>OY728157.1:1246526208-1256526208 GCA_963277665.1 Viscum album | reverse complement strand
AAAGTGTAAAAAAAATGAAAAATAAATTTTAGAAAAACATTTTCTATTCCTAAAATTAAACTTATACAATAAATAAAGTATAATAAAAATTGATATGTAATTAATTAAATTATAACTGAATAAATGATAATTTTGACATTTTATGATTAAATTAAAAATATAATGGTAATTTTAAACTTCATAATTTAATAAGAAGAAATAATAGTTTTGGAAAAATCTGTATTTTTCACAATTCACTAAATATTAAATATTTTTAAAAAATCCTAAAAATTCACTATAATATAATTTGAAATGATTAATTAAAAATTAATATTAATTCTCCCAATTAATATTTATAAAATTGTAGAAATTATATATAATTTCTATGCACATGATTCAATTAAAAACATTTGAAAAATATATTTTTTATCTTTTCAGTGAAGATATCATGCATAATATTATTATAATGTAAATTTTTGGGGTGTTATAGACTAATTACATAAGAATATTATTCTAAAACACTTGTTAAAATTCCTTAATATTTTATCCACACTAGTTTCCTTTCTACAATTCTCATATATTATAATCATCATCATAACCTGGGATATTGAAAAATATAAAATGGGTGAGCGTAAACACATATCCAGGAAAACAATTATCATTATGTAATCAAGGGTAAGATAAGAATAATAAGATAAATTATGATCAGGGGACAAATATGTTAATAAAATCATATGGAACTGTATGAGTTATCCATAAATCAAGATAAGAAGATATGAAATGTAAAATGATGAAATATTTACCATAATAAAAGAGTACAGAATCATGATTTATTAAACAGGATCCTTGTTGCAAAATCACAGGCACATAAAAATGAAATGCAACATATCTTTGAGGCATATCACAAAAAATGACATGGAACATTAAAAATAATGTTGTATCATTATATTTATAGAACATTGAAGACACAATTCCCTTTATATTGTGATATTAATCCAAAAACATTTCACCCTTTAATTTGTGAGCATATCCCAGATGGCTCACCCATTAATTATTTAACATATCCAAGAATTCCCACACTATATTATCACCTGATATATATATAATTAACTAATTCATTTTTGGTGATAAAGGACCACACCCTTCATCATCTATATATATGTGTGTGGAAATAGATTTCAATAATATAACATATGATGAAACCCAAAGGGAAGAAAATGGATTTCATTTCATTTATTAATGGCATCTCATAACATGATACAAATATTCAATCGGTTGATAAAAACATTAATTACCCAATAAAATTATGTCATCAATTCATTTATAATTTTATTCATAAAATAGAACCCCATAAAACATAGATATTAAATGATTAAAAAGGAAGTAAAATGATGAAAAATAATTTCTAGAAAACATTTCATAACATTTCTCTAATTAGGTGAAATTAAGAATAATTTTATCAAATTCATTTTTCAAGAAGGTAAAATGAAAAATTACTAAAAAAACATAAAAATATATCCAAATATTGGAATATTGAGAAGATAATTCATGAATTTACATAAGAAATTTTGAGTGGAACATAAAAATATGAACTCGAATAGGAATTACTTTTTAATGTTTTAAAAATACAACCACTAAAACTCAAATTATAAAATGTGTGATAAATAACATACTGGGAAATAGGTAATTCATTTAAAATTTATGAAAAATGAATCATATTTGGATTTCAAAACTAGAATAGGAGGAAATTATGAGAAAATTTAAACATGGATATTGAAGAAAAATCTTATTAAAAAAGTATCAGAATTATTGTTAACATCATCAACAATTTTTATGAATGAATTTAATCAATGTAATTTCCCATAAAATAAGTAGAAAAAATATTATAATATAATCATATATTATAAAAATCCATATTTTAATATCCATAGTAAAAAAGAATAATTATCACTCATGAAGAGAAGTTGAGTTAATAAAACCAGTTACATTTATAGTATCATTTCAATTGAAATCCACTAAGACATAGAACATGATATAGATATTATAATACGTTTTCTACTTATTTTATGGGAAATCACATTGATCAAATTATTTATTACAGTTTTTTTATGATGTTAACATGAATTATATGAATATGGAAAATTAAATTCACTAGGTAGTAATCACACCATATCAAAGGTATCACGGTTCATAGTACGAAATATTTCTCATGAAATTAAATTTTGGACAAATAGAAAATTATCTTGAATTCTGTAACGTCCCGGATACGGGTGCCACTAAATGGGTTCCCCGAACCCAGTTGGCCACATGACTTCAAGCTCATTTCCCCAAACGCCAGAGGCTCCCGACTAGCAGTGAGGGCCGAGTTCTGATAGTGTGGAAACTATGCCCTCATTTGTCAAAGTGTAGCACAACGGAATAGATAAATAGCATACAACAAGTGGAAGCGGTAAACAATATGTATAACAAAAATGGATAACTGGTAATAACAAGGAATCCAACAGTCATATATATGAAAATACATCATGACACTATTCTATAAAATAGCCAAAACATGTCACATTACAATAAAATACAACTGAAGTACAAGTGCAGAAAATCAAAACAGAACGACCAGTGGCATCGTGAGCCAAGCTCGGTCCCATGCTCCCTTACCTCCCAGCAACAATCAAGTACCTGTATAGGGACCCTTTCCCTTATCCACACCTACAGAAACATAATCTGTTTGGGCAGAAGACATGTCCCAAACAGGGTGTGAGAATTAAATCCCAGTAGGCACCCACCAAAAGCCCGTGCCCAACTGTGTGAAAAGATGCAACAACAGTGTGCAGTAGTAAAGTGCAATAAACTAGGAAGTACTCAAAAGTAACTAACATTACTTGTTATATTTCCATTTTATTAGTCTTTTAATCATTCAATTTAAGATATCACCATAGTGATTATTCTAAGTAAAATAGCCAGTGTCCTCAGAAACATAAACCCTTACCCTCAGGTAAAGAAAATAAAAACATAGGAATCTGCCCATAGACATATCGAATATTTCCCACACGCATATGAGGTGTCATCCACATGCACAGAATCAAATGTCCTTAGGCATGGAAGAAGTTTCCCACAGTCTAAGTAGTACATTTCCCACAGGTTAATCACAACACTGCCCTTAGGCTAAACAAGTAACCCGGCCATGCCCAATATATAAACAAGAAATACACATGCAATTCATCTCATAGAAATTCTATAATCATTATTATAAAGGTATACCATCGGGTATCCTGGAGAAATGGCTAAATAGAGGAACGCACCCCCGGGGTGGTCCTGGATCCAAGCAGTGATCCCAAACAATAGTTTATTATCACATTTTAATTACCTATACAATTCTAGGTATTTAATACAACATGGCCTTAGCCATAGAACACCCCATTCAGGGGCGTGTATCACAACGGTACACAAAACTCACATCAGTTGAAACTTAAACACCAAGCCACCTACCTTAAACGTCCCTGAATGGTATACGTGAACGACGATTCCAGAAACGTCCAAGAACGACGTAGATTTGGGATATAAAAAATCTCGTTCAATCATAAATAACTTCCTCTTGGGAAAGAATTGGTAAGAACTACTCAAGGAGAGGGGAGGGCTTACTCGTGCGGTTCCAGGGAGATTGACGGTGTTGAAAACGGATTCCAGGTACTCGATCTGAAGCTCCTCAAAGATCCAGTCGTCCCTCCCGAGCCTCGCTCAAGTTCTATGCTTCCTCTATGAACATAGGAGGCTACTTCCCGTTTTATGTGAAAAAATCAAAAATACACTGCGTGTACTCTCAAGTACATGACATGTACATCACATATTTTTAACTATTCTTCTAGTAGCTTCTCACCAGTGTGGAACTATTCATCTATCAACATGCGTACATGGCATTTATGCCTCTATAAACGGTGTGTAATGTCGCATAGCTGGCCACTGCCTTACTATTCACCTGCTGGCAGACTACACAGCGTGTAATTATCTACTACACGGTGTGTAGTCAGTTTTTACACCCTTCTTCACCGACATGGCTACAAACCATGTGTACTCATTCCACACGGTCAAAAGTACACAGCGTGTGGACAAGTACATGGAGTGTACTTCCAAAATTTAGGAATTTTCCCATTTTTCTTTATTTTCTCAGAAACAGTTAATGAAAGGAGAAAAGAAGAAACCCATACCTCAAGAATAAGAACCGAGTTCTTAAAAATTTCCCCCCTTAAAGCAATTCGTATCTGAATTTCCCTTCAAAGGGTGGTGAAGATAGAGTCGTGAACAACTCTGGCCACTGATCATGTATGTCGGTCTCCCGCTCCTAGGTTTCGTCCTGCACTCAACAATGCTTCCATAACACCCATATGAGAGGAACTGACCGGACTTGAAGAACCTTCATTCTTCTATCAACGATATGAATTATATGCTCCTCAAAGGATGCATCTATTTCATGCTCAACCTCTTTAGGGTGAAAGATGTGAGATGGGTCTGAATGATAGTGACACAACTGAGATACATGGAAGACGTCGTGCATGGCTCGGTACCTCTATGGTAATTCTAACCGATAGGCAACCAGCCCGACTCTCTCCAGAATCTCAAATGGACCCACATACCTTGGTGAATGTTTACCTTGTCTCCTGATCCTCTTGTGTCCCAACCTCAGTGACACATTCCAGAAAACCTGATCCCCAACCATGAACTCCAAGGGTCATCTGCGGCGATCAGCATAATATTTCTAACAAGACTGTGCGGTAGCCATTCACTTTTGAATCAACTGGACCTACTCATAAGTCTCCTACATGAGACGTGGTCCCAGTAAAGTTTCCTCACCTACATCTAACCAGCACAATGGTGATCGTCATGGCCTACCATATAAAGCCTCGTAAGGTGCTATCTCAATAGTTGCCTGAAAACTATTATAATAGGCAAACTCGACTATGGTTATATGCTTCTCCCAGTAGCCCCAAAATTCTATTATGCATGCACGGAGAATGTCCTCAAGCATCTGTATCGTACGCTCTGATTGAATTTTTTTCTGAGGGTGGTAATATGTGCTCAGAAGCACCTGTGTACCCAGTGCCCTATGAAAACTCTACCAAAAACAAGACATAAAACGGGCGTCCCTATCAGAAACGATAGAACGGGGGACCCCATGAAGACGTACGACCTCTCAGATATACAACTTCCTAAGATTATCTACTGTGAAGGTCTCCCTAATCGGAAAAAAGTGAGCTACCTTTGTGAGTCTATCCACAACAACCCAAACAGCATCATTGCCTTGAGGTGACCTCGGAAACCCAGTCACGAAGTCCATTGCGACATCATCCCATTTCCTCTCTGGAATAGGTAACTAATATAATAGTCTGGCTGGACTTTGATGCTTCGCATTCACCTGCTGACAGGTGGAACACCTCGTAAAAAAACTACATAAATCCATCTTCATTCCCTGCCACTTTTACTGACGTCTCAAGTCTAGGTACATCATGTTAACCTCGGGATGAACTTCCCAAGCTGAAGCATGAAACTCCCACATTAGCTCCTCGCGTATATCCCCTAGAACCCACACTCATCCATGGAAACACAATACTTCATCATCTCCTATCGTCCAACTAGGATAAGGGTCCTCACTGGTCACCGAATCCTATAGAACTAGGCATTCTGAATCAGATAGTTGTCTCATCCTTACTCTATCCAGGGGGATAGAAGTCATAGCTAAAGTTGAAAGTTAGGTCTTCCCCTGACTGTTGTGCACCTCCAAATGAATCTCAGAGAACAAATACATAAGCTTCCATTCACCATTGGCCTCCTGCACCGCCTATATCTAAGTCTTCCTACTCAGTGCATCAGCTACTTCATTTCCTTTACCAGGTGTATAGGCAAACTCAAAATCGAAGGACTGAAGGTATTCTACCCACCTTTGCTGTCTCAGATTCAATTCACAATGGGTAAAGATGTACACTTTTGTGGTCCGTGAACACCACAAAATGTTATCCCAAGAGATAATTTATCGAACAATGCAATGCATGAACAACTGTAGCCAACTCAAGATCATGTGTCAGGTAATTCCTCTCATGTGGACTCAACTGCTGAGACCCGTACACAACTAATCGATCGCCCTGTATCAACACAGCTCCTAGCCCAATACTTGAGGCATAATAGTAAATTGTATAGATCTTACCCTGCTATGGGAGTATCAGGATCAGTGCTGATGTCAACTTTACCTTCATCTCCTGAAAGGATGTCTCACAAGCATCCGACCAAACGAACTTCACACCCATATTAGTGAAACTCATCAACGACGCTACTAAGTGGGAGAAGTCCTGGATGATGCGTCTATAGTAAACAGCCAACCCCATGAAACTCTGTATTTCAAATACGTTCTTAGTTTGCTCCCAGGAAACTACTTCTCTCACCTTCTCTGGGTCTAATGCAACTCCTGCCTCTGAGATGACATGTCCCAGGAAGTGTATCTATTCCATCCAAAAGTGGAACTCTGTGAGCATAGTATATAGTCGATTCTCTCTCAGTGTACTGAATACGTTCTCAAGATGGGTGGCATGGTCATTTCGAGTTTGATAGTACACCAAGATGTCATCCACAAATAATACCAGAAAAGAATCTAGGTAAGTATGGAATACATGATTCATCAAAGCCATGAAAACTGCTTATGCGTTCGTGAGTCTGAACGGCATAACCGTACACTCGTGTAGACCATACCTGCTCCTGAAAGTTGTGAGAGGTATATCAGATGGTCTAACGCGTAGCTGATGATATCTTCATCTGAAGTCAATATTCAAGAACACTTGTGCTCCACAAAGTTGATCAAAAATATCATCAATCCTTGGAAAGGGATATCAGTTCTTAACTGTCAACTGGTTTAACTTTCGATAATCCACACAACCGGCGAACCCCAAGGGGAAGTACTGGGTCGGATGAAACCCTTTTCCTGTAACTCCTCTAACCGCCTCTAGAGCTCCTAAAAATCTGGTGTAGCCATCCTATAAGGAGGAATGGACACCAGTGCTGCTCCCGAAATAAGATCAATAGAGAAATCCACATCACGCTTCGGAGGAAGACCTGAAAAGTCGTCTGGAAAGACAGCCCTAAAATGATCAACCACTGGTGAGAAATACTTCTGACAAGTCCCCTAGTTATACAGATATAAGATCACAGTCTAGGCTGTGATACCACCTCACCCATGATGCTTTGGTCCAGCTCGACTCGCCGGAACATCCCACTCGCCCTTGTATAGAAACTCTCCACCCTCTGGTGACTTGAAACTCACCCTGTGACGATAGCAATCCACAAAGGCTTGAAAGGGAACCAACCAGTCCATCTTGAGAATTACATCATAGCTCGTCATCTCTAAGACATAATGGTCCCAAAATAAGTGACACCCACTGACCTCAAGGGGGAACTCCTTGCACTGACCCACACTTTCCATTCTAGTTCCCAAAAGAGTGTCTAACATCATATCAACAGAAAAGTACAATCACCAAGCCCAAGGATCTCCACAACGGGTACATATATAAAACTATGTGTAACACCCGTATCAAAAAGTACAACAGATAAAACAGAAGCTACTAGAATGGTACCTGTGACAGTAGAAGGTCCGGGATCCTGCTCTTGCTGGGTCTATTTCACTGCATATGTTTGCCCAGTGTCGCGGCCCTACGATATAGCCTAGCTACCCTAAGTTGCCCCACCCTTCTACCTCTGAGATCCTAGTGTCTGGCTACCACAAACTTGTCCACCATCCCTTCCTTCATGCCCTGTTGTATTCCAGTTCCCCAACTTGTAAGAAGCTGCTTGTCCTGCCCCCGCATGAGGAGTCTGCACAGAACCCCTCTCACTAGCCACTGGTGGAAACTCCTTGCAAATGTGCTTCATATGACCCATCCTGCTGCAAGCCCGACATTCCACTGGGGCGCGTTGATACTAAGGTCACTTGTGCCCCTCCTTACCACAGTGGTAGCAGATGACCTGGCCACCTGAAACATTCTTCTGGCAGTTACTTCCACCCTGAGAGAAGTCCATATGTCTATTTCTTTTACTAGTAGAAATAGTACCAGAAACTGGTGCTAAACTGCCCTAGCCCACACCACTATCTTCCCACAGGTTCCTCTCTATAATTAGCACCAGGTTCACAATAGCATGTACTAAAGGCAACCTAAAAACATTCACCAGTGCTCGAATTTCATATCGAAGACCATCCTCAAAGCGTCTGGATATCAACGTCTCATCGCCCACCTGAACGGGTGCAAAACACTAGAGCTCGGTGAAACGAGTAGAATAATTTATCGCCGACATAGCGCCCTACTTCAGATTCATGGACTCTCAAGCTCGATCTGCCCTCAGCGTCTCTGTGAAGAAGAAGTCATAGAAGGCTATCTGGAAATCTTCTCATGCCATGTCTCTGTGATGCTTTGACTACGTGGTAACATACCACCACCTCTTGGAAGAATCACACAACATATAAGTTGCGAGCTTGACCCTTCGCCCTGGAGGCGTCTCTAGGTGATTGAAAATATTCTGCGTCAACCCCAGCCAAGACTCCGCATCATGTGGTCCACCATCCCCTGAAAACGTAGGCGGATGCTGCTACTAGAAGATATGAGTCAGCTCGGCCATAGATGTAGAAGTCAGCGGTGCTCCATAAATGATCTGCATGAACCACATATTGCCTTCACGGAACTGCGCCTCTGCGCCTATGTCTGGTATTATGGCTGGCGCCACATCTGGCTCTACTTGATGATCAACTGGTAGCCCATGGCCCACCATATCCAGAGTATACTCGTTGCCGCTCTCCTGGAAAACAACACGTGAACGTCTCGGCAACATGACACTACAAGGTCAAACACACACCTAAGATCAAGATTATCACAGCCTGAAAACGAAGGAACCAAAAGGGGAACAAGAGGAATAAGGCATTTAAGATTACACAACATGACTACAAGGCGTGTATACTGACTACACGGCGTGTACCTGACTTCTCTTCCCCTGCCCGGGTCCTTCTACATGTCCAAGCCACATGAATCTTGTTAAACAAAACTACATGTCGTGTATATAATCTACACGGCGTGTATGGTGTAATTTTCCAACTGCCTGTGTCGTTTGTGACACAACCAACTATTCAGCTTGTTAATACATGATGTGTTATACCCGCACATGGCATGTACACTACTCTATTTCCTAGCCACACAGTTAGGTCCACACGGTCTGTCACTGGTGAAGCCTACACTACGTGTCCCATAGGTACACGATGTGTACTAAACGAGCTTCGCCAACCCATGTTGTTCGTTACACGACCGGATACACGGCTCCGACTACACAGCGTGTTCAATAGTGGACACGACATGTATGTGGTAAGGTCTCCTCTGTCCGTGTTTGTTAGTTAGATGGTGGACTCCTGTCAACACTACAGGGTGTGTACATCCTGTACACGAAGTGTTCTCCCCAAGCATTTCCCTTCCCCGTGTCCCCGCCCACATGGTCTATGACACGGTGAGAGACTACACGGCGTGTACTTAGAATACACGGCATGTACTTAGACTACACGGCATGTACTCAAAAAATTTTCTTTTCTTCCCAAACAGAAGAACATACATGGCGTGTTTAAGGTAATAAACGGCGTGTATAATAGGTTTCTAGACAGTATGCCTCAGAAACCTCTCTGGAAACCAAAAAATACAGAAAACAACACCTAAGTGCCTATTTCTGATCTGTGAGGGGCCATACTCACCACGAATCAATGTTTGGAATATTATATGTGTTATAACCGGGTAAACAGCCAATGATCAACCAAATTTCGGTCAATGAGGGCCCATACTCCCCAATAACCAAAGTTTGGAATCCATTCTATAACAGGATCACACAATAATACCCTATCAAACAGCAGGTATCAATCAAAGCAGCTATCACAACACCATGCCTTTATTAGCACAAAATCTATCACAACAACATGAAATTTCTAATGCACCATCATGGCATGAAAACTATGCATGACATGTGATTTCTAGCATGTGCCTAAATGATGCATGAGATGACATACCATCATCTCATCCGGTTTCAACTAGATAGAACCCATGAATAAAATATAAACAACACAATCACAAGTGCATCACCCCTTTAGTGAAAATCAATTCAACTGTAAAATTGAAAAATCAGAAAAATTGCAACCCGAGGTAAATTGGATTTTCCCTATACACAGGTTAGCTATGACCTGGAAAATCTTATTACCAACTATCGTTCTCGTCCTATCCCTGAAAAGGCTCTAAATAGTATGTCAATGAAAAGAAACCCTCTAATACCACTTTGTAACATCCCGGATCCGGGTGCCAGTCAACGGGTGCCCCAAACCCTGTTGGCCACATGACCTCAAGCACATTTCCCCAAACGCTAGAGGATTCTGATTAACAGTGAGGCCCCAGGTCTGATAGTGGGAAAACTATGCCCTCATTTGTCAAAGTGCAGCGTAGTGGAATAAATTAGTAGTATACAACAAGCGGAAGCGGTAAACAATATGTATAACTGAAATGGATAACTAATAATAACAAGTAAACTAGCAGTCATACATATATGAAAATTCAGCATGTCACTATTCTATAAAACAGCCAAAACATGTCAAACTACAATACAATACAACTGAATAAAAGTACAAAAAAGTAAGATAGAACAGCCTGCGGCATCGCGAGCCAAGCTCGGTCCCATGATCCCCTACTTCCTAGTAATAATAAAGTACCTGTATAGGGACCCTTTCCCTTATCCACACCTGCAGAAACTTAATATATTTTGGCCAAAGACAAGACCCAAACAGGGTGTGAGAAATAAATCCCAGTAGGAACCCACCAAAGGCTCGTGCACAACTATGTGAAATGATGCAAAAAAAGTGTGTAGTAGTACAATGCAATAAACTAAGTAGTACTCAAAAGTAGCTAACTTTACCAATTATATTGCCATTTTATTAGTCTTTTAAACATTCAATTTAAGATATAACCACAGTGATTAGTCTACGTAAAACAGCTAGTGTCCTCAGACACATAAACCCTTACCCTCAAGTAAAGAGAATCCAAACACATGTATCTTCCCAGAGGCATATCGAATATTTCCCACAGGTGAACGAGGTGTCTCCCACAGGCACAGAATCAACTACCTACAAGCACAGAAGAAGTTTCCCACATGATAAGTAGTACATTTACCATAGGCTAATCACAACACTACCCTCAGGCTAAAAAAGTAATCGGGCCATTCCCAACTTTTAAACAAGAAAGACACATGAAATTCCTCTCAATGCAATTATATAATCATTATTATAAAGGTATACCCTCGGGTATCCTGGCCAAATGGCTAAACAGAGGAACGCACCCCCGGGGTGGTCCTGGATCCAAGCAGCGATCCCAAACAGTAGTTTATGACCACATTTTAATTACAAATAAAATTCTAGGTATTTAATTTAATAAGGCCTCATCCATATGACACCACATTCATGGGGGCGTATCACAACAGTACACAAAACACACATCAATTGGAAATTAAACACCAAGCCACCTACTTTAAACGTCGCTGAACGGTATACGCGAACGACGATTCCAATAATGACCAAGAATGAAATAGATATGGGATAAGAAAATTCTTTTTCAATCATAAATAACTTCCCCTCAGGACAGAATTGGTAAGTACTACTCAATGAGAGGAGAGGGATTACCCGTGCAGTTCCAGGGAGATTGATGTTGCAGAAAATGGATTCCCGGTACTCGATCTAGAGCTTCTCGATGATCCAGCCGTCCCTCCTGAGCCTCCTTCTGGTTTTAAGCTTCCTCTGGGAACAGAGGAGGCTACTTCCCATTTTATGTGAAAAAAACAAAATACACGGTGTGTACTCTCAAGTACACGGCGTATACTTTCAATTTTTTTAACTGTTCCACTGGTGGCTTCTCACCAGCGTGGCACTGTTCATCTGTCGACATGCGTACACGGCATGTATGCCACTATACACGGCATGTACTATCGCCCAGCTGGACACCGCCTTACTATTCTCCTGCCGACGGACTTTACATCGTGTAAAGATCTACTACATAGCGTATAGTCGGTTTTTACACCCTTGGTCGCCAATGTGGCTACACACCATGTGTAGTCATTCCACATGGTCAAAAGTACACGACGTGTGGAAAAGTTCACGACGTGTACTTCCAAAATTTAGGATTTTCCCATTTTTCCTTATTTTCATATAAACACTTAAGGAAACGGGAAAACAAGAAACTCATACCTCAAGAATAATAACTGGGTTCTTACAAATTCCCACTTAGTCCAATGCATTCAAAACTCATATATGATATAAAAAAATATCGTAAAAACATATTTCATGAAATTATTCTTATATTTTAATTTTTATATACTACAATTATAATTTTTTTCCACATTTATATTATTTAATTATTATGTAGTTTAAATATTTGTTACATGTAATATTTAATATTTTGAACTAGTTTAATAATAGTGTTGTTCCTCTTCATTATTCTCCAAAATTTCCTCATTATAAATTCATAAAATGCAATTTAGTTGTTTTTTTATAATTATTTTATAAGTTTATAATTTTCTTTTATTGGATTTTTAGTTACGATATTTAATGGTGAAATTTTCTATGAAAATGTTTTAATGTTCTTTAATTAATGAATGTTAGTATCTTAATTAAGGGATTTAATGTTATTTAAACCAATATATAACCCATATAAATTAATTATTTACTTATTTATATGATATATTATCAGTAATTAAGTTCTCTTATCCATCTATTTTAAAGACCCTAACCCTAGTAGCTAAGAGATGGGGCCATACATTATTACATTGGAAAAATAAAAAAGTATCTAACATCCCAAAGGATGGTGTATTTTAGAAGATTTTGGAAACCATATTCAAAAAAATAATTATAATAAAACATTAAAGGAATAAAAATATAGATACTCCATTCAAAACACCCATAAACTCATACATAATCCCTAAAAGTCATTTATAATATATATCTTCACATCTTGATGAGAAATATATTGATGAAATGGGTGATCATAGATTATTAGTTAGGGTAATAAAAACAGTTTAATATGTAATAATTAATAATAAGTTAAATTGAATATCTAGCAACACATGTTATGAAATCATAAAGTTGAATACAAAATGGAAGTAATACAAACTAATAAAAATAACTGTATATAAATAATCACTTGAGAATAAAACATAACCATGAATATTCTACCTGTTTAATAGTCTAATGGATTATCAATTACTAATATCATAATGATGTAATGTATAATTTCAAACATCATAAACATAATATCAATGCTTAAGAAAAGTCATTTTATATAAATGGGTAAAAACATGATCGTGGTTATGTAATGATACTTACCAATTCATAACAGGGCCATTGTGGGCCCCTACCATCACATACTAAGTAAAATTTATTCCTTTTATGAATGTATTGAAACATAAACAACATATACATAATAAATGAAAATAAATTTCCCCAATCAGTAAACATAACCAGTAACCATTACGAGTAATATGGTAAATTGTATCAAGATATCACATACATAATCAAACAGATCACAATCCATTTAAAAAAAATTATATAGTAACATAATAGAATAATATAAATTAAAAAATAATATTAAATATAGGTTGTTTAAATAGATTAAAATAATCTAATTAAACAATTACAAAATTCTTGAGTGAAAAACCCTTTTTACATTAGAAAGATTAGTTCTTTAGAAAAACATTAGTGATTGTCATAAAATTACATTATAAACATGAATATCCATGAAACAAAAGGGAAGTATAAAAAAATTATGATTTAGGCATAAATTTGGTCCAATGTTTTTGAAAACATGTAAAAAGAGTTTTTTATAACTT
The DNA here is from genome assembly GCA_963277665.1 of Viscum album. NCBI lineage: Eukaryota > Viridiplantae > Streptophyta > Magnoliopsida > Santalales > Viscaceae > Viscum > Viscum album. Next base: position 1,256,512,312 of record OY728157.1, on the reverse strand, counting down.
TTATAAATGGACCCCTTCAATGTGGTTTAAGAGAAAATCTAAAATATTCTTTAAAGAGAACACAGGATTTATTATTTTAATAAAAATAGAAAATAGATAAGATAGTTTTTCATGATAAAAAATTCATTTTAGAAAAATATTGTTGCCTTATAATAGATTAGGGAGTGTAGTTGAAAATGTGTAAGAAATTGTGAAGTATCCATTAATTAGGCTTTCATATCGAATGGAATTGAAAAGGGGGCCTTATTAAACAAGTAAACCTCCATAAAAGAAATATGAAATGATATGGATAAAATAAATTGTAAAATTTAAAGATAATTTATATTAATTATATGAAAATAATTAATAATAACATTTGATTAATGAGAGAGAAAGCGTATCCCAAAAGAAAAATGGAAGTTTGGGGAGAATCTCTTATTACTATGTAAACACTCAAACCATATTCCCCATTAAATTAATGAACATAAAATTATACATTATATACCATGAAGATGAATATATTCATGATATTATACATAAAATATAATTATATAGACAATACATAATAAATTTTGGAAAATAAGGAATACCTCACAGAAATAATGGTGAGATGAGAAAAACCCTTACCTCATGTCCGAATGTTTCATTCACCTATAATTAATGTCATGCATAATGAAATTAAATTCATTAATAATTTAATTCGGATTCTATTAAACATGTATTTTATTTATTATAATTTCATTAATTTCAGTTATGTCTTTTCTGATGAGTTATATGAATCAATTTTGTTGTTTGGGAGTGTTCTTTTCCTCGGTTTTCATGATTGGTTCACTTATATACATTTACAAATGAATATGTAAAATTGAAATAGTTATCCAGAAATGAAGTTATTTGTTATTAATTAACATAAAATAGATTTAATGGTCTTATATATCAATTTTTTCCATATATTTGGATGATTCATTATATAAAAAAACAATGATAACCATTTAGATTATTTTGGAATTTTTTCAATCATCATGAATTAGGTTTATATTAATAATTAATATTATGTATATATACTAGATATAAAATACTAAAAAAAATTAATGACACGTATTGTAATGTTTTTTAAACATAAAAATGGCTTCTTGACCATCCTATAAAGTGGTAATGTAAAATGAAAAAACATTATCCATAATGGCTGGAAATCGACACATCATAGATGATGGTTTCATTTTTAGAGTAAAAGGGAGAGGGAAATAGTTTTTATGATGGATATTACATTATAACAATAAAATTCCATTATATTTAATATGAGGGACTAATCATGACACTTGGATAATGGTAGGTCATTAGAGGATAAGAATATAAAAAAATTAAAAGAAAATTAAAATATCGAAAGGGAATTTTACCTCTTGAATTTGTCCCATTAAGAACCTACTCAAGGAACATTATAATGATATTTTGGGCAATAAAAAATAGTCTAGAAATTGGGGGAGGGGAATGTGAAAGGTATTGGTTATAAATTGGACAATATTCAAGGATTTGGAGGTGTGAGGAGAAGAGGTGGGGGGTATTTATAGTAAAGGAGAGATATGTTTTTTGATTATTTTATTCATTAGTCTATTATTTTCACTCAAGATTATGAATAGTTTTTATTAACATGAATAAATATAGTAAATAAGGAAGGATATTTTGATACTATGTCTTATATTATCCATACATCATCAATGAATCAATAATTCGTGTATTTTTACATACCGTAAATTATTGTACTACACTATTCACAAAAAATTGATGTATTTTAGAAAAATACGAAAAAATCCCCATATACATTTCCCAATGTGTAGAATTAATAAAAGGACACAATTTTTTAAAATAGTTTTCTCTATATGTGATATTTAATTTTTAAATGAAATCATAATTTGCTCGAAAAATATTGATTTTAATATTATAACCGATTTTATGAAAATTTCAAATATTATTTTCAGTGTTATAAAAATATCATATAATAATAACATAAAAAAATAATATTTTTAGTATATTTCATCAAAATAAAATTACATTTGAAAAATTATTTCAATTATATAATTATGAATATTCAATTATGTTACACAAAATTACCAATACTTAATTTATCATTTTTAAAACATTTATTAACTTACTCCATGATATATATATATATATATTATGTAACTCTCCAAGGATTTAAAAATAAATTTAGTATTGAATTCCTAAAACACCGAGTCTTTACAAAACAACACTTTCCTATAACCAACCCAATAAACATAATTTTTCCACTTCTGTGATTTGAATATCAAAAAACTAACTTACACGATTACATTCAGAAAGATATTTGGAGTCTAATAAGGAAAAATTATTTATTGTTGAATATTAACTTACCCTTTTGAAGAGTAGTGTTTCCCTAATGAATATTAATGTACCGTTATGAATAGTATCTTGACCCTTATGAATCGTAATGCACCCTTATGAATAGAAACTTGACCCTTATGAATAGTAATATACCATTATGAATAGCAACTTGACCCTTATGAATAGTAATATACCCTTATGAGTTGTAACTTGAATTGTAATGTACACTTATGAATAGTAACCTCACACATGTATGTAAAAATAAGATTTAGGAATCTTATTAATGGGAGTGAATATTTAAAAAATTAATAATTATGTGTTGCTATTTTTATGAGAAATAAATAATGAATTAAAATTTTATAAATAATTGATTAATTTAAAAGACAATTCATTTACATAAAATGTATTCATGAATCAATATTTTTTACTTATTATTGTACGATAATTGTATGAAACTGTTTAGTTTTTTCACAGTGTCATAAAATCTGTTATAATGTTAAAATTTGTATGATTCGATTAAATGACAATTTTAATTTGAAAATAAATTTCTCATATTTAGAAAATTATTTTCATAAAATAGAGTTCCTTATTGGATTATAAATTTCTAAAACTGCTTTGGATGAATTCTTGGTATTTTAATGGAATTGTTTAATTTTTGTTGAATAGTAACAAAATATATTTTTTTATATAATATGCAATTATTCTTGATATCGTCTTGATATTATTAAGATATAAAATTAATTTATCCAATTTAATGACTAAATAATTATATTACAAGTGGAATATTCTATAGAATTATTTGAGACGATGAAATGTATATTTTTTCCAGATAAGTATAAAAATCATTATCAATGTCAACATAGTGCATGCACATCACTATCAAAGTTAGAATCAGTCATTTATATATAATAATTGAGTTCTAAAAATTACATTAATGATTTTTTATTAAATATTTTTAATTATTTAACCCCTTTATTTTTAATTTAGAATTTTATTATTTTATAACAAGAGTATTATGCAAATATTTTTGCAATTATTTTTTAGGGAATGAAAAGAAAAAATAACATTGTTAAGAAGATGTCTTATTTTTCTTAATAGTGAATATACATGATGAATTAATTTATATTTTTATTTTTAAACTAATTAATTTATCTTTATTATAGAATTTTATTTGTAATTTTTATATTTGAACTAATTAACATCAATTCTTATGAAAAGCCGATGCAGCCCTTGTGAATGCATAAGAAAAATAAATAAAATGGGTTTTAATTGAAATTATAAAAATTATTAAATGATCCATATTTTGGATGAAACATTTTATATAATCTATTTTAGACTATTATAATGTTTTTATACTAATTTGGGACATTTTGATCCCACATGAATCACTTTAAAGCATTTGTAATGTTTATTTCTAAAGGGAATCAAGTTTTCATGTTATTGTTTTTAATTTAATAATATTGTTATTGGATTTTTTTATAGAGGTTTTATTTGTAAAATAATTGTATTCAGAAATCAAATAATATTAGTTTTATCATGGAATTTTATTTTCAATTCTTATAAATCAAATAAATCCATAATTGATTTCACAATGATGAAGCTATATTAATTTAATTAATGAATAAATCAAATTAATGATATTAAAAATAATAAAATAAATATAATTGTTTCTTTTTAAGACAATTAATCGACTCCCTAGAAGAATAAGACATTTATATGATGAAATATAATAGTTTATTTGATTTAAAATTATTTTTGATGTGTTTAAAGTAAAATATATGAATAGTTTTTATGATGAAAAAATTATTTTTCATCAATAATGTATTTTAATAAATTATTTAAAAATCCCAAAATTAATAAAAAATTCTGAAAATAAAAATATCACTTCGGAAACATAATCCCACTTTATTTTCAGCCCATTTGGGAGTGTTATACCCTCTCATACTTCTCATGTGTTAATCTTGTTTAAATGATCACAAATTATATACATTATGTAAAGCTTGTTAATCCTGTTTAATCTGCCTCAAATCATGTGATAAGATGGCTGGTTTCTTTATGATTTAAATAAACCTATACAAGATCTTATGTGCTATGTTTGATTATTATAAACTACTAATAATTTTTATTATAATAGATTTCCATGCTAAATGATTAAGTCTAATCCATTCTATGAATATCATTGTTTAAGTTTATATACATATATTTGGCTATGTCTGAGAAACCACGAGTATGCCACCAATTTTGTTTTTCTCGAAAAGGACACAAACACCATGACTAGAAACCATGACTAGAAACCATGACCAAAAACTGCGACCAAGACACTATGGACCATACACTGTGAATTAAAACCCGTAACCTAGAAATCGTGACCCAAACACCGTGACTAGACACTCTGACTAGACACCAAAACCAGTTTCAGTCCTATTGAAGTCTGTGACACTGGTTCCATACTGATACACCATTTGATGTTTGGGAAAGGACCATACATCGTGATCCTAATACCACATATATGCAACTAGTTACTGATCTATATACAACTATGTCATCATAATCCTCTCACTTCTCAAAGTAATAGAAGGTTACACCATTAAAAGAAGACACTGTTTCATGAAGACACCATTTCCAGATTGACTGTGACACCGTTATTTAATATTTTTTTTCAATTTAATTTCTAAGAGTAATTCTAGAGTCTTTTAAATGCATTGAAATAATAATATTTCTTTTAGACATATCACCTAACAGTACGAGGTACGATGTGTAGAATACATGCATCCTGTCAGCTCCAATAGATGAACTCCAGTATTAAAAAGAGATGTGTGGTCCAGAAACAAATTTGCACGTAAGAAAAATGAAGAATGAGAATTCTTGTGAAAAGAACTGACACATGAAATGAAATACATCTGAAGAACACACAAAGCATTCACAAATCAAGAAGCTGAGATACTATAGATAAAAGTCAATAACATCTTCACATTACAAACTCCATGAAGAACATGAGATGAATCTATCTAGAAACCAAACCATTAGACTTGCGATAATCTATTTCTCGTAAGAGGACCTGATTTAGACATCTGCTTCATTCTAGAAGTCCATAGAATCATAGACTAACACTCAGAGTGATTTTAATCTTATCTCATCATTTTTCCCTATTGTATGTTGTTTTAGATTTTGAACAGTGTGTGTATATCTATATTAAAACATAGACTATCTCTTATACTGAACTGAAAGGATACACGATATCCTTTATATCAAATATTTTTATTTCTGTTTACTCCCACAGATAAGTGTGGAAGATGTACCTATGCGACCTGTTAGTTTATACCCACGACAAACCGTGGAATAATTCATGTGACCTGACAGTCCATTGTACTATTTTTTACCCCGATCCAGGGTGTGGATCAGGTTTATTAAAATAAGCGTCTTAGTGGTAGGTCATCACCAAGTATAGTGGATTAGGTCATGTCTTGAGACTGAACCTCTTGTTTTATATCCACTGTGTTGTTTAATTTAGTTTTCTCAATTTTAATGTCTAATTTAGAAATCACTAAATTTACATTGATATTTACTCTTGGAAAGAAGTTATAATTGTTTTTCCCTATTAGAATAACTTAAAAAGTAATGTTAATAACTAATATTAATATTACTGAGAATTAATCAATCTTATGAGATTTTATTAAAACAATCAAACTTTCATAATCATATTACATTGATTAACTGTGTTGTATTTATTTTTATTGGGGAAACTTTTTAGAATACTTTTCTAATAGAAATTTTTATAGATACTCAATTCACCCCCACTTGAGTACTCTACTCTGACAAACATTTGGTATGAGAGGGTGTTTGTCTTTCCCATTAAGATTCTGTTTTTGACCATTTTGAACTGTGATTTTAGTTATGCATTAATGATATGTAAATTTCGACCAATTATAAATTTCTAGCCTTTACAAGTATTTCTTAATTATGGATAATATAATGGATGGTGAAATGAAAAATAGTACATTATTATTTAATTGAAAAAATTATGCCCAATGGAAAATTAAAATGAAAATTCATTTAGAAAGTATGGTTTTTGAAATATGGTCTTCAATTATAGATGTGTATAAGAATCATGCTACTGATAGAACCACTAGGTATTAACCTACCAATAATACCTACAATAAAAATTGCAACGCCTTGAATACTTTATATTTTTCTTTAGGAGATGAGTAATTTAACAGAATCTCAGCATGTAAAACTGCCCATGAAATTTGGGATACAATGTCTATTTCACAAGAAGGAACTTCTAGTGTAAAAGAAATGAGACTTAATAATTATACTATTAAATATGATAACTTAAAAATGGAACCTGATGATCCTATTTCTGACATGTATCTCAGGTTCAACGAAATTTTAAACACAATGATATCTCTTGGAAGAGAAGTTACTGCCAAAGATCAAATTATGAGGATTCATAGATGTTTTCCAGATAGATAGAGATGAACCTCTATCTCTATTAAAGAGTTATGTGATATCAGCAAGTTACATGTAAAAGAACTCATTGGGAAAATAATGATGTATGAAGACGAGTTGAATGTAAACAACGAAGAAAAGGATGGACCCAGAAGAAAATATATTTCATTTAAGACTTCCACTTCTAAACAAAAAGGGAAAGGGAAATTGGAAGTCTTTTTAGAAATTTCTAGCAGGTAACAATCATCACCTGATAGTGATGTAGAGATGGATCAATTAGCCAAAATTTTTATATATTTTAAAATAAGAATAAATTTCATATAAAACCTTACTTCAAGGGAATATATGATCAAAAAGAAAGCCAGAAGAAAGACTGTAAAAGAAGTGACAAGTCTGCTGAGATATTATGCTATGAATGTAAGAGAAAGGGACATGTAAAGGCTACTATCCCAAGAACAAGTAAAAAAAGTATAAGGATAATGAAAGAAATTATAAAAAGGCAATGAAAGCAACATGGAGTGCTTCTGAGGACAATTCATGTGACTTATAATGTTTACATGATCAATAGGCCAACAAAGCCAATATGTGTTTTATGAAAAACACATCTGAGGAAACAATTGAATCTTCGGTAAAAAAATATTATTATTATGGAGATGAGAGTGATTCTAAAAATATTTCTAATGATGAAATGTTCGAGTATTTTAAGATGCTTGAAGAGATGTGTAATGAACTAAATGATAAATAAAAATATTTAAGGAAACAACATTCTCTTACCAAAACTATTAAAACTGAACTTACTGTATAATGGGAGAAAAATGCTTAACTACTTAAAGAAAACATTGAACTATTGCTATCTAATGAGAAATTGAAAAATGATATTGAAAGTTTTATTAATTGTAAAGATACTTTGGTACAAATTCAAGGTAAAAATATTTCTCCTATGTATACTACATGTATTGGATATTAACTTAGTAAAAGAAATTTTGGAACAACTAATTTTGTTTCTAAGTCTAGGAGATACAACATTACTCTTAGTTCTAGAAAACATACAGCTAGTTCAAATTATGATACAATCTATACATTTTCAAGATTTTCTAGACCAAAAAGAGTTTATTTTCAAGCACTTTATATAATGATTTTAGGAATCCTATGAGGCATATGTGGGTTCCTAAAGCACTAACCCCTAATATTACCAGACCCAAACTAATATGGGTACCAAAATATATTTTTATTTGACTATTATGTAGGAAAGATTCTTAAAGAGATCCTTTAAAAGATTATGGTAATTGAACAATGGGTGTTCAAGACAAATGATATGAGACTATTCATGCTTCATGAATTTAATATAAATTGATGGTGGACTTGTCACCTTTGGTGACAATGCCAAAGGAAAGATCGTTTCCTTGTCCAAATCAGTGAAATTAACTCAATTTTAATTTTCAAAGTTCTTCTTGTTTATGGATTAAAATATTATTTGCATAGTATTTCACAACTATGTGATGATGAATTTCAAATTAAATTTGAAAATTATTCTAACAATGTTTTCAATTCTAAAAATGAATTAGTATTTTCTGCATTAAAAAGTGAAGATGTGTACTCTGTTAACATAGATTATTTAGTTTCTCAAAATGCTTCATGCTTAAGTGTAATTCAAAAAGAGTCTTGGCTTTGGTATATGAGACTAGGACACTATAATAATAACACTCTTAGAAAGCTAACTAGAATAATTTTAGTCAAAGACCTACCCAAACATGAGTTTCCAAATTGTAAAGTGTGTAATCCTTTTCAATAGTAAAGAAACACAAAATTTCCTTCAAACCAAAGAATAAAGTGTCAACTTCTCAACCTATCAAATTAGTTAACATGGATTTGTTTGGACTATCTGGAGTTTCTAGTTTAAATGGGAATCACTATGTTTATGTTATTTTAGATTACTTATTTAGATATACTTGGACTTTATTTTTAGCTCACAAAAGTGAAGCATGGTCTCATTTTAACAAATATTCCAAAACTGTAGATAATCTTAGTGGACATAGAATTAAATCCTTAATGAAGTGATCATGGTCGTGAGATTAAAAATAATTTTTTTAATATTTCTAATCACAAAATGGATATAGCCATAATTTATCTACCCCTAGAACACCTCAACAGAATGGAGTTGTAGAAATAAGAAATAGAACCTACCAAGAGATTCCTAGAACCATGCTTACTGAATATGACATACCTATTTATTTTTGAGATGAAGATGTAAAAACACCATGATATTTTATCAATAGAGTATTTATTAGACCCATTATTAAAAGAAATCTATATGAGTTATGGAAAAATAGATAACCAAAAGTTAACTACTTCAATGTATTTGGTTACAAAGTCTATATCCTTAATACTAAGGAAAATATTGAAAAATACAAATCCAAGATTGATGAAGGAATATTTCTAGGATATTAAATTTATAGTAAAGCCTATAGAGTGTTTAAAAAAAATTGTGTGGAAGATATGTCCATGTCGAGTTTGATGAAATATATTCACATGAGCCAAAGACCTCTTTAGAGAACCTAGAGGATAATGTATCAATTCGGAACTTAAATTCAAAATCCTCTAACCATCCTGCAAACAGAAGTTGTGAAAGCATCAAATTTTAAAAATTCATTAGATTCAACTCACAATGAACCCGAACGTATTGATGAACCTATAATCACTAGGCCTTCTTTTTATGGAGTAGTTATAACTATTAAGAACCATCCTTTAGATGCTGTTGTAGGAGATTTAGATAAAGGAACTCAAAATAGAGCTTATCTTTGAAATTATGTTGAACATCAAGTCTTCCTCTCATAACATTAGTCTAAAAACATTAATGTTGCTATCAATGATGAATTTTGGGTGATGTATATGCAAGAAGAGATTAATTAGTTTGAAATGAACAATGTTTGGAAACTTGTTGATAGACCAAAAGAAAAATTTACCATAGGAACTAAGTGGGTCTTTATAAATAAAGTAGATCAAGATGGTAACAAAGTTAAAAACAAGGATAGATTGGTTTCACAAGGCTATAGTCAATAATAAGTAATTTACTATGAGGACACTATTGCACTAGTAGCATGACTTGAAGCCATAAAAAATATTCAAGCGTATGCCCCACTTATGAATTTAAAACTATATCAAATGGAAGTTAAAAGTGAATTACTAAATGGGTATGTAGCTAAGGATGTATTTGTTTAGCAACCCCATAGTTTTACAAATCGCCATTTTCCAAATCAGATTTTTAAATTATCAAAAGTTTTACATGGTTTAAAATAAGATCTAAGAGCTTGGTATGATATATTAAGTACTTTTCTAATTTCCAAAGGTTTTACAAAAGGAATAGTTGATTATACCCTTTTTATAAAATTAATATCCAATGATATTTTAGTAGTTCAAATTTTGTTGATGACATTATCTTTGAATCTTTAAAATATTCTTTATGTATTGAATTTTCTAAAATGATATTAAACAAATTTGAAATGAGTTTAAAGGGTGAACTGAAATTCTTTCTTGGATTTCAAATATTTCAAAATAATGATGGTTTTATTTTAAATCAAAGCAAATTTACTAGAGATATTCTAAAAAGTTTTGTCTTGGATATCACGAAAATTAGTGACACTCCAAAGAGTACTACCAGTATGCTTGATCTTGATTAAGATAGAAAATATGTTGATCAAACCACTTATAAAGGAATGATTGCAAGAAAACTCTACATAACTACTACCTGACCTGAAATTATGTTTAGTGTATGTCTGTGTGATCATTTTCAAGAAAACCCTAAGGAATCTCATTTAAATATTTTTAAGAGAATTTTCAAATACCTCAAGAATACACAAAATAAATGACTGTTCTATCCCTAAGGACAATCATTTGAGTTTGTTAATTATTCTGATGCTGACTTTGGTGTTTGTAAGTTAGATTACCAAAAAAACCTTTGGAACATGTCACTTCTAGGCAAGTCACTAGTATCAACGTGTTGTAAGGAACAAAACTCTATTGCATTATCTACTGAAGAATATAAATACATAGATACTAGTAGTTGTTGTGCATAAATTTTGTTCATGAGACACACATTACTAGATTATTAATATTAATTTAGGAATGTATCTATAAATTGCGACAATACAAGTGCTATTAACATCTCAAAAAATCCTATTTCACATTAAAGGACAAAACATATTAATGTAATACATCACTTTTTGAGAGATCATTTTTAAAAAGGTGACACCACATTGTAATTTATTGGATATAAATTTCATCTTGATAATATATTCAACAAATCATTAAATAATGAAATAATATATTACATCATACATGAGTTGGGAAGGATGATTCTTAAGTAGTAAGTATAGTGTTTGACAGCATACTGTTTCACAGTTTATGGTTTCATAAGTCACTATCGCAAGATTACTGTATAACTCTAACAAATCTATAGTTTACTATATTAAAAGTTGTTGTTTCATGTTTACAGTCTCACAATTTCTATCTCTTGGTTACTGTCTGACACTTACTATCTGAAACAATACGGTCACACAGTTCTGAAGTCACACAGTTATGGTCTCACTGTGAAAACTAGTTTCAGTCTCAATCTAAAATTCTATAATGGTCTCATAGTAAATACACTTTATTATTTACATATTATAACTTGTATCTCGGTAATTAGTAATTTTATATTTTCTTTTCAGAATTTTTGTTTTTGCAACACTTGGTATCCCAAAATGATTAAAATGAATGAAGTTTCACTCCTTTCTTCACCCAAGCTCTCTTCTCTCAAACCATAACTCCTCTTTCATCATTTCTCTCTCTCAAACCTTTGTTGAATGCCTAGAATGAAATGACCATCCTCATCAACTCCTGAGAAGCACAAATCTTAGAATAAAATGAAAATAGAACTGAATTTAGCACCCGAAGGTCCTTTGAATCCAAACCTGGTGAACAGAACAATGGTACCCAAAAGTTTAATTTACCCTAAGTGGCTTCTGTCAAGTAAATATTTAGTATTTAAACAAAAAAAGAGGATGGATGACTGGAATGGTTCACAATGTAGGATAAGATGACATACCTGAATCTAGTTGCACAGTTTTATCAGTTCGTCCAATTTTCTTTTGAGACAGAATATTGTTTTGTTTGGACAAGTTGGATCAATGGGAAAAGATGTACTTTTTCTTCTAGGTAATGGGATGTATGCCTAAGGATACCTCATGAGGGTATTTTTTAGAACTACCAGAGAGGTCCTCCTCCTCCAAGTGAGATATTTGTGTTGGAAGAAGCCTTGAGAAGCTTAATTGGGAATGTAAAAAAGAGAAGAGCTATAGCTGCGGAGCTAGATGGGGAAACAAGACTTTTGTTTATATTTTATTAGAATATGATTAGCCCTCAAAATGGTGATTTTTCTACACTCAAGTTTTAGGATGTATTTTTTACAGATCTTATGAAGACTGTACACAATATCAACCTATGAATGAATGTTATACTTCACATGTGTGAGTTAATAATGACATCCTTCAAGTCAACCTCCTTGTTCAGCTCAAGATTAATATCATCTATGCTTCTCGCAAAAGGGTTGGTTAGACTAGATGAAGTAGTTTTTAAGGATTATGAATATTTTATGTAAAATGTTACAGTCAAGATAATGAAAATCAGTAGGAATCCATGGTGAAAATAAAGTGTAGAAGATAATGAGAGGGTCTATGAAAAGTTCAACCCGATTGAACACTCTTCAAAACCTAAGGATATTCATGATCCTAGTTTGGAACCAGATTAAATCGTTGACTTTTCTGATGAGGAAGAAGAGTAAGAGGTTATTGTACCTACAGGGAAAACTGTCCTGGAAGAGGATCATTCCGAACATTCTCCTCAAGTATTAATTGATATGGAAGTACATGTACCTGAAGATATTGTTGATCTAGAATAACCTTCATTGTAGAGACCCGAAGCTTGACGTACTTGAACATTACATTAATTTTGAGGAATACTTAATACATAACAAAAACATACACACAAGGACCATAATAGTTTAGTGTCTTTGGAAACTTGGAATGTAATCTTCTAATCATGGTGAAAGATCTTCAACATCTCCTATAAAGATCTTCCCCTTTTTCTTACCTAAAACCTTTCTTTATATCCTGAGAAAAGAAATCATAAAAAGGGTGAGCTCAAATGCTCAGTAAGGGTAATCATGGATAAAATAAAACATACCATATACATTTGAACTTAAAAACATGAACGTAATGTTTAAACATCAAAAGCTTGAGCAATGACATAAAACATGGAAGTACGTAAGGCATAGATCATAATGAAACATTAATAATGATAAAATAGCATGGGAATAAAACATGTAATTGTGGAAACCATTAAGAACATGATATGATTTCCATAGTAGCCAAGGCATTGCTTCCAAGACCATCTTAGTGGACAAAGTCTCTTTCTTAATCGACTTCACTCCACGTTCCAGTCCTGTATTACTGAACTGGTTTAACTTGTCGTTCCATCCATGTCTATCTCATGAGATATAAATCTTTACCCAATGCATTGGAGGGAGATATAGGTCCCACCCATCTTATAATGAAATCATTCTTACTGGTGCCATAATATAAATACATAACCCCATAAATAAAATGGGTTTCATAAATATCATCTCGTCATCACATAATCCATATAAAATAAATGGATATCACTTCATAATAAGAAAACTAAAACCATGTAAATCATAGATACATTATACTTGAAACATACACATATGAAATAATTTCATTTTAGATGGAAAATGGTTTTGATAAAACACTTGAAATGAATTCTTGAGGAATATATCCTTTTTTTCTACAAAATCATTTTCTTTTCACAAAATGTCATGAAATTATAAAAGAAAAGGATTTTTTTGAAAATAGTCATGAAATATTTTGGAGGAATCTTCATGAAAATAAGGCTTTATAAAACCGTAATAATCCTTTCATGCCGTATAAGTTAAAAAAATATTCTTCTCGTACTTTTGCCGGAAAAGCAAAAAAAAGTACCTCGTAACGTAAACAAAAGAAAGATTCATTATATACCATGTAGTAAAATTCAAAAATGGGTAAAAAGGACTTTAAAAATACTTGAAAACACTTTTATAAAACATGTATATGGATGATAGAAATAACCCCAGTAAATACTTACGAATAAGCAATCTCGGATAAAAATGAGATTTGCAAAATTATCCGTAACCTTAGGTCCAATTTTCTTCTTAAGTGTCCGAACCTCCTATATAATGATTTAAATAAAGTCATTGACTTATTCCAGAATCATACTCATTGTTATGATATCATATATGGCTCTCTTATGACTTTATATAACCCGTTCTTTTGTAAATTTCATGTTAAAAAGCATTTTGGGTAAAATCGTTTCATTTGTCATCCGTGTTTTGTCTTGTAATTATTCATATGATTACATAGATCATGATTACTTAATTCCAGAATATAAAACTTTATTTATATATAATATATATTCAGAATATACATATATATAATTGATCTATAAATGGAATGAAATACACTATTTATGGAGACGGTAGGTCGTACGTACGCATGAACGCTGTTTACGTTTCCTTATTGAGTTGAATGTAATTAAGTAGATGACATACATATATATATATATACATAAATCCAGTTGCTTTATAATGTCATATATTTCATTATTATTTCTTATATATACTTTATAATCATTCTTAAATGGTTAACATGGAGAATGAATCTCATCGCGTCGTGGAGACGGTAGTCCGTACGTACGCATGAGCGATGATATCATTTCCATAATTATTGAATTGAATTAGAGTGGATAATACAATATATCAGAATCATTATGAAATTATAATAACTATTTATAGTTATTCTTTACACCATAATACCCATCCATGTAAGGTGTTGGTGGAAAAATAGATTACACCACAGCGTGGAGACGGTATTTCGTACGTACGCACGCACGGTGATTTTGTTTTCCGTAGGATGGATAGAAGGTGAAATGTGTTTATTTAATATTTATAATAACATATCAGTATATTATTGATAGTGATGTTATTATTTTATAATGAAATAACTAAATAAGAAGAAGTTGAAGAAGAAAGAAGTTTGAAAGAATCGGTTGAAGAAATTACCTCTTCTTCGATACGCCTCTTTGAAACCTCCTCTTAGGGCACTAAGATTGGTCTTTAAAGTAGACCAGAACCTCTAGGATGTTTCTAGGGAAGTGGAGAAGAGAATTTGTCAGGGGTTTTCCGAGCATGAAGGCTCAAAGTGGTGTGAGTAAGAGAGGGAGTAGGTGCCCTTTTATAAGGGAGGAGAGGGGCACCTTTGGAAAAACTAAAAATATTATTTTATTATAAAGCCATATTCGGTTTTAAATAGCTCCAAATTGATTTATTTAGAAGCTAAGGTGGGTATGGGTCGAAATAATCTCATAAATTAGAATTTGGACAAGTTTAGTTTACTATTTTAACCTTATCATTTATATTTAACTTTAAGTTAGATAATTTTACTTTTACCGTGTCTTTTTGTGTTCTTACACTATAAGGTTAATAAACTTACTATAACAAGACAAACGAACCCCAAGTTGTTTATTATTAAAATATATAACCTTATATAAGTCATTTGGCCGAACCTTAGATTTTTAGGAATAAAATAAAAATTAATAATATAATATTTGTTTTAAAAAACTATTTTATGTCAATTTTGACACTATTTAGTAATTGATTTTTTTGAAAATCATAACACAATGATTAGTTCGAAAAAATTTACTTAAATATATACTAACATGGCATATTAACCTATAAAATTAGTTGAATTCATAAAAAGTCTCAAATTACATTTATTTGGGTATTTATAACATCAATTATGTCAATATTTCATTAATAAGATAATTACTGCATCATCGTTGTGTCATATATAAATTAAATTATTTAATGTCTAAAAATTAAAAATAAAATACCATTATGTAGAAAATAGTTTTATATTTCTAATGAATATTTATAGTTGAATTTATATTTTTTATAACCCTTTATTAAAAATTATCTACTTTTTAAACTTTGATTTTAACTATTTTATCCCTTCTTTAAATAAATTAATAATAAATGTTCTAATCTAATCCAAGTGGGCCTAAATGGTCATATTTTATTCCTAAGGTTGTTTTTGGTTGAATTACACTTATCCAATAGAATTATAACATGTGTTAGGGTAATAATAATATCATTTTTACCCTCAATTACCCTATTTACTTTTAACAGTGGTAAAAAAAAGGTAAAAGTTACTATTCACCAAAAAATTTTGTCATCTCATTGAACCACATTTTACTTACTGACATCAACCTTGTCTCTTGGATTTTTGAAATTCCACTCACAGAAGCGGTAAAATTAAGTTTTATGAAAAAATTATTTTTTTTAACTACCACTTAGTAGTTTCACTATTCATCAAAAAATGAAAGTTTCCAGAAAAATACCAAAAATTAGGCCTAAGCTATATTTTATATTATGAAATCAAAAATGATGTATATTTTACCAAATTCAAAACATATCAGTTTCATTAATTAATTTAAAAATTAATTCCCATCGTCAAAACAAATAATGCGTTCTTAAGAGATAATAACTATCAAAAGATTGACATTTGTTTATGTCTGGTTTAAATGTGAAATTACATCCAATGACCAAAATTGTATTAAATTGTAAAAATATATTCTAAATATAATTTTAAACCACTCAAATTAATAATTTATCACTATTAATTATTTCGATTAAAAAGGTTGTTTTTAATTAAAATTTAGTAATTTTCACTATTCATCAGAAAATGAAAGTAATCCGAAAAGTACCAAAATTTCACCCTAATCTAATTTGGATATTCCGAATCCAAAAATGAAGAACATTTTAAAAAATAAAATTTACAATATTTCAAAAATTGGTTATTACTATTCATAACGGCTAGTTTTTATAATATTTCAATAGCATATCATTGTTTAATGAAATTCGTTATTGCGTACTACACACGCTATCGAGGAAGGTCGCGATTCCGTGTAATGCAAGACATGTCAAGGATGCGTGTTGTACAAGATTATTTTGGTGTATCGTACAATACAAGACATTAATGAAATTAAAAAAATATTTTTCATAAAATCTCGGGATGTTACATTCTACCCCCCTTAAAATGAATTTCGCCCTCGAGATTTGTCGGGGTAATAAATGGTTTACTACTCGAAAGTTTCATTAATATAAACCCACAACATAAAAAGGAATAACAAACCCATTCTTTAAAAACAAATGTATATAACGTAACGGTTACCCAAATAAACTAATCACTGGGTTTCCACATAGGTGAAAATATGGATATGGAAGAGAAATCTAACCATCATGTTCTGATGGAGAGTGGTAGAGAACATGGCTATAGAAAAGCCAGAAATCACAAAGCCATAAATTTGTGATTATCTAAGGTACCATCTGATTCACAGATATAAGAGTACTAGGACAACATTTTTGGTTTTCAGGATCATTTCCCTAAAGTTGATGAAATTGGAATTAGAGGAAATACTTTCGTGATTTTGGTATAGTCTCACCGTTGGTCGTTCTTTGGAAAATTTCCACTTCATCTCTTAATGAAATGAAGTTGAATTTGTCATTCATGATGTGTTAGCAGATCCTGTGACAGAATGACGGGTCATTCCATCTGTCTCAAACAGAAGGTTAGAAAAGTTATCAAAAAATACATAAGTCCATCTATACTGAGATTAATCATATATGGTTCCTAAAATGGATTTATACTTCATATATCATACTGCTTAATATAATAAAAATAGTTTCTACTAAACATGGACTTCTTGTAGGCCAGTGGTAGGCGATAAAGACCAGTCACACTTCGTTTGTGGATTCGATTCCCACAGCCTTGTCCGACGCGATGGGTTGTCTCCCATCCTGCAGGTTGCCCTTTTTCTAAAACTACATTACTATAACATCCCATCAATAATATCAAAAAAAATTCTATCCTTAAACAATACTAACTTATGTCCAACATAATCCATTCCAATCTTTAGGCTTATCTAAAATACTGCGGTCCAAGCTCATAGTATAAAGAAAATGATTATTTGAAATGTCATCAACCAAGCATGTGAATACCATCATGTATCCCCCATATATCTTGTTGGTCACATTCCAATCATGTGAATACCTTAATCATGTATTCTCTTGAAAAATGAAAACCTATTAAACCTTAGTGAAAACATGAATGCTGTCAAAAGATAACTCTTTCCACATACCAAAAACCCAAAATTCTATATACTCAAACCATGATATAACTATTTCCTTATATCAGTCATGAGATCATGAATACTATCAAACATTTAATTTTCTCCTTATCCCTTCATTATGCGCATATCATCTACATTCCAAAAATATCTGAATAACCTTTCATGGATACTGGTACCATTAATCGTACGCTTTCAAAAATCAAGGAAAGACAACAGTGTAACAATCCTTAGATGTCTCTTTATTCCATAGTACCATGAGATTACGTATACAACATTACACTTAATAAATATATAATCATTCCACTACCTTCTTAAACCATTGACCGAGCTTCAACAATTCTTTCATCTCACATATCATTTGTAGTCACTTCATCATCATCAACATAAATACTACCCATACGGTCGTACTAATTCTCTTCATGAGACTTTCCCTTAGGGAATTGGTTTTCATAATTCCCATACATTCCACATTTAAAACATTTAAACATTGTTGATGTCTTAGAAATACCATTATCCTCATCCATGGTGTTAACTGAACCTTTTTCTATGCACTTACTGGCTTTGTGTCCTTCTTTTCCACACCCAAAGCATCTTCCAGTTCCCTTGAAACAATCTACCTGATACCTCTTCCCACATGATTTACATGATGGAAGTTGAACTTTCTCTCCTCTACGATCATCATGAAACTCCATCTTTCTCTTATTATCTGAGTCAGGAAACTTACCAAAGTTGAGATTATTGATCTTATTATGAGATTGCTGATTAGGAATAATAACGATATTTGGACTTCCAAATCCCATTTATTTGGTTTCTCATGAAGAATATCATTCCATTGTCCATTATATCCTCCATTATCATGAATCTTCCTATTTCCATCCATTTTCTAAACCCCAAAAAGAATAGTGTGAGAGGAAAAAATCATGCTAGGGAAAACAACATAGTAAAGGGGGAGCACCCTCAATATCTAACATCTTAGGTTAAATTCTATGATCGTTACAGTAGTTCTAGGACTATATCCTATATGTATACTTATCCTTAGGGACATCCCTAGACATACCATTGAAATATCTCTACGGATCTCACTAACATTTTCGCATCCTAGTTTCCAAAGGTTGACTAAACCTTTCCTCTGATACCAAATGTAGAGACCCGAAGCTTGACGTACTTGAACAATACATTATTTTTGCGGAATACATAATACATAACAAAAACAGACACACAAGGACCGTAATAGTTTAGTGTCTTTGAAAACTTGGAACGTAATCTTCTAATCGTGGTGAAAGATCTTAAACATCTCCCATAAAGATCTTTCCCTTTTTTCTTACCTAAAACCTTTCTTTATATCCTGAGAAAAGAAAGCATAAAAAGGGTGATCCCAAATTTTCAGTAAGGGTAAGCATGGATAAAATAAAACATACCATATACATTTGAACTTAAAAACAAGAACGTAATGTTTAAACATCAAAAGCTTGAGCAATGACATAAAACATGGAAGTACGTAAGGCATAGATCATAAAGAAACATTAATAATGATAAAATAGCATGGGAATAAAACATGTTATTTTTGCAACCATTAAGAACATGATATGATTTCCATAGTAGCCAAGGCATTGCTACCAAGACCATCTGAGTGGACAAAGTCCCTTTCTGAATCGAGTTCACTCCTTGTTCCAGTCCTGTATTACTGAACCGGTTTAACTTGCCGTTCCAGCCATGTCTACCTCATGAGATATAAATATTTACCTAATGCATTGGAGGGAGATATAGGTCCCACCCATCTCATAATGA
The DNA here is from genome assembly GCA_963277665.1 of Viscum album. Taxonomy (NCBI): domain Eukaryota; kingdom Viridiplantae; phylum Streptophyta; class Magnoliopsida; order Santalales; family Viscaceae; genus Viscum; species Viscum album. The sequence continues at coordinate 1,256,492,464 of OY728157.1, read as the reverse complement.
AATCATTCTTACTTGTGCCACAAAATAAATACATAACCCCATAAATAAAATGGGTTTCCTAAACATCATCCCATCATCACATAATCCATATAAAAGAAATGGATATCATTTCATAATAAGAAAAGTGAAACCATTTAAATCATAGAGACATTATACTTGAAACATACACATAATAATTTCATTTTAGATGTAAAATGGTTTTGATAAAACACTTGAAATAAATTCTTGAGGAAAATATCCTTTTTTCTTCAAAATCATTTTCTTTTCACAAAATGTCATGAAATTTTAAAAGAAAAGGATTTTTTTGAAAATAGTCATGAAATATTTTTTAGGAAGCTTCATGAAAATAATGCTTTATAAAACCGTAAAAATCCTTTCATGTCGTATAAGTTAAAAAAACATTCTTCTCATACTTCTGCCGGAAAAGTCAAAAAAAGTACCTCGTAACGTAAAAAAAAGAAAGATTCATTACATACCATGTAGTAAAAGTCAAAAATGGGTAAAAAGGACATTAAACATACATGAAAACACTTTTATAAAAAATATACATGGATAATAGAAATAACCCCAGTAAATACTTACGAATAAGCAATCTCGGATAAAAATGAGATTTGCAAAATTATCCCTTACCTTAGGTCCGATTTGCTTCGTAAGTGTCCGAACCTCCTGTATAATGATTTAAATAATGTCATTGACTTATTCCAGAATCATACTCATTGTTATGATATCATATATGGTTCACTTATGACTTTATGTTACCCGTTCTTTTGTAAATTTCATGTTAAAAAGAGTTTTGGGTAAAATCGTTTCATTTGTCATTAGTGTTTTGTCTTGTAATTATTCATATGATTACTTATATCTTGATTACTTAATTCCAGAATATAAAACATTATTTATATATAATATATATTTAGAATATACATATATATAATAGATCTATAAATGGAATGAAATACACCGTTCATGGAGACGGTAGACCGTACGTACGCATCAACACTGTTTTAGTTTCCTTATTGAGTTGAATGGAATTAAGTAGATTACATACATATATATATATATATACATAAATCCAGTAGATTTATAATTTCATATATTTCATTATTATTTCTTATATATACTTTATAATCATTCTTAAATGGTTAACATGGATAATGAATCTCATCGCGTCGTGGAGACTGTAGTCCGTACGTACGCACGAGCGATGATATCATTTTCATAATTATTGAATTGAATTGGAGTGGATGATAAAATATATAAGAATTATTATGATGTTATAATAACTATGTATACTTATTATTTACACCATAATACCCATCCATGTAAGGTTTTGGTGGAAAAACATATTACACCACGGCGTAGAGACGGTATTCCGTACGTACGCACGCGCGGTGATTTTGTTTTCCGTAGGATGAATAGAAGGTGAAATGGGGTTGTTTCATATTTATAATAACATATAAGTATATTATTGATATTTATGTTATTACTTTATAATGAAACAACTAAAGAAGAAGAAGTTGAAGAAGAAAGAAGTTTGAAAGAATCGGTATAAGAAATTACCTCTTCTTCGATACGCCTCTTTCAAACCTCCTCTTAGGGAACTAAGATTGGACTTTGAAGTAGACCAGGACCTTTAATATGTTTATAGGGAAGTGTATAAGAGAATTTTACAGGGGTTGGCCGATCTTGAAGGCACAAAGTGGTGTGGGGAAGAGAGGGAGGAGGTGCCCTTTTATAAGGGAGGAGAGGGGCACCTTTGGAAAAACTAAAAATATTATTTTATTATAAAGCCATATCCATTTTTAAATAGCTCCAAATTTATTTATTTTGAAGATAAGGTGGGGATGGGTCTAAATACACTCATACAATTGAATTTGGACAAGTTTAGTTTACTATTTTTACCTTATCATTTAGATTTAACTTTAAGTTAGATAATTTTACTTTTACCATGTCTTTTTGTGTTCTTACACTATAAGGTTAATAAACTTACTATAACAAGCCAAACGAACCCCAAGTTGTTTATTATTAATATATATAACCTTATATAAGTTATTTGGCCGAACCTTAGATTTTTAGGAATAAAATAACAATTAATAATATAATAATTGTTTAAAAAAACTATTTTATGTCAATTTTGACACTATTTAGTAATTGTTTTTTTTTTGAAAATCATAACAGAATGATTAGTTCGAAAAAAAGTTACTTAAATCAATATTAACATGTCATATTAACCTATAAAATTAGTGGAATTCATAAAAAGTATCAAATTACATTTATTTGGGTATTTATAACATCAATTATGTCAATATTTCATTAATAAGATAATTACTGCATCATCGTTGTGTCATACATAAATTAAATTATTTAATGTCTAAAAATTACAAATAAAATACCATTATGTAGGAAATCTTTTTATCTTTATAATGAATATTTATAGTAGAATTTATCTTATGCATAACCCTATATTAAAAATTATCTACTTATTAAACATTGATTTTAACTATTTTATCCCTTCTTTAAATAAATTAATAATAAATGTCCTGATCTAATCCAAGTGAGCCTAAATGGTCATATTTTATTCCTAAGGTTGTTTTTGGTTTAATTACACTTATCCAATAGAATTAAAACATGTGTTAGGGTAATAATAATATAATTTTACCCTTAATTACCCTATTTACTTTTAACCGTGGTAAAAAAAGTAAAAATTTACTATTCACCAAAAATTATTTTCATCTCATTGAACCACATTTTACATACTGACATCAACCGTGTCTCTCGGATTTTTGAAATTCCACTCATAGAAGCGGTAAAATTATGTTTTATGAAAAATTTATTTTTTTTAACTACCACTTAGTGGTTTCACTATTCATCAAAAAATGAACGTTTCCAGAAAATTACCAAAAATTAGGCCTAAGCTATATTTGATATTATGAACTCAAAAATGATGTTTATTTTACCAAATTCAAAACATATCAGTTGCATTAATTAATTTAAAAATTAATTCCCGTCGTCAAAACATATAGCGTGTTCTTAAGAGATAATAACTATCAAAATATTGACACTTGTTTATGTCTAGTTTAAATGTAAAATTACATCCAATGACCAACATTGTATTAAATTGTAAAAATATATTCTAAATATACTTTTAAACCACTCAAATTAATAATTTATCACTATTAATTATTTCGATTAAAAAGGTTGTTTTTAATTAAAATTTAGTAATTTTTACTATTCATCAGAAAATGAAATTTATTCGAAAAGTACCAAAATTTCCCCTAAGCTAATTTCGAAATTCCAAATCCAAAAATTAAGTCAATTTTGAAAAATAAAATTTTCAATATTTCAAAAAGTGGTTATTACAATTCATAACGGCTAGTTTCAATAATATTTTAATAGCATATCATTGTTTAGTGAAACTCGTTATTGCGTATTACACACGCTATCGAGGAAGGTCGTGATTGCGTGTAATTCAAGGCAAGTCAAGGATGTGTGTTGTACACTCTTTTTTTGGTGTAGCGTACAACACAAGACATTAATGAAATTAAAAAGAATATTTTTCATAAAATCCCGAGGTGTTACATTCTACCCCCCTTAAAATGAATTTCTCCCTCGAGATTTGTCGGGGTTATAAATGTTTTACTACTCAAAAGTATTTTTAAAAGAAACCCACATCATAAAAAGGAATACCAAAACCAATATTTAAAAACAAAAGTATGAAACGTATTGGTTACCCAAATAAACTAATCACTGGGTTTCCACATAGGTGAAAATATGGATATGGAAGAGAAATCTAACCATCATGTTCTGATGGATAGTGGTAGAGAACATGGCTATGGAAAATCCAGCAATCACAAAGCCATAAATGTGTGACGATCTAAGGTACCATCTGATTAATTATATATAAGAGTACTAGGACAACATTTTTGGTTTTCAAGATCATTTCCTTAAAGTTGATGAAATTGGAATTAGAGGAAATACTTTCGTGATTTTTGTATAGTCTCACCGTTGGTAGTTCTTTGGACAATTTCCACTTCATCTCTTAAATAAAAGAAGTTGAATTTGTTATTCATGATGTGTTAGCAGATCATGTGATAGAATGATGGGTCATTCCATCTGTCTCAAACAAAAGGTTAGGAAAGTTATCAAAAAATACGTAAGTCCATCTATAGTGAGATTAATCATATATGGTTCCTAAAATGAACTTATACTTCATATATCATACTACTTAATATAATAAAACTAGTATCTACTAAACATGTACTTCTTGTAGGCCAGTGGTAGGAAATAAAGGCCAGTCGCACATCGGTTGTGGGTTCGATTCCCATAGCCTTGTCTGACGCGATGGGCTGTTGCCCGTCCTGTAGGTTTCACTTTTTCTAAAACTACATTACTATAACATCCCATCAATAATATCAAAAAAAGTTATATCCTTAAACAATAATAACTTATGTCCAACATAATTCATTCCAATCTTTAGGCTTATCTAAAATACTTCGATCCAAGCTCATAGTATAAAGAAAACTATTACTTGAAATGTCATCAACCAAGCATGTGAATACCATCATTTATCCCCCATATATCTTGTTGGTCACATTCCAATCATGTGAATACCTTAATCATGTATTCCCTTGAAAAATTAATACCCATTAAACCTTAGTGAAAACATGAATGTTGTCAAAAGTTAACTCTTTCCACATACCAAAACCCCAAAATTCTATATACACAAAGCATGATATAACTATTTCCTTATATCATTCACGAGCTCATGAATACTGTCAAACATTTAATTTTCTCATTATCTCTTCATTATGCACATATCATCTACATTCCAAAAATATCTGAATAACCTTTCATGGATACTGGTACCATTAATCATACACTTTCAAAACTCAAGGAAAGACAACAGTGTAACAATCCTTTGATGTCTCTTTATTCCATAGTACCATGAGATTACATATACAACATTACAATTGATAAACATGTAATCATTCCACTACTTTCTTAAACCATTGACCGATCTTCAACAATTCTTTCATCTCACATATCATTTGCAGTCTCTTCATCATCATCAACATAAATACTACCCATACAGCCATATTGATTCTCTTCATGAGACTTTCCCTTAGGGAATTGGTTTGAATAATGCCCGTACATTCCACATTTAAAACATTTAACCATTGTTGATGTCCTAGAAATACCATTATCCTCATCCGTGATGTTAACTGAACCTTTTCCTATGCACTTACTGGCTTTGTGTCCTTTTTTCCACACCCAAAGCATCTTCTAGTTCCCTTGAAACAATCTACCCGGTGCCTCTTCCCACATGATTTACATGAGGGAAATTGAACTTTCTCTTCTCTATGATCATCATGAAACTCCATCATTCTCTTATTATCTGAGTCGGGAAACTTACCAAAGTTGAGATTATTGATCATATTATGAGATTGCTGATTAGGCATAATAACGATGTTTGGACTTCCAAATCCCGTTTCATTTGGTTTCTCATGAAGAATATCATTCCATTGTCCGTCATATCCTCCATTATCATGAATCTTCCTGTTTCCAGCCATTTTCTAAAAACCAAAAAGAATAGTGTGAGAGGAAAAAATAATGCTAGGGAAAACAACATAGTAAATAGGGAGCACCCTCAATATCTAACATCTTAGGTTAAATTCTAAGATCGTTACAGTAGTTCTAGGACTATTTCCTACACGCATACTTATCCTTAGGGACATCCCTAGACATACCTTAGAAATATCTCTAGGGATCTCACTAACATTTTCACATCCTAGTTTCCAAAGGTTGACTAAACCTTTCCTCTGATACCAAATGTAGAGAACAAAATCTTGACGTACTTGAACATTACATTAATTTTTCGGAATACTTAATACATAAAAAAACCAGACACACACGGACTGTAATAGTTTAGTGTCTTTGGAAACTTGGAACGTAATCTTCTAATCGTGGTGAAAGATCTCAACATCTCCCATAAAGATCTTCCCCTTTTTTTTACCTAAAACCTTTCTTTATATCTTGAGAAAAGAAAGCATAAAAATGGTGAGCTCAAATGCTCAGTAAGGGTAATAATGGATAAAATAAAACATACCATATACATTTGAACTTAAAAACATGAACGTAATGTTTAAACATAAAAAGCATGAGCAATGACATAAAACATCGAAGTACATAGGGCATAGATCATAAAGAAACATTAAGAATGACAAAATAGAATGGGAATAAAACATGTAATTGTGGAAACCATTAAGAACATGATATGATTTTCATGGTAGCCAAGGCATTGCTACCAAGACCATCTTAGTGGACAAAGTCCCTTTCTGAATCGAGTTCACTCCTCGTTCCAGTCCTGTATTACTAAACCGGTTTAACTTTCCGTTCCATCCATGTCTATATCATGAGATATAAATCTTTACCCAATGCATTGGAGGGAGATATAGGTCCCACCCATCTCATAATGATATCATTCTTACTTGTGCCACAAAATAAATACATAACCCCATAAATAAAATGGGTTTCATAAACATCATCCCATAATCACATAATCCATATAAAAGAAATGGATATCATTTCATAATAAGAAAATTGAAACCATTTAAATCATAGAGACATTATACTTGAAACATACACATATGAAATAATTTCATTTTAGATGGAAAATGGTTTTGATAAAACACTTGAAATGAATTCTTGAGGAAAATATCCTTTTTTCTTCAAAATCATTTTCTTTTCACAAAATGTCATGAAATTTTAAAAGAAATGGATTATTTTGAAAATAGTCATGAAATATTTTTAAGGAAGCTTCATGAAAATAAGGCTTTATAAAACCGTAAAAATCCATTCATACCGTATAAGTTAAAAAAACATTCTTCTCGTACTTTTGCCGGAAAAGTCAAAAAAAGTACCTCGTAACGTAAACTAAAGAAAGATTCATTACATACCATGTAGTAAAAGTCAAAAATGAATAAAAAGTACATTAAACATATATGAAAACACTTTTATAAAACATGTATATGGATGATAGAAATAACCCCAGTAAATACTTACGAATAAGCAATCTCGGATAAAAATGAGATTTGCAAAATTATCCCTTACCTTAGGTCCGATTTTCTTAGTAAGGGTCCAAACCTTATTTATAATGATTTAAATAATGTCATTGACTTATTACAGAATCATACTCATTGTTATGATATCATATATGGTTCACTTATGACTTTATATTACCCGTTCTTTTGTAAATTTCATGTTAAAGAGTGTTTTGGTTAAAATCGTTTCTTTTGTCGTCCGTGTTTTGTCTTGAAATTATTCATATGATTACTTAGATCATGATTAAATAATTCCAGAATATAAAAAATGATTTATATATAATATATATTTAGAATATACATATATATAATAGATATATAAATGTAATGAAATACACCGTTCATGGAGACGGTAGGCCATACGTACGCATGAACGCTGTTTTCGTTTCCTTATTGAGTTGAATGGAATTAAGTAGATGACATACATATATATATATATACATAAATCCAGTAGCTTTATAATGTCATATATTTCATTATTATTTCTTATATATACTTTATAATCATTCTTAAAAGGTTAACATGGAGAATGAATCTCATCGCGTCGTGGAGATGGTAGTCCGTATGTACGCACGAGCGATGATATCATTTCCATAATTATTGAATTGAATTGTAGTGGATGATAAAATATACAAGAATCATTACGATGTTATAATAACTATGTTTAGTTATTCTTTACACCATAATACCCATCCATGTAAGTTGTTGGTGGAAAAACAGATTACACCACGGCGTGGAGACGGTATTCCGTACGTACGCACGCACAGTGATTTTGTTTTCCGTAGGATGGATAGAAGGTGAAATTGGGTTGTTTCATATTTATAATAAAATATAAGTATAATATTGATACTGATGTTATTACTTTATAATGAAACAACTAAAGAAGAAGAAGTTGAAGAAGAATGAAGTTTGAAAGAATCGGTAGAAGAAATTACCTCTTCTTCGATACGCCTCTTGAAACCTCTTATTTGGGCACTATGATTGGTCTTTGAAGTAGACCAGGACCTCTAGGATGTTTCTAGGGAAGTGGAGAAGATAATTTTTTAGGGTTTGTCCGAGCTTGAAGTCTCAAAGTGGTGTGAGGAAGAGAGGGAGGAGGTGCCCTTTTATAAGGGAGGAGAGGGGCACCTTTGGAAAAACTAAAAATATTATTTTATTATAAAGACATATTCATTTTTAAATAGCTCCAAATTGATTTATTTCGAATCTAAGGTGGGGATGGGTCTAAATACTCTGATAAAATAGAATTTGGACAATTTTAGTTTACTATTTTAACCTTATCATTTAGATTTAACTTTAAGTTAGATAATTTTCCTTTTACCGTGTCTTTTTGTGTTCTTACACTATAAGGCTAATCAACTTACTATAACAAGCCAAACTAACCCCAAGTTGTTTATTATTAATATATATAACCTTATCTAAGTCATTTGGCCGAACCTTATATTTTTAGGAATAAAAAAACAATTAATAATATAATATTTTTTTTTTAAAACTATTTTATGTCAATTTTGACACTATTTAGTAATTGATTTTTTTGAAAATCATAACAGAATGATTAGTTCGAAAAAGGTTACTTAAATCAATACTAACATGTCATATTAACCTAGAAAATTATTTTAATTCATAAAAAGTCTCAAATTACTTTTATTTCGGTATTTATAACATCAATTATGTCAATATTTCATTAATAAGATAATTACTGCATCATCGTTGTGTCATAAATAAATTAAATTATATAATGTCTAAAAATTACAAATAAAATATAATTATGTAGGAAATAGTTTTATCTTTATAATGAATATTTATAGTCGAATTTATCTTATGTATAGCCCTATATTAAAAATTATATACTTATTAAACGTTGATTTTTACTATTTTATCCCTTCTTTAAATAAATTAATAATAAATGTCCTAATCTAATCCAAGTGGGCCTAAATGGTCATATTTTATTCCTATGGTTGTTTTTGGTCGAATTAAACTTATCCAATTGAATTAGAACATGTGTTAGGGTAATAATAATATAATTTTACCCTTAATTACCCTATTTACTTTTAACCGTGGTAAAAAAAGTAAAAAGTTACTATTCACCAAAAATTATTTTCATCTCATTGAACCACATTTTACTTACTGAAATAAACCGTGTCTCTCGGATTTTTGAAATTCCACTTACAGAAGTGGTAAAATTAAGTTTTATGAAATTTTTTTTAACTACCACTTAGTGGTTTCACTATTCATCAAAAAATGAATGTTTCCAGAAAAATACCAAAAATTAGGCCTAAGATATATTTGATATTATGGACTCAAGAATGATGTCTATTTTACCAAATTCAAAACATATCAGTTGCATTAATTAATTTAAAAATTAATTCTCGTCGTCAAAACAAATAGCGTGTTCTTAAGAGATAATAACTATCAAAAGATTGATACTTGTTTATATCTGGTTTAAATGTGAAATTACATCCAATGACAAACATTGTATTAAATTGTAAAAATATATTTTAAATATAATTTCAAAACACTCAAATTAATAATTTATCACTATTAATTATTTTGATTAAAAAGGTTGTTTTTAATTAAAATTTAGTAATTTTCACTATTCATCAGAAAATGAAAGTTATCCGAAAAGTACCAAAATTTCACCCTAAGCTAATTTCGATATTCCGAATCCAAAAATGAAGTCCATTTTGAAAAATAAAATTTACAAAATTTCAAAATGTGGTTATTACTATTCATAACGGCTAGTTTCAATAATATTTTAATAACATATCATTGTTTAGGGAAACTCGTTATTGCGTACTACACACACTATCGAGGAATGTCGCGATTGCGTGGAATGCTAGGCAAGTCAAGGATGCGTGTTATACAAGCTACTTTTGGTGTAGCGTACAACACAAGACATTAATAAAATTAAAAAGATTATTTTTCATAAAATCTCAAGGTGTTACATTCATCTAAAGAAGATTCTGTTGTATTTGAAAAAGAAGTAGATATTCTAGAAGAAAATTAATAAGAAGATATTTCTTCTGAGAAAGAAGTTGTTGTTGAGGAACACCAAGAGGAACAAGATATTCTTGAAATTATCCCATATGATGAAGAGATAATGGAGCAAGACTTTCAATTATCTAGAAAGGAAATGGGTGAGGCTATTGGGGATGAAATCATGGAATTAGTTAAAGGATCTGAATCTCTTATTCCTGATAAATGTACACATGTCATGGGGGAGTAGCACCTATATCTAGAAAGTGTTTATGTTCCAAATCTGGTGGATTCAATATATATTGATACATTGTATAAATTTCCTAGATATTTTGATGTGAATGACTCCCAAGAAGCCTCAATGAAAGGTATATATCTATCTATTGTGTTTCAATTGAAAATAGTATATGATCTTGATGTTATATCTATAAAGGAACCTAAGGCTATCTCAGCTCCTATCCCTGAACCTTCACAAGAACCTTCCACCTTAGTGAGTAAGGATGATTTGAAAGCATTTGGAGCTACCCTATTGGTTGGGGTTGAAATAATCATGAATACTCAGCCTACTACTGTGAAAGACATGAGTGAAAGATATGCTACCCTATTGTTAGAGAATAATATTTGGCTGATTCAGCTGAAAATGATTCATGAAATTCAAGAAGATATTGTTGAGAACAAATAGTTATGTGATGTCTCTCAGAGCTATTGTTGAATAAATGAAGAGAGTGATGTACCCCATACAAGAATAATTTTCTCATCTATTGAGGATGTTTGTAGTAGGATTCCATAGGATGTAACCTCCATGATTCAACCTAACATAATTTCCTTATCATACAATGTGGATGAAAGAAACAAGAAAATAGTTTAAGAGATGCATGATCTTATTATTGGTCTTAACAAGGTGACCGATGAGTATAAGTGTTGTCTCTAGAAAGTTCTGAATCAACTGAAGTCCCTTACTTCAGCTATTACAAATTCTAGTGCCTCAGGAATATCATCGCAAACTTCTTTGGATAATGATTTGCTCATAAATGTTGCCAAAGAAGAACTTCAGTCTATGCTCAGTGGATTTGACAAAGAGTATCTATCTATGGTTTTCATGAACGGTGACAATGTTCTTGATTTGGTGAGAATTCATTCCAATATTTCCAATGATTCTCAAAAGGAAATTACTAAGAATGTGTAATTCTACTTCAATAGGATATTCTCTAAGCATGATACGACAAACCACTTCAAGTACTTTGTAGTGAATCTAAAAATCCCTCCTGTCACTCAAGCTTTCAGAAATCAGTTCTAGAAGCTCAAAGATATCAATCCATTGTTGTACAATTTCATATAGAACTAGGATGTCTTTGAAAAGGTGATGTAGTATGGTGGTGAGATTATTACTGACTTCATCAATCTTTTGAGGCCTTATCTTCATGTGTAGGGCACTGATATTGTGGCTCCTGCCGCTTCCCCCTTAATACCTGTTTTTCCTACCTTCTCATCCTCTACCGTTACCTCTACTTCTATGTCTATCTCTCAGTCTCTATTTCAGATCATACCTATTATCCTTGACCAAAACATTCCTCGGTCTTCCACCAAACAGTCCTCAGAAACTTCTATTTTTGAAGGACTCCCTATACCTTCTCTTTTAGTTACATCACTTCCTTCTTCCACTTCTACCTCTACTCTCGTGGCTTCGAATGATGCTACTTACAAGGTAAAAGAAAAGAAAATTGGCGGTGATGAAAAATGAAGACTATCCTTTGATATGAATGATTTATATATTTTTGTTGCTTACTATTTGTAATGACAGTTTTTATCTATCTAATTCATTTGGACTCCTTTTTATCTATTATATTATTTAATTTTATACTCTTTTTGATAACCTGAAAAGGGGGAGAGACATGCACACTAAGGGATATACACAGTCACTAAGAATAGATATCTAACTCACATGATTTGTGATCATAAAAATGGGGGTTATTACTGGAATCCTCATGTCATAATCATGTTTTAATTATGACATATCCTATACATTCTTTAAATCTTGTTAATCATGTTTATTCTATCGCAAATAATGTGTTCAGATTGTTGGTTTCTTTATGTTTTAAATAAACCTATCTAAAATCTTAAGTGCTATGTTTGATTGTTGTAAACTAATTGTAATTTGTATTATAAGGGATTTCCTTGATAAATGATTAAGTGTAATCCATTCTATCAATATCACTATTTTAGTCTGTATATAGATATTTGGATAAATCTGAGAAACATGCAGTATTCCACCGATTATGTTTTTCTAGAAAAGGACCCAGACACCGTGACCAAACACTATTACCAGATACATCGACCTAGACACCGTGAACCAGACACCATGAAGTAGACACCGCAACCTGGAAACTGTGACCCAGACTCCGTGACCAGACACCGTGACCAGACACTGTGACTCGACACCATGACCAGACACCAAAACCATTTTCAAACCTGTTGAATTTTGTGACGCCGGTTATGTGATGAGGCACCATTTGAAGTTTGGAAAAGGACCAGACACCGTGATCCTAATATTTCATATGTGTTATCAGTTCCTGATCTCTATACATCTATGTCATCATAACTATCTCACTTCTCAAAGACAAAGAAGGATACACCATTTCAAGGAGACATATTTTCATGAAGACACCATTTCCAGACTGAATGTGAAACCGTTGTTTTATCTGTTTTGTTGATTTTCAATTTAATTTCTAATGGTCATATTTGAGTGTATTAAATGTATTTAGTTAATTAATATTTCATTGTAGACATATCACCTAACGGTATGATGTAGAAGGTAGAGAATACATGCATCATGTTGGCTCCAACACATTCAATCCCTGGTGAAAAAGAGAAGTGTGTCCTTGAAACAAATGTGCATGCAAGAAAAAAGAATCATGATCCTTCTTGAGAAAAGAACCGACACATGAAACTCAATACATCTAAAGAACACATGAAGAATTCCTGAATCAAGAATTTGGGATACCATATATTTGAGTGAATAACATCTTCACATTACCAACTCTATGAAGAAAATGAGCCGAATCTAACTGGAAACCAGAGCATCAGACTTCTGATACACTGTTTCTCAAAAAGGGAGTCGATTTTGACATCTAATTTATCATAGATGTCCAGTGTTGCATAGACCAACACTGAGAGAGATTATAACCTTATCTCAGCATTTTTTCTCTTTTGTTTATTGTTTTATCTTTTGAGAAGTGTGTGTATATCTATATTAAAACACACATTATCCCCTATACTGAACTAAAGGGATACAAGATATCATTCCTATCATTTCTTTTTACACAAGTTTACTCCCACAGATAAGGGTGGAAGAGGTCCTTGTGTGACCTATTAGTTTATACCCACAAAAGAACTGTGGAAGAGGTCGTGTGACTTGGATAGTCATGTGTACTGTTGTTTACCCAAATATTGGGTGTGGATCTTGTTTATTAATATAAACTACTCTATGGAAGGTGATCACCATGTGGCCTGTATTAGGTCTTGGCGTGAGACTGAACAACTTGTTTTATATCTTCCATGTTGTTTAATTTATTTTTCTCTGTTTTACTATCTAATTCAAAAATCACTTAATTTAAATTGATAGTTAATCTTGGAAGGAAGTTATAATTGTATTTCTCTATTAGAATAACTTCAAAAGTAATGATAATAACTGATATTAATATTACTAAGAATTAATCAATCTTCTGAGAAGTTATTTAAACTGTCAAACATTCATAACTGTATTACTTTGATTAACTAATGTTTATTTATTTTCATTGGGGAACCATTTAAGAATACTTTTAATTTTTTTTATAGATACTCAATTAACCCACCTCTTGCGTACTCTATTCCGACCAACAAACCCTATAATATATTTATTATATTTTAATAATTTTTCGGATTCCTATGTTATCCTTCACTCCACTTGTAAATGTAGGTTCATTCCTCTTAAATTTCATGACCATAAGCCTTATTTTTCAGTAAAAACTAAAACATTCCATCCTCCTCATCCCTTGACACATTCTAGTTCTTCTATTCTCACAAAAAGACCACTTCCAAGAGCCCTAAGGTTGATTTAGAAGAGAAATATTAAAGATGTAGGATTTCTTCTTTTTCTATTTTAAATTTGTTGTTAGTTATATCATATCCCTGAATATTATCTATTTATTCATGAAAACTCTAGAAACTTAATGAAATATAATTTTTTTATGATAATGGATTATTTCTCAATCATCTCTTTGTTTCCCTCCTTTTATACTATAAATGAGAATACCTTCCGAGATGTGTTAATTATCAGGTTCAAGGAAGATGCATTTTCCATTTGAATTACCATTATCAAGACTAGAAATAAAAACTTAGTAATGGTTGTAATATATCATAATATATGTATTTTATCTTATTTAATGTTCTGGAAACAGTACACACAAATAATATAAAATAATAAAATAAAACAAATCATTATGCCCAAAACTGTGAAGTTAATCCAAGCGTTTATCATCAACTTTTATCTAATGAGTCATCCTCGCAGAATATAAACAAGATAATTATAAGATCATTTATGTATCCATAATTTCCCTAATAATATATATTAACAAATTTGAATGTTTAACCACATTTCAAATGAACTTCATTCATGAATACAAGTAAACCGATTGTGAAAACCAAAGAAGAAAATACTTCCAAAACAATGAAATTGAATCTCTTAACCCATCAAAAGTCCATGAATGAACCTATTAAGGTTATAAAAATAAATTATATGTTTAATTGGTTCATAAATGATTAATTTATGAACCTAAATTTTATTATTTAGGTCATTAAGATCAACTGAGAAACACCTCCAGACTTAAGGTAAGGGTTTCCACATCTCACATTCATTTCTGTGATACATTCCTTATTCACTACAATTACTTGTTTATGGTGTATGTATAGTGACCATTTATGTATAATATCAGGAATATATATAATTTTTGGGAATTAGTTGTATCCTTTTATGATTATTATTTTTGGTGAATATGTTTCGACTTATTACAAAGTGTAAGGGTTTTCTACCTTAACCCCTATTTTAATA
This sequence comes from Viscum album, assembly GCA_963277665.1. Lineage (NCBI taxonomy): Eukaryota > Viridiplantae > Streptophyta > Magnoliopsida > Santalales > Viscaceae > Viscum > Viscum album. Next base: position 1,256,477,305 of record OY728157.1, on the reverse strand, counting down.
TAGGTTAATTTTATTATCCACATTCCTCAATTATATTATTATTCATAGATATATACTCCTCAAAATTTATATGATAATGTTCAATATATGTGTTACAACTATAATCATACCTTCATTTATGGGGAGTTATATGGTCTAAAAGGATCTTCCAAAAAGCTTTCCTCATAAACAATCCTATTACAAGGGAATTACTCAAATTCATAAAAAATATCAAGGGTACTCTGTATTATATTTTTTGAAAATATTTTCTTTATAAAATAAATTATTTAATTATTTAAATACTATATTACTTCACTTTATGTTTTATATAAATATTTATTGAAAATAACACTTCTTTTCAATGTAAAAGAGTATTTATCACAAGAATTCCTCAAAGATTCTGTAAGGCTATCTTCAAATATTTCAAAAATCTTGTTTATTCATATATATTATTTGGATTAATATTTTATGGTATCATATAACATATTTAATTAAATGGCTTATGAATAGTCTGGATTTGTATGTTACCAATAAAACTTATATGTTGTTTTTCTTTTCAAGTTGTTATGTTAATGCTATGTATTAATCTTGTTTTACAAAACAACAAAACTACTCGGTCCTTTGGGATTTGGTTCATTTTAATAATTCCCATATATTAAAATAATGTACCATCTCTAGGATTCTGGGGTTGTGGAATTATATTTGGTATCAAAGGATGTTTAATATAAAACATTGAAGCTAGATTTAGAAAATATAGATTAGGTAACAAAACCCTAAGTTAGACTTGATGATCTACAGACAAGAAAAACCTTGAATTTTGGTATGGAATAGATTATGTGGATATTCATAAAAAATAAATCTCTTTCTAGATAGTACAGGTAGATGTGGTTCTAGAATATATGTACTTAAGGGAAAAAACTCTGACAATGTGTTTTGATATTGACTCCAGGTAACCTAGTATACGACAAAGGGCCTTACAACACATGTGGTGTTACACTCCCGCAGGGTATTATTAGGATAATTCAGATTTTTATTTCTAATATAACATTATGAAGGATTTATTCTTCCAATGTAAAAAAATTATATGGTTCTAGTATTTATGATGCATAAATTTATGATATGTAATATTCCATGTTTGGAGTTATATAAAGTTTACAATTTTTTGAGCTAATAAAACATATAGAATTTATTAGAAATGGTGCATAACAAAAGGAATGATAACATCACTAATGCATGTGATGTAAAAAGTAAGAAGGATCATATCTTCCATGGCCTTAAGCCCTAATTTCAAAAAAAGTATACTCTCTCTTGTGTCTACGTTGTATAAGGAAAACGCATCGTGTGATAACAAGGTATGTAAAATTTATATGAGTCCTATGACATTGAAGGGAAGAAAACGAAGAAGATGATGGTAGTTAAAAATATTGATAAAGGGAAGATGGGAAAGAATTGTTTTCCCACATGTCATATCTATAGAAAGAATCACCCTAGTAAATTTTTTAAGGTAATGGGTGTCTCTTATAAGTTTTGAGAAAAAGGACACCAAGTTAATTATTGAATGGTTTAGAAAAAGGTTTCCAATGTATAATGATTTGACTGCAAGGGGATGGGAAACTATGCGAATCAATGTCCCGAGAGTCAAAGGAATATACCAAAAAATGGGGATTTTAGATAATGATCAAGTTATGATGCTTCCGCAGATGAAGTATAATGATTAACATTCCTAGACAATAATCATTCCATTTTAATGATTTTTATTCAGTTTACTGGTTATATGAATTATGGAATATATGAGTATTGTAATATAGTAATACTTCTTTATGTATTTTAGTTCGTATGATGAATTGTTCCAGGGATAAGTTACTCATTAGAAAGTTAATATATGGGGAAAAATAAGGGCGAGGGAAAGACAACTCTAAATATATTCTTGATGATTAAGATTGTGATGAAGAAATGATTGACTTGGATAAGTACTGACTACCTCAAAAAATGATTATTGACACATCAACATGTAGTTTATGCTATCATTGATGGAGTTTAAAACATTTTTTTATATAAGGAATATATCCAATAGCATGTGAAAGGATGATTTAAAATTTAGAATATGGATTTATGGTAATTTTAGTTATTACCAAACTTTAAGATGACATATGATGAAGATATTCACATATTTAGAATGTGAAAATTTAGGGTCGCTTCATGTTGATTAAAGTAAAATAAGGTAGCATATGCCTTAAGTAGGATAGATCATGGATTCCTAAAATGATGAGGATTTCCAAGGACCCTATGAACATGGATAAAGCAAGGATGGATATGGGAATGATTTTTAAGTGTTATATCATGATATTTTTGAAAGTTAAACCATTTATAAAATGATTTATGTTGATCGTTGTATGAGGATTTAAAGTTTGATGTCACCGCATAATGGAACATGTGTTAAGAGAAGAAGTATAGATAGTTCAAGTAACAAACACTCACTCAACATTAATATTTGATTAAGAAAAAGAGATGATATAGTGAAGGCCATTGGAGGCTGGAAGTGGGGAAAACCAAGGGCGTCACCCCGAATCAAGTTCACCCCCTCAGGTTTAAGAAAGGATACATCAAAAAGATGACCACAAATATGAGTATCAAGGGCCATAAGGAACAAACAAAGTATAAGATTATCTTTATGAAATAGAAACATATATTTATAATCTTATAGTGTGGAATAAATCTTGAACTATTGTAAAAGAGACTTAAAAATAATGTTGTCCTATTATAATTATATATTCATAACTATAGTTTATGGTTTTTGGGTAATGAACTTTCATTTGAGAATGTTCTCTATCACATTCCATTAAAACAATATGGTTTGATTGTTATTCCATTACCATGTTATCTAATTATAATGTGTATTTTTGTATTAATTGATTCATTTACCTTTCACTCTTATTAAGATGATATTTTGAACGTTTGTGGGTTTACTATAAGGGAATTTTCATGTATCAACCATTAACCTTCAAAAATCAATTTTAAAATTTTGAGGAAGCATTTTTTGTTAAGAGGGGATTATTTAATACCCCAAGGATATAAAAAAAATTCAATATTGAATTCATAAAACACTGAGTCTCTAAAAAACAACTCTTTGTTAATATCGAGCCAATAAACATAATATTTCCACATCTGTGATTTCAATTTCAAAAAATTGACATACACTGTTACGTTCAGTAAGATATTTAGAGTCTGATAAGGCAAACATAATTTTTTCTGAATATTAACTTACCCTTTTGAATAGTAATTTTACCCTTATGAGTAGTAATTGACCATTATTAATAGTAACTCGACCCTTAGGAATATTAATGAATCCTTATGAATAGTAATATACCATTATGAATAGTAACATGACCTTATGAATAGTAATATAACCTTATGGATAGTAACATGAATAGTATTTCACCCTTATGAATAGTATACTCACACATGTAAGTAAAAAAATGAACTTAGGCACATTATAAATATGAGTGAATGTTTTAACAATTAAAAATTAAGTGTTGGTATTTTTATGATTATTAAATAATGAAGTGAAATTTTATAATTAATATATTAATTTAAATTTAATTGGTTTTCAAAAAATGTATTCATGAATCAATATTTTTTGTTCTTCTGATAATAATGTAATTTAATGACACCCAAGTTAATTTTTTCAAGTGTCATAAATTCAGTTATAATTATAAAATTGTTATGTTCCGGGTAAATGATGATTTTAATTAAAAAATTAATTTCTCATTGTTGACGCTCCTTTCGTCACAGAATCTAAAGATCGGAAAAGAGAATATCTGAGCTCAAAGTGATTTCAACCTTTGAAGAAAACATCAAAAATCGACAAAGGCATGAACACAGGATCAAAAGCAAATGCACCGCGTAAGTTTTACCACTGTCGCGCAAGTACACTTGCGCGACGGTCTTGGTCGCGCAAGTGACTTGCGCGACCTAAGTGGTAACCGCCCGGTAACCGCCCGGGGTCTTCGTTTGCCTATAAATAGACCCTGTGGGCCTCCCATTCGAGAGGATCTTTTTCCAGAAACTCGGATTGAAGCTCCCTGTCACACCCCGACCGCGGATGTCCGTAATTGTTCTCTTTTCTTGGTCACGGTTTAAATTTTTTTCGAAGATTATTTGCGTTGGCGGTTTCGCGCTGGTGCGCGGTCACTGCATCATTAGCGGTGACCGTGCGTTCAGCCCGGGTGAATGTGTGTGCACCCAGCATGTTTAAATATTGTAATTTTTATGTTGATATTTTATTATTAATGCTATTTAAGTTGCGTTATTAATATGATAGTTAATTTTATTTTATATATGGTTATGTATGTTTTATATATATATGTATAATACTGTATATATATACATATAGGTTTATATAAGTTTATGTATATATCATTATATGCATAAATGTATATATATGTATTATCCTTAAATTATTTTATTATTTGATCAAAATGATTATTATTAGAATTAACTAATGTATTATTATTATTATTATAAGTTCTATTATTATTATTATAAGTTTTATCATTATTACCATTAATATTATAAAGTTTCATTATTTTATTATAAGGTTTTTATATCATTATTACTATAATGTTTTAGTATTATTATTATTATTATTATTATTATTATTATTATTATTATTATCATCATCATCATATATATATATATAAACCCTAACTCTTTTTACCCCCTCTCTCCCGCAGCCGCCACTCTCCCTTCCCCGTTTTTTTTCTTTTTTTTTACTTTTCTTTTCTCCTCGCTGGTTCGGCCGGCCGCACCGCCTCCAGCCCTCCTCCTGCCACGCTCCGCCGCGGCAACCCTTCCCCCCTTCCCAGATGAACTCCGTCCGGCGTGCCGTCCCGCACATCCCGCCGTCCCGGCTCCGGCCGTCGTCCCCTGCCCCCTCCGTCCGTGGCGACCCACCCTCCGCCTGACGCTCCCCTGCAGCCGCCGCCGTTCGGCGCTCCGCCTTGCCGACATACCCCGCTCCCGCGCCGTCTTGTCCCTCCGGCGGCCTCCCCATCCGACGTCGCCGCCCCAGCTCCCTCTTCATTTCGCTCAAGCCGCAACGTGGTTCCCCTCTCGTTCGGTTTTGGTTCGGTGAACCCCCCCCCCCCCCCCGTTACTCCTGTTTTGGTCCGGAAAACCGCGCCACCTTCCTCTCCGGCGGCCTGCACCGCCGGCCTCACCCTCCCTGCTCCCGGCTGACCACCCGTCTCCGACCTCGCTCCGCCTCGACGCCTTGGTTGCGCACCCTGCTCCCTTCAGCGCCCGCCGCCCGCACTTGACTCCTGCCCCGACCACCTCCAGCCGCCGCCGTCCAGCGACCCCGCCTGCCGCCTCCTCCCTCACCCCGCTACTCCGCAAACCCCCTCCGTTGTAAGTCTATTTTTATTTTATTTTTTATTTTATTTTTAAGTTATTCTCTTTTTTTTATATAACGTTTATCATTTTTATCATATTAATAATATTATAATTATTTTATTATTATTATGTCATTATTATTATTATTATTATTATCTTATCATTTTTATTATTATTATATTATTATATTATAATTATGCTAAATTATTATTAGTATCATTATATTATTATTATTGTGATTATATTATTATTATATTATTATTATGTTGATATTATTCTATTATTATTATTTTTATTATATCATTATTGTTATTATTGTTATATTATTATTATACTTATTAAATTATTATTTTTATATCATTCTTGTTATTAAAGTATGTTATTATTATTATTATATTATTATTATTAATATATTAATAAGATTAAGATTATTATTATTATTAATATTTTCAAGTTAATATTATTAAGTTATTATCTTGTTATGTTATTGTTATTATTATGGTTATGTTATTATTATTATTATAATATTATTATTGTTATTATTATTTTATTATTATATTATAAAAATGCCATATTATGATTGTTATTATTATTATTATATTATTATTATTATTATTATTATATTGTGTTATTATTATTATTATGTTATTGTTATGACCATTATTATTATTTTCTTATTATTATTATTACTCTGGCATTCCCTTGTGCTTTGTTAGGGGTTTTCCATCAACTTATATTTGTTTTGGTAGGTTTAGGATTTTAGGACCCGCGCAGGGCGTTTCCGAGAGAGCGCCATCGCTGCGCCTTGTTTCCGAGGTTCCGCAGTCTCCACGCCTCAGTTTCGAGAGTGTTGGACTTTATCACGTGGCTTCGGACACACGTCGTGTCATCGAGCCTTGGTTCCAAGGTCATTTTACCGTCGCTCTTGGATCTTGAGGTAGGTCTCCCATCACACTCACCTTTAAATTGAGAATTTATTTATTTCTTGTCCTTTATTGGATTTCAGTAAATTTAAAAGTATTACTAAGTAGTAACTTATAATGTGGTTTTCTATGCTTATTTCTAGCATTTCAGTGGAAGTAGTTTTTCTCGGTTTTAACTGTGTATGTTTTCCTGATGATACTACTAAATGAGTTCATTATGAAATATGAAGATCATGTTGAATTGGGTTCTGAAGCGGTTTTGGTGTGTGTAAAATGGTAGGTGTATTGGTTTTAGAAAATGGTGTTTTTCTTTGAACCTTGATTAGAGGGAGTGCTGTGTGACCTTTAAACTCGATTTTTGGAAACATTAAGTGTGGTTCTTGGTTGTTGAAAAATGTTTTCCTTTGATGCGTGATTAAAATTATGGATTTCATTTGAGAAATATTATTCTTTCAAAAAGTGTTTAAAGGCCCGTTTGGCTCTTGATAAAAGTGGGGTGCGTTTGGAACTTGGAAAATGATTTCTTACTTGTGATACCAACGTCTTTCAGGTTTGAGATGCTGATTTGAGTTTCTTAAATAATATTCTAAGTGCGTTTCTGGTTTTCAATGGTGTGGCATATGTCATGTCCCTTTGGAAATGTTTTAGTGTTAAATTTTCAAAATGTAAATGATATGACGGCCCGGTTGGTACTTTATAAAATGTGAAGTGATTATAAATATATATCTATATATATACATACTTATGAGGGCGTCTCTACAGGGGGACTTCCCTTCGAGGGTTGTCGTGTAGCGACGTCCATGTAAGGGGTTGGCCAGTGCGGTGAGATGAGTCACGCGTGCGAGGGTCTCCCACTTACACAGTGTTACTAAAACCACCATGGGTTCCTGGGGGTCTTGTAGATTATCGAGTGACGGTTGCTTGCTTACCCTGATTAGACGGGTTAGTACCCCCCTGGAGTTGTGGACAGGCCAGGAGGGATGTGCCACTGGTTGGATATTAGGGCGGCCAGTTGGTTATTGACTGTGGAGTACCATGCCGGCAGGTAGTCTGAACCCGAGTACGTCCAGGGGTTTTCTAGGGATGTTCAGGATCGCCCATGGTTATTGCTGATAACTTCTGGTTTATTTTTACTTGCACTTGGTTTTTCCTAGCCTGTTTACTTTTACTTGCACTTGTTTTCTTTCCTTCTTGTTTACTTTCAGTTCCTCTTTACAGCTTGTACTGGTTGCTTTGCGGAAATGGCTTTCAAATAAAAATGCGTTTTTCTCTTGTGTAGTAAAACTGAAAATGTAACACTTCTTTATCGTTCAGAACGAATTTAGAATCAATGAAAAGAAATTCAACTTTTGAAAAGGAATAAGGGTAATGGCTCTTGTTTAGTTTTTCAAGTGAAACATTATAAAAGCATACTTTTATACATTGTAGTTCAAACCTGGAATAGGTAGATTCCTTATTTACTGGCTGTGCTTTGGGATTTGTTGTTGGGCTCACCTACTGAGTACTTTTGTGCTCTTGCCTATCTTTTACCATTTCAGTTGCAGGTCTTCCCTTGCTCAGGTCTTCTGTTTTGAGTCGCTCAGTGTTGGAGCGAGGTTTCTCTCTAGTTGGGTGGTGACCTGAGAGGTCACACGGAGGTACGTAGTCATGTGGCTTTTATTTCTTTTCTGCTGTTAGTGTTTATTCGTTCTGTTCTTTTTACTTTTGTTTGGGCTGAAATCGTTCCCAACGATCATTTTTTCGTTCCCGAAACTTGTATCCATCCCGGGGGGATCGGGAACGCCCCTCGGGACTTGCTGCGGACCGGCTCGGGTGACCGGTTCAGGGTCGACCCGGGCTGGTTCGTGACAAAATGGTATCAGAGGGAGGTTCTTGTTATTTTGGGTTGTCCGATAGAAGGAGATTAGGACTGTCAGAACTCGAGGTGTAGGTACGGGAAGAGCGTCTCGAACTCTTGCTCGCACTGATCCTCGAGTTACCAGGGGTAGTTCGGGAATTGTGTCCTTGTCTTTCTTGGTTTGTCTTGGATTGAGAGATGATAATGGAGGCAAGCTGACGTTACATCGTAATTTCACATGGAGTAGTGACCCATTTGGAGTCCAAGTACGTGGTTTGAATTCCTCCTAGTGGTCGACGCTGACTTGGGACATGGCCCACTACCATGTCGCCAGGTTGAGTGTGACTACTAGTCCCTCATTTCAGTGATTGATGCAAATTTGGATGTTGTTTTTGTTTTGGTCTGTGTAAGTACGTTGTTTGAAATGAAAAAGGGTTTTCGAAAATTGGGCTGGTTTCTTTTAAAAGACATTGAATGTATAAAATGGGTTTTAAAAATGAAATCTCTTGATTTGGAAAATCTGTTGTTTCCTTGGAATTGGTTAAGAATGATTTAGGATGAAACCCCAGGTCCTCTTTATGAACGTTCGCACATGTATGAGAATGCATGAAAAAAAAAATGCGTGTTGGTGCGAGTATTATTGGAATGTGGATAAAGACATTTGCAACGGTTCATGAGATTACCTGGGTGTGTATTTGAAATTAAGGGCTTGACCTTGTTTTCTAAATTGGTTTTAAAGAGGAAATGGTTTTGGAAAGTTTTCGGTTTGAAAATGGATTGGTTTTGGAAAGCAGTCATGGAAAAAATGGGGTGGTTTTATAATCTAAGATAAAAAGGGGATTTTAAAAAGGAGATTTTGTTTTTGGGTTGTGTTCGCATTTGTTCGGTCTTGTGCCGACTGTTTTTGATGAAGGCGCTTTTATTGATGTTGCTTCATTTTGATATTGGTTTTGGCTTTGTGTTTTATATATCACTCAGGAAATGCCGCCCAGAAAGGTCTCTAAGGATTCGGATATGTCATGCCCAGTTTTTAGTCCTCCTCAAATTCTGCCTATTCTCCATGGTGATTAGGGTCCGTTAGAGGCAGCGAAATGGCTCGAGGAAGTGGAGCGTGTCTTTAGAATGTTGGGAACTCCCAATAATGTTAAGGTTCGTGCAATTATGAAGTTGTTCGAGGGTCCAGCTCTGGACCAGTGGAAGGTGGTTTCCCCACCATCGACGCAGGTTGAAATGACGTGGGATGTCTTTCGAATTGTTTTCATCCAATGGTTTGTACCTGAGGAAGTGAAGCTGGAGAAAAAGAGAGAGCTTGTGCATATTCGACAAGGTCAACGGACAGTGAAGGCATATGTTGACCATTTCAAGGAACTGATTCCATTTTCTCCAGAGGTAGCGTCGCATGAGCTCATGAAGGTCTCTCTTTTCACTGGGGGTCTTCGTCCAGAGATCAAGGAGCGAGTCCTCCCTTATAAAGACCCTTGTTTTGAGAATCTGGTGGAGGAAGCTTTCTTGGATGAGTTAGTTTCTGGTGTGCGGGTGGTTAATACTTCAGCATCCCTTGTTGTTGTTCGTAAGAGTTCCCCCTCTGGTGAGAAAGAGGCGCCAGAGATACATGTTCCTAAGGAGTTATCCCCTTTGGTCTCAGCTTCCAGTTCATCAGATCATTCAATGGTATGCTATCAGTGTGGTCGTTTCGGGCATTCAAAGCCATCTTGTCGCACTCCTCCGAAGACGTGTCATCGATGCGGCTGTCTGGGTCATCTGGAGAAGTTTTTCAAGAAGCGTCGCTTGAAGAAGAAGCTGTGATTGGAGAATGTCAGTACCTGACTGTGAGGCAGAAGATGCTTCAGCCATCAGAGCCCCAACCACAGGTCTTGGGGTGAAGCTCGCGCGCAGTCAGGAGTTCCCAGGGTTGTGAAGCCTTAGTCCAGGTTAGGTTTTTCGTGTTGACGGTGGAACAATTAATATCTTTTGTACTTTTTCGCTGCTGTTAAGGTTTTATATCGTTGTAAGCATGTTGTTTTGATATGAAGTAATGAAGGACTTGTTCTATTATAATCAAAGCAGACTGGTTTGTGTGGATGTGATATTCTAAATCGTGTGTCCTTCTTAAAAGTGTGTTTGACCCTCGTGTGGGTTGACCTCGTTTTAGTTATGTTGTCGATGTGGTTATGTTTGTGGACTTCGGTGGATCTTGTCTTCAATTTGGTGTTGGTTAAATGTTTTCCATGGGTTTTCCCCCTAGTGTTGAAGGTCGTTGACTTTGGTCAAGGGTTCAACGTTTCGGCGAAGGTGTTGTTTTTCACTCGTTCTATGAGAGTTGGTTTAAACCGGTTGGGAGTTCCCGCGTCGACCCCCCTTTTTTTCCTAGGGTTGTCTATTTAGATATTCAACTTTTCTGCACTAGTTAAGTTCTTGTGGTGGGGAGAACCCCTTCGTGTTCTCCCCTCAATCTCGGACCCCAGTTTTCTCTTGAATCGGTCGGGTGTGACCTGTGCAGAGTAAGGTCATCACCGAGATTCTCAGTTCTCTCTGGTTCCTTTAGTTCCGTTGGGGCATAGACTTAAATCTTGACCAACTTTTGGCCTGGTGACTTTCTGGGGGCAGAAAGTGTCTGTGGTGGGGAGAATTGTCACACCCCGACCGCGGATGTCCTTAATTGTTCTCTTTTCTTGGTCACGGTTTAAATTTTTTTCGAAGATTATTTGCGTTGGCGGTTTCGCGCTGGTGTGCGGTCACTGCATCATTAGCGGTGACCGTGCGTTCATCCCGGGTGACCGTGTGTGCACCCAGCATGTTTAAATATTATAATTTTTATGTTGATATTTTATTATTAATGCTATTTAAGTTGCGTTATTAATATGATAGTTAATTTTATTTTATATATGGTTATGTATGTTTTATATATATATGTATAATACTGTATATATATACATATAGGTTTATATAAGTTTATGTATATATATTTATATGCATAAATGTATATATATGTATTATCCTTAAATTATTTTATTATTTGATCAAAATAATTATTATTAGAATTAACTAATGTATTATTATTATTATTATAAGTTCTATTATTATTATTATAAGTTTTATCATTATTAACATTAATATTATAAAGTTTCATTATTTTATTATAAGGTTTTTATATCATTATTACTATAATGTTTTAGTATTATTATTATTATTATTATTATTATTATTATTATTATTATTATCATATATATATATATATATAAACCCTAACCCTTTTTCCCCCCTCTCTCCCGCAGCCGCCACTCTCCCTTCCCCGTTTTTTCTTCTTTTTTTTTTACTTTTCTTTTCTCCTCACTGGTTCGGCCGGCCGCGCCGCCTCCAGCCCTCCTCCTGCCTCGCTCCGCCGCGGCAACCCTTCCCCCCCTGCCCAGATGAACTCCGTCCGGCGTGCCGTCCCGCACATCCCGCCGTCCCGGCTCCGGCCGTCGTCCCCTGCCCCCTCCATCCGTGGCGACCCACCCTCCGCCTGAGGCTCCCCTCCAGCCGCCGATGTTCGGCGCTCCGCCTTGCCGACCTACCCTGCTCCCGCGCCGTCCTGTCCCTCCAGCGGCCTCCCCATCCGACGTCGCCGCCCCAACTCCCTCTTCGTTTCGCTCAAGCCGCAACGTGGTTCCCCTCTCGTTCGGTTTTGGTTCGGTGAACCCCCACCCCCCTGTTACTCTTGTTTTGGTCCGGAAAACTGCGCCACCTTCCTCTCCGGCGGCCTACACCGCCGGCCTCACCCTCCCTGCTCCCGGCTGACCACCCGTCTCCGACCTCGCTCCGCCTCGGCGCCATGGCTGCGCACCCTGCTCCCTTCAGCGCCCGCCGCCCACACCTGACTCCTGTCCCGACCGCCTCCATCCGCCGCCGTCCGGCGACCCCGCCTGCCGCCTCCTCCCTCACCCCGCTACTCCCCAAACCCCCTCCGCTGTAAGTCTATTTTTATTTTATTTTTTATTTTATTTTTAAGTTATTCTCTTTTTTTTATATAACGTTTATCATTTTTATCATATTAATAATATTATAATTATTTTATTATTATTATGTCATTATTATTATTATTATTATTATTATTATCTTATCATTTTTATTATTATTATATTATTATATTATAATTATGCTAAATTATTATTATTATCATTATATTATTATTATTGTGATTATATTATTATTATATTATTATTATGTTGATATTACTCTATTATTATTATTTTTATTATATCATTATTGTCATTATTGTTATATTATTATTATACTTATTAAATTATTATTTTTATATCATTCTTGTTATTAAAGTATGTTATTATTATTATTATATTATTATTATTAATATATTATTAAGATTAAGATTATTATTATTATTAATATTTTCAAGTTAATATTATTAAGTTATTATCTTGTTATGTTATTGTTATTATTATGGTTATGTTATTATTATTATTATAATATTATTATTGGTATTATTATTGTATTATTATATTATAAAAATTCCATATTATGATTGTTATTATTATTATATTATTATTATTATTATATTGTGTTATTATTATTATGATGTTATTGTTATGACCATTATTATTATTTTCTCATTATTATTATTACTCTGGAATTCCCTTGTGCTTTGTTAGGGGTTTTCCATCAACTTATATTTGTTTTTGGTAGGTTTAGGATTTTAGGACCCGCGCAGGGCGTTTCTGAGAGAGCGTCATCGCTGCGCCTTGTTTCCGAGGTTCCGCCGTCTCCACGCCTCAGTTTCGAGAGTGTTGGACTTTATCACGTGGCTTCGGACACACGTCGTGTCATCGCGCCTTGGTTCCAAGGTCGTTTTACCGTCGCGCTTGGATCTTGAGGTAGGTCTCCCATCACACTCGCCTTTAAATTGAGAATTTATTTATTTCTTGTCCTTTATTGGATTTCAGTAAATTTAAAAGTATTACTAAGTAGTAACTTATAATGTGGTTTGCTCTGCTTATTTCTAGCATTTCAGTGGAAGTAGTTTTTGTCGGTTTTAACTGTGTAGGTTTTCCTGATGATACTACTAAATGAGTTCATTATGAAATATGAAGATCATGTTGAATTGGGTTCTGAAGCGGTTTTGGTGTGTGTAAAATGGTAGGTGTATTGGTTTTGGAAAATGGTGTTTTTCTTTGAACCTTGATTAGAGGGAGTGTCGTGTGACCTTTAAACTTGATTTTTGGAAACATTAAGTGTGGTTCTTGGTTGTTGAAAAATGTTTTCCTTTGATGCGTGATTAAAATTCTGGATTTCATTTGAGAAATATTATTCTTTCAAAAAGTGTTTAAAGGCCCGTTTGGCTCTTGATAAAAGTGGGGTGCATTTGGAACTTGGAAAATGATTTCTTACTTGTGATACCAACGTCTTTCAGGTTTGAGATGCTGATTTGAGTTTCTTAAATAATGTTCTAAGTGCGTTTCTGGTTTTCAATGGTGTGGCATATGTCATGTCCCTTTGAAAATGTTTTAGTGTTAAATGTTCAAAATGTAAATGATATGACGGCCCGGTTGGCACTTTATAAAATGTGAAGTGATTATACATATATATCTATATATATACATAATTATGAGGGCGTCTCTACAGGGGGACTTCCCTTCGAGGGTTGTCGTGTAGCGATGTCCGTGTAAGGGGTTGGCAAGTGCGGTGAGATGAGTCACGCGTGCGAGGGTCTCCCACTTACACAGTGTTACTAAAACCACCATGGGTTCCTGGGCGTCTTGTAGATTATCAAGTGACGGTTGATTGCTAACCCCGATTAGACGGGTTAGTACCCCCTGGAGTTGTGGAAAGGCCAGGAGGGATGTGCCACTGGTTGGCTATTAGGGCGGCCAGTTGGTTATTGACTGTGGAGTACCATGCCGGCAGGTAGTCTGAACCCGAGTACGTCCAGGGGTTTTCTAGGGATGTTCAGGATCGCCCATGGTTATTGCTGATAACTTCTGGTTTATTTTTACTTGCACTTGGTTTTTCCTAGCCTGTTTACTTTTACTTGCACTTGTTTTCTTTCCTGCTTTTTTACTTTCAGTTCTTCTTTACAGCTTGTACTGGTTGCTTTGCGGAAATGGCTTTCAAATAAAAATGCGTTTTTCTCTTGTGTAGTAAAACTGAAAATGTAACACTTCTTTATCGTTCAGAACAAATTTAGAATCAATGAAAAGAAATTCAACTATTGAAAAGGAATAAGGGTAATGGCTCGTGTTTAGTTTTTCAAGTGAAACATTATAAAAGCATACTTTTATACATTGTAGTTCAAACCTGGAATAGGTAGATTCCTTATTTACTGGCAGTGCTTTGGGATTTGTTGTTGGGCTCACCTATTGAGTACTTTTGTGCTCACGCCTATCTTTTACCATTTCAGTTGCAGGTCTTCCCTTGCTCAGGTCTTCTGTTTTGAGTCGCTCAGTGTTGGAGCGAGGTTGCTCTCTAGTTGGGTGGTGACCTGAGAGGTCACACGGAGGTACGTGGTCATGTGGCTTTTATTTCTTTTCCACTGTTAGTGTTTATTCGTTCTGTTTTTTTACTTTTGTTTGGGCTGAAATCGTTCCCAACGATCATTTTTTCGTGCCCGGCACTTGTTGCCATCCCGGGGGGATCGGGAACGCCCCTCGGGACTTGCTGCGGACCGGCTCGGGTGACCGGTTCAGGGTCGACCCGGCCTGGTTCGTGACACTCCCGACGCCCAAGTCTCTTCTCAAAGCTTCCGGAACACTTCTAAGGTAATTTCTTACCTAGAACAGAAGATTTAAAGAGAAGAAGGAAGGCCTAAGTGTTGAAACTCATCAAACACTTGCGCGCCGACTTATTTCCTTCAATATAACTTGTGCGTCCCTTTTCTGGAAGAACCTCAAGAAAATTCTAAAGGGTTTAAAAAAGAGTCACTCAAGTATTTCAATGCTGGTTGAAAATCGCGCAAGTACACCATGTGCCGCGCAGGTATACCTGCGCGCCCATATTTGCGCGCCCACGGAAGACTTGCGCGCCTTGCAAGACTTGCGCGCCCCTATCTTTTTAGGTGCCCATCTTGCCCATTTTTACCCCTCTTAAGCCATTTCACCTTTCCTTTTCAAGATTCAGTCTTCAAGACACTCTTCAAAGCCATTTATGACATGATTTCTTGATTTGACTTCCTTATCTGAAAGGAATTCTGTGGAATATCTCTCAAAACCTAGGGATTTAAATATCCTTATGTCACCAAAGATTGAGAGTTCGTTCATTTAACCTCATCCTTTAAAATGAGAGAATTCCTAACCTGGGTCTCCTTTTCAGGAATAATCCCCAGTTATAAATCCTTTAATCTGGGCATCTTCCTCAGGAGTAAGCCCCAAATTCTTAAAGTTCCCAATCTTGGGCATCCTCCTCAGGAGTAAGCCCCAATCAAGTCCTCTAATCTTGGGAATCTTTCTTAGGAATAAGCCCCAACCTCAAATATGGGCATCCTCCTCAGGAGTAAGCCCCAAACCTTAATCCCTAACCTGGGTCTCCTTTTTCAGGAATAAGACTCAGTCATAACCTTGGGCTTCCTTTTCAGGAGTAAGCCCCAAGTCCCTTAACCTGGGTCTCCTTTTCAGGAATAAGACTCAGTCATAACTTTGGGCTTCCTTTTCATGAGTAAGCCCCAAGTCTCTTAACCTGGGCCTCCTTTTTAGGAGTAAGTCCCAGTCATAATCTTGGGTTTCCTTTTCAGGAGTAAACCCCAAGCCCCCTTAAATTTCTCTTAACCAGTCCTAATTTACCCTTGATTTGGGTTTCCTTTTCAGGAGTAAAACCCAATCATAAGTCCCCTCCTAACTTGGGCATCCTCCTTAGGAGTAAGCCCCAAGATTAGAGTATTCAAATCTCCATGAAGAACATATAACTTTATGGACCATGTTCATGGATTTTCTCCCTAAAAGTAAATCTTAAACCTTCATCTATCTGGGCAGTCATCCATACATAAGCCCCAAACAAATTCTTATGATTGCATCTTTCATGGCACAATTGTCTAATTCTTACCAATACCTCTTGTTTCTCACACCGAGCATGACTCACGTGAGCTTAGAGTGTAAAAGTAATTATGACATTCATCTTTGAGCCATCAATCATAAACATCATACTCTATTTCTCGAACTACGTGGGTTCTGATTCCTTTTCCAAAACAAAGGATACGTAGGTATCCCATTTATGGGTTCGATCCCAACTTTGAAATAATCTATGTCCTTCTGAATGACGATAAACTTCAAGTGCCCCACTGAGTGGCTTTAAAACCAGCCTGGTCATCATAATGACCAAGAGACTTTTATATAAATGTTTTGAAGGATACCATTGACCAAGAATCTCTAAACAGATATAGATGATTCTCTATTGATGAAGAACCTCGAATACATATAAAAGATTCTCTAAATTTCTTGCATAGTTAATCATTGATTGGTAAAACTAAAGGAAAGCTCATTTTATACTTGGTAATATAATAAGGATTCACAAACATAACTTAAATCTATAAAGAGAGTCCCGGAGTAGACAATAATTCCCCTCAAAAAGGTGTGATGAGTCCGACCTCCCATCCTCTCGACCAATGCAAATTCCTAAGCCTCATTAGTCCACAAGCTAATGAGCGCCTGCCTTTGGAAAGTAGGTCCAAACGGATGTCGAATCATTGGATGTTTCCGGTTCTACGAACAAACCCGTTAGAAACCGATCGGAACGTTTGAATCTCCCATCCAGGAGGTCGTCCCCGGATTCCGTGCGAAACAAAAATGGTGAACCCGACATGAATCTTTAACCAAGTTAAAGTGATGTTCTTCTTATTTGTTAGGCCCCTTGGGCCAACAAAGTAATCATTGACATATGCTCATCCAAAAGATGCAGTGGCCGGATTCATCTTTATTATGTCTGTTACATGGAACAGGAACTCTTTTCTCAAGATCTTTTGCAAAATGGCTTTCCTTAAATTCACCCCTGTGAATACTGCTGCTGTGAACACCTCTACTGTGAGGTCTGCTGCTGTGAAAACCAATGCTGCTACTCCTGCTGGAACGTCATCCGCTCTGAGGATGACCTCACCAACTCAGCGTCTTCAACGCTGGGTTTCTAATGCACTGGTTAAAGAGTACCATCGCAACGGTACTATCCCAACTCTGGAGGCCGCTCGTCAAGCCCTCCAAGTTAACAACTCTACCTGGTCGTCAAGACAACGGCAGCCAGCAATCAAGAAGCAGGCGGTGCTGACTACCGTCTCCAACCGTTTCGGGTCGTTATCCCCAGAACGCAATTTCCATTCACTCCCTTACTCTGAGGAAGTGAATGAGCAGGTCCCTCGGGGCCTTAGTTCAAAAAGATAGGTGTCCTTCCCGAGGGCTCCCATCAACAATCGCCGCCAGATTCGTGCGGTAGTGCGCCCTCAACATGATGAGGGTACCGACTCCAGGCATTCAGCTCAGGTTCCTCGAACCCGAGCAGGCAAGATGAACCGCCAGAGACGGAATCCAGTTAACAATAGGCAGTTTTTCATCCCTGCCATCTCCGGAGAAGTCCACCAACCTAACTTGGTGGAAAACAACGAGCAGGCATACACACCTGTTCATTTTAATTCCGCTGTCCAGCAGACTCGTCTGGCAGCATCAAGCCTATCCCGCCAGGCAATTCCGGCGGAGTACAATAGGCAAGAATATACACCTGCTTATACATCACCAGTTAGTCAGCAGGCTCGTCTGACTACATATGATGGATCTCGTCAACCGCGTTTGGCGAAGTGTAATCAGCAGGCACATACACCTGCTCATACTAATCAAGCCTACCAACAGTCTCGCTTGGTAGCACACGGAGAAGTCAGTCGGAAAGTCCCGACGACAAATAGGGGGCAGACTCAACTCTCTGCTTCCACACTTGAGTACTGTCAGGATTCACTGACAGGAAAAGGAGGACAGGAGCAGGCACATACACCTACTCTAAGCCCGGAATGGACGTATATCCCCATTCCGGCGGCTGAAGTCACCAAACATATTTTGTCAATGGTGAAAGAGCAGAAGCAAATTCCTGCTCATATTCTGGATGCTTGCTAGGATATCATAACAGCTTCAGCATCATCTCAGGGACAGACACATAAATCTATCCCTAGCAGTGGAGTGACACATCAACGATTCACTCCGGAACAGACACACACATATGTTCCAGTCCAAGAGGGTTATGGGGCATACTCCCCCATATCATACGGACAACCAAGTCAGGCACATACACCTGATTTGAGTGGAGATCGTCAGCCTAACCTGACCATCTTTCCTGATCAGGCACATACACCTGCTCAGAGCAATCACTTTCGTCATCAAGTGGTTTCTAAAGCGAGTAAGAAGGCATCTAAGAAAAAGATCTGCCCAGCACAGTCAGGAGATCAAAGGCCAATCTGTAACCAAGCCTTGCTCGATGCTGGAGTTCTTGAAGCCCTCAGACATTTATCTGTCGGAATTCAAGATTCTACTCCCTCAGTTCCCAATAATGGGAACATTAATTCTGAAGGTCTTCAACAGACACTTCCTCATGAAGACTTGCTTCATGAAAATTCGGTCAATCTTGAAGTTTCTTCTTCAGATGAGAGCCACAGGAACCCTCTGTGTGGTCAGAAGACCAAGGAGCAAGAGATTTCATCTTTTGATGTAACACATCATGATGGTCCTCCTCATGGTGATGAACTTCGCTGCGAAAGTCCTCTCCGCAGTAGTGATTCACGTTGTCTCAAAAATTCTTCAGAAGGCAATGTAGTGATGAGAAAGCCCTCCTATCTCGAGGCACTTGCAAACGTAAAACCAGTCATGTATGATGCTTTACTATCGGCAGGTGAAACTCTTTCTCCATCAGAAGATAGCCTGGGGTTCAGGTTATTCTCCGAACCATCCCTGGGTCATTCATCTTCCAGCATGAATAGTGATTTCTCTACCAATCTTGTTGAATCCGATGAAGCAACAAGGAAACACCAACTCTGGTCCAAACAGGTAGAAGAATCTTCATTTAATGATAAAGAGGAAATGATGAACATGAGGAAAAAACTGGAAAAAGGTGAAGTACCAGTCATATTTTGGCCTTTGGCTGACTCCCAGTACGACATTCCAAAGATGTTGACGGATGATGGAATCCATGATATTCGTCTCAACATATGGAAAACTCTTTGTCAATTAAAGAAGAAGGTATTATCTTACGATGAATATGAAAATCATCTTATGATAATAGAAGGGCTACAATGTCATATTGATTTGGCATCTCTATCAGTCTCTCGGTATCCGAAGGCTGAAAAGCAACAGAGAACCCTTCAACGTTCAGGCCTTGGCGCACTAAGAAGATTGCGTCAGTTAATTTCCAATGCTCCATCTGATGTTCATATCAGAGGATGGGGTGTTCACGGAGCACTACATTTCACAGTGCTTTCCAGTCAGCGAAGCCCGCCGAAAATGGTCTCATGAAATGTTATTGCCCATGGCCGGCCACAGTCAATGGGCTTTGTTTATAATCAAAAGCTTGCTCAAGAACAAGCTTCAACTAGTTCCTCTCAAAATCAAGTATATAGAGAACAAGTTGTTGAATTTCTCTTACATCAAGCAGGAGAGAATATTGCACAAGCCTCTCGTCTGGAGCAAACACGTCATCAAATGACAGAAGTTTCGGAAATTATCCAACGATCTGTTGAACCAGTTGATAAAAGTGGATATAGGTTAATGCATCCAGCTAATTTCCGAACTAAAATTCGCAAGATAAAGAGAGATTTTAAGAAGATCTCAGACATAGCATGTCAAGAGACACCCCAACTTTCCAGACTGGGGACTTCTCTAACCCAACCCTCAGAGTCAACAAATGGGATTCGAGGAGTTGATCGGAAGCAGCAGGAACATCCCCAGTCCACCGGACTGGGGACTTTTTCAAATCCTCAATCCCTCCCTCAGAGAAAGTCAGTATTCTCTCGATTAGGGAATAAGCCTCAAGAGGAACGAAGATCCAAGCTGTCAGGAGATTCTCTCCAAGTGACGGTTCTCCAAGAAATTCCTGAGGGATCAATTCAACGGAATGCCATGTCTCATCATGGACATAGAAGAAGAAAATATCATAGAAATGCTGATAGAAAGGATTACATGCAATATGCATCCATTAATGTCATCAATTTCGTTGCTGCTGATTCACCAGATGAGGCTCAATCAGAAGGATCAGACGAAGATGTTCCTGCTCAAGAAGTTGCGCACACAGACCTAAATGAAGAAGGTGTGCGCACACATAATCAAAGGCTTACCCAAAATCTGGGTATTCCTTCAAGTAACCCACTTCCCCCTCTCCGAAAAGGATCCAATAGGGGGAAAGGAATGAATCAGGTTACTTATCACCCTTCCTCTGAAGGAGGTCAATCGCTCTCATTAGAGCAAAGGTTTGCACAACAGGAGGAAGAAATGAAAGAATTAAGAAGGTTGAATGCAGAACTACTTCAGAGTAGTCTTCTTCTTAAGAATTCTGAAGTCCGACATCCGAAGGAATTTGTTGTAACTACTGAGATGGATCAAGAATATCCTCCTTTATCAGTACACCCACAGAGGTCTAATCTTATGGGTCAAACGCAACAACGGTTGGAAGCACTACCATCAGTTGCAGCACCAACCACAATGTCTGTCCAAGCTCCATTCATTGCACCTACCTAAAACCAAGTTCAACCTGATGTTTCTCAAAAGTTAATAACTACTATTGAGTCATTAACAGCTCGGTTAGAAACTATGGAAGAGAAACGGGCAAAAGTTCAACCTGAAAAGAAAGTTTACCCTGAATGGGTAGATTCAATTTCTCCTCCATCCAGTTTTGGAAACCCTGTTTTCCCTACTTTCAATGGATCAGGCGACCCTGAACAACATTTGACGCATTACGTGTCTTGTTGTGATCCTATGATGGGAACTCCAGAGCAGCAAGAAGCAGTGAAACTCAGATGCTTCGTGCGAACCTTGCAAGGACCAGCTTTTGTCTGGTATACAAGCTTGCAATCCCGGTCAGTCATCAGATGGGAGGATCTTCGTCAAAAATTCCTTCTTCAGTTTAGCTCAACTTTGCCAAAAACGACAGTTTTCGATCTTACAAACTGCAAGCAAAGGGAAAATGAAAGAGTCTCTGATTTCATTGCTCTTTGGAAGGGATTAACGTATTCCTTGAGTTTAGCACTCCCTCAGGAGGAACTGTTGCCAATCTGTGTGGCAAATTTGCGTGATGAATTACGCACGCCATTGATCCCTGTGAAATACACAGGAGGGTTTCAAGACCTTACTTCAATCGCTCAACAGATTGAAGATTCCCTTATACAGGCTAAGGTTAATTTTCGTGTAATTCCATCAGCTCCAGGAAGAAGAATGGGTAAAGCAGAAACTGCTACAGTTATGCTTAAACAAGCACCTGTACCTATTTCTACTTCAAAACCTTCATCTTCTCGTAGGGCTCCACCTCCTGAACGCCAACAACAAAGGCTGTTTCGTCCAAATGATCAAAAAGATCAACGACGGAAACAATTTGAGGATATGAAGAGTAAAACATACTCTTTCCGAAGTGAGCAAGTTCCTGGTTACTACATTTCAGCTCTGGAAAATAATTTGGTTCAATTACCAGTGCCCAAGAGGCCAAACAAGGAAGGAGATGAAGACCGTCCCAATTATTGTCCCTTTCATCAAATGTTGGGGCATCCCATCGAGGAGTGTTTTGTCTTTAAAGACCTCCTGCAAAAGACGGTCGACTTGGGAAAAGTCAAATTGAAGGGTTCTTCAGCTCATGTAGCGTGTATTACCGCTACAGATCCAGAGGAAGGAGGCGAGTGGCAGGAAGTCAAAAGCAAAACTGCGAAAAAATATGATGATTGGATGGTCAGAAAGACAATCAATCGGACCCATTCCATTTTGCGAACACAAATGAAGAAGCCAATTGTGTCTCTTACAAAAGCTGCAGTAAAGCCTCCATCAAAAGACAAATCCTCAAAAGGGCAGCGCAATTCAAAGAAGAAAGAGGAATCAGGAGAAGATGAGTATGTAGCAAAGCCTAAATTTTCTTTGACTCTGGCAGATTTAATGCCATCTACTTCGAAGCCACGGGCACCGTCCCACCAAACGGCACAGCCTAAACAGGCTAACCAGGCAGAGTCTCTATCAGAGGAAGAGTTAATCTTTGGTTCTGTTAATATGATTCAATTAGCAGATTCATATTCCAGTCTTGATGAGCCTGAATTCCCTGTATCAAATAAGGGAACCCGAGGAAGTTCTAGAGGTTCAGGATATAGGGAAAGACGTGGATCTTTCCGAATCCACTACTCTAATTCTACCCCTTCTAGCACTGTATATGCAGCAGAAACTCGTGGTAGAGCCCTTCAGCGAGATCAAAAAGAACAAGCAAGTTCTTCTGCCAATGGCCAACTCAGTTTCGGCACAGTTATTTTGGAAGAGCGATTAAAAGTTCCATCTTCTTTATCTCAGCAAGTAAATGGATCTAATAAGTCTAATCTGCCAAAACCAAGGATGTTGCCAGCTTCAATACAAGATGCATCAGCTTCCAAAGCATCTGCTTCCAAGGTACCTGCTAAACCGCATATTCCTATTGGGAAACGCAGACCTCTAGATAAAAAGTATGATATATTGAAACACTTGGCCCAAGTACCATCCAAGTTATCAATTTTGGATGCTTTGAATCTGTCAAAAGATCTTCGGGAAGCACTCATTGAAGCTTTGTCAAGTCCTCAAGAGTTTGAAGCTGAAATTGCTGCAGCTGAAATCTATCACATAGAGAATAATCCTGCAGAATGCCATGCAGTGATATCTTTTACTGATAAAGATGAAGATGATGTTGTGCATGGGCACATAAAACCTTTGTACTTATCTGGAAAATTCAATGGTATAGATGTTCGAAGAGCTTTCATTGACAATGGTTCAGGAGTCAACCTCATGCCCATTCGTACACTTCGTCGATTGGGCCTCACAGAATCTGATTTATCTCCTTCTACCATGATGTTGCAAGGATATGATAAAAATGAATAAGAACCACTGGGATAAGTTACGCTCAGAACTCAGTTTGGAGATCTTGTTTCTAATTCGGATTTCATGATTGTTGATCAAGACTCAGCTTTCAATATCTTGCTTGGAAGACCCTGGCTACATCAGCATGCAGCTATTCCGTCATCATACCATCAATGTCTCAAATACTATTTCGATGGTCAAGTTGGAACATTGTATGGTGATAAGGCCCCGTTCAAGACATGTGAGTCTCAATACATTGAGGCGGAATTTTATCACATGAAGGGAAGAGAAAAATCTACAATGAAGGAAATTACCAAAGTTAATGCTCCATATGGTTTGGAAAAAATTACAATAAATCCATTTTCACATGTGAGTACAGATTATGTGTTACCTATCAGTCAAATTGAAAAAATAGGCCCAAATCAAAATAATCTTATGGAAAGATCCATAATGTCAATTACGGCAATCGAGCCAGACAACATGGGAGAAATTGGTAACTTACCAAGCAGTGATGAAAGCATAAGTGGTGACGTTTTCATTTCGTCTGCTGAAATCCAACAAGTCTATGCTTCGCTAATCAGGCCAGAAGAAGTTATAGCAACACCAGAGGTGAATAATGATGTTGATTCTCAATCCATCATCTCCTCTTTATTTCCCAAAGAAGACCCTTTATCATCAATAGGGTCGGAAATGGAAGCTTCTTCTTCAAAATGTGAAAATTTTGACATCTCTTATGATCATGAGAATTTCGTTTTTTCATCTACTTTGCAAGTAGAAATGGAAGAAATAACACATGATGAAGAGGAAGAGGAAGATCTTAGATATTCTCCTCCAGCATTTGAAGAGGGTATCTCTACCACTGTGGATGAACTCAGAAAAGTAAATCTGGGTACAGAGAAAGATCCACGCCCCACTTTAATTAGTGCGGCCATGACCCTTGAAGAGTAAGAGATGTATATTTCTTTTCTAAAGAAAAATAAAGATATTTTTGCTTGGAATTATACAGAGATGCCTGGCCTTGATCCTGATGTTGCCACCCATCATTTGGGTTTGCCAAAAGAACATCGAGGATTCAAGCAAGCCGCGAGAAGAACACACCCAACCTATGCTTCCAAAATTGAGGCTGAAGTGGATAAGCTTATCAAAGCTAACTTCGTCAGAGAAGTTCAATATCCCAAGTGGTTGGCTAATATTGTCCCTGTAAAGAAGAAGAACGGACAAATTAGGGTTTGCATCGATTTCAGAGATCTTAATCGGTATTGTCCTAAAGATGATTTCCCAGTTCCGATTACAGAACTCTTAATTGATGCGACGGCTGGCTATGAAGTACTTTCTTTCATGGATGGATATTATGGATATAATCAAATCCGAATGGCCCCAGAAGATGAGGAATATACAACCTTCAGAGCTCCTCAAGGTGTGTTTTGTTACCGGGTGATGCCATTTGGTTTAAAGAATGCAGGTGCAACATATCAACGCGCCATGCATCGTATCTTCAAACCTCTTTTAGGGAAATTTGTTGAATGCTATGTAGATGATTTGGTGGTTAAATCCAAACAACGTTTTGATCACTTGGCTGATTTGGAAGTCATATTCCACAAGCTTCGACAACATAATTTGAAGATGAACCCCTTAAAATGTGCTTTTTGGGTAACCTCAGGAAAATTCCTTGGCTTTGTTGTACGTCATCGTGGTATTGAAGTCGATCCTGAGAAGACCAAATCAATCCTTGGTATGTCACCTCCTCAGAATTTAAAAGAATTAAGAGGACTTCAAGGACACTTAGCCTATATTCGGCGTTTCATCGCCAATTTGGCAGGAAAAAGTTTACCCTTTACCAAATTATTGAAGAAAGGAGTCACTTACCAGTGGACTGAAGAATGTGAAAAAGCATTTGATGTTCTCAAGAAATACCTCTTGAGTCCTCCAGTACTCATGCCACCTGTTGAGGGTAGACCTCTTATCCTTTATGGGACAGCTTTAGAGCGATCATTGGGTGCCTTTCTCGCTCAAAAAAATGATGTTGGGAATGAAAATAGTCTCTACTATCTCAGTAGAACTATGCTTGAAGCAGAAACCCAGTATTCAAGTATTGAAAAGTGCTGCCTAGCATTAATCTTTGCAATTCAGAAACTGAGACACTACCTGCAACATCATGAGGTCCAATTGGTATCTCGTAATAATCCTCTCAAATTCATCCTTAGTCGTCCAATGCTTACAGGACGTCTGGCAAGGTGGGCGGTTATTCTACAGCAGTTCGACATTCAGTATGTGTCTCAAAAGGCAATTAAGGGCCAAGCTCTGGCTGATTTCCTGGCTGAACATCCCTCAGTGGAAGACACGTATTCCGATATCGAACTCCCTGATGAGGAAGTTTTCTCTATTCAAGAGAGTCCTCAAACATGGGAAATGTATTTTGATGGTGCTTCTAGAAGTCAAACAGGGAAGAAAATGGAAAATCCTAAATTCAACAAAGTTGGTTTAGGAATTGTGCTCATTTCTCCAGATAAGGCAGTGTTACCTTATTCCTTTTTGTTGTGGGAAGGTGGTACCAATAATGAAGCTGAATACCAAGCTCTCATTACAGGCTTGGAGTTAGCGCTTCAAGCACAAGTGAATCACTTAAAGGTGAAAGGTGATTCAGACCTGGTAATCAAACAAGTCAATGGGGATTATGCCATCAGAAAAGAAGAATTAATCCCTTTGTATGATTATGTCAGAGAGTTAATGTCGGAATTCCCTTCAGAACCAACATTTTCTTATGTCCCAAGATCACAAAATGCCCAAGCTGATGCACTGGCTAATATAGCCACAGCTTTAGCAGATCCAAATCGGGACGAGACAACCATCTGTATTGCCCACCGTCGTGCAATTTCACCATATGTTCAAGTCAGAACAGAGGAAATTAATGAAATTAGTCCCATTCCTGAACCGTATGGTCATACTACAGGATGGATGTCACCTATCAGGGAATACCTTCAAAATGGAACACTTCCACCTGATAGAGCTGAGAAAGAACAAATTCGGCGACGTGTGGTCAATTTTACTCTTTATGATGGCCCAAACCACCTCGAGAAAATTCTCTACAAACGTGGTTTTGATGGAGTTCTCTTCAGATGTATTGATGGTGAAGAGACAATGGCTATCATAAAAGAAGTGTATGCAGGAGTCTGTGGTGCCCACCAGTCTGGACATAGACTGTCTGATCAAATTCAAAGGCTTGGATACTTCTGGCCTTCAATGATACAAGATTGTTTTAATTTCACAATGAAGTGTCATTCATTCCAAGTATATGCCAACTTCATTCATCAACCTCCAGAGTTGCTTCATACAGCTAAATACTCATGGCCATTTTCCACATGGGGAATGGATGTGGTGGGACCTTACCCTTCAGCTACGTCCAAGTAGTTTAAATACATTCTTACTGCTACTGATTTCTTTTCCAAATGGGCAGAGGTAGTACCTCTCAAACAAGTCAGTTCTAAATGCATTGTTAGCTTCATCAAGTCTAACATCATTACTAGATTTGGTATCCCTCATACCATATTGACGGACAACGGCACCAACTTCTGTTCTTATGAGGTAAAGAAATTGTATCAAGAATACAACATTAAGTCCAACCATTCATCTCGATATCATGCAGCGGCTAATGGCCAGATAGAGGCCTTCAACAAGACTCTTTCAAATATACTGCAAAAGATAGTGGATAAAGATAAGAGTTCATGGCCTGATAAGCTCTTTCATGCTTTATGGGCTTATCGGACTACCACTCGCAATGCAACGCGGTCAACTCCATATTCATTGGTATATGGAACATAAGCAGTCTTGCCAATTGAAGTTCAATTTCCCTCACTCAGAATAGCCATTTGTGATCAGTTATCTACAGATGAGCAATCCCAAAAGCGGTTGAATGAATTGGAACAGTTAGATGAGAAAAGATTGTGCACTTTTCACCACTTGGAAATCTATCAGAATCGAATAGCACGAGCTTTTAACAAAAAAGTTCGTCTTCGTTCATTCATTCAGGGAGAATTGGTATTGGTTCTCAGAGCACCAATGATACCAGGAAAGAAGGCTCCCAAGCTTGAACCAAAATGGGAAGGACCTTATTCAATACATAAGGTCTACTCCAATGGAGCGTATTCTCTAATCTCAATGGATGGAGAACACATCACGACTCCAACTAATGCCAAATTTCTAAAGAAGTATTCTGTATAAACACAAAATATTGTTCCCAGAGCCAAAATAGTCACATTGGTTTGTATTTTGTCCCTGCAACAAGACATTAAACTGTGCAGCACCAATAGTCCTAACTGCAAGACTTTAAACTGCATAGTCCCTGTAGTATGTCCTACATGACACTAAACTGTATAATGTCCTATCTATATGACATTAAACTGTACAGAAGTTCCTTATTTGTCCGAGATGACATTAAACTATATTGTGTCCTAGCAACATGACATTAAACTGTGTGGCACTTCCAACGTCCAGCATGACGATAAACTGTAAAAAGCCCCCAGAACTGATATCCTCATATTGGTTCACCTTAGTCCTAGCTACATGACTTTAAACTGTACAGCACCAGTTCGTCCTTGCTATATGACGTTAAACTATACAGCAATGGTCCAGTATGACTTTAAACTGCAACTTCGTCCCACACGACATTAAACTGTGAAAAAGTTCCCTAAACCGTCCAGCATGACCTTAAACTGCATCATCCCTGGTCCATGTATATGACCATAAACTATTTGAAAATCCCTTATGTCCAGCAAGACATTAAACTGTGACGTCCTAAACTACATGACGCTAAACTGTATAAAAGTCCCTCACGTCCGAAAAGACATTAAACTACATAATCATCAAAGGTCCAGCATGGCATTAAACCGCACCATCCACGGTCCATGAATATGACCTTAAACTATTCGCACTTTCGTCCAATATGACGTTAAACTGTATTGTTCCCATCGTCCTAACTACATGACGCTAAACTGTACAGAAAGCCCTTGATATGTCCTACATGACATTAAACTGTATTTTGTCCCTGCTACATGACACTAAACTGTGCAGCACCAATAGTCCTAACTGCAAGACTTTAAACTGCATAGTCCCCTTTTTTATGTCCTACATGACATTAAACTGTGCATCGTTAAGGTTGTTATTACCTCTTATTTCTCACACCGAGTATGACTCACATGAGCTTAGAGCGAACATCAACCATAACACTCTCTCTGGGCCGCTAACCATGTGTAAGTCCCAACAACATTTTAAATGGATCGTTGTCCCCAAGAACAACTTGATCATTAATTCATTCTTTAAATTGAACTACATAGACTTTGATCCTTGCCCTCCAGGATGGGTATGTAGGCAACCTCCCAGGGTTCAAGCCCAAAAACAATCTCTTCACATCGGTTCACCACCATCTCATATGATGTTGATTCGTGAAACCGCCCCTGGAATCAATATCTTTACATTGATTCACTTTCGTCCTTGTTATATGACGTTAAACTATGCAAAACTTTTTTCCGGTACGACAATAAACTACAATATTCTTTGATTTCCTCATTTGAGAGAGAACTATTATTGACATTGATTTTTCAATCATGGTTTTCATTTTCAAAAGACTACGTGCATACATGGTAATGGCTGAACTTTTTATGTTAGGTTAAACCATCATTGCACTAAAGTCCCCTTTCACCCTTTACATGTACGAACCAAATTTGTACAAAGGGTAATTCTAGAACAACGTGGACTTGATTCCCATCCTTATGGGATACGTAGGAACATTCGAGTGTCCCTCGAATCCAGTCCCAAGTCTTTTGGGCCTAACCCCAAATTTCACTTTCAGTCCCTTGGCTGAAAATCCTCATGAAAACACACACTGTGTATTCATTATTATGGTCCGAATTCTATGACCCTAAACTAAGATCACTCATCCTTTCGTCCTGCACGACGTTAAACTGCATTTCAAGAACTACGTATGGATTGATTCTCATTCTTATGAGATACATAGTGAAGTCCACAATTTCAATTTAGGACCCAGCCACAACATGATTTTGGTTATCATTGACCTATGTATCTCTATATACATTGGACAATACCCATATTTATGTGTTATAATACTAACCTTAAATATTTTCAGATCTTCATAACCCTTTTTCATGACTTCTAATCACAAAAATGTCAAACTTCTGAGAATTCTTTTGCCTGACTATGCAGCGCGTGCCCATAGGTGGCCTTGCATAAACAGTCCACATAACAGACTTGTCAGCCAAAAGATGCTATTTATTTGATCATGCAGCCAATGCCCATAGGTGGCCCTGCATATTTCAACCCCCTAACGGGTTTTCTGTTAAATAATAGTAACTTCATTCTTGGGAAGAATGCCTCTTTTGTCCTTATTTGTCTTAAACGACAGTATGTAGGGATCCGCAAAAAAAATAGCCATCCGTAACATATTTGTCCCATATCCTTTTTCATGATCTGAAAGTATTCAAGTCTATGATTTATTCTTCTTCCCTACGTTTGGGTCAGACCTTCGTAGGAGTGATATTCATCCAGTTCTTCGATGTTCTTGTTCAGAAATATCTTCTCCATATTCAAGTACCTCTTTCCATACAAAAAACTCTATACTTTAGAAAATTTGAATCTCCATAAACTTTCACTGGCTTTTAGCACTAGGAATGTAAATTTCTGGGAGTTCTTTTGCCTGACTATGCAGCACGTGCCCATAGGTGGCCTTGCATAAACAGTCCACATAACAGACTTGTCAGCCAAAAGATGCTATTTATTTGACCATGCAGCCAATGCCCATAGGTGGCCCTGCATATTTCAACCCCCTAACGGGTTTTGTTAAATAATAGTAACTTCATTCTTGGAAACTACTTCTTCTAATGCCTTTTAGATCTTTTTCATATCACTCCTCAGATTCAAATATTCTTAAGCCATAGTTTACATATTTTCTCTCATACTTGAGTATGGTAATATGTTTTCAGATAAATTGTCAAAGAATTGAATCAATTTTTAATCCATTTTTTGGTCAAAGCTATTTCGACCTTAAACATTAGCCCCTTTATGTCCGGTGTGCATGACTTTAAACTGCCCACACAAAAGACAAAGGAACTCTGAATAAAAGTCAAGTTCCAGCTCACTAAATATACATTTTTTGTATGATTTAGGTAATATTGAGCAGTTAAAAGATTCAAAGTTTGTAGGATTATTTGTAATAATCCTAGTAAAAATCAAACTATGATTACTAAGCCCATTGGATTAAGTAAATTTGAAGCAGGTAATGAAAGAATGCAGGTACAAATGATTGAAGACAAAAGTGTTTTTCATTGATACACAAGAGTTAGAAGGACATCCACAGACTGGAGTCTCTTCTCTTTTTCGAGAATTAAAAGAGGCTTTCAACATAACACTTCATTTGATTTACAGCATCCCAAGCTTCATTAGCAACCACCTGGAATTTATTCATTCAACTGGATACAATAAGAGATGCAGTGATACCATCTCTTCTTGGAACAATTGTAAAAGGATGTTCTTGAGTGCGGTTTGAGAAAATTTTCTGCTGATCAAACAGTGACTCTGTTTCTGTCCAAGAGACTTGGAAGATGGATACATGGATTTGAGAATGGAGCATTGGAAGTAAAGAGCCATTTGGAGAGAGTACTTTTTTCATATATTGCTCTAATACCATGTTTGTCTTCTCTCCACCAACCATTAGTGGAAAACATTTCAGCCCATGGGTTTGCCATTTTCATATCTGCAAGGAAATGACATGGAGGAAGAATATGAAAGTTCACACCATTGTTGTTACTCTTAATGCACAACATAACCAAAATAGAGAAGTAGCAGTGCAGCTGCATCTCAGGTGTATAATTGTTTGCATTTGGAACATTGACTCCTTGCAGATGACCCTGAACACACAGAGACAGGTAGATGCTCTGTGGGAAATTAAGATGATATTTCTTCAAGTACTTATCCAAATCTGGGAAAGTGTTGTCGCAGATATCATAGTAATCATGGCCAATAATGTTCATCATGTCATCAATCCGCTTGCTAGCCAGTTCATCAGCCGTTCCAATTCCCTTAGGAGCCATTGAATCTGCACAAAATTTGAACAAATTTAACTCTTAAATGGGTTTATTTTTCATAAAATTTGTGAAAGAATTCGGAAAAAATGGCCAAGGCATTAAGTCGTGCAAATCTAAACAATGGCGCGCAAGTATTTCGGGTGTCGCGCTAGTTTTGGACGCGCAAGTCTAAACCGCGCAAGTAAGAATACCTTTACAGGAGCGCGACAGTGAGGGAACAGTGGAAAAGAGACTTGCGCGGCTTAGGTGACCTGCGCGGTGAGAGCTCGAGAAGGTATGAAGTCCGGAAATCCGGATACTCGTACGGAGGTGAGGCCGTGTATTTATAGGCCAGGAGGCCTACCTGCGCGCTGTACCCAGAGCGCTTAAGGCCTGCGCGACGCAAACCTGCACACTGCCTTCTGTGCAATGAAGACTTGCGCGCCTCCCTTTTCCTTTGGAAGGATTCGATTTCCTCATAGTCAAATCCTCATTTCTCTCCGGATCCAACTCTGAGGGGGGACTTTTGTTGACGCTCCTTTCGTCACAGAATCTAAAGATCAGAAAAGGGAATATCTGAGCTCAAAGTGATTTCAACCTTTGAAGAAAACATCAAAAATCAACAAAGGCATGAACACAGGATCAAAAGCAAATGCACCGCGCAAGTTTTACCACTGTCGCGCAAGTACACTTGCGCGACGGTCTTGGTTGCGCAAGTGACTTGCGCGACCTAAGTGGTAACCGCCCAGTAACCACCCGGGGTCTTCTTTTGCCTATAAATAGACCCTGTGGGCCCCCCATTCGAGAGGATCTTTATCCAGAAACTCGGATTGAAGCTCCCGACACCCAAGTCTCTTCTCAAAGCTTCCGGAACACTTCTAAGGTAATTTCTTACCTAGAACGGAAGATTTAAAGAGAAGAAGGAAGGCCTAAGTGTTGAAACTCATCAAACACTTTCACGCCGACTTATTTCCTTCAATATAATTTGCGCGTCCCTTTTTTGGAAGAACCTCAAGAAAATTCTAAAGGGTTTAAAAAAGAGTCGCTCAAGTATTTCAATGCTGGTTGAAAATCGCGCAAGTACACCATGTGTCGCGCAGGTATACCTGCGCGACCATATTTGCGCGCCCACGGAAGACTTGCGCGCCTTGCAAGACTTGCGCGCCCCTATCTTTTTAGGTGCCCATCTTGCCCATTTTTACCCCTCTTAATCCATTTCACCTTTCCTTTTCAAGATTCAGTCTTCAAGACACTCTTCAAAGCCATTTATGGCATGATTTCTTGATTTGAATTCCTTATCTGAAATGAATTCTGTGGAATATCTCTCAAAACCTAGGGATTTAAATATCCTTATGTCACCAAAGATTGAGAGTTTGTTCATTTAACCTCATCCTTTAAAATGAGAGAATTCCTAACCTGGGTCTCCTTTTCAGGAATAATCCCCAGTTATAAATCCTTTAATCTGGGCATCTTCCTCAGGAGTAAGCCCCAAATTCTTAAAGTTCCCAATCTTGGGCATCCTCCTCAGGAGTAAGCCCCAATCAAGTCCTCTAATCATGGGAATCTTTCTTAGGAATAATCCCCAATCTAAAATATGGGAATCCTCCTCAGGAGTAAGCCCCAAAACTTAATCCCTAACCTGGGTCTCCTTTTTCAGGAATAAGACTCAGTCATAACCTTGGGATTCCTTTTCAGGAGTAAGCCCCAAGTCCCTTAACCTGGGTCTCCTTTTCAGGAATAAGACTCAGTCATAACTTTGGGATTCCTTTTCAAGAGTAAGCCCCAAGTCTCTTAACCTGGGCCTCCTTTTTAGGAGTAAGTCCCAGTCATAATCTTGGGTTTCCTTTTCAGGAGTAAACCCCAAGCCCCCTTAAATTTCTCTTAACCAGTCCTAATTTACCCTTGATTTGGGTTTCCTTTTCAGGAGTAAAACCCAATCATAAGTCCCCTCCTAACTTGGGAATCCTCCTTAGGAGTAAGCCCCGAGATTAGACTATTCAAATCTCCATGAAGCACATATAACTTTATGGACCCTGTTCATGGATTTTCTCCCAAAAAGTAAATCCTAAACCTTCATCTATCTGGGCAGTCATCCATACACAAACCCCAAACAAATTCTTATGATTGCATCTTTCATGGCACAATTGTCTAATTTTTACCAATACCTCTTGTTTCTCACACCGAGCATGACTCACGTGAGCTTAGAGTGTAAAAGTAATTATGACATTCATCTTTGAGCCATCAATCATAAACATCATACTCCATTTCTCGAACTACGTGGGTTCTGATTCCTTTTCCAAAACAAAGGATACGTAGGTAGCCCATTTATGGGTTCGATCCCAACTTTGAAATAATCTCTGTCCTTATGAATGACGATAAACTTCAAGTACCCCACTGAGTGGCTTTAAAACCAGCCTGGTAATCATAATGACCAAGAGACTTTTATATAAATGTTTTGAAGGATACCATTGACCAAGAATCTCTAAACAGATATAGATGATTCTCTATTGATGAAGAACCTCGAATACATATAAAATATTCTCTAAATTTCTTGCATATTTAATCATTGATTGTTAAAACTAAAGGAAAGCTCATTTTATACTTGGTAATATAATAAGGATTCACCAACATAACTTAAATCTATAAAGAGAGTCCCGGAGTGGACAATAATTCCCCTCAAAAAGGTGAGATGAGTCCGACCTCCCATCCTCTCGACCAATGAAAATTACTAAGCCTCATTAGTCCACAAGCTAATGAGCGCCTGCCTTTGGAAAGTAGGTCCAAACGGATGTGGAATCATTGGATGTTTCCGGTTCTACGAACAAACCCGTTAGAAACCGATCAGAACGTTTGAATCTCCCGTCCAGGAGGTCATCCCCGGATTCCGTGCGAAACACTCATATTTAGAAATTATTTTATTAAAATGGCGATCGTTTTTGGATTCTAAACTTTTAAAATGGGTTGGATGTATTTTTTGGATTTTTATGAAATTGTTTAAATTTTGTTGAATAGTAAAAAAATTCAGTTTTTTATAAAATACTACATTTTTCGTGACATCGTGAGGAAACTATTATGATATTAAAAAAATTTAAACTATGTAATAAAGAAATAATTATGTTACAATTTTAATATTGTACATATTTAATTGGGATCATGAAAGGTATATTTGTTCATGTTAAGTATAAATATCATTATCAATGATGATGTAGTGCCTGCGCGTTAATGAAAGCGTCAAAATTGTTATTATATATATAATAATAGAGTGAAAAAAATTAAATTTGTGAATTATTTATTAATTATTATTTATTATTTATCTCTTTTATTTATAATTTCTAATTTTAGTGTTATATAACAAGAGTATTATTCAAATGTTTTTACAATGCTTCTGGAGGGAAAGAAAAGACAAAAAAACAAAGGTAGGAAGATGACTAGTTTTTTATAAGAGTGAATATAAATAATCAATAAATCAATAATTTTATTTTTAACAAAATTTATTTATGTATTTAACCTGTCAGGCCTAAATACCAACGACACTCGGCCATGCCCAAGCCCAGCCCTCTAGCAGATAGCAGACCCCCACCCCACGGGTAGATAACATTCCCTCACCTCAGACCGGCCTAGATAACACATGGTAGGAATTATACCCTACCTGACATGGATTTAATTCACCTCCCTCAAAACATGAATCGGCAACCACAAGCTTATCAGCCAACCAGGAGCGTTAAGTTACCCTTCACCCCGTTTATAAAATAAGGTTCCCTCTTTCAAAAATTTCATAACCATAAGCCTTCTTGTTTGGCCAAACTCTAAAAAATTACATCATCCTCGTTCCTTGAAGAATTCTAGTTCTTATGTTATCACAAAAAGTCCAATTACAAGAGCCATAAGGTGGTTTCAAATAGGAAATATTAAAGAGGTTAGATTTCTTGTTCTTCTTCTCTTTTACATTCATTCTCACGTGTACATTATCCCTACCAATTATCCAATTATTACTGAAAAATACAGTACCTTATATATACTAGAATGTTTTCATGATAGTGTAATATTTCATAATCATATCTTCTTTTACCTCCTTTTATAATATAAATGATACACCCTCTGAGATGTGTTAACTGTCACGTTCAAGGAAGACGAGTTTTCAATTTGAATTACTATCATCAAAAATGCTCATAAAAGATTTACGATAGTTGAAACAAATACTAGTATATGTATTTTATCTTATATAATGTTATTTAATCATTACACACTCATAATATAAATAATAATACAAAACAATTTCATTGTGCACAAAACCGCCAAGTTAATCCAAGCATTTATCATAAAATTGTATCTAATGAGTCATCTGAATGGAATGAAACCAAGATAATTATAAGGTAATTTATATATCTTAAATTTCACTAATAAATATATTAACAATTTATTACAAATCACATTTAAAATTACCTTCCATTCCTGAATACAAGTATACTGATCAGGAAAACTGGAGAAACAAATTCTTCCAAAACAATGAAATTGAATCTACTAACCCATAAAAAGACCATGAATGAACAAAATAAGGTAATAAAAATCAATTACTTGTTGAGGAAGTTTTTTAATATTTAATTTATGAACCTAAATTTTATTATTCATGTCATTAAGATCAAGTGAGGAACACCTTCGGACTTAAGGTACGAGTTTCCTCAACTCACTTTAATTTTCATGATACATTCCTTATTCACTACAATTACTTGTGTAAAGTGTATGTATACTTCCCATTGATGTATAATATCATTAATATATTTAGATAAATGTTATTAAATGTATAAATTGATGATTATTAGTTTTGAGGCATATGTGATTTTTGATTACAAAGTGGTAATGGGTTTCTACCCGAACCTCAATTTTCATTCAGGTTACTTTTATTATCTAAATTTCTTAATTAAATTCTTATTCATTCATATGTAATCCCCATAAGTTCTATTTCAATATTATATATATGGGTTCTAGCCTGAATCATACCTTCTTTTATGATGAGATATTTTTTTAAACAATCTTTCAAAAATATTTCCTGATAAACAATCTCGTTTCAAGGGATTTCCACAAATTCTTACCTATTTTCATGGGCACTATATATTATATTTTTGGAAACTATTATATTTATAAAATCACTCATTTTATTATTAAAATAATACCTTACTTCATTTTTTGTTTTCTACAATTTTGCTTCAAAAAAGGACACTTCTTTTTAAAGTAAAAGAGAATTTATCTCTAGAATTACTCGATGATTTTATACAAGTATCTTCATCTATTTCAACACTCTTTTTTATTATTTCATATTATTGGGATTAATATTTTATGGTATCATATAAAATATTTAATTTAATGGTTTATGTTTAGTTTGACTATGGGTGTTCCCAATAAGTCTAATATGTTTTTTTTATTTTCAAGTTGTAATGTTGAAGCTATGTATGTATTTGGTTTTCCAGAACTACTAGACAAATCGGTCATTTAGGAATTGATTCCTTTTAATAATTCCAATGTATTAAAATAATTCACCACATTCTAGATTTTGGGGTTGTGGTATTACAGTTGGTACCCAATGAAGTTTAGTAGAAAACATAGAAGCTATATTTAGAAAAGGTAGATTACGGAACAAAACTCTAAGATAGACTTGATCATAGACATAAAAGAATATCCAAGAATTTTGGTAAGGAATAGATTATTTTTACCCTCCTAAACAAATAAATTCATGTTTGGATACTACAAGTGGATGTGGTTCTGGAATAGATGTACCTTAGAGTAACATCTCTTATAAAGTGTTTCAGGCTTGACCTGGGGTAACCTGGAATACAACAATAAGAATTATGGTACTCCTAGTTTGACAATCCCATGGGGACATTCTTAGGATAATTTACATTTGTTTTCTTTCATACCATTATAAAGGATTTATTGTTCCAAATTAAAAAAAAACTATATGGTTCTAAGATTTACGATGCATAAATTAATGATATGTACTATAATAAGTTTTTATTTATAGAATGTATATAATTTTAAGAGATAATATAACATATGGAATTGATTAGAAATGGAACCTAGCAGACAGAATGAGAACATCACCAATAAAGATGATGCAAATAGTAGTAAGGATCATATCACTCATGGTATTAAGACATCATTTCAAAGGAAGATAGTATACCATGTGTCTTTATTATATGACGGAATAACATCATATGTTAACAAGGTAGGTAATGAATTCTCTAAGTCCTATGGATTTAAAGAGATGAAAAATAATTAGAGGATGGTAGTGAAAAATATGGTTAAAGGGAATAAGGGAAAGAAGGGTTTTCCCGCATGTGATATCTGTGGAAAGAATCACCCTGGAAAATGATTGAACGGAATGGGTGTATATTATAAGTTTGAAGAAAAAGGAAACCATTTTGATAATAGAAAGGTTGATTAAAGAATTCTAATGTATAATGTTTCAACTACAACGAGATGGGAAACTAAGAGAATCAATGACCAAAGCGTTAGAAGAATAATCCACAAATAATGATTCTGGATAATTATCATGTTATGATGTTGTCGTAGATGAAGTATAATGATTAATATTTCTAGTAAAGAATCACTCCATTTTAATATTTTTTTTCAGTAAGGTAATTCTTAAAAGAATTATGGAATATATGAGGATTGTACTAGATTAATACTTCATTAACTATTTGAGGTCATATTGTGAATTTTACAAAGGATAAGTGACTCAGTAAAAAGTTAATATCTTGGGAAAGAATATGTTGCGGGGAAGAAAAGCCTAAATACATTTTTTATGAATAAGATAATGATGAAGAAATTATTGACTTTTATAATTACTAACTACCTCAAAAAATGATTATTGACTTATCAAAAAGTGGTTTATTCTATCTTTGATGGAGTTTACAATATTGTTTTGATATAATGAATATATCCAATAGCCTGCGTAAGGATGAATTCATTATTCAAATAATGATTTTTGGTAATTTGTGTTATTACCATATTTCAATAGGACACATGATAAAGATGTTCACATGTTTGGAATGTAAAAATGTAGGGATGATTCATGTTGATTAAAGAAAAATATGGTAGAAGATACCTTGAGTAGGATAGATCGTGGAGTCCTAAAAAATGAGGATATCAAAGGAACCTGTGTACATGGATCTAGCAAGATTGGATATTAGAATGATTCGTAAACGTTGGATCAAGATCTTTTGGAATGTTAAAACATTTATGAAATGGTTTAATTTGATCATTGTATGAGTATTTCGAGTTTAATGTCACCAAAAAATGCAACATGTGTTAAGAGATAAAGTATAGATAATTTAAGGCATAAAAATGGATAAGAATATTTTTATGAAATAGAAAAATATATTTATACTCTTATAGAGTGGAATAATTCCTGAAATCTAGGAAAAGTGTCTTAAAGGGAATGATATCTTATTATAATTTTTTATAACTATAGTTTATAGTTTTGTGGTAAAGATCATTCATCTGAGCATGTTCTCTATCAATTTCTATTAGAAAATGAATTTTTGATTATTCTTACATGACCATGAAATCCAATAAGAATGCTTAGTTTTTTAGTAACTGATTCATTTCCCTTTCCCTCTTATTATGAGGATATTTTAACCATATGTGGGTTCTCCATAATGGGATTTTCAAGTATCAACCATTGACCTTCGAAATTAAATTTCTAAATTTTGAGGAAGAAATTTTTGTAAGGATGGGATAATGTAACACCCCAAGGATTTACAAATAAATTTTATATTGAATGCATAAAACACTGAGTCTCTATAAAACAACACTTTGTTACAATCTATCCAATAAGTATAATTTTCCACATCAATGATTTGAATTTCTAAAAATTGACATACACGATTGTGTTCCGTAAGATAGTTATAGTCTGATGAGACAAACATAATTTTGGGTGAATAGTAACTTGACCCTTTTTAAATGTACTATTACCCTTATGAATAGTAATGTACCATTATGAATAGTAGCATGACCCTTAAAAATAGTAATGCACCCTTATGAATAGAAATTTGACCCTTATGAATAGTAACAAACTCTTATGAATAGTATCTTGAAACTTATGAATAGTAATATACCCTTATGAAGAGCCACATTAATACTATTGTACCTTTATGAATAGAAACATCAGACATTTAATTTGAAACAGAATTTAGGCACCTTATAAATTAGAGTGAATATTATAAAAATTAACAATTAAGTGTTGGTATTTTTATGAGTAGTAAAAAATGAATTGAAATTGTATAATTAATATGTTAATTCAAAAGATAAATTGTTTTCCTAAAATGTATTCATGAATCAATATTCTGTTTTTATATTATTATAAGATAATTTTATGAGTCCCTAGTAAATTTTTGAAAGTTTTATAAAATTAGTTATAATGTTAAAATTGGTATGTTTCGAGTAAATTATGATTTTAATTAAAACATAAATATCTCATCTTTCAAAAATTATTTTATTAGAATATAATTTTTTTGGATTCTAAATATAGAAAAATGGTTTGGATGAATTTTTGGGATTTTTATGAAATAGTTTAATTTTTGTTTAGTTGTAAAAAATACAATTTTCTATAAAAGAAGACATTTTTCGTGACATTGTCATGAAATTATTATGATATAAAAATTTATTTAAGCAATGATATAACTAAATAATTATACTACAAGTGGATAATTTTAAATAATTTTTTAAGAACATGAATGGTATATTTTTTCATGATAAATATAAAAATCATTGTCAATGTCGATGTAGTGCCTGCGCAGTGCTGACAAAGTCAAAATTGGTATTTTATATATAATAATTGAGTGTTGAAAATTAAATTCATGAATTATTTAGTAATTATTTAGTATTATTTACCTGTTTTATTTTTAATTTCCAATTTTAGTGTTATTTAACATGAGTATTATCCAAGTGTTTGTGCAATTCTTATGTAGGGAAAGAAAAGACAAAATAACATGTTTAAAAAGATGTCTTGTTATCTATAAGAGTGAATATAGATAATGAATAAATTTATAATTTTATTTTGAACAAAATTAATTTATCTTTA
This sequence comes from Viscum album, assembly GCA_963277665.1. Taxonomy (NCBI): domain Eukaryota; kingdom Viridiplantae; phylum Streptophyta; class Magnoliopsida; order Santalales; family Viscaceae; genus Viscum; species Viscum album. Next base: position 1,256,437,004 of record OY728157.1, on the reverse strand, counting down.
TGATAGTATTTTATTTTTTAATTTTTATATATGAAATATTTAACATTAATGCTTTTTCAACACCGATGCAGCCCTTGTGCATGCATAAGAAAAATAAATAAAAAAACATTAATTCAAATTATAAGAATTATGAAATGAGGCATATTTTTCATAAACATTTTATATACTCAATTTTATAATATTATCACATTTTTAATCGAATTTAGGATAGTTTGGACCCACATGAATCACTTTATGCCTTTATAATATTTTATTTCAAAAGCGATTCAAGTTGTCACATTATAGTTTTTAATTTAATTATATTGTTATTTGTGATTTTATAGAGGCTTTATTCATAAATAAATAATATTTATAAGTATAATAATATTATATTTCTCATTTAATTTTATTTTTAAATTTTAGACAACAAATAAATACTATAATGGCTTCCACAAATAAAATTTAGCGTTAATTTAATTAATGAATAAATCAAATAAATGATATTAAGAATAATAAAATAAATATAAATATATATTTCCAGCTAATTCACAGATTCCCTAGATAAATATGACATTTATATGTTATAATATAAAATATTATTTTATTTTTGAACATTCATTGATGTGTTTAAAGTCATAGGTAAGAATAGTTTTTATCTTGAAGGTATTGTTTTTCATGAATAAAATATTTTATTAAATTATTTAAAAAACACACTATTATTGAAAAAGTCCAAAAATTAAAATATTACTTAGAAAATGTAACACTCCTTTAGTTTTAGGTTTTTTAGGACTCTGAACCCCTATAATTTATTTATTATATTTTAATAATTTTTGTGATTCCTAAGTTACCCCTCACCCCACTTATAAAAGGATGTTCCATCGATCACAAATATCTTAAACATAAGCCTTATTGTTTGGCGAAACTCTACCAAATTACATCATCCCCATCCCATGACATATTATAGTGCTTCTGTTCTCACAAAAGACCACATCCTAGATCCTTAAGGTTCTTTCAAAAGAGAAATATTAATGAGGTAATATTTCTTCTTCTTCTCTTTTAAATTCTTTCTCACTTATACCTTATCCATGAATATTGTAAATTACTCATAAAAACTCAAATAACATATAATTACATTAATTTTGTTATTGTAATGGAATATTTAATCATCATCATCACTTATTTTCCCTACTTTTATACTATAAATGAGAACACTATCTGAGATGTGTTAATTATCGCGTTCAAGGAAGGTAGTTTTTCAATTTTCCTTACTATCTTTAAGACCGGTCATGAAACATTTATAATAATTAAACCAGATCATAATATATTTATTTTATCTTATTTAATGTTCTAGAATCATTAAACACTAATAATATAAAATATTAAAACAAAATAAGATCATTCTACACAGAACCCCCCAGTTAATCAATGTGTTTATCATTAACTTTTATCTAACGAGTCATCCTCATAAAATATAACCAAGATTAATATAAGATAATTTATATATATTTAATCTCACTAATAATATATATTAACAATTCTATATGTTTAAATAAATTTTAAATGAACTTCCATTCATGAATACAAGTAAACCGATCATGACAACTAAAGAAAAAAATGCTTCCGAAACAATGAAATTGAATCTCTTAACCCATCAAAAGGCCATGAATAAACCTAAAAAGGTTATATAAAATAAATTACATGTTGATGATGTTCTGGAATAATTAATTTATTGACTTAATTTTTTTTATTCATGTTATTAAGATCATGTGAAGAACACCTTCGACCATAAGGTAAGGGTTTCCTCATCTCAGTTCCACTTTTACGAGACATTCCTTATTCACTAAACTTAATTATGTGTTGTGTATATATAATTTCCATTGTTGTATCATATTATTAATATAGTTAAATTCATGGTATTAAATATTTTTTTTATGATTATTAGTTTTGGGGAAATGTTTTGATTGATTACAAAGTGGTAAGGGTTTCTACCTGAACCACCATTTTCATTCGAGTTACTTTTATTATCTACTAACCTCAATAAAATTCTTATTAATTAATATATACTACACATAAGTTATACTTCACATTTTTATATATGTTTTCCAACTAGAATTATACCTTCGTTTATGGGGAGTCATATGTTTTAAAAATATCATCAAAAAATCCTTCTTGATAGAGAATCTTGTTCCAAGGTAATTCCTCAAATTATGACCTATTTTCAAGGGAAAGATGTAATATATTTTTGGAAACCATTATCTTTAAAAATTAACAAGTTTTATTATGAAAATACAATCTTACATTACTTGTGGTTTTAAACAAATTTTTTTCCAAAATAACTCTTCTTTTCAAAGTAAAAGAGTATTTATCTCAAGAATTACTCAAATATTTTATAAGAGTGCCTTTATCTATTTCAATGATCTTACTGATTCCTATGTATTATTGGAATTAATATTTTACGGTATCACCTACCGTATTATATTTAATGGTTTATGATTAGTTTGGTTTTGGATGTTCCCAATAAAACTTATATGTTGTTTTTATTTTCAATTTGTAATGTTGAAGCTATATGTGTATCTAGTTTTCTGAAACTACTAAACTACTCGGTCCTTCAGTATTTTATTCCTTTTAATCATTTTAGTGTATTAAAATAATGCACCAGCTCCAAGATTTTGGGTTTGGGGAATAACATATTAACTTTTCATTCATAATATACCTAAATATAATGTATAATTTCATAGGTGAGGTTAATATTAAAATCATAAATATACTATTAATATAACAAAAATGTTATATTTTTAAAAAATTAGTATTTTCCACAATTAATTAGAATATAAATATTTTTAGAACAATAGAAAAATTTCACCAGAAGATAATTTTGACATTCCTCTTTTAAAAATTATCTTTTTAATTTTCAATAGAATTTATTATGTTTCCAAATTTAAGTTTCAAAATAATCTCTCTAACAATAAGGCTGTAAAAATGCCTTTAAAAAAATTTAGTATTTTATGAGTAAAATTGGACTTATTCATATATTAATCTGGTCAAACTTATTAGATTAATTTTAAAAACATTTTATTGAATATTGAACATATAAATATCATTTTGATACTTCAATAATAATGATTAATTTAATTTAAAATTCCATCGTTGTCATACCAATATTTATTTATAAAATAAATCTTTTATTGTAAAATTTTTTATATTAATTTATAATTAATTTAGAAAAAAGGAATCCATTATATAAACATATTTATAATATATTTTCATAATTTATATAATTATTTCATTTTATTTATTCCAATAGCATGGTGATAACTATCACAATTAAAAAAATATATTTAATAATTTTGTAATCATTGATTTCTTTGTAATCTTAACTATCCAAGAAGATAAATTAAAAAATAGAAATACCATAAAACATTGTGGTGTTACATTCCACCCCTCATTAATAAATTACATCCCTCCAATTGAAAATTACACTAAAAAGGGTAAAAAATGAAAATTTATTTTTGGAAATACTACACCATTAAAATGTTTTATACAAATTCCACTTAAATGAAGTAAATGAAAATGAGAAGGTCACAAAAAATTACTTTATTATATGAGAGAATTAGTGAAATGTGAAAACATTACATATAATATTTTTTACTATTAATCTTTTATGGATAGTGATAAATAATATGGTCATTAGAATGTTAACCATTGAAAACCCATAATTCTTGTGATTTTTTAAAAGGAAATTGAAATAAATAAAAGTAAATAGATAAAAAAATTTCCCTAAAAATATCTTTCTTATAGTTTAGGGATTTTTTAAATATTTTTATATGCATTTTAGAAAGAAAAATAACATCATTACATTCCATATCATAATAATAATATCATCCTTTGGTTGTGCGTAGTTCTATTTTCACATCATCCCTTATAACTGGATATTAATATTCATGATGAATCTTTCATATAGGAATGAATTTTAATGAATCATATTGTTCATAATTAATTCCTTCGATCATTAAAATTTTATTGAAACTAAGAATGCTAGATCATGATATCAAGGAAAAATAATTTCTAATGTTTTTCATAATCCATTCCATAGTATTTAATTTTAAGAATTATCTAAAACATGTAATCCCACATTTAACAACACAAAATTTAGAAATAATTTCACTATATTTCAAAGATAATCTTAACATAAGAGTCCTTAAATAATGTAGTGTTTAATCCAACATGAGAAATATTTGGTTACATTGACCACCTTACAACCTTAATGAAAACATTCATGATTTAAAATATATAATGAATAAGTTATACAAAAAATCCTTATATATATCATGATTCTTATATCTAGAGTAACATAACATATATATTGAATCCCAAAACACAAATACATTAATTATCCCACTTTAACTAGAGTAAAAACTTAATCATGAACATTGATCCCTTTTCTTTTTTTGAGAAATATTTCCTTAACGCCTTGTGCATTCATTTGTGTAGTTCCCCAACTATTTATAATTGAAACATTGCACATTTACATATTCTTTCATTCCCTTACAATCTCTGTCCTGATGAAATTTCTCTCCACACATGTAAAAAACTCTCATTCCTTTCACACATGCACTCTGGTGTTTCTTCCCACAATTATCACATTGGGGAAAATAATTCTTTCCCTTTTCCCATTTATCTACTTCTTGCTCCACCATTATCTTCATATAAATATTTCACCTATAGTCATAGGAAATAGAAAATCATTTCTTTCATGATAACACATGAGACATTATATTCATACGATAATAATTTTTTGGAGATTAATGCCTTTAGGAGAAATGAATTTATCCCATCAAAGAAACTATCAATATTAATCCTTGGGTTACATATGTAGTCTATAACATTCCTCAAAAACCTTATAATGGTGGCATCATGCTTGGAATTTTTTTAATTATCTTTCTATATAAGACCCAATAATTTCCTCTCTATATCAACTAACTATTTACGAGGGAAATATTTTTCTAATAAGATATACAAAATATACTTCCATTTCATTTTTTAAATTTCTTCTTACTCCTTTTTTTGAATTAATGAACACCAATAATCTTCATCTCCTGAGATATTATACACTTCCATAATATATTTCTCCCTTTAGTTACTTCCCAAAGTGATAAATATCTTCACTAAGGAACATATCCATTCCTCAGCAACAAATTCTTTTATTATCCCATTAAATGATTGATGTTTTTGTCACATAATGTTTTCAAACATTGTTACACCGTATTATGGATCAGTTAACTCCTTATGAGAAAGGTTATTTATCGTAACATATATTAGTTTTCTTTATATAGTAATGTGTTTTTCAACCCCATTTAAAACTCCATATCTAACATCATTATCTTGTATTAGTGGGAAATCCCTACATGAGATACTCACATTGATATAGTTTCCATTCCTTCCATTAAGAACCATTTCTAAATAATGGAATACAATAAATATGATATGAGTCATAATTCATAATTTAATACTATAAAAATCACATAACAGAAATTTTAAATTTATGCATATCTAATATCATAATCACAATCATGGTTTCTCTGGGGACATGTTTACTTATTAATCCTTCAGAATGGTTTGTAAAGAAAATGTGAATTATCCTAAGCATATCCCCTGGTATTTTTAAACTAGGTGAGTAGTAAAGACAATTTTCATGTAACATGATACACCGTGTGAATCCCGAAACACCTTTTCATATATGTTAACCCTAGGTACATCTATGCAAGAACCACATCCACTTGTAGTATCTAGAAAAGAATTAAATTCATAGAAGAACCAAATAATCTATACCTAACCAAAATTATATGATGTTAATTTATGACTTTCTTCAATGTATACCTTTAGGTTATGTTCCATAATATTTGTATTTTAATCTTGTTTCCAAGGATTCTACTAAACATCCTATGATAACAACTGTAAATACCCCGAACCCATTAGCCCAGATCCAGTGCATTACTTTATTACATTGGCATTATAAACAAGTAATTATCATCCTTATGGACCAAACAAATTATTATTTTTGGAAAACTAGATACAAAAATAACTGTTATATTACAAATTAAATGAAAAAATACAAAAATTCCATGGGAAACACCGATAAACACCAACATAATCGATGCAAGCCATTCATAATATATATCTTCTCATCTTGGTGAAAAATAAAACATATAAAATGGGTGAGATAATATTCTCATTAGGGGTAAGAAATATAGTAGAAGATATAAAAATATACAATAAAAATCGTGAATAGCCAACAACACATGTCATTAAAACATAACCTTGATTATAATGTGGTTGAAATAAAAGTTGAATAAAATAATTACAAAAAAAGTAATCAAATGAGAATAAAACATAACCATAGATATTATACCAATCAAATAATCACATGGATTATAAATTACTAATATCATAATGATTTAATGAATAATGAAGGTCACTATAGACATATTATCATGCCTTTATCCAATACACTATACATAAATGTGTAAAAACCCAGTCTAGTTTGACTGATGTGACATCCTGATGAATCAATGGGATATAGTGCCCCCCATCAAATAATATGTCTAATTAATTCCTTATATGAATGTGGTGAAACATAAACAACATATACATATGGAATGTAAATAATTTTCCCAATCAATAAACATAATCACTATCAATTTTGAGTAATATGGGGAATGATATCAAGATAGAACCACCATAATCATACTGACCATAAACAATTTAACAAAATATGGTATATGGTATCATAATGGATAAATATAAATTAAAAATATTATTCAATATTTATTTTAATTGTTGAAAATACTTTAATTAAATCTTTGAGAAATTCATGAGAGAAATACCCTTTTTTACATTGGAAAGATGAGTTCTTTTGGAAATTTATTAGTATATCTCATAAAATAATATTATAAAAATGTATATCCCAGAAAAACAATATAAGGACAATGAAATTATGTTTGAGGAATAAATGATGTCAAACTGATGTTGAAATATATAAGAAGAGTTTATAAGAATATTTATAAATGATCCACTTGAGTGAGATTTAAGAGAAAATGTAAAATGGTCTTTATAGAGAACAAAGGATTAATTGTTTAAATAAAACCAAAAAAATATATTTGATAGTTTTTCATGAAAAAAATTATTTATTTCATTATAATTTTTGTATCTTATAACAGATCATGGAGTGTACTTGAAAATGGGATAGAATTTGGGAAGTACCCTTTAATTGGGATTGCTTATCAGGAGAAATTTTAAAATGATCCTTATAAAACATGTACTTCCACATAAAATAAATATGAAAAGATATGGATACATGATTTTATATCATATAAAAAAATGTGGAAATATGATATGAAAATAATGAATAATTAAATTTGGGTATGGAGAGATGAAGCATAACTCGAATGAAAAATGCATGATTGGGGAGAATCCCTTACCACATTGTAAAACTTCAAACTCTATGCCCCATAAAAATTATGATCACCAAATGATACATTGAATACCATAAATATGAATATATTCCTGATATTATATATAAAATGGAATCATACTTACACCACACACACAACATAGAGGTGAATAAGTTATATCTCACAGAAATAACAGAGAGATGAGAAATACCCTTACCTAATGTCCTAAAGTGTTATGTACTAGTGATTAATGTCATGGATAATTAAATTAGATTAATTAATAATTTAATTAATAACCTATTAAAAAATTATTTTACTTATTATAATTTTACTAAGTTCATTTATGTCCTTTTTAATTAGTTATATGAATCAATTTCTTCGTTCGAGAGTGTTCCTTTCCTTGGTTTTCATGATTGGTTGAGTTGTATACATGTAGGAAAGATTATATAAAAGGGAAATGGTTATCTAGAAGTACATTTATATGTTATTAATTAAATTAAAAATATTTAATAGTCTTATATATAATAATATTTCTTGATATTTCAAGGATTCATTAGATAAAACATTAATGACAATCGTTTAGATTATTTTGGCGTTTTTTCGATCATCACACACTACTTTTCTCATACTAATTATTATTATGTATATATACTGGTTTCAAAACACTAAATAAGTTTTAATAATAATTTTTTAATCTTTTCGAACCATAAAAACGATTTCATGACCCGATTTGAAGGCGGTAATGGAATATGAAAATGGGAAGTCCATGGTGACAGTATATCGACACGTCACAGATAATGTTTTCATTTTTAAAATAAAATATTGAGGCGAACAGATTGGATGATGTATAATACATTATCATAAAAAATTCCATTATATATTAGATAATTTATTTATCATTCTACTTGGATAAGGTTATCCAAGGAAAGGATAAAAAAATAATGAAATCAAAAGTAAATTAAAATATCGAAATGGGATTTTACTTTAGGAATTTCATTCCTTGAGAACCTATATAAGGGAAATTAAAATGGTATTTTGGGTGAGAACCGAAAGAATATAACGTTAGGGAGTTTACGTGGAATGTTATTAGGAATAAATTAGACAATATTCAAGGATTTTGATGTGTGTGGAGAAGAGGAGATGATAGGTGGTATTTAAAGTAAATGAGAGGGTGTTTTTTGATTATTTTATTCATTAGTTTATAATTTTTTCTTAGATCAAAGAATAGTTTTTATTAAATTAACTAAATACACTATATATATATATATATATGGATAGATAAAGATGATTGGAATAAATCATCCATACATCACCCATGACTAAAAAATTCATGTATTTGTTTAATAACATAAATTACCTTATTTCACTATTCATAAAAAATTCAACTATTTTATAAGTATCCCAAAACAATACCAAAACAATTTTTTATATTTATAATTAAAAAATTACCCCTTTTTGTGGAAATAATTTTCTAATTATTTTAAATTTAATTTTTAAATACAATCACCATTTACTTGAAAAATACTAATTTTAATATTATAATCGATTTTATGAAACATTAAAATATTAATTAAGGACTCATAAAATTCACTTATAATCATAAGAAACAAATCATAATTTATGAATCTCTTTCATGAAAATAAAGTTTCTTTTAAATAACCATTTTAATTATACAATTTCGAATAGTATCTTACGTTTCAAAAAAATACCAATACTTACTTTTTCATTTTAAAACATTTATTTACATATTCCATGTTGTAAATATATTTAATTTTCATTCATAAGATACATAACATTAAGGTATACTTTCATAGGTGAGGTTCATATATAAATCATACATATACTTTTAATATAACTAAAATGATAGTTTTCTAAAAAATCATGGTTTTTGAGTACTTACTTGAAAATAAATATTTTAGAATAATAAAAAAATTTCACACTAAGATAATTTTGGACATACGTTTTCGAAAACTATGTTTATATTGTGTAATAGAATTAATAAAAGTATCAAAATTTAATTTTAAAACAAGCACACCATTAAAAGGCTGTAAACATGTCTTTAGAAAAAAATACAGTCTTTTAGTCATAAAATGGTATTTATTCTAATATTATGAATACAAGACTTATTTTCAATATTTTAATTTTTTTAATTGAATATATAAAATATTATTTTCATTGTGATATTTCACTAATTGTGATTAATTTAATATAAAATTCCATTGTGGTCGTACATGTAATTTTTTTTAAAAACACATCCTTTATTTTCCATTTATTTTTATTTTTATTTCTAATTAACTGGTATCCAAAGAATTAATTTTATAAACATGTGTAAACTCTATTTTCATAATTTATACAATATATTTCATTTCTCCCATTCCAACAGTTAGGTGATAACTAGTTCTGTTAAATAATTATATTTAAACAATTGTTTAAGCTAAATATTCTGTGGAATCTAAACCATCGAAGATGATAAATTTACAAATATGAATACTGTAAAATATTTTGGTGTTAAATCTATAATATTTCTTATATCATTGTTCAAATTGGATGTTATACTGACCCAAACATGAATATACCATAATTAGTGGATGAGTATGTGTATAAAAGTGGTTCATTTTATTATAATACCATTATTTCTGAATAATAATCATAAAATTTATTTATTTTTGATGTATTGAATCATATTTAAATATATTTTATAAAATAAAAAATCAGTTAGATGAATAATGAGATATGACACTTTGTGGATGTGGAAGTCTTCCCGACGAAAAAATGATGTTTTCTTTTTTTTTAGTGGAGAAGGGGAAAGGTGGTTAATAGTTATTCATACTATAAAAAATAAATATAATATAAATATTTTATTCATACTATATTATTGAGAAACATTTATTTAAAATAAAAGTAGAGAAAATAATCAACATCGGTGAAACGTTAGTACTTATGTAGAGAATATAGAGTTTCCCATTGGAGGATTCCTTAGAATAGGAAGGATTGGGAAAACTTATTTTGAATAGAATCTAAAGGAAGTGGAAAATAGTTATAGTTAAAGGAATAAGGCTAGATTTTCAGTAGTAAACTGAAATTCATAGTGGTCTTGAGGGGGGGGGGGTGGAGGAAACCCCTTCTTAAATTTTTGAAAATTTAATTCCTATAAATATTTCAATTGAATATATATAGTGAACAGGGTTCACTTGTAAAGAAGACTAAAGAATGAAATAAAAAAGATATGTGATTTTAATTGTTGATTAAAACCTAAAAAATAAATAAGAAATATGTTTTTAACACGTTTGGAATTTTACCATTTTTTCCATTTTAACCTTTTTATCTTTACTATGGTAACTAGGTTTACTTAAGTAATTTATTTTTTATGATTAAAAAAAATGTTCCCTATTTTATAGTATAGACCTATTGATTTTAAATTATATATAAATTTTATTATATTCAATTTCTAAATTGATAAAAATTAGTTTTAAAATAATTAATTTATACTGTATTAAAAACAATTTTAATGGATAATGTATGTCATGTTCAAAGATATCAAACATATGTTTGTAAACTAAAATATTTTTTTATTTTAAAATATTTAATGTTAAAAATGTTTTTATATAAAAGGGTTTTATAAATTTCATATTTAAACTTATATACATTCAATTTCATGAATTTCAAGGTATTTATAAACTCAATATTTTTCATTATTCTACTAAAAATCAATATTTATCGAAAATACCAAAAATTCATCATAAGATAGTATTATTACGATTAGTTAAAAAATAATGTTCAATTTTTTAAATTCAAATTATAAAATTCTACAAATTAACTTTTAAATAAAATCATAAAACATAATGGAAAAAACTATTTATACAGGAAAATGAAATTTCAGAATACTATAAATTTTTGCTTCTTATTTCATATCAACTTCTAGTAAAATATATGCATATATATATATATATATGTTTAATAATATGGTTACCAATATTTATTCCATCCAATTCCATGGTTTCTTTATGATTTTTTTATTTAAAGGGTGTTGTGGTTTTTTAGGTTCAGTGTATAATGTGAAACATATTATATGACACAATGTTTATCTATGGGGAAATATACACTGAAGCCATGGGTCATTTTGGAAAAAGTGAAAAATGAAGTGCATAAGAGTTTCATTTGTTGTCAATATAGTTTGAAGTTCATAAGAGATGAATTTGTTGTCAATGAGAAGTCAGTATGTGAATGAAAGGAGTTGAGCTTGAAGATTGGTGAATCTTGAAGAATGATGATTGAAGCATCATTAACTCTGACGATTGTTGAACTGGTCTTAAGTTCCATGTCTTGTATCAAAGTGATACAATGTTACAACATTTTAATAAGTACATGTAGTACTGAACTACATGTTCAATGAAGAAATGTTCCATTCATAAATCATGATTGAATTGATAGAAAGCATTGATGTTCTTGGAGTTGATATTTCAAAAAGAAAGGAAGGGATAATATGTTTTTAATGAAGAAGTATGTTTTGGAATTTGGTATTTGGTTACTTTGTTTTTATACTAAGTACCAACTATTTTCTTTAACAAAAAGAAGCCAACCATTGGGCCATCCTTAGGGCCCCAACCAAAGGCACATGTGGGACCGAGGCCACCACGCTCATGGGGAAACCCAATGGGCCAGACCAATGAGGTCGGGCCGTGTATAAGCCCGAGCCATGCGGTGGTGAAGCCCGTGCAGCGTGGGAGCCAATGGCGCTCCCGAGGACAAGAGGAGCATAGTGGGCGCTAGAGTGCGCCCGTAGGAGAACCAGTGCGGGGCGGAACTGGAGGGGGGAGAGGAGAATTCTGGCGAGTGGATGCGGAAACTTGTTACTTAAAGGAGACGCACCCGTGCCTCTGTTTCGATATGGGATGACATTTTAAAGATGCGGATCTAATATCGGCCTTCCATATGATCTCGCATCTGATCTCAGCCGCATGATTCAACTTTCTACGCCACGATATAATCTCCGCCGTCTGCGATCATTAAACACTGATCCAACGGTCGTGGTATCGTCTTCATCCTCTGGCTACATGGAGTGTAACCCGACGTCGATGCTCACCGCAGATGATTCCGATCCATGTTGATCGAGCTCCCGAACACTTTAGAATCTCAAATTATGTGCATGATGATCCTTTTGATGAAATGAACTCATGCATGCATTATAATTTTCATGCATGCAATGAGATGAAGAAATTCAAAGGAGCTCGAGGCAAACGAAGTTGCTAAGGGTGCACTACCTGTTCGGTGTACAAGTAAAAGCTTTGCGTGCATTTTTAAATGCATGCACGTAATGCACACACCATGATCGAAGGATCCCACATTTGGAAAAAGGAAGCACCCGAGATATGTGGCATATATTAAATACGGGTAGAATGTTTTTAAAGAACTGAATATATCGGTTATTCAAAGGAATGTATCTTGGGAATTCAAGATTTGAACTCCACGGTTCTGTTTGCGTTCCTCACCTATAAAAAGAGGAGCCCATGTATGAGAAGGCTTGCTTCCATTATTGAGAGAGAGCTCTTGTTTCTCCGAGAAATAGAGTATTGCACGCAGCCCTGCTGTGCGAAGGAGTCCTGCACATCCCTTGTGTAGAGGAGAAGAGTTGTCTCATGCATTCCTTGTGAGAAGTAGTCATGAGGAGGTCTTGTGCAGAGGAGAACCAACCCCTTGGTTCATGGAAAAAGGATATCGCACAACTCTTGCGTGAATAAGGAGTTCCGTCCATCACCTGCACAAAGGAAGGAGGAAAGGGCCACCCTGCGTGCTCCCTTTTGCGCGACGAGAAGAGGTCGAGCCACGCGACTCTGCGCCACTTCTGCCCGTAGAACCTACGCGGCAGTAGGTGGTCGTGGAACCTACGCGCCCGCTACTCTCGCACCCTGTGCGCCTGTTGCACCCAAGCACTCTTGGTGCGTAGAAGACCCATGCTCCCTGGTTTGCACTAAGAAGAATAACTGTGCACTCTTGTTTTTCACAAAGAAGAAGAACCCGAGGACTTGTATTATCCCAAAGAGGAATACATGCATGAGGTATAGGCTTTGATAACCTATTTAGAAGAAAAAATCACACTTACACCATCCACATAACCATTCGGATTGTGCGTGATTTACATAAAGATGGAGTGTGCTTTCATGGTGGAGTTAATGTGCATGCAAACATAAGAACAAAGTGTGTGTGCACATGTTAAAGAGGTGTATCATGTATGTACATGCATGCATGTTGAATTAAAAGGGGTGAAAACTTTCAGAAGAAGAAGAAGACACCCACACCAAAGAAGAACATAAATTTAAGTGTGTGTATGAAAAAGAACTAAGTGTGTGAAGAAGAGAAGACACATAACACCTTAGTGTGTGTGTTCAAGAAAAGGAGATAGTGCATGATCAAAAGTAAGAGACATATTCATGCAATAATGCATGAACACATGCATGTGTATGAATTCAGATGATGCCTAGTGAGGTGATCTTCAGTGGTTGAATAATCACATAAGTGTATGTGATTGTTTCCAAGAAAACAAGTAGAAGGTGTATTGCATTTATCTATTTCACTAAGGAAGAAGAATTTGAGATACCCATGCAATCCATGCATTAAGTGAATGTGAACTGGGACTAGAGCCAGACTGAATTAAAGAAGCTCTTTTACCAGAGTGTTCAGTAATTGAGGATCCAAGAAGAGAGACAATGCTGATATTGTGCAAGATCATTCTTGCATATTATATTCTTGAATAAGTTGTGTGCACCTTTGGAACACATAATATTGAGGCCAGGTATTCATCAGAAGGAGAAAGAATTTCCTGAGCATTGTTGAGATGAGTACTGATCAACTGAAGTGATCAGTGTTGTTGAGTTAACCCAACAGATCTTATCAAAGGTTGTTGCAGATTCTTGAAGAGATTCACAGGCAAGTGTGATTCAGCAAGCCTATGTGAAGAGATCAGAAGATCATCTATAGTGAATCAAAGAATAACTTATATAAGGAAGTTGCTCGTGTGACTCGAGAGCTAGAAGAACCCTGTGAGATTCATGAAGGAGAAGAAGACATCAGTGAGACTCTGGAGCTGGCCAGTGAGACTCTGGTAACACTATGTGAAGCAGTATAAAGAACCTCCTGTGGGACTCAGGAGAGATACAGTGCGACTCTGTATTGACCATTGTAATTACTAACTCAATTATAGTGGAGAGTCTGTGTTGGGGAGAATAACCAGCACAACAAGGAGTAAGTCTTTGAACCAAACCTTGTAAATTCTTATGTTCAGTGCCTTTACATTTACAGCATCATTTTAGGAAAAGCTGAGAGACATAAGAAGAGTGGAACAAGGCATTAACGAGCCATAGAGGTTTAATTTAAAAGAATCAATTTGTAAGAATATTTGAAAGGGATCACTGATTCACCCCTCCCCCTCTCAGTGATTCACACTGATCTGGGCACTACAATTGGTATCAGAGGGAGGTTCCCTCTAAAATATCCAAGGGAGTCTTTATGAAGTGAAGAATTGAGGAAATGATTGATCAACCTCAAATGGAAGTATCTTCTAAGACTCAGAAGAAAAAAAATAAGAAACATGCCAGGAAGATGAAGATGAAGCTTACCAACACCGGGGAGACACATTCTACTGAAGGTAATATGAAAGGTACAACATGTGATAATGATTATTATACTTCTGATGAAGCATGTTCAAACCTTGATGATCATAGATCAATTAGTGATCTTCAGACTACAATCAAAGATCATCTAAAGAAATTCCATAGAGAAGTTTCAAGACACATTGGTGCAAGTATTAGTTCTCTTCAAGATTAAAAATTACAGCTGGAAGAATAATCTAATGCCATGGAAGAAGCATTGGATAAAAGGGTTGGAATATCCCACACTCTCACAAAACTAGTTAAAGAAAAGGAAGAAACTATTTCTCTTTGCAATGAACGACATGCTCAAGATACTGAAGAATTACAGGGAAGTATTTTTTAGAAAGAATTCTTTGAGATTGTATTTGTAGAAGCTTTCCATGCATTTGAAAAGTTTCACAAAGTTTCTATGGTTGTCAAAGATGCTCAATTAGAAGACAAATCCAACAAGCTAAAGGATCTTGACACCTCTTTTCAACAATTAAGAAATATGCATAAAGAACAAATAACCATGATGAAGGAGAACTGGGGAACTAAGCTGAGATCAATTGAGGATGAGAAAAATTCTCTCAACCTGAAATGTTGAGAATTGGAGGTAAGATTGAAAAATCAGAAATCACCCCAAGATGAAACTTCCCTATCAGATGAAAGAAGAGATGTCACCACTCAATTTTTCCATGGGGAGTATGATTCCAAAAGGAAGACCAGATCATCCTTTAATCCAAGGGAAACATCCTCTATGAAGAATGTATCCCATAACCCAGTTATTTCTGTTTCTACTTACACAGGTTCATCTGTAAGAACAAGTTCACAAACAAAATCTGGGAAGATGTGGATTGATAAAAATGATGATACATCCATCAAAACTTCAAGGGAGGATACTGGAATGATTAATAATAGAAACTCCCAGAAGAATACTCCAAAGAAAGAAAGACAATTCCAAAAACAAAAATTCACTAAATCAAGCCAAACTGATACTACAAGTAAAAGAAGGAGATTAGTTGGCTATTGTTGGTGTTGTTGGAAGTTTGGGAATCAGGACATTGTTTGCTGGAATAATATGACAGCATATGAAAATTATGAAAGTTCTACATTCAGGGAAAGTAGATGTGAAGAAATGAAGCAACCTGCAAAGAAAATGCAGAAATCAAAGATGAAGAAGAATCTATCTATTGAGAACAGATTTGATTATCTTAAATACTTCTGTGATAATTGCAAAAGAAGTGGTCATAGTTATGATGAGTGCTGGTTTAGTCCTACCATGCCTCAGACATATGTTGATAAGAATCATAGACCACAACAAAGGCAGGAGAATGAAAAAAGAGTTGAAAAGTATTCCATTGGGAATATACAAAACAATGAATTTAAAAGAATAGTTAATGAAATTATTCTCAAGAATAAGTTCAAATTAGATTCCCAGAATGTCATCACAACCAAGAAAAGACGTTTCTACTGTGGAAGGAAAGGTCATACCATGGATCACATCAAACAAGCCATGGAAATGAATGTAAGCAAGATGAAAATAAAAAGAGATCCAATCCATAAGAAATTGGGATTGACTGAAGACATCCCTGAAGATAATATTAATCATTTTCCTAATAAAGGCAACCTAAATACAATGAGGAAGCCATGTGGAAGCTCCAAATTAGAAAATGGTAAGGAGTGTTTAGTTATCTGGCCTAATCAGTTGCAACTTTCTAAAGAACTACAAATAGATGAAGATGAAATACTAGCTGAAGCTAATGAAAATGGAAAACAAGTCATTCCACATGAAATAGAATTCAAATTTCATGAGATTTTTTCAACATGTGATAACCCAAGTGTCTCACAACTATTGTGTGGAAGGTGCAAGAAGTTTGGAAATCATGGAAACAATTGTCTAACTATTTTACCAGGCCAAATGGAGAAAATAGAACAACATGTACCAAAAGCTACTTTACTACTGAAAAAAGTAAAGAAAACAATCCAAACAAGTTTAAGGTGAATGAAAGTAAATACACCATGCTGACAATGAAAAATACACATTCCTAATGGAGAGGAGACATCAGCATGAAGAGTACCAGACACTTTAGAGCTGCAAGGAAAGGAGTTCTTGGGTTGAGAGAAAATTCTCTGCCCTAGCTCTTCAATTAAGATGCTCATATGTGCTCCATCTTATTCCCTTATACTTTTGTTATACATGTGAGCTTAAATTTCATGGAATTGAAGATGAAGTTCATTCTTAAAATGACATTTGAATGAGAAAGGTGGAGAACTACAAGTTGAACTCATTATTCATGATTTGGTAATTACTTGAAATAATTCACAGTGGAAGATTATCAACATTCATATCTTCAATATTATTTGATGATATTCTCCACCATGTAAATTCAAAGGGAGTGCATCCCTTGTGGTGAGTAAATATGAAAGAGATGATATCAAGGATTATGGCATGACAAATATTGATATTCATTTCATCTCAAGAAGCTGCAACTGAGGTATTCCAATCACACTTTCATCCTTTGGTATTAATTGTATTTATCTTATAAATTAAGGGGAGTTCTTGATTGATGAATAGATTGTATGAAAGGGGGAGATTTATCTTTGCACTTGAACTTTTTTATATGTTTGGTGAAGTATGTGAAGGATTTAGCATTTCACTGACAAATCTGATCCTATCCAATCCCCTAGTCAATCATTGAACCATTCTATGCAAGATTTCACATGTATGATGGTTTATGGAAAACACTGAGAACCTTGGTCAAATCTTTCTTGTTTTCTACATTGGGTTAGCCCATGTAGACTAGGAGTTGATTAAATAAAGGATCTTTGCCATGTGAACCATGTGACATCATCCCTCTCTCAGAAACATTCCAAAAGATATTATTCAAAAGGAGTAGGACCTGTTTTTGAATAACCTCCACTAACATCATTGCATTTGGTTTCCAATAAGGGGGAGAAAGGTTTGGCACACATATTGACCTATTCAAAGTGGGCTTAAGTGATATTGACAAATAAATACAAAGGGGTAGATTGAAGTCCATAAGAGATTCATTTGTTGTCAATATAGATTGAAGTGCATAATAGTTGCATTTTTTGTCATTGAGAAGTCAATATGTGAATGAAAGTAGTTGAGCATGAAGATTGATGAAGTTGGAAGAATGATGATTGAATCATCATTAACTCTGACGATTGTTGAACTGGTCTTAAGTTCTGAGGCTTGTATCAAAGTGATACAATGTTATAATATTTTAAGAAGTACATGTAGTACTCAACTACATGTTGAATGAAGACATGTTTCATGCATAAATCATGACTTAATTGATAGAAAGCATTTAATTTCTTGGAGTTGATATTTTCAAAAATAAAGTAAGGGATAATATGTTTTTAATAAATAAGTATGGTTTGGTATTTGGTATTTGGTTACTTTGTTTTTATACTAAGTACCAACTATTTTCTTTAACAATAAGAAAGGGGGAGATTTATCTTTGCACTTGAACTTTTTTATATGTTTGGTGAAGTATGTGAAGGATTTAGCATTTCACTGACAAATCTGATCCTATCCAATCCCCTAGTCAATCATTGAACCATTCTATGCAAGATTTCACATGTATGATGGTTTATGGAAAACACTGAGAACCTTGGTCAAATATTTCTTGTTTTCGACATTGGGTTAGCCCATGTAGACTAGGAGTTGATTAAATAAAGGATCTTTGCCATGTGAACCATGTGACATCATCCCTCTCTCAGAAACATTCCAAAAGATATTATTCAAAAGGAGTAGGACCTGTTTTTGAATAACCTCCACTAACATCATTGCATTTGGTTTCCAATAAGGGGGAGAAAGGTTTGGCACACATATTGACCTATTCAAAGTGGGCTTAAGTGATATTGACAACTAAATACAAAGGGGTAGATTGAAGTCCAAAAGAGATTCATTTGTTGTCAATATAGATTGAAGTGCATAATAGTTGCATTTTTTGTCATTGAGAAGTCAATATGTGAATGAAAGTAGTTGAGCATGAAGATTGATGAAGTTGGAAGAATGATGATTGAATCATCATTAACTCTGACGATTGTTGAACTGGTCTTAAGTTCTGAGGCTTGTATCAAAGTGATACAATGTTATAATATTTTAAGAAGTACATGTAGTACTCAACTACATGTTGAATGAAGACATGTTTCATGCATAAATCATGAATTAATTGATAGAAAGCATTTAATTTCTTGGAGTTGATATTTTCAAAAATAAAGTAAGGGATAATATGTTTTTAATAAATAAGTATGGTTTGGTATTTGGTATTTGGTTACTTTGTTTTTATACTAAGTACCAACTATTTTCTTTAACAATAAGAAGACAACCATTGGGCCAGCCTTAGGGCCTCATCCCAAGGCACATGTGGGACCAAGGTCACCCCCCCCCAATGAAACTACATGGTCCAGCCCAATGAGGTCGGGCCATGTATAAGCCCGAGCCACGTGGTGGTGATTCCCGCGCAGTGTGGGTGCCAATGGCATGCTCGAGGACAAGAGGATCATAGTGGGCTCTATAGCGCTCCTGCAGGAGAACTGGTGCAGGGTGGCACAAGAGGGGGGAGAGGAGAATTCTGGAGAGTGGATGTGGTAGCATGTTACTTAAAGAAGACACGGATGTGCCTCTGTTTCGATGTGGGAAGACATTTTAAAGACGCGGATCTAATCTCGGTTGTCCATCTAATCTCGCGTCCGATCTCAGCCGCATGATTGATCTCGCCGTGCCACGATATAATCTCCACCGTCCGCGATCATTAAACACTGATCCAACGGTCGTGGCATCGTCTTCAACCTCCGGCTGCATGGAGTGTAACCCGACGTCGCTTCTCGCCGCAGATGAAGCCGATCCACCTTGATCGAGATCCTGACCACTCTAATAGCTCAAATTAAGTGCATGATGATCATTTTGATGAACTGAACTCATGAATGCATTAAATGTTGCATGCATGCAACGAGAAGAATAAATTCAACGGATCCCGAGGAAAACAAAGTTTCCGAGGGTGCACTGCCTGTTCGATATACAAGGAAAAGATTTTCATGTTTTTTTAAACGCAAGAACGTGATGCACACACCAAGATTGAAGGATCCCACGTTTGGAAAAAGGAAACACCAGAGATACGCGGCTTATCTTAAACTCGGGTTGAATGTTATTAAAGAACCGAATATCTAGGTTATTCAATGGAATGTATTTTGGGAATTCAAGAATTTAACTTCGCAGTTCTGTTTGCATTCCTTGCCTATAAAAAGAGGAGCCCGTGTACGAGAAGGCGTGCTGCCATTATTGAGAGGGAGCTCTTGTTTCTCCGAGAAATAGAGTATTGTGCGTATCCATGCTGCACGAAGGAGTCTTGCACATACCTTGTGCAGAGGAGAAGGGGCGTCCCATGCATTCCATGTGCAAAGCAGTCACGCACAGGTCTTGTGTGGAGGAGAACCAACCCCTTGGTTCATGAAAAAAGGTGGTCGCGCAACTCTTATGTGAAGAAGGAGTTCCATGCATCACCTGCGTGAAGAAAGGAGGACAGGGCCACCCTGCGCGCTCCCTTTTGTGTGACGATAAGAGGCCATGCCGCGCGACTCTGTATGTCTTCTGCCTGTGGTACCTACGAAGTAGTAGGTGGCCGCGGAACCTGCACGCCCACTGCTCTCGCACCCTACTCCCCTGTTGCACCCAAGCACTCATGGTCAGTAGAAGACCCGTGCTCCCTAGTTTTCATGAAGAAGAAGAACAGTGCACTCTTGTTTTGCACAAAGAAGGAGAACCCGAGGCCTTGTATTGTCACAAAGAGGAATGCATTCATGTGGTCGAGGCTTTGATAACCTCTTGAGAAGAAAACCACACACTTACACCATCTTCATAACCATTCAGATTGTGTGTGATTTACTTGAAGAAGGAGTGTGCTTTCATGGTGGAGTTAATGTTCATGCAAACATAAGAACAAAGTGTGTGTGCACATGTGAAGGAGGAGTTACATGTATGTACATGCATGCATGTTGAATTAAAAGGGGTGAAAACACTAAGAAGAAGATGAAGACACCCACACCAATGAAGAACATACATTTAAGTGTGTGTATGCAAAAGAACTAAGTGTGTGAAGAACAGAAGACACATAACACCTTAGTGTGTGTGTGAAAAAAAGAAGATAGTGCATATTCAAAAGTAAGAGACATATGCATGGAATCATGCATGAAAACCTACACGTGTATGAAAATGATGCCAAGTGAGATGATCTTCAGTGGTTGAATAATCACATAAGTGTATGTAATTCCTTCCATGAAAACAAGTAGAAGGTGTAATGCATTCAGCTATTGAACTAAGGAAGAACAATTTGAGATACCCATTCAATCCATGCATTAAGTGAATGTGAACTGAGACTGAAGCCAAAATGAATTAAAGAAGCTCTTTTAACTGAGTGTTCAGTAATTGAGGATCCAAGAAGAGAGACAGTTATGATATTGTGCAAGATTATTCTTGCATATTATATTCTTGAAGAAGTTGTGTTCACCGTTGGCACACATCTTAGTGAGGTCAGGTCTTCATCAGAAGAAGAATGAATTTCATGAGCATTGTTGAGCTCAGAACTGATCAACTGAAGTGATCAGTGTTGTTGAGCAAGGCCAACAGATCTTATCAAAGGTTGTTGAAGATTCTTGAAGTGATTAATAGGTAAGTGTGATTCAACAAGCCTGTGTGAAGAGCTCAAAAGATAATCTATAGTGAATCAAAGAAGAAATTAAATAAGGAAGTTGCTCGTGTGACTCAAGAGCTAGAAGAACCATGTGAGATTCAGGAAGGAAAAGATGACTTCAGTGAGACTCTGGAGCAGGCCAATGAGACTCTGGTAACACTGTGTGAAGCAGTATAAAGAACCTCATGTGGGACTCAGGAGAGATACATTGTGACTATGTATCGACCATTGTAATTACTAACTGAATTATAGTGGAGAATCTGTGTTGGGGAGACTAACCAGCACAATAAGGAGTATGTCTTTGAACCAAACCTTGTAAATTCTTGTGTTCAGTGCCTTTACATTTACAGCATCATTCGAGGAAAGGCTGAGAGACATAAGAAGAGTGGTTTGAGGCTTTAACCAGCCATGGAGATTTAATTGAAAATAATCAATTTGTAAAAATATTTGTATGGGATCACTGATTCACCCCTCCCCCTCTTAGTGATTCACACTGATCTGGGTACTACAAAAAATATCATTAAAATTATAACTCAACTCTTGAAAGCTATGATAAATATTGAAAACAAAATCTAACTCTTGAACTCACCATGGAAGGATCGACTTCAGATCGATTACTTTATGACTCAATGTCCATTCTCCTTTTCTGGGTTTACCAACCCACTTATCATTGAGAAAATCATTAATGTGATATAGAATTAATTTTATACCAAATAATTGATGAACAATGAGAATTTTATTTTAGCTTTTTATCATATATAAGTTGAAGATGACCAATTTTGGACTCAAAGTATGAATAAAACAAAGAAGGAAGATGTTTTATCTATAGAATATAGGGCGTTCAAAAAAACAATTTTTACAAAATATTTTCCCAAAAATAATCACATAATAACGACGAAACAATTCCTAGAATTGAAATAAAAGAAAGATAATTCCATTAGTACCTATGATGAAAAATTTACAAGACACACAATGTACACCTCTAGTTATACTATTAACCCTGAATGTAAGATTGAACAATTCTTTAGTAGTATAAAACCATGTTTTTGAGACAAATTATATAAAATATAATTTTGTAGGTATGAATAAATTTTTTGAGGAGAAATTCTAGTAAAAATAGAAACTGGAGATGAATTATTTAAAATTAAAGGAACAGAAAGTGGAGTTTTAAGGAAATTCAAATTATACATCACATGCAGAAACAAATTCAATCACTTACATGAAAAAATCCGGGAATTAAAACCACATTGATTACCAAAAAAAATGAGACTATTATTACTGTGTACGTCTTGGAAATAAATCATGTGATTTTCAGAAAATTTTTTTGTATCCGATCGATGTATAAAAGTAGGATAAAGTCCCAACTAGGGTACTACCAACATATCGATTATTTAAATTCAAATAGAATTAGAACTATGAAATTAAATTCTCAAATTTAAGGGATAACTAGGGTAACAGGATGGATAAAACTCTAAGAGAAAGGTAATGAGGAAGGTTCTATGAAATAAATAATACTAAAGTTGGTTATGAAAATGAAGGTTAAAAGGTGAACTTGTTATCCACCCAAGGACTTCAAATGTAAAATTGTATTCTTATTCCACCAACTCTATTATTCCAAGATTATTCTATATTATCTTAATTCATGAAATATTAAATTATTGATCTAAAATACAATTAGTAAAATGGATTCATCCAATGTCCATAATATCCTTCAATGGATGTTTAATGGAATGATTATTGATGTTAGGATGATATTAATATGCAATTATTAGTGTCATAATATATATATATATATATATCACAAGTGTTTTAATAGATTTAATATTTACAATTTTTTTTAAAAAAAATTAATATCATTGTATTGGTAATTTATATATTAAACCAATACTTATTACTAGGAGATTAATAAGACTAAATTAATTTCATGCTTAGAATATACATATTTCCTAAAATAGATTTTTTTGTGTTTTGAGAACATATATTAATTTTTTTTTGAATTTAAGGATATAATTATAATGAAATTTATTTATATTTTTTAATTAGGGTATCAAAAATTTCATAATTTAGACATTTTCAGTATTTACATAAAAAAAGACACCAGAATATATAATAGATACCATAGTGAAACAAATAGTTTATTACGAATTTTTTTATAAACATTTAAGATTTTTTATTTAAATTAATTAAATTTATATATTTTATTTGAAGAATATAATATTATATCTAAACATATAAATTTTACTACAACTGTCTTTTAGTTTATAGTTTTTTGGAAATTAAAATAAAACAGTTAATGTAAAAGATGACATTTTTCATCAAAAATAGTTCTTATATCATATGTTTTAATTTAAATGTCAATTTTATTATATTTTGATGATGAATTATATTATTTTTAACAAAAAATATAAATCATTAGGAAATAATTTGGTAATATGTGACATAATATATTTTTAGTAAAAAATTACCATGGTAAATATTTAACCAATGTAAATAAGGGTAAAAATGGTTGATTTCAAGTGTCTCAATTATTTCTAAATTATCATAAAAAATATAATTTTTAGAAGAATTTTTTTGTTTCAAAAGTCATAAATATATTTTATACCAACCTTTACTCATGAAGAAAAAAATAATTCCAATGTGATTCCATGTTTACCCCTCAATTAAATTTTATTTCCATGGAAATGTAAATATTTTTCACCAATAAAAGGTGATAAAATAATCAAATTTAAATCTATACATAATCATAAATTCACTCTTTAAAACCTACCCAGTTTCCATATCCTATAATACTATTATGTTTTGAAATGATCTTTGTTAAAACGATTTGGTCAAATTCTTCCATTTCTAAGAAGCATTTACAGTGAATTCTCAAACTCCCATCCTAGGTATTATCAACTCTCTAACATTCAATTCTCTATTTATTAGATAAAATATCCCCAAAAAATATTCTAAACATAATTATATAATTTCAAAAACTTCATGAGATTAAAAAAATTATATTATAATAATGTAATTACCATTTTTTATCTTCCCTCCATCCATTCAAAAAGTTAAAATGTTTCTAGTGTTACATGTGTACTACTACATCCACGAAAAATATATAATACTTTTCAACACAACATTTCATTTATTGTTATAAATTTTTTTAATGATTAAATATGATATTTTGAACATGACAAATATTTTTTTGAAGATATGTTAGTCAAAATATAAATAATATCATCAATAAGTGATCATCGTAAATTTAACGGGTAAAAATTACCATACAAAAAGGAAAAATAATTACATCATTATAAGTAAGAGTTTTTTAAATTAACTTATTCATAAAACTATTATAAATTTTGATTTAACTATTTAATAAAATCTAAAAAATATCATTATACTGATGAAACTATGATAATTTAGTTAAGCCTCTTTTGTAATCATCCATTGGTCATAATATATTCTTTTTTGGGTCGGTCTAATCACCTATATAAATAATGTTATAGATTTTTTCATCGATGTATATGAAAATATAGTTAATGTTATTATGTGATTATAATATGTAATTGTTTTTCTACTATGGGAATATTTATATTTAACTATTTTTTAGTATACTACCTTTGTTCGTTATAAAAAATTACTAAAACTATATCATCACTGATTTTGTATTCACAAAACATGACTAAACACTCATGAAAAAAATACAACATTACATATCATTAATATATATATATATTATAGTGTCTTGGTTAATATAATAATTATTACATTTTTATGAATGGACAAGCATTGACATCGAAATTATAATTCATGTGTAAAACAATCAAAATCACTAATATCAATTGATGAAAATAAATAATAACCAACCAATAAATGTATTACAAATGATTATAATCAAAGAGTAGAAAAATTAATAGATATGAATACGTTTTTGAAATATGTTATTAAGATGGATATTTTTATTATAAAAGAAAATAAATATCTTTTTTGGACGTCAAGATTAATGGTAAGGGATGTTCCTAACTCAAATTTCATTCCAATGTGTTATAATGTTTACTATTAAGACTAACCCTCATATGATTTTTTCACCTAATGATTATTTTATATTATATTAAAAGTTTATTTTATAGTGATTTACACATATTTTCCAGTAACATATTTCCAAAAGTATTTTCACTTTAAGTATAATGACATTAATAATGGATTTTCTAGACTCAACTATTTTTCTTGATTTAAAATCATACATATTTGAAAATGATCTTAAAATATTTTCTTATTCTATATTTTGAGGATATAATAGTATATTTCATCCTAATATAATAAGGAATTTACATCTTAACATCAAAAGATTTTTTTAGGGAATTGTTTTAAAAAAACAACATCGCTAATAAAAATTCTCAACTTTTATTATAGATAATTATCTTCCAAGTGTGTATTCTTTGTTTCCAGAAATTCTTTACATTTTTATTTTGAAAAAAAATTTGAAATATTTCATTTTATGTGAGGAACATGTTTTTTTCTTGTGCATTTTGAGTTAAATTCATCATTTATTCATGTGTTTTAAATATGAATTGTTTGGATTGAGTTTCAAGGTTTTTGTTTTAGAGAGTTTTAGAAGACTTTTTTGAGGTTAAAGGTTAAATAATGGTTTCCAAAAAAACAAATTATTATCTAGGAAACCATGTTCCTACTGGATGATGAACCCTAGTTGGAACTTGATTAAGGAAAATAGTTTATAAAATCATGTGACCTCGCCTATAATACCATGAAATATATTCTCATAACCAAAATCATGGTTGTTGCATGGTTTAAAAACCCTATGAACAAACCATGAGGGTGCTCTTGAGTGGAAATAATATTAACATGGTTGGATCATGGTTTTTCAAACCATGTAACAATAACATGTATGTGTTGTTTATTTATATAAAATACATATTTAATGGACATCAATGACCTGTTTTTACCCATTATTCTTCCTATATATAACCATATACAATTTAGAGACCTGAATAGACTTCCCTAAATAATTAATAACATTATAAATTTGATTTCTATGGATCCAGTGAAGTTGATGATTCAAATTAATGGTATGTGATTCATGGACCTCTGTTTTATTTATTTATTCTAGATCTACCATTCTTTTCATGAGATGAATCTTAAATTTAACATACCATTCTAGGATCTAGGGATTTTAATTCCATCATATAATTATTTCATAGATCATTTCATGAATAGTGCCAGATCTGGTGTGTTGATGACCCTCCTTTGATCAATCTCACTTCCAGTGATGTTGGTGGATCCGGAGAGGAATGTTGGTGTTGATATAATTCCCTTCAATTAAAATATTCTTGAATCTTATTTTAGAAACATGATGTGTTTGAGTTAGGATCGGTTCTAGGGATTATTAGAATGAGGGATTTATCTGGTCAGAGCTTGATATGAATTTCATATCTTATCAAAATGGGTTTCGGATTTTTTTATAAAAATGATTAATATAATATTTTTTTACCATTTTGGGCCATTTTATACTCTCATTTCCCAGATGGGGTAATTTTTTATCAAGGCTTCTCTGACCATGGTTGATAGTGATCACATGTGTGTGTATCCCATGACACCCATATAAGATGTTTGATTCCATGAGTATGTTTTTGTATATTTTTATGATGTTTGACATGTATCACTTGAAATTTTATATTTATAATAATTATCATAAGGACATGATATGTTCCACCTTTACATTCTCTACACTATTATGTGTAATTAAAATATATTTGGAGAAATTGTTCTAGGTACTTAGAACTGATGGAACGCCATAATAACATTATCCATCACAAGGGAATGTGCATGATCTATGAAAATGATGATAATGGAATTAAATATAGGGTAGGTTCATCAAAACCTTAAGGTCATCCCCATTATAGTTTCGTTGGGTTTATAAAGACATTATTCCCTAAACAAAAGAATAGAAAGGATACGATGACCTTGAGGCCTAATTAATGATAGTGATGGGGTTTGAATGACTTGAGGCATGATATGTGATAGAGGAAGGATGAAATGAACTTATGAATCAATCTGAATTAATTCCATGAGACCAATGAGATACATGTTCAACGACGTTATGGAAAACAATTTATATCCAAAATATGATTCAAAATTATCCTTCTAACATAGACTGAAGAAAGGTATGACCAAGGTTATTTGTAGCTTGTATAGCACAATAACACTCGATATATGATTATTTATGTTTTATTACACATTTATCCCTATCAAGGTATACACCTGTTATACCTATACACACATGTTAAATATAAATTGGTGGTTACCTATTGTATTTTATTACTCACACTAAACATGGGAATTTAGATACACATTAAAACATCCAAATTAGGTATCCAAGTAATTGAAAGGGTCCCATGAATGATATATGTTTTGGGATGTATGGAGAAGGTAGTATTTTCAAGATGGATTTTGATTGATTTATACAATGCTTTGTTATTTATCTACTTATAACTTGCATAAAAATTTTTGGATTTTCACATTGGGAGCCTGATTTATTTATATGTATAACATTTGTGACATTTTTTATTACATTATTTTACATTATATTTTATTTATAATCTAGGTTTTTATATATTTTTTAATATTTTACGCTTTTTATTATCCAGGTTATAACTTCCCCACTACATTTATAGAATCCTATCTATAGATGGAAACTTATTGTGTATGGGAAGGGACAAATTAAGTCTCTGGGCATATCCACTTAGGTATTATTTTGGAAAAATAGTCCATGTATTTACTAAATTTTATCAAAGCTGGGTTTCCAATTTTATTTATTATTTATCCAAATACAAATTAGAATAAATATAGGATGTGTGGAACTCAGGTAGGGGAGTATCCATGTTCTTTACCCACTTATCTCTAATAGACCTCTAAGTTACCAGAGATGGATTCGTTGTTATATTTTGATGGTATTTAGGTGTGTTCATTCATAATGAGGAGGAAAAAAGAATCACATTCCATATATATAAAGGTTTTATGTTTTATAATAGTTCAATAATTTAATACCTTCATTTCTGATATTTGTTTAAGATGGACCTCTATTCTCTATTGATCAATATATTTGTTTTATTTTATATTGTGATATATCTATTTGGATTTTTATTTGATCTTGTTATTTATATTATGTTCCATATATATATATATATATGTATATATATTATTGTGACTAACATGTTGGTATAGAAGTCAATGTTTGTGACCGGGGTATAACTTGGAATGTTGTACCTTATCTACGAGTATTTCATAGGATATGACTTAAAATATAAATATATTACCTTTATAATATTATTTATTATGTTTATTTGATAATTAATATTATGTGGACACTCTGAACATTCATTTGTAATTTTAGAAAAAATATTTCCTAAAAAATGGTTGAATGCTTCATCTTGGGAGTATGTGAAAATTCCCCCAATGGTTACATTAGAGGATTCATCTGATAATTCATTCAAAATATCTCAAGTTGATCAGTCATTGGAGACAATCAAACCCATATCCATTCATATAACATCTACCTTTAGTAGAGATGTACAAAGGAACATTGTTAATTATGCCTCTATCTTATAACCTTGGGATATGCATGCCTATTAGGACACTGGAGGACTATACAAATCTATGGAATATATATAAATAATTTGGGGAATATTGGACAAGGGTGAGAAATTGGAATATTGATAAGTCATGCAAGGGTTTTTTATGCGTCAGGGTCCAGCTAGAAGATGGTGGGCTATCATGATATAAGAAGGTAGACATGAGGGACTTTTTTGGGAGGACTTCACGAACATGTTCTTCAAGAAATTATTTATTGGTATACTAAGACTTGTATATTCCTAATAATTCATGGATATTCTGAAGGTATTCATGGTGGTATCCTCATACTCTTCTTATTTCGTCAAAATGTTTAATTTGTATCCACTATGGGATACAAATGATGCACATAACGTATATATGTTCAAGATCAGTGTTTGTTATGATACTTGAATATAGGTTAATTATTTTGAAAAAAATATACCTAGCAGATCTATACAAGACCACAACTATTGATAAGGTCTTTGAGGAGATTTATGCAGTTTGTCTTATTTTGTCAATCAGTACTCATAATAGCAGACCTATTGTTTTAATGGAATGCTTCACTTTTTGTATTAAAAAGAGGAAGACCGAGGGAATACAGTTGGGTAGTGATAATCAAGTTGAAAACAAAATGGATTATTTATTGACCTTAAGAGGTGTTCCATGGTTATTTAACTGTGGGAAGGACATTGATTAGAACAGTTTCATCCCAACACCATAGAGAAATTTTTGGAAATGTGTAATGTTGGGGAATCTTGGACAATTCGGCCCTAGATATTTATTTTTAATTTACATAGGGGATTAAGATATACATGACCTATGAACTAAGTATATGACCTAGGTAATCAATAGATGTTTTAGATTTCTCAAATAAAATTAAATAAAAATATTCATTTGCATAATGTTCTGGGCTATAGAGATGAGACAGGCAGAGTGTATGTGACGGTTCAGATTCTAACTGATTAAGGAGAGGGACCATTGGCTGATTGAGGTATGATATTTATCATATATAATCTTTCTAACACTATTTTTGATACAAGTTCTTCCAATTATATTATATCTGTTCAATTTTTAATTGCTGTCCAATTACAATTTATATAGTATTTTGAGTTTCATTATCTTAACACACTAATGGGGAAGAAAGATTATCCTATACCGAGATGTATATAGTTTCTTTTAGTTATTTATCTATATATGTTTATGGGATTTCATGATCAGTAATATTACTATGTTTTATTTGATACTTATAAAGAAGAAAATGACGAGTTTCAGTACTGACATAATCAATTATCTGAGGATGGTAACCTATATTTCACCAAATAGAGATATGTTTGTGACAAATTATTAATGGGATGTATAATCCAGTATAGTAGAGTAATATTTGAGCTTGGTTAGGAAAAAAAACTCAGGTAGTAGAATTAACTCTAGTGGTGTAAATTAAATTGGGCCTTATTATTTTATTCCTATTATTGATCACAACCAGGACGTATTTATAGAATATTTATCAAGTCATCCTTTTAATTGAGAATTTTAATTTGTGATATAACTCTTCATGGGATAAAAATACATATATATTCATCCTTATCATATAAAATATAACATTTTTAGAGAACATACTATTTAAATTAAGGACATAGAGATAAAGGGTTTCATTAGGCTTAGCATGTCTCTATGGGTTGATTCCATGTTGTTAAACAATAATTGATGGTAGTTTATGACTTTGTGTGGAATACGGGAAGATAAATAATATAATGGTAAAAAAGTATTATCCTTTACCGATAATTTATTATATCTTTGTTCATTATGTGGAGCCAAGTGGTTGTCCAAGACTAATGTTCATTTAGACTACCATTAGTTGTGGGTTAGAGAGAAGGATATTCCTAAGATAGTTTTCAACAATATATTTTTCTTCAATGAGTAACACATTATTCTATTTGGTTTGATGAATACCCTATAAGTGTTTATATATCTCATGAATAAGAACATCCACCCTTATCTTAATATTTCATCATGATAGTTATTGATGTTATCCTTATATATTCATAGAATTAGGTGTTTCATGATAGGCACCTAGAGAATTTTTTTAGTACACTATGAGCACATAGAATTTATAACAAGATCTGAACATGTTAATTATGGTTTTGATATATATATATTTATTTTTTCATGTGATCTAGGAGTTATAATTTCTGTAGATCTGAATAAGGGAGAAATGGTGATCTTTTGAGCTCTCCCTTGGAATATTTTTGTGATTAAGAGTTTCCTCAAGTTATTTGGATACTACTGATGGTTCATTTAGGTTTTATCTTACTTATAAGAACCAATTACACCACTTACCTATAATGCGGTGAATTTTTATTAGATTTATTAGTGTAATAAATCATTTGATTAGCTGAATTATTGATTAAATAAAACTCTAGTTTTGATCCTACAAGAGCCTCAAATTGAATACATAGTGCATTGTGATGGATGTGGTGTTCATTTAGGAGCTATTCTGATGTAAATGGATCATATTATTGATTAGGGTTCATGTTGTCATTGACCATATGATCTGAACTAACTGACACATGACAAAGAGATGGGAACTATGGATATTCTATGAATTTTCGGTGACATTATATCTTAGATGAGAGGTTTGTTCTTTACATGGATCAAAAGTTCCTCTGATGTATATTATCTCCATGGGATCTCAATTTTGGATAAAAATACTTGTGTAGAGTTCCTACCCTCATTCATCATTGAGATGTCATACTCTCTAGAAAATGTAATGTTTTTGTTGATGATCTTAGTTGGAAAACACTAGATATATATGATTTTGGTGAGAGAAACCCACAAAAGGAATAAAATAATATTATTTAGATGGAGAGATAAATTATGGATGTGTATGAGGATTATAGAGTCATGAAATTTTCACCACTTATCATTAAGTCTTCATTTTTATACTTTGTGAGGACTAACTAGAAGTTGGATTCCATGCTTGTAGTGATTTGAGAACGATTGGTAGGCAATGATCCAATTCAAGGATAGTAAGCAGATGATGATTGTGTGATCAGTGTACATGGGTGGACTATTGTGCTATTTTACATGATATATGAGCTT
Source organism: Viscum album (assembly GCA_963277665.1). Taxonomy (NCBI): domain Eukaryota; kingdom Viridiplantae; phylum Streptophyta; class Magnoliopsida; order Santalales; family Viscaceae; genus Viscum; species Viscum album. The sequence goes on along the minus strand of OY728157.1, from coordinate 1,256,404,517 downwards.
ATGATAGACTCAGATTATTCAAAATGGGCAGTTCTTCCATGTTTTAAAAATACTGAGATGATGGCGGAGCAACAAGATAATGTGGAAAACCCAAAATCTGGAGGCCTCTAAGGCTATGAGAAGAAGAATTTGTTTTAAAACCCATGTTGTTCATCATTGGTAGACCATGTTGGACACAATTAATTATTTCCCCTTACATCATGAAATACAATAATTGCTTATCATGCTCTGGAAAATGTTGTTGGTTCAAAGAAGAATTTTTTAGAGTTGTTAAATATGATATCACCCATCTTTTTCATATTTTTCCATCCAAGAAATATTATTCAAAAAGTTATAACATCGAAAGTCTTATAAAATTAGGAGTCAGGTAAAGACAGAGTGAATAACTATAGGTACTCCACTATTACTAGAGTTATATTTCAGATGGGTGAAAATATATAATAATTCAATGACCTAATGAGAATGATTTTTGAGATCTGGGGTTTTGATTATTGGAATATGAAGGCAATGGGGTGAGGGTACTACTATATGGTATTCCCTTAATACTATCCGAAATAATGATCATAGAGGTTCAGGTCAACAAACATAAGGATTGGCCTCCTAAGAATCCATGAATAGGATAAATTTTTTGATTCAGATATTGTTAGGAACACTCATATATATGTATGGATTTATATATGTATGGTTAAGTGGTTATAATTGAATCCACATATTAATTGGTACATAGAATCTACTATGCGAAACCCAATTTGGATTGAAGGAAAAATAAAAATCAGAGATGTGGTAATTATGTGAGTATCTTGGTGGAAGTTGATATGTCTAACACCCTTGTGGAGGAATTGGTCCTAACCACAAGGGATGATACCATTAATTTTTTGATCCAATATGAAAAAAGAAATGTTTTTTAAAAGATTTCTATATTTTGGTCATCTTTTATCTGACTGTAATAGGGACAATGATTTTCATTTCTATAATATGAATGGGAAAAATGATTACAATGATATAGTTATGAAAGAAAAAGGATAAAATATTACCTCTTGGTCCCTATAAAAACATCCTTGATGGACCCTCTAATGTGGACAAGAAGGTAAATTTATTTGTGAAGAACAACTTGATGAATGGTTACCATGGGAACCATGGTAAGCCTGATTCCTCTTGAGATGACACCGACAGTGGGTATCTTATGGTTGTGAATTTGAATCGATCTATGGACAATATGGGGAAATCCCATGTAAAGGAAACTCATGGATAACCAGGGACTCTTTAACTCATATCTGATTTCAATCCAAATTTTAGCAGTGAAACTAAGGTTGCAGAGATTATTTTGTCAACACAATCTAAAAGGAACATGAAGTAAAAGAACAAAGGGAATCTGGCTAGTACATAGGTGGACACATGTACCCTGCAATCCAAACTCAATGATGAAAAACAACTTAACAAGAAATTTACTCCTCAAGTTGTTAACCATGTGGGACTCATAGGCCTTACTCTATGGGAGAACATTCATATGGAATATCTAGGGATATATTATAAGTAGAAAATTAGGGGAATAATGTGACAAATGAGTGAACACCAGTTCATGTATGGAGCACAAATAAGTTCCCTTCACCTAATTCATGGTGGGAGTCATATACCATCCTTGTAAAAACAATCATAGAGGAAAAATATATAGAGGAAACCCAACATGAAAAGTGTCCTAAATGAATATAATAATAATAAAATTATATGGAATGTGGTGACATAAATAGACCAATAAATGTTAGAGATAAGATAGAATTTCTAGTGGAGTTCCCTATAAATGTCCGGCAACCACAATATCAATTTCTCAACATCTGGATATCAACAATATGGGGGATCCCTTTTCAAAGGTTCCTATATCCAATAATTCCATGAGATATAATTCTATAAACAAAGTATCTAATTTTATTTACTCGAAAAATATATTAACCACATTGATTGAATATTGTGTGCTAATGAGGATGAGAATCCACAACCCCCAATGATGTCTGATTAGAGCATCATAGGGAATGTTGCAAATAGGGTGGGATCAGGAATGGAAAAATACCCATAGGATAAAAAGAAGAAAGTTATAAAAAAGAGGAAAGGACTTTCTAGGACGGAAAAAAATGGAGTACATGTGACTAAGGGTAGGGCCCTCAAGAAATGAATATCTACTATTGGAATTTTCAAGGGCTAGGGAACCCCATAAGAACAAAATCCTTTAGGCACTTCATTTCCTCCAGAAAAACCAATTCTTATTGGAATATAAGAACCAAAAATGATGATTTCTAATTGCAAGACCACAAAGTGGGCATCTATGGGATGTAATTTTGTTTTTCTAAACATTCAAAATTACTAAAAGGATAACTTATGGATTATTAGGCATGAAATAATTGAATTTTTCACATGTAATTAGAAAAATCAAAGCATAACTACCACTCTCAACAACCCAGGTTACAATTTTAAGATCTATTTTGTGTATACATAGACATATTATAAATGGAAAAGATACGGATAGGGAGATCTAGAGGAAATATCATTTAATATGGTTTAAAAATTTTCTTCTCATGGGTGACCTCAACACTATTTTTACACATGATGAAAAAATAGAACTAATTTCAATATGTCAACAACTATTGAATTTTCATCTTGTATTAATTAGTTTAATATCACTGAGGTTCCAATTGCTAGAGCTGAATTTAAATGGATTTGGACTAATTTTAATGGAAGGTAGGCATGAAAACATGATATATTCATTGTACAAATGGATGATAAAAGGGGTTCCAATGGTCTATCATGTTACACTCTCCCAAAGAATAACTTTAACCATATCCCTATATTGTAGAATTATCTACTATGCTATGTTTTTTCCTTCTTATGTTTTATTTAAACAATAGATGTGTTGTTATGTAGAGATATAGCGAAAATATATTGTAGTCTTGGAAGTTTGATCCAAAAGTAATCCCACTTGAATGAATTTTTGAGAAATTAAAACACACAAAAAGGATTCTAAGGGAATAGAGAAAAAATACATTCTTAGAGCTGACCTTCACATCTAGAATGATGAACAGTAACTTGAAAAAAAAACAATAAAAAAGAACTTTGAATCCCCTTTTTGAGAGGAAGTGAAAGTGCATACAATGTTTGATGATCTTCTAAACATTAATGAAATGTTGGATAATAATCAAGTCAATGTGACATGGTTGAAGTAAGGTAATTGGAACTCAAAATTACATGGTATATTACATAGGGATAAGAGAGATAAAGTAAGATTAAATGACATAAACATTAATGGGTAGTTGTAAACCCTTGAAAAATATTCTTCAAAGGAAGTAGAAGATTATTTTGGAGAACTATAATTAAATGATGGGATGAAGAGTGCATCTTTTATCATTGAAAATATATATCATTTTATTTATGAGAAAAATAACCAAAGACTTTATAGAGCACAAGATAAATATGATGTTAGGAAATAACTATTATATCTCATTATGGAGTGTGATGTTGGGAAAAATGGATTCACAAATGAATTCATCATGTTTTATTGGGAAATATAATAGGATTATATGGAGATTGTAGTAATGGATTATATCACTAATGGATTTCTTCTTTATGGAATCAATTCATGTTTTATTTCCTTGATCCCTAGGAAAGAAAATGTAGTTGATATCAAAGACTTTCGACTAGTGTCCATTGGGAATATTATTCATAAGTTCATCAGAAAAATAACGATTTCTAGGATGGGGGAATTTTTAAATACTACATTACTCAAAACCAGTATGGTCTTGTTATTAGAGGATGCATACAAAATTACCTTTTCAGAGAATCTGAATGTGTTTTCATAATAAATATTGAGGTAAAGGAGGGGAACTTTTCAATCAATACTAACATATCTAAGGAATTTTAAATATCGAAGTGATTTTTTTCTCACTATCCATTGGAGATATGGATCTTAAAACTCTTTTTTGAGATCTAAAAGATCAAGTATCACATTTAAGAAGAATTCCATTTTAATTAATGGGGAAATGTTGTGGATATTTCTAATTCACCAATGATTTATGTCAAGGAGATCCAATATCTGGTTTCTCTTTTCTGATGCTAATGATTACCTGAGTAAGTGTATCAATGATCTTGATTAGGTTGTATTATACATGAAAATTATTTCTTGGAGGAATGTGATCATTACTTCACAGTTGTTATATGAATATGACATCATTTTATTTTTTTAGGGTTCAAAGAGAACCATGATATATAGGACCTCCCTTCTCACGATGAAGAAGTAGCTGCGAAATATATCAGTTGGGGTAAATCATCTATTTTGTATTGTGATTGTTTAAATATGAGTAAAAAAATAGGGCCACAAGAAAGCTTGGGGCGAGAAGGATCAATACATTTTAACTATATCGATGTTCCGTTTTTTTGGGAAAAGGCAAGAGCCAATTTCTTAGAGAAATAATATATAGAATCATCAATCAACTAGAAAAATGGAAATGGAATACCATGTCTCAAGTTGGGGGGGTTGGTGAATTATGTAATTACATCAAAATGTTTCTACTCATTATTTATCTACATGTTTCCAATAGGTCTCATCCTAGAGATACAATTTATTTTTATAAATTTTATATCGACTGGGTTCATCAATGAAAAAAATTAATAACTACCACATGGAGAGAGTGTATCAAACCCTTTTAAATAGGGGGGCATAGCATCAAGGATATGAGAGTATTTAACGACGGTTTTTTTAGAAAATTTACATGGAACCTAATTACCACTACTGAACCGTCTTGTGTTTTTTTATCAAAAAGGTTCAAGGGAAGGAAGATGGATGGATACCCACACTATATTGGGTCATTGGTATGGACATCAATTAAGCCCTCCTTAAATGGAATCATCCAAAATAGTAAATGGACATATGTTGGGTAAAAATCCCTCAAGGTATCATTGACGCATTTTTGAGATGATTGTGTTTGTTGACAAAGTGGATATCTGAGTGGTTATTGTTGACAAAGAAAAATAATGACATACAAATTTTTTGACAAAGAGGATTTCATGATGGAATGTCGAGTTCAAGATCTTAGGTCAACGATCCATGTTTGATTCAAGAACTTCGACATGAGGAATGGATGATCTGGAGGGGGTAAAAAAGAACAAATACAAGGAGGCACCATTTTCCAGTGTTTTCCAAATTTTTGGGCCTGAAAATCATCAAATGATGAAAAGTGGTTTTTCGAAAAGGGACTTGTGCGCCGTGTGCAATAAGGCTTGGAAACTTGCGCGCCATATTTTTTTCGAGATCAGATCATAATAATATGGAAAAGGGGTAAGTGTCGTGCAAGTATTGGTGGTGTCACGAAAGTGACATGCGCGCCGTGAAAGAGACTTGCGCGCCGATGCATTGGAATCTTGAGAACTTGCGCACATGTGGTTTTTAAAGCCCATAAGATCAACGTATGGAAATGGAAAGAGGTTTGTGCATGTTTCTAATTTGGTTGCGCAAGTGACTTTCATGGGAAGAGACCTGTGTGATGAGACTTGCACGTCGAGGAGAGACTTGCGCACCATCGCGCATGGGTTCCCAAATTCCTATAAATACTGGACCACCCCTCTTCATTCTTAACCAGAGATCCACACTTTGAAGATTCAGAGATCCCATCGCGCAGGTGTGGTGGTCGCGTAGGTGGTGTGTGGTCACACAGGTGAAGTTGCACACCGGTTGTTGATGTTGCGCACTGGTGGTTGAAGTTGCGCGCTATTGTGAGAATTTGTGCGCCGGTTGGCAGTTGCGCGCCAGTATTCGTTTGGGGGTAAAAGGAAGAGAGTCCCGCAAGTTTAGAGTTGGGGAAGCTTGTGTCGCGCAAGTGTATGAGGTGGACTTGTGTGCCCATTGTGACTTGCACTCCGATACTTGCGTGCTATGATAGACTTGCACGCCAGGTAAAGGTTATTTCCGGTAGTGATTTTCGGGCCGCGTGGAAGCTGGAAGGTTGGTCGATACGTTCGGTGCAAAGAGAGACTCATCTACGGGTGAAATTTGAACTTCAAAAGGGCATATACATACAAGAGAAGATGCATTCCTTCATGAAAATGAAGAGACATACATGTCTATAAACTATGAGTGGATCATTTCGGAAGCAGTGAGAAAAGGAAGAGGAGGAAGGTGATCCTCTCCACCGGCAGTGAGACATAGAGAGAGAAACAAGGAGTGACCCTTGGGAAAGCAGTGAGTTGAACCTAAACATTGTAAAGGAATTGATCCTGGGCATAGAAATGATCTAGACCGAACATTGTAATCCACATCTAGTGAAGAATAGTGGAATTTGGTACGACTGGGAACTTGTCGACGTATACTCCTTGGACGTAGCCTAGTGAGGGTAAACCAAGTAAAAATCATTGTGTCTGCCTATTTTCTTCCCTGCATTACATTTAAGGTATCATCATCAGATAAAGAATAATAAAAGTGGTCATAATAATCACAGAAGTGAAAACAAAGTGAGCCTTGTAAAAAAGAGGTCAAGATCCAGTGGGGTAGGAAGAACTTTGCGAAAGAATATCCATACCCTGATTCACCCCCCCTCTCAGGGTATATAGGCCCCTATTGGTCCTAACAATTGGTATCAGAGGGATATGTTTCCTTTATCATATTTTTTTCTCGATCGTAGTGTGCCATGGAAAAGGGAAAAATATCAAATAATAATCAGAAGTAAGGTGGTATCCCTTAGTGTGGAAGTGTTTATGGGAAAGGTTTGATTCAACTAAAAGAATCAAACAGTTTACTAAAGGAAGGCCAGGATGAATCTGATAGAGAAAAGATTGATTTACTCAATTAAGATATTGGAATGAGTGATGTACATGAACATCAAAGTGATTCCAGAACAACTGATGATGATGAAGATTCAAGAAGGAGGCCACTAGTAGATGTTCTCAACATGACAAAGGAAGTGGACCGGAAGTTGGATGAAGAAGTCAAATTTAAAGATTTCCAGATCAAAGTATTAGAAAATGAGGTCAATAAGCTAAGAGGCTTAAATAAAAGGCTTATTGATATAGTTACTGACCTAACAGAGAAGAATGATTCAAATGCCGAAGAATTACAGGAGATGGATTAAATGAAAGGAAAACAAAATGCTGATGATTATAAAGAGAATCAAAATTCAGATGATGTTCTGAATCTGAATGTTAGAAATGATGATCTAGCAACACAGCTGTCTAATGAAGATCAGAAGAATCGAAGGCTACAACAAGAGAATGAATCTGTCTCAGAATCTGTTTTTGAGGAAAAATTGAAAGTAAATGAGCAGAGTAACATGGTGGATAAGATGACACGTGAACTAAAAGATGAGTTGAGTAGTGAGAAGAATCTCAGAAAAGAACTCAATTCTAAAATTGAATCAAAAGATAAGAAGATTCAAAAATTGGAGGAATAGAGAGAAAAATTCAAGAAGGAAATGGATATATCAAAAGGAAAATGAATACCTAAGTTGAAGGATGCACTGCACTTACTATTCAATTGTCCTTCGAAAGGTGATGATAAAATGAAATGGAAGTACGAGATTTTTGAGGAGAAACAATAAAATATTTTCTCATCTCAAAGACCATATAGTTTGGGAAAAACGGGTATTGGATTTGATGAATCACCTCCCACGCATGATAGAGAAAGATTTGTGAATAGTTCCAGATGTGGAGAAAATCATGTAGGTGATGGAGATAGGCCTAAGAGGATAGTTACAAGAAGTAGTGATGACATGTGCTATTTCTACGAGATTCATGCACACACATCAAGATTTTGTTCAGAGGCTTTGGAATACATTTAGGGCTGTGAAAATAGAAACATTGATAAATATGAGAATAAGATGAAGCGTCATGAGAAATCAGAGAAAAGAGTCTCTTAGAGAAAAGAATCCATTAAATTCTATTACTATGGAAGAATGGGACACACCATGAGTATGTGTCAGGAAGCTCAAGAGCCCCGTATCAGAAGAAGAACTCAAGGTGTATCAGCATCTCGAAATAGAATTTTCAAAACAAGGTATGCCTTTGATGGAAAAAGTTTTATATGTTCTGATTATGGGCATTTGGCCAGAAATTGTAGCAAGAAGAAAGCAGGAAAAGGAAAGGAACATGAAAGGAGATTCTCTACGCCAATGATGCATAATGAGAAATCATACATTGGGAGACAAAGTGGAAAGTTAGAGAATTGGCATAGAGCCTTAGGGGAATATCATGGAGCTGAACGAAAGGTGTATCTATCACCTACTCTGTCACACTCACAACCTCCCCCTAAGAAAGAACATGAACATATCTATATGAAAAAGGGAGGAAATTCTACAACTGTGAGTAAGAAGAATGTACGTTTAGTGGAGGACCCACCACCAATGCAAAATAGTGTGGTGACTCATAAATCTGAGAAAAGGAAGATAAACAATGAATGCATTGAAAACATTTAATGTCATGTGCCACAGAGAGAACTGGAAGAAAATGGGAAATCCTTGCAATGGTGGAAGAATCAAGGTAAGATGACAAGCAAGGAGACTCCTACTCAGAGAAATAATCAAGGAAAATAGAATTTTGGTGAAACATCAAAGACGGAACTGTGCACTAGTGGGTATAAACCACAAATGGTGAGAAAGTCCAAGCCTACAGAATCTACATATTGGAAAAAATCTCAGCATGTGGGTAATGAATGCTTAGTCATATGGCCAGAGCAGTTGAATTTGGCTAGACAGCTAGAAGAAGCAAATAAAGAGTGTAATGAACTAGAAGAAAGAATCAAAGGGTTGACCCCTCAGGATCAACCACAATCCTCATATTGAGGACTCCAGAAGAACCCCTCTCCCTATGTGTTTAAATGTTGTTAACTGATTATTCAAGTGTTTCAGGTTTTAGGGAGATACGATCCAAGGGGAAGTTGCATCTAAATATTCGAAGTGGAGAATTGATATGCTCTAGAGTTTTAATTGACTCAAATCAGGTAGTAGAGCTGATGAAGAAAGGGTGCAACAGAGCACAATAAGAAGAGATTGTGTTATTAACTCTATCTCTTGTTTCCTACACCAAGTTTCAACTCAGTATGCTTAGAGATTTTGTTAATGGCTCAATGATGTGTACCAAATTGTGATAAATGATGCATCAGAAGAAGAATTTTGTTGGTTATAAACAGTGGTCCTAACCCTAGGAAGTGTTGCACAACATAGGGGGAGCATTCAATAACAAAACCAGATGCAAGATCCATGAATGAAATAATTGGATGACCCAGCTCAAGTGTTGCCTATCGAGGAAAGAATGAAATACAGGGAGAAGCAACAATAATCATGTATCTCATGATTATCTATTTAGCTCTAACAAGTGGTATTAACTGATAGTTATCAGGATTCCATGAAAATTCAAGGGAGTATCAACCCTGTCTCAAAAAGAATCTCAGAAAAGTGGCTGAAAGAAATGATGCAACTGAAAAAATGAATCAGTGTGAAATTTCCTGGTGAAAATGTTGACGAAGAAAGAGACTCAGGGGGAGAAGAAGTGGCGAAAATTGATTCAGAAGAAGATATTGATGGTGAGTATGAGGAAGGAAAATCCTAATCTGTACAGAAGCCAATGAGTCAAGCTGAAATTTACATGAAGAATATCATTGGTGATCACACATCTCCAGTTCTGACTCGAAGAATGAAATCATTACAGAAAACATTGTTTTAGTCTTTGGTGGAGCAGAAATGTTTCTCTGATGCAGCTGAAGATGAATAATGGGTTTAGGCTATGAATGAAGAGCTTGATCAGATTGATATGAACCAGAGATGGGAGATTTTTTCTAGGGTAGCAAATAAGAATGTCATCGGGACTAAATGGTTCTTTTGCAACAAGATGAACAAATGTGGCATAGTGATTCGAAACAAAGCACGACTGGTGTGAAAATTTTACTCCTAAACTAAGGGCATTGATGATGAGACATTTGAACCAATTACTAGGCTGGAGACGATTAGATTATTTTTTCCCATAGTAGTGCAAAGGAAGTTCAAAGTGTTCCAGATGGATGCCAAAAATGCATTTCTAAATGGAGTTATGGAAGAGGAGGTGTATATTGAGTAGCCAGATGGTTTTCTCTTTCATGAGGATGAGAACAATGTTTTTAGGCTGAAGAAGGCATTGTATGGTCTAAAACAAGCACCAAGGGAATGATACTCATGGCTTGATCAGTACATGAAGAAGCATGGTTTCCAGCATGGAGGAGTTGATTAAAATCACTATTTTAGCAATGACAGTAATAAAAGGATGATGGTGCTGGTGTATGTCGATGACATAATTTTTGGTGGATCAGATGAAGCTCAGTGCAGACAGTTTTCCGAATTCATTAAAAATGAGATTGAAATGTCAATGATTGGAGAGCTAACATTTTTCCTTGGTCTACAGGTGACACAAGGAAGGAATGGAACATTCATTTTACAATCCAAATATGCCAAGGAGGTTATGAAAAGATTTGGAATGGAAATTTACAAGGTGATGAACACTCCGGTAGCTACCCGGATGAAATTGTCCAAAGATGAGGATGGAAAGGCAGTTAATATCACAGAATATAGGAAAATCATTGGATGTTTGTCGTACTTGACTACAATAAGGCCAGATATAGTTTTTTCCACATGCCAAGCAGCGAGATATCAAAGTAATCCCAAGGAAAGACACATGCTTGTAGTGAACATAATACTTCGGTATATTAAGGGCACTGTGGACTTCGGTTTGACATATAATGACAAATATCAGACCAAGTTATTGGGTTACAAAGATGCAGATTGGGCTGGATCAGCAGATGACAGAAAATCAACATCAGGAGGTGCATTCTATCTTGGTGGATTGTGTATTTCTTGGATGAGCAAGAAGAAAGATTTAATTTCATTGAGCACCACAGAGGATCAGTATATTTCATCCACTCAATCTTGCACACAACTATTATGGATGAAGCAGCAGCTTGAAGATATGGGAGTTGAAGTGATGTCTCTGATTAGAATCCAGTGCGATAACTCAAGTGCTATCAATATTAGAAAAAATCCCATCCATTACTCAAGGACAAATAACATTGAGATAAAGTATCATTTAATCAAGGATAAAGTTGAGCAGGGAATCGTGAAGTTGGAGTATGTGCCTACAGAACTACAGGTTGTAGACATTCTGAAAAAGGCCTTACACAAGGAAGCATTTGAATGGCTTCGACTGGCTCTAGGAGTTCGGTCGACTCCCCGAACATGAAGTAGTGTGGATGTGGATACCCCCTCTCCCCGAGGTATGATGTGTTTTTCCTAATGTGCTGATATGTGTTCTCTACTATGTTACAGACTACAAAGGAGTGAACTTTGGGTTCGTTGACAAAGGGGGAGAAAATAGTGATTGTTCAAGGGGGAGACATTGTGGCTATTTCAGAAATCATGATAGATACAGGGAGAAACGGACCAGTGGTTCAGCCAGATAGGGGGAGAAATGAGAAAGGGGGAGATTTTTAAATCTGACGATTCTAGAAGTGATCAATCAAAGAATAGATATCACGACAGCTGAGGATCCTGATAAAAGAAGAAGAGAAGAGTGGTGTTGGAATGTGGTATAAATATTTCCAAAAATTGGTATCAATGAAGTGTCAAAAAGTGGTATCATTTTGGCAATTGGTATCAGTTTGGTGTCATCAATGGATGTCAAAGTTAAAGTGATTCATTGATGAACTTTTCATTTACTCTTGTTTCTCACGTCGAGAATTGCTCATGTGGGCTTAGAGTATGTGTTGAGTAAATCCTGGATTGCTATCAGAATCGAAATGAGGCGAATGGTGGCTGAAGATTTAAATATGTATCTTTTTATGGAAGAGTTGTCAACAAACCCAAAGGGGGAGATTGTTGGGAAAAAATCCCTGAAGGTATCATTGAAGAATTTTTTAGGTGATTGTGTTTGTTGAAAAAGTGGAAATCTGAGTGGTGATTGTTGACAAAGGAAAACAATGACATAAGAATTTTTTGAAAAAGAGGATTTCATGATGGAATGTCAAGTTCAAGAGCTTAGGTAAATGATCCATGTTTGATTCAAGAACTTCGACAAGAGGAATGGATGATCTGGAGGAGATAGAAAAGAACAGATACAAGGTGGCACCGTTTTCCAGTGTTTTCCAAATTTTTGGGCCTAAAAATAGTCAAATGAAGAAAAGTGGTTTTTGGAAAAGGGACTTTTGCACCGTGTACTTGAAGTCTTGGAAACTTGTGCACCATATGTTTTTCAAGATCAGATCATCAAAATATGGAAAAGCGATAAGTGTCGCACAAGTATTGGTGGTGTCGTGCCAGTGACTTGCACGCCGTGAAAGAGACTTGCGCGCTGATGCCTTGGAAGCTTGAGAACTGGTGCGCCTATGGTTTTTAAAGACCAAAAGATCAATGTATGGAAATGGAAAGAGGTTCGCGCAAGTTTGGATTTTGGTCGCGCAAGTGACTTGCATGGGAAGAGACCTACGCGGTGAGACTTGTGCACCGAGGAGAGACTTGCGCGCCGTCGCGCATGGGTGACCAAATGCCTATAAATACTAGACCACCCCTCTTCATTCTTAACTGGAGTTCCACACTTTAACGATTCGGAGCTCCCATCATGCAAGTGTGGTGGTTGCGCAATTGGTGTGTGGTCGCGTAGTTCAAGTTGCACGCCGGTGGTTGAAGGTGCGCGCCAGTGTGAGAAGTTGCATGCCGGTTGGCATTTGCACGCCAACATTTGTTTGGGCGTAAAAGGAAGAGAGTTGCGCAAGTTTGGAGTTGGGTAAGCTTGTGTCACGCAAGTGTATGAGGTTGACTTGTGCGCCGGTTGTGACTTGCACGCCGATACTTGTGCGTGGAGAAAGACCTGCGCGCCAGGTAAGGTTTATTTCCGATAGTGATTTTCGGGCTGCATGGAAGCTGGAAGGTTGCCCGATACGTTCGGTGCAAAGAGAGATTCATCTATGGGTGAAAGTTGAACTTCAACAGAGAATCTACATACAGAATAAGATGCATTCCTTAATGCAAATGAAGAGACCTATAGGTCTATAAACTGTGAGTGGATCCTTTCCGAAGAAGTGATCAAAGGAAGAGGAAGAAGGTGATCCTCTCTACCAGAGGTGATCCATAGAGAGAGAAGTAGGGAGTGACCATTGGGAAAGCAGTGAGATGACCCTAATCTTTGTAAAGGCAGTGAGCATAGGCATATAAGTGATCTAGACCGAACATTGTAATCCACATATAGTGAAGAATAGTGGATTTTGGTACGACCGGCAACTTGTCGGCGTATGCTCATTGGACGTAGCCCAATGAGGGTGAACCAAGTAAAAATCTTTGTGTCTGCCTATTTGCTTCCCTGCATTACATTCAAAGTATCATAATCAGATAAAGAAGAAAATAAGTGGTCATAATAATCACATGACGGCAAAAAAAAGTTACCCTTGTAATAAAGAGGTCAACATCCAGTGGGGCAGGAAGAACTTCACGAAAGAATATCCATACCCTGATTCACCCCCCCCCCCCTCAGGGTATATAGGCCTCTATTGTTCCTAACAACATATCAATGGAAATTTGATCTCAATTTATAAAACACCTGTTTGATTGATCAACCAATCAGATATAAGATGATAATTCCTTCAGACCTAATTTATATTATTATTTCTGAATTCAGGGAACAATACTGTAGCCGTGAATTTTTTCCCCTACAGGATTTAATGGAAATTCAAAACCATGATTTCATAGACACTGATACAATGGTGTGAAGGCCTAATAGCAATGTGAATTTTAATTCCATGGATTAATACATGACGAAAAGTGATATCTTCATTAGGATACCATCATGTATATATAAATTCAAGTTAAATATCATATAGCATTCAATATTTATTATCCTACATATAATATGTAAAAAAATTAACAACACATAAAAAATGAGGGAGAACATATAATGAATTTTCTCAACATTACATTTATCATTAAGAGATAAAGAAATAATACTGTACCTTTTAATTATGTGTGGGTATGAAATAGAACTCTTGACATATACAGGTCTTGTATTTGGACATCAAATAAATAATAGTTGGAAACAGGAAGATCACATGTCTTCCCTTAGCAGTACTAGAGACAACGAATAGATTCTATACCTCCTACTGGTAGACGTGGCATCTATATTTTCATTGATCTAGATATCATGGAATGGAAGGATTCATGATGATCAATAACCCTCCATACATTCTAGATCTTTGGCCATGCATTGGGAGGTCCATGACGCTACAATGTTACAAATCTGAGCAATGAAAAATAGCATGAATGACATGAAAATTATAAGTCTTTTGGAAGTTTAAGGTAGACAGAAGAAGCACCTATTTCTTAGATGTGTTAGGTCTATTCCTATAATTAGTTTGTGGATAGAATCAAATGTTGATGGAGTATCCTCTAGCATGCTAGGACCATCGGGTTGTTGCGGTATTTTTGGAACCCATCAAGGATTTGTTGAAGGGTTCTTGCGTCATTTTATTTGAATTGGAACTGCATATGAATTTAAATTATGGGAAATAATGTATGATATCTAACATGATGTTCATCATAATTAGACTATGCTATGGAATTAATCTTATTCTAATATTGTTATAATGGCTATTAGGGAGAGAACTATGAATTTTCCATGGAAACAACCACCCTATTTCACTGACTGTATGAATCATGGAACTAAAATAAATTTTATTTTCTCACATGATAATAGAGAAGAATACAAGGTTGGAGATGCTTTTTCAAAGTAGGTGATCATTGAAGCATGTATAAAGTGGGATTTCAAAGCTCTTGATAATTTGAATTAATTTTTGGATGACGATGTGCGAGGGTTAGCTCACTCATTTATTTTTTTTAAAATACCATGTAATTCCTGATCATATTTGTTCACTATTTATTAATGAATTATAGGACAAGGTTCACGTGGATCTTAGATTTTACTATTATAAAAAGATATATCATGACTTTTAATGTCAGTTATGATGGCCTAGTATGAAGAGGGACATTGCTGGTTTTGTTTCATGATTCCTTAAGTAACAATGGGTAAAAATAAAACAAACATCATCTAGGTGTATTTTTATCCACTTAAAATAATTATTTGAAAGATATAACATTGTGATGATCAACTCCATGACATGGTTACATTGGACCCTTAGGAGTCATGACGTGTTCTGGGTGATAGTTGATCAACTGATGAAATTTGGATATTTCTTTCTAATCCATGAGACTCATTCTGAGGATGAGTTGGGAAATCTATATATATGTGAGATTATCTGACCATATATTGTTATATTGAGAATTTTATATGATTTATATGCTCATTTTATATATTGGTTTTGGAAGGTCATATAGAAGGTTGGTGCACTCTAATGATAATGAGTACGGTGTATCATACACAAACCAATGGTCAATCAGTGCGATCAATCGAGATATTATCAGGTTTTCTATGGGAATATATCCTAGATTATAGTGGATCATGGGATCCTCATCTATATTGGTTGAAAGTATGTAAAACAATAGATTCTATTGTTTTATTTTAATGGAACCCGTTGAGGATCTCAATATCCATCCATGTCATTAAATGTTTTAATGGAATGAGGAAGATGATGCAACAATTATTTGTCCAAGCATGGTATAAAATACCTCTAAGAGAGTAACACTAATCCAGAAGTGGTTGAAAACTTATCAGAGTTGACAGAGATTGTATGTCAACTTAAGGCGAT
This sequence comes from Viscum album, assembly GCA_963277665.1. Classification (NCBI taxonomy): domain Eukaryota; kingdom Viridiplantae; phylum Streptophyta; class Magnoliopsida; order Santalales; family Viscaceae; genus Viscum; species Viscum album. The sequence goes on along the minus strand of OY728157.1, from coordinate 1,256,388,778 downwards.
GACCCTTATATTTCACTGTTGGAGAAAATGTTTTCTTGTGTGGGACTCCTCATATTGGGAATTGATGTTTTGATAATAAAGGGAAAACAAGTCTATGATTATTTGGATTGTTCAAGACTTATGAACATATTGAGACTCCAACGTACTATTTGAACCATTATTCTTGTTATCTTGGTATGAATTTCTTGTTTCAAGTGTCACATATTCATAGGCACAATTATGATCCAACCCATGCAATAAAATATGATGATGTTGAGTTAGAGTCTAACAAAAAATACTTGGAATGCCTTTTATAGATTGTAAACTAGAGTGAGAAGGTATTAAGGGAAGGTAACAAGGAACTTTTTTGGATTTATTATAACATGAATAGAACTAGGATGAATATTTTTAGCTAGAGTCTAATATTTTGGATCAGTGGTTTGGGATATTCCAGATTGATTCTTAGAGATGATTCTTGGGGATTAGAGGACTTCACCAGGAATGATTTTGATGGCCTCATATTTCTATGCTGATTTATGAGCTAAATTAATACTTTAATCAGGTCTTTTAAAGATAATAATTGTTTGAGATATGTTCTAGGGGTTTCTATTTGGTGTCATAATTTTAGAGAATTATTTGATGGTGAATAGTTGAATAATGGTTTTCCAAAATAATGATTGTTCTTTAGGAAACCTTATTCTTAAGGAAAAAATCACATATGGTAGAACATGGTTATGGTGAATGGTTTATCAAACCATAAAACCTATACTAATAAGATATATGAAATATTATAGTCTCTATAAGAATAATTAGTGCCTGGTTTAAATAATCATGTGGCCAAATCATGTGGGTTCCCAAAAGAAGTAGTAATCCTCACACGGTTGGAACATAGGTTTTCAAACTGTGTGATGAAATATTGGTTTTATGGTATTATTATCCGAAAATAGTATTTAATTTTTATTAATGACCCATTTTGACATATTATTCTTTTTACAATGATCCCTCTAGAATATAGATATTCCATAGTCCTTCCTCAGTGAATTCATTCCCTTTGAATATTGATTCTTGTGGATCCATGGGTGTAGATGAATGAGTATTAAAGTATGTGATTCAAAAACCTCCACAAATGATGTTTATTTATGATATTACATTCTTATATTGACATTAATCATTGATTAGATATTTAATTTCTTGATCTATTGATTTTGATTCCATATAGTAGTAAATTCTTGGTTATTTTCAAGAACAGTTGTAGATCTGGTGATATGACAACGCTTAATTGATCTATTTAAATTGTAGTGATGTTTCAAGATCCCAAGAGGTATTTTAGCCTAGATACAATTCCCTGGAATTAGAATCCTCATGAATATTTTTTTATAACCATGATGTGTTTTTGTTGAGATAAGTTCCATGGATTCTTGGTATATGGACTTGATCAGGTTTGCACTAATTTTGACTTGTGTATCATTTAATGATGAGTTTTTTAGTATGTCATCCACAAGATTAAATTTGGAATTTCCATACCATTTTTGGCTCTTGTGTACTAATTCTTCCCTCAAATGATACATATCTTATAATATCTTGTTTGACCATGCTTGATATTGATCACATGTGTGTGTATCCTATGAAACCCATATATGATGTATGACTCCATGGGTTTATTTATGTATCATGATACATTGTTTTATTTTTATCAGATATATTTATATAGTTCTATTTATTTTCATGATAACATAAAATATCCTAACTTTACATTATCTACCTTTTTATGTGTAATTACTATGTCTTCAGAGGTATTTCTCTTGGAACTCAGAATAGGTGGACCATTATGTTACGGTTATCCAATAGAGGAGTAGTGTACATGGTATTTATGATGAAAACAACGTACCAGAAAATAGGTTACGTGCAAGAATTATTTTAGTATAGACCTATGATAATGTAATTTGGGGTATGAAGACCTTATAGTCCGACCCAAGGAATATGAAAGATATGAAATACTTGAGTCCAAACCTTATACTAATATAAGGTTTCATGGTTTTGAATCCTAAACCATGATGAGTGTTTTATGTGATAAAATTGTGTCCCAATATAACTTGATTCCTTCAAACTACCCTAATACATGTTCAATAACCTTTTGGTCAGATTTTTACCTCTCTCATCATCCTTCCGAATTATCCTTCAAGAATTGAGGAAAGGATGTTTTGGATGGGGCTCATGGTATCTTTCTTTTCACATGAATGCTCAATATATGATTGTTTATGCATGCTTAAGAATTTAATATTATAATGACATAAACATTCTATATCTATGAACACGTGAAAAAGAAGAATTGGGTTGACCATACTAGATTTTATTACTCATACCCAACATTGGAATTGTAACGAGAGTGTATACTTCCTGATTAGGGGGTCCATATTAGGGTAGGGGACCTGAAAGATGCTGAAATATAGAGTGTGGAGATGGAGGTTGTTTTTGGATGTACTCTAGACTATTTTTATTGTGATTTATTATTTATACACTAATATGTTTCATTAAATAGTTTTGAATTACACATTGGGAGTCTGGTTAATTTATAAGTTTGATATGGGTGACATTTGTTAATAAATTATGTTATATTATCTTCCACATGATAATCTAGGATGTCATTTTTTTTAGTTTTTATCTATAATTAATAATGTTATATTCTACCCACTACATTAATATCCCCTTACATCTAGTTGGAAGCCTCATGAAAAAGGGGAGACACATATGATCTATTTTAGTGTCTCCATTTAGGTTTTTGTTTCGAAAAGTCTAGTTTGGGGAACTATTCAATATGTTGATACATCTCTTTATATTTTTTCGAATGAAATTTTTATTATCCTTTTTAATGAAATGGGTCTTTTTAAGGGTATTTTTTAAATATCAAAAAGTGTTTCTATTTAAGACCATATATTTTATCTTCCACTCCACATTTATTGACATGAAATTTATTTTCATTCAAGGATCCAGTTTTGGGATTTCTTTTTAATGTTTTTTTATAATTTTTTTCAATTTACCATCTTGAAAATGGGGTTTTAAAGGGTTCTATAAAATCATATATTTAAAAAATTGAAAAAAATGTTTTTTTTTGAAAGATGTTTTAATTTTTGTACCAATTGATCTAACTCATTATGTCATTTTAAATGATTCCATTTGTAAATGTTATGAAATCTATTTTCAATTAATAGGTTCTTCTTGATATGATACTTGATAAATTTTTTTGCAGTATACATGGATATATGTTATCATTGTGCAATGGTTAGGGTATATTATATCCCATTAATTGTTTTTTTGTGTTTTATATTTCTTGATATATATATATTCTATGTGGAAATGGTGGTTGTTTAACTTTTTTCACAAGAGTGTGCACGGTGATGATCATAGTTATTCATTGTTAATAAGGATTTTCATGGACATGATCATGTTTCTTTTAATACAAAATGGTGGGTGTGGACATTATCACATTTTTATTTGTCCAAAATATAGTAATTAGACATGATTATTCTTATCCATGTTAACAATATGTTGATTTACTATTCATATGTTTATGCCAAATTTCTCTGTTGTATACTTATGACATGTTACATGGATCATGATTATTGTCTCATGATTCTACTATATTATGATATGATATATGTTTGATCATTTAATAATAAATTACCTCCAATTACACCTCATGGAAAATTCTTATTCTTGCATGTTTCTTTTAATTATATATTTCTATCATGCCAGTTTTTAATCATCTTTTTATAAGGTTACCCTCAATGCAGTGTTGATAAGTTTTTATCTTATCGATTATTTGATCTCACCGCTTATTTTATTCTTTAAACCTAGTTAATTATATGTATGGATGAGTTTTATGTTAAGTATTATATAGAAATGATTTATGGGAAATGTTGAAGAAATTATGAATAATATGATTTTTAATGTCTAAAGAATCTAATCCTTTGGGTTTCAATATTGTGTGATTTTTTGTTAGATTTAATGCTCATATTCTAAATTTTTTTATATGTTTGGATTAATAAATCTCATTTGGTATCAAATAAAAATATTTAAAGTGTTTGTTTTTTTCAAAATATTTGAAAGTGTGGGTCTAGAGTGTCTCAATTTCCCATTTCAAACATAATCTAAAAAATGATTTTACACCCCTAGGTATCTACCCGATGATCAAAATCATCTAAAACAACATGTTTCTTAATCATATTGTTATTACAACAGATCATGGGGGGCCTTAATTATGTATACCCTAACCAATATATCATTCCCACATCACATATTATGTTTAATCAATGTTTTTTACTTAACTAACCAATAAATTACACACTAATTCCTAAGTTCAAACTATATTATAACTCTTAAATAAGTTCTTATACCACTATATCATGACATGCCATTCTAAAACCCCTCATAGGATGATTTTGAAGATAAGTGTGACCGTCAAAGACCATCTCTAGTTGTCCATGACTTTGGGATGATGAATATCCAATCAATAGTAACACAAAGTTGATGGCTACTTTATTACGTTGGTACAAAATAAAAGAGATCACATTACACAATTCAACGTACCTTTATTATTACTCTATGATTATCCTTAGATCATGCAAAATATTCTTCTTAGTATCTTATGGATAAAAAAACCCAAAAAAGGTGGTTTAATCAACACTCATTAATGGGTAGAACAAAATATAATATAACATGTAACAATTAAGGAGGAAATAATATAGTATAAATATATAAACAAATGGATGTCTTTTGAGTTAAATATATACATGGAACACATAACAAAGGGAATACATTATTAAAAAATTAAATTATTTCATAATTATTGAATAAATAATTTTAGATATATTAATAATAACATTTAGTCCTCAATAAAGACATAATAACCCTACTAGTAAGGCCTTTTTTCAATACATCATACATAATAGAGAAGATGTACAATAATTACCTTAAAATAGTATGTCTCATGGAAGCTACCAATCCATCAAGGGGATATATAATTCAAAGACCCACCCATAATTTGATAAGTCTCATTCATATAACATATAAAATATTAAGGATAAAAATTCTTGTCATTTTGTAACAAAATGATCTATTCCCATATAGAAGTCTTAGTAATCAATGGTTTTATGTATAAAATAAATGGTAATACAGATTCCAAAATTTTCACTAGTCAATTAAATCCATGGATATCTAGGTGAATATCCATAAACATAGAACTAATTATAGGATATATATAATGAAATTTAAAATACCATTTATGATGGTGTGGTATATTGGGATAAATTAACTTTATAAATGTATTATTAGGAACAATTCAAATAAATGTAATAGTTGGAGGACAAAGAAATGATAGAAAAATTCCCTCTTGAATATTATGATATGGAAATACTTTGGAATTATAGTGGTATAAAATTGTATTATAAAAAGATTTAAAGATAACTTATTGATATAATAATAGATTTATAATAATGAAATATTACATCATTATATTAGGAAATATAAATAAAATCAAAGAATTTAAAAATAAAAATAAATAAAATGTATGAAAGTCATTATCTTTCTATGAACCTATAAAAACATTTATAATGAACTTTTTAGTTCTCTAGATATTGGGATTCAAAATAAGAAATGAAAATAAGGGTTTTGCGAGCCCTAACCTCATTATGTTTCTTGAAATAAAATCCAAGGAACCACCTTAGGAAATAAATAAAGATAGAGTTTGAAACCCTTATCTACCATTGTCTCATCCAAATGATTGGTGAGAGAAAAAATGAGAGAAAAAACTCTCAATGTTCTTTTACTTGAGGGTAATAGGAGGACGGGTGGGTATTTATAGTGAGTATGGGGGAATTATTTATTGGTTCATTATCATAGTCATATAACTTTATGTTATGAAAAAATTGAATAACATTGGACTTACTAATGTTTTCAACCGTGGTATTTGACATTTAAGGCATGGTTTTTGAATTTCAAAACCATAATAACTGAACAACATTAAATTATATTATTTTCGGACATGGAAAAAAATTTATAATAATTTTCTTTTATAATCATATATTATAATAAAAGATTTAAAAAAATCATTATAGGTTTGGTAAATGAATTATATTATTTTAAAATATATTATTTTAATCAATAAAAAAAATTTCTCTATTATCCCGCTATATTATTTATTACATAAATTGTAGTTCATTATGATGTCATAATAATTACTGTTTATTGAAACTATAAATTACTAATTACCTAAAAATTGACAATCTCCATAAATTTTAAAAATTAATTATGGTATAATTTTAAAAAGTTGATAATAAATTTCAATTCATTTCTATAAAAATAATTTCAAATATATAAGAATTTAATTTTCAAGTAAAAAAAACAGTATATTTTGAAACCATGAATTTTCACCATGAAATTTAAAACTCTTCTTTAATTAATCATTATTTTATTTTAAGACAGATATGGTTAATTATATTACTATTCATTGATAAACATGAATTAATAATAGTAAATAATTATATAACTATGAAATAATTTTGGTATTTTTAGACACTTATATATATATGAGGATTACATTAATATTATAATTTTCATAGAGAGAAGTTACTATTATAATTGTCTAATACCAGAAGGCTTGTTTCCAAAAGTTATCTTATCCTCCCAATGATCATATTACCGGAATTTTATACACATCATTATAACAGCTAAAATCATTCTCAACCTCATCATAGTTTCTATAGAAATTATATTATACTACTTTTTGATTCTTCATAATATTAATGTATCATTTTTTTAAAGATTCTCTTTAGAGTATGATTATCTAGAGATTAAGTATCTAGTGTTTCTCAATGTTATAATGTGTTTCACGTCCCTATTTGGGGACTATTTTAATAATTTAACTTTCTACTCAAGTGTAATACTACTTTATATTATAATATTATGACGAATTAATAGAATGTGTATTATTTAATAATAATTGTTACAAATTGTTTATATTCTATTTTATAATATTAGATCTTAAATGAACCCCTATAAATAATCTCATCCATAAAATTTAGGATACATGTCAATCCATAAACAAATGTATGTAATTCTCTCCCATTACCTCCTATGATCCCAATATTTTTTCCTTTAACTTGTGATTTATTCAAATTAATTTCACTAGAGTTTTTTTATTATTCCATGAAGATTTCTTTATTATTCCAAGGATATATATAGGCTCTTCCTTATATGAAAATTTTGGTTCTGACTTTATTTATTTAGTGGGGTGTACGTCTATTGGTTCTGACTTGTACTTCCTCATCAATGAAGTATGGGATAAATAATAGCTATTTTAGCGGTTTAGGGGAATAAAATGTAACAACCTGATAATTTAATGAATTATTTGAATAAATTTAAATTATTTGATACCTTCCATTACAGGAAACACTGGGTTTTAAAGAAAAATGACATACTATTAGAATTATTATTTAAACTTGAATGGTCTTATATGGCCATTAAACATAGAGTTATGGATAAGAATAATTTTTTTTAAAATTAAGTATAAATGTGTTATATAATGAATATATATTTACAAATAAGTACTTAATGTATAGTAAAATATTTATATGTCTTGAAAATACTTTTTTTTATTAAAATATGATTTTTTTTCATTTTTTAGAACAAATTATGAAATTTAATTTTGACACAGAAAAAAATTAGTTTAAAAAACTAACAAATTTTTTTAATCAATGTATAAAAATTACCTTATACTAATGTTTTGAGAATTTTTTGAAAAGTTAAATTTTTCAGTAAATAGAGAAAAGTACATATTTTTATTGAAAATATCTTTTTTTGTTTAAATAATTTAAAAGGCTAAATCTTATTTTAGAATATTTTAACGTTAAAACTAGTTCAATTATATTATTATTAAAAAAATTTATTTCATTCAAATCAAATTAATATTGACATTTGATAATAAAGAATTCTATAATTTTAAAATTTTCGTCTTTGGAAAACCGCTTTTTAGTCTCATTTGTTGGTTTAATATTTTATTAGAATTTCCCATTTAAGTGGATTTAATTTTTAAAAATGAATACTATATATTTAGTCACCATAATTAGTTTTATATAATACTTTAAACTCATTTTTTTGAAAATTTAATTGTAATAAGAGTAAAAATTAATTACTAAGGTTATTGTTAAAATGGGTTTATCAGGTGGGTAAAGTAAAAAAAATATATGTTTTAAAATAACATATAAAATTATAATATTACAATTTAGTGGATAGATTAGGACCTTATATCATATATGGTTTGATAATTTACCATTTTAGATACTTGTGTCATGTTTTAAATATGGGTACATGTTCTTATTTTAAAAACTACCAAGTGTGTCCTCTCCCCCACATATAATAAGGCACTCCCTCTCATATAATATTCAAACTTAAAAACCCCATTTTTTTGGCCAATAAATTCCCAAATATATTCATAAATTCTCTTTTAAAAATCATAAATGGATTATTTTTATCATGAAAATCTCTTCAGATGGATTTTGGTGTTAACCGAAGGAGGTTGTCTAAAGAATAGGTAACATTATTAATCAAGAAATTTTTGTTTCTTTATTCTTCCGCCTCCTTAAAATACTATTAAAAAATGATGATATAATAACATCAGTACATTCTATATACTGTAATTTTTTTATGTTCTATCATCTCCTCCATTAAATTGGAAACAAAATCATATATCATGTGTACGACATACTAACGCCTCAAGAACCGATGTCATTAGTTTTTCATCATCACCTCACACAAGTGGATATAATGATGGATTTAAATTATTTATATGATTTTAATAGGATTATTTTTCTTTTATAAGTATAATATCATATTTTCCAACTTAAATTCCATTACTTGGAAACAAAATAATGCTGCATGTGTGTGCAACAGACATCCACCTCATGAAGTGAAGTGATTCGTTTTTCACTTATTCTTGACATGGATGTTAATAAGGATAAACTAAATTATTATATGTGATATTTATGTCATCCTAATGAATCTAGAAACATGATATATTATTTACCATCCAAATGTTTCTTCTATCAATAAAATTGAAATAATTTTCATGTATACGTACGACCTACCGTCTCCATAAACTGTGTTATTAATTTTGTACATTTAACTTTAAATGATCACAATAAATAATTTTTAAATAACATATATTATATTTATATAATTGTTAAGATTTTGTATATAATTTAACAATGATCAAAGTAAAAGGATAATAAATAAAAAATCAATATATACATTAAAACTAAAATAGTTATTATCCAAAATGAGATTTTAACAAGAAATAGATGATAAATAGGTAATAAAATTTTATAGGTATATAATATATGGTATTATACATATACTTATTTATCAATAATATATTTATTCAAAGAAGATATTTATTATACATGAATTTGGAATATGTATGAAGGATGTCTAGACTTAAAGTAAGGTAATTTCATCTCAAATTAGATTCTTTGGGAAATATATTATGTTAGGAATAGATCTAGTTTTATGATGTGTATATACATCCCCTTTGATTTGTTACATAATGAAAATATTTATTCACATTATATATAATGTTTCAATTAAAATTATTCTTTAATGTGGATTATGATTCAAAAGATACAAAATTAGTATAGGGTATTTTTTACAATCTCATTGTTTATCAAGATTGTTTACGATTATGATTTCGATTTTAAAATATTATGATATAAAACACAGGAATCTAAATACTTTTTCTTATCCTTTGGTTATTTGATGAAAATAAATATTATCCTTCCATTTTCCTCTTTTTATGTACTCAAGAGTAAAAAACATATTTTTTTAATGAAAACTAATTTTCTTTCTCTCTTCGATCAAAAATATTTTTCTTCTATTTCCATGTTAAAAAAAATATTATATGGAATAATTTTTATAATTTAAATGAATGATTAATGTAATTTTAAGAAATTTTTTATTTTTCATAAAATCATACAATATAAGTATTCTTTTCATTTTATAAATGATTTATAGTTGAAGTTTTAATTAAAATGTGAAGGAAATCATTATTTTATGTTGTATGATATGAATTTTATTTTATACCGTCATGGAAACAAAATGTTTTAATGTTTCTTTTATAAGATTCCAAAATAAATTTTAAGGAAATATGTTTTCAATTTTTTGATGATTAAGATTTAAAAAAGGAGATTTTAAAAGTGGATTAGTAATTTTCCTTAAGACATTTCCAATGTTGTAATGCCCCAAGCTTCCACGGTAGGCTTCATTAAAACAAATCAATATCTTTCACTACACGCAACATTGAGTTTGAGCACACCACGACTATCCATTTAAAAATTAGTATGAATATTATTAACCACATATTAAATTTTATGTATTCCTTATAATTTTAATATTCACCTCATGTTTTTCTTAGACATGATATAAGAAGAAATTCAATTAATGAAATAAAATAAGTATTCTTCTAAAAATGATGTTTAACCACCTTTTAATGAATAAACCATTTAAATACTATATTTCACACTTAGATATATTAAATTTTTAAAAATAAAATTCCCTTGATAGTTGGTACATAAAAATTTAAATTTAATTTTCTTTATCTGATAACTTTTATATTTTAAAGAATTGTGAAAAATACTACATTTTAATTAAAAAATGTTTTTACAGATAATTAAATTAATGATAGATTATAATTATAACTTTTATTAAAGTATAATTATATTAATTTTTTATCATTCAAATTAATTTAGGCCACTATAATAATTTTCAAATTAAAATTAGATATATACACAAGGCAATATTTCGATGGTTTTTACTATTAAAAATCTTGTTTTCTCATTTTGACAATGGGGAGTAATTTTAAATTAATTACTACAACTTCTGTGTTTTAAATTTTGAAAAATGGATTCCAAATTCAGAATTAGTGGGTCCTAATTAAAATAATATGTTATATTTAGTTTTTGAATGTTATGAATAGTAGCTTTAGTAATTTTTTATGACCGTGGTTAAGGGTAAATCAGGTAATTAAAGAAAAACTATTATAAAATTACCCTAACATGAATAAAAATCTCATTAAGGGACTAAATAAGACCCATATAATCTATTTTTATAAACTGATTCATTTAATGGACCCTTGTCCATGAATATGACATGAATATTATTAAAATTAATGAATGTGACAAAATGTCACACTCTAATTTCTTTTAATAAGAATAATTTTAATATAGATATATCTAGAAGATAAAATAGATTAAAAATAGTATCTATAAAATTAAAATAATTACCTACATCATATAAATTTATTTATAATTTTTATTTATTATATAAATACCATTAATTATGTCACAATAGTGATGTAGAAATTATTTTATTATTAGAAGGATAAAATAAATTATTTTCAAAAAATAAAAATAAATATAATTTGACTTTATTAATGACATCCACAAATTTTATAGACAACATATACATTTTTGAGACATATTTTAATTATTTTTTCGAAGTTATCTATTTGGATTGATGATTTTAAAAATTAAAATATGAATTGTATGAAAATTGACATATATGGTGCTTTAAAATAAATAATATTTTATTAAATGTTATAAAATTCTTAAAAACCTAAGGTTTTTTTTCAAATTACTAATATAATGTTAATTACACCATAAATGATCTAATTGGGGTTATTTTGGAATTTTATTGTTACTATATTAACCCTATATTATAAGAGTACAATTAAACAAGGTAAGAGTTAAATTGTTTAACTATGGGTTAAATCTAACAGATATGATTAATTTTTTTAATAAACTTGTCAAAAATATTTTTTTGAATTAATTTTGACCCATACCCATATTATATTTTATATAACTCACTCTGGGGAATTTAAAACTGAAAATGAATTTATAATAAATTAATAGTTTTGGAGTCTCCAAAAGTCCCCTTCCCTCACATATAAACGGGAACCATTCCTTCACTTTTATACACACCTATAAACCCCCCTATTTAGGATAAACCCTGAAAATTTATCCTCCCAACATCTCCCAATTGATCATAGAGGCCATAATTTTGGAATAAGGCCATCTTAATGAGTCTTTTTTGAAAATAAATAATAGATACGTGAAAGATAAGTAATCATTTTCTCAACTATTTCAAAGTTATTTTCTTATTCTACTTCATCTTCCTACATTACAGAAATAATAAAGTAATAACTCCATTAAAATATAAATTATAAGATTTTATTTTGATTATGGGACAACCAAATTATTCCTTTTATCCATCATACAAATAACAATATCACCTTGCATGGGTACGTATGACTTACCATCTCCACGTCGTGGTGTAATTTGTAATTCAACACTACTTTATTTGGATTCATATAATGATGAGGATAATAGATATAAATAATTAATATAAAATTATAATTATTCTGTATCATTAATATATCATTCTATTAATTTCCATTTAACTATGAAGGGAATGATACCATCACTCGTATGTATATACGGTTTACCATCTCCACAACGTGGTGAGATTCATTCTCCATGTTAACCATTAAATAATGATCATAAAATTTATATGATGAGTAAAAATAATAATTATGAAATTAAAATCATTTTGGATATGAATAAAATACATCATATTCATAAACAACATGACTTACATGTTAAAATGGGAATGGGAAATCGAAATAGTTAACACATGAAATAATTGTAATAATAAAATAATCAGTAAAAAATGATATAAGAGGATCATATATGATATCATAAATATGGAAATGGTTATAGTATAATTTAAAAATGTTATTTAACCATTATACATGAGTTTTACATACCCTCGACTAAAGGATGATATAATGAAAGGTTTAATTTCACAATCTTCTTATTATTCGAGATTGTTTATACATAGGTATCTACTAGGACATATTTATCATCCATGTCCATGATTATAAAATGTTTTTCAAAATATTATAAAAAATTGTTTACAGTCATTTTCACCCATGTTTGATTTTGTTTTTTTTTCAAGTAATATTATCATTATTTTCTAAACGAGAAACGTTAGTACTTTTTGTAAAAATAAGGAAAGAATGTTTTTTTATCCTATATGATAAGAGAGACTATTTTTTGCCACTATGACGCCCTGTCATTTATAAGATTCCATTAAAAGATTACAATGTCATTTTCAAAATAAATGTTTTCTTTATAGTTTCACAGAATTTAAATTATTAAAAAATGGATTTTTCTGTCAAAGAGAGTTAATGATTTCATTAGATTATTATCATCAATTTCAATATCCTTCGTTGGATTTTATACTTAATTTAAGTTGATTTATTGTGACATAATCTTCAATATTTTTTTGACTATTTTATGATATGTTTTAATTTGGATGTTCTTTTTGGATACCATTCATGGTTTTTGGTTAAATTATTAACATTTCGTATACTAGTTTTAATAATAATTTTTTATGTTATGTTTTACCTCCTTCATAAGAGGAATGCATTGGAATTTTTAAGTGCTTAGTGGGGCCTACTATAGCTCATTGATTCATCATTAAGTCTCATGATACAATCATGTTTGGTATTTGGATAATTCCTTACCCAACTATGTGTGGTGTCTTGGTCGAAGCCTTGACGACATGTTTAAGATGTCATGTATTATTCATTCCCTATTTACGAGATTATTTATTACATGTGATTATTAGACTAGTATAATTTCATTGTGCTTGATTTATTCTTTCATTATTATGCTGAATAATTGTTTAAAAGGCTTGTTCTTTTATGATACATCTTTCGTTAAAATTTATGCTTATTACGATAGATTAATGTGATTTATTTACCTTTAGTGAGCATTTGATCTCATCACTTTCTTATGTTTCATTTTCACTAGTATGCGAAGAAGTATATTATGACTGACCTATAGGGATAATATAAAGGGTATGAGTGTTATTAAAGGGGACAAATATTGTTTCTCATTTCAATATACAATGTATCACTTATATTTGTATCTAGTTTTTCTAAGACTACTAAATAGATCAGTCCTTCAGGATTTGATTTCTTTTGATCCTAAGAATTTAATAAAATAATGAACCAACTTTAGGAAATAAGGTTTAGGGAGTTACAATCGGTATTATATAATGCTTAGTATAAACCAAGGAAAATATATTTAGAAAAAGAAACTTTGATTAGGGAACATCAACCTAAGATATACATTGAGGATAAGTATAGAAAAACATACTATAATTTTTGGTAATTTACATATTATATGGTTATTTTATTAAATAATTCACTTTATGGATACTACAAGTGGAAGTGGTTCTGGAATAGTTGTACCTAGGAGTAACAACTCTAACAAGGTGTTCCAGGCATGGCTCGGGGTAACCCGGTACACGACAAAGGGTCTTACTACGCACCTAGTTAGACACTCTTGGGAGATATGCTTAGGATAATTCACTTTTTTGTTAAAAACAATTATGAATGATTTATGAGGAAATATTTCACCAATGAAATCACTTTTATTATTATGAGATTATATATTCATAAATGTTTTAATTTATGTTAACTATTTTACTAGTTTTGAATTATGAATTTTGATTCGTAAAATAATCTAGCATACACCATTATTTAGAAATGAATCCTAGTGGAAGGAATGAAAAATATATCATTGTAACTAATACATGTAGGTATTTCCCTCCTATGGAAGATAATGATGGTGCATATGGTGACACAACTAGTTCTGAACTTCTTATAACAATACATAGAGATCTGTCTTAGGTTATGAATATTAACCTTAGCCATTTAAAGTAGCCTAACCCACAACATAGAGGATCAATGTTAGAATAGTTCATTAGACAAAAACCACCGATATTCAATGGGACTACAAATATATTTATTACATTGAGATGTAATGAAAGGTAGAAAGTTTTCATGGATGTTTGTCTTCTCTCAGGGCATAAAGATCAATGGTGGCCATTAATTAAAAACAAAAAAGAGGAAGAATAAGTAGAAAATATGGAATGGATGTAATTTTAAGATCTTTTACTATAAAAATAATTTCCTTGTGATGAACAACCAGATATGGAAAGGAAATTTCTGTCTGTGAAGAAAATGTAAGATGAGAATGTTGAAAGTGTGAGGATAACATCACATGGTTACAAAGGCATGCTACAAACTACATATGTAACCTAAGAAGTAACATTGATTGATTATTTGATGGGTTAAGACCATTACTTTGAAGTGAAATGGTCTCCCAATAAATATCATTATATGAAGATATATTCTCATCTGCCAGCAAGATAGAGATGAAATTCTTTAAGTCTTATGACTTTAAAGGGAAGTAGGAGAAGAGGAGGGATGCTAATAATTTTTATAAAAGTAGAAAAGTTAAGGGGATGAAGGTAATGATTGATTTTCTATCATATAATAAATTTATAATGAAACATCCTGGAATGTGCTTATTAGGGACATGAGCCTATTACAAGCTTGGAGAAAAGGGCCATCGATAACATGATTTCTAGGGAAAGAAGTAAGCTGGTAATGTGTAGTGCTTCAATTTTAAGTACATGGGATACTATGTAAATAAATTTTCTATGTGTCAAGGAAATTTACCCCAAAAATGAAAAGTGATAAATGAAAGGATTATGTGATCACAATTTCTAATGTTTAAGTTCCAAATGATGTGGTGGCATTTTCTTTAATAATTATGTCAAACTTAGACAATGCTTTATTTGATTATAGATCCTTTCATTCGTTT
The DNA here is from genome assembly GCA_963277665.1 of Viscum album. Taxonomy (NCBI): domain Eukaryota; kingdom Viridiplantae; phylum Streptophyta; class Magnoliopsida; order Santalales; family Viscaceae; genus Viscum; species Viscum album. Next base: position 1,256,373,014 of record OY728157.1, on the reverse strand, counting down.
ATATCTTCAAAATTTATTTTAAAATTTATATATTTATAATTCAAATTAAAATAGTAGCTGTCAGTCAAAACCTATAAGGTATGTCTCATTGCAATAAAGATGCATTATAGAGTTCCCATTTTGGCATATAACAATTATTTATCTGCTAAATTTATCATCATACATATGGTCAATATTGATATAATCCCTGTTATGGATTTTCTTCCAAAAAATGATGTGAAAATTTAATAATAGATTAGTGAAGTTTCAATTTTTGAGGAAAATTTATAATCCATTGTATTTAGAGAAGAAACATCATCACCTGATTCTTAGCAAAACACACCCTCAGTAGCAACACTGAATGGGATTCCTGGGAAGGAAGAGGAACTAACATCTAGGAATGAAGAAATATATATTAAAACTGAGGATGTATCTATTGTAAAGGATTAAATTTATGTTTTTTCAAAACATTTACATGGACACCCATAGAGTGTGATGTTGAATTTTTTATTTATATAATTACTAATTCAAGACAAATATCTATTAGTCCTTATAGAATGGACACTATGGAATTAGTAGATATGAAGAAACAACAAGATGATTTGAATAATACGGGATTTATATTACCTAGTGTTTCTCCATGGGGAGCCCAAGTTCTTTTTGATAATAATAAAGATAGATCAATGATCCTTGGAATTGACTATAGATAAATCAATTCCATTATAATAATGAACAAGTATCCCCTGCCTGGAATTGAAGATTTGTTTGATAATCTTCCTAGAGATCAATATTTTCCAAATATTGAACTTAATTTTTGGATATCATCAATTGTGTATAATGAAAGAAGATATTCAATGGATAACATTCCGAATCAGTTATGGGAATTATGAGTTTCAGTAATGTTATTCGAACTGAGTAATGCACCCTATGTTTGAATGGATCCAATAAATAGAGTTTTCAAGGAATATCTTGATGGATTTTCTTATATTTTATGATAATATCATGGTATACTCTAAAATCTACGAAGACCATGAGATCAACTTGCAGATTTTTCTGAAGACTCTTAGAAGAATGGACGTATATAGAAATTTTAGCAAGTATGAATTTGGGATTCATGAAATATATTTTCATTGTTATATTAAATAAAATGATAGAATCTCTGTTGATCGAACAAATATAAAATAAATCCATGAATTTCCAACACTGATGAGTATAACTGAGGTGCACAGTTTTATTGGTTTAGTAGGTTACTATCCGAATTTCATATCAAAATAATCTCTATTAGATAACCCATTAACAAATATCACATGTAAAGGGGTTATTTCATTTGAAAAAAATAGTTTGAATAATGTTTTAAATAATTTAGGAGAAGATTATTCAATGTTCTTATCTTGAATTTACCATCTATAGTGACGAATTTGTGATTTATAGTGATGAATCATTGAAATGGCTTGGTTATATTCTTGTGTATAATGATATAGTTATTTATTATTCAATAATAATATTGGTCATACATGAAAAAACTACCCATATCATGATATTGAGTAGGCATAAGTAATATTATCTCTAAAAATATGGAGATACTATCTCTATGGTGAAATGTGTGAGATATATACCGATCACAAGAGTTTAAAATATATTATCTCAGAGAAAGATCTAAAAATGAGACAAAGGTGATGGATTAGGCTTCTCAAGGATTATGATTGCAAAATACACTACCACATAGAGAAGGAAAATAATGTGGTAGATTCATTGAGCAGAAAGAACCATGGAGTTATGAATAAAAAGAGAGTTGAAAGGGATACTATGTTTATGGATCTAGATAATATGGATATGGGAATTATCATGGATGGTAAAACTTCACTAAATTTTCATAAGGTTTTCAAAAAATCCTTACTAGAAAGGATAAAAAGTTTCCAAACTAAATAGGAAGAGTTAAAAATAAAATTAATGTTGTGATTGATGGGAGATTGATTGACATCACTTATGAAGATGAAATTATAAAATTTCGGTAGAGTCATTGTGTTCCTGCTATACCCGAGCTAAATAAGAAATTATTGGATATACCTAATAGCTCTAATATAGCAGTACACCCTTGTAGCACTATAATGTATAGAGATACTGAGGAACATTTTTCATGGGATAACATGAAGAGGGAGATTGCTGATTATGTGTCGTGATTTTTCATTTCCTAACAACTGAAGACTTGAAGACAATGATCTAGAAGAATCGTGAAACCTCTTCCTACACCTATGTGGAAATGGGATGATATAATGATGGAATTTTTCATAGGGATACAAAATAATCACTGAATAAATGATGTGATGTGAGTTATTATCGATCATATTACCAAATAAGAGCATTTTCTTGAAATAAGAGAAGATTTAAAAATCTAACTTTTAACAATACTTTATATTAATGAAGTTGTATGACTTTATGGTGTAACTATATTAACTATTTTTAATCATGAACCATATTATACATTATATTTCTTGAAAAGTAATAAACAGGTCTTAGATACAAATCATCATTTGAGCACGGCCTACCACCCTCAAATTGATTGAAAAGAAGAGAGGAAAATTAAACCACTAGAATGCAAATTGAAATCCTACTCACTTGACTTTAAATCTATTTGGGATATTTATTTACGTCTCACAGAACATTCCTATAATAATAGATTCTGTTCAATTATTCAAACAACACCATATAAATCGTTATATTGAAAGAGATGTCGTACACTGACATGTTATAATGATGTTGGTGAAAGAAAATTCATAGGCCAATAACTTGTTGCTGAAATTACAGAATATATAATGACTATTCAGACCCCTATTAAAACATCTCAATGTTAGAAAAACACTAATGTTAATTACCAAAGGAAGTATTTGGAATTTCATGTGGGAGATCATGTTTTCTTGAAGTTATATCCATGGAAGGGTGTTATACTATTTGACCGGAAGGGTAAATTTAGTCTCAGGTACATCAAACCTTTTGAAACTCTTGAATAAATTGGAGTTGTATCTTATCATTTGGAAACACCGCCAAGTCTCTTAAAAATTCATGATGTGTTCCACATGTCAATGTTATTGAATTAATATCCAAAACCAATGCATGTAATCACCTATAATGAAATATGTCTAGAACACCATATGTATTATTGTGAAGATCCATTCAAGATTCTTATTACCAGAGATCAAGTGTTGAATAATCAGATGACTCATTTAGTAAAAGTTATTTGGAGAACCCATAAAATGGTAAAGGCGACGTGGGAACCTAAGGAAATTATGATGAAGAACCAAGAAAAACATATTATGAAGTGATATTCAAAAAATATTTATGACTAGAATATTTTATTGAGGGAAAAATGTAACACCCCAAGCTTCCCCAATACTCTTCTTTTAAATAATTCAACAGATGGTGTTGCATGCAACACCGAGTTCAAGTGCGCTGAAGATATCTATTTAAAAAGAGGTTATGAATAGTGCTGACCAAATTTTTAATTTTATATATTTTATATAATATTAATATTAATATCTAGTGTTTATTAGACATGATATAAGAACAAATTAAAAAATTTGAATAAAAGAAGTATTTTTCAAAAATTGCAATTTTACTGATTTTTAATGGAAATACCATTTTAAATCAAATATTTGACTCTTTTATATAATAAATATTACCAAAAAAACTTATTATTTATAATAGGGATTTAAAAATTCAGTTTGGGTAATTTTTTTATTTTTTTCAAATAATATTTCTTTTTAATAAATTGCAAAAATACCGCATTTTAATTCAAAACACCTTTTTCATCTAATTTATTTATATTGATTGATTACCCTTTGAATTAGTTTTAAAGTATAATTTTATTTCGTTATTATCATCTAATATAATATAGGTAATTTAAATTTTTTTCACATTAAGATTAGATATAAACACATGCTAATCATTTTATTGGTTTTACTTTTGGAAAACATGTTTTTTCATTCTTCCCATGAGGATTAATTTTAAATTTATTTTTAAAAAATATGTGCTTTAAATTTTGAAAAAATTTATCCATATTTGGTATTATTGAGTCCCAATTATATTAATAGGTTAATTTTAATTTTTGGATATTATGAATAATAACATTAGTAATTGTTTTAATTGCCATTGTTATGGGTAAATCTAATAATTAAAAGTAACGATAATATTATAAAATAATTGGGACCCACTAACCAAAGGGAAAAACCTAAAAAAATATCCAAAACAATTCTTTAAATTAATACTATAGGACATATTTTTGGATGAAATCCAACCTAAGGAGTCCTTATGTGAAAATCAAAAGGAGATTCTTGAAGAAGAGGTAATTGTTTTATCATCCCTTTCAAAGTTATTTTCTTATTCTAATTCCACATACCATGTTTATTATATGATAAAGTAATATATATAGAATCATATAAATTGTTATATGCTATTATTATTATGGGACAATCATATTATTCCATTTATCTATCATATTAATAACAATATCACTATGTGTGTGTACATGTGCCTTACTATATCCACACTGCGGTGTTATTTTTTATTCGACGCTAATTTAGTTGGATGGGAATAATGATGATTATAATTGATATAAATAATGAATATAGAATTATATTTAATATTTCTAATTACTATACCTTCCAATTAATTACCATTTAACCATGAAGGGAATGATATTGTCGCTCGTCCGTACTTATGGCATACCATCTCCATGACCATGTGAGATTCATTCTCCAGGTTGAACATTCATGAATGATTATTAAATTTATATAGTGAGTAAAAATATGAATTAAAAACATGATATGATTATGGATATTTATTGAATACATCCTATTTATAACAAACATAACTTACAATGAAAAAAATGAATGACCAAATGAAGCAGTTAACTCCCGAAATAATGGTAATACTGAAATGCTATTAACGAAATGATATAAGAGGACCATATATGATGTCATAAATATGTATATGGTCCTTATATAATTTAATAACATGATTTTACCGTTATAAATTTCATTAAATCATCCTCGACTAAAGGAAAGTACATGGTAAGGGTTAATTTAACAATCTCATTATTATCCGAGGATGTTTATACGTAAGTATATACTATGACCTCGTTATAATCAATGTAAATTTTCCATTAAGTGTATTTAAAAATCTTATATACAATTTTTTAAATTAATTTTTACTCATGTTTTAATTTTTCTAAAACATTTTGAATGAAATGTTTCCTTTTTTCCAAATGATGTACTTTATAACCTTTTAGACAAATTAAGTAAAGAATGATTTTTAACGTATAGGGAATGAGCTTCTATTTTCCACCATTATGATGTCTTAACATTTGGAATCATCACTTATATAATTAAAAGGTTATTTTCAAAATAAATATATTCTTTTATATTTTCGAGGATTTTAAATGATTTCAATGTAAAAAAAAGAGATTTTTTTCTTAAAGAGTTTTAATGATTTCATTAGATTATTTTCCTATTTTTCAACATCCTATTTGGATTTTGTGTTTAATTTAGGTTTATTTGTTATGATACAATCTTACCTATTTTATTTAAGGGTTTATGATATGTTTGACTATTTATGATCTATTTTGATACCATACATGGTTTATGGTTAAAGTATTGACATTTCATATTCCAGTTTTAATACAAATATTTATGTTATGTTTTAGGCCTTTCATAAGAGCAATGCATTGGACTTTGTAAGTATCTTTTGGGGCCTGCTATAGCCCCTCTATGCATCGGTAGGTCTAATTAGACAATTATTTTTTGATTTTTGGATTTTTTTACCAAAATATTTATGATTTGTTGTCTGAAACATTAATGGTATTTTTAAGATGTCCGTATTATGCATCGCCTATAATTGAGATTAGTTATTACATGTGATTACTCTACTATTGGAATATCCATTTACAAGATTTATTCATTCCATATTATTCTAAAGATTCTGTTTAATAGGATTGTATTTTTATTATACTTCTAATCTTAAATTTTTAGGATTATGATGTTAGATTCTACTGAATTACTTACCCTTACTGAGCATCTGAGATCACCCCTTTATTATAACTCATTTTCTCTAGTATTTGAAAAGGTATATTATTACTAAACTATAGGGATAATCTAAGGGATATGAGTGTTTTCCGAGGATACACTATGTGGTTTTTCATTTCACGATGTAATGTAACACTTATGTTTATATCTAGTTTTTCAAGGATACTAAATTGATCGGTACATCACGATTTTATTTTTTGTAATCATTCCAATGTAATAAAATAAATCATCGACTCTAGGAAATGGGAGTTGGGGAATTAGAAAATTTATCTTTAAATATAATTTTCCCACTATGATGAAATCCTTTGGGTTACTTATGTTTTATTTAGGAATACAATTCATTGATACTATAATTATTCATTATCTAGATGGTTTATTTTTATGAAGAAAATAGTTTTAAAAAACCCATGCCTTTTTCTACTAGTTATTCTATGATGAAATTATGAAATGTTTATGAAACCCATTTATTTTACACAAGTTATTATATAATGAAATGTTTTGTAAACCAATTTCATTTCCTCGGTTTTGATATGGAAAATGTTTTAAGTTCTTATTGTGAACCAATGTATGGTTTTCATTTTTTTTATAATGGTCACATTATAACCAAGGATGGTGGTTACATTTTTACCAAGGATAGTGGTCATGTTATAAACAAAAATAGTGGTCTAGTTATAACCATAGATGGGTGTGACCTATAACAACCAATAATTATCTAGTTAAATATTGATATCACATCAGAGAAACATAGTTGTAATTAAGAGTTATAACAGTTAATTAAGGGACTATTTCCACTCGGATTGTGTTGGGAGGGAATGTTTTCTTCTATAATGGTTGTTTGAGTGAACCCATTTCACTATGATAACCTCGGTAGTAAACCATGAATACAATGGAAATGATATTATATACTTATGTATATACCAAAAATATGAGTATAATGCCAATATTATTCTCTCATGGATCATATTCTTTGATTCTTTTAATATTCAAGTAACATGAACTACCAAAATTTATTCATAACTCATTTTTATGATCAATGATATATAGGAAATGGGTTTAGAATATTATTCTCATGTTCCCCTACCCTTGATCTCATGTTTTGTTAGTATCTCCATTTTTACCCTTAGTGAGAATTTGAGATCACAATTTACAATGTTTCTCTTCCCAGAGATATGTAGTAAACTATTATTTATTATATTTCTAAGAAGGGTACTGGTTATAGATAACTTTTTGGGAGATAATTTAGTTCACATATGGACTAATTGTTTATGTATTCATGATTCAAAAGTCAGTATACCAATAAAATCCCGGTGTGTTTATTTATTTTATATAGTTAATATTCAAATATGTAAATACAATATGTGTTTATGAGAAGTATGGGTATTAATACAACTAATTGGTATGAGAATACACAAAATCTATCTAAAATATAAATCATCCTAAAGATATTTTCATTATTTTCTCATTCTTACCAAAAATTATAAATCATTTACATAGATTTAATTTCATTAATATATGACCACTACATAAAAATATAGGATCATCCTACAATTTTCCTCCTAACTCTTCAGTCTAATTTTATCCATCTTAATATGATTCATAATGTAAATAACATTTTATGTTTTATCCTCAATATGTATTGGACCAATAAATTTTATTTTATCCAAATTCATTGGAGTCTGATATATTTCTTTATAAAAGGAATTCTATTATTCCATTTTAATTTTTGAATGGAAATTATTATTATATGAAAATTCTGCTGAAGTTCAATATGAGTCCCATGTTCCGTAGAAGTAATGTGATCTTGAGCTAAACAATATTAAAATGTTTTGATATTACATTCACACATTCCATTATGGTGAGGATGAAAACTGATGCAGAAATGCTTCTCAATATTCCAATCCTTATTAATATTCCTATATTGTTTATGTTAAAATTGGTTCAAAATTAGATAAAATTCATAGGAGTGCACCATGAATGCTAAAAAATTTCTTAATATATATCCATTCAAGATAGTCAAGTGGTATATCCTCTAATATTTATATTAAATGTGAATAATTTGTAAATTGATCAAAAATAACCCATATTGAATTGTTAATATATTATATATATTGGAATGTACTATAAAAAGGCCATTATAATATTTTCCCACATCCAAATTCGTATCGGGATGGTTTTATGGACCCTTAAGATGTTGGTTATGATAATTAACTTTTTTGAACACCATGAATATTAACACATTGTTTTCAATTTATTAGTTCATGTTGTCCCACTTGAGATGATCTCTTAAATTACTATAAATATTTGTTCTTTGATGGTGTATAGTGAAATGTGACTAATAAGATTCATTTTGTAATTCCATATTTAGCGTAGGTACTGATGAAACACATAGTGCCATTCCAAATATTGAAACCCTATATTCATAGAAAAATCACCTAAATTGTCTGTTTCTAACACTTTTTCCTGTGCGGGAACATCCATCTATTTGAGGATGACGAGGATGCTCTAGTTGTTTCCCCACATTCCCAGTTTCCAAAGGCGAGCGATATATGTCACTTATTCATGGATGTTTACTCCTTGATTGAAACCAGATGATGGGATGTCTGTTCATCCTTCCATGGATTTCTCTGTGGAACTCGTCACCTAGTCTGGGTCTCCCTTATATATTAAGACGTTTTTTGTGAAACTCTTCCTAGTTCCATATCTTCATGGATGCCAGTAAAATACACTGATTCTGTCGGAACATTCTAAGGGGTCAGGTAAGGGCAGAAACCTTTGGTAGGGGGAGTAGTCACATTGAACATCACTGGCGTGTCTGGAAGCTAGAACACAAGCACGTCTGGGTTTCTTCCCATTATTATAGGGCTTACCAAGGGAACGGAAGCTCGAGAAATCCTACGTTGAATGCGGTGATTTATATGCCATAAGCATGTCTCTGATGTTTTCATCAGCTTTCTATTTTTAACACATGGTATGCCGCATGTTTAACGTCTAGAAGAGATGGATTGGATTGAACGGAACACTGACTAGACTGGATTAGATGGGTTTGACCCCTGGAGGGAACACTAATATTGGGGTTAACACGTGGTTAATTACCTGGTTACTACTAGGAGTAGTGAAGAGGTTAATTGGCATGATATCACTGGGATGTGGTGGCCCGGGTAAGAATCACGATGGATATAGATGGTAAAGTGAATTAGATGGAGAATGAAATGGAGTCGATCTGAGTGTGACAATGATGTTGGACACGAGCCTCGGAGAGACCTCCTATGTATCCCCATGGCAGGGAATCGAAGTCCTGGTAGTTCAGTATGGGGTATAAGATTCGGGTGTGAATAGAGGATAGTGACCCGATGATATATTGGGGCTCACATGTGGTTAGCAGCCTGAGTTGGTCTGACACCATTGGGGAGGACCAGAGATGCAGGTCCCAAAAAATGGATGACAACGGATTACCACTGGATGGTATTGAAAATGGCTTACCGCTAGATAGAGGTTACAGTGACTTACCACTGAATGATATTGACAATGAAATATCACTGAATAAGGATCACAATGGCCTACTGCTGCCTGGGGATCACAACAGATTAATGCTTAATAGGGAATAATTCAGTGTCATGTGGGAAAAAATGCGTCATATAGTTTAATGTCATGTAGGATGGGGGTGAACGTATGTGAAATGGTCGGGAAAACTGGGTTTTGGGATTGAACCTCATAGAGGTTTCCAACGTACGTTGCCTGGGCTAGGATCGAACTCCCTATAGTTCAGGAGGGTGGTGGACCGACGAGAAGGGGGACGAACCAATGGATCGTGGGCTTGAACCTTAGAGAGGCTTCCTACGTACCTTTCATTGTCAAGGATCAAAGTCCACGTAATTCAGAATGAGTGGGAACCAGCGTGATGGGGGGTCATAACCAATGAATGGTGGGCTTGAACCTCAGAGAGGCTTCCTACATACCTTTCCTTGGCAAGGATCAAAGACAACATAGTTCAGAAGGAGTGTCTAAATGACATGAATGGGGGTCATAACCAATGAATGGTGGCCTTGAACATCATGGAGGATTCCTACATACCATTCCTTGGCTAGGACCAAAGTCCACGTAGTTCATAAGGGTAGTAAACCGATGTGAAGCGGGGTCAGAACCAATGGGTGGTGGGCTTGAACCTCAGGGAGGATTCCTATGTACCATTCCTTGGAAGTGATCAATGTCCGCGAAGTTCAGAAAGAGTGGTGAACCGACGTGAAGTGGGGTCGAAACCAATGTATGGTGGGTTTGAACCTCAGGAAGGCTTCTTACGTACCCTGCCTTAGTAAGGATAAAAGTACACATAGTTCAAAAGGGTGTTGAACAAACATGACGAGGGGTCGGAATGAATGGATGGTGGGATTGAATCTCAGTGAGGCTTCCTACGTACCCTGCCTTGGAAAGGATATAATTACATTTAGTTTAGAAGGATTGATGAACCGACGTAAAGGGGGTTGGAACCAATGGTTGGTGGGATTGAACCATAGGGAGGCTTCCTACGTACCTTTCCATAGAAAGTATCAAAGTACACATAGTTCCGGAAGACTATTTTGGGATTACACTATAGGAATCCCAGAGAGGATTCCATGGTCGGTGCTTTCTCTATGGTCATGTGAGTCATGCTCAATGTGATAAAAAAGAGGAAACAAGGACCTAATGACACCCAGCGAAAGGTGTGTCCATTGGATGTGGAAAGGGGATGATACATAGTCAGTGGAACAAAATGGAAACAAGGGCTTATTTGTGTTTAACATCCCTTGGAGATAAAGATTGGGACTTACTATAGGGTGGAGGCCCGATGGCAACAAATCCCAGTGGGAGAGGGACTTGGCATTGAAGCGATAAGGGTTCTGATGCCCACCCCCTCCCTCTCTCTGGTCTTTGTCGAGGAAGAGGATAGGATGAGAAGGGATGCTACCTCCAGCATGAATGACTAGGGGATTGCACCAAGGTGGAATCCCTTTCCCCACAGATAGGTGCAGCTCCGATAAAGAGGATCTTATTCCACGTGAAAAATGATATCACTCCTCTGGAGAGTAGTGGTCATAGATAATGTCCGATATGGGGCACCCTGCATATGATGCATGGGGCGGGGTCATAGTTTGAAGTCATGTGATGAGAAAGTGGTTCTTGATAGTTTAACATCCTATAGCTTGGACAAGGTGGGATCACTCTACACCCCTAACACTTACATAACCGATAGTCGCCCTCCCTTGATGAAGGGAAGGCATCAGCAATGCCGTGGTGACGGGGTGTTATGGGGTGATCCATTAAGGGGTCCATGTCAGTATGTATATGAGAGGAAGTAACATCCATTATCATGCCTATGTGAATAATCATGAGGTGAAGCAACAAAACAGAAAGTACCACCCAAGGGATCTTGAAATTACTTCATGCAAACATGGAGGGTCACACGGTAAAAGGAGTTGCGGAGCAAAGGGGTCCATATTTAGAAGCCTCATGAACCTCTAGTGCTCCATGTAGTGGAGGGGGTTCAGGAAGGGGTATTCTTCATGAGGTGAAGTTACCTAGCATAGGCGTAGGGAATAGGTGCATATAGAAGGTCCTTTACGACATGGAAAGGAATTCACAGAGTAGTGATTCATGAAGCAAGGCTGCCCTGTGAAGCATATCATTGAGAAGCAATGTGCTTTGCAGAGCATAGTGACCATGCCTTAGAATGTGGGTCACATGTGCATGGATGGTAATTTGTGAAGCATAAGTGCTCTATGAACACTCGAGTCCCCTTGGGGATCCCCTTACTTCGTGGAGGCTTGTGGGCTCCATGAAGGGTATCCCACTTTGAATAGGGGATAAATTAAAACCAAGGGAGAGGCACATCATGATGCTAAAGTACCATGAAGAACGCATGGTTTGCAGAGCAGAAATTGCTTTGTGATTTTAGAGCTAAGAAGGAGAAAGGTCAGAGGATACGTCCTTTGGGCTCGAGAGGAGCCCATTATTTATAGGAAAGAGGAGCTGTAAAGCAGAGCTCGCTTGGCACGAAGATGTGTGGAATTTTGTTGTAACTGTGAAGCCTCCCGCCTCCATGGTCCATGGAAGGTTCGCAGACGTCAACTATGTTCATGTAGCCTGCCACTTCCTTGATTCATGGTGGGATAAAAAACGTCAAATGGGTTCATGGAGCCTCATAAATCCTTGCTCCATTGTGCATTCGCAAACGTCAAATGGGTTTGTGGAGCATCCCACCTCCTTTCTCCATAGTGGGTTAACAAATGTAAAATGGGTTCGCGGAGCCTCCCTCTTTCTTGCTCCGCAATAGCTTTGTGATGGGGGGAACATTGCGCCAGTCGCAGTTTTGCGGGTATCCACGGGCAAGCTTCACGAGGTAGCCACTAATGATTTCCATTTTCTCTAGTGATTCCAAAATTTTGGCACAAACAAATGCCCCCCCCCCCCTCAGACTAGGTGTTGAGGAGAAACTGAGGGTCAATGTATGAGGGTAAATAACCAAAATTACTCAGTAAATCAAAAAGATGACTCGCGTGGATGACTCGCGAAGGAGGCTCGCAATGAAGAGAGATGACATACGGGTTGAGAACACCGTGAAATCTTGCCGCCGTTTCGATGTGTCGTGAAGCACCAGAGGTCATTGCCTATAAATAGTGGAGTATGACCTATCTTTTTTCATTTCTCATCTATGAATTGTTTCCTTTAGCGCTCCCTATTTGCGAAGCTCTGCATACTCTATGATTTCTCTCCACTAATAGGGCCTTCTGCTTCGTGGCGCACATTTAGTCATTGACGTCATGTTGGTGTGCTCTACAGCTTGCGTCTGAAGGCTAGGGCAGGGCTCCGTGAACTACCTTCACGAATGAACTCTGTGAACGAGCTCCACAAAAGAGATTCACGATCCAGAACAAAAAAACATCCAAATATCTAAAACTAAATGGCCCACCAAGAGGCTATCAGGGGGTCCTTGCGGATGCTGCTCTAAGGGAGGATATGGCGGATAGCTTGAGTATAGAATAGTTCATACATATCTATTCAAACCATATCTTATGGGTCGATTTATTGATGGAAATCCAAAAGAACTATCAACTGTGATAGAGGATTATTCTATATGGATTTGGACTTAGGTATGATGTATTCATCCCTAAATCGAGCAGGGAAGAGCCAACATACTGGTTCTAGAGCACATTGTGCCAGCACCAGTGGTTCAGGGCGGATGATAGCCATGCTCAAGAGGACTTCACGCCTATCAATGCTGGATATATGTACAATCACATGAACAATGTTAATAGGATGGAACTATAACTGAAGTCATCCACCCCCCCCCCTCTATACAACACCATCATGAAGGCAACCCTGAGGAACCTAGGATAGGGGTGGTTCTATGAGTGGGATCAGCGGCAAGGATAAATCATCATTGATGTCTGGGCCAGGGCCTATTGGGTAGGTTCCTTGTATGAGAAATGTGGGGCAGATATGAGAAGAGTGGGGATATGAGAAGAGTGGACCTGTATGAGGTAGCTTGGGCCTCCCAATTCCACATCTATCAGCCGAACCAGCTTATGCTGGAGTTTTGGAGTGGATAGTCCTCAAGGAACAATATCTTCCATTTTCACCATAGAAGGGTTTACAATAGTCTATGGGATGTGCATTAGATCTTAGGGTTCCTGATACTGGGGGCAATGTGTGATGAGTTCCTCCCTGTTATGGGTGCAATGGAGGATCTGGAGTAGATTCCACCATTGGAAATGGTGCTGATGAACCTAATACTGGGAGAGGACAAGAATTCATGGAGGGATGTTCACTTCCAAAGGTGGTTCAAGATGTTCTTGAACTTCCCAGAAATTAGGCAGTTCCCTGTGAAGCCTCGAACTTGCCCGAAGGGGGATCAACAAGGCAGGGAGCACTCATACTGGTGGATTTTGGAGGATATCCAATGGAAGATATGGGGGTTCCGCGTTAGTATCGAGCAGCAACCGGTAGTCAGGTTGGCTGCATTCTTCGTGACTCTCTTCTGCGATTGGATCCTATGGGTGAGAGACACCAACATGGGCTTGCGACTAAGTAGGTTTATCATGGAGTCCATGCTAAAGACCGGAGGGCGGGTCAACCTTGGGATCCTGATGCTCGCCAATCTGTACAAGATGATGTTGCATATCAGTGAGGGGAAGAAGCCATATAGAATATTCTGGCCATTACTCCTTCTGTATGGTTGGATAGGTGCACACGTCAGGGGGGTATATGAATACCTGAACCCCATACCCCCTCTAGGATTGAACTTCCACCCATGCATTCTGAAAGCCACAGAGAGTATTCCAGCCAAGATGACCATGTGGTCGGTACTGAACCGAGTCTGGAAGGTAGAGGATTTAACTTTCACCTATTCCCATTTCCAATGGGTGTATTCACTGACGATGGCCAGGGAATGGAAGAGCATCAGTCCAACATCCTAGACTTCTGAGGTGTAGTCCTGGTGGAATAGGTGGACTGTGAGCCCCTCTATGAGTTGTAAAACCTGCACTGATTTGAAAGGCAATTTTTGTGTATGTAGGGACTGAACCCACAGTTCTATTTGGACGTGCACTATGAGGAACATTTGTGTGTGATGGGGCACATGTGGATCATGTTCAATGGGAAGACGAGAGGATATGGAATGAGCTTCCTCTTCCCACGGACATCTTTAGACTGGTGATCGAGTATGCCTAATGTTTGGAGGCTACCTACTATGGGGAGATGTTTAAGCATCAAACTATTCAGGACAACAATGGTGTGCCTCCCCAACCTCGAGGCCTAGACCAGAATGCGGAAAGGACATCCTGCGGTGGTGGGGTTTCCATGGTTGCAAGGCCCACACCGGTTGAGAGGAAGGCATCGACATCGAATCTGGCAGTGGCAGCGGACACGATGTTCCTAGAAGAGTAGAGTTATCCCAAGGAGAGGCCACCCATAACATTCCACAGAATATCCAACTTGGATACAGGGAAACGACTTCACCATATAGACATGCTATATAATTCTACCTTTCTACAGACTGGGTTATGGTGTTTTTGGACCATACGACCCCTCTATAGTTGTCAGCTATAGAATTAAGGGAGCAGTTCCGTTTTTCAGAAGAGTTAGACGAGACCTCCTAGGGAGAGGACCCCGATAGTGGGAGACGATTCGATGAGGGTGATGTTGGTGACTCAGACTCAGAGACTATAGAGTTTGTAGAGGCTCTCGAGGTAAGACCCAGAGTTCCTTCCCTGGGATCATCTTCTAGGCTACTTTAGACCCATCACTAATATTTAAACTATGATGGGGGATTCATACATAGAACCCGTTCTCATCCTTCAGTGGATACAGATGCAGGGCCTTCGGGATCCACACCCGCGGAGACAACGATTACCACATCTAGTGGCGGCAGGACACCTGAGGTGGCTCCTCTAGAGTTTTCAGACCTTTCAAAAATATACGAAGCACCACGCCGTGGGGTCCCAATGGAAGAAACCAAATAATGAGACCGGGAATTTGATATCTGTAATCTCCTCTATAGAATTCATGACTTCTACCCATAGATCAGGTAAACTGACATCCGTGCACTTTTTAGTATGTACATTTATTCAAATGGCATGGGCTGCCTTAGCAAGGTTGGTTGGTACATCTGGCGTCACCATTTCTAGGGGAATTTCAGTGGTTATGGAGGCGGATAACCATACTGACCAAGAGGCATTGCTCCCGATCACGGTTGGGACCATTTGTAGGGTAGGGCATGAAATTATTGAGTTGGGATTCAACGATGAAGATTTATTGGACAACATGGGTCTTGCCATTCCCGATCTGGCACCAGATCCAGACCCTATTGAATATTTCTTAGGGACATTTCATGTGTATAAGCCCACAAACACCATAGACTAAGACTAGATTACATTTGATGAAAGGGATAGAAAAATATTCTGCCGCAGGTCATGAAATATGATCATGAACTTTATCGATGACACTCCTAAAGCACAATGGATATACAAAATGGAGATACATCAATTGTGACTACGTTATATGTGTGATGGGGGTGGATGACCATCATCCCCAAATGCTCATCTGAGATCTCATGGCTAAGAAGATATGAGAATATGACTGCAGCCTTGGCGAGGGTTCGTATTAGAGAAAAGCGGTGAACATCAAGAGGTCGTAGGAGGATTAAAATGAGATTCAGTGGCTACACATGCAGGAAGATGAACATTCTTCTTTCCTCAACGCACAGTCAGAGATAGTATCATGACTGAATTCCCTTTTAGAGGAGGATGAATAGTTCATGATTCAAGCCTCTGAGGAGATAACCGGTATCCGAACCAATGAGGAGTGGGCCCAGATTGCAGTTGAAGAACTACGCCCCATCGATGCCGAGGAGGAGTGGGAACTGAACATGCGACAATGAATCTTGGATGCCACAAGCCAGAGGATGGAGGAGCAGCAATGCTCTTTTGACGAGGTCAGCCCATACATGGGAGGGGTCGATCCTTGGGTACTATGATGCATGTATCATTTGAATGCACCTTTATGTTTTTGACAATTCGTGCTAGATGCATGCATGAGTTCTATTATTCATCTTTGGTCTACTTCATTTCCGTTACATTCATGGAATATATAGTCACCACTCCCTAAGCTCACATGGGTCGGGCCCTATGCAAGAAACAATGGATGTCCACCTAGACATTCCGTACGAATATTATAGTTCAAACCAAGAACTGAGAATTTATGGTTTGAATAACCAATTTGAATTTTCAGGAAAAATGGGAGAGGCCTGACTGGAGGATGGGGACCTCAGAAGAATCGACGATCCGTCTTCCCAATGTTCTCTAGTGCATGAGAGGGGAAATTCCAGGGGAATTTGAAATCAACCCGAACATAAGGTATTGGAATGTGTGAATCACGAAACCACAGATTCAGAACACTGTGGGGGTGGCGTGACAATGAAGGATTACCACCGACCACATTCTAAACACAGTATCCTTATTGTGTTAGCCTGAAATGGATATAACAAATGAGGGTTGACCATTTACCATATTCAAAACCCGAGGCCTAACTCGAAATTTCATCAATTAGTCTTCAAGAACATTGTCCCCCATAGTGGGCCATCCATAGGCCAAGCATCCATACTATTAGGGGGTTTAGATGTGAAAGAGGAAAAGGTTTCAAATAAAGGGCCCGAAATGTGTGCAGTGAGGAGTGATGGGTTGTTCAAATGGAGTCCAACACTCTTGAAATCACACCACCATGGTGGAAACACATTAGTTGGGCGTATCTATCGGATCAGGGATCAAACATACTTCCATGCAGGACCTCTTCAGTAAGGACCTAGAATGCTATGTAGTTTTATGTAATACAGATGCAAATTATAGGTGTGTTGTTTAAATGTCATACAGTGAGGATGATGCACATAGTTTGAAGGTCATACAGTCTTGAACATGATTGGGCCGGGGGGGGGGCAGAAGGGTTAATGACCCTAGGATTGGGTCTAAAGAGAAATTCTCGGGTGTTTCTATGTATACCATGAGGATGAGAATTAAGCCAATCGTAGTTCTTGAGAGTTCAGTTTAACATCATGCGGGATGATGGAAGTCTTGTGGGGAATGGCTATGCTAGTACACATCCTATATGACTACTAATCCCACGTGAGTCATGCTCAATATGGAAAACATGGAGTAGTGATGGGAATTTCCTAGTGAAGGAAGGAACATGTTAGGGGCTATGGGATAATATGTGAATGACGTCCAATATTTTCAACACGCCTACTTGAGGTACCTAGATGCGTGAAGGGGTAATGCCGAGTACGTTGGAATTACACTTGAACATAAGGAAGTGGAAATATGTGAATCATGATGCTCAAGATCTAGACCACATTGATGGAGGTGTGATGATAGGGGATAACAGTGGACATGTTCGAAACAGAAAATCTTCTAGCATTAGCTTAGAATGGGGACAAATAAATGAGGTTTGACTGCTGAACATTTTTGAAACATAGGACCTGTCAAAAATGTCATCCGGGGTCCTCCAGGACATTGGCCCAAGATGGTAGATAAGCCAATGTGGAATGAGACCATGCCATAAAGGGGGTCCCTTCAGACATGGAAGAGGGTGAGGATCCAAATAACTGGATTACTAAGCATGGACGGGGAATGAGGAAATGTCCCGGTTTAAATTCCACACTTCAGGCTTTTTGTCACAATGCATCTGAGTATGAAAAAAAGACGTATCATAGAGAGGGATTTGTGTCCCTTTCCAAGGAAAAGGTTCTTGGGGTTTCATGCTTCCAACTAAATGGTCGTAGGATGCGCCATTAAGGGGGATTGATTTAATGGACTGTGCACAGGGTGGCAAAGTAGCCAAACATGATGCGCATTTCCCAAAGGAAGATCTTAGTTTACGGTTATAGGTCTCGATCGAAGTTGAAAAAAGACATGGGAGGCACATGGCACGACTATTCCAAAAGCTGACGTGAAAGAGAATCCATGAGGTACTCACCACACCACATGTTCCCAAAAGGGTTCGGGCCTTGAGGCTGAAAGTGAGGGGACATAATTTTAGATTTCTGGGGCGGGATCTAGATACAATATTTATGGGCATTTCTACATATCCCATGTGGATAGGAATCAAGCCTTACGTAGTTCTGGGAGATGTCGTGCAGTTTAATGACTTTTAGCAAGGACGTGGAGTGGTCTTAGTTTAGGGTCATAGAGATCAAACCATGGTGGAACTGAATAAGGGAGTCACATGGGGAAATAATTACTCAACCTAAAGTGAGTGAGGACTATAGGAGTCCGTATCACCACAATGTGCTCCCCGATAAACTTCTAGGTCAGGGGTCCAAAATTGAATGTTGGGATGGGCTTGAGGCAATGTTCTTGGGTGATCATACATAACCCATGAGGATGTAAATCAAGCCATATGTAGTTATAAGGGTGGCATGGTAAGATATCAGTGGAAGAGATAATAAGGTCATGCCGGTCTGGCCCTTACACCAAAAAAAGCATTATTTGATAGATCTTGTTTTTCCTTAAGGATGAATGTGTTTTTTTGTGAATAGATAGACCTAGGTTAGAAAGTCAAGGCATCACCAGACAAATCAATCCATATGAAGGCATTGAAAAATGGTATGGTAGGTGGCCTATACCAAACATGATGTCCCCTCAAGTGAGGACACCACAATGCAATGTCGTTTTTCATTGTACGTCCAGGACGATAATGTAACAGTTTAAGGTCAGTTGATGGGACAAACATACACTATAATGTCGTGCAGTATAGACATAATAGTTTAATGCCATGTGGGACTAGGGAACATTATTGAGAGTGATATGGTTCAAACATATACATGAGAGTTGAGGTTTAAGTGGGAATGTTAACTACGTGATAAAGCATACATGACGTGAATGAGTATGAGGCCCACATCACACCATGTGAGATTCCAATAAAGAAACCTTGGGATGAGGGGCCAGAAAAAGCTTGAGAATGTGGGACTAGAGATACTCACTCTCAGTTGAGCTGGACCCAAAGATGATATGTTCGGGCATTCCTACATATCCCATGATGATGGGAATCAAGCCATACTTTGTTATAGAAAGTGAAGTTTAATGTCATGTAGAACAAAATATAGTTTTGTGTCATGTGGGACATCATACAGTTTAATTTCAGGCAGGACAAGTGGTAGGAGGGACTAGCTCCTTGAAGGGGATTTTGTGGGGTGGCTATTATAAACCTGATGTGAACTAAGGTATAATCCCACACACTCCACACCACATTGTCTTATAAGATTTGGGGCCTAAAAGGCATAACATAAGTGATAAATTAGTTGAACTGGAGCTGGATTTAGAGTCCAGATTCCTAGGCATTCCTATGTATATCATGAGGATGGGAATAAAGCCATACATAGCTCAAAAGAGGGGATGTATAAAGAGATATTAGTTTAAGGTATTAGAGCTCAGACCATGGAGAAGCAGAAAACTTCCAAGTAGGTGCTTACCTCGATCCAATCCATAAGCCCACGTGAGTCAAACTCGGTGTGGGAAAAAAGGGAGAAATATGACTTTGAAACACCTGGGATACACGTAACGAGGAAGTCGGTGCAGAGCCCTGAACGACACCTCACCACGACTTTGTCCTCCTAATGCGCAAATGCGCAATGGGGGATAGTACTAATAGAGTCAAAATTCCAGTTAGACATGATGGGGTGTAAGATTCTATGAATCATGTAACATACTTTTAGGGATTGATGGGGTTGGCATGACAATGGAGGATGATTATTTATCGTGTTCGAAACACACCATCCATATCATGTGACCGGAAATGGGAACAACAAATGAGCATCAACCATTGACCATATTCTCAATACGAGACTTATATCAATTAGTTTTTCGAAACCCTAATAGACGTTGAACTCTAATGGTAGCAGAGCCCATGGGTTGAGAATTCATGCCATTTGGGGGTCCCTTCAGATGGGAAAGATACTAAAATTCCAAATGAAGGGGAACAAAAAGCCTGAAAAAATGGGTTAAAGCATATCCATGTAGAATCTGACACTCTGGGCTCTAAACCAGAGTACTCCTAGGCTCATTGTTGAATCATCGAAGAGGGACAACGGACCCAAATTATGATCAGCCAACTCGACAATATGACTGCAGGGAAAGGGAGCGAAGGGCGCTTATGAGTGAGAGGTATGTGGAGTGTTAGTTATAAAACTGAAGTGAATGGGGACATAATCCTATACCACACCACATACCCCTCTCTTGGAAGAATGCAGGCCAAGGGGCCAAGAAGCTAGGGAGGTTTCTAAGAGATGAGGATGGACTTGAAGTCTAGATGTTTGGGAGGTCCTATGTATCCTATAAGGATGGGAACCAATCCATACGTAGTTCTGATTAGGATTTTATGTTGTTTATCGTCATGCAGTAAGGATGATGGTGCTCTTAGTTTAATGTCATAGGGATCAAACTGTAGAAGCCCATTTTAATGTCAAATGTGTGGGAAAACAGAGTAAAGAGGGAAAATCATTGTGCATGTGGAAAACCACAAAATGGTGATGATGATAGAGGATAGATTTTGACCATGTTCGCAACACAATATCTGTATCTACGCGACCAGAGGTTGTGGAAAATAACTGAGCATCGACTATTGCACATATTCTCAACATGGGACTTGTATCAATTTGTTGCTACCAATCCTTGAAGGTGTTAGACCGTAATGGTAGGAGTGCTCTTGGGCTGAGCGTCCATTCCATTTGGGGGTCCTTTTGGATATAAAAGATGATGGATACCCAAATTATGGGGCTCGTGAAGCCTGGAAGGTCCTGGGAATGTGGAAAGGACAATAATCGGAGGGATATCTCAAAGGGGGTATGTGCGGCGTGGAAAAATAGCCTGACATGAACAAGGATGTGAGTCAATACCACACCACCCATTCCTAAATGAGATCTTCTGATAGGGGGCCGAAAGTGTCAAGGGACCTGAGGCTGGGCGTCCCTGCCAACTGTAGCCAAATGACCTCTCATGTCAGTATTTCCTTACCTCGGCTCCTAATATCATATAAGCAATGCTCACTGTGGAAAAAAAGAGTAGGACTAGGCTCTTCTGCTCATAAAAAGTCCAATAACTGGAATCACACTCCTGCCTAAGGTAGGCTGAAGATTTACAATATTGCGGGGTTGAATGTTCCAGTACACACCATTTTTTGGACATATTGGTGTGATTACAATGACAAAGGATGTATGTAGAGACCCGGAAATTTCATGGAAATTTTTTTCTTAATTTCATTGGAATTTTATGAGACCGTGTCTTATAACGGAACCTGATTCCAAGGCCCGGTTTGCCCAGAATCAAGTTCCGAAGTTTAGATCGGGTACGTTCAGTGAACGAACGAGCGGGTTTTTCTAACTTCTGAACCGGTGCTCGGAATCGAAATTCGAGGGCATCGATGGAACCGCAGCGCCGATAACTGCTTAAGAAGACCTTTTCCGAATGTGCGTTTGATCGGGAGGAGTTTTTTAAAATTTGAGGTGAAAGTGAAGAATAAAATAAAATTTTTCATCCAATTTTATTTTTCATCTAAGTAGATTTATCCTTTGTGTGGAAGTTTTGTTGGTAACTTCCCTTGGGAGAATAATGGAGAGGTGGGGCCCACACGAGCCCCCACCTTTTCACATTCCCCATAACCCCTTGAAACTCCTCCTTAATGTTGTGACTTTACCTCTTCTCTTTAAATGAATTCCAACACACTCTCTACTCAATTAATTGAACACATTAACTAATTGAATTAGTTTTGAATATTAATATTTTTGGCATGTGTGAATACATTAAGACAAAGTCTTAAATTATTTTGGTTGATGGATTGTGTAGGAAAATGGAGGAGATAAAACTCGTCTTCTTTGTTGGAGAACGCGAAGAACATCAAGAACCTGACGAATAACGATGTCACCGCAAGGAGTGAATGACGTGCTGTTCTTATTCCCTCTCCGTAGCTGGTGAGAGACGCCTTCGTCAAAGAACGACAATGTGCCACATCCTTCATCGGGCGAACACCGACGATGCTTATGGAGCCTCAATCCGCGATGCCGTCTTCCGTGACGCCATCTTCCGTGACATCCTTTTCCCGCGATGACCCTCGTTTCACGACCACATCGATAAAGGGTTTAATTTCTTATTCGTGAATATTTTCCTTGTCGTTCATCGTATTATTCTTGCACCGCCAGTTATAATTATAACGGGAGGAGGTCGGACCGCATGAACACGGCCGACTCTCCTCCCCCTTTGATGTTTTGTTTGTCGTGGCATGAACAAAGGAGTGCAGTGCAACGACACCGCGCGGTAACAAGAAGAATGTGGAGAAGAAGCGCGGCACCATCACGTCGCGCCGTTGAGGCCGAACAAAACCGTGGTAGGAGTCAGGGCTGCAAAGGCGAATAGAAGACTCCACAGTTTGTTTATTTGATGTACGGATCGACGAGCGATGATGGAATGGGCTGCAAAGACGTTTTGAAGACTTCGCAGTGAAGAGATGGTCCCGGGAGGACCAATGGTGAAGACGTTAGGAAAAACGGACCATCGGAGCGCGTCAGGTGGTCCGCGGAAGACCCTGCCAGTGCGCCACCAAGGGGGACCACCGCAGCTTCAGCCACGATGGCAGGCAACCGGTCCCGCGGCCGCGCGGGACCCGGGGGAGACGTGGCGCCCAGTGCCGCGTCCGCTAGCAGGAGCGGACCCCACGTGGGGCCGCAATTCCAATCAAGGAGGGCACCCCCCCCCCCCTTCTGCTCAAGCTCGGCGCTGGCCGAGCTGGCCACGCGGGCCACGCGCGCGCCGTTGAGGCCGAACGAAACCATGGTCGGAGTCGGGGCCACAATGGCGAATCGAAGACTCTGCAGTTTGTTTATTTGACGTGCGAATCAACGGGTGATGACGGAATGGTCCGCATGGACGTTTTTAAGACTTCACAATGAAGAGTTGGTCCCGGGAGGACCGCTGGCGAAGACGAAAGAAAAAACAGACCACCAAAGTGCATCTGGTGGTTCGCGGAAGACCCTACCGGCACCGGCCGGCTTCCAGGAGGCGGCGGCGCCCGGCACGCCGCCAGGAGGGACCGCCGCGGCGGCAAGAGACCGGTCCCATGGCAGCGTGGGACCGGTGGGGACGTGGCGCCCATCGCCGCGTACACTGGCAGGAGTGAGCTCCCATGTGGGGTCGTAGTTCCAATCAAGGGGGGCAACCCCCCCCCCCCCTTTCCGCTCAAGCTCGGCGCTGGCCGAGCTGGCCACGCGGGCCGCTCACGCGCGCAAGGTTAACCGGCCCCCAGGCAGGGCCGCGCCGCGCCGACTTGGCCAAGCCGTTCCCACCGGGCCAGGACATTCCCTAATGGGCCGGAACCGGACCCAGTTCGGGTCGACCCAGTTCGGGCCGACCCAGGGGGTCTCGGGACGGGTCGGTCCGAGCCCGAACCGCCTATTCTCGGGCAGTTTCGTTAAAACACCCATAACATGGGCTACGGATTTCCGATTGATGCACCGTCAGTTGCGATTTGATCCTTGGATCAAAACGGTCGCTTAGGTATATTAAACTCAAGGTTTCGGAGAACTTTGGGTATGTCCGGGTTGGTTCGAACACGAAACAAACCGGGCCCTCAGAGCGGTAACGCTTATAACTTGGGCTCCGAACGTCTGACTGATGTGCCGTTGACTTTTTTGGATTCCTATTAATGAGATAGAACTTTTGGAATACTTATCTTGAGGTTAGGACATAGTTGGATAGTGTCTGGGTTTGATTGAACCTGAAATCCAACTGGGCGCTTAGAACGGAAAAGGTGATAACTTTCAGAACAGACGTCCGTTTGACGAACCATCAGCAGATTTGGTGATCACATTGAGAAATGGTCCCTATGAGTTTACCCTATGAGAGTTTGGGGTACAGTTGAGATACGGTTGGGTTGGTTCGTACAAAAAACCAACTGGGCCCCTAGGACGAAAAGGCTAATAACTCACAGACCGGGCGTCCGATTGACGCGCCGTCTGTTGCGTTGAGACCCCTATGATGAGGCGGTCCTTTGACATACTTCTTCGTGGTACATTTTAATACTTGGAGTATTGACTTGTCGCTCGTGGAGCGGACCCTCCCGGAGATGACCGTACGAAGTATGGAGACCGTGTAGCTAGCTGAGACCTGACGACTGCTTGACCGAATCGACTTGGAGTGAGTCGACTAGAACAGTGGACGGAGCACTACTGTGTTTGGGTGCAGACCCGTGGTGGACGGAGCGCCTGGTAGTAGTCAGTAGACTCATGGTACTCGACAGGAGGTGTACCTCTATAGGCTTTGAGGGGGAGCACTACTGTGTGAGGTGGCAGACCCATGGCGGAGGAGAACTACTTTGTGAGGTGGCATACCTGCGGTACTCGACAGGAGGAGTATCTAAGCAGTCTAAGGTTAGTGAGAAGTACCTCGGAGTCGTGACAGGATCACTATACTCGTCAGAGACGTGGCTCTTCAGTAGTTACGGTTTCGATAATGAAAATCCTGGATGGGCTGAGTCTATGACCTTTGTGTTTACCTCATGATTGAGATGGGTCACTTGATAACTTAGGTATATGTATGGGCATATACCTAGGTAGTGGTTATCCATTGATATCATAACCTTTGTGTTTCATCATGATTGAGATGGGTTACTTGATAACTTAGGTATAAGTATGGGCTTATACCTAAGTAAGGGTTATCCGTTGAGATCCTTCTTTGTGGTTATCCTTATTGGATTTAGTGAGACCTTGAGGGTCTTAGGGTACCTACTAAGTATCATATACTCACCCCTACACGGGATATGCCGGCACCTCGTTGCGTTGGTTTTAGACGACGAGCAGCACTGACAGAGGCTGAGTGTTCGAGGACTGGACGGTACCCAGAGGTGGACCTCCCGATGAGTCAGTATCCAGAAGTGGACTTCACGATGAGATGATACTCAGAGGAGGTTGATGGTTAAGAGCATTGTGGAGGCTATTTGTACCTACCATTCAGGTAGGATCCGTGGCAAACGATCCAGGAGCTGCACTATCTGTACGTACCCTTCAGGTAGGATCCGAGGTGGACGACCCATGAGCTGCTTCTTTTTTTTCTTCCAGTGGTTTGTCATTCCTATTGTAATTTCGTTCTGTTGTAGCTGTACTTCATTTGGGATTGTATTCTGGCCCACTTACTTTTCAGCACTTTCTTTTGTACATAGTGTATTACTTACTCTTATACTCTGTGGTGTTTGTTTACTTTTATAAAGGTAATGCCTTCACAGTTTACAGGATTTACGCCTTTGGTGCTAGTCGCCAGCCCCTGGCCTATGGAAGGCGGGCTTGGGGTAGTCACGACATGGGCCCCGAGGATGGGTCGTGAAAATGTATGTCAACCAAATTCAAAATATATCATCCACACCATGGTAAATTGAAATGGGAACATTAAAAGAACATCAAGAACTGACCATATTTTAAATGCGGTAGTTGTATCAATTTTTCGTTCGAAACCCTCCAGGACATTGTCCCATAATATAAGGAGAGCCCTTGGGGAAAGCAACCATTCCATTTGGGGGGCCATTCAGATGTGAAAGATAATGGAAACCTAGATGGTGGAGTGTGAGGAGGATAAATGTTCATTTTCAACATAATGTCAATCTGGATAGTAGAAGAGGTGGGGATCTTTAGTGAGGAGGGATACATGGTACGAGCATGACGAACTCGACATGGATGAGGGAAAAATCTTGTACCACACCATGTGATTCGACCCAATGGAAGGTGCTGATGCTTGGTTCTAGGCATATAGATAAAATGCCCAGGAATTAATAAAGCCATATGTAGTTCTGAAGGCCATGCAGTTTAACGTCGTGCGGTGAGGACGTGGGAGGAGAAAAGAATGAGGGAGGGCACAAGGTTCAATCATCGTAATCCTGACATGAGTGAGGCCAAAGAATCCTATATGACACTATGTGTTTCCCTCAAAGAGAACTATACCTAGGGGGATAGTCAAAGAAGACTCTAGGACTGGACTCAAGATGAGGCATCCGAGCATTCCTATATATCCCATGAGGATGGGAATGAAGTCATACATCATTCTTGTGGTTTAACAGATCGTAGGGAGACACACAGTCTAACATCATGCGAGACGATATACAATTTAGCGTCATGCGGGATGACATATAGTTTAACATCATGCGGGATGACATATAGATTAGCGTCATGAGGGATGACATATAGTTTGATGTCATGCAGGATGACATATATGTTAACGCCATGCGAGAAATTTTACAGTTTACTGTCATGTAGGACCAGATTGTTTATGGTCATATAGGACCCGAAAGTTTAATGTCATGTAGTTCTATAATGTAGTTTGGGGTCATGAAATACCATATAGTTTATGGTCATGCCGGACCATGTGACCCAGGAAAATTATTTCTTCATGAACTTGGCATTGGTGGGAGGAGTTAAATACTCACCATAATTGTTAACCAGAGATAATGCACCATTGGAGTAAACAATGTGAATGATGTAACGTGCTTTCCATTTGGGCTACAAGATGGGTGGCTTCCTACCAGCAATAATTATTGTTCTCAAGGTCAATACCAAGTCTCCTTTCCAGAAGGTGGGGAGGTGAACATTCTTGTTGAAAGATCTAGCTATCTTGTTTTGATGCCTTTCCAGATTGGGCAGGGCGCAATGCCTATTCTCCTCAAGCACTTCCAACTTAGCCAGACGGATTTCAGCTACTTTATCTGATGCTTTCTAATAATAGGAAACTGTGCACAATTTGGGAAACAAAATCTAAATGGGTAGGATGGCCTCCGTTCTGTACACAAGGGAATATGGGGTCACCTGGGTGGAATTATGGGTCATCGTATGATAAGCCTAGAGGGAATTGAGAAGCTTGTTTGGCCAACCCTTCTTGTTTTGACCATCCATTTTCTTGCACAATGGTAGATAGGATATTATTGAATTCCTCAATTTGTCCACATTCTTTGGCATGATAACAAGAGGAATGGTTAGAACAGATATTGTACTTAGAGTATAGTTTCTTTACCTCAGTTGCCTGGAAGATCATGTTGTTTTCAGTGAGAACGGCATGAGAGACTTCAAATCGGTAGATGATGTTAGATCTCACAATGTAAACAATGGAATGGGCCTTCACATCCTTGAGAGGAGAGACCTCTTTCCATTTGGAGAAGAAATCCATAGCGGCTAGGATGAACCTGAACCAATGAGTCGTCGCCACTGGATATGGTCCCACGACATCGATTCCCCACACCAAAAATAGTCAAGACTACAAGGTGGAGTCGAGAGGCTCTAGCGGCTGATGCATTAAGTTAGCATGAATTTTTCACGCATGACACCTTTTGGTGAACTCCATGCAGTCATGAATCATATAGGACCAAAAGTACCCTACTATCTAGATCTAGTGAGTTAGTTTCAACCTGGTCGGATGATCCTCGCATAAACCAGCATGATCCTCCTTCATGAATTTGGAAATCATGATTCCTTGAATGCAATAGAGGAGAAACCCATCGAACCCATGCTTGTACAAGATCTGCTCACGACCAGGAACATCCAAGAGGGTAAACTGTAACATGCGGCATCAGATTTGCTCACACTCAGCCGGATCTTCCAGGATATTACCGTTTTAGAGGTACTTTAAAAAGGAGGTTCTCTATTTAAGAGTCATTTCAATCAATGCATTCGGGGAACCTGGAGGTCCTAACCCAGAGGTGCCGACAGAAACGTGTCTTATCTGTAGGATTTCATCATCATCTAGAGTGACGGGAGTAATGACCCTCCAGTGTGCCACATGGATAATCAGATCATCCTATTCAGGCTCTGCAAGTGATGTAACTAGGCTCTCCAAGGCGTGATCTCGATCGTTTTGAGATTTTGGGACATGAGTAACTATTGGACGAGATGGGAACTGGGCCATTAGCTAGAGAGTGTGTTCCAAAAATGGTATGATCTCTAGATTTCTAATGACATAGTCACCGTTGATCTGCTTGATGACCAGTTCAGAGTCCCCTTTCACATTCGAATGGGGGAAGCCAATCCCGAGGGCCATCTCGAGGCTGGTAATGAGAGCTTGATAATCCTCCTCATTGTTGGTGCATCCTTTTGACAATAAGAATGAATATGATAAAATGGCATGTTCTAGGGGTAATGAAGACAATACCCATGCCTACTCTATTGAGTCTAGGGTCATTGAGCCTTTTTCTAGTGGGGCTCTGAGATGCACCATTGAAGTGAATTTCCCTACTCGGCATGCCATGGTCTACTGAGAAAATTTCTTCATCAGGGAAATCAAGATCCAGGGACTGGTCTGCAGGAGATGGATGGGCAGCAAGGAATCCTTCCAACGATTACCCCTTAATAGCCTTCTGGGGGACAAACCTGATGTCGAATTTCTAGAGAATCACAACCCACTAAGCTAGATGACCTGTCAATATGGGGTAGTTTAGTATGTATTTCAACGGATCTACTCGAGACACCAGCTGTACCTCATGGTTCTTCAGTTAATTTCACAATTTTTCAATTGTGAATACCAGTGCGAGGTAGCTATTCTTGATTGGGGAGTGTATGGTCTCCATATCGTGGAGCATGCATTTGAGGTACTAAAGACTATTATCTAACCCCTCGTTATTATTTTGGACGAGAAGGGCATCGAGAGACCATTCCCGGTTGGTCACATAAAGGACTAGTGGCTTCATGGAGATAGGTGGTGTTAATACTGGAGGATGGAGCAGGTACTGCTTGATTTGGTCAAAATAATTCTTACATTCTTCATCCCACTCGTAGATAATTCCTTTATTCATGAGTGGTGAAAGGTTCTTACACTTTCCGGGTAGATTTGTGATGAATCAGCGTATGTATCCCATGTGGACTTGGAAGCCTTGAGGCTCCCAAATGTTTCTCAGGGGAGACATCTGACTAAAATCCTTAATATTCTCTGGGTCAATCTTGATGCTCTTGTATCTAACAATAAAGTCGAGAATATTTTCAGAGGTGTCCCCGAAGGCACACATTAATGGATTCCTCTTTATGTGGCTGGAACAGAGGAAGACGGACACTTTCTCGAGGTCTTTGGGATAGTCCTGATGCTAGAGAGACTTTTCCACCAAGTTATCCACATAAAATTTCACCACCATTCCAAGGATCCGCTTAAATATGTGATGAATAACCCATTGATAGGTGGCACCTCATTATTTAAACTGAAGGGTGTGACTTGGTAACATAAAGTACTTTGTGGTTCCCTGAAGGCAACAGACTCCTCATCCTCAAGGGCCATTCAGATCTGGTTATACTTGGAGTACCCATTCATGAAGGAGAGAGATTGGAACCCAGTTGTAGCGTCGATCAACAATTCCATCATAATAATGTGAAAATCATCCTTCGGAAGGTGACGGTTGAGATCTTAGAATTTGATACAGACTATGATCTATCCATTCTTCTTTCTGAACGGAACAATTTTGGCCAGAAATTTGGGGTTCTAGACCTCCTTAATGAAATTGGCTCTGATGAGTTTATGAACTTCTAACTCAACCATGACACCGTGAGAAGGGTGCATTTTCAAGGAGGCTGCTTGAACCCGCGATGATTTTCCAGGAGACCAAGGCGGTGGACGGATACCTTAGGATCTAGTCCTAGAATCTTTTCATAACTCTAGGAGAATACACCATGATGTTGTTCAAGTAAGTCTATTTACTTATATGGAACATTGAGGGGTGTGGAAACACTGATCAATGTGGGTTTTGGGTCTGCCTCGCTACTGAGGTTCACTTGTACCAATTCGTCGATCGTGGAGAAGACACCCTCATCAATGGAGGGTGGAGAATCCTATAAATCCTCTTCCTCACATATGGAGGAGAGATCCTCAGTGCGAAGAGTTTTCTCTAAGTCGACAGATCCCGATAGGAGGATGGTACCAGCCTAAGCCACCGTGGACGCTGCACCGGGGAACTCCTGTGTCTCCGAAACCATAGTGACGAATGCGGTTGATTCGTTCTCATCTGGTCATCATCCTATGGGTACATGCTTGATGATATTGAAGAAATAGTGGAATGTTGTCTTCAGATGGTTTATCCTAGCCTGGTAAAACAATCAAGTATGATGTACTGCTATCACCATGGGGTGGACATCCTGATACCTTATCGGAGTAGGAGGCTCCGGGATCATCGGACCCTGATTTGTGTAGGTGTATAAGGTTTTCTTCTAGCATCGCTTAGACTTCGGAATGTGTTCCCCCTTAATTCCAGAAACCACGAAGCATTGTACCATGTCCTAATATTTATTCTCTAATGGGTTGATTGGAAAGATGTAGGCGTCATTAAGATCTGTCCAAGGGTCGGTCACAGTCGTGGCATGCTCAACCTCGTTAGCCTGAATCTGCTTGTCTTTTCTCTTGTAATAGTCAACATCTAGACATCAGAATTCAAAAGAGGGAAAGAGAGAGATCACCTTGAAGCACACCCAGTCGACCATTAAAAGAGTACTTGAGGCACTGGTGATACAATGAGGGAACTTCCACAGGCAGGTGGAGCCATGGCCTTCCAATCAACATATTGTAAGAAGTGTCATGGGAGAAAACCATAAACTCGGTGATAGAAACTAGACAACCAAATAGGGTCTTCAAGTGGACCATGCCATCTTGTTTATATTTCCTCCTGTCATAACCTTCATCTTATCCAGTGAATGAGATGATGACCTAGCACTCAGCATGCTCGACCACCTCAACATGGAAGGCTTCTACGGTTTCAACCTCTATCTCAAACTAGTGGGGGTTTCATAAAGCCTCGGTGAGGGATTTGCGCATATCCGATGAAAGAATAAGGGCTTTAAGGATAGAAAGATATGCTGGAATTATAGAAATATGCTTGAGGATGTCATACTTCCATGCCAAGTGTGAACTTCTAGTTACAGGAGGTCACAGTAATATAGGAGGTATGTTGGGCCCTACTGACTGGACCGATGACTGACTGGTGATAATAATATCCCACTGCTCACTAGTCAAAGCATGAAGAGTGACTACTGGATGATGGCTTGATGAATAAGACCAGTCCGTAGCAAGGTGTGGCTGATCACGATGCATTTGAGGTGGATCTACCTGATCTAAAAACATGAACGATAGTGAAGGAGGACCTGAGGTCACCAGATTAGAAGGTTGTGTGTGCTGAGCTCCATGCTGGGCTTGCTGCCTGGTTTAGGTCGCATACACAGCCTGGCTGGAAGTACTGACCGAGGAACTCCAATGACCCATATTGTCGTGGCTCCGTCGACGCTGACAATAAATGGGGATGTTGGGAGGATCCCCCTGACTATTCTCGTCATCAAGAATTATATAGGGGCTTACCAAATCTACAGTATTAACAAGGGAATACCCTTAGCTTTCACTCAAAGATTCATCCACTACTGGCCAGATTTTGGGAGGAACCTCAATCTTCGAAGGCATGAAATCTCCGAGAGTACGGGATGACAATGACATTGGAAGAGGACTTTGTTTTCCCTTTTCCACTGGTGTTTTCTCTTCTAAGAAGGGGAATGTTGAGACGATGATGTAGAGGTAGTAGATGCGGCTTCTGAAGACTATATTCAATTTAGGCAAGAACGGATAACACCATATGTTGAGGTGACTATTTTTTGAGCCATCCATTCATCATACTTCTGGGAACCACAGTTAGAATCTTGATGAAACTCACTTTCATTGTCACTACTACTATATAGATTCATACAGAAACATGCCACCTATGCCAGAGCTGGGCCTAACCAGACTATGTTGTTATCCACCTAGTCTTGAAGCTAGTCTTTAAACACATATCACTATTTGAGGGTGTTCTCCAGGATCTAGGGTTGGGGGAAGAAATTAGGGATATCGGTGATCTTCCCCTATTCTGGTCCCTTCACTTAGCCAAACATACAGTCCCCTTATCCATGGAACTGCAAAAGTAGTCGAGGAACTATGCCTTGTTGAATGAGTTGGTATAGTTCCTCCAATCAAAGAAGGGGTCCCTTGTAGCTTAACCCTGAAATGGGGCTGGAGGGGCCTGTCGAGGAGGTGGAGCCTGGTTGTCTAGCCTAGGTGGTTGCAACATTACGCGAGGGCACTTTATGATAATGAGGTGGGTGCTACTCTGCTAGAGGTTGTGCCTCAGGTGGAGGGCCTCTATGAGGATACAGAGGTTTCTCCACTAGTAAAAACTCTAGTTACCTAGGGGCCACTATTTGAGCCACTGTGGTTGCTCGGCCCTGACGGCCCTTCTCACAGGGATTGCTGGAGGAAACAGATGTGCCTTCTTTGCCTACTGTAAGGCTTCCTCTACGTGATGGGCCTTATCAGAGAAGTCTGAGAACCCCCTAGGGTAGGTCTGGGTGATCAAAGAGGGGACCAGTTCAATCTTGAAGTTCTATATGCACATCGTCAGCTGTTTCTCTTGCGTCAGTGACATTTCAATGTAGTACGTGAGCCCGTTCCACCAGGAGACAATGTATACAATGAGCTCATCAGGACTCTTCATGCTCTTGGGTTAGTCTGTGATACTAATCTTCTAACTGGTGGAACTAAACTGGTAGTGTAATTTCATATGGAGGACTTCCCATCCAGCTACTGATCTGATGGGGAGCTGACATTACCAGACAAACTACGGCGCCTTCAATGTCTGTTCGAGACACTGATGTTTGGTGGCATTTTTTTGCGCTAGAGTTCCCAACATAGGCCGACACATTGATATAAAATGGGCCAGGTGCTTCAGCGGGTCCCCTGTCCCATTGAATAGAGAAACTTTGGGATTTCTAAAACCTGGGGGTGATGGCATATCATCCACCAATGCCAGATATGGCCTGATATCAGGAGGGATTTCCACCTATTGAGTCTATAATGCTTAGAGGCAGGAAACGAGTGCCGCTATTGGATCATCTGGGTGGGGATTCATGTCTTGATGGGGATCCCTAACCACCAGTGCATTTGTGGGTTCTTCAACATGATAAGCAGTACCAACAGCTCATGGAGCGGCTGCTGGAATGACCTATAGAGTAGCTGGGGGAACCTAAGTTGGGTCCCTAGGATTGTCACACCGCTTGAGAGGATTTGGAGACACATACCAGACCCTCTTTCCATAAGTTCTAGCCACAACCCTATCTGTGTGGGTAGGATAATCAGGGTCACCTCTGGGCAGTTTTCAAAGGGGATGTTGTGCCTTCCTTTACTACCCCGGCCGATGATCACTGTAGTCTGGCCATAGATCCACAACACGTTCATCAAGGAGGTCGTCGACCATCTTCTAGTGTTCAGTGATTTCCTGATACAATGCCAATTTTTTGGGATCCTCTTCTACCTTCTGCACTGAGCTAGAAAAGTCATAGGTTTTTATGACTCTGAGGTGTTCCTTGACCTTCTGGTGATTCTGGCTGAGGACTAGTTCCTTAGTGGGCACTAGAAGACCCCGTAGATTTATTTGCTGGTGAGTGACCCTTTCTAACAGATCCAATAGTTGTGCTACTCCCTCAGTGGGTAAGTCTCCATCATAGATCTCCAACTCATTCTCTCCCTCTGATAGGTCATTAGTGTTAACCGAAACCCTTCCTAGAAGCATATCCTTTATGTTGCCTGGAAAATTGGGCTGGCGATGGATGGATCTAAAATGGAGGGCCGCGTATTGCCCCCCAAAAACGAATTTTTACATAGGGATAATCCTCCTTGATTATCTTGTGGAGCACATTAAAGATATAGACACATCATTGTTGTAGGGTCCTATAGGGCCCTAGAGACTCATGGTGCTAGTCCACGGGGAGTGTCGCCAAATAGACTAAACATCATTGTTGGCCGATGTCTTTGAAGTGCACCCGACTCTTTGGGAAGGTCACTCATCGATGTAGAAGATGGAAATGGGTCACCTAGAGGTTCTGAAAAAAGAATCCAACCTCTTCCATGGTGAGTTCCCTTGGTGTCCTAAAACTTGGCACCACAACTGGCCAGAACATCTCTAGGAAATGGTCTAATGTGAGAATATCCCACAAGCTCCATGGCCTAAATTCAAGGTCTGGTCCTTTATTTCGCCACTCATCTACTAGAGGTGGATGAAGAACTAGTATTGGTATAGAGGAAAACCACAAAGATGGCAGGTTGGCCGAAAAGGAATACAATGAGTGAGATGAAAAGTCGCCGCATCTTAGGCTATCCTCCGAAGGGAGGAGTGACTTAGCCACCACATCACAGTAAGAAGGTATGGCGACTATAGATTCTGGTGAAAGGACTGTGGATATCTTCAATGGGCCACACTACTTCTCATCCTCCATTGGTCCCTAGAATAGCTCTGTGTGATCTTTAATTGAGGATGAGAGTACTTCTGGTGATGATGGCATTGATTGCATGACTGAAACCAGTGGGTTTGCCAACTTTTCATCCTCCTGGATGTACCTGCGGAGGGAGGTGGGAATCCAATGGACTTCACATTCTATAAGTATGATGATGATGTGCCTTATTCTTTCCCCAACTCTTGACCTATAGGATCTAGGTGAGGGTTTCATCGATGAGTCATATTCTGCCTCAGAATCTGAGAAGCAGACTAGTTTGATCTCAGTCTGAATCTTCTCAGCATTTATTTTATGGCAGCGATGACCTGCCATCCTGCCCCAGGATAGTTATCAAGGACATAGTAGATTTATGGCATGAGGAGGACCTTTGGCCGTACTAGTGCTACAACAGAGATGATTTCCTCCTGAGTGAGCTACTGTGCAAGGAGCACCTGGAAAGACATCAAAGGGAACATGGGGTGGACCTCCCTGTCCAGTGACTGATGTGTGAAGGGAATCCCCGAATGAAAATCTATAGTAGGTAGGACCTCCACTAGAGCCGATGGGAGAATGGGTAGGACCTCCATGTTTTTTTTCTTCTGGTAGCATTAGCACGAGGAGGGTCCTCTTACTATTCAAACTGAACATGGGTTGGACCTCTGTTCTGGGTGCTGGTGATGTGAAGATAACCTTCACTCCTCTTATTACTGAGGAGAGGATGACCTTCTCCAGTTGCCACAACGACATGGGGAGGACCCCCATGATGGAGATTGACTGGAGGTGTAACCTCCCCATACTAGTGACCTGTAGCTGGAGGAACAACTCCATACCTGATGTAATGACCAGGGGAGAGGACTCCGTACTAAGTGTTGTTCCCATGAAGAAGACACTCATTTGGATTAAATGTGGCACAAGGTAGACCTTCATGCTGATCTTGGAAGCCGGGAAAACCTGCGTTCTCTATGGTGATGGTACAAGGAGGACCTCTGTACTAGGTGTCGCTGTTGTGGGTTGGTCCACGACGGTCACTACCTACACCAGCAACCAGAAGAGTCGACCCAGCCTACCCATGGGGCGGTTAGAGCCTCAATTTAGGTCGGGTATATAAGTCCCCCATGCTCATCATACATAGGGGGATAATGGTACATGTCGGTGGTGGCACAATCCACAGTAGTTGTTGATGTTGACGCCCCTTGGGGGCCATCCTCCTCGGCCTGTGTCCGACACTGGCGTCGGGTCAGCCAAACTGGGGTCGGCAGTGCAGGCACATGGATTACATGCACTTTAGACCATGTGACTAGGATTTGATGCCAACGTAACCTAGTAGGAGTCCTCCTTGGGGCCCCTAAAACAGAATCCTTTCCGGGTTGGCCCAAACATCCTCTACCTCATCGGCATAGAGGAGGGAATCATCGATGCATTATAGGGATAGTCTCTAGAAACTGTTGTACATTGGTGTGGGGAGTAGTGGCGCCCTGCACAGACCTTAGGGATGGTGGTGGCGACAAGGAACAAACACCTTTAAATCCTAGTGGGCCATATCCCCAGTTGGGATAATCCCCTCTTCCTCATATCAACATACAAGGTCATTTATCAGTCATCATCGTATGAATTATGAAGGGGAAATGGGGCGTGGGTGCCTGGTATCTGTGTTTGGGGAAGCTGTCGCAGAAGCAGTGAAGCCACGTAGCATTGTTGCGTTGGCACTTCCCCATCCCCTGCATCGGTGGGTGGGTGGTGATCAGATTTCTGATGTAGCAACACAGTTCCTAGAAAGCAGGGGGATTAAACCATTAGTGCTGAAACAATGAAATTGGTGTCCAATTTCCCAATGACATTCCATATTCCATGTCTGGTAAGAATAATCTGCACTAACAACATCGTAGACCGGGATGTTCGACATTTTAACTGCCCCGACTTTAGGTGAGTTTCACACCGAGCCCACTATTTTCTTGGTAGGACCCAGTGCCAGATAACTGGATCCAGTAACATGCTAATCCATTGATGTCTCTAATGATACTAATCTCCACATTGAGGAGAAGACATTTACGTCAGGTTCACCATTTCATTTCCCGATGCTTTTGTCGGGGCATGTGCATCCGTCTGTTTGAGGACAATGAGGACATGTTGGATATTGCCCCGCATTCTTGACTTCCAAAGGTTGGTGAAATCTGTTGATTATTTAGGGATGTCTTCTCCTTGATTGAAATGGGATGATGGGACGTCAGTTCCTCCTTCCATGAATTCCTCCTCGGAACTCATCACCTAGTCCGGGTCTCCCTTATAGATTCAGATGTTGTTCATGAAACTCTTCCCAATGCCATATCTTCATGGACACCAGTTTATTACACTACTTCTGTCAGGATATTCCAAGGGGTCTGGTCAGGGAAGCAACCTTCAGTCGGGGGAGTAGTCAAATTGGACATCACAGGAGTTTCTGGGCACAAGAACACTAGAACGTCAGGGTTTCTTCCCCTTATTATATGGCTTCTCAAGGGCACAAAATCCAGAGTCATCTGACATTGAATTCGAGGAATTATATTCCATAGGCATGTCTCTTCTGTTTTCCTTAACTTCCCATTTTTAACACAAGGTATGCCACAATTTTAACATCTAGCGGAGACAGATCAGATTGAATAGAACACTGACTATAGTGGATTAGATGGGTTCGACCCTTGGAGGGAACACTGATGTCGGGGATAACACGTGGTTAGTTACCTGGTTACCGCTAGGATAAGTGAAGAGGTGGATTTTCATGATCTCACTGGGATTTGGCAGCCCAGTTATGAATCAAGAAGAATAATGGATGGTTATGTGAAGTGGATAGAGAATGAAATGGAGTCGACCCAAGGGAAACAGTGATGTTGGGATTGAGCCTCAAAGATAAATCTTAACGTATCCCCGTGGAAGGGAATACAAATACACATAGATCAGGATGGGGTATTGGATCAGGGTGTATGCGGAGGACAGCGACCCATTGATATACTAGGGCCTACACGTGGTTAGCTGCACGAGTTGGTCTGATGCCATTGGGGCGGAGTAGAGATGCGAGTCCCAATGAAAGGGAAGATAATGTCTTACCATCGATTTCAAAGTACAACAGCTTACCATTGGGTGGGATTGACAATGGATTACTGCTGGATGTGGGTGACAACAACATACCATTGAATGTGATTGTCAATGAATTACCGCTTAATGAAGATCACAATGGCTTACAACTGCCAGGAGATCAGAATGGATTACAACTAAATAGGGAAAAATTTAGTGTCATGGAGGAAAAAAGGGGGTGTCCAATTTAACATCATGATGGATTGGGGTGAACTGACGTGAAATGGTAAGGACTGATGGGTGTTGATATTGAACCTTAGAGAGGCTTCCTACATACCATGCCTTGGCCAGGATCGTAGTCCCTGTAATTTAGGAGGGTGGTGAACTGATGTGATGGGGGGTTGGAACCAATGCATGGTGGGATTGAATATAAGGGAGGCTTGCTATGTATCTTTCCTTGGAAAGGAACAAAGTACATATAGATAAGAAGGAGTGGGAACCGATGTGAATGGGGGTTGGAACCCTTAAATGGAGGGCTTGAACCTCAGAGAGTATTACTGTGCACCTTTCCTTGGCAAGGATCAATGTCCACGTAGTTCAAAAAGAGTGTTTAAATACTGTGAAGGCTATCAGAACCAATGGATGGTGGGATTAAAGCTTAGGGTGACTTCCTACGTACATTTCCTCTAAAAGGATCAAAGTCTATGTAGTCTAGAAGGGTGGTGAACTGATGTGAGGGGGGGACAGATCCAATGGATGGTGGGCTTGAACCTCAGGGAGGCTTCTTACGTACCTTGCCATGACAAGGTTCAAATTGAATGTAGTTTAGAAGGAGTGGGGAACCAAAGTGAAGGGGGGTCGGAACTAATGCATGATGGGTTTGAACCTCAAGGACACTTCCTACATACCTTTACTTGGTATGGATCAAAGTTGACATTGTTCAGGGGGTCGGTGAACTTGTGTAAAGGGGGTTGAATCCAATGGATGGTGGGAGTGAACCTCAGGGAGGCTTTCAAAATAACTTTCCTTGGTAAGGATAGAAGTCCACGTAGTTTAGAAATAATGGTTAACCAATGTGAATAGGGGTCAGAACCAATGGATGGTGGGATTGAATCTTAGGGAGGCTTCCTACATACCTTGCCTTGGAAATGATCAAAGTCCACATAGTTCAGGAGGAGTGTTTGGGGCTTACACTCTAGGATTCCCAGAGATAATTCCATAGTCGGTGCTTGCTCTAAGCTCACACGAGTCATGCTCGGTGTGAGAACTAAGAGGCAGTAAGGTCATGGCAATCATGTCGTTCAACGTGCATCTGTGGGAAGTGGAATGGGGCTGACACGTAGTCATTGGCCCAAAATGAAAACATGGGATTATGCATGGTTAGGAGCCTTGGGAGATGGAGATTGGGACATACCCCAGGGTGGAGGCCCAATTGAAACAAAGCCCAGTGGGAGATGGACTTGGAAGAGATGGGAGAAGGGTTTTGTTGCCCACCCACCCTCTCTAGTATTTGGCCACGAAGAAGATATGACGAGCAGAGACGTTGCCTCCTGCACGAAAGGCTATGGGGTTACACAAAGGTGGTTTCCATTTCCCTGCAGAGAGATTCCACTCCAATAAATAATATCTCATTCCATGTGAGGAATGATCTCACTTCTATGGAGAATGGTTGGAATATAGAATTTCCAAGATGGGGGACCCCACATATGATTTACGAAGTGGGGTCACAGTTTAACGTCATGTGTTGAGGATGATGGTGCTTGGCAGTTTAATTTCCTACAGATCAGACGAGGTGGGTTCACTCCACACCCCTGGGACATACATAACTGATACCCTCCCACCGTTGAGGACGGGAAGGAATCAAATATGCCGTGTAGATGGGGGTGTTATGGAGTGATCCATTTAGTGGTCCACGTTAGTGTGGCTATGCGATGAAGCAATAGCTCTTAACATGCTTATGCAAAGAATCATGAGGTGAAGAAACGCAACAGGAAGTACCACCCAAGGGATCCTGAAATTACATCTTGTAAACCTATAGGGTCGCACGGGAAAAGGAGTTGTGGAGAAAAGGGGTTCATAGATGAAATCCTCATGAAGCTCTGGTGATCCATGTAGTGGAGGGGCATCATGAAGAGGTATGTTTGGAGAGGTGAAGTGGACTAGCCTAGGCAGAGGGAATAAGTGCAAAGAGAAGGTGCTTCATGAAGTGGAAAGGCATTCTAAGAGTAGTGCTTCACGAGGAAAGGGTGCCCTGTGAAGCATAGCATTGAAATGAAATGTGTTTCACAAAGTATAATGACCCTGAGTTATCATGTGGGTTATATGTGCATGGAGGGTACTTCGCCAAGCATAAGTGCTCCTCAAAGACCCGAGTCCCCTTGGGGATCCCCTTCTTTCATAGAGGTTTTTGGACTTCGCCAAGGGTATCACTCTTTGAAGATGGGATGAATTCAAACCAAGGGAGAGGAACTTCTCGATGATAAAGTAACGTGAAGAGCTCGTGATTCACTGAGTAGAAATCACTTTGTCATTTGAGATATATGAAGTATAAAGGTATGAGAATCTGTCCTTTGGGCTCGAGGGGAGCTCGGTATTTATCGAAAAGAGGTAAAGTGAAGCAGAGCTTGCTGGGTAGGATGAAAAATGGAATTATTTTGTAATCGGGAAGCCTCCTACGTCCTTTATCCATGGCATGTTCACAAATGAGAACTGGGTTCACGGAGCCTCACACCTTCTCCACAGCGAGTTCACAAAAGTCAAATGGGTTCACGGAGCCTCCCTCCCCCATGCTTTGCGGCAGGCTCGCAAACATAAAATGGGTTCATAGAGCATCTTGCCTCCTTTCTCTAAAATGGGTTCAAAAATGTCAAATGGGTTCGCAGAGCCTCCCCCATCCTTACTCCATGGCAGCTTCATGAAGAGGGGAGCTTTGCATTAGTCGCATTGCTGCGGGGCTCCGTGGGCAAGCTTCACAAGGTAGCCCCAAATTCTTTCTGTTTATTCTTGTTCATCCCAAATTTTGGCACCAACAGTCTCCCATAATTGATGATTTTAATCAAATTCAATAGATCCATATCATCCTTTTTGGATTTATTTTTCCCATCCAGTAAATATGGGTAATCAAATAGATAAGGTAGCATTTTTCCCCTTCCCAAATAATTTCTTTATCCAAATTTACTATATCTGATAATATGATATCTCTAACAGTCTTCATCATGGATAAAAATATATTTCACAACATACTTAAATAATCAACCACATTTTTTTCCCTAGGTTTCCAAAGTATTGTGCAATCTTAGTAATTGAGTAGTTTTATCCATAACCTTTGTCGCATGTTCATATTTCTCTAAATGGATATGAATATCCAAATCTTATGATCCATATATACATTATATAATTAATAGTAGAGGTAGTTTCTTCATATATTCAAGGAAATTATTATAGATACCAATTAAATATCATGAAATAGATAGTCATTTTCATGTATCATTAATAACATTGATGCATAAGAAACAAATGAACTATTTTTCCTTTTGAAAACACCTTAGTAATTTCTTCCATGCATCAATATATATCACAAATCCTCACTTAACAAATGCTAATGTTGATACTGAAGAATTGATCAATCCATTATTTAGTCCCTTAAAACATTATTTAGATTCCGTTATCTAGGTGAATTAAAACCCTTCACATGCTGAATTGTTTAACAAGTTGGATAATTATGGTTCTTTTAATATAAGCATTGATAATAACCTACTAAAACAAGGAATCCATGTATCTCAATTATATTCATTAGCGTGGACCATTAAATGAATTCACTGGTTTTTAAAGGACCAATCTATATTCCATAATTTGAGATGATATAGCCAAGAAAGTAACATTTTAATGTTAAAAATCATAGTAACTAAATTTATCACAAAACACCCTTTCTCAAAGAGTCATAAGAATAATTCCCAAATGATTCTCATACTCATCATTGATTTCTGGGTATATCAATAGATCATTAATAAATCCCACCATAATATCATTAATATAATCCTTGATATATCTATTCATAATATCTATAAACACTAAGGGTGAATTAGTAAATGAAAAGGGAATTATTGTAAACATATATTTTCAATACCTTTTAGGAAATTCATTATTAGTTATATCATCAAAAGTAATCCCTAAGTAATGATAATTTAATCAAGATAAACCTTTTATAAGTATTGACCTCCCTTAATTTAATCAAATAAGTCATCATTTTGAACTAAAGGATACATTTCATTATATCAATTGCATCTATTTCTCTTTAATTAACAATTAATCTCATAAACTCATTCTTCTTATTGAAAAATAGGATAGGGGAAACAAAAGGTGAAGCATTAGAGTGCATGAATCCATTATCACAAAACTCTTGTAGTTTTTTTTAAACTCCAATAATTCCACTGGGGTCATTTGATAGGGAGTCATAGATATGGGTTTTTTTAGAAAAGATGAATTTATGGTAAGACTTAGATACATGATTTGGCTGATGTTCTGATAATTAATTTGGAAATGCATCATTATATTATTTCCCAATAGGCACATCCTATATTTTTAGGATATCAAACTCATACATAGACTACATTTTCACTTCTTACTATCCCAAAATTTTATTAC
The DNA here is from genome assembly GCA_963277665.1 of Viscum album. Classification (NCBI taxonomy): domain Eukaryota; kingdom Viridiplantae; phylum Streptophyta; class Magnoliopsida; order Santalales; family Viscaceae; genus Viscum; species Viscum album. Next base: position 1,256,330,465 of record OY728157.1, on the reverse strand, counting down.
TGTTAGCTTTTAGGGTAGGATATTGAAAAAACTAAGATAATGAAATATATCCTCTAAAAATAAGGGATTACTTACCCACTTTACATGTTTTAACATCCTTCTTTGAAAAATAAATTATTGCATTATACATTGAGATCCAACCCGTCCCAAGGATTTTATCAATATCAACCATACGTATAAAAGAATTTTTTCCACATGGGAATATCTAGGAGAATCAATATAAATTACCCAATATTTTCATGTTATAGTAATATTTCCACTAGGTGTTTTTTTTATCCTCTTAATGTATCAGGGGATGATTCAGTGTTCTTAGAAAATTTTAACGATATAAAAGAATATATTGATCTAGATTAAAATAATTCATTATAAAATTTTTGATTCCAATCAAAATACATACTATCAATTAATTTTTTACATAAAATTATACTATAGAAATTCTATAAGGCTAAACATTCCCATTTGTTCTCTTTTGAGAAAGATTCCAATAATGCTTCGGAAATTGATTGAAATAGTTTCTCATCTCATTATAGTTAAATAATTGGACAAAAAACTTTCTATCCTACATCTAATTAATAACACAAATGTACTCTATCTCTATAAATATATCAATCCCCCATTTACTTTAAGAAAGCCTGATGAAGATTCTTCCCACAATTATTACATGTTAAGAATTACACCCATCCTCACTTTTTCATTTTCTATATTTTTCTTCACATTTTTCATATTATCCTCTTCTTATATTTCATTCCATTGATAATATAGTACTCGAATAACCCTTTAAATGTGGTGATATAACTTGTAAAAATCTTATCATATGTGGAAAATTCTTGATATTCCAATGCAATTAGAATGCTTTTCTTTAGTCTATACAAAGTATATATATTTATTTACAGTTTGGGTGTATAGTTCAAAGAATTTCTTATTAACCTTATAATTTCATCCTCATAATCAATAATATATTCCTCTTATTTTTTTTCTTAAATTAAAAAATTTCCATTTCATGTATGAATTTTTTTTATTGGGAAAATTGATTTCCAAGAAAATCACCTTAAAAATTTTATATTCTAGGATTTATTTTGAGTCCGGTATGTTAATTTTTTCAATCAATAACCACCAATAACAAAAATAACCCCTTAGATAATATATTTCAATGAAAAACATCTATTTATCACTATATCATATTATTAGGAATGTCTTTTATAGATACTTTATGTATTATTTATCTAATAATGGAATCAAGGATCTATTTAATGATGCTGGTTTCCGGATAATTAAGTGATCCAACAATGTAACACTATGTTAAGGGGAAATAAGTCATTACACAGAGTCAAGGTTATTGGATATAACTTTATTCAACTTACCTGAAATAGTTATAATCTATTCAACTACAACACCATCCTCAATGAATTTATACGGAGATAAATCCCTATATTCATTATAGGTGTTGACATGGTTTTTATTACGTTTATTAGGAACCATGTTGAAAAAACATAATATACATAATATGTTAATAAAACTATGAATTTTAAACCAAAATATTCAATTATTAAGTATGTAAATATATTGATTATATTAAGGGTTTTTTATAATGTTCATGTTGTTAGATATTTTCTTCTGAATCTATTTCTTGAGGTTTCTACTGAACATGATTTGATACAAAATAATTACAACCATGACTCTAGTAACATAGATATATTGGTTATTTTGTTATATTTTAATAGAATACAAGAGATCACATTACACAATATATAATATTTTAATTATCTTATAGTATTGGATACATATAATATCATTAGATTACATTTGGAAATAGAAAATAAAAAATACAATTCTGTTAAACATTATTATTTATTCAAGAATATCCTTAGATCATGTATATTACTCTTATTTATATCCTAGGTAAAAATGAAACACAATAAATTGTTGATATTAGATATTTACAAAGGTTTTTTATATAATGAATGCTAACATTTCATAATTAATCCATAATAATATGTTTAAAATATATAATTAAATTTATTAAATACTAGAAAAATCTATTCATGATATAATAAAAAAACTGGATTGATAATTGGAATAAAAAATGAATTCATTGTAATAGAATGAATAATGAAATGCACCTTAATCGTACATCCAAGGGCTCAACAAAAACATCATAATAAAATCACCAAGCCCTAATTGTAATAAATCATACATAATAGAGAAAATACACACTAATTAACCTGAACATGTTTGTCTCCCGAGACCTATATATACATCATGGGGATATATAATTTCATTCCTTATGTAATAGAAAATAAATCCAATATATCTATCAAATGAAATATTTGGACTTAAAATTCATATCATAATGTTCTTAAAGAATCCATTCACGCACACACACACACATGTATATCTTAGTAATCAATAATTTTTCCTTATAAAAGTAATGGTTATATTAATTAACACAAATTCCATAGTCAATTGAATTAAATTTATATCTAAGTGAATATACATAAAAATTATTTGAATTATAGGATATAACTTATATAATTAAATGTATTCTTGATGATGATGTAATAGAGTAAGGCTCATCCATCCCATGGGGGGTATTATTTAGTTTATGTTAAATTAATGGAATGGTTGGAGAAATAAAACTAATAGAAAAACCCCCTCCTAAATATTACTATATTGGAATATTTTTGAGTTATAATGGTTTATAAGGGTATCATAATGACATGTAAATATAATTTATTGATACAATCATGGTTTTTAAAAAATGGATCATAACATCCCTCTATATGGAAATATAAATGAATTCAATGACTTTCAAAAGAGAAATCATGATAATGGTATGAAATCCAACACTATGATATATCCTTTCCAAAATCATGAGAATAAATTAATTAGATCATTATAGTATGATATCCTGAAAGAGAACCACATATAAGGGTTTTGGGAACCCTTAACTCCTTAATATCCTTGAGAAAAAATCTTATGAATAGATTTTGGAGGGATAGATAGTGGTAGATTTTGAAACCATTATATAACTAAATCTCTAAAAAACATATTGAGTGGGAAAAGGGGAGAAAAATAATGCTCAATTTTTTATGTTGATAGAGATGTGAGGAAGTGTTGTTATTTATAAAAAATAAAGGGGTATTTCTTTAAAATTTATAAAAACAGGTCATTGAATTTTGGTAGTGTAATCATAAAAAAACATTTAACTTACCATGTTTTTAAACCATGGTATTTTACAAGTTGGTATTGGTTTTTGTGTTTTATGAAACTAATAACAAAATTACAATAATTTAAATTATTATTGACTTCTAAATTATATTTATTGTCAGATACTTTTTTGAGAAAATTTTAAAAAATACTTTATGATTTTGAAAATTATTTATAGGTTTGGATGTTTTTAAAATTTTTAAAAAACTGTATATTAATAAATTAATATATTTTTGGTAAATAAATACTTTATATTGGTTATTAAATCAGTTTTAATTCATTATGAGGTCATATGAATTATTTTTTGTGTAAATTTTATTTCACTCTGTACCAATAAATTATAGAATCTTAGAAAATTATGAAAAACTCCCTACTAAATTTTTTTAGCAAACTGATTATAATTTTAATGTTTTTTTATAAATATAATTTCCTACATAATAAATAAAACTCCATAAACATGGAGTAGGTGGTTATATTACATTATTGGTATATAATTCAAGAGTTCATGTATGACCTGAAAACTTATTAGTCTTAAAATACAAGAATCAAACTTATGTTACATTTTATAAAATAATATAAAACTTGAAAAAATTATGATAAAGTTATTATACCTTCTATATAATCCATAAACATTAGACATAGTTCCCCTCTATGTTTCCTAGAGAAATTAATGAATTAATGGAAATTTCATATGCTCGGTAAGGAGTAGAATACAATAGAAGCTATCATATTGTAAGCATAGAATAAGTGACATTGGAGGAATAAATAAAAAACTACTCTATAATAAACTAAAACTGAGGGAATGATATATCCATGAATATAAATTAAAACATGTATAAAAATAATCAATGTTCTAATACTGATGGAATGTATAATATTAGAAATCAATTTTTTTTAAAGGCCTTGTGTCAAGACACTATATTGATACGAGTAGAGGTATACATCAAACCCAAGTATTTTTGTATCATGATACCCATTTATTTATAAAAGGTTATTTAATTATTTACCCCACCCTTACACTAATATAGTTCAATGGAATCACTATAATAGTTGAAAATAAAATTCATACCTTTCCCTAACGAACAACTGGATGAATTAAATCATGGATATCTATATTATAAAAAAATAAAAAAGAAACAAATACTTCCTCATTAAGTATAGTAATGTGGATGTATATGAGAACATCCCTTATACTACTTAGTTGTTTTTGAATATCCACAAAGTCACAAGAATTACCCTTTTCAAATAAATATAGTGTAAATGGTACTTCCAATGTTTTGGGTTTTCCTTGTAAGATAATAAATGGGTTAAATGTCATTCATTTATAGGATACCAAGAAGATGCTTGAATAAATCCTTCATCATGGTTTATAAATAGTGTATTAATTTTCGATGGTAGATCCCCTGGGAGTGTCTAGCCAGACATATAGTCTTAGTGCAACTCATATTTAATTAGAATGATAATTGAGTTAATGCTCAACAAACCCTATTACGAGTGATTACCCCTAGATGAATCTATTCTATAGCCACATAAAATGGCCAGTATATATATAGGGATATATTTTCTAGGAAAATTCACACACTTTTACTTTTCTAAAACATAAAATAGATTTTCCACCATGGAAAACACTATATTTTTTCAATAGGTTTAATAAAAATTTTATCAAAACAATATGATGTATATCCATTAAATTTAGGTGGTTTATTGTAAAAATTATTCCATGTAAATTCATCAAAAATCAATATAATATAACTATGGAATATAGTAATAGTCCCATTGGATAAAAATTGATATGGACAAAGATACTTATGGCTTGGTTGGTTATTAAATAAAAACCTATTGAAATATAGGTATTTAAATTGATCCTAAAAAACCACGAAAAAAAATAAATTTCAAGATATAACATATAAAAAACATAATATATAACCCACATAATGTAAATTAGGTTTATAATACAAACATATCTCAAATATGATAATTTTAGATGGAAGACCCTAAACACTTATCCCGAATTCCAGGAACATAAATAAAAATACTGTATAAAAAACTTATATATCATAATAAATTCATTCCAAAAACCTTCTCATTGACATTTTCACTTATATTCTTCATATATAGTAATTCTATCTTTGAATTATATATATATTCAACATAGACTGTTTACAGTTTTAATCATTTCTAGTATTTTTATTAGTGTGGTTTCCATATTTATTCTTATTATAGATTTTATCACCACCAGGTTGTTAAATTATTTATAATAATTAATGTTGTTTTTATTTTTTTTCATGATGGTTTTTTTTCTTTATCATTGAATATTAAATCGATAACAAACATATTTCAATGATTCTTGAAGGGTGTTTTCTTAATTATAAAGTTATATATATTTTACCACTCTAAAAACAAAAATATAATTATTTACTTATTTATAAAATATACTATTACACATTAAAGAATCATATTCATATGTGGTATAAATTTTTAGTACTGCTCACATTGGTGGACAAACCAACCAAAACATGAACATACCCTAATTTAATGGATGATTATTATGATATTTTGTTTTAATATCATTATACCAAAGGAATAATGATCCTATTTGGTACTATTTGTGTGAAATATAATAATTTAAAAAATATAAATAAAATATTAATGGATATCAAAATTTTATATAAACTTAATAAAACAATTTCCTCATAGTAATATTTTTTAAGACGATTAATTTTATAGAAATTATTTATTGTTTATATCAATAATAGGTTTTTTTTCTCAAAAAACCTTAATAGTGATTTAAAAATCCTATTTATCATTTAAAACCATTCTTAATTCCATCCGTGAATAGTTATAATGAGAAAATAGAGTACACTTCTTCTTAGAGGCTATAGTCTACATGTGAGAATGCATGATGATTTTATTTTTCATAGAACAGAAGGAGTAAAATAGTGAATTATATAAAAATGTTATATCTGTTATTATTAATTAATAAATAATCATTTCTTACCAGACATGTTTAGTGGTGAAGGAATAAAAATTTCTTCATGGATGCGGTAGTCCACACATACTCTCAAATCATGTTTTCTTTTCTCATAATAAGAGTGTGAAGGCCTATGAGGGGCTACTCTTCCCCCACCATAGCAGCTAGGGTTATTCTCAGGCCTCATCTCCCATTCTACCTCTGGATGGTATCAGTCTTACATCGGCTCCCTCTAGATCATCTCGTCATAAGTGTTGCTTGGAGACTATGTGGTGGGGTTCCGAAATGGGTTAATGGTGTCCTGAACATCGTCTTCAGTGACATCGCATCTCAGTGGAACACTGATCTCTTTGATCGGTGCACCATGGCCTTTCCCTTCTGTGGAATTGACTCACTGTGTGGCTTAGTGAGGATCATCTTGTCTCATATATTGTGGCGTCATCACGGATCTGACTCCTCTATTCAGTTTGGTGGTGTGGCTTGGTGTCTGCACGGTGGGGTTCTAGCATGGGTCGCAGTGTCCCCGACTTCGATTTCACCATTGTCGCATCTCAGAGGAACTTAGGTATCTCTGATCGGTTTAGCATGGCTTTTCCCTTCAGTGACGTCGACTCACTATGTGGATTGGTTTTGGATTGGCTCTACATGGTTATTATGGTATCATCTTGGTTTCGCTCCTCAGCTTGGTCTGGTGTGGCCAGGAACTATTTATGCCGAGCATCTGGTGTGGGCTTTCAACTGATTGGAAGAGGTTCGGAGGGAGAAGGTCCTTGTTTTTGGTGTTTTTGGTGAGGTTTGAAGGTTTAATGTTTTGTCTTTGGTTTGTGTGGTGTCCTTATCATTGGAGGTTCTTCTCCCCGGTGTCTCCAGCTTCCCATGGTTGGGTATGTCTATTGATGGCGGCAGAGTTTTCTTCCAGTGGTGGGTCTAGTGAGCGGTGAAGGTTCTATGCTGCATGGGGTGTTTGGGTCCTACATTTGGAGAAATACAATGATGGTTTTTATGATGTTTCTTGTGTGATTTGTGGAAGTAGATTTTCTGTTTGGTTTATGGTTTGATCCTGGAGGTCGAAAGTAGTGCAGCTAGACTTGACTATACAGTACATGCCCAAAGGAGGATTCAGATTTAACAGTTCACCATTTCAGAGAATTTTGGATTTGGTTGTTTGAGAGGGTATCACGTTCGTTATCGTATTGGGTCTGTGCATTGACACATGACACTTGCTCGTCGAATTGTCTTGTAACGGTAGGGAGTTTTTTATGATCAAATTCTAGGGAGGGAAGATTCATGTTTTCAGTCTGGTTTTAATTTTTCTTCCTAAGGGTGTGAGTTTTTTTATGTCTCTAAAGTCTTTTTGGGTTTCCCCTTCACCCCGTAAAGGGGGCTCCATAATAATAATAAAAATTTAGGCCTTCGGGTCGTTGGAGTCATTTTTCATAACAAAAAACTGAATGATGGTTATTGGTGGTTACTTGACCATAAAATTGTTTATTATATTACCAATAATGATTTTTCCATATATGTATGATAATTTAATAATTTTAATTGTAAAATATAAATAAAAAAAATTTATGTAAAAAAAGGATTACTCACATTGAGAACTTTGATATTTCAATGAAGGATCCCTTAAAAACAGAAGGTATAGAATAAAATATGATGAAAAAAAGATAATGTAATAAATAATAGACTTATGAATAAGAAAAAGTGTATGGTTTAAAAAGAAATACAAATTTTATGTCTTGTATTATATTTGTTATGATATGCCTTTTTATAAGTCAAATGGGATGGTTTTTTTAAAATAAAGATAACTTTTTAATAATGAGAAGTCACCCACATGAAATGTGAACCAAAAATTTATAAATAATAGAGTGAGGAATTTATAAGGTCAAAAAATCCTATATATTTAAATTTATAACTTGTTTTCAACTCTTAACCATTAAAATTTAAATAATTTTTATTTTAAATTTTACAATTGTAACTTATTTTACCTTAGTAATTTATCCATTATGCATAAAATTAAAATTGAAATTTTTAAATAAATTAGACCTGCTAATTTAACACAGAAAATATATACAATAATATTAAATTTCTAAAAGGTATATAAGTAATTTTTAAATAAGTAAATGTATGTTTCATTAAAACATTTTTACTGATAAATGTGATTTTTGTTTTAAAATATCAAATAAAAGTTTATATATTAAAGATTATTTCTTAAAATATATAATTTTACTTATAACACATATAATTTTTCATGTTAAAAGTATTGTGAGATTTATTTTCTTATTAAAAACTTGTAATGTCATAAAATTTATGGTTTTAACAAAAAATGGTATGTGCACTATTCAACTAAAAATCATTCTTTTAGAAAAGTCCCAAAACAATATCTTACGATAATATCTTCAATTTGAATTAAAAGTGAATTTTATTTTATGAAAATAATATTAAAACATTTAGAAACAAAGATTTTAAATATTATTATAAATAAAGGGTCTGTATACTGTTCATTGGGTGATAGTTTATGATATGGAATGTACCTTCTATACTAGGGTCTCAAGTAGTTCATTTTTTCCATTTAATTAATTTCATTTTGTGTATATATCATATATTGAGAATATATAGACATTCCTTCCTCATATATTCTCCAGTATCCTAGGTTTCATATTCTAGTTTTTTATTTTTCTAATGGAATTTTTCTAATGGAATTTTCAAATTCCTTACAACTTTCTCTATTATGTGATGAATATGGACATGTTATTCATTATATGATTAGTTAGGATCCAATTATAATACCTAATGTTTTACTTCATGAATTTTTTTTTGGTATGTATTACATCAATAACAAAACATGGACGATATCATGTACTTTATAAAGGTTGGGAATCATATAAAATCAGTGTGAGACTACTCCAGCACTTTCTCGTATTTCCAAAGACCCATATATCTATGGGTTAACATCCAATTTTTCCCAAATCTTACAACTCTCTTATATGAATAAACCATTAATCATACACAAAACCAACATTTAATTCACATTATTTCCTTTTATTATCATAATAACTCTTTTTTATGCATTGGGATATGTTAATATGATCCTAAATAGCCTGTAATTTTCTATTTTACTCCTTTAGAAGCTATTGGATAACTATCTATCTTCCTTAAACGTCATCCCAATAGGTTTGAGTATGACACCTATTTCTATACATTTGTTCATATGATTCCATATATATGTATGAATGGAAAATATAATTTTTTTTAAAATTACACAAATGTTCGCTATTGATACCATATAACATATAAGTTAGGAAAACATAATCTTATCATATCTTTCAATGTCTTGATATTCCTTTTCAAACTTCTCATTAGTTTTAGGGTGATAAGAAGTGCTTAAAAGTATATTAGTTTCAAGATCCATTTAATGAATCTTTCAAAACATTTATGTGAACAAAGGGTTTTGATACTATATAATTTATAGAAGTTCCCCATGAATCCTTATGAATATATTTTTATAGATCTAGGAAAGGAAATCAATGGGTATATTTTCGCATATAACTAAAAAAATGTGTAAACATAGTAAGGTGATGTATAATGAACCATATTAAATTATTCTTCATTAGATTATTTTAATGTCAAATTAAAAAGTCTATTTTAATAATTTCCCGCTTTCATATAGGTATAGGAAGAGGTTACATGACTCCCATAAAATGATATATTTTAATCAAAACCTACTGGATTACTAATAATCTAGAATAATTTTCTTATATTTTCTACTTCATATCATCCCATGAGATATGTTTTATTTAATCCATATACATATTTGTACTTATAATGTTTACAATGAAATTTGAGCTTTTGGATTAATCTACAAGTTCCTCATTTATCTTTGGTATGGATGGAAATCATAACCTATTTCCAAAAATCAACACTTCATCTCTTTAGATAATGTATATGGATTGTTTACCAATTTATTTTAAAAGAGATAATGGATCCCATTTCTTAAAAATCAACATACTCATCTTTACGAGATCACAGTATAAAGGATGCATGATAATCCCCATCATGTTCATAATTCCATGGTCCCTCTTACACAATTCATTAAGCACATTGGTTTCCTTCCCAGGGTGGTACTATATCAAAAAATCGAGGTCCTTGATTAGTTGTAACCATATTCTATTCCTCATTCTAAGATCCTTCTAAGATAAGAGAAACTATATGAAATTTTAGTCCTTATATATATATATACTCTTTAATAACAGAGGCAGTGTCTATAAATTTTCAAATAAAATATTGTGGTTTTCAGGTCATGGTCATGAATTGGATAGATTTGTTCGTGGATTTTCAATTTCCTATATGAAAATTTATAAAACTATCATTATTTATGAGGACACAACCAAGTCCTTTATTAGATGTATCAATGTATATTAAAAATATATCCTTTCCTAATGGTAATTTTAATATTGGTTCATTAATTATCCTCCTATTAACCAAATAAAAAATATCCACACATTCTGTTGACCATATTAATTTAACCACTTTACATGTTAACTAGGTTAACTTGTTGGAAAACTGGATGAAATCATAAAAAACCATTGATAGGAATGTGCTAACCCTAGAAAACTTTGTCTCTCAAAAATTTTAATTGGTAATGGCCATTATATAAATACCATTCTCTTTGAATGGTAAATAGATATTCAATCCATTTATACAATATTCCCAATATAATAAACCTCAATGATTCCAAATTCACACTTACTCAATTTCCCATATAATTATATTTTTGAAAATATATACATTTATTTGAAGATAAATCTAAGGATCTATATAAATATTAGATTATATCAATATATCATCATTTAATACCGCCAAGAAATTATGTTTATAATACTTGAATTCACATGTCATCTGATTCATTAAGATAGAAGACAAATTATTAAATTCGAATGGAATTACAGTAAACTCATAATGTATATAACTTATTTGTAATGTCTCCATTGGTATATCATCCTTCTTCACCCATAATTGACGATAAATAAAAATAATATCTATATTTTAAAAGTATTGGGACCCCTATAGTTGATCAAATAAGTCAACAAATAATGCTAATTGAATCTTATTATTTATAGTATTAGAATTGATCTCCCAAAAATTTATGCACATTATCTTAGACCCATCCCACATTTTCATGAATAAAATAGGGGTTCCCCGTGGTGAAACACAAGTGCATATAAATCCATTATAAAAAAGCTTAAATAAATTTATTAACTCCACAAAATACACAATTGAAAACCTATATGTATTTTTATTCTTGAACCAACCCAGGTTGACCTCAAACTGGACATTCGATCAAGTCCACTATAAAGAGAAAGAGGTATTACCAATCCTTGAAGGTTGGAAATTAGTGCTCTCCATCAATCATAAATTAATTGATGGAAATTAACCGTCATAAAAATTTATAATTGAAAATAAAATAATAAATAAAATGGAAACCAGTTGTAGAAAAGAAACAAGAAACTAGACATACCACTACGTGACCTCACAGACCACCACCAACCATAGAACCAAGATTCCTCTATGTTTGGCACAAGCAAAGATCAACATAAAATGAAAAAAATGATAGATAAATATGTCGGAGAACTAATATTATTACGAGGAATTCCAAAAGGGAATCAACCCCATTTGAAATACCATTATAGAAAAATCTATTTAATTCTAACTTGAAAGTATAAAATATGATAATAGTGTTTTGGATTCCTTCCAAATAAAGTATCGTGTTATGATTCTAAAAATATCAGTTCACTTTTTATTTAAAAACCATTTCTAACAAATGGTAAGAATTAAAAAATACATTATAAGAATGAATATGTGATGAAATATTCATTTTAGTAATAAATGAGTATAGTGAAAACTATTTCATAAATGTTCTATAAAATAGAGGAATGTAGTGCATACATAAAATAGGTGTCATTGTATCTCAGGAGAAACTAGTATGATCTATGATAGAGTCATATACATTCACAAAACAAATATCTACAAATACTTATTATCCACAATAACACTCCATAAAACATAACATCACCATCACCAGTTTTGAAAGGAGTATACCGTGCAATAAGAGAAAGTCCATCTCAAGGCGACTAGGTATATCATGATACTATACCAGTTAAACATGTGTACCTAGAGACCCCTTATAACTAACCAAGGATTCATATAATATTACACATGAGGAGTGTTTTATCATAATATTATATACATATGTATCACAAAATTTTAACTGAACAAACAATCAATTTATCACCTATAAAATCTATTTTAAGTATAACCCCTTATCCATTTTCAATAATACACAAAAAATTCAAAATACCCTTTATTGGGAATACATTAAAAAGTACAATTTTTTAACACACCACATTTCCAATACAAGGGGAATTACTTAAGAGGGGTTTGAATTTCATTAAAAAAACTAATGTGCCAACTAGACCTTATTATTTTAAATTGATGCACTATTTAATTGGAAAACCAATTTTTTCCAAATCTTTTGAGTTCCAAAAACCACACTTCATGCTTAAGCACATATAAAACATGATACTGATATGGATACCCCTTGTCTCAATGTATATATTCCCATCACCATGAGTGATTATGTAAAAATTAGGAATATATATATTTATAAATATCTATATATGTACATGTGTATTATTAATATTTTTCAATTTAAGGGATATAGAAATCCTTTAAATGATTATTATGAAACAAACAAGCAATTAAGACCTAGTATAAAACCAGTTTATTGACCATAAAACCTTTGGGAATTTCAAATTCACATATTATAAATCATTATGAACACATTTGAGAATTTAGAATATTTATCATTCTGTAACAAACTATAAAACATACTATAATAAAAAACACATGTCAATGATTATATAAAAACATATAAAACAGGTTAAAACCTAATCCAAAACATCATTACCATTTTCTATAATATATTTTCATTATAATAAAATTATAATTCCTAATAAAACCACCCTGAAAAAAAATATTTTTCAAATTTGAGGCCTGGACATAGGGTGAAATTATTCAGAAGGATGGAAAAAAATACAAGGTCCACAAGTTGTTATATTTGGTAAAATCCACAAGAAAATAACTCAAATTTACCTTCAGAAACCCTATGGAAAATGATAAAACCAAAAATAAACATGAAAATTTGGGATTAATAATAGCCTTTGGTGTTTTAGTTTACCAAGGAAAATTATTCATTTTAATTTTGATTTCTTATTTGTTAATATGGTCATGAGGAATGGGTATGAAACACAACATCAAAAATCATGCACCTACTATTCATCCTCTTCTAGGCTCTACGAGAGTCATGAATGGGTAGTCCACATGGTTTTGAAAACTATGCATCAAATATGGGGTTCGTCATCAAAAAATTATTGATTTTTTGGTATCGATTCTATATGTGTTAGAAAACCATGTACCTTTATCATAAAACCAGACCCAGATTCCCAAAAAATCCAAAATTTAAAATAAAACTCTTAGAATGAAGGAGAAAAAAAAACCCAAAATAGAAAAAATATTACTATGTTAGGTTGGGATGTTATAAATGTTTGTCTCAATAATGTTCTTATATAATAATATTTTTTTTCAATTCCTCCAATTTTTTTAAAACAAAATATTTATAAATAACTAACATATATTTTCTTATACATTCTAAAAATCAATTAAAACCCCCAAAATAGTGAACATTAAATGTTTGAAGTTGTTTAAAAAAGGATATTCAACATTTTAATGAGTAAGTATCCTTGAGTGTTTTGTTTTGTTTTTTGGTGATTTCATTTTTATTATATGGTTTTTTTTATTTGAGGTTCTATTGAAATGGTGTTTTGAGTTTATTTTATTGGTTTATTATTGATATGTGGGTTTTTTATTTTTGATTTTTTTGATTCTTATTCATGCTTCTTGTTTTTTGGGTACATCCCCAGTATGCTCTAAGGAATTATGAGGAGGATCTGTTGGTTTATCTTCCACAAAGTTCCATTGGTTGATCAAGTCTCACCTCTATTATTTAGTTTATAAAATTCATATATAGATCCTTGTGGTCCTCATCCAATAATTCAGTATCCTGAATTCGTCCAAAAAACATGAGAGTAAAACCCTCCTCATTTCAGCAGTCAACAAGAAATAGGGAAATGTGCGGAATGGTTTAAAGAATAGATGATATCTTAATTTTTCATGAGCTTCCCAAACATATCAAGATGAATTTTGTGGCCTTTATGTTAGAATTACCAAGATTGAAGTTCAGAAAGTTTATTATTCAAGCCAGACCACAAAAATGTCATTACTATGAAATATTTAATGCATTGTTCATCCAGTAGCATTTCTACAGTTCCTTGAGCATACCAAATTGTAATTCATTGTACAATCCCAATCAAGATGACTCAACTATATTGAATATTTCTGAGAGTTTTCTTAGATATTGATTTATAACTGGAATATTTTTTGAGAATTATTCTTGGAGGCTTGATTATTTCAAATGGGACTCTGTCCATAACCTCATTTATAAGTTCCTTCATTCCCCAAAATGTAAGAAGAAGTGGAGAGGCAAGATATTATGGTTGAAGCTACATCTTCCATTTATTAATATGTGTTTTATGTCTCACTTATCCCTAGGAATGATATTGGTGGTTTCAATATATGTAAAGTAAAAAAGTTGTCTCTTTCCAATTTAGAATTGGTTTAAAAAGTCATTATGATTTTTCTCACCAAATTCATCTAGATACAACCTCTGTGTGGGCCATCAATGTGGGAATTCTATGAAGAATAATTATTCATAAAAAAAAGGAAATCAATTATTTTCATACATGTGTCTTATTTGTATATTTGAAATGGTTCTGTAGAGGTGATTTGTATAAGTGATGTGAAGCTAGAAAAATTCCCTTGAAAAACTGTCAATCATATTTAGATAAATATTATACTAGCATCATCCATGTTTAATTGTAATTTATTTTAAATGTTTTATATTTGGAATGTTGTTTTAGTGATGTTGACTTTTTGGAATGGGTCATGATTATTTATGTCATTTAGGAACACATCATTTAATAGAAATTTATTTTGGTAAATTCTAAATATTATTGTGGTGGAGTTGTAGTGTATGTTATTCCTTGCCTCATTTCTCATAGCTTCAGTTTTCTAAGAACTCCTGGGATAGTATCACTTTGGTAAAAAAAATTATTCCTCATCTATATTTTTAAAATGTAATTTACATTACCATGGTAACATCTAATGCTGATCCCAATATCCAAATCCATATTGACGAGGAAATTACCATTTCACTTCCCACCCATCCTTGATAATAGTAGTTGGGTTATCCTAGACTGTCGGCTATGTGGCAGATACTCATGGATATAATTAATAGACAATAATAATTTTCTATGGTGATTTATATGTTAGGGGTTAAGTTGATACTTTTTTTGAGACATTTATTTTGTCATTTCTCTCTTACTGATTATATTATTTCATTTGGTGGTTTACGTTTATTGGTTTTGTGATCTATTCCCCAGATTTTGCTGTAATTTTTTAGGATGATTTATTTGGATTTATATTTATTTTTGTGTTTAAATTTTTAATGTAATGTGAGTGTTGGATCTTTAGTTTTTTTGTGTTTTTATTTCTCTAATTTAGTTATAGTTTATACTTTTTCTGTTATTGATCAGCATAATCTATTTGGAGTTTTTGGGAAAAGAAAGAGTCATGGTTGGGAGAATTATTAAACCAGAACACAACACTATATTATTTTATTAAATTTTGGGTTCATATTTTTATATTTTATATAATGTGTTTTCCATTAAAATTTGATTTTTTTCTGGGTATGAATATCATGTCGTACAGTTTGTTGATCCATATGGAAATAATCTGATAAATTATTTAATTTTGAATAACTGAGCCACAGAGTTAGCGAATGGTTTACCAAATTGTGTGGCCTACCCATGTGTGGTTCTATAGGAACCAAATAGAGGGTATCCAACTATACAAGCTATGATACTTACCCATTACCAATTTCAAGATTAAAAAAATAATTAAATAAAATTAAAATGACTATTTTTTCCTTGGTAAATTAAATCCAAAAAGGATGTTCCTACTCCATCACACACTCTCCGACTCCCCCTCTCAGTTGATGGATATGGGGATCTCATATATATGAATTATCATTCCCATTATTTCAATATCAATCTGAATAATTACTTAATTTCTAGTGGGATAATCTATGACTAGATATTCCTCGTCTCCTCCTTCTCCTTATTCATGTATTTCTTAGACAATTTTTCTCACGTGTCGTGCACGTGACAAAAGGTGAACTCCAACATGACTTGGGTGTTTATTTTGGATATTTGTTGGTCCTTAGGGTTAAAGAGGGTCAATTGGAGGCCCATTATTATTATATTCTTTAAAGTTAACGAATTATTGACCCTTTGCATTCTGTTTTTGTCTTTTTGTGGATGGTTACTAGATATCTAAGACATTAATTATAAAATTGTTATTTATTGGTTCTTTTATTGGGTGTTATCATTACATTATGAAGAAATTATTTTATAGAAAATTAATTTAATATTGGGATTGAATTTTTTTTGAGTTTTCTATGTTTTCTTCAAAGCTTTGACATGCAATTTGTTTATTGAAATATGTTTTTGTTATTTTTACAAAGGGTAAAACATTGTAACTGAGAAAATGTGTTCCAAATTATTTCAAACATGTGATTTTGAAATTCCCAAAGTTTTTTTAATCGTTAGAACCATTTTATACTAAGAACTTATGGCATGTTTGGTTTTATAAGGATCTTACAAAAAATTTAAAAATCCGTTAAAATTTTAAGTGTGACGTACACACACACAGATATATATAGTTTCCTTATTTATACAACTTCACTCATGGTCTGGAAATAATGTTCATACGGATAAGGGGTATACATATATATATATATATATATATATCAAGGTGTGTATGTTTTTATGTGTGAATTCTAGTTTTGTAACTTGGAAGGTTTGGGAAAAGTGGTTTTACAAACAACATGTGTTTCCCGTAAATATAATTAGGCTGAATTACAAAATCAATTTTTTTAAGGAAACGAAAACCCATTGTAAGGAATTACCCATATATAAAAGATGCATTGTTTCATAAAAGTGTTATATATAATGTATTCCTGGTAAAGGGCAATGTGAATTTTTGTGTATTTCAGAATGGGAAAAGGGGTTTCCCTTAAATTGAAGTTCAAAGGTGAGAACTTGAGAGGTTATTTAGTTTATAGAGTGAGATATGTTTGTATACGACATATTGATAGAAATAACCAATAATTTTGCATCATGGTAATCCTTATATAGTGAAGGATAACATTTGGTACACGTGATGCAATATTTTTATATCATTCTCTAACTACTATCCATGAGATCTACTGACTCAAATTGTGGGATATTTCTCTTATTTGAACTAGTGAGGGTGACTTAGGGTGTTTGGTAATGTTTATTATAGATAAATAATACTAGTAGGATTTTATTAGTTGAATATATACTGATTTTTCCTATTTCTATCTAACTAATCTAGATATCCCATGAAACATGTTTTATATACACACTACATTCCTCAATTTTTATTTTTATTTTTATGAAATGGTTTTCACTATAATTTTTTCTTACTAAAATTATTTTATTATCACATTTTATTTTCTTGTAATTGGGTTTTTAATGTGTATTATGATTTGTAAATGGTTTAAATATATAATGGGAAGATATTTTTCTAAAATCCTAAACTACTTATTATTTTGAATGAATAGATAACCTTATTTTTATATATTATATATTAAAAATAGGATTAAATATATTTATCTTTAAAGTTACTTAATAATAATTGTTTCTCTTTTTGAATACCCACTGTAAATATCATTTCTCACACACACACACACACACACACATTTATATATATATATATATATCCATTTTTTGTTTCATGTTGATCTTGTCTTGTATCACTTATAGGGAGAGCTAAGTTATGTGGTTGGTGGTGACCTGCAGGGTCACATGAAGGTATATCAAGTTTCTAGTTTCTTTTACTATAATAGTTTCTACATTATTTGTTCTACTTTTTAATTTTTATCTGTTTTTAATGAGGTAAATAGTTCCCACATGAGTTTTCCTTGATGTATGACAGTAGTTTCCAACCTTGGTTGATCGAGAATGCCTCTTGGGACTTGTTTTAGGCTGGATCATCTTCTTGGTGTGTGGTTGACTCTGAATTGATTATGAATTTTTTAGATATAGTGAATGCATACAAAATGAGTTTAATAGAGTACTCAATATCATTATAAGATGGATTTACAGACAATTATTCTAAAAAACACCAATGTATTTTTCACCAATGGTACATCCTCTATTGTTTGGATATCATCTTTATCCATATATCATGTTTGATCTTACCGTATTCGTATAATTTCATTAGGTAGAGCTGATATGGGACTATCTTGACATGATTGAGATGATGAGGACTCCCCTCTAAAGAGAACACATTCCACCTCAACATCATGAATCATAATCTTATTCTATAGTAAATAAGTTTTTTTATTATAATTTGAAATCCAATCAATACAAAGGATCATATTAAATTAAACCATAGGATTATTAACCATGTTTGATAATAGAGTATGTATATGAATCGTAATTGAAACTAATTGTTATGTCATTGTCAGAATAATATTTATACTAGGTTCCAAAAATATTACAACCTTACTAGAGTTATAAGGAAATATATAAATCTTTTTGAAAACATAAAAGATATAAATGTTTGTAAAGATCCCATGTCAAATAAAATATTTTGTAAATTTGATGCTATAATAAAAGTACCTACCTTCATATCATTAGAAACATCAACATTAGATATGGTAGTTATATAATCATATTTGAGCTCCCTTGTCATTTTATAATGTAAATTACCTAAATTTATGGTGAATTAGTTCAATTAATGTTCCTTGTGCTTACAATTAATGCATTGGACATAAAAAATGCCTACCAAGTTTTTGTATTTGTTATCATGATGGTCTTTTTCTATACACTTGTAACTAAATCCTATTCTCTTACTATAATCCTCATGGTGTTTCATTCCACATTTATCATATGTGGGGAATCCCATCCTTCATTTATCTATATTTTCCTAACTATTCTTCCCATTATTCTCAGTTAACCTCTTCTTATATTGATATCCACTGAATACATACATATTGAAGAAATGTTTTATGTCTTAATGGAGTTGAGACTATACCCACATATGAAGAAAAATATTGATAGAACAATTCCCTTTTAAGGCTTAATGTTAACCTATAAATGAAATTATCAATAATTCATTACATTATACTAACATAGTCTATAACATGTCTAGATATCCATATAAATTTATCATCAAAGTTTGTAATATTTTCCGGTATCTTTTTTATATGATTTAGGAACTATATTTCAATTTATACTCTTTTCTTTTGAAAAATTTATCTTTCATAGAATACATCCATAAAAGGTCCACATTACATGCATTTTAACTCATCTCCCTATTTAGTTTTTTGAATTAGTAACCACTATTGGTCTTCATATACCTTCAAATGATAGACTTCCAATATGAATTTTTTCATTTTCACAACTTCCAAGAGAGAGAATAGTCTTTTATAGGGACTTAATCCTTTATTCATGTACCAATGGATTAGTAGTTCCAATAACAATTTGAGGTTACTTTCACATGCATTGATCTAACATAGTTACATCGTATTTTGAATTAGAATGTCTCCCTATGTGGATAAGAGTATTTTTTGTAACATGGACCAACTACTATATTCTGGTTATGATCTAATTATCCTCAAATGTAGCTTCATTCACATTCTCAGGGGGAACACCCATACATTGACTATGGATGCTGATATAATTAAAATTCATCTAAAAATTCCTCATCTCTCAAAAAAATCATACATATAATTATATAACGTTATTTAATAGTAAAATATAATTTGAATTATGTTTTATTGTGCATTCCTTAGAAATCCTGGTGCTTTTTCATATTAAATTTTATATTTATACATGTTTCCTTAAATCAAGTCCCCGTTCTTTCTATTAATATTTATTTATTTTTAATAATCACAACCCAAAATTTAAAATCTCAAATACGGTAGTTATAGTGCATTATTGGTACAAAATACTATGGATTTTATAGGATGAAAGAAATTTGATGTATTGTAATACAAAATACATACATATATAACATTTTAAAACATAATATTCATCATAAACGCACTATGAGAATATTATTTTCACTTTCATTAGATACCTATAAATTATATGTAGTTCCCCTCTTTGTTTTAAGGGTAATAAAAATCAAATAATGTTGAGCTTAGATTCTAAATAAGATAAAAAATACACCAGAAGATATCATAACATAAACATGACACAAGTGATATGATAGGGATAATAAATAACTTGATTCCATAATAAACTCAAGATGAGGGAATTATATATCCATGATAATACATGTAAACCTAGATAATAATAATCATTGATCTCATACTAATAGAATGCATAATGTTGGACATGAAAAATTGAATTTAAGCTATTATTCTACGAAACTATATAGATATGGGGAGTGGTAAAAACCAAAACACAAGAAATTTTTTCTCATTGGATCCATCGAGTCATTGAGGGAATATATAATTATTGTCCACACCCATTTCTAGATAATGTCCAAATAATTTACTATAATATCCAACAAGACATTCCCTTCCATTCCTTAAGGAACCTCAAGCTAAATGAAAATATGTCTATACATACAATAAAAAATATAAAAAATATATCATTCACAATTCAATGGAATACTGTATATTTCTAGTTGAACAACAATGAATCAACATAGAATTTTCAGGGTATCATCGAAGTTGTAGGAAGTACCCCTATCAATGAAATATAGAAGAGAGAGTAATTTCAGTGCGATGGGTTATCCATGGAAGATAATAATTAGATTTAATATCATTCATTGGTAGGAGACCATGGAAATGATACGAAAATTCCATTATCATGGTTCATAATGATAATGTGATTATTCCAAAGCATACCCCCATGAGTTTATAGCCAAGTGTTTACTCTTAAACCCACCCATCACACATTCAAGTAATGATTGATTCAACTATAAAAAGACCTTTTTAGAGTGATTACCCCTAGGACCATATTTTTCACTACTTCATCCACATTACCATTTCAATATTGGTATGTATTTTCTATGAAACATCAAAAACATTCATTTTTTCAAATCACCAGAATGGTTCTCATGATTGAAATATTTTAGTTTCACACCAATTTTGGAAATTCATGAATTAAACAAATATAATGAAGGGATAAAAATATAGAAATTTAAATACCATTAAATTCATTTGGAATATATTAAAAGTTATTTCATGTAAATTACTACACAATACAAAATAAATTAGTGGCGAATATATCATAAGTACCAATGAGTGAAAATTGAGATCGAACATACCACTTATGGCTTGGGTCGAAATTCAATTAGAACCTATTGAAAGATAGATTTTCAAATTGATCATAAAATACCATAAATAAAATACATATAATGATATAATATCTCAAATAGGATTCATATACACCACATAAGTGAAATTAGGTGCATAATATAAATCTTTTCTCAAAGAGATTTATTTAATATGAAAATCCCTTACCTTTTATCCCAACTTCCACGAACGTACATTAACATACTATATGAAAAACATAGATATATTAATCCTATAATTTAGAAACAGAATTTTGTCCATTATAATTTAACCACTTTATATATTTTCATAATCAATGTGAAATCTAGTTATTTTCCTCATCTGGTGTTTATATTAATAATCACTTGTACTAGTTTTCTATGAGTAGTGTTTGTATTCATTGGTATTATAAATTTAAAAATTAAGAAGAAATTAAAGATACTCTTTAGTATTATTAAGTATAAACTTTTATGTTTGAAATTCTTTTCATCTATCCATGAAGATTAAATTTATAACAGTCACGTTTCAATGATTCTTAAAAATTAAATTTATTTTTCTCAATTAATGTGTAATATATGTATATTTCCATTCCAAAACAAAAAAACCTAATTATTTTCTTAGTTATATCATATATTACATGAAAAAAATTCTCCTAGACATATATGGTATAAATTTAATGTATTATTCAATTAAATGGTAAAACTGGCCCTAAAAAGAACATACCATGATATACTAAATGGGGATCAGGTGATTTGGTTGTAATATTATTATACCAAATGTATAATAATATTATTCATTGTCTATTACTGTGACATAATAAACTTTTAATGAAATTAAAGATTTAATATTGGATATGAAATTATTTTACATTACGAATAAAAATATCTTCCTCATAGTATGCTTGTTTTAGATAATTAATTTCATAATAATTCATAATTCTAATATAATTAATAGATTATTAAAATTTTATTAAAAAACAATAGTAGTGACATAAAATTCATATTTATCTTATAAAACCATTATTAATTCTATCCATGAATGTGGCAATGAAGAAAATATAATACATAGTTACATGAAGGATGTAGTCTGTATATAGACATAGATAATGATTTCATTTTCCATATAATAGAAGAACATAATAAAATGGTTTATTATTCCAGAAATTTTTTTATATGTATTGTAATTAAATACTTACATAAACATCAATACTAGACATGTTAGGTGGTGGGTGAAGCAAAATTATTTTTCTTCATAAAAGTAGAAGTCCACAAATAAGCTTAATTCATATTTTAGTTTTTATTAAGGAAAATGGGAAACACTGTTAGTAATTATACAATTAAAATATTAACATTCATTATAAAACCAATATTTATTTTACCATACAAGAATTATAAAACTATAATTGTATATGTATGGTAAAAATTTAATAAGTTATGTAGAAATTATTACTCAGATAGAGAGCTTTCTGATTTCCTTTTGAGGATCCCTTCAAAAATGGAGGGATCTTGTTAAAATTTTGTTTCTATATGTTAATGGAAGAAATAAATGAATCAATGTGATTTTTTTATCTTTTAATGATAAATTAATGTTCAAAAGTGGTTTGGACCCCTTATATAAGTTAATAAATGATGTCTTTTTTCGAACACCAATAATTTTTTAATAATTTAAAATCAATCTGAAGGAAAAAAGATAAAAAAAATTATAAACAATGTATTTTAGAAGATATACGATCGATCAAGGCTCTTCCATTAAATTTTACACTTCTTATAAACATTTTTTAACTATTTATAACAATATTTTACACTTTCACCATTAAAGTGTTTACCAATTTCACTAGATTTCCCCACAAAAATTTATCATTTATTCAAAAAAATAAAATGTAACTTTTTACTAATTTAGACATAATGATTAGAAATTTAGCATCTATATAATATGATTATATTTCTAAAATAAATTTTAAAATATTAGAGAATATTTTATAAACAAATATTTAGTGAAAAATTAGACTTATGTTTTATAATATGAAATATAAGTTTATAAATTAGGCATGATATTTTAAAATTTATTGTGTTACTTATAAATTAAATATATTATCAATATAAGGGTTACTTGATTTTTTTATTATTCCATCCTAGAAATGTCAAATAATTTATTTTTTTCACAAAAATTTCATTTTCATTATTGACATATAATTCAACGTTTCCCCGTAAATACCAAAACTCATCTTATTATAATATCTTTACGAATAAATAAAAAATAAATTTTATTTTGTTAAAAATAATATTCTAACAGTTACGAAGTAAACTTTTAAATATGCCCATGTAAAAATGATCTTTAGAGTGCGTATTGTATGAAATTTCATAATATAGTGGTTATGTTCTATATTGGGTCTTGTGTATTACAACCACCATATAAGAAATGTTTTTTTGAATAAAACCATTATGGAATTTTTGAATCTATACATTTGGAATGAAAATTTTAAAATCTCTTCATTAAAAAATATTATATTTATTCTATTATGTATGTGAGTAATTAAATTAATATTCATTGATATAAATGTATTACTAATATATATTAAATATATCATTACCAAACGTTTTTATATATTTTATTAGAAACTATTATGTATAAGGGTTATATTCTTATTACAAAAAAATTGGAGGGAAGTTACTATTCCAACAATATGATTCCCTACGGTCAGATTCCAAAGCTCACCCAACCCTAAATTCAATAATTTTACCCCATATAAATGCACCATTTATTATAATATCCAAATTCATTCACATCATTATCTTAATTATTATACAATTTCTATTACATTTTTTTATTTTAATAGTAATGAATCATATATAATTTTCATTATTTTAATGAGTGATTCATCTGAGTTCATGGTTATGGTGGTTCTCTATTTTTTAAGGTGTCACATGTATCATTATGTGGGTAAAATATTATAAATCTAATTTTCATGTAATTTTGTGTAATACTATTAATTATGAAACTATAATGAATAAATAAAATTAGTATTGTGGTATAGTTTTATAAAAAGGATTTTAGTTACTATAGTAGAGTCTCAGTTAATAGAGTTATTAGAACCAATGTTATACTAAACACATATGGGTCGTCTTTCAAAAATAATTCCTTCAAGTAAAAGTTGAATCCACTAATATACTCTATATAATATAAAGGAAGCAAATAACATAATTAATTCAATTTCAGACATAAATATTCCCAAGATAATGACAATTTAGTTAATATATTACTCTCATGATTTAAATAATACATCCCACAAATTATTGCATAGCCCGAGGACCTAAATGATTTGTGTCTTGAAGATTAGATACATAAGAAACATATATTACAACAAATGAAAAAATTTATAAATAGTAATTATTTTCTATATCCTTTTCTAGAAATCCCACATGACATCATCATGTTCATAATTTAGGTAAATGAAACAATAGAAAGGGGTGAACTCAGACGTATAATATGATAAAAAAATATCATAATGTGTTAAATCATAAACATGAAGGAAAACCTGAGGAAGACATAAATATATAAATAAAATATCCTAAGGCCATATATGATAATAATAAGATATGATAGACTAATATAAAAAAATAAATTTATCATTATGGAGGAGTAAAAGGTATGGCATGGATCAAAATAGATATCAATAATCATAAAACATGTGAGAACGTTATAAAAGCAAGGCCTAAAATAAAATAAGGCACAATCGTGAAAAAATGGAATATCATGATGATGAAAAGACTCTTTGAAATTTAGAATAACATGATAAAAAATTTCCATGTTCAGAAGAATCATAATAATAGGAAATGTCTTGTTAGAAAACTAATTATTCAAATGTATATGTAAACAATCACATTTTGCTCATGCCTAAAAATGTGAAAAAAAATATTATTCCCATTCATATGTGGAAAAAATTATTATGCCCTTTCTTAAATATATCATGAGATATTAAAATAAACCAATGAATTTTATGTTTATATAGGACCCCACCCATCATCATCCATAGATATGTGTTCCACATAGAATCAACCATAGTCAAATATTAAAAAAACCATGAAGATAGGTTTCTTAATATTTTCAAAAAAATAAAAAATAAAATGAACATAATAAATAAAAATACTTATGAATTATCAATTTATATATATAATAATATCATAATAACATATACAGGTAAATTAAATCATTAATTATTGAGTGATAATCATTAGAAAAAATATATAAAGGGAAAAAAATTCAATATATTTTTTAACATCGTTATAAATGAAAATGGAAAAATTACTTAAAACAAATTTGAGTAGGGAAAAATAATCTTTTTAAAGAAAATATTATTAGTACATTAAAATAATTACTACTTTAAAATAATCAAATTAAATCAATATAATATATCTTGATTTATAAATAATGAAATCAAATGACCTTATTAATCCTTTTGACTATTTTAAAGAATAACCACATCAGTGAAATGTTTAAAGATATTCATTACATAAAAAGGAAAGAGAAAATAAATAATAAAAAACATATTTATATTTACTTAAATAAAATAATTTTGATTGAAAAAATATGGACATGGAATAATGAGATCCAATAGTATGATTGTGAGTTATTCTTACTAATGTTATAATTTTATCATGGAAGTGTTTTTATAGAAGAAGTTTTTATCAAATATTATGAGTAATTTTAAAATATGGAAAGTGGAAATACCATAAAAGATAATGGAATTGTAGGATAATATATGTCTTGAAAATTATATTCATGTAATAAAGAGTATGACCCAAGGAATCAAAAATTGAGTTTATGAACCCTCACATTAGCCCTGATTCACTATAAACATAGACCTATCTTCCTAAATAAACGAATTAATTTTATAAAAAACCTTATTTGGAATGTATATTTATTTAATTTTAAATGGTTCATTTATTATCATATGATGTTTAATATTTAATTTTTTTTGTTAATATTGGTCAATGGATGTGGTTCGAACAAATTATTCATACATTTTTTATATTGGACTAGGTAAAAGGTTTTATAAAGTTACTTCATGATATAAAATTTTTTACATTTTTATCTATTTTTTTATTATATTTTTATAAATTTTTATATTAATATATATTTTTATATAATGAACCCATATTTTGAAATATACCCTGCTTTTTTCCTCTTGGGTGATTGAATTTTTTATGATTTTTCAGTGATAGTTTAAATTATATAATTTCTAGTATTAAATATCCAAAATATTAATAGTTTTATAAAAGTTATTTTAGGATTTTTAAATAGTTTTAATGTTAAACATGTTTCATTATTATGGGGATTGAACTACATCATCTCATGGAGGTAGTATTCTGTACATGTGACATGTTCACTTCCCATGTAACAGAAGGAATATAGAAAGTGTTCTTGATTTAATATTCTTAATTATGTTAGAAATATAATATTAAGAAACTAATTTCCCCATTTAAACCATACATTCATGTCAGTGAAGAAACACACAATGATCATG
The DNA here is from genome assembly GCA_963277665.1 of Viscum album. Lineage (NCBI taxonomy): Eukaryota > Viridiplantae > Streptophyta > Magnoliopsida > Santalales > Viscaceae > Viscum > Viscum album. Next base: position 1,256,303,210 of record OY728157.1, on the reverse strand, counting down.
GAGGTAGTAGTCCACATGTATGCCTGGGGAAATTTTTTTTATTCTACATGAATGAAATATGGAAGTAAATTAATATTCAATAATCATATTTTTTCTATTAGTAATAAAAAATTCATTAGAATATAATATAAAATATGATCATAAAGGGTTATTAAAATAAAGGAATGATTTCTGAGAGATTGATAGGGAATATTAGATTTCTTTTTTAGATGATATCCCTTGGGTAACACCATAAAGAAAATAAGATTGGCATTTGGATTATATTATTTGGATTATGGTTTATTTGAAATAAAAAACCATAATGAGTATATAGTTTCCCAAATACCCATAATAAGTTCAAAATTCCTAACAAATGACACTATATACACAATATTAATCATCCAACATCAACGTCAAAATGATCTATAACCATAAGACGAACTAAATCCACCACTACACCAGTTAACCATTATATTAAAGTATATAATATTAAAAAGATTTAATATATCATAATCAATTTCACAATATATTCATTTCAAAAATATAAAATATTTATTAAAAAAATATCAATTATTTTCCCATGTATTCATTAACCATATTTACATTCAATTTCAACATCAATTACTATCTACTAAAGTTTCACACAACCATTCTCAGTTTTCATAATTTATATTAATTTAGTTTTATTTTACATTCAAAAAACATTAAAAATAGTTAATTTAATTTAATAAATATATCAAAAAACAATTGTATAACAACACAACCATCTCCTCTTCATATCATTTATTTTACCACATACCACTTCACCTCATCTTGTTAGTTATTAAATATTCATTTAGACTTATTTAGTTTATGTCCAACAAATTATTTCATTAATCATAGTTAACATTATATTCAATGTTTCACAAGTCATTGTGACTAATTACCAATTTATATTTAATTATATAGTCTATTAATTATTATATCTATATCCTAGACAATAATTACACCAACTACATTAACCAAATCACACATTAGAATCAAAACCTATTCGAACAACCTATAAAATCACCTCCACCATTTCCATAATAATAGCCACACTATCCCATGTAAACCATATAAAACAATTACATAAAAAATACCATCACCTCTTTAAAATGAAAATATAACCACACAGTTACTCAAATCACTTCATGAATAATAAAATACAAACACGATAAAAATAAGAACTTTATTCTCTTAAAACCTTATTTCATACTTTATAATTAAATTTTTATATTATATAGATCTGAATCTTATTCACCAACATAAATTATTTTATTTTATTTCAACATGATCCATTAAATAAAATATTAAGTAATTCATATATATAAATATATCTTCCTTAAAAATAGTTTAATCATATAAATGTACCTCAAAAAATATGAAAACTATCAACTCATTTGAAAAACATAATTACGACAAAAAACTGAGATAATCATAAAAATAATTAAACTTCATTGAATCATTATTCATTACATAATTACCAACTATAATTCTATTAGCCATTATAGATTTGGATTTTCAAAATTCATTATCATCTTTAGTTTGATTATTTTATTTTAAAGAATCTGACTTATCAAGATAAATATCAAATTAATTTAAATATAATCAACACAAAACATAATAAATATAGGATCAATATAATGGAAAAAATGTAAAATATATATGATTCACTTCACCCTATTTTATTTCTTTAGTTCATTTATTTATTTTGATTAGGTAATTTAGAATAATGCACCTAAAGAAAATATTATTATAATTCATGTGCCATAAAAATAAGAAGATATATATCGAGTCCCTACTTTAAATGGGTCATCAATGATAACAAAACAAGCATGGATGAACCAAAAACAACAAATATTCAATTGTAAACCGTTATAAACATATATTTTTTTTATAAATCCATCAAAAAATTGAACAAAAATTATAATAATGAATCAAAACCCTTGTTATAGCTTAAAAAATGAAAAAATTGAGATGGAATGGAAGAAAGAGGGAGAGAATATAGAGAATGTGAGAAATAAGGCACTTTAAATAGAAATGGATAAATCATGTGATGAGAGATCTGATGTTCTATGTAGAATTAACCATGTACCACAAAAGGAGAGAAAATGGTTGTATATGATTCAAGATAGAACCAGAAGATAAAATCAAGGGATGTGAGGCATAAAATTTATATTAAAAATTTAAGTAAAATATTTAAGTTAACCGACCATATCATTGTATATCCTTCACTACAACATAAATGATGCCAGTTAAATAAAATTATATAATCCATTCTTTCATAATATATTAATACAAAAATAAATTATAGCAATTTATATATAGAAACACATATTTTTTCATTACTAAGATATAGTGTCTTCAAAAATGGTTGTCTTAGCCTCAATACCTGATTGGACCCATAAACCACCATGAGAAAATTGACAAGACTCTTCATTTACACTCATCCCCAATAATATGAACATGTTGTATAATCCACTTGGAAACAATATATCATGAACCAACCTAGGATAACAACGATTCGGTTTCCTAATCTAGTTTATAATTATTTATAAGGGATATTCATGATCCTCAAAATCTAGAAAATTGTATCTAGGAATCAAATAACATTATAGAACTAAAAAATTTTGTTAATAAAAATAATATTAGACAAGAAACTTCCCCTCATATATCTAACCCAACTACTATATATATCAGATATATATGCACAAAAAAATATTTTTTTAATTATAAAAAACCAATTATGGTATAAGAATAAAAAAATGACTAATAAACAATGAGTGAACAAATAAAAAATCCAAAACATAATGTTGGAGTCAAACATGGTGTCTGGATTTGGCATGTTACAATGTAATATAAAAAATTAAACAAACTACTACTAGATTTTTACAAGTGAAAATTGTAACCTATTCAAATAACACTTCCAAAAAACATAAAAAAAATCTCAATATTTTTCATTCCATCTCAGTATATCCTATTATAAATCTATAATATTATAGTCATATTAACAATATAATAATAGGTATTAGCAACCCATGCATAAAATATTAAATAAATCTATTTTATACCTGTTTCAAATAAAAAAAATATATGTTTTTATAGTTACATAGAAAAAATGGGTTGTTATCATTATAAACCATTCAACCTAATGATTTGGATCTGGAATTTGAAAATTGTTTGTTAATTAATAACAATGTTTAATAAAATCAATGTAAAAAATCCTTATAACGTTTTGAAAATAATTTCATTCTAGTTCATCAGAATCCTTTTATTCTTTTTAAAATATAAATATGGGTGGTAGCAGTCAACAACAATAAAATTAATTAAAAATTAGTAATATAGGGTAAATATTAAATATTTATTAGTAATATATCATATAAATATAGTAAATTTAGTAATCATATCATATCCAATAACCAGTGAACCTAGGAACAAAATGAATCTTACATGGGAAATCTAGAACAATACTAAAACACAATTCATTGTATCTGCGAAAATGATGTAATCCAACACCCCTGACACTCAATATATCCCAACATATCCTAATAAAGTGTAAAAATTCCCTATCTAGGTGAAAAATATACTAAGGACCCTAGACAAAGTGTAATACTAAACTAGTGAAACATTTTTCCATGGAAATCCAATTAAATACTCTTGTTTTTCGATGATATATAAAACAGAGGTGAGAAATAAAACCATAACAAGAAATTTTTTTTTTACAAAACTATAACCATAATCACACCTCCACATTTAGAAACCCTTCATATAAATAACCAATTAAATCAAGAATATCAGTAATACATCAACATTGTCCAATATGAGAAAAAATTTCATTAATTTGAAACAAATAATAAAAGAGGGACCTTCTAAGTGCATGTTTCCATCAAATAAATTCTATTTATAAATTTTAAACTAATTATTTTTGTTATCCTTTTAAAAAATATGTTGTAAACCACTTTTTATGTAAAAAATCACATCCACATCCTCAAAATGTTTTAGTCATACATTGATTACATAGAATTTTTAACATGACTAAAGGGCACCATTAATATTGATGAAAACACTGTAAATGTCAATTTCATACCCAAAACTTCAATATTGATGTTTAATTTCATTTTAAAATTCAATTTTGCAATTTTAGAATAAATTTCATTTAATATTTTCTTTCAAACAATTCGTATCCTTATAAAACAAGGATTAATCATTTTAATCCAATTGAAAATAATTGAAAATTTAACCTAATAAAAGTTATATTATTTAATATTATCATATAATATCTAAATAAATAGTTTAAATAATTTTTTTTAATTATTTTAAATTAATTATTCATGCATAGATAAAACCTAACTAAATACAATTCTTCCAAAAGATGCAAAACTAATCTGCAATAACACCGCAGAAAGGACTATTAAAAGACAAAACAAACAATAAAATGACAAAACCCCTTTTTAAAACACATGATACAATGAATACAAGTTGAATTAAGCCATTATATGGTAAGTGGAAGATAATAGAACAAAATAAAAGTGATAAATAAAATAATAAAGTGCTATAACTTAAAGAATCATCTTTAAAATCAATTTGAGGATTCCAAAAATAAGAGGATATAAAAGTGCAGTCACCTAGGGATCTTACACCGTTAATACACAGGCGGGAGGGGTATGAAATACCTGGGGGGTTAGGTTGATAAGTGAAATGTAAAATTTCATCCATTAAAAATTAACTCGATAGAACCTCACTATAATGTGGTCTCATGTATGACCCCATGGTATACCCACATTAGGTAGATCAACGTATTGGAAATGCATAACCACCATGGAGAAAGGATCTCCACATACTATTTTTTAGGGAGATACTTATACCATGAACCATTTAACATCATATTATATTAAGATGCCCATATACCTCTTAAAAAAGTAACTAATGCTCCACAATGTCATGAACATATTCATTTTGATCCCACTCAAGGAAAGGACAACGTTAAGACACAAGATGTATTTTGTATGACCATGGGATTTTGTATGTTGAGAGTTTTAATTTTTTAATTATATCTTAATTATTATATTATTTTTTTAATTATGAATTCATTCATATAACAATCAATTCTGAAAACCCATTAATTGATAATATTTAATAACTTTTTTTATTAATTTAATCCAACTTTTAATTTTATTATCATTCAATTATTTTAATTTTATATTAATTAGATTTCATGTTTTTACTATTTTTCTATGTATTTATTTTATCCTTAATAAGCTATTATCTACACATAAATAGATTAGTTTTACCCTTAGATGTGTTTATAAACCTTTTTATTACCTTTATCTAATATTTTATGCACCCTTATATAAGTAGTTTGATTATTTAATTAACCTTATGCATCATTGATAAACCCTTAAACAAGCCTTAAACATTATCTTACACATTATTTATGTCCTTTTATACCCTTACACAAGAATTAAAATTTTATATTTACCCTTACAGAACATTCTTATTAACTTCATCTAAGTATATTAATTTTTTGGTTTACATTTTTTTTCATGTATCATGAACCATTATTTGATAGGTTTTAAATGCAGGTTACCCAAACATAATATTTAGAAATTTCGTTTTACCCATATGTAATGTGTGTTTTACCATTACATAGAATATTTAATCTTTGATTTTACATTTACATAAGTTTTCCTTACCCTTAAATAGAATTTATAAATGTTGACATTACCTTTATATAATCTTGTTTTAGCCTTTTATATATTTACAGTACCCCTACACAAGGCTTATGAATTATATTCCATCTATACATAATTTGTGTTATTCTATGATTACCCTTACACAAGTATTATTTACCCTTATGTACGTAGTATGTTACCTTTATAAAATTTTCACGTTACATAAAAACAAGATTAAGAAAAATTAAATTACCATTACAGAACATAAATTAGTTTTATTAATTTTTTTAAAGATTTTAGTTACCCATATGTATCATGCATGCCTTACCATTATCTAGAATATTACACTTACCCAACATATGCTTAAATATAATATGCCTTTTTGAAATACTAGGTTTATACCTATTACCCTGACCCAGAAGTAAAATAAGCTTCCCAATATAATTCCCCTATTTTACTCTACCAGTAAAAGAACATATCCTTCTACCAATTGTAACACTCTAATGACTAGCACTAAAAACCATATTGAATTGTAATGGTCGAATCCATGTTTGTCTAAATGATGTAAACCCTTTTGAACTACTCAAAGAACTTGTTCTAGTGGTAACACGGTAGAACTAACTATATAATTTACAATTTCTATAACAGTAACAACACTCCATTTCAATGTTAGTGGTATAAAGAATATTTTACCATCATTTAAAATATATATTTTATACCATACATTAAATAATAATCTTTTAATCTTTCATATTATAGAAAGTATTTTTTTTATGATTTTAGAACTTCTGGTTTTAGAAACAATACCCTTTATTTCGTTAAATTGATCTTCTAAAACATTTGGGATAATTTTGGGGATTTTTGAGCACTTTTATACATTTTTAGGATGTTTTTCACGAGGTTCACGAATTTTCCATGGTTTTTAGAAACAATGAACCACTTATAGGAACTGTGAATCATGTTTTCGGTGGAATTGGATACGAATAGTGTTGATGTTTGGTTTTTACAAACCATTCAAGTGCCAAAGGGAAACCATGTAATCATAAATAGATGGAAAACATAGTTTGTGCATTGTTTTTCTAACTGTGGAATATAACTTTTAAAGGTGTGTCCTTGAGAAAGCAGAAAAACAAGGTTTGCACATGGGTTTCCAAACCACGTGGCCTAACAATGCAGTGCACAGTTGGCACCCATGTTTTTTGTATCTAATTAGAATTAACTCCTACAACCATACTCAATCCACTATTATCTTAGGACCCTAAATCCATTTTCCCCTATTATTTAGAGAAGATCCTCTTCAATCAAAAAGTATTTCTAAGGTGAATCAAATCATGTTGGAGATCCAGATTTGTTAGTAATTAATCATTGTTCAACATTCCTCTCAGATCTATTATTCTTCTCCCTCATAGAACTATAGATATAGTCTGTTAGGGATATATCTTTGTTTTTTATATCGATCTTTATATGATCACATGTGATATATCGAATGGAAAGTGTAGTGTGATTAGATCTATAGAATCATAGTGATTTTCATTATTATTTTCAACTATTGAGAGTTAGGTGGATTCTCCCTCTTGTCCACTTGACATAGAAATTATTTTATTGGTTTTATCATCCATAATTTCATGAAATTTCTTTAAAAAAGAAGTGTAATTATTTAACAAAACCCATTTTAGGTTATGGATTTATCATTCCATAAATTGAATTGTTTCTTAAAAATTATATTTTCTGACAATTTTTAAATTGTTATTTTAGAAATAATAGTTTTTAAAGAACATAACGTTTTTGATAAAATTATTAAAATATATAATTTTTTCAATTGAAATGGTTTGGCTTAGAATATGGATTACATGGATGGTGTGATTTCCCACACAGAAATTATCTACAGAAGGGGTGTGTCCCATTTGTGAAGTTGTTATTGGTCAGCTTTTGATGACTTAGTTGATTGACAAGAGACTGCTCATGAATATAATACTATAACATGGGTATGAATGGGAGTGTGTCTGTGTGTGTGGATACATGGTTATGGGTATTCCAAATAATTTAGAAAGGTTTAATTCTACAAAAATTGTTTCCATGGAACTTGTTTATAGATTTGATATAAATTATTTTATCTTCTTTTAAAACTAATTTATATAAAATTATCTAACAAGTTCTTTTCTTAGTTGTGTGAGATAGGATTCACTAGGGATATAATACTATGTTTAGACTCACCCCTAGCATGGGAACAATTTTTTGTTTTCCTGTGTCATCTATCATGAAATAGTTAAACATAAGGTATTTTGGTTTTGGAGTGATGCTTCTTGATACTTTGGGATAACATGTGGAGTTGGATATTAGAGATATTTGGGAGTTTGTTGACGCTCCTTTCGTCACAGAATCTAAAGATCGGAAAAGGGAATATCTGAGCTCAAAGTGATTAAACCTTTGAAGAAACATCAAAAATCGACAAAGGGATAAAAAAGGAGAACATTGCCCATATATCGCGCAAGTTCCCTCTTGGTCGCGCAAGTACACTTGCGCGCCGCCTCAACACTTGTGCGACTCCTCATGTTGGTGCAAGGGACTTGCGCGACATAAATGGTAACCGCCTGGTAACCGCCCAGTAACCGCCCGGGGTCTTCTTTTGCCTATAAATAGACCCTGTGGGCCCCCCATTCAAGAGGATTTTTTTTCCAGAAACTCGGATTGAAGCTCCCGACGCCCAAGTCTCTTATCAAAGCTTCCGGAACACTTCTAAGGTAATTTCTTACCTAGAACGGAAGATATAAAGAGAAAAAGGAAGGCCTAAGTGTTGAAACTTATCAAACACTTGCGCGCCTACTTAATTCCTGCAATATAACTTGCGCGTCCCTCTTCTGGAAGAAACTCAAGAGGATGGTAAAGGGTTTTATAAAGAGTCGCTCAAGCATTTCAATACTGGTTGAAAATCGCGCAAGTACCCCTCATGTCGCGCAGGTATACTTGCGCGACCAATACTTGCGCGCCGCCGCAGGACTTGCACGCCTTTCAAGACTTGCGCGCCCCTAGCTTTTTGGGTGCCCATCTTGCCCATTTTTACCCCTCTTAAGCCATTTCACCCTTCCTATTCAAGATTCAGTCTTCAAGATACTCTTCAAAGCCATTTTTGGCATGATTTCTTGATTTGACATCCTTATCTGAAAGGAATTCTGTGAAATATCTCTCAAAACCTAGTGATTTAAACATCTTTATGTCACCAAAGATTGAGAGTTCATTCATTTCAACCTCATCCTTTAAGATGAGAGAATCCTAACCTGGGTCTCCTTTTCAGGAATAAATCCCCAGTTATAAAAACCTTTGATCTGGGCATCTTTCTTAAGAATAAGCCCCAATCAAGTCCTTTAATCTTGGGCATCCTCCTCAGGAGTAAGCCCCAAACCTTAATCCCTAACCTGGGTCACCTTTTCAGGAATAAGACTCAGTCATAACCTTGGGCTTCCTTTTCAGGAGTAAGCCCCAAGTCCCCTAACCTAGGCTTCCTTCTCAGGAATAAGTCCTAGTCATAAATCTTGGGCATCCTTCTTAGGAGTAAGCCCCAAGTCTCTTAAAATTTCTCTTAACCAGTCATAAATTACCTTTGATTTGGGTTTCCTTTTCAGGAATAAAACCCAATCATAAGTCCCCTCCTAACTTGGGCATCCTCCTTAAGAGTAAGCCCCAAGATTAGAGTATTCAAATCTCCATGAAGCACATATAACTTTGTGGACCCTGTTCTTGGATTTTCTCCCTAAAAGTAAATCCTAAACCTTCGTCTATCTGGGCAATCATCTATACATAAGCCCCAAAACAAATTCTTATGATTGCATCTTTTATGGCACAATTGTCTAAATTTTACCAATACCTCTTGTTTCTCACACCGAGCATGACTCACGTGATCTTAGAGTGTAAAAGTAATTATGACATTCATCTTTGAGCCATCAATCATAAACATCATATCCCATTCCTCGAACTACGTGGGTTCTGATTCCTTTTTCAAAACAAAGGATATGTAGGTAGACCATTTATGGGTTCGATCCCAACATTGAAATAATCTCTGTCCTTCTGAATGACGATAAACTTCAAGTGCCCCACTGAGTGGCTTTAAAACCAGCCTGGTCATCAAAATGACCAAGAGACTTTTATATAAATGTTTTGAAGGATACCATTGACCAAGAATCTCTAAACAAATATAGATGATTCTATATTGATGAAGAACCTCGAATACATATAAAAGATTCTCTAAATTTCTTGCATATTTAATCATTGATTGTTGAAACTAAAGGAAAGCTCATTTTATACTTGGTAATGTAATAAGGATTCACGAACTTAACTTAAATCTATAAAGAGAGTCCCGGAGTAGACAATAATTCCCCTCAAAAAGGTGTGATGAGTCCGACCTCCCATCCTCTCGACCAATGCAAATTCCTAAGCCTCATTAGACCACAAGATAATGAGCGCCTGCCTTTGGAAAGTAGGTCCAAACGGATGTGGAATCATTGGATGTTTCCGGTTCTACGAACAAACCCGTTAGAAACCGATCGGAACGTTTGAATCTCCCATCCAGGAGGTCATCCTCGGATTCCGCGCGAAACAAAAATGGTGAACCCGACGTGAATCCTTAACCAAGTTAAAGTGATGTTCTTCTTATCTGTTAGGCCCTTTGGGCCAACAAGGCAATCATTGACATATGATCATCCAAAAGATGCAGTAGCCGGATTCATCTTGATTATGTCTGTTACATGGAACAGGCACTCTTTTTTCAAGATCTTCTACAAAAATGGCTTTCCTTAAATTCACCCCTGTGAATACTGCTGCTGGGAACACCTCTACTGTGAGGTCTGCTGCTGTGAAAACCAATGCTGCTACTCCTACTGGAACGTCATCCGCTCTGAGGATGACATCACCAACTCAGCGTCTTCAACGCTGTGTTTCTAATGCACTGGTTAAGGAGTACCGTCGCAACGGTACTATCCCAACTCTGGAGGCCGCTCGTCAAGCCCTCCAAGTTAACAATTCTACCTGCTCGTCCGGACAACGGCGACCAGCAATCAAGAAGCAGACGGTGCTGACTACCGTCTCCAACCGTTTCGGGTCGTTATCCCCGGAACGCAATTTCCATTCACTCCCTTACTCCGAGGAAGTGAATGAGCAGGTCCCGCAGGACCTTAATTCAAAAAGACAGGAGTCCTTCTCAAAGGCTCCCATCAACAATCACCGCCGGACTCGTGCGGTAGTGCGCCCTCAACATGATGAGGGTACCGACTCCAGGCATTCAGCTCAGGTTTCTCGAACCCGAGCAGGCAAGATGAATCACCAGAGACGGAATCCGGTTAACAATAGGCAGGTTGTCATCCCTGCCATCTCCGGAGAAGTCCACCAACCTAACTTGGTGGCAAATGACGAGCAGGCATACACACCTGTTCGTTTTAATCCCGCTGTCCAGCAGACTCGTCTGGCAGTATCAAGCCGATCCCGCCAGGCAATTCCGGCGGAGTACCATAGGCAGGAACATACACCTGCTTATACATCACCAGTTAGTCAGCAGGCTCGTCTGACTACATATGGTGGATCTCGTCAACCGCGTTTGGCGAAGTGTAATCAGCAGGCACATACACCTGCTAATACTAATCAAGCCTACCAACAGTCTCGCTTGGTAGCGCACGGAGAAGTCAGTCGGAAAGCCCCGACGACAAACAGGAGGCAGACTAAACTCTCTGCCTCCACACTTGAGTACTGTCAGGATTCACTGACAGGAAAAGGAGGAAAGGAGCAGGCACATACACCTACTCCAAGCCCGAAATGGACGTATATCCCCGTTCCGGCGGCTGAAGTCACCAAACATATTTTGTCAATGGTGAAAAAGCAGAAGCAAATTCCTGCTCATATTCTGGATGCTTGCCAGGATATCATAACAGCTTCAGCATCATCTCAGGGACAGACACATAAATCTATCCCTAGCAGTGGAGTGACACATCAACAATTCACTCCGGAACAGACACACACATCTGTTCCAGTCCAAGAGGGTTGTAGGGCCTACTCCCCCATATCATATGGACAACCAAGTCAGGCACATACACCTGATTTGAGCGATGATCGTCAGCCTAACCTGACCATCTTTCCTGATCAGGCACATACACCTGCTCAGAGCAATCACTTTCGTCATCAAGTGGTTTCTAAAGAGAGTAAGAAGGCATCTAAGAAAAAGATCCGCCCAGCACAGTCAGGAGATCAAAGGCCAATCTGCAACAAGGCCTTGCTCGATGCTGGAGTTCTTGATGCCCTCAGACATTTATCTGTCGAAATTCAAGATTCTACTCCCTCAGTTCCCAAAAACAGGAACATTAATCCCGAAGGTCTTCAACAGACACTTCCTCATGAAGACTTGCTTCATGAAAATTCGGTCAATCTTGAAGTTTCTTCTTCAGATGAGAGCCACAGGAACCCTCTGTGTGGTCAGAAGGCCAAGGAGCAAGAGATTTCATCTTTTGCTGTAACCCATCATGATGGTCCTCCTCATGGTGATGAACTTCGCTGCGAAAGTCCTCTCCGCAGAAGTGATTCACGTTGTCTCGAAAATTCTTCAGAAGGCAATGTAGTGACGAGAAAGCCCTCCTATCTCGAGGCACTTGCAAACGTAAAACCAGTCATGTCTGAAGTTTTACTATCGGCAGGTGAAACTCTTTCTCCATCAGAAGATAGCCTAGGGTTCAGTTTATTCTCCGAACCTTCCCTGGGTCATTCATCTTCCAGCATGAATAGTGATTCCTCTACCAATCTTGTTGAATCCGATGAAGCAACAAGGAAACACCAACTCTGGTCCAAACAGGTAGAATAATCTTCATTAAATGATAAAGAGGAAATGCTGAACATGAGGAAAAAACTGGCAAAAGGTGAAGTACCAGTCATGTTTTGGCCTTTGGCTGACTCCCAGTACGACATTCCAAAAATGTTGACGGATGATGGAATCCATGATATTCGTCTCAACATATGGAAAACTCTTTGTCAATTAAAGAAGAAGGTATTATCTTACGATGAATATGAAAATCATCTTAAGATAATAGAAGGGTTACAACGCCAGATTGATTTGGCATCTCTATCAGTCTCTCGGTATCCGAAGGCTGAAAAGCAACAGAGAACCCTTCAACGTTCATGCCTTGGCGCATTAAGAAGATTGCGTCAGTTAATTTCCAATGATCCATCTAATGTTCATATCAGAGGATGGGGTGTTCACGGAGCACTACATTTCACAGTGCTTTCCGGTCAGCAGAGCCCACCGAAAATGGTCTCATGCAATGTTATTGCCCATGGCCGGCCACAGTCAGTGGGCTTTGTTCATAATCAAAAGCTTGCTCGAGATCAAGCTTCAACTAGTTCCTCTCAAAGTCAAGTATATAGAGAATAGGTTGTTGAATTGCTCCTACATCAAGCAGGCGAGAATATTGCGCAAGCCTCTCGTCTGGAGCAAACACGTCATCAAATGACAGAAGTTTCGGAAATCATCCAACGGTCTGTTGAACTAGGTGATAAAAGTGGATACAGGTTAATGCATCCAGCTAATTTCCGAACTAAGATTCGCAAGATCAAGAGAGATTTTAAAAAGATCTCAGACATAGCATGTCAAGAGACACCCCAGCTTGCCAGACTGGGGACTTCTCTAACCCAACCCTCAGAATCAACGAATGGGATTCGAGGAGTTGAGCGGAAGCAACAGGAACACCCCCAGTCCACCGGACTGGGGACTTTTTTAAATCTTCAATCCCTCCCTCAGAGAAAGTCAGTATTCTCTCGATTAGGGAATAAGCCTCAAGAGGAACGAAGAGCCAAGATGTCAGGAGATTCTCTCCAAGTGACGGTTCTCCAAGAAATTCCTGAGGGATCAAGTCAACGGAATGCCATGTCTTATCATGGACATAGAAGGAGACAATATCACAGAAATGCTGATAGAAAGGATTCCATGCAATATGCATCCATTAATGTCATCACTGTCGTTGCTGCTGATTCACCAGATGAGGCTCAATCAGAGGGATCAGACGAAGAGGTTCCTGCTCAAGAAGTCGCGCACACAGACCTAAATGAAGAAGGTGTGCACACACGTAATCAAAGGCTTACCCAAAATCTGGGTATTCCTTCAAGTAACCGACTTCCCCCTCTCCGAAAAGGATCCAATAAGGGGAAAGGTAAGAATCAGGTTACTTCTCACCCTTCCTCTGAAGGAGGTCAATCGCTCTCATTAGAGAAAAGGTTTGCACAACAGGAGGAAGAGATGAAAGAATTAAAAAGGTTGAATGTAGAACTACTTCAGAGTAGTCTTCTTCTTAAGAATGCTGAAGTCCGACAGCCGAAGGAATTTGTTGTAACTACTGAGATGGATCAAGAATATCCTCCTTTGTCAGTACACCCGCAGAAGTCTAATCCTACGGGTCAAACGCAACAACGGTTGGCAGCACTACCATCAGTTGCAGCACCAACCACCACGTCTATCCAAGCTCCATTCATTGCACCTACCCAAAACCAAGTTCAACCTGACGTTTCTCAAAAGTTAATAACTACTATTGAGTCATTAACAGCTCGGTTAGAAACTATGGAAGGGAAACAGGCGCAAGTTCAACCTGAAAAGAAAGTTTACCCTGAATGGGTAGATTCAATTTCTCCTCCATCCAGTTTTGGAAACCCTATTTTCCCTACTTTCAATGGATCAGGCGACCCTGAACAACATTTGACGCATTACGTGTCTTGTTGTGATCCTATGATGGGAACTCCAGAGCAACAAGAAGCAGTGAAACTAAGATGCTTCGTGCGAACCTTGCAAGGACCAGCTTTTGTCTGGTATACAAGCTTGCAATCCCGGTCAGTCATCGGATGGGAGGATCTTCGTCAAAAATTCCTTCTTCAGTTTAGCTCAACTTTGCCAAAAACGACAGTTTTCGATCTTACAAACTGCAAGCAAAGGGAGAATGAAAGAGTCTCTGATTTCATTGCTCGTTGGAAGGGATTAACGTATTCCTTGAGTTTATCACTCCCTCAGGAGGAATTGTTGCCAATCTGTGTGGCAAATTTGCGTGACGAATTACGCACGCCATTGATCCCTGTGAAATACACAGGAGGGTTTCGAGACCTTACTTCAATCGCTCAACAGATTGAAGATTCCCTTATGCAGGCTAAGGTTAAATCTCGTGTAATTCCATCAGCTCCAGGAAGAAGAATGGGTAAAGCAGAAACTGCTACAGTTATGCTTAAACATGCACCTGTACCTATTTCTACTTCAAAACGTTCATCTTCTCGAAGGGCTCCACCTCCTGAACGTCAACAACAAATGTTGTTTCGTCCAAATGATCAAAAAGATCAACGACGAAAACAATTTGAGGATATGAAGAGTAAAACATACTCTTTCTGAAGTGAGCAAGTTCCTGGTTACTTCATTTCAGCTCTGGAAAATAATTTGGTTCAATTACCAGTGCCGAAGAGACCAAACAAGGAAGGAGATGAAGACCGTCCCAATTATTGTCCCTTTCATCAAATGTTGGGACATCCCATCCAGGAGTGTTTTGTCTTTAAAGACCTCCTACAAAAGATGGTCAACTTGGGACAAGTCAAATTGAAGGGTTCTTCAGCTCATGTAGCGTGTATTACCACTACAGATCCAGAGGAAGGAGGCGAGTGGCAGGAAGTCAAAAGCAAAACTGCGAAAAAATATGATGATTGGATGGTCAGAAAGACAATCAATCGGACCCATTCCATTTTGCGAACACAATTGAAGAAGCCAATTGTGTCTCCTACAAAAGCTGCAGTAAAGCCTCCATCAAAGGACAAATCCTCAAAAGGGCAGCGCAATTCAAAGAAGAAAGAGGAATCAGGAGAAGATGAGTATGTATCAAAGCCTAAATTGTCTTTGACTCTGGCAGATTTCATGCCATCTACTTCAAAGCCACGGGCACCGTCCCACCAAACGGCACAGCCTAAACAGGCTAACCAGGCAGAGTCTTTATCAGACGAAGAGTTAATCTTTGGTTCTGTTAATATGATTCAATTAACAGATTCATATTCCAGTCTTGATGAGCCTGAATTCCCTGTATCAAATAAAGGAACCCGAGGAAGTTCTAGAGGTTCAGGATATAGGGGAAGACGTGGATCTTTCCGAAGCCACTACTCTAATTCTACCCCTGCTAGCACTGTATATGCAGCAGAAACTCGTGGTAGAGCCCTTCAGCGAGCTCAAAATGAACAAGCAAGTTCTTCTGCCAATGGCCAACTCAGCTTCGGCACAGTTATTTTGGAAGACCGATTAAAGGTTCCATCTTCTTTATCTCAGCAAGTAAATGGATCTAATCAGTCTAATTTTCCAAAACCAAAGATGTTGCCAACTTCAATACAAGATGCATCAGCTTCCAAAGCATCTGCTTCCAAGGTACCTGCTAAACCGCATATTCCCATTGGGAAACGCAGGCCTCTAGATCAAAAGTATGATATATTGAAATACTTGGCTCAAGTACCAGCCAAATTATCAATTTTGGATGCTTTGAATCTATCAAAAGATCTTCGGGAAGCACTCATCGAAGCTTTGTCAAGTCCTCAGGAGTTTGAAGCTGAAATTGCTGCAGCTGAAATTTATCACATAGAGAATAATCCTGCAGAATGCCATGCAGTGATATCTATTACTGATAAAGATGAAGATGATGTTGTGCATGGGCACATAAAACCTTTGTACCTATCTGGAAAAGTCAATGGTATAGATGTTCGAAGAGCTTTTATTGACAATGGTTCAGGAGTCAACCTCATGCCCATTCGTACACTTCATCGATTGGGCCTCACAGAATCTGATTTATCTCCTTCTACCATGATGTTGCAAGGATATGATAAAAATGAACAAGAACCACTGGGAGAAGTTACACTCAGAACTCAGTTTGGAGATCTTGTTTCCAATTCGGATTTTATGATTGTTGATCAAGACTCAGCTTTCAATATCTTGCTTGGAAGACCCTGGCTACATCAGCATGCAGCTATTCCATCGTCATACCATCAATGTCTCAAATACTGTTTCGATGGTCAAGTTGGAACATTGTATGGTGATAAGGCCCCGTTCAAAACATGTGAGTCTCAATACATTGAGGCGGAATTTTATCACATGAAGGGAAGAGAAAAATCTACAATGAAGGAAATTACCAAAGTCAATGCTCCATATGGTTTGGAAAAAATTCCAATAAATCCATTTTCACATGTGAGTACAGATTATGTGTTACCTATCAGTCAAATTGACAAAATAGGCCCAAATCAAAATACTCTTGTGGAAAGATCCATAATGTCAATTACGGCAATCGAGCCAGACAACATGGGAGAAATTGGTAACTTACCAAGCAGTGATGAAAGCATAAGTGGTGACGTTTTCATTTCGTCTGCTGAAATCCAACAAGTCTATACTTCGCTAATCAGGCCAGAAGAAGTTATAGCAACACCAGAGGTGAATGTTGATGTCGATTCTCAATCCATCATCTCCTCTTTATTTCCCAAAGAAGACCCTTTTTCATCAATAGGGTCGGAAATGGAAGCTTCTTCTTCAAAATGTGAAAATTTTGACATCTCTTATGATCATGAGAATTTCGTTTTTTCATCTACTTTGCAAGTAGAAACGGAAGAAACAACACATGATGAAGAGGAAGAGGAAGATCTTAGAGATTCTCCTCCAGCATTTGAAGAGGGTATCTCTACCACTGTGGATGAACTCAGAGAAGTAAATCTGGGTACAGAGAAAGATCCACGCCCCACTTTAATTAGTGCGGCCATGACCCTTGAAGAACAAGAGATGTATATTTCTTTTCTAAAGCAAAATAAAGATATTTTTGCTTGGAATTATACAGAGATGCCTGGCCTTGATCCTGATGTTGCCACCCATCATTTGGGTTTGCCAAAAGAACATCGAGGATTCAAGCAAGCCGCGAGAAGAACACACCCAACCTATGCTTCCAAAATCGAGGCTGAAGTGGATAAGCTTATCAAAGCTAACTTCGTCAGAGAAGTTCAATATCCCAAGTGGTTGGCTAATATTGTCCCAGTAAAGAAAAAGAACGGACAAATTAGGGTTTGCATCGATTTCAGATATCTTAATCGGTATTGTCCCAAAGATGATTTTCCAGTTCCGATTACAGAACTCTTAATTGATGCGACGGCTGGCTATGAAGTACTTTATTTCATGGATGGATATTCTGGATATAATCAGATCCGAATGGCCCCAGAAGATGAGGAATATACAGCCTTCAGAGCTCCTCAAGGTGTGTTTTGTTACCGGGTGATGCCCTTTGGTTTAAAGAATGCAGGTGCAACATATCAACGCGCCATGCATCGTATCTTCAAACCTTTTCTAGGGAAATTTGTTGAATGCTATGTAGATGATTTGGTGGTTAAATCCAAACAACGTTTTGATCACTTGGCTGATTTGGAAATCATATTCCACAAGCTTCGACAACATAATTTGAAGATGAACCCCTTAAAATGTTCTTTTGGGGTAACCTCAGGAAAATTCCTCGGCTTTGTTGTACGCCATCGTGGTATTGAAGTCGATCCTGAGAAGACCAAATCAATCCTTGGTATGTCACCTCCTCAGAATTTGAAAGAATTAAGAGGACTTCAAGGACACTTAGCCTATATTCGGCGTTTCATCTCCAATTTGGCAGGCAAAAGTTTACCTTTTACCAAATTATTGAAGAAAGGAGTCACTTACCAGTGGACTGAAGAATGTCAAGAAGCATTTGATGTTCTCAAGAAATACCTCTTAAGTCCACCGGTACTCATGCCACCTGTTGAGGGTAGGCCTCTTATCCTCTATGTGACAGCTTTAGAGCGATCATTGGGTGCCTTTCTCGCTCAAAAGAATGATGCTGGGAATGAAAATAGTCTCTACTATCTTAGTAGAACTATGCTTGAAGCAGAAACCCGGTATTCGAGTATTGAAAAATGCTGCCTAGCATTAATCTTTGCAGTTCAGAAACTGAGACACTACCTGCAACATCACGAGGTCCAATTGGTATCTCGTAATAATCCACTCAAATTCATCCTTAGTCATCCAATGCTTACAGGACGTCTGGCAAGGTGGGCGGTTATTCTACAGCAGTTCGACATCCAGTATGTGTCTCAAAAGGCAATTAAGGGCCAAGCTCTGGCTGATTTCCTGGCTGAACACCCTTCAGTGGAAGACACGTATTCAAATATCGAACTCCCTGATGAGGAAGTTTTTTCTATTCAAGAGAGTCCTCAAACATGGGAAATGTATTTTGATGGTGCTTCTAGAAGTCCAACAGGGAAGAAAATGGAAAATCCTAAATTCAACAAAGTTGGTTTAGGAATTGTGCTCATTTCTCCAGATAAGGCAGTGTTACCTTATTCCTTTTTTTTGTGGGAAGGTGGTACCAATAATGAAGCTGAATACCAAGCTCTCATTGCAGGCTTGGAGTTAGCGCTTCAAGCACAAGTGAATCACTTAAAGGTGAAAGGTGATTCAGACCTAGTAATCAAACAAATCAATGGGGATTATGCCATCAGAAAAGAAGAATTAATCCCTTTGTATGATTACGTCAGAGAGTTAATGTCGGAATTCCCTTCAGAACCGACATTTTCTTATGTCCCAAGATCACAAAATGCTCAAGCTGATGCACTGGCTAATATAGCCACAGCTTTAGCAGATCCAAATCGGGACGAGACAACCATCGGTATTGCCCACCGTCGTGCAATTTCACCTTATGTTCAAGTCAGAACAGAGGAAATTAATGAAATTAGTCCCATTCCTGAACCATATGGTCATACTACAGGATGGATGTCACCTATCAGGGAATACCTTCAAAATGGAACACTTCCACCTGATAGAGCCGAGAGAGAACAAATTCGGCGACGTGTGGTCAATTTTACTCTTTATGATGGTCCAAACCACCTCGAGAAAATTCTCTACAAACGTGGTTTTGATGGAGTTCTCTTCAGATGTATTGATGGTGAAGAGACAATGGCTGTCATAAAAGAAGTGCATGCAGGAGTCTGTGGTGCCCACCAGTCTGGACATAGATTGTCTGATCAAATTCGAAGGCTTGGATACTTCTGGCCTTCAATGATACAAGATTGTGTTAATTTCACAAAGAAGTGTCATTCATGCCAAGTATATTCCAACTTCATTCATCAACCTCCAGAGTTGCTTCATACAGCTAAATACTCATGGCCATTTTCCACATGGGGAATGGATGTGGTGGGACCTTACCCTTCAGCAACGGCCAAGCAGTTTAAGTACATTCTTACTGCTACTGATTTCTTTTCCAAATGGGCAGAGGCAGTACCTCTCAAAGAAGTCAGTTCTAAATGCATTGTTAGCTTCATCAAGTCTAACATCATTACTAGATTTGGTGTCCCTCATACCATATTGACAGACAACGACACCAACTTCTGTTCTTCTGAGGTAAAGAGATTGTATCAAGAATACAACATTAAGTCCAACCATTCATCTCGATATCATGCAGCGGCTAATGGCCAGATAGAGGCCTTCAACAAGACTCTTTCAAATATACTGCAAAAGATGGTGGATAAAGATAAGAGGTCATGGCCTGATAAACTCTATCATGCTTTATGGGCTTATCGGACTACCACTCGCAATGCAACGCGGTCTACTCCATATTCATTGGTATATGGAACAGAAGCAGTCTTGCCAATTGAAGTTCAATTGCCCTCACTCAGAATAGCCATTTGTGATCAGTTATCAACAGATGAGCAATCCCAAAAGCGGTTGAATGAATTGGAACAGTTAGATGAGAAAAGATTGTGCACTTTGCACCACTTGGAAATCTATCAGAATCGAATAGCACGAGCTTTTAACAAAAAAGTTCGTCTTCGTTCATTCATTCAGGGAGAATTGGTATTGGTTCTCAGAACACCAATGATACCAGGAAAGAAGCCTCCCAAGCTTGAACCAAAATGGGAAGGACCTTATTCAATACATAAGGTCTACTCCAATGGAGCATATTCTCTGATTTCAATGGATGGAGAACACATCGCGACTCCAACTAATGCCAGATTTCTGAAGAAGTATTTTGTATAAACACAAAATATTGTTCCCAGAACCAAGACTCTTACATTTGGTTCATACAGCAATGGTCCAGTATGACCTTAAACTACAACTTCGTCCAACATGACATTAAACTGTGTCACACTTCTGTCCGAGATGACATTAAACTATAATACGTCCAGCATGACGATAAACTGTACGGTCCATGCATATGACCTTAAACTATTCGCACTTATGTCCCTGCAACATGACACTAAACTGTGCAGCACCAATAGTCCTAACTGCAAGACTTTAAACTACATAGTCCCTGATTTTTTCCTACATGACAATAAACTGTATAGAAGTTCCTATATTTTGTCCGAGATGACATTAAACTATATTGTGTCCTAGCAACATGACATTAAACTGTGTGGCACTTTCATCGTCCAACATGACGTTAAACTGTGTCAGTTCCCTTATCGTCCAACATGACGTTAAACTGTCACATTGGTTACTAATATGTCCTACATGACACTAAACTGTATATGTCCGAGATGACATTAAACTATATTTTGTCCGAGATGACATTAAACTATATTGTGTCCTAGCAACATGACATTAAACTGTGTGGCACTTTCATCGTCCAGCATGACATTAAACTGTAAAAAAATCCCCAGAACTGATATCCTCATATTGGTTCACCTTAGTCCTAGCTACATGACTTTAAACTGTACAGCACCAGTTCGTCCTTGCTATATGACGTTAAACTATACAGCAATGGTCCCGTATGACTTTAAACTGCATCATCCCTGGTCCATGTATATGACCATAAACTATTTGCAAATATGTCCAGCAAGACGTTAAACTGTGACGTCCTAACTACATGACGCTAAACTGTATAAAAGTCCCTCACGTCTGGAAAGACGTTAAACTATATAATCATCAAAAGTCCAGCATGGCATTAAAACTGCACAATCCCCCTTTCGTCCAATATGACGTTAAACTATATTGTCCCCATCGTCTTAACTACATGATGCTAAACTGTACAGAAAGTCCTTTTTTTTATGTCCTACATGACATTAAACTGTACATCGTTAAGGTTGTTATTACCTCTTGTTTCTCACACCGAGTATGACTCACGTGAGCTTAGAGCGAACATCAACCATAACACTCCCTTTGGGCCACTAACCATGTGTAAATCCCAACAATATTTTTTTTATTTAGATCATTGTCCACAAGAACAACTTGATCATTGATTCATTCTTTAATTGAACTACACGGACTTTGATCCTTGCCCTCCAGGCTGGGTATGTAGGCAACCTCCCAAAGGTTCAAGCCCAAAAACAATCTCTTCACATTGGTTCACCACCATCTCATATGATGATGATTTGTGAAACCACCCCTGGAATCAATATCTTTACATTGATTCACTTTCGTCCTTGTTATATGACGTTAAACTATACAACACTTTTGTCCGGTACGACAATAAACTACAAATATTCTTTGATTTCCTCATTTGAGAAGGAACCATTATTAACATTGATTCTTTTTTCAATCATGATTTTCATTTTTCAAAAGACTACGTACATACATGGTAATGCCTAAACTTTTTATCTTAGGTTAAAACCATCATTGCACTAAAGTCCCCTTTTCACCCTTCACATGTACGAACCAAATTTGTACAAAGGGTAGATCTAGAACTACGTGGACTTGATTCCCATCCTTATGGGATACGTAGGAACATTCGAGTGTCCCTCGAATCCAGTCCCAAGTCTTTTGGGCCTAACCCCAAATTTCACTTTCAGACCCTTGGCTGAAAAGTCTTCATGAAAACACACACTGTGTATTCATTATTATGGTCCGAATTCTATGACCCTAAACTAAGATCACTCATACTTTCGTCCTGCACGACGTTAAACTGCATTTCAAGAACTACGTATGGCTTGATTCTCATTCTTATGAGATACGTAGTGATGTCCAAGTTTCAATTCAGGACCCAGCCACAACATGATTATGGTTTTCATTGACCTATGTATCTCTATATACATTGGAAAATACCCATCTTTATGTATTATAATCCTAACCTTAAATATTTTCAGATCTTCATAACCCTTTTCATGACTTATAGTCACAAAAATGTCAAACTTCTGAGAATTCTTTTGCCTGACTATGCAGTACGTGCCCATAGGTGGCCTTGCATAAACAGTCCACATAACAGACTTGTCAGCCAAGAGATGCTATTTATTTGACCATGCAGCCAATGCCCATAGGTGGCCCTGCATGTTTTCAACCCCCTAACGGGTTTGTTAAATAATAGTAACTTCATTCTTGAGAAGAATGTCTCTTTTGTCCTTATTTGTCTTAAACGACAGTATGTAGGGATCCGCAAAAATAGCCATCCTTAACGTATTTGTCCCATATCCTTTTTCATGATCTAAAAGTATTCAAGTCTATGGTTTATTCTTCTTCCCTACGTTTGGGTCAGACCTTCGTAGGAGTGATATTCATACAGTTCTTTGATATTCTTGTTTGGAAATATCTTCTCCATATTCAAGTACCTCTTTCCATACAACAAACTCTTTGCTTTAGAAAATTTGAATCTCCATAAACTTTCACTGACTTTTAGCACTAGGAAAGTAAATTTCTGGGAGTTCTTTTGCCTGACTATGCAGCACGTGCCCATAGGTGGCCTTGCATAAACAGTCCACATAACAGACTTGTCAGCCAAAAGATGCTATTTTATTTGACTATGCAGCCAATGCCCATAGGTGGCCCTGAATATTTCAACCCCCTAACGGGTTTTGTTAAAGAATAGTAACTTCATTCTTGGAAACTACTTCTTCTAATGCCTTTTAGCTCTTTTTTCATATCATTCCTCAGATTCAAATATTCTTAAGCCATAGTTTACATTTTTTTCCCTCATACTTGAGTATGGTAAATATGTTTTCAGATAAATTGTCAAGGAATTGAATCCATTTTAATCCATTTTTCGGTCAAAGCTATTTCGACCTTAAACATTAGCCCCTTTATGTCCGGCGTGCATGACTTTAAACTGCCCACACAAAAGACAAAGGAACTCTGAATAAAAGTCAAGTTCCAGCTCACTAAATATACATTTTTTTTGTACGATTTAGGTAATATTGAGCAGTTAAAAGGTTCAAAGTTTGTAGGGTTATTTTTAATAATCCTAGTAAAAATCAAACTATGCTTACTAAGCCCATTGGCTTAAGTAAATTTGAAGCAGGTAATGGAAGAATGCAAGTACAAATGATTGAAGACAAAAGTGTTTTTCATTGATACACAAGAGTTAGAAGGACATCCACAGACTGGAATCTCTTCTCTTTTTCAAGAATTACAAGAGGCTTTCAACATAACACTTCATTTGATTTGCGTCATCCCGAGCTTCATCAGCAACCACCTGGAATTCATTCATTCAACTGGATACAATAGGAGATGTAGTGATACTAGCCCTTCTTGGAACAATTGTAAAAGGATGTTCTTGAGTGCGGTTTGAGAAAATTTTCTGCTGATCAAACAGTGACTCTGTTTCTATCCAAGAGACTTGGAAGATGGATACATGGATTTGATAATGGAGCATTGGAAGTAAAGAGCCA
Source organism: Viscum album (assembly GCA_963277665.1). Classification (NCBI taxonomy): domain Eukaryota; kingdom Viridiplantae; phylum Streptophyta; class Magnoliopsida; order Santalales; family Viscaceae; genus Viscum; species Viscum album. The sequence continues at coordinate 1,256,278,914 of OY728157.1, read as the reverse complement.
TTTGGAGAGAGTACTCTTTTCAGATATTGCTCTAATACCATGTTTGTCTTCTCTCCACCAACCGGTAGTGGAAAACATTTCAGCCCATGGGTTTTTCATTTTCATATCTGCAAGGAAATGGCATAGAGGAAGAACTTGATAGTTCACACCATTGTTGTTGCTCTTAATGCACAGCATAACCGAAATAGAGGAGTAGCAGCGCAGCTGCATCTCAGGTGTATAATTGTTTGCATTTGGAACATTGACTCCTTGCAGATGACCATGACCACACAGAAGCAGATGGATGCTCTGTGGAAAAATATGATGATATTTCTTCAAGTACTTAGACAAATCTGGGAGAGTGCTGTCGCAGATATCATAATAATCATGGCCAATAATGTTCATCATATCATCAATCCGCTTGCTAGCCAGTTCATCAGCCGTTCCAATTCCCTTGGGAACCATTGAATCTGCACAAAAGTTGAACAAATTAAACTCTTAAATGGGTTTATTTTTCATAAAATTTGTGAAAGAATTCGGGAAAAATGGCTAAGGCATTAAGGCGCGCAAGTATGGAGATATCGCGCAAGTGTCTTGTGTACCGCGCTAGTTTTTGACGCGCAAGTATAAACCGCGCAAGTACAAATACCTTTACAGTGGCGCGACATCGAGGAAACCCTAGAAAACAGAGCAACTTGCGCGGTCAAGGTGACCTGCGCGGCGAGAGCTCGAGAAGGGATGATGTCCGGAAATCCGGATACTTGTACGGAGGTGAGGCCGTGTATTTATAGGCTCGGAAGCCTACCTGCGCGCCGTACCCAGAGCAATTAAGGCCTGCGCGACGCACACTTGCGCGCCACCCTGTGCGTACTGAAAACATGCGCGCCTCCCTTTTCCTTTGGAAAGATTCGATTTCCTCAGAGTCAAATCCTCATTTTCTCTCCGGATCCAACTCTGAGGGGGGACTTTTGTTGACGCTCCTTTCGTCACAGAATCTAAATATCGGAAAAGGGAATATCTGAGCTCAAAGTGATTAAACCTTTGAAGAAACATCAAAAATCGACAAAGGGATAAAAAAGGAGAACATTGCCCATATATCGCGCAAGTTCCCTCTTGGTCGCGCAAGTACACTTGCGCGCCGCCTCAACACTTGCGCGACTCCTCATGTTCGTGCAAGGGACTTGCGCGACATAAATGGTAACCGCCTGGTAACCGCCCGGGGTCTTCTTTTGCCTATAAATAGACCCTGTGGGCCCCCCATTCAAGAGGATTTTTTTTCCAGAAACTCGGATTGAAGCTCCCGACGCCCAAGTCTCTTCTCAAAGCTTCCGGAACACTTCTAAGGTAATTTCTTACCTAGAACGGAAGATCTAAAGAGAAAAAGGAAGGCCTAAGTGTTGAAACTTATCAAACACTTGCGCGCCTACTTAATTCCTGCAATATAACTTGCGCGTCCCTCTTCTGGAAGAACCTCAAGAGGATGGTAAAGGGTTTTATAAAGAGTCGCTCAAGCATTTCAATACTGGTTGAAAATCGCGCAAGTACCCCTCATGTCGCGCAAGTATACTTGCGCGACCAATACTTGTGCGCCGCCGCAGGACTTGCGCGCCTTTCAAGACTTGCGCGCCCCTAGCTTTTTGGGTGCCCATCTTGCCCATTTTTACCCCTCTTAAGCCATTTCACCCTTCCTATTCAAGATTCAGTCTTCAAGATACTCTTCAAAGCCATTTTTGGCATGATTTCTTGATTTGACATCCTTATCTGAAAGGAATTCAGTGAAATATCTCTCAAAACCTAGTGATTTAAACATATTTATGTCACCAAAGATTGAGAGTTCATTCATTTCAACCTCATCCTTTATGATGAGAGAATCCTAACCTGGGTCTCCTTTTCAGGAATAAATCCCCAGTTATAAAAACCTTTGATCTGGGCATCTTTCTTAAGAATAAGCCCCAATCAAGTCCTTTAATCTTGGGCATCCTCCTCAGGAGTAAGCCCCAAACCTTAATCCCTAACCTGGGTCTCCTTTTCAGGAATAAGACTCAGTCATAACCTTGGGCTTCCTTTTCAGGAGTAAGCCCCAAGTCCCCTAACCTAGGCTTGCTTCTCAGGAATAAGTCCTAGTCATAAATCTTGGGCATCCTTCTTAAGATTAATCCCCAAGTCTCTTAAAATTTCTCTTAACCAGTCATAAATTACCTTTGATTTGGGTTTCCTTTTCAGGAATAAAACCCAATCATAAGTCCCCTCCTAACTTGGGCATCCTCCTTAAGAGTAAGCCCCAAGATTAGAGTATTCAAATCTCCATGAAGCACATATAACTTTGTGGACCCTGTTCTTGGATTTTCTCCCTAAAAGTAAATCCTAAACCTTCGTCTATCTGGGCAATCATCTATACATAAGCCCCAACACAAATTCTTATGATTGCATATTTTATGGCACAATTGTCTAAATTTTACCAATACCTCTTGTTTCTCACACCGAGCATGACTCACGTGAGATTAGAGTGTAAAAGTAATTATGACATTCATCTTTGAGCCATCAATCATAAACATCATATCCCATTCCTCGAACTACGTGGGTTCTGATTCCTTTTTCAAAACAAAGGATACGTAGGTAGACCATTTATGGGTTCGATCCCAACATTGAAATAATCTCTGTCCTTCTGAATGACGATAAACTTCAAGTGCCCCCACTGAGTGGCTTTAAAACCAGCCTGGTCATCAAAATGACCAAGAGACTTTTATATAAATGTTTTGAAGGATACCATTGACCAAGAATCTCTAAAAAATATAGATGATTCTATATTGATGAAGAACCTCGAATACATATAAAAGATTCTCTAAATTTCTTGCATATTTAATCATTGATTGTTGAAACTAAAGGAAAGCTCATTTTATACTTGGTAATGTAATAAGGATTCACGAACTTAACTTAAATCTATAAAGAGAGTCCCGGAGTAGACAATAATTCCCCTCAAAAAGGTGTGATGAGTCCGACCTCCCATCCTCTCGACCAATGCAAATTCCTAAGCCTCATTAGCCCACAAGCTAATGAGCGCCTGCCTTTGGAAAGTAGGTCCAAACGGATGTGGAATCATTGGATGTTTCCGGTTCTACGAACAAACCCGTTAGAAACCGATCGGAACGTTTGAATCTCCCGTCCAGGAGGTCATCCTCGGATTCCGCGCGAAACCGAGTTAGATGTATTGATGTATTGAGTCTCATTGTCAATTTAATTTTTAACTATAATTTAAAGAGTAAATATGATACAATTTTTTATTGATGGGTATGATTTTGGTTGTATTTTTTCATGCTTAATATAGAGTATTGAATGTTTTTTATTTATGTTGTCTGGGTGTTTTATCTTTTAAAAGGGAAATTGACCACCTGAATCCTCGTGAAACCCTTGTAATTGTTTTGTAGACTTTGGAATTATGGGATGTAACCTAGGGAAAGTATCACTTTTCACTTCTTAGGCCAATGAAGAAGGGCATGTTGTTTCATGCGGTACAATCTTGGATGATACGTATTTCATTTGGAAAAAATGTTATCATCTTGTTTGGTCCTTGAGTTGAAAATTGTACCATAATGACATTTACATCATACTAAAGATATATGGTCCTCAAAACTAAAATTTTATAGTAAAAAAATATGTAGCAATCATTTTTTTCTAAACATCTTGTTACAAGGGTTTTTTGTTACATAGGTTTTTAAAGAAACTTCTAGGTGAGTTCTTTATCTCATCGGTGGTTTAACACAAGATAATTTCATGTCATGAATTGATTTTCAGACATAAAACCAATATGTCTTATTAATTATGAGTTTTATGGTTTATAAAACGGTAAAAAATTAATCATTTTTATAAATAGTTAAATGGTTTTATTTTTAAAAGAACTTTTATAAAAATCTATGAAACAATTAAAATGATAATAGTGGTTGGATTTTGAAAGGAATGGTTGTGGTATTTATGATATGGAAATATGGAATTAGTAATCCTTAAATTGTTAAAGAGTGAGATTAAATGGATTTTTTGGGGTTTTAGTGAATATTATTGTGTAGACATCATAGGAATCAACTGAAAGAGACATCTAGTAACCAAGTTTCACTAGACGCATATGTAAACAAGAAACTAGTTCAAATAATTATACATGAATTTCAAGTTATGGATAGGGGTAATAGGATTGATGAGCCTTAGTAATTTGAATATTAATTTCAGTTATAAAATAATAATCCACACATATTTTGAGGTATTCCAAGATATAAAAAGTAAAAATATGGTAAAATACGATGAAAGCAAATTTTGAATTCTTGGGAGCACTAGTTGAATTAACTGTTATGTTGGAAACATATATTCTGGAGTAACTAGAAACCCTATGATGAGATTTATCTCTCCATGATAGATTTGACCACGAAATCACATGGTATGATATTGAATGATTTTATAACAAACAATTCAATGCTGACACGTTCAAAATTACAAGAACAAAAAATTTATTTTCCATGAAACAGTGGAAAATTTCAAGTATAGGGCATGAGGATAAATTTATGAATTTAGTCCACTTTTCTTTAGAATTTTTAGGAAGTGGTCCTTTAAATCATGCATTATTTATAGAGTTTTACATCTGGATATTTTCAAAAATATTTTTGTTATTTTTGTTAATAACTATAAAGAAATGGTCAGTAGAGAAATTATGTTAGAAACGGATATCTCTAGGACTTACATTGTAGGGATCATGTATATTCATATGCGAATTAAATGTAAATCCAATACTGATAATTAGTAAAAGAGGGAAACCTACTTCTAGAGTGGTGGGATATCTCATAATCAGGCCACGTGATCAATAATCATTTCCCCATGACCAAAAAGTAACCATGGATAATTATAATATTGTTCTTTTGAGCATATAAAGTGAGATTATATAGAACCACCAAGATCATGACTCAATTATAACTTGATGAGACATATTTAGCATTTTTTTCACACTACTCTATGGTCTTGTGCTAGAGATACATCTCATGTTTGTTATACACCATATACTCAATAAGGCAGGTGCATCATAATAATTATAATCATTAGAATTGAGTGAGCTATGGTGATTCTAGGAAAATCAAGAATCTTCAACCTATGTAATAAAAATAGAGTAATAAAGAGAAAATCACACCAATTTATAAATTTTATCGTGTGAATAAAGTGACCCTTAAAGATCATGTAGACCCTTCAGTGGTGAGAGGTATGATTATTTTGATTTATATCATTATGAATTTTTTTGATATGAGAGTCTCTCAATCAATTAAATATTATAATTTTTTTATCATATGGTTTTTCATGTTTTTATGATTCCTAACTCTTTTAAACATCATACACTTCTTAGAAAAAGAGATTTTTGTTCCATTTTTTTTGATTTGATGAATTTTTTAGATTTATCTATGCTTCAGATGGATGTCTATGACTTGATCTTGGGTATGAATTGATTGAAATCTTTCAAACCCCTCATTGATTGTTATGAATAAAAGGTTTGTTTAACATATTTCGATGTAATTGAATAGCCACTTAGATAAAATTGGGATGTAAATTCTAGTAGAGAAGGAATTTTGGAATCTAGGGTTCGAACTATATCTTATAAAATGGACATGATGACATCAGAAACTATATAAAAGATTGGAAATAAATATTTTAGCATCGCTTTTGAAAATTTCCTCAACTTTTCTTAGTAATTTCTTAGGATTTCTACCCAAAAGAGAAATATATTTTTTAACAAATCTCTTCTTGAGGGATACTCCAATATCACTTATATAGTATATAATACCACCAATAGAAATGATTAAATTAGAGAATAAATTAGAGGATTAGAAACAAAGAGGGTTCATCGGACCAAGCATATCTTTATAGGCATCAATAGTTCTTTTTGAACCGAAGGTAGATGAATCTATTAATAATTGTGTGGATGATTATATGCTTAACCATGTTATGATATAGAATCAATATCCTCTTTCACTAATTGATGATGTATTTTAATAATTTATGGGAGACCCCTAGTTCTCTAAAATTTACTTACGTTTGGTGTCACAACATAGAATTTGAAATATTTTTTATGTATAAAATTTTTCAAGGTATAATTTTTTTTCAAGGTATGGGCTAACACCTATTGAATTTTTCTATTTCTTCTAATATATGTTGTATTTTTGGGTGTGGAAGCATCTGGCACCCAGATAGGGCACGATCAAAGCCATTAAGCTTCACTAAGTCACAATATAGCCTGCCCAGTGTTCAACAAAAATTATTATTAATTAATTAATTAACACAATGAAAGAAAAAGTGAGAACAAAAATAAATAATAAAAATAAAATTAATTAATTTTTATAATAATAATAATATTTTTTAATAATAATAATATTATTATTTTAAATAAGTTAGTATAATTATATCATTAATTATTATTATTTAGTTTATCAGATTCTGTTTTTTGGGATTTTATTTGTCTTTTATTTTTCCTTTTCCCCTATTATTTCCTTTTTTCATTTTCCCTCTTAATCTCTTCTTCCCCGCTCCTTTCACAGGGTCATGCTATATATCCCTCCCCCTAACACTAGCGCACTTCCTTCCTTCCTATTACAATGCCTACTTCCTCTATAGTGAACAACCAGCCGGTGTCTCAGCCCCCTACGACGAGACACCCAGTCGACACACTCCCTCTTGGTGAACCCCCACACACCACCCTACTTCACTTGCATAGCCTCATTTCACCACCATTCGTTCCAAAAAAACAAATTCCCGACACATCTTTCCCCCAGTGGCCTTCCCCTTGGCTGGGGACTCCTTTTCTAGTGTCCCCCTTGGCCGATAACACTTCTCCTCCCCTTGCGTCATCCCCACACAACCCCTCATATCAGTCGAACCCTTACTAGTGAGGTTCCTTCTGGAGAAAACATCTTCATTCAATGTGACCCCTAACGATCCCCTTAGTGTGTGATCTAATATGGTAACTTTTTCTTCCCTTTGGTGGGATTTTGGATTAGGGTTTCATGTTTTTTAGGGTTCTATTTTGAGGTTTTTGGTTCATTTTTTTTATTTAGGGTTCAATTTCATTCGTTTGTGGTGTGGATTGGATGCAACTAGAGTTTCAAACCAATACTTGGAGTTTCAACACCCACAGTAGGTGGTTCCATGCATAATCATTATTCGATGAATTATTCTACCTTATTGATCAATTTGGTATGATATGTGATTAAGTAGTTTATTTTAATTAAATTTTAATGTATTTTATTATGCGATTGATATTTTGTAGCTTGTTTATATGTAATAGGGGTGCATTTTATTTGTATGAAAACTCATTTTGTGTTATTTAATAGTGTTTTATGAACTATTCAATTTGTTCATTCAACTATTCATGTGGTTAGAATTGTGTTTTTAACGTGGAGTTTGTGTGCATTTCTTTATAAAAGAGGATTTTGAGTGGGTTTTGTGGGTAAATCGAATGAATACTTCTTTAAATTGGATTATAAACATTTTTTATGGTTTAATAAAATTATATGAATGGTGAAATGATGTCTTATAAATGGTGTAAAAGTTTTAATCAAACTTTTTATATGGAGTGGATGACATTTTAGAATTGTGTTGGAGTGCGTCTGATTTTGAAATATAATTTGGGTGTGTAAATGGGGACTTTGGTATGTGTAGTGTCAGTTTGGATGAATTGTGTGAATGTGGCATACCTTTCGAACCAGAAAAATGAATGAGCACTAAGGGAATATAAGGTTACTAGGATGGAGGACTAGGACTAGTGTGGTAGTGATACAGATGTGGCATCAACCAGGTTTCACTTAGCATGACTGAAAAATACAACACTAAAAAAATATTTGGATGGTGATTGGAGAACACTAGGGTTACGTTGTTGTCCCCTACTAATGTATTGTGCATGAGAACATGGGTTATTGTGGTTCGTATACTACGTTTCATCAAAACGTGAGGTTACAGGGTCCCATCACTAGCTAGTATATCTAAGGCCTCTCCTATTTTTGGTGATCTTTATTACATTTCACACACTATTAGAATATAGTGTGACATTTAGGATGCATCAATAGTAAGTGTGTTTCTAATTTAAATTTATATTCCTCGATGTTTTTTTCATTAAAATTTCTTTCTCTAAAATTATCCCAAAATTTTTTCATTCATTTATTAAGCTTGAATGTGTTTTTGTAATTTAATGTGTTTGAATGGATCTTTTTCATAGGTGAAATCCTGATGGGATTTATCTCAAACACTACTTAGATATTTGGATGAAATTATATTTGGTTATGTTTGATATAGGTAACGGTAATTATTTTGAAGATGGTAGTTCGGTTTACTAGTTGTTGTTCTTGGTGTGGTGTTGTGGAGGTGGTTTTAGGGTGGTTTCATCTTGCCAGGTGGTGGTTTTCGAGTTATTTTTTGGTCACCCTGCATTGGGGTATTTTTTTTGAGTTTTGGTTTAAACCTTGTAACTAACTATTAAAACCTTGTTATGGTTTGTTTTGGTTTGAAAGTTTTTAGGTTTGTATTATTAGTTTTTTATTGTTTTATATTATCATTTTCAAGTAAATCATTCCCAATTGCTGTTGTTGATACCCAGGAACTTGTGCCAGTCCATGGGGATTGGGAACTCCATTCGGGCCTTGCTTTAGACTAGGTCGGGCATCATTTGGATGGAGACCTAACTTGGTTCATGATAAATTGGTATTAGAGGGAGTTTAATCCCTTTGAGTCATTTTATTTGGGATGAGTCTGGTTAGACAAGAGTTAAAACTATGAGGGCTCTATTTTTTGGTTTCAAGTAGGGTGTTTTGATAACACACCTCGTTACAGACCTTGAGTCACCATGAGATGTTGGTTTCGGATTATCCTCTAATAGGGATGCGCAAGATACATACTGATCATGGAAACTAGGTGTGGGTGATGTGGGTTTGTCATTTTAATATCATGGACAATTAAATTTAAATATATTTGATTCTTTTTCTCAAATTTTGAGAACTGTTACACTAAGGATTTTCTAATGACTATTTATTTTTTAGAAACATGCCTCCCTAGAGAGCTCCCTTTCACCCACAGGAAAAACACAGAGAGGCTTTTCCCTCTCCACTTGATCAGAGGTCAGTGGTTCCAGTGGTCCAGGTTGTTCATGCCCTAGGATAAGGAGTGACTCCTTCTCCTACTCCTGCTCCAGTAAGAGAGGATGGATTTGGTCTTAGAAAGGAAAAATCCCATGATTTTGTCAAGAACAAACCCCATTCATTATGTGTTACCAAGAATCCTCATGAATATGAGTAGTGGCTCCAGAAGAATGTGTGTTTGTTTGGTTTCTAGATATTATTGAGGAAGTAAGAATAAAGGGTGATTTTTTCTGCTAGAGGTTCGTAGTCGATGGTGGTGGGACTCAGTGAACATGCTAGGAAGCATGAGAAGATGAGATGGAAAGACTTCAAGTCAGTATTTAATGACAAATAATACCTTGATTTCTTCATATATTCTATATCCTAGGATTTAGTGGATCTTTTTTAGGGGGTCCGGTCAGTGATTTATTATGCCAACTGCTTTGTCGGGCAAGTCCAATATGCACCTGAAATTGACTCCAATGAACAGATGATGGTTTATAGGTTTGAAAATGGTTTTTGACTGGAGATCTATTCATAGGGATTCCTGTTAAATATGAAGAACTATTCTTAGGTTGTGGATCGATCTTGTGTGGTTGATATTGACTATAAGGGAAGGTCTGGTTCCTTTGGAGTTTTTTATTGTTTTTCAACAACAGTTCATATGAGAATAATAGTAAGTGTGATGACAAATGGAAGAAGGGTGGTGTTATCTCAATACATTATTCAAGGTAGACTTCCTACATAACATCTTGTGTAGGTTATGTTGTGTTCCACCAATGTGGGAAGGAAAGACACATCAAACCAATATTCCCTCACCCCACTAGGACTTCTCAACTATGTGGAGCAATGGGGAACCTAAAATGGTTTTGAGGGTATCTTTCCATTATCAGTGTGGGGAAGGATCTATAGCTTCTAGGGGTGTACTAGTTCATTCACAACTGACTAGGATGGTGGGATATTGGTTTGGTGGTCAAGGAAATAGGAACATATCATCTTTTGCATCGAATCAGATCAGGGCAGAGTCGCAGGAGAGTGTTCATTCTCAGGTAAGGACCAAACATCTTCATGTTGTGTATCAAGAAACAACTAAATTATATGTAATAACTTCAATGGATTGAGGTACCATCATAATTATATCTTCTATAGTAGCTATTTTATTTGATATTGGTCCGTTTGTTTCTTTTATCTCTAATTATATTGTAAATCTGCTTAACCTAAAAATTGAGTTGATATTTTTTTCAATGGATTTAGTGAAACCACTGGGTAAGAAGAATGAGAAAGGTATCAGGTGCCCACCTTGTGTGATTTCATTGTCATGGGTTGAGATGAAGTGGGATTCTTAGTCCTAGATATGGATATTTACAATGAAATACTCAGTATGGATTATCTTGTGCACTTTTAAGGGAATATATATTGATAGAGGGGATGGGTGAGCTTCAGGGAACCAAGTGGGAGTCCCTATGTATTTCTTGGTGAATAGGATAATCAGTCAGGTTGTGTGGGACCTCTACTCCTATAGATAGGAATTCATTCTTTTCGGTTATTGTCGATCGTGCTAGAGGTTGACGGGGGGTGCTCATAAGGGTGGATTGTATATTCTTATGGATTAGTCCCCAGAGGTATTTATAGATTATTTTTCAGGCTTACTCACAAAGTGGGACATGAAGTTATTGATGGAATGGGTACCCTGAACACAGCCAATATCTCTTCCCATATATCGCATGGCCCCCACTAAACTGATTGAATTAAATATAAAACTGGAATATTTGGAATCCAAAGGGTTCATTCACCTGATCATCTCTCCTTGGGACACTCATTTTATATTCTCAAATAATAACGACGAATATTTCTGGTTAGGCATTGATTAACGAATATTGGAGAAGGTAACCATTAATAATAAATACCATTTTCACTATATTGATGACATGTTTGACATGTTGAAGGGGGGGAAGTGGTTTTCTAATATAGACATTCATTTGGGTTACAACCAAGTCTAGGTGAGAGAGGAGGATGTCTTAAAGATGGATTTTTGAATAAGGTATAACAACAGAGTATTTGGTCATGCCTATTGGATTGAAAAATTCTCCAGTAGTTTTCGTGGCACTAATGAATTGGTTGTTTCTCCAGTATCTCGACTCCCTTGTTGTGGTATTCAAGGATGACATCGTAGTTTAAATTTGATATAAGGAAGTGCATGAATGTCATTTGAGGATTGTGTTGGGAACTCTAAGGGATCATCACCTTTATGTGAAGCTCTGAAAGTACACCTTCTGAATATGGGATGTCAATTTTTCTGGTCCATTTCATTTTGGATAAAGAGGTTTCATTGGATCCCAATAAGATTAGTGTAGTTATATCATTATAACAACCAATTAATGTGTTAAATATTAGAAGTTTTCTTAGTATAGCAGGTTATTATAGGCATTTAGTTCAGTATTTATCACATATTTCTTTCTCTATGACCACACTCACCTAGAAAGGGGTGAATCCTGAATGGTGCCCAGGGTGATAGGTGTTCTTTAAGGAGTTGGATTAGTGATTGACTACCACACTTGTGTTGTTCTTGCCTTATTCTAGGATGGGATATTTGGTTTATTATGAATATTTAGGTACATTCCTTGGGTGTGTGGTCATGTAAGATAATCATGTAGTGGATTATGCTTCTCACCAACTCTGACCACATGAGAAGAATTACCCGACAAATGAATTTGAATTGGTAGTGGTTAGGAATTACTTGATGGCTTGGAAGCATTATTTTTTTGGAGATAAATTTGTGGTCTTCTCTGATCATAAGAGCATAGCCTAACTCCTATCCCAATGTAGATTTCAATATTTGGTATTACCATTGGATCAAGTATTTGAAAGGGGGTTGATTTTAAAATAATCTATACCCCAAGTAAGGTTATTGTGGTGGCTGATGCATTGATAAGAGAAGTGTTAGTGCAGGAATTAAGGAGGTACAATGATATATGGACATTGATGGGGAACTTTTCCTAGATGATGTTGTATGCCAAGGAGTACAGTAGAGGTGTGTTATTTGTGATCATTCTGTTGACTCCTCTGTTGTAGTTGATTCAGTGGGAGTGTCCCAATGATGAGTTTTGACAGTGGTCGATGAAGTTTCTTCATGGAGGGGAGACTTTTTCTGATTGGTCTTTGTCTCCCAAGTGGATCTTACATTTTAAGGGATGTGTAGTGGTTCCATTGTCTCTGCGGAAGGTGGTGATGTTGGATAGCCACTAGTCTTAGTGGTTAGTCCATTTTGGTTCTACAAAGATTTATTTTGATGTTCATCTATAGTTTTGGGGGCCATTATTGAAGTTGGACACAAATTATTTCTTATCGTGGTGTAATACATGTTATAAAGTAGAAGCAGAGCATCAAATACTATTTATTTTACTTCAACCATTACCTATTCCTACTTGGATGTGGGACAAGGTCACCAAGGAAATTATTATTGGATTACCTTGTACACCTTGAGGAATGAACGTTATTTGGGAAGTGATTGAAAATTTGAACCAATCATACCAATTCATTCTGATCATAGATACAACTAAAGTGGATAGGCTAGGCTGATTTTATATTCAATAGGTGTTCAGACTTCATAGTGTGGAATTAGCAATTGTTCCTGACAGAGACCCCCCACATTACCTATTAGTTATAAGAAGGCATTCAAAGGGAATTGGGGTTGTAGGTCATAATGATTATGAAATACCATCCTCAAACAGATGGTCATACATATCAAGAAAATAATTTTCTAGTGGACATGCTTTTTGGATGTGTTTTGGATTCCAGAGGATGAGGAGAAATCAATTTTTGATTGGTCATGTTGGCTTATAATAACATTTACAAATCCTCTACCTGAATGGCTCTTTTTGAGGATATCTATGGTGGGCCATGTTAGTCTGTTTAATGATTGGATGAGGTATGAGAGACCTCACTTTTAGGAGTCATCCTTTTGTAAGAGATATTTGAGAAAATCAAGTTGAGAATGTATCAGTTATTGATAACTCAATGTCACCAAAAATCTTATGTAGATCAAATATATCGAGACATTGAGTTTTCTATGAATGGTCATGTGTTCTTGATTCTGTCCCCATGATTCAGTCACCGAATATTTTGAAGGTAGGGAATGATGACACTGAGGTATTTAGGGAATTTCGAGACTACTAAACTGATTATTAGTGTTTCATACAAGTTATCTTTACTTTCTCAGTATATGTCAATTCATGATGTATTTGATGTTTCCAAATTGAATAACTATAATATGGATCCATATAATGTGTTTAATTGGGAGGATTTGGAGATCGATCCCAATTTATTAGTGTTTGAATGACCAGTGAAGATAGTGGACTCCCAAGATAAGGTTCTTTGTGGGAAGTCTATTTCATTGGTGGGTATCCTTTGGCAGCATGGGAATGTTGAGTGTGATACATGGGAGTGGATGTCTTTTCTTGAGCAAGAGTACGAGTTTTTATTCTCTAATAAGGTTTCAAATTGACTTTCCAAGGGTAAAAAGTTGTCATGGTGGGGGAGAATTTTCAAACCATATCTTTTGAAATAAATTATATTTTTAATAATTTTCTCGGTTTCAATTTTTTTTATTGAGGTGTGGTTTGAGCCCGATTAAATTTTGTCATTTTTGTTGATACATGAGTGTTTTAGGAATTATAACATACGACACCTACGCATGGAATGGGCGAAGCAGTTTGTCTTTTCTGGGTCACCGTGTGGCCTATCAGGTTTTCCAAAAAAATGTTAATTAATTAATTAATTAATTGGTTGAATGGTTAAGTGATCGCATAATTAAATAGGAAAAATAAAATGAATTATAAATTGATTTAAGAATAATAATAATAATAATGTTTAACAATGTTGTTATTATAATTATTATTCATAAAATTTTAATTAAGTTATTATTAATAATATCATTAATTAATATTATTTGGTTTATTAGATTCGGTTTTTTAGTGAATTTAAATTTAGTTTACTTATAGTTTTTTTCGATTATCTTCATTCTTTTTTAATTTTTCCAACTTCCTCTTTTCCTCCCCCCTTTGTTCATTATGTCACATTGTATCTCCTTCCAACCTAACCCTAGCACACTTCCTTCATCCCTCTTTCTACACCAAGTTCCTCTCCATAGAACAACCAACTAGAATACCACTTATGAAAGAATCCCAACCAATGAACTCCCTCCCGAAAAAAACCACACGCGCTTCACTACACCCCTCACACAGCCTTATGCCTCCCACGTTCCATTCAAAAAATCCTCTTCCTATCACCAATTACCTCCAGCAGTCATCCCCATGATTGGGACTCATGGGATGAAAACAACTTCATTGGTGGTCCCTTTTCTCCCATCGTGTCACCCTCACGCAACCCCTCCAATCAACAAGACACTTTCTAGGGAGGTTCGTTTATACTAAACTCATTCCTTCATAACAATCTCATGCTGCCATGACCCCCAATGAACAACCTTAGCACTCTATCTACTTTTGTAACTTTTTTCCCTTTGGTAGGATTTATACTAAGGGTTTCTTATTGTATAGGATTCTAATTTTTGTTTTTTGATCGAATATGTGATTTAGGGTTCAATTGATTCTGATTATAGTGAGAATTGGGTTCTATTGAAGTTTCGTACAAAACTTTTTATCTTCAACACCAAAAGTAGGTGGTTTTGTGCATAATTAATATTTAGTGAATTATTTTACCCCAATGATCAATTTGGTGTGTTATGTGATTAATTAGTTTGGTGTGAAATTTGTATCTAATGGATTTTAGTATGAATTTGATATTTTGTAGAATGTTTATCTGAAATAAGGTGTTTTTATATTAAAACCCATATTGCATTTTTTAAAAGGGTTTTATGAACTATGCAATTAGTTTATTCAAATGTGAACATGTTTTTATTTTTATTACATGACGTTCGTGTGAAGTTGGTCATGAAATGGGATTTTGAGTGGGTTTTGTGGAAAAAGACAAGTAAAACTTCTTGAAATTGTTTTATAAACTTTTATTTAAGGTTTTTTAAATTATACAAATGGTTCTAAGGTGTTTTAAAAATTGTTTATGGGTTTAAAAAAAACTTATCCAATTCTGATCACAATTTAGAATTGTGTTGGATTGCGTATAATTTTGAAATATTATTTGGGTGTGTAAATGGTGACGTTGGAATGTATAGTTATTGTTTGGATGCATTTTTTGAACGTGTCATACCTTTTGAACTTGAAAATTGAATGAGAAATAAGGGAATCCCATTTAACTAGGTGGTAAGACTAGGACTAGTGTGCTAGTGATACAAGAGTGGCATCAGCCTTGTTTCACATAGCTGGATTCATGACAACAATACTTTTTAAAAATTTGGATGATGATTGGAGACCACTAGGGTCACAAGGGGGTCCCATACTAGTGTCTCATGCATGAGAACATGGGTTGTGGTGGTTCCTACACCACTTGACACTTAGATGCGAGGTTCTAGGGTCCCATAAATAGATAGTACCTATATGGCATCTCCCATTTTTGGTGATCTTGTTTAAACTGTTCTCATCATCAGCATAAAGTGTGACATTTAGGTTACTTAAAAATTAAGTCTATTTTTCAATTAATGTTTCATTCATTGGAGATGTTTTTAAGAAAATTGATTTCTTTAAAAAAATCGTGTTTCTTTCCTTTCATTTGTTAAACGTGGAATTGTACTCATCAATTAATGTTTATGAATGGAACCTTTTCTTGAGTGGAACCATACTAGGATTTAGCTAACAACCTAATTAGACCTTTGGGTGTAACTATATTTGGTTATTTTTTATACAGGAAAGGGTGCATATTTTTAGAGATGGTAGTTTAGGTTGATAGATGTCATTCTTGGTGTGGTGTTGTAGTGATTACTTGAGGGTGGTGTCTTATTTCCATGTTGTGGTTTTAGAGTTGGTTATTGGTCAACCCACTTTGGGGTAGGTTTTTTTTGGGTTTGTATTAAATATTATATCAAAATTTTGTAACATTGTTTGGGTTTTTGGGTTTGAACTCTCTATATTTATTTTATTAGTTTTTTATTAGTTTTATTTTTTCATATTTTGTAAACCCTTTCCAATTTTTGTTGTTGATACCTGGTAACTGTTTTTTTCTAGTGGGATCTGGAATGCCCTTCGGGCCTTGTTGCAGATCGGGTTGGGCATTTATTGGATGAAGAACCAAAATTAATTGTAAAAAATGGTACCAGATCGAGGTTAATCCCTTTGATTCAATTTATTTGTGATGAGTCTGGTTAAATAGAAGCTAGGATCACTGGGCCTCGAAGTTCTGGTTGTGAGTAGGGTGCCTGCCTAGGCCACCTCACGACATACCTTAAGTCTCTATAGGGTGATGGTTTGGCTTGTCCTCATAAGTGGTATGTGTTGGATGCAAACTAAACATAAAAACTGGGTTGGGTGAAGTAGTTAAGTAATTTTATTATCATGGAATGTTTTAGTTATTTATATTTTATGATTTTTCTAAAATTTTGAGACTTTTTTAACCAATGATTTTCTTATGAACATTTATTTTCGTAGCCACATGCATCCCCAGAGTGCTCTCGAGCACCCATGGGAGAAACTGTGGAGAGTTCTCCCTCACCAATTGATCATAGGTTGGTGGAAGTTGTGGTCCAAGCTATTTAGGATCTAGGATAGGGAGCTGCTCTTTCTCCTACTCATACTCCAGTTAGATACAATGGATTTGGTCGTATGAAGCAAAAAATACTTGGAGTTTCTCAAGAAAAAACCCCCTTCATTCCGAGGTACCACAGTGCCTCATGAAATATAGGATTAGACTAAGAAAATTGATCACATGCTTGAGTTTCTTGATACTCATCAGGAAGTCAGAGTAAATTATGCTTCGTTTCTACAAGGGGGTCCCAGTCGATGGTATTGGGACATTGTGATTCAAGCTGGGAATCATGGGAAGTTGAGTTGGATGGACTTTAAGGCAGTCCTTAGTGACATGTACTACCATGAGATCTTGGAATATGCTAGATCCTATGAGTTCATGGTTCCTATTCAAGGGGACCAATAAGTGATGGAGGATGCCAACTTCTCTTTTGAGCTAGTCTGGTATGCACATAAAATAATCTCCAATGAATAGATGAAGACTCAGAGGTTTGAAAGGGGTTTGCGACCATAGATCTATTCATAGGTATTCATATTCAAGATGAAAATTTATACTGAGGTAGTGGATAAATATTTCATGGTGGAGATTGAACGCAAATGTAGGTTTGGTTCTATTTGGGCTTTGTTTGTGTTTGGAAGTTGCAGTTCATCTGAGATGAAGAGGAAGTGTGATGAGCAAGGGAATACGTATGGTGGATTCTCGGACCATTCTTCTATGAAAACATCCTATTTTTCTCCTGGTGTAGGTTCTGTTGTGTTCCATATGTGTGGGAAGGAAGTAAACATCAATCCTTAATGCCCTCATCTCCCTAGGACATGTCATTAGTGTGGAGGTATGGGAAATATACAATAGTTTTTCAAGGTGGCACACCCATATCAGAGTCAGGATAGATTTGTGGCTTCCATGGGAGTTTCTGTTCAGTTGAAGCTAACCAGGATGGTGGGATCTTCAGTACGTGGTTATGGAAGAAGGACTGAATCATCTTCTAGGAAGAGCCAGATCTGTGCATAGCTGCATGCGAGTGGTAGTTCTCAGGCAGGGATCAAGAATATCCAGGCTTAGGATCAAACATCAGCTAGACTGGATGCAGGACCTTAGATAGTTTGAGGTACCATACTGATTTCATGTTCTATATCATATATTTTAATTGATATCGGTGCATCTATTTCTTTTATCTCTTTCCCTCTTGTAAATATGATGAACCTACCAACTGAGTCAATGCCTTTTTAAATGGATTTGGTGAAATTGTTTGGAAAGAAGGAGAAAGATCTTTGGTTCTCATCTTCTAGGATTTTTGTGTCAGGGGTTGAGGTGGAATGGTATTTCATGGTATTCTATATGGAACATTTCAATTTAATCTCTCCATGGAATGGCTAGTGTGATATAAAGTGCATATAGATTAGTATATGTGATGGGTGAGATTCATGGAACCTTATGGGTGTAGTCAGGTATTTATTAAGGAACTAGATCATCGGTTGGGTCGCGTGGGACCTCCCCTCCAAGAGTTAAGATGTATTACCATTTATTTATCTTTGCTCGCACTGGAGGATGATGGAGGTGCTTTTAATGGTGGATTTCCACCTCTAGTGGATGAGTTCCCAAAGGTATTTCTAGAAGATTTTTCAGGTGTACCACTACAGTGGGATGTGGAGTTCTCAATTGAATTGGCACCAAGAATAAAGACATTATCTCATCCCAAATATCTCATGACTTTCTGCAAATTGATGTAATTAATGATAAAGCTAGAATATTTTCAATACAAAGGGTTCATTCGCCTGAGCATCTCTCCTTGGGCCACTTCTGTTTTATTCATGAATACTTTCAATGGATCTATCTATTTTTCCATCGATTATATAGAGGTAAATAAGGTAACCATCTTTAATATATACCCTTTTCCCTAGATTGATGACTTCATTGAGTAGATGAAGGGGGAAAAGTGGGTTTCTAAGATATACTTGTGTTTGGGTTACCACCAAGTTAGGGTTAGAGTGGTGAATATTTGGAATATGGATTTTTGAATAAGGTACAACCACTTTGAGTATTTGGTCAGGCCTTTAGGATTAAAAAATTCTCCAGATGTTTTTATAATGATCAAGAATAGAGTGTTCCCCCAGTATCCCAACTTATTTATTTTGGTATATTCAGATAACATCCCAGTTACACTGGATTTGAGGGAGAGCATGAGAATCATTTGAGGATCATGTTGGGCACTGTATGATATCATCGCCTTTATGTGAATCTTTCAAAGTGCACTATATAAATTAGGATAGTCAAATTTCTATGCCACATCATATAGATGTAAGGTGTTTCAGTGGATCTTGAGAAGATTAGTAATGTTATGTCATGAGAATAGCTGAAGAAGATGTTCTAGATTAAGAGTTTTCTTGGAATAATAGGGTATTATATAAATTTTGTTTTTTTTTCTCATGGCTTTCTTCCTATATGAATGTACTCACATAGAAATGCGTGATGTTTTAATGGAGACCAGAGTTCTAGGATTTATTTATGAGTAAATATAGCAGTTGAATACCACACCTGTTTTGATGTTTCTAGAGTCTGGGAAGGGTTGCATGGTTTACTATGATGCTTCAGGTATGGTCCTCGGGTGTGTGATAGTGTAGAATAATCATGTAGTGGCTTATGGTTATCTCCATCTCTGATCACATGAGAATAATTACCTAACCCATGACATGGAATTGGAATCAGTGATGCATTACCTAAAGGCTTGGTACCATTATTGTGTGGTGTATAACTCTGTGGTCAACTTTGATCATAAGAGCATAGCCTACATCTTTTCCCAATATGATTTGAATATGAGGTATGGACATTGGAACAAATATCTATAGGGGGTTGACGTTGATATCGTCTATATCCCGGGAAAGGGTAATATGGTGGCTGAAGACTTGAGGATAAAAGTTTCAATGTAGGATTTAAGAAAGTCCATTGGAGAATGAACCTTGACGGGGCTATTTTCCCATATACACATGGAGACTATAGAGCACAACATTGGTGTGTTCTTGGTGAGTATTTAGTTGACTTATTATTTTCTAGGGTTGACATTGAGGGATTAGCCTGGTGATGAACTTTGTCAACGATATATGTTGTTTCTTCATGGTGGGGTTATATTTTCTGATTGGACTTTATCTCTGAAGGGTATTTTGTACTATAAGGGCCATGAAGTGGTGTTATTCACTCTACAGTAGATGGTGATACAGGATATCCACCATTCTCAGTGATTCTTACATCATAGTGCTACCATGATGTATTATGATATTCATAGGTAGTTTTTGCTGCCATGCATGAGGTGGGACATATCTAATTTTGTATCGAGTTTCTATATATGGAAACAGGTAAAAACAGAGAATCAAAGACCCTCTAGTTTACTTTTTTCCATTACTAATTCCAAGCTAGAAGTGGGATGAGGTTTTCATGGACTTCATTATTATCTTCCCCCTTGTACACCTCAAGGAAAGAATGATATTTGGGTAATGTTTGACTATTTGAAAAAATCATCCCACTTCATTTCGATCAGAGATATAACTAAAGCGGATGAGATGGAAAGATTGTATATATAAGAGGCAGTTATAATTCATGATCTTCCATCAGTGATTGTTTCTGATAGAGACCCCTACTTTACCTATTGGTTCTGGGAAGGTATTCGAAGGGAATTCGAATCACATGTCCAAATGAGTACGATATATCATCCTCAAATGAATGGTAAAATGGAGTGGGAATATTAAATTTTTGACGACATGCTTCATATATGTGTTTTGGATTTTCGACTATTAAGGGATAGTGATTTGGTATTGGTCTAGTTCTTTAATAGTAACAGTTTCCAATACTATATTCAAATGGATCCTTTTGAGGTTCTCTATTGTTGGGAATGTCAGTTTTCTTTATGTTGGGATAACGTAAGTGAGAACTCACTTTTGGGACTGAGCCATGTGCAAGAGACATTTGAGAAAGTCAAGTTTAGTAGGGAGTACTTATTGACAGCTCATAATCTCTATAAATCTTTTGTTTATTAGAGACATCGACACCATGAGTTTTCAATTGGTGATCAGGTGTTCATGAAGGTGGCCCCTCACTTGGGTCACTGTCATTTGGGAAAGAAGGAAAAGTTTAAACTGATGTAGATGGGACTTTTGAGATCCCAAACCAGATTGGAAAAGTAGAATACAAGTTAGATTTACCTTCTTAGTTGACATCAATTCACAACATATTTCATGTTTCCCAATTAATGAATTATAATATGAACCTGTATCATGTGTTGAATTGGAAATAGTTTAAGTTAGAGCCTGCTTATCAGTGTTTAAATTACCAGTATAGATTCAGGATTCCTAAAAGAAGGTGCTTCCTAGGAAATAAACTTCATTGGTCCATATCCTGTGGTAGCATGGGAATAATGAGCACAAGACATGGGAGCGGAAGGCATGGGTTAAGGAGGAGTATCCATTTTTATTCTTTGATCAATAATGAATTGAATTTTCTTGTGTAAATATTTTTCACTGTGGGGATAATTGTCACATCTTATCTTTTTAAATAAATATTAATTTTAATATTTTTCTGGGATTTGATTATTTTTTTCGAGGTGTGGAACAAGCCTGATTTTTTTTCATTTTTTCTGATACATGAGTGTCTTGGGCGTGGTAGCATCCATCACCTAGTTAGGGAATGATAAAAGCTATGTGTCTTCACCAAGTCATTGTGCACCCTACCCAATGTTTAGAAAAATATTATTAATTAGTTAATTAATAGGATTAATGATAATGTGAGAAAAAAATTAAATACGACAAAAAAATGAATTAATTTTTAATATTAATACTAATAATATTTTTTAGGAATGTTATTATTATTATTATTATATTAATTAAGTAATTATTATTAACATCATAATTATTATTTTTATTAGGTTCATCAGATTAGGGTTTTAAGGGATTATATTTTTCTTTTATTTTCCCATTTTTTCAATTCATTTCATTCATTTTTTTCATTTTCCCTCTTCTTCTCATCCTCCTCACTTCCTTAATCATGTCATGCATAATATCCCTTCCCCAAACCCTAGAGAACTGCCTTCCAACCTATTTATGTGCATGGTTCCTCTTAGGAGAACAAACAGTCAACATCCCATCCCCCTCTGACAGGACTCTCAACCAGTGAAATCCCTCCCGAAGAACCCCCGTACACCCCCTACATCCCTCTCACAGCCTCACGACACCCCCTTTCCATCTAAAGTAAACTCTTCCCAACGTGGATTGCCTCCAGAAGCCCCACTTGTCCAATGAACCATCTTTTCCCCTCACACCGCCCTCACACCACCCCTCATTTCGGTCGAACCATATCCAATGAGGTTCCTTTCGGCGAAACCCCATAAGGTAGAACCATCCTCAGACAGCACGACCCCCAACGATCCCCATACAACACGATATACTTTGGTAACTTTTTATTCCATTTGGTAGGATTTAGGTTAGGGTTTCATGTTGTGTAGGTTCAAAATTATGATTTAGGGTTCAATTGAGTTTGTTTGTGGTGTAGATTTGTTGTGATAGGAAATTTGCACCAAATTTTGGTGTTTCAATGCCAGAGGTCAGTGGTTCCTTGCATAGTCATTATTTGATGATTTATTTTACTTGCATGACCAACTTTGGTATGTTATGTGATTAATTAGTTTAGTATGAAATTAGATTTTGAAGGAGTCTAGTATGTGTTCGATATTTTGTAGGATTTTTATATGATATAAGGTGTGTTTTTTATGAAACCCCATATTCTGTTATTTAATAGTATTTTATGAACACTAAAATTAGTTTATTCAACTATACAAGTGGTTGGAATAGTGGTTTTGGCATGGAGTTGTTGTGAATTTGGTCATAAAAATGGATTTTGAGTGGGCTTTGTGGGTAAAGACATGTAATACTACAATAAAATGTTTTATGAACAGTAATTTATGGTTTATTAAATTATATGAATGGTGAAAAGGTGTTTTATAAATGTTGTAATGGTTTTATCAAACTATTTATGTGGTTCAGATCACATTTTAGAATTTTGTTGGATTGTTTATGATTTTTAAATATGATTTGGGTGTGTAAATGGTGACTTTGGTATATTTAGTGTTTGTTTGGATGACTTGTCTGAATGTGGAATACCTTTTGAACCAGAAAATTGAGGGAGAATGACGGGAATATTGGGATACTAGGTTTGCAAATGAGGGCTAGTTTGTTAATGATATAAAATTGGAATCAGACAGGATTCACATAGTTGTATTGATGACTACAACATGAAATAAATATTTGGATGATGATTGGAGACCACTAGGGTTATAGGGGTGTCCCTTAATAGTGTCTCATGCAAGAGAAAAAATGTTTTCATGGTTCATATACCACGTTTCTCTAAGATGTGAGGTTCCAAGGTCCCATCACTAGCTTGTACCTATAGGGACTCTCCCATTTTTTGTGTTCTTGATTACATTTCACTAAACATTAGTATATGGTGTGACATTTGGATTACATTAAAATTAGTGTGTTTTTTAACGTTTTATTCCTTGAATTCATTTTCATTAAACCACTATTCTTTAAAATTGTTCAATGATTTTTTCCATTCATTTATTAAACTTTCAAGAGTATTCGTAATTTAATATTTACACATGGTTCCTTTTCTTGGTTGCAATTAGTATTTATATTACATCATACTTACACCATAGGATGTTAGTAGATTTTGTTATGTTTAATACAGGTAAGGGTAATGCTTTTGGAGAAGGGGGTTTTGGTTGGAAGCTATATTTCTTGTGTTGATGGATTTTGGGTGGTTTCGTCTGTCTAGGTAGTTGTTTTTGAGTTGTTTTCTGGTGATCCCTCTTTGTGGTAGTTTTTTTGGGTTTTGGTTTACACCATGTAACTTAATTTTAAAGCCTTTTTAAGGCTAGTTTGGTTAGAAATTTTTAGATTTGGTTTGTTAGTTTTTCGATTGTTTTTTATTTTCATGTTTAGGTTATCCATTCCCACTTGTTGTAGTTGATACCTGTGAACCTATGCCATCATATGGGGATTAGGAATGCACTTCTGGACTTACCGCGAACTTGGGTTGGCATCAGTTGGATGATGACCCGACTTGGTTAGTGACTATCAGGATATCACCAACTACGAGTTCAGAAGTAGGATATTCTGTAGAAAACATTCAGAAGCACATATGGCCATTATGAATATGTCATTATTCCTTTTGGAATTATGAATCCACTATTCATCATTATGTAATTAATGAATAAAATATTTCAAAGTATTGTATATTCATTTGTGATGGTGTTTTTTTTATGATATTTGGATGTATTCTAGCTGAAAAAAGGATCACGAGAAAGACCTTTATATAGTCTTTTGTATCTAGCTATAGAATCTCATTTATGATAAGTTATCAAAGTGTGACTAATGGATATAAATTTTTTTTTAATGGCCATTTCATTTCTAAAAAATATATTTTATATGGATCATGAAATGATAGAAACTTTTTTCTCTTGGAATCCATTAAAGAATGTCAATGAAATATATAGATTCTTTATAATTAGTAGGATAGTACACATGTTTCCTATGTGATTATTCATGTTTGTCCTCACTGAGGAAAGCATTTATTAGGAAAGGAGTTACTTTAAAATGGAATGATGAATTGTAGAATTACTTTAATGAACTATTATTTAGACTTACAACAGAAACTATCCTCATGTTTCCAATGCTTGGACAAAACCATATAGTCTATTGTGATGCATTAGGATCTGGGTTTGGATGTTTTCTCATGAAGGGATAACATGTTGTTTTATATAGTTCATGGTAGTTATAGGTTCATGATAAAAATTTCACAACACATTATTTAATGTCAACTATTGTACTCCATTATTTAAATACATGGTCCTATTATATTTTTGGTGATAAAAATACATTTTTTATAGAATATAAAATATTAAACCACATTTTATCACAAAAATATTTACACCTACAGAAAATAATATAGATATAATATCTCATTTATTTTCCTTTGAATTGCAGTATAAATCAGTTAAAGGAAATTCAATAGCAGATTCCTTGAGTAGGAAATCATATTCTCAATTGGATAAATTGTCTTCACTACAATGATATCTTATTTCATTCATAGTTTACATTCATGTACATTATATACAACATAGAAATGATTTAGTTTTATTTTTGGTTTCAGAAATTATAATTTGGTTGAGGAGGTTAGAGGTTCTCAAACTTATAATCTAGAAAGTCTATCCATGATGTTAAAAATTAATTGTGGGGAGACAATTGATAAAAGGAAGCTGGATGTGAGTTCCCTATTAAATTTTAGAGATATGATCATTTAACCATTGGATTATTAGGTTCAACTTATTTATTCTAACCACTTCTAGATATGGGCTATCCATAATGGAATTAAAATTATGTATAAATATTTTAGTGCATAATTTTGGTTTAATAGAGTAAAGAGTAAAGTGTTACAGTTTGTATCATGATGCATCACTTATCAGAATGTTAAGGAAGACAATCAATGACTAACTAATATGTTGCAATCGTTAACGATTCCCATGTGGATATGAGAGAAGATAACCATAAATTTTGTAACATTTATACCAAGAAATGTAAGAAGACATGATTCCATGTGATTTATATTTGATCAAATCACAATTTTGAATCAATTAATCCTAATTCAAGAAACTAATATGGTGTATTACTTATTCAAAATATATATTCAATAAATGGTAAGGATGTATGATGCTTCATTGATGATTCTATTTGTTAAAGATCACAAGTTTCCATCTAATTGTTGGATTTCCTTATAGAAATACCTCGTAAATCTATTGGCTTTGAGCTTGCCTTACCATCCTCAAATGGATGGATAATCTTAATGGATGATACAAAAATGGGAATACATGATTAGGTATTTTGTAATGGAATGTGGTTGCTTATGGGAGGAGCATATACCTTCAGTGGAGTCCTTATTCAATAACAATTATTAGTCTTAGGTATACATATTTATCCTTTTGAATCATTGTATGAGCATCCTTTTTGTTCTCCACTTTGAAAGCTGGAAACATGTGAGACTTCACTAATTTGACCCAATATTGTGAAAGAGGCAATACGGAAGAAATAATTGATCAAAAAGTGGATGATGATGGCTTTGAGTCGTTAAAAATCATATTCATATCATCTTCGTGACCATTTTCTTTTTACTTGAGTGATGATATCTTCTTAAGAATCACTCCAAGACATGGGAATCACTGTCTTGGTAAACATATAAAGTTGTCTCCTTAGTACCTAGAACTTTTTTTGATACATGAATAAGTTGGTGAGGTAAATTTTGGTTTTTTTTCACAAAGGTTCAGTTCAACAAAATATGTGTTTCATGAATCACAGTTGAATCTATTCCAACATGATAATAAAAATTTTGTTTCAGGGGATCACATTTTCTTAGAGATGAATTATATGTTTATTTATGTGATGATAAAAATTGTGGATAGTAAAGAGAATATATTTCACAGTAAATAATTTTTCTAGTATGGATTTTATTAAAACATAGTTTTATTTGGGATGACAATTAGGTGTAAAATAAAGGAAATGTTGTAGTAGTATCCCAAACTCTTATAATAGAACACCATTTTCTACTTCCCAAGGATAGAAAGGCTAATTTTAGTGGGAATTTAGGACCCAAAATTTCATATATATGTCTATTTATTTATATACATTGAGTTTATAAGAAGCATGGATTAAGTTATCAAAGTTTTATTAAAGGATTATAGATGTTTTAGATGTATTTTTAGAAGTGAATCATTTGTGAATGGTCAGTAGAAAATTTGAAATACAACTAGTAAACTAGTAGATGTGTTTAGGAAGGAATTGGGTAGTAGCGTAGTTGGAGAACAGAATGGCTGAACACTTGAGTACCTAGGGAAAATCATGTTACATTAATGGGTGGAGAAAATTTGATTGGTTAATGGTTTGTATATCCATGGGATCAAACATTTCAAGTTGATACATTGAGACTATATCAGGACATGGTTAGTGAATAGTTTTACAAATCGTATGGCCTAACTATTTAGCTAATAGTTAGCACCCATAAATTTGTGGATCTAATCAGAATTTTCTTCCCAAACTCTAATTAATCTCGTATTCTCTTATAATACTTAATTACTTTTACTTCAATGTCTTGTGAGATAATCCCATTCAATCTAGAAGAAATTCATAGTTGAATCAAAGTGAATTAGAGATCTAGATTGATTGAAAAATCATAATTCTTCACCATTACTATTGGATATATTCTTCCATTATCTAACAAACTCATTTATTTAGTCCATTATGGATAGAGCTATGATTTATTACATGAAACATGATAATATGTTTTTTTATCAATTTAATGGAAGGCATGGTGTGATTGGATATAGGTAATCATAGTGTCATTCTTCATTTTTACCATCCATTGATAGTATGTGGATTCTCTCTCATTTTCACTTGACATCGAACATGAAAGATTAGTTTGTTTAAATAAATTTATTGAAATTGTTTTACAATATCTTTGTTATTCTTGATGGAAACCTATTTTGGGATATTTATTTGAAATTATATAAATTTATTGGATTCCTAGAAAATTATATTTGGTGATAATTTTAAATTGATGATATTAGATTTATTGTTTTGTTTTGAATCATGTAATTAATTTGTCAAATTATTCAAAGAAAGAAAGGATTCCGGTTATTTTTGTGGAATGAAATTTAGCATAAATTTTTCTACTGATTGAATTCATTTATATGACCCTGTGGAAGGGGCATGTTTCATTAGGGCACCTAATATTGGTTACCCTATGATGACTTGGTGGATCATTGAGAGATTGCTTATGAGTATGTAAGATTCACATGGTCTTTCATGGGTGTGTGTCTATAGAGACTTGGTTATGGGAATGATAAATAATTGAGAATGGTTATATTATTTGAGAATGTTTCCTTTGTAACTTGTTTACTTATTTGATATAAACAGATTAATATGCATTTAAAACTAATTCTTATAACATGATATAATAGTTTACTATCGTTGTGGCATGATTTAGAAAGTATTTGGGGTAATCCAATTGACTTTAGTATTACCCCATGGTTGCGAACTATTTTTCATTTGTAGATTTTGTATATCGAGACATAGAAAAAGGAATTGTATATTAATTCATAAGTCAAAATTCATTATAATATGGGAATGGAACTCATTGATGGAGGTTGGAGTTATTTGTTAGTTGGTTATCATGATGTCTTGAGATTTTTTTTGTCTTTGGTATTTCTGTCTTCTATTTCCATTGTAACTCTGATATGGTTTTTCATTGTTGGGTATGATTTTAGTTGACTTCTTTTCATTCCCCATATAGTGGATTGGTTTTTTATTTTATATAATTTATATAAGATTTATCATTAAAATATATAATCATCCGCCAAATGTTCGAGGTCTTTGTTGAATTCATTTACAGCCATTGGTCTGTTATATATGACATCTAAATATAGAAGCAAACATCACTTGTCATTTTAAGGAGGAGGGATAACATGTTATAGTTGTTTTAGTATTAATTTTTTATATCTTTATAAAACATATTTAGATGGTTGGTTAAATATTTATCATGATAAAATCACTAACCAAATACACATACAATATTTGTTATTTGATTATTTGTTTTAATAATTATTTGTCATTTTAATAAAATGAATTTTCATTAAATATATTAAAAAATTATTATTTAATTGTAAAATAATTTTTATGTCAAAACTAATATTGGATGTATTTTGGATCTATTTCACATATGAATAAAATTTTTCAATGAATGTCTCACAATGAGTAAGAAAATTAAAATTATAGAAAAATTGTTTTATTTAAAAATTATTATTTTCTAATGTGGCGTTCTGTGATTGTTCAATTAATGAATCCATAATACCCAATAAAATCTATGAATTAATGAAATGAGATTACCTATTATAATTTTACCAAAGGGTAATGTAACTAAATAAACTAAATATATTGTATTCAATATAAAAAATAGACGTACTAAAGAATAATAGATTCATATGAGAATTGAGAAGTATTGAATCTCTATCATGGCTATTCTTCCATTACAGTGATCATGAATTACATATTAATTTGATCATATACTATTTATGTGATCAAAGTTGTTAAGATGTATTAGCATTCATAATCATTTTCTCAAATACTATTCATAATTTTTTCTAGATTTTCTTTGTCCTGTCATTCGATCTTATATTTTTTCTTCTCATGTCACGTTAAAAATTTCCCATTCAAAACCTGTCTTACTAGGAAATAATTCCTATTCAAAATGATGTTCATTTTTGGAATCCAATATAAATGATAGGGGGTTTTGATACCTATAAATGTAAGTTAGGTTTATACTAGTAGGTAAGAAAAAAGGTATTTCGAGAGTTGGGCTATATTATTAGGTGAGAAATAGGTACATATCTAACAGTTTTATCAATTCATAACATAAGTGATTCTCTTATTTAATACTAGTATACTAACTTAATATAGTGGATTCAAGAGTAGAGTATGATCTGGGTGATGTGAACTACTAAAAAAATATCATGTGTTATTCTTTTTAATTTTTTGCTACACATTTTTTATAATTTATTACCCTGATAATAATATTTTCCTTAGATTTTTAAAAAGTAATATTTATCAAACCTCTAATCAATAATTTTATCTTAATATAACCAAAATTTTTGTATTATATCATTCTTCCTTTTAAAGAGTTATTTGGCGATTGTTGTTTCAATATATATTTTTAACTAAAAATCTTCCATGAACTAATAGTCTATGTAAAATCCAACACATTTTTATGTGAATTAAGGAATTTTATTTTTTGAATAATATTAGAAAAACTCATTTCAAGGGAGGAGATTAAGTATACTATAAATATTAGATGATGATATTTTTAAAAAATATTATACTATAATTCGTATCTATCATGTCAAAACGTTTTAAATTATTTATGGAATTTTTTGAAACACTAGTAATAAATAACATTATAAAATTTGTTCTAAATTATAATGTTTTGAAATAATTTTATTTTTCTTTTATTAGAAATTTTTATATCCAAATTTTATCAATTAAAACTCCATCTGATAGCATAAGGGCTTCAAAATTTACTCATCTAGAAACTGATATGTTTCATAGAAAAATGTTGGTCATTCACATGGCTACATTATATGAATTTATAATGAATGATCGTGAATGAATCAATGGGATGAGTAAAAATTCTCTAAAATCGTGAATTGAATGGTTCTACTTGGAGAACCCATAAATAATAAATATATTATCAAAAAAAATAATCCATGATCAACCTAAAAGAGGAACTAAAAGAATGTTGTGATTGAAGAATGTAAATATTTCTCTAATTAATCAATGTATAAATTTATAAGAGTGCATATTCAATATGATTTCAAGATTAAGAATGATAATGGTTAAGAACATGAAAAATGGATATGTTTAATTTCAAAATCCCAAATAATTTTTTCCCTAATTTGTATGACTTTGAGTTTCAGTAATGATAGAAAGATGAAATGGTAAATTTTACCAAAGGGGATTATGTGTAAGTGGAATGAAATAGATTCTCAAAGAAGAGTCCTAGAAGAGATCATAAGAAGGATGATATAAAATGAATTAATAAAAGTAATGGTTATAAATATAATGTTTTAGAATTAATATTCTATGAGTGTCGAAAAAAGGGGAATATCAAATTAGATTGTCTAAAATTGAAAAGAGAAAAGAATGAAATGTTATATAATAAGTAGTTAAAACATCCATATCATATTTTCTGGAGTCTCACAGGGGATTAAGACTCGAGTAGTTATGATTTTTAATGTAAAAAACAATTAGGAAATCTATTCTTGATGGTAGTAAATATGAATGATGTAAGAAATTATTTTTATTGTAGTTTGGGTTATGATTTTGCTATTGGAACTCAAGGATGAAAAATCAACATTAGAAAATGAAAATATTCAAAAGGATATTTTGTTAATGGATGAACTATAAAAAAAATTTAAAGATAAAAAATGAAATATCCAAAAGAAAATTAAATTATAAAGGATTATAATATAATAAATATAGAAGAGGGAAAAACATTAAATACATAATTGATAAATCTCAGTGAATAGGATGAATGAATGAATGATCTCATGAAAAAATTGACACTGATAAAGAAGTAATATTTTATTTAGTTTATGATTATTTAGATAATGATGAAACCTAATATAAAAATCTTAAACAAGGATATAATAAATTATGATATTAAAAAATAATGGATAGTGAAAAAATTTAAAAATATGTGATGAAATTGAAGTTATTAAAAAAGATAATGAATATCATAAATGGGAAATTACTATATTAAAGGATAAATTATATGTTTTTTAAGAAAAATAAAAATTTAGTAATATTATTTGTATGAGAAAAATAAATAAATTTGAAACTATAATTGGTTATAGTAATAATATTCCATAGAGGTGTACCCATACATTATTTAAAGGAATTAAAGTTTTGGCCTCAAGTGTTATATACTTTAGATGTAAGATGAATGTGAATTATTCAAATGAATGGTCACTAAAATTTTCTAATTCATTAGTCCATAAAAATACTACTATTTTTAAATTCTATGTTCTATATTACCATATAATAAATTCCTTAAATAATCATGGGTTATTAAATGTTTTATCAAAACACTTCTTAGGCCATAAATATCATTGTCACCAAAAAAATTTATCTTTATAATCTGATTTATAGGAAAAATAAATAAAAAGTTTAAAATATACATGGTATATAGAAAACAGGTTTTCTTGGAACAAGAATTGTGTTATTTATAGGTATTGTATTCTTATAATTAACATAATAAGTCACTATCACTTTCTATGATAACACTAAAGAAATGTTCCATGTATTTAGAGAATTATGAATATGAAATTCTATAATAATTTATATATTTATATATTTAGAGGTATCAAAACAAAATTTAAATAGTATATCTTCACTTATTTATTATAGAATGAGTATAATGATTGAATATGACAAATTTATTTTTTATAATGATAATAATATTTTGTTTTATGATCATATAAAAGAAAAGTTCTAAATATATATTTTTTATCACTAAACCAACAAAATATAAAGTTTTTAATTATTGTTGAAACATTACATATTATGTAGCAAAAATGGTTGGGACATTTCATATATAATAGTTTTCAAAGATTCAAAAACCTATATAGGTTCTAAAACATCCAAAATTAAAATATATTATGTATTCTGTATTTGATTCTTTTTTAAAGGGTAAGAAACATATGAGTTGTTTTGATCTATTTACATTTTTAAAATATAGAAATTGTTAGAACTATTTCATATTTATTTATTTAGACCCATGATAAGTTATATTTCAATAATTATGAAATAAATATTTGTAATTTTATTTGAATTTAGGATATTCACTTAGAATCGTTTCCAATATCATAAAATTAAAACCCCAAAAATGTATTTTTCTATTTGTAAAATGATTCAAATTGAAAAAGGATATTTAGTTTAGTAAATCTGAAGTGATAATTTATGATAATTTGTTTACATAGATATTGGAAAATTGTGTGAATATAGTGGATACATCCATAATTTTTCTAACCTTAGAACACCACACAAAATGGTGTTTTGGAGAGGAAAAATATAACTATTTATGAAATGGAGAAAATCGTGATTAATAAATTGTATTTACCCAAATATATTTGGGATGGTTTTTTTAATAAATATTACTATATCATAAATATATTTTACATTATAAAAATGATTATTAAAACTATTTATGAACTATTTAATGAAAAGAAAACCAATATTGGTTACTACAATGTTTATAATTGCAGTTTTTATTTGTTTTAAATACTAATGAAGATTTGGACTAGGTTGATGCTAAATGGGATAATGATATTCTTATAGGACATTTTAATAATAGTAAATCTTATTGACTATATAATAGGAGAACCATATCAATAGGGTAATATGTGTATATATATTTCATTTAAAATAATGGAAAACAAAATATAGATTATGATAATCATGATGAATAATTAATAGATTCCAATACTTGTATTGAAAAAACTCAAAATGATAATGCATCAATTTATGTGTACCAAATATATTATCAGAGTGATTATGAATTATAAAACTCATTGAGATCATTCTTTCATGATGTCTCAAAGGCGACTATTGGCCACCCGCTCTAGTATTAATATTTTTAATAATAAAAATCATTTTAGCTCATATTAATCATATCTAAACATTTCAATCATAATAAAATAAGATTAAAATCTGTAAAAATATGTTAATTTATTATATCACATAAATTTTTCTCATTATGTTAATATTTATTTTGTAATATAGTCCAAACAAAAATATTTTCTTTGTGTAATAGACAGACACGGAAAGAATAGATTAGATACCAAAAGTTCAACTGAGTCACCAACAGATGACCTACCAATGAAAATGACCTACTGACACAGATGACCTACTGATGAAAATAACCTACTGAAGTAGATGAACTACTAACACATATGACCTATCTTTAGTTCAAATGACCTACTGATGCATGCTGCAACTGACATAAGAACTCACAGACAGTTAAAATGAGTTACTGATGCAATGAGTCATTGATGCCTGGAATGATACAAAAAATGACACACCGATAGAATGAGTAACCAAAATAAGGAGATACTGACTGAGGAATCACCGATAGAATATTTAAAATTTGTCTATATTGAACTATTTCAAAGTTTAATATTTTTAGTGTTTTATTGTGATTGATTAATTTAATGCCTTTTTGTATACATCTTAAATGAGGATATCTGAAATATGAGATACTATGTTTACCAGAAACATGAACATTGTCGGGATATAAGAATATATTTAGAAATAAGAGTTCATGAAGGAACAGACACATGGGACGACCCACACAGACACACACACAAGACTATATATGGAGACAACCCACAATCACTATACTAAAAAGAAGAACACATGAGGAATTATTCATTCCTTCTTAATGTGAACTAGAGAAAAGTCATTCAAAACGTTCCATAATCTCGACAACATAAATCTAAATTGAATGAAAAGAACCCCTCACCCGCCTAGAAGAAAGAACACAGTGCCCTACGACACACTTTTTTCAAAGTCTGTTTCTAAGAGAGGACTCAAGCTTCATCTCTAATACATCAGAGCGACCAGAGATGAATTTAATAACACTTAGAGAATCTCTAATACCTTAATAATATATTTTGTTTTATTGTGTACTATTTAACTAATATTTTTGAGTAGTGTGTGTGCTTGTACAAAAAATACACACTATATCTTACGCTATACTGTAGGATTCTAGATATATTTAAACAATTATCTCCATACACTTTTTTTCCCTTGAAGAACTATGAAAGAGGTTATGGGTGACTAGATTGTATTTTTTTTCCCTTGTAAAACTATGGTAGAGGTCGTGTGACCTAGATAGTCTATGTACTATTGTGTTAATGCTGATCTAGGGTGTGGATCAAAATCCTTATTTATATAGATTTCTTGGTGAAAGGTGATTACCAAGTGGAGAAGACTATGACTCTACTTGAGACTGAACCTCTTGTTTTATATATGACGTGTTTTCAATTTAGTTTTTATCTATTTTAATTATTTTTTAGAAAACTAAATATTAATTTGACAGTTATAGTTAGATATTAGTTATAACTGGTTTACTTTATTATAGTAGTTTTAGTTGTTTTATCAATATCTCATATTGTTATAATTTAGAATTAATCAATCTTCTAACAAACTATTTCAATAGTCAACCTATTATAATTTTACATCCTTTGTTAACTAGGCAATTTTATTTTAAATTGGGGTAACCTTTTTAATAAAATTTCTATCATAAATTATTATAGTAATTCCATTAAACCCCCACATGATTGTCCACCTGCAACACAATATTTTCTATCAAAGGTGGTTATTCATGTGGTTGTTTTAAAATTTTTAAATCTATTTTAATGTCATATTCCAACGGTGATTTTAGTTTTATATTCATGATCTATAAATTTTTCTTAATTCTAAATTTTTATTCATTTAAGATCCTATTTACCTATCATGAATAATAGATTAGATGTTGGTGCTACCAATAAACCACCATTATTTAATGGAACAAATTATGCACTGTTAAAAATTAAAATAAAAATGCACTTAGAATGTATGGGTTTTGAGATTACATCTTCAATTAATGATTAATGAAAGATTCTTACTACATCTAGAAATAATTGGGATGAACCAAATAAGTCTTCCTATGTAACTCCCCAAGCATCCACGATACGTTTCTCTTTGAATAATACAATATCATTTGATGTACGCAAAACCGAGTTCAAGCGCACCACGACCTATCAAATTAACCATTTAAAAAGTGATTAGGAAGAGTAATAACCACATTTTGAATATTATATATATGAAATATAATTTTAACATTCATATTTTTTGTTTCTTATACATAATATATGGACAAATTCAATATTTCATATAAAAGAAGTATTTTTTTTAAAAAAATGCAGTTTTTCTGCCTTTTAATGACGAACCCTTTTAAAATCCAATATTTGACACTTTTTTATATTTAATTTGATTAAATTAAATTATTCATTAGATTAGGGACATAAAAAATTTAGTTTGGATAAATTTTTGATACTTTACTGATAACGTTCATATTTTGAAGAATAGTGAAAAACAGTAAATTTTAATTAAAAAAATTAATCAAAATAATTAATAGTGTTAAATAATAAATTTGAGTGGTTTTAATGTTTCATTAGCTTATATTTTTATAATTTAATATAATTTATTTCATTGGATGTAATTTCAAATTAAAATTATACATAAACAATTGTCAATCATATAAATGTTTTTACTTTTTAACAACCCGCTTTTTGGTTTTAACACCGGGAAATGATTTTAAATTAATTTCTGAAAATTATATGTTTTCAATTAGGAAAAAACGGATTCTATATTTTGAATTAGGAGGTAAAAATTTTGAAAATAGGGAATGTTTATTTTTTGACATTATGAATAGTTAATTTAGTAAATATTTTATTTACCATGGTTTAAAGTAAATCCGGTAAACAAGGTTACAAAATAATATTTTAATAATATTAAATTTTCCAAATACGTGTCCTACCCCTATTTTATGATACATGACTTAACATAAAATTTCATGGGTCTATTTTGGGACCCCATGGATCCACATGGGACTGATAATGACATTTTATATTAATTAATTTAAAGTAAAGACAAAAAAAACATAAGCATGTATCTTTTAGTAAAACAATTTTTATATGGGGTTATTAATTGATCAATTAGGATATAAATATTAATTTGAAAGATAAAATTATTTCCTAAATCTTGATATTTTTTTTTATTTTTTAGATATTAAGTAAATAAATTTATTTATGACACAATGATGATGCAATAATTACCTTATTACTGAAAGATAAAAATAATTAATATTATAAATATCAAATTAAATGTAAATTGAGAATTTTGATGAATTAAAATAATCTTATAGGTTAATATTACATGTTATGGTCGATTAAATAATGTTTATTTATAAGTGATATTGTTTTTATCACTCTCAAAAAAAATACCAAATAGTGTCAAAATTGACATAATTGGGTTCTTAAAACAAATATTATGTTATTAAATGATATAATATTTCTAAAAATATATGGTTTGGTCAAAGTACTTATATAAGGTTATATAAATGTAAATAATTAACCAATGGTGTTTCTCTTGTCTTTTTATAGTTTTTTTATTAACCATTTATTATAAAAATACAAGGAGACATGGTAAATGTTAAACTATTTAACCAAGTGTTAAATCTAAAATATAAGGTTAATATTGTATCATAAAATTTTCAAAAACCTATTGTTTGAGATTATTTATACCCATAACCACATAATCCTAAAGATAAATTCATTTGGAGACATAAAGAACCAAATATTATTTTATAATAAAATAAAATTTCAAGCTTTTCCTAAAGTGACCCTCACCTCTCTTATAAAAGGGTACTTCGCCCCTTCTCATAAAATAAAACCTCCAAATCCATTTGGATTGAACAAATAATTCTCAAATATCATCCAAACTACCCTAAATTCATTTTAGAGTCCATAATTTGATCATAATCCAACCTAAGGAGCCCTTTTGGTCAAATCAAAAGGAGGCACCCAAAGAAGAGGTAATAATTTCACCACCTCTTTCAAAGTTCTTTTCTTCTTCCACTTACTATATCTTTGTGGTTTCCATACCAAAATAATAAATACTGTACCTTATAGTTACTGTGATATTATTATAAATATGGTTCAAACATATTCATTATTCTATCTATCTTATAAATTAAAAATTCACCATAAGTGTGTACGTATGGCTTACCGTCTCCACGTCGTGGTGTAGTTTTTTTATTCAACACTTCATTATTTGGATGGGTATAATAATGAGTATAATTGATGTAAATAATAAATGTAACATGTTATTTATTCTGTATATATGATATAACATCCAATTACATCTGATTTAACCATCAATAAAATGATTATTGTCGCTCCTGCGTACGTATGGATTATCGTCTCCACGAACAGGATGAGATTCATGCCCCATTGTAATACTTCAAGAATAATTTTCATTTTACTATTAAAAATTATTTTTAAGAACATTATATAATTCTGAATATGAATAAAAAACATCTTATCTACAAAACACATGACTTAGGTAATAAAACATATAATGGAAAACTAATCACTTAACACCCAAAACAGTGATACAACTAAAATATTATTAACAAAGAAATGTTATAAGATCCTATATGATATAATATTTATGTTTTTGGTTCTTGTATAATTTAATAACAATGATTTAGAAATTATATATGAGGTTAACGTACCTTCAATCAAGGAAAATTATAATCCAAGGGTTTATTCTACAATCTCTTCTTTATCCGAGGTTGTTTATACATGAGTATCTAATGGGACCACTTCATCATCCACATCCATGTTTCATAAAAATGTATTTAAATTTTTTTCTATTTACTATAAAATGGGTTAATGTAATTTATACACTTGTTTTATTTCTTATAAAATGTTTATAAATGAATCATTTAGTCATTTTCTAAACAAGGTCCTTTACGATTAATTCGGAAAAATTAAGGAAAGAATGTTTTTTAACTTATACGGTGAGTAAGGTTATTTTCCACCATTATAACTACTTCGAAGATTCCCTTAAAAGATTATAAGAATATTTAAAAAATAATTTTTTTCTTTTATAATTATTTAACATTTAAATTACTTCAAAATAGAAAGAGACATTTCTATCAAATAGTATTGATTTCATCAATGTCAACATCCATTTATGGATTTTACACTTGTTTGAAGTTGATTTATTATGATAAAATCTTCTATATTTTATTGAAGGGTTTGTTATATATCTTAATTAGGTTTTATTATTTTTATACCTTTTTGGATTTATAGTTAATGTTTTGACATTAAATATACTTGTTTTAATATGAATGATTATATTATGTTTAAACCTTTTCATACGAGGAAGGAATTGGACATAGTAAATGATGGGTGGAGACCACTATAGATCCTAGACACATGAGTAGGTCTCATGAGACAAACTAGTGTCTTCGAACAAGGACATGAAAAAATCTTCTTTTTAGTCTTGCCATGAGGCCTTGACTATGTGGTTATGATGCCCGACATTATGCATTCCATCATTATGAAATTGGCTATTGATATTACATGTGATTATTCAACTAGTTGAATATCCATGTGAATACATAAATGGAATTATTTGATTTATATTGGCCATATTATTATGAAGATTATTTTTAAAAGGCTTCTGTTTTAGTCTTATACATTACCTTAAATGTTTATGATTAATTATAATAGATTTACTATATTTTTATCCTTACTGAGCATCTGAGATCACCCATTTCTTCTGTTATATTTTACTAGGATGTGAAGAATCATATTATGAATAACCTGCAAGGAATGGTCACAGGATATGAGGGTGTTCAGAAAGGGAACAAAATGTTTTTTTTATATTTCACGATGTAATGTAAATATTTTGTATGTATCTAGTACTTTCAAGGATACTAAAATGATCAGTCTTTTGGGACATGATTCCTTCTATCCTGCCAATGTTATGTAATATTGTACAGAAGTTGGGTAACTGGGGTCGAGGCCTTACATCCTATAACAAGAATTTCAAAGACAAGAATTCTCCATACTATTCTGCAGGTGATGAAGAGTTTAATAGAATTTTTGTATGTAATAAAGCCTATGAAATTTGGGAGACTTTAAATGTTTCACATGAAAGAACCTCTAGTGTTATGAAAATGATACTTAACAGATATACTATTAAATATGGTAACATTAAAATATAGATTGATCATCCTATTTATGACATGTGTCTTAGGTTTAATGAAATTTTTAATACTATGATCTCTCTGGGAAGAGATGTTATCACCACGGGGCAAATCATGAGAAAACTCAGATGCTTACTAGATAGATGGAGGGTAACTTTAGTATCAATTAGAAAATCTTGTTTTACCAGTAGGGTACTAGTAAAGGAGCTAATAGGAAAGTTGAAGATGTATGAAGAAGAACTAAATGTCAATAATTAAGAGGATGATGAACCCAAAAGAAAATCTGTTGCTTTCAAATATACTGACTCCAAGCAGAAGGAAAAAGTTCATGATGAAACTGAAAGTTAATTTGATGAACAATCAACAATATATAGTGATGAGGAGATGGTTCAAATATCCAGAAGGTTTAATAAATTTTATATAAATAATAAATTATTTTGAAATCCAAACTACCAAGCTAAGTATGATCACAAGGTCCCTTAAAAAATGTATTAGAATAAAGGTGATACATCCAGTGAAACAATATGTTATGAATGTAAGGGGAAAGGAAATGAAAAGGATAAGTATACCATGCTAAATTACAATAACAAGTGTGATGATAAGGACAAAAAATATAAATAGGATATGAAAGCAACATGGAGTGTTTTTTATGATAGTTCAAGTGACTCAAAGTTTATACATGATGAAAATTTTGAAAAATAAAATATTTGTTTTATGGAAAACACATCTGAGGTAACACTAAATTATCTGGAACACAATTCCT
This sequence comes from Viscum album, assembly GCA_963277665.1. Classification (NCBI taxonomy): domain Eukaryota; kingdom Viridiplantae; phylum Streptophyta; class Magnoliopsida; order Santalales; family Viscaceae; genus Viscum; species Viscum album. The sequence goes on along the minus strand of OY728157.1, from coordinate 1,256,238,927 downwards.
GTTATTCAAGTGATGCAAGTGATTATTAAAATATAACCATGGAAGAAATGTTTGAATATTGAAAAATTATAGAAGACACACATAATAAATTAAAATTTAAATAAAAATATTTATAGAAATAGTATGCTTTGACTACCCGTATTAAATCTGAACTTCCTATGGAAAAAGGGAAAAATTCTCAACTAATTAATGTGATAAAATTAACTAAAATTATAAAATGAGAAATTCAAAAAGTATCAAGAGATATTTATATACGGTAAATAAATATTAGTTAAAATTATTTGAAATTATATAGCTCCTACACATACTACTGGAATAATATACCATCATGGAAGGTGAAATTTGATGAAAATTTATTTGGTATCAAAATCTAGAAAAACCAGTTTCATTACATATTTTGAAAAAATTTCTCCAAATTCCAACTATGAAACATTTTCTAATGTTTTAATTTCTTCTGAACCAAGTAATGTTTATTTTTCAAATACATTACATAATTTATATAGGAAATCCATGATGAAAATTTGGGCTCCCAAATCCCTTATTACTAATGCTGATAGACCCAAAAAAATATGGGTACTAAAATATTTTCTTGTCTAATTTCTTTTATAGGAAAAATATTTTATAGATTATTGTAAAATATTATTGTATATAGACATTTGATTTTCAAGACAAATGATATGTTATTAATCATTCTTTAAGAACTTGATAATGATTTATGGTGGGAATGCCACATTTGGTGATAATTCAAAAGAACAAATAATTGTACTTGCCCAGATTTGTAACTATAACTTAGTTTCTACTTCTATAGTATATTTTTGGTGGATTGAAATATAATCTACATAGTATCTGTCAATTATATGATGATTGTTTTAATTTTAATTTTTGAAATGATGCATGAAATGTTATTAACTCTAAAAATAAGTTTTTTTCTTCTTAAAAATGAAAATGTATATGATGTTATGTTAGATTCATTAATTTCTCAAAATGTTTCATGCAAGAGTTCTATTCATAAAGAAATTTAGATTTAGAACAAGATATTAGGACACAAAAATGTACACACACTTATAATGCTTTCTAGAAAAGTATTATTCAAGGATATACCTAATCTTGAGTATCCAAATGAGAAATTATACAATCCTATTAAAAATGGTAAACAACCCAATATCTCTTTCAAACCAAATAAACATGTTTTATCTTTTCAAACTCATGAGTTGGTTCACGTTGATTTGTTTGTACCTTCTATAATTTCATGTCTAAGTGGGATGAATTATGTATATGTTCTTGTAGATCACTACTCTAGAAATAGTTGGACCTTTTTCATGGCTCACAAAAGTGAATCATTCTCCCATTTTACCATTGTTGCTTGGACAGTAGAAAATTATAGTGCTCTTAAAATCAAAACCTTATGATGTGACCATGGCTGTGAGTTTGAAAACAAATATTTTGAAATCTTTTTCTAAAAAAATGTCTATATTCACAATTTCTCTGCACCTTGGACAACCTCGCAAAATGGAGTTGTAGAAATAAGAAATAGAACCCTAAACAAAATTTCTAGAACCCGGCTTAGTAAGTCTGACATACCTATATACTTCTGGGAAGAATCTCTTAACACAACATGTTATATAATCAATATAGTCTTGATTAGACCTATCCTTAAAATAACTCCTGATGAGTTGTGGAATAATTGAAAACCCAAGGTTAACTACTTCAATGTTTTTGGTTAAAAAGTATATATTCTCAACGCTAAGGATAATTTGGTCTAATATTTCTCCAAGATTGATGAATGAATCTTCCTAGGTTAATTTATTTATTGTAAATCCTATTGAGTCTTCAATAATAGAAACAAATTTGTGGAAAAATTTTACATGTCAAATTTGATGACACAGATCCACATGAGCCAAACACCTCTTTAGAGAATCTTGAAGATGATTTGTCAAACCTATACATCAATGTACATTCTTCTAATCATCCATTGAAGAAATTTGTTAAAACATAAAGTTCTGTAAATTCTCCAAATTCTAGTCTTAATGAACATGAACCTGTTGAAGATCCTAAAGTGACTAGACCTAATGTTTTTGGACCTCTAAGAACTCTCAAGAATAATCCCTTAAATTTCATTATAGGAGAATTAGGCAAAGGAACACATACTAGAGGTTCTTTAAGAAATCAGGTTGAACATCAATCAATTCTATCGTAGCCTAAATGTAAGAACATCAATGATTATATCAATGATGAATTTTGGGGGATGGCTATTCAAGAAGAGTTAAATCATTTTGAAATAAACAATGTCTTGAAACCTGTAGATGGAACCAAATACACCTTGACTGTAGGCAACTAATGGGTGTTTAGAAATAATGTTAATGAGGCTGGTAACATAGTTATAAACAAAGATAGAGTGGTTACACAAGGTTATAATCAAGAAGAAAGAATTTACTATGATGAAAAATTTGCACCATTAGCTAGACATGGGGCTAATAGAATCCTTCTTTCCAATGCAGAACATATAGATTTCAACCTTCATCAAATGGATGTCAAGAGTGCATTCCTAAATGGGTATATAGTTGAGGGTTTTTTTGTTGAACAACCTCTATGTTTTACAGAACCTCATTTTATAAATATGGTTATTTAATTGAAAAAATATATATATGGTTTAAAGAATGATCCATGATCATGGTATGATAGTCTCAACCCTCTTTTTATTTCAAAAGGTCTTACAAAAGGTATAGATGATACTACTCCTTTTGTAAAAATAACATACAAAAATGTTTAAGTTGTATTGATTTATGTAGATGATGTTATTTTTGGATATTCTAATAATTCTTCAGGTGTTACTTTTTTAAAGATGATGAAAGGTGATTTTTAAATGAGTTTAATTGGTGAACTAAAATTCTTTCATGGATTTCAAATATTTGAAAATAAAGATGGCATTGTTTTGAATCAAAGTACATATACTAAGAATATATTAGAACAATTTTTCTTTGAATGCACTATGAGTAGTGATACTCCAATGAGTACCAATTACAATTTAGACCATGATGAAGATTGTAAATCTTTTTATCAAACCACATTCAGAGGAATGATTCGAGGATTACTCTAATTAACCACTATTATTCCAGATATTATGTTTTGCATAAGTAGGCTTGATCATTTTCAAGAAAACCCAAAATAATATCATATTATTGCGGTTAAAAGGATTTTTATATATATCAAACTTATTACCAACCTAGGACTATTCAATCCTAGAGGACAACATTTTGATTTAGTGAGTTATTCAAATTTAAATTTGGTGGTTGTATGTTAGAAAGAAATAACACCTCTGATACATGTAAATTTTTGGGAAAGTATCTAGTTTCATGGTGTAGTAAGAAACCAAATTATATTGCATTATCTACTGCTGATGCTAAATACATAGCTACATGTAGTTTTTGATCACACATTTTGGGTATGAAGTACACATTATAAGATTATGGATATCAGTTTAGACATGACCCTATAAATTTTGATAACACAAGTGCTGTTAATATTTCTAAGAATCTTGTTTCATATTCTAGGAAAAAACACATTGATATAAGGAATCAATATTTGAGATACCATTATCAAAAAGGTGATATAACTGTAGAGTTCATTGGGACTAAACATCAACTGGATGGCATTTTCACTAAGACATTGAACAATACAAGAATGAAGTACATTAGACATGGGTTAGGAATTATCAAACTATAGAACCATGTGTTGTTGTTACTTTAAGAAATTTAAGAGATGTTTTCATACTGATACTAACAACATGAAGCTAAAAATGTCATTTCATTATCGATTACTTTGTAATACTGGCACAGTTTTCCAAACGATACTGATTCTATGTCATGTCGATAGTGTTGTCATGCTGACACTACTGCTATGTCATGTTGGATGAGATTTCTTGCTGACACTAATACATTGTTATGCTGATACTATTTCATGATGACACAATGACCTTGTCAACAATACACCATTAGTGTTACAAAAAATCTATCATCCCGACACCGATGACTCACTTTTTATAAACATTTTACATTTTCACCAAAAAAACATTGTTTTAATTATTTTGTTGAACCCTATTATCAATATCATGATTTTGTGATTTTAAAGTCCCTAAATGATATAAATTTGAATTGATCCAGTCTACTCTTTTTCCCATACACTCTCTTGGAAATTGATTTCTCTACCCATGAACTTTCACTATTTGACCATCAAAATGAACAGTTGGGATGCCACATGTGAAGCGACCTCTTACTGGTGGCAAGTCAGGTGCATATAAGATACACAAGGGTGAATCCATAAAATCATATGGACCTATATGTCATAATATGGAGAATCATGTTGTAACTCAATAAAACATTGTTCATGTGGAAAGGCTATTGGAAAGAAAGGATTTTCGATTCAACGTACTACAAGATCAATGATGGATTGAGTAGTTCTCAGATAATGAAACTCTCTTTTACCCAAAGCTAGTTCATGAATTTTACATGAATTTGGAGTTACTACTAGAAGGAAGTGATGTTTCTTGAATCAAGTCCATAATAAGAGGCAATAGAATCTCTTTATATTCAAGGTAATGGGATGAATGTCTTAAAGTCCCACATGATTGTGTATTTAATGATTATTAAGTCACCTTTCAACTTGATAATGATATGTTCTATTTTTAGATAGCTATGAAGGAGATTACTAATAATGATGAGCATAGGAGACCCATTTATACAATGTAAAGTGGAGAATGTAAAATGTAGTTTATGTTTATTCCACATTAGACCTGTCACAGGAAAGTGGAGTTTGCTTCTCTGTCCTATCAATTTGATTACTTTTTTTATCATCTTTGAAAAGGGATCCAGGTGAATTTTTGTACATACCTTACTGTGGACATGAGTGAAATGATCAATCCTTCCTACAAAATTAATTCATTGTTCTATGCAAGGATGATCTCTACTATGATTTAAGTGAAAGGTTGTGTAAATGAAGGAGAATAAGGTGTTTCTATGTGTATTGGGATATGCCTTAGTAAAGAAATTTGTAAGAGGGTGAAAATCATCTGGAACCCATGGAAAAGAAAATGGATTGGTGACAATGATAATGTATATGAATGAATAATACTTCAGTTAGAGATCATGGGTCACCTATTGATGATAGGAGTGATCCAGACACCACTGAACATCGCAAAGGTTTTGTTTGGACCTCTTATTCCTCCACTTTCCGTAACCTATGATGATCCCACACTTGAAGAAAATGGAGATGAGGAGATATAAGTCTCATGAAATGTTCAATATGTATGTTGATCTAGTAGCTTTGAAGAAGAAGAAGAAGAATGTGAAAATATTAAAAGTGGTAGTGGTAGTGAAGAGGAAGATGGTGAAGAAGATGGTCATAAAATGGAAATGATGAACATGTCTCTGGGAAATTTGATGATTAAAGTAGTGAAAGTAATGATGAACAACATAGGTATGATCAAGGTGATGATGTTGAAATGGATAAAGTTGTTGATTAGGCTCGGTTAGAAAATCCTAAAGTTGTTGATGTAAGAGGAAATCCTGTAGATGTTGAAGTTAGAGAAACTACTAAAGTTATTTTTAAAGTAGAATCAAAGAAATTTTTGTACAGAATTGAGTTTATGAAAGATTAAGGCCTCATGATGATGATGATCAACCAGTGGGGGGAGCTCAAATTGAGGGGGAGCCTCACAAAAAAGAATAAAAGCTGGTGAAGAGCATCAACTTGGAAAAGTAATACTTGATACACTCACATCACTGGATGGTGATATAATAGTATAATAAAAATGGAATCCTGGTTATATATCACTGGGATTAGATTATTAAGATTTATATGATGATTTTTTTCACCTATTTCAAGGGAATCCATGGATGAGACCCTTTATAGTGACTGTGTCAGTAGAGCGTATTTTGAACGATTTAAAAAAGAAGACTATGTAGCTGTAAGTATATCTGTTCAATCTCAAATGGTGCATGAGATTCAAATAGATAGAAGTGTAAACACTATACTAAGTGATGAATTTAACTCTCTTTGAAATTCAATATCATAAATGTGGTCGTCTGGTAAAGTGGATTCTATTCTAAGTGAGACATTTATTATAAGAGAGGTTGTTGCAGCTAATGTTATAAATAAAGTGATAGAGGAGATTCAACCCAACATAGTTAAAACTACTGGGACAATTTTTTCATGTAATTCCTTGTTGAGAAATTAAATTAATAGTTTTTCTTTGATAATAAATAATTTTACCTATGAGTTTAAAGGTTGTTTGGAGACTATTCTTAAAACTTTGATGACTCATCCCTCATCTCCTACAAATATTCCTCCTAAATCTGGTCATATTTCTCAGAATCTAAATATTGAGGCAGTCAGAACTGTTGTAAGGGATGAGCTTCAAGCTCTATTTTATGCCTCATGTATTGGAAAACCTTGAAAATATTGAGAAGAACAGTGATCATGTTCATGATATGTTAAGACTCTATTCTATGAGTGTTGCAACTAGAAGTGCTCAGATCAAAAAAAAGGTGGACTACTATTTCAAAAATATCATTACCATGAATTAGTTGACAAGTCTATTTAAGTATTTGAAAAAGAACTTGTTTTTTACTCCATTAACCAGTTCTTTTAAAGATCATGTATAGAAGTCGATATACGTCACTGCTCTTTTGGACAAATTCATGGATAATAAAGATGACTTTGAGAAATCCATGAAGTATGGTGATGAGATTATTTAGGATTTAATCAAGCTATTAAATAAATACTTTCATGTACAAATTAAATATATTTTAGTGCCTCTTTATTCACCTCTTGTACCTCCTATATTTGTGGTTCCACCTCAAATGTTAGTTTCTCATTCTTTGACTAAGATTCTCCCTCTGATCCAAGAACATATTCGACCTCTTATGTTGTCCCAACACAAACCCAAGCTCATACCTAAGGTTCTAGAAGGGGTGATCCTACCACCTCTACAAATTTCTTTAGACACTCCATCTTCTCAACCACCACCTACTAGACTCTCTATTGATCCCTATGATAATTGGTAGAAACCTCTTAATCCTTAGCCATTGTGTGAATCATTCTCTGATAGAGCTATTTTCTTGAATTTTTTTATTTCTACTTGAAGAGTTGAAACATATGTTACTTTATTGATTAATAGAAATTTTTGTTCTAATGTTTCTTCTATTTCCCTTTTATCAATTACTTTATGATACTTTTTATTACATTTCTACCTATTTTATTTTTTATAATTCCAAAAGGTATAGAAATAGTTTTTCATTATCATTATTTACGTTTCCTTTGATATCACTATTGTATATATATTTTTTTATCTTTGATACCATTACAATTTATTTTAACTTTGAACCTTATATATATTATAAATTGACATCCATAATGTTAGATAATAAATAGAATTATTTCATTCCACATAAAATTATTTTACTATATCATCCCATGATTTGTGATCATCAAAAAGTGGGATATTGTTGGCTCATAGGAGACTGTTGTCCACCTACCCTAGTATTAATAATTTTAACAATCACAAATCATGTAAACTCCTATTAATTATGTATAAACATTTATATAATAATCATTTATGTTTCAGATATGTGAAATTATTTTTATCTATGATCTCACAAACATTTGGTTCATTTTGTTAATATTTATATTGTTTGATAGTTCGAAAAAAATATTTTCTAAGTGTAACAAACTCACACTGACAAAAGAGATGAGATACCAAAATTTCAACTAAGTCAATGAAAGATGACCTACTGATGCAAATGAACTACCAACATAAATAAACTTCCGATACAATTGACCTAATTACGTAGACGGCCTACTGACATTGATGACCTACCATTATTTCAAATGACCGACTAATACATGGTTGTACCAACATAAGGACTCACCAATAGTTAAAATGAGTCACTAATGCAATGAGTCACCGATGCATGGAAAGACGGAAAAAAATTCACACAGATTGAATGAGTCACAGAGAGATGGAGATACTGACTAAGTACTCACTGATATACTATTTAAAATTTGTTCTATTTAAAATTATTTTTAATAGTCATATTTTGTGTCTTTTAATGTGGCTGATTAATTTAATGCATTTTTGCCGACATCTTAAATGAGGATATTATAAATACGTGTAACTCTGTATACCTCAAGCATACACATTATTGGGATACAAGAATATATATACAAAGATGAACACATAAAAAACAAGCACATAGGTAGACTCGCACAGACACACATACACAAAAATTTACAAGGAGACCTCCCCCAATAACTATATAAAAAAGAAGAACACACAAGTAATTTTTAATTCATGATTATTGTAAACTAGAGAACATACATTCATAAAAGTTCCATCATCTCTACAAAATCCATCAAAACTGAATGAGAAGAAACTCTCGCCCTCGTGGAAGGGAAAAACAGTGTCATACAAAACTCTGTTTTTAGTGTCTGCTTCCAAAAGAGGACTCTATCTTCAACTCTAATACATCAGAGAGTTCAGTGATTAATTGAATAACACTCAAAGAATATCTAATTACTTCTAATATATTATCCTCTACTGTGTAAAATAAAAATAAACTCACTAAAAAAATTTCACTTTTTTCCACAGGGTAATATCTATTGGTAAAAGTTTTTCTTCTATCGGTAAAATTGTTTACCAACATATATGTCCTTGTCACTAAAATATTGGTAAAAAATCTATCACCATATGTTTATTTGAGAGATAAAAATAATTTTATTACAATAATAATAATAATAATAGATAATATATATGTTTGTTAATGTATTTACTAGTATATTTAGTGAAAAACGTTTCAGTTGGTAATAATATTACTAGCATATAATATTGATTTATAAATTATATTTGAATTAAAAATATAATTTTTTTTGTTACTAAAATTTCATGTTATATTTATTAATTTATCATATGTAATACATTTATTTTAATTATTAAACTGAATAAGATTTTAACACATGGTCAAACCTAGAAAATAAATTATATTAATAATTAAATTCATTAAAAATTAATCAATACAAAAATAATATCCCCCAATAGAATCCCAACCCCCCCCCCACCAAAGTTGGATCCCCCCAACAGGATCCATCCCCATTCTTAGGATTAAATCGACACATGTAGGCAGGTCCCCTTTATTGAAGATCTCCTTTCATGCACTTGTACTTGTGGGTGGATGTAAACATCTGGGAGATGATTGTCAAGGTCGTGGTTCACCAAGGAGGCCCCATTAGGTTTGTAATAGGTCTTTTTTCCTGTACTTTGGATTACAGATAAAAGTAGACTTCAATAAAACGTTTCAACTATCCTGGTTCACTGATCATGTAAGCAAGTACTCGTTCATACACTTTTCAATGAAATCACCTTTTCCCTTATCTCACAATAGAAACAAAAAAAAGATTAAAAATCATCAAATATTTTAAGATTAATTATTTTCAAATAGAATTAATATAGAAATTGAAAGTAGGTTCTATAAAATTACTATAGGGTCAATTACAAGTCACTGTAATCTTAACAAAAACACAAAAATAGTGTTGATTAATCCAATCAAGTTTATTGGTATATCCACATCTCAAAATTGTGTTTTTACAACATTATGAAAAATGATACATATAAGAAGGAAACTACTACATGTATTTTCTTTAATAAGACTCATGAGAGATTCCATTTTTTTTATGTTAAAGTACATGCCATACATGTTCTTTTACATGTGTGTAAGTAGTTCCTTTAAATGTGTAGAAGCGGGTGCAATGTAGAAAACTCTGATAATAAACTCAAGAGAGTCCCATATAACCACAATCCCCTATGGCTATAGAATTCAGTGGATATCTGACATCGAGTCCACTTGGCTACACCTGGGAGAAATAAATCTTAATCAATACACCTCTCCAAATTATGTAGTGTGGATTAACATTTATTCAAATAAATTCTAAACATTTCATAATCAGGACTCATACCCCCATAAAATCATTCGTGAGTTATGAAAAAACATTATGAAATAAAAACTCAAACAATTTATATAAATCAGTACCATTCATTACATTATTTGTAGCATCCATGCCCTTACAAAGTTTATATGTAACATAAGAGTAAAATCCCATGATAAATTGGAAAATAAACCATAAAATAAGGTAAATTAAGTATAAGAGAACTATATGTTATATAGAAATTGTATTTTATTTCAGAACAATCCAAAATTGAACACGACATTCCTATTGTTTAAGACAATAGAATTTCTAATTTTTATTGAAAATGAAGATATCTATTTTTATTTCCTATATCATAATAACACTAATATTTCTATGAAGTATAATTTACATGAATAATCCAAAATATTTTCTCAATTAGTGGAAACACTTCAAAAAAATCTTACTTGCGACATAGTCCAATGACAGAACTGCTTCTCCATTATGATCTTGATGTGGGTATTCCCAAATATTAAAGGGGTGACTAAGAACATATTTCAAGCCTCATTTTATCACCTTTTAAAAAGTATAGTTTAGCAGGAATTAGAAAAGAGTGAGTGACCTCTTATTTATTCCTACACCCACCCCATATGATTTATATCCTTCACTATAATTGGCATCCTTCCTTATGTATATGATTGAAAAGGAGGAAACCAAATACCTAATGAATTATAAAGATATTTTATATAATAACATTAATAATATTTTCATACCCTTCATGAGTGGTGGAGAATTTTTTAGATAATTAATTGAATTGTAGGGTCAATTATGTGTCAATATCATAGACACTAAGATTATAATAGGATTTTAAGCAACTTGAATGAAATATTCCACATCTCCTCTGGTATACCTCTGCAATGTTTTGAGCCTGGTTAAGAATTTCACTTTCCTTCTATATCATATTTATTTTAAATTTTAATTTTTTTGTTTTCTATATAAATTACAATCAATTAACCTACTTCAAAATTTCATGCTTCTTATAATAGATTCAATGCCTTGAATTAGTTATAAATATACCTAGAATCAATGTGAGTCATGCACATGAGAATGGACCCTATGATTTTCCCAATTGGTTCAACATCATTTCATGACATGAAAATAAACAAAATGATACAATTTATAAGATTGAAACATGACTTTTGTTTACTAATTACAGAGAAGTATATCATTATAATAATAACGTTTTCTAATTTAGTAATTGTATATCATCAACAAATTGTTCCAACAATTGAAGAGATTCACTAAATAATGTCAATGAGAAAAAAATGGTGTACCTAGGGAAAATTATTTACATTCAATCTTCTTAAAAAGTTGTTACAAATACATTACCTTAGGGTATATTGTGTAACTATGAATCTGGCTTTCCATACTACACTTCAGAACTGTATGAGTGCTACTCACATAGGTGATGTCAAAACCTTCCCACTTCACATGTTTGGATGCTTGATTAGAAGACCAATCTATGCTGCTACATAATATTTACTTCACCTGACATGAAGAAACATATATAGGTTCAATTGTATTTTCAATATAACAATAATAATTATATTACAAAAACACAGAACTCATGCTCTAATAAATTCCAAAAAATAAAAAATAATATAACACTATAAGTTGAACAAAGATTTTAATAAAAGATATCACCAAAAAAATATTTTTTAATGGATTCCAAATATGAACAAATAAAAAAGGAATAATAAAGCCTTACTATTGAAGGAACAATATCTAGAAACCTGGAACTCTTCACTCACCTTAATTTTCTTCTATAATTTAACGAATGTCACCCAATTCAATTCTACACAACATGAACAGCTGTAAAATCCCATGCATGACTGAGAAGAATCTCAATTAATATGAATCATTGAGAATAGTCTCACAAAAATATAAAAAAAATTGAAGAATCAACCTCCAATGAATATGTGAAATGAAAACCTGTCCATTACATCAACACGATTCAGAGCACACCTAAACGAATAAATCCACTACCATGAAATGTGTATGACAATTAGGATCCATTTTATAGCACATCATGATCACTATTTTAAAAAATGATAATTACTTCACTATGATGCCACCTATTTATGTTGATTTCTTCTAATATTAAATTGCTAACATAGCGATAACCCCTTTGAGGAGGAGAAAATATGTCAATGAATTAACAATATGTATGTGGTTTATTCACTCCACAATGAGAAGTATGAAATTTATTCTAATTACAAAGAATAATAATCCAAAAGTTATCCATTAATATGTCAACAAAAATTATGTTGTATACCATTCTTTAACATCTAAAACATATAATGGTTATATTGAAATGTCCTTTGAAATAAAATGTACAATAATTAATTTTAAATACTGAAATAAACATTGGTATAAATATGACACACAAATACGACTTAATCACACAAATATATCATGGTGGTGTTCAATATATAAATGAAATTAAATATATATATATAAATTGTTATACATACTTCAACTAATTAAATATATGAACATGAGGTCGCTGTGATTATTCACATATGTTGATTCTTTCTATCATGACCCCTCACCACAAAGTGTACCCCTCCTGGTCTGGAAATGTGAGAAGGGAGATAATGAACCCAGAGTCTTGCCTCCAGTAGGCCCCTGGTTGGTGACTAGCACCGACGGTATAGTAAACACACAAATGGGAGGAATTAACCTATTAGAGAACACATTTAGAAGAGAGAGATAATATAGACACCAACCAACTCCATATTAACAGGTAAGATAAATGAAATCCCATGTACACATATTAAATGTCATGCAAAAATACTACAACGGAAAGGGGAAAAATAGCAAGTACTTAAAAGAATGTAAAACAACAGCAACCACAAGCCCGAACAGATCCTACAACCACAAGGTAGTAGTAACCAGCCTGATCTACAACCTGCTCCACATGACCTGAAAAATAGTTTATATATACATAGGGTGAGTATAACAGTACAATCAGTAGGATCCTCCTCGAATCCTCTCGTGCAAAAGTAAAGAAAGCTTGTTAAAGCGTAGTGAACAACAAATGAAACTTACTTGTCATCCAAATAGATATAATAATTTCCCAGCCTCACCACGGATACTATCACGAAGTAACATATATAAAATTATTTAATATAATAAAGAATATCAAGGGTACCTCGCTACTACTTCCCCAATGGTTTTCCGCTTTTCCCCAACACCGCATCCTAAGAATATCTCTCGAAAAAGGATTTCTTGTAGACACCTGGGCGAAGAACCATAGTATTATCCTCATGAAAAAAAACCACCATGTACACATAAGAAAAGTAACCAGGTAGTTTTTGGGAGCCACCATAGCTCGGATAACATCTATCATACATCAGGTATTTTACCTCAAGACATTACAACCCATACACCGAGTAAGGATCCTCAAGACGTCACATCCTATACACGTTACACCTATAGTAGTACATAGAAAATATATCCAAAATATATGTGTGTGAATAAAAACAATCCATTACATCCCTCTACACATATATATGGGGAAAACTAACCAATCTGCCTTCCTGCACAAGTAACTACCAAGAGAAGAGTGTGGGGCCAAAGGGGGTAGTCATAAATTCATCATCCCACTAAAATATTGGGGGAAAACCCCGGGGCTTAGAATCCCCAGGGTGTCAGTTTTCCTTACTGATAGGGTGGAGTAGTGCATAGAAACACAAAAAGGACAGGATATACTATATGTCACAACCACACTATGGGCATAACCTATTCTTAGAATAAACTGCAGCTAATGTCTCTCGGTCTCTAGGCTACTACTTCTAAGAATAGGTATCCTATAAGCACACAACCATTTAAAGATCTTTAATATATTATATCATTCCATTTTTTATTAGTTCTTTTTTACATTAATTAATTTCTTATACATTAATTAACCATTTACAATTCCACATTAAACATTGTTAGCATCACACCCACAATCCATTTTCCCTTTAAAATTACGACATCCTCATTATGTTCTCGCTACTCCAACCCCAAGGGTTAACATAATTTATTCAATTATTCATTATAGAATTACTATCCCATATTCCCACACATTCTAGAAAAACAAAAATCTAGGGTATTATACACAAGGGGTCTCAACACGGTGAGTAGATGCACTACCCGTCGAGTCATTTCCGCCTATAGAAAGAGAATAGGCCCATCCTCCCTTGAGAATCTAAACATGGAAATCACATGGAATACCCCATGCATCTTCACCTCTTTTAGTATAAGGGTAAGCAAGACCATCTGCCTTGAGAAGTGGGGAAAAGTAAAGCAGATAATCAACCAACAAGAATGAGAAAGCATCCAACAATCACATCAATCTCGTTCCATCATCCCTGGTGTCCTCCCCGACATCCACATGAATAAACCGATGCATTTCACCACTCTAGGTGTCATCTTCTACCACAACCAAAGTTCTACATAACCCCACAGACCACAATATCCATTCAGGCTTACATCACAACACAAGCAGCATGAAAAAAAACATCTTAAGAATTGGGGTCTTGGATCTTTAACAATCAAGAGGGTAACATAGAACCCATCATGTAATTATCAAACAATCGGTTCTTTAATCCATCCTAAATTAACCTTTGTATATTCATAGCTTCCAATTTTGGGAAACCTAATTAGTAAGCTTTAAAAAATAATTAAACATGCTTACTGTGCCAGTTTGATTTACATCAATTTACAACAACGAGAACCAGATACATTTACATGCATCTTTATCTTTTATCCAAAAATTTATCAATTAATCGTTATTTAAATTCATTACCAATTTCCATACAGAACTAAATGCTAAACATTGCAAGCATTGATATGCCACTATCTAGAAAAACAAGAGGTAATAACATATGACCAATATCAATTTTTTATCCGGTTAAAATATTTATTAGGTAAATTCCATTGTGATCCAATGGGATAAAACATGCTAACAATACGGTTTTATGTAAAATAAGAGAGATACAATGAATCCCCTAAATCAAATGGTTCTTGATGTTCTTTATATGAGAACAGTCTACAAAACGGGTCACGATCCTCCTCTCGCGACAACTGCATCCACTTGAGGATGCCACGGTACGACCGCACCCATCGAAAGCCAAGATAACTCCATTAGAATCATGGATATCACATTATATAATATGGAAGGAGAAACATGAGAAGATGAACCCCAAAATAATGAAAATAAACCATACCTTATATCAAATATTGATCGATACAGCTTGGTTTCATCAAAACCAAGCGGAACCAATACGAGGATGAAAGTTTGATTGTGCAACTCATATGATAAGGAATGAGATGTTCGAGTGTTTCACAATTGAGAACAAGGAGAAAGAATTTGGGAGGAAGATATCCCATTCCTTTAGAAGATTTAGGGGAGAGACGGTTTAAGATACTCATAATTTCCTATTAAAGGAGAATCACATTAAACCACATGGTTTGACCAAGTAAAAACATCCCAAGCCTCAAGGATAATTAATATAGGATTTATGCCCTTTGAATTGGCCTTAAAGTCATTAAAATGAGTCTTTAAATGAATTTTACTTCAAAAGAAATGTCAAAGGGGTGAAACAGTTGAAGCTGGAAACACTGTTCACTGTTGGAACCTCACTGTTCTGGAAACACTGTTCATAAACCTCACCATTAGAACCTCACCATTATGGAAACACTATTCATAAACCTCACCTTTGGAACCTCACCATTCTGGAAATACTATTCATTAACCTTGCCATTGGAACCTCACCATTCTGGAAACACTATTCATGATCCTCACTGTTATACTGTTCACCAAAGGTTACCGTTGCACTGTTCTCAGAAGGTTAATGTTGACACTGTTCACATGAGGTTACTGTTCACAGCAGTCTACCATTAGATCTATTCACAGAATGTTAATATTAACACAGTTCATCTAAGGTTACTGTTTCACTGTTCAAAGAAGGTTAATGTTGACACTGTTCGCCTAAGGTTACCGTTTCATTGTTCGCAATGGTCTACCATTGGAACTGTTCATAGATGGTTACCATTGCACTGTTCACAATGGTCTACCATTGGAACTTTTAACCCAGGGTTACCGTTGCATAGTTCACAATGGTCAACCATTGGAACTGTTCACCTAAGGTTACCATTGCACTGTTTACAATGGTCTACCGTTGGAACTATTCACAGAAGGTCACCATTGCACTGTTCACAACAGTCTACCATTGGAAATTTTCACCTGAGGTTACTGTTTCACTGTTCACAGCAGTCTACTATTGGAACTATTCACATAACTGTAAATTTGTAAAAGTGTCAGGGATAACTCACCTTGACCTCCCAAAAGTCCTCAAACACCATATTTTCACAAAGGGATGGACGAGAGTGGTCGGAGACATTACATCAGATACCTCTCAAAACATTCTCGTCCTAGAGAATTAAAAACCTACCTAAAGGGAAAACTAAACGGGGTCCGAAAAACCACCCATCGAGATACTTCTCAAAAGAGTGCAAGCCACAAGAAGAAAAAAAGAAATTCATATTATAAACATGAAAGTTATAACCACAAAGGGGACATCATTACAAGAAAAGAGTTAAACATCAAGAAACTCTAGGTACTGAGAACGTATCTGTGACGCATGTTCCCAGGTGCTCTCTTCCATGCCGCCATGTCGCCACAAGACACAAACCAAGGGAATAGAATGCATGTGAAACACCTTCTCTTTGCGGTCTTGGATCTCTATAGGTCGGTCCTTAAAGGACGAATCATCATGAACATCGATCTCTCCCTAATCTATGACGTGAGAGTCATCATGAAGATAACTATGGAGTTGTGATATGTAGAAAACATCATGTATCCGACTCATCTGCGAGGGGAGTTCTACTCGATACGCCACAACTCCAACTTGGGATAACACCTCAAAAGGGCCAACAAAGCGGGGGATAAAGCATACTCCCACGACCAAAACTTCGTTGCGCACGATGGGGAGTCACATTCAGAAACACGTGATCCCCAACATTAAACTCTAAGGGTCTCGTGATTTGATCAGCATATGATTTCTGATGATCTTCCACTGTCTTCATCCTCTCATGAATCACCTAGACCATCTCTATTGTATTCTTCACTAGTTATGGTCTAAGAATTACTGAATCTCCAACCCAGTCCAACACAATGTAGAATGTCAAGGTTGTCCATACAAGGATTCATACAGTGCCAAACTGATGGCCGGGTGATAACTATTTTTGTAAGAAACCTCCACTAATGGTAAGTGCTTCATCCACGAACCTCCAAAATCCAAGACACAAGAGTGTAAAATGTCTTCAAGAGTCTGGATGGTTCGATGTGTCTGACCATCCATTTGAGGATGAAAAGCAGTTCTAAGGAATTATTGAGAACCGAAATCATGTTGGAGACCTCTCCACACCCTAGAGGTAAAATGAGGGTCTTGATTAGAAATGATCGTCCTTGGGACTCCATGAAGTCTCACCACCTCCTCCAGATACTGCCTCAACAAAACATCAACTGAGCTTGACTCCTTGATCCCTATGAAGTGGTATGATTTTCTTAAATGATCCACTACCACCTAAATAGCATAATGTCCTCCCGGAGCTCGAGGTAAACTAGTTACAAAGTCCATTGAGATGTCTTCCCACTTCCATTGTGGAATCTATAATGGCTGGAGAAGACCACTAGGAACATGATTTTCATCCTTCACCTTCTGGAAGACCAAACATCGAGACACAAACTCCGCAACTGCATGCTTTAGCCTCGGCCACCAAAATTGGCTCCTTAGGGCTCGGTGCATTTTTGTCATGCTAAGATGCACCACTAATGGAGAACTATGAAACTGTCTTGGAATCTCCTTGCACATAATCAAATGAACAAAAATCCTTCTGTGATACAACACTCAGTGTTGTTCATCCTCCGACCAAACATCTGGGGCCTTGCCACAAACCACTCAGTCTCTCCAGACCACCACCTATATATCCACAAACTGGGACTCTTCAACCTTCCACATCAGGTATGATTGTACTGTCATCTGAAAAAGTAATCCTTTATGCCCAACCTCTCCCATAAATATATGTAATGTTGAAAGCTCTTCCATTACTCTCTTGGAATCACCGGATACATGCACCACATCTTTACATGACTTTCGACTCAGCGCATCAGCTATTATTTTCCCCTTTCCAGGTGTATATGTTATCTCAAATCCATATTTATTTAAAAACTCCATCCACCGATGTGTTCTTAAGTTCAATTCACATTGGGATAAAACATACCTCAAACTCTTATGATCAGTGAAAACCACAAAGCGCTTGCCAATGAGGTAGTGTCTTCACAACTTTAGAGAAAACACCACGACTGCCAACTCAAGATCATGGGTGGAATAGTTATATTCATGGGGATGAAACTACCGAGACCCATAAGAAACAACAGACCTCTGCTGCATGAGAACACAACCTTAACTTAGATGTGAAGCATCGCAGAAAAAATCAAAGTGAACTCCCTCATCTGGAAGACAAATAACTGGAGCAGATACTATATTCTCCTTTAGATACTCGAAATATTCTTGACACTGATCAGTCCATTTGAATACAGGATCCTTCATGGTCAAAGCTGTCAGAGGAGTCGCAACTCATGAGATATTTTCTATGAACCTCCTGTAGTAGCCTACAAGACAAAGGAAACTTCTCACCTCTAACACTATCTTGGGGGCTTCCCAAGACACAACTACTTCTATCTTCGATGGATCCACATCTAATCGCTGTTGGGACACAACATGCCCCAAGAAACGTTCTTCTCGAGCCCGAATCTCACACTTTGACAACATTTCAAATAGCTGATGTTGACGAAGAACTCTAAAAATGGCATGTAGATGCTCTTCATGTTCCTCCTCAGATTTGTAGTACACAAGGATTTCGTCAATGAAAACCACCATGAACTTGTCTAGGAACACACAGAACAAAACATTCATCAATCCCATGAACACAACTAGAGAATTCGTCATGCCGAAAGACATTACAATGAACTCATAATGCCCATGACGACAACGGAAATTAGTCTTCAGGATATCCTCATCCTTTACATGCATATGATGATATCCAGACCGCAAGTCTATCTTTGAGAACCAAATTTCACCCTTTAGTTGATCGAATATATCATTAATATGCAAAAGAGGATAACAATTCGTTATTGTAACTTTGTTTAAGCGATGAAAATCGACACACATCTACAAACAGTCGTCAGCCTTCTTCACGAACAGAACTGGTTCACCCCACGGTGATACACTTGTCCAAACAAAACCTTACTGTAATAGACCATCAAGATGTATATTTAGCTCTCATAACTCAGAAGGGGCCATCCTATATGTATACATAGAGATAAGAGACACTTCTAGTTGTAGATCAATCCCAAACATGATCTCTCATCGTGTGGGTAATGCTACAACCTCTTATAAAAAGACATCAAGATACTCTTCTATGACCCTATGAAACACCAACTACTGAACCTCTAATGAACTTAGGATCATATCAGACATCATGGATGATAAGTACGGAACACGCCTATGACACATCCGAGGATCTCGCTCACCAACAAACACCACTAGCACTCCATCCACACTAATGACAATGACCTTATTCTTGAAGAAATCCACGATAGCCTACACCGAATAAAACCTATACATGACGAGGATAACATCATATGGTTGTATTCGTTAAAATAGAAATCTCCCCAAGAGTGGTGTTTCCCCAACACTAGCTCACTGTCTCTACATATTTCAAACAAGTCAGCTCGACATCTAGTTGGCGTAGTCGATGACAAGGGCACTCAAATCCTCTCTACCTCAAGACCCAAAGCAAGGAAAATGGTAGGATATATGAAAATGTGTGTGTAAAGACCCAAAATTTCTGTAGGATTTTTTTCCTTAAATACATGGGAATTTTACGAGTCTGAAAAAATTTATGGCGCTTGATTATGAGGCCCGGTGTTCCTGGAATCAATTTATGATGTTTTGTTTGGGTGCGTTCAGTAAACGTATCAGCCTGATTTTATAACTTTTGGACCGGTGCTTGGAACAAAAATCTGAGGGCACCATTGAACTTACAACACCGGTATTCGATAAAGAGAACATTCACCTCGATGGCAATCATTCAAGACTAAAAGATAGTTTTTTAGTTTTTAAGGAAAAAGTTAAATAAAAATAAGTGTTAGCATATTTTTATTTATACGGTCATTAAAGCCTCCAAGAGGTGGTTAGGGGTGGCGCCCACCACACCATAACCTCCCATGAGAGGTTATGGTGGTGGGGACTACCCGAAGTTTAAACACCTCTTGTCAAACAAAGAGGTGGGGATCACACGAGCTTTAAACTCCTTTAACTCCCCATTAATTATTTAAACACCTCTCTTCAATTAATTGAAACTCTCCACCTACCCTAATTTTGAATTTGAATCAATTCCACCCCATTAATTAAATGAGTTGTCTCATATAATTAAACACCACTATTTGTGTTGTAGTGCCAATAAATAATAGACAATTCCTCTATTATTTTTGGCTTATCATTTTTGGTGGAGCTTGGGGAGGAGAAGAACTCTCCAATGAAGAACTGTTACCCATGAATAACACCTCTTCCACCAATGAAGAACAAATTTCAACCGGGGAAAGAAAGGGAAGTGACACCCATGAAGATCACTGACGTCATCTTCGACTTCGTCTTCTCTGAACTCTCCTTCCACCCTCAAAGATCGAAAAACGAGGTAGGGGTTGTTTTAAGTATGAGTTTCAACCTCTTTTATTCATCATTTTTTGTGCTCTTTGATGCCGATTGTGACCACCATAACATGAATAGAGACGGCCGAAAAAACATAGTCTGAACACCCTCTGTTTTTCTTCACTTATTGACGACGGTGGCGGTCTAATGGCACCGCTGCAAGAGAGGACCATAGTAGAGCAACGACGGCTGGCGATGAGCGGACCGTGAAGGAAACTAGCAGTGCAAAGGCCTCCGGGTCACCAGAGGGGCGCGACGCCATCACTCCACGTAGAGAACTGGGCTATAGCCAGTGCAAGCCATAGCGGTGCAAGGTGGCCTTCCGGGCTGCCGGAAGGGTGCGACGCCATAACGCCGCACGGGTGGAAGGGCCGCAGCCAGGAGGGCCGTGGCGGTCGGACAGAACAGGGCGGCGCAGTCGTGCCGCGCGAAGAAAGTGAGACACGGCCAGGGCAGGACGCGGTAGAGGAGTTGGAGCGGAAAGCTACTCAGTCAGCCTAGAGGAGTGGGACCCAGCAGGTCTCACCTATTCTAGACCGGCGCCACCTGGCACCGGTTTCAGCTCACACTTGAACGACTTTGTCATTCGAGATCCACAGGGCGTACGGTTCCCCCTAAACATTGCGGAGGCGGACCCCCCACAGGCCGTCAGACTGCTGAGCTACTGGGTTGGACCCAGCATGGGCCGGGCCACCCCAACGGGCCGGGCCGCCGTCGGGTCGGGTTGGGCCGCCCTCGGGTTGGGTTGCCCTCGGGCCGGGCCACCCTCGGGACTGGCCACCCACTCGGGCCGGGCCTGACCCTCGGTCCGGGTCCCACCCACAGACCGGGTCAGACCCAGGCCCAGACCCGGGTCGGGTTGGTTCGGTCCGACTGGCGTGACCGGACCCTGACCCGTTTAACCCGAAGACACCTTTTCTCACTTAACTTGGGCTACGAGTGTCCAATCGACGAACCGTCTGTGGCGACGGAAATCTTGGAGCGAGTCGGTTCATTTGGAATACCACACTTGTTGTTTGGACATAGTTGAGGTATGGTCGGGTTGGTTTGAACCTAAAAGCCAACAGGGCCCCTCGGATGGAAATGCCAATAACTCACAGACCGGGCATCAGATTGACACACCGTCTATTGCGTTGAGACACCTATGATGAGGCGGACCTATGAGATACCTCTTATTGGGACTTTGTGATAGTTTAAGTTTCGACCAGTAGCTCATGGAGCAGATCCTTCCAGAGGAGAGAAGACTGAGTACGGAGACCTAGTAGCTGGCTGAGACCTGATGACTACTTGACCGATTCGACTAGGAGTGACTCAACCGGCCCAGTGGGAAGCACCTCCGTGTGACACGAAAGACCCATGGTGGGGAGAACCTCTGTGTGAGCGCAACATACCCATGTTACTTGACAGGAGTAGTACCTCAGCAATCTATGAGGGGGAGCACCTCTATGTTAGCACGGCAAACCCATAGTCGGGAGCGCCTCTATGTGACGCAGCAAACCCACAGTACTTGACTGTAGTAGTACCTCAGCAGTCTTATGATAGTGGGAAGCGCCTCTATGTGACGCACCAACCCCATTGTACTCGATAGAGGAGGAGTACACCATCAACCGAGGTTCTGACAGTGTGATTGGGGTTGTAACGTGATACAACCCCCTAGAATGCATTCCTGGATTGAGTTGTGCCAATGACTTTGTGTATTCCTCATGTTGGAGATGGGCTACTAGATAACTTATGTATATGTATGGGCATATACATAAGTAATGGATATCCGTTGTCATCATACTCTATGGTTTATTCTTGTTGGATTTTTTGATAACATGAGGGTATCAGGTCCCCTACTGAGTATTGTTATACTCACCCCTGTATGGGCTAGCTATAAACGCACCTCATTGTGTTGGATGCAGACGACGAAAATCACTGATGTAGTTAGAGAGTAGCTGGACTGGACTGTACCCAGAGGTGTACCACCCAGTGTGACAGTATATGGAGTGGAAGGACATACTTGGAGTTCTGAGGAGGCCATCTGTACCTACCCTTCTGGTAGGAACCCCATAGGACGAACTAGTAGCTACTTTACTTTTCTTCAGTTTCATTGTACTTTCATTTTCCTTGTACTTTATAGTTGGTCTTGTATTTCCAGTCCCCTTTACTTTCAGGACTCTCTTTTGTATACAGTTTTACATAGTGTTTTACTTCCAATTGTGTACTTTGATGTGTTTGTTTACAATTTTAACGGAAATCAATTCCCAGTTTAGGGATTTATGCCTTTTTTGCTAGTTGGTTCCCCTGGACTATGGAAGGCGGGCTTGGGGTAGTCACGATACGAGCCCCAGGGGATGGATCGTGACAAATTGATATCAGAAGAGTCCGTTCTACAGCAGAAATTAGTACTATAATCATTATTTTCTGTGAAGAAATGGTGTTAAGGGTACTAAGTGTGGTATTATATTCAGTGATTCCAGTGTTGGTGCGAGTGGTCAACGTATCCATACACCAGGACCCGAACTACCGATTTCCGACTTAGTGCATGAAAACACTAATTACATCCATGTCTTTAAAAGTTTTATTAAGTCAGCTCAATCAGGTCAGCTCAACAGGTATAATCTTTTGACCGTGTCGCATATGTTTATTTCATGATGCCTCCCCTCAGAGCCGCGAGAGTCGTACGCTCTGACACCCCACCGAGCGATGAGTCTTTAGTGTGGGGCCCTTTACCAGCCGAGGCACCAATGGTACCACCTCCCGTTGGGCCACTGATGCCACCAGCTCTAGTGGTAGACGATGCACGCCACATGAGGGAATTTCATGAGTTCCAATGCCATAGGCCACCCAGGTTCTACGGAGAGATGGACCTACAGGCGGCAGAGGATTGGATGAAGGTTGTGGTGAGAGTTTTCAGGATAGTAGGGACAACAGCGGACTTCATGGTGATCCTCTCCGCCAGCCTCCTTCAGGTAGCAGCAATCATATGGTGGATCGTGATGCTATATATGCATGAAGAGGTGACCCTACTCTGGGAAAACTTCGAGAGCCTGTTCCGAGCAGAGCATTCCCAGCCACCCTTCATGCAGTGCGGATATAGGAGCTACAACATATATAGTAGGGTAGCATGACTGTAGATCAGTACTCAACGAGGTTCGCCGACCTCTCGCGCTACTCTACGTATGGGACTAGGTTCACCTTCACCGGTGAGAAGGGAACCTTTGCAGTGCAGGACAGACTTACTCGGAGGAGGGTGCAACTGATCACTCACTAGTTGGATTGCCTTACCCTCAGAGCAGTTGATGTGGAGAGTCCGATTTATCCTTTAGTGGTGGAACAGTACGTGAATGTTTTCCCTGAAGATGTCCCAGGACTACCTCCTCACATATTGGTGGACTTATATAAAGACTTGTACCCCGAGACGACACTGATATCTACTCTAGTATATCGTATGGATCCCGCTGAGCTTCAAGATCAACAGGTACATCTAGAGGACTTGTAGGGGAAGGGATTCATTCGGCCTAGTGTTTCTCCCTAGGCAGCCCCGATTCTATTCGCCAAGAAGTCGGATGGGATCTTGAGGCTCTATGTCGACTACCATCACCTGAAACAGGTGACCGTAAAGAACAATTACCCTCTTATGAGGATTAAAGACCTATTTGATAAGCTCAAGGGATCACAATGGTTCTTGATGATAGACCTCAGATTAAGTTATCACCATATCAGAGTTCGAGATGAAGATGTGCAGAAGACGACCTTCAGGTGTTGGTACAACCATTAAGAGTTCTTGGTTATGACCTTCGGTGTGACCAACACTCCAGCAGTGTTCATATAAGGACCCGACCTTAAAACATTACAAAATCATGAATTAAACGAATAATTCAAATTGAGGATCTTTTCAGATTTAGAGTTTTAGAGAATTAGGACATAACTATTACATATCAAAAGATTACAAGGTAGACTCTTCTACAAAATTTCCATTTTTTCATAAAATATAAACTCTTGAAAAAAAGAGTCATGTATAGTTCCATGTTTTAGAAAGAATGAATTTTCCTTGATCCCATCCTTGACCCTATTCATCTTTATGTCGTGTGAAAACATTTCAAAACGTGGGATGATCCTAAAAGGATTAGTAAGGGTTATATACAAAGAATGAAAACATTTGTTCATATATAAATACAAAACATGAACTCTTTTAATTACCTCATGAAATCATAAGATTTATGAAAGACGTATAGAAATCATAAATCATAAAGGTAACTTGTGGCATCCATATCATACTTACATTGTAGCTATCAAAGCTATATAGAGAGTTACATTGGAATACCCATCACAGTATATTCCCTAGAATCTATTAGGATAAACATTCACATTTACATCTGTCACATTACCCAATGCATTGGAGAGCTATCTCGGGCTCACCCGCTGTAGGTTTATCACAGAACCACCTATAGACATAAATAATTACCAAGAACCATAAAATGATCATAACACATAACATAAGCCTAAATGAAAGATAACATTTCCACATTGAAATAAAAAAATATCATTTCAAGATATTGAAATAATAAATCCATTCTAAAAATAATTTTCAATACCAAAATATGTAAAAAGAGTATATGGTATTTATTTTTCCTTTTAAAAACATTCTGGATTGTTAAAGAAGTCAAAGATCAAATAATACTCACGGTGGAGAAAGGGTCGTTGTCACCGCTTACGTAAAAAAACATTCCTTTTTCTCATTTAGCAAAATGATTTTTATAAAAATAATCCCTTTTAATAAAATGAAAATTCAAAGGGGTTTATACACCGTATAAAATAAAGTCATGCATAAAACTAAAAATGCCTCAATGAAAGGAGATTGAGAAGAAGTCCCTTACAAAAATCATTTTGTAAATTAAATTGTTCAGTTTTGTGTATTTACTATAAGTACACATACAAAATGTATAAATACAATATAGGATATCAAAAATCATGTCACACATATTCATATCATGACATAATCAATAAGTAGAAAATTAACCCAGAGAACGGAAATTGGGTTAAGAAGTTCCCTTATCTTGTGACCGACTTGACTCGATCGTTCTTTAATCTCCTGAATAATAAACTAAAGTTAATTTATACTTGTTTAAGAACATTTATAAATTTTATTATTCCTTTTACATTAATTATTACCATGTTATAAATATTATGTAACCATTTAAGTTAATAATGTTCGTTTTGTCGATATTTGGTACTTGAGTCAAAATGGACTTCTTATAATTACATGTTGTTCATGTGGTCAAAGGTTCATTATATCCATAATGATATTCATGATTTATATATCATATATATCATATATATCCATCATATACATGTATTTATAATAGTACATAACATATGGAGGTAAGAAATGAAATTCACCGTTCATGGAGACGGTAAGCCGTACGTACGCATGAACGCTACTTTCATTTAAATTTCTTATTTTTATGGAATTAAATAATAAGGATACATAGGT
This sequence comes from Viscum album, assembly GCA_963277665.1. Taxonomy (NCBI): domain Eukaryota; kingdom Viridiplantae; phylum Streptophyta; class Magnoliopsida; order Santalales; family Viscaceae; genus Viscum; species Viscum album. The sequence goes on along the minus strand of OY728157.1, from coordinate 1,256,212,668 downwards.
ATATTATATTTACAGTATAATATCTTATATAATATCATTAACTTCATCTTTTATACATCCCACATAAGGTATTAACGTGTCACATCACTTTGAGGGGGCGGTAGTCCGCAGTTCCTCAAATGAGATTATCGTATTTACCCACTATGGAAACCATAAAGGCGTTCTATAAATAGAAATTACAGAAGTATAAAGAAAAAAAATAAACATAATATATATCATATATAAATACATTTCCGTCATAATGACCACCATGAGAGGAGGTAGGAGATAATCGAACAATCATTGTTTCGTGATGCGTTAGTTTTCCATCCACAAAAACATTATGTTCTTCACCCATTAGATGTATGTGTGTATATGTGTATTTATAATCCTTCTGATAACAACATCCTAGTATATTTATGATACTGTTTTTGTTAAAAATAATGTAATAAAAAAAGTTTAGGGGTTGGAAAAGTAAAATAAAAGAAAACAATTTAAGGGAAACAATTCCCTTTAATTTGGGCAACTCCCTTTGGATTAAACCAAAGGACTTATTGAAGTGCCTTCTGCCTATGTTAAGGCTTCTAGGGGAGGATAGGGATGTGGGGAGATTAATTGGGCAGAGTTTGGACGAGAAAAATTCCTTGAGAGGTGTGAGGAATTGTATAGAATTGGTCTTTATTTATAAGGGGAGGAGGGGCACTTTTGGAAAGTGTGAAAAGATTATTTTATTATAAACATATCTTCAGTTTCAAAAGGTCCAAAAATCATTAAAGATGAAGATAAGATGACTCATGATAGATATAAAATCATCCAATCATAATTGGACATGTTTTGGATAATATTTTAATCATTATAATCTTATTTATTTAAATCATTTATTAATGAGATAAATACCACATCATTATTATGTCAAAAATAAATTAATTTATTTGATGTCTAGAAATTATAAAAAAATACCACCATGTAGGAAATAATTTTATATTTCCAATGAATAATCATAGTCTAAAATATGAATAATATGAAAACTTAAAAAAATTATTTACTTAAAGAGTTTTGTAAATGTCAATTTTTTCATTACATTAAATTAATTAATCTAAATTGTCATTATCACTCCCAAGTAGCTCAAAGGGGTCCCAAAATCGAACCAAAGATTTCCATGGTCATTAATGACTCAAAAAATAAATATTGGACAAGTGTTAAGGTAATTTTGAATTATTATAATATTCTTTTTACCTTAAATTATCCTATTTACCTTTAACCGAGGTAAATAAAAGTCAAAAGTTACTATTCACCAAAATTATTTTCATCTTAATGAACCACATTTTACTTCTTGATAATTATCATGTATGTCAAATATTTGAAATTCAATTCACAGAAGTGGTAAAATTTCATTTAAATGAAAATGTCAGTTTTTTTACTACCACTAAGTGGTTTCACTATTCATCTAAAATTGATGTTTTTCAGAAAAATACCAAAAATTAAGCCTATGTTATATTTGATATTCAGAATTCAAAAATGATGTCTCTTTTAACAAATTCAAAACATAGACATGGCATTTATTAATTTTAAAATTAATTCCCGTTATCAAAACCAATAGCGTGTTTTTAAGAAACAATAACTATCAAAAGATCGACACTTGTTTATGTCCAAATTCAAAGTGAAATTAATTCCAAGACCAACATTGGATTAAATGGTAAAATATATATTTTAATTTCACTTCAAACCCAATTAAAAAGATAATCTATCCATATGCATAAATTATATTAAAAGGCAATTTTGAATTAAAATACAGTATTTTTCACTATTCATTAAAAATGAACTTTTTCAGAAAAATACCAAAAAATTACCCACATTGAAATTTGATGTCCCATTTATAAAGAAGGATTGTACATGGTAAAATATAATGTATTATAGTGAATAAAAATATATTTAAAGAGGGTTCTCCATTAATAGGTGGTAAGTCGACCTTTTAATGTAAATTATGCTTAAAATTAGATTCATTCATATTTTAAGCCTCTAACATTTATTGGATAAATGTAAATACATTTAACAAACATGCATAATCATATTTAATTAGTTTTATTCATTCCCTCCAGTACAACAACTATGAGTTAACTACCATTTAAAATAAAAATATTATATTATTAGTGTGCAACGTAAACTTTCAAAGAAACTTGTTGTTTCGTATCAGGTACTCTATCAAACATAGAAAACCTTTTAAAGTAAAATTAATATTTAGTTAAAAAATATTAATAAATATGAAATATTTCTTATTCTTCATTTACCTGGGATGTTACATCCTTCCCCCCTTTTGGGAATTGTATCATCATAATTTTTATTCACTTATCAAAATAAGTGGGGGTATTTATCCCTCATCAAATTTTCAGATTCTCATGTTTCCTCTTCAACCATATGGTTTTTCCACAAAACCATTACCTGGTGAATTACCTTATTCTGCAACACTTGCTCTCTATGATCAAGAATCTTGAACTGGTTGTTCTTCATAAGAGAGATTCTCTTCCAACTGAAATACCTATGGGATTAAAACATGAGATGGATCTGGCATATAATTTATCAACATCGAAACATGAAAAACATGGTGTACTTGGGATAAGCTTAGAGGTAATGCCACTCTATACGCAACTGATCCATCTTTCTCTAGAATTCCATATGGTATAATGAACCTCGGACTCAACTTTCGCTTCTTACCAAAATACATCACACTTTTCCATGGAGAAACTTTGAGAAACACATGATCGCCTACCTGAATGGAATGATCCTTCCTCCGGTTATCTGTATAACTTTTCTGTCTTCTCTAAGCTGTTCTCATGTGCTTCTGAATCAACTAAACAATCCCTTCCATCTCTTCTACCAATTCTAGTCCCATCAACTTCCTCTCACCTACTTCATCCCAGAATGCTGGAGTTCGACAATGATTTCCATGTAATGCCTCAAATGGAGCCATCTGTATACTAGAATAAAAGCAGTAATTATAAGAAAATTCAACCAAAGAAATATGTTGGTCCCAACTTCCCAGGTAATCCATTGAGCAAGCACGTAACATATCCTCCAAGGTCTAAATTGTTCATTCTGATTTCCCATCTGATTGAGGATGAAAAGTTGTGCTAAAATTTAATTCAATACCCAATGACTTTTGAAGGTATTTCCAAAAGTTAGAAGTGAACCTGGGATCACGATCAGATACAATGGAGAGAGGAACTCCTTGAAACCTAACTATCTCTTTAACAAACAACCGAGCAAGTTGATCTAAATACAGAGTATCTCGGATAGGAAGGAAATATGCATATTTAGTCAATCAATCAACTATAACCCAGATTTCATTATTACCTCGAGATGTCTTTGGTAATCCCAAAAAAAAGTCCATGGATATATTTTTCCATTTCCACTCTGGCACCGGTAATGGCTGAAGCATTCTTTTCGGTAGCTGCCACTCTGCTTTAACCCTGAAAAGTCAAACACTTCACAGTAAAATCAGGAATATCTCTTTTCATTCCATCCCACCAGTAATACTCACGGATATCTCTGTACATCTTAGTACTTCCAGGATGAACTGAAAATGGAGAACTATGAGCATTATATAACAACCCATTCTTCAACTTTGAATCACAGGTTAAACATAATCTCTTCTCAGACCTCAACAAAAAATCATTATCAAGATTAAAATCAGGCAACTTACCCTTCTGAACCAACTCTACTTTTTTCTGCAACTCACTATCTTCTTTCTGTGTTTTCATTATTCTATCTGATAGAGATGATCTCACAGACACCTAATACAAAACAGATGAATTTACTGCAACAAAAACTTCTCTTCCATAGTTCATCAAATCAAAAACCAAAGGATCTCATTCCAAATATAACATGGTTAATGAAGAATTACTTTTTCGACTCAAAGAATCTGCCACTTTAATTGCTTTTCCCGGATGGTAATGGATAGTGCAATCATAATCCTTGATTAATTCCAACCTTCTCCTCTGTATAATTTTCAATTCGTTATGAGTGAATATATACATCAAACTTTTGTGATCAGTATATATTTCACAATTCACTCCATACAAATCATGCCTCCAAAATTTTAAAGCAAAAACAACAGCAGCTAATTCCTAATCATGTGTAGGTTAATTTTACTCGTGAGGTTTCAACTGATGTGAAGCATAAGAAATTACCTGATCATTTTGCATTAGGAAACAACCCAGTCCTTTCAATGAAGCATCACTATAGATAACAAAGTCGCCATTTATGGATGGTTGTGCCAAAACTGGAGCATTCACCAATCTGCTATTCAATTCCCAAAAACAATCATCACATTCTTTTGTCTAGATGAACTTTACAGATTTTCGAGTTAAATTAGTCATTTAACTAGATAACCATGCAAAATTTTAAAAAACCCTCCTGTAATAACCTGCAAAACCAATAAAACTACGAATCTTAGTTATATTTGTGGGTCTTGGCGATTCTTCAAAAGCTTTGGATTTATCAGGATCAACAGTTATGCCATTTTTTGAAACAATGTGACTAAGGAAATAAATTTGTTGTATCCAAAACTCACACTTTCTGAATTTCCCATAAATTTTCTTTTCTTTTAAGGTTTGCAGGACAACCCTTAAATGACTTTCATGTTCCTCATTACTTTTGGAATAAACCAAAATATCATCGGTGAACACAACAAAAAACATAACCAAGAACTCGTGGAAAATTCTATTCATAAGATCCATGAATACAACAGGAGCATTAGATAAACGAAAAGGCATGACTAAAAATTCATAATGGCCATATCTAGTACGAAATGCCGTCTTCGGAATGTCAGCTTCTTTTACTTTCTACTAATGGTACCCAGACCTCAAATCATTCTTCGAAAAATACTGAGCTCCCTGAAGCTGATCAAACAAGTCATCGATATGAGGTTAAGGATAATTATTTTTAATAATGATTTTATTCAATGCTCTGTAATCAATGAAAAGTCTCATTGAAACATATTTATTTTTAACAAACAAGACAGGATCACCCCATGGTGATGTGCTAGATCGAATGAAACCTTTATCTAATAACTCCTTCAATTGATTATTTAACTCTAAAAGTTCAATTAGATCCATTCTATATGGGTGTTTTGAAATTGTCTTAGAATCAGGAACTAAGTCAATAGTAAATTCAACTTTCTGATCATGTATAATACCAACAAACTCGTCAGAAAAAACATAAACGTACTCATTTACCACTGGCACATCATTAATCTGTACAGTTCCTCTATTTTCAAAAAAAATGTTCAAGGTAACATTCATTTCCATTTTTTACTAGTTTCTCAGCTTCCTGATATATTATCAAAATAAAGGGTTCATTTTTTGTATACAAACTAAAAATATTTCCGAAAAAAAACTTCTTTAGATCTGCAGTCAATCTTATCATGAAAAACAGAAATCTAATCCATGCCCAATATAACATCAAACTCTAGATGAGTCAAAACAATAAGGTTTGAAGGTAGATTCTTTCTGCACATAAAGACATGAATGTTCTTATGTTTTCTTTTTGTCTCAACATTTCCTCCATGTGTTTTGACCATAAGTTCAGTATTCATATCATGAGATGGAATTCCCAATTTACTAGAAAACTTCTCAGAAATGAAAGAGTGTGTAGACCCTGAATCAAACAACACATTGTCATAATCTGAACAAAAAAATAGTGTACTTGATATAGCTTCATTTGATGTCCCAACATATTCTAAAGTAGTTTCAAAGGATTTCACCACCCTTTTATGCTTGTAGTCTGGCTTCTTTCCCTCAGTTGAGTTCTTTGTTGGACACTAATTTTCATAATGACCAATTTGATTGCACTTAAAACATTTTACTGACTGTAAATCAGATTTTGTCCTACCATTACCCTGATCTTTTTCAGTGCAATTATGAACCTTATGTACCATTTTACCACATCAGTAGCACTTACCAGAATTCAAAAGACATTCCCCAGTATGGTTTTTACCACAATTATCACAAACTGAAAACTTATGTTTCTTACCATCAGACGTTTTTGAATATTTCTTCCCTTTTTCTTGCCACCTCGACTTCCTACTTCATTGATTGTAAAAGTATACCTGATCATCGGCAAACTCCATTTCCACCTTCTCCGCACAACGAACAAGTTTTTCATAACTTTTCAACTCATGAGAAGCTAAATCCCTAAGATACATTGGATTTAATCCTGAGGGAAAACAGTTTATTTTACTATCAAGATCTCGTATGAAATTTGGATCATAGCTTGCAAGTCGAGTGAATTTTTCTTTATAAGCATCCAATGAGTCATCCTACTACCTCAATTCTAAGAATTGTTTTTCCATCCTAAGTCTAACCACCTTAGGAAAATATATGTCAAGAAACATACCTTTTAATTCATCCCAATTGAGAGAATCAATCTCTACACTATCCTTGATATTTTTCACCATCGACCACCACTGATCAGCTTCCCCTTCAAAACAGTAAACAAAAAGATTAACCTTTTGATGTTCTGAACAACCCATGACATCAAAAATCTTCTCAAGTGATTTAATCCCCCCTTCAGCTAGAACAGGATCAGATGATCCTTTGAATGATGGGTGTTGTTTCCTCATGAAATGTTCCACTACTGACATGTTTCTCTATGGTTGATCTGGATGATCTCGTGCATAGATACCACCACCATTTATAGATTGATTCAATTGTGCCATCACTGTAACAAACTGTCCATTTCGGATTCTGACCATATCAGGTTGCTAATTTGGAAGGTTGTCTTCCTCCTGATGTCATCCCAACATAGCTGCCTTGTTTCTTCTGCGGAAAACCATTATGAACACAGAAATATCTTAGGCGAAGCAACATGGTAATCTGTAAATGCTATATCATTTCAATATTACCACAAATTAATTTATGAACATTTAATTAACAATACCCTAACTCTTAAATTTATCTAAACCGACCTCTGATACAAACTATAAGGACCCGGCATTAAAACATTACAAAATCTTGAATTAAACGAAATATTCACATTGAGGATCTTTTCAGGGTTAGAGTTTTATAGAATTAGGACATAAATATTACATCTCAAAAGATTACAAGGTAGGAAATTCTACACAATTTCTATTTTTCTTTAAAATATATGCTCTTGAAAAAAAGAGTCATGTATGGTTCCATGTTTTAGACAGCATGAATTTCCTTGATCCCGTCCTTCACCCTATTCATCTTTAAGACCTGTGAAAACATTTCAAAACATGGGATGAGCATAAAAGGATCAATAAGGGATATAAAAAAAGAATGAAAAAATTTCTTCATAAATACATACAAAACATGAACTCTTTTACTTACCTCATTAAATCATATGTTTCATGAAAGACGCATAGTAATCATAAATCGTAAAGGTAACTTGTGGCATCCATATCTTACTTACATTGTAGCTATCACATCTTCATAGGGAGTTATATTGGAATACCCATCATAGTATATCCCCTAAAATCTCTTAGGATAAATATTCAGGTTTACCTCCGTCACGTTACGCAATGCATTGGAGAGCTATCTCGGGCTCACCCGCCTAGGTTTATCACGGAACCACCCATATACATAAATAATGCCCATGAACCCTAAAATGATCATAACACATAACATAAGAATAAAAGAAAAGATAACATTTACACATTGCAATAATAAAATATCATTTAAAGATATTGAAATAATAAATCCATTCTCAAAATCATTTTCCATAAAAAAATACGTAAAAAGAGTATATGGTGTTTATTTTTTCTTTTAAAAACATTCCGGCTTGTTAAGGAAGCCAAAGATCTTATAATACTCGTGGCGGCGGAAAGGTCATTATCACCGCTTACATAAAAAACATTCCTTTTTTTGTTTAGTAAAACTCTTCGTATAAAAATATTCTCTTTGAATTAAATAAAAAGTCAAAGGTATTTATACATCGTATAAAATAAATTCATGTATAAAACTAAAAATGCCTCAATGAAAGGAGATTGAGATGAAGTCTCTAACAAAGATCATTTTGTATATAAATTAGTTCAATTATGTGTATTTACAATAAGTACACATAAAAAATGTATAAATACAATATAGGATATCCAAAATCATTTCACACATAGTCATATCATGACATAATCAATAAGTATAAAATTAACCCAATGAACGGAAATTTGGTTAAGAAGTTCCCTTACCTTGTGTCCGAATTGACTCGATCATTCTTTAATCTCATTAATAATAATATAAAGTTAATTTATAATTTCTTAAGAACCTTTTTCAAGTTTATTATTACTTTTATATCAAGTATTACCATGTTATAAACATTATGTAACCATTTAAGTTAATAATGTTCGTTTTGTCGATATTTGGTACTTTAGTCAAAAATGGACTTCTTATAATTACATGTTGTTCATGTGGTCAAATTTTCATTATATCCAGAATGATATTCATGATTTCTATATCATATATGTCATATATATCCAGAATATACATGTATTTATAATAGTACATAACATATGGAGGTAAGAAATGAAATGCATCGTTCATAGAGACAGTAAGCCATACGTATGCATGAACGCTACTTTCATTTCTATTTCTAATTTTTATGGGATTAAAGCATAATGATAAAAATTTATATTATAATTATAGAATAATATCTTATATAATATCATTAACTCCATCATTTATACATCAGACATAAGGCATTAACGTGTCACATCACTTTGAGGGGGTGGTAGTCCTCACTTCCTCAAATGAGATTATCTTATTTACCCACTATAGAAACCATAAAGAGAAGCTATAAATGGAAATTATAGAATCATAAAGAAAACATAAACATAATATATATTGTACATAAATTCATTTCCATCATGAGAGGTGGTAGGAGATAATCGAACAATCATCGTTTCGTGAGGCGTTAGTTTTCCATCCACTGCAACATTATGTTCTTCACCCATTAGATGGAGGTGTGTGTATGTGTTGTTAGAATACTTCTGTTAAAAAAATCCCAGTATATTGAGGATACTGTTTTTTTTACAAAATAATGGATTAAAAAACATTTTAGGGGTTGGAGAAGTAAAATAAATGGAAACAATTTAAGAGATATTGTTACCTTTAATTTGGGTAACTCTCTTTGGTTTGAACAAAAGGACTTCTTGAAGTGGCTTATGCCTAAGGTAAGGCTTATAGGGGGAGGAGAGGGATGTAGGGAGCTCAATTTGGCAGAGTTTGGACCATCCAAATTGATTGAGAGGTGTGAGGAATTGGTTAGAAGTGGTCTCCTTTTATAAGTGGGAGGAGGGGCTCTTTTGAAATGTGTGAAAATATTATTTTATTATAAACTTATATTCACTTTCAAAAGTTCCAAAAATATTTAAAGATTAAGATAAGATGACTCATGGTCGAAATAAAATCATCCATTCAGAATTGGACATGTTTTGGATAATATTTTAATCATTATAATCATATTTATTTAAATCATTTATTAATGAGGTAAATACTGTATCATTATTGTGCCATTAATAATTTAAATTATTTGATGTCTAAAAATTATAAAAAAATACCATCATGTAGTAAATATTTTTATATTTCCAATGAATATTTTTAGTTGAAAATATGATTTATATAACACCATATAAAAATTAATTACTAAAAGATTTTTGTTAATGTAAATTTTGTCTTCACATTAAATTAAATAATCTAAATTGCCATTATCACTCCCATGAAGCTCAAAGGGGTCCCAAAATACACCCAAAGATGACCATGGTCTTTAATAACTCAACCAATAAGGTTTGTACAAGTTTTGAGGTAATTTTGAATTATTATAATAATCTTTTTATCGTGAATTAACTTATTTACCTTTAACCGCGGTAAATAAAAGTCAAAAGTTACAATTCACCAAAAATTATTTTCATCTTAATGAACCAAATTTTACTTCTTGATAACAACCATGTATTTCAGATTTTAGAAATCCAATTCATAGATGTGGTAAAATTTCATTTAAATGAAAAAGTCAGTTTTTTTAACTACCACTAAGTGGTTTCACTATTCATCAAAAATTGATGTTTTTCAGAAAAATACCAAACATTTAGCCTATTCTATATTTTATATTCCAAATTAAAAAATGATTTCTATTTTTCCAAATTCAAAAAATAGAAGTGGAATTAATTAATTTTTAAATTTACTCCCATTATCAAAACAAATATCGCATATTTAAGAGACAATAACTATCAAAAGATCCACACTTGTTTATGTCCAATTTCAACATCAAATAAATTCCAATGACCAACATTGGATTAAATTTTAAAAATATATTTTAATTTCACTTTAAAACCAATTAAAAAGATAAACTGACCATATACATAAGTTATATTAAAAGGAAATTTTGAAATAAAATACAATATTTTTCACTATTCATTAAAAATGAACTTTATCAAAAAATACCAAAAAATTAACCAAAGTGAAATTTGATGTCCCCATTCTAAAAAAGGATTGTATTTGGTCATATAAACTGTATTAAAGTGACAAAAAATATATTTAAAGAGGATTCCCCATTAATAGGTGCCAAATCGACCTTTTAATGTAAAATATGCTTAAAATTAGATTCATTAATATTTTAAGCCGCTAACATTTATTGGATAAATGTAAATACATTTATCAAACATATATAATCATATTTTAGTTAGTTTTGTTCATTCCCTCCAATAAAAGTTCTATGAGTTAACTACCATTTAAAATAATAATATTATATTGTTAGTGTGCAACGTAAGCTTTCAAAAAAACCCGTTGTTGCGTATCAGGTACGCTATAGAACATAGCAACCATTTTAAAGTAAAATTAATATTTAATTCAAAAATATTAATAAATATAAAATATGTATTATTCTTCATTTACCTGGGATGTTATAGTTCATGTGTCTCACGAACAGGATTTTCCAACCTTACCTCGATCTCTTTATCATGGTCTTTATCGATGACATTTTGATCTACTCGAATACTGAGGAGGAGCATACCTACCATTTGAAGGTAGTACTAGACACACTCCGAGAGAAAAAAATTTATGGTAAGCTCTCGAAGTGCCAGTTTTGGATACGAGAGGTTCACTTCTTGGGACATGTTATCTCAAAGGATGGAGTTGCAGTAAATCCAGTGACGATTGAGGCGGTACTTGCTTGGGATCCACCCAAGAGTGTGACTGAGGTACAGAGTTTCCTGGGATTATTTGTATACTATTAGAGATTTGTTTAAGACTTCTCCAGAGTTAGAGCACCACTATCAGCCTTGACGAAGAAGGGGAAACACTTCGTGTGGTCAGAGAGATGACATCAGAGCTTTCTTGAAAAGAGGCAGAGGCTGACTAGTGCCTCCATCTTGAGGCATCCATAGTAGGGAGTAGGGTACTTAGATTACTACGACACATCAGGGACCAGACATGGGTGTGTCCTGATGCGGGAGCGAGTAGTGATTACTTATGGTTCACAGCAGTTGAGACATCATGAGCAGAACTACGCTACCCATGACCTGGAGTTAGCAGTAGTGGTATTCGCCTTGATGATGTGAAGACACTATCTTATGGAAGAACTTTTTCTCGTGTACTCTGGTCCCAAGGGTCTCCGGTATATCTTCTCTCAGAAGGGCCTGAATCTGAGACATTGAATTGTCTTGAGTTTCTCCCGGACTATAACTTCGAGATAGTCTATACTGCTGGGAAGGGGAACGTTGTTGTAGATGCTCTCACCAGGAGGACTGGTATACAACTTCTAGGAGAGGAGACAGAGCAGCTGGGTGCCTTACAGATATCCTTTTGGGATAGAGATGGTGCAGTGTATCTATAGTCTATTACAGTCACTCCCCCACTACATCAGCAAGTTAGGGAGGCGCAACATGGGGACACTGACAATGAGACACGATGTGCTTAGATATTCATAGAGTAGGCACCTGATGTATTTTCTAAAGGTGGGGAGCATGTCATTTTCTTCAGAGGACGTACCATGGTACCAGTTGCACTTCAAGACGAGATGTTAAGGGAGTTTCACACGTCCCCTCTAGTGGTACATCCAAGAGTGGAGAATATTTTCCAAGAACTTATATGATATCACTGGTGTCTAGGTATAAAGAAGTTGGTAGGGAAGTTTGTCTCACGATGCCTCACTTTTCAGCAAGTAAAGGCGGAGAACCAGGTACCTGTAGGCTTGGTTCAGCCCTTAGAGGTCCTAGAGTGGAAGTGGGATGGGATATCCATAGACTTCATGATGGGTATTCCATGTACATCCAGGAGTCATGATTCGATATGCGTGATCGTTGACCGGCTCACCAAGTTAGTGCACATCCTATCGATCAGAGAGAAGGGCTCAGTAGAGAGATTGGGATGCCTCTATGTGAAGGAGATTGTGCATTTACGTGGAGTACCTTCTTCTATTGTCTCTGAACGTGATGCACGGTTTACTTCCCGGCTACCGAAGGGGTTCCTGGAGGCTTTCAGTACACAGCTTCGCTTGAGAACCTCCTTTCAACCTCAGACAGATGGTCAGACTAAGAAGACCATTAAGACCCTCGAAGACATGCTTCATTCTTGTGTCCTCGACTTTGGTCGCAGCAGGGAGGACTACTTACCTTTGGTGGAGTTCTCCAACAACACCAGATATCACTCCACCATTGGTATGGTACCTTTTGAGGCCTTGTACGAGCGACTTTGCAGATCAACTTTGTGCTGGATAGACACTAGGGAGTTAGCTCTGGGGGGACAAAAGATGGTACGGGCTAGCACATAAAAGGTGCAGATCATCTAGGAGCAGACAAAGACTACACAGAGTGGGCAGAAGTCGTATGCTGACAGGAGACAGAGACCTCTAATGTTCGAGGATGGCGGCCACGTCTTTCAACAGGTCTCACCACGATGAGGTCTACGGAGATTTTTCTGAGGCGGAAAGTTATCTCGGAGACTCATCACACATTTCCAGGTCCTAAGAAGAGTAGGTGAGGTGGCTTACCACTTAGCTCTTCCACCTAAGTTACACCGGGTGCACGATGTCTTCCATGTATCTCAGCTGAAGAGATATGTGCACGACCCTTCCCACATCATCGACCATGGAGAGCTGGACATCGATGACGAGACGACTTTCACAGAGGTTCCAGTGGAGATAGAGGATCGACCAGTGAGGGTTCTTCATGGATGGTTGATATCTCTGGTGCACATACACTGGAAGCACAAAAACCTCCAAGAGAGCACATTGGAGCGGGAAGCTCAGATGTGTGCTCAGTACCCACATTTGTTCCCTTAGTTCGAGTTGTAGCTTACAGGGATGTAAAGCCCTGAGGTGGGGAGAATTTAATGACCCAGAATATCTGTTAATTTTTTTTCCATAAATACATGGGTATTTTATGAGCCGACGAAAATTTACCGCATTTGATTCTGAGACCTGGTGTTCCGGAATCAATTTATAATTTTTTGTTCTAGTACGTTCAGTAAACGTACGAGTGGGATTTTATAAATTTTGGACCGATTCTTGGAACTAAACTCCGAGGTCACCATTGAACTCGTAGATCCGGTATTCGATTAAGAGGACATTCACCTCGATGTCAGTCGGTCGAGACTGAAAGTTAGTTTTTGATTTTTTAATGAAAAATTTAAATAAAAATAAGTGTTAGATTATTTTTATTTTGGCAGTGATTAAAACCTCCAAGTGGTGGTTAGGGGTGGGGCCCACCACACCATAACCTCCCATGAGAGGTTATGGTGGTGGGGGATACCCGAGGTTTAAACACCTCTTTTCAATCAAATAGGAGGGGACCACACGGGCTTTAAACCCCTTTAACACCCCATTAATTATTGTAACACCTCTCTTGATTTAATTGAAACTCTCCACCTCCCCTAATTTTGAATTTGAATCAATTCCACCCCATTAATTAAATGACTTGTCTCATTTAATTAAACTCAACTATTTGTGTTGCTGTTCCAAAAAATAATAGAAATTTACTCTATTATTTTTGTCATAGAATTATGGTGGATCTTGGGGAGGAGAAAAACTCTCCAACGAAGAACCGTCTCCCATGAAGAATGCCTCTTCTGTCAATGAAGAAAAAACTTCAACCATGGAAAGAAAATGAAGTGACGTCCATGAAGAACACCGACATCGTTGTCGACTTCGTCTTCTCCGAACTCTCCTTCCACAATCAACGATCTACAAATGAGGTAGAGGTTGTTTCAAGTATGAGTTTTACCCTACATTCTTCGTCATTTGTTGTGCTCTTTGAGGTCGATTGTTACTGCCCTAACACGTAGGGTGCGGGCCGAACAAACACCGCCCGACCACCCTCTGTTTTTCTTCACTTATTGAAAAAGGTGGTGGAACAACGGTGCCAGTGGAAGAGAGGACTGCAGCGGAGCAACGACGGCCTATGACGGGCCAGCCGCAAAGGAAGCCGGGGGAACAAAGGCGGCCAGGTCACCAGAGGGATGCAACGCCGTCGCGCTGTGCAAAGAACCAGGACGTGGCCAGCGCGGGTCGCTGCATAGAAAGGCGGCCTGCCAGGCCACCAGAGGGGCGTGATGGTCAGACAAAGCAGTTCGGTGCCTTCATGCCTCACAGAGAAAGGGAGCTGAGACCAGGGCAGGCCGCGATGGAGGAGCTAGAGCGGCTGGCCGCTCGGACAGCCAGGAGAAGAGGGACCAAGCGGGTCCAGCGTGTTCTGGACTTGCACCACCTGGAACCGGTTTCATCTCACACCCTAATGACCTTGTCGTTCAGGAACCAGGGTCGCGCGGTTACCCCATGGACGCGGCTGAGGCGGACCCCCACAGGCCACCGGGCTGTCGGGGTACTGGGTCGGACCTAGCGTTGGCCGAACCGCCCTCGGGCCGGGCAACCCTCGGGCTGGGCATCCCACTCGGGCTGAGCCAGACCCTGGGGTCGGGTCAAACCTACGGATCAGGTTGGACCCCGGTCCAGACCCGATCCGGGTCAGGTCGGTCCGACTTGGTCGGACCGAACCCGGACCTATATGACCCGAACACACCTCTTCCCTCTTAACTAGGGCTACGTGTGTCTGATCGACGAACCGTCTGTGGCGACAGAAATATTGGAGCGATATGGTTCTTTTAAAAATACCCCACATAAGTTTTGGATATAGTTGGGGTATGTTCAGGTTGGTTTGAACCTAAAATCCAACTGAGACCCTAGGACAGAAATGCCAATAACTCACAGACCGGCGTCCGATTGACGCATTGTCTGCTGCATTGAGACACCTATGACCAGGAAGACCTTTGCGATACATTTTTTTTTGGGGCATCATGACAGTTGGATTATCGACCAGTATCTCATGGAGAAGATCCTTCTAGATGCGAGCAGACAGAGTACAGAGACCATGTAGCTGGCTAAGACTTGACGACCTCTTGACCGATTCGACTCGGAGTGACTCGACCGACCCAGTGGGAAGTGCCTCTGTGTGACGCGGAAGACCCATAGTGGGGTGTGACTCTATGTGAGCACAGAAGAACCATGGTACTCGATATGAGGAGTACCTCAGATGGCTACGAGGGGGAGCGCCTCTGTGTGAGCATGGCAAAGCCGTGGTGATGAGCACCTCTGTGTGACACAGCAGACCCACGATACTCGACAGGAGGAGTACCTCAGCAGTGCAAGGATAGTGGGAAGAGCCTCTGTGTGATGCGGCATGCCCACCGTACTTGATATAGGAGGATTAAACTATTAGTCAAGGTTCCAAAAGTGTGACTGGGGTTGTTACTTGATACTACCCCCTAGAATGAAATCCTGATTTGAGCTGAGTCAATGAATTTTTGTATTCCTCGGGTTTGAGATGGGTTACTAGATAACATAGGTATATGTATGAGAATATACCTACGTAATGGTTATCCGTTGGCTTCATAATTTGTGGTTTATTCTTGTCATATTTTGTGAGACCATGAGGGTCTCAGGGTCCTTATTGAGTATCGTTATACTCATTGCTGCACGGGCTATGCCCGCACCTCGTTGTGTTGGATGCAGATGATAGACAGCACTGACTGAGGTAGAGAGTAGAAGGACTAGATAGTACCCGAAGGTGGACCACCCGGCGTGACAGTACACGGAGCAGACGGACATACATGGAGGGTTGAGGAGGCCATCTATACCTACCCTTGACTTACGAACCCTGAAGGATGACCATGTAGCTACTTTACATTCCATCAGTTTCCTTGTACATTCTGTTTCCTTATACTTTACAGTTGGGCTTGTATTTCTATCCCCCTTTACAATCAACACTCTCTTTTGTATACAGTTTTACTTAGTTTTTTACTTCTAGTTGTGTACTCTGATGTGTTTTTTACAGTTTTAAAAGCAATGCCTTCCTAGTTTAGGGATTTTTTCCTTTTGGTTATAGTCTCCAGCCCCTGGACAATGGAAGGAAGGCTTGGGGTAGTCACGATATGTGCCCTAGGGGACGGGTTGTGACAGTGTGTCACTCCTGAATCAAACAAGGCATACACCAAGGTAGAAAACAAGAAAAGGGTACCTCGAACAATGTTTGGCTTTCCTGGAGCTAGAAACGCTAGAGCATGAAGCTGACAACGACCTCCTCCATGGCCTATCTTACCCTAATGAAGACCACCACCACGGCCGCGCTCTGCTCTCTGAAGATGAGGAGAATCATGGGGATATCCTCTTCCTGCCTCATATACCCTCTACTGATCTAAAGCTGGTCCAACCTGTTGTTGATGCCTCAGATGTATCTACCTCAACGGAGGAACCTGGAATGTAGCACCTGGTGGACAGTGACTGCTCTGAATGGTTGGGCATGCATGCTGCTTATGACCTTGACCACCACAAGAAAAACAAGTGCCTGATACCTTGGCATAGGCTTGAGAGTTGCTGCCTCTGGAGAAATGTAATGTAAATGGTTAGGACCTACCCCATGCTGAACAGAAACTCTTCTACCCTGAAAACCGGGAACCCCAGAACACAGCTATGCTCATGAAGAATCATGAAGATTCCCCTCTCGTGATGATATGGTATTGGCCAAAGTCCTCTCGATAGCCTCTGCCCTCCCCAGCACCTCAATATATGTTTTCAGTATAAATGGGGTGACCTGGCGCTGGGTCTTTGGATGCAAAGCCTCCTCGAAATGCCTCACCATGTCCTCCTCATCCACTACAAGAAAATCGCCGTTTAGAGGCGGTTTTTTTTGCGGTGGTTTTTAAAACCGCCGCGAAACGCGTTTTTGGGCCACCATTTCGCAGCGGTTTTAAGAACCGCTGCGAAAAAACCGTAGCTAAACGGCAAAAAAACTTATTTTTTTTAAATTTTTTTTTATTTTTTTTAATTTTATTCGAGGATTAGCGGTGGTTTTTTAAAAAACCACCGTGAAATAGCGGCGGTTTCGGTAAAACCGCCGTGAAATGAAATGAAAAAAATAAAAAAATGTGAGAAACCCCGAAATCACTAAAACAACCATAACTTTTGATCCGAGCGTCCGTTGAAGCGCCACGACCAGTCAAATCGAAGCTCGTGAAGAGATCTAGAGGCACATATAATCAAAACCGTGAGATGGTCTAAGGTGTGGAAGATATTAGAGTTATAAAAAAAATGAAAAAAGTTCTCCAACTTCAAACGGCCATAACTTTCGCTCCGGGTGTCCGTTTGGGCTCTACCACATATCAAATCGAAGCCAGCGAAGAGAGCTACGTACTATTTCAAAACAAGAAAGTTTATGTCGTGTTTTTAGACCCCAAAAACCCCTCTGAAGGCCTCCAAAACCCTGTTTCCGTCACCGGTGTCCCATCGAACTTGTCTTCAAACAGACCTAACATTCGATCCGCGTGTCAGTTCGGCCTCCTCCACCTGCCAGATCATAGCTCATTCCACGAGCTTTAGTTTGACTGGTCGCGGCGCCCACATGCACTCCTAGATCATATGTTATGGCCTTTTTAGTGGGTATCGGGTTTGTTATGTTTTTCAATGTCTCGTTTCTAGCACCAGTTCTCCGTCAGCTTTTTTAAATTTTCATAACTTCCGATCCGTCTATACATTCGGACTCTTTCACCTTTCTGGTTGAAGAGAGTTTCAGGATCTTTGATTTGACAGGTTGCAGATCTAAAACGGACTCCCGGATCATAAGTTATCTCCGTTAATGTGAGTCTAATGTTTTCGTCTCTTTATGACCGTTTTGACGGGTTTTAACGGTAGCTCCATTTATTAGTGTTTATTTGGGTTTCCATGACTTTTTATCTTTATCAATGGTTTTTATGGGTTATTATGATGATTATGTTGAATTAGTAAGGAGTTTTCCAGAGTTGTCACGAGTTTTCATGCGTTCTCATTTTTTCTAATGTCTCATTCTTCATAAGCTTCTCCATCCTTTTTCATGCGTTTTCATGATTTTTCATCCCTTATCACGTCTTTTCATACTTTTTCATGTGTTTCCTTTAATATTTATTATTTATTATTTGTAATATACATTAATTTATTTATTATCTATTATTTGTAACTGGTTTTTTATTATTTATTATTTATTATTTATTATTTATTATTTATTATTTATATTTATTTATTAGTTATTATTTATTAGTTATTATTTATTATTTATATTTGTTTATTATTTATTTTTATTTATTATTTATTTATATTTATTATTTATATTTATATTTATTTATTATTTATTATTTATTTTTATTTTTATTTTTTTATTTATTATTTATATTTATATTTATTTTTTTATTTATTATTTATTATTTATTATTTATATTTATTTATTATTTATATTTATTTATTATTTATATTAATTTATATTTATTTATTATTTATTATTTATATTTATTTATTATTTATATTTATTTATTATTTATTATTTATATTTATTTATTATTTATTATTTATATTTATTTATTATTTATTATTTATATTTATTTATTATTTATTATTTATTATTTATATTTATTTACTATTTATATTTATTATTTATTATTTATATTTATTTAATATTTATTACTTATATTTATTTATTATTTATTATTTATTATTTATATTTATTTATTAGTTATTATTTATTAGTTATTAATTATTATTTATTATTTATTATTTATTATTTATATTTATTTATTATTTATTATTTATTATATATTATTTATATTAATTTATTAGTTATTATTTATTAGTTATTATTTATTATTTATTATTTATTATTTATATTTATTATTTATTAATTATTTATATTTATTTATTATTTATTATTTATATTTATTTATTATTTAATATTTAATATTTATATTTATTTTTATTTATTTTTATTTATTATTTATATTTATTTATTATTTATATTTATTTATTATTTATTATTTATTATTTATATTTATTTATTATTTATTATTTATATTTATTTATTATTTATATTTACTATTTATTATTTATATTTATTTATTATTTATTATTTATTATTTATAATTATTTATTATTTATTATTTATTGTTTATATTTATTTATTATTTATTATTTTCTATTTATTATTTAATATTTATATTTATTTTTTATTTTTTATTTTTTATTTATATTTATTTATTATTTATTATTTTCTATTTATTATTTATATTTATTTATTATTTATTATTTATTATTTATTATTTATTATTTATATTTATTTATTAGTTATTATTTATTAGTTATTATTTATTATTTATATTTGTTTATTATTTATTTTTATTTATTATTTATTTATATTTATTATTTATATTTATATTTATTTATTATTTATTATTTATTTTTATTTTTATTTTTTTATTTATTATTTATATTTATATTTATTTTTTTATTTATTATTTATATTTATATTCATTTTTTTATTTATTATTTATATTTATTTATTATTTATTATTTATTATTTATATTTATTTATTATTTATATTTATTTATTATTTATATTTATTTATATTTATTTATTATTTATTATTTATATTTATTTATTATTTATATTTATTTATTATTTATTATTTATATTTATTTATTATTTATTATTTATATTTATTTATTATTTATTATTTATATTTATTTATTATTTATTATTTATTATTTAGATTTATTTATTATGTATTATTTTCTATTTATTATTTATTATTTATATTTATTTATTATTTATTATTTATTATTTATTATTTATTATTTATTATTTATTATTTATTATTTATTATTTATTATATTATATTTATTATATTATATTTATTATTTATTATTTATTATTTATATTTATTTATTATTTATTATTTATTAGTTATTATTTATTATTTATTACTTATTATTTATTATTTAAATTTATTTATTATTTCTATTTATTTATTATTTATTATTTATTATTTATATTTTATATTTATTTATTATTTATTATATATATTAATTTGTTATTTATTATTTATTATTTATTATTTATTATTTATTATTTATATTTATTTATTAGTTATTATTTATTAGTTATTATTTATTATTTATTATTTATTATTTATTATTTATATTTATTTATAATTTATTATTTATTATTTATATTTATTTATTATTTATATTTATTTATTATTTATTAGTTATTAGTTATTAGTTATTATTTAATAGTTATTATTTATTATTTATTATTTATTATTTATATTTATTTATTATTTATTATTTATATTTATTTATTATTTATTATTTATATTTATTATTCCGTATTTATTATTTATTATTTATTATTTATTATTTATTATTTATTATTTATTATTATTGAGTTTATATTTATTATTTATGTATTATTTGTTTTTTCAATTAATATATATAAGTATTTTAAATTCTGTTTATTAACCACATGGTGAGGTTACTGGAGTGGTAAAGTCTTTGGAAAATATGCAAGATGTTAGGGGTTCAAATCTCACCAAACGCAAAAAAAAATTATATTGCATGGGTAAGCATCTGCATGGGTGCGCATGGGCATGGGCATGGGCATGGGCATGGGCATGGGCATGGGCATGGGCATGGGCATGGGCATGGGCATGGGCATGGGCATGGGCATGGGCATGGGCTTGGGCTTGGGCATGGGCATGGGCATGGGCTTGGGCATGGGCTTGGGCATGGGCTTGGGCATGGGCATGGGCTTGGGCTTGGGCTTGGGCTTGGGCTTGGGCTTGGGCTTGGGCTTGGGCTTGGGCTTGGGCTTGGGCTTGGGCTTGGGCTTGGGCTTGGGCTTGGGCTTGGGCTTGGGCTTGGGCTTGGGCGTGTGCGTGTGCGTGTGCATGTGCGGATGTGAATGCATGGATAAATAAAGTAAATAAAATAATACGAAATAAATAAATACGAAATAAAATAAATAAATAAATAAAATAAATACGAAATAAAATAAATACGAAATAAAAAAATAAAATAAATAAATAAATAAAATAAAATAAATAAATAAATATATATATATATATAAAATAAATAAATATATAAATAAATATATAAATAAATATATAAATATATATATATATAAATATATAAATATATAAATAAATATATAAATAAATATATATATATATAAATATATAAATATAAAAAAAACCGCTGCTAAATAGTTTCCCGACGCACGATTTGGAGGCGGTTTTTCAAAACCTAAATAAAATAAAATAAATAAATACAAAATAAAATAAATACGAAATAAAATAAATAAAATAAATAAATACGAAAAATAAATAAATAAATAAATAAATACGAAAAATAAATAAATAAATAGATAAAATAAATAAAATAACTAAATAAATAAATAAAATAAATTAAACAAATTAAACAAATAAAATAAATAAAATAAATAAAATAAAATAAATAATAAAATAAATAAAATAAATAAATAAATAAATAAAATATATAAATAAATAAAATAAATATATAAATAAATATATAAATAGATAAATAAATAAATAACTATATAAATAAATAAATATATAAATATATAAATATATAAATAAATATATAAATATATAATTATATAAATAAGAAAAATTAAAATAAAAAAACAGCCGCTAAAATACCGCCGCGAAACGTTCTGCGACGGTTTTGGAAACCGTCGCGAAATAGTTTCCTGACGCACGATTTAGTGGCGGTTTAAACCGCCGCTAAATGAAAAAAAACACCCGCTAAATGCCTTTTTTGCCGTAGTGATCTGGCAGCAGGTCTGAATTATATCGTAAAAGGTTCATGAAACGGATTCCAAACTTTCAAACACTGGACCTCCCCTGTCGAAGGGTAAGAAACTCATGGTGACTGGACGCCTTCACAGTCAACAAAAGAAACTCAACTCTAAACTTTTCTCGGAACTCCTCCCAATAGATCACTGACTCCTTACGATCCCCAAGGATCGAGAACCACCACTGGCTCACTGCTCCACGCAGTTTCATCACAACCAAGGACACCCAATGCTCCTTCTGAGCACAGATCGAACTGAAGCCTATCTCGACCTCATCCAACCAGTGTTCCATGACTGCATCTGAAATTGATCCCTCGTACTTCTATAGACTCTAGCAATGAAATTCTTGGTGTTTCTTCCTCCAAGTGTCATCATCGTCAACGTCTACCCTGCATCGATCAGCTGGAATAGCCTACTGTACATTTTCAGTTCAAACCTGACAAGGACGTCGACCTGGAGCCATACCTATAAAATAACAAACTCTTAGAACTCCTAAACATGGAATATGAAAGACTCAAAATTAATTAATTAATTGTTTTCTTTCATTGATTTTAGGTTAACCTATCCAACGGTCTACCCATTCAAACACAGGCACAAAGAAGAATGATTCATGATCCTTTCCTAGGTCTCCACCCTGCATCTAGTATTACCTTGTTTAGTAGCCATTGTAAACATAATGTCCCAAACATAAGATCATAGGGGTCCCTAAACGCCTATTTCTCAGCCAGTCTCCAGTGTTTACATCACCTTCTAAACATGAATGAAACTTTTTTCCTACCAACCCATGCATCCTCGCTTGTGCCTATCACCAATCTGAATCTTATCCCTCAACCAGAACTCTGATACCACTCAGTCACGACCCCCTCCCCACAAAGTGTACCCCTCCTGGGATGAAAATGTGAGAAGGGAGATAATGAACCCCGATTCCCGCCTCCATTAGGCCCCGGGTTGGAGACTAGCACCGAGGTTATAGTAAACACACAAATGGGAGGCATTACCCTCTAAGAGAACACATGAAGAAGAGAGAGATAAGTTAGACACCAACCAACTCCAACTCAACCAGTAAGATGAAAGAAATCCCAAGTACACATATGGAATGTCATGAAAAACTAATACAACTGAATGGGGGAAAAACTAAAAGTACCCAAAAGAAAGTAAAATAGCAGCAACCACAAACACGAACAGCTCCTGCAACCACAAGCTAGTAGTAACCAGCCTAATCTCCAAATTGCTTCATGTGACCTGAAAAACAGTTTATATATACATAGGGTGAGAATAACAGTATAATCAGTAGGATCCCCCCTGAAGCCTCTTATGAAAAAGTAATGAAAGCATGCTAAATCACGGTGAACAACAAGTGAAACTAAATCTTCATCTAAATAGGTATACTAAGTTCCCAGCCTCACCGTGGATACTTTCACCAAGTAATGCATACAAGAGTATATAATATAATAATGAATTTCAAGGGTACCTCGTTACTACTTCCCCACTGGTTTTCCGCTTTCCCCCCAACATTGCACATCCTAAGAATCTCTCTCTAGAAAGGCTTGCCCGCAGACCCATGGACGAAGAACCACAACATGCACCTCATGCAACAAAACCACCATGTACATGTAAGAAAAGTAACCAGGTAGTTTCTAGGAGCCACCATTTCTTCCATAACATGATTCTTACTTCGGGTATTATACCTCAATCCATTATAGCCCATACACAGAGTAAGGATCCTCAAGACATCACAGCCTATACACGTTACACCTATAGCATTCCATAGAAAACTATATCCAGAATATATGTTTGTATATAACCACAAGCTATTACAGACTTCTACACACATATATTGGGAAAACTATCCAATGTTCCTACCAGCATAGGTAACTACCTAGAGAAGAGTGTGGGGCCAAAGGGGGTAGTAAAAAAATCATACTCCAACTAGAATGTTGGCTAAAACACCCCCAAGGCTCAGAATCCTCGGGGTGTCAGTTTCCATTATTGTCATTGTGAATTGGTGTACAAAAACACAAAAAGTACAGGATATACTATATATCAAAACCACACTATGGGCATAACCTAGTCTTATACTCAACTGCAGCTAATGTCTCTCAAACTCTGGGCTGCTACTTCTAAGACTAGGTATCCTATAAATAAAAATATTTTAAGAGCTTTAATATATTATTTCATTACATTTTTTATCGGTTTTACTTTACATTAATTAATTCTTTAAACATTAATTAACCATTAATAATTCCCCATTAATAATTTATTATAATCACACCCAAAGTCCACTGTCCTTTTAAAATTGCAACCTCATCATTATGTTCCTGAAACTC
Organism: Viscum album; assembly: GCA_963277665.1. Classification (NCBI taxonomy): domain Eukaryota; kingdom Viridiplantae; phylum Streptophyta; class Magnoliopsida; order Santalales; family Viscaceae; genus Viscum; species Viscum album. The sequence goes on along the minus strand of OY728157.1, from coordinate 1,256,188,191 downwards.
CAACCCCAAGGGTTAAATTCATTTATTCAATTATTGATTACAGAATTACTTTCCCATATTCACATGCATTCTCTAAAAATAACAATCTATGCTACTAAACACATGGGGGCACAACACGGTGAGTAGATGTACTATCCGTCGAGTATTTTCTGCCTATAGTAAGAGTGTAGACCCATCCTTTCTTGAGAATCTAAACACGGAAAGCACGTGGAATACCCCATGTGTCTTCACCTATTTCTAAAGAAGGGTAAGCAAGACCATATTCCTTGATCTGTTCTAAAAAGTGAAGAAGATAATCAACCAATGATAATGAGAAAGCATACAAAAATCACATCCATCATGTTCTATCATCCCTTGTGTCCTCCCAGACACCCACATGCATAACCTAATGCATCTCTCCACTCATGGCGTCATTTTATGCCACAACCAATGGTCTCCATGCCCCCACATACAACAACATCCATTCAGGCTCACATCACAAAACAAGTAGCATGAAAAACAAACATATTAACAATTAGGCTCTTGGACAATTAACAATCAAGACGGTAACTCAGAAACCTTCAAGGAATTCTCAAACAATCAGTTATTTAATCCATCTTGAATTAACCGATTTACATTCATAGGTTACAAATTCGGGAAACCTAATCAGTAAGCTGTAAAAAATAATTAAACATGCTTACTATGCCAGTTTGATTAACATCAATTTACAAAAAGGAGAACCCGATTCATTTACAGCCCTTATTATATTATATCTAAAAAATTGTCAATTAATTTATGTTTACGTTAATTAACAATTTCCATCGAGAACGAAATGATAAACATAGCCAGAATTGATATCACACTATCTAGAAAAACAAGAGGTAATGACATACGACTAATATCAATTTGTTTATCCAGTTCCAATATTTATTTGGTCAATTCCATTGTGATCTAGTGGGATAAAATATGCTAATAATACTGTTTCATGTAAAATAAGAGAGAAGTAATTAATCCCCTACCTCAAAGGGTTCTTGATGTTCTTTATATGAGAACAGTCCACACAACGGGTCACGATCCTCCCCTCACGACAACTGCATCCACCTGAGGATGCCACGGTACGACCGCACCAACCAAAAACTAAGAAAACTCTATTAGAATCATGGAGATCACATTCTATAATATGAAATGATAAACAAGAGAATATGAATCCCAAAAGAATGATGGTAATGCATACCTTGTATCAAAGATTTATCGATACAAATTTGTTTCATCAAAACTGAGCGGAACCAATCTGAGGATGAAAGTTTGATTATGCAAATACTATGAGAAGGAATGGGTTGTTTGAGTGTCTCACACATGAGAACAAGGAGAAAGAATTTTGGAGGAAGATACACCATCCCTTTAGAATATTTAATGGAGCGATGGTGTAAGATATGATTAATTCCCCTTTAAAAGATGATAGCATTAAACCACGCTGTTTGACCAAGTAAAAACATCCCAAGCCTTAGGGATAATTAATATAGGAGTTATTGCCTTTGAATTGGCCTTAATGTCTTTAAAATGAGGCTTTAAATGCATTTTAAATCAAATGAAACGTCAAAGGGGTGAAACAATAGGAAGCTGGAAGCACTGTTCATTGTTGGAACCTCACTGTTCTGGAAACACTGTTCATGAACCTCACCATTGGAACCTCACAATTCTAGAAACACTATTCATGAACCTCACAATTAGAACCTCACCATTTTGGAAACAATGTTCATGAACCTCACCATTGCATTGTTCACCTAAGGTTACCATTTCACTGTTCACAGAAGGTCAATGTTGACACTGTTCACAGAAGGTTACTGTTGCACTGTTCACAACGATCTACCATTGGAACAGTTGGCAGAAGGTTAATTTTAACACTGTTCACCTAAGGTTACCCTTTCACTATTCACAGAAGGATAATGTTGACACTGTTCACCTAAGGTGATCATTGCACGATTCACAATGGTATACTGTTAGAACTGTTCATAGAAGGTCACTATTTCACTGTTCACAATAGTCTACCATTGGAATTATTCAACTAAGGTTACTATTGCACTGTTCACAATGGTCTACCATTGGAACTATTCACATGAGGTTATCGTTTCACTGTTCACAACGGTCTACTATTGGAACTATTCACAGAATTGTAAATTTGTCAATGTGTTGGGGATAACTCACCTTGACCTCCCGAAACAACTCAAATACCATATTTTCACAAAAGAATAGACTAGTGAGGTCTGGGCCATTACACCTACTACTATTATCATTTTCCATATGATTAATATGGCTAAAATTTGATTTAATGTGAAAGTGGGATCAGAATTTTAAGGCAACAGTAAAGTGGAATTGGTGATGCTTCATCCACTTGACTCCATCATGGTTTGGGAGAATCATCCATATGGTACTGTCCTAGTGAAGTTAATGGATTGGAATGATCCAAAAGCGAATAAATGGTGATAGTTTAGTTGGAGGTAAGTTGATATGAGAAAGGATGTTGGGAGTGTTAGTTACACAATGGTACATGGACTAGATGCTAACACTTCCCATGTGGAAATGTCTAGTACTGAGCAACAATCAAGAAATGAGGATAAAATTGATTATGCACTACCAACACCAAAAACTCCTTCAATAAATACAGCTAAAATGAACATATTATGCACTAACATAAAAAATCTTCAACAAACATGTCTAAAATGAAGCTCAATCAAGTCTCGATAAACCTAACCATTAAAAATCAACAAATAATGTACCCAAAATCGGGATAGGGTTCAGATAGGTTACGTGCACCACAATGAATATAATGAAAATCACAATGAAAAAAGAAGTACAGAGAAGAGGAGAAGGAACTCTAACCTGGGGAGACCACAAATGAAATTAGAAGGAGAGATGAAATTATTACATGGCTGGAGGAGGAGTAAGGTGCGAGGTCAGGGATCCTCCTGGTTGGGGTGCACGACGTGAATAAGAAGGGGATGGTTTGGGAAAATATCTTTATGGGACGGTCTGTTTTATTAAAAAAAATCCACTAATAAAACAAAATAAAATAACAAACACTAAAAAATATAAGAAACTACTGTACAAATTCGTTTAATTATTTTTAATATTTATCTTTTAATGACGATTATTTACTATTCTTCATTACATACATACTTTTATTATTTTTTCTAAGATGATTTGTTTTTTATGAACTGAAATTTAAATATAAATAATGTTAATTACTTTCTAAAAAATTAATGAAACAATTGGCCAACCTGTTCGTCCCATAAACCCATTTCCTGTGCACCGGGGCTTCAATTTTCAAAGCACGTAAAAATGAGGCTTTAATGTCTGGTTCGTTAAATATAAAGGCCTTTTCATGTTAGAAAATTTGGGAAAGGCCAACTCGGGGGAGGAAAAGTAAAAATGAAATGAAATAAATATTTAATAATAAAATGAAAACATTTTTTAGAACCCTCACAAAGCATTTATAAAATTAAAATAACCTAATTAGGACGTGATAATAAAAACTACTAACGATGATGTTATCATTGTTGTTTGAGTCATTTTATTTAAGAGTCATATTATTGCGATAATTTTAAAAAAAATATCAAGATATATAATGAATATATATATAATTTATATATAATTTTTTTTTAAATTTTTATATATTTTAAATAAAAAAAGTATATTATATACATATAATGAAATTATATATAAGTAACTTTATTTTTTTTAGATTGTTTCTGGGTACAATAAATTTTATTAGAGTTATAAAAAATTATGATTATTTATCATCATTTTTATATTAGATATATATATTTTATTCTACAAACATTTAATTTGACATTTAAAACATATTATTACATGTTTTTATTAAAATACATAAAATTTATATCATTTATTAAAAATAATAAACATATATCAAAATGTTAGAATTGATGTGATTAAGAAATAGATTTTACTATTGATAAATGATTTGTTGGTGTTAAATGATCAAGAATAACCCATATAACTATTGGTAAATAAAAGTGTTGGTATATATAATAAATAACAATAAAACATAAAATCTATTGGAATTATTCATTTTTTACAAACATATATATTATATGTTAATAAATACTTATTGGTATAATCCATTTTTTGTAGTGAATTTCGAGTAGTGTGTGTGTCTATACTAAAAACACACACTGTCACTTGCACAAATCATAAGGATACTTGATATCCTCAAACATCTATCATCATACACTTGTTTGTCCCATGAAAAACTATAGAAGAGGTTCTATGTAACTTAATTATAATTTTTGTTCCCGCATATAGTTGTGGTATAGGTGTTGTGACCTGGGCAGTCTATGTAATATTGTGTTAAACCCACTCCAAGGTGTGGATCAAAATAATTACTTATATAGATCATTTGGTATCAGGTGATCACCAAGTGGAGAGGAATAAGTATCTTATTGAGACTGAACCTCTTGATTTACATATACTAGGTTTTCAATTTAGTTTTTCTCTGTTTTATTTTATTTTTCAGAAAAACAAATTTTACTTAGATAATTACTCATGGATAGTAGTTATAACTATTTATCCTTATTAGATTAGTTTCAAAAGTTGAATCAATATCTCATATTGTTATAAATTAAAATAAGTCATTTTTATAAGAAATTATTTAAACAGTAATACTATTATAATTTTACAACCTTGGTAAATATGACAGTTTTACTTTAAATTATAGAACATTTTAAAAAATATTTTTAACCAAAATTTTTGTAGGAACTTAATTCACACCCATCTTTACTGTCCTACTACTACCAACATTTCAACAATTTAATTAGAAATGTGTCATGGGAAATAAAAAATAGAAAACCTATTTTGAATTTTCAGGCTAATTTTATCATATTTGATAATTTTTTAGAAAATACTAATTTAGATGAATTGAATAGTTCAAATTGGATAAAATCAACGCATGAGGAAATTTACCAGTTTGACAGAACAAATTTCTAGTATTTAGTTGGGTTTCTTAATTATGAAAATCACAATGTAATTAAATGGATTTCTCAATATAAAATTGATGAATCTGGTAATGTAGTAAGAAATAACATTGTAATTATTTATTAGGGATATTTATAGGAATAAATAAATAATTTTTAGTATTAATTATCACCAGTCTCTATTATATAATCCATTCAGATTAAATTATCTTTTTATTGTTATCAAAATTTTAAATTATTTCAAATAGATCTAAATGTTCTTTTTAAATATTGCAATTTTTATGTGGTGTATGTTAATGAACCACCTAGTTTAAAACAATTATGAATTTTCAAATAATGTTTTCAAACTATCTAAATATTTTTATAAACTAGAGAATATCTATGAGTTTATTATAATATAATTACTATATTTTTATTGAAAAATTATTTTAACAAAGGAAATGTTGACCCAACATTATTTATGAAGAAAATTTCAAATTATAATTTAATTATAAAGATATATATTAATGATATCTTATTTTTATCTTCAAATGATATTATCAATGATGATTTTTTCAAATTAATTATAAATGAATTTGATCGAAGTTTAATTATTGAATTAAACAATCTCATTAATTTTTATATTTTACAAAGTATTTATAGTACATTGCTAAATGATTGAAAATATACTACAAATTTGGTTAAAAATATTAAATCATTGTTCATTTAAAACTTTGATAACTCCAATTAGAATCAATTCTAATCTAGATGTGGATAAATCTTAAAAAACAATGAATAATAGAATGTATAGGGGAATAATATGAAGCCTTCCATATTTGACTATATCAAGGAATGATATTTTTTTAGCTTTAATGGGTAAAATATATTAGTATAATTCAAATAGAATTCATTTATAATTAGTTAAAATAAAAATTAGATATTTTAAAGGATGTATTAACACTGCTTAGTTTTAATAAAATAAGAATTATTTAAAGAAAATTATCATATTTTGAATCAAACTTTTCGAGGAAACAAACTCGGCAATAATATTTTTTCATGTATGTGTAACTTACTCCATAAATTTGTAATGTAATAGACCTACAAAAATAAATTTTTGGTTTCTTTTTCCCTAATCGAGGATGAGTAAATTATTGATGCAATTTCTCATGTTGAATTTCAATTTATAAAATAGAATCCATCTATTTTAAATTTCTATTTAGATAATATTTCTATATATAATGATGATATATATACTATTTCAATATCTAAAAATCTATTACATCATTCCAGGGAAAATATATTATTATTAGGTTTCAATTTTAATAGATCATGTTAACAAATGTGACAAAATTCTATAATTTTTTCCAATAGAAAATTAACTTACACATTGTTTAATAATCCATTACATTCTATGGGGTTTGGGAAATTGAAGTTTGAGCTTGGGATGATAGAGATTTTGTTTACATGATAATGCTTATTTTTTGTTTCATTTTCATATATCTATGTTATAAAATAAATAATTTATGGGGGTTTTTCCTTGTGTTCTATATTTCATAATAATATAAAAATGTGAAAGTTTTTTTTTAAATTGGAGAATTTATTTTTAAATACTTGTTCTTAATATTATTTTTTATTTTTGATAAATTTCAATGGGGGGAGAAAATTTTTTGTTTTTAAATCATAATTTTGGTTTTAGATTTTCAATTTTCAGAAGGGGATGTTATTTTTCTTAAGAGTATTAGTTTTTTAATTATATGTTATTGGTTTTATTGTTTTACTAAATTTCATATAACTTCATTTAAATATATTTATAAAAAATGTTAATTTATAAACCACTTACTAATGATGTAATTTACAGTTACGTAGTGACAAATCCTTACTATTATGTATCCTATAACCCTCACCCAAGTTATGACAAACTGATACATTCCTTTTCATAACACAAGTTTTTCATATAGTACCCTAGAAAATAAGGAAAATAAGCTCGATAGTAATATTCCCTAGTTTTCTTATAGCGGTAAAAGAGCATATCTTTTTATTGGAACACTCTCATAATTAGCAGTATAAATTATCTTAAATATTAATGGTATCATTCATCATGTTCTAATGGTACCAACCCATATTGAACCAAAAATAAAAATTATTTTAGTAGATATGACTCATAACTAATAGTAGTATGTAAATTTGTTCTAATAGTAGTAGCACTCTGTTTCCAAGGTAGTAGTTACAAGAATTCTCAACCGTTTGTTTTAAAATAATTTTGATACTATCATATAAAATCTATTTTTATTATTACTTCATATTATAAAAAATATGGTAATTGTTGTTTTATTACAAACATATTTGTTTTTTATCAAATAAAAGTATATGTTTTATTGAATATTTATTTGCATAAATTTATTATACAAACACACATAAAATATTTCTTTCACTGTGATCTGTTTAAGTAATGTTTTGATATTTTTAATAAAATATAAATTTATTTAATATATTCTTATTTTTTATTAATATTTAAAGATATATTTATGTTAATTATTATATAATAATTATTTTGGATTTATTTAATATAGGAATATAATATCATAATGAGTATCTGATAGTGATTGAAATAATTAAATTTACAGGATAATAGTATTATTCTAAAAACTATTATTGTCTAACAAGGAATTTTATGATCGGTTAATTAGACAATCTTTCATAATCTAGGGTATCTTGGACTTAATGATGGGATAATAGACTTTTTAATATGATCAAGGGGGGACATGACTAAATAGACTAGATACATTTTACTCAAAAGATAAAAAGGACATATGAATAAGAATAATATATTCATATGAGAGTTGATGTGAGTTGAGTTTCTATTGTGAACTGCTATTCCCCTGGTGATATCACATAGGACTTCGTTGTCTGATCATATACTTAGAATGTGATCAAACTTCTTGAGATACATTGACATTCATTATTATATTCTCAAAAAATATTTAATTATTTTTTAGGTTTTATTTGTTGTTTCTTTAAATATTTTTTTGTATCTAGGGTTAGTTTATGATTTTACCTTAAATAATATGTCATACTATGTTATTACTCCTATTGAAAAGGAAGGCCTTGTTGTGACTCCCATAAAAATGTTACGTGGATTTTTAATCTTATAAAATCCATATTACACTCTAATACTAGGAGAGAAAAGAATTGTCTGTAACTAGGTTATATTACAAGGTAAGAAAAGGTAAATCTATAACAAATATATCACTCTATAATGAATGTGAATTTCTTAGTGAATAACAATATTGTTAACCACCTCACAACCCCGAGACAATCGACATGGAAATAAAAAATCTTGAGTATAGTATTGAAAATTAAGGGAACAATTCCTTATTTTGTGAGATTATTAAATGAAATAATATTTTGGATAACATTCTATTTAAATTAGAATGATTATCTTATAAACAATAATGAAATAAATGGATTTGGTAAGGAAATTATAATTTTAGATTCATTCATTCATGCATTTATTAAAAACGACATACCAATAGACATAATAATTTCATAGATAATGAATCATACATGGATTATCATGATGTGGTCTAAGGAATGGAATATACTCACATTAAATCTCTTATATATGGTCACTATCCTCACATGAATTGAGGATACCTGAGGGGTCATGAAAATCTATTTTATACCATATTTTCTATGGATTATGATATTGAAATAAAGAAGGTAGAGTCTATTCCCAATGGGGGGAGATACAAAAATATATATTGAATCATAACCCAAAAGGAGTTCCAGATCCAGATGGATTTCCATGTTATTTTTATAGGGATCCATGGGACTTGGTTAAGCGTGATCCCAGGAAATCAATGAAAGAATTTTCCTATAGTTTTAGTCTTTATCATTTTCCTGTGCCACTACACTTGTGCTCACCCCAATGTTTATGGAACAAAATTATTTATAATAGTATAGGCCTATTTTTATGCGTAATTATCTTTATAATGATTTTTACCGTATGATAAAAAAGAATATCTATCTATCTCCCCAATTGTATTTTTGATGAAAAAAAATGTTCATTATGGGGAGAATGATTCATGGTGCTACTTATCGGTTCCAAAAATTTAATATTGATATGAGTCAAAATAATCTTAGATCTAATATATAAATACTTTTATTTATGAAAAAAAATCCTTTAATAGGATTGAATGGAACTTCATTCCCAAGGGGATATCACATATTGAGCATCTCTTCATTGGTGTCTGATCTCTACTTGTAGTGATTTAGTTCCTTAAGAATATTTACCTCCATAATGGTGAAGTATTATGGATTCTTCAAATAATTATGGGTCCTAAGAAAATAATTCCAACTCTCTCCTATAATTTATATCCTAGACCAATACTCTGTTAGTCGATATATCAAAAAATGTTTCTTGTTGGGCGGTATTGTTTCTAATCGCTCAAGGTCCAAATACTTTAAAGTTTGTCACCTCATGTTTATTAATGAAAATATAAATTTTTCTAATGATAATAAAAGATATATTTGTGGTATAAAATAGAATTTTGGTGAAATATTGTAAATGGGGAAGCCAACTGGTGAGTTGTGACAAGTTTTGTATCTATATTTTATGCAGATGCTCAGATAGGTTGGTACGATCCTTGGAGAGATGTCATGAAATGCCTAGAGAGAATATTCTTATAGAATACCAGGGTTCCAAAATCTCAAAGGGAAAATTTTTTGTTCATCACATTGGTGATAATTTTGATAGAATCATGTGGCATATGATGAATAGGAAAAACATGTTCTTATCAAATGAAGGAATAATTGCGCTGTTGAACAAAATCCTCTAATAGATTCCAATTGATGTCCTTTCTACTCTCAAGGTAAAAAAGGGGCCATCTCTAGAATCAATTATGTAATGGTTTCTTTCTTATGGTATTCCCAGTCATATAGAAATATATCTGACATTCATAGGCTAGGATTTAATGACCATTGTCTAGGGGTGTTATAAACAATCTAAGTGTATCATGTACAATTGAATCGTTTCTTGTGAAGTTCAAATGGGATATTCTCAGGAGAAATAAACTGTTAAGAGGGTATATTAAGGAAATATATGGGGTAGATATAGGAATGTATATTGGTATCTATTCCACTTTGTTTTATGATAAAACCTCATATAGTGAATATATAATTGCTTACTCAGTAGTTAGTGGGTTGGGGTGATATCAATTTAGGTAAGAATAACTAGGTAAAAACAAACATCAATTTTGGAGGATTACATCCTCCCAACATCACATTCAGAAAATTAGTTAATAACTCAAGACACATCTATGCTATCTTGGATGTGAACCACCATGTTACATTTGATAACATTGTGAAAAATTCTGATCTGGACAAATGTATCTCAACTGGGTTATCCCGTATATTTTTCTAAAATAAATCATTTTATATATTACTAATAGTGTCAAATGATCATGAAAAATGTGGTGAACCTATTTGCTGTATGTATTTTCCAATAAAATTCAAGTTCACAGTGTGGGTTTTATGGAGAAATACACTTCCCACTAAAGAAAACAATCAATCATCTATGAGTTAGATTTACTTCAAGGTGTCACAGTTTTAGGAACCATGGGTTGAATACAAGGATGACATGTTCTTTGAATTTGATTGGGAAATTAGGTTGTGTCATTTATTCGGTGATTTCACTGGCCTTCCTTCCCAATCACTTTAATGAATTAACTTTTCAAAAAATTGTTTCCATGGAGTAGGGAACCTTGGATATCGGAAAATAGAAAGAGATATTATACATTTTGAGGGTAGTTGATGTCTCTGGAAAGAGAGGAAAAAATATTAACACAACCGATTTACATGCACAAGAGAAATTATTATTATTAAATACATGAATCGGTTTATTGATCTAATTCACGTAGGTAATATCTTTGATATATCACCATATATAAGACCACTTCTTACTGACAGCCCCACCATAAATACTTCACCATGTTATCGGAAGGGGAAATGGGTCCAACGAGTTCTTAACTAGTCAGTTCCTAAAGTGATAAGTAATAGTTAATGAAACATTAAATTCATGATAAGTGGTGAAGTGTTCCATGATCCAAGAGAATAAATTATCCTATATTTTAATTCTTACATTTAATGATGTGAATCCCTTCAATACAAAGCTCAAATGATGCTCACTTGACAACTTTTTTGAAGACATAGTAATTTAAATCTTTAAGGAGTCGAAACTGATTCTCTTATAATTTAAAATTATCTACTGGGTCATGGACCAACCTCCTGGTCTATTTCATATACCGTTTTTTGGTTTAAAATTAATAAAAAAACACATGGGATTTTTTTCATACATTCCATGAAGGCAATATAGTTACTGATTTTCATAACTCCAAGGTGAATCAAGGAGATAATATTTTTATATTTGGTATTGGATATTTTCCTGCTAATGGAGTGAACTTTGTTATAGTGGAAACTCTTTGTAATCAATACTTCAAACCCCTATAACATTTTTTTGACTGACTTCATGTTCCCTCTTTTAATGTTCCTATAATCATTCATTACAATAAAAAAATATTGATTGGTGCATTAATCTAAGAAACTATAAAAATATTTTGTGTTATTTTCTTAATTTTCCAATAAATAATTTTTATTGGGGATTAATATGATAATGATATTTTGTTTATATTTTTAAAAATCGCTATTGACTCCCCATTTTCAACCACCTAATATCTGTATATCCTAACACATTTCACCTCTCATGGGTCCCCCATTGTTGTACCCAACACCCCAAGGCTCCATGAAATTTGAAACAAAAAACATAAAATGTGTGGTCTCTCGGGATTTTTCTTATAGAGATACTCGTCAACATTAACACATTATGAAATTCACATAAGACATGGTGTTATCCCCATTATACAGAAAATATAATAAATATACAATGGTGCTACAAAATTCCTGGTGTATTGAGGTCTCCCACACCTCAAAAATATAATGATAAAAAAGGAAAATAGAAACGAGAATAAAAATAAATAAATAAATAAATAAATAATATTTAATTTTATATGTCACAATTATCCTCACCATATCACTTTCTTCCAAATAAATTTAGAGTCAAATAGGGTGATCATGTAAAGGATGTGGTTGAACCTCCTCCACATTAAAATACCAATTCCAAAAAATTACTAAACACTATAAAATAAAAATTGACAATGACTACGGTGAAAAAAGATAAATAAAAATGAAAAAATAAATTACATCTCCTAAAGAACCATAAATAATTATAACCAGAATTGAGTCATTTATCTTCTATAAAATATGTTGAGCCAGATGTAAGTGCCTAACATCATTACATAAGAAACACTATGAATGTCTCAAAATCATTTTATTAAATGGATTTAGAGGTGAAAAAAACTAAAACCTATGATATTATAGTCCTAGTTTTGGAAAACTAAACATCACACTTGGTTTTATTACAAAAATGCTTCCAGATAATGGGTAATGAATCTATGGGGAAAGAAACATCTATGAAGGTCACTCAACCATTTTATAATTCCCATAAAATGTTTAGGTAAGAGATTGAAATACCCATGAAAAAAAATCACTTGAATAAATATGTTTATACTGAAACATCAAGGTAATGTAAACCCACTAATAAGGAACTGATTTAGAAATCTCTAGGGAAATTCCATTCAAATAAATTCCCAAGGAATATAATATCAGGTCATTAAACCCATTAACAAATCGTGAAATATGAAGTGATAAAAAATCAAAACAATATTCCATAATGAACAACATGTATCTAAATTTGGGTTAAAAACAATTGAGAGAGAGACATATGACATCCTTCGATGACCACTGGCTCACGATGATCCTGTCAAAATCATAAAAAATACAAGTATATGATTAATCGTAACTACTAATAAAATCCTAGTTAAACAAAATACACATCCAAGGATTCTATAGACTCATCCCGTCATTAATAGATCCTCAAAACTATAATTCATCTAAAAACATCACACATGAATAATAATCAAGAGGCATCTTCACACCAATGAGTCTTATACATAATTGAAAATTACACATTTCATTACTGAAATACTGTAGAAATTTTCAAAACATACGAAATGAAATCCCAATAATTGGTTGGTCTATATCCAACAAACATAAGTCCAAAAAAACCCAAAAATTAGATATATGTAAAAAAAATATGAAGATGATTTCCATTAAACATTCGAACTACCTTGGAAAAACAAGAATACAATTCAAAATAGATAATCCTCACCACCCAAACTATGTAAAAAGAAGGAAATTATCTTATTCACATAATCCATCTTAAAAAAACTCTAATGAGTCACACCTAGATAATAGAATGAATCTCTCTAAGGAACGTCTATAAGGTTAAGCGATCATCCTTTTATCATGTCCTTTCATATGGGAATATTCCAAATTAAAAAACACATGATCCCAAATAATTCATCATTTCCAATTCAATTCAACCAATTTATTGTAGACCATAGGAAAACCAAATTCATAAATATTCCAAAACAAATATACTAAAAAATCTCCTTTATATTTCAAAACCACAAACATTAAATTAAGATATTAAAACTCATTTTATTTAATCAAGTATAATTTGAAACCATTTAAACCCCTTTTAAAACAAACAAGTCATAATAAAAAATTAGATCTAATTTGGTGAACTAAAAAAATTTCTTCTTGAAATTCCCCCTCACATTAAACTCCCACCAACATACTAGATTATTTAAAATAAAATATAAAAATATATTTCGTTTTAAAAATTACTCCCAAAAAATTATATAAAATAACCAACTTTTGAAGAAACTCTACAAAGAATAAATTCATTTTCTATGTGAACAATGAAATCTAGTTTTCTAAATCAATACATAATATCATGGCTTTTTGAAAACATTCAACAAAAAAATACATTATAACGATTCAAATGGATAACCTAAAAACACATAGTGAGAAATTAAAAATGATTGATGCATAACCTTTTTCAAATATTTACCAATACAATGTTCATAATTACCAAAACCATAAATTATAGAAATTCACTTCATATCATTTATAAATAAACCTTTATTTATTTTACAATGATCAACTATTATTAAATAAACCATTTTTACCTATAAAACTAAAAATTAAATAACATCACACACAAACAACCTTTGATAAAAATCATAGAGTAGTACATACTAGTTTTAAAATAATAAAACACAACCTAAAAATAATTTTAATATTTCCAAAATTATTTGTTAAAATAATTTTGAAATCTAAACATTAAGTTCATTTTAAAAAAATCTCTATAATATTATTTAGAATTTTTTCAAAACCAACCCCCTACCATTTGAACCATGTTTTTTAATTCTTACAACTATGTTTCACACATATAGTATAAACAAATAAAATAAAAAATTCTTAATTGAAAAAATAAATAATTATCAAAAAAATATTATATTAGAAACAAAAAAAATCTAAAAAAATCTAAGTGGATTAATAGTAGTAAATATGTTGGCTACTAGGTTTCTTTAGACCACACGAACACTACGTGAAAAAATACTAATAGATTTTTAAAATCAAGAACACATGATTTACATGACTATCCATATCATATGGGCTAACCACATGCCTAAATTATTATCTTATTTCTATCCCTAGAACATAGAATACCTGGTAACACCCAAATTACAAGGAAAAATTGAGTCTTTAAACAATAAAGAGCTTGATAAAATTTCACTACACATACCTGTCTTGTTTTAACATTCATATATCCAATATTAAATTATTCCCCAAATAAATAAGATATATTTCAAGTAATTGTATTATGAAAAATCCTGATATACCCTTCATCTAGTCCCCAATCCTATATGTGGAAAGACCCAAGGTGAAATCCTAATCCCCGTGTACTAGAAAGTAGTTATGAGTATTTAAATAACACTCAATAGGAAATTATTTAATCCAATACAAATAATATTAAAGATAGAAATATCCCAAGGAAGTATGACATGGGATTTCCATATGTCGTTGGTCCATACAAATAAAAAAATAATTTCTACAATTAGGAAAAAAAATCCTGAAATAAGAACAAAAATATGAATCATAAATAATAAATATGCTAAAAAACAATTCAAAACAAACCTTAATAGTCACATATACAGTAAAGATGTGGAACAACAGTACAAAACGTAAAAATGAAAAAATAAATCATATTGCTTCTAGAAATCTCTTTGCACTAAGTGTAACTTCTCTACTCACCACCTTAATCAAACTAAAACAAAATCCTAGGATCATCAATTTCTTCCCAATGGAACATGTGCTTTCCTATAATATGATATGTGTGAACAAAAAATCCTTGTATGTATCCCCCCACAACTCATCCAAAAAATATAAAAATTCATTCATTTCATGTTATTTTAAAACAAATATAATCTTTACCGGTATGTTGAAAACAAATAATGATATATTATCATTAAAAAAACATTCTATTTAAAGCATAAGAGTTCCCGTTTGAGGATATTTATCTAAGAAATAAAGATTCTGAATAAAATCAATAGATAATTAATAAAACCCACTGATATCAATTTAATTTTAATTTATGAAAATTATTTTATTAATATCAAAATATAATTGAAAATTGTATTAGGATTCAATAATTAAAATAATAATAAAATAGTAGAGGTAAAATTTTGAAGAGTTATTAATAATAGATCATATAAATAGAAGAAATTCAATAATCATATCACATAAAAGAACTGGTGATCATTAGAACACTGTAGAGAATAAGGGAAAAGCCTATAATAATACATAAATATGGTCCATCATATCAGGATACCATATGAAATCAAATAACCCTAACACTAAGTATATCTCTACCTAGCCTAACTAGGGGATAATTTTTGAAAGTCGTGTAAACACCATACTTATGGTCAATATGTTTAGTGTAATCCAAAAATAATATGGCATGTATCCATGAATATCCATCTAGATACTCTTGGTTCTCTAGTATATTAAAAAAGTGCATAGAATTAAAACCATAAGAAGTAACAATATATAATTACAATAATTAAACAATTAACATAATGTCACATTTGAAAAACCTTCATAGAAACAACCCCTTCCATTATGAATATAAATAAAACATCAAAAAATATCTATATAATATAAAATTTAATCCATTCATAAAAATTAACATAATGGAAAATAACAAGGGAATGTTTCAATAAAACAAATTCTCATTATAAGGTGTCTACCGGGCCTTTGATATATCATTTTAAAAAACTAAGTTACAAAAATCTGGCTATGAAAACAAACCACATCATCATAATTAACATGTTTCAATAAAAAAATTGATACATACAATTTTTTAAAAGTTATAAATAAGAAATTAAAATTTTAAGGACAAAAATAAAATTTAGTTCTAAAGTAAAAAAAATATATCATTATATAAAAAATAATTTTCAAAGTTCATTTAACAATCCTATCCAATACATGGTGTAATTTGTTTATTTCAAGGAAATTTAAACCTTATAAATCATTGGAGAATATTCATAATCCAATGAAAACCGAGAGAAAATATGAATTCCATTTAATATGATCAATAATAATAATTAATCCTATCATTAAACATAAAAATATTAAATTTAGATAGAAAGAAATAATTGTTTTTAAAATTAAATATTCATACATATAAAAAACTAACTTGAATACATTGATTCCATAAGAAACAATGTTAATCCCATAAATCATAACACATAGGACCCTTAAAAGACAGACTAAATCCATAAATGAAAAAACCACAAATTAGAAATCAAGTAGAAAAATTCACTATATTGCTGAGACCATCATTAGGGAAGAGGAAGATATGAGAAAAATTTTAGTTAGAGAAAAATAATCAAGGGCCATTCCTTGAATAGTTAGCTATGAAATGAAATGGATGACACCAAAAAATATAGATTATGTATTTGGATTTACCATAAAATTTCATCTAGCCAAGACACACGAATGAGGTTAAAAAATGATCCCAAAGTGGTTTTATGTCGATAGGGGAATAAAAGAATTTCTCCTTAGAAAAACTAACTAGATAAACCCTTTCTATAGCATGATAACACTTACAACTACATTGAGAACATAACTATGGGAAGATTGAAGTAACCTACATGACTAAAAACATTGGAAAAGGTTCTCCCCACTCACCATATTATACAAGGTCTTCACTCTAAAACTATTGTACTACCAATGTTGTAGAGCTCCTGGTGCCCCTTTAAAAATGGAAACCATGGATCCACCATGGCATGGTGGTCTCCATTTTGATCCTTCTCAAGGATAACACTATATAGGGAAGCCATAGGCTATTCATCTAAATGTGGCCATTATTCCTTCTATGAGTCCCATAATACTTTACCTAAGAACCAACAAATCTCAGTGAGCCATAAAGCACAACACCATGGGGAAGGTCTCCCTAGACGTTTACAAATGTAGACTCATGAAAAAAAAAGACCTATGAAATTCACAAAAGGCCAAGGTCTTCTATTATGATTATATCTTAAGATATCTCTATGGTGTGGTTCTACCTAGTTGAATATTTTTTGTGGTCACCCAAAACATAAAAATCTCAAAACAATAAGAAAAATAAAAAAATCCTGGAAAATCAATATATAAATAATAAATTATAAAAGAGAGGCCAAGGTGTGAAACTATCATGGATAACCCCTAAAGTTAAATTTATTATTTCATCCATTTATATTTCTTAGATATATTTCACTAAAAGATTACTACCATCACAATGAATGAAACCTTGACATACACAATGCCAAAAATGATTGTTTTATACACCAACTATAAAATCCCATAAAAATATCTAGTTTAACATGATAATTATTGGAAAATGAAAACCACCACATTATAAGAAAACTAAAAATAGTATTTTTAAACCTTATAATTCCAAAATTTATCCTTTCACCCCTAAACTAAGCCCGAGATCCACTCCAACACCTCTAAATCATAAATTAGAGGTTCATAAAAATCATGGATTCTACAGTATAATAATTTGTTTCTTTATGTTACAAAGAAACGAGAAATTAAAATGTCTATAAAATAATTACTTTTCTCCATGTTTTAATCTTATAATAAATACATGTAGTGTGTACACTGTTTTATAAAATATTACATAATAAAATTTATCTCAACATTGTGTTCAAAAAAGTTTAAAAAGATATTATTCAAATAAGGTGTAAAATTTCAAAAAAATAATATCTAAGTATTGATTAGTTTATCAAATGTTATGTGTTATCAAATAATAATAATAATTTTTTTCTTTAGGTATCAATTATTTGTTAATATTTTTTAAAAATTCAATAAATTATAAATTTTGTTCACTTAAATTATATTTAAATACTTCAATTATTTTGTTTTATAATATCCAATTGAAAATATGTTAATATTTTTTCATTTACATTTTTAATAAATAATAACACCATTGTCGAAAACCTCCTTATAATTAAAAAAACCCAAAATTCAATTTTTCATTCGAAATATTTGATTTAGATAATGATGAATTAAAAATGATATTTTGAGGTTTTTTGAAAATCCATCTATTTATGAAACCTTTAACTTAAAATCATTAGTAAATCTCTTTAAAATATTCTACAGATCTATTGATCAAATATTTATTTTCTTATAAATTATATATTAATTTAAATAATAATTTATATAGATATATCTATTTCGTCGAAACACATTTTTTGTTATAGAAAACTATGTATACTATGTTTTGCATAGTATTTTTCATGTAGTGATTCACATGAAGCAGTACTCATCACGAAGTCTACCTATAAAACCCACATGTTGACTCTCATGTCTATTGGAATGCATGAATGAGTCTTTATTTAGTAGCCTAAGACAAATTGTGTACATCAAGTAGTATATTACATAGGATATATATGTAATATCACATGATTTTTAGTCAATGAATCGTATTATCCATGCATTTGATATCATTATACCCGATTATATCAATGTTCATGTGATAAAATGTTACATTAATATCTATGCATGTCATTATCTTGTGATTGATAAAAATTGGAACTATTGAGTTATATTTAATATTTATCATCCCATGTAAGAAATATAAAGTCAATTGGACTATGATAAGATATTTCATGGTCAAATTCATAAATTAGATAGGGATGTTTCATTTTCATGAATATTTTTTATTGTAACTATATTTCTGATATAAATTTTCCTTGTGTAGAGAAATGTCTCATGTAAAACAATATTTTATGTATATTATTATAATTATATATTTCAAACCATTTCTGTTATGAGAAGTTAAAAATCATCAATTGATATAAATGTGTTTTAGAAAAAAAGTTATTGTCTAATAGATTTTTTAGTATAGAAAGTCCCAGTAAACAATAATGTATGCATGATATGACTTATACATTATAAAAAAATGAATATGATAAAGATGTATAATATATAATTATTATAGAATATAGATGTGACATCCCAACCTGGGTGCCACTAAATGGTGCCCCGAGCCAGTTGGCCACATGCCATCACGCGTGCCTCCCCGTGTGTCAGAGGATGCCGAATAGCAGCGAGGGTCTGGTAAGTTAGTCTTGGAGAGACTATACCCTCTATTACGATAATAAAACATCAACAGAAGAAAATTACAATAACCAAGTGCGGAATAATAAAAATAACTTGATCAAATACAATTCATCTGATAATGAAAACATGAAAATACAGTACTCAACTGAAAGGAAAAAAATTTTATGACATTGAAAATGTCAAGTGTCTACAATGAAATTTAAAGTAAATACATTAAGACTCCTAAAAAGGTACCAAACCATGTCTGGTTCCCTCTCCCATGCTCCAATCCCAAAAGTCAACCTATCGAATGTCCTTTCCCTTATCCTTTCCTACAAACAACAATGTCTAATTGGGTTCTGATCTGGAGGCTTGAATAGGGTGTGAGTAAAACTCAGTATGACACCAAGAACAGTGTTTAAAAAATTTCTAGTCAAAATATAGTGAATTTCATTCACTTAATTAAGAAACACAATTCATAATTTAACAATTATCACCTTGATCATTTAATCTTCAATGATCACATTATTCCATGTTTTAATTCATGTTTCCCATTTGAATCATCATTCATTATTATTAATCCTATATTTTTGGTCATCATGCCTAACACCCCAAATCTCATTAAGTGTATGTCACCATGACTATAATTCAATATCCTATTAATTTTAGGTCATCATGCCTATCACCCCATAATCTCAAGCATGGATATCTATTGGGGAGGAACGCCATGTCCATGTCCCAAATTCTAATAGGTCAAGAATTCCCTATCTCGCACCACAAAAATAACTTCCATTTAACCATTCATTAATTTACAAGGATTTGCCACATAATTCAAATACTAATCCAACAAATGTTTAAACATTTCAAATTCCATTATTTTATTCAAAAATTAACTATGCTCATAACCCATTAATTAATTAACCAGTCAATACAATTCTCATTTCTTAATTAATTCTTCAAAATTACCTTTCCCTATCAAATCCCAACATTTCATAATTAATTATCACAATTAATTATCTTTTATGAAAATTACGGCACATAATTAATTCTCACAATTAATTATATTACATAGCCAAACATCATTTCATAATTAATTACCCCTAATTAATTATCTCAAAACATAAAATTCAATATATAAATCCATAACAAATATCCAAAATATCTATTGGGAAACCCCCTTTGTTTATTTTGATATTCAATTATCAATTAATCACCAAGGCAATCACAAGTCAAATCCTCATTCCTAATTACACAAATTTCGGAAAATTAATTATCAAGGGAGGATAGAAAATCCCTAAACTCAGATACACATATAAAATCACGACTATGGGAGTTCCATTTATACCACCTACCAGGGTTTATTGAAGGGTATTAGCCCAATGAAAATCCCCAAAAATTGAGCATCACAATGACATAGATCAAGATTCAAATCTAAACCCCTAAAACTAAATTAATATCAGAGGTATCAAGATCTAGCAAATCTGGATCCACAATCCTAGATCTATATATCAACCCAGAGGATTATATCCATGGAAAATGTAGAGATCATCCATTAAAATATCAAGGAAGGATAGAGGAATGAATGAGAGAAACAATGGGATGAAATCCACTTAATTGGAAGAGACTGGATCTTCAATCCAGGGTTTGGTATCAAATAATGATGTTCTAATCACCTTGTAATCCATCCTAAAAGCTATGGTATCTCCTATATTTTTTCAATCCCGGTCCAATGTCGAAATATGGGAGTCTCGGGGGGTGGGGGGAGGGGGGGTTCGTGTGGTTATAAAAAGTATTTTATGATAATTAATCCTTTTCACATGGTCTTTTGGGATGTGGTGCATGGTTAGGACAAATCATGCTCTAACCACGTGGTCTTTCACAACCCACACGGCTCGATGGTGCATGTTTAGGAAAACTGTGTACCAACCATTCCCACCTCCATTGTCTGCATGGTTAGCTAGTGTACAATTTTTTCCAAATTGTTCACATCCCCATATATTCCCATGTTCTTTAAAAACATCACCCAAACACATCCTCGATCATAACCCAATGCAATGGTACATAATAACAACAAAAACTACCTAAAACACTCCCGAGATTGCTCTAAAAAGGCATAGATCAAACAATGTTTTCACCTTATAACAACTCGTACTCAAAATGTACTCCTAAACTTCCCTATGATTACAAAAAAAAAAAGTTGTCCCATTGATCAATAATGTCTGCTTCTCATTCCCATGTTTCCTCTTGAACACTTCTATGATTCCATAACACAAGGAATAACGACATGGTCTTTCTGAGTAACACTTTATCACTGCGACCCCACACACGTATCATTTACTCCTAAAATGGTACCTCTATCAAAAGGTCAAACTATACCACATTAATAAAATATTAAGGTTTGGGGTGATACTTCCAGTGTGGCGAGACATGGAAAAAATCAGGAACAGTGCTAAATTTCTTTGCAAGTTCTAATCATTATGCCACTAGCCAGATTCTCTCCAACACATCAAATAGTCATAAAAATCTGGGCGCCAACTGGACCTGCCTCTGTATCATGTGGTGATACAATATATGTGACACCCAAAGGATTACTTTATCACCCTATTTAAACTCTCGGGTTCGTCTCCATCTATTATCATATGACTTCTGACTACTTTGAGTCATATCCAAAAGTTTCCGAATCAATTATACCTACTACGATGTCTCCTAAAATAGACTCATTTCCAATATATTTGAATCAACCACCTTCAACCATCAACATGGTGATCTACAAGGTCTACTATAAAGTGCCTCATATTTTTTCATCTGTATATTTTTCAAAAAAAATTATTATAGGTGAACTACAATAAAGACAAGTGATTCTCCCAAGAACCACCAAAGTCAAGCGCACATGCCCACAACAATTCCAATAACACTTGTATGGTATGCTATGACTTCTCATATATCTTTGGGTAGAAATACATAGCACCAATCAAATTATTTACTACCTTCAAAAAGAATGATGTAAAGCACAAATTGTAGTATGAAACTATAGTCCCTCACACCCTATGAAAAAAACTATCTCTCTCACATACAGTTCTCCCAATTGCTCTTCTGTAAAGGTTTCTCTAATAGTCAAGAAATGTTCTACCTTTTTTAGTTGATCTAGAAAGAGGAAAATATCATTATTCTTCCTACAATTCAGTGAATGTCCTACCACAAAAATCATAGTCACGTCATCCCACTTCCATTCCAAAATAGGTAACAACTATAATAGGCCTCCAGGTCATTGATGCTCTGCCTTTACGTGCTAACAGGTGGATCATCTAGTTACAAACCCTTCTATCACCTTTTTCATGAATGGAGACCAAATTTATCATCATAGGTCATGATCGTTTTTTCAACCTAGGACGTACTGCTCACTTTGAGGCATAAAATTATTGCATGACTTTCCCTCACTTAATTGTATGAACAACTACTTGATTTTTAATAGAGATGATTTCATCCTCATCTATTATCTAGTTTTAAGATCTCTCCCCACCTTCAAGGCATTCTCTTAAGGATAAACCCTTTGGATATTTGTACCGCATGTCCTTGATCTGTCTCAATAGTGAAGACTCTACTGCTACAGAAACCAGATTCATCCTTTCTTGACTCTCTTGAACTACGATATTCATTTCCTATAGCAAAGTCATCATCTAACACTCTACACTAGACTCATGTACCAACTAAATCTCAGTTTTCCAACGCAAGGACTTGACCAAAATAGTCCCCTTTCTGGGTGTATGTGATAGTTTAAAATCAAAGGTATGCATATACTCTACCCATCTTCGCTGGTGAAGATTGAACTCATGCCATGAAAAGATATACTTCATGATTTTGTGATCCACAAAAATGGTAATCATTTCACCCAAAAGAAATTGTTTCCAAAACATGAGAGAATAAAACACTATTTCCAAATCAAAATCATGAGTTAGGTAATTCCATTCATGTGGCCTCAACTTCTGAGACCTGTAATGCCCAGACCCCAGTTACCCAGAGTCAGTGGATTATTACATAACATTGGAATGATCACAAAAGATCAAGTCTTGAAAGACTGATTACTTTAGTATCCTTGGAAACACTAGATACATTCATATTTCTTAAATTATATTATAGAGTGAAAAAATAAAACAACAGAGTCTCTATAGTCCACACTGATATACCCTCAGAAAATCCCTACAGGTTAGTCATAAAATACTTCTTCACATCCTCGAAAAATAAAACATTGAAATGGGTAAGCTCAGATGCTCACTAAGGATAAAAATATAGTGGAAACTTTCATAAATAAGCATAAACATTTATGGAAATGTATAACTAAAACAAAAAGCCTTTTGAACATGAAATTCAGAATAATATGGAAAAAATAAAATGAAATAATTCCATTTACTTATTCACATGGATATTCTACTAGTAGAATAATCACATGCAATATCAATAACCACTTTCATAAGGATGGAATGCATAATGCCAGACTATCATAACCACATATTCAAGGCCATGTTCTAAGACTAAAAATAATATTTTGTCAAGGCCTTGTCCCAAGACAGTAGTTTGTCTCATGATACCTACCGATGCATCGAGGATCTATAGAGGGAAACACACATCACTTACTAAGTCCAATGCATTCCTCATATGAAAAGTTTGAAACATAACATAAACATTTTTATTAAAACTAGCATACGAAATGTCAATACTTTATCCCTAAACCATGAATGGTATAAAAATAACACATACATAGTGAAACATATCACAAAACCTTCAATACAATATGGAAGTTTTGTATCATAATAAATCAACTTTAAATAAGCTTAAAATACATCAAAGGATGTTGACAAAGATGAAATCAAAACTATTTGAGAGAAATATCTTTTTTTGAAATCATTTAAAAGTCACATATTTGTAAAAAAACATTTACATTGAAAATATTCTTATAAGCTTGTAAGGGAAGATTTTATGATTTTATAATGGTGGAAAATAGCTACACCCAACGTATAAGTAAAAAAAACATTCTTACCTTAATTTTGTAGAAAAGGTTAAAAAGGACCTTGTTTGGAAAATGATGGAAATATTCCTTTATAAAAATATTATAAAATTCAAACAAGGGTATAAATTAATTTATCCCATAGTCTATAAAATATTAAGAATGTTTTTAAATACATTTTTAAGAAACGTGGATGTGGATGATAAAGAGATCGCAGTAGATAATTACGTATAAACAATCTTAGATAATGAAGAGATTGTGAAACAAACCCTTACCTTGAACTTTACCTTGGTTGAGGGTAGGTTAACCTCCTGTATAATAGTGAAATAATTGTTATTATATTATAACATAATCATATACATTAATATGATATCATATATGATCTTCAAATATTGCTTTGTTAATAATATTTTAGTATTATCGTTCTTTTATATGTTTGGTTACATAAGCTGTGTTCATTATGGATAGGCTTTATATTATACATATAGAATATTTCAACAAGTCTCTAAACATTATTTCTAATCATCAAATAAAAATTAGTCTTGAAGGAATATGATGGACAATGAATCTCATCGCGTTCGTGGAGACAGTAATCTGTACGTACGCACGAGCGACAATATCATTCTTTTGATATTAAAAGAATATATAATTGGATTTTATATCCTATATAAATAATAATTATCATGTTATATTTATTATTTAAAACAATTTAACATCATTATTATACCCAAACGAATATTAATGTATTGAATAACAATTACACCACGACTTGGAGACGGTATGTTGTACGTACGCACGTATGGTGACATGTCATTAAAAGGATGGATAGAATAATGAATTTAGTTGTAAAATATTTATATTAATATCACAGTATATAGAAGATACTGGATTTGTTATTTTATAATGGAAACAACAATGAAAAATGAACTGGAAGAAAAAAGGAACATGAGAGAGTTGATGAAATATTTACCTCTTCTTCGGGTTCTTCTTTTTGATTTGATCAAAAGGGCTCCTTAAGATGGATTTATGACTAAAGGAAGGAATCTAGGATGGATTGAGTATAGTTGATATGGTATATGGGCAGATTTTGGCAGAGCCAAAAGGCTTTTATGGTGTGAATTGGAGAGAAGGGGGAGTGCCATTTTATAAGAGAGGTGAGGGGCACCTTAGGAAAAGCTAGAAATATTATTTTATAATAAAATAATTTTCAGTTTCTAATGATTCCAAAATGGATTATTTAAAGGATAAGGTAGGTATGGGTCAAAAAACACTCAACCAATAAGTGTTAGACAGGTTTGGGTCACTATATTAACTTTATCATTTATATTTAACTCTTAGTTAAATAGTTTGACATTTACCATGTCTCTTTTGTATTTTTTTATTATATGGTTAATAAACCTACTATATACTTTCAAGAAAAACAATATTGGTTCATTAATGATAAACCTATCGTTATATAAGTCCTTTGGCATATCCTTATATTTTTAGGAATAGAATATCAATTAATAATGTAATATTTGTTTTAAAAACTCTTTTATGTCAATTTTGACACAATTGGGAATTTTCTCTTTTCTAAATTTATAACAGCATCATTAATTCGAAGAAAATTCATCTAACCAACCTTGATATATCATATTAACCTATAAAATTATTTTAATTCATAAAAAGTCTTAAAATACATTTTTTTGGATATTTATAATATCAATTATTTTAATATTTTATTAATTAGGTAATTACTGCATCAAAATTGTGTCATAAATAAATTAAATTATTTAATGTATAAATTTTTAAAAAAATCAATTATTTAGGAAATATTTTTATCTTTCAAGTTAATATTTATAATCGAATTTATCTTATGTATAACCTTATATTAAAAATGTTTTAGTTATTACACTTTGAATTTAAATCTCATAACGCTTCCTTGTATTAAATAATAATAAATGTCCTGATCTAATCCAAGTGGACCAAAGAGGTTCATATGTCATTCCTACTGTTTTTTTGGTCGAATTACACAAATACAATAGAATTAGGACATGTGTTAGGGTAATAATAATATCATTTTCCCTTAATTACCCTATTTACTTTTAACCATGGTAAATAAAAGTAAATAATTACTATTTAACAAATTTATTTTCATCTCCTTGAACCACATTTTACATACTGATATCAACCGTGTCTCTTGGATTTTTGAAATTCCACACACAGAAGTGGTAAAATTGAATTTTACGTGAATTTGCAAATTCTCCTAGGAGGTGGGTAAAAGACGGTAAAAAGTTCAATAAAATTATTATATATCTAAAATTATTATAAATGGACTCCAATGAATTACATTGATCATATATAGGTATTATGTATCTATTTTTACCTAATATAACATTACATAAAATAAATAATTATTTAAATAAAAATTCTGTTTTAAACTATAACTAGTGTTTTTTCACTATTCATAAAAAATCGAAGGTTTTCAGGAAAATATCAAAAATTAACCCTAAGGTAATTTTGATATTTCGAATTCAAAAATGAAGTCCATTTTGAATGATAAAATTTATAAAATTTAAAAATATGTGTATTACTATTCATAACGGCTATTTTGATTGGTTGTGGTGTGTGGTAGAACTCGAAGCTTCGTACAACACACACTACTGTATTATTCAAAGAGAAGTGTACCATGGTAGCTTGGGGTGTTAAATTATCCCCTCCTTAAAATAGTTTTTTCCTTGAAATTTCTAGAATATTACTACATAAAAAGACTCAGGTGGTTCTTCATCATAAGTTCCTTGGGTTCCCAATTTGCCTCTTCCATCTTATGTTTCCTCCCTAGAACATTCACTAGCTGAGTCGTCCGGTTTCTCAGCACTTGTTCTCTTATATCAAGAATCCTGATGGGTATTCGCAATAATAAGGATTGGGTTCCAGTTCTACTGCCTCATAGGTGAGTACATGCATTGGGTCAGGCTTGTATTTTCTCAATAGTGATATGTGGAACACATCGGGAACTTTGGAGAGACTTGGAAACATTGCCAAACGATAAGCTAAATCCCCAATTCGTTTTAGAATTTCGAAAGGTCTGATGTACTTGGGACTCAATTTACCCTTCTTACCAAAATGTATAACTCACTTCTATAGAGATAACTTCAAGAAAACATGATCTACTATCTAAAATTTTAAATCCTTCCTTCGGTTATCGGCATAGCTCTTCTTCCTACTTCGAGCTTCTTTGATGTGGTTTTGGATTACCTTCACCTTTTCCATCTTTTCCACCACCAGTTCTGGGCCTATGAGTTTTCTTTCACCATCATCATCCCAACAGGTTGGTGTGTGACATCTATTTTCATATAATGCTTCATATGGTGCCATGTGAATACATGAATGGAAGCTATGGTTATAGGAAAATTCCACCAGAGGTAAATATTGATCCCACATACCCTGAAAGTCAAGTGAGAAAGATCTCAAAAAGACTTATAAGGTTTGAATAGTTCGTTCTGATTGTCCATCAATTTGGGGGCGGTAGGCACTGCTCAAATGAAGTTCAGTATCTAGGGCTTTCTGAAGGCTTTTCAAGAATCTTGATGTAAAACATGGATCACGGTCATAAAAAATCGATAGGGGTACTCCATGAAGTCTCACTACTTCATTAATATATAGTCTTTCTAGACGTTCAAGTGGTAAATCCTCCATTATAGAAAGAAAATGTGATGACATGGTAAGATAATCAACAATGAACCATATTGCATCATTGCTTCTAGTAGTATTTTGTAGTCCCATGACAAATCCCATCGTAATATTATCCCATTTCCACTCTGGTATGGGAAGAGGTTGCATGACTCCTCCAGTATGTGGCCTTCCAGCTTTCACATGTTGAAAAAACATACATATTGACACAAAATCATCAATTTTTCTTTTCTTGTTGTCCCACCAAAAACATTCCTTCAAATCTCTATACATTTTGGTGCTCCCATGGTGTATAGAGAAATTGGAACTATGAGCATCATCCATCAATTCCCATTTTAGATCAGGTATATCAGTAACAAAAATTCTCTTCCCAAATTTCAAAATTCCATCTTCATACACAAAGTCATTGAATCTCCCATCATTCGCAGCTTTAATCTTATTTTGAAAATCTTCATCATTGTTCTGAGAACTCTTTATTCTTTCTAGTAAAGATGGTTTGGAAACCATTTAAAAAAGTTTTGATGTTTCCCCTTCAATGGTTATTCCCATATCCATCTTTACTAGATCCATGAAAATAGGATCCTTTTCAACTGCCATGTGGTTCAAAACTCCATGATCTTTTCTACTCAAAGAATATGCCACCTTATTTTCCTTCCCCAGGTGGTAGAGTATCATGCAATAATAATCTTGAGTAGTTCAATCCATCGACTTTGCCTCATGTTGAGTTATTTTAGTGAGAAAATATACCTCAAACTCTTTTGATCGGTATATATCTAAAATTTTTCACCTTATAGACAATGTATCCATATCTTTAAATACAATATCATAGCTGCTAACTCAGTATCATGAGTATGATAGTTTTTCTCATGAATTTTTAGCTGTCGTGATGCATAGGCAATGACCCGATCATTCTGCATAAGGGCACAACCAAGTCCTTTCATTTATGAATCACTGTGAATAAAAAACCCATCATTCCCAGATGGTAGTGTTAAGATAGTATCATTGAATACTCTTCTCTTTATTTATTCAACACATTCTTCACACTATTTTGTCCAAAAAAAATTAACCCCTTTTCGTATGAGTTATGTAATGGGTTAGCCAACCGGGCAAAATTCTGGACGAAATGTTGATAATAACCTACTAATCCAATAAAACTGCATACCTCAGTTATACTCGTTAGTGTTGGACAATCATGGATTGCTCTTGTCTTAGAAGGATCAACATATATTCCATCCCTAGAGATAATCTGGCCATGAAAAGAAACCTCTTGAATCCATAATTCACACTTGCCAAACGTCCCATATAATTCATGTCTCCTAAGAGTCTTCAGGAAATGCGCAAGTGATTTTCATGATCTTTGTAGCTTTTGGAGTATACCAAGATATAATAAATAAATAACACTACAAATTCATCAAGATACTCCTTGAAATATCTTTTCATTATATCCATGAAAAAAGAAGGTGCATTAGTCTGCCCAAAAGGCATTACTGTAAACTCGTAATGCCCGTACCTGGTTCGAAATGTTGTATTCGGAATGTCTTCCTTCTTCACACACAACTGATGATATCCAGATCGATGGTAAGTTATTGATAAATATTGAGCTCTATGAAGTTGGTTGAATAAATCATCAATGCGAGGTAGGGGATACTTTTTCTTTATTGTCATAGCATTGATCTCCCTGTAGTCAATGCACAACCTCATAGATCCATCTTTCTTCATAACAAAAATAACAGGGGATCCCCATGGAGAAACACTAGGGAGAATAAATCTATTATTACTCAATTCCTCTACTTGTTTATTTTGTTCAACTAATTCCACAGTGTCCATACTATAAGGGGTCTTCGATGTGGGCCTTGAATCAGGACTTAAATTAATGGAAAATTCAATTTCTATTTCTAGAGGAGGTCCGGGTAAATCTTTTGGAAACACATCAACATATTCTCTCACAATAGGTATATCCTCTATTTGAACATTCCTTTCCTCACCCACAGTCATTTCATTCTCTTCCTCCCCAATAATTGAATTTAGTTGAGCTACTGGATGTGGATATAGATAAGAATTAGGTGGTGATGATTTTGCTCTAAAGATAAGGTGTTCATTATCATCATCATCAAAAATAGTGACCTACTTCTTCATATAATAATTTTTTTCATCATGGTCCGAATTACAATCCATAATGAGGATTATATCAAATTCAATCATGGGTATGATGATGATATCAGTAGATAAAGAACATTTATATGACCTAATGGGAACTGATTCACAGAACTTTGTTGCAATGATACTTCCATTATGAGTTTTGACTGACAAATCCCTTGATAAATAAAATTAAAAATATCTAATTTTCTTAGAAAACTTGGATGATATGAAAAAAATTGATAATCCAGAATGAAATAAATCTTTGGTTAAAATTGATGAAACCATTAAATTACCTGCCCCCACGTCTTTTGGAGATTCCACCTCTACAGTAGTGATAGTATAATCTTGTATTTGATCCCTTGGACTTTTCTAAGGTAAGTTCCCTTGAAACATAGGAAATTCATTTGCTTAAGTTCCCATCTCCCTACAATTATAGAATCGAACAATGGTATCTTCCTTCTTCCCCTTGCAATCACAAGCTTGATGGACTTTTTAACCGCACTTGTAATAGACTCCCATTCCCTTCAAGCAAGTACCAGGGTTTTTCTTTCCACATTTAATGCAAGATGAATATTCAACTTTTCCCTTATTCCCCCTTTTTCCATTTCTAGAGTGTTCAGCAGATCTCTTCTTCTCTTTATTTTCTTTAGAGTCATAAGACTTAGATATTTCCTTTTCTATCTTGATAGCACATGTGACAATTTCTTCATATGAAGAGAAGGATTGTGAGACTAATACTCGATAATGAAATGGTTTTAACCCATCAAATAAATGATCAATCTTACTTCTTGTGTTATGTATATAATCTGCATCATGCATCACTAACCTTGTAAATTTAGCCTCATACTTTGTGACATTATCATCCTCCTTTGGCCTCAAACTCAGAAATTGCCTTTCCATATCTACTCAATGGTCACAAGGAAAGTATTTTTCTAAAAAAATATCTTTAAACTCCCTCCATTACATACTTTATACTTATTCATCTTCCTTTTTGTATTTTATCAATGACCACCATTGATCAGCATCTCCAGTGAGGTGATAAACTGCCATGACAACTTCTTCTCGTTCACTACTCCCCAAAGCCTAAAATATTTTCTCTAAGGAATTTATCCATTTCTCTGCTACTATTTGATTTGTACTCCAATTGAATGTTTTTGGTTGTTGGCTCATGAAGCGATCTAACATTGACCCTCCATGTTGTGGATCAGGGTGCTCCATATGGGTAAGTTTATTATTCATAACATAAGTGAGTTTTCTGAGTATGGTGATAAGTTGATCAATACCAGTTGTGTCACTAGCTCCACTATAATTATCTTGATCAGGATGGAAATCCCTACATGGAGTGTGGGAATTAATATGGTTTCCATTCCTTCTACTAGGCGCCATTTCTAAAAAATGGCATAAACTAGATTAGTTTATGAATTGAAATACATAATTCCAAACTTGTAAAACACTTAACATAAATTGAACATTTTATTGATATAATCCATAATCATAAAAAATGGTTTTTAGAGGAATTATATACTCATAATACCATAATAATTGTTTGTAAAGAAAATTAGAATTATCCTAAGCATATCCCCCGATATTGTCATAACCAAGAGTGCAGCAAGACCCGTTATCGTGCACCAGTTCCTGTTCAAGTCTAGCTCAAAGCGGTGTTTTCGATTTTTACCTCTAGGTACATCTTCTCCAGAGCCACCTCTACCTGCTCGTATCCAGACATGGATGTATTTCTCAGAAAACTCACAAAATATCTACAATACCAAAATTCTAGGAAGTTCTTCTATACTAATCCTCAAAGTCTATCTTAGGTCTATGTGCTCTAATCAGAGTTTATCTAAATCTAGCTTCCATGGTTTGTAATAAACTTACTCTGATACCAACTATAATGCCCTGGCCACAGTTACCCAGAGTTGGTGCATTATTACATAACATTGGCATGATCACAAAAGATCATGTCTTGAAAGACCGATTAGTTTAGTAGCCTTGGAAATCCTAGATACATTCATAAGGCTTACATTACATCATAAAGTGAAAAACTACAACAACATAGTCTCCATATTCCAAAATCATATCCCCTTAGACTATCCTAGCAGGTCAGTAATAAAATACTCTTCACATCCTGGGAAAAATAAAACATAGAAAGGGGTGAGCTCAGACTCTCAGTATGGATAACAATATAGATGAAACATACATAAATAATCATAAACATTTAAGGCAATGTATATCTAAATCAAAATCCTTTTAAACTTGATCTCTAGCATAATATGGAAAAAATAAAATGAAATAATGCAATTTACTTATTCACATATATATTCTACTAGTCGAATAATCACATGAAATATCAATAACCACATTCATAATGATGGAATGCATAATGCCAGACTATCATAACCACATATTCAAGGCCTTGTGCAAAGACTACAAATAAGATTTTGTCAAATCCTTGTTCTAAGACACTAGTTTTTCTCGTGAGACCTACCGATGCATCGAGGAGCTATAATGGGCTCCACCCATCACATACTATGTCCAATGCATTCCTTATATGAAAATTTTAAACAGAACATAAAAATTCATATTAAAACTAGCAAACGAAATTCAATACATTATCCATAAGACATGAATGGTATAAAAATAACACATCAATAGTCAAACACATCACAAAACCTTTAATACAATATGGATGTTTTTTATCATAATAAATCAACTTCAAATAAGCTTAAAATCCATCAAAAAATGTTGATATAGATGAAATCAAAACTATTTGAGAGAAATATCACTTTTTGAAATCATTTAAAAGTCACATATCTGTAAAACAAAACATTTACTTTGATAATATTCTTATAATCTTGTAAGGGAAGATTTTATAATTTTATAACAGCAGAAAACAGCCACGCCCTCCGTATAAGAAAAACAGACATTCTTACCTTATTTTTTTCAAAAAGGTTAAAAAGGACCTTGTTTGGAATCGACGGAATGAATCCTTTATAAACATCCTATAAAATTCAAACAAGGGTATAAATGAATTTCAACCATAGTCTATAAAAAATTAATAATGTTTTGAAATACATTTTTAAGAAACTTGGATGTGGATGATAAATAGGTCCCAGTAGAAAATTACCTATAAAAAATCTTGAATAATAAAGAGATTGTGAAATAAACCCTTACCTTGTACATTTCCTTGGTAG
Source organism: Viscum album (assembly GCA_963277665.1). Lineage (NCBI taxonomy): Eukaryota > Viridiplantae > Streptophyta > Magnoliopsida > Santalales > Viscaceae > Viscum > Viscum album. Next base: position 1,256,154,625 of record OY728157.1, on the reverse strand, counting down.
ATGGTATGTTAAACTCAGGTATAATGGTGAAATAATTGTTATTAAATTATTCAATAATCATATACGTTAATATGATATCATATATTATCTTCTAATATTATTTTGATAATAATATTTTAGTATTATCGTCATTTCGGGTGTTCACATACTTGTTTTCTTTTATATGTTTGGTTACATAAGTTTTGTTAATTATGGATAGGTTGTATTTTATTAATATCCAGAATTTCAAAAAGTATTTAGACATTTTTTTAATCCTTAAATAAAAATTATTCTGGAATGGATACGATGGGGAATGAATCTCATCGCGTTCGTGGAGATGGTAATCCATACGTACGCACGAGCAACAATATCATTCTTTTGATATTAAAATAATATATAATTGGATGTTATATAATATATAAAGAATAATTATCATGTCATATTTATTATTTACAGCAATTTCACATCATTATTATACAGATACAAATAATAATGTATTGAATAACAATTACACCACGACATGGAGACGGTAAGCCATATGTATGCACATATGGTGACACGTAATTAAAAAATAGATAGAATAATGAATTTAGGTGTACCATATTTATAATAACATCATAGTATATGGAATATACGAGAGTTATTATTTTATAATGGAAACGAAAATGAAGAAGGATGTGGGAGACGAAAGGAACTTGAGAGAGGTGATGAAATATTTATCTCTTCTTCGGGTTCTTCTTTTTGATTTGATCAAAAGGGATCTTTAGGTTGGATTTATGACTAAAGGAAGGACTCTAGGATTAATTCCAGATAGTTTTTAGGGTATTTTGGCAGAGTTTGGCCGATCCAAAAGGCTTTGAAGGTGTGAATTAGAGAGAAGGGGGATTTCCCTTTTATAAGATGGGTGACAGGAACTTTAAAAAATGCTAGAAATATTATTTTATAATAAAATAATTTTCGGTTTCTACTATATCCAAAATGGATTATTTAAAGTATATTGTGGGGATGGGTAGAAAACCACTCAACCAATAGATTTTATATAGGTTTGGGTCACTATATTAACTTTATCTTTTTGATTTAACTCTTAGTTAAATAGTTTGACATTTACCATGTCTCTTTGTATTTTTATATTATATGGTTAATAAACATACTATATACTTCTAAAAGAACCCAAATTGGTTCATTAATAATAAAACTATTATTATATAAATCCTTTGGCCTAACCTTATATTTTTTGTAATAGAATATCAATTAATAATATAGTATTTTTTTTAAACTATTTTATGTCAATTTTGACACAATTTGGTATTTTGTTTTTTCTAAATTTATAACAACATTATTACTTCGAAAACAATTCGTATAACCAACCCTAATATGTCATAATAACATATAAAATTAGTGGAATTCATAAAAAGTCATAAATTACATTTATTTGGATATTTATAATATCAATTATTTTAATGATTTATTAATTAGGTAATTACTGCATCACCATTGTGTCATAAATAAATAAAATTATTTATTGAATAAAATTATTTAGTAAAATTCCATTATGTAAGAAATATTTTTATATTTCTAATGAATATTTATAATCGAATTTATATTATTTATAACCCTATAATAAAAATGTTTTAGTTATTAAACTTTGATTTTAACTCTTTTAACTCTTCTTTGAATTAAATAATAATAAATGTGCTAATCTAATCCAAGTGGACCAAAGAGGTACATATTTTATTCCTAAGGTTGTTTTTGGTATAATTGTACTTATCCAATGGAATTAGGACATGTTTTAGGGTAATAATATTATTATTTTTTCCCTTAATTACAGTATTTACTTTTAACCGTGGTAATAAAACTAAAATGTAACTATTCACAAAAAATTATTTTCATCTCATTGAACCACATTTTACTAACTGATATCAACCGTGTCTTTCAGAGTTTTGAAATTCTACTCACAGAAGCGGTAAATTTATGTTTGATGTTAATTTTAAAATTCTCTTATGAGGAGGGTAAAAGACGGTGAAAAGTTCAATAAAATTTTGATATATCTAAAGTTATTATAAACTGACTCCAATGAATTAAATTGAACTTATATAGGTATTATGTATCTATTTTTACCTAAAATAAATTTAAATAAATTAAATTATTATTTAAATAAAAATTCGGTTTTAAACTATAACTCTGTGCTTTTTCACTATTCATCCAAAATTGACGTTTTTCAGAAAAATACCAAAAATTCACCCTAAGATAATTTCGATATTCAAAAATCAAAATTGAAGTCCATTTTGAAAGATAAAATTTATAAAATTTCAAAAAGTGGGTATTACTATTCATAACGGCTAGATTGATTGGTTATGGTGTGTGTTAGAACTCAAAGTTGCGTACAACACATGCTACGGTATTATTTAAAGAGAAGCGTACCGTGAAATATTGGGGTGTTAAAGACCTATTAGAATTGATTTGATCCCCTTGCATCAATATAGCTTCCTATTTGATCCCAGAAGCATCACAATACACCATGTCCTCCACACACGTCTCAGGTAAGATCAAAATTAGTGTCGATGTCAAGCACTTCTTCAGTTCCTGGAAAGCATTCTCACATGATTCCATCCAATCAAACATTAACTCTTTCTTTGTAAAATATGAAAATGGTGCTACCAATCAGGAAAAGTCCATGAAAACCCTATTATAATAACCAGATAATCCAAAAAATATTCATATATCAAAATAATTAGTGGGATCCTACAAAGTAATCACTACCTGCACTTTTTCTGGGTCCACTATCACACCTTCTTCTACGATTATGTGCCCTAAAAAGTGTACCCTTTCAATCCAAAACTAACATTTAGATAGCTTGGCATACATCCAATGATCTCTCAGTGTACACAAGATGATGTCAATATTTTGGGCATGAACTTCATGAGTCTTAGAGTACCCCAAGATGTCGTCAACAAACACCACTAAAATCTAATCTAAGTACGGATGAAAGATCCTATTCATTAAGTCCATAAATACTACTAGATCATTTTTTAACGGAAAACAGAATTATGAAAAACTCATAAAAGACATAATTTCTTATGAAAGAAGATCTTCTTATATAAGAGGTCTGAACTCTCACATATTGATACCCTGATCTTAATTGATCTTTGAGAAAACACCAGCCCCCTTCAGCTGGTCAAATAGTTCATCGATATGTAGAAGAGGATATAGATTCATAAAATTCATTATATTCAACTTCTGATAATTGACAAAAAAGAATAAACTCTTGTGGGCCTTCATTGAAAACAAAACAGGTGATCCCCAAGGTGACATACTTTGACATATAAAAACATTATTTTCGAAGTCCTCCATCTGCGTTTTGAGATCTTGAAGCTCAGTTGGTGCCATTATGAAAGGTGGAATAGATAACAGATCATCCCTTTGCCTGAGATCAATAATGAATTCCACATCCTTCTTAGATGAAAACCCTAAAAATTCATCATGAAAAAATCATAAAATAGTTCTACTACTGGTGGAAGGATGTATTTCCAACCGCACTCATCATCCATAAAAAGACTATAAACTTTGTTTTTTACCCCTCTCAGTTGTTGATTGGCCAATCTCGGCCTATATGCATATCCCATTCTCCATAATGAACAGACTGGTCAACCTCAGGAGATACAAAGGTCACTCTACTGTGGTAAAAAACTATGTGGGCTCGGTATGCGACTAGCTAGTCCATACTCATAATATGGTCAAATCCATTTATATCATGGATATAGATATCATAAATGAAATGATAATCTCTAATATTTAGTGTACATATCTTTCAAAAATAGATTTCTCTAGATCGTGTTCCCAATGGTGTATTAATATTCATCACCTCGCTTACAAACTCCACCTCCTGGATCAAGTCATTAACAAAATTTACATATATAAAGGAATGAGAGGAACTAGTATCAAACAAAGAAATATATAAAGTAGAAGAAACTAGAATAATAACTCTCACTATCTATGGACCATCCTCACTCTCCACAAGTGTATGTGGTACTTCATGTAAATGCCATGCCCCTCTTCCCTACGGTGTCGTCTGACTCCCTAGAGTAGAACCTCACTTGATGATACATGTTCTCATACCCTAAAGAACCATTTCCACTACCTCTACCAACTCTTCTAGTAGAACCCCATCTTACATATCTATATGGTGTAGAAGACCCCCTTCCCACACACTGACTCTGAGTAGCTTCTCCCTCAGCACCAGCCTACTGATGCTTCTTGCAGAACTTCGGTTGGTGTCCCATATTGCTACAAAACTGATATTCAACTAGGGTTCAATGGAAATGTGTACAATAGTGTCCCTATGTACATTAATGGTGTAAAAGAACATGAGTAATATCTGGTGCAACTATTCCTCCTGAATTCCCACCTTGCTTTCCACTATTCAATCTAAGGTTCTAATGATGGCACTTACTGCTCTCAAAAGATACACTACCTGATCGTCAAGCTACCTATCTAGTACTGTAAGCTGCCTTTAACTTCCCCTATAAAATAAGAGCCTTATTAACCACTTCTCATAATTATTTCAGCCTAAAGATATTCACATGGGACTTAATTTCACATCTATGTCCATCCTAATTTTTTTTGCCGAAGAAGCCTCATTTTCCACCAATGTTGGAGAAAAATGCTATAAATTTGTGAAATTTTTATCTAACTCTATTATGGATATTATTTCAGGGGTAAAATTCATATTCTCTGAAGCATTATCCTATCTAAATGTTTTTAAATAGAAGGATTTTGAGAACTTCTCTTGAACGTCATTCCATAACATATCATCGACCTGTCTTGATCATACATAAATATCCCACCAATGCTTCACTAAAACCTGTATCATATAATTTTCCAACATGACCCTGATACTAGCTAGAGTCTCTAAATTGACATGTATTGTCTCTATAGATTAAATCTAGAATTCATCACCCTCGGGTATACCCTCTTTAGTAAAAGTAGGAGGGTGATGCAACTGAAACTCCCTTGTCAACTCTGAAATGCTTTTCCAACTTGCCCTGGGTCTCTCTCCTTGAATTAAATGGAATGATCAATGTTCTCTTGGAACTATTCACCTTCTACCTTTTCTTTCACCAAAGGTGCCTCAAGTTCTATTTCTGGAAGTTCCTTCCAGGCCATACCCTTAACTCACCCTCAACAAGAATTATGGAGGTATATATATACAATTCTAGAAACATGTATTTAGTCTCATAACAGAACCTTATGCTATTTATGTAAGTAGAGAAACTAACATAACAAGATTCAATATATCCTTTCCCCTTTTTATCACCACACGGTCAACACTGAGGCCTTATCACTACCCTTAACCATCCTACTACTAGGTCTTAGTTAAAAAGGGTACATACATTCTCATTAATTAATAAAACCATTAATTAATAAAAACATTAATTAATCACAAAATATAAAGTTAATTAATTCAAAAAATAATTAATTAATCATACTCGTTTCATCAGTAAATTTTATTACTAGACACCCATTTATTCTCATTTTTCATCATTATTTCAATCTCAAATCAAAGAAAAACAGTTCAAGTTGAACAGAAAACCCATAACTCAATTTTCCATGTGTTCTTAGAATGATTCATGTTACAAAAACCCTGAGTGCATAGAATGATTCAATAAAACTCAAAGATCATGATTCTTTAGGCCAAAAATAAAAATTCAACAATTTTCAAAACAAATATCACATCACATAATATTTGAGTCACCTAAGGTGTAATAATATCCAACTGTAACAACAAACAAAAATAACAATAATCCCACCCTGAGTACTCAAAATTTCCCCCATACATGGGTTTGGAACTCCTGTACACGTGCTCATTACCAAGCCATGACTCTTCCTAGTCATCTTTATACCTTTCCCAAAAAATCAAGACAAAAGAACAAGAAATAATGTAAAACCTCTCTGATACAACTTTGTGACATCGCGACCCACGTGCCACTAAATGATGCCCAGACCCAGTTGGCCACATGCCCCAAAGTGCACCTCCCCGTATGCCAGAGGGTGCCGACTAGCAACGTGGGTCTGGTAAGTCAGTATTGGGGAGACTATTCCATCTTTTATCAGAATAAAAAACCAATGGAGCAGAATAACAATAACAAATTAAAGAATCTTATAAATAACTAGAATAATTCTATGTCATATGATAATCAAAACCTGAAAATATAATACTCAACCAAAAGTATAAACATTATATTAAAATGAAAATTTCAAATGTCTACAATTAAAATGAATTTAAATACATAATGACTGCCAAACAGGTCCCAAACCATGTTTGGTTCCCTCACCCATGCTCCAATCCCAAACAAAAACCTATCCTAGGGACTTTCTCTTATCCTGTCCTATAACATAAATGTCTATTCAGGTTTCGATAAGGCGACCCAAATAGGGTCTGATTACAACTCAGTAGGACACCACCAGCGTTGTCTAAAATGAGTCTAGTAAAAAGATAGTGCATTCAATTCATTGATGAAAAAATACAATGCATAATTAAACACTTATCCCATTATCAGTTAATATTTAATAATCACATTAGTATGAGTCTCAATTCATGTTTCCCATTTTAATAATAATTAATTATTATTAATCATTTGGTATAGGTCGTTATTCTTAGCACCTAAAATCTCATTATGTGTAGGTCACCATGCATATCACTCTATATCTCATTCAGTGTAGGTTTTCATTCCTAGCACACCATAATCTCAATCTTGGTTAAATATTGGGGATGAAATCCATGTCCATGTCCCAACATCTAATCCGTGTAGAACGTGATTTATGGCACCCAAAAAATATCAACCATTTAATCATTAATTATTTTACCAGAATTTTTCACATAATTCCATTACTAATCAAAATATTAGTTAAGCATTTCAAAGGCCATTAATTAACTCATCAATTAAATAATCACATAACCCATAAATTAATTCTTCAATTAATTAATCAATCTACACAATTATCATTCCATAATTAATTATTCAAAATTAATAATCAATATAAAATGTTAACTTGTCATAATTAATACTCACAATTAATTATCTTTGATCAAAATCATGTCCATAATTATTTATAACAATTAATTATTATACATAGCTAAAAATAATTTCATTATTAATTCCACCCAACTTATTATCTTACCATTGAAAATTAAGTATCTCAGTTATAATATCTCAACCCATAAAAAATCACTAAAATATCTATTTGGAACCCCTGATAATTTGTTCCATGATTTAATTATCAATTAATTACGAAAGAAAACATATATAAAATTCTTGTAATGTCCCGGATCCGGGTGCCACGCAACGAGTGCCCCGAACCCGGTTCGCCACGTGACCTCAAGCACATTTCCCCAAACGCCAGAGGCTGCCGACTAGCAGTGAGGGCCCAAGTATGATAGTGGGGAAAGTATGCCCTCATTTGTCAAAGTGTAGCACAATGGAATGCAAAATAAAACATACAACGACTGCGGAAGCAGTAAACATACACAACTGAAATAACTACAGTAGTGGATATAACAAACAGTATATAAGTGATGGGGATACATGTTTCAAGTTCTAAGAAAACAACCAGAACATGTTATACATCAATACAGTACAACAAAATACAGAGTACAGCAAAACAAGAAAAACAACAGGCAGCAGCATCACGAGCCCAGGCTCGGTCCCATGCCCTCCTACTCCTCAGCAACAGTCAAGTAGTTGTATAGGGACTCTTTCCCCTATCTACACCTTCAGTAACGTAATCTGTTTGGGCCGAAAAGCATGACTCAAACAGGGTGTGAGAAATATATCTCAGTAGGCACCCACCAAAGGCACATGCCCAACTGTGTGTAAGCATGAAACAATAGTGTGCAATAGTAAAATGAATTAAAGTAAGCAGTACTGACAAGTAACTATCTTAACAATTAAATTTCCATTTTTTTATTTATTTAATTCATTACATACTAGAAATCACCACAGTGACTTTCTAAACAAGCAGTCCACGTCCTCAGACAAGAAAAACCTTAACCTCAGGTAAGTAGAATCCAACCCGCAGGTATAGCCCTCACGCGTAACAGAAATTGACCTCAGGTGTAGGAAGTGTCTACCACAGGCACAGAGTCTATCGCCCTCAGGCACGGAAGAAGTTTCCCTCAGGCCGAAAATAACTACAGCCCTCGGGCTAACTAGTGTAGTGCCCACATGCTAATCACAAAAACGCCCTCAGGCTAAACAGGTAACCGGGCCATGCCCAAAATATCAAAATTCCATAAACAAGCAATTAAACTCAAGGAAATTCTACAATTACTACATTTAAGGCATACCCTCGGGTATCCTAGGCAAACGGCTAAACAGTGAAACACACCCCCGACGTGGTTCCGGATCCAAGCAGCGATCCCAACTAGAATTTTATTATCACAATTTAATCACCTACGCAATTATAGGAATTAAATATAGCAACGGCCTCAGCTAGACGACACCCCAACATGGGTTCGTGGAATGAAAACGCACAAAACACATAGTAGTTGGAAAACTAAACACCAATCCACCTACCTTTTACGTCAACCAGCATTATACACGAACTCCGACTCCAGAAACGCCCAAGAAATGCGTAGATCTGACGAAGAACAAAACCCATTAAAACGTAAATAACTTATGTTAGGAGAAGAATTGGTAAGAATGGTACCCAGAGAGGAGAGGTCATACCCGTGTGGTTCCAACGAAATCGTCCGAAGCCGAAACGGATTCCAGACAAATGCCCGGTGGATCATCAAAGATCTGTCCTTCTCCTTTGGCTCCAAAATGGTTCAAGAGTCTCCTTTTCCAAATGAGGAGGCTACTGCCTGTTTTAAGCCGAAAAAACAAAGTACACAGCATGTACTTCTTGAGTACACGACATGTACATCTTTCATTTAACTGTTCATTTGGTGGCACTGCCACACTGGTCATCCGTCAACATGAGTACATGGAATGTACTCCCAAGTACACGGTGTGTACTGTCGCCTAGCTGGCGATGACTCCACCACCGTACTATTCAAGCCTGCTGACTGACTACATGGCGTGTAAGGTACCACTACACGGCATGTAGTCGGTTCCTACACCCTTCGTCGCCGGCATGGATACACGCCCTGTGTACTCTTCCCAACACAGCCAAAAGTACATGGCGTTCCAAAATTTAGGATTTTTCCACAGTTTCCATATTTTATCAAAAACACTCAAGGAAAAGGAAAAAGAAGAATCCTGTACGTCAAAAATAAAACTGGGTTCATACAAACATCCCCCCTTATAGAAATTCATCCCCGAATTTCCCTTCCCAGGGTGGCGAAGAAAATGCTCAGAACAGCTATGGCCACTGAGCACGTACGTCGACCTCCCGCTCCGAGGTCTCATTCTGCACTCGGCCACGCTGCCATAGCACCTGTACGAGAGGAACTGACCGGCCTTGGAGAACCTTCGTGCTTCTGTCAATTATAAGAATCAGATTCTCCTTAAAGGACACATCATGCTGAAGCTCAACCTCCTCAGGCTGAAAGGTGTGAGATGGTTCTGAATGGTAGCGACGCAACTGAGACACATAGAAGACGTCGTGCATGGCTCGGTACCGTTGTGGTAACTGCAGCCGATAGGTAACCAGCCCGACTCTCTCGAGAATCTCTAATGGCCCCACATACCTCGGTGAAAGCTTACCCTGTCTCCTGATCCTATTGTGTCCCAGCCTCAGCAAAACACGTAAGAAAACCTGATCCCCGACCACGAACTCCAAAGGTCGTCTGCGGTGATCAGCATAAGATTTATGACGAGACTGTACGGTAGCCATCCGCTTCCGAATCAACTGGGCATGCTTAGATGTCTCCTGTACGAGCTGTGGCCCCAGTAAAGAACCCTCACCTGCCTCTAACCAGAACAAAGGTGATCGGCATGGCCTACCATATAATGCCTCATATGGTTCCATCTCAATAGTCGCCTAAAAACTATTGTTATATGAAAACTCGACTAAGGGTATATGCTTCTCCCACGAGCCCCCAAATTCTGGGACGCATGTGAGAAGCATATCCTCTATCACCTGTATCGTCTTCTCTGACTGGCCATCTATCTGAGGGTGGTATGTTGTGCTCAGAAGCACCTGTGTACCCAGCGCCCTCTGGAAACTCTGCCAGAAACGAGACGTAAAGCAGGAGTCCCAATCTAAAATGATAGAACGAGGGACCCCATGAAGACGTACGATCTCTCGGATATACATCCTTTCGAGCTCGTCCACACTTAAGGTCTCCTTGATCAGGAAGAAGTGAGCTACCATCGTGAGTCTGTCCACAACAACCCACACGGCGTCATTGCCTTGAGGTGACCTCGGCAATCTCGTCATGAAATCCATCACAACATTATCCCATTTCCACTCTGGAATGGGCAACTATTGTAACATCCTAGCTGGCCTCTGTTTCTCTGCCTTCACCTGCTGACAGGTGGAACACCTCGTAACAAAACCAGCTATCTCTCCCTTTATACCCGACCACCAGTACTGACGTCTCATGTCTCATTACATCTTGGTAACCCCAGGATGAACTTCCCAAGCAGAAGCATGAAACTCTTGCATTATCTCCTCACGTATATCCCATTAAACCCATACACGTCCATGGAAATACAAAAATTCATCATCGCCTATCATCCAACCGGGAGGAGCGTCGTCACTTTCCACCGACTCCTATAGAACTAGGCCTTCTAAAACCGATAGCATCCTCATCCTCACTCTGTCCAGGAGGGTAGAAGTCACAACTAACAAGGAAATATAATTCTACCCCCGACTGCCATTCACCTCTAGAAGCATCTCAGAGAACAAATCCATGAGCTGCTAATCACCAATGTCCTCTTGCACTCCCTGTATCTGAGTCTTCCTGCTCAGTGCATCGGCTACTGCATTACCTTTGCCAAGTGTATAGGAAGGCTCAAAATCGAAGGATTTTAGGTACTCAACCCACCTTCTATACCTCAGAATCAGGTCACACTGAGTAAAGATATACTTGAGGATTTTGTGGTCGGTGAAAACCACAAAATGATCATCCCTATAGATAGTGTCTCCAACAACGCAATGCATGAACAACTGCAGCCAACTAGAGATCATGAATTGGGTAATTCCTCTCATGTGGCCTCAACTGCCGAGACCCGTACGCAACAACTCGGTTGCCCTACATCAAAACTGCTCCCAACCAAATCCCTGATGCATCACAGTAAACTGTATAGCTCTTCCCCTGCTCTAGGAGTATCAGGATCGGTGATGATTTCAACCTTCCCTTCAGGTCCTTAAAAGCTGTCTCGCAAGCTTCTGACCAAATGAACTTCACACCCTTCTTAGTCAGACCCGTCAAAGGTGCTGCTAAGCGGGAGAAGTCCTGTATGATGCGTCTGTAGTAACCAGCCAACCCTAAGAAACTCCTTATATCAAACACGTTCTTAGGATGCTCCCAGGAAACTACTGATCTCACCTTCTCTGGGTCTACTGTAACTCCTACCTCTGAGATGATATGACCCAGGAAGTGAATTTGGTCCATCTAAAAGTGGCACTTCGATTTCTTAGCATATAGTTGATTCTCTCTCAGTGTACTCAATACGATCTCAAGATGGGTGGCATGGTCGTGTCGATTTTGAGAGTACACCAAGATGTAGTCCACAAATACTACCACAAATGAATCAAGAGACGGTTGAAACATACGATTCATCAGATCCATGAAAACTACGGGTGCGTTTATGAGTCCGAACTGCATAAACAAGTTCTCGTACAGACCATATCTGCTCCGAAAATCTGTAAGCAGTATATCTGATGGTCTCACGCACAGCTGATGATATCTGGATCTCAAGTCAATATTCGAGAACACTCGTGCTCCACGAAGCTGATCAAACAGATCATCTATCCTCGGCAAGGGATATCAGTTTTTAACCGTCAACTGGTTCATCTTCCGATAATCCACGCAAATTCTGAGGGTACCGTCTGCCTTTTTCACAAAAAGGACCGAAGAACCCCAAGGAGAAGTACTGGGTCGGATAAAAACTTTTGCATGTAGCTCCTCTAACTGCCTCTTGAGCTCCTGCTACTCAGTCATGGCCATCCTATAAGGAGGAATGGACACTGGTCCTGCTCCTGGCACTAGCAAAATAGAGAAATCCACCTCTAGCACCGGAGGTAGACTTGAAAATTCATCCGGGAAGAACTCCCTGAAATGATCAACAACTAGGGGGAAGTCTGTATGACAAGTCCCCTGATCATCCAGATACAATATTGCTATCTGGGTTGTGACTCCACCTCGCCCATGATGCTCTGGTCCATCCCGACTCGCCTGAACATCCCATTCAACCTTGTATAGAAACTCTCCACCCTCTGGTGACGTGAAACGCACCCTGCAACGATAGTAGTCTACAAAGGCTCTAAAGGGAACCAACATGCCCATCCCGAGAATGATGTCATAGCTCGTCATCTCTAAGACATAGAGGTCCCAAAGGAATTGACACCCACCAACCTCAAGGGGGCACTCCTTACACTGACGCACACCAGCCATCCTAGTTCCCAACAGAGTTTCTAGCATCAAGATATCGGAAGAAGAAGAAACACCGAGCCCAAGGCTCTCCACAACGGGTACAAATATAAATCTATGTGTAGCACACGTATCGAAAAGTACTGAAGACAAGACAGAAGCTACTAGAATAGTACCTCTGACTGTAGAAGGTCTGGGATCCTCCTCCTGCTGGGTCTGTCACAATGCATATGCCTGCCCAGTGCTGTGGCCCTGCGACACAGCATGGATACCCTGAGCTGTCATGCCCTGCTACCTCTACGATCCTGGTGTCTGGCTTCCACGGCCACGACCACCATCTCGGCCTGCACGCCCTGACGTATTCCAGATCCGTGACTGGTAAGAAGCCACTAGTCCTGCTCCCGCACGTGGAGTCTTCACAGAACCCCTTTCACTAGCCACTGGTAGAAAATCCCTACAAAAGTGTTGTAGATGACCCATATTTGCGCAAGCTCGGCACTCAACTGGGTCTCGTGGACACTACGGTCTCTTGTTCCCCTCTCTTCCACACTGGTAGCACCTGACCGGTACACCTGAAGAAGCTTCCTGGCTGGTACTGCCGCCCTGAGAGAAGTCCATCTGTCTCTTCCTCTTGCAAGCTGAAATAATACCAGTAACTAGTGCTGAACCGCCCTAGCCCACACCACTCGATTCCCGTAGGTTCCTCTCTGTAACCAACGCCTAGTTCACAATCGTGTGTACAGTAGGCAACCTAAAAACATTCACCAGCGCCGGAATGTCATACCGAATACCATCCTCAAAACTTCTGGCTCTCAACGTCTCATCACCCACCAGCATGGGTGGAAAATGATGGAGCTCCGTAAAACGAGCAGAGTAGTCCATCACCGACATAGAGCCCTACTGCAGATTCATGAACTCTCGATCTCTATCTTTCCTCAGCATATCGGGAAAGAAGAAGTCATAGAATACTTCCTGAAAATCTTCCCACACCATGTCTCTATGATGCTCTGACTGGGTGGTAACATCCCACCACCTCTTGGCGGAATCACGCGGTATATACATCGCGAGCTTGACCCTCCGCCCTAGAGGCGTCTCCAAGTACTTGAAAATAGTCAGCATCAATCCTAGCCAAGACTCTGCAGCTTGTGGTCTGTCATCCCCTGGAAACTTAGGCGGATGCTGCTGCTGAAAGATACGCGTCAGCTCGACCATAGATGTGGCAGCCTGTGGTGCTCCCTGAAAGGTCTGCATGAACCAAAATAAGCCTTCACGGAACTGCTCCTCCGTGCCTATGTCCGGTATAGAAGCTGGCGCTACATCTGGCTCTGCTGGAGGATCAACTGGTAGCCCACAGCCCACCATCTCCGGAGTATAATCATCGCTTCTCTCCTGGTAAACAACTCGCGGTCGTCTAGGTGGCATGACCCTAGAAGGTCAAAAGCACACCTAAGATTTAAGATTATTAAGACTAAAATGAAGGGACCACAAAGGAAACAAGAGGAAGAAATCATTCAAAATTTTCAAATCAAGACTACACGGCGTGTACTTGACTTCCCTTCCCCTGCCTGGGTCCTTCTACATGGCTAAGTCACATGGATTCCATCGAACAAAACTATAGGGCGTCTATAATATCTACACAGCGTGTATGGTGTTATTTTTTCAAATGCCTGTGTCGTCTGTGACACGGCCGACTACTCAGATTGACACTACACGGTGTGTTACACCCGCACACGGTGTGTACACCACCCCGTTTCCCATCCCCATGGCTAACGCCACATGGTATGTCCCCGGACCAGACTACACGGCGTGTCCCACAGGTACACGGCGTGTTCAGGGAGAGATGACACCGACCCATGTTGTTAGTTACACGGCCGAGTCCCCAGGTCACACTACACAGCGTGTCTATAATTGACACGACATGCTCTGTCAAGGAGTTCACCGACCTGTGTTTTTAGTTACACGGCCGGACTCCGGGTCACACTACACGGCGTTTCCATTCGGTACACAGCATGTTTTACCCAAGCCCTTCCCTACCCCGTGTCGCCACCCACACGGTTTGTGACACGGGAAGAGACTAAACGACGTGTACTCAGGGTACACGACATGTACTCAAAAAGTTCATTTTTCTTCCCGAACAGAAGAACATACATGGAGTGTATAAAAAAATACTACACGGCGTGTATACTGGGTTTCAAGATAGTATGCCTCAAAAACATCCCTGGAACCCAGAAAATACTGGAAAAAAAACACCTAAGTGTCAAATTACGACCCGTGGGGGCCCATACTCCCCACGAATCAATGTTTGACATCTTATATGTGTTATAAACAATAAACAGTCAATTATCCACCAAATTCCGGTCAATGGGGGCCCAAACTCCCCAAGAACAAAAGTTTGGCATCCATTCTATAAATAGGATCAAACAAAAATACCATATCACGAGGTAGGTATTTATCAAGCAGCTATCACAACAACATGCTTTATTAGAACAACAACTATCACAACAACATGCGAATTTCTAATGCACCTACATGGCATGGAAACTATGCATGGAATGTGATTTCTAGCATGTTCCTATATGATGCATTAGATGATATACCCTCATCTCATCGGGTTGCAACTAAATAGAACCCACAGATAAAATATAAACAGAAAAATCCAAGTGCGACACCCAACGGTGAAAACATATCAACCGTAAAATTTCAAAATCAAAATAATGAAAAATACGAGGTAGACTGGCTTTTACCTATACACGGGTTAGCTACGCCCAGACACAGCTTATTACCAACTATTGTTCCATCCTATCCCTGACTACGACTCCAAATAGTAAGTCAATGAAAATAAAATCCTTTGATACCACTTTGTAACGTCCCGGATCCGAGTGCCACGCAAAAGGTGCCCCGAACCCGGTTCACCATGGGACATCAAGCGCATTTCCCCAAACGCCAGAGGCTGCCGACTAGTAGCAAGGGCCCAGGTCTGATATTGGGGAAACTATGACCTCATTTTTCAAAGTGTAGCACAGCGGAATACAAAATAAAACATACAACGACAGCAGACGTAGTAAACATACACAACTGAAATAACTACAATAGTGGATATAACCAACATGATATAAGTGATGATTCTACATGTTTCAAGTTCTAATAAAACATCTAGAACATGTTATACACCAATACAGTACAACAATATACATAGTACAACAAAATAAGCAAAACAGCTAGTAGCGGCATTGCGAGCCCGAGCTCAGTCCCATGCCCTCCTACTCCTCAGCAACAGTCATGTACCTGTATAGGGACTCTTGCCCCTATATATACCTGAAGTAACGCAATCTGTTTGGGATGAAAATCATGACCCAAATAGGGTGTGAGAAATATATCTCAGTAGGCACCCACCAAAGGCCCGTGCCCAACTGCGTGTAAGCATGCAACAACAGTGTGTAATAGTAAAATGCAATAAAGTAAGCAGTACTGGAAAGTAACTAACTTAACAATTAAATTGCCATTTTATTATTCATTTAATTAATTATATACTAGAAATCACCACAGTGCATTTCTAAACAAGCAGTCCACATCCTCAGACAAGAAAAACCTTACCCTCGGGTAAGCAGAATCCAACCCGCAGGTATAGCCCTCAGGCGTAACAGAAATTTCCCTCAGGTGTAGGAAGTGTCTTCCTCAGGCACATAGTCTATCACCCTCAGGCACAGAAGAAGTTTCCCTTAGGCCAAAAATAACTACAGCCCTCGGGCTAAACAGTGTAGTGCCCACAGGCTAATCACAACAACACCCTCAGGCTAAACAGGTAACCGGGCCATGACCAACATATCAAAATGCAGTAAACAAGAAATTACACTCAAGTCAATTCTACAATTACTACATTTAAGTCATACCCTCGGGTATCCTGTCCAAACTGCTAAACAGTGAAACACACCCCCGGGGTGGTTTCGGATCCAAGCAACGATCCCAACCAGCATTTTATTATCACAATTTAATCACCTATGCAATTTTAGGTATTAAATATAGCAACAACCTCATCCACACGACACCCCAACATGGGTACGTGGCACGAAAACGCACAAACACACAGTAGTTGGAAAACTAAACACCAAGCCACCCACCTTATACGTCAACGAGCGTTATACATGAACGTCGACTCCAGAAATTCCCAGGAACGGTGTAGATCTGACGAAGAACAAAACCCATTCAAATGTAAATAACTTATGTTAGGAGAAGAATTGGTAATAACGGTACCAGGAGAGGAGGGGTCTTACCCGTGTGGTTCCAACGAAATCTTCCGAAGCCAAAACGGATTCCAGACAAACTCCCGGTGGATCATCAAATATCCGGCCTCCTCCTTTGGCTACAAAACGGTTCAAGAGTCTCCTCTTCCAAATGAGGAGGTTACTGCCTGTTTTAAGTCGAAAAAACAAAGTACACGGCGTGTACTTCTGAGTACACGACGTGTACTTCTTTCATTTAAATGTTCATTTGGCGGCACCACCACACTGTTCATCCATCAGCATGAGTACACGCCATGTACTCCCAAGTACACGGCGTGTACTCTCGCCCAGCTGGCGGCGACACCACCTCCTTAATATTCAAGCCTACCGACTGACTACATGGCGTGTAAGGTACCACTACACGACATGTAGTCGGTTCCTACACCCTTCATCACCGGCACGGCTACACGCCCCGTGTACTCATCCCAACTAGGCCAAAAGTACACGACGTGGGGATAATGTACATGGAGTGTAGTTCCAAAATTTAGGATTTTTTCCCATTTTCCATATTTTCTCAAAAACACTCAAGGAAAAGGAAAAAGAAGAAGCTTGTACCTCACAAATAAGAACTGGTTTCTTACAATTCTCATTCCTAATTACTTTAATTTAACAAGACTAATTATCAAGGGAAGCTAGAAAATATTTAAAATCACATACACATCTCAAATCATGACTATTGTTGTTCGGTTTAAACTACCTAACTCATTTTATTGAATGATTTTAGGCCAATAGAAATCCCCCAAATCTGAGAGGCACAACATTGTTGATCAAGTTTCAGATCTAAATCCCTAAACAAAAATTAAGTTCAAATGAATCAAGATATTTCAAATCTAGATCTAGATCAACAATCCTAGATCTATATATTAACCCATAGGTCTTGATCCACGGAAATAGTGAATATCATCATTGAAAAGATCATGGAAGTATAAAGGAATGAATGGGAGAAGCAACAATATGAAATCCTATAGCACCCCTGGTCTGAATTATGTTGCAATTTTTTATGCATTTTTATAGTTTTATATTGAATATGATTGGTTGTGAAGAGGTTGGTTGTGTTTGGAATTTTTTTTATATGTTTGGAGGCTTTTCTAAGGGTGAAAAATTATGGCATGGTTACGTGATTCCATGCGGGTTCTCCATGAAACTGTGTAGGGGGAGACAGTGGGCTTCACATGGCATACACTTGGTTTTCATAACCCTAAAATGAAATAGTGCAGACCCATTCTCTCGAGGCAGTGGCGCGCACATGGTTAGATCACCGTTTTAACAAACCGTGAGAGATAACTGTGCGGCCACATAAATATGGGGTTTTTAAATGTGGTCTCCCTTAGGATTAACCTATTTCACTCCAAATCTTCTCCCACTAGAGAGTCACTTGAGATTTTGGCTTCTCAATGGATGGATGTTCTCTCCCACACATTTTGGAAGCAATTTGATGGGATTTCAGGGTGGTTTCATGGTGGTTTCTCCCGAGTAAGTCTCTCATCTTGGCTTATTTGGTTTCCATCTATATATACATCTCCCCCTCTGTCATTTTTCTTTATCTGTATCCACTATTTGTAGATCTAGGGTCGTGGTTTCCTTGAATTTTTCTTGTAAGGATTGGGGATGTTAGGTATAAATATCTAGATATGTTTCGGTGGTGCGTTCTCTAGATAATAGGTATGGTTTCTTGTGGGACGATTTCACTAGAACCTTAAACGTTGGTGGCATCTCTCTCGAGTCCAATTGGTTAGTACTATTATTGTTGGTTAGAATTATTTTTATTGGATTGAAATTAATTATGATTTTGAAGTGGTGAAATGGATAGAAATCTTTTTGGTCATGTTTTGTTGATTTTTGGGGAAAATTGGTCTTATAGTTGATTGTTCTTGTTGTTAAATTTTAAATTGTAGATATTAAAATATGTTATTTTTCCTAGGGCAAGGAAATGTTTTATGAAATCGAATTTCCATAAAGAGTTTTTTCTATTGAATTGAGGTTTTTGCATGGAAAATGTTTAAATGGTGGTTTCAATAAATGGGTTATTCATTTAAGTTCATTGGTATGTTATAGAAATAGTTATTTGCATGTTGTTATGGAATTGGTGGGTTATATGTTTGGTTGTGGATTGTTTAAATGGGATGTGAAAACGGGTGGAAAGTATCTCTATAAATGGTGATGAATAGTGGTCGGAAGAACCACCATATTATATAGTGGTTGGGAAGCACCACTAGTTGTGAATGGGGTGAAAGGGATGGGCGGAAGTCCCACCGTAATGGTTTCTTTGTTGTGTGTGTCTTTGAAAAGATGGAATTTGTTGAGCTAATGTGTGATGGGGATATGTCTTATGGAATGGTTGTGAAATTACATTGGGTTACATGGCTTTATAAGGGCGTGTTTTTCTTGTGGTAATGGTTTCACTATTTAATGATTTATATAAACTATTTTATATAATGTGATAATGGTTTCATCCTATTAAAGTGTGTATGAAGGTCATCTGGGGAAATACTACTGAGTATTTTTACTCACCCCCTACTTAGAAACTTTGGTGCTTTTGCAGATGTTGTATTCCATGACACAAGAAAGATTAAAGAATGTCATTTTTCTAGTAGTTTGGCATGAGGATTTGGTGACGTTTTGGGGTTTAAAGCATGGATTTTACTGTGGACTTATAGATAGTGTCATAGTTCTTTGGGGTCATGTTGTGTACTCTTATTCTTGATACTTTGATTTTGGATTGGTTTTATTCTGCATGTGGGATCATCATTGTTTAGTTGGATGTCTTTCGGTAATGTATGAGTTTGGTTGTTTTGTTTACATGCATCATGTAGGTTTTGGGATGTTGGTTGGTTGGTTTTTTATTAAGGGACAATTGACCCCCAATTTATCCTTGAATCTATAGGAATTTTTTTCCAGGCTTTGGCATATTGGGAATGTCTCTTAAGGACATGTAAAATTAATTCGACCTATCAAGCCAATGAGATGGGGTGAGATGTTACAAGTGGTATTCATTTGTTTAGTCTTTAGCTTTTATGTGAGAGCAGTTGTTCGATCATTGGGGTTGAACATTGGTCTTGGTGTTGGCATTCCTTCATGGCCTATTCATTGAGCTAGTATTGTATCAATTTGTAGTATTATCAAAACATGGAATTTATTTCATAAAATGATGTAGCTATCCCTTCTATGCTGAACTTGAAGTTACTAGGGAGTTGGGTACAAAAGTGATTTGGAGACACTTATAGGCATATGATATCTCATTGTCGTGGGTGTAGCCAATGAGATGAGAATGACATGCATGGTAGGATTGACTTCCCAATTGTAAGAATCTTTTATTAAAGGTATAATGATTTATGGTTTGATATGAATGTTTTGATTTTGGAAATATGTTTTGGGTTTCAAATCAGAAGGATTTGAAACATTGAAACTTGTGGTATTCTGAAAATGCTTTGATTTTCAAAAAATGGTGGATTTTTATCAAAATAGTAAAACATGGGAAATGTGATCATGTGGAAATCCTGGTTGAGATTTTTGTAGTATAGTTGAACTGAAATTTTTGAATCATGTGTTACAAAAAGACAAGGACTTATAGTTGTTTTTATATTGATTGAAATGGCACCAGGTAGGCATTGTAGAGACCAACAGAGGGAAGCTACTGAAAATGTGGTTTCACATTATCCTCAGGTGAACAAGAAGCTAGTAAAAAGCATAGTGCAAGATCTCCATGAAGTGGGATGTGTGAATAAAGGGGATGGACCAAGGAATTTGGATCATGAGGTTTAGTTTAAAAGGATGAATGCAACCATATTTTAGGGTTATTCATAGCCCGAGAGGGCTGAAGCGTGCTAGAATAGAATAATTATGACATTTTACTTCATGGGAACATCGACAAAGATGAACGTAAAACTAGCCACAGACATATTATAAGATATTTCCCTTTAGTGGTGGGAGATGGCGGTCCATGTTAGGACAAACCAAGGTGTGACATTAGAGGGTTTTGAGGAATTTTTTTACAAATAATTCTCCCCTCAGAAATTTAGAATTTAACATAAAATGGATATCTTCAGATTGAATAAAGGGAAAATTTTTGTGATGGAAGATGAATCTATGTTTATGAAATTAGTGTGTCTTTCACCTGAGGTAGAGTGTAGTACATCATTAAAGGAACAAAAATAAGTTGGGTTGATCCAAGAAATTTTTTCTAAGATAACAGTGATATATATAGATGATTAGATAGAAATGGTGAGCCAAGATATGGTGGATGAGCGGGATCATATGGGGGATATAGGTGAGGGAAGTATGTGGGTATTCATGTGAATTAGTTGGAACTCGGACCATGGGTTCAAGAGGAAGAGGGACACTAATTTCTAGGGTGGGAGTACAACACAAAATCAGACGGCCAGAGCAGTAAATCTTTCTCTGAAGCATTAGAATATGTTGGGATATTTTTAGTGTGTCTCTATGCTCCACATTAAGTAGGATTGAATGGAAAACCCCCAAGAATGTCATAATTTTAAGAAGAGGTGGCATCTGCAACGTTATTGTCAGAATTCACTGAGGTAGGGTGTCTGTGAAACTCCTCTGGGGTTGCAGGGGTCCTATGCGTCGACAGGAATAGGGGAAACATCATACCCATAAGAATTAGAGTAAAGTGGGTGATGGTGATTCTCAGAATACCACAACACCTCATTGGAGTAATAAGAAGCATAGTTCGGCAAGTAAGCTGTCATTTTGTGTTAAGAAGGTAGTGATTGATGATCAGTTGAGGCCATCCATAGTGAAAGGATCTGTTATTTTAAATTCAATGTTGATGAAAATTTGTTTGATATAGGTTCTTCACATTCTTTTACTACTTCTCACATCTTTGATTTTATGGGTTTACACGAGGAAATGATTCCTTCTATTTTGAAACAAAAAAACTCCACTGGGTCAAAGAGAGTTTAAATCCTTCCTATGTCGAGGATGTTGTTTAGTTGTGGATGGCATCTAATTGATGTGGGATTTCAAAGTTCTATATATGGATTCATATGATATAATCCTTTGAAGGTATTGGTTTAATATTTTTATGTCCCACATTTATTTTTATGCATTAACAATTAATTTTGTGATGGAGGGTGTTGTAAGACATCTCTTTAGAGGAGATAAGAGTGAAAAGTTATAAAGAAAAAAAAATTGGCACCAATTATTGGCATGATATTATATCAGTTAGAGGCCCTGTGATTTCCATCGTTGGAAGGTGTTGAGAAAATTATTTTTCTAGTAGTTTTGGATCAGTTTATGTATGTCTTTCTCGTAGAATACTCAGGGTTTCAGCTGGTGAGAAAAGTGGAGTTTAAAATTTATATCCTTCCTAGGACCAGCCCTATCTCCCATGAGTCTTATCAAATGTTAACAACAGAATTTCTAGAATTAAATTTGTTGTTAGAAGAGTTAGAAAACAAAGGGTTCATTTGGCCGAGCACGTCTCCGTGGGCAGGGCTGATTTGGTTTGTTAAAAAATCATATGGAACTCTGTGGATCTATATGGATTATCGTAGACTTAATCATGTTATGATAAAGAATATATATCCTCTTCTACGTATTGATGATTTGTTTGACCAGTTGAGGGGATATCAGTGGTTCTATAAGATTTAATTGAGGTCAATATATCACCAATTGTATGTGCGGAATGAGGATATTCCAAAAATAACTTTCATTAGTAGATATGACCATTATGAGTTTTTGGTTATGCCCTTTGGTCTAATTAATGCATTAGAGGTGTTCTTGTAATTGATGAATCAGATATTTTTGAGATATATGGATTATTTTGTGGTGGTATTTGAGGATGATATATTGGTGTATTCAAGGAAAAGGTTACAGAATGAGCAACAATTGGTGATCATGTTGGAGATCTTGAGGGATCATCAGTTGTATGCCAAATTTTCAAATTGTGACTTTGGGATACAAGAGGATCATTTTTTTGGCTATGTTATTTCTCAGAGATGTGTTTTAGTTGATCTGGAAAAGATAGAGGCTATTATATCTTGGCAGCTGCCAAATAACATTTTCAAGATACAGAGAATCCTTGGTCTAAAAGGGCATTATAGATGTTTTCTTCAATATGTCCCATGATTTTATTCGTTGATAGAAACTTTGAAAAATAATAATATCACAATTAAATTAGATGAGCATTGTCAGAATTGATTTAAAGTTTCAATGTTTCACCTAACAACATCCCCAAACATGGTTTTTCCAGAACTACGTAAAGGTTATGTTGTGTAGTATGATGCATCCGGATCTGGGTTGGGGTATGTTCTCAGGATGGGGATTCATGTGGTTCCATATGGCTAAAAATAGTTGAGGTTTCATAAGAATAACATCCCAACACATGATTTGGAGTTGGGAGATGTGGTCCATGCTTAAAAATTGTGGCTTCATTATATATTCAGTGATAAATTTACAATGTTTACCGATCACAAGAGAATAAATCACATCTTATCACAAAATTATTTTAACCTGAGATAAGGGAGATGTATGGAATATCTCCATATGTTTTATTTCCACCAACTTTACACATTGGGTAAGGGATATTCGGTGGCAGATTCATTAAGTAGAAAATCATATTCTCAAGTTGTGAAATAGAAATCAGATCAATGGAAGTTGGGGTTAGTTATAGAAAACATGCAGTTGTAATTTAAAGACCATGGTGGAAGAGTGGTCTTCCTTCCAGTATCATTGGTTCATGACTCAATTGGTTTGGTTAAAGTGGAATAGGCATCTAATTCATAATGTGTGGCGATGATGTAGAAACTCAATGGTGGGGAGACCATTGAGAAATGGGAACTGAATGAGAATTGAGTCTTGTGTTTTTGGAATTAGATGATGGTACCGGTGGCTTTTCAGGAGGGAATTATTAAGGCTTATCATTATTCCAGGGCATCTGTCCATCCTGGAATTCATAGAATTTTCAAGGCATTGAAAGTGCAGTTTGGGTGGGCTGTTATGAAAAGGGATATGGCTGAGTTTGTCTTGAGATTTTTGAATTTTCAACAATTCAAGGCAGATCATTAGCTACCCACAATAATGTTTCCATCTTTACATATCCTAGGGAAAAATGTGATCAAATAGTAATTTATTTTGTGATAGGTCTCTTAATTATAGTTAGGAAACATGACTCTATATGGGTGATTGTGGATCAAATCACAAAGACGGCCCATTTCATCCCGATTCGTGAATCTTATATAGCGGAAGATCCATCCAAAATCTATATCCAGGAGATATTAATGAGGAATGGTGTTCCAATTTCGATTGAATCAGATAGAGATCTGAGTTTCACATCTCATTTCTAGATATCCTTGAATTAATCCTTTGGGACACAGTTGAAAATGATCATGACATATCATCCCCATACATATGGGTAATCAAATAGGATGATACAAACCATAGAGGATATGTTAAAGGCTTGTGTGATGGATTTTGCTGGTTCATGGAAGGAGAAATTACCATTGGTGGAGTTATCCTACAATAACAGTTATCGTGTTTGGATACATATGGATCCATTTGAGGCTTTCTATGGGCATCCTTCTCATTCTCCACTATGTTGGGTGGAAACAGGCAAGACTTTGATGATTGGACCAATCCATGTCCAAGAGACATCGAAGAAGATCATGTTGATCAGGAATAGGATGTAGATGTTTCAAAGACATCAGAAATCATATGCAAACCATCATCGATGACCGTTGTTGTTTGAGGTGGGGATCATGTGTTTTTGAGAATCTCTCCTAGGATGGAACATCGTTGGGGTGGAAATCAGGGTAAGTTATCTCTAAAGTATATTAAGAATTTTGAGACACTTGAGTTTATTGATGATGTGGCATATCATTTTCCTTGGACACCATGGTTTAGTGTGGTGTACAATGTGTTTCATTTATCGTAGTTGAAAAATTATTAGTCGGATCATGACCATGTGATTCTTTGGGATCATGTTGAGATAGAACTAGATGCTTCCAAGGTGCACGTGCCAGTGAAAATTGTGGATAGGAAAGATAAAGTATTTCATGGTAAACACATCAGTTTAGTTCGTATTTTGGATGCATGGTTAGTTTCAAGAGGAGACGTGGGAGTGGGAGAAAAATATAGCCAAGCAATAGACTGAGCTCTTTAGGAAAATTCATGGTTCCCAAATTCTGATTACAGAAAGTCAAATTGTGGGGAGAATGTAGCACCCCCAGTTTGAGGTATATAGCCATTTTTATGCCTTTTATGTGTTTGAAGTGCATGTGATGAGTTGAGAATAGGTTGGGAGTGTTTGGAATAGTTTTGAATAATATTGGTGGCTTTTCAAATAGTGCACAGTTTGAGCACATTTATGTAGAACTGTGCGGGTTCTCCAGGAAACCGTACAGGGAGATATAGTGGGCTTCGCATGGCTTGGTCATGGTTTTCCAAATCATGTGTGGAAATAGTGCCGACCCCTTATCTCGTGGTAGTGGTGTGTGAACAATTAGCATATGGTTTTCCAAATTGTAGGAGCTTACTGTGTGGCCACTTAATGATGGGGTTTTTAAATCTGGGCTCCCTTGGGCATAACCAATTTTATTCAAAATCTTCTCCCACTTGAGCCTGATTCGAGATTTTGGGTTCTCAAAGGTTGGAGTGTAACACCCCAAGATTTCATAGTGTGTTATTTCTTAAAAATAATTCAATAACTTGCACTACACGCAACACCGAGTTCAATCACACCTTGACTTACAAAAAAAAAGCCATTAAAAGAGGTCATTAATAGTATTAACTAAATTTTAAACTTTATATAATCATTATAATTTTAGAATCCATATTATGAGTTTCTTAGTCATAATGCAAGAACAGATTCATTTTCAGTATTGCACTTTTATCAACTTTTAATAGTGAAAACTTTTTAAATAAAATATTTTAAACTTTTTGACTAAATGGAGACATCAAAAAAATTTAAAATGAAACATCCCAAGCTTCCACGGTATGCTTTCCTTTGAATAAAACAGTAGCGTGTGTTGTACGCAACTTCGAGTTTTAACACACACCACAACCGATCAAACTAGCCGTTATGAATAGTAATACCTACTTTTTAAAATTATATATATATTATATTTCAAAATGGACTTCATTTTTGGATTCTGAATATCTAATTTAGCCTAAGGTGAAATTTTGGTACTTTTCGGATAACTTTCATATTTTGATGAATAGTGAAAATTACTAAATTTTAATTAAAAAAAACTTTTTTAATCAAAATAATTAATAGTGATAAATTATGAATTTTAGTAGTTTTAAAGTATATTTAGAATATATTTTTACCATTTAATATAATGTTGGTCATTGGACATAATTTTACAATTAAACCGAACATAAAAAAGTGTCAATCTTTTGATAGTTATTATCTCTTAAAAACACGCTTTTTGTTTTGACAGCGGGAATTAATTTTAAATTAATTTCTGCCACTTCTGTGTTTTGAATTTAGGAAAATTGATTCCATATTTGGAATCAAGATTTTCAAATTGAGTAAATAGGTAACTTTTATTTTTAGACATTTTGAATAATTACTGCGGTAAATATTTTATTTACCATTGTTAAGGGTAAATCCGGTAAATAAGGGTTAAAAAATAATATTATAATAATACTAAATTACCCTAAAACGTGTCGTAACCCTATTGGTTGATACATGGTAGACCATGGGCATCTTTGGGTCGATTTTTGGACCCCATGGATCCACTTGTAAGTGATAATGACACTTTATTTTAATTAAGTTAAAATGAATACAAAAATGACACAAGTATATATCTTTTAGAAAAACAATTTTTACATAGGGTTATATATATTTTAATTTAGATTATAAATATTCATTAGAAAGATAAAAAGATTTCATACATAATGATATTTTATTTATAATTTTTAGACATTAAATAATTTATTTTATTTATGACACAATGATGATGCAGTAATTACTATAATAGTGAAAAATTAAAATAATTGATATTATAAATACCCAAATAAATATAATATGAAACTTTTAATGAATTAAACTAATTTTATAGGATAATATGATATATTAGAATTGATTTAATTTACTTTGTTCTAAGTAATCAATCTGTTATGAGTTTCACAAAAATCAACTATTGAATAGTGTCAAAATTGACATAAAAGAGTTCTTAAAATAAATATTATATTATTAATTGATATTAAATTCATAAAAATCTAAGGTTCGGCCAAGAGACTTATATAATGATAGTTTCATCATTAATGGACCACTTGGGGGGTCTCTCGAATGTATATAGTAAGTTTATTAACCATATTATATAAAAATAAAAAGAGACATTGTAAAAGTGAAACTAATTAACTTAGAGTTAATACTTAAAGATAAGGTTAATATAAGTACCCAAACCTGTCTAAATTATATTGGTTGAGTTGTTTTCGACCCATACCCACCTTAACCTTTGAATAGTAAACTTTGGATCCATTGGAAACCGATTATGAATTTATTATAAACTAATATCTCTAGCTTTTCCAAAGGTGCCCCTCGCCCCTCTTATAAAAGGGCACTCCTCCTTCTCATTTCTTCACACCTTCAAAGCCTTTTGGTTCGGCCAAACTCTGCCTAAATACTCTCTCAACTTCCATCAATACAACCTATAGGCCTTAGTTTGATCAGAAAGCCAACCTAAGGAGCCCTTTTGATCAAATCAAAAGGAAGAACCCGAAGAAGAGGTAATGTTTTCACCACCCCTTTTTAAGTTCCTTTCTTCTTCCACTTCCTCTTTCTTTGTTATTACCATTATAAAATAATAACTCCAATATCATATATATACTTTGATGTTATTATAAATATGGTACAACCATATTCAGTATTCTATCCATCCTTTGAATAACATGTCACCATACGTGCGTACGTACGGCTTACTGTCTCCACGTCGTGGTGTAATTGTTATTCAATATATTATTATTTGGATGGGTATAATAATGATGTGTAACTCATTTAAATAATAAATATAACATGATAATGATTCTTTATATATGATATAAAATCCAATTATATATTATTTTAATATCAAAAGAATGATATTGTCGCTCGTGCGTATGTACGGACTACCGTCTCCACGAATGCGATAAGATTCATTGTCCATCATATCCATTCAAGTATAATTATAATTTGATGATTTAAAAATAGTATCTAAGGACTTGATATCATTCTGGATATGAATAATATACATCCCATTAATAACGAATATGGCTCACATAACAAAGAATATAAAGTAAAATGAACCCGTTAACACCCGAAATAACGATAATTCTAAGATATTATTAACAAATCAATGTTAAAAGATCATATATGATATCATATTAAAGTAAATGATTCTTGTATTATTCAATAACAACTATTTCACCATTATACAGGAGGTAAACCTACCATCGACCAAGGAAAAAGTACAAGTAAGGGATTTTCTTATCTCACTTTCAATTCCGTGAGATTTCCATTGTTCGCCACTAAATTATTGAAAGTGGTGTATTGTGTACTGCCATTTGATATATATTATCATGATTATCTTTATATTCATGTTATTCTGTAAATAATTTGGTGGTTATTAACTTTTGGCCATACGACTCAGTTGATTAACGTGGTAAGGAGTTTCGAATATCACTTTTAATTTCGTGAGATTTCCATTATTCACCACTTATTTATTGCATGTGGTGTGTGTACTGCCCATGATTGTATTCATTGTGTAATATACTCTAATTTATGGATATTTACATCATCATTGTATGATCCTTCTTTCATGGGTGTATTTTTCGTATGTTACCAAATTGATAAGGGAATTTGATATTTCAATTTCCACTCATTCGGCTTTACCCATACTTCATTGATTATTTTACCCCAAGATTATGTGTGGAATTACTATTCATTTTCTTATGCCATATTTTCCACTCCCCTTTCTGTGGATATACTTTTGATACACATAATCACTCCATTGATAAATTCTCAAGTGATCGGTATGAACTTGATAAGAGTAATTTTAACTCAATCTCCATTTGTTGAGTTAAATATCCAATTCATTGGTGTTGTTTTTACAAGAATATGTGTGAATTTCATCAGATTTATTTACACTAAATATCCTATCATATTGAGTGTATTTATATTTGTCACACATAATTATGTCATTGATTTATCCTTAACCTAAGGATATGGTCTTTATAAGAGAATTCATCTCAATTTACATTCCATTGAGACTTCTTTGTTGTTATACACCAAATCACTTTTATGTGGTGTATATAATGTACTTTGACATAGTATATCATGAATCCCTTTATTCTCATGATATTACAAAGTTTTGATTACCTCAATTATTTTTATTCAAGTGTCTCTCTTTTGGTTAGAATCTCTAACTAAAATACCATTTTTAAATGTTTTAAAGACTTATTCATTTAAATATTTCTCATTAATGTCCATGTTTTAAAAATAGTTTTAAGGATTTATTTATATGGACATTAAATTTTAGAAATTAAAACTCTTTTTAAAAAGTTTCAAAGTGGTATGGGACACTTTGATTCAAAAATCTATTTTTAAATGGCTTCTTGACAAATAGTGTGACTTTTAAATGATTTCAAGAAAAAGGGAGATATTTCTCTCAAATAGTTTTGATGATTATTTTCATCTATGTCAACATCTTTCATTATTCTTGATTGAGGTTAATGTGATACAATACAATCTTACATATTGTATCGAATGAGTTATGTTTGACTGTGGATGTGCTACTTTTATACCATTAATGGTTTGTGATTAAAGTATTGACATTTCGTATTCTAGTTTTAATACGAATGTTTATGTTATGTTTAAATCTGTTCATATGAGGAATGCATTGGACTTAATAAGTGACGGGTGGAGCCCGCTATAGCTCCTCGATGCATCGGTAGGTCTCATTAGACAAACTAGTGTCTTGGAACAAGGCCTTGGCAAAATCTTATTTGTAGTCTTGGCACGAGGCCTTGGCTATGTGGTTATGATAGTCTGGCATTATGCATTCCATCATTATGAATGTAGTTATTGATATTGCATGTGATCATTCGACTAGTAGAATATCCATGTGAGTAAGTAAATGGCATTATTTCATTTTACCTTTGCCATTTTATGCTGAAGTTCAAGTTTAAAAGGCTTTTGTTTTAGTTATAAATTGCCTTAAGTGTTTATGCTTATTTATGAAAGCTTCTTCTATAATGTTATCCTTACTGAGCATCTGAGCTCACCCCTTTCAATGTTTTATTTTTTTCCCAGGATTATGAAGAAGTAATTTATGAATGACCTGCAGGGATAGTATGAGGGGATATGAAGACAAGATTTTTTTTTATGATGTAATGTAAAATTTATGGATGTATCTAGTTATTCCAAGGCTACTAAACTAATCGGTCTTTCGAGACTTGATCTTTCTCGTGATCATGCCAATGTTATGTAATAATGCACCGACTCTAGGTAATTAGGGTCGGGGCGTTACAGTTGGTATCAGAGGAAGTTTAGTACAAACCTTGGTAGCTAGATTTAGATAAACTCTGATTAGAGCACGTAGAACTAAGATGAACTTTGAGGATTAGTATAAAAGAACTTCCTAGAATTTTGGTATTGTGGAGATTTTGTGAGTTTTCTATGCAATACATCCCTGTCTGGATACGAGCAGGTAGAGGCGGCTCTGGCACAGATGTACCTAGGGGTAAAACCCAAAAACACCGCTTTGAGCTAGACTCGAACGGGAACTGTTGCACGACAACGGGCCTTGCTGCACTCTTGGTTACGACACTCCCGGGGGATATGCTTGGGATAATTTACATTTTCTTTACAAACCGATTTAAGTAATATATACATAAGATGAGAGTAAATGACCTTGGTTAATCCTAATATGTTTCAAATTGAGAATATGGTGACATTTTAATCTCTAAATGATTTTACGACTACTATTACTCACACAATGCTTTCTGGTTTTAGTCAGTGGCTGGATTCCAAGGAAGTCATAGTGACTTTGAGAATGATGTACAAGGTGGGAACGGTGGTGGAAATGAGTAAAAAAATGTAATGTTGATAGGCGTAAAAGATATCGTCTTTATGCCAAATCAGTTTTCCAAAAATATGATCAACAACATATATATTAACCAACTCCCAGACTCAACAAGGAAGAGAAAGGTGATAAATGATAAGATCTCCAGCAATGGAGACCATGGAGAAAAGAAACCTCAATTTTCATCATGCAGGAAATGTGGAAAGAGACACCCAGGAAAGTGTCTCAATTGGACAATGAAATGTTTTACGTGCGGGAAGGAAGGACATAAAGTGAAGAATTGCCGAAGAAAAATGAAGAGTACTATGGAAGAAGATAAAAATGGTCCCAAGAGTCCATTTACAGTCATTTTCCATAAATGTAGGGGACCTGGCCATTACCTGAGTGAATGTACTGTTCTATAGGATATTTTCTTGGTCAAAGAATAAGCTATGTGGAAATAAATGGTTGGAGAAAAATTTAAAAAGTATTAGCACTCCTTGTTGATGGGTTTACTTTGGAATAATTTTCTCTTGTATTTGTAACCCCGCAGTTTTCCATGTGAGAATGATATTTGAGGAAGAATTGTCTCTTCTCTTGTGGATATAGGTATAAATAACCATTTGGTTTTATATGATCATTGGGGTTTGAGAAAATGATAAGTCATTATAATTTGGGATGAAAATGCAAAGTATGATATAACATTTGTGGTTAAATTATGTTATTTTGAGGAATTTATCTCATTTTGGTAATATTATAAAATATAGTTTTTGAAAAAGGACAACACGTAGACCGTGTGACAACCCGTCGCGTCGGACAAAGCTGTGGGAATCGAACCCACAACCAAAGTGCGATTGGGATTTGTCGCCTACCACTGGACTACGTGAAGTCCCTGGTTAGTGTGACTATTTTTTTTGTTAAATGATTTTATTGATCAATAATAAGATGATTTGGGTTATTATGTCTTATCAAATGAATACCCTTGGTATAGGAAAATGATTTGGTGATTAAGTGATAAATGTTATTTTGGAAGATGTTCGTTTTGTTAGGAACACTATATGCCCAAGGAAAATAGAATACAATGAGGTTTCATTTGTAGAGTAATGGTGGATTTTTATCTAAGTTTTTATTGTTTATTTATAGTGATTTGGGTTATTTATGGAAATGATTAACCTATAACAGAGTATATGTGATGATGTTAATTACTTTTAAGTATGTGACTTTAAGAGTATTTGATGTCATTTGGAGATACAATGTAACATGGGAGACTACATAATCAAATTCTTATATGTTTTGGGTTTCAATATTAGTTTGGATTATATTAAAGGATTTTAAGGACAATTGGTTATTGAATGGTATCTATTTAACTTTGGGGTATTGTTGGTTTAATTTTAGAAATTAAGATTAGTACATATTTATCTCAATGAATATACTTTTGGGGGATCATTAGATCATTCACTAACCATTTTGGTTTTGATTAATCTTCAAAGACAATGTAAATATATGGTTTATCCTGCATGGATCATGTGATTCTATAGAAGTTTATTCTAGCTCTTCCAGTGTGACCAAGTCTTCTTGAATACTTATCGTTTAAAAAAAATTGAGTTAGTGGTGGAAATTTATTAAAGAATGAAAATATACTTAAAATGTAAGTATATCTCATAATGTTCTTATTCAATATCATAAATGAATTCCACTTCTTTATGTAATGTAACTTTAAAAAAAATGTTGTCCTAGATGGTACCTTAAATCATCACTAATTTATGGCTTTGGGATTGTTGGCCTTTTCATAGCCATGTTCTCTACCACTCTCCATCAGATAATTGATGGTTAGATTTCTCTTCCATATCCATATTTTCCTACATGGAACCCTAGTATGTGTTATTTTCGGTAATCTTCATACTTTCCACTCTTTATTTTAAATAGAGGCCTCATTAATTCATTTTTCGATGTGGGATTTCAACTAAGATATTTTTAAACGTCAAAAATGTGTTATCCCAATACCCTATGTTTTGTTGGACCGATGGTATTTCAAATCATCATAGATTGATGAGTTTAAGGACCTCAATTTTATACTTGTTTTTGATTGATGACCTCAATCAATACCTATAAATATTTACATTTTTCCTCCAATTATATGTCTCTAATTACCACCAATGTTCTCCTAATCGAGATCATAATTCGATGGTGACCCTTTCATTTCTCTTTTCCTCATATTAAGACTAAATTTTAGTAACCCAATTTCCGATGTGGGTTTTCCCACAAATATATTTTCTATTTTCAACATTTTATTTTCGAAGAAGAATTTCAAATTGCGAGGACGCAATTTATTGAAGGAGGGGAGAATGTAACACCCCAAGATTTCATAGTGTGTTATTTCTTCAAAATAATTCAATAACTTGCACTACACGCAACACCGAGTTCAATCACACCTTGACTTACAAAAAAAAAGCCATTAAAAGAGGTCATGAATAGTATTAACTAAATTTTAAACTTTATATAATCATTATAATTTTAGAATCCACATTATGAGTTTCTTAGTCATAATGCAAGAACAGATTCATTTTCAGTATTGCACTTTTATCAACTCTTAATAGTGAAAACTTTTTAAATACAATATTTTAAACTTTTTGACTAAATGGATACATCAAAAAAATTTAAAATGAAACATCCCAAGCTTCCACGGTATGCTTTCCTTTGAATAAAACAGTAGCGTGTGTTGTACACAACTTCGAGTTTTAACACACACCACAACCGATCAAACTAGCCGTTATGAGTAGTAATACCTACTTTTAAAATTATATATATTTTATATTTCAAAATGGACTTCATTTTTGTATTCGGAATATCTAATTTAGCGTAAGGTGAAATTTTGGTACTTTTCGGATAACTTTCATATTTTGATGAATAGTGAAAATTACTAAATTTTAATTAAAAACAACTTTTTTAATCAAAATAATTAATAGTGATAAATTATGAATTTTAGTAGTTTTAAAGTATATTTAGAATATATTTTTACCATTTAATATAATGTTGGTCATTGGACATAATTTTACAATTAAACCGAACATAAAAAAGTGTCAATCTTTTGATAGTTATTATCTCTTAAAAACACGCTTTTTGTTTTGACAGTGGGAATTAATTTTAAATTAATTTCTGCCACTTCTGTGTTTTGAATTTAGGAAAATGGATTCCATATTTGGAATCATGATGTTCAAATTGTGTAAATAGGTAACTTTTATTTTTAGACATTTTGAATAATTACTGCGGTAAATATTTTATTTACCATGGTTAAGGGTAAATCCGGTAAATAAGGGTTAAAAAATAATATTATAATAATACTAAATTACCCTAAAACGTGTCTTAACCCTATTGTTTGATACATGGTAGACCATGGGCATCTTTGGGTCGATTTTGGGACCCCATGGATCCACTTGTAAGTGATAATGACACTTTATTTTAATTAAGTTAAAATGAATACAAAAATGACACAAGCATATATCTTTTAGAAAAACAGTTTTTACATAGGGTTATATATGTTGGATTTTCTATTATAAATATTCATTAGAAAGATAAAAAGATTTCATACATAATGATATTTTATTTATAATTTTTAGACATTAAATAATTTATTTTATTTATGATACAATGATGATGCAGTAATTACTATAATAGTAAAACATTAACATAATTGATATTATAAATACCCAAATAAATATAATATGAAACTTTTAATTAATTAAACTAATTTTCTAGGATAATATGATATATTAGGATTTCTTTAATTGACTTTTTTCGAAGTAATCAATCTGTTATGAGTTTCAAAAAAATCAACTATTTAATAGTGTCAAAATTGACATAAAAGAGTTCTTAACACAAATATTATATTATTAATTGATATTAAATTCCTAAAAATCTAAGGTTCGGCCAAGAGACTTATATCATGATAGTTTCATCATTAATTGACCACTTTGGGGTCTCTTGGATGTATATAGTATGTTTATTAACCATATTATATAAAAATACAAAGAGACATTGTAAAAGTGAAACTAATTAACTTAGAGTTAATACTTAAATATAAGGTTAATATAAGTACCCAAACCTGTCTAAATTCTATTGGTTGAGTTTTTTTCGACCCATAACCACCTTAACCTTTTAATAGTCAACTTTGGAGCCATTGGAAACCGATTATGAATTTATTATAAACTAATATATCTAGCTTTTCCAAAGGTGCCCCTCACCCCTCTTATAAAAGGGCACTCCTCCTTCTCATTTCTTCACACCTTAAAAGCCTTTTTGTTCGGCCAAACTCTGCCTAAATACTCTCTCAACTTCTCTCACTACAACCTAGAGGCCTTAGTTTGATCAGAAAGCCAACTTAAGGATCCCTTTTGATCAAATAAAAAGGAAGAACCCGAAGAAGAGGTAATGTTTTCACCACCCCTTTTTAAGTTCCTTTCTTCTTCCACTTCCTCTTTCTTTGTTATTACCATTATAAAATAATAACTCCAATATCATATATATACTGTGATGTTATTATAAATATGGTACAACCATATTCATTATTCTATCCATCCTTTTAATAACATGTCACCATACGTGCGTACGTACGGCTTACCGTCTCCACGTCATGGTGTAATTGTTATTCAATATATTATTATTTGGATGGGTATAATAATGATGTGTAACTCATGTAAATAATAAATATAACATGATAATGATTCTGTATATATGATATAAAATCCAATTATATATTATTTTAATATCAAAATAATGATATTGTCGCTCGTGCGTATGTACGGACTACCGTCTCCACGAACGCGATGAGATTCATTGTCCATCATATCCATTCAAGTATAATTATAATTTGATGATTTAAAAATAGTATCTAAGGACTTGATATAATCTGGATATGAATAATATACATCCCATTAATAACGAATATGGCTCACATAACAAAGAATATAAAGTAAAATGAATCCGTTAACACCCGAAATAACGATAATTCTAAGATATTATTAACAAATCAATGTTAAAAGATCATATATGATATCATATTAAAGTAAATGATTCTTGTATTATTCAATAACAATTATTTCACCATTATACAGTAGGTAAACCTACCATCGACCAAGGAAAAAGTACAAGTAAGGGATTTTCTTATCTCACTTTCAATTCCGTGAGATTTCCATTGTTCGCCACTAAATTATTGAAAGTGGTGTATTGTGTACTGCCATTTGATATATATTATCATGATTATCTTTATATTCATGTTATTCTGTAAATCATTTGGTGGTTATTAACTTTTGGCCATACGACTCAGTTGATTAACGTGGTAAGGAGTTTCTAATCTCACTTTTAATTTCGTGAGATTTCCATTATTCACCACTTATTTATTGCATGTGGTGTGTGTACTGCCCATGATTGTATTCATTGTGTAATATACTCTAATTTATGGATATCTACATCATCATTGTATGATCCTTCTTTCATGGGTGTATGTTTCGTATGTTACCAAATTGATAAGGGAATTTTATATTTCAATTTCCACTCATTCGGCTTTACCCATACTTCATTGATTATTTTACCCCAAGATTATGTGTGGAATTACTATTCATTTTCTTATGTCATATTTTCCACTCCCCTTTTTGTGGATATACTTTTGATACACATAATCACTCCATTGATAAATTCTCAAGTGATCGGTATGAACTTGATAAGAGTAATTTTAACTCAATCTCCATTTGTTGAGTTAAATATCCAATTCATTGGTGTTGTTTTTACAAGAATATGTGTGAATGTCATCAGATTGATTTACACTAAATATCCAATCATATTGAGTGTATTTATATTTGTCACACAGAATTATGTCATTGATTTATCCTTAACCTAAGGATATGGTCTTTATAAGAGAATTCATCTCAATTTACATTCCATTGAGACTTCTTTGTTGTTATACACCAAATCACTTTTATGTGGTGTATATAATGTACTTTGACATAGTATATCATGAATCCCTTTATTCTCATGATATTTCAAAGTTTTTATTACCTCAATTATTTGTATTCAAGTGTCTCTCTTTTGGTTAGAATCTCTAACTAAAATACCATTTTTAAATGTTTTAAAGACTTATTCATTTAAATATTTCTCATTAATGTCCATGTTTTAAAAATGGTTTTAAGGATTTATTTATATGGACATTAAATTTTAGAAATTAAAACTCCTTTTAAAAAGTTTCAAAGTGGTATGGGACACTTTGATTCAAAAATCTATTTTTAAATGGCTTCTTGACAAATAGTGTGACTTTTAAATGATTTCAAGAAAAAGGGAGACATTTCTCTCAGATAGTTTTGATGATTATTTTCATCTATGTCAACATCCTTCATTATTCTTGATTGAGGTTAATGTGATACAATACAATCTTCCATATTGTATCGAATGAGTTATGTTTGACTGTGGATGTGCTATTTTTATACCATTCATGGTTTGTGATTAAAGTATTGACATTTCGTATTCTAATTTTAATACGAATGTTTATGTTATGTTTAACCCTGTTCATATGAGGAATTCATTGGACTTAATAAGTGGCGGGTGGAGCCCACTATAGCTCCTCGATGCATCGGTAGGTCTCATGAGACAAACTAGTGTCTTGGCACAAGGCCTTGGCAAAATCTTATTTGTAGTCTTGGCACGAGGCCTTGGCTATGTGGTTATGATAGTCTGGCATTATGCATTCCATCATTATGAAAGTAGTTATTGACATTGCATGTGATCATTAGACTATTAGAATATCCATGTGAGTAAGTAAATGGCATTATTTCATTTTACCTTTGCCATTTTATGCTGAAGTTCAAGTTTAAAAGGCTTTTGTTTAGTTATAAATTGCTTTAAGTGTTTATGCTTATTTATGAAAGCTTCTTCTATAATGTTATCCTTACTGAGCATCTGAGCTCACCCATTTCAATGTTTTATTTTTTTCCCAGGATTATGAAGAAGTAATTTATGAATGACCTGCAGTGATAGTATGAGGGGATATGAAGACAAGATGTTTTTTATGATGTAATGTAAAATTTATGGGTGTATCTAGTTATTCCAAGGATACTAAACTAATCGGTCTTTCGAGACTTGATCTTTCTCGTGATCATGCCAATGTTATGTAATAATGCACCGACTCTAGGTAATTAGGGTCGGGGCGTTACATGGAGGTTCTCTCCCACTCGTTTTAGAAGCGATTCGAAGGGGTTTTAATGTGGTTACATGGTGGTTTCTCCTAGGTAAATATCTCCACTATGATTCATGGGTTTCTCTCTAGATCTACATCTCCCTCCCTCTTAGATTTCTGGATTTACACCTATTGTGTGCATATCTGGGGTTTTTTCCTTGGATGTTGACTTTATGTATTTTGGATGTTAGGTAATGAGATATAGAGCAGTTTCGGTGGTGCGTTCTCTAGATTTGGGGTGTTGTTGCTTGTGGGTTGATTTTTTCGAAACACTAAAGGTGGGTGGATTATCTCTCAATTCCAATTTGATAGAACAATGGTATTTGGTTAAAATGTATTTATATTTTTGGATGGAAATTAATTTGTAATTTTGAGGTGAGAAATTGTTTAGAAATACCTTTGGTCTTAACTTGTATAGTTTTGGGGGAAAAGGGTTTTATGGTTGAATGTTCTTGTTGTTAAATTTTAAAATGTAAATTATAAAAAAAAATCATGGAATGGGTCAATGTAATAGATTATTAAAATGATTTTCAGTAAAGTGGTTGTTTTATTGAATCAGTTTTTTCACTAGGAAAATGTTTTAAATTGTGGTTTCAATAAATGGGTGACTTATTGGAGTGGTTTGGCATGTTATGGAAATGGGTATTTGCATGTTGTTGTGGCTTTGGTGGGTAATATGTTTGGTTGTGGCTTTTTGAAATGGGATGTGAATGTTGTTGGGGAGTCTCACTATAAATGGTGATGGATAGTGTTTAGAAGAACCACCATATTGGATGGTTTTCGGGATGAACCGCTAGTTGTAAATGGGTTGAATAGGATGGGAGGAAGTCCCTCCATAATGGTTTATCTATTATGTGTGGCTTTATAATGATGGAATTTTTTGTGCTAATTTGTGTGGGGGATATGGATTATCGAATGGTTGTGGATTTCCCTAATGTGACATGGCTTGATAAGGGTATGATTTTTGTGTGGTAATGGATGCAATATGTACTATTTTATATAAACTATTTTATATATGGTGCTAACAGTATCATCTTAGTTTAATGTGTGGGGTAGTAATTTGGGTTAAACCTTTTGAGTATTTTTACTCACCCCCTACTTCGGAACATTAGTGCTCTTGTAGATGTTGTATTCTAGGACAAAGGAAAGAGTGTGGCATTTCATTTTACTAGAAGTTCAGTATGATGATTTGATGATATTTTGGTTCATGGAGAATGGATCTTGGTGTAGAGCTATAGAGGTGTCCTAGTTCTTTGGGGTCTTTTTTTGTAGTCTTCGTCATGATACTCTAATTTTGGCTTGGTTGCATCTGGAATATGGGATCGTCCTCATTTAGTCGGATTTCTTTTGTAATATATGAATTTTTTTTGTTTACATTCATCATGTAGGTTGTGGAATGTTGGTTGGTTGGTTTTTTATTTAGGGAAAATCATTCCCCAATTTATCCTTGAATCCCTTGTCATTTATTGACAACTTTTGGTGTCCTTGGAATGTATCTTAAGGAAAAGTAACATTCTTACACCCTCTCAAGCCAATGATATGGGGAGGGATATTATAAATACAATTATTGAGAAAAGATCATATCTTCAATCAAGGAATTTGATCTCAAAAAAAGATATTCAAATAACCATGGAATACCTCCAGAATGAGATGGGATCACATATAATTTTTTAAGCCTGATCCAGGAAAAAAATATGGTGTCTCGGGGGGTTCTGGAGGCCTTAAAAGGGATTTTCGAATAAATAATCTCATGTGCACTGTTTACTAGGGATAAGAACATGGTTAGGCCAAACTGTGTGCCAAGCGTTTGGTCTTCCATTGCCCGCATAACTCGATGGTGCACAGTTATGAAAACTATGTGCCAACCGTGATGACCGCCCCTGTCCGCCTGGTTATCTTGCACATGGTTTTAACGAAACCATGTGCAAACCATGCACAAAACTCATATCTTTCATAATTCCTTAAAACATTCACCCAAACATACCCCTTGTCATACCCCAGACCAATGTTACTTAATAAAAAAATAATTACCTGAAAACATGCCCAAGATTTCTCCATAAAATGCTAGGATCATAAAATATATCAATAAATTTTCCAAATTGTATATTGTTTGAGGAATGATATATATTAAAGAATATTATAATGAGTATTAATTTATTAGAAACTATTTAATATATTTATTTATATTCTCTAAAAAAATCCAACCCCGATCCATTTATTTTAAAAAAATATTTAGATCATTTTTATTAATGTTATCACCCATAAAGTAATCATTTTACTAATTAGTATGAGTTCTTTAGAAGAATAATAAAATAGGAATAGAATATGAATGAAATTTATGTCTATCATTTTGGAAATCATATTCTTTCTTTTATTGATAAAAATATCAAAAAATTATACAACTTAAATACTATAAAATTCTATGTAACAGTATCATAAAACTTTTTAGGAAATACTTATTCTTTTTAACATTATATCCAACATTAAAAACTATTTAAATAGATATAAATAATACATATTTGAAAACTCCATTGCTTCATTTAATTACTTATCCTTATTTTATTGTCAATTAAATAGAATAAATGGGGAATAATGCATAGTATTATAAAAATCATTACTATTTTGAGTTTAAAATATACTTGTTTTAAAGTGATATTTAATATAACAATTATAGAAAATTAATCATCATAATAAAGAAAACTAAGAGAAGAATGATTAATTCTATTAATATAAAAATCAATAAATTTACATAATGTGTCTATAATATAATTTATATTGATAATGAAATCATGATTTGGGCCTAAGGTTGGATGATGATTAATTATGTTGAGTTAGTGGTTTTTATTAAAAACGTTGACTAAGAAACAATCATTTATCTTTATATTAAAAAATAACACACATTATCTTATAACATACTAGATTTTTGGTTGAGTAATTATATTTTGTTTCACAATACATAGTAGATGTATTAGATATATCTTTAGAAAACAATAAATAATGTAATGATTATTTTATGGATATTTTATATGATATATAATATCAAATTCTAGAATTTTATTCTTGAGTTTTATATTTATAAGATGACTAAATTTGATCAAATATTTTATTATAATCTCAAAAAATAAAATGAAATGAATTTATTAGTTTCCCCCACAACTCTATTATATCTCATCCAATAACTTGTATCCTAGATATATAAATGTTATTCTCCATGCAATACATAATAACAAAATATCCTAGTGAAATAAAATTAAGAATATAATCTCATGGTTATATATCCTTCTTATGGGATAAAAAATAAATTTAAATTATTGAATTTGTATGTATTAATATGTTTTATCATTATTATATGTCTTTAGTTTTCTTCTTTTATATTTATATGTTTTGATGATAAAAAACATTGTCAAAATATTTGTTTACATCCATAATTTGGTTAATAGGTTTCCATACCTTCCACATGAAATAATTAATGACGATAAATTTTGTGCATTTTCAATGGATACATATAGTTTTTATTGATCATTGGTCGATGCTGGATTGGAAGGGTTTTTATAAGTTATTGTATTTTCCATATATTTTTTAAGAAATATTAACTAATGATTTAATAACACTAAATATTTTATATAAAAAACAATCCCTTTAAGTGTCATATGATAAGTTCATAACATCTAAAATAATGGCATTATTCTTTATATCATATTGTAAAATGAAATTTAATATCTAGATAAAGTTATTTTTAATAATTTAAATTTATTTAGTTGTTAATATTATGTACTTGAGTGAAGAAAAATATGACAAAGAATGCATTTCCTATTTTAAAAAAAGTGTATAACCTAGATCTTTTAGTTCATTTTAATGGAAACTTGTCATAATACATTCTTAAATTCTTCATTTTTATTATTGTTAACCTAAATCATGAAAAATAATGACTTTATAACTATGTTAAAAAATTTATAATAAAAGATAGTTTGGAAATAATATTTTTTTCCAAAAAATATAAATAGAGATATGAACTCGGTATTATTCTCTAATTAACCCCTCAAGCAACATTTTATATAATTAAATGACTATTTCATGTTAAATTTACTTTATGTAATTCTTTGATACCATATTGATCTAAATTTAAGAAAAGAAAATATCAAATTTTATTTAATTAATCATCCTGTAAATTTTATGATCTATCAGATAGATCATTACTAAATCTCCATAAAATCTTTGTTTCCTTGATCATTATTCTTCAAAACATAATTATTTGTTGGTTTTTTTGAGAAATCATCATATATTATATTCTCAATACATCCTATTAAATTTATTTAAATAAAAGTAATTCCAGTAGTGGTATGTTATTAAGAAATTATTTTATACAAACATATTAACCACAAGAATAATATGAATAAATTTTTTCAAAATGATCAAGAAGGGTTTTCATGATATTTCGAATGATTTATTTTGTTTTTGATTTTATATCAATTTATATATAATTTTTCTAAGATAATTACACCCTAAATATATTTAAATATGTTTAAATTAATAATTTTTTTAATTTGTTTATATTAAAATAAAATCCCCACAACTTGAGTTTTTTATATTAATATCTACTAGTGAGTTTTCCCCATAAATTGATAGAAATAACTACTCTCCATCAATGAAATTTTCAATATAACAATCGATATTAAAGACTTTTTCCTTTTTTCTCCACAGTAATACTAGGTGATGGTGCTTCTAATTTGGTGTCTAAAAGATCAAAAAAAATTGAACCACCAAAGTGGACATTAATAAGTATTAAAAATATCATCTATATTGAGATGAATGGCTTTAGATTTTAAATGACTATATATATTCATAACCACTCTTACCGTAAACTATTTATATTCACCCCCTTAATAAGTGAAACAACCTATTTTATTCTACACACCACCTACTTAACTAGTTACTCAATAGTTTTATATTGAGAAATTTGTTTCTCATATTCATTTTAAATATATTTTTTTATTTTCTCCCTCACTCTATGTGAATTCCTTGTTATTCAAGAAACCATTACTAAATCATTATTATTGGCATATATTAACCCTACAATATTTAATAAAATTTACCGTATACGTAAAAAATAAACATAGTAGAAACATTTTATATAGATTTTTTAATATTTTCGTTCTCTTCATCATAATGAAGATACTTATACTAATTATGGTACCTGAATATAGTTTATTATATTTTTTAGTTCCTCACTTATGGTTGATATTAAGGGTATCAGAGTTAGATTATAGAAATTAAAAAATAAAACAATCCATAGGTAAAATATTCCTATGTTAAATTTGAAAACATAGTAGTAATGAAAGGTTTAGTACAATACATGTTAAAAATACCAATGAATGAGAAAGGCATAATAAAAATAATGATGGTCAAAGGTGACATGCACCAGTTAAATCCACCAAAGAATAAAAGATATAAATGGGGTACTATATCTTGGGAGTACTACTTATAAACCCTAAAAAACTAGTAATAGTGTAACAAGATGTCTTTATTTACCTCAATATCTGATCACATGAGGTGTAATAATTTACATTTACTATATCTAAATGAGCCCTTATACATGAAATTACAATTCATTCTTGTTATTACATTAACCAAAGAACATCATTATTCTACTAATCTTTATAAAATTATTTTCCACTCCGTTCTCCATGCTTGGAATATTACTAACAGAAACCACCTATAAAATATCAAGAATTTCAATAATTATTGTCAAAATAATAATGTGGTATTTAAGAATTGAAATCACTATCATATATCTTTTCAAGGTAGAAAGACAAATAAGGTCT
The DNA here is from genome assembly GCA_963277665.1 of Viscum album. NCBI lineage: Eukaryota > Viridiplantae > Streptophyta > Magnoliopsida > Santalales > Viscaceae > Viscum > Viscum album. The sequence continues at coordinate 1,256,110,775 of OY728157.1, read as the reverse complement.
AGTTTCCATAATAATATCACATGATAGATTAATCATGACACATTACAATACATATAAATTGGAATAACCCTATATTTGTATGTATGAAATAGTCATTTTGTTCATGTAGGCTAAAATAATGTTTCCATTATCATTTTGAACAATTTAAGAAATCCTTGAAAGAGAAGGGGTAAATGGTGAGTCAATGTTAATTATAAATAGGCCTTTTTTTGGGGGATCCCATCTAATATCTTTATAAAACCAGCCCATAAGGTATATAGTGAAAATATGTAATGTTGAGAGCTTATATTTTTGTTATCTGATTAACCATTTAAATAAGTAGTGAAGTATAGATTAAATTAAAATGTTAAATGATATAATAAAAAATAATATTATTAGTATTTGTACCTCTAAGATGGATCTAGAACTTCAATTATGAATTTGGAGCAACAAAACATACATTAAATGAACAACATAGACATTTATGGCATAATAATATTCCCAGAATCAAAAATTTAGGCCCTTTAGTAACTAATTACAATATAAATCATAAATTATATTATACCAAAAACCATATAAAAGTTATTTCATCATATATATCCCATATGCTGATAGGAAAATTCTTAATACATGAAATCACTTAAGGTCACACATTAAATAAAGGGATATATAAAAGACTAATAATTATAGATAATTATAATAATGAAGAACACAATAAACAATGGATATCATGATATCATCAATTAATAAGTAAAATCATATTATAGGAGAATAATTGAGATCAATATTTATATTAAAAAATTGCAACATATGAGAAATATGTGATAAATCATAGGTACCATAAAAGGGTTATACCTCTTATTGTGATGATACATGATTCTACAATAGTTATCAAATTCATGTGAAATCTCACTCCAACTCACCAAATCATTTATTTTTTATGAATTATTAATCAATAGACATTGATTATTCGAACATGGTTCGATAGGAACTGAACAACTAATTTTTTGGAGGTGAATAACTATTATTTCATTAATCTCAATATATTTATCCTATATTGATTCCATCCCATAGTTTATGAGATGGTATTCCCTGAGGATACCCTTGGAATCAATCATTTTTTGAATCTTTAAATTTTGGGTTTGATTTGGATTCAATTAATATAATAAAAATTTATATTTAATTCATGATATTATAGGTACATAAGATACATTGGGATTTTCTAGTATTTCATTGGATTAAAACATTATAATAACACGGGGAATATAAATAGAAAATGGAAAATGAATATGATAATTATAATAATGTTACATCCTTATAATAATTAATATTCATAAATAAAGTTGCATTTATAATACAATGTTATCTACATCATGTACATGTAATACACTATTAAAAAATGATAACTACATCATGTCAATGCATGTTATTATTGAAAACACTCCTCACATCATATATTCTCATAATAATCTAAAGAGATACAATTTTCCACATATTTTATTAGTGGGATATATAATTATATTCCAACACATCACATCGTATTTTATTAAAATAATGTTCTTCATACATAAGAAAAATAAATCAAGGATAAACATTAAATGAACATATGAGAAGATATTGAGTTTCATAATAATGAATTAAATAATATTGGGGAATATAAACACAAAGGAACTAACTTTTAGATGGTCAAGGGTATTATCAAAAAATATAGTAGTTTATATCATTCAACTAAAAATAAGACATTTAAAAATAACCAATTAGAGGTTTCAAAAATAAAGACACTAAGAATATTAATAGAATCTAGATAAGAATTTGCCTCAAGGAAATAAAGGAAATCCAAATCCTTGAATAAATAATGTGAAAATGAAATAATATAAATCAATAAGGGATTTATAGAATATTTAGAAGAACCATAGTTAAAAGAGACAATATAAACCCAAAAAAGGAAAAGGTTTGAGATTCAACTTATGACATTAGAAAGGGGTGTATTGGTCATAAATGGTTGATATTAAAATGATTAAAAATGTAAATACCCAAAAATATAAATAAAAAATTAATATGAGAATTGGACTATAAAATAAATGGATAATTTTGAAGTTGAGTTGGATGAAGTGGTAGAATCTTAGAGAGTGGGATCAAGAGAGAATCCACTTATCAATTTTCTAATATACGAATAACAGATTAATAACTCAGAGAAAAGTTAATCAACATGATGATATAGAAAAATAAATGGAAAATGTTTAATGATATTTAAAATGAAAATAAATAAAAATAATAATAGATATTAAATTAAAAATTGGATACAAAGCCCTAATATATGAAACAGAGATAAGAAACACATTTCCTTAGGTCATATATTTCTTTACCACACTTACATGAACGGTATAACTAAATAATGTTTATTGAAAATTTTTATGAATGTATGTAATTTTATTATTATTGATTAATTAATAACATTTTTATTATTTATAAATATTTTATTAAAGTTTAAAAGAAATGATGACATCATTTATTGAATTATAGAATGTTTCTATTTCATTATTTTGTTCATTATTGTTTACACATTTCATAAATTACCTATAAATTATAAAAAATATTTTTAAATTAATTATTTATATATTATATATAAGTTACATTATCCAGTCATAAAGTTGTTGATAATTATAAAATTTACAATGGTTTGTAGTAAAATATACCATTAATACTATATATTGAAAGAAAAAGTAAAAATTTATATTTATATAAAAAATATATTGTAAATAAAATATTAACAGTAGTATAAAATCATAAATATCATTCTAATATACTAATTCATAAATTTGGGTTGATTTTTTTAAATAAAATAAGAACATAAGGGAAAAAATTGAAAGGTGGGGGAATGAATGTTACACCATACATGATGATTTCTTCATTTCATAGGACCTAATATGAAAATGGTGTGGGGTGAGATGAGATTTTTTATATGGTTCAAAGGCTGCCTAAGATAATAATTTTTTTGAAAATAATTAGTAATGAGAAGAATTGTTTATGTGATTTTCCATGGGCGTGATAAGAAATATTTATTTATAGAGGAATGAGGTATTTTAGATCAAAATAATTAAAAAATTGATATTTTAAGACCAATAATTTCAATTTTTATTTAATATTATTAAATCAATTATAATATATAAATTTTTTAAAAAATTAAACAACTTATATTAATCAATAATCATCCAAAAAAAGGAGAACAATACTATCATGTAGCTCAAGAAACACACACTGATCAGATTTTATAAACAATTTTAGGTAAGAGATATTCTACTCAATTTACACATATATGAGTAATAGAAAACCTATATGTAGTGAATGATTATTCTAAATAATAGATATTTTGAACCAAAAACCAAAATAGTTGTAAGTCATATTTATACAATGAGATATCGTTGATCAAAACATTGAAATTAGAATAAAAAATATTATCCCAAAACCCTTACTCATGTTCCAGCTCCGTTATAATAAAAATTTCATATTTCTTAGTAATTGGAGGAAACTAATTTGATAAAGAAAAATTCTATATGACTATACATAAGTAGTTGGAGGAGTTATAAAAAATTGGGAAAAACTAATCCTTCATGAACCAATAATATATGCAACCACATTAATATAAATAAAAGTCACTAGAGGAGCATTTCAAATATAAATGTCGATGGAACCACTTAAAAAAGATTGAAAACTAGAATTATTATCAAATATATTTTTCGAATACATATCTTGATTTGCATATAGAAAACATAGTTCTAGAGTATTTTTGAAGTTGAAATCATTTTTATTATTCTAGATTATCCATGTCATTGTACATGGTCAACCCAGTATCTCCACTAGTAGTGATAATTACCAATATTCTATTATAGAAGATATATCAATAGTAGAATCTAAGATGATATAAAAACACTCATTACATGTGTAAAAAACCTCTCTAACTCATTGGTAGTGAATAGTGGCGCAAGATCATGACTTGGTATTAGTAAAATAGAGACTGGTGGTGGTATAATTATAGGCGAGGTTTCAAAAAAAGAAATTCATTATAGGGATAGAACCTATACATGCATTCCACCAAGAGAATCAAACATTAGACAAGACTAGTTAATTCTAGAAATATTTCCATTAGTCAAATATCCCCAATAATGAAGCATAACCCAAGATCTTATAGAATGATTTAATAGTATAAGGTTCTAAACCATACCTACTCTTACCAAACCGATATTCAACTTCACTAACGACCATAGGCATAATAATGATAATGATTCGGTCACCATCATTGAACTATGGGAATATTTCTTTTCAAAATTCCCTGAATTATGCTCCCTATTTAATAAATACTACTCTAAATCATCTACAATACCCAGGATAATCCCTCAGACCACTATCATTGTCTAAACATGGATAATTTCAAATATTAACATTCACACTATTTCTAATCCTCCAATTTTTAATCATACACAATAGTTCATGGAATCCTCATAAAATTATATAAATGAATCTAGGATGAGAACCCAAATTTTCCCACATAGGTCTGAGAAGGTATTGTAATTTACTGAAGACCTTGAGTAAATAACGAATTATAAATTTTAATGATATTCTACCCTTTTTTGTCCTGAAAAGAATAATTGAATAGATAAGGATTACAGAATCCCATTACTGAACAAGATTTTGGCATGTAGAGATTCTCCCAATCCACTGAATATGGTATCTATCTACCATTAAAAAATCAATACTAAAAGTCTACAAGACATGAATATATTTGACTCACAACATTACCAAAGATATTAAAGAGAGACATCACATAATAAGGGATGGGTTGAGTCACTTTCTTAATGAGTAATTCTTTCCCTTCATTGTAAATCCTCTTACACGACAATAGTTTGTTCTTATTGGAAACCATAATAGGGATTTTTGAGAAAGAATCCTTATTTTTTCTTCCAAATATATATATAATCCCATGAGAGTTTCAATATTGATAAACCATTTGAATACTATAGGAACAGTTCAATTCGTACCCAATCATGCGAAGCACCCAAATTAAGGGATATTATCTATTTAGTATGGTTCACTAACTATCCTAGTGAAAATTCATAAAATTGTAAAAATTGATTGATTGATTTACATTCTTCTATGACTGACCTTAGAAAAAACAAATCATCATCCAAAATGAACTAGTTTTATATATGATAACCATGATGAAATTCCTTTTCACCATTGAAAATATTGTCTTATGTTATATTATAAATTACTTTAGATAGTATATAAACAATAATAGTGACGATATATAATGATATTTGATACGGTTGGAGAAGAACTCAGTAAATATAAATTCATTGAGTGGTTCCACCCTTGATTCAGATATTGAAGGAATCCAGAGTAACACATCACAATACAATAGTAATATACTTTGAATAACATCCCATAGTACTCAAAACCAAGTGCAAAGTGGAAAATTCAACTATATTATATTTTTTAGTCAAATATAACTACCCCATCCAGTCTCATAACTCACAAATTTTTAACCACTCACTCAAGTGACTTTACCTAACCAATAATTTAAATATTGATCTTCTTTGATACTATGGATATAATTTAATTTAAAAATTCATATTTTTCTAGTTTTAATCCTTCCCCCAGTAATGTTTTATGTTCCATAAATTATACAAATAATTGAAGAAAAGAGTGGGAAAATGTTTATTAATATATTAGTTATAGAATTTGACATTGAAATTTACTTTTTATGTTTTGGAATTGATTAAATTATTATTAAATAGAATACTAATATTATTGAAATTAATCCGGGTTGATCAGACAATTATAGAATGCATTGGGTTACTGTATCATCAATATTATGTCATAAAACCTAGAGTTTTTGAAAAAAATATATTTTTACTATTCATCTAAAAATTCAGGTTTTGTAGTAATATCAAAAAAAAATATTATACTTAATTTAAACATATTAATACAAAAAACAGTCATTTTATTAAAATATTTTTCAAAATTAGTTTTTTAATAGTTTACTATTTCACACACATTATGGTTTTTTCAAAATAATTCAAAACATGTATTATTGAAAATATAACCTTATACTTTCTATGAGTTTCCAAATTTCCAAATTAATTTTATTGAATTAAAATATTTATATTTTTTTAATCATGTTAAATATAACTTACTTTACTTTCTTACTATTCCAATTGTCAAGTTACTATTTTAATAGTTATAAAACTATTTTAATGGTTAGGTTACTATTTGGATGACCATGTAACTTTTCTAATGATTGTCTTACTATCCCAATGATTATATTTCGTCATGAATTAATTACATATTTTTATTTCATGTTTATATACATCATTTAAAAAACACAAATCATATTTTTAATGGATTATTTTTTTAAAGTTTTTTGTGAGTGTGATATATATATAAGACCATGGAACATCGACAATATATATTCTTGATTTTTTATTTAATTATATTTATTTATTCATTATAAATTTATATATTTAACTATTCTATCTTTCATATGTAATGTTATATGTTGTTGTAGTAAAATTTTTCCCATTGTATACTTTTTTTTATATAATTTATTTATATGAATTTTTTTGCCTCAATTCTATTTCTATAAACATGTATTTCTTTATTACCTAAAAAATAAGTATGGAATATTTTTACATACACACACATGTTAATTTTTTATAAAATTAAAATAAAATAAAACAAATGAATTTATTACTTACTAATATATGTTAAGGGGTAATATTTATGAAATTGTATATATAAAATCTCTATCATTACATTATGCCTCACATAAAGAAAATACATACTCACAATTTTTACCAATTTATAGACACATATTGATGTCTCTAATAATTTTATCTAAAAATAATTCATTCCACTAAAGCCATCATACATTCTTGATTTTACATTACATTAGTATAACTTTAATGTCTACCAGATATTTTCATAATTGTAATACTCATTATAGTTCTTTGGAACTAAATTTTTTCTTCCTAAGGATTTATATAAAGAATATCAATTTCATAAGTCAAAAAATAAACAAACGATACTTTGATACAAAATTAGACACCCCCACACAATCACATCAAAATGTAGACCATAAAATATATAATTAATGTATAAAACTTGAACATTTATTACATTAAACTATTATCATAATTTGATGTATAATGTCTTTGAGAACATTGTACATTATAAGTTATCATATTATATTATATCATAATAATATATTGATATTATACATCATATACAACTTAATAATTTATTGGACACTTTTTAATTCATGAAATCACCTCATGGAATACGTAAATTAAAAGGTGAGTTAAACCCCCATTAAGTGGAGGGAAATAATAACATGATGAATATAACCAATAATTGATATCATCATATCATCATGTTATAAAAGAGATCATATAATAGTTGAATTTTTTGGATAAAAATAATATCAATAAACCATAACATTGGAGGAATATGAGACAAATTATGGGAACCAAAAAATGGGATACAAATATCTTAAAGATTAATGAAACCTTGATATTTTTTAGTATTTCATTAGATCATAACATAATATTAACATGATTAATTTTAAAGAAAACTGAAAAATAAATTTTAAAATGATAGGAATAATGAACATGAATAATAATTAATCTTCATATGTCAATTATCATTTAAAATAAAACATAACATAATGGATAAAGCTTAATACATAATTTCCATGCCAAACATTGTGAACAAAGATAACTGAATCATGTCCATGAATATGATTTTTGACCAATCTTAAAATATCATGTTTATATAATATGATCTCATGAGATATAATAAATTAATGAATGCATTGGATTTATGTATAATTCTAGGAAAACCAATCGAATAATATTTTTTTCAAAATCATATTTGGATCAAAGAAAAGAAACCCACAAAAATAAATAAACAAGAAAGATTCTCATGAGAGTGTTGGATGTGTAGTAAAATGTACATACATTAGATATATGTTAACATGCATATAATGGATGTTATATATATATATATAACATTATTATATATATTTTTGTACATTTAATATATTCATATCTTTCACGAATTAATATATATATATATATGACATATATATATATTATTTATTTCTTAGAGATGGTTTAGTCATCAATTACAATCCATTAAAAAAGTATTCAATTAATCACATTAATTTATTGAAAAAATTCAATGAATTATAACTCAAACATAGAAATTTATATTATCCATTTTAAAGTGGGTGACTCATGTTTCAATAATAAAAGAGGATGAGATCATCCCTTGTCTAGGGTGTAATGTTCATGAGACTCTACTAAAATCTAATCATCTCAAAAAAATTATAACATTTCATGATGAATTTCATAGAACCTCATTGGATTTCGAGTATCAAAGGGATAACATAATTTATCCATTGGCTAGTGTATCACGACAGAGGTAGGGTTATTTCATTTACTACACCTCTTCATATTCCTCAATGAATCTCAATAAAAGGAAGAGAAAAATTTCTACTATTAGTGAATTACATGTACTTTATCTTATAGTATTATATACAAAATAATTTACTAAAGATGTGTCACTGGAGTTTTCGGTTGTCTTGTGCTGCATATGATCATTAATTAACTATATGAATCCTAACAGGGGTCGTAGCAGTAGGTTATCCATGAATTAAGCATTTTATAACAATTTTTCAATAAAAAACAAAGAACTGTGTTTTCATAAAGCTTATATAGGTGTTAGAGACTTATGTTAACTACGTATGGGTTACTATGATGTACTATTACATTGGTAGGATGTGTAATGGTTATATACTTAAGTGAGTTGTTACATAATGGTATAAATTCTTACACCCATATGTGATACCCTTATGTATAAGGCCTATATATGGTCAAACTTATTGTTTCTTTTATAAATCTATTCTTGAATAGTTATACCCTTATGAAATCAGTTTATGTAAGGTTCAATGGCCATTACTCTTAGGCATAACTATTTCAAGTTTACACAAAAATATCTCTAATGTTTTAGTTTACCTAGAATAAAAAATATCAAGAGTACTATTATGTAAAAGAGTTTCTTAGAGGAAATACCTTAACACTATGGAGATTTGTAAATTTTATCAATGTATTACCTTTATGTATTAGTTTTCAAATTGAGTTTTCTAAAGGTAACCATTATAGTACCTTTAAACAGGCTTCTAAAAATAAAAGTTACCATTATACATAGCATTTTTGTATGCATAATTGGGAGGATACCCTTATACAAAGTGGGGATTCTGCATAAGGGTTAACATAAACTATTTTTAATAATAGTTTTTAAATATTAAAAGTTTTTTTGGTCTATAAAATGTAAATAAATCTAAATATCATTTAAATTGAGATATTTTAATTGATAATAATTTAATAAATAAATTATTTATACATTTTTTATAATTAAATATATGATGTTTATAAAACTTTATTATCAAATATGATTTGTTTAAATTTTAAAATACCTTTTGAAGAACTAAATTGTAATGAACATGACACTAGTATCTGAGATTTGGTGTCTTAATTTATTAAATTTGTATGAGACTCGTAAAATCAAATCTCAAAGGATAAGATAGTTTAGTATTTTTGGTAAACTAGATACATACAAGATACCAATATTATATTTAAATAAAGAATTTACAAATAATTTAATTTTCTGTAATAACATTATTCCCTATAGTATATCCTTACATATCAATAATATTAAAATTCATGGATTGATATCAAAGGAATTCAAATACGGTTTATATCAAATGACTAGTAAGGGTTAAGTTCAAAAAAGGATATCATGAATCAAAAATCATGATCAATATGGAATTGTAAATAAGTCAACCCACATCCAATTTAAATAAATTTACTGTCATGATTAGACATAGAATAATCAATACATAATGGTAAATAAATTATTTCCCATAAGATTTATTCAATAAAATTTCTATCACAACTGGATAAGGTAAAATCAATATAGAAATGTAAATACCTGAAAACACATTCTATTTAATCAATAAACAGATAATGAAATGCTGACCAAGATAATATCAATGTGAAAATATCATGGATAAAAATAACATAATTAAAAATGAAATAAATTCTTTATTGTTTGATTTTATGACCTCATATAGGATGATATCTCCACCATCATGATATTTCCTTCAGAAAGTTTAAAAATCATAGGTAATTATATGCAAGAAACCCATTTAACAAAGGATACAAAACTTATTCATTTCATGAGACAATAGATGCATCAATGGGATATCAATTATCATGACACACCCTGGTATTCATGTCCAAATAATTTCTTATATATCAATTAATTGATTTAATTTTGGAATAATTTTTGTTATCATAAAATCTATTCATTGAGTAAATAATACATATTTTTCAACATTTCTCCAAATAAAAAATAACTTTCAATAAAGGGTCCATTTATATGGAAATGATATATTTTTTAAGAAAAAAACACATCAATGTTAACTAATAAATAAATTTAGGGGAAATTTACCATCCAATGATCATAAGAAAGTGAATATTTCAACGGAAGTTATGGACTACTAAAATTAATCAAGGTAGTGAATATTAAAACAATAATTGGTAAAAATAATCCAAATCTATACAATGTTTAATAATTATGGTATCAATACAACATATACCAAGTTGAGTACATGTATAAAGAGGATTATTTTCATTAATGAATATAATTAAAATTCATTTAAAAACAATTTTAAGGAAAATTTCATATTATTTATGAAAATATCATTTTAAAATCAAAATTTTATAATTTTTTTGAAAAAAAGTTCTTTGATAATAAATTTTTCAACTTATAATTTAATTCTTAAAACATGGAATTGTCTTGATGATATGAAATTTTGTACATGATGAGTATGTCAAAATAAATATTCCTTTCACTTTTTTATTAAATCCAAATGGGGATTGTTTTAAAAATGACAAGAATATTCATTTCATATTATTTTTTAAAATTTAAATATGGGAAAAAAATTATTATTAAATCAATGGGAATAGATTTATAAAATTTTAGATAACATGGTTTTGGAAGAAAAATATTTTTTGACTAAAGTGTAAAATTATGTATTATTTCATTGAAAAACTTTCCCCATCATTTTAAATAAAAAATAGTGATAAAATGTAATTTTTACATAAAGAAGTTTGTAAATAAAAATATTAGAATAAAAATAAATGATCGACTAAACAAAAAAATAATAATTTCCTTCAATGAAAATTCATGTATAAACAATCCCCATTAAAATGAGATTGTGAAATGATCCTTTAGAAATACCATAACATTGAAGTGAGAAATAATCAATGAATCAATTATGTGTCCCAAATGTAAATACAGAGGAAAATGTTAGATTAAAACATAAGATAATAATATGTCCTTACACATATAATATTATAGTATCAATTATAATTGATATGTAATATAACCCAATAAAAAGAAATTAAGTTATGAAATTCGTTACAACTTGGAAAATATTATGTCAAATTGTATAAGAAGAAATAATTAAACTTGATAAATAAAATATAATAAATTATTTATTAATCAAGAAATTATATTTAAAATGGGTATTTTATATATAATATAAAATAAATTAGGTGCATAACATTATAATATTCTACAATGAATGGAAATTGTGGTGAAGTCCTTTTCCTTACACTTCTTTTTGGGTGAACATAATTTGACCTCTTGTATAGTGGTTCTATACATTTTTTAACATATTAAAGGAACTTATTATTATTTATAATATCATATATTATATGTTTATAACATATTATTACTCATTCATTAATAATAATTCATTATTTTTATTCTTTCGGGTGTAAACTTTCATATTTTCCCATTTCTGCTTTGTCATGAATGAAATATCCTGAAATAATTATTAGTTTTATAAATCAATTATACACTTAATTCTAATAATGAATTGTTCTTTTGAAAAATTAACTACGTTATGATCAGGGAGACGGTAGGTAGTACTTACACATAGGCAACATTTCTATTATTCGGTTATCTCTATTGAAAAGATATACGTAAAATTTTATCTTTACATAATGATCATAACATCATAAGTAAAATATTTTTTCTTTGAATATATATATATATATATATATATATATCCTCAATGTGGTGTTTTGATGAAGATATAGTCACATTTCTTCATGAATTCAATAGTCCACACGTATACAAACGATGATATCATCATTAAGTGAGTGAAAAGGTATGAAATAAAATGTTGTATCATAGTTTTTACATTGATAAATATTACCTAAATTTTATAATTATGACATTTATGTCACATATAACCATTTAATATATCATTATTACCTTCAATATACAGTGTTAATGAAGAATGAATCACATCGCTTCGCAAGTTGGTAGTCCACCATACGCCATAGCAACATTATCGTCTCCCCTACAGAATGAAAATTAAAAATTTATACATGAATAATGACTCTATATGTATAATAATATTATAAATACCATATATATATATATATACACTTTATATCCATCATCATATCCAAATTTTATGGGAGGTAATGAAAAAACGAGTGACATCGGTTCACGAGGTGATAGTCTTATACACACATGAATGTTGATATTATAACACATTTGATTCAAGAATGGGTAGTTTCATTTCATGGAAATAAATAAATGAAATATAATTATATTTATAATAAATTGGATACTATATCATAATAGTTAAATAGTAATTTAACGACTAGGAGGAATAAATAAAATTAAAATGCTCGATGAATAATGTTACCTCTTCCTCGGATAATGTCCTTAGGCTTGCACTAAAAACCATTCTAGGTCAAATTTATGACCATAATAAGGAATTTATTATGAGAGGAGGAAATTGGGAATTGATTTCAAAATTTATTATGTAGAAAATAATTTATGTTATTAGGAGGATAAAAGAGGGGTGGCCTTGCTTAAGTGAGGTAAGTGGCACACTTGTGATTTCTGAAATGAAATTGTTGTACCTAGATTTTTCAAAAGACAAAAGCAACCAAAATGAAAATTTATAAAAAAAATAAGACAATATAGAGTTAAAATATATTCATAATACATATTTTAGAAAAGTTTTTATTTAATTTTAACCCTTATATATTTAGTTTAACATCCAAATTAACCCATTTTTTCCCTTCACATTGAGAAATTGTCTTTACTATTTTTATTATTCTTAATGGAAAAAAATTAAGTTGAAATTATCATATAATATAAGTTATTGTTATTCAAAATACATAATCTATTTTTCAAAATTCCAATCTAAGAAGTATTAATATTTAATTTAATATTAATCCCACACACACGATGTGAAATGATTTTTTCATAGAGAATATTTCAAAAATTTTATAATGTTTGTTTATGAAAATTAAACATGACAATAATTAAAATGACCTAAATTTGTTTAATAGATATATAATTAAACTAATTATAACTTAAAATAAATTTAAAATATAATTTAACATCATGAATAATTTAAATGAAAAGGTAGCTTTAAATAAAAATTCATTATTATTCACTTTAAATAAAAAAATAACCTTTTTAGAAGATTATGAAAATAAGATTAAGATAATTTTGATTTGATGATTTCAAAATTTAATTTTTTGTTAAATAGATTTTATAAATGATGTTTTTAGAGTGTAACTAAACTATCATTTACAAAATATAGTATTTTCATAAAACAATAATTTTTTCCTCTAAATGATCATTGTCTTATTTATAATAAATAGATAACCATAAATACCATTATTTTTTGTACTATTATTACCCACTAATTTATTATGCAGGTTATAATAATATACAATATTACAGTTTATTTGGGCATAGTGTTGCGTGTTCGGTAGGCTATTAATAAAATTAATTTTAAGAAAAAATATTTCAAGGGTTTTTTAAGATTGGAGTTGAGTGTCATATTTTATATCAAATAAAATACTAATATTTTTTAATTTTGGGGTGATACAATCTCCCCAACATAATTAAATTTCTTTCTGAAAATCTAAACCCGATCTTGTTAATCAAGGGTTTGAATTTAAAAATTACATTGCGAAAAACCGTCATTGTAAATATAGTTATTAAAAAACCATCTTAATAAGAGATAATGTGAAGCAAGAAAGTCATATGGAATAAAAAAGAACTAGGTTTCTATATAGAAGAAAATAGGTGTAATGTGAATATATGGAAATGGAATAAAATCATTAATATTTGTAGAGATTGATAGATATCATTGATCATAAGAAAATTAATGTTCAATAGAAACTTAAGGACTTCAAATCCATAATCCTGGGATGATTTAAAATACCATTTGCTTCATTAGATATGAAGGTAATTGGTTAAATTTTTTGGATCAAGATATTTCACCTAATTTTGAAGAATTAATTTATAGTATACAAATATAAGGAAATATAAATGATTGATAGTTTTCTATTTCATATGAAAAAATCCCCCCTTTGGTTGGCTTTGATCAGTTTATAATTCATCACTTCCATGAAGAAATGAAATTCTAAATATGGATTTTTTATTCACGAATAACTGAAAAGAAAAGTAATATCCACAAAATAGTGAAATGTATTTAACATTTTCTATAACTATTTTATAAAACCAATATGGTTGGCATACGTTATCTAATATAATATACTAATCTATAATCATATATAGTAACACAACTATTTCATAATTAATATTTATTCCTCATATTTTTTAACTAAAACTAATGGAATATTAACAAATAAATCACATAAAAATTTGGTAGGTGTTAAACCCTTATTTTTTTTGGTCATGGGGTCATTCCCAACGGCCTTCACCAAGTGCAATGTGTTGTCACCTGATATGTGGGCTATCTTTTTTCTAAAACAATAATAATATAATTCCTATAATATTTCCAAAATATTAATAACCCATAATTACCTCACTATCAAAGAGAGGATAAACAATAAATATTACTAATTTATTTAAATATTTCCTTACCAAATTTAATTGCATTCTTTCTAAAATAACGTTTTTACTATAACATATACTATACCAAAGGGTTTTATTCCAAATTTTTTTTTAAATTATATCCTTAATCTTTATAAATTACTAGCATGTAAAACAAAAAAAATTCATGTTTAGGATATAATTATATGAACATACTTAAACTCATAACCCATGACGGTATCTATAACACTTTTGTGAAAGAAGAGATATATGATTTTGAAACCATACATAGTTATTAAATGTTTCACAATTCTTATAACAAAATTAAATTTATAAAAATATTTATAAAAATTAATTCATGAATACTTTATCCATTTTATTTCCACATATGTCCTTCCATGGTCCTAGATTTATACATTAGAAGGGGTAATTATCATTGATAATTTTTTGGATTCCACACATTTAAGAAAATAAAATATAAATGGATCCCTAGTATGATATTTATTTCCTTCCATCATACTCTTCATTTTTCCTCAAAAATTATTTTTTATGCCCTTCCCTTTCACATATAAAGCACATTCCTATTCCATTGGGACACATTCTTGTGTCTCTCTTTCTATATTTCATAGTTTATTGAAATCCATCCTTTTTCCCATCATGGTCATTATCACTCGATATGTTATCGAACTCCATACTTCTATTTTTCAGTGAGTCTAGTGGTTAGTTAAGGTATAATATGTCAATTATATTTTAAGAAAAAGAAATTAGGCATAATCATGATATCTTTCTCTCGTATCACTATCCCATTTAGTTTCTCATAGTCACCACCTTTTCCTTCATATTCAATGTCAACATGAATACTTAGGTTTGAAAACATTAACTAAAATAAACAAGTATACTATGCGATAAAAAAATCATATTGGTAAAACAATATTTTCATTTATAGTATATTTAATTCAAGTCCCCATTTTTTAATATATGACATCTTACATTAATCCAAGCTCGTTCATTGCATCATCTATTGAAATCCCCCCTAATGGTTTGTATATAAAGTGTGATTTATCCAAAAAATATTTTGTAGGTCTGTCAAACAAGGTGTAGAGTAAGGCCCATTTTCTTACACAAGGTGATGTGTGGGTCAATGCCACAAATGGATTTTTTTGAGTTATTAAACCATGTTTCATATATTCTAGAAAAAAATATACTAATAGTATACATATAGGGATTTATTTTAAGGAAAAATAACATAATCTCTACCTTAGCAAAACATTAGTATGTTCTAATGTAATTATCATCAATGATTATTATAGTGATATAAACTCTTATGTATGTTTTTCTAAAACTATTTCCAAATGGTTAAACTAATATTAATCTGATAGGAATTTTAATCACCCAAACCTAGTAGCTAAGATATGATATTATATTTTATTTACTTATATAGCATACAATGAATTTCATCCTAATGGACTAAATACTTTTGTATTCTTGGTAAATTAGATTTATCCCTATTTCTTATATTACATTTAAAAACAGAAATTACAATTTTTTTTTGATAAAACAATTGTTACCACTAGGATATCATTACGTACCTATCATAGTTAAATTCATGTATTCCTAAGAAAGGTAATAAAATAAGGGTGAGATCAAATGCTCAATAAATGTTAAGTACATCTGAATATATCATGTATAAGTAAGCATGATCCACATCGAATGGTAAATAAAAGATCACAGATGAAATATAAAAAAATTTACTATCATGATTAGATATGGAATAATTAATATAGAAAGGTAAATAAATCAAAACACTTTATCTTTTATTAGTAATATGAGTATCATAACTATAAAAGGAATAATCACCATAGAAAGGTAAATATCTAAAACCACATTCCATTTAAGAAAAAAATGAGAATGAATTTAATCTAATCATAATATCATTGAAAAAATATCATGGAGAAAAATAATTGAATGATCAATGAAAGAAATAATTAATTTGTTAAAGGAATGATGTTAGGATTCAGTATACCTCTAACATAATGATATTTAACTAAGAATTTTTAAAAATGTTGTGTTTTTATACCCCAAAAATGCATTTATCATTGTATAGGAAACTGATTCACCTCAGGAGTCTAATATTGCATCAAGGGTATATTAGTAATTTGGCCCTACCTATTTCTGTATGTCCAATGTATTCCTTATATATTGAATATTATATTTAATATCATGAAAAATGTTCCCTACATCGAAATATCTGAATTGAGTAAAGAATTGGGATTTACCAATATTTCTCCAGATAAAGAAATAACATTCAATGTTAGACACCATATGTTAAAATAATATATGGTTTATGGAATAAACCTATCCATGATAAATAATATGAATATTTTGGGTAAATTTAATGGGCAATGATAAAATAAAATTGAATAATTTAAGGTATTTTTAATGACTTGTTAAATGAATCAAGAATATGAATTTAAATACTATCATTTATTAAATTTATAATAAATAAACTAGAGAAAAAATAAGGATGTTATCAATAAAATATTTTCATTGAAGAGTGTATGTAATATAAAGGGTTTTTATCATTGTCTAATATCATAAAAATATATTTAAAAATATTATTGAGGTATATATATGTATCATTTTGAAAATAACATTTAAAAACTAAAAGATCACAAAAAACATTGAAAAAAAATTCATCAAAATTAACCTTTTATCATGTAAAATATGTTTCAAAAAATGGATTGGTCATTATGAAATGAAATTCTATACATGTAGAGCACATTAAAAAAATTATTCCTTTCAATTTTTTACTAAAATCCTAATCAGACTTGATTTGAAAGTGACACAAATTTTAATTTCACTATTTTATTTAAAAATGTGTTAAATATTTATTTAATAAATAATTAGTAAATTTAAAGAATAAATTTTTGAATTTTTTTTAGAAAACATGTATTTGGATCAAAATTTATTTCCGATTGAAGAGAAAAATGAATTTTGATTTTATTGAAACAATTTATTAATAATTTTTATTATTAAAGAGAGGAAAATGGTAATATTACTTGAAAAATATTATGAATAACCAGAGGAGAATAATATTAAAGGATATATTAAACAATTATTAAATATTTTCCATTAATGTAAATTAATGTTTAATTTTTTTTTTAAAATGGGATTTTTAAATAGACCATTGAAATAATTAAAACATTGAAGTTGGAATTATTAAATGAATAAATAATGTATGTATAATATAATTACAAAACAAAAAAATGTAGCTGAAACATAAGATAATAATATTTTATTACACACATAATCATAAAATATCAATGTCAACCATGATGTAATATAACCTAACTGAATGAATTTGAGTTATGAAATTATTTACTACTTGGTAACCTTTATTCCAAATCATATAGGATGAAATAATTTAAATTGTTACTTAAAACACCATTAATATTTACAGAATCATTATATTACATGTCGAAATATTATTATATAGAAAATATAAAGTAAATTTGGTTTATAAAATTATAATATGCCTCAATTAAGGGAAATTTAGAAGAATCCCCTTACCTAACACTTCATTTTTTTCAAGCATGATTTAACCTCATGTATACTTGTTTTAAGTTTATTATTAACTTATAAAATAACCATATAAATATTTATAACAAAATATATGATACTTTTATTATAAGTCCCCAGCCTTAAACATTACTTAATATTTATTTATTTCAAGAATACAAATTGAGGATCTTTTCATGTTTAGAGTATTAGAGAATTAGATCATAAATCATGCATTACATTCCACATTTCAACAAGGTGGTTACATAAAAGACAGTATTCATTTTTCCCATCAAAGGAGACATATTTAAAATAAAACATGGATTCTTTATTGACACTTCTTCGACACTATCATCACATCATGTACTTTTCCCTTGACCTGTAAAAAACATTTCAAAAGCTAGGGATGATCATAAAAAGCTCAGTAAGGGATATAAAAATATGGAAAGAAAACCTTAGTCCATGTATACATAAGAATCAATGAAATCATACTTTATTCATAGAATATAAGCAATTTAACATACCTCATTAAATCATAAGGTTTATGAATAACTCATAGAAAAAAAATAAATAAAGGTAACTTGGGGCATTCATAACATTCTTATATAGGGATTAACCATCATGGTCACATTTGGAATACCCATCACAGTATATTCCCTAAATCTCTTTGGAGAAACCTTAGCGTTTAACTCCTTAATGTTCCCCAATGCATTGGAGAGCTATATCAGGCTCACCCACCCTTAGTTTGTCACGTAACCACCCGTCTTCAAAAACAATGCCCAAGAACTGTAACATAATCGTATCACATAAATCATGCATAAAGGAAACATAACATTTCCACATTTAAATCACAAGATATATATAAAACACATTGATATAATCAAAAAATTATCAAAACCATTTTCAATACCAAAATAATAGAAAAGTAAAACATGGTATTTATTTTTCATTTAAAAATAAGTTATGGATTGTAGAGGAAGCCGAAACTCAAATAATGGTCACGGCGGCAGAGAAGTCGTTGTCGCCGTATACGTAAGACAAGAACATTCCGTTTTGTCATTCAGTAAAATGCTTTGTATAAAAAGATTCCTTTTGAATAAAAGAAAATGTCAAAGGGTTTTATATATTGTATAAAAAAAGGTTGTGTATAAAACAAAATATGCCTCAATGGAAGGAGATTGAGACGAAGTTCCTTAACTCCTGTCCGACTTGACTCGATCGTTATTTAATATTATGAATAATAAACTAGAGTGAATTTATACTTTCTTAAGAACATTTTTCATGTTAATTATTCCTTTTATATCACTTATTACCATGTTACGAACATTATGTAATTATTTAAGTTAATAACAGTCGTTTTGTCGATCTTTTGTACTTAAGTTAAAAATAAACTTCTTATAATTACAAGTTGTTCATGTGGTATAATATCCATTATACCCAGAATTTAATTCATGATGTATATATCATATATATCTAGTATATACATGCATTTATAATATTACATAATATTTAGAGGTGAGAAATGAAATGCACCGTTCATGGAGACGGCAAGCGATACGTACGCTTGAATGCTACTTTCATTTCTATTTCATATTTAATGGAATGAAATCATAATGATATAAAGTTATATTATAATTACAGTATAATATGATATATAATATTATTAATTCCATCCTTTATACGTCCCACATATGGCATTAACAATTCAAATCACTTTGAGGGGGTGGTAGTCCGCACATCCTAAAATGAAATTATCGCATTTACCCATAACAGAAACCAAAAAGGTATTCCATAAATGAAAAATATAGAAGAATAAAGAAAAAATAAACATAATATATATCATATATAAATATAGTGGCATATTAATGGCCACCATGAAAGGTGTCAAAAGAAGATTGAGCAATCATCGTTTCATGAGACAGTAATTCACCACTCACAGAAACAGTATGTTCATTAACCATTAGAAGAGAGTGTGTGTAAGTGTAAATCAAATACTTCTAATAAAAAAACCTAGTATATTGATTATATAGTTTTTTTACAAAATAAAGGAATAAAAAGAGTTTAGGGGGTTGGAGAAGAAAAATAAAACAAAAGAACATAAGAGAAGACATTACCTTTAAATCGGGTAAATCCCCTTGGTTCGAACCAAAATGGTTTTTTGAAGTGCTTTATGCCTATGTTAAGGCTTATAGGATGAAGAGAGGGATGTGGAGTGATAAAATGAGAAGATTATGGCCGAGAAAATGGCTTAAGAGGTGTGGGTAATGGGGTATAAGTGGGGGCCTTCTATAAGAGGGAGGAGGGGCACTCTTGGAAAGTCATGAAATGTTACTTTATTATAAAACGATTTTCAGATTTTAAAGGTCCCAAAAAGAAATATTTCTAGGATTACGTGATAAGGGTTCGAAATCCACCAATCCAATAGGTTTTTGACAAGTGTATGTCTTATATTTTACATTATCTATTCATTTTATTTAAATCGTTCATTAATGAGGTAATCAATGCATCACCATGGTGTCATAAATAAATTACTTTATTTAATGTATAAAAATTAATAAAATACTATGATGTAGGAAATATTTTTATTTTCCAATGAATATTTATAGTCTAAGAGATCGTTTACACAGAAAAAACTAAAATTGTTTTACTTATGTGTTACATATTTTTGTTATCTTTAACTTTCTTTAAAAATAAAAAGATAAAATGTCACTACGACTCAAATGTGATTTCATGGGGTCTAAAAATTTGTCACAAGGCATCCCATGGTAAGAAATAAAACAAACAGTATCATTAGGACACATTTTGGGGTCATTTTATATTATTATGATATTATTTTATTAACCTTAACTACCTGATTACTAATTAATCACGATAATTAAAGATAATTACTGTCGTTACTATTCATAATGTCCAAAAACAAAAGAGTGTTAATTACATAATTTGGAACTTTTTATTAAAAATATGGAATCCATTTTAATATATTCCAAACACAGAAATTTCAATAATTAATTTAAAAATAACTCCCATTCTCGAAACAAATAGTGGGTTTTTTTGAAACGATATCTATCAAAAGTTTGACACTTGTTTATGTCCAATTTCAAAGTGAAATTAATTATAATGACCACCATTGGATTAAATGGTAAAATTATATTCTAATTAAACTATAAAACCAATTAAAATATTATCTAACCATATAATTAAATTAGATGAAAAAGTAGTTTTGAAGTAAAATGCAGTATTTTTCACTATTCATTAAAAAATGAACATTGTCAGAAAAATACCAAAAATTTATCCAAAGTAAATTTCTATGAACCAATTCTAAAGAATAAGTTTTTTTTGAAAATTAGAGATTATAAAATTGTCAAAATATAGATTTAAAAATGGTTCTCCATCAAAAGTCGGTAAAACAATCTTTTAAAAATATTAGAGAATTCTATGCTTAAGATTGGATTTATTCTTATTTTAAGCCTCTAAAACACTATCTAATTTATAAATACACATAAATATGAAAATATATAATTATTTATTTACTCGGGATGTTACATCCTTCCCACATTTAGAAAATTGTGTCCCCGTAATTTATTTACTTATCGAATAAGTGGGGGTATTTATCCCTCATTGCATTTTCAGATTCCCATGTTGTCTCTTCGATCATGTGGTTTTTTCACAAAACCTTTACTTGATTAATCACATTATTCAGAAATACTTGCTCCCTATGGTAAATAATCTAGACCGGTTGTTCCTCATAATATAGATTCTCTTCCAGTTGGACTGCCTCTGGACTCAAAACATGAGATGGATCTGGCATGTACTTCCTTAACATTGAAACATGAAAAACATTGTGTACCTGAGAGAAACATGGAGGTAAATCCACTCGGTATGCAACAGATCCAACTCTCTCCAAAATTTCATATGTTTCAATGAACCTTGGACTCATCTTTCCTTTTTACCAAATCACATCACACTTTGTCATGGTGAAACTTTGAGGAATACTTGATCACCAACCTCAAAAAAGAGATCCTTCCTCCTATTGTCCGCATAAATTTTCTGCCTGCTCTGAGCTGTTCTCATGTGTTTCTGTATTAGCTGAAATTTTTCTGCTAACTCCTCTACCAATTCTAGTGCCATCAACTTCCTTTCACCCACTTAATCCCAAAAAGTAGGAGTACGACACCGCATATCATATAATGCCTCAAATGGTTTCATCTGTATACTAGAATGTAAACTGTTATTATAAGAAAACTCAACCAAAGAAAGATGTGGGTCCCAACTTCCCTCATAATCCATCGAACAAGCACATAGCATATCTTCTAAAGTCTGAATTGTTCAGTCTGACTACCCATCTGATTGAGGATGAAAAGTCGTACTAAAATTTTATTCAGTACCCAATAACTTCTGAAGGCCTTTCCAAAAGTTAGAAGTAAACCTGGGATGTAACACCCAGAGATTTTATGAGATATATTCATTTTAATTTCTTTGAATTCTTCTATTACACACTACACCAAGATTAGCTTGTACTATACACAACACCGTATTAGCTTGCAGTATACGCAACACTATTCTTGGCACGTGTTACACACAATTTCAAGTTCGTTTTGTGGAAATTATTCTACGCAACATTAATTATAGATTTTTTTTAATGTATAAATGAAATAAGTTTTAAATATGTTATACTCAACACCAAACAGAGCTTTCACTAAACTCAGCCCTGACTTGGCTTGAATTACATGCAATGAAGACCTTATTCGATAGCATGTGTAGTACGCAAGACCATGTTTCACTAAAAGAGATATTATTATAATATTATTATGAACTAGACATTATGAATAGTAATACAAACTTTTTAAAATTTTATAAAATTTATCTTCCAAAATGGGCTTCATTTTGGGATTTGGAATATCGAAATTATCCTTGGGTAAATTTTTTGTATTTTTCGGAAAACATTCAATTTTTGATGAATAGTGAAAACAGTGGATTACTATTTAAAAACCGACTTTTTATTTTAATAGAAAAAAATTTTATTTAAATTTATTTTTGGTCAAAATTGATACATAATACCTATATATGTTAAATTTAAATCATTGGAATCATTTTTTAATAATTTTAGCTATATAAAAATTTTATTGAACTTTTCACAGTCTTTTACCCACCTCCTATGAGAATTTGAAAATTTACATAAAACAAAATTTTACAGCTTCTGTGAGTGAAATTTCAAAAATCTGAGAGACACGATTAATATCAAGGAGTAAAATGTGGTTTAATAAGATAAAAATAATTTTTTATGAATAGTAATTTTTTACTTTTATTTACCACAGTTAAAAGTTAATAGGGTAATTAAGGGTAAAAATGGTATTATTAATACCCTAACACATTTCCTAATTATATTTTATAAGTTTAATTCGACCAAAAACAACCTTAGGAATAAAATATGACCATTTAGGTCCACTTGGATTAGATTAGGACATTTAATATTATTTTATTTAATGAAGAGTTAAAATAGTTAAAATCAAAGTTGAATAACTAAAACATTTTTAATATAGGGCTATACATAAGATAAATTAGACTATAAATATTAATTAAATATCTAAAAATATTTCCTACATAATGGTATTTTATTTATAATTTTTAGACATTAAATAATTTAATTTATTTATGACACAATGATGATGCAAAAATTACCTTATTAATGAAATATTAACAAAACTGATGTTATAAATACCCAAATAAATGTAATTTGAGACTTTTTATGAATTACAATAATTTTCTAGGATAATATGATATGTTATTATTGATTTAAGTAACTTTTTTAGAACTGATCACGTTGTTATGAGTTTCAAAAAAATCAATTACCAAATAGTGTCAAAATTGGCATAAAATAGTTTTTAAAACAAATATTAAATTATTAATTGTTATTTTATTCCTAAAAATATAAGGTTCGGCCAAATGGCTTAGATAAGGATATATATATTAATAATTAACCAGTTTGGGTTCTTTTGTCTTGTTATAGTATGTTTATTAACCATATAGTGTAAGAAAACAAGAAGACACAGTAAAAGTTAAATTATTCAACTTAGTGTTAAATCTAAATGATAAGGTTAAAATAGTTACCTAAACTTGTCTAAAACCTATTGGTTGAGCGTATTTCAAACCATCCTCACTTTAGCTTCTAAATAAATCAATTTGGAGCTATTATAAACCGAATATTACATTATTATAAAATAATATTTTAAGTTTTTCTAATGGTGCCCCTCTCCTCCCTTATCAAAAGGGAACTCATTCCCTCTTCTCTTTACACCCTTTTTAGCCTTGATGCTCGGCCAAACCCTGCCAGTTACTCTTATAAACCTCTCTAGTTACATTATAGAGGTTTTGGTCTTCTCAAAATACAAACTCTAGTTCTCTAATAAGAAGTTTAAAGGAGAAGCGTCAAGGAAGAAGTAGTCTCTTCTACCGACTCTTTCAAGTTTCTTTCTTCTTCTACTTCCTCTTCTTTAGTTGTTTCATTATAAAGTAATAACATCATTATTAAATATATAATTATATGTTATTAATATTAAAAAACCCTATTTCATCTTCTATCCATCCGACGGAAAATGAAATCACCGCGCGTGCGTACGTACGGAATACCGTCTCCATGTCGTGGTGTAATCAGTTTTTCCACCACCACCTTACTTGGATGGGTATAATGGTGTAACGAATAACTATATATAATTATTATAAAATCATACTGATTCTAGGATTTTACATCATCCACTCCAATACTATTCAATAAATATGGGAATGATATCATCGCTCGTGCGTACGTACGGATTATCGTCCCCATGACGCGATGTGATTCATTTTCCATGATAAAAATTCAATAATGATTATAAAGTATATATAATAAGTAATAATTAAATATATGACATAATAATTCTACTCAATTTATGTATATATATATATATATATATGTATGTCATCTACTTAATTACATTAAATTCAATAAGGAAACGAAAAATAGCGTTCATGCGTACGGACAACCTACCGTCTCCATGAACGGTGTATTTCTTTCAATTTATCGATCTATTATATATTTTTATATTATGAATATATATTATATATAAATCATGTTTTAAATTTTGGAATTAATTAAATCAGGATATAAGTAATAATATCAAGAACAACAAGTCAGAACACATACGATAAATGAAACGATTTTACCAAAATGCAGCACTAACACAAAATTTACAAAAGAACGGGTAATATAAAGTCATTAGTGAACCATATATGATATCATAACAATTAATATGATTCTGTAATAAGTCAATGACATTATTTAAATCAGTATACATGAGGTTTGGATACATAAGAAGCATATCAGACTTATGGTAAGGGATAATTTTTCAATCTCATTTTTATCCGAGATTGTTTATTAGTAAGTATTTACTGGGGATATATTTTTCATCCATGTCAATAAAAATGTTTTTATAAGTGTTTAATATTCTTTCATGTATTTTTAAAGTCAATTTTACCCCTCTTGACTTTTACTTTCTGTTATGGAAGGAATCTTTCTTTTGTTTACCATACGTGGTACTTTTTTACTTTTCTGTTAAAAGTACAAGGAGAATGTTTTCTTTAACTTATATGGAATGAACATATTTTTACGGTTTTATAATGCCTTATTTTCATGAAGATTAATCTACAAGATTTCATTAATATTTTCAACAAAATACTTTTCTTTAAAAATTGAATTACATTTTGTAAAAAGAAAATTATTTTGAAGAAGAAAAGATATTTTCCTCAAGAATTCATTTCAAGTGTTTTATCAAAACCATTTTCCATCTAAGATGACATTATTTCATATGTTTATGTTTCAATTATAAGTTCTCGATTATTTAAATGGATTAAAATTTCTTATGATGAATTGATATCCATTTGTTTCATATGGATTATGTTATGATGGGATGATGTCTATGAAACACATTTTACTCATTGGGTTATGATAAATGATTTATGTTTACTTTGGGTCACAAGTAAGAATTATTTCATTATGAGATGGGTGGGACCTATATCTCCCTCCAATACATTGGTAATGATTTATATCTAATGAGATAGACATGGCTGGAACAGTAAGTTAATCCGATTCAATGATACAGGACTAGAATGAGGAGTGAACTTGATTCAGAAAGGGACTTTGTCAACTAAGATGGTCTTGGAAGCAATTCCTTGGCTACTATGGAAATCATATCATGTGTTTAATGGTTTGACACAATTACATGTTTTATTCCGATGATATTTTATCATGATTGGTGTTCTTTTATGATATACTCCTTACATACTTCCAAGATTAATGTCTTTGCTCAATATTTTGATGTTTATATTTTATGTTCAAGTTTTTGCATTCAAATGTTTATGGATTGTTTTATGTTATCTATGTTTACCCTTAAGGAGAATTTGAGCTCACCCTTTTTATGTTTTCTTTTCCCCAGGATATAATGAGAGGTTTTATGTAAGAAAACCAAAAGGGGATGATCTTTATGGGACATGTTGAATATCATTCACCATAATTAAAAGATTACGTTTCGAGTTTCCAAAGACACTAAACTAATACGGTCTATGGGCGTCTATTTTTATTATGTATTAAGTATTCCACAAAAGTAATGTAATGTCCATGTACATCGAGCTTTGAGTCTCTACAGTTGGTATTATAGCATTGGTTTAGTTAACTTTTGGAAACTAGGATGCGAAAACTTTAGTGAAATCACTAGAGATATTTCTATGGTATGTCTAGGGATGTCTCTAAGGACAAGTATACGTATAATTTATAGTCCTAGAATTACGTTAAAGATCTTAGAATTTAACCTAAGATGATAGATATTGATGGTACTCCCCCTTGATTATGATTTTTTCCTCTCACACTATTCTTTTTGGGTTTTAGAAAATGGCTGGAAACATGAAGATTCGTGATTATGGAGGACATGATGGACAATGGAATGATATTCTTCATGAGAAACCAAATGAAACAAGATTTGGAATTCCAAACATTGTTATTATGCCTAATCAGAAATCTCATAATAAGACCAATAATCTAAAATTTGGTAAGTTTCCCGACTTAGCTAATAAGAGAAAGATGGAGTTTCATGATGATCATATAGGAAATGAAGTTTAATTTATCTCATGTAAATCATGTGGGAAGAGGAATCAAGGAGAATGTTTCCAAGGAACTAGAAGATTCTTTGGGTGCAGAAAAGAAGGACACAAATTCAATAAGTGAAAAGGAAAAGGTTCAGTTAACACCATGGAGAAGGATAATGGTATTGCTACGACATCAACAATTATTGGATGTTTTAAATGTGGAATGTATGGGCATTATGAAATCCAATTACCTAAGGGAAAATCTCATGAAGAGTATTAGCATGGTCATATGGGTAGTATTTATGTGGATGATGATGAGGAGACTACAAATGATATATGAGATGAAAGAAGTGTTGTAGCTTGGTCGATGGTTTAAGAAGGTAGTGAAATGATTGTATGTTTATCATGAGTTATGTTGTATGGGTAATTTAATGGTACTATGGAATAAAGAAACGTCTAAGGATTGTTACACTATTGTTTTTTCTATGGTATTTGAAATTATATGTTAGAATGGTACTAGTAACCATGAATGGTTATTCAGATATTTTTGGAAGGAAGATGATATGTGCATAATGAAGGGATAGAGAGAAAATGAAATTTTGATAGTATTCATGAGCTCATGACTGATATAAAGACAAAGTGATATCATGGTTTGAGTATATAGAAATTTTGGAATTTTGGTATGTGGAATGAGTTAACTTTTGACAGAATTCATGTTTTCACTAAGGTTCAATGGTAATTTATGTTTCAAAAGAATACATGAATAAGGTATTCACATGTTCGGAATGTGATCAAAAAGATATATCTTATGATATATGGGGGATAAATGATGGTATTCACATGCTTGTTATGTGACCTTTCAAGTAAACATTTTCTTTATACTATGATATTAGACAGATTTATTTTGGATAAGTCTAAAGATTATAATGGATTATGTTGGACATAAGATAGTATTATTTAAGGATAGAACTTTTTTTTCTATATTATTTGTGAAATGTTATAATCATATAGTTTTAGAAAGAGGACAACCCATGGGATGGGTGATAACCTGTCACGTCAGACAGGGCTGTGGGAATCGAACCCACAACTGAAGTGAGACATGCCTTTGTCGCATACCACTGGTCTACAAGAAGTCTCTGGTTAGTAGAAACTAGTTTTATTTTATTAAGCGGTATGATAGATGAAGTATAAGTCCATTTTAGCAACCATATATGATTAATCTCAAGATAGATGGACTTATGTATATTTAATAAATTGTGCTAAACTTTTTGCGATTGAAACAGATGGAATGACCTATCATTCTATCGCATGATCTGCTAACACTTCAATAATGACAAATTCAATTTCATTTCTTGAAGAGATGAAGTGTAAATTATTCAAGGCACGAACAACAGTGATATTGTACCAAAATCAAGTAAGTATTTCTTTTAATCCAATAATTCTTCTACATTAGGGAAATGATCTTGAAACTAAAAATGTTGTCCTAGTACCCTCATACACGATGAATTAGATGGTACCTTAAATCATCACAAATTTTTGGCTTTGTGATTATTGGATTTTTCATAGCCATGTTCTCTACCACTCTCCATTAGAACATGATGGATAGATTTCTCTTCCATATCCATATCTTCTCCTATATTCTCCTATGTGGAAACCCGGGGATATGTTAATATGGGTAACCATTTCGTTTCATACATTAGTTTTTAAAATTAAGATTTATTATTCCTTTTTATGATGTGGGTTTCTATTAGTGAAACTTTCAAGTAGTAAAAAATTTATAACCCCGGCGAATTTTGAGGGCGAAATTCATTTTAAGGGGGTAGAATTTAACACCCCGAGATTTTATGAGATATAATCCTTCTTATTTCTTTGATGTTTCTATTATACACTACACCAAGATTAGCTTGTACTATACGCAACATTGTATTAGCTTGTAGTATACACAACACAATTCTTGGCTTGTGTTACACACAATTTCAAGTTCATTTTTTTGGAAATTAATCTTCCAACATTAAGTATAGATTTTGTTTATTGTATAAATGAAAAAAGTTTTTATTATGTTATAAAAAACACCAAACGGATCTTTCACGACACGCAACCCTTACTTGAATTTCATTACACGCAATCAACACCTTCTACGACAGTGTGTGAAGTATGCAACACCATGTTTCACTAGATGATATATTATTATAATATTATTATAAACTAGCCGTTTTGAATAGTAATACCCATATTTTAAAATTTTATAAATTTTATCTTTCAAAATGGACTTCATTTTTGGATTTGGAATATTGAAATTATCCTAGGGTGAATTTTCGGTATTTTTCTTAAAACTTTCAATTTTTGATGAATAGTGAAAACACTGGGTTACTATTTAAAAACCGACTTTTAATTTAAATAATAATTTATTTTATTTAAATTTATTTTTGTTCAAAATTGATACATAAAACCTATATAAGTTCAATTTAATTCATTGGAATCATTTTATAATAATTTTAGAGATATAAAAATTTTATTGAACTTTTCACCGTCTTTTACCCACCTCCTAGGAGAATTTAAAAATTTACATAAAACTTAATTTTACCGCTACTATGAGTGGGATTTAAAAAATCTGAGAGACATGATTAATATCAAGGAGTAATATGTGGTTCAATAAGATAAAAATAATTTTTGGTGAATAGTAACTTTTTACTATTATTTACAACGGTTAAAAGTAAATAGGGTAATTTAGGGTAAAAATGGTATTATTATTACCCTAACACATGTCCTAATTCTATTGGATAAGTTTAATTCGGCCAAATACAACCTTAGGAATAAAATATGACCATTTAGGTCCACTTGGATTAGATTAGGACATTTAATATTATTTTATTTAAAGGAGAGTTAAAATAGTTAAAATCAAAGTTTAATAACTAAAACATTTTTAATATAGGGTTATACATAAGATATATTAGACTATAAATATTTATTAAAAAGATAAAAATATTTCATAAATAATACTATTTTATTTATAATTTTTAGACATTAAATAATTTAATTTATTTATGACACAATGATGATACAGTAATTACCATATTAATGAA
This sequence comes from Viscum album, assembly GCA_963277665.1. Lineage (NCBI taxonomy): Eukaryota > Viridiplantae > Streptophyta > Magnoliopsida > Santalales > Viscaceae > Viscum > Viscum album. The sequence continues at coordinate 1,256,080,035 of OY728157.1, read as the reverse complement.
ATATTAACATAATTGATATTATAAATACCCAAATAAATGTAATTTGAGACTTTTTATGAATAACACTAATTTTATAGAATAATATGATATGTTAGTACTGATTTATGTAACGTTTTAGAACTAATAATGCTGTTATGATTTTCTCAAAAATCAATTACCAAATAGTTTCAAAATTGACATAAAATTGTTTTTAAAACAAATATTATATTATTAATTGTTATTTAATTCATAAAAATATAAGGCTTGGACAAATGACTTATATAAAGATATATATATTAATAATGAACCACTTGGGGTTATTTTTTCTTGTTATAGTAATTTTATTAACCATATAGTGTAAGAAAACAGGAAGACACAATAAAAGTTAAATTATTTAACTTAGTGTTAAATCTAAATGATAAGGTTAAAATAGTAAACTAAACTTTCCTAAAACCCATTTTTTGAATTTATTGAGACACATCACCACCTTATATTCGAAATAAATCAATTTGGAGCTATTATAAACCAAATATGTCTTTATTATAAAATAATATTTTAAGTTTTTTCAAAGGTGCCCCTCTCCTTCCTTATAAAAAGGACACCCCTTCCCTCTTATCTTCACACCCTTTTGAGCCTCGAATCTCAGCCAAAACCTAACAATTCCTCTACTCAACCTCTCTAATTACATCATAGAGTTTATGGTCTTCTCAAAAGACCAACTCTAGTGACCTAAGAAGATGTTTAAAGGAGGTACGTCAATGAAGATTTAATCTCTTCTCCCGACTCTTTCAAGTTTCTTTCTTCTTCTACTTCCTCTTCTTTAGTTGTTGTATTGTAAAGTAATAACATCAGTATTACTTATATAATGATATGTTATTAATATGAAACAACCCTATTTCACCTTCTATCCATCCTATGGAAAAAGAAATCACCACGCGTGCGTACGTACGGAATACCGTCTCCACGCTGTGGTGTAATCAGTTTTTCCACCACCACATTAGTTGGATGGGTATAATGGTGTAAGGAATGACTATATATAATAATTATTAAATTATAATGATTTTATGATATTATATCATCCACTCCAATATCATTCAATAAATATGGTAATGATATCATCACTTGTACTTACGTACGGATTACCGTCTCTATGGCGCGATGAGATTCATTTTCCATGTTAACAATTCAAGAATGATTATAAAGTATATATAATAAGTAATAATTAAATATATGAGATAATAATGATACTTTATTTTTGTGTATATATATGTTTATCATCTACATAATTCAATTCAATTCAATAAGGAAACGAAAAACAGCGTTCATGCATACGTATGGCCTACCGTCTCCATGAACGGTGTATTTATTTCCATTTATCGATCTATTATATATATGTATATTCTGAATTTATATTATATATAAATCATGTTATAAATTATGGAATTAATTAAATCAGGATATAAGTAATAATATCAATAACAACAAGTCAAAACACGTATGATAAATGAAACGATTTTACCAAAACGTTTCTTTAACATGAAATTTACAAAATAACGGGTAATATAAAGTCATAAATGAACCATATATGATATCATAACAATTAATAAGAATATTTAATAAGTAAATAACATTATTTAAATCATTATACATGAGGTTCAGATACAGATGATTCATATCGGACTTATGGTTAGGGATAATTTTTCAATCTCATTTTTATCAGAGATTATTTTTTCGTAAGTATTTACTGGGGTTATATTTTTCATCCATGTCCATAAAAAGGTTTTCATAAAGTGTTTAATATTATTCCATGTATTTTTAAAGTCAATTTTACCCCTCTTGTCTTTTAATTTGTGTTATGGAATGAATCTTTCTTTTGTTTACCATACGTGGTACTTTTTGACTTTTTTGTTAAAAGTACGAGGAGAATGTTTTCTTTAACTTATACGGAATGAATGGATTTTTACGGTTTTATAACGCCATATTTTTATGAAGATTAATGTACAATATTTCATTATTATATTCAACAAAATCCTTTTCTTTTAAAATTTCATGACATTTTGTGAAAAGAAAATGATTTGGAAGAAGAAAGGATACATTCCTCAAGAATTCATTTCAAGTGTTTTATCAAAACCATTTTCCATCTAAGAGGACATTATTTAATATGTGTATGTTTCAAGTATAATTTCTCTATGATTTAAATGGTTTCAAATTTCTTATGATGAAATGATATCAATTTGTTTTATATGGATTATGTTATGATGGGATGATGTTTATGAAAACCATTTTACTCTTTGGGTTATGATGAATGATTTATGTTTATTTTGTGGCACAAGTAAGAATGATTTCATTATGAGATGGGTGGGACCTATATCTCCCTCCAATGAATTCAGTAAAGATTTATATATCATGAGATAGACATGGTTGGAATGGTGAGTTAATCCAGTTCAGTGATATAGGACTGGCACGAGGAGTGAACCCGATTCAGAAAAGGGACTTTTTCCACTAAGATGGTCTTGGCAGCAATGTCTTGGCTACTATGAAAATCATATCATGTGCTTAATGGTTTTCCACAATTACATGTTTTCTTCCCATGATATTTTTATCATGATTGATGTTTCTTTATGATATACGCCTTATGTGCTTCCAAGATTTATGTCTTTTCTCAGGATTTTGATGTTTAGATTTTATGTTCATGTTTTTGCATTCAAATGTTTATGGATTGTTTTATGTTCTCTATATTTACCCTTATTGAGCATTTGATCACACCCTTTTTATGTTTTCTTTTCCCTAGGATATAAAGAAAGGTTTTAGGTAAGAAAACCTAAAGGGGAAGATCTTTATGGGTGATGTTGAAGATCTTTCACCATGTTTAGAAGATTACGTTCCGAGTTTCCAAAGACACTAAACTAATATAGTCTTTGGGCATCTATTTTTTTTATGTATTACGTATTCCGCAAAAGTAATGTAATGTCCATGTATATCGAGATTTGGGTCTCTACATGGGATCACAATCAGATACAATGAAAGGGAAACTCCATGAAACCTGACTACCTCATTAAGATACAAACAAGAAAGTAGATCTATGGAAATAGTATCTCGTATAGATAGAAAATGAGCAGATTTAGTCAAGAGATCAACAATAACCCATATTGCATTATAATCTCGAGGTGTCTTCGACAATCCCACAATGAAGTCCATAGATATATTCTCCCATTTCAAATCTGGCATTGGTAAAGGATGAAGCATCCCTTTAGGTAACTGCCACTCTTCTTTAACCTATTGACATGTAAAACACTTCACAGTAAAATCAGAAATATCACTTTTCATTCCATCCCACCAATAATACTCCTGATGATCTCTATACATCTTAGTACTTGCAGGATAAACTGAAAACGGTGAACTATGAGCTTCACATAACAACGCTCTCTTCAACTTTAATCACAAGTCACACAAAATCTTCTCCCAAATCTAAAAACACAATCATTATCAATGTTGAATTAAGGTAACATACCCTTCTGAACTAGCTCTACCGTTTTCTGCAACTCACTGTCTTGCTTCTGAGCTTGCTTAATTCTGTCTGACAGAGAAGATTTCACTGATACCTGAAACAAAACAGAAGAACATCCTGCACTAATAACTTCTATGCCAAGTTTCATCAAATCCTTAACCAAAGGATCACATTCCAAATGTAACATGGTTATGAAGCATTACTTTTTCGACTCAAAACATCAGCCACTTTTTTTGTTTTTCTCGGATGGTAATGAATTGTAGAATCATAATCCTTGATTAATTCTAGAAATATCCTATGTCTCATGTTCAATTCTATCTGATTGTATATATACTTTAAACATTTGTGTTCAGTATATATGTCACACTTTACACCATACTAATGATGCCTCCAAATTTTTAAAGTGAAAACAACAACAACTAATTCCAAATCAAGTGTAGGGTAATTTACCTCATGACTTTTCAACTGACGTGAAGCATAAGCAATTACCTGATCATTCTGTATTAGGAAACAACCATGTCCTTTCAATGAATCATCACTGTATATAACAAACTCACCATTCCTGGAAGGTAGATCCAAAACTGGATCATTCATCAATCTTATTTTCAACTCCTGAAAACAATCATCACATTCGTTTGTCCAGATAAACATAATACCCTTCTGAGTAGGTTAGTCATTGGAATAGATAACTGTGAATTTGTTTTAACAAACCTTCGGTAATAGCCTACCAAACCATGAAAACTACGAATCTAGGTTACATTTGTGGGTCTTGGGCATTTTTCAACAACCATTGTTTTTACACGATTAACAGTTATTCCATTATTATAAACAATGTTACCAAGGAAACAAATTTGTTTCAAACAAAACTCACACTTGACAAATTTCCCATACAATTTCTTTTCTTTTAAGGTTTGAAAAATAACCCTTAAATGACTATCATGATCCTATTTAATTTTAGAAAACACTAAAATATCATCAAGGAAAACAACCACAAATTTATCTAAGAACTCATGGAAAATTCAATTCATAAGGTCCATGAATAAAACAGGTGCATCGGTTAACCCAAAAGGCATTACTAAAAATTCATAATGGCCATATCTTGTACAAAACGCAGTCTTCAGAATATCTTCTTCAAATAACTTCAACTGATGGTATCCCGATCTCAGGTTAATCTTTGAAAAAAACTGAGCTCCATGGAGCTGATCAAACAAATCATCGATATGAGTCAAAGGATATTTGTTCTTAACAGTGATGTTATTAAAGGCTCCGTAATCAACGCAAAGTCTCATTGAACCATCTTTCTTTTTGACAAATAATACTGGATCACCCTGTTTTGATGTGCTAGGTCAAATGAAATCTTTCAATAATAAATCTTGCAATTTCTCCTTCAACTCTAAAAGTTCAATTTGAGCCATTCGATAAGGGGGTTTTGAAATTGTCTTAGAATTAGTAACTAAGTAAAAAAGTAAATTTAACTTCTCGATCTCGTATTATTCCATGCAACTCATCATGAAAATCATCAGGATACTGATTTACCACTGGCACATCATTAATATGAATGGTTCCTTTGTTTTCAACAATATGTGCAAGGTAACATTCATTTCCATCGTTTACATGTTTCTCAGCCTCTTGATATGTTATCAACTGTAAGGGTTCCTTCTTGTACACAAACTCAAAGTCTTATTGAAAAGAAACTTCTTTATCTATACAATCAATCTTAGCCTGGTAAATAGAGAGCCAATCCATACCCAAGATAACATCAAACTCTACTAGAGGTAAAACAATAAGGTTTTAAAGCATGTTCCTTCCACGGATAAGGGTAGAAAGAGTCTTATAAATTATTTTTGCCTAAAAATTTCCCCCTGGTGTTTTTACCATAAGTTCAGGAGTCATATATTGAGATAGAATTCCCAATTTACTAGAAAATCTTTCAGAGATGAAAGAATTTGTAGCCCCCAAATCAAACAACACATTGGCATAATCTGAAAAAACAAACAAATTACCTGATACCACTTCATTTGATAGCCCAACATCTGCTGATGTAGTTGCAAAGGATTTCCCCACACTTTTCTGCTTGTAGTCTGACTGCTTCCCATCATTTGAGCTCTTTGTCGAACACTCGTTTGCATAATGACCCATCTCATTTCTCTTGAAACATTTCACTAACTGTAAATAAAATTTCGTCTTACCATCAACCTGATCTTTTTTAGTGTAATCATGAGCCTTTGTCCCATCATATCACATCGGTAGCACATTCCAGAATTCAAAAGACATTCCCCATCATGCTTTTTACCACATTTATCACAAACTAAAAACTTAGTTTTCTTACCATCAGACCTTTTTGAAGGACTCATTTCTTTCTCCTTCCACCTCGGTCTCTTCTTCTGTTGGTTTTTATAGAACACATGATCATCGAAAAACTCCATTTCCACCTTCTTAGTACACCAAACATGCTTTTCATAACTTTTGAACTCACGAGAAGCTAATTCCATTCAATATTTTGGATTTAATCTTGAGTAGAAATGATTGATTTTACTATCAAGGTCTTGGATAAAATTTGGAGCATACCATGCCAAATGAGTGAACTTTTCTTCATTAGTAGACACTGAGTCATCCTCTTACTAGAATTACAAGAATTTTTTTCCATCCTAAGCCGAATAGCCTTAGGAAAATATTTCTCAAGAAACATACATTTGAATTCATCCTAGTTATGAGCATAAATGTCATCAGCGTCCCTAATATTTTTAACAATCGACCATCACTGATTTGATTCACCCTCCAAACGATAAACAACAAGACTAACCTTTTGATGGTCTGAACACCCCATGACATCGAAAATATTCTCTAGTGATTTAATCCACCCGTTAGCTAGCACAGGGTCAGATGATCCTCTGAATGATGGGGGTTGTTTCCTCATTAAATGTTCCACCACTAACATGTTCCTCGGTGGTTGATCTAGATAATCTCGGGCATGGATACCACCACCATTTATAGCCTGAGTCAAATGTGCTGTCACTGCAGCAAACTGTTCAGTTCCGATTCCGACCATCTCAGGTTGTTGATTTGGAAAGTCATTTCCTTCTGCATGCCTTCCTAGCACTGCTTCCCTGTTTCCACTATGGAAAAACATTCTGAACAAACATGTCTTAGATTAAGAAACATGGTATTCTTCAAATTCTATATCTTTTCAATTTGACCATAATAAAATATTTTTAGATAATCATTTAATATAATTCTAACTCCTAACATTATCTAAACCAACCTCTGGTACCAACTGTAATGCCCCACCCTTAAACATTACATAATCTTGAGTTATTTATGGAATACACATTGAGGATCTTTTCAGGTTTAGATTTTTATAGAAATAGATCATAAATCAAGCATTACATTCCACATTTCAATAAGGTGGTTATTTAAAAGACAATATTCATTTTTCCCATCAAAGGAGAAATATTTATAATAAAATAAGGATTTTTTCTTGACACTTCCTCGACACTATCATCACATCATGTACCTTTCCCTTAACCTGTGAAAAACATTTCAAAAACTTTTGATGAGCATAAAAAGCTAAGTAAGGGATATAAAAATATGGAAGGAAAACCTTAGTCCATTTATACATAAGAATCAATGAAATCATACTTTATTCATAGAATATAAGCACTTTAACATACCTCATGAAATCATAAGATTTATGAATAACTCATAGAAAACATAAGACATAAAGGTAACTTCAGTCATTCATAACATTCTTAAGTAGAGAGTAACACTCAGGGTTATGTTTGGAATACCCATCATAGTATATTCCCTAAATCTCTTCGGAGAATCCTTAGCGTTTAACTACTACACGTTACCCAATTCATTAGAGAGATATATCAGGCTCACCCGCCCTTAATTTATCATGGAACCACCCGTCTTCATAAACAATGCCCAAGAACCATAACAAAATCGTATCACACAAATCATTCATAAAGGAAACATAAAATTTCCACACTTAAATCACAAGATATCAATAAAAAACATTGATATAATCAAAAAATTATCAAAACCATTTTCAATACCAAAATAAAAGAAAATTAAAACCTGGTATTTATTTATTATTTAAAAAAATGGTATGGCATGTAGAGGAAGCGTAAACTCAAATAATGGTCACGGCGGCGAAGAAGTCGTTGTCACCGCATACGTAAGACAAGAACATTACCTCTTGTAGTTTAGTAAAATGATTCGTATAAAAATATTCCTTTTGAATAAATGTAAAAGTCAAAGGGCTTTATACACTGTATAAAAGAAAGTTTTTTATAAAAAAAATATGCCTCAATGAAAGGAGATTGAGACGAAGTTCCCTACCTCGTGTCCGACTTGACTTGATCGTTCTTTAATCTCCTGAATAATAAACTAGAGTTAATTTCTACTTTCTTAAGAACATTTTTCATATTCATTATTCATTTTATATCACTTATTACCATGTTACTAACATTATGTAATTATTTAAGTAAATAACGTTCATTTTGTCGATCTTTGGTACTTGAGTCAAAAATAAACTTATTAAAATTACAATTTGTTCATGTGGTATAATATCCATTATATCCAGAATTATATTCATGATGTAGATATCATATATATCATATATATATAATATATACATTCATTTATAATATTACATTACATTTAGAGATGAGAAATGAAATACACCGTTCATGGAGATGGTAAGCCGTACGTACGCATAAACACTGCTTTCATTTCTATTTCATATTTAATGTAATGAAATCATAATGATATAATGGTATATTATAATTCCAGTATAATATCATATATAATATCATTAACTCCATCCTTTATACGTCCCACTTATGTAATTAACGATTCAAATCACATTGAGGGTGCGGTAGTCCGCACTTCCTAAAATGAAATTATTGTGTTTACCCATAGTGGAAACCATAAAGGTATGCCATAAATGAAAAATAAAGAAGCATAAAGAAATAATAAACATAATATATATCATATATAAATACAGTGACATCTTAATGGCTACCTTGAATGGTGTTAAAATAATATTGAACAATCATCGTTTCGTGAGGCAGTAATTCGCCGCTCACAGAAACAGTATGTTCTTTAACCATTAGATGGGAGTGTGTGTTAGTGTAAATAAAATCTTTATCATAAAAACATCCTAGTATATTTAATATACTACTGTTTTTAAAAAATAAAGGAATGAAAAGAGTTTATGGGGTTTGAAAATCAAAATAAAACAAAAGAACATCAGAGAAGACATTACCATTAAATCGGGTAACTCTCATTGGTTTGAACCAAAATGGTTTCTTAAAGAGATTTTTGCCTATGGTAAGGCTTCTAGGATTAATATAGGGATTTGGAGAGATGAAATGAGAAGATTTTTTCATATCCAATGGCTTTAGAGGTGTGGGTAAGGGGGTAGAAGTGGGGGCCTTTTATAAGAGGGAGGATGGGCACTCTTGGAAAGTCATGAAATGTTACTTTATTATAAAATGATGTTCGGATTTTAAAGGTCCCAAAAAGATAAATTTAGAGGATAAGGTGATAAGTGTTCGAAATAAACCCATAAAATAGGTTTTTTACAAGTGTAAGTCTTATATTTTACATTATCTTTTCATTTTATTTAAATCGTTCATTAATGAGGTAATCACTGCATCATCACTGTGTCATAAATAAATTAATTTATTTAATGTCTAAAAATTATAAAAAAATACAATAGTGTAGTAAATAATTTTAGATATACAATTAATATTTATAGTCTAAGCTATCATTTACATAGACAATACTAAATTTTTTTTACTTTGGTGTTACATACTTTTTTTATATTTAACTTTCTTTAAAAATAAAAACATAAAATGTCACTATCACACAAAAGTGATTCCATGGAGTCCCAATGTTTGGAACAAGGAATCCCATGGTCATCCATGACACAACCAGTATAATTAGGATACATTTTGGGGTAATTTTATATTATTATGATATTATTTTATTACCCTTAACTACACGATTACTAATTAATCACGATAATTAAAGATATTTACCGTCGTTATTATTCATAATGTCCAAAAACAAAAGAGTCTTAATTAAATAATTTGGACCTTATGATTCCAAATATGGAATCCAATTTACCAAATTCAGAACATAGAAATTTCAGTAATTAATTTAAAAATATTTCTGTTGTCAAAACAAATAGTGGGTTTTTTGAAACGATGTCTATCAAAAGTTTGACACTTGTTTATGTCCAATTTCAAAGTGAAATTAAATATAATGACAACCATTGGATTAAATGGTAAAAATATATTCTAATTAAAATTTAAAACCAATTAAAAAGATAATCTATCCAAATAATTAAATTTTATGAAAAAATCATTTCTGAAGTAAAATGCAGTATTTTCACTATTCATTAAAAATGAACATTGTGAGAAAAATACCAAAAAAAATTCCAAAGTAAATTTCAATGATTTGATTCTAAATAATAAGTTTATTTTGAAAAATAGAGCTTATAAAATTTCCCAAATATATATTTTAAAATGGTTTTCTATCAAAAGGTTGTAAAACAATTTTTTAAAAATATTAGAGAATTCTATGCTTAATATTGGATTTATTCTCATTTTAAGCCTCTAAAACACTATATAATTCATAAATATACATTGATATGAAAATAAATAATTCTTTACTTACTTGGGATGTTTCATTTATAGTATCATGATACTCATCCATTAATAATATTTCACTATTTTCATTATTTCATGTGTTAACTGTCGTGTTTTTTAATTCGTGATTTGTCATAAAATTCTATTTTAATTTTAATATTATATAGTAAAATAATCTCCAAAATAATAATCATGAAACAATTATAAAATTTATATATAAATTATACTTTTAATAATATTTATGAATGATTGTTTTGAAAAATAAGGTAGGTTACAATCTTGTAGAGTATAGGTCATACGTATGCATCAGAGACAAATCCAGTTTTCAATGATCATTATGAATAAAAGGAAAGTAATATTTCATATTTATAGAATTATAATAATAATAAAAATTCCATATTACTCATATATATATATATATATTAAATCTCACGTGGTGGTGAAATGAGAGCCATATCACTTTGTGAAGGCGTTAGTCCACACATACACAAACGATGTAATCATCAATAAGTGAGTGAAAATGTAATAAATAAAAAGATATATTATATTTTATGAAAGTTAAATATGTAATTAAAATCACAATTATGTCATTTCCATCACATATGATCATTGAAATTATCCTTGTTACCTTCAATCTGTAGCATAAATTAAAAAATAATCACATCGCTTCGCGAGGTGGTAGTCCGCCGTACGCCTGGGAAACATTATCGTTTCCCCAACGGAATGAAAATTTAAAAGGTATATATGACATATTGAATAAAATGGTTTAATTATTTTATAAAAATCACATATATAATTTATATCTATCATCATACACAATTGTGAGAGAGGTGGTAATGAAAAAACGAATGATATCGGTTCGTGAGGTGATAGTCCACCGTAGAGATGATTAATGATTTTAGAACCCATTGGATGGAATTGGGGTTGGTTTTAGATCAATTATTTAACAGATAAATATATAATTATATGTAATATATTAATTTTATATTTTAATTATGTTTTAAAATGAATTAAAAAAGGGGGAGGAAAAAATGAAATGAAAATGCTTGATGTAGAACTTTACATTTTCTTTGGGTAAACTTCTTAGGGATGCAAACAAATTCATACAAGGTTAGATTTATGTACGAAAATAGGATTTCAGAATTATATGAGGAACTTTTTATGTGATTTGAAAAGTTTTTTACTGAACTAAATGGGTTTTATGGTGTGAATAGAATATGAGAGGGGGATGCCTTTTATAAGTGCAGTGAGTGAGAAACATGTAATTTTTTAAAAGAAATTGGTGTATCCATATTTTTCAAATTTAAAAAGGGTCCAAAATATATTATTATTTAGAATCATACATTAATTTTTTTAAATTTTACCATCCATCATATTTTATACATTTTAGGTCAAATTAACAATTATATTTTCAGTTTAACCATGGTAAAATAAATTTTACCTTAACCTCGGTAAACATGTTTTTACTTCTTTTCTATTGATAATGGTAAAAAAAATACTTCAACACATTATATAAAATAAATTATTATGATTAAAAAACTGGAATTCATTTGTTCAAAATTCCATTCACATAATTGATAGAATTTAATTTAAAATTAATTCCACAGATGAAATGGGAAAGAAGGTTTTCATAGAAAAAATGATAAAATATTTAAAATGTTTTTATATAAGATTAATTTATTAATTTTACTAAAATTATTAAAATTATTTTAGTTTATATCTAATTGAACTAAATTTAAATTAAATCAAAACTTAAATTCAATTTATCTTTATAAATAATTTAAATGAAAAGGCGGTTTTCAATTAAATTCAATATTGTTTCACAATTCTTAAAAAAATGAAACATTTTAGAAAATTTCCAAAAATTCAGAATAATATAATTTTGATAAGTTGATTAAAAAAATTATTTTATTTCTTGATAAAAATTTTATAAAAATGATAACTTATTTTTAATTATGTCTTAAAACCTATAATAAACAACCGTCTAGGAAAAATAATTTTTCAGAAAATTCGCCTTTTCTTAATTGATTATTATTTTATATTATATAAATAGATAACAATAATTTTAATAATTTAGGTTTTAGTATTCATGAACACCAATATAATAGCTAGTTTATAATGATATACTATATTACAGGTCAGTTAAATTAAGTGTTTCTTGTTCTGTAAGATATAAAAGTTTTTAAATTTAAAGAAATATATTTCGTGGGTCATTTATGATTAGTTTTGTGTGTCACATAAAATTTCCAATACATTTTTACTATTTTATAATTCGTTGTTGTTACAAAAAAATTATTCCTTATGATATTGAAATTAATCTTTCATTTATAAATCATAATTATTGATTTATAAAATGTTTATAAATTAAAAAATATATGATATTTAGTTTATATAAATTATTTATATAATATATATTGAATTATAATATGTTTATAATTCTTGAAATAACCTATAAATGAAAATAAATTTATATTATTAAAGGGTTCAAATTAAAATGATTATAAAACTTTTATATTCTTGGAAAAATATAAAATATTTCTAAATATCATTTATTTATGATTTTTTTATAAATGTTTCATATTTTGAAAAATAAATAAATAAATTATTTTTTTAGTAAATTTCCTAGATATCCATGTCTAGTAAATTAATTTGGAAATATGAATATTTTTTAAAGCCATTTTTTGGATAAATTTCTTCCATGAAAGAGCCTTTTATATCATGATTGGTTTGAAATCATAAAATTTAGTATTCTTTGACCAAGAACACATTTTTTATTGTTGGTTATGAGATTTAGAATAGTTATTGAGGAATATTTATGCATATTTGGTTTCAGAGTTTTGATGAATGGGTTTTTCTCTTGAGTAAGGTATCCCTCGATAGAGGGACTTGGGGTTTGACAACTTACATTCGTGAAGAATTTCCAGGAATAGGAACATGAATGAAGTTAGATATCAATCACTCATGGCTTACACATGTGGAGTTTTTCAATATCATAAAAATTTCGGCCTCTACAGGAAGAATTCATATAATTTATTAATTTATTGATTTAGGATAAGATTTAATAGAACTTAATTCAATATTTGGGAGATTAATATAGACTTGTGGACTGTGTGTTAATTTATACATTAATGTGGTGTGAATTAATTAACTTCATGGTTAGAATAATGATTTACAAAACTAAATAATTTCTATAAGATTAAATAATAGGAAATAAAAAATGTTACACGAATTATTGTATAGGAATTAATAGTTTTGAATTTAATATTCATATAATGTATATTAAATTTTTAATAAATTAAAATAAAACCAAAAAAAATAATATTTGTGAGATTCCTTCCAATGAAACAATTCTAAAGACCTCAATCATTCAATTTTGTAGGTCATGATAATGTTAGGTTCACCAAGATAATCTTTGGTAAGGAAATATAGTAATGACTAACTGAATATTACTCTATTAGGTAGGCTATTAAAAAGCTATGTTACCATATATCATACATTTTTATCTAGTTTTTGGTATTTCCATTGGGTTAAAATAGATATATACCCTAATAGGATCAGTTTTTAGAGGAATATAGTTGAATATATAATTATAATTGATTTGGATAAAATTTAATCCACTAATCTACTAGAATTGATAATAGTTGTTATTGGGATGATTACCTACATAAATAACTAAGTGGTGATTAAAATCTTAAAGTGGACTCATTTCAATGAGAAATATTTGTAATGTTAGAAATATTCCTTCCTAAGTACTCTTATGTTGAAGTTATTCAACTTGTAAATTATGATTCTTATGTAAGAATATAATGATTCATTTATGATTTTAGAGGCACTATATTTTTATTTACATAATGAATTATAGTCTCATATAGTCAATATATTTTGATTTTTCAATAATATTCAATATGATTTAATTTGATTGGATATACTAAATAATTCCTATAAAGATTATTAAAGAACTGAATTAATTATATTTTTATCAATGGAAATGTTCTATAAATTTGGATGAGTTTATGAAATTTTTACTTGATATTCTCAAAGTGTTGCAAAGTGATGAACTGGGAATATTATGTCTAAATCCTAGTATAGTATATAATTTACTTGTAGGTGAATGTTAAAAATAGTAAGTGATAATGGTGGGAAATCTAATAATTTTTTTCAGGAATCTAGTTATGTTAATTGTAAAAATTTAGGAATTATTTAGAATTGGTAATGATTTAATATTATGGGATTATCTAAAAAACTTGAAGGGTTTTGGGAAGTCCATTTAATTTCATTATCATGTATTAATGATAATGAAATTGATTCTTTCATTTTGACGTATATGTGATACCAAGTGTATGTTTTATAATTATTATAAATGTACAGGTTTTAAAATCATTGCAAGAATTTAAAGTGATTATAGTATGAATTCATGTGAAAAAGTAATTAATTCCATCATAATTTTTTTAATGTAAATATTTTTATCAACATTGTATTAATTTAAGTAAGTTCCTCTTAATTAGAATTCTCCTCTATGATAGGAGGTGTTTAAAAAGAGTTTTTATAAAAAAAATAAGATGAAAAATTGTATACACTGGGTTTATGAACTACTGAATTCTTTTATATTATAAGATAAGACTATATAGATAAAATTATTTTATAAAGGATAATGTTTTTATCTTGGTATTTGTTAACATATGATGGAATTTGTTTCAATGCAACTGTGGTATATTATTGTGAATAAAATATTCTTTTTCAAGAAATATATAATGCCATATGAGAAATATAAAAAATTTTATATTTGTTAGATATTACACTGAAAGGTTAATAAGTGATATTTTCTAAAACAAAATGTAAATTTTGGTGTGAATTATAAATATATCCGGAAGATAATATAGTTTTTATACCACTAATGGGAGTATATGTGAACTTATAGAAGTTCAAAGTTAATATATAAAATATTCTTCTTGTTTAAGATTATTGGGTTTCTTAACATAATATCCTAAATAATTTTAAAACATGTTATGGTAATGGAAAATATAATCAGTTACATTTAATAGATAACAATTGACCATCACATTTCTCTAAATTTTTATTCAAGACAATATTGATTATTTATAACTTACTATCGAAAAATTGCTTTTGTTATGGTTATAAAGATAAATTTAATGAGTTATATTGGTTATTTTAATAATGTCCATTTAACTTTATCCTAAAAGTTTTAGAATTTGATGGTAAATTGATTATTTAAATAGTTACATTATTTATAAAATATTAAAAGGAAAAAGATTGATGGAATTTTTTCTAGGGATGATAATGATGTACTTTGAAATATTTCTATATTAACAACATAGGTTAAAATAATAACATTTAATGTTTTGAATTTTAGGTGTTTAAATATAATTTTGGTGACTTGAACATTGAGAATATTATCCCTAATTCTAAAAATTATTCAATGTAGCTTGATTTAATAAATTCTACTCACAAAGTGTTTATTGGGAGAAGATTATCTAATTATCACATAGAATTATGATATGAATTACATATTTATGTAATGTTCCAGTACTAACACTACAACAACATTATGAAATAAATGTACTGTCTCTTATGACATTGGTTTTAATTATTTTAAACATTTCATGTATTTATAATAACTACTATACATTTATAATTCTTTCATGTGTGCTCTGATTCAGTTTACATGAATGCTCGAGAGATAAATATACCCCCCAAAAGTACCCTACATAATTTTCTACATAGTCAATGATCATCATGGTTTATTATGGGAAATTATTATATGATAATATTAGTTTTAATATGTTGTTTTTCACAATACAAAGGGTTGTATATGAGGTAATAAGAATAGATTCATGATGTAATATGTAGTGACTTATTACTTGGACTATATTGTGATCGTATATCTAATGGAATGTCGTTATATCAAAGATATAAATGGGGGGTCTAATTATCTATCCTTCATGCATATATTTGGTGAGATATATTTTATGAGAGTCTTTAAAGATTTATACCCTAATTATGAAAGTAAAAATATGAACTTATACAATTAAAGGGTGGTAGTGTATGTTGATGACCATGTCATCAATTGGAGTATAACCAAGTTAATATTTTCTACTTGTATGAATGTTAATAAAAGAAAGACCATGATTGAAAGAGTCTTATGAAATTTATTTTCATGCATAGTTGTTTCATATATGATGTGTCCTAATATTTGTATAAGTGACATGTGACATACTTATCTGATAATGAATGACATATGATATATCCATTGACCAGATAAGTCATTTTTAAAAAAATCATGAAATTATGAGAGGAAAATACTAGATTAACATGTTAGATGTATAGTGGTCACTCAATGTACTATAATAAGGGGTTATATAGGTATAAAAATGATTTATGTAAGACATCTTGTGGGGTACATGATTGTATAGAGATATGAGTACGTTTGATAGAGATCACAGAAGAACCCATAGTAGGTTCAGTAGCATTGATGAATTTTTAGATCCCACTCTATGCTTACATATAAGAAATTGGGATTTTATATTTGTTTTCAACACTGCTATGGACCATACGTTCAGAAAATTAGGTCATTGGATAATGAAAAAATTCTAGAAAAATGTTTTTTAAATGTGAAGAGAGTTTGATGAATAAATATATCAAAAAATATATATATTGACTCACAAATATTTTTAATGTTTTTCAAAATTTTCAAATTGGATTTTAGAGTATGTCTACATGTTTTTTGATGTGTACAAAAATATACATGCTTGAGATAAATTTACACATTTATATGATGAATTAAATATAAATATATATTATGATATTATATATATAAGTGTACATTTAATATATTCGTATGATGTGTGAGTATAAAATATATATATATATGATGTATATATATATATTATATGATGTACATATATACTATATATATCTGATATATAAATATTAGTTATTTCATATGGATAATAAATTTATTATTTACAATAAATAATGAATGGATTAAAAAATGTACATTAAATCATCGAAAAATTGAATATACTATACCCAACAGATAGAAATTCATATGATGTTTTATAATGTGTGTGCCTTGGGATGTGACTATAAAAGAGGATAAGATACTCTCTTTTTGGGGGTGTGATGTTCATGATCCTATTATAATCTATAATTCTAATTAAATTATATTTATCATTTCATGAAAATTTTGATAAAACCACATCATTATTTGGGCATCCTCATTGTATGATTTTGGATCTATTATTTGGTGTATCACATTGGAGGTTGGGTGATTTTGATCACAACTCCTTGTATTCTTTTTTAAAAAACCTATGTATAAGGAAGATGGAAACTATGACTATTTGTGAATTTATGGTAATATAATTTATAATATTATTCTCTTTTTAATTTATTTAAGATAATCCTCCAATGTTTTTGGATGTAAATCTGGTAATTCCTTGTGTTTTTAAATGTGATAATTATATTTGACAACATAAGTGATACATAACACTGAACCAAAAAACATGATTATTTAAACAAGACCATTATAACATGGAAATTATATTTTTTGTAATGAATATTTTTATATACATTATGTTAAATTTATATTCCCTAATGAATATAATTTTACTAATAAATTCATAGTAAAAATTCATTAAATATTTTGGCAATGTCTTTTTTCCTCAAATCCCAATTTTAATTTAAAAATACTTGAATTTATTTTTAAGAAATAAATATAATAAATATTTTACAGAACATTTATAAAATTAAAATTATTTTTGATATCATCATATCATGATTAACATTGTTTTTTATTTTGGTATTTCTCAGAAAATATTAATTTTCTTGTGAATAGTAGAAATATACTCATTTTGTATTTGTAAAACCGTTAATTATTTGAATAAAATAAGTAATAATAAATTCCAAGTATTATTTAATTTTTATTTTAATCTTACATAACCCTTATTTAGTTATAATTTTACAATTTATAACATTTAAATCAAATTTTTACAGGATTTTAGAATATGTTTATTTTTAAGCTTAAAAAAAGTTTTTTTCTGAAAATTTTTTAAAATGAATAATATAGGTATATTATTATTAATTAAAAAATTCTCTAGTTAGGATTAATTGAAATAAATATTTTACATTAGTTTTACATATTTATTAATTTAAATTCCTATAATTAATATAACTTGTTATAGAATTAATGTAAACACATCTTTTCCTTGAAAAAATAATTCTTCAGGGAACTGCTTTCCATCACACTTTTATGTTTTATATTAAATAAAATTTATCCACCTATATAAAATGATATTTATATTATTGATTATGTATTTTAAATCACCATAAATAATATTTTTTTAATAAAGTCAATTTATGATTTTAATAATATAAATAATAATGGTAGTAAATATTTATTACCATGGTAAAAGGAAAAGATGTTTATTATGGTAAATTAAAATTTAATAAGGACTATAAACAATGTAACCATAAAATTATGAATATATATATATATATATTACCATTTCAATAAAATTACTCATATATTTTTTTAATTCATAAATGATTAAATAATAATTTAAAAAATATATCTTTTAAAAAAAATATGATTTTTTATATGTTAAAACAGAAATTTTATTTGATGTAAAATAATTTTTTAATGAAAAAGAAATTTTTTATCAATCCAATAATTTTTTAAATAATTTTTTTTCATGATATGCGATTATTATATTAAATATGTTAAATATGAATGATAATATAATTTTATAAAAAGTAAATGTAATTTTTATAAGGGCCAAAAAACTCTTTTTGTAAACAAAACCACTGTTTTTCAATAAACATGGATTTTAAATTAAATTTTTATTTATAAAATCTATAGAATTATTTTTATATTAAATAAAAATAATTTTTAAATTATCATGTTGATATTGTACAAAGGTTATTGTTTAATTATTTTCTAATAATGTTTAATTTTAGTGAAAAAATTAATATTTTATAGGTATACGGTGTGTTTTATGACTTTTAATGAACATAATGTGATCTAATACAAACCATAGAAGTTATAAATGAATAAATATATGATTTTATATTAGAATAATTTTGAGTTTATTTCATTAATTTTATACATCCATTATGAATCTTAAAAACATATACTATATTTTAAGATTTTTAAATCATTTCTTTAAGATCAGGATTCACTTGAACATCATCAAGGGTGATATTTTAATTAGTTTGAACATTATACTTATAAAATAATGAAAATCACTTTCATTTATAAAAAAACCATGGGAATGTATGTGGTTATTAATATTTTATGTTACAGCGTCTAAAACCTTTATTTTGGAAATAATAAAGAACTCCCTTATAATTTCCTATATTAACCGACCCATGATAATATTATTATTCACTAAAAAACCATATAGGGTGTAATTAATCACACCTAACCTACATCTAGTCCTACCAAGGTACCCCATTCTCTCATGAATATCCTCCCCAACTTTATGAATCACCCCATTAAGGTATGGGATCTCCCTCAATTCTTTTTATTCAAGAACCTATTTTATGTTATGCCTCTTAATTTCCATTTTTTGTATTTATGATATATTTTTATACAAATATCCTTATTATATTTTGATTTAATTTTATTATATACCCCTTTAACTCTCATTAAACCCTCACATGAACCTTTATGTACCACCATTATGTAGTTGAAATAGTCCTACAATTTTTTGTACCAATAGTTAGGGACCCATCCGTCTTATTTTCAATTACAGTACCTTCATTATATGATGACTTTCTAATATTAATTGGTTATTTTTAATGTCATTATAATTATACCTCTTCTATCCATATTATTTTTTAAATTATATATCATTTATCTCCTCTCATTATAGCATTTACCTAAGCCGTTGCTATGATGAAATCTACTCTTTCTCCTCTTTATTCAAGAATCTCATTCATTTTGTGGATTTTATTTCCAATTAAAAATGGTGTTATAATTTTCTAAAAATCACTATTACTTACTATTTTATGTAATTACGATAATATACCCTTTTCTCTCTCATTAAAAAAATTTATGAACATTTATGTACTATCGTAATGATGCAGAAATTTCACTATAGTTATTCCATGCCGCACCGTTTTGTTGTGAATACCATCGTT
Source organism: Viscum album (assembly GCA_963277665.1). NCBI lineage: Eukaryota > Viridiplantae > Streptophyta > Magnoliopsida > Santalales > Viscaceae > Viscum > Viscum album. Next base: position 1,256,059,728 of record OY728157.1, on the reverse strand, counting down.
ATTTCCAATCATGTGTATTCTCCTAGACATACCTATACTCTTTTAATGGTGTTATTATATCTATTCAACCCACAATCATTAATTTTTTTGATTAAATGTGATGGAATGTGTTCTTATGTTATATGATATATGTGACACACTTATGCATGTACATGATATGTGTGAAGTCCTAACCTGGGAGCTACTGAATAGTGTCCCAAGACGGTTGGACAGATTCCCTCGAGGGATCATCCCCATACTCCAAAGGGTTCTGACTAGTATCGATGGACTCGTATGTTAGTCTTGGGGAGACTTTACCCTCTTTTTTCTGAATTAAACACCCACGGAAGAGAAAAATGATTAACAAGTGTGTAGGCATATAAATAAAAACTAAAATACCAAGGAATATGAAAGAAAAAACAAGAAAAATACAATACTCGATAGAAAGTTAAAATATGATATGACAAAGAAACTGTCAACTGTCTACAATTTAAGTAAGAGTAAAGATACAATAACTCCCAAGTGGGTCCCGAACCACGTCTGGTTCCGTCTCCCAATCTCTAATTCCAAAATTTAACCTATCCTAGGGAATTTCCATTATCATATAATACAACAATAAATTAGAATTGGGTTCCAATCATGTGGCCCAAATAGGGTGTGATTATAACTTTGTAGGCCACCAACAACGGCATCTACCACATGTCCAGTTAAATGATAGTTCGTGCAGTTCTATGGTGCAATAAATATAATGCATAATTATACAGTTATCACATTTTCATTTAATATTTAATTATAATAGTAGGCCCGGTTTCAATTCATGTTTCCCATTTGCATCATAATTAATTATTATTCATCATTTAGTGAATGTATTCATGCCCAGTACCCAAAATATCATTATGTGTAGGTCTCCATGCCTAACGCTCTATATCTCATTCAGTGTAGTTCCTCTTTCCTAGCATCCCATAATATCAAGAATGGATAACTATTCAGGAAGAACATCATGTATAAGTTTCAACTTTTAATCAGTCTAGAATACCAAGTCTAGGACCAATAAAATATAATCCATTTAATTGTTCCTTAATTCACAAGACTTACCCATAACATTACATTACAAATCCGACTGTTTTTTAAACATTTAAAAGGCCATTAGTTAACTCTAAAATTAACAAAGCTCATAATATATTAAATAATTCATCAATTAATTAATTAATCATTACAATCCAAATTCCATAATTAATTCTTCAATATTAATTATCCATATCAAATCTCAAATTTTTATAATTAATTATAATAATTAATTACCTTTGATCAAAATCATGGCACATAATTAATTATTACAATTATAAATCATACATAGAAAAAAATATTTCATAATTAAATTCCTCCAATTAATTATCTTAACATAGTCAATTTAATATCACTATTATAATCTCTCAACACATAACCAAACAGAAAAGAAAATATCTATTCAGAAACCCCCCCCCCATCCCCCATAATTTGTTCCTTGGTATAATTATCAATTAATCACCAAGTTAGTTTCATGTCAATTAAACATTTCTAATTACACTTAATTCGGAAATCAATTATCCAAGGAAGATAGAAAATTTATATACTCATATTCACATATGAAATCCAAGACTATGGGTGTTCAATGTCACAAACCGAATCTGGTCACCGCCAAAACCAGCACCAAAACCAGCCCGTGACATGACCCGAGGGGCGTTCCCGATCCCCATGGGCTGGCACAAGTGCCCGGGTATCATAAAATGAAAATTGGGAATGATTTACCCGAGTTCATAAACATAAAACAACAAAAGAATCCAATGAAACAAATCTGGATTTTTCAAACCAAACAATCTTTTACAAAAATTCAGAATTGAATTAAATGGCTTAAAACAACTCAAAAGGTCTATACCAAAGTTACAAATCCAAATAAGGACAGCCCAAGAACCCTCCTGGCAAGGGACACCGCCCACAAGCCACCTCCACAAGACTTCACCACCAAGGACCTTCTAGAAACCCGAACCACTGGAACAAAAAAAAACTGTACCCAACCTGAGACAACAAAAACAACCATGCCTACTTACACCCAAGGGTGTAAGTAGGGTGTGATCCAATGACCAGTAGGATACCACCACTAATAGATTCCATGTGATAAACATTTAAAGACGAAAATCATGCAAGTTTTTAAAAACATGAAAAGCTAGTTACAATTTCTAAAAGATGTTACTTTGAATAAAAATAGTTTTCAAGTGGGCTATCATTAAGAATCAACACTTTTAAAAATAATTTCAACAATACTGAATTTTCCAGCCAACTATACTGTATTCCGACGGTAAGTACAATGTAAATAATGAGCACAAGAAATAGGAAGTAACCCCTAGGCACTAGCTAGCTGTGGGTCCCAGGTGCCTCATATCTCGGTGAGAGTAACCACCACAAATATCCATTCTCGTGCACGAGCCACTATTAGGGAACATACCCATAACCTAGTGGTCCCCAATCATCATCATCATAGTTTAGTTAGAGTTTTAAGCGTCAATCTTGCTAAGTGAAACTGAGGCCAAACCCCACGGATTCACTAGCATACTAGTACACGTCCACCCACCTAGATACCCAGGTTTTCCCCTTGTGATCAAACAAGTTCAACAAGTCAAGAAATGTACATTGAACATGAAAATATCATTTTCACATGACAAATTCACCAAAAAGCCCATATGTATACCACACAAGTTGCAAAAATCCATTTTTCATTCAAAATGATTTTGAAATCCGAATCACACCAAAATAGCCCACAGCACATTTCACATTTCTTCAACACTTCCACAAAACCATTAAACAATTTTATAAAACAATTATAAGATATATAAACTCATATAACATCCCACACACATGGAATATAACACTTCTTTCATAATCAAAAATTCAATTTTTCACATCATACTCACACAAAACACTCCACATCACTTTCACTCCAAAATATCTCCTTCAAACAATTTAATAAAATATTTCCAAGATGATACATATCACATAACAACCTTTTCACAAATGAAATGGACCTTTTAAAAATATAATCCTACCAAAACAGTTTACTGATATAGTTTCACCTATTACACAACCCAATAAAGCATTCAAAACTTTCATAAAACAATTATAAAGAGTATACCCAAACTTTGCACATAAAATCCCTTTCAAAAATCTATTTTTAAGCCAAAAGCACACCAAGACCCTACCAAAACATAATTGGCAGCCCAATAAACATGAAATAATCCACATTCAAATGTTATATAATCACATTAAATAATATCACAAAAGATACCCATGAGAACACACAAATCCATAAAACACTTTCAAGGAGTATAACAAGGTTATACAAATAAAACCATTCAAATACACCCCATTTTTATGCCCACATGGAACTATATCATTACCTAACCATAATTGGCAGCCCCTTTCAACAACTAATAAATCACTTCCAAGTTTTACAAAACTACCACAAGATATAACACATGAAATACATTTGAAAAATACACACTTCAAGCAAAAATGTAACTTTAAAAAAACAAATGCTTTACTATTGAAACCAAAAATGATTTTCTCATAATGCACAGCACATAAGGAACATGCAAAATTATTTAATCATGCAAACTAACTCATCATTAAATGGTTACCCACGGAATCACCTACCGAATGTGTCGAAACCCTCAAATATTGGGACAAAACATCAACCGCATGACCGCCGCACCTCAAAGAAGTAAAAAGAAACCTAAAACCTCAATATTTCACCCAGAATACAGTAATTTAGAACCTATGAACGAACCCTAACTTCTGGAATTTTTTTATAATTCAAGAATTAGGGAAGAAACCCTAAGCAATTTGAATGAGGAAAGAAATAGACTCACCTACTTGAAGTATCCTGAATTAATCACTCCAAAAACAATAGTTTCTGAAATTGAAAACATCCCAAATTTAGGGATTCTTAGAAAAAGATATAGGAGGTAATTTGGGAAGTGGAACGGAGGGGAAAAAGTAATAATTGAGAGAGTTAAGAAGGGATGAAGTTACCTCTTCAATTCTGGCCGATTTGAGACACCCTATGAAGATCAGCCCTAATTCGCGATATCAAATAGCTCCAAGGAGGGGGGCAATGGGAGCGCGTCTGGGTTTCTTAGGGTCGATTGGGAGGTGGAATCACCGAAAAAACGAAAATATTGAAGGAGATATAAAAAATTTAAAATTATTTTTAATGCAGGAAATGGGCCTTCGGGCAGGCCCAATATCTTAAATAAAAACCCATATCCACCATGATTATAGATATATAAAGGCACCAAATTTATATTTTGGTGTTAATAGGTCAGAGGGGACCATTTAGGAATTGGAATGAAGTAAAAATATTAAAAAATGAAAAATTTATAAAGGAAACAAATTTTATTTTTAAATCTGGAATTGGGCTCACGGTTTGGCCCAATTCATGAAAACTCATCTATTTCTCCATAAAACCTTTGGAAACCATCCAAAACAAAAAATTAAAGGAAAATAAATGAAATTTAACTTCAAAATAATTCATGTATGTGACAATTATCCCCACCATGAAAACTTTCCGTCCCCGGAAAGCTACAGAAAGGCCAGATATGAAAGCCAAACCGAACTGATAAAACAAGATGTACTCCTTTTCCAGGTTTCGCCCCCAAAGGCCAAAACACCTCCATTGATCAATTAAAGAAGGAATACTTCACAACAAAATTATAAAACACTTTCCTGAAGCAATCAATCACATTCAGGCTTTATCCCAAAGGAAAACTCCTCAAACACTATCCGAACAAGACTCAAGAAATTCACTCAAACGAACAACAACATCGAACAAGGTTACACATACCTTGATATAACTAAACCATTGGGAACTCTCCAATCTCAATGGTTACCCAAGGAAGATTTAGGTATCTTGATAGATCCAAATGATACTACCTACCACCAATCCTTGACCATTGATAAGTCTATGTTATTGGTACGGGGGGAAAAAAGGCTCCCCACCATAAGAACCAACAATCTTAATCGACCAGCATGGGCCGGTACAGAAAGACCCCAAAATATAAAGTATTGGGATGACCACATGGATAGTCTGCATGGTTTGGGAAACCATGAACTAACAGCGGAGATTCTTCTATCTACATGGTTTTTTTTGGGGGGGGGGCATGGTCACTACTAACCAAGTGTAAACCATGTGGTCAACCTGTCTAGCCAAACTTCATACCTTTCTCTAATGACTCAATGGATACCAAAGTGGGAGGGAATAACATTGTGTGATGACATGGGTATAAGACCCTCCACCTATTTCCACCGAACGGGAACAACTGAAGAAATATGATGACACCATAGGTTTAAACTCTTCTTATCTTTCATATTGAGGATATGACTTTGCACAAGGGTTTAAATGACACTGGGGTTTCCCCTGACTACACGCCAGCTTCTCTCCGGGACCTATGGCTGGAGCTCAAAATATTGAAGCATCTTCGGCCTCACAGTTTGGCTTTGGAAACCACCTGAATTAGAATTCTTCTTTCGTTGCAAACAACAACTACATCGCAATCCCCCGATAAGTTTTTTTTTCAAGACATAACACATTCCAAACTCACTTTACCCTAACTCGATATTTCACTGAAACAAGGGATTAGAAGATGTACACACATCACACCTTGTTTGTTCGGGTGAGAAACAATAGAAGTAAAGAATATTATACTCACCTTCCTCTAAAATGGAATATTTTTTTTTATGTTTTTTTTTCAAGGGAGACATTCTCCCAACATAATAGAGACTCTCAGATGATTGCCCAACTTTCACCTTTACAGTCAATCGAGCACATGCCATCACAAGGAATCATCGAACATGACCATTGCGACTGATATAAACAATGAATACAGAGGGAACTTGTACAACATCCCAAAACAACACACAATTCTATAAAGTGGCCATAACATCCTCTCATGACCAGATTTCCCACAATAGTAGTTTAACATAAACTCCTTCTTCGAAGAGACTATGAAGGACCGAGAGTTCCTCTTAGACACTATCCAAATACTCATCCATGCTAACAAACCCAGAACACTTCCACCTTCGAAAAATTAGGAAACTTAAGAGGCTAAGGTCACTTTCAACCATCCATAATCAATCTCCCACTACAAGAGGATACACAAAACCAATAAAGGAAAGGGTGTATACTCAATCTAAAAAGCTCAAGAAATGGATTCCTTATATTGATCAACTGGAGGATTTTCCAATGGAGAAACAATCTGGGTTGCGCTTCAATTATGCATTAACCTTTAATGGGGGTGTACCTTATCCAATGGGAGAACCCAAGGACCCAACCAACCTGGTCCATTGGTCAAAACAAGCCATAAACCAGCTCCAAACACATGAAGGGAACTATCGTAAAGGCATCCCAAAACATTTTTCAAAAGAGACCACTAACCGTCCCTACAACACAGCTTACCGACCAAACACAAACCGAAAACACAGTTCAAACAGAAGGGGTTCTTGGAATCAAAACATCCCACAACATCAACATTTTCAAAAAATACATAATATAAACCATTCCAAACAATTCATCAAGTCTTCATGTTTCTCTTTAAAAACATTTCTTTGAAAACAAATGGTTCAGCGGTTAGCGCATCCACCAATGGTACCCCATGAGCCTTACACATGCATGTTTCAGTGCCACACTGAGCACCCTCCTCATATCCATCTCGACACTCATCGAGTCATGTCATCAACCATACATCTTCCCATATAACCCCATGCATGTGGTTGCTCACGAAAATACCAAAGGTTAAAACAAAAATTTGTTCCACTTTTCAAAACCAAAACGGTCAACCAACACATCCTTTTTTTCTCAAAACCGCTAACCACGAGATCAAAATCCCAACTCACATCTAATTTTTTTTTCAGAAAGTCACAACCATTTAGAAAATAACTCACTTTCAAGATATTCATATCAATTTAAAAACATCTCATCCCATTAAAACACACTCTGATTGTTTAGAAAACTCTATTGGAAACACTTTTCAAAACCAACTTCAATATAGTTCCTGCTTTCAAACAGGTTTAAGCACACCATTTTACATTTCAAAACAATTCTGAAAATTCAGTTCTGCCATTTCATAAACCAAACCATTCCCTCTTTATTTGAAAATCATTTCATAAAAACTTTATGCTTCTTAAAACCAAGTCACCTTAAAACCCAAGTGACAAGATTTCAAAACTAAGGAACACCAGACAATGCGAGAGGAAACTAGTTTCAGTGGGTGATTTGGACATATGGTTGGTGGCCATATTCCAATCACTTCACTATCACAGAGAGTGTTCTAGGGAATAACCCCGTCTCCACATGGCTTGCCAGACCCTGCGAGCTGATTGAGACCATTAACCCAACTCTCTTTTCATTTCCCCTAATCATCATCAAACCAAGAAAACCCAAAGACATAGACAAATCCCAACTTCCCCTGGCGACTTGAATCCTGAAATGAGGTGTGGTGATCAAGCACACTATCCATAACCAGAATTCCCTGTCCCAATAATCATAAATCTAGACTATCCTGACTATTTCCCAGATAACATGACTCAAATGGAGCGAACCTCCTTTGATACCATTTTGTCACGAACCGAATCTGGTCACCGCCAAAACCGGAACCAAAACCAGCCCTTGACATGACCCGAGGGGCGTTCCCGATCCCCATGGGCTGGCACAAGTGCCCGGGTATCATAAAATGAAAATTGGGAACGATTTACCCGAGTTCCTAAACATAAAACAACAGAAGAATCCAATGAAACAAATCTGGATTTTTCAAACCAAACAATCTTTTACAAAAATTCAGAACTGAATTACATGGCTTAAAACAACTCAAAAGGTCTATACCAAAGTTAAAAATCCAAATAAGGACAGCCCAAGAACCCTCATGGCAAGGGACACCGCCCACAGGCCACCTCCACAAGACTTCACCACCAAGGACCTGCTAGAAACCTGAACCACTGGAACAAAAAAAAATGTACCCAACATGTGACAACAAAAACAACCATGCCTACTTACACCCAAGGGTGTAAGTAGGGTGTGAGCCAATGCTCAGTAGGATACCACCACTAAGATATTCCATGTGATAAACATTTAAATACGAAAAGCATGCAAGTTTTTAAAAACATGAAAAGCTAGTTACAATTTCTAAAAGATGTTACTTTGAATAAAAATAGTTTTCAAGTGGGATATCATTAAGAATCAACACTTTTAAAAATAATGTCAACAATACTGAATTTTCCAGCCAACTATACCTTATGCCGACGGTAAGTACAATGTAAATAATGAGCACAAGAAATAGGAAGTAACCCCTAGGCACTAGCTAGCTGTGGGTCCCAGGTACCTCATATCTCGGTGAGAGTAACCACCACAAATATCCATTCTCGTGCACGAGCCACTAGTAGGGAACATACCCATAACCTAGTGGTCCCCAATCATCATCATCATAGTTTAGTTAGAGTTGTAAGCGTCAATCTTGCTAAGTGAAACTGAGGCCAAACCCCACGGATTCACTAGCATACTAGTACACGTCCACCCACCTAGATACCCAGGTTTTCCCCTTGTGATCAAACAAGTTCAACAAGTCAAGAAATGTACATTGAACATGAAAATATCATTTCCACATAAAAAAATCACCAAATAGCCCATATGTATACCACACAAGTTGCAAAAATCCATTTTTCATTCAAAATGATTTTGAAATCCGAATCACACCAAAATAGCCCACAGCACATTTCACATTTCTTCAACACTTCCACAAAACCATTAAACAATTTTATAAAACAATTATAAGATATATAAACTCATATAACAGCCCACACACATGGAATATAACACTTCTTTCATAATCAAAAATTCAATTTTTCACATCATACTCACACAAAACACTCCACATCACTTTCACATCACTTTCACTCCAAAATATCTCCTTCAAACAATTTAATAAAATATTTCCAAGATGATACATATCACATAACAAACTTTTCACAAATGAAATGGACCTTTTAAAAATATAATCCTACCAAAACATTTTGCTGATATAGTTTCACCTACTACACAACCCAATAAAGCATTCAAAACTTTCATAAAACAATTATAAAGAGTATACCCAAACTTTGCACATAAAATCCCTTTCAAAAATATCTTTTTAAGCCAAAAGCACACCAAGACCCTACCAAAACATAATTGGAAGCCCAATCAACATGAAATAATCCACATTCAAATGTTATATAATCACATTGAATAATATCACAAAAGATACCCATGAGAACACACAAATCCATAAAACACTTTCAAGGAGTATAACAAGGTTATACAAATAAAACCATTCAAATACACCCCATTTTTATGCCCACATGGAACTATATCATTACCTAACCATAATTGACAGCCCCTTTCAACAACTAATAAATCACTTTCACGTTTTACAAAACTACCACAAGATATAACACCTGAAATACATTTGAAAAATACACACTTCAAGCAAAAATGTAACTTTAAAAAAACAAATGTTTTACTATTGCAACCAAAAATGGTTTTCTCATAATGGAAAGCACATAAGGAACATGCAAAATTATTTAATCATGCAAACTAACTCATCATTAAATGGTTACCCACAGAATCACCTACCGAATGTGTCGAAACCCTCAAATATTGGGACGAAACATCAACTGCATGACCGCCGCACCTCAAGGAAGTAAAAAGAAACCTAAAACCTCAATATTTCACCCAAAATACAGTAATTTAGGACCTATGAACGAACCCTAACTTCTGGAATTTTTTTATAATTCAAGAATTAGGGAAGAAACCCTAAACAATTTGAATGAGGAAAGAAATAGACTCACCTACTTGAAGTATCCTGAATTAATCACTCCAAAAACAATAGTTGCTGAAATTGAAAACATCCCAAATTTAGGGATTCTTAGAACAATATATAGGAGGTAATTTGGGAAGTGGAATGGAGGGGAAAACGTAATAATTGAGAGAGTTAAGAAGGGATGAAGTTACCTCTTCAATTCTGGCCGATTTGAGACACCCTATGAAGATCAGCCCTAATTCGCGATATCAAAGAGCTCCAAGGAGGGGGGGAAGGAAATGGGAGCGCTCCTGGGTTTCTTAGGGTCGAGTGGGAGGTGTAATCACCAAAAAAACGCAAATATTGAAGGAGATATAAAAAAAATTTAAAATTATTTTTAATGCAGGAAATGGGCCTTCGGGAAAGCCCAATATCTTAAATAAAAACCCATATCGACCATGATTATGGATATATAAAGGCTCCAAATTTATATTTTGGTGTTAATAGGTCAGATGGGACCATTTATGAATTGTAATGAAGGAAAAATATTAAAAAATGAAAAAGTTATAAAGGAAACAAATTTTATTTTTAAATCTGGAATTAGGCTCACGGTTTGGCCCAATTCATGAAAACTCATCTATTTCTCCATAAAACCTTTGGAAACCATCCAAAAAAAATTAAAGGAAAATAAATGAAATTTAACTTCAAAATAATTCATGTATGTGACATTCAATTTATACCACCTACCCTAGTTTATTGAAGGATGTTAGACCAATGTACTTCCCCAAAATCTAAATGACACAACGTCTTTAATCATGATTTAGATCAAAATCCCTAAACCAAAATGAAGATCAAAGGCATCAATATCTTTAAAATATAGATCTATATCAACAATCCTAGATAAATACCTAAACCCACTGGTTTAGATCCATGGAATAAATGGTGATATTCCATGAAAAGATCAAGGGATGTTTTCGGAATGAACAAGAGAAAAAATGGGATGAAATACACATATTGGGAAGGGAGAGTATCTTCAATCAATACATCCATTCTTGAAGGATGACATTATAATCACATTGGAATCCCTCTAGAAGGATTTGGGATCACCTAAAATTTGTTATGACCGATGAAAGGTTGAAATATGGGAGTCTTAGAGGGTTCGAGTGTTTCTAAAAATTATTTTCGGATAACTAATCTAGTGCAAACAATTTCATGGGAAGGGGAACACAGTTAGACCAAACCGTGTGAAAATCATGCGGTCTTCCACTACCCGCACGACGTGATGGCTCATAGTTAGGAAAATTGTGCATCAACTGTTCCGACCTCCATTGTCCATACTGTTATCTTGTGCACGTTTTGGATAAACCGTGTACATCCATATTTCTTCCCATGTTCCTTAAAAACATCACCCAAACAAACCACATGTCATACCCCTACCTAAAGTTACTTAAATACCACAAAACAGTACCTAAAAATGCTCTCAAGATGAATCTATAAATGGACGTGATCTTGCAATATCCCCACCTTAAAACATCTCATCCACGAGCAGCACTCCAAAAAATCTCTAATATTCCAAGAAAAAATGATTAGGCCATTGATCTCTCTTGTCTACATCCCATTCCCACATTTTTATTTGGAACACTTCAATGTTTCCATAACTCGTGAAATAACAGCACAATCTTTCCCCATAACACTTTCTCACTACTACCCATCACACATATTGGATGATCCTCTAAGGACGCATCTATCTCGAGATCAACCTCTTCCATATCAATCACAGGAAAAGGGTCATAATGATACCACTACAGTTTTGGAAAATATAAAAAATAATTCATAATGACGAATTTCTGTGGAAGAGATAATCGGTATGCCACTAACTGATTATCTCCAGCACCTCAAATGGTCCAACAAACCCGGACGCTAACATGCCCTGCCTCTGTTTCCTATGGTGACCCATTCATGGAAACACAACGAACACCAGATCACCCTCTTTAATCTCTAGGTGTTATCCCCATCTATCATCATATGGCTTATGTGTACGCTGATCCGTATCCATACATTTCCAAATCAACAACACCAGCTCGGATGTCTCCTGGACAAGACTCAGTCCCAATAGCTCTAACTCACCTAACTCTAACCAACATAAAAGTGATCTAAATGGTCTATAATAAAGTACATCATATGGTAAAATCTATATAGTTTCCTAATAAATATTTTTATAAGTAAACTCCACTGAAGACAGGTTCTTCACAAGAACCACCAAATTGAAGCGCACATGCTCGCAACATATCCTCTAACACATGTCTGGTACGCTCCAACTGCCCAATTGTCTGGGGGTGGAAGTAAATACATAATAGAACCTATTTACCAATTTCCTTCTGTAAGACCTGCCAAATCATGATGTAAAGTGTGAATCTTGATATTAAACTATATTTCTTGGCACCCCATGAAAACAAACTATATCTCCTACATAGAGTTCTCCCAACTGTTCTACAATAATGGTTTCCCTAATAGGTAAGAAGTGTGATACCACTGTTAGTCGATCCAAAATGATCAACATAGAATCATTCATCATAAGTGTGTTCAGATGTCCTAAAACAAAATCCATATTCACATCATCCCACTTCAATTTTGGAATAGGTTATAGCTGCAATAGGCCTCTTGGTCATTGATGCTCTGCAATCACCTACTAACATGTGAAACATCTAGTTACGAACCCTTCTATCTCTTTTTTCATTCACAGAAACCTAAAGTATTGTCATATTTCAATGTAAATTTTTTCACCGTATGATGTACCACCCACCTTGATGTAAGAAATTCTCACACGTGATCCTCCCGCATACTCATATTCACAAAAACCAAATTTTTCACATAGATGATCTCATCATCATCTATTATCTTGTAGAAGGTGTCTCCCCACCTACTAGGATTTCACTTAAGTATAAATGCTCCAAATCCTCACACTTCATGTCCCCAATTCATCTCAAGAGTGTAGACTTCACTGCTATAGAAACTGGAGTCAACCTTTCTTGACTCTCCAGAACTATCACATGCATCTCTGCTAGCAAAAACATCATCTTCCTGTATGCACTCAAATCATGAACCGACTGAGTGATATTTTTCATGTTCAACCCATTAACCACACTATTCCCCTTTTCGAGTGTATATGCAAGTTCAAAATCAAAATACTGTATATACTCTACCCATATTCACCACAGATGATTCAAGTCATGCTGTGAAAATATATACTTCATTCTTTTTACATCAATATAAATATTAATCTTTTCACCCAAAAGTAGTGTTTCCAATAGTTAAGAGCATAAACCACTGCTTCCAACTTGAGTTCATGTGTAGGGTAATTCCATTGATGTGGCCTCATCTTCTGAGACCCATAAGAAATGACTCGATCCCCTTACATCAACACAGCTTTGTGTTCGAACCTAGAAGTATCACAGTACACTGTGTTCTCCTCTCCCAACTCATGTAGGATCAAAATAGGTACAAATGTCAAGAAATTATTCAACTCAGAGAAATAATTACCGCATGCTCTTATGCAATAAAACATTATCACATTCTTTGTCAACATGTATGTTGTGTTCCCAATCAAGAAAAGTCTTGGATGAACCCCCTATAATAACCATCTAGTCTAAAAAGTCTTAAGAAATGAAATAAATAATAGGGATGCTCCCACAAATTCACTTATAACACTTTTTTGGGGTCCACTGACCCACCATCATCCAGGATTATATGCCCCATAAGCATTCCCTATTAATCCAAAACTGGTATTTTGATAGATTGTCATATTACTGATGCTCTCTCAGTGTACCCAAAATGATTTCAAGATATTGGTAATGATATTCATGAGTCTTGGAGTACACCAAGATGTAGTTCACAAATACCACCACAAATTGATCCAATTATGGATGAAAGATCCTATTCATCAAGGTCGTAAAAACTGCTGGAGAATTTGTCAACCCAAACGACATTAAAACAGACTCATAATGTCCATACATACTCCTGAAAGATGTTCTTGGTATACCTGATGTCCAAAATCTCACACGATGATACCTTGATATAATATCAATCTTTGATAATAAACAAGAACCCTTTAGCTGGTCAAATTGTTCATTAATATGCAGAAGATTATATTGGTTCTTGAGATTCATTTCATTGAACTTCCATTAATCGACAGATAAGAGTAAACTCTTATTGGTATTCTTTTCAAACATAATAGGTGATCCCCAGGGAGACATACTTGGATGGAAATATCATTTACCCTCCAACTCATCCAATAGAATTTTGTGCCCTTGAAGCTCAGTCAGTGCCATTCTGTAAGGCGGAATAGATATCAGCTTAGCCCTTAACATTAGATCAATAGTGAATTCGACAACTCTATTAGTTGGAAACAATGAAAATTCTTTAGTAAAGAAATCCTGAAACAGTTCTAATACTATTGGAAGGATGTCTTCCCTACCACTCCCATCATCCATTAAAAGACTAGAATCATGGGCTATGAGCTCTCCCAGTTGCTGTGTAATTGGACCAGCTATGCCAGTATGGATATCCCTTTATCCATGTTGAAAATACCACTCACCATCAAAATATACAAAGGTTACTCTTCTTTTGTAACAATCTATGTGGTATTAGTATAAAACTAGCCAATCCATACCCATAATAAGGTCAAATCCTTTTAATTCTTATACATAGATATCCCAAAGAAAATGATACTATCTAAATTCTAGAGAACATTCTGTGCATAAAAATATATCCCTAGTCTGTGTTCCCAAAGATTTATCAATATTAATCACCCCGATTATGGAATCCACCTCTAGGATCAATCCATTAACAAGATTTGAAGATATAATGGAATGAGAGGCACCCGTATCAAACTAGTCACATGTTAAAAATAAAGAAACTTCAATGGTACCTCTCACTATCGATGGACCAGCCTCGCTCTGCACAAGTGTGGGCTGAATTGAATGTAACTATCTCTCCCCTCTTCCCTATGGTGTCATCTAACTCCATTCAACAGCACCGATCTGTTAATATAGGCGCTCATACCCTGAAGCTCCACATACACTACCGCTTCCGCCTCTTCCCTTAGATCTCTATCTTCCAGACATATATGGTTTAAAAGACCCCCTTCCTACACTTTGACTCTGATTAGCTGCAACCCAGCACCCGCCTGCTGCACCTTCCTATAGAACTTTTGTATGTCCCCATCTTACCACAAAACTAGAAATCCAATGGTGGTTGATGAAAATGGGTATGATAGTGTCCCTCCCTACATTATTAGTGTCAAAGCACATGAGTATGATCCGGTGCAACTATTCCTCATGACATCCCACTATTCTTTCTACTGTCTTATCTAAGATTCTCATGATGTATCTTCATACCTTGTATGGAACACTCCTAGATCGTTCATCTATGTGTCTAGTACTGGAATCCTCTTTTAGGTTACCCAATAAAATGATATACTGATTAACAACTTATTATAATTTCTTCATCATAATTATATTCACATGGGACTTAATTTCACACCAATGTCCACCCTGAAATCTTGTTGTAGAAGAAGACTCATCTGATGTCAAATCTAGAGAAAATGATGTAAATATATGAAAAGTTTAGCGTACTCCATTATGGACATGCTTCTTTGGGTTAGATGCATAAAATAGGAATCCTTTTATAGTCTAAGTGTCTCGGGATAGAAGTGTTCCCTGATCTTATCTAAAATTTCCTTCCATAACATCTAACCTATCTGTCCAGATCATACCTAAATTTCCTACCAGTGCTTTAATGAACCCCTTAACAAATAAGTTTCAAACAATACAATCATCCTAGAAACAATCTCCAGATGGTAAAGTATTATCTCTATGGATTCAATTCAAAATTCAGTTCTTTTGGGTCCACCTTATCCAGCAAAAGTAAGAGGGTGCTGCAACTGAAACCCCCTTGTCAACTCAATCATGATTTTTTGAACCCGCCCTGTGTATCTCTCTATGAACTGTATGAAATGAGAAAATTTCTCTTGGAATTTCTCCCCTTCCTCCTCAGCATCTACTAATGGCACCTCAAGTTCCAAATATGGAATTTCGTTCTGAGTCATATCCCTCAGTGTCTCCCTCATCAAGTGTCACAGAGGAATAACTCTACATATCCAAACAAATGTCTTTGGTCTCCTAACATAACCATATAACATTTACGTAAGAGGATAAACTAACATAATATGTTTCAACATGTCCATTCACATTTTTTCTATACGATCAACACCGAGGCCTTATCACTACCCTTAACCATCCTACTCTTAGGTCTTGGTTAACAAGGGCACATACATTCTCATTAATTATTCCAACCAATAATTAATCGCATTATTTAAAATTAATTAATTAAATAATTAATTAATTAAATATACTCATTTCATCAATAAATTTTCTCATTAGACACCCATTTGTTCTCATTTTGAATCATTATTTCAATCTCTTAAGAATGGAAAACGATTTATGTTCAAAAAATTACCCACAACACGTTTTCCCCTAAGTGCCTAGAATGATTCATGTCCCAACAACCATGATTTCCTAGAATAATTCATGCATACTGAACAATCATGCCTATTTAGGCCATGAATAAAAATTCAATAGTTTTCAAAACATATATCAGTTCAGACCTCGAGTGAGTCACCCAAGGTGAAATAATATCAAATTGTAACAAAAAATTCCAATCACAACAATACCAACTAGAGTACTCAGATTTTTCCCCATACATGGGTTTGCAACTCCCATAAACGTTCTCATTACCAAGAATCAAGTAATATTAGTCTCATGTCAAACTTTCCCAAAAGAGTAAGAAAAAAGAAGAATTAAAGAAAGGAAAGGACATCTGATACCACTTTTTAACATCATGACCTTGGAGCCACTGAATAGTTCCCCAAGACCATTGGCCATGTGATGTCAAGTGAACCTCCCCATATTCCAGAGGTTACTAACTAGTGTCGAGGGTGTGGTATGCCAGTCTTGGAGAGACTATACAAACTTTTATTAGAAGAAAACACCAATAGAAGCAAACAAAGATAACCATGTTTCGAGGCATATAAATAACCAGAATAATACTAGGGTATATGATAATCAAATCTAGAAAAATACAATACTCATCTTAAAGATAAAACATTATATGACAATGATATTTTCAATTTTCTATAATGTAACTAAGAGGAAAGAATCATCGACTCCCATGTGGGTCTTGAACCACATTTGGTTCCCTCTTCCATGATCCAATCCCAAACTATGACCTATCCTATGGACTTTTCTTTATCATGTCCTGCAACAACAATGTCTACTTGGATTCCCATGAGAAGACCCAAATAGTGTGTGAGAAAAACTCAGTATTACACCACCAATGGTGTTTAAAATGAATCCAGTAAAAATATTGTGCATGAAGTTCTATGAAGCATGAAATACAATTCATAATTAAATAGTTAACACATTTTCATTTGATCATTAATTATCACATTAGGCCCAATTTCAATTCATGTTTCCCTTTTGAATCACCATTCATTATTGTTAATAATTTTATATAGGTCATCATGCCTACAACCCCAAATAAAATTATGTAACGACCCAAAGTTTTTCAATAGAAAATTCCCTTCTTTTATCTATGTCATAAAAACACAAAATAATGAACTACTAAGTAATAAGTGACCTTTAAACATAATTCTGTCACCCCTATGTTTGGAATTTTAAAAATCCAACATTCACGGTTGTGTTCAAGATAGTTTTTGGAGTCTAATGAAACAAAAATAAATTTTTGGTGAATAGTAACCTACCCTTATGAATAGTAACCTACCCTTATGAATAGTAATATGAACCTTATGAATAGTAAATAAGAGTAACATTACCTATGAATAATAAAATAAAGTTTATCCATCATAGAATGTGATAATTTGACCTTAGTAAACATTTTTGTTATTTTATAAATCATAAATGATTAATTATAATTAATTAATTAATTTAAAAGAATATTTATTTTCCTGAAATATATTCATAAATTATTGAATCAATGTCTAATAGTTTTTAGATAATTTTATAAGACCCTACGTAATTTTTGAAAGAACTGCAAAATCAGTTTTAATTTTAAAAACTGTTTTTTTAAGTAAATTATGATTTTAATTAAATATTAAATTAATAATAATTAGAAAATTATTTTTGAAAAATGGACTTCATTTTTGGATTCTACACGTCGAAAAATGGTTGGGGTAAAATTTTGGGATTTTTCTGAGATACTTGAATTTTTGATGAATAGTATAATACATTAATTTATCATATAAATACATTTTAATTAAAACCCACTATTCCTGACATCACAAGTGATGTAAGCACCCAAATCCCGAATTCACAAGTCAAATTTACTATTCTTGGTCATCCAAGACTCACTATTCCTTGTCCTTGGTGGAATTAATAAACTAATCAATTTAATATTAAGAAAACCCCTCTCCCCTCCACTATAAAAGCCACCCTTCACTCCCTCTTTTCCTCACACCTCTCAAGCTCCAAGCCTTCTCTAAATTCTGCCCAAACACCTTCCCTAGCTCATCCCCCACGTCCAAAATCTGCTGGTCTCATCAAAAGACCAAGCCTAGCTTCCTTAAAGAGGAACTCAAGAGGAGGATTCTAAAGGTAATTTCTCTCTCTCTTCTCCTTTATTTTTCCTTTCAAGTTCAAGTTCCTTTCTTGATCTCTCCCAACCTATCTTCATCCATATTGTTCTGTAAATCCAGTAGTATATGTATACTGTAATATTATTATTCTAATGTTTTATTATATCACCCCACACCCTTTCCTTCTTCCTTTTATTTTATTAAAGAGAACGTTGTTCATGTGGTGATAATTTATCACCTTCAAAAACAACATGCTCTCTTCTTCCATTTATACCTTCAATCTAGTCATGAAACCATTTTTATGGTTGAACAAGAATGTTTTATATGTATTATGTTCTATTTTATGTTCTGGAAATAACCTATGGCCATATTACTAAGATAAATGTTAAAACAAGATCGTTGTGATCCAAAAACCGCTCAAATTAACCCAAATAACCATCATTAAATTTTTATCTAATGATTCATCCAATTAGATCTAATATAACTCATTATAAAATCATCCAAACTTCTGTAATATCATTAATTACATGTGATATCAGTTCTTGATGTTTAACCATGATCTACCCAAACATAAAATTAAGAATACAAGTGGACCGCTCAAGAAAACCATAAAAACGAACACCCCCGATCAATGTTTTTAAACTCTATAAGTCATCCAAAGGAACATAATATGAAATAATAAAACCAGAATGAACCCTATTAATGTATAAAAGGTTATTTAATTTCTAATTAATGAATATAATGTCATTATACAGGATATTAAAGAGAAGGAGGCATTCGAGTACAAGGTAAGGGGAAATCTCGAACCCAATTTTCTTCTTTCGGGTTCTCCCTCTTTCACTCCATTTTTTTTGATATGGTTACTCCTCAAAGATCATTTGTTCATCATTCCCTTTACTTTTCTGGGATATAAATGTTTGTCACTGGTTTTTATGTCCATCAAAATGTTTTCCAAAATAACTCTTCTATCAAGATCTCACATTTTGCCTCTCATTCAAGATTGATGGTTCTTATATCAAGTATGTTGTTCCCTCTTTCTTTTGGGAACCCAAAGCTTATGAATGTGTTATTATGAGATGAAACCCATTCCTTTACATGGGTTATTTATGTACATGTTTGATATGTGTTCTATGTGGCAAGCATGATAATGATAATGTTATGATGTGACGGGTGCGCCCGGAATTATATAGCGCAATATGAATGTTTAAATGTGACGGGTGCGCCCAGAATTATATAGCGCTCCAATGCATTGGGTAAAGTGATGAATCTCATGAGTAAATGTGAAGTTATGCGTGAACATGATGCTAGCTTTGTTCACAATTATGTGTGTTAGTTAACCACTAAGACATGATGTTACATTTTTATGCTTTTCCACATTTCAAGTTTATTGTTTATGCTCCTCTCACGTTCAAGATCTTCTTCCTATGTCATGATTATGCTCACCCCATGCTATATTGTTCTTATCTATCCTCTTACTGGGCTTTTAGCTCACCCCTTTTGATGTATATCCTCAGGTGGCTACATGTACTAAGGAGAGGACAAGTGCTATTAAGAAGCTATACAAGAAGAGATTAAATGAATTTTTATGCTTGATGTTGTACTTGTTATGTGTAGTCCTAGTTTTCCCAAGACACTAAACCTATGTATCCTCCATGTGTAATACTATTATGTTGTTTATCTTTGAAATGATGTAATATTAATGTAAGAAAAGGCTGGGTCGCTATAGTTGGTATCAGAGGAAAGGTTTAGTTAATTTGGGAATTAGGATTAGTGAACCCTAAAGAAAACCTCTAGCATGAGACTAAGTACAAACATGCACACAAGGATATTTACCTAGGGATCCCATATGTTATGTTTTTGGTATAATTGTTTAAAAGGATAAGTTATTCATGACCTTTTTACTTATGTTTTGTTCTAACCTTTTCTATTTTAGAAAATGGTGGGAACCAGGAGAAATCAGGCCAACAACTCTTGTGAAGGCCAATGCAACGATTGCTCGAACGACATCCCCAATGATTTTGGAGGTGGAGTTCAAAACTTCATGACGATGCTTACCCAATTATCCCGGGTTATGAATAATAACCATAATAATGGGGAACGTCCTCCTTCACCAAAGAGGGAGCAGCTAGCTATCTAAAGTTTTATGAGGCAACGACCACCGACGTTTTGTGGATCTTCTGATCCACTAGTTGCGGAACAGTGGGGCAACTCCATGGAGAAGATCTTTTCTGTTCTTCACTGTTCCGAGACCGAGAAGGTGACTCTAGCCGTTTATCGTCTAGATGGAGAAGCTGATCAATGGTGGTCTTTGATTAAGAACACCAAGCCAAGGGATGAAATTGAAGAGATGGAATGGGAAGACTTTAAGATAATGTTTCTTAATAAGTACTTCCCACGAACTCTTCGCACGAAGATGGAGAGAGAATTCATAGATCTCAAGCAAAAAGAAGGAGAATCTGTCACAACCTATGAAGCAAATTTCACAAGGCTCGCAAGGTATGCTTCGGGTTTTGTTATCAACAATGATAGCAAAATTGATAGATTCTTTAGTGGATTAAAACCACATCTTCGAAAATCTCTTGCAATTCGAGACTTTGGGAGTTATGAAGAAGTTGTTCGGTGTGCTCTCAAAGTGGAGATGGAGTTTGGAGAATGGTCCCATGGCTATGGTGATAAGAAAAGAAAGATAGAGTTTCAAGCTGGTGGATCTAGTGATAAAGATGGGAAGAAAACACAACGACCCACTTGCCGAAAATGTGGGAAGTTTCACAATGGGAACTGCCTCAAAGGGACGGGGAAATGCTTCAAGTGTGGGAAAGATGGACACCTAGATCACGAGTGTCGAAGAGACATGAAAAGGAAGGATAATGTAGCTGATGAAAGGAGATAACCACTCGTGGTTCAATGCTACAACTGTAAGGAGCTAGGGCACTATTCAAACCAGTGCACTAAACCTCGAGCTTTCGAGGGTAATCTGCGCCAACAACCACCAAAGCCAAAGGAACAAGGGAAGACTTATGCCATCACTACTGCGGAGGTGGAACATGATAATGAAGTCGTACAAGGTACACTTCCTATTCACTCAAGAATGGCAAAAGTCTTATTTGATTCTGGTTCTACGCATTCCTTTATATCTTGCAAGTTTGCTAGAACTATAGAATCGAAGCCCCAAAACCTTGAAGTAGAGATATCTGTAAAAACACCAAGTGGTGCAATCATTGCAACCCAAGTGTTTGATTCTTCTCCTGTTGACGTATGTGGGAAGATTCTTCCGGCAAATCTCGTAATACTTCCCTTGGTGGAATTCGGCGCTATAATGGGAATGGATTGGCTCTCGTTATATAGAGCACATATCAACTGTCGGGAAAAGGAAATATATTTTCATATTCCGAACCATCCCATGCTCCTCTACAAATGCAAGGAAGATCATGAATCTCCTTTGAGAAATCCTTCAATAGTGTGGGTGATGATTCCCTACGAAGAAGCATACCTCTCCCAAATGATTGAGTCAAAAGAAAGTTCCAACCTTGAGGAAATGCCCATCGTAAGGGAATACAGCGATGTATTTCCCGAAGAGTTACCCGGAATTCCCCCGGATCGTGAGGTAGAGTTCTCAATTGAACTCATACCCAGAGCTACTCCTATCTCGAAGTGCCCCTATAGGATGGCTCCTATCGAACTGGAGGAGTTAAAGAAGCAGCTGCAAGAGCATCTGGACAAAGGGTTCATATGCCCTAGTGCATCACCTTGGGGTGCACCAGTGCTCTTTGTGAAGAAGAAGGATGGTACCATGCGGCTGTGTATCGATTATCGGGAACTCAACAAGATCACCATAAAGAACAAGTATCCTCTCCCAAGGATTGATGACTTGTTCGATCAGTTAAGAGGAGCTCAATACTTCTCAAAGGTGGATCTTCGTTCTGGATATCATCAAGTAAAGGTGAAGAAGGAAGATATTCAGAAGACTGCCTTCCGTACAAGGTATGGGCACTATGAGTTTTTGGTGATGCCCTTCGGACTTACTAATGCCCCTGCAATCTTCATGGATTTGATGAATAGAGTCTTTAGACATTACCTCGACAAATTTGTGGTAGTGTTTATCGATGATATTCTCATCTACTCCAAGAGCAAGGAGGAACACGAAGAACATCTAAGACTTGTGTTGGCGACATTGAGAAAGGAGAAGTTGTATGCCAAGTTCAGCAAGTGTGACTTTTGGATGAATCAAGTCACATTATTGGGACATGTGATCACAAGCGAGGGAATTTCTGTGGACCCTTCAAAGACAAAAGCGATTGAAGAATGGCCCAGGCCCTCTAGTGTCACAGAAATCCGTAGTTTTCTTGGATTAGCTGGGTACTACCGACGTTTTGTGAGAAACTTCTCACGATTGTCAAGCCCGCTAACTAAGTTAACAAGGAAAGGGGTAAAGTATGTATGGACGGAAGAATGTGAGGGAAGCTTCAAGGAGCTAAAGAGAAGGGTGATCACTGCACCTGTACTCACACTACTGAAAAGTGGAGAAAGTTTTGTGATATACAGCGATGCTTCAAAGAAAGGCTTGGGTTGTGTACTCATGCAAAATGATAATGTGATAGCCTACGCCTCACGACAGTTGAAGATCCATGAGCAGAACTACCCGACGCATGATCTAGAGCTGGCAGCCGTGATTTTTGCCTTGAAAATCTGGCGGCACTACCTTTATGGTGAGAAGTGTGACATATACACCGACCACAAGAGCCTAAAGTATATATTCACACAAAAGGAGCTCAACATGCGTCAAAGGAGATGGTTAGAGCTAATCAAGGATTACGATTGCTCTATTCACTATCATCCCGGAAAGGCGAACAAGGTAGCTGATGCTCTAAGCAGGAAAGAACCTGCTACTCTATCCATGTTGAGGATTGAGAAAGACCCTATCTTCTTGGATATGCAAAGGATGGATTTGGGAATCGTAAGGGCAGGGGATACATCCTACCTTGCCCAAATGATTGCGCAACCATCCATCCAACAGAAGATCAAGGAAGCACAAAGGGATGATGTGGAGATACAAAAGAGGGTGAATGCAGTAAAGGAAGGAAAGCTGCAAGAGTTCCATATCGACGATGATGGTGTGATTCGGTTTGGAACGCGGCTTTGTGTGCCTTCATCACCCGGAATAAAGAAGGAGCTATTGGATAATGCACATAGCTCAACTTTCTCTATTCATCCTGGAAGTACCAAGATGTATCGTGATCTTCGAGAACACTTCTGGTGGGATAACATGAAGAAGGAGATTGCGGAATATATATCAAGGTGCTTGGTGTGTCAGCAAGTTAAAGCTGAGCGGCAAAAGTCCAAAGGTATGATGCAGCCATTGCCTATACCCATGTGGAAATGGGAAAATGTCACTATGGACTTTGTCATGGGCCTCCCGAAAACGTCAAGAGGAAATAATGCGATATGGGTTGTGGTTGACCGACTCACCAAGACTGCCCATTTTATCGCTATTCGGGAAGACCTCTCACTTGAACAACTTGCAAGGATATATGTGAAGGAAGTAGTGAGGTTGCACGGTATTCCACTCTCGATTGTCTCTGACCGTGATCCAAGGTTCACTTCTAAATTCTGGAGGAGCCTTCAACATGCTTTGAGTACTGAATTAAATTTCAGCACAGCCTATCACCCCCAAACTGATGGCCAGTCTGAAAGGACTATTCAGACACTTGAAGATATGCTAAGATCCTGCTCTCTTGAATTCAAAGGTGGATGGGATCAGCACCTTCCATTGGTTGAGTTCTCATACAACAATAGCTTCCACTCGAGTATTCAGATGGCTCCGTATGAAGCTCTTTATGGGAAGCGATGTAGAACTCCAACCTGTTGGGATGAAGTTGGAGAACGAAAACTACTTGGTCCCGATCTTGTTCAAGAGATGACAGAGAAGGTTCAAGCCATCCAGAAACATATCAAAGTTGCTCAAAGTCGGCAAAAGAGCTATGCTGACAATCGTCGAAGGGACTTGGAGTTTGACGTTGGAGATAAAGTCTTCCTTCGAATATCTCCATGGAAGAGAGTCATGCGATTCGGGAAGAAAGGGAAGCTAAGCCCAAGGTACATTGGCCCCTTTGAGATCCTTGATCGTATAGGAGCTGTGGCCTATCGTCTGGCACTTCCACCGAATATGACTCAAGTTCATGACGTGTTTCACGTATCACTACTGAGGAAGTACATTCCAGACCCCTCACATGTACTAAACTCAGAGGTGGTACAGTTGGAAGATGATCTCTCATATGAGGAGCAGCCGGGAAAAATTCTGGACCGAAGTGATAAGGTTCTATGCAACAAGACAACCCGCCTTGTCAAAGTGTTGTGGAGGAACCAAAAGTTTGAGGAAGCAACTTGGGAACCGGAAGAGGCAATGAAGGAGAAGTACCCTCACCTGTTTGTGTAAAGTGAAATTTCGAGGGCGAAATTTCTTAAGGGGGGAAGAATGTAACGACCCAAAGTTTTTCAATAGAAAATTCCCTCCTTTTATCTATGTCATAAAAACACAAAATAATGAACTACTAAGTAATAAGTGACCTTTAAACATAATTCTGTCACCCCTATGTTTGGAATTTTAAAAATCCAACATTCACGGTTGTGTTCAAGATAGTTTTTGGAGTCTAATGAAACAAAAATAAATTTTTGGTGAATAGTAACCTACCCTTATGAATAGTAACCTACCCTTATGAATAGTAATATGAACCTTATGAATAGTAAATAAGAGTAACATTACCTATGAATAATAAAATAAAGTTTATCCATCATAGAATGTGATAATTTGACCTTAGTAAACATTTTTGTTATTTTATAAATCATAAATGATTAATTATAATTAATTAATTAATTTAAAAGAATATTTATTTTCCTGAAATATATTCATAAATTATTGAATCAATGTCTAATAGTTTTTAGATAATTTTATAAGACCCTACGTAATTTTTGAAAGAACTGCAAAATCAGTTTTAATTTTAAAAACTGTTTTTTTAAGTAAATTATGATTTTAATTAAATATTAAATTAATAATATTTAGAAAATTATTTTTGAAAAATGGACTTCATTTTTGGATTCTACACGTCGAAAAATGGTTGGGGTAAAATTTTGGGATTTTTCTGAGATACTTGAATTTTTGATGAATAGTATAATACATTAATTTATCATATAAATACATTTTAATTAAAACCCACTATTCCTGACATCACAAGTGATGTAAGCACCCAAATCCCGAATTCACAAGTCAAATTTACTATTCTTGGTCATCCAAGACTCACTATTCCTTGTCCTTGGTGGAATTAATAAACTAATCAATTTAATATTAAGAAAACCCCTCTCCCCTCCACTATAAAAGCCACCCTTCACTCCCTCTTTTCCTCACACCTCTCAAGCTCCAAGCCTTCTCTAAATTCTGCCCAAACACCTTCCATAGCTCATCCCCCACGTCCAAAATCTTCTGGTCTCATCAAAAGACCAAGCCTAGCTTCCTTAAAGAGGAACTCAAGAGGAGGATTCTAAAGGTAATTTCTCTCTCTCTTCTCCTTTATTTTTCCTTTCAAGTTCAAGTTCCTTTCTTGATCTCTCCCAACCTATCTTCATCCATATTGTTCTGTAAATCTAGTAGTATATGTATACTGTAATATTATTATTCTAATGTTTTATTATATCACCCCACACCCTTTCCCTCTTCCTTTTATTTTATTAAAGAGAACGTTGTTCATGTGGTGATAATTTATCACCTTCAAAAACAACATGCTCTCTTCTTCCATTTATACCTTCAATCTGGTCATGAAACCATTTTTATGGTTGAACCAGAATGTGTTATATGTATTATGTTCTATTTTATGTTCTGGAAATAACCTATGGCCATATTACTAAGATAAATGTTAAAACAAGATCGTTGTGATCCAAAAACCGCTCAAATTAACCCAAATAACCATCATTAAATTTTTATCTAATGATTCATCCAATTAGATCTAATATAACTCATTATAAAATCATCCAAACTTCTGTAATATCATTAATTACATGTGATATCAGTTCTTGATGTTTAACCATGATCTACCCAAACATAAAATTAAGAATACAAATGGACCGCTCAAGAAAACCATAAAAACGAACACCCCCGATCAATGTTTTTAAACTCTATAAGTCATCCAAAGGAACATAATATGAAATAATAAAACCAGAATGAACCCTATTAATGTATAAAAGGTTATTTAATTTCTAATTAATGAATATAATGTCATTATACAGGATATTAAAGAGAAGGAGGCATTCGAGTACAAGGTAAGGGGAAATCTCGAACCCAATTTTCTTCTTTCGGGTTCTCCCTCTTTCACTCCATTTTTTTTGATATGGTTACTCCTCAAAGATCATTTGTTCATCATTCCCTTTACTTTTCTGGGATATACATGTTTGTCATTGGTTTTTATGTCCATCAAAATGTTTTCCAAAATAACTCTTCTTTCAAGATCTCACATTTTGCCTCTCATTCAAGATTGATGGTTCTTATATCAAGTATGTTGTTCCCTCTTTCTTTTGGGAACCCAAAGCTTATGAATGTGTTATTATGAGATGAAACCCATTCCTTTACATGGGTTATTTATGTACATGTTTGATATGTGTTCTATGTGGCAAGCATGATAATGATAATGTTATGATGTGACGGGTGCGCCCGGAATTATATAGCGCAATATGAATGTTTAAATGTGACGGGTGCGCCCGGAATTATATAGCACTCCAATGCATTGGGTAAAGTGATGAATCTCATGAGTAAATGTGAAGTTATGCGTGAACATGATGCTATCTTTGTTCACAATTATGTGTGGTAGTTAACCACTAAGACATGATGTTACATTTTTATGCTTTGCCACATTTCATGTTTATTGTTTATGCTCCTCTCACGTTCAAGATCTTCTTCCTATGTCATGATTATGCTCACCCCATGCTATATTGTTCTTATCTATCCTCTTACTGGGCTTTTAGCTCACCCCTTTTGATGTATATCCTCAGGTGGCTACATGTACTAAGGAGAGGACAAGTGCTATTAAGAAGCTATACAAGAATAGATTAAATGAATTTTTATGCTTGATGTTGTACTTGTTATGTGTAGTCCTAGTTTGCCCAAGACACTAAACCTATGTATCCTCCATGTGTAATACTATTATGTTGTTTATCTTTGAAATGATGTAATAGTAATGTAAGAAAAGGATGGGTCGCTATAAATTATGTATAGGTCACCATGCTTATCACTCTATATTTCATTCTTTGTAGGTCTTTGTGCCTAGCACCACATATGCTCATGCATGGATAACTGTTGGGGAGGAACGCCATGCCCAGGTCCAAACTTGTAAAAAGTATAAAACACAATTTCTACCACCAAAAAACATCATCAATTTAATAATTATTTAATTCACATGAATTATCCATATAATTCTATTACTAATCCAATGATTAGTTAACCATTTCAAATCCCATTAGTTAACTCAACAATTAACTAATCATATAATCTGTTAATTTATTCATCAATTAATTAATCAATCAACACAATTATCATTACATAATTAATTATTCACAATTAATTATCCATATCATATCTTAATTTGTCATAATAAACCAAAAAATTAATTATCTTTGATTAGCACCAGGGAATATAATTAATTCCCACAATTAATTATCTCACATAGCTAAACATAAGTTTATAATTAATTTCCCCCAATTAATTTTCTTAACACAATCAATTCATTATATAAATTATAATCTCTCAACCCAAAAAACTCTCCAGAAAATATATCCATAGGGGAAACACCCCCCTCGTTTGTTTTTTTGATTCAATTAATAATTAATCACCAAGGGAATCACAAGTAAATTCCATATTCCTAATTACTCTAATTTCGGAAATCAATTATCAAAGGAAGCTAGAAAATTCATAAAATCACATTAATATATCAAATACAAGAATATTGGAGTTTGATTTAGACCACCTTACTTAGTTAATTAAATGATGTTTGACCAATAGAAATCCCCAAAATCCGAGAAGCATAACATCGTTGATCACGCTTCAGATCTAAATCCCTAAACCAAAATAAAGATTAAAGGCATCATAATCTTGGAAATATAGATACAGATCCACAACCCTATATCTGGATATCAACCCATAGGTTTAGATCTATGTAAATAATGGATATGTTTAATGAATCAATAAAATATAGATTAAATAATGGGAGAACCAACGAGATGAAATCCACTTACTGGTAAGAGAGATGATCTTCAATCCGGGCTTCCTATCTCGAATAATGGCATTCAAATCGCCTTGGAATCCCTTTGGAAGGCTATGGGAT
The DNA here is from genome assembly GCA_963277665.1 of Viscum album. Classification (NCBI taxonomy): domain Eukaryota; kingdom Viridiplantae; phylum Streptophyta; class Magnoliopsida; order Santalales; family Viscaceae; genus Viscum; species Viscum album. The sequence goes on along the minus strand of OY728157.1, from coordinate 1,256,030,881 downwards.
AACCTAGAATTTTTCATGCCCAATCCATTCTGGAAATATGGGATTCTCGAGGGGGGGTCAGGTTGTTATAAAAAATATTTTGGGAGTATTGACCCCACATAATGGTTTCCTAGGTATGGGCGCACAGTTAGGCCAAAATGTGCGCCAAATGTGTGGGTTTCTGCTGCCCATATGGCTCGATGGTGCATGGTTTGAAAAAATGTGCACCAACCATGACCAAATCCGCTATCCACATGATTATCTTTCACAATTTTGTGCCAAACCATGTGAAAAATGTGCACAACCTCATATCAACCCATGTGATTAAAAAACATCATAAAAAACCCCCATGTAATTCCCAATCCTAAAGGTACTTAAAATACTAAAAAACGTACATGGAAACACACATGAGATGACTCCAGAAAAGGCTGTGATCTTGTAGTATGACCATGATGGGTGTGACCATATTGTACTTGGAATTCCCATTATTGCTTACGATGTGGGTGCACCCTAATAGAACTCCAATGAATTGGGTAATATTTTAGACTAATGAGACTCCACATACTGTATATGTGAGTTTATCCTAAGAGTATTATGTTATGAGTTCATGGTGGATGACCATTGATTATGTTTATAATGTGATTTTTAAATTTTTTTCCATATTCCGATGTTTCATTCATGTTATCATCCTATATCATGCCCCGTTGTTCATGTTTATGATTCTCAATAATTTTTATTTCCCGTTAAAATTCATAAAGTCTAAATTATAATACCATATTCATGTTATGATTTGTTTAATACCTTTTTGGGCTCTATACTTCATTAATTTCTTATTTAAAACTTCAGGTTATCCCAAGCTATTTTAGATGAATCGATGATTTCTAAGAGCATGTTAATGATGATTTCAATAATGTTTTTTAATCCCATGTTCAAGGTATTATTAAATATACCTAATTAATAAATAAACAATACATATCAAAATTTTGGGTTTTATTATGTTTATTCTTATGTAAAAAATTAGGAATTAATGTGCAATAAAGACATAGGTTTCCATAGTTGGTATCAAATAAATGTGTATTATTTTTTGGATTAAGACTAGAAAAATATTTTGAAAAACTTTGGGGTAAAAATAAGTATAAGAAAACATCCATATGTTTTGGTAAAATATATATTATGAGGTTTCCAATAAAATAAATCCCTATTTCGATGCAATATGTCATTGTGTCTTTAACAGAAATGCACCTAGGTTTGACAACTAAAATCACCCCATTATGCTAGTCTCAATAGGGTCTTGGTGAATGAAAAAGTGGCTTTCTAAATACCTATTTTGACACTCATGGGGGACATTTTTTGATATATTCATTATCTCATTATGAAAATTTATTAAGAGAAAAATAATACTATATGACTTTTTCATATGAAATTGATAATGAAGAACATATATTAAATCCTAGAAATTCGTATTTTATGGAATATTATTAATTTTTTATTTATCCCTTTAATTTTCATAGTTACCCTTTTATGAGATTAATAGTTCTAAAATACACATCCCAAATATTCTATTTAGTCTAGTCTCTCGCTATAAATCAGTGGAATTTTGTAAAAAACCAATGTGATGGGAAATGTTTTGAATACCCAAATGGGATATCTAACATAATAGGAAATAATGTAAGACATCATGTGATTATATAAAAGATTCTATCATAAATAAAAATTTATAACTCAGACATAGTTTAATGTAAAAATAATCCAAAGAAGAGGGGGGCAATGTCTCATGGATGTTCAACTGATAGAAAATATAATGGAATGAATATTCAACTTCCCACATGTCGAAAATGTAGAATGTACCACCAAGGAATATTCCATAATGGAACTAGATGTTGATTTCTGTGTGATAAACAGTGCATAATGTAGCTAGTTGCCATAAAAAATGAATATTTTAATGGAAGAAAATATATTATAGGATAAAAAATTCTTTTTTTTCAGCAATGGATAGAAATGTTGGGAATTACTTGATTAAGTTCCATAATCCAAGGGTTAAATTATAGACTAAGGACCAATTCCCTAGATATAATAAATGTGAAACAATTAAACTATTTATGTATTTTTTTTTGAGAGTTACATTGTATAAGAAGTATTTACAAGATATTCTACAGAAAATAACAATGAAATATCTCACGATTATTGTATAACTGTTTTTTAATGATTTGAAAAATATGTTGAATTGTACTAATAACCTATAGATGATATTAACTGATAATGTTATTGATGACCTTTATTATGTGTTTGATGTTTGGATAAAACTAATCAGTTATGGGATAATGTTTAAAAGGCTAATCTTTTGTTTATAATCATTGATAAAAACATTGAAGATATATTTCATGGATGTTTTGTATGATTAAGAATATTTTGGGAAACATATTACACGATCAAATGTTTTTTATCTAGTGGTGATGAATTATATTTTAGAAGATGTTTTATTTTGATAAGATATATATACCTATTAATACTATTTGAGAATAATGATATTATGTTTCCTGAAGTGTGTGATGGAGGGTATGAGATAACCCTTAAGTTCAAAAAAATCTTTAATGTTAATGTTATTTTTGTTATTTTCGATATAGGAGTATTTAGTTAAGAAATGACATATGCTAAACCATTGGGATTTTGATGAATTTTGGAGATTAATATTTTAAAAATTATTCATTTTTAGTATTATCTTGTTTTATGCTAACCAATTTTATTTTATTAATGATTGGATTAATATCATGTTATTATTTGGTGGATTACATGATCCTTTGGAAGATTATTTAATTTCATTATGCATAAAAATAACTAATCTGGATTTTTCATCATTTAGAGAGAATATGATATTTTTGTAGAAATTTATTAAATGATGAAATTATACATGTCAAGAAAGTAAATTTCTTATATACCTAGTCTAGATGGTAAACAAATTCCATAACACTAGGAAAATTATCTTCAAACAACATTTGTTATATTACAATCATTTTCAATGAATTGATGACCTTTTTAGCCATCACAAATCTATAGTTTTTTATCATTTAATTTATCCTGATGTCACACCCCAACCTATTAAATTATTTTATTTCATTATTTCATTGTGATTAAATAAATTTTGTTGGAGTTTGAGTTGAGACCTCAATGAAAATTTTGAGTGTTGTCAAAAAGTGTGTATTTTTTAGTTGACGTTGTTGGGTGCACGGGCACAACCAATTTTGAAAACCCCATGTGGCTTTACCCAAGCATCGGCACAATCCTCCTTTCTTCAGAAAATTAAAATGAGAATCTTTTGTAATTTATTGTGTTATTTAAATTTTTATTGTTATAAACAATTTTATTATTATTATTAAAGTGAACTAAATATTGTTCTTATTTATATTTTTATCAATATTATTTTTATCATTTCTAATAGTGTTACTATTTAACAGGCCTTATTATTATTATTATTATAAATTAAATCTATTATTATAATTTTAGGCCGGTGCCTAGGCACCGCATGACTAGTAGAAGTCGTGCCGTCAGCCTGGGTACCACGTAGTTACTGTTTTTGAATTGGCCAAATAAAATGAATTAAATGGGTTGAAAAATAAAATATTTAGTTAAATTGATTACTCACCATAGTAATGATAATATTATTCTATCATTTAAAATAATATTATGTTATTATTAAATAATAGTGATTAATAAAATTATTTTTTTTATCATTTTTATATTATTATTAAAGTTGTTATTATTAAAATTTTCTGTATTATTATTAATAATAGTGATATTGATATTAATATTATTATTGTTTTATTTTATTTTATTTCCATTTTTTTGTTCTTTTCCTCTCTTTCCCCAAAACATAAATATATATGCGGGCTTCCATCTGCACGTCTCCCTCTATGTTCAGTGCGCCCCTAGCCACTAACCTCTCTCCCACGGTATGTACTTCTTCTGCATGTTCCACCCACCGACATCACACCCATGCACATGTTGTCTGCACTCCGTACTCAGCCAGCCTCCTGTGCGGCTCATGCACTACACTAGCCTCTCTTCTTCGGAGATCTCCACTATCGGTGCCACCTTTCTAGCCAGCGACCGCCCCTTCAGGTGCATCTGTGTGGCGTGCAACCCCAGCCAGCAACCCTCCGACCAATCTGAGGCTACCTTTGGCTAATCCGCATCACCCCTCCCCCCCTCGATGTCCCATATTCAGTGCACACCACCTTTGACCTATAGCCCATAGAGAGAAAATCCTCACTAGCATCACCCCCTCACCGGAATTTCCCCTTGTAGACGTCATCTCCCCCCAATGTCATCTTACCATTTTGGGTTTAACTAAACTTTCTTAGCATGGAGTTGAGGTGTGAATGAGATCGTGCACCAATCTTGGGCGTGCAATTTTATTCCTCCTTGGAGTTGAGGTACGATCTTTTTACTAGATACATTTAAATTTAGTATTTCACTAAATTCATATTTTCTCACTACCCTTAGTTATTAATTATAGATTGAGTATATTTATCATAATCATTCTTTGTGATATGTGGTGCTTTGATTCAGTTCCATTGAACATCTGGCATGAATTTTTAAATAGTGAACTCTATTTTTATTTATGAATTCAATGTTTTGTTTTGCAAGTGATTGGTAATTATTTTTTTTTGAAAAATATTTTGGACTTAGATGTATAAACATGATGTTGAATTTGGTGATTGAACTTCCTCGATTGGACTTTTGGATTACGGTATATATAGCGGTGTGTGTGTATGGTTTCAAAATGGATATTTGACGTGTGGTGTATTTTTATTAGGGTGTGCAATTAGTTTATTTGACTATAAAAGTCATGTGTTTTCTGTTCAGGTATGTTGGGGATCTACGATTGATCATAAAAGAGGTATTAAAGGGGTTTTTGGGTGTGTAGAGTTAGGAGTTACTTTTTGAATATTGTATCATAAATTTTAATGTGGTTTAGTAAATATTGTTGATGGTGCGAGTTGTGTTTTGAAAAAACGCCGAAGTGGTTATTTTGAGTTGTTGTTTTGTTTGGATTATTTTAGGATTTTGTTTATGTTTTTTAATTGTTTTGTTTTTGTTGAAGTGCATTAGAGAGGTAATTCTGTTAAACTGTGGTCATCAGCTTGGGTGTGCTTGTGCGCCTGCCCGTGGCGTGTCGCGTCACGATGTTTGGACTGTAATTCAAGGTAGGTCCCTCGCTGCACTCAAATTTAAATTTATAATTTATTTATTACATGATATTTCATTTATTTTCAATAATTGAGAAATAGTATTAGAATTTTTTTTGGATTAATTACTTTTTGTCAACAAAGATGATTATTTTATACACAACATTTATATTATTTTCATGATGAATTGATGCACAATAATTAATGAATGCTCACTTGGCATTTGAATATAATTCACTAACTTTCAAGTGTGGATCTAGTTTGATTTAAAATTTCCTTTTCTAATGTGTGAACAAATGTTATTCATCTTCAATAAGAATAGTGTTTCTTTAAAATTTGCACAAGGCCCTTTTGGAACATTGATAAAATAGATTATTTTGAAATACTTTCATTGGGGTGACTCAGTGGTGATCCTATTTTTACATTGATTATGTGAGTTTTTGGGTGTGATGTTTGTGCGTCATGAATAGTTACTTGATTGAAATTGTTGACTCACCCCTTTTATTACACATATTGACATGGGAAACAGACATAGTAAGTGAATCTTCTGTGAATGATTGTTGCACTAGTTTAGACTATGGACTCGCAAGTGGCCCTAGGTACAAACTTTTCTCTATTATGGGATTAGGACCCTCAGTTAGGCCAGGTAGGGAAACACCAAGTGATTGGGAATTATGACTTTATCGAGAGATGGCATCCCTTCAAGATGAGTCAAACGTATAGTACATTCAAGATTCTTCATGAGATCCTAGGTTCTAGCCATGTTTATATTAGTTCTTATTTGTATGTGGAAGATGATTGAAGGTCATAGTTCAGTTGATGGTCCCCATTTGCAACTTTCCCATTTCTATTATTGTGTTCTATGTGTTGTGTGTGATTTTCATCATGACTAATTACTAAAGTTTGGGATTATATATTTTTTGCGAAAAAGTTTTCAAATGTAATGAAACTTCTTCCCTTAATCATTAAACTTTCTTTCCAATTATAATGGAAAATAGACTGTTATTTTTTTTGAATGAATGTTTGTGTAAAAACCCATATTCTCTATATTGTTATTCAAAACTATAATTAGTAAATTTTTTATTTGAAGGTAGTGCTTTGGGGATAGTTAGTTGGGCACTCCTAATGAGTTATAATTCTCACACCTATAGTGTTTTCCGGTTATTAGTTTCTTCTATAGGTTCGAATAAAGCTTGATCACCGAGGGAGAGAGTTAGTGGTAAAATGGTGAATGACTCTCATGGCGGTGAGGTGTTTTGGTCATGGTCAGGTTTGGGTGTTGTTTTTGGTTCTTCTTCATTTGTGTGTGTCATTTATTCACTTTGTTTTGTTCTATTTTTCTGCTTCATTATTTAATTTCATTGGGAGAAATCATCCCTACACACTATCTACTGAATCCTAGGAACTTGTCTCAAGACTGGGAGGATCGGAAATGTCACTAAAGCCTTGCTGCATATTAGCTCAGGTGATCAGTTCAGGGTCTGCCCTGGTTTGTTTGTGACAAAATGATATCAGAGCAGGTCTTCTCCTGAGTTGACCGTGTTTTTCAGAGCACCAATCATTATTTGGGGTTTTCATGGTACATGTATTAAAATTGTAGGGACTCGAGGAATATGGATGTGATGGGCATCATGATCCCTTTCTCATTTAGATCTTCGGGTTACCATGGTATGTTTGGTTTTTTCGATATCCATTGATTCTTATGGTTTCTTTGGTTTTGGGAAATGAAATGGTACCAGGAAAGTGACAACCGTGATCTCTCTTGGTCATGAAAGCCATGTGTATCCGAGTACAATGACCTACAGGGATCCTTGTGATGGTGGAGTTACTAGTGTATGGAAACCAACCATATGTTTGAGTCACCCATAGGCAATATTTTTTACTAGTGACTTGTTTGGGCCATATTTAATTCAAAAAATTATTTTCAAAGATTTATTTTGGAAACTATGGAAAAGTTGAATTTTAAATGGAAATTAACATCCTTTGATTTAATTATTTAATTAACTATTCTTTAGTGTTTTCCCCCATGACTATTTAATGAATTCCCAAGGTGCATCTTTGGGTGGTGTGCCCTTAGAAAATCTCCCTATTGATCAACCTACAGACTATGTTATGGAATTATGGAATTTGAACCATCCCTGGTTTTATGGTCAGTAAGATCCTCTTGAGGAGGATGACCGTTTTCCAATGATTCCATGGATCGTAAATTTCATTGGGTTTCTTGAGTCATCGAATTTGAATTTGGATACCTTTATGCTTGAAGATCCAACCTAGAAATGGTGGAAGTCTGCATCTCAAAGAAAGTCTTGAGAATATCTCAAATGGGAGTTCTTCAATCCTTCATTTATCTAACAATATTTTTCTATGTTGACAAAGCTGAGGAAGAGGATAGATTTGTGTACTATTTAGTGTGGTGTTGAATCAGTACTATAATTCTATCGAGGATTCTTGAACCTAGTTCCGTACGACCAATGGTTTGTTGAAAATTATCATGGGAAGGCTCAGCAATTTGTGCCTAGAACCCGAACTAAAATGAAGTCAACAATGGTAGATCTCAACATAAAGACCTTCATAGATGTTGTGGGGAAGGACTTTCATGTTGAAGCTGAGATAACAGGAGTACTTGAGGTGGAGAATTATTCCCTGGATTAAAGAAGCAGTGTAGAGGATGGCGCTAGGAAGAATGGGAAGCGACCTGATGCTGGTGGCTCTAATAGAGGAATCAAGAGGCCTTTAGAGATAATTAGGTTCTTCAGAGTGAAATTATGTGATTTTTCACAATTGGGGTAGGCATGGTAACAAGAATAAGATGTGCTAAAGTGATCCAATACCCTACCACACCTGTGGATTTCTCGGTCACTTGATGAGATTCTATCAAGGTGTTTCCAAGAAGCAAGGTATACCCCGAACTGTCTAGTCGAAGGTCACCTTAGACCGTCAGCAGGAGTAAGGTGATATGTGAGGATAATTTTGAGGCTTTATCACTGATGTGTTTCTTGTATGTAGTGGTGGTATCTTATAGAATTCTTTTGTCATTACATTCCTTTAGTTGTAATAATGGTTATTGATGAAGATATTTGAATCTTCTGTTTAAATGGAAGTGTGTTTTTTAATATTCCACTGTGTGAGTTATGTTTCGAAATTTCTGAATCTAGACTACGAGGAAAGAGATGCTTCAATCATCAGTGCCCCACCCAAAGGTCCTGGAGTGGAGCTAACACATAGTCAAGAAAACCCCAATGGTAAAAAGATGAATTGCTTTAATATCTTCCATTAGCATGGAATGGATTTTGTTCTTTCGAGGGTGTGATGTTGTTGATATTGAGATGTTGGTTGTTTTGAGGCTCTATTATTTGGTACATTGCCTTATCTCCCCGTGTGGTGGGCGTTTTGGTCCATTAGGAAGGTTTTAAGGTTCGGTTAATCTCATATATTCTTATGGTGGGTAGACCCATAGAGGGGTAGGTAGTCTCGTTTTGAACCTTCTAATCCTATGTTATTCCTCTTTAGTAAATGTTGGGATTCGAGTACACCCAACAGTTCCGTTGGAATAAGATTATAGAAATTAATGCCTGAAGTGGTTTAGGTTCATTTCATGGTTGAAATGAATGTTTTGGGATATGTTTGTTGATGGTTAAGGTTATATTGTTTTATGAATGAGTTTTGTGTTATGGGATTTCAGTCTCTATTTGGATCAATCAATTGGAGGTGCTTAAACTTTTGGAGGTGGTTGAAATGTAGGGAGCTTCATATTTGGGTCGAGGTCTTGTTGTGGGTTTTTAGGGGTGGAAAGCGTTATGATGGAGAAAATTATCACACCTAGACCTAATAAATAATGTTATTTTACTATTTCTTTGGAATTAAATATGTTTTTATTGTGTTCGGGTTATGTCTCGGATGAAAATTTTAAGTGCGGTAAAAAAGTTCATGTTTATGAGTTGACGTATTTGGGCGCACGGAAGGAGCGCTTTTTGGAAACCCTGCACAGCTTCATCCAAGAATCAGAACGACCTGACTATCTTCAGAAAATTAAATTGAGAAAAATTTGTAATTTATTTTTTTTATTTTTATTTTTCTTTATAATTTTCTTATTATTATTAAAGTGAATTTAATATTTTTAATATTTATATTTTAATTGGTATGATGATGATTATTATTATTATTATTAGTGTTATTATTAATAACTCCTTCTTATTATTATTATAAATCAAATTTATTATTATTATTAACATTTTAGGCCGGTCCACAGGAACCACAAAACTAACAGTAGCCGTACGGTCATCCTAGGTACCGCACAGTTATGATTTTTGAATCGGCCAACTAAAAATAAATTAAATGTGATGAGAAATAAAAAATTTCGTTAAATAGATAGCACACCATAGTAATGATTATATTAGTTTTTCATGCACAATTATAAAATGTTATTATATAAGAATTGTGATTATTAAAATTATTATTTTTATCATTTTTAGATTATTATTAAAGTTTTTCGTATTAGCATTTTGTGTATTAATTTGTTTAATTTTTGATATTATTATTATTATTATTATTATTTTATTTTATTTCCTTTTTTTCTTTTTTTCTTTTCCTCTCTTTCCCCTAACCCGAACTCCCTCTACGTGCCGCTATCTGTGCTTCTGCCTCTTTGCATAGTGAGCCCCCATATGCCTCCCTCCCTCCCACAGTTTGACCTTCCTCCACTAGTCACACAGACCTAGCTTCCACTACCACACCTATTTTCCAAGCTCTACACTTACCTATCCTCTTGCATAGCTCCCTTGCTGCACAAAACTCTCTTCTCTGGTGATCTCCACTACCGGTGCTACCATTCCAGCTGGCGACCACCCCTTTTGGTGCCTATGTGCGGTGTACGACACCCTCTCGGCAACCATCCAAATAATTTGAGACCACCTTTGGCTAATCCGCCAGCCCCCTGACTTCCACTATTTAGTGCACTCTTCCAAAACTTATGGCCTCCGACAAGCTATTCATCACTCACGTTGCCCTCTCACCTGTATCACCCCTTGTCGATGTCCTCTGCATCTAGGGACATATTAACCTTTTGGGTTTAATTAAGATTCTAGAGCATGGATTTGAGGTGATAATGAGATTGTGTACTAGTATCCTATTTGTGTTTTCATTCCTCCTTGGAGTTGAGGTAGGTTTCCTTTAAGTGTTTCCTTTAAATTTATGATTTCACTGAATTCTTATTTTTTCACTACCCTTAGTTATTAATTAGTTATTGAGTATTTTTCCTATAGTGATTCTTTTTGATATGCGGTGTTTTGATTCAATGGATTTGAACAACTGGTGTGAATTTTTAAATAATGGACACCCTTTTTATTTATTAATTTACCAGTTTGTTTTGCAACGATTGGTGATTCTTTTTTTGAAACATGTTTTGGTCTTAGAAGTTTAAACGTCATGTTTAATTTGGTGGTTGAACTTCCTTGGGTGGAATTTTGGACTATGATTTCTAAATTTGCATTTGTATGGTTTCAAAATGGATTTTTGACAAATGGACTATTTTAATTAGGTCATACAAATAGTTTATTTGACTATGCATATCGTGCAGTTAATGTTCGGGTATGTTGGGGATATGTGATTGATCATAAAATAGGTTTTGAATGGGTTTTTGGGTGTGTAGATTTGTGCGTTACATTTTGAACATTGTTTCATAAATTATACAGTGGTTTAGTAAATAATATAGATGTTTCAATTTGTGTTTTTAAAACATATCGAGGTGGTTCTTTTTCATTGTTTGTTTTTTTGGATTGTTTTAAGTTCATGTTTATGTATTTCAATTATTGTGCATTTTTTTCAGTGCATTGGTGGGGAAATTCCATGAAACTGTAGTAGTCATCTTGCATGTTGTTGTGTGCCCACTCAAGGTGTGTCACACCATAATTTGTGGATAGCAAGTCGATGTTGGTCCCCTACTAGAATCGCCTTTTAAATTTAGAATTTTTTAATTAATTTATATTACATTGATTTTCAATAAATGAGAAATAGTGTTATTTAACATTTTTTGGAATAATTACTCGATGTAAATGAAGTTGTTTATATTATATATGACACTTGAACTACTTTCATGATTAATTGATGAACAATAATGAAGGAATGCTTGTTTTCCCTTGGAAAATAATTTAAGAAATTTCATGTGTGGTTCTAGTTTGATTTAAAATGTTCTTTTCTGATTCATAAAAAAATTATTATGATTTCTCTAGAGGAATGGTGTTCCTTTTAAGGTTACATAAGGACAGTTTGGCACTTTGATAAAGTAGATTATTTAGAAAAAGTTTCTTTGGGGTGACTCAAGGGTGATCTAGTTGCGTAGGTCGATTGTGTGAGTTGTTGCGAGTGATGTTTGTTCATTGTGACTAGTTACATAACTACAATTGTTGACCCACCCCTTTTTATTACATGTGTTGACATGGGAATCTGGCATAGTAAGTTAATCTTCTGTGAACTACTGATGCAGTAGTTTATACCTTGCACTGGCTAGTGGCCCTTAGTACATACATTAATCTACAAGGGGATTGCGCCCCATGGTTATTCCATGTAGGGAAACACTGAGAGTTTGTGCATTATGAAGTCATAGAGAGTAGTCATGTCAATGGTATGAGTCACACTTATAGTACATTCTGTATTGTTCATGATCTTGTAGGTAAGACCCTTGTTAACTTTATTGATTATTGGTATGCAGCCGACGATTGAAGGGCCTACTTCAGTTGCAAGTCTATGTTTTCTACTTTACCATTTCCCTTTTTGTGTGTAGTGTGTTTTTTTGTGGTTTTCCACTTGACCAACATCTATCCAATTAGATTTTAAATTGTTCATAATTTTTATTTAAAATATAATGAACCATCTTCCCTCAAACATTAATTTTTTTCAAATATTCAATAGTTAAAAGTACTGTTATTTGTTTTAGAAATGAAATTTTATGTGGAAATCCATATTTTATATAATTATTTCGAACTTAGAATTAGTAAATTATTTATTTAAAGTTATTTTATTTGGGTTTAGTTAGATGGGAAAACCTACTGAGTTTTAATACTCACACATATAGTGTTTTCTATTTTTAGTTTCTTCTATAAGTTCAACTTGAGCTTTCTTTTCATTGGCGAGAGTTGATGGTGGATTAATGAGAGACTCTCAGGGTACAGAGGAGTTTTGGTCATGGTTAAGATAATTTTTTTGGTGGGTTTCTCTTTTTCTGTTTTTCATTTATTCACATTGTTTTATAATATTTGTCTATGGCTTTATTTATTTTCATTGGGGGAAAATTTTCCAACTCTCTCTCTGTTGATGCCATGAAACTTGTCTCTGAGTTGGTGAAGATGAGGAAGGGGGTGGAGTTGTGTTCTATTCAGTAGGGAATTTAATTTTCACTAGAATTATATCGACGTTTCTAGGAACTATTTCTGTATGACCAATTGTTAGATAAAATTGATCATGGGAAGGATCGACAATTTGACCGTGGAATGTGACCTGAACTGCAGTCAAAAGTAGAAAAGCTCACCCTAACCACCTTCTCGGATGTTGTGGGGAAAACCATTCCTACTGAAGTTGAGTTAGCAAAAAGACATGAGGGGGTGAATCCTTCCTTATCCTTATGAAGTAGTGTAGTGGATGGCGATATGAAGAATGGAAAGAGACCTGATAATGGTGGCTCTCAAAGAGGAGTCAAGACGCCTTCATACCATCAATCAGGTTATTGACAATGAAATTCTGTGATCTATCACCAGTGTGGTAGGATGGGTAACAAAAATACGATGTTCTTGAGTTATCCAAGACTCTTACACACATGTTTAAATTTGGGTCACTTGAAGTTATTCTGTCTAGGTGTTTCCAAGAAGCACGCTGAACCCAAACCAGGCTCATTAAAGGTCACCTCATCTAGTCATTAGTAGTGGGGTGAGGTTTGGGGATCAGTTTAAGGATTTATCAGTGTAGCGTTTCTTTTATGTAGTGGTCATCTCATGTATCATTTTTTGTGTTCCTTTTCCATTAATTGTAACAATGGTTGTTGACAAACCTCTTTGAAACCTCTGTTTTAATGGAAGTGTGTTTGGATAAATTCAGTTTTGTGTGTTATTTTTTTGGAATTTTTGAAGCCTGAATGTGAGACAGGAGATGCCTCAATCATCTATTCTCTATCCATAGTTCTTATAGTGAAGCGGGTGCGTAGTCAGGATAACCCCAATGGTGAAAAAGGGCCTTGGTTTAATTATTTACCTTAGTGAAGCACATTTTTTTGTTCTTTTGATGGTGTGATGTTGTTGATATAAAGATGGTGGTAGTTTTGCTGCTCTATCAGTTGGTCCCTTCCCTTATCTCCCATTGTGGTTGGTGTTTTTTTGTCCATGATAAAAAATTTCATGTTCAGTTAATCTCATCAGTTCTTATGGTGGGGGGAGCCAAAATGGGTCTCACAGAGTTACACTTGAAGTAATTTAGTGTTAGCCAAATTTTTATGGTGGGGAGTCCATTTGGTACTCCCCATGTGAGTATCAGAGTTCGGTTCATGTATCATTTGGTGGAAGGTGTTCTCGTGTGGAACCGCATAATCCTAAGTTCCTCCTCTTGATTAAACATTGGGATTGGTGTACACCCAATAGTTCTATTGAACTATGATTATGGGGACAAACGTCTGATGTGTTTTAGGTTCGTTCCTTGGTTAGAATGGATGGTTTGGGTTCTGCTTAGTGATGGTTATAGTGATCTTGTTTTAATAATGTGTTGTGTATCATGGGTATTTAGTGTCTGTTTGGATCGATCAACTAGAGGCGCTTTAACTTTTGGAGGTGGGTGACACTTTAAGAACATCATCATTGGGTATAGGTCTTTTTATGGATTTTCGGGGGGATGAAGGTGTTATTCACGAGGGAATTGTCACACCCCATCATATTTAGTTATTTTATTTTAATATTTATTCAGCCTTAAATATTTTTTTTGTGGTTTGATTTGAGTCTCGGATGAAAATTTTTAGTATTGTAAAAAAGTGCGCATTTTTGAGTTGACGTCATTGGGCGCACGGGTGGGGCGCATTTTGGAAACCCTGGGTGGCTTCACCCAAAAATCAACACAATTAACCTTTATTTGGATAATTAAAATGAAAAACTTTTGTAATTTATTGGGTTATTTAAATTTTTTTGTTGTCAATAATTTTATTATTATTATTGAAGTGAACTAAATATTCTTATTTTTTATATTTTAATCGAAATGACTATTATTATTCTTATAACTGTTATTATTAACAAGGAATAATAATAATAATAATAATAAATTAATGTTGATGTTATTATTGTTTTAGGTCATTGCACAGGCACCACACAGCTAGCGGAAGCCATGCGATTATCCTGGGTACAACGCGGCTACAGTTTTTGAATCAACCAAATAAAACTAAATTAAATGGGTTGAAAATTTATAATTTTAGTTAAATAGATAACTCTCCATAGTATGGATAACATTATTTCATCACGTGAAATTATATTATGTGATTATTAAAGAATTTTGATTATTTAAATTATTATTTTTATCATTTTTAGATTAGTATTAAAGTTAAACATATAAGAATTTTGTGTAAAATTATTATTATTTAAATTGATATTAATATTAATATTAATATTTTTATTTATTTTATTCTTATTTTTTATTCTTATTTTTCTGTCTTTGTAACACCCCAACCCAACTACCCAGAGTCAGTGATTTGATACATAACATTGGCATGATTATAAGGAATCAAGTCCCGAAGGACCGATCAATTAGTAGTCTTGGAAAATAGATTACATATATTAACATTACATTACATTGTAGAAAATAAAACACAAAATAAATGATCATTTGATAATGAAATTAATCCCCTATCTTAACCCTACTTATCCATTATAATACACTTCTTGGAATCCTGGAAAAATAAAACATAATAAAGGGGTGATCTCAAATTCTCAGAAACGGTATGCAATACAACGAAAGACAACATAAAAATTAGGCATGGTGAATAATTTAAAACACATTCCTTTACAAATAATAAAAATGACCACATTATATAAGGAATATCATATGATTAAATAATGCCATATTAGAAAATTTTCATGGGTATTATACTAGTCTAATAACCATAAGAACCGTCTATAATATTTTCTTAATGAGGAAATGTATAATGCGAGACATTCTGAAACATTTCGTCAAGGCCTCAACCAAGATGCCTAAAAATGATTTAGGCATCATCCCAAACCCTATATCAAATTCAGAAAGGCCTCAGCCAATTCCACATCTAATTGTATCATGAGACCTACAGATGCATCGAAGAGATATTGTGGGCTCCACCCATCACATACTAAGTCCAATACATTCCTCATATGAAAAGTTGAAACATAACAAAAAAATTCGTATTAAAAATAGCATATGAAATGTAAATACTTTAACCATAAACCATGAATGGTATAAAAATAGCACATTCACATTCAAACATATAATAACTCATTAAATACAATACTGAAGATTTTATTTATAATAAATCAACTTCAATCAAGAATAATATCCAAAAAAGATGTTGAGATTGTTGAAAATGATCAGTAAAACTTTTTGAGAGAAATATCCCTTTCATTGAAATCATTTAAAAGTCACACATTTATAATGGAAGTATTTTAAAATAGTTTTTTTGGATCAAAGTTTCCCATACCACCATGATTCTTTTGAAAGGAATTAAAATGATTAAAACAATTAAGTACATATAAATAAATCCTTACAACTAATTTACAAACACGAACATTAATGAGAAAGATTTAGAAGAATAAATATTTAAAAGATTTTAATTGATGTTTTAGTATAATATTACCATAAAAACTCATATTGAAATATTATTTTATGAAACATGGTCATGGTTAATAAATATGTCCCAGAACATACATACACATAAACAATCTCAGATAATAATGAGATTGAGGAATTAACCCATACCTTGCACTTTTCCATGGTCGAGGGTATATTTAACCTCCTATATAATGACCATAGTAGGTTATTAAATTATATCAGAACTATATTAATATTTATTATATCATACATGATTCATTTATGTCTTTATACTACCATTTAATAATGTTTTCCATGTTAAAATAACATTTCTGGTAATAATTGATTTCTTTATCATACGTGTTTATACTTGTTATTCTTGATCGTGTCATTTAGATCATGATTTACATAAATTCAGAATATAAAACCAGATTAATATATCATATATATTTATAATATAAATATCTATAATAGGTATATATATAAAATGGAAAACACTGTTTACTGAGAGAGTAGGTCGTACGTACGGATAAACGCTGTTTCCATTTCATATCGTATTGAATGGATGTAAGTGAATATTATATATGTAAGTCCATAAATAAATATATATATATATATATTAAGTAGAAATATTATTTAATATATTGAAAAATTATTAATAATAAATATATTTATCATCATCATTGAATGGAGAATGTGGACATGAATCTCATCGCGTCGTGGATATGGTAATATGTACGTACGCACGAGCGACAATATCATTATATTGATGGTGAAATCATATGTTATTGGATGGTATATAATATATATAGAATAATTAAAAAAATTATATTTATTATTTACATCAGTTATACTCATTATTATACACATCCAAATAATGAAGTGTTTGAATAACAAACTAAACCACGACGTGGAGACGGTAAGTCGAATTTACACACATATGGTGAATTTGTAAATTATAGGATGGTTAGAATCAATAATAAGGTTGTAACTTATTAATAATAACATCAAAGTATGTATAAGGTGCTAGATTAATTATTTTTCTATGGAAAAAACAAATAAATAAGAAGTGAAAGATGAAAAGAACATGAAAGAGGGAAGTGAAATTATTAACTCTTCTTCGGATGTTTCCTTGTGAGTTGATCAAAAAGGCTCTATATGTTGGATTAATGATCTAATTAAGGCCTCTAGGTTTAATTGAGGATAGTTTAGAGTATATTTGGGTAGGGGTTTCCCGAGAAAAATGGCTTTGGAGGTGTGAAATCAAGAGAAGGGGAAGTACCCTTTTCTAAGAGAGGTGAGGGTCACTCTCGGAAAAGCAAGAAATATTATTTTATAATAAAATAATTTTTGATTTCTAATGGAACAAATTTTTTTTTCTTGGATAAGGTAGGGATAGGTCGAAAACCACTAAAAATTTTGTTTTATATAGGTTTAGGTCACCTTATTAGCCTTATCTGTTATATTTAACTCTTATTTAAATGTTTGTACTTTTACTGTGTCTTCTTATATTCTTACAGTATATGGTTAATAAAGTTACTATAAACATCAAGGGAACCTCAAGTGCTTCATAAATGACATATATAATATTATTTAATCCTTTTGTTAGAACCTTAGGTTTTTATAAATATTATATCAACCAATAATATAGTATTTGTTTTGAAAATTAAATTATGTCAATTTTTACATTATTTGGTATTTGGTATTTTTGAAAGTCATCACAACTTGATTACTTCGAAAAAAATACATTGAATCAACCATAACATGTAATATTAACCTATAAAATTCGTGCATGTCATAAAAACATTGAAATTAATTTTATTTTAATATTTATAATAACATTTATTTGATTCTTTCCTTAATAAGGTAATTATTGCATCATCATTGTGCCATAAATAAATTAAATTATTTATTGTCTAAAAATTATAAACAAAAAACCATTATGAATGAAATATTTTTAGCTACCTAATTAATATTTATAGTCTAATTTATATTGTGTGTAACCTATATATAAAATAATGGTTTAGTTATTAAACATTGAATTTAACACTTAAGTTTTCTTTAAATAAAATAATAATAAATGTCCTAATTTAGTCCAAGTGGATCAAATAGGATCATATTTTATTCATATGGTTTTTTGGTCAAATTAAACTTATCCAATAGAATTAGGAAATTTTTTAGGGTAATTATAATTTCATTTTAAGCCTTAATTACCATATTTACTTTTAACCGTGGTAAATAATTGTCAAACGTTACTACTCAAGAAAAATTAATTTCATCATACTGAACCATATTTTACATTCTAATTCCAATAGTGTCTCTTTTAATTTTTAAATTCAACTCCCAGATGTGGTAAAATTATGTTTTATTCAAATTTTCTAATTCTCATATAAGGTTGGTAAAAAACGTTAAAAGGTTCAATAAAATTTTATACATCTAATTTTATTATAAAATGACTAAAATGAGTTACATGGAAATTATATAGGTATTATATATCTATTTTTAATTAAAATAAATTAAATTAAAATAAATAATTATTTAAATTAAAAGTCAGTTTTAAATAATAACACATTGTTTCTCACTATTCATCAAAAATTTAAAGTTTTCTGAAAAATACAAAAAAATTACAATAAGATAATTTTGATATTCAGAATTCAATAATTAATTCCTTTTTAAAAAATTAAAAACATATAAGTTTCATTTATTAATTTAAAATTAATTCTTGTTGTTAAAATAAAAAGTGGGTTTTTAAGAAAATTAACAATCAAAAGAATGACACTTGTTTATGTTCTATTTCAAAGTGAAAGTACTTCACATGATCAAAAATGGATTAAATTGTAAAAATATAATCTATTTATATATAAAAACGTAAAATATATATATTTTAACACTATAAATTATTTAAATTAAAATAGTTTTTTTCAATTAAAATTTAGTATTTTTCAGTATTCATCAAAATATGAAAGTTATTAAAAAAGTACCAAAAATTTATCCAAACTAAATTTTTATGTCCCAATTATAAAAATATTTCAATTTCATTAAATTGAATATATGAATGTGTCAAATATTGGTTTTAAAAATTGTCCGCCATTAAAAGGTGGTAAAATTTCAATTTTTTTTGAAAAATACTTCTTTTATCTGAAAAAATGAATTTGTTCTTATATTATGTCAAAAAAACAAATAATATGGATGTTAAAATTTTATAGTGTATATAAGATTAAAAATTCAGTTAATACTATTCATAACCACTTTTTGAATGGCTAGATTGGTAAGTTGTGGTGGGATCAAACTCGGTGTCGCGTGTAACTCAAGCTATTGAATTACTATAATGAGATAACGTACTATAAAATATTAGGGTGTTACATTCTCCCTTCTTCCAATAA
Organism: Viscum album; assembly: GCA_963277665.1. NCBI lineage: Eukaryota > Viridiplantae > Streptophyta > Magnoliopsida > Santalales > Viscaceae > Viscum > Viscum album. The sequence continues at coordinate 1,256,011,536 of OY728157.1, read as the reverse complement.
ATTGCTTCCTCTCAATTTCAAATTGTTCCCCAAAAAATAAATGGTTAAAAATAGAAAAATTATTTTGTGGAAAACCCACTTCATAAATTGGTTCAATAAAATTTAGTCTTAATAAGAGGGAAAGAGAAATGACAAAGTCAACACCGAATTATTATCTCAATTAGGAGAAAATTGGTGGAAATTAGAGACACATATTTGGAGGGAAATGTAAATATTTATAAGGAGTGATTGAGGTCATCAATCACAAACAAGTGTATAACTAAGGGACTCAAATCCATCGATCTATGATGATTTAAAATATCATCATTTAAAAAAATCATATGGTATTAGGAAAAAAATTTTGGTTTTAATATCGCTTCCCTAATGTTTATGAATGTATTTATTCATAGAATAAGTGAAAATAATATATACTTGAAAAGTAGAGTTCCATCCTTCAACTAATTTCTACCACAGACTCTTCTTTCAATCCAAAAGATAATCAAATTCAAAAATATTCTATTCATTCTTATAGTATAGGGTTTCTAAACAAATTAATTTATAATTCATAATTCAGAATATTTAAAAAAACTACATTATACAAACAAGGACATCATGTATGCCAGTAGTAGGTGATGCACCCTTGTTGCCCTTCAGTTGCAGGTTCAAGTCATACGGCCTTGCCAGACGCGACGGTTTGTCGACCGACCTCCAGGTTGTCCTTTTTATAACAATCCAAAATTAATATCACGAAATGATTTAAACTTAACAATCGTATCCATTGAAAATATTAATCGATTCCATCTTTTAGACTTATCCAAAACACTTCTGTCCAAAATCAGAGTCCAAAATTTATAAGGAAGGTAAAAAAATGAAGATCTCTTTTACGACGTAATAACATATGAATAACATGATCATTTATTCTTTTAAAACAAGGTAACAACCCTGAATTACTATAAAACCTTATTAATTACATTCATTCCCACTTATTCCTTATAGAATTCTAAATATATTCGTTATATCCAAAATTTTTGAATATTCCAACAATGATAGAATAAAAAAACCATCAATTAGTTCCAAGGTAGTCAAGAGTGTCCAATATAATTTATCCAAACCAACCATCTCTTATTCCAAAATCACTACCTCAGTATCAGGAAAGTATTATGGTTTAACTTTCCTTCAACCATGTATTTTCCAAACAGATTCACCGGAAACTGTGTAACTTTACATAGTACCATACAATCTAAAATCATTAACGAAACAACACTGCAGTACAATCCTTGTTTATTACCATAATTCATATAACTAGTACATCGTTGATAAAACAATCAAATGAAATAATGTTTTAATAACAACATAATAACACTAGTCATTACTCTTCATCTGTGGTAGTATCATAACTTGATTATTATCCAATAGCTTCATTTGGGGCCTACTCTGATGATCTGGACATTGATTCGTGTAGTGTCCCAACTCCTTACAGATGAAGCATTGTACATTTGAAAACTTTTTCTTACCCTTGAAATCATGTACATAGTGTCATTTTTCACCACACTTATAACAAACATCCATTCCATTCAATAATTTACCAATTTTATTCTTTCCATAGTTATCACATATGAGAAAATCCTTTTTTCCCATCTTCCCTTTATTTGTCTTTCTCTCTACCATCCTTTTGTTCTCTTGCTTCCCTTCAAATCCATAGGACTTAGAGAATTATTTACTTATCTTATTAACAAATGATACTATTTCTTCATATGTTGAGAATACATGGGATACTATTTCATTATAAATTTTTGTTTAATTCAATGAAAGATATGATCCTTTTTATTCTTTGGATCATGCGTATTAACGAAGTTCTCATTCATTATACTAGAAACCATTTCTAAACAATGGTATACACTAGTTTAGTTTATGAATCGTAATTCATAATTCCAAAATTGTGAAATACCTAACATAAATTGTAATGTTTTTTGATATAATCCATAATCATACAAATGTTTTCTTTGAGAAGTTATATACTCAGAAATACATCATAATGGTTTGTAAGGTAAATGTGAATTATCCTAAGAATATCCCCTAGGATTGTTGTAACCAAGAGTGCAAAAAAGCCCGATATCATGTACCAGGATACCTTAGGTCAATCCCAAAATTCATTGTCAGAGTTTTCACTCCGAGGTACATTGGTGCCAAAGCCGCCTCTACCTGCTTGTATCCAGACAAGAATGTATTACATGGAAAATACACAAAATCTCTATATTACCATAATACTAGGAAGTTATTCTATACTAATCTTCAAAGTCTATCTTAGGGCAATGTTCTCTAATCAGAGTTTTTCAAAATATAGTTTTCAAGGTATGCACTAATCTTATTATAATAACAATGGTAATGCCCTGAATCCAGTTACCCAGAGTCGGTTCTTTGATGCATAACATTGGAATTAATACAAGTAATTAAGTCCCGAAGAAAATAGAACACCATTAATCCCCTCTCTTAACCCAACTTATCAATCATAATACACTTGTTGGAATCCTGGGAAAATAAAAAATAATAAAGGGGTGAGCTCAAATGCTTTGTAAGGGTAAGAAATACCGTGAAAGTTAACATAAACATTAGGCATGGGGAATAATTTGAAACACATGACTTTACAAATAATAAACATGAACACTTTATGGAAGCAATATGAGATGAGTAAATAATTCCATAATAAAAAATAGTCATGGTTATTATACTAGTCAAATAACCACATGAACCATCAGCGATATTTTCATAATGAGGAAATGTATAAAGCCGGATATTCTGAATCATCTTGTCAAGGGCTTGGCTAAGATGTCTAAAAATGATTTTGGCCTCGGCCAAAACTATATATGAAATTGGGAAAGGCCTTCTCCAATTTCACATCTAATTTTCTAATGAGACCCACCTATGCATTTAGGAGCTATAGCGGGCTACACCAATCACTCACTAAGTCCAATACATTCATCATATGAAAAGGTTGAAACATAACATAAACATTAGTATTAAAACTAGAATACAAAATGTCAATACTTTAAAAATAAACAATAAATGGTATAAAAATAGAATATTCAAAGTAAAACATAACATAACTCATTCTATACAATATTGATGATCGGATTTATAATAAATAAACCTCAATCATATCCAAAACAGATGTTGAGATAGTTGAAAATAATCAGTAAAACTTTTTGAGAGAAATATCTCTTTTAGTGAAATCATATAAAATTCACACATTTATAAAGGAATTCATTTAAAATATATTTTTGGATCAAAGTTTCCCATAACACTTTGAAACTTTTGAAATTAATTAACATTTTAAAACAATTATGTCCATATAAATAAATCATTAAAACTATTATGAAAATATATACATTAATGAGAAAGATTTAGAAGAATACAAAATTAAAAAATCTAAAATGATGTTTTAGTTAAAGAGTAAATTAAAATATTAATTTTGGAAAAGTATTTTATGAAACATGGACATAGATAATAAATATTTCCTTGAAAATACTTACACATAAACAATCTCAGATAATAATAAGATTGTGGAATTAACCCTTACCTTGCACTTTCCTTTGGTAGAGGGTACATTTAAACTAAAGTATAATGACCATAGTAAGTTATTAAATTATATTTTAATGATATTCATATTTATTATATCATTCATGAATAATTTATGACTTTATATAACCTATTTAATAATTATTTCCATGTTAAATTAATATTTCCGGTAATAATCGCTTTCTTTATCGTATGCATTTTAACTTGTTATTCTTGATCGTATCATTTAGATCATGATTTAAATAATTCCAGAATATAAAAAATGATTTATATATAATATATATTTAAAATATTAATATTTATAAAAGATAGATATATGAAATGGAATGCATAAATGATGCTTCTGTATTCATATCGCATTGAATAGAAGTAAGTGAATAAGATATATTTAAGTCCATATATATATATATATATTAATATATATTAAGTAGCATTATTATGTAATTTAATACATAATTATTAATAATATATATATTTTTAATCATCCTTGAATGGTGAATGTGGAAGTGAATCTCATCGCGTCGTAGAAACGGTAATCCGTACCTATGCACAAGCGACAATATCATTATATTGATGGTAAAAACATTTGTAATTGGATGATATATTATATATAAAGAATAATTAAAATGTTATATATATTATTTACATCAGTTATACTCATTATTATGCCCATCCAAATAAATTGAATAACAAACTAAACCATGACATGGAGACGGTAGGTCGTATGTACGCACATATGGAGACTTTGTCAATTATAGGATGGATAGAATAATGAAAATGGTTGTACCTTATTTATAATAACATTACAGTATGTAGAATTTTATGGAGTAGTTATTTTTTTATGTAAACAAAAAATAAAGAGTAAGTGGAAAAAGAAAAGAACTTGAAAGAGGGTGGTGGAATTATTACCTCTTCTTCAGATGTTTCCTTTTGAGTTGATCAAAAGGGCTCCATAGGATGGATTTATGATCAATGTAAGGCCTCTAGTTTTAATATAGTATAGTTTGTATGATATTTGTGTAGGTTTTGTCTGATCTAAATGGCTTTGGAGGTGTGAAATCAAGATAAGGGGAAGTAACCTTTTATAAGAGAGGTGAGGGTCACTTTAGTAAAAGCTCGAAATATTATTTTATAATAAAATAAATTTCGGTTTCTAATGGCTCAAAAATGATTTATTTCTAGGATAAGGTAGATATGGGTTTAAAACAACTCAATAAATAGGTTTTATATAGGTTTATGTCTCCTTATTAACTATATCGTTTATATTTAACTCTTAGTTAAATATTTTAACTTTTACCGTGTCTTCTTATATTCTTACACTATATGGGTAATAAACATACTATAAACATCCAATATAACCTCAAGTGGTTCATAAATGACATATATTATATTATTTAAGACCTTTGGATGAACCTTATATTTTTAAAAATCTAATATCAACCAATAATATAGTATTTGTTTTAAGAAATCATTTATGTCAATTCTGACATTATTTGGTATTTCGTTTTTGTGAAAGTGTTAAAAACATTAATACTTAAAAAAATATACATTAATTTAACCCTAGAATGTAATATTCACCTATAAAATTTGTGGAGGTCATAAAAACTTTGAAATTATAATTATTTTAATATTTATAATACCGTTTATTTGATTCTTTAATTAATAAGGTAATTACTGCATCACCATTATGTCCTAAATAAATTATATTATATAATGTTTAAAAATTATAAATAAAATACCATTATATAATAAATATTTTTAGTCTCCCAATAAATATTTATAGTCTAATTTATATTTTGTGTACTCCTATATAAAAAATGTTTTAGTTATTAAACATTGAACTTAACACTTTAACTCTTCTTTAAATAAAATAATAATAAATGTCCTAATGTAATCCAAGTAGACCCAATGGGATAATATTTTATTCATAAGGTTGTTTTTGGTCTAATTACACTTATCGAATAAATTAGTACATGCTTTAAAATAATTATAATATCATTTTTATCCTTAATTACCCTATTTACTTATAACCGTGGTAAATAAAAGTCAAAAGTTACTCTTACCCAAAAATTATTTTCATCTTATTGAAACCAATTTTACTTACTGATTTCAATAGTTTCTCTCAGATTTTTTAAATTAAACTCACATAAGAAATAAAATTACATTTTATTCAAATTTTCAAATGCCCATAGAAGGTGGGTAAAAACGTTAAAAAGTTCAATAAAATTTATATACATCTAAGTTTATTATAAAATGATTCTAATGAATTAAATTGAACTTATATAGGTATTATATATATATATTTAATTTAAATAAATTTAAATAAAATAAATAATTAATTAAAAAAAGTTTTTTTTAAATAATAATGCAATGGTTTTCACTATTTAACAAAAAGTAAAAGTTTTCAGAAAAATACCAAAAATTTACTCTAAGATAATTTTGATATTACGAATTTAAAAATGAAGTCCATTTTTACAAATTCAAAACATAGTGGTTTCATTTATTTATTTAAAATTAATTCCCGTTGTTAAAACAAAAAAGCGGTTTTTAAAAAAAATAACTATCAAAAGATTGACACAAATTTATGTTCTAATTCAATGTGAATTTACTTAAAATGTCCAAAATTGGATTAAATTTTAAAAATAAAATCTAATTATACATCAAACCCAATAAAATGTATAATTTAACACTATAAATTATTTCAATTAAAAAGTTGTCTTCAATTAAAATTTAGTATTTTTCAGTATTCATCAAAATATAAAAGTTATCATAAAAGTACAAAACATCTATCCAAACTATATTTTTATATCTAAATTCTAAAAAAGATTTTAATTTCATTAACTTTAATATATAAAAGTGTAAAACATTTGTTTTAAAAAGGAATCTATAGTAAATGGGGGGAAAAAGTGCATTTTTTGAAAAATATTTCATTTATCTGAAAAAATAAATTTTTTCTTATATTATGTCTAAGAATCACATAATATGTATGTTAAAATTATATAGAATATATAAGATTCCAAATGTAGTTAATAAAATTCATAACAAGTTTCTGAACCACTAGTTTGGTAAGTTGTAGTGTGCTAGAACTCAGGGTCCCATGTAGCAAAAGCTATTGAATTACATTAATGAGATGACGTACTATGAAATCCTGGTGTGTTACAGTCTTTTCCTTGACCCTAAATCTCTCTGAGTGCCACCATCAGCACTGTTAACTCTCTACGAAGTGCACCCCCAGCCGCCGAATTCCCTCCCACTGCCTGGCCTTCCTCCACTCATCACACTCACCGACATCACACCAATGGACCTTCTGTCCACACTCAGCACTCATCCAACATCCCAAGAGACTCCATCGTGGCACAGAACTCTCTTCTCTGGAAGTCTCCACTACCGGTGCTTCCTTTCCAGTTGGCGATCACCCATTCTAGTGCCTCTATGCAGCGTGCGACTCCCTACTGGTGACCCCCCGACCAATCTGAGACCACTTTTGGCTGATCTGCACCCCCCCCCCCCCCCCCGACGTCCACTGTTCAGCACACAGTAGCCTCGATCGATAGACTTTGGTGATATACTCCTCCCTGGAATTGCCCCCTTGTCAACATCCTCTCCACCTTGTGACGTGTTACCCTTGCGTGTTAAATTAAGCCTCTAGAGCATGTAGTTGAGGAGTGAATGAGATCGTGCACATATATCGGGAGTGCATTTTCATTCCTCATTGGAGTTGAGTAAGGATCCCTTTACACATTATCTTATAGTTGATGATTGCACTGAATTATTATTTTCTCACTTTCCTTGGTTATTAATTAGTGACTGGGTATATTTATCATAGTCATTCATTGTGATATGTAGTTTTCTGATTCAGTTTCTCTGAACATAAGACATGAATTGTTAAATAGTGCATGCCCTTTTTATTTAAGAATTCACAGGTTGGTTTGGAAAGCAATTTGTAATTCTTCATTTAGATCATGTAATGGTCTTAGAAGTATAAACGATATGTAAAATTTAGTGATTGGACCTCCCCGAGTTGAATTTTGGATTACAGTTTCTAAAGTAGTGTGTGTATGGTTTCAAAATTGATTTTTGACATGCATTGTATTTTAATTAGGTTGTGAAAATAGTTTATTCGATTCTTCCAGTCATGCATTTTTTGTTTTGGTATGTTGGAGATCTGCGATAGATCAAAAAAGAGGGTTGAAAGGGGTTTTGGGTGTGTAGAGGAGTAAGTTACTTTTGGAACATTGTTTCAAAACTTTAAAGTGGTTTAGTAAATAATATAAATGTTGTGATTTGTATTTTGAAAACATGTCGAGGTGGTTATTTTGAGATTTTTGTTCGTTTGTATTGTTTTAATTCTTTGTTTATGTATTTTAGCTGATGTGCATTTTTTGAAGCACATTAGTGAGGGTATTCCATGAAACTACAGTCGTCATCTTGCGTGTGCTTGTGTGACATCTAGATGTGTGTCGTGACATCATGTTTGGACTGCGAGTCATGTTAAGTACCATAAAACACCTATCTTTAAATTTATAATTTATTAATTACATGATATTTCATTGATTTTAAATAAATAATAAATAGTATTAGACGATTATTTTTGGAATAATTTCATGATTCAAACGAAGCTGTTTATTTTATAAATGGCACTTGAATTATATTCTTGATTAATTGATGCACAATATTGAAAAAATACCCATTTGTAATTTGAAAATAATTCACGAACATTCATGTTTCATTCTGGTATGCTTTCAAATTTTCTTTTCTAATGAGTGAACATATGTTTTTCTTTATCTAGAGGAATGTTGTTTCATTAAAAGTGTAACAAGTCTCGTTTGGAACTTTAATAAAATAGCTTATTTTGAAAAAAAATCTTTGGGGTGACTCAAGGGTGATCCTATTATGTACGTTTATTGGGCGAGTTGTTGTGTGTGATGATTATGCATCATGACTTGTTACGTGATTGACATTGTGTACTCACCCCTTTTTTCTTACATGTGTTGGCATGGGAACCTGTCATAGTTTTTGAATCTTCTGTGAACTATTGTTGCACTGGTTTAGACCATGCACTGGCTAGTGGACCAAAGTAATGACTTTTCTCTGCTAGGGGATTGAGCCCCTCAGTTAGGCCAGTTAGGGAAACGTCGAGCGTTTGGTCATTATGATTTCATTGAGTGTATGCATGCCTTCAGGATGAGTCACACATATAGTAATTTCTGGATTGTTCACGAGAAACAAGGTTCAACCCATTTTTAATTTAGTGCTTATTTGTAGGTGGAAGAAGATTAAAGGTCCTAGTTTAGTTGTTGGACTTATTTGCAACTTTCCCATTTCCATTATTGTGTATTCCGTGTTGTGTGTGATTTCATCTTAACTAACAACTATATTTTAGATTTTAAATTGTTCACGAAAGAGTTTTAAAATGTAATGCACCTTCTTCCCTCAAAAATTAAACTTGTTTTAAAATTACAAAGGGAAATGGAATGTTATTTGTTTTACAAATGAATGTGGGTGTGGAAACACATATTTTATATAATTTAGTTCAAAAATAGAATTAATATATTCGTTATTTAATGGTATTGTGTTGGGGATAGTTTGTCTGAAACACCTACTGTGTTTTACTACTCACAACTATAGTGTTTTCCTTTATTTAGTTTATACTGTATGTTTGACTCGAGCTTGATCGTTTTCGGAAGAGTTGGTGGTGGATTGGAGAGTGAGTATCAGGGTCGCGAGAATTTTTGGTCATGGATAGGTTAGTGTTATGTTGTGGTTTGTTCTTCTTTTATTGTGTCATTTATTCACATTGAATTGTTATATTTTTCTTCTACATTATTTTTTTATTGGGGTAAATCGTTCCCACACTCTCTCTGTTGATTCCCTAGAGCTTGTCACCATCCCAGGAGGATCAAGAACTCATCTCGAGCCTTGCCGTGGATTTTCTTGGGTGGCCAGTTCAAGGTCGAACCAGGTTGTTTTCTGACACCAGATTATGTTCTCTATAACACAAAATTATTTATTTTCTGTTAATTTTCTCTTCCATGTTTATGTATTCACTTCCCACTATTGTTCTTTTACATGTGAAACTAGTTATGTGGTGACCTCCATACAACCCTTTCTCTCATTTCAATTATTTGTTTTATTAACCCTTATTACAATGATGGTTTTCAATAATGATATATTCATGTTTGAAAAAAATGGTTACCTAGATGATTTAAAAATGCAAGAATAGAAATTATTAATTGTAGGATGAATGTAATGCCCTCAATTTTGAAAAGAGAAAACTATGATCGACAGCCTTTGTGATACACAACACCAATCCTAAACCAATCATTATTATTTAATGAAGAAAATTATAACATAGCCATTATGTACTGAGTTATGAAAACTAATATATAATTTATTTTAAAAATATAAATTTCATACTCGAAAAAATATTCTGATAAATTCGTTGTAAATATTCACTCAGTATTTTAGTAATGACTTTTTTACTTCAAAATATGTTTTCCTATAAAATGATTTTTTTATTTTTTAAAATAAAATAAAATAATAAATTTATTTAACATATATAAAATTAATTTTATAAAATAAACCTTAATTTTTATATTGACATGTCATTTTTAACATAGGGGGATTCTTTATATTTATTGAGAAACATTAATTTTTATTGAATGGCTGAGAAATTCATTTTTTTGTAAAACCATCATTTATTTTGATATATAAGGTAATTTAAAATTACCATTATTAATTTAATATAATTTATTTTTAATATAATTTTTATTTTGATATATAAGTGTGTATTGTGACATCATTATGAAAAAAAAAGTTATTTTATATATATCTTATAAGGTATAAATTCCCTAAAACTATTTCCCTTTTAAATAATTTTGTGAAGTTATTTGATTATTTTTTAAAATCCTTTAAGAATCCTCCAAAACAAATATTATATTTTATGTCTTTAAAAACATTTTTTTATGAACATGAATCAATCATACATAAAAATTTGTAATGTTTTATTGATTTAACACCTTTTATTTCTAAAATAATGACTAAAAATACTATTTTTCAGAAACCAATGAAAAAAACCATGGGTAGGTTTGTTATTTTTATTATTTTATTGTATAGAGTCCTAAACGAATGTTTGGGAAATAATAAGGAACTCCCCAACATTTTCCCGTATAAACCCACCCAAGATCCCATTCCTCTTTACTCGAAACCCATGTACCATTTCCTTACACAAACGTACCATATCTAGAATCCAACCAATGTGTCGTGCGCTCTCAATATGCTCCTCAAATTATTTTTTACTCACCCTCTCAGGGTACGGGATATCCCACTCTTCTTTTAATTCCAACATCTATTTTCTATTATGCCTCTTAATATCATTTTAATCTTATTTGGGTATGACTTTATACATCCTTCCTTCTTTTATTATTCATTCCCTTTGACGGTATAGCAATTTCAATAGCATTAATCCCTCCCAGGAAAGAATACATACCCTTATTGTGTTGTAGAAACTGTAATGTTATTTTCCATACCAAAAGAAAGGGATGTCTCCCTTTTCATTGCAATTAAAGAACCATAATTATATTGAGACTTTTTTAATGTTAATTTTATATTTTTTCATTCCCTCATAAGGAATCCACTTCTTTCCCAAATATTTTAAATAAATTAGAGACCGTTATCCCCTCTAATTATTAAGTTCACCTAATCCATTACTATGCCAAAATCTTATTATTCTCCAATTTATTCAAGAATCACCTTCATTTTACACATTTTATATACAATTTATAATATTGGGATATGTTTTTAAACACCCCTATTACTTCAAATTTTATGTAAAAAATATTAATTACCCCTTTTTCATCATTAAAGTATTTTATAAACATTTATGTACGACCATTATGCAGCCAAAATTTCACTGCTCTTTTTCCATTACAATGAATTTCACTGTGAATTCCATCACTATGTCCACCAAATAATAGTAACATAGACACACATATACATCATGGATTGTCTAATTCAATGTATATATCTCATAATAATTAATTTTGGGATTAAAGGTGATGAAATAATTTTTTTTATTATATGATCTATGTGTCACACTTATGAATGTACATGATGTGATTATGATGGGTGAGCCCATATAGGACCGGTTAAGACCATTATAGATTACTTTATGGGTGTTCCTAGATATATCTCCAATGAATTGGTAATGTTTTAGCCTAATGATATTACATGTTTAATGTATAAGAGGTTATCCTAAGAACATTATATTAGGATTTCACTGTGGTTAACCATGAACTTTATTTATAATGTCTTATTTAATGTTTTTACCACTTTACCATGTTGCTTTTATGTTATCCTGAAATATTCATCCTCATTGTTCATGATTATGATTATAACACCATTTTTATCTCTAATTTACATGCATATTTTATATCCCGTAATACCTTCTTCATGTTGTGGTTTATTTGTTCCCTTATTGGGATTTATATCTTGCCCCTATATTTTTTATGTACCATGGTTATACCATGTAGTTTTAAAAGAATAGATGATTTATATGAGAATTTCATGGAAATTTTCAATAAAGTTGTTGTATCCCATGTTCAATATATTATTCAATGTACCAAATTCCAAAAGACACTACAATTATATATCTTCTAGGTTTTATTATGTGTATTCTAATATAATATATCATGAGTTAATGCATAATAATGACATGAGTTTTCATACATCTTTTGTATACGACCATTATATGATCATAAAAAACCCATCAAGGGGGATAATGAGTACCATAACAATTTCAAAAATCATATATTTATGAAAAAACATTAAGTATGATAAAATGTGATATCTATTCTGATATAATGGTGGAAGAGAATGTGCTAAACATGATACTTTATTTTTAATTTTTCCAACCTATTATGGCCTTCTCTTCCTGGTCACCACTACTCCTATATGATCTGACAGTGTCTGCCCCCAGATCTTCTCTCATACACTCCTTATCAGGGGTTCCCTAGTTATCACTAGATCAGAGATACTTGGTTTGTGCCACATTTATTCCGACCCCTGTAACTCTCTCTCCCATCACTCCTCAATAGATATTTGGCACTAGAGTCCCTTGTAGAGATTCCCTATGTTGTCCATCTATATGATATCTTCCCTATTTCCCAACGGTTCCTATGAGGGTGTTTTAGTTATCATGGGGGGGGGTCGACAAATTCTCCCAGACATCCCAATGGATGCGTTTGATGAGGAAAAGGTCTATCTGAAATGGACTCTGGTATCCATGTTTGGGGTAGCTAGGCTACCGGTTGTAGTCTTCCAATGAAATTTTAGCTTCTAATGTCTTATTCGACTGGTGAAGATCTTGTTGGTTCATTGAAACACCTGCAGCCTCATTTTGGCCTTGAAGGTTAACTACATTCATGCATGGTGCAATGACCCTCGATCTTTGGGGTGATAGAGCTTCAACCTCTACAGATGGTATATAAATGTTCATAATGTAAAGGAGAGTCACACATGAGCCTCAACCCAGTTGGTGAGGACTCTTAAGTGCATTCAAGAGACCCGAGTTCAAATCCGGGTGGAGGCACAATTTCTGGGATACTGTGTAGTACTGTAGCATGTAATGTAGCGGGGACTGTAGTAGACACTGTTTGGCACTGTAGAAGTCAGGAATTTGCCTCCGTTTGGGCCTTTGGGCCCCCGATTTGGTCCATGTGTTCTTTAAGGCATTCGAGCCACCCATGCCTTCGGGCCAGTAAGGAATTCAGGCCACCTCAAGGCCTTCGGGCCACCTTAAGTGCAGATGCAAACTGGAAAACTAATAAGGAACAAGCTCTATAGGAGGATGAGAAATGAGCTTTAACCACAGTAGAAGCTATATGGATTGCAAGAATGAGAGGGTATGGCACCTGCCATCGGGACTAGCCTGTGCATGAATGGGATATCCTAGCCGAATAGCCATGCGAAGGTGGAGATATGATTTCACAATGGAGATGCTGGGGAGGAGCAGTTCTAAGTAGTTAGTCTCCGTTGTATGTAATGTTTGAAGCCTATGGGAAATGAATTCCTCTGAGGCCTACGGTCCATGTAATACTTACACCTATGGGCCTTTTAAGGGTTCCAACTCACCCCTGGAAAGGGGGGTTATCAAAAATCAAAATACAAAATGAAGTCCTTCAGGACATTGGATGGAAGAGAGAGTCTAACAGCTGCAGTGTGGCTTAGCCTTCCAAGTATGTTGTTACCCTCCCTGAATGATGTCGTCTACAAGGAAGTTGGGTACTTTCATGGGGTACAAATGTGTTGATACAAGGGAACTAGATGTGGCTCATCTACCTCGGTGGACCATATCCGTGTGGAAGTGGTCCTATCCCATCCCTTACTGGATCAAATTGAGCTTTATATCGAGGGTTTTCTATGTTGGTTGCACGATATATTTTACCCAGTATTCCCTAGATTCTTCTCTCACTACATTCTTCAGGGTCATTCATTCTGAGTTCACTAAATATGGAGGCCGAATGGATGTCTTCGACCTCTGTTAGTGAATTTTGGTCTGGTCGATAGTGTGGTTCCTCTCATGCCTGCTCTAATGGAAGAGATCCTAGTGGCGGATCAAACCCCCAGTGTTATCCCTACTTATCCCCTTCTAGTGAATAATTTTATGTTTTCCACCAGGAAAAATTTTTAGATCCCTCATGTATCTCTTGAATATGTTCTTTCTTCTTGTCAAGCCTTAGTTCCCTTTGTCCCATGTCAGATCCTTCCATTATAAGTCGTCCCTTTTCTTTCTCCATTCCTCCAATTTTTTATAGAATTTTTAGAGGGTATGTAGTTGATATTCTTGATATCACTTCCTTGGTATATAATGACTTGCAACCACCCATCCTGGTCCATCCTTGTAACTCTACAGATCATAAGGATTTGGCTATAGTGGAGGTTAGAAAATCTTATAATCTTTCATTAAGATATCTTTCCCTAACTTCTACCTCATCCCTCTTGTTTCCTACTGTAGGCTCTTCTTCCTAGAAGGTAAGAGGTCCTTCTCTTTCACCGCATTTTTGATGAAAGAGGAGCATGTTCTTTTTTATTAGAACATCTACCCCAGTAATTATCTTGTTTAAGGATACTGGGGTGCACACAATATCTCGATCCAGGTCCCAGGAGGTGAAGCATTCTTACCACTACGAGAATTCTATGAGTTCTGGAGGAAATCCTGTGACACTCTTACATCAATGATTCCTTTTCTCGTTTGGAATTCCTGAGGCATTAGCGCCTGGGCGAAGATGGACTTTGTCATGTCATAAATCTCCAGACATAAGGCTACTATGGTGGACATTCTTGAACACAAATGAACACCCTGACAGGATTGGTAATTTTTCAAGAAAGATCGAAATGCATGGCTACATGTATGCTAAACCTTATAACCGTAATATTTTTATATTTGTTTTTGCAAAGGTAGTGCAATCTGGTTATGCTAAAAGCTAGTGAATAATCCAATAAATATATGGTTAATCAAGCCCTTTATTCTTTCTTCATGTACTTTGTCTATGGGAGCTGGAACACACACAAAAGGGAGTCTCTATGGAAATAGCTCATTGTGTTTGATCCTGGTATGGAATCATGGATTGTTGGGGGGATTTCATTATGTTTGAAGATCTGGTGGAGTGGAAGGGAAGAGGCCCTTTTCCCAAGAAATATTTCTTCAAATTTATCCACATCATGCATCCAAGGGGCACTCAGACCTTGAATTTGTGGGAGACCATTTTAAATGGTGCAATAATCAACGAGGAAATAGACTCTCATGGGGGAGAATGGTTTATTTTATTGCAAAAAACAAGCCTTATAGTCCTATTCCATCTCAAAGGTTAAACATCTAGTTCACAGGATCTGATATCACTACCACCTTCTAGTGTCTATCTCATTATAAAAAGAGGTCCAAGCAAAGTTCATATATACCTAGATATGTGCTAATATTATAGGTTATAATGATCTAGTTAGAACCTCCTAGGGTGAGCCCTCCCAGGGCACTAAGTGGTCTACTCTTTATAATAACTTGTGTCAGCAGAAGATGAAGTTCCAATCATTGTCTAGAGATACACCTTTAGTTTATGGGTCCTTGCAATCCACCATGTAGGATGCAGAACATATAGAGTTTCTTCTGAAGGATGGATGTGATTACCATGTTTTTATAGAACTCTTTGGAAAAAGGATCTTTTGGGGGACTTTTTTTTGAAATCAGGAATGCCTAGCAAGGGAGAGAAAAAGGATGAAATGGTTCAAAGAGGGTTATAGAAACATCAAATTATTCCATGCATTCATAAATTAGAAGAAGAGGATAGTTAAGACAAATATTAATTATAATCATGGGTCTTTCATAGAGAATATGGATGTAGTGGGAGGCTTGGCTAGCTTCTACTTCACATAGCTTCTCAGTGGTCCCAATGCCCATTTTTCTAATGGGTACCCCTCAGAGAACACAATGATCTTTGATGTGATTCCCAAACTTGCTTTTACCCATCAAAATAGACTACTTGGGTTTGTGCCGGATGAGAAAGTGATTATAGACACTATGTTGCACCTGAACCCAGATTGCGTGGTAGGTTTGGATAGCTTCCTAAGAGTATTTTATATGAATTCTTGGAATATCGTGAAGGAAGAGTTGATTGATTCCATCTAGGACTTCTTTCAGGGTGAGAGCTTACCCCGAGTTGTATTCACCACTATGTTAGTGATCCTCCCTAATATCAGGAACCCAACCTCTATTATTCATTATCATCTAGTGATTATATTCAATATCCAATGTAGAATTCTGGCATGCATCATTAATTCAAGGCTGGATACTCATCTCCCACGGTGGGTCTTGTTGGAAGAACATGGATTTATTAAGGGCCGGTCAATTCAGGAGGAAATTTATTTGGTTTAAGAAATGTTCTTGGAAATTAATTTAAAAAACCAAAGATCTAATGTGGACATAATTATTGATATAAATCAGGATTTTTATAGGGTTTAATAGAGCTTCATCAACTGTGTTCTTGTAGGTATGGGTCTTGACTCTCAAAAAGTTGATATTATTGTTCAATGTTTCAGCTAAGCATGTTTCTTAGTTAAATTCATGGGGAAAATCTATGACATATTTAAATCCACCCACAAACTAAGATTGGGAGACCCAATCTCTTTGAGTATATTTATCATTATTCTGTAGTTTTTGAGTCGTCTCATTCAATAAAGCATTACCAATGGGGATATCATTCCTTTTATAATAAGGAATAATGCTCCATGTGTGATCCATAACATGTTCATGGTTGATAACATTTTGTTCATGAATGACTTGATCCATTCATTACATGTGATTAAAAATGTGTTGGAGGAGTATAGTCACTGGAGCGGGTAGGTTATCAACTACAACAAGAGCAACTTCTATCTCACAAGGGGGTGGAGTGCCACATGATTTATGGTTGTGAGCAATATTTTGGGTATGTATATTTTATCCCTTACGATGGATTACTTGGGTGCCCCCATCTCATTAGGATGGCTATATATCTGTGACTTTGACCCACTCCTTAGTAGGATTAATGATCGGGTGCCTACCTAGATGAATCAATATCAATATTTAGGAGGCCATATCGTGCTGGTCAATAGTGTCCTTTTAGATACTCCAATTCACGCCCCCCAACATTTAATAACCCAAAAGGATTCATCAAAAACATTGATAGAATATAGTCTAGATTCAGCTAGGACCCAAATTCTGATGGTAAAAGACACAATGTCTATTGGAAAAAGATGGCACAATCAGTTAGTGTAAGAGGTGTTAATGTTCGCAATATTGATGATATATTTTTTTATGCAATATCTCCTCATGTGGAGTTTCATGGAAGGTCATAAACTTTGGGATATTTACATGAAAACATATTTAGACCACCATGATTCAGGTAAGAGTTATACCTCCCATTTATGGATGATCATTGGTCCCTTGGTCACCAGTCTCCCCATGCACTCCCAATGGATGGTTGGGAATAGAGAGATATATTTATAGCATCAAAATTGGAGTGAATATATTCATTGTTTTCTTTGGTTTCCCAAGACATAAAACATCTTAATGGAATCCAGTTATTATCCCCACATTGAATAATGTATTTCAATCTCATTGAGAGGAACTAATCCCTTGATACATGAATTTTTATCCCTTCTCTCTAGAGATACATCCCCTCAAAGGATTTTAGACACATTAATAACATGCAGATTCTTAATGATTTTTGGGATAAGGTTCTCTGGGTCCAATGTATTCTAACCAATTTTAATTTTCATACCTGGGGGATTATGAAAGGGGATGTTCAAATAAATAATAACATCAAATGTTGCAGGATCAACTATCCCAATAGGTGTGTGTTGTAAGGAACATATCAAGGAATGTATAGGTCACTTGTTCTTTGAATGTTAGTGGGATAATGGGGTGTGATAATTTTATAGGGATATTATTACTATCTCTACTTCTATCATGGTGGACCACCCCTTATTGGATAGGTGGTACCATGGCTCGAGTGATGGTGGTCTGGAAAAATTGTCATGCATAATGATACTACATTACAGTTTCTCATGTATTTGGATGTCAAGGAATAAAATTGTTCATGAAGGGGGATCCATGTCAATTTGAGATATCATTGCTGTCATAAGAAACCTGTTTATTGACTTAGAAAGGTCATTCACAACTAGGGAAAAGTTCTTTCTTTGGTCAAGATTAAAGTCGGTGTCTGTTCCATTCATCCATCCCGCAACAGCCTTTGGAATAACTGGGTTTAGAGGTGCCCTCCTTTGTAAGGTTTAATGGTCAATATAGATGGCTCATATACCCTAGGAATCATGTTGGGAGGGGGAGTGGTGGAGGATGCCAGAAGGCCGGTCTACTTGGCTTCATTTTTCAAACTGGGTTATGAGACCTCTCTCCAAGAATATTCCATAGTGATGTTCATAGGGATCAGTCTATGCAGTCAGAGGGTTTTAGAGATTTTTTATCATGAAAAAAATTCATTGTTAGTGCACAAATCCCTATATGGAACAATAATCTCTCCTTGGTCAATCATCTACATCATCTGAAAGTGTTTGATAATCCTCAACAATCCCACAATAGTGGAGCACACATGGAAAGAGGGAAACAAAGTAACAAATCACTTGGAATCATTGGATGTATTTGGTTCTGAGGATATTCTCTTTCTTACTATGGACAGCTTGAAGCCCAAGGGGGTCAATCTGATTAGAGGGTATGTCCATTGGATTTATTATTTAAGGCCTCTTTAGTTCAGACTCTTGGCACCGAGGGCACTGAGGGTAGGGTCTCCTTCCTCCCTTGTGTCTTCTTTTCTTCAAATAAAAATTTACGTATGCTGATGAATAAAATATTAAATGAATTCATAATTTTGGAAATTCAATATGAAACATATCCAGCTTTCATTTTATGATCCATTGGATATTTTTTTATTTAGATTTTTATTTAGATAAGGTGTGTTAATTCATGTATCAATGGATCCTTGAATTAATATACTAAATATATTAATCAACTCACACATATATTTTTTTTAATAAATGGGTTTTCAATTTTTTAAAAACACATATAGAAAAAATGAGGGTACGGTTGTCTCTGGATAGCGTTTCTTACCTTAGGCAGAACAAAATTTTGATCACAGTCTAACATTTCATCAAAGGAAGTTCATTGGTGGTTAAATTAAATAAATAAAGTGAAAAATTTATTTAATGTATTTAATGTGTGAAATTGGATCACACATTTATAAACAAGATGTTATGGAAAATATCTATAGATAACCACATAACATTAGGAGATTATAGAGTAAGTGTAATTATGACATTATGATTGATTAACTCCTGATCACAGATCGATGATGAAAAAATCAAGGTGATTTGTTGGAAGAATTCCAAACAAAATAGAATCATAAATTACATATCTAGGGAATGTGTCACTCACCAATGATAAATATTTCATCATGACAGAGCTCATTATTTTATTTATTTTACATTTATTAGTTATTTATTATTTATTATGAATTGTATATTTAGTAAATTTTATAGATTTTTAATCATTACATGAACAAATTAATTAATTAGTAGTTTTGAACATAATAATGTATTTATATTTCAACCATGATATAAAACATTTATGTAATCATTATTTATGAACATTTTGTAGGATCAAATAAACTAATAACAATATTATCGTATTTTTGTCCCCAAACCATCCCGGATCACCACGTTCGACATCATAAGAAGATCCGGTGAATAAATCAAAATTTCTAGACTAATTCAAATTTGATATAAACCCCAAGTCTAGAAATATGAATTAATGAACCATGAATAAATGATATGAATATTGATCAAGGTATATTTGTTGAATGAAGGTGATGGTTCCATGTATTGGGACCCTGAATGAAAGAGTGAGGTATAAAAAAATAGCTTCATTGGATTTAATCCCTATTAATGGGAATTGGTGGCAATTAATTGATAATGTGGGGTACCTTCCATTGATTTTAGTGGTTTTTTAAATTCAATGATGAGTTCAAGTGATAGTTTTGGTTGATTTTGAAAACCACATGAACACCAAAATAACAGTCTGTAAAAAACTCAACTACAAACTCTTTAATCTATCATAACGAATTCCTTGTTTATAAGATTCTCATAGAATCAATGATTATTGATATAGTTAAATACCATACACCATGTATCCAATTCCACACACCATGTGACACTACATGTGTTTCTGATCACTGTGTCTTGAGAACACAGATGAGACCCTGGGTGAATATACCCATCATTTACATATAGAGACAGATCGTGTGAGGGTATATGGTTGGTCGAGCCATGTATAGGGAAGTGAACACCCATGTCTTTGGGTGTTTCCATACACTGTGTTCCCTAATGACCATGGAGTTTAATTTTCTTATAAACTTATGTCTTTCATATATCATTCATTGGGAGGCGAATTTGGGACTATCATAATTTCATCCATTGTACAATTATTCATTGAATGAGATGGTGAAATTTTATTTGGTATTATAGATAGAGATTGAGGTGATATTATTAGGATGATTCTTCCTGTCATTCTTGGATAATTGTATTGTTTTGGTTGCAGTCGAACAGATATCGAGGTTGGTATTACCATGAATCAATAAGGAATGGGTTCCCCACATATCCTATATACTTGGGGAGTATGTACTCCCCTACATTAAAATGGGAACATTTACTAAATAAATGATGTGTTACTCTACAATCATAGAGCTCTGATGGTGAGTGGTTCCTCCAGTTGATATTTTTCTCCCTAATATGTTGGGCCATGTTATGAGGATCAATCCCACCACTATAATTCTTCGGATGCTGTTCATGATGATTTTCATCAAATATGAGACCTTTGAATGTCTAAGTAGAATCATTATCAACACTATGTAGTTATAGAGATTTATTTTATCTCAATTTTCAACTTGGGTTTTAGTAAGAGAATATTTAATTTTTGGTTTATTACTCTTATTTTAATAATGGATTACGTTGTATGTTTTATTCTATTACTTTCCTCTTACTTTTCAAATCATCCTGTTAAGTATGTTTATGATCAAACCGTCATGGGATTTTCCTGCACATGTCATGTCTTATGGACATGATGGATAAATATGTGTTGAAATTTGTGTACCTAGTATTATTAGATTTTATCATTACATGAAGGAACTAAATATTTTTGATGGTCGAACTCCTGGATTTTGAGATAATAAAACTTTTGTTAATTAATATTTAAATTTTTTTTTGTAAGAACATTATTTTTCTCTTGTTGGGTGTGTACTTTTACCATTAAACATATATATTTTATTTTCATACATTGATGTATTTTTTAAGAGGGTTTCACATGATTTTTTTACTCTATATAGGTTTCAATTTTATTATATCACTACATAGTTTTAGAGAATTGGTTGTTTGTATTTGCATAGGCACTTTTGACAAAGTATTAAAATTATAGTGATAATCATAATCGATGCATGTATCTAGACCCTAACCTATTTAATGTGATCATGGGGTGTCACTTTTGGCTAATTTACATCCCATATGTGCTCCAGGTGGGTGGGGTCCAAATAGAGAATTATCAAAGGTGGTTTATCCTTCAATAAGTTCTTGAAATTATACATGTTTTTATAATTAGTTTGGGAATATAGGGAAATTATGTGGAAATTTCATTAATTCTCCCCTCTGGACAAGGAAATATTTGTGGAACAATGGCTAATGTATCCATACATTAGGAATTTTACTACCTAATTGTGATCATGATATACCGAGGAATCACTTTTAGGGAAACCAGTGGTGCATGAAGAACAAATCATTTAGGATTTTGAATTATATTTCATTATTTATTTATCGATAATTATATTCTCATATAGATGTGGAATGTATTTTTAATTATTAGTATACCTATGTTACTAAATATTGTTGTGTTTCTGATACAGGGTCATGGTGATGAGTAGTTGGCTAATGAGGCCACAGTAAAGGGAATTATTCTTGATTTTTTCCCTCTAGATGAGTGTAGATAAGTGATTCTACCTAATGGGAAGTGAATGAATCCACCTATTGTATTTTAAATAGATGATTGACGACATGTTAAGAAGCTAATAGATTTTTATGTTCACGAAGAAAATATGCGGAGGATTATAATATTACTAAATTTGTAATAACATATACTTATTTAATGGAAATCAAAACCCATAAGAAATAAAAATTTAAATGAGTGTAGTATTATATGTTTTTTTGGATTGTATTGACCCAGACTGATCATATGGTTTCAATCAGATACATCCTTATTTATACAATAGTTGTTCATTGGTGGGGACTGATCATTTAGACCCATGATGAGGAAAACCTCAAGTGGAAAATCTATAATCAGTTATTCTACAACAATTAGTTCCTTTAAATATTATTATTTATGAATACGTAGAATATTATTGTGTTTTCATGGAAGATATGACACTTGTAAAGTATACCTTAAGTTATAGAGACCACATGTGATAGCCTCTTGATATGGTGCAATATATATACTTAATGGAATGAAAGTTTGATAATGAACTCCATAGGGATTCAAATACTAGTTTATCCCCTTAATGTATTTACACTTATGATGGAGTACTATAGCGATCCATGGCGATATATAGTTTTCTAATAGAGGGGTGTCATATAGATAGGGAAAATAGATAACATTGTGGGTCTGATTCATTTAAAGTGGCCAGTAGGTTTCATTAATCAGGGTATCAATGATAGTGGTATAATCTTGAAAAAACTAAGGAATGGATATCTAGGACTTAGGGAAAACATAGATGCTACCGTTACATAGTTTTAGATGATGTTATGCTTATAACGGGAGAGGTCGCATAGATCATAAATTCCCAACTTAGTGTGAAACAAATAGTGTAAATACATTGGAAATACCTCCATGTTAGTGACAATGTCATGATTAGGGCTCTCCCAAGCATGTTCAGGGAAAACCCCACGAAGGTGGTGCTAACAGAGTGGCTGTAAGATCCCAAAATGGAAGAGATTTAGGTGGAGGATGATGTTATGACACACTTAACCACCACCACCCGGTGTCCAAGACCATGCTCAATGGGGTGATGACCTAGGGAACGTTTAGTTTCAATGGATGAGTATAATCTGGCTATACATGAGATTATCTATAGTATCATATCTTTCATCACTAATTTGGCTCCAGTACTTGTAAAAACATGAATGAGTCATTTCTTTATCTGTAGACACCTTATGAATGTGATATAGATTTATGTAGAGTATTTATCACATCACTTGTGCCTAGAGGTTCTCACTGGGAGTGATTCTTGTATATTTCTCATCTTTTGGAATCATGAATAGGCACTCATGGGATGGATTTTTTCATAGGATATATTGGTAATTGAAATGATAATTTATGATGTTACCCTTGCATGGGATATTTTACTATAGTGTAAACTATGATATACTATCCCCACTTGAGAGTTAGAAACCTATAAGATGATGGGATGACATTATCATTATTTTATGGGTAGGAATTTTTTCCAGAACGAGAAGGGATAATGATCAGTAAGATGCACCAAATCTCCCATTAGTTTGATAGATTGATCCTTGGTGTTGTTGGCTCTTTTGAAACATATATTCAAGTAGAAGTGGAGTATAAAATAGGTATATTCTCCAAATATTTTTTTTAATACCTTTGAGGTGGGATATTGACTTATTAATTAACATGATCCTCAATAGTACACCAATATATTCTGTGGCATATAGGAAGACCCCAACCGTTCTCTATGTAAAAAGGTGTAGTTGTATGACCATTATGAGAGGGGTTTTATCAAACCAAGTGTATCCACCCGGGATACTCTAATGTTGATTGTGAAAAGTTATATGGGATATTGAAGAATATTATTGATTGTATTTAGGTGATGATTAAGAATAAGTACACATTTCCAATGATTTCCCAACTCTTTGACCAGTTGAATGTTTTCATATGGTTTTCAATGATTTTCCTCATGTTTGGATACCATTAGTTGAGAATTAAAATGTATAATATTTCATTGAAATCATTATAATATCTCTATGGGAATTATCAGTTCATAGGGATGAATTTTGGTGTGATGAATGCCCCCACATTGTTCATGACATCCACGAACCGAATCATTCATCCCTTTGTGGACCAGTTCTTGTTTGGTTTTATTGATTCCATTCATATTTAATATTTTTGTGAGAATTAGAACACATAGTATTTGAATATGGTATTATAATTAATCCAAAATAATCCATTACATGCTAATATCATCAAGTGTAATTATTTGATATGATAGTTACACATTATAATGAAATAATCACCAACAATGGCATAGTTTTGGAATACGTACAGACTGATGTTATAATATCTAGGGATTGACCCAAGAATGTGTTGGAGGTGTAAATTTTCCTTGTTTTGGAAGGTTACTATCAGATGTTCATGGTAGAAGATTCTCAAACTGAATTTCTTTTGAACACATTTTCCTAGTGGGGGTAGCCATTTTTGTATACTAAGTAGTGTTATAGAGCCTTTGATGTGATGGGGAAGAGGGTGAATAGTTCACCTATGATGTGACTATCAAAGGAGGGTGTCATGTATGTGGGGTTTTGTGATACCTATATATTTTGGGTTGAGGTGTAGGTTGATGTATAGGAAAGTAATGATATCATATGGGTTGAATTAGTTAATAAATCATGAGTAGAACTACATGACCAAGGACTATAAATTTACAATGGTATTATTGTGCTTCAACATGTGGATGCATTATCTTCTTGGTGTGCAATATATTGTTCACTAATACCACCAAATCCCCAGGTATATCCCTAACTATAGAGATATTTACCTAAGATGAAGTAATTGATTGATGTTCCAATAGGAATTCTATTTCTGGTAATTTAATACATTAGGGAATCACAACATGGTTGAAATTGACCATTGAAGGATATCCCATTCTCACTCGGTGGTGGAGGAATCAAACAATTTGGCCTTGTTATAGCTGACACAAGTGGAGGAGAGAGGGTATTTTTTCAGTCAATGGTAATGACTCCACTACTTATTCTATTTGTGATAGAGGCTTGGTTGGGAGATATTGACTGTGAAGTTCTATATGGCGGAATATGGTCACGAGATGCGCCAAATAGTTTTTTTAAAGGTGGGGGGGAACCATATTTTTATAAGGATGGAAAGAAGTTCTAATTACATTGAATTATGAGGTATTTAGGGAGTCCCATACATCTCCATTGGGGGTGCATATAGGGTTGTAGAATATGTAAAAATATATCTATTATCTATTTTTGTGCACTGGAATAAGACATATCATTGCTGAGTTTGTTTCTCTATGCATCACATATTTTCTACTAATTAGTGAAAATACAGTTCCATTAGGTCTGACTCAAACTTTCCAGATGATATAATGGAAGTGGAATGAAATATCAATGGACTTTGAGTTATGGATTCTATATATAGTGATAGGATACAAGCAAATCTTAGTGATTTTGGGATTAAAGACCAATTCAGAACACTTCTTTGGCATTCATGCATAAAGACTATTTAAGAGTTTGGGGCATCTAAACATTGAGGATATCATAAAATTTTTTCTGGGTTTCCATGGAAGTCCAATTCAACTATGATGCTCAGTTTACATCATAGTTTTGGATGGGGTTTTAAGAGGATTTGGAGATAGATTAACATATGATTATTCAGTTTAACCTCATGAAAGATGGGTAAAGTGAATGTACCATCCATGATTTAGAGGATATGACCAGATCCTTCATGTTTGACTTTATATAAAGTTTTTAGGATTAGTAATAATCAGTGGGGTTTTAATATATTTAAATATCTCACTCTATTATTGGTATTCCACAATTCGAGGCACTGTATAGGAGACCATGCAGGTCACCAATATACTAGACTCAGATTAGCGAGAAACCACTTATTTGTCCAGAATAAGTGAAGGTAACAAAAGAGATGGTTGAAGTTATATTTTAACATATAAGGACAATATAATTTTAATAGAAAGATTATGATGACCGACATTACAAGCCTTAGGTGTTTATAAAAAAGGCTATGTTTTCTTATGTGTCTTCACATGATGATAAAAGTTAATATTTTTTCAGGGTGTCATGAAATATATGAGGTTTATTAGGATATACTAGATACTATAGAGGTTCAGTGATTTTTTTTAGCTCTTGTCCATACACCCACAACTGGACCGAGTGAATGATGTTTTTTAATTTTTTGCAACTTTGCAGATACATGAAATTCCTCTGAAGGGTTATTGATTGGGTTGAGATAAACATTAAGGATGCAACCACCTTCTTTGAGTACCTGGTAGAGATCACAGATCTATAATATTTGAACCTATGTGGTAGTAATATTACATTGGTTTAATTTTTTGAAGCATTGGAACATGTTAATTAACTAATGGTAGCACACGATCCGGATGTTTCCATTATACCCACTCGAAATTATGTATAATTTGATTTTTAGGGAGAAAATACATTATGGTGGGTGGAATATAACTTGTATTGTTTTTAACATTTGATCCATTGAATATATTTTTATGTATATATGAATTTTTCATTTTGGTTGGTGTGTTGTTTCTATTGTCACATGACCCTAGAATTAAGTTATTACAAATATTTAATATATTAAATCACCAAATTTTTGTTTAAAAAAATTGATTTACCATTTTTAGAACCACATATATAAAATCCGAGATCATGATTATTTATAGAACATGGGGTTTAGCCATGATAAAACAGATGTTTGTTATTATTGTAATATTTAGTTGAATTTAGTCATTAGTTGGAATGTTGAATAAATTAAATGAATAATTTATATAATGTATTAAATTTGGAAACCTATACTACAACCTCTATAAATAAAACATTATGGAAAATACTTGGGATTAGTTTCATAACATATATATCATAGGGAGGGAGTGGAGTGGAACCATTCACCTTGATGAACTCAATATCATGGACCAATGGTGAAAAAAATTATATTTATAATACGAATGATGAAAAAACATAATATTAAATGACATCAACTGAATACATGTTCTTCCCTAATAATCAATCCGTTCTTGAGGTATGGGTCATTATTTGGTTGATTTTATTTCCTTTTGTTCATGATTATTGATATTGGTTTGAATATCTTCTTAATTTTCTTGATTTTATATTCTTCACATAAACCATGAATTCAATTATTGTATTTAAAATTAATTAAAGGTTTTCATTGACCTCATTATTTACAACATTTTTGGTTTCCATCGTTATGATTTTGGGCCATGATAACATTGAATAAGGATAATATTACGTTATTTTTGTGCCTATCTCTCCCCTATCATCGAGTTCATCATCATTTGACCATGGGATAAAAAGTGTACTTTTGAAAATAATTTTTAGAGGGTCAACCACTCAAAATCATTACGGATATGGGAATGACCATGACATAAACTGTTTGCGAATGGATCATCAATATTTTCTATATGTGGATGATGATTTTATGTATTAGGATCCTAAATGTTGATGTGTGTGATGTCTTTTTCTTGGGCTACGAAAATCCTCCTTACCAGAAACCAGATGCTAGGAATTGCTGATCATAGTTTCCCTCATTGGATTGTTGTAGTTTTGGTGAGTCAATGGAAAGATAAAGAGCTATTTTTTTAAAATATGTCAAACAAAATGGAGACCAGACTTAATGAACATGAAAAAATCAACTACACATCATGTAATGAAAAACAACAGACGACGTTTTTCTTATATTCAATCTGTGGATAGGGTTGTGAAATGAGATAAACATAACACACTATATGGACTATCCCACACTCCATGTGATACCCATGTGTTACTACACTGGTCACCAAGATATGTGTTAGGAGAACATGGCTAGGACCCTAGGTGAATTTCCATATTTTTACCCAATGAAATATGCTGTGAAGAGTTACACGGTTAGCAGATCCATGTCCCTGTAGAAACACACCCAATTCCTTGGTTGGTGTCACATGGTGTGCACCCTTATGAACATGTTGTGTACTCCTAGAAACTTATAACTTTCATATAACTGTCTCCATGACTTATATTTGTTCCCATGAATACCTTTCTTGAGTAAAATACCATGTAGGATATGATGATGTAATTTTAATTGGAAATTGAGATATGAACTATAACAATCCTATTTTTTTTCTTAGATGAATATTCAATAAATTTAAATATAAAAAACATAATAACTTTATAATGAAAGAAGAATGGTTTTAGATCATGGGGAAATTAGTTCCATATGTCACTTATTAATAATTAAAAATAAATATTTATTTAAAAACATCTTATTTATCCTTATAAATCTCATGTTCTAGTACATATATTCACCTAAGGATATAATTCAATGAAAGGGGAAAGATAAAATCCTAGTAAGAGTACGAATAAGGGAAATGAATCAATATATAATGTGTCATAATAATATTAATCATCATCATAGAAAAATAATATGATAAAAATTAACATCACGAAGGAAACATATGATAATCAGATTAAATTTATCATGGAATAAAAAAGAAACATGACCTATTAGTTATCGAATACCATACCTAGCTGTCAACAAATCTAACATCATGTCTACTCATAACATACATGATTCATCATAACATCATCATTGTGAAAAAATATAGTATCATGTTCACACATATTACACATTATCTCGTGAGAGACATCACATTAACCAATGCACTAGAGGGATATATAATTCTGGAACCACCCATCACATCATTATATTTACATAATCATTCATTCCAAATATAACATATTACAATCATAATCATGAAGTAACCCATGGAAAATAATGGATGTAATAAGGTTTTAATCAATCATGATTTCATGAATAAAATAGGGGTTCTCAAATTAAAAAAATGAAAAAATTATTTGTTATAATAATCAAAATTCTTTATTGAAGAAGAAACAACTCAAGAGAAGTCAAATTTGGGTTCTGGAATGAAATGTTGTTTTGGAAAATAATTGTATTTGTCATAAAATCATACATGAAAAATGAATATACTAGAAATGAAAAGTTAATAATAGTGAAATTATATTTAAGTAACATTAGAGTAGGAATCATACAAATTATATTGCGAAGGGGTGATAACCTAAAGAAAATGAGTTTGGTTGGATAATCCACTTACCTTAATTCGTGCATTATTTCATCCTTTTTTGCCTCCTGAATAACAAACATTATTTTATTAAAATAATGATACATAATTTAATTATATAATTTTATAACAATATTTAGTAAATATAAAAAATTTATTATATAAATTAAAATCCTTTGATGAAATTGACGTGTATTTATATCATGTTTTTCCAAAAAAAATTATGTTTCACGTTGATTTCTCTAATTTCATTCCATTTCATTGATAAAAAGTATGATTAACGCAGAGATATTATAATACACATAATTATCTTTTAATATATGATATATATTTAATACTATCCATAAATTAAGTTGGATATAATAATTTTCTCATCAATGTCTCCAAATGTGGTTAACCGACCTTTGATGAGACGTTGTCAAAAGAGTGGGAAACGGAGGTATGATAAATATATTTTAAATAAATAAAATAATTAAACTATACTAAAATTATTAATATAAACTTAACTTAATTAATAATTAATTTCACAGTATATATATTTGAATGTAATTGGGAAAAAGGACAATGATAAGAATAAAATAGGGGATATTTAATAGATACTTACTATCTCCTCAGTGTATATTATCTTGTATGACAATATAACTCCCTTAGTGATTGGAGTTATATTTCTCAAAAGTTTCTCGAAGAATTATAATGAGATTTAGAGGGATGTGTTTGGTAGATATTGAGGTTTTTTACAATAGTGGGGGGGATTGGTTTCATAAGGGAATGGATATCGGTATTTTGTACTTGAGGAGAGGGGTATTTTCAGATTAAAATATAAAATAAAATAATATATCAAAGGTAAAAAATGTAATAGTGAATTTTTGATAATATAAATCATATATAAATATGATATAACTGTTTAAAGATGTTAAATAATATTTATAATTAAAATTTATTTTTTAGTTATAATGCAATGTGGGAAAAAAGGAAAAAATGTTATTTTAATGAATCACTTATAACGTTAAGTTTAGTAACGTTATTTTTTGGTTTTGAAATTATGTTTATTGTTTTTTCATGAATATTTTATTAATTAAAATATATCGTGGTAGAACATAAATTTAAAGTAAGTATTACATCATTAAATCAACATGAATGATGTAATTTTTGATACACCGGTTATTTGAGTAACTATATTTTTACTATTCAAATGAAAATTGATGTATTTTACAAAATTATGAAAGATAAAACTTGGATAATATTGATGTGATGATTCAAAAAAATATATTAATTATATTAAAATAATGTTCTAGCTTATATAATAGTAAATATTAAAATAAAAATTATTATTTGAATGAAATAAATTAAAATAATGTTTAATAAAAATGTGCTATTATTTTATTCGAGTTTTTTATTCATGCTATATATTTTTATGGAATAATAATATTTATATTTACTTAAATTAATCAATATTAAAGTTATTTACATCATAATTTTTTATTTGTAGGTAAAATTAATATTCCAATAGTAATGTTGATATTCTTAGTGGTTAGGTCACTATTTTAATGGTCACATTACTATTACAACGAGCACAATACCTCTTATATATAAAACTTCATTAATTTACACAAAATTAAACTCAATTCCTTTCAAGTATATACATATCCATTTTCTTATATCCTTATTGTTTTACGAATATTTTATTTATTTTATATAGTGTTGGTTGTGGGATTGATGATTCTAGTATATATTGGCGATCCATATTTTCCAATTTAAGTCTTTCTCTTCAGTATTTTTCATTCGGTTGTAATGTTTGGAAGTTTATTTGGTTTCATTGGGGATTAATTTGAAATAATTTTGTAATGAAATACTATTTTTATTAATTTCTATGTATTTTTTATATGTGTATTATTATAAAATATAATACAAAAAACATTTATTCAATAAAAAATTATTACAAATCAAAACAGGTAGGTTACATTCTTTCCCACTTAAAATTTTCAACCTAAAAATATCATCTCATACTCTCAATTGAGAATAGGTGAGGGTACATCAGTTTCATTGTTTCCTCTAGTTACCAAATCTGCGCATCTACTTATGGTTTATCCATTATACTTTGATAAAGTGAGTTGAATTAATGTGTAGAACACTATATTTGTGGTCCCAACTCATCATCAATTATTAATCATATGAGTGTTTATTATATAGTTGTCCCACCTTAGGATTTAGTACATGTGATGAATCTAGTATGAACATTTTTATGAGTGATACGTGTAACACATCATGAACTCTGGCCATACTTTTTGGAATTTCATGTAGATAAGCCATCGATCCAGTGAGACCGGGGATCTCAATGGTGAAAATGTACCATAGAATAAGATTATATTTTATTCAGAACCTTATGAATATGTTCTATCGGGATATTTTAAGGGAAATTTTTTTCCCACATTGATCTCCAAGTCCCTTAGAATATTGTCATCATATCTCCTTTTTCAACTCTAAGAATATTTTATATACTATTGTATTACTTGAAACTTATCTATATTTTCTTGTAGAATATTAGTTCCTTGTATATTTTCTCCATATAATCCTAAAAAGTTGGAGTTATACATTTCATCCCACAACGCTTTATATGGGGACATTTAAATACTTGAGTGGAAGCAATGTCTCTATAATAACTCAACCAATTTGAGCTGTTTATCCCACTCACTATTGAATTCAATTGAGGGTGCTACTAGAATGTTTTTGAGAATATAAATAGTCTTATTACATTTGAAATCTATTTAGGAGTGATAGGATGTCCTAAAATATGATTCATTACTCCAAGAATGTTGATGAATTATATTGAATTTATAGGTGAAACATAGATCATGATTAGATATTTTTGAAAGTGGAACCCCATGTAGGCTCACCACGTACTTAAAAAATATATTTAAATGTTGTTAAAGTGCTAAATCTAATTAAATAATAATGAAATGGGTTGTCTTATTGAGTCGATCCACCAAAAACCATATCACATTTTTCTCTTTGGATTCCATCAGGTGACCAGTGACAATGTCTATAGTTAAATTATCCCATTTGTATGTGGTTATAGGCATTGGATGGATCATCCCTTTGGACTTTTTTTCTTATATATTACTTATTGACATACCAAAAACTATGAGATATAAATAAAAATGTATTTCTTTATGTCTTTTACCCAAAGTGTTATCATTGATAATGACACCTCATGGAACATCCCGGATTGAAAGAGAAAGGGGAGCTATGTGGATGATCAAATAGGTCCTTGTTTATCTCAAGTGACGATAACACAAGAAGCCTCATTCCAAATCAAATCAAACCATCATCATTTGTTTGGAACATCTGTATCTTCCCTTTATTTTCTGTATTCACCTTATTTTGTTTCTCCAAATGATCCCTTCATTCATCCTTGATATTCAATTATATAGATGGATGGGTAATAATTTTGAAATGGGTTATTTTATTACCTTCTGTTATGACTTTAAAATCCAGACTTTGAATATTCATGAAGATAAGGTCATTCTCAATCTGCATCAAGGATAGAGTATGTGGTTCTTTTCTACTAATAGAATCCACTACACTATTTTCCTTTCAATGATATTAGTGAATTAAGCAATCATAGTCATTGATTAGCTCTAAACATATTCATTAACAGATGTTGTGATAGTTTTTTTACTAAATATAAATTTTAGACTCGTTTTATTAGTTTATATAAAACAAATTTACATCATAAGGGGAATTTCTCTAAATATTCATATCATATATAATGGTTTCTAACATGGGATCAAGTGTCGTGTACTTCATCTCATTGATCTTGAACTATCATGAGGCATAAGCTATCACGTCATCATTAAGAATAAACACACAACCCAAATATGTATTTGTAAAATAACTATATATCATAAAACCATATCCACTTGTTTGTAGTGTGAGTACAAGTAGTGCGATTAGCCTCATTTTGAGCTCCATAAACAATTCCTCACACTCTTCCATCCAGATACAATTCACCCCTTTCTCGGTTAACAATGTTTTTCGGCTAGGAAAGCATGATAATGTTCTCAAAAAACATTATTAGTAACCAAAAAAATCAATATAATTACAAACATATATGATACTAGTTGGTTTGGAAAATTCTGATGTAGCCTTTGTCTTTTAAGGGTCCATAAAAATTCCATCACATTTGATCACGTCCACCAAGACTGTGACATACTGTATACATAAGACACACCTTATAAATGTATCATATAGTTTTTATTTACATAATGTCACCAATAAAATCCATTAATTCAATTTAGGTTACTCATTTATATTGATGTAAACGTTAATATCATCGATAACATCTACCACAATGTTATTGAGGTAGTCTCTGAATACTCTATTAATAAAATCCATGAAGATTGTAGGGGAATTAGTATGTCTAAAATGAATCTTTTTGAACTCATATTGTCTAGACACTGAATATTATGTAAACATATGAATATCATTCTTATTCACTATTATTTGATGATACCCACAATAGAGAACAACCTTTTAAACGTACCAAGCTCCTCATAGTTGATCAATCCCATCATCACTCTTTGTTATAGAATACATTTTCATTATGGTTATATTGTTTAGAACCTAATAATTGATACAAAACTACATTTATCCAACCTTTTTCTTTATAAATATCACTATCACACCCTAAGGGGGTTCACTGGGGTGTATGGA
This sequence comes from Viscum album, assembly GCA_963277665.1. Taxonomy (NCBI): domain Eukaryota; kingdom Viridiplantae; phylum Streptophyta; class Magnoliopsida; order Santalales; family Viscaceae; genus Viscum; species Viscum album. Next base: position 1,255,977,559 of record OY728157.1, on the reverse strand, counting down.
CAGTTTTTTCAAATGCTCTTGAAACTTCTTCTTTAACACCCCAAGTTTGATTAGGGACATCCTGTAGGGGAATTTTGATATAGGAGTGGATATGGGTATAAGATCTATTGAGATATCTACCTCATGGTGAAGGTAATGTATCAGTAAATCTTCAAAATATACTTTATTGTATTCATAACAATGGTAATTTCCTCCATGATGACACATTCCTTTGTCTCAACCATATTAGAATGTTATTATTTTTCAAAGGGTATCAACACCCACATCATTGATGGATTTTAAAAAGGATATTAAAGATAATTATTTCATTTTTAAGGTCCATTTGATGGTTCAAAATCAGAAATAAGATTTAGTTTTCCAAATAGTTGATGTGTGATCTTTAAAATAAGATCCAATACATGCACATTATAGCATTTAATTAAACCATGGGAAGTATTATGGGATTCACTGAAGAATATTCCCACATATTCTTATAGGAGAAGGGTCTAACACATGGGTTTTAATGATTTCACAACTAGGTGTTTTTATATATATGTATATATTAAGGTATTGTGGGATACAATTCAATAGTTTTAGAAAACATATAACATATAGAGGAATGACTAGATCTAGAATCAAATAATTTTTTCCATTATTTATTAAATTGGAATTTTACCTTGTTGGACTCTATTTTCATGTTCCACTTTATCACTAGTTTGGAAATAAGATTTCCCATTCTTATTTGGATTTATTGGTTATTGATACGTATTATGTTCAATAACCCATGGTTTAGTTCACAAGTTTATGTAGTTCCCTTTCTCCCTTAAGTTGAAGCATTGAACAATGAGTGGAGCATTAAGACATTATTTGCTTTGCTCTATCATGATGGCCAGTTTTGTCATGACTCTTTAGATTTCATGAGGTTAGTGTCCTTCTCTCCCTCAAATTATGCATCTTTATAACCCTTAGGGGGAATTATCTCAGTGCTTCTTCCCAAATTTTTACATATGGGATGTTGGATTCTCATTATCATTTATTTATTTAAACCACCAGATTAAAACTCCATTATATTATTATAATCTCTATAATAATGGGACAATTTTAAAAAATCCACCAATTGTTTGAGAGAAAATAAAACCACTTTTCATAACTACAAATGTATGATATAGTTAGAGCCTTTGGAAGGTTTGATTTTAAAACACTAAAAATTTAACTATTTTATGTTATTTTGTATAATAAAACCAAATAAATATCATTTAATCCATGTGAATAATTCCTTATAAGCTGTGAAATATTCAAGTTATTATATATTGAGAATTTTGAATTATATCTACATTATTTATTAAATAGTTTGAGGCAAATACATGGAAATAAATATTTTATTAATGTGTTTCCACTCCATCTGTTCCACTTTAACCATCAATTTTGTGTTCTTCAGAAATTACCACAATTGATTTAATAATTCATCTAAATGATATATGAGAAGATTTAAATTCTCCTAATTATAAAAATAGAAAAAAAACATATTCCCCTTCAAGTTAACCCAATGATCCACAGATGGTTCATCAGAAGATCTACTAAATAATGGTGGCAATTTCTTCATAAAATACTCTTTGGAAATTTGATCCTTCTTAGGTGAAGTTGGACATTATAAATGGTTCATGTTATTATTAAGATCTTAAGAAGACTGAGTAAGAGTTTACATGATGTTTGGAGCTCCACCCCTTGTAATATTGGATTCTCTTTAGAGAATCATTTTATTTTCCATTAATGGGTTGTTTCACTAGTTTCTATTGGTTCCAATAATTTTATGAAATATAAAAAAAATATTAACAAAACATAATTAAAAAATACTGGAATAAATTATTCATTTACATAATTAACACTAAAGGAATATCTTTCCAGGGATCTACTTCTATCATTTTCTAAAAATAATCTTCTCGAATGTTATACCTATATATAGATTTGTACTTCTGGTTTTCACTATTTTTTTCTAATCTAAATTCACAAATTAAGTAAACTATTTTTTGATACAAACTATGGTGACATAAATTTTTATTACATAACAATTACATATATTTAAATATAAATAAAAAATTAATACCTACAATCTATGATCCACAGGTATAGTATCTAGGGAAAATAAGGACCAAAGGTCACATATATATAATAAAATATAAGAATTTAATAAAAATAATCATCTTTATACATTTAAACTTTACATTATCCTTAGTATATGTAGTCACCTGAGGGTATACATCAAAGAAAGGTGTGAGTTAAAATACTAGTAATAGGATAAATAAGCAACCTCAATCAATATAACATGGGTGAGAAGAGTAATTATTATTATATAATAAGAATAGGTTCAGCATAAACATCGTGAAGGAAACATGTTATAAATGAATGGAATGTATCAATGAAAAAATAAATACCATATGTTAGTTTTCAAATAAAACACATAGTTGTGTATAAAGATAGCATCATGTTTATACATAACACATGTGAATATTTATAATAGTATCATTTTGAAAAAATCTATACTCATGTTCAAAAATATTACACATAACTCGAGATATAGATCAAATAAACCAATGCACTGTAAGGATATATAATTCCATACCCACATGTCACATCACAATATTTACATAATCATTGATTCCATATAGAAAATATAACAATTATAGTCTTGAAATAATCCATGGAAAGGAATGGGTTTCATAAAGATTTAATCAATCATTATTTCATAAATAAACACTGGGTTCTGATATAGATGTGGGAAAAAATTTCTATACTAATAATCATTCTTGATCAATGAATAAAGAACTCAAGGAATGTCAAATATTTGTTTTAGAAAGAAAATTTCATTAATAAAATCTTTATAATTATCATTAAATCAAATAAGAAACTAGTATATCACAAGAAATAAAAAGTAAAAACAATGAAATGATATTTAAGGACCAATATAAGAGTACTAATAACAATTAATTTGTGAAATATGGATATCCCAATGAAATTAAATTGGGTCAAGAATCTCCTTACATTAATTCATGCATTATTTTGTTAGTGCTATTCCTCAAGAATAATAAATATAGATTTATTAAAAACATAAAAAATCAGTGCATTATTTTTATTTATAAAACTATTTATTATTTATAATCATTTTAATATATTTCTTAATTTCTATTGATTAAATTGATGCATTTTGATATCATGTTTTTTCATTAAAATTTCATATTTCCCATCGATTTCTCCCTTTTCATCCAATGTCATTTAGAGAAAAGTATGATTATCGCTAGAATTTTATAATAAATTTAGTTACATTGTTATATAATATATATTATTAATAATATAAATAAATAAAGGTGTTTATAATAATTTTCTTGGAAATGGAATCATATGCGATTAATCGACCTTTAATGAGATGTCGTCGAAAGAGTGAGAAAAAGAAGTATGAAATTTATATTTGTTAAAAATATGTAAATTAAAGCTGGTAAAATTATTTAATATAATTTTATATTACTAGATAAAAAAAATTAGTATATTTTTTTGAAAATAAATGGAAAAATTAAGAAATAGAAGAATTAAAGGGTGGAGTTAATAGGGAATTACTCTCCGCTCGGTGTAACATATATTGTACGGCTCTATAAAACCATTAGTTATTGGAGTTGGATTGCTCTAAAATGTACCTAAGGATTATAAGACGAATTATAGGGAGGACTATGGTTGATATTGGGATTTATAATGATTGGGAGGAGTTTTTTTTCTAAATAAGGGAGATATTTTATTTATATATGAGGAGAGGGGTATTTTTGTATTAAAATGTTAGGTAAAATATTAAATCAAAGGTAAAACATGAATGAGTGAATTTTGTAAAATATAATCATTTATTAACTTAATATAATGGTAAAAAGACTTTAAATACCATATATAATTCTAATTAATTAGTTTATTAAAATTAAAGGTGGGAAGAATAAAAAATTGATCTTTTATGGAATCACATTGTAATTTTTGTTTTTGAAAGAACATTTTTGATTTAAAAATTAATATTATTATATTTTACAGAAACAATTATCAAATGAAATATATCATGGCCAAAATTTTTGTTAAATAAGTTATTATTTCATTATCACATTAGGAATGATGTATTTTAAGATACAATGGTTCAGTGAAAAACTATATTTTTTCTATTCCCCAAAAAATTGAAGTATTTTAGGAAATTACCAAAAATGTTCTCCTTGAAAATTTAAATGTTCTGATTTAAATTATTTTTTCTATTTTATCAAAAAAAAATAAAAATTATGTAATTTTAATTGTTATATTAAAATTATTATTTTTATGAAATAAATTGAAATAAAGTTTACTAAAAATGTTATTATATTTCTTTGGTATTTTTAATCAGGAATTGTATTTTATGGAATTGTAATATTTATATTTACATAAATCAATCCTGATAAATATTATTTATATAAAAATTCGTTATTTTTAGTATAAATTTATATTCCAATGGTCATGTCACTATTTTCGATGGTCAACTTCCTATTTCAACGGTCACATTACTATTACAACAGTCACATTACATTAAATATATAAAACTTCATTCTTTCACCCAATAACCAACACAATTCCTCACAAGGTTATAAATATCCATTTTCAAATATTATGATTGGTCTACTAATATAATGTTTCTTTTATATAATGATGATAGTGAGCGTGATGATTCTAGTAAATTTGGGTGATCCATATTTTCCCATTTTATATTTTTCTATTTTATATTTTTTTTTCCAATTGTAATGTTTGGAATTTTTTGTGGTTTCATTACAAACTAATTTAATATTATTTCCTAATGAAATGATTATTTTACTTTTTTCTATATAATTTATTTGTGTATAATATCATATAATATAATAAAATTAACAATTATTCAAGAAATAATTATTACTAATAAACACTAGGTCATTACATGACCAATGTTGATTAAGTAAAACAATTCTTCTTGTGATTATTTACCAATGTATGTGATATGAATTGATTGTATGAGAGATATTGAGGTTGATACTTCCTTAACTCACCAAGGAATGAGTTCCCCAATATTGTATATATTGGTAGAGTTGGTACTCCCCCAAACTAATGAAGGTTATACACATCTATCTATAAAGTGGTACAACCCTAACATTGAGATATGCTAGGGAGTGGGTCCACCATTAGAGATTGATCTCAAATTTCAATGGAGAAAAGTGATGATGAGTGATCCATCTACTCAGATTCTTTTGAGGTTATTCTTGGTGTTTATCATCCAATATTGGACCTTTTAAGACATAATAAGACTCATCATTATCTATATATGGCTATGAAGATTGAAATTCCTACCCTTTTTTGACAAGGGATTCAGTATGATCTTATTTATCTATGGGTTTACCATCCTTCTTTAACATGTGAATTGAGATGACTATTTTATTTCATTCCTCCCCTCTTAGTTTTATGTTTATCATACTGAATATGTTTATACATAAGACTCCATAAGATTTTATTACATATTTCATGTCATATGAAGATGATTTGACAATAAGTAGAGATTTTTATGGAATCAGTATCGATGGAGTATATAAATATTTAGAGGCATTGACTTTGTTTGGTGGTCAAACTCGAAAATTGTGATTTGGGATATATTTATTTTTTATATCTTTTTCATTTATTTTAGGGTTGGGACATCTTTTTTTCAAGTTGGGAAGACTTTTTCCCATTATACTTATATATCTCCCTATTGTAGTTTGATGTATTTTTTAGTGATCGTTTCATTAATTATTTACTCTCTAGAGGTTTACAATTTGTATTTCTTTACACAATTTCATTGATTGGTGTGTGTAAAATTACTTTGGGTTATGGCCTTCAAATTTAGGGATGATACTACTTATCACTTGTCGCCAACCCCTTTCCAATTGAAGATATGATTACGGTGTCACTGTTGTCTTACTGTTGGTCTAGGTGGGGACCCATTGGGTTGGTCCATGGAATACAGGTATTGCTAAAAACTAAATAAGGTTATTTAATTAATATAAAAAGAAAAAATATATGAATTATTTATAAAAGATTTTAGAAATAAAATATTTATCAATATTCATTGAATGTAGATATGAATTCTTACCATGGATATAAATACAAGAATAAAGCTAGATTAAATATATTGGAAATGAAATAAAGTACATTTAAAAACAAAATTATGAATTTTTTAAGAAATATCTTATATCATTGAAGAAGAGAGAGTATAAACCGAAATGAAATGGAAGAAATTTGAGATTCCTCTTACAAACATTTTATGGTAGGAATTGGTACTAACAACATTAAATTACATGTAATAGTTTTGTAAATCAATAGAAAAGTCCATTAAGATAAAATAATGACAATTAGGTTATAAAATATATAAATTTTTATTTAATAAGATTAGAAAAGTGGTAGAATCTCAAATATCCATATTGACAGAGGAACCCCTTATTCATTTTTAAATGTAAGAAGAATAATTTATTAAATTTGTGAAAATGCACTATATAAGTAATTTTAGGTAAATATTTAAAAAAAAATTAATGGTCATTTTAAATGTAAATTTATACTCATTACATTAGATTTTGGATCAAGAAGAAGATAAAAAAACCAAACAAATGAAACTATGATATGAAACCCCATAGCTTAGGTTATGTGTTACTTCATCTCACATAAAAATAATGTATACATTATTTTTTTAAAAAAATTAATCTCAAAGAAGAATGAATCCATTTGATTTATTATTAATTAACTATTATGATTTTAATTTATTCATTATCTTTTTGTTGAATACAACAAGACATGGTGACTTATTTATTTGAATTATTCCATTTCATGGATTTTATCATTTTTATCAATCCATTTGATAACATACCTATAAAATCATTAAAATTCATAAAAATAAATATTTATATGTTATATCTAAGATAAATGAAATACCTATGAAGGTGATTGCAAATAATGAATTGGAAATGTCCTCATAGATATAAAAACCAAATATTAACTATATATATTGAAATAGAAGGAAAAATAATATATATGGTAAAGAAAAAATTTCAAGTAGAATAATACCATTAATATGATGTTAATACACTAATAAATCAATTTGATGGAACTTGTTTAAAAAAAATAATTGATGGATAAAATTTGAAAGGAGAATAAGGAATATTGCATTGTTCTTTATTTTTCATCTTTTCATATGCCCTAATTCCGCGAAGGTATAATGATGGATGAGATTAAATATTATATATGTATTTTTGGATTCTTAATAAAAGATACTTTGGGAATGTTTGGGAAAAGGATATTTTTTATGTTATTTTTCAGGTGGGAGATATGGGGTATTTATACATTGAGAGGAGGACTATTTTCGGTTCAAATAATGATTGAAATATTATTTCAATATCAAGTCTTATAATAGTCGTTTGATTTGAGAATATGAATAGTATTTAATTAACAATAATTTTTTATAACCTTCAAACACCTCCACCATCAAAATTATGTTTAAAAATAAAATACATAAAATACATGAATAAAAACCAAAAAATAATATTTTATTGAATAAATTATCTCTTCAAAATTTTTAAATTATTATTTAGGTCTGAAAATTTATTTTATTATTTTTAAATTAATTATTTATCATATAAAAATGATTTTTTATGGTAAAAATATTTTATAATTCAATAGGTTGTTATTACCAAAATATTTGTTTAATAAAATATATCAATTAATTTTTTACTATTCTCTTAAAAATTCATATTTTTCTAAAAAATACCAAAAAATAACTCTTACATAATTTAAACATGATTATTCCAAAAATATAATTCATTTTAACATAATATTTTTAAATCATAGATAATATTTGTATTTAAATTTATTATAAAGACAAATGTTTTTAATTTTATTAAACATACTTTATTAGAAATAAACACTCTTACTATATTTGAGATCGCCAATTTAAATATTAATTTTTTAACAATAATATTAATATTTTATTATTTTACTCTAGGTATATATTACTTAACAATATATTTATTAATCCAATTGTCATGTTTTTATTCCAATAGATGGGCTACTATTCCAAAGTCCATGATGCAATTATAATGGGGAGGATACTATTTTAATGATTAGGATAGTATTATAATAGTCATATTGTCATTATAATTCCTATAAATAATTCTTATTTCATTTATTCATCATTTAGTTAGTTTTATTTTAAATTTATTTTCACATCTAACAAAATTACAGTCATTTTTTTAATGTTTTTATTACTTTATATTGTGTCTCTTGGTGGTTTGATTTTTGTGGATGACCACGACACATCATAATTTCTTATTTTAGTTTTGTTACTATTTTATTTTTATTAAACCATTATAATTTTTTTTTATAGATTGTATATATCCTTAATTTGTTGTATTATATGATGAAGAAATAAAATTATTATAATTTCCTTATGAAATGAATACAATTTATTTATAGTATACTTTTATACATTAAAACATTTTTTGTAAACAAGTATGAAAAATAATTATGGAATATTTTTATATATGAATGTATATATGTTTATATGTGTATCAATGTTTCTATTATTATTATCATTAAAAAAACAAATGAATTTAATTATTACTCTAATATGTTTAGGGAAAATCATAAAAATATTTCTACAAAATCTGGGTTTTTATATACCCCTTTATGAATTTGGTGTTTATGACTATTCCATAACTACCAAGTTATGTGACCATGATAATTGAAAAAAATCAATTTATAGCTTCAGGAATTAAAATATCTCTACCACTGAATGTATAAGGCATTAAAACACCTGGATTTATGATATTTAAAGAGAAAACCAAATTTTTTAGTATTAAAGTCAAAATAATGAGAGAGATAACATAATTAGGTAATAAATGTCCAGGAGATTCACCATATTTTTGAAAAAACACACTTTTTTTAAAAAATGAATAAATAATTACCAAAAATATATTTATTCAAAATACATTAGTTCGACACCCTCTGAAAAATACAGATATCATGACCAAAATATTATTATTTTATATAGTATAAGTAGTAACGATAATTATTTTTCATCTATTGTAATAATAAATACAGACAACATCAATTTGATCTACATTCTAATTTTAAATTAATTAAATAAATGGATTATTATTTTAGTTATAGAAAATGGATTTTCAATTAGGGAAAGGGTAAAAATATTATTAGAGGTTGTATATCTCCCTTATAATATTATCATAAGGATTATTTATTGAAGATATCATATTTCAATGTTTAATCAAGTAATATTTTGATAGGTTACCCCATTAATAACCCCAATAGATTATAAAGTAGGATAAATATGTATTTTCCCAGTCTATTATATATATTTTTGAGCCAAAATCCTAACATCCCCATAAAAAGTCATTCATTTTCTCTAAGAGGATTTAGTGGTGGATTTTGGTAGGAAAACAAAATAATTAAGAGTATTAGTAGAAATTACACGGTTAGATAGTTTTAGTCTACCAAGAATAAAAGAAATTATTCTCTAATTACTATTTTACCTATCAAATTTATCATATGTTAAATCAATTGGAGAATTTTTATTCTTTCAATTATGAAAGGGGAAACTGAGATAAGTAAGAGTTATATTGGAATGAATCATATCAGTGATCCACTTAATGATCCTTAATTTATTGGTGGGTATGATTGGTTAAATATACATTTATTTTTACTATCATTAATTATAAACCATAAGGAATTATAACAAAATGTTCTTATTGTCATTATGAGTTATAACATCGCCTCAAGTGAAAAAATAAAATAATCCGGCTAGGAAAAAAGATAAATATAATTAAATTATGAAAACTATTTATAATTCCTTTAATATTATCATTAATTTTATATATTTTTACATTTACAATGAATAAAAAACAAACACATCATTAACATGATGTAGAAATACAAACTTAACATCTTTATATATTTTAATTATGTTTTGGATTTAATTTTTGTGTTTATGAGTCTATTTTCATGATTTTTAATTTGGTTTTGATGATATCAAAATTTTAGGGAATAACTATGGATTTTTTTTATGAAAATGGGTTTAGTATTGGATTTTGGATGCCATCAAGAATCAAATGTTTCTCTATAAGAGTCTAATGAACCATCTAGGGACATTGTTTTCTTTTTGACAATAATAGGAGGCCAACAATAATCTATTTATATCATAATAAACCATAATGATTCAAAAATGGATTTTAGAATCTTTGTGGGTTGGAAGAAGATTACTTTCAAAGAATTATATTTATATCATTATCATGCTAGTTTTTCTAGTTTAAACATGTAGTTCGGCATTTAGATGTTGTGTAATTTTCCCATGATCTATCCAAAATTCCCCAGAGACATGAAATTTTATTTTAGATGTACCTCCTAAGTTACATACGAAAAACATTATCTATATAGTGTATTTACCCGATGAAAATAAGAAGATATAAATCCTTATAGTTTTATTCTTTTTTTAATTTACATTTTATTATTTGTAGTCGAATTTTTAAAATTTATTTCACTTTAGGGTTAATTATTGATGTTAATTAATAAAGGATGCATTGAGCCTATAATTCTTTTGTGTATTATCAGTTTGGAATTACATAAGTGATCTCATGAATCTCATGGATTTTAATTTAATGTTACTTATTTATATTGATAACATAATGTGTGTATTTAAAAAAAATGTTGCCCAATGACATGGTATTTGTTTATAAACTTGGTAGAGAGGGAAAAGATGATTTTAAATGACTATATTAAGAAATATAAATATGATTTAATTATATAAATGGGAGTTGAATGAATATTTTATGATTATCCCTTGATAAAAAATGGTATAAATGATGTATTATTATTTTATATTGTGAATTGAATATTAAATATGGATATATGTGCTGAGAAAATTGTTTGCGTAATGGAAATAAATGATGATTAATGGATTTTTGGAGTTAATGAACCACTATTCATTTAAAGTGGTGTGATATGAATTTTAATGATTAATGTGGCATAAAAATGGTACTTTACATTTGGAGAGAAATTTTTATGTGTTGACTTTTTTAATAAGAATTGTGAATAAAAATCAGAGTATTTCATGTTATTGAAGTAACATGAAAATAAAAAATAATTTTTATGGACAATTAATGTTTTATTTTAAGAATGATTTGGGGATGAAATATTTTCCTATATAATGGGGAAAAGATCATGTTATTAATATATAATGAAAAATTATTATTAATGGAGTAATTAAATATTATGTGATAATAAAATTAAAGATTATGTACTTTGTAATATTTGGAATTTAATGTTAATATAATTTGATAGAATTATATTATTAGGAATAAGGGGAAGTGATGCATGTTTGAAGGTGCATTGTGGGGGTGGGTGGGTGGGGATGAATTATTATGATAAATAAATAAAATCTTTCTTTCACATAACCCCCGCCCATCATTACATCTTTTTCCCCATTGATACATTACACGATTAATCAATAATTAAATATTTTCATATACTATAAATATAAAAAAATGAAAAAATTAAGCAGCAGATAAACACGTGGATGTTATATGGTTCACCCAAATTGTGATAAATCTATGAACAATATACACATTGATGTGTCAGTGCATCGAAATTCACAATCATTCAATAGTTATTGGATATAATATTTTTTTGTGGTAATTGTATCTAAGGATCACTACCCAACAAATGATTTAGGTATGAATCACTGACTTCCAAGGGCCACTCTCTAATTACCATCATCCTTCTAATGCCTCATGGAAGTATTCCTTAGTTTATTGATTTTCTAGTCAGTCCATGATTTTTATATGTATCAGAATCATTGTTCATCGAAAACTAGATTTTTAATGAAACATTAAACTACACATTATTGCATTACTCAAAATCATGATGTGATCCAATCCTTTTAAGAGCTGAATTTATTTCTTCTAAATAAATTATACATCAACAAAATTTTATCCCAAGATAAGAATAAATCTACATTTATATTATGATCATTTCAATATATTATCTTCTATAATGATAGATTTAATCAATTATATAGAAAAATTCCCAATCATTCTTCTTCATATAAACCATATCTTCTATTTTTTTTGTGTTGGAAATCCTTATATGAAAAACTATATTTTAGTAAATATTTTTTTTATCTTCTATAGAACTATCATTCAATTAATTTAAACACTTGTAGTCTATAACCATTCTTGTATTAGTTTGGATAAATTCTTGATAAACTAATGCTCTGAGATAATTCTTGGGGCCTCACATGCTAATGTGTGATTAAATTGAGCCAAAAGGGTTGTGAAAAAGTTCCAACTCTAAATTATTTTCACCCAAAATTAATAATTAAAATTAAATAAAAAATATTTTTTATTTTTTTTAAATTCATGGAGTATTGATGTCCATTAGAGCATGACATGATTCTATTACCTGATACACTGAAAAATATGAAATGATACTAATTCATATAATAAAAATCAGAGTTTATCATTCCATATATTTTTATCAAGATATTATTAATGTGTGACCGCATGCTTCATAGAATAATTATATGTTCTATAGAAAAAAAACAATAAATTATATTTATATCAGTGTAATTAAACATTACTTTCCTTTATGATTTTTCCATTTTTAGAATAATATACCCTATTTTTTACGACACTCAATATATAAGAGGTAACCCAATAAATTTCTCTCATGGTCTTCTCACTAATGTTCAACCATTATCATTGTGGTGAAAATACCTTCTTTAACTGTATAAAACCATCCTATAAACCTCACTTATCTAAGAATATTTCCTCATATCATAATCATGGAATAATCACACCATTCATGGATAATGATTCCTAGATGTAATGAACAACCCTACATCATATAATCATGATGTGATCCTCTTGTTGTTATGGTGTAATGTATATTAATTAGGGTTTATTTTCTTCAATTATCCAAAAAGTATTATATAATAACCAGTATGGAAACATTTCAGTTTTTATAAATTGCTAAAATAAACTCCACGCTTCTCAAAATACTTCCATACAAACTGATACATGATACAAATACTTATTAATACTTAAAATAAACCATTTAACCAAAATTAATCCTTAAAATATAGATTAACAATTCTTTATTTTTTAAATTCTATAACCATAATATATAAAATTTTCAATGTATTACTTCACCTGCCTTAATTACATATTGTAATATTTTTTAATACAATTATTAATCTACAATTTAAGTCCTCCTATCTTGATATTCTGTGGTTATTTATATCTTATTATGTTAATATCACCATGGTTGTAACATTATCCTATCTCAAGGATACAATAATTATATTTCCACATTTCTCCATTTTTTGATAATTGAAAGATTATAACAATTATTATCTTCATAATTAAATACATAAAATCCAAATAATGTAGTATTCAATGGAATATATATCCAAAATTAATTGGAAAAAAATAAACTAATAAAATTTGGTTGGAATGTTCTCGTCCTTCATTTTTTTTAAATTTTCCATAAATCCTTTTACATCGTGTAACTCTAAATATTCTAGAGTAATGAACATATTTTAGGTGTTTTTAGTTTTCTAGATTTATGGTCCCATTATTCCCCCTTTTGAAAATAATGTACAAAGGTCACCTTCTCTAAGGTTATTTTAATTCACCAATATGATCTCACATTTTTATACAGTGACATTAGTTTTCCCCAATCAAGACATATCATAATTCTAAGGATCTTTAATTATCCCCCACACTAATAGTTGGAATGAATTTTTTATATAAATCCTAAATGTAAGAATCAATATTCATCTGGACGTGGTACTTATAGTAGGAGTGATATAACATATATTCGCATTATAGTTCACATAATTCAGCCATAATTGATAGAATAAATTGTATTAATAAGGGAAATTAATAATAAATCAAATAAATAAATTAATATTTTATAAAACTGTATAACCAAGGGGAAAATACTATTTATGAGCCCATATCAGAAATTATAAAGTAATCCATATGATCTCTAATGTTTATGAAATCCAATGGAGTGATTTTGGAGGAATTGAAGAAATCCTTCTAAGAAGGAACCAATATGAGTCAATAATGGGTCATATAATAGGATCCTTTAATGTAATTTAGTATTACAGTCATCAAAATCACCCACCAATGATGCGTTATTCATCGTTTATTGATAATTATGAAGTATGAATTTTATTATTACTTAATCTCTCTCATTAATTATTATTACTTTAATTATAAATAGATCACTAGATAGTGCTGGGATTGTGAAATTAATTCAAAAATTGAGTAAATCAAATCAATATAAAAATTCTATTTTTAGAATTTATTTAGTTTAAAATTATTATAAATATTCTTATTCAAATAAATGATGAAAAATTTATTGGTTTTTGTAACACCTGAAATTTTTATGAGAAATATTCTGTTTTTATGTTATATAAATCATCAAAGGAATATTTCACTACACACAACACTAGATTGGCTTGCTTTACATGCAATCGCGACCTTCCTCGATAGCTTGTGTTGTACGTAATACTGAGTTTCACTAAACAACGATATGCTACTAAAATATTATTAAAACTAGCCGTTATGAATAGAAATACATACTTTTTGAAATTTTATAAATTTTATCTTTAAAAATGGAAATCATTTTTGGATTCTGAATATCTAAATTATCCTAGGGTGTAATTTTGGTATTTTTCTAAAAACTTTCAATTATTGATGAATAGTAAAAACACTGGGTTATTATTTAAAAACCGAATTTTTATTTAAATAATTATTTATTTTATTTAAATTTATTTTAGGTCAAAATTGATACATAATACCTATATACGTTCTATGTAATTCAATAGAGTCATTTTATAATAATTTAAGGTATATAAAAATTTTATTGAACTTTTCACCGTCGTTTACCCACCTCCAATGAGAATTTTCAAATTTACACAGAACATAATTTTACCACTTTAGTGAGTGGAATTTTGAAAATCTGAGAGAAATGGTTAATATCAAGTAGTAAAATTTGGTTCAAAAAGATAAAAATAATTTTTGATGAATAGTAACTTTTTACTTTTTTTACCACGGTTATAGTAAATAGGGTAATTAAGGGTAAAAATGATATTATTATTACCCTAACACATGTACTAAATTTATTGGATATGTTTTATTCGACCAAAAACAACCATAGGAATAAAATATTACCCTTTAGGTCAACTTGGATTAGATTAGGACATTTAATATTATTTAATTTAAAGAAGAGTTAAAATAGTTAAAATCGATGTTTAATAACTAAAACATTTTTAATATAGGGTTAAAAGTAAGATAAATTCGATTATAAATATTCATTAGAAATATAAATAAATTTCCTACATAATGATATTTTATTTATAAATTTTAGACTTTAAATAATTTAATTTATTTATGACACAACGATGATGCAGTAATTACCTTATTTAATGAAATATAAACATAATTGATGTTATAAATATCCAAATAAATATAATTTTAGTCTTTTTATAAATTAAACTAATTTTATCGGTTAATATGACATGTTAGTATTGAGTTAATTAACTTAGGTCGAACTAATCTTGTTGTTATTATTTTCAAGAAAAATAAAGTACCAAATTGTGTCAAAATTGACATAAAATAGTTTTTAAAACAAATATTATATTATTAATTATTTTTTTCCTAAAAATTTAAGGTTCGGAAAAATGACCTAGATAAGGATATTTATGTTAATAATGAACCACTTGGGGTTATTTTGGCTTGTTCTAGTGAGTTTATTAACCATATAGTGTAGGAAAACAAAAAAACACAGTAAAAGTTAAATTATTTAACATAGAGTTAAATATAAATGATAAGGATAAAATAATGACCTAAACTTGTCTAAAACATACTTTTTGAGAGTATTTCGACCCATCCCCACCTTAGCTTCAAAATAAATCAATTTTGAGCTATTAAAATCCGAATATGATTTCATAATAAAATAATATTTTATGTTTTTCCTAAGGTGCCCCTCTCCTCCCTTATAAAAGGACACCTCCTCCCTCCCCTCCTCACACCACATTGAGCCTTTATGCAAGGAAAAACCCTGAAACTTTCCTTTCTCAACTTCCCTAGAAACATCCTAGATGTTCTGGTATTATTCAAAGTCCATATTTAGTTCCCTAAGAGGAGGTTAAGAAGAGGCACTTCAAAGAAGAGGTAATGTCCGTTACCAATTCTTTCAACTTTATTTCTTTTTCTACTTCTTATTCTTTAGTTTTTTAATTATGATGTAATAACATAAGTTTCACTCATATATGTATATGTTATTCTAAGTATAAAACAACCCTGTTTCACCTTCTATCCATCCTACTGAAAATGAAATCACCACGCGTGCGTACGTACGGAATACCGTCTCCACGCCGTGGTGTAATCTGTTTTCCACCACCACCTTACTTGGATGGGTATAATGGTGTAAATAATAACTATATATGATTATTTTAAAATTATATTGATTCCGAAATAGTATAAATACACATAAATACAATTCCATGATCATGGGAACGATATCATCGCTCGTGCGTACGTACGGCCTACCGTCTCCACGATGTTATGCGACTTGTTCTACATGATATTCATTGAATAATGATTATATAAATGCATTGAATGAGTAAATATGATATATATTACACTAATACCATTCTGGTAATGAGGTATCTATAACATAAAAAGAAGAATAAGAATTTATTTGACAAAACACGCATCAGAACAAAAATCAATAAACACCCGAATAACAAGTAGCAATGAAATATTACTAATAAGAAGCTAATAATATGACCATATATGATATCATAACAATGAGTACGATTCTGGAATAATTCAATGACATTATCTAAATCATTATACAAGAGGTTCAGACACGTACAAAGCAAATTAGACCTAAGGTAAGGGAAAATCTCGCAATCTCAATTTTTATCCGAGATTGTTTATACTTCGGTAATTACTAGGCCATATTTATCATCCACATACATGTTTCGTCAATATTTAACATTATTTCTATCCTACTACAATTTTTTAAATACAATTTTACCTATTGGTATGTTTTTAGTAAAAGATATGAAAGGAATCTTTTGTCGTTTTTAGTACGATGTACTTTTTTTATTTTTCCGTCCAAAGTACAAGAAGAATGTTTTTCTTTAACTTATACAACATGAATGGATTTTTAGAACATTATTTCCATGAATATTCCTTTAAAAATGTTCAAGTTTATTTTTAATCAACTTCTTTTATTTTAAAATTATATGACATTTTAAGAATGGAAAAATGTTTTTGAAGTAGAAAGGATATTTTCCTCATGAATGGAGTTCAAGTGTTCTATCAAAATAATCATCCATCTAAGATAATATAAGGTTCTGTTTCTATCCCTATTTTTACATTGTTTTTATTATGTTATGATGGACTTATTTTTATGATGTCCTTTTATCTTATATGGATTATGTTATGATGGAATGATGTTTAAGAATCCCATTTTTATTACACGGGTTATGCTATGATGTATGATTTATGATCTTGTGGCACACATAAGAATGGTATCATTATAAGAGGGGTGGGACCTATATCTACCTCCAATGCATTGGGTAAAGATTTATATCTCAAGAGATAAACATGGCTGGAATGGCAGGTTAATCCAGTTTAGTGAAACAGGACTAAAACAAGGAGTGATCTCAGTTCAGAAATGGTCTTTGTCTACTAGGATATTCTTGGAAATGAGTCTTGACTACTAAGAAATTATTCTCTATGATTATGTGTGTATGAAACAATGTTTCATGTTTAAAGTCGTGATTATTGGGATTACATTTCACTACTATGATTTATCCCATGTTTTGAAATTATGATCTCTTTTGCAAGTTAAGATTTTCAAAATGTTATGTTATTATGAATATGATGTGATTGATATTTCATATATTTTACCCTTACTGAGCATTTGAGCACACCCTTTTGTATATTTTATTTTCCCCAGGACAGGAAGGAGGGTATTACATAAGATATTCCAAAAAAGGTACTCTAGATATGATAAAATAAATGGGAGATAGTGTAGATGCTTTATGAACCAATTGTTTATGTTTCCTAGTTTCTAAAGACACTATACCTATATAGTCCGTTCATGGTTTTGTTATATGTTGTAATAAGTGTACTTAAATTTTGAAGTATTAACAATGTATGTAAAGTATGGGTCGTTATAGTTGGTATCAGAGGAAAGGTATAGTCAACCAGTGGAAACTAGGATGTGAAATGCTTAGTAAGAACCCTAATGATATATCTAAGCATAGAACAAAATCTTAGTGTTTTCAAAATTTCCATGAATAACCTATGATAATACCTAAATCATGAAATTTTATTCTTGATTATGTGGTTTTACTATTATTAATGTTTATTCACACTATGATTATTGGTTTTAGTCAATGGATGGAACCTGAAGGAGCCATGTTAATTCTGAATGCGACGGGAAATGCAATGATTGTCCCCCTAAGCAACCAAACGTTATGGGAGCTTGAATGCAAAATCTTGTAGCCATGATCACACAACTTTCTCAAGCTATGAATCTTGCAGGACATCCAAATGAGCAAAGGAAGGAGAAAAAATTTGTTGAATCCTTCATGAGGCATCATCCACCCTCATTCAGCGGTTCTACTGATCCATTAGTTGATGAAAAATGGATCAGTACTACTGAAAAGATGTTTTCAGTTCTTCAATGTTATAAACATGATAAATTCACCTTAGCAGTTTATCGGTTGGAAGGTGAAGCTGATCAATTTTGGATTATTATCAAGAATACGAGGCCAAGAGATGAAATTGAGTCCATGGAATGGGACGAGTTCAAGAACTTATTTTTCAAAAAGTACTTCCCTCGTATTCTTCAAAAAAACATGGAGAATGAGTTTCTTGAACTAAAGAAAAAGGATGATGAATCTGTTGGTATCTACGAAGAAAATTTTACAAGACATGAAAGGTACGCTTCTGGTATTATTATCCAACCTAAGAGTAAGATCAATCAATTCTTTACTGGCTTAAAACCAAGTCTTCGAAGGGCGTTAGACATAAGGGACTTCAATAGCAATGAGGAAATAGTTCGATGTGCTCTCAAGGTTTAGATGGATATTGGAGTAACCCATCCGTCATATGTGTTTGATAAGAAGTGGAAAATGGAATTCAAAGGAAAATCTAAAGAGCACACTGAAAAGAAGATGAGTTTTCCCTTATGCTCAAAGTGTGGAAATAAACATGGAGGGAGTTTTCTTAAGGTTACAAGTAAATGTTTCAAATGTGGAAAGGACGGTCATCGGGCATTTAAATTCTGCAATGATGGGAAGAATATGTCAAGTGATGTGAACAAAGAAAAGGCTACATAGAGTGAACCTCCTACACTTCAATGTTACAAGTGCAAGGAAATGGGTCATTTTGCTAATCAATGAACTAATCCAAGGGTTGTTGATGATGATCGACTTCAACAAACTCTTAAGGCTAAAGACAAAGGAATGTCACATGCAATTTCTATCAGCGATGTGGAATACAATAACAAAGTGTTGAAAGGTACACTTACCATCCACTCTAAAGTAGAAAATTTTTTATATGATTTTGGATCCACCCACTCTTTAATTTATGATGAATTTTATAAGGGTATCTCCATATTACCTCAATAATTAGATGTTTAGTTAGTTGTGACAACCCCTATTGGCACAACAGTCGCATCAAAAGTTTACAATTCTTCTCTGATTGAAGTTTGTGGGAAAGTGCTTCCTTCAAATCTTGTGATCGTTCTTATAGTGGAATTTGATGTGATTCTTGGCATGGATTGGCATTATTTATATAGAGATCATATCAATTTCCATAGAAGGGAAGTCACATTTCATATTCTAGATAAATCTATAATCGTCTATTGATGCAAGGATGAACATAACCTTCCAGTGGACATTTCTTCCATATTATGGGTCTCGATTCCACTAAATGAAGGTTATTTATCTCAAATGGTTGGAGATAATCTCACGATTAAGAATACATCCATTTTCCGGGAGTTTGATGATGTCTTTTTGGAAGAATTGCCAGGTCTTCCACCAAATCGTGAAGTTGAGTTCTCAATAGAACTCATATCGGGTGCTATGCTCATTTCAAAGACACCTTATAGAATGGCCCCAATTGAGTTGGAGTAATTGATGAGGCAACTCCAAGAGAATCTTGATAAGGTATTCATACGCCCTTGTGCGTCACCTTGGGGAGCACCTATTTTGTTTGTTAAGAAGAAAGGTGGATCAATGAGACTCTGCATTGATTATCGAGAACATAAAAAGATCACTATCAAGAAAAAATATCATCTCCCACACATTGATGACTTATTTTACGAACTACGCAGAGCTCAATACGTTTCCATGATTAATCTTCGTTCAGGGTATCATCAATTAAGGGTCAAAAGGGAGGATATACCAAAAACGGCTTTCCGTACAAGGTATATTCACTATGAATTTATAGTGATGCCATTTTGTCTTACTAATTACCCTGCTATCTTCATAGATCTGATGAATAGAGTCTTTAGAGACACTCTTGATCAGTTTGTGGTAGTCTTCATAGATGATATTCTTGTGTATTCAAAGAGCAAGGAAGAACATGAATATCACTTGAGAATAGTATTAAAGACCCTGAGAAAGGAGAGGCTTTATGCCAAATTTACCAAGTGTGAATTTTGGCTTCAAAAAGATTAATTTTTGGGTCACATAATCTTAAAATAGGGGATATCTATGGATCCAGCAAAAATATAGGTTATCAAAAGATGGTCGAGACCAAAAACAGTAACTCAGATCCAAATTTTTCTTGGTTTGGCTGGATATTATAAACGTTTTGTGAAAGATTTTTCACAATTATCTAATACAATCACCAGGTTAGTTCAAAAAGGAGTTATGTTCATTTGGAAGGAGGAGTGTGAAGAGAATTTCAAGGACTTAAAAAAAGGGTTATCAAATGCACCTATTCTCACACTGCCTTGTAGTGGAGAAAGATTTGTGATCCATAGTGATGCATCCAAGAAGGGTATAGGGTGTGTTCTAATGAGAAATGATATGGTGATAGCATATTCCTCACAAAAGTTGAAAATTCATGAGAAAAATTATCCAACTCATGATTTGGAGTTAGCTGCGATAATCTTTGCATTAAAGATTTGGAGGAATTATCTTTATGGTGAAAGGTGTGATATTTATACTGATCATAAATGTTTAAAGTATATTTTCACACAAAAGGAGCTGAATATGTGCCAAAGAAGCTGGTTGGATCTGATTAAGGATTACGATTTCTCAATTCATTATCACCCTGGAAAAGCAAACAAGGTGGAAAACACATTAAGTCGACAATACCAGGCTAGTTTATCCATGATGAGGATTACAAAAGATCCAATATTTATGGATTTAAAAAGGATGGATCTTGGAATTATAATGGATGGGGAAAAATCTTATCTTTCTCAAATGAATGTTCAACCACATATACATGTGAATATTAAAGAGGCACAGAAAGAAGATATAGAGTTTGAAAAGAAGGTGAGAAATTTTCATGAATTCAACCTTGATTGTGATGGGATAATATGGTTTAGGAATCGGGTTTCTGTTCCTCCCATCCCAGAATTAAAGAAGGATCTGCTAGATTAGGCTCATAGTTCTTCATTATCTATTAATCTTGGAAGCATGAAGATGTATCGGGACCTGAAAGAGTACTTCTGGTGGGATGGCATGAAGAGAGATGTTGCTGAATATGTCTCTCAATGCTTGGTTTGTAAGCAAGTTAAAGCTGAGAGACAGAAGTCTAAGGGGATGTTACAACCATTATCCATACCCGAATAGAAATTGGAAAACATCACTATGGACATTATCACCGGACTTCCTAAAACATCCAAAGTAAATAATGCTATCTAGGTCATAGTTGATCGTCTTACGAAGTCGGCACACTAAATTTCTATTATAGAGGATTTCTCTCTTGATCATCTTTCTAGGATATATTTAAAGGAAGAGGTAAGATTGCATGAAGTACCACTTTCAACTATATCTGATCGGGATCTGAGGTTTATATAAAAGTTTTGGTGAAGTCTTCAGCATACTCTGGATACAGAGTTGAGTTTCAGCACTACTTATCATCCTCAGACAGACGGTCAGTCTGAGAGAACAATTCAAACTCTATAAGATATGTTATGATCTCTCTATATGGATTTCAAATGTGGTTGGGATCAACACCTACCTTTGGTGAAATTTTCTTATAATAATATCACTCACCCCAGTATTCAGATGGCTCCTTATGAAGCTCTCTATAGAATTAAATGCAAAACTCCAACTTGCTGGGATGATGTTAAGGAAAGAAAACTATTAGGACCTGATCTTGCTAATGAGATGGAAGAAAAGGTCCGATCTATTCAACAACACATAAGAGCAGCTCAATGTCGACAAAGAAAGTTATGCCGATAACCGAAGAAAATACCTAGAGTTTGAAGTGGGTGATAAAGTGTTCTTACGAATATCTCTCCTTGGAAGAGAGTAATGAGATTTGGAAAGAAGGGAAAGTTGATCCCTAGGTATATCGGTCCTTTCGAAATAATGGATCATTTTGGGAAGGTAGCTTACCGATTTTCACTTCCATCGAATCTCTCTCAAGTTCATGTTGTGTTCCATGTATCTCTCCTGAGAAAGTACAAACCCGATCTTTCACATGTACTCAGAACAGAAGATGTACCGCTGGAGCAAGATCTTTCTTATGAAGAACAACCGATATAGATTCTGCATCATAGCGAAAAAGTCCTACAGAACAAGACCACTCACTTAGTGAATGTTTTATGGAGGAACCACCAATTAGAAGAAGCAACATGTGATTTTGAGGATATGATGAGGCAGAGGTATCCTCATCTGTTTGTTAAAAAGTGATGAATTTCGAGGGTGAAATTCATTTTAAGGGGGGTAGAATGTAACACCCGAGATTTTTATGAGAAATAATTTTTTTTATGTTATATACATCATAAAATGAATATTTCACTACACACAAAACTATCTTGGCTTTCATTACATGCAATCACAACCTTCCTCTATAGCTTGCGTTGTACGCAATATCGATTTTCACTAAACAATGATATGCTGTTAAAATATTATAAAAACTAGCCTTTATGAATAGTAATACCAACATTTTGAAAGTTTATAAATTTTATCTTTCAATATGTACTTTATTTTTGGATTCGGAATATCGAAATTATCCTACGGTGAAATTTTGGTATTTTTCAGAAAACATTCAATTTTTGATGAATAGTGAAAACACTAGGTTACTATTTAAAAATCAACATTTTATTTAAATAATAATTTATTTTATTTAAATTTATGTTAGGTAAAAATTGATACATAATACCTATATAAGTTCAATGTAATTCGTTGGAGTCATTTTATAATAATTTTAGATACATAAAAATTTTATTTAACTTTTCACCATCTTTTACCCACCTCAAAGTAGAATTTTCAAATTTACATAAAACTTAATTTTACCGCTTCTGTAAGAGGAATTTATAAAATCCAAGATAAACGGTTAATATCAAGGAGTAAAATTTTTTTCAATAAGATAAAAATTATTTTTTGTAAATAGTATCTTTTTACTTCTTTTTACCATGGTTAAAAGTAAATAGCGTAATTAAGGGTAAAAAAGTTATTATTATTACCCTAACACATGTCCTAATACTATTGGATAATTTTTGTTCGAACAAAAAAACCATAGGAATAAAATATAACCCTTTAGGTCCACTTGGATTAGATTTGGACATTTAATATTAGTTTATTTAAAGAACAGTTAAAATAGTTAAAATCAATGTTTAATAACTAAAACATTTTTAATATAGAGTAATAAATAAGATAAATTCAACTATAAATATTAATTATAAAGATAAAAATATTTCCTACATAATTATATTTTATTTATAATTTTGAGTCATTAAATAAGTTAGTTTATTTATTACACAACGATGATGCAGTAATTACCTTATTAAGGAAATATTAACATAATTGATGTTATAAATACCCAAATAAATGTTATATTAGACTTTTTAAGAATTATGAAAAAAATTAGGTTAATATGACATTTTAGGATTGATTTAATTAAATTTTTTTGAACTAATCATTCTTTTATGATTTTCACAAAAATCATGTACCAAATAGTGTCAAAATTGACATAAAATTGTTTTTAAAACAAATATTTTATTATTAATTGTTATTTTATTCCTAAAAATATATGTTTCAGAAAAATGAATTATATATGGATATATATATATCAATAATGAATAACTTGGTGTTATTTTTTCATTTTATAGTATTTTTTTCAACCATATAGTGTAAGAAAACGAAAAGACACGGTAAAAGTTAAATTATTTAACATAGAGTTAAATCTAAATGATAATGATAAAATAGTAACCTAAACTTGTCTAAAACCTATTTTTTGAGAGTATTTCGTCCCATAACCACCTTAGATTCTAAATAAATCAATTTGGAGCTATTAAAAACTGAATAATACTTTATAATAAAATAATATTTTATGTTTTTTCTAAGGTACCCCTCTCCCCCCTTATAAAAGGACACCTCCTCCCTCTCCTCCTCACACCACTTTGAGCCTTCATTCTCAGCCAAACCCTGCCAATTTCCCTTATAAAATTCCCTAGGAACATCATAGAGGTCCTAGTCTTTTTCAAAGACCATCTTTAGTTCCCTAAGAGGAGGTTAAGAAGAGGCACTTCAAAGAAGAGGTAATGTCCATTACCGATTCTTTCAACATTATTTCTTCTTCTTCTTCTTCTTTAGTTGTTTCATTATGATGTAATAACATCAGTATCGATAATATACTGATATGTTATTATATGTATGAAACAACCCTATTTCACCTTTTATCCATCCTACGGAAAATGAAATCACCAAGCGTGCATACGTACGGAATACTGTCTCCACGCCGTGGTGTAATCTGTTTTCCACCACCACCATACTTGGATGGGTATAATGGTGTAAATAATAACTATATATGATTATTGTAAAATTATATTGATTCTGAAATAGTATACATACACTTCAATACAATTACACTATCATGGGAACGATATCATCGCTCGTGCGTACGTATGGCCTACCGTCTCCACGATGTGATGCGACTCATTCTACATGATCTTCATTGTATAATGATTATATAAATGCATTGAATGAGTGAATATGATATATATTAAAATAATAAAATTCTGTAAATGAGGTATCTATAACCTAAAAATAATAATTATAATTTATTCGACAAAACATGCATAAGAACAAAAGGCAATAAACACCCGAATAACAAGTAGCACTGAAATATTACTAATAAGAAGATAAGAATATGACCATATATGATATCATAAAAATGAGTATGATTCTGGAATAATTCAATGACATTATTTGAATCATTATATAGGAGGTTCGGACACGTACGAAGAAAATCAGACCTAAGGTAAGGGAAAATCTCACAATCTCAATTTTTATCCGAGATTGTTTATACGTCGGTAATTACTAGGGCATATTTATCATCCACATCCATGTTTTGTCAATATGTAATATTATTTCTATATTCCTACAATTGTTTAAATCCAATTTTTCCCATTTTTACGTTTTTAGTAAAAGATATGAAATAAATATTTTGTGGTTTTTAGTACGAGGTACTTTTTTGACTTTTCCGGCCAAAGTATGAGAAGAATGTTTTTCATTGACTTATACAGAATGAATGGATTTTTAAAACATTATTTCCATGAAGATACATTTACATGTTTTCAAGTTTATTTTTAATCAACTTTTTTTAGTTTAAAATTATATGAAATTTTAAGAAAGTAACAATTTTTTTGAAGTAGAAAGGATATTTTCCTCAAGAATAGAGTTCAAGAGTTATATCAAAATTATCTTCCATCTAAGATAATATAGGGTTCTATTTTTATCCCTATTTTTACATTTTTTTTATTATGTTATGATGGAATTATTTTTATGATGTCCTTTTATCTTATATGGATTATGTTATGATGGCATGATGTTTAAGAATCCTATTTTTATTACATGGGTTATGCTATGATGTATGATTTATGATCTTGTAGAACACATAAGAATGGTATAATTATGAGATGGGTGGGACTTATATATCCCTCCAATGCATTGGGTAAAGATTTATATCTCATGAGATAGACATGGATGGAACGTCAGGTTAATCCATTTCAGTGAAACAGGACTGAAATGAAGAGTGAACTCGGTTCAAAAATAGACATTGTTCGCTAGGATAGTCTTGGTAATGAGTTTGGACTACTAATAAATTATTATATATGATTATGTGTGTATGCCACAAAGTTTAATGTTATAAGTTATGATTATTGGGATTACATTTCACTACTATGATTTATCCCATGTTTTGAAATTATGATCTTTTTTGCAGGTTAAGATTTCAAAAATGTTATGTTATTTTGAATATGATTTGATTGATATTTCTTTAGTTTACCCTTATTGAGAATATGATCTCACCATTTTGTATGTTTTCTTTTCCCCTAGTCAGGAAGAAGGGTATTAACTATGATATGCCAAAAAAGGGACTCTAGATAATAAAAATTAATGGGAGACAATGTAGATTCTTTATAAACCAGTTGTATATGTTTCCTAGTTTCTAAAGACACTATACCTATAAGGTCCTTTCATGGTTTTGTTATATGTTGTAATAAGTGTACTTCAATTATTAAGTATTAACAATGTATGTAAAGTATGGGTCATTATAGTTTTAATACTTCGTTTATTATTAATCGATTAAAATAATTATTTGACCATTAATACTTTCTCAATGTGAAATTTAATTTCACTTATTTTTGTTAGAATTTCAACATATAATATTTTAACATATTCATAAAAAACAAAACAAATCGATGTTCAGCATTATTCAATGTACACCATAATTTTTTTATAATGGGTTCAAAATATATTAACCAACCATTTACCCTCACTCATTCCATCAAATATTTCTATTTCCATTACCATTTTGTTACAGTGATGGAAACAATAAATTAGGGTTCATTTTTGTAGGGGAAACGGTGTTCAGTATTGTTACATCAAACAAGAAGGCCTTTTAATTTTGAATCTTATTTGAAGGGTGAGGCCAGGATCTTCTAGAGTTTGATAGGTATCGAGTAGAAATGTGGGGAAACTCATTGAAGATGGTGGTGACCACTAGAGGAGTGATACACAGTGTAGTGAGATAAAGAGGTAGCCTCATTTATGGGTGACATATGTTGGAATGTTATGATTATAGTGGTATGGGTTCTTAGTGGTTGGAAGCATTACATGTTGGTAGATGGTAGTACGACCAGGGGTGTTTAATGTGTACCTATCATGAAAATGAGCTATAAAACTGAAAAAATAAAAAAAAAAGTGGAGAACATTCATTAATGAGGGAGGTCATGTGCTATTATTTCTCCCTCCCTTAATCATATTCTATATCTAAAATAATAATGACAATAATAATAATAATATTATTATTATTCTTATTATAGATTTTTGTTTCACTTATAACATATTTATATAATGCTAGATTGATGACAATTATTTGGTATCATGATCATGAAATCGAGGTAAAAAATTCATGACCAATATGTTATATATAAATTTTACCTAGATTATTAGAACCATTCCACATCATGAAACACCCACTGTCTGTGTTATGATGAAATAAATATTTTTCAGTTGATGCACATTTTAGGGAAATATATAGCATATTGTAAGTAATTTGCACAATGATCACAATGTTGGAGTGAATTTTCCCATTAAAAGATGTTTTCAATGTGGTGTACACTGATTTAATATTTTTATCTACAAAGATAATGATGAGGTTTGGGTGTGAATATTAGAGTGCACTTCATCCTTCAGGATGGGATAGGTACCCCTTATTTACATAGAGAACCTGATCCTATATCAATGAGTTTTAAATAAAATGGGTCATGTATTCCCAATATATGATTAGGGTGTGGGATAATCTATTTCATCCTTTAGGTAGTATCAAGTATCCTAAACGTATACCTAGGTCATAAATCTCTATCTTTGGATTATTTTACAGGTAGGGCCATTATGCCCCAATCTTAATCAGGGTGCATAATCCACTAAGTATAAAGGCATTATTTCATATGTCTAAGAGCTCATTTGTGGCATAATGTCTTCTACATGGGTTGATACTCCCCCAAATTAGGTGTCTTCTAGAGAGGTGGGTGTTCCCCCACAAAGTTTTAAACAATTTTGTGTGGATTACTGGGTTTGTTAGCTCTGAATCACTGAGGTTTAGGATGAGTTCACCCATGGATGGCTATGAAGAATGAGATTACATTCTAAATATTATGTTCTATAAATTATAGTTTTTATAATTATTTATTCTTGTGCGGTTCAGTGCCCCCAATATCATTTTATAATAATATCTCCTGTGTGGGATCCTCCATGGGGTTTTTTATTGGAGATAAAGTATTAGTGGATAGTAAGGTGTAGTACTCCTTTGACTGATATGGTTGATTTTTCATGATGTACATGTACTTATTTATTATTTTTAGTGGTGTTGTGGTTGGTTAACATAGATGATTACATATTTTAGGAATTTTTATTTCTCATTTTCTTCTTTATTACCTTATACATATGATATAAAACTAGGTCATCGATATTGGACATGGTGTATTTTTAGTGATTTGTATATCCTTGATTTCTCGTTATATGGGGAACTTCATGGAATATATATGAGATGATTGATACTGTTGATTTTACTCATTGTGACATCACTAGTTTAAAATATTTGGATATTTTCTTATCTTCTTTCTATTTTCTCTATAATATTGACTATTTTGAGCTAACTATTTTTTCAATTGTTCTTTTGGGAATCCTATTGGGAATGTTTAAACTCACCATTTCATTGGCTTTTAAACTATTCATGTTTTTTGGGGTATTCAATGTCTATTTTAAATATGTTATTGGAAGGAAAGTTGTTGGTGTGGATTGTTTGGAGAAGACAGTTAGAGACACAAGGTGATACATGGGGGATCTTGGTGGTTCTGTATGTTGGTGGTGACTATTGTAGATAATGACTGATCTAGGGGAATACACAATATGTAATATTTTTCTAGTGTCTTATTTTTTATGGTTTGGGGGAATTTTTGATGTAAAGTTCCATTAATATTTTCTTAGGTTTTACTGTGTTGTATTTGATATATCATGCATGGTTTGCATAAAATTAAATATTATAAATACACACACATAAACAGTTGGAATTTTTGGTTTGTCTAATTGAATTTATGTGTGTTTTTTAAATGATAAAATATGATATGTCCTCTAAATTTGGATTTATGAATCATGGTTCTAGTCACTAACCCCTAAAATACTAGAGTAGGGAATGGAATGATACTCCCAGATTACAACTTTCGAAAGCAAAAATCGGGTGGTTTAAGTCATGTAATTGTTCTATAAATGTGGGGTTTTCTTAGGAATGGGGTTAGAGTTATTTTTCATTTGAGGAGAGATTTGGGAATTCAATTAAAGGTCAGTAAGAGGGTTTTATGTATATTAATCCTAACTCTAGTAACCCTATGATACTATTTCCTTTATTAAATTTGTATACGATATAAGGGATCAGAAAATAAATGATTGAACAATTTTATATACATAAGAAAATTGATACAGAATTTATTTCCATATTATATTAGAAATATAAAACATAGAATGGGAATATTTATATCAACCTTTAATATCATTCAATGATACCTTATTCTTATTCTAGAAAAAGAAAAAGAAAATAAAGGGTGAGATCTTATTTTTAGTAAGGGAATGGGTAGAACATAAGTAATCATGTGTAGACAAGTCATAAATAATGGTACAGTAAATAATATAAATAGATAAAATTTTGCCAATAAATTTATATTCAAAATATATACATGGAAAATATTAACAAAATAATCACATGGATAACAATAATTTAAATTTCAATGAATGGAATTCTTAATTTTGGATTTCATGATCCTGTTGTCATACCATTATGACAAGAAATCATAAACCTTACCACTAGGGCCTTGTTCCATGACATTTCAATGAATTCTCGGTATATAGAAAATAGGTAACTAATTTTTTAAATTGTTTGTCTCATGATACCTATCGATTCATCTAGGGGCTATATATTACCAGGACCCACCCATTACATACATATATCCATTTCGTTCAACATTTATTGAAAATATATATATATATATATATATAATCCAAATTTAATTTTAATCAATAAATATATCTATTGAATCAGGAATATGGAACATCAATTTTTCCTCAATAAACGAAATTACATTTTTAATGATATTTATTCAAATAACACCATATATTGAAATTGTAGACAACTAATAAATTATCCAAGTTGTAGAAATTTTTATGAACATAACCATGATACATAAAATATAGAAATATATAAGAAAGATAATTTCTGATGAATAATGGAGAGTTATATAGAACAAGAACACACGATTGTGGAAAATATAAAAATAAGGTATAATCAAAAAATTAGTAATGAATAATAAAATACAACAAATTTATAAAAAATAATGGTTTGAAATAAAATAAAATTATTTTGTGAATGTGGGAGTAATATAGAAGGGAGAAATTAAAAAGAACATTTCTTAAAAAGTGTGTAACATTTTTGAAAACTTTTTGTGATAAATTATTTTGAAATTCAATTAAAAAAATATATCAAAAAATAATTTTTTACATTTTATATTAAAATAAAAATGCCTAAATTAATTAAAAATGTATTTTCATTGAAAAAGCATGTAAACCTATAAAAGAATCCAAATAGCGAATAATGATCATAAATTCATGAAAACTATTTAAGTGGTATAGATTAAAAATACCATTACTTAAATTATTTTATGAAAAGAAAAAATTACTTATTTAGAAAGAATTAAATTTGTCCTCTCAATAATTTTAATAAATCAAAATTATTAAAAAAATAATATTAACAATCATTTTAAGGTAGTTGAAACCTTATTTAAACAATTGAATTTATACATATATGGAAGAGAATGATTTCTGATAAAAAAGAGAAAGAAGATTGGTTTTGGTTAAAATTATTATATCATTAGTTAAGTTCCAAAGAGTGACAAATATGTATGAAAAAACATTGAATACGAAGAAATAAAAATTGAAGAACTTTTTTATGGATTTTATGAATGGATGAAGCATATAATTCATTCAATGTAAATTTAAACATAAACAATCCTTTATAAGAGTGAGACTATTAAATAAACCCTTCTAAATTTAATAACATTAAATTTAAAAACTCGTAAAATATAAATATTGAATATAAAAATTAAATAAGATAACTAAAGTTTAATACATGATATAATATCTTAAATGGAAATTATATACACCATAAAAAATAAATTATGTTTATAATATAAAATATATCATAATTGAGTGGAACTTGGATGAAAGACCCTTACTTTGGATTCCAATTTGGTCAAACATTCTATATCATAATAAACAAAAAATTTAAAATCATGAAATAATTTATTAACATAATATTTAATCTATATTCTATTTTCATTGGTCTTAAATAATCATTTGGCATTCATTTATCTAATCGATCTTGTTTATGTCAACTATTTTAGTTTTTATGATCAATTTCATGAATATTAGTTCGGTATGTTGAACATGGTTAAAGGTGTTTTGAAATTATTATATCATGTATAAAATGTTAATAATGTGATCAATATAATATATATTCATTATATAAAATTTAATAATCCTATAGGATTATCTGTAATATAAAAATGAATCACATCGCTTGATAGTGGATGTAGTTTACACAAACACAAAAGATTCATTATAATATTCCATTGGATGAGAGGGTTAAAAAGAAAATGATATATTATTTTTTGAAAAATATAATTATATCATATATATCATTTATATTCATTACTTCCATTTTTATATCTTTCTATGAGAATCAGCGATGGAAAATGATTTATACAACTATGTGGTTTTGTTAGTTCACACATACAAATGAAATATGTTTCCATTTTCAATAGGATGAATTTAAAATTAACATAAAAATTTACATACATGTTAAATATAAAAACAAAATTATATTAATAAGGATATTTAATATTTGGATGAGTTTTTAGATGAAAGTAAATGAAATATACCGGGAAGAACATACACCACTTATTTTGGTAACATCTATTTGCATACAATATAATACATCATTATGATTTATTTAAAGAAATAGTATAAAAGAAAAAATTTTGAAAGTATTTCAGTAGGACATAGATGATCTATGTGTCTCAAGATGTGTGGATAAAAGAGGTGAGGAGGTTCACATATATGAGGTGGGTAGTAAACATCTAAAAACATGAAACGTAATTATATAATATATTTCTTACATAATTTATTCTTCTCCGAAATTATCATATATTATAAGATAAAGAATTTATGGTTGAATTTAAACCAACCGGTGATATTTAAAAAATAGTTGGTTGTTATCCTAATGACTTATCGCTTTATTTTTATCCATTTTAATTAATTTTACCTTTAAACGAGGTGAATTTTTTTTACCAGGGTGCTATTTATTAAGAATAATAACTAAGTGGAACTAATTACCCATAATCAATTATTATTATTCAGAAAACTTAATTTATTTTATAATATTTAATTTTTATAAGTGGATTAAATACTCTTAATACTAGTCAACAAAATTCAATGAAAAAATGTTTGAAGAAAAATGTTATCTTAATCATTAAAATGATCTTATACCAAAATAATATATAATATTGATTTCCATATAACTAATGGGATTATGTTAAATAAAAGAAGGAATATTTTTCCTTAAAACCAATATAAAACAAAAATAATTCTTGTGAATACTTGATTAATATATAAAAAAAGAACATAGTGTTAATTTTCTAAAAAAAATTAGTTAGATTTCTGAAATTTTAAACATAAATACATATATTCTGTATTATATTTTTTGAAGAATTATATTAATTATTGAATATATATTTTGTCTAAAATTAATGTTTCATAATGTTTTATAACATTCATATATCCTAATAATGTCATAAAATGGACAATATTTGTAATGTTTTCATTTTTTTATTCACCAGAAAATCAACTATTTTTTATTATTGAAAAATTCCACCATAAAATAATTTTGAAATGGTAAATTGAAAAATAAAATTAATTTCCACAAATTTAATTTGTAATATTATGTAATTTACCTTTTAATTACATTACTCAATAATGTTATGTGAATTATGATATCAATTTTTTAGAATAAAAATCAATGTTAAAATAATATTAACCCAAGTGTAACATTCTTCCACGATTCAAAAATTTTATCCACAATATTTATAGAATGTCACCTAATTAAATAAATGTGAGAATTATTTCATCATAACTTTTTTTTTCATGCCACATTTCCTCCTATATCATATTATTTATCCATATTACCATCACCAATCGAGTCATCTGATTTTGTAACACATTTTATTTAGTGTCAGGAATAATGATAGTCTCTTCACATTACAACATATAATGCCCTAAATTTATTTCATATATGGTGACTACATTTATAGGTCCTGTAACATAATTTTATAATAATGAGATATAAAAGACACCATTAAATTTAGAGAACTTGGGTAGTATTTATAAATTGTAATCCACCACTCAAATGCTTTCCTAAATCTAAATAGCCCAATATACTTGTGACTTATTTTCTCTCTAGTTGAAAAACATATAATTATCTTATTTAGAGATACATTGAATAAAAAATTACCCCATACTTTAAATTCCGTATCCATTCTATTGATATAATCTAAATTCTTTTTCCATCTCTAAATTTCCTTAATATGACTTTGAAATGTTCCAACATTCACTAATGACTCCTAAACAGGCCATATGCCTAAAATCTACCTTTCCCCATTATCATTCAAACAAGTTTGTGAATGAATTATTTTCCCACACAACCCTTTATATGGTGACATATGAATTATTCAAATGAATCTATTATTATACTCAAATTCTACCAAGGGAATTATTGATCCAACATAACTTGAATGTCATGTGATCATGAACATAGCATATCTTCTAATTCATTAAAATTCATTTCAAATAATCAATCCATCTAATGATGATAATAAATTCTCAAATATAGCTCTGTGTCAAAATCATTTTGAATTATAATTAAATTTTCAATGTAAATAATGAGTAATGATCTTATATTATCAAAATATGATACAATGAATCGGCCAACAAGGGCCTTCTGGGTTTGCAAAAATCTGATTGTGACATTAGAAGTCCCCCTCCAATAGGTCGGATGATGGTGACTAGAGTCAAGTTGGTATATCATACACATTATAGACTGTAACCTAAAAGAAATTCACAAGCAAACACATGAAACACAAAAAATAGTATAAAGCATAATGTATAGATACAACTAATACAAAAAACTACAGACATACAACTAAATCCCATAAAAATAGTATGAAATAAGTATGATAAATAAAAAGAGACAAATACAACCCATCATGATTGAAAAATATTCTAAATTGAGAATAAGTATGGGAAACATATCAAGATGTAACTCCTTGAATTCACTACGCTGTGTCTAACATAACTATTCTACACATACTCATGTTCTTTTCTGGACTACATTATGAAGACTTTTATTTTTATATGACATGGAACATCAAGGAAGATCTCATGAAGGATAGAATATACCATACCAAATAGGATACCTTGAAATCACCAGACACAAATAATAAAAGACACTTATCTCATAAGAAAAAATAACATCAACCCATATATACTCTTGATTGGATCCTGGTTTTAAAATAATGTCACTGATATAATTCTAGACTTTTAATTAACTCGAGGATTTGAGGAAATGTTTTTATATGAAAAATCACTCCTTGGGTCTTTGTAACACTAATGAAACTCATCCAAGTGATTTTTCCAATTGGGCCATGTCATAAAGAGGTGCACACTGGATCTTATAAGATGATGATACTATGATATGGGATCACACCATGGGAAAATGAGGGATACCAAATTTTAGATGGATTAACTCACTAAGATTGGGGATCCCACTCCCAGAATATTTGATGTGGGATACCTGTACAATCATAGGGAATAATGATATAGGGGAACACCATGTGCCACATTGAGGGAATCATGACACTAATGAGAACAAACCTATATAGGGGATTACTTTTCCTATTCATAAGATGGTATAACTCACTATATCATCATAGGGATGGACTAGGAGAATTAACCATAAGATATTGATGTATACTAAAGAGAACAAGGGCCCAAACCTTCCATGGAATTAATAAATAGCATGTTTATGAAATACATGGAATTTCCAGGAT
The DNA here is from genome assembly GCA_963277665.1 of Viscum album. NCBI lineage: Eukaryota > Viridiplantae > Streptophyta > Magnoliopsida > Santalales > Viscaceae > Viscum > Viscum album. The sequence goes on along the minus strand of OY728157.1, from coordinate 1,255,942,036 downwards.
ATTCTTGAAATTCCAATGTCTATGTGTATGTCCATGTTTTTCAACATGTGCCCATGTAATCTAGTCATGATCATGTACATAGGTTGTTCTCTTGAACTATGGTCATGCATGTCTACAACGGTCGTGTCTTTTATAGTTTATCCTGGCAATTCCCATGTACTCTAGACTAGATCATGCCAATTTATCCTTGGGGAAAATGTTAGGTCACCAATAAAAGGGTAAAATTATGTTTAAAAGGTCACATGACATGTAAAAATTTTACCTGCACGTTAAAACTATCCACCATAAAAAAGGTGTCCACAACGCCTGTGTTCTTTCAGACTACATGTATTTTTTGGCATTATTTGGGAAATATTTGATCATGTTCATGAATCTTTTCAAGAAGCATTAATTCATTTAGATCTACCAAAAATCACACTTGTAAAATGAATATTTATTGATTACCATCCCTAAACCATCATTGGTGGTCGGATTCCACCCACTCATCTATTTTTGAAATGTATCCTACCAAAACAAACCATGAAATTCAAAATATTGGGTAAAAAATTCCAATACAATTTCATTTTTATCATCACATCATTATTTTTATCTCAAACCTGAATACAAGGACACAAAAATGATATATTGTGTAAAAGAGAAATTGTTCAATGATCTATTTTTAGGTATTTTTGAACTACCAGTCAAATAAAATATCGATGATGGTCATTCAAGGAATGAGGGGAGAAAAGTACATAACCAAATTGTGGGGAAATAGTTGTCATCATTTTTTTAGGTAGGACTAATTTTTTTAAGGAGGGAAATAATGAACATAAGAGGAAAAGGAAGAATAAAAAAATTAATTCTAAATTATTAATGGGATATTATAAATTGATAATCATACATTAATCCATAAATTAATTTTTAAATGAATTAATTCATGTTTTATAGGGGATAATAAAATAAATATACTGACAAAATAAAACAAAAAATCCTACCATAATATTTTATAAATAAAAAATAAATAACAATTATGCATTTTTATTGTTGGATTGATATAAACACTCATTATTCAATGATGCACTCTCTGGTTAACGGATCTTTGATCAATGATCCCACTGTCGCATATCAAATTCCTCTTCCAAAATCCTTTAAAAAATATTCAGTTGTGAAGATAACCATAGAATTTTTATATAAAATTATTTAAATTGTATTTAATAATTCATTTACATTCAATAAATAATAAAATAATAAATTTATTTGTTTTTTTATTTGTCGACCCATGACTAGTCTTAATGAAATCGACCAACACAAACAGAGGTATTTGCATGCCTAAGTTGAAACCATCATTCTGAACTTATTATTTTTATTAGATTTATCTTTTATAAAACCATTCAAGATTTATTCCATTATCTTAGAAAAATTCACATGCATGTTATAATATATTTTAGATTTTTATAATATCATCATTGAGGCTCTAGAATGTCTAGTTCCCCATACTGAGTCTATTCCAAAATCCAAAAACATTTATGAATATATTCGAAGCACATGAGCCTCAGCCCGGTTGATGAGGACTCGGTAGGTGCATCAAAGAGGAATGAGAACAAATCTAGGTGGAGGTATAAATCATGGGTACTGTAGAAGGCAATGTAGCAGGAACTCTTTGGTGTAGTAGTAGTTGGAACATTCATCCATTTGGGCCTTTGGGCCATTGATTTGGGACTTGAGTCCTACAAGGATTTTGGGCCACCCAAGGCCTTCGGGACAGTGGATTCTCAAGGCCTTCAGGCCACCTTAAGACTATAGGGCCACCCCAAGACCTTCGTGCAACTTGAATTCAGATGTACCAGTTTGAATATAAGAAACAAGGCTTCAGATGAGGATTTAGGGATGACACATTTACTAGAGCAGAGCTAACCAGATTTGGAAGAATGAGAGGGTATGGTGTTTCCATTAGAACCAGGCATATGTAGAATTTTATAGGATAGCTATCCGATCAGCCATGTAAAGGTGGAGTGCTGATATAGTGAAATATGCTGGGGAGGAGCAGTTTCAAGTTTTCTTGTCTGGGTGATTACCTCTATGTCCTACAGGTCAAGTAATTGCCTTTAAGCCTTAGGGCCTTGTAAGGGTTCCACCACACCCCTTGAAAGGTGGATTATCTTGAATAATAAAAAATTAAGGCCTTCAGGATATTTCGTTCGATATTCCAATTCTATACATGGAAAACATAGAGTCATTATATTCTCCCCACATTAGGTATTTTCATTAAAAAATACCAATTAAAAAAACAAGGATATTGTGTTCACATATGGGTTTTCCGCTCTTAGGTGATCTCTTTAAGTTTCTAATGAATCAATCAGAAAAACACCAAGGTAACCAATCACCCATGAATGATATTATAATAACTATCCTTGATATCTATCATTTACAATATGAAGTAAGCTTCGTCATTATGGTCTAGCATGATCGAATTGATAACATGAAATGTTTCATAAAAATAATTCTTTATCTACAACCCATGGAAAACATCACACAACCAATCTAACTACAATGTTTGGGAAATGGGGTATTCCACCTCTCCATCACTATGTTGTATCAGGAATGGGTCAATAATTGTCCATGATAACTTTCTACCCTATCCAAAAATTGAAAATCATCAAAAAGATGAGATCGTTAGAAACACATGATATTCCTCATAGAATTGAAAAGGCCTCATTCGTATATCATTATAATACATATGATGGATCTAGGTAAAACTAATCCTCTAATGTATAATCATTACATTCTCTATCATTTCTCAGACCAACATTAGGCCCATGAGTGTTAACTCCCGTAGATCAATCTATCGTAGAGGAAACAAGAAGGTTCTCGTATATAAGGCCTTGAATGTGGATAAAAAAATGGTGTAATGGTAACAGCTGTAATACAAAAAATTCACCAAGGTCAAGAAATCATAAAAAGTATTACCACTGTCTAATATGAAATCCCAAATTACATTCTCCAGAACCTAACTGGTCTGCCGTGTCTGGATGTCTATTTTTGGGTGAAACACCATGCTCAATCTCGCCTGATTTAGAAAATCCTATGGTAACGCACTTCAAAATCATGATTTTAAGAAAAAATAACTATCTGAGATGATCATTGAGGTCACTCCATGATCCAAAATTTCTTTTTCACGTAATGGATTCCCAATATCTCCACTAAACTCTAATATCAAATTACTAGGTTATTGTCCAACTTAGTGGGTGGGTATATGATATCCCAGATAGAATCATGAACTAAATATGATTGTTGAATTCATATCATTATGTATATGAATATACTATCCCACATATAGTTTGACACTTCAAGGGGATGAGATAAAACCACTCGAATATGGATATTGAGCATCACCTATTAGAATGTGAGGCATCAAGATATATAAACAGCTAAACATTTCTTCATCCCTGGCCATCTGAACTAAAAATGATGGTACTATTACATATTTACCTATTACTTATGTACATCAATTTTGGAAATTTTAAACTCCCTTAGTACCACCTATTGTAGCATGACTGGTACCATGATTAGTCCTTAGAAAATAATGACATGATCCCCTACTTTGAAAAAATCATTACGCACATTTCTAGTAGATATCTTGCTGTAAAATGAAACATAATAAATATTTATAACTATAGAATCAAAAATATAATAATGAATCATAGAGTTAATAACATTCAAATAGAGATAAGATAACTTATCCCTATACACTAAGGTCAACTGCAATGCGGATGACTACTTAAATATATTGTTGATCAAAAAATAGAATGATCTCTTGAAGTGTTTATCTAACACTATTATCATAATTCTAAAAGTAATTACTATCAATAAAAAATAATAAATAATTAAATCTAGTAATTTCCTCCATCTCACGTTAGGATATTTTTTGGGGAAAGATATATTTAAGAAATTTTGGTCATAATAGACAACAAATATCTCTCACATAAGTTAGTGTTTCCAGATATTTATGGAAAATAAAACTACTTATTAATCTATATAAAATGTCACTTAGTTCATCTCATATGGTATTAGTTTCTTGGGCTAATAATAAATTACAACCTTCCGCTATATTAGATCATATCATAGCCTAGTTATGGAGTCATCATAGAACACGACACACTCAACACCCTCATCAAAACCTCTTGAGATGGGGTTGCTAATCAAAACCTACCACAACTATATAAAATCATATTGGAATTTCCCTATAGAAATGAGAGGATAAGCCATTTTGTTTAAATCATTAAAGGCTTCTGAAATCCAAGAGAAATTGGACATGATTTTTAGATAATATCCTACTATCCCAAGGAATCATTGTACCTTGGTCAAACACATTGGTGGATCCTAAGTGAGAACTACCATAGTTATTTTGGGTTCATGTCTACTCTCTTTTATAGGATGACGTGTTTCCTAAAATGGACCTCTCAAATCTTAAAACGACACTTCAATATCATTAAAAAATCTTTTGGACTTATTTTATGTCCAAGACTATAAAAAAATGTCTCACATGATCCCCATTTGATGTAACATACAGAAGGATATCATTGATGAAGACTACCAGAAACTATTCCATGAATGGGAAAAAGGTCTAAATAATACGTCTTTTGAACATAGATGCCAATGGTAATTAAAAATTATTCCTAGTGACTATTGAAACATTAGAATACCGTATTCGATATTCCCTCCTATTAAACTCAATGTTGGTGATGGGCTGACATGAGGTCCATATTTAAGAATCAAATCCCCCTTTTCTACAAGAATAATTGGCCATAAATTCATATAATATTTTAATAATTATTTATGGTCACATTATATAGGTGACGTTAAACCAAACATAACCTAAATACCTCACCCACCTTCATTGAGAAGAAAACTGGGGCTACCTAGGGAGATAGATTGGGTCTGAAAAATCACATTATCTTAAAATCCTCCAACTCCACCATTAGCACATAATGCTCTGAAATAGATATCTAACATGATGGGATAGATATCATGGATTTAAATAGGTTCATGTATATACAAAAATCTATCTCTCATTGGAGAGGTAAGCCTCACACGTCATCTGGGAAAAAATTACCTATACATTACCATCACTATAGGATGTTCAAATATCCTATAATATTCTTCTCTAAGGGTAATATAAAAATAGAGGACAAATCGATGTTATCCACATTTTTATGAGACCATTATGTTTTTCCTAGGTTTCATTCTCATCAGTGAAGGAAAACCTCATCCTATTAACAATGATTCACCACATCCTACACATAAAATATTAAATCTGTACATGAACAACGGAGGGATAGTTTATCCGTATAATGATTTCATAAGTTGTTAATGATACAAGTAAAAGATACCATAATAATCTCTCTCCTCCAAGGGTATGGTGAAATAGTGGGAAGAAGTGTGTGAATGTTGTATCTCACCTTGTATGTGTTTCCAAAGGCAATGGTTGAGCCAAAGGTTCCACAAAAATACCTAGATCTTAAACAAGGAATTTGGTAAGAATAGAGTGCATTACAATTGTGTCTATTAATACCATATCTACTTTATAGAAGGCATATATCACACCTCAAATTATCATTAGTGCCTCTAGTTCATAATCCTCAACTACCTAAAACTAGCCACACCCCTAAAAACCAACACCTTGATCCTGGTGTGGACCACCTATGTGAGGTGGTGGGGAAAATTAAGATCATTCACCAACTCCTACTACACAACTAGCTCTTCTTCCACATAGACTAACTTGTGAATGTCCCTGAATTATCCAATAGCTCAAACTAGGTAGTCCATTAACCATCTCACTATCTACTGCACAATAGTTCATAAAATCTATTATGATATTTCATCAACTATCATAGGATTAATAACGACTCTTCCTCAGATTACTAGAAATATCTACAAGCCTTGAACTATAGACTCACTTCCCTGATATAGTATTTTGGAACACCTCTAATGCATGCATCCATGAGTCTCTCATCAACTACCCAGTGCCCAAGACATAGATCCAAGATACCCACTTTCATCACCAACTATCATGACCTGCTCAGCAAGAAATCTCGCCAATACAAAGGCATGGTCTAGCACCTCATCATGAAATGAAATGAAAAGAGACAGTACTCTATATAGGGTATATCGGGAAGGCCACATATGAATATCCATGATCAAAATTACACATAATAATACATATATATACATGGAGTATATTAAGAGGTTAGTGAACCTTGACACATACATTTCTATTGATATTCTACCCAACCAGATCTCTCAGATAAATACATCCCATAATATAATTAATTAATGGTATTCTCTATAAATATACAAAAAATAAGTCCAGATAAGAGTCTCCAAATCTGTTGTTTACATCAATAAACTCTACCTTGACCATATGGACACATGGAGAACTCTCATATCTAGGATCACCATATGGTTGGGAGGGGCCCTAAAAATATGAAAAAAAAATCCCAACTACATCAAGACAATCCTCATGTACCTGGGGGAAATGTTAACCTCAAAACAGCATAGGTATTTACTTTTAGAAATAGTGACTTGTTCTAATTTAGTGTGCATAATATCTCAAAAAATCATATGTAATATACTACTCATTGGTTGGAGGTAATAATGGTGAACCCCCTTAGGTAGTACCTCCTATAGAGGCCCTTATAATAAAGCCTCATATCAAATAAGATCACAATCAGGCTCACATTTATGTATTATATATTGGTTTCATTATACAGGAATTCTGGATATATAATATAATCCTTTTTCAAAGAGTATATCTGGGGGGATTACTCAAAATGAATTTTGAAACTAAAACTCAATTCTATATGATGCATTTATCGGTGATCTCCCTACAACCAGTGCCTATATTTACAAAGTGAACAAGTAGGTTATCAGAGTCCCGATGAATGGATATGTCATCCACAACACAATTAATAGTCTCCCATGGCTTTAGAAGTGAACTCAAGTAATGTTATGGTTATTTTCCTACATTTAAAACCAATCCTAAATGATTGAATAACTCTAAAATTCAAATTTAATATAACCCACTCTGATACCAATTTTTCATGACCCAACCAACTAGGGCCTTCTTGATTACTTGTTAGCCACCATTAACACCCCAATCTCACATTTAATAGGTTATGGTATGTTTACCAATCCGAAATATTCACATCTCATACATGTGAGTCATTTACCTTAGATATATGTATATACACTTGAAAATATAAAATGTAGAGACCACATTGTGTGTCTGATTTATTTTATTTCAACTGTTATTATTAGTTTTTATTTGTTGTGAATGAAATAATAATATTTCATTAATTTCATTATTTTTAACAATTTATAATGGGGGAATTTCCAATAATTTCTTTTGAAGTATACATGATATCCAATATCAGAATCAAAGAGAATATAGATCAGATGAATTGAAAAATAAGAAATTAGTCATGTATTATTATATTAAATAAGTACTTTTGAATACATTCAGTTTATAAGTATGTGGACTATTGAAGAATTATTATTGTCTAGAACATGTGTCACTAATTTCATTAGTGTCACACATTGTTTTAAAATACTAATATAAATTTCATGATTTTTAATGGTTGGAGGTTGAAGAGGTCTTGGTAATTTATATTAAAAAAATATAATATAATGTTATGTGCATGAAAATATTTATTTTCATGAAGAATAATTTATTAAATATAATGAAAAGTATTATTTTTCAAGATATATAAGAAATAATTGAAATAAAAACTCTATCATCAGGAGGAATAGATGAAGGGACTTGATCTATAACTTTGTTTTTCATTTTATGAAGATAATTAAATGGAACTTATGATAAAAATTTCAATAAATACTCGTAAGAGATAACTAAAAAATATGTCCAAGAATTGAAAAAATAATGTCCCACCCAAAAACATATGTGGGTCCCTTGGGTCAACCATATGGGAGGAATTCATCCAGACCAAACCCTAGTAGTATGAAAGAGCACAATACCCAAATTGTGTGCGTTGAGGAACCATTTTCGGTTCTACACATAAAAAACATACAGACACACATATTATGGTCATTTTTTCACTAGAGGACCAAAAAAGGGTGTGGCATGACCCAAGAAAGGTGTTTTTGATTTGTTTTGGGATCTGAACCCCACTATTGACTTGAACTGCTGAGGTCACATGATGGTTTATAATATATTATTCGACTGTGGCAGAGTTCGATGAGGGATGCTGAAACAAGAAAAATTATTCATATATTATTAATTCATATAGATAGAATGTGCTTCATCTAATGTTATCTACCTTGGAAATCTGGCCAACTTAAGTGATCATCTTTAACCACTCAATGATTAATGGTGGTTCTATTGGATGATTTTAGTTTTCAAATCTGTAATGTTGATCCTAGGGTGACCGTAATCATTATAAGGCTATGATTGTGAGACAGTGAGTCTATGAACTATCATGAATGAAATATCCATCTTACATGAATGAGATATCTTAAATAACATTTGTTAGTTGATTGAAAACAGATTTATATAGTTCATTCATGCAACTGATATGCATTGATAATGTTTGATCTATAAACTATGACGTGTTTATCATAACATTATTGTAATATTATCACAATGATTAGTAAAAAACCACAATGTAAATGAAAAAAGTGTTTTTAACATCATATAATTAGAAATAAAATGTTTGTGTAAATATTTTAAATTATGTAATCTTTATGGACTTTAATATCGGTATTGATGTGACAAACAAATTGGACATCTATGTCGATAAATATTAGAAGAGAGGTAGTGATCTTCTTCTTAAAATACTTAAGCCTCACTATCAATAATTATTGTTTTAAATCATTTTATCTTTTCTGATCTCTCATTTTTCAAAATATAATGACTCTTAATGTTTATATTATATGAATGAGAATAAAATCCATGAGCATCAAAGATACATGAATAAATGTTGATTTATGCACTCCTTGTACAAAGAAGAAGATTAGAATGTTTCCATAGATTGTTTTGACCATCGTTACTAAATGATGGTTAAAATGCATTTCAAACTAGTGTTAGTGTAATAATAACTCACTATTTCACATAATGTATTTAATAAATTCATAACATAAGATAAATACTATGTTTTCTAGAGTTTTAGTTGAGGAGGTCATTTAATGAATTATAGATTCATCCCTAATATGATTTGATATGTTAAGTGTAGTGAAATAAGTAAAATAAGATGTGAACAATACTACATTCACTGTTTATGCTTATTATCAGAGTTTGAAAGATGAAGAAGAATTGGTGACCATGTCGATAAATGATAATTATCATTTGGTTTCAAGAAGAATTATAAGAACACAAGTCCCCAAGATATCCATATTAATGTGACTAAAGTCATAAGATTAAAATATAATAATATCAATTTTCTGGTGTGAATTGAAGAAGAAGAGTTTTTTTACCAGTATTGTTCATGTAATAAGAGAATATGAAATAATTAAAGAGAAATGTATCATTATTAAATCCATAAAATATATTAATAGTTATATCAGATTCATGGAGTTATAAAGAACCACTATGAAATTTAAGATTATCTTTAGGCGAATTATAAGGAACATATAAGGAGCTTCAACTGTGTGATGAGAAAAAGAACTATCAATTTACTATAGTGCAATGCAATTGAATTTTTATTCCCTTCATGCTGTAACTATTTTAAAAGGATTATTTTCTACTGATTTTATAGCATTGGATTGTTTCCAAACAATTCGAAGGTGTAGTTACTCTTATTATGATATGTAACATGTAAAAATATCACGTTCCATAATTATCTACATTAATATACCCTCATGAGATATTGAAAAGATAATAAGATAATAGATATCTAAATAGGTGTAAGGAGTAAAATGGATAATAGTTTTAATTGGGGAAAAATTTCCCTACTTGAATTCATCCCCTCCCAGTGTTGACAATATCTTGAGTTGATCAAATAAATTATTATCATAGGGAAGGTTCAACTCTATTAGAATCTCTATATTGTAGTTATTATATTTTGGAGATTTTTTTTCTTTCATAGTATAGAAATAATGTGTGGTTTTTGTCAATATTTAATTATCTATGAGCATAATTATTTTGGTACCAAGAACATGATGAACTGGGTAATGAATGAGAAAATATATTTTAAAAAAATACCTATTTTCTAATGAAGAGTAATATCAGGTTCTCAATGGATTTACAAAAATGAAGATATACTAAGCATGAAAAATAAAGATAAGTTAGATTAATTTTTCAATAATATATTTTATAGTATTTATACATTATATTAATTAGTAGGGATTTTGGTGATTAAGGGGGGAGTTGCGCGATCGTTTCTGCACGACGATGACCTAGATCTGATGCAGCATCATTCTACTCCCCCCTCTCAATCAGAGGGGGGAGTTGCGCAATCGTTTCTGCACGAGCAGGGTAGGCCTCTCTTGCCATGTTCTCATTCTGTTGCGCATCTCCCTTTCCCAAGGATCCAGCTTGCGCCGAAGGTTCCAGACATTTTCCAAGAGGCACCACAGCTCTCCCTTCTCTCGGCAGAGATTAATGGGGCCGCAAACCTGTGCAAGCTTACCCTTGTCGCCCATTTTCGTCCTCAGCTCCCATCAGTTGATGAGTTCAAGCGGTTTGCCTCTGATTCTTGGGAGCTTCAGGAACACGCAGTTGTCGGTCTGCTTGATCGGAAACATATCATGATACGATTTGGGTCATAGGTGGATTTGATTTGTGCCTGGTCCAGGGCCCTTCGAAGATGCAAGGGTTTCTCCTTCTACCTGTTTCGTTGGAGCTTCGACTTCCATATGCAGCGGGATCCATCGACAATCACGACGTGGGTAAGTCTCCCTGGATTACCTCTGTCCTTCCAAAATCCATCTATTATATGTGCAATTGGGAACATGATTGGCCGCTATTTATGTTCTGACCGCCGAACCGAGTCTATGTGTCACCAGATCTATCCACGGATCTGTGTGGAAGTTGATGTCGCAAGATCACCGGTGCACCGTTTCTGGATCACAGACAGCAAGGAATTCCGTTGGAATCAAGAAGTCCTCTTTGAGTCTTGGATGCAGTACTGTGTTCAATGTTGTAGACTTGGTCATTCTGATTTGGTTTGCCACAGCGGAGGAAAGGATGGGTTCTCCCAGGCAATGAAGGCGCAATGAGTTCTTAGTGGGGATCCTTCTGGATCGACTCCCACTCCTGCTACGGGTGTTCCGGCAGACCATTTGAGTGCGTGAGGGGGTGTGGCTGAGGACAGGGATGTGGAATGTGTTGGTGATGGCAATATTGTTGATCGGGGTAATCACATGGGGAGTCCTTGCATTGATGATGCACTGAATGTTGCAAACATAGAGCAGGGGGAATGGCAGGATACAGGCATCGAGGTGAATAAGCATGCTTGTGCCGTGAAGGAGGTTCGGGAGCCCTTACATCCAACAGTGAAGTAGGTTTTTGACCGTCTCAAAAGTGATCTTGGTGCTGGAGGTCCACCTTTGATGGAGGTTGCTGTTAATTCATGCCAAGTGCAGCCGATTTCTGACAATATGAGGGATGAAGGAGGTGGAATTGATAAGGAAAATCTTACCCTAGCTGGTTGGACCTCTTCTGGTAATAGATTTGCAGGGCGGTAGCAAGAGGAGCCACCCACTGGGATGGCTGATCGGCAGGATTTTGAGGTTCCTAATAATCCGGAACGTGGTGTTGTTGGTGAAATGAACCCTCATTGCCTTGTTGTGCTTGATCATAACAGGCTCTCTCAGACTAGAGGAGAGTCTCTTAAAACCTCAGATGATGTCTTGGGAAAGAAAGATGTTGGCAGCAAGAGTTTGGTTTCTGTGAATATCACTGATAAATGGGGGAATATATCTGATAGTGAGAAAGAGAATGGTGGAAGAGGATCCAGACCTTCATATAGTGATATTGTTCAAGGTGGTCGAATGAAGATGTCTGAAAGTGAAGGTGTCATAACTACGCCACCAAAGAGGAGGCCAAGGAAGGACTACTCGTACCTGCCGAAGCCAATATCAACTAGGTCATCATCTAGGAAGGAAGGAGATCCAATGAGAGACTATACGGATCTACCCAAACCAATGGAAACAAGGTCTGTACACAAGATTGTAGGGTCACAAGAAAATGTCATTGCAAATGGGTACAGTGGAAAACGAAGAGGAGGGTCCCCGAAGAGGGACAAAGGATTCAGTGGGAAACGGCCGGTCAAAGAGAAGTTGTCCGAGGAAATGCTTCAGAAGAAAAATATATACCTTGAGATGATGCACAAATACGAATCTTCTGAAGGGGACTCAGCTGATCCTGGTGATGGGTTATCTGATGATGGGGATAAGGATGCATATGGTTTTGATGTAATGTAGCGTTTTATTTTCTACTAACTTTACTTGCACTTTTCCTTTAATAAATTTGTGGGACCAGGCTTACGCCTGGTTCAGACTTCCCTGGTATATTAATTAGTATATTCAACTGATCAAGAGGTATGTGTTAATTCTGGCCAAAATTTTTCTAATGAATATTAAATCACTAATGATAGTGAAAAAATGATAGTTGATTTTTCAATTATATCATTAAATTACATGATACATTATTATCCCAATTAATTAGCCTCTACTATCTATATAATATTTCAATATATATATGAAGAGATAAATCTTATTGATGAGAGGTCCAAATTAATAGAGATATATTAAGAATGAAAACTCTAAGAACGTATAAATCTCTCCAAGTAAGTTGGAGTGTTTGGACCAGAAGGAGTGGATCCTGATAAAATATACTCATAGTTTTGACATAATCTTATCAGTGATAGGGAAGATAAATAGGGATTCATAAAAAACTAGAAGCAAATATCCATTCACTTGAAGAGAAGTTAAAAAATAACCTTGATGTTAATGAATTAAAATTTGAATAAAAATTAGATTATATTAATGTACATGAAACCTTTTTAGAAAACAATGTTAAGATGCATGAAGTAGACGTTGAAATAATGAATATGATTTGTGATGATATGGTAATTATGATTAAAGATAAAAAAACTTGAATATGAAATTTATAGAATTCTAATTTCTGTTGTAAACATTTGAGATGAAACATATTGTGAGTTTACAAAAGAAAGAGACAAATCTTGTTTTTACTCAATACACACTGTAAGATTTTAAGGGTGAGGAACCTCCAATGAATGATATAAAGATCGTGAATTTCTTTGTAAATAACACAACCCCAGTATTAATCATTCAATGGTTAATTTATTATATTGGTGTTAGATCCAAGAAATAACATCCCAGAGGATCAAAAAGTTTTGAATCATTGGAAAAATAATAACATACAATAATATCATTTTTAAATATAATACATAAAAGAAAAAATAAATTTTTTCTTGATAACACTATAATTTATGTGAGCATATCAATAAATATTAACCATAATACACTTATTCGAATCCTAGGTAAAGGAAACATAAGAAATGGTTAATCACTAATAACATGTGTTTTTATAAAATGGAAGCTATTATGAATAATTAATAATAATATATATCGAATGGTAAATAACTAAAACACATGCAATTAAATCATTTACATGAGCATAACATGTCATGAATATAGGATTATCAAATAATTCCATATAAATAATCAAAAGTGTTTGAAAAATACCATTGGTTATGATTACTAATAAAATAATCACATGGAACATCAATAACTAATCTCTTAATGAATAAATTTATAATTTCATACATAATAAACAAACTATCATGGTCTCATTCAAATACATTATATATATATGGTTAAGTCCCCAACCAAATACTCATGATAATTTTTTTTATAATACCTACTGTTCAACTAATGGGTATGTAATTATAGTCCCCACCCATCACATAAAAATTATAATTCATTACATATATGAAATGGGTGAAGCTTATTGAATATAAAAATTCATATTGAAAAACCGTCATATGAATTGTTATTACTTACCCCAATTAATAATGACAATCATAAACCATCCAAAGTAATATGGTGAGTTGTAATAAAGTTAAACATCCATATTCAAAATGATTATATACCATGTAGCTAAATAATAGGAATCTAATCAATACTAAATATCCCTAGTAGATCATAATAACACTATATGGTTGATGTTGTTGATGAATATAAGTACAATAATAATGTCATTAAAACAATTTTGAGGGGAATTTCTTCTTTACTTTTAGTTTTCATTTAAAAATAAATATTTACCCAATATGTTAAAAATAAATTTCTTTGAAAACCACAGTTGAACCCTATAAATTAATTTTTAGAAAATATATTGGTCATGATAGTGTTAATTTCCATTCATTTCATTCACGTTTAAAAAACATTATGTTTGCATTTTTGGTAAAAGGAAAATGGGACATGCCTAAAAATTACTTGAGGATTCCTTTAAATTGTTTTTTAAAAAAGTAAAATATGAACTAAAATTTCCTCAATAAATCATTTTTATAATGTTAAAAATATTTTTAAAACATTTTTTAAAATTATGTATTTAGAAGAAAAATCATTGTATATTGAAATAAGAAATAATGTTTCCATTTCCTAAACACATCTTATCTATAATTATAAATTACTAAGAGTGGAAAATGGTAATATTACTTCAAAATTTCATAAATAAAAATAGGATATAGAAATATATTCGGTGTATTATAGAGATATCAAATTATTCCCCCAATGGAGACTTAAACATAAATTGTCTCGCATAATGATGAGATTTTGAAATAAGCCATTACAAATTCAGTAACATGTGAATCATAAACCCCAAAAAATATATAATATGAAATTGATAGTTAAATAAATTTAAGATAAGTAGATTCATAATATAATATATAAATGGGGATGTATACAAAAGAAAAAAATGAAATAAGTGGTGAATATGACATATGTATGAGATAAGTAAAAGTGAGACGAGAAAACCTTACCTTATGTTCAGCATCCTTCTTCTATATTTGAACCTCCTAAAAATAAATATAGGATTATTATATATATATTATAAAAAAACTAAAATAATTATTCATAATATATATTATTTACTTATTCTAATTTATCTCATATTTATTATCAATTCTTTGTTAAAACCACACTTTTGTGTGATAATTTCAACATTTTTCACATATGTTTTTGTCTGGAAGTTTTTTTTCATTTTTAATTGATTATCATTAAATAAAATCCATAATGTAAGTAATGATTTTAAATTCCCCATATATTAATTATATTAATATTTAAAATCATCCATGAATGTTTTTTTGAAAAATGAGTTATAATGTTTTTAGTGATGGTATGTCATATATACGCATGAAGGCCATTTTTTATTTTCATCGATGAATGGAAAAAAGAAAGGTATATAATTGTTAAATAAATATAAGAGGGAAAATATATCATATATATATATATAATATTTTCATTTCATCAATAATTTTCAAGATATATGTAAAATAGATATGAAAAACACATCACATCAGTTCAGGATGTGGTAGTTCATTGGACACCTGAGTAACATTTTTGTATTCCTACTTGTTATAATGTATGAATAATGATGTCATATTATATTTTAATAAGTATTAATATGTCAAAAATATCATACATATTATTTATCATTTTAATTATAGTCTCCCTTGTATATCAAAATTGAAAAATGAATCACATCGCTTTGCAATGTAGTAGCCCATCGTACACACATGTGACGTTATTGTATTCAACACATAATGGAAATTAAGAAGGTATATGTGATGTAATAATTATAGAAGTGTATAAAAATAATAAAAATAATAAAAATATGTTCTATACATCATTACATACACCCATGGAAGGTGGTAATGGAAAAAAATTACATTAGTTCGCAAGGAAATAGTATACTATACCCACAATCTACGATATCATCTATGAATTAATGGAGTCGAAGAAGGATGTAGGCCACTAAATTAAAATAAAAATTACTATTATTCAGGTTAATATATTGATATTATATTATCAAGATTGAATAATATCTTAAAGAGGTGGCAAGAAAAATAAAAAAAAATATTGTTTAAGAATGTTTCCACTTCTTCAGAAAACATCATTATTTTTTCATTGAATGACTTACTAGGTTGTATTTCTCTAAAAAATAAGGAATATAGTTTATTCAGTGTAGAGTATGTAAGGGATTTTGTTAGGTCTTTTACAATATTTTTTTTTTAGAAGTGTGAATAAGAGAGGAGTGGGGGCCCTTTTATAAGTGTTGTAGAGGGCACACATAGATTCTTTAGAAAAGAATAAAGTGTTTACACATTTTTAACATAAAAATTTATCCTAAGTGGGTTATTATAGATCCTTATATTTTATAGGGTTTATATATGTTCATAAATTTTTTTTTCCAATTTTATATCATTTTTATCCATTATATTTTTAGTTTAACCACTAGTAAACCTACGTTTTTCTTAACCGCTCTAATTCATTATTCACTAGTGTTACTATTCATTATTTGAAAAACTAAGGTAAAAATATAATATAATATTAATTATTATTATTTCAAATATTAGATCCACTTTACATAATTAAACTCTAAAATTTGGAAGAATTTAATTTAAAATTTATCCCAAAAACATGTCAAGAAAATAGAGTTTCAAGAAATGAATAATTCCACAATAAGATGGTCTTATAATAATTATATGATAAGAAAAAATAATTTAATTAATTAAAATAAATATTTAAATATTTATAATATATAAATTAAATATAAATTATTCTTCATTAGGGGTTATCTTAATTATTTAAAATTTTGAATCACTATGCACATTAAAATAGTATTTCAGAAAAAAAGGATTTAAATATAAAAAATAATATTAAACTAAATTTTTAATAAGATTAAAATGTCATTAACTAAATTAAATACAAATTATGAATAATTATCATGTTATAATAATTATGGGACCATTTTTATTACTTAAATTAACTATAAAAAATAAATGTTTTACTAAAAGTATAGATTTTTTCACTATTGATTAAAAATAAATACTTTCTAAAAAATCCCAAAAATTCTGCCTAAATTAATATTGATATATTGATTCCAAAAAAAATTCCTTTTATAATACAACATCTCCAAATAACACAAAATAATAAAATATTTCCTAAAAACAGTAATAAAAATAATTTTTTCCAAAACACTGATTTTTTGAAGAATAAAATATCATTATTAAGTGTTGAGTGAATATTTAGTAAAAATTTATTAATATATTTATATTTTGTAGGAACATTATCTATATATTCCATTTATTATTTAACATTATTCATACCTTAAAATTTCAAGGCTAGTATATAATGGTAATATTTAAATTATATATTTCCTGGATTGTTTATACTCGGGGTTTCATGTCATATATGCAATCTAACATATATTTTTTTAATAATATTAGTGTTGTGTGTTAATAATGATATGAAAGATATTAATATTATTTACAAGTTAAATAATTTAAAATTCATCTATGTTACATTCTTTATACTTTCAAAAAATTGTTTTCTTCACAATTTGACTATGCACATTGAACTAAATTGTTTGATATTTGAAACTTCAATTATTAGAATCCCAAATTGTAAAAAGGGTTAGCAAAAAATCTTCTTAAAATAGTGAAAGGGTATTTATAAGGTCCTATAGAATAACACATATCTACAATTCTATGTAGGAGATAATTAGAATGATGTAAAATTATGAACATTTAAAGAACGAATAAATAATTATAGAGAGTGATAAAGGTTACTGATCATAATATATTGAATGATTAAGAGAATTTTAATGACAATAAGGCCACAATTCTGTAATGATTTAAAATACTATTCCATTTACAGGACATGATATTAATATGATAACATTTTTCTTTCATGATCCTTTTCCCATGATTGAGGAATTCATTACCATCTATTAATATAAATAAATATACTTAATTAATATATCTATTTATCATAAGAATAATGTCATCATTTGGTTTTGGTGTTTGACCAAAAATTAAATATTTTATGATAGAATCACTTTTAATGGTGAGAAACAAAAGGATCAAGAACTAAAAGAAATAGTCAATCCATTATAGGAAAACTTAAGTTTATTTGATATGATCTCCCTACATAGATTCTAACAGATCATTCTAAACTGTGTATCATGACCATCCTTCAAAAGGTATTCAAACTTATATTCCATATTATCTCTTTCTTCATTAAATTAATAGTCAAAAATGTGGATTTTTTTAAAGAAGAAATATTTCCTTTAACGAATAAAAAGTTACTCAATGGAGTGAAATGTATTTTCTCCCATCTCAAGATATTTTAAAAAACCAAAATGAATATAAATAATTATCTATTATTAGATTAATTTATAAAACAAATAAATATCTAAAAGTTATACTTAATACATTTCATAATCTGTTAATGTTAATACCCATACAAAATACATATGACCAGATTCAATGTCCAATAATTTAGAAGATTGTCTCTAA
Organism: Viscum album; assembly: GCA_963277665.1. Taxonomy (NCBI): domain Eukaryota; kingdom Viridiplantae; phylum Streptophyta; class Magnoliopsida; order Santalales; family Viscaceae; genus Viscum; species Viscum album. The sequence goes on along the minus strand of OY728157.1, from coordinate 1,255,923,500 downwards.
AATGAAAAAAGAAACTTTCCTTTAGATTTCCCAAACAAGAAAATTTATCTACTAATTTCACATACCAAATTTTTGAGTACCTTGATCACCACAAGGACTTAATGAAAACATGAATTATTGTAAAATCAAATTCTTAGATTTCAAAATATATTCCATAAATAAAAAATTTCTCTAAACTCCATCATAGAAAACATAAACCATTAAATAAGTCACTAATGTCTAGGTTCCCAATACTATCCCATAAACATCTCTTTATCATTATTATCTCATTATATAGAACATATTAAGGTCAATATTTCATTAATCATGTGTTTCATAAAAAATAATATCTTTCCACTAAATTACTTTCCAAAATAACATTCAACACATGATGTTAAGGCTATAAATAAATATTACTCAAATAAAATCCGTAGACATTTCATTATTCTTATATATATAATATTATCAATGAAATACAAATACAACATATTTATTTAATCCAAATTCACAATCACTTTAATCATTCCTCATCGGTAATATCAAAATAATAAGATTCACCCTAACATCATATTATGTTTGGAGGTATATTCCATTTATTCTTGAGGCATTGGTTGGAATAGTGACCTACATACATAGAGTTAAGGAATATAAATTTGAGTGATTTACTGTGACCATGGAAGTTATTAGAATGCTATAATTATTATCTACAGTTAAAGAAAAATAGTTCTACTTTTAGACATGTAACAATGTGTTTTTTTAATAAGTATCACATGTGGGAAAATCATTTTATTCCTTCTACAATTTACATACATTATAATCTATTATCCTATTATTCTATTACTTCCCTTATAATCCATAACATATGAAAGATTACTTCTCTATCTTGATACAACATAATACTATCTTCTCATTTTTTGATTTGTTTTAGGATATTAGTTCCCTTCAAAGGATTGTATTTTACCCAATAAAGAATAAATAAATTATAATCTTTCGTTTATATAAATATTTGGTATCATGTCTTTCTAAGCGTTAAATGTTGGATTAATACTTTGAATAATTTTCTTCTTTCCTTTTTCTTAGTATCAGAAATTTTATATTTATATCACATCATTTCCCATGAGGAAATTACTTTTCCAATCATAACAACAGAAATAATACATTACATGTTTGTTATTTAATATTTATCATTAGTGTTTTGAATGAATAACCACCACAGATCCATATCTCATGAAAGAAAACAAACATCCATTTCATCCTTATCCCTTTAAACATATTACCAGGGAAATAAATATATTGTATAAGGAACATATCTACTTTTCAACTAAAAATATATTTATTATCCCTTAGAATGAATGATTTTACAAACACGTGAAGGGGCCTGACATTGTTACACCACATGGTGGATCACCAGGTTTCTTTATATGTGAATGGTTGTCACTCATAACCCATGTCTTCTACCTCAATATGATTATATGTTTATCATTTCCATTTATATCACCACCTCCAACTTCATAATATTTTCAAATATGGAAATACCAACAAGGATTTCATGCATTGATACAATTCTCATTCCTTATGTTAAGATAAATTTATAAAAAATTAAATATACTAGATTGGATCATAAAATAATGAAACATAATTTATAATCCCTAATCTATTAAAATATATAAAATAAATTGAAAAATTAATTCACAACTAATCTCATAATCATAAACATGGTTTGTTTGGGAATGTTTTATTTTTTTCAAATATTTAATAATGGTTTGTAATGAAAATTTCAATTATCCTATGTATATCCCTTGGGAGAGTCAAAAAAATATGTAGTAAGGACTATTTTGAGCACCAGGTGATGATCGATTCAAATCATAATGTTCCATTTTTATAGCTATTACACCTAGGTACGAGTATTTTAAACCAAAATAAACTTCTATTATTGAAAAAAATAATGGATTTATTAGATAAACAAAAAAAATTCTCAAAAACACTATAGTGTTTTATTATATACTTATACTCATAGTTTATCATAGGTATATGTTCACTAATATATGTTTTCATAAATCCATTTCTCATGGTTTTCACTAACCATTATTAGATACCAACTATAAAGAATTCTGTCATTGTATCCCACACGATATGGCCACATTATTACATTACTGTAATATACAAGATATCAATTCCCAAAGGACTAAATAGTTTTTTAGACATGGAAAAATAAAGACATACTAAAAAATCATATTATAAATGAAAACAAAAATTACAACATTTAATTTTCATATAGAACACCAAAATTCCATTTATCATATCCCTCCAGATGAATAATAATATACTTCATGGAATATCATTTAAAGGAATCATATAAAAGGATTCAGATAAAATGCACAGAAAGGGTTTGTATACAGTATAATCAATCAACTATAGATTATCAAAAAATAAGAATTGAAGGGAAATGAACAAAAAACAAATCATTAAATCAATTAGTTGTAAATAATATGATAGGAAAAAATGATTATGAAACCATTACATATAAATAATCACATAAGTTTGAAAAAAAACCATGGATATTCTAAATAAATGAATAAACACTAAAAACATCAAAAATAATCTCACAATGAAGGAATTGTTAATTTTTTAAATCATAAACTTACCATCATGTCCTCATTAAATTAAGTTTTACAATCAATTACTCATAATAATACATCTTGCATTAATTAATATGGCCTCAATGAAATACTGAAGAATTTTTTTTCATAATACATACCGAAACATCAAGGGGATATTTAATTCTTAGCCCCACTTACCAATTAATAAGTAAAATTCATTCTTCATATTAATTTGTTGAATTATAATCAACATAAAAATTACTATATACATACTCACATATGAATTATTAATACTTACAACAATTAATAAACATAATTATAAAACATCTAGAGTAATATGGTGAATGTAAATAGAATTTGATATCCTCATACAAACTAATCATAAAGCATTTGTAGACATACTTTTGAAATTATAAATATAATATTTCCCAAGTGTATAATAAGTAATAAAGGGATTATGTCATTTATGAATATTAATTTTATAAAAATGCCATTCAAAATTTTTTTGAGGAAAATGCCATTTTCACATTGAAAATATTTTTAGAACTAAATGTTCAAAAACTATTTTGAAAATAATTTGATTTTTAAAATAACTTTTAAAATTATATAATAATATTTGGAATATTGAGTTTTCCTAATGGTGGTAGTTTTTTCCTCATGTTGTACATGATTAAACAAATATTCTTTCTCATTTTTGGTTATAGTCATAGAGAACATTTTTAGAAAAAGACATGATGATTCCATTTTTAAAAAAAAATTAAAAGGGGTAAAAATTTATTTAAAATTTAAATAGGATAATTTTAAAATATTTTTTTATTTTTTTTAGAAAACATGGATTTGGAAGAATAGTCATTTAGTCTTGAAAATTTATTTAATGTTTCCTTTACATAAAAACATTTATTCAATCATTATATGTTACAAAAGTGTAAAATTAAACTATTACATAAATTTTTAATTAATAACCATAGGAGATTAAAATATATATTTTTATGATATAAATACAAAATAATTCCCCCAAGGTAGTGTTAAACAAACATAATCCAGAATAATGACAAGATTTTGAAATAAACTGTTATCCCTTTGATATCTTTTAAATCATAAAACCAATTAAATAAAAACATAAAATAAAACATTAAATACCATGAATAAAAATATATTCACAATATACCATAGTAAAATTTATGATATATACCCCAATATAAACAAATAGGTGGTAAATATGAGATATGTATCATGAATGGAAATGTTAGACGAAAAAATGTTACCTTAAGTCTGACTTCTTTAATTTGTGTTTGAAAATATTTTATAATAGATATAGGTTTATTATAAATATATTTAAGAACCATATTACTATATATCATAACATATATTGTTTAGTTATTTTCTAATATCACCTATTTATTAAAAATTATTTGTAAAAATAAGAACTTTTATGGGTGATAAGTATTCTATTTTTCATGCATGTTTTTCTTCGATAATTTCGGTCATTTTTCACTGATCTTGGTTAAGTGACATAAAAATATTAGTAATTATTTAAATACAACATTTATTCATTATATACGTATTTATAGTCAAATATAAATGTGATATATTGATACATTAGTTTCATCCTTCATAGAGATGGTAGGCTATATATACGTCTGAATGTTGTTTTAATTTTTCATCGAAAGATGGAAAAAATAAGGGTACATAATAATCAACAACTAATTAATTTTTAATATTAAAAATATATATTATATACTCATTAATTATATATTTATTACCATTCAAGTAAAATGGAAATGAAAAACAAATCACTTCAGTTTGTGAGGTAGTAGTCTGCTATACATAAGAGTGAAGTTGTTGCATCTCGATAGGTTGGAAGATAATAAGTTAGAAGTGAAATTGTACATATAGAAGTATATTTATATCATAAATATAACATATTTTCATTAATATTATTATTATTATCTTCCATGAAAATATTATTTGAAAAGGTTGACACAACACCCAGTGAGGTGGTAGTCCACCATAAACATGAGCAACGTTATCATATACCCCATGGAATGGAAATAAACAAGATATTTATATTATCATAATAAAACAATTATATAAATTTAAAAAATATAATATAAATATTTTAAATCACCCATTTTATACTACCTTTAATTATGGTGATAGAAATCTAATTTCATAGGTTTATGAGGCGGTAGTTTGTGATACACAAGATGGACGATTTCACTTCATACCAATTAGAAGATGTGGTGGATATAGGTCATGAAGTTAATATAATAAACTATAATTATATGTGACCTATTTGTGTTATTATACTATCAAATTTTATTAATATTTTATAGAGGTGTAATAAGAAATAAAATAAAAAATGCTTGTTTAAAAACGTTACCTCTTCTTCAGATAACTTCTTTAGGATTTTCTAAAAATCATTAATAGGTTTGATTTATAATCAAAAAAGGAATATATGATATTGGTAGATTAATAAGGAAGGTATTTGAAAAATAAATTTCTAATCAAAATATTTTTCATGTGTGAAACGGTTAGGATAGGGGGTTTCATTTTATAAGTGGGGGAGAGGACAAACATTGATGGTTTTAAAAGAGTACTGTATACCCACATTTCTCACATGCCAGAAGGATATAAAATAGGCCATTCCTAAAACATAGAGAATATAAGGGTGAAATATGTACATAAATTTATTCTGGATATGTATTTGGTTTATTTTAACCCTTGTCTTCTTAGTTTTTCACCCGGCAAAACCGTTTTTACCTTTACTTTAGTAAATTGTTTTTTCATTTTCACTATTCATTATTGTAAAAATTTATGTAATAATTATTATATAATATTAATTATGATGATTAGTAATATAGAATCAATTTTACCAAATTAAAAACACATATGTGGAGTAAAATAATATAAATTCAAACTAACTGACGTGTGGAAAAAATGGTTTTCAAGATATGTATTTTTCTATCACATGATTATTTTATAATAATTACATGAAAATTAACCATAATTAAAGTAATTAAAATTAATATTCATTGATATATAATATATAAACATGATGTAAATATTTCCTCATAAGGGGTTATTTTATTTAGTCAAAATGGAAAATCATTATGAACATTCAAATAGTTTCTAGAAATAGCTCTTATAAATCCTAAAAATAAACTTATGTCAAAATAAAGTATACAGAATATTTTCATAAAATTAATTTAATTAAATAATAATAATTTATATTTACAATATTAAAATAATAATTTTACTTTTATAATACTTACTATTTTGAAAGGAAATAACAATTAAAAAATCAGTATATATCCATATTCATTGAAAAATTATTATTTTTAGAAAAATCCAAAAATCTCACATTCAATAAATATCAATATTCTAATATCAAAAAAAAAAATCAGTTTATAATATGTTATTCATAAAACATCCATTAATTAATTATAATATTTTCTCTCAAAAAATAATAAAAAGAAAATTTATAGGTGACACATTTTTTGTAGAATAAAATATATTTATTAAAATTTGATTGATTATTTATTAAGAATTTATTAATAAATTTATAATTGGTATGAAATATATATATATATATATATATATATATATATTTCATGTAATATTTAATCCTATTCAAAACCTACAATTTAGCGACAAGGTTAATATTACCATATTTACATAAAATATTTAATGGATCGTTTATGCTCGGTGATGCGTGTGAAATAAAATATCAAACATTATGTCAATTTTTTTTAAATTTTGTGGTTTCAGATACTGTTATCTATAAAATAGATTATATTTAATTAAAATAAATATAAATTAAAATAATATGGGGTTATGTTCACCCTACATTATATAAATTATTGTATCATAATTTGAACTGGCACTTGGAAATCAAGGTTATGAATTTCTGATAATTAATTTAATGAATATCTAGCCTCCAAAAAGGGTTAATAAAAATTCATCTTAAAAGTGGTTTAGGGTATTACAAATGTTATATATAATAACACATATATACATTTACGTGGAATATAACATAGGTGGGATATTGAAATATAGACATGGTAGAGAAGCATGTATAATTATGGTGTGTGATAGAGGTCAGTGATTGAAAGAAAGAGAATTATGAGTTGAATGTTAGTAACAATAATAACATAAATCTGTGATGATTTACAACACCGCTTGATTTATCATATATGATGTCAATAGGATAATTTTTTTAAAGATCATTTTTTATATTGATGAATTATTTTAATATATAAAATTATATGGAAATATAAATAGACGATATATTTTTATTTAATAAGACAAATTTCATCCTTTGGTTTTGATTTGAATAATTTTCACTTCATCTCTTACTCTAATAAATAAATATCTAGAAATGTTTTTTAATGGTTGAGGCACTAAAATTTACATATAACATAGTAAAATCTACAAAAAAATGAGTGACATGTCAATTTCCCTTATCTAGATATTTTCTTAGAAATTTTTTTTTGAAGATTTATCCAATAATACATTAATTTATATAACTTGAAAAACAACCCTAGAGTTCAACTTAACAATTTTCATTAACAATTAATATTAAGAATCATAAAAAATATATTTGATGAAATACAATGTCCATGAAATTTATAAGATCACAAAATTACTAAAATCAATATAAAATTACCCTTCTAAAACAACATAATGTAGCACTTAATGTCACATATCAAATATTTGAAAACTTTTGTCACAATAATACCTTCAATAAAACATGCATGATTCAAAAATTGAAATCTAATATTGTAAAATATATTCAATAAATCCCAAAAAATAATGTAAACTCCAACAAATATAACATAAACTAATAAATCACTCTCCAAAATTAATGTTTCTAGTACTATCCCATAAACATATATTTATAATTTTTATCTCAACATAAATATCATATTCAGGGTTATCTTATCATAATATTGGGTTTAATAATAATATCAACTTTCCACTGAAAAATTGTTATTTGTACCATTCAACACATTATTTTAAATCATTAAAGAAACACCACTATAGTATAATAATTATATGTTTCATGATTCTTATAATAATAATATCAAAGATAAAATACTTCTACAACATATTTTTTGGAATCCAAATAGACAATAACATTAATCCTTCCACTTTGGTTGTATTAATAGAATAAGATTGGCCTTGATCTATTAGGTTCTACTTTGGTACATTGCCTTGATTTTTGAGGAATTGGTTGGAATAGTTCCCATATCCTTACAGCTAAAGAACTATACAATTACGGATTCTATCATACCCTTTCATTTATGAGAATCATGGCCTTCTTCTACACCCTTGAAGAAAACCCATTTTTCTTTTAGGCATGTAACAATGTTCTTCTTTCTAAAAGTGTCACATGTGGGAAAATACATATTTCCCATGTTCCCATTATATATTTTCTCCCTTCGAATCCATAATACATGTAGAATTGAATATCTATTTCTATAGAACATTTTTATATGCCCTTATTGGATGAGAATGTTTGGATGACTACAACCCTCCAATGGATTGGATTTGACCCATAAAACAAATGGACAATCTTAATTTATAGATTATGTATATAGTTTATAGAATTTATTCCTTACCATGTATTTTTTTCACACTTATCAACATTTTTATCTTCCTTTTGTCTCAAACAAATGAATTCTATCTCCATGTTCGGTCATTTATCATGAGGAAAGTCATTTTACAATAACAATACTTTAAAATCCATTCATTAATTATTTTATATTTCTTATTCATCCTTAGTGATTTGAAAAAATGACAACCATTGATCTATATCACATGATAGATGATAAAATACCATGAAAACATTCTACATTTGAGAACATAATAATAATAAATAATTATATTCTAGAATAAATGTATATATTTCTCAAGTAAAAATGGATTAAAAAATATGGTTTAATGATGGAGGGTTCTGATCCATGAAGTTGTCTAAAACTATTACACTTCCTAGAGTATAAAAAGGATAATCTATACGGTCAAGGTTATTACTCATATCTTGAGTTATCATCCCCAAATATGGTAATAGTTTTATAATTTCATACTACAGATAAATCCCCAACATCATTATATTCCCTATGAGAGAAATAATTACAAGGAGTACGCGCATTGACATTGTTCTCATTCCATGTGATAAGAACCATTTCTAAATAATTTAACAATCTAAAATATATATTTTAATTATGAAATATAAGTTATAATCCAAATACTATGAAATATTTAACATAAATTAAACAATTCATTCATAGATAATCTCAAAATCCAAAACATTGTTTTTTGGGGAGTATTGTAGGACAACAAAATTATATTCATTACTTCATTATGGTTTGTGAAGAAGAAGTTAATTATCCTAAGAATGTCCACTAGTAATATCTAATAAAATATAGAGCAAGTGCAGTATTCATGCATCAAGTGATGAAAATGTCAAATCCTAATGTGACCTTTTTAGAGTTACTACCCTTAGGTATAGTTGTTCCAGAACTACATTTACTTTTAGTATTCATATAGGGATGTATTTTTAGGATAAACACATATTATATTCCTAAACAAAGTATAATTATAAGTTTATACATGTATCCTCAAGGTATATCGTAGTTTTAAATATTCTTATCTATGTTTTAATAAATCCACTTCCAAAGGATTCTAATAAACATTCTCTAATATGAATTATAAATACCCTAACCCTTGAATCCCAAAGTAAATGGTTACTTTATTGCTTTGGTTCTGAATACACATGATCATATCCCAAAAGACTGAATATTTTATTTGTAGTGGATAAAATATATATATATATATACATGAATATCACATTAAAATTGATGACATAAAATATAAACTAGCATTTTCTCTTATAACACTATAATTCTATTTAAAATTTCCTTGAATATCAATCATATTACACATGTTCTCATTCTATTTAAGAAACCAACCCTAGTAATATACAAAATGGTAATGTGATCCAACCAACAAGAAGGCCTAAGAGGTGTTACCGATCCTACCATACTAGAAAATATAGCAGTTCATTATGAAATTTCATTGGGAACAATCCACTCCATGAAAAAAAGAGAAATTAAAAAAAGGTACAAAAAAATTTTAACTTTCATAATAAAACTAATAAAACTATACCTACCTTCAAATAACTATAAAACTAACCATCAACCACTAAACCAAAATACCTTTGTAATGACTAGGTCCAATATGGAAACAACACCTAATGATAATAAAAATGATATAGCAATAGGTGTGTTTATTAAAACATAGTAGGTCTGACTGAATAACCTATTCTCTACATCGTTCCTTTAAAATTAAAACATACTCATTCTTTTTTGTAAATAAAATTTATTAAAAATAATGTATTCTATTCATTCGAAAACAAGTATCAAGCTACCATTTCCTACATAAACCCATTTTCAATATATTTTAATATTTTTTTAAAAAAAATGATGAAATAGTAATTTCTGTATGGATACATAATTGTAGGGAAAGTAAAAATTCCTTTTATAACTTTTGAAAAGAAATGGGAACAATGGTAATTGAGTTTAAAAAAGTACGACAAAAATCAATATAAAAAGACAGAAATAACCCTGGGAAATCTCTATGTAACTAGGGCTAGTTGGGTCTAATGATCCTTGCACTCTAGATGGTCACATACTAGACAAAGTGGTCCATCTCCTACTTGATCGAACAATTCACCTATCATCATAGATGAGTTTAGTGATGTAATGTAATCCGATAAGGGAGAACAATCCTTGGCCCAGCTGACTCACCTAGCGTACTAGACATAGTCTGATAGAATAGATACCAAGGATTCCCATGTGCCATGTTTAAATAGAAGAGAGATTTTATTAAGGAATCATATATATATATATATACATATATCAACTTCTTTACAAAAAAACCCATAAACATTCTATCATCGAATCTCCATTCATAAAAGCATCACATTTCCATGTCACTTAATCTAAGAACAATCCTATTTACTTGGAACATATATAGAATCTATCTTTTAACACATACATCACATTTTAGATTCGAGGGGAATTCTATTAGTTTGATTTTCAATTTCAATAAAACTATTATGGGTACCAATCAAACCTTTCAACATTTAATGAAACATATTTTAAAAAACTAGTTGAACATTAAAAAATATTCACTTCTAAAATGATGTTGAGTGAATTCTTCCACATGAAAAATATATGTCTTAAGTTTAGGAAAATCATGCTAATAAATGAAAAACGATTATCAATAAGAACAACCAATTTTTACTAGAATATATATACACATGAATATAAAAAAAACTTTTAAAATACTCAATAGATCAGGAAATTGAAATTAAAGGATCAAACCAAAAAAATCTACCTCAAAATACACTGATTTTGATGTCAGAAAAACATATACACTCTTTTATTCTTACATGAAAAATCATATATATATATATATAACTCATAGATGAAATTTTGACATCCCTCTCACCATGAGTGAATATCTACAAATTGTATACATATATATATATATACATGTTTGTATATACACCTTACCCTTGAATATCTGTGTAATAAACCCTCACAAATAGAGGTCTAAAACATACTAGATGGCAATACCAAAAACCAAAATAACTATAAGATCAAAAAATTAAAAATCATCCAAATGTGAATAATTAAAAAAACATGAAACCAAAACCGAATATGATACCTTTATTAGTATAATGAACTAACATTACTCAAACCCCACAAGCCATAAAAACAAAAATCCGACTAATGGAATCCCATAAAAAAGGTTTGCGGTCATCTACGAATTGCACACAATATAAGAGAGAATGATAACCAAGAAAAGGGTAAATATGTGAGTGATTTAGAGGATAAATTCTTACCTATGAATATTAAACTCAAAATTTAGGGAGAAATTTGAAAGAAGACAGGGAAGAGGGGGTGGCTAAGCATGAGGGAAGGGGCTTTGGCTGAGGGGTGGCACATGACATAGAGAGGGGTGGTTGGGGGTGAGGGGTGGTTGGTGGGGTGGTGGTGGTGGATGATTAGGTAATGGGTAAGGGGATATATATATATATATATATTACTATTATGATTATTTTAATTATTTATTTTTTGAAAACTGGATACCATGAGTTATTTGGCCATACAACTGGCCAAACCTTGCAACAATCATGTACTCCCCACATTACTCTTGGAAACCCTCACATAAACAAGGCTCTTGTTTTGTAAATATATTTTCTCGCCATTCAATTTGTCTATTTCAAAATCCTTAGACAATAAAACACATGTTTTACATATATTCAATTAATTGTGAACCAACCATGAATCCATGATACGAACCCAAATTTAAAAATTTAAAAATAGATAATCACCTAACCCAATTGAAAGGCAAAAAATTAAATGTTTCCAAATAATTGATATTTCACGGTTATGGTGTGACAAATATCCCCACAATTACACTTTAGGATCACAAAAAGTCCTTAATGTTTTAGCTGGTCATAACATTATACAAAAGAAAACCGCTACACAAGATGAGGTTCCAGAAAGACAAAGAGCAAATCATTGTGAAAATTTGAGCACCAAAGGATAGAAAATTCACTACTGGAAATCTAACCTTTCCCAACGCTTCAATATCAACAGTTTGTAAAAACCGTTAGTATAGGTCCCCTTTCCCAACGGTTTGGCCAAACCGTTGGGAAAGCCCACTTTGAGGCCACCTTTCCCAATGGTTTGGCCAAACCGTTAGGATAGGTATACCCTTTCCCAATGGTTTTCCAAAACCATTGGGAAAAGTCCACATTGTGGACACCTTTACCAATGGTTTGGCCAAACCATTGTGAAAGGTCCCCCATAAATCAACCTTCTACCCAAAATTGCACCAAGATTCAAGGATCTATACCAACGGTTGTCAAAACCATTGGTATAGGTTTATACCAACGGTTTTGACAACGGTTGGTATAGATCCTTTTATTTTTTATCATATATTCATACCGATAATATTATATGAATCAAAATTTAAAAAAATTATGATAATACATATATATATTTATGTAATTATGTTCACAAAAGTCATGTTAGGTTAGTGGTTAAGTTGTTCAATGATAAACTAGGGGTCCTGCAATCAAATCCCAGTGAATGTTTTTTTTTTGAAATACATATAACAACGGTTCCATAACCATTGGTATAGATTTTCATTTTACTTATACCGATGGTTTCCAAAATCGTTGGTATAGACCTATCCCAACGACTTACTTGGCTACGGTTCTCCAAACCTTTGGTATAGGCTATACCAACTGTTTGGAGGACTATACCAATGGTTCCAAACCGTTGGTATAGGTTAGTTTTCCAGTAGTGATTGATCATATTCAGGGAAAAAAACTACATTATAAGAGAAACCAAGAATGACTATAGAAATTGAACCATCCAAAAAAGGGCTAAACAAAAGACACAGAAACCTCCTAACACAACCTTAAAACATGGAATAAATTGACCACAAGCATAGAAATCACAACAAAAAACCACCATATCCTATTTGTGCTCTCAAAATGAATGATTCACATGAACTATTATCCAATCCTAAAAAACTATTATGCTCATATTCGAGAAGAACAAAATAAAAGAGTCACATGAAAAATTGGAGTTCGAAATTACATAGAAGTAATGAATAAGTAAAAGAGATGTTTTCTCACCATGAGCTTAACGAGGGTAGTATCCCACAAATATTATATCCCTAGTTAAACAATGCTTCCTAAAATAGAAAAAATATAACAAATATATTCAAAACCCTTAACATTTTTGTGACTATTTAGCTTTACATGTCACACCCATCCACTTTACAAGAATACATCAATGATACCCATAATATTTATCTCCAACAATATAGAACTGACTATAAATGAATTTTTACTATGATGAATCCAAAATGGACTATTATTAAGTAAAAAAAGTTCCAACCCCATGAAACCAAAATTGGGCACCAAACTAGGTCACAATTGATAATTTCCCAAGGTATAGAATCTCTAGAAATGTGCCACCTAAAACCAAAACTACTCCAAAGTTAGGTTAACCATTAAAAAGTTCCCATAAACTATGAATAAACATAAATATCATGAAAACAACTGGACAAAAGGATATCCCATGAAAAATATTCAGAAAATAAAATACAAAGTAAGGGGATGCATAAAAAGTTTGTACATCAACAGTAGATACAACATCCTGGGTTTACATCAACCACACAAAAAAATTACATGGTTTTTAGAATATATTTACTCTAGGATGATTTATAGAGACCTAATTTCATGAAAAATATACTCATCGATAGTTTTAATATGTTAATCCCTAACTTAAACATCCAAATTATATATCAAAACATACTAAAACCACTTCAGGTTACCCAAGTCCCCACACCAAATAAAAAACATCTCAAAATCTAACTACAAAGAAGGTACTCTCCTCTTTTTGAACTAATTCAGTTTAACGACCACCCAATAAGACCCAAGTGAGGTCTAATTTCAAGAAATTATATATCTCTTCCACTCTATTAAATGTATGTGAAGATTAAAAAATGGGAATACCCAAAGAAACAATAATTTATAAATTCCAAAAATACTCCATCCAACTCATATTTTACAAGATCAAACCATTAAACAATGAACATAAATGATTCCTAAAACCATCCTTCACATTTGAAATCAAGGAAAGAACCATAGAGTCCAAAAATATACTCTTTTACTAGAAGACAACTTCTGTATAATCTCAAAACAAGAGACACTAAACCCAACATATGTCTATAAAAAATAAAATCTCCACACTTAAATCAAAAATAAAAAATTAATACTCAAAATAACATTCGGATAATATTTCCATCATAATAGAATAGAAATCTAAGTAAGAAATATATAGACACATTAAGCAAGAATAAATCCTATTCAATTATTTCAAATCATTTAAATCCTTTTTTAGAATACCATTTTAAATAAGAACAAAAATAATAATTAAGAGATAAACAACCCACCATTGGTATTCCATGAAGCCCCACATTTACACATCATGGTTCTAGATTATGCACCCATCCACACATACCACCAGTATTCCACTTCCACACACACATCCATATATATGAGTATGCATAATATTACCAAAGGAAAAAATAAGAAATTTTTATCCTGAAAACAAAAAAAGTAAACTAAATTCAAATTCACTACTAATTTGAATCCATCCCTTATAATCCCTGAATAATGAATTTTTAAAATCATAATCTTTAAGGAACATACATTTCACATTTCACAAAACATTATAGATAACCCTAAAATAATTTCAAAAACATTTCTATTTCACATTTTAAAAAAATTATAAAAATAATAATAATGGATTCAAAAAACACTTTTTAATTTTTAAGAAAACTCATTTCATTTCCCAAACAATCCAAGGGTCTAATTTTTTAAAATAATATTTGGAAGACTAAAAATCATTTAAAAATCATAGAAAAACACTGAAAACCCACATAAACCAAAACTAAGAATAAATGAAGTTAACTCAAAACATAATAGATAAAAAATCCCAAAAATATATATGAACAACCATTACACGTGAATTGGATGAACAATTTTGGAAGGCAATTAACAAAACATGTGAGTGCATTGGATATCATTAGTGATGTTTTCATGGTCTATGCATGGTTTTATATATCATTCATGGAATCCATAAACCCATTTAAATTCTTCCATAATAGCCACTCTATGACCTGGAGATTCTTAAAAGAATGAACTAATTCTCAAATATAGACAAAACACTCCATCAAAAACCAAACACTCAAAAAAATTCAAGATCTAATCTTGGATTCTGAGAAAAAACCATTGCAGAATTCCCTAGAAATTCAATCTTCTTTCCAAAAAGGTAGTGATCAAGAGACGACCCATGAATGGATAGTTGAATTTATAAAATATCAACTGAAAAATATTGTAAATAAACAAATAAAAATGGATAGCTTTGATACAATTATTTCATAAACTAAACTGAGTCCACCCCGATCAACCCACCCAAGTCATTCCACAACACGACCTATGAGGCATTCCATATATTATAGAGATTCCAATTAGTGTCAAGAATCAATAACACTCTATTTTGAATGATTTATCCCATAAAAATGGATAATTAAATAAATTAAAATTGAACAAAAAAACAAAACTCATTGTGGGAAGGAAATAAAACCAGATATACCATCATATATCCCTCTAGTTCAACATCAACCACTGAACCAACATCAGTCCATGATGACCATGTACAAGTAGAAATCAACATAATAATAAAAAGGTAATGATAAATCTATATGTGTGAGTATTAAAACATATTATGAATGCCCAAAAAAATATTCTTTGTTCCATACATTTAAAAATAATACAAATCCATTTATGTTTAAAAATAAATAATTTAGAAAGTATGATTTTTCAATCAATTCAAAAATATGTATCATTATTATATTTCATTAGTAAACCCATTTTCCTTTACTTTTATAAAATATATTTTACAAAATTATAAAAGAATTGTTTCAGTATGGATTCATTACAGTTTATCAAGTAAAAATGATTTTTGTTACTTTTAAAAATGAAGGGGAATTGTGATGAGGTCATTTAAAATAGTACTAAGAAAAACAAGTGTAAAAGAGAATAAGATCCATGGGAAATATTTATGTAATATGGGATAGTGGGTTTCTATAAATCTTGTACTCATAGTGATCACATAATTGACATGACAAATTGTATAATTCTCAATCCATCAAATCCTTCTCATAACGGTTTAGTTGGTATTGTAATGTAATAATACAAGGGTGACTGAACCTCAAACATTCCAAATCTCTTATCATACAAGAACTTGTCTTCCACCTAGGTACCCATGCTTTTTATGTTCCATTCACAAATAGATGAGAGTTTTTATACAGTAATCATATATATATATATCACATTATTTAAACAAAACCAAACAACCTTATCATCATAGAGCTCCAACTATAAGCACATCCCCTTTCCAGGTCACTTATAAAATATTAAGCCTCTTTAGCATGCACATATCAAAAATTAATCATCTAACACATACATCGAATATTTAAACTTGAGGATCATTACTTAAGAGAGGGTTTCCTTTTCCATAATACATTTAAAGGTGTCATCCAGAACATACAAATTTTAAAGAAAACCTATTTTAGAAACCAATTTAACATTAAAAATACTACACTCATTCCAAAATAAGATTTAGTACATGATTTAACATTATAAAACAACATTGGGAGCATTGGAAAATAAATTTAAAAAATTAAAAACCATTTCCATGATAAAAAAGGAAACATTTACATATATATCTATACCACATAAATGTAAAAACATACTTTGAAAATGATCTATCAATCATTGAATAAATTAAAGAATCAGGCATATAATTAATAGATCAAATTACACTACTTTTCATTCTTGGAAACCGGATCCACAATTTTATGCTTACAAACACATGAATTTATAAATATATTTATATATAACCATAGATTGTGTGTATATATTTACCTCTATATGAGAGAAAATATATAAATTCGGTAAATATATATATATATATATTTCATACACATGAATATGTGTGAAGGACACCCTCATAAACATCACTCCAAAATATACTAGAGATAAATGAAAAAAACACTACAATATACCTAAATAAAAAATCAAAAAAATATGAATAATGAAGTAAAAACATCCCTAAACAAATTGATAACTCACTGGCATCTATAATTACATGAACTAACCATAGTTTAACCCCACAATAAATAAAAACAAAAAGACAATGGAACCCCCAAAAATAGGTTAGGGTTTGGTCAAGGAATGCACATAATATGGGAGAGAATATAAACCAATAAAAGGAAAAATGTGAGGAGAGAATAAGAGTATAAATACTTTCTCGAATAGATAAAACTAGAAACCAGGGATGAAATTTTCCATTAGAGTTAAATTATGGGAAGGTTGAGTGTGATGGAGGGGGATTCAACTGAGGGGTGTCACATGACATCGAGTGGATGTAAGGAGTGGGGGGTCAAGTGTGTTTAGGGGAGGGGGAATATATTTATGTTTTATTATTTTTTAAATTAATTCATTATTTAATATTTTTATTTTTATTTTGAAAAATGGGTATCATACATGGTTTGTCCACACGGTTGGTCTAACCCTCCACCAACTATGAACCCCTCACATGTCCCTAAAACACTTTGCATGGTCAAGTCGCATAGTTTGGAAGACTGTGTGCTGACCGTATGATTTGGGTCTATCATAAACTATTAATGGTCTCTCCAGGGTTGTACGTATTTTCTACTATCTATTCTCCAACTGTGCACCCATGATAAAAACAAAAAAAATTAACATTTGATCTCAAAATAGTGAAAAACTCAAAATCAAGGATGAAAATAATTAATTGATTAAAAATAATTAATATTTTAGGGTCATGGTGGGACATCATGGAGAAGGGAAACATAGTAATGGGGTGAGCTCGAATTCTTAGAAAGGATTTGCATACAATGAAATGAATCATGAATATATATAGTAAAATAAATAAATAAAGGTTAAAAAATTAAAACATTCCATTAAATAAATTACAAGTTAATAATATAAATAAGATAAATGATGGTCACATAACTCATATCAATAGTCATGTGAGCATAAAACATAATTGTGGAAATTATAACTAACCTATTAATCACATGGAACATCAATAAAATAATATCATAATTATGGAATTAATAATGTAGGTAATCTTAAACATATCGTAAAGGAATCATTACATGACTTCCTACCAACATGGACCTTTTCTAAACCATCTTACCCAGATGGGTAAGGACTCAAAAAAATATACAAGAAAATTTGTTTCTTGAGACAAAACTATACATCGAGGGGCTATATACTTTTGGTCTCCACCATACATATAGAAAATATAGTGAATTAATCATATAAAAGGGGTGATAAATAATATATATAGGTATTTATATCAAAAAACTAACATAAAAATTGTAAATACATACCCCAATTAATAAAACTAATTAGAAACTATCTAGAGTAATATGGTGAATAGTAATAAAATTTTATATCCCCAATCAAACTGATCATGAACCATCTAGAGAAATAATATGGATTGTATCAATATAATATGTCCATAGTTTATCATACTTAAAAAAAGTTTTGATAACATCAGTGATTAAAATTACCAGAAAATATCATTAATTTTTTTACACACAATAACATTTTCCTATTGAACATTTATATACAACTAAAATATGAAAAAATAATTTTAAAATAATTTTATTTTTAAAAAACCTTTCAACATTTAAATCAATCTCTCAAACATTATATGGTATGGATTGTAAGAAATTATGTACATGTTTTAAACATTAAAATAAGGATTCCCCTAACATTTTCTTTATAATCAAAGTGGTCCTTGTTTGGAAAATGACATGAATATTTATTTAAAAATATTTTTTAAAAAGTAAAAAAAATGGTTCAAAATGTATTTATGAAATCATTTGGACAATGTTAAAAGAAATTTGAATACATTTTTATAAGACATGGATTTGGAATAAAAAATATTTTTGATTGAAAAGTGAAATAATGTTTCATTTTAATAAAAATAATATCTAAATGATTTTATGTATCAATGAAATGAAAATATTAATATTATATTAGGTGTTCCTAAATAACCCATGTAGATTAAAATATATTTTTTAATATTAAAATAAAAAATAATTCCCCTAATGGAGACTTAAACAGAAAAAATCACGAATAATGATGAGATTGTGAAATAGACCTGTAAAAATTTGGTAATATTTGCATTGTAGGACTTATAAAAGACACAATATAAAATGAAACATTAAATACCATGAATTAAAGGTTGTTAATTATATGAAATATAAATTTGGATGAATATACCAACAAATAAATATGTTTTTAGTTTTACATAGGTCTCATTGAAGTAAAAGTGAGATGAGAAACATTTACCTCAATTTCCATTGTATGTGTCAAAAACTATGGAATAATAAATATATATTAATTATAAATATATTTAATAACAATATAAATATATTTAACAACATAAATTATTCACATATTGTCTTTTATAACCCATTTATTAATAATTATTTTGTAAAATCAATGTTTTGGGTCACAATTGGTACTTTTTTTCATATATGTTTTGGTTCATTAAGTTATATAATTTTATATTTTTGATAGTTAAGTCAAATAAAAATGGTTAATAATGATTTAAATACAATATATATTCATTATATACATATTTATGTTCATCCATAAATGTTATATATTGAAAAATGAGTTACATTATTCATGGAGACGGTAGTATGTACGTATGTGTGAACATTGTTTTCATTTTTTATTGACAGATAGAAAAAATAAAGGTATATTATAATTAAAACATGTAATTTATTTAATATATAATATATATCTTATATAATCATTTAAAGCTTCCTTATTACAATACAAGTAAAATGGAAAGTAAAAACACATCACATCAGTTTGCGATGTGGTATTTTACAGTACACATGAGTGATACTATTATATTCTGACGGGTCGAAAGGGAAAATAAAGATGTTATATTATATATAAAGAAGAATTGTAAGTTCATAAATATCAAAAAAAATGTTTAAATTCGTTCTTATCATCTTCTCTACAAACCATAAGTGAAAAACGAATCACATTGCTTCATGTGGTTGTTTTTCAACATAAACATAAGCGACATTATCATACCCCAATAGAATGGAATTTAATAATTAATATGTGATATAATAGTTATATAATTAAATTAAGTTCATTAATATCATATAAATATATTAAATCCATCATTATATCCATCTTTGAAAGGAGGTTATGGAATGAAATTATATCAATTCATGAGGTGGTTGTCCACCATACACATGATTGACAGTTTTCATTCCCACTTGATGGAAGGGGAGATAGATTTAAGTCATGAAATTAAAAAATATATAATATTATTATACTTTAGATACAATATTTATTATATTATCAACATTTAATAACATTTTAATGTTGTGGAAGAATAAATAAAAGAAAAATTCTCTTTTAAGAACCATAACTCTTCTTTGCACATTTTCATTTGATTTGCACCAAAATCCTTCCTAAGTGGTCTTTATGAAATAAAATAATTTAATATGTTTTCATAGGAGTTTGGAAGATATTTTTATTGGTATTATCTGAACAAAATTGTTTTGGTTTTTTGAATTGGAGAAGAGAGGGGTGGCTATTTATTAGTGGGGGAGAGGACACACATGGAATATTGGAATGGAATAAGGTATACCCCAATTTATCATTAGAAAAAAAAGATCCAAATTTTTGAATTATAGAACTGTATAGGTGATATGTTTGAATAATTTACATAAAATAGAAATTTTAAATTGTTTTAGGTCATTTATAACCCGTATTTTTTTAACCCCCTATAAACCAGTTTTCACCATAACAAAGATAATCATTTTATTACTATATTCTTTATTAATTATAATAAATAAATAATTTAGAATAACTAGATAATATTAATTAATATTATTAAAAATATTACATCTATTTTATCAGTTTAAACTCACAAAATTGGAAGATTTTAATTTAAAATTAAACCCACATACATGTTGAAGGATTGAATTTTATTAAAAAGCATTTTCAGGCATATAATGATATTATAATAACATATGAAAATTAAAAATAATTAAATTAAATAATATTAATATTTATAGATATAGAATATGAAATTTTCAATTAAATTATTCTAAATTAGGGGTTATTTTAATTTTTTAAAACGGAGAAACCTTATGCAATTCAAATTTTTTAAAGAAAATGTTTTTTAAAGCCTAAAAATAACTGTTGATTAAAAATGAGTTTAAATATGATTTAATTGTAATTAAATTAAATTTATGTAAATATATAATAATTATAATATTACGATATTTATGGGAGTTTTAATTTTAAATATTTATTAAAAATAAATGACATTTTACAAAAAAATGTATTATTCACTATTCCCTAAAAAACTATATTCTTTGGAAAATAACATTATATCACCATAAATTGATATAAATATGATGATCTGTTTTTTTATTATAACACAAAATTTCTCAAATATTATAAAATATATTATATTATTTTCTTGCAAAAAAATAATAAATAACTTTTGTGAAGGAAACATATTTCTAATAAAATATAATATCACTATAAAATGTTGAATTTTTATTTAATATTAATTTATTAATAATTTAATATTAGGTTGGAACATTATATATATATATATATATATATATATATATATATATATAATTTCTTTAACACTATGTATATCCACCAATTACACATCTATGGTATAATGGTAGTATTTTAATAATGTATTCCTAGGGCTGTTTAAGCTCACTCTTGTGTGTCATATACACTATCGAACTAAATGTTATTGTTTTAAAATATCAGGGTTCTATGAAACAAATGTTATCAAAGAGATGATTTTTTTCTAAAATAAATATATTTTAAAATATTGGGGTGTTAAATCATTCAATGATCCATACCATGAAGCTATGAAGAATGAGGTACCTTCCATTAAATCTTTTAATAATGTTTCTAAACCTGTTATCAAAAATAGAAATGGATAAATATTTTTTTTTGTTTCTTATAATAAGTTGATTATAAAACTACCACAATGAATATGGGTATTAAAAAATATATATGGAATTTGGTACCCCATGACATCGCCCAGAATTTATGAAGAAGACCCAAAAACATCATATACATCAAATAATAAGATTACAATTTTTGGGTCAACATTGGTACTACTATAGATTCATGCATTGATAATTATATTATTTGTACAATCCTATAAATTAAAAATCATAAAGGAAGACCATTTCAAAGGGTATAATTCCATAGATAAGCATGAAACATCCAAAATATATGAAAAATATATACACATTTAACAATTTTGGAGATAATAAAAATTGTTAAGATGTATGCAATGAATATGGTCTTTATATAATGTATTATCATCTTAATATATATCCAAATATGGTGATAAAATTAGACTATAGAAGTTGGAAAAGAAATAATAATCTACCATGAGGTTAAATTAGTAAAATTTTATAAAAAATAATTTCTCCAATGTAGGTATCAATGAAGAATGGATTAAAATACATGGATTCCAATTCTATGATGTTTACAAAAATGTAGGAATCTAGAAAGATTAAAAAGAATGATGTTAATCAGAAGAATCCGTATAGATGATCCAAAATTTATTCAAATATTCCCAATTAAATGATTTTTATTTGGCTAATTTTTTGGAAATATGGATTAAAATAGAGGATGAATAAAAAATACTTGATAAATTGAAATTAAAATATTCCACATGAATGTGATTTTTCATGTGATATGTGAAAAAATATTCAATGCATTTTTAAATATTTTTCAACAATAATTATTGAACAAGAAGAATTATTTAGGAAGATCAATATTTTACAAGGTGATTCATGTTCCGTAAACAAAATCAATGAAAGAAGGTTCATATACATAGAAAATGAAGGATCAGTAACATCCATACAACTAAAATCAAAATTGATGTTCAAATTTTCAAGTATAAAGAATAGGTAAAACAGAGAAACATGGTTAAGAAAACTATCTAAACCATGATATTCATATTAATAATCAATTAAGATCCACCTCGTTCCATTAATATATTTATATTTAATTTATTCTTCTAACGTAGGTAATTAAAGGGAAAATTGGTTCTCTAGGGGAGAGCTTAATAATTAGTTATCACTATCAATTCTTGTGGTAAATTTATAAAATTCATTATCTAGGAATGATTTCTCAACTGGAATTTAAATTGAAATATAAAATTTGATAATCTTTCTTAAATTTAAAGTATTTTAGTTCATATATTGGACAATAATGATAAGAGAACAAGGATCTCCTTTAAATAATTTCACTCTAAGACTGTGATATCTTAGATAATTTCTAATTAAATATCTAAAGTGGAGATCTTTATCATATTAGTCAACCTCATAATGCTCATTTATGGTTCTATTAATCAATGTTAATTTCGGAATCTTTAATGTCAAACCCAATGAATTTCGATCATTATAAGGCAAAAATTGTGTGAAAGTGAGGATGAAAATCACCATGCACGCAATTTCATTCTTGATTGATTTTCATATCAGGAATAACATGTATTTTACAAATGAAAACAATGTAGGAGAGTCTGCCTTCTTATCCTATATGCATAGATGAAGTTTTATAAATGAAGGAAAATGTGTTACATTAACTTGAACCTAAGATTATCAGAATGAGGATAATTTGATCAAGAAGGAAGTGAAACCATGTTTTTTTAGAATTATAAAATATTACTACCCATGTTCATGGATATATCTGAAATCACACACTATTAAGAGATTTTAATATTGGAATTTACAAAACATAAAAAAACATCCTTCTAAATCAGAGAAGAGTTAATGAGAGTGAGTGATATTTACCTATAAATACCAAATCTCCAAGGCTAAGAGACATTATTTTCACTCACATTTTCCTTTTAAAGATATTATTTTTTTAAAATAGATCATATTTGTGTTTATCTAACATGGAGAACTATAAGAACTATAAATGTCATAGATAAATGAACATGGCGAGTTTTATGCACCACATTAATGAATAATAAGAGTTTAATTTTTCAGATTATGTTTAATCCTTCAGGACTACATGATTTTTAAAATTTTCCACAAACAAGTGTCAGTGTAATAACAAGACACTATATTATATTAAGTATTTAAAATGTATATAAAACATTTCATGAAGAAGAAACATCATAAAATATTTTTTCCCGTGAAGGGGGATGCAACTATGTGATATACCATTATGGAGGTCCTATGCATGATAACTGAACAGTATATGACTCAGTGTCTTGTGAAGTTGTTATATAATTAGACAATGTGTGCATACACATGGTTTTTTTCAAGGAGAGTGAAATAAACAGGGATAAGTGTTTGTATTCATATGTCAATGGTTTAGAAAATTAAATGTTATATGAAGACAAATGATTGATTCAAGAGAGCAGATCCATTTTCATGATATATTTTAAGGAATCATGAATAAATATAATCCCTAAATAACACAATAATTTATAACAGGACTATGGGTGATAGTGTTTTGGTTTAGGTTATCATGAAATATATTATAAATTAATGCATAATATGATGTGATATGTTCAATGTACTGAAATTATTATACTATGAAGAGACTGATAGAACATTAATTGTTCATATTGTTTGTTAAAGATCAAATGTATAAGAGTATTAGAGAGTTTTTGTAGCTACGTATTATCAGTTTGATCTAAATAGAATTTTGAGAACACCAGTCCATGAAATATTCATGTTATTGTGAAAAAATTTAGATGATGAAAGATATATTATAATATTAGTTTATTAATCTTAATTAAACAAGAGTTGCATTCATTATTCTAGGAAGGTATCAAATAAATTTGAAGGATATAAATAGAAAAGTAGCACTGTGAATTTTATAGAAGTTCTCAATAAGTGTAAGCCTTTCTTGGTGTTATAATGAAAACTGAATAATGTGAATATATCTTCACGGGTAGTGTAAATAACTACTATAGAGCTGCAATTGTTTAAGGATTTGAATCATTCATGATTAACTATAGTGAAACACAAGTGAAACATCATTCGCTGCATATTATATCAAAATTTATCATATTTTTTTCTATTTATTGTTTAGTATTAAATTATTAAAAAACTAATCCAAGTAATAGATGGACATATAGTGTAGTTATATCTTTAAAAATATTTGGTTCCTTCTTTACTGGAGTTCATATACCATCATAAAATATGTAAATGATATTAAGCTAATCACGATCCTAACATGTCTAAGTGGAAAAAAGGTTTAAATTTATAATTGGTGAATATTATTCCAATAATAATTCCACCCCATCTCAATATTAAATGTATTTTAAATTTTTACAGACAAAAATACCCATATGATGAAAAAAGAACAGATACAATTGTTAATAATAACATTTTGATATAAATAAATTCTACATCAATGTACAAAAATGTATGGTAAATAAAAATGGCTAATTAAAATCCCATTAAGATAGAAAAATAGTTCAAATTTTGTTTAACGAGTGGAATGTTTTCGAGATGAAACTATTATAACCCACTAAGGACCACCTAGTGTAACTATTATTCAACTACTCTTGGACCTCCTAGGAATCCATCAAAAGGAATGTCCAGGATAAGACATGTTTAATGTTGGAACGGCCCATGAATGGGTGAGTATAATATAGCCACTATGACACCCTGAAATAAATAAAAATCATCAATGTGAGTTAGATCATAAGAAAATGTATCATCAACCTAGATATACTCATGTTTGAAACAATGTAACAATGTATGTACATGAATACACTACCACCATAGGATTCCAATTGAGGTTTCATGGGAACACTCCTATAAGAGAACTCACTCCATAGTATTGGTAACGTTGATGAAACATATATGAGAGGTTGTACCAATCCGGACTTATCATGTTGAAGTATAAAATATAACATAGAATATGTTGATACATAGCTAGGGGATAACAAATAGGGAATATGGGGGATACCTAACCAATCCTAGATTAATCTGCTATTACTAGGGATCACATGCCCTAAATGTTGGTAATGTGATACATAACATATCCTTTGGAACAATTATAGAGGATCACACCCCAATCTATAAATGGGGACAACTGAATCTATCAATAAATAACCCAAATATAGTATCACTCATCATATTCTCAATACATTATGTCTCAAGAAACCCTCATTGGGGTGGACCCGTAGAACACACCATAAATATTTTGTTCTTGACTAAAGATAAAAACAATAATTACCTACCCATGACTAAGTAAAATAATTCCATATGTAATACATGTTGCCTTATGGTTTGTCTCAAAATTTTAGAGTGTCCACCCTTTACTATGTCTTCCATCCCGTTCCCCTGTACTCTAGCCATGAATATTCACACTGGTCAAGCCCATGTACTTTGTTCATGCATGTTTACCCATTAAATGTATTTTCTTATGGAGTTTGGTCATGCATGTGTACCCTAACCATCTCTGTTCCTTTGTAACCCCAAGGTATACACTAAGTCACTGATCAATGGGTCAGACATTCTGTGAAATGTCACACAACGTGAAATATTTTTATCAGTGTGTAAACACCACTATCCATGAAAA
This sequence comes from Viscum album, assembly GCA_963277665.1. Lineage (NCBI taxonomy): Eukaryota > Viridiplantae > Streptophyta > Magnoliopsida > Santalales > Viscaceae > Viscum > Viscum album. The sequence continues at coordinate 1,255,896,584 of OY728157.1, read as the reverse complement.
AATATACCACAAAGGATGTATTATTCTAAACTGAAAACCATGCATGAAAAATTTTCATTGAAATTATAGAAAATTAATGGGATTTCATCCACACCATTTCATCATTCAGATAGGTAAAAAATTGTGCCCGTGGAACATGGTTAAGTGGTTTACATTGTCTGAACAATCACTGCTGAAATAATTCCATCCACATATCTACTCAGAAAATGCCTCCCTTCAAACCACACTGCCACAAAAATAAACCATGAGTGAATGATCCATATCCATTCTATAATTTTTTATCTATTTTATCATACCATGATTATTTTCTAGATCTGAAATAGGTTCTCACTAAAATGATCTATTTTTTCAAATATTTATTTGGCAATGAATGATTTACGAGTATTGGTGAACAACCGGTTAATAAAAATACTAATGATAATCATTTGATGAATGGGAAGTGGAAATAATATAAAAAAGTGAGAAAATTAATATCTTATATTTTTTTGGTATCAATTTATTATTGGAGAAAACATCAAATATAAGAGAATAGAGATAAATCAGCAAATCAATTCATCATTTTTGAAGGGGTATTATCAACCACAAATCAAACATCAATTTGAGAATTAATTTATTAATGAATTAACTATTTATTTATAATTGGTAATCAAATATAGGTAGCTAACTAAAACAATAAAACATCTTACATCTTTAATGGATCAATCACTGATGAGTAATGATTTAACTTCATGGTCATTAGAGAGATCCCAGAACTCGTATATTGAAGAAGTCCCTAGAAAACTAACTATTGATCCACAATCCCGATACATTACATCAATAAAATAATTCATGTTCATATAGAAAATCATAGGTTATATAGATAACCATAGTATTTCACCATATGTGGCTATAAATAATGTTGAATTTGATAATGTCTATTAAAAAAAGTAAATTAATTAGATTATTATTCTGCCTTGGATTCCTCTTAAATAAAATAATTGATGTTCACAAAGTTTACGGAACCAAATGGGAAAAACCAACATTCCATATTTAATATTGGTCAAGTATTTACTATCTGAAACACTATTCATTATATCATATAATATCTCAAAAAACTACATGTGTTATATAGTACATGTAATATTTTTAAAATGAAAAAATCAATGCTCTATGGATCAAGATATCCAACACTGACTATGTACCTCTCACTAATAATATTATTTAAAATATTATTATAGTTTATCATAAAATAACAAAGAAATAATAAAGGTGAAGTATGTAGTCTCAAAAATTTATTAATATTGAGTATTGTGAGGCGATAAAGAGGTAGATCCTCTATTATAGTGATTAAATGTGCATACATTGTATGCAGGTCAACAATATAAAATATGACATCATTTTTAATGAGTATTTGGAAATCCAGGGAACATTTCTATAGTAATATCATCCCACCTCAATATATGCATACAAATAAGTTTCATGGATCCTTCAATATGTTTTATCACAATATTTACCTATTTAAAAACCATGAATCTTCGTAATATAGTAATTAGTCTCATGATTCATACTATCCCACCAAAAATTTTATTTTAAATACCTATACATATTGGTACAAACAAGGCATAATGATAAATTTTTCCCGTGATTTTCATAATGTAATTTCCTCTTCATCTAATGTATTGATGGAATATATAACCACTTTTTAAATTTTGGCACAACATATTCATAATCATATTATCAAAATTTCATAAAATTCTTGGAATTAGTTTTATTTTGTAAACTCTTATCATCGTGATACGATTTTCTATTCTCTCAAGTGAATATCATTAATAAATTATTTGGAAAAGGAGTGATGGTTTACCTTCCCTATGAATTTAAATTTCCCGATTTAGTAAATATATGAATATATGATCTTTGTTATTCCTAATTTTCCTTAGAACTACATGATTTTTCCTAATCAATGCACCAAACACCTTATTTTTTATCTAATGGTTGTATTGTGTTGAGAAACCATAATCCTTGAGTACAAATACCCATATCCTTTATCTCCTGTTGAGAATGTTTTTGAAAATGTTGTATTTTAGAATTTTGTGTCAAGATCATTAATTGGATAATTCTATTGAAAGATATTTAACTATCTTGATGCGTAATCAATAATTATTTAATTCTATATAATTATTCATCAAATTTGTTTCCCCTGATTTATCACTATATTTAAAACATCCATCCCTTCCCTTTAGTAATTTCAATATCAGTACATTGATATTCTCTAAAATCATTCACAAAATTATTTATAGTCTTATGACCATATAAATTTATCCCCTTTGTGTATCGACAAGGTTTATGAATCATCTAAATAGTAATTTTTTATCAATACACATATATGGACCTATTAATCCATGGATACGACATATAACAGTTATGTTTTTTGGTCTGGGAAATTATTTTAATAACATTTTCTTTAAAGGATCATCTAATAATCTATCTTTATATAAAATATATCCATGAAAAGAATCCTCTCAAATCCATAATTCACCCATTGTAAATATCCCTTATAAATGATTCTCATTAAGAGATTTAATGATTCCCAAATGGATTTTATGCTCTTTATTGATTTTATAATATGTCATGATATCATCAAAATAAATCCTAATGATATTATAAAGTTATTATTTCAATTCCATATTTATTAAATCTATAAAATGTGAGGGTACATTAGTCAATCAAAAAAATTAATATAAAATTACAATGTACATATCTTCTTTAAGATGTTTTCATTATAATATATTCCACCCATACATGTTGTTGATGATTCATAAAATCTATATCAATCTTTTAATAACAATGGGATCCGTCATATCGATCAAACCCATCAAAAATTTGAGGTTCATGATGCTTTTTATTTATAGTAATGAAATTTATTTCCCCATATTCAATGTAGAACCTCATAGATCTATCATTTTTATTAATGGAAATAATAGAGTCTACCAAAGGTTAAATAATAGGGTAAATGAATTCATTAATACACATCTATTTTACTTTTTTTTAATTTCAATGTGGTAATTCAGTATGGAATATTAGATATTGGGTTTTCATCAATGACGAGTCTAGTGAAAAACACAAATTTATGATCAAGTGGATTTTTAGGCACCTCATATGAAAAAAATTAATGTATTCCAATATAATATTGAAATATTTAATTATAAGGTTACCATTTACATCCATATGTTGTATATACTCTTATTCTCTTAGAATTTCAATGAGGTGAGATACTATTGGTGGATATAGAAGTGATCTAGATGATGTAGTATCCCCTCTAAAGATAATGTATTACACTTCTATATCATGAATCAAAATCTCCTTCAGTTGGAAATTATTTTTCTATATTATACATTGAAATTCAATCCATACAATTAATTTTATCAATGTAAAATATATGTAACAATGTTTTAAAATACACTATTTATATGAAGTATAATGTGTATTTACTAACATATCCTTATTAAAATGATATTTTTACTAGTAGTCTCGATTGGAAACTAACATTATAGGTTCATGGGGAATGATTTACTATTCATGAATAACAAAGACGTTATAAACGCATGTGATGATCCTGAATCAAATAAATCATCAACATTCATCTAGTTTAGGATCCAATCAGTCACCAATAAATCATTAAGAATTTTAAATATATCTATAGTAAACAAATAAGTTTGGTCTTCCACCTATGAATTCTCTATAGTAGATTTCTATGATGTTTGAGGAATTGTATTAAATAGTGATCTGTCTCCCAGTATTTTTAAGACTAGGTAGCAATGGTTAATTTATTTCCCTAAAAATCATAAAAATAGGATATATCTCCCCATAGGTAATAAAATACCATTACCTTTAAGAATTTACAATGATTTTCCATTAAATAACTATCACATTGTGCAAATCCCATCTTTTCATTCTTCTTCTTTGACAAATATTTTCCTTGGTACTCAACTTGACACTTCATTTCATGATTTAAAAACCTAGAGAAATCATACTTTATTTTTATATAACATGTTACTTATCATGAACCAACCCATTTCAACATTGAATATAAAACCTACAACAACTGTGGAATGGCCTAAAGGGTGTTCCCAATCCCTACAAGATAAAAAATCACATTTTCATTAATAACAATTGAATGGGACTGATTTCAACTAATAATAATAATAATATATTAGTAGAATAAGATTAAATGATATTGTAAAAATATGGAATCAAATAAAATAAATAAAATAACAAGAATTCATGATCAAGTAATAAAATGTTGATGACCAATACAATTGAAAATAAGGGAATAAATTGAGTAAGACCACTACCCAATATTTATGGGAAAATGATTAAATCAACATGCACCATTGTGAACTAGATCAAATAGGTACATGAATGTATACTACATCTAAGTCCTTGGATAACCTATAATAAAAAGGATTGAGCTAAAAAGCGTTTAATTCCAACACCCACCAACCAATATCGTAGCACCATAAAAGAGAAAACATTTCATTCAAGATTAAAAATTATGATATAAAATAGGTATTTATATTTTTTCTCCTACAAAGTAAGAATAAATTAATTTCAGATGAATGGATCAAAATTTCAAAAACCATAAAATCATTATAAATAAAAACTATATTTTATATTCTTTTATCCAAAACATTCATAAATTACAGCTAAATAGATAAAAAAATCTTAAACAAAACAAAACATAGCTCCTTCTATTTTCATGTAACCGTGCTAGGGAATATAAATATATTTTCTTATCATTTAATTCAAGGTTGTCATGGGGAACAATATAGTACAGATCCAACATGGTCATCATAGAAGAATGTTTTCTGTACTAGAAACTATCCACACATCCGTTGATCCCTCCTAAAAACCTCACAAACCCTTCATGACCTAACCAAGTAGAAATATACGATTTGTTAACCTATCTTCAACATTGATCCACTATCCAAAATATAATTCCAAACTAGGGAACATGTGTTCCTATAATTACCTCCAATGTAACACATTAATCACATGAAATCTCAAAAAATTGAGGTGAGCACTTCAATATAATATTCATTCTAGACCACCATATGATATAATTTTTTATCTCACTCATGCTTTTAAACATCCATATCTGAACATCCAATTTAGTAATGTGTAATAATATAAAATAAATATCATGACATTTGCATTAACCCCATAGATTCATATACAACAATCTGTTCACATATATTACAACTTAACCACTAACATAGGGGTAGTTAGCCCTTAGAATATCAAAATAATAATAATTATCTTTGATAATTATAAACAAGCTTTTCAATTGATATTTCATTTTCCAATTATACTATTTAATGTTCCAATCGGGCTGTACAATCACTCTTAAAAATGAAGGTAATTAAAATATATTTGGTATAGAAACCATGTAGAATTATTTTAACCAACTTAATAAATAAAAAAATTCAATTTATTAAAAGAAGGATTAATCTAACTAATATTTAGATGACATAACTTTCCCCTTCATTTTGGAAATAAACATCATATATAATTTCAAGAAATAGTATCATGTTTCAAACATGTATTAAGAATTCCAAAAAAATGTTTATACCTCTAATAAGATTAAAATATTGTGTTTTTTGAGCACCTCATTTTTCCCAGTTTTATAAAAACGTGATGAAAACATCGTTATTTAACGCAGCAAGTTAATATAATAAGAAAAGATAAAAGACAATAAAAGTACCATGATTAATTAATAATCAATCAAAGATTTAATTTTTAAGTGATATGAAAGGGACACCAACCACAAGTCTCATCGCATTAGATTATTGCATTTGTATTCTATAATAAAAAATACCATGCAGTCATCAAAAATCAACGTGGATCCAAATGACCCATATGTCATCAGTAATACCAAAATTATGAATAACCATAGATCTTTGATAATACTTTCCTTACTTCTAGGTTTACAGAAGATGATTGTAAAATACAGGAATCATAAGGATAATTAAAGAGGAGATAGTACCATGAAAAGTCAACCTCAGTACCCATTGAAACTATAATGATCCACCATACAGAAGATATGATATTTGCATAAAAAATTACAAGGATAGAGACAAAAAAATGGTAATTAAAATGTATAAATTTAGTCAAGGATACATTTAAATAACTTCATTGGAAGTTAAAACATGCAATTAATTAATGAGAATAACTAACCCTTATGATCAAATGACAAATTTTATGCTTTAAAATTATTAAAACAATAACACCATAGTGTGGGAGGGGGGATTCAAAACAACTTTTTTGGTCCCATTATAAACTCACTTGTGAGCCTGACACACTGACTGACCATTACGTAGTGAAGAAACCCTTCACCTTATTAGATCCACCATGGCTTCCAAAATGGTTAGGTGCAATAATTAAGTCCATGGTATATAAGGATACTCCCAACACACCACTTGGAACACCACACCCAAACATTTTGTGAGTTGATCTTCTTATTATACATGTGTGATCTCCATGTGAAACACAATATGGATCATGACATGGTCTAGCCTGTGTTTTTTCTAGAAATGATAGAAGATAAATTTAATCCATCAGGTAAAAACCAAAAATTACTAAACCCAAATTAATCCATCCAATAAATTATAAACAAAAAATAATAAAACTATAATGTGAAAAATACAAACCATAGAACTTATATATCTAGGAGTCCTTAATAAATATGGTTGATCAAAAGAAAAATTATACTTATCACTCAAAAGGAAAGTTCTAACCAAGGCCATGATCCTAATCCCAAATACTAATCCAAAACTCAATAAAATGAAAACGGTAAACTCACATATATAAAAACTAATTGATACAACTCGTTGATGCAGGATGCTCAAGAATGGTAATCTTTCCACCATGGTAGAATTCATTTTGATATATGGACCTCAAAAATCCTCTAGGTTCCACAAAAGATATAAACAAGGTAAAACTAAAAAAAGAAGAATATTAACAAAATAAAAAACCTGAAATAATATTCCTTAAAAATAACATGAAATACCTTCAAATAGTCAATTTTACGACAATGATCAAATACCAAATAAAACCCAAAAACATTATTGAACATGAAAAAACATAAACTTTATGCTATAATAAAAGGCTGTAAAAGATTACCTCCTCATGTAATTACACCAAAAAATAACACTCAAGAGAACAATGGATGAAAATTGATAATTTCTCTGTAGGGACAATGACTAAAAAAGAACTCCATAGATCAAACTATGGTTAATGTGGGAATCCTGGGGCCATGATTATTGTAAAACGAATCACAATAACTAAAATAGAACATCACAACACAATTAACATCATCACATGGTTCCCCAACACCTTCCCTGAATTTCATATATACCACCATTCACCATCAATGGCCTAACATAATGATCATATCACACATAGCAATGAAAAGTACAATAATCAATGGGGAATGATTATTCTAAATCCAATAAATACCCCATAGTGGATAGTCAAGAGAATTGAAAAAAACTAAACACAAACTTCCAAAATGGTACGAATGCCTCAATAGAAAAACAAAATATATTCATTGATTCCTAATTGGATAACAAAACCTACAATAATTCAATAAAAATTAACGTTTAATACATACAAAAATAATTGATTTCAGGTTATCCTAACCATATATGAATTAACCAATAATTCAAACTCTTCTAATTAAAATCTTCAAAATATGGAAATTGAAGACAAGAGAAAGGTCATGTGAAATTTTATATATAATTAATTATTACATCACCAAAACAAAATTCAAAAATGGAAATAAAAAAATTTTAATATCACAATAAAAATTTCAAAATTATCCTTAAAACTCTCAAAATCACAAGTTTTACTAGGAGGAATATATTACAGCAAAAGAAAAATAAATCTATCTTCACTATAATATCAAAAACAATGAGATGAATTAGAGGATCATCAGATGTTGTATATTTCAGTGCATCCATTTTAAAAGTAGTACCACTTCATGATATTTTTAAATATCCAAAACATCTACAAGAATGACATGAATAAATATTATTAAAATAAGAATAATTCATATTACCTTCCATTCTATAATATTAACAAACCATGTGATTGCATCTAGAAAAATATTCTTAGAAGAAATAAGATGACTTTTAATTGTTCTATTTTAATGTTAAGACAAGGTATTCCCTATTTTCCCCTTAATAAAGATTCCTCTACCACACCTAAGAATATAGGAATCCTCTAACACAACTTATTCTTATTTTTTGTTCACATTATCTTTGATAGATTTCCTTATCATCACTCTATATGAGTCGACGTCAATAGAAGACAATGAAAGTGATTGGTTGGTTCAAAGGCCTTCCCAAAACCCCCATTATAATATAGTATCATCAAATTATGAAGAAGGTATGTATAAAAACAATATTATAATATTATATGAGTACTCAAATAATGATTTATCTCCATTTTTGAGACCATGAACTTCCATATAATTGGATACCCTTACCATAATTGAAATGAACTATACAATGAATCATGGATTGAAATATTTGCAATAGAGGTCCTAAAATGTTTTATTCTAAATGATTAATATCCAAAACTTTTAACATGGACCCCTAGCATGAAGGATGAAAAAATATTCCTTAGTGATTCAGGATGTCAGTTCTATATGATGACCATCTCAATCCCCAGTCTATAAAAACCCACTTCTTGAGAATCATGTTTCCTAAAGAAATGAGGATGATCGACATTTCCTAACTATTAAAAAAATATTAATCATTTGTTAATATAGAAATAACACTAATTTTAGAGACCATGGTAGGAGGAAGAACTATCCCAAGGGAATCTTGATCTAACCAATAGCCCATTTAAACACAAATGGTTATTCACACTAAAAATAGTTATAAACACCATTGAAATAAATTATAAATTTTAATCCCACTGAGGAAAGGCATAAAAAATAATAAATCCCAAAACCATATTTAATAATATTTTCAAATCCAACACTTAATAAATTATGAAAAAACTATTTATTTTTTCATTCAAAAGAAAAATTCACTAATTTGACCTTAGAGGGATTTATCAGAACTCATTTACAAAAGATCTATCATTATTTATAACAACATTTAAACCACTTTTTTAAACATCTAAAGAAAAATAACATCCCATATATATGTTTCAAAAATTCCCATTTATTAAAAATTCATATTTAATATCTTAAAAATATTATATTTAATATTTCCTGACATCACATGAAAATGTGAAATATAATTAATAGTATACAATTTCATTAAGATAAAAAAAAGTTTTCAAAAACCAGACCTCCTATTTTATCAAAAACATGTTATACTTGAAAAAACTATATATCATTACATATTCATAATATTTTAGACACAATATAAATACTCACTGGTAATGTTTTTCTTGACCATTTTGCACAAATTTACAAATAATTATGGAATAATATGAATTTTTTCAAAGAAAATATTTGGATGTTCAAAAATTATTTCTAGTTCATACCAATTAAATTGTACACTGAATTTCTATTTCAACAACTTATAATCTCATAAAAACCCATATCTCACCATATATCAGTCTCAAATAAAATAGAGAAATCTAAAATCTGCAACGAATGAGAAAAAATAAAAAATTTGGGAAGAACATGAAAATATTATGACTAAAAAAATTTCCCGGCCAACCACATGAAAACCATATAATGTCCAATATAATTCACTTAGGTCAAACATCCTACACATGGTTGTTAGAAAAAAATTATAAGTACCACATGATAATAAGTTCTTCCCTAATTCCAATAATAATAAAAAATCACCTAAAATAGAACATTAGAATTATATAAACAACTGAGGAACAAGATCTATTACAATAATTAAACATCATAGAAAACCATGAAAACACAGGTCTCATAAAAAACCAACTAATTAATAACCTATTCAGGATCTCCCTCCTAAATTTGAACAATCTTAGCTCATGTATACTGAACTGCATTGACTAATAAGAAAACAATTCATTTTTATACCATTTTATCATGAAATGTCAAAGTTAATATCTGAACATGACACCTAATACAAAAATGGAATGGTCTTAAGGGTGTTCCTAACCCCCATGGGATGCCAAAAAATTCTCAAGGATTGACAAGAAATCAATGTAATTGATTTATCTAAAAAATTAGCATATGAATTAAATGAAAATGTAGAAACATTGACAAAAAATGTAATAAATAAACCCACATGATTACAAGATCCTTTAATACATGGATGAGAGATAGTACAATAAATTATTGAGGGAACTAAACAGAACAAGATCACTTCCAATCTCCATATATAAATGAATAACTACAATTTCACTTCAGTCAACCAAAACCAAGTAGTACAAAATGGTATGCTGCATCCAAGTCTCAAAATAATCTATAATATATATGTGTTATAAAAATATCACATTAGGTTTTCATCAACCATAACGTATCATAACACATTAAAAGAAAATCAATTTCATTCAATTTGAAAAATAATGACATAAAATATGGGTTTTTTTGGTTTTATCTTATAAAAAAGTATATATAAAATTTACTTGAAAGAAACCCTTATTAAAAAATATTATTTTCATTTAAAATAAAAGAAAAATTTATATTATTTTAACATAATATTCATCAACTTTAATCAAAATTATTTTATATCAAATATAAAAGAAATCATAAAACATCTCCTATAAATTTCCATGTAAACATACATTTCGAAAATAAATATATTTGATTACCATGGAATCATAGGTGATCAAGGGAACACTCTAGTTCCAAGCCAATATAGTCTTCAAGGAAGAAAATTTTTCATACTTGAATTCAACTACACATAATTAAACCCCACCCAAACAATTGTGATGACCATTATTGTCCCAACCAATTGGAAACTGACCATAAGTTGACCTATGCCCCACATAGGACCACTATCCAAAACATAATTTTATTGTAGTGTGCCTGTTTATATAGAATTACCTCCTAGAGAACCCATACTTCCCATATAATATAAAGAATTATTGTGAAAATTTCAATGAAATACTCATTTATGATAACCATATCATAGAAAACCATTTTCTCACCCACACCTTTGAACACCAACATTAAATCTCCCCTTCTATTCATTTTTCTTAATATAACATTACTACGGGTACATGGTTAGGTTTCCCATAACAATATTTATACAATGAGTTCCTATATACTACAATATAACCACGACTACATGGGTTGTTATATCACGGTTTAAAAACCAACCAATAATTTTCCTTACATATAAATGGGAATGTGCTATTCATTTCAATTTTCCAAATAAAATATTTAAAGATGAAATTGGTCCATTAAATAAATCCTTAAAAATTAAATTATGGAAAATGTAACATCATGATTTGGGATCTACTTTACCCATTCCCTGATCTAGTGTGTCACATGGCTTCACGCATGCCTCCATATATACTAGAGGCTGCAAACTAGCAGTGATGGTATAAAAGATGTATACTGGAGAGGCTATACAGTCTAATCAGAGTTCAATAAGAAATTACAAAAAAAATACAATCAACAAAATATGCATTACATACTCTATCAAAATATATAAATCATATAATGTTTATAAAAGGAAAAAATGAATAAGTATCTCAACAATCCACTAGGAAGTCTCTGATACATGGATGTATGGCATCCTGATAATAAAAGGGTAACATGGGTCAGACAGATACAAGAATTCTATTCAGACAAATAAATGAACAAAAATTTTCCCACTAGCATATCTAGTTAATCATTGGTCCTCTACACCTAATATCCATATATAATATATGAATATCAACAATCTTTATAATAGATCTTGCCCTTATACATTATTGTAGAAAGATAGAATTCATGAGTACCAATGGATACCAGAGTAGGGTGTGAGATAAAAATATCAGTATGCCACCACCAATGGTTTATATGTGTAATCAATTTAGTGATCGTAACTAAAAATTTGGAGGTATAACATAATATGTGAGATAATGATGAAATAAATAAACAGGCCTCACAGTTTTCTAAACAACACAAGACAACTCTCCCTTCTTTGGATCATGGATCAGAATAGTCTATTAAATTACAATATATATATATTCATAATATATATAGTATAATTTTGAATATTTAATCCCAATATATTAACCAAGTATGTATGGATATAATTGGATATATACCAGAAACACTAGTGTTTTCTAGAACAGTGTGTAACTCAAACATCCATGACCTATTTGACGAGCCTAAAATTTCAAGATGTAGGTGGCATTCCCAACATCTTAATAATAGTGTAAGACATCATGATATTCTACCAAGATAGTGACTGAACCATCATTTCAAAACACTATGAATGGAATGGGGTGCCTAAAAGCTAGTGTCACACTAGTGTCAGTGGTGCGAGATTATATAATAAAAATATGATGTAAATGAGCATAATATTCTGTAATGCTCTATAGTCCCTTAACAACATATCACATCCCATGTGAAAAAATATTATAAATATAAATAGATTGTTGAATTACCTACCATCCATCTCTTTTATTAATAACAAGTACATATAAATGCAGAATAATCAAATTTAGAACATTACACATGAGGACAAACATTCTATTTATCTCAAAGGACATGTAATTTTACAGTAAGGAATTACATTTCAATGTGTACATTTAGTAAATCATAACATGAGGTGTGACCTTACCACCATCTATGAACCATTCCATTCCAACTCATTTATGGTGGAAAAACCTGCTTTCCTTAGACACCCAACATGATTAAACAATTCATTATAATCAACCAATTTAGCTCTATCAAACACGGAAGAGAAATTCATATAGTTGAAAGTGTGAATTAAAAGGTGTCATTGTCAACTTGGAAATGAAATACATTGGGAAATAAAAATATAAGAGTTAAAAACCCAAGAGGTGACTTGGGTTTCATCTAATACTCATATATCAAGGGAGATTTTATTTAAAATCTAATATGGAATCCAGAAAAGTCATTTTAGACATTTAATACAATTAATCATAATGACCAATTAAAAATGGAATACCATAGGGGTGACAATATAAAGAGATTAAAATCTCAAAACCACTAAAATGTATTAGTAGACATATAACATGATTAAATGATCATTTATATATGGAGAAACCAATTAAATGGAGGCACATGAAAAAATATAGTGGACAACACAATGAAACAATTACAAAACATCAAAAATAAAATAGAAAATTATGTGACCACCAACATCATGGTTATAGATTAATTTTCATAAGATATTGGGATCAAGTTCATATTTGGAAGGATGAGATACGAGAAATAGTCTAGATCCATTTAAATAGTGAAAAAGAGATCTCATAAAAATAGAACAATGGATACCATGATAAATTTGAATATGAGGTAAAAAACAATGGGAGTTTACTAAGATGGGTCCAATTATAAAAATAGATCAATGAGATACACCAGATGGAGGAAGTACATCAATTCATAGATCAAGGTATTATTGAGCTCAAAGGAAGAGAAATGGGGTGTTGATCCATTGGTGTATGAAGGAAATAAAAAAGGGTAAAATAATCATATGGGAAAAAATAGTAAATTCTCCCCAAAATTAAGGGGCCCATGATTTTGGTGCATGGAATGAAGACCGTCTGAAATGATTGTATAACGACCCATACTTTACATACATTTTTATTACTTCAAAATTGAAGCACACTTATTACAACATATAACAAACCCAGGAAAGGACCGTATAGGTATAGTGTCTTTAGAAAACTGGGAAACATAAACAACTGGTTCATAAAGCGTCTACATAGTCTCCCATTTATTTCATCATATCTATAGTCCCTTTTGGCATATCTTACTTAATAAACTTCTTCCTGACCTGGGGAAATAAAACATACAAAAGGGTGATCTCAAATGCTCACTAAGGGTAAACAAAAGAAATATCAATCACATCATATTCATAAGAACATAACTTTTGGAAATCTTAACCTGCAAAAGAGATCATAATTTCATAACATGGGATAAATCATAGTAGTGAAATGTAATCCCAATAATCATAACTTAAAACATGATAATTTGTGTCATACACACATAATCATAGAGAATCATTTCTTAGTAGTCAAGACTCATTGCCAAGACTATCTTAGCGGACAAAGTCCATTTCTGAACCGAGTTCACTCGTCGTTCCAGTCCTGTTTCACTGAACCAGTTTAACCTGCCGTTCCAGCCATGTCTATCTCATGAGATATAAAATCTTTACCCAATGCATTGTAGGGATATATAGGTCCCACCCATCTCATAATTATACCATTCTTATGTGTGCCACAAAATCATAAACCATACATCATAGCATAACCCATGTAATAAAAATGGGATTCTTAAACATCATGACATCATAAAACAATTCATATAAGATAAAGGAATTCATTAAAATAATTCCATCACAACATAATCTTATCAATTTAATAATAGGGATAGAAATAGAACCCTTTATTATCTTGGATGAAAAATAATTTTGATAAAACACTTGAACTCCATTCATGAGGAAAATATCCTTTCTACTTCAAAAACACTTTTCCTTTCTTAACTTGTCATACAATTATAAACTAAAAGAAGTTGATTAAAAACAAACATGAAAACTTATAAAGGATGATTCTTGGAAATAATGTTTTAAAAATCCATTCATGTTGTATAAGTTAAAAAAACATTCTTCTCGTACTTTTTTCAGAAAAGTCAAAAATTACCTCGTACGAAAAATGACAAAAGATTCCTTTCATATATTTTACTAAAAACTCACCGAAGGGTAAAATTGGATTTAAACAATTTTAGGTGGATGGAAACAATATTACATATCGAGGAAACATGGATGTGGATGATAAAATACACCCTAGTAAATACCAAAGTATAAACAATCTTGGATAAAATGAGATTGTGATATTTTCCCTTACCTTAGTTCTGATTTGATTCGAATGTGTCCGAACCTCTAGTATAATTATTTAAATAATTTCATTGACTTATTCCAGAATCATACTCATTGTTATGATATCATATATGGTCATATTCTTAGCTTATTAATAGTAATATTTCATTGCTACTTGTTATTCGGGTGTTTATTACTTTTTGTTCTTATGCATGTTTTGTCGAATAAATTATTATTCTTCTTTTTAGGTTATAGATAACTCATTTCCAGAATGGTATTAGTGTAATATATATCATATTCGTTCATTCAATTCATTTATATAGTCATTATGCAATGAAGATCATGTAGAACAAGTCGCATCACATCGTGGAGACGGTATTCCGTACGTACACACGAGCGATGATATCGTTTCCATAATCGTGGAATTGTATTGGAGTGTATCTATACTATTTCAGAATCAATATCAATTTACAATGATCATATATATTCATTATTTACACCATTATACCCATCCAAGTAAGGTGGTGGTGGAAAATAGATTACACCACGGCGTGGAGATGGTATTCCGTACGTACGCACGCGCGGTGATTTCATTTTTCGTAGGATGGATAGATATTGAAATAGGGTTGTTTCATACTTATAATAACATATCATTATATTAGTGATACTGATTTTATTACTTCATAATGAAACAACTAAAGAAGAAGAAGTGGAAGAAGAAATAAAGATGAAAGAATCGGTAATGGGCATTACCTCTTCTTTGAAGCGCTTCTTTGAGAACTCCTTTTAGGGCACTAAAATTGGTCTTTTAAGAATACCAGGACCTCTAGGATGTCTCTAGGGAAGTGTAGAGAAGAAATTGGAAGGGTTTTTTCGATCTTGAAGGCTCAAAGTGGTGTGAGGAAGAGAGGGAGGAGGTGCCCTTTTATAAGGGAGGAGAGGGGCACCTTTAGAATAACTAAAAATATTATTTTATTATAAAGCCAAATTCGGTTTTGAATAGATCCAAATTGATTTATTTAGAATCTAAGGTTGGTATTGGTCAAAATACTCTCATAAAATAGAATTTAGACAAGTTTAGGTTCCTATTTTAACCTTATCATTTAGATTTAACATTAAGTTAAATAATTTTACTTTTACCGTGTCTTATTGTGTTCTTACACTATAAGGTTAATAAACATACGATAACAAGATAAACGAACCCCAAGTTGTTTATTATTAATATATATAACCATATCTAAGTCATTTGGCTGAACCTTAGATTTTTAGGTATAAAATAACAATTAATAATATAATATTTGTTTTAAAAACTATTTTATGTCAATTTTGACACTATTTAGTAATTGATTTTTGTGAAAATCATAACAGAATGATTAGTTCTAAAAACATTAATTAAATCAATACTAACATGTCATATTAACCTAGAAAATTAGTGGAATTTATAAAAAGTCTAAAATTACATTTATTTGGGTATTTATAACATCAATTATGTCAATATTTCATTAATAATATAATTACTGTATCATCGTTGTGTCATAAATAAATTAAATTATTTAATGTCTAAAAATTATAAATAAAATACCATTATGTTGGAAATCATTTTATCTTTATAATGAATATTTATAATCTAATTTATCTTATTTATAACCCCACATTAAAAATAATTTACTTATTAAACATTGATTTTAACTATTTTAACCCTTCTTTAAGTAAATTGATAATAAATGCCCTAATCTAATCCAAGTGGGCCTAAATGGTCATATTTTATTCCTAAGGTTGTTTTTGGTCGAATTACACTTATCCAATAGAATTAGGACATGTTTTAGGGTAATAATAATATCATTTTTACCCTTAATTACCATATTTACTTTTAACCGTGGTAAATAAAAGTAAAAATGTATTATTCAACAAAAAAATATTTTCATCTCATTGAACAAAATTTTACTTACTGACATCAACCGTGTCTCTCAGAATTTCAAAATTCCACTCACAGAAGCGGTAAAATTATGTTTTATGAAAAATTCAGTTTTTTAACTATCACTTAGTGGTTTCACTATTCATCAAAAATTGAAAGTTTTCAGAAAAATACCAAAATTTCACCCTAGGATAATTTCGATATTCCGAATCCAAAAATGAAGTCCATTTTGAAAAATAAAATTTATAAAATTTCAAAAAGTGGTTATTACTATTCATAATGGCTAGTTTTAATAATATTTTAATAGCATATCATTGTTAAGTGAAACTCGGTATTGCGTACGACGCAAGCTATCGAGGAAGGTCGTGATTGCATGTAAAGAAATCAAATCTAGTGTTGTGTGTAGTGAATGATTCCTTTGATGATTTAAAAACAAAATATTTATCATAAAAGTCTCAGGTGTCACATTCTACCCCCCTTAAAATGAATTTTGCCCTCGAAATTCGTCACTTTGTAACAAACAGATGAGGATACCTCTCCCTCATCATATCCTTAGGCTCCCATGTAGCTTCTTCTAATTGGTGGTTCCTCCATAAAACATTCACCAATCGAGTGGTCTTGTTCCGTAGGAATTTTTCGCTATGATCCAGAATCTCTATCGGTTTTCCCTCATAAGAAAGATCTTGCTCTAGCGGTACTACTTCTGAGCTGAGTACATGTGAAGGATCAGGTATGTACTTTCTCAGGAGATATACATGGAATACATCGTGAACATGAGAGAGATTCGTTGGAAGTTCCAATCGGTAAGATACCTTTCCAACATGATCCAGTATTTCGAAAGGACCGATATATCTAGGGCTCAACTTCCCCTTCTTTCCAAATCTCATGACCCTCTTTCAGGGAGATATTCGTAAGAACACTTTATCACCCACTTCAGACTCTAGGTATTTTCTTCAATTGTCAGCATAACTTTTCTATCGACTCTGAGCTTCTCTTATGTGTTATTGAATAGATCGGACCTTTTCTGCCATCTCATCAACAAGATCAGGTCCTAATATCTTTCTTTACCCAACTTCATCCCAGTAAGTTGGAGTCCTGCATTTCTTTCCATAGAGAGCTTCATAAGGAGCCATCTGAATATTGGAGTGAAAGTAATTATTATAAGAAAATTCCACCAAAGGTAGGTGTTGATCCCATCCACCTTTGAAATCCTTGGAGCCAGCTCTTAACATATCTTCTAGAGTTTGAATTGTTCTCTCAGACTGACCGTCTGTCTGAGGATGATAAGCAGTGCGGAAACTCATCTCTGTATCTAGAGTATGTTGAAGACTTTGTCAGAACTTCGAGGTAAATCTCAGATCCTGATCAGATATAATAGAAAGTTGTACTCCATTCAATCTTACCACTTCCTTTACATATATCATGGCAAGATGATCCGGTGATAAATCCTCTCTAATAGCAACGAAGTGTGCAGACTTCGTAAGATGATCAACTATGACCCAGATAGCATTATTTCCTTTGGATGTTTTAGGAAGTCCTGTGACAAAGTCCATAGTGATGTTTTCCCATTTCCATTCGGGTATGGGTAATGGTTGTAACATCCCCTTAGACTTCTGTCTCTCAGCTTTAACTTGCTGACAAACCATGCATTGAGAGACATATTCAGCAACATCTCTTTTCATGCCATCCCACCAGAAGTACCCTTTTAGGTCCCTATACATCTTCGTGCTTCCAGGATGAATATAGAATGAATAACTATGAGCCTCATCCAACAGCTCTTTCTTTAATTCTGGGATGGGAGGAACACAAACCCGATTCCTGACCTTTATTATCCCATCACAATCAAGGTTGAATTCAGGAATATTTATCACCTTCTTTTGTAACTTGACATCTTCTTTCTGTGCCTCTTTAATCTTCACATGTATAGATGGTTGAACATTCATTTGAGAAAGATACGATTTTCCCCCTTCCATTAAAATTCCAAGATCCATCCTTTGTAAATCCATAAATATTGGATCTTTTTTGATCCTCATCATGGATAAGCTAGCATGGTCTTGTCGAATTAATGCATATGCCACCTTGTTTGCTTTCCCAGGGTGGTAATGAATTGAGAAGTCGTAATCCTTAATCATCTCCAACCATCTTATTTGGTGCATATTCACCTCCTTTTGTGTGAAAATATACTTTAAACTTTTATGATCAGTATAAATATCACACCTTTCACCATAAAGATAATGCCTCCAAATCTTTAATGCAAAGATTACCGCAGCTAACTCCAAATCATGATTTGGGTAATTTTTCTCATGGATTTTCAATTGTCGTGAGGCATAAGCTATCACCATATCATTTTCCATAAGAAGACACCCCAATACCTTCTTGTATGCATCACTATAGATCACAAACATTTCTCCACTACAAGGTAGTGTGAGCACAGGTGCACTGGATAAACTTCTTTTCAACTCCTTGAAGTTCTCTTCACATTCTTCCCTCCAAACAAACATAACTCCTTTCCGAGTCAACTTGGTGAGTGGATTAGATAATCGTGAAAAATCTTTCACAAAACGTTGATAATATCCAGCTAAACCAAGAAAACTTCGGATCTCAGTTACTGTTGTTGGTCTCGACCATCTTTTGATAACCTCTGTTTTTCTAGATCCACAGATATCCCCTCTTTTGAGATTATGTGACCCAAAAATGAAACTTTTTGAAGCCAAAATTCACACTTGGAAAATTTGGAATAATGTTTCTCCTTTCTCAGGGTCTTCAATATAATTCTTAAGTTCTCTTAATGTTCTTCCTTGCTCTTTGAATATACAAGAATATCGTTTATAAAGACTACCACAAACTGATCAAGATAGTCTCTAAAGACTCTATTCATCAGATCCATGAAGATAACAGATGAATTAGTAAGACCAAATGGCATCACTATAAATTCATAGTGTCCATAACTTGTAAGGAAATCCATCTTTAGTATATCCTCCCTTTTGACCCTTAATTGATGATACCCTGAACCAAGATCAATCTTGGAAAAGTATTGAGCTCCGTGTAGTTGGTCAAATAATTCATCAATGCGTGGGAGAGGATATTTTTTTTTGATAGTGATCTTGTTATGTTCTCGATAATCAATGCAGAGTCTCATTGATCCATCTTTCTTCTTAACAAACAGAACATGTTCTCCCCAAGGTGACGCACTAGGGAATATGAACCCCTTATCAAGATTCTCTTGGAGCTGCTTCTTCAATTCCTACAACTCAATTGGGGCCATTCTATAAGGTGTTTTTGAAATAGGCAAAGAACCCAGTACGAGTTCTATTGAAAACTCAACTTCACAATTTGGTGGAAGACCCGGAAATTCCTCTGGAAAGACATCATCAAACTCCCATACAATGGGAATATTCTTAATCGTGAGTTTCTCACCATCCATTTGAGATAAATAACCTTCATTTAGTGGAATCAAGACCCATAAGATGGAAGAAATTTCCTCTAGAAGGTTATGTTCATCCTTGTATCGATAGACGATCATAGATTGATCTGGAATATGAAATGTGACTTCCCTTCTTTGGCAATTGATATGAGCTCCATATAACTAAAGACAATCCATGCCAAGAATCACATCAAATGCCACTATAGGAAGGATCACAAGATTTTCAGGAAGCACTTTCCCACAAACTTCAATCGGAGAAGAATTATAAACTTTTGATGCGACTGTTGTGCCATTAGGTGTTATCACAGCTAACTCAACATCTAATTGTTGAGGTAATATGGTGATACCCTTAGAAAAATATTCATAAATAAAAGAGTGGGTGGATCCAAAATCAAATAAAACATTTGCTACTTTAGAGTGGATGGTAAGTGTACCTTTCACCACATCATTATCATACTCCACATCGCTGATAGAAATTTCATGTGACTTTCCTTTTCCTTTAGCCTTAAGATTTTTTTGATGTCGATCATCATCAACAACCCTTGGATTAGGGCATTTGTTGGCATAATGCCCCATCTCCTTGCACTTGAAACATTGAAGTGTAGTAGGTTCATTCTGTGTATCCCTTCCATTGTTTGCATCATTAGACATCTTCTTCCCATCATTGCGACATTCAAATGCCCGATGACCTTCCTTTCCACATTTGAAACATTTACTTGTCCCTTTAAGAAAACTCCCTCCATGTTTCTTTCCAAACTTTGAGCATAAGGGAAATCTCATCTTCTTTTCAGTGTGCTCTTTAGATTTTCTTTTGAATTCTATTTTCCTCTTCTTATAAAACCAATATGACTGATGGGTTATTCCAATCTCCATCTCGACTTTGAGAGCACATCGAACAATTTCCTCGTAGCTATTGAAGTCCATTATGGCTAACGCCCTTCGAAGACTTGGTTTTAAGCCACGAAAGAATCGATCGATCTTACTCTCAGGTTAGATAATAATACTAGAAGCGTACCTTGCAAGTCTTGTCAAATTTTCTTCATAGGTACCAACAGATTCATCATCCTTTTTCTTCAGTTCAAGAAACTCTTTCTCTATCTTTGTTCGGAGAATACGAGGGAAGTACTTATTCAAAAATAAGTTCTTGAACTCATCCCATTCCATTGACTCAATTTCATCTCTTTGCCTCGTATTCTTGATAAGATTCCACCATTGATCAATATCTCCTTCCAAACGATACACTGCTAGGATGACTTTACCATGTTCAGAACATTAAAGAACTGAAAATATCTCTTCAGTAATACTAATCCATTGTTCAGAAATTAATGGATCAGTAGACCCGTTGAATGAAGGAGGAAGTTGCCTCATGAAGGATTCAACAGAATGTCGCTCCTTCCTTTGCTCGTTTGGAAGTCCTGCATGATTCATAGCTTGAGAAAGTTGTGTGAGCATGGCTACAAGATTTTTCATTCCATATCCCATAACGTTTGGTTGCTCAGGGGGACAATCATTGAATTTCCCATCGCATTCCGCAGTAACACGGTTCCTTTGGGTTCTAGCCATTGACAAAAACCAAGAAGAATAGTGTGAGAAACACTAATTATAATAGAAAAACCACATAATCAAGAATAAAATTTCACACTTAAGGTCTTATCCCAGGTTATTCAGGGTCATTTCTAAAACACTAAGATTGTGTTCTATGCTTAGAATTATCCTTAGGGTTCCTACTAAGGCTTTCACATCCTAGTTTCCAAAGGTTGACTATACCTTTCCTCTGATACCAACTATAACGACCCATACTTTACATACATTGTTATTACTTCAAAATTTAAGCACACTTATTTCAACATATAACAAAACCAGGAAAGGACCGTATAGGTATAGTGTCTTTAGAAACTGGAAAACATAAACAACTGGTTCATAAAGCGTCTACACTGTCTCCCATTTATTTCATAATATCTATAGTCCCTTTTGGCATATCTTACTTAATAACCTTCTTCCTGACCTGGGGAAAGAAAACATACAAAAGGGTGATCTCAAAAGCTCAGTAAGGGTAAACAAAAGAAATATCAATCACATCATATTCATAAGAACATAACTTTTGGAAATCTTAACCTGCAAAATAGATCATAATTTCATAACATGGGATAAATCATAGTAGTGGAATGTAATCCCAATAATCATAAAATAAAACATGAAACTTTGTGGCATACACACATAATCATAGAGAATCATTTCTTAGTAGTCAAGACTCATTTCCAAGACTATCTTAGCGGGAAAAGTCCATTTCTGAATTGAGTTCACTCCTCGTTCCAGTTCTGTTTCACTGAACCGGTTTAACCTGCCATTCCAGCCATGTCTATCTCATGAGATATAAAATCCTTACCCAATGCATCGGAGGGATATATAGGTCCCACCCATCTCATAATGATACCATTCTTATGTGTTCCACAAAATCATAAACCATACATCATAGCATAACCCATGTAATAAAAATGGGATTCTTAAACATCGTGACATCATAAAACAATTCATATAAGATAAAGGAATTCATAAAAATAATTCCATCACAACATAATCATATCAATGTAATAATAGGGATAGAAACAGAACCCTTTATTATCTTAGATGGAAAATAATTTTGATAAAACACTTGAACTCCATTCTTGAGGAAAATATACTTTCAACTTCAAAAACACTTTTCCTTTCGTAACTTGTCATACAATTCTAAACAAAAAGAAGTTGATTAAAAATAATATTGAAAACTTGTAAAGGAATATTCTTGGAAATAATGTTTTAAAAATCCATTCATTCTGTATAAGTTAGAAAACATTCTTCTCGTACTTTTGTCGGAAAAGTCAAAAAGTACCTCGTACGAAAAATAACAAAAGATTCATTTCATATCTTTTTCTAAAAACTCACCAAAGGGTAAAATTGGATTTAAAAAATTGTAGGTGGAAGGAAACAATATTACATATTGAGAAAACATGGATTTGGATGATAAAATACACCCCAGTAAATACCAAAGTATAAACAATCTCGGATAAAATGAGATTGTGATATTTTCCCTTACCTTAGGTCCGATTTGCTTTGTAAGTGTCCGAACCTACTGTATAATGATTTAAATAATGTCATTGACTTATTCCATAATCATAATCATTATTATGATATCATATATGGTCATATTCTTAGCTTATTAATAGTAATATTTCATTGCTACTTGTTATTCGGGTGTTTATTACTTTTTGTTCTTAAGCGTGTTTTGTCGAATAAATTCTTAATATTCTTTTTAGGTTATAGATACCTCATTTACAGAATGGTATTAGTGTAATATATATAATATTAATTCATTCAATTCATTTATATAATAATTATGCAATGAAGATCATGTAGAACGAGTCGCATCACATCGTGGAGACGGTATTCCGTACAAACGCACGAGCGATGATATCGTTTCCATGATCGTGGAATTGTATTAGAGTGTATGTATAATATTTCAGAATCAATATAAATTTACAATAATAATATATATTCATTATTTACACCATTATACCCATCCAAGTAAGGTGGTGGTGGAAAATAGATTACACCATGGCGTGGAGACGGTATTCCGTACGTACGCACGCGCGGTGATTTCATTTTCCGTAGGATGGATAGATGGTGAAATAGGGTTGTTTCATACTTATAATGACATATAAGTATATGAGTGATACTTATGTTATTACTTCACAATTAAACAACTAAAGAAGAAGATGTGGAAGAAGAAATAAAGATGAAATAATCGGTAATGGGCATTACCTCTTCTTTGAAGCGCTTCTTTGAGTCCTCCTTTTAGGGCACTAAAATTTGACTTTAATGACGACCAGGACATCTAGGATGTCTCTAGGGAAGTTTAGAGAAGAAATTGGCAGGGTTTGTCCGAGCTTGAAGGCTCAAAGTTGTGTGAGGAAGAGACGGAGGAGGTGCCATTTTATAAGGGAGGAGAGGGGCACCTTTGGAATATCTAAAAATATTATTTTATTATAAAGCCAAATTCGGTTTTAAATAGCTCCAATTTGATTTATTTCGAAGATAAGGTGGGTATGGGTCGAAATAATCTCATCCAATAGAATTTAGACAAGTTTAGGTTCCTATTTTAACCTTATCATTTAGATTTAACATTATGTTAAATAATTTTACTTTTACCGTGTCTTCTTGTGTTCTTACACTATAAGGTTAATAAACTTACTATAACAATCCAAATGAACCCCCAGTTGTTTATTATTAATATATATAACTTTATATAAGTCATTTTGCTAAACTTTATATTTTTAGGAATAAAATAACAATTAATAATATAATATTTGTTTTAAAAACTATATTATGTCAATTTTGACACTATTTAGTAATTTATTTTTTTGAAACTCATAACCGATTTATTAGTTCAAAAAATGTTAATTAAATGAATAATAACATCTCATATTAACCTAGGAAATTAGTGGAATTCATAAAAAGTCTCAAGTTACATTTATTTGGGTATTTATAACATCAATTATGTCAATATTTCATTAATAAGATAATTACTGCATCATCGTTGTGTCATAAATAAATTAAATTATTTAATGTCTAAAAATTATAAATAAAATACCATTATGTTGGAAATATTTTTATCTTTATAATGAATATTTATAGTAGAATTTATCTTATTTATAACCCCATATTAAAAATTATTTACTTATTAAACATTGATTTTAACTATTTTAACCCTTCTTTAATTAAATTGATAATAAATGTCCTAATCTAATCCATGTGGGCCTAAATGGTCATATTTTATTCCTAAGGATGTTTTTGGTCGAGTTACACTTATCCAATAGAATTAGGACATGTTTTAGGGTAATAATAATATCATTTTTACCCTTAATTACCCTATTTACTTTTAACTGAGGTAAATAAAAGTAATAAGGTACTATTCACCAAAAAATTATTTCCATCTCATTGAACCACATTTTACTTACTAACATCAACCATGTCTCTCGGATTTTTGAAATTCCACTCACAGAAGTGGTAAAATTAAGTTTTATGAAAAATTCAGTTTTTTAACTACCACTTAGTGGTTTCACTATTCATCAAAAATTGAAAGTTTTCAGAAAAATACCAAAATTTCACCCTAGGCTAATTTCGATATTCCGAATCCAAAAATGAATTACATTTTGAAAAATAAAATTTATAAATTTTCAAAAAGTGGTTATTACTATTCATAACAGCAAGTTTTAATAATATTTTAATAGCATATCATTGTTTAGGGAAACTCGGTATTGCGTACGATGCAAGCTGTCGAGGAAGGCCGTGATTTCGTGTAAAGCAAGCCAATCTAGTGTTGTGTGTAGTTAAAGATTCCTTTGATGATTTAAAAACAAAATATTTCTCATAAAAGTCTCGGGTGTTACAGATTGTGTCCAAAAACAAAAGAATACTACATGGAAGTGTACCTCAGCCTATGTGGTTATAAAAATACATGGGGTCTTATAGGTTTCCACTATCTACAACCACGTGGTTTTAGAAAAACTATGAAGGTTGAGTATCATGATTAAAACTAACCATGAAACCTATTATTTTGGCCATTATCCAAAACACTGGGCTTAAAAAAATCCAAAGACACCCTTGGGAATTTACATAGGTTGTATTAAACCTTTAACCTGATTAAATAAATTATTAAAATTGAAAAACAAATGATCTATACATTCATGAAAAGATGAGTCATTACAACATCCCCTCCCTAAAGAAACTCTTCCCTGATATGTCCTTCTAAGTGTAAAGAGGTATCATCGAAAAAGAGTTCCATACACTGTGTTCACATATTAGGTTCTCATTCCTAACTATCATCTTATACATGGAGGTGCTACAAAATCACCCATAACAAAAGAAGTAAAATATCTCAGAGTGTCTCCACAATCTATTTGATAATACAAACAAGATACTCCTCAATGGAAACATTCATATGTAGCTCATCCTCATTTGGAATAGAGGTGTGTGATGGATTTCGATAGTATCATCCAAGCTGAGATACCTGAAAAGCATCATTCATAGATCGATAACTTTAAGGAAATATAAACTGGTAAGCCACTGGTCAAATCCATTTCACAACCACGAAGGGTCCAATGAATCATGGCGAGATAATTACGTACTTTTGAATACATATATTCTATAATAAAGGTGAGAATCACAAGAAAAACCATTCACCAACCCCAAACATGTGTGGTCACTTGATTCAATTGGCATGCCACTATTGTGTAAATTGAACTATCAATATGATGCTTATGATCGGCTGGACAATCTCTATAGTATCCTTCATAAGATGTTTTCTAATAATAGGTTCCTCCCCTACCTATTTCTATGACATAGGTTAGTGGAAAGGACTACCAAACTAGGAATAATTAAAATCCATGTCAATTTTGTCCTAAAATATATTTTTATAAGAAAAATCAACTAGAGAAACATTTTTCTCCCAAGAAACTCGAATGTTAGGGGAAAATTCACAGATCATGTTCTCTTACATCTGAATCATATGCTCCGTTTGTGTATTGGTTTTGGGGGGGTGATAGAAAAGGCTCAAAAGACCCTATGAACCCATGGCCATCTTCAACCCCTACCAGAACCATGACATGAAACAAGAATCTATATAAAAATGATCTAATGAGGAGGTCCATGAAGAAGTTCAAATTTCATGAAGTACAAGCTTCCTAGCTCATCTACCGAGAAGGTCTATCACTCAGGTAAAAAGAGTAAAGCCTTCATCATTCAATCAATGACCATCCATATTATATCATTCGATGAGGAGATCTAGGAAGAAAACTCACAAATTACATTGAAACTTCATCCCATTTACACAAGGTAATATTACATTTATAGCACCCCATGATTTCATAGTACATTATTTTTTGAAATTAATTCAATAACTGGCACTACACGCAACCCTGAGTTCAAGCGCACCATGACTTACCAAACTAGCCGTTGAAAAGCAGTTATGAATAGTATTTATTGAATTTTGAAATTTATATAATCCTTATAATTTTAGAATCCATATTATGAGTTTCTTAGACATAATTTAAGAAAAAAAACATTTTTTCAGATAAAATTATTATTTTTCAAATATGAATTTTTTTCTCCATTTAATGGAAAACCCTATTTAAATACGATATTTAAAACTTTTATATATTAAATTTGATAAAATAAACTTCTTTGTTGTAATTGGGACATAATAAATTAGTTTAAATAAAATTTTGGTACTTTTTTGATAACTTTCATATTTTGATTATTAGTGAAAATTACTAAATTTTAATTAAAAAATAATTTTTTAATCGAAATAACTAATATTGATAAATTATGATTTTGAATGGTCTTAATGTATAATTATATTATTATTTTGTCATTTAATATAATTTAGGTCATTATAAGTAATTTCACGTTTAAATTTTACATAAACAAGTGTTAATCTTTTGGTAGTTATTAATTCATAAAAACAGGAATTTTGTTTTGACAAGGGGAATTAATTTTAAATTAATAAATGAAACTTCTATGTTTTGAATTTGGTAAAATAAACATCATTTTTTGATTCATAATATCGAAATTATCCTAGGGTGAATTTTTGGTATTTTTATGAAAACATTCAATTTTTGATGAATAGTGAAAAACACTAAGTTATTGTTTAACACCGGCCTTTTATTTAAATAATTATATATTTTATTCAAATTTACTTTAGGTAAAAACAGATATATAATACCTATATAAATTCAATTTAATTCATGGGAGTTAGTTTATAATAATTATAGATATATAAAAATTTTATTGAACTTTTCACCGTCTTTTACCCACCTCCTAAGAGAATTTGCAAGTTCATATAAAACATAATTTTACCACTTATTTTAGTGGAATTTCACAAATAAGAGAGACACAGTTAACATCATGAAGTAAAATTTGGTTTAATAAGATGAAAATAATTTTTGGTGAATAGTAACTTTTGACTTTTATTTACAGCAGTTAAAGGTAAATACGTTAATTCAAGGTAAAATGAATATTGTAATAATTAAAAATTAACTCAACACATGTCCTAACCTTATTTTATGTGTAATGGCCGACCATGGAAATCCTTGGGTCGATTTGGGGACCCCATGGAGCCACTTATGAATGATAATGACACTTTAGATTAATTAATTTAAAGTAAAGACAAAATTCACATAAACAAAAATATTTTAGTAATTAATTTTTATATGGTTATATATAAGTAATATTCTTGAATATAAATATTTTTTGGAAAGGTAGAATGATTTCATACATCATGGTATTATTTATATATTTTTTAGACATTAAATAATTAAATTTATTTATGACACAATGATGATGCAGTAATTACCTTATTAAAGAAATAATCAAATAAATGGTATTATAAATATTAAAATAAATATAATTTCAATGTGTTTATGAAATCCACGAATTTTCTAGGTTAATATGACATGTTAGGGCTGATTAAATGTATCTTGTTCAAAGAAATCAAGTTGTGATGACTTTCACAAAAACAAAATATCAAATAGTGTCAAATTTGACATAGATTAATATTTAAAACAAGTACTATATAATTGGTTGATATAATATTCCTAAAAATTAAAGGTTTTGACAAAGGGCTTAAATAATATCATATATGGAACTGATGAGCCACTTGAGGTTTTTTTGGAAGTTTATAGTATGTTTATTAACCATATAGAGTACGAATACAAGCAGACACGGTAAAAGTTAAACTATTTAACTAAGAGTTAAATCTAAAAGATACGGTTAAAATGGTAACCTAAACTTGTATAAAACCTATTGGATGAGATTATTTATACCCATAGCTACCTATGTCTCTAAATAAATACATTTGGAACCATTATAAACTGAATATGATTGCATAATAAATTAATACTGTAATCTTTTCCTAAAGTGACCCTCACACCTCTTAGAAAATGGCACTTCCCCTACTCTCAAAATCACACCTCCAAAGCCTTTTGTCTTAGCCAACCCCTGCCCAAATATCCTCCAAACTATCCTACCTTCATCCTAGAGGCATTAATTTGGTCATAAATCTAACTTACAGATCAATTTTGATCAAATAAAAAGGAAGAACCCGAAGAAGAGGTAATGATTTCACCACCATCTTTCAAGTTCTCTTATTCTTCCACTTACTCTTTCTTTGTTGTTTCCATTATAAAATAAAAAAATAAAGTATCTTTTAGATACTGGGATATTATTATAAATATTTCACAACTATATTCAATATTCTACCCATCTTATAATTGATAATGTCACAATGTGTGTGTGTGTACGACTTACCATCTCCACGCTATGGTGTAATTTGTTATTCAACACTATGTTATTTTGATGGATATAATGATGAGTAATATGTATATAAATAATAATAATAACATGATAATGTCTCTTTAAAATTAATATACCATCCAATTCCACACATTTAATGAAATTATATTGTCGCTCGTGCATACATACGGATTACCGTCTCCACGACACGATGAGACTAATTTCCAAGATCACTATTCATCAACGATTATAAAATTATATATTACTAATAAGTATGTAATATATGACATAATAATTCTACTGGAGATATATATATATATATATATATGTACTTACATATATCTTATTCACTTAGTTCCGTTCAATACGATATGAAAACGGAAACAACATTTATGCCTACGTACGGACTACCTTCTCCATAAAGGGTGTTTCTCATTTCTTATATATGTCTATTATAAATATTTATATTCTAAATATATATGATATACAAATAATTTTTTATATTATGAAATTATTTAAATATTTTTCTATGTGATACAATCAAGAGTAACAAGTTAAAACACGTGTGATAAAGAAAGCGATTATTACACAAAATGTTAATTTAACATGGAAATTATTATTAAATGAGTATTATAAAGTCATTAATAAATCATGTATGATATCATAAATAATAATAAGGTTCTTTTATACTTTAATAACATATTAAGATCTTTATACAAGAAGTTAAATGTACCCTCAACTAAAGGAAAGTGAAAGGTAAGGGGTTTTCATCTCAGTCCTTATTCCTGTGAGATTCATGCCATATTGCCACTATCACCTTTTTTGTGGGGTCTGTACTGCCCATAATTGTATGATTTTGGTAATAAAAATTAATTTATGTATATTTACCTATTCATTTTATGATACATCTTTAATAGAGTGTATGTTTAGTAAGTTAACAAATTGGTAAGGGTTTATTTCATAATCTCTTTATTATCCGAGGTTGTTTTTTTACGTAAGTATCTACTGGGACATATTTATTATCCATGTCCATGTTACATAAAGTAGTTATCAAAGGGATTATTATAAGGAACTTTTTACTAAAACATCATTTTAAATGTTTTAAAGATTTATTCTTCTAAACCATTCTCATTAAGGTCTATGTTTTCAAAATGATTTTAATGATTTATTTATATGGACATGAATGTTTTGAAATTATAATTCTTTTCAAAAGTATCAAAGTGGTATGGGACACATTTATTCAAAAATCTTTTTTAAATTACTTCCCTTAAAAATTTATGACTTTTAAATGATTTTACAAAAAAATTATTTCTCTCAAAATGTTTTATTCGTCATTTTGAACTATGTCATCATCCTTTACTGGATATTATTTTTGATTGAGGTTGATTTATTATAATGAAATCTTTCATGTTGTATTGAATGATTTATGATATTTTTTACTATGGTTACTATATTTTTATACCATTCATGTTTTATGGTTAATTTGTTGACATTTTTTATGCTTGTTTTAATACGAATTTTTATGTTATGTTTCATCTTTTCCATAAGAGGAATGGAGTGGACTTAGTAAGTGATGGGTGGAGCATGCTATATCTCATCGATGCATCAGTAGGTATCATGAGACAAACTAGTGTCTTGACACAATGACTTGACAAAAATTTTATTTGTAGTCTTGGCACGAGGCCTTGACTATGTGGTAATGATGTCCGGTGTTAAGCATTCCCTCATTATGAAATTAGTTATTGCATTTGATTATTCGACTAGTAGAATATCCATGTGCATGTTTATATGGTAATGTTTGATTTAATTTTTCCATATTATGTTCAATTTTATGTTTAAAAAGGCTGTTATTTTTATTACGAATCCCGCCTTAACAGTTTATAGCTTCTGCTAAACTATTTAACATTACTGAGAATCTGAGATCACCCCTTTCTATGTTTTATTTTTTCCCAGGATTCCAAGAAGTGTATTATGATTGATAAGAAGGGTTAAGATTGAGGATTAATGGTGTTATCAAAGGATCATTTATGTTGTTTTTTTAATGTTTAATGTAACATTCATGTATGTAATCTATTTTCCAAGACTTCTAAAATGATCAGTCCTTCGGGACTTGATTCTTTGTAATCATGCCAATGTATTAAAATAATGCATCGACTCTGGGTATTGGGGGTCAGGGCGTTACAGTTGGTATCAGAGGGAGTTTTAGCAATAACCTTGGAAACTAGATTTATATAAACTCTTATTAGAGAACATTTCTTAAAGATTGAACTTCCTAGAATTTTGGTAATGTAGATATTTTGTGATTTTTCCAAGAAAATGCATCCATGTCTGGATACGAGAAGTTAGAGGCGGCTCTAGCACAGATGTACCTAGGGGTAAAGCCGGAAAACACCTCTTCAAGCTATACTCGAACAGGAACTGGTTCATGACAACGGGCCTTACTGCACTCTTGGTTACGACACTCCCGGGGGATATGCTTTGGATAATTCTCATTTTCTTTACAAATCATTATGAAGGATTTTTGAGTATATATCTTCTCAAAGAAAATATATTTATGGATTATATCCATAAACTGTTCAATTAATGTTAGGTATTTTACAAGTTTGGAATTATTCATTGCAATTCATAAACTGACCTAGTGTACGCTATTGTATAGAAATGGCACCCAGTAGAAGTAATGTGAACTCCAGTAAATTGTATGATCCAAATACTAAGAAGGATCTTATCTTTCATAGTATTAAGAAAAAATTTAGAAGGGAAATAGTCCACAATGTATTCTAAACAAATGAAGAAATCATATCATGTGTTAATAAGATATGTAAAGAATTATTTGAGTCTTATGGCTTTGAAGGGAAGAAAGAGAAGAAAAGGATGGAAGAGAGAAAGATGGATAAAGGGAAGAGGGAAAAGAAGGATTTTCCAATATTTGATAAATGTGGAATGAATAACCTTGGTAAATTCTTGAAGGGAATGTGATTTTTTTATATGTGTTGATAAAAATAATACCAAGTACGTGATTTCAAGGGTTAGAAGAAGTTTTCAAATGTAAAATTCTTCATCTACAAGGCGTTGAGACACTACGCGAATCAATGTCCCATTCATAAGAGTATACCAAAAATGATGTTATTTTATAATAATCAAGTTATGATACTACCTCAGATGAAGAAGAATGACAAGTGTTCTTATGTTGTTATTGTAGAATTATTTAATTTGAGTGTTGTATCAACAGTATACTGGTTATAATAATTATAGAATATATAAGGATTGTACTATAGTAATATTTCATTAAGGACTTGGGATTGTGTGGAACCAAGAAAAGTGACCAAATATCAAGTTATATGTTTGGAAAATATATGGTTGAGAGAAAGATAAACCATAATATGGTTCTGATACTGAGGTAGTGATTTTGGAATAATACATGTTTGATTTGATAAATTATATTGGATAATCATGACTACCTTGAAACTGATTAAAGATTTGTATATTCCATCATTGTTTTATATTAAAACATTTTTGGATAGAAGGAGTATATCCATAATTCTATAATAAATAAGGGAGAATGAATGTAATCAATATGGTTTTATGGTAATTCAGGATGTTACAGTGTTTTAATAGAATACATGATGAAGGTGTTCGCATGTTATTACGTGGTAAAAGAGATTCTCATTGTGTTATACTTCCCTATAAATTTTGGAATGTGAGTTTGGACAGAAGTATTTTGGATATGTCTAGTTTGAGATTATTTTTGGATTTCCATAAAAAGGACAACCCGAAGGTCGGGTGGCAACCCATCATGTCCGGCAAGGCCGCGAGACCAGAACTCGCAACCGAAGGGCGACAAGGCTGTATCACCTACCACTGACCCACATGATGTCCTGGATTGAATAATGTAGTTTTTTAAAGGGTCTGGTAGATAAATTATAAATACATTTCTTTTGAAACCCTATACGAATAGGATAAATAGAATATATTTTTTAGTTATATTATCTTTTAGAGTGAATGATATGTTTGTGGTAGAAATTAGTTAAAGGATGGAACTCTACATGTCAAGTATATATTTTTTTCTTATGTTATTCTATGATGAAATTAATTCTTAAACTTTATGTAAGGGATATTAAAACTAAAAATGTGTTATCCTAATACATAATGTTTTGTGGAACTAATGATATTTTAAATCATTTTAGATTGATGGCTTTGAGGCCCTAAATTCTACAATTGTTTGTGATTGATGACCTTAATCACTCCCTATAAATATTTAGGTTTTTTCTCCAATTACTTGTCTCTAATTTCCACCAATCTTCTCCTAATCGAGATCATAATTTGTTTGTGACTTTTACATTCCCCATTTCCTCTTATTATGACTACATTTTATATACCCAATTTCTGATGTGGGTTTTCCCATAATGGTATTTTCTATTTTCAACCATTTATTTTTGAAAATCAATTTCAAATTGTGAGGATTCAATATATTGAAGGAGGGAAAAATGTAACACCCCAAGATTTCATAGTACATTATTTCTTTAATGTAATTCAATAACATGCACTACATGCAACACTGAGTTCAAGCGCACCATGACTTACCAAACTAGAAGTTCAAAAGCAGTTTTGAATAGTATTAACTGAATTTTGAACCTTATATATTCCTTATAATTTTAGAATCCATATTATGAGTTTCTTAGACATAATTAAAGAACAAATACATTTTTTCAGATAAAGAAGTATTTTTTTTAAAATGTAATTTTACCGACTTTTAATAGAGAACCCATTCTAAAGCCAATATTTGAAACTTTTATATATTCAATTTGAAAATTAAAATTCTTCTTTATAATAGGGACATAATAATTTAGTTTAAAAATATTTTTGGTACTTTTCTGATAACATTCATATTTTGATGAAGAGTGAAAATTACTAAAGTTTAATTAAAAAACGTTTTTAATCGAAATAACTAATAGTGATAAATTATGAATTTTAATGGATAGAAAGTTTAATTAGATTTTATTTGTGTCATTTAATACAATTTAGGTAATTATAAGTAATTTCACATTTAAATTTTACATAAACAAGTGTTAATCTTTTGGTAGTTATTATTTCATAAAAACACGCTTTTGGTTTTTACAACGAGAATTAATTTAAAATTAATAAATGAAACTTATATGTTTTGAATTTGATAAAATAAACATCATTTTTTGATTCAGAATATCGAAATTATCCTTGGGTAAATTTTTGGTATTTTTCTAAAAACATTCAATTTTTGATGAATAATGAAAAACACTGAGTTATTGTTTAAAATCGGATTTTTATTTAAATAAGAATTTATTTTATTTAAATTTATTTTAGGTCAAAATAGATACATAATACCTATATAAATTCAATTTAATTCATTTGAGTCAGTTTATAATAATTTTAGATATATGAAAATTTTATTAAACTTTTCACTATCTTTTACCCACCTCCTAGGAAAATTTGCAAATTCACAGAAAACTTTATTTTACCGCTACTGTGATTGGAATTTCAAAAATCCGAGAAACACGGTTAACCTTAGTAAGTAAAATGTGGTTCAATAAGATGAAAATAATTTTTTGTGAATAGTAGCTTTTGACTTTTATTTATCGCGGTTAAAGGTAAATACTTTAATTCAAGGTAAAAAGAATATTTAAAATATTCAAAATTACATTAACACATGTCCTAACCTTATTGGATGAGTAATGGCCATCCATGGGAATCCTTGGGTCGATTTTGGAAGCCCATGGAGCCACTTATGAATGAAAATGACACTTTAGATTAATTAATTTAAAGTAAAGACAAAATTGACAAAGCCAAAAATCATTTAGTAATTAATTTTTATATTGTGTTATATAAGTAATATTTTTGACTATAAATATTCTTTGGAAAAATAAAAATATTTCCTACATCATGGAATATTTTTATATAATTTTTATACATTAAATAATTAAATTTATTTATGACACAATGATGATGCAGTATTTACCTTATTAATGATAAAATCAAATAAATGGTATTATAAATAATAAAATAAATACAATTTCAAGGTTTTTATGACATAACAAATTTTTTAGGTGAATATGACATGTTAGGGCTGATTCAATGTATCTATTTCAATGTAATAAAGTTTTGATGACTTTCCCAAAAACAAAATACCAAATAGTGTCAAAATTGACATAAATTAATATTTAAAAAAAATACTATATTATTGGTTGATATAATATTCCTAAAAATGTAAGGTTCATCCAAATATATTAAATAATATTATATATGTCATTTATGAGCCACTTGAGTTTCTCTTGAACGTTTAGAGTATGTTTATTTACCATATAGTGTAAGAATACAAGAAGACACGGTAAAAGTTAAACTATTTAACTAAGAGTTAAATCTAAAATATAAGGTTAAAATGGTAACCTAAACTTGTCTAAAACCTATTGGTTGAGATGATTTCGACCCATAACCACATAATTCTCGAAATAAATTCATTTTTAACCATTATAAACTGAATATGATTGTATAATAAATTAATACTTTAATCTTTTCCTAAAGTGACTCGCACCCCTCTTATAAAAGGGCACTTACCCTTCTCTCAAAATCACAACTGCAAAGCCATTTGGCTAGGCCTACCCCTACCCGAATATCCTCCCACCTATCATACCTTCATCCCAGATTCCTTTTTTTGTTCAGAAATCCAACTTATGGATCCCTTTTGATCAAATCAAAACGAAGAACCCCAAAAAAGAGGTATTGATTTCACCACCCTCTTTCAAGTTCTCTTATTCTTCCACTTACTCTTTCTTTGATGATTCCATTCTAAAATAATAAATCTAGTATCTTCTATATACTGTGATGTTATTATAAATATGGCACAACTATATTCTTTATTCTACCCATCTTATGAATGATAATGTCGCCATGCGTGTGTACGTACGGCTTACCGTCTCCACGCTGTGGTGTAATTCGTTATTCAACACTTTGTTATTTGGATGTATATAATGATGATTAATATGTATATAAATAATGAAAATAAATTGTTAATTTCTCTTTTAAATTAATATATCATCCAATTCCACACCTTTAATGAAATTATATTGTCGCTCGTGCGTACGTACGGATTACCGGCTCCACAACACAATGAGATTCATTTCCACGATCACCATTCATCGACGATTATAAAAATAGATATTACTAATAAGTATGTAATATATGAAATAATAATTCCATTGGAGATATATATATTTATATATATGTGCACTTACATATATCTTATTCACTTAGTTCCATTCAATACGATATGAAAACGGAAACAACATTTATGCGTATGTACGGACTACCGTCTCCATAAACGGTGTTTTTAGTTTCATATATTTTTCTATTGTAAATATTTATATTGTAAATATATATGATATATAAATTGGGTTTTATATTCTGGAAGTATTTTAATCTTGGTTTAAGTGATACAATCAAGATTAACAAGTTAAAACGCGTGCGATAAAGAAGGAGATTATTACCTGAAATGTAAATTTAACATGGAAATTATTATTAAATGGGTATTATAATGTCATTAATGAATCATGTATGATATCATAAATACTAATATGGTTCTGGAATACCTCAATAACATACTAAAATCCTCATAAAGTAGGTTAACCGTACCCTTGACTAAACGAAAGTGCAAGGTAAGGGGTTTTCATCTCACTTCTTATTCCCATGAAATTCATGCCATATTGCCACTATTACCTTTTTGTGGTGTATGTACTACCCATAATTTCATTATTGGTGTAATAAACTTTAACTTATGTGTATTTACTTATTCATTGTATGATACTTCTTTCATAGGGTGTATTTTTCGTAAGTTACCAAATTGTTAAGGGTTAATTTCACTATCTCTTTATTATCCGAGGTTGTTTTTTCACGGATGTATCTACTGGGAAATATTTATTATCCATGTACATGTTTCATAAAATAGTTTCCAAAGGGATTCTTATAAGTTAATTTTTACTAAAACATCATTTTAAATGTTTTAGTGATTTATTCTTCTGAACCATTCTCATTAATGTCCATGATTACAAAATGATTTTAAGGATTTATTTATATGGACATAAATGTTTTGAAATGATAATTCTATTCAAAATTTTCAAAGTGGTATGGGACACTTTGATTAAAAAACTCTTTTAAATTAATTACTTTATAAATGTGTGACTTTTAAATGATTTTATAAAAAAATATTTGTCTCAAAAATTTTTACTCATCATTTTCAACTATGTCAGCATCCATTCTTGGAAATTATTTTTGATTGAGGTTAATTTATTATAATACAATCATACATGTTGTATTGAATGAGTTATGATATGTTTGACAGTGGATGTTCTATTTTTATACCTTTCATGGTTTATGGTTAATGTGTTGACATTTCATATGCTAGTTTTAATATGAATGTTTAAGTTATGTTTCATCTTTTTCATATGAGGAATGCAGTGGACTTAGTAAGTGACGGGTGGAGCCCGCTATTGCTCCTCGATGCATCGGTAAGTCTCATAAGGGAAACTAGTGTCTTGGAACAAGGCCATGAAAAAAAATTATTTTTAGTCTTGGCACGATGACTTAACTATGTTCTAATGATGTATGGCGTTAGGCATTCCCTCATTATGAAATTAGTTATTACATTTGATTATTCCACTAGTAGAATATCCTTGTGCATGTTTATATGGTAATGTTTGATTTATTTTTTCCATATTATGTTCAAGTTTATGTTTAAAAAGGATTTTTTTTTATTACAAATCCTACCTTAAATGTTTATATCTTCCATTAAATTATTTACCCTTACTAAGAATCTGAGCTCACCCATTTCTTTGTTTTATGTTTTCCCAGTATTCGGAGAAGTGTATTATGGTTGACAAGAAGGGTTAAGCTTGGGGATTAATGGAATTATCAAAGGATCATTTATGTTGTGTTATATTTTTTAATGTGTAATGCAATGTTCATGTATGTAATATATTTTCCAATACTGCGAAACTGATCAGTCCTTCCGAACATAACTCCTTGTAATCATGCCAATGTATTAAAATAATGCACCGACTCAGGGTAACTGGGGTCTAGGCGTTAAAACATTGATGTAAAAGCCTTTTCGATTTTGGGTGATCTTCCTTCACCTACTAATAGGTGGAAGACTGAGTGATGAATGTATTAATCTCGCATTTCTTATATGAAACAAATATTTTCACAGTTGATCTCAATGCATTTTTTAGACATTGGGGTGAATCTACCATGCTGAGGTGTGGAATTACGACATTAGATCCTCTCCAATGTCTACTGGGACCCATAAAAACCCATATAATTTTAAAGCTTTATCCTCATCAATGGTCTAACCAAAAGATGTATCTTCAACTGAAATGATTTTCCTTAGAGATAGAACTTCAATATCAGATAACAGTCTCTTTCTCACTTGTTATAGAATAGTAGAAGTCACTGTTATGTCCAAGATGATATTTTAACAATGGTCAACCTGATCCTCTACATGCATATCTGAGAAAAAGGCCATAAGATTCCATTCACCATTACATTCCTAAACATCCTTTGTCTTGTGTATTCTCTCCTAGATAATCTTCTTATGAATTCCCCTTACTAGGGGTGTAGGCAAGCTGTAAATCCAAAAACTATAGGTACTCAACCCACATGTATTACCTGAGATTTTTATCCCTATGTGAAAAGATGTATTTCTGTCTTTATGATTAGGGAATACCAAAAAACACACTTCAAGTAGATAGTGTCTCCAATAGTGTAAGGAATGCAAAAAATAAGTGATCTTGTTTTCAGGTGTCTAGTAATTTTGTTCTTGAGGCCTCATCTAAATAAACCCATACATGATGCCATTCCCATACTACGTCAAAATAGTTCAAAGACTGATACCTATTGCATCATTGTATATAGTATTTATTTCTTCTTGGCTATGATAGAATCGTTATTAGTGCTGAAGTGAAATGGACATTCAACCCCAAAACAGATACATTGCAAGATTCTAGTCAAATGAATTTCACACCCTTCTTTTTCAAAACTATAATAAATGATAAAAGAAATGAGACATCCTAGAAGAATGATGTTTAATATGAAAAAATCCCCAAGAAATTCCTAATATAAAATAAATTCATGGGATGCTCACATAAAAATCCATCTCTCACTTTCTCTGGGTTAGATGAAACTCACAACTCATAGATAATGTGACATATGAAGTGGATTTATTAATCCAAAAGTGATATTTATTGATCATATCATTGAGGTTATTATATACCAGTATATTTATAATGATATTAATATTGGTTTCATGGTAATTCTGGAGGGTGTATAAACTAAGATATCATCAATAATGACTACAACAAAAGAATCTAGATACTGATTAAAAACCCAATTCATAAAATCCGTGAAAGTTTTAGGTGCATTCGTGATTCCAAATGTCTTGAATATTTACTCATATATACCATACCCTATCTTGAAATATTTTTTTTGTTATGTACAATTTCATGAAATCTAAATTGTGATAGACTGACCTTAGATATTTCTTTGAAAAAACATTATATCATAAGAGTTGATTGAATGTATTATATATTCATGGTACTAGATACTGATTCATTATTATATGCTGATACAAATGATGATAATCCACATAGAGAATGAGGATACAGTCTGCCTTCTTAATGAAATGTACAATGAACCCCAAGGATAAGGGATAAGGAATGTGAATACTTTTTTCATCCAGATTCTCCAATTTCTTTTTGCACTCCAAAAGATTCATAAGTTCCATCATATAAGGAGGAATGGCCATTAGTGATTATCCTAGTATGCGATCAATAGTAAATATACCTCTTCCATATAAGGTATACTAGAGAAGTCCTTAAGAAGGACATCCCTAAATTTTTCCACTATAAGAGGAGATACAACTAGATGTAGACCTTTTCCATTGAGGAATGGACTGATGATCTGAGCTATAATATTATATAGCCATTGTTGTCAGGTCCTGTTCGTGTTGTACTGACATCCCATTATCCATTATCCATGTTACTATTTCTATCTGGTGATGTAAACATCAATCTCTAATTATATCAATCAATATGGGTTCAATATGTAACTGGAATGTCCATCTCGATGATTACGTCAATGCCCTTTAGGTTAAGGATATAAATATTCCACATAAAAAGGAAACCTCCTGTCACAAGAGAAAAATTCTTACAACATTGAACTCTATCTGAAGGGATACCTAATGGGGTGTCTAGCATCATAACACCATAGTAATACTAAATTTCGAGGACTAGATTCTCAAAAATATTCCCCTATATAAATGAGTTAGATGCACCCATGTCAAGTAAAATTAACACTAAAGTGGATGATACTAGAATAGTAACTTCATTGATTGAAGGTACATTTCTCTTCTCTATAGGCAAAGGATGGACTACAAGTAACTTACTTATAACATGGCCCTATGTCAATTCCAGACTACCCAGAGCATGATATCTATACTATAATTGTGAATAATATTTTTCACTACATCTTATTCCCCACCACATTCTTCTGACCGGATGATGTTATTCGATCTATTGACCTATCATGGTTCAAATGGCCTCACTCCTTATCATGAAGTACGAATAAATCCCTACTTGTAAGACGCTTCCCGAAGGGTTCAACAGAAAATATGAATATGGAGAATCCTTCCATAGCCTCTTCACTCTACCATATCCCATGAGCACTGAGGCTTCTTGTGTATTGGATTCCTACATAGGTGAAAAATTAAGAAGATATCAATGAATGTTTCCTGATTATTTCTACCCCTATGAGCAATCTCAACGCAATAGTTTCAACCATTAGAAGAACCAATACTTGATTTTGTTGTCGAACCACCCTAACTCACAACATCATTTTCCCCCATATATATCATTGTAATGAGGGCATGGTTGAATATTTTATAAATATTATTCATCCTGATGACATTGACATATGATCAGATATCCTAGACCAACCCATCCTCAAATTTTTGGATTATCCTAAGATCTTTGACTACCATAGTTAGAGTGAATCACTATAGCTTTATGGAATGGTATGAGTATTATATAAATGACATACTCCCCTAATGGAGGTTAAATAATTATCTACCACTATCATTCCTCATAGTATAGAGAAAGATGTAATCATAATGTATTTTTGGAAAACCACTAAGACCATATCTTTATGCCGATCCTCTTGGGTGATGACATCCCACCACCACATTGATGAATTGTGTAGAATATATGCATCCAACATGGACCTCCTCTCTGGAGGTTCCGCTATATTGTTTAATATAGATAGGATTTATTAAATCTATGACTCCACAAAATTAGGTCTACCATACCCCCCAAAAAGGTGGTTGGATGCTACTGCTGAAATTCCCGGGTCAACTATTCCATACTCAAGGAAGATTGAACTACAAATATACAAGATTGAAACATACACAATAAGACATCTCAAAAATTGACATTAGTTCTCATATATGGAACCTAAATAGGTGAAACATGTGTCACTGTATTAGGAATCACAGGAAGCTCAGGGCCAACCCCCTCAGGAGCATAGTCATCACCACCTTCAAGGTGAGCGACTGGAGGACGTCACAATAACATGATACTACCATGTAAAATTCACACAAAAAATATATTTTAATATTTATAATATTGGATATAAAAACACATACATGTTTAAATAATTTTTATAGAAATATTCATGCTTCTCTACATAATCAAAAAGAAAGGTTTAGATGCTAGAAATAGGCCAGAACGACATCAGAATGTAAATGACACCCCACTTATCACTACTAAAGTTGGGTTTGGGTCTAATTCACTATAATACACACACACACACAGACATATAAGATGAATTCTTCCAATTTAGAAGTCATGTTAACTTTTTATTTTTATTTTGAATATTTAAATCACCGTAAAATGGTTGATTTTTATGTTATAACAATTTCATTATAAAGGGACTATAGTCCTTATAAACCAAATTATGATATCCATTCAACTCAAAACATTGAAAATTTCAGCACATGTGAAGAATGGTCCATGGTTATACATTACATAAATGACTACATAAGGTGTCTGCATTATCCTATTTTGGAAAACATTGTTAGTCTTAGGAATCCACTTTAAGTATCAATTACTCTTTCCAATCCCTGTAAGAAGTGTTGGTACAATTCAATATAATCATGTCACTAATAATTTGGAATAGAAAAATTTACACTAAAAATATACATGAAAAGGAAAAATTCATGTCATATTATTCCTAGTGTTCCAAATAATGATGCATGTTACCATCCTTCTTTCCCGCATATCATCAAGACAAGGATAGAATAAATCCTTATTTAGAAAAATTATAGTAACCAAAAAAACTCTTCTGCATCACCCAATGCTGAAATTATATCAACATTAATATGAAAAACTAGAAAAATAATTATAATTCAAGAAAATAAGTATTTACACCAAAAATGTGTTTGTGATGCCGAAGAAAAACATATGAACAAGTACTAGGTGTTCTTGATCACCAATTAGTTGTCTCCAAATACTAGTGAAAGAAGGGAACCCGCACTGATACCACATTGTTACATCCTTACATGGGATCAACCTAAATCACAACCTAAGCCAATGGGAAACATGGCCATAAGAAAGCCTCCCTATATGCCAGAGGGTGCTGATAGGTTGTGGGGATGTAATTTTTGTTTAGTAGGGAGACCATGAACTCCTATTTGAGTTTCATTGTGGATACAACCAAATATTATCAACAGTTGAAGCATAACATAAAAATATGAATTGTTGAATTGTTGAAGCACAATAAATTAAATAATAGAATAAATTTTTGAGAATCATATATGTGGTGTTGGATGAATGGATGCGTGCTTTGAAAATAATATATAGAGAAAAAAGGTTATGAAGATACATGAATTCTATAGATAATATAAAAGAAACAAAAATCACCCCACTGTCATCTCAAGATAATTCCCCAATCCTCTTCTCCAAGGCACCATCTATAAGCTAAGCATGTCAAAAACCTATATAAGGACTCTTTCCTTATTCATACTTCCAGATAGATAATCCTCTTTGGTACCAAAGGCATCCTGAGTAGAGTGTGAGATGAAAATTATAGTATCCCAAGACCAACAATGTCTACATGTAATCCATGTAGTTCTTATAACTAAAAAGTATGATGGTATACCCAAATAAGTAAAAAAATGTAAAATAAATAACCTGGCCACTTGGGAACCTAAAAGACACATGACGGCTCCACCTACTTCAGCCAATGGCTAAGAATTATCTAAACAGACACCATATATAGAGTAATAACACACACACACATATATATATATATTATCATTATACATATTCCAACCACTAATATAAACCAAGTATGCGTGGATGTATGTTGCCATATATATAGAATAGTAGTGCTAGTTGGACATGGGCATAACTCAGACATCCCTGACTATTCTAATGAGACTAAATTTTAACACCCCAAGAATCAATGATATGCTTCTCTTTGAATAATACAATATATTTTTATATAT
Organism: Viscum album; assembly: GCA_963277665.1. Taxonomy (NCBI): domain Eukaryota; kingdom Viridiplantae; phylum Streptophyta; class Magnoliopsida; order Santalales; family Viscaceae; genus Viscum; species Viscum album. The sequence goes on along the minus strand of OY728157.1, from coordinate 1,255,852,362 downwards.
GAAGCATCATGTTCTAGCACACCACGACCAATTAAACAAGCTGTTTTGAAAAGTAAACCCCACTTTTTGAAATTTTATAAATGTTATTTTCCAAATGGACTTTATTTTTTGATTTGGAATATCAAAATTAGATTTGGGTGAATTATAAGTATTCTTTTTGAAAACATTCAATTTTTTATGAATTGTGAGAGGCACTGCATTATTGTTTAAAACTGAATTTATATTTAAATAATTAGTTATTTTATTTACATTTATTTTTGGTAGAAATAGATACATAATACCAATATATGTTCAATGTAATTCATTGGAGTCATCTTATAATAAGATTAGATATATAAAATTTTATTGAACATTTTGTACCGTCTTTTACCCACCTTCTAGGCACATTTGAAAATTTTCATAAAACCTAATTTTACCTCTTCTAGGAATTGAATTTCAAAAATCCGAGAGACATGGTTTATATCAGTAAGTAAAATGTGGTTCAATAGGATGATAATAATTTATGGTGAAAAGAAACATTTGAATTTTATTTACCACAGTAAAAATTAAATAGGGTAATTATAGGTAAAAATGATATTATAATTACCCGAAAAAATGTACTAATTATATTGGATAAGTGAGTTTCGACCAGAATCAACCTTAGGAATTATATATGATCCTTTTGGTCATCTTTTATTAGATTAGGACATTTATTATTATTTTATTTAACGAAGAGTTAAAAGTGATAATTTCAAAATTTAATAACCAAAACATTTTTAATATAAAGTAATAAATAAGATAAATTCGATTGTAAACATTCATTAGAAATATGATAACATTTCCTACATAATGGTATTTTATTTATAATTATTAGGCATTAAATAATTATATTTTTTTATGAAACAATGACAATGTAGTAATTACCTTATTGATGAATGATCAAAATAATTGACATTATAAATACAAATATAATTGTAAATTGAAAATTTTTATGTATTCCAAGAATTTTTTAGGTTAATATGAAAGGTTAGGATTGATTAAATATTTTTTTCTATGTGATAAAGTTTTTATGACTTTTAAAAAAACCAAATACTAAATAGTGTCAAAATAGACATAATTTGTTTTTAAAACAAATAATCTATTATTAAATGATATAATATCGATAAAAATCCATGGATCAGCCAAAAGACATAGATAAGGTTATATAAGTCAAAAATGAACCAGTTGGGGGTTTCTTGTCTTTTTATAGTAATTTAATTGGCCATTAATTATAATAATACTTGAATACATGGTAAAAGTTAAACTATTTAACTAAGAGTTAAATCTAATGGATAAGCCTAATATGGTCACCTATACCTCTATAAAAATTATTGGTTGATATTTTTTCAAACCATTCCCAGCATATCCTCTAAATAAATTATTTTAGAGCTATTATAAATCTAATAAGATTGTATAATAAAATAATATTTATATCTTTTCCTATAGAGACCCTCACCTCTCTTATAAAACGGTACATTCCATTATCTAAACATATCACCTCAAAATCCATTTGGCATTCCAAAACCTACTCAAATATCCCCACAACTAACCTCACCTCAACCTGGATGCCTTATATTTATCAAAAAGCAACCATAAGGATCAATTTTCATAATATCAAAAAGAATCACCCGAAAAAGAGGTAATAATTTCATCACCTCTTTAAATTTTCTTTTCATCCAACACTTCCCCTTTCTCTGTTGTTTCCATAAAAAAATAAAAACACCAGTAAATTATTAAAAGTTTTATGTTATTATAAATATCTTACAACCATATTCATTATTCTATTCATCCTATGAATGGCAATGTCACCATATGTGTGTGTGTGTACGGCTTACCGTCTCTATGTCCTAGTGTAGTTTGTTGTTCAACAATTCATTATTTGGATGGGTATAATAATGATTATAATTGATGTAAATAACAAATATAACATGTTAATGATTCTGTATATATGATATAATATCCAATTAGATACGATTTAACCATCAATAGAATTATATTTCCGCTCGTGCGTATGTTTGGATTACCGTCTCCATGAACGCGATGTGATTCATTCCCCATCGTAATCCCTCAAGAATAATATTTATTTTTTGATTTAAAATAATATTCAATAAAATAATATAATTTTTGATATTAATAAAATACATCATATCCATAAAAAATTTTACTTACATAACAAATCATATAAAGGAAAATGAATCTGTTAACACTTGAAACAATGATACTGCTGAAATATTATTAACAAAGAAATATTAAAAGATCATATATAATATCATATTTATGTATGTGGTTGCTGTATAATTTAATAAAAATTATATAACTATTATACAGGAGGTTAATGTACCCTTTATCAAACAAAAGTACAAGGTAAGGATTAATTCTACAATCTCTTCATTATCTGAGGTTGTTAATACGTGAGTATCTACTAGTACCTCTTTATCATCCACATCTGTGTTTATTAAAAATGTCCTTCAATTTTTTTACTAATTCCTAGATTATGGTTTTAATTCATTTATACCCTTGTTTTAAATTTTATAAAATGTTTATATAGGAATCATTCCGTCATTTTCCATACGATGTCCTTTACTACCTTTTCGGAAAAATAAACAAAATAATGTTTTTTAACTTATACGGCAAGTGAGGCTATATTATGACATTATAACACCTTCAAAGATTCCCTGAAATTCTTATAAAAATATTTTCAAAGTAAGTATTTTCTTTGATAATTATTCAATGTTTAAATGATTTCAAAATATAAAGAGATATATCTCTCAAATAGTTTTGATTCCATCTATGTCAACATCCTTTGATGGATATTAAACTTGTTTGAAGTTGATTTATTATGATATAATATTCCATATTGTATTTAAGGTTTTTGGATATGTATGATTGTGGATATGTTATTTTTATTCCAATCACGATTTATGTTTATAGAATTAACATTTCGTATGCTACTTTTAATATCAATTTTTATGTTATGTTTCAACCTTTTCATATCAGGAAAGCATTGGACATAATATGTGAAGGGTGGAGCCCACTATAGATCCTCATTTCATCTGTAGGTCTCATGAGACAAACTACTGTCTTGGCAGATGGCCTTGACAAAATCTTATTTGTATTATTTGAACGAGGCCTTGACTATGTTGTTATGATGTCTGGAATTATGTATTCCATCATTATGAAATTAGATATTGATGTTAAATGTGATTATTAGACTAGTATAATATCAATGTGAATATGTAAATGGAATTATTTGATTTATCTTTTCTATATTATACTGGATTTTAAGTTTTAAAGGCTTATGTTTTAGTCTTATACATTTCATTAGATGTTTATTTTTATTTATGATAGTTTCTTCTAAATTGTTATCCTTACTGAGCATCAGAGATAACCGTTTTCTATGTTTCAATTTTCCCAGGATGTGAAGAAGTATATTATAATTAACCTGCATGAATAGGATATGGGACATGAGTGTGTTCAATGGGGACCAAATGTTGTTGTTGTTTTTCCGTTTCATTATGTAATGTAAAACCTATGTATGTATCTAGCACTTCCATAGATATTAAACTAATCGGTCTTTCGAGACAATATCCATTTTGATCATGCCAATGTTATGTAATAATGCACCGACTTAGGGTAACTAGGGTTGGGGCATTAAAGTTGGTATTAGAGGAATTTTAGTAAAAACCTTGGAAACTAGATATATAAAAACATCGATTAGATAACATTACCCTAAGATAGAATTTAAAATTTAGTATAGAATAACTTCCAAAAATTTTGGTAATGTAGATATTTTATTAGTTTTCAATGAAATACATCATTTTCTGGATATGGGAAGGAAGATGCGGCTCTAGCATATATGTTCCATTGAGTTAAAACTCTGACAAAGAGTTTCAGGCTTGATCCTGAGTATCCTTTTACATGACAATGGGCCTTCCTACACTCTCAATTATGATACTCATGTGGAATATGCTTATGATAATTCACATATTATTTTAAAACCATTATGAAGGATTTATGATTAAATACCTCATCAAGGAGAACATTTTTTTATGATTGTAGATTATATTAATAAACTATTCAATTTATATTATGTGTATTACAAGTGTGGAATTATTAATTTCGATTTATAAACTAATCTAGTGTATGCCATTATTTTGAAATGGGGTCTAGTAAAAGGAATGGAAATTGTATCAACACACGTATTCTATATTGGGATTTCCCTCCTACTCAAGATAATTATAGTGGAGTTGGGGAAGAAACTGGTGCTGATCAGCTTATAACCATATTTGGACAACTCCCTGAAGTTATGAATAATAACATTACCTATACGAAGAAACCTAATCCCCAATGCGGAGGATCTATGTTAGACTGCTTCAAGAGGTGAAAACCACAAACATTCAATGGGACAATAAATCCATTTGTAGATAATCAATGGATAAGTTCCTTATTGAAAATATTTCATGCTTTGGAAAGTAGCGAAACAGAAAAATTTGTCATGACAGTTTACCGCCTCACAGGAGATACAGATCAGTAGTGGTCATTGATTCAAAACACAAAGGAAGATGATGACATATCAAATATAGAATGGATAGAGGTTAAAGATATTTTCTATGAAGAATAATTTTCTCATGAACATCGAGCAGATATGGAAAGGCAATTTATGTGGCTGAGACAAAAGGAGGATGATAATGTCACAAAGTATAAGGCTAACTTTACAAGGCTATCAAGGCATACTATAGATAATATACGTTACGAAATGAGTAAGATTGATTACTTCTCTGGTGGGTTAAAACCCTTTCTCTGTTGAGCATTATTTTCAAAACATTCTCATCGTACGAATATTTTTTATCATGTTCTATCAAGATAAAAAAGGGATTCTCTAAGTCTTACGACATTAAAGCAATGAAAAAGAAGAAGAGATATATTGAACACTCTGGAAATTGAAATATGGGAAACAAGGGAAATGTTGAATTTCCATCATGCTGTAAATGTGGGGAACGTGGTTTCGCCGATGGCATGTTGGCATCGTTGATTAGGGTTGCGCGGCTCGAGGCTGGGTGTGACGTGCTCGTGTGATGATGGGTACGTGGTATTGATTGAACTTTTGGTTTTTTTTATGAATTTTGAATGTCGCTGAAATCTGTATGAGGTTGGAATGGTTTGAATGGTTTCCAGTTTCCTTAAACCAGTTTGGGGTACCGAAACCCATAAACCGGCTTCTGATAATGGGAAAAAATGATTTGCAGGCAGCAAGGCCAAAATTATGTGATCACTAATGTTGAGGTTGAAGCTCTGAATGACGTGGTGGAAGGTAATTTAATGGTTTCCTCAAATTTAACCAGTACTTTATTTGATTCTAGATCATTGCATTGTTTTATATCTTCCTAGTTTACTATGAAAATTAGATATTTTCAATTTTATTTTACAACAGAATTTCCAGTAAAACCTCATATGGGAAGTATCATTGCAATAATGTCTCATGAATCAGTTCCCATTAGGGCATATAAATAAGCTTTATCTACTGATCTCATCATCATACCCATGATTTAATTTGATATAATCCGTAGTATGGATTGGATTTCGGACCAAGATGTGAAATTTTATTGTAAGAAAAGGAGGATAATATTTTCAATGATGATAAAGAGTACATTATCATTAGAGCTGAAATGTCACCATCTGATTCTTTTCTGGACCTCCCCCAGTAGCTCTAAAAAATTCAATTATTGGGGAGGAATATAATGAAAAAAAATATGGGTTCGTAAAGGAATGTTCAAATAGAGGATATACCTGTTGCGCAAGAATATGTTGACGTGTTTCTAGAAGATTTTCCTAGACAACCTTTAGAATGAGAAATTGAGATTTCCATGTATAAAATTCATGGTTCATGTCCCCTATCAATGACCCCTTATATAATGGCCACTGTAAAATTCATGTAACTAAAGAAACCACAAGAGGAATTGAGTAATAATGTATTAATTTTCCCAAGTGTTTCTCCATGGGGTGCCCATGTTCTTTTTGATAATAAGAAAGATGGTTCTATGAGGTTGTGCATTGACTACAGGGAGATCAATGATATAAAAATAATGAAAAAGTATCCCCTACCACATATAGATGATTTATTCAATCAACTTCATAAATATCAATATTTTTCAATGATTATCCTTCAATCTAGATATCATTAATTGAATTTGTAAATAAGTAAGACATTCCGAAGATAGCATTTCATGCCAGGTATAGGAATTATAAGTTTATAGTATTTTTTTGGAATGACTAATGCACCATTTATTTTCAAGGATCTAATTAATAGATTTATCAATGTATATCTTGATAACATTTCAGTGGTATTTATTGATGATCTCATGTTTTACTCCAAAATATTTGAAGTTTAGGAAAATCACTTTTTCACTATTCTAAGGAATTTTTGATGAAATTAATAATACGGGAAGTATAGAAAGTGTCAATTATGCCTTCAAGAGATTTTTTTTATTGTCCATATTGTCTGTATAAATAGAATCTATGTTTATCCATCAAAGAAAAATTCAATCCATTAATTTACATCAATGATGAGTATAACTGAGGTACGCAGTTCTATTGGTTTAGTTGGTTATTGTTAGAGCTTTTTCCAGAATTTAGCACAATTTGCTAACATATTGACGAAGATCACGTGTAAATGGGTTAAATTTTTTTGGAAAAAGATTATGAAGAATGTTTTGAAGAACTGAAGAAAATATTATTCAATGATCCTATCTTGACCCTATCATGGGGTGATAATTGGTCTGTTATTTATAGTGATGCCTGATAGAAAGGACTTGGTTATGTATTTAGACATAATGATAGAGTTATTGTTTATTCATCAAGACAACTAAAAATTCATAAACAAAACTATCCCACTCATGATCTTGAGTCAGCAGCTGTAATCTTTTCTTTGAAGATATTGTGACGCTATCTCTATGGTGAAAAATGTGAGATATATACTGATTACAAGAGTTATGTATATTTTCTCACAAAAAGAACTAATCATGAGGCAAAGATGATGGCATGAACTAATCAAGGATATGATTTCACTATACATTACCACCCAAGGAAGGAAAATAAGGTGGAAAATTCTTTGAGCAGAAAGGATCATGGAGTTTTGAACAAGATGAGAGTTGAAGGGGATCCTATGTTCAAGGATCTTGTAAAGATGTATATGGGAATTATCATGGAAGGTGAAACATAAATACTTTTTCAAATGGTTTCTAACCCACCATTATTAGAAAGGATAATAGGATCTCACACTGATAATGAGGAGTTGCATAAGAAAATTAATGTTGTGAATGATGGGAGATTGAAATAATTTGTTTATAAAGATGGGATTTTGAAATTTGGAAAGAGACTTTGTGTTCCTGACATGCATGATCTAATAATGGAATTGGGGGATGATTCCCATAGCTCCAATTTCCCTATACACCGTAATTGCACTAAGATGTATAGTGATTTGAAGGAATATTTTTGGTGGGACAACATGAAGAGGGATATTGCTGATTATGTGTCAAGATGTATTTTTTTCAATAGGTTATTTTTGGAAAACAACATCCTAGATGATTCATGAAACCTCTTCCCATACCTGAGTGGAAATGGGATGATATTATGATGCACTTTGTCATGGGGCTACCAAAGACTCCTAGAAGGAATGGTGCAATATGGGTCATTGTGGATCGTCTTACCAAGTCATGATATTTTCTTTTTATAAGATAATATTTACAACATGAACATTTAGTAAGGCTATATATTAATTATTTTGTTATACTTTATGGTGTACCCCTATTGATTGTTTCTGATTGTGAAGCCCATTTTATATAATGATTCTGGAAAAGTCTTCAAAAGTCCTTATATATTAAACATCATTTTAGCACTGCCTACCACCATCAAACAGATTAACAATCATAACAGACTATTTATCCCTTAGAATACATGTTTAGATCATGCTCATAGGACTTTCAAGGTATGTGAGATCAATATTTACTTATGGTAGTATTTTATTATAATAATAGCTTCGCTTCAAGTATTTAGATGGAATCATATGAATCATTGCATAGAAATAGATGTCACACACCAAATTTTTGGGGCGATGTTGGTGTAAGAAAACTCTTAGGCAAAGCACATGATGAGAAAACAATGGAAAAGGTGAAGATTATCTAAACCCAACTCAATGTATCTCAATGTAGGAAAAAGATATATGCCGATAATCGATGGAAAGATTTGTAATTTCAAGATGGAGATCATATTTTCTTGAAGGTATCTCCTTGGAAATATGTTATATGATTCGGTAAGAAGGTATAATTAAGTCCTAGGTAGACAGGACCTTTCGAAATTCTAGAACTAATTAGAGTTTTACATATCATTTGGAAATGACGCTACATCTCATGAAAGTTCATGATGTGTTCCACATATCAGTGTTGAGAAAATAAATGCCTTACCCAACACATGTACTCACCTATGAAGAAATAGAACTGGAACCCAACATTTTCTTATTGTGAATAACTAATCTGAATTCTTGATACCAGAGAACAATTGTTGAGAAACCAGATGACTCGTCTGGTGAATGTGCTATAGACAAAACATAAGATGAATGGGGCATCCTGGGAACATGAGGAACTTATCATGAGAAACCAACCAAATCTTTTTATGCAGTAATATTTTTAAAATTTTGACGATGAATTTATTTTATGGAGGGAATAATGTAACACCCTAAGTTTACACAGTAAACTTCTATTTCAATAATATAAATATTGCGTGGTAGGCAACTTCGAGTTCTTACACACCACGTCCAATTAAACTAGTCATTATGAATAATAATACGCCCTTTTATATTTTTTTTAAAATTCTACATTTCTATATGGACATTACTTTTGGATTCATAATATCAAAATTAACTTAGGGTGAGTTTTTGGTATTATTCTGAAAGCATTCAATTTTTAATTAATAGTGAAAAATAATGTGTAATTAATTAAAATTGAATTTTTATTTAAATAATTAATTTTTTTAATTTACTTTAGGTAAAAATAGATACCTAATACCTATATATGTTCAATGTAATTAATTGGAGTCATTTTATAATAAGATTAGAAATATAATATTTTACTAAACTTTTTACCTTCTTTTACCCACATTCTAGGCACGTTTGAAAATTTGCATAAAACATAATTTTACCACTTCTGTTTATCGAATTTCAAAAATCTATAAGACCCAATTAACATCAATAGGTAAAATGTGGTTCAATATGATGAAAATAATTTTTGGTGAATAGTAACTATTGATTTTATTTACCACACTTAAAAGTGAATAAGGTAATTAATGGTAAAAACTATATTATAAGTACCCCAAAACATGTCTTAATTATATTTTATAAGTTTATTTTGACCCAAATTAACCTTTGGAATAAATATTATCCTTTTGGTCCACTTGTATTAGATTAGGACATTTATTATTATTTTATTTAAAAAAAAATTAAGTGTTAAATTCATTGTTTAATAACAAACCCATTTTTTAATATAGGGTTATACACAATATATATTCGACTATAAATGGTCATTATAAATATAAAAATATTCCATACATAATGGTATTTTATTTATAATTTTGAGACATTAGATAATTAAATTTATTAATGACACAATGATGATGCAGTAATTACCTTATTATTGAGTGATTAAAATAATTGTTATTATAAATATTTATATAATTGTAAATTGAATATTTTGATGTATTACATGAATTATCTAGGTTAATACGACATGTTAGGGTTGATTAAATAAATTTTTTCGAAGTTATAAATTTGTTATGCCTTTCAAAAAACCAAATACTAAATAGTGTCAAAATTGACGTAAATGAGTTTATAAAACAAATACTATATTATTAAATGATATAATATTTCAAAAAAATATAAGGATCAGACTAAAACTTAAATAAGTATAGATATGTTAATAATGAACCACTTTGGATTTTCTTTGATTTTTAAAGTATGTTTATTAAGCATATATTATAATAATACAATAATACTTGGTAAAGGTTAAACTATTTAACTAATAGTTAAATCTAAATGATAAGGTTGATAAAGTAACCGAAACTTGTATAGAACCTTTTAGTTGAGATATTTTAGACCCATCCCCAATTTATCCTTGAATTAAATCCTTTTGGATCCATTATAAACCGAATATGATTGTATAATAAAATAATATGTTAAGATTTTCCTAAAGTGACCATCCCCTCTCTTATAAAAGGGTACTTCCCCTTATCTCAAAATCACACCATAAAATCCATTTGGTTTGGACAAAACCAACTCTAATATACTCCCAAATACCCTCAATTAATACTAGAGGCACTAAATTGATCATAATGTCAACTTATGGATCCTTTTTGATCAATGAAAAAGGAAGCACCCGAAGAAGTGGTAATAATTTCATCACCTCTTTCAAATATTTTTTGTTCTTCCACTTCCTCTTTCATTGTTGTTTCCATACCAAAATAATAACTCCAGTAACATCTACATAATGTGATATTATTATAAATATGTTACGACCATATTCATTATTCTATCCATTCTATGAATTAAAGGGTCACCAAACATGTGTACGTACGACATACCGTCTCCATGTCGTGGTGTATTTTTTTTATTCAACACATCATTATTTGGACAGGTATAATAATGTGTTTATTGATGTAAATAATAAATATAACATGTAAATGATTCTTTATATATGCTATAACCCCCAATTAAAAATAACTTCACCATTAATAGTTTGATATTTTCGCTTGTGCGTACGTACAGATTATTATCTCCAAGAACGCGATGAGATTCATTCCCCGTCATAATCATTCAAGTATAATTTTTATTTTACGATTAAAAACAATGTTGAATAACTTAATATAATTTGGGATATAAATCAAATACATCTTATCCATACAAACAAGAGTTATGTAACAAAATATATGAAGTAAAATGAATCAGTTAACACCCGAAACAATGATACAACTAAAATATTATTAACAAAGCAATATTAGAAGATCATATATGATATCATATTTATATATGTGGTTCATGTATAATTTAATAACAATGAGTTAACTTTTATAAATTAGGCTAATGTACCCTCGATCAAGGAGAATTTCAAGTAAAGGGTTAATTCTAAAGTCTCTTCATAATCCGAGGATGTTTATAAGTGAGTATCTATCACGACCCGACCTCGGGGCCCGTGTCGTGACTACCCCAAGCCCGACTTCCATAGGCCAGGGGCTAGCGACTAGCACCAAGGCGTAAATCCGGGAAAAAGGGAAGTCATTGCCTTTGTAAAGTAAACAACAAACACCACAGAGAAAGCAGGTAGAAGTAAACACTAAGTAAAAGCTGAGTACAACAGTAAGTGCGGAAAAGTAAAGGGGGCCAGAAATACAAGACCAACTATAAAGTACAAATGAAAGGGGAAAAACAGCAACTGAAATAAAAAGCCGCAGCGTCGATCCGTCCTCTAGAAGTCCTACCTGAAGGGTGGGTACAGATAGCCTCCACAGCTCCTCGGACCAGCTGTCCGCTCCGAGTACACCCCGCCCAGTGGTCCACCTCTAGGTACCGTCCTGCTCCGCCAACCTCGACCACGATCAGCGATGTTCGTCGTCTGTAACCAACAAAACGTAGTGTGGGCATAGCCCGTGCAGGGGTGAGTATAAGCTACTCAGTAGGGACCCCGAGACCCCCGAAGGTCTCCTAGAATCCACAAAGGAAAGATACAATCACGAAGTAACATCCAACACTACTTAGGTATATGCCCATACATATACCTAAGTCATCAATTCTCGTTCGGCTCCAACATCCGAGCCCAAGTACAACCCAGTCCACCCAGGAAGGAAAAACGTAAATCCACACAGGATAGCACAACACAATCCATAAAGGAAAGAAAAACAGGGTTTCAACTCACACATGTATACTTCTTCAAATGATGATAGAGATGATCATTGATCCATCTAAGTCGGCAGACCCACAAAGGATCGATAGGTACTAACCCCCGCAATGACCCACAAAGGATCTGACCCACAAAGGATCGATAGGTAACTAACCCCCGTAAAGACCCACACAGGATCTATAGGCGCTGTCCCACACAGAACTGCTGAGTGCTGACCCACACAGGATCGGTAGCACTGACCCACAAAGGATCGCTGAGTGCTGTAGTCGTCGTCGTCGAATCCACTAAGGATCTTTGTACAGTCGTCGTCGTCACAGTAGCAGTCGCAGCCAGCTCTAGGGTTCCCGCACACAGTAAGCTCGTTCGGGAGGGTCCGCTCCACGATATGAGAGGCTGATACATCATCTGACACATAGTCCAGAGTTGATGTATCCAAAAGTTCTGTATCGTCAACAGGAACTCAACGTCGCAGACGGCGCGTCAATCGGACGCTCGGTCTGAGAGTTATTGGCTTTTTCGTCCCAGGGGCCCGGTTGGTTTTTAAGGAAAAACAAACTCGACCGTACTCCACCTGCGTCCAAACCTCGGGCAGAGTAAGCCAAAAGATCCTTCTCACTTATAGGAAAACAACAAAGTCGACGGCACGTCAATCGGACGTCTGAATCTCAAGATATGAGCGTTTCCACTCTAAGGGACCGGTTGGTTTCGTGTTCGAACCAGCCCGGCTGAACCCAAAGTATTCCTAAACCTTGAGTGTGATATACAGAAACGACCGTCTCGATCCAAGGATCGCATCGCTGCTGATGACGTGTCGTTCAGAGACCCGTATCTCACGTTATGATCAAAAGACTGAAAAGGTCCGAAAACGGGGGGTCTGGGCCCGGGCCGACCCGGCCCAACCCCCCTGGGTCGGCCCGAACCGGGTCGACCCGTCCGGGTCCGACCCGACCGGCGTGGCCTGGCCCGGCCCAGCCTGGGCACGACCCGGCCCGGCCGGCGCAGGCGCGGCCTGGCCGCCAGGGTCGGCTCGACCGGTTACGGCCGAGCGGCGCTGGTGAGCTGCCCCCCCCCCCCTGTGTGAAGGGGAGCCGCGGCCCCCCGCGTGGGGCCGCTCGGTGTCACCGGATGCGGCTGAAGCCGCGTCTCTTCCTGCGGTTCCGCATGGCTACGGGCCACCGGAGTTGCTCCGGTGGTCCCATTTCATTTCCGTCTGCGCCGTAGCTCATCTCGGGTCCCGTTCTTCACTGCGGAATCAACAAATCGTCTCTGCGGCCCGTTTTGTCATCGTTCGCCGTTCTGCACACCAAGAACAAAAGGGCGGTGGTTTCGGACTTGTTCGTTGGTCCGCACCCACCGCGTTAGCGGTTTGAAACAACAACACAATTCCCAGCAATTAGTAAACCTCGACCCGCAATAATAATCCGTGGACCAAATTGTTAATTGGTTGGTCCGCGTTCTTGCCTTGGAGGAAAAAAACAAGGGTATTATCATTTCAAAACGACCCATACCTCAACGCCGTCGTCAGACGCGAGTTCGTCGCATAATTGACTGTCGCGTAAGAAAAGGATTGTCACGTCGCGGAAGGGCGTCGCTGTCGCGCGGTACTCGGCGTCGCGTAGACAAACTCCGAGGATCAAGAACATACAGATTTAATTATAACTATTACATCCATGTTGATGTTATAATCCACAAATAATTAAAAAGGAGTGGAATCCCCTACCTCAAGATGTTGATCGAAGATTGTCGCAGGGATGGATCGTTGTGGAAGAAGCGTCGCAGAGGGAGAATCGTCGGCGTCATGTCGTCGATCTCTGGGGGCCTGGAGTTCTTCGTCGCCCTTCATCGGAGGCCGTTGTTCTTCGCGTTCTTCACGTTCTTCGTGTTCTTCACGTTCTTTGCGAAGGAGGATGAAGGACTTAAAGTTTCTGTCAAAACCTCTCAACGAACAATCCTCAAGAAGACATGTGTTGGTCTTATTTCATTACATGCCAACAAATGAAAACAGGTTAAGAAATGAACAAATTAATTCATAGAATTAATTTCAACGAATAAAATGCCCAATTAATAGGAGTGTTTAAGAGGTTAGAAAAACGCGTCAGTTGACTTTCATTAAAAAAGGGTTTTCACGGGTGCGTTACTTAGCAGAAAAGAAACGGTGGGGCTCGTGTGGGCCCCACCTCACAAATATCCTACCAAGAGGGTAGGATATTTTGAATTGCACCCTATCAGATTCAACTCATCTTAAGCAGCTTTATGTGGATTTAAGCGGCTTTAAGTGAAATAAAATAAAGTTTGTTGTACCACATTATTTTATTTCTTAACTTAAAGCCCAAAAATTAAAAACCACACCCAAGAAAACGCAACTATGGAAGAGGCGTTTCTAAGAAAATATCGGTGCTGCAATTCCATCAGTGCCCTTGGAATTTGATTCCGAGCACCGGTTCAAAAGTTATAAAAACTCGCTCGTTCGTTCACTGAATGTACCCAAGCCAAACTTCGGAACATGATTCCGGGCACACCGGGCCTCAGAATCAGGTGCCGTCAGAAACTGCGTTCTTGTAAAATTCCAAAGAAAAATAAGAAAAAAATTTCATTGAAATTTACAGGTCTTTACATTACTCCCACCTCAGGGATTTACGTCCCCGTAAAGATACATCATAAGCTAGGGAAACAAATGTGGGTACTGAGCACCATCTGAGCCTCCCGCTCCCAAGTTCTCTCCTCGAGGTTCCCGTGTTTCCATCTGATGCACACTAGAGAAATCGACCGTCCACATAGGACCCGCTCCTATCGATCCTCGATCTCCACCGGGGCCTCTGCAAAAGTCACCCCATCATCAACGTTTATCTCCCCATGGTCAATGATGTGCGTCGGGTCGTGCACGTATCTCCTCAGCTGAGATACGTGGAAGACGTCATGCACCCGGTGCAACTAAGGTGGTAGAGCCAGGCGATAAGCCACCTCGCCAATCCTGCTGAGGACCTGGAATGGTCCGATGAAGTGTGGAGACAACTTGCCTCCTCGGTCAAATCTCCGTAATCCAAGTCGAGGTGAGACACGCAAGAAGCTGTGGTCGCCATCCTCAAACTCTAGTGGCCTCCGCCTCCTGTCAGCATAAGACTTCTGTCGGCTCTGAGCTGTCCTCATCCTCTCCTGGATGACCTGGACCTTCTCTGTTATGGCCCGGACCATCTCTGGTCCCACAAGTGATGACTCCCTAGGGTCTTTCCAGCACAACAGAGATCTGCAAGGTCTTCCGTACAATGCCTCGTACGGTGCCATCCCGATGGTGGAGTGGTAGCTGTTGTTGTACGCAAACTCCACCAAGGGTAGGTGGTCCTCCCAGCTGCGACCAAAGTCGAGGACACATGCGCGGAGCATTTCCTCGAGAGTCTGAATGGTCCTCTTCATCTGACCATCCGTCTGAGGGTGAAAGGCGGTGCTTAGACGTAGCTGCGTCCTGAACGCCTCCTATAACCCCTTCCAAATCCGGGAAGTAAAGAAAGAATCTCTATCGGAGATGATAGATGATGGCACACCATGAAGTCGTACAATCTCCTGAACTTAGAGACGCCCCAAGCTCCCCACAGAGCCCTGCTCTCTGATGGGTAACAAGTGAGCCGACTTGGTGAGTCGGTCGACAATCACCCAGATGGAGTCGTGACCTCTAGATGTGCGTGGAAGTCCAGTCACGAAGTCCATATATATCCTGTCCCACTTCCACTCTGGGACCTCCAAAGGTTGTACCAAGCTTGCTGGTACCTGATGCTCTGCCTTCACCTGCTGGCAGGTGAGGCATCATGAAATGAACTCTGCCATAGCCTTATTCATGCCTGGCCACCAGTTCTATCATCTGAGATCCTGGTACATCTTCGCCACTCCAGGATGTACCTCCAAAGGAGAAGTGTGAAACTCTCTTAGCACCTCCTCTCATAATGAAACTGGTACCAAGGTACGTCCTCTGAAAAGGACGTCGTGCTCTGCTCCAAAGGAGAAACCATCAGGTGCCTATCCTGAGGATATCTGCGCACACCGTGTCTCTATAACCCACTACAGTAGTGGAGGGGTGACTGTGAGAGACTGAAGGAAGGCTTCTCCGTCCCTATCCATGAAGGATATCCGCAAAGCGGCTAGCTGCTCTATCGCCTCCTCGAGTTGCTGAATGCCCGTCCTCCGGCTGAGATAATCGGCTACCACGTTCCCCTTCCCAAGAGTATAAACTATCTCAAAGTCATAGTCCTAGAAGAACTCGATCCATCGCTGTTGTCTCAGGTTCAGGTCCTTCTGAGAGAAGATGTACCTGAGACTTTGATGGTCAGAAAAGACTGTAAAGCACTCTCCCATCAGATAGTGTCGCCATGTCTTCAGAGCGAAAACCACTGCTACTAACTCCAGGTCATGGGTAGTGTAATTATGCTCATGCGGACTCAACTGACGTGATCCATAGGCGATCACTGCCCACTCCTTCATAAGGAAACATCCGATTTCGGTCCCTGATGCATCGCAGTAGACTACGTACCCTACTCTCTCCTCAGGCAACCTCAAGATAGGTGCGCTGGTCAATCTCTGTCTCAGCTCCTAGAAGCTCTGCTGACATCTATCTGACCACACAAAGGGTTTCCCCTTCTTTGTCAAAGCTGAGAGTGGTGCAGCAACTCTAGAAAAGTCTGGCACAAATCTCTGATAGTATCTACCTAGTCCCAAGAAACTCTGCACCTCCGTCACGCTCTTGGGTGGCTCCCAAGATAGCACTGCCTCGATCTTCGCAGGATCCACTGCAACTCCCACCTCAGAGATGACGTGTCCCAAGAAGTGGACATCACGCATCTAGAATTGACACTTCAAGAGCTTTCCATAAAGCTGGTGCTCTTGAAGTGTGTCCAGTACAACACGCAAGTGGTAGGCGTGCTCCTCCTCAGTCGTCGAGTAAATCAAAATGTCATCGACGAAGACCATGACAAATCGATCGAGGTATGGCTGAAAGATCTTGTTCATGAGGCCCATGAACACTTATGGAGCATTGGTTACGCCAAATGGCATAACCAAAAACTCATAGTGGCCATACCGACATCTGAAGGTCGTCTTCTGCACGTCCTCATCCCGAACTCTGAGCTGATGATAGCCTGACCTGAGGTCTATCTTCGAGAACCACCGTGCTCCCTTGAGATGATCGAAGAGGTCATCAATCCTCGGTAGCGGATACTTTTTCCTCACCATCACATGGTTCAGGCGATGATAGTCGACACAAAGTCGCAAGCTCTCGTCCGCCTTCTTGGCGAACAACATCGGGGAAGCCTAGGGTGAAACACTGGGTCGGATGAATCCCTTGCCCTGTAAGTCCTCCAACTGTACCTGTAGCTCTCGAAGCTCGGCGGGGGCCATCCGATACGGTGGAGTCGATATCGGGGTTGTCCTGGGGTACAGGTCAATATAAAAGTCTACCTCTCTGTGAGGAGGTATCCCTGGAATGTCGTCAGGAAAGACGTCCGCATACTGATCCACCATTGCAGGAAAACTAGGACTCCGCACGTCAACTGCTCCTAGGATGAGGCTAGCCAACTGATGAGTGATGGGATGTCCTCTCCTCTGCGGAAGTCCATCCTATGCTGCAAAGGCTCCCTTCTCGCCGGTGAAGGTGAACCTGCTCCCGTCAGTGCGTAAACATCGCACCATGCGCCAAATACAGTCAATATATGCATAGAATGTAGATAACCAATCCATGCCAAATATGACATCGTAAGGCCTCGACGCTGCTACAAGAAGATCTCAGCCGAAACTCTCACCTCCAAGAGTAAGCTCACACTGCCGACACCAGTGCGTAATCGTCGAGTCTGCTCCCGTAGGAGTCTCTAGCCGTAAGGATCGAGCCAACGGCTCTATCGGAATCTCCGAGCTCCGAACAAGGGCAGCGGCTATGAAAGAGTGACTCGCTCCTGTGTCTATAAGAACTACAGCAAGGGTGGAATAGACACAGATCGTACCTCGAATCATCTCGGGGGAACCGTGGTCGTAGGCCTTCGCTTCCTGGAGTTGTACCAGTCTCTACCCGCCAGCTCCCTGTGGTCGGGGTGGACCTCCTGGTGGTGGTGGTGGTAGAGCCTCAAAGCGTCACCCACCACCTGCTGCTCGACCAGCTCCTCTGCCTCGTCCGCTTGCTCCCTGCAGACCGCCACTGTAGACCTTCTTCCTCTACCTGGGTGGCCCCTCAACTTTCTACTGCTCCTCGGCATGGTGGGTCGGGCAGTCACGAGCCATGTGGCTCTGCCTGCCGCATGTGTAGCACTGCCTGCCTCTCGAAAGACTGGCTCTATGATGTGTTCCCTACACTACTGAGCCAGTGTCCTGAGGTCGTCTGCGTGAGGGTCTGGTCTGCCTGGACCCCTGAGTCATCCGTCGACTGCCTGCCGCAGAAGACTCTGCTACGTGCCGCCCCGCTGTAGGTCTCGGCGCTGAAGTAGACTCAGCGAGAAAACTCCCGATTAGAAGGGCTCGCTCCAGTACTCCTGCCTGGGTCGGAATGCTGAGGGAGATCAATGATGCCCTGATCTCATGTCTCAATCCCTGCTCAAAGGTCCGGGCCTGAAAGAATGGGTCTCGTACCATGTCTGTCGAATAACGCGAGAGATCGGTAAATCTATCCTAGTACTGGGCGACCGTCATGCTACCCTACCACAATTGAAGAAGCTCCTGGATGCGCACCGCACGGAGGGTGTCCGGGACAAACTCTGGGAAGATGAGGCCCTCAAAGTTTGTCCTGAGGAGAGATGCCTTATCGTGCACCTGGAGCATCAAGCTCCACCATCGGCCTACTGCCACGTGTAGTAGGCTCGCTGCGAGGGTCACCATGAGGTATGCTAGTGTCCTCACTAACCGGAAAACTCGTACAACTGCCTCCAGCCAGTCCTCGGCTGCCTGGGGGTCCGTCTCCCTGCGGAACCTGGGCGGTCTCTGGCGCTAGAACTCATGCGGTGCACTAAGGTGACGTGCATCATTAGCGGCTGGGGCTGGAAGCATCGGCGGCTCGGTGGGTAATGGTACCGCTGGTGCCTCAGCTGTCAAAGGGCCATGTACCGAGGCCTCGTCGCTCGGCGGGCTGTCATCATGCTCAACTCTCGGAAACCTAGCTGGCTGCCATCATGGGGTCATCCTGAAAAGGAAACAGGTGCGCCATGGTCAGAACAGTATACCTGGTGAGCTGATACAAAGTAATCACAATGAAAACTTGTAACACACATGCAATCAATGTTTTCGTGCATTAAGTCAGAAATCAGAAGTTAGGGTCCTGGTTTATGGATACGTCGGCCGCCGCACCAACACCGGACTCCCTGAACTGATAACCACACCCAATACACTAAACACTATTGCTTCACATAGAAAAAGACCAGAGTCCCAAGTTCTGTGGTAGAACCGAACTCCTCTGATACCAATTTGTCACGACCCGACCTCGGGGCCCGTGCCGTGACTACCCCCATCCCGCCTTCCATAGGCCAGGGGCTGGCGACTAGCACCAAGGCGTAAATCCCGGAAAAAGGGAATTCATTGCCTTTGTAAAGTAAACAACAAACACCACCGAGCAAGTAGGCAGAAGTAAACACTAAGTAAAAGCTGAGTACAACAGTAAGTGCAGAAAAGTAAAGGGGGCCATAAATACCAGCCCAACTCTAACGTACAAATGAAAGGGGAAAAACAGCAACTGAAAGAAAAAGTCACAGCATCGAGCCGTCCTCTGGAAGTCCCACCTGAAGGGTGGGTACAGATATCCTCCACAGCTCCTCGGACCAGCCGTCCGCTCCGAGTACACCCCGCCCAGTGGTCCACCTCCTGGTACCGTCCTGCTCCGCCAACATCGACTACGATCAGCGTTGTCCGTCGTCTGCAACCAACACAACATAGTACGGGCATAGCCCGTGCAGGGGTGAGTATGAGCTACTCAGTAGGGACCCCGAGACCCCCGAAGGTCTCCCAAAATCCACAAAGGATAATACACAAAGGAAAGATACAATCACGAAGTAACATCCGACATTGCTTAGGTATATGCCCATATATATACCAAAGTCATCAATTCCTGTTCGGCTCCAACATCCGAGCCCAAGTACAACCGAGTCCACACAGGAAAGAAAAACGTAAATCCACACAGGATAGCACAACACAATCCACAAAGGAAAGCAAAACAGGGTTTCAGCTCACATAGGTATACTTCTTCTAATAATGATAGAGATGATCACTGATCCATCTAAGTCGTCGGACCCACAAAGGATCGATAGGTACTAACCCCCACAATGACCCACAAAGGATTTGACCCACAAAGGATCGATAGGTAACTAACCCCCGCAAAAGACCCACACAGGATCGGACCCACACAGGATATGTAGGCGCTGGCCCACACAGGACCGCTGAGCGCTGACCCACACAGAATCGGACCCACACAGGATCGGTAGCACTGACCCACAAAGGATCGCTGAGTGTTGTAGTCGTCGCCGTCGAATCCACTGAGGATCTCTGTACAGTCGTCGTCATCACAGTAGCAGTCGCAGCCAGCTCTAGGGTTCCCGCACATAGAAATCTCGTTCGGGAGGGTCCGCTCCATGAGCCGAGAGGATGATACATCAACTGAAACATAGTACAAAGTTGATGTATCCAAAAGTTCTGTATCGTCAACAAGAACTCAACGTCGCAGACGGCGGGTCAATCGGACGCCCGGTCTGAGAGTTATTGGCTTTTTCGTCCCAGGGGCCCGGTTGGTTTTTAAGGAAAAACCAACCCGACCGTACTCCACCTACGTCCAAACCTCGGGCGGAGTAAGCCAAAATATTTGTCTCACTTAGAGGAAAACAACAAAGTTGACGACACGTCAATCGGACATCCGAAGCTCAAGATATTCCTAAACCTTGAGTGTGATATACCGAAATGACCGTCTCGATCCAAGGATCGTATCGCTGCTGACGGCGCGTTGTTCGGAGACCCGTAGCTCAAGTTATGAGAAAAATACTGAAAAGGTCTGAAAACGGGGGGTCTGGGACCGGACCGACCCAGCCCAACCCCCCCTAGGTCGGCCCAAACCGGGTCGACCCGTCCGGGTCAGGGTCCGACCCGGCCGGCGCGGTCCGGCCCGGCCGGGGTGGCCCAGCCCGGCCTGGGCACGACCCGGCCCGGCCGGCGCGGGGGCGGCCCGGCCGCCAGGGTCGGCTCGGCCTGTTACGGCCGAGCGGTGTGGGTGAGCTGCCCCCCCCCCCCCCCCCGCGCGTGAAGGAGAGTCGCGGCCCCCCGCGTGGGGCCGCTTGGTGTCACCGGACACAGCTTAAGCCCTGTCTCTGCCTTCGGTTCCGCGCGTCCACGGAACCGCACCCCGCCGCCGCGGCTTCATCCACGGCGGGTCCATCCGGCGGCGCGTCGGGGTGCTACCGCCTCCGGCCGCCGGCACTGCCGCCCCGGCGACCCGCGCCACCGATGGAGTCTGCGGGCCACCAGAGTTGCTCCGGTGGTCCGATTTCATTTCCGTCTACATCGTAGCTCATCCCGGGTCCCGTTCTTCACTGCGGAATCAAAAAATCGTCTCTTCGGCCCATTTTTTCATCGTCTACCGTTCCGCACACCAAGAAAAAAAGGGTTGTGGGTTCGGACTTGCTTGTTGGTCCACACCCACCGCGTTAGCGGTTTGAAACAACACCATAATTCCCAGCAATTAGTAAACCTCGACCCACAATAATAATCCACGGACCAACTTGTTAATTGGTTGGTCTACGCTCTTGCCTTGGAGGAAAACAAACATGGGTATTATCATTTCAAAACAACTCCTACCTCAATGTCGTCGTCGGACGCGAGTTCGTCGCGGAATTGATCGTCGCAGAAGAAAAGGATCGTCGCGTCGCGGAAGGGAGTCGCTGTCGCACGGTACTCGGCATCGCGTAGAAAAACTCTGAGGATCAAGAACATACAGATTTAATTATAACAATTAAATCCATGTTGATGTTATAATCCACAAAGAATTAAAAAGGACCGCAATCCCCTACCTCAAGATGCCGATCGAAGATTGTCGCGGGGATGGATCGTCGTGGAAGAAGCGTAGCGGAGGGAGAATCGTCGGTGTCAAGTCGTCGATCTCCGGGGGGCTGGCATTCTTCGTCGCCCTTTGTCGGAGGTCGGCGTTCTTCGTGTTCTTCGCGTTCTTCTCGTTCTTCGCGTTCTTCGCGAAGGAGGATGAAGGACTTAAAGTTTCTGTCAAAACCTCTCAACGAACAATCCTCAATAAGACATGTGTTGGTCTTATTTCATTACATGCCAACAAACGAAAACAGGTTAAGAAACGAACAAATTAATTCATAGAATTAATTTCAATGAATAAACCGCCCAATTAATAGGATCATTTAATAGGTTAGAAAAACGCGTCAGTTGACTTTCATTAAAAAAGGCTTTTCGCGGGTGCGTTACTTAGCGGAAAAGAAACGGTGGGGCTCGTGCGGGCCCCACCTCACAAATATCCTACCAAGAGGGTAGGATATTTTGAATTGCACCCTATCCGCTTCAACTCATCTTAAGCAGCTTTAAGTGGCTTTAAGCGGCTTTAAGTGAAATAAAATAAAGTTTGTCGTACCACATTATTTTATTTCTTAACTTAAAGCCCAAAAATTAAAAAACCACACCCGAGCAAACGCAACTCCAGAAGAGGCGTTTCGAAGAAAATACCAGCGCTGCGATTCCATCGGTGCCCTCGGAATTCGATTCCGAGCACCGGTTCAAAAGTTAGAAAAACCCGCTCGTTCGTTCACTGAATGTACCCGAGCCAAACTTCGGAACAGGATTCCGGGCACACCGGGCCTCGGAATCAGGTGCCGTCAGAAACTGCATTCTTGTAAAATTCAAAATAAAATAAAGAAAAAAACTTCCTTGAAATTTACGAGTCTTTACAGTATATATTGGGTCCTCTTTATCATCCATATTTGTGTTTCTTAAAAATGCATTTCAAAACATTTTTACTATTTCCTATACTATGGTTTATATTCATTTATACCATTATATTATTTTTAAAATTTTTTTTATAAAGGATTATTTCTACCATTTTCCAAACAAAGTCATTTACAACCTTTTCGTTACAATTAAGGAAAGAATGTTTTTTAACTTATACGGCGAGTGAGACTATATTCTGACGTTATAACACCTTTGATGCTTACCTTATAACATTATAATAATATTTTAAAAATAAATGTTTTCTTTTATAATTATGTTACTTATAAATTATTTTAAATAGAAAGAGATATTTCTCTCAAATAGTTTTGATTTTATTTATGTCAACATCCTTTGATGGATATTACACTTGTTTGAAGTTGATTAATTATGATACAATATTCAGTATTTTATTGAAGGTTGTGTGATATTTTTTGATGAAGATGTGTTATTTTTATACCATTCATGTTTTATGGTTAATGTATTAACATTTCATATGATAGTTTTAATAATAATGATTATGTTATGTTTCAATCATTTCACATGAGGAATGCATTGGACATAGTAAGTGACAGGTGAGGCCTAATATAGCTCCTCAATGCATTCTTAGATCTAATGAGACAAACTAGTTTCTTGGAATAAGGCCTTGAAAAAATATAATTGGTAGTCTTTGCATGAGGCCTTGACTGTGTGGTTATTATGTTCGACATTATGCATTCCATCATTATGAAATTTGCTATTAATATTACATATAATTATTAGACTAGTATAATATCCATGTGAATATGTAAATGGAATTTTTTTTATTTATCTTTTACATATTATGCTGATGTTTAAGTTTAAATGGCTAGTGTTCAGTCTTATACATTTACCTTAAGGTTTATGCTTATTTATTGTGGTTTCTGATATATAGTTATCCTTACTGAGGATCTGATATCACCCCTTTATATGAATAATATTCCAAAGATGCGTATAATTATATTATGATTAACCTACATGAATAAGCTAAGGGATATGAGTTTGTTCAAAGGGGACACAATTTTGTTTTTTTTCTATTTCATGATGTAATGTAAAAATTATGTATGTATGTTGCACTTCCAAGGATACTAAACTAATTGGTATTTCAAGACTCTATCTCTTGTTATCATTCCAATTTTATGTAATAATGCACTAGCTCTTGGTAACAAGTGTCAAGGCATTACATAAATGAAAAAGAAATATGGTACATGTCCTAAATCCGAATAAGAGTGTATGAATTCATGCAAGACACGTGGGATGGTCAGTGATCCTTCAGGTCATTACTATAAGAAAGGGACTTGGTGTAGAAATCCTAGAATCCAACTTGTGTCAGTGGTGTGAGATGCTATACTAAACACCAGTTGTAAGGGGAAATTATTTTCCACAATGCACAATCATCACTTACAATCATATCACAGCCTATGTGGAGGTGTGTTATAATTAATATTGGCATGGGGAATTTCCTCCGATCTATATCTTTTTATGAATACCATATACTTATAATTGATGCATAATAATATTTACAACATATTATATGAGTAAAAACATCCCATGCATCTCAATGTCCATGTTCATTTATAGTATGACATTATAGATAAAGGTGTTCATTTAGAAAAGCATAACCTGAGGGGAGGCCTTACCATCCTCCATGAAACATTTCATTAATATTTATCCAATTATTTTAATGATGGGAAACAACCATGAATTATCCACTCCACATGATTAAACCATTCATTATAATCATCCCATTTAACTCATTAATTCAGGGAAAATCAATTCATATGGTCACAAGGTCAATTGGAAGATGTGATGGTCAAGTGGGAGATGGCCTATAAGTGAAATTCATACTATAAGAGGAAAAAAACCTAATTGGTTCCTCTAATTTCTTTTAATACCAATATATTGTGCAGAATTTGATTTATAATATAAGACAAAAAGAAACAATACGTTGCTATATTATAATACATTTACCCATAATATCAAATTACACTTGGCACACCAAAGGGGTGACTATATAAAGAGATTACACCCTCTAATATGCCAACAATGGTTCAATAGGACTGTAATAATATTTAATAATATATTTAATATGATGTATCCAATGAAAAGTTAATGATCAGAAAATGTCGTCATGTGGTACAATGACATTACTATGAAATATAATAACAGAAAGGTAAAAAAATGGTGACCACCTACCTGAAGGCCATAGATGGCTCCTCACTTCATATCCACCTCAGATTTAGATTATTAGGGGATAGATTGGGGAAATTTTCAAAAACCTTAAAATTAGTGAAATTTTTCTTCTTACCGTAATGAAATGATGGATTCCAAGGAAAAATTTAATAGGAGGTAGGACACTAGTGGAGATTACCAAGATATATCCAATTCATTTGATAGATTGGGGAATAGAAACCTGATGGAAGAACTATCTCAATGCCTAGATTGAGGTGTTCATGGGGTAAAAAGAATAGAAAATGGGTGTTGGGATACTGGAGGAGGAATATAAATAAGAATATGGTAAATGAATTAACTGGGTTGGGGTCGGTGATAGTAAATTCACCCCAAAATTAGGTGGGACATGGTTTAGTTACACGGTTTTCAAACCACATGATTACCTATTGTCAAAAAACATATAATCACTAAAAATCTATGTTCCTTGGCCCAAAATGTTCTAGATAAATTGTGTGGCCTATATGTGTATATTTTTTTCATCCTCTTGGTTTTAGACAAAACGTGAGGGTTGGGATGGAATATTAAATCTAACTGTGTGACCCTGTTGTTTGGCCCATTCCTAGGAACTCCAGGCTCCAAAAAAGCCCTATACACTCCTAGGACCTTCCTTTGGATGTATTACACCTTAACCAATATTAAACAATGGATTAAAATTAAAAAAACAAATGACATGTACCCTCATGAAAATATTTATTTTTACAAAAAAAATCATTTAGTTAACCAACAACATATTTATCATTTAATTTCCTCAATAAATAAAAATTATCAACTAATTTCATAAAATGTCCCAAACCACCCAATAAATCAAAAATTTCCCATTTCCCATGTTTTTTAAATAATAATCCCAAAATATTTCAGTAATAATTATCAAGAGAAACAAGTTATTAAAAATTCCAAAATGAATGATTATTTCTCAAAAAAAATATAATGTTTAATTGTTTTTGATAATTACCTTCCATTCACTTTTCTAAAAAACCCATGAAGTAATTATTTAATTATATGGATAATATATATAAGATACAAAAATAAAAGAAAATAATAATCCCAAGAATATAACAGGAAAAATAAATGATTTAATTTTAAAAAGAGATGGTTGGGACACCTACCTAAAATATCATCACTTTGAATTATTTTTTGAGAAAAGCCACCTCTTCGGAACTAAAATAGATATTATAAATCAAGTAAAATAAAAAAAAAACCTATAAAATTAATAATTCCATGATTAATAATATCCTAAGATCAAAGATCCAGATTCCATGGTTTGAAAAATTATGATATGTAAAAGGAAAATATATGAAGGCCTTATAGAGGTCCAGATAAGATATTTCCTTTAATACTAAAAACCAAAGTCAATAAATAAATGATAATATAGAATAACATGTCACATTACACTTGAATGGTGACCCATGATGATTGACCATTAGAACGTAGGTGCACCTCCCCAAATACCCAAGGCTATTAACTAGAAATATAAGTCTAATGAGGTACAATGGGTAGGATATATCCTATTATTAATGTGTGTAGTAATGGATAAAACAATTAAGTATCACACATAAACACTAATTTTAAGTGAAAATTTGGATAATTAAATAACACAATCAGTAATTACATGAAATAAGGAATTCAAACTGTTATACAAATACAATCACCCATCAGACTGATCACATACACACATGGAGACATAATAAAGAAAAAAGAACATGAGGATACATTACATCCTAGAGCCTTTGAAAAATCATACATTTCAATCCCACTTTATCAGCTTAACTTGATCATAATCGTTATATTGGGGCATTTTTTCATCCTATAACCATGACATGTGAGAGGTATACTAGGGTTCCCATATTCCCAACCCTCCTAAGTGGGGTGTGAGTATATAAAACAGAAGAGAACCAACATCATGCTTCCATACATAACTAGAAATGTAGTAAAATTTGAAATTGGCATACTAAGATAAAAATAATAGATAACATATTGGAAATAAATAAATGAATAAATCAAAACTAATCCTCATGGGGATGACCTTGATCAACCAATGCTTCTTCATACACATTCATGTTGTCTTTTATCATGTCACATAATTATTAATGCACTATAGTAACATGATATATCATAGAAAATATTCAAAAAATATCTTGGTGATTAGGATCAAATGGATAAACATACCAACACCAATGAATAAAAATATTGATCCCATGGGTTTTGGGTATCTTTCCAAAATCTATAACAAAAAGATCAAAGCCACATCTGAGGTCTCCTAGGAAATCACTGATCATAATCAGCACTAATTCATCATACCAATAGGCCAGATTTGAAGTATCATGGGTATTCAAAATAGATACAAGTAGTGTTAATGGATAAATTTTCCAAATACTAGGGGTGACCTAGGAATCCCATAATAATTATAATAACATAAATCATCAACATTGAATAACCAAATCCAAGACTTGATAGATATCCAATGGACCATTGGTACCCAAGTTATTCAATATAGACCCAATTTCAAATACTAATGTATTAGGAATTAGTGTTTTGGATAAATATCTAGATCTATAGATACACACCAGGTATACACGAAAAGATCACCCCATACAATTCCCGACCTTATAGTATCACAAAAGGCCCAATGACACATCCCATGAAGAAACTCTATGTATCCTTAGTGTCACTTTGAAATATTATAATGACTATAGGCTGAATATAAGGAAGAACATCAAGAAATACATAGTGAAATAAATAGTTAATAAAGGAACTAATAAATAAAATTTTTGGGTTAGCTGAACACCTAAAATTATAAACCATATCTAAATCCCCTTAGGATCACATGAGCGAAACATGTTCTATGGTGACACCCTCAGCCATCTCTAACCATTCCCATGATCATAATCTAGCTTGGGTCATATTTCATAGTAGAATATACTATGACCTTTTCATCCTAATTGAGGTCACATTGTCATCATATGAAAGTCACACTAGAGAGATGGACTTAGGCCCATCTCTTTTATCAATAATCCTTGGTGGACCTGAACACTTGACATGTTCACCAGACTCATTATGTTCTAACAACCTAAGTAATCATACCTTTATAGGGGAGGAACACTATACAAAATGTTTTCTGAATGATATTGATGAATCTATGGTAAATAATATAGATATTCCCTTCTAAATTTATCCCAATTCTCCTTGTATAATTTATATTCTTGGCCACCATCGAACAAGATTTCCATCCAATACATCAGGGTCAACTAAGACCCTAAACATCATTTTTAATTCTAGCGTAAGCTATAATTTTTATTATAATATATAATAATATTATAGTGTTCCACTGTACTATGTAGCGGTATGACCCATAAAACATAATAATAGATCATAATACCATATGGTAGATTCTAAAGTACCACTCACCCCAACCAAAGAAAAACCTCGTGTTAAAGTACCTCAAAAAGACCTAAAGGATCACCAATACCAAGAAGCCTAATTCCAAAACACTCATGGACCTATCTCAAATCTATGCCACAAAAACTAAATAATCATATTTAAATTATACTTAAATAATTAGATAAAAATAATTTTAAACAATCTTATATATTTATTTAAATAGGCATAAATTTCTAGAAACTCACTCGTCGGGCTCTTCAAACTACTAACATGGATAAATTCTAAAAAATTACCCATGAAATAGAACCAACCATAGTTTAGGACAAATAAAAAACTAATTTCACCAATATAAATGATTATTTATTTCAATTTAAAGGTAAAATATTTATGAAATTGTTGGTGTAGGATACCTCCACTGAACCACTGGGAAACAACGTTCTAATCTAACGATGTGTTTTCCCCAACACAATCCATGAAAAATACATAATAGGAGATGATGATTTAACTATCAATACAATTTAATATAAATAAAAAACATAATAAAAAACCAATGTAGTGGATTAACTCCATCAAGAAGACTTGCGATTGTGGGTTGATGTCATCATAAAACCTCCTCTATGAAATCCACAGAAAATCCCCATATCAAAAAGATGATTATGCCATGTTGTACTGAAATAAGAAAATTAATCCCAAACCATTAGAGAAAAAATAAATAAATAATAGAGAATTATATCATATTAGACTACTATAGTCGATGATGAAACATATATTATCATAGAACATCCTCCTAAAGTCATGTTAATAAATGTAGAAGAGGGAACCCAAGGGAATATTTCACCGTGGTTCTCATGTGAATTAAGGGACATGGAGGATGAGATGATTCCTATTTAGGCATGAGTGGTAAAAATAATATTTTTGGCCTCTTTTTTTCTAAGGAAGTTCCATTTTCTGCGGGAAGTATCATATACTAATTCAAAATGCCACCAGCTAGCAGGTAGGTAATGTTGACTAGTTAATGTATATGATATGTTTTTGGTTTTAGTAACCACTTGGAGCCTCATAATTCACCCCTGAGTCCCTTAGACCCCTATGAAGCTCATACAATGTTCAAAAAATGTGAATCCTTAATAGTCACAGGTATGCTTAATTTCTATCTTATGCTCTCTCTTATAAAGTTCAAATGGTTTTCAAGATTTGAATGATAGAGATTTAAAATTTAATAAAATATTTGATAGGATAATACTTTAGGTTCACATTTATTAATTTTTTTATAGTGATCATGTGAAATTTATCTAAGGGTTATAGTTCAATTTTTCATGGTATCCAAAATGTGTGAGTCTCGAGATAAACCAAAACGACCATGGAAATTTTATAAAGTGGTTGATATACATCTTGAGAGTTATTAATGATATTGTTTTACCTTTTATGAGAATCCATGTGACTTGGTTGTCCAAATATAGTTTCAAATGCATGTTTGATACATGAATTGTCAAACTGGGAACCCAGATCAAAATATCATAAAATTAAAATTTACCCTCATTTCTCAGGGATTTTTAAAATCCAATCCTCATCTAATTCAACATTACCTCATGTTAAAACATACATGATTCTATAGAAATCTCCCTATTTGATTCATTTTATGTTATTGATCATTGTGGTTGGATCACATCAAGGTACATTCAATTTTTCTGCTTCTATCTATTCTTCTCTTTAGATATCCACATGATATCTTTTTCCATCATATTTATAATACCTTAGTTGTATTTGATTTCCATATATATATATATATATATATAGGTTTTTATGGAGAATTTACAACCATTACCTTGTATTTATTTCTATGGGGACACATTATCATCGTTTACATAACCATTTTTAATTAAAATATATTTTTCATTCTTGATATAGTAAGTGTCTCTAGCCAGTGGGCTTTCCCATGAAATTATTTTCATTTGGTTTTATTTTATGAAATCTATTAATTTAAATCAATTATATTTGAAATTTATTCATTAAGTCTGTGATTTCATTTATGAAAATAGGATTTAATGAAAACCATTTTGATGCACATGATGTGATCAATAAAATTCCTCAAAGAATAATTTGATTTAAAAGGGTTTTTCTTTCTTTAAATGCAATGAATTTCCTTGGGAAATTTTTATGAAACATAAATTTGACTTCATAAATGTGACGATGATATAATAGAAAATTTGGATAGACTTTAGATATTGGAAAAAATTAAACAATGTCATGCCCTTATATATTTATCAATTACAATGTGAGGTGACCATGATCCATAATTGAAAATGGGTATCCTTTTTAAGGAATCAATGTTCATTGAATTTGTCCATAACATATGTTGGAAAGTATTTCAAGGTTTTTTGAGTCGTGTACAACCTTGTCTTGTGATTTCCCCTCAGATATTTATAGATTTATCAATTGTATTTGTTTTTTTATATTGGATTTCCTTGTTATTCAAGGATGCATGAAAACACAGTTATTTGACATTGATTATACACCATGTATATTTGATCATCTTATAGTGATTTATTGAATTTGAAATGATTTTCAAATGTAAGGAAAAGGGTGTTTGAATGGTTTTTGAAGGAAAATTATTTATTTATGAAATGTTTTATAAAACTATTTTGTGTATAATAAATAATCAATGCATTTGGATATATATTTTATAAATTATTTAGTAATGTCATACTATGATTTATTTTGGACACCCTACTTTTTTTCCTTTATTAATTTTTATCCTTGGTTTTATAGGTTACATGTAACGTGAAGAGTGTGATGTAGAGGATGACACTCCTTTGTCATGCTACATTTCTTGTGTATCGGGATGATTGTGAAATATGGTATCTTCGAGATGGTCCCAAAATTTGTTTTTAGTGTCATGTTGTTGATGTTATTTCCAATGTTTGGTGTCACATTGTTATCCAGTTATTGGATGTTACCATTTTTTTGTATTTTGGATTTTGATATTTTCTGGATAACTTCTATTTTTCTCTATATTTTTTATCTTACCATATAAAACTTTAATGGGGAATTTGTTTCTATGTTTATATATATGATACTCAATTTCTTTTCAATAACCCAACGAAATCGGGAACACACTTTGGGCCTTGTGGTGGGAAAATACATGTGACATTATGGGTTCTCCAAGGATGGTTTGTTACAAATTGGTATAAAAGGATTTTTTTTATCATGAAAGCCTATTCTAAAGATTTTATACCACCCTCGGTTGAGGGTTTATTGATTAAATGAAGGTAGGAATGAAAGAACTATATATTTTGTGTATGTGGGATCCTATCTAGCTTACTTTCTTGATGATGATTGAGTTACCAATGAAATTATGGAGTTTTCGAGAGTTTCTGTCTACAATTTAGCCTTTGGGGATTCATTTTTATAAAATTTAAATTATGAACCCATTAATAAATTAAATTTTTAATGGTTTTCATCCCATTTACATTATAAATTATATCTCCTCTGAGAAGAACAAACCAAAATACTGGAGAGTAATCGACAGAGTAATCCCCATAGAAAAATATTATTGTTATCTTAGTTTTAGTGGAAAATATAGTTCAAAAGGTTCAATACCTAGATAAATTCACCAATAATGAATTGTAACATAGGGTGGACCATGAATCAAAATTTACATTTTAGTATCCACCAATCCTATTTTGTGAAAATGGATTCCAGGAATCCGATGAATGGATCCCAAGAATTGATAAGATTTTCAAATTCTTGAAATCTCTAAAAGACTCCATGGTTGTATGAACCATTAAAATAATTGAAGGTCTGAGAAAGAAGTGGTTGGTTTCTATTTTCCAAGACTACTTTTATGAATATATATTTTCTGATAATTTCAATAATTCCTTCAATAAATAGTTCTATCATAAGACATTGATGGCGGTGACGGCTTATCAGTTTGTTAAATTGTGGTAGGGATATCTTTCAGTCATTGAGTGTTCAACTCAATTTTTTGAGTTGGTACACCTTTATCTGGTGCTTATATTGAATGACTATCTCATTAATTGGAGGATCAAGATGGGTT
The DNA here is from genome assembly GCA_963277665.1 of Viscum album. Lineage (NCBI taxonomy): Eukaryota > Viridiplantae > Streptophyta > Magnoliopsida > Santalales > Viscaceae > Viscum > Viscum album. The sequence continues at coordinate 1,255,819,779 of OY728157.1, read as the reverse complement.
TGAGTGTAGATATTTGATCTATTCTAATTCTTATTTTCTTACCCACCTTTGTGGAGGTTGTGAAGAAGGTATTTATGGACAGAGTAGATATAAAATGGATGACATGGATCTTTGTAGAATTATTGAAGGTATGTGGTATCCATAGTTCACGTCATGGATAAAAGTTGGTGTGTGGTGACCTGTGCAGATGTGGAGGTAATAGTGTACAAAATAAATGTGGAATAAGACATGTGTTCTGTCAATAGTTTTTAAAAAATAGAAACATCATACATAATTATATGGAATATATGATGGTGTGTCACATAAGTGGGAAATATGGTAATCTTATATGATTCTATGATAAAACATCCAAAATTAGTAGATCTAGACCCTCCTCCACCAAGGGTGGTCTATTCGAATCAGACATATAAAATGGGGTGGGATGTCAACCTCATGATTATGGTGATTCTCATGTTTCAATGAATGGGAATGATGAGGTGGGAAGTATTTATACAATAGAATATATACTAATAGAGACAATAGTAGATGGGCTACCATGAAAGTTATGATGTTTATTTCAAATTCAGTGGTTATGGGTTTTATTGATAATAATTCCATTCATTCCATTATATAATTTAAACATATCATGGAATTGGGATTATTATTCGATCATATTCCACTAATGACTAATCATTCCATTCCATTGGTAATGATGTTACAGTAGGTTTTAAAATTTCATGAGTGTAGTGTAACAATCGATGAACAAGAAACTGTAGGAAAATTTCTATTTATTTTTATTGACATCTTGGCTCTCATCATTAGTATATTTTATATGATTATAAATAATTTATATATATATTTTTACAATCACTAAGTATAGTTTCTTTCATCTAATAGAGTCACTCATGTCTTTCTTTTTTAGTAGGATTATAGATCTAGGTAGAAATGCTCATTATTCATAGTGGTGAGATGATCTAAATACACTTTTTAGAGTTATTTCTAGATCATGTTGATCCATATATTAGTGGACCTCTTCTAGAAATGGATTTCTTTTCTACCCTCATTTCATTATAGATGATTTCTATAGGTTACCACCTTATTGGGAAGTCGATTTAACAATAATCATTCTTATAAGGATGAGAATAATTTATTTACCATCGTGATGAATAATTTTCACTAAATAGAAAAAAATAAAGCTCCAGTTTAAGGATATTGAGGCCCTGGGATTTATTCGTTACAGTTGGTCACCATTGGAATATCTAGTTCTCATTATAAAAAAGTAAAATGACTGTCTCTCTCCTTGTTTTGATTTTAGAAAAATCAACAAGGGGAAAGTTGAGAGGAAATATACCTTACCAAGGATTGATGACAATTTTGACCATATCAAGGGGGCCAAATCGTTTTTAAAAGGGGATTTGAGAATGGTGCACCATCATTTATGGGTCTGAATAAAATATGCTTTTAAATGGTTCATATGAGAAGTTATGGGAATTTTGAATACTTGGTCATTCCATTTGGACTTAAAAATTCTCATGTGGGTTTTTTGGCTTTGATAAATTAAATCTTTCATCGCTTCTTGGATTATATCATGGATGGTTTTCAGATGATATTTTTTTCATTTTATATCAGAACATGATCATGAGGAGAAATTGAATTTCAACATCAAAATCCTAAGAGAAAATTAAATTAATGAAAAGATACAAATATTTATGTTATGTATTCTGGAGGGGTAATTTCGGTTCTATTTAATTTATGTAAAATGTTTCTCAATGGATTATGAAATGATTTAGGTTGTGATGATTTGGGTTCATCCATGGAATTAATTTTAAGTTTAGAGTTTCATGGGATTATCTAGTTATTATATGCACATTGTTTATGAAATTTCTCAACTGGAAAATCTAATAATAGATTTGTCCCATAAGTGTGTTGAATTCATTTAGAGTGATATGTAACATATAAATTACGAGGAGTTGAATTGAGCATTGACCTCAGATCCATTCATCATTGTTCTGGAATAGATTTTGGGTTATTATATTGATATTTATTTATCAAGTATGGGTTTAGGTAGTTTTATAATTATGGGGATACATTGTTGCCTTATATATCGCTTTATTTATTCCCACTTGTGAAGAACTACCCCATTCATGTTCTAGAGATGGAAGTAGTGATTAAATATCATAAGAAATAATTCCACAACCATATTAGGAATTAGTTTATTGGGTATTAAGAACATAGTATTCTAAGTATGTTTTCATTTAGAGAGATATCAACCTGAGATAGAGATTCTATGATGAGAACCTTCAGAGCATTTATTTTTTAATTTCATACACTCTCAAGAAATGGAATTTGGTCACCAACACATTGAGTAAAAATTAATAATTCTGGAAATGAAGAAATTAATGGAAGAGTGGTGTCTAATGACTTTTTTACTAATTTATCTTGGATAAAAGTAGGTCTGTTATATAGGGTTTTCATGATTGTATGAAAGATAAATATTATTTAGATAATAATATTTGACATATAATATTGGAGGATACAGAGTGTCAGTGATTTTGCAAAAATATTTATAGTGGGGTGTCCAGGGTAAAGTGGTCATAGTACCTTAATGGGATTTTCTATTTATAATTTTGATATACATGAGATGGAATTTATTGGAGGATATAAACCAATTTATTTGTTTAATAACCCATGATGAGGATTAAATGTATCATGACTTGAAACGTGATAACTAGTGGATAAAAAAGTGGTGATTAGTTGTAAAATTTTTATCATAATGGATCAAATGTAAAAGAATTAAGGATGAAAATTAGATGGTTTATGGTTTTATATAAAAATAATAATTAAATTGTGAAAAAGAGATAATATATCACTAGAAATAAATATTAGTCCACAATGGAATATTTGTGGTTAGGAGACAATATGGTTTATTATTGATCAACCGATGAAATCTAGGTATTTACTTTATATCCGAGAGATGAATAAGGTAGAGAATATTTGAAACTTATTTATACAAGAGACATTCAAGATACTTATATTTTTTCTACTATAATCTTCCATAGATAACCTCTATTCATATCCTGGTTTTTTAGTGTATTATATGACACAATGGGTTCTCAGTTGATATTGATAATGGCTTATCAACCCCATATATATGTCCCATTTGACAAATCCATTCATATTACTGAATTCATTCTTCCAAAATTCGTTCTTTTATTCATCTAATCATTGGAAAAAATATAAAAATAATGGAGTGTTCCTATACATATAGTTATGAGGAATCGATCAGGATAGTGAACTTTAAGGCATTGTATGAGAGACATTACATATCACCTATTTGTTGGCTACAGAATAGAGAATGGTCCGTGGTGGGAATGAGTATTGATTAGCAGATAATAAATATCATGTAATTGATTAATAAAAGGACAGAAACTAGATATAGTCTCTATAAGTGTTATTAGAATCAATTCTTTCATTCTTTAGATTTTTTATATGTATTTTGGATTTTTTCAAAAGTTTTCACCTAATTGTAACATAGATATTTTGTGGACATTGGTTATGTTATTAGGTCTTTATGTTTCCCCGCGTTAGATTTTGAAGTGAATCAGCAAGGTGTATTATCAATTAATAATAACTGATCATTTTACATATATTAATGATGTATTTTATCCTTCCCAAAAATATAAATTTTAGCTAGATCCATCCCACATAATCGAGTGTGAGGATGTTGAGATTTAACATAACACCTCGTTGGATCGAATTATAGTTTAGATAATATAAAGATTATTTTAGTTTCATTGTAAAAAAATGATCTCATTAGTTCATGTGAGATGGAAGTGTCGTAGTAACAACCTTGAGACATGGGAGCATGAGTAGTTGAGGATTCAATTATTGCCTAATCATTTTTTGAGTTCAGGTTATGGAGAGTTCCTAGGGATCAAAATATTTTATTCTAGAGAGAATTGTTTTACACTATGGGTTGTATGTATGGTTATGTATGAGATTGTTTATCTATTCTATGGTTGAAGTTGATTTTCACAGTAGGCGACTGAAAATATTGAATTTTTTGAAAATAGGGAATGAACACAGTTTAAGTGCGTGGTTATTAAAACATATCTTTAACCATCTAAATGGAACTATATGTTATAGTGGAATTTTTCACGATTCAAACATAGGATTTAAAAGTGTGATATTTTCTAGAAATTTTTTTTGGTTTTTGGGAATTTTCCTTGTAATTATTTAAAAAAATTAGCATATTTTTTCAAACCTTGTGTCAATCTTTCTGAGAAAATGTAACTTGGTTGTCTAAGGAAAGTTTCCAATGCTTCGATGATGCATGTCATTACAAAAATATGTCCTAAAGGTTCAATAAGATCTAAAATTATTAAAATTTTAATTTAACCAGATTCCCTTGGACATTATATCCTCTAATAATCTCATAATTCTTCACTATCTTGATCATTCCCATCTGTGATTCACCAAAAGACTATCCCTTAGATTCATTGGTGATTACTGATTGTTTGAGTGAATGTTATCATGGAATGTTTAGAATTTTTTTCTTTTTTATCATCTTCTTTCAAGATCCGCTATTGACCTATCTCTCCCTTTTCTTATGGGAATCATAATGGGTTATGATTTCCACATCTATAGGGTTTTATGGGTAATTTAATTTACATGACTATGATCTAGGTTTTTGATGACATGTTCTCTTTGTTTCCATCGTCAATTTAAAAAAACAATGTTCTATTTCATCTTATGGAGGTTTACACTATCCAACAGGATTCCCCATTGAATTATTCTCATTATTATGAATACATTTTTATTTATTTTAGGAAATTAATGATTTCAAATCCATTATATGTGAAATTGATGGATGGTGAATAAGGAATTGTTTTTTGAGATTGGGGTTTGGTTGATAGACATTTTTATTCACACAATCTGATATGTGAAATTACTAAAAGAAGAAGTTGATTGGAATATGGTTTTTTATGCTTTGAAATTTAATGTATTTCCTTGGGAAATATTAATGAAATATGATTTTTTTTTAACAAAATTAATTAGGTAATAATAGAACATTGGGAAATCATAGGGGTACTTGGAAACAATAAAAATAATTTTGTGGTGGAGTTATATATAAGTAGGTGTTGTGTTCAATATTCCATAGTGTCTAGTGGGTAGCCATTCTAAGGAACTATGGTTCCTAGAAATTTTTAATCACTTATTCTAGCTAGTTTTTCATGGTTGTTTGAGTTGTATACACCCATTTTGTTAGTTTCCCTCTGAATTTTTGAAGAAACATTACATGGATATGTATTTTATATTATATTTGCTATTGATTAATCTTAGAATGTTATCTTGGATAATTACATTAATTATTAATCATGGATAGTTTTTCATATAATATGGATTTATAGAATATGGATTGATTTTGAAATAAAAACCATAGATTTTTTGAATTTCATGTTTTTGGAAGAAAACCTATCCTTTATGAAATATTTTATACTATTTTATTCTATGTAAGAATGAACAGATACATGTGGATAGAAATTTTATAGATTCATTGGCGGTATACCTCTACGATTTAGTTCTCAAACAAAAATATTACCTTTTTACATTGTATCTTTTTTTATTGAATGATAAAGGTAAAAAAGAATAGGCATAAGTAGTCGAAGACACTCCTTTCTCATGTTTCCTTCATAGTGGGTTAGGATTTAAGTGACATATGATCACATGGACATAGAGCCACATTTTTTTTGGGTTCCATGTTGTAGATGGTCATTTATTAGTTCAATGTGACCTTATTCTCTAATTATTATATGTTACAATTTTTGTTAATTGTTTGACATAGTATGTTTTCTAGTTATCCCATATTTTATTTTGTTTTGTTTTTATCATATCATATGTCTATTTGAGGGTGAAATTAATACCATGTATCTTTTTATGATACCCTATTTCATTCTTTCGACCCGTAGTGATTGAAAAAAACAACAAACAACACTTGGGGATGGACAATTAGAGTGACATTGTTGGTTTAATTGGGGGATTATGTTATAAAAACATCATTTAATGGTTTTTAGACTCCCAAAATTTTATTTGGAATGCTATTCTAAAAACAATTTGGTCGTTATAATCAATGTTTTAAATTACCTCCAAAATTTTCACACCTCTATATATACATGGTCATATAATCTCTTCATTATAATACTTATTCTCCTAGAGAATTCCCAATTGGAGTCCAAACATAAATCCCAACATTCCTTGGTAACTAAAACACATTCAAATGGTTGTGTTCTATCATTAAAATATCATAGTGCTTCATTACTATACCATAGAAACGATTTTACACAACAACACCTTTTAACAGTGCATAAAAAATTTTCTAATAAATGGTACTCCCTTATCGGTGCTAAATAGAAGCATTGTTAAAAGGTTATTTTAATAGTGATAAAAAATTGAATTAAAAGTACACCTTTAACATCATTTTTTATCACTGATAAAGGTACCCATTTTTTCAGTGATTTATGAAGCACTGCTAAAATTACCCACTTTATCAGTTCTTTTTTAAGCTTTGATATTTGTTTGGGGGACTTTAATGGTTTATTTTTATGAGCACTCATAAAGGGTAAAATTCATAACAAGTTATAAATCATTAGGGATATTATATTAACATTGAAAAATGTTAATATTGATATATATATATATATATATATATATAATATTTTACTAATTATTACATATATAAGGATAAATGGGAATGTACAATTAATATAAGTTCTATTTAGTGAAAATTGATTATAAAAAAATAAAAAATAATATTAATTAGTAATTTACTAATTAATATTAATTTATAGTCATTTAATAACAAATTTAATATCTAAAAAATAAAAAAAATGAATAAAATATATATAATAAGTTGAAAACATAACTTGAACTTCAAATGGCCATAACTATTGATCTAGGTGTCTGTTTAGGATCAACCACATACCATGTTGAATTCTTCTATATTCATAACACATTAATCACCATGAAGCCCCCAATCACAATTTTTGTGGAAAATCAATGTTTGAGAATATCTCCAAATCTGATTTTTTAATTGAGGTATCCTAATTTTTTAACATTCGATGAAACTTCATCCATGTTTACTGGTGTATTTATTCCCTTTTTTAGTTGCGAATGAAATTTTTTGTAGGGATTAAATTCATTTTGATATTTTCGTTTTAAAATTATATCAATTTTCAAAATATGGTTTTATTTAAATGTAAATATATACACAAGTATAGATATTTGAATATATTCACACATAAAAATATAATTTAATAAATTAATATGAAAAAAATTTACATATGAAATATATTTAAATAAATATAAAAAATATAAAAATAACAATAATAATATCCATTTTATTTGAAATAAAATTTTTTGCATACTTATATACCAATAATGTTAATGTGTATATACTGTTTATACGTATATAAATATTTTTGGTTGTCTATTAACAAAAAAATATGTTTATCTAAATATTCTAATATATATAAATGAATACATATATATAATATATTTTAATAAATATAAATATAAATAAATATATTTATGATTATATACACACCTAGATAAATAAACATAAATATTTGTGTATGTGTATATTTATAAACACACACATAAAAATCATATTTTATATATGTATTCAAAAACAATTATATAAATTTGTATATTAATATATTTAAAAATATAACTATATGGATAAAAATATGTAACAAAAAATATATTAATAAACTGATATATTGAAAAATATAGAACAAATCAATATAGAGTAGTGGTCATGGTGCAGATCTACAATGGTTAGGTATCAGGATTGAAACTTGACAGGGGTGCATGCGTGAGTAAGTTAAGCAGTGAGGGGGGGTAGTGATTTTAATGGTGGGATAGGAGATATTCGAGTGCTGATAAAGGGAGGGTATATCACTATAGCGGGGCATTCCCTATCTGATAAAAGGGGTGGGGGTGGTAGGATACTGAGCCGAAACAAATTTATTATTAATATTTATTATTATTTGACTTTTATCATCTCTTTTTAACAATAATAATTGGTTCCTTTATCATCACTTTTTTAGAAATGAAAAAGAGTGAAACCCCCTTTACATCATTGAGTACAAAATAAATTTTTATTTCTATTAAATACCCTTTCCACATTATTAAATGGTTGATCTATAGTAGTGTTAGTAATATCCCTATTTTTTTAGGTTTTGTGCTTTGAAAATCCAAAGAAAATGATTGTATCATAACAAATAATCATTATAACTCTCCTTGATGATCGTCTACCATGAGAAACCCAATTATCATAACTATATTAATCATATAATCAATGTTATGCCCCACCCCATGAATTAGCTTATAATGGCCAATTATGATCTATGACATGTCCCTCCATCAAAATCACTTAATGAATCCACTATCTCTCATTACACCAATTCCATCAGTGTAGTTTTCAAATGATAACACCTAATCAGAAATGAATACAATGGTTTGAACACATTATCAGTCCACATCTCAATTTTGATATTAATCAAATGAGTATTCACCAAACATTAACAAGGCCTAAAAACAGTGACATATCTTTGAAAATTCATTGTAAACCCTCAAAATACAAACACCATAGCGCATATGACACATTCAACATGGTTCCTTGTCCACCAAATCCATTTACATTTGAGGTGGAATTCAATATAATCATAGGATTAATTTCATGGAAAACAGTTAGCTTCTACTTCCAACGCACTTTAAAAACGTCCCAATAACATTTCCTTAAAAAGAGTAACCATATCCGGACCATCTTAACTCTCTAAAAATAGTTAAAACCTTAATTCTAGTGTATTCTTGTGGTTTAATCCTCAATCAGTATAATTATCACCATCATAATCTTTTATACCCTAATAAATGAAACCAAAAATATGATCATGCTCAAGTCACCTAAATTCATCATATTATCATGACTAACACTCAAACTCTGTATATTTTCACATATTAATTTATAAAAAGAATTTAGTAAGGAATCAAGATGAAACTATTTGAATTTACTCACCATTATCCAAAATATAAATAGAAATCCAATTAATAGTATTATTATGTTGAGGACCTTTTTTCCAAAAGGTTCCTTCCTCCATGGGGTGTTCTTTATCCATTACCATGCATAATTAATGGGTGTAGATTCCTCAATTTTAGTCAAGTGACACTTATGAAACACCAATCAATAACCATTTCCAACTCATTGGAATGTTATCCTCAACACCTACTAAAATGCATTGGAAAGGAGGGTCACACCCTCAATATCCTATTTTGGGATTCCAACTACACAACTTTCCTTATACCAATCCTATATCATAAACACAATGGTTTAAATCTGAAAATGCATGTCACTCATCCCAAGCTATGACCACCTCATCCCATCATTACCGTATCTGGATTCATCCAAATCAATTGTGTCACAAAACCAATTCCAATTCTAATTCCACCACAAAAAAAGGAACACGTCTAATTTCCTAAATAAACCATTCTCACCATGTACACAACCATTTCCCCAACTCCGTAGAGCCTCAACACACACACAACTAGTAATTGATTCATTTTTTAAAACGGGTCTGATGAGTAACTATCTTGTATCATTCATATAAAACCCACCCAAGGCTAACACACAAACACAATTCATAAGCCACTCAACATTCCATATTTGTTTAATTGAGAGTACCCTAGCAAATCCTTATCATGACTTGGAACTTATTGAGTTTAATTTCTAGTCACATTATCCCCATCATTCTAGTGTTATTTCCAAAATCATCAGTATCCATCAAAACACTACATAATTAAGGATTGTTTATCCCAAAATACACTATTTTATGCGTCAATATAGTCCTACCCTTTACACAGAAATCAAATAAAATGAATCAATAATCAAGGTTCTCCAATACAATAAATCCCAACACATAAGTACTCTAATTTTACTAAAATGATAACATATCTCATGACTTAATCTCAAACCAAGGCATCATCTGATGCCATTCTATTTCTAAGGAAATATCGAGCATGGGCTTACCCTTAATAGGGTTTACCCTTGTGAATCATATTCCATTCAATTACTAATATCTAGTTCACGTGTACCCTTCATTATATATCAAATGAATAGGATCTCCCACCTATGCAATAGTTCATGTCTCACATATTATTTTTCTCATGGTAAAAATCTTTAAATTCACATCTAAAAGGTCACACACTGTATCATGATACAAAAATACCATCTTTATGGTATTAGATAGTTGTTTCTAGCAGCATAAGCTAACTAATCACGTATAAGGGTGATGATTCTCACCAAGAATAATTATATGAAACTTTTCCCTTAAGAATCCAAAATCCAAGGTTGGTCCTCACCCCAGCCTCTATAACAAATAATAACACCTTGGGGATCATAATATCAACCATAAATATATATATATATTTATATATAACTCTACTACTACAAAAACAAAAATCTTAGAAAAACATCTCTCTCTAATTTATTACACTAGCCCAATATACCATTGATCATATTACCTATGACCAACTAGTTTAGTAGTTAGGAGAATTTCATATATGAATAATTACATTTTATTAATGGATATAAAATACAAAACATGATGAAATTAAATAATCATTATCCATGATACAAATTTAATGATTACTTCATCATATAATGAGGAAAGGAAAGAGAAATAATTGGGATCTGAAAAAACAATGTCATGGTTATGTACAAATAAGGATATCATTAATAAATAATGAATAAACAATATATATATGTGTTTAATAGAGAATATATTCCATTTATTAAAAAAAATGAACATGAAATATATACATAGTTTATATCAATGTAGTTATATAATGAATAATAATTACTCCATTCTCAATGAAGTAAATAAATAATTATATATATCTTTCTTAATTCCTTGTTCCAAGATACATTCAAATATGGGTAGGTACACACCAAAACTCATTTATTAAGGCTAGATAACTATTATTTTTATGACACCTATTGATTCACGGATGGTATTTCTATTACTCAGACCCAATAGAAAATATATGCCCATATCATTACTCATGATTTAATATATCAATTTAACTCATAAAAAATAACAATCGTAAAAAAATATGCATTGAGTAAATAATATGAAATAACGAGATTTAACCATTTAATGAAATTTGTTTCATTGTAAAACATCACATGTATAAATTATTTATGATTTAAAAATTAAGAATGGACATTATACAAATAATATAGATATTCTCAATAAATTATGATAAAAAGAATGATTTTTTTCAAGATAATGTGAATAAAAACAAAATTTGTAAGATATTAAAGATGATCATCGATTTAACAGAAATAGTTTTTTTAATAGAATAAATTATAATATTTAACAGAAATAAATAGATGTGAAAAAAGTATAAATACATGTTAACTAAATAATTTTCGTTTTAAATCCCTGGGAAACATGTATAAGAATATAAATAGTATAAAACAACTATAGTGGTGAAAAAAAGGCTTTAACAAGTCAAAATTCAAGTTTTCTTTTCACTTTTTGAAATTAAATTAAAAATTAATCTATTTTTAGATAATTAGATTGAATCATTTGAAAAAATTTAATAGAAGTTTAATATTTTATACATTGTTAATAATACATAATTTAATTCAAAATAAATGGCTTTTTTAAAACAATTTTTTTAATATCTATATTGAAGAAAATAATCATGGTCAAGAATAGAAATTATACCATCTATTAATTTAGACATTTCCTTGGTTTATTTGGTAGAATAATAGAGGAAAATTTTTTATAAGACGTGAAAGCTCCTAAAATATCTATAGGATAAGAATATAAATGAGTTTTTTGAATGATATATTATAAAATTCCATCAAGGAAAAAACAATCCCAAAATATATGTTGTAAAAAAATTCATATTTATTTAGAAACATATTAATCATAACACATTGAAACAAAAAACATGAAATTAAGCCTTAAATTCCATTAATAAATTGATATTTGTATCAAATTTATCAAAGGGGGAGTATATACACCAATAAAATGAAATGTTTTCATAATCAAAAAATATGATTCCATTATGTGGAAATTGAAATGCTAACTCATTACCTCATGATTCAACTTAGTTGAACGTGATTTAAACTATTTTATAATGGTTTCAAACATGATATGAATTTATAAATAAAAATTATTATTATATATATTAATTTATATCTATTCTAATTAAGTATTAATTACTAATTCATGGTAAAATTAATCATCGTATATTAACTGTTTAGTTTTCTCATGCATATTTCATCATATAATATTTTGTTTTTATGAATAGGATATAGTTCCAACATAAATAGAATATTATTTATTTCTAAAATATCGTGTCATTTATTTAAATTGACTAATATATACTCACTATGTGAGGAAGTGATGAAAAATGAAATATATCGAATCACAAAAAAATAGTTCTCACAAACTAACAAGCGATGTTTCCATTTTTAATTAGATGGATGAGTACATGAAAATGATATGTACTATAAATATAATAACATTAAAATATTCTAATGATTATAGTTTTATTATAATATGATGGTAAAAAAATATTTAGATAAGGTAGAAGAATAAACGAACATGGAAGTGGTTGGTTAAAAAGATTACATATTCATTATGGAACTTATATCAGTTACTAACATAAGATCCTTAGGGTTGATATTTTTATAATAATAGAACCTATTTAATGGATATAAGGATTATTAGTAGAGATTATGTTATATTTTTTCGAGATAAGTTATTCAAATTGGTGTTAATAATAAATGATTGTTGGTGTTCTTTTATAGTAATGGAATGGACACATTTGTAATTAATTTCCAGATTTAAATATAATAAATTATAAATTTATGTGAGAGTGGAACCATGTTTCCTTATACTTAAGATAATGTAATTTAATGTTACAATACCTTCATCAGATAAAATATGGATAGCTTTATTATAGAAAACCATTCCTTAGTATGCCGGATATGGTGTCCGCTTTATTACAATGGCATATCATATAATTAATCACATCCCGAAGGACCAAATAGTTTAATAGTATTTTTAAACAAGATAAATACATTGAATTCAAAATAAATTTTATGGTATAAAATAAAAAATAATTTTCCTTGAGAATTCCATTATTCACCATAGCATATCTCTACTAATCAATCAAAAAGTACCTCCTAACATCCTAGATAAAATAAAACATAATAAAGGGTTCAGCTCAAATGCTAATAATGTGTACTAGAATAGTGGAAGCTATGAAAAAATAATGCAAAATTAATATAGAATGGTATATAGTTGGAACACATTGGATTTAATCAGAATATTGAGCATGACATGGATGGAATAAAATATGATCAAATATTTTCATATAAATAATCAAATGATCCTGAAACATGACCATAGATATTCAAACTAATCAAATAAACATATGTAATATCAATAATTAAATTCATAAGGACATAGTTTATATGTTTGGGAATCTAAAACAAACTATTGATTCCTTGTTCCATGACATCTAATACCATTGAGGCCTTTTGAAAAGACATCAAATACTCTTGAGGCCTTGTGGAAATAAATATAATATGAAAAATGTCTTGTTTTAGGAAACCTATATAAAATTTTTAGGCATTGTAAAAAAACCAAGCTAGTTTGTCATCTGATACCTACTGATGCATAGAGTGCCTATATAATTTCAAGCCCTACCCATATCCTAAAAAGTCAAGCACATTCATCTTATTAATGGGGTAAAATATATTAATATTAAGAATTAATATTCGTAAACTAGCATGAAAATCATAAAAATTACCCTTAATCAATTTACATAATCATAAACCATTCTGAGTAAACTTAATTATATCAACAAAGTAGACCCCCATTGAAACAGATAAAAAACAATTATAAAAAATAATATGGGTTGTATCATGGGATTTTGTCCCCATTAATGTATAAGTTACATCAAAGGATTTCATCTTAGATGGAAAATTGTTTTTAATATTAAATTGAATCATTTATTTAGGGAAATATCCTTTCTTTGAAGACCACCATTTTTATTTTAAAAAATATAAAATTTTTGAAATATTTTCAAAATACATTAAATTCAAAATCAATTTTAAAAAATACTATTTTTCAGAATATTAGGAAAAATACTTTATTTTAAAAATAACATTGTAAACAAGAAAATTAATTTTAAATTAAAATATAGTGTTGATAAAAGGTAATTACACACGTTCCATATAAGGTAAAATAATATTTTTTGGTACTATTAATAGGTTAGAAAAAATGTAACATTTAGAAAATGACATGGATATTTCATTCAAACAAATTTAAAAAAATTGAAACATGGGTAAACATCTTCCTGATAAATAATTTGTGGAATGGTAAAACCTTTTTGAAAACATTTTTATGAAACACGGTTTTTAAAGAAAAATGATTTTTGAATAATGGGTGAAATAAAATAGGAATACATTATAAAACATCTAATCATTTAAAGTACAAAAGAGAGGGAATATGTAACTATTACTTGAAAATGTTCAATAATAACTATATGATAAAAAAATAAGATTTATTTTAAAATAGAAATATCATGTAATTTCCCAAAGGGAGTGTTAACGAAAAAAATCATGATTAATGACGAGAGTGTAAATTAAACCATTAACAATATTACAACATCTGAATCTCAAGATTTATAAAATAAATAATTTATAAAAAACCTTAAATACCAAAAAGACAAAATAATTTATGATTTAATATATAAAAATCATAGTATAAACACCACTGAAAATAAATAAGTAGTGAATATGGCATATGTTTCATGGAAGTAAAAGTGAGACAAAAAACCTTTAACTTAATTATGAGTCATCACATAAATTATTTATCTTCCTTAATTATAAGCATATGTTAATTATTTAAATCAATACCTTTTTAATTTGTATTATTACTTTTATTTTATATATTATCATGGTATATAGTATTACTTAATTACTTATATTTACATCATAGGTTTTGAGTATATTTGGCTTCTGTGTCAAAAATGACTTTAAAAGGTTGAATAAGGTTATATAGGTCATTATTTAAGTATATCATGAATAATAATAATGAAACAATTATCATATTTATACATAAAAAATAATTTTAAAACCAATCATGAATAATAATTATTAACAATGAAATATGTTATAATCATTGATACGGTAGTTCTTACGTACGCATGAGTAAATTTTTTATATTTTATCACTCCTAAATGATAATAATATCATATATACAAGGTTATTTCGTATATATATACTCCATTTGGGGTGGTGATGAATTAGAGTCACATTGTTTTATGAAGGTGGTTGTCGATACTTACATAAATGATGTGTTATGTTATTAGTGAAAAAAGAAATGTTTTATTATATTTTCAGAATGGAATATATGAAAATAATATCATAATTATGTTATTTATGTCAAATATATTATTTAAAATCATCCATGTTACCTTACATTATAGGTTATAGTGAAAAATGAATCACATCGCTTCGCTAGGTGGTTGTACATCATACACACGAATGATGTTATTGTATCCCCTAAAAAATAAAATGTAGACATATATTTATGATATAATGGCTCCATATTTATAATTATATTATAAATATTTCCAATATACATTATATTAATATTCATACTCAATCGTAAGTAATGGAAATGGAAATAAAAATTACGTCAGTTTGCAAGACGGTAGTCCACCTTATAGATGAATGATGATTTCATAACCCATTTGAGAGAATTAGGGACAGTTTTAGGTAATTAAAATTATTAAAAACCCACAATATATGTATGATATATAGGTTGTTATATAATCATGGTTAAATAATAATCTATGTTTGTACATTATGTAATAAAATAAAAAATATTATAGAAGAACATTACCACTTCTTCAGGTAAACAAATAGTTTTTCACTAAATCATTAAATTATGGATTTTAGATGAAAATAATTGTTATATAATGAGGGAAGCTATATTGGAAATAATTTGGGTAGGTATTGGTTGATCCAAAAGTGTTTGATGGTGTGAATATATAGTAGAGTTGGTGGGATTTTGTAAGTGAGTTGAGTGGTACACATGTAATTTTCTAAAAACATAAAGGTGTACCCACACCCTCTACATTCCAAAAGGTCCCAAATGAATTAATAATTCTACATATACATTATAGAGGGTAAATACGGATAAATTTATATTTTGTAAAAAAAATTATGTCATTTTAACCCTTATCTTATTAGATTAAATCGATGGTAAATAAATTATTTCTTTAACAATAATAAATAATTTTTAATATTATCAAAATTCAATTTGGATAAATATTATGTTCAAATTATTAGATATTATATTTTTTTGGATTAAAATTATTGAATCAATTTTGAATAATTACACTCACCAATGTGAAAAAAAATATAAATTTAAATTAATCCCACAGACACAATGAGAATGCATGTTTATAAGGAGAAAATATTCATAAAATTATAATATTATTATATAAAATTTAGTTTCAAAATGATTCTATTGATATAACATATACTAAATGATATAATATATTACTAATATTAAATTAATATTAAGTATAAATATAATTTAATATTGAAAATAATTTCAACTAAACTGATGTTTCTAATTAAAATTATGCATTTTTACTATTCATTTAAAAATGAATCTTTTCTGAAAAAACCAAACATTCACCATATGATAATTTTGATTTTAAAATTTAAAAAATAATTTTTTTATTTTCTTTCTAAAAGTTTTAAAAAATAATTATAAATCTTATTTCAAATCAAGAATGAAACTCCTCATAAAAAAATATCATTATTTAGAATTGAATCTGTTTAGTGGTTATAATTTTACCTATAATGAATAGATATCAATTTTATTTATTTTATACATGTGTAAACCATATAATTTTCATAATTTAAATAGTATTATCCATACCCAAAGACATAATTTCTAGGTTATAATGGTCATGTTTATATAAAATCCTAATAGATTACTTTTTAACCCGATATGGCATGAATCAGAAGCTGTTGAAAAGATTTAATTTATTTAAAATGCAATATATCCCAATGTATTGGGTGTTATATATTCCGAGAAGATTTTTATTTCATTTCATACACACTATTAATTTTTTAATTCTTTTAAAATATCAAGTTGTTACATTATCTTAACCTCATAAAAATGGTTTCCACACTATTTAATATTGATCTCAGTAATCAAGTGTTTGAAATTTATATATATAATTATTAAAAAAATGTGAAGTAAAATTATTAATAAAACACCCTATTAAGAAGATATTAAATTCATTAATATGGTCATTATGAATAACACATTAACAGGTTTAAAATTATGGAAAATATGTGTTAAATAAAGACATGTACATGAATTAAAAGCATAAATAATTAAAGAGGGTAATTGATGTCATTAACCATATGAAATAGAATAATCGATAGAATTTCAATGTTTTGAAAACCATATATTTGTGTTGATTTGAATGGCCATTTTATTTATAAAATATACATGTAATATGAATCTTTCTTTTGATATTTGTTTCAAAATTTGAAGAGTTATTTTACAGTTTATAAATATATTCAAATATACATTACAGATATTTTTATATTTCATTAGAATAATTTCATCCTTTAGTTGTTCTTAGTTCAATTTATAATTGACCACAAAATCCACGAAATTAATATCCAAAAATTAATTTTTTATTCCAGAAGAACTAATCATCACCTTTAATGGATTGTAATATCTATAACAAAATTATAAGTTATGCCTTAAATCTATAGTTATTATTGTCACAAAATTATTATCATTTATTGTCCAATATGAATGAATATCAACATGGTTAAGTTGTAAATTAATCCTAATAACCTCTTTTAACATTTATCAAAATCCATTTCAAAAATGGTTAACCTTATGACTCTTCCAAAATATTAATATCCAACCTTTAGAAATAATGGAATTAAATTTCTATGATGGACATTTCATTAATCCACCAAAAAACATTACATAGCTCTTAATAGTCACAAACCAAACATATGAAATCCTTAATTAGTTATTTTACTGAAACATGTTAATAAAATAAATTACCATAAAACCATATTGAAGAGAAACATTGTTCATTATTCTTCAATTTTACAGATATTTTTGATATATTCCATAAATCCAAAATCATAAATAATTTCTAGTGTAGTCAGTATTATGCAATTTACATTATCTTTATCAACAATGTATTTATGAAAAAAATAAATCTCTCAACATTAAGATCATATTCTGAGTTAAATATTCTTTAACCATCGGATTTATAAGAAGTTCATCATTACCATGAATCATTGTTTTGTTCATCGGTTCTGCTCAACATGTGATTTTAAATCCTTAATTAAAAATTAATAAAATAAAATCCTTAATGAATTTGTAATTACTAATACCCAGATATGAATGATAATATCATAAAATGACATATTTTTTTGATTCTAAACACAATAACATTAATCATTACATATATATTATGGTAATATTATTACCTTTACCCTAATCCATTAGAATATTTTTAGGTATATTTATTTTATTCATGGGACATTGATTTTTATAGTTTCACATCATATTATAGTTCAACAATTGTATATAAGAAATTATTTTAATTCCCATAAAATAAAAATGAAGGTGTGTTTTATCTCTCCTCTTTAATAAAAATCCCATTCATTTAAAGAAAGAACAAGTGTATTCATTTCCTCAATTACAACTTGTTAGAAAATTCTTATTTACCCCCTTCTCTTTATATACTTTCTTCACTATCATCCTATCATTCACTTGATTCCCATCTAATCCGTAATGCATAGATAATTATTTATTTATCATATTAGCATATGGTACTATTCCCTCGTATGAATTCAATTATTTGGATCTTATATCAACTAAATATACTATTTTAATCCCTTAAAATAATTTATAATTCATTATTTTTGGATTATGTGTATTGAGGAGGATTCCCTTTATTCTATTAGGTTCTATATCAAAAAATGGTATACACAATATTAGATCATAATATTCGAGATCCTAATGTATTATTCCAAAATTTGAGAAACTCTTAACATGAATTAAAAATTTTATGTATAGCTAATATCATTATTTGAAACATGACTTATTTTTTGGATATATTTATTTTGAAATCCTTCATAATTTTTTGTAAAGAAAATTTGAATTATCATAAGTATTCCACATGAGTATCAAACTAGGTGCATTGTAAGGATCGTTGTTGTTCACCAGGTGAAAATGTTTTCAATCCCAATGCAACCTTTTCAGTTTTACTACCCCGAGGTTCCTCTACGATAGAACCACATATACTTTTAATATCCATATAAGGATGTGTTTCTTGAAAAATAATTTTAATATATACCTTATAAAAACATTAGGTTGTTCTTGTATAATTATTATCAATGTTTGTAAAAGTTTTATGTTCCCTAATATATGTTATCGTAAATCATGTTCGAAGGGATAGTAAAAAACTTTTTCTAATAAAGATTATAGCACCCTTGACCCCAATAGTCTAGAACCTATGTATTTTTTATTACTTGTTCATAAGATACAAGTAATCACACCACAAAGGACTAAATAGTTTATAAGTCTTTGTAAACTAGATACAAAAATGAAATTTAAATTACATTTTAAAACATTAAATACATAAAGAATTATATTATATAATTCCAAGATTCACTATAGAGTATACATTCATGTAATCATAATAATTACTAGAATCATGAGGATAATAAAACATATTAAAGTGGTAGGATTATATTCTAAATAATGGTTAGCATACAACAAAATCCATGAATAAATAAGGCAAACTCAATATGGATCGGTAAATATCTAAAATACACACATTAAATAAATTTATTGAGAATAATATGGTAGTAATAAAATATAATAAAATTATTGCATATAAATAATCATATGAGCATGATAAATGACCCTGGATATTATGAAAAATCAAATAATCACAAGAAATATGAATTATTGAATTCATAATGATGTAATTAAAAAATATTGACAACTAAAACCTGTTATCGAGGCCTTGTTCTAAGACATCTAATATCATCGATAATATTTGTCAGGACATATATATAAAAGGTTAAGGTCTTTGCCAATACCCAATCAAGTTTTCCTCATGATACCTATAAATGAATTGAGTAGGTTTTTAATTCTTGCCCCACCCATCACTTAATAATTTCAACAAATTCCTAAAATGAAAGATGTTAATATAATAAAATTAAATAATAATATATAAATACTATTATATTAAATTATTACAATTACCAAAATCAATAACCATAATCAAAAACCATCAAGAGTAAAATGAAGTATATCAATGTCGTACATCCACTATCAAACTAATCATAACCCATCTGGAGAAATAATAAGTACAGATTTATTATAGTATATCCCCAATAAAGAATAAGTAATATCATGGGATGTCTTTGTGAATAGAAAAATTAATTTTAAAGTTAAATTAGATAATGTTTCATCAGAATTAACCTAAATTTAAAAATTACATTTATTTGAAAATCACATTTAAAAAATTGAAAATTCAAAAAAAATGAAAAAAACCCATTGAAAATAAATTTAAAAAACTAATAATTTTTAGATCATTAAGAATTTTTTTAAAACAAATAAACTTGGAAAACTAGAATTGAAATATCATTGAAATTATAGTTATAATTCCATGTAATTTTTGCAGAAGATGTATTTTTTAAATGTATAGTTCGTATTCACCAAAAAATCTAGAGAGATTCGTTATTATTAAAATGAGAAGAAGATTCAATTAAAATAGTTTTTAAATACTAATTAATTGAAAAATATGTATTTAATAAATAATTTAGAGCATTCTAAATAAATTAATACATTTTTAGAAACAATGTTTTCAGAAGAAAAATAATTTTTTTACCAAATATTGGGATAACGTTGAATTATCATAAAAAAAATGTTAAAAAGTTTATGAAAAAAAGATATAAAAATGGTACTATTAAGTGAAAAAATTCATGAATAACTATAGTATGATAAAATATATTGATTCTAAATAAAAAAATATCATGTAATTCACCCCAATGTAGAATTTAACAAAAATAATCATGAATAATGATGAGATTGTGAAATAAATCCTTACCACTTTGTAACATTTGAATCATAATCCCCAAGAATGAAATAATTTATAATGAAACATTAAATAACTTAAATATAAAATTATTAATGATATGGCATAAAAAATCCAGTATATACCCCACAATAAATAAATAAGTGGTAAATATGGTGTATGTGTTACATAAGTAGATGTGAGATTAGAAAATGTTACCTTTACTACCACTCATCATGTATGTTCTTTATATTATTTAATAATAAAATTATTTTAATTATTTATATTATTATGTAACCATCTCATGTTAAAAATTCCTTCTATTTTAAATATTATTAGGTTTTATATGATTACCTAATAAATTATGTTTACGTCGATTGTTTTGATGATATTTGGCTTCTGTGTCATAAATGACATCTGTAGGTTGACTATGGTCATGGAAGAAATTATTTAAACATATAAAAAATATTAATCAATAAATAATTATAATATTTATAAATAAATTCTTATTTTAAAACCCATCATGAAACATGGTTATGAAAAATGAACTCCATTATAATCAGGGAGATTGTAGGTCGTACGTACACAAATGTAACCTTTCCATTTTCAATAAAAAATATGGAGAATTTTATGTAATTATTTATCCTTAAAAAATTTATATAATATAATATATACCATTTTACCTTATTTATATTATCCATGTAGTTTTTTATGAGTTATATTCACATCGCTTCATGAAGGCGGTAGTCCACAAATTAGCGAACCATGTTATCAATTTTTAGTGTAAAAAAGGAATGATATATAATCATTTAATAATGATAAATATACTATGAATATAATAATTATGTCATTTATATTATATATATTAATTCACATTATACTTATTACCTTCCACATAAAGCATGAGTGGAAAAATGACCACAATGCTTCACCAGGCCGTAGTCCTCTATACAGACGAGTGATGTTATCAAATCTCATACCGAATGAAAAGTTATATAGATATATTTATATATATATATATAATTAATACATAGGTATAATTATTTTATGAATATCATATAAATAATTTATATATATAATCATACCCAACTGTGAAAGGTGGTATTGGATGAACGAATTCTATCAGTTTATGAGGCGGCATTCTGTTGTACTCACAAATGATTATTCGGTAACAAATTTGTAAGAAGTAGAGATGGTTTCAGGTAATTAAATCATTATAAAAATATTCCTAATATATAGAATTTTTTTATTCTATCAGAGTTTATTAATAATAATTTAAGAAGCTAGAGGAAAATAATAAAATAAAAAATCTCATTGAAGAATGTTACCTCTTATTCGAGTAACATCTTTATGTTTGAACCAAATCCTTACATAGAAGGATATATGCCCAATATTACAGATATAGGATTAGGGTAATGGTGTTTTAAAGTGTCATTGGTATTTATTTTTCAATCAAAATTGGCATAAATTTTCGAATAAAATAGGATAGTCAGTGGCCTTTTATAAATGATGTGAGTGACACACTTGTTATTCATTGAAAATAAAAATATGTGGCCACACATTTTCATAGAAAAAAACACTACCAAAATGGAGTATTATATAGGATTATAAATTTAAGGTACAATTTATGAATATAAAATATATCATTGACACGTTTATATGAAAATTTAACCCCTGTCATTTATGTTTAGCCCTAGGTAAATCCATTTTTACCTTAAACACCATAAATAGTTTTTTATTATTTCCTATTTATTAGAGGAAAAAATTAAACAGAAATAATTAGATAATATAAAATAGGAAGATTAAAAATATTGAATCAATTTTTACAGATTCCATTCAATGAAATTGAAAATTTTAATCTAAAATACATCCTATAGATGCAATGACAAAGAGTGTTTTAAAGAGAAAATTTTGAAAGGTTTACATTGTTTTTATATAAACAATCAATATAAAAATTATTATAATGACATAAATTAGATTTATAGAAATATAATTTAACTAATTAACTACAAAAATAATATTAAATATAATTAAACTTTATATGATATTTAAACAAAATTGAAATTTTCAAAAAAAAATTAGTATTTTTTACTATTAATAAAAAAATGAATCTTTTCATAAAAATAATAGGAATATTTATTAATATAATTTTCATATAAATATTTTAAATATGATGTTTATTTTTTCAAACATATTTAAAAATAAAATTGTAAATTATGTGTCAGAATCTTAATGAAACCGACTTACAGAAAAATACCATGTTTCCAAAAGCATTTATTTTTCATTCTAACATTTTTTATTTTTCCTATAATATTTATAAACCCATTTTAGTTATTTTATAAAATTTTAAACCATACAATATAAATAATTTTTACATTACTATTAATACATACCAAAATAACTTTAATGATATAACAGTCATATTGAAATAACATTTTTGAATAAATGTTTGTTTACACCTGATGTTGCATTAATTGAAAACTTCCAAAGATATAAAATTTAACTACAAAATTATTTATCATAAAATTCTGGTTATATATATTATTATAATCATTGATTTTCATGTAAAAAATATATATATAAAGATATTTTTTTATAAGTATTTGGTCGCTAAATTTATGAGGCATTTTAAGCTGTATCATTTGGTTTAACCCCTTTGCTTAATAATTTTTTCTTTAATAGTGGTAAGAAATTTTTTTATTATTAAATGGTTATAAATATAATTATATAGAAAAAATTGGATTAAATGTGAATGGGAATAAAATTTATGACCATATACCGACTATATTTTCATATTTTAGGTTTTTTATGATTTTTAAATAATATAATGAAATATTATTTAACTTAAAATTCCAATAAAATCAATTTAGGAACTATTCATATATTTTGAATTTATGACATCAATATAAGAATATAATTCAAATGTAAATCGTTAAATCAATAATTTTTTGTTACATATAATCATAAAAATAATTTCACATCATAATCCATCTCAAAATTATTACTTTTTATATTTTTCAAAATGAGTTACTTTTATTTATATAATGCTTTTATAAGAACTATTTTAGAATTATATAAGAATTTAAGATAACATTACCAGAAAATATAATTAAATATAATATATAGTAATTAAAAGAAAATAATTATGTTCCTGAAAAACTTTTATTTGATTTATAACACATTGTTTCCCCTAAATTAACATACAAAAGAAACTAAAATTAAGAGAGTTTCTTTTTAGAATTTAATTTACAGCAAACAATTTATAGGTATTTATCAAAAACATTACACCAATATTCCACATTATATTATCAATTAAAAAGGTGGTATAATTACAATCATCCAATAAAACATATCAAATAATATGAATGATTTTGAATCCTTATGTTATGGTCTAAACCTTTTTATTCCATTTTACCAATCAATATAATGGTAAACATTACCATGACTAATATTCAAAATTTCATAATATAAAATTAATCTATTAATATAATTATAATCCTGATTCCACATAGGAAATAAATTTTATCAGTATTTAATTTCTATATGATTCATAAAATAATATAAGAATAAACTCTCAAAGTGCGACAAAACAATTTTTTAAAGAAATTAATTTTTTAGGACAATATGACAATACATTAAACATATAACTAGTAATAGTTGATATATGAATTCAATTCATATATATAGATATATAATATTTAATTTTCATCTAAATCATTCATAATTTGGTATTATTATAATTTATCAAAATGAAAAAATACTATCCATTTAAAAATGGTTTTATTAAAAATATATGTATTTATCTACAATTGAATATATCATTATTTATATAAAATATATAATTAGTATCTGATTAAATTTAAATAGTTTAAGACATTAATTTAAATAATAGGAGTAATTTAGATATTTGAAACTGCCAAATATTGAAAAGTTCCTATTTCTATGGGAAATTTCAGAATTCCATTCTACTATAATATTGATAAAACTAGATCAAAATGGATATTCATCACATAAAATTAAATTTTGTGTGAAATGAAATATTAAAATTTAGATTTTATATTTCGATAATTAAATATCATTTGTTACAGTCTTCACTCATTCAAAAATTTAACCTATTACTTTTTCATGAATATTAATTTTTGTAAAACAAGGGGGGATCATCACGATATATTCTTCAGATTCCCATGTTTTTTTGATGTTTTAGGACTTATCCAAATAGCCATTACCAATTTAATTTTACAATAGCAAAAAAATTGTTCTCTAATGTAAATTATCTATATATTTTCTTCACATTAAGATAGATTAGGTTTTAATTATTTTTCATTAGAGTTTTTGAACATGCCTTGTGACTGAAATATAGTTATTTAATAATGTGATATCAAATATATGATTTTTATTAGAGAGGCTTGGTGAAATTAATGAATAAAAGAAAATAGATATAATTATATACAGAATTTAAAAAGTTATGATGCACCTAGGGTTTAGTTTACATATCTTTCTGAAACATTAAACACCCATCAATGAACACATTTAAGAAACAACATAATCTCTCGCATAAAATTCCAACTATTTTATTTGGTTATCAGAATATATCTTTTTTGGGATTTGAGTTTCATTAATATGGGTCAATGTAGACTTTACCAAATTCATTTTCTCTTAAACATGTTCTGGTGCTACAATCATTCATTCAACATCTTCATCCTACGAATTTCAAACATGATATTTATTTCTTCATAATTCATCATATGAAACCATTTTATTACTTTATTTATTCTATTTTCATAGTAAAACACAACCAATGGTAAATAATAATATTTCATACCTTTAAATACAAGGGATAATGGCCTTAATATGTATTCTAATGTTTAAATAGTCCTTTCATAATATTCAAGAATTTTAGAATGATTGGTGGCACTCAAATAAATCTCAATAACAAGATATTTATAAATAATTTTATATAATATATTTTTATATAAATGTTCATGATTTGATAAAATCAAAATAGGTGCACCATGATGCATAATAAATTATTTAATATAGAAACGTTTTTTATCATAAATAGGTAAATATTATCTATTAGTGAGGAAATGATTAGATATGTTACTACAATCCACAAAATCATATATTGAATAATTAATTATAAGTGTTTCTTTAAATATAGGGATAATTTACATAGTGAAATTCTCCTACTTTCATATAAGAATGGGTATCGATTGTATGACTCCATCAGGTTGTTGTCTATTAACTATCACCCATTGACTAACCAGGCATCATGATACATAATCTATAATTTCCCTCTTCAATGTATTCATCCCAAAATTGTCCTTTAGATCCATATACATGTAGGTTCTACCAGGGTGTATAGATAAATCTCATCTATGAGCATTATCAAAAAATTCCATTTTGAAATATGGAAAAGATCAAACATATATCCACACTCCAAACTTCAAAAAACTATATTTATAAATGATGTCTTCTAATTTCGCATCATTCAAGAAATTTATTTTCTTTTGAAAATTATCATCCTGAAGAGGAGAACATTTTATCTTTTTTAATATAGATGGTTGAGAAATAATTTTGAATAGGAGTTTTTCCCCTTCCCTAATAATTCCCATATCCAAATTAACTAAATACATAAACATAGGATCCTTGTTTATCCTCATATTAGTCAATACTCCATGATGGTTCTTACTTAATGCATCATCTATATTGTTTTCCTTTTTTGGTTTGTAGTTTATTGAGAAACCACAATCCTTGAGTCTCTGAAGCCATCACCTATAGTCCAAAATGATATATTTTACTAAAAATAATTATTTTGGAATCATATGATATTTTTATATCTCACATATTTCACCAAATTGATAATTCCTCTATATAATTAAATGAAATATAACGGTTTCCAAATCAAGATCATAGGGTGGATAATTCTATTCATGAGTCTTTAATGGTCTTGATTCACTTGTAATATCCTTTTCATTTCTAATAATTCACAATTTTAGTCACTTCATTTATGAATCACATTATATAATAAACACACCATGTATTGATGGTAGAGTCAATATTAGGGAATTGACGAATATACTTCTAAATTCATAAAAAAAATTCTTCACATTAAATAGTATATATAATATTAACCCATTTTCATGTTAACATGATTAAAAATATATTCAATCGTTGAAAATTACGAAAACAAATATCTGATAGTAACCTACAAAATCAAGGAAACTACGTTCCACTATTATGTTCCTTAATATAGGCCATTCTATGACTACCTTTTTATTTAACGGATCAAATAAAATTCCATCTATATAGAAAATATGGCATAGAAAAAAAATTAAAATCCATAATTCAAACTATCATAATTTACAACCAACATCTTTTTTCTAAGAGTATCAGAAATGATTCACATGTGAATCTGATGTTCCTCATAGATTTAGGAGTATTCCAATATTTCATTAGTGAATACAAATGAAAAATTATCATGATATTTAATTAATATTCTGTTAATTAAAAATATTAAAATATAGTTTTAATTAGTCATTCCAAAAGGAACTATAATAAAATCATAATGTTGGTTACATTTACTAAACATTGTGTTTAAAATATCTTCCTTATTTACTCATAATTAATGATACCAAGAATGAAGTTTATTCACTGAAAAATATTGATCTTCATAATGATGATCATACAAGTCAACAATTGGAATTATAGGATACATGTTCTATATATTAATGGATTTTATTTTCCTATAATCAATGTATTCCCCTATAGAACCATATTTTCTAATAATGAAAAGAATTGGGGATCCCATGGTGAAACACTATAAAATGTGAATTTCTTATCTCGTTACTCATGTTTTTATATATATAGTTACACTAATTCAAATGTTTCCATTATATAGGGTGTCATTGTTATAGGTCCAGAATCATAGATTAAATCAATGAAAAAAATAAATGTCATGATATGCTGGATTTCCAAGTGATTCCTCAAAAATCATAACAATGTATTACTATATAAAATGTATTTCTCTAATATTATGATTACATATCCCATATCTATATTATCTCAATTTAACATCCCTAGGAATATCACTCAGAAGAGATAGTTTAGGTTGATCTATACATGACCTAGATGATGATGTCTCCCCTATAATGAAAATAGACTCTACATCACCATCATGAATCACAATCTCCTTCTTTCGGTAATAATACTTTTAATATCATTCAAAAGTCAGTACATATAATGTATTATATGAAATGAACCCATAAATATAATATTAAATCCTATAAATTGGGAATTTATATGTTTTATAATGGGAACAGTCTCACACAACCTTATGTTGATTATATTTCTACTAGGAGTATAGAAAAACACTCCCTTCTTAATGTGATAGGGAAATATATAATTTTATTGGGATAATAGAAGATATAAATGATTGAATGTA
Organism: Viscum album; assembly: GCA_963277665.1. Classification (NCBI taxonomy): domain Eukaryota; kingdom Viridiplantae; phylum Streptophyta; class Magnoliopsida; order Santalales; family Viscaceae; genus Viscum; species Viscum album. Next base: position 1,255,791,119 of record OY728157.1, on the reverse strand, counting down.
TATAATAATTTAAATAATTAACTAATATTGAGGAAATGATTAAAGTACATACCACCACATCTTAATGAACTTTATCATTAGATGTAGTCATCACATTAGCTTGGCATCCCCACAGTAGTTTCTTTAGTAGTAACTTCCTATGATTCATTGGAAATTGGTTTGAATTATTCAAAAATTATAACAAATTTATCTGTATATGGATGTCTTTTATTTATATCCATAGGATGGTCTATCCAAGTGTTCATTCGTATGCCCACTCACCATTCATAATTGAAAATCAAGTTAATACCCAATATTTCTCTTTTTGAGTTGTCACTCCTAGGTGCATCTATGTCATAACAATAACCAAATTCCATTAATCATATATGGATTAATTTTCAATGAAATACATACAATATATACTTTAAAAAAGATTCATGATATTACTTTATATATATACTTTTTCATATAATCTTTCATGGAGTATTTTTCCATAATTTATGTTTTCTGAAATCTAGTTCCCTATGGTCCTAGTAAACATACTCTAATACTATCTGAAATAAAACCAATTCAAGTAGCTCAGAATCAGTGTCTACTTTATTACATTTTCATAAGATACAAGGTAAAAAATTACCAGGGACCAATCATTTTAGTATTTGTGGATAACTAGATACATTGATAATTCTGATTTTAAATTATAAATAAAATATAAAACATTGAAAAAGTAAATAATCTACATCGATGAAAATCATTCAATTATTATTTATTTATATTATGGGGGAAGAAAAAAATAAAGATACACTCAAATTCATAGTAATGGTTTTACAAAACAAAATCTATATTGTTTAAATTATACATAATCAATATAGAAAGGTAGATAAAAGAAAACACATTTTTTTAATAAATAACTTGATAATGAAATGAATCCATGCATAATATTAGTATTGTAATCTCATAAATAATAATATGGAAATTCTAAATTATGGAAACAAATAATTTCATACAACATTATGAAAGTATTGTGCCAAGATACATTGAAATAACAGAAGATATGCACCCGAAACTGTATAATAAGGCTAGATAACTGGTTTATCTCGTGGGACCAATTGGTGCAATGAGTAGATTTATATTATTTTCCCCAACAGTATATAGACGTCTAATACATTACTCATATATTGAATTATCAATTTAACTCATAAAAAATATTCATTACCGTTAAATATAAATATATTGAGTTTGGGTTATATAATATGAATATTACCCTTTAAATCAAATGACATTCATGTAAAACATTATATATTGATATGGTATAAATTGAAGGAAATAAGTATGCTCATGATTCCAAAAATATATATATTCTCGATAAAATAAGGTCTTTAGAAATTGAATAATTCATGATAAATTTGTTGACCAAAAAAATAAAAAGATATAATATATGATAATATATTCTTCAGAAATATATGTTTTGTAATAAATTCATTCATTTACAGAATAAATGTAAGTGGAAGTAAAAAATTTGAAATAAAATTTCACTAAAACAATTTCCTTAAAAATCTATTGAGAACATGAAGAATAAGAAAAATAGTATAAAACTATTATGATGGTGGCAAAATTATTTAATTCCATATATGTGAAAATGATATAATCACTTTTTACATTTTCAAGAGAAAGTTAAAAAATGACCCATTAAAAGAACATTGGAATGATTACAATAAATCCATTTGATGAATGTAAAACATGATATATTATGTACATTATATATTATTCCATTAAATATAAAGGTATTTTTAAAACCATTTTATATAAATATCTATGTGAAATAATACTCCGAGTGAGGAAGTGAAATAATCTTTTGAATTTATTCAATTTGCTGGATGGTGCCGGGGGAGATTGGTTCTTTGTCTGCGAGCTTCCCTTCACCGGCGGAGGCGATCAGTGGTCTTCTTGCAGGGTCGTTTGTCTTGGATTCAGGATCTGGTTCGGTCTCTCTTCAGGTGGAGGGAGAGGCGGTTTTGGGGCTAAGCAAGGGGGTGTCGTTCAAGGAGGCTCTTTGCCGTTCGTCCTTGGTTCCAGTGCCCTTTGTTGAAAGGGCGAAGTTTTCTTTAGTTTAGGGTTGGTGGAAATACCTCCAATGGTTGTCCAGCAAAGGGGCTCGTCTAAAGAGGAGGGAGCTCCGGTGGTGGATCTGTTTGGGAAAGAGATTCGGGAGGCACCGACCTATCATGACCTTTCCATGGTGGCTCGCTTTGGTCGCAAAAATCCAGCTCTCTGCTTGTTTCAAAGTTGTGTGGATTCTTGGGGCCTCGGGGAACTAGTTGTTGTCTCTGAAATTTATAGATCGGCCTTCTACATTCATATGTTTTCAAGAGAAGATTTTGTGGCGGCATGGGTGTGTGCGGATTGTATTTTTGGATCATGGCGGTTCTCCATTTACTGGTGGTCTTTGTATTTTCACTACGGCAGGGAGTCCACTTCGGAGGTAGTTTGGATGAGTTTTTCAAGGCTCCCTCTTCCTTGTCAGAATCCGTCGATTCTTATGGTGGTGGGTGATTCCTTGGAATCGTTTCTCTACTCGGATGTGGAGACCAGTTGTTTTCAGGCGGTGACAAATCCCCGAATATGTGTGGAGATCGATTTGTTGGTGGATCCTCCCTCGTGTGTTCTTATCAGGTTGGATGATGGCTTCAATTGGTGGCAATCAATTTTATATAAAGATCTGGTGAGAATCTGGGGTTTCTATGTTTTTCATGGGCTTGCGGGGGAGGTTTGCAAGCACAAGGTGATGAGGGGGAATACCTTGAAGAGTCATGTTCTTGTTGGTCATGCTAGGGATCCGTCGTGTTCAGAGGGGTTGACACTGTACGATAGGGTGGGGAAGGAGGTTACCATTGGGGGTGCATTTCAAAATTGAATTATAAAGATAGGCCCCACACGCCAGACGCAACCTTGGTGGTGTAGGGGGACGTGATGTCGAAGGATTCTTTGACAGTGTCTGCATGTTTGAGCATCTCGGTGTTGATAAAGGACAAATTTTTGGAAATCCTATGGCCTATTCAAAAGGGACCCTTCAGGGGTGATCAAACCTTGATTCACGTGGTCTGCTCGGTGTGGGATAGTCAGACCTCTTTAGATTTTGGTGTCCTGCCTGGTAGCTTTCTTCAACAAATTACCCAGCCCATGTCTTTCTCCCATCCTTTGTTTTGTATTTCGTCGCATCTTTCCCAGAATCTTGGAAGAGTTCACTGGCTACTAATCCAGCCCCGGGGGTGTTTAGGCAAGAGATGGTGGTACCTCTATCGGAGGTCACGATGTGGAAGCTTACAGCGGCGTGTGAATCTTCTCCTAGGATCCTCTTGGTCTCGTTGTTGCATGGAGAGCCAGATGAGTGTCTTTTCCACTCGCCTCTTAGGTCTAGTGGTTTGTCCCATTCAGAGGTTTTAGATGGCTTGTGTAGGAAGACTATCCTCGTGCTGAAACGGGGCTTCTCCTCTGAAGGATCAACATAGCATATTACTCGTTCAAGATCCAAGGAGTCTAGTGGTTTCCCTTTCATTTTACTACCTAATAGATCCAGTCAGAAAGACCGGAGGTGCATGTGATTATGGTATAGCTTCTCATCTAGAATGGTCGGGGTCTCAGGGCACAAGAAAAGTGTTCCTTCATGGAAAATGAGACCTGCAAATATGGGACCTCCCTTGTGGCCATTCTCGAGCCCAATAAAAGTCCGGATAATCTTCCCTTCAAGGATTTAAAGATGGGATACTCTATGTTTTTTCATGGACATCCATAGAACTATCATATATGGGTTTGATAGAGGTATAATCTTGTGGTGGAGATGGTTGGGATTTCATCACGATGCATGGATCTAAAGATTTCTAGTAATGATCTGGTGATAATTCTTAGTATGGTGTATGCGAGTACCAGAAATATGAGAAAAGGATTATATGGTAGCATCTAGATTATTTACAAACAAATGTTCTACCATGGTTTGTAGGGGTGATTTCAACATGATAGCAGACATTTCAGAAAATAAGGGTGGTTCGACTGTTTGTTCGGATGTTATGCATGATTTTTGAGACATTTTATCTAAGGATGGACTTTTAGATCTGGGGTTTTCGGGTCCTAAGTAAAGTTGGTGCAATAGTAGATGTGGAAATAACATGGTATGGAGTCAGCTAGATAGGTTCCTTGTCAACATTCAGGGGTTGGATGATTTTTCAAGGATGATTGTAACTCATATTACTCGGTCGCTTTCGGATCATGCTACATTGCTGCTGGATGTCATGCGGGAGAAGGTGAATATGCAGGCGTTCCATTATAACATCAATTGGCACCAGGAGGAGATCTTTCGGGACATGCTTCAATGCTCTTGGGACAAGAAAGGGGATGGGAGATCATGGGGTGGTCTAACATTCCGGTTGAAGTGCAAGAAAGATGATATCCAGAGTTGGATGGAGTATAGGCAGGTGGATAATTTTGTGTGGAGAGTCTACAAGATGATATCAATAGGCTGGAGGAGGGTCTTCTGGAGGCATGGGTTGATATATATTTTTTCTTGCTTTGTGATAGGCGTGTTCTTCTGGTAGAGAAGTTTTTAGATGTGGAAAGAGACCTTACACATCGGTCTCGGTATAAGTGGCTTGAGGAAGGTGATAAAGGTGCACAAAGAACAATCTTAATATGGTTAATGGGGTCATCACTTCGGATGTGGTGGTGGCTGGTCCGGTGACGCTGGATCACTTTAAATGTCTATTGGAAGAAGAGCTGCCTGGGAGGGGTGTGGGAGGACAGGGATCTCGCAATGAAGAGGAATTTATGGGTCATTTATCTCCAATGCTTAATGATATGGAAAATACAAGGTTATCTTCCTTTCCAACAGAGGAGGATGTTAGAGAGATGGTCTTTGGTATGCCTCGGAAAAGTGCTCCATGTCCGGATGGGTTCTCGGGGGCATTCTTTGTTGTGGTTTGGGAAGTGGTCGGCCCTCAGGTGGTAGAAGAGGTTCAGGACTACTTCATCGGGGTTCCATTAAATAGAGCCATTTGTGCCTCTCACATTGTTCTTATTCCAAAGGTCAAGGATCCAACTGCAATTGAACAATACATGCCCATTTGATTCTGCAATGTTTCAAATAAAATTTTGTCTTCTCTTATTGCAAACAGGCTGGGCAGTGTTCTTCCACGGCTGGTTTCAAGGGAGCATCATGGCTTCATTAGGTGACGTTGTATACATGGGGCGATTGGGATTGCGATTAAATTGGTGAATGATATCAACAAGAGATATGTGGGTTCAAATGTTATTCTGTAGGTGGACATGGACAAGGCATATGATAGATTGGATTAGAGCATCATTATTCAGGCATTGAGGAGTTGCAAGTTACATGAATGGTTCTGCGATATTTGTTTCAGGTGCTTCTCATCTGCTTGGCTTTCTGTATCGATTAAGGGGAAATGCTTTGGTTTTTTTAAGCTTGTTCGTGGGGTGCGGCGGGGGGAGCACAATTCCCCAGGTTTGTTTCTCTTGGCCCAAGAACTCCTTTCTTGAAATCTTTGTAAAGGCATGGAGAAGGGATGGCTGGGTACTTACAACGATAGAGGTCTAATGGAAAGCATTTCACACTTAATGTTCGCCGATGATATTTGAATTTTCACCAATGGGAAACGATGATCCTTGTTGAATCTCATGATGATTCTAGGAACTTATGGGCAGTTGAGCGGGAAGGTTATCAATGTTTCTAAAATATTTTCATTCATTTCCAACAAGTGTTCACAGTGGAGGTGTAGAAGCATTATGGATATCTTGGGTTGTCAGCAAATACAACTTCCTATTCTCTACTTGGGGGGTACCTCTTTCCTTTGGCCGCAATAGACGACATCATTTTAAAGACATCTATTCTCGGCTGTTGGGAAGGATTCAGAACTGGAAGAGTAAATTTCTCTCTTTTGGTGGAAGGGTTGTGTTGGTTAATAGTGTGTTATCATCTATTCCCATGCATGTGTTTTCGGTTCTTCAACCACCCAAAGGGGTCGTTAAGCTGGTTGAGAAAATTTTTAGCTCTTCTGTGTGGGTTTCCAACTAGATCAGACAAGATCCCTAGGCCTCTTGGGATCCAATGACTAGAACTGTGGAAGAAAGGGGAGTTGGGTTACATGATGTTAAGGGAGCCATGAAAGGCATGCAGAGTAGACTGTCTTGGGAGATTATTTCAGGTGAGTTTTGTGGGCTGCGTTTTTTATGGGAAGATTTAGAGACCAATGGGAGGTGCCGGTTACTGGGTCATGATTTACACGGCTTGATTGGTCCATGGTATATCATCTAAAGGCTCTTTCTGCCTCAGCTAGGTGTATTGTTGGCAAGGGGAATTTAAGTTTCAAGATGGCCAATTGGGTGGGGGAGAAGCTAGAGTTTCATGGTGATCCACACCCGGACATTTCATACAAGTAGGCCTGCCTCCAATCTGATCTGAATCTTATCTATATTAATGCTGAATAGAGGAGGATTAAAGAAGGCATCATAATTAATGAGGAACCAGAGGCATGTTGCTTTACAGGGTCTTCTTCGAGAAGGTTCTGCGCTGAGGAGTATGGGAGAATGGTGAACACTGAGGGTCTGCATGAGGCGGAAGTGATCATGGTATGGTGCAAGGATGTTCCTCCCAATATGAACTTTCTTATTTGGTGGATTAGGAATAAATCATTAACCATGGATGAGAACATATAGTAGAGGGGGATCGCTCTGGTGTCTAGGTGATTTTGCTGAGAGTGGCCGCAGGAGGAATCAATTGATAACCTTTTCTTTCAGAGCAGATGGGCACACCATTTGTGGGCTCACTTCTCTCCACAACCTTGCCTCGCAGATGAACAAATATCTGGGCAAGGGATCATTGATTCCTGGTTTCATGGAATCAAGGGCTTGTTTTAAGGCTTCATGGTCTAGACGGTCATCTTTGCATCAATCTGTTGGGTCATTTGGGTGTCTCGTAACCAAACTAGGGGGTAACAGGAGGTCACCCCTGCTCTTGCAGGTACGGTTGGGGGAACTGATATAAGAGATGGGATTTCTGTTTCCAGGGAACAATTTTATGGATCAATTGTGCGGTCCTTTGCATCGGCCAGGTAGCCTCATGAAAAAGGAGGGTAGCTGGATCATGTGGATACCTCCAATAAGGGGTTAGAAGTTGAATGTGGATGGATCCTGCATAGGGGGACTAATGAGAGGGGGAGGGGTGCTCCGGGAACAATGAGGCTCGGTTCTATTCGGTTTCAGGGCATTCAATGGTATAGGGTCTTCATTATGAGCAAAGGTGCAGGCCCTGGTTACTATACTGGAGATTTGAAGGGCATAGGACATCCAATTGGAGTAGATTGAGTCCGACTCGGAAATTCTGGTGTCTCTTATTTTGTAATGACAGAAAGCTCCTTGGAACATGATTTATTTTCTTCAAAGATGCATAATTGAGTTCAAACATGGAAAGAATCTTAGAAATATTTGGAGGGAAGTTAATTTTGCGGTGGACTCTCTTGCTCGATTGGGGAATCCTAATGATACTCTGGTGATTTATGATAGCTTAGGTTCCCTCCCTATGGAGTATATGGTGGTGATTCAAGGGGATTCTTTGGGTCCTCATCATTTTCTCCCTCCTTGAGCAGGATTTTTGGTGTAATTTTTTATACTTTTAAAAAAAAAGTTAATGTTAGCATGATGTCAAATAATACATGAATTTATTTTTATTGTTTTATTTCTTGATTCAAGTGCCAAAGAGAGGAAGAGTTTGGAGAAAACATGTAAAGACCTTATATATTCTTATGTGAAGAATTTATTATGGGTTAATTAATGATAGATTATAATACAGCTTCATCAAATATACATTTAATAGAAAAATAGGGTTGTAAAAATAAATTCACACCTCTTTGGTATAATTTGAATTTTATCCGTTGAATGAAAAAAATGATTAGAAAATTAAAATTCCATTAATAAATATATATTCATGAAAAATATAGGATAGGGTAATCATATACACCACATAAAAGGAAATATGTGCATAATACAAAATAAATATCAATGAATAAGAAATTGAGACATAATCACCATACCTGATGCTTCCACATAATTGAAAATGATTTAACCTCATGTATAATGGTTTTAAACTTTTTATCAATTAATATCCAAACATTATTCATATTTATCTTAATTGATATATATTATAATTACTATTTCTTTACAAATTCTTGGTAAAAGTAATCATCATGTGTAAACAATTTTGTTTTCTCATGCATGTCTTGTCTCAAAAGTTCTGATTCCTGGGATTAGGTTGATGTTTCAGAATCTCCAAAATTATATTCTTGCTATAAATATCATTGTATTTATTTAATCCCTCCCATATATAATATCATTTTTAGGTGGGGATGAAAAATAGAATGCATTTTTTGATGAGATAGTGGTGTGCATGTACACATGAGCAATGTTTCCCTTTACCATTAATTGGATGATTATATGAAAAACTATAGTTCAATAAAAATATAAAATTGAAATACAATAATGACACTAGTGGTTTTATATTATTATGGTAAAAAACAATTAGGAGAGGTATAGGATGATATAAATTTAAAATATATGGCTAGGAAAATTACTTTTCTTTACGGAACCTCTTTTGGATCTTCACTTAAGTACCTATTGTTCGTATTTTGATAAGAAAAGAAATTCATGAAAGTATATAAGCATTTTTTGTGATAATATTATATGGGGTTTTCAAGCTATATTTCAAAAGGTAGTGTGAAGAATAGAGTCATGGTGGTGTCCTTTTATTATGAAGTAATGAACACACTAATAATTAAATAAAGGATATATATATATAATGTATCATTTTATATGTGAATTGGAACAATGTAAATTTTTTAAAATATAAGATATTTAATGTTGAAATAACTTTAACCAATATAATTTGGATAGGTTTATTGCAACTTCCCATGTTTTAATTATTACTTTTGAATATATTAATTTTCATTTTTTTTCTTTTCACACCACACCATTTTATGTTTTCATTATACACTACACTGAGATAAGCTTACACTAAATGAAAAACCGTGTTGGATTGCATTAAACACAACATTGATCTTGTATAAAACATTTTTTATGTAATAACTGAAAGAATGAAAGTAAAACGTAGCCATTATAATGAAGGGTAGGAGAAGAATTATTTGAATTTTGGAAGTATGGTTTACACATTTAAACACTTCTGAAATTAAAAGGAAATATTGTTTTTTGAAAAAAATATTTTACAGGCCATATGTGTTTTTTATTCCAATAATGTAAAAAATATCACTAATGTTAAATCATATTAATTAAATATATATTCCCTTTCGTTTTTAACATTTCATATTTTTAGATAGTATATAACAATAAGTCCAATTTTAAGCATAAAAGAATTATTTTTATAAAAAGGATTTTTTCTATCTATTGTTGGAACACTGATTATTAATCATGATTTTGAAATTTTTTATAAATTATATTTGAAAAATATAAATTATATATTTTAAAAATTGAAATAAATATTCACATTGGTTTAATTTTTTATTATTTTTTTGATAAGTTTCATATTTTTATGAAATGTATAAATGACAAAATGTTAAATGAAAACTATTTTTTATTTATTCTAACTTATTAATATATTTAAATTATGTTTTTAATTTTTTTTAAAGTATAAATAATAAATTTTGTTATCAATTAATACAATATAGGTCATAGTAATCAACTTCATCATGAATCTGGATATAAACATGTTTCTAACTTTTGGATTTTTTAACTATAAAAACCTATTTTCTAATTCTGTCAATATGAATAGTTTTAAATAAAATTTATCCTATTAGGTTTTTTTATTTTTAATAATGGATTAAATATTTATAATCCTATGTTCAATGTTTAGAAATTAGGTTTCATTTATATTTGGACAACATGAATATAAGTTTGGTAATTTTTATTACCATAGTTATGAGTAAATCAGGTAAACAAGAATATAAATTAAATTATAAATTTTATAAGACAACCCTAACACTTTCCAAGTATGTTTGAAGAATTTAGTTCGATTTATATCACCTAAGGTTGTTTAATTAAATTATTTAATAGATTCATTTCCATTATAATGATTTAGATATTATTAAAATTAAACAGAGTGACAAAATGTCACACTCTTACATTAAATAATTATAATATTTCTAATATGGGGATAAAAAAATATATTATTGATTATATATTTTCTTCTCAAATAAAATGGCATTATGGTCAATGTTGAAATTTTTTCCTAAATATTTTGTGAATAAATAATTTTAATCTATAATTACACAATAGTGATGTAGTAATTATTTAATTGGTGTAATAGTCAATCAAAAGATATTATAAATATAAAAGGGAATATAATTTTACTTAATTATGGATAGTCACGAATTGTATAGGTGAATATGGCCTAATAAAGGTGTATTAAATAAATTGGTTTTAAGTTATCTTGATGTATTCATTTTCATAATGTCATGTAATGAATAGTGTCAAAATTGACAGTAATGCTAATTTAGGAAAATAATATTTCATTACATTATTAAAAAAGCATGAAACATTTTTAAAAAGTAAAATAAATCATAATATGGTATAAAATAAGATAAATTATTTATCTACAATTTAATTAACATCACATAATTAAAAATTACAACCTTTTAATATTAAAATATATGTTTCCTTAGGATAACTAAGGCTTCAAAATGGTAAGGATTAAAATATTTCCAAAACATGTATGAATATATTTTTTTGATGATATTAAAACAATATATAATATTTTATTTTATTAAATATTATTTTTGTGGAATATTTATTGATATTTAATTTATTATAAATTAATATTTTGAGAAACTCCAAAAGTGCCCCTCACCTCTCTTATAAAAGGGAACCTTTTTTCCTCTTTACATCACAATTAACAACCTATTTTGTTTGGAAAAAAACAGTCAAAATATCTTCCAAACATCTCTAACATAATCCTATAATCCTTTTTGTGGTGATAATCCCATCCAAGGATGATCTTTGGTGAAAACTAAGAGGTGTTACCCAAAGAAGTGGTGACATCCTTTCGTAAGCAATTATGTTTTATTTTAATCTCTACCATATAAAAAATATTATTCAATTATTATATAATAACATAAGTATCATAGAAATAATTTAATATTGTTATTATATGTGTTTTTATTGCACTCAAATGTACTTCAATCAAATGGTTAACGAGCTTATCTTTATTGTTTAAGGAGAACTACCACCTGACGAAACGATGTTGTTCATTTCATTCCATTACCAACTCTCGTAATTTTGAATTGTGATGGAAAATATATTTTTATATAATATATATGATATTTATGATTTATTTAGGATTTATTAATTTTTATGTAACACATAAAATAATGAATTCCATTTTGTTTAAATTTGGTAACATTGTTTGTTGACATGTAGACTACCGCCTCCTAAATACGATGTCTTTTATTCACAATACACATGAAATTTATTAAGGAAGATTTTATTAAACATTTTTTAAATATATGACATAATAATTCTAATATAATTAGTATATATATAAAGATATATTTCATTTACTTATTATCTTTAAAAATAATAATTAAATGGAAATAGTGTTCAGGCGTACGTATAACCTACCGTCTCCATGAATGTTGTATTCCATTTCATATTTATATTGTTTATATATTGTAATAAATATTTATATACTGAATATATAAGAAATTTATATCATTTTTTACATACTGTAAATAATTAAATCATCGTCTATATAAGAGTATCAAGAATAAAAATTCAAAATAATTAGATATTATTTCAAACGTAACACTAACTAGGAATGGTTAATAAATGTGTAATATAAGGTCATAAGTAAATAATATATGGTTTGATGAAATTTAGTGTGGTTATATACAAGATTTATGATGAAAATATATTTATTATGCAAGAGTTTTGAATGATTACAAAAAGAGTCAAGACATAAGGTCAAAGATTTATATCTCACTTTTATTTCTGTGGGACTCATGTGGTATACACTACTTGTCTTTCTACATGGTGTATATACAATCCATGAATGAATTTTTTGGGAATTAACTAGAAGATAATTGTATTTTGATATCGATATAATTTTATTTACTTCCTACGGAATATGATTCTACTGATTATAAAGCGATGCTATTTTTTTCACAATGTCATCAATATTTGGGATTGTTTCATTTTAAGACTCTATTGGGGAATATTTATCATAAATTTACATGTTTTATAATATTTTTTCAAAAATGTTTTTACTATTACACTAAGCTTTTTTAAATTCAGTTTAGCTCGTTTTTTACTTTTTACTACACAATTTGAAAGGAATTTTTTTTCATTTTCAAAACTATGTACTTTTTGAGATTTCTATAAAAAGTAAAAAATGAATGTTTTTAACTTAAATGGTATGAATAAAATTTTCCTCAAACTTGATTCCATAAGTATTTGATGATTCTTTTACTCTTATTGAGGATAATTTTTAAATTAAAATTTTTTATTTTAAAATTACATATCATTTTATGAAAAGAAAATTTCCTTTAAGTAGAAACAATATTTTCCTCATGAATTGTTTTCAAGTGATCTCTGAAAATTATCTTCCATTAAAGAAAAAAATAGTTGACATTACATAGGTTTTACTTGGGATATTAATGAAATATATCATTCATATTATTTCTAATAATTATTTTTTACTACCATGTAATGATATTTATGTGACCCATTTATTTTATATGGTTTATGTAATGATTAAATGATGTTTTTGAAACCCACATCATTACATGGGTTTTGATATAATGATTTACTTATGTTAATTTAGAACACATATGAATGGTTTTAATTATGCGTGGTGCGAGACCAATATCTCTCTCCAATGCATTTTGTAAATACTTATATCTCATGACAAAATGATGGGAATCAAGCTAATGAGCTTGATCCACTATGGAAGATAGGAAAACCTGATCTTTTATGTGAAGATGGGGAAGCATGATCTCTTTGATGAAAATGTCTACAACTGGGGATGGTGGGGTGTCTTCCCAATATTTTTAGTCCCAATGATGTTCCATGTTATATTTTGGAAATGTGCCTTGAATTATAGGGAATGATATTATGTGTTCATTTTTTAGCTACAAATTCTATTTCATATTATTAAGTAATGAATTCATGTATTATGATCTTTATTTCCATATGATTCATGTCTTATGAACTGATAATATTTATTCTGTAACTCCTGTTTATGATATTTGATATGTAGGGTATTATCTTCTATTATCTAAATTATTTTCTCATACCCTAATTATAATGATATTCTTAAATATTTCCCTTGTTTTCCCTCACTGAGTATCTGATATCACACATTTTTATGTTTCATTTCTTTATGTTTTGAAGATAGGTATTTTGTATTATGTTTCTAAGAAGGGTGCTAGTCACGAGTAATATAGTTGGAGATAATGTAGCTCACTTATGCAATAGTTCTTATGTTTTCTTATTTCCAAAAGTACTAAACTAATACCAACGTTGGTCATCTGTTTGTGTAATGTATTATGTATTCTGAAAAATGATGAATTGTTAATATTTTAAAATCAAAAGTCACTATAGTTAGTATTAAAAAAATTTAGTTATCCTTTGAAAACTAGGATGATAAAAATTTGCTGAGATCTATAAAGTTATTTCTATGGATATTTCTAGGTTTTTGTATACGGGTAAGACAAAGGAGTCATAGATATATAAGATATCATAATTTAGAAATAATATAAGTGGGTTTTCATGATTATGTGGTTCCTCACTATTAAAAATATATATTACTATATGTTTTTTTGGTTTTATTTATTGAAAATAACTTGAAGGAACTACGTTAATGTTGATTACAATGGACAATGAAACAATTTTCCTCTTGGGAAAATTATGGTTGTGGGAGTTGTGTTGAAAACTATTATTGATTTCATCATCCAAATTTATCAAGATATGAACCATTATTGACTTCCAAATGAGAAAAAGATGGAAAATTAATATGAATCATTCACAAGTTAATGTAAAACATCTCTCAGTGGGTCTACTAATCCACTTTTTTACTAAAAAATGGATCAATACCACTAAAATGATATTCTCTATTCTATAGAGTTTGGAAATAAGAAAGACATTATGGTTGTTTATCTATTATAAGGTGAAGTACACTATTGGTGGACTCTAATCAATAATACGAGGAAAAAAGTTTTAATTGAATCCATTTATTGGAATGAGTTAAATAAATTATTCTTGAATATGTACATTCCACATGTTCGTCATATGATGAATGGAAATGAGTTCCTTGAGTTGAATTAATATGTTACTTAATCTGTTGGTATTTAAGAAGATGATATTACATGACTTGCGAGGTATGATTCTGGAATTATCATCCAAATATAATGTACGGTTAATTGATTCTTTAGAGGGTTGAAGACAAGCCTCATGTGGGAGTTATCTATAAGCGACATTGGTAGCTTTGAAGTTATTGTGTTTTTTCAATCATGTTTGAAATGGAGGTTAGAGTTATGTATCAATTTAATGGTTGTAACACAAAAAGTAAGATGAAGTTTAATGTAAAATTTAAAAAACATTTGGAAAAAAATATTAACCTTCCTTTTTTCTAAAATTATGGAAAGAAGCATGAATTAAATTTTTATATGGGGTCTAATAAATGATTTTATTTTGAAAGGTAAGGCCATTGGGAAAATTATTATCATTCTGATGGGATAAAGTTTTACAATGATGAAAATAGAGATAAATATGAAAAGGATTCACCTCCCACGCTTCAGTGCTTCAAGTGTATGGAGAATGTGAATAATGGTAACGAGTGCCCGAACCCAAGGTTTAGAGATGATGATCAGCTTCGATATCCTATTAAGTTGATGGAAAAGAGGAAATCTCACGTGATCAATATTTCTGATGAGGGGTGTGATAATGACATGGTAAAAGGTACACTTACAATTCAATCAAAAAATTCTAATGTATTATTTGATTCTACATCTACCCACTCTTTCATATCTAAATAATTTTCTATTGGTTTTAAGATTCTACCTAAATTATTATATGTGGAATAATTAGTGAAATCCCCTATTGGTGTGATAATTTCATCTCATGCTTAGGATTCCTCTCCAAATGAAATTTTCTAGATTGTGTTTCACGAAAATCTTGACATTATTCATTTGGCTTAATTTTATGTCAACTTAGGAATGGAATGGATTTCCATATAAAAATACCATATATATTATCAATGAAGGAATTTTATGTTTGATTTTAAAACCATACTCTGATCATATATCAATTTGGTTATTAGTATGAACTTCCACTGTGAATATATCTACTGTATGGGTATTAATTCTCAACCATAAGGGATGTTTAACTCAAATGCTTGGGGAGAATATCTATATCGACGGTATATCTATTTTTTTGAATTTGGGTATGTCTTTTGGAAAGAGATTCATAGTTATCCACTGAGACATGAATTTTAGTTCTAGATAAAAATGCATACCTAGTTCTATATCAACTTTAAAGACTTAGTATAGATTGGACCCATATAGATGCACAGATTTAAGAAGAAACACCATGAAAACATTGATAAGGGATTCATTCGGACATGTGTGTTTCCTTGGGGACCATTTGATTCTTTGTGACAATGAAATGTGGATTAGTGTGATGCATCACTGCTTATAGGGTGTTGAACATGGTTATATTCACAAAATATACCCCTCTTTTCCAAATTGATGATTTTTTGATCAACTCCTCAAAGATCAATACATTTTCATGATTCATTATGATTATAGATATCATAAATTAAGGTCCAAGAAGGAGGATATACCTATGAAATATTTTTACAAGGTATGGGAACTATGAATTTATATTTATTCCATTTGGTCTTACTAATTCCCCTACTATCTACATGAATTTGTTGAATAGTGTCTTTAGTGATTACCCTGTTCAGTTTTTGGTATTCATTATTGATGATATTCTTATCTATTGAATGATAATGAAAGATCATGAATTCCACATGGTAATTATACTAAAGACCCTATGTAAGGAAAAACTATATGAATATTTTACAATTTTTGAATTAAAAAAAAATGATTCATTTTTGTGAAACATAATCTCAAGAGATGGTATATTAGAAGATTTATCAAAGGAAGAGGAAATTGAATGTTCGCCTAGGCCAACCAGAACGAATGAGATCTGTAATTTTCATGGGTTATCTTGATATTTCATAAGGTTTCGAGAAAATTTATTATGATTATATAATTTTCAGACCATGTTAACTCGGAAGGGTTCAAAGTTCCTCTATGAAGATGAAGGTGGGGAACATTTCAAGGAACTAAAGACAATATTGGACAGTACACTCATGCTAACATTAATCTATAATGGAGATGTGTTTTTAAATTTATAGTGATGAATCCCAGAATGGATTTCGAAGTGTCCTTATAAGGAATAACATGGTTATAGCTTATTCCAACCCACAATTGATGATTGATGTGAAATATTACCCAACTCATGATTTGAAGTTCATCACATTAAATTTTTCATTAATAATATGATGGAATTACCTATAATGATAAAAGTATTATATATATATATATACTGACCATAATAATCTGAAATATATATTCACATTAAAGGAGTTTATCATTCACCATATGGGATTGATAGAGGTGAGAATGTAATATGACATCTCAATACATTACAACCATGGGAAAGTGAACTAGGTGGCCCTTGCCTTGAGTGAAAAGGATCATGCTGGGTTAACCATGATGAGGATAAAAAGGATCCAATATTTCTGGATTTCAAAAGGATGTTTCGAGAAATATTTAATGAAGGAGGGAAATGTTATCTTCTTAACTTGAATGTTCAACCCTCATTCCATGTAATGATTTAACAGGTGAAAAAGGACAATGTAGAGCTACAATGGATTGTTATAAATATTCCTGAGTTTATCCTTGAATAGGATGGAATTATAAGGTTCGGTAACTATGTATGTGTTCATTTCTTACCTGATTTATAGAAGGATATATTAGAGTAAGCTCATAATAATTAATTCTCAATTCATCGATGAATTGTGAAGATGTATAGTGATTTGAGGGAATATTTCCAGTGGGGTGTAATAAAGTGAGATATAGTAGCGTTTGTATGACAGTTCTTTGAATTCCATCATGTTGAGATTGAAAGAAAAAATCTAAGTGGATGTTGCATCCATTAACCATACTAACTAGAATGGAAAAGGGAGAACATCACTATTGATTTTTTCATTGGAATATCCAAAACCAATATATGGTTTAATGATAGAAGGGTGGAATTTGATCACCTTAATATGTCAGAAATCTTTATTCGTATTAGAGAATACAACTCTATGGATCATCCTTCATCTATATTCATTAGAAAAGTTGTAAGGTTATATGTAGTACCACATTCTATTGTATCTAATTGGGACCTAAGGATTATATCAAAATTCTCGAAAATTCTTTAGGAATAACTTGATAAGTAAATGATTTTCATCACTACATATCATTGAGATACATATGGTTTGTTTGAGAATAAAATTCAAACCCTAGAATATATGTTGATATATTTTTCTATGGATTTAAATGGTGTTTGGTATCAACACCTTACTCTAGTATAGTTTTTTTAATAATATATATCACTAAATAATTAAGAAGTAACATAATGAATCAGTCTATGAGAATAAATGTAGAGGTCCAATGTGCTTAGATGGACTTACAGAATGAAAGCTATTGGGACAGGAGATCACTGAAGAGATGGGTGATAATTTTTAACCATTCAACAAAATATCATGGTTTCACATAGTATAAATAATTATTATGGTGATAACTGATGGAATGATCATGAATTTTAATTTTTTTGGAAGGTGTTTCTATAAATTTCTCTATCGATTAATGTTAGGAGGTTCATGAAGAAAGGTAAATTAAGCACCGGGTATATCAGTCCCTTTGATATTCTTGATCACATCGACTTGGTATCCTATAACCTAGAACTTCCTCTAATTATCATTCAAGTCCATGATTTTTTCCATGTATCTCTCCTAATGATGAACATTTCTAACCCATATAATTCACTAAATTGAGAGGTTATATTGCAGGACTAGGACCATTCTTACATGGAACAACAACTCAAAATTATTGATTATTAAGAGAATGTTCTAAAAAACAAGACCACTCACTATGTAAATGTTTTGTGGATAAACAAAAATATAAAGGAAGCTAAATTGGAACTTTAGTATATGATGGCCCGAGATTATCCTCATTTAATTGTATGAGATTGAAAAATTTTGAAGGGTAAATTCATATTAAGGGGGGTTGAATGTAACACATTGAGTTTTTATAAACTTTTATTTCGAATAAATTGATTTTATTTGATATCCCCCACTGCACACCATACCATGTTATGTTTTTATTATATGCTACACCATGATAATCTTGTGCTACATGAAACACCAACTTGACTTTCATTACACGCAACAATGAGATTCTATGAAACATGTTTTTTTGAAATTATTTAAAAATTACAATTAAAACCAAGCCTTTCAGATGGAGGGAATGGATATGAACTACTGAATTATGGATGTATTGTTTATTTATTTAAAAACTTTTTAAAATTAAAAGAAAATAATTTTTTAAAAAACAATTTAAATGTAAATAAGTGTTTTTATACCAATAATGAAAAAGACACTCATGTTAGATTATATTAATGGTATATATATTTAATATAATTATTTTCATTCGTATTATGTTTATTCTAGATAGGGTATAATAACATGTAAAATTTTATTTCTATAAGAATTATTATTAAAAAAAAGGATGTTTTCCATGTTTTGATGGTGCATTAATTTTAAATATAGTTTCAATAATTTTATATGTTATATCTGAAAAAAATAATTTCTATTTTTAATTTTTTCTATCAAAATTTACATTTTTTTATTTTTTTATATTTGTCTAATAGGTTTTATGTTTTTAAGAATATTTAAAAATATTGAATTTTAATAGAATGTTGATTTTTTTCTAGATTATTTATATAGATAATATATGTTTTGTATTGGTTTTAAAGTATAATAATAACAATTTGACATAATGGATCCAATATAGGTCTTTAGAACCAATTTTAAATTTAAATTTGATTTAAAAACACATCATTATTTTTGGTTTTTTTCACATTAAAAATATGTATTGTCATTCCGTCAAAGGGATTGATTAAAAATTAATTTTAGAAAATTATGTTTTATAATGTTGAAAATGGATTAAATATTCAGAATCATAATTTACCAATTTATTAATTATGTAACTTTTATTTTTTAAAGAAATTTTATAGAAACATTAGTAATTTTAATTACCACGGTAAAGAGTAAATCCGATAATTAAGGATAATAATTATATTATTAATATTATAAAATTACCCCAACCAATCAAATACATTTTTTGGATTAATTTAATTATTCCCATATCATTTATGTTTTGAAATTTAATTAAATAATGGACACATGTCCTTGAAAATGATTTAGATATTATTAAAATCAATGACAATGAAAAAATGCTAAACTCTTACTTTAATAAAGTATAATATTTTTAATAAGGGGACAAATAGAAGATATAATAGATTATATATATTTTGATGAAATATATATATTTTATCTACATCATGGGAATTTATTTTTAAAATATTAGGGAAGAAATAATTTTCATAAATAATTACGCAATGACGATGCGTTAATTATTCAATTAATGAACAAATCAGTTAAATTATAAAAATAATATTAAATGAAATATATTTAGACTTAATTATGGTGATCCATGAATTTTATAAAATAATATGGAATATTATGAGTATATTAAATAAATTTTTTTGATGTTATATTGATATATTGGCTTCCTTAATGTCAATGTAATGAATTGTGTAAAAAATGAAAATATTGTTATTTTATGAAAATAATATATTATTAAATTATTTTAAAATAATAAATCATATTTAATAAATAAAATAAAATTATAATATGGTTAAAAGGTTTCTAAATTATTCATCTGTAATTTTACTAACATCACAAAATCAAAAATTACAACCTTTTAATATTTAAAAATTTGATACCTTAAGATAATTAAGGGTTCAACAAAATGATAATGTATAAACGAATACAAAAAAACTCAAAAATTTATTTTAGGATGATATTAAAATAATATATAATCATATATTAATATAAATGAATTATTTTGAGGTATTTGGATTGATATTGAATTTATTAGAAAATAATAGCTTGGGGAGATTTCAAATAGTGTACCTCGCCTCTCTTATAAAAATGAACCTCTTGGTTTATTTTATTTACACATGAAAACCAATTTAATTCATAAATAATCTATAATAATATCCTCCAAACAACCCTACAATAACCATACAAGCCTCCATTTGGGAGTTAGTCAAACTAGGGTATCTCATTGGGGAAAACCAAGAGGAGTTACCCAAAGAAGGGGTAACATCCTTCTAAAATATATTATGTTTTATTTTCATTATCCACCACCTTTAATATTCTTATTCCATAATTATTTAACATAATTATTATCCTAAATATATTTCTATTCTTTATTATATTTTTTTTACGTATATTCAAACACAATTCAATCAAATGACCTTATCATTCATGTGTACATAGAACTACCGCCTCACAAAATGATGTTGTTCATTTTTTCCTTTACCACCTATCATGGTTGAGACTTTTGATATTAAATATTTTTTTATATGATATATGAGATATTTATTATATATTTATGCTTCTATATATATTTTATAACCCATACCTTCATGCTTTCTATTTTGTGTAAATAAGATAACTTCGTTTGTGGACGTGTGGACTATCACCTCCTCAATGTGATATGATTCATTCACATTCTAAATGAAATATATTAAAGATTATTTTAGTAAGAATTTATGATATATATAACATAATATTGATACTATATTTAGTATATATATTCACACACACATATATATTTCATGTACATTATTTCTTTCAAAATGATAATTAAAAAGAAACAATGTTCATGTGTATGTACGACCCTCTGCCTCCGCGAATAGTGTAATATATTTCATATTTTTATTATTTTTATAATTTTATGAATAATAATTTTATGAATATATATTATATTTATATCTTGTTTTAAATTCTATAAATATGTGAATCATGATCTATGTAAGAGGCTCACGAATGATAAGTCCAAACAAGCAGATATTACCAGAAATGTAACTCAAACATAGAGTGGTTAATAGACAGGTAGTTAAATATCCTACGTAAATCATATATGGTATAATGTAATTGAGTATGAATTTATACAATATATAGAATAAATTTATATTTATGAAATAAGAGGTTTTAATGAGTATGAATAAAGTCAAGACACTAGGTAAGAGATTCCTGTCCCATTTTTATTTTTGTGGGACACATGCCTTATACCCTACATTTTATTATACATTGTGTATATACATCCCATGAATGTATTTTATGAGTATTATCCTGAATATTATTTTATTTTCCTATCCAAATAATTTTAGTTCCTTCATGGGGATTACTATTTTACTAATTATAATCTGATCTAAATTTATTTCATCGTCTCATCAATATTTGGGATGGTTTTATTTTAAGTATGCATTAGTGAATATTTATCTTCCATGTCCATGCCTTTCTAAAAATTATTTAATTTTTTTACTATTCTCCAATATATTTTTAAGGTTATTTTTATCCATTTTTTAATTTTCAATGTATTTTATAAAAATAATTTTTTTCATTTTCCAAATGAGGAAATCTATAACCTTTCTAGAACATTTATGCAAGGAATGTTCTTTTCACATATAAATTGTTAATGAAAATATCTTTATTTATGAAAATTTCTTAATTTATGTTTCTATTGTAATATTCCATGGTTATATTTAAATAAAATCGATTATTTTAAAATTATTCATCAATTTAATTAAATAAAATGTTTTTACAGATGAAATTATATTTTCTTCAAGAATTGATTTCATGTGATCACTCCAAATTATTTTCAATCTACGACAAATTAAATAATGTTACATATGTTTTATATAGGATATAATTCAATGATAACATTCTTATTAGTTTTAATAATGAGTATTTTTATGATAGAATTATATTTATGAAACTTATTTCACTTCCATGGGTTATGATATGATTCAATGATGTTTATGATAACCATTTACTTCCATGGATTCTAATATGATGAATGATATATGTACATGTGGAAAAAATATGTATGGTTTTCATTATGTGATGTGTGGGACCTATATCTCTCTCTAATGCATTGGGTGATGATTTTTATCTCCTGAGATAATGATGAGAATAATGTCTATGTGCTTGATCCACTATAGACGATAGTAAATCCCAATCCATTATGGGAATATGGGGAAACCTACTCCCTTATATGAAATGGAATGTGATTGGGGATGGTGGTTTGTCCCTCTCAGTATGTGTTGTACCCATGTTGTTCCCTGTTATATTTTTTCAATGGGAATTAACTTATTGGGTATGATATTACTTGTTTATCTGACTTCCACAAATTCCATGTCTTATTCATAATTTATTTTTTAATCGATAATGCTCTTGACTGACTTATAATTCATTTATTATTAACATAAAATATTTATTGCCTGAATGTTTTAATGAAATTTTATTTTTAACACATGATCTTCTAATTTAACAATAAATATCTCACACCTTATTCTCATGATATGCTTAAATATGTCCCCTATTTACCCTTACTAAGCATACGAGCTTAACAATTTTTATGTTTCCTTTCCCCATGTTATGAATAATTTTATTATGTATGATGTTTCCAAGAAGGGTAATATTCATGAAGAATCAAGTGGAAGATAATATAGCTCACTTATGTACCATTATTTATGTTTCTTAATTTCTAAATTCAGTAAACTAATATAGAATTTGGGAATATGTTTGCTTATTGTATTAAGTATTCCAAAAAAATTTGGAAATGTTAATGCACCAAAATAATGGGCCACTATATTTGTGTTGAATTTTAATCCATATATTTTATTTAAACCCATTTATTAATAAATATTGACTTTAATAATGGTGTAAATAGTTTTGTTCATAAAGTGTTATGAAAGTACTTATAATTTAAAAAATGTACGAAAAAGGGTGAGGGATGAAATTTCACACCATATTCCATCCATCTTATCATATTAAATTTATTTTTGCATTTTTTAAACATTTAATTTAATTCCTTTCTAACATAAAATAAAGATGAAATAATTTTTATAACTATTAAAATAATTTTTCATTAAATACATCATGATAATAATTGAATTAAAATAGAATTTCCTTAAACATAAAATAATCATGATTTTTATCCCTAAAATTCACGTGATTTCCTAATTCATCTAAATAATATTACGTAAACTTTTTTAAAAATTATTCCCATTGATTTTTTTTACTCTCAAACGGATGATGTTAGTGTTATGTAACAATTTAATGTAATTATACAATCACTAAAAATTATAAATAAAATATCCTAATACAAATAAATATATTCTTTTCATAATAAAATGTTATATTTGTTAATGATAAATTCTAATACCAATGTGAACATATATAAAATATTAAAAACAAGAGAGTGAAATTTTTGAATTCCCTTACCTAAAATAAAGATAATGGTCTTTATTAATGAAAAATAGAACCAAGATGTAATATTTTCGAATATATATGGTTTGGTTGAATTACACTCATCCAATAAAATATAAAAAAGTTTATGGATTATATTGAAGGATTATTTTATAGTTTAACAATAATCATCCCATTTTACCATTTACTATGGGTATAAATTTTACCATGGTTAGTATTAATAATTCATAAAAACAAATAATTTTATTTTAAAAAACATAATCATGAATATTACATATGTGGAATTACTTTTTTTATTCATTTTTTACATGTGTTAGAAATAAATTTTACAATAAACTCCGATAGTTTGGAGAAAAATGATTATTTATGAAAAATGTATTTTAGAAGCATAAGATGATCTTATTTTAATGATAGTAATTGTAGTCAATAATATATGAATTTAAATTCATCTATATGTATAATCTATTCATTTTATCTCAATCATTCATCATTATGGAATATTTTGGTTAATTAAAATGGAGAAATATTTTCCTGTTAAAAATAGTCTTCTTAAAAATATATATTTAACCTTCAAATGATCATGTATTTATTATTATAAAATTTTTAATAAATATATGAATAATAATACATATTATAACACATTCATAGAATTAAAATGGGTACTATCTAAATAATAAATTTTCAAATATTTACAAAAGAAAATATCAAATGGAAAATTTAAATAATTAAATCTAAGACTATTTTGACATAGTATGATCCAAATCCATATTAATCTTATCAAATTTAAATATGTGGGCCATAAATTTTTAAAATATTAATTTTATTATCATTTCAATAAGATAAATGTTTCACTTACTATTATTGATGCTCATGTGATATAACTGTGATCTGTGTCGAGTAACCATAGTAATGTGGGTTTGTTATTTAGAATACCAGTTAATGTTATATTATAAAACACCATAAATTTTATTACCAGAATTTTAAATAATTGATTACATATACCTCTTTTAAAAATAGAATCATAATTACCCTATGGGGTTTATATCTAAGGCACAATATGCCCATGCCAACATAATTGGGTCGTCACATGTCCCCTATACCAAGTGTTTCATAGTCATCATCAAAATTCCTCACATCGTATATCCGCATGACCTAACAACAAAAGAAAATATATATTCATGTCGGCCTTTCCAATTAGATTCATACCATGTAATTGTATTAGAAAACATGAGATGGGATGTTTCTTTATTTTAAACAGCCTATTCTTAGTTGTTAGTGACACCAATGACACTAGAAGGACTATTTTTCATGTGAATATTACATGGAAAATATGATGCATGGACACAAATATATTTCCAATGTTCCCAGAGATGAAAAAAATAATATACTAATAACCTCAAAAATACACGTGAGTCCCTAAATGTGAAAATCATAGGCAACTATAACATCGTAATCCAAGAAAACCATCACATATCCATGTTAACCTAGACTTCTTATCAAAATTTGTTTTTCAAGCCACAAGCCAGATATACATCATAGGGTTTGACACATTTTTATATCTCTTATATACTATATAAAAATTTATATGACAAAACAAAAGGAGGTTCTATGATACCACATTATAACATATTAGGTCATAGTCCACTAGAATGGAACTTTAAACTGGTTTTCCACATGACCTAACACAAGACTATATAAATACCAAAGGCTATCAACTAGAAACAGGGGTCTGAAAATGTACCTTGGGAAGGAAAAACCCCTACTTAGTGTTTTTTATAATGGATAAAAAAAATGTTTCACGCATCAACAATCAACATTAGAGTATGTAAGGTAAACAAACAACATAATCAGTTATTTCATGTAACGATGAATAACAATTTATAAAATCATAGCTATAGATCACTGAACTAGGGACTTGAACACCTTCGCCACATGACCTCAGGTGCGCCTTTCTCAATGTGAGAGGCTTCCTACTAGCAGTGGGGATTTAATCAGTCTCAATAATGATGATATATCCCATAATTTGGGTGTTTAGTATTGGATAAAATAACCATGTATCACACATTAACAAAAAATATATAACAAAATCGGTTAAATTAAACAACCAAATAAGTAATTACATTCTATGTGGAAACCATGAAGTCATATAATGGTGATCACCCCCGATCCGATAAAATAAAAAATAACCGAAAATGAATAAAATTATTAGAGTCTCTAATAAATCTTTGATCATATCCTCATTCTCAATCTCCAATCCCACATGAGTATCTTAGTAGGGTCATTAACAAAATACTAGGTCCACTGGAAAACAAATGCCTATGAAATTTGAATGGTCTTCACAGGTACCCATGTTCCATGGATGCTCGCGTATGGTTGAGTAAATAACCCAATTGGGAACCAATAATATTGTAGAGACCAGAAGCTTAACGTACATAGATATTACATTACTTTTTCAGAATACTTAGTACATAACAAAACACACACACAAGGATCGTAATAGTTTAGTGTCTTTGGAAACTCGGAATAAAATCTTCTAATCGTGGTGAAAGATCTTCAATATCTCCCATAAAGATCTTCTCTTTTTTTTTCCTAAAACCTTTCTTTATATCCTGGGGAAAAGAAAACATAAAAGGGTGAGCTCAAATGCTCAGTAAGGGTAAACAAAAGAAATATCAATCACATCATATACATAAGAACATAGCTTTTGGAAATCTTAACCTGCAAAAGAGCTCATAATATCATAACATGGGATAAATCATAGAAGTGAAATGTAATCCCAATAATCATAACTTAAAACATGAAACTTTGTGGCATACACACATAATCATATAGAATCATTTCTTGTTATTCAAGACTCATTGCCAAGACTATCTTAGTGGACAAAGTCCCTTTCTGAACCCAGTCACCCTCGTTCCAGTCCTGTTTCACTTAACCGGTATAACCTACCGTTCCAGCCATGTCTATCTCATGAGATATAAAATCTTTACCCAATGCATTGGAGGGATATATAGGTCCCACCCATCTCATAATTCTACCATTCTTATGTGTGCCACAAAATCATAAACCATACATCATAGCATAACCCATGTAATAAAAATGGGATTCTTAAACAACATGACATCATAAAACAATTCATATGAGATAAAGGAATTAATAAAATATTTCCATCACAACATAATAAAATCCATCTAATAATAGGGATAGAAACAGAACCCTATATTATCTTAGATGGAAAATAATTTTAATAAAACACTTGAACTCCATTCTTAAGGAAAATATCTTTTCTACTTCAAAAACACTTTTCATTTCTTAACATGTCATAAAATTATAACTAAAATAAGTTGATTAAAAATAAACATGAAAACTTATAAGGGAAGATTCTTGGAAATAATGTTTTAAAAATCCATTCATGCCATATAAGTTAAAAAAAACATTCTTCTCAAACTTTTGTCGGAAAAGTCAAAAAGTACCTCGTACGAAAAACGACAAAAGATTCCTTTAATATCCTTTTATAAAAACTCACTGAAGTGTATAATTGGATTTAAACAATTGTAGGTGTATGGAAATAATATTACATATTTAGTAAACATGGATGTGGATGATAAAATACACCCTAGTAAATACCAAAGTATAAACAATCTCGAATAAAAATGAGATCGTGATATTTCCCTTACCTTAGGTCCGACTTGCTTTGTAAGTGTTCGAACCTCCTGTATAATGATTTAAATCATGTTATTGACTTATTCCAGAATCATATTCATTGTTATTGTATCATATATGGTCCACTTATGACTTTATATTACCCGTTCTTTTGTAAATTAATGTTAAAGTAGCGTTTTGGGTAAAATCGTCTCATTTGTCGTTCGTGTTTTTAACTTGTAATTATTCATATGATTACTTAGATCATGATTACTTAATTCCAGAATATAAAACATGATTTATATATATATATTCAGAATATACATATATAATAAATCAGTAAATGGAAAGAAATACACCGTTCATGGAGACGGTAGTCCGTACGTACGCATGAACGCTGTTTTCGTTTCCTTATTGAATTGAATGGAATTAAGTAGATGACATACATATAAATATAAATAATTTCAGTATCATTATTATGTCATATATTTAATTAGTACTTATTATATATACTTTATAATCATTCATGAATGGTTAATCATTGAGAATGAATCTCATCGCATCGTGGAGACGGTAGTCCGTACGTACGCACGAGCGATGATATCGTTCCCATGGTCGTGGAATTGTGTTGAAGTGTATGTATACTATTTCAGTATCAATATCACTTTATAATAATAATATATAGTTACTCATTAAACCATTATACCCATCCAATTAAGGTGGTGGCGGAAAATAGATTACACCACGGCGTGGAGACGGTATTCCGTACGTACGCACGCGCGGTGATTTCCTTTTTCCGTAGGATGGATAGAAGGTTAATTAGAGTTGTTTCATATTTATAATAATATATCAGTATTTAATTAATACTGATGTTATTACTTTATCATGAAACAACTAAACAAGAAGAAGTTTAAGAAGAAAGAAATTGAAAAGATCGGTAATGGATATTACCTCTTCTTTGAAATGCCTCTTTGAATCCTCCACTTAGGGAACTAAGATTGGTCTTTGAAGAAGACCAGGACCTATAAGATTATTCTAGGGAAGTGTAGAAGGGATTTTGGCAGGGGTTGACCGAGCTTGAGTGCTCAAATTGGTATGAGGAGGAGGGGGAGGAGGTGCCCTTTTATAAGGGAGGAGAGGGGCACCTTAGGAATATCTCAAAATATTATTTTATATTAAAGTCAAAATAGGTTTATAATGGTTCTAAAGGGTCTTATTTTGAAGCTAAAGTGGGGATGGGTCAAAATCCTATCAACCAATAGGATTTAGACAAGTTTAGGTCATTATTTTAACCTTATCAATTAGATTTAACTCTAAGTTAAATAATTTAACTTTTACCGTGTCTTTTTGTTTTCTTACACTATATGGTTAATACACTTACTATAACATTCCAAACGAACCCCAAATTGTTTATTATTAATATAAATATCCTTATCTAAGTCATTTGGACGAACCTTATATTTTTAGGAATAAAATAACAATTAATAATATAATATTTGATTTAAAAACTATTTTGTGGCAATTTTGACACTATTTGATATATGATTTTTGTGAAAGTCATAACAGAATTATATGTTCGAACCAAGTTGATTAAATCAACACTAATATATCATAGTAACCTATAAAATTAGTGGTATTAATAAAAAGTCTCAAATTACATTTATTTTGGTGTTTATAACATCAATTATATCAATATTTCATTAATAAGATAATTACTGCATCATCATTGTGTCATAAATAAATTAAATTATTTAATGTATAAAAATTATAAATAAAATACCATTATGTAGGAAATATTTTTAGCTTTCTAATGAATATTTATAATCTAATTTGTCTTATGTATAACCCTATTTTAAAAATGTTTTAGTAAATAAACATTGATTTTAACTCTTTTAACTCTTCTTTGAATTAAATAATAATAAATGTCCTAATCTAATCCAAGTGGGCCTAAATGATAATATTTTACACTTAAGGTTGTTTTTGGTCGAGATAAACTTGTCCAATAGGATTAGGACATGTGTTAGGGTAATATTAATATCATTTTTACCCTTAATTACCTTATTTACTTTTAACCGTGGTAAAAAAAAGTAAAAAGTTACTATTCACTAAAAATTATTTTCATCTTATTGAACCACATTTTACTTACTGACATCAACCGTGTCTCTCAGATTTTTGAAATTCCATTCACAGAAGCGGTAAAATTAAGATTTATGAAAAAAAATAATTTTTTTAACTTCCACTTAGTAGTTTCACTATTCATCAAAAATTGAAGTTTTTCAGAAAAATGCCAAAATTTCACCCTAAGCTATAATTGATATTCCGAATTTAAAAATAATTTCTATTTTACAAAATTCCCAACATATAATTTGCATTAATTAATTTTATAATTAATTTCCGCTGTCACAACAAATAGCGTGTTTTTAAGAGATAATAACTATCAAAATATTAACACTTGTTTATGTCTGCTGTAAATGTGAAATTACATCCAATGAACAACATTGTATTGAATTGTAAAAATATATTCTAGATATACTTTAAAACCACTCAAATTAATAATTTATCACTATTAATTATTTCGATTAAAAAAGTTGTTTTAATTAAAATTTAGTAATTTTCACTATTCATCAGAAAATGAAAGTTATCCGAAAAGTACCAAAATTTTACCCTAAGCTAATTTCGATATTATGAATCCAAAAATGAATTCCATTTTGAAAAATAAAATTTACAAAATTTCAAAAAGTGGTTATTACTATTCATAACGGCTAGTTTTAATAATATTTTAATAGCATATTGTTGTTTAGTGAAACTCGTTATTGCATACTACACACGCTATCGAGGAAGGTCGCGATTGCGTGTAATGCAAGGCAAGTCAAGGATGCGTGTTGTGCAAGATCCTTTTGGTGTAGCGTACAACACAAGTCAAAAAAGAATATTTTTCATAAAATCTTGGGCTGTTACATTCTACCCCCCTTAAAATGAATTTCGCCCTCGAAATTCGTCGGGGGTATAATTGTTTACTACTTGAAAGTTTCTTTAATAGAAACCCACATCGTAAAAAAGAATACCAAAACCATTCTTTAAAAATAAAAGTATGAAACGTAACGGTTACCCAAATAAACTAATCACTGGGTTTCCACATAGGTGAAAATATGGATATGGAAGAGAAATCTAACCATCATGTTCTGATGAAGAGTGGTAGAGAACATGGATATGGAAAAGCCAACAATCACAAATCCATAAATTTGTGACGATCTAAGGTACCATCTGATTAATCGGATATAAGGGCACTAGGACAACATTTTTGGTTTTCAAGATCATTTCCCTAAAGTTGAAAATTTGAATTAGAATAAATACTTACTTTATTTTGGTACAATCTGACTATTGTTCGTGCCTTGAACAATTTCCACTTCATCACTTAAATAAATGAAGTTGAATTTGTTATTCGTGAAGTGTTAGCAGATCATGTGATAGAATGACGGGTCATTCCATCTGTCTCAAACAAAAGGTTAGCAAAAATTATATACATAAGTCGATCTATAGTGAGATTAATCATATATGGTTCCTAAAATGGACTTATACTTCATATATCATACTGCTTAATATAATAAAACTAGTTTCTACTAAACAGGGACTTCCTGTAGGCCAGTGGTAGGCGATAAAGGCCAGTCGCACTTTGGTTGTGGGTTCGATTCCCACAGCCTTGTCCGAAGCGATGGGCTGTCGCCCGTCCTGCAGGTTGTCCTTTTTCTAAAACTATATTACTATAACATCCCATCAATAATATCGAAAAAACTTCTATCCTTAAACAATACTAACTTATGTCCAACATAATCCATTCCAATCTTTAGGCTTATCCATAATACTGCAGTCCACTCTCATAACATAGTGAAAACGATTACCAGAGATTTAATACCATCGTTGATCCCCATATAACATAAGATATGTTTTGTTGGTCACATTCCAAACATTCAAAGTCCTTAATCATGTATTCTCTTGAATACCTATTGAACCTTAGTGAAAACATGAATGCAGTTAAAAGTTAACACCTTCCGCATACCAAAATCCTCAAAATTCTATATACTCAAACCATGATATCACTTAGTCCTTATATCAATCATGAGCTCATGAATACTGTTAAACATTTCATTTTCTCATTTTCCCTTCATTATGCGCATATCATCCTATTTCCAAAAATATCTCAATCACTTTGAATACCACATTAGACCAACACATAAATATTCCAATACTTTATGATACCACATTATTTTGGAATCCCATTACATAAACACTTAATCATTCCACCACATCGTTGTCATATTCAACATCGCCAATAATGATCGCATGTGACTTCCCTTTGTCCTTTGCCTTCAGTGGTTGCTCATGTTGATCATCACTAACCCTTGGATTAGGGAATTTATTAGCATAATGCCCCATTTCCTTGCACTTGAAGCATTGAAGTGTTGGTGGTGCATTCTCTACAGTCTTTGCTTTATTCACATCATTAGAAACCCTTTTTCCATTACTTCGACACTCAGCTGCTCGATGACCTTCTTTTCCACACTTAAAACAT
Source organism: Viscum album (assembly GCA_963277665.1). Lineage (NCBI taxonomy): Eukaryota > Viridiplantae > Streptophyta > Magnoliopsida > Santalales > Viscaceae > Viscum > Viscum album. The sequence continues at coordinate 1,255,759,188 of OY728157.1, read as the reverse complement.
TTTCTAGTCCCTTTAAGACAATCTCCACCATGCTTCTTTCCACACTTTGTGCATAAGGAAACATTCATCTTCTTTTCACCATTATTCTGAGATTTCTCCTTGAACTCCATCTTTCGTTTCTTGTCAAAACCATGAGATTGATATGTAACACCAACTTCCATTTCTACCTTGATAGCACAATGCACAATTTCTTCATAGCTACTGAAGTCTCTTATAGCTAATGTCCTTCGAAGACTTGGTTTTAAGCCACTGAAAAATCGATCAACTTTACTTTCAGGTTGGATGATAATACCAGAAGCGTACCTTGCAAGTCTTGTAAAATTTGCTTCATAGGTACCAACAGATTCATCATCCCTTTGCTTCAGTTCAAGAAACTCTTTCTCCATCTTTGTTCGAAGAATACGGGGGAAGTACTTACTGAAAAACAAGTTCTTGAACTCGTCCCATTCCATGGACTCAATTTCATCTCTTGGACTTGTATTCTTGATAAGATTCCACCATTGATCAGCTTCACCTTCCAAACGATATACTGCTAAGATGACTTTATCATGTTCAGAACATTGAAGAACTGAAAATATTTTTTCAGTAGTACTGATCCATTGTTTAGCAACAAGTGGATCAGAAGACCCACTGAAAGAAGGTGGACGTTGCCTCATGAAGGACTCAATAGAATATTGTTCCCTTCTCTGATCATTTGGAAGTCCAGAATGATTCATAGCTTGTGTAAGTATAGCAATAAGATTTTTCACTCCATCTCCCAAAAAATTTGTTTGTTCAGGAGGACAATCATTGCATTGTCCATTGCATTGATCAACACGGTTCCTTCGGGTTCCAGCCATCGTCTAAAACCCAAAAAGAATAGTGTGAGAGGCAAAAATCATGCTAGGGAAAACAACATAATAAAGGGGGAGTACCTTAAATATCTAACATCTTAGGTTTAATTCTATGATCGTTAGCGTAGTTCTAGCACTATAACCTATACATATACTTAACCTTAGGGACATCCCTAGACATACCTTAGAAATATCTCTAGGGATCTCACTAACGTTTTCGCATCCTAGTTTCCAAAGGTTGACTAAACCTTTCCTCTGATACCAAATATAGAGACCCGAAGCTTAACGTACATAGATATTACATTACTTTTGCAGAATACTTAGTACATAACAAAACACACACACAAGGATCATAATAGTTTAGTGTCTTTGGAAACTCGGAATAAAATCTTCTAATCGTGGTGAAAGATCTTCAATATCTCCCATAAAGATCTTCTCTTTTTTTTCCTAAAACCTTTCTTTATATCCTGGGGAAAAAAAACATAATAGGGTGAGCTCAAATGCTCAGTAAGGGTAAACAAAAGAAATATCAATCACATCATATACATAAGAACATAGCTTTTGGAAATCTTAACCTGCAAAAGAGCTCATAATATCATAACATGGGATAAATCATAGAAGTGAAATGTAATCCCAATAATCATAACTTAAAACATGAAACTTTGTGGCATACACACATAATCATAGAGAATCATTTCTTGTTAGTCAAGACTCATTGCCAAGACTATCTTAGTGGACAAAGTCCCTTTCTGAACCGAGTCACCCTCGTTCCAGTCCTGTTTCACTTAACCGGTATAACCTACCGTTCCAGCCATGTCTATCTCATGAGATATAAAATCTTTACCCAATGCATTGGAGGGAGATATATGTCCCACCCATCTCATAATGATACCATTCTTATGTGTGCCACAAAATCATAAACCATACATCATAGCATAACCCATGTAATAAAAATGGGATTCTTAAACAACATGACATCATAAAACAATTCATATGAGATAAAGGAATTAATAAAAATATTTCCATCACAACATAATCAAATCCATGTAATAATAGGGATAGAAACAGAACCCTATATTATCTTAGATGGAAAATAATTTTGATAAAACACTTGAACTCCATTCTTAAGGAAAATATCTTTTCTACTTCAAAAACACTTTTCATTTCTTAACATGTCATAAAATTATAACTAAAAGAAGTTGATTAAAAATAAACATGAAAACTTATAAGGGAAGATTCTTGGAAATAATGTTTTAAAAATCCATTCATGCCATATAAGTTAAAAAAAACATTTTTCTCGAACTTTTGTCGGAAAAGTCAAAAAGTACCTCGTACGAAAAACGACAAAAGATTCCTTTCATATCCTTTTCTAAAAACTCACCGAAGGGTATAATTTGATTTAAACAATTTTAGGTGGATGGAAATAAAATTACATATTTAGTAAACATGGATGTGGATGATAAAATACACCCTAGTAAATACCAAATTATAAACAATCTCGGATAAAAATGAGATCGTGATATTTCCCTTACCTTAGGTCCGACTTGCTTTGTAAGTGTCCGAACCTCCTGTATAATGATTTAAATCATGTTATTAACTTATTCCAGAACCATATTAATTGTTATTGTATCATATATGGTCCACTTATGACTTTATATTACCCGTTCTTTTGTAAATTCATGTTAAAGTAGCGTTTTGGGTAAAATCGTCTCATTTGTCATTCGTGTTTTTAACTTGTAATTATTCATATGATTACTTAGATCATTATTACTTAATTCCAGAATATAAAACATGATTTATATATATATATTCAGAATATACATATATAATAAATCAGTAAATGGAAAGAAATACACCGTTCATGGAGACGGTAGTCCGTACGTACGCATGAACGCTGTTTTCGTTTCCTTATTGAATTGAATGGAATTAAGTAGATGACATACATATAAATATAAATAATTTCAGTATCATTATTATGTCATATATTTCATTAGTACTTATTATATATACTTTATAATCATTCATGAATGGTTAATCATTGAGAATGAATCTCATCGCATCGTGGAGACGGTAGTCCGTATGTACGCACGAGCGATGATATCGTTCCCATGGTTGTGGAATTGTGTTGAAGTGTATGTATACTATTTCAGTATCAATATCACTTTATAATAATCATATATAGTTACTCATTAAACCATTATACCCATCCAATTAAGGTGGTGGTGGAAAATAGATTACACCACGGCGTGGAGACGGTATTCCGTACGTACGCACGCGCGGTGATTTCCTTTTTCCGTAGGATGGATAGAAGGTTAATTAGAGTTGTTTCATATTTATAATAACATATCAGTATTTAAGTAATACTTATGTTATTACTTTATCATGAAACAACTAAACAAGAAGAAGTTTAAGAAGAAAGAAATTGAAAAGATCGGTAATGGATATTACCTCTTCCTTGAAATGCCTCTTTGAATCCTCCACTTAGGGAACTAATATTGGTCTTTGAAGAAGACCAGGACCTATAGGATTATTCTAGGGAAGTGGAGAAGGGATTTTGGCAGGGTTTGTCCAAGCTTGAGTGCTCAAATTGGTGTGAGGAGGAGGGGGAGGAGGTGCCCTTTTATAAGGGAGGAGAGGGGCACCTTAGGATTATCTCAAAATATTATTTTATATTAAAGTCAAAATCGGTTTATAATGGTTCCAAAGGGTCTTATTTTGAAGATAAAGTGGGTATGGGTCGAAATCCTATCAAACAATAGGATTTAGACAAGTTTAAGTTATTATTTTAACCTTATCAATTAGATTTAACTCTAAGTTAAATAATTTAACTTTTACCGTGTCTTTTTGTTTTCTTACACTATATGGTTAATACACTTACTATAACATGCCAAACGAACCCCAAATTGTTTATTATTAATATAAATATCCTTATCTAAGTCATTTGGACGAACCTTAGATTTTTAGGAATAAAATAACAATTAATAATATAATATTTGATTTAAAAACTATTTTGTGTCAATTTTGATACTATTTGATATATGATTTTTATGAAAGTCATAACAGAATTATATGTTCAAAACAAGTTGATTAAATAGACACTAATATATCATAGTAACCTAGAAAATTAGTGGGATTCATAAAAAGTCTCAAATTACATTTATTTTGGTGTTTATAACATCAATTATGTCAATATTTCATTAATAAGATAATTACTGCATCATCATTGTGTCATAAATAAATTAAATTATTTAATGTATAAAAATTATAAATAAAATACCATTATGTAGGAAATCTTTTTATATTTCTAATGAATATTTATAATCGAATTTTTCTTATGTATAACCCTATTTTAAAAATGTTTTAGTAAATAAACATTGATTTTAACTCTTTTAACTCTTCTTTGAATTAAATAATAATAAATGTCCTAATTTAATCCAAGTGGGCCTAAATGATAATATTTTACACTTAAGGTTGTTTTTGGTCGAGATAAACTTGTCCAATAGGATTAGGACATGTGTTAGGGTAATATTAATATCATTTTTACCCTTAATTACCCTATTTACTTTTAACCGTGGTAAAAAAAAGTAAAAAGTTACTATTCACCAAAAATTATTTTCATCTCATTGAACCACATTTTACTTACTGACATCAACCGTGTCTCTCAGATTTTTAAAATTCCATTCACATAAGTGGTAAAATTAAGATTTATGAAAAAAAATAATTTTTTTAACTTCCACTTAGTAGTTTCACTATTCATCAAAAATTGAAGTTTTTCAGAAAAATGCCAAAATTTCACCCTAAGATATAATTGATATTCTGAATTCAAAAATGATTTCTATTTTACAAAATTCCCAACATATAAGTTGCATTAATTAATTTTATAATTAATTTCCGCTGTCACAACAAATAGTGTGTTTTTAAGAGATAATAACTATCAAAATATTAACACTTGTTTATGTCTGGTGTAAATGTGAAATTACATCCAATGACCAACATTGTATTGAATTGTAAAAATATATTCTAGATATACTTTAAAACCACTCAAATTAATAATTTATCACTATTAATTATTTCGATTAAAAAAGTTGTTTTTAATTAAAATTTATTAATTTTCAATATTCATCAGAAAATGAAAGTTATCCGAAAAGTACCAAAATTTTACCCTAAGCTAATTTCGATATTTTGAATCCAAAAATGAATTCCATTTTGAAAAATAAAATTTAAAAAATTTCAAAAAGTGGTTATTACTATTCATAACGGCTAGTTTTAATAATATTTTAATAGCATATTGTTGTTTAGTGAAACTCGTTATTGCATACTACACACGCTATCGAGGAAGGTCGTGATTGCGTGTAATGCAAGGCAAGTCAAGGATGCGTGTTGTGCAAGCTCCTTTTGGTGTAGCGTACAACACAAGTCAAAAAAGAATATTTTTCATAAAATCTTGGGCTGTTACAAATATGGTCCCATATATATAAAAACATGTAGTGATCAGTGAATATGAAACTTATTGAAAAAAACAGATAAAACACATGGAATAAATAAATGAATAAATTATCATCTATCCTTATTTTTAGTGCCATGATTGTCCATTACTACCTTGGCCATTGCTGGGGTCTCTCTGAGCATGTAACTTAACCGTGCCTCCACTAAGGTAACACACTAGTTTCCAGGAATCCATATATAGAAAATTTTAAAGAGCATAAATTTTTTAATAAATTTATCTACATCTATATCATAGGAATCCTACGCATTTATGGAAAATCTACATAAACAGTATCAAAATTACATATGACGCATACTGGGATATCACTGATCATGATTAGCTCCATGTAACTTTTCTAACAAGAAAGATACTAAGCATCCTTAGCATTTAAAATAGATAAATGTTGTGTCATCGACATGACATGTTATATCAAAGGGGATACATATACATCCCATATTAATGATATGGGTAAATACTCCAAATATTGGAAGGATCGATCCTAGCCATGATAAGAAATATAAGTAACCTTAGATCCCAATGAATTCCATATAGACCCCATGTCATATCCCAACATCCTAGTAACTATTTACATGTCTGAATAGACAAATACGAAGAGAAAAATATGGAATCCATGGAGATGGGTTCTTGACCAAGTCATATTACAATAATATCAGACATGAATCATAATATGGATCAGAGAAGGCACATCTTGGTGTACCAAGAGTCACTAGAACATTTCATAAATAATTTTCATTTATTTCTAGGATATAGGTTTTGGGAATCCATTGATGTATACAGTGTAACAAAGTAATAGAATAAATAGAAGGCATGGGTTCTTTGAAGGCGTAATCATATCTCCTCTATCCATAACCCCTCGAATTCACATCATCATTAAGGGTTCTAAGGGGAAAGACAATATCATATCCATTCATTCCATCGTTAACCTAGTTTCTGAGGTCACATGTTATAGGGGAACCTACTAGGGTCCCCTAGGTCTCATTGAGGAGACTCTCCCCTCCTAGGAATGTCATAGTAGGGAGATGGCCTTTAGCAAACCCCTTTAAACTGGTGCCCTTGGACGACCTAAACACTTCACCTGTCTACAAGTTTCCTTAGTGTCTAACCATCCATGTAATCACAACATATCGGGAGAGGGAAACTATATTACCCCTATAATTTAGAAAATATTTCCCTTAAAAAGATATTTTTTGGTAGAATTCTTTATATGTAACACTGGGTTTAAACGAACCACGATACACCATTAAAATATTATTATTTAATGTGAAAATTTTAACCTAGGAATTAATTAGTTGGGTGTGAATATGATTAAATAGTTTATGAAATATATATAGATTTCCTACTCAATAAAAATTTATTGTTAATGTATTGGGAAATAATCACATAATTATTAGTAATGTTATTTTATACATAAGAAATAAGTCTTCCTAAAATGATTTTATTTATTTGAGTGAGAAAATACTATAAATATTTGTAAGAAAATTTAGAGATTTTATTTTATCAAAATAATATAATTTTTCAAAAAATCATATAATTATTATCTTAGGGTGATGTATTGGGATTTTTCACAACAGATTGATTTTTCAGTGATTAGTGAATAATATTGATTTTAATTGATTTATTTATTTTTATTAAATATATAAAGTGTCACTTTTTTTATTAAAATTGTTTCAAAGTAAAATTATTTATATTATATTACAAATTTCTTCTTTAATTTCTTTAGAATCAATTTTATTGTTTAATTTAATATACAAAAATTTTCATACATAAAAGAACATTTTTTGTAAAATCTGATATTCATTGTTTTTTACACATTTATATTAAAAAAATGTACATCAATTATTTGAATTTAATTTAATGAAATTTCATTTATTTTAAAAATTATCATGTAATATTTTTCCAATTATGTGTCTTTTTTATTTTTATAGAGATTTTATGTTTTCGGTAAATATTATGAAACATTGTTCATTGGAAATATTGTATCTTTTATGATATCATCAAGAACTAATAAAAACATAATAATTTATAAAACATTTGGAATTAATTAATGCTAATAAAACAATAATAAATCATAATTAATATATTCAATAATTTTTTTTGAATTTATTCCATGATAAATCTGATAATAATTTGTAGTGCTGACACAAATTTTTTATAGCACTTAGAAGTAAAATTTGGTGAAATAATGATAACAATTTTAATGGAACAAGTCATTTTAAATTTTTTTATTAAATATAATGTATTATAGAACATTTTAGTGGCCATAGTTTAATTTTTATATTGTATAAAAATTATATTATACCAATTCTTGTACAATTCATACCCAAGGCTGAAAAATAAAAAAAATATGGATATAAAATAAGCTTTCATGAAACTGATATGACAATAAATACATAATTTATAAATATAAATATAAATTTTAAGAACTATAAACTTATTTTCATTAAGTAAATTTATTTTCAATTTTTTTGTAATTAAATAAATTCCTTAAATTCTTATAGAACGTTGACACAATAATTATTATATTGATTGGAAAAATCAAATAAATAATATTTTAAAAATTAAATGTAATATAATTTGGGTTAATTAATGTGATAAATAAATTATATTGACTAATATGACATTTATTTAATTAATTTAACTATTTTTTTTTTAATTTTTCAATTTACATTGATGTTATTAATGTTAAATTAATGAATAGATACAAAAGACAACATTTACGGAATTTTAGAATAATTTATATTTCATTAAATAATATAAAAATCCTAAAAATATTATATTTTTTCAACTGACTAGGATATATTTAATAATTTCAACCATGTTCTATTTACGGGTCATTTATCTTTTTATAGTAACTATATCAACCCTAAAAATGAATGATACATTATTGTCACGATATGTTTATAAAGGGTTAACGATGGTATAAATCCATAAGGTAAGGGTAAAAACATAGTAAAAAAATTTATAAATTTTATCGGGTGAATTTAATTCAACATGTTTCATCATAAACAAATAATGATTTGTTTAATAAAACCTTGTCCATGAAAATGACTTATATATTGTTTTAAATCAAGTGATGTTTTAAAATATCACTCTCTTTGTTTTAAATAAATCATATATGTTCACACTGGGAATAAGACACATTACGAATGATACATAATAGTAATATTGTTATTAAGGAAATTATGTTCGTAAGGGAATATTATTTCTAAATTTTTATAATTATTCAACTAATATAATTTTTTACACAACGCCGATGAAATATTTCATCAATTAATAAAAAAATATTATTGACGATTTAGATAAAGAGAAATATAATTTGAGTAATTTAATGATTTACATGAATTTCATTGGTTAATATAACATATTATTATTTCTTAAAATTATTTTATTCAAATTTAAATTTTTTATTCATCGTTTTTAAGTAAAATTATGTGAATAGCGTCTTAATTGATAATAATGGTATTTTATGATAATAATATTTTATTAAAATAGTTATAAATATTATAAAAATTAAAATAGGAAAAAGGTGATATTATAAGGTCTAAAATATCATCAATTTTCCATTTATATGATGTTTATAAAAAATGTATTGATAATTAATTTATTATAATTTACTATTCTTGGAAACTCTATAAGTGCCCCTCATATTAATTATAAATGGGAACCTTCTCCCTCACTTATCAGCACCAAATTAAGCACTATATCTGAATAAGAAACTACCAATTTCCCTTGTAAACATATCGAGACAAATATTAGAGGTTTTTTATTATCCAAATTCTATCCCTAGGGCCCTTTTGATGATTTCTAAAGGAGTTGTTTCAAAGAATAGGTAATCACCTTAACTGACAACTTTCTATTATACTATGCTTTAACCACTCCATATCTATAATATTTATCATAAAATAAATTAATAATTATCCTAAATACTCTTAAATTTTATTTTTATATTTAAAACAACCTTATACATCCTCTTATCCAAAAAAACAGGAAGAGAAATTACCACCTGTGTGTACGTACAACTTACCATATCCACATAGTAATGTAATTCATATTTTATCACCATATTTAATGGATTGGTATTTTGATGGATTTAAAATTTATACATGATATTCATGAGTTAATTATACATCTATAATTATAATATCACATTTAATTACTATCAAATATTTTGAAAAACAATAATGTCATTTGTGTGTATTGTGGACAACCACCTCTACAAAGCGATGAGATTCGTTTTTCTTTTATATTTTAAATCGATGGTAATGTTGAATAATTTTAAAAATATAATATATATATATATATTATATATGATATAACAATTATCATTTAATTTATAATTTATATTTACCATTCATTCATTCCATATTGAAAAATTAAAACATCGTTCATGCATACTTATGGCTTATTGTCCCCATTAATTGTGTAATTCCTTTCATCGATCTATAAATTTTTTGGATGAATATATATATATGTATATAATTAATATATATGATATTTATTTCATGATATATATTATAGAGAAGAAGGAAACAAGATAAATGCAGAAGGACGGAAAATACGGAACTGAAATACTAATGATAAATGAAACAATTAATATTTAGAAATGATAATTTTAATAAAAAATTATTGATAAAATATGAGACGGAATGATATAATGGGATCATCAAAAAAATTATAAATTTTTACATTAATTTTTTATTAAATTATAATAAATTTAAATTTATTATACTATAGGGTAGACTGGTTTTGAAACATTGAAAACTCGAGGTATGGGTTTTTTTCACAACACATCAATATTTGCGATTTATTTTATTTTAGTCTCTCCATAAGAATATTTACCTTCCATATAAATATTTTATAAAAATGGAATTTATTTTCTACTATTATCATATTATTTTTTCAATTCATTTATACCCATGTTTGAGTGTTTACAAAAATGTATGAAAGGAATCCTTTTTTTCATTTTCCAAATGTGGTACTTTGTGACTTTTCTAAGAAAAACTTTGACGTAATATTTTTTAAATTATACAACGTGAATTTATTTTCTTAAAATCATTAATAATTATTTCATTAAATCTTAAATAACATTTATACAAGGTTTTTATAAAATAAAATGTATTCCTTTATAATTTTGTATTTTTTTTAAAAAAATAATTAACTTCAAAAATTAAAAAGGAATTTTCCTCTAGAATTATTCCAAGGGATATTTCAAAATAAATTTCCATTTAAGATAAAATAATTTTATGTTAATTATGATTTAATGAGAATTTAATATAGTTATATGATTTTTATTATTTATTTATATTGTTTATGATTATGAAGAAAATACAGTGATAAAACCCATTCTATTTTCCTGAAATATTATGTTGATGAAATGACAATGAAATTCGTTTCCTTTTTAGAGTTTTGAGATGGTTAATTTTTTTTGATCTTTTGTCACAAATATGAATGAAATTATTCATGTGATGGGTGGTACTTATATCTCCCTCCAATGCATTGGTTAATGATGGATAACTCATATGGTAAATATGTTATGCATTCGCCTGATTTCATTTTATCAAATTTATGTTTGGACATGGAATTATTGATCACATGTTTATGTATAAATCTAGATTTCGCATCCCAAACATTATTCACATACCTAAATTTCATGTCTATTATATCATGTTTGAACTTGGTTTCATTTTTATAAAATTATTTAAGCTCTATAATCAATGTCCTTAACCTAATTAGGGAACTTGTTTTTATTTATAAATTTTCAAAAAGTTATAAGTATTTTTGTATGGGCTAAATTATATGTCTTCTGACAATGTTATTCTGTAATGGATCATGTTAACTGATTAGTTTATGATTCATGTATTTTTATCTTTCATGCGTTATGCCATGAATCAATATTATTATCTATGATATATAGGGTGTTGATTTAAAATGTTATCTTCATATTCTCACACCACTGTGTTCATGTTATTCTAATGTGATCATTGATACTTTCCTTATTTTCCCTTAGGGAGAATATGAGATCACCCTTTATTATTATTAATTTTCCTATGTGATAAAGAATGTTTATAAAAATAATAGTTCAAATAAGGATTCTATTTATGATGAACTTAGTGGGAGAAGATATAGATCCTTTATGGAACAGTTTTTTAAGTGTCCGTGTTTATAAATATAATAAAACTATATGACTCTTGCATGGGTCATTTGTTATATAATGAAGATATATCTATTTAGATGTTATATCATTGTATGAAAAGTATGGGATATTTTTTTAGGTATTAGAGAAAATATAAGTTGAACATTGAAATATGGAATGGTAAAAAATTAGTAAGATACCTAGAGAAAAGTCAATGTATAGGAAAACAACATAACATTTTTTGAATGATCATAAATTATTGTTCCATCCGGATCTAAGTATAAAGATGGGATTCACTTGATGGTTCTAATTAGGGAGGTTTCTGTTGAGACCGATCATAATCATCATGATACCATTTTCACTCTTAGTGGAAACCCCTAAAAGGTTCCATCATCCATAAATAGGTACAAATATGATTTATAATGAAATGAGGTCTCTTGAGTTTTCCGGACCAATGAATCTTAGGGACTCCCATTGGTCGATTGAATGGGAGGTCGGGCTCATCGCACACTTTGGGGGGAATTTTTACCTACTACAGGACTCTCTTATAGATATATGATATATTCATGAATCTCTTAATAATCCTAATATCAGACAAGTTATCCTAAAAAAATTATTATATTTCAATTATCATTCACTAGAAAAAGACGAGGATTTCTTTATTGAATCTTTCTATATATATCATAGGTTCTCCATTTTTTTCATCAATGGGCAGATTTTTATGTGATAAATCTGTACAACCATGTTCTTGGCAATGTACTACAACATAGTGAGGGGGATAATAATCCATGGAGGGGATTGAGCGACTCTAATACATCCTTCATATCCCAACTATTATAGGAATTATAACCCACATAGTTCATTGGACCCCTTCAGTTAAACATCACATGGAAAGGACTCTAATTGGTGCTTTAAGAGAAAAGGTATTCAAGATTGAGTCCTAGATGGATTTCCCATGTATCTTGAGTATAAATAGAATCATAGTTTAAATAGCCTATTGATTTATTATTTCATTGATGGATTAGGTATGCTGTTCATCTTAGGTGAATAATTGGTTCCCAAAGGATTAGATGTAAGAGTTATAAAAGGCCTTACAATAAAAGTAGTGGTTATTTCAGCTTAGAACATAAGAATGCATCCTATATATACTGGTTATTTTTGGAATCATAGTTCTCATAAATCAATTTATTAGGTATCACACACTATGTAAACCCTTACTTTTTAGAGGTTTATAGTGAAAATTTTATGATCATTGTAACTCCCTAAACCCAAACGAGCCATGTTCATTGTGTGAAATAAGGGATAAAATGTAATAAATTTCATTATATTGAATAAGGGAGGTAAATGAATTGATCACCATGGGAGATCAATATGGACCTTGAAAATCAAGAAGAGGTGGCCTACGTGTCCTGGACATGATAGAAATTAGATTCATCATAGTTCCCTTTATTGGGACTTAACTCATAGTACATCCTATTAGTTCAGGATTAACCTATAAGGATTCCCTATTTATTTGAGATAATAGGATAATGATGAATAAGATGATCAATTAATAGGATTCCCTAATCATTGAAAATGTTTTTGATTAATGTGATATAATCATTTTAGATCCTAAATCCCATGTGAGATATAATAAGTTTAAGGACCCAACCATAAAACATTACCTAATATTGAATTAAATTAATAATTCACATTGAGGATCTTTTCAGGTTTAGATTTTTAGAGAATTAGGCCATAACTATTACATCTCACAAGATTACAAAGTAGACACTTCTACTCAGTTTCCATTTTTTTGTAAAATAAAAACTCTTAAAAATAAACATGTCTAGTTCCATGTTTTAGATTGCATTCTTCCCTTGATCCCATCCTTGACCGTATTCATCTTTATGTCCTATGGAAAACATTTCAAAAACTTGGGATGAGCATAAAAATCTCAATAAGGGATACACAAAGAAGGAAAAATGCTAGTTTTTCAAAAAAACAAGTAAACCATGAATAACTTATCATTATTAATACTTTTCACCTTTATGAAGTAGTAAATACACTTCCCTAAATAAAAGATCATTACTTACCCTTTCGTAACCAAAATATTACCATAAAACCCATATAAAGAACACATAACATATAAAGGTAACTTAAAAAATAAACATACATAAATGGAATAACCATACGGACAACTTCCACACATATCACTAAATGGAATAGACAAACAGATGACTTCCATACCCAATGTATTGGAGGTTATAATGTAACCACCCGTCCTAGTATTCACGGCACCACCCATCATTTGGTTCATCACGTAACCACCCGTCAAATGTCCAAGTACCATTAAAAAATCATAGCACATAAAATATTGATAATATAAACATTTCACTATTAAAATTTCATTTGAAATCACAATATATCATTTCAAGATATTGACAAAATCAATGATTTATCAAACTATTTTCAAAACCATTTAATAAAGAGATTTTTTATTCAAAGTGTCTCATACCACTTTGAATCTTATAAAGGAATAACATTTAATAAAAAATTTATAATATCAAGAGAATAAAGGTATTCATGATATAATGTTCCAAAGGATAGTATACACCATATCAATGTGAATTGGCACATAACAACAATGAAGTCCAAATGGAATGTAAAATTGAGACGAAATCCCTTATAAAGATGGTATCATTTGATTAAGGATAAATCAATTACATAATTATGTGTGACAAAAGAATACACCAAATATAAGTGGATATTAAGTGAAAAAAAATCAGAGTTCATTCACACATATTCATAGAATGACATATTCAAGGGGTACAAGTTTAACCCAAAGAATTGAAATTGGGTTAAGAAGTTCCCTTACAAAAATTCGATAGCCTAACGGCATGGCTTTAAAATTCAGAAAACGAGTTGGTGAGAGAGAAAATGGTATCTCATCACTTGAAAATAAAATTTACATCCATAAGGATATATAATAAAATATCCCAACATAATAATATGTAAATTTAAATACACAACAATAAGAATTCTTTTAAAAAGAGGAGGGTGAAAGGTTCCCTTACCGATTTGGGTAACTTTCGAAACATATACCCCATGAAAGAAGGATTATACAATTAAGATGTGAATATCCATAAATTAAAGTATATTACACAAATAATACAATCATGGGTAGTACATACACCACACAAAATTAAATAGTGGCAAATGTAGCATGAATCTCACGGGAATAAATGTGAGATGAAAAACCCCTTACCTCGTTGTAATCAATCGAGTCATATGACCAAAAGATAATAAACACCAAATGAATTATAGAATACCATGAATATAAACAAAATCATGATAATATATATCAAATGGCAGTAAAAAATGCACCACATGCAATAAATAAGTGATGAACAATAGAATTATCACTGAATTAAAAGTGAGATAGGAAATCCCTTACAAAAATTTGGCAGCCTAACAGCGCCACTTAAAACATCCAAAAATGGATTGTTGAGATCAAATAGGGTCTCTCATCATATGAACATAAAAATTATAGTATTAGGAATATAAAATAACATCCCCCAACATAAGATAATGGAGCTTAAAAGAAGTGACATAAAAGAGAGTACATAAAAAGAAAGAAAGAGGTAGGATCCCTTACCTCAGGTCCGACTTGTCTTTTCGTTTCTCTATATTCCTAAAGGATAAATATTGGTAAATTTACAATTTCTTAATTAAATACTTTAAAGTTTATTATTAAAATCATATCACATATTATAATGTTATTATAATTAGTTAATTATGTGAGTTTATATCAGACATTTTTGTCGATGTTTGGTACATGAGTCAAAAATGAACTTGTTTGAAATGAATTGTCCATGTAGTTATAAGTAAATCATCTCCAGAATAGTATTAATGATTTAAATATCATATATATCCAGTATATATTCATTTTATACTATTCCGTAACATTTACAGATAAAAAAATGAAATGCACCGTTCATGGGGACGGTAGGCCGTACGTACGCATGAACGCTACTTTCATTTCTTTGTCATATTAATGGAATTAAAACTAAATGAGAGGTATATATATTATAATTCCAGAATAATATTCATCATTTATATGTAATATATATCATATATATAAATTATATATATGTACTTTTAATATTATATAAATCTGGAGATATGAAATGAAATGCACCGTTCATGGAGACCGTAATCCGTACGTACGCATGAACACTACTTTCATTTATATTTCATACTTTAATGGAATGAAAACATAATGATACATAGGTATATTATTATTACAGTATTATATCATTTATAACATCATTAACTCCATCCTTTATACATCCCACATATGGCACTAATGATTCAAATCACTTTGAGGGGGCTGTAGTCCGCACTTCTTAAAATGAAATTATCGTGTTTACCCATTATGGAAACCATAAAGGAATGAAATAAATGAAAAATAAAGAATCATAAGGAAAACATAAACATAATATATATCATATATAAATATAGTGACATCTTAATGTCCACCATGAGGGGCGATAAAGATTATTGAACAATCATCGTTTCCTGAGGCAGTAATTCGCCATCCACGAAAACAGTATGTTCTTTAACCATTAGACAGAGGTGTGTGTAAGTTTATCTAGAATAATTATCATATAAACGTCCTAGTATATTTAATATAATGTTTTATTTACAAAATAAAGGAATAAAAATAGTTTAGGTGGTTGGAGAAGCAAAATAAAACAAAAGAACATAAGAGAAGACATTACCTTTAAATCGGGTAACTCCCCTTGGTTTGAACCAAAAGAGTTTATTGAAGAGCTTTATGCCTAAGGTAAGGAATCTAGGATGAAGATAAGGATGTGGAGAGATAATATGTGCTGGGGTTAGACGATCTAAGGGCTTGAGAGGTGTGGGTAAGGGAGTAGAGGTTGGGGCCTTTTATAAGAGGGAGGAGGAGCACTCTTGGAGGGTCATGAAATGTTACTTTATTATGAAATAATTTTAGGATTTTAAAGCTCTCACAATGATATATTTCGAGGATAATGTGATAATGGTTATAAATCCACCCATACAATAGGTTTTTGACAAGTTTATGTCTTAGAATTTATCGTATCTTTTCATTTTATTTAAATTGTTCATTAATGATGTAATTGCTGAATCATCACGGTGTCATAAATAAATTTATTTATTTATTGTCTAAAATTTATAAAAAATTACCATGATGTAAGAAAAATTATTATCTTTCTAATTAATATATATAGTCAAAAATATAACTTATATAACCCCATCTAATTTTTTTTAGTGAAACAATACATGTTTGTGACATTTTTATTTTAACTTTAAATAAAAAGTTATTAATGTCATTTTCTTACCCATGTGGCTCCATGGGGTCCCCAAGTTGACCCATGGATTTTTATGGTCGGCCATGACTCATCCAATAAAGGTACGACATATGTCAAGGTAATTTCATATTATTAAAAAATTATTTTTACCATAAATTTCTCTAATTACCTTTAATCGTGATTAATAAAACTCAAAAGTTACTATTCACCAAAAATTATTTTCCTCCCATTGACCAAAATTTTAATTACTAATGATAACCATGTATGTTGGATTTTTGAAATTCAAATCACAGAAGTGGTAAAATTTCATTTAAACGAAAAATCGATTTTTTAAATACCACATAGTGGTTTCACTATTCATCAAAAATTGATGTTTTTCAGAAAAAAATGAAAATTTCATCCTAAGATATATTTGATATTCCGAATTCAAAAATTATGTCCATTTCACCAAATTTTTAAAATATAAGTTTCATTAATTAATACTATAATTAATTCCCTCTGTCAAAACAAATAGCCTATTTTTAAGAAACAATATCTATCAAAAGATTGACACTTGTTTATGTCCAATTTCAATGTGAAATTAATTCCAATGAACACCATTGTATTAAATGGTAAAAATATATTTTAATTACACCTTAAAACCAATTAAAATGATAATCTGACCATATAAATAAATTATACTGAAAGGAGGTTATGAATTAAAATACAACATCTTTCACTATTCATTAAAAAATGAACATTATCGGAAAAATACCAAAAACATACAATAAGTAAATTTTGATGTCCCGATTATAAAAAAGAATTTTATTTGGTCTAATATAAAGTATAAGAGTGTCCAAAACTATATTTACAGAGGGTTCACCATCAAAAGGCGGTTAATCGGCCTTTTAAAGAACATTAGAATATTTATGCTTAAAATAGAATTCTTTTATTATTTTAAGCCTCTAAATATTATTGGATAAACGTAAAAATATTTAAAAAACATATATAATCATTTTGTAGTTATTTCTGGTCATTCCCTCCATTACAATAGCTAATCGTTAACTACCATTTAAAATAATATTATTTTATTATTAGTGTGCAATGTAAGATTTCAAAGAATCTCGTTGTTGCGTATTAGTTATGCCATCGAGCATAGAATTCCCTTTAAAGTAATATTAACATTTTATTCACGAATATTGATAAATATGAAATTCTCATATTCTTTATTTACCCTGTATTTTACATCCTTCCCCCCTTTTGGGAATTGCGTCCTTGCAATTTTAAAATTGGGCTCGAAAACTTCATTGAAAGCACCACATTAGAAAAGGAGAAAATTAAACTATCACTTTAAAAGAAAGAAAGAAAAGTAAAAAGATCACCCAAGACAACAGATACTAGGATTCCATGAAAACATGTATATGGAGGAGAAAATAAACCATCATGTTCTGATGGAGAGTGATGGGAAAATATGTCTAGGAGAAATTTAACAACCAGAAAATCACAAACTTGTGATGGGTTAAACGGTATTTGATTCCTGAGTAGGAAAAGTTAACAGACAACATTTTTTGTTTTAATTTACATTTCATTGAGTAATTTATTTATGGTATTAACTAAAACATAAGGAAATATACTTACTTTTCGTGTTGACTTTCATCTCTTACTATATTTCTTACACAAACTCATATTTTCTCCAAAGGGTGAGTATTTAAGATGAATTGGTCACATTAAGAGCACTACAATCAACTTCTAGAGAATCACCTAATCCACAAAAGACGAATTATATATTTTCCATGTCTTTAGACCTTAACCAAAACCAAAATTGTTAGTACGAGATTAGATAATACCCAAAAGGACAATATTTTACAAAAAGAAAAACTACTCTTAATCTCCAACATTTGTCCAACAAAACCCAATGTTCATCAATGTCCATTCAATAAATAGCTATCCATAAAATTATTCAAAGTACTCTAAACTAAGATTGAAACCCAAATCTCTGAAGGATTTAATCACATAGTCTTCCAAGGTAAATCATAACATTTATCTCCAAATAACATCAATTACTCTTAAAGTATCATACTGAAAAGTAATTAATCTAATCACATATCCTACATGATAGGTTAATCATTTCCATAGATAACCCAAAATAAAATTATTCATGATTCATAATATCATCTAACTAAAAAGAATTAGACATACTAACAAGAGACATCACGTACTCCAGTGGTAGGCGATAAATCCAAGTCATACTTTGGTTGTGGGTTCGATTACCACAACTTCGTGCGACGTGACGAGTTGTCACATGGTCTACGTGTTATCCTTTTTCCAAAACTATATATTTCATAAAACATTCCCCAAAAAGAGATAAAATATTCAAAAATAACCATAACATAATTTAACCTCATGTTTATCTCATGCCTTTCATTTTCTATCATAACATATAGTAACCCATAATTACCTCAAAAGTAAGGATCATATAAACCCTAATGGTTACCTTTATAATTATTACCTGAACATCCACATTGACTTGGTTATCTTGTAAATGATGCATTAGATAACACACCAAGGATCAAGTGGTTAATCATGGCTCCTGATATTTGGTTTAGAAAAACCACAAGAGTTATCATTAAAGCTCCCATATCATTTAGTTGTTCTTTCAGAAAACTGTCACTGTTTTCTTCACATCCACTGTTACTTTGGTGCCTACTAAATCCATCCATTTACAAAAACCCAAAAGGTCAGTGTGAGGATGACATTAGAATAATCATATAATATCTTATGAGGAGGGTAAATACTAAGATATAATTATTCATGTTATCTTAAACTCATTCACATTATCTAAAACTATGACCCTTTATGAAATACTAACCATTATAGTAATGTCACTTATGCCTAAAGAATACCCTAACCTCTGAAGTTATGTAAACTGACCTCTGATACCAACTATAAAGACCCGATGTTAAAACATTACATAATCTTCAATTAAATGAATAATTCACATTGAGGATCTTTTCAGGTTTAGAGTTTTAGAGAATTAGTCTATAACTATTCAATCTCACAAGATTACAAAGTAGAAACTTCTACTCAGTTTCCATTTTTTTATAAAATTAAAACTCTTAAAAAGATAATTTTCTAGTTCCATGTTATAGATAACATGTCTTTCCTTGATCCCATCTTTGACCCTATTCATCTTTTTTTCCTATGGAAAACATTTCAAAAAACATGGGATGAGCATAAAAAGCTCAATAAGGGATACACAAAGATTGAAAACTGTAGAGACCCAAAGCTTGACGTACATGGACATTGCATTAATTTTGCGGAATACTTAATACATAATAAAAACAAACACACAGGTACTGTAATAGTTTAGTGTCTTTGGAAACTCAGAACATAGTCTTCTAATCGTGGTGAAAGATCTTCAACATCTCCCATAATGATCTTCCCCTTTGGTTTTCTTACCTAAAACTTTTTTTATATCCTGGGGAAAAGAAAACATATAAAGGGTGAGATAAAATTCTCAGTAAGGGTAAGAATGGAGAGAATAAAACAAACCATATACATTTGAACTTAAAAACATGAACATAATGTTTAAACGTAAAAATCCTGAGCAATGACATAAAGCATAGCAGTACATAAGGCATAGATACATCAATCATGATAAAATAGAATGGGAATAAAACATGTAATTGTGGCAACCATTAAACACATGATATTATTTCCATAGTATCCAAGGAATTTCTTCCAAGACCATCTTAGTGGACAGAGTCCCTTTCTGAATCAAGTTCACTCCTCGTTCCAGTCCTGTAACACTGAATCAGATTAACTTACCGTTTCAGCCATGTCTATCTCATGAGATATAAATCATTACCTAATGCATTGGAGGAGGATATAGGTCCCACCCATCTCATAATGAAATCATTCTTACTTGTTCCACAACATAAACATAAATCATTCATCATAACCCAAAGAATAAAATGGGTTTCATAAACATCATCTCATCATAACATAATCCATATAAAACAAATGGATATCATTTCATAATAAGAAAAGTGAAACCATGTAAATCAAAGAGACATTATAATTGAAACATACACATATGAAATAATGGCATCCTAGATAGAATTTTTTTTGATAAAACACTTGAAATGAATTCTTGAGGAAAATATCATTTCTTCTTCAAAATCATTTTCTTTTCACAAAATTCCATGAAATTTTAAAATAAAATGATTTTGTTGAAAATAGTAAATAAATATTGTAGAAAAAGTTTCACAGAAATAAGGCATTAGAAAACTGTAAAAATCCTTTCATGTCGTATAAGTTAAAAAAACATTCTCCACGTACTTTTGTCAGAAAAGTCCAAAAGTACCTCATATGGTAAACAAAAGAAAGATTGCTTCCATACAATGTGGTAAAAGTTAAAAAAAGGTAAAAATGACTTTAAACATACATGTAAAAATAGTAAACATTTTATGAAAACATTTTGAGAACATATGGACATGGATGATAATCATAACCCTAGTAAAAACTTACGAATAAACAATCTCAGATAAGAATGAGATTGGAATAATTATCCCTTACCTTAGGTCTGATATGCTTCGTACGTATCTGATCCTCCTGTATAATTATTTAAATAATGTCATGTACTTATTATAGAATCATATTCATTGTTATTATACCATATATGGTTCACTTATGACTTTATATTACCGGTTCTTTTGTAAATTCCCTGTTAAAGCAGTGTTTTTGGTAAAATCGTTTTATTTATCGTACTTGTTTGGACTTGTTGTTATTGATATTATTATTACTTATATCATGATTTACTTACTTACAGAATTTAAATCATGATTTTTATATCATATATATTCAGTATATATATATATATATAATAGATAGATGAATGAAATTAAATACACCGTTCATGGAGACGGCATGTCGTACGTACGCATGAGCGCTGTTTTTCTTTCCTTATTGACTTGAATGGATGTAAGTAGATGACATATATATATATATACATACATAAATTAATTATCCTCTTTATGTCATATAATTCATTATTATTCATTATATATACTTTATAATCATTCATGATTGGTTAACATGGAGAATGAATCTCATCGCGTCGTGGATACGGTAATCCGTACGTACGCATGAGCGATGATATAATTCCAATAATTATTTAATGGAATTCGAGTGGATGATATAATAACTCAGAATCAGTATGATGTTATAATAACCATATATTGTTATTCTTTACACCATTATACCCATCCTAGTAAGGTGTTGGTGGAAAAACTGATTACACCACGGCGTGGAGACGGTATTCCGTACCTACGCACGCGTGGTGATTTCGTTTTTCGTAGGATGGATAGAAGGTTAAATGGGGTGGTTTCATATTTATAATAACATATCAGTATATTAGTGATACTTATGTTATTACTTTATAATTAAACAACTAAAGAAGAAGAAGTTTAATAAGAAAGAAAACTTGAAATAATCGGTAGAAGAGATTACCTCTTCCTCGACGCACCTCCTTTAAACTTCTTCTTAGGGAATTAGAGTTGGAATTTTGAGAAGACAAGAACCTATATGACATAACTATAGAGGTTTAGAAGAGTAATTGGCAGGGTTTGTCCGAGCATCAAGGCTCAAAAGGGTGTGAAGAGAAGAGGGAAGTGGTTCCCTTTTTATAAGGGAGGAGAGGGGAACCTTAGGAAAACTTAAAATATTATTTTATAATAAAGTCATATTCGGTTTATAATAGCTAAAAATTGATTTATTTAGAAGATAAGGTGGGGATGGGTCGAAATACTCCCAACCAATATGTTTTAGAAAAGTTTAGGTTACTATTTTAACCTTATCATTTAGATTTAACACTAAGTTAAATAATTTAACTTTTACCGTGTCTTTTTGTTTTCTTACACTATATGGTTAATAAAATTACTATAAAAAGACAAAAGAACCCCAAGTGGTTCATTATTAATATATATATCATTATATAAGTAATTTTGCTGGACCATAGATTTTTAGGAATAAAATAACAATTAATAATATAATATTTGTTTTAAAAACTATTTTATGTCAATTTTGACACTATTTGGTACTTGATTTTTTTTGAAAATCATAACAGCATTATTATTTCTAAGAAAGTTAATTAAATCAATACTAACATGTAATATTAACCTATAAAATAAGTTTAATTCA
Organism: Viscum album; assembly: GCA_963277665.1. NCBI lineage: Eukaryota > Viridiplantae > Streptophyta > Magnoliopsida > Santalales > Viscaceae > Viscum > Viscum album. Next base: position 1,255,736,199 of record OY728157.1, on the reverse strand, counting down.
TAAAAAGTCTAAAATTACATTTATTTGGGTATTTATAACATCAATTATGTTAATATTTCATTAATAAGGTAATTACTTCATCATCATTGTGTCATAAATAAATTAAAATATTTAAATTCTAAAAATTATAAATAAAATACCATTATTTAGGAAATCTTTTTAGCTTTATAATGAATATTTATAGTCTAATTTATCTTATGTATAACCTTATATTAAAAATTTTTAGTTATTAAACATTGATTATAACTATTATAACTATTTTTTAAATAAAATAATAAATGTCCTATCTAATTCAAGTGGACCTAAGGGTAATATTTTATCCCTTAGGTTGTTTTTAGTCGAACTACACATATCCAACAGAATTAGTACATGTGTTAGGGTAATAATAATATCATTTTTACCCTTAATTACCCTATTTACTTTTAACCGTGGTAAATAAAAGTAAAAAGTTACTATTCAAAAAAAATTATTTTTATCTTATTGAACCACATTTTACTCCTTGATATTAACCGTGTGTCTCAGATTTTCAAAATTTTACTCAAAGAATCTATAAAATTATGTTTTATGTAAATTTTCAAATTCTCATAGGATGTGGGTAAAAGACAGTGAAATGTTCAATAACATTTTTATATATAAAAAATTATTATAAAATGACTCAAATGAATTACATTGAAATTATATAGGTATTATGTATAAATTTTTACCTAAAATAAATTTAAATAAAAAACTAATTATTTAAATAAAAAGTTGGTTTTTAAATAGTAACCCAGTGTTTTCACTATTAATAAAAAATTGAATGTTTTCAGAAAAATACAAAAAATTCACCCTAGGCTAATTTCGATATTCCGAATACAAAAATGAAGTCTATTTTGAAAGATAAAATTTATAAAATTTAAAAAAGTGGATATTACTATTCATAATGGCCAGTTTATATAATATTTTAATAACATATCGTTGTTTAGTGAAACTCGGTATTGCGTACAACACACGCTATCGTGGAAGGTCGTGATTGCGAGTAATGAAAGACAAGTCAGGGATGCATGTAGTGCAAGCTCCTTTTGGTGTAGCATACAACACAAGACATCAATGAAATTAAAAATAATATTTTTCATAAAATCTCAGGGTGTTACATTCTACCCCCCTTAAAATGAATTTCGCCCTTGAAATTAGTTGGGGTTATAAATGATTTACTACTCAAATGTTTCTTTAATAGAAACCCACATCGTAAAATGCAATACCAAAACTTATCTTTAAAAACTAAAGTATGAAACGTAACGCTTACCAAAATTATCTCATCACTAGGTTTCCACATAGGAGAACATAGGTGAAAATATGGATATGGAAGAGAAATCTAACCATCAAGATCTGATGGAGAGTGGTAGAGGAAATGGATATGAAAAATCCAACAATCACAAAGCCATAAATTTGTGATGATCTAAAGTACCATCTGATTCATCAGATATAAGGGCACTATGACAACATTTTTGGTTTTCAAGATTATTTCCCTAAAGTTGAAGAATTTGAATTAGAAGAAATACTTACTTTATTTCGGTATAATCTCATCGTTGTTCATGCCTTGAACAATTTCCACTTCATAACTTAATGAAATGAAGTTGAATTTTTCATTCGTGAAGTGTTAGCAGATCATGTGATAGAATGATGGGTCATTCCATCTGTCTCAAACATAAGGTTAGAAGAAGTTATATACATAAGACCATATATGGTGAGATTAATCGTATATGGTTCCAAAAATGGACTTATACTTCATATATCATACTGCTTAATAAAATAGAACTAGTTTTATACTAACCATGGACTTCCTGTAGGCCAGAGGTAGGTGATGAAGGCCTATCGTACTTCGGTTGTGGGTTCGATTCCCACAACCTTGTCTGACACGATAGGTTTTCACCCGTCCTACAGGTTGTCCCTTTTTCTAAAACTACATATAATAACATTCCTGAAATAAAATAGAAAAATGTTCTAGCCTTAAACAATACTATCTTATGTCTAACTTAATCAATTCCAATATTTAGGCTTAACCAAAATACTGTTGTCTAATCTCATATTATAGTGAAAAATATTACCAGAGAGGTTATATAACAAGCATGTGAATACCATCATTTATCCCCATATATCATAAGATACATCTTTTTGGTCACATTCCAAACATTCGAAGGCCTTAATCATGTATTCTCTTGAAAAATGAATACCCATTGAACCTTAGTGAGAACATGAATGTAGTTAAAAGTTAAGACTTTCCACATACCAAAATCCCTAAAATTCTATATACTCAAACCATGATATCACTTAGTCCTTATATCAATCATGAGCTCATGAATACTATCAATCATATTATTTTCTCCTTATCCATTCATTATGCGCATATCATCGGCTTTCAAAAATATTTGAATCACTTTTCATGGTTACTGGTACCATAAAATTATTAAAAACCACAATAGACTAATACAAAAATATTACCATATTCCATAAAATTACCTCAACATCATTATTCTTGAATACCAATACATAAACACTTCAATACATCCTCTTAAATTATTGTCATGGAATAAGTCCTTCCTTGATTTAGAAGTAACATCTTAGGTCAGGGCATTGAGTTGGGTAATGCCCATGTTTGAACTCTATAACATTCTGTCCCTCTATGACCCTTTTCTCCACACAGATAACATCTTCCCCTCCATTTGAGGTATTCTTCAAGGTTCTTCTTCCCTTCTTTTGAAATCTCAATATTCCTTTGTCTATGCTGCTCACCATGCGAACATGCATAAAATTTCATCTTCCTCTTATTTGATGACTTAGGAATACTAATAAAGTTCACCTTGTTAATAATATATCATGATGACTGATTCTACATAATCACAATATCTTTCTCTGTAGGTATTACACAATTTTGTTGATCACAATCACCAATTTTTCCATCGGAATAAACATTAAATGAATTCCATCTCGTTCCCTCCATTGACTGAAACCAGAAACCATAGTGTAAGAAATAGTTAAAATCACAAGGAACCACATAATCATTAAAAGTCACATATGGGATGTAGAACTTATCACACATTCTTTAATCCATGACACCTTAGGTTTACCCTAGGTTATTCATGATTGTCAACATAACTCTAGGACTGTAACCTATAGTTATACTAAACCTTAGGGACATCCCTAGACATACCTTAGAAATATCTCTAAGGATCTCACTACAGTTTTCGCATCCTAGTTTCCAAAGGTTGACTAAACCTTTCCTCTGATACCAACTGTAGTGGTCTAGAATTATTTCTAGTGGACTATAATTGATACCTATCAGGGTACTCCATGGGTGGATACACCCCCTAGGCGGGATAGACCAACATCACCAGTGTCATCCATTTCCTAATGAATCCCTTGGGTGAAGAGCCATGCTTCGTCCAACGCTCACATGTGAGAGTTCCCAAGGATCGGATACATTCCTACCTCCTTTGCCTCTGATACCAACTATAGAGACCCAAATCTTGACGTACATGGACATTACATTACTTTTGCGGAATACTTAATACATAATAAAAACAAACACACAAGGACTGTAATAGTTTAGTGTCTTTGGAAACTCAGAACATAATCTTCTAATCGTGGTGAAAGATATTCAACATCTCTTATAAAGATATTCCCCTTTGGTTTTCATACCTAAAACTTTTCTTTATATCCTAGGGAAAAGAAAACATATAAAGGGTGAGCTCAAATGCTCATTAAGGGTAATCATGGAGTGAATAAAACAAACCATATACATTTGAACTTAAAAACATGAACATAATGTTTAAACGTCAAAATCTTGAGCAATGACATAAAACATAGCAGTAAATAAGGAAAAGATACATCAATCATGATAAAATATCATGGGAATAAAACATGTAATTGTGGAAACCATTTATCACATGATATGATTTCCATAGTATCCAAGGCATTGCTTCTAAGACAATCTTAGTGGACAAAGTCCCTTTCTGAATCGAGTTCACTCCTCGTTCCATTCCTGTAACACTGAACTGGATTAACTTACTGTTCCTTCCATGTATATCTCATGAGATATAAATCTTTACCCAATAAATTAGATGGAGATATAGTTCCCACCCATCTCATAATGAAATCATTCTTACTTGTGCCACAACATAAACATAAATCATTCATCAAAACCCAAAGAATAAAATGGGTTTCATAAACATCATATCATCATAACATAATCCATATAAAACAAATGGATATAATTTCATCATAAGAAAAGTGAAAGAAAGTAAATAATAGATACATTATACTTGAAAAATACACATATTAAATAATGTCATCTTAGATGGAAAATGGTTTTGATAAAACACTTGAAATGAATTCTTGAGGAAAATATCATTTCTTCTTCAAAATCATTTTCTTTTCAAAAAATTCCATGAAATTTTAAAAGAAATGGATTTTGTTGAAAATAGTAAATAAATATTGTAGAAAAAGCTTCATGAAAATAAGGCATTATAAAACAGTAAAAATACATTCATGCCGTATAAGTTAAAAAAACATTCTCCTCGTACTTTTGTTGGAAAAGTCAAAAAGTACCTCGTATGGTAAACAAAAAAAGATTCCTTCCATACAATGTGGTAAAAGTAAAAAAAGGATAAAAATGACTTTAAACATACATATAAGAATACTAAACATTTTATGAAAACATTTTGAGAACATATGGACATGGATGATAAACATAACCCCAGTAAAAACTTACGAATAAACAATATCGATAAGAATGAGATTGGAATAATTATCCCTTACCTTAGTTCTGATATGATTCGTACGTATCCAAACCTCCTGTATGATGATTTAAATAATGTCACTTACTTATTACAAAATCATATTCTTTGTTATTATACCATATATGGTTCACTTATGACTTTATATTACCCGTTCTTTTGTAAATTCCATGTTAAAGCAACGTTTTGGGTAAAATCGTTTTATTTAGCGTACTTGTTTGGACATGTTATTCTTGATATTATTATTACATATATCATGATTTAATTACTTAAATAATTCAAATCATTATTTATATATCATATATATACAGTATATATATATATAATAGATAGATGAAGGAAATGAAATACACTGTTCATGGAGACGGTAGGCCGTACGTACGCATGAACGATGTTTTTCTTTCCTTATTGACTTGAATGGAAGTAAGTAGATGACATTTATATACATATATACATAAATTAAGTAGCTTCATTATTTCATATATTTCGTTATTATTCATTATATATACTTTATAATCATTGTTGAATGGTTAACATGGAGAATGAATCTCATCGCGTCATGGAGAAAGTAATCCGTACGTACGCACGAGCGATGATATCATTCCCATAATTATTGAATGTAATTGGAGTGGATTATATAATACCTCAGAATCAGTATGATGTTATAATAACCATATATAGTTATTATTTACACCATTATACCCATCCAATTAAGGTGGTGGTGGAAAAACTAATTACACCACGGCGTGGAGACGATATTCCGTACGTACGCACGCACGGTGATTTCATTTTCTGTAGGATGTATAGAATGTGAAATGGGTTTTTTTCATATTTATAATAACATATCAGTATATTAGTGATAATTATGTTATTAAATTATAATTAAACAACTAAATAATAAGAAGCTGAAGAAGAAAGAAAACTTGAAAGAATCGGTAGAAGAGATTACCTCTTCCTCGACACACCTCCTTTAAACTTCTTCATAGGGAATTAGAGTTGGTATTTTGAGAAGAGAATATCCTCTATTATATAACTATAGAGGTTTTTAAGAGTAATTTTAAGGTTTTGGACGAGCATCAAGGTTCAAAAGGGTGTGAAGAGAATAGGGAAAGGGTGCCCTTTTTATAAGGGAGGAGAGGGGCACCTTAAGAAAACATAAAATATAATTTTATAATAAAGTCATATTCGGTTTTTAATAGCTCCAAATTGATTTAATTAGAAGATAAGGTGGGTATGGGTCGAAATAATCTCATCCAATAGGTTTTAGACAAGTTTAGGTTACTATTTTATCCTTATCCTTTAGATTTAACACTAAGTTAAATAATTTAACTTTTACCGTGTCTTTTTGTTTTCTTACACTATATGGTTAATAAACTTACTATAACAAGCCAAATGAACCCCAAGTGGTTCATTATTAATATATATATCCTTATATAAGACATTTGTCCGAACCTCATATTTTTAGGAATAAAATAACAATTAATAATATAATATTTGTTTTAAAAACTATTTTATTTCAATTTGACACTATTTGGTACTGGATTTTTTTGAAACTAATAACAGCATGATTACTTCTAATAATGTTAATTAAATAAATACTAACATGTAATATTAACCTATATATTTTTTGGAATTCATAAAAAGTTAAAAATTACATTTATTTGGGTATTTATAACATAAATTATGTTAATATTTCATTAATATGGTAATTACTGCATCATCATTATGTCATAAATAAATAAAAATATTTAAAGTCTAAAAATTATAAATAAAATACCATTATGTAGGAACTATTTTTATATTTCTAATGAATTGTTTATAGTCAAATTTATTTTATGTATAACCCTATATTAAAAATGTTTTAGTTATTAAACCTTGATTTTAACTATTTTTACTATTCTTTAAATAAAATAATAAATGTCATAATCTAATCAAAGTGGACCTAAAGGGTAATATTTTATCCCTTAGGTTGTTTTTGGTCGAACTACACTTATCCAATAGAATTCAGACATGTGTTAGGGAATAATAATATCATTTTTACCCTTAATTACCCTATTTACTTTTAACCGGGGTAAATAAAAGTAAAAAGTTACTATTCACCAAAAAATATTTTTATCTTATTAAAACACATTTCACTCTTTTATATTAACCGTGTCTCTCTAATTTTTGAAATTCCACTCACAGAAGCGGTTAAATTAAGTTTTGTGTAAATTTTTAAATTCTCCTATGAGGTGGGTAAAAGACGGTGAAAAGTTCAATAACATTTTTATATATCAAAAATTATTATAAAATGACTCAAATGAACTAAATTGAACTTATATAGGTATTATGTATCAATTTTGACCTAAAATAAATTTAAATAAAAATAATAATTATTTAAATAAAAAGTCGGTTTTTAAATAGTAACCTAGTGTTTTCACTATTCATCAAAAATTGAATGTTTTCAAAAAAATACCAAAAATTCACCCTAGGATAATTTCGATATTCCGAATCCAAAAATGAAGTCTATTTTGATTGATAAAAGATATAAAATTTCAAAAAGTTTATATTACTATTCATAATGGCTAGTTTATATAATATTTTAATAACATATCGTTTTTTAGTGAAACTCAGTATTGCGTACAACACACGCTATCGTGGAAGCTCGCAATTGCATGTAATGAAAGCCATGTCAGGGATGCGTGTAGTGCAAGCTCATTTTGGTGTAGCGTACAACACAAGACATCAATGAAATTAAAAATAATATTTTTCATAAAATCTTGGGGTGTTACAAAAATGGTTATTTTTTCAAAACAACAAGTAAACTATGAATAACTTATCATTAGTAATACTTTTGACCTTTATGAAGTAGTAAATACTCTTCACTAAATAAAAGATCATTACATACCCTTTCGTAACCAAAATATTACTGTAAAACCCATATAAATAACACATAACATATAAAGTTAACTTGGGACATAAACATACTTAAATAGAATAACCATATGGTCAACTTCCACACATATCACTAAATTAAATAGCCATACGGCTGACTTCCATTCCCAATGCATTGGAGGTTATAACGTAAGCACCCGTCCGGGTATTCACGACACTACCTGTCATTTGGTTTATCACGTAACCACCCGTCAAATGTCCATGTACCATTAAAAAATAATAGCACATAAAATATTGAAAATATAAACATTTCACTATTAACATTTCATTTGAAATCACAATATATCATTTCAAGATATCGACAAAATCAATGATTTATAAAACTATTTTCAAAACCATTCAATAAAGTGATTTTTGAATCAAAGTGTCCCATACCACTTTGAAGCTTATAATGGAATAAAATTTAATAAAAACATTATAATATCATGAGAATAAAGGTATTCATGATATAATTTTACAATGGACGGTATATACACCATATCAAAGTTAATTGGCACATAACAACAATGAAGTCTCATTAGAATGTAAAATTGAGACGATATCCCTTATAAAGATGATATCCGTTGATTATGGATAAATCAATTAAATAATTATGTGTGACAAAAATATAAGTGGATATTAACTGTAAAAAAATTAGAGGTCATTCACACATATTCATAGAATTACATATTCAAGGAGTACAAGTTTAACCCGAAGAATTGAAATTGGTTTAAGAAGTTCCCTTACAAAAATTCAACAGCCTAACGGCGTGACTTTAAAATTCAGAAAATGACTTGATGAGAGAGAAAATGGTATATCAACACATGAACATAAAATTTACATCAATAAGGATATATAAGAAAATATCCCAACAAAATAAGATGTAAATTAAAATACATAACAACAAGAAGTCTTTTAAAAAGATGAGGGTGAAAGGTTCCCTTACCGATTTGGGTATCTTTTGAAACATATTCCCCATTAAATAAGGATTATATAATGAATATGTGAATACCCATATATTAAAGTATATTACAAAAAGAATACAATCATGGGAATTACATACACCACAAAAAAGGAAATAGTGGAAAAGGTATCATGAATCTCACAGGAATAAATGTGAGATGGAAAACCCCTTACCTCGTTGTAATCAATCGAGTCATATGACCAAAAGATAATAAACACCAAATAAATTACAAAATACCATGAATATAAATAAAATCATGATAATATATATCAAATGTCAGTACACAATACACCACATGCAATAAATTAGTGGTGAACAATAGAAATCTCACAAAATTAAAATTGAGATAAGAAATCCCTTACTAAAATTTGGCAGCCTAATGACGCCACTTAAAACATCCAAAAATGGATTGATTAGATCAAATGGGGTCTCTAATCATATGAAAATAAAAAGTACAGTATTAGGAATATAAAATAACATCCCCCTACATAAGATAAATGAGCTTAAAAGAAGTGACATAAAAGAGAGTACTTAAAAAGAAAGAGAGAGGTATGATCCCTGACCTCAAGTATGACTTTTCTTGTTTGTTTCTCTATATTCCTGAAGAATACAATTTTTTCAATTTATAATTGATTAAGGACCTCCTTTAAATTTTATTATTAAATTAATATCATATATTACAATGTTATAACAATTAGTTAATTTTGTGAGTTCATATCAGACGTTTTTGTCGATGTTCGGTACATGAGTCAAAAATGAACTTGTTTGAAAAGAATTTTCCATGTAGTTATAATTACATCATCTCAAGAATAGTATTAATGATTTAAATGGAATATATATCCAGTATATATTTATTTTATACTAATACATTTCATTTGGAGATAAAAAAATTGAAATTCACCGTTCATGGGGATGGTAGGCCGTACGTACGCATGAACGCTACTTTCCTTTCATTGTCTTATTAATGGAATTAAAACTAAATGAGATATATATATATATATATTATAATTCCAGAATGATATTCATCATTTATATGTAATATATATCATACATATTAATTATATATATGTACTTATAATAGTACATAACATCTGGAGATATGAAATGAAATGCACCGTTCATGGAGACGGTAATCCGTACGTACGCATAAACGCTGCTTTCATTTCTATTTCATACTTTAATGGAATGAAAACATAATGATACATAGGTATATTATAATTACATTATAATATCATTTATAACATCATTAAATCCATCCTTTATACATCCCACATATGGCATTAACGATTCAAATCACATTGAGGGGGCAGTGGTCCGCACTTCCTAATATGAAATTATCGTGTTTACCCATTATGCAAACCATAAAGGGATTATATAAATGATAAATAAAGAAGCATAAGGAAAACATAAACATAATATATATCATATATAAATATAGTGACATCTTAATGCCCACCATGAGAGGTGTTATTAGATTATTGAACAATCATCGTTTCGTGCGGCAATAATTCGCTATCCACGGAAACAGTATGTTCTTTAACCATTAGACGCAAGTGTGTGTAATTTTAGATAGAATAATTCTTATAAAAACCTCATTGTATATTTAATATACTGTTTTTGTTACAAAATAAAGGAATAAAAAGAGTTGAGGGGGTTGGAGAAGAAAAATAAAACAAAAGAACATAAGAGAAGACATTACCTTTAAATCGGGTAACTCCCCTTTATTTGAACCAAAAGTTTTTCTTGATGAGATTTCTGCCTAAGTTAAGGAATCTAGGATGAAGATATGGATGTAGATAGATAATATTATCAGGGGTTGGACGATCCAAGGGCTTCAGAGGTGTGGGTATGGGAGTATAGGTGGGGGCCTTTTATAAGAGGGAGGAGGGGAACTCTTGGAAGGTCATGAAATGTTACTTTATTATGAAATGAGTTTCAGATTTTAAAGGTCCCACAATGATATATTTCTAGAATAAAGTGATAATGGTTCTAAATCCACCCATAAAATAGGGTTTTGACAAGTGTAAGTCTTAGATTTTACCTTATCATTTCATTTTATTTAAATCGTTCATTAATGAGGCAATCACTACATCATCATGATGCCACAAATAAATTTATTTATTAATTTTATAAAAATTATAAAAAAACCATGATGTAGGAAATATTTTTATATTTCTAATTAATATTTATATTAAAAAAATATAACATATATAACCCCATGTAAAAATGGTTTTAGTAAAACAATACATGTTTGTGACATTTTTATTTTAACATTAAATAAAAAGTTATTAATGTCATTTTCTTACCCAAGTGGCTCCATGGGGTCCAAAAGTTGACCCATGGATTTTATTGGTCGGACATGACTCATCCAATAAGGGTAGGACATGTGTCAAGATAATTTCATATTATTAAAACATTATTTTTACCTTAAATTACACTAATTACCTCTAATCACGATTAATAAAACTCAAAAGTTACTATTCACCAAAAATTATTTTCATCCCATTGAAGCACATTTTACTTAATAATGACAACCATGTATGTTGGATTTTTGAAATTCAAATCTCCGAAACGGTAAAATTTCATTTAAATGAAAAATCTATTTTTTAACTACCACTTAGTGGTTTCACTATTCATCAAAAATTGATGTTTTTCAGAAAAAAACCAAAAATTCATCATAAGCTATATTTGATATTATAAATTCAAAATTGATGTAAATTTCACCAAATTCATAACATAGAAGTTTCATTAATTAATTTTATAATTAATTCCCGCTGTCAAAACAAATAGCGTGTTTTTAAGAAACAATATCTATCAAAAGATTGACACTTGTATATGTACAATTTCAAAGTGAAATTAATTCCAATGACCACACATGGATTAAATGGTAAAAATTTATTTTAATTACACCTTAAAACCAATTTAAAAGATAATCTGACGTATAAATAAATTAGACAGAAAGGAGGTTTTGAATTAAAATACAACATCTTTCACTATTCATTAAAAAATAAACTTTATCGGAAAATTAACAAAAACATACACGCAATAAATTTTGATGTCCCTATTCTAAAAAAGAATTTTATTTGGTCTCACTACTGGAAAACTAACCTATACCAATGGTTTGGAACCGTTGGTATAGGCCTCCAAACCGTTGGTATATCCTATACCAACGGTTTGGAGAACTGTGGAGAAGTAAGCCGTTGGGATAGGTCTATACCAACGGTTTTGGGAAAACCGTTGGTATAGACCTATCCCAACAGTTTTGAAAACCGTTGGCATAGGTAATATGAAAATCTATTCCAACGGTTATAAAACCGTTGGTATATGTATTTCAAAAAAAATACATTCGGTGTGATTTGATCCCTGAACCCCTCGTTTATAATAGAACGACTTAACCACTAACCTAATATGACTTTTTTAAACATAATTTCATAAATATATATATGTATTATAATAATTATTTAAAATTTAGATTTATATAATGTTCTCGGGCAGTAGACCTGGAAAAAAATCGAAGAACCTATCCCAACGGTTCACAAAACCGTTGGGCTAGGTGCATATTTTTTTTGGGAGTGTATGCTGGATTTTGGGGCACCCTTTCCCAATGGTTTTGGAGAACCGTTGGGAAAGACCCACCCCTTTCCCAACGGTTCTCCAAAACCGTTGGGAAAGGGGTGTTTTGAGCACCCTTTCCCAACGGTTTGGGGGAACCGTTGGGAAAGGGGTGGGTCTTTCCCAACGGTTCTCCAAAACCGTTGGGAAAGGGGTGTTTTGAGCTCCCTTTCCCAACGGTTTGGGGGAACCGTTGGGAAAGACCCACCCCTTTCCCAACGGTTCTCCAAAACCGTTGGGAAAGGGGTGTTTTGATCTCCCTTTCCCAATGGTTTGGGAGAACCGTTGGGAAAGGTTGCCTATACCAACGGTTTTTACAAACCGTTGGTATAGAAGTGTTGGGAAAGATCCGATTTTCAGTAGTGTCTAATATAAAGTATAATAGTGAAAAAACTGTATTTAAAGATGGTTCTCCATCAAAAGGCGGTTAATCGACCTTTTAAAGAACATTAGAATATTTATGCTTAAAATTGAATTCTTTTCTTATTTTAAGCCTCTAAATTTTATTGGGAAAATGTAAAAATATTTAAAAAACATATATAATCATTTTGTAGTTAGTTCTATTCATTTCCGCCATTACAACGACTATGCGTTAACTACCATTTAAAATAATATAATTTTATTATTAGTGTGCAACGTAAGATTTCAAAGAAACACATTGTTGCGTATTGGGTACACCATCGAGTATAGAATTACATTTAAAGTAATATTAAAATTTTATTCACAAATATTTATAAATATGAAGATTTCATATTCTTTAATTACCCATGATGTTACAATAATTTCATGAAACAATTGACAAAAAATGTTTAATTTTACTACTTGTGGATGTAGTACATATGTACTAGAACAAATGTAGATATATTCAATATGAGGCTTGAGCCATAGGAAGGAATCATATGTATCCTAGTTATAGTAGGAATCAAATCCATCATAGTTAACTTGATTGAGGCTTACACATTGAGGTTAGGCTAATTATTAGGGCTTACACAATGAGGCTTCCCTATTGATTGGGGATTACACCATAAGAATGAGAAAGGTGTTCATGTTATAGTATTCCTTTGAAACATGGTCTTCTTTCATTCATTAAATATTTTGACAATCATCTAGACATGCATTAGTTGTCTATCCGATATATTGGAATGTAATCATGTGATCTAAATGGCGTTTCCATAATACTCCACATGTATTGGACTGAATATCTGAGGGGAAATCACATGAGCTAGAGGGTTTGTATAGATTGTGATGTATTCCTCAAATGAATTGCCTTGGTATCATCACAAGAGATAGCAAAAACATATAGTGGGAATCACAAGAGTCAATGTGGAATTTATCAGATGGAGGCTCAATTATTATCTGACACTCTTGTAGGGCATTGCGAGACATGGTGCACGTGCTCAGAGGGAATTGTGAGATACTATTGACATGATTAGGCTCTTTCATGAGATCTAGCTAATCTGAACTAGAACAATTATATCATGACTGAAGTTCACTGAATGACTAAGATGATGACCCCATTGGGACTAGAAAAATCTTGGTGGCATGTCTGTGAGGCACCATAAGAATTGATTTAACATGTCCAGGGGACTTCACATTATCCAAATCAAATACAATAAGATTGTCTCATTATCTGAGTGATGTGTCTAGGTGCTTTTAAACATTTATGATTCCTCACACTGAAAGAATAATGATCAGTATATATGTTCATTAGATCAAGTATCCCATATGGTAATTATTCTTGCCTTTATATTGTGAATTCCATAGATCTGTTCATTGATAACTTATTTTTATGTGTCACGTGATATAGATGGTGTGTAGGCTGTAGTTTGCGCATCCCTCTAGAATACCTTGGTGAAATTTATGAGGGATGACCTGAATTTTACTATGAATGGAACCTATTATCTCTAGATGTTATCCGATGTATTGCATAATGGAATACATTCTATTTTCAAGAGCATCCACTACGATAAATCTGCTCTAGCGTTGGTGTATCAGATATTCCAGAGGTCAAGCATCCAATCCCTTTGTTATGGTTGGGGTGGGATATTTATATGAATTTCCACTAAGGTTGTTCACTATTTTTTATAGCGTATCTAGCATGAATCCATTATATATTAAGTGAGGTCTCTAGTGCCACACATCATTTTGAGTCTCCACCGTGTATCATTCCGAGGACTCTATCGGATTTTCAGTGACTACAATTCCTTTTTTTAACGCAACCATTATTGGATTATTTCCAATTTTTGAGGACTTTCTTGATTCATGTTCATATTCTAAATGACTTCCATATTATCATATTGACTAGTACCAGGGCCTTTGAGAGTATATGGTTTCTTTAGATATGGCCTCACATGATCTCAGGTGACTTGTCCATGGGTCCTGTGAGACCGATCCACAGACTTCATGTGATTGTCACAAGAGTTTTATGACCATAAGATCTCCATCATCCTACCCTTTTATTTTCATTATTTTGTGTGAAACAATTATGGACTCATGTGATATTTTATGATTAATTTCAGGGACAATTAGTCAAATTTTTGGTGATGCTTTGTGTGACCAATAAATAAGGTATGGGGTCCACATGCATTTTATGGAAACCCATATATATTTTTATTGGGAGCCAATGGAATCATGATATTACATAGAAATTCTTGAGTATGATAGAGTGAGGTGTTTGAAAATCCAATGATACTTCATGATTTAAGGTAGGAATATATGCAAAGATATGCGATGTCTTGCATATCGCTAGGGGGTGCACCACATGTCATTCAATGACTGCGAGTAACTCCCACCACCTATTTTATTAACTCCACTATTTGTTCTATAGAATGGATAAGGGTCATGAAAGTATTCTTGGTTTATTTCAATAATAACTTCCATTTCAATCATTGATGAGTCATGTGAACATTATGCTTTCTAGGGGTCTACAACTTTTGGATATCTTCCAATTATTTTTATTTTATTTTCAGTTTGGTTTTACAGGTGCTTTATTTTGACAATATGCATGGCCTTGGGGTTCTTATCTGGAAATTACCACATGACCACTGATTTTCTAGAGTTCCTTTTCAAAAGGAGGAATATTTGTTGAAAGGGGATATACGAGATCCACTATTGGTGATGCACTATGCATGGTCTTTTTTGGGTGACCTTAGAATGGTCATGCGATCATGAGTCCTTTGAAGGTTCATGCATTTCATAGGTCTAAACCATGTTCTTCCTCATTCTTCTTTATTAGGGAAAATAATACCCATATTCTACTATTTCTGTCTTTTTTAATTAGTTGATTCTCATTTGGTGGGTGTAAACAAATTCCCCCACATAGAATTGGATTCGCTCAGAATGAAGTGAATCTTATTCTATGGTAAATATAAGAAACTACACTATATATCTAGATGATGATGGATTCATATTACTTCCTGTGGTTAATGAACAAATCTACTGATGTTTATAACTTTAGTCCATTTTTTCTTTCATGCATGACAAGCATAGATTTTTCATTGATATGATATTATGTTAATAATCAATGATACACATCATTTTCATAATATCATGTAAACCTTAATGTCTATATCTAATTATTTAAAACATAAAATATTCATTTCAATAAGTACTCATGAATTCCATCCAAAATGAGATCCTCTACTAACGTATTAGTTTCAGTCATCCTTAGATCCCATGATTTGAATAATTATTTCTTCGGTAGGATATATGTATAAGAGTGAGAGAGTTACCACTCTCTAGTTGAAGATGAAAGACAGGGTTAGAGAATCATGATTTATTATAAGCCCATATGGTGTTCCTTCAAAGATTTTGTAGACTATATTGTTGTTGTGCTATAGTTTAGGGTCATTAAGCTCATACATTTTTTTATTTAGATAAGTGTTTTCTTAGCTAGGGCCAAATATTGATTTAGTTTAGGGCATTTTATCTCGAACCATATATTAAATTATTTTGGGGTAATTTAACTTGGACTAGATATCTCTTTATTTTAGGGTCTTTTAGATCATACCTCATGTTACATTGGTTTAGGGTCTTCTAACTCAGAACAGATGTTACATCAGTTGAGGATCATTTATCTCAGACATGATATTTCTTTAGTTTGGGTCTTTTAGCTTGGACTTGATGTTGCATTAGTTTAGGTTGTTTTTGAACAATCCTAATGTTTATTTAGTTTAGTTATATTTATCTCGGACATAATATTGCTTTATTTTATTGTCTTTTATCTAAGATGTGATGTTTCTTTAGTTATGAATCTTTTAACTCTGACATGATGTCGCTTTAGTTTATGGTATTTCCACTCATAAATGACTAGTGATCATGGATCATGGTTCAAACATTCAAGGATTGTATCAAAACACACTATGATGTTGAGGTCTCTCATTGTGTGTCTTGGGCTCAAAAGTATCTATATTTCTATTTTGTAGAGTGAAAATTTGGTTGATGAACAAAGATGCATATACATGAGCCATATGCGTACATGTATTGTCCATAAAAGGGTTCCTTGAACCGGTTTTCCATTCTGTGGTCTATGGAATATTTGTGGATGTAATATTGGTCTAGTGGTGACATACTAGGGATTCTAGGTCCACATGGATAAGAGGAATATGGGTGATGTAATTCATAAACCAAAAGTTTGAGTCATGAATATGAGATGGGGCAGACGTGAAGGGTATGCCGTATAACCTTATAAGGTTCGAGGTTCCTATGTAGCATTTCTAGGGATCAAGAGGAACTATGTTTTTTATAGAATGTAGTATATTACTTTATTTGGTGGGTTAAGGCCCTTATTCATATATATCAGGGTTTAGAGAAACACAATTTCCACTCCTTTGTGAGGGTCATGAAAGGTTTGTGAATAATCAGACATCTACATGATGAAATTTTTTATGGGGGAAGGCTATCCAAGAAGGGTTTTAGAACCCTAGGAAAACTAGCTATTGAATTATTACTCTCAATCCCTATTCCATGTGGTTTTGAATCATAATGTGCCATCTATAAAGTGTTTGTGATTGATGTGGCACGTTCCATCCTTGAGAAAGGGTTCAAAATAAACATCCATAATGTCAAGGATATAAAATTTTCTCGAATGGTTTGGTATAGAAATTTTATGTCATGGTACAAGATGATTAGATCATGAGTATTATATGAAAAAAACATACCATGATTAGTTTAGATATATTGGGTTACTGAGTGAGGCTGCAGTGATGTCATGGCTCACAAGGATCATAATTTTATTTTTAAGAGTGATGATTTTGGTTGATGATAATAGGAAAATATACATGATATATAGTCTATATTAATATTCAAGAAAAGGGTCCCTTTATGTCATTTTATCTTTTCCAAGGGTCATAGTGATTTGATTTACCCTAATTCTTAAATTGTGATTTATGTAAAACGTAATATCCACAAAGGGTTCAAAAACCCTAAAGGCTATGAAACCACATTTAGAATATATTCTAATGGATATTAGGTGTAAAAAATCATAACTCTAACATTTTCTTAGACCAGGAGTTCCAGTGATCATATCATGGATTTTACTGGGTCTTCAATGTAAACCTTATGAGCTTTATACCCGATACATTTGTGCTCAATTTTTTTCTAGAAATCATTAGGTGAAATGTTTAGTAGAAAAAGATTTGATTTTTTTCAGGGTTCCCTTTGTGTGTTTTAATACTTACATGTTTTGTGACTAGATATCCATGGGTTTCATTAGACATTTATGGGGTTCATTAGAAATTGATGGAATGTTGAAGGTATCACCAAATGGAAATTGATCCAGGGCCTTCTATGAATGAAATTATATGCAGTGTGTTACTAGATTTCCATAAAATCAATATATGATGTAAGATCCAACAAATAATATTTACAGATGATCTTACTGATAGTTCTTTTCTCATTCATATCATACCTTTTAATGGTTATCTTGGTAGGGGAAAAACCTCTTTACCCTATCCAAAACATCATAGATTTGGAACAATGTTGAGATTGATCCCATATCAATTATAAATCGGGACCCATTATTCATCGTTGTTATTGAGTCTTCCTAAAATTTATAGGGGCATGATGTGTCCATGAAGGAACTCCTTCATATCAATGTTAGTGAATAAGATTATGACATGTACTTCTGAGTCTATAGTCTCCACGTGATATACCTTGATTGAAGTAATTTTTATATCAAAATATTTTGGGATCAAGAGATACTCAATAAGAATTTCATAGAGATCTTTTGAAAGACCAAGTTCCTCATGGATTAAGATCTTGGTTGGGAATGTATCCATCTATTGAAGAACAACATACTTTTGTGCCAATGTTTAGAGATTCTCTAAATGGGATTTCTCTTGGGATTGCAGCTTAGGATTTGAAGAAATTTAGGTAGATGGTATTGGTGCTTTCATTGGAGTAAATGGAGAGTCTGATGCTAGTTGTGTAGGTTGGGATGGTCTTCCCCATTTTCTGAGTTTATTAGGTAATTGAATCCCTACTAGATGTCCATGAATAAAAATTTGGTGTGGATGACTATTGGAGGGCTCTGGGGAACCTCCCTTTTTTTTGGTTCTTCTGGAGTTCATTCCCTTGGGTCTCCACTACATATGTGTTCTCCATGGAGAAATCACCTATATATTGTGTTCAAACACGAATATTCTATCCTCTGTATCCTTGGATCTGGTGAATGTGGCCTCCCGTTCCCTGTTTATGTGTAAGAAATTCATATTGGGGGTATATTCATCATTTTAGAAGGGTTTTTTCAGGTGTATCACAATGAAAAAACCAAATATGATCTTTTCCTTTTATAATTATTTACTTTTTGGGGCGGTTCTAATGTTGTGGATGTTGTAGTGAATAAATCTGAAAGAGTTAGGGTTTGTTTTCTGAAAAAAAATATGAATCTTCAAATTATTTTTCTCTCTACTTCTGGTGGTCACACCCACCTTCATGAGGAATACATTATATTCCATATTTAGGTGGTGGATCTATTGTGGTTCAATTTTTTTGTTCCCTCGGAGAGGAATGAGATTGATCAACTATTTTCCAAGTCATTTAGTTGTTGAACTTTTCCACATGTGTAGACGAAACCTTCTTCCAATAACCATTTTCATTGGGTTGTGAAATGGTTTTTTCAATCACATGATCAAAGGAGTTATCAAAAATCAGATGTCTAGAATCGATAATTCATTGAAAGATGTATTTGAGGAATAGTTTTTTTTTATATTTAGACCCAACCTTCTATGAAAAGGTTTGTAAAAGAGATGATCAGTGAGGTCATCCTCATTAGGATTCCTAGGTCATGGATGCTTGAGTAAGTTTTTTTTGATGGATGATAAGACATAAATATAGGCTTGTTAAATTTAGAAAGAGTATACTATGTTCATCAATTTCTCAAATCCTGGGTGACCCTTATTTCTCTCTTCATCTGGCCAAAGGAGAATCAGTGGTTGTCACCGCATGAGAGGAGGTTTTAGGTAGTTTGATGCCTAACATGGTGTATTGATGGGGAATGATGCTGGATTTAGAGTAACAACTGGTAATTATACTCTATTTATAATTTTATCTTGTATATTAGGCATGACAGAAGACTTATATTAGGATCACTGTATATCCTCTTTAAGATATTGTTCCATTTCAACAAACTCTCAAAACCCAATTGGATACTTCATGGGTATTAGAGGTGTCTAAAACTCATCCTAGATATTTTAAGAATAGGTTTCCAATGGACACTCAAGTGAGATAGGATTCATTAGGTAATAGATTAAACCATTACACCTTGACATGAAATTAGTTACCCACTCAATATCTTGATTTTTGATTTTTTTCGGGTCAACAATCATGATTTCTCTTAGTGTATAGATTAATTGATAAATTAAATGATTATAAACTTCTTCTTGTACAGAAAATGATTATGATGGCAGAATTGTATACCAGAAAAGGCAAACCCAATCATAGTCTAAAAGAAAACCCTCACCTTTTTGGCCTCTTGTTTCTCAAGAGGGCTCATCATTAGCTCACATATAAATAAAAACTGTCTGATATGTTGTTCAGGTTCACCTACACTGTCAAAGGTTGAGAATGTATGATTACCAAATTTCAGTGGATGTGGAGTATCATCCAAACCTTCAGGATATGACTTCCTCTCATGATTCAATAGTTTATGTCACCCTCCCTTTGATAGAATTTGAGTAGACAAGTGCATGATGATGTTATGTAAAAATATGGGAACTATTATCTGATCCAACTCCCATACACATGGTGTAGGTGGAGGTTGATGAGGTGGTCATGTATTCAACTCCTAATATTTCCAAATTCATCCTATGACTGAATTATTTACAAGACAAGTTATAGGATGTTGTTGAAAGTGAGAGATGTCATGATCAATTTTTACTACTTTATTTATGTGAACTGTATATCTAAATTTGAATCCAATATGAGGCTCAGATACTAATCTCATTGGTGGGTAAGAAATATGAGGGAGAATATTCATCTATACCTAAAGACTATACTTAGTGGGATTGTTTTTTATGATTAGGCCCTTGTTGAGATGTTGGAGAGCTCATATTTCACTATAATATTATTAAAATTATTCATCCAATGAAGGGATTTCAAATTGTTTGGAAGGAAACTATGATTTAGTCTCTAGTTTCCCTTTTTATTTATTATTATTCTAATAGGGAGGTGGTAACACATTATATAGAGATGCCCTATTTTGTATCCTTCTTCGGTTCCGGTTTCATGCAGCTTCATTTGGTTCATCCAAATCACACTCCTATGAGGGTGTGTTTTCTATTTTCCAACCCATATGATTATCATCTTGATCAATATATTTCATATTTACAGTGAAGAAACTCATAGTGGAATATCATAAATGGTGGATGGGCCATTAATTTCAACCTAAAAGGTTGATTCTATAAAGCATTCAATATGGTCATTATTTGAACCCTTGGACCTATTCTAGATTTTTTTTGTGACCAAAAATGGGACGGATCACCTTCAACTTCCACTCCTCCCATCTCATCCAATAAACAGTTACCTTCAGAGTGTTTCTAGTTCTGAATACTGAGTGGGCCCCAACCAATTAAAGCTTTTGTTATGGTGGAAGGTAAATGTGGGACACCAAATATTTTCCTCCGAACCTATAGATGAAAATTTCTCTTTATGGCTATAATTATGGTGGGGTTGATCTAGAATTACATTTTATGTCTCTAGGATCCTCTTAGGGGATAATGGAAATGGTGATGGTGATTGAGAGTTAAATACACCATGTCTAGTGGGTTTGAGTTTTTTGCATCTACTACCTATGTGTCTTGTATCCTTTAGGGGATTGAGGATCCAAGAGGTAGATGATGTTATTAATAATCTCATGGACCGGTGAGCTGGGTCCACTCTCAGATGGTAGATATTGAATATGGTATTACATCACATCTCATGTGGTGTAGTTGTGATTTTATAGGAACTGGTTGTGAATGAAACCCATGATGTGAACCATTTATTACAAGAAGTTGTACAGATGATCATAACATCATTCTCCATGTTCAAAATGTGTTATAATTTCTTCTAGGGTCATAGTATTATTTGATGTTGGCAATTCTCCCTCCATATTCTTGATGTCTAGGTACCGTTGATGTGGGGGAATTTTTTGTAGTGACCAACTGGAACAAGCATTACCAATCCCCTAATTTCTATAGACAATATAACATTACAGGATGTTTTATTTGTGGTTTCTTACAATTACAAGGGTGTGATAAACTATAATGATCTTTACTATACCGATAATCAAATATGTATGATTAATGTGGATTTATATATTATCTTCTAATGAGTTGTGATGAAATGGAAGAACATAAGTTGAATATTTGTTCTTTGCTTTTCCAATTTTGGATCTCGATCGATGGATATGGATGCTATATCTAGCTGAAAATAGTATATTTTGAACATATGAAGATTTTATGCATATCCTAGATAATTTTGATGTCAAAACTTCAGTATTTATTGAGTATCCCATATATGTTTCAATATATTAGTAATTCTGTCTTTTTCATGGTCATCTAGGATCTCATTTATATTGGTAGTGAGGGTTTAGAACATGATAAGAGGTTGTTTCTTGATAACTCTCTACTTATGCAAATGTCAACCTCTTACCCATCATACAGATATGCCTCAATCTATTCTAACTATAGATGATGGCTCCAATTGTTGCATTCTGGCAGGAGTGGAGTGTAGATGAATGTTGATGGGGAACTGTATACTATTGAACATGATGTTTCAATAACCTCTTGGTCTGAAGGTGTCAAATTTTTAGACACAAATCAAAATCAAGGTATCTGGTTAAGGGGATGATTTCATTTCCTGTGATAGATATCCCCATGGATGGGTTTACGATGTTGGATGTTAGGAGTTGAGTCCCTTTGATCCATCTCCAAACTACAATGAGAATAACTATCATGGTAATTAACGCATTCTGCTTCTGAATTGATATAATAGTTTATGGACCATTGTAGTGTGGAGAATGTGTCTTTATGAAGATCAGTGACACTACCATTGAGTATATTAGGAATATAGTCTATGTTCTGTGTTGTGGTAGGTATATTCCAACCTTTTTTTGGGATCTTGCAGGAATATCAGCATGTTGGATGATGGTTTACAGAACATTTATACAACTATCTAGTGCTGCGGGAATAAGAGTATGCATTTGATAAGATTTTGGAATATTCAATTCAGTCTTCTTGTTATTTATAAGAATATGGGAATTTCCTAAGTCATGTTCTATTCTTACATTGTTACCCTAATACAATATGGATGTATGAGCCTGATCCGGAGCCTCTAAGATATGTTGGTGATCTTACTTACCAAAAGCTGGAGCCTTCCCTAAGGCATGCTATAATCACACCTAGTTAGCCCTGATTGGTACATGAATATGATCCTGGTCTGGATATGCATTCCCCACTGAAATATATATGCAGAACTCTATAATGGGAGAAGGAATTTGATCAAATTCCTCTATTTCCTTGGAATTATGATGGCACAATAGTTCATTGATGGAAGTAGCAATTTTATCCTTATATTCGTGATCTACAGAAATATGTAATTTTGATTCACTGAACAAAATAAGATCCCATCTCGAGGCTTCTTCTATTCTAATCTGGTCAGCCCCTACTATATCACATATATATTTTTGGTATTTGGTGTTTGGAGTAAGATTTTTGACTTCTTTGATATAAATTTGTGCCAGTCACTATTCTTGTTCCTCTCCCACATAGTGACACCTAGACATAATGTGAATATGAGCCCAATCATGGGCCATTGAAACATCCCACAAGGAAATTTTGATAGGAAATATCCATTTTCTAGTGGAATGTGCCTCTCCCACATGGTATGCCCCCTTTAAAATGGGAGTATTATCCTAGTCAGATGCCTTTTAATTTATTTTAATATGTTTATAATCCTCTTTGACTAGAGAAATAGTGTTCTCTTTCTATTGTACAACCCTTTTTTCAAGATGATTATCATTTTGAATTTCCTTGGTCATGGGATAGAAGTATGCAGCTATCTCTTTATCTTCAACAGTGTCAAAATATACAGAAGAGTTTCTCAATGGATGCTAAAATATATAGTCATTTCTGAAATGTATATGTAGGGATATAAGCATTTACATTTTCTATCTCTATTATACATTGGAAGAAGTTTCAATTTAAGTGAGAATATACTAAAAATTAGGTCTTCCTTATTCCATAAAAATATGAATATGGGCTTTAGGCATGGTGTTATGGATATATTCCCCCCATGCATTCTTCTAGAAAATGATCACAGACTTGTTTCGAGTCATCAAGGATATAAGCATGATTTCTGGTCCCAATCGCAGTATGTTGGTAGACATTATCAGTATGAGTGGGTATATGAGTCCTCTCCTAGATCTTCCACACCTTTATTTCTCGATGAGAATTCATTTTCACTCATACATGGGAATTATTGGTGGTATCATGTCATGTGGTACCCCTATTTGGTGACCCGTACATACCGATTGGGTGATGTTGGTGATGACAGGTGATAGTTTACCTCCCGATGGACTCCTGAACCAAAAGAGATCCATTTTTTGGATTCCTGATCCAACTTCATCAGAGACTGAAGGTGGAAGTTTTCATTTCTTGTTGATAAGTTTATAAAGTGTTTGTTTGTAGTGGGATGGGATACTTGGATAGTTGTATCCTTCCTCTGGTGATAGGGACTCACTGGCTGCTATTCATGGAGAGCCTCACAAGTATCCTCCATGGTAGGGATTGTACTGTGTCAGTTTTACTCCTAAGACATCATATTTTCGGCATTTTATTGGATTTTTCAAACATGTAAGATGAAATTGTGACCAATAGGGATTTCAGACATTGATGATTTACTAGATAGAACTTTGGAATATGAAGATATTGTCTGAAATCAAGATGATTTCAATATCTATAGTCATGTAGACAACAAAGAACAAGGTCAATAATTATTGAAATATCTTAGGCATAATGTGATAAATCAGAAATGCATGGTTAAAAAAATATTCTTGATATTCCCTATCTTTTAAGAAGACTTGATTGTACATTTAAAAACAGGGATAGACTTATGATAATGCTAGTTACATAGAATATTCTGTATGATCATGCCATACATACTTCATTGTTTGTATAGGTTTTGGAAAACATTGTATCCTAAGTGATCCACATCAGGCTAGTCAATTTTGTTTGCATATGGTGTGGAAACAAAATTGTATGATGGATAATAACCATTTATTTGTTATTTCATAGCTTCACTTAGGGTTCAGTATTTTTGTTCCACCGATATATGAGGAAAAGGATGGGATCCACCCAATGGTTCATATTGTGGGGGGGGGGGGTGTTGTGTTGTTCACAATAATTAATATCATGCTCTAATTATCTCCCTTAACAGGATCTCCCAATGGCCCCTCATCCATGAATGTGTAGGGACCATCATTACCAAGGTAGTCGACAACCTAGGTTTTTAGAACCGATGACTCATGGGAACATTAATTGGTTTAGAGGATGGGAGTTTGGGCTCATTGTACCCTTTTAGGGAAAATTGATTCAAATATTAGGACTATTTAATTGATTTATTATATGTTTGTGAATATCTTCATAATCCTGATAGGAATCGGTTACCAAAAAACACTACTATAGGTAAATTATTTTTCATTTGCAAAAAATTAGGATCTATTTTGTGAATCCATATTTATGTATATGATTTTCTAGATCATTTTTTAGTAATATATATCTTTTTATGTTATAAATATTTATAATTAATTTGTTTGGAATTTAATTCCATGTAAGGAGGTGGTTAATATTCCATTTAGGGTATTGAGATATTATGAGGAATCCTATGTTTCTTGGTTATTCTAGGAATCAAAACCAACAAAGATCATTTGACCCATGCAGATTATCATCATGTAAAAATGACTCTTATGGTGCTCTGGGACCCCAAGTATTCAAGATCGAGTCATAGAGGGATTTCCTATGTATCTGGAGTATAGATATAATTAGTATTTCCATAGTTTATTGATTTCTCAGTCCACTAATGGATGTGGTACAATGATCATATCATGGGAATAATTTGGTCCTAATAGATTAGATGAATGATTCATAAAAGGAACAACACTCAAAGGTGTTTTTATTTTAGATCAGACCTTATTAAGGAATCCTATTTATGCTTGTTATTTTAGGAATCAGATTCCTCATATTTGAAATTATCAGGGATTACACATTGAGGTCTTTCATATATTTTTAGAGGTTTATATTGTAGATTCTAGGATCATGTAACTTTATAAGGCAACATGATCTATTCCCGTTGTGAGGAATAAGGTATATAATGTAATCAATTTCATTTACATGAACAAGGTACATAATTCTAATATCACCCATAATGATAAATATGGTGCTTGAACCTCATAAAGAGGTGTCCTACGCATCTAGGATGTGGTAGGAATCAGAGCCTTAGTAGTACCATTTATTGAGCTGACACATCGACCCTTCCCTATATGCCTGGGCTTACCATTGAGGATTCCCTATTGATTGGGGATTACATACTACAGATGAGTGTAGTGATGAAGTCCAAGGATTCCCTTATCTTTGGAAAGGGTTATGGTGAATGTGATATAATCATTGAATCTCCCTAATCCCATGTGGGGTATTCAGAGTGTGGGAAACATGGGATGAAAAATCATCAATTTTACTTCTTGTGGATTTGGGAAATATGTACTTGAACAACACTTGAGATATTAAATATTGATAATAGGCCTTATGATGTCTTCCTACTAATCTTGGTTATAGAATGAATGAATTTCATCATTGTTCACTTGATCAAGGAATACACACTGAGGTTTCCCTTACGACCAAGGCTTACACATAGAGGCTACCCTATTGATTTGGGATTATATGCTAATGATGAAGAAGGTGATCTAGTCAAAGTATTACCTTTTAACCTAGTATACTATACTTCTTGACATATCATGATCTTCTTCGTGGAATGCCTTAGTGGTTTCTCTGGCATACTCGAAGGAAATCATTCGATCGAGTTTACTTTTCTAGAATACTCTGCATGTCTTGGATTGTATGTAGGAGGGCCTATCACATTACATGGATAGATTTTCTAGAGGGTGTCTCATGACTGGGATGACTATCCCTAGTTTCATCATAAGAACTGACTAACTCAAATATAGGGAATCACAAGAGGCAATTTGGCATGTATCACAGTGTGGAACATGTCATTAATGAAAATCTAGGAGGGTATTTTTGGACCAAGCCGGCATGCCAAGAGGGTGTCCTGAAACACTTTTGAGATGCCCAAGTTCTACTATGAGATCTAGATGATCTAAACTATAACCATTATGTGAGTCAGGCCACATGAATTATATTTTCCACCCATCTAGGAAGACTAGACTGGATGGCCCTGTGAGATCTGAGCAGCATGTCTATGAGGCACCACATGAATTTCATTGATATGTTTTGGGAAATTATCATGATTCAAATTGTATACCATATATGTGTCTCATGATCAGAGTGATTTTTATGGTGATGTCACACATCTTGTATAGTTCACATGAAGTGCATAAAGATCAACATATATGTTCTTTAGCTCAGGTCTCCCATATTCAGTCTTATTCTATCCTTCAGATTGATAATGCCTTATATATTTTCATTTATATCTTATTATTATGTCTCGTGTGATCTAGAAGGTGTGTTGTATGTCCTTCACTTATCCTTCTAGAAGTACCTTTTGTGATCTATGACTGATCTTGTGATGTTTTTTATGCATGGCGCATGATCAGTATGACTATTCACTAGTATATTAACAGAAAAAGGACTTGTCATTCATGAGATCATTCACTATGTAAAATATTCTCTAACATCGATTCATATGAAAGTCTAGAGTTTAAGCATATAATCCTTTTTCTGTGTCAGAGTGGGGAATTTATTGTTATTTTAGCCTCGGTTGTTCTCCCATTTGCACAGAATATCTAGTGAAAATCCATGATGGAGTTGGTGATGGGCTTTGACACCACATGTCTTCACGAGTCTTTATCTTGGATCATTTTGAGGGAGCCACCTGATTTTTAGTTATCATGAGTCCCTTCCTAAATGAATCCTTTATTGGATTATTTCCAATTGATATATACTTTAATAAATCACAAAGATATGCCTAAAGACTTCCATATTGTCATATTAACATGTCTAAGAGGATTCGTGAGTCTAGAATTCCTACTGAAAGGGCCTCACCAGATAACGTGTGACTTGTCCACAACTCTCACGAGACCTGAGCTGTGGAATACATGTTCATTTTGCAATCATTTTACTACTATATGAGCTCTTTAATCCTCCTGTTTTATTTCATTTTGTACACATAAAATGTTGGGATTCTTGTGAGATTGCATTATTTGTTTCAAGGGAAATTACGTTTTTTTGTGATGCTTCATGCAACCAATAATGGTCCTATAGTGGTGCATGATAATTTTATGGAAACCCCAATATGTTTTTACTTAGTGATCCAAAGGGAAGTATGTTGTTTATTGGTCATACCCGAGGCATTCCATGTGACAAGGCTGATAAGACAATGGGAATTCGTGAGATGTGGCAGACATATTGCATTGGACCTATGGTGTCTTGTGGATCACAATGAGTGAATTTCATGCCTTTCAGTGACCACAAGTACTATATATATCCTCTATTTTTATATACATTTTTTTTATCTAATATGGATAAGGATAATGTCAGATAACTCGGTTATTTTCAAGGATACATTCAATTGATGATGAGTCACATGAACATTTTGAATTCTAGGGTCTCCAAATTTTGGATATATTTCCAATTATTCTCAATGTATTTTTTGTATGGATTTTCATGAATTTCATTCCAATAATCATTGTATCTTAGGGGAGAATATCTTGATATCACCACATGAACATAGTTTTTCCAAAGTTCCTTCGCAAAATCAATAGTTTTTTGAAAGGGGTTCCATAGGATATGTTGTAGGCTCTACACTGTGTAATGTTTTTTTGATGTGACCTTATAATGGTCATGTGATTGTAAGTATTTCAAAGTATCACATGTTTCTTTGGTCTCAAAAATCTTCTTCATTATCTTCTTTTTTGGGGAAAATAATACTCATATTCAATTATTTATTCCATTGTGAATTTTTCAATACTAATTTGGTAGGCTTCAAAAATGTACTAGGATAAACCTAATGTGTCCTGGAAGAATATATGAAACTTTAGACATCCAAAAAATTATTTTTCATCATAATGTGGTGTTACAGTATGATTATCACCACTCCGGATATGGTTTTTGGTTTTAATCAATGTTTAAAACTCAAAGGAATCATGTGAACAATTACTGTGAATACAAAGGAAATGAATTTCCTTATGAGACACAGAATTGATAAAGAGATGAGATTTAATATATCTTGACTATTTTTACTCAACTCTATTGTGATATTTTTGGTAATATTAATTATGTTCAACTTCTAATTATACTAAGGATAAAGAAATATGTTAGTGAATTTTTTAATCAACAATGAAAACCATCCCTCAATGGGTCTTATGATCAACTATATTTTGAACAATGTATAAATGTAATAGATATTAAAATAACTATTATTTAGTTATCATACCAGGAATATGTTTTCCCATAATTTTTTCAGTTTTAAGGTAGAGTAGATCATTCATGGAGTCATATTAAGAATATGGTGAAAGAGGAGGAAATTGGCTCTACGTAATGGGAGGCATTTTATGAAATATTTTTTAGTATGTATTTTCCCTTTGTTCTACATATATAAATAGAGAAGTAACTACATGACCTTAACTAAAATGGTCATTAATTCATTGGTATATATGAAAAAATGTTTACAAGACCCGCAATGTATGATTATTTTTTAATAATCATTCATAAAATAAAAATATATCAGATCCCTATTGGTTTGAAAACTATGTATTTGAATAGAATTAAACCTAGGGGACCTTGGATTTTATGAATAAATTGATTGCTATATAGTGAAATTTGAAATGGAGTCTAGAAAACCTAAAGGTTTAAGTGATAATAAAAGGAATATTGACCATCATGGAAGTTTTTATTGTTTTTCACATGGAAGGATGAAAAATTTTCTGTAAAGGACCAATAAAAAATTTCTGGATTCTGAAGAATAGAAGTGAAGAAAAATAATTTCAGAGTCATGAAAAGAGGATAGTAAATGAAATGTATGGATAAATATATTATAATAATTCACTACTCACACATATATTCTATAAATGAAATGAGTCAATGAAATATGAGAATCAATTCTCAAATCCATGGGAAAATGATGACAGTAAGACAAAAGAACCACTTATGACAAATGAAAATGGGAAACACTACACATTTTAATGAAATTAAGTGAATTGTGATAGTTAGGGAATATATATCCTCTAATCTAGAATATTTGATTCTATATTTATTCATTTATTAATAATAACTATGAAAATATTATTATTTAGTCAGTTTTTATATGATTTTGAGCTTCATCTAACTCTCCCTATAAAGATTCCATGTATATATATTCTTGGAATAAATAAATGATATTGTATATTTGAAATTATCTTATGATCATATATCAGTAAATTAATTAACCCAAACCACTAATGGAAGAAATTTTTCCAAAGAAAAGAGCTTATTATAAAAATAATGGGTGTACAAATCTTTTCCAGGAATAAATGAATTTATTGTGAACATTTGCGAGATGATTAGTATAAATTAAGGAATATATAATCTAGGTATTATTATTTTTGTATGAGACAATATAAGTGATTAAAATTTATTTTATATTGATCATGGATGGATATGATATCAATTTTTTTTGAATATGGTTGGAATTATTTTGTAAGAGTCTTATGGTTCACTAATTAGGGAATAGACTAAGCTAAAATTTTTAAAGTATTGTCTCATAATAATGTATGATTTATAGAAAGAAAAAAAATTACAGTTTTGGTAATTGATTAGATGTTGAAGTAATGACTTATGGATCTTTTGATTTGTTAAAAGTGCATTACGCTAGAAAATTTATTCTCAAATATCAATCTACTAGAATAAGAAATGCAGTAGAAATAGATCAAATAATAACCAAAGGTATATATTTTTATTATGAAATTGAAATAAAACAATAAGTTTATTTCATTGAGATATTTACTTAGATAATAAATTAATCTATTTATTTTAGTAGAATAACATTGAAATTAAATCTTCAACCATTTATGTTTCTCATTGATAAATTAATGCTCTTTTATCACATTAAAGGGATACAGTTTTGTGATGTTTAACACTCTATTAACTATTTTCTTTATCACTCACTATCATTCCATGGTAGTTAGGTTTTTATTATATATTAATGTTTTCACATCCCACATGTTTCCTCCAATTTGTAAACGTAGTTATGTGTTATTATAGATATCCTTTGGAAATCTCTTTCCCTATTTTATGGGGATGTTTTACTAACCATTCTTATAATATGGGTTCTTTATAGAAGATTTTTTCAATTATGAAAACATCGATTAAAAATAAAAACTCAAAATTGTGATGAGAAAATTTAATAAAAGGATTATAATGAACCACCTTGAGAATTTTGAAAATTTTTTACTCTAAAAAATTTATTTCTTCGATAGCTTGCGTTACACACAACACAAAGATTAAGCAAGACACAATACACTATTAAAAAATTATTATTTGGTGTGATAGTAACAAAATAGATATTAATTTGGATTTAATGAATAATATTAACTAAATTACAAAATATTTATAAATTTCCCACTAAAAATAAACATATTGATAAAATAATTGTAAATAATCACTCTATTAGTAGTACGGTTATTTTATGCTACATAAATAGGTATTCCTCAAAAATGATTTTATTGCAACTTGTGAGGAAATTTTATAATTAATTTTTAGGACTATTAAAAATTTTATTTAGTAAAAAAATATCAAATTTTAATTCCACATATCAAAATATCATTAATGATATTTTTTGATATTATTATGAAAAGATTGATTTTTTAGTAAATTTTTCAAAAATACTGATTTTTACTGATTTTTTTCAGCTATTTACAAAGTGAAAATATGTTTTTCAAAAATGTTTTTAATGTATAACTAATTATATTATATTATTAATTGAATAATTAAGTTATGTATAATCAATTTTATCATTGAATTTGTTATAAAAACTTTCATACATAAAAAGATATATTTTTCATCTAAAGTAATATTTTCGTTTGGTTTTTTGAATTTATTTTAAAATTAATTTCCAGAAATTTCAATAATTTATTTTTATGAAGATTAGTATAATTTTTGTTTCATGAATTCAAAATATTCCTATAATTTTTTTAATTTTTATAGAGAAGCTAAATTTTTGGTAAATTTTATGAAACACTATTTTAATGGAGTAATATTTTATTTATCTTAACTATAAGAAATAAAAATATTACAAAAATTTATGCAACAAATGTAATTTAATATTAAAGATAAAATAATAAAAATATAAAACACAAATACTTTATAAAAATGCAAATTATAATTTATTCTATGAAAATATTAAAATCATTATTAGTGTCTATATAAAGCTTCCATATTGGTGAAGAAGTCATATATAGAACTATAAGATAATATTTGAGAAGGATTACTTCCATTATCAACTTTATTTAGTAAATATAAAATTATTTATAATATCTTTATGGTTATACATGAATTTATCTATTATAAAAATGTTTTTTATCAAAATTATTGTACAATTCTTGTGTAAGACCAAAAAAAGACAAAATAACATATTAGACAAGCTTTCATGACATATATATGAGTTAAAATAAATATTTAAAAAATAAAAAATATTTATTTTCAGAATAATAATCTTATTTTTATGATGATAATTAATTTATAATTTTTAGGTATTAAATACATATGCTAAACACTTATACAATACATGCACTGTAATTAGTAAATTTATCAAAAATCAATTAAATGTTATAAAAAATATTAAAATTAAGATTATTTGATATAATTAATGTGATACGTGAAGTTTATAGATTAAAATTATAAATTTATAATGTATTAAAATATTGTTTTATAATTTTACTTTTCTTTGATGATCTTATTAAATACAATGTTATGAATACTTCAAAAATTTACATTAACAGTATTTTAAAATTAATTATATTTTTTTACTTGATATGAAATTATTTAAAATATTAAATTTCTCTATGTTACTAGTATATTGTGTACAATATCTATCATGGACCCTTTATATGATATTTTTCTATTTTTAGTAAATATATTTACCATTAATGAGTAAAATTTTTTGTTGTTATGATATGTTTGATAAAGGTTAATGAAGGGTTAAAATAAAAACATAAGGGAAAAAAGATATTAAAAAACATGTATAATTTTTATTAGATTCATTTAATTTTACACTAATAACATTAGGTTGGAAATTATTTATTTAATCAATACATTTCCATAAAAATGACTTATATATAACTTAAATCAATGAATGTTACAAAATTTTGATCTTATTTTATATCTTATATCTTCACAAAAAGAGAAAAAAATTTATAAATAAATATTAATAGAAAATTTATGATTAATGAAAATTTTCTCATGATGTCAATTTATTTATAATTTTTTGTAAATATTTGATTATATTTAATTCTAACACAACATAGATGCAATATTTCTTGAAATAATGAATAAATATAATAAAATATTTTACAATTAAAAAAATATAATTTATTAATTCAATTTGTGAAATGTATTAAATAGTGTAATATAACATATTAGTATTATATTAGAATATAATATTAGAATGTAAACTTTTTAATTATGTTTTTTATGAAAAATATCTAAATAGTGTATAAATTGATAATAATGATATTTTATGGGAATAATATTTTATTAAACAACATAAAAATCCACTAAATCCTAAAATATGAATATTTTGTAAATAATAGGCCTTACATGTCATCTTTTGTCTATTTATAAGCCTTTTGGATCCATTTGTACTGAGAAGTAATTTATTATAATTTATTCTTTTTAGAAATTCGAAAAGTTCCACACACCTCAATTATAAAAGGGAACCTATATCATATCTTTTCCACACTACTTTGATAATTCTACCTCTACCAAAACAAAAAAAATTACCTTATCAAAAACCCCAGAAAAATCCTAAGGTTTTATGTTATCCAAAAATAACAACCCTAGAGCCCATTAGAGGAGATCTAATAGAGGCGTTTCAGAGAATAGGTAATCGCCTTAGTCAAAAAAATTAATTTACACTATACTCCCATAAATATATGGTATTTATAATAAAATAATATTTTCACTATCTTCGATATTATAAATTATTATTTTGATTATTAAAACACCACTACACAACATCTTCTCTATAAAATTAGGTGTTAATGTATCGCTCATGGTTTTTTACAACTAAACCTCTCCATGTGGCGATGAAATTAATTTACCATCACCATATTTAATGGACTAGGATCATGAAATAATTAATGATTATTTAATATATTTACAATATAATTAGACATAAATTATTATAACATGGCATCTAACTACTTACCATCAAATCCTTTAGTAAATGTTATCATCAATCATGAGTACTTGTGGATTGCCACCTCCATGAAGCAATTTTTATGTTTTTCATATATATTTTAATTAGATAATAATGAGGAATAGTATGAAAAATATATATGATATATATATAAAAATAAATAAAAATATATATTATATAATAATTATACTATATAGGTGAATTAATATTTTCATTTCCTTCATTCTGCCTATTGAACCATGAATACATTGTTCATTCATACATACAGTCTACCGTCTCCATGAATGGTTGAATCCAATTTTTTAAATCTATTAATTTAATGGATAATTATAATACTAATATAATTATTATATATATATATGATATTTATATCCCGATTTATATTCTATAGATGGTTGAAACATGATTAATGTACAAGTAATGGGACTATTGACCTGAAATACTCATGATAAACATAATAGTTAACACCTGGAAATGAATTTTTTTAATAAATATTGATAAATTGGGTGTTTAATTGTTATCAAGGGATCATATATTTTTTTATAAGTATGTCACTGAAATTGTTTTTATGAGGAAAATATGTTAATAAAACCCATTCCCTTTTCCACGGGTTATACATTAATTAAATGGTTACGAAATCCATTTCTATTTATGAGTTTTGAGATGATAATTAGTTTATGATATAATTCAACACATATATATATAAATATTATTTATGTGATATGTGTGACCTATATGACTATCAAATTCAATAGGTTGATATGGATAATTCAGGGGATAAATATGTTATACCTTTAGATAATTTCATGTAAACAATTTTTAATATAGACCTAGTTTTAGTGTACATAAGTTTATGCATGGACCTGGACTTCATGTCCCCAATTTTATTCAATGAATTGAGTTAATATCCACATGTTGACTCCGGTACAAGATTTCATGTCCATACATTTTTTCAAGGACCTGTTTTCATATTCTTAACTCAATGATTTGATTTGTTTCCTTTTATACAATTATAATGTTATAAATTTGTTGTATTTAAAAATTCCTTAATATTCTATTTTATTATCTCATGGAACATGTTCTTTGACTCTGATATAATTCATGACTTATGATCATCGATGATTTATTCCATAACTTAAGATTATGATCTATGTTATGCAGTGTGAAAATATCAAATTTTAAGATCATGTTATTATACCCTCATGCATATTTTATTAATATGTGATCATTGATATATCGCTTTTTATACTTAATGATTATCTAATATTACCCTTTATTATGTTCCCATTCCCTAGATTATGATGAATGGTTTTAGAAATGATATCTCTATGAAATATGATAGTCTTAAAGAGTTTAGTGCGAGAATATATAGATCATTTATGAACATTTTGTTTACGTGTCCATGTTTTCCAAGGCACAATACCTATATAATTCTATCATGATTCATTTAATATTTAAATAATATAAATTTATTTATATTTGATATATTTTTATGCAATGTATTGATCTTTATAAACACTCTCCGCATGTTTTTCTCAACATTCCCAATGAGTATAGGGTATATCGCATGGCCTATCCATTGAAAATGCATCCCAAGTCACCCTATTCAATTTATTTAATCAACCATCGACCATCAAGATAACCATCAATCATAGGAGGTTCCACTAGGACCCTCTTCTTCTTGTACAACTCAAATATAGGAATTAATTATTATTAAACTATGTTAACTATTTAAATATCTCCACCGACTATGTTTTAGGCGATACACACGGAACATGTATACATAATAGTGCCTAAAATATCTACTATATATGTGTGGACCACCTACATCAACTATAGAGAAACCCACTTTCAAAGTATATTGAAAACTCTCACTAAGGATTTCCAATCCCAACATTTTCTTTGTAAAACTCAGGAGCCCCTATCTCTAATCCATAACACAAAAATTAATTAATTATATTTAATTTTAATTAATTATATATATATTTAATTATTTTTCATTTCTTAAAATTGTAATAAATTCCTATAATATTTTTGTTCAAACTCATCACACAAGTACCATGAATAATTGATCCCAAAATACCATAGAATAATACCAAACAACTCCATGATAAATACATATCCAATGGAGAAAAGAGAATTACAAATTTATTTTAATTTTATAGAAATTCAATCATAAAATTGGTGTCACAACTTACCTATTCCATATCACCAACAATACCATGTCAAAATTTCCATAATATATCACTTATGAATTCAAATCAAAATCACCAATAATAGATTATGAATAAAATATAACTTGTATTTCCATTAAAAACCTAATAAAAAACCAATTTAGTTGTTTTCCTTCATCAAATAGATAACTGATAGTGAACAAATTTAATCACATGATATCCTTTATACATTCCATCTTAAATCCCATGATAATTGAATGATTCTACCATTATGTAGTATAATAAACATAAAATAAAAAATTGATAGGGATTAAAATTAGAAAATAATTGACAATGATATCCACGAAGATTAATGAGTTAGAAGAAACACCATAAATTTCCTCAAAATTAACTTAAAGTCCCCTTGATCATGGGTAAGAGGGATCCTAAGATGTGTTATACCCATGTTAACAAATGGAAGATTATAAAATGTGGTGGGGATGATATATATTCTTTATTGTAGTGGAATAGTTTTTTTTATCAAAATTAAGGATATTCATGAGCCAATGGAAATTGGTAGTAACATATGGTACTAATAGGCTCCAATGTCCAGCTTGTTGTTCAAATCGTCTCGCCATTGGATCTGCTAAAACATTTTTTTAAAAGAAATTTGCAACCTATCCCATGGATTACCCAAGACTTTAAGACCCATATTAACCTCATTAAATGTCAAAAAATATCATATTATGGTGGTAAAACTCTTGAAATATGATTTTGAAACCTAATTATCAAAACTAACATACCATTAAACTCAATGTATCAAATTCCCAACAGAATTTTAACACCCATATTGACATGGGGTCTTATAGATACACCATGGGAAGGAGAAGACATTCACATGGATATATAGTAACAGAAAATTAAATACAATGTGTTAAATATAGTCAATGATACATTTAAACACCATCCCTATAATATTACACATTCCCTTAATAAATGAGTGTAACTCTCCACTAATATAAAATGATAAATTGACAATTTAAAAATTGTAAAGTCACTAAAACCATGGCATGGTGGTAAATCAACTTTCTCTTGGTTGTATCGATATTTCCTTGTGTAAGAGTCCATCACTCTGACTAATAATGACATAAGGAAAACACCATGGTTAGTTTGGATCCATGATTCCTTCCCCCATGGCATGGTGATTCCATTATGGTTTTGATTCAGATGGGGGATCATAGTGAACTATTCAAAAGAACACACCCAACCATTGGGTGCGTAGAATTACACATTTACATAGGTGATCTACAGGAAAAAACCCATTTTTTACCATACTGTGGTCAAGATATTGTTTCTCCTAGAAATGAAAAAAAGAAAAAAATTAAGCCATTCGAGGCTGAACAAGACATCCCAAACTAAAAATGAATCTTCCCAAATCACATAAATGCATACTCTATAATAGTAATATTGAAATATACTTACCATGTAATTTTATATGACTAAAAAGTCTCAAATATGATGTTTAACCTTGGAGAAGAATAAATTTATAGCTCAAGAGAAAATATCCAACCAAGGAAACAATACTAAAACAAAACTCTATCCCAAAAGCCAAGAAAATCCAAAAATATTACTATCAAAGATGAAAACTAAATGATTAAACTGTATGATATGATAATATTGTGAATTTTGGAATCACACCATGGTATAATTCGATATGATCATTGGTTCCCACAAACTGTTAATCTCCCCTCAGAGAACCATCAAATGAAAACTCAATGAATATGAAAATTCTACAAATAATGTTCACTAATTTGTATTCCTTCAAAAAACGAAATATATATCTTCAAGAAATCGATCTAAACATAACTAGGAAAGCCCTGATGAATTTTAAAAATCCCATGAAATGATAAACCATAGACATTACACTTGAATAAGACTTCAAAAAATATTATCACCTTAGTAAATTCTATTAAGAAATATCACACAATTAAATAGTGGTTATCAGATATAAATTCAACACACCAGGTCATTTATCAAAAAAACATTGTTCAACCTATGGTTACATTATAGTGACCCATAAACTTGCTTTTAGAGCATTGGGTTTTGATAATTTTAAAAGATCATCAAAGCTCAATTTTATTCTAACCTCAATCACCCTATTGATACCCAAGATTTCTAAATTTTAACTATTATAATTAACTACCCAATGTAAGGCTCACATCACACAATGTGAAGAGAAGTACAATAATAAATTAATCATGAGAATTACCAATAAAACAACCACCCTCTAGGGATAGTCAAGGAAAATGAAAATAAAAAACTAAACCTGAATCATCTCAGAGGTCTCTGTGTTCCAAAAGAAAGCATATCTCTTATTTTATTCTTAATTGGATAAGAATTCCCACACTGATTCAGAAAAAACCTTAAGACACAAAATTTTTTTTTGGTCATTATCTCTACCATATAAAAATTTCTAATGGATTCAAGACCATTAAACTATACTCATCAAAATATGGAAATTCATGAATAGATAAATATCAAAAGAATATATATATAAACTTAATTCATAAATCACAAAGTAATCATTCAAAAAAGACAATGAGAATAGAAAAAATTACCAAATAAATTACAAAATAACCAAAATTAAACTCTTTAAATAACATGGTTAACAAGGGGTAAAAGGTTCCATCAAAATATTACTAAAAAGGTCTTTACACTAATAGTAGAAACAACATATTTAATTATATCCAAGTAATGGGTAGATTTTAATCCATCGTTACTATGAGTGACACATTTTCAGAACCTTTAAAAATGAATCAAATAGATATAAGAATGAAATTCCCTAGGATTCCACCAATAAAGGTTTTCTATTAATATGACTTTCTTTATGGATATAGAAAAAGTTATTTCTTATAGAAAAATTCATTGTGAATATCACTTTATTATTGCTATTATCAGGGTATGACTTTTCATTATTTATTTTCCCCCAATCAAAAGCTTCTTTCATTATACCCTTGAAAATGAGAAACGTCGTATGTCATTAGTGTTCCTACAAAATATAATTAATCATTGAAACCATTCCTTATCATCACTCCATAAAATTTTAGGCCAAGGGAAAACACTATATTTGATTGGATAGGTCAATGAACCTAGAAAAAAAAACCATTTCATTCAATGATCATCCAAATTTAGATGGTGTAGATATTGAACAAACTCTACAGAATGATTTAAAAATTCCTACATCATTTTATCTTTATATTTTATACCATGAAATTCTAAAGCATTAGACACATCCACCACATTAGAAAATAATAATTGAATAAATCTCTCCTTAATATCTTCTTAAGATAGGTACTTATGTGTCATAGATTGGATGATTGAGTCCCATCACTTCTAATGTAGACCCTACAAAATGAAGGTTTCAATATTAAACTTAATAGATTCAGGAGGATTGATCTAGAAATATATATTCTCAGTCCTATATATATAAATAAATACTTATTGAGAGTCATGTTTCGCAAATAAATGAGGAAAATTTTGGTTTTAAAATAGTCGAATGAAATTAGGATACTGGGGAAATATAGTAATAACACCATGATCCTAGACATGAAAAAATACAATAACCATACTATGAAATTATTTATCAAATTAAGAGTTTATTTTAATTTTAATGGATATTTACTCTAATGAAAAGAGCTAAAAACTTCATTAAGATAAACTCTAAAAGTAAGACCCAATTTTGAAAATGTTAAATCAATATGAAATATAAAAAATAATGATTACCAAAATTTCTGATCCCATACTTAAAAATTTATCACGCAACATACCCATATAATTTTTAATAAACAAATTAAATTACCTCTTCGACATAAGATGGTTTTATTAAAATTCATTTC
Source organism: Viscum album (assembly GCA_963277665.1). Classification (NCBI taxonomy): domain Eukaryota; kingdom Viridiplantae; phylum Streptophyta; class Magnoliopsida; order Santalales; family Viscaceae; genus Viscum; species Viscum album. Next base: position 1,255,695,785 of record OY728157.1, on the reverse strand, counting down.
AAATATAAAATTTTTTAGATAATCAATAATCAATACATTTTTGGAATCGTTTAAAGAAAATGAACTTGACATTGAGATGTTAAAGAACCAAATTTTTTGACAAATTTCACAATAAAATCCATCAATGAATCTTTTTAGAAACTTTTAACATTACATAAAAATGTATAAAATAATTACAACTAAAATTTTTTCACCAAGATACAAATATATGTTCAAAACACCAGTAAATTTCTTTGTTCGAAAACATCATAGACACATTTTTAATTATTAATTAAAAATATCACTGAATAACATTGAAAACCAAGTCTTATTTTGGATCCAAATCATTTTAAACAAATTTACAAATTATTTTGAGTGTTTTTTTTTGTTTTTAGGACAATTGATACCTTTTAAAAATATTCCCGATATTTTAATCTAAACATTATATATCCATTTTTTTCTATATACACACCCATAAAATAATACAACTTACCATAACTCAGTCAAAAATATAATGGAGATATTTCTAATCCTTTTTCAGAAAAGAAATTATAATGTCATGGAATCAAATGAACCTATAATGGTTAACCACATAATATGGTCAACCCTATGCTACCCATATCAATTATAATTTCATTTATATAGGTCATATGTATTTTACATGTTTTACCAAAATTTATATATGTAATTTATTTTACTGGAAACATATAATATACCCTTGGTATAGAATCGTGGGTATAACCTATAAATCCATGGGTATAGGCTATAGCCTTTGTTTTATGAACTATGGCTTATGAATCCTTCAATGTAGAGATTTATAAATGGTTTATATAGTACCCATTAGTATAGCCTAATATATTTTATCATACCAATTGTGAGGAGAACTGGTGGAATAGATTTTACTAGTAGACACTATATACCCTTGATTTATTGAACCATTGGATTAGGTACACATCCCCATTTTGTTTCAACAACCCATACACCCATTGTGGACCTATAATTAATATATATACCAAAAAATAAATTCAATGCAGTACATATATTATATATTTATATGTCAACCAACTTCTAATAATAAATTTCATACCATTTTCAATTGTATTTTATACATATGAATATGTACAAAAAAGTTTTCAACTAATTAAACTATATTAATATTTCTATTTACTACTATATCAAAAAATAGAGAGGTTAAATTTAATCCCCATCACCAACATCTTCATCCTCACTATAATCAGCAACATCTTTATCACATATAACATTTTTTAGAGCACTAACATCATCATCATCATCACCACCACCACTACTGCTTCCACCAGCACCACCATCAGCTCGATGACCACTACGACACTCATTGGAATCACTAATAGTATCATATAAAGAAAAAATAGATTCCATGCATGAATAAATATTAATATAAAACCATCCTGGAAGTGATGTAATTATAACTAACATAGATTTTAGGAACTGTTCAGTGATCCCTTTACTTAATTCACACTCTTGTAAAGCTAATTTTTTCAGCCTCATCTTCTAATGCATTAGTGTTTTACCGACCACTGATATGATTTGTTTGAGAGGCACCATAAGAGGGATAATAAATAGTGTGCATGTTGTTTTTAATGGTTGACGTCAGACTCTCCCCTGGTGATCCTCACCTAATACATGACTTAAATAACCATTTGGAACGTAGTTTTCATCTTCATTATCATCAAGGGACTCTAGGGAACAATTTTTAAAATCTAAACAAGATATTTAATTTTGATTTTTTAAATATATTAAATATAAATAATAGAAAATTCTATCTTTTCTCATATTTTTATGTAGCACCTCAATCATTTTTCTTACTACTCGAGCAAAATAATTTTTTCTCAAGGCATACAACCTTTTATGTCTAATGTCAGTTGATGCAAATTACCTTGATTATTATAATAATAAAATATTGAATAATAAAAATTAATAATTCTTGGATTAATTAATATTTTATCTATTGAAGAAATTAATTCAATGGAGAAGTGTCGAAATATACATTCAGATTGAAATTTAATACTACTTCTATAACATAAAGAATACACAATTATTACCATCCTAATAATGGGTATGATATGTATTCTTTTGTAATGTTCCTTTCAGTCTAATTATATATTTGTTACATTTTTTGGTTTTTCAAATACTTGAATTTTTTTTATCATTTTGTCATTATGTTCAATTTTAGGGAATGTTGTTTAGTAAATTGACAAATTAGATGTTTATCCATTTTTTCATTTGGCCAATTAGGCTAATTAGTACATTTAGTCCATTTAGACCAATTAGTCCATTTAGGCTATATAGGCCCATTTGGACAATTAGGCCAATTAGACCAATTAGGACTATTTGGCTAGTTAGGCCAATTTGTCCAATTAGGCCAATTATGAAAATTAGGCAAAATTTGGAAATTAGGCCATTTATCCCATCTATGACAATTTATTCATTTAGGCCATAGAGTCCAATTTTGTTATTTATTTCATTTAGGGAATTAAAAAAAGTAATTTAATTTAGTCCAATTATGAAAATTAATCCATTTATTTATCCAATGTAAGCCAATTAGACTATATAATACATTTTATTCCAATTGGGACTTCTAAGAAAATTATGCCTTTTAAGACATTTAGGACAAATATTCTGATAATTCCATTTTATTAATTTCATCCAATTTAGAACAATTACGCCAATTAGACTATTTAATTGAACAATTTATTCCATTTAGGCCATTTAGGCTAATTTAGTCCAACTAGGTCAGTTAGGCCAATTTAGGAAAAATGAATACAAATCAAAAAAATCCAGATCAATTTATGCCAATTCAGACCTACTGCTACCATGTAGTCCATTTATTCGAATAATTATATTTAGGCTCATTAGACCATTTAGAAAAATTATTCCATTTATGCCATTTCAGATATTATTCCATTAGGACAATTGGTCATTTTTCTATTATGGAAATTGTCCATTGTGAACATTATCCATTAGTCCATTCAGCCATGGACAAAATTTTCCTATTTTTCAATAGAACCTTAGCCTAATTTTTTAATTTCTGATTAACCTATTAGTACATTAGTCCAATTGACCAATTAGGCCATTTTGTCAATTGTCCATTAGGAAAATTTTCCATTAGTCCATTATGCCAATTGACCTATTTTCCATTATTCCATTAGGCGATTAGTCCATTAGAAAAATTGGATAATTGGCCATTTTACCATGTGGCCATTATCCCAATTGGGAATTTGAAAATTAGGGCATTGTCCTAATAGGAAATTAGGCAAATTTTAAAATTTACCCTTAGGCCACGAGTCCAATTTTCTATTAGGCCATTTGAATAATTATTCAAGTGAAGATTAGGACATTAGTCAAATTGGCCAATTGGACATATTTCCAATTTGGAAAATTGGCTAGTAGTACATTAGTTCATTCGCCCAATTAGTTGTTAGGACATGAGGAAAATTTTAAAATTAATAAAATTAGACAATTATAACAATATTTCATTTGTTTATTATCAAAAATGTACAATAGGTGTAAGAACTTGGACCTTATTTTCAGGTATGTTTTCTTTATCTGGACGTTTTTGAAAAAAAGAGGAAATTCTGAAAATATTCTAAGTAAACGCAATGTAATTTATGAGTACAATCCATGTGCTTCCTTATCGTGGGAGGCCATGTAGTAGCCACACACACAACCCTATGGGAGTGACTTGGAGGCATCATAATGCGGAGTATGGAAACACAGATTACTTGCTGTGTACTTCAAAAGTACACATCATGTACTTTTTTTTCAATAAATGCACCGGGGTCACGTCTAATCGCTAGAATGCTCTTCTCTTAGGTCTTGTACGGCTGAGAGCTCTGAGAAGTCATAGATAATAGACGAACCCCTGAGCGCGCATTCGTCCTCTGAATCAAACACCGTCGGTTGTGTTGGAATCGCAACAGTGAGTTCTCTCTTCTCCTAGAGCACCATCTTCGGATTTCTCTTCTCTCGTGAGATATTTTGGGTTGAACATTTTTGAAATTTTTGTATATCTTCATCATTATAGGGTCATTCAAGCTAATAGGTTCATGTATATCATTCCTACAATGTCTTGGTAGGTGGTTTGTGCCTTTCTGTTAAATGTCCTTGAGTTTTATGAGAAAAATTTCCCAGTACCCATGAACAGGGTATTGCGTGTTTACCATTTTAGCCCTATTATTTTGCTAATATTCTTATATTATTTATTATATGATAATTGATTGTGAATAGGGTGTATTGATGTGCTTTGGATGTGTTTCCCATGCATAGTTTTCCTGTTTTGACCTTTGGGTCTAGTTTGTCTGATAGGTGGCTATTTACCTTCCTATTCCTAGTATTATAAGATGGAGTGACTGTTGTTCAGTTATGATATTATTCTTTAGAATGGTAGCCAAGTAGTTATTGAGGTCTACCGTGGCTGATACACGCTGCTACACTTTCTTGACTTACACGGGGCCTTGAGAACCTGGTTTATAGACCACAGGGAGAATAGAAATTGAGGGCTTCTCCAGTGTGTCTTTATTATTTTATGATGTGAGACCACATGGGTAATTGACATTGATTGCATCCTTAGAGTGTCATTAGTTCCTAGACGCGGTCCACATAGAGAATGTGACATAAGTGCTTCCCTAGAGCACCTTTAGTATTGATACGAGACTATAGGGGTTATTGACGGTGAGTGATTCCTCAGAGAGTCTATGCTTAAGCAGAACCAGAGGGGTTGGACTTACTGTACTTCCCAGAGGGTTGCTTGTACTTGTTATGTAGGATTGGAGGGGTTAGACTGGGTGTGTTTCCTAGAGTGTTACCTGTTGTGTTTATCTGTATGCTTAGTTGTTTCTTGATATTGAAACTGTGGATTGTTTACTATTGATTACCTTCATGTTTACTGTTTCCTGTACTTTTACCGTCCATATACTCAGTGAATATTAGGCATGGATCTCATGGTGGTTTTCTACGTGGATTTTTCACACACCCTATTTGGGCCATGCTTTAGGTCCCAAACAGATTATATCATTGCAGGTATAGACAAGGGAAATCCCCCTTCTACTTCTGGTACATGACAGGCAGTGGGGTAGGAGAGCACAAGACCAAGATTAGGCTTGCAATGCTATAGATCTGATTACTGTTTTCTTATGTACATGGTTTAGTACAGTATTTCAGCATTGTTCTTTGTTTTGCTACTTTCCTAGACATATTTATCATGCATAATTTTATATATGTTCTCCAGTTTATTCTACAAGTCTTCCACTATTTATTTTTTTATGATATTAATACTGCTTCCGCTCTTGTATGTATTTTTTTTAAATCTACTATGTACTCTTCCAATGAGGGCATAGTTTCCCCATTATCACATCCAAGGCCCTCGCTGCAAGTCAGCAGCCTCTCGTGTTCGGGGAAATGCGCTTGAGGCCATGTGACCAACTAGGTACGGGGCGCCTCTGGGTGGCTTCCTAAATTAGGACATTATAATGTGGTATCAGAGGAATTATTTTCTCTTGAATTACTATTTGGAGTCTATAGACATTGATATGACAGAATAGGTACTTGGTAATAAACTGTGCTCGGGAGTAGCTAACCCGGGTACAAGGAAAATCAAATCTACATCGTTAATGCAATTTTCTGGTTTTGCATGTTTATGGTTGCCTTGATTTTCACTATTAGGTGACTCATATGTTTCTATGCTGGTTATTATTTATTTTATCGATGTTCTATTTCTGTCGCAACCAGAAAAGAAGAGGGTATGCCATCTCATGCATCATAGATGAACTTACTAGGAATCACATGTCATGCATTCTTTCCATGCCATCTATGGTGCATTATAAATTTCATGTTTTTGTGATAGATGTTTTGTATAATATGCATGTTGTTGTGATAGATGCCTTGATAAAATACCTTCTATTTGATGGGGTATTGTTTGTGTAAGGTTTTGTCTGAATGAATCCCAAACTTCGGTTCCTGAGGTGTCATGGGCCCTCATGGACCGGAACTTGGTGGATCATTGACTTTTTTACCTTGTTATAACATGTATAAGATGTCATTATTTGATTCGTAAGGAGTATGGGCCCTCGTGTATTGTAATTTGGAACTTTAATGATCGTTTCAGTGTTTTTTCGGGCTCCAAAGTAGTTTCTGAGACTTACTGTCTGGAAAAACCCAGAATACATGCCGTGTAGTTTTTACCACATTCCATGTATTCTTCTATTCGGGAAGAAACAGTTTTTGTTAATTACAGGTTGTGTACTCTATGTACACGACGTGTAGTCTCCAACCATGTCATAGGTCGTGTGGGAAGAGACACGGGAAGGGAAATGTCTGGTGGGAACATGTCATGTAATAGTTGAACACGTCGTGTAGTCTGGCCTAGGTACCCAAACATGTCACTAACAATACTGGTCGGTGTTATCCGTTCACGTACACGTCGTGTCCTCTTTGAACACGCCGTGTAGACTGATTAATGTGTCAGTCTTTGTCACTAAACACATGAGCTAGGTGAAGCCTATCCAGTACACACTGTGTCTACTTTGAACACTCAGTGTAGTCTTGTTTTAGGAGAGTCGTGTGGCTTAACCATGTAGAAGGAATCGGGCAGAGAAAGAGGATTCAAGTACACATTGTTTGTTAGTTGATCACACCGTATGTATGGGGTGTTACATGAACAATTCTGGTAGGAGTACATGCCCATGTTAATGAATTATAGGAACACGATGTGTAGGGGAAATACACGCCATGTAGTCATGTTTTTCAAAACATTAATGCTTTATTTCTCATTTTCCTCTCATGTACTTACAGTTTTCAGTGCATGATAATCTTGATCTAAGGTGTTCATTTGACCTTATAGAGTTATGCTGCTGAGATGTCCTCCGACTGTGCGCCAGTTGTAGGGTAGTGATTGGGCACCAGATGTGGCTAATCAGGGACTACCTATAGATCCTCCTGTTTTGCGAGTCTTGGCACTAGCCATTTTACTGGACATAGGTGATGATGCACATTTCAGGGAATCCATTATGAGGATGATGCGGACCTTTCAGGGGGAAACACCTTCTACCCCGTCGATGGCCGATTTGATGCAGGTCTTCTAGTAGCAGCATCCTCCCACTTTCTCAGGGGATGAAGGACCCCGGGCTGTAGAGTTATGGATAGAAGCCACTCTAACAATCATTGAGCATCTGGAGACGCCTCTAGATAGGAGGGTCGGGCTCACTAACTATATTATTTTGGACTCCAACAAGAGGTGCTGGGATGTGATCTCACAAGTGGGACGCCAGCAGGTTATGGTGTGGGATGAGTTCCAGTGCATATTCTATGATTACTTCTATCCAGAGACCTTAAGGGCCGATCAAGCTCGAGATATTATGATTCTGGATCAGGGTACTCTTTCTATAATGGAGTATTCCTCCTGCTTTACCGAGTTGTTGCGCTTCAAGCCGTTTCATGAGGTGATCGGTTATTCATGGAAAGGATGTTCAAGGATCATCTGAGGCACGATGTCCAATAGCAGGTGACCATCTTTCGGTATACTACTATCACTTCTATCATAAATCAGGTGCTAATCACGGAGCGCAATCTGAGGGATTCCGGAGTTGTGAGGCAGGGCAGCTCAACATCTGGAGTTATCATCCCTCCTACTGATAGTAGGAGGTGCCATAGGGAGTCTTCACGCAGTGATCCAAGGAGGCGAGACACTTCTTATAGTAGCCAGGTTGTGTGCTACTAGTGTGGGATGAGTGGTCATATGAGGATAGACAACCCGAGAGACCCAGTGGAGTTCCGATCATGCATAAAGTTGGGTCACCTTCAGCACTTCTATCAGATCTTATCTCTAGCTGCTAGTGACAAGAGTTCTTCTATGACTCCACATTCAAGAGAAGAACCAATAGTTTCTCACCAGTCAGTGAACTATAGTTCTTTTGGCCATTCAGGCTGAGGTGGAGGTCGTGGCTGTGGTGTTCAGTCGCCGATATTTCATCGACATTAGAGTGGATCGGTCAGAGTGGTCAGGTAGGGTCACAGGGCTATGGAGTAGGCTAGAAATTTCCAGTGGATCAAAACCAGCAAGAGTAGGATCCTGCACCTTCTATAGTTTGAGTTACAATCTTCATTTCCTCAGTTTTATCTTCTTCTCTTTTTGATATAGGGGATTACAATAGCTTTATAGTTTTTGCGGTTGTGTAGAGCCTTGGGCTCTATATCATTTATTCTGCTAATATTTTGACACTAGACACTCCGTTGGGGAAAAAATGGTGAGTGTACACCAGTGTAAGGAGTTCCCTCTATATGTTGGTGGGTATCACATTTTATGGGACTTCTATGTCCTATAAGTGACAGGCTAAGATGTCATTCTCAGAATGGACTGGCTAGTTCCCTTCTTGGTAGTTATCGACTTTTATCGCCGCAGGGTGAGTTTCACATCACCATCGAGAGTATCATTTATTCATAAGGACGAGTGGGATGTCTAGGAGAGCAGAACGGGTCCAAAGAATCATGGGTTTGTAAGAGTTATATACCATATTTCTAGTTTATATCTTGATGATCATGGGACTTCTCAGTAAGAATTTCTTCCAGTGGTGGATCATTTTAGGGATGTCTTTTCAAAATTCTTTTCTGGTTTGCCTCCGAAGTGAGATGATTACTTTTATATTGATATTGTGCCAAGAGCGGCACCAGTGTCCATTCCTTCTTATAGGTTGGATACACTAGAGTTTTAGGGGCTCAAGAAGCAGTTGTAGGAGTTGCAGGAAAATGGTTTCATCCGACCCAGTACTTCTCTTTGGGGTTCGCCTGTCTTGTTTGTGAATAAAGAAGATGACACCCTCATGTTTTGTGTGGATTATCGGAAGATGAACTAGTTGGTGGTCAAGAACTGATATCCATTACCAAGGATTAATGATCTCTTTGATCAGCTTCAAGGAGCCCTGCTGTTTTCAAAGATTTACATGAGGTCCAGTTATCATCAGTTGCGCGTTATACCATCTGATATACCTCTCATGGAATTCCGGATAAGGTATAGTCTGTACAAGTATATGGTTTTTCTGTTCGGTCTCAGGAATTCTCTTGCAGTTTTCATGGGACTAATGAATAGAGTGTTGCATCCATACTTGGATTTCTTCATGGTGGTATTCGTGGATGATATCTTGGTGTACTCTCACACTCGACACGAATATGATACACATCTTGAGATCATTATGAGTAGACTGAGGGAGCATCAATTATATACTAAGCTCTCAAAATGTCACATTTGGATGGATTAAATTCACTTCATGGATCATGTTATCTCAGAGACAGGGGTGTCAGCAGACCTAGAGAAACTGAGATCAGTAATATCTTTTGATCAGTTGAAGAACGTCATTGAGGTGTGATGTTTTATTATGTTGGTTGTATACTAAAGACATTTAATACAAGACTTTTTATGCTTAGAAGCACCGCTAACGAGTCTGACTAAGAAGGGTACAATGTTTTTATGGTCAGATTCTTGTGAGTCAGCATTTTAGAAGCTGAAGGGTAGGATGAATTCAGCATCGATACTAGTCTTTCCAGAGCTGGGTAAGAGCTATACTGTGTACTGTGATACTTCAGGTATTGGGCTAGGAGATGTGCTTATGCAGGGGGAAGGAGTCATTGCATATGGGTCTCGGCAGTTGCGACCACAAGATAGGAACTACCTGACACACAATCATGAGTTTGTTGCGGTTGTTCATGCCTTACACTATTGGAGACTTTATCTTTTGGGAGAGAATTTTGTTTTTTTCACTGACCACAAGAGTCATAAGTAATCTTCACTCAGCGTGATCTGAATTTGAGACAGGGAAGGTGGGTCGAGTACCTACAGTCCCTCGATTTCGTGATTTCCTATATGCCTGGGAAAGCCAATGTAGTGGATGATGCGTTGAGCAGGATGACTAAGATACAGGCAGTTCAGGATGCCAGCAGTGAGTGGCATCTTATGGCTATGTTCTCCAAGATGAATTTGGAGGTTCAGGATAGACAGGGGAAAACTTTCAATTCTTCTGTAGCTATTACCTCTACCCTTCTTGATCGAGTACGAATGAGGCAGCTATAAGATTCTGAAGGCTTAGTCCTATGGGATAGCGTGTCTGGAGAGAACCCGATTACAGGAAGAACCATAGGCGAAGATGATATTTTGCATTCTAGGGGCACGTATGGGTGCCAACAAACCTACACGAGGAGCTGATGTGGGAATTTCCTTTCTCAGTTTGTGAAATTAATCCTGGTGTCACCAAGATGAATCGTGATCTACACCGTCAGTATTGGTGGCCAGGTATAAAGAGGAATGTTGCAAGTTTTGACATAAGGTGGTCCACCTGTCAGCAGGTGAAGGTGGAGAATAAGCAACAAATAGGGCTTTTATAGCAGTTGCATATTCATGAGTGGAAGTGGAATGATGTCGCGATGAATTTTGGGACAGTTTTACTGAGATCACCTCGAGAGAATGATGCAGTTTGGGTTGTCATTGACAGACTCACAAATTCTGTTAACTTTTTTCTGATCAAAGAGAAATATAGTGTTGATTAGCTAGGATGGTTGTACATCATAGAGATTTTATGTCTGCATGGAGTTCCACACTCCATCATTTCAGCCAGGGATGCATGTTTTACCTCTCGGGTCTGACAGGGGCTACAAAAGGCCTTGGGTACACATGTACATTTGAGTATATCTTACCACCCCCAGACAGATGGCCAGTCCGAGCATACAATTTAGGTTATTGAGGACATGCTCCAAGCATGAATCCTAGATTTTTAAAATTTCTGGGAGAATCATATACCTCTTATGGAGTTTTCCTACAACAATAGTTTTCACGAAACTATTTAGATGTAAACTTATGAGGCTTTGTATGTTAGGCCACGCCGATCACCCTTATATTGGCTGGAGGCAGGAGAGGCAGCTTTGATGGGACCTCGTCTTGTCCAAGAGACCACAGAGTAGAAAGTGATGATTTGGAAGAGGATGGAAACTACACAGTCTTGACAGAAGTCATATGCTGATCAACAAAGACAACCTCTAGAGTTCATGGTTGGGGATCCGGTTTTCCAGCGTGTCACACTGAGTTTGGTACATAGGAGGATTATGAGACATGGTAAGCTTTCACCGAGGTACGTCAAAACATTTGAGGTGTCGTAGAGAGTTTGGTCGATTTCCTATTAGAGGAAGTTACCTCAGAGGTAATGAGCTATGCATGACATATTCCACGTTTCTCAGCTTCAACGTTACTTTTCAGACCCGTCTCATGTTTTCCAACCCAAGGAGGTTGAGCTCAAAGTGGATGCATCGTTCGAGGATCATCTTATCCGGATTGTTGATCATAGTACAAAGGTTCTCTATGGCCGGTATGTTCCTCTGGTAGGAGTGTTATGGCAGCAGGAGCGGGTACATGATGAGACTTGGGAGAGGGAGACTGATGTACGAGTACAGTGGCTGGAGTTTTTCAGGGTTTCTTTTTCTATGCCGTGTTAGGGAAATTTGGGGACAAATTTCTTTATGGGGGGAAGTTTGTAAGAACTCAGACTTTCTTTTCAGGCATGTTTTCCCTTTCTGGTCATTATTTAGAAAAATAGGAAATTCTGAAAATTTTCTAAGTACACGTCGTGTAATTTATGAGTTCACACAATGTACTACCTTACCGTGAGAGGCCGTGTGTTGGCTGTGTATTTTCCACACACATGTTCATGTGGGATTGACTTGGAGGCCGCAAAAAGCTGAGTATGGAAACAGAGAGTACACACCGTGTACTTCAAAAGTTCACGTCGTGTACTTTATTTTTTTATTAAACCCACCAAGGTTGCATATAATTGCTATAATGCTATTTTTTTAGGTATCATTTGACCGAGAGCTCGGTACAACTGAAAATCATCGAAGAATCCCCAAGGGTGCATCCATCCTCCAAATCGATCAGCATCGGTTGTGTTGGAATCGCACCGGTGAGTTCTATCTTCTCCTAGAACACCATATTCTGATTTCTCTTCTCTCGTGATATATCATTGGTTAAACATTTTAGATGTTTTTGTAGATCTTCATCTTTCTAGGGTGATTAGAGCTTCGAGGTTCACATATATCGGCCTTAAAATGCCGAGGTAATGGGTTTGTGACTTTTTATTGAAATTCCATGAGTTTTATGTGAAAAATTTCCCAATACCCACAAACGGGGTATTGCGCGTATACATTTTTAGCCATATTGTTTTCCTACTATGATTTTATGCTTGAGTAGATGATAATTGATTGTGAATATGGTGTATTTTTGTGCTTTGGCTATGTTTCCCGTGCATGTTTTTCATGTTTTGACCTTTGGGTCTAGTTTACTTGATAGGTAGTTGTTTACCTTCCCATACCTAGTATTGTAGGATGGTGTGACTGTTGTTCTGTTATGTTGTTCTACTGTAGAATGCTAGACAAGTTGTTCTTGAGGTTTACATTGGCCGATACACGTTGCTACACTTGCATGAATTACACGGGTCTGTGAGAACCTGGTGTAGAGACCATAGGGAGAATGGACGTTGAGGGCTTCTCCAGGCTGTCTTTATAATTTTATGATGCGAGAACATAGGGGGAATTGACATATAGTGCTTCCTCAGAGTGTCAGTAGTTCCTCGACGTGGGCCATGGAGGGAATATGACGTAAGTTCTTCCCTAGAGCGCCTTTAGTACCGATACAAGACTATATGGGAAATTACTAGTGAGTTCTTCCTCAGAAAGTCTATGCTTAAGATCAACTAGAGGGGTTATACTGAGTGTACTTCCTAGAGGGATTCATGTACTTGTTAGGTGGGACCAGAGGGGTTAGACTGAGTGTGCTTCCCATAGGGTTACTTGTTCTATTTATCTGATTTCTTAGTTTTTTCTTGATATTGAAACTCTGGATTGTTTACTGTTGAGTACCTTACTGTTTACTGTTTCCTCTACTTTTACCTACCATATACTTATTGACTGTTAGGCATAGATCTTGTGGTGGTTGCCTAATGGGATTAGTCTCACACCCTGTTTGGTCCATGCTATTTTTTCCAAACAGATTATATCACTGTAGGTATAGACAAGGGAAATCGCCCTTCTACTTCAGCTACATGACATGATGTGGAGTTGGAGAGCACGAGACCAAGCATAGGCTTGCAATGCTGCAAAGCCAATTAAAGTTTCCTTTTGTACTTGGATTAGTTCTGTATTTTAGCTTTGTTATTTTTTTTGTTGTTTTCTTATACATATGTGTCATGCATCATTATATGTATGTGCTCCAGTTTATTCTATTAGTCTTATGCTATTTATTTTTGTATGATATTATTACTGCTTCTGCTCTTTTATGTATTTGTTTACCTCTGTTGTGTACTCTTCCAATGAGGACATAGTTTCCCCACTATCACACCCAAGGCCATCACTGCTAGTCGGCAACCTCTGGAATTCGGGGAAATGCTCTTGAGGCCATGTGGCCAACCAGGTACGGGGCGCCATTGGATGGCTTCTAGAACCGGTACGTTACATTAGGCTATTAATCAATTAGTCCATTAGGATAGTACACCATTGGGCCATTAGGAAATTATCCCAATTTTCAACTAGGCCATTATCCCATTAGTCCATTTTTTCATTAGGTAATTATGGGATTAGGTCAATAGAATATTCGTCCAATTGGACAATTCATCCATTGGTCTATTAGGACAATTGGATAATTAGGCCATTGGTCCATTAAACCAATTACCCAATAATTCTATTAGACCATTTGGCTAATTGTACAATTTTTTATAAGGAAATTATGAAAACTTGAAGTTAGGTCATTAGGCCAACTGTCTGTCATGCCATTAGGCCTTTCTTCTATTAGGACAATTTGTCAATATTATCCAATTAGGCCAATCGAGTACCTAATCATTACACCAATATTCGATTAGGACATTTTTCTATTAGGCCATTAGGATATTTGAACACTATCCCATTACTCTATTGGGCCATTAGGCCAATTAGGAAATTTGCCTAATTAGGCCAATTGTCTAGTTGGACTTTAATCTTTTAGGACAACTAGACATTATGCTATTATTGCATTTTTTCCAACTTGAGAAATATTCCATTAGATCATTAGAACAATTGGATAATTTGGATTAATCCATTAGTCTATTATTCCATTATTCCATTAAAAACATTACCTATTTGATGTTATGGAAATTTTTCATTAGTTTGTTAATCCAATTGTCCATTATTCCATTAGCCCATTAGGTTATTAATAATATTGAATAATGAGGCCATTAGGCCATTATTTCATGGAAATTAGGTTAATGGGATATTAATTCATTTGTTCATTAGGCGAATTAGTCGAATTAGTCCAATTGGACATTAGGACATTAGGCCATTAGACTAATAAGGCCATTAGGCCATTACTAAATTAGGTGAATTTAAATGGGAAGTAACATCCATATATTAACAATATTAGTGACAATAAAACATAAATTTCGACACGAAAATATAACTATGTAACAATATAAGTCAAGATATTATTTCTATTCATATTAATTTTTCCAATTTCTTCCCATGACCAGGCATTGTAGTGTGTCCCAAAGTGTGAATAACATCTTTGAATATTTGTTCTTTTGGTTTTTTTCCTAATTCAACCTAAAGAAAATCAATGCATGTAATAGAGGTTAAATATTAAAAAAACCATTAGTGGTTAGGAATACCTTAAAATCATAAATCTTGCAATATTCTGTCATGTTTTTGGATAGTCGTGTAATATTGGTATACCCTCTAAACTGGAACCGAATCTACTATTCCAACAAACATATAATTCATGATTATATCCTCTCTTGAATCCCTAAGATACATTATCCTTATAACCGTAGAAGCTTTACCATCAAAAATATAAATCAATGTTATAACAAACATATTAATTTATATAAATAAAATAGTAATATATATATATATATATATATATAAATTTAAGAAACATTTTTACCCATATATCTAGCCATTCATTCTCTTTGATGACCGTACCAATATGACTCTATGAGACAGGTTGCACCAGAACGACTTCATTGGACTTGGATAAAGCTCCCACGAAACTTCTACACTACTTATAATTTTTACCCATAATATTATTCTCTTCATTATAATCCAAATTATTTTCGTTTGGAAATTACATGAATAGCCCATACAGGTGCACCCATGTCATCTACTTGATGTTCCGAGTAAATATGATCAAAGGAAAAAAATTACATAAAAATACAACATTAAAAAACGATTTCATATAATTTGAAACACTTATAATAAAAAAACCTGATGCATACTACTCATAAGGCATTGATGGATCTGTGGGGTGTACCAAACCAGTAACCCCTAAAAGACTTTCCCATTACAATGCAATATATAGGTGATCTACATGCACTAGAATGGAATCTAATGGAAAAAATCATCAGACCTAGAATGGGTAGTTGGAAATGGATGCATCATAGACTGGCATGATATGGGTTATAGGGTAAGGTTTTCAAAAAAGGATATGGATATTTTAAATTTGGGAACATACATGGAAGATGCATTGATATGAAATGTAAAGAAGGGGGAAAATAAGATGATGATAGAGGCATGGGCATGGGCATGAACATCCTTGGAGGATCAAGTATAAGATAGAAAGGGGTGGAATATGGGTTTTCCATTGGTGTGTTAGGGGAAGTACATGTATCACTGGTGTACTGTCTAGCTCTTGGAGGTCCCCCACTCGGAGAGTTTCTAGTAGGATGACAAGGATTAAAATTTGGTTAAACTGAATGTCCCTAAAAGTACTTGATAAGGAACAATAAAATGATCTTATATGTAATGTAAAAGAGAAATATCACAATTAATATACTAACTAAGTTCACCAGAGGAGGCATCTCATGCATGGGCAAATGTTTATTTGTTTCAAATAATCTCTTCATATGAACTTCTTTTTATTTTGAATAATCATATAATAATTTTAATGTAAATTTCATATTTTTTTTATAAAAACCCATTCATATAACTTTGACACAAAATAAGTCAAAAACAACCTCAAAACATATTTTAGAAACAAAAATTTAAAACCACGTTATAATTTTTTTAATAACCAATACTGATCTTGGTTATTTAAATTGAAATAAATATTATTAAATGAAATAAAATAAAATAATACTAAAAGAATATATGATTCCAAACAGAACCTAAATTAAATTAATTATAGTAATATCAACCTGATAATAATAGGTCAAGATAATATGAATGAACTGCCAAAATATATGGTTGATTCAATATATTACCCATCACTACTTCAGGTTCAATATAAATTCTCTAAATGGGATAATTTGAGTAATCAAATTCTATATACTTTTCAACAACAATGGGGGAATAAATGGTTTCAATTTTTCCCCACCATCGTCAAATTGTTTTCTTTGTATTACTTCATTAATGACACCGTAATCAGTTCACAAATTACATTTCATATAAAACACTTGTTTTTTCATTAATTCCAAAATGTATGATTCATCAGTATTTAGGAATTGACTAATGTTAATTTCTGTGAAACCAAGATCATAAATAAATTTAAAATTTTGTGTCATTGCATAAAACCATTTAAATTATATTTTAATGACTCAAACATGAGTGTAGTAATCAAATAACAATATTTTATCAACAATTCTTTAATAGGACACATTTTCATATAGAGATATACTATCTGATGAACTAAAATAATAGATAGTTTTATATTTTGACTTATTTCCATCATGTTCTGTTCTCATATTCACTTCTTGATTAGTTTGTAAGATATTTATAGCCATTTATTATTAAATATTTTCATTTAATTAAAAAATAAATTATACCAAAATAAAAAATTCATAGTTCTTGATTAATGGAGCCAACATGAAAAATAAATAACAAAAATATATATGAATAATACAATTAAATTTCTAAATATATTTTAAGCTAAATAAATTACTGGTCATACATTTTATTTCAACCAAGAAGTAAACTCATTTTTATAAAAGGCCTCTCTACTTCACAAAGGAAATGATAAATAAGGTCTACTTATACATTTTTTATTTTATCTGCATAAAATGATAATAAATTTTTATGTTAAATGTTAAATGAAATAGTATGAGATAATAAATAAATATTTAAATTACTTGTTTAATATAGTCATTGAACAAACTATAATTAAACAAGACAATGTAATGTTCCACATCCCACTCTTGAAGACTCAATATAGCCAATGTATATGACAAAACAATTCTTTTTTTGATGTGATGGAAATGTGGTCTCCATTGACCAATACTTCTCATATTCATCTCTCATTAGAATATTATATATTGTGACCACATCAGAAAAATATAATGAACAAAAATCCATAAATTATTGAGCTAGATAACCAATGACAATGTAACCAAATGGATGAACATTTTTTTGGACATATAATTTCATGGAACACATATTTCTTCTTATAGAAAACATCCACTAAAAATAAACGAGTACCACAAAAAGTGTTTCAGTTTTAAGATGAACTGATTAATGTATCATTCATGTGAAAAATGATTGAGGATTTTTTTCGTCCATATCACAGGAAATGAATACATCCTTTTGGTACTTTTTTATCACTAAATACATGGTAAACTGTTTTACACAAAGGTATCTAAAAAATAGAATAAGAAAATCAATTTCACCCGTACATTATTAGAAAAAAATTCTATATTTCCATTGTAATAAATTCATAATGAAGGGTGTGATAATCATGATTTTTTAGGGATTTTAGTTTCAAATACATTCAAACAACTCGTTTATATATGTTTCTTGAAAATCTATCAAGAATATTGAAATTATACTATACATAGAGATATTTATATTTATATAATGGTATAATCATATATGATGGATTATTAACATTCCAGTTAATTTCACTAATGTACACATGATGTAGTTCTGGTTGATTACCCCAATCCAAAAAGTCTTTGTGAGATCATATGTCATATGTAGTCCTCCCCTTTACATTTAGAATAAGTGAAATAATTATTTAATATATATATTTCCCAATTTTCATTAAATCAATGTAATGATGTAATATATTGTTAGATCAATATGGATACTCAAAAAATATACATCTATTTTTCCAATTTTATGTGGCTTCAAGGTCAATATTCTTCTACATTTTAGATTCCATCAGACATTTACCTAATAAGAAAAATTAAATCATTCAATTCATTAATCACATCAGTTCTTATCATACATTGAGGTGGTTGCTTATTTTCAATAGTATTATCTACCCTCTAAGGATTCATTATGTATTATGGATTAATTGGGAAGAAACATCAATGACACATGAAATTGAAACTATGATTATATTAAATTCTTATCGATTTTTTTTATTCATACAAATATGACATGATATTTTTGCCATTGTGTTCTAAATATACATCATTTAATATATAGGGAAATATTTTATACTATATTTAAGGGGATCACACAACCAAAATTTATTTTGTGATGTAGCATGGAATATGCGCACACCAATATCCCAATGCTTCTTCAACTCTATTATTAGAGGGTTTAAGTAGACATTTATAACATTTTTAGATCAAAAGATCCAGATATTATTATAATCAAGAAAGTGAAATGTTTTCTATACAAATACATGGAGGAAGATTATAAACATTAATAAACACTGGATATGTACTTTGAGTAGTAAACATATAACCAAATAGATTAATGCAATCAAAGGAAACCCCCAACCTAACATTATTCACATTGGATGAAAAATTTGTTTGTTTTGCATAAAACTCTCACCATGGTAATACATATGTAGGATGAACAAACACATCATATTATTTGATTATGTCACCATCATTCCTTCAAATATTGGATGTGATTTCTATAGACATCAAAATATTTTTAATATTTTGAATCAATAGAAAGTTCTACATGAGTTTTTATGGAACACAAGGTCATGTTACATCTACATTTTTCATCCATCGATACGTACCACATTATTTACAGTTATCATGGCTTTCTGTTTCCTCATAAAATAAACTATAATATTTCCATTAATCATGAATATTATTAGTAGATAATATAATCTACTTAATTATGATTTGTGCCTTATATTGATTTTATGGAATATATGCACCATTAGGAAGAAATTACTTTAAAAATGTAACCATAAAATAAATAAAGGTATTATAAATTTCATACGTGGTTTTTCCATGATTTTACAGCATTATAATTTCCATCCATTTCATTTTAGCATATTCTAGATATACATTAGATCTCAAATCATCGATTAAAATTTTTCATTCTCTCAATATCATCACATGCAGTCTTTTCCTCATGTGTATTGATATCATTTCCGTCATTCAATCACATACTATCTCTTTTGTGATGATGCAAAAATGGAAACCAATAAAATATCAATTTTCCATTTAACTATTTTCATTATGTTCATGTATAATAGAATATTATATTGTCTCTCTACTATGATACCAACCATAATAGATTGGATGAAATACAGTTTTTAATAAATGGTAACAAAATTCATCTTAGATTAACCATGGTCTTCCAACACAATTTTAACATGGAAACTATAAATCACAACCATTTAAAGAACTGTTAAATAAAAAATTTATAGAAATTCAAAAATTATTTTTCAACACAATTGAAATCTGATCGGTATGATACATACATAGTATAAAAACTCTATTATAGGAAAAAAACAATGTTCTAATAAACAATGTAAACCATAATTACAATGATATCCAAACTCAAAGACTAATTAAAATTTATAGTGTATAAGAAATTAAAGAACACTAAAATGAAACAAAAATGGACAAAATTCATGATGAAAGTTAACATTATATTATACTATTTTCCATCTAAATAATTAAAATGGCATCTCATAGGAAAAAAATGCATAATCATAGAAATCTAGGCATGGGAAATGTGTTGATGTAAATAAAAACTAAATAATACATGCTTAAAAATGTGTATTTATTATCCACAATGGTCTTCTCATTTGAAATATTATTTATCGATAACATTTAATCATAACAGGATTGTATTTAATTTTATATTTACATATATTATTCAAACATAAGGAAAATAGAATTTAAATCACATTATCATTCCATTTAAAAGTAATTTTATTTCTGGGATATCCATCAAGAATAAATAATTAATCCATTCCACCACACATTATAAAAGCCATCCATTCATTCACTAATAATGAAACCTATTAATAAAGATAATGTGTGGTTTGAAGGATTTTTATTCATTTAACATGTAGTGTAAATAAATGGATTACTACTAAATACATGATAAATGAACAAAGACTGAATTATCAACAAATAACTATGTCATACTCAACCGTAATTGAAAATAGTTGTAAATAATTTTCATACCATTAATGTTTTCTTAGAGAACTATAATATTATGTAAAACATTGTCAATGGAAACCTTGTTTCATTAATTTAATATGATCTATCTTTTCACTCTTCTATATTTATTTATTTATTATTATTTAATATAAGATTCTATAAATATATGTACATAATAATTGTTTTAAAATTCATTAGCATTTAAAATATAAATATTCAATTAAGCATTCATTCTTGTATAAATCCTAAGAATGAATTCTATAAAACATGATTTATAAGAAATAAAAATAAATTAGTAAATTATTGAAGAATAACACATTATAGATAGGTCAATATTCCATATTTACATAAAATAGAATTATCATGTTCAATATCATACAATTATTTCTTTTTGGGCTAAAATAATTCATTAAATATTTTCACCATGGTTCATGATATAATAAATTAAAATTCAATAAAAAAATCCCACACTCTAAAATAATAAAAACCAATAGTAACCTCATTAGTAAACATAAATATGACTCCTAACACATAAAATATCTAAATCATTAAGATATTCCATAAAATAACCTAAATGTTTGGTTAAATTCATAAGAATCCATAGGATCGTTCTAAAAAAATAAATTTTAATTGGTAATAGTAATTTTAGGAATTTAATAGAATATATATGATCTATATTATAATTTAAATTAAAATAAAATGATAGAATATATTCTAATATTCTCTAATATAATCAAATTTATGGAAAAAAATAAAAATAATAGCCAGTTGAAGTGAAGACAAATTTAGAACTCAATAATATGATATCGATGAATATCAAAATAAAAAAATCCTTCAATTATGGTAGAACACGGGAGAATAAAACATGATGTCTCTTGGATGAGGGGGGAATAAATAAGAGTGAAATAAATCATAACTCTTAAATACTTCAACAAAAAATGACATAAATGGAGGAAGAACACATAGTTGATTGGTGAAATTTCACCTAATGAGGGGAGGAGGGATGTCAAGGCTTGTGTAAAGGGAAGGTATTATGTATTTTAATGAGGTGAGGAGGGGGAGCCCAAGGGTATCCCAATTTTTGAAGGAGTTATACCCATATATTTTAAAAAATTAATGGTATAACTAACGATAGACAAATGGTTTTTTCAAACCATTGGTATAGTTCTGGAAAAAAAAAATACCCATAATTTCTCTAAATTGTGGGTATATTTGCATTGAGATATAAACATTTTCTAGTGCTTTCATACCCTATAGTAACTACCTTATGACAACACAAGTAATTAATCGCTATAATTCTATTACCAAATTCCCAATACAAAATATAATTATTATCAACTACAGGAAAAAAATATCCCTAACAATAATGGAAACTATAGTCAAATTTAAAATGGTGGTGATCAAGGACAAATTCACGATATACCTCTTAACCTATGAAAATTATATATCCTATATATATAATTTCTCCATGTAATAAGAGAAACATTTACATTTGATAACATATTGGCATGAATCAACTTGTCTTTTCATTGAACAGAACCCCCAATCATGTCATTGCATGGTTTGAAGGGTTTTACTAATCACCAAAGGATAGAAAAAATATAGGAATAAATAAGAACACATTGTTAATAATTTCACCCAAAAATAATAAAAAATAATTATTAGAAGAGTAAAATGAAAATGAAAAAACTTGGAAATAAAATACATTAAATAAATCAATATTAATAGATGATCCTGTGATACAAGGCTAATGTATATTAAAATATAAAATAAATTGAAATAAATTGAGTGAGATAGTTTTCCAATATCGATGTGGAAATGAATAACTAGACATGCACCTCTATCAACCTCAATTTAGAGGTACACAACAGATAAACACATTAAAAACACTATATAACATATAATATATAGGCATTAACTAAAAATCCTTGTAGGTATCCACCAAACGACCACTAGTATAACACTTCATATGAATATATTTTACATGAATGTTTGAATATAAAGATTTGAAATATGATTTTGATGTTTTCCACTTATAAAACTAGTATCAAATAGTTTTCCTTGAAAAAACCCCATTTTCAAAAATCCTATGTTCTATTTATATTAAAAACGAAATAATATTTTTTCATTAAAAACAATCATAAATTCAAGTTACAATATTTTTAGTATAAATTTGAAGTGAAATAGACCATGTCTCACCAACATTTCTATGTATCCATTCTTTGGAATATATATATATATATATCATTTTGATGGGATAACACATACACATGGGGAACAATATTGTAAGATTTCACATGGTCAAAATGAGTACATGGTCCACATATGTTAAAAAAACTGCGCATTATTCAACCCAACCTAAACACCCAACTTAACCCTTCCTGTTCCAACTGATGGTAAAACTTAAATAGATTTACCTATATCCAACATATTACCACTCTCCAGAGTATAATTCTATACTAGAGAACATGTGTACCTAGAAATTCCACCAATCTAACATAGTCATTCCATAAAATATAAAAACTGGAGTTGATGATTTCAAGGAGGTACTCGTTTTACATAAACATATTAGAAAATTACAATTTATCCTAGTTGTACATTGAAAAAAACAATGAAAACATCCCTATTATTCATGATTAACAATATTACAAAACTAAAAATAGATGGGTAGTTATACCATGGTTTCCAAAACAATGATGACTTACCAAATATTACAACATAATCCACCACTATAGGGGTAATTATCCTATTGTTTCAATAATATAAATTATTTTAAATTACTTAAAAATATGCATTCAATATGGTTTCTATTTTATAATTTTTCCTTTTATTAATGAAATAGGGCCTCAGAATAATTATTTATAAATTAAGATAATGGAAATTCTTTTTTTACCCTTTCTACATATTTATTATTTAATAATAGTAATAAATAAAAAATTTCAAATCATTTCCCAAAAATGGCCAACCCACCCAATCTAGAAATTTTTTTCCCATCAGCTTTGAATTCAATATCATAAAAAATATCAAGTACAATAATCAATATCCAAATTATCATTACAATTTCCAAAAAGAAGAATTATTCCATTAAAATAGATTCGAATATTAATTTCTTTGAGAAACCCTATTTCCCCACTTTTTTCAATATGTTATAAAAAAATAATTATTTTATGTATATTCAAAATATGACATTCAATAATAAATTACAATCATTGTCCCATTATTAAGGAATGAGTGATCATATATTCAAATTTTGAGATATATAATCAAGAAATCTTCCTCAAATATAATATATTTTAATGACTATAAAGGTAATCCTCTATAAAACAACACTAGAATCCTTTTATAAATCAAGGCAGATCCCAAATATTCATTAGAGGTCAAGAATATTTTGATTAAGAACAAACCTAGATCATTTATATAACATTTATATATTAAAGGGTTAGATAATAAGGAAGAATAATAAGGGAAAATCATTGAGAATTCATGATGATATATTAACATAAAAAATAAACCTCTGTGCCAAATGAACACCAAAGGATCCACCATGGAGAAGAACAGGAATTTAACAAGTAAAACACTCAAAGGGCCATGTATATCCAAAAGCATGGAATTTTAATGGATAAATCAAGTCAATGATACATTTGAACACCTCCAAGGAATATCACACAATCCCTAAATTAATGGTAATAAATCCACCTTTATGATCAATATCAAATTTTCCACATCAACATTATAAAAAAGTCAACATCGTGTCACAGTGGGAATTCACCACACCCATAGTGGCCTCAATATATCCACACCTAGGAGAAAAAATTTCATACTAACAATGAAAAAGTGTAAAAACTATGGCTATCTTGGACCCCAACTCTTTTAACCAAGGCATGGATAGACCATTCTTGATATGGTCCATAGAGAGACTCCAAATTCACAATACCTAAGACTAGGACTAGATATTAGGCATGTTAAAATCCTCATTATAAATAGGTGATCTCAAGGTGATGAAAGTCTTGAACGATAACATTTTCGGGCCTCTGTTGCACTGATAAATGTTGTAAAACAAAATTTAACCCACTAGGGACTAACCAATACTTCCTATAACCAATATAATCTATCGCAAAGGTTAAAATTACATTCTATAATCTAGAAAGTGATATTATCTTCACCATAAAAATTTATACCCATATAGAGTCTCAAAGATTATTGTTGATCAATATATTAACTCAACCAGAAATTCAAGAGGTGATATTCCATAGAGGCTATGCTTTTGAAACCACAAAATGATACAAAACCAAAGAAACTAAAAAAATTTCACTCCTATGATTATTAACTGAAGGATAAAACTTTTTAATGTGATAAGACTAGGAATTTTGATCTCCCCACAATAGTAAAATTTTAATTAATCACTGGTCCCCCATAAACCAATTTGATCTCCTAAAAAATTGACAAAGGAATAACTCAATGAAGATGAAAATTCAACAAATAATACCCCATAACTGAAATTACATTAAAATTCAAATCATAGACCCCTCAATTACTAAATTAATACAAAACCATAAAATTCCACAAGAAGCCTCAAAATCACTACACAAGATAAAACACAGACAATAGTCTAAGATAATTATATTGATAATATTTTGATCTTAAAAAATCCATCTAAAAAAATTATTTAAGAGAAAAATAGATGAAAAATAGAAATTCCTCACAAGGGATCATGCCTTAATAAATTATACAGAGCTCTACTTGAGGTTATGTAATGGTAAATTGAGGCCATGAATTTGGTGCCTCATCCATTGGTGATTCCAATAGACCATAATGAAATAACTCCATTTCCCCAATAATAACTCATTCATTACTTTGTAAACCCATTAAAAATAAATGATCTAATATAGGGCTCACAACTCTCTATAGGATGATAGTTAAAATGATCACTAATTCATGGTCATTCCAAATATAATTAAAAATACATAATGGGATATTAAAAGGAATACCAAAAAAGGAACAAAACACCAATAACCTCAATAGTCAACGTATTGAAAAAGTAAAATTTCAACTCTTCCTTGATTACAAATCAGTTAAAAAACCAATACTTATTCAATTAGAGACACCCTTTTGATAAGAAAAACTCAGTAATGGTGGGTTCTTCATACCATATATGAATTTACCGTGTATACAAACTCTTCCAACACAACTCATAAAAATATGGAAAATCATGAAAATATAATGATGAATTGAAATTTCATATAAATCAAATTCTTAAATCAAAAATACATTATTCAAAAATGGCATTAGAAACATCCAAACATCACCAAAAAATAGTATAATAACTAAAACACACCTTTGAAATGACAAAATCATTTATGGGAAATGTATTGTATCAGAACAACACTCAAATATACTTAAAACTAACATAAATAACAAATAGTTTAATGATAAGATCTTTATAGGGGTATAATTTAGTCCACCTTTCTTATTATTATAAACTCTATAAGAGCATTCATAATATACCAAAAACCCAAAATAATGAATGTTCCTAGGATTCATATAAAAAGGAAGTTTCCTATTTCCCTCGTTTTCACATTGATGGGACACCATGATTATTATTCTAAAAAACAACAAGAAGGAACAAGATGGATTTTTGGCACCTCTATTATCATAAAATGAATTATGAAACATTCATTTCCCCATTCTTGATGTTCCTACTACACATATAAGAATATGAAAAAAACCAATGGTTCTACAAAAATACCTTTAACAATTTCAATAACTTACCTTGTAATTTCTCTATAGGAGTCAACTTTGAGTGAAAAAATTTCTAGTTAAAGGATGGGTCGATGAATTACTGAATTAATCACACCTTAAAAAATATAAAGAAAAGTCCTTTTATGGCTTATTATAGAAAAATGAATTTCAGTAATTCCATTATATACCATCTCGTAAGAAAGTTAAAAACAAAACATTAATAGATTTATGAATATATTTTAGAAAAAATTCTTCAAAATCCTTTGTATCCAAACAAATACATCCTATAAATCACATTTCCCAAATAAATGATATTGATCCAGGTGTTAGAACACTAAATTGAAACTTGATACTAAAGAATGAGAGGATGAACCACATGATTTTATTTTTGAGAAAATTAAATAACCATATAAATATAATCGTTAACAAAGAATGATTTTATTTAACCTCAAATGGAAAGATACACATAAAATAGTAGGTATAAAAAACATCAAGATAAACACTAAAATTCAAAGTCCATAAAGTAACGAATAAATCAAAAATAAATATCCAAAACACAATTGAATAAATTTTCAAACCCAATAAATAAAACATTAACAACAAAAAATCCTATTTATTTTTTAACAGACAACTGAAATTCACCTCTTCAACACCTATAGAATTTATCTAAACTCATTTCAATAAAAACATTAACTATTTAAAATAAATTTAAACAACTTTTTTAAATTTATAATGAAATGTTAAATAATATAAAAATGTTTCAAAACATCCCATTTCATAACATTTCACACATAATCTGTTAAAAATAGTTCTATTAAAATTTATTTACATTACATGAAAACATTGAAAATAATTATTACTATAGATTTTTCTTAAATACATAAATATATTTTCTTAGAACCAATCATTTTTGTAATTCTAAAATATTATAGACACATTATAAAACCATATATTATTTTTAATAAAAATAATTTTGATAGAATTTCAAAATAGTGTGTCATTTTAGATTCAAAACATTTAAAAAAATTCTAAATAAATTTGAATGTATCACTAATTTTTCTATAAAAATTATTGACACATTAAAAATAACTTTTTCATAATCCCATTTAGATTTTCCATTTCATTTGTTTCAAAAAACAAAACTCATAAAATGCCACAACTCACTATTTGTCAATCTCAAAAAAAATGGATATAATTGAAACCCAAAATGAATAATTTTGTTTCCTTTGAAAAATAGTGGAATATATTACAATGAAAGAATTAACCACATGATTTAGACAATGGTAACCTAAATATATGTATTCCAATGGAAGTTACATAAGTAACACTTCCTAGACATTGTTTTTCCAAAAACTTGTACATGTACTACATTCAGACAGTTTCTTCATTCATCTATTACCACACAAAAATAAAACAAATCAATTACTAGAAATCTAAATAAAAAAAGAACACGATTTACTATAGGGAAAACACATCATAGGGAACGCTAGAAACATATGTCTCATAAAAAATATGGTGATCAAGAACCTATTCATGATTTACATATATATTTATGAAAATCCTAGCTCAGGTATACTGAACACCCCCTAGTAATAAGAAAAATATTTCCCTTTGATACAATTTGTTTCAAAAAAAACCTGGTTCATCCCTAATCAGGAGACCCAATCTACTAGTGGAAAGGTATAAAGGTTATTCTTGAACCCCATTAGATGTAAACAATGGTTTGACATCAATAAGAACATAGTTGGAATGATTTTTATGAATAATAATAATAAATAAGTATTATCAAAATAAATTTAAAATGAAAAATCTTGGAACACAATTATAATAAAAAACAAAATTGAATAAAAATACTGAAATACATGGATGATGTCTTTTACAATAGAGAATAAGGAGAAATAAATTATAAAGGGCCACTTTCCAATCTCCATATGAATATAAAAAAATTCACTTTCACCTCAATCATCCTGAAAAAATAGTTACACGAAAACCCTCTTCATAAATGTGACTAGAAAATCTCTAATAAATAGGTGTCAGTTAAAAATACCACAAGTTTTATACCCATATAACTACATCATAACACTTTAAAATAAAACTGATTTCTTTTATTTTTTAGAGTAAAATATTAAATATGATTTTGAGGCATTCTCTAATTAAAAATGAATCAAATATATTTATTTGAAAATACCCCATTTTAATACATCCATGGATCTATATACATAAAACAAGCATTTTAAATTCATTAAAATAAAATATATATTATAGATAACATAGTTTTAGGTAAAACTTGAAATAAAATATAACAGATATCCACAAATTTTCAAAGCAACAATACTTTGAAAGACACATATATTCCATCATCATGTAATTAATGATGATTAAGGGGAACAACCCTACATGAATGGAACATTTTCATCAAATAAAAAAGGTCTATATACCAAAAAACCAATACACATAAACCAACATCCCCAAAAAAACCTCTAATAACCCTTACTAGCTTAACCTAGGGTTAGCTTCCAATATGTCCACATATGACCCCCCTATAGACACTTTTTCATGAATAATTTTAAAAATTTCACATGGTTACCTAGACATCCCTCCTAGAAAAACTGATCTTCCAATAACATATAAAAAATGTATATGTAATTTTAAATAGAAATATTTAGTTCATATAAAAACTCATAAAACATCTGTTTAAATTTCCCACATCTCCAAACACCCATAAAGGAACATCCCCTTTATTAAAGAATAATAATATAACATAATTATCATAGAAGGGGATGTTGTTCCATCTAATCCTAGATAACTATGGGATCCTAAATATTACAATATAACTACCACCTTATTGGAATGTATCCCATGGAATCCAAAACATCCTTTACAATCAATTATATATAAATTGGCAATAACCTAAGGGTTTTAATTTTCATGTTAAACCATTTAATGTGAAAATATAGACATACGATCAATCATCAGAAATAAACAAAATAAAACACCGTTTTGGTAAACCAACCACATATTCCTCATTTTATGAAATCAATAAATACAAAATATTGAAGAATTAAAAATAAGTGGAAACACACCCTATATTTATAAAAAAACATTCCCCATTATTTTAGAAAAAATATTTTAAACAATTTTAAAAATAAGTATCATGATCCAACCATAAATTGATATTTTAAAAAATAAGAATTATTCCATTAAAAGGGTTCAATGATTAGTTCATTTGACAAACCCATTTTACACACTTTAATTAAAAACTCAAGAAGATATATTTTATTGATATAACTACTACATATAAGTTGTAATAATAAAATGAAATAAAATTCCCATAATTATAGAACGTGCAATCATATATTTAGTTTTGGCTATATATGAATTATATCTAGCCTCCATTGAACTTTGTTTAGATAAGATGATATCAAAATATGGGAAACATAATGAGAACATCAAATGGAAAAAGAAATAAAGATATCAACTATTGAAAAAGTGGCAATTCGAATGATTTATTCAGGTCAACAATAATTTTGAACACATACCCAAGTATGTCCCTTATTCTCTTCATTATTGGGGAAATACCCACCAATATAAAGTTTTTTTTAAAACTTTTAAAAAAAATTAAAGTACATATTATATTATGTAGTAGGCATTCAAAAAATTTGTGGTGGTTTAGATCATGACACACCAAGGATTCAAACATAATAACAATCCAATACGTAGTTATAAAACCTTGTAGGTTTAGGATCCACTACACCTTACAATAAAACGTAGTGAGTAAATCCTTCCCATAGACCATAAGGATTTCCCTTGTTCATTATTCCTAGGAATATTACTAGTTTCCGAGCATATTGATCTCACTGTATAACAAATGTGATATTTATAAAAAAACAGATTTAACCATTTTTTCGTGAAGCCTATCATTCACCTAGAAATGGCAGAAACTACATTCAATCATTGTAGAGAAAACCAACACATCCGGAACTAAAAAAACCACCACAATGCTCAAAAAAACATACTATAAACCAAAAATGTGACTATAGCCCCACCATAGTAGTTTCAATCCCAAACCCAAACAATGATCCAAAACTCTTACCAAGTATATGCTCACAAACCCAAACAATGATCCAAAACCCAAGATAATCTAAACATTTTACCTTTATTATGACACTGAAACAATAAATCATCACTATTGAAATTCTATAATAAGGAAAACATAAATATTTCCTTCACAATGTTTATAATGGGAAATATATTGCATCAAAAAAGAAACTAAAAGGGTCATTTCTTCAAAATTTAAAACTCCTTGTTGAATTTGAGTATCTTCAGAAGAGATATATTTCACTATATCCTTCTTAAAATTAGTACCTCAATATAACCTTATCAAATGTATCAATTATAAATAAGAAGGACAAGAAATACGAGACATATGGCAAGAAGGTTTCTTATGTACTATATTCCTTCATAGATAAAAGATT
This sequence comes from Viscum album, assembly GCA_963277665.1. Taxonomy (NCBI): domain Eukaryota; kingdom Viridiplantae; phylum Streptophyta; class Magnoliopsida; order Santalales; family Viscaceae; genus Viscum; species Viscum album. Next base: position 1,255,665,202 of record OY728157.1, on the reverse strand, counting down.
ATGTGATTATATATAGTAAAATCCAATGATATGAAACATGATGGCATTTTAAAAATTTTATTTTCAAGATATAAATTGGCATACCTTATTTTCTCCTTGATGGATCTTCCTCTGCCACACCAAGGAATAAAAGAAACCTTCGACCCCATCAGTGATCTTTCCAGGTCCACTTAATTTTTTTTAGATTTTGGTATAATTTATACATTGTCTTCAAGGATGTGAGAAGCCACTACTAGTAATAGTTCTATTCAAGGCCATCCTCAAATAATCTACCCATTAATGTGTCATCCAAGGCCATATGAGGTAGATATAACACCAAATCAATAAAATTATGTAAATAATCTAACACCATATTATCTATTTTCAAGATACCATGAAATTTTATATCCTGTGATATCTTAACCATGATAGAAAATTCATATCTAATGAATATATTCTTGAAATCATCTAAAGATTTGTATTACAAGACTTATCCTGGATGAATGAGTACCACTAATTCCAACATGAACCCACAACCATGAAGGTTCAGAAAATTACATTCTGATATTTAGGGAGTTCAATTTAGATTAAATAATTATCAATCTTTAGTATCAAAAAAACTATGTACTTATAATAATTTTTCCCCAAATAAATGTGAGGGAACATGGTTTAATAACTCTTGAATGAAATATTAATATAGGGGAATATGTGAAATAAAACCTACCTCATAGACTAGAGAGTACAAAAAAACAATCCCAAGAGAATATTGATCAACTAAAAGTCCATTAAAATATTAACAATGATGTAATTTAAAAATAATAGGTTGAAACATCATCATGATAATATTTAAAAGTATATCCTCACATGTTAATGAATAATTCAATAAATAGTATAAAAAAATGTATATTTGAAAATTCAACAATTCAAAAAATCCCCAACCAAAAAACACATTTAGTTTTTAATAAATAAATATATAAATTGACCTCATTTAAAATTAGCATTTTTTATCAACACACACTTCAAAAATTACAATACTTCTTAAAAAAAAAATTAAATACATTTTTATAATTTATTATAAAAAATTACTTAATATAGATATGTTTGATAACCTCTAATTACCACACATTTCCAAACTAAACCCTTTAAAATATTCCAATTATAATTTTTTAACATCACATTAAACCATTGAAAATAATTATATTTGTACCAATTTCCACAAGATAATGACATATTTTTTAAAAAACCTATTAATAATCATGAATTTAGCACATCTTAGATAGATTTCCAAAAAAATGTATCCTTTTGAATGAAAATTGTTTAAGACAATCATTTTAAATGATGTGAAATTTTAGATCCCCTAAATTTTTGAAAAATGTAAAAATAATTTTGAAGGTATCCAAAATTCATATGAAAAATAATTCCTTTTCAAAAAATGTTTTCAAAGATACCCAATCAAAATTTATATTTTAATTTTAATTTTAAAAACATAATCAATCATAAAACTCCAAAACTCACCATATATTTATCTAATAGAATATATAAGAATATAAAATCTATAAAAAATGAAAAAAAATAAAAATTTATGAAGATACTTGAAATTATAATGTTTAACCACATATACATTCAAATTATATACTAAACATATGAATTATAATGGATGTTACATAGGTTACATATCCTACACACTATTTTCAAAAAAATTTATAGAAACTGCATACCACCATTATACTCCATAAAATAATTAGAAACCATAAATTACCTAAAATCAAAGAAACAAATTCTCAAAACAACTGAGAACTGTGATTGATTAGAAAACATACACATCCTGATAAATCTTGTATACCCATGCCTCATCACGAATTGTGAAAATCAAGAACCAATCCATGATATAACTTCTGAATTCTAATAATATAAGCTTATTTCTATCGAAATTACCCATGTCACAAGAAAAAACATTCTATTTGAAATAATTTTATCCTTAACCAACCCATGTCACCTCTGAAAAAGACACATAAGATTTCAATGACAAGGTTTGATGTTTGTTTATAATCCCCATGGGATAGAAATAAGCACCTATCAATCACCAATAAGTCATTGATAATTATTTCAAAAAAAATATTAATAAATATGTATTATATGAACAAAATGACAATGTATAAACTATGAATATAGTTATGATAAATAATTAACCTAAATTTAGGATCTCATAATAAATGGATGATGGATCCTACACCAGATAAAAAGGAGAAATAAAAATTACAGGACCACTTCCCAATCTCCATGTGAAAATGGAAAACCCATATTCATGTCCATCAACACGAACCAAGAGGCACATGAATTTCCGATACATCCAAGTATTTATATGACCTGTAATGTATATGCTTGAGAAAAAATGCCATAATGTATCCACCCTCTATACGAAAGAAAATAACATAAAAAATCATTCATCTTTGAATATAAATAAATGAAATAATATTTTCTAGGATTTATCAAATAAAAATGATATGAAAGATTTTTCTTTAAAAACAAACCCTTTTAAAAAGATATTGGTTTTTATAAATAAATACAAAATTTATATTCCATAATAAAGATAAATAAATTGTAGTTAAATTATTTTTAGTGAATATACAAAATATAATATAACACATCACATCCAACTTTCCATGTTACCATACAAAGAAAAATATATATATATTTCATCGTTGTGGAATCCTAGGTGAAAAAATGGAAAAATATAATAATGATCTAACATGTTCGTTAATGAATCATGTTCGTCATATCAAAAAACAATCAAAAAACAACCAACCCCCAACAAACACCAATAATAACCCTTCCATTCCCAACCAAGGGGGAAAACATAGGATGTCATATGTCACACCTTCGGTGACTAAATAAATTATAATTCTGAACTAATTTCCATGTGATCATAGAAATCCCTCACATCGAACATGGCCATCCCATGACATATCCAAAATTTATATGGGAATTTCAATGTAATATTAATTTCACATAACTATTTCAGAAAAAAATATTTTCCTTGCTCACAAACCCAAACACCAAATTAGGATCAAACTCTTTATTCATTTGAAATAAGATAATATATCAACCAGTATATGTGAATTTATCCCATAAAGACCCAAAATACCATGATTTACCATTTATTAAAACATACAAACCAATACAGGTGTAGTTATCCAATGTAATTAAAAATCCATTATTTTCTATTTTATATAAATCGGCATGTCATATGGGTTTTTATTTTTTAATTAAAACATTCAATGTACCAATCGATCCTTAGAATCATTCTATAAAAATAATGGAAATGAAAATTTATTTGGTCAACCAACAACATATTCATCATTTAATAACTTCAATAAATACTAACATTCCATGAATTTCAAAAAAATAGTTAACCCACTCTATCATTTTTAAAAAATTCCCATCATGTTTTAAATAAACATCATGAAAAACATCATGATCAATTATCAAGTGTTAACCAACCATTAAAATTTTTTAGGTGAAGAATTATTCATTTAAAAAAATCAATTATTAATATTTATCAGAAATCCCTTTTTCCCTATTATACAAATATTATAAAACATAATAATTAATATACCTACTACATATAAGATCCTATAGCGACCCATAATTTTTATAAAAATATATTACATCTTACTATATGAATATTAATTGCATAAAAAATGATCAATGTTATAATAATTGATGTAAAATGAATTTGGAAACATGGATATATAATAAAATAGTTGAAAATGATTTACATCATCTCTCACTAATGTACCGACCATGAATATGTTATAAAATTTTCCATATTCTTTCATAACACATACTAATAACAGAGAGAACCAAATAAAAAATTATTCTTATAAATGAAAAATGATACATTAGTCATAAAATAATTTATGATGAATGAAAAATATTACAATGGAATAATAAATAGAAAATAACATAATAATAATGTGAAAATTTGGATAGTCTCTATCCATTAGAACAACCACAATCATAATCAAATATATAAGAAGAAACTATATTTTTATATTAAAATATTCATTTTGAATAAGATGATCTATATATAACCATAGGAGAATATATAAGTGAATGATTAATGAATGAAATAATTGGTACTTAAAGAAATTAAAGAACATTTACCATGATCTTGATTCTATAGGCTCTCATGAAGATTATCCTCCCCTTCATTATATGGTTTTTTCTAGTCTATTTGGTGGAATTGTGATTCCTACTTTGATAGGTTATATATTTTTGTTTTTCTATTTCATTATCATTCCCCCATCTTAACAAATGATTCTTAATAGTGTGGATAGCTAAAATCAATCACTTCCCCTCTTACAATCAGACCTTGTGCATCTGACATGCACGTTTGGTCCATGTTTTGAAGAATCATATGGTTAGGTTCAATGTCATTGGTAGAATATGGTGAAATTCTTTTCCACTAAACCTTCTAGACTACCCATCATTCTTGACTCCATTTTGGCTGGGCGTGATGAAGTGTCTCAGTAACTTTGGGATGGTGTTGGAGGGCCGTGTGTAGTGGTCTCTATTAATGTTCTTCACTGAAACTATATTCTTCATATCTTTTGGTTTCCTCCTTTATTTTTTGAGTTTGGTGATTCCACCTAGTGATGTGTCTCTATTTTTGTTTGGTGGTTCACTCTCATGTTTGTTATTGGTTGTTTTTTCAATGGTTCTATGTTTGGATTGGTGATGTGTTTTGGGTTCCATTTTATTCTAAGAGATGTGTTCTCTGGAATGATGATAATCCTAATGTCTTATGGTGTTCTTTATAGATTATTTTTTTCTGTAAATGATGGTGTTTTATAGTGTAGAATATTACAGTGACTTATCTTAACATATAAGGTTATTACATTATTTTAAATGAATATTCGATACCTAAAAAAAATACATCCTTGAGGACTGTAATGGATTACTAAATTTGGAATCTTGAAAAAAACTCTTCTATCCTATATAATGTTCATCAACATATCCCATAATAATCTCAACCTTCAGTACTCCAGCATAGAACCACTCCACTTCCATAGGGGAAAGAAAACATAAGAAAAGGGTGAGCTCAAATTCTCATTATGGGTAAATAAGGGAGATATATAATCATAATTATTAGTATAAGTGTATGAGAACAAGATGCTAAAAATATAAGATCATACTCTACATATAAATTATTATATACATGATTCGTTTCATAAATCATGTCAGTTAATAGGACTTGAATAATAAGGAAATAAAGAACATAAGACATGAAAGCAAAACATAGGAATAAAACATGGGATTATGAAACACACATAAGCATATAATATGATTTCCATATTAGACAAGGAATTGATTCTATGAACATATTGGTAGTTTGGTTTCACTCGACATACTATCATGGTGGTCATGGTTCACACCCGTGGACATATAAGTATCTTTAGTTCATTCCTCGTACCATATTCGTGGTTATGGTTAACTCCCATGTCCATCTTAGTAGAATTCATTCACACCTCATACCATCTTGGTAGTCGTGGTTCACTCCCAGTGCCTTCTAAGTTTCCACGATTTACTCCCAATACTATATTAGTCTATTTCATGAGATATAAATAATTACCTATTGCATTAGGGGGAGATATAGGTCCCACTCGTCTCATAGTAAAATAATACATAATGTACCACAAAATCATAAATAATTATATCTTAACACATCAAATTAAATTGTTATCATAAAATTGTAAACATATCATAACCTGTGGAAAAGATATAGTTTTTATAAGAATTTAATGAAAATTATAACTCATGAATGAGAGACCGATTTTAAAAAAATAAAACATGTGAATGAGAAATGGGTTTCATAAAAACCATGAAAGTTATAATAACTCATTAATGTAAATGCAATGAATGGAACCTTTAGAACATTTACTAGAAGGGGATGAGTAACATCAATTAGTATCTTGTTGGATACAATATAATTTTGAAATGTATTCAAATGAAATTTCTTAAATATAATATCCTTACTTCTTTGAAAAGTGATTTTTAATTGATAGAACCAGGTGAAAATATTTTTCAAAGAAAATACAATTAAAAAAATAAAAATATGTCATCAAAATTTTTAAAAATATCGTGAATTGATAACTTTAAAAATAATCTTTAATTTTTTTTAAAAACAATATTCATCAAAAAAACTTTGAGAAAATATAATTAAATCATGATAATGTTTTGAAAATCATTTCTTTTAAAATAATTTTAAAACACATAAATATTTCCTAAAAAGGCTTTGAAAACAATTTTCTATGAAAATACATTATAAACATATAAATAAATCATGAAAACTTTTTGAAACCCATTTTACCTAAAAAAATAAAAAATTTCAAATAAATCATAAAACCATTTTAAATTAATTTTCCATTAAAACATAATAAAAATATTGAAACTATTTTGAAAACAATTTTCTATAAAAACTTATAAAAGTTGTTTGAAAATGTTTTAAAATCCATTTTCCTTCAAAACAAATTTAATATTTTCAAAAACGTTTTGAAACCAATTTTCCTTGAAAATTTATTTTTATAATATTTTATTACAAAAATAAACATTAAACATGAAAATAAATCATCAAAGGATTGATGGAGGATAAATCTATATAGGTAGTAAGATGTGAAAAGAACACTCATCATTAATGGTAAAAGGATAGAAAATTTACACATTTCAAAATATAGAAGAAGATTCCATTGAAAACATTTGTAATATAAAAAATCATAAAAATTTATTTTAATTATCATAGGTGATTAGTATTCCATTCGTTGAAACCCTTTTTAGAAAACACGGTTTTCGAAGAACATATATTTCTGACCGAACATAGGGTAAAGTTGGGCTTTCTTAAAAACACTCTTAAAAAATTTATGTACCAAATGGTATAAAATTGTACCACTAAATGAATATGAAATGAATAAATAGAAGATAATTAAATTCATTAATTTATTGAGGTATTAAATATAAGAATTTATCAAAGGAGGCATAGATGTAAACAATCTCAAAAAACGATGAAATTTTCTCCATAATCTCTTATAACATGGTAACATGGGATCATACCTTCCATGTAAAAAAATAAAATTACTTAAATCATAAATAATTATTAAAAGAATTATTTTCTTGATAGGACAAGTAAAATATATTTATATACACCTCTATAATGAGTTTAGGTGCATAACAAACCATGAACCTCAAAGAAGTAATATTGAGACAATTTTTTTTATGGATTTGTAAAAATTTTAAACATAATACTCTTGAATGAAACATCGTAAAAAATGATATGTTAATAATAATATATTTAGGTATAAGATACATATAATACAATTATGGGTATTACTTAAACAATTTAAAATTAATTAGTGGCAAACATAGGTTGTATCTCAAAAAAATAAAAAGTGAGATTGACACCCCTTACCTTTCGTCTTCATTCTCTTATAACTAATTAAAACAACCAATATAATAAATATAAATTCCTTATAAATATTTTAAAGAAACATATTACTGTATATAATACCATATATTGTTTTATTGTGACCTTATATTACCCTCTTGTTAACAATCCAATCTTAATGTTTCACTTCAGATAATATTCTCTTTATTATTAGCATGTGTCTTAATTTGTTATATATATTTTATTAATACTTTATATCATTATTTACAAATGTTAATACATGATATAAAAATCATTTATTTATAATATATTATTACTATAACGATATATATAATATATAATTATGAAAATGAATACTCATTTATGGAGACTGTAGGCCATATGTACGCATGAATGATATTATCATTTAATTTTTTTGTTTATAGAATGAAAGTAAAATAAATAAATAAATAAATAAATATATTATAAATTTATAGTTTTTTATATCATATATATCTTATATATTTCATAAATCATCCTTAAAACAATTCATGTTGTGTATGAACGGATAATATCGCTTTGTGGGGCGGTTGTCCACACTTCCTCAAATGAAATTATTATATTAACAGAATGTGGAAAGTAAAAATGGTATGTGTTGTAAAATGAAATAAATATGATTAATGACATAATGAATTTTATATATTAAATATATAAATAGATTTTCCATCATAATGTTCATCATGGTATGTAGTAATGGAGAAATGAACAATCATTATTTAGTGAGGTAGCAGTTCGCCGTACACAGAAATAAAATATTTTTTTCCTATTAAATGGAGGTTTGTGTATGTCTAGGTTGAAACTGTTATTGAAAAACATTATAGAATATTGGGTACACTTGGTTATTTAAATAATCATATAATATAGAAATTTGGAGGTGTTGGATAAGTTAAATAATATAAAGGACATAAGAGAAGAAGTTACCTCTCAATCAGGTAACTCATTTTGGTTTGTACCAAAAGGATTCCATGGATCACCTCATTACAAAGTAAAGGATTATATGAGGAAGGGATGATTTCTAAAAATTGGATTGGTCCATGCTTTCCCGTACATAGGAGGTTTTAGTGTAGCGAATAAGAAGGAGAGGTGGTTGCCTTTTATATGTAAGGAAAATGAGTCCCTTGGAATATTTGAAAACAAACCAGGAATACACATTTAAATACATAATAAAAGTCATAAAAATTTGAAATAAATATGGAATATAAGGATTTTTGCTGAACTATTCACACCAATTAGTTGTTTGAAATGTTTTTTGGTTATATGGGCTATCAATTTTAAGTTTTCCCCCTAATTATTCTTAATTTGACATTAATCACAATGATTAATTTTAATCACATTTACTAATATTTTTAACAAACAAATAAGTCGATATTATATGGATCTAAATTTTATATTGATTACAATGGTGTATTTTTATTTTTCATAATTCTATTCATATTATATGTAAAATTATGATTAATGCCAATCTTGAAGATGAGAGGAAATTGTGGGGGCTTTTAGTAAAAAATTGTTCAATATATTGTTAATATCTTACATTAAATTTCAATATTAAATTGTTTATAATGAAATATTTTGTATTAATAAAAGTATAATTTATATAATGTGACATAAAAAAAATTAAATTTATAATTTAAAAATAATTAATATTTAGTGAAATCTAGTTTCTAACTAAAACACATTATTTTCACTATTCATAATAAATGAAGTTTCCAATCAAAATTCAAAAGATTTACCCTACCATAGTTTTGAAAATATGAATTAAAAAATGAGGATTATTTTATAAAAAAAATTTTATATATTTTTAGAAAATTTATTTTATTTATTTTCATATATGAACATGAAAATTATTTCATTTGAGAAACTAGTTTCTTTAAATATAGAATAGCTTTACTAAGAATATTATTTTCTTTATAAACATATTTTATTTATATAAAAACATTATGAAAATATTTTTGAAGTAGTTATTACTATTAATATTACTATGTTTTAATGATTAGGTTATAAATAACTCGTTTTAATAATTATAACAATAAAATTATATTTCGTATAAAATCATTATTGCATGTAACATACGCCGTGACAATGTTCCATGTGAAATGAATATTTGAATTAATTTATATCAAGGCATTAACAACAATTTATTTTTTTAGGGTTACACATATTGGTGTCCATAATATTTTTTTTATATTCTGTCTGTTTTCATAGTCATTTATATGTAATTGGTATCATATGAATTCATATTATATAGTATAAACCATATATTTTCATTAATTACATAATAATTTTCATAATCACTAATTTAAAATAATGGTTTTATCTTATTATATTAAATAATAATATATTTAAAATATATTATTGTTCGGTAAACCAGGGTCTTATATGTTATGGAAGTAAATGAGGAAATTCATTGTTGCATATAATGCAAGATAACCTCAACCTTATATGTAGAGCAGGCCAACATTTATGATGCATGTAGCGCACAATTTATTTTTTGGTATCATATAATGAAAAAAAACATTCTTATTTAATATAAAATTAATTATCTTTTTGATTTTATGAAATTAAAAATATCAACAGTCCAAAATTATTCAAAAAAAATCACAAAATCATAGGGTGTCACATTCTACCCCACATAAAATGAAATTATCCAATAAAATAAATCTGGGTTATATAGTGACCCAATCCTTTTACATATAACATTAAATGATTTTAAGCATAGTTAATCATCAAAGTACAAGCCAAGGATCGTTAAGTCTAGTGTCTTGGAAGACTAGGTACACAAAACATAAAACATGGGGCAAAAAAACATTTTTTTATTTAATCTCCATTAAAAGATCCTAACTTATTTTGAGCCCTTACATATGGATAGGGTACCCTAGGGAACACATGAACAAAGGGATGATCTAAAATGTTCAGTAAGGGGATGAACATAAGGATACATTTTAAGCATATGAGTTAGGAGGCATGACATAATGAAAACAAAACATGGAGCATATGAAATCATATCATATAAGAATGGTATAATATAAACATGGAATCATATAAATGTGGAATAATCATAAAACATTTCTTTATTACTGGTCAAGGCTAACATCAAATCATGTTTTCCATTTTAGTATGGGCCAAGGCTAACCGCTAATTCTGTTTCACTTCACATCTCATGAGACTTAACTTTTCCTAATGCATTGGAGTGTTATATGGGTGCACCCATCTCAAAATTTCCATGAATATTCTTGACACATAAATATTCTTTCCACATAAATATTATTTCCACATATATAATCATACCTAACCAATCGTTCATAAACATAAGGATACCCATTGAAAGAATTGGGTACCACAATCATGACACAAAGCATAACCAATGACTGTATCATGAAAGTATCCGTGATAGAAAGGGATTAGAACATACATGTAATTTCATAAGTTAATATATTAATATAACATGGTAGTTGGTAACAAATAAATGTGACCACATATAATAAATGTATTTTAGATAAATTAGCATTAAAACATTTTTGTGCGGTTTTAAGGAAAATACTATGGAGCTTTTAAAATAGTAAATATGACATTATTTTATATAAAACAATAATTGAACCAAAAAGGTTTTCATAATAAAAATAATTATTTTATAAAGAAAATGGTGTCTTAAAACATAGGATAGAGAGCATTTGAAATTGGGTAAAAATTTGGGAAGTTCCTTTAAAACGACTATGCTTATTGGGAAGTATCGAGGATGGATTCACTTAAAAGCATGTATATCTATGAAAGAGAATGAGAGATGGATCTTGTAACATGATTTTGGAGAATATAAACATAATTTATATATTTTACATAAAAGTAAATGTCAAATACATTTTGGTAAAAATAATGATAGAGCATCTTGAAGGAATAAAGGAAGTTCGGGTAGAATTTATTACGGTTTATCGGAAGAGTATCAGGTGTAAATAAGAGTGGTTGATGAGAGAGATAAGGGGTGTCTCATAACTTATAAAACATTATGGAAGTATGGGGGAGGTGGTAAACATACCAAATCAATCGTTATTATACAGTAAAGTCATATCATAGAGAACAATCATTACTAAGAGTGAAAAGGAGAGGATCCCTCACCTTAATTCTGGTTGTGTCCTCCATATGTTATTAATGACCTATTGAGACTTCCTCCTTTAAGAACCTCTTAAGGGGAGAGGATTTGGTATTTTGAAGAGGCTAGGAGATTTTGGATGTGGGGGAGGATCTTAGGGAGAGATTGGGGAAAAATACTGGCAAGGCACAAGGCTTGAGAGGAGTGAAGAGAAGATGGAGTGAGGGGGAGTTTATAGTAGAGGAGAGGAGGGTTTTCATAATTTTTAATCATTAGTTTATTATTTAATCACAAGAAAAGGAGTAGTAAGTATTACATGACCAAGAATAGTAATAAATGCATGTGACTTTGAACTAAATGGTATTACCTCATCAGATCATCATCAATGACTCAATTAATCCAATATTTAGCATTTATTGTGAATTGTCGAATTCTACTATTCATAAAAAAGTCATGTATTTCAGAAATATACATAAAAATCACCCTAAATATTTTTTGACATTTAGAATCCAAAAATGAAGTCTATTTTTCAAAAAATATTTTCTACATATGATTAATTTTATATTTAATTAAAATAATAATTTATTATCAAAACTATTTTTAAAACCTTAATTTACTTATTCAAAAAAATTATAGGTATATCATAATTTCAAATTGAATATTATTAATATAGTATCATAGTTAAGGTTACTAATAATTAGGGTATATCACTGTTCAAAAGGGTATGTTACTAGTCATAAGGGTCCATTACTATTCACCAAAAATTATGTTTTCCTTATCAGACTCTAAATAAACTACTGATTGCAACTGTGTATGTCTGATTTTCAATATTACAAATAAAGAAGTGACAAACATATGTTTAAAGGTCAATTAGCACTTATTGGTTCATTATTCTGTGTTTTCATGTGATTTTATGACATATTTATAAGAAAGTAATTTCCATTTATAAAACATGGGGTCTTACATTCTGTCCCCTTATAAAATTTTTCCCTCAATTTTTTTTACATTCGTGGCCAAAAACATGTGTGGGTGATTTTCCTTCATTGCATCCTCCAGTTCCCCTATTGACTTTTCATACTTATGGTTTCACCATTGTACATTGACCAGATGTGTAGTCTTGTTGCGTAAAACGTTGTATCTACGATCCAAGATCTTCAATGGATGCTCCTCATAAGAGGGATCATCCTCCAACTATACCACCTATAAGGAGAATACATGTGAAGGGTCTGGTATATACTTCCTTTATTGGGAAACATGAAAGACATCATGTACATTCGACATGGTAGGTGGAAGTTCCATTCGATAGGCCACTGCTTTGACTTGATCAAGTATCTCAAAGGGGATGATGTACCTAGGAATTAACTTCCCCTTCTTCTCAAACCCCATGACTTTCTTCCATAAAGATATGTGTAGAAATACTATCTCTACAACTTTGAACTCAAGGTCTTTTCGACTACTATCTGCATAACTCTTCTATCGACTTTCGGATACCTTGATATGTTGTTGAATTGTTTTCACCTTCTCTACAATTTCATCGACCATTTCAGGTCCTAGAATCTTACGCTCATAGACTTTATCCCAACACGTCAGTGTTATGCACCTTTTCCCATAAAGGGCTTTATATGGTGCCATTCAAATGCCCAAGTGGAAACTATTGTTGTAGGAGAATTCAACAAGTGGAAGATGTTGGCCCCATACTCCTTTTAATTCCATAGATCATGCTCCTAACATGTCTTCATGTGTTTGAATAATTCGCTCAGACTAGCCATATGTTTGAGGATAATAGGTCGTATTGAAGTTTAGTTCGGTGCTTAGATTATGCTAGAGACTTTTTCTGGAACATTGAGGTGAATCTCAGATCATGATCGGATACAATAGACAGTGGAACTACATGCAGCCTTACCACTTCTTTGATGTAAATCTGTGCTATTTGATCCAATGAGAAGCCCTCTCACATCACGATAAAGTGAGCTATCTTCATAATACGATCCACAACGACCCATATAGCATTGTTTTTTCTAGATTTTTTTGATGTCCAGTGACATAGTCCATGGTAATGTTCTCCCACATCCATGCTGGTATGGGTAGTGGTTGCATCATCCCCTTAGAATTTTGTCACTCTGCCTTCACATGCTGACATACGAGGCACTTTGATGTATATTTGACTATCTCTATTTTCATATTGTCCCACCAAAGGTTTTCTCAAAGATCTCGATACATCATTGTGCTCCCTGGGTGGATAGAAAAGGTCGAGCTATGTGCATTATTCAATTTCTCCTTCATTATCTCTAGATCAAATGATACACATAATTGTGTCTCAAATCATATAACTCCTTCCTCATCAATTTTGAAATTGGAGGATTTCCTATTTTAAACAGCTTCCACCCTTTCTGTATTTCCACATCCTTTATTTGAGAATAATTTATTTTCTCAAAGAGGGATGGCTGAGAAACCATTTGAAAAAGGATTGATGATGATCCTCCCATAATGATTTCCATGTTCATCTTTTGTAAATTTAATAAGATCATATCCTTCTCAATTATCATCATTGATAAAGATGTATGATCCTTTCTACTTAGAGAGCCCACCACCTTGTTTGCCATACCGAGATGGTAGTTGATTGAGTAGTCATAATCCTTGATGAGCTCTATCCATCTTTTCTAGTGCATATTAAGTTCTTTATGTGTGAATATATATTTGAGACTCTTGTTGTTAGTATATATCTCATATTTCTCCCCATATAGTTAATGACTCTAGATTTTCAATGAAAAGGCCACCACCACCAACTCCAGATCATGCGTTGGATAGTTTTTCTCATGTATTTTCAACTGCCTTGAGGGATAGGATATCACTTTATAATTTTTCATTAGCACACAACCTAATCCTTTTGTATAAGCATCACATTACACTACAAAGAGTTCTTCACATGAAGCGATTGTTAGTACTGGTGCAATGATAAGACTCTTTTTCAACTCCTTGAAATAGTCTTCACATTCCTATGTCCAGAAAAACATTACTCCCATCCATGTTATCTTTTTCATTTGGTTTGAAAATCATGAAAAGTTATTCACAAATTGTTGATAATACCCAGATAGACACAAAAAGCTATGGATCTCTATTACAGAAGTAGGTCTGGGCCACTCTTCAATTGCCTTCATCTTGGAAGGGTCCACATATATCCCTCTGCTAGTGATAACATTCCCCAAGAATGATACTTCCTCCATCAAGAACTCACATTTACTATAAATTTCATACTACTTCCTCCTTTACAAAGTCTTTAACACAGTATTCAAATACTTCTCATGTTCCTCCTTGCTCTTCTAGTATATCAGAATATCACCAATGAAGACTACAAAAAATTTGTCGAGGTAATCTCTAAAGACTCTATTTATTAAATCCATGAAAATTTTTGGAGCATTAGTGAGTCTGAAGGGAATCACATTGAACTCATAGTGTCAATACCTAGTTTGTAAGGTAGTCTTGGGAATATATTATTTTCTCACCTTTAGTTGGTGATATCCCGACTGAAGGTCCACCTTAGAGATATAACAGGCCCCGCGAAGCTGATTGAACAAGCCATCTATCCATGTAAGGGGATTCTTGTTATTTTTCATGATTTTGTTGATCTCATGATAATCAATTCAGAGGTGCATTGACCCATATTTATACATGAAAAAGTGAACTGGAGCACCCCATGGTGAAGCACTCTAGTATATAAAACCCTTATCCATATTCTATTGTAACTACTTCTTCAGCTCTTCCAGCTCTATGGTGGCCATTTTATAAGGTGTCTTTGAGATTAGTAGAGATCCAGGGATAAGTTCAATTGAGAACTCAATCTCTCGATCAAAAGGAAGACCAAACAACTCTTCAAGGAATAAATCACTGTAATCCCTCACGATAGTCATGTCTTCAAACATGATTCTCTCCTTTGTCTCAATCATTTGTGCTAGATATTATTACTCATAAAACAATAGTATCCAAACATGAGATGATGATTCAAAAGATGATTCATATTCCTCCTTACACTTGTAATGAATCATTGGATTCTTCGGGATGTGAAATGTGATCTCCCTTTCTTGAAAATTAATGTTGGACTTGTACAAATATAGCCAATCCATTCCCAAGATAGCATCTAACTCCACTAAAAGAAGTATGACATGATTTTCTGGGATGTTCATTCCACAACCATTAACCGAGGATGATTTATAAACCATGGATGCAATAACTGTCCCATTCACTATTCTCACAAATAAATTTACCTCCATATTTTGAGGTGGTGTTTGAATATTTCTACTACACATGCAAGATATGAATGAATGCTTAGAACCAGAATCAAATAGTATGGTCGCTATTATTAAATGAATAACTAGCGTACCTATCACCACATATTTTTCTGAATCCACCTCAGTAATAGTGATAGCATAAGCCCTTCCTTGTTGCCTAGGAGGATGTTGCTGATTGCCTCTGATAACCCTCAGCTTAGAGAAATTGTTCGTATAATGACCAAGCTCCTTACAGTTGTAACACTGCACTGTAGGTTGAGTGTTGATCTGAACCATCCTTTCTTCTTCTTCATTAGTGGGATTTTTCATATCTCTTTGGCAGTTCTTGGCCAGATGACCAAACTTTCTACATTTGAAGAAATTCTTTGTTCCCTTAGGACAATTACCAAGATGCTTCTTCCCAAAATCTTTGAAAAGGAGAAAGTGAGGCTTATTTCCATCATGGAATTTTTTTGATGAACCAACCACATTGTTCTCCATTTTCCGCTTCTTGTCACTAGGTGCACGAGACCACTGAGAGTCTCCAATCTCCATTTCAACCTTGAGGGCACAATGTACAATCTCCTCATAACAGTCGAAGTCTCAAATCACCAACGCTTTTCTTATACTAAGCTTTAGTCTTCTAAAGAAGTGATCTGCCTTGATTTCGAAGTTCATGACAAAGGTAGAGGCATACCATGCAAGCCTTGTATTATTCTCTTCATACACACCAACGGTCTCATATTCCTTTAGTTTGAGCCTATGGAACTCTCCTTCCATCTTGATATGGAGAGTTTGATAAAAATATTTTTTGAAAAACATTATCTTGAATTCCTCTAAATCTATGTAATTAATTTCCTCTAGGGACTTTGTATTCATGATCAGTGTCCACCACTAATCAGCTTCTCCATCAAAGTGATAGACTGCCCATACAAATTTCCCTTCTTCTAAGCACTGGAGGATGGAGAATATATTTTCAATGGACTTAATCCATTGTTCTGTGAGGAGTGGATCATAAGATTCGCTAAAAATGGGAGGCCTTTTCCCCATAATGGATTCTACAACAACTTTCTATTTCCTCGGAGGAGGAGGAAGTTCTAACTAATTCAAGTTATTATTCATAAATCATGCCAGCTGAGCAAGTACTACCATGATGTTTTGAGCACCCGCTCCAGTAATATCAATAATAACATTAGGGAAATATTTACATAACTTATCACATAGGTTGTTGGAATGAGTTATTCTATTTATTGCCATTAACTAAGAAAAAGAACATATAATTAGAGGTCTTGAATACTTATATATTGAGCATAAAAAAGGAATCTTTTAACATAAATGGATAAAATTATAAAGAATAAGTACATCCTAACTTGTGATTCCTTATGTTTATATCTAGGTTATCCTCGATCTGTTTCTTAACATATATTCTTATGGTATTTTTTTGTCCCTTAATAATGGTTTATACTTTGCCCGTGAATCTACCAAAGCATATCCCCAAGGAGTGTTGTAACCAAGAAGATGACAAGGCCAGTTGTCGTGCACCGGTTCTCGTTCCAGTCTAGCTCAAAGTGATTTTTTGTGTTTTACCCCTAGATACATCTATAATAGAGCCGCCTCAACCTGATCGTATCTAGATAGGGATGTATTTTCATGATAACCCACTTACTCAATACTTACCAAAATTTAGGAATGTTTTCTTGTACTTAGTCTCGTCCATAAGGTTCTCACTAAGTATCTCTATTCCTAATCACCAAATATAACTAGTCCATCCTCTGATACCAAATACAGTGACCCGAGACTTTTACATATAAAATTACATGATTTTATAAATAGTTAATCATCAAAGTACAAGCCAAGGATCGTTAATTCTCGTGTCTTGGAATACTAGTTACACAAAAAACAAAACATGGGGCTAAAAACATTTTTTTATTTAAAATCCATTAAGAGCTCTTAACTTCCATTAAGACCTTACATCTAAATAGGGTACCCTAAGGAACACATGAACAAAGGGATGATCTCAAAATCCTAGTAAGGGATTGAACATAAGGATACAGCTTAAGCACATCAGAATGGAGGCATGACCTAATGAAAACAAAACCTGAAACATATGAAATCATATCATATATGCATTGAATCAAATAAACATGGAATTATATAAATATGACATAATCATAAAACATTTCTCTAGTACGGGTCCAGGCTAACCACCAATCCGATTTCCCATTTTAGTACGGGTAAAGACTAACTGTCAATCCCGTTTCACATCACATCTCATTAGACTTAACTTTACCCAATGCATTGAAGCACTATCTGGGTGCGCCCATCTCAAAATTTCCATGAATATTCTGGACACATAAATATTCTCGCCACATAAATATTCATTCCACATTAATAATTAAACATAATAAGTTGTTCATAAACCTAAGGATACCCATGGAAATAATTGGGTACCAAAATCATGACATAAAGCATAACCAATGAGTGTATCATGAAAGTATCCATTAAATAAAAGGATTGGAACATACAAGGAAGTTCATAAGGTAATATAGGCATATAACATGGTAGGTGGTAACATATATATGTGATAGCATATAATAAATGTATTTTAGATACATTAGTATTAAACCATTTTTGTGCGGTTTAAAAGAAAATACTATTGAACATTTAAAATTCTAAAGAGGAAATTCTTTTATATAAAACGAGAATTGAAACAAGAAGGTATTCATAAAAAAAATACTGATTTTATAAATAAAATTCTTTCTTAAAACATATGATAGAGTGCACTTGAAATTGGGTAAATATTCGAGAAGTCCCTTTAAAATGAGTGTTCTTATTTGGAAGTATCCAGGATGGATTCACTTAAAAGCATATATATCCCCAAAAGATAATGTGAGATAGATCTTGGAACATGATTTTGGAGCATATAAACATAATTTTTAAGTTTTACATAAAAATAAAATACAACTACATATTGGTAAAAATAAGGATATAGCAATCCAAAGGAATAAAGGATGTTTGAGTGGAATCCATTACGATTTATCGACATGGTATCAGGTTTAACATAGATGGATTGATGGGAGAGATAGGGGTTTATCATCACTTATAAAACATTAGGTCAGTATGGGGGAGTTGAGAAAACATACCACATAACTTGGTATTACCCATAAAAATCATATCATAGAGAAAAATCTTGATTAAGAGTGAAAAAAGAGAGGATCCCTTATGTTTATTCTGGTGGTATCCTCTGCTTGTTATTAATGACCTCTTGAGACTTCCTCCTTTGAGAACCTCTTAAGGGAAGATGTTTTGGTATTTTGAAGAGGCTATGAGCTTTGGGACGTTGGGGTGGTTCTTGGGGAGAGATTTGGGTATAATTTTGGTAAGGCACAATGCTTGAGAGGAGTGAAGAGAAGAGGGAGTGAGGGGGGTTTATAGTAGAGGAGAGGAGGGTTTTCATAATTTTTTAATAATTAGTTTATTATTTCTACACAAGATTTGGAATAGTAAGTATTAAATGACCAATAATAGTAATAAATGTTTGTGACTTTGAACCAAATTGGCTTAAATCAGCCGATCATCATCAATGACTCAATTAATCCATTATTTAGCATTTATTGTGAATTATCAGATTATACTATTCATCAAAAATTCAAGTACTTCAGAAAAACCCCCAAAATTCACACTCACCATTTTTTGACATGTAGAATTAAAAAATGAAGTCTATTTTTTGAAAATAATTTTCTAAATATGATTATTTTAATATTTAATTAAAATAATAATTTATTATCAAAACTAATTTTAAAACATTCATTTACTTATTCAAAAAAATATAGGTATATCGTACATTCATCTTGAATATTATTTTTATTTTATCATAGGTAAGGTTAATGTACATTAGGGTATATAACTATTCATAAGGGTATGTTACTATTCATAATGGTAGGTTACTATTAAACAAAAATTATGTTTTTCTTATCGGACTCCAAATAACTTACTGATTGCAACCGTGTCTGTCAGATTTTTGAAATTCCAAATACAGAAGTGAAAAAATTATGTTTAATGGTCACTTAGCACTTAATAGTTCAGTATGTTGTGTTTTAATGTGATTTTCTGACATATTTATAAGAAATTAATTTCCATTTATAAAACATTGGGTCATTACAAGTTATCAAATGATTAAAACATTAATGATTTATTCATAGAAACCCACATTTTTAAAATGAATACTAACTCATCCTTTAAGAAGGAAGAGTTAGAACCATAATAGTTATGTCATGTAATATTTGACTAGGATTTCACATGTGAGAAAATATTTTGGGTGTTATGATATGAAATAGAGGAAATGTGTAAATATTTAGAGGAAGTGATTGAGGACATCAATCAAAACGAATTCAATGATCAATGAAAAGTTCAGGGCCTCAAATTCATAAATATGTGAGTATTTAAATAGACATCAGTTCAATAAAATTAAGGTATTAGGACAAAAAATTTTCAGTTTTAATCACTATCCTATCAATGAGTAATTATTTTATTAACCTTGGGTAAAATAAATTTTTCCTTCTTTGGTAGTGGTTTAATCTATTTTAAAATCATCCAATACTTTTATAAATGGATGTCCAGAAATTAATATTGATTCCTGAAGCACTAAAACAAGCATTTAGAAAATATTAAATCCCATAAAAGAATGAAGATTATACCAATTTATCTATAACTATTATGAAAAATGAATATGGTTAATATATTAATATCTAAACATAAAACAAACTCTATGATTTCAATAGAAATAAATTTTTGTAAAAATATTATACATAATATGGGACATCGCGTAGGACAATGGTAGACATGAAACCCTTATCATCCTTCGATCATGGGTCCAAGATAGGGGAAAATGATGGAATGAATTATTGTTACCCAAAATACATGATTTCATTTTCTAAAACCATATAAATAGAATTTCAATAATAATTATGATGGTGATCTTTAAAATAATTTTAGTCACTAAAAAACCTTTTATCCTTGGGTTTTAATACAATCAGAATACATAAAATCCCCATTGGATGTTTAACATAAATTTTTCATTAACGGTTATCCTTATAACCCTTATGAAAAATGGGAAAAAAGCATTAGATAGAAACTCATGAAATCATCTTAACGTTAATACCCCATATATCACAAAGTACCACTTCATTGTCATATACCAAACATGTTAATTCCCTTATCATCTATTCTCTTGAAACATTATAATAACCTCAATTTCCCTAAATCATTTTGGAAAACATGAATTCTTCTTTATTCAAATGTATACTCGATATATTCCATAAAAAAAAATTATATAAAACTCCTAAATGATTGCATGCCCCACCTATTAACAAATCCTTACATTGTTACATGGTAACTAGTACCATCCAATTTACTTATTCATAATATGTTTATCTTAACTCAAGGAACATACTAAGGGTTTCCATCCCTTATTCAATCTATAAACTTATCATTAAATCACACCCCAAGTATATATGGAAAATTAAATTGAAACATGTATATACTAAAATAAAAACAAAATTAGAAAAACACTTGTATATTTCATTATTCATATAACTAATTTCTGAATCCAAATAAATATAAACTTTGATTTATTCTCTTCATAACTATTCCATTAACAAGGAATACTCATACAATTACACATTACCACTTTCCTTTTTTATTTAATCTACAATATTTTCAAAAAAAATTACACATTACTCGCACCGCCTTTTTGATCCTCTTCTGGTGATTTTCAATTTGGACATTAAGTTGCATAATGAAAATTTATTCAACATTTGATACACCTAACCTTAAATGATGACTTAGAAAAATCAATATTCTCATATATTCAATTAAACAAACTCATTATTTTTCCCTCTTAGTCAGTTTTCGTGTGTTCTTCTCTACCCTCATCAAAACATCTCCTTATTCTTCTATGACATTGAATTAGGTGATTCTTACACATTATTGAAACAAAGGAAAACAAAAAGTATTTCCTCTATGGTTTACATTACCTGTAATCTATTTTAACTCTTACTTTCTCTTCCATGGTGAGTCTGAGATTTGGTTACGGTACACGTTTTTAGTCTTGTTCTTTGAAAAATAATTATGCATGATCACAACATCATTCACTCTGGTGATCATCTCACATCACTGTTCATCCAAAAATTATCCATCACATTCAACATAAATCTAGTTACTTATGATTCCCACCATTGACTTAAACTAGAAGCATAGTGTGAGCATTACATATCATAGTAGAAAACGGCATGTCCATGAAAATATTTACATTTGGGATTCCTAAATTAGGACACATTCCTTAATATATGACACCCTAGGTTCGTCATATGTTATTCATATCCAAATTATATTTAAATCCTTAATGAAGGATCGTGACGGGTTTTTGAATTTCTAAAGCATATCCCTCAAGAGTGTCTAATAAGGGGGGAATATATACTCATTTTTTGTACCAAAATTCACCAAATTGAGGCTTGAAACATCTTGTTTAAGTTTTTACCCTAGGTACATCTATGATAGAGCCGCATCCAATTGTAGTATCCAGATAGGGATACATTTTTAGGAAAAATCTCACTCTACCCTTTAGATAAATTACAGGATATTTTCTAAATGGTTGACTCATACTTATACATATCCTCAGAGACATCCCTAGGAATATACATTGAAATATACTTAGGGATATCACTAAAATTTCTCATCCTAGTTTCCAAAACCTGACAAAACATTTCCTATGATATGAACTGTAGAAACACTTGCTTATCATACATGGATATTATATCAATTTTTATTAATATTATAATAAATAAATACTTTCATGATGACCGTAATAGTTTAGTGACATTGTAAAAATTGAAAAAAATATTCTTTCATTGTGGAAGATGTTTAAAATCTACAATAAAGAGATCCACCTTTAGTAATATTACATAAAACCTTCATTAATAACCAAAGGAAAAGAAACATAATAAAGGGGAGATCTCAAATGGTCATTAAGGTTAAATAAAGAATATATATAAAAAAATTATGAGTATAATTTTATGATAAAAGGATCACGAAAATAGAATATCATACACTTCATATCAATGACATAAAAATGTATTAGAGAAAAAATCCTGACAGTTTATAAGAAATGAAACATATGGATATAATGTAAATAAAACATGGAAGAGTAACATAGGAATATAAAATGGAATTATGGAAGAAAAATAATAATATAATATGATTTTCATAGTATCCTAGGAATTACTTCCCAGACCATCTCGGTAGTATGGGTTCACTCCCTATACAAGCTTCGTAATCATGGTTCACTCCCATGGTCATCTTAGTCACTACAATTCACTCCTAATAATATCTTTGTAGTCCTGGGTTACGCCTATGGCCATCTTTGTAGAATGATATCACTCAACATACCATCTTGGTAGTCATCGTTCACTCCCATGTCCATCTTAATATTCATTTTTTTCTCCCAAGATCATCTTAGTCTATATCATTAGATATAAATCATTACCCAATGAATTTCGGGATGATATAGGTCCCACCCATCTCATAGTGAAACCATAAATACATGTGCCAAAAAATCATAAAAAATCATATCGTAACACATGAAATTAAATATTTATTATAAATATGTAAACATGTATTAACCCATAGAGAAGATACAAGTTTCATAGTCATTTAATCAATATCATTACTCATGAAATAGAAATGGATTTTATAAACATATAACCCGTGAATTAGAATAATATTTCATAAACATAACACCCATGAAGAAGAATCATGGTTCATAAAGACCATGATATTAAGAACAACCCATTCATTGAGAGTATATGAATGGAACCTTTATATCAATTCCTATAAGGGCATGAGTTATATAAATGTATATCATATTAGATGTTAAATAATTTTGAAATATCTTTCAAAAACATTTCGTAAGTAAAATATCAATTATTCATTGAAAGTATATTTTTAATGCATAATTCTGTTTTCTAATCATTTTCATATAAAATAACCAAAAATCTTATAAAGAAGACTTCAAATCATTTGAAAAAATTTTTCTTTAAAAAATATAAAATAATATTTAGAATATTTTAAAACATATTTCTTCGAAAACACTATGAAAACATATAATGAAAGAAGGAAAAAATTTTGAAAATGTTTTCATTGAAAATTCATTTAAGACATATAAATATAGTTTAAAAATACATTAAAAACTGTCTTCCATGAAAATACCTTATAAACATATAAATAAATAATAAAATCATTTAGAAAACCATTATACTTTAAAATATATTGAAAAAATATAATTATTGTTTTAAATTGTTTTCAGAGACATTTTCGTTAAAAAATTATAAATCAATTTTGAAAAAAATTTGAAAACCAATTTTCTTGAATACTTATAAAGGATGTCTGAAAATGTTTTTAAATCCTTTTTCCTAGAAAACATATAAATGATGTTTGAAATCCTTTTGAAAAAAATTTCCTAGAAAACATATAATAGAATTTTGAAAACCATTTGAAAACCATTTACCAGGAAAATACCTCTTAAAATATTTTTCATAAAAAATAACCTTTAAACACGAAATGAAATCTTAAAAGGATTGACGGAGGACAAATCCATACATGTCATACGAGATAAGTAGAACATTACTTTTTTCATGGTAAAAATGAAATAAAATGACTGCTTTGAAAAGAGACAAGAAGATTATAATGAAATTATTGGTAAAATAAAAAAGGGTAAAAATGTATTTTAATTATCATGGGAGATTATTATAACATTATTTGAAACCCTTTATAGAACACATGGTTTTTATGGTCCATTTATTTTCAACTGAAGAGTGGGTAATGTCCGGATTACATAAAAGAACCTTCATAACTATATTATGTTCCAAAGAGAATTAAATAATACCACTATATTAATATAGAAATAGCATCTATAGGAGAAGAAAATTCAATAACCTTTTTAGATATGGACCATAATAATTCATTAAAGGAATCATAAATGTAAACAATCTCGAAAAGCAATGTGATTTTCTCAATAAAATTCTTTAACATGGAATCTTGGGATCATACACTCCATGTAAGAAAATAAAAGTACATAAATCTTATAAAATAATTTAAATATTGAATTTAATGAAAAAACATTTAAAATTTATGTATATTCCCCATGAAAAAGCGTCTAGGTTCATTAAAAACACGTGTATCAATGAAGGCATATTGAGAGAAAACATTTTTACCTATTTGGTAATGTTCGAAACCTAAACTCAATGAATTAAAGTTCATAATAAAGATATGTTAATATGCCTAAAATTATGTATAAGATACCTAGAATAAAATCCTTGTCTGTACTTACACCACCCAAAAGGAAATATTGGTGAACACAACATGTATCTAATGGGAATAAAATGTGAGATGAGATCCCATTACCCAGTGTCTTGACTCATTGAATTCACATTCAAACAACATTAATAATAAATATAAATTTATTATAAATATTTTAAATAATAATATTAATATATTTAATATCATATATGGTTTTATTATGACCAGAAATTAACTTCTTGTTAACAATCCAAATATAAAGATTCACTTCAGGTAATTTTCTCTTTATTATTCACTCGTATCTTAATTTTTTATATCTTTGGTATTTATAAATTATATCATGATCTCCATTATGTAAAAGATGATATAATTATCATTCATATACCTTATATTTTCACTATAAAAATTTATAGAATATATAAGTACGAAACATAATACACCATTCCCAGAGATGGTTGGATGTATGTACGCAAAAATACTATTTTTGTTTAATTTTTCTGTTGATAGAATGAAATTAAAATACATATAAAAATATATTAATATATATAATTATTAAATTAGATATATTATATCACATATATATATATATTATTCACTTAACACATCTTTTATACAATCCATGTGGTGTATGAACTAAAAATATCGCTTTCAGTAGGGGTAGTCCACACTTCCACAAACAAATTTATTGTATTAACACAAAATGGAAAGTAAAACATTATGGGTTGTAAAAAGTAATAATTACAAATAAATAAATTATAAATTTAATATATGACATATATAAACAATTTTTCCATCATAATGGCCACCATGGTATGTGGAAATAGAGAAATGAACAATCATTATTTCGTGAGGTTGTAGTTCCCTATAAATAGAAACAATATGTTCATTACCCATTTGATGGAGGTGTGTGTATGTGTAGTTTGACCATTTAGATAACAACATAAAAATTTTGGGATAATTTTTTTGTTATATAAGAGTGTAATAAATATATCAGGTGGGGATGGAGAAGGAGAAAAAATAAATGACTTGAGAGAAGATGTTACCTCATATTCGAGTAACTCCTTTTGGTTTGATTAAATAGGGTTTCTTAGATTACATTATGGAAAAGGTAATAATTTTATGGGGATGTGTAGATTTATGGTAAGTTAATTATATGGGGAATTTTAAGAACCCAGATTTTCATTTCAGGTATGTTTTTTATTTTTCTGGTCGTTTTTCAGAAAAAGAGGAAATTATGGAAATTTTTTAAGTACATGTTGTGTAATTTATGAGTACACACCATGTACTTTCGTGACACAGGAGGCCATGTTCTAGTCGTGTAGTATCAATACACATGGACGTGTGGGAGTGACTTAAATTCCACCTAATGCGGAGTACAGAAAAAGTAATTACAAGCAGTGTTGTCCAAAAGTACATGTCATGTATTTTGTTTTTTTTCATTAAATGCACATGGGTCGCGTCTGATGGATAGAACATGCCTATTATAGGTTTCATTTGACCACGAGAGTTCGTACGACCATGGATCACTGACGAGACCCCGCACCTCTATCCATCCACTGAATCGAACACTGTCTGTTGCATTGGAATCGCATCAGTCAGTTCTCTCTTCTCCTTGATCCACGTTTCACGTTTCCTCTTCTTTCTTAAGTTACCATGGGTTGAAAATTTTAGACGTTTTCATAGATTTACAATGTTCTAATGAGATTCATGATTTGAGGTCCACATATAGCGATCTCCTAACCCTGAGGTAGGTGGTTTGTGCCGTTCTATTCAAAGTATTTGAGTATTATGTGAAAATTCCACCAATACCCTTGAATGGGGTATGGCGTTGTTACTGTTTTACCCCTGTTTTTTTCCTTCCATTCTTGTATTCTTGTGTAGAGGTAATTTTGATATGGATAGGTTTATTGCTATGCTTGGATGTTTTGACAATTCTTGTTCTATTACGAATGTTTGGTCCTATTTAGTCTTCTGTTGACTTGCATGTTTTCCATGCCTATTGATGTAGGATGGTGAGTTGTATTTTGACATTCTTGATATGTTTTATACTGTTATCCAAGTATTTATCTAGGTTTACATTGGCCATATTACACTACTATGCTCTTTGACCTACACAGGGCCATGAGAACCTGGTGTCGGAGACTTTGAGGGGAATTGACCGGGTGAGCTTTCTGAGAGAGTCTTTGGGCACTTAAGCTATAAGGGGTATTGACCAAGTGAGCATCCTCAGAGTTCCTAGAACCACTTGGGGATATAAATGGAATTGACTGCGTGAGCTGCTCAGAGAGTCCTTGTTTGCTTTAGACTATAAGGGGATTGACCGTGTGAGCTTCCTCAGAGAGTCGTTGTTTGAATTGTATGACCTGGGCTATAATGGGAATAGACTGAGTGAGCTTCCTCAGAGAGTCCTATACCTTAGGGCCATAAGAGGAATTGATGTGTGACCTTCCTCCAAGTGTCCTTGACTACGCTAGACTATAAGGGGAATGGACTCTATGAACTTCCTCAGAGAGTCTGGCTTTACCATTGACTGGAAGGGGATGGACTATGAGCACTTCCTCAGAGAGTCTTATTATATTCATATATAGAACCAGAGGGGTTAGACCGAGTGTGCTACCCAAAGGGTGACTTTCACTTTTTTTAGGTAGGATAAGAGGGGATGGTCGTGAGTACTTCTCTGATGGGTACCTGTTTGAGGTTTAACTATTTATTTCACTATTACTTGATTTGGAACTATGGATTTTTTACTTCTTAGTACCTTTCGGTTTACTGATTTATGTAATTTTACCTTCCATATATTCACTGACTGTAAGGAACAGATCTTCTGGTGGTTGCCTATTAGGATTTAGTCTCACACCTTGTTTGGGTCATGCTTATGGGTGCAAGCAGATGTTATTACTGCAGGTATAGATAAGGGAAAGCACCCTTCTACTTTAGATATGTGATTTGTTGTGGAGCGAGAGAGCATGGGACCAAGCTATGCTTGAGTCATTGAGGAGCTATTTATCATTTATTTTGTACTTTGTTTTAGTACTATTTGGATTCCAGTATTGTGATTTGTTTGGATTCTTTCCTAGATATATGTACCTTGCATCATTTATATGTATGTGCTTTATTTGTTTTATTATTCCAGTCTCCCACTGTTTACTGTTGTTGGATATTTCCTGCTTCCGCTATTGTATGTATTTGTTTACATATGCTGTGTACTCTGCCAATGAGGGCATAGTTTCCCCACTGTCACACCCAAGACCCTCACTGGTAGTCAGCAGCCTATGGCATTCGGGGAAATGTGCTTGAGGCCATGCGACCAACTGGGTACGGGTCACCTCTGGGTGGCTTCTAGAACAAGGACATTACAAAGTGGTATCAGAGGGATTATTTTCACTTGACTTACTATTTGGAGCCTTTATCCAGGGATAGGAAATAATAGGTACTTGGTAATAAGCTATTCTCGGGAGTAGATAACCCGTTTACAGGGGAAAGACAACCTACCTCGTTTATTGCAATTTTTTCTTTTGTAAGATTAATGTTTATTTGATTCAACCTTGAGTGATTCACATGATTTGTGCTATTATTTTTGACGTTATTGACGTTTTATTTCTATCACAACCCAATGAGATGAGGGTTTTCAATCTCATGAATCATATAGTAACTTCTATAAATCACATTTCATGCATTCTTTCCTTGTCATCTATGATGAGTTGGAGATTTCATGTTGTTATGATAGACGTTGTGTATAATATTCATGCTGTTGTGATAGATTCCTTAATAAGAATACATGTTTTTTGATAGGGTATTATTTTTTTTAATTTTTTTTCTTGAATGTATGCCAAACATTGGTTCATGAGGTGTTATGGGACCTCATGGACCAGAATTTGGTGGATCATTGCTCTGTTTTCCTTGTAATAACATATAAAAGATGCCATACTTTGATTCGTGGGGAGTATAGGGCCTTGAAGATCGGAATTTGGAACTTTCAGTTCTCGTTTCAGTGTTTACTGGGCTTTAGAGTATTTTCTGAGGATTTCTGTCTAGAAAAACCCTGAATACATGCCGTGTAATGTTATGTACATTCCATGTGTTCTTCTTTTTGGGAAGAAACTGTTTTTCTTAAGAACACACCGTGTACATTATGTACACACCATATAGTCTCTGACCATATCGTAGGCTGTGTGGGAAGAGACATGGGATAGAAAAATTATTGTAGGATCACGTTGTGTACCAGTTAAACACGCCGTGTAGTCTGACCTAGGTGCCCGTCCCTGTCACCAATAACATGAGTCGGTGTTATCCCTTCTTGTACAGACCGGGTCTACCAGGAACACGCCGTGTAGTGTCAGCTGTGTAGCCTGCCGTGTAACCAACAATACAAGTCGGTGTTATCCTTTCACATACACGTCGTGTACCAGTTGAACATGTCGTGTAGTATGAGCCATGTGTCAGGCCGTGTCGTCAACAACACGGGCTAGGTGAAGAATTTATAGTACATGTTGTGTATATCTTGAACACGCCATGTAGTCTTGCCTTAGGGGAGACGTGTATCTTAACTGTGTAGAAGGACACAAGAAGGGAAAGAGGATTCAAGTACATGTCATGTCTTAAGACAATACATCGTGTGTTTGGGGTGTTACATGATCAGTTTTGGTAGGAGTACACGCCCCTGTGAATGACTTAAGGGAATACACCATGTATGAAATCTACATGCCATGTAGTCATGTTTTGTAAAACATAAATTCATTCTTTCTCATGTTCCCATCTTACACTCCTTGTTTTCAGTCCTTGAAAACCTTGATCTAAGGTGTGGTCTCTACCTTGCATAGTCATTCCACCGAGACATCCTACAGTTGTGTGCCAATTTCTAGATAGCGATCAGACATTTGACATAGCTGATCAGGGATTACCTGTAGATCCTCCAGTTCTTCCATCCATGGAACCAGCCATTGTACCTGACATAGGTGTGGATGCATAGTTTTGGGAGGGATTTATGAGGATGATGTAGACCTTTCTGGGAGCGCCACCTCCTACCTTGTCGATGGAAAAATTGACGCGGGTCTTTCACCAGTATCACCCTCCTACTTTCTCAGGGGTTGGAGGACCCCAGGCTTCAGAGTCATGGCTAGAATCCACGCTAAAAATTTTCAAGTATCTAGAGATACCTCCAGAGAAGAGGGTGAAGCATTATAACTACATGCTCCAAGACTCCACCAAGAGGTTGTAGGATGTAATCACATAAGTGGTCCACCAGCAGAATATGGATTGGGAAGAGTTTTGGTGCATCTTATATGATTACTTCTATCCAGAGACCTTGAGGGCCGATCGAGCCTGAGAGTTCATGAGTCTAGAGCAGGGTAATCTTATTGTTATGGAGTATTCCTCTCCCTTCCTTGAGCTGCAACGTTTTACACTTATTCTAGGAGGTGATGAGTTGTTCCTTGCATGGATGTTTGAGGATGGCCTGAGGCACGACATCCGATCTCAGGTGAACATCTTCAGGGTGACATCGATATCCTATATCGTCAACTAGGCGCTAATCACAGAGCGTAATCTGAGGGATTCTAGAGCTCATATCTAGGGCGGTTCAGAATCCAGAGTTAGTATTCCTACTACTGATAGAAGGAAATGACTTAGGGAGATTGAACGAGGAGATCAGAGTAGGCGAGATGCATCTTTTGGAAGGAAGGTGGTATGCTACCAGTGCGGGAGGAGCGGGCATATGAGGCTGCATAGCCGAGAGACCCGGTGGAGTGCCGATCTTGCAGTAAGATGCGCCATGTTCAATGATTTTTTCAGTTCATTTCACCTGCAGCTGGTGATAGAGATTCTTCAATGACTCCGCATTTAGAAGCAACACCACCAGTTTCTCATCAGTCAGGGAACTGGAGTTCATCTGGCCGTTCAGGCCAAGGTGGAGGCCATGGAATGGGTAGCCAGTTGCCCAGTTTTGTATAACAGTAGGGTAGAAAAACTCAGAGTGGTCAGGCAGGGTCACATGGCCATGGAGCAGGCCATACCTTTGTAGTGGAACAGACCCATTAGGAGAACGATCCCGGAACCTTTACAGTTGAAGGTACATTCCTAGTTGGATCAGTTTTATCTTCAGATCTTTTAAATACAGGGTATTACCATAACTTTATATCTGTTGCTGTCGTAGAGATCATTCATCTCTGTATCCTTTCATCTGCTGATATCTTGACGCTAGACACACCTTTGGGGACTAGAACAGCTAGTGTACGACAGTGCAAGGAGTTCCCACTAGAGGATGATGGGTGTCACTTTCTATGGGTCCTCTATGTCCTTGATATGACATGATATGATTTCATTCTTAGGATGGACCAGTTAGTTCCATTCCATGTAATCGTCGACTTTTATCGCCATAGGGTGAGTTTCACATCACCAGAGGGTGTAATGTTTCTTTATAAGGGAGAGTGGGATGTCTAGATGACCAGAGTGGGACCAGAACATCATGGGTAGGGAGGAGTTATAGCCTAGATTTCTAGTTTATATCTGGATGACCTGGCGACTTCACATTTGGACTTTCCTCCAGTGGTGGATCATTTCAGAGATGTCTTTCTAGAGGACTTTTTATGTTTACCTCTAGAGAGGAAGGTAGAATTTTCGATTGAGCTAGTTCTATGAACGGCACCGGTGTCCATTCCTCCTTATAGTATGGCTACACCAGAGTTGCAGGAGCTCGAGAAGTAGTTGGAGGAGTTGCAGGCAAATGCTTTCATTCGACCTAGTACTTCTCCTTGGGATTCTCCTATCCTATTTGTGAAGAAGGAAGACAATACCCTTAGGCCTTGTGTGGTTTATCAGAAGTTAAACCAGTTGACGGTAAAGAACCGATATCCTTTACCAAGGATTGATGATATCTTTGATCAGATTCAGGGAGCCCAAGTGTTCCAGAAGATTGAATTGAGGTCCGGTTATCATCAGTTGTGCATTAGACCATCTGATATACCTCTTACAACATTTTGGAGTAGGTATGGTCTATACGAGTATATGGTTATGATGTTCGGTCTCACAAACGCGCCTTTAGTTTTATTGGCACTAATTAACCAAGTGTTCCATCCATATTTGGATTCATTCATGGTTTTTTTCGTGGATGATATCTTGGGGTACTCTCACACTAGACTCGACCATGCTACCCATCTTGAGATCATTTTTATTACACTAAGAGAGAAACAGTTATATGCTAAGCTCTCTAACTGACACTTTTGGATGGATCAAATCCACTTCCTTGGTCATTTTATCTCATATGCAAGAGTATCAGTAGACCCCAATAAAGATAAAGATGTAGTTTCCTAGGAGAATCTGAGGAATTTCTTTGAGGTGCAGAGTTTTCTAGGGCTGTCTGGACACTACAGACGTTCCATACAGAACTTATCATGCTTAGCAGCACCATTGAGGGGTTTGAATAAGATGGGTGTGAAGTTCTCATGGTAAGTTTGTTGTGAGTCAGCCTTTCAGGAGTTGAAAGGGAGGTTGACATTAGCTCTGATACTAGTCTTGCTAGAGCCGGGAAAGAGCTATAATATTAACTGAGATGCGTCAGGTATCGGGTTGAGATATCTGCTTATGCAGGGAGATGGAGTCGTTGTGTATTAATCTTAGCAGTTGAGGCCACATGAGAAGAATTTCCTGATGCACGATCTAGAGTTGGCAGCTGTTTTTCATGCCATATACTATTGGAGACATTATCTTCTGGGAGAGCATTTTTTGGTTTTCACCGACCATAAGAGTCTCACGTATATCTTCACTCTGCATGATCTGACTTTGAGACAGAGAAGGTGGGTTGAATACCTACAATCCTTTTATTTGGAGCTTGCCTATAAGCCTAGGAAAGGCAACGCAGTGGCTAATGTGTTGATCAGGAGGATTCATAGACATGCAGTTCAAGAGGCCAGCAGTGAGTGGAAGCTTATGGCTCTATTCTCTGAGATTCATTTGGAGGTGCACGACAAACAAGGGAAGAACATCCTTTCTTGTATTTCTATTACTTCTACTCTTCTTGATCATGTTCGAATGAGGAAGCTATATAATCTTTAAGGCCTAGTCCTAAGGGAGAGTGTGTCGGGAGGGGACACTATTCCTATATGGACCATTGGTGAGGATGAAATCTTACATTTCCAAGGGCGCGTATGGGTTTCAGTAGACATATGCGAGGAGCTTATTTGGTATTTTCATTCCTCAGTTAGGGCAGTTCCTCCTAGTTTCACTAAGATGTATCGTGATTTACACTCTCAGTATTGGTGGCTAGGTATAAAGAGGAACATTTCTAGTTTCTTCATGAAGTGTTCCACTTGTCAGCAGGTGAAGGCGGAGCATCAGCGACCAACAAGGCTCTTAGAATAGTTAACCATTCTTGAGTGGAAGTGGACTGACATCGTGATGGAATTAGTGACCGGTTTTCCTAGATCACCTCGAAGAAATGATGCATTGTGGGTTATCATTGACAAACTCATGAAGGTCTCTCACATATTACTAATCCAGGAGACTTTCAGTGTTGATGAGCTCAGATGTTTGTATATCTATGATACTGTACGTCTGTATGGAGTTCCAAACTATATTATTTCAGATAGGGATGCTTGTTTTACCTCTCATGTATGACAGGGGTTTTAGAAGGCTTTGGGTAAACATGTACTTTTGAGTATAGCTTACCACCCCCAGATGGATGGTCAGTCCGAGCGTACGATTCAGGTGCTTGAGGACATGCTTCGGGCATACATTTTGGATTTTATAGGTTCTTGGGAGAAACATATACCTCTTGCGAAGTTTACCTACAACAATAGTCTTCAAGAAACTATTCAGATGGAACCTTATGAGGATTTGTATGATAGGCCATGCCGATCACCCTTATGTTGGCTGGAGGCAGGTGAGGTAGCTTTGTTGGGACCTCATCTTGTTTAGGAGACCACAAAGCAGATAGAGATGATTCAGTAGTGGATGGATATTGCACAGTCTCGACAGAAGTCTTATGCTGATCAGCGGAGATGACCTCTGGAGTTCGACGTTGGGGATCAGGTTATTCTGTGTGTCCCATCGAGTTGGGACACAAAAGGATCAAGATACAGGGTAAGCTTTCATCGAGGTACGTCAGACCGTTTTAGGTTTTGGAGAGAGTTGGTATGGTTGCCTATATGCCGCAGTTACCTCAGAGGTACCGAGCCGTTCATGAAGTCTTCTATGTTTCTCAGCTTTGACGTTACTTTTCAAACCTGTCTCATGTTTTTCAACCTGAGGAGGTTGAGCTCGAAGCAGATTTATCCTTTAAGGAGAATCTTATTCGGATCATAGATCATAGTGTGAAGGTTCTCTGTGGCCGGTCTGTTCCTATGGTATGGGTTATATGGAAGCATGGGTGAGTACAAGATGAGACTTAAGAGAGGGAGGCTGACATGTGATCACAGTGGTCAGAGCTGTTCAGGGTTTCTTCTTATATGTCACACTGGGGAAATTCGGGGATGAATTTCTTTAAGGGGGAAGTTTGTAAGAACCCGGATTTTTTTCCAGGTATTTTTATCCTTTTCTGGTCTTTTTTGAGAATAAGTGGAAATTCTAGAAATTTTCAATGTACACATCGTGTACTTTATGAGTACACACCATGTTCTTCCTTTCCACATGAGGCCGTGTTCTAGTCGTGTAATAGCCACACACACGGCCGTGTGGGAGTGAATTTGAGGCTGCCTAATGCAGAGTACAGAAACAACAAGTACACATCATGTACTCAATAAGTAAATTTTGTGAATTTTGTTTTTTTCGTTAAACGCATTGGGGTTATGTTTGATTGGAAGAACACACCTCTTCAAGGTTTTGTTCATCCGCGATAGTCCGTACGGTCGTGGATCTTTGACAATCCCCCGCGCCTTTGTCCGTCTTCCAAATCAAACACCGTCAGTTGCGTTTGAATTGAATCGGTGAGTTCTCTCTTCTCCTTGAGCCTTGTTTCATGTTTCCTCATCTTTATCATGTTATCGTGGGTTGAAAGTTTTCGATGTTTTTATAGATCTACGGAGTTTTAAGGAGATTCATGCTTCGAGGATCACGTATAGAGATCTCCTAACCCCGAGGTAGGTGGTTTGTTCCTTTCTATTAAAAGTCTTTGAGTATTATGTAAAAATTCCACTAATTCCCTTGAACGAGGTATTTCTTGTTTACTATTTTACCCATGTTGTTTTCCTTCCCATGCTTCTATGCTTGTGTAGAGGTAATTTGGATATGGATAGTTTGATTTCTATTCCTGGATGTTTTTTCCATGCATGTTCTGTTATGACCATTTGGTCGTGTTTAGCATTTTGCTACCTTGCCTTTTTCCATGCATATTGTTGTAGGATGGAAAGTTGTATTATGACATGATTGATATACTGCAGACTGTTAGTCAAGTAGTTCTGTATGTTTACTTTGGCCATATTACGCTGCTATGCTTGTTGACCTACACAGGGCCGTGACAACCTGGTGTAGGAGACTATGAGGGGAATTGATCGGGTGATCTTCCATAGAGAGTCTTTGGGAACTTTGGCTATAAGGGGGATTGACCGAGTGAGCATCCTCAAAGAGCCTAGAAACACATGGGGCTGTAAGGGGAATTGACTGAGTGAGCTTTCTCATAGAGTCCTTATTTTCTTTAGACTATAAAGAGATTGACTGCATGAGCTTCCTCAGAGAGTCATTGTTTTAATTGTATGACATGGTATATAAGGGTAATTGACCAAGTCAGCTTCCATAGAGAGTCTTATACCTTATTTATAGAAGAGGAATTGACATGTGTGCTTCCTTAGAGAGACCTTGACTACCCTAGACTATACGGTGAATGGACTGTGTGAACTTCCTCTGAGATTCATGCTTTACATTTGACTATAAGGGGATGGACTGTGAGAGCTTCCTAAAAAAGTCTTATTATATTCATATACAGAACCACAGGGGATAGACCAAGTGTGCTACCTAGAGGGACACATTCACTTTTTTTAGGTAGGACCAGAGGGGATGGCCATGAGTACTTCCTAGAGGGGTACCTGTTTGAGGTTTAACTGTTTGTTTCACTGTTGCTTGATTTGGAACTGTGGATTGTTTACTGCTTAGTACCTTTCTGTTTACTGATTTCTATACTTTTACCTTCCATATATTAACTGAATGCTAGGCATAGATCTTTTGGTGGTTTCCTACTGGGATTTAGTCTCACACCCTGTTTGGGTCATGCTTTTGGGCCCAAACAGATTATATTGTTGAAGATATAGATAAGGTCAAGCGCCCTTCTACTTCAGGTACATGATTTGCTATGAAGCTTGAGTCCATGGGACCAAGCTTTTCTTACGATTCTGAGGAGCTATTTAGCTTTCATTTTGTACTTTATTTTAGTACTATTTGGATTCCATCATTGTGATTTGTTTGGCTGCTTTCCTAGACATATATACCATGCATCATTTAGATATATGTGCTCCATTTGTTTTATTATTCCAGTCTTCTACTATTTACTGTTGTTGGATATTTCCTACTTCAACTATTGTATGTATTAGTTTACTTCCACTGTTTACTCTGCCAATGAGGGCATAGTTTTCCAATTAACACACCCAAGGCCCTCGCCGCTAGTCGGCAGCCTCTAGCGTTCGAAAAAATACGCTTGGGCCCATGTGACCTACTAGGTACGGGGCACCTCTGGGTGGCTTCCGAAACTGGGACGTTATAGGAATGGAAAAAATTAAGTTGGTTTAAAGGTGTGATGAAGAGGGATAGGTGGTACCTCTATATAGGTAATGAAAATGAATCATTCAGAATTTATGAAAACACGTTTGGTGTACACATTTCATTACATAAAAACGGTCAAAAAAATCTAAAATAAAACAATAAGAGATGGTGTGTGGATAAAATATAGACATAATATAGTTTTTTTATATGTTGATAGGTCATTGGAACCCCAAATTATATGGTTTGATCCTTAATTAAGCTTAATATGACCTTAATTGCTATGATTAATTTTAATCACTTTTTCGAACATTTATTGTCAAAATTAAGATTAAAATATTATTATATAAAAATTATACTGACTAAAATTTTGTATGCAATTTATTTTAAATTCAATTTATAGAAACATAAATATTATGATTAATACCAATCTCACATACGAGACAACATTATGGGGCTTTAATGTAGAAAACTGTTTAAAAACATGTTAATTTTTTTGTTCAATTTCAGAGTGAATTTTTCTATAATGAACTAAATTGTATTAATATATCTATAATTTATCAAATGTCACTATACAACAAATTTAATGTATAAATTTTCATTAATAATATTTTTTTTAAAGATAGTTTTTAACTAAAATGTTGTAGTTTTTATTATTCATTAAAAATGATTTTTTTTCCAGAATAATAAGAAATTTAACCGTAGGATTATTTAAATATTATAAATTAAAAAATGAAGTTTATTTTATGAAACTCAGTCTCTAAATTTTCTTAAAATGTATTTTTTTCATTTTTAATTTATGGACATGAAAATTAGGTCATTTGAGAAAATAATTTTTTTGAAATATATGAAGGCTTTACTAAAATTTATATTTTTCCTTATATATATGTTTTATTTAATTAAAACCACTATAAACATATCTCAGAATTATTTATTACTATTCAAATTACTATGTTTTAATGGATATATTACAACTACTCATTTAAATAATTATAAATATAAAATAATGTTCTATATAAACTTGGTATTGTGTGTAATATACGTGAAGTCAATGTTCCATGTGAAATGAAAGTGTGACATAGTGTATTTCAACAATGTAAATAAAATTTATTTAACTAGGGTGTGATGGATTGATGATCATTTTAATATTTTTTTATATTCAATCGGGTTTCTAATTCATTAAGAATTAATTTGTTAACTATGAATTTATATTATATTATATAAACCATATATTTTCATAAATTAGTAAATAATATTCATACTCGATAATTAATGTCATGGTTGTATATTATTATATTAAATAAAAATATTTCAATAATATTTTATTGTCTTGTAAACCACCATCTTTCATGTTATGTTAGTCATTGGGGAAAGTCGTTATTGTGTGTAACACAAGCTTACCTTGGTGTTCTATGTAGAGCAGTTTGAAGATTATATTACGTGTAGTGCACAATTTCCATGGTGTGGCGTATATAACAAGTATAATATAGTTCTTTAATATAAAATGAACTATCATTTAGGTTTTATGAAATAAGAAATATCCAAAAGCTATAATTAATTCAAAAAAATTCATAAAATATAAAGTTGTTACAATGGTGGGGTTCTTATCAACGATGAAGGTGGTTTCTGATGAGCGGATCTAGTGGGTGTTGGTTCCATCTATGATGATGGTATAAAGATGAAATGGGTTGACAGAAAATGATACTCTTCCAGTGATGTGGTGGTGATTTGGTGTAAGAAAATTTATGGGGTGTGGCTCGGGGTAGATGACTGCTCAAGGTTTCATAACCTGGGATGTCATTGTGGCGAATGGATCACTACATGGATAATTTGAATTTCAAATGTGGTATCTTGGTTGTTTCATAACTTCTTTTCTAATTTTTAAATATCGTTGTTTGGTTTTTAGTTGGTCGTTTTTAGGTTACCAAATAACCATAATGTATCTTTTAAAAAATATCATCAAAATGGATTTGGAGGAAGGAACCACTACCATTGGAATAATAACCCAAGCATTGTTATAGTAACATGACCATTGTAATAGTAATCTAAAT
The DNA here is from genome assembly GCA_963277665.1 of Viscum album. Taxonomy (NCBI): domain Eukaryota; kingdom Viridiplantae; phylum Streptophyta; class Magnoliopsida; order Santalales; family Viscaceae; genus Viscum; species Viscum album. Next base: position 1,255,626,313 of record OY728157.1, on the reverse strand, counting down.
GTTCGGAATAATAATTTGGCTATTAGAATAGTAAAATTACCAACTAATGAACAAATAAAAATATGGTATCTTACAAATTAAAATACGATATATTTATATCAAGTTATAAGTACATAATTTTTTTAAAAAAAGATAAATAATGTTTTGGTATTCTTGTAAAATGTAAATAGTTAATTTTCATTATTTAATTAATGAAATGATATAAAAGGAAATGTATTTTCATAAAATATATTCATAAATTAATATAATGTTTTATTATAAGTAAAAAATAATTTTATGAAATATTTATTAATTTTCAAAGGGCATAAAATTGATTATAACATTAATATTAGTATTTTTTAAAACAAATGTTGATTTTATCTAAAATGTTAATTTCATTTATTTATAAACATTTTTTTAAAAAATGGATTTTATTTCTAAAATAATTACATAAAAAATGGTACTTGTGAGTTTTAGGGATTTCTCTAAAATAATTGATTTTTTCGAATAATCAAATTCAATAATTTACAATATTTAACATTATAAGATAAATACATGAATTTTTGAGTCATAGATGGTGTATTAATGATATAATAATACATTATATTTAACCATTAATCAATAGTTATTTTATTGAAATATATAAATCAACACTATTGATGGACCTGAGACAAAAATAATTAACTAATGAATATAATAATTAGAAACATCCTTCCTGCATTACAACTACCACCCCTCACCACCCCATATACATGAATGTTATAAGTTGTGTATCATGTTTATATTCTACCTAATTACCTTCCCAAAACACTATTTCTTATTCATGATCTTTGGGTATCAAAAATATAACAATACTAAGTCCCTTAATGTGGTTTTCCAGGAGATTTCATTCAAGTGGTAAAATATTCAATCCATCTCTTTTAATATATTTATATTTTTTATCCAATTCTCACCATCCCTACAAATAGAATACTTTTTACTCCAATATCATATATATTCTAATATTTTATTTTGTTAAAGGAATATCAATCACCAAATATATTATATTTTCCCATTATTATAAAAATGGTAACATCATCTTTATGATGTCAACTCAATTCCTTCATGGATAACGAGTTTCTCATTTCTGTTATTACCTTCAAGGATAGACATAAAAACATTATTATGGTTATATTAAATTTTAATATAATTATTATATCTTGTTTCATTTTTTGGAACTAATTTATATATATAACATTAAATAAAATGTAACTCATTTATGATGATCGAAAAACATCCAAATTAAACTAATCATTTATCATTAATGTTTTATCAAATGAATCATCCTCATATAAAGTAATAAAAATGATATATTAAAGAATTTAATCTTATGTATGTTCATTAATACATTATAATTTCACTTCTTAATAATTATTCCCATTTTAAATGAACTTCCATTATTATCTACATGTGAACCGATCATGAAACCATAAAAACGTCTGCTTGTAGAATGATTAAATTAAGCATTATTTGTAGCGACCCCCAAAACCGGGGTGCTTAATGAGACATGATATACTTAACATTACATCATTACAAATTAAATATCATGTCTCATTACAACAGAAGATCGCGAGGCTCAGGATTCTGGGAAACCAGCTGCTTTCGATTAACTTCATAGGTATCAACCATGCCTGAAAATTTTTAACAAAAACGTAGGGTGAGCAAAATGCCCAGTAAGGGGTTTTAAATTTTTTTTAGAAAATCCTTTTCCAAAGAAGTTATTTAGAAGAGAATAAAACACTTTGCTAAAACAAAACATTATCTTTTCTTAAAACATGAAATCCATCTTACTTTGAAAAACACTTGCATAAAGAGGCACGTACTTGAAATGAGATTTAATGTAAACATGATCAGAGTGCGTGATATAAAAAGGATAAACAATGAATAATGTTAAAACAAGGTTACTTTAATTCTAAAAGAATTCTATGGCTAAGTAGGGAAAACATGCATATCATGGTTCATGAGTAAAATGCAGATCATCTAACAGTTTACCATATGAAAACAGTTCTTGTTGCATAAAGTACATTTTCATGATCTTGGGAGCTTTCATCTAGGGGTTGTTCTGTTAGTTGAACTAACCCCTGGTTAACCTTTATCATTACATGCAGAGGGAATGTATAATCCTGGACTTTGTCAAGACTTTTCATCAAGACCGTATAACATACTTAACAGGTCAAGGCTCACTGCCCGCCCTGTTTCCTTAGCACAAGTCAAGGCTAACTGCCAAGACCATCGCACATGTTCGTCTCATGAGACTCTTGCTTTACCCAATGCATTGGAGCGCTGTATAATTCCGGGCCCACCCGTCACATCATTCTTGTTGCGGTATATAATTCCGGGCGCACCCGTCACATGTAAGTCATATACATCCCTCACATATCTTGACATGGTCATTCGTTCATAGGGTTTAATTCATTCATTCTTAATTAAACCCCATTTCACATACTTATTCATTACATGAGGACAGTTCAATCATTAAAAACATAATGACATGCATGCTAAAACTCCGTGCACATAACAAGTTACCTTATATTTAAAAACATGGGTTTCAAGAGAATGAAAATATCACTTAACATTACATAACATCATAGTACCCAATTATAGCATGGTTGTTTACACATATAATGATAAATAGATATTGAGGATTTTTACCCAAAACTATCTTATAAAAAAAACTATTTCATTAGCACTTTAAATAAACATGAGTACATACCTATGAATACATGTATGCATTTGTAAAAGTTCAAGGAGTCCATACTAACCATTTTCACAAACAAAAATCCTCATTTATCCCGATCAGTGATAAATGAAAGTTCTCAATTGCAAGAATAATTTTGAAATCAAACCATCCCATAAATTTCATCATGCTATACTGTAATAAATTACAAAATAAAAGAACCAAGTTCACATTAGTGTATATACACATCGATATAATCACATGTATATATGTTTATATCAATATACTTCGTATACTTGCATGATTTTGCATGTTCGTACAATTACCCAAAACCTCCATGTTTATAGGCGAAATAAAAATCAAGGTTATAAACACAAAAAGAAGAATTGTATATTTTCATATATCCTCTTATACTTATGTGTATATAAATGTATATATATATATATATATACATTTATATACACAATGTGTATAACATTAAAACCGAGTTAAAATGAACTCTAAGAGAAAACTGCCTTTAACCTGATCGAATTCTGGATGATAAAAACAGTGGTAACCGGTTCTTAATGCCTTGATGTAAATTTTTATACACATATATATTTATGTAAGGTGTATATAAAATATAGTGTACTAAAACCGGAGAAAATGAAACCGAAAGAGGGATCTTCCCCTTTACCCACTATTCAGTTCTTCAAGCCGAGAAAGAGATCTCAAATTCTAGGTTCGCACCAGGTTCAAACAAACCAGGAGCGTACATATATTATGTACATATAAAAATATATACATACCTATATCAAACCGAATCTTGTCAAAACCCAACCAAAATTAAAAAAGGATTCTTTCCTTACTTGGAGAGGGGATATAGTCGAGGAAAAAGAAACTGAAGGCATATAATATAGAAGGTATACACACACACACAGATATATATATATATATATATATATATATATATATATATATAAAACGTATATATTTATTTAGGTGAAAACTGAAGCTTGCATAAACTGAAAAAAAAGAACCGGCCCTTACCTTAACTTGGATAGGAGGAGAAAAAGAAAAAACGAGGCATGAGGGACCTGAGGTTTAAACATAGAAGTTTTACACCTATATATATATATACACAATCCCGAGTATAATTATATCTATGTGAAGACCGAAGTTTAAAACCAAAACTTTAGAAGCTGAGTTTGTCCCTTACTTGCTCGACGAGGAGGAGGAAGAAAACGAAGCAGCAACTGAGGTCCAGGAGCCGGAGAGATCAGGGGAGCCGGTCCTTCGGCCTTCGGTGCAATATGGGGTTTTAAAAAAAATGAAGAAGAAGAAGAGGAGGACTTCAGGGGAGTCTTCGGAGGCAGCTGGGGTCGGTGTCGACTTGAAGAAAGGGGAAGACAGCCGGGCTACACCGGCCTATATGAAGAAAAACAGGACCCCAAGTCTTCTGGTACAACGACGAAGTGAAGAAGAAGAGGAGGACGAGGGGAAGAGGAAGCTGTGGAGGAGGAAAAACGTGAAAACAACTGATGACCGAGATTACACGCTGGTCGATCGGGCGACTGAGGAGTGGTGCAGCATTAAAAGAAACCGGTGGATGCAATCAGGGGGAGCAGATCAGACGGCTCCAGACACGCGCGACTTTTAAAAATGCAGGTTTCAACAGGTTTTAAAAAAAAACTTTGTTAATATTCTTATTAATTTATTAATTAATTGGTTTTCTTATTATTATTAATGAATTAAATTATTAAACCACTTTTATTATAAAAATCATTGGTCAAATAAAAAATTATAAATTGATTTAATCAAAACATCTTATTATATAAACACATATATATATATATTCTATTTTAAAATACCAAAATTTTTATTGGACTTATTATATTAAGTATATTATTTTTAAACCATAATTATTATATTTTGGAAAATTAGAGGTTCATTTAATCAATTAAAGAAAGAATTGATTTATTCATCATAATATATATGTATTTGTTTATTTATTTATTTATTTTTCCTTTGCTGAATTACATAATAATTACCTTAATTTATAATTTGATGAAAACATTCGGATACACTCTTTTAAGGAGAGAAAAAGAAATTGGTTGCTTAAAAGAATTTGTGTAAACTTAAAGACGCGAGATTTGTAAATAAAACCATAATTTAATATATTTTCCAAAATAATTAATAAAGGTCGAATTATAAGAGAAATAATATATCTAATTTGATGAAATATATACATAACTCATAAAAATTCATCCAGTTTGATATAAATAGAAAATAAAAGTTCAATTGTTCAAATTAATATGTATAATGGAAGAAAACCATAATATTGATTTTTGCCGTTTAGAAACATAAACTAGAATTAACATTTTGGGAAAACTAAATTAACAATGATGACACTTTAATACATTAAAGCAAAATACAATTATCATTCCGATTTTATTCCAACGGTCAAAATAAAGCATGATAAGAAGACCCAATGGTCAAAAATAAACACAAGTTTCTTTAGGAACCAACGGTCGAATTTATAGCTGTTTTGGGGTTCAATAGTCATATTAAGGTGCTTATAAAAAGGGTTTGGTCTCGGGTGTCCCATACCCCAAGTGACAGAAGGAGAAGCAAAGATGGTTCGTGTGATCCCCTTGGTGCTGAGCACGGTCGCGGTGGCTTCAGCAATCCTTATGTTCCTTATGATGGATGCTCGAAATCCCTACCGCATTCTCGGGCTCCTAGTAGTTTTAAGCAGTCTTCCCATCATTGTAATCGGGTTCTTAGTTGGAATTTTTGGTTAATTTATCATAGTGGATTTTGTAGCCGAAGGGTTTCTTATTTGAATAAAAGGAATTTTTATCCATTTGATGCATTTTATTATTAATACCATATTAGTTTTTTTTATTGGTTCACTTAATGAGTGACATTGGAAAGTAAACTTGTCAAAAACAAAACAAAGCATGGTTTTCTCTCTGGTTGTTACATTACTTCCCCTACAAAGAATTGCACCCTCGCAATTCTATCATAAAAAGAAAAACTGAAAACCCCATACGTACAACTCTACCCAAACAACGGATCAAGCTCGGTTAACGGGACACCAAAGTTGGCACACGGATCTTCAGTTTCCCTAGTCCAGATGCACCTTGAACAGTGCTCCTTGAACTCCTATTCGTGTGTACTGCACACAGGCTTCCAGAGGGAGGCTCATGCGATGCAAAGCTTGGAAACATCCGAGTAGATAAACTCCTTGATGACTCTTCTGGCCACATCATTCTCGAGGTAGTCGAGAGGGATGATGAGATTGAGGAGACTGAGATTCAGGACTTGGAACATATAAGCTGCACTGAGCTAGCCATCCTGGGCGGCCACGAGGAAACACGCTCTGGCAGAAAAGTTTTGTGCCAGAGTGAAACATTGGAACAGGCCCTCAAAGTATATTCCCCTTCACCTATAGCAGGGGAGTTCAGCAGCAGCGATGAGGTGAAAGATGCGATCATTCTCTTGACATAGCCGAAGAATCTCTGGATCGTTTGCTAAATTGAGCAAACGCTGGCAGGACCCTCGCAGGTGGAGAAAGGACGGGTAATCCACCATGCATGCCTTGATCAAGATGACTTCTACTAGCTCATCGGGTAGGGATGAGAAGTTCGTTTGTCCAGCCATCTGAAAAAAAAACATCGAAGGTAAACTCTTAACAACATAGATACGGTGGAGACATGAAAGGAAACAAGAAACTTCCATTTATGAAAAGGTTTACACGGCAAAGTCTGAGTTTACAAGATGTACGCCACAAAGAGTAGCAAAACTTCCTAACTCTTTAAACCACACACAATATGAACATACATGACTAAACTCATGGGAACATTTATAACGCCTCCTGAGTTTAGCGTGAGGGGTGTGGAGTTGGGAAACATCAGTGTACACTTCTTGCCTAAGAGACACACGTGTGGACTCATTTTCCAATGCTCCGAAGTCCATTAACTGGCCCCAGAAGCCATAGTGCAGGACCTGGCACAGATAAGCCGCTTGGAGGTCTCCAGCAGCAGCAGCTTCTTGAAAATGGTTATCTAGCATTGTGGAAAATTCCTCGCCAGTTGTAAACACTCGGAAGAGTCCTTCGTGATACCTTCCCTGACGTGCATATGAGGGAAACTCGGTCATCATCATTAGGAGATAATCCATCCCCATTCCCCGGTGGAGACTAAGCACCCTAGATGAGTTTCACACATCGTACAAGTGCTTCCACGTCATGCGAATTTGGGCATAGTTTAGAAAGTTCTCGCGACTGGCTAGAGATATAATGTTCTCTAGAGCCTCAGTGGGAAGTGACAAAAGGTCAGTAGGTACATCAGCCATCTGAAAGTTATGACATTTTTACTTAGTTAGTCTTAGCAATATATTTATATCACCTGGTTTTCTAGAGTTTCCTGAACCCATCCTCTGATACCAACTGTAGCGACCCCAAAAACCGGGGTGCTTAATGAGACATGATATACTTAACATTACATCATTACAAATTAAATATCATGTCTCATTACAACAGAAGATCGCATGGCTCAAGATTCTGGGAAACCAGCTGCTTTTGATTAACTTCATAGGTATCAACCATGCCTGAAAATTTTTAACAAAAACGTAGGGTGATCAAAATACCCAGTAAGGGGTTTTAAAACATTTTTAGAAAATCGTTTTCCAAAAAATTTCTTTCGAAGAGAATAAAACACTTTGCTAAAACAAAACATTATCTTTTCTTAAAACATGAAATCCATCTTACTTTGAAAACCACTTGCACAAAGAGGCACATACTTGAAATGAGCTTTAATGTAAACATGATCAGAGTGCGCGATATAAAAAGAATAAACAATGCATAATGTTAAAACAAGGTTACTTTAATTCTAAAAGAATTCTATGGCTAAGCAGGGAAAACATGAATATCATGGTTCATGAGTAAAATGCAGATCATATAACAGTTTACCATATGAAAACAGTTCTTGTTGCATAAAGTACATTTTCATGATCTTGGGAGCTTTCATCTAGGGGTTGTCCTGTTAGTTGAACTAACCCCTGGTTAACCTTTATCATTACATGCAGAGGGAATGTATAATCCTGGACTTTGTCAAGACTTTTCATCAAGACCGTATAACATACTTAACAGGTCATGGCTCACTGCCCGCCCTGTTTCCTTAGCACAAGTCAAGGCTAACTGCCAAGACTGTTGCACATGTTCGTCTCATGAGACTCTTGCTTTACCCAATGCATTGGAGCGCTGTATAATTCTAGGCGCACCCGTCACATCATTCTTGTTGCGCTATATAATTCCGGGTGTACCCGTCACATGTAAGTCCTATACATCCCTCACATATCTTGACATGGTCATTCGTTCATAGGGTTTAATTCATGCATTCTTAATTAAACCCCATTTTCACATACTTATTCATTACATGAGGATAGTTCAATCATTAAAAACATAATGACATGCATGCTAAAACTCTGTGCACATAACAAGTTACCTTATATTTAAAAACATGGGTTTCAAGAGAATGAACATATCACTTAACATTACATAACATCATAGTACCCAATTATAGCATGGTAGTTTACACATATAATGATAAATAGATATTGAGGGTTTTTACCCAAAACTGTCTTATAAAAAAAAATCTTTTATTAGCACTTTAAATAAACATGAGTACATACCTATGAATACATGTATGCATTTGTAAAAGTTCAAGGAGTCCATACTAACCATTTTCACAAACAAAAATCCTCATTTATCCCGAGCAGTGATAAATGAAAGTTCTCAATTGCAAGAATAATTTTGAAATCAAACCATCCCATAAATTTCATCATGCTATACTGTAATAAATTACAAAATAAAAGAACCAAGTTCACATTGGTGTACATACACGTCGATATAATCGCATGTATATATGTTTATATCAATATACTTCATATACTTGCATGATTTTTCATGTTCGTACAATTACCCAAAACCTCCATGTTTATAGGCGAAATAAAAATCAAGGTTATAAACACAAAAATAAGAATTGTATATTTGAATATATCCTCTTATACTTATGTGTATATAAATGTATGTATATATATATATACATTTATATACACAATGTGTATAACATTAAAACCGAGTTAAAATGAACTCTAAGAGAAAACTGCCTTTAACCTGATCAAATTCTGGATGATGAAAACAGTGTTAACCGGTTCTTAATGCCTTGATGTAAATTTTTATACACATATATATTTATGTAAGGTGTATATAAAATATAGTGTAATAAAACTGGAGAAAATGAAACTGAAAGAGGGATCTTCCCCTTTACCCACTATTCGGTTCTTCAAGCCGAGAAAGAGATCTCAAATTCTAGGTTTGCACCAGGTTCAAACAAACCAGGAGCGTACATATATTATGTACATATAAAAATATATACATACCTATATAAAACCGAATCTTGTCAAAACCCAACCAAAATTAAAACAGGATTCTTTCCTTGCTTGGAGAGGGGATGCAGTCGAGGCAAATGAAACTGAAGGCATATAATATAGAAGGTATACACACACATATATATATAAAACGTATATATTTATTTAGGTGAAAACCGAAGCTTGCATAAACTAAAAAAAAGAACCGACCCTTACCTTAACTTGGATAGGAGGAGAAAAAGAAAAAACGAGGCATGAGGGACCCAAGGTTTAAACATAGAAGTTTTACACCTATATATATATATACACAATCCCGAGTATACTTATATCTATGTGAAGACCGAAGTTTAAAACGAATACTTTAGAAGATGAGTTTGTCCCTTACTTGCTCGATGAGGAGGAGGGAGAAAACGAAACAGCAACCGAGGTCCAGGAGCCGGAGAGATCAGGGGAGCCGGTCCTTCGGCCTTCGGTGCAACAGGGGGTTTAAAAAAAAACGAAGAAGAAGAAGAGGAGGACTTCGGGGGAGTCTTCAGCCGAGGCATCCGGGGTCGGTGTCGACTTGAAGAAAGGGGAAGACAGCCGGGCTACACTGGCCTAGGCGAAGAAAAATGGGACCCCTAGTCTACTAGTACAGCGACGAAGTGAAGAAGAAGAGGAGGACGTGAGGAAGAAGAAGCTGCGGAGGAGGAAAAACATGAAAACAGCGGACGACCGGGATTACACGCTGGTCGATCGGGCGGCTGAGGAGTGGTGCGACATTAAAAGAAACCGGCGGCTGTGATTAGAGGGAGCAGATCAGACGGCTGCAGACATGCGCGACTTTTAAAAACGCAGTTTTCAATAGGTTTTAAAAAAAAACTTTGTTAATATTCTTATTAATTTATTAATTCATTGGTTTTCTTATTATTATTAATGAATTAAATTATTAAACCACTTTTATTATAAAAATCATTGGTCAAATAAAAAATTATAAATTGATTTAATCAAAACATCTTATTATATAAACATATGTATATATATATATATATTCTATTTTAAAATACCAAAATTTTTATTGGCCTTATTATATGAAGTATATTATTTTTAAACCATAATTATTATATTTTGGAAAATTAGAGGTTCATTTAATCAATTAAAGAAAGAATTGATTTATTCATCATAATATATATTTATTTGTTTATTTATTTATTTATTTTTCATTTACTGAATTACATAATAATTACCTTAATTTATAATTTGATGAAAAAATTCGGATACACTCTTTTAAGGAGAGAAAAAGAAATTGGTTGCTTAAAAGAATTTGTGTAAACTTAAAGACGCGAGATTTGTAAATAAAACCATAATTTAATATAGTTTCCAAAATAATTAATAAAGGTCGAATTATAAGAGAAATAATATATCTAATTTGATGCAATATATACATAACTCATAAAAATTCATCCAGTTTGATATAAATAGAAAATAAAAGTTCAATTGTTCAAATTAATATGTATAATGGAAGAAAACCATAATATTGATTTTTGCCGTTTAGAATCATAAACTAGAATTAATATTTTGGGAAAAGTAAATTAACATTGATGCCACTTTAAAACATTAAAGCAAAACACAATTATCATTCCTATTTTATTCCAACGGTCAAAATAAAACATGATAAGAAGACCCAACGGTCAAAAATAAACACAAGATTCTTTAGGAACCAACGGTCGAATTTATAGCCGTTTTGGGGTTCCACGGTCATATTAAGGTGCTTATAAAAAGGGTTTGGTCTCGGGTGTCCCTTACCCCAAGTGACTGAAGGAGAAGCAAAGATGGTTCATGTGATCCCCTTGGTGCTGAGCACGGTCGCGGTGGCTTCAACAATCCTTATGTTCCTTATGATGGATGCTCGAAATCCCTACCGCATTCTCAGGATCCTAGTAGTTTTAAGTAGTCTTCCCATCATTGTAATCAGGTTATTAGTTGGAATTTTAGGTTAATTTATCTTAGTGGATATTGTAGCCGAAGGGTTGCTTATTTGAATAAAAGGAATTTTTATCCATTTGATGCATTTTATTATTAATACCATATTAGTTTTTTTGTTGGTTCACTTAACGAGTGACAATGGAAAGTAAACTTGTCAAAAACAAAACAAAGCATGGTTTTCTCTCGGGTTGTTACATTATTACTCATCCAAATGGATATAGGTGAACATAATAAAATTATAATATATCAAATAATTGTATAATAGTTCACTAATAATGTAATTAAAGACTATAATTTGAATATCTAGAAAATGAAATGCATGTGCAGAACACATTCAGACATAAGGTAAGTGATCTATTTGAAAATCCATTCAACCTTCGAGTTATTATTTATCTCTATTTATCCCAACTTATTTCATAATTATTATTATATAAATTCATGATTTTTTTTAAATTTGTAAATTTTTTTCTATATATCTCAATTAAACATTCTAATATAGGTAAATAGATGTTTCAAAAAGGAATCCATCTCAATTCCTCTCGATAAGCCGACTCAATAAAAGAGAACTTCACCATTTCATACCTACATTGAAGTACATTACAAAAACTATTTTAGGATAAAATATTATAATAAAATATATGATATTATCTTGGATAAATATCTTAGTTCCTTTATTTGTTCAAATGAAAAAATTATTCGTTTTTCATATTTAATGAATCTTTAGTTTTTCTCCATAAATATCAATAAAGTGGATCATCTATAAAGTTTCATAAACTATTCTTATCATGTATTTACATTTGTTGGAAATTACTATTCATGACATATTATTGTTTTATATATTAATATTACTGAAAAAATATTTAATCCCTTCTTATGTCAATACCATTATGATACAACCTTTGGTTATGCCTTGCGACATGATTACGATACACAGTTCTTTCCATGGGAATCCTTTTGTTTCTTCCTTATGTTTGATTCTTCACGTGGAACACATAAGAATTAACATGTTATTATGGGATCATCTATATAACACTCTAATAAATTGGGGTAATGTTTAGTCTCATGTGATGTCATATATGGGATTAGGGAGTAAACCTAATCTATCCGGGGACATTGTCCACCATGTGATATATTCATACTAGTTATACATTACTCATGTTTTTTATGGTTATATGTTTCTTCCATATTCTAATATTTCTATTATCATATTATTTCATGTTCTATATGTCATTACTTCACATTTTTATTCCTGATACATTCCATTTATGTTATCAGGTTATGTTTTCTAAGTCATGTGTTATGCTTTATTTAGTTATTTATTCCCTTACTGGGGTTTTCATCTCATCATTTTTTACATATTTCCTAGGTTATACTATATACTTATAGGACATCAAATAAAGACATTTTCTCATTACAAAGAATAATTAATTTTTTTATTCTAGTTTCTTCTTTTCTGATCTAAGTAAAAGTCTTCTAAAGGAACCAATTTTTTTATCATTGTTTTTTATTTCATGGATAATTATTCTTAAAATCATGTTTTAATATCCGTAAAAGGCTAGGGACTCTATAATATATATCTGAGTATTCAAGTAATTTTTGTGGATTAAGTCTATAAAACATTATTAAAAACCTGATGGGTAATTTAATCACCATGGAAAAACTATTTTGGAATGTAGGTAGTCAGATAATTGGATATACATTTCATTTATACATTTTTTCCTTCAATTTTTATTGTTTAATTTTTATATTATCATTAGAAAAGTATTAAATCATCCTAATATTATTCGTTTTTCTATATTTTAATAATGGTTGGAAATAAGAGAAACCATTCTAAAAATCAATGTGATTGGTTTTTTAACTAATTAATTAATTATATTCCAAAAAATTTGAGAACAAGAGCTGAAAACATCACGAAAATAATGGAACAATAAGATAGTGTTATGAATAATCACATGAATCAAGTAGAAAACCCTCCTTATCCAATGAAGAAACTTGTTTCTGTCCAATGATTTAAATTAAATGTACTCCTATAATTATTAGATATTATGATTATTTTATCGCAGAACAATGGATTAACTCCATTGGGAAAATATTCACTATACTTAAATTCTTAAAATATGTAAAATTCATACCGGTGGTCTATCGTTTAGATGAAAAATCAAATTAGTGGTTAAAACTGATCAATAAAAATTTTTTAGAGGAATTTGATTCTATTTATTGGTAACTAATACTCTAAATATTTGTCAATAAATATTTTCCCTAAACTCTATTTCTAAAAATGAATAAGGAGTAACATAGACTAAATTAAAATCTTGATAAAACTACCAGGGATTACAATGAAAACATTTCAAGACCTGAAAAAAAAGACATCTGACATTGTTTTTATCAATTAATGTATGATAGATTTCTTATTTAGTGTATTAATAGTTAGTCAATTAATGAACACTATGATTACGTCCATTGATAGCTATGAATTTATTTTACAATGTTCTATAAACATTAAAATAGTGATCAGAGACTCTCATTGGTCTCATAGACTCAGAGATAAAATGAGGAAAATTTATTTTAATATGGATGGATTAATAGGTAAATCCCATGAGAGAAAGAAATCCCAAAATCACACATGTAAATTTTTTGGGAATAAGCATCATGAGAACTACATAAAGGTAAACAAGAGAATCTTAAAATGTTAAATAGAGAGGAATCAGAATAATTATTTCCAAAGGTATTTGCAGAAGACCAATAATTCAGAAGAAGAAATAAGGGTTCTGATAAGAACTTATCTAGTAGTGTCAATTTTTAGCTGCAAGGATCATGGGTAAAATTTATGCTAATACCCAAATACAATGATTTTCACATTTAATCAGAAACAAAATCCTTTAAGGTAGCAAGGGTGGAAATATTCTATAATTACTACTATGGTGGATCTTGATAATGATTCGGTGACATGAACATTAGTTTCCCAATCAAGAATAGATATCATTATATTTGATTATATATCACAATATTATTTAATATATTTCATGATTTTTAGATCTATTTAAACCTCAAAAAATCATATAAAGGATCAGTTTTCCTTAAAAACTATGAACGTAAAAATAATTAGATGAAAAGTTTTAAAATCCCAATTAATTGTTTTTATACGGACCCACTAAATAAGTTTCATCTTATTTACTCTAGAGTAATTTGAATCTATTTTTGGAGTGAATTATCTACATTTATATAGTGAAAACACTGACTTTTGGGAAAGAGATATCACTCATCACATCTCAGGGAACCCTCCAATTTTAAAGATGTGTAAGGAGGATGTTGAATCTATTTTACAATTATCCTCTCAATTGTGGATATTATTTCCCTATGAGAAATAATGTCTATCTCAAATTGTTGAGATAATGGAGAGGATCGCTCTCAATGGAATAAACATTATGAGGGTACACATTGATGTGTTCCTGGAAAATTTTATTGGATTATCTCCTAACTGAGTGGTTGTGTTCAATATTGATCATAAACCGGTATATCTGCCTATATCAAAGAATCCTTACGGAATGGATAGAATTTAGTTGGAGGAACTGAAGGAGAATTTAAAAGATAATATTGATAGAGGTTTAATATTCTTTATTGATACAACATGGGGTGATTTAGACATCGTCTTAAAGAAGAATGATTGATAAATGATCCTAGTAATTTATTATCGTTAGCTAAAAAATCAAAATAAATTACATGTACCCCCTTCCAACGATATATGACTTGTTTGATCTACTACACATGGACATGTATTTCTCTAAGGTGGATCTTTAGATGATAAATCACCAATTGAAGATGAGGAAGTAAGATATGGCCGAGAAATTCTTATGAATTACATATGGATACTATGTGATCACAAGGATTCCCTTCAGACTCACTTTTTCTATAGCAAGTTTCATGTATCGAATGAATAGAGTCATTAGAGATTACCTCAAGAAAATTAACAATATATATAGATGAAATTACAATATATAATAAGATAAAGAAGAATAATTATGAGAAATGGTTTATTGTTCTAATGACATTGAGAAATGATATAATATACACAAAGTACAATAAATTTGAGTTCTATATGGAGGATTTATGATTCTTTGGGAATTTATCAATGAAAAAAATATATTTATGGACCCATATATGAAAAAGGCAATTGAGGAGTGGAATTGACTAATTTATTTAATGGAGATCTATATTTTACTAGCTATAGATAGGTTATACTAATGATTTATGAGAAA
The DNA here is from genome assembly GCA_963277665.1 of Viscum album. Classification (NCBI taxonomy): domain Eukaryota; kingdom Viridiplantae; phylum Streptophyta; class Magnoliopsida; order Santalales; family Viscaceae; genus Viscum; species Viscum album. The sequence goes on along the minus strand of OY728157.1, from coordinate 1,255,610,983 downwards.
CATCTCCGTGTTTTCAAAACCACTAAACAAGATGACTCAAAAAGAAGTAAATTTTATATGGACTGTTAATTGAAAATAATTCTTCGAAAATTTGAAAAAGAGGATTATCAATACACCAGAGCATACACTACTAAAAAGTGGGGAACTCATGGAGGTATAAAATGTTGAATAAATGAAAGGATTAAGGTGTATTATATTGAAAATTGAAAATGTTATAGACTATGCGATAAAGAAGTATAATGTATTTAGAAAAATTATCCTACGCATGATACAAATTTGGTGACTGCAATCCTGTCATTGAATATTTGGGGAAATTATCTATATGGGGATAATTGAGATATATTATTGATCATGATATCCTAAAATAAAAATTCACACAGAATGAACATAATACGCACTGGTGAAGAAGGTTAGAAATCATCATGGATTATGAATGATCAATTAACTATAATACTGTTATATCAAATAAAGTGAAAGATTCACTTAGTTGAAAGGATTATATAACATCACCAATTATAATAATGGATATGGATCCAAGAATTTTAGACTTAAAAAGGATGGTAATGGGAATCATAAATAGTGGAACGTCATCATTCTTTTCATAAATTATTACTCAATTATCCCTTTTAGAGAACATAAATGATTTCTAATGATATTTTTTTGAAATACAGAAGAGGTTGGAATATAAAATAAAGGGGAAATACATAGTGTTCATGTTTTATGAGGAAGGATTTGTGAGATTTAGGCCACAACTATGTGATCCACACAATCCTATGATAAAGAACTAGATTTTTAATGATAAACATAGCTCAACCTTCGGTATCCACTAAGGGTGTAGAAATAACTATATAAATCTATGAGAGGACTATTGGTGAGCCAATATGTATTAGGAGATAACTAATAATAAATCAATGTTTCTTGTATGTTATAAAGAAAATTATAAAAGATGAATGTCTAAGGTGATGAAGCAACCATTATCTATACCTACGAGGAAATGATAAAACATCACTATGTACATTATAATTAGAATTAGAATGACATATTGAAGAAATATTAAAATAAGGGTGAATTATGATGGTAAAAAAATGATGATCAATTAATTTTGATTTGGAAGGTCTTATAAATTGAATAATTAACAAAAATATACACTAGAGGTTTGCTGAAACTGCATGGAGCGAGATTATCAATTTTATACGATCAAGATCCAAAATTTACCTCAATGTTCTGGAAAATACTACAACATTATCTAATCATTAATATGAACATCATTATGCCTCATTACCCCCAAAATTATGGGCAATCTGAGAGGATTATTTAGACACTTGAATAAATGTTGACTGAAATTTCAATGGACTTCAAAGGAGGATTGGATCAGTATCTTCAAATAGCTGAGTTCTCTTACAACAATAGTTTCCACTAAAAAATCCAAATGGATCCATATGAATACATTTATGGTAAAATATGTATAACACATGTGTTATGGGATGAACATGGTGAACATAAGCTATGAGGACATGAAATGATCTAGGAAACTAAAGAAAAGGTAGAGACCATACAACACCATAACTGGACTACCAAATTCTGACTAAAGAGCTATGCAGATAATCATCAATAGAATATAGATACTGATGATGGTGATAAGTTATTCCACCACATATCTCTAATGAATAAGTTTTCTAGATTTTGATATAAAGTGATTTTGTATACTAGTAAATTTGACCCCATTGAGATTCTAGATCACATTAGAGTTGTGGCCTATCAACTAAAAATTACATCAAACACGTCTCAGGTACATGATGTATTATATATATCCCAATTAAAAATAAACATTATATACTCCTCACATGTACTAAACACAGTGGAGGTATATTTGGAAAATTATATCTCTTATGAGGATTAGTTGGTGATAATCTTGGATCATTGATATAATGTTTTACGAAACCAGACCACTCACCTATTAAAAGTATTATGGAGAAACCCTACATAAAATAGAGTGACATTGGAACCAGATGACTTAATAAAGGATAAATAATCTCACTTTTTTTCACTATAGTGTGTAAAATGAAAATTGTAGTGTGAAATTTTATAGGGTGGAAGAATATAATGACCCAAAATTTAATCAATGAAATTTCCCTTCTCATTACATAAAAACATAGATCCCATAAAGAAAAAATAAAAAAAATATTCTCATTATTGATGATTTATACATTTTTCAAAATATATACAAATTAAAAAAAATTATTGTGAGACAATAGATAAAAAATAATAAATTAATATTTATAAAATTTGGATATGCTTGAACCACTATAACAATCACACTCACAAACAAAACTGTAGAAATAAATCATTATATTGATAATAAAATATTAATAGTTAAGATGAATATATATATATATATATAACCTTAATATAAAAAATAAGTAAAATAAGATGTAATTAATGAAATTAAGTAACCTCTACCATTAGATTAGTAACTAGACTATTTGAATAGTATGTTGACAATTGGAATAGTAATCTGACAGTTAGGAATAGTAATCTAGCTGTTAGAATACTAACATCACCTATAAATTTATAAATAAAATTTTGGTATCTTATAAATGAAAATATGACATATTTCTAACATATTGTAGGTAAATATTTGTTTTTTGAATAAAATATTATGTGTTGTTATTTATGTAAAACATAAATGTTTATTGAAAATTTCAATATTAATATAATGATTCAAAAAAATGTATACTGTCATAATATTTATTCATAAATTAGTATTCTATTTTTTTAAAATTATAATAAAATATTATGAGAAATTAATTAATTTTTCAAAGGGTTATAAAATACTTTATAACAGTGAAATCAATATTTATAGAATAAATGATGAATTTATTTAAAATTTAAATTTCTTATAAATAGAAATTTATTTTTATAATATGGATTTAATTTTTGAAATTTAAACATAAAAAATTTTTATGGTTATTTTTTTATATTTTAACAAAAAAGTCTATTCGTTTGGTAAATAGAGAAATATGATAATTTGAGGTATTGAACATTATAAGTTAAATAGATGATTTATTGATTCATAGATTTTGTGTTAATGTTTTAAGAACCCATTATATCAAACCCATGTTTTTATTTTCTATTCTTTGTCCTAGTAATCGAAACTTTTGAAAGTCATGATACTAAAAAATAAACTAATGAATATAATAATAACCAAACACCCCTCTTGGACAATAAATATAACACCTTACTACCCATTGTCCAAACACCTTATACACAATGTAAATTTTCAATATTCTATGAAATATTTATCCAATGACTCTTATCCAAATCCAAGAGCTCATTTTACAAAAAAAATTCCAATCCCAACTACCTTATAGAGATTCTTAATGAGGGATTATTCATGAGGTAAAATATTTAATCCCCCCCTTTTAATATCTTTTAATATTCCATCCTCTTATCAAATTCAATATTTAATGATGAATGATATCTCCACTATCATATATATACTATAAATTTATTGGGTAAATCCAAAATTGATCATCAAATATATTTTATTCTCCCTTTATTATAAAAACTAAAACATTATCCGTAATATGTCGTTGAACCACCTTTGTGGATAATGAGTTTATATTTTCCATTAAAAATATTAGTGATGGTCGTGAAACCAATATTATAGTCAAATAAGATTTTAATATGTAAAATATAAATTTTTTATTGTTTTAGAAATAATATATAGTAATAATATTAAAAAAAATGAAGTCATCTCATGATGATTGAAAAATCACCAAAATAATGTAAACATTCCTCATTAATGTTTTATCAAATAAATCATTCTGAAACAAGAAAAATTATATGTGGGAAAATTTAAAATTTTGAAAGTGTATTAATACCATATAATTTCTCTTCTTTATAAATATTCTAAATTTAATAGGACTTCCATAATTATTTACATATTAACTGATCATGAAACCATGAAAACAAAAACTCACAGAATGATGAAATCTAACATTAAAACTTTTCAGATTTTCCATAAATGAACATAATTAAATAAAAAAATACATGTAAAAGTGGTTATTAATTAGGTAATTAATGAATCTAATTTTTCTATCCAAGATATTAAGACCATTTGTGGAATGAAATTAGACATAGAGTAAGAGATTTCTTTGAACCTCTATTTTTCCTTCGGGTTAAACTTTTTCACTTTTTACCTTAATTTATTTCTTTATTATTTATATAATATAATTATAAATTGTATATAAATTGTATATTTATGTGTAAATTAATCAATTCATATTTTATTTATGGAGAAATACATGTATCAAACAAATATTTCCTCTCAATTCATCTCGATAAGCAAGCTCGATTGAAGAAAAATTCTCTGTTTCTGACCCATTTTCATGTATTATCCATAAAATTTTTTAATATAAAAATAATTTTAAAAAATATATCATTTTATAATTAGAAACAACTTATATAATTTATTGTTTCATAAATTTAGGAGTTTATTTTTTCCTAACTAATGACACTTGAACATTTTCCCTTATACCATACTAAAGTGGCACATTTCTGATGATTCGTAAACTCTCTTCTTCAAGTATTCAATTTATTTAGAAATAAATATTCATGAAATATTTTTATTTGTATTTTATGATTCTATATAAATAATTTAGTCCGTTATTTTATGCATACCATTATGATACACCCATTAGTTATTCTTTATAACATGATTATGATACCCATTTATTTTGATGGTGAGAACTTATGTTTATTCCTTATGTTTGATTCGTTATATAGAATAAATAATCATGAAAATTTAATTATGGGTTCACCCAAATACTAGGACAATGAATAGGGTAATGTTTTTCTCATAATAAGTCTTGTATGGGATTGGGAATTAAGTATAATCCACTTGGAATCTTCGTCTACCATGTAATTTAGTCATGGAAGTTATACTTGAATCATTTTTCTATCTGGTTCTGTGATACTAACACATTATAATATTTTTATGATCATATTATTCCATATTTTATATGTTATTATTCTACATTATTATTCATTATATATTAATTTTATGGAATCATGTTATTGATTTTATGTCATGTTCTATGATTTATTCCCATTCTAATTTCATTACTTGAATTTTTAGATAATCTATCTTGATTATGTATTTTCCTTGTAATCATACATAGTTATAGGATCACAATAGGAGTTATTAGATCATTTTGGATATTTATAAAATGATTTTTTATTCTTGTTTCGTGATTTTAAATTAGGTTCCTAGTCATCCAAAGATACTAGAGTTTTAAATCATTGGTTTGTATTTCATGGATAATTATGATAAAAATCATTTAATAATTTTTGTAAAATTCAAGGGTAACTATAAATATGTTATTAAAAACTAGAACATGGAATTTACTTACAATAATAAGTAATTTAATGGATAAAATGATATAAATAAACATAAGAAACAGTGAGTTCATATACTCTATAAGTGCAAACAAGGAAGATAACAATGATAACATGAGAATAAAATGACATAAGTGTATGAGAACATTATTATAAATTTAAGAATTCATAAACTAGATTTTTTAAATCATAATATTTATTAATGGTTCAAATCATGGTAGTTCTTAACACATGAATCATAATGGAATTAATGAATATGAGCTATGAGAGAAAAACATTAGAATAAGGCATAAGTTTGGGGTATACCCATAACAATATAAAATCAAGTTGGTAGTATTAAAATTTCATTTCCATGGATATCATAATGGAATGGGTTCACTCCCCCTAAAATCAATGTAGTCAATGTTCACTATGAGGAATATCATAGTCGAATAAATTCATTACTGAATTGGGTTCACTCCCGATTCTCATCTTATTTATCTGATGAGATATCAATATTTAATGAATAAATTGTTAAGAGAGGTCCCACCAGTAACATAATTAAAACCATATATTTCTTCCATAAGATTATAAATCATCTATCATTTCATAAAGCATGAAAATAAATGGGTTTTTAAACATTTCTTCACACCATAACCCATATAATAGAAATGAGTTTCATAAACATTTTGTTATTTTATCACAACATATCCCATTGAAAAGAATGTAGTTTCATAATAATTGTGTGATTATATTAATAAAATCTATATATAAATGATATTTTATGGTATATATGGATCATATTCCTAGTAAAACATTACTGAAATTAATGGTTACAATGTTTGATAAATAGAAATTATATTAAAATATAATTAAAACATTATATATAAAAAATTTACTTTACATATTCAAATTAATAATAAAAAATTGTGCAAATATAGAGTTATTTTGTTTTAAAAAACCATATATTATTGTATTTTAATATTATAAAAAAATTATTTATGATTCGGGGAAATTCCATTCATCCTATATTTGTAAAAAATAACCCCTTCCATACCTTTGTGTGAAAAGTTAAAATGTACCTCATTTTGAAAGTGAGATTAAGATTATTTTAATTTTTTTTAGAAAGTAATAAATTGGGAAAAATTATATTAAGAATAAAATATTAATAGTAACAAACTTTATTAATACAATATGGGAAATTATTTGATATAAAAGATAATTATTTTCGATCGAAGAGGAAAATAAATTTTATTTTAATTAGGAAAATATTTTTTGTCTCTTAGGAATATATGGTGAGGAAAATGAATTGAAGAAATTTATTTTCCTGTAATAACCATTGGAGAATAATATCCATATTTTTTTATAGAGGAAGATCAAAATATTTCATCATAAAAAACATAATGATAAATAACCCAGATAAAAAATGAGATTGTAACGTAAAACCCTTACCGCTTTGGTAACATTTGATTTGTAATATCCATTAAATAAAAACTTTACATAGATAATTTAATACCTCTTAAAATATAATAAATATAATAAAATAAATTTAAGTGAATTATATACACCACAAAAAAGAAATTAGAGGTGAATATGTTATATGTCCCACAAGAATAAAAGTGCGACAAAATACCTTACCTTAAGACCGCATTCCATTGTACGCATTTGAATATATAGTATAATATATATATATATATATTAAATATATAAAAAAACCATTACCATATATAATATACCATATTATATATATATATATATATCAGTTTATCTCATTTTTGATCAGTTCGTTATTAAAATCACTATTCTGAGTGACATCTGCTTCATTTTTTATGGATTATCTGTTTCAATGGTTTTGATCATTTTATTTTTTTCATGGATCCATAAGATCCATTATTTTAATAATGATGTAAATATAATACTTATTCATTTAAAAAATGTTTTTTTATTCATAAAATTAATGATAAACCAATAAATTACACAATTCACGGGGACGATTGGTTATACATTCGTATGAATGTTATTTTTAGTTTTTGATGGATTGAAAAGAAAGAATGTAAAAATTTAATTCAACTTTATAAGATAATTAATATATCAAAATATATCATTATATTCATCATATTATTCATAGTTACCATAAAATTTAAATATAAATAATAAAAAATCACTTCAAATCATAGATGTGGCAGTCCACACATAGGCATGAATGATGTTAACATTTCCCAATGGATTGAATGGATTATAGTTATATGTGATAATATAAATAAATTAAAATTATGTAAAAATATCATATATTTAATCATTAAAACCATTTTAATACCAATCTATAAAATATGTGGATGAAAATTGAATTGAATCGTTACATGGTACGATTAGTCGTACGCACGCTCAAGCGATACTTTAACTTATATTTTGATAGGAGTGTGGGTGTATGATTGTGTATTCATAATCATAGTAAAATTTAATAATATTCAGGACAATCAATTTTTTATTTTATAAAAAATATAATACCTTTATTTTTGTTAAAGAATATCCCAAAAGAAAGTGATCAGTTAGGGCGATTATATCTTCTTTGAAATGATTACGTTAGATATTATGTAAAGTGCTCTAGGTATGTTTTAATGGGAAAGCCATAACCAATATAATGTCTATAGGAATTTTGAGAATATATGTATGCATATTTTTGATGATATATAAGGATAAATGTGGGGTAAACAATTGAGGGAGGGAATTTCCTTTTATTAATAAGGTGAAGTGTACTTATTAAATTTCTAAAATGTTAAAATTATAATAAATCATTCTCCAGAGAAATGACTCAAAATGAAAATGTATTTGATAATAATGTTTTATGGGGTTCCAATACCAACATCTAATTTCATTTATAAAAATATTCATGTAATTTTAAACATTACCATTTTTATTAACCCTTAGTTAAAAAACATTAAATTAAAAAAAAACAACATTTTCAATATTAAACAGTTTCAATTTTTAATTATAAAGTAATAATTCGACCAAAAATTAAAAATTTATAAAATTTTAAAAAATATAACATCAAACACTTATTATTTCATGATATTTAGTCATTTTAAATAATTTAATAAGTTTTTATTTTGATAAATTGTCATTATTTCCAATTTTGACATGATTTATTTAATTTGAAAAAACAAACATACATGATTTTTTAAAATTAGAATATAATCAATTAAAACCAAAAAAATATGTAATTATAACCATTAAAATTCATTTAGAATTATGAATTACTAAAATTATATCCCTATTAATATTTTCAAAGTCAATTTTTTTTGATTAATTGAATAATATTTTTATTGTTTAAGAAATTATGGTATGTATATAATACCAAAAAATTATTAATAACTTAACATAATTAATATAATATTATTATCCAATGAATCACTACTAAAATGCTTTCATATGTATTTTTTTCCTATGTGACCACATATATGATATTTAAAACAATGAATGTGGCATTTTGTTACATTCCTTGATTTAAATAATATAATATTTTTTCAGGATATATCCTCATTAATTGAATAAAATTATAGAATAGTTTTATAATGGTTAAATTAAATTTATTAAAATTGAATTAGGATGAAAATTTATGGAATTATCACATAGTTTTAATCTAGATTAACCTGATTTACCCTTCACTGAAGTTCTAACCTTTTCCATGGTTACTATTTATATTGGTAAAATCTAAAAGGTCCATTTTTACCATATTTTAACAACATTGTTGAAAATATGAAGTCTCTATTAGAATATTCATTACATATAAGTTTGAGAAATTAATTTAAAAACAATATTTCAAAATGCAATGAAAATTAATTTATAGATAAATATATATTTTTTCATAAAACTTGGTTCATTATTTTCTAATACATATTAAAATATAAATGATTTTAAAAACATTTTATTTACTAAATAATATAGTAATTTAATTAAAAACATTTATAAATAGTTATTAATTTAATTTATTAAGACAAAATAGATTGAACACATTAAAATAGTTTTTTCAAAAAATTTATTTATACGTAAAATTTGTATTCACAAAAAATTAAAACATAAAATTGATTCTAATTAATGTATTTATATTATTTAAAATATAAGAGATAATAGTTTACATTGAATAAATTTTAGAATCAAATTTTCTTTTTTATATTCATAAAATAATAATATAGATTTTATTTAAAAAAATCAATATTTTTCAGCATTCACTTGAAAATTAGTCTTTTTAGAAAAGTAGTTGAAATTTAACCTAATTTAATTTTTATATGATGACTTTAAAAATTTAGTTATTTTTAAGAAATAAAATTTTCATGTATGTAAATAAAATAAACATATTATTTTCTAAAAAAAAAATTAAATAAAAATAATTATGAGGGAAATTATTTTTTAATCATAATATAACTACATTAAAAATTTATTGATTATTTCATAATCATTAATCAATAAATTTATAATAATTATTATATTTTTAAATATCTCATAAATTATATAATAATAATAATCATCACCAATTTAATGGATAGGTTCTAAAATTTATATTTTAATATAACATGGTTCTTTTATACATAGTGTTGATTGTAACATAGTCTATCGAATAAAATAAATTAATTAATGAGAATTACATTCTAAAATATCAGAGTGTAACATTATCCCCCCAAAATAAACTGAATTTTAGAAATTTGAACTTGTTCTTGGTAATGAAATTTTATATATTTGATATGTTTTTTGTTGAAATTGCACATCATAAAATGGGTTAAAATAAAATCCCCTAAAAAATTTAAAATTAGAAGTATAAAGGCCACTACAAAATAATTATAGAAATGTGAAAAATAATTGGAATTGAAAATATCGATATGTAAGAAAAAATTAACACCCACTGATTAATATAGTGTGACGTATAACAATTTCGAGATAAATTTACAACATAAAAATTATGAATCATTGAGGAGTAAAAATACCATCAATTCGTGATAATTGAATTTTATAAGAAAAATGTTTTTTATTATGATTAATTTTTTAATGTTTTTACATTTCATTTGTATATTGAATAGAAAATGTAGAAATATACTTATGTGAAATGTATATCTTCAACTTTCAATAAATATCATCCATAATATTAATGTTTCTTCAAAAAACGGGGATTTGACATGAAATTTTAAATGCTTGATGCTCTAAAATAAAATTCTGATTTATGGAAAAATTATCTCAATGTTATTCTTCCTGTATTTATGTATTAACCGAAATAAAAAATGGTAATAAAAATTTAAGATAATTATGAAAATTAATAAATAATGAAATAATACAATTTACTCAGCAATTTTCTAAAAAAATAGAAATTGTTCAACTTATATCATTTCATGATTAATCCAACATCATATAGAGTCTTAATAACCACAACCTCGAATAAATTTTTAAGCTCAATTATGATCTCCAAACATCAAACTTAAATTACCAAAATATAATGTTTATTCAATAAAATCAATTTTTTTCATGTTTAGTCACATGATAAACATAAATGTTGCATATACCTCAACCCTAGGAAACACCTCCCAAATAATAATAATCCCAATGTTAAATTAAAATATAATATTAGAATTTAGGGAACATAACCAAAATATAATTAAAAAATGTATATACTTACTTGAAATGTAATTCTCAACATGGACATAAATATCTATGGAAATATCGCCTTTTTAATTAATCACATTTCAAAAATCAACATTATCTATATTGCACTATCATATTGTCCCAAACTATATTTTCATCAAATTAGATACCAAACCTAAATGGTATTTCAACCGCAATAGGGTATCAAAATCTCATCATTTATAACATTAAAAGGCATTGTTTATTCCTTTAAACATATGATTAACCATAAATTTATAAACCTATGATGGTATCCATAACATATATTTTTACCACATGTGAATGCATATATTGCAAAATTTTTTACTCAATCCTAATTCCATAAATATGTTCACAACTCTTGAATATACTCTATAAATACAAAAATGTAGTAAACATCATCAATGATGAATTAAATATATTTTTTTGTTACAACACCAACTAATTTAAATGTTTCCAATTCTATAAACTATAATCATTTATTTTTCATAACTAAATATTTTTATATAAAAGGTAGAAAAATATTAAGGTTTATATTTTACATTAAAAATGTGATCTCCAAGAATATCACTTTACCATTAAATCACTTCTCTAGGATATTAGAAACATTGATTTCTTTTTCTCATCCTTATGAAATAACATAGGTAAAAAATATTCATAAATGTTTCATGATTTTATAACCATAATATCATTAATATAACACATATAAAACATAATTCCTGAATCAAAATACATAAAAACATCAATCTTCCCACATCTTTATAAAGACGTTAATTATGCTTCATCATCATATTTCCCAATACCTTAATTCGGAAAATATTAAATCTAAATCACATATTAAGATTATTTAAACTAAATTTAATCAATTTTATTACATTTAACATAAAACCATACCATTAATATTCCATTAGTAGTCTATTCATCGCCATCAATAAAACTATTACTCGTATTACCTTGTTGATATATTTCTTAATATTTAACCATATGAAATCAATTAGAAAAACTATATCACATTTAAATTTCTAAGAAATAAACCATTTAAGATACTATGGGGAGAAAATGTTTCTCACCCTTTTTTAACTAATATTTTCATTTTTCTTCAAAATCACATTCTCTGAATCATTCTACCCCACATTCATAACATATCATTGTTCCTCTAAAACATTCAAATTAGTGAATCTACTCATATTCTATACATGTTATAATATAAATCTTCTTTATTATATTGAAATTGTTAAACTTCATATTTGTATTATTATATAATTCAGTAACTCAATGAACTTGTTGTCGAAAAACATATAAAAAGATATATGATTATACCTAACCACAAGATTTTTCATTACATTTGTTATTTCAATTGTTTTTACATAAATATATTCTTTAAATTGACCATAACATTCAATATTAACTAATTTTTTTATGTTCTGACCATTGAATAAAACTAAAAAGTATAGTATCTTCAACAATAGTCATAATAGAAAACCAAAATAAGAAAAATAATAGATGTATACATTGTGAGAAATTATTATATACTACCTTTTTTAACCAGGGTAATTAGTGATCATTAACAAAACATTAATATGTTTACTATACATAAATATATCCATAGGGTACTTATTAATGTTTTGACATCTTGGTTTCCAGTTGTTAAATTTTTTTTACTAATACCAACTATAGATAACCAAAATTTTTCTATATTAATTTCACAACTTAGTAGATTAATTTTCATTAAAAAATAATGATCTGCATAATATTCATATAGCAATAGTACTGTTGTAAACATGGACATATAAAAAACATCATCATTAATGATCTACATAATCCACCAATAAGTTCTTATTGTTCAGTACCATACTTATTGATATCATACATAGTGCTTTACTTCATAAATTGTGGGAAATAAAAAAAACAATGGTTAGCTAAAATGATTATTAATGGTGAAATAAGGATATGTCAATGTTAACTGGAGAATTTCATAAACACAAGGACAAAATAACATGATCCATGAATTTCAATGTCACACACTACATTACCAAAATCAAAATATATAGTCAAAGGATAGATTTAGAAAATTAAAAACAAGTAAATCATAAAAGATTTAATGAACAAGATCCATGATTTTATAACATTTACATAGGATATATATTTTTAGTGTAGTTAAATGAATTAAAAATAATTTCATTAGTAGCAATAAATTATTTCCAATACAATCAGAGTGGAATGGTTTTACTCCCAAAAACATTAAATGTTTAAGGTCCACTCCCAAGACAAGCATAGTGTACATAGTACCTTACTAAATTGTATTTAGTACCCATTCCAAGACTATTTATCTTAAGATATATATATATATACCCACTACATGGGAGGGAAATACATGGACCACTGATCATATAATCAAAATAATACATATGTGGTATGAAAGATTATAAATCACTTATCATTTCATTTACTAGGAAAATAAATAGTTTTCATAAAAATTTCATCATATCATAACACATGGAATGAAACTGGGTTTCATGTAGTTTTCATCATTTCATCGTAAAATAATATGTTTAAAAGAAAAAAGGATTACCAATAATTGTGTCATCATATTCAGAAACCTTCTGAAATAATTATAAATATTATATGTTTTGATCATATCTCCATTAAATCATATGTGAAATCAAGGGTTCATATATTTTATGAACATAAATAACATTAAATTATAATTAAAATGCTATTGAGTAGAATAAAATTTACATTTTAAAATAAATTATTAAATTAAATATGAAGACATCAAGGAAATAATTTTTTTAAATGAACAATGTAATCGTGTAATTAATTATACAAACAAAAATTTAGTTATGATGGAGGTAGATCTTGTTCATTCCATATAAGTTAAAAAAATATTACTTCCATTCTTTTTTTCAGAAAAGTAACTTAGTACAAGATTTGAAAATTTATAAGGAAGATTCATTTAAAACCATTTTATTATGATAAAAATGTGTAAAATGACATCAAACAAACGTAGTGGATTATTAAGAATATACTCTAATAAATTTTTAGAAAATATGCATATAGAAGAAGAATTTTTTTCTATCGAATAGGGAAATAATGTTGATTGTCCTTAAAAAAATATAATAAGTATTTTAGGAACATAATTTAAATAAAATAAATGGAAATTATTTATTATAATAAAATAGATATAAGATAATAAATTTCATATGTGTCTTGAGATACCCAGAAAGTCCGATCCAAGCAAGCTTGGACCACCAAATTTATTAATAAAATAAAAGTGCAGGAACAGGAGAAGGAAGAGAGAGAGATTACAAGTCAAAACATTCATAGTCACCGCCCCCATACCCGATCGTGTCATCAGCATCAGTTGATTCCCATTCTGATTGGGTCTCGTATTGTTTAAGAAACTTCTTATAGAACTTCCGTTTGTCCAGCTGCTCCTTCGATAGCTTCTCAATCTCCTTCTTGGCAGATGCCCTGGTGGTCACGGTCCTCGGAACTGTAGAGTAGTCTTTCCTTGGTTTCCTTGAAACAGGGGCAGATCTGACACCCTCATTGTCAGAGCCTCTTTTCTTTTCTCCTCGGACAATATCACTATATGATATCATATTTGCATCCATATCCCTTCCCTTGTTCTCAACATGAGAGGCACCCCCTTTGCAGAGGGTTAGGTCCCCAACTCCAGGAGTGGATTCCTCCGCCCTTCCTTTCTCAGACGTAGAGGAGGAGGGTTGTGCATTCTGATGTGGAGGATCAATCACCATCATAGCGGGGGATGTACTCAGAGTCTTTCCAGAGGGAGGCTCTTGAGCTCCAATATGATCAGAAGATCGAGGCAGAGAAGCATCAGTTATCACCTCTTTCCCATTCCTATAAAGCGGCAGCTCACGAGTGTCAGAGTCCAAAAGAGGGTCATTGTCCCTAGTGTCAGGCTTTGGTGAAGGCGGATCCTTTAGATTAACTTTACGACGACATTGATTAGAGGGATGCCCTCGCAGTCCACATTCATTACAAGAAATGTTTTTACGACATGACTCCAAGGAGTGCCCCACAGCCATGCATTTCGTGCAGAAGAGGGGTTTGTTTTCATGTTCAACATCAATCAAAATTTGATCAAAGGGAATAGAAAGTGTAACCGTGTCAATGAGAGTGGACCTGAGGTCAACTTCCACCATAATTCTGGCAAAGTGCCCATACCTGACATCTGTCGTCTCCTTATCAAGACGGATGGGTGTTCCGATTGCCGTTCCAATATCATGCAATATTTCTGGATGCCAGAGAACCCAGTTCAGCCCATGAAGACGAACCCATACCTGGGCAAAGACATTCTTAGCACTTGAAACATTAAAATCCAATGACCATTCATGCAGATGAATCCAACCCGGCTTTAAGAACATGGATCCAAAGCTCCAAGCTTTCATCTTCACATCATCCGATGGAAATAAACAGTGAAAGAATCCCCGACCAAGAGAGACACATTTCTAGTTGTCAAAACCCCACAGTGTCGAAATCCTTTGGAATAAAACTTCACATTTCCATGGCAAAACACCTTTAGGAAGGACAACACGAGCAATCAAAGAGTTCTCCCCTAGTGCCAGTCGTTCTGCAATGACACCAGGGTTAGCCTCCACATGGGCATGAGAACCCTTTCGCAGAATCCTCCTATGGTCCTCTTTCTTAGACACAGGTGCCGGTGCCTTCATGAAATCCACGAAGGATCGCTGCCCGCGTGATGTGCCCAAAGAATCTCCAACCGAAGCCCTAGCTTCAGCCATATCTCGAGGTCGGGAAGCAACTGGGCTAGCCGCCATTGCCTTCTTCTGCACATCCACATCCAGCCGAGCAGGACCATGAATAGAACTATTCCTTGACCGAGCAGCGCTGGTCAGAGGCTGAGCCGCGCAATCCTGCTCCTGCACATCCCCACACAGCCGGACTGGTGCTCAGAAGTCATCCCTTTCAATGGATCGCCTCTCATCGATCCGGTTGAAACCAAGAAAGTGCGGAAAAGCCATAAAGGGAGAGAAACCAAGATCGTGTGCAGATCCAGAACCAAATCGCCGCGAAAGAGGAGATTTTGTAGATCTCTCAGCAAAACAAGAGAAGCCGAACGCAAATAAACCCGACTCCGAAACGCCGAGACCTCCGATTTGAAGTCAAGACGCCGAGGAAGAAAAGGCATTGAAGCCGAATTGCCGAGACCTCCAGCTTAGTTGCTGGACCACCGAGGACGCAAGCCGCGGAAATCTGGAGCAAATCGGGAAGAAGAAAAGCGATGCCAAGATCCACTGGGTGCCGCCGAACAAGCTGAATCTTGGAGAAGAACAAGATGCCGAAACCCTAGAGCCTGCGGGTTCTAGAGAGAGAGAGAGCGACCTCTCTCATCCCGTCCTCATCATATTTGTTTTTATATATCATGTGTCTTGAGATATATATACATTAATATTTCATTACCATAGTCTTAATAATATAAAATCCCAATAGGCAATGAGATTGTATCATAAATCATTTATAGATTTGGTAACATTTAAATCATAATCCTCAATAATGAAATAAGCTTATACAGATTTATAAGTCCCCATAATGTTATTATTAAAAATAATAAAATATAATTAAGGAAATTATATAAACCACCCATATAAAACACGTGTTGAATATGATATGTGTAAAATGAGAATAGAAGTGGGGTAAAAATCTTATACCTTATATCTCAATTCCATCATACGAACTCGAACCCAATGTATAATAAATATAGTTTTTTATAATTATATTATTTAACCATAAATAAATATATCATACCACATATAGGTTACTTATGTCCCTCTATCACCCTTTATTTTACAATAATTTATTAAAATTATTTTTCTTGTTGATATTTGATTTGTTTTTCATGTATGTTATGGTTTAACTGTTTTGGTCCATGTATATTGATTATACTTCCATCAGAAAAAGAGTTTTAATATTGATATAAATATAATATATAATCATTTTATACATATTTATAATCAATCAAAATAGTATATATATTTAAAAATGAATTATACAATTCATGAAGATGGTATGTTATATGTACGCATTAATGTTGTTTTTATATTTAAATGTATGAAATGTCAGAATATTAAATATTAATTCAAATTAATATGTCCATTATTATCTCATATATATAATATATATTCACAAAACTATTCCACATTACCTTCAAATTAAAATACAAAAAAAAAATGAATAACATTGATCTATGGTGGTGGTAGTCCACATCTACGCACAAACGGTGTTATCATTTCCCAAAGGATTGAATGGAAAGTTGTAAGATGTGATAAAATAATTACAAAAGTAATTTTTTCTAATAAATATAAAATATTAATATTAAATTTATTATAATTATCATCCATAAATGATGGTGATGAAGAATTTTGTGAATCACTTTATGTAGACAGTAAGTCATGTGTACATAAGAGTAATATTTTAACTTCTTATTTTATAGTAAATAGGGTTTATAATTATGTTTTATTAAGAATAACTGCAGTTTAAAATATTTAGTATAATTAAGTTATTATTTTATGTAAAATACTATATATTTTCATTAAGTAATGAAGAGTAAAAAAGAAAGTCATCAGTTAAGAATATTATATATTCTTTATACAGATTTAGTTATATCTCCATTAAAGGGATCTAGGGATTCTCATTTAGAACAAATAGAATGTATAACATTATTATAGTGAATTTAAATAGATAATATATTAGTTTTATGTCAAGATATATAGATCAATTTTGGTTAAATTACGCGAGTGAGTAGGTTCCCTTTTATAATTGAGGTAAGGGGTGCATTTTCGAATTTCACAAAAGATTAAATTATAATATATTTATTCTCAATTTAAAATTCACATAATGGAAATGGGTTATAAGATAAGGTAGGAAAAATCATTATTCCTTTAAAATAATATAATGTATAATTTTTTTTCATTTTGATGTCAATCATTTTGATCAAACCTTAATTAACGAATTTAAATTTTAAATACGGAATCATGTGTTTCTGTGTTAAAGGGTTGTAACTTTTACATAAAAGGAGAAAAATTCATGAAAAATGAAAAATTAACAATATTTAATAGTGTTTTTTTACATTTTTTCAAAAAAATAATTTTAAAAATACGACTGGGTTAAAAATATTTTTTTTACATCTCAAAGGCGGCACACCATGTGCCGCCTTTGGGGCATTTCAATGCTGAAGAAAGGCGACACCTGATGTGCCGCCTTTTCCCTTAATTAAATAAAAAAGGCATCCCACTAGGCGCCTCCTTTGGACAAAAAAATTAGTAAAAATTTTAATTTTAACTTTTTGTTTTGTTTATATATTTTTTGAAAATTTAAATTGTTTTTATTTTTTGTTTTCTTTAAAAATTTTGTTCTGTTTTGTTTTATTTAGATATATATAGGTTTTTCTTTTTTTTGTTTTGTTTTGTTTCATTTTGTTTATATTTAAAATTGTTATTTTTATTTTTTGTTTTGTTTTGTTTATAAATATATATAAACAAAATTTTAGCGGAGGGGGTGTTCTTTTTATTATTATAATAGATTACATCTAGTTAGCACCACTTAAAGTAGGGCTTTGGTTTTTTTATATATTTATTATATTTATTATATTTATAATTATACATTTATTATAATTATATATTTTTTCAATTTATTATAATTATTATATTTATAATTATATATTAATTATAATATTATAATTTTCATAAATAGAATTATATATTTATAATAAATTTATAATTATAAATATAATAAATATAAGATTTCAAAACCACTTATTTGAAACTTCAAATTTTTTCAAATACGTGACTTTAAAAGACTCTAACAGATAAACTATAACACCAATAAAAATCAAACTTTAAACATTGATTAAACATATAATAAATATTTGAAAAGAGAAGAAATTTCATAAAAAATATCAATGAAAAATAATTTATCTGCTTTCAAAACCATCTATTTGAATCTTAAAAAAGTTTCATGTATGTGAATTTGAAAACAAAAGGAATTTCATCAAAATTTTTGATGACAACTAATTTATAAGCTTTCAAAACCGATAACTTGAAACTTAAAAATGTTTCAAGTATAAATTTTTGAATGACTATAAAACATAAACTATAACACCAATATAAATGAAACTTTAAACATTGATTAAAAATATAAGAAATAGTGTAAAACAAAAGGAATTTCAAGAAAAATGTTGATGAAAAATAATTTATAAGCTTTTAAAACTGCCAACCAAGAACATAAAAATATTTCAAGTATACGACTTTAAAAGACTATAAAACATAAACTATAAGACCAATATAAATGAAACATTAAAAATTAAATAAAAATATAATAAATAGTTAAAAAAATGAATTTCATAAAAAATGTTTATGACAACTAATTTATAATCTTTCAAAACCACTAACTAGAATCATAAAAATGTTTCAAGTACGCATCTTTGAAAGACAATAAAACATAAACTATAAGACCAATCTAAATTAAACTTTAAACATTGATTAAAAATATAATAAATAGTTGAAAACGAAAAAAAATCATCAAAAATGTTGATGACAACAAATTTATAAGCTTTCAGAAACACCTACTTGAAACTTAAAAATGTTTCAAGTACACATCTTTGAAAGATGTTGTAACTTTTACATAAAAGGAGAAAATTTCATGAAAATGAAAAATTAACAGTATAGTTTTATTATATTTAAATTTTAAATACGAAATCATGTGTTTCTGTGTTAAAGGTTTGTAAATTTTAGATTGGTCTTATAGTTTATGTTTTATAGTCTTTCAATGATGCGTACTTGAATCATTTTTAAGTTTCAAGTTAGTGGTTTTGAAAGAATATAAAGTAGTTATCATAAACATTTTTGATGAAATTAATTTTGTTCTCAACTATTTATTATATTTTTAATCAATGATTCAAGTTTCATTTAATTTGGTCTTATAGTTTATGTTTTATAGTCTTTTAAAGTCGCATACTTGAAATATTTTTAAGTTTCTGGTTGGCGATTTTAAAATCTTATAAATTATTTTTCATCAACATTTTTCTTGAAATTCATTTTGTTGTAAAATATTTATTATATTTTTAATAATTTATTAAAGTTTCATTTCTATTGGTGTTATATTTTATGTTTTATAGTCATTCAATGATTTATACTTGAAACATTTTTATGTTTCACATTAGCGTTTTTTAAAGCATATAAATTAGTTGTCATCAACATTTTTGATGAAATTTCTTTTTTTTCAAATTCACGTACATGAAACATTTTTATGTTTCAAATAGTTGGTTTTGAATTCTTATAAATTATTTTTCATTGATATTTTTTATGAAATTTATTTTCTTTTCAAATATTTATTATATGTTTAATCAATGTTTACAGTTTCATTTTTATTGGTGTTATAGTTTAACTATTAGAGTCTTTCAAAGTCACGTATTTGAAAAATTTTGAAGTATCAAATAGGTGGTTTTGAAATCTTATATTTATTATATTTATAATTATAAATTTATTATAATTATATAATTCTATTTATGAAAATTATAAAATTATAATGAATATATAATTATAAATATAATAATTATAATAAATATATAATTATAATAAATGTATAATTATAAATATAATAAATATAATAAATATATAAAAAAACCAAAGCCCTACACGAAGTGGCGCTAACCGGATCTACGCTATTATAATAAAAAAAAGAACACCCCCTCCGTTAAAATTTTGTTTATATATATGTATAAACAAAACAAACCAAAAAATAAAAACAACAATTTTAAATATAAACAAAAGAAAAAAAACAAAACAAAAAAATTAAAAACAATATATATCTAAATAAAACAAAACAGAATTTTTTTTAAAGAAAACAAAAAATAAAAACATTTTAAATTTTCAAAAAATATATAAACAAAACAAAAAGTTAAAATTAAAATATTTAGTAATTTTTTTGTCCTAAGGCGGCACCTGGTGTGCCGCCTTTGTTCTTTAATTAAGGGAAAAGGCGGCACACTAGGTGCCCCCTTTCTTCAACGCTTAAATGCCCCAAAGGCGGTACATGGTGTGCCACCTTTGAGATGTAAAAAAAATATTTTTAACTGAGTCGTATTTTAAAAATTATTTTTTTGAGAAATTGTAAAAAAAATCTATTTAATACCATATAATACTCATCATATTTTATTTATATATTTTCAATATTTTAAAATAATTTAATAAAATATTATTTTGATAAATTATCATCGATGTTAATTTTGATACTATTCATTTAATTTCACATAATTGACATGAATAAATAAATAAGAATTAGAAAATAATATTTTTAAATAATAATAATATTTTATTTTCTTCTATTGAATTCATAGAACATAAATAATTATGAAAATTTTTAGCCATTAAATATTATTAATATCATTTATTTGATTTTTCCATTAATTGAATAAATACATTTTAGAAATTTGTAAACATTTAAAGTAGTTATATAATCCCAAAATATTATAAAAAAATTACATTCATGAATATAATATCATTAATAAAATAATTAGTACTATGATCCATTCATAACATGTTATTTATCTATGTAAATTAATAAAGGATATTTAAAACATAGAGAGTGATATTATGAATATATCATTGATTTAAATAATATATGAATTAGATTCAAGGAAAATTTTCCATAAAACTAATAAAATTAGTGCACATAGTGGTAAGGTAAAAATTATTTTAGAAAATAAAAAATATGATGAAATAATTTGTAATTATCACCTAATTTTAATCTAGAGTGACCTCATTTACCCTTTACCACGGTGAAAAATTATACCACGGTTACAATTCTTGTTGATAAAATATAAAAGGGTCATTTTTACTAAATTTAGACCTCACAATTCAAAATATATAATATTTTTTGTAAAAATATTCATATAATTTATATAAATTGAATTAAAAATCCGCACAAAAAATTCAACAAAAACCACTATTTAGAAATATACAACTTTAATAATAATTTTTATTATTATTACATGACTAAAAAAAATCAATGTTATTGTATATGATTGAATATATGAAATTTTCATTTCATTAAATTAATTCACCTATACTGTTTAAATATATTTATGAAGACAAAAACACATTGCATGCAAGAAAACTATATTATCATAAAAAATATTTATATATAAAAAAGTTTTTTACAACAAATTCAAACATAAAATAGATTATAGTGATCATAATTGGATAATATAAAACTTTTCAAAAAATTGAAGAATTTTTATCTAATTATTGATAAATAAATGAATATTTACTGCTATATTTTTATATAGCATATAAATTATTTAATCATGTATATACATTCCAATTAAAAAATAGAATATAATGATCTCATGATAATACATTGTTTCTCATTTAATCTCTATGTTTTGTGTAATTCAAGTACTCGAAGAAATAAAACTATTAAAGAGAAATAGTTTCTAAAATATTCTTATGTTATTAAAGAAATAGTAAAATACTATCAATGTTATGTTTATGTTTCATGGGAAATCATATAATCAATTTTAATGATAGATAAATTGGACCGCTTCCTCATATTTCAACTAATTTAATGATTATAGAGTAAATCCCCAAAAACGTAACCCAACCATCATATAGAAATAATTTTGGATCCAAATAAACGCCAATAAATCTTAAATTTGTTAATTAATAACAACTGCATATCCTAGATACACCCACATGGATTCTGGTTTTATACAATATTGAATCACTAGAAGAAAACATGAGGAGTAGATAAGAGAAGATTTTACCTTTAACAATCAACCTTAAGACATGAAGAATTTTGAAGGATCCACATTGGAGGATAAGGTATATTCAGAAGGAAAATGTTTCAAGGATTAAGAATAACTAAAATGAGGTAATAAAAGGTCTAAATTTGGTCAAGGATATATTTTAACACATTCCTATTATATCATGCTGGCATTTAATGAATGCAAATAACCCCCATAAGACCAAAAAACTTATCCAGTGTTTCAAAATTATAAAACAACTGACACTATTGATTTCTGGGAATTAAAAATGAACTTGGTGTTCCCAATCTCACCACACCCATGATCTTGACGTGCTGAAATAATAGACTGTTGTGTAAAATAATTGGCTAGTTTTGACCCAACACACCTTGCTATATGGTGTGGAGAGGCCATTTTAGCTATTTTCCACAAGGTGTCTCCAATCACACTATTCCCAAGACACTGATAGACCATTGGGTGTGTTGATATCCCCATTTTACATAGAAAATTAGTAGGTGAAACAAATCTTTTACCTTGATGTGGTGTAGTAATGTTATACCAATAAATTTCACCCATGAATAAAGCCTCTACGAACTACTCATAATAATATTAACAAAAAAATAGACCATAAAAACTCAAAATAACATTCGATAAATAAGGTATGTTATAATACTGTAACAAGATGTGGAAAAAAAATTTACAGACTAGTTCCCTTGAGAAGTTAGGTTTAATACCATCAATGAAATGACTAAGTCTACATTCTAGATTACATATACAATTCTTTATATGAATTTATATTCTTGTGAAGCTAGCTCCATATTCAAAAAAAATTCTCTATTCCATCTATTAATGGTTAAATACATTTCTCTCCATTTTATCAGGTATCACTCCAAGAATACATTTCATGAATAATATCATAGTATAAATTCTTCATTCCATAATTTTTATTTCATATTTTTTTTGTATTCTAGATAAATTAGCACCATTGAACATCATCTATATTTAAATAATTTAATACTAAAATAACATTTTCCCTTTCACTAATTCCAAAATCATTGAAAACCATTTCAAGGGACATTATCTATTATTCAGGTAACATCAAAAGATTTCAAAATATTGTTCAATATAAATAATTATTTGGGTTACTAGTTTATTTAAAAAAATGAAGCTAAAACAATCCATGAAATATTATTTTAGTATTGTTAAGAATAAAATTTCATGTAAATAAAATATTTCAATATTATAAATATTCTTATATTTAGATGACAAATGATGTATATGGTTTTTCTCCCTCAAACGATTATTTTTATAATTTAAATATATATATATTTATTAATAAAATAAATTTAATATTTTTAAAAGATTAATATAATTTATACAATATTATATTAAAAATAGTTAAATAAAAAATTTATATGAGATAATATTGGGAACACTTGATGTTTAAAATTTTCCATTTCTAAGAAAATATGTGTTGCATTATATTTTATATTTATATATAAAAAACAAATTTATAAAATTTATAATTTTAAATTCACATAAATAACTTCATTTAGTCATTATGAATTCTATTATTATATAAGGATGGAAATTTTTTAGTTTTCAAAACTACCCAATTTGTTGTGAATTATTAAAAAATCAATTTTGAAAATATAGTTACTTTTACCAAATTATCATAATAAAAATTGATTGTAAGGTTTTTGATACCACTATTTATAAAAATATAAATACTTAAAATTAATATAAATTACTTAAAAATAATGTGAATTTATAAAACCCATGTTTAATGTTATAAAACATTAGTATTATTTCATGCTAAAATCTATTTATATTTTCTTATATTCAAAATTAGTTTTCATGACATATAGATTCCAATCCGACAAATGAATTATTTTAAATATTAGATAAATTTTTTTATATTATTTATTAATTTATATTTATATTTAACTACAAAAATAATATTACTAGGATTAAAGATAATTATAGCTATATTAGTAAAGTTGTTAATTTCAGAGAATTAATTTATTAACAATGTGTAATTTATATGAAATAAATAATTTATTGTCTTATTAAAAAAAATTCTTATATAATTAATATATATATATACATTTATATAAATTATAACCCATTAAATTGGTAATTAATTTTATATAATATTTAGAACACTTAATGTATAGAACATCATTCTTCTTCAAAAATGGATTCTCTATATATTAATTATTTTAATTTAAAAATTTATTTAATCATATTTTAAAATTGAATTCGTTTAATGATAGGATAAATTTAGTTTCAATGCAAAAATTCTTTTAGTAGGAGTAATATTTTTTAGTAAGTCATAAATTTAAGAGTTACAAAACTAGTAAATATGGTATGAACCAAATATTGTAAGGTGAACAAATCTAATAGTAAAAGACTCAAAATATGTGTGAAAATGTTGGGATGAGACTTTATTTACCCACACCCCATTATGATAAATTATGAACAAATTTTGGATCCATTAAACAATGAATTGTTTCATTGAATCATTTAGATGAACTATGTATTTAAAAAAAATTAAATTTGTCACATTTATACAAGGATATCACATCCACTATTTCAAAGATAAACCTCTATATAAAGATTTTACGGGAATTAAATCCAATTTACATATACCATATATGCGTTTCAGCTCTATAATTTACTAGTATTCTAATTTTTTACTAATCCAATCACTTCCAAGAAAAATTTAGAGATAAAACACAATCTACCCATAATGATATGTGCATGTGTAGAATGAATCAAGGAAGAATATAAGGGTTTCCATATATCAATATCTATAAATTGAGTTATGAAAATTATTCCCAAATTGTTGCCATTTTTATTGAAATGTTTCTCTTGGTATGATTTTTAACAAAATTTTCTGGAAAATAATTGATTTAAAAATCCAACTCATGTTCTACATTTATTTGGTTTCAATTAAAAATATAAAAACTCCAATGTAGGTTATTGGCACAATATTTCTTCAAGATTGTGTCATAATATATCTTCCTTGAAAATTATTTTCTTTGATCCCATATTATTAAATTTCATTATTATAAATTGTAACTCCTGATTTTTATATTGGAGGACATAATTCTTAAAAACCCTTCACTATTGGTTGATTTTTTACTTCAAGTTATGAATGTTTTGGGATCATTAATCATCATTTTCTAAAGAATTTTTCTCCTCAATTTCTATAACTTACCTTACCACCAATGTTTTCCCTTTCAAATTTGGAACAAAAATATGTTTAATCATATATGATCCTTATTATTCTCATGAACACCTTCATAAAAATGTTTTATCATCCAGTTAATCAGTATAATTTCAATAATGTTATTTTAAAACATAAAATGGATCACCCAAACCACCATCATTAATATGGGGTTATACAATCTTTTTTCTATTAAATATTTTCATTTATATGATTCTCATTTATTAATCCTTTATTATGTATATATGATCCTTAAATATATCATTACTTTTACTTAGATTTCTTTTTTTGGGAATAATTGATGGTTTATGTTCCCATTTCATATATATCCATTATGTAGACTCAATTTAATGGAATTACACAATATCATATATCAAATAAAAAGCATATCCATCAAATTATAATCAAACAATTAGTTTCATTATGAAATCCTAATTATTTAATGGAATTTTATCCGAGATCATTTATATTCTTCTAGAATATATTAACCACTTCTTCATTTATAAAACCATTTACTTATTTAAACAAGAATTACGCAAGTGGATCATTTATTTCACACTCCTATGATATTTTATGTATTTTCTATATTTTAATGCAATGTTCCAGACCTATATTTATTTATACATAATTAATATATAAAATTATTTACTTCTTTATTCTTGTATGAATCCTTATAAAATTGGCTTATGTAATTATTTCATACATGATTATTAATATAAGGACCCGACTGTAAAACATTACATAATCTTGAATTAAATGAATAATTCACATTGAGGATCTTTTCAGGTTTAGAGTTTTAGAGAATTAGGCCATAACTATTACATATCATAAGATTACAAAGTAGACACTTCTACTCATTTTCCATTTTTTTCATAAAGTAAAAACTCTAAAAAAGAAACATGTCTAGTTCCATGTTTTAGATAGCATGTCTTTCCTTGATCCCATCTATGACCCTATTCATCTTTAAGTCCTGTGGAAAGCATTTCAAAAACTTGGGATGAGCATAAAAAGCACTGTAAGGGATACACAAAGGAGGAAAACTGTTTGTTTTTCAAAATAACAAGTAAACCATGAATAACATATCATTAGTAATACTTTCACCTTTACGAATTATTAAACACTCTTCACTAAAGAAAAGATTCTTACTTACCCTTTCGTAACCAAATATTGCCAAAAACCCCATATAAAGAACACATAACATATAAAGGTAACTTGGGACATAAACATACTTAAATGGTATAACCATACGGTCAACTTCCACAAATATCACTAAATGGAATAGCCATACGGCCAATTTCCATACCTAATGCATTGGAGGTTATAACATAACCACCCGTCCTGGTATTCACGGCACCACCCGTCATTTGGTTTATCAGGTAACCACGCGTCAAATGTTAAAGTACCAATAAAAAATCATAGAACATAAAATATTGAAAATATAAACATTTCACTATTAATATTTCATTTGAAATCACAATATATCATTTCAAGATATCGACAAAATCAATGATTTATCAAACTATTTTCAAAACCATTTAATAAATAGATTTTTGAATCAAACTCTCACATACCACATTAAAGCTTATAAACAAATAACATTTAATAAAAACATTATAATATCTTGAGAATAAAGGTATTGATGATATAATATTACAAAGGAAAATATATACACCATATCAAAGTGAATTGGAACATAACAACAATGAAGTCCCAATGGAATGTAAAATTGAGATGAAATGCCTTATAAAGATGGTATCCTTTGATTAAGGATAAATCAATTGCATAATAATGTGTGACAAAAGAATACACCAAATATAAGTGGATATTAAGTGTAAAACAATCATAGGTCATTCACACATATTCATAGAATGACATATTCAAGGAGTATAAGTTTAACCCAAATAATTGAAATTGGGTTAAGAAGTTCCCTTATAAAAATTCGACAGCCGAATGACATGAATTTAAAATTATGAAAAAGAGTTGATGAGAGATAAAATGGTATATCATCACTTGAACATAAAATTTACATCAATAAGTAAATATAATAAAATATCCAAACATAATAAGATGTAAATTAAAAGACATAACAATAAGAAGTCATTTAAAAAGAGGAGGGTGAAAATTTCCCTTACCGATTTGGGTAACTTTCGAAACATACACCCCATGAAAGAAGGATCATACAATAAAGATGTGAATACCCATAAATTAAATTATATTACACAAAGGATACAATAATGGACCGTACATACACCACATGAAAGGAAATAGTGGCAAATGTAGCATGAATCTCACGGGAATAAATGTGAGATGAAAACCCCTTACCTCGTTGCAATCAATCGAGTCGTATGACCAAAAGATGATAAACACAAAATGAATTAAATAATACCATTAATATAAATATAATAATGATAATATATATCCAATGTCAGTACACAATACACTACATGCAATAAATAAGTGGCGAACAATAGAAATATCACCAAATTAAAAGTGAGATAAGAAATCCATTATGAAAATTCGGCAGCCTAACGACACCACTTAAAACATCCAAAAATGGATTGATGAGGTCAAATAGGGTCTTTCATTATATGAACATAAAAATTACAGTATTTGGAATATAAAATAACTTCCTCCAACATAAGATAAAAGATCTTAAAAGAAGTGACATAAAAGAGAGTACTTCAAAAGATAGAGAGAGGTATGATCCCTTAACTCAAGTCTGACTTGTCTAGTTCATTTTACTATGTTCCTAAAGAATAAACATTGTTCATTTTATAATTTCTTAAGGAACTCCTTTAAATTTTATTATTCAATTCATATCAAATATTATAATTTTATAATAATTAGTTAATTATGTGAGTTCATATCAGACGTTTTTGTCGATGTTCGGTACATGAGTCAAAAATGAACTTTTTTGAAAAGAATTGTCCATGTAGTTATAAGTACATCATCTACAGAATATTATTAATGATTTAAATATCATATATATCCAGTGTATATTCATTTTATACTATTCCATAACATTTGGAGATAGAAAAATGAAATGCACCGTTCTTGGGGAAGGTAGGCCGTATGTACGCATGAACGATACTTTCATTTCATTGTCATATTAATGGAATTAAAACTAAATGAGAGAGATATATATATATTATAATTGCAGAATTATATTAGTCATTTATATTTAATATATATAATATATATCAATTATATATATGTATTTATAATAGTACATAACATCTGAAGATAACAATTGAAATGCACTATTCATGGAGACGGTAATCCGTACGTACGCATGAATGCTACTTTCATTTCTATTTCATAATTTAATGGAATGAAAACATAATGATACATAGGTATATTATAATTAAAGTATAATATAATTTATAACATCAATAAATTCATCCTTTATACATCCCACATATGACACTAACGATTCAATTCACTTTGAGGGCGTCGTAGTCTGCACTTCCTTAAATGAAATTATCACATTTACCCATTATGGAAACCATAAAGGGATGGAATAAATGAAAAATAAATAATCATAAAGAAAAAATACACATAATATATATCATATATAAATATATTTATATCATAATGGCCACCATGAGAGGTGTTAAAAGATTATTGAACAATCATCATTTTGTGAGGCAGTAATTCGCCATCCACGAAAATAGTACGTTCTTTGACCATTAGACGGAGGTGTGTGTAAGTTTAGCTAGAATAATTACCATAAAAACATCATAGTATATTTAATATACTGTTTTTGTTACAAAATAAAGGTTTAAAAAAAGTTTAGGTGGTTGGAGAAGCAAAATAAAACAAAAGAACATAAGAGAAGACATTACCTTAAAATCGGGTAACTCCCCTTGGTTTGAACTAAAAGGGGGTCTTGAAGAGATTTCTACCTAAGGTAATGATTCTAGGATGAAGAGAGAGAGATGTTAATATATAATATGAGCATGTGTTAGATGATCCAATGGCTTGAGAGGTGTGGGTAAAGGAGTAGAGGTGGGGGCCTTTTATAAGAGGGAGGAGGGCCACTCTTGGAAGGTTGTAAATTGTTACTTTATTATGAAATGATTTTCGGATTTTAAATGTCCCAAAATACAATATTTTGAGGATAAACTGATAAGGGTTCGAAATACACCCATCCAATAGGTTTTTTACAATTTTAAGTCATAGATTTTACATTATCTTTTTATTTTTTTAAATCATTCATTAATGAGGTAATCGTTGTATCATCATGGTGTCATAAATAAATTTATTTATATATTGTATTATAATTATTAGAAAACTAACATGATGTAGGAATCTTTTTAGATTTCTAATGAATATTTATAGTAAAAATGATAACTTATATAACCCCATGAAATAATTATTTTAGTAAAATAATACATGTTTGTGACATTTTTATTTTAAATTTAAATAAAAAGTTATTAATGTCATTTTCTTACCCATGTGGATCCATGGGGTCCCCAAGTTGACCCATGGATTGTCTTTGTATTCCATGACTCATCCAATAAGGTAAGTACATGTGTCAAGGTAATTTAATATTATTAAAACATTATTTTTACCTTAAATTACACTAATTACCTCTAATCGCGATTAATAAAACTCAAAAGTTACTATTCACCAAAAATTATATTCATCCCATTGAACCACATTTTACTTCATAATGTAAACCATGTATGTTGGATTTTTGAAATTCAAATCACAGAAGTGGTAAGATTTCATTTAAAAGAAAAATCTATTTTTTAACTACCACTTATTGGTTTCACTATTCATCTAAAATTGATGTTTTTCAGAAAAAAACCAAAAATTTATCCTAAGATATATTTTATATTCCAAATTAAAAAATGATTTTCATTTAAAAAAATTTATAACATAGAAGTTTCATTAATTAATTTTATAATTAATTCCCACTGTCAAAACAAATAGCTTGTTTTTAAAAAACAATATCTATCAAAAGATTGACACTTGTTTATGTCTAATTTCAAAGTGAAATTAATTCCAATGACCACCATTGGATTAAATGGTAAAATTATATTTTAATTACACATTAAAACAAATTAAAAATATAATCTGGCCATGTAAATAAATTAGACAGAAAGGAGGTTTTGAATTAAAATACAACATCTTTCACTATTCATTAAAAAATAAACTTTATCGGAAAAATACCAAAAACATACACAAAGTAAATGTTGATGTCCCGATTCTAAAAAATAATTTTATTTGATCTAATATAAAGTATAAAAGTGACCAGTACTATATTTAAAGAGGGTTCGCCATCAAAAGGTGGTTAATCGACCTTTTAAAGAACATTAGAATATTTATGCTTAAAATCAAATTTTTTTCTTATTTTATGCCTTTAAATTATATTTCCTAAATTTATAAATATTTAACAAACATATATAATCATTTTGTAGTTTGTTCTGGTCATTCCCGCCATTACAACAGCTAATCATTAACTACCATTTAAAATAATATTATTTTATTATTAGTGTGCAATGTAAGATTTCAAAGAAACTCGTTGTTGCGTATTGGGTACGCCATCGAGCATAGAATTACCTTTAAAGTAATATTGAAATTTTATTCACAAATATTGATAAATATGAAAATTTCATATTTTTTATTTACCCGGGATGTTACATCCTTCCCCCCTTTTAGGAATTGAGTCCTCGCATTTTTAAAATTGGGCTTGAAAACATCATTGAAAGCCCCACATCGAAAAATAAGTAAATTAAACTATCACTTTAAAAGAAAGAAAGAAAAGTATAAAGGTCTCCCAAGACAACCGATACTAGGATTCCAAGAAAACATGGATATGGAAGAGAAAAAAACCATCAAGTTTTGATGGAGAGTGATGGGAAAATATGTCTAGGAGAAATTTAACCACCAGAAAATCACAAACTTATCATGGGTTAAATGGTATTTGATTACCCAGTAGGAAAAGTTAACTGACAATGTTTTTGGTTTATGTTACATTTAATTGAGTAATTTATTTATGTGGTAACTAAAACATAAGTAAACATACTTGTCGTGTAGAATTTTATCTCTTACTTGATTTCTTACACAAACTCGCATTTTATCCAAAAGGAGAGTATTTAGGATGAATTGTTCACATTAAGAGCGCTAAAATCAACTTCTAGAGAATCATCTAATCCAAAAAAGATGAACTATATATTTCCCATGTCCTTAGACCTTAACCAAAACCAAAATTGTTAGTACGAGATTAGATAATCCCAAAAAAGGACAATCTTTTACAAAACAAAAAACTACTCTTAATCTCCAAAATTTTTCCAACAAAACCCAATGTTCATCAAAGACCATTCAATAAATAGTTATCCATAATAATTTTCAAAGTAATCCAAAATAATATTGAAACCCAAATCTCTGAAGGATTTAATCACATAGTCTTCCAAGGTAAATCTTAACATTTATCTCCAAATAACATCAGCTACTCTTAAAGCATCATACTGAAATGTAATTAACCAAATCACATATCCTCCATGATTGGTTAATAATTTCCATAGATAACCCAAAATAAACATATTCTTGAGTCATAAGATTATCTAACTAAAAGAAATTAGTCATACTAACCAGGGACTTCATGTAGTCCAGTGGTAGGCAATAAATCCCAATCGTTCTTTGGTTGTGGGTTCGATTCTCGTAGCTTCGTCCGACACGATGGGTTGTCACACAGTCTGTGTGTTGTCCTTTTTCCAAAACTATATTATTCTTAAAAAATTCCCCAAAATGAGATAAAATCTTCAAAAATAACCATAACATAATTTAACCTCATGTTTATCTAATGCCTTTCATTTTTCATCATAACATATAGTAACCCATAATTACCTCAAAAGTAAAGATCATATAAACCAAAATGGTTACCTTTATAATTATTACCTGAACTACCACATAGATTTGGTTATCTTATACATGATGTATTAGATAACTCACCAAGGTTCAAGTGGTTAATCCTGAATTCTGATATTTGGTTGAGAAAAACCACAATGGTTCTCATTATAGCTCCCATATAATTCAGTTGTTCTTTCAGAAAACTGTCATTGTTTTCTTCACATCCACTGTTACTTTGGTGCTTGCTAAATCCATCAATTTACTAAAACCAAAAAGTTCAGTGTGAGTATGTCAATAGAATCATCATATAATATCTTATAAGGAGGGTAAATACTAAGATATAATTATTCATGTAATCTTAAACTCATTCACTTTATCTAAAACTATGACTCTTTCTGAAATCCTAACCATTATGATAATGTCACTTATGCCTAAAGAATACCCTAACCTCTAAAGTTATCTAAAATGACCTTTGATACCAACTATAAGGACCCGACCTTAAAACATTACATAATATTGAATTAAATGAATAATTCACATTGAGGATCTTTTCAGGTTTAGAGTTTTAGAGAATTAAGCCATAACTATTACATGTCAAAAGATTACAATGTAGACACTTCTACTCAATTTTATTTTTTTTAATAAAATAAAAACTCTTAAAAAAAAAACATGTCTAGTTCCATGTTTTAGATAGCATGTCTTTCCTAGATCCCATCCGTGGCCCTATTCATCTTTAAGTCATGTGGAAAACATTTAAAAAAACATGGGATGAGCATAAAAATCTCAGTAAGGGATACACAAAGAAAAAAATATTAGTTTATCAAAAGAACATGTAAACCATGAATAACGTATCATTAGTAATACTTTTCACCTTTATGATGTAGTAAATACTCTTCACTAAATAAAATAACATTACTTACCCTTTCGTAACCAAAAGATTACCATAAAACCCATATAAAGAACACATAATATATAATGGTATCTTGGGACATAAACATACTTAAATGGAATAACCATATGGTAAACTTACACACATATCACTAAATAGAATAGCCATATGACCGACTTCCATACCCAATGCATTGGAGGTTATAACGTAACCACCAGTCCTGGTATTCACGACACCACCCGTTATCTGGTTTATCACATAACCACCTGTCAAATGTCCAAGTACCATTAAAAAATCATATCACATTAAATATTGAAAATATAAACATTTCAGTATTAACATTTCATTTTAAATCACAATATATCATTTTATGATATTACCAAAATCAATGATTTATAAAACAATTTTCAAAACCTTTTAATAAAGAGTTTTTTGAATCAAAGTGTCCCATACCACTTTGAAGCATATAAAAGAATGACATTTAATAAAAACATTATAATATCATGAGAAGAATGTTATTTGTGATATAATATTCCAAAGTACATTATATACACCATATCGATGTGAATTGGCACATAACAATAATGAAGTCTCAATGGAATGTAAAATTGAGACGAAATCCCTTATAAAGACGGTTTCCTTTGATTAGGGATAAGTCAATTTCATAATTATGTGTGACAAATTAATACATCAAATATAAGTGGTTATTAAGTGTAATACAATTAGAGTTCATTCACACATATTCATAGAACGACATATTCATGGAGTTAAAGTTTAACCCAAACAATTGGAATTGGCATAAGAAGTTCCCTTACAAAAATTCGACTGCCTAACGACGTGACTTTAAAATTCAGAAAATGAGTTGATGAGAGAGAAAATGGTATCTCATCACTTGAACATAAAATTTACATCAATAAAGATATGTAAGAAATTATCCCAACATAATAAGATGTAAATTAAAAGACACAACAACAAGAAGTCTTTTAAAAAGTGGAGGGTGAAAGGTTCCCTTACCGATTTGGGTAACTTTCGAAACGTACACCCCATGAAAGAAGGATTATACAATGAAGATTTTAATACACATAAATTAAATTATATTACACAAACAATAAAATAATGGTCATTACATTCACCACACAAAAGGAAATAGTGGAAAATGTAGCATGAATCTCACGGGAATAAATGTGAGATGAAAAACCCCTTACCTCGTTGTAATCAATAGAGTCATATGACCAAAAGATAATAAACACCAAATGAATTATATAATACCATAAATATAAATAGTATCACGATAATATATATCAAATGTAAGTACACAATACACCACATTCAATAAATAAGTGGCGAATAATAGAAATCTCACAGAATTAAAAGTGAGATAAGAAATCCCTTACGAAAATTCGGCAGCCTAACGACGCCACTTAAAATTTCCAAAAATGGATTGATGAGATAAAATAGGGTCTCTCATCATATGAACAAAAAAATTACAGTATTAGGAATATAAAAGAACATACCCAAACATAATATAAAGTATCTTAAAATAAGTGACATAAAAGAGAGTACTTAAAAAGAAAGAGAGAGGTAGGATCCCTTAACTCAAGTTCGACTTGTCTTGTTCAATTCTTTATATTTTTGAAAAATAATCTTTGGACAATTTATAATTGCTTAAGGGAATCCATTAAAGTTTATTATTCAATTCATATCACATATTATAATGTTATAATAATTTGTTAATTATGTGAGTTCATATTTGACGTTTTTGTTGATGTTCGGTACATGAGTCAAAAATGATCTTTTTTGAAAAATATTGTCCATGTAGTTAAAAGTACATAATCTCAAGAATAGTATTAATGATTTAAATATCATATATATCTATTATATATTCATTTTATACTATTCCATAACATTTGGAGATAAAAAATGAAATGCACCGTTCAGGGGGACGGTAGGCCGTACGTACGCATGAACGCTACTTTCATTTCTGTGTCATATTAATGGAATTAAAACTAAATGAGTGATATATGTATTATAATTCCAGAATTATATTCATCATTTAGATGTAATATTTATCATATATATCAATTATATATATGTACTTATAATAGTACATAACATATGGAGATAAGAAATGAAATGCACCGTTCATGGAGACAGTAATCCGTACGTACGCATGAATGCTACTTTCATTTCTATTTCATACTTTAATGGAATGAAAACATAATTACACATAGGTATATTTTAATTACAGTATAATATAATTTATAACATCATTAACACCATCCTTTATACATCCCACATATGGCACTAATGATTCAAATCACTTTGAGGGGGCGGTAGTCCGTACTTCGTAAAATGAAATTATCACATTTACCCATTATGGAAACAATAAAGGGATGGCATGAATGAAAAATAAATAAGAATAAGGAAAACATAAACATAATATATATCATATATAAATATAGTTACATCTTAATGTCCACCATGAGATGTGTTAAAAGATTATTGAACAATCATCATTTCGTGAGGCAGTAATTTTCCATCCATGGAAACAGTATGTTCTTTAACCATTAGATGAAGGTTTGTGTAAGTTTACCTAGAATAATTCTCATAAAAACATCCTAGTATATTGAATATACTGTTTTTGTTACAAAATAAATGAATAAAAAGAGTTTATGGGGTTGGAGAAGAAAAATAAAATAAAAGAACATAAGAGAAGACATTACCTTTAAATCGGGTAACTCCCCTTGGTCCAAACCAAAAGGATTTATTGAAGAGATTTATGCCTAAGGTAAGGCATCTAGGATAACTATAAGGATGTGGAGAGATAATATGGGAATGTTTTGGATGATCCAAGGGCTTGAGAGGTGAGTGTAAGGTACTATAGGTGGGGTCCTTTTGTAAGAGGGAGGAGGGGCACTCTTGGAAGGTCATGAAATGATTCATTATTATGAAATGATTTTCGGATTTTAAAGGTCCAAAAATGATATATTTCAAGGATAACGCGATATGGGTTCAAAGTCCACCCATCCAATAGGTTTTTTACAAGTTTAAGTCTTATATTTTACCTTATATTTTCCTTTTATTTAAATCATTCATTAATGAGGTAATTGTTGCATCATCATGGTGTCAAAAATAAATAAATTTATTTATTGTCTAAAAATTATAAACAAAATACCATGATGTAGTAAATATTTTTATTTTTCTAATGAATATTTATAGTCAAAAAGATAACTTATATAACCCCATGTAAAAATTGTGTTAGTAAACCAATACATCTTTGTGCCATTTTTATTTTACCTTTAAATAAAAAGTTATTAATGTCTATTTCTTACCCATGTGGCTCCATGGGGTCCCCATGTTGACCCATGGATTGTCTCGGTCGGCCATGACTCATCCAATAAGTGTAGGACATGTGTCAAGGTAATTTCATATTATTAAAACATTATTTTTACCTTAAATTACACTAATTACCTCTAATCGCGATTAATAAAACTGAAAAGTTACTATTAAAAAAAATTACTTTCATCCCATTGAACCACATTTTACATAATAATTACAGCCATGTATGTTGGATTTTTGAAATTCAAATCACAGAAGCGGTAAATTTTCATTTAAATGAAAAATCTGTTTTTAACTACCACTTAGTGGTTTCACTATTCATCAAAAATTGATGTTTTTCAAAAAAAAACAAAAAATTAATGTCACGACCCGTCCTCGGGGCCCGTGCCGTGACTACCCCAAGCCCGCCTTCCATAGGCCAGGGGCTGGCGACTAGCACCAAGGCGTAAAATCCCAGTAAACAGGGAAGGCATTGCCTTTGTAAGTAACAACCACACAGAGTCAGCAAGCGGAAAGTAAAGTGCAGAAAAGTAAAGGGGGCCGGAAATACAAGCCCAACTGTAAAGTACAACTGAAAAGTAAAGTACAGTAACTGTAGAAAAGACGGCGGCCTCGTGTCGTCCACTGGCAATCCCACCTGAAGGGTGGGTACAGATAGCCTCCAGGCTCCTCGGGTCCCACGTCCGCTCCGAGCACGTCCCGCCCAGTGGTCCACCTCCAGGTACCGTCCTGCTCCACGCCCCAACCGTGATCAGCGCTGTCCGTCGTCTGCAACCAACACAACAAGGTGCGGGCATAGCCCGTGCAGGGGTGAGTACAACTACTCAGTAAGGACCCCGAGACCCCCGAAGGTCTCCCGAAATCCACAAAGGATATAGCACAAAAGAAAGATGCAATCACGAAGTAACATCTGACTCGACTTGGGTATATGCCCATACACATACCTAAGTCCCCAATTCTAGCTCTGCTCACGAGCTCAAGAACAACTCAATCCACAAAGGATGCAAGACTCAAATCCACAAGGAGAGTAACAGTAAATCCACATAGGATAGTTCAACACAATCCACAAAGGAGAGTAACAGTAAATCCACATAGGATAGTTCAACACAATCCACAAAGGAGAGTAACAGTAAATCCACATAGGATAGTTCAACACAATCCACAAAGGAGAGTAACAGTAAATCCACATAGGATAGTTCAACACAATCCACAAAGGAGAGTAACAGTAAATCCACATAGGATAGTTCAACACAATCCACAAAGGAGAGTAACAGTAAATCCACATAGGATAGTTCAACAAAATCCACAAAGGAGAGTAACAGTAAATCCACATAGGATAGTTCAACACAATCCACAAAGGAGAGTAACATAAGATTCAGCTCAACCAGGATTTTCATTATCGAAACCGTAAATGTTGAAGAGCCCCATCTCTGAAGTGTACAGTGGTCCTGTCACGACTCCGAGGTACTGCTCACTAACCTAAGACTGCTGAAGTACTCCTCCTGTCGAGTACCGCGGGTCTGCTGCCAACTACCGGGCGCTCCGTCCGCTGAGGGTATGCTGCCAAATACCGGGCGCTCACCCAGATAGCCTACTGAGGTACTCCTCCTGTCGAGTACCGCGGGTCTGCTGCCAACTACCGGGCGCTCCGTCCGCCGTGGGTCTGCTGCCAACTACTGGGCGCTCCGTCCACTGGGCTAGTCGACTCACTCCAAGTCGAGTCGGTCAAGCAGTCGTCAGGTCTCAGTCATCTACACGGTCTCCGTACTCCGCACGCACGTCTCCACCGTCGCGGGTCTGTCGCTACAACCAAGCGCACACACTCCGTAGAGTATCGCGGGTCTGCCGCTACAACCAAGCGCTCCACCGCCAAGGGTCTGTTGCTGCATCCAAGCGCACCACCACTGTCAAGTACCACGGGTCCGCCGCTACACCCAAGCGCTCCACCGCTCAAGGTAAAAAGAAGATTCAGCTCACACAGGTTCGGTAGCACTGTTCCACGTAGGATCGCTGAGTGCAGTAGTCGACGCAGTCCACGGAGGATCTCTGCACAGTCGTCGCCGCAGTCCACGAAGGATCTCTGCTCTGCCGTCGTCGCAGTCCATGGAGGATCTCTGCTCTGCCGTCGTCGCAGTCCACGGAGGATCTCTGCTCTGTCGTCGTCGCAGTCCACGGAGGATCTCTGCTCTGCCGTCGTCGCAGTCCACGGAGGATCTCTGCTCTGCCGTCGTCGCAGTCCACGGAGGATCTCTGCTCTGTCGTCGTCGCAGTCCACGGAGGATCTCTGCTCTGTCGTCGAAGCCACAGCCAGCACTAGGGTTCCCACACATAGCGAGCTCGTTAGGAGGGTCCGCTCCACGAGCCGAGAGGCTGATACATCAACTGACACGTAGTCCGAAGTTGATGTATCCAAAAGTTCCGTATCGACAACAGGATCTCAACGCAACAGACGGCGCGTCAATCGGACGCCCGGTCTGAGTGTTATTGGCATTTTCGTCCCAGGGGCCCGGTTGGTTTTTAGGGCAAAACCAACCCGACCGTACTCCGCCTGTATCCGATCCTCAGGCGGAGTATGCCAAAAGTTCCGTCTCACTTAGAGGAAACTACCACAGCTGACGGTACGTCGATCGGACGTCCGTAGCTCAAGTTATGAGCGTTTCCGCTCCGAGGGCCCGGTTGGTTTCGTGTACGAACCAACCCGGCCGAACCCAAAGTCTTCCGAAACCTTGAGTGTAATATACCGAAACGACCGTCTCGATCCAAGGATCGCGTAGCCGCTGACGGTTCGTCAATCGGAGGTCCCTGGCCCAAGATATGGGCGAAAGACCGAAGAAGGCCCGAAACGGGGGTTCTGGGCCCGGGGCGACCCGGCCCGAACCCCCCCCCCCCCCCCTTGGGTCGGCCCGACCCGGGTCGGCCCGAACCGGCCCGAACCGGCTCGGCCAGGTCCGGTCCGGCCTGGGCGCGGCCCGGCCGACCGGACCGGCCGGCTCGGCTTCGGCCGAGCGGCCGAGCAGGCCGCCGCCGCGGGTTTGACCCGCGGCATTTGGAGAAACGCGGCCCCCACGGGGGGCCGCCTGTCACGCGGACGCGGCCGGGCCGCCGCGTCCGTTCCCGGTTCCGCGCGGCCGCGGAACCGGCCACCGCCGCGGCGGCTTCAGCCGCGGCGGGAGATCTCCACGGCGGCGCGCCGGGCGCCGCCGCCTCCGGTCGCCGGCGCCGCCGCGCCGGCGACCCGCGCCGCCGCCTCCTTCCGCGGGCCGCCGGAGTTGCTCCGGTGGCCCGTTTTGCCTCCCGTCTGCGCCATTGTTCCTCCCGGGACGCGTCCTCCACTGCGGAATCAACAAATGGCCCTTGCGTCGTGCTTTTGCCGTCGCCCTCCAAATCCGCACAAAAAGGAAGATCGGCGGAGGGTTGCCGGGTCTTGTTCGTTAGACCCGCTCCCTCCGCGTTAATCATAAACAACGGGAGAAAAGAATAAGATGATCAACACATGATCCAACAATTTTATTTAAAGATAAAATTGTTCGCTTGAAACCGGCCTTTTAAATTTTCAAGAACGTTCACGAGAAAATTTAAAAGGGGTAACTTTTCCAAAATAAATCCCTACCTCAAAGTCGTCGTCGGACGAGAGGTCGTCGCGGAATCGCTCGTCGCAGAAGAAGGAGATCGTCGCGTCGTCGCGGTATCCGGCGTCGCGTCGCCAATCTCCGGATCAAGAACAAACGGATTTAATTAATTAAATCCGTTGTTATTGAAATTAAGAAGGGAGAATTTAGAAGTTTCGATTCTCACCTTTAACCGCCGATCGCAGGTTCGCCGCGGAAGAAGAGGCACCGAAGAAGAAGAAGGTCGCGGAAAAGCTGTTGACGTCGCGGATCGTGCGTCGTCGGATTCCGGTTCCGGTGTTCTTCGCGTTCTTCGCGTTCTTCGCGTTCTTCGCGGAGAGGGTGGAGGAACGAAGATTCTCTCAAATCCTTTCCAAGGATTTTTAGGTTGGTCTTATTTTATAAACATGCCAACACGAAACCGGTTAAGAAACGATCCATCAATTCGAAAGAAACGACCCATTTAATTCACGAAGAAACAGTCCATTTAATTTACGAAATAAACCGCCCAATTAAATGGTCTGTTAAGAATTAAAGAAAACGCGTCGGTTGACTTTTCAGTTACTTTGACGGGTTTTCGCGGGTGCGTTACTTAGCGAAAGAAACGGCGGGGCTCGTGCGGGTCCCACCGCACAAATATCCTACCAAGGGGTAGGATATTTCTGGATAGCATCCTATCCAGTTCAACTCAGTTCAAGCCGCTTTTAAGTGACTTTAAGTGGCTTCCAAGCAGTTTAAGTGAAATAAAATAAAGTTGTCGCACAACTTTATTTTATTCTGACTTAAAGCCGCAAAATTTAAAAACCACGTCTTGAGCAAACGCAACTCCGGAAGAGGCGTTTCTAAGCAAATACCGGCGCTGCGATTTCATCGGTGCCCTCAGAATTCGATTCCGGGCACCGGTTCAAAAGATAGAAAAACCCGCTCGTCCGTTCACTGAACGTACCCGAGCCAAACTTCGGAAATTGATTCCGGGCACACCGGGCCTCGGAATCAGGTGCCGTCTGAAGCTGCGCTCTTGTAAAATTCCAAAGAAAATTAAGAAAAAAAAAATTTCCTTGAAATTTGCGGGTCTTTACAATTAATCCTAAGATATATTGGATATTCCAAATTCAAAAATGATTTCCATTTAACAAAATTAATAACATAGAAGTTACATTAATTAATTTTATAATTAAATCCCATTTTTAAAACAAATAGCGTGTTTTTCAGAAACAATATCTATCGAAAGATTGACACTTGTTTATGTCCAATTTCAAAGTGAAATTAATTACAATGACAACCATTATATTAAATGGTAAAAAAATATATTTTAATTACACCTTAAAACCAATTAAAAATATAATCTGACCATATAAAAAAATTATACTGAAAATAGGTTTTGAATAAAAATACAACATCTTTCACTTTTCATAAAAAATGAACTTTATCGGAAAAATACCAAAAACATACACAAAGTAAATTTTAATGTCCAGATTATAAAAAAGAATTTTATTTCGTCTAATATAAATTATAAGAGTGGTCAAAACTTTATTTAATGAGGGTTCTCCATCAAAAGGTAGTCAATCGACCTTTTAAAGAACATTAGAATATTTATGCTTAAAATCGATTTCTTTTCTTATTTTAAGCCTCTAAATTTTATAGGATAAACATAAAATTATTTAACAAACATATAAATTCATTTTGTAGTTAGTTCTGGTCATTCTCGACATTACAACGGCAAATAATTAACTACCATTTAAAATAATATTATTTTATTATTAGTGTGCAACGTAAGATTTCAAAGAAACTCGTTGTTGCCTATTGGGTACACCATAGAGCATATAATTCCCTTTAATGTAATATTAACATTTTATTCTCAAATATTGATAAATATGAAAATGTCATATTCTTTATTTACCTGGGATGTTACAAGTAAACCCAATAATTTATCATGGGTTTTATCATGTATATGATATATGTATGGTTTATTATATTTTTATGACCCAAATACGCATGTACAAGTTTTTATTTTAATTATATGATGGGTAAAATTAGAATTATATAGTGGTTCAGTTCATTAGGTAGTGTCTTAATCTCATGATATAACATGTATAGTGAATGATCAGTTAGGTTAATAAAATAATTTCATATGGTTTCTGGTCTAATATTTATATTCATATCCAATAAATTATAAAAATCAATATATTTCATGAGATAACATGGCAGGAAATAGAGAGTGAACTCAATCATCCATGATATTATTTCCACTACGTTTATGAAAATTGGGAGTGAACCCAATCTTCTATAGGACATTGTCCAAATTAATATAATTGGTAGTGATCCTTGAATAATTCTTATGATGTCAATTTTTATGTTATTTTGGTATATTTCTGATTCCATGATCTTATTATATCATTTACTTTTTCCATTATTCCACATATATGTTCATTATCTTTATTATATAATGTTATTCCTCTTATATTATATATATTATCACATCATTATTTTTAACAACAATTATTCCCTTATGAAGCATTTGAGGAAAACCAATTATTATATTTCCATTCACCAGGATATGAATATGAGCATATATTATGATAATTATAGAAGGATTTTATTGATCTTAATAATGTAGAAACATTCACATGCATCATAAAATTAATTTCTTATATAGGTATTCTTTAAAATAAATAAGCCTTTTTTCCCAAGATTTTGAGATTATTTTTTAGGATATAATTTTTAAATTATAGAAATAATTTAAAATAAATATATGCTTATCTTACTTTGTTATATATTAGATATAAATGGATTAGTAGTTATATTAAGGGGTCGATGATTCTATAACATAATCTGATCCAACATAGGTGTATCCCTATATAGAACAACATGATTCTCTATTTAGGTAAGATTATTTATAATAACCTAGGTTAGTTTCCCCATTATATTGATGAAATGATCGTCTCCAACACCAAATATATTGAATTTATCAAAAGGGGAATCCATACACTAACTATGGGGTTTGATATTATATTAATTTATTTTTGTTGGTTCCATATCTATACAATTTCACAAACATAATAATCTTATAAAAACAAGAATATTGATGTATTTTATAAAAATCACTAACATTTTTTATCATTATTAGTTTTATCTTAATGATCGTGAAATATATGTTCCTCTAAAATATATTTCACCAGGTTCGTAATAAATATACTATGTTACAAACTATATTGAAAAAAACTCTTGTAACACAGTTCCAGTGTTTACATAATTACATTGATAAACGATAAAAGGTAACAAAACATGTCGAATTCAACAGTTTAGGAACATTCGGATACTAAAAAAATACATGATTTCCATATTAAATTTATTAAATAATACTTATCATGAAAAACATTATTGAAAACTTATATTTCATTCAATGATTAATTATTCACAATAGAAAAAATGAAAACATGATAGAGGTTGAGCTCATTTACATTGTAAGCGAAAGCACATAATAGAATCCATCATCTATGGAAAAGGAATAAAAAAACTATAGAAAATTTAATAATCATTAAATATTATATTTAATCAATAACATTATAATTAAAATATATTGTCATAAAATCTTACAAAAAATCA
This sequence comes from Viscum album, assembly GCA_963277665.1. Lineage (NCBI taxonomy): Eukaryota > Viridiplantae > Streptophyta > Magnoliopsida > Santalales > Viscaceae > Viscum > Viscum album. The sequence goes on along the minus strand of OY728157.1, from coordinate 1,255,566,635 downwards.
TATAGATAATAAAAATTGAATTTTTAGTGAAGGAAACACATAACACAAATTATTATGAACATTCTATCGAGGAATAATGTAATGAAATCATGAACCATACCATTAGGTCATTATTCCTTGAAATTATATTGATTTTGTATGTATACACTTAATACCCATCTAATTTTACATAAAGTATGTATCATGATACATTTGAAATCATCAAGGGGATATTTATAAAAAGGATTCACCAATCACTTATATATTTCCAATTAATTACACATATATTTAATCAACAATATAGTACATAACCCAAAATACATATCAATAATAAAATATCCATATTAAATCAACAATATGGAGTGATAATATTTCCATAGTAAATGAAATAACCATCATAATAATATTCCTTAAACTAACACTATATAATAAAATTGTACACAATAATGAAAATATTGACTTATTCTATTTGATTTTGAATATTTCCATAATACTAAGAATTTGGGAAAAAAAGAGAGAAATAATTCCCAATTAATTATAGAGAGTTATAGAGAACCTGATCACAACATTTTGAATGATATAAAAATAAATTATAATTCCTAAATATGTAAAAGTTGATAAAATATCATTAATTCATAAAAATGAATGATTAATATAAAGGATTATTTAATGAGAATTAGAGATGAAAAGGAAAGTGAAATATTATAGATAACCTTCCTTTATGAATTTTTATCTTTTTTTACAAATAAAAGATACAGAAAACATAAAAAAATATTACCTATCATATAGGATTATACTGCATATGTATAGATTAGGTGTTAGATATATGTAAAAGTGGATTGTTGATAATAATTTGTGAAGAATGTATGATTATTAACCACATAGTGACTGCTTGATGTTTAGATTTCTTGAAAAATGATAGAGGATATTTAGTTGGAATAATTGTACAAAAAAATAAAAATGGAGTTATCTGGGAATTTGAAAATGAGAAACATCTCAACAAGGAGTCTAAATTGTATAAAATAACACCCAAAGGAATCATACATATGGAAAAGGTGGATTATATCCTAGATGAAGGAAAGGGTTATTGTTGTTTTGTAACATTGAAATAACATTACATGGTTAGTTGTTATAGGGATGATCAATAAGAGGATATATGTGTCCATTCCCAAATCATTGGGTGTGATAAAGTGGAAAATTCATAAAATGGTATTTTATAAAGGCAACATGACATTGTGGTCCCCATGATAGAGCTACATCACACAAAATGAGAAAGTATGAAAAATTATGACCACACATGTGGTAAGACATGTCATAGTAAACATGTAGAGAATCAATCCAAAATTTTGAGATGTAAGAGACCACAACCATGTTATCCTTAGTTTGGTAGGAAAACATTAAGAATTTATTTTCTATATTATAAGGATGAAGTTGCGGTCATGAAATTTTTGTATGTTAAAAATATTAATTTAAAAATGGCCGACACGAGTAGTGTTATTCTATTGCACACAACACAATTAATGTTTTCTATTCTTATCTAACACATGGATGAAGACTATAACATTCAAAATAAATAGCGATATATTTTTTAGATGTATTGTTTTTCAAGGAGGAAATATAGTACACAAGACATGGTCCTAGGTTTTTCTAAGGGTGAGGTGGATAAAAGTCCAAATACAACATCATGATGATCAAACCAAATACATAGTGTTGGTTTTTAGGTGAACCAGATGTTAAAATAATGTTTCATGAAATGAATATGACATGTGTTTAATGATTTAAAATCATTTCCCACCAGTTTTATTCTTTGATTCAATCCAAATTATAATGATAAATTTAAATTTCATATTAGTAAATTAATTTGATGTTAATTCACGATGAAAACAATTTACAATGGTTTTCTACATAATAGTACTTTATGTTTGTACAAATAACATGTTTTTGAATGCTGGAATATGTTTTTTTCTAAAAGTGATGTATTTTGTTTTTCAAAAAGATAACAAAAAAGTAAATCAATTCATATTGTGAATGATGACAATTACAATCATCATCATATTCAAAAGTTATGAATCCTAATTATTATGAAATTTCATAGTATTGAGAAGATTTTTTTAATGAAAAGGAACATCAATCACACCTTGGGACCAGAATGTAAATAAGATCAAAATGAGATGATAGTATGAAGATTGTCTGGATCTAATGTAAATCTGATGATTCTTTTAATTTTTTTTATTTCACTAAAATCATAATTTTTTTATAAAAATAGTGATGCTATCTTGATAAGGTAAAGGGGGAGAAAATATTATTTTAATTGTAATGGGGATTGTTTTGAAAGAAAGATGTTGCTGGAAGATTGGGATGTGATAATGCATTCCACTAAAATACATATGATGTTGTAACTGGTATTCAACATAATCAATGTTTGGAAGAAGTCATGAATCAATATGATTATGAATAACAAGGATGTTTATAATGATATAGTTTTCTATTGTCATATCATCTATGATAGATTACTGGAAATATAATAGTTTAATGTACGATAAGTTTGATCAGAAAATGTGGAAACTAATGTTCTTATTCATAGTTAGATAAATAAGTAAAGATAAAAATATATACATAAAAATAAGTTAAGTGTTCAAAGTTCATTGGAATCTTATTTAGTTTAGAAATGAAGTTGTTAGAGGATGTTTTCGGCAACCAGTCCATCTAACATGGTGTTCAACTGATAACTGGAGTTACCCTGATACCGATCATCAGATGTTGTGATGGTTGAAAATTTTCAATATACGTATAGTTGTTTTCATTGGAAAGTAGTTTGAACCAATGTTATATGAAAAGGATGTTAGAGTTTATTAGGACTATTGTTAGTATGAAATACAAAGAATGGTCAATAGACAATGTAGTCAACTAATTTTATCCTGATGAATCATTGGTTAAATTTTATGGTCTCTCTAATATGTTTTAAATTCAGTCAAGAGATAATGAAAATATGTTATGTTATTTTGTTATCAATTGGGTCAAGGATATTGGATATGAAGTAACACTGATTGTCATTGTGATGGAGAGACTGATAATCAGATGAAGCCTGGTTCAAACAACATAATCATAGGTAGGTTCATCTACAAGAGGGAAAATAATAAAATAAGAATTTTATGGATATTGATGATGTTTTTCCGATGCAGACTATAAAAGTGATTAAAAAATTTTTATGAATGGTTTTCAATGTGCATATCTTATAATTTATTATGGACCCTTATAATGAGAAGACATGTATTTTTCATATGTTTAATTTGTTGTAGAGAAACGTAATGAGGATTTTTCAATCATCATTATAATTATTTAATCAGAATGGGAATATTTTATTTCAATTGTTATAGGGAATCATAATTGAAAATTGGAATGAAAATCAGAATTGGGCTGAAGAATGTTAAGAAAATAAAAAGCATGATAAAGTTGTTTATAGACCTGAGAATGAACAATAAAAATTTATAAGCATTGAAGAAGTAAATTATAGATCCAATAATAATGTTTATTTGATGATTTATGAAATTTGGTAAAGCAAGAATTATTTTTAGAATCCCACATAAAATATTTTTTTGTTACCTATAAAGACAGGAGGTACTTTTTTTATTTCACCATTACTATGCTGAAGAGAAGTGTAACACCCCAAGGATTGAAATATAAATTTTAATATAGAAGGAAAGGAAGGAAACAGTGAGTCCCTATGTAATGAAACTTCTTTAAAGAGATAGTTATAACCTTTCCATTAAACGTAATTTTTCATCTTTTATGATTTTAATTCTAAAAAACAGACCTACACAATTATGATCAGTAAGATATATAGAGTTTGATAGGATCCAGATAATTTTTCATGAATAGAAACATGACCCTTATTAATAGTAATATTACCCTTATGAATAGTAATCTTCCAAATAAATATTAACCTCACTAATGAATGTATAAATAAAATTTAGGCATATTATAAGTGAAAAAATGATCATAGTACAAGTGTTTTAATTTTTAATTCATAATTATTTAATATCAATTTTATGATTAATATAATAATTTAAATGAAAAATTATTTTCATACTATGTAATAATAAAATATTATTTTATTGTATTATGGTTATAATATAATTATATGAGACATTTATAAAAATTTTATGATGTTTTAAAATAAGTTATAGTTTAAATAATTTTACTTTTTGGATAAATTATGATTTTATATAAATAATAAACCAATAAAATATAAAAAATTATCTTCCAAAAATGGATTTAAATTTTTAATTCTTTACATAAAAAAATGTTTGAGTGAATTTTTGGTATTTTTCTGAAATACATGATTTTATTGCATAGTGAAACACAATAATAAACAAACTGAGATAAATACATGAATTATTGACTCATTTAAAATTTTATTTTGAGTAAGTCACCCTTTTTTCTAAATCAGATACCCTAAAGACTGTTTTTGGTAACACGAACCAATAATATTTATTATGTCGGGGAAAATAATAAAATAATGATTAAAATAATTGAAACGCCTCCTCTCCTCCATTATAAACACCACATCTCACCACCTCTTCCTCACTCACTTCTCACGATTTGATCATTTTTTAAATTTTTCCCAATACTCTTACCATGACTCCTCCCAACATTCAAGACCTTAAATTCTCACCAAAAGGGAAAAAAGTTATTAAGGATGATCTTGAGGATAAGAGACCAAGAGGTAAAAATCCTTTTTCATTTTAATTTATTTTACTTCAATTCGTTTTTGTTTCTTATACTATATTTACATCCACTTATAGAAGAGGCATGGAAATCAAGTAACATAAATGTAGAGGAATGTTATGATGTTTATAAAAAAATTCATCATCATACTTATTCTCCCCTCCCTCTTATTCGAGAAATAAAAAAACAATCTGTTATGTGTCAATTTACCGACATCGTGGATGATGTATTCTCAAATTTCATTAATTTAAATAATATAGTTATAAAAACATTATAATTGTTGAAATATATTTTAATTTGTATTAAATAATCTCTTCTATATTATCTAATTTTCATATATACATAATATTAAACTATATGAAGAAAATAGTTTGTTATTATATATGAATCACCAAAATGATTTAAATGAATATCATTAATGTTTTATCTAATGATTTATCAACATATCTAAAAAATAAATTAGGTTATCATTTAATATTCTTAAAATATTATAAGAATACCATTTCATTCTACTTATTGTATTACATTTCCATACTACAAGAAAATCAAATACGAATTATCCATGGAAACCATGGGATGCCCATGCCCGAAATAATGGTAACAACAAAATATTATTCATAATTGGGTGGATTTATTTTATAAAATGATAATATAAGGTGTTGTAAACATGAATAATTATGGGGAAATACTAAAAATACTCTTTAAGAAATTATACAGCAGGTTTTATGAACATTATAAGTAATACAAAACTGAGGTCAGGGAATTCATAACCCAATTTCCATTCATTTTTAACCTTCTAATTCACTGATTATGTGGTACTAATTCAATTTGTGAAATAAAATTTCAGTCAATAATTTTGTATTGTGTGGATTTATTTTTTATACACATATTCCATTTTTTTCAATTCCCACATCAAATATATGATATTATTAATGGAATATTATTTTAGAAATCAACTTTTAAAAACATTTCTATTTATAAAGATAAAGATTTATATGATTTATCTATTCATGTTTTATGATTCTATTTTTTTGATGGAAACTATTTATGATGAAAAGTGGGACCTATATCTCCCTCCAATGCTTTTGGTATGCATATGTTAGAGGTCAGTCATATGGTTACACAAAATTTAACTATGATTGTTACAATACAAGGTATCCATGAGGGTTATATTGTAAGGTAGCCATGAGGGTTTAAAATCATAAGGTAGCCACAGGGGTTAAAATATTAAGTAATTAATTCCCCATGATAATATTATGATTTTATTCATGTTTTCTTTGTTTTATGGATATATCATGTTTGACAATGTAATTATATGATACTATAAGGGTGAGAAGTATGTATTTATTAAAATGATATTATATTTTTAGAAGTATTCATGTAATAATGTTTTCTTTACTTATTTTGAAATCAATTATTGTGATTTTGATACTCATCCCATGTCTTTAAATTATTTTACAGGTTATAAGGAAGCGTAAGAGAAATAAGGATGTCAATTTAAATGTTATGATGATTTGTCAATGAAATTCATGTTATATGTTTTTAATGTTTTATGTTTTGGATGAAATGGATATAGTTTTAGTGGTTCCCACTTTTTATGATTTTGGGTTGATAATTATGTATTACATAATATCTTTATAAATATCTAAAAATAAAATTATTTTCGAAAGTTAAATAAGTGAATTCTAAATGAATTTACTAGATTATATTCTGTTTATGGATGGGTTCTTATAGTTTGAATTAGAACCCAATTTAGATAACATTAGGGGTTAAGATGATGCTAATAGAATAAAATAAAATAATGTTTCCAAATATATTTATGAATAAATCATATATTATTTAATAATTACCATGTTTCGCCATCTTTGATATGTTGGTTCAGAATTTTTTTCCATAGATGAAACTGAGAAGATTAAGTAGGAAGGCACTGAGGTGATGATATCATTCCAAATATGCAACCTAGAAGGGTGGAAATTTGAACTGAATATATTGTTATAGTAATAGCTCAGTTGAATCACGAAATTAATTGTAGTGTAATCCATAAAAGGGAAAAAACTGGGATTTTAAAATGAAACATAAATATGGAGGAAATGTTTTTGAGGCAACACCCTCCTACATTTAGTATAACTTTTGATGTATTAATGTCCTTTAAAATATATTCAATGTTATATAGTGTTCATAAAATTAAAAGGCCAGTCTTTCCATTTATTGTTTTTGGGGAAGATGGTCAGTGGTGGTTAATGTTGAAGAATAGGTGGGATAACAAGGAGATTGATTCCTCGGAATAGGATAAATGTAAAAATAATTTTCTTGAAAAATATTTTTCTTAAGGTGGTTCAACATATGATAGAAAAGAAATTACATCAATTAAAACCAAATAGGGAATATTATTTGGTCATGTATGAAGAAAACATCACCCAACTGGATTTTTCTACTCCAAATCTTATTTCATATCTTGATAGAAAATCATTCATTTTTATCATGATTGATCCCATGATAAAGAAGGGAATTGGACTCTTGAGAATAATAAAGTTATGATAATCTTGTATAATGTGTTGAGAGGGTAGAAATACTGTTATATAATTACCATGAGTATTTTGACAATAATAATACGAATAGTTATTGATGGTAAGAGATGTGTAAGAATCAATCAACGAAGTATGAAGGTAACAATGGTCAGTTTCCAATTTTTGAAAAATATCATAAAAAACACCATGGGAATGTCTTACCAATACTAGGAAGTGTTTTCATTGTGGTATGATTGGACATATAGAATGGTATTATAGTGAAAAAGTATCCTATGATTAATCCTAATAACAATGATATAATGTGTTTCAAATGTGTTAAGATAAATATTTAAAAAATACATTCCCAACAAAAGATCTAAATGATGGGATACTGCTAACTTATAAGCATAAAGGTGTAGTGTGATATATTGAGACAATGTCTGTAGATGTTGGGCTACCCAATGAAGTGGTATTGATTATTTTAATTGTTTACTCATATTTTTCTATTGGCATGTTTGAAATGCAGTCTACACATACCTTTATATCTGAAAAATATTTTTTTTAAATTGGAAATTTAACCATAAGAAATGAGTCTAGAACTCATTGTTAAAACATTATGGAGTAATATTACAACAAAAGGAATTATAATAATATTACTTCTGTTAACTGTATAATGAAATTTCCAAAAAACATTGATGTTTTACCTTTGTAGAGTTTCATTTCATTTTGTGTGTGGATTGGTTTTCTATGTATCATATTAATATTGATTGTAGATAAATAGAATTTGATTTTTATAATGAGTTTAATTTTATATATAAGAAGAAACCCATAAAATTGATAATATATCACGAAGATAAGAAACTGTTAAAATATAGAAATGAAATACATCTTGATCATGTTGTTGAAAACAAGCGAATAATTCCGATTAATTATGTGCCTATGGTAAATTAATACCTTAATGCTTTTCCTGATGAGTTACCCAGTGTTATACTTGATCAGGAAGTTGAATTGACCATTAACATAGTTTTGATGGTAACATAATTTCATGACCCCCTTATCAAATGGATTAAGTATATCATATAGAATTTGAAAATCATTTTTAAGAGTTTCTTTATAAAGTCTTCATTCATTCTATCACATCACCATGGGGTGCTCCTATTTTGTTTGTTTAAATGAAAGATGTTCTGATGATAATATGAATTTATTATCTTTCTTTGAATTACATTAATAATAATAATAAGTATCATTTTCTTCATATTTATTTCTTGTTTGATCAGCTATATGGAGATTAGAATTTTTCCAAGAGTGACTTGAGATCCCAATACCATCAGTTGAACATGAAGGAAGATGAAATTATGAAAAGTTATTTTTTGTAGTACATATGGGTATTATTATTTTGTTGTTATTACCCTTGGTTTGACAAATATACCTTCTATATACATGGACCTTATGAATATAAAATTCCATGAATATTTGTATATTTTATCTATTGTTTTTATTGATGACATTTTTGTCTTTTTAAAATGTAATCAGGATCATAAAAATCATTTGAGGATTTGTTTGATAACTCTCAAGGAAAATATTTTATAAATAAAATTAAAAAAATGTCATTTTTTTGAAAAAATATTTATTTTTATGGGAACATTATAAATAAGGATGGAATAATAGTTGAACCCATAAAAAAGTGGTTGATGAATTCAGAAGACCTAAATATGCTATAGAGATTCACTATTTTTTTGAATTCGTAGTGTATTACAGATGGTTTGTTAAAAACATTGCATGATTATCTATCCCAATGACTAAAGTAATCTAAAAAAAGGTTAAATTTATTTTCTCAAAACAATGTGATGTTTCTTTGGAAATAAAGAAGGGTTTGGTGAATGATCCAGTTTTGGACCTTCCTTCTAGAAGTGGTCACTTTTTCATCTATAGTGATGCTTCATTTATGAGACATGGTTGTGTTCTGATGCAAAATGATCTAGTAATTTCTTATTCTTTAAGACAAATGAATAATCATAAGTAAAATTATCCTTTACATGGTTTTTAATTACAATTTGTGGTTTTTTTATTGAAAATTTTGAAGCATCATATATATATAGCCAAATGTGAAATACAAACTGACCATAAAATTTTGTAATATATATTTAATCAGAAGAAATTAAATTTGAGGTAGAGAAGATGGATTGAACTAATTAATGATTTTGATTGCATGATCAATTTTTATCATGGAAATGAAAACAATGTGGCATATTCCTTGAATCAACAACATTATGAATCATTAACCCTGATATATTTGGATCATGAACCTTTGATTAATTATTTGATGAATTTTGGATTGGATGTTTTTAGTGTAAGATATTCCTCCATTTTTTAGGTGTTAGTATAATCATCTCTATTAGATATAATTAAGAATGTGTAGAATGAATATTATGAGCAATATATAAAGGAATAATTGGTTAAATATGGTTTGTTTGTAGAATTTAATGTTGATAATGATTGTGTTTTGATATTTGTAAAGAGATTATGTAATCCTTTTGATTACCATTTGTAGAATGTATTGTTAATTGAATCTTATAGTTCTCCATTTTCAATTCATCCAAGTAGTTCTAATATGTACAGAGACCATCGAGAGTATTACTTGTGGGAAGGAATAAAAATAGATATTTTATAATTTACTGTTAAATGTTTGTCATGTCACCAAATTATAACAGAGTCAAAACTACCAAAGGGGATTCTTCAACCTTTTCCAGTGCCAAATTATAAATGAGGAAATGTATCCATGGACTTTGTGGTGGTAAAATAAATGAATTCTTGAGGTAAAAATTTGATTTTGGTTATTGTTGAAAAATTGACTAAATCCTTACATTTCCATAATATTTGAGATATTATGTTTTGGGATCAGCTTTCTTAACTGTACCTCAAAGAGATATTCAGGTTACATGTAGTTCCTCTTTGTATTGTATATGGTAGTGATCATATGTTCAACACTAAATTTTTAAAAGTAATTCATAAGTCATCAAGTGCATAATTAAATTTCATTACTGATATTAATCCTCAATATGATAGACAGTCAAATTGAAAAACTCATACATTGAAGGATATGCTTCGATCGTATTGAATGGATCACCAAGGAAGTTGAGATCAATATGTTTAATTAGTTTATTAGTATTATAATAAATGTTTTTATTCCAGTATAAAGATGGAAACTTTTGAGGCATTATATGGTAAGCAATGTCGAACTCCATCATTTTGGGATGATGTTGAGTAAATGAAGTGTATGGATTAGAATTAGTAGAGTAATTGAATTAGAAAGTGAAGATGATCTAACAACACATAAGAAAAAATGATAGTGTAAAGTAAATTTTTATATATGATAGGAGGAAATAATTTTTTCATGGTAGGTGATCATGTTTTTCATAGAATCTCACCAAGGAAAAGTGTTATATGTTTTGGTAAGAAATTTAATCTAAGTCTATGTTTCATTAGACCTTATGAAATCATTGATAATGTTAGACTACTTTTCAATATAGAATCTTTTCCTCCGAGTTTTTCATAGGTACAATTTTATTCCATGTTATGATGTTGAGAAAGTATTTTATAGATTCATATCATGTCATTAGTTGAGATGTAGTTCCACTAGAAGATAATGTTTCTTATGATAAAAATATTGTTCAGATTCATGATCATAGATAGAAAATATGGCTTATAAGATAATCAACCAGGTTAATTTTTTTGGAGATACCAAAAGGTTAATGAAGAAAAATGGTAATCTGAATATTCTATAAGGGAAAGTTACCATCACTTTTTTAATAAGTAAATAAATATTGGGGGGATACAATTTCTATAATGTGGAGTGAATGTACCATCCCAAGGATTTATAGGAAAATTATAATATAGAATTAAATTCATGAAACACTAAATATTTATGGAATGATACATTGTTTTAAGGAGATAATTTTAACCAATCCATTAAATATAATTTTTCTGCTTCTATGATTTGAATTTCGACAAATGGAGACATACACTATTACGATCAGTATGATATTTAGATTCTCATAGGATGGAAATAATATTTATTGTATAGTAACTTGACCCTTATTAATAGTAATATGACTCTTATTAATAGTAATAATCTAAATTAATAGTAACATTACTAATGAATTTATAAATAAAATTTATCAATCTTATATGTGACAATATGATCATAGTGTAAGTGTGGGTATTTTTTTAAGAAAGAAATATTTAATTACAATTTAATGATTATTTTAATAATTAAAATGAAAATTTATTTTCCAACAATGTAATCATATATTATTATGTTATTGTCTTATGGTTATAATATAATTAAATGAGACTTGGATTAATTTTTCATGGTGTTATAAAAGTATTTTTTTAATTATTTTTTTTCAAATAAATTGTGAATTTATTTAAAAATTAAATTAATCATGAATAGAAAATTATTTGTAAAAAACAAGGTTCATTTTTTAATTCTACACATTAAAAAAGTGTTTGGGTGAACTTTTGGTATTTTTCTGAAATACATGAAAATTTTAAGAATAATGAAATATTATAATTTACAAAATCAGCTAAATGCATTAATATTTGAGTAATGGAAGAAGTTATGCTGAGGTAATAACCCTTGATTAGAACTAAAATTAACTAATTACTATTATTTTCCACAATAAACAATACTATTTATTTTATAGAGAAAAATAATAAAATAATGATTAAAATAATGGGAAACCCTCTTCTCCTCCAATATAAATACCACCCTTCACCCCTCTTCATCACTCATCTACCATGCATTAGTAATTGAATAAATTCTACCAAATTACCTTACCATGTATCTTCTTGATGTCAAAGAAGTGATGGTCTCAACAAAAGTCCAAAATAAAAGTATTTATGGAGGATCTCAAGGAGAAGAAATCAAGAGGTAAAACCCATTTTCCATTTTCTTTTATTTTAATTTAATTAATTTTCATTTCTTTTACTCTATTCACCTCCTCTTATCAAGGATAAATTAAATCTCTAATATATTATATATAAATTAATCTTATCATGTTTATAAAAAAATTAATCATCATACTTCTTTTCCCCTCTCTCTTATTCCAAAAATAAAAACAAAGTATGCGATGTGTCGATTTACTGACATCGGGGACGATGAATTTGGAATTTCCATTAGTTTCTTAAGAGATGGTTATAATACTATTTTCTTGGTTTAAATATAATCTAATTTGTATTATATAACATGTTTCATGTTCTGGAATTAAAATATATACATAAAATTATATCTTATAATGAAACTAGTTCACAATTATCAAAGAACTACCAAAATGATTTAAACGAATGTCATTAATTCTTTATATAACAATTCATCATCATATCATAAAAAAAAATTATTTATGGAATAATTTAATACTCTGAAAACATATTAATCACATATAATTCTTCTTATGGAGTTTCATTTCTATACGTCATGAAAATCAAATAGAAAATGACCATGGAAAACATGTAAAGCATGCACCCAACACAATGTAAATAACAAAATATTATTAATAAAGGGGTTAATGGATTCTATAAAATGACCATAAAAGTTGTATTAAACATTAATATGTTTCCTTGAAATATAAATAATACTATTTTATTCATTATAAATGATTTTTAAACCCATCTTTATTATGAAGAACCTATAGAAAGGGATTTATTATCCAAATTTCAATTATTTCTGTTAACCATCTACTGAATTTATAATATGTTAATAATACTATTTATGATATTAATTTCTTTATTTTGGGTTTTATTATGTTTATTAATATTTTATACACATATTCCATTCATTTTAACAATTTCTACTTCAAATATATTATATTTGTAATGGAATTTTCATTAAAAATAATATTTTAATTACATTTAATTTTTAAGGGAATGTTTCATATGATGTATGTACTATTGTTTTATGATTATGTTATGGTTCATGGGAATTATTTTTAATTAAGTGTGGGATCTATATCTCCCTACAATTCATTGGGAATGTATATGTTAGAGGTCGGCCGTATGGTTACTCTAAGTGTAACTACAATGGTTACACCATTATGTAGCCGTGAGGGTTATATTGTAAGGTAGTCGTGATAGTAAAAAAACATATGTTATACATGAGGTGTACAATATTATTTAAGTAATTCTCTAAGATACTTTTATGGTGTTATTTATTTTTTCTTTGTTTTTTGAAAATATCATGTTTTAGAAAATATTTATATGATACTTTATGGGTGATAAGTAAGGATGGGTGAAAATGATTTGATTTGTTTTGAATTATTGATGGAATTATTATTTATATTAACATTAAAACATCCATTAATGAGATTTTGATTATCATACCTTGTTTTTAAATTTTTTTCATTGGTTATAATGATGTTTGATAGAATGAAAGAAGTTAATATAAATGTTATGAATAATTTTCAAGAAATAATGTTATTTTATTATTTTTTTATGTTTTGGATGAAATGGATACTATTTTAGTTGTACCAAAATTATATTCCTGTGGGTTGGTATGTGTGAATTATGTCAAATCATTATAAATATCAATAACTAAAAATATCACTGGAAATGTAAAGCAGATGATTCTAAATGAATTTACAAGATTATTTAATGTTTAAGGTTTTTTCATTATAAGATGTGGGGGAATGTAAGAAGTTATATGGGATATAATCTTATAGATCATACATTCTAAAGATATTTTTTGAGCATAAGTAGAAATAGAAAAGAGTAAAGATCGTATTTTGAGATTTATAATTAGATTGAGTAATCAAACAGGGATTTAAATACATAGTCTGAAGAATTTTAGAATTCATTCAGGGGTATTATGACAGAGTTATATTTTTGTATTAAGAAATCGGAAAAGGGAATCAGATTGTGAAATCATAATGAGTTTCATTACCAAGATAATAGTATTTTCTTTCTTACTATAGGGTATGGAATTATATAATTGTTTTTAATAACATATTTGTTAATGTTTATCAGGAATCCAAATAACATGAATATGATGAAGAAGAATATTGTGAAGGTAATTCTAAAAAACATATTGAGAATTTTGGTGATAATATTATCATTTACATAGATAAAAATGAAGAATTTGTATGTAGTATTTCTGAATAAGATGAAATTTAATTAGAAATTATTCTAAAATTAGAATTGAAAAAAAAATTTGAGAATGATTGGGAGACTAAAATGGAAATAAGGAATACCAAAACTAAAAAAATATTTATCAAATAATCAATAAATTCTTCCTGATGAGAATGTTAAGATGCTATATGATAATAATGATTTGATGACATATGTTGACAAAAAATAGAACCGTAATGAACGTTTGGAATTTAGGATAAAGTAAAAAAAGAAGAGTTAGAATATATCAAAAAATATTTCTATTGTAAAAAGAGGGATAAAAATATCAACAATTATACCCATGAAGCTGGTGAACTATCATTTAAGGATGAACTAGATATGAATGGAAACAAATTTCCATAATTATGAAAAAGAAAGACGAAATGTTCTTGAAAATAATAATTATGGAAAAGTTATGTATATTTCAAAAACCCAAATAGTTGATAAATGAGAATTTTATCAACAATATGAGTCCAAAAATGATTCTATTACTTCTAATTATGATAAATATGAAAGGAAATAAAAATTGAAATAGAATATTTTGCTTGAAATAAATGTTGGTGGTCAATAATGTTCTGATATGAATGATAAGATTGTTTCTAAAAAAACATTATTACAACTCTGGTATGTATCGAAGCATTAAAAGAAAATATTATTTCTATAGATTATGCAAAAATTTTCATGGAATCGAACTTAATAAAATATGATTTGGATTAATAAAAAACATTATAACTATTCCGAAAACTATATAAAGAAATGTTTGATGGGGATTCATTCTCCTCAAAGGATGAATTGTAAGAATGATGTTTAGAAAAAGAATGAAACGGATGGTGTGAAAGTTGAAAATATATTTAGAAATCTAGAAACAATTTGTAATGATGTGGAAAACCTATAAATATTGAAAAATGATATTTTATTTTTCACTGAAAGAAGAAAAATTCTTAATAGTCTTTATAAGCTAGACGTGAAGAAAAAAAGGGGGAAAATATCTTATTATAGAAATATTTCTTGAAGAAATAAAAGGATAAATCCAATCCATCATAAATATATGGACTTATTACAATATGATAGGATACACAAAATTATTCCATAATTTTAATGTTTTAAAAGTAGGAGTAATTAAATTTTTAAATGATGAATCACTTAGAAACAACAATATTTGATCTATTGTTACTAGGAAAGAAAAGTTAAAGCCCAAGAAATATTTCTTTTTTGATGGGTGGAAACAAACTTATTATGTGCTTCACAACATTTTCATTAATAAAATAATGTTATTTTCATAAAATATGGGTGAGTTATGAAAATTTAAGAAGATTTAATGATTATTATAGAGGATAACACACAAAAGGAAACATATTTCATGTTAGTTAAATAAAAAAAATGTTACTTAGGAATGGTGGAAGAGAATCTATTATAGAATTAATGTTTGGGACACAAATTTCATAGAAACCCAAGAACATTATCAATAATTACAATAAAAATTTTATTCATAAAAGTAAAAATTACAAACATAATGCATAATAAAGTTGAGATTTCTTCAAAATGAATCACCAAACTAATTCAATTCTATATCTGTAGGATAATAGGAAAACAATAATCTAATGGAGATAATTATTTCATCACATTAATTGATTAATTTACTCATTGAAATTATGTTATGTATATGAAACAAAATTCTTATGATCTTAATATATTTAAATGTTTCAAGAGGAAATATGAGAAGGAATGTGAGTATTTCGTAAAGAAGATAAGAATAGAAAATGGTGGGCACTACAAAAATGAAGAATTTAAAAACTATATTAAAGATAATATAATATTTTATAATTTTTTTAAACTATAAAATCCTCTAAAAAATTATGATTCAAAAAGGAAAATTATAGGTCTGGTTGAAATATAACAGATGATGTTACACGATCATGGTCCTTCTCAATACTTTCGGTGGAAATCAATGAGCTTTATTTTTTATTTTTAAAACTAATTTTTCTATAGTCCGTGTTAATATATGAAATCAAAATTAATGTTTTATCATTAAACATGAATATTTAATCACTCAAGTGTTTTTAGGGCACACAAATCAAAAATAAGAATGGTGGAAACCATGGAATGTTTGAGTAGAGAGGTGATGATTGATTTTTTAATGGAAATGTTCGTGAAGGAAGATGATACAAAAAAATCAGTAATGAAATAGGAAGAATCATTTATTCTATTGATTTGATTGTTATTGGAAATGTTATAGAAGTGAAATACACTAGTGTTGATAATGTAGTTGAGAATGTTGAAATAATTTTTATGGAATCTTCAAATAATGATAAAAAATTGTAATCATACTCAATAAGAAGAATCAGACTCAACAGTTTCAAGTGATGATGAAGAGTCGTGAAAATTTCATCCTACGATGATGAAATGAGTGGAATAAAAAATCATTATTAGAGATCAAAATCAAAATTATCAAACAATAATAACACAAAATGTTATTACATATTCTTATTTATATTCAAAATTTAAGCTGAAAGATGTAAATTAAACCTTTGAGAATCTAAAACGGGTTTAGGATTGGAATAAATATATAGATCAGATATAAAATAATGATATTTGGGAACTCATACCTAAGACAGATAACAAAAATGTTTTTTGGTAAAAATTGGGGTTTCTAGAGCAATATGAATGAATAAGGTGAAGTGATAAAAAAATTAAAGATAGGTGTGAGTTGTTTACTCACAGATTAAAGGAATATAATTTGATGATACTTTTTATCCTGTGGAGTATTTTGGAAACTATAAAAATTTTTCCTACTATTTATACAATAAAAAGTCAATTTTATTCAAATAGATGTAAAATTTGGGTTTCTAAATGGTTATCTTGATGTGGAATTTTATATTTAACAACCATGTGGCTCAGTTGTTTGGTAATATGATAATTATATGTGTAAGACAAATAAATACATGAATGAGATAAAATAAGATCTAAGGTCATTTTATTCCTAATCAGATAAATGTTCAATAACGTTGAGTTTTATAAAAAGTAATATATGATACCAATATTTACATCAAATTATGTCAGGTGTTTTACCTAATTGTAATTATTTATGTTAATGAAATTATCATTACTAGGAATGATGAATGATCTCCTGTTATATTATTTAAATAAATGAAAATGATTTTTTAAATTTTTATTGTAGGTAAAATTAAATACATTCTTCGGTTACTAATAATAGAAAGTAATAGTCATTTTTTATTTATAAGGAAAATTATTCTAAGGAACATCTTATGATGTTTCAACTGGAAAATTTGAAACCATCGTACACACTGATTTTAGTGGGAACCATGTTTTCATAATCTGGATAAGGAAATAAATTTATCTAAAATAGATTCAAAATATGACTGGAAGTTCATTATATTTGACTTCCATAAGACCCAAAATTATGTATGTTGTTACCTTATGATCATTATATGAGAGTTCTCCAAATGAATCACAATTATTGGATGGAATAAGAATTCTCAGATATATCAAAGGTAAAAAATATTTCATAATTACGTATTATGGATAATAAAGTATTTATCTATTTGGGTATTTTGATACTAATTTGGTAGGAAAGGTTGATGATATAGGAATTACATACAGTGGAATTTTTTTCTGGTTAAATGTTTCTTTAGTTACAATTCATTGAATCAAAATTTAGTTAACTTTATCATAGATGAATCTAAGTATGTGTATTCCACTAAAGTCACTTTGCAACTTCTGTGGATGATGCCTGTGTTCGAATATTTACATGTTAAAGTGAAGTTGACCATTCTATTGGTTTGTGTTAATAAAAGTGGAATAACCCTTAAGATGAATCTAGTCCAACATTATCATTTAATTCATATTTTTATGAATTATAATTTCATCAATGAGAATGTGGAGAAGAATGAGTTAAAGCTAGAGTATGTTCATACATCAGAATAAGTTGATGACATTTTCACAAAACCATTACCAAAAGAATATTTTTATAAATTTTTGTTGAACATGGGAATATAACCTCTATCTCAAAAAGGTTTAGTTATGTGTTTTCGTAACCTCTCACATTTTATTATTTAATAGTGTTGTCGAAGGGGGTGAATTTTTTCTGAAATATATCTATTGAATATGATTCAAACCATTTAAAGAATCAAATATGTAGGCTGAGTTTTGGGTAACATGTTAATTTAGAATGTGAATGTGTAATCTATTATAACCGTTTGTTTGATTTGTTGTAGGGAAAAATATAGGAATGATGATTATGTGAAGAAATAATGATGTGTATGAATGTTGGAAAGATGAAGAATTTTCATGAGTCCCTACATTGGGGAAACATTTTACTTTTATCAACAATTCTTGATTCTTATAATGAGTTAGTATACATAGGCTAGAAATTGTTGATAAGTAATACATAGCTTTATGATAATTTTTTTTGAGGTTTAATAAAATACAATGGGGGATATTTTTATGACTATGTTTTCTATAGAAGGTTTCTGGATGATAGGTGAAATAATATTTGTAAAATGCGTTTAATTTTGTTTTCAAATAAGAGAAGAAATACAATAAATCATTTCAATTTTTAAAAGTTGGAAATAATAATATTAATCATATTTAGTATTTCATCCACACAATTATTAAGAAAATCCATCATATTGAGAATTAGTTTTCTAAAATAAATGGATCATCATACTCAACTTGGGTTAATAATTAAATAAGATCGTAATGAGAAGACTCTAACAACTCTAGTTTGATATTATATAAATAAAATGATTCTTTTCTATTTTATAGTTCACAAAATGAATAAGTACTCTCTAAAATATGTGAAGCATGATGGATAAAGGAAAGGTGGAGAAATGTTAGACCCATTTTTATTGGGAATTGGTCTTATTGAAATATGTTACTAGAAGATTGGGATGTTAAAAAAAATTCCACTGAAATTTAGATGATTTTGAGCCCAAAATATAATATATTCAATTTCATGAGGAATTCATGATACAAAATGATTATAAAGAAGAACAATGTTTGTGAATATAAATCATTCCGATAACATTTCATCAGTGTGAAATCACTGGACATAAATTTGTTTATAAAGGATGAGAAAATTGTTTAAAATGTGATAATATATTGGTTTTGGTTTTCATTCAGACCAATAATACCAGAGAAACCATATTTATATAAATAATTTATGTTTTAGAAGATCAATTGTATCGTATTTAGAGTAGGAATTATGTTATTATAGTAAAATCATCTGGAACCGATCTATCAGACGTTGTGTGCCACTATTAATTAGAGTAACAATGACACCGATCATAAGATGCAATGATTTTTATAAAATATCATCATATAAGAATTTTTTTTCAATGGAATATTTTTGGGACCAATGTAAAAGGACAAAGATGTTGATTTTTTTGGGGACTGATGTATGTAAGAATGACAGAGAGCGATCAATCAATAATGTCATCAACCAATTTAATCACAATGATTTTTTGGATAGATTATATAGTCTCTCTAAAATATTTTTCAATTGGGTAAAGAGAGATAAAAATTTATTATGTTTTTTTGGTATCAATTGGGCAAAGTCTATCATATTGGATATGGAACTAATTGTGTAAATGAAGTAGAGATCTATAATCAAATATAACCTGAACATGACAACATCATCAAACACATGTTCATCAACCTAAGGAAAAATAATAATTGAAGAATTTTTGGACACGAGAAGAATTATTGTAAAGGGGGATAAAAAAGTGACTAAAGAAGTTTGATGAATGGGTTTAAATGTTAATATTTTATCAGATCATATAGATAATTGTAATGAGAAGACATGGGTTTTTCATCTGTTTTATTTAGTGTAGAAAAAAATAATGAAGAGTCTTTTATCTTCATCGTAATAAATAAAATGGAATTGTAATATTTTCATTCACTTTATATAGAGAATCATAATGGAGAAATCATAATGGTAATAAGAATCTGAGTGAAAATTGTTAAGAAACTCCGAATCAAGTTGAATTTTTGAGAATATTCAGGAATTAATGAGAAGTGTTAAGATGATTTGATGAAGTAAATTATAGATATGATATTCCATGTGATTTAAAGTCATGGGAAATTTGGTTTATTGATAAATATTTTTTGAATCCCACTAAAACAATTTTGGGTTGCCTATAAATAGAGGATGAACATAATACATTAATTCACATGTATTGTGTGGAAGATAAGAGATAGAATCTATGAAGATTTAGGGAGAATAATTTTACATAACCAGATTTCTCAAGTATTTTTTTGGACAAAATTAGTAATGGAGAAGAGACAATATCATATTCATATTTTTGGAATCAAATCGAGTAATTAGAATGGGTTTTCTAGACTCAGACAAAAGCTTGTCAAAATGGCTTCACTGGTATTATGTTAGATTTATATTTCTTTATTGATAAATTGTATTTGAGAAAATGAATAGGAGATTATACTAAGTGTAATTATGAAGTCCTGAAGAAGTTATTTCTTACTACTGGATGAGGTATTGAAGAATTTATTTGAAGAAAATATTCACGAATGTTGATCTTTTGGCACGATGACATGTTTGTTACACAAATTATAATACATGTTCTCATGCCTGTGGAGGTACAACAACTTTTATATTGAACAGAGTTATAAATTAATGTTAGTTCATATCATATGAATTTTCTTCTCTAAAAATGATAGTTTTTCTAATGGATTATGTGGTATTGGATTCATTCCAAACAATACCAATGATGTATCTACTCTTATGGAGATATGAACCTTGTAAATTCTTGTGTTTCTATCAATTTCATTTATTCTCGGAAATATGAAAACACTATATAATTCATTGAATGGTTTTTTAAAATAAATGAATCTTAAAAGAAAAGGATATCTTTGATTCACATCCTCCCCCTATTAGTGATACATTTATCCATATAGGCATTATTAATTTGAATATATCATTAGAGATTATCATTTCTATTTAATTGAGGGATCTTGGGAACAAAATATATATCCCACATCATCTCCTCCCCAACGAATTGAGTTTTAAATGGTGGGATGGTAACAAAACCCTTACTCGGTAGTGAGCTCTACAAAATAAAAAAACCACAATGGAGTGTGCCAATGTGGATAATAATGTGATATAGAGAATCTAAATATAAGTTTTCCAATAAATTATAATAAGATACAATATGGTAGCATCTGATTCATTTTGAAATCACAAATGATGATATTTTTTAGTCAGATTTTAATTAAATGCATTCCTTATGAATCAAGGGTTGTTAGATATAAAGATTCGTGATGATAATTATAAGTGATAAATTGGGATTCGTTTGACCCGAGTTCCACATGGGGTGTAGAGGGGTCTTGGGAAGGAAATATAAGTCCTTTGTATTATCCACACTATAACATGAAATTTTTATATGTGGCAGTGTAGTTTTTACTAAAGTTGGTAGTGGACCATGCAGAAGAACAAAATCTTGAGACAATGATCCAAATAAGACAATATTATGGTGTAGTAAATGCATCCATAATCCATAAAAACCAAAATTATTTTAAACATTTTGGAAAATAATGAACTTTTTTTTAATATTACAGTAAAAAATTAAAAAAATAATAGAAAAAAAGAATGTTATTTGAAATTGGTCATATAAACATATATAAGAAAACAAATTGAATAATGACTATAAATTTGAAAAAATCATCGTACAATATACATTATTAAGAACATTCCTTTTAAACTTATGTAAATATAAAATAAAAAAAATCAGAAAAAATTAAAAATATTTGTTATAATACTATTTAAATAAGCTCAAGGGTAACATAATTAATCATTAGTAATAATATAAATATATATAATAGCTTCTATAATGCATTTCAATGAAGATAGATATAAAATGAAATGATTTCTATTCAAAAAAGAGAAATTAGATCTATTTTTTCAAAAAAATATCTTTCTATTTTTAGTACCTATTAGGGGGAAAATTGTATAGAAAACATCAAATGAACAAAAAAAATCAGAATAGATAGTATGGTTTGTTAATTTTGTGTATATATTAATTATCTAACATAAATTTAAACCTGAAAATTTTTAAATAAGAGAGATATTAAATAATAAACACTATAGAATTTAATAACTTATGAGTCAAAACACCTTAAAAGAGAAAACATGAATTGAAACATTAAATGTAATAAATTAAGAGTATATGATTATATAATATGTAAAATTGAAATTTAATACATCATATAGAATAAAATTCCTTCATAATAGAAAAAATATGCCTATAGAGTGGAATTGAGAAAAACCCCATTTCATTGGATTACTACTTTGCCGAATGAATTATATCCTCCTAGATAAACAATTTAAATTTTGTAAATACATTATTAGTCCATATTTAATCTATATTTTTTTTCATCATTCCCATATTTTTATTAATTTATTGAATATTATTTTTCATTATTAATTTAATTTTTTAATCATCAATGTGATGTGGTAATTGAAAAAATCACGTCTCATTATAAAGGTGGTAGTTCAAATGTACGCAAGAGTGAAGATATGATTTTCTAAAACAAGTGTGGGTAAGAGGGTATATGATATTTTATATTTATAGAATTCTAATTGTATATTTTATGTTATATATATATATTCAATAAATTCATATTTAAAACTAACCATGTGAAGTGGTGATAAAAGACCAATTACACTGTTAAATAAAAACAATTGTCCATCTGTATACATGAGTGATGTTTTCATTTATGATATGATGGAAATGAAATAGAAAATGTATTTTAAATTAAAATAATATATTAAAATTATTTTATGTATATCGATTGAAATATTATTATGTTGTTATTGAATTTTTTGAGGATGTGTATGAAGAAAGTTACTTGAGAAATTTTAGTTAGAACATATATCTTTTCTTTTGGAAACATCCTTTGAAATAAACCATCAGCCAAATTAAATCTATATACTGAGAATAATATATCATAACTTTATTTAAAAATGGATATGGGTAGGTATTGGTTGATCTAAGTGTTTTAAAAAGTGTTTAGAATAAAGGATAAATTATTCCATTTTATAAGTGAGGTGGGTGGTGGAATTTAAAATACTAGAAACATTATTATATAATATTGTTTATAGTCATGGGATGTGGCCCAATATTATCATAGATTATGAAACTTTGAGTTAAATTTTAATAAAATATCGAATTATATTTAAGAGTGTTTCTTATGTTATATTAAAACATTGTCCCTTTATTTTTAATCCTTTTTACTCATTTACCCCTAACTGTAGTGAATTGTTTTACAATGGTTTACTATTCATTAAGAAAAAAATTAAAGTTAAAATAATTAAATATTATTAAATATGATGATTACAAAAATATAATAAATTTTCAACAATAAATTCTAATAATTATTTGAAATTCATTTTTGTAAAAGTTCACAAATATAATAAAAAACTATTTTCTAAAAAATTATTTCTTAAAAAAGAATATTTTATTCTAAAATAATATATAATGTCAATTACTATTGATTTAATTTTATTATTTTAAATAAAATAATTTTTATATTTATTTCAATGCAATCTAATAATTAAATGATCCTTGTGAAAAGGTTATTAAGATATTAAATTCATAATTAGATTTTATTTGAATAAAAATATTAAATATATTTTAAAAATGTTAAACATAGATTTAAAATTTTAAAAATAAATTTTTAGGAAAATTATAATAATTATTAAAAATATATTTTCTATAAAAAATATGTTTTATAAACACTGAAATCATTTTAATATTCTTTAAATTTCATATGATTGAAAATATATATAAAATCAACATTTTTTACTATTTACGCAAAAATAAAAAAATATAAAAAATATAAAAAATAACCCTAAAATAATATCAATATGATAAATTATGAAATTAGAATAATTTCATAAAATTTAAATTCTAAAACTTTTGAATTTATTTTATAGTTACATTCTTGAATCAATCTATGTGAATTATACTCTAGCATCTTTAGGATCAAAATCATGCTTACTATAATTTGAGCTCAAGTGAAACATTGAATATAGATTTCAAACTATAGAAAAAAATGTATTTATTGATGATGATGTATCCTTTCACTATAAATAATATCATCTAAATGATGACTTATAGTTCTGTAATATTTTTTTCGGGTACATGCATGTTGGTACCTACATCATGTAGTTGTAAGTTATGATATGCATGTCATTCCCATGTCATAAAATCTAGATATACTCTACCACTTTTGGGTTTACTATATTCAATTAATTTCCCTACATACTAATATATATATTTCATGTTTATGACTGTGTGGGATGATTATATGCCGATATTTGATCCTCTCACCAATTATTAATGGGTTGAATGGTTTTTTTATGACTCAAGCGGGAGATATTATTTCTTCATGATATAAGGAATTTCATATCCACTTTATTTCTTAGTGGAGGTAATTATTGTGTAGTTGATGGTAGTGTCGATGGGTTTATACATGACTACCTAATTACTATTTAAATTGTGTGTGTTTCGAGGAATGTGGAGTCATTAGTTTATGAAGTGAGCCAGGTCCTAGAGAAGTAGAGGATCTGGAGGAGTTTGAGACACAAAACTGTTATCTATTTTGATCGATAACCAACCAAGTATTTATTTTTTATTTGACCTATCTGGATTTCATTTTGATCCATTAAATGATGATTTTACATTTTTTTCAAAATAATTATATATTTACTCTTCCTAGATAAGTGTTTGATCAGATGTCCATGGTTAAGTAATGGTCATGGAAGTTGGACTTCCCATAGGGTAGAGCAACCATGTCCAAACAGAGTATGTGACCGGTGATATATGAGAGCATTTTCATATATACTCTCTAATGTGTGATTTATGATCTCTATGATATTTTCATGGAATTAAGGGTGAGTGATTATTATTATTTATATAATTTTATGTACCATAACCTATATTGGAATCTCTTTACTGGTTATTGGAAGTAGAATAATGTTGGGGTTGAATCACCCTAGTAGTGAGAGTTGGTAATAAATTTTTTCAAGAATGATTGTGGAGTAGTTTCATGGATAGATATCTTTATTAATTTTGTTCCCAATGTCATATATATTTTTTTAATCCCTAACTTGTTATGAAATGGTTTCAATGAGGTAACTGGTGGTGAAGAAGTTGGTGGAGACTAAAAATTCCCAGATCATGTCCTATTAATCACCACCCATGGTTAGTTCACATCACGCATTCAGTGGTCGTAGTTAATGTTTTGTAATATTATTGTGATTGATGGCTAATGGTATGTTTTCAATAAATTTAGTTCAAAGTATGAATCATCCCCACTTTTCAAGTAACCTAATACCAGATGGGGTAGATGATGGTTTTAATATATGCATTATATTTTATGGAGTTAGATACATACATAGAACCCCTACCAAGGAAATTTTCTCCATGGTATCACTCACATCCTCTAGTGAAAAGAGAAAATCACTTTCTTATATTTGTTTAGGGAATGATTATTTTGTGAAATTTTTAATGTAAAACATAATTATATCATGGAAGTATATATGTTACTTGATTAGATGTGGAATAAAAAGTTATTCATGATAACTCACTCCTTGTGTGTTTTTAAATTTAAACTAATTATATTGATGATGACGTTATCTACCAATTATATGTTATGGAATGATTTGTTCCTCTATATACAAGGATGATAATTTAGCTTACTTTAAAAGAAGAAGAATGAATGAAGGCCAGCCATGGTTGACACTTGATGCCTTAACTATATAAAGATCATCTCGTATTACACATATATTTATTTGGAGTCATTGGTTGACTTGATGAGAACCTTTATGGAATTTATGGGGCATGTAGAGAAAGCAATTTAATTTGTTATTTTAGAAAAGATATTATTGGGTGTTTGAAACATTTATATTTTAATTCCATGAGATTGAAAAGGATACAGTAAACGTACATATTATTAGATCTATACTCATGGGGGTATCTTAGGTATTCATGAAGCAAAGGTGTGTTGGGAGGATGATGAAATTTTATATCCATAATATTTGTGTGTTTATTAATTCTTCTTGAAAGGCGATTTCTACCTAGATGATGGATGAGGAACCTACAAAGGTATCTTCTATGTACATGAATCTTTTGTGAAGAGAGGTGTTATTCTCATCATTGATTGAAAATGGTGGACCAAACCTTTCCATTTCATGAGAGATATTATAGTTGTGATGTAAATATAATGACCCTATATAAATAAATGATCTATACTAATGGGATTTTTAAGATCTCTTAATATTGGGGAGCACTTTATTACCATCACTAATTATAATGATTTGTATTCATAATTCTTGTATTAAATATAAGGATGGGAATTATGAGTGGGTAGTAATTTTTTTAGATAAATATCTCATTTCTGTATGATCTATTGATCTCTATGCGTGTACTGATAACATAGAAACACATCTATGAGATGCAAGTGGATGATTTGTTTGGATTTTGGGTTTTCAATTGAAATGACCCAAAAATTCCATGAATTTTTTTTCTTAGATTCATTGGATTTTTACGGTTCTGCAGTTTCTGAAGACGCTTGATTATGAGGCCTGGTGTGCCCAGAATCAATTTCTCAAGTTTTGCTTGGGTATGTTCAGTAAACATGTGAGCGGGTTTTTATACCCTTTAAACCGGTGATCGGAACTGATATTTGAGGACACCATTGAACTCGAAGCGTCGGTAATTTCTTAGTGAGACCTTCACTGCAGTTGCATTTTATCGAGAGTGGAAGATAGTTTTTGGGGGTTTTTAATTAAATTGAATAACGTTAACATTTTAAATTTATTTTATCTTGCTGGTTGAAAATTCCAAGGGGAGGACAGTGGTGGAGGCCACCACACCATAACCTCCCATGAGAGGTTATGGTGGTGAGGCACACCCACACATAACCTCCCTTGGGAAGATGTTATGATGGTGGGGCCCACCCGCACAAATCCTCCCTTTGGAGGATTATTAGGTGGGGCCCAAATGAGGTTTAAACCTCCTCTAAACCCCCAATTAATTTAGTGAAACTCTTCACCTCCCCCTTTCATTTAATGAGCCAACTCCTCCAATTTAATTAAGTAATGTAACATAATTAATTTGTAGTCATTTTGAATTCATTGAATTAATTATGCCAACATTATAATATGTGATGTATTATTATGGTGGGGGGGTTGGAATAATCCTTTAGGGATAACTAAGGAGTGGAATAGCCTTTGGGATAATTAAGGCGAGGAAGAGACTTTGAGTGAATTGGGAGGAATTCATCCTCTCCACGAAGAACACGAAGAACGCTCGTCACCACCAAAAAACGACGAGCACTGTCTTCTCCCTCTTCAACCGGGGCAAGTAGAGGAAACACTGCCGTTCAAGAAGAACGTCAAATATGTCATCTCGAAACGTCTTTCCCAAATAATTCCTCCTAGACTTCTTCGTCATCTCCTCTGATGTTGTCAAAACAACATTTCTTTTCCGCGACTTCATCATCGATCAATGAACTCGAGTTTGGGGGTTTGAATTGTTATGTACTCGTTCATCATTGTACAAATTTCTGGTATGAGAACCGAATGATATCATCGTAACGAGTTGGGTTCGGACCGCACAAACATGGACCGACTCTCCCCTTTTGTTGGTTATTGTTTGATGACGATAGAGGTGGTACATGTGGAGACCAACAACGAGCCGACCATGAAGAAATCCAGCGGCGCAAGGCCGCCGGGTCACCACAAGGGCGTGGCACCGTAGTGCCGCATAGTGAAATGAGCCGCAGCTAGGTGGGCCATGGCGGTGCCCGATGGGCGCGGTGCCATAGAACCATGCCGGACAAAAAGGGTCTTGGTGGTCGTACGGTGGTGCGACACCATTGCACCATGCCGGTGGTGCAGGACCACGACCTTAGGCCGCGACAGATAGGAGAGGGTGGCCGGCTGAGCCGGCTATTGGATTGTGCTACAGGAGGGACCCTTCAGGTCTTAAAATTACCATGGGTCGGTGCCTCACACCTACCATTTTAGAAAATGGGTGGCACGACACCCCCTCCCACGTGTGGCCATCCAGGCCACGCGGGCCGGCCATCCATGCCACGCGGGCTTCCAGCCGGCCAGGCCACACGGGCTGCCACCAGGCCATGCTGGCCGTCGGGCTGGGTCTCCTTATCATTTCAGGTTAGACCCATGGACCAGGTCAGAACCCAGTCTGAACCCTGGTCCTGTTGGGTTGGGTCGGTCCCACTAGGTCGGACCGGACCCGAACCCGTCAGACCCGATTACACCTAATCGCCCATAACTCGGGCTATGAGCGTCCGTTTGATGAATCGCCAGTGGCACCGTTTTTCTTGGAGTATAACCATCCCTTTAAGTATACCCCACTATAGTTAGAGGTATAGTTGTGATATGGTCAGGTCGGTTCGTACACAAAACCTACAGGGCCCCCGGGACTAAAAGGATAATAACTCACAGACCAAGCGTCTGATTGACACGCCATCTATTGCATTGAGATACCTATGATTTAGCGGTCCTTTGAAATACTTCCACATTAGACTTCATGATACTTGGAGTATTGACCAGTATCTCATGGAGCGGATCCTTCTGAAAATGATCAGACAGAGTGCTGAGACATAGTATCTGACAGACCTGACGATTTCTTGACCGATTCGACTCGGAGTGATTCGACTAGCCCAGTGGGGTGTGCCCGATATTTGGTGGCAGACCCATGGAGGACGGAGTGTCTAGTAGTTGGAAGTAGACCCGCGGTACTCGATAGGAGAACTACCTCTATAGGCTATTAGGGGGAGCACCCAGTATTTGGAGGCAGACCCACAGTGGACGGAGCGCCTGGTAGTTGGCAGCAGACCCTCGGTACATGACTGGAGGAGTACCCCAGCAGTCCAAGGATATTGAGAAGCGCCTCAGTGTCGCGATATTCCCACTGTACCCGATAGAGGAGGAGTTCTCTAGGATCCATGGTTTCAATAATAAAAATCTTTGTTTGAGCCGAGTTAATGTCCTTTGGGTTTTCCACATGATTGAGATGGGTTACTTGATAACTTAGGTTTATGTATGGGCATATACCTAAGTAACGGTTATCTGTTGAAATCATACTTTGCGATTTATCCTTGTTGGATTTTGTGAGACCTTGAGGGTCTCGAGGTCCCTTCTGAGTGTTGTTATTCTCACCCCTGCACGGGATATGACCGCACCTCGTTGTGTTGGATTCAAATGATGGACAACACTGATGGAGGTCAAGAGAGCTAGGACTGGACGGTACTTAGAGGAGGAACTTACAATGTATCGGTACATGGTGGAGTCTGACGGAAGTGGAGTGCTGTGGAGGCCATCTGTACCTACCCTTCATGTAGTAACCCCAGAGGATGATCCAAGAGCTGTTAAACACCTTCCAGCTATTTGTCTTCTTTTTTTTTTGTACCTGTTTGTCCTTTCCTTGTACATTACTATTGTGCTTCTATTTCCATCCCCTTTACATTTAGTACACTTGTTATATAGTTTGTACTTAGTGTTTTTTCCCCTTATACTCCGGTTATGTGTGTTTACATTTTATAAAGGAAATACCTTCCCAGTTTTAGGGAATTATGCCTTTGGTGCTAGTTTCCAGCCCCTGGCCTATTGAAGGCGGGCTTGGGGTAGTCACAATACCGGCCCTAGGGGACTGTTCGTGACAAATTTCTATCAAAGGGAGGTTGGTTCTACCACAGAACATAGAACTCTGATAATTATTTCTGTGAAGAAATAGTGCTAAAGGTACTAAGTGTGGTTTTCAATTTAGGGAGTCCAGTGCCGGTGCGGGCAGTCGATGTATCAAAACATAAGGACCCTAACTTCTGATTTCTGACTCAGTGCACGAAAACACTGATTGCATGTGTGTTTTCAAATTTTTTTCTTTAAGTCAGCCCAAACCAGGTCATCTCACCAGCTATAGTCTTTTGACAGTGTCACATCTGTTTCGTTCAGGATACCTCCCTACGAATGACCTGCTAGAGCCTTGAGAGTCGTACGTACTGACAACCAACCGAATGATGAGGCCTCGGTGCAGGGAACCTTTCTAGTTGAGGCACCAGCGGAGGCACCGTCGATACCACCACTCATTGGACCACTGATTCCACTAGCCCTAGTATCATATGATGCACGCCACTTGAGAGCACTGCACGAGTTCTAGCGCCAGAGGCCACCCAGGCTCTGAGGAGAGACGGACCCATAGGCGGCTGAGGAATGGATGGAGGCTGCGGCGAGAGTCTCTAGGATAATAAGGACACCAGCCGACTTCATGGTGATCTTTCCTACTAGCCTCCTTCAGGAAGTATTAGGCATACGGTGGAGCCAGATGCTTCAGATGCATGACGAGACGACACTTCTATGGACAGTCTTCGAGGGCCTATTCCGGGAGGAGTACGTACTAGCCACCCTTCAAGCGATGCAGATATAGGATATACTACATCTGCAGCAGGGAAAAATGAGTGTAGCTCAGTACTCAGCGAGGTTCACTGACGTCTCGCACTACTCCACTGATATGTTACATGACCCATTCTTCAAGGCCTGAACCTTTGAGCAGGGACTCAGAAGAGAGATCATAGCTTTAGTTGAATCCCACAACATCCCGATGCAGACGGGGTTTTGGAGCGAGCCCTCCTAGTGGAGAGTTTCTTTGCTGAGCAGTCTCCAGCAGTGAGACTGACCACTAGTCAACTTGCAGTGGATTCTTCTGCAGCTCGTAGTAGACAGTCAATGTAGATGTCCAAGAGGACCAGACCTATAGGTGGACGACCGCACGACTCAGAATTAGTCATGTGGGGAACCTAGAGTGGAGATAGATCCAGAAATTCCAGGAGCGGGTAATGTTACTCCTGCAGCGGGCTTGGCCATATGGCTCGTGACTGTTCGACCCGTCGTACTGTTGATTAGTAGATAGTTGAGGGACCTCCCAATCAGATGTAGAGGTTTGATCAAGGTAGTCCGTAGGGCGGAGGTGGATGTGGAAAAGGAGCTGGATGAGTAGTTGGCGATGGAAGATGATACGAGGTGCAACCGCCACCACCACCAGGAGGTCCACCCGGACCATAGGGAGCGGTTGGACAGGGAAGAGCACAGCTTCAGCTAGCTGAGGCCTAAGATCAAGGTGCTCTGGAGATTATTTGAGGTATGATATGTGTCTACTCCACCTTAGCTGCAGTTCTTATAGACACAGGTTCCATTCACTCTTTCACTACCACTATCCTCGTTCAGATCTCGGAGATTCCGACGGAGCTGTTGGCTAGATCCTTACAGATAGAGACTCATATGGGAAAATACTCGATGATTACACACTGGTGTAGGCAGTGTGAGATTACTCTAGGAGGTGAGAGATTCTTCTAAGATCTCCTCGAAGCAGTGTCGAGGCCTTATGACGTCATCTTGGCTATGGATGAGTTATCTACAGTCCATGCTCAGATTGACTATATTAGGTGAAAAGTGTGGTGTGTTCGCACAGATGGGACCAAGTTCACCTTCACCAGCGAGAAGGGAACCATTACAACACAGGATGGACTTACTCGGAGTGTAGATAACCTAAGATTAACATACAAGGACATTACATTACTTTGCGGAATACTTATTACATAACAAAAACACACACACAAGGACCATAATAGTTTAGTGTCTTTGGAAACTCGGAATATAATCTTCTAATCGTGGTGAAAGATCTTCAATATCTCCCATAAAGATCTTCTTTTTTTTACCTAAATCCTTTCTTTATATCCTGGGGAAAAGAAAACATAAAAGGGTGAGCTCAAATGCTCAGTAAGGGTAAAAAAAAGAAATATCAATCACATCATATTCATAAGAACATAACATTTTGGAAATCTTAACTTGCAAAAGAGATCATAATATCATAACATGGGATAAATCATAGTAGTGAAATGTAATCCCAATAATAATAACATAAAACATGAAACTTTGTGGCATACACACATTATCATAGAGAATCATTTCTTAGTAGTCAAGACTCATTTCCAAGACTATCTTAGCGGACAAAGTCCATTTCTGAACCGAGTTCACTCCTCGTTTCAGTCCTGTTTCACTGAACCGGTTTAACCCGCCGTTCCAGCCATGTTTATCTCATGAGATATAAAATCTTTACCCAATGCATTGGAGGGAGATATAGGTCCCACCCATCTCATAATGAAACCATTCTTATGTGTGCCACAAAATCATAAACCATACATCATAGCATAACCCATGAAATAAAAATGGGATTCTTAAACATCATGACATCATAAAACAATTCATATAAGATAAAAGAATTCATAAAAAAAATTCCATCACAACATAATCAAATCAATGTAATAATAGGGATAGAAACAGAACCCTTTATTATCTTAGATGGAAAATAATTTTGTTAAAACACTTGAACTCCATTCTTGAGGAAAATATCCTTTCTACTTCAAAAACACTTTTCCTTTCTTAACATGTCATACAATTATAAACTAAAAGAAGTTGATTAAAAATAAATTTGAAAACTTGTAAAGGAAGCTTCTTGGAAATAATGTTTTAAAAATCCATTCATTCCGTATAAGTTAAAAAAAACATTCTTCTCGTACTTTTGTCGGAAAAGTCAAAAAGTACCTCGTAACGTAAACAAAAGAAAGATTCCTTTTATATCTTTTTTTAAAAACTCAACGAAGGGTAAAATTGGATTTAAACAATGGTAGGTGGATGGAAACAATATTACATACTGAGGAATCATGGATTTGGATGATAAAATACACCCCAGTAAATACCAAAGTATAAACAATCTCGGATAAAATGTGATTGTGATATTTTCCCTTACCTTAGGTCCGATTTTGCTTCGTAAGTGTCCGAACCTCCTATATAATGATTTAAATAATGTCATTGACTTATTCCAGAATCATACTCATTATTACGATATCATATATGGTTCACTTATGACTTTATTTTACCCGTTCTTTTGTAAATTCCATGTTAAAGAGCGTTTTGGGTAAAATCGTTTCATTTGTCGTCCGTGTTTTGACTTGTAATTATTCATATGATTACTTAGATCATGATTAATTAATTACAGAATATAAAACATGATTTATATATAATATATATTCATAATATACATATATATAATAAATCAGTAAATGGAAAGAAATACACCGTTCATGGAGATGGTAGACCGTACGTACGCATGAACGATGTTTTCGTTTCCTTATTGAGTTGAATGGAATTAAGTAGATGACATAAATATACAAATACAGTATCATTATTATGTCATATATTTAATGATTACTTATATACTTTATAATCATTCATGAATGGTTAACGTGGAGAACGAATCTCATCACGTCGTGGAGACGGTAGTCCGTACGTACGCACGAGCGATGATATCGTTCTCATGATCGTGGGACTGTATTGGAGTGTATTTATACTATTTAAGAATCAATATAACTTTAAAATAATAATATATAGTTATTATTTACACCATTATACCCATCCAAGTAAGGTGGTGGTGGAAAATAGGTTACACCACGGCGTGGAGACGGTATTCCGTACGTACGCACGCGCGGTGATTTCATTTTCTGTAGGATGGATAGATGGTGAAATAGGGTTGATTCATACTTATAATAACATATAAGTATATGAGTGATACTGATGTTATTACTTCATAATGAAACAACCTAAGAAGAAGAAGTGGAAGAAGAAATAAAGGTGAAAGAATCGGTAACGGACATTACCTCTTCTTTGAAGCGCCTCTTTGAGACCTCCTCTTAGGGCACTAAAATTGGTCTTTTAAGAAGACCAGGACCTCTAGGATGTTTCTATGGAAGTTTAGAAGAGAATTTGTCAGGGTTTATCTGAGAATGAAGGCTCAATGTTGTGTGAGGAAGAGAGGGAGGAGGTGCCCTTTTATAAGGGAGGAGAGGGGCACCTTTGGAATAACAAAAACTATTATTTTATTATAAAGACAAATTCGGTATTAAATAGCTCCAAATTGATTTATTTCGAAGAAAAGGTGGGGATGGGTCGAAATAATATCATAAAATATAATTTAGACAATTTTAGGTTCCTATTTTAACCTTATAATTTTTATTTAACTTTAAGTTAGATAATTTTACTTTTACTGTGTCTTCTTGTTTTCTTACACTATAAGGTTAATAAAATTACTATATCAAGCCAAAAGAACCCCAAGTTGTTTATTATTAATATATATAACCTTATCTAAGTCATTTGGCCGAAACTTAGATTTTTAGGAATAAAATGACAATTAATAATATAATATTTGTTTTAAAAACTATTTTATGTCAATTTTGACACTATTTAGTAATTGATTTTTGTGAAACTCATAACAGAATTATTATTTCGAAACAAGTTAATTAAATCAATACTAACATGTCATATTAACCTAGAAAATTAGTTTAATTCATAAAAAGTCTCAAATTTTATTTATTTGGGTATTTATAACATCAATTATGTCAATATTTCATTAATAAGATAATTACTGCATCATCTTTGTGTCATAAATAAATTAAATTATTTAATGTCTAAAAATTACAAATAAAATACCATTATGTAGGAAAGCCTTTTATCTTTCTAATGAGTATTTATAGTCTAATTTATCTTATGTATAACCCTATATTAAAAATGATTTACTTATTAAACGTTGATTTTAACTATTTTAACCCTTCTTTAAATAAATTAATAATAAATGTCCTAATCTAATCCAAGTGGGCCTAAATGATCATATTTTATTCCTAAGGTTGTTTTTGGTAGAATTACACTTATCCAATAGAATTAGGACATGTGTTATTGTTATAATAAAAACATTTTTACCCTTAATTACCCTATTTACTTTTAACCGTGGTAAAAAAAAGTAAAAAGTTACTATTCACCAAAAATTATTTTCATCTCATTGAACCACATTTTACTTACTAACATCAACCGTGTCTCTCGGATTTTTGAAATTACACTCACAGAAGTGGTAAAATTAAGTTTTATGAAAAATTCATTTTTTTAACTACCACTTAGTGGTTTCACTATTCATCAAAAAATGAAAATTTCCCGAAAAATACCAAAAATTAGGACTAAGATATATTTGATATTATGAACTAAAAAATGATGTCTATTTTACCAAATTCAAAACATATCAGTTGCATTAATTAATTTAAAAATTAATTCCCATCGTCAAAACAAATAGTGTGTTCTTAAGAGATAATAACTATCAAAAGATTGACACTTGTTTATGTCTGGTTTAAATGTAGAATTACATCCAATGAACAAAATTGTATTAAATTGTAAAAATATATTCCAAATATAATTTAAAACCACTCAAATTAATAATTTATCACTATTAATTATTTTGATTAAAAAGGTTTTTTTTAATTAAAATTTAGCAATTTTCACTATTCATCAGAAAATGAAAGTTATCCGAAATGTACCAAAATTTCACCCTAAGCTAATTTCGATATTACGAATCCAAAAATGAAGTCCATTTTGAAAAATAAAATTTTAAAAATTTCAAAAAGTCGTTATTACTATTCATAACGGCTAGTTTTAATAATATTTTAATAGCATATCGTTGTTTAGTGAAACTTGGTATTGCGTACTACACACGCTATCGAGGAAGGTCGCAATTGCGTGTAATGAAAGGCAAGTCAAGGATGCGTGTTGTGCAAGCTCTTTTTGGTGTAGCGTACAACATAAGACATTAATGAAATTAAAAAGAATATTTTTCATAAAATCTCGGGGTGTTACATTCTACCCCCCTTAAAATTAATTTCTCCCTCGAAATTCGTCGGGGTTATAAATAGTTTACTATTGGAAAGTTTCTTTGATAGAAACCCACATCATAAAAAGGAATACTAAAACCAATCTTTAAAAACAAAAGTATGAAACGTAACGGTTACCCAAATAAACTAATCACTGGGTTTCCACATAGGTGAAAATATGGATATGGAAGAGAAATCTATCCATCATGTTCTGATGGAGAGTGGTAGGGAACATGGCTATGGAAAATCCAGCAATCACAAAGCCATAAATTTGTGACGATCTAAGGTACCATCTGATTCATCAGATATAAGAGCACTAGGACAACATTTTTGTTTTTCAAGATCATTTCCCAAAAGTTTATGAAATTGGAATTAGAAGAAATACTTTCGTGATTTCAGTATAGTCTCACCATTGGTCTTTCTTTGAACAATTTCCACTTCATCTCTTAATGAAATGAAGTTGAATTTTTCATTTGTGATGTGTTAGCAGATCATGTGATAGAATGATGGATCATTCCATCTGTCTCAAACAAAAGGTTAGAAAAGTTATCAAAAAATACATAAGTCCATCTATAGTGAGATTAATGATATATGGTTCCTAAAATGGACTTATACTTCATATATCATACTGCTTAATATAATAAAACCAGTTTCTACTAAATAGGGACTTCCTGTAGGCCAGTGGTAGGCGATAAAGTCCAGTCACACTTTGGTTGTGGGTTCGATTCCCACGGCCTTGTCCGACGCGATGGGTTGTCGCCCGTCCTGCAGGTTGTCCTTTTTCTAAAACTATATTACTATAACATCCCATCAATAATATCAAAAAAACTTCTATCCTTAAACAATACTAACTTATGTCCAACATAATCCATTCCAATCTTTAGGCTTATCCATAATACTACAGTCCACTCTCATAATATAGTGAAAACGATTACAAGAGATTTAATACCATCGTTGATCCCCATATATCATTATATATGTCTTGTTGGTCACATTCCAAACATTCAAAGGCCTTAATCATGTATTCTATTCAATACCCATTAAACCTTAGTGAAAACATGAATGCAGTTAAAAGTTAACACTTTCCACATACCAAAATCCTCAAGATTTTATACACTCAAACCATGATATCACTTAGTCCTTATATCAATCATGAGCTCATGAATACTGTAAAACATTTCATTTTTTCCTTATCCCTTCATTATGTGCATATCATCTTTTTTCCAAAAATATCTCAATCACTTTCCATGGTTACTGGTACCATAAAATTATTGAAAACCACAATAGACCAATACATAAATATTCCAATATTCCACGATACTATATAAAACATTATTTTGGAATCCCATCACATAAACACTTAATCATTCCACCACATCATTGTCATATTAAACATCGCCAATAGTGATCACATGTGACTTCCCGTTCTCCTTTGCCCTAAGTGGTTGCTCATGTTAATCATCACTAAACCTTGGATTAGGGAATTTATTAGCATAATGCCCCATTTCCTTGCACTTGAAGCATTGAAGTGTAGTAGGTTCATTCTGTGTATCCCTTCATTTGTTTGCATCATTAGACATCTTCTTCCCATCATTGCGGCATTCAAATTCCCGACGACCTTCCTTTCCACATTTGAAACATTTACTTGTCCCTTTAAGACAATCTCCACATGCTTCTTTCCACACTTTGAGCATAAGGAAACATTCATCTTCTTTTCACCATTATTCTGAGATTTCTCCTTGAACTCCATCTTTCGTTTCTTGTTAAAACTATGAGATGGATAAGTAACACCAAATTCTATTTCTACCTTGATAGCACAACGCACAATTTCTTCATAGCTACTGAAGTCTCTTATAGCTAATTCCCTTCGAAGATTTGGTTTTAATCCACTGAAGAAATGATCAACTTTACTTTTAGGTTGGATGATAAATCCAGATGCATACCTTGCAAGCCTTGTAAAATTGGCTTCATATATACCAACAGATTCATCATCCTTTTGCTTTAGTTCAAGAAACTCCTTCTCCATCTTTGTTCGAAGAATACGAGGGAAGTACTTATTGAAAAATAAGTTCTTGAACTCGTCCCATTCTATGGACTCAATGTCGTCTCTTTGCCTCATATTCTTGATAAGATTCCACCATTGATCAGCTTCACCTTCCAAACGATATACTGCTAAGATGACTTTATCATGTTCAGAACATTGAAGAACTGAAAATATCTTTTTAGTGGTACTGATCCATTGTTCAGCAACAAGTGGATCAAAAGACCCACTGAAAAAAGGTGGACGTTGCCTCATGAAGGAATCAATAGAATATTGTTCCCTTCTCTGCTCATTTGGAAGACCAGAATGATTCATAGCTTATGTAAGTATAGCAATAAGATTTTGTACTCCGTCTCCCATAACATTTGTTTGTTTAAGAGGACAATCATTGCATTGTCCATTGCATTGATCAACACGGTTCCTTCGGGTTCCAGCCATCATCGAAAACCCAAAAAGAATAGTGTGAGAGGAAAAAATCATGCTAGGGAAAACAACTTAATAAAGAGGGAGTACCTTCAATATCTAACATCTTAGGTTTAATTCTAAGATCGTTAGCGCAATTCTAGGACTATAACCTATACTTATACTTAACCTTAGGGACATCCCTAGACATAACATAGAAATATATATAGGGATCTCACTAAAGTTCTCGCATCCTAGTTTCCAAAGGTTGACTAAACCTCCCTCTGATACCAACTGTAGAGACCCTAATCTTAACATACATGGACATTACATTACTTTGCAGAATATTTGTACATAACAAAAAAACACACACAAGGACCGTAATAGTTTAGTGTCTTTGGAAACTCAGAATATAATTTTCTAATCATGGTGAAAGATCTTCATTATCTCCCATAAAGATCTTATTTTTTTTTACCTAAAACCTTTCTTTATATTCTGGGGAAAAGAAAACATAAAAGGGTGAGCTCAAATGCTCAGTAAGGGTAAACAAAAGAAATATCAATCACATCATATTCATAAGAACATAAAATTTTGGAAATCTTAACCTGCAAAAGAGATCATAATATCATAACATGGGATAAATCATAGTAGTGAAATGTAATCCCAATAATCATAACATAAAACTTGAAACTTTGTGGCATACACACATAATCATAGAGAATCATTTCTTAGTAGTCAAGACTCATTGCCAAGACTATCTTAGCGGACAAAGTCCATTTCTGAACCGAGTTCACTCCTCGTTTCAGTCCTGTTTCACTGAACCTGTTTAACCCACCGTTCCATCCATGTCTATCTCATGAGATATAAAATCTTTACCCAATGCATTGGAGGGAGATATAGGTCCCACCCATCTCATAATGATACCATTCTTATGTGTGCCACAAAATCATAAACCATACATCATAGCATAACCCATGTAATAAAAATGGGATTCTTAAACATCTTGAGATCATAAAACAATTCATATAAGATAAAGGAATTCATAAAAATAATTCGGTCACAACATAATCAAATAAATGTAATAATAGGGATAGAAACAGAACCCTTTATTATCTTAGATGGAAAATAATTTTGTTAAAACACTTGAACTGCATTCTTGAGGAAAATATCCTTTCTACTTCAAAAACACTTTTCCTTTCTTAACATGTCATACAATTATAAAATAAAAGAATTTGATTAAAAATAGACTCGAAAAATTGTAAAGGAATCTTCTTGGAAATAGTTTTTTAAAAATACATTCATTCCGTATAAGTTAAATAAACATTCTTCTCGTACTTTTGTCGGAAAAGTCAAAA
The DNA here is from genome assembly GCA_963277665.1 of Viscum album. Taxonomy (NCBI): domain Eukaryota; kingdom Viridiplantae; phylum Streptophyta; class Magnoliopsida; order Santalales; family Viscaceae; genus Viscum; species Viscum album. Next base: position 1,255,526,652 of record OY728157.1, on the reverse strand, counting down.
AGTACCTCATAATGTAAACAAAAGAAAGATTCCTTTTATATCTTTTTCTAAAAACTCACCGAAGGGTAAAATTGGATTTAAACAATGGTAGGTGGATGTAAACAATATTACATATTGAGTAATCATGGATGTGGATGATAAAATACACCCTAGTAAATACCAAAGTATAAACAATCTCAGATAAAATGAGATTGTGATATTTTCCCTTACCTTAGGTCTGATTTTGCTTTGTAAGTGTCTGAACCTCCTGTATAATGATTTAAATAATGTCATTGACTTATTCCAAAATCATACTCATTGTTATTATATCATATATGGTTCACTTATAAGTTTATTTTACCCATTCTTTTGTAAATTCCATGTTAAAGAGCGTTTTGGGTAAAATCGTTTCATTTGTCGTCTGTGTTTTGACTTGTAATTATTCATATGATTACTTAGATCATGATTAATTAATTCCAGAATATAAAACCTGATTGATATATAATATATATTCATAATATACATATATATAATAAATCAATAAATGGAAAGAAATACACCGTTCATGGATACGGTAGGCCGTACGTACGCATGAACGCTATTTTCGTTTCCTTATTGAGTTGAATGGAATTAAGTAGATGACATACATATATAAATCCAATATCATTATTATTTCATATATTTCATGATTACTTATATACTTTATAATCATTCATGAATGGTTAACGTGGAGAATAAATCTCATCGCGTCATGGAGACGGTAGTCCGTACGTACGCACGAGCGATGATATCGTTCTCATGATCGTGGGACTGTATTGGAGTGTATTTATACTATTTAAGAATCAATATCACTTTAAAATAATCATATATAGTTATTATTTACACCATTATACACATCCAAGTAAGGTGGGGGTGGAAAATAGGTTACACCACGGCGTGGAGACGGTATTCCGTACGTACGCACGCGTGGTGATTTCATTTTCCATAGGATGGATAGATGGTGAAATAGGGCTGTTTAATACTTATAATAACGTATCAGTATATGAGTGATACTGATGTTATTACTTCATAATGAAACAACCTAAGAAGAAGAAGTGGAAGAAGAAATAAAGGTGAAAGAATCGGTAACGGACATTACCTCTTCTTTGAAGCGCCTCTTTGAGACCTCCTCTTAGGGCACTAAAATTGGTCTTTGAAGAATACCAGGACCTCTAGGATGTTTCTAGGGAAGTGGAGAGGAGAATTTTTCAGGGGTTGGCCGATCTTGAAGGCTCAAAGTGGTGTGAGGAAGAGAGAGAGGAGGTTCCCTTTTATAAGGGAGGAGAGGGGCACCTTTGGAATAACTAAAACTATTATTTTATTATAAAGCCAAATTCGGTTTTAAATAGCTCAAAATTGATTTATTTCAAAGATAAGGTGGGGAGGGGTCGAAATAATCTCATCCAATAGAATTTAGACAAGTTTAGGTTCCTATTTTAACCTTATCATTTATATTTAACTTTAAGTTAGATAATTTTACTTTTACCATGTCTTCTTTTTTTCTCACACTATAAGGTTAATAAACATACTATATCAAGAAAAACGAACCCAAAGTTGTTTATTATTAATATATATAACCTTATCTTAGTCATTTGTCCGAACCTTAGATTTTTAGGAATAAAATAACAATTAATAATATAACATTTGTTTTAAAAGCTATTTTATGTCAATTTTGACACTATTTAGTAAATGATTTTTGTGAAAATCATAACAGAATTATTAGTTCGAAAAAAGTTAATTAAATAAATACTAATATGTCATATTAACCTATAAAATTAGTGGAATTCATAAAAAGTCTTAAATTACATTTATTTGGGTATTTATAACATCAATTATGTCAATATTTCATTAATAAGATAATTACTGCATCATCTTTGTGTCATAAATAAATTAAATTATTTAATGTCTAAAAATTAAAACTAAAATACCATTATTTAGGAAATATTTTTACCTTTATATTGAGTATTTATAGTCGAATTTATCTTATGTATAACCCTATATTAAAATTGATTTACTTATTAAACTTCGGTTTTAACTATTTTAACCCTTCTTTAAATAAATTAATAATAAATGTCCTAATCTAATCCAAGTGGGCCTAAATGATCATATTTTATTCCTAAGGTTGTTTTTGGTCAAATTATACTTATCCAATAGAATTAGAACATGTGTTAGGGTAATAATAATAACATTTTTACCCTTAATTACCCTATTTACTTTTAACCATGGTAAAAAAAAACTAAAAAGTTACTATTCACCAAAAATTATTTTCATCTCATTGAACCACATTTTACTAACTAACATCAACCATGTCTCTCGGATTTTTGAAATTCCACTCACAGAAGCGGTAAAATTTAGTTTTATGAAAAATTTATTTTTTTAACTACCACTTAGTGGTTTCACTATTCATCAAAAAATGAAAGTTTCCAGAAAAATACCAAAAATTAGGCCTAAGCTATATTTGATATTATGAAAGAAAAAATGATGTCTATTTTACCAAATTAAAAACATATCAGTTGCATTAATTAATTTAAAAATTAATTCCCGTCGTCAAAACAAATAGCGTGTTCTTAAGAGATAATAACTATCAAAAGATTGCCACTTGTTTATGTCTGGTTCAAATGTAGAATTACATCCATTGACCAACATTGTATTAAATTGTAAAAATATATTCCAAATATACTTTAAAACCACTCAAATTAATAATTTATCACTATTAATTATTTTGATTAAAAAGGTTGTTTTTAATTAAAATTTAGTAATTTTAACTATTCATCAGAAAGTGAAAGTTATCCGAAATGTACCAAAATTTCACCCAAAGATAATTTCGATATTCTGAATCAAAAAATGAAGTCCATTTTGAAAAATAAAATTTTCAAAATTTCAAAAAGTGGTTATTACTATTCATAACGGCTAGTTTTAATAATATTTTAATAGCATATCGTTGTTTAGTGAAACTCGGTATTGCATACTACACACGCTATCGAGGAAGGTCGCGATTGCGTGTAATACAAGGCAAGTCAAGGGTGTGTGTTGTGCAAGCTCCTTTTGGTGGAGCGTACAACACAAGACATTAATGAAATTAAAAAGAATATTTTTCATAAAATCTCGGGGTGTTACACGGAGGATGGTGCAGTTGATCACTCACTGGTTGGATTACCTCACCCTCGGAGCAGTTGATGTGGAGAGTCCGACTTATCATGTAGTCGTGGACCAGTATGCAGATGATTTCCCTGAAGATGTTGCAGGACTACCTCCACGTAAAGAGGTTGACATCTACATTGACTTGTACCCTGGTATGGCACTGGTATCTATTCCAGCGTATCAGATTGCTCCCGCGGAGCTTCATGAGCTGCGAGTATAGCTAGAAGACTTGTAGGGAAAGGGATTCATCTGACCTAGTGTTTCTCCCTGCGCAGCCCCAATTCTATTTTCCAAGAAGGCAGATAGAAGCTTGAGGCTCTATGTCTACTATCATCGCCTGAACCTGGTGACCGCGAAGAACAAGTACCCACTCCCATGATTGATGAACTCTTTGATCATCTCAAGGGAGCATGATGGTTCTCGAAGATAGATCTTAGATCCGGCTATCACCATCTCAGAGTTCGAGATGTGGATGTGCAGAAGATGGACTTCAGGTGTCGGTACGTCCACTATGAGTTCTTGGTTATGACCTTTGGCGTAACCAACACTAAAGCAGTGTTCATGAGCCTCGTGAACATGATCTTTTAGCCTTACCCCGATCGCTTTGTCGTAGTCTTCATCAACGACATACTGATCTACTCGACTATTGAGGAGGAGCATGCCTACCATTTGTGGGTGGTACTCAACACACTCCGAGAGCACCAGCTTTATGGTAAGCTCTTAAACTGCCAGTTTTGGATTTAAGAGGATCAATGTTTGGGACACGTCATCTCGGAGGATGGATTTTCAGTGGATATAGAAAAGATCAAGGCGATACTTGTGTGGGAGCCACCCTGGAGTGTGACAAAGGTATATAGTTTCATGGATTTGGCTAGATACTACTGGAGATTCGTGTCAAACTTCTCCAGAGTTGCAACACCACTATCATCATTGATGAAGAAGGGGAAACCCTTTGTGCGGTTAGAGAGATGCCAACAGAGCTTTCAGAAGATGAGGAAGAGGCTGACTAGTGCTCCCATATTGAGGCTTCTAGAGGAAGGTGTAGGGTACATATTCATCTACGATGCATCATGGACTGGACTCGGGTGTGTCCAAATGTAGGAGCGAGTAGTTATCATGTATAGTTCTCGGCAGTTGAGATAGCATGATCAGAACTATGCTACCCATGACCTGGAGTTAGCAGCAGTGGTTTTCTCTTTAATGATGTGGCGACACTATCTGATGGGAGAACGTTTTACCGTGTACTCTGATCACAAGAGTCTCAAGTATATCTTCTCTCAGAAGGACTTGAACCTGATACATCGGTGATGGCTTGACTTCCTCCAGGGATATTACTTCGAAATAGTCTATACTCCTGGGAAGGGGAACGTTGTTGCGGATGCACTCAGCAGGAGGTATGGTATACATATGTTAGGAGAGGTGATAGAGAAGCTGGCCGCATTGCAGATATCTTTTGTGGATAGGGATAGAGCAACCTTTCTTTAGTCTCTTACAGTCACTCCCCTACTTCTTCAGCTAGTTAGGGAGGCGCGGCATGGGGATGCTGACTGCGAGAGGTGACATGCTCAGATATCCACAAGGAAGGCACCTTATTGATTTTATGAAGGTGGGGAGCATGTCATCCACTTCAGAGGACGTACCATGGTACTAGTTTCACTTTAGTAGGAAGTGTTGAGGGATTTTCACACTTCCCCTTTATCGGTACATCCAGGACTGGCGATGATGTACCGGGACCTTTGACGACAGCATTGGTGGCCAGGTATGAAGAAGCAGGTAGTAGAGTTTGTCTCACAATGCCTCACATGTCAGCAAGTGAAGGCAGAGCACCAAGTACCAGCAGGCTTGGTTCAGCCCTTAGTGGTCCTAGAGTGGAAGTGGTATGGGATATCCATGGACTTCGTGATGGGTCTTCCAAGTACATCCAGGGGTCATGACTTGATTTGGGTGATCGTTTACCCACTCACCATGTCGGACCACATTCTACTGATCAGAGTGCAGGGATCTGTTGAGACCTTGGGACACCTCTATGTGCAGAATTTAGTGCGTTTACATGGAGTACTATCTTCTATTGTCTCTGACCATGACACAAATTTTACTTCCTGGCTATAGAAGGGGTTGCAGGACGCTTTTAGGACACAGCTTCGCTTGAACACCACCTTACATCCTCAGACTGATGGTCAGACCGAGAGGACTAGCCAGACCCTCGAGGAAATGCTATGTGGATGCGTCCTCAATTTCAGTTGCAGATTGGAGGATCACTTTCCTTTGGTAGAGTTTTCCTACAACAACAGACATCACTCCACCATAGGTATGGCAAATTTTGAGGCCTTGTATGGACAGCTTTGCAGATCGCCACTCTGCTCGATAGACCCAGGGGAGTCAACACTAGTGGGAACAGAGATGGTATGGGATACCACCAAGAATGTTCAGATCATCCAGGATCAGATAAAGATGGCACATAGAAGACAGAAGTCATATGCTGACCGGAGATAGAGACCTATGGAGTTCGAGGATGGAGACCATGTCTTCTTTAGGGTCTCACCTCGATGAGGTCTACGAAGGTTTGGTCGCGGTGGAAAGTTATCTCCAAGGTTTATCAGACCTTTCCAGGTCCTCAACAGAGTAGGCGAGGTGGATTACCACTTAGATCTTCCACCTCAGTTGCACTGGGTGAGCAATGTCTTCCATGTATCTTAACTGATGAGATATGTGTATGAACCATCCCACATAATCAACCATGGAGAGCTAGAAATTGATGACGGGGTGATGTTCATAGAGGTTCCAGTTGTGATTGAGGATCGATAGGAGAAGGTCCTACGTGGACTGTCGATAACTTTTGTGCGCATTTGCTGGCAGCACGGAAACCTCCAGGAGAGCACATGAGAGCGGGAGGCTCAGATGCATGCTCAGTACCCCCTTTTGTTCCCTTAGTGTGAGTTGTGGCTTACGGGGACATAAATCCCGGAGGTGGGGAGAATGTAAAGTCCAATAAATTCTATGATTTTTTTTTCTTAAATTAATGGGATTATTTCAGTTCTATAGTTTTTGACAGTGCTTGATTTTGAGGCCTGGTGTTCCCGGAATCAAATTCTGAATTTTTTATCGAGTATATTCAGTAAACATGCGAGCGGGTTTTTATAACTTTTGAACCGGTGCTCATAACTGAAATATGAGGACACCTTTGAAATCACAGCGTTGGTAATTTCTTAGTGAGACCTTCACCACAGTTGCGTTTTATCAAGAGTGGAAGATTTTTTTGGGGGGTTTTTAATTAAATTGAATAATGTTAAATTTTTAACTTTATTTTATTTTGGTGGTTGAAACCTCCAAGGGGACGTTAGTGGTGGGGGCCACCACACCATAACCTCTCATGAGAGGTTATGATTGTGGGTCCCACCCACACATAACCTCCCTTGGGTGGATGTCATGGTGGTGGGGCCCACACGCACATAACGTCCCTAGGGAGGATTATTAGGTGGGGCCCACACAGGCTTTAAACCTCCTTTAAAACCCCAATTAAATTGGTGAAACTCTTCACCTTCCCCCTTCATTTAATGAGACATCTCCTCCAATTTAATTAATTAAAGTAACTTAATTAATTTCAAATCATTTTGAAGTATTTGAATTCATTATGCTAACATTATAATATGTGATGTATTATTATGGTGGGGGGTTGGCATAATCCTTGTTGGGAGAATTAAGGAGAAGAAGATACTTTGAAAGAATTATGGAGAGGAAGAGACTCTTGGAGAATTGAGAGGACTTCATCCTCTCAACGAAGAATGTGAAGAATGCCCGTCACCACCGAAGAATGACGAGCACCATCTTCTCCCTCTTCAACCAGGTCATGTAGAGGAAAAACCACCGTCCACGACGAACCTCGACGACATCATCTCGACTCGTCTTCCCTGAATCCTTCCTCCTCAACTTCATCGTCTACTCCTCTGATGTTGACGAAACGACACCGCTTTTCCGAAACTCGATCAACGATCACCGAACTTGAGGTTGGGGGTTTGAGTTATTTTTTACTCATTATTCGTTGTAAAAATTTATGGTATGAGAACCGAATGATATCACCGTAACGAGAAGGGTTCAGACCACATGAACATGGCCCAACCCTCCCCTTTTGCTGATTCTCGTTTTATGATGATGGAGGAGGCACACGCGGTGACCGAGCGAGCCGACCGCGAAGAAAGCCGGCGGAGCAAGGACACCAGGTAGCCACAAGGGCGTGGCACCGCAATGCCTCATAGTGAACCGAGTCAAGGCTAGGTAGGCCGTGGCGGTGCCGAAGGGGCATGGTGCCATCGCACCACGTCGGATGAAAAGGTTCACGGCCATGAAGGCCATAGTGGTTGGATGGCAGTGCGACGCTGTCGTGCCGCGCGGAGCAGTATGGAGCTGCGGCCAGGGCGGGCCGCGGCGGAGGGGTGCAGCGCTTCGCACCAAGCCGATGGTGCAGGACCACAGCCTTAGGCTGTGGTGGACAAGAGAGGGAAGCCGACTGAGCCAGCCTCCGGAGCGCGCTACATGTGTGAACCTTCGGGTCCCATTGTTACCAGAGGTCGGCACAATGCGCCGGCCGTTTCAGACAAAGGGGTGGCACAGTACCTTCCTCCCACGCGTGGCCAGCTAGGCCACGCGAGCCGCCACCTGGCCACGCGGGCCGCCACCAGGCCACGCAGGCCACCGGGTCAGGCCACGTCTTTGGGTCGGGTCAGAACCGCAGACTGGGTCGGACCCCAGTACGGACCTGGTTCGTGTTGGGTCGGGTCCGTCCCACTAGGTCCGACCGGACCCTAACCCGTCAGACCCAATTACACCTAATCCCCCATAACTCAGGCTATGGGTTTCTGTTTTACAAACCGTTAGCGACACCATTTTTTTGGAGCATAACAGTCCCTTTGAGTATACCCCACTAGATTTTGGGATATAATTGGGATACGATCAGGCTGGTTTGTACATGAAACCAAACTACTCCCCTGAGACTAAAAGACTAATAACTCATAGACTGGGCGTCTTACTGACGCGTCGTCTATTGCGTTGAGACCCCTAATATGTGGCGGTACTTTGATATACTTCCACGTGAGACTTCATGACACTTTGAGTATTAACCCATAGCTCATAGAGAAGATCCTCTCGGAAATGAGCAGACAAAGTGCGGAGACCTAGTAGCTGACAGACCTAAAGACTGCTTGCCCGATTCAACTTGGAGTGATTCGACTAACCCAGTGGGGAGTGCCGTGTATTTGGCGGCTGACCCATGGCGGACGAAGCGCCTGGTACTTGGCAGCAGACCCACGGTACATGACAAGAGGAGTACCTCTGTAATCTATTAGGGGGAGTGCTCGGTATTTGGCGGCAGACCCATAGCGGACGGAGCGCTTGGTAGTTGGCAGCAGACCCACGATACGTGAGAAGAGCCTCGGTGTCGCGATAGGCCCACTGTACCTGATAGTGGAGGAGTTCTCCAACAACCGTGGTTTCTATAATAAAAATCCTGGATTGAGGTTAGACAATGACCTTTTGTGTTTTCCTCATGATTGATATTGGTTATTTGATAACTTAGGTATATGTATGGGGATATACCTAAGTAATGGTTATCCATTGAAATCATACTTTGTGGTTTATCCTTGTTGAATTTTGTGAGACCTTGAGGGTCTCGAGGTCCCTAATGAGTATCATTATACTCACCCCTACACGGGCTATGCTTGCACCTCGTTGTGTTGGATGCAAATGACGAACAACGTTGATGGAGGCCAAGAGCGCTAGGACTGGACGGTACCCGGAGGAGGACCTTACGACCTATCGGTACACGGTGGAGTCTGACGGATGTGGAGTGTTGTGGAGGCCATCTGTACATACTCATCAGGTAGGAACCCCGAAGGACAATCCAGGAGCTGCTAGACACCTTCCAGCTATTTTTATTTTTTTGTACATATTTGTCTTTTCCTTATACTTTATAGTTGGGCTTGTATTTCCAGCCCCTTTACTTTCAGTACACTTGTTATACAGATTTTACTTAGTGTTTGCTTCCGCTTGTACTCTGGTTGTATGTTTTTATGTTTTATAAAGGAAATTCCTTCCCAGTTTTAGGGAATTATGCCTTTGCTGCTAGTCGCCAGCCCCTGGCCTATGAAAGACAGGCTTGGGGTAGTCACGATACGGGCCCCAGGGGTTGGTCATGACCTCAATCATGAATATTTTTATTGTTGTTATCTAATTATGGTATTTGATAGAGTTAGGTCATTGGAATGGTCATTAATATCTACATTATATTTTATTGTATTAGACTACAAGATGATCTGTGTTATGTTTTTTAGTTTTTTGAATGAAGTTGTTGTTTTATATGTTGTGGTCATCAGTAGCAATTTCGAATGAGTGATGCAACCCACCAAGTTTATATTTTATAGTTATTGAAAACCCTTTTAAGGATTTTCATATAGTTGGTGGATTATAACCTATTTCAGGTGCTCAGACGAATCTAATATCACTCATTTATAATGAGATAAATACATTGGTGTTTGTACAGCTCGAAAAGGATATGATGGAGTGATTTATGCTGGATCATTGGATCATTCTAATTTTGAACCCTTCTTAGGACATTGATTATTTTTTGAAGTGTTATGTGTTTGGTGTGGTTTCCATGTGTTTTCCTTATACAATTATTATCAACATTAATATTTAATGGTTGGGAGTGAACCACTCATATTAGTGGAAATCTTATCGATAAATTATTTTTTGATGAGTGTGGATAATTCATGGTTTTTAGTTCTTCTCTTATAGTGGAACGTCCACGTGGTGAGAGAATGGTTATGGCGTAAATTATGGTTAATAATAATCTAAATATGATTCTTTTTTCTTCTTAATTATTATTTTGAGATGGACATGATCCTATATTCTCATAGGTGAATTCCAATGTTCCTTTATAGAGATGTGGTACAACCAATTTATTGATGCTCGGACCTGAGAAGATTATGGAATCACATGTGATGCCCTTTATTCTTCTCATGTGGTTGTTTTTTGAGATTTCGATTGAGGAACCTAGTTTGTATTATTTTTGGGGATTAAAATGTTGAAATGCGTGGAGGGTGTAGTAAGCATGGTTTTTTCTAATAAAAAATTAACTCAATTGTGCAGTTTCCATATCCTGGTACCCACTTAGAGGTTAAAAGGGAAATTAAACATCCTAGAAAATATCATAAATATTAAATTATGGTTTCATTGATATGTGGGTACAAATTTTACCCCCTAACTATGTCAACATTTAATTTGGGGTGAATTAGTGCATTTTAATAATTATATTATGCAAAAAAATATTATTTTGAATCAATACTAGCATATTTGTGATAGATTTTTTATATATCCAAAATAGTGTCTTGAATGGGAAATCATAGAACTTTATTATGTCAGAAATTTTGGATTTAACCTTTTAGTGGAGTAAATTATTTTTCATTATGGTTCTCAAGGATGGGATATCATTGGATGAATAAATTTTATTTAAAAAGAAAAATTTTAATTTATTAATTAAATAACATATTGGTTAATAAAACCATAGGCATATTACATGAGTCATATTTGAGTATCTTTATTGCTAAAAAATAGGGTTAGTTGAATAATACCCAAGATGTTGGGATTCTGATATAGATATTTTTTAGGAAATGATGATCTCTTTTTAGGATGGATCTTGGTAGATTCAACAGTGGTTTAGAGAATGAGTAACTATAATAGAATTTATACATGAAATCATCTACACCGTCCAATAAAAAAAATTATTCATCATTGATAAGTACAATATCTGATAGTATCTTTTTATTATTTACTATTCCTAAATATTTTTTATAATATCCATAAAATAAATTACTTTGTGGTGGTCTATATTTGGAATTGAGTCATAAATTGACTAAACTGAATAATACTAATAAAATTTACTTGTAATATTTATTCAATGTGGAATTATTATAAAAAATATATTTCAAATGAATTATTAATTAAAAAAGGGATAAATTGATTTTTCTAATATTATCACATTTCAAGAATTATTTGACCTTTAATAATTTTCCAATATGGGGATTAATTTTACATGTGTTTATTGTAATTTCCTCAAGTGAGATTTGCCATCATTCCTTAAACCCACCACCAATCCATGTTCTATGTTATTTAGAATTTTTTTTATTTTATTAGTAGTTATTGTTATTTCCACATAAAACATTTTTTTTATCTAATTCCTTCAAATATGAACTATTTACATCATGTTGTTTTCCAACCGAGAAATCCCGAAATAATGGTTTAAATTTTGAAATGAAATATTGGATATCCCTGGTAAACCGTGATTAGTGACTATTGAATCTAATATCTTTTATTAAGAGGGAGGTATGGTGTAATATCCTAGATCCCACACTATCAAATTCAATGTTGAAATCATAAACATTACATTTTAGGATTTTATGCCAATAATTGTGAACCACTTTTTCCATTCGAACTAAACAACATCAAATAGAGAAATGGGATCACTTACGTTCATGAGGACCTACTAGGTTTAGAGTTATATAAACATAGGAAAAACATATACATAAACAATACCCATGACATTAAATAAAATTTTCTCCAACTTAACCAATATTATCTTATTTCAAATTATTCAATCATCATCATTCATATGAAGTCCCATATAGTCATAACTCGTTCAACCTATTTCATTATAACATGGGGAATATTAAACACAATAACAGTTTTATCAAATTCATAATAAAGGTAAACATAATAATTATCAATTGAAAATAATAAATTATAAGAAGATATTCACAAGGGTATTCTAAAATAATCAGAGTGCATGAGAGAATCACAAAAAAAATCATATGCATCAATATATATATCGTCAAAAATAAATGAAAGGAATAGAAAAGGGTTATTATATTTAATAATCATGATCCATATGATATCAATATTTAATAATGGAAATATTATAAAAATCATGTAAATCATATAAATTTTTTTATATATTGGAATATCATTATCATTACACACTTACCAAAACCTTTTAATTTGAATAATAATGATGAAAAATTCAAATATAATTCATTGAATAAATAATATTACCAAATTAATTGGAGTGACATCTAGGATAAAAAAAAAAGAATATATAATAGAATCACCTGACACTATTGGGTCCACCAAATTTTATAAATTTTAATAGGATCAGTTTGTGCTATCTGGTTTGCCCCATTGTATAAGTTATAACGAGCTCACCCGACATTATCTAGGCCACCCAAAAATATACATAATTTCCCAGAAGTAGAATATGAATAAATTAAAAATATATTTCATATAATTTTAAACATTAAAAAACAACCATTAATCATGTTATAATATGGTTAAACATTAAAAATGAAAGAGATTCCTTTCCAATCACTTTCAATTTTGATTAACCCATGAAGGAGAAATGAGATTCATAAGAATATTTTTGAAAAATTAATATTCCATCAATAGAAAAAATGAGGATGGTATCAATACCAATTATACCTAGTGTTGGATATGTAAAAAAAATGGTTTTTTACATTTACAAATTTAAATACTCATAAAATATTTTTAGAAACATTATAGAAGAATATATTCTTTTAATTTTAAAAAACAATTTTTAAAACATTAATCATTATGAAAATCATTTTATTTGAAATTCTTATTTTTAAAACAATAATTTATATAATATTTTGAAAAAAAATTCATTAAATATAATCTTTTAAACATAAAAATAAATCTTTAAAAAATGACGATCATGGCATTGTGTAATTTTGTACAAACCGAAAAAACCTTCCTTTTTCCTGGTAAAATGGTTTGAAAAAAACCATGTTTAGAATGAGACAAGAAGATTTATTTAATTTTTTTGTGAAAATAAATAGTATTAATAATTTATTTAATAAAAAAATTTAATAGGTGGTTTTTTAAATATTATAAGAAAAAATGCTTTTAGAAATAAGGATTCTCGAGGAGATAAATAATGTCAGATCTTTTTAACTGTATTTTCTCAAATATTGGAGAGAAAATATTGTCAAAATGTTACATTTACTTGTAAATATCATAGATAACCATATATAAAGAAACATAACAAGTTTCTATAGTGATTAATCAGAATAGGTCATCATTGGATGCATAATCATAAATAATTTGGATAAATGAGGAGATTGTATCAAAGGACCTTTAACACTTTTGTAACATTGAATAATAATCTTTAGGAAAGAAAAAAATGAAATTAAACATATAATATCAATAAATAATGATATTAATGATATAAAATTATAAATTACATGTATACACACCAAAAATAACAATATATGTTAATAACATAACAAACATCACAAAGAATGAAAATTGAGAAAAAAATACCTTAATGCTTTAAAAACATTGAAACTATAAACATCATGAATGGGATAAGTTAAAATGGATATGTAAATACCCATATAATTAATTATAATAATATTAATCAATATTCATAGTTAGTATATTCCTCAAATAACCAGAATAATTTGTGATTATAGCATATATATCGTAGATACAAAAGCTTGTCGAGAACACCCTTACATTTAATATGACTTTTCATGCGTGTATTTATAATTATAATTAATAAACCTTGTAAATTTGTTTATTTTAATTATAAAATTTTCCATTTTTATTATAAATTATATTTTACATATTAACATGTAATATACAATTACTTAATCGATTAATTTAGGATCGAATGTTTTGGCCACATTCAACATGTGTGCCAAAAACAACTTAGGTGGGTTGACTATGGAAAAAGAGTTCATTAATAAAAAATATATATAAAAATAAACATGAAATACTTATTATATTTATATAGTAATTGTAATTTTAAAATCCATCATTAATGATTGTTCTGAAAAATGAACTATGATTACCACTATGGAGACGGTAGGAAGCTTGTACGCATAAGTAAAATTTCTATTTTTAAATAATCATTTTTGAAAGATGTAAAGTAATATATTTTATTTATATAATGATAATAATATCATAAGTAACATACTATTTAATTTTATATAATTATATATATCTTCATTGTGATGTGGGGGTGAAAAATGAATCTCATCTCTTCGAGGAGGTGGTAGTCCACACGTCCATGAATGACATTATCATTTTTGGGTGAGTGAAAAGGTAATATAAAAATGATATATTATATTTATAGACTTATAATTATGTAATTAATATCTTTTATAGTTAATTTATTTAAAATATATTTATTATATTTACACTTATTTCATTCCATGTAATGTGTTTGTGGAAAATAAATCAGATCTCTTCACGAGGTTGTAGTCTGCAAAAAACAAGAGTGACGTTATCATATACCTTATAGAAGAAAATATAAAATGATATATATGGTATAATGACTAAATATTTATAATTATTTTATCAATCTCATGTATAAAAATTATTTACATCACCATACCCAAAAGTGATAGGCGGTAATTGAAAAAAGAATGAGATCGTTTCATGAGGAGGTTGTCTATCGTACACATTAATGATGAATTCAAAACACATTTGATGGATGTGTGTGTTGTTTTTAGAGGTAAAATTAACATAAATTAATATATGTATATGGGAAATACAAATTTCATCATACCATCATGTAATAATAAAAATGTCATGATGTGTAAAAGTTATAAAATACAAACTCTTATTGAAGAACATTATATATTCTTCAGGTATCTTACTTAGGTGTCCATAGAAGGCCTTAGTTTAGTGAATATATAAATAAAAAAAGGATACTAGAATTATTTTATATTGTTTTTAATTTATTTGGATATTTTAGGGAATAACACAAGTGTTTTAATCATTCGAATATGGGAGAAAGATGGTTCCCTTTTATAAGTTTGGCGAGTTGAACACCTATAATTTTTTTGAATGAATGAATAAAACATGCATTTCATTCAAGACAAAATAATGGTACCTTGTCAATTATATAATTTTTAATGTCAAAAAATGGCTACAAAATGTATTTTCACAAGTTTGCGGTAATTTTGAAACATTATATTATATATTTAACCACTATGTATACTAATCTTCACCTTAGTCTCTATAATTAATTTTAATTATTTCCTATAATATCTATGGTAAAAAATATTTTTATGTTATTATATAGTATATATTCTATTTATCCTAGTAATAAAATCTATTTGGCCAAATTAATGTCAATAACAATTAAAATTATTCTTGTATATGTGACAAGATATGGGGTTTTTAAGAAGAGTAATTTCTGGGGAAAAGATTATTCTATATTAAATATATGACTAATTATAATAATTTTATGAAATTAGGTTAATATTTAATTATATTTATTATAATATTTTTATTTATAACATTACTAATTATTTATTATTTTAAATAATTAAAAATGAGAATCATTATGAATTTTAATATGTTTTTGGGAAAACCTATTTTTTATAAAAAACCAATAAAAAACAACATATATATGATTTAAAGTTGTTAAGTAGATTAAATATAAATAATTATCTCAAATTTTATATGAATTTTTTGTCAAAAAATATTGGGTCTTTCCAATTAGTAAATTTAGTGAAAAGAAAAGACATTTGACAAATATCAATAGTTTAAACTATTCACTAAATAATAAATATTTTTTGAAATTTTTGAAAATACCACCCAATGTAAGTTTTGATATTACAATTAGAAAAAAAGATCATTTTTTAAATAAATTTTCAAAAAATTTCAAATCATTATTATAATACATTTTAATAAAATGTAATAAAAAACATTTTTTAAGAATTTTTTTAAAGAATACAAATCATTATAGAAAATTGATTGATAGTTTAACGTAAAAAAAATTATATATTGATTAATAAATATATATATATATATATACATATAATTCATATAATATTAAATACATTTCATACCATCTATTTTAATAGAAATTTTATAATAGTAATATATATATCATGGATTGTTTATGTTTGGTGTTCCATTGGAATACATTATCAATCATAAAAATTTAAAGGTTACATGTAAAAAAATATTACGAGAGTGTTTCAAGTAACAGAATCTTACCCCTAGTGTTTAATATAACGTAAAATAAACCTAGGGTTTAATTATTAGTTATGTTATTTAATGTATTTTTAAATATCAGGTTGTTAAATTCTCTTCCCCTTTAATAAATTACATCCTCACAATGGGAAAATTATCTTGGTAATTAATGGTTGTACATTTAAAAATACATTTGTTTTAAACCCACATCATAAAAAGTGTTAATAAAATATCACCTTAGTAAGAGATAAATATAAGTGAGATGATCATATGGAATATCACATAACTAGGTTTCCAGATCGTATGACATAATTGTGAATAGAATAAAAAAGAATAAATAATTATATATAGTGGTTGAGTTTATAGATAGAAAAATTGAAGGATCAATGGAATGTTAAGGGCATCAATACCATAGTTTTGTGCTCATTTAAAAGACTACTAGTTCATTATGAAATTAAATGTAATTTGATAATATATTTTTCAAGAAAATTTTTCTATATTTGATGAATTATCATAGTATATATACTATGAGAAATTTAAATATAGTTACATGATGAGTATAATTTTATCATTTATACAATTTAAAAACTAATATTATATATTACTCTAACGTTGTGTATCCTATTATAAATTTTAATTCCTGATGCAAAAAAATTTATAAATACTACGTAACTATAAAAGGGATAAAATATGTTCTTACAATCTTTAAACTTTAACCAAAAAATGTTTATCTCGTGGAAAGATAATTCCCAAAATTAAATAATATCCATACTTTAATCTCTAAATTTCAAATGTAATACCTAATTTTTAATCCTGATTATTCCATATAATACAATCATTAACATTATTCAATCATTTATTAAATATATTTTAAACAAAAATATTATAATGATATGATAATATATTATTCCTAGATAAATCATATTTTGTTCCATAAAAATAATCCCATATGTTTTGGAAAAAAATAAAATCATTATGTGAAATAAAATTTCATACTAAATTAGAGATCATGTTGGCTAGTGGAAGGAGTTAATCACTTATCATCTTAGAATCATGGGCTTATGATATACCACCTTGAAGAATGAAACAAGTTGTAACCCTGCATACAGGTTTTCTTTTTTTTTTCTTTAAAAATGATAACTAATTTTTCTATTTATTAAGCATCATGTTGATTATAGGGGTTAAAAAACAAAACCCAAAAAAAATATCATTTTTTAATTAATATCCTAAAATAAATTACAACATAAAAACTTAGATGAGGTGTCATAGATATTGAACATAATGATAAAACTTAACCATAGAGACCTATAATGGTATCCATAACTCTTATTAAATCCTCACATGAAAACATCATGATCTCTAATGTTTTCTAAACATGCCTATAATACCAACTCTAACAACCTAGAACCCACAGTCATGGATTTGGTGTCGAAATCATAAATATTACATTTTCATATTTGATGATGGAAATTTTGTCCCATTTCATTCCATCCAAAACATACAACTTAAAATGAAAAAATTTGATAACATTGATTCATGAGGACCATTTAGGTTTATATTATTATTGAATAAAGAAAAAAATACAACATAAACAATACCCATATCATCAAATAAGACTTTATCCAAGTTAAAAAATATTTTCTTATTTAACATTATGTCATCATCATCAGCCATATGAAATCCATTCTAAAAAAAAACCCTTACGACAACTAATTTATAACCCATGGAAAAGAAAACATAATAATGGTGAGCTTAAAATATTAGAATGATAAAATATATTCATTAAAAAATCAGTTTTATCAAGGAGATTAGGAAGTTAATAAAGGTATGGTGTCATAATAATAGATTAAGATAAAATCACAAAATAAATCATACACATCTATACCTAGATCATAAAATATGATAACATGGGAAAGTCAAGATTCATAAAAATTCATAATCGCGAGACATGTGATATCAATCTTGGTCAAATGAACAATTATAGTCCCATATAAATAATAGATAAAACTTATTGGTATATTGGAACTTGACCATCATAGATAAGTTACAAAACCCTTATAATTGGAATAACCATATGAACAACATACATTATAATTCAACGGAGAACATAATAATTACCAAATGCATTGGAAAAATATCTGGGAACACACATCATATAATCAATAATGGTCTTAGTGAAACATATCTGGGAATCCCCAATATATAAGTTGTGATGTGATCTCCCAACACTATCTGGGCCACCCCATAAAAAAAGTTATAATGAGATCGCCTAGAATATTCTATGGAAATTATAATATAAGTAATTTTCATGAGCCATAGCATTAATAATGTAAGAAAGTGTTTGAATGAGATCATAAAAGTCCTAAAAAAATCATTATTAATTTCATATCATTGTCAACCTTTAGAATAGAAATGGATTCTATGACAATTTTTATGAAACATGATTAACCCGTGGAGGAGAAACAAGTTTCATAACATTCTCAATGAAACTATATTAATTCATAAAGAGAAAGAATGAGGATGTTATAAAATCCAAATATCACTAGTGCAGTATAAGTACCAAAAATGGTGTTTTACATTGATGAATTAATGTACCATTAAAATATCATTAAAAATTATGTAGGGATATATCCTTTTCATTTTAAAAATAACTTTTTGAAATATAAAACTTTTTTGAAATCCATTTCACTGAAAATAATTTTTTGAAAATGATGAATATAATGAATATTAAGAAAAAAATTTATATAAAATTTATCTTTTAAACAATAAAATTAATAACAAATAAATGATGATCGTATTGATGGGTTATTGCATACATGTCGAAAAGAGAATTAATTTTTTCACGGTCTAAAGGATTGAGTTTTTCTCATTCAAAAAGTGGAAAGAATATTTCCTTGAAAAAAAATTAAATGAAAATTTGATGAAATTCATTTACTAAATAACCATGATAAACAATAAGAATATAACAAATCACTTTTTACAACTCTTATATCAGTGAATCATTGGCCCCATGAAATAATAATATTAAAATAATCTTTTAATATATTGAAAATAAGTATATTAAGGATATTACATTTAAAAGGGGCATTATATACCCCTCATAGAATATTGTATGTGTATAACATAATATACATCTCAAAGAAAAAAAGTTATATTAAAATCCCATATCGGGTTGAAAATAATGAAATCATATACACCAAGAAAGATAGATCTTAAAATGTATATTTAATCACCATAAATCTAAGGATAATAATAATAACTTATATTAATGCTTAATATATAAAACAAACAAAAATAATAATTGTGAAAATGACACATCTCTCTAAGAAATAAAAGTTAGATGAGAATACCCATACCTTGGATATCACTTCTCATGTGTGTATTTATCTTCTGGAATAATATAATTATGTTAATTGTTTACATAATTTATTTTTTTTAAATTTTTTATTATTCTTCTTTCACTTATTAATAAGTTATTTACAACTAATTAATTTATTCTATTTATGTCAAATGTTTTGACCACATTTTTCTTCTATGCCAAAAATGATATAGGTGGGTAGATTATCGTAAATGTGTTCATTATTTTGAAATATAAATAATAATAATGATGAAAAAATTATACTATTTATAAATTAATCAAACTATTAATACAATCATGAATTATGGTTATGAAAATTGAACTAACATTATGGACATGGAGATAGTAGGTCTTACATACGCATAGGTTTCATTTCCATTTTTCAATGATCATTATGGAAATAAGGTAAGTAATATTTAAATTTACAATAATGATAATAATATCAGAAATATAATTTTTTTTATTATATTAACTTATATATATAATATTCTAGTGACGTTGGGGTGAAAAAAGGAATCACATCACCTCAAGGAGGCAGTAGTCCACATATCAACGAACGAAATTATCATATTTTTGTGAGTTAAATGTAAACTTAAAATGATATATTATATTTGAATACTACTAAAATTTTCACTAGGATAATGAATATGACACTTATAAGAAATATATATTTTATATTTACCCTTATTAGCTAACATGTAATGTGCTATTGAAAAATGAATCACATCGCTTCCGAGGTGGTAGTCTATCGTACACACGAGCGATGTTATCGCATCCTATACAGAATGGATGATAAATTTATTTACACTATATAATAACTATAGTTGTATATTTATGTTATAAATATCATAAATAAACTTTTTATCTATCATCATACCCAACAGTGAGTGGTGTAAATGAAAAAATTAATGTCATCATTTTGTAAGGATGTAGTTTTTGTATATATGAATGATGATTTTGAAACACATTTAGTTAATGGTGTGTTGTTTTTTTCAAATAATTAACATTAATAATATTAATATATAGAATAAAATTATTTACATATAACATCACGATATATGAAAAATTGAAAGAGGTGCATAAATAAATAAAATAAAAAAGACTCATTGAAGAATGTTACATATTTTTCAGGTATCCTCCATATTATTACTCTAAACACCATATTAGGATGGATTTAAGAAAAAAGAATGATTATAAGATTAGGATAGGGATTTTTCTAAGTGATTTGGTAAGGAATTTCTTAAAACCAAGACTTTTGATGGTGTTAATAATAGAGGATACTGGGTGGAGTTTTCTAAGTGGGGTGAGAGGCATATTTGTATTGTTTTTTTGAAAGAGTTAATTCCATCCTCGTATTTTATTCATGTCACAAGAACCCAATAATGCACTATCATCATTCCTATAAGTTATTAGATCAAAATATGGCCTAAAAAATAATTTTTTCTTTTTTTGGGTTCTTTTTAGGATATAATATTATATTTTTAACCTCTATGAAAACTGGTTATTACATTTATTTCCAAAAATAATAATATATATTTTCTGAAATTATTCTGGTAAAAATTTATGTAGACCTTTTTAGATAATATAAAATATCATGATTCTATATCTAATGTTCTATTATGTAAATTCAACTGTCACACCCTGACCTGACACTTGTTTTATTTTAAACTATTTTTGGGACTCACTTTTTAGCTGTGGTTTGAACCAGTTTTATTTTAGAATAAATTCGGATCTGGTAAGGGTGCGCGACTATACGCATGACTGGGTATAGCGCCAAACCTTAATAAGGGAATTTTTATGAATAAATTTATTTTTATATGGATGCGCGACTTGTCGTGATCACGCACGCGTCTATGCACGGAGTCTAGACTCAGTAATTAATGCAATTATTTTGTAACTGATTTTATCACTTTAGTATTATTATTAATATTATGATTATTTAAGTTAACGTTTCAATTAGATTATTATTATTATTATTATTATTATTGTTATTATTATTATCTTGGTTAACAATTTATTTAGGTTATTATTATTCTTTCTATTTCAACTAATATTAATTTTGGTTATAATATTAAATTGTTGTCAAAAGATAATTTTTTTGTGTTGTTTTAATATTTATAATAATTTCATTAAAATTAAGATTATTATTATTATTATTATGATTATTATCATTTTTTTTAGATTGGTTTGACATTATTTTTCTTTGGATTTATTTTACTTTATTTTTAATTTTTATTCATTTTCATTTCTTTCTTTATTTTTCTTTCTTTTTTTTATATTTTTCTTATTATTTCCTCTTGATTCCCCTATTTCCCCCCCATCGCGCCAGGCCCCCACCCCCACTTTCCATTTTTTTTCTTTCTCTTCTTGCTGCGCCACTTCCCTCTGCAACCCTAGCCGCCCTCGGCTGGTTGCAAACCCAGCTATGTCGCGCCATACTCCCGACGGCCTCCTCCGATCGCACAAGAAGATCCCCGATCCCTCTTCCTCACTTGACCACCTCCGCCCCCTCTCCTGGACCAGCCTCTTCCTCCTCCTCCGGCGAACTGGACCAGCAGCGCACCTCACAATGATCGACGCCATCCCTTCGGACCAGCGCACCTCAGCCAAGCCGGCCTCCTCACCACGCACACGACTTCCCTTGCGCCACCTCCCTCTTTTCCGGACCGCCCAACAAACCTTCCAGATGAGCCGCACCCCTCCTGCTCCTATCCGGCGGTGCCTCTCCGTGCTCCTCACCCTCGCGAACGGACTCCCCTCAACCACCTCGCACCGTACAACCACCACGCACCGGATACCAGCTTCCTCGCTGCCCATTTTTTTTTTCCACTTCGCACAGCCACACACCGCCCTGTTTTTTGACGCGGCGTGCCTTTGGAAACCCGACCTCCTTTCTCCCCAGATCTGCTCGCGCTGGTAAGTCTTCATTCGATCTCCACATGGTTTTTTTGTGTCTCTTTGGTTCAATTTTCGGTATAAATGGTCTCATGTTCTATTTGTAGTGTCAAATAGGGATATAATTGTTCTAATTATTGAGTTTGGGTACAACTGAGTCTATTTGGGGTGCGATTGAAGTGCAGCAGACATTGCACACCAAATTTGCGAAGTTGGTCTACGTTGAGGTAAGTGGTTTCACGTCCTATTATTATTTGGTTAATTAATTTGCAACGTTGATTTGTTTGGAGTGTTATTTAATTAATGCGTGTGGTGCGAAGTTTATTTTCATTGAAGTTTTGGTGCAAATTTGATTTTCATTTAAGTTTGACATGCCTTGAACTGTTTAGTAGGGTGTCATCATAATACGTTTACTTGATGCTGAAATATTATCTCTGGTTAATTGTGAGTCCCTTTTCTTTGGAACTGCAAAGGATGAAATTGATTTTTTTTGGGTGTAGCGTCGGTATGCATTTGGTCTTAAATGAGTATGTTGCGATGAAAATATCTGTTGAACTATTTTCTAGTGTTTCATAAGTTGTGCAGTTTATTTTGTTAGTATGTGCAAAGAGTGCGAATGGTGTTTCAGGTGTAGTGTCTATATGCAATTTGTCAAAAATGAACATTTAATGAGTTTGTGGTGTTTAATGCCATGCGGCGTATTTTGAAATGGTTTGACAAATTTTTCTTGTAGTTCAATTAATTATAGAAATAGTCTTTTAACTGAGTGGATGGTCTTCTTTAATTGCGTGTGTAATGTGGGTTGTGTTCCGGAGGTGACGTCGTGTGTGTATGGTCATGTGAGGGGGGGTTTGGGTCGGCTAGGTGTGTAAAGGAGTGATTTCGATCTTTAAAAATTTATTTATGAAAATTTGGATTGGTTTATTAAATAATTATTAAAGATGAAAAATTTGTTTTGACTGCATGGTGTAAAGGTTTCTGGTGTTTAAAGTAGTGCGACATAGGTTGAAATTGTTTAATAAATTCTTTTAATGGTCTGATTGACTTCGAAAGTGTTTTCTTTAACCACAGTATTTTTTTTGTCATGCAATTAGTGCAAATTTAGTTTTGAAATATTTTTAGGGTGTGTATTCTTCCAAAATGGTATTTCTGAGTAAGAGTAGTGGTTTTTGGCATGTGTGGTGTCTTGTTTTATTTGGGTGCATAAATATTGCATGTGACATGAACTTGAAATTGGTTTGAGCACAAACTGGGAAGCCCGGGTAGCTAGGAGGGTAGACTAGACTAGTGGGCTAGTGTTCTGAAGGTGACTCAACCCAGTTTCACTAGCAGGAATGACGATTGCAACACTAACTAAACATGTGCTGTTCCGAGGGTCGTGGTCTTCTAAACCACGTTTTCTGAGGGTCGTGGCCATCTAAGCCACGTTTTCTGAGGGTCGTGGCCTTCTAAGCCATGTTTCACTGAGACACGAAGTTCTAGGGACCCAAGCTAGATAACACCCATGTGGCCCCTCCCATATTAGTGCTCATTGTTTACTCTACGCTCATCGGTGTGAAACTCGGTTATTTTTCAGAAGTGTGTGTGTGTGTGCGTGTGTTTTAATTTAAGTTGTTCTTTCTTAAAACTATTTTATTTAAAACCTGTTTTTCTCTAAAAGTTGATTAAGATTTTTGTTATTTTCTTTAATTTAAGTTGCAAATGTATTGGTCATTTAATAATTGTGCGTGGAACCTTTTCTTGGTGGCATCTTACTGGGCTTTTAGCTCACACCCTACATACACCTTCGGGTGTATGTAGATTGTGTTTTTTTTTCTCCAGGTTGAGGCATCGGGCTTAGCATTGGTGGTTCGGGTTGTCAGTGGCATCCTCGTGTTGGTTTGGTGATGGTGTCTTGGGAATGTGACTCCTCATGTCGCACAGAGGTTTGTGTTGGAGTTTTGGCTTCCTTCGATGTAGTCTCCTTTGGGTTTTTGGTTCAAGTTGTAAACTTTAAATCTGAACTTGGTATAAGGGTCTATTTGGTTGTCAGTTTTTAGTTTCAATTTATTCAGTTTGTTGTCTGTTTTTTTTATTTTTATTTATCCGGGTAAATCGTTCCCAAGTTTATTTTTGATACCCGGGCACTTGTGCCAGCCCGTGGGGATCGGGAACGCCCTTCGGGCCTTGACGCGGACCGGGTCGGGCGCCGGGTCGGATGGCGACCCGCCCTGGTTCGTGACAAAATGGTATCAGAGGAGGTTTTGTTCTTGTTATTTGGGGCATAAGGTAGATCGGAGATACGATTGTCGGTACTCGAGTGGTAGGTGCGGGAAGAGCGTCGCGAACTCTTGCTCGTTCCGATCCTCGAGT
The DNA here is from genome assembly GCA_963277665.1 of Viscum album. NCBI lineage: Eukaryota > Viridiplantae > Streptophyta > Magnoliopsida > Santalales > Viscaceae > Viscum > Viscum album. The sequence goes on along the minus strand of OY728157.1, from coordinate 1,255,501,835 downwards.
AACCAGGGGCAGTCCAGGATCTAAGTTTTGGCTTTGGTCTTTGTGGATGGGGGATGAAAACAGGAGTAAACTGGTACTGCGCGCGGTCTCACATGGAGTAGCGACCCATGTGATGCCCGAGAGTGCGGTTCGACAGTCCTAGTGGTTGGTGCTTACCTAGGACATGGTCTGCTAAACCATGTAGCTGGGTTAGACACGACCGCTAGTCCTCCGCCCAGGTGTTTAATGTTTGTGATATCTTGCTCCAATTTTGGGATTGACGCGAGATTGTTTTCCTTTAAAAAGGGAAGAAGACTTTGATGTTGCTCTTATTTGCAGTTGTCATGATATTTTTTTGTGCGTTTCTCTTGGACCTTGTTTTTGGAATTTGGCGTTGATTTGTCAACGTTGAATTTCTAAAGGGATGTTTTGGGTCATCTGAAATTGAAATGGGCTGTTTTAGAAATGGAAAGCATTCTTGAAATTTTCCTTGAATTCTTGAAATGGGTTTGAAAAGAAAAAGGTATTTTCTGATATTGAGAATGTTTTGTTTTGAAAGCGGAGTGGCCTTGTTTCTTTCCAGTGGTATTCCTATGGGTGCTCGCATGTGCATGTGGACTTGATCAATGGATAGTTGATGGATCGTGTGGACGAGTGCCTGAGTGACACGAAAATGCATACTTGTGTGGCACCATGGAATATCATTGGTAGTTGATTGATCTCTAAGGTTGCTTCTTGCTTCCTAGAAAGTGGTCCTTTTTCTTAAATGGGTTTTCATGCTCAAATGGTTTTGGAAATGGAAAAAAAATGACATTGCTTTTAAAGTAAAGATAGATTTTTAAAATAGTTTTTGGGCTTATTGTGCAGGGCTTGGTCTTTCAAGTGAGTGTTTTTCTTTGAAAATAAATGGATGTTTGAAATTGGGATTATTGGATTTGTTTTTGTAATGTTGATGTTTGTTTTGTGATGTGTTTGGATTTGTGGAAGGCTGGTTTGTGATTCTTGTTTGGGATATGCCCCTAGAAACGTTCCATGGGTTCCAGCAAGTCTCTCTCAGTTTTTGGCCTGACCCAGACTCTTAGTGGAGTGGCAGAGTTGGGTTCGGCTTGGTGGCGTCGACTGTTCGTAGACGTCGATGTCAGTCGGATGCCATTGAGTGATTTGGGAAAGTTGGAAGTGTCTCTGGTTTTGGAGGAACTCCAAATGTTGTGCAGATGTAAGATTGTCTTGAGTACGTCAGGTGGAGCAGGACTAAACTAGTGAATGGTGATCATTCCGCTTTCGATGAAAATGGGGATGTCGTGAGCGATCCTCAAGACTAGCCTCATTCCACAGTTGTACCTAAAGCAGAGAAGGCAAGAAAGGTGGTTGATCTCGTAGGTGCCTCACCAGTCAACAGAGGGTGAAGGAGGTATGTTGACCTTTCTGATGAGCTTGTTTCTTGTTCCCTAGAGGTTGTGTGTAACGATCAGTTTAAAGCTCGTAATAGTTGTTCGTCCCGTTTATACTGTGGTAAATGAATGTTCTTCATCCGTTGACGAGTGTGAACCAAAGGGACTTGTTCTTGGAGTGCCCCTCTCTTCAGTTTGTGTCACGCGTTTGACAGACCGCTCAGTCCCCTATCTCTAGTGTGGTCAGTTAGACACTCTAGGTCGTTCGATGCAATTCTAAGTTGGTATGTTAATAGAGTGGCCGCACGAGACACGAGGACAAGTATGCATGCTGCTTTTCCAGTGGAGGAAGTTCCAGTTAGAAGTGGTCAGCTTGTGACTGCGAGGCTGGAGATGCTTCAGACATCAGTGCCCCAGCCATAGGTCTCGGGGTGAAGCTTGCGCGCAGTTAGAACTCGTCAGATGTGGGATGGGCTTGGTCCGACTTTAGTCCGCAATGTCGGGATGGGGACAACTTAAATTTCCCTATTGTGGTACCCTCTCCGAAGGCGTCATTCTTGTTGTCAGGGGAATGGAGCCCTTGTCTACTTGTCATGGTCTTATTTTATGGGAGTTCCTCTTGAGCCTTAAAGAGATCCGGAGAATCCATATTCTTGTAAAGCTAGTGGGTGTGCTCTGTGAACCTTCTTGTGGTCGGAGATTCTCATGTCTTATGGATTTGTCGTGCACCTGTCTGGTTCGTCTCCTGGTTAGGGTTTTCTGCTGTCAAGGCTATCTCATGTGGTAGAGTGTTGTCCACTGTAGTAATAATCAGTGCGGGTCAGCCTGTGTTGGTGGGTTCGCAGTGAAGGATTCAGTCGGTGTTGCTCAAAGTAAACTGGGAATGCCCGCGCGGGTTTCATGGTGGTAGGATATTTTAAAATGGTGGGGAGACCCTGTGCGGGTCTCGCCAATGTCCTCTCTTGTTTTGTTTAAACATAGGGGACTTTTAGGGTCAAGTCAGGGTCAGAGTTGTCTGGGTTTGGGAGTCGTTTTGGTTTGGAGAACAAATGTTTGCCGAGAACCCTAATATGGTGGGGAGACCACCATAGGACGTACTTTTGGAAGGCTCTATTTTCAAAGTGCGCTTGGTGGAGCAACCCCTTGCTTCTGCTCTGCCCAACCTCAACCATGTTAATTGGATAACTTAAGTAGTGGGTCACTTGACGAGCGTTCTTGGAGATCTCAAGTGGTCCTGATGATCCCTACGTTAGGGGTCGGGGTGTTCCATGTTGTAGTTGTGTTTCGAGGTAAATTTCTTGTTGTTGGTCATTTTTCTTGGTGATTCTGGTTTTGAGATCTTTGATGTTTCAGGTCATCGACATTTTAAATGCTCGGCCTTTGGGAGATTGAGGTTTTGTTTTATGTGTCTTCACAGTCACTCTTGGAACCTTTGGTTGACCAAGTCTTTTGGGGCTTTCTGGGGGCAGAAAGTGTTATGGTGGGGAGAATTGTCACACCCCGACCTGACACTTGTTTTATTTTAAACTATTTTTGGGACTCACTTTTTAGCTGTGGTTTGAACCAGTTTTATTTTAGAAGAAATTCAGATCTGGTAAGGGTGCGCGACTATATGCATGACTGGGTATAGCGCCAAACCTTAATAATGGAATTTTTATGAATAAATTTATTTTTATATGGATGCGCGACTTGTCGTGATCACGCACGCGTCTATGCACGGAGTCTAGACTCAGTAATTAATGCAATTATTTTGTAACTGATTTTATCACTTTAGTATTATTATTAATATTATGATTATTTAAGTTAACGTTTCAATTAGATTATTATTATTATTATTATTATTGTTATTATTATTATCTTGGTTAACAATTTATTTAGGTTATTATTATTCTTTCTATTTCAACTAATATTAATTTTTGTTATAATATTAAATTACGGTCAAAAGATAATTTTTTTTTGTGTTGTTTTAATATTTATAATAATTTCATTAAAATTAAGATTATTATTATTATTATTATTATTATTATGATTATTATCATTTTTTTTAGATTGGTTTGGCATTATTTTTCTTTGGATTTATTTTACTTTATTTTTAATTTTTATTCATTTTCATTTCTTTCTTTATTTTTCTTTCTTTTTTTTATCTTTTTCTTATTATTTCCTCTTGCTTCCCCTATTTCCCCCCCATCGCGCCAGGCCCCCACCCCCAATTTCCGTTTTTTTTCTTTCTCTTCTTGCTGCGCCACTTCCCTCTGCAACCCTAGCCGCCCTCGGCTGGTTGCAAACCCAACTATGTCGCGCCATACTCCCTGACGACCTCCTCCGATCGCACAAGAAGATCCCCGATCCCTCTTCCTCACTAGACCACCTCCGCCCCTCTCCTGGACCAGCCTCTTCCTCCTCCTCCGGCGAACTGGACCAGCAGCGCACCTCACAATGATCGACGCCATCCCTTCGGACCAACGCACCTCAGCCAAGCCGGCCTCCTCACCACGCACACGACATCCCTTGCGCCACCTCCCTCTTTTCCGGACCGCCCAGCAAACCTTCCTGATGAGCCGCGCCCCTCCTGCTCCTGTCCGGCGGTGCCTCTCCGTGCTCCTCACCCTCGCGAACGGACTCCCCTCAGCCACCTCGCACCGTAAAACCACCATGCACCGGAGACCAAATTCCTCGCTGACCATTTTTTTTTCCACTTCGCACAGCCACACACCGCCCTGTTTTCTGACGCGGCGCGCCTTCGGAAACCCGGCCTCCTTTCTCCCCAGTTCTGCTCGCGCTGTTAAGTCTTCATTCGATCTCCACATGGTTTTTTTGTGTCTCTTTCGTTCAATTTTCGGTATAAATGGTCTCATGTTCTATTTTTAGTGTCAAATAGGGATATAATTGTTCTAATTCTTGAGTTTGGGTACAACTGATTCTATTTGGGGTGCGATTGAAGTGCAGCGGACATTGCACACCAAATTTGCGAAGTTGGTCTACGTTGAGGTAAGTGGTTTCACGTCCAATTATTATTTGGTTAATTAATTTGCAACGTTGATCTGTTTGGAGTGTTATTTAATTAATGCGTGTGGTGAGAAGTTTATTTTCATTGAAGTTTTGGTGCAAATTTGATTTTCATTTAAGTTTGACATGCCTTGAACTGTTTAGTAGGGTGTCATCATAATACGTTTACTTGATGCTGAAATATTATCTCTGGTTAATTGTGAGTCCCTTTTCTTTGGAACTGCAAAGGATGAAATTGATTTTTTTTGGGTGTAGCATCGGTATGCATTTGGTCTTAAATGAGTATGTTGCGATGAAAATCTCTGTTGAACTATTTTCTAGTGTTTCATAAGTTGTGCAGTTTATTTTGTTAGTATGTGCAAAGAGTGCGAATGGTGTTTCAGGTGTAGTGTCTATATGCAATTTGTCAAAAATGAACATTTAATGAGTTTGTGGTGTTTAATGCCATGCGATGTATTTTGAAATGGTTTGACAAAATTTTCTTGTAGTTCAATTAATTATAGCAATGGTATTTTAACTGAGTGGATGGTCTTCTTTAATTGCGTGTGTAATGTGGGTTGTGTTCCGGAGGTGACGTCGTGTGTGTATGGTCATGTGAGGGGGGGTTTGGGTCGGCTAGGTGTGTAAAGGAGTGGTTTCGATCTTTAAAAATTTATTTATGAAAATTTGGATTGGTTTATTAAATAATTATTAAAGATGAAAAATTTGTTTTGACTGCATGGTGTAAAGGTTTCTGGTGTTTAAAGTAGTGCGACATAGGTTGAAATTGTTTAATAAATTCTTTTAATGGTCTGATTGACTTCGAAAGTGTTTTCTTTGACCACACTATTTTTTTTGTCATGTAATTAGTGAAAATTTAGTTTTGAAATATTTTTAGGGTGTGTATTCTTCAAAAAATGGTATTTCTGAGTAAGAGTAGTGGTTTTTGGCATGTGTGGTGTCTTGTTTTATTTGGGTGCATAAATATGGCATGTGACATGAACTTGAAATTGGTTTGAGCACAAACTGGGAATCCCGGGTAGCTAGGAGGGTAGACTAGACTAGTGGGCTAGTGTTCTGGAGGTGACTCAACCCAGTTTCACTAGCAGGACTGACGATTGCAACACTAACTAAACATGTGCTGTTCCGAGGGTCGTGGTCTTCTAAACCACGTTTTCTGAGGGTCGTGGCCATCTAAGCCACGTTTTCTAAGGGTCGTGGCCTTCTAAGCCACGTTTCACTGAGACACGAAGTTCTAGGGACCCAAGCTAGCTAACACCCATGCGGCCCCTCCCATATTAGTGCTCATTGTTTACTCTACACTCATCGGTGTGAAACTCGGTTATTTTTCAGAAGTGTGTGTGTGTGCGTGTGTTTTAATTTAAGTTGTTCTTTCTTAAAACTATTTTATTTAAAACCTATTTTTCTCTAAAAGTTGATTAAGATTTTTGTTATTTTCTTTAATTTAAGTTGCAAATGTATTGGTCATTTAATAATTGTGCGTGGAACCTTTTCTTGGTGGCATCTTACTGGGCTTTTAGCTCACACCCTACATACACCTTCGGGTGTATGTAGATTGTGTTTTTTTTCTCCAGGTTGAGGCATCAGGCTTAGTGTTGGTGGTTTGGGTTGTCAGTGGCATCCTCGTGTTGGTTTGGTGATGGTGTCATGGGAATGTGACTCCTTATGTCGCACAGAGGTTTGTGTTGGAGTTTTGGCTTCCTTCGATGTAGTCTCCTTTGGGTTTTTGGTTCAAGTTGTAAACTTTAAATCTGAACTTGGTATAAGGGTCTATTTGGTTGTCAGTTTTTAGTTTCAATTTATTCAGTTTGTTGTCTGTTTTTTTTATTTTTATTTATCTGGGTAAATCGTTCCCAAGTTTATTTTTGATACCCGGGCACTTGTGCCAGCCCGTGGGGATCGGGAACGCCCTTCGGGCCTTGACGCGGACCGGGTCGGGCGCCGGGTCGGATGGCGACCCGCCCTGGTTCGTGACATCAACTCTACGAGGTGTCAGAGTTCAATTTGAAATTATTCTTCTAGACATGGTGAGATAACAATGTTCATGAAGAGTATTTTTTTGACCAAAATATGATTTTATAAAAACTATATGAATATAATAATAATTTAATGAAAATAAATGAATTTTTTTACAATATATAATAAATATTTTTTATTTAAAACTTTCACCATTTTTTATTACTAAAATTAATTTATATAGAGAAACATTATGTATAATAAAACAGGTTATAGAAAAACAAGTTTTTAAACCCAAAAGCATACTTATACTAAAAACTAATATAATGAATATTTTAAGTAATTAATTTTATTAAATATAACTAAATAATAAATAGGTTAATAGAAAAATATTGGATACATATTGGAACATCTTAAGTAATTAATTTATGAAAATGAAAATCCCCTTCACAAAAATTTGTAATTTTCACTCTTCGCTAAATATTAAATATTTACTGGAATGACCTAAAATTTTAGCAGAAGTAAATTTTTGTATTCCAAGTCTAAAAAATAATTTTATTTTATCAAATACATTTCTTGATGTTTCAAAATTTTATAATAATATTTGTTCATGATAATAAATAAAAATATTTTTTGAAGATAACATATTTTTAAAGAATAAAACAACGTTACGAAAAATTGATAGATTATTTAATCAATACTAATAAATAATTTATATTGGGTATGATATATATACATATATATAATAATGTATTAAATACTATTTATATTCTCCAATTTAATTACTATGTTATAATTGAAATATATATCATGGGTTGTTTATATTTGATATTGCATGATGAATAAGCTTTTGAAAATAAAAAACTTGGTGTTGCATGTAATGCAAGAAAAACTGAGTTTTTATTGTTATACAACATGAACATAGTGTTGTATGTAATTCAAGATAAACCTATTTTTATGTTTCCTATACACTATCAAATATAATTTTCTTCCTTTAAAATCTTATTGTGTTTCATAAGGATCTTGTAGTTTCATAAAGGTAGTGAAAAGTTATGTGAAGAGGCACATTGGATGTGGATATAGACCTAAGAATGTGTGGAATGTGGTGAACGATGAAGCTACAATAGACCCATTTTGGGAATGTTTTTGGCGGTATGTGATGTGGTCAAAAGTGTGGGCTCCAAGTCATCTTCAATGCATCCCCTAGGAAGATTTTTATTTGAGGAGGGTTGTTGTAGGCATTATCAACACATGAAAGATCTAAAATACTGAAAAAATATTTGGGATTTCATGGTAATGATGGAAGTTACATGAAAATAATTCTATCTCCCTTAATAATGTAATATATTTAAAATAATAAGAATAATAATAAAATTATTACTATTATTAATGATTTTAGTTTTATCCATAAATTCATCATTTATTATCAACTTAACAATTCGCTTGTGGCATGGTGCTCACAATATGCAGGGAAAATAGTCTTGAGAAATATTTCGTATATAAATATGACTATTATCACTAGAAATAGATCATGTCACATAATACCTATTATGTGTGTTGCGATAAAATACATGATTTACACCTGGTGTATGTTTTTAATAAATCGATATACCTTTATTGAGTATTTTTTAGTATAGGCGGCAATGGTGGGATCTATCAAGTCATCTAAATAGTTTTTATGGTGATAAAAATATATGTTGTATTTGGAGAGTTTTGGATCCTAATATGGTTTGGGATATTAATCAAAGTGTATCTCATACTTCTAGTATGAATTAGTATCTTCCATATTTACCTCTTTCACATGAACCTCTATTTTCAGATAAACTATAGATAGTTTTTGGTATACCAAAATATACTTAGGGAACATGATACTCTATCTACTCCTTCAGGTAAGTTCAGGTATCCCCATATATACTTGGGGTGTTAGATCCTCTATCTGTAGGCAATTTTATTGGTATTGTATATATCCCCCCTCTCTTACTCGGTGTTCAAGATACACAACCTACATAGTTATAATTATACACTTCTATGATCATTGATAGGGATCAATATCCTTCACCATGGTCATTACTCTCACTAATGTTGTGTATTCGAGTAGGTGGAGGGTTCCTCAATATTTATTCGTTGGGTATGGATGTATTTTTAGGTTGGGGAGGAAGGATTGTTAGAGCAGCAGACTGAAATCACCTATCCCCAACAACGAGTTAGGATAATGTCTTTTAATAAATAGGTTTTATATATTATTATTTTTTCTAGGTATTTTTTACTGTAAGGGTATTAAACCCCATATTTAGATCTATTATTGAACAAGTAATAAGTTTTTCTATAGGGAAAAATATTTTTTATCTTATATATTTTGGTATTAATGTGGGAAAGGTCTTAAAATATATTGGTTTTACTAGAAGTGTGGTTTGTTAACAAGGATCCTGGAAATTTTGAGACCTTTTATTCCTTTACTACCCTTTTGTTTTCTTATTGATGTGAAATGTAACCATGTTATCAACCCTTACCCTTGTGGGTTATTTTAGTGAATCAAACATCCTAGATTTTTGAAAATTTGTGATCCATCATTGAATATTGAAGATAATAATGATCATTCTATTTTTTCTTACATATGAATAATATCATTTATGTATATGTTGATTTTTCTTATCATTATATTAAATTCTCTCACATATTGGTTTTTTTGATATGAATGTTTCTATTTTTGTATTTTTGTTGTTTGGGTGACCTACATGGTATATTAATACTCAACCATTAATAGTCTTTATAGCCACATGTGTTTTGTGTGTGAATGCGACATCGGTTTTAGAGATGATCATGGTGGACTATGGGCTACTATATAATATTTGAAGATTATTATTGGAGGTCGATGCATGGTGGTGGTTGACGGTTTTTAATGGAAATAATTATCATTGTAGTTGGATATTTATATAGAAATATAGGCAATAATGAGGATCCTTTTCGGTAAAAATTTTTATGTGATTTATTATTTTTTCTATTTATTATTCCTCTCATTCCTCCAAATTTCATATTGGGTAGTATTGTATTTCTCCGGATTATTGTGTATAAAATTATTATTTATATATATATATATATATTATTGGCGATCTTAGTTATATTTATAATATAAAATTTGTATTTCAGTTGATGGTTTATAGAGTCTATGCAATCCCATTTTGTGAGATATACATACTTAGTGCTAGTAAACATCCTTATGAAAATTATATTGTTTATTTAGTGGATGTATTAATATATATACCACTAACCCAGACTAGTTATCTATTGGTTAAAGCTAGTCATTTCGAATTAAATGTGATGGAGTATCATCATCACGTCTTCTACATCTTTTTTAATACCATACATGCATCATATTTTCAAGTAAAAACTATTTTTATACCTTTTATATAGATAATATGACCCATGAATATATATATATATATATAATTCAATATTTGGAGTGTTTAAACTCTACAATTTTAATATTTAACTTTCATAACCATGTTCTCCCACTAACACATTTTATAATATTCCAAATTTTCATTAAAAAATATGTTAATATTTTTCTCCATTTACAGCTTGGTAAATCTAAATACATTACAATATTGTTTCTCCTCATAACTGAAAAACATAATAAATATCCTTTTCATTTTTTTGATACCATAAAATTGGGAACCAAAATCCTTATCAACACTTATTTATAGTAGTTGTATGTTTTAATTAAAGACCAATAACTAAATTAACTATTGTAACACACTAGAGTATTTTTAGTGAGTAAAAATAACAAATCACAAGGATTCACAAATAAATCTTTCAAGATTGTTGATTTAAAACTAAATTTATGAAATATGTGTATATGGTTAAAAATATAATACTTTTTATTTCACTCACGTGCTTCTATAAATAAATGAATTATGATATTTTTTTTCATCCAAATTTCACTCTATCATCTAAATCACACTTACATAATATTTCTAATGAATAATAATTACAAAACCAATTTTATGATTAATATCACATGTTAAATAAATTTATACTACATGTTATATTAAATTCATGTTACGACTTGCAGTTCATTATCTTTTTTCCATAAAACATATTCTCACTTTTCTATATGAGGAATATCATCCAATAATTTTTAGCTCAAATTCTCCAAGAATTAATTCATCATAACACTTACTATAATGATAATGTAATTCTTTAGAGTATTATCATAATATATATGATCATACTGAAGATAAAAAAATTATACCCCATGTCATATAAAAACAAATATGGTATTTGATTCTTCCATGTTACTGAATCTTTATCAAGGTTTCCTATTCATTATTCAAGGTAAAAACCCCATAGATATAAATATATATATTATTGATTATAATTTTGAATTTTTAGATTTCAATTTCATTCCAAATTGAGTTTCATTAAAACCACTTATAAGATTTGATCATGAAATAATACACCTAGAACTTTATTTGACACCAATTATTGAATTGATATTATTGAAATGAATTTATCTCTTTTCTAATGAAAAGAAATTCTTGAAACCAGTCACCCCATGGATCATATCTTCCTATGAAAACATTGTTACTAAAATAATAGTTTTTCTTATAAATTCAATCGGATATGGTTAGATCCCAAATATCATTAACTATAATAATGTGGTTTTCATGTTATAACAACCCTTTCATCACACCGCATCCCCACCCACTACATAGTAATTTCATTATAGAACAACATAACCCCAGGTGAACATCCATATACACCAGAGGTTGCGTACTAGAATCAAGGGAATATAGTTTTATTGAGGACATACTATAATTTTATATCAATGTGAAATAATAGTTAATGTAAAAAAACAACAAAGATCGTTGTACATAAAAGGTCATATATCCTAAATTGTTCTGATAAATCACACAAAACATTTGACATTAAATATAAGATATATAAATGCATAGAAATCTATAAATATATTGTAGAACATATGAAACCACATAAAAATGATGAACATAATAAAAAAATAAACCTCACAAAAACTAGTCCGGAATCCTATAATGATCCCTTACCCCATGCTCCATTATAGCTAACAAATCAAGAATTAATCAATGGAAAAATTCCCTTATATTATCATAAAACCATGAGGCCTATTCAGTTACTAATGTTGGTCTAATTAGTGTGATAGAAAATATCACTATCCCTCCACCAATAGAATATTTAAACACATCCATTGCACGAGTTGTGTTTGTGACATTTAAAGTAAATAAAATTAAATATAGTAAATAAATGAACATCGACCATTGGGTTCCATGGTGACACACCATTTTGATCCTACATTCATTGGACAATGTAAAATATATTTTAACAAGATATACCATTTTAATGGTCTCATAATAAAATATAAGGAACATATCCAATGTGTTCTTGGTCAATATACAGAAGATTGAGTCAATGGATCATGTCCAATTCAATTTCAAAACATTTAAGGCTATATCCATGTACAATATTCTTGGGTCTGAATATGTATAGAAATCAAACCAAATCCATGGGGATTTCCCAAGTAATTCAAAATAGATATAACTTTATTCAAATAAATGGTTATTTCCCAAGGAATTCTAAATATATTGTAATTAGGACAAATCCAAGGGGATATCCCAAGGGATTATAAATAGATATGCACTAAACTGAATCCAAGGATTGTACCTGAGATTTTTCAAGTTAATAAGCAATTAATATACTTACCAATTAAATTTAAAAATTCGAGGTATCACATAACATTTAAATACATTGGATACTTGGATATATCCTATGCATATTCAAAGAAAATTCATTCATATATATTAAGTCCATGGTAAACCTATGGTTTTATCTTAGTTTTTATCCAAATTTATAGAAAATAAAAAACTCATGAGGGGGATAAAGTTCATATATTCACTCCAAAATAGACTAATCATATCCAATGTGAAAGGATTAATATCAGGGAATATAGGCAAAAAACATTTTTTAATTATACGTCGTCATGTCAACATGTCGACGCAACTGCACATCATGAGAATAATGAAAGCACTAATATATTAAGTGATATATTAAGAAATACTAGCATAGGTTCTTAGAATACTATTTTTCATTATAATCCACTAGTTCAATATTATATGGAGGAAGTCAGAAAAGAAGATGAAAACTGTGAAATAAGGCATAAATAAGGGCAATTGGAATGAGTCCAAAAATAGTGAAATGCATATGTTAAGGATGAAATGAGACATCCATACTCACCTTAGGCTCATATTTTGGATGAAAGATACAATATTTTGTAATAAACATCAAATAAATCACCAAAATATTGAATAAGGAGTGTCCACACCTACGGGATGTCTTGGTCATTCCAGGTAAGAAATGTATGGAATAAAAATTTTCAATACATATGGGTGGAATTTTTATTTGTCACTTTTTAATATGTTTTAAAATTTTACATAATAGACGACTAGAATATGTACGAATCATGTAGTTCTAAATATTTTAGGGACCACGCTTCAGAAAGATAGGATAAACTGTTATTAAAATTTTGTGCCTTATATGTTCATCAACTATGGAGACTTTAGTATATTTTCCTTCATTTAGACACACCCTCCACAAGTTCTGAGAAATCATTCACCATGTATTTTCCCATCTATACAATTAAGATCTTGGATAAAAATACCCATGAACCCAATAAAAATGTATATTTATAATACACTCAATCCTCTGACCCTTGAAAAGTTCACATGACAACTCCAACCATATATAACCACCTCCATCACACATTATATGAGTAAAGATACATGATTAGGGTATTAATTAAAAATAAATCCACATTAGTTAGGTATATGGGTTTACTATTTATACTCCATGCTATTTTTCCCTATGAGATTCACTCTCAAACATCATTGGGACACATCAGTGAAAAACTACCAAAAATAATAACACACATCAATCTTATACTACCACATCTCCTCTTTAATTCACTTACACATCCACAACACTCACACTATAGGTATCATATTGTTATAACTAGTATTCAAACTCTCAATCGCTAATCGAACATATCACCCCTCGAAATATTTAACATCTTGAAATTTTATGTGATTAGTGTTTATATCATTAGATGGATTGTGGTAGAATCTTTATTATTGTGATATATTGATCACATCATGCATATAGATAAATCATTTAAGAATAGATAATCAATATTCTACCCAAATGATCCTCTCCCAGATCTCGATGTCTCCAAGAACCTAGGAGCTAATTGTTTATCACATGAACATGATGTTTTCCAAAACATGATAATACCCATAAGAACAACCATATAAACACCTCAACCTCAAGAAGACTGTGCTTATGGATAGAATATGACCAATTTATACTCTAGGTTGTTTCCATCTATTTCTATATCAATTGTGTGTGGTCTAATATTATTAATACATGACTCGATCAAAAAATCATAGACTCACCAGTCTTTATCCAACATAGGGATGAATGAAAATCAATTCCATATATGTCTCCAAATAAATCGATGTAAATCAAATTATAATATGTTTTTTTTCAAACTTCACTATAAATGTGATGTGAAATTTCCATCATGATATAAAATACTCTTCAAGGGTTCCCATATATGTGTACCATCCACTAATCATAAATCATCCCCTACACATGTATAAAAAAGGTCACACAGAACAGAAATAAATGAGACACATTAGTCATATAATCTATGATCACCCACACAATGTCACTACCACGAGGATTCCATAATATCCTCACCATTAAATATCAAGGGGATTTATCTCATTCCCACTCAAGAATGGATAGTATCTACACAATTATAATGAGTCCCTTGTACTTGGTATTAACTTGATGAATGTTGGGGTACCATATAGAAAAACCTACAATTTCTTTCATCAGCCCTACAATCCATTATTGTTAGAAAATATCTTTCTATATATTAGTAAATACTAGATGTATATCAATTTTTTGGTCATGAATGTCCCTCCTTTTCTCCAAACATATGCTTGTGACAATGATGACATGACATTAGCCATGACAGATGTCTTTTAAAAACAATGAACAATATAAAAATTGGTCACTTCCATATATATAATCAATAAAAACAAAAAACAAATAAATATGGAAGTTTGGTACTCTTCACCCTACTATGGTGCGAATATATAATCAACAAAAACGAAAGGGTTTCTCGGCCCTTGTATTTCTGAATGTCAAGATACATATAAATTAATTGGTCCATCATCTTCTATTAAATATTGGACTCTTTAACTACCCAATGATTCATAATATATATCAGTGAATATAAAACTACATTAACCTTTGTAGAGGAATAATACAACTCAATGTGCAATGCGAATTTTTTTATCCTACGCATCGCCTAAAGGTTTCGGTCTAAATGAAGAGATAATTCATTATCATATGGACAATATACACCATGAACCTCTCACCTAAAATGTAATTTTCATTAAAAATAAATGTATATACCATTGTAGCTAATTATGAAGCATGGATCATACAGTTCCTCTATAACACCCCGAGATTTTATGAAAAATATTCTTTTTAATTTCATTAATGTATTGTGTTGTATGATACACCAAAAGGAGCTTGCAAAACACGCATCCCTGGCTTGCCCTGCATTACACGCAATCACGATCTTTCTCGATAGCATGTGTAGTACGCAATACCGAGTTTCACTAAATGAGATAATATTATAATATTATTATGAACTAGCCATTATGAATAGTAATAACCACTTTTTGAAATTTTGTAAATTTTAATTTTTAAAATGGACTTCATTTTTGGATTCGGAATAACGAAATTAGCTTAGGGTGAAATTTTGGTACTTTTCGGATAACTTTCATTTTCTGATGAATAGTGAAAATTACTAAATTTTAATTAAAAACAACTTTTTTCATCAAAATATTTAATAGTGATAAATTATTAATTTGAGTGGTTTTAGAGTATATTTATAATATATTTTTACAATTTAATACAATTTTTTTCATTGGATGTAATTTCACATTTAAACCAGACATAAACAAGTGTCAATCTTTTGATAGTTATTATCTCTTAAAAACACACTATTTGTTTTGACGACGAGAATTAATTTTTAAATTAGTTAATGTAACTGATATGTTTTGAATTTGGTAAAATAAAAATCATTTTTGAATTCATAATATCAAATATAGTTTAGGCCTAATTTTTGGTATTTTTCTGGAAACTTTCATTTTTTGAAGAATAGTGAAACCACTAAGTGGTAGTTAAAAAAATGAATTTTTCATAAAACTTAATTTTACCGCTTCTGTGAGTTGAATTTAAAAAATAAGAGAGACACGGTTGATGTCAGTAAGTAAAATGTGGTTCAATGAGTTGAAAATAATTTTTGGTGAATAGTAACTTTTTACTTTTTTTTACCACGGTTAAAAGTAAATAGGGTAATTAAAGGTAAAATGATATTATTATTACCCTAAAACATGTCCAAATTCTATCAGATAAGTGTAATTCGACCAAAAAAAACCTTAGGAATAAAATATGATCATTTAGGCCCACTTGGATTAGATTAGGACATTTATTATTAATTTATTTAAAGAAGGATTAAAATAGTTAAAATCAAAGTTTAATAAGTAAATTATTTTAAATATAGGGTTATATATAAGATAAATTAGACTATAAATATTAATTAGAAAGATAATAATATTTAATATATAATAATATTTTATTTGTAATTTTTAGACTTTAAATAATTTAATTTATTTATGACACAATGATGATGCAGTAATTATCTTATTAATGAAATATTGAAATAATTGAAGTTATAAATACCCAAAGAAATGTAATTTGAGACTTTTTATGAATTACAATAATTTTCAATGATAATATGACATGTTAGTGTTTATTTAATTAACTTTTTTCGAACTAATCATTCTGTTATGATTGTCACAAAAATCAATTACTAAATAGTGTCAAAATTGACATAAAATAGTTTTTAAAACAAATATTATATTATTAATTGTTATTTTATTCCTAAATATCTAAGGTTAGTCAAAATGACTTATATAAGGTTATATATCTTAAAAATAAACAACTTGGGGTTCGTTTGGCTTGTTATAGTATGTTTATTAACCTTATAGTGTAAGAACACAAGAAGACACGGTAAAAGTAAAATTATTTAACTTAATGTTAAATCTAAATGATAAGGTTGAAATAGGAACCTAAACTTGTCTAAATTCTATTGGATGAGAGGATTTCGACCCATCCCCACCTTAGCTTCGAAATAAATCAATTTAGATCCATTTAAAACCGAATTTTTTTACAATAAAATAATAGTTTTAGTTATTCCAAAGGTGCCCCTCTCCTCTCTTATAAAAGGGCACCTCCTCCCTCTCATCCTCACAACACTTTGAGCCTTCAAACTCGGCCAAAACCTGCCAAATTCTCTTATCCACTTCCCTATAAACATCCTAGAGGTACTGTTCTTCTTCAAAGAATAATTTTAGTGCCCAAAGAGGAGGTCTCAAAGAGGCGCTTCAAAGAAGAGGTAATGTCCGTTACCGATTATTTCACCTTTATTTCTTCTTCCACTTATTCTTCTTAGGTTGTTTCATTATGAAGTAATAACACCAGTATCACTCATATACTGATATGTTATTATAAGTATGAAACAACCCTATTTCACTATCTATCCATCCTACGGAAAACAAAATCACCGCACGTGCGTACGTACGGAATACCGTCTCCACGTCGTGGTGTAACCTATTTTCCACCACCACCTTACTTGGATGAGTATAATAGTGTAAATAATAACTATATATGATTATTTTAAAGTGATATTGATTATGAAATAGTATAAATACTGTAACGACCCGAAATTTTGAATAAATCTTGTTTCTTAATTTTGTGTGTTATTCTATTTTTTTATACTCAACAAAACTCTTTCATTTGATAAGATGAGTATAATTAAAATGAGACCGCGGTTTTGACTGTTATATGACCATTGGTCAATATGACCACTGGAAACTAAAAGTTTCTATTTTTGACTCTAAATACAAGTAATCTTGGTTAATTAATATAGAAAGAAGATTTGATGGCCTCACCCAGTAGTCTTGGACCAATCGAAGCCCATCTAACAGAACTTGGGAAGGAGGTAGCACCACTGGGCTTTGCTCTGGACCAAACCCAAGCCGAACTTCAACGTGTGAAGTTAGAACGGAATCGCCTTCACGAGAAGTTCAAACTGATAAAAATTACTACTCGTGTGATGCTGGCCGAGCCTCCCTCGAATTCTCTCACCTTAGCACACCTTACACTTAGGTCCTATGCTGGTGTGATAAGGGGCTATGTAAGGATATGGTAACTGCCTTGTGTAATACTTTGTTTTAAATAAAAATTTCGATTTCTTCTTATGATAAAGTTTATGAATTTTCAAATGACCGAATAAATATAGTATGCATATTTTTGATGAATTTTAGAAAAAGGATATTTTAAAAATGTTTATGTAAACCTTAAATAATTAAAAATGTGTAATGATTTTCAAAAAATGGTATTCTACAATTATGTTCAGTATGAAATTTAGAGTCTAATAAGATCAAATTAATTTTTGATGAATAATAAATTATGAATAGTGATTTTATGCTTAGGATTAGTAATGTGACTAAATGGATTAGTAATCTCACTTAAATAAAGTATTAATATAATCTAGGAACCTTGATTAAGTAATGTGATTCAGTAAAATGGTTAAATAATAGTTTCATATATTATTATTCAAGTATTAGTTTTTTCGAGTGAATAGTGTTTTTTTAATTAAAAATTTAATTAAAAATTTTTAGAAAATTATTTTTATAAAATGGAATTCATTTTTGAACTCAGAGAATTGATATTATGTTAAGGTAATTTTTGGGGATTTTTCTGAAAAAATGAATTTTCGGTGAATAGTGTATTTATTTTAAAATTAAATAAAAAATATTTAGAAAATTTTTTTTATAAAATGGAGTTCATTTTTTTAATCAGAGCATTGATATTTGGTTAAGGTGAAATTTTAGGATTTTTCCGAGAAAGTTGAATTTTCAGTGAATAGTAAAAATCCAGTTTTAGGGTTTCGGTATGTTTAATGACATCATAACTGTTCATGATGATTTCATGAGATATTTTATGGGTTGGCCGACCAAAGGTGATGCATTATTGTATTGGGGGACCCATGTGGCCTAACTTCTTGGGAAATATCTTGGGAGAACACATGGTTTTGAGAAACCCACTTTTGAGGTGTCTCTTGGCCATTAATGCCTTGTCCCCTCACTTTCTCTATAAATACCAAGCCATAATCTAATCCATTTCGACTCCCCACTCTCCCCAACGAATTTCTGATCTCATTATCTCCCAAGGAGTCCTCCTAAGGTTCCCCCAAGCCCTCAAGGTCCCAACCTTTGAGTTTTAAGAGTTACATTTTAAGGTAAGGGATCCGACCTCTCAGTTTCTTTTCAAGAAATCTATTTTATGTAATTTTTTATATGATCCATGTTCTTATGTTAAAGGATGTTCTTTTATAATCCTCTTACTGACCTTTTCATGTTCATATAATGAGAGATCCCCTATTACTCTCATTATTTCTTTTTATGAAGTTTTAAGTGGCGCCGTTAGGCTGCTGAAATATTTGTAACAGATTATTTCTCCCTTCTCATTTTTCGAGATCTATTTTCATGTAAATTATTTCAAGTTACTTTTTATTATGTAGGGATATGATATCTAAATTTATCATACTGATCTTTTATGATCATATGATGAGAGACCCCATTTTATCTCTTCAATTCAGTATTTTGAAGTTTTAAGTGGCGCCATTAGGCTGCCGAATTTTTAAGTGGTTCTTTCACCTTTCTCCTTTTTCAAAGTTCTAATTCCATGTCAAGTCTTGACAGTTCCTTTTTATTATGTTGTAGTATTATATCAAAATATATCATGCCGATATTTTATGTTCATACGATGAGAGACCCTATTTGATCTCATCAATTAATTTTTGTTGAAGTTTATGTTGCGCCGTTAGGCTGCCAAATTTCTAAGGGGTTCTTTCACCCTTCTCATTTTCAAGATCTACTTTCATGTCAAGTCATTCAAGTTCCTTTTTATTATGTTGGAGTATGATCTCTAAATCTATCATACTGATCTTTTATGTTCATATGATGAGAGACCCTATTTGATCTCATCAATTCATTTTTGTTGAAGTTTATGTGGCGTCGTTAGGCTGCCAAATTTCTAAGGGGTTCTTTCACCCTTCTCGTTTACAAGATCTACTTTCATGTCAAGTATTTCAAGTTACTTTTTATTATATTGGGATATGATCTCTATATCTATAATAATGATCATTTATGTTCATATGATGAGAGACCCTATTTGATCTCTTCAATCCATTTTTGGAAGTTTTAATTGACGCCGTTAGGCTGCCGAATTCTCATAAGAGAAATCTTATTTTTGTCTTCCTTTCAAGTTCTTCGTTTCATATGGTATATCATTCAAATTTCATTAACATGTTCTTAAATACTATATATTCTGTTCCCCTACTATTTTATGTATCATTTTTGAGTGGGTGACCCATGTCCCCACTCTTTTCAATGTTTTCTAAAACCATGTATCGTAGACGTTATGCTGCATAATTTTCGTCTCAAAATGCCTCCCTCTTTATCTCAAAATTATTTTATGTTATTAAGTGAATACTCAAAGCTCTTATTTCTACAGGGGTATTCACATATATATCAAAACGTTCTATTTTATATTCTGGGATTTACATACATGAAACCCGCTTTCCCTTTTCCGTGGGTTTAAAGTGACATAAAAATCATGTCTTTAAAGAAATTTTTAAAACATTATGATTATGAAATGAAACCCATTTATTTTATGCTATATGGGTTGTTTATGAAATGATTGATGATGATATATGTGGCTCACATGATAATAAATACATGTCAAGGGTGCGCCCAGATAGCGCTCCAATGCATTGGGTAAAGACTTAATCTCTAGAGATGACTTTTTAGACTGATACCTTGGTGAATAACCTTGGTAATTTTTAATGACACCTTGGGGATGGACCTTGGTGAAAAGAAATGATTGTCAATATTAAATGTTGTAGCCACATATTCATGTTATGAAAAATGTTATTTTTATTATGATATATCTCATGATTTCTTTCTCAAGCCTTAAAGTTCTTTTCATGACATTGTTGATGTATCCCAAGTTCACATGTTAAATGTTTCCCTTGTTTCCTTTACTGGGCCTTCTGCTCACCCTTTCTTTTGATGTATGTCCCCAGGTTATGAGATGCAGTAATGAACCTAGGGTGAACATGAGGAGAAGACTTTCAATTGTTTAAGAAGAATGTTTTTTTGTTTCATGTTTTAAGTTCCTGGTTTCCAAGACACTAAACCTTAATGATCCTCAGTTTTGTAAAATGTAATGAATGTTTATGTGATAAAAAGGCGGGATGCTATAGTTGGTATCAAAGGATTATTTAGTTATTTGTGGAAATTAGGATATGAAAACTTTGGGAAGAAACCTATAGAAAATTTTAAATATAGGAAGTCTTCCTGGTATTTTGGTGAGTATTGAGTAAGGGGTTTCCAAGCAAATACATCCCTGTCTGGATACGAGTAGGTAGAGGTGGCTCTGGCACAGATGTACATAGGGGTAAAACATGAAAACACCGCTTTGAGCTAGAATCGAACGAGAACTGGTACACGACAACGGGCCTTGCTGCACTTTTGGTTACGACACTCCCGGGGGATATGCTTTGGTAAATTCATAAGCTTAGTATGAACCATTGTTAAAGGAACAAAGATAAAATAAAATAAATATTCACATAAGAATATATGATCATGGATAACCTAGATGGGAACCTAGGGGATCAAAAGTTATGGTATACTTTTCTTCTACAAGTTATCCTTATATGCTTTATGTTCCTTTTCATGATTATTGGATAAGTATCCAATCCCCTAATTGTACTTTGTTTTCGTAGTTAATGGAGGGAAATGGAAGAACATGTCCCAACAACCAATGTGATAGGAAATGAGACGATTGCCGTATTAATATGACAGAGATGATTAGGGGATTAAAAGATGATTATTATTTTTTAAGACGTTCACTATTTTGGGGACCCTATATGATCGAGGTAAATAGATTACTACAAAATTTTCATTAAGGAGTAAGGTTGACTTATATTTTGAAGAATTGATGAATTTAAGGTGGAGTTATAGTAATTTAGGTTACTTATGGAAATGATTAACCTATCTTGGGTAAAATATTTTTAGGTTAGATACTTTTATTATAAGATTTTAGGTGTGGTTGATGTGTTTTGGAGATGAACAATTAAGTTTATTTTGTAAGACTATGTTATCAAATTCTTCTTGTATTTGGGTTTCAATCTTAGTTTGGTTTATTTTGAGGAATTTTAAGAACAGTTATTTATGGAATGGTCTATGATGAACTTTTGGTAGTACCATGGATCTTTGAGGATTTAAAAGTTGTTTCCCTTCCTATGGGATTCTTTCTTTTTTGAAGAGTTGTTTTATATTACCCTTTCTGTTTTCGGGATAATGTTTAAAGGTAGAAGAAATTGATAGTTAATCATTTGTGGATTAAGTGACTCTCAAGAAGATGATTCTTGTGTTTTGATGAGACCAAGTGTTTTTGAATGCTCATCGTTTGGAGAAAAGACTAGTTTTGGGTAGAAACTTATTAAAGGATGAAACTCTACATGAAGGTATGTATATTTTCTTATGTTTTTGTTCTATGTAGTAAATGAATTCCTCAAAATTATGAAAACGAACGTAAAACAAAAACATTGTTGGTTTACGTTTCCTACTAGGTAATCAAAGACCGTTTATGCACATCATAACTTTGGGATTTTCTTATGGTTAACTTTCTCCTAATCACATTCTCTATCACTCTCCCTCAGAACTTGACCCTTTGCATTTCTTCCATGTCCATGTTTTCCTACATGGAATCCTAGTGTGGGTTAACTCGGGTGACCTTTGTACTTCCCTTTCTTTCTTTTAAAGTAATAGTTTTACTAACTCCTTTTCCGATGTGGGACTTTCAATGAAATTTCAAAACCCAATTTTAAAAATTGTGAGGACGCAATTTCTTAAGGGGGGAAGATTGTAACGACCCGAAATTTTGAATAAATCTTGTTTCCTAATTTTGTGTGTTATTCTATTTTTTTTATACTCAACAAAACTCTTTCATTTGATAACATGAGTATAATTAAAATGAGACCATTGGGTTTTGACTGTTATATGACCATTGGTCAATATGACCACTGGAAACTAAAAGTTTTGATTTTTGACTCTAAATACAAGTAATCTTGGTTAATTAATATAGAAAGAAGATTTGATGGCCTCACCCAGTAGTCTTGGACCAATCGAAGCCCATCTAACAGAACTTGGGAAGGAGGTAGCACCACTGGGATTTGCTCTGGACCAAACCCAAGCTGAACTTCATCGTGTGAAGTTAAAATGGAATCACCTTCACGAGAAGTTCAAACTGATAGAAATTACTACTCGTGCGATGTTGGTCGAGCCACCCTCGAATTCTCTCACCTTAGCACACCTTACACTTAGGTCCTATGTTGGTGTGATAAGGAGCTATGTAAGGAGACCGTAACTGCCTTGTGTAATCCTTTGTTTTAAATAAAAATTTTGATTTCTTCTTATGATGAAGTTTATGAATTTTCAAATGACCGGATAAATATAGTATGCCTATTTTTGATGAATTTTAGAAAAAGGATTTTTTAGAAATGTTTATGTAAACCTTAAATAATTAAAAATGTGTAATGATTTTCAAAAAATGGTCTTCTACAATTATGTTCAGTATGAAATTTAGAGTCTAATAAGATCAACTTAATTTTTGATGAATAGTAAATTATGAATAGTGATTTTATGCTTAGGATTAGTAATGTGACTAAATGGATTAGTAATATCACTTAAAGAAAGTATTAATATAATCTAGGCACCTTGATTAAGTAATGTGATTCAATAAAACGGTTAAATAACAGTTTCATATATTATTATTCAAGTATTAGATTTTTTGGTGAATAGTGTTTTTTTAATTAAAAATTTAATTAAAAATATTTAGAAAATTATTTTTATAAAATGGATTTCATTTTTGAACTCAGAGCATCGATATTATGTTAAGGTAATTTTTGGGGATTTTCGTGAAAAAAATGAATTTTCGGTGAATAGTGTATTTATTTGAAAATTAAATTAAAAATATTTAGAAAATTATTTTTATAAAATGGAGTTCATTTTTGTAATCAGAGCATAGATATTTGGTTAATGTGAAATTTTGGGATTTTTCTGAGAAAGATGAACATTCAGTGAATAGTAAAAATACAGTTTTAGGGTTTCGGTATGTTTAATGACATCATAACTGTGTCATGATGATGTCATGAGATATTTTATGGGTTGGCCGACCAAAGGTGATGCATTATTGTATTGGGGGACCCATGTGACCTAAATTCATGGGAAATATCATGGGAGAACACATGGTTTTGAGAAACCCACTTTTGAGGTGTCCCTTGGCCATTAATGCCTTGTCCCCTCACTTTCCCTATAAATACCAAGCCATAGTCTCATCCATTTCGACTCCCCACTCTCCCCAATTAATTTCTGGTATCATTACCTCTCAAGGAGTCCTCCCAAGGTGCCTCCATGCCCTCAAGGTCCCAACCATTGAGTTTTAAGAGTTACGTTTTAAGGTAAGGGATCCGACCTCTCTCTTTCTTTTCAAGAAATATCTTTTATGTAATTTCTTATATGCTCCATGTTCTTATGTTAAAGGATGTTCTTTTATACTCCTCTTACTTCCCTTTTCATGTTCATATAATAAGATATCCCCTCTTACTCTCATTATTTCGTTTTATGAAGTTTTAAGCGGCGCCGTTAGGCTGCCGAAATGTTTGTAACATATTCTTTCTCCCTTCTCATTTTTCAAGATCTATTTTCATGTAAAGTATTTCAAGTTACTTTTTATTATGTTGGGGTATGATCTATAAATTTATCATACTGATCTTTTATGATCATATGATGAGATACCCCATTTGATCTCTTCAATTCAGTATTTTGAAGTTTTATGTGGCACCGTTAGGCTGCCGAATTTTTAAGTGGTTCTTTCACCTTTCTCCTTTTTCAAAGTTCGAATTCCATGTCAAGTCTTGAAAGTTCCTTTTTATTATGTTGGACTATGATATCTAAATCTATCATACTGATATTTTATGTTCATATGATGAGAGACCCTATTTGATCTCATCAATTCATTTTTGTTGAAGTTTAAGTGGCGTCGTTAGGCTGTCAAATTTCTAAGGGGTTCTTTCACCGCTCTCGTTTTCAAGATCTACTTTCATGTCAAGTCTTCTAAGTTCCTTTTTATTTTGTTGGAGTATGATCTATAAATCTATCATACTGATATTTTATGTTCATATTATGAGAGACCCTATTTGATCTCATCAATTCATTTTTGTTGAAGTATAAGTGGCGTCGTTAGGCTGCCAAATTTCTAAGGGGTTCTTTCACCCTTCTCGTTTTCAAGATCTAATTTTAATGTCAAGTCTTTCAAGTTATTTTTTATTATATTGGGGTATGATCTCTATATCTATCATACTGATCATTTATGTTCATATTATGAGAGACCCTATTTGATATCTTCAATCCATTTTTGGAAGTTTTAAGTGACGCCGTTAGGCTGCTGAATTCTCATAAGAGAAATCTTATTTTTGTCTTCCTTTCAAGTTCTTTGTTTCATATGGTATATCATTAAAATTTCATTACCATGTTCTTAAATACTATATATTATATTCCCCTACTGTTTTATGTATCATTTTTGAGTGGGTGACCCATGTCCCCTCTCTTTTAAATGTTTTCTAAAACCATGTATCGTAGACGTTATGCTGCATAGTTTTCGTCTCAAAATGCCTCCCTCTTTATCTCAAAATTATTTTATTTTATTAAGTGAATACTCAAAGCTCTTATTTATAAAGGGGTATTCACATATATATCAAAAAGTTCTATTTTAAATTCTAGGATTTACATACATGAAACCCGCTTTCCCTTTTCCGTGGGTTTAAAGTGACATAAAGATCTTGTCTTTAAAGAAGTTTTTAAAACGTTATGATTATGAAATGAAACCCATTTCTTTTATGCTATATGGGTTGTTTATGAAATTATTGATGATGATATATGTGGCTCACATGATAATAAAGACATGTCAAGGGTGCGCCCAGATAGCGCTCCAATGCATTGGGTAAAGACTTAATCTCTAGAGATGACTTTTTAGACTGATACCTTGGTGAATAACCTTGGTAATTTTTAATGAAACCTTGGGGATGGCCCTTGGTGAAATGAAATGATTGTCAATATTAAATGTTGTATCCACATCTTCAAGTTATGAAAAATGTTATTTTTATTATGATATATCTCATGATTTCTTTCTCATGCCTTAAAGTTATTTTCATGACATTGTTGATGTATCCCAAGTTCACATGTTAAATGTTTCCGTTGTTTCCCTTACTGGGCCTTCTGCTCACCCTTTCTTTTGATGTATGTCCCCAGGTTATGAGATGCAGTAATGAAACTAGGGTGAACATGAGGAGAAGCCTTTCAAGTGTTTAAGAAGAATGTTTTTTTGTTTCATGTTTTAAGTTCCTGGTTTCCAAGACACTAAACCTTAAAGATCCTCAGTTTTGTAAAATGTCATGAATGTTTATGTGATAAAAAGGCGGGATGCTATAAATACACTCCAATACAGTCCCATGATCATTAGAATGATATCATCGCTCGTGCGTACGTACGGACTACCGTCTCCACGACGCGATGAGATTCATTCTCCACGTTAACCATTCATGAATGATTATAAAGTATATAAGTAATCATGAAATATATGACATAATAATGATACTGGATTTATATATGTATGTCATCTACTTAATTCCATTCAACTCAATAAGGAAACGAAAACAGCGTTCATTCGTACGTACGACCTACCGTCTCCATGAATGGTGTATTTCTTTCCATTTACTGATTTATTATATATATGTATATTCTGAATATATATTATATATAAATCATATTTTATATTCTGGAATTAAGTAATCATGATCTAAGTAATCATATGAATAATTACAAGTCAAAACACGAATGACAAATGAAACGATTTTACCCATAACACTCTTTAACATGGAATTTACAAAAGAACGGGTAAAATAAAGTCATAAGTGAACCATATATGATATCATAACAATGAGTATGATTCTGGAATAAGTCAATGACATTATTTAAATTATTATACAGGAGGTTCGGAAACTTACGAAGCAAAATCAGACCTAAGGTAAGGGAAAATATCACAATCTCATTTTATCCGAGATTGTTTAAACTTTGGTATTTACTGTGATGTATTTTATCATCCACATCCATGAATCCTATATATTTAATATTGTTTCCATCCACCTACCATTGTTTAAATCCAATTTTACCCTTCGGTGAGTTTTTAGAAAAAGATATAAAAGGAATCTTTTGTCGTTTTTCGTACGAGTTACTTTTTGACTTTTCCGAAAAAATTACGAGAAGAATGTTTTTTTAACTTATACGGCATGAATGTATTTTCAAAACATTATTTACAAGAAGATTCCTTTACAAGTTTTCAAGTTTATTTTTAATCAACTTCTTTTAGTTTAAAATTGTATGACATGTTAAGAAAGGAAAATGTTTTTGAAGTTGAAAGGATATTTTCCTCAAGAATGGAGTTCAAGTGTTTTATCAAAATAATTTTCCATCTAAGATAATATAGGGTTTTGTTTCTATCCGTATTATTAAATTGATTTGATTATGTTGTGATGGAATTATTTTTATGAATCCCTTTATCTTATATGAATTGTTTTATGATGTCATGTTGTTTAAGAATCCCATTTTTATTACATGGGTTATGCAATGATGTATGATTTATGATTTTGTGGCACACATAAGAATGGTATCATTATGTGATGGGTGGGAACTATATCTCCTTCCAATGCATTGGGTAAAGATTTTATATCTCATGAGATAGACATGGCTGGAACGACAGGTTAAACCGGTTCAGTGAAACAGGACTGAAACGATGAGTGAACTCGGTTCAGAAATGGACTTTGTCTGCAAAGATAGTCTTGGAAATGAGTCTTTACTACTAATAAATGATTATCTATGATTATGTGTGTATGCCACAAAGTTTCATGTTTTATGTTATGATTATTGGGATTACATTTCACTACTATGATTTATCCCATGTTATGATATTATTATCTCTTTTGCAGGTTAAGATTTCCAAAATGTTATGTTCTTATGAATATGATGTGATTGATATTTATTTTGTTTACCCTTACTGAGCATTTGAGCTCACCCTT
This sequence comes from Viscum album, assembly GCA_963277665.1. Lineage (NCBI taxonomy): Eukaryota > Viridiplantae > Streptophyta > Magnoliopsida > Santalales > Viscaceae > Viscum > Viscum album. The sequence goes on along the minus strand of OY728157.1, from coordinate 1,255,474,067 downwards.
TTATGTTTTCTTTTCCCCAGGATATAAAGAAAGTTTTTAGGTAAAGAAAATAATATCTTTCTGGGAGATATTGAAGATCTTTCACCATGATTAGAAGATTATATTCCGAGTTTCCAAAGACACTAAACTATTACGGTCCTTGTGTGTGTGTTTTTGTTATGTACTAAGTATTCTGAAAATTAATGTAATGTCCATGTACATTAATCTTAGGGTCTCTACAGCTGGTATCAAAGGAAAGGTTTAGTCAACCTTTGGAAACTAGGATGCGAGAACTTTAGTGAGATCCCTAGAGATATTTCTAAGGTATGTCTAGGGATGTCCCTAAGGTTAAGTATAAGTATAGGTTATAGTCTTATAATTACGGTAAGAATTTTAGAATTAAACCTAAGATGTTAGATATTGAAGGTACCTCTCCTTTATTGTGTTGTTTTCCCTAGCATGATTTTTGCCTCTCACACTATTCTTTTTGGGTTTTAGATGATGGATGGAACCCGAAGGTACCGTGTTGATCAATGTAATGGACAATGCAATGATTGTCCTCCTGAACAAACAAATGTTATGGGAGATGGAGTGAAAAATATTATTTTTATACTTACACAAGCTATGAATCTTTCTAGACATCCAAATGAGCAGAGAAGGGAACAATATTCTATTGAGTCCTTCATGAGGCAACATCCACCTTCTTTCAGTGGGTCTTCTGATCCACTTGTTGCCGAACGATGGATCAGTACTACTGAAAAGATATTTCCAGTTCTTCAATGTTATGAACATGATAAAGTCATCTTAGCAGTGTATTGTTTGGAAGGTGATGCTGATCAATGGTGGAATTTTATCAAGAATACGAGGCCAAGAGATGAAATTGAGTCCATGGAATGGGACGAGTTCAAGAACTTATTTTTCAATAAGTACTTCCCTTGTATTCTTTGAACAAAGATGGAGAATGAGTTTCTTGAACTAAAGAAAAATGATGATGAATCTTTTGGTATATACAAAGAGAATTTTACAAGGCTTGCAAGGTATGCATCTGGATTTATCATCCAACCAAAAATTAAAGTCGATCGATTATTCAGTGGCTTAAAACCAATTCTTTGAAGGGAATTAGCTATAAGAGACTTCAGTAGCTATGAAGAAAATGTGCGTTGTGTTATCAAGGTAGAAATGGAAGTTGGTGTTACTTATCCATCTCATAGTTTTAACAAGAAATGAAAGATGGTGTTCAAGGAGAAATCTCAGAATAATGGTGAAAAGAAGATGAATGTTTCCTTATGCTCAAAGTGTGGAAAGAAGCATGGTGAATATTTTCTTAAAGGGACAAGTAAATGTTTCAAATGTGGAAAAAAAGGTCATCGGGCATTTGAATGCTGCAATGATGGGAAGAAGATGTCTAATTATGCAAACAAAGGAAGGGATACACAGAATGAACCTACTACACTTCAATGCTTCAAGTGCAAGGAAATGGGGCATTATGCTAATAAATGCCCTAATCCAAGGGTTAATTATGATCGACATGAGCAACCACTTAGGGTAAAGGAAAAAGGGAAGTCACATGCGATCACTATTGGCGATGTTGAATATGACAATGATGTGGTGGAATGATTAAGTGTTTATGTAATGGGATTCCAAAATAATGTTTTATATAGTATCGTGGAATATTGGAATATTTATGTATTGTTCAATTTTGGTTTTCAATAATTTTATGGTACCAGTAACCATGGAAAGTGATTGAGATATTTTTGGAAAAAAGATGATATGCGCATAATGAAGGGATAAGGAAAAAATGAAATGTCTGACAGTATTCATGAGCTCATGATTGATATAAGGACTAAGTGATATCATGGTTTGAGTATATAGAATTTTGAGGATTTTGGTATGTGGAAAGAGTTAACTTTTAACAGTATTCATGTTTTCAATAAGGTTCAATGGGTGTTCATTTTTTTTTCAAGGGAATACATGATTAAGGCCTTTGAATGTTTGGAATGTGACCAACAAGATATATGGGGCATAAATGATGGTATTCACATGCTTGGTTGATGACATTTCAAGTAATCATTTTCTTTATACTATGAGCTTGGACCGAAGTATTTTAGATAAGCCTAAATATTGGAATGGATTATGTTGGACATAAGTTAGTATTGTTTAAGAATAGAACTTTTTTTTCGATATTATTGATGGGATGTTATAGTAATATAGCTTTAGAAAAAGGACAACCTGCAGGACGGGCGACAGACCATCGCGTCGGACAAGGCTGTGGGAATCGAACCCACAACCGAAGTGCGACTGGAATTTATCGCCTACCACATGCCTACAGGAAGTACCTATTTAGTAAAAACTAGTTTTATTATATTAAGAAGTTTGATATATGAAGTATAAGTCCATTTTAGGAACCATATATGATTAATCTCATTATAGATGGACTTATGTATTTTTTCGATAACCTTTCTAACCTTTTGTTTGAGACAGATGGAATGACCCATCATTATATCATATGATCTGCTAACACATCACAAATGAAAAATTCAACTTCATTTCTTTAAGATATGAAGTGTAAATTGTCCAAAGAACTACCAATGGTGAGACTATACCGAAATCACGAAAGTATTTCTTCTAATTCCAATTTCATCAACTTTAGGGAAATGATCTTGAAAACCAAAAAAATGTTGTCCTAGTGCCCTTATATCTAATGAATCAGATGGTAACCTAGATCATCACAAATTTATGGCTTTGTGATTGCTGGCTTTTCCATAGCCATGTTCTCTACCACTCTCTATCAGGACATGATGACTAGATTTCTCTTCCATATCCATATTTTCACCTATGTGGAAACCCAGTGATTAGTTTATTTGGGTAACTGTTACATTTCATACTTTTGTTTTTAAAGATTGGTTTTGGTATTCCTTTTTATGATGTGGGTTTCTATTAAAGAAACTTTCGAATAGTAAACCATTTATAACCCCAACGAATTTCGAGGGCGAAATTCATTTTAAGGGGGGTAGAATGTAACACCCCGAGATTTTATGAAAAATATTCCTTTTAATTTCATTAATGTATTGAGTTGTATGCTACACCAAAAGGATCTTGCACAACACACATACCTGGCTTGCCTTGCATTACACACAATCGCGATCTTCCTCGATAGCGTGTGTAGTACGCAATACCGAGTTTCACTAAATGAGATAATATTATAATATTATTATGAACTAGCCGTTATGAATAATAATAACCACTTTTTGAAATTTTTTAAATTTTATTTTTCAAAATTGACTTCATTTTTGGATTCAGAATATCGAAATTAACTTAGGGTAAAATTTTGGAACTTTTCGGATAACTTTCATTTTCTGATGAATAGTGAAAATTACTAAATTTTAATTAAAAACAAATTTTTTAATCAAAATAATTAATAGTGGTAAATTTTTAATTTGAGTGGTTTTAAAGTTTATTTAGAATATATTTTTACAATTTAATACAATGTTGTTCATTGGATGTAATTTCACATTTAAACCAGATATAAACAAGTGCCAATCTTTTGATAGTTATTATCTCTTAAAAACACACTATTTGTTTTGACGACGGGAATTAATTTTTAAATTAGTTAATTTAACAGATATGTTTTGAATTTGGTAAAATAAACATCATTTTGGAAATCATAATATCAAATATAGTTTAGGCCTATTTTTTGGTATTTTTCTGGAAACATTCATTTTTTGATGAATAGTGAAACCACTAAGTGGTAGTTAAAAAAGTGAATTTTTCATAAAACTTAATTTTACCACTTATGTGAGTTGAATTTCAAAAATCTGATAGACACGGTTGATGTCAGTAAGTAAAATGTGGTTCAATGAGTTGAAAATAATTTTTGGTGAATAGTAACTTTTTACTTTTTTTCCACGGTTAAAAGTAAATAGGGTAATTAAGTGTAAAATGATATTATTATTACCCTAACACATGTCCTAATTCTATTGGATAAGTGTAATTCGACCAAAAACAACTTTAGGAATAAAATATGATCATTTAGTCCCACTTGGATTAGATTAGGACATTTATTATTAATTTATTTAAAGAAGGGTTAAAATAGTTACAATCAAAGTTTAAAAATTAAATCATTTTTAATATAGGGTTATACATAAGCTAAATTATACTATAAATATTAATTATAAATATAATAAGATTTCTTATATAATGATATTTTATTTGTAATTTTTAGACTTTAAATAATTTAATTTATTTATGACACAATGATGATGCAGTAATTATCTTATTAATGAAATATTGACATAATTGATGATATAAAAACCCAAAGAAATGTAATTTGAGACTTTTTATGAATTACAATAATTTTATATGATAATATGACATGTTAGTGTTGATTTAATTAACTTTTTTCGAACTAATCATTCTGTTATGAGTTTTACAAAAAATCAATTACTAAATAGTGTCAAAATTGACATAAAATAGTTTTTAGAACAAATATTATATTATTAATTTTTATTTTATTCCTAAAAATCTAAGGTTCGTCCAAATGACTTAGATATTGTTATATATCTTAAAAATAAACAACTTGGGTTTCGTTTGTCTTGTTATAGTAAGTTTATTTACCTTATAGTGTAAGAACACAAGACGACACGGTAAAAGTAAAATTATTTAACTTAATGTTAAATCTAAATGATAAGGTTAAAATAGGAACCTAAACTCGTATAAATTCTATTTTATGAGAGGATTTCGACCTATCCCCACCTTAGCTTCTAAATAAATCAATTTGGAGCTATTTAAAACCGAATATGGCTTTATAATAAAATAATAGTTTTAGTTATTCCAAAGGTGCCCTTCTCCTCCCTTATAAAAGGGAACCTCCTCCCTCTCTTCCTCACACAACTTTGATCCTTCAAGCTCGGCCAAACCCTACAAAATTATCTTCTTCAATTCCCTAGAAACATACTAGAGGTCCTGGTATTCTTCAAAGACCAATTTTAGTGCCCTAATAGGAGTTCTCAAAGAGGCGCTTCAAAGAAGAGGTAATGTCCGTTACCAATTCTTTCACCTTTATTTCTTTTTACACTTCTTCTTCTTAGGTTGTTTCGTTATGAATTAATAACATAAGTATCACTCATATAATTATATGTTATTATAAGTATGAAACAACCCTATTTCACCATCTATCCATCCTACGGAAAATGAAATCACCACGCGTGCGTACGTACGGAATACCGTCTCCACGCCGTGGTGTAACCTATTTTCCACCACCACCTTACTAGGATGGGTATAATGGTGTAAATAATAACTATATATGATTATTTTAAAGTGATATTGATTCTGAAATATTATAAATACACTCCAATATAGTCCCACGATCATGAGAACGATATCATTGCTCGTGCGTACGTAAGGACTACCGTCTCCACGATGCGATGAGATTCATTCTCCACGTTAACCATTCATGAATGATTATAATGTATATAAGTAATAATGAAATATATGACATAATAATGATACTGGATTTATATATGTATGTCATCTACTTAATTCCATTCAACTCAATAAGGAAACGAAAACATCGTTCATGCGTACGTACGACCTACCGTCTCCATGAACGATGTATTTCTTTCCATTTACTGATTTATTATATATATGTATATTATGAATATATATTATATATAAATCATGTTTTATATTCTGGAATTAAGTAATCATGATCTAATTAATCATATAAATAATTACAAGTCAAAACACGGACGACAAATGAAACAATTTTACCCAAAACGCTCTTTAACATGGAATTTACAAAAGAACGGGTAAAATAAACTCATAAGTGAACCATATATGATATCATACAAATGAGTATGATTATGTAATAAGTCAATGACATTATTTAAATCATTATACAGGAGGTTCAGACACTTACGAAGAAAAATCGGACCTAAGGTAAGGGAAAATATCACAATCTCATTTTATCCGAGATTGTTTATACTTTGGTATTTACTAGGGTGTATTTTATCATCCACATCCATGAATCCTCAATATGTAATATTGTTTCCATCCACCTACCATTGTTTAAATCCAATTTTACCCTTCAGTGAGTTTTTAGAAAAAGATATAAAAGGAATCGTTTGTCGTTTTTCGTACGAGTTACTTTTTGACTTTTCCGACAAAAGTACGAGAAGAATGTTTTTTTAACTTATACGGCATGAATGGATTTTTAAAAAATTATTTCCAAGAAGATTCCTTTACAAGTTTTCAAGTTTATTTTTAATCAACTTCTTTTAGTTTAAAATTGTATGACATGTTAAGAAAGGAAAATGTTTTTAAAGTTGAAAGGATATTTTCCTCAAGAATGGAGTTCAACTGTTTTATCAAAATTATTTTCCATCTAAGATAATATATGGTTTTGTTTCTATCCCTATTATTACATTTATTTGATTATGTTGTGATGGAATTATTTTTATGAATCCGTTTATCTTATATGAATTGTTTTATGATGTCATGTTGTTTAAGAATCCCATTTTTATTACATGGGTTATGCAATGATGTATGATTTATGATTTTGTGGCACACATAAGAATGTTATCATTATGAGATGGGTGGGACCTATATCTCCCTCCAATGCATTGGGTAAAGATTTTATATCTCATGAGATAGACATGGATGGAACGGCGGGTTATACCGATTGAGTGAAATAGGACAGAAACGAGGGGTGAACTCGGTTCAGAAATGGACTTTGTCCGCTAAGATAGTCTTGACAATGAGTCTTGACTACTAAGAAATGATTCTCTATGATTATGTGTGTATGCCAAAAAGTTTCATGTTTTATGTTATGATTATTGGGATTACATTTCACTGCTATGATTTATCCCATGTTATGATATTATGAACTCTTTTGCAGGTTAAGATTTCCAAAATGTTATGTTCTTATGAATATGATGTGATTGATATTTATTTTGTTTACCATTACTAAGCATTTGAGCTCACCCTTTTATGTTTTCTTTTCCCCAGGATATAAAGAAAGATTTTAGGTAAAAAAAGATCTTTCTGGGAGATATTGAAGATCTTTCACCACGATTAGAAGATTATATTCCGAGTTTCCAAAGATACTAAACTATTACGGTCCTTATGTGTGTGTTTTTGTTATGTACTAAGTATTCCGCAAATTAATGTAATTTCCATGTACGTTAAGGTTAGGGTATCTACATCCTCTCATATGACCTTAGTATCATGGACCTATAAGTGACCACATGATTTTTCTACATCAAGAACATTCCATGTATGACTCATGAATCAACATAGTATAAATTCTACTCTATTAATAGAATAGGTATGTAACATATTAGAAATGTAATATGTATCAATTTTTAATGATGAATTGATATTTCAAAAATTCAGAACAATAAAATTCAATTTTTTTTGTTTAGGCCTATTAGAGAAGATTTAAATGATAATATATAGATAAATATATATGAATAATAATCAATACAAAAATGTTTTTGAATATCAAAAACATTCTTGGGTTTCTCACAAGAGAACAATAACTTGAAGTTACTGGGTTCTACTGTTACACATTGCTAAGATACAATATTCCCAATGATGGGTACTTGGTTGATCAAAAAAATGTAACATTGACAGTTCAAAAAAAGAGTCGATGCTTCTAAATTGATCCCAAAATGATCACTAGATTTCAGGTCTGCTCCACCCATGACTTGTGGTACATAATAATTTAATAGAGATGTGACCATGATAGTGTATTGATATAGGAAGAAACCCTAATTAATCCAATCCATAAATAAAACCAGTGAATTCGTTAAACCAAACCAGACATATCAATACAAATAAAATTCATTCATACTTTTGAGTGCAGTGAGATGTATGTTTTAATGTCAAACACATAGTGGGTGATAAATCTATCTCCAATCAATCTTAGTGATTAATTGAGTGAGAAATTGTTGATTGAACGATCATAAATACAAGTAAGGGAATACCGCTTCATAAGAATCATGCAATTTATCATTCAGTAGTCTATTCATAACTGAAAGGAACCATACCCCTTATTGGTGAAAATGTTAGGAGAACACCAAGGTGATGTACTCAACCATATAAATCAATTGTTCTCTAAGTCCTCTAACTATGAAATTATACCCTGAATAACTAAAGACCTATCTAATAATATATAATGGAAATAGTTTCTACACCCACTATGAGCTTGATAGCATCCCCAACCTCACTATTGGGCAGAAAGCCCAAGAAATGACCCGGAATTACATTAATAATTTTTATTGAATGGTAATCCTAATACCACTATAATCATACACTAGTAACATTATATCCAGAATATACATTATTAAATGTTACATTATATATAACATCATATATTATATATAATACATATCATGTTTCATTCTATCATCTTAATGGGACATCAAATTAATTCAGTCTGGATGTCATCATCATTTTACTCCATCGACATTAGCATATACAGTGTGATTAGATTATGGTTATATATATAAAAGTAAATTAATCTTATAGAGACTATCAATAAATCATGAAGTCGCATCTTTTTTATGGTTAGAAACATTTTTATACATTCATCATCATTCTTCTCAGTTGGAATTAGTTTTTGTGACATAATATACATAGATAATATTCTATGAAAATATTTATTTCATATCAAAATAAGAACATTATTTTTCTCCATGACTGTAATATTAGTTTAGTATTATTTCAAATATTTATTTCTGATGTAGAAAAATTGGCATTTTAATATATCTAATAGAAGCCTCATTTGGTATTGAGTAGTGTATAGTGAAAAAATAATAATAATAGAAGACACGTTTTTATCAAAATAATCATTAAAACAGTTTCTATGTAAAAAAATGATATCCTATCAATGCATCATTAAAAGAACACGATTATACATGAACATATCCAATCATGTGTCCAAATATTTGTCTGAATATATTTATTATTTATAAAAATTAATTATAATTGGCCCTAAAAACAACATAACCATTAATTTTTTTCTATATATGTGTATCTATATTTCATAAATCCAAATACTCTTAATTTTCTCTATAAGAGAGAGATAATTTATTCTCCCCAACAGTAACCTCTGAGGATGAGTTTTGGGGTATAGATGAGAAGAAATTAAAGGGTATATTTAGTCTTAACGATTTCAAAGGTAAGAGAATTTTATTTCAATAAACATTTATTTCAATGTTCCCATTTCTTATAAAATAAAATGTCCTAATTAATTAATAAATATTTCCAAAACCCTCTTTGATGGGGAAATTTTTTAATTGTTTTCTTTCATTTATTTATTTAAATAATTTATTTTATAAAGTATTTACTTTTGTCAATTCAAATTTTATTTTATATATGTCATTAAATTGATTTTTTTTGTATTCAATGAGTGTTTTAATTTCATAAAATTACTTTTTTTATAAAAAAGTTATTTTAATTTTTGGGAAGTCTTTCATATTTATATGTATTATATTTCCTTGTAATATATTTCCCATTGAAATTAAAAAAATTTAATGAAAATAATTTTCATGATGTTTAATTTTTATTAATTATTTATATGTTTTTTCCAAGAATTGTATGATGTCTATAAATCCTTTAGAAAATAAAGATTTATTTTTTTAGAAGGCAATATAATTATTTCCATCCTAGAAATTAATGTACATTGATATGAAGGTTTTGAAATGTTATTTTAATATAATTATAATGAGAAAGGAATGATTGTAGAATATTTTTAATTTAAAATTATTTTCACTTGGTTATTGTGAATAGTGATGGGGAATGTAAAGTGAAGGAAAATCATTATGGTGATTTTTTCCTTAAGGTTATTTATCCCAATTCAATATTACAGGTGGCGTCAATAATTTATTAATGTTTGATGTGTATCATTAAATTCTAAATATTGTATGTTACTTTTAAATAATGAGGGTTTCATCATTCAAATGATAATTTTCTAAAGTAAAATGTTTATTCTTTAATGAATTATTAATAATAATTTATAAATATTTTTTCAATATAAAATTCTTAATTTAATATAAATAATTAATTTTATATTACCATTAATATTAAAAAAATTATTTTAATAATGTTTTAAATTTATTTCAAAAGGAATTTTCATTCTATTTTAAACTCGTTTCGTAGATAGTTTGAGGTGACCCTATTTTAAAAATAATTTTAACAAGTATTGGTGATGTCCTTGAAGCTATTTGGTAATAGCCATGTATGTGGTGTTTAACATGAGTAAATATGTGATACTATTCAAAATTTATTTAAAATTTTTGTTTTCAATTTTTTATTTATTGAGTTTTGATTGAATTTTTTTGATTATGTAAATATGTTGACCTCAATGATCCTCTGGTAGATGTTGAATTAATATTTACTAATGATATTAAATTGATAATTATTAAAATTATGATACATATTTGGTTTTAAAAAAATTATAAAAATATGATTTTTTAGAATTGGATTCTTGTGTGTTGGTTCTGGGAATTTCAATTGGTATTATAATAAATTTATCGACAAATTTAGATATTTAAATGATATCATTTTGGGATAATTTAGTAATATAATTTTTTATGGATTTTGAGGTTATTTTTTTTAGTGATTGAAGGTATATTCATTGGATGATATTTTATAATGAACTATAGTTTTATGGAATGAATCTTATAGATTATGTAACAATTTTATTGTTTTGATGTTAGGAATGTGTAATAATTTTAGAAGGAAAATATTTTTTCACAATAAATTTTTGGTCTTTTACAAAAAATATTATCATTATCAAACCCTTAATTGATAATAATCATATTTTTTTAATTTATTTATGAGGTTAAAAATTTATTTGTTGATTACAATTTTCTAGATACTATTTATTTAAGAGAGTGGAATTTAACATCCAATGATTTAATAAATATAGTCTTTTACATTTAAATTAATATGGGAATAATGTTTCATAATTTCTATTGATTTTTTAAGAGTATATATATTTAATAATGTCCTTACATAGAATATAAATACCACAATTAAGGAAATATTATTTTCATGAATGTATGATAATGTTTAATAGCAGCATGGTATATATGAAAAAAACTATACATTACGATAAAAACCATTAAGTGAGTATAATTATAAATAGGAAAAATTAAATTTGTATGTTTTAAAAATAATATTAAAATACACATTAATTTCTTTCCATCCCCTAAATTAATGTATAATGATGTACTAACAATACATCCCATCAAAAACTCATGAATATCTTTTATGGTGTGAATATGTCATTGGTATACTACATTGATAAAGGGCATCTAGCTTGTGTATGGATTTAGAGCAGGAGAGAGAGGAGATGCCCAAAGTGGCTCATAATAATAATATTCAAGAAGTGTATGATTTGTAATAAATTATAAAAATGTTTAGGAAGGATAAAATCTCAAATGAGGGATCTTGTTAATAATTAACTATATCATTTTTAAAACCTATGTTATCACTGAGGGTCATTTTATCTGATCCTTATAGATATTTTAATCAAACAGAGTAACTATCTTTTCCCTCACATGCTAAACCTAGAAACCAAATATATTTATTCTTATACTTCCCATATTATGTATATATATATAATAAAATATTTAAGTAATGGTCATTCTTAATGCATAATCGATGGATTTATATGGAAATATTTTGATCATTACAAGAAGATAGTTTGTAGGTCGTTATAACATTTTGATCATTTGTATTCATCATCAAATGCTAACCATAATACAATTTTCATCTTCTTCTAGAAATTGAATCATCATAATATATATTTTTTATGTAACTAAATATGTGCAATATAAAGAATATTAAGACTCATTCTATTTTTTTAAAGGATCCTTGAATTAATTTAGTATTGATAACTTCATCATATTCCCACTTTCCCCATCGATTTTTATGATTCATAATTTATTGGGTATAATTATATAAAAGTATTAAAATAATATTTAGAGGAGTTATTCATCACTAAATAACCATACTACATTTCTTTTCAATAAGGTAACTTGGTTCCCCTTTAGCCATCTTCTTTAATGGATTGTATCGGTAGGTGTAATGTTATATACATATATATTATATTCTCTATAAATATATGTTATATATTTGAAGTAGAGCTATGATTCTCTTAACAAAATATACATCAATGGATTATTATATCATAACTAGATTTTATGAGGTGGATAGGTTTTTATTTTTATATAATTAAAATATGTAATATATAGTGATGAGTAGTGCATGATTAGAAAATAATAATGACAGAATATATATTTTTTTATGAAGAAATTTATTTCCAGTTTTTCTATAAAATAATATAACATATAAACATCTCATTAAAAATATATGAAGATACACGAACCTATTCTACTATGCTTCCATCCAATCAGTTATCAATATAAATTAATTATTTATAAAAAATTAGAGTTCGATATAAAAATTATGCACCCCTTTAATTTAATTCTATATATGATGACCTGTAGCTATAATCCCAAAATAAATATAATTTACTTCAGAAGATAGGGAGTATTTTTATAGACCAAATTTAACCTAAAAAGATGAGTTCTAGGTTTGAAAAGAGATTATTTCATGATAATATTTTGTCTATTATGAGTTCAACGGTAAGGAAAATATGTTTTCTATAAAATTATATTTAAATGATCTATATACACATTCTATTTTAATGGAAAATTCATATTGAAATTCTATTTCTCCAAAAATAACATCATAATGGATATACAATTTAAGGATTATATTTTAAGTAATTCATTAAAATCAATATTGTAAGATATATTTTCTTCCTAAAATTCACATTTTAATTTATACAAGTCCTTAAAAGTAAATTTAATTTCTGACTTCATGGATGGATTTTATGTTTTAAAATTATTATTTTGTATATGAAATTCTACTTTAATTTCATGTATTTATTTATAGAGTATGTTTATTGTATGTCAATGCGATATATTTCTCATTAACTATCCATTGTTTTTATGTAATTCATTTTTATGATTAATTTTAACGATATAGTTATATGTGTTTTACATGAACTATAGTTTGTTTATAAATAATTTTTAATGTATATATTTACTATTTAGAAACCACATATAATCATTTACCTTATTGAAATTAATTAAATTTTATATAGTGTTATTGGGATTTTATTTTAATAGAATTATAATTGGAAATGAACGTCATTAAAAATGTTTTATTAAAAAATATTGGATTTTGTTTTTGTGATTAATGATGTGGTATGGTACTTGAGATTAAATAATCAAGATAATTATATACTCAAACTGATCGTTAGTCCATCAATTTTCTATGTGGATTATTGGTTTTCTTAAATTTTACTATGTTTCATGAAATTATAAATAGTGTATATTTCTTTTACTATTGGTTTTCAGTATGCAGATGAATTTTTTCTAAATTATTATTTTTCTTCATTATTTATTTTTGAAATATTTTTACCAAATATTTTATAAATTTTTGACATGAAATTTTGTGTTTGATGATAAATGTAATTTGTCTTTAAAAAAATTATTTAACTTTTATGAATCTAAAAAATTGTTTCAAAAATGGATTTTCGTTCAATTTTTTAACTCAACATTAAGAAATTTTGTGCTAACCCCGTGATTTAAAATGGTTTTCATAGGTCGCGAAGACTTTCTATAAGGTATTTGTCCATGTACAGAATTAATCAATTTATTTTGAGTGTTATATCGAAAACATTTGATGTATTATTTAAAAATAATAGTTTCTGATATATTTTGTTATTTTTTTGGAAGTAATTTTTCCTAATTATCTAAATATTTACAACTCAATATACTCGAACATGTATTTAATTTATTTTAAATAATGATATTAAATTGTTAATTTTTTTAAAAATGGGATAGTTCTTTTTTATTAAAACCATGATGAAAAAATTATGAGGTTTTTATAACAACATTATGAAGTGTATGTTTAGGATGTTTCAACATCAATAATCATGCACCAATTTATTTCTGACATGACTAGATATCCACATGTATATTCTATTGAATATCTATTTCTTTCATATATTCCCACATACTCAGAAAAATTGAAAAAATATAGTTTTATTGGAATCACATATGACTATGCCATCCACACTAATAGAACCACATTGAATTGCTACCCTAAATAGATGATCCACCACCCTTTATAATCAATCACCATTTCTATAAACTGACCCACTAAAACAATTTAGACCATTACCCAATAATCCACTGCTGGTCACTACAACAGAATCAATCTATACAAAACCCTGAGATTCGCAATAGTGATTTCCCACCTCTATAATGATTAACATGTGAGAAACATTCACTTATACTCATATCACATATTATAGGATATCCATAAAATACCTCTCTCCTTCCACCTTAACCCCCATCACCTTAAAGAAAATCCATTGAAAATTCCTTAAATGAGAATTATATTAAATCATTGATATACATCCATACTCAAGGAACATAATATAACTATAATTATTTAACATATTATGCCATGAATGATGTTTAAGGAACCAATCCAAAAATTCCTTTTATGTCATCACTAAATATCGGTCATACTGAATCATGAGATCCCATAAGAGATTTTCTGATCACAAATAATATATTTTGAAATCATCACCCTCTATTACATGGGTGTCTCATGATTGTGAAAAATAATATGTTGAACTGTACCAAAAACATAGAAACCTGGGGACAACCATTACTCAAGAAAAAAGATGGTCTCTACAACTAAAACTCTCTAGTAGGATGTGACATCATCATCATAGCTTATTGAGAATATCTAGTAATTGATTTTGAATAACATAATTAACTCTCTAATAAATGAACATCTATTACCTACACAGATGCTATAAGAGGATCTAACCTAACGATTGGGGGATCATTCTCACCCTCATACTCTTAGAGCTCTTTAGGGGGTCTCCACCGATGCATGTTTTTACATTCACAAACATACACATCATACCACTAAACTATAATAGTATTATATATCCCAGTTTTCATAAATCAATAAGAATTATAACATATTTTTATTCATTAAACCAAATATCATTATGGTATAATATATCAGGTGATATTTATAACTTTATATAACCACACTAAAAAAATATCAAATTATGTACGTATATGATCCACATTATTATAAATCATTCCCCCATTTTTTAAACTTTAATTATCTTTTTCTTATATATGACATTGCTAAAGACAATTTCAATTATATACTATAGAATAAAATCATTAAAGAGATGTGATTCCATTTTATTTAGATTCCACTATAATGTTACTAGTGTAAATTTTCATGTTTCAAATTCTTTAATCATTTAGGGAATCAGTTAGATAAGATCCCAACTTTAATGGGAAAGCACCGCATTTTTTTATATATACACCTTAAATAACTTACATATTTGTTAAAAAATGTTTAACAAGGACAGGTAATCATATGAATGAAAAGTGTTCTCTATATCACAAATATAATACATGAGCACACATCACCTTTCCATTCCATAAATTGATTGGAAATATAATAAATCATAAATAAGAAATCATGTTACTCGCTATATGTGAAATAAATCAACTATAAATGAAAAAATGAAAAAAATACCATCCATATAGGGATTTATGAAGTACATGATTTTGGTACTACCAACATGAGTTTTGAACCATTCTATAAAAACCCCTATCTCATGTCTATATTTCTCCAATATCTAGATAAAAGAATTCTCTTTCATACCACATTTTCATGAATCATTTTAGATCACTTGATAATTACCATATCAAATAGAAAACTGAGCTATGAAATGTCTTCCCATATATTAGAGGATATTGGATAATAGGTGGACTATTAGGTATGTTGGGGTGATAATACCCTTGTATTAGAGTATATTAATAATGAAAATAATAATATCATAAAACCTGATATATAAATGTTTAGGAATCACAATAATTGATAATAATTCACATAATACATTCAATAACAATATATATATATATGTCAGTAAATTCATATATATATTGTGATACAAAAGCACTGATATAAAAAATATACAAAAGTAATTAATATTATAAAACTTCTCAAAATTGTTCCAGAGGCATGGCTCATTCCCTTATCCCATGTTCCACACCTATTAACAATTCAATCATTAATCATGGAAAACATTCTCAATTATTTAATTGAGATATCATATAACCTTATCCAAGGAAACATCCCAAAAATACTCAAAGAACATAATGTCATTGGTTAAGGTTCATAACACCCCATGGTGTTGCCTCTTAATTTCTACTCAAAATTAAAAGTCAATAACACATCATGTAATGGATTTGGCTTGATAAAAACATTCGAATATACTACTCATGAAGATTGGGAAGTGTTAAATTTCGTGTACTTTGTCCATGAAAAATGTATTTAAAATTTTCGTCAGGCACAAATTCTTTCAATGGGGTCCCACATCACACAAAAAATAAAATAGTAAACTGTTAGAGGATTTACTATTACAATCTACCTTTGGTTAAAAGAATCATACTCATTAAATATTATACATTGGTTTGGGATTAAATTACGGAAATCCTGAAATAAAATATAATCACTGAAATGGAGAATAAATAAGAATAAGTTTCACGATTCCTATATAGAGTAATGGAAATAATGAAAGAGATAATACATAATGTTATTCCCAATAAAAGACATTCATAAGGACATCCAACCCATAATTTCATCATTGAAATAGAGATGAATCACCAAAACTATGAATAGTAATGAGAGGCCACAATTAGGGTATGTATTGGTATGAGAATGGGAAAAATAGGGCTTAAACATTTTAAAATCATATGATATAACCATAATTTATAAATACATGAAAAGTCACATGATTTTTAATATGGTTGGCCACACCATGAATCAACCATGTGGTTCCCTCTATTTTAGGATCATCACTTTATACAGTTAGGTTTTAAATTACAGAAAGTAATACTCCTAAAACATTGATCACGCTTATATCATTATATATGTTATTCATGGTTTGGACATGTCCTTTTAATGTTTTGAGTAACCATAAGAAAAATATTTACCCTTAACCATGGTCTGGTTCATGGTTTTCTCTAACCATGTTCTATCTATATGCCAATCTAAAAATAAATATTTTTCATTCACTTCGGCCTCCAACCCCTGTAATACACCTGTAACCTCTCCAAATCTATATAACTACATATTTTGCACATTATGTCCATAAAGATACAATAATAGTTAAATAAATAAATAAAAATCAACATAATAACATTAGGTGTTTTGTAACACCCAGCCCCTACCTCATTGGCTTGAGGAGGCGGTGAGGGCTACTTACCCTTAAGCGACATTCCCAAGACTCCAAAGGATGGAAATAAATGCTGAGGGCTTCAAGATCAAATTGGGGAACGATTTCCCCTTAAGAAAAAACAAACCAAACCATCCATTAACAACCACTATATGATGCATGTCAATAAAATATCCCAGCATGTATTCCCGAAGGACAACCAAGTTGTTCCACAATACATCCCAAACCTAATACAACTGGACATGTCTATACCACATCAGAGTACAAAGAAGAAACTAAACAAAAAGACCCAACATGAGCCAAGACACACTCCATGGATCCACACCAAGATCCAATCTCCAAGCTCCACCCATACATCATGATGAACCACTACAGGAGGGTGATGTCTTACTATTGCCCACGTCACGGTACATAACATCTGCAAAGACACCAATGTGCTAAAGCAGGGGGTGAGTACTAAAACATAGTAGGATTTCTCCAAATGACTTCCCTACATATTCCACTAAGATAAAACCATTAGAACATTTATATAAAACATTTTATATAAAATAATCACAAGTGAAACCATTACCATAAGCCAAACACACCCTTACCAAGCCATTTCACCCGAACAAAGTAACCCAGGGAAATCCAAGCAATCATGCCGTAAGCCACAAATTCCATACAAGGAATCCAAATGAACCATTCCACAAACCAATTACCTTTTTCGTATTTCACTCCCAATCCCCATGTAGAAACATCACCAGCCAAGCACACAACCCATCATGGTGGCACTTCTCGTCCAACCCATGCACACAACAAACCATGGTGGCACTTCCCGTCCACATGCTATTGATGGTGGCACTTCTCGTCCACTATCAATCCCTTTTTTATAATGAGACTTCCCACCCACTTCTATAAAACATTTCAATCAAACCAAATAAAGCATAAACCCACCAAGGTCACATCAACATGAAATCAACCAATTCCATTGCAAATCAATCCACTTCAATAAATCATCCATTTATTGAAAACCATTTTCCATGCCAAAAAATATTTTAATAAATCAAACCTTTTATTGAAAACCAATTCCAACAACCATTTTCACAAATCAACCGTATCATCCCATTTTAAAATCTTCATTTTAAAATCCATAACAATAGTATTTCACCATGAAACCACCTTTTTCCCCAAAATACCCAAATGGATTTCCAACCAATTTCCCATAGAAAATCACAATTAATATTCAGCACAACAATTAATTGTAACAAAGAACCACTATTTCTAACCAAGTGGAGTCGAGAGAAAATACACCTACCTTTAGGGTTCTCGAGAAATCGACCCACGAACAATCGCGCCTCAAATCCGGAAAACGCACCACCAAAACCTCTGTAGATCCCCTTCCCTAACATTCAAAAGCCTTCAAATAATCATTCAAGGAAACCACAAGCCAAGATATACACACAAAACGTGTAGATCTAGAAAACCAAGAATGTTGGAAGAGAAGATCTAGAGGAAAACACAAGAGAAAAAATAGGAGAGACTTACCCGGGAGAAACCACCTTAAAACTGCCTTGAAACCCCTTTTAAACGCCTCCAAAATGAGTGGGAGAGCCCCATTAACCCTTAAGAATCCAAAATCCCAAGTGAGGCTCGAGTGGGAGGAGGATTGGAGTGAAATGAGGCAATCCTGAATGAGCCTGGGTTTTATACCCCTAATTTTATGTGGCCGCACGGTTAGCCAGCACGGTTTGGAAAATCGTGCACTAACCGTGTGCACTCTACTACCTTGGGAGAAAGGGTCTGCATGGTTTCCTCGCACTGTTTGGAAAACCATGTGCAGGATGTGCAAATCCTGTAGTCTCCATGTCACGGTTTCCTAGAGATCCCGCACGGTTTCAAATAACCATGCTCAAACCGTGCAGCCCTTTAAAAGCCTCCAAACTCATCCAAAACCATTCAAAACTCTCCCATCCTCTTACCAACTTATCCTATTCACCTTAAACACATAAAAATTCATCAAAAAAGGCCAAATACCTCAAACCGAGGGTGGTACATTCTCCCCACCATTGGACTTTCCGTCCTCAGAAAGTAGTGAACCCACCCTTTGCCGAAAGAGCTTGGGCCACTACTCGACCATCTCTTTCTGCCGCTCCCAAGTCTCCTCTTGAATCTGACCATGTTGCCAAAAAACAAAAACTAAACCGATGATTTTATCATGAAATTATTTCTCTTTCCTATAAACAACTCGCACTGGCACGTGCACCAACGAAACATCCAGTTCTAGCTCAACATGATCCCATCGAATCACTTGGTCATGATATGGCTGATACTTTTTCAACTATGACACATGAAACACATTGTGCACCACACTGATCCTAGGTGGAAAAGACAAATGATAAGCCACCTCACCAACCCACTCAATAATCTCAAAAGGCCTAATATACCTCGGAGATAACTTTCCTTGCTTCCCAAACTGACGATTTCCCGACCTAGGAGAGATCCCCAAGAACACATGATCACTCACCCCAAACGACAAATGCCGTCGACGATGATCCGCATATGATATCTGACGACTCTGAGCCATCTCCATTATTTTACTGATCAACTTGATCTTCTCCACAGTCTTCTGGACAAGGATCGTTCCAACCATCGAGGACTCATCTGTTTTCCACCCAACATTTGGAGAACGACATGGCCGCCCATAAAATGCTTCAAATGAAGCCATCTGTATGGATTCCTGATAACAGTTATTGTACGAGAACTCATCCAATGACAAGTTCTCCTCCCACGAGCCACCAAAATCTATGACACAAGCTCGCAAAATATCCTCTAGAGTTTGTATCATCCTCTCGGATTGACCATCTTCTTGAGGGTGATACACCGTACTCATGGTCAACATAGTTCCAAGGGCTTGCTGTAAAAATTTCTAGAAACAAGATATAGATCTCGGATCTCTATCTGATACAGTCAAAACTGGAACACCATGCCTCTTTACCACCTCCTGGATATATATTTTGGACAGATCCTCCATCATATGAGATTCACAAATCAGGATGAAATGGGCCGACATTGTTAGCCAATCCATTATCACCCAGATGGAATTGTGCTTTCTGGCCGTTCTTGGAAGACCTATGACAAAATCCATCGCTATCTGCTCCCACTTCCAAACAGGGATAGGTAAATAATGCAACATTCTTGTTGGCCTATGATGCTCTACCTTGACCTGCTGACAAGTCAAGCATCTCGAAACAACCTCAGCCACATTTCTTTTCATACCATCCCACCAAAAATGTGCATTCAATGCTTTATACATTTTCTGAATTCCAGGATGAACAACCCACCTGGAATGATGATACGCTCTAAGAATATCCTCACAACGAGCAACAGGTACACCCATATGATTCCAAAAACACAAAACTGAATCTCCATTCAGTTTCCAACCCTCAATGGTCTCCCCCCATTGAGTCTTGACCCCATGGTCCGACACTCAGAATTGGATATCTGTGCCTCTTTAACCAGTCCAACCAAGTCAGGAATCAATGACACAGGAAATAAGGCCGCTCTATCACCCTGGCCCTCAAATTCCAACCACATATTAGCTATAACTGACATCAACTGCCACTGGTCTGATGGCTGCTTCACCACCTGAACATATGATTTTATACTTAATGCATCAGCCACCGAATTTCCATTACCCGGAGTGTACATCAAGTAAAAATCAAACATCTGGAGATATTACATCCATCTCCTTTGCCTCATGTTCAATTCCCTTTGGGAGAAAATGTGCTTGAAGCTCTTATGATCTGTATAAACTGTGAATTTCTCGCCGAAGAGATTGTGATGCGACACTTTCAAAGCATGGACCACTGCTACCAACTCCAAATCATGATTTGGATAGTTCTTCTCATGCACCCTCAACTGTCGTGAGACATACACAACCACATGATTCCCTTACATTAGAACTCACCCCAACCCTGATCCCGATGCATCGCAATACACCACATACCCTTTTCCTGATTCCGGCAAAACCATGATTGGTGTTGATGTAAGAGCACCCATTATCTCTTCGAAACACTACTGACACTGTTCATTCCACTACAATGGAACATGATTTCTTGTCAAAGCTGTCATCGGCAAAGCTAAACATGAAAAATCATGAACAAAACGCCGATAATACCCAACTAGAGCAAGAAAACTCTATTTCTAAAACACATTCATTGGTGGTTGCCACGTGACAACAGCCTCTATCTTTTCTAGATCCACTAAAACAACCCTTTCAGAAATCACATGGCCAAGAAAACAAACTTCCTGTATCCAAAAGTCACACTTTGACAATTTGGTATACAACTGATGATCCCTCAAGATACCCAACTCTGTCGCCAAGTGTTTCTCATACTCCACCCTTATCTTTGAATATGCCACAATATCGTCTACAAACACCACCACAAATGAATCCAGATATCTCTGAAATATCCAATTCATCAATGCCATTAACACCACTGGTGCATTCGTTAGACCGAAGGGCATAACCACAAATTCATAATTGTCATATCTACTTCTGAAAGCTGTTTTAGGAATATCTTCCTTCCTCACCCAAAATTGATGATATCCCGACCTCAGGTCGATTTTGGAGAACCACTGGGCTCCCCTCAACTGATTGAACAAATCATCAATTCGTGGAAGTGGATATCTATTCTTTATTGTAACTTGGTTATGTCTATGATAATCAGCACAGAACCTCAAAGTTCAATCCTCCTTTTTCACAAACAAAACTGGCGCTGCCCACGAAGACATGGTAGGCTGGATAAACCCTTTGTTTTCTAACTCTTACAACTAGATTTTCAATTCATCCAATTCAGCTGGTGCCATTCGATAAGATAGATGTGAGATAGGACTTTTCCCCGAGAAGAGATCAACCGTAAACTCCATTTCTCTTAAGGGAGGTAACCCAAGGAATTATTTAGGAAAAATATCCATGAACAGATCCACCACTGCTGGAAGAGCACTCTGCTCAACACCGTCTACTAATTCCAATGACATTAGCTCTAATTGATATGATAACATGCCCAATGCTCGTGGAAAGAAACCTTTTGCACCCTACCTTTCATTCTTCTTTCCTTTGAAGAGGTGTCTAACGCCATCGTGTGTCGTAAAAGCCACTATCCGCACATTACAGTCGATGTGGGCCTTAAAAGACACCAGCCAATCCATTCCCAAGATTACATCAAACCCATCCATCTCAAGCATTGAGAAATTGCAGTTTATCTCATCCTCACCCACAACAATACAACATTCTCTACACAATAAGGCTTGACACTATCTTCGACCTAGAGGAGTTTGATGTTTTAGAACACAGGGAATAATTTCTACCCTTAAACCTTGCAAATCAACCACATGTGTAGAAATATAGTTCCCACCCTGAGAATATGTGTCCCTCCTCTTCTTGTACCTAGCATTAGTGTTCCCACTATTTCCCATGGGTACCACCATGCTTCCTCCACCCGGAGCTCCCAAAAAATCTCGCTCATCCACCGAGGCTCTATTCAACATCTCTGCGTAATAATATATACACAACACCACTATCTTTGAACGCATTTCTTTCCTTAACCCCGCTTCAAATATCCGTGCCTTAAACGACATTCTACCCACCACCTCGGGTGAAAACCGCACTAAGTTCATAAACGTAGTTTCATACTCCGTCACAGACATAAACTCTTTCTTCAAACTGAAGAAATCAGTCATAAGATGAATTATGAACATATGTGGGTAGAATTTTCTATTAAACAATTCCTAAAAGTGTTCCCACGTCACATGTTGGTCTGTCCCTTCTTGGACTACCAACTCCCACCATTTAAGGGAAAGATCTTCCCATATATACATGGCCAACATCACTTTTAACTCTAACGGCGTTCCCAAGAACTCGAAAATCTTGTTCATTCTATTAAACCATGTTTCTACACTCTCTGGCTCTAAATCAACCCTAAAGATGGGTGGATTATGCTTTTGAAACTGAACTACATGATCCACATGCCTTGGTTCATCCACTTTATTTCCACTTTCCACAGCTTGGAAAGCTTGCACTATGCATTTCACTAGCTGCTGGTTCTCCTGAGGCTCAGGTGCTACCACATTCTCAGCTGCCTCCTCTGGTTGGTCTCTACGACGCCTACCTGGTGCTATTTTTATAAACAAAAAACAAACCACCATGAGTCTCTTCTCTGTAGACATCATGAAATCCCATTTCAAATCACATTAGACAATACTTTCACAACAAGGTTTTCCAACAGTTCACATTTCCCATGGTTCACCATTTTTGAAAACCAAACCATTTTCAAAATACCAAATTTATTCACATTAAGGTTTCACATAACAACCATTTCTTAATTCAGCACATAGATCATTATACCCCAATGAAATATGCATCCTATTGGGAAGTAATTTCTACCATGTATTTCATGCTCATCTCATTGGCTATACCCACGACCATGAGACATCAAATTCCTATAAGTGTCTCCAAAGCACTTTTGTACCCAACTCCATGGTAACTTGAATTTTAGCATAAAAGGGTTAGAAACGTCCTTTTATGCTATACATTCCAAATTCCGACATTCCTATGCCTTGCTACCATCCCGAATCAAGGAATGTAACACAACGAATGTCAACACCAAATCCGAAAATCAACTCCAACTGAGCGAAAAAACGGATACCATTTGTAACACCCTGCCCCTACCTAATTGGCTTGAAGAGGTGGTGAGGGCTACTTAGCATTATGCGACGTTCCCAAGACACCAAAAGCTGGCAATAAATATCGAGGGCTTAAAGATCAAATTGGGGAACGATTTTCCATTAAGACAAAACCAACCAAACCATCCATTAACAACCACTATATGATTCATGTCAATAAAATACCCCATCATGTATTCCCAAAGGACAACCAAGTTGTTCCACAATACATCCCAAAACCAATACAACTGGACATGTCTATACCACATCAGAGTACAAAGCGCAAACTAAAAAAAAAACCCAACATGAGCCAAGACACACTCCAAGGCTCCACACTAAGCTCCATGCTCCAAGCTCCACCCAGGAATCACGATGCACCACTAAAGGACGGTGATGTCTTACCTTTGCCCACGTCACGGTACACAACATCTTCAAAGACACCAATGTTCCAAAGCAGGGGGTGAGTACTAAAACTCAGTAGGATTTTTCCGAATGGCTTCCCTACACACGCCACTAGGATAAAATCGTTAGCACATTTATATAAAACAGTTTATATAAAATAATCACAAGTGCATCCATTACCATAAGCCAAACACACACTTACCAAACCATTTCTGTAATACCCTAAGCGTCTACGGTACGCTTCTCTTTGAATAATGCAATAGCGTGTGTTGTACGCAACATCGAGTTCTAACACCCACAACTAATCAAACTAGCCGTTATGAATAGTAATACCCACTTTTTGAAATTTATAAATTTTATTTTTCAAAATGGACTTCATTTTTGGATTCAGAATATCGAAATTAGCCTACAGTGAATTTTTTGTATTTTTCTGAAAAACATCATTTTTTGATGAATAGTTAAACCACTAAGTGGTAGTTAAAAAACTGAATTTTTCATAAAACATAATTTTACCGCTTCTGTGAGTGGAATTTAGAAAATCCGAGAGACACGGTTAATATCAAGGGCTAAAATTTGGTTCATTGAGATGAAAATAATTTTTGGTGAATAGTAACTTTTTTACTTTTATTTACCACGGTTAAAAGTAAATAGGGTAATTAAGGGTAAAAATGATATTAATATTACCCTAACACATGTCCTAATTCTATAGGATAAGCTTAATTCGACCAAAAACAACCTTAGGAATAAAATATTATCATTTAGGTCCACTTGGATTAGATTAGGACATATATTATTATTTAAATCAAAGAAGAGTTAAAAGAGTTAAAATCAAAGTTTATTTACTAAATCATTTTTAATATAGGGTTATACATAAGATAAATTTTATTGTAAATATTCATTATAAATCTAAAAATATTTCCTACATAATGATATTTTATTAATAATTTTTAGACATTAAATAATTTAATTTATTTATGACCCAATGATGATGCAATAATTACTATAATAGTGAAAAATTAAAATAAATAATATTATAAATACCCAAATAAATATAATTTGAGACTTTTTATGAATTACACTAATTTCTTAGGTTAATATGAAATGTTATAAATGATTTAATTAACTTTATTCGAAGTAATAATTCTGTTATAATTTACAAAAAAAATCAATTTTCCAAATAGTGTCAAAATTGACATAAAAGAGTTTTTAAAACAAATATTATATTATTAATTGATATTAAATTCTTAAAAATCTAAGGTTCAGACAGGAGACTTATATCATGATAGGTGTATCATTAATGGACCACTTGGGGGTCGCTTGGAGGTATATAGTAAGTTTATTAACTATATAATATAAAAATACAAAGTGACATGGTAAGTGTCAAACTAATTAACTAAGAGTTAAAACTAAAAGATAAGGTTAATATAATGACCCAAACCTGTATAAATTCTATTGGTTGAGTGGTTTTCGACCCATACCCACCTTAATCTATATATAATCCACTTTAGAGCCATTATAAACCTAATATTAATTTATTATAAAATAATATTTCTAGCTTTTCCAAAGGTGCCCCTCACCCCTCTTATAAAAGGGCACTCTCCCTTATCATTAATTCAAACCTTCAAAGCCATTTGGATCTTCCAAAATCTACCCATTTACCCTCTAAAATTACCTCAATAAAACCTAAAGGCCTTATTTTGATCAGAAAGCCATCCTATGGAGCCCTTTTGATGAAATCAAAAGGAATAACCTGAAGAAGAGGTAATGTTTTCACCACACTTTTTCAAATTCATTTCTTCTTCAACTTCTTATTTCTTTGTTATTCCCATTCTAAAACAATGAATCCAGTATCTCCTTTATACTATGATGTTATTAAAAATATGGTACAACCATATTCAATATTCTGTCCATCCTTTGAATAACATGTCCCCATACGTGCGTACGTACGGCTTACCGTCTCCACGTCGTGGTGTAATTGTTATTCAATAAATTATTATTTGGATGGGTATTATAATGATGTGTAATTCATGTAAATAATAAATATAACATGATAATAATTCTTTATATATTATATACCATCCAATTATATGTTATTTTAATATCAAAAGAATGATATTATCGCTCGTACGTACGTACGGACTACCGTCTCCACGAACGCGATGAGATTAATTCTCCATCGTATCCATTCAAGTCTAATTCTCATTTGATGATTAATAATAGTATCTAATTACTTAATATCATTCTGTATATGATTAAGATACAATCTATCCATGAAAAACATGGCTTATGTAGCAAAACATATAAAAGAAAACGATTAAGTTAACAGTAGAAACAACGATAATACTAAGATATTATTAACAAATCAATGTTAAAAGATCATATATGATATCATATTAATGTATATGATTCTTTTATAATTTAATAACAATTATTTCACCATTATACAGGAGGTTAAACTACCCTCAACCAAGGAAAATTACAAGGTAAGGGTTTATTTCGCAATCACTTCATTATCCGTGGTTGTTTATACGTAATAATCTACTGGGATCTCTTTATCATCCACATCCATGTTTCTTAAAAATGTATTTCAAAACATTTTTAATATTTACAATAATATGGGTTAAAGTCATTTATAAACTTTTTTTACTTTTTATAAGAAGTTTATAAAGGAATCTTTCCGTCGTTTTCCAAACAGGGTGGTTTTTAACCTTTTCGACAGAATTAAGGTAAGAATGTTTTTTTAACTTATACGGCGGGTGCGGCTATTTTCCGCCGTTATAAAATCATAGAAGCTTCCCTTACAAGCTTATATGAATATTTTCAAAGAAAATGTTTTATTTTATAAATATATGACTCTTAAATGATTTCAAAATAGAATGAGATATTTCTCTAAAAAGAGTTTTGATCTCATCTATGTCAACATCCTTTGATGGATTTTATGCTTATTTGAAGTTGATTTATTATGATACAAAAATTCTATATTGTATTTAAGGTTTTGTGATATGTTTGACTATGGATGTGTTATTTTTATACCATTCATGGTTTATGGATGAAGTATTTACATTTCGTATGCTAGTTTTAATATGAATGTTTATGTTATGTTTAAACCTTTTCATATGGGAATGCATTGGACTTAATATGTGATGGGTGGAGCCCGATATAGCTCCTCGATGCATTGGTAGGTCTTATAAGACAAACTAGTGTCTTGTCTCAAGGCCTTGGAAAAATCTTATTTGTAGTCTTAGCACGTGGCCTTGGCTATGTGGTTATGATAGTCTGGCATTATGCATTCCATCATTATGAAAGTGGTTATTGATATTTCATGTGATTATTAAATTAGTAGAATATCCATGTGAATAAGTAAATGGAATTATTTCATTTTATATTTTCCATACTATGTTGAAGTTCAAGATTAAAAGGCTTTTTTTAGCTATAAATTTCCTTAAATGTTGATTCTTATTTATGAAAGTTTCCGCTATATTGTTATCCTTACTGGGCATTTGAGATCACCCCTTTTCTAGGTTTTATTTTCCCCAGGATGTGAAGAAGTAAATTATGAATGACCTGCAGGGATAGTATGAGGGGATAAGAGTGTAGACCATGGAGAATATGTTGTTTTAGTTTTCATTTTTATGATGTAATGTAAAATATTATGAATATATCTAGTGTTTCCAAGGATACTAAACTAATTGGTCTTTCGAGATTTGATCTTTCTTGTGATCATGCCAATGTTATGTAATAATGCACCGACTCTGGGTAACTGGGGTTGGGGCGTTAAAGTTGGTATACTAGGATGTTTAGTACAAACCTTGGAAGCTAGAATTAGATAAACTCTGATTAGAGCACAAAGATTTAAGATGGACTTTGAGGATTAGCATTGAATAACTTCCTATAATTTTGGTATTGTGGAGATTTTGTGAGTTTTCTGAGCAATACATCCCTGTCTGGATATGAGCAGGCAGAGGCAGCTCTGGCACAGATGTACCTAGGGGTAAAACCCGAAAACACAGCTTTGAGCTAGACTCGAACGGGAACTGGTGCACGACAATGTGCCTTGCTGCACTCTTGGTTACGACACTCCCGGGGGATATGCTTAGGATAACTCTCATTTTCTTTACAATTAATTATGAAGTGTTTATGAGTATATACTTC
Organism: Viscum album; assembly: GCA_963277665.1. Classification (NCBI taxonomy): domain Eukaryota; kingdom Viridiplantae; phylum Streptophyta; class Magnoliopsida; order Santalales; family Viscaceae; genus Viscum; species Viscum album. The sequence goes on along the minus strand of OY728157.1, from coordinate 1,255,445,464 downwards.
CTCAAAGAAAACATTTTTATGATTATGGATTATATCCATTAATAGTTCAATTTATGTTAAGTGTTTTATAAGTATGGAATTATGTATTTTGATCCATAAACTGATCTAGTTTATGCCATTGTTTAGAAATGGCACCTAGTGGAAGAAATGGAAACCGTATCAATGCACACAATCCATGTAGGGATTGCCCTCCTGCTCAAGATAATTATAGTCGATCTGGTGATGCAACTGGTGCCGATCAACTAATCACCATAATAGGACAACTCACTCAGGTTATGAATAATAACCTTACCCGTATGGAGCACCCTGATCCGCAACGTGGAGGATCAATGTTAGATCTCTTTATGAGGAAACAACCACCAACATTCAATGAGAGTACAAATCCCTTAGTATCTAATCAATGTATAAATTTCCTAGAGAAAATATTTCAGGCTTTGGGGAGTAGTTAAAGGGAAAAAGTTATCATGGCATTTTACCGCCTCACTGGAGATGCTGATCAATGGTGGTCATTGATTCAAAACATGAAGTAAGATGATGAATTATCAAATATGGAATGGAGGGAGTTCAAAGATCTATTTTTAAAAAAATACTTTCCTCGTGACCATTGAGCAGATATGGAAAGGCAATTTCTGAGTCAGAGACAAAAGGAGGATGGGAATGTCGCAAAGTATGAGGCTAACTTTACAAGGTTAGCAAGGTATGCTGGAGATTATATACGTAACCCAAGAAGTAAGATTGATCATTTCTTTGTTGGGTTAAAACCATTTCTCCATCGAGCATTAGTCTCACAATCCTTCTAATCGTACGAAGACATTGTCTCATGTTCTATCAAGACAGAAAAGGAATTCTCTATGTCGTATGACTTTAAAGCAAAGCAAGAGAAGAAGAGATCTGCTGATCAGTCTGGGAATGGAAATAAGGGGAAGAAGGGAAAGGTTAAATATCCATCCTCTGGTAAATATGGGAAGAAACACCCTGGTACTTTCTTAAAAGGAATGGGAGTCTGTTACAAGTGTGGTGAAAAAGGCCACCAAGCTCGTTATTGCAAGGGGAAGAAAGAAGCTACTGATGTCCAATGCTACAATTACAGGGAGATGGGACATTATGAAAATGAATGTCCTAGGAGTCAGGGGAACTTACCTCAGAAAAGGCCAAGGGATCTAGGCCAAGCTTATGTTATCACTACTGCTGAGGTAGAAGCACCGAAAGACATGGTGGCAGGTAATTTAATGGTTTCCTCAAGTTTAGAAAATGCATTATTTGATTCTGGATCATCGCATTGTTTCATATCTTACCAGTTTTCTAATAAAATTAGATATTTCCAATTTGATATAACAAAGGAGTTGTCAGTTAAAACCCCTAAGGGAAGTATCATGGAAATAAAGTTTTGTGAATCAGTCCCTATTAGAGCACATAAATGTTCTTTATCCGCTGATCTCATCGTCATACCTATGATTGAGTTTGATATAATCCTCGACATGGATTGGATTTCGGAAAATGAAGCGAAGATTTATTTTAGGAAAAAGTAGGTTACGATTTTTGATGATGATGATAAGGAACACCTTATCTTTAGAGCAGAATTGTCACCACCTAATTCTTATCTAGATCCACCCCCAGTAGCTCAACTAAATTCAATTATTGAAGAGGAAGAGAATGAAATTATAGTGGGTGATGAAAGAAATGCTCAAATATAGAATGTACCTATAATGAATGAATATATAGATGTGTTTTCAGAAGATTTACCCGGACATCCTCCAGAATGAGAAGTTGAGTTTTCTATTGATTTAATTCCTGGATCAAGGCCTATATCGAAGACCCCTTATATAATGGCCACTGTATAATTAGTTGAACTAAATAAACAAATAGAGGAATTGAGTAATAAAGGAATTTATTCTCCCTAGTGTTTCTCCATGGGGAGCCCCTGTTCTTTTTGTTAAAAAGAAAGATGGATCTATGAGGTTATGTATCGACTACAGGGAGATCAATGCTATTACAATAAAGAACAAGTATCCCCTACCTCGCATTGATGATTTATTTGACCAACTGCATGGAGCTCAATACTTTTCAAAGATTGAACTTCGATCTAGATACCATCAGTTGTGTCTGAAGAAGGAAGACATTCCGAAGATAGCATTTCGAACCAGGTACGAGCATTATGATTTTACAGTAATGACTTTTGGATTGACTAATGCACCCTCTGTATTACTGGATCAGATGAATAGAGTTTTCAAGGAATATCTCGATGAATATGTGGTGGTATTTATTGATGATATCTTGGTATACTCAAAAAGAGACGAAGATCATGAAAATCACTTGCGCATTATCCTGAAGACACTGAGAAGACCTGAATTATATGGGAAGTTTAGCAAGTGTGAATTCTGGCTTCAAGAGATTTCTTTTATTGTCCATATTGTATCTAAAGATGGAATCTCTGTTGATCCTTCTAAAACCAAGGCAATCGAAGAATGGCCAGCACCTACGAGTATAACTGAGGTACACAGTTTTATTGGTTTGGCAGGTTATTAAAGACGTTTCGTCCAGAATTTTTCCTGATTGGCTAACCCATTAATAAAGCTCACACGTAAAGGGGTTAAATTTGTTTGGACAAAATAGTTTGAAGAATATTTCGAAGAACTGAAGAGAATATTAGTCAATGCTCTTATATTGACTTTACCATCGGGGAATGATGGTTTCGTTATTTATAGTGATGCATCGAAGAAAGGACTAGGTTGTGTACTTATGCAGAATGATAGGGTTATTGCCTATGCATCACGACAGTTGAAAATTCATGAACAAAACTATCCTACTCATGATCTCGAGTTGGCAGTGGTGATATTTTCTTTGAATATATGGAGGCACTACCTCTATGGTGAAAAATGTGAGATTTATACTGATCACAAGAGTTTGAAGTATATTTTCTCACTAAAAGAACTCAACATGAGGGAAATGAGATGGCTTGAATTAATCAAGGATTATGATTGCACGATACACTACCACCCGTGGAAGGAAAAAAAGGTGGCAGATGCTTTGAGTAGAAAAGATAACGGAGTTTTGAACTATATGAGAATTGAAAGGGATCCAATTTTCATGGATCTAGTGAATATGGAAATGGGAATAACTAGGGAAGGTGAAACATCAATGCTTTTTCAAATGGTTTCTAAACCATCTTTACTAGAAAGGATTAAGAGTTCTCAGACCGATGATAAATAATTTCAAAAGAAGATTAAAGCTGTGAATGATGGGAGATTGAGAGACTTTGTGTATGAAGAAGGAATTTTGAAATTCGGGAAGAGGCTTTGTGTTCCCGATATACCTGATCTAAAAAGGGAATTTCTGGATGATGCTCATAGTTCCAATTTCTCTATACACCCTAGGAGCACAAAAATGTATAGAGATTTGAAGGAACATTTTTGGTGGGACAACATGAAGAGGGAGATTGCTGATTTTGTGTCAAGATTTATGGTTTGTCAACAAGTGAAAGTTGTAAGGCAACAGCCTGGAGGAGTCATGCAACCACTTCCCATACCAGAGTGGAAATGAGACAATATTACGATGGACTTTTTCATGGGGCTACCAAAGACTCCTAGAAGGAATGATGAAATATGGGTTATTTTTGATCGTCTTACCAAGTCAGCACATTTTCTTGCTATAAGAGAAGATCTACCACTCGAACGTCTAGAAATACTATATATTGATGAAGTTGTGAGACTTCATGGAGTAGCCATATCGATTGGTTCTGATCGTGATCCCTGTTTTACTTCAAGATTCTGGAAAAGACTTCAGAAATCCTTGGATAATGAACTTCATTTGAGCACTGCCTACCACCCTCAAACAGATGGTCATTCAGAATGAACTATTCAAACCTTATAAGAAATGTTGAGATCCTGCTCACATGACTTTCAGGGTATGTGGGATCATTATTTACCTCTGGTAGAATTTTCCTATGACAATAGCTTCCATTCAAATATTCATATGCCACCATATGAAGCGTTATACAGAAAGAGATGTCGCACACCAACCTGTTGGGATGATGTTGGTGAAAGAAAACTTGTAGGCCTAGAACTGGTGGAGGAAACGATGGAAAAGGTGAAGGTAATCCAAAACCATATCAAAGCAGCTCAATGTAGGAAAAAGAGCTATGCTGATAATTGAAGGAAGGATTTGGAATTTCAAGTCAGTGATCATGTTTTCCTGAAGGTATCTCCATGGAAGGGAGTCATACGTTTTGGTAAGAAAGGTAAATTGAGTCCTAGGTACATCAGACCTTTTGAAATTCTATAACGAATTGGGGTTGTAGCTTACCATTTGGCAATGCCGCAAAATCTCTCCAAAGTTCACGATGTGTTCCACGTATCTCTATTGAGGAAATACATGCCTGACCCAATGCATGTACTCACCTATGAGGAATTAAAACTGGAACCTGATCTGTCTTATTGCGAAGAGCCTGTCAAGATTATTGATATGAGAGAACATGTACTAAGAAACCGGACGACTCGTCTGGTAAAAGTCTTGTGGAGAAACCATAAGAAGGAAGAGGCAACCTGGGAACCCGAGGAACTTATGATGAAGAACCACCCGAGTCTTTTCATGCGGTAGTATTCTAGAAATTTCGAGGACAAAATTATTTGAATGAGGGGAGAATGTAACACCCCAAGCTTCTATGGTACGCTTCTCTTTGAATAATGCAATAGCGTGTGTTGTACTCAACATCGAGTTCTAACACACCACAACCAATCAAACTAGCCATTATGAATAGTAAAACTCACTTTTTGTAATTTATAAATTTAATTTTTCAAAATGGGGTTCATTTTTGGATTTGGAATATCGAAATTATCCTAGGGTGAATTTTTGGTATTTTTCTAAAAAACTTTATTTTTTGATGAATAGTGAAACAACTAAGTGGTAGATAAAAAACTGAATTTTTCATAAAAATTAATTTTACCGCTTCTGTGAGTGGAATTTTGAAAATTTTAGAGACACGGTTAATATCAAGGACTAAAATGTGGTTCATTGAGATGAAAATAATTTTGGTGAATAGTAACTTTTTTACTTTAATTTACCACGGTTAAAAGTAAATAGGGTAATTAAGGGTAAAAATGTTATTAATATTACCCTAACACATGTCTTAATTCTATTGGATAAGATTAATTCGACCAAAAACAACCTTAGGAATAAAATATTTTCATTTAGGTCCACCTGGATTATATTAGGACATTTATTATTATTTAATTCAAAGAAGAGTTAAAAGAGTTAAAATCAAAGTTTATTTTCTAAATCATTTTTAATATAGGTCTATACATAAGATAAATTAGATTGTAAATATTCATTAGAAATATAAAAAGATTCCATACATAATGATATTTTATTTATAATTTTTATACATTAAATAATTTAATTTATTAATGACCCAATGATGATACAGTAATTACCATAATAGTGAAAAATTAAAATAATTGATATTATAAATACCCAAATAAATATAATTTCAGACTTTTTATGAATTACAATAATTTTATAGGTTAATATGACATGTTAGGAATGATTAAATTAACTTTGTTCGAAGTAATCATTCTGCTATGATTTTCACAAAAATCAACTTTCCAAATAGTGTCAAAATTGACATAAAAGAGTTTTTAAAACAAATATTATATTATTAATTGATATTAAATTCTTAAAAAACTAAGGTTCGGCCAAGAGACTTATATCATGATATTTTTATCATTAATGGTCCACTTGGGGGTCTCTTGGAGGTATATAGTAAGTTTATTAACTATATAATATAAAAATACAAAGTGACATGGTAAGTGTCAAACTAATTAACTAAGAGTTAAAACTAAAAGATAAGGTTAATATAATGACCCAAACATGTATAAATTATATTGGTTGAGTGGTTTTCGACCCATAACCACCTTAAAATTTAAATAATCAACTTTAGAACCATTAAAACGTAATATGAATATATTATAAAATAATATTTCTACCTTTTCCAAAGGTGCCCCTCACCCCTCTTATAAAAGGACACTCCCCCTTATCATTAATTCACACCTTCAAAGCCATTTGGATCAGAAAAAATCTCTCCAAATACTCTCTAAACTTCCCTCACTACAACCTAGAGGCCTTAGTTTGATCATAAAGCCAACCTAAGGAGCCCTTTTGATCAAATCAAAAGGAAGAACCCGAAGAAGAGGTAATGTTTTCACCACCCTTTTTCAAATTCATTTCTTCTTCAACTTCTTCTTTATTTGTTATTCCCATTATAAAATAATGAATCCAGTATCTCATATATAATGTGATGTTATTATAAATATGGTACAACCATATTCAGTATTCTATCCATCCTTTGAATAACATGTCACCATACGTGCGTACGTACGACTTACCGTCTCCACGTCGTAGTGTAATTGTTGTTAAATAAATTATTATTTGTATGGGTATAATAATGATGTGTAATTCATGTAAATAAAAAATATAAAATGATAATTATTCTGTATATATGATATACCATCCAATTATATATCATTTTAATATCAAAATAATGATATTGTCGCTCGTGTGTACGTACGGACTACCGTCTCCAGGAACACGATGAGGTTCATTATCCATCGTATCATTTCAAGTCTAATTCTCATTTGATGATTAATAATAGTATATAAAGACTTGATATCATTCTGTATATGATTAAGATACAACCTATCCATGACAAACACGGCTTACGTAACAAAACATATAAAAGAAAACGAGTAAGTTAACACCCGAAACAACGATAATACTAAGATATTTTTAACAAATAAATGTTAAAAGATCATATATGATATCATATTAATGTATATGATTCTTGTATAATTTAATAACAATTATTTCACCATTATACAGGAGTTTAACCTACCCTCAACCAAGTAAAATTACAAGGTAAGAGTTTATTTCGCAATCTCTTTATTATCCGAGGTTGTTTATACGTAATAATCTATTGGGATCTCTTTATCATCCACATCCATGTTTATTAAAAATATATTTTCAAAACATTTTTACTATTTACAAGAATCTAGGTTAAAGTCATTTATAGCCTTGTTTGAATTTTTATAAGAGGTTTATAAAGGAATCTTTCCGTCGTTTTCCAAACAAGGTGCTTTTTAACCTTTTCGACCAAATTAAGGTAAGAATGTTTTTTAACTTATACGGTGGGTGCAGCTATTTTCCACCATTATAAAATCGTCCAAGTTCCCCTTACAAGATTATAAGAATATTTTAAAAGAAAATTTTTTCTTTTATAAATGTATGACTCTTAAATTATTTTAAAATAAAAAGTGATTTTTCTCTAAAAAGAGTTTTGATTTCATCTATGTCAACATCCTTTGATGGATTTTACACTTATTTGAAGTTGATTTATTATGATACAAAACTTCTATATTTTATTGAAGGTTTTGTGATATGTTTGACTTTGGATGTGTTATTTTTATACCATTAATGGTTTATGGATGAATTATTTACATTTTGTATGCTAGTTTTAATACGAATGTTTATGTTATGTTTAAACCTTTTCATATGGGAATGCATTGGTCTTAATATGTGACGGGTGGAGCCCGCTATAGCTCCCCGATGCATCTGTAGGTCTCATGAGACAAACTAGAGTCTTGGAACAAGGCCTTGGAAAAATTTTATTTTTAGTCTTGGAACGAGGCCTTGGCTATGTGGTTATGATAGTCTGGCATTATGAATTCCATCATTATGAAATTGGTTATTGATATTGAATGTGATTATTTGATTAGTAGAATATCAATGAAAATAAGTATATGGAATTATTTCATTTTACTTTTTCCATACTATGTTGAAGTTCATGTTTAAAAGGCTTTTGTTATAGTTATACATTGCCTTAAATGTTTATTCTTATTTATGAAAGTTTTCGATATATTGTTATCCTTACTGGGCATTTGAGCTCACCCATTTTCTATGTTTTATTTTTCCCAGGATTTGAAAAAGTAAATTATGAATGACCTGTAGGGATAATATGAGGGGATAAGAGTGTAGACCATGGAGACTATGTTGTCGTAGTTTTCATTTTTATGATGTAATGTAAAACTTTATGAATATATCTAGTGTTTCCAAGTATACTAAACTAATCGGTCTTTCAAGATTTGATCTTTCTTGTGATCATGCCTATGTTATGTAATAATGCACTGACTCTGGGTAACTGGGGTCAGGGCGTTACAATTTCACCCAAACTAAGTAACCCATGGAAATCCAAGCAATCATGCCGCAAGCCACACATGCCACACATGGAAGCCAAATCAACCATGCCACAAACCTATTACCTTTTTTCATATTTCACTCCCATGCCCCATATACAAACATCACCAGCCAAGCACAAAACACATCATGGTGGCACTTCCCGTCCAACCCATGCACACAACAAACCATGGTGGCACTTCTCGTCCACTTGCAATTGATGGTGGCACTTTTCATCCACTATCCATCCCCTTTTTATAGTGAGACTTCCCGCCCACTTCCATACAACATTTCAATCAAACCAAATCAAGCATAGACCTACCAAGGTCACAACAACATGCAATCAACCAATTCCATTGAAAATCAATCCACTTCAATAAATCACCCATTTATTGAAATCCATTTTCCATGCCAAACAATATTTCAATAAAACAACCCTTTTATTGAGGACCCTTTCCAACAACCATTTTTAAAAATCAACCACATCACCCCATTTTAAAATATTAATTTTAAAATCCATAACAATTACATTTCACCATGAAACCCCCCTTTTCCCCAAAATCCCCAAATGGATTTCCAACTAATTTCACATAACAAATCACAAGTAATTTTCAGCACAACAATTAATTGTAATAAAGAACCATTAGTTATATCCAAGTGGAGTTGAGAGAGAAGCCACCTACCTTTAGGGTTCCCGATAAGTCGACCAACGAACTACCGCACCTCAAATCCGGCGAACGCACCACCAAAACCTCTCCAGATCCCCTTCCCTAACATTCACAAGACTTTAATTCATCATTCAATGCAACCATGACCCTAGATCTACACACAACAAGTGTAGGTCTAGAAAACCAAGAAATAGGGAAGAGAAGATCTATAGGAAAACACAAGAGAAACAAGAGGAGAGACTTAAAAAGGAGAAACCACATTCAAAGCGCCTTGAAACCCATTTGAAACGCTTCCAAAACAAGTGGGAGAGCACCCTTAACCCCGAAGATCCAAAATCCCGAGTGAGGCTTGAGTGGGAGGTGGATTGGAGAGAAATAAGGCAATCCTGAGTGAGCCCAGGTTTTATAACCCTAATTTTCTGTGGCCGCACGGTTAGACCACAAGGTTTGGCAAACCGTGTGCTAACCGAGCACACTCTACTACCTTGGGATCAAGGGTCTGTATGGTTTCATCGCACGATTTGGCATACCGTGCGCATGCCATGCTAAGCCTACTGTTTCCCCTAAATGGTTTCCTAGAGAACCTGCACGGTTTCCACTAACAGTGCTCAAACCGTGCACCCCTTTAAAAGCCTCCAAACTCATCCAAAACCATTGAAAACTCTACCAACCTCTTCCCAACTTATCCCATGAACTTTAAAAACAAAAAAGTGCATAAAAAAGGCCACATACCTCAAACTAGGGTGATACATGTTTATTCTAATTTTATATTAATTTTATTCCAAGAAATCATTATTTTTCTCCATTGAATGATACCATTAATAAAATATTAATTCATGATATTTTTGTTTTATTTGATTATCATTATTGGTTAGGTGTCCATAACCATTATGAGATTGATCCCCCTTGTACATGTCTTCTATGTTAATTCTTAATTATTACATTCTTCATCAAGCATCCTTCACCATATGATGGCTCTTCCATCGATCTATGTTTTTCCATGTGGTGGTATTTGAAAGACTATGTATGTATACTATAGGTTATATATCCAATATATCTATTACAACCACCACTATCATTTCTACCATTGTTCAATATTTCTTAATGATTATAATATAACTTTTTTGTAGGGGTAACCGTCTCATTTATCTTTATTCATCCTTTATCTCTATGATAACAATTGTATATAGGAAAATATTAGTTCTTGATTCACTCTTAATTATATTATAACACTGATATCACTGGAGACCGTAAACCCATTTTTCAATGAAACATGTATTTATTCAAACTATACACACCTCCCCTTTTCCTGTGAGTGGGTATTTTTCCTTGGATTCTTCACCAACATTCACACTACTTTATATTTCCATATTTATGTAGTTAGAGTAGATAAAACATATCCTAATAAAACCATACTTCATGTATATTCTCTTGTAATATATTTAATTATATTTTCTCTTCCATTGATTTTGGAATTTTTAAAAACCTTATGTTTATTAACTTATTCTAGATTACATCCTTTTTATCCTGCAATTATTAAGGATATAATGGGAGGGATATCCATATTTTCATTTACATATTTAATCCTATTGTTTGTTCATTGATTTTAAAATCCTTCTCTATTAATTATTATTTTATATTCTAAGCTATTATAAAATACCCTTTCTTAGATTTTACCTTGCCTTCGGATTGTGTTTTAAAATTAATTAATTATGATCTATGTTCATTATAAATATCCTCTAGAAGTATCAATTTCTTTTACATAATCTATTAGATATAATTTTAATAATATAATATGTTTCAATGAGGTTTGGGAGTTTTTTTTTGAATTTTGGAATGTTTTTTGGGATTCTGTAATGGAGTGTGGTTAGTATAACTAATAAACTCTAACCAGAAACCATGCCAGGATAAATATGGGCTTATAGGTAGGCACATTGAGAGAGTATACTTTTTAAAAACTAGATGAACACCTATCACTAACCATGAATAATGTAAAATATCTAAAAACATGGGTAGAAATGAGTTTTTTCAAACTGTGTGATGAAAACTAGGGGGTGGTGTTAGTGGGAAGTGGTTGGCACATGGTTGGTGCACAGTTTTTCTAAACATCTGACCCAACACTGAAAAATTTATGTCTCGATCTTAAAAAATATATCTATGATAATTTAGACCTCAAGCCACTCATTTTACATCCATTTGTCCCTAAATTATATTTTTTTCATCAAAAGGTTGTGGAGACTCTCCCCTCTGATCAGCAAGCGATTTGATGGAAAATCATGGGACAATAAAGCTCCAATCCATTGGTTAGTCTCCTTTATTTTTTTATTTATTAGATATACGAAACCTTACTATATTGGATTCATATATATAGTATTTTTGAGACATGTATATTATATTTTATGTAATATTATGATGACTTAAGGCCCTTTGGATGTTATATAAAAATATATAAGGTGGGTATGTATATTAAACCAGGGTATGTTGATGAATTTTTGTGTTTATCTTTTCCATTATAGTTTAGAAGGTTGGTGGCTTTGATCTTCACTCATTATCAAAGTTCTAGAAGACCTAATCTCTAATTGGTAGTTTTTCTTGAAATATACTATGAAATTATTGTGTAACATTTGATGGAAACCCTCATTGGTGCGAATTTATGAAATTGTGGAAATTCAGCATTTTAGTGGAATGTGAAAGTGGTAACATGAATTTAAAATTATTAATTCAATGTGTCTATTTTTTTATGGATGTAAAATTGGATGGAAAGTGTTTTCAATGAAATAAGATTTTTTTATTTAAATTATTTAGAAAAAATTGTTTTGGAATGGTTTTTGGGGATTTATGGGGGGTGAGTGATCCTGTTGTACTCATGGCCTCGTTGAAATATGAATTGGTGTTACAAGACATTGGTATAATGTCACATAGTATTGGTTACCTTATGATTAATAGGTAGATCAAAAAGATACAAATCAGGAGTATGGAACTGTCACATATGAATGCATGTGTGGATATGGGGATATGTTGAATGGAATGGGTTTAAAACCCAAAAATATTAAATATTTTCATTTTGGAAAAAAAAAATATTTTTGTTACTAGCATTATTTATATGAAACACCATGTTAAAATTATTCTACACAAAATAATGAGTTGGATTTCATTAAATGCAAGGGAATGTTTTTCAGAACAAAAATATATTTTTAAAATATTATTATTTAATAAAATAAGATGTAGCCTTACTGGTAAGTTGGAAGTTATGAAATGTATTAACAGACTTATGAAAATATATAATGGAATTTATTATTTAAAAATTAATTTGGAATGATTATAGGAATGAACTGAATATATGGGAAATGTTCTAAAAATCATTTTTTTATACAAAAAATCATGTTATCCTAATAAATTTAATTATTTACTATGACTGATTTATTTTAATAAAATATATTTGTAATATATTAAATAAAATATATATTTTTTATTAATACAACAGTTTACATAGTTATAATACAAGAACAAACCCAACATTAAACATAAAAACATATATTTTTATAAAAAATAGTTTTACCACCTTTTAATGGATAACATATTTTAATTCATATATTTAAAACATTTATATAATTTCATTGAAAAATTAAACTTAATATTTTAGTTTGGAATATAAAAATTATATCTATTAAATTACTAGTATTTTTATGAGAAGCATTATGTGTTGATGAATGTTGGATAATGCTAAATTTTAATTGAGAACATATTTTTTCATCGAAATAATATATAGTTTTAAAATATATATTTTTTGGTTTTAATTTATAAATAGATTATATTTTATAATTTAATTTAATGCAGGCCCTTAAAATCAATTTTATATTTAAATTAAATATAAAAAACGTTCAATTGTTTTAACATTATAGTTTTAAAACTTGTTTTCTCTTTTTTTTAACTGAGATTAATTTTAAATTAATTACTACAACATTATTGTTTTATGTTTTGAAAAAATGTTTCAATTATTTTTATAAAATGATACAAATTTATATAATAGGACTCTTTTATTTTTGGTCATTATGAATAGTAACTTTTAGGAAAATAATTATTTCCATAGTTATTGTTATGTCGGGCTATTATGGGAAAAAATAATTTAATAAAATCGTCATAAAACATTTTGTAAATTTTCTAGATGATTATTTCTCATCCCTAATTAGTAAAAGATTATTCTTGAGACCATTTATGGACTTCTAAAAGAGAATATAACCGTTATAATATTATATTCAAAAGAAATTTAATTTTTTCACTCTTGTTGTTAAAAAGTGTAATATTTTTTATGTTTGACTGTATAAATGATATATTATAATGTAAATAGTATTTGGAAATATAAAATGATAATCTACATCGTAGTTGTTCATATATAATTTTTTTTGTGAAAACATAATTACTTTAAATGGTGACACAATGAGATGCAATAATTGATTAATAAGTGGAAATATCAAATAATTAATAATAAAAATTTTAAAATAAATAAAATTTTATATAATTTATGTCTTCCATGAATTTTTTAGATGATATTTACTTGTTAGTGATTTTTTAGAAGTATTTTTTATATTTAATTATGTTTTTATATATTTAAAAATTTATGTAATGAATATTGTAAAAATAACCAGTATTGATATTTCAGAATAAATATAATATTATTAAATGATATAAGATTTATAAAAACCATAAATTCATCCAAATGATTTTGATGAAGTTAAAAATTTCTTCAATGAATCATTGTAGATTCTTTTGTAATTTTATAGTCACTATATTGAGGCTGAAATAGTAAAATTCTTAGTTACCATGGAAAGTGTTAAATGGTTTAACAAGTTGTTAAAACCAAAATACAATGGTAATAATAGGGCTAAAAACTATATGAATATTTTTAATTGAGAGGATTTTTTCCCACCCTCATATATTAACCAAAATAACTCATTTTTAATCCATTTTTATTATAAAAATAATTTATATGAACTTAATATTTTGATGATTTCTAAGAGTGACCCTCCACTCTCTTATAAAAGGGAAAACCTTATTCTCTTTTATTCACAATTAATACCATATTTTTATTAGAGAAAACCATTAAAACTATCCTCTAAACATATCTCCCCTCATCTAAGAATTATTCCTTCTGTGATAATTCCTAATAAGGAAGTCATTTGGTATAATCCAAATGTAGTTATAAATAACGTGGAAAAATTATTCAACGATCGCTTTAGATTAATTTTCCTTCCCAAATAATTTATTTATTATTATTTCATGTTTATATAATAACCTCATTATCCTATATATAATTATTTGTTATTTGGTGATGTTTTTACCTATAATTACACATAATTGCATCTTATGGGTAATGAACTTACCATTTTTCTGTATGGTGATCTACCACCACACAAAATGATATTGTTAATTTTTCCATTACCTCTTATAATGGTTGGGAATTATAACGAGAACTATATTTTTATATGATATATGTAATATTTATGATATCATTATTATTTGGTAATTATTATATTACACAAACTTTCATTCATTCCTTTTTGTGTGTAAATAAATAACTTCGTTTGTGGATATGTGGACTACCACTTCCCGAAAAAGATGTGATTCGTTCACAATATATATGGAATGTATTATGGATTATTTTAATAAAAATTAGTGAAATATATGAAATAAAAAAAATTAATTATAATATACATATATTAATTTTTACTATTTTAAATAATGTATAGAAATGGAAGCAATGTTCATGCGTACTTACAACCTACCATCTCTGTGAATGGTGCATTTCATTTCTTATGTCTAGTTATAATTGACCATTATAAATCAAAATACACAAAATATATATTCTATTTACAACATGATTTAAATTATAAAGATTTCTAAATCATTATTTAATTAATAGGAAAAATTTTAACAAGATAAAATCAACTCGAAAAACTAGGCCATTGACACATAAAATAGTGATAATAATTGATAATTTTAAAATAAATGGGTAACATGATATTATAATAATTTGATATATGATATTATAAACATGATTATGGTTCATTTATATGATAATAACATGATTCAATCCATTTTGAAGAATGTTAAAGCACATTCATATAAATTAATGTTTGAGGAAAGGGACTTCATCTCAATCTCTATTCAATGAGGCATAGTTTGATCACTACATAAAAATGGATTATAAAAAATATAATTATTGAACATTAATATTTATATTGGTAAAAAAATTGAAATTATAATAAATATTATGTCTTTTTGGTATTTAATTTATGTACCAACACTTGTTTTTAAAAATATTAATATTTATTGATATTGATCATTTAACAGTAACAAATATTTTAACAACAGTTGTATCTATTTCTTTATAATATCAATACTAAGATATTGATATATATATATATATATATATATTTTTTAGTAAATTTTATAATCTATATATATTTTAATAATACTAAAAAATAATATTTTTTCATTGAAAAATTATATGTTTTTGATATATAATATATTTATTTGATATAAAACTGATGATAAATATTTATAATTTTTGAAAACATGAATAAGATCGAATCGAAACTAGTAAAAAATAATAAAATAAATCAACTTGTATATAATTAATTTATATTTATATAAAATACTTTTTCATTCAGAATATATATAAATTGAAATTTTTATATATATAAATTTACTATATACAAATAAATTTCTTTTAAATTATACTGATAACATGAAACCCTCTTACTTAAATTAAATGTCTAAAACTAAAATTCTTTCGTCACCATTAGAGTTTTAATTGTCACAGCCTAACTAGGCCAATTTAATTTTGTATGGATAAATGGTTTGTGATACCTATTAACTTTTTTTAATTTTTCTTTTTTATAATTTTATTTTATTTTTACTTTTCCACTTAGACATCACCCCACCCCATCCCCTTCCTATTCACGCTATGCACCCCAACTAGGAGGATCCACAACCAAGAACATATCAGGTCCTCCAATGATCAAATCTATGCATCTATCCATTTGATATAAATTCTTGTATCCACATGTTAACAATAATTCTCCTCCTCTCTACTTTTTTATCTTTTAATTATTCTTTCCATTATTTTCCATTGAGTCTGTGCGACCTATCCAAAACCTAACCTTATTATGAGTGTTTTTGTAAAGACCCAGAAATTTCAAGGAGTTTTTTTAAAATTCTTTGGAATTTTACGAGTCTGCAGTTTCTGACGGCACCTGATTCCCAGGACCGGTGTGCCCGAAATCATTTTCTAAAGTTTAGTTCGGGTTTGTTCAGTAAACGTACATGCGAGTTTTCTTATCTTTTGTACTAGTGCTCAGAATTGAAATATGAGGACACCGATCAACTCGCAGCGCCGATATTTGCTTAAGGTGACCTTTATCGTAGTTGCGTTTTATACAGGATGGAAGTTATAAATTGGGGTTTCAAATTAAAATTAGAAATTCAATAAAAATGTGTGTGCAACACAGTTTTATTTGAAAAGTGGTTAAAGTCTCTAGGTGGAGGTTAGGGGTGGGGCCCACCACACCCAAACCTTCTTTGGGAGTATTTAAACAGGGTTGTGGCCTACATGAACACAAACCCCTCAAATCCCCTTTAAACCCCCCTTCGTAACTCTCGGACTCCCCTTTATATTAATGAAGCCACCTCTCCTCTTTAAATTTTAAAAAATCTCCACCTCCCACCTTCTCTAATTAATGTTCCAGCACCATCAAATTAATTAATTAAGCTCCCTCAATTAATTGATTAACTTGAATTGTTTTGAAATGCATGGAAATATTAATTTTGGGGAGCCTATTATTTTATTTGCGTTGGAAAATATTCTGTGGGAGGCTTTGGGAGAATTAGATAGAACAACATCCTCTTCAACGAAGAACATCCCCTCCACTTCTTCAACCGAAGATATAACGTGAGCCGACACCCACGAGGAATACTGTTTTCCTTCCTATTCCTCTGCATCAAGAGGGAAGATGCTGCCCACGAAGAATGTCGCCAACAACGACGCTTCCTCCTCGGACACACCCGACGTTAACAAATCGACGCTGATGTCAATGAACGAACTTTGAATAAATGTAGGGAGTTTTCTATAATTTTTATTTGAATAAAATTATACCCTCATTCTGGATGAATGATATTGTTCGTTCCTTGGACTTTTTATATCTCCTAAGGCAGTGGGCACGAGCCGAACGAACATGGCCCGATGGCCCTACGTTGATTCTTGATTGCATTGACAATGGAGGCGGAGCAGGTAGGGTGCAGTGTCGCCGCACCATGCTTGAAGAAGGAGGTCTCGGCCATGATGGTTGTCACCGATGGAAGAGGCAGGAGCCACCGGAGGTGGCGTCCGCGTGCTGGCTGAAAACGCCCCGACCCCAGTTACTCGGAGTCGGTGTATTATTGCGTAACATTGGCATGATCACAAAAGATCAAGTCTCGAAAGACCGATTAGTTTAGTAGCCTTGGAAACACTAGATACATTCATAAATGTTACATTACATCATAAAGTGAAAATATATAATAACAAAGTCTCCATAGTCCACACTCATATCCTCTTCTGACTATCCCTGCAGGTCATTCATAAAATACTTCTTCACATCCTGGAAAATATTAAAACATTGAATGGGGTGAGCTTGGATGCTCAGTAAGGATAACAATATTGAGGAACCTTTCATAAATAAACATTAACATTTAAGGAAATGTATAACTAAAACTAAAGCCTTTTTAAACATGAACTTCAACATAATATGGGAAAAGTAAAATGAAATAATGCCATTTATTTTTTCACATGGATATTCTACTGGTCGAATATTCACATGCAATATCAATAACCACTTTCATAATGATGGAATTCATAATGCCAGAATATCATCACCACGTAGCCAAGGCCTCGTGCCAAGACTACAAATAAGATTTTGTCAAGGCCTCGTGCCAAGACACTAGTTTGTATCATGAGACCTGTCGATGCATCGAGAGGCTATAGAGGGCTCCACCCGTCACTTATTAAGTCCAATGCATTCCTCATATGAACAGGTTTAAACATATCATAAACCATAACATAATCATATCACATAAAACCTGCATAAAGGAAACATAACATTTCCACATTTCAATCACAAGATATCAATACAACACATTGATATAATAAAACACTCTCGAAACAATTTTCAAATGAAAATTAAAACTTTGAATTTTTTTTTCATTTAAAAAAAGTTATGGATTATAGAGGAAGCCGAAACTCAAATATTGGTCACGGCAGCGGAAAAATCAGTGTCACCGCATACTTAAGAAAAAACATTCCTTTTGTTGTTTAGTAAAAATGCTTCGTATAAAAAGATTACTTTTTGAATAAAAGTAAAAGTCAAAGGGTTTTATACACCGTATAGAGGAAAATTGTGTATAAAACAAAATATGTCTCAATGAAAGGATATTGAGACAAAGTCCCTTAAAAAGATCATTTTTTTGAATAAAATAGATCTATTATGTGTATTCACTATAAGTACACATAAATAATGTACAAATACTAGATTTTACATAATAATATCATGACATAATTTGAATGTTGTAGATTAACCTAAAGAATAGAAATTGGGTTAAGAAGTTCCCTTACCTCGTGTCCGACTTGACTTGACTATTCTTTAACCTCCTGAATAATAAACTAGAGTTAATCTCTACTTACTTAAGAACCATTTTCAAGTTCATTATCCCTTTTATATCACTTATTACAATGTTATGAATATTATGTAGTCATTTAAGTTAATAACGGCCGTTTTGTCGATCTTTGGTACTTGAGTCAACAATAAACTTTTTATTTTTACAAGTTGTTTATGTGGTAGAATATCCATTATCTCCAGAGTTATATTCATGATTTAGATATCATATATATCATATATATCCAGCATATGCATTCATTTATAATATTACATAACATTTAGAGGTAAGAAATCAAATGCACCGTTCATGGAGACAGTAAGCCGTACGTACGCATGAACGCTACTTTCATTTCTATTTCATATTTAATGGAATGAAATTATAATTATATAAAGGTATACTATAATTCCAGTATAATATAATTTATAATACCATTTACTCCATCCTTTATACATCCCACATATGGAATTAACGATTCAAATCACTTTGAGGGTGCGGTAGTCCAGACATCATAAAATGAAAATATCGCGTTTACCCATAATGGAAACCATAAAGGTATGCCATAAATGAAAAATACAGAAGCTTAAGGAAAACATAAACATATTATATATCATATATAAATATAGTGACATCTTAATGGCCACCTTTGAAGGTGTTATATGAGTTTTGAACAATCATCGTTTCGTGAGGCAGAAATTTCCCATCCACAGAAACAATATGTTCTTTAACCATTAGATGTAGGTGTGTGTAAGTGTAGGTCGAATCCTTATTATAAAAACATACTAGTATATTGAATATACTGTTTTTTGTTACAAAATAATGTAATAAAAAGAGTTTAAGGGGTTGGAGAAGCAAAATAAAACAAAATAACATAAGAGAAGACATTACCTTAGAATCAGGTAACTCTTTTTTGATTTGAGCCAAAGGATTCCTTGGGAAGAATTCTTCCCAATGTGAGGCTTCTAGGAGTAAGAGAGGGAAGTTGGGAGAGTATTTGGGCAGAGTTTGGCCAAGCCAAAAGGCTTTGAAGGTTTGAGTAAGGTGGTAGTGGTGGGGGCCTTTTATAAGAGGAGAGGAGGGGCACTCATGGAAAGTCATGAAATGTTACTTTATTATATAATGTGTTTAGAATTTTAATGGTCCCACACTTATATATTTCGAGGATAAGGTGATAGGGGTTAGAAATATGCTCATCCAATAGGTTTTTGACAAGTTTATGTCTTAGATTTTACATTATATTTTCATTTTATTTAAATCGTTAATTAATGAGGTAATCGCTGCATCATCATGGTGTCATAAATAATTTAATTTATTTAATGTCTAAAAATTATAAAACAAATATCATGATGTAGGAAATATTTTTAGATTTCTAATGAATATTTATAGTAAAAAATATGACTTTTATAACCCCATTTAAAAATTGTTTTAGTTAAACAACTCATCTTTGTGACATTTTTATTTTAACATTAAATAAAAAGTATTTAATGTCATTTTCCTACCAGAGTGGCTCCATGGGGTCCCCGAGTTGACCCATGGATTTTATTGGTCTTACATGACACATCCAATAGGGGTAGGACAAGTTTAAAGGTATTTTCATATTTTTATAATATCATTTTTCCCTTAAATTTCACTAATTACCTTTAATCGTGATTAATTAAACTTAAAAGTTACTATTCACCAAAAAAATATTTTAATCCCATTGAACCACATTTTACTTCCTAATGACAACCATGTATTTCCGATTTTTGAAAATCAAATCACAAGAGTGGTAATGTTTCATTTAAATGAAAAATCAGTTTTTTAACTACCACTTAGTGGTTTCACTATTCATCAAAAATTGAAGTTCTTCAGAACAATGCCAAAATTTCACCCTAAGTTATAATTGATATTCTGAATTCAAAAATTATGTCTATTTTACAAAATTCCAAACATATAAGTTACATTAATTAATTTTATAATTAATTCCCGCTGTAACAACAAATAGCGTGTATTTGAGAAACAACATATATCAAAATATTGACAATTGTTTATGTCCAATTTCAAAGTGAAATTAATTCTAATGACCACCATTGGATAAAATGGTAAAAATATATTCTAATTAAACTTTAAAACCACTGAATAGTATAATTTATCACTATAAATTATTTTGATTTAAAAAGTTGTTTTTAAGTATTTTTCCTTATTCATACAAAATTGGAAGTTCTCCGAAAAATACCAAAAAATTATCATAGGCTAATTTCGATATTCTGAATACAAATTCCATTTTGAAATATAAAATATATATAATTTCAAAAAGTGGGTATTACTATTCATAATGGCCATTTTGATTGGTCGCGGTGTGTTAGAATCTTGAACTTTCGTACAATGCAAGCTATTGCATTATTGAAAGTGAAGCGTATCGTAGAAGCTCGGGGTGTTACATTCTCCCATCCTTCAATAAATTGCATCCTCGCAATTTGAAATTTTTCTTTGAAAATAAAAGGTTGAAGACAGGAAATACCTTTGTGGAAAACCCACATCGATAATATGGTTAATAAAAATATAACTTTAAAAGATAGAAAGATAAGTATAAAGGTCACCCCGAGATAGCCCATACTAGGATTCTATTAAAATATGGATATGGAAGAAAAAAATCATCAAGGTCTGATGGAGAGTTGTAGAAAACGGGATTAGGATAAGGTTAACCACAAGAAAATCACAAACTTGTGATTAGTTAAACGGTCAGTGAATCCTCAGTTGGAAAAGTTAACCGGCACCGTTTTTATTTTAAGTTACCTTTTATAAATTTGAGAAATTTACTTAGAATATTTACTAATAACGTAAGGGAATATACATACTTGTCATATAGACTTTCATTCTTTAATAAATTTTTACCACAAACCCATCTTTCACTCTAAAAGGTAATAGAACTCAAAAATATTCTATTTATCCTAATTGTATAAGGTTCCAAATATTAACACATACCATTTAGATTATGAAAACTATTTTGTAATAACCAGGGACTTCCTGTAGGCCAGTGGTAGGTAATAAATGCATGTCTCACTATGGCTGTGGGTTCGATTCCTACAGATTTGTCCGACGCGATGTGTTATCCTCCAACCTACAGGTTGTCCTTTTTTAAAACTATAGTATTATAATATTCCAAAAATATTATTCAGAAATGTTTTAACCTTAAACAATACTATCCAAGATTCAACTTAATCCATTCCAACCTTTATATTTATCCAAAATACTTCTGTCCAACTCACAGTTGAAATTTTATAAGGAAGGTAAACATAATGAAGATCCTTTTTTCTGCGTAACAACATGTGAACACCTTCATCATGTATTCTTTTAAAACACTACAACATCCTGAATTACCATAAATCCTTATTTATTACATTCATGATCCCTTATTCCATATATAATACTAGATATACTCCTTCTATCCTAAAATTTATACAAATCATTAATCAGTTTCAAGGAAGTTAAGAATATCCAATATAATTTATCCAAATAAATCATGTATTATTCCAAAATCACTATCTCAGTATCATAACCATATTATGGTTTATCTTTCTCTCAAAAATATATATTACAAAAATTTAACCTTCTTTGGAGTCACTTTTCTTGGTTCCACACAATCTCAAGTTCTTAATGAAATAGTACTGCAGTACAATCCTTATATACTCCATAATTATTATAACCAGTACATCATTGATACAATACTCAAATGAAAAAATTATTTAATAACAACCTAAGAACACTAATCATTCCTCCTCATCTATGGTAGTATCATAACTTGATTATTATCCAATAGCATCATTTGGGGCATACTCTGATGATTTGGACATTGGTTTGCATAGTGTCCCCAATCCTTGCAGATGAAGCATTGTACATTTGAAAACTTTTTCTTACCCTTGAAGTCACGCACTTGGTGTCCTTTTTCTCCACACATATAAAAAACTCCCAATCCCTTCAGGAAAGTCCCAAGGTGTTTCTTCCCACAGTTATCACATATTAGAAAAATATTCTTTCCCCTCTTCCCTTTATCCATCATCCTTTTCTTCTCTTGCTTCCCTTCAAATCTATAGGACTCAGAGAATTATTTACTTATCTTATTAACACATGATACTATTTCTTCATATGTTGAGAATACATGGGAGACTATTTCCCTTCTAAATGTTGGCTTAATACCATGAATGATATGATCCTTCTGACTCTTTGGATCATACGTATTGCTAGAGTTCACAATCATTCTACTGGGCTCCATTTCTATACAATGGCATAAACTTGGTCAGTTTATGAATTAAAATACATAATTCCATATTGTAAAACACTTAACATAAATTGAACTATTTATGGATATAATCCATAATCATAAAAATGTTTTCTTTGAAGAAGTATATACTCATAACCCTTCATAGTGGTTTGTAAAGAAAATGAGAATTATCCTAAGCATATCCCCCGGGAGTTCCGTAACCAAGAGTGAAGCAAGGTCCATTGTCGTGCACCAGTTCCCGTTCAAGTCTAGCTCAAAGCGGTGTTTTCAGGTTTTACCCCTAGGTACATCTGTGCCAAAGCCGCCTCTACCTGCTCGTATCTAGATAGGGATGTATTGCTCGGAAAAATCACAAAATCTCGATAATACCAATATTCTAGGAATTTCTCCTATAATAATCCTTAATGTCTATCTTTGGGATATGTGCTCTAATTAGAGTTTATCTAAATATAGCTTCTAAGGTTAGTACTAAACTGCCTCTGATACCAACTGTAAACACCCTGACCCCAGTTAGCCGGAGTCGGTGCATTATTGCGTAACATTGGCATGATCACAAAAGATCAAGTCTCGAAAGACCGATTAGTTTAGTAGCCTTGGAAACACTAGATATATTCATAAATGTTACATTACCTCATAAAGTGAAAATATACTATAACAAAGTCTCCATAGTCCACACTCATATCCTATTTTGACTATCCCTGTAGGTCATTCATAAAATACTTCTCCACATCATGGAAAATATTTAAACATTGAAAGGGGTGAGCTCAGATTCTCAGTAAGGATAACAATATTGTGGAAGCTTTCATAAATAAACATTAACATTTAAGGTAATGTATAATTAAAACAAAATCCTTTTTAAACTTGAACTTCAACATAATATGGCAAAAGTAAAATGAAATAATGCCATTTATTTATTCACATGGATATTCTACTGGTCGAATAATCACATGTAATATCAATAACCACTTTCATAATGATGGAATGCATAATGCCAGACTATCATAACCATGAATCCAAGGCCTCGTTCCAAGACTACAAATAAGATTTTTTCAAGGCCTCGTGCCAAGACACTGGTTTGTCTCGTGAGACCTTCCGTTGCATCGAGGAGCTATAGCGGGCTCCACCCGTCACTTATTAAGTCCAATGCATTCCTCATATGAAAAGGTTTAAACATATCATAAACCATAACATAATTGTATCACATAAAACATGCATCATGGAAACATAACATTTCCACATTTCAATCACAAGATATCAATATAACACATTGATATAATAAAACACATTCGAAACCATTTTCAAATGAAAATTAAAACATTGTATTTGTTTTTCATTTAAAAAAAATTTATGGCTTGTAGAGGAAGCCGAAACTCAAATAATGGTCATGGCGGCAGAGAAGTCGTTGTCGCCACATACGTAAGACAAAATATTCCTTTTGTTGTTTAGTAAAAATTCTTCATATAAATAGATTCCTTTTTGAATAAAATTAAATGTCAAAGGGTTTTATACACCGTATAATGGAAAATTGTGTATAAAACAAAATATGCCTCAATGAAAGGAGATTGAGACGAAGTCCCTTAAAAAGATCATTTTTTTGAATAAAATAGATCTATTATGTGTATTCACTATAGTTACACCTAAATAAAGTACAAATACAAGATTGGACATAATAATATCATGACATAATTTGAAAGTTGGAGATTAACCCAATGAATAGAAATTGGGTTTAGAAGTTCCCTTACCTCGTGTCCGACTTGACTGTACCATTCTTTAACCTCCGGAATAATAAACTAGAGTTAATCTCTACTTGCATAAGAACCTTTTTCAAGTTCATTATCACTTTTATATCACTTATTACAACGTTACAAAAATTATGTAGTCATTTAAGTTAACAACGGTCGTTTTGTCGATCTTTGGTACTTGAGTCAACAATAAACTTATTATAATTACAAGTTGTTTATGTGGTAGAATATCCATTATCTATAGAATTATATTCATGATTTAGATATCATATATATCATATATATCCAGTATATACATACATTTATAATATTAAATAACATTTAGAGGTAAGAAATGAAATGCACTGTTCATGGAGACGGTAAGCCGTACGTACGCATGAACGCTACTTTCATTTATATTTCATATTTAATGGAATGAAATTATAATTATATAAAGTTATAATATAATTAAAGTATAATATAATGTATAATACCATTTAATCCATACTTTATACATCCCACATATGGCATTAACGATTCAAATAACTTTGAGGGGGCGGTAGTCCACACTTCCTAAAATGAAAATATCGTGTTTACCCATAATGGAAACCATAAAGGTATGCCATAAATGAAAAATACAGAAGCTTAAAAAAAATAAACATATTATATATCATATATAAATATATTGACATCTTAATGGACACCTTTGAAGGTGTTATATGAGTTTTGAACAATCATCATTTCGTGAGGCAGAAATTTTCCATCCATAGAAACAATATGTTCTTTAACCATTAGATGTAGGTGTGTGTAAGTGTAGCTCTACTTTTTCTTAAAAAAAAAATCCTAGTATATTTAATATTATATTTTAAAAAAAAAATAAATGAATAAAAATAGTTTAAGGGGTTGGAGAAGAAAAATAAAACAAAATAACAAAAGAGAAGACATTACCTTAAAATCGGGTAACTCTTTTTTGATTTGAGCCAAAGGCTTCCTTGATAAGAATTCTGCCCAAAGTGAGGCTTCTAGGAGTAATAGAGGGAAGTTGGGAGAGTATTTGGGCTGAGTTTGGCCAAGAAAAAAGGCTTTGAAGTTGTGAGTAAGGTGGTAGTGGTGGGGGCCTTTTATAAGAGGAGAGGAGGGGCACTCTTGGAATTTCATGAAATGTTACATTATTATATAATGAGTTTCGGATTTTAAAGGTCCCACACTTATATATTTCGAGGATAAGGTGATAAGGGTAAGATATATTCTCATAAAATAGGTTTTTGACAAGTTTATGTCTTATATTTTACATTATCTTTCCATTTTATTTAAATCGTTAATTAATGAGGTAATCGCTGCATCATCATGGTGTCATAAATAATTTAATTTATTTAATGTCTAAAAATTATAAAAAAAATCTCATGATGTAGTAAATCTTTTTATCTTTCTAATGAATATTTATAGTAAAACATATGACTTGTATAACCCCATTTAAAAATTGTTTTAGTAAAACAACTCATGTTTGTGACATTTTTATTTTAACATTAAATAAAAAGTTTATAATGTCATTTTCCTACCAAAGTGGCTCCATGGGGTCCCCGAGTTGACCCATGGATTTTCTTTGTCGTCCATGACTCATCCAATAGGGGTAGGACATGTGTAAAGGTATTTTCATATTTTTATAATATCATTTTTACCTCAAATTTCACTAATTTCCTTTAATCACAATTAATTAAACTTAAAAGTTACTATTCACCAAAAAATTATTTTCATCCCATTGAACCACATTATACTTCCTAATGTCAACCATGTATGTAGGATTTTTTAAAATCAAATCACAGAAGTGGTAATGTTTCATTTAAACGAAAAATCAGTTTTTTAACTACCACTTAGTGGTTTCACTATTCATCAAAAAATGAAGTTTTTCAAAACAATGCCAAAATTTCACCCTAATATAATATTGATATTCCGAATTCAAAAATTATATCTATTTTAAAAAATTCCAAACAAATAAGTTGCATTAATTAATTTTATAATTAATTCCTTCTGTCACAACAAATAGCGTGTTTTTAAGAAACAATATATATCAAAAGATTGACAATTGTTTATGTCCAATTTCAAAGTGAAATTAATTATAATGATCACCATTGGATAAAATGGTATAAATATATTATAAGTACACTTTAAAACCACTTAATAGTATAATTTATCACTATAAATTATTTTGATTAAAAAAGTTGTTTTTAAGTATTTTTCACTATTCATAAAAAATTGGAAGTTCTCAGAAAAATACAAAAAATTTAATATAGGCTAATTTCGATATTCTGAATCCAAAAATGAAGTCCATTTTGAAATATAAAATATATATAATTTAAAAAAGTGGGTATTACTATTCATAATGGCCATTTTGATTGGTCGCGGTGTGTTAGAATCTCAAACTTGCGTACAATGCAAGCTATTGCATTATTTAAAGAGAATCACATCGTGGAAGCTCAGGGTGTTACACTGGCTGCGTGAAGAAAAACCGCAGCCTGCATCCGCGGGCCGCTGGGGTTGAAGAACCGGCCGACTACTGCCAGTCGGGCTGGTGGACCGCGTCACCCGCAGGTGCCGCACGGAGGAGATGCGGCCCGCATCCGCCGTCCACTTGGCTGGGCGAACCGACTGGCTATGGTTGGCCGGGCTGGAAGATCGCGGTTCCAGCAGGCGCCGCACGGTGGGGGAACTATGGCCAGTAACCACGGACCGCTCGTCGGCGAATCGCCCGGACTGAAGACCTGTGACGCCACTTGGCGCCACGCGGGAGACATAGGGTCCCACTTTGCGGGCCGCTCACGACGTATAGAACTGGCCGGCGTCGATTGGCCGGGCAGGGAGAGGCACTACTGCCAGGAGAAACGGACTGGCCCAGTCTGTAGATCAGGTCCGTAGGTGGGCCACGCCCCACCGGGCTGGGCAGACCCCCAGCCGGGTCGGACCCACCAAACCGGGGTGCGCCGACCCCCAACCGGGTCGGACCCACCAAACCGGGCCGCGCCAACCCCCACCCGTGTCGGACCCACCAAACTGGGTCAGGCTGACCCCCAGCAGGGTCGGGCCGACTCGACAGGCCACTGGGCTTGTCGGGTTGGGCCCGTTTCGCTTAAACACAAATAACATCTAGACCGCGCGCCCGATCGACGCGCAGTCTACGGCACTGGGACCCTTGCGATGAGCTAGTTTTTTTGCGATACTCTAAGTGAGTTTTGGATGACTTTAGAAAATAGTCGGGTTTGGATCGAGCATAAATCCAACCGAGCCCCTGGAATGGAAAATCCAATAACTCCTACATCGAGCGTCCAATTGACGCGCCGTCTGTCACATCAGGTTTCTTTTGATGAGACGGAACTCCATGATACATAATCTCAAGACATGGTGATAGTTGATGTATCGACCCCCTTTTGCTCGAGGAGCGGACCATCCCTAAATCGAGTGTACTGTGTGCAAGAACCATAGAGCCGTCTACGACTCTGACGACTATTGTATTGGAATCTTTCGTAGGTTCGATGACGACGACTACTGTATCGGAATCCTGTGTGGGTTCGACAGTTCTGACATCTGTTCCTGTATCTTGTGTGGGTCGGATAGAATATCTGATCTTATATCCTGTGTGGGTCCGAGAGCTCAGATGAATTATTGATGGTCCTGTATCCTGTGTGGGTCTGAAAGCATAGATGAGATAGCTGGACAGTATCCTATGTGGGCCCGACAGCTTAGACGAGATAGTTGGCCTCTATCTTGTGTGGGTCTGACATCTTAGCTGGTCTTGTATCCTGTGTGGGTTAGACAGCTTAGATGATCTAGTGGCTACATCTAATCATCTATATCTCTCTACTATTGTAGCATACCTGTGTGAGCTGAGTCATGTCTTTCAACTATTATCATCATGGTGATTGACTTTACTTCCTTTATTGAATTTTTATGTTCTTGGCCTCGAGAGTTTGAGTCGAAGTGAGATTGGTAACTTAGGTATATGTATGGGCATATACCTAAGTATGGTTGGTTGATACTTTAGGATTGTATCTTTCTTATTTTGGTTATCTTTAGTGGATATTGTGAGACCTTGCGGGTCTCGGGGTCCCTACTAAGTATTGTTATTCTCACCCCTGCACAGGCTATGCTCTAACCTCATTGTGTTGTATGTAGACGCCGGACAGCGCTGACAGAGGCCGAGAGCACCACAACTGGATGGTACCCGGAGGTGGACCTAGTGACGAGTCGGCACATGGACGAGACTGACAGACATGAGTACTGAGGTGGCCATCTATACCTACCCTTCAAGAAGTAACCCTGGAGAATGATCCAGGATCTTTTCTTTGCTTTCAGATGTTTGTCACTTTTTACTTGTAATTTTTGCTCAGTTGGGTTTGTATACTGGCCCATTTACTTTCCAGCACACTCTTTTCTATTCAGTTTTACTTAGTCTTTACTTCGTGTTGCATAATCTGTTGTGTTTGTTTACCTTTATAAAGGTAATTCCTTCTCATCTTAGGGATTTACGCCATTGGTGCTAGTCGCCAGCCCCTGGCCTATGGAATGCAGGTTTGGGGTACTCACGGCACGGGCCCCGAGGACTGATCGTGACAATTTTTTATTCCAGATTGTTAGGGTTTTGGATACTCTATTGAGGACAGTTTCAAATACATTTGTTGAAGTCATTTTAGGGTAGTTCATATGTTGTTCATCGGGTCGACATTATATATGCAGGCATCCATGATAATTCTGGAAAATATTCATTCCATACATTCAAATACGAAGGAGAAATATTTCATTTCATCATCTTATAATAAATATTTAATAAATATACATCATCTCCAAATTATTTTTTCTTTAAAATGGAATGTGTTGACAAAAACAAAATATGAACTAGTAAACCTTCATATGATAGATGAGGAATGTTTGGAGCATTCAAATTTTTTCAAGATGTCCACAATAGGGGATTAAAAAGGACACATATTAAAATAAATTGAAGGAATAGAGTGGATTGTGGTAAAAATTATAATGTACTTATGCATTTTAAAATGTAGAAACATATTATGCATGCCTTTCGTTACTGGTTATTGAAGATTCCTTACATGATACATCCATATTACATGTATTTTCTTGTTTCAATGGGGTTTTCACTTAATTTTTTTTAATCTAGAGGGATTTTAATATTGTATTTTGCTGATATGAATTATTACACTTTTCAAAATTTTGTGGGTTTACTCATTGTGCTGCTAATATTATTTGGTGGTTCCTATTCACAAACACATAATATGCTTGTATGCATAAGCATGCATAAATTTGTAAACATGGAATGAATTTATAGGAAAATTTATGATAAGGATTGTTTATATTATTAAAATATATAGTCATTTATTATACACCAGTGAAATTTAAATATCTTTTAGGTGTGATCAACTTCTTGAGAAAATATTTTGGGGATGCTTTACAGGATTAACATTAAATCACTGCCATGCATCAGTCTTCTAGTCCTACTATAATGTCATACAATCTTCCAACTAGCCCAAATAGTATTTTTTTCAAATCTCATGACATAGATTTTTTATTTTTTGTTATTTTATATTAATTATATTTAATTATATATATAAATCCTTGCTTCATTTATTCTATCTATTTCTAGATGTTTCACTTCCCATGATTGATATATTTATTGTTTTCTATTAGTTCAATTTTGATTAAAGTTTTCAGTGGGTTTCTTTATTCTATAATGATTTATATTGGATTCGTAGTGTAATGAATTGTTATACACTCATGAAATGATTGATACTTCTTTCCTTGTGTCAATAAATATGATTCGATGGTACCCACACACACACAGTTGAATCACATGTCTTCACACAAATGTATGAATTTTCATAGCCTTGAATGATTTTTTTATGAACATATATTTTCTATCTTCAGTTATATTATTGGAACATACTATTCATTACAAAATTCTTATGAAATTTAATTATGTTCATGGTGTGATCAATTATATGGTAAAATATTTTTGTGTGAATGGAAAAAATGATGTTATAAGTGATACATTGTATCAATAATCATTCTTGGTTTTGAAGTCATTCTCTATTCTCACCTATAATAGAAATTTTCTTTTGACAAAACTATTATGAAACATAGTTGATTCTATGGATTACATTCTATAAGAAATCAAAAATTAATGTCAACACTAAGATCTTATATGATAAAATAGATTTGTAATCCCATTTTAATAAAATAAAATATTTCTTACATTTCATTTTGTTCAGGGTGTGATAAAAAATGATTTTTAGAAAAAATTTCAATAATTCGACTCGCCTAATTTGAGGTATTCCCTATTCTGATATAGTAAATTGAAGTGATATCCTATTTCTGTGTCATAAAAATTCAACCTGAATTGGTGAACACATTCTTCCTCAAAAAATAGAATCATAACATTTAAATTTAATCTAAATTTTCTCTCATGTTGATGAATAGATAGATCTCATTTAGTAAAACACTCATTACTAGCCTTTGAGTTATCAATACAAAAATCATTCTATTCTATTAGTACAATAGTGTCCTCTATTTTGTTAAATTATCTACACATTGAATACTTATCACCAACATTGAGTCTTTCAACATAATCCTTATCTTAAAAAGTGATATTAAGAGGATCTACTTCCCTCCCTAATCAAAAAACATCTCATCCAATTAAGTAGTATTCACCATATCCGTTAATATTATTGATTACTACAATATCATTTTTCAGTAGATTCACAATGGGATAGATATTATTTATTCTATCTATGAACAAGTTGCAAAAAAATGTAACTAAAGGACTAGATAACTCAAACCCAAAGGTCAATATTGTAATAGTTCATAACTAGAATAAAAACTGAGATATGATTTATTATTACAAGATACCATGATAGATGTATGAACCAATATTTATTTTCTTATTTCTACAATGGATCAATAATCATGTATAACCAAGATAGGGGGTATTCAATACCAACTAGATTCTATTATGTACACCCCATATTATATTTCATTCCAACATGTAAATATTAGACACACTGACAAAATACAAGACCAATTTTCATTGAGTACATGCCATTTGATTAGGAATTAAATAATTAATATCCCTCAAAAACGACATGAACTATATAATCCTTTATGAACATCACAACCTCCAGTAAATATTTTATAACATTACCAAAAAAATCCATGTGTAAGACGCATAAACTAATAAGAATATAAATTTGATCAACATAAAAAAGGATCCCTAAAATCTCATGCTTTTACGATCATCATTTTTTGAACTCACATGATCAGTAATACATCACTATTTTCCTCTATTCATTAGGATTGTTGTATATATATATATATATTATGTGATCTAGTTCTCCTCGTATTGAATAGGTTTTTAAATTTTTTTCTTAAAATCCTACCTTTCATTAGGAATAATAATTTAATTGAAGGAAATGAAGACACAATATCCTCAATAGGTTCCTAGTTATTTAGGGTTATAAATATAATATAAATGTGTAATAATTTTAATTATTAATTCAATAACACAATGAAAAATATTTGTGTGATCATTTATTTCTAATTCGTAGTTTACATGTCTGCCTCTAGCTCAACACTAAACATTTAAAGCTGGGAGGAATCAGTATCCACCCCAGTTACCTGGAGTCGGTGTATTATTGCGTAACATTGGCATGATCACAAAAGATCAAGTCTCGAAAGACTGATTAGTTTAGTATCCTTGGAAACACTAGATACATTTATAAATGTTACATTACATCATAAAGTGAAAATCTACAATAACAAAGTCTCCATAGTACACACTCATATCCTCTTCTGACTATCCCTGCAGGTCATTCATAAAATACTTCTTCACATCCTGGAAAATTTTAAAACATTGAATGGGGTGAGCTCAGATGCTCAGTAAGGATAACAATATTGCGGAACCTTTCATAAATAAACATTAACATTTAAGGCAATGTATAACTAAAACAAAAGCCTTTTTAAACATGAACTTCAACATAATATGGGAAAAGTAAAATGAAATAATGCCATTTATTTATTCACATGGATATTCTACTGGTCGAATAATCACATGCAATATCAATAACCACTTTCATAATGATGGAATTGATAATGCCAGACTATCATAACCAAGTAGCCAAGGCCTCGTGCCAAGACTAAAAATAAGATTTTGTCAAGGCATCGTGCCAAGACACTAGTTTGTCTCATGAGACCTGCCGATGCATCGAGAGACTATAGAGGGCTCCACCCGTCACTTATTAAGTCCAATGCAATCCTCATATGAACAGGTTTAAAAATATCATAAACCATAACATAATCGTATCACATAAAACATGCATAAAGGAAACATAACATTTCCACATTTCAATCACAAGATATCAATACAACACATTGATATAATAAAACACTCTCGAAACCATTTTCAAATGAAAATTAAAACTTTGTATTTGTTTTTCATTTAAAAAAAGTTATGGATTGTAGAGGAAGCCGAAACTCAAATATTGGTCACGGTGGCGGAAAAATCGTTGTCACCGCATACGTAAGACAAAACATT
This sequence comes from Viscum album, assembly GCA_963277665.1. NCBI lineage: Eukaryota > Viridiplantae > Streptophyta > Magnoliopsida > Santalales > Viscaceae > Viscum > Viscum album. Next base: position 1,255,412,311 of record OY728157.1, on the reverse strand, counting down.
CCTTTTGTTGTTTAGTAAAAATGATTCGTATAAAAAGATTCCTTTTTGAATACAAGTAAAAGTCAAAGGGTTTTATACACCATATAAAGGAAAATTGTGTATAAAACAAAATATGTCTCAATGAAAGGATATTGAGACGAAGTCTCTTAAAAAGATCATTTTTTTGAATAAAATAGATCTATTATGTGTATTCACTATAAGTACACATAAATAATGTACAAATACAAGATTGTACATAATAATATCATGACATAATTTGAATGTTGGAGATTAACCTAAAGAATAGAAATTGGGTTAAGAAGTTCCCTTACCTCGTGTCCGACTTGACTCGACCGTTCTTTAACCTCCTGAATAATAAACTAGAGTTAATCTCTACTTGCTTAAGAACCATTTTCAAGTTCATTATCCCTTTTATATCACTTATTAGAATGTTTCGAATATTATGTAGTCATTTAAGTTAATAATGGTCGTTTTGTCGATCTTTGGTACTTGAGTCAACAATAAACTTTTTATATTTACAAGTTGTTTATGTGGTAGAATATACATTATATCCAGAGTTATATTCATTATGTAGATATCATATATATCATATATATCCAGCATATTCATTCATTTATAATATTACATAACATTTAGAGGTAAGAAATGAAATGCACCGTTCATAGAGACAGTAAGTCGTACGTATGCATGAAGGCTACTTTCATTTCTATTTCATATTTAATGGAATGAAATTATAATTATATAAAGGTATACTATAATTCCAGTATAATATAATTTATAATACCATTTACTCCATCCTTTATACATCCCACATATGGAATTAACGATTCAAATCACTTTGAGGGTGCGGTAGTCCAGACTTCATAAAATGAAAATATCGCGTTTACCCATAATGGAAACCATAAAGGTATGCCATAAATGAAAAATACAGAAGCTTAAGGAAAACTTAAACATATTATATATCATATATAAATATAGTGACATCTTAATTTCCACCTTTGAAGGTGTTATATGAGTGTTGAACAATCATCGTTTCGTGAGGCAGAAATTTTCCATCCACAGAAACAATATGTTCTTTAACCATTAGATGTAGGTGTGTGTAAGTGTAGGTAGAATAATTATTATAAAAACATCCTAGTATATTTAATATACTGTTTTTTGTTACAAAATAATGGAATAAAAAGAGTTTAAGGGGTTGGAGAAGCAAAATAAAACAAAATAACATAAGAGAAGACATTACCTTAGAATCGGGTAACTCTTTTTTGATTTGAGCCAAAGGATTCCTTGGGAAGAATTATGCCCAATGTGAGGATTCTAGGAGTAAGATAGGGAAGTTGGGAGAGTATTTGGGTGGAGTTTGGCTAAGCCAAAAGGCTTTGAAGGTGTGAGTAAGGTGGTAGTGGTGGGGGCCTTTTATAAGAGGAGAGGAGGGGCACTCATGGAAAGTCATGAAATGTTACTTTATTATATGATGTGTTTCGAATTTTAATGGTTCTACACTTATATATTTCAAGTATAAGGTGATAGGGGTTATAAATATGATCATCCAATAGGTTTTTGACAAGTTTATGTCTTAGATTTTACATTATATTTTCATTTTATTTAAATCGTTAATTAATGAGGTAATCGCTGCATCATCATGGTGTCATAAATAATTTAATTTATTTAATGTATAAAAATTATAAAACAAATATCATGATGTAGGAAATCTTTTTATATTTCTAATGAATATTTATAGTTAAAAATATGACTTTTATAACCCCATTTAAAAATTGTTTTAGTTAAACAACTCATGTTTGTGACATTTTTATTTTAACATTAAATAAAAAGTTTTTAATGTCATTTTCCTACCAAAGTGGCTCCATGGGGTCCCCGAGTTGACCCATGGATTTTATTGGTCTTCCATGACACATACAATAGGGGTAGGAAAAGTTTAAAGGTATTTTCATATTTTTATAATATTATTTTTACCTTAAATTTCACTAATTACCTTTAATCGCGATTAATTAAACTTAAAAGTTACTATTCACCGAAAAAATAATTAATCCTATTGAACCACATTTTACTTCCTAATGACAACCATGTATTTCCAATTTTTGAAAATAAAATCACAAAAGTGGTAATGTTTCATTTAAACGAAAAATCAGTTTTTTAACTACCACTTAGTGGTTTCACTATTCATCAAAAATTGAAGTTCTTCAGAACAATGCCAAAATTTCACCCTAAGTTATAATTGATATTCTGAATTCAAAAATTATTTCTATTTTACAAAATTCCAAATATATAAGTTACATTAATTAATTTTATAATTAATTCCCGCTGTCACAACAAATAGCGTGTATTTAAGAAACAATATATATCAAAAGATTAACAATTGTTTATGTCCAATTTCAAAGTGAAATTAATTATAATGACCACCATTGGATAAAATGGTAAAAATATATTCTAATTAAACATTAAAACCACTAAATAGTATAATTTATCACTATAAATTATTTTGATTTAAAAAGTTGTTTTTAAGTATTTTTCACTATTCATACAAAATTGGAAGTTCTCCGAAAAATACCAAAAATTTATCATAGGCTAATTTCGATATTCCGAATACAAAAATGAATTCCATTTTGAAATATAAAATATATATAATTTCAAAAAGTGGTTACTACTATTCATAATGGCCATTTTGATTGGTCGCGGTGTGTTAGAATCTCGAACTTCCATACAATGTAAGCTATTGCATTATTGAAAGTGAAGCGTATCGTGGAAGCTCGAGGTGTTACATTCTCCCATCCTTTAATAAATTGCGTCCTCGCAATTTGAATTTTTTCTTTGAAAATAAATGGTTGAAGATAGGAAATACCTTTGTGGAAAACCCACATCGATAATATGGTTAATAAAAATATAACTTTAAAAGATAGAAAGATAAGTATAAAGGTCACCCCGAGATAGCCCATACTAGGATTATATGAAAATATGGATATGGAAGAAAAAAACCATCAAGGTCTGATGGAGAGTTGTAGAAAACGGGATTAGGATAAGGTTAACCACAAGAAAATCACAAACTTGTGATTAGTTAAACGGTCATTGAATCCTCAGTTGGAAAAGTTAACCGGCACCGTTTTTATTTTAAGTTACCTTTTATAAAGTAGAGAAATTTATTTAGAATATTTACTAAGAACGTAAGGGAATATGCATACTTGTCATATAGACTTTCATTCTTTAATAAATTTTTACCACAAACCCATCTTTCACTCTAAAAGGTAATAGAACTCAAAAATATTCTATTTATCCTAATTGTATAAGGTTCCAAATATTAACAAATACCATTTAGATTAGGAAAACTATTTTGTAATAACCAGGGACTTCTTGTAGGCTAGTGGTAGGTAATAAAGGCATGTCTCACTATGGTTGTGGGTTCGATTCCTACAGATTGGTCCGACGCGACGTGTTATCCTCCAACCTACAAGTTGTCCTTTTTTAAAACTATAGTATTATAATATTCCAAAAATATTATTAAATTTTTTTTTAACCTTAAACAATACTATCCAAGGTTCAACTTAATCCATTCCAACCTTTATATTTATCCAAAATACTTCTGTCCAACTCACAGTTGAAATTTTATAAGGAAGGTAAACATAATGAAGATCCATTTTTCCGCGTAACAACATGTGAACACCTTCATCATGTATTATTTTAAAACAATACAACATCCTGAATTACCATAAATCCTTATTGATTACATTCATGATCCCTTATTCATTATATAATACTAGATATACTCCTTCTATCCTAAAATTTATACAAATCATTAATCAGTTTCAAGGAAGTTAATAATATCCAATATAATTTATCCAAATCAATCATGTATTATTCCAAAATCACTATCTCATTATCATAACCATATTATGGTTTATCTTTCTCTCAACCATATATTTTATAAAAATTTAACCTGATTTGGAGTCACTTTTCTTTGTTCCACACAATCTCAAGTCCTTAATGAAATAGTACTGCAGTACAATCCTTATATACTCCATAATTATTATAACCAGTACATCATTGATACAACACTCAAATGACAAAATTATTTAATAACAACCTAAGAACACTAATCATTCCTTCTCATCTATGTTAGTATCATAACTTGATTATTATCCAATAGCATCATTTGGGGCATACTCTGATGATTTGGACATTGGTTTGCATAGTGTCCCCAATCCTTGCAGATGAAGCATTGTACATTTGAAAACTTTTTCTTACCCTTGAAGTCACACACTTGGTGTCCTTTTTCTCCACACATATAACAAACTCCCAATCCCTTCAGGAAAGTCCCAATGTGTTTCTTACCACAGTTATCTCATATTGGAAAAATATTCTTTTCCCTCTTCCCTTTATCCATCATCCTTTTATTCTCTTGCTTCCCTTCAAATCTATAGGACTCAGAGAATTATTTACTTGTCTTATTAACACATGATACTATTTATTTATATGTTGAGAATATATGGGAGACTATTTCCCTTCTAAATATTGGCTTAATACCATGAATGATATGATCCTTCTGACTCTTTGGATCATACGTATTGCTAGAGTTCACAATCATTCTACTGGGCGCCATTTCTATACAATGGCATAAACTTGGTCAGTTTATGAATTAAAATACATAATTCCATATTGTAAAACACTTAACATTTATTGAACTATTTATGAATATAATCCATAATCATAAAAAATTTTCTTTGAAGTATATACTCATAACCCTTCATAGTGGTTTGTAAAGAAAACGAGAATTATCCTAAGCATATCCCCTGGGAGTTCCGTAACCAAGAGTGAAGCAAGGTCCGTTGTCGTGCACTAGTTCCCATTCAAGTCTATCTCAAAGCGGTGTTTTCGGGTTTTACCCCTAGGTACATCTGTGCCAGAGCCGCCTCTACCTGCTCGTATCCAGATAGTGATTTATTGCTCGGAAAAATCACAAAATCTCGATAATACCAATATTCTAGGAATTTCTGCTATACTAATCCTCAAAGTCTATCTTTGGGATATGTGCTCTAATCAGAGTTTATCTAAATCTAGCTTCCAAGGTTAGTACTAAACTTCCTCTGAAACCAACTGTAAACACCCTGACCCCAGTTACCCAGAGTCGGTGCATTATTGCATAACATTGGCATGATCACAAAAGATCAAGTCTTGAAAGACCGATTAGTTTAGTAGCCTTGGAAACACTAGATACATTCATAAATGTTACATTACTTCATAAAGTGAAAATATACAATAACAAAGTCTCCATAGTCCACACTCATATCCTATTCTGACTATCCTTGCAAGTCATTCATAAAATACTTCTTCACATCATGGAAAATATTTAAACATTGAAAGGGGTGAGCTCAGATTCTCAGTAAGGATAACAATATTGTGGAAGCTTTCATAAATAAACATGAACATTTAAGGCAATGTATAACTAAAACAAAATCCTTTTTAAACTTGAACTTCAACATAATATGGAAAAAGTAAAATAAAATAATGCCATTTATTTATTCACATGGATATTCTACTGGACGAATAATCACATGTAATATCAATAACCACTTTCATAATGATGGAATGCATAATGCTAGACTATCATAACCATGAAGCCAAGGCCTCGTGCCAAGACTACAAATAAGATTTTTTCAAGGCCTCGTGCCAAGACACTGGTTTGTCTCGTGAGACCTTCTGTTGCATCGAGGAGCTATAGTGGGCTCCACCCGTCACTTATTAAGTCCAATGCATTCCTCATATGAACAGGTTTAAACATATCATAAACCATAACATAATTGTTTCACATAAAACATGCATAATGGAAACCTAACATTTCCACATTTCAATCACAAGATATCAATACAACACATTGATATAATAAGACACATTCGAAACCATTTTCAAATGAAAATTAAAACATTGTATTTGTTTTTCATTTAAAAACATGTTATGGCTTGTAGAGGAAGCCGAAACTCAAATAATGGTCATGGCGGAAGAGAAGTCGTTATCACCGCATACGTAAGACAAAATATTCCTTTTGTTGTTTAGTAAAAACTCTTCGTATAAAAAGATTCCTTTTTGAATAAAAGTAAATGTCAAAGGGTTTTATACACCGTATAAAGGAAAATTGTGTATAAAACAAAATATGCCTCAATGAAAGGAGATTGAGACGAAGTCCCTTAAAAAGATCATTTTTTTGAATAAAATAGATCTATTATGTGTATTCACTATAGGTACACCTAAATAAAGTACAAATACAAGATTGGACATAATAATATCATGACATTATTTGAAAGTTGGAGATTAACCCAATGAATAGAAATTGGGTTAAGAAGTTCCCTTACCTCATGTCCGACTTGACTGTACCGTTCTTTAACCTACTGAATAATAAACTAGAGTTAATCTCTACTTGTGTAAGAACCTTTTTCAAGTTCATTATCACTTTTATATCACTTATTACAACGTTACGAAAATTATGTAGTCATTTAAGTTAACAACGGTTGTTTTGTCGATCTTTGGTACTTGAGTCAACAATAAACTTATTATAATTACAAGTTGTTTATGTGGTAGAATATCCATTATCTCCAGAATTATATTCATGATTTATATATCATATATATCATATATATCCAGTATATACATACATTTATAATATTAAATAACATTTAGAGGTAAGAAATGAAATGCACCGTTCATGGAGACGGTAAGCCGTACGTACGCATGAACGCTACTTTCATTTCTATTTCATATTTAATGGAATGAAATTATAATTATATAAAGTTATACTAGAATTACAGTATAATATAATGTATAATACCATTTACTCCATACATTATACATCCCACATATGGCATTAACGATTCAAATAACTTTGAGGGGGAGGTAGTCCGCACTTCCTAAAATGAAAATATCATGTTTACCCATAATGGAAACCATAAAGGTATGCCATAAATGAAAAATAAAGAAGCTTAAAAAAAAATAAACATATTATATATCATATATAAATATAGTGACATCTTAACGGACACCTTTGAAGGTGTTATATGAGTGTTGAACAATCATCGTTTCGTGAGGCAGAAATTTTCCATCCACAGAAACAATATGTTCTTTAACCATTAGATGTATATGTTCTTTAACCATTAGATGTAGGTGTGTGTAAGTGTAGCTCTAATTTTTCTTAAAAACACATCCTAGTATATTGAATATTCTGTTTAAAAAAAAAATAAATGAATAAAAATAGTTTATGGGGTTGGAGAAGAAAAATAAAACAAAATAACAAAAGAGAAGACATTACCTTAAAATCGGGTAACTCTTTTTTGATTTGAGCCAAAGGCAACCTTGGGAAGAATTCTGCCCAAAGTGAGGCTTCTAGGAGTAATAGAGGGATGTTGGGAGATAATTTGGGCTGAGTTTGGCCAAGCCAAAAGGCTTTGAAGTTGTGAGTTAGGTGGTAGTGGTGGGGGCCTTTTATAAGAGGAGAGGAGGGGTACTCTTGGAATGTCATGAAATGTTATATTATTATATAATGATTTTCGGATTTTAAAGGTCCCAAACTTATATATTTAGAGGATAAGGTGATAAGGGTTAGATATATTCTCATAAAATAGGTTTTTGACAAGTTTATGTCTTATATTTTACATTATCTTTTCATTTTATTTAAATCGTTAATTAATGAGGTAATCACTGCATCATCATGGTGTCATAAATAATTTAAATTATTTAATGTCTAAAAATTATAAAAAAAAAATTCATGATGTAGGAAATATATTTATCTTTATAATTAATATTTATAGTAAAAAATATGATTTTTATAACCCCATTTAAAAATTGTTTTAGTAAAACAACTCATGTTTGTGACATTTTTATTATAACATTAAATAAAAAGTTTATAATGTGATTTTCCTACCAAAGTGGCTCCATGGGGTCCCCGAGTTGACCCATGGATTTTCTTGGTCTTCCATGACTCATCCAATAGGAGTAGGACAAGTTTAAAGGTATTTTAATATTTTTATAATATCATTTTCACATCAAATTTCACTAATTTCCTTTAATCGCGATTAATTAAACTTAAAAGTTACTATTCACCAAAAAATTATTTTCATCCCATTGAACCACATTATACTTTCTAATGACAACCATGTATGTCGGATTTTTGAAAATCAAATCACATAAGTGGTAATGTTTCATTTAAACGAAAAATCAGTTTTTTAACTACCACTTAGTGGTTTCACTCTTCATCAAAAAATGAAGTTTTTCAAAACAATGCCAAAATTTCACCCTAAGATATAATTGATATTCCAAATTCAAAAATTATCTCTATTTTAAAAAATTCCAAAAAAATAAGTTGCATTAATTAATTTTATAATTAATTCCTTATGTCACAACAAATAGCGTGTTTTTAAGAAACAATATATATCAAAAGATTGACAATTGTTTATGTCCAATTTCAAAGTGAAATTAATTATAATGACAACCATTGGATAAAATGGTATAAATATATTATAATTACACTTTAAAACTACTTAATAGTATAATTTATCACTATAAATTATTTTGATTAAAAAAGTCGTTTTTAAGTATTTTTCACTATTCATAAAAAATTGGAAGTTCTCAGAAAAATACCAAAAATTTATTATAGGCTAATATCGATATTCTGAATCCAAAAATGAAGTCCATTTTGAAATATAAAATATATATAATTTAAAAAAGTGGGTATTACTATTCATAAGGGCCATTTTGATTGGTCGCGGTGTGTTAGAATCTCAAACTTGCGTACAATGCAAGCTATTGCATTATTTAAAGAGAATCGCATCGTGGAAGCTCAGGGTGTTACACTGGATGCGTGAAGAAAAACCGCAGCCTGCATCCGCGGGCCGCTCGGGATGAAGAACCGGCCGTCTACTGCCGGTCGGGCTGGTGGACCGCGTCACCCGCAGGTGCCGCATGGAGGAGATGCGGCCCGCATCCGCCGGCCGCTTGGCTGGGCGAACCGACTGGCTATGGTTGGCCGGGCTGGAAGATCGCGGTTCCAGCAGGCGCCGCGCGGTGGGGGAACTATGGCCAGTAACCATGGACCGCTCGTCGGCGAATCGGCCGGACTGAAGACCTGTGACGCCACTTGGCACCACACGGGAGACATAGGGTCCCACTTTGCGGGCCGCTCACGACGTATAGAACTGGCCGGCTTCGACTGGCCGGGCAGGGAGAGGTACTACTGCCAGGAGAAGCGGACCGACCCACTCTGTAGACCGGGTCCGTAGGTGGGCCACGCCCCACCGGGCTGGGCAGACCCCCAGCCGGGTCGGACCCCCCAAACCGGGGTGCGCCAACCCCCAACCGGGTCGAACCCACCAAACCGGGCCGCGCCAACCCCCACTCGTGTCGGACCCACCAAACCGGGTTAGGCTGACCCCCAGCAGGGTCGGGCCGACTCGCCAGGCCACTGGGCTTGTCGGGTTGGGCCCGTTTTGCTTAAACAAAAATAACATCTTGACCGCGCGTCCAATCGACGCACAGTCTACGTCACTGGGACCCTTGCGATGAGCTAGTCCTTTTGCGATACTCTAAGTGAGTTTTGGATGACTTTAGAAAATAGTCTGGTTTGGATTGAGCATAAATCCAACTGAGCCCCTGGAACGGAAAATCCAATAACTCCTACATCGGGCGTCCAATTGATGCACCGTCTATCGCGTCAGGTTTCTTTTGATGAGACGGAACTCCATGATACATAATATCAAGACTTAGTGATAGTTGATGTATCGACCCCCTTTTGCTCGAGGAGCGGACCATCCCTAAATCGAGTGTACTGTGTGCAAGAACCATAGAGCTGGCTACGACTCTGACGACTATTGTACTGGAATCTTTCGTAGGTTCGATGACGACGACTACTGTATCGGAATCCTGTGTGGGTTCGATAGTTCTGACATCTGTTCCTGTATCTTGTGTGGGTCGGACATAATATCTGATCTTATATCCTGTGTGGGTCTGAGAGCTCAGATGAATTATTGATGGTCCTGTATCCTGTGTGGGTCTGACAGCTTAGATGAGATAGCTAGCCAGTATCCTGTGTGGGCCCGACAGCTTAGACGAGATAGTTGGCCTGTATCCTATGTGGGTCTGATAGCTTAGCTGGTCTTGTATCCTGTGTGGGTCAGATAGCTTAGATGATCCAGTGGCTACATCTGATCATCTATATCTCTCTACTATTGTGGCATACCTGTGTGAACTGAGTCATGTCTTTCAACTATTATCATCATGGTGATTGACTTTACTTCCTTTATTTAATTTTTATGTTCTTGGTCTCGAGAGTTGGAGTCGAAGTGAGATTGGTAACTTATGTATATGTATGGGCATATACCTAAGTATGGTTGGTTGATACTTTAGGATTGTATCTTTCTTATTTTGGTTATCCCTAGTGGATATTGTGAGACCTTGCGGGTCTCGGGGTCCCTACTGAGTATTGTTATTCTCACCCCTGCACAGGCTATGCTCTAACCTCATTGTGTTGTATGTAGACGACGGACAGCGCCGACAGAGGCCGAGAGCACCGCGACTGGATGGTACCCGGAGGTGGACCTAGTGACGAGTCGGCACATGGATGAGACTGACGGACATGAGTACTGAGGTGGCCATCTATACCTACCCTTCAGGAAGTAACCCCGGAGAATGATCCATGATCTGCTCTTTGCTTTCAGATGTTTGTCACTTTTTACTTGTAATTTTTTCTCAGTTGGGTTTGTATACTGTCCCATTTACTTTCCAGCACACTCTTTTCTATTCAGTTTTACTTAGTCTTTAATTCATGTTGCATAATCTGTTGTGTTTTTTTACTTTTATAAAGGTAATTCCTTCTCATCTTAGGGATTTACTCCATTGGTGCTATTCGCCAACCCCTGGCCTATGGAATGCAGGTTTGGGGTACTCACGGCACGGGCACCGAGGACTGGTCGTGACAATTTCTTATTCCAGATTGTTAGGGTTTTGGATACTCTATTGAGGACAGTTTCAACTACATTTGTTGAAGTCATTTTAGGGTAGTTCATATGTTGTTCATCGGGTCGACATTATATATGCAGGCATCCATGATAATTCTGGAAAATGTTCATTCCATACATTCAAATACGAAGGAGAAATATTTCATTTCTTCAACTTATAATAAATATTTAATAAATATACATCATCTCCAAATTATTTTTTCTTTAAAATGGAATGTGTTAACAAAAACAAAATATGAACTAGTAAACCTTCACATGATAGATGAGGCATGTTTGGAGCATTCAAATTTATTCAATATGTCCACAATAGGGGATTAAAAAGGACACATATTAAAATAAATTAAAGGAATGGAGTGGATTGTGGTAAAAATTATATTGTACTTATGCATTTTAAAATGTAGAAACATATTATGCGTGCCTTTCATTACTGGTTATTGAAGATTCCTTACATGATACATCCAGATTACATGTATTTTCTTGTTTCAATGGGGTTTTCACTTAATTTTTTTAATCTAGAGGGATTTTAATATTGTATTTTACTGATATGAATTATTACACTTTTCAAAATTTTGTGGGTTTACTCATTGTGCTGCTAATATTATTTGGTGGTTCCTATTCACAAAAACATAATATGCTTGTATGCATAAGCATGCATAAATTGGTAAACATGGAATGAATTTATAGGAAAATTTATGATAAGGATTGTTTATATTATTAAAATATATAGTCATTTATTATACACCAGTGAAATTTAAATATCTTTTAGGTGTGATCAACTTCTTGAGAAAATATTTTGGGGATGCTTTACAGGATTAAAAGTTAATCACTGCCATGCATCAGTCTTCTAGCCCTACTGTAATGTCATACAATCTTCCAACTAGCCCAAATAGTATTTTTTTCAAATCTCATGACATAGATTTTTTATTTTTTGTTATTTTATATTAATTATGTTTAATTATATATATAAATCCTTGCTTCATTTATTCTATCTATTTCTAGATGTTTCACTTCCCATGATTGATATATTTATTGTTTTCTATTAGTTCAATTTTGATTAAAGTTTTCAGTGGGTTTCTTTATTCTATAATGATTTTTATTGGATTCCTAGTGTAATGAATTGTTATACACTCATGAAATTATTGATACTTTTTTCCTTGTGTCAATAAATATGATTCGATGGTACCCACACACATACAGTTTAATCACATGTCTTCACACAAATGTATGAATTTTCATAGCCTTGAAATATTTTTTTATGAACATATATTTTCTATCTTCAGTTATATTATTGGAACATACTATTCATTACAAAATTCTTATGAAATTTAATTATGTTCATGGTGTGATCAATTACATGGTAAAATATTTTTGTTTGAATGGAAAAAATGATGTTAGAAGTGATACATTGTATCAATAATCATTCTTGGTTTTGAAGTTATTCTCTATTCTCACCTATAATAGAAATTTTCTTTTGACAAAACTATTATGAAACATAGTTGATTCTATGGATTCCATTCTATAAGAAATAAAAAATTTATGTCAACACTAAGATCTTATATGATAAAATAGATTTGTAATCCCCTTTTAAAAAAATAAAATATTTCTTACATTTCATTTTGTTCAGGGTGTGATAAAAAAGGATTTTTAGAAAAAATTTCAATAATTCAACTCGCCTGATTTGAGGTATTCCCTATTCTGATATAGTAAATTGAAGTGATATCCTATTTCTGTGTCTTAAACACTCAACCTGAATTGGTGAACACATTCTTCCTCAAAAAATAGAATCATAACATTTAAATTTAATCTAAATTTTCTCTCATGTTGATGAATAGATAGATCTCATTTAGTAAAACACTCATTACTAGCCTTTGAGTTATCAATACAAAAATCATTCTATTCTATTAGTACAATAGTGTCCTCTATTTTGTTAAATTATCTACGCATTGAATACTTATCACCAACATTGAGTCTTTCAAGATAATCCTTATATTAAAAAGTGATATTAAGAGGATCTACTTCCCTCCCTAATCAAAAAACATCTCATCCAATTAAGTAGTATTCACCATATCTGTTAATATTATTGATTACTACAATATCATTTTTCAGTAGATTCACAATGGGATAGATATTATTTATTCTATCTATGAACAAGTTGCAAAAAAATGTAACTAAATGACTAGATAACTCAAAACCAAAGGTCAATAATGTAATAGTTCATAACTAGAATAAAAACTGAGATATGATTTATTATTACAAGATACCATGATAGATGTATGACCCAATATTTATTTTCTTATTTCTATAATGGATCAATAATCATGGATAACCAAGATAGGGGTTATTCAATACCAACTAGATTCTATTATGTACACCCCATATTATATTTCATTCTAACATGTAAATATTAGCCACACTGACAAAATACAAGACCCATTTTCATTGAGAACATGCCATTTGATTAGGAATTAAATAATTAATAGCCCTCAAAAACGACAGGAACTATATAATCCTTTATGAACATCACAACCTCTAGTAAATATTTTATAACATTACCAAAAAAATCCATGTGTAAGATGCATAAACTAATAAGAATATAAATGTGATCAACATAAAAAAGGATCCCTAAAATCTCGTGCTTTTACGATCATAATTTTTTGAACTCACATGATCAGTAATACATCACTATTTTCCTCTATTCATTAGGATTGTTGTATATATATATATATATATATATATATATATTATGTGATCTAGTTCTCCCTGTATTGAATAGGTTTTTAAATTTTTTTCTTAAACTCCTACCTTTCATTAAGAATAATAATTTAATTGAAGGAAATGAAGACACAATATCCTCAATAGGTTCCTAGTTATTTAGGGTTATAAATATAATATAAATGTGTAATAATTTTAATTATTACTTTAATAACACCATGAAAAATATTTGTGTGATCATTTATTTCTAATTCGTAGTTTACATGTCTGCCTCTAGCTCAACACTGAACATTTAAAGCTGGGAGGAATCAGTATCCACACCATATACCATCATGTTGCTGACACCACCACCATCCATTCTCTCATCAACCCACATCCCACTGAAAAATATTCCAATATGAAATTATATATATTTATCATTCATTAGATTTAGTAAGACAAAACCATGTGGATGATTCTCACAAATCTTGATAAAGTCAACTAGACCTAGATTATCTCATTACACTTCACCGTCTACTTTTAATTATGAATTCATATTCACATTCTATATCATTTTAGTTGTATTAAGAAAATGATGGATGATAAGAGTTGCAAGAATCTAAAAATGGGAATCATCATGACCACCCCATCCAAGAATATATCTTTAAACCTAAATTCTTTTTCTATCATTTCCACTTTTTTCTATGAATTTGTCACATTATTTTAAAATTCGGCTTGGTTCACTGATATAGGGGTTTTGTAACTAAGTCGAATAGGAGTGTTGTCCAAGATCTCTATATCGCATGTAACTTAAGGTTAATTAGAGTATCTAATATGTAAATCTCCTTTATTTCTCCTTATTATATTATCAACATAGATCCTCACATAGGGTGTTATTTTTTTAGGTTTCTCCATTATTATCCTAAACATGGAAACAAATCCTAAACCAAAATTGATTGGAAATCCATTAACATAAATATGTATGTTTAGTTTTAAATAATCCAAACATTCAAGATAAAATCATTATCTACTAATATAAAAAATATTTGAATTTTTCCTTCAATAATATCTTGGTAACTCTGTCCTTAATGAATATGGGATTTCATTTTACAAAATGGTTTTTTATGTATTGAATTAAGTTTTATTCTAAATTGAAATTATATAAATTATAGAATAAATTTATCTTTACTAGATTATAGAATATAATATAGTGTTACAAGAATATAAAATTTTTAATTCGGTGTCACTCTTGATTGAAATTTGATTTATTATCAATGAGGTTTTAATAGGATAGATAATATTTTTTTAGTTTTATATGATGCATTATTTTTCAGTAGTTGTGGATAATTTTAATATTTTGTTTCTTCTAGTCATTTTTCTATTGTGCTCACTGGTTAATTTTTTATGTCATTTTTTGGTCACTGGTTGGATGTGGTCATTGGTTGGTTAGATGGTGGAATATCTTCTAGTTTTCATGGTGTCTTGTTATATAATATTATGATGGATATTTCCACATGTTAGAAGAGATCATATATTGATAGGGAAAAAATCATAGACAATGAAAAATAAATTGTGGACATTTAATGTCTATTATAAGCATGAGACTAACATCATGAATCTATTGGTTGGGGGAGATGAGAAGCTCTGGAAAAGCCTTTACCAATTGCGGATGATAATTTTATAGCATGATTTTATTTTTATTTCATGAATTTAAATGAAGAATATTCCAATTATTCTGTTTGTGTGATCAGATGTCTCTCATGATATTGTATGTCTAAAGTGGATGGGTACAACTTGTAATCAATGATGTGACATGTGTGGCTTTAAACATAGAAGGTTATTCTACTTCCATTAAAGTGATGATGGCGAATTTTTTCATATGTAGATCCACTATATTATATAGTACCCCATATGAAGTGATGGATATTCCATGACACTGATGTATAAAATTTAAGAGAGATCGATTGTAGATAAATCTTCATTGAGTCCCATGTAAATTATCTTAATGTTTGAACATGTTGAAACATGTTTGTAATATTTTTATTGGGGATTCTTGTATTTTAATGAAGTTTCAACATTTATTCAGATTGTATTTAATAATGTTTTTTTAAATAAAATATTTTTTTATGCTTCATACAAATTATTTTTATATTTATTATATAATAATATATTATATATAATTATATTATAAAATATATTATAAAATTTTATTAATAAATTTTGAAATACCAAAATTGAAAATCTGATTTTCAAACAAATATTAATTATTCATATGTTTTATAAAGGTTATTAATATTAAAATAGATATATTAGTCTTATTAACATAGTTCTAAACATTTTAACAAAAACATATATTATTTGATGGTATTATTATAATTGAGACCGAATCATTCTATTTATCACAATAAAATTTAGTGTTAGATTTTTTACTAAAAATTTAGTATCAAAGACATCTGTTCTGGTAAATCATTTCTCTAATTCAAAATGTTTTCTTACCAATTGATATTACTCTATTGGAAAAATATAAATATTATTTAGTGGATGTTATACACCCAACTTATTTTATGGGTGTATATATAGCCATTTTTGCATATCATGTCATTAATTAATTTGTTACTATGATATTTATTGTTTTGTTATAATTTATTCCCTTATTGGAATTATTATTTAAATATTAAATGTGGTATGGAACATAGTGAATGTTTAAATATTTAATAATCACTTATTTTTCTCTATGTAAATTTTTTCTATATATTTTTGATATTTTTTTCCTACTCCCTAATGATTGTATAAATATATTTTTATCCCATATTGAATTTTTACAAATTAGTTAAATGTAATTTTTCTAATTTTATAAATAAGGTTTATTGAGTCGTTTCTGACAAAAAATGGAAGAAATGTTTTTTTAACTTATACAGCATGAGCAGATTTTACACCTTCATAATTCCTTAATGGTTTAAATATTCCTTTACAAGATAAAAAATCAATGAAATTTTTTTTCTTTTAAAAATTATTAGCCATTTATATAAATGTTCTGAAAAGTAAAATGTGGTGTTTATCTCAATAAATTTTTAGCGATTATATTATAGTATTTTAATCTATTTCAGTATCCTCTTTAAATCATATTTCCAATTTATGTAGATCCTCAATGATATAATTTATCATATTTCACCGAATTATTTAAGATTTAGTTTGACTATGGATGCAATATTTTGAAACCATTCATATATTATGGATAAATTAGTCACATTCCTTATGATATTTTTTCAATACAAATGTTTATATTCTTTATATTACACATTTTTCATATGAGGAATGAATTGGAGTCAGTAAGTGATGAGAAGTGCCCACAATAGCCCCTCAATGTATCGGTAGGACTAATGAAACATAATAGATATGGACATGCCCAATTATTTTCAAATATGGATTTGGATGAGGCCTTAACCATTTATTTTCATATATCTTAACTGATGCCTTGACGATATGTTTCAAATGTATAGCATTATGAATTCTATTATTATGATTTTAGTTACTCATATTCCATATGATTATACAAATTATAGAATATCCATAGTTATATCCAATTATCATGTTTTTTATTTATATGAAATTATTAGATCATCTTCCATTCTAGCCATATTATCCTCATATTATAGAATAATTGTAATCTGATTTTGTTAATCAAATTTATATAATCATTTATTATTTTGTATGATATATTTTATTGTATATATAGCAATTACTTGTCATATGATCACACCACGTTCATATTTTTCATTTTTCACAAGAATTATAATAAGTATAATAAGGAAAGACATGTGAGGATACACTAGATAGAATAAATTTATCCTCAATATAAAAAAAATTATGTTGTAATTAGTGTATTCAATTTTAAAAAAATAATCATGTTTTTATCTGGTTTAACAATAATACTAAACTTATCGGTCCTTTGGGAGATAATTTCCTTGTATTTATGTCAATGTATTAAAGTATTACACTTACTCGAGGATTCTGGGGTAAGGGTGTTAAATTTGTTAACATGGAATGTTTAGAAACAAAAATGGAATCTAGATTTATGAAAACATAAAATACGGAACATAACCCTATGATATAATTTGTAGATCAGAATTGAGTATCATCCTATAATTTTGGAAAGGTGTAGATTATGTGGGTCTTCCTCACACATCATCCACGTCTAGATACTAAAATTGGAAATAGTTCTGGAACAGATGTATGATATAGTTATAACACGGATATGGTGTGTCTGTCCTGACTCTACATAACATTGTTCACAAAAATGGCCTTACTGTACACCAGCTATTAAACTCGATGGGGGGGGGGATGCATTTAATAATTCACATTTTTTACAAAACATTATGACTATTTTGAAAAGCCAATGGAAAAGAATGACATATGTTAAAACTATGGTTTATTCAATTGAAAATATTTTTTATTGACTTATTCATCATAAATGTAATTTTATTGTTTTCTCATTATGATAATATATAATCCCACTAAGGTTATTGGATTTAATAAATTCCATCTTCGAATGGAGAAACACTAGACCAAAGAAAGAACAATATAGAAATAAAAAGTGCAGTATTTATGTATTAGGGTTGTGTCGAAAACATTATTTAAAAGGATATTTAGGTATGAATCTTATTTAATAGATATCCACATAATTTATTTTGGAATTAATAATAATATTGTTTTATAAAAATGACAGCCTCTAGGCAGGTGACAACCTATTGCATCTGAAAAGTCCACGAGGTTTGAATACCCAATTGAAGGGGGTTCTAGTTATTTATAGAAATGATTATCAATCCATGGACGTTTTTAGATGTAGAAAATTAAATTTTTGGTATAATACATTATGAGTGATTGAAGGTACTTAGAAAAATATATGATCCAATATAACTAAATTTTTATATTCAATCATAGTCAAAATTATTTTTTAAGAAGAATAGAAATTTTCTTAATGATCTATGTTAAAATATTGGGATTTATTGTTGAATTTTGGAAACTATTTTTAGAGAATTATCTTACATTATCCAAACCATTTTGGTTTTTTTTAATGTATAAAATTATGTGGAATATATGTTTATAATATTTTGTATTTTGTGATCTATATATGTTGAATAGAAATCTTCTAAAGTGAAACCAAATTCATCTTAAATACTCCTTGTTTGGAGAAAAATATGATTTGGTAACTGAAATGGATTCATGGATGATGCTCTGATGTCCAAGTAGGCATGTTTCCTTATGTTCGTAGTCCATTATGTGAAATAATTCATCAAATATACGAAGAATATCATTAAACAAAAAATGTTATCCTAGTTCCTTCTTTCTTGAAGAATCAAATTGTCTCGTGGATCATCATAGATATATAAAAATTTGATTGTTAACATTCTCGTTACCATGTTATCAATCATCTCTATTAGAACTTAATAGTTATATTTCTCTTCCATGTCCTTGACTTTATTAATGGAACTTTAATATGTGTTACCTATAATGAACTTCTTAATTACCTTTATTTATTTAATAGTTCAGGAATCGTTAATCATTTTTTTTTATTTTGGGATAAAAAATTGTTTTAAAATTAAATCCCTTTTTTAGATCTAGAGTTTAAATTTCGAGGACACGATTTATTAAATGATGGGAGATTGTTACACCTCAAGAATTACAAATATTTTATTTTTTAAAAAGTTAAATTTGCTATTATCACTATTTATAAGAAACACCATGTCCAGCTTATGCTACAGTAAAAAAATAGTTAACTTGCATTATATGGAAGGTCATTTTCTACCGAACGATAATATATTATTAAAATAAATTTTTTGTGCAGCAGTGCGGGTACTGTATTAGTACTATTCACCGAATGGGCTTTGGGCCAAAAATTTGTGCCTAAGGGCCATGTAATGGGCTAAATACCTACTAGGCCTTCGGGCTATGTAATGGGTCTCCCTATACATAGTTAAAAGAGGACTTTTCTTTGATTTAATAATAAATTAGGCGTCGACCCCAACCTTAATAAAATCAAACATAATAATACACATAAAAATATATGTTTTAAAAAATTATTTTTACAGCATTTTAATTGAGAAGTTATATGAAATAAATTTTTTGACACATTTATATAATTTATTTTACAAAATAATATTCTTATCTAAATTTTAGATACATGATTTTTTTTATTTATATGAATTTGTTTTGATAACTTTCATGTTTCGATGAATTGTGAAAATTAATAAATTATAATTGAATACTCCTATTTCATCAAAATAAAATATAGTGTAAAATTTTATTTTTTATTATTTTAATGTGTAATCAGATAATTTTTATTATTTAATAAACATTAGGTAATTAGAATCAATTTTACATTAAAATTGGATATAATAACCTTTCAATCCTTTGAACATTTTCACTTTAAAAACCGATTTAATCGTTTCATCCACAGGATTAATTTCAAATTAATTACTATAAGTTATGTGTTTTGAATTTTAGAAAATGGATTCCATGTTTGGAATCAAATGTATCCAATTTTATTAAATAGTTTTATTTAATTTTTGTTAAATTTTTTGTATCATTAATAATATTTTTTATTACCACGATTAAGGGTAAGTAGGGTAATTAAAGGTAAACATAATGTCATAAAATTTCCATATCACTTGTGATAATTTTAATGGATTCTTGTATATTGTCCCTAAGAATCAAAATATCGGTTATGACACCATTTATGGCCTTTCGGAAGAGAATATAAACTTTATTATAATATATTTAATGGAATGTCAATTTTTTCACACATTTTTTTAGCAAGAGAAATATTTTTAATGTGTAGTTATATACGGTATATTTGTGACTACAAATTGTATTTATAAATATAAAATTATTATATACATCGTGGTAATTTATTTATAATTATTATTGGTAATATATTTACCTTAAATTGTGACACAATGATTATAAAATAATTGATTAATTAATGAAAAAAATGAATAGTATTAAAAATATTAAAAGAAATATAATTTTATATAATTGATGTCGTAAAATAAATTTCTAAGAAGAATTTTACATTTAAGTGATGTTTTAGATTTATCATTTTTATTTATCTTATTTTTATTATATTTTTAAAAATTTACGTATTGAATACTGGAAAAATTGACAGTAATGATATTTAAAAAATAAAAATTATTTTATGAAATGATTTAAAATTAAAAAAAATTAAATTCTGCCAAAATTTTATTAAAATGTAAATATTTTCTTCCATGACCCATATTAAATTCTTTTGGTGTTTTATTGTAACTATATTTACCCTTAAATAGAACAAATCCAAGTCATTATAGTAAATGATAATGGGTTTAACTAATAGATAAACCCAAAGGACAAGGGTAATGACGAGACCTAAACAAGTATGAATATTAGTTTTTTAGCATTTTTAGACCCATAATATTATTATATTCTAAATAACTAATTTATGAGTCATTTTTATTATAAAATTAATTTATATTAATTTAATTTTTTTATGTTTTCAATAGTGCCCCTCCTCTCTCATATAATGGGCACATATTGTTCTGTTTTATTCACATATTAGAATTTATTTTGATCTGCCAACCCCTCTACAAATCTCCTCCAAACATATTCTACCCTCATCCTATAATCCTACATTTTTTCATAAATTCAACCAAAGTAGTCTTATAGTATAAACCAAAAGGAGGATACCGAAAATGAGGTAATGTTTTTCAACAATCAAATTAGTTTTATTTCTTTCCCCACTCCTTGATTTGTTATTATTTGTAGTTTATATAATAAACTAAATATAATAAAAAAACTATTAATTTTCCATCTTATGTGTTCAACCTATACTTACACTATCTTTCATTTATTGGGTAACAAAGATTCTGTTTTTTGTGTACGGAAAAAATATGCCTCACGTAACGATGTTGTCCTTTATTTCATTACCAACTATCAGGGATAGGAATTATGATGTAGAATATATTTCTTAATGATATATATATTATTTATGATTTTTTATCAGTAATTATTTCTTATATAAAACACACCTTCATGATTTTCTTTTTGTGTAAACAATATATCTTCATTTGTGGATGTGTGTACTACTGCCTCCTCAAAAATGATTTGATTCATTGAAACTATACATGGAATGAATTGAAGATTATTTTAACAATAATATGGGACATATAATACATAAATATGATAATATATTTATAATATACATTACTTAATTATTATTCTTTTAAATAAAAAATTGTAATGGAAGTAGTGTTCAATCACACGGACGAGCAACCATCTCCATGAATAGTTTGTTTCATTTCATATCTCTAAATCTTATGGAATATTATAAATACATATATAAGGAATATATATTTTATTTAAAAAATTATTTAAAATATTGGTATTACTAAATCATGATCTAATTAATAGCAAAAACATGTAACAAGTCAAATCATACTAAAAACTTGGAAATTAACACACAAAATAGTCAAAATAATGGATGATTGTTAAAAACCGGGTAATAAGATATTATAAGAAGATAATAATTGATATTACAAATAGGATTATGGTTCTATTATATGTCAATAAAATGATTCAATCTACTATAAAAGTGTTTAAAGATCATTAATCTAAAGTAATATATGATGTAAGGGACTTTGTCTCAATCTCTTTTCATTGAGGCATAGTTAAATTTTATAACCCCATATTATTTTATAAGGTGTATATAAAACCCATTTGACTCTTAATGTATTTAATATATTTATTATCATGATATTTAATGTTTTCTTAATTGTTATTCTCTCAATTTTCTTATTATTTAAATATTTAATGTGGTATGGTACAACTTTAATGTTTAAATATTTAATTATCACATCTTTTTCTCCACGTACATGTTTTTAAAAATTGATTTTGAAAATGTTTTTAATATTATAAAATGATTTTTTAAATTCATATTTAACCCCATTTTACTTATTATGAATTCTTATAAATTTTTTATTTTATAGTTTTCTAAACAATGTCATTTGAGGATTTTCGGACAAAAAATACGAAAGCAATGTTTTTTTAACAAATAGGTAATTAGTGGATTTTTTACACCACCATAGCACTAAATTTTTTTAGAGAGTCCATTACATGTTTTGAATACTATATTCAATTAAAATGAATTCGTTTAATATTTTTTGACCTTTAAATAAATGTTTTCCATGATTTTCTTTTGTTTCTCTCATGAAATAATTAATTGTTTTATTTGAGTATTTTCATTTATTTCAACATCCTATGATGAATCATATTATTAATTAAGGTTCATATCGTATGATGTTATTTAGCATATGATATTGAATATTTTATGATTTATTTTTGGTATGAATGTTCTATTTTGATTACATTCAAGATATATGGAAAACTTATACACATTTCGTTTGTTAGTATTTCAATATGATAGTTTGTATTGTTTATTTTCTCTCATTTTCTTATGTGGAATTAATTGTACATAGTAAGTAATGGGAATGGGCTTCTATAGAACCTTGATGCATCTATTGGTCTTATGAGACAACCCAAATATGGGCATGTCTATGACCTTGTCCATATATTTTTAGATATTGATTTGGGTGAGGCCTTATCTATTTATTTTCATATGTCATGGCCGATGCCTCGATGATGTGTTTTAGAATTACAAAATTATTCATTCTTTTATTATGAAATTATTTATTGATATTCCAATTGATTATTTGACTAAAATAATATCTATGATATGTTTTAGTTTAATTTTATTTTTTATATTGAAATAATTTTTCATCTTCAATTTCTAACATATTATACATATGTTATTGACAGAATGTAAAGTGATTAAGTTAATCATCATGAAATAATTATTTATTATTTATTATGATAGATATCGCTATATGTATACCCGTAATGAGCATATGATCTCACACCATTCATATTTATAATTTTGACCCGGTATTCCCTGATGTTTACTATGGAATGATATTCAAGAATACAAAAGATGAAAAAATGTTATCCATAGAAGAGAAAAGGGTATTTTTTAACTAGTGTTCTTATTTGTAAAAGAAGACAGATGTATATATCTAGTATACCAATACTATTAAACTGATCGGTTATTTCAGATAAACATTACTTGTATCTATGCCAATGTAATAATTTACTTCACTAACCCCAAGATTCTGGGGTTATGGAGATATAATGGATATTCCAAAATAAGTTTTTTAGATATAGTTTAAACATTTTTTTGGTTGTTTTCCATGGAAATTGTTCTTGTTTGAAAAACTACTATGGTGTAAAAAACATTTGAATAGAAATGGTTTTGGATTTGATATAAACAATTTTGAGTTGTTTTATATAAATTATTTTATATAAATGTTCAAACATAATATATCCTATTTGACTTCATAGGGAATTCATTTTGGGAAATCGTACTGAGTTTTGTTACTCAGCCTTCCTTTAGGAACTTTATTGTTGTTTTAATGTAGTATATTGTTACATAGGTAAAGTAAATGTATCCCCATTATTTAGTGGTTCCTCATGATTAATTAAAGATATTGTGGGGTTGATCAAGGACCATGATGACAGATGCAAAGTATGTATTGGGTGTCTTTGATCTGTGTTGGTTTTTTATTTCTCTTTGTAGTTGATGTTTATATTTATTTCAACTTGGAACTCAGATATAGTTGGTTTATTTTATTATATATTGTGTTTTATTACATTCTTACTGTGAATCATATATATTTTTTTATTTGTGGTATCGTTTTTTATTTTCCAAGAGAATACCATCCTTCATTATATTGAAGCCCTCAACATTTATTTCCAGCCATTGGAATTTTAAGGATGTCGCCTAACACCACGTAATAATTCTACATCATCTTTATCCAATAAGGAGGGGTGAGATGTAAAAAATATTATACTCTTATTTGTTCCATGACATGAAAATGATATCAGTTGTCAGTCATGGAGTTAAAATTAACTCTAGCAAGTCCTTGAGTTGTGTTGGTTGAGAGGGGAATAATTTTTGAGACTTTAAATGTAGGGCATAAAAAGACGTATATATCATATTTATGTAGAACATCATGTTACCCGGGAGATGGGTAGATAATTATTTTGAAGACAATTATAGGAGTTTTAATCTCATTTACACTGTTTTAGGCAATGATAAGAGAAAGACATGGTTTGACAACAATGTATTCCCACTTGGATGGAATATTCAATTTAGGTAATGATTTATCAGATTGTGAAAGAATGGTTATTTTTTAAATGATTTTATATTATTTTAAAATATTACATTTAAAAAAAGGCATTGTTGTTCTATTTTAAAAATGGATTGATTTTTAGAATCATGGTGACCATTTTAAAAATTCACTTGGGAGAAGAAAATATGGAATTTTGGTAAATCCTTATTGTGATATTTGTGATGTGATATATTTGGAAAATTTTAATCCTTTAGTTTCTATAGAGTGATATATATGGAATTATTTATGTTTATATTAAATGGAACTCAATAGAAATAGATGAAACCAAATAGAATAATCTTCTAAAAATGTTGTTGAACCTAAGACATAGGTGAACCAACAACTGGTTCAGAGTATATTCAATGACATTTCGGTCGTGGATACACAAAACTGAAGGGATGAACCCTTGAAAGTGGATCATTCATTCCAAATATTAAAATAGAATACACCCATATATGTGGGTGATTATAACTGGAGAAGGCAGAGATACATCTTAATAGGATGAAACAAATATTTTATCTTCTTGAAACACCTATAGAATTGAGATTCAATATGGATATGAATATAGTGGAAGATATTTCACAAAAAGTGTCAGATTTAGCAGTTTAGCCTAAATTAGACCAATGCCTTTAGTGGAATGATTTTAATTAAGTATTCACCTAAAATTCGACCCTTAATCATTTAGTATTGAATGAACAATGGAATTTTTCATTACAATGAAGGATAATCTCTCCATGACATAGTATGTGGCTAAAGGTTAGAATTTAGTCTACCTTACACCTATTTTTGTGGCTAGTGCATATTTGATGGCATGCATTTTTGAATTGGGGATAAGGATATAAGATCACTTAAAGATTTTCATGCATTGTATAATGGATTAAACTAAATTGATCAATATAGAAAATGTGGTATAAATAGAAATCTTAAGACTATGGGTGGAGGGAACATGTTGATACTTATGGCTACTGATGGGATCTATTATACTAGAATCATGAAAAATAGGGACACCTATTTCCAGGGTTTTTGAATTGAATATAATCTTATGGATAGATAGGGTAATCTTCATTTAAAGAAAAATGACATGCCAATATATCTCTAATTAGGTTATTTGTACTCAATGAAGTTATAATTTACAAAAACACCCTAAGAATCCAGCAATTTCAACCATATAGGGAACTCCTTGTATTATTGTCATAGTTCTCCATAATTGGTTGTTTGATACACTTATCATGTGTTACAAACATCTTATGATTCAACTAGATAAAGTCAAAAAATAACTATTATCACCAAAGAAAATATATACATAGTGATTCTAGGAATACCATGACTCCTTAAGAAGGGAAATCTCAGTAGGGAAATATAGAAAAAATTGTAGCGGGTAAGCAGATATATGGTGATGATCAAGTTATTAGGTTTGATCGATCTGGAAAATTGATGGTGAAATGTATGATTGTTTTTAAATCTAACCTTAAATAAGAATTTCTTGGTATGGGTGCATCCCAATCATTTATTGTTTCACATGCTATTGATTTTCTAGGTTTTCATGTTGAGATGATGCCATCTATATGAAGACAACAAACTCATCTTAGTAGAATAGGATTTCAAGACACTATGTGTAAATCATGTTAAATAATTATTTATGGAGAAAATGTTTATGTGGGATTTATATATTCTTGAGATTTATTTCCATGAAATAATACTATGTATGGATTGGATAATATATATAAATCTCACATTGACTATTATGTCTGACATGCTAATTTTAAGATTGATGGTGACATCGAGCATCTATTTATAGGAGAAATGAATATAAAGGTATATACATTAGAATTTTTGGAACCAAAAGTGAGAAAAATATAAATGATTTTGGAATCATTATATTTATCAATAATGAAAAATATTTTGAATATCCTTTTTAAAGTGGTTGTTGATCAGTTTCCATATGCCTTTCTTGAGAATTTATCTGGGTTTTTAACCAAAAAAGAGGTGGAGTGTCATGACCCCCTCCCCCCAGAGTGTACCCCTCCTGGGTCGGCAATGTGAAAAGGGAGATAATGACCTCCAAGTCCCACCTCCAGTAGGCCCCGGGTTGGCGAATAGCACCGAGGGTATAATAAACACACAAATGGGAGGCATTACCCTCTAAGAGAAGACATGCGAAAGAGAGAGATAAGATAGACACCAACCAACTCCAACTCAGAACTGAAATATAAAAGAAACCCAAGTACACATATGAAATGACATGCAAAAGTACTACAAATAAAAAAGGGGAAAACTGAAAGTACCCAAAAGAAAGTAAAAACAGCAGCAACCACAAGCCCGAACAGCTCTGGCAACCCCAAGCTAGTAGAAACCAGCTTGATCTTCTACCTGCTCCAATTGACCTGAAAAATAGTTTATATATACGTAGGGTGAGTATAACAGTATACTCATTATGATCCTCCCTGAATCCTCTCATACAAAAGTAAATAAAGAATGTTAAATCACAATGAAAAACAAGGGAAACTAACTCGTCAACTAAATAGGTATACTAAGTTCCCAACCTAAACATGGATACTCTCACAAAGTAACGCATACAAGAATATATCATATAATAAAGAATATCAAGGGTACCTTGCTACTACATCCCCAATGGTTTGCCACTTTTCCCTAACATCTCACGTCCTGAGCATCTCCCTCAAAAAAGGCATGCTCGGAGACACCTGGGTGAAGCACCACAATATGCACCTCGTGCAAAAAAACCACCACATCCACAGACCAAAGAAACCAGGTTGTTTTCGGGAGCCACCACAGCTCACATAACATGTATCATACATCAGGTATTATACCTCAATCCATCACAACCAATACACCGAGTAAGGATCCTCAAGCCATCACAGCCTATACACGTTACACCTATAGTAGTCCATAGGAAACTATATCCAGAATATATGTGTGTGAATAACCACAAGCCATTACATCCCTCTACACACATATATGGGGAAAACTAACCAATGTTCCTACCAGCACAAGTAACTACCAAGAGAAGAGATTGGGGCCAAAGGGGGTATTCATCCATCCATCCACCCACCGAAATGTTGGGGAAAACACCCCCAGGGCTCAGAATTCCCGGGGTGTCAGAGTCCCTTACTGACTCAGTGGAGTAGTGTATAGAAACACAAAAAGTACATGATATACTATATCTCACAACCACACTTTGGGCATTACCTAGTCTATGACTAGGTATCTTATATGCAAAAAACCACTTAAAGAGCTTTATTACATTACTTCATTCCCTTTTTATCAGATTCATTGTATGTTAATTAATTCTTTAAACATTAATTAACCGAGAACAATTCCACATTAAATTTCATTAGCATCACACCCAATGTCAATTGTTCCTTCAAAATTACAACCTCATCATTATGTTCCAGTAACTCCATCCCCATGGGTTAACACCATTTATTCAATTATTCATTTTAGAAATACTTTCCCACATTCCTAGGAATTCTAGAAAAACATTATATTCTACTAAACATAATGGGGCTCAGCACTGTGAGTAGATGCACTACCCGTCGAGTCTTTGCCGCTTATGGAAAGAAAATATTCCCATCCTTCCTTGAGAAGATAAACATGGAAAGAATGTGGCATACCCCATATGTCTTTGCCTCTTTTGGAAGAAGGGTAAGTAAGACCAGCTACCTTGAGCAGTGGGGGAAAGTAATGCAGATAAACAACCAATCAAAATTACCAAGCATTCAACAATCACATCCATCCCATTCCATCATCCCCGGTGTCCTCCCCCACACCCACATGCATAAACCGATGCATCTTGCCACTCTAGGTGTCATTTGCTGCCACAACCAAAAGGGCCTCCATGCCTCCACATATTACTACAACCATCCAGGCACACATTAAAACACAAGTAGCTGTAAAACAAACATATTCACATTTTGGCTAATGGCCCTTAAACAAACAAGAGGGTAACTCAGAACCCTACAAGAAATTATCTTTTAACAACCACCAGTTCTTTAATCCATCCTAGATTAACTGATTTATTATTTGTTGGTTCCAAATTTAGGAAACCTAACCAGTAAGTTATCACAATTAAATAAACATGCTTACTGCACTAATTTTATTAACATCAAATTACAATAAGAACCAAATTCGTTTTCATGCCTCTTTATATTTAGCCAACAATTATCAATCAATCCCAGTTTACGTTCTTTACTAATTTCCATCAATAAAAAACAGGTAAGTGAATCATAGATATCACACTATCTAGAAATAAAATTGGCAATAACATACGATTGATATCAATTTATTTATCCAGTTAAAATATTTATTATGTCAATTCGATTATAATTCAGTGGGATTAAACATGCTAAAAATATAGTTTCGCGTAAAAGAAAAGGGAATAAACGAATCCATTACCTCAAAAAGTTCTTGGCGTTCTTTATCCACAAAATAGTTCATGATCCTCTTCATGTGACAACTGCATCCACCCGAGGATTCCACGATACGACATCACCAACCAAACCCCATGAAAAACCCCATTAGAAGCATAGAGATTACATGTTATAACATTTAATGGAGAAACATGAGAAGATGACCCCCAAGGAATGACGATAAACCATACCTTATATTGAATATTGACAGATATAGCTCGGTTACATCAAAAATGGAGCGGAACCAATCGGGGAAAAATGTTTGATTGTCCAGCTCCTACGGGATGGATTGAAAGGTTCGAGAGTGTCATAGTAGAGAACATAGAGGAAGAATAAGGGAGGAAGATATCTTGTCCCTTATGAAGATTTAATGGGGCGACAGTTTAAGATACACTTAATTCCCCATTAAAATCAGATTGCATTAACCCATGTGATTTGACCAAGTAAAAACATCCCGAGCTATAGGAATAATTAATATAGGATTTATGGAATTTGAATCGGCCTTAAGAGTCATTAAAATAAGTCTTTAAATGTATTTTACGTCAAAGGAAACGTCAATGGGGTGAAACTGTAGGAAGCTGAAAACACTATTCACCTACTCAAAATTTGGTAAAGGAATGAAAATGTCACCGTTAGACCTCACCGTTAGAGGTTACTGATAGACCTCAGCATTAGAGGTTACCTATAGAACACACCATTAGAGGTTACCGATAGACCTCACCATTAGAGGTTACCGATAAACCTCACCATTAGAGGTTACCGATAGACCTCACCGTTAGAGGTTACTGATAGACCCCACTGTTCTGGAATCACTGTACACATACCATTCTGGAAACACTGTTCAAGTCTACTGTTAGAAGGTCACCATTAGAACCTCACCATTCTAGAAACACTATTCAAGTCTACCGTTAGAAGGTCACCGTTAGAACCTCACCATTCGGGAAACACTGTTCATGTCTACAATTAGAAGTTCACTATTAGAAGCTCACTTTTCTGGAAACACTGTACACTGAACCTCACAGATAGAAACACCGTTCACTGAACCTCACCGATAGAAACATTGTTCACTTAACCTCACCGATAGAAACACTGTTCGCTGAACCTCACTGATAGAAACACTGTTTACTAAGGGAACTGATAGAATACTGTTCACCTAAAGTTATAGGTTACCGATAAAACTGTTCACTAATTGAACTATTCATAGAATTGGAAATTTGGAAAAGTGTGGGGGATATGTCACCTTGACCACCCAGAACACCTCAAACACCATATTTTCACAAAGTAATAGATTGGAGAGGTCCGAGACATTACATTAGATACCTCTCAAAACATTCTCATCCTCGAGAATTCAAAGCCAACCTAAAGAGACGGAAAAAAACAAACGGGGTCCAAACAACCACACATCAAGATACCTCTCAAAAGTGAGCAAGCCACTAAATCAACAAAAGAAATTCATAAATAAAACATGAAAGGTCTAACCAAAAAAGGAATATCATTACATGAAGATAGTTAAACATCAAACATCTATGGGTACTGAGCATGTATCTGTGACTCACGTTCCCAGGTACTCTCCTCCATGCCACCGTGTCACCACAAGACATGAACTAAGGGGATAGAACGCCTGCGCAACACCTTCTACTGGCGGTCTGGGATCTCCATTGGTCTCTTCTCAAAGGTTTCATCATTATCAACATCGATCTCTCCCCAATCAATGATGTGAGAGTCATTATGAAGATAAAGACATATCTGTGATACATGGAAAACATCATGTAACCGACTCATCTATGGGGAAAGTGCCACTCGATAAGCCACAACTCCAACATGAGATAACAACTCGAAAGGCCCAACGAACCAGGAAGAAAGCTTACTTCCACGACCAAACCATCACTACCCACGATTGGGAGTCGCCTTCAGAAACACATGATCCCAAACATTAAACTCCAAGGGTCTCCTCTTTTGATAAACATAATATTTTTGACGATCTTGCGTAGTCTTCATCATCTCATGAATCACCTAGACAATCTCTGTTGTATTCTGCACTAGTTTTGGTCCTATAATTGCCTACTCTCCGACCTCAGTCCAACACAATGGACAACGGCAAGGTCGGCCATACAGGGCTTCAAACGGCGCCATACCAATGGTGGAGTGAAAACCATTACTTTAAGAGAACTCCACCAAGGGTAAGTGCCTCATCCATGAACCTCCAAAATAATGAACACAAGAGTGTAACATGTCTTTAAGAGTCTGGATGGTTCGCTCTGTCTGACCATCCGTTTGGGGATGAAAAGAAGTGCTAAATCATAGTTGAGAATTGAAAGCATGATGGAGACCTCTCCACACCCAGGTGGTAAAACGAGGATCTCGATCTGAAATGCTTATCCTAGGGACTCCATTAAGTCTCACAACCTATTCTAGATACTGCCTCAGAAAAACATCCACGGAGCTTGACTCCTCAATTGCTATGAAGTGGGGCGATTTTGTTAAATGATCCACTACCACCAAAATAGAATCATGTCTTCATGGAGATCGAGGTAAACAAGTAAAAAAGTCCATTGAGATGTCCTCCCAATTCCAATGAGGAATCTATAATGGCTAGATGAGACCACCTGGAACACAGTCTTCATCCTTCACCTTCTAGCTGACGAAACATCAAGACACAAACTCTGCAACCACATGCTTCAACCCAGGCCACCAAAATTAACTCCTCAAGGCTCGCTTCATCTTTTTCATGCCAGGATGCACCACTAAAGGCGAACTATGGAACTCTCTGAGAACCATCTCGCACATCTACAATGGAACAAAAATCCTTCCATGATACAACACTCGGTGTTGTTCTTCCTCTAACCAACCATCAAGGGCCTCATCACAAACAACTCGGTCTCTCCAAACCTCCACCTATAGATATCCTAATTGGGACTCTTCCACCTTTTTCATCATGGATGATTGTACCGTCATCTGAAAAAGACAACCTCTACCCCCAACTTCTTCTATATCAAGATGCAATGCTGACAGTTCTTCCATTACTCTCCAGGAATCACCAGATTCACGTACAACATCACTACATGACTTTTGGCTCATCGCATCAGCTACAACATTTTCTTTTCCAGGTGTATATGATATTTCGTAGTCATATTCCTGAAATAACTCTATACACTGATGTTGTCGCAAGTTCAAGTCATGCTGGATGAAAACATACCTCAAACTCTTATTATTGGTGAAAACCACAAAGCGCTCACCAATGAGGTAATGTCTCCACAACTTCAGAGAAAACACCATGATTGTGAACTCAAGATCAATGGTGGAATAGTTGCGTTCATGGGGACACAACTACTGAGACACATAAGAAACAACTGACCTCTGCTGCATGAGAACACAACCTAACCCCAGATGTGAAGCATCGCAGAAAACATCAAACTGAACTCCCTCAGCTGGAAGACAAAGGACTGGAGAACTTACTAACTTCTCTTTTAGATTATTGAAAGCTTCCTGACACTTATGAGTCCATATGAATGTCTGATCCTTCCTATTAAAAGCTATCAGCGGAGTCACAACTCATGAGAAATCGGCTACGAACCTTCTATAGTATCCTACGAGACAAAGGAAACTTCACACCTCTGACACTATCTTGGGGGCTGGCCAAGATACAACTGCTTCTATATTCGATGGATCCACAACTAGTCCCTATTAGGACACAACATTTCCGATGAAACGAAATTTTCGAGCCCAAAAATCACACTTCGAATACTTACCGAACATCTGATGTTGGCGAAGAACTCCCAAAACACCTTGTAGATGCTCTGTATGCTCCTCTTTAGATGTGGAGTACACAAAAATGTCGTCGATGAAAACTACCATGAATGTTTCGAGGAACTCACGGAAGTTAGAATTATTCAATACCATGAATACACCTGAAGAATTCATCATGCCAAATGGCATTACAAAGAACTCATAATGCCCATGACGAGAACAGAAAGCAGTCTTCAGGATATCCTCATCCTTCACATGCATCCGATGATATCCTGACCGCAAGTTGATCTTTGTGAACCAACTTTCACCTTTCAATTGAAAAAATAAATCGTCAATTAATGGAAGAGGATAGCTATTATTTATTATCACTTTGTTTATGCAATGTTAATTGACACACAATCTCAAACTATCATTGGCCTTCTTCACAAACAAAACTAGTGTACCCCATGGTGACACTCTTGGCCAAACAAAACCACACTGTAACAGACCATCAAGCTATATAAATAGCTCTCGTAACTCAGAAGGGGACATCCTATATGGAGACGTAGATATTGGAGATGCTCCGAGAAGTAGCTCAATCCCAAACTCGATCTCTCATCGAGGGGGTAATGCTACATCCTCTTCTGGAAAGATATCAGGGTACTCCTCTATGACCCTAGGAAACGCCAACTGCTGAACCTATGAAGAACTCAGCATCATCTCTGCCAACATGGATGATAAGGACGGAATGTGCCTATGACCCATCTGAGGGTCTCGGTCACCAACAAACACCACTTTCTCTCCATCAGCAACAATGAAGATGACCTTCTTCCTGAAGCAATCCACGATAGCCTGCAATGAATACAACCAATCCATGCCGAGGATGACATCATATGGTTGTATTCGTAAACATAGGAAATCTCCCCAAGAGCGATGTTTCCCCAACACTAGCTCACAGTCTCTACATACTTCAAACAAGTCAGCTCGACCTCAAATTGGCGTAGTCAATACCAAGGGCACTGGAAGCCTCTCTACCTCAAGTCCCAAAGCATAGACAACGATAGGAGATATGAAAGAGTGTGTCGCTCCTGAATCAAAAAATGAATACACCAAGGTAGAAAACAATCAAAGGTTACCTCGAATGATGTCTGGCTCACATGGAGCTGGCAATGCTAGAGCATGAAGCTGACCACGACCTCCTACATGACCTATCTAACCCTGATGAAGACCACCACCACGGTCGCGCACTGCTCTCTGAGGATGGGTAGAGTCATGGGGCTGTCCTCTTTCTTCCCCATCCACCCTCTACTGATCTAAATCTGGTGCAACTGGTTGCTTCTCCCTCGGCTAGAACTGCCTCAACGGAGGGACCTGAAGCATAGAGCCTGGTGCACGATGACCGCTCTGAAAGGTCGGGCACACCCACTACTGATGGCCATAACCACCAAAAGAAAAACAAGCACCTGATCCCTTGGCATAGGCCTTAGAGTTGTTTCTTATGGAGAAACGAGATGTGAATGGCTGGGGTCGACCCCCACCTGAGCGGAAACCATTCTTCCCTGAAAACCATGAACCTCGAACCACAACTCTACATTGTGAGGAATCATGGAGATTCCCCTCTCGTGAAGATCTGGTCCTGTCTAAAGTCCTCTCGACAACCTCTGCCCTCTCCAGTACCTCAAGATATGTTTTCATTATTAATGGGTTGACCTGGCGCTGGATCTCTAGACATGAAGACTCCTCAAAATGTCTCACCCTAGACTTCTCATCTGGAAATAGGTCCAAGAATATCATAAAAGGTTCCTAAAATGGATTCCAAACTCTTGAACAATAGAGAACCCCTGTCGAAGGGCGAGAAGCTCATGGCGACTGGACGCCTTCACAGTCAAAGAAAGAAAATTGACTCTAAACCTGTCTCTGAACTCCTCCTATGAGATTGCTAACTCCTCAAGATCCCTGAGGAACAAGAACCACCACTTCCTCACTGCTCCATGTAGCATTGTCACAACCAAGGACTCCCAGTGCTCATTACATGCACGAATCAAACTGAAACCGATCTCGACCTCCTCTAACCAATATTCTGTGAGTGCATCTGAAACAGAGCCCTCATACTTCTACAGACTTTAGGGCTGAAACTCTCAGAGTGTCTTCCTCCAAGTATCTTCATCGTCAACCTCTACCCTATGAAGATATACTGGAACAACCTACTGGACATTTTCTATCCAAACCTGTTGAGGATTTTGACCTCGAGCCATTCCTATAAAATAAAAAACCGTTAGAGCTCCTAAACCTAGAATATGTAAGACTCAACATTAATTAATCAATTGTTTTATTTTATTCATTTTAGGTTAACCTATCCCAAGGTCAAAACATTCAAACACAGGCAAAATGAAAAATGATGCATGATCCTTTCCTAGGTCTCTACCCTAAAACTAATATCACCAGGTTTAGTAGCCATTGTAAACTTCAAGGTCCGTACATCAGATCATAGGGGGCCCTGAACACCTATGTCTCAGCCAGTATGTAGTGTTTACCTCACTTTCTAAACATGAATGACACCATTACCCTACCAGCCCATGCAACCTCACCTGTTCTTAACTCCAAACACCATCTTATCCCTCAAACAGACCTATGATACCACCCTATCATGACCCCCTTCCCACTGAGTGTACCCATCCTAGGTCAGAAATGTGAAAAGGGAGATAATGACCCTCGATTCCCACCTCCAGTAGGCCTCGGGTTGGTGACTAGCATCGAGGGTATAATAATAACACAAATGGGAGGCATTACCCTATAAGAGAACACATGCGGAAAAGAGAGATAAGATAGAAACAACCCAACACCCAATCAGAACTGAAATATAAATGAAACCCAAGTACACATATGAAATTCCATGAAAATGTACTACAACTAAAAAGGGTAAAAACATCACGTACCCAAAAGAAAGTAAAAACAACAGCAACCACAAGCCCAAACAGCTCCTGCAACCCCAAGCTGGTAAAAACCAGCTTAATCTCCAACCAACTCCAAGTGACCCGAAAAACATTTTATATATATGTAGGGTGAGTATAAAATTATACTCAGTAGGATCCTCCCTAATGCCTCTTGTGCAAAAGTAAAGAATGCATGCTAAAGCACAGTGAACAATAAGTGAAACTAACTCGACACCTAAATAGGTATAATAAGTTCCCAACATCTCCATGGCTACTCTCACCAAGTAACGCATACAAGAATATATCATATAATAAAGAATATCAAGGGTACCCCACTACTAATTCCCCACTAGTTTTCCACTTTACCGCAACGTCGCACGTCCTGAGCATCACTCTCCAAAAAGGCTTGCCCGCATATGCCTGGGAGAACCACCATAATATTCACCTCTAGCAACAAAACCACCACATCCACACACCAATGTAACTCGGTAGTTTCCAGGATCCACCAATGCTTGCACAACGTGTATTATAGCATCCCGCCTTTTTATCACATAAACTTTCATTACATTTTACAAAACCGAGGATCTTTAAGGTTAAGTGTCTTGGAAACCAGGAACATAATAAATGAAACAAAAAAAAAACATTCTTCTTAAACACTTGAAAGGCTTCTCTTCAAGTTCATCCTAGGTTCATTACTGCATCTCATAACCTGGGGACATACATCAAAAGAAAGGGTGAGCAGAAGGCCCAGTAAGAGAAACCTGAGAAACATTTTACATGTGAACATGAGAAACTTCAATAAGGTCATGAAAATAACATTAAGGCATGTGAATGAAATCATGAGATACATCATAATAAAAATAACATTTTTTTATAACTTGAAGATGTGGCTACAACATTTAATATTGACAATCGTTTCGTTTCACCAAGGTCCATCCCCAAGGTGTCGTTAAAATTACCAAGGTTATTCACCAAGGTGCCGTTAAAATGGTCATCTCTAGAGATTAAGTCTTTACCCAATGCATTGGAGCGCTATCAGGGCACACCCTTAAATATGCCTTTATTATCATGTGAGCCACATATATCATCATCAAACATTTCATAAATAACCCATATAACATAAAATAAATGGGTTTCATTTCATAATCATAACATTTTAAAAACTGCTTTAAAGACATGATCTTTACGTCACTTTAAACCCACGGAAAGGGAAAGAGGGTTTCATTTATGTAATTCCCAGAATTTAAAATATAACATTTTGATATATATGTGAATACCCCTATAGAAATAAGATCTTTGAGTATTCACTTTATAACATAAAATAATTTTTAGAAAAGAGAGAGAGGCATTTTGAGACGAAAATTCTGCAGCATAACGACTATGTTACAAGGTTTTAGAAAACATTGAGAAGAGAGGGGACATGGGTCAAACATTCATAAATGACCCATCAAACCGTAGAGGGAAAAAATATAAGGGATTTAAGAACACGGTAATGAAATTTGAAAATATACCATAGGAAATGAAGAACATGAAAGGAAGAAAAAAAAAAGATTTCTCTTGTGAGAATTCAGCAGCCTAACGGCGTCACTTAAACTTAAACAAAATTGAATTGACAAGGTCAAATAGGGTCTCTCATAATATGAACATAAGAGTCTAGTATGATAGATATAGAGGTCATACCCCAACATAACAAAAAGGAACTTGAAAGAATTGACATGAAAGTAGAACTTCAAAACGAGAAGGGTGAAGAACCACTTAAAAATTCGGCAGCCTAACGGCGCCACTTAAACTTCAACAAAATACTAAATTGAAGAGATCAAATGGGGTCTCTCATCACATGAACATAAGAGTCCAGTATGATAGATATAGAGATCATACCCCAACATAACAAAAAGGAACTTGAAAGAATTTACATGAAAGTAGAACTTCAAAACGAGAAGGGTGAAGAACCACTTAAAAATTTGGCAGCCTAACGGCGCCACTTAAAACTTCAAAATACTGAATTGAAGCGATCAAATGGGGTATCTCATCATATGATCATAAAAGATCAGTATGATAAATTTATATATCGTACCCCAACATAATAAAAAAAAGGAACATGAAATACTTTACATGAAAATAGATCTTGAAAAATGAGAAGGGAGAAAGAATCCGTTACAAAAATTTCGGCAGCCTAACGGCGCCACTTAAAACTTCATAAAACGAAATAATGAGAGTAAGAGGGGATCTATAATTATATTAACATGAAAAGGGAAGTAAGAGGAGTATAAAAGAACATCCTCCAACATAAGAACATGGAGCATAAAAGGAATGACATAAAAGAGATTACTTGAAATGAAAGAAAGAGGTCGGATCCCTTACCTTAAAATGTAACTCTTAAACCTCAATGGTTGGGACCTTGAGGGCTTGGGGGCACCTTGGGAGGACTCCTTGGGAGGTAATGAGACCAGAAATTCGTTGGGGAAGAGTGGGGAGTCGAATAGATGGGAGGAGGGCTTGGTATTTATAGGGAAAGTGAGGGGACAAGGCATTAATGGCCAAGGGACACCTCACATGTGCTTTTCTCAAACCCATGTGCTCTCCCTTGGCATTTACCATGGAGTTAGGCCACATGGGGCCCCCACAACAATAATTCATCCCCCTTGGCCGGCCAACCCTTAAAATATCTCATGACATCATCATGACACAGCTATGATGTCATTAAACATACCGAAACCCTAAAAATGCATTTTTACTATTCACTGAAAAATTCATCTTTCTTAGAAAAATCCCAAAATTTCACCTTAACTAAATATCAATGCTCTGATTTCAAAAAATGAACTCCATTTTATAAAAATAATTTTCAAAGTATTTTTAAATTTATTTTTAAATAAAAACACTATTCACCGAAAATTCATTTTTTCATAAAAAACCCCAAAAATTACCATAACATAATATCGATGCTCCGAGTTCAAAAATAAAGTCCTTTTTATAAAAATAATTTTCTAATTATTTTTAATTAAATTTTTAATTAAAAAACACTATTCACCCGAAAAAACTAATACTTGAATAATAATTTATGAAACTGTTATTTAACCATTTTATTGAATCACATTACTTAATCAAGGTGCCAAGATTATTTTAAAACTTTCTTTAAGTGAGATTACTAATCCATTTGGTCATATTACTAATCCTAATCATAAAATCACTATTCATAATTTACTATTCATCAAAAATCAAGTTGATCTTATTAGACTCTAAATTTCGTACTGGACATAATTGTAGAAGACCATTTTTTGAGAATCATTACACATTTTAAATTATTTAAGGTTTACACAAACATTTTTTTTAAAATATCCTTTTGAAAATTCATAAAAAATATGCATACTATTTTTATCCAGTCATTTGAAAATTCATAAACATCATCATAATAAGAAATCCCATTTTTTATTTAAAACAAGGATTACACAAGGAAGTTATGGTCTCATTACATAGCCCCTTATAATACCAGCATAGGACCTAAGAGTAAGGTGTGCTAGAGTGATAGAATCTTGGGGCGGCTCAGTCAACATTGCCCGAGTAGTAATTTCTATCAGTTTGAACTTCTCGCGAAGACGATTCCGTTCTAGCTTCACATGATGAAGTTCAGCTTGGATTTGGTCCAGAGCAAAGCCCAATGGTGCTACCTCCTTCCCAAGCTCTGTTAGATGGGCTTCGATCGGTCCAAGACTACTAGGTGAGGCCATCAAATCTTCTTTCTATAATAGTTAACCAATATTACTTATATTTGGAGACAATAATCAAAACATTTTGTTCACAGTGGTCATATTGACCGATGGCCATATAACAGTCAAAACCCACTGGTCTCATTTAATTATAATCATGTTTATCATATAAATTTTTTTTGTTGAGTATAAAAATAAAATAAAATAACACATGAAATTAGGGAACAAGATTTATTCAAAATTTCGGGCCGTTACAATCTTCCCCCCTTAAGAAATTGCGTCCTCGCAATTTTTAAAATTGGGTTTTGAAATTTCATTTAAAGTCCTACATCGGAAAAAGAGTCAGTAACACCATTACTTTAAAAGAAAGAAAAGGAAGTACAAAGGCCACCCGAGTTTACTCATACCAGGATTCCATGTAGGAAATATGGACATGGAGGAGAAAACAAAAGGTAACGTTCTTAAAGGAGAGTGATAGAAAACATGATTAGGGGAAGTTAACCACCAGAAAATCCCAAAATTATGATGTGTGTAAGCGGTCTTTGATTACCTAGTAGGAAACGTAAACCAACAACGTTTTTGTTTTACGTTCCTTTTAATAACTTTGAGGAATTCATTTACTACATAGAACAAAAACATAAGGAAATATATCTACCTTCATGTAGAGTTTCATACATTAATAAGTTTCTACCAAAACTAATCTTCTCTCCAAACGATGATCATTCAAAACTACTTGGTCTCATCAAAACACAAGAATCATCATCTAGAGAATCACATGATCCACAAAAGATCAACTATCTATTTCTTCTATCTTTAAACATTATCCCAAAAATAGAATGGGTAAGGTAAAACAAATCTTCAAAAACAATCCCATAGAAATGGAAACTACTTTTAAATCTTCAAAGTTCCATGGTACTACCCAATGTTCATCATAGACCATTCTGTAAATAATGGTCCTTAAGATTCCTGAAAATAAACCAAACTAAGATTGAAACCCAAATACAAGAAGGACTTGATAACATAGTCTTCCAAAATAAACTTCATTGTTTATCTCCAAACAACATCAACCACTCCTAACATCTTATAACAAAAGTAGCTAACCTAAACATATTTTACCCAAGATAGGTTAATCATTCCCGTAAGTAACCTAAATTACTATAAGGCCACCTTAAATTCATTGATTCTTCAAAATATAAGTCAACCTTACTCCTCAATGAAGACACCGTAGTAATCTATTTACCTTGATCATATATGGTCCTCCAAATAGTGAACGTCTTCCAAAATAATAATCATCTTTTAATCCCCTAATCATCTCTGTCGTATTAATACGGCAATCGGAGCATTTCCTATCACATTTGTTGTTGGGACATGTTCTTCCATTTCCCGCCATTAACTAAGAAAAGAAGCTATAGTTAGGGGCTTAAATACTTAGCCAATAATCATGAAAAGAAACTTAAAGCATCTAAGGATAACATGTAGAAGTAAAGTACACCCTAACTTGTGATCCCCTAGGTCCCCTTCTAGGTTATCCATGATCATATATTCTTATGTGAATCTTTATTTTATTTTATCTTTGTTCCTTTAACAATGGTTCATACTAAGCTTATGAATTTACCAAAGCATATCCCCCGAGAGTGTCGTAACCAAGAGTGCAGCAAGGCCCGTTGTCGTGTACCAGTTCCCATTCGAGTCTAGCTCAAAGCAGTGTTTTTGGGTTTTACCCCTATGTACATCTGTGCCAGAGCCACCTCTACCTGCTCGTACCCAGACAGGGATGTATTTTCTTGGAAACCCTTTACTCAATACTCACCAAAATACTAGGAAGATTTCCTATATTTAAACTTTTTTATAGGGTTCTTCCAAAAGTTTTCATATCCTAATTTCCACAAATAACTAAACCATCCTTTGATACCAACTATAGCATCCCGCCTTTTTATCACATAAACTTTCATTACATTTTACAAAACCGAGGATCTTTAAGGTTTAGTGTCTTGGAAACCAGGAACATAATAAATGAAACAAAAAAAAAACATTCTTCTTAAACACTTGAAAGGCTTCTCCTCAAGTTCATCCTAGGTTCATTACTGCATCTCATAACCTGGGGACATACATCAAAAGAAAGGGTGAGCAGAAGGCCCAGTAAGAGAAACCAGAGAAATATTTTACATGTGAACATGAGATACTTCAATAAGGTCATGAAAATAACATTAAGGCATGAGAATGAAATCATGAGATACATCATAATAAAAATAACATTTTTTATAACTTGAAGATGTGGCTACAACATTTAATATTGACAATCGTTTTGTTTCACCAAGTTCCATCCCCAAGGTGTCGTTAAAATTACCAAGGTTATTCACCAAGGCGTCGTTAAAATGGTCATCTCTAGAGATTAAGTCTTTACCCAATGCATTGGAACGCTATCAGGGAGAACCCTTAAATTTGCATTTATTATCATGTGAGCCACATATATCATCATCAAACATTTCATAAATAACCCATATAACATAAAATAAATGGGTTTCATTTCATAATCATAACATTTTAAAAACTGCTTTAAAGACATGATCTTTACGTCACTTTAAACCCACGGAAAGGGAAAGAGGGTTTCATTTATGTAATTCCCAGAATTTAAAATATAACATTTTGATATATATGTGAATACCCCTGTAGAAATAAGAGCTTTGAGTATTCACTTTATAACATAAAATAATTTTTAGAAAAGAGAGAGAAGCATTTTGAGACGAAAATTCTGCAGCATAACGGCTATGTTACAAGGTTTTAGAAAACATTGAGAAGAGAGGGGACATGGGTCAAACATTCATAAATGACCCATCAAACCGTAGAGGGACAAAATATAAGGGATTTAAGAACATGGTAATGAAATTTGAAAATATACCATAGGAAATGAAGAACATGAAAGGAAGAAAAAAAAAAGATTTCTCTTGTGAGAATTCAGCAGCCTAACGGCGTCACTTAAACTTCAACAAAATTGAATTGACAAGGTCAAATAGGGTCTCTCATCATATGAAAATAAGAGTCCAGTATGATAGATATAGAGGTCATACCCCAACATAACAAAAAGGAACTTGAAAGAATTGACATGAAAGTAGAACTTCAAAACGAGAAGGGTGAAGAACCACATAAAAATTCGGCAGCCTAACGGCGCCACTTAAACTTCAACAAAATACTGAATTGAAGAGATCAAATGGGGTCTCTCATCATATTAACATAAGAGTCTAGTATGATAGATATAGAGATCATACCCCAACATAAAAAAAAGGAACTTGAAAGAATTTACATGAAAGTAGAACTTCAAAACGAGAAGGGTGAAGAACCACTTAAAAATTCGGCAGCCTAACGGCGCCACTTAAAACTTCAAAATACTGAATTGAAGCGATCAAATGGGGTCTCTCATCATATGATAATAAAATATCAGTATGATAAATTTATAGATCATACCCCAACATAATAAAAAAAAAGGAACATGAAATACTTTACATGAAAATAGATCTTGAAAAATGAGAAGGGAGAAAGAATCCGTTACAAAACTTTCGGCAGCCTAACGGCGCCACTTAAAACTTCATAAAACGAAATAATGAGAGTAAGAGGGGATATCTCATTATATTAACATGAAAAGGGCAGTAAGAGGAGTATAAAAGAACATCCTCAAACATAAGAACATGGAGCATAAAAGGAATGACATAAAAGAGATTACTTGAAATGAAAGAGAGAGGTCGGATCCCTTACCTTAAAATGTAACTCTTAAACCTCAATGGTTGGGACCTTGAGGGCTTGGGGGCACCTTGGGAGGACTCCTTGGGAGGTAATGAGACCAGAACTTCGTTGCGGAAGAGTGGGGAGTCGAATTCATGAGAGGAGTGCTTGGTATTTATAGGGAAAGTGAGGGGACAAGACATTAATGGCCAAGAGATACCTCACATGTGCTTTTCTCAAACCCATGTGCTCTCCCTTGGAATTTACCATGGAGTTAGGACACATGGGGCCCCCACAACAATAATTCATCCCCATTGGCCGGCCAACCCTTAAAATATCTCATGACATCATCATGACACAGCTATGATGTCATTAAACATACCGAAACCCTAAAACTGCATTTTTACTATTCACTGAAAAATTCATCTTTCTTAGAAAAATCCCAAAATTTCACCTTAACTAAATATCAATGCTCAGATTTCAAAAATGAACTCCATTTTATAAAAATAATTTTCTATGTATTTTTAAATTTATTTTTAAATAAAAACACTATTCACCAAAAATTCATTTTTTCAGAAAAAACCCCAAAAATTACCATAACATAATATCGATGCTCCGAGTTCAAAAATAAAGTCCTTTTTATAAAAATAATTTTTTAATTATTTTTAATTAAATTATTAATTAAAAAACACTATTCACCCAAAAAAACTAATACTTGAATAATAATTTATGAAATCGTTATTTAACCATTTTATTGAATCACATTACTTAATCAAGGTGCCTAGATTATTTTAAAACTTTCTTTAAGTGAGATTACTAATCCATTTGGTCATATTACTAATCCTAATCATAAAATCACTATTCATAATTTACTATTCATCAAAAATCAAGTTGATCTTATTAGACTCTAAATTTCATACTGGACA
The DNA here is from genome assembly GCA_963277665.1 of Viscum album. NCBI lineage: Eukaryota > Viridiplantae > Streptophyta > Magnoliopsida > Santalales > Viscaceae > Viscum > Viscum album. Next base: position 1,255,367,926 of record OY728157.1, on the reverse strand, counting down.
TAATTGTAGAAGACCATTTTTTGAGAATCATTACACATTTTAAATTATTTAAGGTTTACACAAATAGTTTTTTTAAAATATTCTTTTGAAAATTCATCAAAAATATGCATACTATTTTTATCCAGTCATTTGAAAATTCATAAACATCATCATAATAAGAAATCCCAATTTTTATTTAAAACAAGGATTACACAAGGAAGTTATGGTCTCATTACATAGCCCCTTATAATACCAGCATAGGACCTAAGAGTAAGGTGTGCTAGAGTGATAGAATCTTGGGGCGGCTCAGTCAACATTGCCCAAGTAGTAATTTCTATCAGTTTGAACTTCTCGCGAAGACGATTCTGTTCTAGCTTCACATGATGAAGTTCAGCTTGGATTTGGTCCAGAGCAAAGCCCAATGGTGCTACCTCCTTCCCAAGCTCTGTTAGATGGGCTTTGATCGGTCCAAGACTACTAGGTGAGGCCATCAAATCTTCTTTCTATAATAGTTAACCAAGATTACTTATATTTGGAGACAATAATCAAAACATTTTGTTCACAGTGGTCATATTGACCGATGGTCATATAACAGTCAAAACCCACTGGTCTCATTTAATTATAATCATGTTTATCATATAAATTTTTTTTGTTGAGTATAAAAATAAAATAAAATAACACATGAAATTAGGGAACAAGATTTATTCAAAATTTCGGGCCGTTACATGTATCATACATCAGGTATTATACCTTAAGCCATCACAGCCCATACACCGATTAAGGATCCTCAAGCAATCATAGCCTATACACGTTACACCTATAGTAGTCCATAGGAAACTATATCCGGAATATATGCTTGTGAATAACCAAAATCCATAACAGCCCTCTACACACATATATGGGGAAAATTAACCAATGTGCATACCAGCACGTGTAACTACCAAGAGAAGAGAGCGGGGCCAAAGGGGTTAGTGATCCATCCATCCTCCCACCGGAATGTTGGGGAAAACACCCCCAGTGCTCAGAATCCCTGAGGTGTCAGTTTCCCTTAATGACTGGGTGGAGTAGCATATAGAATCACAAAAAGTACAAGATATACTATATCTCACAACCAAACTATGAGAATTACCTATTCTTAGACACAACTACAGCGGACGTCTCTCAGACTCTGGGCTGCAACTTCTAAGACTAGGTATCCTATAAGCACACAACCATTTAAAGAGCGTTATTAGATTACTTCATTCCATTTTTATCAGATCCAATTTACATTAATTAATTCCTTAAACATTAATTAACCATGAACAATCCCACACTAAATTTCATTAGAATCACACCAAAAGTCAATTGTTTCTTCAAAATTACAACCTCATCATTATGTTCCAGTAACTCCATCCACATCGGTTAACACCATTTATTCAATAATTCATTATTGAAATACATTATCACATTCCCAATAATTCTAGAATAACATTATATGCTACTAAAAAAATGGGGATCAACACAGTGAGTAGATTCACTAACCGTCGAGTCTTTGCTGCTTATATCAGAAAAATATACCCAACCATACTTGAGAAGATAAACACAGAAAGAACGTGGAATACCCTGCATGTATTTGCCTCTTTTGGAAGAAGGGTAAGTAAGACCAACTTCCCTGAGTAGTGGGGAAAAATAAATCAAATAAACAACCAATAAAAATTACCAAGCATCCAACAATCACATCCATCATATTCCCTCATCCCTGGTGTCCTCCCCCAAACCCACTGGCATATACCTATGCATCTCTCCACTCTAGGCATCATATTATACTATAACCAAATGAGACTCCGTGCCTCCACATATTACTACAACCATCTAGGCTCACATTAAATCAAAAGCAGCAGTAAGACAAACATCTTCACAATTGGGCTCTTGGCCCTTAAAAAAACAAGAGGGTAACTCAGAACCCTACAAGAAATTATCTTTTAACAACCACCAGTTCTTCAATCCATATTGGATTAACCGATTTATTATTTGTTGGTTCCAAATTCGGGAAACCAATTGAGTAAGTTATCACAATTAAATAAACATGCTTACTGCACTAATTTTATTAACATCATATTACAACAAGAACCAGATTTGTTTTCATGCCTCTTTATATTTAGAAAACAATTATCAATTAATCCCAGTTTACATTCTTTACTGATTTACATCAAGAACAAACAGGTAAGAAAAGCAAAGATATCACACTATCTAGTAAAACAAGAGGCAATAACATACAATCGATATTAATTTAGTTGTCCGGTTAAAATATTTATTATGTCAATTCCATTGTCATCCAGTGGGATTAAAAATTCTAACAATATAGTTGCACGTAAAATAAAAGAGAAGCAATGAATCCCCTACCTCAAAAAGTTCTTGGCATTCATTAACCACACAACTGGTCATGATCCTCCTCTCGCGACAACTGCATCCATCCGAGGATGCCATGGTATGATAGCACCATCCAAACCCCAAGAAAAAACCCATTAGAAGCATGGAGATTACATGATATAACATGGAAAGGGGAAACATGAGAAGATGATCCCCAATGGAATGACGATAAAGCATACCTTATATCAATGATTGACCAATACAACTCGGTTGCATCAAAATAGAGAGGAAGCAATCCAAGGAGTAAATTTTGATTGTGAAACTCCTATGGGATGGATCAAAAGGTTCTAGAGTCTCATAGATGAGAACAAATATGAAGAACAAGGGAGGAAGATATATTGTCCGTTTTGATTATTTAATGGGGTGATAGTGTAAGATACACTTAATTCCACATTAAAATCGGATCGCATTAACCCACACAATTTGACCATGTAAAAACATCCTGAGCCATAGTAATAATTTATATAGGATTTATGGCATTTGAATCGGCATTAAGAGTCTTTAAAATAAGGCTTTAAATGTATTTTACGTCAAAGGAAACGTCAAAGGGGTGAAACTGTAGGAAGCTGGAAACAGTGCTCACATACTAAAATTTTGGCAAAGGAAAGAAGAGGTTACCGATAGACCTCACTGTTAGAGGTTACCGATAGACCTCACCATTAGAGGTTACCGATAGACCTCACCGTTAGAGGTTACCGATAGACCTCACCATTCTGGAAACCTTGTACACCGACTATTCTGGAAACACTATTCAAGTCTATGTTAGAAGGTCACTGTTAGAACCTCACTATTCTGGAAACACAGTTCAAGTCTACCATTAGATGCTCATTGTTAGAACCTCACCATTCTAGAAACAATGTTCACTTCTACCGTTAGAATGTCACTGTTAAAAACTCACCATTCTGGAAACACTATTCATTGAACCTCACCAATAGAAACACTGTTCACTGAACCTCACCGATAGAAACACTGTACACTGAACCTCAATGTTAGGAACACTGTTCACCGAACCTCACCGATAGAAACACTATTCACTGAACCTCACTGATAGAAACACTGTTCACTGAGGGAACTGATAGAATACTATTCACCTACCATTATAGGTTACCGATGGAAATGTTCACCGATGGAACTGTTCACAGAATTGGAAATTTGGAAAAGTGTTGGGGATATGTCACCTTGACCTCCCAGAACACCTCAGACACCATATTTTCACAAAGTAATGGACCGAAGAGGTCCAAGCCATTACATGGAGTTTAAAATCGATCTCCTTCCATGGAATAATAATATCTAACTTCCGTGTTTTCTCGTCAAACCAATCTAATTAATAAAATTGATATTGAATTTGGATGAGATGGAATGTAAAGGGTTTATTCAGCTGAGCACATATTTATGGGGAACATTGGTCTTATTTGTAAAAATGGTGTTTGGAAATATTCGAGTATTTTTTTATTCTATCATAATTATCCATGATACAGTAATGAATTGATACCCAATTCCACGCATTGATGATATGTTCAATAAATTAATGGGTGATCAGTAGTTCTCTATAATTTACTAACAGTCAGGATATTATATATTGTGGGTTTGGTATAAAGATAATCCAAAAAAATCTCTCAGAAGTGGATATATTCATTATGAATATGTGGTTGTGCCTTTTGTTCTTACCAATGTATGGGAAGTATTTTTGATATTAATTAATTAAATAAATTAGATGTATCTGAATTATATTATGTTAATGTTTGTGGATGATAGATTGGTGTATTAAAGGGTATGGTTGAGCATGAGAAACCCTTGGAGGTGGTGTTGAGAATCTTGAGGGGTCATCAAATGTATTTCAAACATTTAGAATGTTTATTTTGGATGCAGAAGTTACATTTCCTTGGACATGTAATATCTAAAAAGAGGTACTTCTTTTGATATAGTAATGATAGATGTTGTTAGCCCTTGGAAGCCACCAATGACTGTATTTGGGATTCATAATTTACATAATATATAATTTTATTATTGATTCTTTGTTCATGATTTTTCACAACTATCTTCACTAATGAATGATTTCAAAATAATACATGTTCCATTATAATTGAGATAACAATTTTACAAATCTTTTCAAGAAGTTAATGTTCACCTTACATCAACATTGATCTTGATATTTATAGAATCCAAAAATTGTACATGGTGTACTGTGATTCTTCAGGATTTGGGTTTGGTTTTGGTATCATGTATGGAGGTCATGTGATTTAATATTGATCATGAAAGTTATGGTTACATTAAAATATCTACCCAATAGACGATTTTGTGTTATATACCATATTACTTGCATTGAAGACTCATTGGCATTACCTCAATGGTGAGAATTCCATGGATTTTATGAATCATATGAGATGGAAACGTGTTTTATCCCAAAGGGAATTCAATTTGAGAAAAAGAATATTGATGGATTATCTACAACTGTTACACTATGACATGATGTATACACCTGGTAAATTAATTTTCAGGGTATATGCATTAAGAAGAACTTCAAATTTTTATTTTGGAAAGTGGATTCAGATCAATGGTATTTTATGTATGTGATACCTGGCATGCATTTTTATTGTGAAGACTGAGGTGAATTTGCAGTTTTTGTTCCATTTTTAGTGGTTTATAATATATTGAATATTGTTGAAGAGGCACAAACATTTTATTATGAATGTGTTTTTATGAGGTCAAAACTCAATGCTGGGGATACCATTGGGGAATGAAAGATGGATGAAAGTTCAGTTTTTCTACTTTGAAGTCATATTGGTGTGTCATGGGATATTTATGAATATCTTATTCATGCATACCAAACTTCAATATTGGTTTATCATCCTGAATTATAGATCAGGTATAGAGAATTTATAACACATTTTTAGTGGTTTTACAAGAAAAGGATGGTGGATTAGTTTTTTTTGGTTCTTAACACATTAAAAGGTTAAGGTATAGAATCAACATCTAGAAGATATGTTTACGTATCTACATATATCTATTTGGATATGTGAGTAGATAAGTATATATTTTTAATAGGTATACCAAGAAATGTTTGGAAACATGATTCCATATGGGTGATAGTGGATAAACTCAAAATGTTTTCCAATTTCATCCCTACTTGATAGTATCATATAGTGGAAGTATTGTAAATAATATATTTCCAATAAGTGGTAAATAGTAAAGGAATACCCATTTAAATAGTTTCATATGGAAATAAAAATGTTATGTATCACTTCTTTAAATCCTTATTTAAATCCCTTGGGAATTAGTCCACTATGAGTATAATGTATCATCCCCAAACAAATGGACAATATGAAACGAAAAAAACATTATATGAAACGTTTCAAGATGGTGTAATAGACTTTGGTGGCTCACGGGAAGAGATGGTACAATTTTTGGAGTTCTCATATAACAATATTTATCTACTGCCGATACATATAGCTATTTTTCATGCATTTTATGGGAATCCATGTCCTTCTTTATTTTACAAGGAGTAAATATGCTAGACATGATGAGTTGGGATGATTCGTATCCATGAAAAAATAACGAAGATTCATTTTATCAGGATGTGAATGGAGATGGCTCAGAGTCATTAGAAATTATATGTGGATGAACATCAATGGGAATTTTCATTCGAGGTGAGTGATCATGTGTACTAGAAAATCTTACTACGGATTGGGCATCATCATTTTGGGATGTATGGAATGCTATCACCTCAATACATAATCGTTTTTTAGATACTTGAATTTTTTGGTTAAGTGGATTATTGGTTGGATTTTCTCCCACAATTTATCATAATGATTAATGTGCTACATGTATCTCTATTTCAAAGGTATGATCCTAATCATAGCCACATGATTAGATGGGATCACATTTTACTTTATCCATATTCTTAATTAGTGCATGTTCAAGTAAAAATTGTTCATAGGAAAGAGACTGTCTTTCATAGGAAAATCATCAGTCTACTATGGGTTTTTGGAAATATGAACATGTTTATGAAGAGAATTTGTATATAGAGAATAAAACGGTCGAGCAATAATATGAATTCCATTAGGACAAAAGTGGATTTTTAAATTCCATGGACAAAAATACCAGTGGTTAAGAGAATATAGATCCTCTAGTTTAAAATAAGTACCCATTTTATTTATGTTGTTTATGTATGTATTGTTTTTGGGTGAGGTTTGGGAGGTTTTTGAATAATTATCCCTTGATTTTGGGGATTTTATAATGTTACATGGTTTGAAAATTGTTAGTAGAATTTGTGAAACTCATAAAGGAAACTATGCATTGGGAAACATGGGACTCTATAAAACTGTATGGTTTTTCCAAATCATGTAACCCCCTAGGAGTAAATGTGAAATTTAGAATAGGGAAAAAATGGTACGTGCATGGTTTGTGTAACCTGGTGAAAGAGTTCTGAGAGGTATTGAATTCCCCATGGTTATCCAAACCATTCTACCCAATTGTGCACAATTTGAATCTGGATGCTAAAAAATGGCCCAAACTATTTTTTGACTCTAAAAAATTCATTTTCATCCATTTGGGCCCTTACATATAATTTATTCATCCAAAAAATATGGTGATCATACCCTTTGATCTAGAAGGGATCTGGTAGAAAATCATGGTGTATTGAGCATCTATTTCTTTGGTATGTCTCATTTTTTGTGGTATTCTATAGATCTACATTTATTTAGTAATATTGATTCAGAGATCGTTTGCACGTAGGGAAAATCTATGATATTTGATTCCATTTATGATGAAATATGGCCATTATTTTTATATGGAACAATATCTAAAGAGGGAATTTGAATATTCAACAAGGTTTTGTTGAATATTCCATGTCATTTTTGGGTTCTGTTATAGTTTCTTTGTTAGTTGGATTCTCTCTCGACTCCACCATATTAAACTAGAATGATGGATTTCAATTTTGTTTCATTGAATTTATTTTGTGAACATTTTGTGTAATATTTCATGCAATCTCAATTTGTGGGGGGGGGGGGGGGTTATAGAATTATTAAAATTTGACATTTTTTGTGAAAATTCAAAGAAGTAACATGATTTTGAAATTATGATTTTAAAATTTTTATATGTTTCTTGATGTGTGGATTTTTTTTAAAATGTATTAAATTAATGGTTCTTTATTAAAATTGTTTGAAAAATATTTTTTAGGAATGTTTTTTGGGAAAACATTTTAGTATGTTTTTATGTTTCATATGTGATCTGGTGTTAATATGACTTGGTTTTAGGTGTCTAAGGGATAATGGAATAAGAGATTGTTTACCTTGTGATAAAATGATAGATCAATGATATATCATTCATCTGTATGGACATATCACCTAGTAATTCATGTTTGGATATGAGTATTACTGTGATCTAATGCTTATAGAATTTTGGAAGTTTGAGAAATGGTTTCAATGTATGGTTTGGTTTTTTTTCATGGAAATGGGTTTGGTTTTAAAAAGTTTTTTGGTATAATAAAATTTTTTCATTAAATTTTTTATGGAAATGATATAAAAATCTTCAAATTTTTTTATAAAATTTTTCTTACATAAATGCGATAATATATTTTATCCTGTAGGCATTATTGGGGAAGTCATTTGAGGAAAACCTGTTTAGATTTATTTTAGACCCCTGCTTTGGAATGTTGGTTCTTTTACTGATATCGTATATTAGGACACATGTTAAGGGAAGGTATAACCGTTATATAATGGTAATTAATGATTAATGGGATGTATTATGGAGTTGGATCATTGATATTGTTTGGATCTATGTTTTATGTCTTTAGATTCATTGATCTTTGTTTGTTTTTTATTTCCCTTTGTAGTTTATGATTTTCCTTATTTCCATGTGGTACTATGATATAATGAGTTTGTTTTTTATACATTGAGTTGTCTAAATTTTATTTCATTCCTCATATAGTGGTTTTTGTAATGGTATGGGTTTTTTGGTTGTTTTATTTTAAATGGTAATTTCAACCCCTAATAGTATTGAATCCAACAACATTTATTGAAAACTATTACTGTATAATAGATGCCACTTATGTAAATGAAAAAATTCTTACATGACTCAATACAATGAGGAGGGGAGGACCGTTATAAATGGAATTATATTTTTTTCAGTCCTTGACTTGAAAATGATATCATTAGTCGATATTGGAGTTGTCATTCATTCTATCAAGTCATTGAGTTTGGGTGGTAGAAAGGAGTAGGAATATCAGGACTCGAAATGTAGAACATAAAAAGTACATAGTTAAACTATTTATACTAAACATCTAGTTACCATGGTTTTGGGTAAATAATGGTTATGAAGACACCTATTGGAGATGCAATATCATTATAATTGGTTTAAAAGTGGATAAGAGAAAGACATTTATTGATAGAAATGACTTCCCACTAAGAGTGAATATTATTTTTGAGTAATGATTTATAACTTTTTGAAAAAATGTTGATTTTTGAAGAGAATTTAACATGTTTTAAATTTTGATAATTTGTAAAGGCATTTGTAATGATATTTTGAAAATGAATTTAATTTCAAAATAATTGTGAAATTTTCAAAAGGTGGGTAGGGAATGAAAAAATTGGAATTTCATGAAAGCTTGTTATGATATTTGTGATGTTGTAGAGCTTTAAATTTTATTCCTATTAGTATATAGAGGGTGATAAAAATAGATTTTATAATGTTTATTGAAAATAAAGCACGATAGTCATAGAAGAAACCAATTGGAAGTAGCTGTTGAGAACATGGTTTCACAAAAGCCTTAGGTGAACCAACTACTGGTTTAGATTATAGTCCACTATTTTTAAGCATTCGATACAGGAATCTAAATGGATGAAATAATTATTGTATTCCATTCAATCTAGTTTGAGATATAGAATCCACCCATCTATCAGGGTGATTCATAAGAATATAAGGAAGATGTATGGATGTATATGATGAATCAAATCATCGATTTCCTTAGAACACATCAATAGATGAAATTCATGTTGGAGAAATATGTTATATAAGATATTAAAAAATACTAGTTGTATTTAGATGTTCAGGATAAATTTTACCAATTAATTGCATTCGAGGATATTGAAGAATTGTTTGAAAATAAATCTATCTTCATATGATAAATATTTCAATAATGAAGTATTTTTTCAATATTAAAATAGTAAAATCTATCATTGATAGAATATGTGGCTATATTTATGGATTGAGTCATCTTTTCACCAGAAGATGTAGCTAGTGCTTCTTTTACAGAACAAATTATTCATTCAGTGATAATGCATGAATTTTAATCAATGATTTCTATGCATTATATAAGGGATTATATAGATATGTTCAACTGAGAGGTGTTGGTATAAAATAAATTATAAAGATATACATGGGGAGAAAGAATGTTTATACCAATGAGAAATAGTGGCGACTCTAATTCTGTTATCAAGAAGAAAAGGGACACCTATTTACAAGGTAAATAATGTCTCAAAATCAGATGGATAGATCAGTGAATATTCCTCCATAAAAAAATAGAAATACCTGATGTATCCAATGGGATTATTTATACCACATGAATAGATAATATACAACACCACCTAGATCATTCAACAATTGAAAATATATGGTACATATGTAGTGTTATTATTGTAGTGCTCCATGGTCAGGTGATTAAGACACTTCCCATATATCATAGACATTGTATGCTTCAAAAATATAATGGAAATAGATTACCTCTCATCAGTAGTTATGAGATATCCATGGTGGAATATGAAATGTTTTTACTCCTCAATAATAGAAATCTCAATAGAGAAGTAATGAACAATGTGCTATGAGTAAGCAGTTATGAGGAGAAGTGAAATTTATTATGGAAGATCAATCTGGACCATTAATGCTGATAGGTATGAAACTTTTTAATTCTAAATTTAAACATTAATTTTTGATATGGAAGTATCCCATTCAATTATTTATTCTAATTCTATTGACTTTCATTATTTTATTATTAATATGATTCCTTCTATTATATAAATTCAAACATCTCTTTGTCAATGAGAATGTCGATCCATTATGTGCAATTAATGTTCTATTATAGTTGATGGGGTTGAGTTGATATGGTATTTATCTTGGATTTAGTTGGATTTCAATGATATAATCTATGATATGGATTGGATGAAAATGTTCAAGCACAATAGTAACTATTATGTCAGATGGTTTTGTTTTACGACTAATGATGGTGATAATAATAACTTTATAGGAGTATGGAATGTAATGTTGGGCGAAATGAACTTTTTGGAACCATAATTTCGAATTATATTTGGTAGTGTTGAATGTTACATGAACATGAGAGATCAAGAATAGTAGTTTTATAGTGGGTTCTATTCACTTTCGAGATTCTTTTACAAATAATTGTTTAGGTTTTCCACTCATAAGAGAAGTATAGTATACAATTGATCTTTTTTTGAAAAATGTCTTATCTCTATTCTATCATATCATATGACACCAACATAATTAAGGGAATTTAAATTTTAGTTTAATGAAATGGAAAGTAAAGGGTTCATTCATCTTAACACATATCCTTGGGCAGCACCGGTCTTATTTTTCAAAAAGAAAGTTATAACTCTTCCTCTATGTGCAGATTATAAGGAGAACAACCATGTTACGATGAAGAATAGATATCAAATTTCACACATTGATGATATTTTTGATCAATTAATGAGATATAAATGTCTCTATGTGATTTATATTCACTCAGGATATCATCAATTGTGTTTTTGGATGGATGGTATTAAAAAAATAGATATTTAAATAAGTTATGGTCATTTTGAATATGTGGTTGTTTCTTCTGATCATATGAATGCACAAACAATATTTAGAGAATTAGTGAATGAACAAGTTTAGAGGAATCTAGATTCTTTTGTGGTGTAATTTGTGGATGGAATATTGGTGTATTCATGTATAAAATAAGAGCATGATAAATACACGATGACCATGTTGGGAATCTTAAGGGATCATCCTTTTTATTCAAAACATTCAAAATTTAATTTTTGGATATAAGAGGTATATTTTCTTGTCAATTTAATATAAAAATGGGGTGTTTTTTGATATTTGGAAAATATAGAGGCTATTATCAATTGAAAAATTCCAAAGAATGTCTTTGATATATACAATTTTATTTTTTTATTGTGTTATTTTTGACACTTTACCCATTATTTGGAATAACTATATATACCACTAAGAAATATAATTATAAAAAAATTCTTATTATAATGGATTGGGGAATTTCAGAATTATTTTAAAGAATTTAATGTTCACATTTTATTATAATTGATCATTATATTTATATAATAAAGACATGGGTACATGGTGTATTGTTATGTTTAGTGATCAGGTTTTGGATGTGTTCTCATGTAGGGAGGTCATTTGGTTTCTTACGGATTAATAGAGTTACAATTTCAGGAGAAGAACAATCCAACACATGATTTGGAGTTATCTTTCATAGTCCATGCATTGATCACATCTAGCCACGTCCTCTTTGTTGATAATTTCATGATTTTTATATATCAAAAGATCTTGAAACATATATTCTCAAAAAGTGTCTTGAATATAAGGAAGATAATAATGATGGTGTATTTTTAAATGTTTGAAAATGACTTCATTTTTACATTTGGTAAAGCCAATTCGGTGGCATGTGAATTAAGTAGAAGGTGATATACTCAGTTAAAAAAAGAGGATTCAGATCAATGTTAGTTGATGTCAGTGATAGAAATCATGCAAATATAATATGAATAATTATGTGAACTCACCATTTTATTTCTAGTTTTTCTAGTTCATGATTTGGTGAAGATTGTAAAAGAGGCAAATACATCCAATTTTTAATGCATTTATATGAGGTAAAACCACAATGTTGGGAAGACCATTGAGGGATGAAAATTGGATTGATGTTTAGTTTTTTTGTTTCATTATCTAATTGTCGCACCATTAGATTTTTATGAAAAAAATATTCATCCATACCGCCATTCATGATGGGATCTTCATCCTAGAATGTAGATGATGTTTAAGGCATTGAAAACATATTTTTGGTGGTTTGTCATAGAAAGGAAGGTGGTTGAGTTTGTTTTGTGATTCTTAACATGTATGTATGTTATGAAGGGAAGTCGTCAACCAATATTTATGTTATAGAAGTTACATATTCCTATTTTTAAATTTTATAATCTATCTATGGATTTTGTAATAGGTCTCCTAATAATGTTTTGGAAACATGATTTGATATAGGTTATAGTGGATTCGAACACAAAGTAAGTCGATTTCATCCATATTCATGAGTATAATATTCTAGAGGACCTTCTAAAACTATAAATGTGATAAGTGTTAAGGAGTAATTGAAAACTAGTTTCAATAGTGTAAGAAAGATATATGTGTTTTATGACTCATTTCTATACATCCTTACAAAAACCCCTTTGGAATTTTTTGACTATGGGTATGGAATATCATACTCCAATGAATGGAAAATCTAAAATGAAAATAAATAAATTTGAATATAAGTTGTATGCTTGTGTAAAAGATTTTATTTGTACATGAAAGGATCACAAACATTTTGTGGAGTTATTATATAACAACAGTATTTAGGAATTGATGCAGATAACTCCATTTGAATTATTTAATGGTAATCCTTTACATTACCCATCTTGATAGGTGGAAATAGGTTAGACACCATTGGTTTAGAATAGCGTTATCCAAGAGTCAATGGACAAGATTCAATTGATCATGAAGTGGATGGAGATAGCTTAGATTCATCAGAAATCATATCCGGATCATTAACGACAACCATTTTCATTCGAGGTGAGTGATCATGTGTTCTTAATAGTCTATATATGGCTTGGGGATCATCATTTTTGGAGGTAGGGAATCTTATCTCTCTCATACAGAGTCCATTGTGGGATTCATGAATTGGTTTCTCATACGGTATATTGGTTGTGTTTTCCCACATTGTTTAGTGTAGTGAAAAATGTGTTTCTTGTATCTCAATTGAAAAGGTTTTAGCATAATCCTGAAAATGTGATTTGATGGGATAATGTTAATATATATGTGCGTGCTTCTTTGTTTCAGGTTCCGGTGTACATTTTGGATAGGAAAGAGAAAGAATTATATGGGTAAATTATCGGTCTAGTGTGGGTTCATTGGAAACATAGTATAATTCAATAATAGAATTGGGAATGGGAGAAACAAATGATCTACCAATCTCTTTAACTCAATTAAGACAATTATGGTTTTTTTAATTTTTGGGATGGAATGTCTAAAGGTGGGGAGAATTTATTACCATCGGTTTCAATTTTGTAACTCTTTCCTTATAATAATTATGTATATAAAGTTCTTGGGTGATGATTTTAAGGGTTTGGATGGATTTTGGGATTTTCCTCAGGATTTTATAGCAATGAATTGTTTGCGAATTTTTATAAGAAACCTTGAAACATCAATATTAAATAGTATGTGGTGAAATAAGGGCATCTGGGCAGGCAAACGGGTAGGCACATAGTTCTTCCAAACCATTCGGGAACCTAGGAGTAACTATGGAAAGTGGAATAGAGGAAAAACACTGTTGGTGCACTGTATAGTCTAACCATACGAGAAAATCGATGGGAAGGGTGTAGAAGGAGGTGGATGGAATATGGTTGGCACATAGATTTCCAAACATTTAAACCCAACCATGTACATTGTAAATATCAGTCCTAAAAACTAGATGTTACTCATTTTTTACTTCAAACAACCTGTTTTTTATTTATACTCTAACATTGATCTTTTTCCTCAAAACAGTAATCGGGACTCCACCCTTTAATCCTAATGGGATACATAGGAAAATAAAGGTGTATTAAATCCCAATTCCGTAGGTAAGTATCTATATTTGGTAGTTTTTTCATAGATCTACTTATATTTCCTTTCATGGATTCATTGATCTAGTTTATTGGGGATCGATCTACGATTGTTTTTTTCATTTATGATGAAATAATCCTTTTTTAATGTTATGGAAAAATATCTATGGTGGCTTATTGGTGACTCAACATACTTTTTTTGAGTATTTCATGTTGTTCTTCATTTACATCATAGTTTATGAGTTTGGTGGATTCGTTCTAAAATACATTTTCTAGAACGTGAAGGCCTGATTTCAAATTTGATGTTTTTCTTAAAATTAATTATGAATTTTTTGTGAAATTTTTTATGAAAACTATATTTTGTTAAATTTTATTAAATTGTATAAATTACGTATTTTTTGGGATGTGATTTTGAAAAATTATTTTAAAACGATGATTTTAAAATTGTTATTTTTTTGTTGAATATAAAATTGTGTGGAATTTGTTTTCAATAAAATAGATTTTAATATTGAAATGATTTTTAATGATTATTTTTTTATTTTATTGGAATTCATACCGGTGTGTGTTCATGTTGTATATAGGGACTGGTTGAAATATGACATAGTGCTAGATGTTAATGGTTCAGCCACACATGGTATTGATTACATTATGATTACATGGTAGATCTACATAAGACCACTAATCAGTATTGGACTATCATATATTCATGAATGTGTTAATATGAGGATTTTCAGAATGGTTTGGTTATGATAAAATGGAATTTTGAGAAATGGTCTTAAAGTGTTTTTTGTTTGTTTTCCATTGAAATTGTGTTGGTTTGAAAACCTATTTTTTTATTACATATTTTTTATAAAAATGGGTTGGGATTTGATATAAACTATTTTTAATTATTTTATTCAAATTTTCTAACATGTTATATCATAGTGCAGGGAGTAGGGATTCCATTTGGGGAAAGCCCAGTGAGTTTCGTTACTCACCCCTTTTATGGAACATTTATGATTTTTAGATATCATATTTAATGACACTAGTAAAGTGAATGTATAAAAATTATTTAGTGGTGCTTCATGATTCATGAGATGTATATTTGCATTGGATCATGGAGTATGTTTGGAGCTTTGGAGTATGTCTTGGGAGTCTACGAGCTGTATTTTTGTTGGAATCCACATAGTAATTGATGTTTATTCTGGTTTCCTCTTGGTACTCTAATATATTGGCTTTGGTTTGTTATAAATGGAGTTGTGTTACGTTTTTATCATACACCATATAGTGGTTTTGGTTATGGTGTGGTGGGTTTTGATTTTTTTATGTGAAGATTATAACCCAAAAATATTGAAGTCGTTGACATTTATTTTAAGCCACCATCATCATGGGGTTGTCACTTTTGGCAATGTAACAATTCTATGTCAAACCAATCCAATTAGTAGATGTAGGATGTAAAATTTATACTTTTACCAAGAAATCATATGAAATATCTCCATGTAAATCTATTTGATTATTATTGTCTTTAATAATCCTTGAAATTTATTTTTTTGATGCCAATTTCAATTGATTGAATATTTTTTCACTAATAATTGTTCCATACTAAATTCATAATCTACTATTTGTATAATTTTTAATTTATCAATATTTTCATGAAATGAATGTATCATAGAATGATTTTTGCAAGAAGATTCTTTGGATTTATGACTACATTTCCTTTCCACCTATTCAATTGAAACCTCACATAATTACATAACCATATGGGAGAATATATTATTTTGATTATAATAATTTTCCATAATAACCTGACAAATGAAATTTTTATCATAACAAATACCACTTACCCTAATAGATGTGTTGATATTTTCTATGGTTTTCTTCACTGTAATCTTCTTTTTATTAACATATATCCTATGAAATTTTCACTTATTTATCCATTCAAAAATCAACACATTAATATTAATAGTCAGCTATTGAGGATGATATTCCAATGTTTTCAGATTCTAAGATATTCTGATGAATTTAATCCAAATTTCTCTTTATATCATAAACATTATCATAATTAAAAATCTTCAGAAATACATCATTTCTAATTAATTTAACTAATATCTTTTATATATTTTCATTAACAAATATATCATTATTCACTATCAAAATAATATTATAACATATGTACTTTACAGCCTCATCCCCACAAACTTAAAAATAATAAATCATACCCAATTTCTAAAATATTTTTTATCATTTAAAGTATTGTGATTATTTTTTTAATCCTTATGTGAAACAAATTAAAAAAAAATATTTTTATATATTGAATTCAAAATAAAAACAATTCTTCCCTATTGATAATTTTTCAGACCTATGTGTTATGATGTATATCATAAAGTACCATGAGATATGGATGGGTAAATCCTGGTCATAACTAAAAAACATTTCTCTCACATAACCTTCACCCGATATCAGTTTTCTTCCATTATATTTAGGGGAAACTTTAATTGATCTCTCCCTCATTTTTTCATGTGTCAAATACAAAAAACATATATTTAAAATAAAGATAACATGAACACAATACCTTTTTTTGATTTACTCATAATATGAAATGTACAAGGACAATACACATGATGATGTTTTAATTTACACAAAGCCACTATCATGAACTATTTTCTGTACAAAATGTTTCTATCACAAAAACTCCATGACAATGATAGCTGGCTTAATAATGGTTTAGGGATGATCCAATACCTAACAATGTGTACTCCCATATTTTTTCCCTTTACACAAAACATCAATGAATAATTCCTTAGTACAAAAAAATTATTATCTCTTAATTAATTACATATAAATATAAATCAATGTGTATCTTGGAGATAATATTTGATGTGATATTGAACTCTGATTTTTTTGTTCCACTATGCTTGATGAGAATGACACTTTATTATGAAATGAATCAATTTCATTCAAATGTACAGTATAATTGAAAATAGATTTATGTAGATAAGAATAATCATAAACTAGAATTACTTACAATGTGATGCATGTTCTTCTCTTATAATATATTTATTAAATGATACTCCACCAATATTGTTTCTTCTTCCTCACATCAATTCAATCTATCAAGGGTTCTCTATCTTTGATATTCTTCTCCAATATAAGAAAAATTCAAATAAAATTCCTTATTCTCAAGCATTTTTATCATATTTTTTAGAAAGACTTTCAATATTTAATCATTTATCAAATGATGGGGTTAATTACCCTTTCCATTAATGAATAAAAAACACGAAATTTTCACAGTTGATTAAGCCTGATTAATTTACTTCAACACGGTCAATTAAACTATCTAAATATTGATTCTTATCTACCCAATTTTAAGTTAAATAGAATCTATAAGATCTTATATATTTCATTATATTATTTAATGTTGATATCCACTACTATGTGGTGGGATTATTTTTGTTTCTTCATTGAATCTCATTTATTCATTGAAATTCAAATATTAGAAATCAATGTTTTTATCCCTCCACCTATTTTTAGCTAGACATCATTTCTCCATGACCTTAAGCATCATAGTATTTTTATAAATTTCTTCAAAAAACAAAATAATCATGACCATCCACTGAGGGATGATTTATATTTACTTATCTTCATAATTATAACTATTTAAAACATGATATAACATAATATGGTGTGAAAAACAAACTCCACAAAATATTTTTAAACATTACTCTCATAGGTTCCCTATTACTACTCAATAATTTCCATTGTGGTGTAATTCATTCAAATATGTAATTTGTTATTGTTTATAAATCTCAATTATTTAAAATAATTATTAGACAACAATCATTGTCTAATACTATCCTTCAAAGAGAAATCCTTCAATATGAAAAATATAACCATGCAACAAATAATAAAGTTGAGATCCTCCAAACATATAGAATTACGCCTATAATCCATGATAGATATTCATCATTTACTAAACAACTATTATGACATGATTAGTTTTTTCACCAAATTTTTTCTTCCACAAATAAAATCACACAAACATTCTATAAATTTCATTATAAAATTTCACACAACATTAAAATAATTATTAATAGAAAATTATAAATATTTATATATTCTACCATCCTTAATATCATGAAAAAAAACTTCAATATTCTTAATCCTTAAAATTGATATATAGATTTATTGAAGACTTTTATAACCTTACTTAACTATATATAGTAACATTGATGGATCTAATGCCTACTCTAAACATCACAGATTCCTCTTTTGATCATTAATCATCATTCATGTTAGAACTATTCAATATATACATTATTAATAGATTCCTTCATTAATTTTATAAGCATTGGGTTTCAACTTCTCTCACCCATTTGGATAATGTTAAAATTATTATAATGAAAATTATCATACACCAACATATAAAATCTCAAAATATCTCCCTTAAATTGAAAACATATCCAAATTAAATTAATAAAAAATTCAATTCACATCCCTTGGATGCAACTAAAATGTTGTACAACGTTATGAATTTTCACATATTTGGTTGTGCTGTATAGTGTGCCATATGATTGTCCGTAATAAGAATAAATTGATTATTATGGATTATTCATGAGCCTATTATTATTGAGAAATATTCCATGTGTTTAGAAATCCATTAATATAGATAGTTTGAGAGGTGTAATTTTTTTAAACAATGTTATTGATTGTACCATGTGATTGGAAAGAACATGGTTTTTTAGGCATCTTATTTCATCTACATTAGTAAATAAAATTTATATATATTGGTAAATATATTTAATACCCACTTAAAAGTTAGTTATGTAAATTTCATAAAATAGCTAAATTTAAAATAATTTATTACATTATATACATATGTTCATTTTATGATTATAGAAACCCAATCCTTAAGCACTATTTATTTCATCATCTTCCACCAAGATTTCCAACAAATACGAACCAAGGGTCTAGTGTTCCTATGTATTTGGAAAATTATAAACATAAATAAATAAACATAAATGTAAAAACATTATAATTATTTAATGTAACATATATTTCTCTTAACTCGCATATAAATTCTAAAATTGTAGATGATAACTTTGGGGAAGTATATAAGGAAAAGATGAAAAAGAAATCCATGTAAGGAAATAAACATAGTAAAAATGAATAACATTAGAGTCTAGAGGCATAAGAAGAAATTATAATGTGATTGGTCACAATCATGGGATCATGGAATTAAGAAAAAAACCATAGTAACATGGAATAATGGAATATATTTTCATAAGACAAGACATGAAATGGTAAAAATAAGTCACGTGTCACTCCTAAGACCATCATAATATTGTAGACAAAGTGCCATAATGTATTAGGTTCACTTCCTAAAACCATATATAGAATTTAATGAGACAGTAAGAATTAACCAACTCATTAGAGGTATATATAATTATATTAACACCCCTCACATTATGAAAATAATACACAAGCATTCCATATAAAAAATATAAGCCATATAAAAAGTATAAGAATGATAAAACCCATCAGAAGGATGTTGATTTTATAATATGATTCAAGGAAAAGATGGAGGATAAATTATATGGATTGAAAAAAATAAGAAATAATTAATTTTTTTTGGAAATTAATAATTAAAAAATAACATAGGTCATGCACATGTAATTTACAATGTAGAAAATTCATGAAAATGATCTGGAAGATAAATAAAATATAACTACATGGGGGTTGTTGTATGAATTTATTAAAAGATATTTTTTATTTAACAGTAGAGTTTATTAATATCTATAAACCAAAAAATTGAACCTATAGGATTCATTATTGAAAAAACACTGTTTTAAAAAAATATGGGGTTGATTCTTTAGATGATATAATGAATAGAAATGTTCCCATATGTGGGGTTTTCTTTACTAAGTAAATATTTAATGGAACTAAAAATATTTATAACCACATAAATGAAAATTATTTAAAAAATGTATATATGTTTTTTAATTATATGAAAAAATATAATATTATTATGTGAATAATATTGTGTTATATAATGAAAAAGAAAGACAATGTGTATTTGACAAGTAATTAGGGTAAAATTGAAGATCCCTTACACCGATTCAAAAATAGCTCTTCCCTTGAACATAATTATATAAATAAATAAATTATGTTCATTAGATATATACATAAGAAACATATTAATATATTTTTTATTTTATATTATCCATTAATTATCATTTGTTATTTTTTTCACTATTTTTTTGTTACAATAACTACCCGGGGTTGTTGAGTTAATTTTTTCACAAAAAATTTGGTTTTGTTGACTATAGTCAAAGGGGTTGTAAATAAACATCATGGTAACCATGATTATAGAATTTTATGTACTTTTTTATCCCATTAGAATAATAATTTTACATCTTCAATTGAAATCCCAACATTGACCCAATTAAAAAAAGGATCCTTGATAAACACATTTAAGAAAGTTAAAGTAACAATAGAAATTTATACTTAATATCATATATAAAATGATCAATATTTTTATTATAGAATTTTAATTGTGTTTAAAATGTAACTTTTAATTACTAAATACATTTTAAAAGTCATAAATTTTAGGAGGTCTTATAATGAAATATATATTATTCTATCAATGAGGTAGTCTGTATGAAAGCATGGGAAACAGTTTTGTTTTTATTATAATTAGATTGGGGTAAAAAATGAAACAATTATATATATATAATTATAATGATAATATTAATATCATATAATTTAATTAAATAATTTTTTTGAACATTCCTTTCAGAGAGTTGCGAAAAAATCAACATGGCATTCATGAAAGTGGTAGTCTATAAACAAATGGTGAAGTTTATAATTTCACAATTTTTTAGAGGAATGTATAAAACTGATACCGTAATACAATAATAACATTTCATCATAATAAAAATGTATTTTTATCACATATTCATGGATATATGGTATTTTATGGGTGTTGAATATGAAAAGAACTAGAAAGGATGGGTTGAGAGTATTACCTATCCATTGGATGTTCTCAAATGGGAAAGTCATTATAGATCCAGAGAATGGTATTTTGGTGAGACCAACGATTTAAAGTTGTAGGACTTGTGTTAATTATTGAATAAGGTAGTGTTTTGGTTGATCCAAATACATGTAATTACTATATAAATGGAATGGAGGTGACTTTTTTTTATATGTAATGATCGTGTCATTTTTTTAAATTTTATTTACTTTTAAATATTTTCAATTTTTTATTTAAGGAAAGGTTACCAAAAATTAACACATATGATGTGGAAATATATTTAAGGTATATAGACCCTCAACTATCCAATATCATATATTTATTTTAAAATATTTTATCCTTTAAAAAAAATTTATCAACTTTTACCCAAATTAATCCTTATCATGTTGAGTCAACCATCACACACTTAAACAAATTTTAATGGCCCAAATTATAAATAAATATTTTTAATTATTTGAAAATAATAATTTCGCATGGGGAAATTATTTTATGTGTTAAAATTTCTATGATATCGTGAAATTAATTTTAGTATTTGCGCATATAATGTGTAAAAATAATTTCATATAAGAAGTTAATTTAAGGCATAAAATTAACGTGTTTGACAATATTATCAATGTATCCAGTTTTAATGGAAAAAATTCTTTATTATAAACCAAATAAATAATTAATGGATTTAGAAAGAAGGAATATTAAATTTTGAAACATTATATTTAATTTAATGTAATGATGAAAATATTTGTTTATAAGATCAAAATATTACATATGTCCAAGAAAAATTTAAAATGATTTATACACTTATCCTAATATATTATAATTAATAATTTTCAATAATATTAAAAATATTCGATGTTATAAATTTTCAACTCAGTATTATCTTTTGATAATATGATAATAAAATTACAATTTTGGAAAAAAATATTATTTTTTGTTATTCAACCTAAATAAAAGATTTTATAAAAATAAAAAAAATTAATATGAAGTTCATTTTTAAATGATGAATACAATAATTGATTTTATCTTATTATATTCATATTTTATTAGTGAAAAAATTAGTTTTATATATAATTGTTTAATGAAATACGTTTTTATTAAATACATATTAATACATGAAATATTCCTATATTATTTATTTACCACAAGTTATATTATTATCCCAAAGATAATATTATAGGAATATTTTTTCCAAATGAAATATTATATGATGATAGTTATTAGCATATATAGTACCTTATCTAGAACCTATATATATTTTGAAGAAAAATTTATTTTAATAAATTCATGCTCATTACATTCTCCCCTTTAATAAATATAATTCAAAAAAAAATCATACCATACTCTAGGTAGAATAAGATGTGGCTAATTTTGTTTCAATTTGTCTTCATGTTCCCATGTCACCTCTTTATACATATGTTTTTTCTAAATAAAATTAATTATGTGGGTTGTCTTTTTACTCAAAACTCACTCTCTGAGATCTATGATCATCATCATCTTGTCATTGTAAAATAGATCATCCAAAAACTTTACCACCAATGTATTTATTTTAAGTGAGTTATATTGTATAAAAATCCCCAATAGGATTACATGGAACACATTATTTACATTATAAATGTCTTAGTGGGAGCATCAACCAGTATTACACAACCCCTATGTGCTCAACAATCTCAAAGTGGATTATGTATGTAGGACACAACATCACCTTCTTCCAAAACCACATGAATATATTCCATTTAAATCTGATGATTAAAACATATTAACCGACAATAGATTCCATCTTCTGTCAATATTTATTAGTATAACTCTTCTGTCAACATTGAGTCAATATTCTTTGACATGGAATATTTTACACCTTTTTTACAATTTCATTGAGAATCAAAGGTATAATAATCATTAATTAACCATATTAATTCCAACACAATGATTTTATATATCTATTCCAATAGAAGGATCCATATGGGGCCATTTCAACTCTTGAGTGGATGTTATTGCCATATGAGTACTCAACCAATAAAATTTTCTAGAACTTGCCTCCCATGATACCCATAAAGAATTATCTCAATATATTCTGAATTTCATGATAGTATTTTATTATTTTCAATCAATATAGAGCTGATATGTCATACTAAATATTAACTCTATGTTTTTAGATTTATGGATAATCCTCAAAAACTTTTAGGCGAAATATGGTTCTCAATTAGATAAAATAAATAGTGGTGATCCCAAAAATCATTCAATATAACTAGTTAATAATCTTTATGGTGATATACAAAGAATTCAACTCTAATGAAAATTATGTGAGAAGTATTTATTTTATATTCCACCACAACTAATATATAACACTTTGTTTTATATATATTTTGAATACACATGAAAAAAATCAATATTTATATTTTCCTATTTTAATGTATTAATCAGCAATGGTTGTATAATAAATTATAATTTTTTCCTCATATTTTTCACGTAATAGAAAACCCATAATCCGGATATATATTGTTTTGTATCCTAAATCATATTTTCCAACAATATTGTACTTAAATATCTCTATACATAATTATATTTCCTGGGTAGAGGAACAATATTGAGCTATGAATACCACTCAGTACAGACTAAAATATCTCGAACGTGTGGGGAATTTAAATTAGTATCTAAAATATCATATCACCACATCCTCGTAAATGTTGAAATATGTTGATTTTATCTTCCTAATATAATGTTACTTATCATATAAATATGCATTACTCTTTTGAGCTTTAATAATTTTCACTAGAATGTACGGTTGAGAAATAAGTTGAGAAATGTTGGATGGTGTTCTTTGCTTCATTATTTCCATTTATATTCACAACATTCCCAATAATATTGAATAATTATAAAAAAACTCAGCATATATAAGGATAAAATATCATTTATACTGATTTTATCTTGTGCTTTATTCACCCTCCCATAGTTCTAATATAATGAGAAGACTTAATATGTGATTCGATCGGACCATATTAATTGGTTCATATTGATCTTATTCTATGTGAATATGTCTATATAGATATTGTGGTATATATATATATATCACACATATTATCAAATAGATAATTACTATATATCCTAAATGAAATGACTACCCCAACTAAACCTAAATTATTTTTGGGATAACTTTGATCATGCACCTTAACATCTGTGAGGCTCTAAATGACACAAAATCATTAAATATGAGTAATTATCAGAAAAAATTCATTAAAGAATCACTATAATTGGGATATACCTCTCTGATTGTGGGTTTCATGAGTAGAGGTGTATTATTAGCATCTTATCTAGCTCCATAAATCCCTAATTAATTGATCAATCTAGAAGAACATAACTCTATTATATGTTATCATGTTTTTATTGTTTAAAAACATGGATTTATTTCTCACAAATAGATGATAGTACCTTGATAATCCATGAAATTAAATTATATATTTAATAGATAATTTTATAGAATATTTCTCAACTACATAAATCGTAGAAGGGTCTACAGATATAACCTATCTTGTGATAATATTCATTAATAATGATACTTTATATATCCATAAATCACATGTAATATATTTTTATTACAACTTCAGTTTCCACAACGTATTCAGCATAATAAACGACTTTTCCATTTGTTCCACCTTTATTTTAGAGTATATAGGAAATCCAATTTTTTTTATGAAATACGTAATGTCTCTCTTAATTATTTCCATCAAGATAGTTTTATAATTCCTGAGTTTAAATGGCATGGCTATAATCTTATAGTTTATATACCTTATATTTGAGGTGGTATTGGGAAAATATTCCTTCTCTGCCTTTAAATATTCATAACTTGACTCATAATTATTTTTTTATATTTTAATATCCATCTTATGTTTATGTTTGAACCAATCATATAACAAAATAAAACAAAATTCCATTACAAACTAACATCACCTATTCAAAATTCAAAAGCCTGCCAAAAATTTAAATTAATACCATCACACATGTATCACCATGAGGATTTCACATATTACAATACACCAGACATATATCGATGGATGGGTATACTAGTTCTTTATCGTTATATTATTCTGTTTTATGTAATGAATACTTTTTCATATTTACCCATCAATTTTATTGAAAAACAGAACCAGTGCACCAAATGTTGATGCTCTTGGGTGTATTAAAACCATGTAAATATTTTCATATGTTTATATATTTATTTTATTAATTTCAATTTGGTATGTTCTGTAATATTTCTATGATTTTGGTATTGATACATGTATAAGATTAATTCAGAACATGACCAGTCGATCCTGAGGATGACTAAGTAATTATTTCGGGAATACATCATTATAGTCCTTTACAATAAGAATGTCTATAATATTGGAATTTTACATTATTTAAATAAGTTGAGATATATATTATTTCTCATAATAAAACAATATCCATTCTTCTGAATAACATTCCAATGGTGGTTCATCATCATCCTTACTCATGTATATAATCGAAGTGGTATTCGAGATAAAAAAAGTGATTTCATTATCTTGGTAGTTGATGTGGTATCCATATAGTGAAAAGAAGTATATTCCTAGAATAACCCATAATTATATTAAAGGGTTTATAGAAAAGTTCACTGGGAGATTAACCCATAAATATTAATAGCATAATAGTTTTGTATTTGACATACAATAATCACTCATTTAGTGGTTTACACTGGAAACTTAACCTCCATGATATTCAGTAGTGTTTGAGTATTAATATTAAATGTACATTCTTTGAAAGAATGGGTAAAACAATATCAAATAGTATATTTTATATTATTTAATTAATAACTGGAGTACCTATCATTACATAGTTATTTTGATATACCATGGTAGTAGTGAAAACATAAGACTACCATAGCTCTTTTATAATGAGGTGTTATGGTCATTAATCATCGTCGAAACCCCTTGGATTATTTCATAGGTTTTCATAGTGTCCACATTATTTGTAGTTGAATAAATGGATTATATACAAAGGATTGATATAGAAATTCTTCTCTTCAATAACAATAGAGGGATACTTTATCACCATTTTACACACATTGGATTGATATATTTATTTTATATTCATGAAATATTTTCGAGTCTCCCAAAGATAGTTTCCATAATTCTTCATTACACAGTTTTTAGAAGGGGAGTGTTGGATTTTCTTACCTAAATAATTTTATATAATTATCCCCCATATATGAACTTTATGATCCACTTTTTATCTCTAATCCCAAAATACTATTTAGAATTGCCCATTTCCATATAAAATGTTTTCTAAAAATGTACAAATTATTTACAGTTCTCAAATAAATGAATTTAAAATTTTTATAATATACAAGGATTTTTTACACTAAAAAAGATGTTTCTTTTACATTTGGTGTAAATTAAAAAAACTGATGTGTATCATGAAGTAATTATTATTATTAGACTATAAGATCTGATATATTTATCTTAATGTTTTCTTGACATCAAGGAACTCTATATCTGTTTTATTATAGAGGGTGGGGGAAATATTTCTTGTCAGAAAACATCTTGGAATCATTCAATTCCATAGATTCAATTTATTCTAGGGGATTTTAATTCTTTATCTAAGTTCACTAAATATGGGATTTCTCTTAAAGGAGGTAAATAAAATATGAACATTTTTTATTAGATAATTGAAGGATAAATAATATATTCTCAATTTTGATAATCCATGATTTGAAATTATAGGAATACAAGTTCCACTAACATTTGGGCATATCAATATCGTAAAGGTATCAAATAAAACCTTCAATCTCTGAAAGAATTTCATAGTATTTATGTTATTATTCATAATATGAGTATGTTATGATTGTACTACTATGAAGTTATTATATGTTTCTCTAGTAGTGTTAGAAATTTCTCTGGGATAGTCATCATAAATCCCATTTCACAAGCCTTAACACAATTCCTTATAGTTCCTTCCATTTTTTTTTTAATAAAAATGTTAATTTAGGATGTGAATAATTTTTTTAATAAGAGAATAAATGTTAAACAATAAACATATAAAATTCATAAGGAAAATTGTTATATAAAAATAATTATAAGGGAAAAAATAAAAATAATGAAAAAATAGAGTACAGAGGCACAACATTATATCATAAATAGAATGATAATAATGACAGAATAATAGGATAAGGAAATGAAATTATATGAGTATGGAATAATACAATTTTATGTTATAAAAGAAGAGATAAAATCATAAATAAATGTCAAGGGTTACACCCAAGTCCACCTTCATAATGCTGAGAAATTCCCATGGTGTATTAGATTCAATCCCAAATCTCTTACATATTATCTTTTTAGATATAAATATTTAATAAATTCGTTATTGGGATATATTATTATGGGTCTAATGAAAATATAATGAAAATAATTCATATGTTTTCCCATTTTGAAAAAGAATCAACAATTAAATCATAACCATGATGAAATCCATGAGAAAGAAGTGGGTATAATAATTAAAATTCTTGTCATTACTAGAGGACAATCTATAAAAGATCCAAAAAGAATGCAGAATCAATTTTTTTTAATTTCTTATTTCAATAGGGGTATAAGTTTAGATCATGGAATGTCCAACAGAGAAAATTTTGGAAAATGGTCTAGAGAAGAAATATTAAAAATTATGTGATTGGGATATGATTTATGAAATATGTAAAGGATATTATTATGGAATTATAATGTTTTATTTGTAATGTCCCTTAAATATATGATATATCTATCTTAAAAAAAATAATTTTCTTTGATAAATTTTAATACACGAAACCTTGATTCTAAATGAATCATGATATTTTTTCCATTGTAAAACAACTGTTAAAAAAGTTCTATGAATAAGAGTGACCATGTTATGAATAATTTTTTTAATTGTATTTTATAATTTAAGTTATGTCATTGATGTATAATAAATGTTTACTCAATTTTTAGTCTTTTTTTATTCAAATCTAATTTTTCTATAAAATTTTTTAATATATATTTTTGTAGAAAAATATTATTATTAATCCCTACCAAATTTATTAATTTTATATGATAAAAATAAGAATAATCATATTAAAATTATCTTATAATGAATTTTGGAGACTTTTTAAAAATAATTGATTTTTCAATGAGTAATGAAAAATACTGATTATCATTGAAAAGTTCTTTTTTTATAAATGAATATAAAAAAATAAATTTCATTTCAAAGTGGTTTTTGAAGATAAAATAATTAATTTATATTATTAATAATAAAATTATGTTCTTTGGAATCAAATATTATTCGTTATTTTGGAATATAAACTTTTAATAATTAAGAATTAAAAAAACAACATTTCCATCAAGTTTTATGGTTTAATTTTATGTTAGAAGTTTCACTTATTAGAATTTAATTTGACTAAATTTATTCTATATTTTCAATCATGATATTTAATAAAAATTAATAATTGAAACTTCTTTTCTTATTGATATGAATAGTTTACATATTAATATTTTTCAGCATAGAAAAAGACATAAAACTGGTCAAACCATTTCGTATTGATATAAAATCAATCCAAAAAATTAAATAATTCAATTGTAATTTTTTTGGAAAAAATAGTTTTTAATCGATCTAAATAATTTATTTTAAAATAATATTTCAAATTTTGGAACCTATGGTTTACAATTTGAATGATAAGTTATAGTTTATTCAAATTTAAAACTATTTTTGGTTCTTTGAATATAATGGTATCATTGTAAGATTCTATTCAGTGTTAACTTCATATAAAAGTGTAAAACAATTATTTTTTTTATTATTTTACAAAAAATAATTCATAGAGAATAGATTATTAATTGATTTCAATTTAAAATTAATATTATGTTTAAATCAGATAATTACTAAGAATTCATTTTCTTTTATTTTTAATTATTATATGAAAAGTAATTTTGTTCCACTAATAATAATATAACAAGATAAATAAAATAAAAATTTGAAAATATAATTTCCAATATTTGAAAATTATTTTTTATCAAATCTATATATTTTTATAGAGAATTTTATGTTATCACGGATAATTATAGAATGATATTAATGTTGTATTACTAGGATATAAGGATTTAAATGTAAACCACATTTTAGTGAATATGAGTGATTGAGTTTATTTTGACGTATGATGTATTACAATAGAAATTGGTCTAACAAGTTTCCACATTATAGTATTATTATGTTTTTATTAATAGATAATTTATTAAATTCATTTTGTTCCTTCCTCACCATTATAAAAGGATGACATATCTCATCTTTTCTCCATACATCATGAGACTTCTATATCATCCAATCCCTACAATAATACATTATGAGATTCCTTACCCACTTAATGATGATTCTGATGTTTCCAAAATAGAATCCCTTCAAGGATAAATGTATAATCCAATGAATATTCACAATAAATAGGAATTTAATATTATTATTAGGCAAGTTGAACTTGATGAGATATATTTTGTATTAATTTCAAATCCATTGAGAGAAATTTGGTATTATAAACCTATTTAATTTTTTATAAGGTATATACATAATATTTTATGTATTCAAAATGAATATTTATTTATTAATAGTTATTAATTCTTTGTATCGATGTTTACACATTCAATGGGATACAATTAAAATGTTACCAATGTGGTAAGAAATAATTTAACTAAATCATTTTATTTAGTAATAATTATATTTTTTATTAAAGGAAATATAAAATATATACTCTATTATCTCTATATATTTTCTTATATTCTATATATTTCAGTAGTTTCATATTTTCTTCCAACTTTTTCTCACTTTGGAACATTATTAAATTAAATAAAATTTTCAAATAAAATCCAATATTATTTATCTATTTCATCATTAATAATGTTCATCTATATCGGTATTTTGAAATGTTTCACAAATTCCATTTTATTTACTCAAGTGATTTTATATGTATTTTATATGTTATCCTTGAAACTTTCATGGATTTAAATGAAATTTATATTCTTCTGCCAAATGATCATATTAGATATTATTATAAACAATTCAAGAACAATGTTTCTATTAGAATTTACTGCCTCAATATCAATTTTACCCTATTTAGGTTCTCTTAAATGATTTAAAATGTTTTAAAAATAAAAATTTTCTGTCAAAGTTCATTTTAATATATCACTTCCATTTTCATTCTTTCTAAAAATTATATCTTTTTTAAAACCTATATTTCTAATAAATTTTTGGTCGTCTTTTATTCTGTATTAATTATGTAGTCAATAAATTTTATATTGAAACATTTTCTTTTTTTTTCTGTGAATATTTCACATTGTATGTTATATTTATCTTAAATATTCATTATATTTCTATCGTGTATTTGATTATTTACTAAAATGTATAACTTGTCAACATAAGAGGGTTTAAAATGATTGTTATTTTATTGACTGGGGGAATATTGATATTTTGTATTCTTCCCTAAATAAATTTATATGTTGATTAAGAATATTTTTTAGGAATTTATATTATTATTCAATATATTAGGAATGAATTTTCCATGAATTGATGGTTGTGAATTGGATATAGATATCAAATTTATTAATTGAGAGGCCGCATAAGACAAACTAGTTGGTTAGAATTATTAAATCAGATTTTTTGTATGCCTACCCATTGATTAAACTATCAATTTTTATGATCTTAATGGTAAAAATATCATGATTCATATGATCATAACATCCAAAAATAATAATTTTCTTAATTTAGAATTTATTTATTATTGTCCATGAGATTAACGAAATGTTATTATCTATAGATGCATTTCGTGGTAATGTTTTTCATTTTAAGATATGTGTTTTCTTTATTTATATTTCCCATTTTATTATAACATATTTAATAATTATATATTCAACTATACATAACCCTCATTGAGAATTTGATCTCAACCATTATTTTTTCACTTTCCCATATATATATATATAATGATATTATAAATAATATATGGAATGTGAGAATGATTATATATTATGTCTTTTATATTTCCAATATAATATGGAAATCATGTATGAATAAAGTTTTCAATGACTACTATACTAATAGATCATTCTTGGTGAGATACATTATTTCTGGTACCAATGAAATGATGTACACATAGGATCTGGGTTATTGGAATCTGGATTCTATTGTAGGTATTATATTAATATTAATATAATTAATGTGAACTATATTTTAGAATAAAATATATAACATGAGAAATATGATAATTCCAAAATGTATTTGAAATTTTTTACTATTATAATGATTTTTATTTTATGGATTAATATTCATTATGATAATGAGATAGCTGATTGTGTTCCATTAGTTAGTGATCAATCCTAAACGAATAAATTTAATCAATACCCATAATAAATTTTGGGAATTCCAAAGTGGGAAAGCTAATAAAAAGTGTGTTAGAATTTATAAAATCATGCCTAAATTATGGTAGCTGTGTTGAGTCAATAAGTTTTCATTATGACTTTTCTATTCCTTCTTGTTTTAAAAATCACAAACACTCTATCTTAAGGAAAAATTTATTTTATCTTGATAAGGAAAATTTTCCTTCCTTATGGAAATTTTCCCTCCTCAAGTAAATTTTATCCTTACCTAGTTTTCCTTTCATGAGGGAATTTTTTCATTCCCCAAGAATATTTACCCTTACCATGTTTTCATTGTTCATATTATAATCTAAATCATTTTCCATATAAGTATAAAATTCTGATTTGTATCTAAAACCTCAGAATCCTATAAATACTTAGATATACAGCATTCTGTTTTTCGGATCCTAATTTAGGTTCTGAACTCTCAGAATTCAGACTCTAAACATTTTGAGTTTAGGCTCCGAACTCCCTGAATTCAGACTCCAAACATTCTGATTTCAGACTCTGAATTCTTATGAATTCAGACTCCTAACTTTCTATGTACAGACTCTGAATTCTTATGAATTATGAATTTGAACGTTCTATTTTTAAAATTTGAATTCTTATGAATTTAGATTTTGAATTTCCTTGATATCCAGACTTCGTAATTCTATTGAATTCAGTTTCCAAATCCTTAATGAAAACAAAATCCGAATATGCATGTATTATAGACACCGAATTGTTTTTGGTTAGACTCCAAACTTTAATTTTTTCTTTACACTCAGAAAAATAAATTTGGTTAATAAACCATATTTTTTTTTCTTACTCATGTTTTGGTTATAAAATGATGTTTTGCATTCAGTTACTAACCAACTGTTGTTTGAGTGACACCTCTACAGGTCCCTCTTAAATTCAAGGAAAAATATGACCGTTTGAGGAGGGAGTAGACCATTGGAGATGTGCATATAAATAGGATATCATTTGAAAGATCTCACAACTATGATGAATAGTTCTATGAATCTAGATATTACATGTTGTGGAGTGATTTTTAGAGAGAGGCTTCCATGCTTTGTTCATATTGAACATGTTGTTCTGAATTTCTTCATATGACTCTCAATGTTGATGAGTACATTCAAGGGATTTCGTGGATAGGAAGATAGAGGTGTCTACTACCTTGAAGATCAATGGCTTGCAGGGATAGCAAGACAAACTCTGATATTTGTATCTAAAGATTACCCTTGTATGGGTAAGATGGACTTTTTTGAATGTATAAATCAAGAGACCTTTATCCAAGTTTTTGGGATACCCTTCTCTTTAGGTTAAAAGATTTATTACTTGTTACTTGTATTGTTTAAAGTGTTCCACTGTATTTTGGTTGTTGAGGAATGAATTACTATATTCTAATTTCTTATACATGTACACTGAATAGATTGATTCTATACACATTAAGGTAGAATCTTTGTCTTTGTAAACATTTCTTATGTTTCATTTTCAGAACCATATTTCCTAAATCAAGCATGTTTGTATAACTAAGAGGTTTTGTGAATTTACCTTGTTTAACATTGTCAAAAATTACCATCTTTAAATGTTACAGAGGAATTTTTTAAAATATACAATTCACCCCCCCTATTGTATATTGAGCATTTACGTCATTAGATACTACAATCTGTATCATTTCGATCCTAAAAGATGACCCAAGATATGAAAAATAAATTTTCACATATTGAAAAACCTATTGTTCCATAACAAAATTCACCTATGTTGGATCACATCACAGGGTAGAATACTTTATCTTTTAATGGAATTACTAAACCTATGGGATCTAAAAAAAATATTTTAATCACTCAAAAACATATTCTTAGATTTGAGATGTAATGAAAATGAATTTTTATTATGTTTGTGTTTTTTAAGAGATGTCTATCAATGGTGGTCATTGATTTAGAACTCAAATGTGGTTGATGAAATATAAACCCTATAACAGGGAACTTCTAAACTAATATTCTTTGTGAAATTGTTCCAAATAGATAAGTGAGATAAAATAATGAAGAATTTCCACAATTTAATAAGAAATAATGATTAATATGTGGTGGATTATAAAAAAAACATTACAACATTATATAAGAATTATATAGACTGTATATGAAATTTATAAAGTAATATTGGTAGTTTTTAATGGTATTGTAATGATATTCTTAAGGGAACTATTTTCTTATATTATTTTTCATGTGGTGATATAAGATCATGTTCCATTAAGAAAGATGGATATTTTTCTAGATCATATATATTAATGGATAATAAAGGGTAGAATAGGTATGTTGAACCCCATAAACAACTTATCACATAATAGATTAAAATAATGAATAAATGCCAGTCACGTAAAAATTATGGAATGAAAAGTAATGTAAAATTCTTGAAGGGAATGGGAGTTTGATAAAAAAATTGGGATAAGGGTAATGAAAATAATTAATGTAAGGAAATTAAACAAACCACAGTTATCCAGTGATTCAACTATACTGATATGAGTGATTATTAAATGTATTTCCCCATGAATCTAGGTAACTTACCATTTATCAAGCTAATGGGAGACAATCATGTATATGGAACCACTAGACCATATGTGAGTGTTTCATGTGATTTGGGTAAATATACATTATTCATCCATTCTATAAGGAAATATATTTTATTTGATTCAGGTTTTACCCACTTATTTTTATCTAGATAATTTTTTAAGGGCATTACATCATGACCTTATCGATTATATTTTTATTAGGAAATCATAAATACTAATGGTTTTATGATCATATCTCAATTTATAAGTCCTATATAATGGAAATTTTGGGTAATGTGATTCCTGTAATTTTTGTTCGTTATGATCTAGGTTAATTTTTTATATTTTTTTCATGGTTTGGTTCAGTCTGTATGGATCATATATCAATTATTTAGGACCAAATGTTATATATGATATTGAAAATAAACCTACGATAGACTATCAGTGTGAGGATGAACCTTAACACTGAATAGAAATTAATTCCATTATTAGTGTATTATAAATTATTTAATAGTGACAGTTATCTCATATGGGATGTCAGAAAATTAATATTGAAGATATTACTATTTTATTGGATTTTGAAGAGGTATTTATGGACTGGTTTCCTAATATTCCCAGAATAATGAATTTTTGTTCTTTAAAGAACACATATCAGGTTTTGCACCTATTTCAAAGACACCATATAGAGAAACCCTGATTCAGTTTCAAGAATTTATGAAATAATCTCCAAGGGAATCTATATTATGGATTCATTTATCCTCATGATTCACCATGTCATTCACCTATTCTATTTATTAAAAATAAATATGAGTAAATTTTATTTTTCGTTGATTTAAATTACACCAAAAAACCTATTTTGAACTAGTATCGTCTACCCCATATTAATGATTTTTTTACCAATAATGAGGTGCTCACTATCATTACAAGATTGATTTTAGATTTGGATATCACCAACTAGGGGTCAATAAAGGGGATATACACAAGACATCCTTCAGCACAAGTTATTGTAATTTTAAATTTATAAAAATGTCATTTGGAATTAACAATGATCCAAATATCTTCATATATTTAATGAATAGAGTCATTATATATTACATTGAATGGTTTTTTTAGTCTTTATAGACGACATTCACATATATTATACATGAAAGGAAGATAGTAAGGAACATTTTCATATTGTACTAATTACTATATGGAAGGATAATTTATACAAAAAATTACCTGTGTTTTATTTTTTTCTCTAAAAATATCATTATTGGGTTACATAATTTCATGTTAGTGTATTTTAGTGGAATCTTCAATGAAGGATGCCAGTGAGTAATGGCTTATACCACAAATAGTAACATATAACAATAAATTTCATAGTTTGATGGATATTATTGTCTATTTATGATATATTTCTCATCATTATATAATCTAAACACAATGATGGATCTAATGAGGACTATTTTATTATACATAGATTAATGGTAGGGAAATATCATAGATCTAAAGACAATATTGATCAGTGAACCTCTTCTTATACTACACTACATCAGATAAAGGATTTTTTTATATAGTTATTAATAAAAGGATGTACTAGGATTAATACTCATTTAAAATGATATGGATATAACATATTCTTCCCTCCAATTTAAAATTTATGATTTTAGTAACATGACAATTTATTTCAAACTAGAAGTGGAATTTTAGTCACTGAATATATGAATGATTTGTCTTCAAGGATAATGTTAGGATATATATAAAAATAATATATCATTTATATATATATATATACATTGAAATATCTTAATATGATGAAAATATTATGGTTGGACTTGATCCAGATTTAAAAATTATCAATACATTAAAACCATGAGAAGGTTCACAATGATAGATGACACATTTTGTCAGAAATAGACTTCCATTTTTTCTATGATGAGAATTTTAAAATAAAATATTTATAGATGGAATGAATATGGATATTTAAATTTAGATTAAGGAGGAAAATTCCTCAATTTCTCAGATGAATGATCAACCATATTTAAAATAGATGATTAAGAAGTCATTAAATGTTCATGCAGAAGTACAAGAGAAAATGTGGGATGTTCCTCAGTTCAAACATGATAATATTGGAATGATAAAAATTACGAACTGAGTATGTGTTCTATACATACAATATCTAAATAAAATATTATTATATGAACCTATTAGTTCATCATTATCTATTAATATTGGATTTGGGATGATATATTGACATATGAAGAGTATTATTTTGGGGAAAATAGGAAAAGGGATGTTTTGGAAAATGTATCCTAATATATTGTGTGTTATAAATTTAGATTTGAGAGGAATATTTATAAGGTTATTTTATAAACATTTCCAATAATAGAATGGAATTAGGAAAAATTACCTTTGATTTTTTCATTAGACACCTCAAAAAATCTAATGTCCATAATTTTATTTGGGTTGTAGTCCATTGCCTTAAAAAGTCAGAACACTTCATTACATGGTGATTATATTTATCTTCTTATTTTATTTCTCAGTTATATGTTATGAATTTTATGAGAGTACATAGAGTACCACTATCAACAATATCTGATTAGTATCTGATGCATACCATGATGATCTAAATAATTCATCAATAGGATCTAGATACATTGATGTGTTTAAATAATTATTATCATCTTAAGAAATATGGTCAATCAAAGAGAAAAATTAAAACATTATAATACATGTTGAGTTATTTATATATTGAATACAAATATGTGTTTTATTGACACCTTCTATAGGATAATTTTCATAAAACAATACCTTTCACTCTAGCACTCAGATGGTTCCTTATGAAAACCTCCAAAGCAAGAAGATGAGAACAAAAATATTCTCGACAAAATTTGAGAAGGAATTTGATTAGGATCCGATATAAATAATGAAATGATAGAAAATGATAGATCCATTCAATAATAAATATAAATAAATCAGAGTAAAAATAAGATATGTTGAAGATCATATGCGAGTTCTAGAGTATTATGATTATGATAAAGAACTCATTTGAATGTATTTTTAAAAGGAGGATACTATATTTGGGAAAAAGTGAAACCTAACCCATTTATATATAATTCACTTTAGAATTATTAATCATACTGAAATGGTAAATTTTCACTTGTAACTTCCACTAAATCTCTCTTATGTTATTTATATATTCAATGTATCTCTCTTGAGGATGTCAATACCTTATCCCCCACATTCCTTAAACATAGATGTCATTGCACTAGATAAAGATCGTTATTATCAGAAAAAACTGCTATATATTCGTTATCATCGAGTGAATTTTTATGGAATAATCCCACTCAGTTGTTCAATGTGTTTTGGTGAAATCATAAAATTAATAAAGCATTGTGGGTACTTGAATAAGAGATGAAGAAAAAATATCCTGAGTTGTTTGTATCTGAGTGACAAAAAGTTTAGATTAAATTCATTATATGGGTGTAAAATGTAACACCCCATGAAATTATGATAAATTTCCCTTCAAATAAATTTTATTTTATTGATAGCCAGCGATACATACAAGACCACGTCTAAAT
Source organism: Viscum album (assembly GCA_963277665.1). Taxonomy (NCBI): domain Eukaryota; kingdom Viridiplantae; phylum Streptophyta; class Magnoliopsida; order Santalales; family Viscaceae; genus Viscum; species Viscum album. The sequence goes on along the minus strand of OY728157.1, from coordinate 1,255,330,184 downwards.
GAACCGTAATATATTATTTATTTAACTTAGATATTAAAATTTTAGTTATGTATTGGAATAACCAAATTATGAGAAAATAGTTATAATGCTTTTATTTAAGGAAAATTCATTTATTAATGTATAATAAATATATAATAAATTTCTAATAAATTGATTTTATAAATAAAAAATTAATTTTCATCAATTTTTTTTAATATATGTGTAAAAATTATAATTAATATTAGAATCTTTAAATATTATGTTTGATAAATTTTATATATCTTTTTTAATGAATCATATAAAAATTATAAAAGATGTAAATTTTTAATTTTTCTAAAAAGATATATTTATTGATAAATACTGAAAGAAATTAATTTCATTGAAAAATTTCTTTTTTAGAGTGTATAAAGATATAATTTTTTAAAAAATAAAAATAAATAACATTATTTTTTTATATTATTTTTAATTCTATTAACGACATTGGAATAAATATTATTAATTATTTTAATATAAAATAATTGAACACATTATGTGGTTTTTTTTCTAGAAGACCACTTTTTTGTCATTTTTACTTGTTTAATTTTAAATTAAATTATTTGTGTGAATTTAATTTCACAAAATGGACTCTATATTTTGAATAAAAATAATTAATACATTTAAATGATATCAACATATTTTTGAATTATTATTTACAACTATCATAGTAAATATTTTTCATATCTATAATCGAAGTAGAGTTGGGTTAAAAATGATATAAATAATTAAAATCTATCTATTGATTCTATTATCCTGTTGAATTTGTGGTTTTTAATGAAATATATCTCTATAAATATAAATAATTAATTATAATATGATTTTTTTACATTTCCATCCTAACCATGGCTATAGTAAATGTATGATTTATATTATTAAAATAAAAAAAATTATTGATTTGTTGAATTTAAAAACATGGTTTTAGTATTTCATTAGATTTTAGATTAATTAAAAATTCATAATTTTTTAAACCAAAAAATAATATAAACCAATATATACATTACTTCATGGTAAAAATATTATTACTCATAAATTAGTTATTCATTAAAAATTGTTCTTAATGCCTTTTATATTGTTATATAAAATGAAATTTATTCGACCCAAAAAAACCAAATTTGATAAAATTTACTTTTAATTTAGAATTATCATGACCAATATTTTTTATAGAAACAAATTTAATTTTTTAAAAATATATTTTATCATGGTAAATGTATGGTTTTCATGGTTATTTTTTGAATGAGTTTAACCTTGATTAATTTGGATATATAACTTAAAATGTTAAAAAAATTTCAAATTATGATTGGATGAGATTATCTCAAATCCATCACACAATGTATCATAATTTGGGGTTCATTGTTCAATTTTATATGGTAGGTTTTTTTATAAAATTCAATCTTTAATGAAATTCCAATCGTGTCATTTCCTTCATGGTAAAAGGATACCACCTCTCCTCTCTTATCCATACATCATGATCCCTATAACTCATCCCAGACATATCCTAATAAATATTTAATTTCTTTCCCCATGTCATAGAGCTTTTTTAATTCCCATAATAATATCATTTCGGTACTTAATGAAAAATTAAAATTAGGTTTCCCACCAAAGACGAGGTTAAAATAACTTATGAGGTAAATCTAACATTTGGTGAGGAATTTCATCCCATTTTGACTCTATTTTTACATAATTGGAATTATAAACCATTTTAATTTTATTTTTTTAATATAAATCAAAAAATTTATATAAAATTAATAAATATTTATTCATGTCTAATTAGGTTTCAATTAATGATTATACATTCAATTGGTTACAATTTAAATTTAACCAAAGAGGATAGAATTTTATTTAAAATTTTAATTTATTAGATTTATTATATTCTTCATTGATGGATACTTATAATATATCCTTTATTAACTCCATATATATTCTAATACTCTAAATATTTAAGGATTTTACATATTTTAATTATCCTCTCTTTGGAACATTAATCAAGTAGTTAACATCTTATAAAAAATTAGAACATATTTTTATTTTTGATAGGTTATATTTTTCATCTATATTTATGTATTTGAAAATTAATTTTATTAATTAATTTTTTTTATTCAGTTAATATATTAACGAAATTTAAGGTTATATTTTAATTTTTCATGGTTTTTAAATAAATGTATCTAATGTTCTTCAAAGGGGTTATTTTTTATATTATTTTAAAAAATGAAAATGGAATATTTCTTTTTAGAAAATATAAAATTAGGAGAGTTTCCATCCACCATAACTATTTTAAAATATATATTTTCTTCTCTATGTTTTCAATTTTTTTATAAATACAAACTTTTTGTGAAATATTTTATAAATTTTAATTTTAATTTTCTTTATTTGTTCACATGGAACAAATTTTAGAAAAAACCCCAATTTATGAAAAATTTATGGCCATATCATAAATATATTATTTATTTCTCATTAAAATTCCCACGAAAAAAATATCTTATTTGTAACAATATTTCATTTGAAATTAAACTTTCTTAAATATATATATTCTCTGTAACATTGATATGATAATTTTCTAAAATATATATCATTTTATATAGGGTGAATTACTATGAAAGTATGTTAGTTGATAGGGAAAATATTTATATTCTATAGTCATTACCTAATACAATTATTATTTATAGGGAATTTTTTCTAAGAATGAAATGGATCATTCAATATATTAGTAAATAATTTGATATAAATTGATGGGTTGAGATTGGTTATAAATAAACCTTTGATTAATTGAGAGATCTCAAGAGACAAACTAGTTATCCAAATTTATTAAATGGTTTTTTGGTTTATACTAACCCATCAATGAAATTTATTTATCCAATGGCCTTTAAGGTAAATATATCAAGAGGTCTATGATCATGAGGTCCAAAATTAGTCATTTCCTTCATTGGGAATTGTGTTGTTATTATTACACATCATATTAATAAATTGATATAATTAGTGGATGCATCTTACTATCATGTTATTCTTAATATTTAATGTGTTTTTAGTTATTTATTTTTTTCATATTGATTATATATTAAATACCCATGATATATTCTATTATACACAACCCTTACTCATCATCACAGATAACTGTTTAATTTATTCCTTTTAAAAAGATATTACAAAGGATATTATGAATAATATAATGTATGTTATTATGATTCATATTTTAGTTTTTTATATTTCAAATTTAATATTGGAATCGTCTGTGTGTAAATAGATATCAAATACAACTTAATTGATTTATACTATTTAGTTATAACCCTTATATCATATACCAATGTAATAATGTAAAAACTTATTCTAGTTTGTTAGAGTTTGGATTCTACATTGTTTTTTTAAAATAATTTGGACCTATAGGGTTATATATTAAATAATGAGTATTTTTATAAGCTATTAAAGATTTCTAAAATTTTTATGTGGGTGAATTAAGAAAACGAAAGATACCTTAAATTAGGATTACATTAAAATGAGTATTTCTGTATGAACAAAAAACATGTGTAACCCTGTAAATAGAAATTATTTTTAATGTGGTATATATTTGTATTAAATATATAAAAAATATTTTATGATCATGAAATTTATATTACATAAAATATAGAAAGAGTAATGTAATATGTAACAGATAAGTAACGAGGATGGTACATAATATTCCATACCTCTGGTCTGAATTCTCTTGGTGGTTATTCATAAATTAATGAAAATTTAAACTAATTTGATTAAATTGATAACCATTTATATTATCCATATTTATTTAACATTATATTTTCCATTTATTATCATTTATTAATTTTTTCAATATTGTTGCTTCTTTTGTCGGTTACTCGAGTTTGTTCATTCAATTTTTTCATTAAAATTATACTTATTAATCCTAGAAAATGTGTCGACAAAATACATCATGATCTAAAGGATTGCGTTTCTTGATGTACATTATTATTTCATTATAAAATTACTTAAACAGTTTATAAGGTAATCCCAAATTAACACTAAATTCAGAAATGTGCAATTGATAAGTAAATTTAACGGAGTTTAAGTTACTATGAATGTTTATAGTTTATCACATATAAATATATCTAAATTATATTATTAATTTATATTAGTGGTTTTATAAATATAATTTTCACATAATAAAAACATTTTTAAATCCATCTATGTTTTATGGTTAAGGGAAAAAACACACCGTATCCTGGAGGTTGTATTCTCCACGTACACATGAGTGAAACTTTTATTTTCCATGGAGTTGGAGGGGGTATGAAATGGAATTTTTATCATTTAAGAATTTTAATTATTATATCAATATCATATTAATTAATTTAGATTAATTTTTTAATCATCCATTTAATGTGTTAATGAAAAATTGGAAATGCCATTCATTGAGGTTGATGTCCACATATATGCATGATGAAGTTTTAATTTTCCTAAACAAAATTAGATGATTGTATAAAATTGATATTAAATTAGTATAATAAATTCTAAAAATATAATATTTTTAGATATCATCATAACATTAGAAATATATGTGATTTATTTTGTGTAAAAGAATACAATAACTAAAAAAGTTGGGTTGACAGTAATACCTCTCCCTTAGAAGTTCTCCCTAGTGAAACTACATAACGCTCTTTATCTAAGAATAATTGTGAGAACTAGGATTTAAGGAAATGGGTATGGTTTTTTGGAGATACAAAATTATATTTTATTTATCTAAGGATATTTAATGGGTGTATAAATTGTTAAGGGTGAGATCCTTTTATAAGTAAGGAGAGTGGAATTTTGGTAAAATTCCTTTACTTTTCAAAATTTTCATTCCTTAAGTCAATCCTAATGTCACAAAAAATGGAAAATTATGGTTTGGTAAAAGAGAAAAGGTCTATAATCCCTCCACAATATATTATAATACATTTTTCACATATTTTTACCTTTTTTATAATTTAATCCACTTTTACCACAATTCACCATTACTACGACAACACCAATCAAACCCTTAGAAAATAATTTTAATAGGATGAATTACAAATGAAATTATTTAATAATTAGAAAATTATTATGTTAAATATGGAAATAATTTTCTAAAATAAAATATAAAATATTTAGAATAAACCATTTTTGTATTAGTGAATAGAACACATATAAATCATTTCATTGAATAATGTTATTTTATGCTTAAAATTTTTTGTGGGATGAGATTAGTAATATAACTATTTTAATAGAAAAAAATATTTTCTATAATGTTATATTTTTTAATTTCATGAAAATATAAAAAAAATTTAAAAAAGAACAATTAATTTAAAGTAAAGACAAAACCTAGTTTTCTTTGGTGACAAGATATTGAATATATCAAAAAATTTAAAGTATATGATTTGTGAGTTCAAAAAAATATTTTAGAAATCATTATTATAAATCCATAAATAAATAATCAATATTTAAAAATTTCCAATTTATGATTATCGTATGAAATAATCATCGAAATTAATTTTCTATTCATTTTTTATTGTTCACAAAAAATCATCTATTTATTAAAAGTTCGAAGAAAATGATCCTAAGTTAATTTTGAAATGATTTACTAAAAAATAGACGAAATTTTATTTTATTCAACTTTATTTAGAGATAAAATTATTTTTGATAATTTTTTTAAAACAGAATATATTTTTGAAAGATAATTTTAAATAAATAAATATCTACATTATTGGTTTACCATAAGTTAGGTTGTTACCCCAAATATAGTGTAATAAAAATATTATGTTCTTAATTAATGATAAATTTAAGTTATATCTTATTTTACGTGTTACCTTTTATAGGACACATATATATTCATCCTGTAATTATATATATATATATAATTTCTGGGTCATTGTGAGATTTTATTTATAAGTGGTATTTTATATAAACATTTTTTTTATAAATTATGTATTTTTATATTTGAAATCATAAAACCCAATGATTTATATTGATAATTTATGATCCCATTAAACACATCCATTATAGTTTATTATAAATTCAAATATAAAAATATATAATTTATAAATAAAAATTCTAGATGACTGAATAAATTGAAATTACTTATCAAATGATTCAAATATAGAAAATGATTTCACATACAAGTAGTTAGAAGAGGTGGTTGTGAATTAAAAATTTTACAAAAACTTATATGAAATACCTCTTACAAATTATATTTTTGAAGGATAAAAATATAAGTCCATCCAAAATATATAAAATAAAACTAAATAATATATTATAATTAAAAATAATTATATAATTGTCAATATTGAAGATAAAAATGTTCTAAAAAATTATATATATATCTATATAAAGTTCAATAAATGAATCATTTTGATGGTTTACAAAATTTGAATTAGAGAGTAATATTAGTCCCTCGATAGGGTCTTATAGTTAGTATACATGTAAATAGAGCGCTAAATAACTGTAAAGAGTACTTTTATATTTAATAAATTTCATCCAATAACACAAATTTCCCATTAAATTTTTAGACCTATCAACATTGAGGTTCATTACAAATATCATTTTTTAGATATTTATTTGATTTAATTCACTTTAAATCATTTTTATTGGACATTCATTATAATTCATTTTACCATTTTTTGGTTTGAATGAAAACTAAAAATATGGATATGATAATTTATTTGGTTACCATCACTAAGACACATATGGGGAACATGCATCAATTATATCTCATGTACCGAATCCCTATAATGTGATGTACTCTTCAAAGGGGTTTGGATATGTTACATCATAACCATGCTCATTGGCATATAAATTATAAGGAAAAATCACTATTAACTAAGATATTCTAGAATGAACATTTGTTAATACACTCATTGCTATAGGAATGATAAACATCCGATATTTTCAGGACATGTAGGGCTATTCACAATTTCCACATTTTTGGAATACATCCTCGAGTGTACATTGATTATTTGTTATAGCTCCACTGAGTATATCGTTTTTAGTTCAATTAATACCTTATCATTACATAACCTATTATTTTAGAATTATTATTGGACACATATTTAAATTAATGTTACACAATTGTTCATTCCACTTCTTTGGCAGTGTCTTCATCAGACTCCATCTTCTTCTTCTTCATATTTTTATCCCATCACCCAAAACACAATTTTTCTTTATTATATTTGGACATGAAATATTGTCATCTATCATTGTGTTTCTAAAAAATTTTCAATACCCCTACTGAAATAGGGATTTAATGTGATAACAAATTGGACAAATTTTAGCACCACTACAGGATATAATAACCACACATAAATCTTCTTTATTTTCCTCTATTATTTCCATAATTAAAGTTATTATGATAATTCCTTCAAAGTAAAAATAGATTCTTCTAAAAAATTGATTAAATACGCATTTAATAAACTAATGTAACACTAAAATCATATTATAATCTAGCATGAATAGTTTTATAAAAACAAGAAATGTGATGTGTGAAAATTTGTTGATCTATTTAAGCATCTTCAGAATCAAATCCTATAAACCTGGTGTGTCCCTATGTGACACACCCATTGAAAAATACATCCTTCAGACACCATGGTGTAGTATTATTTTTTTCAAACCAATATTTCCTTAAAAAATCCAGGCTCTGTGAATTATTATTTTATTTTTCTTCTTTTGTAGAAATGAGAACCACCAAGTCTATCATCCAAGAAAACACATTCACCATGAGCATAATTTTCCTTCCCATGGATCATAGAGAGACTCCTAGGACACAAAACAATTTAACAATATTTTTTCTATAGTCTCTAATAGTTTTGGCCAATTTGATCATCATATATTTAATTTATCACAATGTCATGGTTGTGTTGTCTGTTCTATAAAAAGGCATAAAAACATATCTCATGTTGCACTCACTATAAAGTGAGTGACGTCATAGTCAAACATCAAGTCTCCTTTCTTCTCTAAATTTTATTGTATGAATTCTATAAATACCCAATTAACATATACCTACATTTGGTCTTCATCATGTTTTATATATTCTCTATAATTCTGCTGTGAGGACCACCCTCGCTTGGCTGATTTTTGATTTCCTATAATGGGGTTATCATTTTATACCATAGTAGTAAGTAATCATGAACTTTAACCTATCTTATTCATCAATTTTACCAATCATAGTGACCAGGTCATAGTATTTTCCATGTTTGGAAATGTATCTTCTTCATTTCTACATGATTATACTAATATTTCAATTTCCATTTTCATTGCTATTATGGATCCTTATATAACTTTTTATCTCTTCCATATTACCTCTAGAATCAATTAATTTTGGGTGTAAATAATTTTTTTAAAAAACTATATTGTGAAAAAATACAAGAAAATCACATTGGGTTCCTAAAATCCACCCCTTTTTATTTGGTTTTCAATATCCACCACAAAATTTTATTATTCCTTAAACCCCTCATCGACATTTAAATACAATGAGAAGATACACATCCATTAAATGTGGGGATCTTCTTTTAAGGATAAAATCACCCTTTTTAAAAGGTTAATCTATATTAATATTCAATTATTTATACCCTTTATTATGTAAGAAGCTACTATAATCATTATTTGGTCCTTCTTAGTCCTCAAATTTCAAAATAGAATCATCAGGGGCTTGAACTACCCCTTTTAGGATTATGAGGGATTAATCATCTTATGTTATCTCTCCATTTCTCAATACACCTTCATCCATTGGCATCGCCCACATGTATTTATCCAAATTATCAGAAATCCATTGAAAAAAGATCCTATTGGATCGACGAACTCTATATTTCTAGAATATTCAAAAGTTCATTCCAACTATATTTTATCTATAGATTTATTGAGTGAGGCACCAATATACTATTTTTAATGTTTGTAAATTCTAAAATACTACTAGTCCTAGTGTTCGTGTAAGTAAATATAAATTTTAAAAGAACCATCATATATGTAATTGTCATTAATTAAAATCAAAGAATGCTAAAGAATATATATCATTATTTAGTTCTCTACAAAACATGTTACATTCACCATCATAATACAATTTGATTTCTAATAAAAAATAATAAAATTTTTAGTAAAGATCATACGACATATTGATGAAACTATCCATTTGTTAAAAATATAAAAAAATGATTCCAATTTTACTCTATGGAATTTAGTTCATTAGAAAATTTATTCAACTAAAGATAATTCTTTATAGAGTTTTAATTTTATTTCATAACTCCCCATAAAAATTTTAAATCTTGATAATGATATGTTATTAATAGAATTGTGGGCTCCACCTATGGGAATATAACTTATATCTCAAAAAAATATTTAAATAAAAAAAATTATTAGATGTTACCTAATATATAGACACATGTTAGAAAAAAATAAAAATAAAAATATGTTGATCATTCTATTGTATATAATATCATCATTTTTTCGTGAGGCTTTATACTATATTTCTATATTTTTCATATCATTTTTGAAATCTATAACAATAAATCTTATTAAATACAAAACCTCAAGCATCATATATCCCCCTTAATTTTCCACCACATCATAAATTGTTAAAATAATGACTTTTGGGAGAGGGGTACCATAATAATTTTCTTGTTTAGGAATGAGTTTTTCCATATTGTACCAACTCTCTAGATTTTATATTTACGTTTTCCTTTATTCATATCATGGGAATAGAATAAAATCATCTCATCAGCCTATATTTCATCATTCATAGAAAACTATATTAACCAATTTTTTAATGATATCCCTTGTGTGAATCAACACACAAACTTATCTTTCTGGATGTGAGCATTAAAATCATTCATTATATTTAGGTTTTCAACAATTATAGATGTGATGATACATTAACATTATTTTGTTGGGTCAATAGTGGATTTCATATCGAAATTTTTTTATATTACATCTTCATATTTTTTATTTCAATAGTTTTTAAATACAACTTATGAATCTATCTTCCATGATGTCTATATGTTCCATCATGGATTATTTCTTACTAGGTCGGTTATTTTTAATCTCTTCCATTCCCTGAGGTTGTATAAAATATTCATTCATTTTGTGATTTTGTTTTTTCCTTATATGATATTTGGTGTGATTAATCAAATCATAGTGCATGACACACAATTTATTAATTAACATATTTATTCTCCAAAACCAAAAACATATATTTCATATTAACATATGATTTTATTGGATAATTTCATTCATCACATGGCCTTATAATATATTTTATTTTTATTGAATCATTATACTTCCACACATTCCTCCAATTATAATATCTTCTGATGTGACTAAGGCAAGAATCAACAGAGTATTAACCATAAAATCATACCTCATTTGGTATCTCATAGATTTATATACTTACAATAATATAGTTGTTCTCTCACACATGGAATTTTGAGATTTGATAAAAAATCTCATAATGTTCAAAATCTTTCTCCAGTAGTTGTGGTTTCGATAATGAAAATCCTTGTTTGAGCTGAGTCAATGAACTTTGTGTTTTCATCATGATTGAGATGGGTTACTTGATAACTTAGGTATATGTATGGTCCTATACCTAAGTAATTGTTATCCGTTGATTTCATACATTTTGGTTTAACTTTGTTGGATTTTGTGAGACATTGAGGGTCTCGGGGACCCTACTGAGTATCATTGTACTCACCCCTACACGGGCTAAGCCCGCACGTCATTGTGTTGGATGCAGACGACAGACAACGCTGATGGAGGCTGAGGGTGCCTGGACTGGACAGTACCCAGAGGTGGACCACTTGGCAGGACGTACACGGAGCGGACAACCGGACCCGAGGTGCTGAGGAGGCCATCTATACCCACCCTATAGGTGGGAATCCCAGAGGAAGACTCAGTGGTTTCTGCTTTACTTTTCTGATGTTGTACTAGTCTTTCACTTGTACTGTACTTTACAGTTCGTTCTGTATTCTGGCCCATTAACTTTTCAGTACTTAATTTTGTACTCAGTTTACATAGTGCTTACTTCATTTGTGTACTTTGTTGTGTTTTTTTACTTTTATAATGGAAATCCATTCCCTTTTTATCAGGATTTATGCCTTTGGTGCTAGTCTCCAGCCCCTGGCCTATGGAAGGTGGGCTTGGGGTAGTCACAGCATGGGCCCCGAGGATGGGTCATGACAAATTGGTATTAGAGGAGTCGGTTCTACCAAAAAACATAGGACTCTGATATTTTCTTTCTATGAAGAAATAGTGTTAAGGGTACCAAGTGTGGTTTTCAGTTTAGGGAGTTCAGTGTCGGTGCGGCGGCCGACGTATCCATACACCAGGACCCTGACTAATGATTTCCGACTTAATGCACAAAAACACTTATTGCATGTGTATTTCCAAAAGTTTTCTTTAAGTCAGATCAAACCAGGTCAGCTCACCAGGTATAATCTTTTGATCATGGAGCACCTGTTTATTTTTCAGGATGTCTTCACCTAGTCGGTCAGCTCGGGGTCCGAGTGGGGATCGTGATGGTAGCCCACCGAGCAGCGAGGCCACGATGCAGGGCCCCATCACAGTAGAGGCACCAACGGTACCACTAACCACTGGGCTACTGTTTCCACCATCCCTAATAGTAGATGGTGCGCGTCGCTTGAGTGCATTGCACGAGTTCCAGCGATAGAGGTCATTGAGGTTTCGAGGTGAGTCAGATTTTCAGACGGTTGGGTACTGGCTAGAGGTTGTATCATGAGTTTTCCACATAGTTGGGACACCTGCTGACTTGATGGTGTACCTAGCTATTAGTCTCTTTCAGGGAGCAACTGAGAGGTGGTGAAGCCTGATGCTCTAGTTTTATGATGAGGTGACCCTCACCTGGGGACACTTCGAGGGTCTTTTCAGGACAGAGTTTGTACCAGCAACTCTACGCTCTGTGTGGGCTCAGAAGCTACTGCTCTCCCCGCAAGGCTTTCCAATTATAGCAGTGTCTTCTGCAGCCAATAGTAGACAGATGACACAGAAGTCCTAACAGAAAAAGACAATAGGTGGGAGACCTCAGGATACATGATTGGTTGTGCGAGGCACATGAAACAGAGCCAGCTATACGAGGAGCAGGAAGTGCTATGCATGTAGTGGGCAGGATCACTTGGCTCGAGACCGACCGACCCGTCCAGCAGATGAGTAGCAGGCAGTAGAGGAACCTACCCGACCGAGGCAAGGGAGTTGGCCGTGTAGCTGGGGGTGGACTACGCGTCGAGGTGTCGCCACCACCTCCACCGGGATGTCCACCCCGACCGCAGGGAACTTGTGGATATGGGAGAGAACAGTTCCAGGTAGCTGAAGCATATGACTATGGAGCTTCGGTAGCAGGTGGACAAGAGCGGGACTAGTTCCTGGCATGGAAGCCTTTGTTCTTGGTTCTTCTAGCTTCCTTGTTATTGTTGTTTGTGGTTGTTATGTGTCGTTGTAATTTGAATTGTAGCAATAAAAGACACTTTTATTTGTGACGTTTTCTTTCCTACCTTTTGTGCGGTTAAGATAAAGAGGTCCCGGTTAAAACTGTTGAATTTACCCTCACATTCAAGATTCCGACTAGAAGAGACCTAGTGACCACACACTGATGCTGACCGTGCGACTCAACCCTTGGAGGTGAGAGTGACGATTGGATATCTTGGTAGTAGCATCAAGGCCTTACGACGTAGTCCATGGCATGAAATAGTACTGTTCATGTTAGGATTGATTGTATTAGGCAAAGAACGTGGTTCATCCAAAGGATGAGACCAGATTTCTTTTATCGGAAAAGGAGAAATCTTAGCAGATCTTGTAGGACCAGAGATGGTTCGGGCTATGACAGAGAAAGTGCAGATCATCCTAGAGGAGAAGAAGACTACACATAGCAAACATAAGTCTTTTGTTGATAGGAGATGTAAAACACTGGAGTTCAAGGATGGTGACCACGACTTCTTATGGGTCTCATCTCGACGAGGTCTACAGAGATTTGGCTGAGGCAACAAGCTATCTTCGTGATTCATCAGACCATTCCACGTCCTCTGCATGGTAGGCGAGGTGGCTTACTGCCTGGCCCTTCCACTTCAGTTTAACCGAGTGCATGACGTCTTCCATATATCTCAGCTGAAGAGATACGTGGATGACCCTACCCACATCATCGATCATGGGAAGATGGACATCGATGACGGGGTGAAATTCATGGAGATCCCAGTGGAGATCGAGGATCGATAGGAGCGGGTCCTGTGTGGATGGTCGATTCCTCTAGTGCGCATTCACTGGTATTACGGGAACCTCCAGGAGAGCACATGGGAGCGGGAGGCTCAGATACATGATCAATACCTCCATTTTGTTTCCCTAGTATGTGTTGTAGATTTACGGGGAATTAAATCACTGCGGTGGGGGTAATATAAAGACTCATAAATTTCAAGGAACATTTTTTCTTAAATTCTTTTGAATTTCACGAGTACGCAGTTTCTGACGGCACCTGATTCTGAGGCCCGGTGTTCCCAGAATAATTTTTTGAAGTTTTGTTCGGGTACGTTTAGTGAACGTACGAGTGGGTTTTTCTATCTTTTGAACAGGTGCTCGGAATTGAAATCTGAGGGCACCGATGAACTCACAACGCTGGTATTCACTTAAGGGGACCTTTACCGCAGTTGCATTTTATGTGGGTTGAGAGTTAATATTTGGGGCATTAGAATAAAATAAATATAATCTGTGGATCACAATTTCATTTAGCTATGTTAGATATTTCCTCCCAAGGGGAGTTAGAGGTGGGGACCATACCCACATAACCTCCCATGAGTGGATATTTGTGTGGTCGGGCCCACACGAACCCCTAACCTTTCATCTCCCCATAACTCCCCTTAACCCCCCCATTAACACTCCTCTACATTAAGTTGACATCTCCCCCTCATTTATTATGTGGATCCTCTACACATTCCACCAATTGATTGTACCCCCCCAACTAATGAAATTAATCTCTTAATTAATTAATCTATGTGTCAACAATTCATTTTTGAATTGTTTTGAATTGGTTGGAAATTCTTTTAAAAAGAGGGGAAAGTATTTTTATTATTTTGGTTGGAAAATATTTGTTGGGACTTGAGAGGATTTAGAGATTAGTGTTCTTCTCTCAATGAATAACACCATAATTCCAATTAAGAACCACTGAGGGACATCGATTACCTCCATCGATCTTTGGCCAAGCCCAAGGAGAAGGACCTACCCGCAAGGAACACTGATGACGTGCCATCCACGGTGCCTTCTTCCCCGACATCAACGAGTTGATTCCACCTCTCCACGATGCCCGACCACAGCGATGCTCGTCTTTTGTGGCTCGTCTACAAGTGATCCTTTATTCGAGGTAGGGTGGTTTTATTTAATTTTATTTGAATAAAATTGTTCTTTGTTCTTCGTGAAACCATGCTTAATCTTCAGCCATATGATACCGCCTGACACGGAGGGAGCGGGCATAACGAGCATGGACTGATGACCCTCTATTGATCCTCATTTCTATTATGATGGCCACAGTGATGGAAAGGGTGGCGGAAATCGGAGGAAGCGGCAACCGTATTCCTGTCTCGTGGAGAGAAACCATGTCCCGTAACCCCGGGCCGCTCCACCGAGGAAGAACCGGCTGGCCGTAGCCAGCCGAACTGAAGGAAGACCACGACACCTAAAGGGGTTCCGCACTACAGAAGACCGCGGTCCGTGCTCCGTGGGCTGCTTCGGCGGTGAACCGGTCGGCTCGTCAGCCAGCTGGGTGAAGTAACCGCGACACCTGAAGGTGTCGTGCAGCAGGACAACAGCCTGCCTGAGCGGGCCGCTTGCGCAGGGAAGAACGGTCAGCTATGGTCATCCGGATTGGAGGGAGGTGCCCCACCGGGGTGGGTCACGCGCAATTCACTGGGCCGGTCCGACCCCTTGCTGGGTCGGACCCGTAAAAACCGGGTTGATCCGACCCGCCAGCCCACTCGGCTTAACGAGCAAGGACCATTTTTACTTAAATGGGAATAACTCGAAGACCACATGTTCGATCGACATTACATCTATGGCACTGGGATCCTCGTGACGGAGTGGTCCTTTTGCGATACCCTAGGTGAGTTTTGTACGACATTGGAAAAACGTCCAGGTTGGTTCGAAACCAAAACCAACTCGGCCCTCAGAGCAGAAACGCTTGTAACATAAGGACCGGACGTCAGATTGACATGCCGTCAACTACGTTGGTTTCCTTTTGTTGAGACTATTATTTTTGCACACTCCATGTGAGATTAGGATGAGATTAGTGTATGGTAGGGTTGGATTTATCTTAAAAACCAATCGGGCCACTAAAACGAAAAAGCCAATAACTCACAGTCCGGGCGTCCCATTGATGCTCCGTTTGTTGCGTTGAGACCCCTATGATGCAGAAGTCCTTTGATATAATATCACGTGATAATTAGTTACACATAGAGTATCAACCATTAGCACGTCGAGCGGATCCTCCTGGAGATGAGCATACGGAGTACGGAGACCTAGTAGCTGTAGACCCGACGGCTGGTTGACCGATTTGACTCTGAGTGATTCGAATATCCCAGTGGATGGAGTGCCTGGTTTGGAGGCAGAACCACGGCAGACGATGTGCCTGGCTTGGCAGCAGACCCGCAGTACTCGACAGGAGGAGTACCACTGACAGCTATTTGGGGGAGCACCCGGTTTGGCGGCAGACCCACAACGGACGGAGCGCACAGTTTGGCAGCAGACCCTCTGTACTCGATAGGAGCAGTACCTCGGAATTCTAAGTTTAGTGAGTAGCGCCTTAGAGTCGCGACATGGTCACTGTACACGACAGAGTAGGATTTCTCCAGCTGTTGAGGTTTCGATAAGGAAAATCCTGGTATGAGTTGAGTCAATGACCTTTGTGTTTTCCTCGTGATTGAGATGGGTTACTGGATAACTTAGGTATATGTATGGGAATATATCTACATAATGGTTATCAGTTGATTTCATACTTTGGGTTTTATCCTTGTCAGTTTTTTTGAGACCCTGAGGGTTTAATGGTCCCTACTGAGTATCATTATACTCACCCCTGCACGGGCTATGCCCACACCTCATTGTGTTGGATGCAGACGACGGAGATCGCTAACAGAGGCCGAGGGCGCTTGGACTGGATGGTACCCAGAGGTGGACCACTTGGAGGGACGTACACAGAGCAGACAACTAGACCTGAGGTGCTGAGGAGGCCATCTGTATCCACCCTTCAGGTGGGATTCCCGGAGGACAACTCAGTGGTTGCTACTTTACTTTACTGTTGTTGTACTAGTCTTTCAGTTCTACTGTACTTTACAGTTGAGTTTGTATTCTGGCCCATTTACTTTTCAGCACTTACTTTTGTTCTCAGTTTACGTAGTGCTTACTTCAGTTGTGTACTCTGTTGAGTTTTTTTACTTTTATAAAGGCAATCCCTTCCTTTTTTATCGGGATTTACACCTTCGGTGCTAGTCGCCAGCCCCGGTCCTATGGAAGGTGGGCTTGGGGTAGTCATGGAATGGGCCCCGAGGATGGGCCGTGACAATATTAATTATCAATATTAAGATCTATAATACACAATTTTAATATACAATTCAACAATATCCATTGTTTTTTAATCATAGAGAATAATAAAAAAATTATGTTTCATTGAAGAAAGTAATGTAAATAAAAATTCTCAACCATTTAAGGAAACTCTACCTTAGAGTATTCTTATTAAAATATAAATGTCCCATTTATAAAGAAGCAATAGAGTAATGTAATAATATATATATATATAACAAATAACAAAAAATTCCTCTGAATAATTTCACTAAATATTTGAATGACTAAAAATATAATATAATGTTATGATTTATATTACCTATAATAATCAGAAATCATATTTGGATGTTTTGAATTATTTTTTTCATGATCATCACATATCTTATTTTGAATATTAACTATTTCATAAAACTAATTAATCATGTTTTAAAGGATTTTGTGATTGTCACTCTAATTTTCTATCTGCACTAGTAACTTAATCATTAAAAAAAATTCATATTGATGAGTAATTATATCTATATATAATAATCCATTTAAATAAATATATTCATCATTGATTGTGAATGTGTATTAAAATTTTTCAAAATTTTCACATGTTTAGTTCTCTATTGATTGAAACCAGAAACATTTCAAAATTCAAAAATTAATAATTTAAGTTTTTTATTGAACTCATGTATTTCATATAATATGATTATATTTTTTCTAACCATTTTATCACTGATAATAATTAATCTTTTATGATTAAATCATGGTTAACTTAGTTATCATTCAATTATCTAAGATTTATCTTTTTAGGATTAATGAATATCATCTAAATATATCTTATGTCATCTAAAAAATATTCAAGACGAATAAAACATTAATTTTCAAAACCAAGTTTCTCAAAATCTATTAATATAGCCTCTTAATCATACAATCATTTCCTTTAATAATATTTCATACCTTCATCATATTCATTATATATTAAAATGAATTTGGAGAAAATTTTGAGGAGAAAACATTAATTTATTTTTTACATTTTATTTTTTAGAAGAATTTGAATCAGATCCATGTAATTTATGATTAGTATAAGAACCATCAAAATATGATGATAATGGGGATGAAATTTCATAATCTTTTTTTGAATAAATTTATCTTCCTTAGATGAGAATACATATTCTTATTTTTTAAGAATAAGTGGGAATATTGAATCCAAAGATACTAGTATATTGACTTTAATCACTTTTATTTTCCCTTTTACAAATTGAGTAGTTGAATATTGATTCATTATAGAATGTAATAAATATTTTTCATTTACAAATTTGTGATTTATAACTACATTTTCAGTCAATAATGAAAATTTTTTATTAGAACAACTAAACTTCAACATTTATTATTTTTTACAACCCTTATTTCTATTAAACATAGTTTACTCTTTTTATCCACTGGCCTTGTAATTTTTTTTCAACCTTCTTTATGTTATATTTATATTTTCATTTATTTACCTATGAATAGTTCATTTGTAACTTATAAATCCTATTCTATAAGCCATCATTTTGTTTCGTATTTATTTCATATAACCTCTAAATATCAATAGAGTGGTATTTTATTGATGTTTTAAATTTATCATTTCATGATTTATATTTATTTATATTCAATTCATAGTATTTTTATTATATATATTAATTGCATTTTTTTTCAACTCATTTTTACTCCTCTAATTTTTTTTGAAACCATGGTTTCAAAATGCTTACGTTGTTATTAATATTCATTTTCTTTATCCTAATTAACTTTTATTTTCATAGTTTTTATTTAATAAAAAAAATTTCCCACAATTTTGAGGGGGTTAATATTTAACTCTTTTAGACCCATAATGAATACATATTATTGGTATTATTCTTATATTTAATTTTTTTTATTCTTGTATCATAGCTTCATTTATCTAATCAATTAATATTTGTTCTTTTAAATTATGCTTTGACATAATTTTTTAAATAGTTTCTTTATTTATCATATTTCATTTTTATTTTGACGGTCCACCTAGATCAGTACCTCTGGATCCATCGATATTTTATAAATAATTATTTTTATGGTGAGATAGAGATAAATAATTTTATTACTCACTATTATAGAAATTATATATTCATGTTTATCCAAAACAAAGAAAATTAAATTAAAAAAATTTATTAATAATTGAAGTTATAGAATATAAACATCTTGTACATTTACTGCATCCTTATCCCACATAATGTAATAATATAATATTTATATCTTGTAAGAAACTAATCTCTATTAATCTCAATTATTTCCCATCATATAGGGTTTATAAAATAAAAAGAAAATATTGTTGAAAACATTTCATTATTAAAGGAGCAGGACTCATGAAATTTTTTAGGATATATATGTAAGGATTAAAATTTAATTAGAAGAAATAAATATTGAATAAATATGTTTAGTTTCATTATAAACACATGGTCATCAGTAAATAATTTAGAAATATTTTCCTCATTTATAATTTATAATTTAATATCCTATAAATAATATAACTTATGTTTAAAATATATTTAACATAATTAATTATAGATGGATGTAATACTAAATATTGAATTTGATAATCCATTTTATGATGTTATTTATCCTTTTCTACCAAGTCATATCGATTATTCTTCAATAAGAAATCTCTCTGAACATATTTTTATTCAATAATCAAATCCGGGAAATTAAATAGATTACGAAACATAAAATATTAAAGGATCCTGATAATTTGTAAATAAGGTGAATTCATAATCATGAAATATTAGAAATTTGAAAAATAATATAATATATTCAACATAATATTATTATATTAATTTTTAGGGGCCCGTTACCCTTTATATAGGAAAAGATGATAAATCATGAACCTTGATCAAAATGCTGAGGGATTATTATATCATGATACACCTTATAAATATAGAGAATAAATTGTACTTAAATATAATTACTAAATTTTAAATTTATGTACTTCCATTAAATTTATTCAATTCAAGGAAAATGGAATTATTAAAATATAAAGTAAAAGGAATGATGTTAATGAAATGTTGTTTGAAAATAAGATCGTTGAATGAAATGAAGATCCATATATAATAAATCCTTTGATATAAATAAACTAGGAATAAATAAAAAATAAGATTCAATATTTTTCATTGATAAATAATTTTTTTGAAATTGTATTATTTATATGAAAATATAAGTCCATGAAGATATTATAAAAAGATTTTTTATCCATATATTATATTATAAAACTTATAGAATGTAATTTCATTTTTGATAATATATTATTTTTATATAAAAATATCCTACAACCTTTTGAGTGGGATTTTCCCAATAATATGTATAATCAAAAAAAAGAAACATGGTAAGCTAAAATAGATCATTTAAATCTTATTTTACATATTGGAATCATTCAGAATATATAGGATTAGTAAAAATAAATATAAGATTATTTTTAGTTAATTTACTTTTATGAATATTAACACACATTAGTTAATGGCCCCAAATGTAATGGTGTTGTACATTTAGGTTCTTATCTCATGATTGATGTTTCAATTTTTTGGAAGTTTAATTGAAAGTTTTATTAATATAGAATAAAATAAAAAATAGAGTGAAACAAATTTTAAATTTTTCGGGTCTACTTGATCCCCAATAACTAATCATAGACTCTTCCAACTACTATATATTGATCATTATTAATGTAAAGTTATATAAATTATTATTACTTAATGTACTAATATAGTAAATACACACATAAGAAATGAATTGATAAGGACATACTTTTAATATCTATTCAAGAAAACCATAAAATCTACAGCCAGATAACCTTTTAAAGTGAATTCATATTAAAATGAAGATAAAATTCTAAATTTTGAATAATATTTATCTTAGAACAATGACAAGTTAATTTAATAGATTTAATGGGGGGTTTATTTATTATTTATGAAATATTGAAAAAAGGAATAAAAAACAACAATATGTAGTCAGGTATGAATTATGTATAGTATATTTCTTATCATGGATCTATAAATTTTTTCCACATCATTCCCAAAGTCGTTAAAATAAATAATATAAAAATTACATAAATATGAAATAATTCTGATTTAATTATCAAATCAAAATCATTTAACTAGTTAAATTATGTATTTTAGTTGACATAAAATACTTCTTATTTATTTCAGAGAAATTAGGAGAAAAAGAGTGAAATTTTATACACGCATCATACAAATTTGAAATTTGGATTTCATAAATTATGAAAAACGTGCTAAAATTAATTTTTGAATGTATATAGAAATAATTTCAATTGATTAGATTTATAATATTAATGATCAACTAGAAAATTTTGATACCAAAATGTTTTGATCTAATATTACATTGCTGATGTTTGTTTTGGAAATAGTTTTTTTTCAACTTAATCACATTAGGCTCTTATGGCTCATTTTTGTCCATAAACTGATTATAAATGTTTGATTTTCCTTTATAAATTTATTATTCTCAAATCATTATGGGTTTCCATCATAAAAAACCTCCCGAACATATCAAAAAAATAATGGGAATCTTAATTTCCATTTGATTTTATAAGAAAATCAAATGAGGTGACATGGATACTGGAATTTACATAGACTAAATAGTTTATATATCATCAAAATATTCTTCAAAATCTATGTTCTCATTCTTATTAAAACTCCATGTAACAATTATATCCATATTTTGAACTATGGTTATATTTTTATCACATTTATTTGTGAATAAATTTTTATTTCCTATAAATAGAATATTATGAGAATATTTTACTATTGTCCAACCCATGTTCCATTAATATTTATTGACTAAATCCTGAATAATTATCATCTAAATTTCATCACTTAAAGTATCATATATTATTTGAGGCTCAAAAGATGATAAAAATAGAATATATTCATATTAATTAAGTAAATCTCTTCTTATGTTGATAAGTAGTTTAACATCATAAATAATAATTCTTTTTAATAATATAGCATTTAAAAATTTTATTTTCAAGGTGATAACGTAATATATTCCACATGTTCTAATTTATCACTATTAAAAGATATATATTTCTTGTGGAGTGAATTTTTAGATAGGCATTTAAATTGTTACTTCTAAAACATAAGAGGTTTGAAAAATAAAATCTAAATCACATCAAGAATTATAAATTTTAGAAAGTGGTAAATAAATTAAATAGGTTTAATCAATCATCATAATTACCATTTATTTAAGAGAATTCAACCATTTTTGAAACCATGATAAGACTTACTTGTGGTAAAGTAATGAATAAAAATCATTCGTCGGATTTTATTTCAAATTTAGCATGATAATTGGATGAGTCTATTTTAATTTAAAAAAATTGTTATTATTTGAACTATGAGTGATAAAATTTCAAATATGGTTATGATTTTTTTGTCTTGAATATATTTTAGATGATTTGAGAAGTCCCGATCGTGGTTTTGGAGTATTTGAATATTATGGGACTTGATGTATTAAAAAATATGAAATTTAGACGATAAATCTATGAAAAAGGAATATAAATAGAATACTCATGAATAAATTTGATGCATTAAAGGATAAAGATGAATAAATTTTGAATCAAAAAGGTAAATATACAAATGTGATGATATGTATGAAGTCTATGGAGTATATATGATATCCTTATGAGTAGTAAGAAAAATGGTAAAGAAATTAATTAATTCCCCTATATGAAAATGAATTGAATCATATTAAATATAAATTATTGTGAAATATATTAAAGGAATACATATGACACATCTAATGGGAAAGCTAACATAAGATATTTTTAAATATTATGCATGGTTTTCTACATTTCAATTTGTGATATTTTGAGAATAATTTGTATATATTATGTTAATGAATTTGAAATATATTCTTCATGTTTTTCAATATTACTATAACTATAAATATTTATTATACATGGGGATTATGGCGTATTAAAACAAAAATAACATTGTGATGTGAGATGAAATTTCACCATTATATAAGGTTCCATGTTGTATGAATATATGTATGTGGACATACATTTCAATGTGGAAGAATTTTTAATATCATGTATTTTTTTAAGAATCAAATATCCCATGTATTTTCGTGAATTGGATGAATATATTTACAAATAATTTCAAAGAGATGTAAATGGGGTTATAATTTAGGATTCTATAAGAGATTTAGACCAGAAGATCATGACACTAAAAATATTGGGTGTTACCATTTAGAATGATGGAAGTTTTTTCATAATATATCATAAAAACAAAAATAAAAAAATTTAAATAATATGGATTATATTTAAAATTGATTAGATTAACAGATACCATAATATATTGAATAACTATTTTAGCAAAGAAAGTGATGAATAAAGTTGGTCAAAAACTGTTCAACTCATACAGATAAACTGTGTTTTGGAAATAAGTTTTTTGATTTATAATTATAGGAAACTCCATTAGGGTTGAATAAGATCATGTATTTTATGCACTATATTATACCTGATTTAATAATTATAAATACATGATAAGGATTGATGACTAGCTACTACTATGCTGATTCTTTCTGTGTAGTTATGGAGAATTCTAAAGAAGATCATATCGCTGACCTAGATTTGTGAGGAAGAGCATTGAAATAAATGATCACAATTAATATTTTGAAGGTATTCTTGAAGATTGTTGATTTAGGTTAAAAAATGTACTAATTATTGTGATTTTTGTGTAAAATTCAATAATTTATACACCATTTATCAGCTATTCGGATAAATAACCTTTAAATAGTCAATGGAGGAAACATCACCACTATTGTAAAAAATTTGATATTATAGTGATAATATTGGACTTGGATCTCATCCAAATTCTATTAATATGTATTATATCTTATTGGGGATGAACCGTGAAAAAATACATTATTTATTTTCATATAAATAATTTTTTAATGTGTTTATGGAGGATAAATTATGTTATAGTGTTTCATAATTTAATCACTCATATTGTTCATTTAAAAAAATATTAATAAAAATTTTCTATTTATTCTACCCCACCCCATAGTAGAACACCGTTGAATGGTAACATAATATTCTTTAAAATTAATAATGAATAATTTTCATCTATAATCATTGGGGTAACCAAATATGTTTTACATCAACTCAATAATTCATATGTTTCTTTTAATATAAGAAAAAAAGTAAAATATTATTCAATGTGTGGCATGAAATATTAATTTATTTAGTCTAAAAATATATAGTATATCTATTTTCCCAGAAATAGAAAACACTATTTCATAATTAGTTTTATTTAAAATATTAACTAGCCTATTTTTCTGGGTGTCCTTTGTACCAAAAATTTATGTATAGTTTCATTCTCATAAAAAATGGTTTGAAAGATAGTTTTTCAAATTACCCTCCATGATAATTAATGATAGTGATTATATATTTTTTTTATTTCATAGTATAGATGTTAATTTTTAAGAAAATTGTGTGATGTTGTTTTATATAATAGTACAAATCCCCATGTATATCTGGTAAAATCATTAATTTATATATACAAAAAATTCCTTTATTATATGAAATTTGTGTTGGTGAGGAAGGATTTATATGACCTAATTGTTGTAGTTCAGACATTGATACATCACTTATATATTTAAATATAGCCTTGTGATTCTTCCTATATAGAAATTGTTCATTAGAATTTGAATAATTAAACATATATTTTGAAAGTTACTCTGCAATTTCAGTCATTGAAATTTTGATCAAGGAAAATGTAATGATGTGTGCAAAAAAAATTATGAATGTAATTATTTTTTCAAAATTCCCCTTCAAAAGAGAAATGTGTTCGCCAAAATAACATTGGATGGTTGTGTGGGTGGTCATTGTTTACAAGGTGAAGGATGTGAAAATTATAGAGCCTACACCGTAGCTCACGAACCACACTGTAGAATATGGTGAATTAGAGGGGACTAAATCATGGAGGGAATGCAGGAATTCCCAAGTTATATTCACCATGTCTACCCTTCAAGGAGGAGAATGTACCACAATGTTTTTAGAGAGGATATAAAACCTTTTCCAAAATTAATCATGGGAAATGCTGGAGCATCCACCAAACAAGATATAGACTGATCCTAGGTGCCACATAACTGAGAGAACTTGAAGAGGCAGATCATCTTTAGGAAGGGAACATATATCCATGAATAGAATAAAGGAATTATATTCTATATGTACATAAGAGATATGGAATATTCTATAGGAAATCAACGAATAGGAGGCCAGTAGTGGACCACGTTACTCTAAACTGAAAGACTGATGGAATGAAGTGGCATAGATGGTGATATATTCATAGGGGTAAGTCAAATACTGTCCATGAGAGAATTTTCACAAAATATAGATGGGTACCCAAGAACAAATATCCTTTTTTGATATTTTTTATACACTAAAGATATTAAAGTGTGCACATAGTAGAGAGATGGATACAACATAATCCAGTTGTAAGAGAAGAAATTCACATGACAATTATACCTTGTTTCGTGAAAGGTTAAAATTTTGTTGGAGTAAATAATGTTGAATCCATATCCATTCATGAGATAACACTGTACTTATGTGTCCACACCATAGTCATATCCAATTTATAGTTGACTATAAGAGACCATTCTAGAGAATTCACGTGGGTTAATATAAGAATTACCACTCCAGGAGAAGTTGATCACATAAACTAAAGGAATACATTCCATGATACTATTTACCAAACCATAAAAGGAAATAATTATTTGATGGTTTCAATATAGTTATAGTTTAAACACCATTGTATATGAAAAAGTTAAACTACATTGAAAAAAATATTGCCACATCATAACTTGGCAGTTTCAATATTCTAGTATTTTTATCTTATAATGGAAGAAAAAGACTTATTTCTTGAATATCTAGATGGTTAATACTAATTAAATTATGAGATATGACCCAAAATATCATAAGGGACACCTGAAACAATCCTAGAATAATGCGGAGTCAATTATAACCTTCGAATTGAAATAGAATGTGATGCATTCCTGATGTGTAGTATAGATAGTGATAGACATAGGTATATTTTCCAGAGTAAGATTTTATGGGGTAATTTTAGAATCAGATGTATACTGATGATGTTTAAATAAGGTGTTATTTGAGTATTTTTATTCTCACAAGAATTCAAAAGATCATGTGATAAATATAAACACCATGTATAGTGTCTACCTGCATCCCATTATAGTTAAGAAGGAATGATTTAAAAAATAGAGGAGTGTGTTCCTTAATGAAAGATATAAGTTCATTCCATAATTGATCATGTATGTGGAATAATAGTGTTTTTTAAATTTAATAAAATTTTACTTATAAAGATGTGATATTTTAGTGAATTTTGTGTAAATATGCATTACCGTGAATACTCCATAGACTATCCCATTATAGGTGAATCATATAAAATCCATTATGTTTTTTAATATATTCATCACTCATCAAGTGGGAAGGTAGAGAGAAATCATAGTCTTATTAAAGATAAGAGTGAATGGACCATAATACATAAACAATTGTTTTAATCATAAATACCTGATTAACTCCCACCTAGGATTTTAACCTCTGTAGTGATATAATAAGTTGTATCAGAGTGATGATTTTCCCTTTTCTTTATTTGAATCCTTGAAATTTATTTCAACCATAAAAGAATCCCCATCATTTAAAGTGCTACATTAGTTTTCCAAAAAATATTTATAGAAAATTATTCTAGATATATGTCCATGGAAATTTAAATATGGTCCATTTATCGAATCACTTATAATTTTGAGTGCACAACCTTGATAAGGATATCTCATTAAGAATTGGACACAGATTTCAATCTGAAAAATTACTCTATAATTTCTTGTTTTAATATCATTTTAAAAACGTTATGGTTCAGTAAAACCTCTAATGTTATTAGGGAAAATATTTTTAATATTTATAGAGGACACTCGAATATCTTTGGAGAAAATTCTCATTTTCCATAGAGAAAATAAGAATATTTTAGAAAGACATAAAAAGATATGGTAGATCCTTTTTTGATCCAGACATTTTCATTATTAATGATTTGATAGGTCTCGATGAATATTTCATTGTTGATAATATCATTAAGAGAATCATGAGAAGAAATTAAACTCAATTAATGTAAAAACTATTGGTTCAATAAAAAAAGATCCAAAATACACATCACCTAATTGTTTTTGAATTTTTTTTTGGATTATGATGATATAAACAAAGATAGTTATTAACAGTGGATTAAACCACTTAAGAGGAAGAATTTAATTCCATTATTTATCTCTCAATCAAGTAAAATCCAAAGGATGATGAATTTGATGATATTATATCATTTTTACCATAATCATAAGAGATAAAGAGGAAGTTTTAATGGGAGGAATATTTTTTTCTTGAAATGAGGAAACATGGGACATATAGTATTTCAATTTCCTAAAAACTATAACAATGAGGATAAAACATACATAAAACCAATTAGGAATACAAAATAATGTTCAAATATTTATAAATAGTTGTTTTTTAAAAGGTAAATTTTCATTATAAATAAGAAATTTCTTTGGTGAACATGAAATAGAAGTAGTTGAAAGTTGTAATGACATGGGTGTGTTGATTGAAGAATTAGTTGGTAGAAAGAAAAAATCTCATAATCCAAAAAATATCCCAAACAATTTTTTTGAAAATATTCCTTTAAAATGATTTTGGAAATAATATATTTTTGAAGTGGTTTATATCTCTAGTAGAGTGTTATTATATGAAATTAATTGGATATATATACATATGTATGAAATTTTTTGTAGAAAATAAACCCAATCTCATGTACATTCGAGAGATTAGAAGTAAATATTTTACATTACACAAATAGAATAGAATGATATCTATAAACCATGTAGTTAAAAGATTATTTATTTGATACTCATTTCTGGGTTTAGGTTAAAACTATTACAAAATGGGACTTGAGAAAATAATTTATAGGAATTAATGTGTGGTGTCAACATGTGAACTAATGAAAAATACACATGAGATGGTTTGAATTGAAAACCAACCAATATTTTAGTCCTTATGTTACAATGAATCATAGGGTTTAATGATAGATATAATGAATATGTAATAATCTTATGAAGCCTCATATTTTGAACAATGTAAAAAATCAAAGAACATTTTCAAATAAAAACATGTAAGGTTGAAGTGATTGAAATAAAAATTATTAGGGACCATACAAACCTTGTCCAAAGTAAATGAATGTAGGCTCCAAAATATGCATCTTTATTATCATTGGTAGAATAAATATTATTTAACTAAGTTGTAAATGATTAGATTTGTGTTATGGATATGAATAATGATCCTTAATAAATACAGAAAAATATTACATGGGATGTTATCCCACGTATAGGTAGAAATAATTTCAATCAACCCCATGTGGGTATTCCAAAATAAACATAACAACGTTTGAAAAGTAATATGAAAAAAACACAGGTTTTTTAAAAATAGTATTACAAAATTCATGTCATTTATGTGTATTGGAAATTTTTTATTATGTAGAAAAAAAAACTATTATATTATTCTAAGCCATATAAATTCATAAGGTATTCAAAATATATCAAATTCATATCAAATTTTCTTTGTTCAATGGTTTCCTTGAAGATTAATTATACATTGAAAATCCAAATGAGTTTTACATTAATGAAGATGATGGAAAATTGTTTTAACTAAATAATGATCTATATGGAAATAATAATGCACCAAGAAGTGTGTATACATAGTTAGATAAACTTTTAATGAATATATATTTTCATGTACGAGGAGTAGATCATAACCTATACATCAATAAATATAATAATAATGGATCAGTATTACTTATCTATGTAGAAAAAAATAAATTTTTTAGTCTTGATAGATAGCCAATGAAATCATGTTTTATAATTAAAGATGAATGGATTCAAGATGTATCTAATTAGTGAAAATTCATTTTTCCTTAGAATATAGGAAATTGAATGAATAACTGGGGTATTTATCACCCAAAAGAGATGTTCATATGTGTTTTTAATATGATTTAATATGGAATATTCAAGGCCCATGAAAATTATAATGGATAGAGGGATAAAATTATCAAAATATGAGTTTAGAAACAACTACTATATTAATACATATCCAAAAATCATTAGAGGTTGTAATTGGACTATCAAAGATTGAAAACTTTTATTTTCTACCTATCACACAACTTATTTTCATAGTGATATCTTGGAAATCATCATGAAATATATGAATATAAAACATTGATATATACATCATATTAGGGAATATAGATTTTTATATAATAATGATTGACAAAAAATATTGTTTGGAATCATTCCCGAAGGATGGGATTGTTTTGTATATAACTAAATATCAATATTAGGTTGTGATATTCATCATGGGATCTCATGAATATCATTTAATGGACATATGTATGATTTTATATCATGAATAATTGTAGAGGTCAAGTACATTATTTCCACATAAGCATGCACCAAATTTCTATGGATGAAATGATAACATAATTATTTTGGTGTTTATGTTACACTATTATTCCAATATTGTGGGACAATTCATGTGAAATTAATCTTATAAAAAAATTATTCATCATTCCGGGGGAAAAAATTGAGATCAAATATTTTATCATAAAGTAGAAGGTGGAGCAATGAACTTTTTTATTGTAATTATTTCTATTACAAGATCAATTAGTGGATATAATTACAATGTCAATACCCATAATAGTGTTTGAAAAGAGTGGGTAGTTCAATGACTCCATATGAACCCATCTATTTAGATGAATCTAATATGATAACACCAATCCCCATCGCTTATTTCTTTCATCATGGAATATTTGCTCAGCTCAGTTATTTTGATTTATAACCCTATATAATGAACATTTCAGATAAGTGATGGTGTTTTGCTCATTTCATAATGGGGAGAAAGATATATATATGTCTGAATAAGGGAGAAAAGTATAATAAAATTAGAATGTATTTCAATAAATAATATGGGGGATAGATGTGGTTTTTAAAAGTATTCAATGGTGGATTTCATAATTATTAAACTCAGTTCAATCATCTCATATCAATAATATCCCACATATGCTTATAAATAATGATTAGTGTCTCACAGTTATATACCTTTAATGTTTCATTTTCATAAGATGTCATTTTTTAAGTGTTATTTAGTTTTTTAATATTATATAATGTTGATACCTTTGTGGAATATTTAATGAAATGTATTTTTTTTACAAGAGTGAGGTTGAGGAACTAACAGATTCTATGCCATAAGTAATGATTCATTCCCTAGAATGTGGTAAATTTGATATGGTTAAATTATGGATCACATTTATGTATTCACGTACCTTAGAAACCATGTACAACACACCACGATGAGGTTTCACCACAATCTTTTTTGGTAGTATGAAAAAAACTAGCCAAGCACACTCAAGGAAAAAACCCAAATATCCTTTAGATAATCTCTTGGCTGATCCAAGGAACAACATAGTTAAGAGATCTGATAGATAGTGTTTGTGTTTATTAAGAGTATACACAGACATTCATAGGTGATCGTTCCCATGGGTTGGAAGGTTCCTTAAAGTATTCGTCCATGCCACTGTGTGAAATCATCAAGGAGAGTTAGAGGGGATATCTTTCCTCAAAATGGGATAGCAATGAGAACATCGAGGCTTTTATGGAACTAAATTCATAGAGGTAGGTCTGGTGGGGGACTCAAATGTATTTTCCAAATATGTATCTTGTTACACCATGACACATGACCATGTAAGATTAATTTCATATCCACTTTGGATTTATATGATTCCACAATAAATATAGAAGGCAATGCCACAATTCATTTGGATGAGAATGTTTCAATACCATAGCAACAATTTGCATTGGAGAAGTTTTGAATTTAGAAGAAGTATTGAGTTTGAGATCATTAAGCCTACATGAGTTTGTTCTACAATAATTTTTACATTTTTCGGTCGGCTCTATTCATCATTTATTTAGTGGAGATCATGTTACAGATCGTGTATTAGGTAATAGAGGAGTTAATACTATACGAGAAGTTGATATAGTCAACTACATGACACCACATCATAGTTTTATTTACTATGCCACAATGATAACTAAGTAATTGATCATCATGTTGTAGTGAAGGTGGCCACACTATAGGTTATAGAAAATAGTTAATACTATTAAATAGATTTTATGTCTAATCCTCATCAAGGTAGTTTCATTGTACTGGTAGTTTACAGAAAGAGTAGAATAATGGGTGATATGGATTGAATATATGAATTTATAATTTTAATTAATTTTTGCATGATAATCCTAGTAATCATAGGGGACACTTGGAACAATCTTGTATGAAAGGATATTCAATCCTATCCATTGGATAAACTAAAGAGGGTGAGATTCATGCAATGTAGTATGGAGATTGAAAAACATAAAAATTATTTATGGTAATTTTTTTTGGAGAATTATTATAAATCTTATACATTTGGTTGAAGCTTGAAGAAGGTTTTATTCCAACTATTTTGTTATCATTTGATGCTCATATTGCATGATATGAAGAGAAACATAAACATTTTGTTATGTTTGAATCAACATTATATGAAGAATGGATGATTTATCATATAGAGCAGTGGGTTAATTATTGAAAAATAATTGTTATATGTTCAATTTGTCCTGGTATTAAACCATGTGGGTCAGTGGTACTACATGAAATTGTACATATAAACATTGAGAATTCATTTATTTTTGTGCTTAAGTCTATTTTAATATATGCTGCTTAGAATACATCATTAAAGGTGATCCATTAAATTCCATTATTTTCTACTGATTTCATCACTCATTGAGGATAACTTTAGAGAAAACTAGATGTTCTCTTCTATATGAGTGAATATGATCCTCGTTCTAGGAAAAAATTTATTAAACTTACATACCCTTCTTAATCCCACCTCTCATGGTTCTATCCCCCATTAAGAGGTTACATATTGTTTCATAATGCAATTCCTTCTATTTTAATTGTATAATCACTATCTTGTTGATTATAAGATAATTTTTGAAGTCATTATGAACTTATGATGGTTTATTTATCATTCCTAATGTTCAATGAGAATCCATTATCAAATAATCAACATATATTGAGAGGATAATTCTATAGTCCTATTTTATTAAAAACTTTAAAAATCAATTTCTTTTTATAGATTGATACATAACACATACCAATGAACTAACCTTCCACATTTTCAATAAAAAAAATTCTTCATTCATTTCTTTAAAAGTTTTGGATTCCTGACCTGGTTTCAGTCATACGATAAGAACAACTACTTTCATTGTACAAAATGCTTCGGCTACAAGTACTGAAAATAATTATCCAAAAAGTATCAAACCAATTTTTTTATTTAAACATTCTTTGTTTTTGAAACATTAATATATAAGACAATAGGCACCCACATTTTATTAATAATTTTTATTTATTAGATGTAATCACCTTATAAATATTCACCATGCCTATTTTGAATGAGTTCTTATTCTATAAAGAGAGTAAAATTCTCTACTGAACTCCTATTTAATATATATTAATTTTCATTTATATATAATCACATGGAATGAATAAATATTTTACTTTCTCATAAAATAATATTCTAATAATTTTGATTCTTTTTAGGGATTATATATTTTTAATATTTTATCCAAAGTTTTCATTCATGTTATAAATATAGATAAAATATTCTATGGTATTATAACATCACATTCATATTTAAAAACTTCATTCAAATTTCTATAAGGCTAAAAAATAGAAGTAGAATAATTATTCAACTGGGATGTAAGATTGGCAATATTTTAACAATACTTTAGTAAGATCATATATGTTATAACTATATTTTTTTAATGTTTTCAATTTAACAGAAACAGAATCAATTATATTATTAATAATTGATTAATCATCTTCATTATCATAAAATTAATTAAAAATATATATTGTCTACATAGAAATTGAAATTATAACATTGACTGAAAAATGGGTTTCATTCCATGGATTAGTTTTAGAAATGATTCTAGAGATCTTATTCAAATAACTACTTTTAGAAAAATATCAAACCAAGATTCACTACTATAACTAATTATTTTTTAGTCCTTAGAACACACATTCCATTATAATTAAATGATCTTTATGAATACAAATCTTTTCAAAAATCCCTTTTTATTGTCTATTTTATTGGAAAATCCGATTTGATTGGTCCTGGTTTCTTTCACATATAATATAATGAAAAAATAGACCCTATATATGGTATTGAATATTATACCATATAGGAATCATCAATATTAGAATAATTAAATAATTATAACATAAAATAAAAAAATATCTATTAAAATAGTATCTTCCATTGAAATTATATATGTTATAAACAATATAAAAATGAAAAAATAATATTTTATAATTTCAATAGACAATATAATAGTAAAGTAATAATATAAAATTATTAAAAATTAATAAAAAAATATAGTAACACATATGAATAATGAAACAATTTCACACATTAAAAGAATTAGAAATAAGTAGTGTTAATAGAAAAAAACCATACAATTTATATAGTAAGAAGAAATTTGAGTGTAAAAGTGTTTAAGAATATCTAGTTGAACACTAAGAATGATTTATTAGGTAATGAAAATCCATGTTCAATTACCTAAAAAATCATTTTTTCAACCCATATAAGTAGAAGGACGTATCCTTGATCCGGAAGTACCATGTTCTAATATAGAACCTCTTTGATCAAAGAATAAAAAGTAAAGTATCTTACCCTAATTCGTTATTAAAAAGTTATCCAAAGAATACAATAATTACACATAGAATTGTTTTATCATTAGAGTTATTGAGGATTTATTAGGTCAACCCATGAGTTTGTCTATCAATATAGACAAAAAATTATTATAACAAGAAATTATAGAGTCGTAGAAAATAATAACAACTATAATAGTAACATAGAAAAAAATTACAGAACAAATAAATGGATGAAACATTCTCTCTCAATAATATATATTTTTATCATCACATATTCTATATATTCGCTCTAAAACACTTACAACATCAATTATTGATAATTGTTTATATAAATATATTCTAAATAAACATTAGATATTATAAGGATTTCAGTTGTGACTCTAACAACATTGACTGCACCTCATAAAATTTATTCCTTATGTAATTGTTTTTGGTGATGTTTTTAGGTAATCATAATTATAAATGTATCTAATTTGGAATGGGGAAATAAACAATGATTTTATGTTCTAGAAGATACATTAAAATATCTATGTAAATGTTACTAACATAATTAATGTCCATTGTAATTAATCAAAATTATGATTTATAAGATGTCATTATAATAAATTAAATAACACCAAATTCATCAAAAAATGTTTTTATTTACTTTATACATTCTATTGTTTGGATTTTAGGTAATGTTTAATGATATTTAGATATAATTGTTTGTGGAAAAAAATTTATATGGTAAATAATAGAGTAAAAAACATTTTTATATGTAAAAATATCATTGTCTATTTTTTGGGTATTGTAAATGGATTAAAATTTTTAATAGTTGAGTTTTGGGAGAAATTAAAATATAAGAGAAATCCAAAAAATATTTTATTATTACAAACAATGGTATATTTTAGAAGAAGATTGTTGGGATCACATATTGGGGGAGAAATGGATGTTACAGTTATTGATGTTGTAAAAAACATGTTATACATAACACATCATAGTTAAATAAAATATTATGTCATCCTATTAGAAATGTAATCATTTATAAGAAAGGTTTACAAGGTCATTGGTTAATGAAATAAACATATACTTGTGTTAACATGAAATTAATTTTTGAATATGTTTTATGGTCATTGATTAAGGTAATTTGGTGATATTTATGGTAGATAAGAGGAATGTGAATATGTTTTTGTCTTCATTGTTGATTTTAATGGATTTATCAACCTTGATTTCGTTTAATTAACCAATTCATGATTGTATTTGTAAGTTTTTTGAATTAAAAGAATGGAAATAAAAAAATTCATTGTAGGTTCTAATATAATATTTTTATTCTATTGAGATTAAATAAAACATTATGTTTCATAAGAAACCACATTGTTGTTTTGATTGAAATTAATTAAGTTATTAGAAACCACCACTAACCTCATTTCATTGGAACAATGATATAATATTAATGGTAATTAAAGGGATATTTAGAAGATATTTCTAGAGATTTTTGGTTCCTGCTGACAAAATTTATTATGGGAGTGATTACACATATACATAGATCGCTAGTAAGTGTTATTATTGATCTATACCAATGGTGTGTATTATTAAAATCTCCACATCCACGATTTTTATTTGGAATATATGTTGAGTTGGATGAATCCTACGATTTTTTATTCCAAATATGACTTTTTGGAGTTAGTTGATATAATTGATGGCTGATCATTAAATGGATGGATATTTATTAAGAAAGGGGATTACAACCTCTTTTTGTATGAATGTTAAGTACTTTTTTTATTAGCTAAAGTGATGATGGTAAAAAAAATTGACCACATTAAACAAATTATGCATCAATTGAAATGATGGGATATGTGTGGATGAGTAATGATTACTATGTATTAAATACTCTACTAATATAAACATAATATTTATGGTAATTAGAGTAAGTGATGTGGATAGTATTAATGATGTAAATAAAGAAAATTAAAATGGACTAGTAATATGATAGATTAGTAAATATTTATTAATAATTGTGGTACACATTTCATTTTGTTATATGAATTTCAATTTTAAATTATCATTACTGATATTTTGGACCATGAAAATTTTTGTGGCTATTATCATTGGAATTGATTCATAATGATTTTTATTTTTGTATGAGGATTTCATATACTATATGGGGTATGTTGTTGCCTGAGGATTTTTTTGTGATTTTTAGGGACCTATGGATGACTTTATATATGTTTGAATGAGTATGATGAAGTTAGAGGTATTTCAATTGTGTTATAATTATTATCATGTTTGTATTTTTTTTGTTAATACGGTGGTAGTGATTTGATACTGTTGTTATCTTATATGATTTTAATGTAATTTATTATAATTTTAATAAATTTATTTTTATAATTCATTGTTATTTCATTGGGTATATGTAATTATTGATGGTTTTATGAACCACAAAAGAATAATTTAAATTAATTTATAATAAAATGTATTTTAATATTATGTATCCCCAAACCCAGAGTAATGCTCATTCAGGAATTTTTAAACTAATTTAAATAGATCTAATGAAAAAATACATTATCTTATTATCCATTATTCTATGATGTTTTTGATCATACAATATATCCCTTTTGGATATCCTTCATTCCAATGTGAGGATACGGGGGATAATCCCACAAATTATGATCCATATGTTCCCCTTTGACCTCTGAGCAACAAAAATTTATTTAGGGTGTTTGTACAACCAATAAATTTCCTTTAAATGTTCATGTTTAGTGATAATCCATCGATCATGAAGGAATATCTATTTCATTTCTCATTATAGGGAAGAAAAGTTAATGTGGATGAATTTGAGATAGATATAGAGATAGAGAGACATAAGTCTATTATGGGAACCAATTATCTGTTATTAATTTTTTGATAAACCATAAACAATAGACATAAGCATGTATTTACATATTTAGAGTTGAGGGTAAAAAATTACATAATTTTATACCAGAACATAAATAATATATTGACACACCAAGCCAAATAATAATTATAATAGTGTTATTATATATCAATTTGAGCTAACTATTATAGTGTAGCATATTTTTTAACATATTCAAAATAAATTATCATCACCAAACATAGTCTTGGTCTATTAGAAGTAATCAAATTTTTTTGTGTATGTAAATAACAGTATTTTATTTACATAATTAAAACATTTATTCAAAAAAATAAATAAATACATATTTATTAAATATCCATAAATTTAAAATAAATATTTTATTCACTAGCTAGTGAATACGTATTTATTATATATATTAATTCAATAAAATAAATAATTTTTTAATAAAGAAATCATTATTTATTACCTGGTTAATATTATAGATAAATATAACATGAAAAAATTATTCCTTTATCTTGATAATATTTTTATTCCAATAAGAAACATCAAATATAATTTAATCAGGATAAAAAACATACAGAGAGTGTTATCCTTTAGGATTCATTCTCTTTGGAATTATGTGGGGTTCCCAAAAGTTCAAGATTACTATAGAGTTGTGGTTCAAGGCACCAAAAAGAATGAACTTAATTTTACAATGATTACAACCACATAAAATTTCCCACTATGTTATACAATCACTTTATTTGAATATATCATCGTGAAATTGACACATCACTATCATCCACCTATTTAATCCACTTGTATTTCATAGAATGTCTTAATATAAGTATGTGACAAAATTTCCATGGAATAAATGTGAGAGTTATATTTCTATCAATGTAATTATATATCAACTTCAATAAATATTGAATGCAGAAATACTTCCTTGAATTCTCCATTGATAACATTTAATTCATTACACAGCCAATGTACCCTACCTCATCGTGAAAATATATCATCCTGGAATTCATTATAAAATATATGTTCATGAGTTAAGACATTAATTAATGATAATCATGGCCTATATATACCATTAAACATGCTCATATATATGAGTATCTGATGGCTCTGAATTATAAATAATTCTTACTAGATGGTTTTTTATGTAACCTCCCTTTTTGGAGAATACCATGTGTGAAGTTAATGAGATCAAACAAGTAATCACACCTCATATTAAATAAACCATATTCCCAATAATAGTATGTTATATTTACATTTTAATATATTATATGAATATCATCTTGTCACATCAAGGTTCTCATCAGATTGGGGTACTTCATTGACCTTATCCATCATGTAGATACCTTATGAAATTATTACAACAATGTTATAACAATTTACAATCAGTATGTGATAAGATAATTAAAATTAATATTATCTTATTTGAATATACATGTTATCTAAAGTACAATATGGTTGTATCTTGGTCAATTAATCCAATAAAATCCCACATGGAATAGACCCAACTACTAATGACTAGTTATTTCTCACATGTTAAAACATGATTCCACAAATTATGGTTGTAGTTAATTGGAATATCATGTTTTCATGAAAACAGATAAACAATTCATTTGTATTTATGGATAATATTTTTACAGTAGCAATATATTCTTGAGAAAATCCCTCAAGTAGTAAAAGAACTGAGTATACACCTCTGATTCCCATGTCCAAATCCTATCATCATGAATAAATTCATTTTTAATTATTATTATAAAATGATAAATCATATTAATTTGGTATAATCAAAAATTGAAACTAAAAAATATCTAAAACCCTTCTTAAGTTGCATCAGAATCCATAACAAACACAGATATTGTGAATATGGAAACCACTAGTTGTACTTTATTCATTAATATTACTATATTCTTAATAGTGATTCAAGATCAAACTAATCTAAATAAATAATAGTTTTCTATTACATTGGTCACTAGTTTTCTATTTTCTCCACACACCATGAACACTTTTAGTGTATATTTTCAATGTAATCTTGCATATTCAAATTTAAATTAAAAAATAATAATTTTGATATTGTTTGTTATTCATATATTATTTTTATGCATCAGTAATATCAAAAATGAATATATATCATGTCAGAAGAGAAAAATCCATAGAACATATTCATGTGAATTTTTTTAATATACATACTCTATTCATATATCAAGGAATGTTCTATATGAATGATTATATGAAAAAATAATTTGGTCATGAATGGTTTCAACTCGTATTTTGTTAATACAAAGATAATATATGTTCTATAAATAAATTGAGGAGACACATAGATCTAACATGTAGATCATCTTCCCTAGAACATTGTTTCTACTTCATGTCATATTTAAAGAACATTTCATTCCTTGTTCTTAAAATAATATTAGGACCCCACATAATTATTCATATGTAATAAACATGTCTAACTTGAAAACATATAACATTCCCACTATACAGATAGAGAAAAAATTAACTCATTTATTTCTATGTACATATTCATTAACCACTATGAAAGATTAAGTCATAAATTAATTTATGAAATCATTATATATTGGTGTAATTTATTTATTTTACTGGCCCTTTTATTTGATAGAAGTATAGATATACTATAGGGTATCTTATTGGTTTCATCACATAGACATATTCCATAAGGAATCCTCTAAATTAGGTGGCATTGACATTTAATGGACAAATAAAATTATCATAGGTGTATATTTTGGAATGTAATTTTTAAAAGGGGTTTTATTCATGATAATTTATTTATATGTTTCTTCTTATAAAAATATTTTTTTAAATAATCATGCTTTATTATTACATTATTGTCCGATCCATGTCCAGTTTTTAGTGAAAACTCACCAGAAGTATCATGTATTGGAAACACTTAAAATAAAGAGTCCTGGACAATGATAAATGAAGTCAATTACATGAATTTATATAAAGGATTCCATCATAACATATAATTATCTATTGACTATTTATAAGAATAGTTATTCTAAATGAATAATACATGTATCACCCACCATAGTGAACATTAACCACATATTTGTTTATGATTTCTTTCATAGTATGTGTCTCTAAAACTACTCATTATACTAATCATAGTAGAGTCTGGTACTCTTATTCCTACTCATGTTCATTTTGATCCCTAACCCTATAATTGATTTATGATATGTTTATCATTAATGTTATAGGATTCCTATATGTAAATATATTTTATCTTTAATATATGTTAATATCTTTAGGGGATTTGAGATCACTATCTCAAAATCATATTAGTGTTTGGATGTTCATTTTTATATAATGGAATCTTTTACCAATAGTTTTGAAATAATATTAATGGAAGTATTATAGTGGATTCTTTTTATATCTCATTTGATATGATACTTATTAGATAATATGGTTGTGATATGGATTTTTTTTAACTTCTATATACAAAATATGACTAAAAATGGTATAATGTAATATTTAAAATATATGTGAGGCTAATCGTTGATATTTCATTTACAATAATGTGAAAATTTATGTATATAGGGATATTGGATTTAGGTATGACCATTACTCTACATATAAAAGAAATTATTACTTGGATAAAATGTGATCTGATAAGTCAGTTCCGAGAGTCATTTTACATTGTGCACATATTTACCTCACTAAAAATTAATAAAATTTTAAATGATGTATTTGCATTTAACTACAGATTTTGAATATTTTACCGTGTTATGTTACAAAACAGAATAATTTTTAGGATATACCTTTTTTAAGAGTTTTCTTTATCTAAATCCTAATAATTAGTTTTTTCATATATAAATTATATTAGATTAGTAGAGAAAAAAATATATTAATGGAAAGGAACAATTAAAATACATTAAATTAATTTAAAAAAGAAATAACATATCCACAATCAGGTAATATTTTTATATTTTATATTCAAAATTCATTGGAATGTATATTTGTAATTCAATAGTTACAAAACTATTATATCATTATTAAAAAACTATAACAAGATTTCTTCCCAAAATAAAAAATTTCTAATTATTTCTTATCAAAAATTGAGTTAAATTTTTTTCTAACAATTATTAAAAATTTGAATCAATACATTTAGAAATGTTAAATAATGAGCTCCCTTGACTGTCATAGGAATCACCCCCTCTAATCAACTTTTTAGTTAACTGTATAACATTTTATTCATTATCTTTTCTGAATTCAAATACATGTATGTAATAATAATATTATATTCGATACACAACATGTGAATAAAAACATGATTAATATATCATATGTATGTGAGACTACATTATTCTTCAATTCATTTTAGTTTCTTTTCCAATTTCAATTATTTCCCCAATATAATAAAATATCACACTATTCATTCATCTAACATTAAATCATTTTATTCTTTTATGGATTCCATAAATCATCATCAATCTTTATATTATCCACGTGATTCCTTGACTAGTATTTAAAACTTTTCACTTTAAGTGGTGAAGAAACATGTCTCATGTGATACATATCCTCTTAGTGAAATTCAAAAAATTGGTTCTTATGTGACCTAACAATTTTAACTATAAGGTCTTGGAATGTTAATGAAAATTTTTGGTGATACGGATAATATGACAATATTAATGTATAATGGCTTACTGACACACACCTGTCATGGGGCTTGGGAAAACAATATTTTAATTACATAATTATAGTATAGTAATTGATCATAGGTAGTCTCCTGAAGAGGCATGCACAAAAAACAAGGTTGTCACTTTTTTTAGGTTTTCTGAAAATGTTTGAATTTAAAAAA
This sequence comes from Viscum album, assembly GCA_963277665.1. Lineage (NCBI taxonomy): Eukaryota > Viridiplantae > Streptophyta > Magnoliopsida > Santalales > Viscaceae > Viscum > Viscum album. Next base: position 1,255,289,126 of record OY728157.1, on the reverse strand, counting down.
TTTTAATGGCTGTTAGAGAAACAAACAACGTGAATTGATTAGTTTTAACAAATGATAAAGGTAGTGATCAGATTGGGTTCGTCTAGGCCTAGTGTTGTGCCATCATGGATTCCAAATTTTATCTCTTCTTCATCCTTTAAATGGGAAAAGGGGGACTATTCTATTGAGTCTTCTCTCTCCCTTAGTCAGATATATGTGATGAGAATTTTCCTATATAAATCCTTATATTGGTCTATCGAGCTTCCAATGTGTTTAAGGTCGTAGAAGGTTTATTGATTAATTAGAGAAATCCCTGGCCCAGAATTGTTGTTCCCAAATAAACCAATATTCTGGAATACAGTCCAACACATGTGCTTGACTACGACCAAGCACCCAACACCCAACTATATTATTGTACCACCATAAAAAGAATAGAATTTGGTGAAGGGAGATGTGATCATCGACCAATGAAATTTATAATAACAGAATCAAAAACTACCACAAGTGCATTCATAATTTAAAACTGAATTAACAAGTGAAAACATAATAATAAAAAAGAAGAAATTTTATTCATTTAATGCACAAGAACTCAAGAACACACAAATTTCTAGCCACCCCTCATCTAGATCACTCAAATAAAACAACACATCCATGGATGGTGTAAACTAGATGATGTAGTGGAGGAGAGATATTTTTTAGTAAAGGAAATAAAATAAAAAAATACAATGATGATGAAGGATATGGTCCCCAAGTGTCCCTTAGCGTCCACCCATATCTGAGTGTGGTCTTCAACTCCCCCATCAGAATGGGTGAACTCCTATATATATAGGCCATGTGGGTTCCATCCACTGGTCTTCAAATTTAAGATAATCATAATCTATCTTTAAGATTACCTTCAAATTCTATCCACCAAAATATTGTCCATGGTAGGCCAAATAATGGCTGATTTTTGGAATACTTTATTCTCGAAAGATCTTCCAAAATATATTTTACATTTCATTCCAAAATTTTATATTAATCTTACTTGTGTATCATGAGATATGGAGAATAAAATATGATTATTTAGTCTGGATGAATGTTACCTTTTTTCCTTTCCCATAATTTTAGCATCCATGGACCACCTTAATGACTGTAAATCTTCATAATCATCAAGGTCAGAACTTAACATTTTATTATATTTCCATTAAAATTGGAATCACCCCAATTGGATGTGTTTTGACCGATTTATGACCCGTTCACTGAGGTGGGGTCTACGCGGTACTCCGGAGTAATTTTCCAACATGTTGGAATTTTTAAGAACCTTGTATGGCCGAATTAAATCCTAGTTCAGAAACAATAGATAAATAACGTTAATAAATATAACCAAAAAAATTAATCACACTAATTGGATTTATATTTTAAAATATAAGCGTGAATTACGAAAGTGATTAAAATCTGTCAATATTTTTAAATTAAGCAGTTTTCATATTAAATCTCAAAACACTATATAAATCCAAAATTGATGTAAATAAAAGAAATTGTAAAATTATTTGTGATTAAAAAATTAAATTAAATATAAAAAATGATGAAAACATTATATCTACCAATTCCCCCACACTTAAACTATGATTTTCCTCAAGAATAAAATCTCAACATGGAATTCAATGAGCACCAATGTTTCCAATATTCAAATATCAATGCAATAAAAACAACAAATTATCAATGTATAATAAAATTATCATTTTCCACAAAAAAATATCAATTTAATTTCCTATTTTTCAAAGAAACAATCAATTCATGCATTTTACTTTTCCACTTTGAAAAATGATGGATCTTCTCCTTTCAATCACTTAAACTTCTGAATTTATTATTATTAAACTTGGAAAATCATGATCTAAATCTTTTTTTAATCTTTTCTCTCATCACTCATGATATAATTAAGGTGTAATTGTGCTCATATCATGAGAAAATTCTCCTTATACATAGGATTGTAAAGTATCATCTGTTTCCACATTGTAAAGACAAAACTCCCATAAAATCATGAAGAATTATAATAAAGGGTCAAATGAATCTGTCGATTAGGGTTGGTAGGAATTGATACATTGAAAATTAATCCTAAAAAGGAGGATAATATCTTAAGAAAAATGCATGAATAATCAAGTGAAAACACAAGATGTAACTCACTCAAATCCCCTTGATAATGTGAAACACATCACCATACCCTTTTTATGACATGAGACATGAGTCAATAAATGATTACAAATAATGATATCATCTATATTATCCCTTTTCTTTAATGCTCTAGAAAGGTACAACTTTATTTTCAAATTTTTTCTATTTTTTACTGGAGAGATAGATGAAATTATAGAAGTATTAGGAAATGATAACTCATGCCCAATTTTATAATAATACATAACCAAAAATTATGACTCACACCTCACACCACCCAAAAATGATACACATCCCAATAAACACACAAAAAAGGCACATCCCGCACACTGAAACATGAAATATCCATGAAAAAATACTTAACGTGTAGGTAGGTAAGGAAATATCATGTTGTAATCTGGCTTAAACCTATATGGTAATTCATGGCTTCTATGGTCTATATAAGGATACTTGTATGGGTGGGTCTCTGTTAAATATGTTTCTAGATAAAGTAGTGCCTCAGTCATTTAACATGTGTTTTTTACAGTCCTAGATTTGACATGATTAAACATATTTTCTGGCTGGTGAAAAGTTTCAATATTACACATGAAATATGCTCAAGTTGAAATAGGAAATATTTGGTCAAGAAATCCTCTTGGGAATGAGAATATGATATTGGATAATCAATCATGGAACGATTAATAATAACAAATCAATGAATATGAATTTCATAAAATTAAATCATGAAAGATGGTATGGAAATTTCATTTATATGAATAAACTAATTGATTCAAATCATGGGTCCTTATTTCAACATCCATGCATTAATTTAATCATCCAATTATCTATTTTACTCAATCAATCTCATTAACATTGAAATATAAAACATTGCATCATTGGATTCCTATGAAACTCATGTATCCTAGAAAAGTCAAGTAAAACATGAATTATGGTTTGGGAATGCATTTTCTAATTAACACTATAAAAGACTAAAAATGCAGGGAATATATTTGGATAATATACAATTGAAATTCTTACTCCCCTTTAAAATGGATGATTATATTCATGAAATGTAATCCTACTACAGGTTCTTTTCCGACTTTCTTCCTGTCTTGAGGGTTCTTCATTGGCTTAAAATTTTTCATCCTTGCAATATCTTCATTAATGGACCTAAAATATAATAACAAAAACAATTAATAGTGTAGACCTATTCAATCATTATAGTATATGACCAAGACAAAAATTGGACAATGGGGGAAAACCCGGGTTGCCTCCCAGTAGCGCCTTTGATTAATTTTGTTGGCTCAAATAAAAAAAATATAGTTTTTAGAAAATACTAGACTACAAGATTCCATCTCCCACACAAAATTTATTCACTGTACTCAATGAATTTAAATGGATATTTTCATGTATGTTTCAAAAATATGGTGTTTCTATATTTAATGATGTGTGAAGGAATGATGCAACCTGGTAGGTCTTCATTTGTATTCAGTATGAAAGAGTGGGATATCGTCCACTGGTTATTGAGGTATGGTCTCATTGAACTTCTTCAACCTCTACCCACTAACAGTGAATGTGTTTCCTCTTTCTTCCTTTTTAATCTACACATCAACAAATGGGTATACATAAATAATTGTAAACGGGCCTTCCCATCTGGAACAATGTTTACATCGTATAAGAATATGTATGGATTTGAAAGGTAACACTTGATCTACAAGGTTCAAGGTTCTTGGTTGAATCATCTTTCCATGGTCTATCCTTGTTCTTTCTTTATAGATCACCGAGTTTTCAAAATAATCTCTTGTAATTTCCTCTAACTGTTATAACTTCAATATTCTTTATTTCCCAGCTCTATCAAGGTCCAAATTCATATCTCTGACTTCCCAATAGGATATATTCTCTAACTCCATAGGATGGTGGAAACTGATTCCATAGATCTATATATAGGGACTCATCCCAAAGGGTGTATTATAGGCCATTCTATATTCTCATATGGTATCATTTAACCTTTAGCTCCAGTCCTTCCAGTTGGGTTTAACCATATTTTCCAGAATTGCATTGATTTTTCTTTTAAAGACTTATTATTGGCCATTTGTTTGGGGATGTTATGGGGTAGATGTTCTATGATGTACCCCATACTTCTTTAGCAATGATTTTATTTTTCTATTGTAGAAATTAGTTCCCTGGTCACTGATAATTTCTCATGGCACACCAAACCTACAGAAGATGTTAGCCTTGGAAAAATCACAAAAAACATTAGCATCATCAGTTCTGGTTTCTTTTGCTTCCACCCATTTTGATACATAGTCTACAACAAAAAAAATGTAAATTTCCAAATGACATTGGGAATAGTCCGATGAAATCAATTCCCCACATTTCAAAAATTTCATGAAATGTTATTGGTTTTTGAGGCATTTCATGTGATTTGGATATGTTACCAGAAAATAGGCATTTTTCACATCTTTTACAAAATTAATATATATACCTGAATAAGGTGGGATAGTAGAGTCTAGATTCTAAAACTTTTGGGGAATTCCTTTGAGCTCCAAACTGGCCTCCATAAGATAATTTATGACATAATTCAAAAACCAATTAAATTTTGCTTCATGGTAAGAATCTTCAAATTATTTGATCATTAAAAATTTTCCACAGAAACAGATCTTCCCCAATATAGAATCTTGATTTAGATTTAAACTTATGTTGTTTATGAGATCTTTGATGAGAGGGTACCTGATATGTCACCAAATAGTTGGCAATGTTGTCATACCATGGTACTTCACTATTGATGATGTAGAGTTGTTCTCCTCGAAGCTCATCATTAAGTACGTTCATGTTTGGGATTTCTACTTCAGTGGTTTGGGGTAGTCTACTCAGATGATCAGCCTCTTCATTTTCAGTCCCCTTATTATGTTTGACTTCAAAATTGAAATCTTGTAAGAGTAGCATCCATCTCACCAATCGTAGTTTAGCATCTGTTTCATTCATTATGTACCTAAGTGTTGTATGATCAGAAAAAAAACAACTTTAGTGCCAAGAAGATATGATCTGAAATTTTCTAGTGCAAAAATGACCGCAAGGAACTCCTTCTAAGTGTTTGTTTAATTTATTTGTGTTTCATCCATGTTCATTGATGCGTATGAGATGTCATGAGGCTTCCTTTCAATTTTTTGTGATAGAGAAGCTACCATCGCTTGGTTGGATGCATCAAAAAGTTGCTCTAAAGGGTAATATCAATTGGATAGATGAATTATTTGTGGTGATATCAGACTTTCCATTAATTCATCAAATTATTCCCTAAATTCATAATCAAAATTAAAGAAAGCATCCTTTAAATGTAATCTTGAGAGAGATAGAGAAATTTTACTAAAATACATGATGAATCTTCTGTAAAATACTACATGCCCTAAAAGGGATCTAACATGTTTAACACATGTTCGATAAGGTAAGGAATTTATTACATAAACTTTGGATTTATCATCCTCAATCCCATTTTGTGAAATTATGTGCCCCAACAGAATTTCATTCCTAACCATGAAATGAAAATTTTTAAAATTTAAGAAGAGGGTTTTCAATGAATGTTTTCAATAATTTTTCCAAATTTACCAAGAAACGGTCAAACGAATTCCCAAAAACTATGAAATCAGCAAGAAACACCTCATAGAATTCCTCAATGTGGTCTGATAACATACTCACCATACACTGTTGAAATGTTCATAGGGAATGTCATAGCCCAAAAGGCATCCATTTGAAGGAGAATTTTCTAAAAGGATAGGTGAAGGTGTTCTTCTCCTTGTCTTGTAGTGTGACTAGTACATGAAAATATCCAGAGAATCCATCTAAATAATAGTAATGAGTAATTCTAGCTAACCTTTCAAGCATTTGATTGATGAAGGAAATAAGAAAGTGGTCAGTTTTGGTTACTTGATTTAGTTTCCTGTAATCTATACACATTCTATAGTTCTTTTTTACTCTCATGGGGATTAGTTTATTTCTTTCATTTTTAACAGGGGTCAGACCAGTTTTCCTGGGGACTACATGAATTGGGCTCACCCATTGAGAATTAGATATTCGATAAATTATGTCAGCTTCTAAAAGTTTCTCTATAACTTTCTTAACAACCTTTATAATTGTTGTATTGAGTCTTCTTTGAGGTTATCTAGCTAGTCATGAATCACTTTATAATAATATCCTATCAGAGCATACCTTAGGGTTGATTCCAAGAATATCACCAAAACTCCGTCCTACAGCTTTGACATTTCTTTTGAGAAGGTTAATCAATGTTTGTTCTTGTAAATGGGATAGGTTACTGGAAATGATTACAAGAAATTTCCATTCTTCCATTAGGTAATCAGACTTCAAATCACAAGGAAAATGCATCAACTCTAGACATTGGGGGTTTTCAAGGGGTGATATTGCATTTAAGTTTCCTACATTAAAGGTTGTATTCTCTGGTAAAATCTCACTCTCTTTTATCAAATCATCAAAGAAATCAGATTTTACCACATCCTCAAACATTATATGAAGATTTTTTAGATTCTTTGGAATTAAGACATTGAAATTAAATGTGTTCTCCTACCGATAAGAATTCATGAAGCATACCTGAGTCTTCAATTTGTTCCATACCTTCATCATGGGAGATAACATAAAGTGTGTTATTGTTGGACACATGTTTCATCATATCAAGAATGTTGAAGTGTATCGTACTATCTCCGAGCTCCATGGTGAGTGTTTCTTTATGAATAATGATGATTTTACTTTCTATTTTCAGGAATGGTCATCCAAGGTTGATGGGAGATTGGGCTGGTTCTTCATCTTCCTCCATGGGAAGGAAATAAAAGTCTGCTAGAAAGATTAATCATCTCACTCCTGCAAGTACATCTTCAATGACTCTAGTTGGGAAAAAAATAGATATGTTTGCTAATTGTACCATCGCTCGAGTATGTTTTAGTTATCATATATGCAAAGATAAAAAACACAAAGTGAGGCATCACATTTATCGAAGGTCCGAGATCACAAAGTGCATCTGTAAAATTTAATGAACTGATAGTGCAAGGAATAGAGAATGACCTCATATCTTGACATTTTTGCAGTATCGGTGGTCTGATCAATGTTCAGACTCTTCCTCCTTTATATATTATTCCATTTTCATCCATCCTCCTTCATTTAGTACATAGATCCTTCAGAAAATTTTCTTATTTAGGGATTTTTCTAATAGTATCTAGTAGTGGGATGTTAATATCAACTTTTTAGAATGTTTCTTGAATTTCCCATTGAAGTTATTCTTCTTCAACCTTCATTGACTCAACCAATGCTGATGGAAATGGTGTTCGGATATCAATTTCCACACATTGTCTTTTTTTAAGGGCGTTTCTATTCTTTACTTCATGAACCCTGTTCTATATCTTTTGTTGTTGACCCCATCTTTTGATAAGAAGAGATGATCTTCAGGAGGTTATCTGGAATCAACCTCTTCACATTGTTCTGGTGGTGTGAGATCCTTCCCACATAAAGTGATGATTGCACTAACATTATCCTTTGGATTTGTAATTTTTTTGTGGGAAGCTTACCTTGGTTCTTGGTGAGAGCATTCATAATTCTTGAAAATTGATCATCAAGTTTTTCCATCTTATCTTCTATTCCCAAAAATCTTGTATTCAGTTGTTGATATTCAGATTATGGTGCCCTAGTTGATGGTTTCTCGTAATTTTTATACTAGAAAGGTGGCGGTTGGAATGTGTGTTGTTGTTGGAAGGGTTGCTTATAAGGTTTTTGTAATGCTATTGGGTTTTGATATTACTGCTGAAGAGGCAGTCTGGCTTGGTTTTTATGGAACACATACCCTGGTTGGGTTTGCGGATGGCATTGCCTTTGTCGATAGGCTGCAACCCAACTTTCTATTACCTACACTTATGGACATTGATCAGTGTAATGAGAATTTGAAGATCATAAACCACTTACCAGATTCATTCCTTGTTGTTCCCTCACATGGTTCACAGCTATTTGTCACACTAACCTGGTGAGTTCACCCATTTCATTTCTAATTAAATATACTGAATCAAATGTTCTTACCTCATGGATTCTTCTGGTACTTGTACCTCCAGTGCTAAACTACTGTGAGTTTTGTTCAATATTTTCAATCAATCTTATGGCATCCTTTGGTGACTTGTAATTCAAGGCTCCTCCATATGATGCATCTAGAAAGTTTCGATCATTTTCATGCAATCCTTGCTAGAAGAAATCAATGAAATGGTGTTCTTACATAGTCTGATGTGGACAACTAGCACATAGATTCTCGAATGGCTCTCAGAACTTATAAGGTGTTTCACCAACCGATTGGTGAATGTCATAGATCTCTTTTTGGATATTTTTGCTCTTGGATGCAGGAAAAAACTATTGCATGAAGGATTATTGAAGATCTTCCAAGTCTTGGACTTCTCCTGGCTGTAGATTGTACAACCATCCCTTTGCTACTCCCTCGACGGATGAGGGAATTCCCTCCACTTTACCTATTCTTATACAACTCCTCCGAGTCTGTAGCTGGAGCACACATTTGTAAATTCCTAGATATTCCTATGGGGGTTATCACCTAAAAGACCATAGAATTTAGGAAAATTTGAATAATTTTAATGTTAAATTTCGAATAATTTTCTAAGGCCATAATAGCTAGTTGATTTTGTTGTTTAGCGCATTGTGGTGTGAAAAGATCACACAATTTTTGATTGGGATTTCCAGCCATTTGAGGTTCAGAGTGATCACTGGATGTGTCACATGAATCTGTATGGTGAATTTTTTAAACTCTATTTGCAAATTTTTCTTTCTCAATTGGGTTATTGTTCGCTCAAATTCTGGATCAAATTCAATTAAATTGTTTTTTGAAATACAGGTCATTCAAAATGAAAAAAAATTTAAGGGTTTTGAGGCACTACCTCCTCGGAAACGATGCCATATTTGATGCACACCTATCAGGGGGCATGGAAAAATAACATTTTAACTACCTAAGTATTGTATAACAATTGATCCTAGGTAGTCTCTCGGAGAGGAGTGCACACAGAACAAGGTTTCACTTTTTATAGGTTTTCTGAAAATGTTTTCTTTTAATTAATTTGAATGACTGTGAGATGATCAGGCTTTATGAATTTATTGGATTTAACAAATGATAAAGATGGTGAACATATTTGGTTCGGCTAGACCTAGTGTTGTGCCATCATGGTTTCAAAATTTTATCAATTCTTCATCCTTTAACTGGTAAGATCGAGATTATTCTACCAAGACCTCTCTCTCCCTTGGTAAGATAGATGTTATGAGAATTTTCATATCTAATCCCATATTTTGGTCTATTCTCTTACCAATGTGATTAAGGTTGTATAAGGTTTCTTGATTAATTAGATAAATCCCTGACCTGGAATTGTTGTTCCCTAATAAACCAATATTCCAACATACAATCCAACACACGTACTTGAATACCACCAAGATATCACCACCCAACCCTAATATTGTTCCACCATATATAGATTAGAATTGGTTGGAAGGAGATGTGATCATTGACCAAAGAAATTTATAATAACAGAATCAAATCCTAACACATCCTCATTTAGAATTTAAAAGTGAATTAAGAATTGAAACCAGAATAATAAAGAAGATGAAATTTGATTAATTTAAAGCACACAAACTCAAGCACACACATAGGTCTAGAATATCCTCTTCCAGATCACTCAAATGAAATTACCCTTCAATGGATGGGGTAAATGGGATGATGTGGTAGAGGAGAGACATTTTAATTTAAATAAAATAAAATAAATAAATAGAATGAGGCAGAAGGGGATGGTCCCCAAGTGTCCTTTGGCTTCCTCTTATCTCCGAGTATGGTCTTAAACTCCCACATCAGAATGGGTGAGCTCCTATTTATATAGGCCAAGGGGGTGCCATCCTCCAGCCATCAAATTTACGATCTTCAGAATCTCTCTTTATGATTTCCTTCAAATTATGTCCACCGAAAGTTTGAGCATGGTAGGACAATTAAATGGCTATCTTTTTGTAATTATTTCTTCTTTAATAATATTTAAATATATATTATACAATTTATCCCAAAATTTAATATTCATTCTCCCATTGTACCATGATATATGTCCAACTAAATCTAATCACTAATTCTGGATGACTGTTTCTTTTTTTTCCTTCCCCCAAATTTGAGCAACAATGGATTGCTTTAATGATGTTAAATATTTATAATCTTCAACATCCGAACACCCAATTTGATTCTCTTTCTATTACATTTGGAATTACCCCCAATTGGAGGCATTTTTATGGATTAATGACCACTTCGTTGAGGTGGGGTCCACGCAGTCGTCCAGAGTAATTTTTTAAATTGATATAATTTTTAGGACCCTTGGATGGCCAAATTAAATCATTCTTTGAAAACAAAAGATGAAGAAAAAAAATATATGAACCCAATAGAAAATAAATAACATCAATTGAATTTATAATTTAAATGATAAGGGTGAATTAACAAAGTGATTAAAATCTTCCAATATTTCAAAATTAAACGGTTTTCATATTAAATCTCAAAACAGCCTATAAATCCTAAATTTATGTAAATAACACAAATAGAAAAATTATTAGTGATTAAATCATTGAATTAAATATAAATATTGATGAAAATATATTCTGTATCACTTAACCATTTGGAATTCTAAAATCACTAACAGATTAATACAGTATATAATTTTGAAAGAAGGATCAATATCTAGATTTATGTATTCCAGTTTACACCGATATAGTGAATTGATAATCATATTTTTTTCAATACATTCCTTATTATTTCCAAGAAAAATATTTCGATATATTATGGTCTATGAATCAATGTATTTATTTTGTATCATAAATCCTATAAGAAAATTTGATATTATTACCTAACAAATATTGGACGTATCCTATACATATCTCTATTAAGAATCCTTATCCCCTTCACTCACTTTTTGGTGTAGGAGAATAATATTAAATGATTCCAAAAAATAAATTTTTATGATAATAATGCATTTCAAAAACAAATATATAAAATTTGGAAATTTAAATTATGAAGAATATACCTTAACTTATGGAATGTCTTACCAACTTTTTTGGTTTTGATTTCCATTTTTAATGATATTTAAAATAGAGTTTTAGTGATTCCCATGATAAAAAATTTTGGGAGTCATAAAAATTATATTAATTCTGATTTTTCTCACTATTTTATCATGTCCTAATAGTCATCAAATTTTAACATGGAATGTCATATTTCTATAAAGTTATACTAGCCATGATCCATAAGTCCTATTGAATAACCCCCATAAGGGATGATCAAGATAATTGAAGTTATTTAAAAAGGGGGTATTTAAAAATTGTTGTATGGTTTCTTCTTGATCTTTTTAGTGGACCCTGTAGTCTTAAATTCATGATGTTGTTTTCATCAACCCATAACATTATGTTATATTATGTATAGTAAAGGTTACTTTTCATGATGTATGACATCTAGGCCAACCCAAAACCATTATAACTACACAACATTAAAATTATGTGTTCCAATTTTGGATTGTCAACCAATTAGTTCTAAGGATACCATTCGTATTCATGTAATATAACAAAAAGATTTAAATAAAATTTATTTTAAGGATTATAATTTTTTATGCATGATTTTTATCTTGTTTTATACATTATAATACTTTTCAATATAAAGTGGATTTTAATTTATTAATCAAATATATTGGGTAGAATATTTAAAAATAACCATTTATATAACTTATATATTTTCTAATTAATTTATTTCTTAATGTGATATATATCTTGTATCCATATAATAAATAACATATAATATTGAAATAAATAAATGATAAGTGAACTGATAATGAGATTATATAATGGTTACATTGCTGAGAATACAATAAATAATCCTTTGACTTAGGGGAATTACTCCCTTTTTTAGTCTCTGTGTGAGTAGTAGCATTCCACCTATCCACCCGTGTATCACATTATCTTGCAACATAATAGCCATGTCTTTTACTGAATCCATTCAGTATGGGATACTAAATTAATTAGAAGTATTTATTACTCAAACATAGGTGAGGGAAACCAAGTGATTGGTTAAATAAGATTACAAAAATAACTGTAGAAACATAGGTCTTAAATAATAATAGTGAGAGGGATGACATTTTGGCCAACATGTTAATTTTAAAATAAATAATTTAAACCCCATGCAATAAATTAAATTTGATAAATTAAAAAAAAGAAAGGTCTTGGTGAATCTCATGATAAGTACAAAATAAATTGATAACATTTATTTAGTATATTGTTCCTTTCTTATAAAGAAAAAAATATATTCATTTTTTAATGAATAAATTAATTAAATATTTTTTTCTTCTTAAAAACCATATTAATTCAATTTTAGATACCCATATGTATGTCAATAATGATAAATAAAAGAATGAACCAATTTTTATGGATTATTTAAATAAGTTAATTTTGTATTTAATGTTATCTAAATCCAACATTATATTTTCATACAGAATGCGACAATAAAATCAATAAAGTTTAATTCTACAATTTTCAATTTACTATAATTTAATTCTATCTATTTTGGGAGACTACATTACATGTACTATCCATAAACATATAAATTACCTCAAATATCGTGTATTCTTAATAATTTCTTTGGGAATTGTCATGTTAACTCAGATGAACTACACAACATGCATGTTCTAACTACACATAATGAATTTAATTACGATGTTCTTGGGATAAATGTTTGGGTTTAGTTTTATATCTTAGAAATAATAAAAGGTGTGTACAAGATAGATCCACATCAGGTATCCCATATGTGGTATTTACCCTATCTTCATCAAATGGATTGGTGGGTATTTTAGAGGTGGGAAGTAATGAAATACAAGGAGTTTACATCGCATTCACATCATTTATATTATTAATTACTCATTATATATGTCTCACATAGTTTGAAATAATATAATGAAAACACATATTGTGTGATTTACACCACTAAACCATGTATACTCCATAGATAGAATTCATACTACAAAATGTATGATATTACATCCCATGTATTAGGTTGATCTAGTATACACATGGTGTGCATTAAATTAACCATACGTAATAAACTGCTCAGTGTTCAATGTAACATGCGACAGAACCTGACACAGTTCACATGGGTACACAGTGTGTAATGTAGTTATATATTGTGCGACCAAGTTTTTTGGCCAAAAATATTTGTTACATCCAAATTGAATATGTGGTCATTCTTTTTCTATTATTCGACATTAAAAAAATGGTTCATTGAATGAACATGATTAATATTTCAATAACATGGTAATATATATATGATTAAAGAATAAATATTATGAAATGAAACATTCAACCAAATTTTTCTATCTACTAGCAATCAAAAATATAATTATTAATTTAAAAATGATACCACATATATAGCACATGTCTGTTCCATTTGTTGTATATTACTGGTTGATGGGTGATATATAAATATTAATTTTAATATTAATTTTCTTCAAACACCAATGGAGGATCATTTAAATTAATATTATAATTAATATTTTAATATCTAATGATAATAAATTCCATGTCTTATAATCATTTATTCAATGACGTTTTTGATATTATGAAATACCCTTTTTGGATTGTGTTTTTTGGGATGTGAGGATCCAAGGGTAGAATCCCTATAATAGTTATCCATATTAGTTACCTTTTTCACTAATCAACTATAATTGACTTTCAGGCAGTGGAATGAAATAAAAATTTCTTCTCTAATTCAGTTTGATCACATGACCTTTGATTATGAAAGACTATCTATTGTATATCTCTTTCTGGAGAGGAAGAGAGAAAATAGTGGAATTCAAGAAAAATAGAGAGATCTTTTTTGGTCAATGATTATCTATTCTAAAAAAATAATTAAAACCTACACAATAGATATAACCATCGATTAATAGAGTTATGGTATATGTTAAAACATTATTTAAAATTTTACCAACCCTTAAAAAATATAATATCCATTGTAAAACCCCTAGACATAAAATAATTACAATAATATTATTTTTTTATAGCAAAAAATATTTTGTGAAGTGATTAATATTATGTACCAACATGGAGAAAATATTTATCACTAAATGTGACCATGGTCCATGAAAACTCTCTTCTATTTTTGAATACCCATATAATATTATTTTATTCAAATAATTAATCATTTTCTTCACCAAAAATAAATATTTTATTATTAAATATTAAATGAAGAAAATATATATTTTCTTCACAAACCAATGAATAAATGTTTATTATATATATTCACATAATAAAATGCTTTATTTTTCAGACATAAGTGATTAGTTATTACCTTGTAAAAATTAGAAATCTAGAAAACATGAAAAAAAATTATTTACCTATATTGAGAATATTATATATTCAAGTTATTTTATTCAAATTAAATTTAATCTAGAGAAACATAATCAATTAGTATTTGAATCAATATGTTTCATTCATATTAGCGTTAACGGTGATTTCCAGAAGTCTATGAATACTATGTAGTAACAGGTTGACTCTCCCATGGGAATGAACATAATATCACAATCATGTTAACCACATATGAATGCTCACAATGTTATATAAACCCATTGTATGGATATCAAATCAAGAGGGGTCCACATATGTGTCATCAAACTATTTTCACAATTAATAATTTCATTTAATGTCTGAAATTAATGTCATTACACCAAGGATGTGGAATTTATGAAATAGTTAAATTTAATTCGAGGTTTGGAGATATTAACTTCCATTAATAACATGTAATTCATGACTCAACCAACATACCCTAACCCACTATGAGAATTTTTCATCATAGTTTTCCTCAAGAAGTCTAAGTACATGAGTCATGAAATGAATTAATGATAATATTAATATTTATGAACTATTAAACACACTCACAAGTTGGAATATTTGGTGGCACCAAAACATGAAGAATTAATATTTTTGGGTATATTATAACAACCTATGATCATAATGATAACCATATGTGATCATTATGAGATGAAGTCTCATGTGTTTATGAGTAAATGATTTTGAGAATCTAAATACAATGTTCCCCATCATAGTATTACATATGACTATAGAACTATATTTTAAGAATATCATCATGTAAATTCAATTTTATTATCATATAGGGGACCTTATATGACCTTATCAATATGAAAGATACGTGAGGACATTATAACATAAATATTATATAGAATAATAATCAATATGTGATTGTGTATTTAAATTCATTATCATTTCATTGAATTGATCTGAAATCTAAATTATAGATTAGTTAAATTTAGAACACCAACTCCAAAAATTATTTCGTATTGATCTATTTTGAGGGTTATGGTATTAAAATCAAATAAGTAATTACTATTTTTTAAAATATATAACCTTGAAATTGTGGTTGTTTGTTTTATTTTTTAATAGTCACCTTTATAGTGATAGATATGTTTTATGGTTATTACCACTATCATTGGATGTATGAATAATGTAATGTGTTGATTGGTGTTCTTTTTATCATGTCATGGTTGTAGTGATATATACGAACTAGTCAGTGACATGTGGTGGATGATCACTTATGTTATTGTTTTGTTATTTATTTATGATTAATTGATAAATATTTATATATCATTCATTGTGTTTTTACTATTCATAATTGGTTGATAAAGGAAAGGATAGAAGAGAATCCTATTAGGTATATATATATTTACTTACACCATTAATCTCATGTAATATAGTCTTGTTGGGTTAGTCAAGGGATTCAGGCTTACGTTTATAATATCCTATATATCTCTACCATGAACAACTGAGCATGAATAATAATTTGAAAGGAGTTTTGATATAATTATATTTACCAGGGATATTAAATATTAAATGGTACATCTAAATATATTCATACATTGTGAGTAATTTTTTTGACATAAACTCATTAAACTTTTATCGATGGAATAGAGATATTTAAAATATAATCTCAACATAAAAAATATTAAAATTGAAAACACAATTCCCCAATTTTTTTTGAATTGTGTGTTTTCATTTAGATGACATTTTGGGTTTGAACTATCATGGTTAGTATTTTAGGTATCATTATAGATAAGATAATTAAATTAAATAAATATTTTTAATATAAATTTATCTAATAAATATAAATTTAATGGGGTTTTTAAATACCTTTTTCTATTAAATTTTGATATTTTTGTAATAAATTACTATGGGAGATAGAGGATAATTATATTTTGAATAATTATGAAGAATCCTAATATGGGTCTTCCACTTTGAATAATTTATTTAATTTTTTAAACTAAATTTTTCCTAAAATAATAGATTTTTATTCCGGTTATACATGAAATTTATACAATTATATTATATATAACTATGTCTGTATCTATGATATGAATGTGTTAGTGCATGAATATTGTAAACCGTACTGATATTTTTTGAGATATTATAGAGAGAATTTTATTTTTTAAAAATTACTCACTTCAATTAAGAATGTTAAGGAATGAATATCAGTTAACCTTATGTAATCTTGTTCTTTTTTTAAAAATGAGCCCAATTAATATAAAATTGATAAATACAATTCATGGGTTTATATATATTATAAAAAAATGAAACTAGCTATATGATTTATCATTAATTAAAATTTTTAATCATTAAAACATAATAAACCCTTTTGTATATAAGTTTTTATTTTGAAATTATATTTTTATGAACTAAAATCATCCCAATACATATAATTGATTATGATATATAATAGAAATAATTTATTGTGATTAAAATTTCCCTACAAAATATGAATGTTTTAGTGAATGGATTAGGATAAATCGTTTTAACACATGCTTAAATTTATAGAATACACCAATACATTACAAAATTTAAAAATTTTACAGACATAATTTGTGTAATAATAGTGATATGTTTTAATTATTTCATTATAATTTTCATTAAAAAATATATATATAAATCAGTTATGATTTGAAACCTATATTCAAAAAAATTATTTAAAATATGTACCTATTGGAGTCGAAATCACATAAATTGAGTTCAGAATTTGAGAGAGAATATAAAGAGAATATTTTTTCCATTATCTCGTCAATTTAAATACCAAATATATGAATTTTGAAAAATGTCTATATTTTGGATTCTGGGATATAGAACAAGAGATTAGTGTTTATTTTTATCTATTTACTTTTTTTCACACTGGTTTTTAGGATGCATGTGACTAAAGACAACGTTAGTGGAAAATAAGTGGTAGAGTTCCAGTAGCCGTCAAATCTATGATCAAAAGACAAAATAAGAGAAATATAGAAATTATATTACATAGATATGTTTCTAGTGTGGGGGAGTGTCCCATGTACCATTTTATTGTCACATAAATATATAAAAAAAAATAAAGGGAGATTATCAATGTGGTTTGAATTGGTCGACACCACTCAGTCAACTGTTTGATTTTCTATAAAAAAACATTTAAGATATAATGTTGAGGTTCATATATAGTTATTCATGGGGGTTCCAGAGGGGAAAATCCTTCATTATATACACCTGATTCATATGAGGGTTCATGGGTCATATGATTTATACATTGAACATTTTATTGTAATCCAATCAACATGGTAAATATAATGGAACCTATTTTTGTTAATTAGTAAATTTTTTATTGGTGAATTGATATAAAAATGTTAAATAAATAATATAAAATTAATTCAATAACAATTTACACTATTTTTTATGCTATAATAAGTGATGAGTTGAATGAGTTTCTCTTAGCCATCAAAATTCGATTTAATGAAGGGTAAAAAAAATTTGGCCAGGTAAACTACTAATAATGGGGTGAAAAAAAATATTAAATTTATGAAAAATATTATTGTTTTTAACCATTAAAAATATTGTTCCATTTGATAATAAAATTTTCAAAATTTATTTAATCGTAACTTTTGGGAACTAAATTTAGATCATGTCTAATGAGAGAAAAGAATTATTTTTTACACAATTATGATTGGGAATTAAACAATGTTGATAAATTGAAATTACGAATGAGTCATAAAATATCATAGTTAGTGATGGGAAAGGAATCATTAAAAATATATCAATGTCATTATTTATATTTCATATAACATCTCAACATAAAATTATTATTATTATTATTAATTCTATTAGTTAATGATAATTCGGGAAATAAATCACGATCAATGAATATTCATCAATAATGATAAAGTGAAATATTATTGTTAAAGTAGTTATTGTATAACTCAATTATATATATTAATATTTTTATTAAGTGGATTAATTTATGGAATCCTAACTAAATATAATAACATTATTTAATTAATAATATATCTTCTCATGGATATATATGTTCTTGGGGTTATCTTTTGGGATAACAAAAATAATAATAAATATATGAAATTTGTATAAAGAAGTATGATCTCATAAAATAAAATAATTTATATTTAATTTTCATTATCAAGGTGTTGTTAATTTTTAATTTTTATAAATATTAAAAAAATGTTATATTAATTTTAGATTAATTCAATGTATTTGAAATCAATATATACAAACACATATTTTTACCTATTTATAAAATAAAATTCTTAACAAAAGATATAAATCCAAATACAATAATGACTTATGATGGAGATGTGAATGATTTATGATGAAGTAATATAATCATGTATAATATGAATAGTTTGGAACATGAGAGTTTTTGGTATCCCCTTATATAAATTTCATTTAATGATTGAGGACATTATGGTTTTTTGATTCATCAGGAAGAGAATTATTAATGTAATTAATTTATTTGATGAAATTAATTTCATAGAAATGTTTTTAAATCTATAAATAATTTGTAAATGATATTATAAAACACATATAATTACTTGAGTTATATTATTATATGTGATTTATAAACAATGAATACATGAATCCAAGGGGTGTCATAATTGTATATAACAAAATTATGATTATATCACAACATTGGTATATTGTATGGGTCATGTGCTGGATATGAACATGTCATTGAAATGGTATATGCATGAGAACAGATGATGCATGTATCTAATAATGGGTTACTATATTTTTATGAATGATATAGATGATTAAATACGAATGATGTTCCCTTACTAGGAGGATGAATATGAGTAGCTCGTTCTGAGGTTTGGAGCTTCCCTAATGAATTTATTTGACATTCCGTGATTTCAATTCTGTGAGATTATTACTTATTATATGTGACAAAACATAGGGAATAAGTGAAATAAATATAAATACACCTATAATATGGCTTTTTGGATTGAATAAATTGTTTGACACAACACAATGGTGTACTTTTAACTGTCTTCACCCAATGATCATGCTGGAGCTGGATTATGAAACTTGGGTCACTCATTATGCCACACTTATTGATAAAATTTACGAGTGAATATTACATACGATCTAGTACATTCACTATATACTCTATAATTATTGTCAACAGAAGAGAATTAATTACATAAAGATGGTATGATATTATGTACTCTGCTAATCAATTTATCATAAAAAGGACCTAAAAGATAATATTATTAAATAAGTAAGGTACATCCCCAGTGGATGGGGTGTAGGTACGTTAAACATGGTATCAATACTCTCTAAACTGCTTCATATTTCAATGTTGAGGTAGGGTCACCCTATTTCAATTAATAATAGAATATTAGTATTTACCTGTTATATGAAATTATTTAATTGTAATATGTTATTCTATAACCATGAATATGGTAATATATACATGGATTTATTTAAGTAAGAGTTCATGATTGGTTGGTTTGGTCAGTTCATACATGGCCAGTAACACATTCACAATTTTTATATTGATCATTCATCGAGTTTTATATTTATATGAGTTTTGGATCACTTCTTAGGATGATAAATATGTGTTTTATTACTCACTATTTATTGATAACTTTTGAATTTCCTGTGATCCATTCATGAAGATTAGAAGGTTTATCTTGATATGTTATCAAATGGTGACCTTGGACTAGTGATCTAGCAGTAGACTGATCATAGACTTCAGTGCGGTGATCACATATAATTCACCCTTTTATAGATTACATTATACCTCATGTGTTTCAAATGATTTTTTATGTCAATGTATGGTATTTCATGTTATGTAAAATATATTTCTATTGAATTAAATATGCATGATTTTTATCATTTTTATTATTTATAGTTTTTATATATTTCATTTTGTAGAAACATATATAATCCTGAATCTAGTATCCCAGAGTTGGTGTTTACCATATTACATTGGTACATGATATAAGGGATCTAACCAACCAGGTTCAATCAGTTTAGAAGTCTTTGAAAACTAGATACATATATGATTCCAAAATTTAATTATAAAAATAAATAACACACCATAATAAACAGTATCTCATTCATGATATTATTCATGTTATCCTTCTTCATATCCTATGTAAAGGAAAATACAAAATATTAATGTTATATGATCAATAATGAATATGTGCAGATTAATATATGATGAGTATATATGGCATAATTAAAATAGAAAATTAAATAATTGAAAACACATTATATTTAATCAATAACATGATAATGAAAGGAATCTATAGGAAATATCAATACAATAATCTCATGGATAAAATCAATAAAATTACCAACTAAGGAAATGCTTAAAATTGGACATCGTTTTCCTTGAAATCATCATTTATCTACCATTATGTCCTTATGTGGATACATTTTAATCAATCTACAGGTAGACACCAATAATCCATATAACATGTTGGGCCAACTGGTTTTCCTCATTTGACAGGTAGATGCCCCGATGAGCTATCTATTATTGAGCCTCACTGTCCAATTCATGTGCAATTCAGTCCTCATATATTGAATGATGTATTTATATTATAAACAAAATGACTTTTCATTAAATATATGTGTTGAGTAAATAATTTGAAAAATAATGATTTCTCTAGTTAATCAATTAACATTCAAAGTAAAATACTGTATATAGAAATTGTATACATTCGGGAAATACTCATAACCATGATACAAAAAATATAGATATTTCTGTAAAATATATTATCCAATGAAAAATTATCACAATATAATGAAAGTAACAAGATAATGTTAATGGACATAGTATGACCATCAATTCATCAGATATATTTTATTGGTACTAAAATCATATACTTTTAAAAAATTAATAAAATTGATGTTTTAATCCTTCATTTATAATTTTTCATTATAAAACATTTATAACATGTCAAAGAAGATAATCAGTGTAAAATAGTCCTAAAAGTGGAAATTCATTTAAATCCAAATACATTAAATAGAATAATTCCATATTAATTTTTGAAAAGAAAGTGTAAAATAATGATTTTTATAAATAGTAGATATATTTCATTAAGAGCATGTATGTATGCAAAGATAAAAAAAATCCTTAATTAATAATTTGAGTAAATAAAAAAGGCATTGTAAAATAATTTTGAAAATTATGGATATGGAAGAAATCATATTCCCAATCAAAAAGTAAAATAATATCTTAATTTCTTTTAAAAACATTATTCCCCTCTTCATCTTCCAAATTTTTGAAATATTTATGAAAATAAAGAATGTCTATAAATATTTATTGGATAAAAAATATGTGGATTCTATGATGGATATATTATAAATTTCCTTCAATGAAAAATATAAGCGATCCAAAAAAGTGATATTATGAAATAAATTTTGACATATTTGGTAAATTATAGAATGTCACCACATGAAATAAAAAATATAAATAGAAAGTATAATCTTCTTGATTAAATATATTACCATATTTAATAAACATATGTGGTATCATATACACAACATTAATGTTAATAGATACAAAATACCAATAAATGTATTAATGGAGTGGAATTTGAAATGAAATCCCTTTCCTCATGTTCAACATTAGACATAAGTAATTTTATCATCTTGTATAATAAATTTATATTAATCATAGTTATATAATTGACCCTATACATAATTAAAATTTCATATGTCATCTAATTATAACATTCTATTAATATTTTATTAATATTCATTATTACTATCAATGTTTCTAGGCATTATCTATTTCATTTTTATGTATGTTTTGGTTTAGTATTTTAGGTCCTTAAATCCCCATCAGGATTCAATAATAATCATATTTTTCTTGATTATTTATACTTAACACGTACTAATTAAATATATTTATAATAATCTATGAATTCTTGACTTGTAAAATAGATCACATCATACCTAGGATGTGGTAGTACACCAGTACGCATGGGGTAGATTATCATTTTCCAAAAAGTATAAAAATTGTATTGTCTTTTATTTTCCATATATTATTTTTTATATTATATTTTATACTCTCCAGAGTAGGCATAGAGATATCATGTTATTTTTCAGCACGGTGCACCCAGAATAAATATTTGAAATATATAAAATATATTAAATTGCATGCTTACACGATTATACTGATTTTTTTTAATAACTTTTAAAAGGGTTCCGAGAAAAAAAATATAATGGAACTGTTGAGTTTAAGAAGGTGGTTTTACCCTAGGCATGACATAACATTATTCAGCAGGGGCTATTTTTAAAAAAGGCATCGTGGGCGCCGAAATGAATAAAATAATCAACTGAAATTGTTTTATTTCGAATCTTTTATGCAATGATGGTTGGATCATTAAAGAGATCTTTTTGTCATAAATAAAGGGTTATGTGAATAACATTGGATAGGTCATTGGACCATTGGAGAGAGATCTCTAGGGAATACTCTACGACAAGTGGTGATAGATCGTGGATCAACAGTCAACACATAACTGTTTTGATAGATCTTTCAAACATCGATGAAAATAATCGTTCTTCATCATTGATCAAACCAAATAAAGTTAGTGTGTGTGTTTCAATTTTTATTCTCATTCCTGGTCATTATTTCTATGATGAACATGAATCAATCTAAAAATGGATTTATTGATGGATCATGTGTATTTTGGGTTGAGATTTTATTTGGATGGGTTTTACAGGTGAATAATCATTATGATCATTTGTTTTATTCGATTGTCTTCCCAAAATGAATGGGTCAATATAGAGATAAACATCAATTGAGGTTTGTTTCTCTATTTAGTTCTTGTGATTTTTCTCTAATTCACCATTTTTCATGGGAATTATTTGTATGGACCATTTCTTGAGGTAACATGATCAATCAATCATTGCGCCTCGAATCCTGTTGAAATGTTCAGATATCATAGATCTAGGATTGGCACAACATGAAGGAGGTGTAACGATCGAGACAGGGCAATTTAGACAATAGTGGATTTTGAAATTCTCATTCATAAATGTTCATCAGTATAAAAATAATAATGATGATTTGATCCATTTTGAGAGAAGATTGGATGAAAAAAATGTATTGATATGGTGTCAACATGACTCAATGAGTAGGGATCTGTAGTTCGGTGGCTAAGTGAATACTCGATTGAAGGTCGAGGCCTAAAAAATTATGATAACCTCTTGATTACACTTTGAGATCATAATAAATTAATAATTACACTATGCAGAGGAGGGAGATATAGGTTCCCCCATCACATAATTACCATGTACAATCATGTCCCAAAAGATCATAAAAAATTAAACAATTAAAACCCCCCGAAAAGTAATAGGTTTTATAAATATACCATTGTATCATGTCTTCTGATAATAAATAGGTTTCATAGTCATTTCATTTCATCATCATTGCAGAACCCTTTGGGAAATGAAGCTGGTTTTGTAGTAAATTTATGATGGTGTAACCCATACAAGAGAAAGATATTTCATAGAATTTTATTAAGATTCATAAATAATTCATATAAAGAATATGAATTTTATCTTTGGATAATTTCTCTATAAAAACATAGGTAACCTCAAAATAATGGACTCATGGGCCGTGCTAGATATTCCTCATGCGACCGAACAGTGTCTAAACCCCAATCGTTAGGTGAATGAACATAAAGGGATCCCGAATGCAAGATATTTTGTGGATGTAGATGTGGGTAAAATTACCATGGATTATTTGAAGTCCTCAGAGCGTGTTGAAAAAAAGATATACTAGAATCAAGGTCTATTGGTGATTGCTTTCTTTGATTAAGAGGTACAACTACTTTCTTCGGATATTTTCTTTGTTTTGGATGGAAAATTCAACAAGCGGAGACCCTTTATTTCCTTTCTATGCAAAACCCTAGAAAATATGGGGTTGGATAATTTCCAGTTTGGTTTGATGAACACATTGTAAGTTCTGTTTCAAATTTCCTCTGAAAATTATAATTATAGGCTTTGGGTGAGAGGATCCTGGTCCTTTAGTGGCTGTTTCATTAATGTCAAGAAAATGGTCACCAGCTTTTTCTGTTGATTTAGAGCCTTATACTGTTCCTTTATAGAAAGGATTTCCAGGACTCCCTTTGCATCTCCTCAAACAAAAAGCTATATTCTACATTGATAGTTTATTTGGTCAAACTATAATGCTTGACTCTGGAACTATTAACCTTTCCCGACCGTCAATAGATCATGATTGCACTGAAATTGACATATAACAAGATCTTTCCCCTCGATTCTGACTTCAAAATGGTTCTAATGGATTTATCCAGATGATTTTTTAGATGATCCTGCTCACTATAAAAAATTTTCTCAAATTGAACACCTTATAGGTGACTGTCTGGATCAATGAATAGTTTTACACCCTCTCCCCATTTTCATGTCAGTTTGGGTAGAAAACGAGGCCTCAAAAATTAATTAGTCACAATAAACTATGGTTAATAATGATGATATATTCTCTTTGGGTGCTTCCACCTCTCAGTTTCCCTAATTAGTTGGGGATTACCAATCTGAAAAAAATTTAAGGATGTTAATGTTTCAACTCTTATAAATGACCCACCTAACTTAGAGACCATCAATTGTGATCATGGGGAGAAAGAGGTGGTTTAATCTAAATTGGAAGAGCCTATTCAATATGATCTATAAAAATCATCACATCTTGAATAATTATTCTTAAAATCAAGGTCTAGGAAAGGAAATATATCAATGGTTGACTCGGATGGTTTTAATACTCCGAGTTCTAGGAAAACTTGTAAGAGAATGGAGTAGTAAAAAATTGAAAGAAAAATTTTCACATAATTTCTTAGATACTAATATGAGTGAAAAAAAATTATACCACCATAGCATGTGCCTTCCAAAAAATTATCTGAATCCTCTAACTCATGTGAATAATCTGATTCAGAAACATCCTCTAGTGAGGATGATAAGAATGACCCCGCATTTAGATATTCTTTCCAAATTCTAGAGATATTGGACTTTTCAAAAGATCGCAATTATTGGATGGTATTTAATGAAACAAAAACTTTTTGACAGTACAAGAATAGAGATACGACTACTGATACGTATATCGACCTCCAAAAAACAATGTTTATCAATGTTTTAGAAGAGTTTACAAAAGATCCAAATTTTAATTTCAATGATATTCCATGGAAATGACTCTAATTGTTTCCCATAGTATTTGTTCAGTGTGATATATTCATATGGTCATTGCTTCTCTTCTATATTTGAGGCTTTCAAATGTGTTATGCTGAAGTGATTTTCTCTCTCTGAGGATTTTCATGGATGATTGTACTGCACAATCACTATTTATGTGCATGTAATGATTTTTAAGGGTTGTCATCTTTTTATGCTTCTATTTTTTGTATACCTACTGCATGTTGAGATAATATAGTGGTTTTTTTCATCCTTGAAGACATGATTTTTAGGCAATTCCATGCATTTGGAGTGGTATCGATGTTATTCGAAATTTTGATAAGACTCTATTAGATTCTTTATTCGATACATCAACCTCTTCTATTTCTGGAAATTAGGATCATATCCCATTGAAATACAGGTTTTCATCTTATTTATGATTTTCCTATAATGTTTCTCAGTTTTTTGATCTCTGGAGGCTAAAGGATGGACTTTCTTTAAGACTAACATTACCTTTCTTTTAATTTTT
Organism: Viscum album; assembly: GCA_963277665.1. Classification (NCBI taxonomy): domain Eukaryota; kingdom Viridiplantae; phylum Streptophyta; class Magnoliopsida; order Santalales; family Viscaceae; genus Viscum; species Viscum album. The sequence continues at coordinate 1,255,262,950 of OY728157.1, read as the reverse complement.
TATATTTGTATGAGATTTTCATTCGGATTGTATCTACTTTCATTTCTTATTGCTGTAATCCCTTTAAACCTAGAGATTTCGAGGTAACTCTTTTCTTATTAATAATTTTTGTAGTTATATGAGGTGGGGAACAACTCAGATCACACCTTGTTTAAAAAAACATAGGTAAACCTAAAGGATCCTATCTTAGATGGAAGATGACATTCAAAGATAAATAAGTTGGTGTGCTTCATAGGGAAGGTAATGTTTATTTTAAAATAAAATTTTAAATTCAAAACATTATAAAATATTTTCATAATCATATTCATTGAAAATAATACATGAAAACCTATAAAGAAATATTAATAAACCATTTCAAAAATTTCATGGTGAAATACCCTTTCAACATTAAAATCCCTTTTTTATAACATAAAACATTTTCAAACTAACTTTATTTGAAAATTGTCTTCAAAACATATAATATATGATTAATTTAAAATAATGGTCATGATAGTTGGATATTCCATTCAAACCATACCCATCAAAAAATGAATCCATACAAATATTCTGTAAAAAACAAATGAGAATTTTTGAATAAATTTCATAAATAATTCAATATAAAACGTTATTAAAAAATGAAACAAAGAAATAAGTATTTAATAATTCATTTTCATATTTTTTAACATTTTTTGAATTTTTTTTTGAAAATCATTTTTAAGGGAAAGGGTTATCAACCAAAGAGGGAAATAATGATTTATTTTTTGAACAAATTATTATAAAATATTATGTGAATAAAGTGATGAAAATGAAGAGAAAATATTTTTTCACATTACATAATGATGGGAGTGGAAAATTAAAGAGTATATTGATAGATGGATCATAATATTTAATTATCATATGCATAATCATAAACAATGTCCATAAATAATGAGATTTTGACTTCAAACCTTTTCCACTTTGGTATCTTTTGAATCATAGGCCCCACTGTGGAACAAATTCATATGGAACTTTTAATACCATTAAAATAATGTTATTCCTAAAATAACACATAATAGGGTTAGTATATACACTTCAGGGCAGAATAATTGTGTATAATATATCTTTTATCCCAAATAATAAAAAAAGAGATAAAAATCTCTTATTGCTTCGATAACATTTAAACTATAAAAAACATAATGATATATAGAAAAAAGGATATGAAAATACAAATATTTTCATGATAATAAAAAAAATTAAATTTACAGGATGTATATACTCCTCAAATAGGTGGTGAATATGACTCTTGTCTCACATTATTAAAAAGCTAGATTGAATCTATTACCTTATGATTCAAAATCTTTCACAGAAATTATAATATCCTATATAATAAACTGTGATTGTTGTAAATCTATAACGTAATCATACTCATGTGTATAATACCATATATTATTTACATATAATCTCATAGAACACATTTATAAATAATTATTTATTCAAATCACGTTGAAGGAACTATGTGCTTTTTTTGAGAATATTTTTATTTATTATTATTAGTCCTCATACATTGAATGTAGTTCCATAATATAAATACTGTTATATATGATAAAAATATCTTACATATTCAATATATACATATTTATATTAATTAGTTAATGTTAGATATAGAAAATTAAGTACACCATTCATGGAGGCGGTATGGATTATATATGTGTGAACATTATTTCAATTTAATTGACGATTATAATGAAAAAAAGTTATATAATATATTATAATTTTATATTAATTTTATTTTAATAAATATCAAAAATATTAATTATATTTATTTGAATTTCAATACATTCATGGAGATAATTAAAATTGAATCAGAATGATTTGTGAGATGGTAGTCTGCTAAACACATTAACGATTTTATCAATCCCTACATTATATAAAGTAAGAAATTGTTTTTATCAATATTAGATAAGTAATTTTATGTTAAATATATAATATATATTCATTTAATTCATTATTATTTCCATCCATGTAAATAAATATTGAAAAACACATCACATCAGTTCACGGGGCAGAAATCCGCAGTACAAATAAATAATGATTTCCTAACACATTGTATAGAAGAAGGGAAATATAGATATTATTAACCTAAAATTTAAAAATCCCATTATATTTTATGTAATAATTTTATTATATAATCATGTTTTAATAAAAAATTAATATTTAGTAAATGAAATAATATTAAAAGTTTGGTTAGGTACATTAAATATTCTTAGAATAACTTATTTTGGAATGCACCAAAATATATACCAGGATAGAATTTTGACCAAATTAATTTTTCTTAGATGAGATGTGTAAATAAATAAATATATTGGGTCATTTATTGGTAAAATAGATGGGTTTTGGAAATATAAATAAGGCAGAAAATGAGGTGGCATTTTATAAGTGAGGTGGGTAGTATAGTTGTAATTTTTGAAAACTAAAAGGGGTACCCATGTTTTTTTCATTCCTCCATGTTAGAAAATAATTCTGTCCTAAAATTATAATACATAATGTTGATATATTTGCAAAAGATTGGTGTTGTACAATTTTTTCATCATTTTTAACCCTTATAGTTTTAGTTTAACCACCATGTAAAACTATTTTTACCTTAACCATGGTAGATAGGTTTTACTGTTTTTACTACTAATTATAGTGCAATCAATTTCCTAAATTATATATTATAAATTATATTGATCTGAAATATTTATTAAATTTTTTAAATTCCATTCATAGAAATGGGAAATTTTAATTTAAATTAATATCACAAGTGCGATGAGAAAGATTGTTTTGAAAAAGAAAATGTTCAAAAGTTTACACAGGGCTTATATAAAAAATCAACATGAAAATGATTTCAAAAGCCAAAATTGGATTAATAGATTTATTATTGAGATTAAATTTTTAAGACCAAAATAAATTAATATTTATGTTTCTATCATATTTAAGAGAAACTTTAATTTTAAATAAAAACTAGTATTTTTTACTATTCACTATATATGTTATCTATTCTTAAAATTCTCCAAATTAACACCTATATAATTTAGAAATTATTAATTAAAATGTTATTTTTATCCTTATAAATTATTTTTTGTAAAGTATTTAAAAAATATATTTATAATTTCCTCAAAAAATATAATGATAACATATTTTTTAGAAAATATTATTTTTAGAACGTATAAATACATTTATAAAAATTATATAATTTACATAGTTATTTTTCATTATATACACATTATAATTTACATATAAAAATTATTTATTATTATTCATATTTCATTGTCTAGTATATAGGTTATAATGGCCATGTTTAAGAAATAATATTAATATTATAAACTGGTTTGTTAAAACATAATGTCACTTGTAATAAAATAAAAAGTCAATTTTTCTTGTAAGGAAATATTAACATCGTGTTTTGTGTAATATAATATTTACATGGTATTTTAGGTAAGAAAATATATAAAATAATTTTAATTTATTCAAATTAATAATAATTCATAAATAATTGTACTGATAAATTCTAATCACCCATAAAATTAATTTCACCCATGAAATGAATCACACTGTTACAAATAAATTTGGATACCTTTCCCTCATAATTTTCTCTGGTTTTGACATAGCACCTTAAAATTAGTTTTTACACCACAAAAAATTAACCATGTGAGTGTTATTATTTCATATAACACTCTATCTATGATACAAAATCTCAACTGATTGTTCCTTATAAGAAATATTAGACACCATAGGTACGACCCCTATAATTTATACTTTTTATGGAATATGAATGAACTTATTTTAGAGAGATACATGGAACATATTATGGTGTTGGGAGAGCTTGATTGGAATGAACCACAAATATTCTTCCATCCCAATATGATCAAAAATTTCAAAGGAACTAATATACCTAGTTAATATATTTCTATTGTATCATAAGCACAATTTTATCACATGGTTGTTCTGGGTTAATTTCCACTTCGTCTCTTACTCCAAGATATGAAGTGCATTTTTTCCCAATGGATAGAAAATCCATAATATAATGATATTCTTTTCCCTGAATCTATAGATATCATTATAATAAATTAGTTAACATTGGTTATTCAATATGCATAAATCATTATATGGTGATGTAATACATCAATCTATAAAACCTCATAAAAATTAAAATTATTCCATTCCATAAATTTTTAACTTCATGAGCCATTAAAAATTCAAATTTTAAAAACAATGTCACTAAATTTTCCAAAATCAAATTAGCATTATTCCCTCGAATATCATTATGTAGCTCTTAATGGTTACATGCAAAATAGGTGAATACCTTTGTCATGTATTTCATTAATGCATAGTATTAGACATAATCAACTTAAAACCTTAATGAAAAGTATCATGATTCTTCATTCCATAAATAAAAAAAAATATTATTTATTAGATTCCTTAAATCAAAATATGTTGTAAATTCCATCATAATCCACTCCGTCAACAAATAGTTTTTCAGTTTTGCGGTGGTCAATACTATAAAATTTTCATTATCCATATCATTAATCTCAATATCAAAACTAAACACCATTATTTCAACATCATGAACATATTAATTTTTATTTTCTCTTAATCGTGTATTTTCAATAATATTTCAAATTTCTATTAAATCACATTTATGAGTTCTATTTAAAATAATCATGGAAATCCTTATAAAATCATATTTCATAAAATACTTCGACATTTCATGATTTATATAAAATAATTCATGAATTATAATACACAAAAACACCAATAATTCCACTTAATTATTAAGCCATAAACTATGATTCATCATATTATCCATTAATACCTCTTTCATACAATATTAAATATGAATCATGGAATAATATTAAGAAAATTTAATTTAATATTTATTTTCATGTTAAACAAAAATAGTACACATACGTCTTCCCATACCTTTAATATGTTGTTCATGGTCTCTTCATAACTAGTAAAAAACCATTACTCACACAACCATTCTGATTCTATTCAATGTCAATCCACATAAGAAACGAATTTCCTTTCTTCCTCTATTATAACACTTAAAACATTCATCAATTTGTAATATCATAAGTATACCAACAGTCCCATCCATGTCATTAACTGAACTATTGAGTTTTCCTTTTATGTGACATAATATATTCCCTATAACTCGAAACATAAAACATATTTTTGTTACATTGATACATTACCTAGAGTAATTCTTCCATCATTTTTGGCACATTGGAAACTGGCGATACATATCTCTAATATATCCACAACCAAAAATATCAAAAAAACCTATCATTCTAATATTTACTGAGTCTTAGAGTTGGGTCAGGATCGTGTTTTCAATCATATATCATGATAACAGAGCAATCATAATCCTAATATCAATCACTACAATCTTTATCTAATATGTTATCTCATAAATTCAGGTTATATCACATTCAATATAATCCTAGTTTCATTTGGTTCCTTCTACTAAATAAAATAAAAAATCATTGCATGAGCAATAATAAAAATAGTGGGCAACCATATAACAGTGAAAAATAATTTATAGTGTATCTAAATCGTGTCACCTTATTTTAATCTGGGATACCATAATATTAACCTATGTTATTCTTCCTCATTATTAAAATCTTTTATAATAATTAAAATGTGTATTTTAATTTCCAAAGAATATCTAATAATATCGTCAAACCATGTCTGTAGAAAGACACATTTTCATGCACTAGATGATGACCTTGTATATATCAATGTTACCTTTTTATAGTTATTAGATATAGCATACTGAAATTATTTATCACCCCTACATGTGGTCCTCGATGTATGTGTAGACCTTATATCTAATTTTTCGGTTGAGCACGAGTTACATGGTGGATTGGGTTATGGCCCAATGTTGCATGATCGATAGAGCTGCTCGAGTGGTTCTACTGATCGAGCTAGTGCAATTCTATAGTGTCTAGAGATTGGGTATGTGGGATGGCTCATAGGTAGTTTTAGATCCCTATACTTTTACTTTCAGTTTCTTTTTTAATTTTTTCTCTATGGTCATCCCTTTGGGTGACCAGTGTTTTATTTAATAGCATAGTTCTTTGGGCATTTACAAAATTATACAATTACAACATGTTCTATTTCTGTTTTTTAATAATTTTTCACTCTATTTTCTTTTAGATGTATATTATACTTAGTTATTTCTAATTTCTTCTTACTCTAATACAAGAACATAGATTCCCCACTACCACCTTCTAGGTCGTCGCTGCTTGTCAGCAACCTCTAGGGTATAAGGAGGTGCGCTTGAGGCCTTGTGGAGAACCATCACAGAGCATCTCTTTCGTGGATCCTAGGTCATGAAATTATAGTTATTGGTCTTAATATATCCATAAAATAGCTTTAGTAAAAGTTTCATTTTCATTTTGGGCCTTATGTTTACGATTTAGTCCATTGTTAAGATAGTTTTTCTCAAAATCAATGTAATTAAGGTTAATCACATTCAGTATTCTATTTGGTAAAAAAATGATTTTAAAATTATTATACATTATAAATTATTCTTATTAAAAATATTGTATCACTTTTTCAAATTTATTATCATATAGGTGGATGAAATAAATTTAAAATTAATCTCATATACTTGTCGTGATAGCATGTTTTTTAAGCATAAGAATTCAAAGGATTGAATTGTTTTATATCAAATTTCAATGTGAAATATGATAGAATTACCTATATTGGATTAAATAATTATTAATTAGAGTAATTATACATTATAAATAAATTTAAATAAAATATAACTATATAAATAAATTATATGAATATCAATTTTGATTTTGAATTTTCTATTTTTACATATACATGAAAAATTGAGACTTCTATAAAAAATACACAAACATTTTCCAATAGAAAATATCGATAACCGTATTAAAAAATGAATATTTTGTTCACTAAAAATTATATATGTTTTCAAAGTACAATTTAAAATGTGATATCCATTAAAAGGTGGTAAAATTACCTTTTAGTAAAATACAACATTTGATTTATAAAATTGGATTTATTAAAATATTATTTCTATAAAAATTATTTCATAGTTATAAAAAATATTTATTTAATATATAATATATGAAATTTATATAAAAATTTAATCATATTGGGTTCATTTAATTGAATTATATATTGTTGTGTTTGTACATAGTGAAATATTTTTCTTCGAAAAGAAACATTTCTATTTTAAAATAATTCACAGATTTACATATACTGACAGATAACAAAAGGATTTATTTTATATACATGTGAAAAATAATATTTTCATAATTTATAAAATATTATTCAAAACTACCATTCCAATTGATATGTTGTAGCAATAACAATATTCTAATAATAATATTGATATTATATTGTAGTTTGGTAAAACTCGGCCTTTCATGTTATGAAATCTACCGAAATAACTCATCATTACGTGTAACAAAACCCAACATTGTGATGCGTTTGTTGAATGATAATGTAATAATTATGTGTAACATTATCTTAACATGTTTTTGTGTATAACTAAAGTCAAACATAGTGATTTCATATAAAAAAGTTATATTTAGTCGTTTTGTGAAATGAAAAAAATAAAGTGATTAGATTAATTTGTAAAATAATAATTCACAAAATCCCAGGGAATTAGATTCTAAATAGCTTAAAATTAATTTATCAATTGTAATTAATCTATTATATCAATGGATTAATATATAAAATTTATATTCATAGGATCACATATAGTAAAAAATAATTCTAAAAATTCCATACAAAAATACTTTTGGAACCACAATAGTTACCCAAAGTCACTCATAACTAGGTTCTTGTGTAGAAGAATATATGTTTTTAATTATGATTGGACAAAGAGAATGTTGAAAAAAATTCACAAGTCTTCCTTTAGGATATTGGGGTTTGATTATGTTGGTTGAAAAATCCACATGATCATGAATTTTTTCGGTGGATGTTGCGGAAGATGGTTTTTAATGTGGCACAGTTTCAAATATATTTCAAAAAATTTGGGCTCCACAATTCTTATTTTGGTTTCAGAAAATGAAGGATATATGAAACTAAGTGAACAATATGTGGACTGTGAATCACAGTTTGCAAACCTCAAAGGTGGCACATGAAACAATGAAGGAAATTGGAAAAGTATGGATTTACCCATAGAATCACTATATACGTAGCGAGGCATAAAACCCTTGCGACATATAGAAAATGGTTTAAAGGATCCAAATGGTTCACAGAAGGATTGTGGTATACGGTATGTCTCTTCCATTGTGAAATAAGGTAGGGATTTGTGGTTCCACAAAGGGTTTCATTTTCAGAATGAATCGGTCACAACGAAAAAAGAAAGATGATATGTAGAGAATTAAGTGAAAACTGTATATGGGACAAGAAGAGTACACAATGAAGTATATAACATATTGATGACTTATGTAAAATTGATTACAGTATTTTTAATATCTATTTTCCTATATAAGGATCACAAATACCAGTATTATGTAGAGAGAATTTCTATAGTGAAAATCATCGATCCATGAAGAAATTCAACATTGTATGAAGTTGTTCGCGAGGGAGGATTTCGTGATGTGATGTGGTATGTGAAAGATAATTCTATGAAGGGTGATATGGTTCATGAGAACATTTTGTGAAAGTATTTTTTAGGGTCCACATCTTTAAAGGTATAGGGTCTATAGTGGAATACTTAGTCCATGGAATACGTTGAGGTTTGTAGAAGGTGATAGGGTTCGCCTAAATGATGATAGTATGCAAAGAAAAGGCGATATAAAAAAGTGGTTTTCTGAAAACAAAACACACCATGCAGTGTAGTTATGTTCGTGTATGGAGAATGATTGGTCACAAATTAAATTAAATAGTTCATGAAAGAAATTTCCACTAACTAATAGTATATGGAAAAATGGTTTTCATGTATGGGTAAAAGATGGACATCAACAGATCATCTCTCAATAGTTGTGAACTCATACATTCAGGAAAATGATGGGTCCTACAAGTCCTTAAACTATGAGTGGATCCCTTCCTAGTGCACTTATAAGGCCCCAGCCTTAAACCATACTTAATCTTGAGTTATTACAAGATTACACATTGAGGATATTTTCAAGTTTAGAGTTTTAGAGAATTAGATCATAAAATTTTCATTACATTCCACATTTAAACAAAGTGGTTACATAAAAGATAGTATTAATTTATCCCATCAGTGGAAACATATTTAAAATAAAACATGGATTCTTTCTTCACACTTTCTTTACACTATCATGATATCATGTACCATTCCCTTGACCTGTAAAAAACATTTCAAAAACATGGGATGAGCATAAAAATCTCAGTAAGGGTTATAAAAAGTATGGAAAGGAAACATGAGTACATATTAACATAAGAATGAAATCATACTTTACCCATAAAACATAAGCACTTTAACATACCTCATAAAATCATGAAGAAACCATAGAAATCATAAGACAAAAAGGTAACTTGAGGCATTCATAACATTCTTACGTAGGGAGTAACCCTCTTGGTTATGTTTGGAATACCCATCACAGTATATCCCCTAAATCTCTTCGGAGAAACCTTAACGTTTAACTCCTTCGCGGTACCCAATGCATTGGAGAGCTATATCGGGCTCACCCACCCTTAGTTTATCACGGAACCACCCATCTTCATAAAAAATGGCCAAGAAACATAACATAATCATATGACATAACTTAAGAATAAATAAAAGATAACATTGCCACCTTGCAACAACAATATAACATTTTAAGATATTGAAATAATGAATCAATTCTAAAAACCATTTCCAAAACCTATTTAAAACATTTAATAAAGAGATTTTTGAATCAAAGTGTCTGATACCACTTTGAATCTTTTAACATTTTAATCCATTAATATATATATAAATAAATCCATAAAAACATTTTGAAAACATGGATATTAATGAGAAATATTTATAATAATAAATCATTAAAACATTTAAAATGATATTTTTAGTTAAAGGGTTTTTATCAAAATGACAGACACTTGAATACAATAATTGAGGAATAACATTTAATCAGAACATTATAATATCATGAGAATAAAGGGATTCATAATATAATATTCCAAAGGATAATATATACATAATACAAGAGTTAATTGGTGAATAACAATAATGAAGTCTCAATAGAAATGTAAAATGAGATGAAATCCATTATAAAGAAGGTATCCTGATGTTAAGGATAAATCAATCTCATAGTTATGTGTGACAAATATAAATACACCCAATATAAGTGGATATTAAGTGTAAAACAATCAATTGTCATTCATACATATTCAAAGGATTACATATTCAATAACTACATGTTGAACCCAAAGAAATCGAAATTGGGTTAAGAAGGTCCCTTGTAAAATTTCAACAGCCTAACGACGTCACTTGAAAATTCTGAAAATGGGTTGATGTCACGACCCGTCCTCGGGGCCCATTCTGTGACTACCCCAAGCCCGCCTTCCATAGGCCAGGGGCTGGCGACTAGCACCAAGGCGTAAATCCCGATAAAAATGGAAGGCATTGCCTTTGTAAAGTAAACAAGCACCACAGAGTACAAGCGGAAGAAGTAAACACTAAGTAAAAACTGAGTACAACAGTAAGTACGGAAAGTAAAAGGGGCCTGAAATACAAGCCCAACTGTAAAGTACAACTCGAAATGGAAAACAACAACTGTAAAGTAAAGCCACTACGCCGAGTTGTCCACTGGAAATCCCACCTGAAGGGTGGGTACAGATTGCTCCACTACTCCTCGGGTCTTGCCATCCGCTCCGAGCACGTCCCGCCCAGTGGTCCACCTCCAGGTACCGTCCTGCTCTACAAGCCTCAACCACAATCAATGTCGTCCATCGTCTGCAACCAACACAACGTAGTGCGGGCATAGCCCATGCATGGGTGAGTATAAGATACTCAGTAGGGACCCTGAGACCGCCAAAGGTCTCCGGAAATCCACAAAGGATAAACCACAATGGAAGGATACAATCACGAAGTACAACCGACAATGCTTAGGTATATGCGCATACATATACCTAAGTCATCAATTCCATTCGGCTCCAACATCTGAGCCCAAGCACAACCCAATCCACACAGGAAAGCAAAACGTATACTCACACAGAGTAGCACAACACAATCCACGAAGGAGAGAAAAAGTAATCCACATAGAATAGCTCAACACAATCCACAAAGAAGAGTAAACAGTAAATCCACACAGGATAGTTCAACACAATCCACACAGGAAAACAAACAGGATTCAGCTCACACAGAATACTTCGTCAAAAGGTGAAGGGATGATCAGATATAGATACTGAATCATTTAAGCTGGGACCCACATAGGATACAAGACTAGCTGTCTTCTTTGATTCATCTATACTGGGACCCACATAGGATACAAGACCAGTATTGAATCATCTAAGCTGGGACCCACATAGGATACAAGACCAGCATAGCTAGGACCCACATAGGATACAAGACCAGCTGTCTTCATCGATTCATCTATACTGGGACCCACATAGGATACAAGACCAGTATTGAATCATCTAAGCTGGGACCCACATAGGATACAAGACCAACACAGCTAGGACCCACATAGGATATAAGACCAGCTGTCTTCATCGATTCATCTATACTGGGACCCACATAGGATACAAGACCAACACAGCTAGGACCCATATAGGATATAAGACCAGCTGTCTTCATTGATTCATCTATACTGGGACCCCCATAGGATACAAGACCAGTATTGAATCATCTAAGCTGGGACCCACATAGGATACAAGACCAGCACAGCTAGGACCCACATAGGATACAAGAGCAGCTGTCTTCATCGATTCATCTATACTGGGACCCACAGAGGATACAAGACCAGTATTGAATCATCTAAGCTGGGACCCACATAGGATACAAGACCAGCTGTCTTCATCATCGCAGTCCACTAAGGATCTCTGCACAATCGTCATCGTCGAAGTCGCAGCAGCAGTCGCAGTAGCAGTCGCAGCCAGCACTGGGGTTCCCGCACACAGCAAGCTCGTTCAGGAGGGTCCGCTCCACGAGCCGAGAGGCTGATACATCAACTGTCACAAAGTCTAGAGTTGATGTATCCTAAAGTTCCGTATCGTCAACAGGAACTCAAAGTCGCAGACGGCGCGTCGATCGGACGCCCGGTCTGAGAGTTATTGGCTTTTTCGTTCTAGGGGCCCGATTGTTTTTTTAAGAGAAAACCAACCCGATCGTACTCCACCTGCGTCCAAACCTTGGGCTAAGTATGCCAAAAGATCCGTATCACTAAGAGGAACTCAACAAAGCCGACGGCACGTCAATTGGACGCCCGTAGCTCAAGATATGAGCATTTCCGCTCCGAGGGCCCGGTTGGTTTCGTGTACGAACCAACCCGACCGAACTCAAAGTATTCTGAAACCTTGAGTGCGATATACCGAAACGACTGTCTCGATCCAAGGATCGCATCGCCGCTGACGGCGCATCTTTTGGAGGTCCGTATCCCGAGTTATGGGCATTTGAACCTAAATAGTTCGGTATCGGGGGTTTCAGGCCCGGGCTGACCCGGCCCGAGACCCCCCGGCTGGCCCGAACCGGGTCGACCCGACCTGGATAGGGTCGGCCCAGCCCGGCTGCGCTCGGCCCGGCCTGGCCGACCGTCCAGGCGCCGGTCCGGCAGGGGGCAGCGCATTGGGCGCGCTGCCAGCTCGGCTTCGGCCGAGCTGATTGAAAAAAAGAGGGGGGGGGGGGGGCGCCTGCCCCCCCTCATTATGGGGGACCGTGAGCTGGCCGGGAGAATTAAATTCCCCCGGATTTCCTCCATTCCGGCCGGCCCGACCTGGCCAGCCGGTCCTCTTCCGGCTTCCGACACTGGCGGCCCGGCTGGCCGCCGGTCGTCTCGTTCCGCCGCGGCCCGGAACCGGCCGCGGCCTTTGTCGTCCGGCGCGGTGCAATGGCACCGTGCCCCTCCGCTGCAGCCCCGTTCCGACCGTGGCGTCCTCGGTTTCCTTCGACGCGGTGCGACTGCGTCGCGTCCTTGAATTCATTTCCATGGCACGGTGCGACGGCGCCGCGCATATGTTCTACATGAAACCGCGTGGTGCGACGACACCACGCTCCTTCGTACCAACCACAAAGAAAACATTTATGAAATAAGGAGAAGGGTCGGCCATGTTTGTGCGGACCAGCCCCCTCGCATTATTTGATAACAATTAGTCGAAAACCACGAAATTCAACATGCCAGAATCAAGAACGGAATAATTTAAAATAAACCCCTACATCGGTTTCAAGATCGGAGCACGTCAACGAGCCGCGAAAGATGAGCGTCATGGAGGTCGGGCGTCGTGGGAGAACATCGATGTCGCGAAGTGGGGATTCGAAGTCGTTGACGGCGATTTCTTTGTGGAAAACCGTCGCGGAAGAAGAATGTCGAGTCACAGATACGGCGTCGCAGAAGGACCGTGATCTTCGGCGGAGAAGTTCTTCGTTGAAGAACGGTATTCTTCATGTTCTTCGTCGAGGTTGAAGAAGAAGAAGATGATGATGAAGCTTTCCCCAAACCTCTCAAGGTGGTAAAAGAAAACCAACCAAGATAAAATAAGTTTAAGGATTATTTTATTTACACAAATAAACCACTTTGAATTTCAAAAGTTTTAAATTAATAACTCAACTCAATTAATAACTCAAGTTGTCAAAATTAAAAAGATAGGAGTTATTGGGAGTTTTAAGGGGAATTGAAGAATTAGGGTTCATGTGGGCCCCACCACACTTAATCCTCTCAAGGGAGGTTAAGTGGATGTGGGTCCCACCCCTAACTCCCTTTGGGAGGACATAACCAACATGGTTTAAAAAAAAATTGTGTTCACAATTTATTTAACTTCTTCATATTTTCTCCAAAACTAACTTTCATCCCGCATAAAACGAATCCTCGGAAAAGGTCTCCTTAAGAGAATATCGGCGCTGTGAGTTAATCGGTGCCCTTAGAATTCGATGCCGGGCACCGGTTCAAAAGTTAGAAAAAAAACCCGCTCGTTCGTTCACTGAACGTACCCGAGCCAAACTTCGGAAATTGATTCCGGGCACACCGGGCCTCGTAATCAGGTGCCGTCAGAAACTGTGTTCTTGTAAAATTCCAAAGAAAATTAAGAAAAAATTTTCCTTGAAATTTCCGGGTCTTTACAGTTGATGAGAGAGAAAATGGTATCTCATCACTTGGACATAAAATATACATAAATAAGGATACATAAGAACATATCCTAACATAATAGTATGTGAACTAAAAGATATAACAGAAGAAGTCTTTTAAAAAGAGGAGGGTGAAAGGTCCCCTTACCAAGTTGGGTAACTTTCGAAATGTAAACCCCATGGAAGAAGGGTCATACAATGAAGATGTAAATACCCATAAATGAAATTATACTACACAAAGTGTATAATAATGGGCAGTAAATACACCACTCAAAGGAAATGGTGGCAAACATAGCATAAATGTCACGGGAATAAAAGTGAGATGAAACATCCCTTACGGAAACTCTGCAGCCTAAAGGCGCCACTTAAAACATCCAAAAATGGATTTATGATATCAAATAGGGTCTTTCATAATATGAACATAAAAATTACAGTATGAGGGATATAAAATAACATCCCCAAACATAAGAAAGATGAGCTTAAAAGAAATGACATAAAAGAGAGTACTTAAAAAGAAAGAGAGAGGTTGGATCCCTTACCTCAGGTCCGACATGACTTGATTGTTCTTTAAAATCCTAAATAATAAACCTGAGTTAATTTATACTTGCTTAAGAACCTTTTTCAAGTTAATTATTACTTTTATATCACTTATTACCATGCTATGAACACAATGTAATTATTTAAGTTAATAATGGTCGTTTTGTAGATCATTGCTACTTGAGTCAAAAATAAACTCTTTATAATTATGATTTGTTCATGTGGTAAAATATATATTATATCCAGAATTATATTCATTATTTAGATATCATATATTTCATATATATCCATTATATACATGCATCTATAATATTAAAAAACATTTAGAGGTAAGAAATGAAATGCACCGTTCATGGAGACGGTAAGCCGTACGTATGCATGAACGCTACTTCCATTTCTATTTCTTCTTTAATTGAATTAAAACATAATGATACATAATAGTATTATAATTCCTATATGGTATAATATATAATATCATTAAATATATCCTTTATATGTACCACATATGGTATTAACGAATCAAATCACTTTGAGGGGGCGGTAGTCCACACTTCTTAAAATGAAGATATCGCGTTTAACCATAATGGAAACCATAAAGGTATGCCATAAATGAAAAATACAGAAGATTAATTAAAACATAAACATATCATATATCATATATAAATATAGTGACATCTTAATGGCCACCTTTGAGGGTGTTCAAAGAATATTGAACAATCATCGTTTCGTGAGGCAGAAATTCACCATCCACAGAAACAGTATGTTCTTTGACCATTAGATGTAGGTGTGTGTAAGTGTAGCTCGAATACTTTTTATAAAAACATACTAGTATATTTATGATATTGTAGTTGTTACAAATTAAATGAATAAAAATATTTTAATGGGTTGGAGAAGCAAAACAAAACAAAAGAACACAAGTGAAGACATTACCTTAAAATCGGGTATCTCTCATTGATTTGAGCTCAAAGGCTTCCTTGGGAAGACTTCTGCCCAAAGTTAGGCTTCTAAGAGTAATATAGGGATGTGTAGAGAAAACATGAGCAGTTTTTGGCCTAGAAAAAGGCTTGATAGGTGTGGGAA
Source organism: Viscum album (assembly GCA_963277665.1). Taxonomy (NCBI): domain Eukaryota; kingdom Viridiplantae; phylum Streptophyta; class Magnoliopsida; order Santalales; family Viscaceae; genus Viscum; species Viscum album. Next base: position 1,255,247,127 of record OY728157.1, on the reverse strand, counting down.
AGGTGGTAGAGGTGGGGGGCTTTTATAAGAGGAGAGGAGGGGCACTCTTGGAAAGTTACAAAATATTACTTTATTTTCAAATGCTATTCGGATTTTAAAGGTCCCACATTGATGTATTTAGAGGATCAGGTGGTAAGGGTTCGAAATATACTCATCCAATAGGTCTTTTACAAGTGTAAGTTATAGTTTTAACATTATCTTTTCATTTTATTTAAATCTTTTATTAATGAGGTAATTGCTGCATCATCATGATGTCATAAATAATTTAATTTATATAATGTATAAAAATTATAAAAAAATATCATGATGTAGTAAATATTTTTATCTTTCTAATTAATATTTATAGTAAAAAATATGACTTGTATAACCACATTTAAAAATTGTTTTAGTAAAAAATCTCATGATTGTGAAATTTTTATTTTAAATTTAAATAAAAAGTTATTTATGTAATTTTACAACCAAAGTGGCTCCATGGGGTCCCCAAGTTGACCCATGGATTTTCTTGGTCGGCCATGACACATCCAATGAGGGTAGGACATTTTTCTAGGTCATTTCATATTATTAAAACATTATTTTTACCTTAAATTACACTAATTACCTCTAATTGCGATTAAAACATAAAAATTACTATTCACCAAAAAATTATTTTAATCCCATTGAACCAAATTTTACATCCTAATGACAACCATGTATGTCTGATTTTTGAAATTAAAATCACAGAAGTGGTAATGTTTCATTTAAACGAAAAATCAGTTTTTAAACTACCACTTAGTGGTTTCACTATTCATAAAAAATTGACGTTTTTCAGGAAAATACCAAAACTTCACCCTAAGATATATTTGATATTATGAATTAAAAAATGATGTATATTTTACAAAATTCAAAACATATATGTTTCATTAATTAATTTAATAATTATTTCCCATTGTCAAAACAAATAGCGTGTTTTGAAGAAACAATATCTATTAAAATATTGACACTAGTTTAAGTCCAATTTCAAAGTGAAATTAATTACAATGACCACCATTAGATTAAATGGTAAAAATATATTCTAAATAAACTCTAATATAAATTAAAAATATAATCTATCCATATAAATAAATCATATTAAAAAGATGTTTTGAATTAAAATGGAACATTTTCAATAAAAACGATCTTTATCAGAAAAATAACAAAATTTTACACGAAGTAAATTTTGATGTCCAGATTCTAAAGATGGATTTTATTTTGTCAAATAAAACATATAAAATTTTCAAAAGTATATTTAAAAAGGGTTCTCCCTCAAATGGCGGTTAATCGAACTTTTAGAGAATATTAGAAGATTTATGCTTAAAATTGGATTCATTTGCATTTTAATCCTCCATCACTTATTGGATAAAAGTAAAAATATTTGACAAACATATATAATCATTTTGTAGTTAGTTCCGTTCATTCCCGCTATTACAATGTCTAGTCATTAACTACCTTTTAAAATAATATTATTTTATTATTAGAGTTCAATGTAAGATTTCAAAGAAACTCGTTGTTGCGTATTAGGTACGCCCTCGAGCATAACATTCCCTTTAAAGTAATATTAATATTTTATTCAAAAATAAATATGAAAATTTCATATTCTTTATTTACCTGGGGTGTTACATCCTTTCCCGCTTTTGGAAATTGCGTCTTGGAAATTTTAAAATTGGGCTTGGAAGCTTCATTGAAAATCCCACATCGGAACAAGAGACAGTAAAACTATCACTTTAAAAGAATGGGCGAGAAGTACAAATGTCACCCGAGTTAACCCATACTAGGATTCCACGTATGAAAATATGGATATGGATGAGAAAACAAAGGGTAATTTTCTGATGGAGAGTGATAGTAAACATGTCTAGGAGAAAGTTAACAACAAGAAAATCACAAACTTGTGATGGGTTAAACGGTATTTGATTCCCTAGTAGGAAAAATTAACAGAAAACATTTTTGTTTTAAGTTAATTTTCATTGAGGAATTTATTTATGAGAATAACTAAAACATTATGAAGCATAATTAATTTTCATGTTGACTTTCAACTTTTACTATATTTCTTACACGAACTCATATTTTCTCCAAAAGACGAGTATTTAGGATGGCTTGTTCACATTAAGAGAGATATAATCAACTTCTAGAGAATCACCTAATACACAAAAGAGAACTATATACTTCCCATGTCTTTAGATATTTACCAAAACTAAAATCCAAAGTTCAACAAAGACCATTCAATAAAAACTTTCCATAAAATTCTACAAAGTAAACCAAACTAAGATTGAAACCCAATTCTCTAAAGGATTTAATCACATAGTCTCCTAAGATAAATTTTATCATTTTTCTCCAAAATAACATCAGTTACTCATACAGTCTCATACTGAAAAGTAATTAACCTAATCAAATATCCTCCATGATAGGCTAATCATTTCCATTGATAACCAAAAAAACAACTTACTCTTAATTCATAAAATCATCTAACTAAAAAGAATCATTCAAACTAACCAGGGACTTCACGTAGTCCAGTGGTAGGCGATAAATACTAGTTGCACTTTGGTTGCGGGTTCGATTCCCGCAGATTCGTCTGACGCGAAGGGTTGTCACACGGTTTCCGTGTTGTCCCTTTTCCAAAACTATATAATTTTATATCATTCCTCAAAAAGAGATAAATTCATCAAAAATAACCATAACATATTTTAACCACAAAAGTTATCTGATAACTTCCATTTTGCAACCCAAAATGTATTAACCAGTAATTAACTCAAATTCAAGGATCATATAAACCCAAATGGTTCTTTATAACTATATCCACAAAAGAAAGGATAATTATTCCTTGAATAAAATTTTCGTATATCAAACGTCAGGGTTACAATAAAAAGTCTTCTAATGTAACCCCATCATCAAAAGATACTTAATACATCTAAGAATTTAACCATCCTAAAATCTAACATAACTCTTGAATCCCTTATATGATGACTTCTTACTCATTCGACATTCTTCATGATCCATTAGCCATTCCTTTTCAACTTATTCTGAAATACTTCTTTCCTACAAACAAAATCATGAATCATATCCTAAGATTCCGATAATAGGAAAACATAAGTTAAGAAATAATCCATACCATTTATTCCTCATTGTCAGTTTCTTCATCCTCAATCAGAATGGAATTAGGTATTGGTAAATGAATATTTGTACGATCTTGGTGACCCCATTTCAGAAACTTCTTCATAGGACATGTGTTTGCATAATGACCATGCACACCACATTTAAAACATTTAATTGATCTTCCAGAAAGAACTTTGTTCCCTTTCCTAGATTCAACTAGATGCTTCCTTTTTCCATGGAAGGTTCTTTCTTTATGACCTTCATTTCCACATATATATCATCTTTCTGTCCCTTTGAAACATTTTCCTATGTGTTTCTTTCAACATATTTGACACATAGGTTTTTGAACATACTTACCTTTATGATTATTACCTGAACTTCTGTAGGGATTTGTTCCTCGCATATATGATTCTATATGAAAATCACTAAGGTTCAGGTGGTCAATCTTGACTCTGGATAGTTGGTTGAGGATAACCATAAGAGTTCTCATTGCATCTCCCATATCATTCAGTTGTTCTTTCATAAAACTGTCACAATTTTCTTCAAATCCATTGTTACTTTGGTGGCTGCTAGATCCAGCCATTTACTAAAACCAAAAAGGTCAGTGTGAGTATATCAGTAAAATCATCAAATAAAAAAGAGGAAGATAAAGACCAACATATACTTATCCAAGTTATCTCAAACTCATTCTAACTTAAAAAAAATGATGACTCCATCTAATAAACTAACCATTGTGGTTATACACAACTTGTCACTTTTTCTTAAACAACACTCTAACCTCTAAAGTTATCTAAACCGACCTTTGATACCAACTATAAGGCCCCAGCCATAAACCTTACTTAATCTTGAGTTATTACAAGATTACACATTGAGGATCTTTTCAGGTTTAGAGTTTTAGAGAACTAGATCACAAAATTCGCATTACATTTCACATTTAAACAAAGTGGTTACATAAAACATAGTATTAATTTATCCCATCAACGGAAACATATTTAAAATAAAACATGGATTCTTTCTTGACACTTTCTTGACACTATAATCATATCAGGTACCATTACCTTGACCTGTGAAAAACATTTCAAAAACTTGGGATTAGCATAAAAAGCTCGTAAGGGTTATAAAAAGTATGGAAAGGAAACATTAGTACATATATACATAAGAATGAAATCATACTTTACCCATAAAACATAAGCACTTTAACATACCTCATAAAATCATGAATAAACCATAGAAATCATAAGACATAAAGGTAAATTGAGGCATTCATTACATTCTTACGTAGGGAGTAACCCTCTTGGTTATGTTTGGAATACCCATTACTGTATATCCCCTAAATCTCTTTGGAGAAACCTTTACGTTTAACTCCTTCGCATTACACAGTGCATTGGAGAGCTATATCGGGCTCACCCGCCCATAGTTTATCCCAGAACCACCCATCTTCAAAAAAAATTCCCAAGAACCAAAACATAATCATAACACATAACTTAAGCATAAATGAAAGATAACATTCCCACATTGCAACAACAATATAACATTTTAAGATATTGAAATAATGAATCCATTCTATAAAACATTTCCAAAACCTATTTAAAACATTTAATAAAGATATTTTTGAATCAAAGTGTCCCATACCACTTTGATGCTTTTAAAATTTTAAACCATTAATATCCATATAAATAAATCCTTAAAACCGTTTTGAAAACATGGATATTAATGAGAAATATTTATAACAATAAATCATTAAAACATTTAAAATGATATTTTAGTTTAAGGGTTTTTATAAAATGAGAGACACTTGAATACAATAATTGTGGAATAATATTTAATCAGAACATTATAATATCTTGAGAATAAAGGGATTCATGATATAATATTCCAAAGGACAGTATATACACCATACAACAGTTAATTGGTGCATAACAACAATGAAGTCTCAATAAAAATGTAAAATGAGATGAAATACCTTATAAAGAAGGTATCCCTAAGTTATGGATAAATAAATCTCATAGTTATGTGTGACAAATATAAATACACCCAATATAAGTGGATATTAAGTGTAAAACAATAAATGGTAATTCACACATATTGAAAGGATTACATATTCAATAACTACATGTTGAACCCAAAGAAATCGAAATTGGGTTAAGAAGTTCCCTTGTAAAATTTCGACAGCCTAACGGCGTCACTTGAAAATTCAGAAAATGAGTTGATGAGAGAGAAAATGGTATCTCATCACTTGGACATAAAATTTACATAAATAAGGATACAAAAGAACATATCCCAACATAATAGTATGTGAATTAAAAGACATTACAGAAGAAGTCATTTAAAAAGAGGAGGGTGAAAGGTCCTCTTACCGAGTTGGGTAACTTTCGAAACGTACACCCCATGGAAGAAGGGTCATACAATGAAGATTTAAATACCCATAAATGAAATTATACTACCCAAAGTGTATAATAATGGGATGTACATACACCACTCAAATGAAATTGTGGAAAATGTAGCATAAATGTCACGGGAATAAAAGTGAGATGAAAAATCCCATAAAAAAACTCGACAGCCTAAAGGCGCCACTTAAAACATAAAAAAATGGATTTATGAGATAAAATAGGGTATCTCATAATATTAAAATAAAAAGTACATTATGAGGAATATAAAATAAATTCTCCAAACATAAGAAAGATGAGCTTAAAAGAAATGACATAAAAGAGAGTACATAAAAAGAAAGAGAGAGGTTGGATCCCTTACCTCGGGTCCGACTTGACTCGATCATTCATTAACCTTCTGAATAATAAACCTAAGTTAATTTATACTTGCTTAAGAACCTTTTTCAAGTTCATTATTCCTTTTATATCACTTATTACCATGCTATGAACACTATGTAACTATTTAAGTTAATAATGGTCGTTTTGTAGATCATTACTACTTGAGTCAAAAATAAACTCTTTATAGTTACAAGTTGATCATGTGGTAAAATATATATTATATCCAGAATTATATTCATTATTTAGATATAATATATATCATATATATCCATTATAAACATGCATTTATAATATTTCATAACATTTAGAGGTAAGAAATGAAATGCACCGTTCATGGAGACGGTAAGCCGTACGTACGCATGAACGCTACTTCGATTTCTATTTCTTATTTAATGGAAGTAAAACATAATGATACATAATAGTATTATAATTTCAGTATGTTATCATATATAATATCATTAAATATATCCTTTATACGTACCAAATATGGTATTAACAAATCAAATCACTTTGAGGTGGCAGTAGTCCGCACTTCCTAAAATGAAGATATCGCGTTTAACCATAATGGAAACCATAAAGGTATGCCATAAATGAAAAATACAGAAGCTTAAGTAAAACATAAACATATTATATATCATATATAAATATAGGGACATCTCAATGGCCACCTTTGAGGGTGTTAAAAGAATATTGAACAATCATCGTTTCGTGAGGCAGAAATTCACCATCCATGGAAACAATATGTTCTTTAACCATTAGATTTAGGTGTGTGTATGTGTAGCTTGAATACTTCTTATAAAAACATCCAAGTATATTTAATATACTGGAGTTTTCAAAAAATAAATGAATAAAAAGATTTTAGGGGCTGCAGAAGCAAAATAAAACAAAAGAACACAAGTGAAGACATTACCTTAAAATCGGGTATCTCTCATTGATTTGAGCTCAAAGGCTTCCTTGGGAAGACTTCTGCCCAAATTGAGGCTTATAGGAGTAAAAGAGGTATTTGGAGAGGTAAAATGATCAGGTTTTGGCCGAGACAAAGGCTTGAGAGGTGTGGGTAAGGTGGTAGAGGTGAGGGCCTTTTATAAGAGGAGAAGAGAGGCACTCTTGGAATGTTTCAAAATGTTACTTTATTTTCAAATGAGATTCGGATTTTAAAGGTCCCACATTGATGTATTTCAAGGATAAGGTGGTAGGGGTTCTAAATTTACTCATCAAACAGGTCTTTGACAAGTGTATGTTATAGTTTTAACATTATCTTTTCATTTTACATAAATCCTTTATTAATGAGATAATTGTTGTATCATCATGATGTCATAAATAATTTAATTTATTTAATGTATAAAAATTATAAAAAAATATAATTATGTAGTAAATTGTTTTATCTTTCTAATGAATATTTATAGTCAAATAGATGACTTGTATAACCCCATTTAAAAATTGTTTTACTAAAACAACTCATGCTTGTGACATTTTTATTTTAACTTTAAATAAAAAGTTATTTCTGTCATTTTCCAACCAAAGTGGCTCCATGGGGTCCCCAAGTTGACCCATGGATTGTCTTGGTCAGACATGAAACATCCAATGGGGGTAGGACATGTGTCTAGGTCATTTCATATTATTAAAACATTATTTTTACCTTAAATTATAGTAATTACCTCTAATCGCGATTAAAACTTAAAAGTTACTATTCACCAAAAAATTATTTTAATCCCATTGAACCACATTTTACATCGTAATGACAACCATGTATGTTGGATTTTTGAAATTCAAATCACAGAAGTGGTAATGTTTCATTTAAACGAAAAATCAGATTTTAAACTACCACTTAGTGGTTTCACTATTCATCAGAAATTGAAGTTTTTCAGAAAAATACCAAAAATTCACCCTAAGATATATTTGATATTCGAAATTCAAAAATTATGTCTATTTTAAAAAATTAAAAGAATATATGTTGCATTAATTAATTTAATAATTAATTCCCACTGTCAAAACAAATAGTGTGTTTTTTTTGAAACAATATCTATTAAATGATTGACACCAGTTTAAGTCCAATTTCAAAGTGAATTTAATTCCAATTACCACCATTAGATTAAATGGTAAAAATATATTCTAAATACACTCTAATATAAATTAAAAATATAATCTATCCATATAAATAAATTAGATTAAAAAGAGTTTTTGAATTAAAATGCAACATTTTAAATAAAAATGATCTTTATTGGAAAAACAACAAAATTTTACACAAAGTAAATTTTGATGTCCAGTTATAAAGAATGATTTTATTTTGTCAAGTAAAACATATAAAATTTTCAAAAGTATATTTAAAAAGGGTTCTCCCTCAAAAGTTGGTTAATCGACCTTTTAGAGAATATTAGAAGATTTATGCTTAAAATTGGATTCATTTGCATTTAAAGCCTCCAACATTTATTGGATAAAAGTAAAACTATTTGAAAAACATATATAATCACTTTTTTGTTAGTTCCATTCATTCCCTTCATTACAACGGCTAGGCGTTAACTACCTTTTAAAATAATATTATTTTATTATTAGAGTGCAACGTAAGATTTAAAAGAAACTCGTTGTTGCGTATTAGGTATGCCCTCAAGCATAGAATTCCCTTTAAAGTAATATTAATATTTTACTAAAAAATAAATATAAAAATGTTATATTCTTTATTTAACTGGGGTTTTACAGCACTGACCAAATGAATTGGAAAATGGTTATCCTTTCCATTGATTGAGATATAGATAAAAATAAATAGGGAGGGAACATTTGGAATATAGTGGGATGACCCTAAACCATGTAATGGTAGTGAGAATATGTATAAATAAGATTGCGCCTAAACCACCATTAAATCTAGTGAGCCTTACTGGATTGAGTATAATCAACACATTTACATTGTATGCTCTTTGGATGTAGCCTTGTGAGAGTCGAACAAGTAAAAATAATTTTTTATCGGGCTTGTTTTAATTTTCACACATACATATCTATGGAAAATAGAGAGAAGAGAATTTTTTCTAATGATGAAACAAGAAATTATGGGGATATTATTTTAATCTATTAATCTTACATTCACCCCATTATAGGGTATTTATCCAAGTTGGGTTAATGGTTAACAATCACAAATAACTATAGAGTGTGATTAATGATCATTGATCGCACATAAGTGAATGATAAATTAAATGTTAAGTGCATAAAAACCATAAATCTTGGATGCTTTTAAGTTAATTTGTTCAATAGATACGAATTTATTAGAATAAATATATTTCAATATCATCATCTTGGAGTTGATGATTTTTTCACAAGAACATATACGTAATTAATTTCATTCAATTCAATATGAAAAATAACATCCTTTTGTTTCCCGATAGAGCTAATATTTTCCACATTTTTTGTATACATTTTAGTTGTTTTAATGCTACTCAATTATATATTTGAGGTTATATGGATAAATTTTGGATTTATGATTTTTCTTTAGAAAAAATCAAGAAAAGTGCTTTATTTAGGATTTTTTACTGATTTTTATGTCAGGGGTATTTTGTTCATTAATTTAACATAATATTACAAATTGAATGATTTATTTTTATAATCCTTGATTTATTTCTTTCATCTTTATATTCTGGACCAGGGGCAGATTCGAGCATATTAAGGCCTTTAAAAATCAATGAAGTTAAATAATTTTCGGAGATTATAGTGTGCACCCCAACATAGTATCAAAAGCACATCTTTGCTTACAAATCTCCAATTTAGGTGATTCCACCTGTTATAGAACGAGGAAACAATGTTGCTTCTCTAAAATTAATTTTATAGACTTTTAAGCAATTATGATTTCCCTTGGATGTTATTATATTGAAGGAAATTTTCTAAATGCTTCATCCCGAAAATGTAACAATCAATAAATAATTCAAAAATTCCACATTTATTGGCCAAATGATATAAAAATTTTATTGGAGACACGCATGAAAAAGTGGAAAAACATTAATGTAGGGGACCATGCATGAATTGTAAATTTAAGGGGTCAAAATCCTATCATATTTTTGAGCACAAATTCTACCTATAAAAAGAGAGGAGATCCTACCAATCCAATAATTTTTTCCCATCCCCACACCATTAGAAGAAACCAAAGAGATAAGTCCAAGGGCCATTTATGAATTTTTTTATTTATTTATAATTTGATTTTACTTTTCTTTTACATGTAACTCATTCATAATTTTTAAAAAAGTTTTTCTGATTCCCTCTTCCATATTTATATTTCATCCAACGCTAATTATCCATCTATCTCTTTCATTTTTCCACCATGATCGCTTTTCAAATTGAAATATCAAGTGACATATATAAGGCTTGTCATTGGGATAGGTTTCACATTTTTTTATTGATCTTCAATTTAAAATGTTTTAAATTTATTTCTGGTGGATGGAAGAGTATGGTATAGGTATGGTGGTTCTCCACCATGACACTATTTCAAAATCCATTCATTTTCATTGAGTACTAAATTTTTACTCCCTTTACATTGGGAAACCATTTATATGGTGGAGTTGTCATTTCCAAAGTTGATGAAACGACATGCAGTGGAGCCTGGTTTTTTAAGAATAATATTATAATTTGAGGTGTTACCCTACTCGACTATTATGAGAGGTGTGGGAAGGTGTGCCATATTCATACTAATTCCCCAATATATAAATCGAAGGAAATTAATTCATTAATGAGTATTCGATGAATGGATTATCCAGTTTAATTTTAAAAAAAGATAATGTATGAAATTTTGTTATCTGACATTATGAAAAAGTTAAAACTTTGTTAATTTCATTATGTCTACATATACATTTTCATTTAGACTTAAATCAGTCATGCCTTTATTTTGATTTCACTGGTTTTTAAAACCCTTAAAAAGAATCATTTTATGTAAATTAAAAAAACAATCAAAGTGAATTACAATTGGTGAACTAGAGTCAGTGATTGAACTGACTATGACCTTCCTCAAGTGAGTCGACCTTGGTTAGCCATTATGTTGTATTAGGAAAATAAATATGCATTTCATGCATTAAAATTGGTACTGTTTCTAGGGAGAAAAACATTTATTTCTATTACTTTTTCAAAATTTACATTTTTTAAATATTTTTCTTTTTTTAAATATAATAAAAGAATCATGATATTTTAAAATTGAAATTATTATACATGGGAAGATTACTCAAAGATGAAATATCAAGAAGTAGAGATTGATTATAGAAATCAAAATGACAGGGTGAAAAGAATGAGCAATACTCTAGATGACATGGGGAGGAAAATGAAAGGAGAATTTTACTATGTTTGTGCATTGATGAACATACCGGACCCTGGACCAAAAAAATAACATAAGGTAGTGGTGGATGAAATTTTATCCCTCAGTATTGAAGAACTATAGGTTATAAATGTGGTGGTACTATAAGACTCAGTCATCCTTAATGAACCAAATCTACCAAAGATAGTTGAAATGTAGTATGACATGCCTACTGAGCCATAAGTGGGAGATAAACAAGAGTTGGATAAATTTGGAAAGAATGCGAGGAATTGCTTTATCTTCTAAAGCCATGAAAAATATAATATCCATCATCAGTAAAAGAATAAACAACCAATGTGGTGGAATTTGAATTCAAAAATTAGTATCAAGGATACCTACCTTCTACCTCAGAGAGTATACTTCAAGAAGAAAATACCACTAAGGCATATATTTAAGATGAATGAACTCATGGATTTGAAACATTAATCCACTCTATATATTATGACTTTATTGAATATAATTTGAGTATAACTCACACGTATTTTGAATTTTCAAAATTGGTTGACTTCTACTAGGACGTGGCGGTTGATATAGAAAAAAAAATGCACCAATTGAGGAAAACATGGGGATTCAAGATGTCATTGAACATCTACTGATAGAATCCCATGAAGTTATAATAGTGGCTATTCATGAAGAACAAGATTCACATGCGGATACATATATGTAGAAACCACTAAAAGGAGAAGAAGATGTTTGACATGTTCAATGAAGGAGGATGATATTTCATACATAATCTGACCCCCACCATACAAGATGTACCACATTGTGAAGGGGTCAGATCTTGTGTACCCTATCCATAGAGTACACCTAAATAATAAAAAATAACTAAAAGGTTGGATAAACAATATATGGTTTTTCATTTCCATGATGATCCACCCACCATCAGATTATGAATAATAGATGGTGTTGCCCACTAGAGGCAGAAAAAGTTTAAAGCCCACATGGAGGATCATGAAATTTTTTGTCTTTTAATGCATTTTAGGCATTTAAATTTAAATTTCCTTTTTTATATTAGTCCATCATAAAACCCACTACTAATTTTCATTTTGAGCTTGAATGAAATAATCCTTGTGAATAAATGTGAAATTTGCTTTTTTAAGATCATGATTACAGAACGAAGCCTCAAATATTTGTGGAATAGGACCAAATATTTTTTTCAAAAGGGTGTTAAATTTTATTTTTTTCATTTGAACTCTTTAATTGTTTATCCAAATATTGATTTGATATTTATGAATAATTTTGCATGTCCACATTTGAATTATTCTCTACATGAAATATCAAAAGATACGAGTTTATTAGGAATCAACTGATGGCATGTTTTAGATTTAAATGATAATAATATTAAAATTTTAGAATTGAAAAATGAATTTCAAATGTGATTCTTGGATATTGAAATAATGACTCATTATTTGAGGAAATTATTTTGTTTATATAAAGAAAACTTTTCATCCATTTTTCATGATTTGAATTTCTAAAATTCATATGAATTGATTTGTTGTTATTAATCATGCCTTTAGTGATTTTCCAAATATCATATGTGTCATTCCTGAGAGGACTTCTAGACCATGTACATCCAATTTATTCTTGATCACATTTCTTGAGTGATCTTGGGACATGTCACCTAGAAGAACATTCATTTTAACTTGAGGAGACTATGACAATACCAAAAAACATTTAAAATTATTGATGAATGTTTTGAAAAGAACATATACATAAAATTTCACCTTAATATTAATCTTACATTTTTCTCATATAGACAATGAATGGCCTTTATAGGTATGAGCCATGTTTAAGGTAAATTTTATCCATTACTACCCAACTCTTGGTATTTACATGATATTATAATGACGATGTGTGGGTGTGAAGGGAATCATTATTGAAGGGATTTTATAAATTGTTAGGAAACATTGTGGGGTTATATTGTCTTAATGAAAAAAATTGTCAAATAAATCTTATACTTCATGGTTTCCCCCATATTGCCTTTAAAAATATGACAAAAATAACCCAAAAAGAAGAGAGAGAAAATTGGTTTTGATTTGGGAGAACCAAAAACCACTATTTTATAGATTTAAGATCATTGGATCATTTATTTTTAGGACATGGATATGTGGTTTGACCTAATAATAACTTTTGAAAAAAAAATGTAAAAAAGAAAAAAAAAATTAATCACGAGGGTGCACAAATAATTCATTATTTTTACCTGATTATAAACCTTACTTTGAGTTTTGGGGAAGTAGATGTTGTTACATTTAAGAAGAGAAATTCATTAAAACATTTGACGTCATGAATATTAATTAGGAGATGAAAATCATCCTTGAACCTTAAATTGTAAAGAATCAAATCCTACCAACCTTAATCCTCAGAGTCATTTGATCCCTTATTGAAAATTCCTCAAAATTTTATATATATTTTATCCTTACAAAGTGAAGAAAGTTTTTGTTTTACATGGTTATGGATAAGGAGATTGTTCTCAAGATATGAGCATAACTAAACATTATTTTTATCATGATCTATGAGATAATAGATTCAAATGTGAGGTAATTCATGACATGACATGTTTGATAATAATGAATTGAGGAACTTGAATCAATAAAGTCGATTTCTATCATTTATCAAAGGGAAAAAGTAAAATATTTGAATTTATTATTTCATTAATTTTATTTTAAATTTAATAGATACATCATGTGGATTTTTGAAAATTTTATTTCTCATTGAGTATTGTGGGATTTTATTACATTGTAATTTCAATATTGGTAATATTTGTTCCCTTTGAAATTTAATGTTGATATTTTATGCTTAAGGACAAGCATGGTTTATGTTTTGGCAGAATTGAAATAGATAACATTTTCAACATTTTTGGTATTTATTTAAATTTTTTTAATCCTCCCAATTTATCAATTTTATATTATATTGATCAATATTGGATTTATGATGTGTTTGGAAAAAAATTGTGAAAAGAGAATAATTTCATATTTCTTACAGATTTTTACATCAAGAATATTTAATTAGTTATTAAAAAAAATATAATTCTAAATTGAATTATTTTTATTTTTATAATCATTGATATATTCCATTCATCTTTCTCTTCTGGAAAAGGGGATGATTCATGTATCTATAGGACTTGAAATATCAATGCATTTGAACAATTTTCTGGGTGGATAGTGTCAAAAGCACCATAGTAACAGAATAATATCTTAGACTAAAAACATATAATTGATTTGAGTCAGCCTGGAATAGAATTAGACCACATAATATCATCTCTAAAATTAATTTGAGATAGTTCTGAAGTAATTTATATTTGCCTTGGATTTTATAATTATGAAGGAAGCTTCGTAGAACCATAATCCATAATAAGTAACAATCAATTAATAATTCATAACTTCTACATGCTATGTCAAATGATATAAAATTTTAATAGGAGACACTAAAGAAAATGGGTAACACATTTTTTGAAAGGGTCTATGCATGAATTAAAAATTTAACTGGTCAATAAGATGACAATTTTTAAGGGACAAATTCTTCTTTTAAATGTAGTAGATCTCCCACATCTCAAATCATTCCATCCAATCCCCACACCATCTGAGGCACCAAGAATAGGAGGAAAAGATACATTTAGGTATTTTATTTTTTTATTTGATTTTTCTAGTTTTATTTTACATGTCACACATTCATATTTTTTATTAATGTTTTCCCCTTTCTTTATTCCAACCTTCATTTTCTACCAACTGTAATTCTCATTCTCTCTCTTCTATCTTTCCACCATAATATCTTTTCACATTGCAATAGAAAGAGACTAATATGAGACTTGGCCCTGGGGGAGGTTTAATGGTGTTATTTTATATTGAGATTAAATTTAAAATGTTTTATATTTATATGTGGTGGATGGAGGAGTATTGTACGGGTGTAGCGGTCGCTCTACAAAACACTATATCAAAATTCATTCCTTTCAACTAATTCTTTTTTCTCCCAATATCATGGGAAAACCTTAATATGGTGGATTTAGTAATTCATAAAGGAATTAAATTGTATATAGTGGGGTTAGGACTTTTATGAATAACATTTTCTTTTGAGGGGTTACCTTACTCGGCTATTTGAGGAGGTGTGGTTTGGTTTAATGAATACATACTATAATCACAAACTCTTTAAATAAATGAAAAGTAATTCATTAGTGAGGTTTCAATAATTGTATTATCAAATTAAATTTAAACAATAAATTATTAATGAATGAATTTGTGTTACTTGAACCTAGGAACGAGTTCTTTCTTCCCTAATTTCTTTTTGTCCGCATCTGCATTTGCATATAGATTTTAATATTTCTTGTCATTATTTTAATTTCACTATTTTCCAAAACCCATAAAACCATATTTTTTAGTAAATTATAATTAAAAAATTAATTATAATAGGAGAACAAGAATCAGTTATTGAACTGGATATGATACTCCTCAAGTGAGACGACCCTTGTTGGCCACTGTGCTATATTAGGAAAATAAATTTTATATTTCCACACCCTACGGCAGGCTTGTGTCATTATGCCTTGAAAAATTCCCACATCATATCTTAATTATTTTAATAAAGGTGAAATTTTCATTCCATATTCATCATACGATAATGAGATCCAAAAATTTAATGATGGTTCATTCCATCTATCATTATCACAAAAATAAAAATTTCACAAGTTATCCAATATGCAAAAATATTTCTATGAGGATATAATACATGAATATCTAAAACATCATACAATTTATGAAATAATTAATTACATTAATTTTTTACCTTATAACTATTCTTATATATATGAATTTCAAGAATATTAGAAATAATGTCACTAAGTAAACATAATATTGATCCCCCATATATGATAATTTTGCTCTTGGTTTTCACATTTCTAACATGTGATTACCATCATCGTATATTCTATAAAAACATTCTAATAACATGAGTTTCCATAAATGCTTTTGAAAAAATGAATACATACTTATTTGAAATACTAAAGGATTCATTTATTGTATACATGATGTTTTAAACATTATCCATGATAACAAATCCCACTATTTAAAGAAATCCTTTAATATTTTTGAGGTCATAAATACAATCCACTTTACTTTACCCATATCATTACCTCTTTATCAACATAAAATATCATTTCTTTAACTCTCAAAAACATGCTATGGGTTAGCATTCCTTAATGCAACCCTCATATTACATAAATTTTCTATGTCATCATCACCATTCAACATATAATTTTCAATTATTAATGACAAAATTATACAAAAGGTACATATGTATTTCAGGACTCATATTACAAAATCAGTGAATTCTAAAACATATACACATAAATCATCCAAATTTATTTTTAAACCAATACATATTATTTAACATTTATTCCTTATTTCACATTTACAAGAATATTAAATATAAATATAGTGTTTATATTACAAAACCTTAATCTAAGCATACTTCTTACATTTAATGTAAAAAATATGGGAAGAATATCCCATACCATTCACATGTATTTGAAATACTCTTAATCTTTAGTTGTATAAAAAATATTCATACAACCATTTGGATTATATTCCTGAGATTTCCACTTATGACATAAATTTTATAATTCACATACTTTTCAAAATATAATAATTCATTATTTACCATGTTCCTTCTATTTCCCCCCATGAACTAGAACAAGAAATCATAGGGTGAGAAACAATTATCTTAGTAGAAAAACACAGAATCCTGAAACATTACTTATTGTATTTCTAACCAATGACACATAGTTCCATAATCAAAAAAACCATAGGTTTAACCAATGTTATTAATATTCACTATCTATTAAAATCCATCATAATGGTTCACACATATTTTTTGAATTACTAATGTATATCACTAATGTGTGTCAAACAAAGTCTGAAACAAGGCCCATTGTCTTACAACATTTCCCGATTGAGTCTAGCTCAATTCAGTGTACTTGGAGTTTTTACCACTATGTACATATATTCCTGAGAAATAACAATTCTATCCTTTACCAATATTCAAGTACATTTTACAATACATTATCTCATAGTCATACTTATCCTTAGAGACATATGTAGATAGATCCTTAAAATTAACCATTGGGATATCATTATGGTTTTCTAATACTATATTACCAGGGATAACTAAATCATTATTTTTATACCAATAATATAATCCTAGGTATATGATACATGGATATTACATGATTTTAGATGAGTATTAAGTAAATTACAATATTCAATTCCCAAGAACAGTAATAATTTATTTTCACTGGAAACATGGTAATATGATCATTAAATTGTATAAAAGTTATTTTAAATATCCCTTAAATATCTTACACTTTAGTAATAAAACATAAAACATTTATTTGTAACCTGGGGAATGGAATCATAAGAAAGCGGAGAGATCATATGCTCAGGAAGGAAGAAAAAGAGATATGTAAGTATATTGTGAGAAATATGATATGAAAACATGATCTTAACATTAAATATTAATAGAATTCATATTAAATATCATAATAATAAGACATTTAATTTTGATGGATAGTTCATAAGATATGAATCACAATTGATATTAATCATCATAACAGAATCATGAATCATAATCTCTTGTCACATAAGTATGGTGTCATTATAATTATATAAAACCATTTAATGGTCCATGGATAACTACACGGGCCATGAACATAGTGGACCCGGAAACACGTACTTCCCCTTTATGGATGACAACACAAATGTTTCCCATATTGGATCCGGACACACATGTTTCAAAGAGTGGATCCGGAAACATTTATTTCTCATAGTGGATTAGGATACACCATTTCCCCATAGTGGATTAGGAAACACTTCTATTCCATTTTGGATCAAGTCGGTGGACTTTTATCCCATCCTTATATCATGAGATATAATTCATTACCCATCTAATTGTAATGATATATAGGTTCCACCCATAAATAAATAAAATCATATATAAATGAACCACCTGATAGTAAAACAGTCATCTTATTATGACCCATATAAATAAATCAGTTTCAAAAACATTGTATCATTACCCATGAAATGAAATGGGTATCATAAAAATTTAATCACAGCATAACATATTGAAAATTTATATGTTTCATAATCATATTATCTTAAAATACCCCATGAAAGGAAGCGTGTTTCATAATCATTTATCATGGTATAACCCACTGAGGATAAAAAAAATTAATAAATTTTTTTTTATCAAAATATAAAAAATTCATATAAATAATATAAATTTTTTCCTAATATCATATCTAGTGTAAGAAATAAACTATAACAAATGATTTCATCTTATATAGACTGTGATTTTGAATGATAACATGGAAAATAAAATATCTTTAAATAATTAATTTTTAAAACATACAAACTTTTAAAAATAATTTTATTTGAAACCATTTTCACAAAATATAAAGTGATCAGGAGAATATAATTTAAAACTTTTCTTAATGAAAATATCTTTTCTTCTTTGAATATTTCATTTTTAAATTTTAAACCATTTAAAACCCATTGTTTTTTTAAAATAAACATGAAAACTTATAAATGAAACTTGAAATAGTTTTTGATAACATTTTTATTTAAATACAAAATATAAAAATGAAAAAATATAAAAAATTCTTGAAACATAAAACATTTTAAAAAACATAGTTTTTAATGAACATTGATATCTGACTAAAAGGAGATATAAAGTCATATTTTCATAATAATAACTTCTAAATTATCATAAGTACCAAAGAGTGGAAAATGGTACTAATAAATGATAATAAAATTTATAACAAGTGGATAAGAAACATGATTACTTTTGTTGATATATATAATAAGTTTTTATTAATTTAATCATAATAATAAATAATATAAATAAATGCTTATATTGTACTAGTAGACTATTAAAACAATGGTTACATTGACCCACAATATCACTTCTTGAAAAATGGGCTATACCCATGGTTCAAAACCATGGGAATAGCCCCCAAAACCGTGGATATAGGCTACACCCACGGTTTTGGGAACCGTGGGCTAGAATGGCATCGGTATAGGGGTCTCATACTATACCCACAGTTTGGAGAACCGTGAGTATAGGGGTGTCACATGTGGAACACTGGCTATTTCAGCGTGGCACACAACAGACCCCACAGTTTGAAAACCGTGGGGTATTTAAATTCAAAACATTTGCCAAGCAGGTTTCGAACCCGCGACTCCCATTATCTCTTTCAGGCATGCCACCAACCGAGCTGGACTCTCTATATGTTATTTATATATATAACTTATTCTATATATTAATAATCGATATTTAATTTTAAAAATTGTATGCAGGAGGTTCCGATCACGGGTCTCATGCAAACACTCTGAACTGCCACACCAACCGAGCTGAGATACGGAGTTGTGATATGTATATATATCTTCTTATATATATTTATATTCAGTATTTAAATTCAAAAAGGGAACCGCCGGGTTTCGAACCCATGACACACACTAATAATAGCAATGGTGCCACCAACCGAGCTAGATTTCCTATATGTGATATCTGCATATATCTACTTATATATATTAATATTCTGTATTTAAATTCAAAAAAGCGCTCATAGGGAGTCGAACCCTGAAACTCATGCAGAACCTCAAAAACACACTCCGACATAGGACCAACCGAGCTAAGTGAAGTTTGAAGTAAATAATTTATATGTGTATAAATATATTAACCTAAAATTTGAAAATAGCCTACCCGCCAAATTTTTTACGTGTCCCGCCAAAATTTCTTTCTGTGCAGAAAAGCTATACACACGGTTCTAGAGAACCATGGGTATAGGTCTTAAAAAAACTGCAATACCTACGGTTTTCAAGAACCGTCCATATAGGTCTTTGGAAAATACCTTATACCCACAGTTCTCTGCAAAACCGTGGGTATAGGTCATAAAGGAAAACTATACCCACGGTTTTTGGCAGAAATGTGGATATAGGTGGCCTATACCCACGGTTTTCCAAAACCGTGGGTATAGGTTCACCTACTATCCCTATACCAAAGGTTTTTTTCAAAACCGTGGGTATAGACTTGTTTTCCAGTAGTGACACCACATTAACACATATATTAAACAACACTATCATGGGTACCCTTTTATCCCAATAACCAAGACGGACCTGAAAAATCATGATAGGGAATTCCCAATCCCCACAGCTTGGTGACTAGCACCCGACATCATACTACTTGCATGTGGTAATGAATTTTCCAACAAATATAGTGGAAGAAAGACAAGCAAGTCAATATACAAACAAAAGAAACTCTACTGGGAGTAATGTACCATAAGTCATCATGGAATAAAATACCAAAGTACTAAAACCCAAGTACCACAATAGGTAAAAACAACCCAAGTCCCTAAAGACACAACACACCACATCAAAGGTTCAACAACTTGATCCACCTCTAAAAGTTACTTTCCCCCCTACTTGAACCTAGAGATAGATAATCTACAAACACCTAAATGTATAAGTAGGGTGTGATCTAAAAATCCCATTAGGGTCTCAAAAAGAATTAAATATTAGATTTTAATAAAAGAGTAACCAAAGTAATGCATTCAATTTTAGAAAAAATTAGTTTAGAATATAATGATCATTTACACAAATCATTCTATAAAATTCCATTGTTGGATAATAAATTACCAACTACTGTTAGAAGTGATGGAATATTTCCAAAACAATGAATTAAATTAAAAATATATATAAAAAAGTTTATATAAATCCATAATGCATATAATTTAGTTCAACAACATTGGTATATATTTATATATCATATATAAAATAAGTGAGAAACATGGTCGTCTACCAAATAGGTACCCTTATTCTAGGATATAGGAATCCTCACCCTCGAAGTGATCATCATAATATTTTTAGATACACATCCCTCTAAAAATGGCCAAAGGAGATGCATCACCATCCCATTGCAGATGGGACATGCAATATTTTTGTTTTAGTATGTTGTATAAGTGTAAAGTGTGTAAAAATAACTCAAAAACTACCTAAGGCTTTCTTGTACTCTTACACAATCAATAATGGGAAATTTATTTTTAGACAGATTGAAATAAAATATAATCTCATTCTGTAATTTCAAATTACAATTTTCCTTTAAAACCCAAAACATGATTTAATCAAAAACATTCCACTTTAATAAGATAACACCATATGTATTGTATCAAAACATTTTATTCCATTCTCACAAGGTTTAAATCAATTCAAAAACAATTCCCTCGATTTCAACATACATTTCCATAACTAAACTCATTAATTTAATTGAAATATCCTTCATCAAATATACAATTTATGTTAAATAATTTAAATCACCCGATTTCCATAAACTCTCCCCAATTTAATGGAATTAGTGGTTTTCTAAATTTTCATGCCAAATCCATTTCAAATATACCAATTCACTATAATTGGGTTTTATCAAATAGATTGAAATAATATTTTAAAATTTTAATTTAAATAAACTATTTAAATAAATCAAGAAATTCAAGGTTAATAAATTTAGCCCAACGAAATGGGGTCACCTGCCTTTTTCCAAAAACCAAAACTCGCAACAGAACCCATCAATGTGAACAAAGATGTAGAAGACCTCAAAAATCATCCTAGAAATTATATTCCATAGTAAGGAGCATAGATCCATCAATTTAAAGATGAACCATTGAAATTCCAAATGAGGATAATGATTAAGAATGAAAGGAAATCTTGGCTGAGAATCCACACAGCAAGCGTAATGATGATCGAATGCTGAAAAAAGTAACCTGGAAGGGTTTGAGGGCTCTGAAATCATATAGGGATGGATTTTGGTCAACAGAAACAAAACGAGAGAGGATGAGAAAATAATATCCAAGCTATGCCTCCAGTTTAAAGACCATTGTCATGGTATTACATGACCTATAATCCCACTACACATTGTGAAATATTTTAGTATTGTAACCACCAAAATCCACACCTCTTTAAAAATAAAAAACATTTATTAAATGACTCATGGCATGTAAATTGACTTCACTTTGTGTAACCTTACATATTGTGAATCTTCTCATCACATAAACCTTCTCACAGTATGCACCTAGCATCCATTACACAATGTTTAACTTAGTTATACTCAATGTAACCCTCTGGCAGCCTGCCGGGTAAAGTGGAGAATCCAACAAATATATGAATTCAAAATTATAGGTAACCTCCCAATTCAATCTCAACCCTACCAAATCAAGGAAAAGGAAAAAACCAAAAGAAGGGTGAAGATATACATGACATATAGTTAACGAGATGTTACAATCTCCCACCATAAAAACGTTTTATCCCCAAAAACCCTATGAATAAACTCAGATGCCGATAATATGATTCCACTTCTCTCTCATCAGTGCCACACATTCCAACGTCTCATGCTTATTAGAACCATACTTCCTTAGCACACAAACCAGGTATCATCCTCCCAAGAAGTACCTCGGTCTCAGAATCATCTATCTTGTCTGGTCTCCCAATTGAAGATAAATCAGGTTCAATATAAATATCACTCCCACTCAAAACACGATATGGATCAGATAATTAATTTATTAGCTATGATACAAATAATATGTTATGAATAAATTATAGCTAAGATGGAAGTTCAAAAATGAATGAATCATTCCCCACCAATTCAACATCAACGAAGAGCCCCAATAAATGAGGAGAAAGTTTCCAGTACTTACCAAGTCATTGATAACCCAACAGGGGTGAAACATTCAAGAACACCTAGTCACCAAATAAAAATTACAGATATCTATAGCAATGATTAGCATAAGAAATATATTTTCTCTGGTTTGTGAATATAATCTAATTAAATAATAGAATATTTTGTGTCTTATCTTGCCCCAAACGTGGACCAACAAACGATCATTCACCAATCTCCAACCAACACAATAGAAATTTACAAGGATGGACATAGAAGGCCTCAAAAGGATCAATTATGATTTTTTACTGATATATATTATTATATGAAAACTCAACCAAGTCCAAGTGATCATCCCAAGCCCTACTGATGTCAAGAACACAAATGTGAAGAATATCCTCAAGAATCTATATAGATCTCTTAGTCTGGAGATCTAACTACGGATGGTGCGTCATGCTCAAATAGACATAGGATCTCAGTGCATCCTAAAGAACTCTCCAAAAAATAGATTTGAACCAAGGATCCCTATCATAAACTATAGAAAATGGGACTGCCTGAAAATAAAAAATATCTTTCACAATGGGAATACCAACTTCTCAACTATGGATGTATCTTGAATGGCTAAGAAGTGAGATAACTTGATCATCCTGTTAGTCACAACCCATATATCATTATTTTTTCTTTGAGAATGAGGAAATCCTAACACAAAATCTATATATATTTCAACCTTCATCCATGTAGGGACTGGACATGGATGAAGTAAACCTAAAGGTTTCTAATACATGGCCTTAACCTGATGGCATGCATAATAATGGGAAACAAACCTAGTACCCTATCTCATACCTGGCCACCAGAACTATCATCGCATGTCAAAAAACATCTTAGTGGTCACTGGGTGTACCACACTCTATGAATTATTAAATTTCCCCATCACATCCTTTCTTGTTGCTAACTGAACAACCTAGCGATCCCAATAGAATAGAACACCATATTTAGAGAGTGAAGACTGGGAAACTATATCGCCACCATAAGGAGAGTCTCTAGTGGAAGGGAATACATAATAAATATCATGATCATGAAGAATAATTTTGGGAAATAGTGTAAGTCAACTGAATTTTATCTAAAGAAACCTCATCCCCTTTCTCTTGAACTCCAATATACAACTGTGAAAAGAGACTAATAAAATTCCACTCTTCTGAATATTCATTCACTTCTTGGGTTAAAATATTCTTAGTCAACACATCCTCAAGGAAATTACCTTTCCCTAGTATGTAGGCAATTCCAAAGTCAAAATATTTCAGGTACTCTACCCAACGCCTCTGGTGGTGGTTCAAATATTTTTGATTGAAGATATTACTCAATATTTTTTTTGTCTAAATAAAAAGTAAACCATTCTCTGAAAAGGTTCTACTACCAAATCTTAAGAACATTCATCATTACAACATGTTCAAAGTCATGGGTATGATAGTTATTATCATGTGACCTTAGCTGATGATATCCATATGAAACCACATGATCATCTTGCATAATAACACAGCTGAAGCCTAAACCCGATGCGTCACAAAAGACCACATGACCGTATCTGGCCTCTCCAATAGTCAACACTAACACAATAGTCGAAAATAAAATTATTTTCCAAAAATCATTCTGAAAATTATTATTCCATGAAAAATTCACCCCCTTTCGAGTTAGAGAAATCATTAGAGATGCCATCTCTAATAAGTCCTTCATGAACTTCTGATAATATATTGTTAAGACAAAAAATCTATAAATCTCGAATATATTTTGAGGTTTCTCCCTATTCATAAGAGTCTTCACCTTCTAAGTATCAACTGATATACCCTATTCATACAACATGTGTCCCAATAATTTCACTTCCTAAATCCATAAATCAAACTTTGAATGATTGTTAAAGTCATTGATTCTTTATCAAACTCAGAACTGTTCTCAGATGATGCATATGATCTTCATTAGACTTGGAGTTAATGATGACTTAATCCACAAAGACTACCACCAATATATCTAAATACTCTTGGAAAATCCTATTCATCAGAGCAATGAAAACATCAAGAGCATTTTTTAGACCAAAGGGCATAACAAGCAACAGATAATGGTCATACCTTCTCTGAAAGGCAGTTTTATGAATTTTGGACTCATTTATCATCAACTAATGGTAATTAAATCAAAGGTAAATCTTTCAAAACCACTTCTTCCATTTAAACTAATCAAACATATCATCAATCCATGGTAATATATAATTTTTCTTTACCATAACTTGATTGATATTTTTGTAATCAAATCATAAGTGAAGATAACCATCAGCCTTCTTAGAATAGAGAACCAACGCCGCCCAATGTGACAAACTCGATCATATAAATATTTTCTCAAGAATATATCCCAACTTAGACTTCATCTATTTTATTCTAACTGGAGAGATGTGGAAATAGGGAATAGAAACTGGTTGATTATTCGGAATTAAGTCAATAGAAAACACTACATCCATTACTAGTTGTAACCTAGAGGAATCAGAAGGGAACACATAGAGAGACACAATGAAAATTGGAGGGAGATAACTACTCAAATATTACAACTCCATATCAAATAGAAACATTAATATTAACTTCCCTAAGTTCTGTTAATAAGGTTTGGACCTACTCGACCATGGGTCCCATTCTCTTTGAAGGACAAGAGATGCACCACTGGGTGCAATAAGGTATACCAACAAATGATAACAATCAATCCAGGATTTATTGGAAAGGAGTTGATCCATTCCAAAAATTATCTCAAGAGGTTTCATTTCAAGGACTGTAAAATTTTAAGCCAACTCAACATTCAACATAGATAATAAATATGTGGGACTACGGAGACCTTGCTCTCTCTTCATTCCAAGGGGTGTAGCAATATCCATTGAACAAGATAAAGGCTATATAATAATATTTAAAAGATTAGAAATATGGGTAGATATAAATTAATGATATGCACCAGTATAAAATAGAGTAGTCACTAATGACGAGGATATAGTAATGGTACTTCTCACAGTCACTAGAACCATATCTTCTTTTTCTGGAGAATCTTCCATGATGTGATATATCTTTATTCTGGATGCTTGTGGATGAAACCCTTTTATATGTAAACCATATAATTTCCCCATATATTTAAGAGGAGCTAATGACCTTGTTCTACTATGCATAGTAGAAAAGATATGGTAAAATCTCTATAAGTGTTATAAACATTCTTAGTATCTACAGGTCTTTGGTGCCTCTGTTCAAACCTTCTTAAAATGTTCCAACTTTTCAGAATGATAAAGAATCAAATTAATTCCTCTTAGAATTGTATGAGGTCTATAATGACCTTACCATCAATAAATACCATGAGAATTATCACTCTTTTTCTTTCCATTGAAGGAATTGACACTCCCACTTAGAGAAAAAAAGGAATTCACTAAAACCCTAAACATCCATCAAAGTCCATATCAATCATCACATCCCTATCTAGAACATCAGCATAAGTGGGAAGATTCATCAAGAAATTCTAGGAATGGATATATAATCAAAGTACCAAACAAAACCATTTATTCTTTTTCCTCTCGTTAGAAACATTATTTGGCGCAAACTGCACTATCTCAAAAAAGTGATTTGAGTATTCAATCATTGTTCTGTCAGCCTTGTCAAAATTGAAAAACATCACATCCTTTCCCAATTCTATTGAAAATATATAGAACTGGTCGGTGAAAATAACCGTTAATTTTTTCCATTCTAATTCCCCATGTTTCTTTTTCATCACAATTATGTCCCACTATCTCCGGATCAGTCCTTCCCACAATAATGTGATACACATTACCATGATTTCTCCTAGTGTTTTCATGAACTCAAAAAGACATTCTATCTTGCACAACCAATCCTCAGTATGTTGAGGATCAGAAGATCCTTTGAAATCTAGTGGATTTTAGAGAAATAAATCATGATAAATGTTTTGAAGAACATCCCCGTGAAGATCTATAGCTAGATCCTGAATAGGGACCAATAGTGATTCATGTCCTAAAAATTAGATAGTATACATAGTATCCTTAATTAGATTCCGGTCCAGTGGAGGATTTTACAACTAAGGTTCTATAATAGCTTCCTCCATGATTCTATTATCACATATTCTCGAATATATAATGCTATATAACATCAAAAAAAAACATGGAATACATTAAGTTAACACTCAATCTAAACAGGAAGGGAAATTAATAACAACATATAGAACAGACCAACATTGGATTTTACACTATCCAAATCACAGTAGGGAAAATACTAGAACTAATCCACAAGACATATTTCCCTGACAAACACTCATGACATAATGTTCGCTAGGGTTATGGAAGAACATTCTCTCAATTGCAACTACATCCTATGTCATGAAAATATTTCAAAAATGCATACTGACTTCAAAAAAAATTTAAACAACCTCACTTCGATATAATTTTTTCACTAACCATCCAGGGTACATTTGTAGACCAATAGACGAGTTATCCCTGACATATCCTAAAGTCAATTCCTGATCTTTATAAGTCGGCGACTAGAACCTAGAATCATTGAACCTGAAAGTGGGGATGAATTTTCCACAAAATATAGCAGAAGCAAGTCATGATAGTCAACAAACATTCAAAATATATTCCACTATGATTAATTTTCCAGAATTAAAAAGGCATTAAATCCAATAGTACAAAAACCCAAGTACTAAAGTAGGGAAAAAACCCAAGTCCCAAAGGACACAACTCACCACATCCATGGATCAATAGTTGTATCCACATCCAAGAGATCTTTTCCCCCAGGTCGAACCAGGAAGGAGATAATCTACAAACACCCAAAGAAACAAGTAGGGTGTGAGATAAAAATCCCATTAGGGTCTGACTAAGTATTCCATATTAGACTCCAATAATAGATTAAACAAAGGAATTATTTTAATTTTATAATAAACAGTTTTGGCATTTTAAAGCATATTTAATCAAATTTTGATGTACAATTGAAATGATGGAAAATACATTAAGAAATAGATTTAAAAGTGATTTAATATTTACAATAAAATTCATTAAATAAAACATTTATATAAAAAAGTTTATATAAATCTATAAGGCATGTAAATTAGTTCAACAACATTGGTATATATTTATATCACAAATATAAAACAAATGAGCAATAATGAAATCTTCAAAATAGGTATAAAAGTTCCAGGCTATATGACTCTTCACTCTCTAAGTGATCATGAAAATATGTGTACACATGAAAACCTCTAACAATAGAAAAAGGAAACTCGTCACCATACCATCAAGGATGTGATCTACTACATTTATGTTTTATAATGTTGTATAATCATAGAGTGTGCACAACTAACTAAAAACAACCTAAGGCTTGAATGTTGTTTTACATAATAAATGACAAGTAATTTATTTTAAGACTATTCAAAATGGAATTGAATATTATTCCCCCATTTATAATTCTACTTTTCTATTTCACTCAAAAATAGGTTTTAATAAAAACTATGCCTCATTAACAAGATAAAACCACTTGGTCTCTATCAAAACTTTTTAATCCAGTCATACAAGTTTGAAATATATTAAAAACTAATTCCATCAATTTCATAATACATTTCCAATATTAAATTAAATAATTTAATTTCAAATGAATCTTCCAAATTTATAATTAAAATTAAACAATTTAAATCACCCTATTTCCACAAACTCTCCTCGATTCAATAGAATTGCGTGTTTTACCAATGGGCATGACAATACCATTTCAAATCTCCCAATTCAATGGAATTATATTTTATAAAATAAATTTAAATAAACTTTGAATGGTTGAATTTATATCAATAATGTATATAAATCAAGGAATTCTAGGTTAATCGATTTGGCTTAATGGAATGGGATCACCAACATTTTTTTGGAAAACAAGACTCAATAGAACCTGCCAATGGGAACGAAGGTGTAGAAGACCTCGTAATTCAACCTAGAAATGAGATTCAATATTAGAGAGCATAGATCCATCAATTTCAAGACGATCCATTGAAATAATAAAGGAGGATAAAGAGATAAAGATGAATAATGAAGAGAGAACTTTCCTAGGAATCCACACTGTAAGAGCAACGATGATTGAATGTCGATTAGAGGAACCAAGAAGGGTTGGAGGGCTCCAAATCACCTATGGAAGGCTTTGGGTTAAGAGACATTATATTGGAGAGGACGGTAAAATAGGATCTCAGTCGTTTTTTCCCTATTAGAAAATCATATTTTGGGTATTAAACAATGTGTAATACCACTACACATCCTGAAATATTTAATTTTTATAACCATAAAAAATGTATCTCTTTAAAAAAATCATTCATTAAATGAATCGTGACGTGTAAAGGCTCATCGCGTCATGTAACCTTTCACGGTGTGAATCTTATATTGACATGAACTTTCTCATGGTATGTACCTAGAGACCATTACACATTCTGTAACATAGTCACATAGCATGTAACCATCTGAAAACCTACCAAAAGGAATTTTATAGATGAGATTCTAAAAAATCTCTAAATTCAACATTACAGGTATCGTACCAATTCATTCTCAAACCCACCTAGTCTACAAAAAAATCATCACAAGGTTAAATGTGTACCTATCAAATCGATAATGGGATGTTACATATATTTCAACCAAACACTAAATAATTATATTCAAAACTCCCATTTCTATAATATATAGTAATGTTTCTTCCCAAAATACCAACCCTATCACCCTTAAAAGGATATCCAAAGGCATTTTTTCCAAAAAAAATAGGTAACTGCCTTAAACAATCACTCTATTTTTAATAATTCTTTTAACTCATTTAAATATATTGTATTGAACATAAGATAAAAAATAATGTATAAAAAATATAAAAAAAATTATTATGAAACCACCTTTATTCACCCTCTTTCCCTCAAATGATAAGTGAAGGTATAACACGTATGTACATAGGTTTTACCACCACCATATAATGATACAATTCATTTTCTATGACCATCATTTATGGATGGTTATTATGATGGGTTCTATGATTATATATGATATTAGTTAAATATTTATAATTATATAATTATAATATCATATATACATTCTTTCCTTCCATTCTGTTCGAAAACAATAACGTTACTCGTGTGTTCGTGTGGATGACCACCTCTCTAAAGCGATGTTATACATTTTTCATTGCATAATTAAATGGATGGTAATAAGGATGGATATGATGATTATATACGAATTATATGATATAATAATTATTTTTAAAATTTAAAATATTATTTACAATTCTTTTGTTCCATTCATCAAAAAGTCAATATGATATTCATACTTATATATGGTCCACCATCTCTATGAATGATGTCATTCATTTTTCAATCTCTAAATTTTATAGATTTATAAATATATATATATATATATAATATATTTATCATTTAATATCATTTATAACATTATTAATGTTATGGAACCATGATCAGTGTATACATATTAGGACTATAAAATAGAAACATGAATGAAAAATGAAGCAGTTATCACCCGAAATAGGGATTTTAATACATAATTGTTAATAAATGGGTGGTAAGATGTTTTAGTAAAAACATGTAAGGTATGATATATATATTATTATTTTACTAAAAAACTTTTAAATTAAATTAGCATTTATTATAGTGGTTTTTTTAATGTATACAATGAAAAGAGATAATTGAGGTGAGGGATTTTCACCTTGATTTTATCTCTATGAGACACATATCATATTAACAACTTGTTCTTTTTAGGTGGTTCATATACTACTAAAGAATATATTTTTTGAATTTTCATTAAATTTATATGGATTTAAATATCCATCAAATATTATTTATTTCATGGGGATTACTATTCAAATGTTACGAATGTGATATGTGTTTCTTGTCTCAATATCATTGTTTATTTGGATTGTTTATGATTAAGTATCCAATAATGAAATATTATGGTCTACCTCTCATGAAAATCATTGATTTTCGTCACATCTAATTATTTATTTTAAATATGTATTTTTCTTTCATTTTTATTTAACAATAGTAATCAGATGAACCAAAATACATTTTTAATGAAAATGATATGTATTTCTCACTTCAGTTGAAATACGATTTTATTCCATATCCATATTTTCTAAAAACAATTGATTAATTTTTTTACTACTATACTATGATTATTTAAATTCATTTTCACCTTGTATAAAATTTTAAAAAATGTATTAAAATGATTCATATTATTATTTTTTGAATAAGGTGATTTTAAACATTTTCAAAAAAAGTGTGAAAGGAATGTTTTATTTAAATGTATATTAAATGAAGAGAGTTTCCCACCAACATGACCAATAAATTATTTGAAGACTTAATTAAAATTATCCAAGTTTATATTCAAGTAAAAAAATTCCATTAATGGTTGGGAATTTTTTTTTTCAATAATTTTATTATAAAGAGAAAAGAATATTTAAATAAATAAATTATATAGTGATCTATATAAAAAATTATTATATTACAACATTATTTGATGCTAAATATGCTTTTATAGGGAAATTATTTACTGATACCGTCCTTATTCATTTTCTAGGTGGCTTATGTTTATGATATTCTTACAAATCTATTTTATTTTCCCTGGGTTATGATATAATTTTATTATTTAGGGTCTTATATAATTTATATAAATGAATTATTATTATGTGATGGTTGTATATATTATATCCTTCAAATGAATTGGTTAAAGATAGATAAATCATTAGAAAAATATGTAATTCTTGAACTTTATTGTATCTTCATGTTTTTATGCATGGACCTAGTTTTTATGTCTATAAGATTAAGCATGGACCCAGATTTCATGTCCCTAAGTTTATATGGGGACCTATAATTTGTGCCCATAATATTTTTTCTAGACCTAATTTCATTCCCAAATTTCATTAACATAATATGTGAACCTATTTTTTTATAACATATTAGAAATGATATAATATTATGTTTTTTTCACATTACTATGTTTTTGTTAGTCCATCATGGATTATATTATATGATTCTTTTATGAAACATGTCTTATGAACTCATAAGCTTTATGTCATGACTTGTGATTGTAATATATAATATACTGGGAATGATTTTCTAATATTTATCTCAATTTCTCATACCCGTATACCCATTTTATTCTTACGTGATCATTTATATTGCCCTTTTTACCTTACTGATCATCTGATCTCATCCTTTCTTATGATTCCTTTCCCCAGGTTATAAAAAGACGTTTTAAGCAGGTTATGTCCAAGAAGATTACTTTTTGGAAATATCATTATAAGAGATGTTAATGATCTTTTCTGAATAATATGTTTATGTATCTAATCTCGAAATACAGTAAACCTTTATGCTTCTAGCATGGATATTAATGTTATGAGTTGAAAATTCATTTAAAAAGATGTAATAATTATGTATGAAAATATTGAGTCTCTATAATAACATTATTTTTTTGGTAGTATCTTTAAATCATAAAAATATTTTATTTAAACATCCTTATAATTTTTCAAGAATGAGTGAATTATCCTAAGAATATCCCTTACTAGTTTTAATATAGGTGGGCAGTAAGGTCCCATTCACCATATACAAGAAGGATGTCTAAGATATACCAAATCTAACTTTTTTTAGAAATATTACACATAGATCTATCTATACCAAAACCATGTCCACTTGTAGAATCCATATAGGGATGTATTACTAGAAAAAACAACACAATATTTACTTTATAAAAACATTTAATATATTATTCTATAATAAGAAATAACATCAAATTTTATCATAGGGTTATGTTCCTTAATTTATGCTTTCTTAAATCGAGTTCCAATGTTTTTTAATAAAAATTTTTAGATAACAACTATAATAACACAAAAAACATTAATTGAGTGTTAGTGTCAAATTTATTAAATTATCATAGATAAAACGTTTGTAATACCAAAGGACCAATAAATTTAGTATACTTGGGAAGACATATATATACATGATACCCAATTTATATTGGGAATAAAATATATATCATTTTAATGGAAAAATAGGAATTTTTAAACTCATTTAATTAATTTTTATTCATAACCCAGTAAAAGTTAACAAAATAAAGGTGATAAATATTTCTCTATAAGGGTTACATATAGAAAAATATATCTTGAGTAAATAATATTTAATCAATAATTAAAGGTAAATATCTAAACATTTATGTCATTTAATCAATAACATAATCAAAAAAAGTATCCATGAATAAAATTAATGTCACAATCTCATGAGTAGTTGTAAATGAATTATAAATGAAGGAAATTCAAAATATTGTATTTTGAGATTTCTGAAATCATTATATCTATAATATCATGACTTTGCACCAATAAAACTTAATTTATGGGTAGGTCCATCCTATAAACCCATTTAATTTGGATAACTAATTAGTCTCATTAGTCTATCAATGCATCAAGGGATTATCTATAATTAATCGCCACCCATCACTAAATCCAGGAAGTATTTATCATATATTATGTTTTCAATTTAATTCATAAATACTATTCCTTAAAAAAATATCTATATTGAGGAAAGAATGCATATTTACTATGTTTTCTATAGTCAATCAAATAAATTTCATAGATAATCACCCTATGTAAAAATGGTGTAAATTTTAGGAAATAATAATATACATAAAATGAATAATATGAATAATTAATATAAATTTAATATAAGTTCATCACAATAATGTTAATTTTTTGAGATAAGTTTTATGTCTACAAATTTAATAAGTGATAAGAGATGATAATTAGATCATTGAAAATATAGTTTTTGTAATATAAAATTTATCGAGTATAAAAAAACAAAATTAATTGAAATATAAAAATAATATTTCATTTTATATTTTAAATTTTAAATAATTGAACATTTTTAGAAGAATATAAATATCATGAAATGGTTAAAATGTCAGTGATGTTCATTAATTTTGTAGAAGTTGAAAACATTCCTTTTAATTTTTATAAATATTGTCAAAAATTACCCTTTTAGAAAAAATTAGAAATATTATTTTCAAACATTTTAAATAGGTAATGATATATTAAAATAATTTAGATAATAATTTGGGTAGTAGAAATTAATTTTTTAAAAGAAATTAAAATATTAACAAGAATGAAAAATATACCTGGTCAAAAAAGAGAAATAATATAGGTTTTTATATTAAATGTTTCATTACATGATTCAAGTGAATAAGAGGGAAAATTTTAGAAGAAAATATTGAAAATAATTAAATATCCATAGGATAACAAAAATATTGGATCTTACGAAGGATAAATTATAATCTCCATTCAAAGAAAAATAAGTCAATCCCTAAAAATGAGATTGTAAAATAAATATTGGTAACTTCTGAATTACAATCCCTTGATATAATAAAAATTAATTTATACATTAATCATCATTAATAAATATTTATTCATATTAAATATATTATATAATTATTATATACATTTCATAGAATTAAATAGGTGCATAATATCCAATATGTCTCAATTGAGTGGAAATTGAGACGAAATCCCTTACCTCACGCTTCCATTTAGTTCAACATGATTTAAACTCATGAATAATGGTTTTAAAAAATTTATTTATTTATATAATAACCATATTAGTATTTATAATACTATATATTATCCTCTTATATCCTCTTATCACCCATTAATTAATAATATTTCATTATTACTATTGTTTCACGAATTAACTGCATCGTTTTCTCATGCATGTTTTACTTTGGATGTTCTATTTCTTGTGAATTGGATACTATTCCATCATATAATGAATTATATTTCTTTATATATATATATATATTTATAATAATTCCAATTATTTTGTAATGGAAAATAAATCACATTACTTAGTGGAGATGGTAGGTTGTACGTGTGAACGACAGATATTATCATTTCAGTATTGGGTGAAATGTAAGGACGCATATAATATATTAAATTTATCGAATCAATATTTTTTCATATTTATCATATATATTACTTGGTTTCATAATTATTATTATCTATGTGATGCGGTGATTAAAAATAATTACATTGGTTTGCGAAGCAGTGGTCTTTCGTATGCACAAGCAGTGGTTTTGTTTCCCATTAGATGAAGGAAAAGTTGGATAATATTATTCCTTCAATATAATAAAATATAAATATATGTTAAATTATGGTTTCATTATATTGTATTTATTAATACATAATTTAATGTGATAAAATAATAATTAAAAAATAAGGATCTTGTTGAAAATAATTACATTCGCATAAACAAACAACCACTAGATCTCTTATTCAGAACCCTGGGGTTAGTCATTCTTGAATACTAGAAGATATATAACATCTATAATAATGTTTTGGAGATATTTTTAATATTTCGGGTTGAAATAAATGGAATAATAGGTGTGAATAATTGATGGTAGGATGTGCCCTTTTACAACTAAGGTGAGTAGGACACCTGCATGTTTTCAATGTTTTATAAAATTTCATTTCGTTTTCTTGGAAAGATGGCCATAAAAAGGATAATATAATAAAGAGATAAGGGTAAGTTATAAAAAACATAAATTATAGTTTTATATTGTTTTTTTTGGTAAATTTAACACTCATATTTATATATTAACCCCATGGTAAACCCATTTTGACCTAAACCATAGTAATTAATTTTTACAATTTTTACTATTAATCATAACAAAAATATAATATAACATTATTAAACAATTTTAATTGATATTATTATTAATATTTAATCTATTTTTCAAATTAAATTATCATAATTGTAAAATTAAAATTTTAAAATAAACTGAAAAAAGCAAGTTGAATTTTTTTAAGAAATGTATTTTTAATTCATAAGATGATATTAAACTAACTATATGACTAGTAATCATAATTGAGTTGATTTTAATTCATTCTAGTAAGATATATAATATATAAATTTTATTTAAATCCTTCATCATTTAATATTATTTTATTTAATTAAAGTGGAAAGACATTAAGCCCTTTTCAAAAACAATTTTTTGAAAAATATTCCTTTTACTATTTTTACTACTAATTATAGTGAAATAAATTTCCTAAATTATATATTATAAATTATATTGATTTGAAATATTTATTATTTTTTTTAAATTCCATTCATAGAAATGGGAAATTTTAATTTACATTAATATCACAAGTGCGATGAGAAAGATTGTTTTGAAAGAGAAAATGTTCGAAAGTTGACACAGTGTTTATATAAAAAATCAACATGAAAATGATTTCAAAAACCAAAATTGGATTAATAGATTTATTATTGAGAATATTTTTTAAGACCAAAATAAATTAATATTTATGTTTCTATCATATTTCAAAGAAACATTAATTTGAAATAAAAACTAGTATTTTTTTACTATTCACAGTATATGTTATCTATTCAAAAAATTCTACAAATTAACACCTAGATAATTAAGAAATTTTTAACCAAAACATTATTTTTATCCTTATAAATTATTTTTTGTATAGTGTTTAATAAATATATTTATTATTTCCTCAAAAAATATAATGACAACATATTTTTTAGAAAATATTATTTTTAGAACATATAAATACATTTATAAATGTTATATAATTTACATAGATATTTTTCATTATATACACATTATAATTTACATATAAAAATTATTTATTATTATTCATATTTCATTGTCTAGTATATAGGTTATAATGGCCATGTTTAAGAAATGGTA
The DNA here is from genome assembly GCA_963277665.1 of Viscum album. Classification (NCBI taxonomy): domain Eukaryota; kingdom Viridiplantae; phylum Streptophyta; class Magnoliopsida; order Santalales; family Viscaceae; genus Viscum; species Viscum album. The sequence continues at coordinate 1,255,210,475 of OY728157.1, read as the reverse complement.
TTAATATTATAAAATGGTTTGTTAAAACATAGTGTAACTTGTAATAAAAGAAAAAGTCAATGTTTCTTGTAAGGAAATATTACCATCGTGTTTTGTGTAATTTAATATTTACTTGGTATTGTAGGTAAGAAAATATATAAAATAATTTTAATTTATTCAAAATAATAATAATTCATAAAAAATTGTACTGATAAATTCTAATCACCCATAAAAGTATTTTCACCCATGAAATGAATCACACTGTTACAAATAAATTTGGATACCTTTCCCCCATAATTTTCTCTGGTTCTGACATAGCACCTTAAAAGTAGTTTTTACACCACAAAACATTAACAATATGAGTGTTATTATTTCATATAACACTCTATCAATGATACATAATCTCAACTAATTGTTCCTTATAAGAAATATCAGACACCATAGGTATGACCCCTATAATTTATACTTTTTATGGAATATGAATGAACTTATTTTAGAGTCATACATGGAACATATTATGGTGTTGGGATAACTTCATTGGAATGAACCACATATATTCTTCCATCCCGATATGATCAAAAATTTCAAAGGAACTGATATACCTAGTTAACAGATTTCTATTGTACCATAAGCACAATTTTATCATATGGTTGTTCTGGGATAATTTCCACTTCATCACTTACTGCAAGATAGGAAGTGTATTTTTTCCCAATGGATAAAAAATCAATAATATAATGATATTATTTTCCCTGAATCTATAGATATCATTATAATAAATTCGTTAACGTTGGTTATTCAATATGCATAAATCATTATATGGTGATGTAATACATCAATCTATAAAACCTCATAAAAATTAAAATTTTTCCATTCCATAAATTTTTAACTTCTTGAGCCATTAAGAATTTAAATTTTTAAAACAATGTCACAATATTTTCCAAAATCAAATTAGCATTATTCCCTCGAATATCATTATGTAGCTCCTAATGGTTACAAACCAAATATGTGAATACCTTTGTCATGTATTCCCTTAATGAATAGTATTATACATAATCAACCTATAACCTTAATGAAAAGTATCATGATTCTTCATTCCATAAATAAAAAAATATATTATTTATTAGATTCCTTAAATCAAAATATATTGTAAATTCCATCATAATCCACTTCGTCAACAAATAGTTTTTCAGTTTTGCAGTGGTCAATACTATAAAATTTTCATTATCTATATCATTAATCTCAATATCAAAACTAAATACCATTATTTCAACATCATGAACATATTAATTTTTATTTTCTCTTAATCGTGTATTTTCAATAATATTTCAAATTTCTATTAAATCACATTTATGATTGCTATTTAAAATAATCATGGAAATCCTTATAAAATCATATTTCCAAAAATACTTCGATATTTCATGATTTATATAAAATAATTCATGAAATATAATACACAAAAACAGCAATCATTCCACTTAATTATTATGCCATAAACTATGATTCATCATATTATCCATTAATACCTATTTCATACAATATTAAATATGAATCATGGAATACTATTAAGAAAATTGAAGTTAATATTTATTTTCATGTTAAACAAAAATAATACACATACGTCTTCCCATAGATTTAATATGTTGTTCGTGGTCTCTTCATAACTAGTAAAAAACCATTACTCACACAGCCATTCTGATTCTATTCAATGTCAATCCCCATAAGAAACGAATTTCCATTATTCCTCTATTATAACACTTAAAACATTCATCAATTTGAAATATCATAAGTATACCAATAGTCCCATCCATGTCATTAACTGAACTATTGAGATTTCCTTTTATGTTACATAATATATACCCTATAACTTGAAACATAAACCATATTTTTTTTACTTTGATACATTACCTAGAGTGATTCTTCCTTCATTTTTGGCACATTGGAAACTGGGGATACATTTCTCAAATATCTCCACAACCAAAAATATAAAAAAAACTTATCATTCTAATCTTTACTGAGTCTTAGAGTTGGGTCAGGATCGTGTTTTTAATCATATATCTTGATAATAGATCAACCGTAATCCTAATATCAATCACTAAAATCTTTAACTAATATGTTATCTCATTAATTCATGTTATATCACATTCAATATAATCCTAGTTTCATTTGGTTCCTTCTACTAAATAAAATAAAAAATCATTGCATGAGCAACAATAAAAATAGTGGGCAACCATATAACAGTGAAAAATAATTTATAGTGTATCTAAATCGTGTCACCTTATTTTAATCAGGGATACCATAATATTAACCTATGTTATTCTTCCTCATTATTAAAATCCTTTATAATGTTTAAAATGAGTATTTGAATTTCCAAAGAATATCTAATAATATCGTCAAACTATGTGTGTAGAAAGACACATTTTCATGCACTAGCTGATGATCATGTATATATCAATGTTACCTTTTTATAGTTATTAGATATGTCCTAATAAAATTATTTATCACCCCTACATGTGTTCCTCGATGTACGTGTAGACCTTATATCTAATTTTTTGTTGAGCATGATTTACATGGTGGATTGAGTTATGGCCCAATGTTGCATGATCGACAGAGCTGCTTGAGTGGTTCTACTGATCGAGCTAGCGTAGTTATATAGTGTCTAGAGATTGGGTATGTGGGATGGCTCATAGATAGTATTAGATCCCTATACTTTTACTTTCATTTTATTTTTTAATTTTATCTCTATGGTCATCCATGTGGGTGACCACTGTTGTATTTAATAGTATAGTTCTTCGGGATTTTACAAAATTATAGAATTAAAACATGTTCTATTTCAGTTTTTTAATAATTTTCACTCTATTTACTTTTCGATGTATATTATACGTAGTTATTTCTAATTTCTTCTTACTCTGATTCAAGTGCATAGATTCCCCACTACCACCTTCTAGGTCGTCGCTGCTTGTCAGCAACCTCTAGCGTATAAGGAGTTGCGCTTGAGGCCTTCTGGAGAACCATCACGGAGCATCGCTTCAGTGGCTCCTAGGTCATGAAATTATAGTTATTAGTCTTAATATGTCCATAAAATAGCTTTAGTAAAGGTTTCATTGTCATTTTGGGCCTTATGTTTACGATTTAGTCCTTTGTTAAGATAGTTTTTCTCAAAATCATTGTAATTAAGGTCAATTGCATTCAGTATTCTATTTGGTAAAAAATGATTTTAACATTATTATACATTATAAATTATTCTTATTAAAAATATTGTATCACTTTTTCCAATTTATTATCATATAGGTGGATGAAATAAATTTAAAATTAATCTCACATACTTGTTGTGATAACAGATTTTTTAAGCATAAGAATTCAAAGGATTGAATTGTTTTATATCAAATTTCAGTGTGAAATAAGATAGAATTACCTATATTGGGTTAAATAATTATTAATTGGTATAATTATACATTAAAACAAAATTTTAATAAAATATATCTATATAAATAAATTATATGAATATCAATTTTGATTTTAAATTTTTTATTTTTACATTTACATGAAAAATTGAGACTTCTATAAAAAATACACAAACATTTTCCAATAGTAAATATAGATAACCGTATTAAAAAAATGAATATTTTGTTAACTAAAAATTATATATGTTTCTAATGTACAATTTAAAATGTGATATCCATTAAAAGGTGGTAAAATTACCTTTTAGTAAAATACAACATTTGATTTATAAAATTGGATTTATTAAAGTATTATTTCTATAAAAATTATTCCATAGTTATAAAAAATATTTTTTTAATATATAATATATGAATTTTATATAGAAATATTATAATATTGGGATCATTTAATTGAATTATATATTGTTGTGTTTGTATATAGTGAAATATTTTTCTTCGAAAAGAAACATTTCTATTTTAAAATAAATCACAGATTTACATATACTGACTGATAACAAAAGGATTCATTTTATATACATGTGAAAAATAATATTTTCATAATTTATAAAATATCATTCAGAACTACCATTCCAATGGATATGTTGTAGCAATAAAAATATTCTATTTATAATATTGATATTATATTGTAGTTTGGTAAAACTCGGGCTTTCATGTTATGCAATCTACCGAAATAACTCATCATTACATGTAACAAAACCCAACATTGTGATGCGTGTGTTGAATGTTAATGTAATCATTATGTATAACATTATCTTAACATGTTTTTGTGTATAAATCAAGTCAAACATAGTGATTTCAGATAAAAAAGTTATATTCAGTCTTTTTGTGAAATGAGAAAAATAAAGAGATTAGATTAATTTGTAAAATAATAATTCACAAAATCCAAGGGCATTAGATTCTACATTGCTTAAAATTAATTTATCAATTGTAATTAATATAGTATATCAATGGATTTATACATAAAATTTATATTCATAGGATTACATATAGTAAAAATTAATTCTAAAAATTCCATACAAAAATACTGTTGGAACCACAACAGTTACCCAAAGTCACTCATAACTAGGTTTCTGTGTAGAAGAATATATGTTTTTAATTATTATTGGACATAGAGAATGTTGAAAAAAATTCACAAGTCTTCTTTTAGGATATTGGGGTTTGATTAAGTTGGATGAAAAATCAACATGATCATGAATTTTTTCGGTTGATGTTACGGAAGATGGTTTTTAATGTGGCACAGTTTCCAATAAATTTCAAAAAATTTGGGCTCCACAATTATGATATTGGTTTCAGAAAATGAAGGATATATGAAAAGAAGTGAAAAATATGTGGAATGTGAATCACAGTTTGTGAACCACAAAGGTGGTACATGAATCAATGAAGGAAATTTGAAAAGTATGGATTTCCCCATAGTATCACTATATAGATAGCAAGGCATAGAACCCTGGGGACATAAATAAAATGGTTTAAAGGATCCAAATTGTTCACAGAAGGGTTGTGGTATACGGTATGTCTCTTCCTTTGTGAAATAAGGTAGGGATTTTTGGATCCACAAAGGGGTTCATTTTCAGAATGAATCGTTCACAATGAAAAAAGAAAGATGATATGTAGAAAATTAAGTGAAAACAGTATATGGGACGAGAAGAGTACACAATGAAGTATGTAACATATTGATGACTTATGTAAAATTGATTATAGTATTTTTAATATATATTTTCCTATATAAGGATCACAAATACCATTATTATGTCGAGAAAATTTCTATAGTGAAAATCATCGACCTTAAAGAAATTCAACATTGTATGAAATTGTTCGTGAGGGAGGATTTCGTGATGTGATGTGGTATGAGAAAGAGAATTCTATGAAGGGTGATATGGTTCATGAGAACTGTTTGTGAAAGGATTTTTTTAGGGTCCAAATCTTTAAAAGTTATAGGGTCTATAGTGGAATACTTAGTCCATGGAATAAGTTGAGGTTTGTAGAAGGTGAGAGGGTTCGCCTAAATGATGATAGTATGCAAAGAAAAGGCAATATAAAAAGGTGGTTTTCTGAAAACAAAACACACCATGCAGTATAGTTATGTTCATGTATGGAGATTGATTGGTCACAAAGTGAATTAAATAGTTCATGAAAGAAATTTCTGCTAACTAATAGTATGTGGAAAAGTGGTTTTCATGTATGCGTAAAAGATGGACATCAATAGATCATCTCTCAATAGTTGTGAACTCATACATTCGGGAAAATAATGGGTCCTAAAAGTCCTTAAACTATGAGTGGATCCCTTCCTAGTGCACTTATAATGCCCCAGCCATAAACCTTACTTAATCTTGAGTTATTACAAGATTACACATTGAGGATCTTTTCAGGTTTAGAGTTTTAGAGAATTAGATCATAAAATTTGTATTATGTTCCACATTTTAACAAAGTGGTTACATAAAAGTTAGTATTCATTTATCCCATCAAGGGAAACATATTTAAAATAAAACATGGATTCTTTCTTGACACTTTCTTTAAACTATCATCATATCATGTACCATTCCCTTGACCTGTAAAAAACATTTCAAAAACATGGGACGAGCATAAAAAGCTCAGTAAGGGTTATAAAAATTATGGAAAGAAAACATGAGTAAATATATACATAAGAATGAAATCATACTTTACCCATAAAACATAAGCACTTTATCATACCTCATAAAATCATGAACAAACCATAGAAATCATAAGACATAAAGGTAACTTGAGGCATTCATAACATTCTTACATAGGGAGTAACCCTCTTGGTTATGTTTGGAATACCCATCACAGTATATCCCCTAAATCTCTTCGAAGAAACCTTAACGTTTAACTCCTTCACGTTACCCAATGCATTGGAGATCTATATCGGGCTCACCCTCCCTTAGTTTATCACGTAACCACCCATCTTCATAAAAAATACCCAAGAACCATAACATAATCATAGCACATAACTTAAGCATAAAGGAAAGATAACATTCCCACACTACAACAACAATATAACATTTTAAGATATTGAAATAATGAATCCATTCTAAAAACCATATCCAAAATCTATTTAAAACATTTAATAAATATATTTTTAAATCAAAGTGTCCCATACCACTTTGAAGCTTTTAACATTTTAAACCATTAATATCTATATAAATAAATCCTTAAAACCATTTTTATAACATGGATATTAATGAGAAATATTTATAAGAATAAATCATTAAAAAATTTAAAATGATATTTTAGTTAATGGGTATTTATCAAAATGAGAGACACTTGAATAAAATAATTGAGGAATAACATTTAATCAGAATTGATTCTCGCTCAAATTTACCCAAGAGAAGAAGGTAAGATGGTCCTTGTATTTTAGCTTGGGTTATCGAATCCACAGAGACCTAAGAAGAAACATATAGACACGTACATTCTATAGACTGTTTTTAGCTATGAAGTGGCCAAACTGGATTGATTTTGGATGGGTTTGAAAGATATCTAATAGATTTAAGTGAATTCAATTTAAAATAATGTGTTGATCCTAGGTTATCGCTCGGGGTGGATTCGACGTATTTCCTTTTTAATGATTTCAATATCTTATATTTGAGATGGGTTCATTTAAGGAGATAAAACAACATCATCACTTACTGGTTTAATTCCTACACCCTTTAATAGTAATCACCTATACACTTTATGGATCAATGTTTTGAGCACTTCAAGGTAAAGGTTCGTATTAGCACTTGAAGTGTGTGGCCTTAAATTCAACAAGGACGCTGGAGTTTAAAAATCATCAAATAAAAATCTCAATTAAAGAAGTGATTATACATTAATGAGGTGATAAATAAAATCCAATCCATCCCCTTTCTACTCCTTTGGATCAACCCATATGTGGGTTAGCCCTACATTGATCCCATGGTTTCAAAGAAAGCGGAATGTAGACTCATGAGGGAGGAAATGGAAAAGTAAAAAAAAAACGTAATAAAATAACAATCACTCCACCGTTGTGTGATAATCTCACAAGGTTTGGTATGAACAAGTTCACACCATGAACCAACGGTATCAAATTGATAAGTAGAAGAACAGAATAATAAGAGAAGAAGAACTTTTATTAAGAAACAAGGATGAATTAAAACAACTTACATGTGAAGGAAGAACATTACAATGAGAAATTGGCAGCATAACATTAAGATGAAAAAAAGCTCCAAAGATTCTTAAGTCCTCCAACACCACTGCCTTATATAGGAATTTTTGAGCCCTTGGGTCGAGCCTACAATAGTAAAAAGCATCTCCATTAATTTTGGTAGGCCATAGTTTGAGGAAAGCTTGTGGAATTTGGACTTTTCCACATTTGACCTGAGGTGGCAGCAAGCTTTCATCCACCGAAGAGACGCGCTTGGAAGTACTTGTATATGGCAGAATAGGAGTGGGCCATAGAAGAATAAAATCTATCCTAGGATGACCTATAACCACCTGTAAAATTGAAGCCCATTTGGAGTTATGTATTCCGAGATATGATCAAATTAGTGGGCTGTTTTTCTGGGCCACAGAATCTGGCCCAGAAATTTATCTCTAACTTGGGCTGCCTTAATTACCACCATAAAGGCAGAATTAGCATTATCTCCGGAAGTGTGATTTGTTCCTAAACATTTCTTCTATCATATCACAATTTTTTGTATTCATTGGGCCTTTATGTTGGGACCCACAGTCTCATAAATGGGATGGTGTCCAATCTTCCTTCTCTAGAATTGCTTCCATTAATCTCCAAATATATCCATCATCATTTATGAATCATCCATTGACCCATGAATGAAAAATGTTTACATTTAAGTATATATATAGTTACCAATATATCAAATTAAAATATTGATAATTACATTCCTTAGAATCAGATGACTCATTGGGCCTAAACTGGTGTACATTAGGCATGAAGTGCACAAATGATGAGAATGGATATTCATAATGAAAATGCACTAACTCAGGACCATAAGATCAAAAATGAACATTTAATACCATTAAAATGTAATAAAAATATATGTTTTTATTGGATAATAACACCCCTAAACTTGATATTTGCTAGTCCCAAGCAAATAATTCAATGATTTTAATTGAATTCCTTTCCTCAAACACATTCTAACAAACAGTGCTCACAATGTAAACTGCACACAAATATATCTTTATAACCTATCAAGATAATTTAAAACAAGATGAATTTAAAAGTATATCCCAATCCCAAGCCCATTCCTTTGATCAAGTCCATCATCATACTTCATCCAACTCAATTAGGTGTAATTATGTGTTGTGAATCACAATAGATATGGGGGTTCAATTTCATTAAAGGGGAAAATCATGGAAGCACTATGTGGAATCACATTTAATCCTGATATGAGTATTATTAATTCCTTTTTTTTGATTTTTTTTCAATATTGCCATATTAATTGAGATTTCAGTTAATTAAATTAAACCATGTAGCAAGACTTTGCTGATGACTCCCAGATTCAAAGGCCATAGGGCACCAAGTGAAGCCCACATACTCGGGCATCGTCTCGAGTTAACTTAATAAAAAACAAAGTCATATTACCATAAATAGAGATAGATTGAAAAAAATCAAAGCTACACAACTCTGTAGACACGATCCCCAAGTGCCAAAAGCCTCACATTTTATCAATCCATTGCTCTACACACAATTTTATTTTTTTTATTTTCTTTACTTTTTTTAATTTTTTTTGAATACTCATATTATTCATAAAAATCAAACCAGCCTATGCTATTTATTATGGTACCCCAAAAATTGAAATTAGTACCCCACAGTCTAGAGGACTTGCATTGTGGCATTTTTATTTAATGTATGAAAATAAAAATGATGAAAATTTTCATTGGACAACCAAACTTCCAAAATCAATGCTTTTAAACTTAATCATGAATTAAATTAAGAGTCAAGGAAATAAAAGTTATTTTATATGTAGTTTTAATGTGAGAAAAGATGTTATTATATGAATGATAAAAGAATTTTACTTCTTTTTTTTATCATTGTTTTTTTTAAACAAACATTTTTTTTCCACACCCCCCAAATTAGAATGAAACCGTCCCTAGTTTTGTAAAAATAAAATTTAGAATGGGGTAGAGGAATAAAAAGGGGAGTTCAATAAGGAAATTGAAATATGAGGATCATGGAATGAATTCACCTGGTGGTTGAAGTTTGAAGTTCTTGTCGCTCGATTTTAGTCCTTCGATATCCATGTCGCTTGCAAAGTTCCTTAGTGGAAAAAAGAAAAAAAAACAAAAAAAAAACAAAAAAAACAAATATATATATATATATATATAATAATTTAAGTAAAATATAAGAATATATATAAAAATTATGGAATAAGGAAGCACAAGAAGTCGTAGGTTAGTGGTAAGTGTGCGCCCCTGTCTCCTTTCGGTCCTGGGTTCGAATCCCCGCGGATTTACTGGTTGTGACGGGGTTTCCCCACGACCTACGATGTGGACTTTTTTTTATTATTATATTATTATATATTTATTTTTTGTTTTTGAATTTTTTTACCTAAAAACACATTAAAAAAACAAACTGATGATACATTTTCTTCTTTTTAAATTTCTGGGTAATGTATTACTCAAGGATCACGCCACGTGAAAGGTCCTGACCATCTACACCTTAACTTTCCCGGGTGTAAATGAAGTTTTGAACTATACAAGAGAACAATTTTTTCCAGTTCAAAATGTTTGACCTTTATATTCCTAGATTGGTAGGCTTGAACTCTAGCTTTATTGATCCTTGAATTTTCATAAGCCTCCATCCATAGTTCCTCCAGTTCATTGAGATCTAATTTCCTTTTTGTTCCGGCCAATGAGAGGTCATAATCCATTTTCTTAATTGCCCAAAAGGTCTTATGTTCAATCTCCACTGGCAAATGGCATGCTTTACCATAAACCAACCTATATGGGGACATTCTTAAAATGGTTTTATATGCAGTTCTATAGGCCCAAAGAGCATCTAAGAGTTTCTTAGACGAATCTTTCCTAGAGGGGTTGACAGTTTTTTCATGAATTTGCTTAATCTCCCTATTCGCTAACTCAGCTTGACCATTGGTTTGAGGATGGTATGAAGTGGAAACTTTATGAGAAATAACATACTTATATATGAGTGAAGAGAATGAGTGGTTGTAGAAATGGGTTCCTCAATCACTGATTATAGCCCTAGGAATTCCAAATCTTGAAAATATGTTCTCTTTGACAAATCAAATCACAACTTGATGATCATTGGACTTAGTGGGAATGGCCTCAACCCATTTTGAGACATAATCAATAGCTAAGAGTATGTAGAGGTATCCCCGAGATTTTGGGAAGGGACCCATGAAATCAATTCCCCAACAGTCAAATATTTTAACCACTAAGATGGGAGTGAGTGGAATTTGATTCCTTTTTGTGATGGACCCTACTTGTTGACACCTAGGACAGCTTTGACAAAATGTGTAGGAGTCCCATGAGAGGGTGGGCTAGAAGAGACCACATTGAATAATCTTAGCAGATGTTTTCTTAGAGGAAAAGTGACCTCCACATGCCTCACTATGAAAGAATTTAAGGATGGAATCTTGTTCAGATTCTGGAACACACCTCCTAATGGCTTGGTCAGGGCAGAACTTATAGAGGTATGGATCATCAAACACATAGTGTCTAACATCAGAAAGGAATTTTCTTCGAGCTTGATACCCAAAGAATTTTGAATGACTCTTGTTAATAAGAAATTTTTTATGTCAGCATACCAAGGGCAGTCACTCACAGAGTATAACTGTTCATTAAGAAACGAATCAGACACAGAAAGATGATTTGAGTTGTCTTTGAATTCCATCCTAGAGAGGTGATCAGCTACAACATTTTCAACTCCCTTTTTATACTTGATTTTGAGTTCAAATTCTTGTAAGAGAAGGACCCAACTAATCAGTATAGCCTTGGAATCTTGTTTTTGGAAGAGGTATTTTAGTGCAGAATGGTCAGTGAACACAGTGATGGGGTATCCTAAGAGGTAGGACCTAAACTTCTCTAAGGAAAAAAAAATATCAAGTAACTCCTTTTCAGTGGTGGTGTAGTTGATTTGGGCATCATTTAAGGATTTTCTTGCATAAGCAATGACATAAGGTTTTTTATCACAATGTTGTCCTAACACAGCTCCTACAGAAAAGTCACTGGCATCACACATAAGTTAGAAAGGAAGGTTCCAATTTGGAGATTTCATAATGGGAGGAGAGGTGAGAGAGGATTTGAGGGTTGATAATAAACCCTCACTGCTTCTGTCTAAACAAATGGAGCATCCTTTACTAAGAGAGCACAAAGGGAACGAGATATTGAACTAATGTCTTTGATGAATCTTCTATAGAAACCAGCATGTCCTAAGAAAGACCTCACTTCCTTGACAGTTTTGGGTGATGAAGGTGATAAATGATGTCAACCTTTTCTTTATCAACTTTAATCCCCCTACTCGAGACCAGATGTCCTAGAACATGTCCCTCTTTAACCATGAAATGGCATTTTTTCCAGTTTAAGACTAGATTCTTTTCTTCACATCATGACAAGACTCTCTCCACATTCGGCAGACATCCCTCAAATGTATCCCCAAACACAGAGAAGTCATCCATGAAGAGCTCTAGAAAATCCCCTACCATGTCTGAGAAGATTCCCATCATGCACCGTTGGAAGGTTCCTGGGGCATTGCATAACCCGAAGGCCATGCGTTTGAAAGAAAATGTTCCGAATGGACATGTGAATGTAGTCTTCCCTTTATCCTCTAGGGAGACCTTAATTTGATTGTACCCCGAGTACCCATCTATGAAACAGTAGAAGGAATGACTTGCCACTCTCTCAAGCACTTGGTTAATGAATGGTAAGGGAAAATGTTCCTTCTTGGTGAATGAGTTTAGCTTCCTATAGTCAATTCAGACCCTCCATCCACTACTCACCCTTGTTGGAAGAATCTCTCCATCCTCATTGGTTATCACTGTGATTCCAGCCTTTTTTGGAACCACTTGGATTGGGCTCACCCACTCACTCTCATGTATGGGATATATGATACCAGCTTTTAACAATTTCAGAAGTTCTTTTCTTACTACCTCCATGAGATTAGGATTGAGTCTCCGTTGAGGTTGACGACATGGCTTTGAATCAGATTCAAGAACAATCCTATGAGTCCCGATAAGTGGGATAATCCTAGGAATATCAGAAAGGGTCCAACCAATGGATTTCTTATGCTTCTTAAGGACATCTAGAAGCATCCTTTCATGATTGGCTTCAAGAGAAGAAGAAATAACAATAGGATGTGTTTTATTTTCCCCTAGTAAGGCATACTTTAGTGCAGCAGGAAGTTCCTTCAATTCAAGATTAGGTTGGTTCATAATTTCAGCAGAAGACTGGGATATTGGATCAAGATCAATTTCTTTTTTTAGAGTTTCAGATAGGATTGATTTTCCACATGTAGAAGTTTCAGCTACTAGATTGGCTTGATCAGATTTAGGGAAGGAAATTGGAGTGGTCTCCATGAAAGTGGTTTCTTGAAAGGTTTCACTAATTGTTGGACCTAAGACTTCATTATAAGAGAAATTTGAAAATGATTCCATCCAAGGAGATAAACTTACATCATATGAACAAAGGAAATAAATCTAATCCTAACTTAAACATTCATTAAATATTCCTTGATGTTCCATGGATTCATTATCAATGCTTCCTATCATGTTTACTTCATGAATGTCCTCGTCAACCCCTATTTGTGATCTTGCATTATAGATGTTCAAGTCTAGACTCATGTTTCCAAAGGTGATGGTCATGTTACCATTTCGAACTCGGATAACAGAGTTGATTGTTGCAAGGAAAGGATGACCAAGGATGATTGGGGTTTGTTCCTTATTTCCTTTGTTTGGATGGTTGTCAAGGACAATGAAGTCAGCAGGGTAGATAAAGTTTTCAACCGTTACCAGAACGTCCTTTAAAATCCCCTTTTGAAACCCTAATGCTATGATCAGCAAGTTGAAGTGTGACAGATGTGGGTTGGAGTTCTTCTAGGCCTAACTGGCAGTACACGACATAGCAGATGAGATTGACACTAGCACCTAGATCACACAAGGCCTTGATAACTTTGCTTTCTCCTTGTTCAACATTGATGTAAGGGAAACCTGGGTCTTTCAACAAAGGAGGAATGATCCCTTGAATGGTGGTACTCACATTATCAGCCAAAAGGACTTGGTTTTTATGTGAAAATTTTCTTTTAAAAGTGCACAAGTCCTTAAGGTACATTGAGTAGGAAGGTATGGTTTGGATTGCATCGAGAAGAGGAATGTTCAACTTGACTTGTGAGAAGATTTCTCTGAATGTTTCACTCAGTTCAGGCTTGGGTTTCCCCCTCATGGGTTGAGGAAACAGTGCAGGTTGTGGGGTTTTTTGTTGAAGAGTTGTTTCCTTGAAAATGTTATCAGTTTCCTCAGTTTGATTTTGTGGTTCATTTGAATTTTCATCCAAGTTTGAATCATCAGGTGGGTTCTGAATTAGATGTTCAGGTTTCTCAATTGATTTCCCACTTCTTAAAATAGTCACAACCTTTAGTTGTTCATGACTTGTTTGAGCACAACTTGAATCTCCCCTTGAAGTTGAGGATGGCACCACCTAAGTAGGTATGGGTGCCTTTCTAGTTTTGATGGTTTGAAGTTCTTGTTTTAGGGAAGATACCTCCGAGTTCATCCTCTCCATTTGTTTCAACAGTTGTTCTAGTAGGCTTTGTGGAACAGTTTGGGTGGGTGCTTGAGTAGGTTGGTTTATCCCAGGGGGATATTTTGGAGGTGGGATGGTTTGTTGAAAATGGACTGGTGGCTATTGGTATTGGATAGGTTGGTTTTGGAACTGTCTATGGGTTTGGAACTGGTGGGGGTAAGGATTTTGTCCCTGTGGTTGGCTAGGTTGTTGGTTATCTTTCTAGCGGAAGCCAGGGTGGTTGTTATACCTTGGGTTGAAGTTATTTTGGTATTGAGGCTTTGGAAAGTTCAAAGCATTTAATTCAGATGGGAGTCCTCCTAAGAGAACAATCTTGATGGATGGAATGGTTTGGCATTTTTCTATTATATGGTCATGTTTGTCACAAATTGTGCAAACAGGGTCAACAGTTTGGATTTCATGGACTTTCCTAAGGTCTATCTCTTCAACCTTCCTAGAGAGTGCTGTGAGTTTAGCCCAAAGGCTTTCCTCTTCTCTAAGTGTATGAATTCCATTAGTTCTTGGTGGATTTTTAGAATAAGGTGAAGTTTCCCATGTTTGGTTTTGTTCAGAAAGGCTTTCTAGATACTCGTAAGCATCATTTGGGGCTTTGTTTTTAAAGGTTCCATTACACATCATGTCAATGAATTATTTGTTCCCCAGACCCAACCCTTCATATAAAATTATCACTTGTTCAGGAATAGAAAAACCATGGTGTGGAGCCATGTTTATAGTGTCTTTTAACCTCTCCCATGTTTCATAGAATGACTCTCCCTATATTTCAATAATGTTTTGGATACTCTTTTTAAGTGAAATTGTTTTGTGGTGGGGAAAGTATTTTTTGTAGAATTCTCTTTGTAGTTGGTCCCAATAATTTATGGATGATGGTCTCAAATTTTTTAGACAATTTTTAGCTTGATCCTTTAAATAAAAAGTAAATAGCCTCATCTTAGCTGATTCTAGTTGATGTGGGGGACACATGGTTTCTACAATGTCATTGAACTCCTTAATGTGCAGGTATGGCATCTCGGACTCCATTCCATGGGATGTGGGAAGGTGGTTTAGGACATGGGGTTTAAAGATGTAGTTGGAATCTCTTAGGGAATTGTGTCTAATGCATGAGGGGTCATTGGTCTAGGAAGGTGTGAGGTAGTCATTCATGGTTTGATCAATTGTATTCCCCAAGTTTGGGGCTGCCTCATTTGGGTTTCCATTTTGGTTCCCACCCTGGTTTATGAGTTGGTTTCTTTGAAGACGTTCCATTGAAATTGGCTTAATTTTGGACTCTAGAGTATTAGGAAGATTAGGATGTAATGGTATGAGTTCCCTTTGTGTACTTGACTCCCCAACCCTAGGACTATCCACCCTAACTAGACGGTTTTATTGATCGCGGGTGTAGGCGGACATGCGCCAAAAGAAAAAACAAACGAGAAAGGGACAAGATATGAGAATTTGGATGAGAAAAGAAGAAATGGGGGAGAATAGAATGGGTGTTTATATGACTTACTTGGGTCCCCGACAACAGCGGAAAAATTTGATTCTCGCTCAAATTTACCCAAGAGAAGAAGGTAAGACGGTCCTTGTAGTTTAGCTTGGGTTATCAAATCCATAGAGACCTAAGAAGAAACCTATAGACACATACATTCTATGGACTATTTTCGGCTATGAAGTGTCCAAATTGGATTGATTTTTTATGGGTTTGAAAGCTATCTAATAGATTTAAGTGAATTAAATTTAAAAGAATGAGTTGATCCTAGGTTATCGCTCAGGGTGGATTGGACGTATTTCCTTTTTAATGATTTCAATTTCATATATTTAAGATGGGTTCATTTAAGGAGATAAAACAACATCATCACTTACTGGTTTAATTACTACACCCTTTAATACTAATCAAATATACACTTGAAGAATCAATGTTTTGAGCACTTCAAGGTAAAGTTTCCTATTAGCACTTGAAGTGTGTGGCTTTAAATTCAACAAGGATGATGGAGTTTAAAAATCATCAAATAAAAATCCCAATTAAAGAAGTGATTATACATTAATGAGGTGATAAATAACATCCAATCCTGCCCCTTGATACTCCCTTGGATCAACCCATAAGTGGGTTAGACCTCCATTGATCCCATGGTTTCAATGGAAGCGGAAAGTAGACTCATGAGGGAGGAAATGGAAAAGTAAAAAAAAACGTAATAAAATAACAATCACTCCACCGTTGTGTGATAATCTCACAAGGTTTGGTATGAAAATGTTCACACCTCGAACCAACGGTATATAAGTGATAAGTAGAATAACATAATAATAAGAGAAGAAGAACTTTTATTAAGAAACAAGGATGAATTAATACAACTTACATGTGAAGGAAGAACATTACAAAGAGAAATTGGCAGCATAACATTAAGATGAAAAAAAGCTACAAAGATTCTTAAGTCCTCCAACACCACTACCTTAAATAGGCATTTTTGAGCACTTGGGTCGAGCCTACAACAGTACAAAGCATCTCCATTAATTTTGGTAGGCCATAGGTGGTGGAAAGCTTGTGGAATTTGGACTTTTCCACATTTGACCAGAGGTGGCATCTAGCTTTCATCCACCGAAGAGACGCGCTTGGAAGACCTTCTAGATGGCTAGATCAGAGTGGTCCATACAAGAATAAAATGGATCCTCTGATGTCTTCTAACATCCTGTAAACTTAGGGCCCATTTGGAGTTATTTATTCTGAGATATGATCAAATTAGTGGTATGTTTTTCTGGGCCGCAGAATCTGGCCCAGAATTTTATCTCTAACCTGGGCCGCATTAATGACCACCATAAAGGCCGAATTAGCATTATCTCCTGAAGAGTGATTTGTTTTTCAACATTTATTCTATCATCTCACAAAAGTTGGGATTCATTGGGCCTGTATGGTGGTCCCAACAATCTCATAAGTGGGCTGGTGTCCAATCTTCCTTCTCTAGAATTGCTTCCATTAATCTCCAAATATCTCCATCATCGTTTATGAATCAACAATTGATCCCTGAATGAAAAATTTTCACATTTAAGTGTAGATATAGTTCCAAAAATATCAAATTAAAATATTTATAATTACATTCCTTAGAATCCAATGACTCATTGGGCCTAAACTGGTGTACATTAGGCATGAAGTGCACGAATGATGAGAATGGATGTTCATAATGAAAATGCACTAACTTAGGCCCATAAGATCAAAAATAAACATTTAATACCATTAAAATGTAATTAAAATATATGTTTTTATTGGATAATCAAGAACATTATAATGTCATGAGAATAAAGGGATTCATGATATAATATTCCAAAGGATAGTATATACACCATAAAAGAGTTAATTGGTGCATAAGAACAATGAAGTCTCAATAGAAATGTAAAATGAGATTAAATCCATTATAAAGAAGGTATCCTTAAGTTAAAGATAAATAAATCTCATAGTTATGTGTGACAAATATAAATACACCCAATATAAGTGGATATTAAGTGTAAAACAATCAATGTCCATTGACACATATTCAAAGGATTACAAATTCAATAACTACATGTTGAACCCAAAGAAATCGAAATTGGGTTACGAAGTTCCCTTGTAAAATTTCGACAGCCTAACAAAGACACATGAAAATTCAGAAAATGAGTTGATGATAGATAAAATGGTATCTCATCACTTGGACATAAAATTGACATAAATAAGGATACATAAGAACATATCCTAACATAATAGTATGTGAATTAAAATACATAACAGAATAAGTCTTTTAAAAAGAGGAGGTTGAAAGGACCCCTTACTGAGTTGGGTAACTTTCAAAACGTACACCCCATGGAATAAGGGTCATACAATGAATATTTAAATAACCATAAATGAAATTATACTACAAAAAGTGTATAATAATGGGCAGTACATACACCAATCAAAGGAAATGGTGGCAAACATAGCATAAATGTCACAGGAATAAAAGTGAGATGAAAAATCCCTTACGAAAACTCAGCAGCCTAAAGGCGCCACTTAAAACATCCAAAAATAGATTTATGATATCAAATAGGGTCTCTCATAATATGAAAATAAAAATTAGAGTATGAGTAATATAAAAAAACAACCCCAAACATAAGAAAGACGAGCTTAAAAGAAATGACATAAAAGAGAGTACTTAAAAAGAAAGAGAGAGGTTGGATCCCTTACCTTGGGTCCAACATGACTTGATCGTTCTTTAACCTCCTGAATAATAAACCTGAGTTAATTTCTACTTGATTAAGAACATTTTTAAAGTTTATTATTCCTTTTATATCACTTATTACCATGCTATGAACACTATGTAATTATTTAAGTTAATAATGGTCGTTTTGTAGATCATTGCTACTTGAGTCAAAAATAAAATCTTTATAATTACAAGTTGTTCATGTGGTAAAATATATATTATATCCAGAATTATATTCATTATTTAGATATCATATATATAATATTAATCCATTATATACATGAATTTATAATATTACAAAACATTTAGAGGTAAGAAATGAAATGCACCGTTCATGGAGACGGTAAGTCGTACGTACGCATGAACACTACTTCCATTTCTATTTCTTATTTAGTGGAATTAAAAAATAAGCATACATAATAGTATTATAATTCCAGTATGGTATCATATATAATATCATTATATATATACTTTATACGTACCACATATGGTATTAACGAATCAAATCACTTTGAGGGGGCGATAGTCCACACTTCCTAAAATAAAGATATCGCGTTTAACCATAATGGAAACCATAAAGGTATTTCATAAATGAAAAATACAGAAGATTAATAAAAACATAAAAAATATTATATATCATATATAAATATAGTGACATCTTAATGGCCATCTTTGAGGGTGTTAACAGAATATTGAACAATCATCGTTTCGTGAGCTAGAAATTCACCATCCACAGAAACAGTATGTTCTTTAACAATTAGATGTAGATGTGTGTAAGTGTAGCTCAAATACATATTATAAAACATCATAGTATATTGAAGTTACTGGAGTTGTTACAAAAGAAATGAATAAAAAGATTTTAGGGGGTTGAAGAAGCAAAATAAAACAAAAGAACAGAAGTGAAGACATTACCAAAAAATCGAGTATCTCTCTTGGATTTGAGCTGAAAGGCTTCCTTGGTAAGACTTCTACCCAATGTGAGGCTTCTAGGAGTAATAAAGGTATGTGGAGATACAAAATGAGCAGGGGTTGGCCGAGCCAAATCCTTGAGAGGTGTGGGTAAGGTGATAGAGTTGGGGGCCTTTTATAAAAGGTGAGGAGGGGCACTCTTGGAATGTTACAAAATGATACATTATTTTCAAATGATATTCGGATTTTAAAGGTCCCACATTGATTTATATCGAGGATAAGGTAGTAAGGGTTCGAAATATACTCATCCAATAGGTCTTTGACAAGTTTATGTTATAGTTTTAACATTATCATTTCATTTTATTTAAATCCTTTTTTAGTGAGGTAATTGCTGCATCATCATGATGTCATAAATAATTTAATTTATTTAATGTATAAAAATTATAAAAAATATATCATTATGTAGGAAATATTTTTAGATTTCTAATGAATATTTATAGTCAAAAATATGACTTCTATAACCACATTTAATAATTGTTTTAGTAAAACAACTCATGCTTGTGACATTTTTATTTTAACTTTAAATAAAAATTTATTTATGTCATTTTCCAAACAAAGTGGCTACATGGGGTCCCCAAGTTGACCCATGGATTTTCATGTTCGGCCATGACACATCCAAGGAGGGTAGGACATGTTTCTAGGTCATTTCATATTATTAAAATATTATTTTTACCTTAAATTACACTAATTACCTCTATTCGTGATTAAAACATAAAAGTTATTATTAAACAAAACATTATTTTAATCCCATTGAACCACATTTTACATCCTAATGAAAAAAAATTATATCAGATTTTTGAAATTCAAATCACAGAAGTGGTAAAGTTTCATTTAAACGAAAAATCAGTTTTTAAACTACCACTTAGTGGTTTCACTATTCATCAAAAATTGATGTTTTTCAGAAAAATACCAAAACTTCACCCTAAGATGTATTTGATATTCCGAATTCAAAAATGATGTGTATTTTACAAAATTAAAAACATATAGGTTGTATTAATTAATTTAATAATTAATTCTTGTTGTCAAAACAAATAGTGTGTTTTTAAGAAACAATATTTATTAAAAGATTGACACTAGTTTAAGTCCAATTTAAAAGTGAAATTAATTCCAATGACCACCATTAGATTAAATGGTAAAAATATATTCTAAATACACTCTAATATAAATTAAAAATATAATCTATCCAAATAAATAAATCAGATTAAAAAGAGGTTTTGAATTAAAATGCAACATTTTCAATAAAAATGATCTTTATTGGAAAAATAACAAAATTTTACACAAAGTAAATTTTGATGTCCAGATTCTAAAGAATGACTTTATCTTGTCAAATACAACATATAAAATTGTCAAAAGTATATTTAAAAAGGGTTCTCCCTCAAAAGGCGGTTAATCGACCTTTTAGAGAATATTAAGAGATTTATGCTTAAAATTGGATTCATTTGCATTTTAAGCCTCCAACATTTATTGGATAAAAGTAAAAATATTTGACAAACATATATAATCATTTTGTAGTTAGTTCTGTTCATTCCCACCATTACAACGGCTATGCATTAACTACCTTTTAAAATAATATTATTTTATTATTAGAGTTCAACGTAAGATTTCAAAGAAACTCGTTGTTGCGTATTAGGTACGCCCTCGAGCATAACATTCCCTTTAAAGTAATATTAATATTTTATTCAAAAATAAATATGAAAATTTCATATTCTTTATTTACCTGGGGTGTTACATCCTTCCCCCATTTTGGGAATTGCGTCCTCGAAATTTTAAAATTGGGTTTCGAAGCTTCATTGAAAATCCCACATCGGAACAAGAGTCAGTAAAACTATCACTTTAAAAGAATGGGAGAGAAGTACAAATGTCACCGAAGTTAACCCATACTAGGATTCCAAGTATGAAAATATGGATATGGAGGAGAAACAAAAGGGTCATGTTCTGATGGAGAGTGATAGTAAACATGTCTAGGAGAAATTTAACAATAAGAAAATCACAAACATGTGATGGGTTAAACGTTATTTGATTCCCCAATAAGAAAAATTAACAGACAATTTTTTTGTTTTAAGTTACTTTTCATTAAGGAATTTATTTATGAGCTTAACTAAAACATTATGAAGCATACTTAATTGTCATTTTGACTTTCAACTTTTACTAGATTTCTTACACGAACTCATATTTTCTCCAAAAGACGAGTATTTAGGATGACTTGTTCACATTAAGAGAGCTATAATCAACTTCTAGAGAATCACCTAATCCACAAAAGAGAACTATATACTTCCCATGTCTTTAGATCTTAACCAAAACTAAAACCCAATGATCAACAAAGACCATTAAATAAACATCTATCCATAAAATTCTACAAAGTTAACAAAACTAAGATTGAAACCCAATTCTCTGAAGGATTTAATCGCATAGTCTCCTAAGATAAATTTTAACATTTTTCTCCAAAATAACATCAGTTACTAATACAGTATCATACTGAAAAGTAATTAACCTAATCACATATCCTCCATGATAGGCTAATCATTTCCATTGATAACAAAAAAACAACTTATTCTTAATTCATAAAATCATCTAACTAAAAAGAATCATTCAAACTAACCAGGGACTTCACGTTGTCCAGTGGTAGGCAATAAATACTAGTTACACTTTGGTTGTGGGTTCGATTCCCGCAGCTTCGTCCGACGCGACGGGTTGTCACACGGTCTGCGTGTTGTCCCTTTTCAAAAACTATATAATTTTATAAAATTCCTCAAAAAGAGATAAATTCATCAAAAATAACCATAACATATTTTAACCACAAAGGTTATCTAATAACATCCATTTTTCAACCCAAAATGTATTAACCAGTAATTTCCTCAAATTCAAGGATCATATAAACACAATTGGTTCTTTATTAATATATGCACAAAATAAATGATACTTATTCCTTCAATAAAATTTTCATATATCAAACATCATGGTTACTATAAAAAGTCTTCTAATGTAACCCCATCATCAAAAGAGACTTAATACATCTAAGAATTTCACCATCCTAAAATCTACCATAACTCTTGAATCTCTTATATGATGACTTCTTACTCATTCAACATTCTTCATAATCCACTAGCCATTCATTTTTAACTTATTCTGAAAGACATCTTTCCTACAAAAAAATCATGAATCATATCCTAAGATTCCGATAATAGGAAAACATATGTTAAGAAATAATCCATACCATTCATTCTTCATTGTCAGTTTCTTCATCCTCAATCGAAATGGCATTAGGTATTGGTAAATGAATATTTGTACGATATTGGTGACCCCATTCCCGAAACTTCTTCATAGGACATGTGTTTGCATAATGACCATGCACACCACATTTAAAACATTCAATTGATCCTCTAGAAAGAAATTCTTTCCCTTTCCTAGAGTCAACTAGATACTTCCTTTTTCCATGGCAGGTTATTGATTTATGACCTTCATTTCCACATCTATAGCATATTTCTGTCCCTTTGAAACATTTTACTATGTGTTTCTTTCCACATATTTGACACATAGGTTTTTGAACATACTTACCTTTATGATTATTACCTGAACTTCCATAGGGATTTGTTTCTCGCATATACGATGCCTTATAAAAATCACTAAGGTTCAGGTGATCAATCATGACTCCAGATAGCTGGTTGAGGATAACCTCAAGACTTCTCATTAGAGATCTCATATCATTCATTTGTTCTTTCATAAAACCGTCATAGTTTTCTTCAAATCCACTATTACTTTGGTGAATGCTAGATCCAACCATTTACTAAAACCCAAAAGGTCAGTGTGAGTATATCAGTAAAATCATCAAATAAAATAGTGGAAGATAAAGACCAAGATATACTTAACCAAGTTATCTGAAACTCATTCTAACTTTCAAAAAAAAAAATGATGACTCCATCTAATATACTAACCATTGTTGTTATACACAACTTGTCACTTTTTCTTAAACAACACTCTAACCTCTAAAGTTATCTAAACCGACCTTTGATACCAACTATAAGGCCCCAGCCTTAAAACTTATTTAATCTTGAGTTATTACAAGATTACACATTGAGTATCTTTTCAGGTTTAATGTTTTACAGAATTAGATCATAAAATTTTCATTACATTCCACATTTAAACAAAGTGGTTACATAAAAGATATTATTCATTTATCCCATCAAAGAAAACATATTTAAAATAAAACATGGATTCTTTCTTGACACTTTCTTGACACTATCATCATATCATGTACCATTCCCTTGATGTAACACCCTGAGCTTCCACGATACGCTTCTCATTCAATAATGCAATAGCTTGCATTGTTAGAAACTTCATGTTCTAACACACCGCGACTAATCAAAATAGCCATTATGAATAGTACTATCCACTTTTTGAAAACATATATATTTCATATTTCAAAATGGACTTCATTTTTGTATTCATAAAGTCGAAATTAGCCTATGTTGAATTTTTTGTAATTTTCTGAGAACTTCCAAATTTTTATGAATAATGAAAAATACTTAGAACAATTTTTTTAATCAAAATAATTTATAGTGATGAATTATACTATTGAGAGGTTTTAAAGTTTAATTAGAATACATTTTTACCATTTTATCCAATGGTGGTCATTAGAATTAATTTCACTTTGAAATTGGACATAAACAATTTTCAATATTTTGATATATATTGTTTCTAAAAAACACGCAGTTTTTTATGACAGCGGGAATTAATTATGAAATTAACTAATGAAACTTATATTTTTGGAATTTTGTAATATATACATCATTTTTGAAATCGGAATATCAATTATAGCTTAGGGTGAAATTTTGGCATTGTTCTGAAAAACTTCAATTTTTGATGAATAGTGAAACCACTAAGTGGTAGTTAAAAAACTGATTTTTCGTTTAAATGAAACATTACCACTTCTGTGGTTTGATTTACAAAAATCTGACAGACATGGTTGTCATTAGGAAGTAAAATGTGGTTCGATGGGATTAAAATAATTTTTTGGTGAATAGTAACTTTTAATTTTAATTAATCGCGATTAAAGGTAATTAGTGAAATTTAAGGTAAAGATAGTGTTATAATAATATGAAATGACCTTTACACTTGTCCTAAACCTATTGGATGAGTCATGGACTGTTAGGTCCACTAGGCTGAATACCCTGAGAGGGGGGGGGGGGTGAATCAGGGTATGACAAATTAAAAATTAAAGCCCGTTCTGATCTTGTTTTGCTGTTAAGAAAAACACTCTTCTCTCTCTTTCCTGCTGCACAATATAAACAGAAAGTAAAGAAAGCACAGGACATAACAATTTTACTTGGTTCACCGCTAAGGGCTACGTCCAAGGAGCATACGCCGACAGGTTGCCGGTCGTACCAAGTCCACTAAACTTCACTAGCTGTGGATTACAATGTTCAGGCTAGATCACTTCTATGCCCAGGCTCACTACCTATACAATGTTTAGGGTCAGCTCACTACTTTCCAAAGGGTCACTCCCTGTTTCTCTCTCTATGGCTCACTGCCGGTGGAGAGGATCACCTTCTTCCTCTTCCTAAGCTCACTGCTCTGTGAAGGGAATCAACTCACAGTTTATAGACCTGTAGGTCTCTTTATTTGCATGAATAAATGCATCTTCTCCTGTATTTAGATGCTCTGTTGAAGTTCAACTTTCACCCATAGATGAATACCCATTTGCCACTATCCACTGGGAAAACTACCTTTGGAAAGACCTTCACAAAGCACCCTACAATGCGAGGCTCCCAATTTCGCGATGCTCAAACAAGCCTTCACGAAGCTCCTGCCTTTTCGCGAAGCTCACTCGCGAAGCTCCCTCATGAAGCACGCTCGCGATGCTCAAGACGTCGCAATGCAACGACCCTCGCGAAGCTAAGTAAGCCAACGCGGAGCTCGTAGGTTTCGCGGATCTACAATAGCTGCCGCGAAGCACCTCTTTCGCGAAGCACACTGGCTCCGTGAACCACCTTCGCAAATCGAGAGAAAAGTATTTTCTCTGAAAATTCTCTCTACTTTGCTCGAAGGGGTCGGCCTCTATTTATAGGCGATTCCACCGACCCTCGTCCCTTCTGCGTGAAGTCAACGCCACGTCATCTCAAATCGCGAAGCTCCAAAGATTCTGCTGGAATTCTGTCGAAATCGCGAAGCTCCACGACAATTATCCGTTCGCGGAGCTTGACGTAGTCGCGAAGAATCACCGTCAACTTACCTTCGCAGCTCGCGCCTTCGCCGCGAATCTCCCTCGCGAAGCCCAACATTCCTTCGCGCTTTCGCCACGAAGCTCTCTCGCAAAGCCCTTCTCCGCCGTGATGCGCTTTAGCCTCTGTCGTTCGCGAAACTTGACGTAATCACGAAGCACCACTGCCTCTATTCTTCTGGTCTTCGTGATTTCCAAACCATGCATCCTAGCTTCGTGAAATTCATCCCTTTTCCATATCGAATTATGCTCTTCATGGAAATCCACTTTTCGCGATGCTCACCAAACTCCAAATTTGGACCCCAAAAATTTGGCAAACACTGGGAAACGGCGCCACCTTGCACTGCTCTTTTTGTACCGCCTCCAGATCGTCCTTTCCTTTGTCATCGTTCTTTGTCAACATGGAATGTCAACAACTTCTCGGGAACTCCACAATTTTCCATGGAAACATGCATTTTCAACAAACACAACCAACCCAAAAAAACTTCAATGTTACCTTGAGGGATTTTTGCCCAACAATCCCCCCCTTTGGGTTTGTTGACAACTCTTCACAACTCTGCTCAGAATGATGTTCTGCACTTTGATACCTCACTAAGTCTTCTTCCAGTCGCTACCACCATTTGCCTCTTGCGATTCTGATAGAATTCAAGGATTCACTTAACACGTACTCTAAGCCCACATGATCAATGCTCGACGTGAGAAACAAGAGTAGTATGAAAAGTTCATCAATGAATCACTTCATGTCAGACCCCAATTGTCGATTCCGACCTGATACCAATTCTTAAATTGATACCAATTGTTGAACCACACTGATACCAATTGGGGAATAGCTGGACACCGTCTCACACCATTCCAACACCACTGTTATGCTTTTATCATGATCCTCAGCTGTCGTGATATCTATTCTTTGATCGATCACTTCTAGCATCGTCATATTTAAAAATCTCTCCCCCTTTCTCATTTCTCCCCCTATCTGGCTGCTCCACTGGTCAGCTTCTCCCCGTATCATTCATGATTTGTCAAATCTCCACACTGTCTCCCCCTTGAACAATCACTATTTTCTCCCCCTTTAACAAACACTTTTCTCCCCCTTTGGCAACGAACCCAAAGGGCATGCCTTTGCAGTTTGTAACAGAGTAGAGAACATATTAGCACAGTAGGGAAAACACATCGTACCTCAGGGAGGGGAGGGGGGCACATCCACACTATTTCAAGTGCGGGGAATCGACTGAACTCCCAGAGCCAGTCGATGCCTTTCAAATGCTTCCTTGGGTAAGGCCTTTGTCAGAATATCTGCAACCTGTAATTCTGTAGGCACATACTCCAACTTCACAATCCCTTGCTCCACATTCCCCTTGATAAAATGATACTTAATCTCAATGTGCTTTGTCCTTGAATGATGGACGGGATTTTTTCTAAGATTTATAGCACTTGAGTTGTCACACTGGATTCCGATCGGAGACTTCACTTCAACTCCCATATCTTCAAGCTGCTGCTTCATCCACAATAACTATGTGCAGGCTTGAGTGGCCGCAATATACTCAGCTTCTGCGGTGCTCAATGAAATGCAGTCTTGCTTCTTGCTGAGCCAAGAAATACACAATCCACCAAGATAGAATGCACCACCTGACGATGAATTTCTATCATCTGCTGAACCGGCCCAGTCTGCATCAGTATAACCCAATAACTCCATCTTGGATTTATTGGTATATGTTATGCCAAAATCCACTGTGCCCTGGATATATCGAAGTATTCTTTTCACTGTAATCATGTGGATTTCCTTGGGATTACTCTGATATCTAGCTGCTTGGCATGTGTCAAAAACAATATCAGGCCTTTTTGCAGTCAAGTACAATAAACTTCCAATAATTTTCCTGTATTGTGTGATATTAACTGCCTTGCCATGCTCATCTTTTGATAATTTCATCCGGGTAGCAATCAGAGTCTTCATCTCTTTGGAATTATCCATTACAAACCTTCTTAGAACCTCCTTGGAATATTTGGATTGAGAAATGAAAGTTACATTCCTTCCTTGTGTCACCTGTAGACCAAGGAAAAACGTTATCTCTCCAATCATTGACATTTCAAACTCATTTTTCATGAATTTGGAAAACTGTCTGCACTGAGCTTCATCTGATTCGGAAAAAATTATTTCATTGACATACACTAGTACCATCATCCTTTGATTACTGTCATTGCTGAAATAGAGATTGTAATCAACTCCTCCATGCTGAAAACCAAGCTTCTTCAAGTACTGATCAAGCCTCGAGTACCATGCCCTTGGTGCTTGTTTCAGCCCATACAATGCCTTCTTCAGCCTGCAAACTTTGTTCTCATCCTCATGAATGAGAAAACTATCTGGCTGCTCAATATACACCTCCTCTTCTAGAACCCCATTCAAGAATGTGGATTTGACATCCATCTGGAACACTTTGAACTTCCTTTGCACTGTGATGGATAGGAATAATCTTATTGTCTCCAGCCTTGCAATCGGTGAAAATGTCTCATCAACATCAATTCCCTCGATTTGGGAGTACCCCTTGCACACTAGACGTGCTTTGTTCCGAATCACTGTGCCATATTCATTCATCTTGTTGCGATAGACCCATTTGGTCCCAATGACATTCTAGTCCGCTGGCCTCGAAACAATCTCCCATGTCTGGTTCTTCTCAATCTGATCAAGCTCTTCGTTCATGGCCTGAACCCAGTTTTCATCTTCAGTTGCATCAGAAAAACATTTCGGCTCCACTTGAGACAAAAATGATGCTTGCTGTGATGATTTCATTCTTCAAGTCTGAACTGGAGCTGTTTGATCACCAATGATATTTTGCCTATCAATTTCAGCTCGACTCTTTGGCTTCCTCGCAGACACCGACTTGACACTTTCCTCTTCATCATCAGTATCTTCTTCTGAGTCAGCTTCTGCCACTTCTGCTCCCCCTGGGTTGCTTACCTCATCATCACTTTCATCCAGGAACTGTTCACTGGATCGTTGAGTATTCTGCTCATTTTCAACTATAGTGACATCATTGCTCACAACAATTTTTCCCAGTCTCTTGTTGATGAATTTATATGCTTTGCTTTTCCCTGAATATCCAAGGAATATCCCTTCATCTCCTCGTGCCTCAAACTTCCTATGATGTTCTTTGTAGAGAATGAAGCACTTGCTTCCAAAGATTCGAAAGTATTTCAACGTTGGATTCTTTTTGTACCACAGTTCATATGGAGTCTTCTCTTGCTTCGGACATAACAGAGACCTATTTGAAACATAGACCGATGTCAAAACTGCTTCCTTCCAAAATTTATCTGGTAGGTCCTTATCGATAAGCATTGTTCTGGCCATGTTGTTGATGATCCGATTTCTCCTTTCAACCACTCCATTATGTTGGGGAGTTCTTACTGATGAAACTTGATGCCTTATCCCATGTTTCTCGAGATAGTTTTCAACCTGACTGTTTGTAAATTACGTACCGTTATCAGTACGAAACTTCAAAATTTTCTGCCCAAGCATCTTTTCGGATTCCCTCCTATACTGCTTTATGCAACTGAACACCTCTGTCTTATGGGTAATTATGAATACCCAGGCCATTCTGCTATAGTCATCAATGAAAAGAATATAGTACCTTTTCCCATCTATAGCTCGTGGTGAGATGGGTCCACATACATCAGCATGCACCAATTCGAGTGCTCGAGTTACTTTTTGTTCCTTTGGCCTATATGTCTTCCTGATGATCTTCCCTTGTTGACAAGCATCACATGTATGAGTGCGATCACATGATAGTTTGGGAAGGTATCTAGCAGCATCACACTTTACCAGATCTTCCATAGATGGTTGACATAGATGACCAAGTCTCTTATGCCACAACTGATTTTCTTCTTCTCTGGATAAAAGGCATGAATCTTCTTCCCCACCTACCAGGTAAAGATTCCCCTTTGTTCGTTTTCCCTGAAGAATGACGATTCCATCTTTTCCTTTAACAAAACCCATCTTCTTGGTAAATAGGATAGAGTGCCCAGAGTCGCATAGTTGACTGACGCTAAGCAAATTATGACTGAGACCCTCTACCACCAAGACATCAGCATGTCTCATTTCTTTGCCCCCAAACTTGGCTTTTCCTGAGCCAAAAATCTGCAGGCCTTCATCATTTCCAAATTTGACAACTCCTTCTAAGTCATATTTTATGCCTGTAACCAGATCCTTATTACCCGTCATGTGGGATGTGCAACCAATGTCAAGGATCCAAACACCAGAACGATCTGATGCTTTAAGGGAAATTTTAGCAACTACAGCCTTCTCAATTTTCTTCTTCCTGGTCCATAATTTTTCTTTCATACTCGGCATGGATTGAGGCTTCTGTTCTTTCTCAGAGTATGATGGACCAGCTTCATCTTGAAAAACTGCAAATCTATTCTGAACTTTTAACTCACTTGTCAGTTTACTGATCTGCTGCTTGCGAACATTTTGATTCTACTTTGGCACATTTTTCTGAATGGTCGGAATGCAGTACCTAGCCATGTGTCCAAATCCTCCACACCAAAAACAGTGTCCTTCAAAATCTGTTCTGGAAAACTGTTCTCTGTTTGGCTGCCATCTCTGTTCTTGTTCCCTTCGATATCTTTTGGCTATGGAACACACCTACTGTGAATGTCCCATCTTTCCACAACAATAACACCTGATATAAGGTGCATTCCTTTGTGTTACTTCAGCACTACGAGTTTCCCATTTGGATCTCTGAGTATTCTGATTCTGTTATGTGCTCAGATCCACCTTCAATCTCGGGACAGGTGCTTGCGGTCTAACTTCAACTGCCACAGATTTTTATTTCTGATTAAGCCATGAATCATCCTTAACATCTGAGTTCAATTGCTGCTTCTTTACTATTGAACTACTAGGCTCTTCTTTCTTCTTTTCAGTCTTCGTAAAGACCTGATTTCCCAATAATGTGTTGGGATTCAAAGGTTTTTCCTGGTCTTTAACTTTTCTCTGAATACCGACAACTTCCACTTCAAGCTCTTCAATACGCTTGACGTGATCTTTCACTTTTCAACTCAAGCAATCGATCTCCCTTTTCTACTCTTCAATCTTGAGCTTATGCTCATCAACCTTTTCTGTGCGCTCTGGCCTGGAAGACTTAAGATTTTCAATTTCTTTCTCAAGCTCAGACTTCTCTTCTTCTTCTTGTTGCATGTAGAGTTTGGCGTCATGTAATATCTTGTTGTCTTTCTTTGTTTTTGCTCGCCAAACATCTCTCTCTTCAAGAGCTGCTTCTAATTCAGCTTCCATGTCAACTCTCCCTTCAATTTCTTCTTCTTCTTCATAAGTTTCAGTTTCTTTCTTTTCTAGAGCACTACTAGCAACATCCACCATTGCATTTTGTCCACGATCTTTGCAGTTTTCTATCTCTTAAACTTCTTCACCCTCAGACTCAGCTGAACTGTGTATTTCTTGGGAAAGAAGATTCTTCTTCTTAAAGAAATTTCTCTTGAACTGCTTCTTCCCTTTCACATAGGCTGAAGATTTTTTCATGGGAATATCAACTTCATCTTCATCGCTTTCTTCTTGAAACTTTATAGGGCATTTTGCAGCAAGATGACCAACCTTTCCACATCGGAAGCATGCTAGTGGAAGTTCCCTTTAAACTTTCCTTTTCCTCTTTGCAGATTTGAAGAAAGGAACGACATCACCTCATCTGACTCTTCTTCCTCCTGAGAATCTTCAATAGTGAGCCTCTTCATGGCCTTAAATGCCACCTCTTTGGATTTCCCCTTTTCTACAGCATCGTTGTCATCATTTCTCATTTCATATGCAACAAGAGTGTTGTGTAGGTTATCCAATGTCAGCTCTTTCGGATCTTTATCTTCCAAAACAGAAACTTTTGGATTGAACCAAGGTGGAAGCTTTCTCAAGATGCGCTTTATGATTTTAATGTCTTCGATAATTTCTCCAAGACCCCGAATGTCTTCTACCACAGCATTTACCCTGTCAAAGAATGCATCAACAGACTCGTTCGGGTTCATTCTGAGATCTTCATACTTATTCCACAACACTTGCAGCTTTGCCTCTCTCACTTTTGTATCCCCTTCATAAATATTCAAAAACTTTTCCCACATGGCATGTGACGTTTTGCTTGACATCACCTTTGTATATATGGGATTAGAGAGGGCTCCCCCTAAGGAATTGATTGCTTTGGAATCAGCATCCAACTCTTTGTGCTCAGCTAC
This sequence comes from Viscum album, assembly GCA_963277665.1. Classification (NCBI taxonomy): domain Eukaryota; kingdom Viridiplantae; phylum Streptophyta; class Magnoliopsida; order Santalales; family Viscaceae; genus Viscum; species Viscum album. The sequence continues at coordinate 1,255,178,706 of OY728157.1, read as the reverse complement.
TGATAAAGCACCACTAGTAATATCAGCTGTGATACCACGCATAGCTACTGAAAACACATCCATTCCCAAAGATCGGAAATAGTGTTGCATTCGATTCTTCCAAATCTGAAAATTACATCCGTCGAAGATCGGAATCCCTCTATGATTAGTGACCTCCATTTGAGAGAAGAAAAACTGTCAACCTTCCCTCTGATACCACTTGTTAAGTCCACTAGGCTGAATACCCTGAGAGGGGGGGGGGGTGAATCAGGGTATGACAAATTAAAAATTAAAGCCCGTTCTAATCTTGTTTTACTGTTAAGCAAAACACTCTTCTCTCTCATTCCTACTGCAGAATATAAACAAAAAGTAAAGCAAGCACATGACACATCAATTTTACATGGTTCACCGCTAAGGGCTACGTCCAAGGAGCATACGCCGACAGGTTTCCGGTCGTACCAAGTCCACTAAACTTCACTAGCTGTGGATTACAATGTTCAGGCTAGATCACTTCTATGCCTAGGCTCACTGCCTATACAAAGTTTAGGGTCAACTCACTGCTTTCCCAATGGTCATTCCCTGTTTCTCTCTCTATGGCTCACTGCCGGTGGAGAGGATCACCTTCTTCCTCTTCCTAAGCTCACTGCTCTGTGAAGGGAATCGACTCACAGTTTATAGACCTGTAGGTCTCTTAATTTTCATGAATGAATGCATCTTCTCCTATATTTTGATGCTCTGTTGAAGTTCAACTTTCACCCGTAGATGAATACCCCTTTGCCACTATCCACTAGGCAAACTACCTTTGGAAAGACCTTTGCAAAGCACCCTACAATGCGAGGCTCCCAATTTCGCGAAGCTTAAACAAGCCTTCACGAAGCTCCTGCCTTTTCGCGAAGCTCAATCGTGAAGCTCCCTCACGAAGCACGCTCTCAATGCTCAAGCCATCGCAATGCAACGACCCTCGCGAAGCTAAGTAAGCCAACGCGGAGCTCGCAGGTTTCGCGGAGCTACAATAGCCGCCGCGAAGCACCTCTTTCGCGAAGCACACTGGCTCCACGAACAACCTTCGCAAATCGAGAGCAAAGTATTTTCTCTGAAAATTATCTCTACTTCGCTCGAAGGGGTCGGCCTCTATTTATAGGGGATTCCACCGACCCTCATCCCTTCCGCGCGAAGTCAACGCCACGTCATCTCAAATCGCGAAGCTCCAAAGATTCTGCCGGAATTCTATCGAAATCGCGAAGCTCCACGGAAATTATCCGTTCGCGGATCTTGACGTAGTCGCGAAGAATCACCGTCAACTTACCTTCGCGGCTCGCGCCTTCGCTGCGAAGCTCCATCGCGAAGCCTAACATTACTTTGCACTTTCGCCGCGAAGCTCTCTCGCAAAGCCCTTCTCTGCCGCGATGCGCTTCAGCCTCTGCCGTTCGCGAAGCTTGACGTAATCACGAAGTACCACCGCCTCCATTCTTCTGGTCTTCGCGATTTCCGAACCATGCATCCAAGCTTCGTGAAATTGATGCCTTTGCCATATCGAATTATGCTCTTCATGGAAATCCACTTTTCGCGATGCTCACCAAACTCCAAATTTTGGACCCCAAAAATTTGGCAAACACTGGGAAACAGCACCACCTTGTACTGCTCTTTTTGTACCACCTCCAGATCGTCCTTTCCTTTGTCATCGTTCTTTGTCAACATGGATGTCAACAACTTCTCGGGAACTCGACAATTCTCCATGGAAACCTGCTTTGTCAACAAACACAACCAACCCAAAAAAAACTTCAATGTTACCTTGAGGGATTTTTTCCCAACATGGACGACCAATACAATACATGGGTCAACTTGGGGACCCCATGGAGCCAATTTGGTAGGAAAATGACATAAATAACTTATATTTAAAGTTAAAATAAAAATGTCACAAACATAAGTTGTTTTACTAAAACAATTTTTAAATCAGGTTATTCAAGTCATATATTTGACTATAAATATTCATTAGAAAGCTAAAAATATTTCCTACATCATGATCATTTTTTTATTATTTTTAGACATTAAATAAAATAAATTTTTTATGACACCATGATGATGCCGCGATTAACTCATTAATTAACGATTTAAATAAAATGAAAGGATAATGTAAAATATAAGACTTACACTTGTAAAAAACCAATTGGATGAGGAGATTTCGAACCCTTATCACCTTAGGCTCTAAATATATCATTTTCGGACCTTTAGAATCCCAAAAGCATTTCTTAATAAAGTAACATTTCATGACATTCCATGAGTGCCCCTCCTCTCCACTTATAAAAGGCCCCCACCACTACCACATTAATCACACTTTCAAAGCCTTTTGGCTCGGCCAACCTCTGCCCAAATACTCTCCCAAATTCCCTACCTTACTCCTAGAATCCTCACTTTGGGAATATTTCTTCCCAAGTAAGCCTTTGGCTCAAATCAAAAGAGTTACCCGATTTTAAGGTAATGTCTTCGCTTATGTTATTTTGTTTTGCTTATCTAACCCCTAAACTCTATTTATTAATTTATCTTGTAACAACACCAGTATCCTCAATATACTAGGATGTTTTTATAAGAAGTATTCGAGATACACATACACACACCTACATCTAATGGTTAAAGAACATACTGTTTCTGTGGATGGCGAATTTCTGCCTTACGAAACGATGATTGTTCAACACTCATATAACACCTTCAAAGGTGGCCATTAAGATGTCACTCTATTTATACATAATATATAATATGTTTATGTTTTAATTAAGGTTCTTTATTTTTAATTTATGGCATACCTTTATTGTTTCCATTATCGGTAAATGCGATATTTTCATTTTAGGAAGTGCGGACTTCCGCCCCCTCAAAGGGATTTGAATCGTTAATGCCATATGTGGGATGTATAAAGGATGGAGTAAATGATATTATATATGATATTATACTGGAATTATAATATACCTTTATATCATTATGATTTCATTAAATATGAAATAGAAATTAAAGTAGCGTTCATGCGTACGTACGTCTTACCGTCTCCATGAATGGTGCATTTCATTTCTTACCTCTAAATGTTATGGAATATTATAAATGCATGTATATACTGGATATATATGAGATATATGATATCTATATCATGAATATAATTCTGGATATAATGGATATTTCACCACATGAACAACTTGTAATTATAAGAAGTTTATTTTTGACTCAAGTACCAACGATCGACAAAACAACCGTAATTAACTTAAATAATTACATAATGTTTATAACATGGTAATAAGTGATATAAATGAAATAAAAAACATGAAAAAGGTTATTAAGCAATTATAAATTAACTCTAGTTTATTATTCAGGAGGTTAAAGAATGGTCGAGTAAAGACAAGACGCAATGTAATGGAACTTCTTAACCCAATTTCCATTCTTTGGGTTAATCTCCTACTTTCAAATTATGTCATGATATTATTATGTCCTATCTTGTATTTGTACTTTCTTTATGTGTACTTATAGTGAATACAAATAATTGATCTATTTTATTTAAAAAAAAAGATCTTTGTAGGGACTTCGTCTCAATCTCCTTTCATTGAGGCATATTTGGTTTTGTACACATCTTTCATTTATATGGTGTATAAACCCCTTTGACTTTTACATTTATTCAAAAAGAATCTTTTTATATGAAGTGTTTTACTAAATGACAAAAAGGAATGTTTTTCTTCTCGTACGTATGCGGCGACAATGACTTCTCCGCTGCTGTGACCATTATTTGAGTTTTAGCTTCCTCTACAAGCCTTAACTTTTTTTTAAATGAAAAATAAATATCAAGTTTTAATTTTATTTTATTTTGGTATTGAAAATGGTTTTGAAAGTCTTTTTATTATATCAAGGTGTTGTATTTATATCTTGTGATTGAAATGTGGAAATGTTATGTTTCCTTTATGCATATTTTATGTGATATGATTATGTTATGGTTTATGATATGTTTAAACCTATTCATATGAGGAATTAATTGGACTTAATAAGTGACGGGTGGAGCCCGCTATAGCTCATCGATGCATCGGTAGGTCTCATGAGACAAACTAGTGTCTTGGCATGAGGCCTTGACAAAATCTTATTTGTGGTCTTGGCACGAGGCCTTGGCTACGTGGTTATGATAGTCTGGCATTATGTATTCCATCATTATGAAAGTGGTTATTGATATTTCATGTGATTATTCGACTAGTAGAATATCCATGTGAGTAAGTAAATGAAATTATTTCATTTTAATTTTGCCATATTATGCTAAAGTTCAAGTTTAAAAGGCTTTTCTTTTAGTTATACATTGCCTTAAATGTTAATGTTTATTTATGAAATCTTCCGCAATATTGTTATCCTTACTGAGCATCTGAGCTCACCCCTTTCAATGTTTTAATATTTTCCAGGATGTGAAGAAGTATTTTATGAATGACCTGCAGGGATAGTCAGAAGAGGATATGAGTGTGTAATATGAAGACTTTGTTATTATTTTTTCACTTTATGATATAATGTAACATTTATGAATGTATCTAGTGTTTCCAAGGCTACTAAACTAATCGGTCTTTCGAGACTTGATCTTTTGTGATCATGCCAATGTTATGAAGTAATGAACCAACTCCGGGTAACTGGGGTCGGGATGTTATAATTGGTATTAGAGGTAGTTTAGTACTAACCTTGGAAGCTAGATTTAGATAAACTCTCATTAGAGAACATAGCATGAAGATAGACTTTGAGGATTAGTATAGAAGAACTTCCTAGAATTTCGGTATTATAGAGATTTTGTGATTTTTCTGAGCAATACATCCCTGTCTGGATACGAGCAGGTAGAGGAGGCTCTGGTACAGATGTACCTTGTGGTAAAACCCGAAAACACCGCTTTGAGCTAGACTCGAACGAGAACTAGTGCACGACAACGGGCCTTGCTGCACTCTTGGTTACGACACTCCCAGGGGATATGCTTAGGATAATTCTCTATTTCTTTACAAACTACTATGAAGGGTTATGAGTATATACTTCCTCAAAGAAAACATTTTTTAGGATTATGGATTATATCCATAAATAGTTCAATTAGTGTTAAGTGTTTTACAAGTATGGAATTATGTATTTTGATTCATAAACTAATCTAGTTTATGCCATTGTTTAGAAATGGCGCCTAGTGGAAGGAATGGAAACCGTATCAATGCACGCATTCCGTGTAGGGATTGCCCTCTTGCTCAAGATAATTATTGTGGATCTGGAGATACAACTGGTGATGATCAACTTATTACCATACTGGGACAACTCACTCTGGTTATGAATAATAACCTTACTCGTATGGAGCACCATGATCCACAACATAGAGAATCAATGTTAGACCGCTTCATGAGGCAACAACTGCCAACATTTAATGGGGGTACAAATCCATTAGTAGCTGAGAAATGGATAAACTCCTTAGAGAAAATATTCCATGCCTTGGGGAGTAGCGAAACAGAGAAGGTTGTCAAGGCAGTCTACCGCCTCACTAGAGATGCCGATCAATGGTCACCATTGATTCAAAACACAAAGGAAGATGATGAAGTATCAAATATGGAATGGAGGGAGTTCAAATATCTTTTCCTAGAAAAATACTATCCTCGAGACCATCGAGCAGATATGGAAAGACAAATTTTGAGTCTGAAACAAAAGGAGGATGAGAATGTCGCAAACTATGAGGCCAACATTACAAGGTTAGCGAGGCATGATGAAGATTAAATACGTAACCCAAGAAGTAAGATTGATCATTTCTTTGATGGGTTAAAACCATTTCTTCGTCGAGCATTAGTCTCACAAACCTTCTCGTCTTACGAAGACATTGTCTCATGTGCTATCAAGACAGAAAAGGAATTCTCTAAATCTTATGAAAATAAAGTAAAGCAAGAGAAGAAGAGAAGTATGGAACAAGAGACAGATAAAAGGAAAAAGGGAAAGAAGGATTTTCCATTATGTGATAATTGTGGGAAGAATCACCTTGGAACTTGCCTAAAGGGAATGAGAGTTTGTTATAAGTGTGGAGAAAAAGGACACCAAGTGCGTGACTGCAAGGGCAAGATAAAGGTTTCAAATGTACAATGCTTCATCTACAAGGAGTTGGGACACTACACAAACCAATTTCCAAATCATCAGAGTATGATCCAAATGATGTTATTGGATAATAATAAAGTTATGATACTACCACAGATGAGGAAGAATGATTAGAGTTCTTATGTTGTTATTAAATAATTTTGTCATTTGAGTGTTGTATCAATGATCTACTGGTTATAATAATTATGGAGTATATAAGGATAGTACTACACTACTATTTCATCAAGGACTTGAGATTGTGTGGAACCAAGAAAAGTTACTCCACAACAGGTTAAAGTTTTTGAAAATATATGGTTGAGAGAAAGATAAACCATAATATGGTTTTGATACCGAGATAGTGATTTTGGAATAATACATGATTGATTTGGATAAATTATATTGGATATTCTTAACTTCCTTGAAACTGATTAATGATTTGTATACATTTTTGGATAGAAGGAGCATATCTAGTATTCTATAAGGAATAAAGGATCATGAATGTAATCAATAAGGATTTATGGTAATTCAGTATGTTGCAGTGTTTTAAAAGAATACATGATGAAGGTTTTCACATGTTGTTATGTGGAAAAAAGAATCTTCATTATGTTTACCTTCGTTATAAAATTTGGACTGTGAGTTGGAAAGAAGTATTTTGGATAACTATAAAGGTTGGAATGTATTAAGTTGATCTTTGGATAGTATTGTTTAAGGTTAAAACATTTGTGAAGATTATTTTTGGAATATTATAATACTATAGTTTTAGGAAAAGGACAACCTGTAGGGTGTGGCATAACCCATCACGTCAGACAATGCTGCAGGAATCAAACCCACAACCATAGTGCGACATGCCTTTATTACCTACCACTAGCCTACAGGAAGTCCCTGGTAATTACAAAATAGTTTTCCTAATCTAAATGGTATGTGTTAATATTTTGAACCTTGTACGATTAGGAAGAATATAATATTTTTGAGTTTTATTATCTTTTTGAGTAAAAGATGAGTTTGTGGTTAAAATTAGTTGAAGGTTGAAACTCTACTTGTCAAGAATAAATATATATATACCTATCTCTTATTCTATGAATAAATTAATTCTTAAACATTAGTAAAGGGATATTAAAAAAAAACGTGTTATCCTAATACCTTATGACTTATTGAACTGATAATATTTTAAATCATCAAAGATTGAAGGCTTTGAGGCCCTCAATTTTACAATTGTTTGTGATTGATGACCTCAATAACTCCCTCCAAATATTTACGTTTTTCTTCCAATTATATGTCTCTAATTTCCACCAATGTTCTCCTTATCGAGATCATAATTTGTTGGTGACTTTTTCATTTTCCTTTCCCTCTTATTAAGGGTAAATTTTATTAACCTTATTTCTGATGTGGGTTTTCTACAAAGGTATTTTCTATTTTCAACCTTTTATTTTCAAAAAAAAATTTCAAATTGCGAGGACACAATTTATTGAAGGAGGGGAGAATGTAACACCCCAAGCTTCCATGATACATTTCTCATTCAATAATGCAATAGCTTGCATTGTACGCAACTTCGAGTTCTAACACACCGCAACTTATCAAAATAGCCATTATGAATAGTAATACCCACCTTTTGAAATTATATATATTTTATATTTCAAAATGGACTTCATTTTTGGATTTAGAATGTCGAAATTAGCCTATGTTGAATTTTTTGTAATTTTCTAAGAACTTCCAAATTTTTATGAATAGTGAAAAATACTTAAAACAATTTTTTTAATCAAAATAATTTATAGTGATAAATTATACTATTGAGTAGTTTTAAAGTGTAATTAGAATATATTTTTACCATTTTATCCAATGGTGGTCATTAGAATTAATTTCACTTTGAAATTTGACATAAACAATTGTCAATCTTTTGATATATATTGTTTCTAAAAAACACGCTATTTGTTGTGACAGTGGGAATTAATTATGAAATTAATTAATGCAACATATATGTTTGGAATTTTGTAAAATAGACATCATTTTTCAATTAGGAATATCAATTATATCTTAGGGTGAAATTTTGGCATTGTTCTGAAAAACTTCAATTTTTGATGAATAGTGAAACCACTAAGTGGTAGTTAAAAAATGATTTTTCATTTAAATGAAACATTACCACTTCTGTGTTTTGATTTTCAAAAATCCGACATACATGGTTGTCATTAGGAAGTAAAATGTGGTTCAATGGGATTAAAATAATTTTTTGGTGAATAGTTACTTTTAAGTTTAATTAATCGCGATTAAAGGTAATTAGTGAAACTTAAGGTAAAGATAGTGTTATAATAATATGAAATGACCTTGAAACTTGTCCTAAGGATATTGGATGAGTCATGGACGACCAAGACAATACATGGGTCAACTTGGGGACCCCATGGAGCCACTTTGGTAGGAAAATGACATAAATAACTTTTGTTTAAAGTTAAAATAAAAATGTTACAAACATAAGTTGTTGTACTAAAACAATTTTTTAATGGGGTTATACAAGTCATATTTTTGACTATAAATATTCATTAGAAATATAAAAATATTTCCTACATCATGATAATTTTTTTATAATTTTTAGACATTAAATAAAATAAATTATTTATGACACCATGATGATGCCGCGATTACCCCATTAATTAACGATTTAAATAAAATGAAAGGATAATGTAAAATCTAAGGCTTACACTTGTCAAAAACCAATTGGATGAGGATATTTTGAACCCTTATGACCTTAGACTCTAAATATATCATTGTGGGACATTTATAATCTGAAAATAATTTCTTAATAAAGTAACATTTCATGACATTCCAAGAGTGCCCCTCTTCTCCACTTATAAAAGGCCCCCACCACTACCACCTTACTCACAATTTCAAAGCCTTTTGGCTCGGACAACCTCTTCCCAAATACTCTCCCAACTTCCCTCCCTTAATCATAGATGCCTCACTTTGGGCAGAAGTCTTCCCAAGGAAGCCTTTGGCTCAAATCAAAAGAGTTACCCGATTTTAAGGTAATGTCTTCGCTTATGTTATTTTGTTTTGCTTATCCAACCCCCTAAACTCTTTTTATTAATTTCTTTTGTAACAAACCCAGTATCCTAAATATACTAGGATGTTTTTATAAGAAGTATTAGAGCTACACTTACACACACCTACATCTAATGGTTAAAGAACATACTGTTTCTGTGGATGGTGAATTTCTGCCTCATGAAACGATGATTGTTCAACACTCATATAACACCTTCAAAGGTGACCATTAAGATTTCACTCTATTTATAAATGATATATAATATGTTTATGTTTTACTTAAGGTTCTGTATTTTTCATTTATGTCATACCCTTATTGTTTCCATTATGGGTAAATGCGATATTTTCATATTAGGAAGTGCGGACTACCGCCCCCTCAAAGTGATTTGAATCGTTAATTCCATATGTGGGATGTATAAAGGATGAATTAAATGATATTATATATGATATTATACTGGAATTATAATATACCTTTATATCATTATGATTTCATTAAATACGAAATAGAAATGAAAGTAGCGTTCATGCGTACGTACGGCTTACCGTCTCCATGAACGGTGCATTTCATTTCTTACCTCTAAACATTATGGAATATTATAAATTCATGTATATACTGGATATATATGATATATATGATATCTATATCATGATTATAATTCTGGATATAATGGATATTTCACCACATGAACAACTTGTAATTATAAGAAGTTTATTTTTGACTCAAGTACCAACGGTCGACAAAACGACCGTTATTAACTTAAACAATTACATAATGTTCATAACATGGTAATAAGTGATATAAAAGGAATAAAAAACTTGAAAAAGGTTCTTAAGAAATTATAAATTAACTCTAGTTTATTATTCAGGAGGTTAAAGAATGGTCGAGTCAAGACAGGACGCAAGGTAAGGGAACTTCTTAACCCAATTTCCATTCTTTGGTTTAATCTCCTACTTTCAAATTATATCATGATATTATTATGTCCTATCTTGTATTTTTACTTTCTTTATGTGTACATATAGTGAATACAAATAATAGATCTATTTTATTTAAAAAAATTATATTTGTAGGGACTTTGTCTCAATCTCCTTTCATTGAGGCATATTTGGTTTTATACACATCTTTCATTTATACAGTGTATAAACCCCTTTGACTTTTACGTTTATACAAAAGGAATCTTTTTATATGAAGTGTTTTACTAAATGACAAAAATGAATGTTTTTCTTTTCGTACGTATACGGTGACAATGACTTCTCCTCTGCCGTGACCATTATTTGAGTTTCGGCTTCCTCTACAAGCCTTAACTTTTTTTAAATGAAAAATAAATATCAAGTTTTAATTTTCTTTTATTTTGGTATTGAAAATGGTTTTGATAGTATTTTTATTATATCAATGTGTTGAATTTATATCTTGTGATTGAAATGTGGAAATGTTATGTTTCTTTTATGCATATTTTATGTGATATTATTATGTTATGGTTTATGATATGGTTAAACCTATTCATATGAGGAATGCATTGGACTTAATAAGTGACGGGTGGAGCCCGCTATAGCTCCTCGATACATCTATAGGTCTCATGAGACAAACTAGTGTCTTGGCACGAGGCCTTGACAAAATCTTATTTGTGGTCTTGGCATGAGGCCTTGGCTACGTGGTTATGATAGTCTGGAATTATGCATTCCATCATTATGAAAGTGGTTATTGATATTTCAAGTGATTATTCGACTAGTAGAATATCCATGTGAGTAAGTAAATGGCATTATTTCATTTTACTTTTGCCATATTATGCTAAAGTTCAAGTTTAAAAGGATTTTGTTTTAGTTATACATTACCTTAAATGTTAATGTTTATTTATGAAAGCTTCCACAATATTGTTATCCTTACTGAGCATCTGAGCTCACCCCTTTCAATGTTTTAATATTTTCCAGGATGTGAAGAAGTATTTTATGAAGGACCTGTAGGGATAGTAAGAAGAGGATATGAGTGTGGAATATGAAGACTTTGTTATTAGTTTCTCACTTTATGATGTAATGTAACATTTATGAATGTATCTAGTGTTTTCAAGGCTACTAAACTAATCGGTCTTTCGAGACTTGATCTTTTGTGATCATGCCAATGTTACGAAGTAATGCACCGACTCCGGGTAACTTGGGTCGGGGCGTTACACTTGACCTGTGAAATTTTTTTCAAAAACTTGGGATGAGCATAAAAAGATCAGTAAGGGTTATAAAAAGTATGGAAAAGAAACATGAGTACATATATACATATGAATGAAATCATACTTTACCCATAAAACAAAAGAAATTTAACATGCCACATAAAATCATGAATAAACAATAGAAATCATAAGACATAAAGGTATCTTGTGGCATTCATAACATTCTTACGTAGGGAGTAACTCTCTTGGTTACGTTTGGAATACCCATCACATAATATCCCCTAAATCTCTTCAGAGAAACCTTAACGTTTAACTCCTCCGCGTTACCCAATGCATTGGGGAGCTATATCGGGCTCACCCGCCCTTAGTTTATCAGGGAACCACCCATCTTCATAAAAAATTCCCAAGAACCATAACATAATCATATAAAATAACTTAAGCATAAAGGAACGAAAACATTCCCACATTTAGATAACACTATAACATTTAAAGATATTTAAATAATGAATTTATTCTATAAACGATTTCCAAAATCTATTTAAAACATTTAATAAAGATATTTTTGAATCAAAGTGTCCCATACCACTTTGAATATTTTAAAATTTTAAACCATTAATATCCATATAAATAAATACTTAAAACCATTTTGAAAACATGGATATTAATGAGAAATAATTATATGAATAAATCATTAAAACATTTAAAATTATATTTTAGTTAAAGGGTTTTTATCAAAATGAGAGACACTTGAATAAAATAATTGAGGAATAACATTTAATCAGAACATTATAATATCAAGAAAATAAAGGTATTCATGATATAATATTCCAAAGGATAGTATATACACCATACAAGAGTTAATTGGTGCATAACAACAATGAAGTCTCAATAGAAATGTAAAATGAGATGAAATCCCTTATAAAGAAGGTATTCCTAAGTTAAGGATAAATAAATCTCATAGTTATGTGTGCCAAATTTAAATACAACCAATATAAGTGGATATTAAGTGTAAAACAATCAATGGTCATTCACAGATATTCAAAGGATTACATATTCAATAACTACATGTTGAACCCAAAGAAATCGAAATTGGGTTAAGAAGTTCCCTTTTAAAATTTCGACAACCTAACGGCGTCACTTGAAAATTCAGAAAATGTGTTGATGAGAGATAAAATGGTATCTCATCACTTGGACATAAAACTACATAAATAAGGATACAGAAGAACATATCCCAACATAATAGTATGTGAATTAAAAGACATAACAGAAGAAGTCTTTTAAAAAGAGGAGGGTGAAAGGTCCCCTTACCGAGTTGGGTAACTTTCGAAACGTACACCCCATGGAATAAGGGTCATAAAATGAAGATGTAAATACCCATAAATGAAATTATACTACACAATGTGTATAATAATGGGCAGTACATACACCACTAAATGGAAATGGTGGCAAACGTAGCATAAATGTCACGGGAATAAAAGTGAGATGAAAAATCCCTTACGAAAACTCGGCAGCCTAAAGGCGCCACTTAAAACTTCTAAAAATGGATTTATGAGATCAAATAGGGTCTATCATAATACGAACATAAAAATTAAAGTATGAGTAATATAAAATAACATGCCCAAACATAATAAATATGAGCTTAAAAGAAATGACATAAAAGAGAGTACTTAAAAAGAAAGTGAGAGGTTGGATCCCTTACCTCGGGTCCAACTTGACTCGATCATTCTTTAACCTCCTGAATAATAAACCTGAGTTAATTTATACTTTCTTAAGAACCTTTTTCAAGTTGATTATTCCTTTTATATCACTTATTACCATGCTATTAACACGATGTAATTATTTAATTTAATAATGGTCATTTTGTAGATCATTGCTACTTGAGTCAAAAATAAACTCTTTATAATTACAAGTTGTTCATGTGGTAAAATATATATTATATCCAGAATTATATTCATTATTTAGATATCATATATATCATATATATACATTATATACATCCATTTATAATATTACATAACATTTAGAGGTAAGAAATGAAATGCACCGTTCATGGAGACGGTAAGTCGTACGTACGCATGAACGCTACTTCCATTTCTATTTCTTATTTAATGGAATTAAAACATAATGATACATAATAGTATTATAATTTTATTATGTTATCATATATAATATCATTAAATATATCCTTTATACGTACCACATATGGTATTGACGAATCAAATCACTTTGAGGGGGCGGTAGTCCGCACTTCCTAAAATGAAGATATCACGTTTAACCATAATGGAAACCATAAAGGTATGCCATAAATGAAAAATAAAGAAGTTTAAGTAAAACATAAATATATTATATATCATATATAAATATAGTGACATCTTAATGGCCACCTTTGAGGGTGTTAGAAGAATATTGAGCAATCATCGTTTCGTGAGGCAGAAATTCACCATCCACAGAAACAATATGTTCTTTAACCATTAGATGTAGGTGTGTGTAAGGGTAGATCTAATACTTCTTATAAAAACATCCTAGTATATTTAAAATACTGTATTTGTCACAAAATAAATTAATAAAATGAGTTTAGGGGGTTGGAGAATCAAAATAAAACAAAAGAACACAAGTGAAGACATTACCTTAAAATCAGGTATCTCTCTTTGATTTGAGCTCAAAGGCTTCCTTGGGAAGACTTATGCCCAAAGTGAGGCATATAAGAGTACAATAGGAATGTGGAGAGGAAAAAAGATCAGGATTTGGCCGTTCTAAAGGCTTGATAGGTGTGGGTAAGGTGGTAGTGGTGGGGGCCTTTTATAAGAGGAGAGGAGGGGCACTCTTGGAAAGTTACAAAATGATACTTTATTTTCAAATGAGATTCGGATTTTAAAGGACCCACATTGATTTATTTCGAGTATAAGGTGGCAAGGTTTCGAAATATACTCATCCAATCGGTCTTTGACAAGTGTATGTTATAGTTTTAACATTATCATTTCATTTTATTTAAATCCTTTATTAATGAGGTAATTGCTGCATCATCATGATGTCATTAATAATTTAATTTATTTAATGTATAAAAATTATAAAAAAATATCATGATGTAGGAAATCTTTTTAGCTTTCTAATGAATATTTATAGTCAAATATATGACTTGTATAACCCCATTTAAAAATTCTTTTAGTAAAACAACTCATGCTTGTGACATTTTTATTTAAACTATAAATAAAAAGTTATTTATGTAATTTTACAACCAAAGTGGCTCAATGGGGTCCCCAAGTTGACCCATGGATTTTATTGGTCTACCATGACACATCTAATGAGGGTAGGACATGTTTCTTGGTCATTTCATATTATTAAAAAATTATTTTTACTTTAAATTACACTAATTACCTCTAATCGCGATTAAAACTTAAAATATACTATTCACCAAAAAAATTATTTTAATCCCATTAAAGCACATTTTACATCCTAATGAAAACCATGTATGTTGGATTTTTGAAATTCAAAACACAGAAGTGGTAAAGTTTCATTTAATCGAAAAATCAGTTTTTAAACTACAACTTAGTGGTTTCAATATTCATAAAAAATTGATGTTTTTCAGAAAAATACCAAAAATTCACCCTAAGATATATTTGATATTCCGAATTCAAAAATTATATCTATTTTAGAAAATTCAAAACATATATGTTGCATAAATTAATTTAATAATTAATTCTTGCTGTCAAAACAAATAGCGTGTTTTTATGAAACAATATCTATTAAAAGATTGACACTAGTTTAAGTCCAATTTCAAAGCGAAATTAATTATAATGACTGCCATTAGATTAATTTGAAAAAATATATTATAAATACACTCCAATATAAATTAAAAATATAATCTATCCATATAAATAAATCATATTAAAAAGAGGGTTTGAATTAAAATGCATCATTTTCAATAAAAATGATCTTTATCAGAAAAATAACAAAATTTTACACAAAGTAAATTTTGATGTCCAAATTATAAAGAAAGATTTTATTTTGTCAAATACAACATATAAAATTGTAAAAAGTATATTTAAAAAGGGTTCTCCCTCAAAAGGCGGTTAATCGACCTTTTAGAGAATATTAGAAGATTTATGCTTAAAATTGGATTCATTTGCATTTTAAGCCTCCAACATTTATTGGATAAATGTAAAAATATTTGACAAACATATATAATAATTTTTTAGTTAGGTCTGTTCATTCCCACCGTTACAACGGCTAGGCGTTAACTACCTTTTAAAATAATATTATTTTATTATTAGAGTGCAACGTAAGATTTCAATGAAACTCGTTGTTGCGTATTAGGTATGCCCTCGAGCATAGAATTCCCTTTAAAGTAATATTAATATTTTATTCAAAAATAAATATGAAAATGTCATATTCTTTATTTACCTGGGGTGTTACAGCACTGACCAAATGAATTAGAAAATGGTTATCCTTTCCATTGATTGAGATCTAGATAAAAATAAATAGGGAGGGAACATTTGGAATGTATTGAGATGACCCTAAACCATGTAATGGTATTTAGAATATGTATAAATAAGATTGAGCCTAAACCACCATAAAAATCTAGTGAGCCATACTGGATTGAGTATAATCAACACATTTACATTGTATGCTCTTTGGATGTAGCCTTGTGAGAGTCGAACAAGTAAAAATAATTATGAATCGGGCTTGTTTTAATTTTCACACATACATATATATGGAAAATAGATAGAATAGAATTTTTTCTAATGATGAAACAAGAAATTATGGGGAAATTGTTTTAATCTATTAATCTTACATTCACCCTATCATAGGGTATTTATCCAAGTTGGGTTAATGGTTAAAAATCACAAATAACTGCAGAGTGTGATTAATGATCATTGATCACACGTAAGTGAATGATAAATTAAATGTTAAGTGCATAAAAACCATAAATCTTGGATGCTTTTTAAGTCAATTTGTTCAATAGTGATGTATGTATTAGAATAAATATTTTTCAATATCATCATCTTGGAGTTGATGATTTATTCACAAGAACATATAGATAATTAATTTCATTCTATTCAATATGAAAAATCACATCCTTTAGTTTCCTGATAGAGATAATATTTTCCACATTTTTTGTATACATTTTAGTTGTTTTAATGCTACCCAATTAACTATTTGAGGTTATATAGTTAAATTTTGGATTTATGATTTGTCTTTAGAAAAAATCAAGAAAAGTGCTTTATTTAGGATTTTTTACTGATTTTTATGTCAGGGGTATTTTATTCATTTATTTAAACATAATATTACAAATTGAATGATTTATTTTTATAATCCTTGATTTATTTCCTTCATATTTATATTCTGGAAAAGGGGAAGATTCGAGCATATTAAGGCCTTCAAAAATCAATGAAGTTGAATAATTTTCGGAGAAGATAGTGTGCACCCCACCATAGTATCAAAAGCACATCCTTGCTTACACGCCTCCAATTGAGTAGATTACACCTGTTATAGAACGAGGAAACAATGTTGCTTCTCTAAAATTAATTTTTTAGAGTTTTAAGAAATTATGATTTCCCTTGGATGTTTTTATATTGAAGGAAATGTTCTAAAAGCTTCATCCCGAAAATGTAACAATCAATAAATAATTCATAACATCCACATTTATTGGCCAAATGATATAAACATATTATTTGGAGACACGCATGAAAAAGTGAAAAAACATTAATGTAGGAGACCATGCATGAATTGTAAATTTAATGGGTCAAAATCTTATCAGATTTTTGAGCACAAAGTCTACCTATAAAAAGTGAGGAGATCCTACCTATCCAATCATTTTTTCCCATCCCCACACCATTAGAAGAAACCAAGGAGATAAGTCCAAGGGCCAATTATGAATTTTTTTATTTATTTATAATTTGATTTTACTTTTCTTTAACATGTAACTAATTCTTAATTTTTAAAAAAGTTTTTCCGATTCCTTATTCCATCTTTATATTTCATCCAAATATAATTATCCATATATCTCTTTCATTTTTCCACCGTGATCGCTTTTCAAATTGAAATATCAAGTGACATATATAATGATTGGCAGTGGGATAGGTTTCAAATTTTTTTTATTGATCTTCAAATTAAAATGTTTTTAATTTATTTCTGGTGGATAGAATAGTATGGTACAGGTACGGTGGTTATCCACCATGACACTATTTCAAAATCCATTCATTTTCATTGAGTAATAAATTTTTACTCCCTTTACATAGGGAAACCATTTATATGGTGGAGTTTTCATTTCCAAATTTGATGAAACGACATGCAGTGGAGCCTGGTTTTTAAAGAATAATATTATAATTTGAGGTGTTACCCTAATCGACTATTATGAGAGGTGTGGGACGGTGTGCCATATTCATACTAATTCCACAGTATATAAATCAAAGGAATGTAATTCATTAATGAGTTTTCGATGAATGGATTATCCAATTGAATTTTAAAAAATAGATAATGTATGAAATTGTGCTATCTGACACTAGGAAAAAGTTAAATATTTCCTAATATCATTATGTCTAAATCTGACTTTTCATTTAGATTTAAAGCATTCATGCCATTATTTTGATTTCACTATTTTTTAAAACCCTTAAAAAGAATCATTTTATGTAAATTAAAAAAACAATCAATGTGAATTACAATTGGTGAACTAGAGTCAGTGATTGAACTGACTATGACCTCCCTCAAGTGAGTGAACCCTGGTTAGCCATTATGTTGTATTAGGAAAATAAAGATTATTTTTCATGCATTAAAATTGGTACTGTTTCTAGGGAGAAAAACATTTATTTCTATTACTTTGTCAAAATTTACATTTTGTAAATATTTTTATTTTTTTAAATATAATAAAAGATTCATAATATTTTAAAATTGAAATTATTATATATGGGAAGATTACTCAAAGGTGCAATATCAAGAAGTAGAGATTTATTATATAAATCAAAATGACAGGGTGGAAAGAATGAGCAATACTATAGATGACATGGGGAGGAAAATGAAAAGAGAATTTTACTATGTTTGTGCATAGATGAACAAACGGGACCCCGAACCAAAAAAAATAACATAAGGTAGTGGTGGAAGAAATTTCATCCCTCGGTATTGAAGAACTATAGGTTGTAAATGTGGTGGTACTACAAGACTCAGTCATCCTTAATGAACCAATTCTACCAAAGACAGTTGAAAAGTAGGATGACATGCCTACTGAGCCGTAAGTGGGAGATAAACAAGAGTTGTATAAATTTGGAAATAATGTGAGGAACTTCTTTATCTTCTGAAGCCATGAAAAAATGAATATCCATCATCAGTAAAAGAATAAACAACCAATGAGGTGGAATTTGAATTTAAAAAGGAGTATCTTGGCTACCTGACTTCTACCTCCGGGAGTATACTTAAATAAAAACATACCACTGAGGAATATATTTAAGATGAATGAACTCATGGATTTGAAACATTAATCCACTCTATATATTATGACTTTATTGAATATAATTTGAGTATTACTCACACGTATTTTGAATTTTCAAAACTGGTTGACTTCTACTAGGACGCGGAGATTGATGTAGAAAAAAGATGCACCATTTCAGGAAAACATGTGGATTCTTGAAGTCATTGAACATCTATTTATATAATCCCATGAAGTTATAATAGTGGATATTCATGAAGAACATGATACACATGAGGATACACATCTGTAGAAACCACTAAAAGGAGAAGAAGATGTTGGACATGTTCAACGAAGGAGGATGATATTTCATACATAATCCGACCCCCACCATACAAGATGTACCACATTGTGAAGGGGTCAGATCTTGTGTACCCTATCCATAGAGTAAACCTAAAAAATAAAAAATAACTAAAAGGTTGGAAGAAAAATATATGGTTTTTCATTTCCATGAAGATCCACCCACCATCAGATTATGAATAATAGATGGTGCTGCCCACTAGAGGCAGTAAAATTTTAAAGCCCATGTGGAGGATCATGAAATTTTTTGTCTTTTAATGCATTTTAGACATTTAAATTTAAATTTCCTTTTTTATATTAGTCCATCATAAAACCCACTACTAATTTTCATTTTGATCTTGAATGAAATAATCCTTGTGAATAAATGTGAAATTTTCTTTTTTAAGATCATGATTACAGAACGAAGCCCCAAAAATTTATGGAATATAACAAAATATTTTTTTCAAAAGGGAGTTAAATTTTATTTTTTTCATTTGAACTCTTTAATTGTTTATCCAAATCTTGATTTGATATTTTTGAATAATTTTTCATGTCCACACTTGAATTATGCTCTACATGAAATATCAAAATATATGAGTTTATTAGGAATCAAGTGATTGCATGTTTTAGATTTAAATGATAATAATATTGAAATATTAGAATGGAAAAATGAATTTCAAATGTGATTCTTGGATATTGAAATATTGGCTCATTATTTTATGTAATTCGTTTGTTTATATAAATAAAACCTTTCATCCATTATTCATGATTTGAATTTCTAAAATTCATATGAATGGATTTGTTGTTATTAATCATGCCTTTAGTGATTTTCCAAATATCATATGTTTCATTCCTGAGAGGACTTCTAGACCATGTACATCCAATTTATTCTTGATCACATTTTTTGAGTGATCTTGGGACATGTCACCTAGAAGAAAATTCATTTGAACTTGACAAAACTATGACAATACCAAAAAACATTTAAAATTATTGATGAATCATTTTAAAAGAACATATACATAAAATTTCACCTTAATATTAATCCTATATTTTTCTCATAGAGACAATGAATGACCTTTATAGGTATGATCCATGTTTAAGGTAAATTTTATCCATTACTACCCAACTCTTGGTATTTACATGATATTATAATGAAGATGTGTGGGTGTGAAGGGAATCATTATGAAAGGGATTTTATACATTGTTAGGAAAAATTGTGGGGTTATATTGTCTTAATGAAAAAAAATTGTCGAATAAATCTTATACTTAATTGTTTCCCCCATATTTCGTTTTAAAATATGACAAAAAAACCAAAAAAGAAGAGAGTGAAAATAGGTTGTGATTTGGGAGAACCAAAATCCAATATTTTACAGACTCATGATCATTAGATCATTTATTTTTAGGACATGGATATGTGGTTTGACCTAATAATAACTTTTAAAAAAAATATGTAAAAAAGAAAAAAAATAATCACGAGGGTGCACAAATAATTCATTATTTTAACCTGATTATAAAACTTACTTTGAGTTTTGGGGAAGTGGATGTTGTTACATTTAAGAGGAGAAATTCATTAAAACATTTGATATCATGAATTTTAATTATGAGACGAAACTCATCCTTGAACATTAAATTGTAAAGAATCAAATCCTACCAACCTTAATCCTCAGAGTCATTTGATCCCTTATTAAAAATTCCTCAAAATTATATATATATTTTGTATCCTTACAAAGTGAAGAAAGTTGTTTTACATGGTTATGGATAATGCGATTGTTCTCAAGATATGAGCATAACTAAACATTATTTTTATCATGATCTATGAGATAAAAGATTCAAATGTGAGGTAATTCATGACATGACATGTTTGATAATAATGAATTGAGGAACTTGAATAAATGAAAGTCGATTTCTATCATTTATCAATATTGGTAATATTAGTTCCCTTTGAAATTTAATGTTGATATTTTATGCTTAAGGACAAGCATGGATTATGTTTATGCAGAATTGAAAGGGATAACATTTTAAACATTTTTGGTATTTATTTCAATTTTTTTAATACTCGTAATTTATCAATTTGATATTATATTGATCAATATTTGATTTATGATGTGTTTTGAGAAAAATTGTGAAAAGTGCATACTTTCAGATTTCTTACAGATTTTTACATCAAGAATATTTTATTATTTATTAAAAAATATAATTCTAAATTGAAATATTTTTATTTTTATAATCATTGATCAATTCCATTCATCTTTCTCTTCTGGAAAAGGGGCTTATTCATGTATCTATAAGACTTGAAATATCAATGCATTTGAACAATTTTCTGTGTGGCTAGTGTCAAAACCAGCACAGTAATAGAATAATATCTTAGCCTAAAAACATATAATTGATTTGAATCAGCCTGGAATAGAACGAGACCACATAATATCATCTCTAAAATTAATTTGGGATAGTTCTGATGTAATTCATATTTTCCTTGTATTTTATAATTTTGAAGGAAGCTTCGTAGAACAATAATCCATAATAAGTAACAATAAATTAATAATTCATAACTTTTACATGCTATGTCAAATGATATAAAATTTTAATAGGAGACACTAAAGAAAATGGGCAACACATTTTTTTAATGGGTCAATGCATGAATGGACAATTTAATTGGTCAATAAGATGACAATTTTTAGAGGAAAAATTCATCTTTTAAATGTAGTAGATCTCCCACCTCTCAAATCATTCCATCCAATCCCCACACCATCTGAGGCACCATGAATACGAGGAAAAGGTACATTTAGGTATTTTATTTTGTTATTTAATTTTTTTAGTCTTCTTTTACATGGCACACATTCATATTTTTTATTAATGTTTTTCCCAGTCTTTATTCCATCCTTCATTTTCTACCAACTGCAATTCTCATTCTCTCTCTTCTATCTTTCCACCATAATATCTTTTCACATTGCAATAGAAAGAGACAAATCTGAGACTTGGCCCTGGGGGAGGTTTAATGGTGTTATTTTATATTGAGATTAAATTTAAAATGTTTTATATTTATATGTGGTGGATGGAGGAGTATTGTATGGGTGTAGCGGTCACTCGCCAAAACACTGTATCAAAATACATTCCTTTCAATTAATTATTTTTTCTCCCAATGTCATGGAAAAACCGTAATATGGTGGATTTAGGAATTCATGAAGGAATTAAATTGTATATAGTGGGGTTAGGACTTTTATGAAAAACATATTCATTTGAGGGGTTACGCTACTTGGCTATTGGAGGAGGTGTGGTTTGGTTTGACGAACACATACTATAATCACAAACTCTTTAAATAAATGAAAAGTAAATCATTAGTGAGGTTTCAATAAATGTATTATCAAATTAAATTTAAACAATAAATTATTAATGAATGAATTTGTGTTATTCGAACCTAGGACTGAGTTCTTTCTTCCCTAATTTCTTTTTGTCTACATCTGCATTTGCATATAGATTTAAATATTTCATGTCATTATTTTAATTTCACTATTTTCCAAAACCCATAATGCCATAATTTTTAGTAAATTATAATAAAACAATTTAATTATAATAGGTGAACAAGAATCAGTTATTGAACTGGCTATGATACTCCTCATGTGAGAGGACCCTTGTTGGCCACTGTTCTGTATTAGGAAAATAAATTTTATATTTCCACACCCTACAGCAGGAGTGCATCATTATGCCTTGAATAATTCCCACATAATATCTTAATTATTTGAAGAAAGGTGAAATTTTCATTCCATATTCTTCATAAGATAATGAGATCCATAAATTTAATGATGGTTCATTCAATCTATCATTATCAAAACAATAAATATTTGACAAGTCATCCAATATGCAAAAATATTTCTATGAGGATATAATACATGAATATCTAAAACATCATACAATTTATGAAATAATAAATAACATAATTTTTTTACCTTATAACTATTCTTATATATATGAATTTCATGAATATTAGAAATAATGTTACTAAATCAACATAATATTGTTCCCCCATATATGATAATGTTGCTCTTGGTTTTCACATTTCTAACATGTGATTACCATCATTGTATATTCTATAGAAACATGGTAATAACATGACTTTCCATTAATTCTTTTGAAAAAATGAATACATACATATTTGAAATAGTAAAGGGTTCATTTATTGTATATATGATGTTTTAAACATTATCCATGATAACATATCCCACTATTTCAAGAAATCCTTTATTATTTCTGAGGTCATAAATACAATCCACTTTACTTTACCCATATCATCACCTGTTTATCAATATAAAATATCATTTCTTTAACTCTCAGAAACATGCTAAGGGTTAGCTTTCCTTAATGCAACCCTCATATTAAATAAATTTTCTATGTCATCATCACCATTAAACATATAATTTTCAATTCTTAATGATAAAATTATACAAAAGACACATATGTATTTCATGACTCATATTACAAAACCAGTGAATTCTAAAACATATACACATAAATCATCCAAATTTATTTTTAAACCAATACACATTATTTAACATTTATTCCTTATGTAACCTTTACAAGAATATTAAATATAAATATAGTCTTTATATTACAAAACCTTAATCTGAGCATACTTCTTAAATTTAATGTAAAAAATATGGGAAGAATATCACATACCATTCACATGTATGTGAAATACTCTTAATCTTTAGTGGTATAACGAATATTCATACAACCATTTGGATTATATTCCTGAGATTTCCACTTATGACATAAATTTTATAATTCACATTCTTTTCTAAATATAATAATTCATTATTAACCATGTTCCTTCTATTTCCCCCCATGAACTAGAACAAGAAATCATAGGGTGAGAAACTATTATCTTTGTAGAAAAACACAGAATCCTGAAAAATTACTTATTGGATTTCTAACCAATGACATATAGTTCCATAATCAACAACATCATAGGTTTAACCAATGTTATTATTATTCACCATTTATTAAAATCCATCGTAATGGTTCACACATAGTTTTTGAATTACCAATGTATATCCCAAATGTGTGTCAAACAAAGTTTAAAACAAGGCCCATTGTCTTACAACATTTCCCGATTGAGTCTAGCTCAATTCAGTGTACTTGGGGTTTTTAACCCTATGTACATCTATTCCTGAGAAATAATAATTCTATCCTTTACCAATATTCTATTACATTTTCCAATACATTATCACATAGTCATACTTATCCTTAGAGACATATATAGATAGATCCTTAAAATTAACTATAGGGATATCACTATGGTTTTCTAATACTATATTACCAGGGATAACTAAATCATTAATTTTATACCAATAATATAATCCTAGGTATATGATACATGGATATTACATGATTTTATATGAGTATTAAGTACATTACAATATTGAATTCCCAAGGACAGTAATAATTTATTTTCACTGGAAACTTGGTAATATGATCATTAAATTTTATAAAAGTTATTTTAAATATCCCTTAAATATCTTACACTTTAGTAATAAAACATAAAACATTTATTTGTAACCTGGGGAATGAAATCACAAGAAAGCGGTGAGTTCATATGCCCAAAAAGGGAAAACAAAAGGGATATATAAGCATAATGTGAGAAATATGATATGAAAACATGATCTTAACATTAAATATTCATAGAATTCATATTAAATATCATTAAAATAAGTCATTTAATTTTAATGGACATTTCATAAGATATGATTCACAACTGATATTAATCATCATAACAGAATCATGAATCATAATATATTGTCACATAAGTACGGTGTCATTATAATTATATAAAACCATTTAATGGTTCATGGATAACTACAAGGTCCATGAACATAGTGGACTAGGAAACATTTACTTCCCCTTTATGGATGACAACACAACTGTTTCCCATATTGGATCCGGACACACTTGTTTCATAGAGTGGATCCAGAAACACTTATTTCTCGTAGTGGATTAGGATACACCATTTCCCCATAGTGGATTAGGAAACACTTCTTTTCCATTTTGGATCAAGTCGGTGGACTTTTATCCCATCCTTATATCAATAGATATAATTCATTACCCAACTAATTGTAATGATATATAGGTTCCACCCATCAAATAATAAAATCATATATAAATGAACCACCTGATAGTAAAACATTCATCTTATTATGACCCATAAAAATAAATGGGTTTCAAAAACATTGTATCATTACCCATGAAATGAAATGTGTATCATAAAAATTTAATCACATCATAACATATTGAAAATAGATATGTTTCATAATCATTTTATCTTAAAATACCCCATTAATGGAAGCGTGTTTCATAATCATTTATCATGGTATAACCCACTAAGGATAAAAAAATTCATAAAAATAATTTCATCAAAATATAAAAAATTCATATAAATAATATAAATTTTTTTCTTAATATCATATATAGTGTAAGAAATAAACTACAACAAATGATTTCATCTTATATAGAGTGTGATTTTGAATAATAACACGGAAAATAAAATTTATTTAAATAATAAATTTTTAAAACATACAAACTTTTCCAAATAATTTTATTTCAAACCATTTTCACAAAATATAAATTGATCAGGAGAATATAATTTAAAACTTTTCTTAATGAAAATATCATTTCTTCTTTGAATATTTCATTTTAAAATTTTACACCATTTAAAACCCATTGTTTTTTTAAAATAAACATAAAAACTTATAAAAGAAACTTGAAATAGTTTTTGATAACATTTTTCCATAAATACAAAAAATAAAAATGAAAAAATATAAAAAATTCTTGAAACATAAAACATTTTAAAAAACATAGTTTTTAATGAACATTGATATCTGAATGAAAGGAGATATAAAGTCATATTTTCATAATAATAATTTCTAAATTATCATAAGTACCAAAGAGTGGAAAATGGTACTAATAAATAATGATAAAATTGCTAACAACAGGATAAGAAACATGATTACTTTTGTTGATATATATAATAAGTTTTTATTAATTTAATCATAATTATAAGTAATATCAATAAATGTTTAGATTGTACTAGTAGACTATTAAAACAATGGTTACTTTGACCCATAATATCACTATTGGAAAACAGGCTATACCCACGGTTCGAAATCATGGGAATAGCCCCCAAAACCATGGGTATAGGCTATACCCATGGTTTTGGGAATCGTGGGCTGGAATGGCATCGGTATAGGGGTCTCATCCTATACCCACGGTTTAGAGAACCGTGGGTATAGGGGTGTCACATGTGGCACACTGGCTATTCCAGTGTGGCACACAACAGACACCATAGTTTGAAAACCGTGGGGTATTTAAACTCAAAAAATTTTCCAAGGAGGTTTCGAACCCGCGACTCCCGCTATCCCTTACAGGCACGCCACCTACCAAGCTGGACTCTCTATCTGTTATTTATATATATTACTTCTTCTATATATTAATATTTGATATTTAATTTTTAAAATTGTATGCAGGAGGTTTCGAACACGGGTCTCGCGCAAACACTCTGAACAACCACACCAATCGAGCTGAGCTACACATCTGTGATATGTACATGTATCTGCTTATATATATTTATATTCAGTATTTAAATTCAAAAAGGGAACCGCTGGGTATCGAACCCGTGACACACACTAATAATAGAAACCGCGCCACCAACCGAGCTAGATTTTCTATATGTGATATCTGCATATATCTACTTATATATATATATTAATATTCTATATTTAAATTCAAAAAAGTGCTCACAGGGAATCGAACCCTGCAACTCATGCAGAACCACAAAACTGCGCTCCGACATAGGACCAACTGAGCTAAGTGATGTTTGAAGTAATAAATTTATATGTGTATAAATATATTAACCTATATTGTGAAAAATAGCCTACCCACCAATTTTTTTACGTGTCCCGCCAAAATTTCTTTCCGTGCTGGAAACTTATACTCACGGTTCTAGAGAACTGTGGGTATATGTCTTCAAAAAAACAGCAATACCTACGGTTTTCAAGAACCGTCAATATAGGTCTTCGGAAAATACCCTATACCCATGGTTTTCTCCAAAACCATGGGTATATGTCTTAAAGGAAATCTATATCCATGGTTTTCCAAAACCATGGGTATAGGTTCACCAACTATCCCTATACCCACGGTTTTGGAAAACCGTGGGTATAGACCTGTTTTCCAGTAGTGACACCACATTAACACATATATTATCCAAAACTATCTCAGGTACGCTTTTATCCCAATAAGCAAAATGGACCTGAAACATCATGATATGGAATTCCCAATCCCCACAGCTTGGTGACTAGCACCCAACATCATACTACTTTCATGTGGTAATAAATTTTCCAAAAAATATAGTGGGAGAAAGACAAGCAAGTCAATAGACAATCAAAAGAAACTCTACTGGGAGTAATGTACCATAAGTCATCATGGAATAAAATACCAAAGTACTAAAACCCAAGTACCATAATAGGTAAAAACAACCCAAGTCCCTAAAGACACAAAACAACACATCCAAGGTTCAACAGCTTGATCCACCTCTAAAAGTTCCTTTCCCCCTACTTAAACCTAGATATAGATAATCTACAAACACCTGGAGGTATAAGTAGGGTGTGATCTAAAAATCCCATTAGGTTCTCACAAAGAATTAAATATTAGATTTTAATAAAAGAGTAACCGAATGAATGTGTTCAATTTTAGAAAAAAATAGTTTATAATATAATGATCATTTACACAAATCATTCTATAAAATTCCATTGTTGGAGAATAAATTACCAACTACTATAAGAAGTGATGGAATATTTCCAAAACAATGAATTAAATTAAAAATATATGTAAAAAAGCTTATATAAATCCATAATGCATATATTTTATTTCAACAACATTGGTATATATTTATATATCATATATAAAATAAATGAGAAACATGGTCATCTACCAAATAGCTACCCTTATTCCAGGATATAGGAATCCTCAACCTCGAAGTGATCATCATAATATTTTTAGATACACATCCCTCTAAAAATGGCCAAAGGAGATGCATCACCATCCTAATGCAGATGGGACATGCAGTATTTTTTTTAGTATGTTGTATAAGTGTAAAGTGTCTAAAAATAACTCAAAAACTACCTAAGGCTTTCTTGTACTCTTTCACAATAAATAATGGGAAATTTATTTTTAGACAGATTGAAATAAAATTTAATCTTATTCCGTAATTTCAAATTACAATTTTCCTTTTAAACCAAAAACATGTTTTAATCAAAAAAATTCCACTATTAGAAGATAAAACCATATGGATTGTATCAAAACATTTTATTCCATTCTCACAAGGTTGAAATCAATTTAAAAACAATTCCCTCGATTTCAACATAATTTTCCATAGCTAAATTCATTAATTTAATTGAAATATCTTTCATAAAATATACAATTTAAGTTAAATAATTTAAATCACCCAATTTCCACAAACTCTCCCCAATTTAATTGAATTAGTGGTTTTCTAAATTTTCATGCCAAAACCATTTCAAATATACCTATTCACTAGAATTGGGTTTTATCAAATAAATTGAAATAATATTGGGAAATTTTAATTTAAATAAACTATTTAAATAAATCAAGAAATTCAAGGTTAATAAATTTGTCCCAACGAAATGGGGTCACCTGCCTTTTTCCAAAAACCAACACTCGCAACAGAACACATCAATGTGAAAAAAGGTGTAGAAGACCTCAAAAATCAACGTAGAAATTATATTACATAGTAAAGAGCATAGATCCATCAATTTAAAGATGAACAATTGAAATTACAAATGAGTATAATGATTAAGAATGAAAAGAAATCTTGCCTGAGAATCCACACACCAAGCATAATGATGATCGAATGCTGATAAAAGTAACCTGGAAGGGTTTGAGGGCTCTGAAATCATATAGGGATGGATTTTGGTCAATAGAAACAAAACGGGAGAGGATGGGAAAAGAATATCCAAGCTATTCCTCCAGTTTAAAGACCATTGTCACGGTATTACATGACCTATAATCCCACTACACATCGTGAAATATTTTAGTTTTGTAACCACCAAAATCCACACCTCTTTAAAAATAAAAAAACTTTATTAAATGACTCATGGCATGTAAATTGACTTCACTTTTTGTAACCTTCCATAGTGTGAATCTTCTCATCACATAAACCTTCTCACGGTATGCACCTAGCATCCATTACACAATGTTTAACCTAGTAATACTCAATGTAACCCTCTGGCAGCCTGCTGGTTAAAGTGGAGAATCCAAAAAATATATGAATTCAACAGTATAGGTAACCTCACAATTCAATCTCAACCCTACCAAATAGAGGAAAAGGAAAAAACCAAAATAAGGTTAAAGATATACATGACATATAGTTAACGAGATGTTACAATCTCCCACCATAAAAACGTTTTTCCCCAAAAACCCTATGAATAAACTCACATGCCAATAATACGATTCGACTTCTCTCTCATCAGTGCCACACATTCCAACATCTCATGTTTATCAGAACCATACTTCCTTAGCACACAAACCAGGTATCATCCTCCCAAAAAGTACCTTGGTCTCAAAATCATCTATCTTGTCTGGTATCCCAATGGAAGATAGATCAGGTTAAATATAAATATCACTCCCACTCAAAACACGATATGGATCAGATAATCAATTTATTAGATATAATACAAGGAATATGTTATGAATCAATGATATCTACGACGGAAGTTCTAAAATGAATGAATCATTCCCCACCTATTCAACATCAACGAAGAGCCTCAATAAATGAGGAGAAAGTTTCCAGTACTTCCCAAGTCATCAATAACCCAATAGGGGTGAAACATTCAAGAACACCTAGTCACCAACTGAAAATTACAGATATCTATAGAAATGATTATCATAAGACATATATTTTCTCTGGGTTGTCAATATTATCTAATTAAATAACAGATTATTTTGTGTCTTATCTTTCCCCAAACATGGACCAACCAACGATCATTCACCAATCTACAACTAACACAATAGAAATTTACAATGATCGACATACAAGGCCTCACAAGGATCAATTATGATTTTTTACTGATATATATTATTATAAGAAAACTCAACCAGGTCCAAGTGATCATCCCAAGCCCCACTGATTTCAAGAACACAAATGTGAAGAATATTCTCAAGAATCTATATAGATCTCTTAGTCTGGCGATCTAACTACGGATGGTGGGTCATGCTCAAATAGACCTAGGATCTCAGTGCATCCTGAAGAACTCTCCAAAAAAGATATTTGAACCAAGGATACCTATCATAAACTATAGAAAATGGGACTCCCTAAAAATAAAAAATAACCTTCACAATGGGAATCCCAACTTCTCAACTTTGGATGTATTGTGAATGGGTATGAAGTGAGATAACATGATCAGCCTGTCAGTCACAACCCATATATCATTATTTTTTCTTTGAGAATGAGGAAATCCTAACACAAAATCTATATATATTTCAACCTTCTTCCATGTAGGGACTGGACATGGATGAAGTAAACCTAAAGGTTTCTAATACTTGTCCTTAACCTGAAGGCATGCATAATACTGGGAAACAAACCCAGTACCCTATCTCATACCTGGCCACCAGAACTATCATCGCATGTCACAAAACATCTTAGTGGTCACTGGGTGTACCACACTCTATGAATTATTAAATTCCCCCATCACATCCCTTCTTACTGCTAACTGAACAACCTAGCGATCCCAATAGAATAGAACACCATATTTAGAGAGTAAAGACTAGGAAACTATATCCCCATCATAAAGAGACTCTCTAATGTTAGGGAATACATAATAAATATCATGATCATGAAGAATAATTTTGGGGAATAGTGTAAGTAAACTGAATTTTATCTAAAGAAACCTCATCCCCTTTCTCTTGAACTCCAATATACAACTGTGAATAGAGACTCATAAAATTACACTCTTCTGAAGATTCATTCACTTCATGGGTTAAAATATTCTTACTCAACACATCCTCAATGAAATTACCTTTCCCTAGTATGTAGGAAATTCCAAAGTCAAAATATTTCAGGTACTCTACCCAACGCCTCTGGTGGTGGTTCAAATATTATTGATAGAAGATATATCTCAATATTTTTTTGTCTAAATAAAAAGTAAACCATTCTCTGAAAATGTTGTGCTGTAAACTCTTAAGCACATTCATCATTACAACATGTTCAATGTCATGGGTAGGATAGTTTTTATCATGTGACCTTAGCTGATGATATTCATATGAAACAACATGATCAGCTTGCATAAGAACGCAGCTCAAGCCAAATCACAATGCATCACAAAAGACCACATGACCGTATCTGGCCTCTCCAATAGTCAACACTGACACAATTGTAAAAAAAAATTTATCTTCCAAAAATAATTCTAAAAATTATTATTCCAAGAAAAATTAACCCCCTTTTGAGATAGAGAAATCATTAGAGATGCCATCTCCAAGAAGTCCTTCATGAACTACTGATAATATCTTTTAAGGCAAAAAAACTATAAATCTCGAATATATTTTGAGGTTTCTCCCTATTAATAAGAGTCTTCACCTTCAAAGTATCAACTGATATACCCTATTAATACCCCATGTGTCCCAATAATTTCACATCCTAAATCCATAAATCAGACTTTGAATGATTGTTAAAGACATTGATTCTTTATCAAACTCAGAACTGTCCTCAGATGATGCATATGATCATCATTAGACTTGGAGTAAATGATTATTTAATCCACAAAGACTACCACCAATATATCTAAATAATCATGGAAAATCATATTCATCAGAGACATGAAAACATCAAGAGAATTTTTTAGACCATAGGGCATAACAAGAAACTGATAATGGTCATACCTTCTCTGAAAGGCAGTTTTAGGAATTTTGGACTCATTTATCATCAACTAATGGTTAGTAAATCAAAGGTAAATCTTTCAAAACCACTTCTTCCCTTTAAACTAATCAAACATATAATCAATACATGGTAATATATACTTTTTCATTACTATAACATTATTGATATTTTGGTAATCAAATCATAAGTGAAGATAACCATCAGCCTTCTTAGATAAGAGAACCCGCGCCGCCCAATGTGACAAACTTGATTGAATAAATATTTTCTCAAGAATATCTCCCAACTTAGACTTCATCTATTTCATTCCAACTGGAGAGATGTAGTAATAGGGAATAGAAACTGGTTGAGTACTAGGAATTATGTCAATATAAAACACTAAATCCATTACTAGTGGTAACCTAGAGGAATCAGAAGGGAACACATAGAGAGACACAATGAAAATTGGAGGGAGATAACTACTAAAATATTACAACTCCATATCAAATCAAAACATTAATATTACCTTCCCTAAGTTCTGTTAATAAGGTTTGGCGCTACTCGACCATGTGTCTCATTCTCTTCGAAGGACAAGAGATGCACCAGTGGGTGCAATAAGGTATACCCACCAATGATAACAATCAATCCGAAATTTATTGGAAATGAGTTGATCCATTCCAAAAATGATATCAAGAGGTTTCATGTCAAGGACTGTAAAATTTTAAGCCAACTCAACATTCAACATAGAGAATAAATAAGTGGGACTATGGAGACCCTGCTCTCTCTTCATTCCAAGGGGTGTAGCAATATCCATTGCACAAGATAAAATATCTATAATAATATTTAAAAGATTATAAATATGGGTAGATATAAATTAATGAGATGCACCAATATCAAATAGAGTAGTCACTAATGACGAGGATATAGTAATGGTACGTCTCACGGTCACTAGAACCATATCTTCTTTTTCTGGAGAATCTTCCATGACGTGATGTATCTTTATTCTGGATGCTTGTGGATGGAACCCTTTTATATGTAAACCATATAATTTCCCCATAGATTTAGGAGGAGCTAATGACCTTGTTCCACTATGCAGAGTAGAAAAGATATGGTAAAATCTCTGTAAGTGTTATAAACATTCCTAGTATCAACAGGTCTTGGGTGCCTCTGTTCAAACCTTCTTAAAATGTTCTAGCTTTTCAGAATGATAAAAAATCAAATTAATTCCTCTTAGAATTGTATGAGGTCTATAATGACCTTACTAAAAATAAATACCATGAGAATCATCACTCTTTTTCTTTCCATTGAAGGAATTGACACTCCCACTTAGAGAAAAACATGAACTCTCTTCAACCCTAAACTTCCATCCAAGTCCATATCAATCATCACAACCCTATCTAGAACATCAAAATAAGTGGGAAGCTTTATCAAGAAATTCTAGGAATGGATATCTAATTAAAGTACCAAATAAAAACATTTATTCTTTATCCTCTTGTTAGAAACTTTATTTGGAGCAAACTGCACTATCACATAAAAGCGATTTGAGTAATCAATCATCGTTTTGTCAGCCCTGTCCAAATTGAAAAACTTCACATCCTTTCCCAATTCCATTGAAACTATATAGAACTGGTCGGTGAAAATAACCATTAATTTTTTCCATTCTAATCCCCCATGTTTCTTTTTCATCACCATTATTTCCCACTATCTCCGTCTTAGTCCTTCCCACAAGAATCTGGTACACATTACCATGATTTATCCTAGTGTGTTCATGAACTCAAAAGGACATTCTATCTTGCACAACCAATCCTTAGTATGTTGAGGATCAGTGGATCCTTTGAAAACTAGTGGCTTTTAGAGAAATAACTCATGAAAAATGTTTTGAAGAACATCCCCGTGAGGATCTATAGCTAGATCCTGAATAGGGACCAATGGTGATTCATGTCCTAAATCTTAGATAGTATACATAATATCCTTAATTAGATTCAGGTCCAGTGGAGGATTTTACAACTAAGGTTCAATAGTAGCTTCCTACATGATTCTATTATCACATATTCTCAAATATATGATGCTATATAACATCAAAAAAACAAGGAATACATCAAATTAACACTCAAGATAAACAAGAAGGGAAATTAATAACAACATATAGAACAGACCAACTTTGGATTTTTCACTATCCAAATCACAGTAGGGAAAGTACTAGAACTAATCCACAAGAAATATTTCCCTAAAAATCCCTCATGACATAATGTTCGCTAGGGTGATGAAAGAACATGCTCTCAATTGCAACTACATCCTATGTCATGAAAATATTTCAAAAATGCATACTGACATCAAAAAAAATTAAACAACCTCACATCGATATAATTTTTTCACAAACCATCCAGGGTAAATTTGTAGACCAATAGATGAGTTATCCCTGACATATCCTAAAGTGAATTCCTGATGTTCATAAGTCGACGACTAGAACCTGGAATCATTGAACCTAAAATTGGGGATGAATTTACCACAAAATATAGCAGAAGCAAGACAAGAAATTCAAGAAAAATTCAAAATATATTCCACTATGATTAATTTACTAGTATTCAAAAGGCATTAAATACAATAGTACTACAACCCAAGTAATAATGTAGGGGAAAAAACACAAGTCCCAATGGACACAACTCACCGCATCCATGGATCAATAGTTGTATCCACATCCAAAAGATCTTTTCCCCCAGGTCGAACCAGGAAGGAGATAATCTACAAACACCCAATGAAACAAGTAGGGTGTGAGATAAAAATCCCATTAGGGTCTCACTAAGTATTCCAAAATAGACTCCAATAATAGATTAAAGAAATGAATTATTTTAATATTACAATAAACCGTTTTGGCATTTCAAAGCATATTTAAACAAATTTTAATGTAAAATTTAAATGATGGAAAATACTTTAAGAAATGGATTTAAATGTGATTTAATATTTACAATAAAAATCATTAAATAAAGCATTTATATAAAACAGTTTATATAAATCTATAAGGCATGTAAATCAGTTTAACAACATAGGTATATATTTATATCACAAATATAAAACAAATGAGCAATAATGAAATATTCTAAATATGTATAAAAGTTCTAGGCTATATGACTCTTCACTCTCTAAGTGATCATGAAAATATGTGTACACATGAAACCCTCTAACACTAGAAAAAGGAAACACGTCACTATACCATCAAGGATGTGATCTACTACATTTATGTTTTATAATGTTGTATAATCATAGAGTGTGTACAACTAACTAAAAAAACCTAAGGCTTGTATGTTGTTTTACATAATCAATGATGGGTAATTTATTTTAAGACCATTTAAAATGGAATTGAATCTTATTCCCCCATTTCGAATTCTACTTTTCTATTTCACACAAAAATAGGTTTTAATCAAAAACATGCCTCTTTAACAAGATAAAACCACTCGGTCTCTATCAAAACTTTTTAATCCAGTCATAAAAGTTTGAAATCTATTAAAAACCAATTCCATCAATTTCATAATAAATATGCAATTTTAAATTAAATGATTTAATTTAAAATGAATCTTCCAAATTTATAATTAAAATTAAACAATTTAAATCACCCAATTTCCACAAACTCTCCTCGATTCAATGGAATTACGTGTTTTACCAATTGGCATGGAAAAACCATTTCAAACCTCCCAATTCAATGGAATTAGATTTTATCTAATAAATTGAAATAAACATTGAACAGTTGAATTTAAATCAATAATTTATATAAATCAAGGAATTATAGGTTAATCGATTTGGCTTAATGGAATGGGATCACCAACATTTTTCTGGAAACCAAGACTCAATAGAACCCGCCAATGGGAAAGAAGCTGTAGAAGACCTCATAATTCAACCTAGAAATGAGATTCAATAGTAGAGAGTATAGATCCATCAATTTCAAGACGATCCATTGAAATCCTAAAGGAGGATAAAGAGATAAAGATGAATAATGAAGAGATCACTTTCCTTGGAATCCACACTGTAAGAGAAACGATGATTGAATGTCGATTAGAGGAACCAAGAAGGGTTGGAGGGCTCCAAATCACCTAGGGAAGGATTTGAGATAAGAGACATGATATTGGAGAGGAGGGTAATATAAGATCTCAATCATTTTTCCATTTTAAAAAAATCTTATATTGGGTATTACACCATGTGTAATACCACTACACATCCTGAAATATTTAATTTTTATAACCATAAAAAATGTATCGCTTTAAAAAAATCATTCATTAAATGAATCGTGACGTGTAAAGGCTCATCACGTCATGTAACCTTTCACGGTGTGAATCTTATATTGACATGAACCTTCTCAGGGTATGTACCTAGAGACGATTACACATTGTGAAACATAGTTACATAGAATTTAACCATCTGAAAACCTACCAAAAGGAATTTTATAGATGAGATTCTAAAAAATCTCTAAATACAACATTACAGGTATCGTACCAATTCATTCTCAAACCTACCTAGTCAACAAAAAAACCATCACAAGGTTAAATGTGTACCTATCAAATCGATAATGGGATGTTACATATATTTCAACCAAAACCTAAATAATTATATTCAAAACACCCATTTCTATAATATATAGTCATGTTTCTTCCCAAAATACCAACCATATCACCCTTAAAAGGATATCCAAAGGCATTTTTTCCAAAAAAAAAGGTAACTGCCTTAACAGATCACTCTATTTTTAATAATTATTTTACCTCATTTAAATATATTGTATTGACCATAAAATAGAAAATAATGTATAAAAAATATAATAAAAAAATTATTATGAAACCACCTTTATTCACCCTCTTTCCCTCAAATTATAAGTGAAGGTATAACTCGTATGTACATAGGTCTTACCACCACCATATAATGATACAATTCATTTTCTATGACCATCATTTATTGATGGTTATTATGATGGGTTATATGATTATATATGATATTAGTTAAATATTTATAATTATATAATTATAATATCATATATACATTCTTTCCTTCCATTCTGTTAGAAAACAATAACGTCAGTCGTGTGTTCGTGTGGATGACCACCTCTCTGAAGCAATGTTATACATTTTTCATTGCATAATTAAATGGATGGTAATAAAGATGGATATGATAATTATATATGAATTATATGATAAAATAATTATTTTTAAAATTTAAAATATTATTTACAATTCTTTTCTTCCATTCATCAAAAAGTTAATACGATATTCATACTTACATATGGTCCACCATCTCTTTGAATGATGTCATTCATTTTTCAATCTCTACATTTTATAGATGAATAAATAAATATACATATATATATATATATAATATATATATTTATCATTTTAATATCATTTATAACATTATTAATGTTATGGAACCGTGATCAGTGTATACATATTAAGACTATAAAATAGAAACATGAAAGAAAAATGAAGCAGTTATCACCTGAGATAGGGCTTTTAATACATAATTGTTAATAAATGGGTGATAAGATGTTTTAGTAAAAACATGTAAGGTATGATATATATATGATTATTTTACTAAAAAACATGTAAATTAAATTAACATTTATTATAGTGGTTTTTTTAATGTATACAAAGAAAATAGATAATTGAGGTGAGGGATTTTCAACTTGATTTTATCTCCATGAGAGACATATCATATTAACTACTTGTTACTTTTAGGTGGTTAATATACTACTAATGAATATATTTTATGAATTTTCATTAAATTTATATGGATTTAAATATCCATCAAATATTATTTGTTTCATGGGGATTACTATTCAAATATTACGAATGTGATATGTGTTTCTTGTCACAATATCATTGTTTATTAGGACTGTTTATGATTAAGTATCCAATAATGAAATATTATGGTCTACCTTTCATGAAAATCATTGATTTTCATCTCATCTAATTATTTATTTTAAATATGTATTTTTCTTTCATTTTTATTTAACAAATGTAATCAGATGAACCAAAATACATTTTTCATGAAAATGAACATTATTTCTCACTTCAGTTGAAATATGATTTTATTACATATCCATATTTTATAAAAACAATTTATTTATTTTTTTACTACTATACTATGATTATTTAAATTCATTTTAACCATGTATAAAATTTTGAAAAATGTATTAAAATGATTCATATTATCATTTTCTGAATGAGGTGCTTTTAAACGTTTTCAAAAAAAGTGTGAAAGGAATGTTTTATTTAAATTTATATTAAATGAAGAGAGTTTCCCACCAACATGACCAATAAATTATTTGAAGATTTAATTAAAATTATCCAAGTTTATATTCAAGTAAAAAAATTCCATTAATGGTTGGGAATTTATTTTTTCAAAAATTTTATTATAAAGAGAATATAATATTTAAATAAATAAATTATATAGTCATCTATATAAAAAATTCTTATATCACAACATTATTTGATGATAAATATGCTTTTCTAGGGAAATTATTTACTAATACCATCCTTATTCATTTTCTAGGTGGCTTATGTTTATGATATTCTTACAAATCTATTTTATTTTCCATGAGTTACGATATAATGTTATTATTTAGGGTTTTATATAATTTATATAAATGAATTATTATCATGTGATGGTTGTATATATTATATCCTTTTAATGAATTGGGTAAAGATAGATAAATCATGAGAAAAATATGTAATTCTTGAACTTTATTGTATCTTCATGTTTTTATGCAAGGACCTAGTTTTAATGTCTATAAGATTAAGCATGGACCTAGATTTCATGTCCCTAAGTTTATATGTGGTCCTATAATTCATGTCTATAGTATTTTTTCTAGACCTATTTTTATTCCCAAATTTCCTTAACATAATATGTGAACCTATTTTTATTTATAACATATTAAAAATGATATAATATTATGTTTTTTCACATTACTATGTTTTTGTTAGTCCATTATGGCTTATATTATATGATTCCTTTATGAAACATGTCTTATGAACTCATAAGATTTATGCCATGACTTGTGATTATAATATATAATATGCTGGGAATGATTTTCTTATATTAATCTCAATTTCTCATACACTTATACTCATTTTATTCTTACGTGATCATTTATATTGCCCTTTTTTACCTTACTGATCATCTAAGCTCATCCTTTCTTATGTTTCATTTCCCCAGGTTATAAAATGATTTTTAAGCAGGTTATGTCTAAGAAGATTACTTTTTGGCAATATCATTATAAGAGATGTTAATGATCTTTTCTAAATAAAATGTTTATGTATCTAGTCTCTAAATACAGTAAACCATTATGCTTCTAGCATGGATATTAATGTTATGAGTTGAAAATTCATTTAAAAAGATGTAATAATTATGTATGAAAATATTGAGTCTCTATAAGAACATTAGTTTCTTTGGTAGTATCTTTAAATCATAAAAATATTTTATTTAAACATCCTTATAATTTTTCATGAATGAGTGAGTTATCCTAATAATATCCCTTACTAGTTTTAATATAGGTGTTTAGTAATGTCCCATTCACCATATATGAGAATGATGTCTGAGATATAACAAAGCTAACTTTTTTTAGAAATATTACACATAGATCTGTCTATACCAAAACCATGTCCACTTGTAGAATCCATATAGGGATGTATTACTAGAAAAAACAACACAATATTTACTTTAGAAAAATATTTAATATATTATTATATAATTAGACATAACATCAAATTTTATCATAGGGTTATGTTCCATAATTTATTCTTTCTTAAACTGAGTTCCAATGTTTTTTAATAAAATATTTTAGATAAAAACTATAATAACACAAAAAATAGTAATTGAGAGTTAGTGTCAAATTTATTAAATTAGCATAGATAAAAGGGTTGTAATACCAAAGGACCAATAAATTTAGTAGACTTGGGAAGACATATATATACATGATACCCAATTTATATTGGGAAGAAAATATATATCATTTTAATGGAAAAAAATAGGAATCCTTAAACTCATTTAATTAATTTTTATTCATAACCCAGTAAAAGTTAACAAAATAAAGTTGACAAAAATTGCTCTATAAGGGTTACATATAGAAAAATATATCCCGAGTAAATAATATTTAATCATTAATTAAAGTTAAATAGCTAAAAATGCATGTCATTTAATTAATAACGTAATCAAAAAAAGTATCCATGAATAAAATTAATGTCACAACCTCATGAGTAATTATAATTGAATTATAAATGAAGGAAATTCAAAATATTGTATTTTGGGATATCTGAAATCATGATATCTATAATATCATGACCTTGCACCAATGAAATTTAATTTATGGGTAGGTCCAATCTATAAATCCATTTAATTTGGACAACTAATTTGTCTCATTCGTCTATCAATGCATCGAGGGATTATCTATAATTAATCTCCACCCATCAATAAATCCAAGAAGTATTTATCATATATTATGTTTTCAATTTAATTCATAAATAATATTCCTTAAAAAAATATCTATATTGAGAAAATAATGCATATTTACTATGTTTTCCATATTCAATCAAATAATTTTCATAGATCGTCACCCTA
Source organism: Viscum album (assembly GCA_963277665.1). Lineage (NCBI taxonomy): Eukaryota > Viridiplantae > Streptophyta > Magnoliopsida > Santalales > Viscaceae > Viscum > Viscum album. Next base: position 1,255,138,208 of record OY728157.1, on the reverse strand, counting down.
TGTAAAAATGGTGTCAATTTTAGGAAATAATAATATACATAAAATGAATAATATGAATATTTAATATAAATTTAATATAAATTGATCACAATAATGTTATTGTTTTGAGATAAGTTTTATGTTTAAAAAATTAATAAGTGATAAGAGTTGATAATCAGATCATTGAAAATATATTTTTTGTAATATAAAATTTATCGAGTAAAAAATTAACAAAATTAATTGAAATATAAAAATAATATTTCATTTTATATTTTAAATTTTATATAATTTAACATTTTTAGAAGAATATTAATATCATGAAATGGTTACAATGTCGGTGATGTTCGTTAAGTTTTCTAGAAGTTGAAAACATTCCTTTTAATTTTTATAAATAATGTCAAAAATTACCCTTTTAGAAAAAATTAAAATATTATTTTCAAAAAATTTTAATAGGTAATGATATATTAAAATAATTTAGATAATCATTTGAGCAATAGAAATTAATTTTTTAAAAGAAATTAAAATATTAACATGAATGAAAAATATACCTGGTCAAAAAGTGAAATAATATAGGTTTTTATATTAAATGTTTCATTACATGATTCAAGTAAATAGGAGGGAAAATCTTAGAAGAAAATATTGAAAATAATTAAATATTCATAGGATAACAAAAAATTGGATCTTAAGAAGGATAAATTATAATCTCCATTCAAAGAAAATTAAGGCAATCCCTAAAAATGAGATTGTAAAATAAATATTTGTAACTTCTGAATTACAATCCCTTCATAGAATAAAAATTAATTTATAAACTAATTATCATTAATAAATATTTATTCATATTAAATATATTATATTATTATTATATACATTTCATAGAATAAAATAGGTGCATAATATCAAATATGTCTCAATCGAGTGGAAATTGAGACGAAATCCCTTACCTCATGCTTCCATTTAGTTCAACGTGATTTAAACTCATGAATAATGGTTTTAAAAAATTTATTTTTTTATATAATAACCACATTAGTATTTATAATACTATATATTATCCTCTTATATCCTCTTATCACCCATTCATTAATAATATTTCATTATTACTATTGTTTCACGAATTAACTACATCATTTTCTCATGCATGTTTTACTTTGGATGTTCTATTTCTTGTGAATTGGATACTATTACATCATATAATGAATTATATTTCTTTATATATATATATTGATAATAATTCCAATTATTTGGTAATGGAAAATAAATCACATTACTTAGTGTAGATGGTAGGTTGTGTGTGTGAACGAGCGATATTATCATTTCATTATTGGGTGAAATGTAAGGACGTATATAATATATTAAATTTATAGAATCAATATTTTTTCATATTTATCATATATATTACTTGGTTTCATAATTATTACTATCTATTTGAGGCGGTGATGAAAAAAATTACATTGGTTTGCGAAGCAGTGGACTTTCGTATGCAAAAGCAGTGGTTTTGTTTCCCATTAAATGAAGGAAAAGATGGATAATATTATTCCATCAATATAATAAAATATAAATATATGTTAAATTATGGTTTCATTATATTGTATTTATTAATACATAATTTAATGTGATAAAATAATAATTAAAAAATAAGGATCTTGTTGAAAATAATTACATTCGCATAAACAAATAACCACTAGATCTCTTATTCAGAACCCTGGGGTTGGTCATTCTCGAATACTAGAAGATATATAACATCTATAATGATGTTTTGGAGATATTTTTAATATTTTGGGATGAAATAAATGGAATTATAGGTGTGAATAATTGATGGTAGGATGTGCCCTTTTACAATTAAGGTTAGTAGGACACCTGCAAGTTTTCAATGTTTTACAAAATTTCATGTCGCTTTCTTGGAAAGATGGCCATAAAAAGGATAATATTTTAAGTAGATAAGGGTAAGTTATAAAAAACATAAATTATAGTTTTATATTGTTTTTTGGTAAATTTAACACTCATATTTATATATTAACCCCACAGTAAACCGATTTGGACCTAATCCATAGTAATTAATTTTTACAATTTTTACTATTAATCATTTCAAAAATTTAATATAACATTATTAAATTATATTAAATTTTATTATTATAATTATTTAATCTACTTTTCAAATTAAATTTTCATAATTAGAAATTTTAAATTTTAAAATAAACTCAAAAAGAAAGTTGATTTTTTTTAAGAAATGTATTTTTAATTCATAAGATGATATTAAACTAACTATATGACTAGTAATCATAATTGAGTTGATTTAAATTCACTCTAGTAAGATATATAATATATAAATTTTATTTAAATCCTTCATCACTTAATATTGTTTTATTTTATTAAAGTGGAATGACATTAAGCCCTTTTCAAAAACAATTTTTAGAAAAATATTCCTTTTACTGTTTTTAGTACTAATTATAGTGCAATCAATTTCCAAAATTATATTTTAAAAATTATATTTATTTGAAATATTTATTAAATTTTCTAAATTCCATTCATAGAAATTGGAAATTTTAATTTAAATTAATATCACAAGTGTGATGAGAATGATTGTTTTGAAAGAGAAAATGTTCAAAAGATTACACAGTGTTTATATAAAAAATCAACATGAAAATGATTTCAAAAACCAAAATTGGATTAATAGATTTATTATTGAGATTATTTTTTTAAGACCAAAATAAATTAATATTTATGTTTCTATCATATTTAAAAGAAACTTTAATTTGAAATAAAAACTAGTATTTTTTACTATTCAGTATATATGTTATCTATTCACAAAATTCACAAAATTAACACCTAGATAATTTAGAAATTATTAATTAAAATATTATTTTTATCATTATAAATTATTATTTTGTAAAGTATTTAAGAAATATATTTATTATTTCCTCAAAAAATATAATAAAAACATATTTTTTAGAAAATATTATTTTTAGAACATATAAATACATTTATAAAAATTATATAATTTGCATAGTTATTTTTCATTATATACAAATTATAATTTATATATAAAAATTATTTATTATTATTCATATTTCATTTTCTAGTATATAGGTTATAATGGACATGTTTAGGAAATAGTATTAATATTATAAAATGGTTTGTTAAAACATAGTGTCACTTGTAATAAAAGAAAAAGTCGATGTTTCTTGTAAGAAAATATTAACATCGTGTTTTGTGTAATGTAATATTTACTTGGTATTTTAGGTAAGAAAATATATAAAATAATTTTAATTTATTCAAAATAATAATAATTCATAAATAATTGTACTGATAAATTCTAATCACCCATAAAATTAATTTTACCCATGAAATGAATCACACTGTTACAAATAAATTTGGATACCTTTCCCTCATAATTTTCTCTGGTTCTGACATAACACCTTAAAAGTATTTTTTACACCACAAAACATTAACCATGTGAGTGTTATTATTTCATATAATACTCTATCTGTGATAAAAAATCCCAACTGATTGTTCCTTATAAGATATATCAGACACCATAGGTATGACCCCTATAATTTATACTTTCTATGAAATATGAATGAACTTATTTTAGAGAGATACATGGAACATATTATGGTGTTGGGATAGCATCATTGGAATGAACCACATATATTATTCCATCCTGATATGATCAAAAATATCAAAGGAACTGATATACCTAGTTAACATATTTCTATTGTATCATAAGTACAATTTTATCATATGGTTGTTCTGGGATAATTTCCACTTCATATCTTACTCCAAGATATGAAGTGTATTTTTCCCAATGGATAAAAAATCCATAATATAATGATATTATTTTCCCTGATTCTATAGATATCATTATAATAAATTGGTTAACATTGGTTATTCAATATGCATAAATCTTTATATGGTGATGTAATATATCAATCTATAAATCCTCATAAAAATTAAAATTATTCCATTCCATAAATTTTTAACATCATGAGCCATTAAAAATTTAAATTTTAAAAATAATGTCACTAAATTTTCCAAAATCAAATTAGCATTATTCCCTCGAATATCATTATGTAGCTCTTAATAGTTACATGGAAAATATGTGAATACCTTTGTCATGTATTCCTTTAATGCATATTATTAGACATAATCAACCTAGAACCATAATGAAAAGTATCATGTTTCTTCATTCCATAAATAAAAAATATATATTATTTATTAGATTCCTTAAATCAAAATACGTTGTAAATTCCATCGTAATCCACATTGTCAACAAATAGTTTTTCAGTTTTGTGGTGGTCAATACTAATAAATTTTCATTATCAATATCATTAATCTCAATATCAAAACCAAACACCATTATTTAAACATCATGAACATATTAATTTTTATTTTCTCTTAATCATTTATTTTCAATAATATTTCAAATTTCTATTATATCACATTTGTGAGTTCTATTAAAAATAATCATGGAAATCCTTATAAAATCATATTTCAAAAAATACTTCGATATTTCATGATTTATATAAAATAATTCATGAATTATAATACACTAAAACACCAATCATTCCACTTAATTATTAAGCCATAAACTATGATTTATCATATTATCCATTAATACCACTTTCATACAATATTAAATATGAATCATGGAATAATATTACAAAAATTGAATTTAATATTTATTTTCATGTTAAACAAAAATAATACACATAGGTCTTCCCATACCATTAATATGTTGTTCTTGGTCTCTTCATAACTAGTAAAAAACCATTACTCACACAACCATTCTGATTCTATTCAATGTAAATCCCCATAAGAAAGGAATATCCATTATTCCTCTATTATAACACTTAAAACATTCATCAATTTGTAATATCATAAGTATACCAATAGTCCCATCCATGTCATTAAATGAACTATTGAGTTTTCTTTTTATGTTACATAATATATTCCTTATAACACGAAACATAAAACATATTTTTGTTACTTTGATACATTACATAGAGTGATTCTTCCATCATTTTTGGCACATTGGAAACTAGGGATACATTTCTCTAATATCTCCACAACCAAAAATATCAAAAAAAACCTATCATTCTAATCTTTAATGAGTCTTAGAGTTGGGTCATGATCGTGTTTTTAATCATATATCATGATAATAGAGAAACCGTAATCCTAATATCAATCACTACAATCTTTATCTAATATGTTATCTCATAAATTCATGTTATATCACATTCAATATAATCCTAGTTTCATTTGGTTCCTTCTACTAAATAAAATAAAAAATCATTGCATGAGCAACAAAAAAAATAGTGGGCAACCATATAACAGTGAAAAATAATTTATAGTGTATCTAAATAGTGTCACCTTATTTTAATCAGGGATACCATAATATTAACCTATGTTATTCTTCCTCATTATTAAAATCATTTATAATGGTTAAAATGGGTATTTGAATTTCCAAAGAATATCTAATAATATCATTGAACCATGTGTGTAGAAAGACACATTTTCATGCACTAGCTGATGATCATGTATATATCAATGTTACCTTTTTATAGTTATTAGATATGGCCTACTAATTTTTTTTATCACCCCTACATGTGGTCCTTGATGTACGTGTAGACCTTATATCTAATTTTTAGGTTGAGCACGAGTTACATGGTGGATTGGGTTATGGCCCAATGTTGCATGATCGACAGAGCTGCTCGAGTGGTTCTACTAATCGAGCTAGTGCAGTTCTATAGTGTCTAGAGATTGGGTATGTGGGATGGCTCATAGATAGTATTAGATCCCTATACTTTTACTTTCAGTTTCTTTTGTGATTTTATCTCTATGGTCATCCCTGTGGGTGACCAGTGTTGTATTTAATAGCATAGTTCTTCGAGATTTTACAAAATTACAAAATTAAAACATGTTCTATTTTAGTTTTTTAATAATTTTTTACTCTATTTACTTTTCGATGTATATTATACTTAGTTATTTCTAATTTCTTCTTACTCTGATACAAGTGCATAGATTCCCCACTACCACCTTCTAGGTCATCGCTGCTTGTCGGCAACCTCTAGTGTATAAGGAGGAGCGCTTGAGGCCTTGTGGAGAACCATCACAGAGCATCGCTTTAGTGGCTCATAGGTCATGAAATTATAGTTATTGGTCGTAATATGTCCATAAAATAGCTTTAGTAAAAGTTTCATTGTCATTTTGGGCCTTATTTTTACGATTTAGTCCTTTGTTAAGATAGTTTTCTCTAAATCATTGTAATTAAGGTTAATCGCATTCAGTATTCTATTTGGTAAAAAATGATTTTAACATTATTATACATTATAATTTATTCTTATTAAAAATATTGTATCACTTTTTCCAATTTATTATCATATAGGTGGATGAAATAAATTTGAAATTAATCTCACATACTTGTCATGATAGCAGATTTTTCAAGCATAAGAATTCAAAGGATTGAATTGTTTTATATCAAATTTCAATGTGAAATAAGATAGAATTACCTAGAATTGATTAACTAATTATTAATTGGTATAATTATACATTAAAACGAAATTTAAATAAAACATAAATATATAAATAAATTATATGAATATCATTTTTGATTTTAAATTTTCTATTTTTACATATACATGAAAAATTGAGACTTCTATAAAAAATACACAAACATTTTCCAATAGTAAATATAGAAAACCGTATTAAAAAAATTAATATTTTGTTAAATAAAAATTATATATGATTCGAAAGTACAATTTAAAATGTGATATCCATTAAAAAGTGGTAAAATTACCTTTTATTAAAATACAACATTTGATTTATAAAATCGGATTTATTATAATATTATTTCTATAAAAATTATTTCATAGTTATAAAAAAAATATATTTAATATATAATATAATAATTTTATATAAAAATATAATCATATTGGGTTCATTTAATTGAATTATATATTGTTGTGTCTGTACATAGTGAAATATTTTTCTTCAAAAAGAAACATTTCTATTTTAAAATAATTCAAAGATTTACATATAGTGACAGATAACAAAAGGATTCATTTTATATACATGTGAAAAATAATATTTTTATAATTTACAAAATATTATTCGGAACTACCATTCCAATGGATATGTTGTAGCAATAAAAATATTCTAATAATAATATTGATATTATATTGTAGTTTGGTAAAACTCAGGCTTTCATGTTATGCAATCTACCGAAAAATCTCATCATTACGTGTAACAAATCCCAACATTGTGATGCATGTGTTGAATGTTAATGTAATCATTATGTATAAAATTATCTTAACATGTTTTTTTGTATAACTGAAGTCAAAAATAGTGATTTCATATAAAAAATATATTCAGTCTTTTTGTGAAATGAAAAAAAGAAAGAGATTAGATTAATTTGTAAAATAATAATTCACAAAATCCCAGGGCATTAGATTCTACATAGCTTAAAATTAATTTATCAATTGTAATTAATTTAGTATATAAATGGATTAATACATAAAATTTATATTCATAGGATCACATATAGTAAAAATTAATTCTAAAAATTCCATACAAAAATACTATTGGAACTACAACAGTTACCCAAAGTTACTCATAACTAGGTTTCTGTGTAGAAGAATATATGTTTTCAATTATGATTGGACATAGATAATGTTGAAAAAAAAATCACAAGTCTTCCTTTAGGATATTGTGGTTTGATTATGTTGGTTGAAAAATTCATATGATCATGAATTATTTCGGTTGATGTTGCGAAAGATGGTTTTTAATGTGGCAAATTTTCCAATATATTTCAAAAAATTTGGGCTTGACAATTCTGATTTTGGTTTCAGAAAATGAAGGATATATGAAATGATGTGAACAATATGTGGACTGTGAATCACAGTTTGCGAACCGCAAAGGTGGTACATGAAAAAATGAAGGAAATCGGAAAAGTATGGATTTCCCCATACCATCACTATATAGATAGCGAGGCATAGAACCCTGAAGACATAGAGAAAATGGTTTAAAGGATCCAAATGGTTCACAGAAGGATTGTGGTATACGGTATGTCTCTTCCTTTGTGAAATAAGGTAGGGATTTGTGGATCCAAAAAGCGGTTCATTTTCAAAATGAATCAGTCACAATGAAAAAAGAAAGATGATATGTAGAAAATTAAGTAAAAACTGTATATGGGACAAGAAGAGTACACAATGAAGTATGTAACATATTGATGACTTATGTAAAATTGATTATAGTATTTTTAATATCTATTTACCTATATAAGGATCACAAATACATGTATTATTTAGAGAGAATTTCTATAGTGAAAATCATCGATCCGTGAAGAAATTCAACATTGTATGAAGTTGTTCGCAAGGGAGGATTTCATGATGTGATGTGGTATGTGAAAGAGAATTCTATGAAGGGTGATATAGTTCATGAGAACTGTTTTTGAAAGGATTTTTTAGGGTCCACATCTTTAAAAGGTATAGGGTATATAGTGGAATACTTAGACCATGGAATAAGTTGAGCTTTGTAGAAGGTGATAGGGTTCGCCTAAATGATGATAGTATGCAAAGAAAAGGAGATATAAAAAACTGGTTTTCTGAAAACAAAACACACCATGCAGTGTAGTTGTGTTCGTGTATGGAGAATGATTGGTCACAAAGTGAATTAAATAGTTCATGAAAGAAATTTCCACTAACTAATAGTATGTGGAAAAGTGGTTTTCTGTATGGGTAAAATATTGACATCAACAGATCATCTCTCAATAGTTGTTAACTCATACATTCAGGAAAATAATGGGTCCTCCAAGTCCTTAAACTATGAGTGGATCCCTTCCTAGTGCACTTATAAGGCCCCAGCCTTAAACCTTAATTAATCTTGAGTTATTACAAGATTACACATTGAGGATCTTTTCAGGTATAGAGTTTTAGAGAATTAGATCATAAAATTTGCATTACATTCCACATTTAAACAAAGTGGTTACATAAAAGATAGTATTCATTTATCCCATCAACGGAAACATATTTAAAATAAAACATGGATTCTTTATTGACACTTTCTTTAAACTATCATTATATCATGTATCATTCCCTTGAACTGTGAAAAAAATTTCAAAAACATGGGATGAGCATAAAAAGCTCAGTAAGGGTTATAAAAAATATGGAATGGAAACATGAGTACATATATACATAAGAATGAAATCATACTTTACCCATAAATCATAATCACTTTAACATACCTCATAAAATCATGAATAAATCATAGAAATCATAAGACATAAAGGTAACTTGAGGAATTCATAACATTCTTACATAGGGAGTAACCCTCTTGGTTCTGTTTGGAATACCCATCACAGTATATCCCCTAAATCTCTTCGAAAAAACCTTAACGTTTAACTCCTTCGCGTTACCCAATGCATTGGAGAGTTATATCGGGGTCACCCGCCCTTAGTTTATCACAGAACCACCCATATTAATAAAAAATTCACAAGAACCATAACATAATCATAACACATAACTTAAGCATAAATGAAAGATAACATTCCCACATTGCAGCAACAATATAACATTTTAAGAAATTGAAATAATGTATCCATTCTAAAAACCATTTCCAAAACCTATTTAAAACATTTAATAAAGAGATTTTTGAATCAAAGAGTCCCATAACACTTTGAAGCTTTTATCATTTTAAACAATTAATATCTTTATAAATAAATCCTTAAAAGCATTTTCAAAACATGGATATTAATGAGAAATATTTATAAGAATAAATCGTTTAAACATTTAAAACGATATTTTAGTTAAAGGGTTTTTATCCAAATGAGAGACACTTGAATACAATAATTGAGGAATAACATTTAATCAGAAAATTACAATATCTTGAGAATAAAGGGATTCATGATATAATATTCCAAAGGATAGTATATACACCATACAAGAGTTAATTGGTGCATAACAACAATGAAGTCTCAATAGAAATGTAAAATGAGATGAAATCCCTTATAAAGAAGGTATCCTTAAGTTAAGGATAAATCAATCTCATAGTTATGTGTGACAAATATAAATACACCCAATATAAGTTGATATTATGTGTAAAAAAATCAATGGTCATTCACACATATTCAATGGATTACATATTCAATAACTACATGTTGAACCCAAATAAATCTAAATTGGGTTAAGAAGTTCCATTGTAAAATTTCGACAGCCTAACGACGTCACTTGAAAATTCAGAAAATGAGTTGATGAGAGATAAAATGGTATCTCATCACTTGGACATAAAATTTACATAAATAAGGATACAAAAGAACATATCTCAACATAATAGTATGTGAATTAATAGACATAACAGAAGAAGTCTTTTAAAAAGAGGAGGGTGAAAGGTCCCCTTTCCGAGTTGGATAACTTTCGAAATGTACACCCCATGGAAGAAGGGTCATAAAATGAAGATGTAAATACCCATTAAGGAAATTATACTACACAAAGTGTATAATAATGGGCAGTACATACACCACTCAAAGGAAGTGGTGGTAAAGGTAGCATAAATGTCACAGGAATAAAAGTGATTTGAAAAATCCTTTATGAAAACTCGGCAGCCCAAAGGCGCCACATAAAACTTCCAAAAATAGATTTATGAGATCAAATAGGGTATCTAATAAAATTAACAAAAAAAATTAAAGTATGAGTAATATAAAATAACATCCCAAAACATAAGAAAGATGATCTTAAAAGAAATGACATAAAAGAGAGTACTTGAAAAGAAAGAGAGAGGTTGGATCCCTTACCTCGGGTCTGACTTGACTCGATTGTTCTTTAACCTCCTTAATAATAAACCTGAGTTAATTTATACTTGCTTAAGAACCTTTTTAAAGTTAATTATTCCTTTCATATCACTTATTACCATGCTATGAACACTATGTAATTATTTATGTTAATAATGGCCGTTTTGTAGATCATCGCTACTTGAGTCAAAAATAAACTCTTTATAATTACAAGTTGTTCATATGGTAAAATATATATTACATCCAGAATTATATAAATTATTTAGATATCATATATATCATATATATCCATTATATACATCCATTTATAATATTACATAACATTTAGAGGTAAGAAATGAAATGCACCGTTCATGGAGACGGTAAGTCGTACGTAAGCATGAACGCTACTTCCATGTCTATTTCTTATTTAATGGAATTAAAACATAATGATATATAATAGTATTATAATTCCAGTATTTTATAATATATAATATCATTAAATATATCCTTTATACATACCACATATGGTATTAACGAATCAAATCATATTGAGGGGGCGGTAGTCCGCACTTCCTAAAATGAAGATATCACATTTAACAATAATGAAAACCATAAAAGTATGCCATAAATGAAAAATAAAGAATCTTAATTAAAACATAAACATATTATATATCATATATAAATATTGTGACATCTTAATGGCCACCTTTGAGGGTGTGAAAATAATATTGAACAATCATCGTTTCGTGAGGCAGAAATTCACAATCCACAGAAACAATATGTTCTTTAACCATTAGATGTAGGTATGTGTAAGTGTATCTAGAATCCTCCTTATAAAAACACCCTAGTATATTTAAGATACTGGATTTGTCACAAAAGAAATGAATAAAAAGTGTTTAGGGGGTTGGAGAAGAAAAATAAAACAAAAGAACACAAGTGAAGACATTACCTTAAAATCGGGTATCTCTCTTTGATTTGAGCTCAAAAGCTTCCTTGGGAAGACTTCTTCCCAACGTGAGGCTTATATGAGTAAAAGCGGGATGTGGAGAGGAAAAATGAGCAGGGTTTGGCCGAGCCAAAGGCTTGAGAGGCATTGGTATGGTGGTAGAGGTGGGGGCCTTTTATAAGAGGAGAGGAGGGGCACTCTTGGAAAGTTACAAAATGTTACTTTATTTTCAAATGAGATTCAGATTTTAAAGGTCCCACATTGATTTATTTCTTGGATAAGGTGGTAAGTGTTCTAAATATACTCATATAATAGGTCTTTGACAAGTGTAAGTTATAGTTTTAACATTATCTTTTCATTTTATTTAAATCCATTATTAATGAGGTAATTGCTGCATCATCATGATGTCATAAATAATTTAATTCATTTAATGTATAAAAATTATAAAAAATATATCATGATGTAGGAAATATTTTTAGATTGATGATGAATATTTATAATCAAATATATTACTTGTATAACCCCATTTAAAAATTGTTTTAGTAAAACAACTCACGCTTGTGACATTTTTATTTTAACATTAAATAAAAAGTTATTTATGTCATTTTCCAACCGAAGTGGCTCCATGGGGTCCCCAAGTTTACCCATGGATTTTCTATGTCGACCATGACACATCCAATTAGGGTAGGACATGTGTCTAGGTCATTTCATTTATTAAAACATTATTTTTACCTTAACTTACACTAATTACCTCTAATCGCGATTAAAACTTAAAAGTTACTATTCACCAGAAAAATTATTTTTATCCCATTGAACCACATTTTACATCCTAATGACAACCATGTATGTCGGGTTTTTGAAATTCAAATCACAGATGTTGAAAATTTTCATTTAAACGAAAAATCACTTTTTAAACTACCACTTAGTGGTTTCACTATTCATCAAAAATTGATGTTTTTTAGAAAAATACCAAAACTTCACCCTAAGATATATTTGATATTCCAAATTCAAAAATGATGTTTATTTTAAAAAATTAAAAAAATATATTTTGCATCAATTAATTTAATAATTAATTCTCGCTGTCAAAATAAATAGCTTGTTTTTATGAAACAATATCTAATAAAAGATTGACACTAGTTTAAGTCAAATTTCAAAGTGAAATTAATTCCAATGAACAAAATTAGATTGAATGGTAAAAATATATTCTAAATAAACTCTAATATAAATAAAAAATATAATCTATCAATATAAATAAATCAGATTAAAACGAGGTTTTGAATTAAAATGCAACATTTTCAATAAAAATGATCTTTATCGGAAAAATAACAAAATTTTACACAAAGTAAATTTTAATGTCCAGATTCTAATGAAGGATTTTATTTTGTCAAATAAAACATATAAAATTGTCTAATGTATATTTAAAAAGGTTTCTCCCTCAAAAGGTGATTAATCGACCTTTTAGAGAATATTAGATGATTTATGCTTAAAATTGGATTCATTTGCATTTTAAGCCTCCAACATTTATTGGATAAAAGTAAAAATATTTGACAAACATATATAATCATTTTCTAGTTAGTTCCGTTCATTCCCGCCATTACAACATCTAGGCGTTAACTACTTTTTAAAATAATATTATTTTAATATTAGAGTGCAATGTAAGATTTCAAAGAAACTCGTTGTTGCATATTAGGTATGACTTAGAGCATAAAATTCCATTTAAAGTAATATTAATATTTTATTCAAAAATAAATATGAAAATGTCATATTATTTATTTACCTGGGGTGTTACAGCACTGGCCAAATGAATTGGAAAATGGTTATCCTTTCCACTGATTGAGATCTATATAAAAATAAATAGGGAGGGAACATTTGGAATGTAGTGAGATGACCCTAAACCATGTAATGGTAGTGAGCATATGTATAAATAATATTGAGCCTAAATCACCATTAAATATAGTGAGCCTTACTAGATTGAGTATAATCAACACATTTACATTGTATGATCTTTGGATGTAGCCTTGTGAGAGTCGAAAAAGTAAAAATAATTATGTATTGGGCTTGTTTTAATTTTCACACATACATATATATGGAAAATAGAGAGAAGATAATTTTTTCTAATGATCAAAAAATAAATTATGGGGAAATTTTATTAATCTATTAATCTTACATTCACCCCATCATAGGGTATTTATCCAAGTTGGGCTAATGGTTAAAAATCACAAATAACTATAGAGTGTGATTAATGATCATTGATCACACGTAAGTGAATGATAAATTAAATGTTATGTGCATAAAAAACATAAATCTTGGATGATTTTTAAGTCAATTTGTTCAATAGTGACGAATGTATTAGAATAAATATTTTTCAATATCATCATCTTGGAGTTGATGTTTTTTTCACAAGAACATATACATAATTAATTTCATTCTATTCAATATGAAAAATCACATCCTTTAGTTTCCTCATAGAGCTAATATTTTCCACATTTTTTGTATACATTTTAGTTTTTTTAATGCTACCCAATTGTCTATTTGAGGTTATATGGATAAATTTTGGATTTATGATTTGTCTTTAGAAAAAATCATGAAAAGTGCTTTATTTAGGATTTTTACTGATTTTTATGTCTGGGTTATTTTGTTCATTTACTTAAACATAATATTAAAAATTGAATGATTTATTTTTATAATCCTTTATTTATTTCCTTCATCTTTATATTCTGGACCAGGGGAAGATTCGAGCATATTAAGGCCTTCAAAAATCAATGAAGTTGAATAATTTTCGGAGAAGATAGTGTGCACCCCACCATAGTATCAAAAGAACATCTTTGCTTACACACCTCTAATTGAGTAGATTCCACCTGTTATAGAACGAGGAAACAATGTTGCTTCTCTAAAATTAATTTTATAGAGTTTTAAGAAATTGTGATTTCCCTTGGATGTTATTATATTGAAGGAAATGTTCTAAAAGCTTCATCCCGAAAATGTAACAATCAATAAATAATTCAAAACATCCACATTTATTGGCCAAATGATATAAACATTTAATTGGAGACATGAATGAAAAAATGGAAAAACATTAATGTAGGGGACCATGCATGAATTGTAAATTTAATGGGTCAAAATCCTATCAGATTTTTGAGCACAAATTCTACCTATAAAAAGATAGGATATCCTACCTATCCAATCATTTTTCCCATCCCCACCCCATTAGAAGAAACATGGAGACAAGTCCAAGGGCCATTTATGAATTTTTTTATTTTTTTATAATTTTATTTTACACTTCTTTAACATGTAACTCATTCATAATTTTTAAAAAGGTTTTTCTAATTCCTTCTCCATTTTTATATTTCATCCAACTCTAATTATCCATCTATCTCTTTCATTTTTACACCATGATCACTTTTAAAATTGAAATATCAAGTGACATATATAAGGCTTGGCATTGGGATAGGTTTCACATTTTTTTATTGATCTTCAAATTAAAATGTTTTAAATTTATTTCTGGTGGATGGAATGGTATGGTATAGGTACGGTGGTTATCCACCATGACACTATTTCAAAATCCATTCATTTTCATTGAGTAATAAATTTTTACTCCCTTTACATAGGGAAACCATTTATATGGTGGAGTTTTCATTTCCAAAGTTGATGAAACGACATGTATTGGAGCCTGGTTTTTTAAGAATAATATTATAATGTGAGGTGTTAACCTACTCGACTATTATGTGAGGTGTAGGAAGGTGTGCCATATTCATACTAATTCTCCAATATATAAATCAAAGGAAAGTAATTCATTAACACATTTTCGATGAATGGATTATCCAATTGAATTTTAAAAAATAGATAAAGTATGAAATTGTGTTATTTGACACTAGGAAAAAGTTAAATCTTTCCTAATTTCATTATGTCTACATCTGCATTTGCATTTATATTTAATGAATCCATGCCATTATTTTGATTTCACTATTTTTTAAAAACTTTAAAAATAATCATTTTATGTAAATTAAAAAAAAATCAAAGTGAATTACAATTGGTGAACTAGAGTCAGTGATTGAACTGACTATGACCTCCCTCAAGTGAGTCGACCCTGGTTAGCCCTTATATTGTATTAGGAAAATAAAGATGATTTTTCATGCTTTAAAACTGGTACTGTATCTAGGGAGAAAAACATTTATTTCTATTACTTTTTCAAAATTTACATTTTGTAAATATTTTTCATTTTGTAAATATAATAAAAGAATCATGATATTTTAAAATTGAAATTATTATACATGGGAAGATTACTCAAAGGTGCAATATCAAGTATTAGAGATTGATTATAGAAATCAAAATAACAGGGTGGAAAGAATGAGCAATACTCTAGATGACATGGGGAGGAAAATGAAAGGAGAAATTTACTATGTTTGTGCATTGATGAAAAAACCAGACCCTGAACCAAAAAAATAACATAAGGTAGTGGTGGAAGAAATTTCATCCCTCAGTATTGAAGAACTATAGGTTGTAAATGTGGAGGTACTATAAGACTCAGTCATCCTCAATGAACCAATTATACCAAAGATAGTTGAAATGTAGGATGACATGCCTACTGAGCCATAAGTGGGATATAAACAAGAGTTGGATAAATTTGGAAAGAATGTGAGGAACTGCTTTATCTTCTGAAGCCAAGAAAAAATGAATATCCATCATCAGTAAAACAATAAACAACCAATGAGGTGGAATTTGAATTCAAAAAGGAGTATCTTGTCTACCTGCCTTCTACCTGAGAGAGTATACTTCAAGAAGAAGATACCACTGAGGCATATATTTAAGATGAATGAACTCATGGATTTGAAACATTAATCCACTCTAGGGCGTGGAGATTGATGTAGAAAAAATATTCACCAGTTGAGGAAAACATGGGGATTCCTGACCACATTGAACATCTACAGATAGAATCCCATGATGTTATAATAGTGGCTATTCATGAAGAACAAGATACACATGCGGATACACATCTTTAGAAACCAGTAAAAGGAGAATAAGATGTTTGACATGTTCAACGAAGGAGGATGATATTCAATACATAATCCGACCCCCACCATACAAGATGTACCACATTGTGAAGGGGTCAGATCTTGTGTACCCTATCCATAGAGTACACCTAAATAATAAAAAATAACTAAAAGGTTGGAAGAACAATATATGGTTTTTCATTTCCATGAAGATCCACCCACCATCAGATTATGAACAATAGATGGTGCTTCCCACTAGAGGCAGTAAAATTTGAAATCCCACATGGAGGATCATGAAATTTTTTTTCTTTTAATGCATTTTAGGAATTTAAATTTAAATTTCCTTTCTTATATTATTCCATCATAAAACCCACTACTAATTTTTATTTTGAGATTGAATAAAATAATCCTTGTGAAAAAATGTGAAATTTTCTTTTTTAAGATCATGATTACAGAACGAAGTCCCAAAAATTTGTGGAATTGGACCAAATATTTTTTTTAAAGGGATTTAAATTTTATTTTTTTCATTTGAACTCTGTAATTATTTATCCAAATCGTGATTTGATATTTGTGAATAATTTTTCATGTCCACACTCGAATTATGCTCTACATGAAATATCCAAAGATATGAGTTTATTAGGAATCAAGTGATGGCATGTTTTAGATTTAAATGTTAATAATATTCAAATATTAGAACGGAAAAATAAATTTCAAATGCGATTCTTGGATATTGAAATAATGAATCATTATTTTAGGAAATTAGTTTGTTTATATAAATAAAAATTTTCATCCATTTTTCATGATTTGAATTTCTAAAATTCATATGAATTGATTTGTTGTTATTAATCATGCCTTTAGTGATTTTCCAAATATCATATGTGTCATTCCTGAGAGGACTTCTAGACCATGTACATCCAATTTATTCTTGATCACATTTCTTGAGTGGTCTTGGAACATGTCCACTGGAAGAACATTCGACAATACCAAAAAACATTTAAAATTATTGATGAATCTTTTGAAAAGAACATATACATAAAATTTCACCATAATATTAATCCTATATTTTTCTCATAGGGACAATGAATAACCTTTATAGGTATGAGCCTTGTTTAAAGTAAATTTTATCCATTACTACCCAACTATTGGTATTTGCATGATAATATAATAGAAGATGTGTGGGTGTGAAGGGAATCATTATTGAATGTATTTTATACATTGTTAGAAAAAATTGTTGGGTTATATTGTCTTAATGAAAAAAATTGTTGAATAAATCTTATACTTCATTGTTTCCCCCATATTTCATAAAAATATATGACAAAAATACCCCAAAAAAAGAGAGAGAAAATAGGTTGTGATTTGGGAGAAACAAAAACCACTATTTTACAGGCTAAAGATCATTGGATCATTTATTTTTAGGACATGGATATGTTGTTTGACCTAATAATAACTTTTGAAAAAAAATATGTAAAAAAGAAAAAAGAAATTAATCACGGAGGTGCACAAATAATTCATTATTTTTACCTGATTATAAACTTTATTTTGAGTTTTGGGGAAGTGGATGTTGTTACATTTAAGAGGAGAAATTCATTAAAATATTTGACATCATGAATTTTAATTAAGAGATGAAACTCATCCTTGAACCTTAAATTGTAAAGAATCAAATCCTACCAACCTTAAGCCTTAGAGTCATTTGATCCCTTATTGAAAATTCCTCAAAATTTTATATATATTTTATCCTTACAAAGTGATGAAAGTTGTTGTTTTACATGGTTATGGATAAGGCGATTGTTCTCAAGATATGAGCATAACTAAACATTATTTTTATCATGATCTATGAGATAAAAGATTCAAATGTGAGGTAATTCATGACATGACATGTTTGATAATAATGAATTTAGGAACTTGAATAAATGAAAGTCGATTTCTATCATTTATCAAAGGGAAAAAGTAAAATATTTGAATTGATTATTTCATTAATTTTTTTATAAAATTTAATTGATACATCATGTGGATTTATGAAAATTTTATTTTTCATTGAATATTGTTGGATTTTATTACATTGTAATTTAAATAGTGGTAATATTTGTTCCCTTTGAAATTTAATGTTGATATTTTATGCTTAAGGACAAGCATGGTTTATGTTTAGGTAGAATTGAAAGAGATAACATTTTCAACATTTTTGGTATTTATTTCAATTTTTTAATCCTCCCAATTTATCAATTTGAAATTATATTGATCAATATTGGATTTATGATGTGTTTTGAGAAAAATTGTGAAAAGAACATAATTTCAGATTTCTTAGAGATTTTTACCTCAAGAATATTTTATTATTTATTAAAAAAATATAATTCTAAATTGAATTATTATTTTTTATAATCATTGATCTATTCCATTCATCTTTCTCTTCTGGAAAAGGGGCTGATTCATGTATCTATACAACATGAAATATCTATGCATTTGAACAATTTTCTTGGTGGATAGTGTCAAAACCAGCATAATAACAGAATAATATCATAGCCTAAAAACATATAATTGATTTGAATCAGCCTGGAATAGAAAGAGACCACATAATATCATCTCTAAAATTAATTTGAAATAGTTCTGATGTAATTAATATTTGCCTTGGATTTTATAATTTTGAAGGAAGCTCCGTAGTACCATAATCCATAATAAGTAACAATCAATTAATAATTCATAACTTCTACATGCTATGTCAAATGATATAAAATTTTAATAGGAGACACTAAAGAAAATGGGTAACACATTTTTTGAATGGGTCTATGCATGAATTGACAATTTAATTGGTCAATAAGATGACAATTTTTAGAGGAAAAATTCTTCTATTAAATGTAGTAGATCTCCCACCTCTAAAATAATTTCATCCAATCCCCACACCATCTGAGGCACCAAGAATAGGAGGAAAAGATACATTTAGGTATTTTATTTTGTTATTTGATTCTTTTAGTTTTCTTTTACATGTCACACATTCATATTTTTTATTAATGTTTTTCCCATTCTGTATTCCATCCTTCATTTTCTACCAACTGTAATTATCATTCTTTATCTTCTATCTTTCCACCATAATATCTTTTCACATTGCAATAGAAAGTGACTAATTTGAGACTTGGCCCTAGGGGAGATTTAATAGTGTTATTTTATATTAATATTAAATTTAAAATGTTTTATATTTATATGTGGTGGATGGAGGAGAATTGTACAAGTGTAGCGGTCGCTCGCCAACACACTATATCAAAATAAATTCCTTTCAATTAATTCTTTTTTCTTCCAATGTCATGGAAAATCCTTAATATGGTGGATTTAGGAACTCATAAAGGAATTAAATTTTATATAGTGGGGTTATGACTTTTATGAATAACATTTTTGTTTGAGGGGTTACCCTAATCGGCTATTAGAGGAGGTGTGGTTTGGTTTGACGAACACATACTATAATCACATACTCTTTAAAAAAATGAAAAGTAATTCATCAGTGAGGTTTCAATTATTGTATTATCAAATTAAATTTAAACAATAAATTATTAATGAATGAATTTGTGTTATTCAAACCTAGGACCGAGTTATTTCTTCCCTAATTTCTTTTTGTCTGTATTTGCATTTTCATATAGATTTATATATTTCATGTCATTATTTTAATTTCACTATTTTCCAAAACCCATAAAACCATAATTTTTGGTAAATTATAATAAAAAAATTAATTACTATAGGTGAACAAGAATCAGTTATTGAACTGGCTATGATACTCCTCAAGTGAGACGACCCTTGTTGGCCACTGTGCTGTATTAGGAAAATAAATTTTATATTTCCACGCCCTATAGCAGGTGTGAGTCATTATGCCTTGAAAAATTCAACATAATATCTTAATTATTTGAATAAAGGTGAAATTTTCATTCCATATTCTTCAGAAGATAATGAGATCCATAAATTTAATGATTGTTCATTCCATCTATCATTATCACAATAATAAAAATTGCACAAGTTATCCAATATGAAAAAATATTTCTATGAGGATATAATACATGAATATCTAAAACATCATACAATTTATGAAATAATAAATTACATAAATTTTTTACCTTATAACTATTCTTATATATATGAATTTGAAGAATATTATAAATAATGTTACTAAATCATCATAATATTGATCCCCCATATATTATAATGTTGCTCTTGGTTTTCACATTTATAACATGTGATTACCATCATCGTATATTCTATAGAAACATTGTAATAACACGAGTTTCCATTAATTCTTTGGAAAAAATGAATACATACTTATTTGAAATAGTAAAGGGTTCATTTATTGTATACATGATGTTTTAAACATTATCCATGATAACATATCCCACTATTTCAAGAAATACTTTCTTATTTATGAGGTCATAAATACAATCCACTTTACATTACCCATATCATCACCTCTTAATCAATATAAAATATCATTTCTTTAACTCTCAGAAAGATGATAAGGGTTAGCTTTCATTAATTCCACGCTCATATTAATTAAATTTTATATGTCATCATCACCATTCAACATATAAGTTTCAATTCTTAATGATAAAATTATACAAAAGGTACATATGTATTTGATGAATCATTTTACAAAATCAGTGAATTCTAAAACATATACACATAAATCATCCAAATTTATTTTTAAACCAATACATATTATTTAACATTTATTCTTTATTTAACCTTTACAAGAATATTAAATATAAATATAGTCTTTATATTACAAAACCTTAATCTAAGAATACTTCTTACATTTAATGTAAAAAAATATGGGAAGAATATCCCATACCATTCACATGTATGTGAAATACTCTTAATCTTTAGTTGTATAAAAAATACTCATACAACCATTTGGATTATATTCCTAAGATTTCCACTTATGACATAAATTTTATCATTCAAATAATGTTCAATATACAATAATTCATTATTAACCATGTTCCTTCTATTTCCCCCCTATTAACTAGAACAAGAAATCATAGGGTGAGAAACAATTATCTTAGTAGAAAAACACAGAATCCTGAAACATTACTTATTAGATTTCTAAACAATGACACATAGTTCCATAATCAACAACATCATAGGTTTAACAAATGTTATTAATATTCACCATATATTAAAATCCATCATAATGGTTCCCACATAGTTTTTGAATTACCAATGTATATCCCTAATGTGTGTCAAACAAAGTATGAAACAACGCCCATTATCTTACAACTATTCCCGATTGAGTCTAGCTCAATTCAATGTACTTGGGGGTTTTACCCCTGTGTACATCTATTCCTGAGAAATAATAATTCTATCCTTTACCAATATTCTAGTACATTTTCCAATACATTATCTCATAGTCATACTTATCCTTAGAGACATATGTAGATAGATCCTTAAAATTTACCATAGGGATATCACTATGGTTTTCTAATACTATATTACCGGGGATAACTAAATCATTAATTTTATACCAATAATATAATCATAGGTATATGATACATGTATATAACATGATTTTAGATGATTATTAAGTACATTACAATATTTAATTCCCGAGGAGAGTAATAATTTATTTTCACTGGAATCTTGGTAATATGATCATTAAATTGTATAAAATTAATTTTAAATATCCCTTAAATATCTTACACTTTAGTGATAAAACATAAAACATTTCTTTTTAAACTGGGGAATGGAATCATAAGAAAGCGGTGAGTTCATATGCTTAGGAAGGGAAAACAAAAGAGATATGTATGCATAATGTGAGAAATATGATATGAAAACATGATCCTAACATTAAATATTCATAGAATTCATATTAATATCATAATAATAAGTCATCTAATTTTGATGGACAGTTCATAAGATATGAATCACAACTGATATTAATCATCATAATAGAATCATGAATCAAAATATCTTGTCACATAAGCATGGTGTAATTATAATTATATAAAACCATTTAATGGGTCATGGATAACTACAAGGGATATGAACATAGTGGACCAGGAAACATGTACTTCCCCTTTATGGATGAAAACACAACTGTTTCCCATATTGGATTCGGACACACTTGTTTCATAGAGTGGATCCAGAAACACTTATTTCTCATAGTGGATTAGGATACACCATTTCCCCATAGTGGATTAGGAAACACTTCTTTTCCATTTTGGATCAAGTCGGTGGACTTTTATCCCATCCTTATATCATGAGATATAATTCATTACCCAACTAATTGTAATGATATATAGGTTCCACCCATCAAATAATAAAATCATATATAAATGAACCACCTGATAGTAAAACATTCATCTTATTATGACCCATAAAAATAAATGGGTTTCCAAAACATTGTATCATTACCCATGAAATGAAATGGGTATCATAAAAATTTAATCACATCCTAACATATTGAAAATAAATATGTTTCATAATCATTTTATCTTAAAATACCCCATGAAAGGAAGCATGTTTCATAATCATTTATCATGGCATAACCCACTAAGGATAAAAAAAATTCATAAAACAAATTTCATCAAAATACAAAAAATTCATATAAATAATATAATTTTTTTCCTAATATCATATCTAGTGTAAGAAATAAACTATAACAAATGATTTCATCTTATATAGAGTGTGATTTTGAATGATAACATGAAAAATAAAATACCTTTAAATAATAACTTTTGAAAACATACAAACTTTTCCAAATAATTTTATTTGAAACCATTTTCACAAAATATAAAGTGATCAGGAGAATATAATTTAAAACATTTCTTAATGAAACTATCTTTTCTTCTTTGAATATTTTATTTTCAAATTTTAAACCATTTAAAACCCATTGTTTTTTTAAAATAAATATGAAAACTTATAAAAGAAACTTGAAATAGTTTTTGATAACATTTTTTTTAAATAAAAAAAATAAAAATGAAAAAAAAAAAAAAAAATTGAAACATAAAACATTTTAAAAAACATAGTTTTTAATGAACATTGATATCTGAATGAAAGGATATATAAAGTCATATTTTCATAATAATAATTTCTAAATTGTCATAAGTACCAAAAGTGAAAATGGTACTAATAAATGATGATAAAATTGATAACAAGAGGATAAGAAACATGATTACTTTTATTGATATATATAATAATTTTTTATTAATTTAATCATAATAATAAGTAATATCATTAAATGTTTAGATTGTACTAGTAGAATATTAAAACAATGGTTACTTTGACCCATAATATCCCTACTAGAAAAACGGGCTATACCCACGGTTCAATACCATGGGAATAGCCCCAAAAACCATGGGTATATGCTATAGCCACAGTTTTGGGAACCGTGGGCTGGAATGCTGTCGGTATAGGGGTGTCACATGTGGCACACTAGCTGTTCCATCATGGCACACAACAGACCCCACAGTTTGAAAATCATGGGGTATTTAAATTCAAAATATTTGCAAAACAGGTTTCGAACCCGCGACTCCCGCTATCCTTTACAGGCATGCCACCAACCGAGATGGACTCTCTATCTGTTATTTATATATATAAGTTCTTCTATATATTAATATTTGATATTTAATTTTAAAAATTGTACGCAGGAGGTTTCGAACACGGGTCTCACGCAAACACTCTGAACTGCCACACCAACCGAGCTCAGCTACGCATCTGTGATATGTACGTATATCTTCTTATATATACTTATATTCAGTATTTAAATTCAAAAAGGGAACTGCTGGGTTTAGAACCTGTGACACGCACTAATAATAGCAAATGTTCCACCAACCGAGCTAGATTTTCTGTATGTGATATCAGCATATATCTACTTATATATATTAAAATTCTGTAATTAAATTCAAAAAATCACTCGTAGGGAATTGAACCCTGCAACTCATGCAGAACCTCACAATCGCGCTCCGACAGAGGACCAACCGAGCTAAGTGAAGTTTGATGTAATAAATTTATATGTGTATAAATATATTAACCTAAATTTTCAAAAATATCCTACCTACAAAATTTTTTACGTGTCCCGCCAAAATTTATTTCCGCGCGGGAAATCTATACCCACGGTTCTAGAGAACCATGGGTATAGGTCTTCAAAAAAACTGCAGTACCTACGGTTTTCAAGAACCGTCAGTATAGGTCTTCAGAAAACACCATATACCCACAGTTATCTCCAAAACCGTGGGTATAGGTGTTAAAGGAAAACTATACCCATGGTTTTTGGCAGAACTGTGGGTATAGGTGGCCTATACCCACATTTTTCCTAATCCGTGGATATAGGTTCACCTACTATCCCTATACCCACGGTTTTTTGCAAAACCGTGGGTATAGACCTGTTTTCCAGTACTGTATAAATGATAGATAAAAATTACATAATGTTTAAAATATCATGAAATAATGATACTCAAAATAATCATTTTTAAAGGTAAATTTATACTTATTAGAGTAGAATATAGGTTCATAACATGGCATGCGTCTCAAAGAAGGTAAATTGTGAAAAAAACTACATTACCAATTTTGTATATTATGAAACATAAAAAACATTAAAGAGATATAATAATATATATATATATATATAAGTATATTACCATTAATTTAAGTATAATTATCATATAATACATTTATATAATGTATATAAACAACAAAAAACATTACTTGTGAACAAGAGATGTATCTCATTGAAAATAAAAAGTGGGATGATAAAAAAATTACCTTAAGAATTCCATTTGTTTTAAAAAATTGAAAACACATTTATAATAAATATAACTTTATTATAAAAATAATATATAAAAATATTATTATATACAATAAAATATATTAATTTATTATTACTTTATATTACCTTTTGGTTTACAATTCCATGTAAACGTCTCATTTTTGGTAATATTCAAATTGTTTTTCGTATATGCTTGCAATTTTTATTCTCTATACTCTTAAAATGAAAATAATTTACATATTTAAACAATGTAAAAATGATATAAATATATTTTATATTCATTAGATAAATATTTATAACAATTTATAAAATATAGAATCATGAAATAGAATACCCCATCTAGGGAGACATGAGGCTGTACGTATGCCTAAACAATGATTCCATTTTATTATCATATTGAATTAAAGTAAGAAAGTTACATATAACTATACACACATATATATATATATATGATATCATTACAGTATAATTATAACTATATTTATATATATAATATTTTCACTTAACTCATCTTTAATACATTCTATGTAATGTGGGAATGAATCGCATTGCTTTGAGGAGTCTGTAGTCCACACATCGACAAACAAGTTTATCGTATTTGCACAAAAATTAATGAAGGGTGGTATATGTTATATAATAATTATAGAATAAAAAATATATCATAAATTTTATATATATAATATAAAATGATTTTTACTTCATAAATCCCAACCATGATAGGTGGTAATGGAAAAATGAATAACATTGTTTCGAGAGGTGGTAGTTCCATGTGCACAAGAACAGTGAGTTCGTTAATCATTATTTGGAGGTGTCTGCTAGTGTAGATAAAAACATACATTAATGAAATATATATATGTAAGATGATATGGTTGTTATATAATCATGAAATATAATTATTTCATGGGGTGGAGATGAAAATAAAATAAAATATCTTGTGGAAGTATATTTCCTCTTATTTGAGTAACTCATTTTTGTTTTCATCAAAAGGGTTATTTGGTAGGATTTATAACCAAAGAGAGGATTCCAAGTAGAATTTAAGTATTTTGGTAGGATATTTTTGTAGGTATTGGCTGAGCTAATGTGGATTTATAGGTGTATGGAAGTGAGGTCTATGTGTTCCCTTTTAATGTGGAAGTGTTGTGAAATTCTTTTAAATATAAAAAATTAAATGCTATTGAGGGGATCCCATTTGATCATCTGGAACTATTAATTTTCTAGTTTAGATAAAAGAGGTTATGGTTTTTGAGATATATCTATGATGTGGATTTTTTTAAATGTTTCTGGGACTTTTTGTGCCTTATTATTATGGTTTAGTCCTTCATTTAAAAATTTTCCCTCTTAATAAATTTAAATAATTTTCATCAAATTCCATAATATTTTATGTAAACTAAAATGTTGAACATATTATAAATTATAAATTATGAAGAATAAAATTATGGAAAATATTTTTCAAATTTATAATTAGATATGTGGCTGACATTAATTTAAATTTTATCTTGCATACGTGTTGTGAGAATAGGTTTTTAAAGCATAAAATTCCTAAAGATTGAATTGTTTTTATTTTCAATATCAAGGATAATTAGTTTTCAAAAAACAAAATGGTATTAATTTATGTTTGATTTCAAAAATTATTCTTTAAAAAATTTAATATATAAATAATAACATAAATAAATTTTATATTTTTTTTTTGAATTAACAATAGGGTTTTTAACTACTCATTAAAAAAGGAATCTTCTTAGAAAAATACCAAAAGTTTACCCAAAGTAAATTTTTATATTATACTATCAGAAATTATTTTTATATTTTCAAAAAAAATATAAATCTATTAATGTAATTTTTAAAAAGGGTTCACCATTAAAAGAAGGTAAAATAACCCTTTGGAAAGATATATCTTTTTAATCATAATATTGTATTTATCCTAATCATATTCCTGTAGAATATATTGAATGGGTATCAAAAATAGTGATTGAATATAATATATATATATATATTATTGAAAACCATAATCAAAATTAGTTTATTTAATTTATTGTGATAAAATTATATTTGTACATAGAAAAATTTGTTTCATAGAAAAGAAACATCATTATTTTAAAGTAGAACATACATTCACGTCTACTAATTGATAACCAAAGGGTTCATTTATATACATGAGTAAAAATTATTATAAAATTTTCATTAATTGTATTCATATAATCCATTCAAATGTATGGGTGGAACATATAATAATATTTTAACAATGCTATTAATATTATAGTCTAGTCCGGTTAAACTCAACCTTTTGTGTTATGCAAGCTCTCAAAGGTACTCGACAATATGTGTAACATAAGAAAATATATTGTTCCATTTGTCAAATTTTAATCTATAAATTTTGTGTAGTGAAATATTGTCTTGGGGTTTCATATAATGAAATCAAAACATTGTTGTTTGAAATAAAAATATCTATATTGAGTGTTGTGTGAAATGGAAAATATAAAAATATTAGGGTGTTATATTGGGAGTTATAGAGTAGTGTATTTGTAATTTTTAACTTTTTTGTTTTGTTTTTCAATTTAGTACACTGATATAGGACATGGTGTAGTTCTGTATGGTTGTAATTTTTTAATATTTTGAGTTGTTTTACATTGTTATCATGAATTATATAACCGTTGTTTTAGTATGGTATACTTTTTTGGTTATTTTATTTTAAAATGGAAATCATCCCCCAACTATATTCAATCCCTTAAAATAAATTGCTATAATTTTTCATCTTGGGGATTTTAGTTATGTCTTAGTTGTGATTCTTCCTCAAATCATTCAAATGAGAAGGGGAAGGATGTTACAAATGGTATCATATTGTTCTGTCCAAGACATATAAATCGTATAAGTCTATTTTAATTGAAATATTTTGGAAATAATCTATATCGATAATCATTAATGGATTTTAAATTTATTTTGGTTGAGTCCTTTGTGTTGGGTTGGAATAAAGGATTCATATTTTCAAGATATAAATTATACATTATAAAAATATATAACTAATATATTTATGTTGAGCATCAATTTAAAATGGAGTTGGGTACATAATTTATTTAGAGACACTTATAGGATTTATAATCTAATAATCCTAGGATTATATATTGATAATCATGGATAGAAATTAATTCCCACTGGGAGTGAATATTTCATATTGAGAAATTATATATCTTTTGGTGCCAAAATACTAAATTTTGAAATGTATTGAAAAAGTACTCAAATTCCATACCACGAAAACAGAATAATAGTGTTTTTTTGAAAATAGTTAGATTTTGAATAACATTATAGAGTTTAAAAAAAGATTGAAAATGGAATTTGTTAAAGCTTTATAATTCATTTCCACCATTCTTCTGATGTGGTAAATTTTATGTTTATGCATTCAATTTCTACATATTGATACCTATTGGTTTTTCTCATTATAGAAAATGGAATCTAATAGTTGTTAAAGAAAACAATCCGAAGAACATGCTAATAATGGGTTTTCAACTAAGCCACAGTGAACCAATATCTATTTTAGGATACTGTCCATGATTTTCGGACTGTTGATAGAAAGAACAGATGGGATGAACCAAGGAAAGTGTATCATTCTATTCAATTACAAAAGTAAAATAAAACAATATTTCAAAGATATTCAGAACCAGAGAAGGTTGATGTGCAGCTGAATAAGGTTAATTAAATCTTCTATCTTTTAGGAATAATACTATATATGAAATTCATGATATAAAATTATATACTGAAGTATCTTTCAAGAAAGTGGTGGGATTTAGCAGTTCAAAATAAATTTTACACAGTCACTAAATTTTTTGATTTTGAAGAACTATTCAATAAAAAATTATATCCTCATGTGTCCATGTATTTAATAATAACTTTATTTTATTAGCATAATGAATGAGATCCTATAAATGTATGATTGTGGGGCTAAATTTTGTAATTTAGTTATCCTTTCACATGATGATGTGGATAGTTCATCCTTGAATGGCCATATTTTTGAATCGGGGGTAAGGTAGGATATTTAATTGAATATTGTGATGCTTTGTATAAATTATTATATTTTAGTGGTCAATAGTGTAATGGTGGAATAAAGGTTATTCTCAATATCTATGGGTGAAGGGATCATCTTTACATCAACAAGAAATATCAACAACTCGAATGTTTGGGACAAGTTGAAGGGAGACACAAATTTCCATGGTTGTAGAATGGATATGAATTTAACATTTGGATTAGTGAGTCATCCTCCAAGGAATAAGATCAAGTAGGGATTCTTATAATGTGTTTATCTAGATTACATGAAGTGAGAGTGTGTGAAACCACCTATAGAATCAAAAATTTCAACCAGATGATGCATCTTTAGCGATGTTGTCGTAGTGATCCATGTTCTTTTTTTCATGACACATATAATATTTTTTAAATTTTTTCTTCCAAAATGCGAAGATAGAAATAAAATACATCTCATTATACAAATATAAAAATCCATGGTTATTCTTAGAATACCATGACCCATCAAAAGGAAAATCTCAACAGGGAACTAAAGAGCAATGTGATAAGAGTAAACAATTTAATGGGTGTGAGAAAGTTATTGTGAATGATCAATCTGAACCATCGACAGCGAGAGGTATGATTCTTTTGAGTTATACCCTTATGAATGTATTGTTGGATATGGGTGGATCCCATTCATTTATTTTCACTCAATATTATCATTTAATAGGTATTCATGATAAGATGATTCCATCTATTTTGAAACATTAACATTCTCATCATACAAGAGAATATTGATCCATTATTTGTAAACCATGGTATATAAAAATTGATGAAGTTGAAATAATATGGTATTTATCTATATCTAAAATAGTTGTCTATGACATAATCATATGTATGGACTTGTTGAAAATGTTTAACACACACATCATGTTTTATATGAGAATTTTTAATTATATGACTGATTATGGAATCGATATTCTTTTTAAAGGGGAGCAGAATGTATTGATAGGTGAAACAGGATTGTTGGAAATAGTAGTTTGAATTATCTCATACCAGTTGAAATTGGTGGTTGTGGAATTGATGGAAGAGTTCGAGATAATAAATTTTTTTGTAGTTGTTGATCAGTTTCCGGATGTTTTAACTAAAATTTAGTTAGGTTTCTAGCCATAACTTAATTGGAGTTTGTGATTGATATCTTTTTAGTGATTAGTCTTATTTACATTCCTCATTAATATATTATACAAATAGATTTTATGGAATTTAATATGAAATCATAAGAGCTATAATGAAAAGGGTTCATTCAGCTTACCACATCTCTGTGGGAAGCACAAGTCTTGTTTGATAGAAAGGTGGATGTAACTCATCAATTATGAGTATATTATAATAATATTAATAAGGTTTCAATAACTACTATATATCTACTTCAACAAATTGAGGATATTTTTTACCACATGATGGGAGCCTGGTGGATCTCTGAAATTTTCTTGAGATCGTGATATCACTAATTGTGGGTTCAGAAAGAGGATTTTCCAAAAATAAATTAAGATGAAAATATGACCATTATTATTATGTGGTTATGGATTTTGGATATATTAATGAACCATATGTTTTTATAGAATTGATGAATCAGTTATTTCAAACAAATTTACATTCTTTTTTTTTGGTGGTTTTTGTGGATGGAATGTTGTTGTATTCAAGGACAAGGGTTGATCATGAGAAACACTTATTGATAGTGTTGAGGATTTTTTGGGATCATCATCTATGTTTTAATTTAGAAAAGTGTTATTTTTTGGATAGAATAGGTACATTTAATTATCCACTTTATCTATAAAAAATGTGTTTCTATGGATCATGAAAATATTTAATTGGTTATATATTAGAAACAACAAAAGAATGACTTCGAGATACACATTTTCATTGATTAGGCTATTTATTAACAACATTTTTTCGGGATTATGAATCAATATCTTCACCTTTGATAGTATTAAATGTGAAACATTCCCCATTCCAATGGAGTGAGGAATTTCAGAATTCTTTTTAAGAGATTAATGTTAACCCTACATCCACACACAACATGATTTTTCTAGAATTAGGACATGGGTATGTGGTGTATATTGATTCTTCAGGATCTTGTTTGGGATGTCTTCTCATGCAGATAGATCATGCTATTTTTATGGCTCAAGATAGTGTCAGTTTAATGAGATGAACTACCCACCACATGATTTGGAGTTAGCATCTTTTGACCTTGATTTGAAGAAATATAGTCATTATTACCTTGGTGATAAATTTACTATGATTACATATCATAAGAACATGAAACATATTTTTTGAGAAATAAAATTTTACCTATGAGAAAGATTAGGGATGAAGTACCTTTAAATGATTGACTTTGACATGATGTAAACATTGGGTAATATAAATTTAGTGGAAGATTCATTCAGTATAAATTCATAAACTCATTTGAAAAAATAAGATTAAGATTAATGAAAGTTGATGCTTCTAATAACCAACACGAACTTGTATTTTGATGATGTAGGTAACATTGAGGTTTTATTTCAAGTTTATTTTGTTCTTGATTTTTTTGAGTTAGTTGAAGAGTAATAGTAATCTTATTATGATAGTGTTTTTATGTGGGATAAACTAAATGGTTGGGACACTACATAGGGATGAAAGCTAGATGGAAGTTTACTTTTATGATTTCAAGGTCAGATGGTTATACAATTGGCTTATCATGATCCACATCTTCATGCATACTACCATAAAAGATGTTTTTTCATCTTAGAATATATAATATTCATATGAAATTTTAAGAATTGTATTGATGGGTTGATATAAAAAAGAAGGTGGTTTATTTTGTTTTGAGATTGTAAACCAATAAGCATATAAAAGTTGAGAATCAGTGACTAGGAGGTATGTTATAGTCTTTACCTTTTCCAAATAGGAAATGGGAGCATATAGACATGAATTTGATTATATGTCTCCCAAGAAAGGTAACAAACATGATTCTATATTGTTGATAGATGATCAACTCATAATGTCAAACCATTTAATCCGTATCTGCGAATCTCATATGGTGGAGGAATTGTAGAAAATCAATATCGAAGATGTGGTAAAAGTCATGGCATAAATGTGGTGATAGTATCAGACTGAGATCTGAGGTTTTAATCTAATTTATGTAATATTTTATAGTATGTCCTTGGTACTTAGTTTAAAATGTGTGTGGTATATCATCCTGAGATATGTGGAAAATATAAGAGAATGATATAAAATTTGGAAGTTATTATTAATTCTTGTGTAATGGATTTTGGTGGATCATGGATGGATCATGTACTATTAGTTGATTTTTTACAAATCAACAGTTATCAAGAATCAAAATGTAATGATATTTTTGAATCATTATTTGAGTTTCCATGTCATTGTCCAATTTTTTTATAGAAAGAGATCAGCCTTCACTAGTTGGGCAGAGCATTTTCTAAAAGGCAATGGGTAGGATTTAGTTGATTATAAAGTGTGTATAGACTACTCAGATTCATTACAAATCTTATGTGGATCATTGATTATTTTCATTTTCACTTTACGTGAGTTATGATGTGTTCTTATGGATCTCTCCAAGGCTTGGGCATCCCCTTTTTGTGATACAAGGAATGTTATCTATTTGATACATAATCCACTTTGAGAGACTATAATGGATTGGTGATATAGGATATTGGTTAGATTTTCCCCTGTGGTTTAGTGTTGTCCACAATGTGTTTCTAAAATATCAGTTGAAAACATATTAGCATGGTCTTGACCATATGATCTGATGTGATAAAGTTGACCTAGAGATGTAGGCTTCTTTGGTTCTTGTGCCAGTTTGGATTGTCGAATTCTAATATAAATTTTTTCATTGGAAAAGGATTGTTATAGTGTGAGTTTATTGGTAAAATGATGGGATTCAGGAAGAAACATTTGATCATGAGAATGAAATGATCATGTAAAGGCATGTTATTTTTTTGGCCACTAATTTTTTCCCTATTTTTGAGGACGGAGAGGCAAATGGTTTCGAAATTTTGGCACCCCAAATTTCAAATATATAACCCATTATTAATTTATCTATACCATATTTTGTTTTTTTTGTTTTTGAGGGTTAGGAAGACTACGAGAATGTTTTTGGTGTTTTTATGGAGGTTCAAGGTCTGATAATGGTGAGTGCAAACAATGTAAATTCTTGAAAAACCCATGAAAAGGGTTTCAGTGGTTCCTGGAAAGATCACAGTAATGAAAATAGTTTTCCCATAAACATTCATACACCATGGTTAAATTATACATTTGGGAACAAATACATTTTCACTAAAATCTCGCGGTTTTTTTGGTAGTGTGACTATCCATGCATGGTTTAATGATAGATTCTAAAAAAGATTATTTAACTTAATTTTTACCCAAACCCCCTTTTGAACATATTTTTACAATAACATATTCTACCATCATCCCCATGAGTGTGGAGACTTTATCCATCAATCTTGAAGTGATCTGTTGGTAAATCATGGCGAGTTAAATGGAATATTTCATGGTAGGTTTCTATTCGTGGTGTTTTTTCATTGATATACTCTTACCCCCATTCATTGATTTAATAATCTGATAAATTGGAGGTATATCTATGATATTAGATATTAAATGTGATGATATTTCTCTATGTGGATGATAGGTTACAATATCTATGGTGGTTTTTTGATATTTAACCACAGTTTGTTGAAAAATTATATTAATACTTGTTTTTCTCTATTGTTTCTACAGTAGTTGGAATCTCTCTCAAATCCAATTATTATAACATAAAGGATATATTTAAAATTATTTTATTTTGTGTAATTTATTTTGAATTTATTGTGTAACTATTGATGGAAAATGTCTTTGTTTAGAGTTTATGAAATTGTTATAATTGGTAATTTTTTTTAACGTGACAATTATAAAATGATTTTAAATTGATGAATTTAAAATGGTTTTTTTATTCATGGAAAATTAGATGGAGTGTGATTTAAATAAAAATGGTTATTCGGTTGAAATGTTTTTGGAAATGATTGTTTTGGAATGTTTTTTTGGATTAAATGGTCATGCTTGAGATGAATGGGATGGATAATGGTCTTGAAGTATCGCCATCATAAGGATGGATTATAGATGTAAAGTTCCACCAACAATGGTATACACCATGATTGTATGGATGATTTTCTGTGTCTTTGGTCAGATTAAATGGAAGAGGAAATTCTAAAATGGGATTATTGAGAAATTATTATATAACTAGGTTGTTGTCTTTCCATTGATATAGTGTGGTTTGAGAAAACAATTCATGAAATATATTTCAAATTATGATACAAAATGTTTTTATTATTTAATATTATTTTTAAAATGATCTTACATGTTCTATCCTAGTCTTCTGAGTATGGATGTCATTCATTGAAAAAATACTGAGTTTCATTACACAACCCCTTCATTGTAACATTGGTGACATTTCAGATATTTTCCATTAGTATATAGTCAAAGGGAACATATCACATTTATTTAGTTGTGTTTAATGACACATTATAATTGTTTTTTTTTGATTTGGATCAAGAAGATTGTTGGGATATAGGGATTAATTTCTTTAGATTTTATACATTTTTGGTTTAATATTCCACTTCTTTACACTGATATATATCATGGTGTAGTTTATTATGACTGTCGTTTGTTATTATTTTGAGTTTTTTACTCTGTTATTATTCATAATACAGTTGTTATTTTGGAATTATATACTTGTTTTTGATTGTTTTATTTTCAATGGGATAATCATTATCTAACTCTAATAAACCCCTTAGCATTTATTGATAGTCCTTTTCATCTTGGGGATGTTCCCTAAGGCATAGTAGCAATCTCCCCTTGACTTAATCCAATCAAGAGGGAATGGATGTTAAAAAAAATATAATGTAACTCCAATCCATTTTTCATATCTCCCATCAACATAGAGTGACACATACCATCCTCATGAAAACACTAGGACACCAATCTTGTAATCATCTCTTCAAATTCACCATCCATTATCACTGATCCATAACTCAATTCGAAGTACACATAACCAGTGTTCAAATTCTCTAAGGCAACATGGATTATCTTAAAAAATATAAAAAATGCACACTCTCCCTATCTTACGGATGATTAAACATATGTAGAACGTAATAACTATTTCATACCCACAATCCACCTCAATATCATCCAAACCCAATGGTTGTACACCCCCATATCACCCAATCACACAATAATGCAAATTTTTCCATGATTTTTACGTCATCAAAACTATGCTCATAGAACAAAATGAACTATTCTTCAAATAATATCAATATCATATGGAAAATATAATTAATGATCCATCCTTTTCAATAAAACTGTGGAAACCTAGTCATGTTATGTCGTAAAACTTAATCATTTACAACTCAAAAAATGTTCCATATCAGCAAAGAATAAACCCCTACTTTACCCTTAATTTATCTATTCATATCAAATATATATCCAACAGGGTTAGGTATCCAACCAATATTGTCCCCAAAAACCCCAACGTCAATAAAGAATTCACTAATAGTTATTTGCATATCTATATTCAATGTCAGTAAAAATTCCATTCATCTACCCTCACATGGATATACATATCCTTAGTGAAACGTGTTCCAATATCAGACCTCATACCATTGGCATAACATGCATGTATTTAACCCACCATGGTTTATCAAAAATTCATGTAATTATTTTAATGAAATACCAGGGGTCACTATACAACCCTTTGCATGGAGGGGTTGTATAACCTTCACCAATGCATGCCTCACCATTTGAACAAAACAACATTCCATCAAACAAAATCATCTATTTTAAAACCGTATATTAGATTGTTATAATTACAAAAATAATTTTTATTTATAAAACATTTATATGTTTTTTTTATAATTTAATTTTTGACTATAATGAAATGGAATTTAAAATCACAAACAAGAATATCATTTTTAGGTAAATATTATGTGATGAAACAGATGCATAAATTCTTTCCTCATTCTACTATATGAAAACATCCAAAAGAAAATAAATAAATATATAAAATAAACATAACATATTTTAATCAATATTTAAAGTGAAATACAAAAAGGAAATAAGATATATCAAATAACACTTATAAGATTAAATTTTCTCATGAATGGTTTTCATTACTCACCAATCAAAGGTTCTTCAGAATCTATGACAGTTTCATATTTTATATCTATAATATCCCAAATAGTAAGATAAATAAATCATAATATACTATCATATTTTTAAATATAATCTAAAACCGCACATTAGTTTTCAAGGTTATTTGATACATGACCATATGTATGTCTCATTGAGCACAAATGGATAAAAACTAAAGTGTCCCCAATCAGATGGACAAATTGGGAGTGAATCAATTGTATTATTTTTATGAATTATTTACCTTTTAATTCAAACTCTTTAAATTATTATGTTTATCAATCCAATAAATAATTTTCTATTGTCATCATCTTTTTTTGTTGGAAATAAATAAATGATATCAATAAAAATATTGACAGGATTCAATATGAAATCCTACTCCATGAAATTTTGGTTACACCCCTAAAAATGAATTATACAATATCATTGATAATTGATTTGAAATAAAAGTCTTTCCAGTCCAATCAACATTTATTCCACTATGATTTTTCAATAATTTCATTTTATAATTGAATCGAAAATATTACAATGGGTTCTGGAATCCACAATATGAATCTTCATTTCATAAATGATAATCTAGTAAGGATAGGCTTCTTTCCCCTATTTGGTTTCATTTACACCACTTGGAAATATGATCTTTCTCCATGAGTAGATAAATCAGTTTACCTATCATGTTTAGCCATTAATAACATCACCAACAACAAATTTTGATTATCCCAACACTTCTCAATTGTCTCCAAGAACTAGAATGATGTGATTTATTCTTCTAAATATGCTACCAATAGTTATTCTTCACTACTTTATGATCTATCAATTAGATAATATTCTATATCTCTCATACAATATTTTATAGGTAATATCATAAATCTCTCAAATAGTTTATACAAGTTCTATCTATTATATTCACAACATACTTCTTTCACATCTTTCATATATTTATTCTATCAAAATAATATTATATGATTATTTAAAATTTTTCATATTAAGAAACTCCTCAAACATTATCAGATGTGATCCTATTTAATTTAATTGTTCAATGGGTTTATTGAATTATTCCTCACTTAAATTCGTATACATTTTTTCTTCTAAACCCTTTAAAGTCTCAATATTCATTTTTTCACATGATACAATAATATTCACATAATATGTAATTCCTAAAATGAATCTTATTTTAAATACCTTAATGAATTATTCCCTCATAAATTTTTCTTAAAAAAATATAATATTTATAGTGTCTTATCATCCTCATATATTACTTCAAAAAAGGATAAGATAACACAATATACATGGATTCGTACATCTTGAACATATGTTTCTTGTTATTTTCAAAATTTTGGTTTTTAAAAATCCACCCTAGTTTATAAGTATATAATCCAATAAATCACTATTAAACAACTATATTAATTCAATATGTTCCCTCAATTGACATTTTTCACCCACTAATTTTATAAAAAATGATTTAGAAATTTTGTATAATTTCATTACATTGGGAAAAATTCTTATATGATTTTTGAATCATAATATGTGGTATTGTTAACCGATTTCAATTATCATTTGAATCATTATACAGATATGTCGTTTCACAAATATATAAAATTTGTATGTGGAGATTTCTATACATGGATGTCTTATGAAAGTTTATATACATGGATTTTTAATACTTTTAACAACTTCCAAAATTTTGTCATTTTCCATATTCTTTCTTTTTCTTTAATTGACTATTTTTCATAGATTTCATTAAAAATATTATAATTTTCATTATCATGATCTCATAAATGTTTTGTACTCACAAAATGTTAGAATTTGACATGCGTTCAATCATCATTAATCTCATATGTTTCTTTTTCCTTGGAATCAAACACCATGAATTCTCATTCCATGGGAGCTCATTTCATATATACTTATCCCATGGAGGATTTATAATTTTCATGTGAAATAATTAAAATAATTTCTAAAAACACTGCTCAAATATATTTTAATGATAAAATATCAACAAAATCTTTTCATACATTCCATACCTATCATAATATAAATCATCATAAATAAACATTTCAAAATTATTTGAATACTTCCACTTGATTTCATCAATATGTAACCTCATGATTCTATTTCCATTACATGGATTCTTGATAAAGAATGAAGTCCAATGTATTTTCATGAAATTCTAAAAACCCTCCTAAATTCATCATCACCAAAATAAAAACATATTTAAATTCTTACAACAAATTTTATACTCGCTTGGGGACATTAATATTTCCCTTTAATGTTTTTTGTAATACC
This sequence comes from Viscum album, assembly GCA_963277665.1. NCBI lineage: Eukaryota > Viridiplantae > Streptophyta > Magnoliopsida > Santalales > Viscaceae > Viscum > Viscum album. The sequence goes on along the minus strand of OY728157.1, from coordinate 1,255,099,311 downwards.
AAAACCCCTCAATGTCAATATGTGTGATTGAATATATTATTTACTCCAATGAAATGGAATTAGATAGATGTATTTTCAAGTTTAATTAATCTCTCATGAAGTTCCCACTCCTCTCACCCATTATAATTTTTATAGAAGGACAATACCAGATGGTTCTCTTAATAATGAGAACTTGTTTATTCATCACTAAGTCAATGCAGGATCACAATGAGTAAAAAATAAAAGGGTAATAATCATGGTTTTATATGTTATATATATATATATTATAATGTATTTGAAACCATTATAATAATATTTTTAGTTATAAAATAGGGGATATATAAAAGATGTTATTTTAAAATGAACCTGTAACATTAACATGTATCTCAAAAAAATAAGTACAATTTATGTGAAAGTCATATAATTCAATATTCTTCATTTATTTTATTTTAAATAATAATAACTAAGCCTTGAATGTCTAATTAAAAAACATCATACCTTGTGATTTGTGGAAAATTAAAAAAATTATATATTTTAAGGAATACTTTATATTGGATGAATTTTTTGATAAATTTTCTCACACAATGGATTCATACATCTTCTCTTCATGGTTGTTGAGAAAATACATGAGAATTTGTTTTTCATTTTTCAAAGTAGTGAAATAAAATCAAAAATCTATTTTTTAATGTATAAAAAAAACTCATTAAACAACCTAAATTACATTTATGTCAGCCCGTAACTAAACCATAAGAATATAAGAAAATGAGGTAAATCCATTATTCCTTTAAAAGGATCATTCCATAGTTATGTATTCTCTCTACTGGGTCTTTTTCATTATTCAAATTTCATCTCTTTTCATTTACATTTCTTAAAGATAATAATAATGTGAAATAACATTCTTTACATCATATGTTATGGAATTCATGCAGTCATTTGGCATCATCATACACCTTAAACAATATCCATGGGTTGATAGAATAGTCATATAGTTCATTGAACAATGACCATCTTCCTCATATCCCACATAATTTTTTTAAATTTATATGTCAATATTTATTTATCCTAACTCATTGAACATTTAATAACCCTATTGTATATTTTCCACTCTTTTTACTTAGTATTGTTTTCAAATTACATTAATTTTCGGACAATTTAAATTAATTCGGCTAGAAAAATAAGCACAATATCCTATCATTTTTAGCCTTATAATAATTTTTGCAAATATAAAAATATATATTCTATTGAGATCTCTTACATTTTGCAATATTGGAAAATTCCCCTACTAAAATGTTTGAATACCTCAGCCTGATGACCCTTCAAATTGTATATACCACATTATTCTTCTAGAACCTGAAATTGGTTTCATGTAAGTATATTTTGGGAAACCATGTCACAAATAGTCACCACTATGATTTTATCCCCATATACACACCCAAATTTACATTTGGGTTTTCCCCCATTGTAAATAGTTACATATTGAACCTGTAATAATAATATATCTTACAATTCATACCATTTACCAATAAACCCATTGAAATAATGATAATCCAAATTACATCTGGGTCCCTCTAGATTTTCATTCTTGTTTCCCTATTACAATGAAATAGTTTTTTTATTTTGATGGTACTGACAATCTTGGTTCACCTATGTATTTTTTGTGTGTGAAAGATTCCAAAAAATCCATCTTATTCCAAACCACCTCATTTTTTCATTTTTATCCTAAAATTTTAAAGTAGAAAATTATATGATTCCATTATAATGATGTGTAGATATAAAATGTTATTTTGAATTATTTTTCTGAAAATACATAGAATTATATGTATTAACCTAAACTAATATATTTAATCTTTCAAAAGCCATGTTCATCTCATGAAAAATAATTAGGCATATGGGTTGTGTCAGAAATAACTATTCTTCTTTGATAACAATTTTTTTCAATATTATAGAACATTTTCCCTTATTCATCTGTCATTAACTTATGCACCTTGATCTCCTCAAAAAAAGATTCATTTCATTATCAAACTCATTTTTATTTTCAACCATACTATTTTTATTAAACTCTTCATTTTAATTTTCTAACTTCTTATTCTATTAAGCCATAGTTTTATTTTAATCTTTGATTTGTGTAATATAATATTGAATAGATTATAGAATCTCATTCAATTACTACTCAAGAACATTTTATCCTTCCCTTTCATCAGCTCTCTTTGAAATATAAAATCATTATTTTTATTGGGAATTGAATTTGTCCTCATCATCACAAAAATTTCATTATTTTAGTTATTCATTCTTATAAATTAAATTATTATTTTTAATTATCTACGTCTTAAAATTTTTATTCCTCTTCAACTTTTTAATGGCTTTTCCTTATCAACAGATTCACATTATTCAACATGTTCTTTTTTTAATATATCAAATTCAATCCTACATAATAAAATATAATAAATGTATTACCATTATGTTTCTAGTTTTACGTCTTCAATATATTTTATAAAATGGAGATTTTTTTTCTGATGTCATCATTAGATTCCTCATCATATAAATTACTTAATTCAACATCTTAATATAATTTTAAATTCCATTATAAAATTGTTCAAATAAAATTTCAACTTTGAATATATTTTTAAATGATATAGCCGTCTTTATTTCATATGCTATGAGGGTGTACTAAAGTTCATCCAATGTCATATTATTGCTATCTTACAAAGCCAAATCCTTGCGACCAACCATTATGTGAAATTAATAATGATATTTTTCGCACATATTAAATCTTGAAGCTTATCAAAAAATCCTAATTTTTTAGATATTTCATTTATGCTAGTGAAATAATTATTTATATTCTCATCATTATCTATATTTTCCTCATTCCCAATAAAACAATTACAATTTAGATTCCATCACAATTATATTATCATCATAGTTGTTTCCCAATTTCCCTAAAATTTCATTGGTGGTCTGGAGACTCTTGAATCATGAATATAATTTCACTAATATAAACATAAGAATTTAATTTTATGGGGTTTTCAACCATCTATATATTCTTATTGTTAGTTGAAATCATTTGATAAATCTCTATAATGTTAGAAAACCTAAAGTGTAATTATATTTTAATTGTAGTGCATGTGAAAAGAGAAAGGGAAATATAATATTCCATCATTTTTAGTAGTTTATACAATAAAATATTATCATTTCTAACTATTCATAGATTTTTTTAGTTGTTTTTATGATCATATATTCTAATATCATTATAAGAGACCTTATCTATGAAGCCACAAGTATTGAAAAAGGATAGATATACCATTGAGATTGGGGTCAATCAGAATTCTTCATTTGAGGAAATATTTAACATTTAATTTAAAATCTATAATTATTTGTGGTTATCATTCCACACAACAAATTATCATATTTCTCCCCAATTTTGAATTAAATAAATGAAATATATTAGCACAAATTAATTACAACATTTTTCTTGAAATTATAATCCTTTCCATGGTGGTTATACTCACCACATTAATTATCCACTATATTCAACAACTATATAAACACATGTACAATTCAATCATGTCAACATAGATTATACTATATTCACCTAAATAATTTTATTCCAATATGGATTAACATGAATCCCATTATATTTAAAAATTCATTAGAAGAGTCTTCTCTTATTCAACAATGATTTAATAAAGGATGATATTTTCCCTCACTTTTCCATATTAACATTATGGAAATATGAAATTCCTCCATGAGTAGATAGATCAACTGGTAATCACATAAGCAACCTTTTGGGACACAAGTGATTACCAATTTTTATTATCACTAGTGGCCTCAAAACTCACCCAGATAAAGAATGATCTATATCGCTATTTTGAATACTTAGGTAGAAATTCTTATTAATTTGTGAATGATCTCCCAAATTCATGCACTTTTCTATCATTGAAAATTATGGTATTATGGCTCTCAGAAATATCACACATAATGTATTATATTTATATATATTTGTCTCACTCTATCATTATTTAAAAAAATATTATACATATAATCAGATAATAATATTATGTTAATATTTAGTATCTATTCATATTTGGAAAATCCTCAATCGTCTGTAGTCACAATCTTTTTTCTTTCAAATCAGTTAAGAGATTAAAAATTTTACTCATCACATGAATTCATATGAAAATAATCTTTTAATTTCCTAGAAGAAACATTATTCAATTTTTAATGTGATATATAAATACTTGTGTCCATAATAATTCTTAAAATATCTCATCTTTTAAATAACTAATTGAATCATTCTCTCCCAAATTGATCATGAAAAAATATTTAATTTACCATGAAATCTTATCCCTAGGCCATGCATCTATAAATATCCTATGATCACCATGTGAATGGATTCAATTATCTATGTCTCATGTATCTTATTGTTTCATTATTCTGGATTTCAAAAATATATTCATTTATTTATGGATATAATCCCTTACATTATTCTAAAACACCCATGGTAATTCCATATCTGTCATGAATTCACCTAGGTGGTTCTCTTTGTCTATGCAGCTACATTAGGTTACATCACAACAGTATATTATATTAGATCAAACACCTCTATGAGTTATGAATCAAAATACATATAAACATTTAGATATGTCAATTTTCATATAATGTGTAATTTTGATACATAAATTATCTTATGTAGAAAAACTATATGAACATATTTCTTTAAATAAATCATGTATGTAGATTCACATATGTTGTTCCTTACATCATTAAACAAATTTAAAAACATAAAACTATTACCTATTCTACCCTCTTAAATATTTCTGTAACCATCCATGAATCATACTTAATAAATCATTATAACAATTATTATTATCTAATGGAATGTTATTTTGAATAAAATGTAAGAATTCATCAAGTGGTCAATAATATTTATTCACAAAATCTCATTTTCAGTTGAATCATGGTTCATATATTCACTTTTCATGGACGCATATCTAGTGTAATCTCACCTATACTCATGTAAAATAACTCAAAACCTCTTCTGAAAGTACTTCCTAAAAAACTCTAATAGGTCTTGAATATTAACCAGTAAATGTCAAAAATTCCCAACAGATTAGAACATAAAATGTCAGAAAAATTACTCTCCCCATTAACTTGAACTTGTGCACTCATGTTCTTCATGTTCTATAATAATGATTATTTTACCTTTACATGGATTCATAGTCAGGCATGAAAAATAATTCCTTATCATTAATCCATTCCTAATATCTATGAATTATCATCCCCATACTAAACACATATTTTACTATTTAAAATAAATGAAATACACACTTATGCAATAAAACGTCATGTGGTGAGGGTCTAATCCATATATTTGTTAGAATCTACCCTTGAAATCATAATCATTAATAAATATTAAATAAATAGTCTACATAATAACAAAAATCTATGTACAAAAAATCAATATCATAACCATGTCATGAAAAAGAAAATTTCCCATATTGCATACATCCCAAATAATAACCCACATGTCTTATAACATAAAAAATATAAAATAAATAAATAAAATTCATAATATTATTTACAACTATTCTCATTCCTCACCTAAATCACATCATTGATCATTGTCAGGGAACTCTATATAATCACTTAACATACTATTATAAAAATGTATAATAGAAATAGGTCCCGTATATGTACAGGGGTTCCCGTATATGGAGTGTGAATAAAACTCAGTATTGTATCAAAAATGTTACATAATATAATCTATCATTTAAATGTGTTCACGAGGAATTAAAAAAAGTAACAATAATGAATATGAATACCCATAATGTCATCTTACGATAAAAATATCACCTGAATATCTATACTTAACTACACAACAATTTCCAAGGAAGATGTTCCTTCATGACATAGAATCCATATCCCATCTTGTACCTAAAGGATCAGTGTTGGTAATCTACCAAGATCTTGTTCCATTAAAAAAGATGCAAGGTTCGGTGACATACATAGTTCTACACACTATTCTATTTCTTAGTGTAGTGTATATAGGGAACCTCAGTTTCACTATACCTAGACACCACCTATAATACTTATTTCTGGATGGGTTTCTATTGTATTTACAAGACCTATCACACATCTTATCCATGATATGGATTGACTTTTTACCAGTCTTTTGTGAATATATATTCAAGTTTACTTTAAGATACACATTTGTAGAATTCCACTAGGTTTTATAATAAAAAATTATTTTTATAACATGGTGGATGTTTAGATATATATTTCACTTATAGGTAATATTAAGGGAACAAAAAGGTGAGTGAGTTAGAGTGGCTTAGTGGGGATGTTGGGGTGGTGTTGAGGTATGCTAATGAACTAGTATTGATGTCTGTCATAATTGTTTATTTCTATCTTTTATATATACTAGTTATATGATAAATTCATTATGAAATAAAAATTTCAATGTAAAACTATTATAAATCGGCATATGTTGTATTTTTATTACATGTTCACAATTTACCTATATATTTATCCTCCCACAAGTAATCCATATTGTGATGGAATTTGTATTTATTATACTATGGTGTTAGTTATTTATTATTTATTATATGTTATAATACAAAGCATATATCTTATCATAAGTTATTAAATATCCTCATTACTATTAAATAAGAAAAATCATATAGGGATTCAAGCATGAGGTACATAAAACTCCATATCAAGCTGTATGATAGTTACAATACTATAAAAAGGATTACTAGTAAACATATATAGACATTGTATTTTAAAATTATTGTTTAGAAGATTATTGTAAAAAAATAAGAAATTATTATTATATATCAAATTAATTCTTAAAAAATATTCATGAATTGGATTTCACAAATATATATTCAGTAAAATAATATTAAAAAAATTCGAATTTAAAGAGAAATAATTTAATTCATATTATATTTGTTTACATGTATTATATGGGTTATTTTGTAATGAAAATTTTATAAATTATATAATTTTAAATTGAATGAAATATACTCTTGGTATTAGAAATTCAAAATTAATTAGTGTGAATATTTTTGTATTTCTTGAAAAAGATAATTTTTTAGGGAATAATTGAAAATACAAGTTTTTAGAATATTATATTTTCATTTTATTTATTTATAGAGTAAAAATATATTATATCTTATAAATAAATATTAAAGAGTTAATTTGTATAAATCAAAATTCAATTAATTCTATTTAAATTATAATTTCAATTTATTTTGTTATCAATATATATTTATACAAAAAATGGCATTTTTATTGAAAACCTGCATCCATAATGTTACATGTTTGGATTTCAAAAGTCATTTACCCCATTTATAATTAAAAAATTTGATAAAATGGAATATATATTTGGAAATTTCATTTTAAGAATTGGTAATGCGCCAACATTCAATTCTGTTCATTATGAATAGTATATTTGGTCAATTACATTCTATTAGCACATTATTAGATAATAAAGTAAGAAGGGTTAAAATTAAATTAAAAATGGTTAACATAACCACAAAACATGTCTGAATTTTATTTTATTGTTATATAAAGACCCTATCACTTATAATTTTTAAAAATGAAGCATTTTTTAGCCATTTTGATTGAGTAATATATAAATATATTTAATTATTTTAAAAAATTCCTACTTTATCCTCTCTCTCACATATAAAAGTATACTCCCTATACACTCTTCTTCAGGATTAAATACATAATAACTCAACCTATAAACAAAAAATACCTACCTAACACCAATATCTAATTATTAAAGGTCTTGGTTTGATTATAATTATTTCTTATGAAGGATTTCCGTATAAACCTTAAGAAGTTGTTTGAAGAAGAGGTATAATTCTTATCTGAGTGTTTTTATTTTATATCATCAACTACCTAAAAAATATCCTCTTAACCATTTTCAAGTAAAAAAATCATAATATCACATATATTTAAATTTTATTATGATTATGGTATGACCCCATTCCATCTAGAAATCCCTCGAATGGAAAATAAAAATATCACTCGTGCGGACCTATGGATTATCACCTCACGAGATGATGTATTTAATTTTCCATTACCAATTCTTATGTATGGTCATTATAATTAAAGACAAGAAAAGAAAATAATATATATGATAAAAATATAAATATTTGATGGTAAATAACTATTCTATATTTTTCTTTCACAAAAAAATCGTTCGTGTGTACGTGTGAACTAGAACCATGTGAATTAGTGTTTGTTATTTTTCATTACTACATCACATAGATTAAATAAATATATTTATTTAAAGATATAATATATTATTTATGATATAATTATTATTCCATAATTTAAAAATAATACTTTAATTTTATCACTTGTGTTTTTTGAAAAAATGGAATCATTACTCATGCGTATGTACGGATTACAAATCTCTAAGTTGTAACAAAATTCAATTTTCATAACCATCTGATATGTTTGGTATTAAAAGTGTAAATAATTCATAAATTTATAATTAGAAATTAATATGATATATAAATGATATGACCATGAGAAATTTAACCATAATAAACCTAGACAATCCATATTCAACTTATAAGATGTAAATATTCTGAAGACAACCTACATGAACATAATTTATTGTGCTATTATGTATAACATTGATATAAGTAAAAATGTAATAATAATATTTTAATTTGTTATTGAAAATATAAATAATAAATATATGTTTATTACTATGGAATAAAAATAATTCACATGACAAGTTGGACTTCGGGTAAAGAAAACGTTATCATAAAACATCATTTTATGTGTCTTGAGGATTTATTTTCAAAATTATTTTCTCAATTCCCATATTAATTAAAAAATTAGATTTGTTTATATTGACAAAAATAAATTATAATGTATGTTTTCGATCTGTTGTGGCTTTCTTTCATGTCTTCTTTAATGTAATATATTTTTTATTTTATACTAAACATGTAGATAATATGTATAAAAATTGGAAAGGATTTATTTACATTAATGTATTCGATGTAAATATTTTTTTGTGTCATATAAAATATTAAATTATATTTTTATTATTTTATATTAATAAATGTTTTATTTAAATAAATATCCATCTTAACTTTTTTATGAAAATTTATGTTCTGGAAAATTTATGTAAAAGGAAAAGTATAAATTAATATTTAAAAATATTATACTTATGGGTTCAAAAATTTAATTGTATGATTTTAATAAAGTAATTAAAAAAATTAGGCATTTTATGTTTGTTATGGTCTTGGTAAATTATTTTTTATCATGGTTGAGCCGAATATAAAACTCTAATTTATTTTTTATTCATTATGTTTTTCATAGAATTAAATTTGAAATATCCTAGTATATTATTTATTTTTTAAGGGTTTTTTGTCAGGGTTCTATGGATATGATCTTCCAAGTTACAGACATTTATTTTATATTATTTCAATGAGTTTTCATTGACATATATTTATTTTATAATGAAATACAATGATATTTTTTAAATAAATGATAATTCAATTTGATGTAAAAATATATGTGGAATAGAAAATGATTTTTAGAGGTTCCCATGTTTTCTAAAAAACCCATATTGATTATTATTTTACATTTGTGGTATCTTTTTTTATGATTTTAGGAAATAATATTTCTAGTAATTTTGGACATCATATGTTTGTAAACTATTATTTGATGTCAAATATTTAATATTAATGGGAAACAATTTTATATGTTATCATGCTTTTGAGATGTACTAATGAGTTTATTTATTATTTTTCATATATTATATACTAGTATTTTCATTTGAATCGCTCAGTTTAAAATGAATTTCCCAGGTTTATGTATTAGTAAGATCATTGATTATGTCATGTTGAAAATCACGAATATTTTTCATGAAAATAATTTTTTTTCATTTTAAATAAATTTTATGGTGAAAATATTTATAATGGGTGGACGTGTAAATATTTTTAGTAAATTTATTTTCTATCTAATATTTGTCACATAATTCTATAAAACTATAAACCTAAAGATATTTTTGTAAAATCATGAAGATGATATATTGAATTAAAAATATATATTATGGGTTTAATAGTTAAAGTATATTTATACGTAGTATTAGAGAAAGGATTTGATAGTTTTATGTAGTTGGTTAATGTAAACAATTACCCTTAAGATATTATAAATTATGGTTATCATGATATAAACCTGTAATTTTAAAATGATTCTTTATCTAATTTTTTTTATTCAGAATGTTATTCAAAAAGGAAATAGGGAAGTTGAATAATAATGGCACCAAGAATATGATATCCTTCCGATTAAGAAACCTTGAATTCTTGGAATATGAAAAAATCGTTATTTATTATGATATATCAATTAACATAGGATTTAATTAGTGGTGGTATCCATTTGAGATCGAAACAATGTTACGATATATGAAAATGTGGAAAAGAATACAATTTCCCAAAAGATCACCCAATAAAATTTAGTATGTCTTTTAACCATGTGGTAAATAAATGATTGGTTAAATATTTGGAGACATTATCCATAGTCATTTTTTTTCCAGAAAATAATAAGGTATATACCATTTTTATGGTTAATGTTATATGTGATGTTCAATTATTATGAATATCCATGAAAGTGATGATATCAATTCGTTATAATGAAAATAATTTAATAATATTTAACAAGAAATTTTATTTCCTAACGATATTTGACATATAATGAAAGATAAATGTTAGGAATCACGTAAAAAGGAGGAAGATTCATTATCCCCATATAAAAAACGTCACCCGATTAAAATGTTATGCACCAAATTATATTAGGGAATATAATAGAAAAAATAATAAGTTTTTCTAAGGATTTAAATATAGATTTCAATGAGAACCAAATTCCCATAAATTAAAAATATATTTGAATCTTTTTTGATGTTTCTAAATTTTAGAAATTTATTTTTTATGATAATGTATTCAATGAAAACTTCCAAATATTTTTCAAATGGAGGGTAATAGAGAAGAATCAATCTAATAAATCTATATGTAATAAAACAAAACTTACATCTTACAAAAAGTCTAGTAAAATAACCCTACTGAATATATGCTCAGTTTTACATAATTATTTTTAATTGGCATGTATGGGAACGTATATCATGAATGGACATAAAAATAATAATCTATTGATACGAATAATAATGAAAAACAAAAGTAGTTTTATTTTATTATAATCATATGGGATAATATATAGGTACTTTTCAAAAGATAAGAATAAAGGATGGATTTTTTTAAGATCATAGGAAATATATGTGTTGTTAAAAACATTTCCATTACATTTAAAGTTGATATACCATTCAATAATGCAGTGTCATGTATGACACATGTTCATTAATATTATGAAAAAGAATTGTTTGATTTGAGGTCCCAATATTATTTAATTATTTTTAAATTAGATGAAAAATTATAAATTCCACATCTAGAAATTAAGCCTTAACTTGTTTCGTAAACATAAATGGGGTAGTATTAAGGAATTGTGAAGTTATGATAATCACCCTCTTATCATATCTGGAAGTTTTTTACCAAAAAAGTGATTTCTTATTCCATTTAGAGATTGATATAATCCTGTGTATAAATTTTTTTGTTTATAATTGTGAGCTATATTATATTTTCTATAGAATCCCTTTTCAGAATGAGTATTATTTTGTATACATTAATTAAAAAATTCCTTTAGTAAAATTTCAAGATGTAGAAAATTTTTTCAAATATTGAAATTATTGTGATTTTTAACATATAGTTGAGAGGAAATAAAATATTCAAATAGGTCATATTAAAATAATAAATTAATATCATGGAACATATCAAGATAGAGTTCCTCATTTTATACATAATATTGTGATGATATTTAGTATTGACTAACCTTAAAATAAAAATATAGTTTCAAAAATCCCCTTATGAAAAATATCATGTTGATATTTTTTAGTTAAAAAAACTTGAACAATAGTTACATTATAAAAGATTTATTTATCCCATCACATCACTATAGAGAAGATAAAAATTTCATTATTAAAAATAAATATCATTTCATTATGATTTACATTGATTGTAGACTATTGAATAAAATCATTTTTAAAAGTAATTGTATGATTCCACATATCAATGAATTTGTTGGATAGCTCTAGAGAGATTTGTTTTTTAAAAGTATGATTTCACATCAAGGTACCATTAATAGATGTTGATGTAGGATACTATTTCAAGTGACATCATTTCATAACATATATGGTAATTATGAGTTTTTATTTATTCTCATTTGGATTAAAAAATATTATAATTGAGGAATTTATGAGTTTATTTTTACATGTTTTTTGGATAAATCATAAGTTGTCTTCATTGATGTTATTATGGAATATTTTAAAAGTTATGGGGATTATGAAAAAAACCTATGTATGTTTCTACATATCAATATGGGAATTAAATATTATAGGAAAATTTTAAAATATTAAATTTGGTTGTTTAAAAATAATTTCCTTTGAAATGTTATAAATAATGATGAAATAACTATTGATCAAAAAAATAAGCAGGTAGTTGATGGATTTCTATGGCCTAGATATTTCATAGGTATTCATTTTTTCATGATTTATTAGGTTAATATATATAGTTTATCAAAAAAATTATTGATTATCTTTCTCACTAAAATAAGTTAACCTAAAAAGGATTTAAATTCATTAGTATGAAAGTGTGTGATAAATTCTTCATTAAATTCAAAATAATTTTTTTTAGTTCTATAATTGTGTCCCTTATATTAATAAATGGGGATTTTATCATCTAAAATAATTATTATCTAAATGTAATTATTTTCATTATAATTATATATGCTTAAGTAATTTTTTATTCTTCACATCAATTGAATCCTCTCAAGATAAATTATTGTAAACATGACCATGAACTAGTTGTTTTGAAATTCTCATTAAAAATATAGATTCATAATTTTTTTTGGTTTAATATATTTAATATATAAACATAATAAAATTTTGACATATAAATTTATATAGAATGAGTAAAAAATGAGATAGAGAAGATGGGTAGAGCTAAATAAGGATTATTTCATTATGATTAACTAATATATAAAAAAATGAAGTAGAGTAGCTAATGATTTTGTTTTTAATGATAATAAAAAATCTACTATTATTCATTAGGAATATGATACTTTGTTAAATTATTTGTTGAAATTTTTTCAAGAAAATATGCTTATAAAAACTAACTTGATTTATATTGAGGTGTTATTTCATTTTTCATTATTAGAATTAATTATAATATTTCATATAGATCATAATGTATTATCAGGAAATTTAAATATATATAGGATATGTTTGATTTCTAGATTTAATCTTAATTATTATGGTGTCTTAAGAGTCAAAATAATTTCATGGGCATTGTGATTTCAGGTTGAATGGTGTATTGTTGAGATAAGATCATAGTTCTACATTTATTGTTAATCCAATTACCATTATGAAGTACTGAGACCTTCATGAACATTTTTTTTGATGGGATAAGAAATATATTTATATCATTATCACTAAATTTTTCACTTTTCAGCATGGGATTAATTAACATTTTTTTGTGTTAGAATGGAAATTTGATAATATATCAATTGAATTTTTAGTTGAGTTACCAAAGATATATAGAGTTAATAATAAGATATATTTTATGGTTTATTTTTTTATAAATATACACATTTAATTTCTATTCGAGATAATATGAATTTTGATTATATTTTTAAACATTATGTGAAATTATAATCATATATATTGAAGTCCCCAATTCTATTATAACTAATCATGATACCCGAGTTACCAATAATTTTTTTGAACCTAATATTAGATTATTTAGGTATTGAATTAAATTTTAGTATAGGTTTTAACACTGAAAATGGTCAAAAGTTAGAGGGGATGATTCTGACACTAGAAAATATGCTTCATGCATATTCTGTAGAATACAAGGGAAGTTCAATCAGGCTATATCATTAGTTAAATTTTCATATATTGGATATTTTCATTTCAGTATACATATGTAATTTTAACATACTAAAATAGTAAGATATTAATAATTAATTTGACATCTATGCGACACTTAACACCGGGATTAAACAAACCATATAATATATTTCATGGAATTTAATATCATCGATTGCTTGCGAAACATGAAACGATGAGTCTAAATAAACCATAATATAGTATATAAATGAAAATATCATGTTAGATTTTTGGGTACGAATAGTAGTAACTACATAATGAAAATTATTGTTATATTTTAATTACAAATAAAATAATAATATTTTTAAAAAGAAATGTTTTCTAATAACTGTAATTTTTTAAAAATATTTTTCAGTCACTGATTACTTAAATAATTTATAATTAAATTTTAAAAATGTTAGTAATTTCTTTGATAAAATGTGCTTACTTTTTCAATCAACATATGAAAAAAAAAATTCAGGTTAAGTTTTGTATCAATCTAAAAGGATTCCTTTTTTTGATTAATTGTGATAAATAATTTATTTTAATTGAATAATTAATTTCCATTTAAATTATTTTTAATATTAAATGATATGATAAATTTTATTCCAAGTAAAAATAGTTCAAATATATTTTTATTTATCCACATTTTGCTATCAGAATCATTTTAATATTAAATGTTAATATAAAATATTTATAAACATCTTTAAATTTGGAAATTGGAAACCCACTTTCTATTCATGTATGTGGTGTTAATTTTAAATTATATTTCCCCTTATATTATTTTACTTTTGATAAATGGATTCCATATTTTAAATTATATATAATTTTTATTTCTATTACACACAACTTAATTTCTTACAAAAAATATTATTGAAACTTGTAAAAATTAATTAACTTGATTTAGGTAAAAATTAATTTACCAGCGGTTTAACTAAAACAATAATGGATTAAATGTCAAAAAATAAAGGCTCTAATATTTTTGTCGAAATTTTAGACCTTATCATGTCTAATAATCATGAATAATCGTTTTTTACATTTTTTAGTTGAAAAATAATTGTAGAACATTTTATTTTAAAAAATCACATGTATACCACCAACCCACATATAAAAGGCCACCAACTCTCATCTCTTATACACACATTGAAATAATTTTTGATCAGAAAATACATTCCCAAATTACTTCCCAAATTAGCTTTTTAAATCCGTGATGAATTATTTTAGACATAAATCCACATTTGGAATGATTTTGGTGAAAACCTAATGAGGGTACCTGCAAAAGGGGTAGTGTTCGTCATGAAGCATTTTTTATTTTATTTAATTCTCCTCCTCCATATATTATGATTAAAAATTATGATATAATAACCTCAATATATTCCCAATACTAAATTTTTTTTATGCTAATGGAATGAGAAACATCCTTAAACACTTATATCATATTTATTATGAAATCATCATTTCTATGTATAGTGTACTTTCGCATCGTGATGGAAGGCAATTCATTTTTCAATTACCCGACTGGTTATTATGAAAGATATAAAAAGTATGTTTTTTATAACATAAATAAACATATGTCTCCCTCTTCATAATAACACCACATGGATGATATATATTATTATATTTAATAACTTATATGGAATTTTTTATATTATTATCATTATTTAATGTTTAATTATTACTTAAAATCTTTATTTAATGATCATTCAAAATTATAAATGTTACTTCTAAATTTATATGACCCACAATCACAAGGATTGAAATAAACATTATTTATAACAACCAATATTCAGGATTGGTTTGAAAAGAATAATTGATATATACAAATGATTATAATTTCATTATAATTATTATTTTCAGGATTATTTAAGTATATTATATACACATGAACATGATCTTTTAGTATAAATCATGATTGATAAAAAAAGGAAATTCACAACTGATGTGATGAAAAAAATGAAATATTGATAACACATAGGTGAAAATTTATTATAAAAGTATCATATATGGTATTATAAATACTATTATTCTTCTATGTTGTGTTAATAACTTGTTCAAAATCCCTATATATTATTTTTAATCATGTTCAATGAAAATAAAACATGAGGTGAGGGATTTTTTAGTCAATTTTCATACATTATTTTAAAAATATTCCTCCTTGATTTGGTCATAAAAATATTATATGTGTGATGAAATGTTATTACTTTAAGATTCATGTAAACTTTTTATAGTGATTTAAATTTCATACAAAAAATCAATTAGTTGATGAATCCCTACTTCAATGATATAAAATTTGTAAGGGACTGCATCAAAAATTTACATCATTAAGGAATATTATAGTGTTAAGCACCCAATATTTTTTTACGGTGCATATACGATTAGTTTTTCATTTAATATAATGATTACTTAACAATTAATGGTATTTTGTATTAATATTTGAATTATTTCCAGCAATAGGATTTGAATTAAATGTTAGAAGTGGTAAAAAATTTCATAAATCAATTTATTTTCATTATGTGATATTAATTCTTAATTGTATTAAATTATATAATTTTATGTTTTTAGTGATTTATGGTTATATAATATTTTATTCACAATTTATTCATGTGTATTTAATTTTATCCACATAATCAATTAATTGGGTAAAATTTATGTTAAGGTAATGATCATTGCAAGGTCTTATTTCCCAAACACATTTAAATCAAGAGTGTTTATACATCAATTTCAACTGAGGGAATTTTTTTAATCATTTTCTAATAAACTCTTTAATTTTCTCCTCATATGATGATTCTTAAACTATTAACATAATTTTACAATTTTATACCCTTTTTTATTTAAAATTATTGAGATAATTTTGTAATACAATTTTACTTCATTTCTCTCTTTTGTCAAAATTCTTTTTTCATACAAAATAATGTTTTCTAGCAATGATTTATTAAATTTTTTTATCCTTATTAGATGATTTATTCAATAAAATTTTAACCATTTTTACATTTTATAAAATGTTTTGAAAATAAAATTCTTTCCTTTTAGGAAATAGGGCACATTTATATTTGACTTGAAATGTAAAAAGAATCATTGTTTTAAAATACATGATATTATTTTGGAAATTACTAAATTCATGGAAAATCGATGTTTTAAAACCTATATTATATGTTTAAGTGGTTATTTAAAATGAAATATTTTCTCTAAATATTTTTTTAAATAATAGTTTTAAAAATGTAGTTTTCTTAAATGAAAAGAATACATTCTTGATGGATTTTTTTGAATATATTTATATGGTACTTCTATTAATAAAAGTAAAAAACCAATTATATGAAATATACCATATTGGGTACATGGTAAATTTATAAAATTCTTCTTCTTCATGTTAAAATTTGTTGTCTATGATTATTCTTACAAATGATAGTATAACAAACCTTCTCCTTATTTCACACTTTAAAATAATTTATTAAATAAAATATTCAACTCATACAACATAGAGTACCTGGAGGTATAGTGTTTTTGGGGCTAAAAAACATTACATTACAACTCGTAACATAAAACACAACATCATTATTGAAATATTATTTTACATGACCACAACATTCCTTTGTACTTAG
The DNA here is from genome assembly GCA_963277665.1 of Viscum album. Taxonomy (NCBI): domain Eukaryota; kingdom Viridiplantae; phylum Streptophyta; class Magnoliopsida; order Santalales; family Viscaceae; genus Viscum; species Viscum album. The sequence goes on along the minus strand of OY728157.1, from coordinate 1,255,081,734 downwards.
TGTTTTATGGGATAACCTGAGGACTTTCCTAAGAAAAGGGTGAAATATAATGCCCAATATGGGAATCAACCAGGAATTACATGAATAATATATTACATGATCTAAAATAGGAATATCAATGGTGGAAAAGAGAAACATGATATAAAGGCATGATATACCATGATTATCATAACTTGGAAATGTGGCAATAACATCTTACGTTATATTAGCATGAACCAAGGTTCATTGCACATGGAGCATGAGTAATCCCTCATTGCACTTGAATTATAAAAGGTATACCACCATTTCAGTTAATGTATTGCGATACTGGTATTTACCCAATGCATTAGAGCGCTATTAGGGAGACCCTTCTTTAACAATACTTGAAAATGGGTCTATACACATGGTTTTCCCATAAACAGTGGGTATAGACTCACCTATACCTATGGTTTCCATGAACTGTGGGTATATGGGATATTTTATGATCTATACCCACGATTATTTCTATGTTATGGGTATAGGATACCTGTGTTACCGTGGGAAGACATAACATTTCGTGGGAATACCGTGGGAAAAACTATACTCACGGTTTACATTGAACAGTGGGTATATGTGGCATCTATTCTCAAGATTTTCATGAACTGTTGGTATAGCCCTTAGTGTATAATCCTATACCCAATATTTTCGTAAATCCTGGGTATAGATTCCACTTACACAACTATACCCTTAGTTTTACTGAACCTTGGGTATATGGGCCCTTATTTGTGAAGTGAGAAACAATTTATATAACATAATAAATGTATATACAATTGTAATCCCACCCAGTGTAGTGGTAAGTTATTCCTTCCTCTTAGATAAAACATGGGTTCAAAACATCCGCTAGTCATTTTATTTAATCTAGTTTTATATATAACAACATATATCTAAATATTAAAAGAATTGAATATACCCTAGTGGTATTGAAATTCCGTAGCATCCCTGCTATGCGGGTTTGAAAGAATATTTTAATTTTATTCTAGAAGATGATAAAATTAATATTATTAGGAATATATATATAAATAAAAACATAATTAACATAGATGTGTTGGTGAGACATCATTGTTTCGCGTAGATCATCACGGGATTGAAACTTCCTAAACATTTGTTTCGAGGAGGGATGATGTATATTAATATATATTGGTATATAGAGACATGTATATATATATATATAATGGTTAAGCGACTCAGTTGGTTAGGCTGTAGGATTTCGAAATGTAGGTCGCGAGATCAATATTCAGGTGCATCTTTGTACTAATATTTGATATATTTTTCTAATATTTTATACTGATGGTTCTACAAACCGTTGGAATAGGAATTTTTATGATATTTATAACCACGGTACTAAATTATGTGTATATGTCCATGAAACAGTGGAAAATAGTTATATCCACGTTTTGTAAAATCGTGGGTATAGGTTGGGAACCTATCCCGACACCTCGGTTTCCCATGGTTCCCAAAACCATGGGTATAGACTATGCCCATAGTGTTATACTACATGTAAAATTTATTTTTCTAGTAGTGTATCATTTCATTTCATGCATTAGAATTCCATATTGATCATATATCATGTATTCATTAAACATCATCATTTATTCCAATATAATAGAATATGGAATTCATACATGAAAATCTATAATGAATATGTAAATGTTTAAAAAGGTGAATACCCTTGACATAAGAATGGGAAATATATTCACTATAGAATGACATTGGTTGGGAAAATCGCAGTGCAATTTCAGTAGCATAACGACGTGATATAGGAATACCATAAAATGGTTGATTAGAGAGAAATGGGTGCATCATCATATTTACATGAAATAAACAGTTTGGGGGTCATATAGATACATGTTCCAACATATTTATTTGAATTTATATTCATAATACAAAATAATTTCTTGAATGTAAATGTGGAGATAGAAATCTCTTACCACATTTCAGCATGGTAACGAGTGTCCTTGAAATGAATTAATGGAGGAAAAATGGATCTCAAATAATTCAAATATAAGGAGGAATTTATAGGGGAGGCTCAAAATCAAACTCCAACAATTGTAATTGAAAATAAAATTTCATAACTAAATAAGGAAACATGGACATAAATAACAAGGAAGGAAAGTGAGTATCCCTTACTTGGAAGTGTGATTCTAAATGCTTAGGAGAGGCTTGAGAATAGATTATTGTGTGTTTGGGGAATCTTAACAAGGATTTTAGAGAGAATAATTCTTTGGTTGGTCGACATCAAAATTGGTTGAGTGAAGAGGAATTGGGGGTTGAGTGGGTTTATATGGGAAAGGAGAAGGAATTCATTATTATTTAGGATTTGGTCACTACATTTTAATCTAAAAAAAAAAAAAATAAATGGTATTTCCAATGGTTTTTTCCAAATGAGAGTGAAAAACATCATTTAATATGTCTAACGGCCATAATTATTAAAATTTCAGGCTTTCTAATGTGGAGGTGACTCATAATTTCAATGAAAACATTTCATAATGTTAAAATTCTATATAAGTCCTGGAGGGTCCACTGTGGATTTTTAATATAAATCAAAAAAATATAAAATCAAAATTATTAATGGTAAAAATATATTTTCAAAATATAGATTTTATTTTATTTTATTACAACAATATTCGGTCATTATGATGTCAAAAAACACATTATATATATAAATGTTGTTTAATTTTTACCCAAAACTTTGATTACCTAAAAAAATTATGAAAAATTCACCATTTGATAATTTGACATCATGATTTGGAAACTAATATTCATTGTATCTAAATAATTTTCTATATATGTGAATTTTATCTTTTATAATAGGAACTGACATTTATAAAAAATTCATGGGTTTTGACACAAACAGATTTTGATCCTTAATAAAAATAGCAATTGTATTCATAAAAATTATATGGTCATTTATATTTAAGAAAAATTAAAATAGTGATAATAATTTATTATAATATTATTTAATTGAAAAAATCCATTAATACAACAAAATATATTTCTTAATCAAATGACATCTAAAATACTATTTATGCTTTCAAAATACTTTCAAAGTAACAAAAAAATTAATGTATATTCATTATAAAAAATAATTCCCATAATCATTATGCTAGGGTCTTGTTACATAACCCCTTAAAACATATCAATAAGAAATATAGGTATGGTGCGTGATAGTGACAGACTCTTGGGGTTTCTTAGATAACATCTCTCAGGTGGTAATCTCTATCAACTTCCCATCTCTCGTCGGCAGTTCCGTTCAAGTATAACGTGATGAAGCTTGGTTTGGGATTGGTTAAGAGCGATTCCCAGTGACACCACCTCCGTTCGGAGAATCGAAAAATGGGCTTCACACAGATCAATTATACTAGATGAGGTGATTATTTCCTTTATCTGTGTAAAATAGATTTGGTAAGGCCCTATATTTATACTAGTCATATAATCATTATTCAACGTCTATTTATGAATTGCTAAAAATTCAAAATGGTATTCTAAAATCCATAAGAAGAAACCCAAAAAAGTTCATATGTTTATTAAATAAATTTTACCTAATTATATATTTAATCAGATCTTGAGGAATATTCATTAGTAAAAGTTGGGGTTGTTATAATATTCCCCCATTTAGAAATTTCACCCTCAAAATTTTGTTTCACATTCTAATCCATAAATAGGCTAATCTAATTTTCATTCATTTCCTCAAAGACTTATTTATTCATTTCATTTATCATTTCCTTCATGTAGAAAGGGTTAATGTGTTACAATAGTACCTCATGATATTTTTAAAATCACCTCCTTCTTTTTCCGAAAAACAGCTCTGGTGTATTGGTTTATATCAATTAAAGCATCGATAAGTCCTTATAAAGGTATTTCTTATATATAATTTAGAAATATCTTCATGAATTTATTTTAATAAATAATTATTACTAAATAATCATCAAATATTTCAAAATAAGGTTTTGGTAAATCTATTTTTCAATTTCCCCAGTGACAAAAATATATAATTATACACATATAGTCTTCCTGGAGGTTTCCCTCTTGGGAAGTATATAGAAAATCTTGTAGTGCATCATAATTTTTTAATAAATATAAGGATTTTAAAAGAACATGACAGTACTTCCCACTCTAAGAATGGTAAGAACGATGAGAGCATAACAATCTCCAATTGATTTTAATTGATCCAGAAAGAATTGTGGAATGGTAGAGTTATTGGGAGCCTCATAAATTCATATACAAGTAACATAGATATTTGAAAAAGTTTCAATGTCATCTAAGCATGAATATAGGATGATCCTTTCATATAGTTCTTTAGGAAGTGAGAGAAGAGTTATTTGTGATCTTCCACCTTCTATATTTTATCTATGAAAATAGGAAAACAATTATATGATTTTTACACATATCTATTTAGTGTAAAAAGTAAACTTCGATCATAAAATAATAAACTTTTAATGGAGATGTATATCTTAAATTGTGACTCCTTAGGGTTAAATCTAGGTTATCCTTGATCTATTTCTTAACTTATAATCTTATGAGATTTTTCTATTCTCTGAATAATGGTCTGTACAAAGATCACTAATTTACTAAAGCATATCCTCTAGGATTTTCATAACCAAGAGTTCATAAAATCCTATTTTCATGTACCTATTCCCATTCAAGTCTAGCTCAAATCGGCGTTTTTGGGTTTTACCCATAGATACATCTGTTCCAGAGATGCCTCTACCTGCACATATATAGACAAATATTTATTTTCATGATAAAACACTTAATTGATTGTCACCCAAATGTAGGGATTTTTTATTCTAATTGGTCTTATCCCAAAGGATTTCACCATGGTTTTCTAAGCCAAATCTCAAAAATATCTAAATATATCCTCTCGTACCAACTATAAAAACCCTTCAATTATTTTCTCACTTGAACATAATATATTACATTAAATATTCACATTATAAAAAATATATTTTTGAGTTGTCTATTGTCTTTTGGTATTATGAAAATTAAATTACAACATATAATATAAAACACAACCTCTTTATTGAAAAATTCCTTTACATTACCACAACAATCCTTCGTGCATAGCATTGCACGAGATAACTAGAGGACATTCATAAGAAAAGGGTGAGATATAAAGACCAGTAAGAAAATAAAAAAGTAAAAACATGAATAACATAGTACATGTTATGAAATAGGCTTAACAATGAAAGATAAGAAAAACATGATCTTAAAAGAATGATATAACATGATTATCATCACATGGAAATGTGGCAACAACATTTAACATGACATTAAGATGACTCAAGGATAATTTCGATAAAGCATTACTAAACCCTCATTGCACTATATTTATCATCAATATCCCCTAATTGAACTTTACATATCACGATAATAGTCTTTACCCAATGCATTGGTGCGCTATCAAGGCACGCCCTTCTTAATCATTTCATTTCATGCATAAGTGTCCCATATGGATCATATTAAATGGATTCATTAAAAATACTAATTTCATATAATATAAAGTTATTTAAAATTAATAAATTAAAATTTATAATCAATATGTAAATGTGAATAGGTAAATGGGCTTGGTATTCACTACACAATGACTTTGGATTGGAAAAACGAGGTGCAATTTCGGTAGCATAACGACATGACATAAAAATTAATATTTTTTTTGATGAGATAGAAAGGGGTGTCTCATCATATTTAAATGAAATGGGTAGTAAGGGGGTTATATAGATACATGTATCAACATATTTAATGGAATTTATATTCATATTACAAAATAATTGATTGAATGTAATAGAGGAGAAAGAAATGTTTTACAAAATTTTGGCATGGTAACGAGTGTAAATGGGAGGCATTAATGATAGAGAAAGGGATATCTCATCATTCAAACATAATTAATAAATTATTGGTGAGTGAAAAATCATACTCCCACATTTTTAATTGAAACTAAATGTGAATAACAATATAACAAAACTTGGACATAAATAAGGATGGATAGAAAGTGAGGATCAGTTACATGGAAGTGTGTTTATTATCGCTTGGGTGAGGCTTGAGAGAGGATTACTGGGATCTTATGGAACTAATAGAGGATTATAGATATAGAAGGTCAATGTTTGGTCCAACTCCAATTGGTTTGAGTGTATAGTAATGGGAGGTTGAGTGGGATTATATAAGAAAATAGAGGGAATTATTTATTATTTTAGTTTTGGACAATACATATTAAACTAATCCAAATCACAAACCATACCATGGTGTTAGACCATGGTTATTTTCAAATGGGAGTGGAAAAGATTATTTTATAGGTCCAATGGCCTAATTTATTAAAAATTTATTCTTGATTTTGTTCAGGTGACTCACACTCAATAGTAAAACATTTACAAATGATAAAATGTTTTATAAATCATGGAGGGTCCAATAATGCTTTGGAAAACTAATAAAACAAATATAAAATAATGCTTTTTAATGGTAAAACATATATTTTCCAAACATAAATTATATATTAATTTATCACGTCACTGTTGGGTCATTATGATGTCATAAAAGACAATATATATTTAACCAGTAGTTAATTTTTACCCAAAAATTTCTATGTCTCAGTAAATTATAAAAAAAATAACAGTTGGATAATTTTGAAATCCTGATTCAAAAAGTAATATTCATTTTATCTACATAATTTTATATATAGTTTAATTTTTACTATTAAATTAAAAACAGACATTTATTGAAAATTCATGGGTTTTAACAAAAAAATTCAATCCTCAAAAAAATTATACTATCATTGATATTTAATAAAAATAAATATAGTATTAAAATTTTATTTAATTAAAAAATCTGTTAATTCATCAAAATAAGTTTTTTAATTGAATATTAACTAAAATACTATATCTGATTTAAATATATTTACAATGTTTTGATAATAAAACGAAAATATATTATATATACAAAAATAATGAACAAAATCCAAGTGCTAGGGTATTCTTACATTACCCCTAAAAACCTGCATAATATATTTTGGAATGGTGTGTGATGGTGACATATAATAGGGGTGTCTGGGATAACATTGTTCGAGTGGTAATCTCTATCAACTTCCACCGCTCTCGTAGGTGGTTATGTTCATGCATAATGTATTAATGCTTTGATTGTGTTTGGTCAAGAGTGAATCCAAGTGTCGCCACCTCCTTTCCATGTACAAAAAATTGGGCTTCATATTGAAAAATTATACTGGATAATGACAGCACATCCTTTTCCTAAGTATATTGGATTTGTTAAACCCTATATTTATACTAATCATGTGATCATTGTTCAACTGGTATGTTAGCAACTGTAACATTTCCTAAAAGATTTTTAAAATCCCAAAACATAAAACCCAATATGTGGATATGTTTTATATAAACATTTTACATAATAATACAATTAATATGATCATGTTGAATATTAATTACTAATTTTTTTTGTCTCAACAGTTCGTATTTTAATTTACATTCTTGATTATTTTTTGAAGTCTTTTACTCTCCCATGAAATATTCACTTTCTTGTGATCATTTTACTTTACGTTTTCCTTAAATATCAATATTTTTTATCAGGTATATGTTTATCAATTAAAATTTATATCATTTATATATATATTTCTCTACATTGAATGTTTTTTATAAATGGAAACATTAATAACTCTATATTCATTACTCAACATAAATATTTGATGATAATGAACATTTTTAAGGAATTAAAATAATTATTATATATATAAGGAATTATTTTATTATGAGGTGATGGGGTGTACTAGAACTATATTTCCCCTTAATGAATATTTAGTATAAAGAGGAGAATTATTATGATAAATAATTTTGTTTTTTTATCTGTTTTATTAAACCATATAGTGACTAGTCTTGATGGAAGTGGTATCATGATTCTTGTGATCATGTCATCCAATAATTAATAATTTCCTTCATTGATAATATTTTTACTATTAACCATAAGTGTTTCAAATTGATATTGTATTGGGATGCATTTCATTATCAATTAATTGATTAAGTTGAACTTTTTTTGGTTTTTAACTTTCCACATTGATAACTCCTTACCTTATTATGATAGTCATGTTGTTTACATGACATGTGTGCTTAGTTATTTACCCTCACATATGGATTATTCTTATTCATTCATGTTAGCTTCCCCTTTACATAACCCTTACTGAGCATTTGAGATCACACTTATTTGTTTCATTTCCCAAGATTCCATGATGTGTACTATGAATGATATGAAATGATATAGTAGAGTGAATAATGATATTTTATCGAAAAAAGTTATTTTTTCCTTAAAATTTGATATTTAATGAAAGAATCAAGTATTTGTCCACTTTTCCAATATTAATAAACTATTTTTTCCTTTGGAATGCGATTCCTTGTTTATTATCCCATTTAAATATTAGAGACACCAGCTCTAGGTTTATGGGGGCGTGATCACTATAGTTTGTATCAATGGAAGTTTCGTATAGAAATTGGGAACTACATTTAAGAAAACATAGATTAGGGAACATAATTCCATAATAGAAATAGTGGATAATCATATCATAACATTATAATTTTTTACGATCTTGATTAGGTATTTTTTTCATAAAATGCCTCCATGATTGGATACTATAAGTGGACACAGTTCTTGAATATATACATAAGGTTAATTAGTTTCAAAAGGTACTAGTGGGCATGACTCAATCATCACTTGGTGGATGAAAATAGGACCCAGTGAACAACTTTATTGACATTAATATGAGATATTATAACACCCTATACTTGTATTACACTTTATGTGTAATCTAGGATAGTTTCCCAATGGGCCTTAGGCATGCCTCCCTGTAGGACAAAGTATTATGACTAGAAATGATGGTTATATTAGATTATATTGGGAGACTATACCTTATGGTGATGATAATTATAACGGTCCATATATCTATAAAATTATAGTATATGGTCTATAACCACAAAATAATTTTATTAAATATTGAAGAATAATATACAAACAATAGAAGTAATAAAAATTCCAAATGAATCATACCATTTGAAAATAAATTCACATTCTATGATAGGTCATACAATATATAAAAGAAAGGTCGTCGGTGGGTGACAATATGTACATATTTATAAAACCCCATATGGAAGGTACATATTGATGCATAAGAACTGCCTGGTTGACATCTACCCATCCCATGTTAATTAGTTGATCCTTTATCACGAAGGCCCAACTCTTGAGCATGATCCCTTACCTGTTCTCCAAAATATAAATTCAACCCGAACACTAGGGGGAATGTTTCAGGTGTGATTATGAAATCCATAATCCCCCACCATTGTGTTCTTATATTAAATGTATAACTAAACTTGTGTTTTAATTTTCAAATTAATATAAGCTTCTCACACAAAAAGTAAATAACTAACCCTACGTGGTCTCAACAACCACAAGGGTGCTTTTACCTGCATTGGAAAATGTTGGAACATTTTTTAATAGACCAAAACAAATATATTTGAATACATTACATATATACACGGATATATTTTTAGATTCAAGTAACCATGTATTAATTCCCTTGGATCCCATCGAGAATATCATAGTTAGAGTTCACTCAAGAACCACACAAAAATGTATAACTAAAAAATCATTAAATTATTTACCTCTTTTTAAATTTATTAAGTAACTAATTTCCCAAGATAACGGCTATTAATAGGTCAATGTCCTCTCACAATTCAGTTCTAGAAGTCAACATCATCTTAATAGGCAGATGTCTTGATGAGTAGTGACATATATTCTCCCATATATAAAAAAACCCACCATTGGGTCAAGATCCCAATGTGTATTGACAAAATGATATACATCCTCTAATAATAACAGACCATTGACCTCATGTGTATAATAGAGGCTCCAAACAGAATCAATTTTTTTAATCAACATCAACTGGTGGTCCAACAATATCAACTATGGATTTCAATTATGAGAACCTTCTCCATATCTAATGTTCATAACAATAATAAAATCCAACATATCTCCATTATCCTCCACCAATAACGAGTCATAAAAAACACATCAAACGAGTCCTATATATGTTAAAATGAATCCAAAAAAATTTGGGCAATAATGCTGAGTAGAAATCATAATAATTTTTTAAGACACACCATATAAATTCCCCATTTCCATTTTCATCCACATCACCCATGTCCTATTGTTCAAAACCATACCATGTCTCAGAGGCCATTCCCTCAGCTTGATGAACTTGTTGCCTAAATCCAGATGACCATGTTATCTAAACCTTGTGATAAAAATCACAAAATGTATCTCAGTCTTCACCCTCATCATGAGGAAATACTTCTTATATTTCATAGTGATCAACATCAACTCCAATCATCAAGATATGATCTACACATTCTCATGGAACCATATTATCCGAATTAAAATTTAATTAATCAATTTATCTAAAATAGAAGAGAAAAATCCAAAAACATAATCCTCATACCAATATTTTCATTATTAGACATGCTTGACCGTTCCCAAAGGCATCCCACAACACTGATTGTTTAATTAAATGAATAAATAATTTTTAATTGGGTTCCTACAAATAAACCAATTTTTTAATTTAATAACACACCCCTGGCCCTAATAAAATTGAGGATAAATTAAGGAACCACCTAACTTATAATTTTAGGAGACCTATCATTGAATACTATCCTCTAATTTCATCCATATTAGTAGAATAAGTGGTTTTAGACACACTCCCAAAAAATTGGTCAAAAGAGATCGCACAGATTTAACATTCTCTATGGAGAGATAGGTGATAAATCAATGAAATAATATTGAAGGCCTTAGTAATAAGATTATAACGAATCATATGAAAATAAATTTTATGTTTGGAATGAGGAGGGATGGAAAAAACTACGTGGGATTATAAATGAGAGAGGACCCCCTACTGTGCATGTGACATGAAGTAGAAGATAAGAAGTAAAGAATAAAAAAGATGTAGGTATGGTTTCATAATTTACCACTTTCTAATATAGAGCATGATTAGGTCACACATATTTTATATATATGAACCCACTATTCACCATCACTATCCAAAGTATCTCCCCTTCAAAACTTGTCTCGCATTCATTTCACATGGTTTGGCATGATCGTCAGCAAATCGTGCGAAATCACTTCCTATGTTTCATAAATTATGTTTGCTGGGAAACATAGATTAAAATCCCATGATCAGTCCATTTTAAATGGATTTGAATATGTAAAAACAACAATAAAATATTACACAAAAAGGATTAATGGTCGAATCAAATGATGTACCTCAGCCGACACCTTAAAAAATTAGATTCTGGGACCAAAAACACCTAAAAGAAATTTAAACCCATGGGGAACTCAAAGATACATGAAAACTAAATAGAAATGACAAACAACCTCATTCACATACTTTTTTATAGGTTTTGAATCCCAAAACAAATGTTGGCCCATCCAAAAACTATGATTTAGAAATTTTAGAAATGTTGACCCGCTTAAATACCTAATATGTTATATATATTCTTAATAAAATTCACATATTCATTAAAAACTACTATAGTTTATTTTAATAGATGATTTAATTAAATTACCTTTTTTAAACTAATCTATCATTGATATAAAAAGAAGCTGTATTAAAGGAAAGAAAAAATGTTTTATTTATAGAGTATAAAAGAATAAGTAATGAATTTTTGATGAAAAATGAACATAGTGATGGAATGAAATTAATCTCGTCCATTGGATCCATTTATAGTTAGTTTTGTATTAATTTTATGGAAAGGAATTATATGAGTGAATTAAATATTCTAAATGTTACCCCCTAGAACAACAATGGAAATATATTAACATAGAATTGTTTAATTACTTATGTATTAGAATTAAATAAATAAATTATAGAATTATTTTTACCAGTGGATTTTTTGTTATAGTTATAATTTAACATTTAAATATTTGAGAAAATTTTAGAATCATGTATCTCTTAATTAACAAATGAGTTATGGATACCATCAAGGGTTTGTGAGTTTAATGTTGATAATAATTTTTAGTCCTAATCAACTCATTTTAAGTTTTATGTGATATTTATTTATAATGATTAAAGATATATTTTTTGTGAAAAATTTATAGGAATATAACCTATTAGTTAAGTATTTGAAAACATTATTTTAGGATTAATGACCTTACTTTTTTATATGTTTAATGGTACTGGTAACCTTTATGTTTTTTCTTCTCTTTGATTTTTATGTAATTATGAGTTATTAAACATTGGGATCTTTATAGTAAATATATTAATATGATTATAGAAGAATGAAAAGACATATGTTGGGTGATAACCAATTGCATCCAATGATTTATGTGGGGATTCATCCCTTGTCCCTAGAATGATAAGGGTATATAACATACCACATGTCTATGTTATTTATTGGATAATGTGATATATTTTTAGATAAAGAAATTGAAAATTAATTATGAATGATAAACCAATGTGGTTACTAATGATGTTTACAAATTAATATATTATATTGGACAATTTTTAGTTATCATATTGGTTTAAAAAAATAGTCATCGATTGATAGATATTATTGTCACTCATTAATGGATATTATGATCATTTAAAATTGTATTTAGTTCATCAGGAATAAAAAATAATATTTTGAGACTAATTTCATCAAGTATGTGACAAATAATAAATTTATCAAATAACATTTAAAATATAAAATCATGCCTCTAAAATAGAAAAATATCGACTATGTAAATTTCCATATATTTGTACACATTAAAATAATTACATAATATTAGGAAAAAGAATCATGAATATTTTTATCAATTATAATAATTTTCGATGCAAAATATGGTCTTTTAAATAATCATAGATTTATGGTTTTTAATTCCTTAACATTCCTTTGATCATTCTCTTTATTGAAATCAATGACCAGTATCTTTCTGTATAATTATTTATTATTTTAATACATGACCATATCATAATATTCCACAAATGTTATCCTACATAGAGACCTATTTATGTGTTATTCCATATAACCATTCTAATTTTATCTATACCTTATAAAGATAATATTCTATTAAACATTTTATGATGTGTATTTTTAAAAAATAGTATTCTCACATGTAAAACACCTTAATATCTAGATCAATTCTGAATTACGATATCCTAATTTATTTAAGGTGGAAAGAATTTGTAAAAATATATATTCTATATGAATATAATTAATGTTTACAACATATTTGAACACAACACTATAAGTAAAGCACCCATGAAATATATTTGTTCAAATGTAATCTCTGTGGTAGCTTACAGAACATGTAACTCCAATTCAAAATTAATTGTAATATATTATATTTTTATAACCATTCAATTAAATTTTTTGGTATGAATATTGATAAAAAAATTATAGTTGTTATGTTTATCTATATATTATAAATTAAATAAGAACCCTTTCAAAAAATATGTGTTTTTAGAAATACTTTATTCTACTAAAAATGGTTTATTTCCCCTTTTCCAACACAATATAAATATAAATTTTAAAAATTTTATTAATTTATTTATTAAAAATAATACAGTTTTTGATGTCATTATATAAAAATTATCTCATAGTTATTATTTTAGATTTTTCAAAAATGATTGATATTTTTGATGATATGTGAAAAATACTGACTTTTAATTGAAAACTTCCATTTGTTTGAATTATATATAAAGTTAAATTATATTTTAAAATTGTTCTAAATTAAAATTAATAAAATTAATTATATTATTCCAATTTATTTCATCATAATTATTTTTATATTAAATAATTATTAAAAAATTATAATCTTTTGAACATTTTCTATTTTAAACCCCTTTTGTTTGTTAAGTCTCTCGGATTAATTTTTAACTTGGATTTTAAATTTATGTGAATTAATTTTTGAAAAATAAATTGACTATTTTTATTCATAATAATTTATATTAACCATTATTTTAAACATAATTTTTGAACAAAATTATTAGTGAATTCAATAAAGATAAATTACTGACATTAAGGTAAAATGGATTTATTGTGGTGATAAAATAAAATTGTAATGGTTAAAATGAAAAAAACATATAAAAAATTTATGCTATAGAAATATTTCAACTATATAATTTCATATTATCAATAATTACCCATTTTAGACTATTTTCTCATGTAAAAAATATGGCTACATCTATTTATTTTCAAAAACAACATATGTTCCACTCACCTCACTAATAAAATACCACCCAATATCTTATCTTATTCCAATATTAAACCATTTAACTTTGTATAATACATACCCAAATAACGTATAAAATTCACTACTGTAATATTGGATGAAGTATATTTTTAAAAGTAGACATATAAATGATTTTTTTAAAACCTAAGGAGAATACATGAGAAAAAGGTAATGTTCTTAATTGAGGATTGTTATTTTATTTTATTCTCCTCCTACATAAATTATTATTAAAGAATTATGAAATTATAATCTCAATATATTAAATATACATAGATTATTTTATATTATGTTTATTAGATAAAACTGTCCAAACATAACTAAAATTTGTTATAAAATCATCATTTATGTTTTTAGTGGTTTACTTCCCCACGAACTGATGCCATTTATTTTTTCATTAACATCACTATTGGTTGTTTATGATGATACATATAAAGTAAATATATTGTAATTATATCATAATTATAAATAATTATTTATTAAATCATATATACCATTTTAATTTTGACTCCATAGAAGATACAATAAGGTCGCTCGTGTGTACAATGACCAACCACCTCACGAATTAGTGTGATTTATTTATCAATAATGATTTACAAGAAAGATAATAAGGTTATTGTTAACAAATATTTGTTGTGTAAATTATATAATTATTATATTCATGAAATATTTATAATACATAAAAGACAATACATCATTTTATTTTTTACCTCTGGCTATCTTAATGATGATATAATCATTTGTATACGTGTGGATTACCACCTTCATGAAGTAATCTAGAACACTTTATATAAGAAAACGACATGGATGATATTTATATGTATATGTAAATAAATAATTTTTTATTGTATTAGGATCATTACGGTTAAAAATATAATACGTAAAACCTTTCTATAATGTTCATTTAAAAATGAAAAAGGAAATGATGAGATTTTATGACCGACCATCTCATGGATTGTAACATAATCAATTATTCAAAACCATCATTCATGATTGGTATTAGAAGTATAATTGGAATATAAATCATATAATTATTTAATTATAATTATTTTTATATTTTATTAGAACATATTATGCACATGAACCATATATTTAATGACAATACACTAATGAGAAACAAGACAATTAACACCTGAAAAAATGAAAATAATCAATGATTACTAATGGAAAGGAGATGAGATGTTATAAAAAGATAATATATGATATAAATATTATTAAAAATGTTCTATTATATTTCAAAAACATTTTTTAAAACCATAATACATGTGGTTAAATCATGTTCACTAAAAATAAATCAGGAGTTAAGTGATTTCATAACTCTATTTCCATTCTACTTGTTAAAACTCTACTTCACAGATTATGTCTTGATAATATTATAAGATTAATTCATTTTAATTCATTTCTGTATTTTTCAATATTTATTGATTTTTATTTACATTTTAAAAACATAAAAAACTTATTTATTAATCCACAGTATAATGATATGATCTTTATAAGGATCTTCATCATAATTTCTCCAGATTGAGGAATATTGTAATGGTATACACCATATTTATTTTATTTTGTGTATATAATATCCCATTGAAAAGTAATATCATGATTAATTAATAATTAATGACATATTATGTTTCTATTTTTTATTTTTTTATCTGGGGATATTTATATTTAAATATAATAGCTGGTAAATAATTTCATTAGTCAATTTTATTCCATTGGGTTATATTATTTCATAATTGATTTTAATATTCTATGATAATATATTTAATTTATTTAGATTAGGTAACATTTTATTTCTAATTTTTTAATGTTTTTTTAAATTGATACCAATAAAAAATTGACTGATTAATTCTCACATCAATATAAGAATCATTGCAATGATTTATTTCACCATATCATTTTAATCAATATTGATTATAATCAAATTTCCATTGAAGGAAATTCTTTGATCATTTAATGAACCATTTAATTTTAATCTAATATGGTTATTCCTGAACACTTTCAAGCACTTATTACCATATTATACTCTTTATAACTAAAAACTACTGATATATTGTTTTAATAATATTTTATTTCATTTATATCTTTGACCAAAAATATTTTATCTTCAAACAACATATTTTCTAAAAAAATAAAAAACAATTTAACGAATTTTTTAGATTATTTGGTAAATATTTTTTTCCCATTATTAATATTATTTTTAAATAAACCATCATATCATTTTGAAAAAAATCCTCACATTCCTTTTACGAAAAATACTGAATGAAATATTTGTTTTAACATACTCAACATGTTGGGAATTTACATCTATTCTGAAAATATGACATTATGGAAAATTTTTATCAGATTCAAAAGTTATTTCCAAATAAAAATTGTTCCAAAATATTATGTGATCTTTTATTTTGAAAAATTATTTTTCCAACAATAAAAATAATGTTATCATCCTGAATGTTTTTAATTATTTTTTATAGTAGTTGTATTCATCAATGATAAAAACACTTTATTTGACATAAATTCAACAAGGGATTTGTTGTATTGAAAACAAGATTATTTTTTATATTGATTTTTATGATATTATTTTGACTAAAGAGAATATTTTTATTTACTTTATTTATTTTTTTAATGTAATTATTTTTCATAAAAATATTTACTTTCCTATGATCAATAGACATTAAATTTCCCCAAAATACAAATATTATTTGTCATGGATATGACTATCGCATAAAAAATATATCATATCTAAATAAATTTTTATATATTGATATTTATTTTTTATCTTGGGGAAGATTGATAAATATATTTTATTTACTCAATATGGATATTAGATGATATGGCATGTTGTCAATAAATTAAATAGATTATTCATTATATGAGGAATGATTTGGACCTGGATTCATGTGTGGGGCATGAAGTTATATATCCCTTAATGAATTGGATTTCTCAAGACGTCAATCAGTAAGATAACAGTAAATAGGTTTGTACATACTATTTTAAAATGTATTGTGAATGGAATTAATGATAGAGGAATTAGTATTTCATTGATCATTGTGTCCCATAATAATAATTTTATTCATTTATATTAAAAAGTTTATTATAAATAATAATAAAATAATGATATTGTATCAGGATGCATTTTATTCTCATTTTATATAATAAATATTTTTTTTTAATAAATAAACCTCACACAATTATTATTTCATATCTTATCGTGATAGTCACATTGTTTAGATGGAATATGTGTTTAATTATTTAATATTTCATAGTGATTATGCTTATTGATCCATGTTATATTACACTATACCTAAAACATTTTAATCATTATAGATCACCCATATTTGTTTCATTCCGTGTAATATTAGAAGTGTAATATAAATTATATAGGTGGATATGTTCTTGAAAATAAAAACCCAATTATAAAAAATTATGTTTTATTAATTATTAACAAATTTAATTCTAGACACCATTATGTATCTAATTTAGCTATAATAAAAAATTATTTGGTCCATTGGGATGTGAATCATTTTATTTCATTCCAATTCAGTAATGTGAACACCACCTATAGGTTACTAGGGATGGTCTTGCAATAGGAACCATTTGAGGCATTATATAGAAAGATGTGTCAAACACTAGATTATTGGGACGATGTTTATGAAATAATGTTTTTGGGAATAAATGTTTTTAATGATATAGTTGTGATTGTAATTGAAATTGAATAATATATGAAGACAACATATGGTAGGAAAAAAAGTTATATGGATAATTGGGGGAAAATATTTTTTTGAGGTAGGTGATCGTGTTTCATTAATGTATCTCCAAGAAAAAAATGTAATAAGTATTTGTATAATTGGAAACTTATCTCATTATTTAACTAAAGCATTGAAATTTAAGATAATATTGGATAAATTTATTATCGAATGGTGTTGCCTCCAATGATATCTATAGAACATGATGTGTTTCATGTTTCATTATTATGTATGTGTGTTTCGGATGCAACTCATATTTTAAGTCTTAAATAAATTCACCTATAAGAAAAATTTACTATTGATGAACAAAATATTAAGATTATTGTTTATAGATAGTAGCTATTGTAGAATAAAGTGATTCACCAGGTTAATGTTTTTTGGATAACCCATATGATTGAAGAAAAAACGTAGGAATCTAAATATGATATTAAGGAAAAATATACCCTATTGTTTAAGAAATGAAAAAAATGAGGACCTAATTAATAAAGGGAGGTAATGATTTAAAAACCTAGGAAATAGTGATATTGTTTTAATTTCATTACATCTTAATGTTAATTAATAATATTTGATAGATATATACTTACTATAAGAATATAAATTAATTATCCAATCCAAAAGTAAATATTTTTATTCGTAATAAATTAATTTAAATGTATTATTTGATTTTATATAAAAGGTTTACATAGTAAATTCCAAAATGTTAATTTAAAAAAATTATATCACTTTTTATATCCATGAGGCAAAATTATCTTAGTGTTAATTTTTGTGTGACTCAAATAAAATACCAATTTTGGAAAAACTATATTTTATAAGAATTAATTTAAATTGCATCATTCTATTTTGAATTATTTTGAAAATGCAATCACATATTTTTTAATCTTAATATTCTAATAAATTTCATTATAACAATCAGTAAAATGTATTTTTGAATAAATTTTTTTTTATTCATAAAAGGTGATTTTTTTTGGAAAAACATTTTTCATCACGTTACATGGTTCTATTTTAAATTTAATCAATTAGCCTTTTAAAAATTGGATTTTATAAAATTAAATCCACATTTTTAATTATAGTTTTCATGATTGGTAATTAGATAACCTTTGTTTGTTGTCATTATAAATAGTATTTTTCTAAAAAAAGTCACATACCATGATAATAGTTAAAAAAGATTAAAAGTGTTTAAACTAAAATGATCTTAATTAAATTGAAATAATTAGTTTTCTAAATCCTATTTTCTGGTCATATATCTTCCCAATACCAAATCATATTTTAATATGTATTATTGTTTATTCATTTAAATTAAATAAAATATTAATTTATTTTAATCAGTTGAAAAATATAAAGTGTTTCATCTCCCTTAGTTATAAAAATACACCCCTTTACCATGTTCCTCACAAAAAAACTTAATATTATCTTAGAACAACCATATCCTAATCTATTTCTATCTTATATCCCTACTACCTAGATTTACTTTATTGTCATAAGACTATACTATTAAGGCTTTTGGTATAATCATAAGGGGTTCGTACGGATAAGTTGTATTATTCTAAATGTTTTCATTTCATTTTATTTCTTCGTCTAATTCCCTCAAAAATTTATTTACCATAGAAATATCAGAAAAAATAATTATAAAATCTAAATATATTTTATTATTTTTATGTTATAAATTATTTTCATCTAATTATCAATATAATAAGAAATAAAAACATCACTTTTTTGTTTGTGCGAACAATCAACCCACAAGATGATATATTGCATTTTCCATCAATGAATCTTATAAATGGTAAAATCAATGGATCCAAATGGAATATAATAATACATATGATATAAATTTCATTTTATTATTCTAAATAAATATTTATTTTTTCTATACTGCTAAATGAAAAATAAAATCAACACTATTGTGTATGCGTTGACTATCACCTCATGAACCTATAAATATTATTTTTCATCATCACCTCACATTGATTATATATTTTTATGTATATAAATATTTATTATGACATAATGTTTTAATATTTTAATTATATAGAGATGAAATAATATATAACTTCTATCCCTCCAATTAGTTATAAAAGGGAATTGTTACCCATGTGTATATATGGACTACCATATCCATGTTGTAATATAATACATTTTCAAAAACCATCCTACCTGGTTAGTTTTAAATGTATAGAAAATTAATAAATTTTACAATGATAAAATTAATATGATTTTGTAAATGTTATAATCATGATAAACATGGCCATAATTTACCAATAAAATACATTTATGACTTATAACATGAATTTTATAAAAATTAATTATTTGAAATTTATAAATAATGTATTTAATTATTACATGGATGTAAATGAAAAAATGATAATAAAATAATAAAATACAATTAATGAATTAAATACTTTATATTTTATTATTATTCAAGAATATAAAGAATGTGTTTTCTATGTGAGACTCAAGGTAAGGGGCACATTACCTTCAAACCTCATATTAAAAGTTTTAATGATTTATTTTCTAAATAATTTTCCACCAAGTCCATATTTTGAAAATTAAATTATAAGGGTATTTTTGATGAAATAGAGGAAATAATATTAAAATTTATATCACTTTTGAATTATATTTAATGATTCAAAAATAAAATCATTTCAAAAAAAATTATTCATAATGTTTTGAATTTCATTTCAAAATGAAAAGGGAATGTTCTATTTTAACATATATGATGTCAATAGATTCTCCTACTACCTTAATTTTTATATTATATTTCTATTAATTTAAATTATTTCGTAATTTCTCTAATTGAAAACCCTTATTCCATTTCTTTTAGGTATTGTAGCTTGTAAAATGGAGCTAAAAAGATATATGATATATTAATATCCAAAAAATATTTTACTTATGTGTTCAAAATACACTTTTTTATGAGTTTAATGAATGAAATACATCATTTTAGCTATTTAAGGTATGTTATCATCATTATGACTTTTTTATAATGATGGGTGAGTCTGATATTTCACTTCAATGCATTAATTTATTATTATGTTTTTTGGGGAATTATGTCAGAAATAACAAATTAGGTCATTCAATTTATAATTGGTCTTGTATGTATTATTATAAGGGTTTTATGAATATTATGGATCAGGAAACCTACATTAATTTTCATATCATGTTAAATATTTCTCAGAAAAATATTTTTATTTCATAATGTAAGATGATTATATTTTTTTTATAAGAATTATAATTCCATTTAAGTGTAAAAATGAATGTTTTTAAAATTTGTTTTTCAGGGTTTCTCATGTTTTTTGAGATACCTTTATGATTGTGATTTCACTTTTATATTTTCTTATAATGTGTATTATGAAATACTTTGGGAATTAATGTTCATTTCATGTTTATGTGCATGATTATTTGATTTCAAATTTTATTAAATTTAAGGAAAACTATCTAATATTGTGTCATGATAATGAAATGGAAAAACATATTTATTTCTTACTTATTATATGTCAATTACTAAAAAGACTTATCACCCAATATTTTCATATTTCCTTCATAGGGTTTAATTATGATTAATAAAATTTATCAAGTCATTATGAAAGTCACGTATAATTTACATGAAAATAAAATGTGTTTCATTTTCAAAGTATTTTTTTTATAAAAATAGATATTGAGTGGAAGTGAACACATTTTAATTTATGAATTTTTTAAATAATTGTCATGAACCTATTACCGAAAACTATAAACCAAAAAAAATTATTAGAGAAAAATATATAATGAATTATTAATTTAAAAATAAATATCATTGTTTTTATAAAGATAGGTTATTATAATAATGTTTAAATAATTTGAAAGAATCATTGCTATGTGTATTCTAGAATAACTGTATTTATCAATCGTGGATATAGTGTTTTTGGATATAGTATCACTATAGCTCCCCATTTTCACCATTGCAAATTTCGATTTTCTTCCCCACTTGAATGATCCACACTATGTCAACCCCTTAGTACCCTAATACATCATACATGCATTGGGTTACTTTCTATTACCCACTAAATATCATCATTTTTATTAATAGTTTGTGCCTAATAAGATCACCATATATTAAAAATGTCTTTACAAAGAATTTATAGAGGATGTTAAAACATCTCAAAATACCTATAAATTTTAAAATAATTTTTTTTACAAAATAATTTTTATTTTTAAGAATATTCTATAAAGTATTTCTAAAGAATCTCAATAATATGTTCTCACATAATATATTAAAATAAATTTCAAAAGGAATATTTTTATCATGGTATGGGGTAAAATTTGAACCATGAAATTCTATTATATAACATATTTCTAATATATTATTACTAGAAATTCATATTTTATTTATATATCATATTCTCCAAATATCGATTTTGTACATTTTATACAATACGTCAGTATTTCAATTTATATAAATGATATTTTTTCTAATGTATTATCATGAGAAATTTTATTTAAATTCAAAATATTCTATTTCTAGTTTATAAAATATATCATAAATTTTTTTAAGAGAATAATTATAATAATAAATATTTTTAAATACCACATATGCCATTTAAATAAGAATATTATAGAGAGGATATACAAATAATATTTTATATTAGTAAGTTTTATTTATATTACTTACTTTCATTAAATTTATTTTATTTATGTTTTACAAGTTAACTGGTTTTTTATGTGATGATATATTTTGGCTTTATTTGATAGTTGTAAGTAATTTAATGATTATGAAATTTTTATTCCCATACAGTAATATTTAAAAAAAATATTGGGATGTGTATGGTATTAATACCAATAAAATTTGGTGTTCCAAGGCCCTAATCACTTTAATTAATCAATGATTGAATAAGTTTATGATATATTTATATTTTAAAATGTATTTCCCTAACCCTGCCCTGTTAAATTTGAAAATTCTCTTTTAAATACCCTAATAAATTCAAAAAAATCATTTAAAAATTTTCAAATTCACAAATAAATTTAAAATGTTTTGACATCAAATTAAATAAATAAATTTTACACTTTTGAAATCCTTTAAAAATTTAATATAAAAACTAGTAATTATTGATTTGATATGATTTTGGGTTAAAATTAGTTTAAAAAAATAAGAAGATATAAAATAAAAATATATTGATGTATAGTCTATGAGGTAGGTATATATTGATTCTATCAAAATACAACCACACAGACACTCTATGGTCAACTAAGATATGATTCAACCCCTATAAAGAATAAACAAAACAATAATTGTCCAATTAATTTTTTATATCCTAAAGGATAGAAATTTTTTGACCATAGTCCATTTTCACATTATATTAGTTTTTATATATTACTTGATATAATACATTAGTTACTGCAATAAATTATACTCTACATTCCTTTCTACAACAACATCTATTGTACCAACTCTACTATAGGATATGATCAATAGATTTATTGTTACCAAACCATGACCATGCCACTCTACCATAGTGGATATTTGTACATAGATTAATATATTTTTTATATTATATTTATTTAAAAATAGATAATTAATTATGAGAAAAATTCACTTATTTGGGATTGAGTTTTGAAATACCTTATCACTACATATCTAACCCTATATTTTTTTCTAATCAGGTGTTAAATTCCCAATAGTAACTATATAAAAACCTTATTAATTAGTAAATTAAGCCTAAAATAGGTCATTTAGTTTCATTTATCATATTAATGGTTACCCATTACCATCCATTAAAAAATACATTTATTTTATATTTTCATGAAACTTACATATTATATATTTTATTATATTTAACATTATATTCTTGGAAATAAAATATATATGTACATATTTCTCTAGTAAATTTTAATTGATGTGCATTATTGGGTGCTTATATAACATTAAATGTATAAATTTTCATGTAAAAAATGGTTCGATGGTCCCGAAATTTATTTTTAGCATTCCTATATAATTTTTTCTTACATTTTCTATATGTTCATAAAATAATATCATGATGCTAAGAAAAAATGAAAATTTATTATTACCAAGGATTGAATTTGGATTTATAGTACTTATTGTATGTAATGAACGATTTATATTATTTTAGATTTTTTATATATTTATTTTATTAATTCTGAAATATGATTTCTTGATTTTTTTTTTGATTTTGGAAGAAGCTCGAGGATAAAAAATAATGAATTGAGTTAGAATATCATAAATCTTGCTTTTAAAGAAAACTATAATATAATTTTTCATAATAAGGAAAATAATAAATAATATAATTTATATTATATAAATTAAAAGAGTGTAATTGAAAATTTGAGATTATTCATATTTCATATCTTCATCAATACAAAAATAGATATATGCAAATGTATGAAGAGGAATATAGGATATTTTCTTAAAAATTGAGTGAAAATTTTATACATGATCTATGAAATCATGTATATTTTTAAATTTTCATAATTAAAAATCATGAATTTTTAATGATATATGATCATTTGAAATTAAAATATATATATATATAATTTATAATTTTAGGAATTAATATATTCTTTGTTTTTTATTTTCATAATTCACGATGATGCAATTATTCTATATATCATTAAATTTTATTATTATAAATATATTATATTTGGATTTTCAAATACTAAAATCCATGATATTTTTATAGATTATTAGTTTTTAGGGGAAACAACAAGATTAATTGATATGAAATAATGTTATATAACTCTATGGAATCCCAATATATATGGTTAACCAAATTATACAATATAAAATAGAATGCCACAAATTTCATTCAATACAAGACCATAAAATATATTTATATCAAATGAAATATAATTAAATTTATAATGTAATGGGATTAATAGAGTTAAGAATACTAATAAATTAGTACATCATTTGGATGGGTTATTATGTAATATATTTAATAAAAAACATCATGATTTTGTAAATTTCGTAAAGAATGAGAGATTGAGATTATCATGTGATGTTTTTATCTAATTAGTGAGATAACTATTTCATATTGTATTTATGATTTTTTATTTACATTTATAATCATCTCTCGTTTATGTGTATAAGAAGACATGAACTTTCTTAAATTTAATCATATTTAAGCATGTAGATCATTTAAATAATGCAGAATAGTAATTATAATGATTGGATAAATAGTTATAGAAGAATTTAAATATTCTTATGATTACATATGACACATTTATTAAATATTAATTTCAAATGTGTGTTCATGTTATGTGGAGAAAAATGGTATTATTTCTTATTGATGGAATTTTTATTGGTATGTGAAGTGGAATAAATATTTGTTATTTATATAAAGAGTACATAACCCAAATGATTATTTTCAATGTCTTTATTTCCTTAGAAATCAGTGCATTCAGCCATTGAATCATCTGTATTGAAATAATTATTCAAATTTTATTGAAACAATTGAAAAATAAATAACACTTGAAGGATTGATAGTAACTTATATAAATAATGAATTAAATATATTAATTTTTATATTGAGTAGTTTATCTGAATTCATGAATGTGAATGAATGTTTATTATGAATCAAATACCAATTAGAGGAGAATTATTTTCATCTATTTTCATTATTGGATATATAATATGTTATTCCATTACATAGATAAAATTTATATTGACAAAAAAATTAATATTCTTCTTTTAGTACTTCTAAATTTCCAGTGAATTAAAGAATTTGATATAATTTATTATCATGAATTAATTAATTGAGTTCACATAGAATACTTTTTCTTATGTTCGTCAATACGATGAACTAGAATATTCTATTTTATATTTTTACAAGTAAATTATTAGAAAATAATTACATTTAATGTTCATAAGACTCTGAAGGTTTAATATAGTTAATCAAATATAATATCAAAATAATTAAATAAAGGAGATGTTGAACTGTAATATCCAATATATCATTATTATCAAATATTAGTGTATGAGATGACTCAAATAGATAGTTTACATTTATATTAAAACATTTTAATGATGATGGTGATTATATAATGATACTTTTATATAAATCATTTCACAAAATTTTGATTATGGTCATCCTAAAAAAGATATAAAATAATTCAAAAATTAAATATGATTTATAAAAAGTCATCAATATTTTTTCACATGAATAATGAATAAAATTTTTTACCTTCCCACTAATGTTCTTCTTGTATTACAATTTATTTGTATTTTTTGTCTCATAATAAAATAAATTTTTACATAATTAAGTCATATTAAAGGAAGATTAATCATCCCAAAAAAATACATTTCATGTATTTATTTATCTTAATAAAGAATTAATATATGTTCCATATATATGGGTGATTTGATAACAATATTTAATCTCCAAATTGAAAGAAAATATAATATGTATAAACCAGTTAATCCTACTATGATATCATTGCATCAAATATTTATAATTACATTATATTATTTGCTAGTTACATTGATTCTTGATAATTAATAAATGAACATCTCTTGATCTTATTACTCGATGATGTGTTAGATAAATTTATCAATTAAGAAATTTAAATATTTTTATACCATCAAATATTTAATCATACAATTGTATTAATATTTAAGTTCCATATATTTTGGGGAACATATTGAAATAATATATACAAACCATGGGTTGTTTCCTATAAGAATATGGGAGACCATTCATAATAATGAGTTTCCAACTTTGTTGAAATAAAAGGTAGGGCAAGTTATCATTTATAAAAATAGTAACAATTCAATCATGAATTTAATATATTCCCAAATATTTTGGAGAATAATGTAATAAATATGATTTACTTTTATAAGAATGAAGATTTATATTTGTTTTTATAATTTATTTTGTGAGTTTTTTTATATAGTCTTGAATTGATACATATTCATTATAACAAGTTTGGTAGTGGATGTAAAATCTGGTTGAAATATTAACTTCAAAATTAGAATGGCATTCTAATACATAAGATAAATATCATTATGTAATGTTTAATTTAGTGGTTTAATATGGAAATTAATAATAGTGTATTATGAACCTCTTATACACGAAACTATAATGAAAAAAAATTGGTTTGAAATTATGATGCAATAGGGAACACTTATATGTAATTAAATATTTAGGTTTATTTTCCTGAATTTATATTCCTTACTAATGTCCCATATTTTGTGTATCAAAGGGAAAACAATTGTTTTATGTAAATGACCCATTCAAATATAAATTCAGTGTTATTATTATTACTTTCCCAATATATATTATTGATGAGTGTTTGGATAAAATTGAAATTATGAATTCCTCTAATGGTTTCGACCAAAATATTTCATAAGATAATGAAATAAGATTTATTTGGATTTATTTTCAATCAAAATAGTGCTGGGAATTTTATTTTAGCCATAATATGAATAAATTATTACCTAATTATTTCATTTTTAAAATTTTAATTATTTTTAAATATCAATTAATTGTTTAATTAATATTTAATTATTTTTATTTTTTAAAATATTGAATGTGTAATAATTTTTAAATGAAATGTATCCAATAGATTATTCCAAAACAAAAGGATAAATAATATTATATTATATCATAAAATAAAAATAAAATTTTAGAAGAAATATTTGATCCTATGATAACTACATTGAGTATTGTATTTCAATTTCTATTATTTCATAAAAAATTGAAATTTCATTCTTAATTTTTGTATTTCATGCAACGGATGACATTTAATATAATAATCTTCCCATGATTCATAGATGTTAATGTTATTCAACAAACCAAATAAGGAAGGATTATAGTGGAGGGTATTAGAGAACAAGTTTCACTCGATATCACCCATACCCATCACCTCATATCTATTAGAACACACTCTCACATTATATATTTTAACTTAAAGTGATAGGGTTTCATATACCAATAAATGTTACAACAAAATTTCACAAAAAATCATTCAACATTAATGTTTTTTAGTACACATTCTAATGTTATTGTTTCTGAACCCCAATATTTAATCTAAATATTATTTTATATTATATATATTGATATATGTTTTTATGTGTTTTGAGGTGGGATAGAGGTGCTCATGAGGCCAAAATCAAAAAGGTGTAAGGCTACAGGATGATGTTATTTATTTTTATGATTCAACAGCTCTATTGGTCAGCCTATGGACTTTGGGAATCCAGAAATAAAATTAATTATCCCAATAACAATCTAGTGTATTTTCTAATCATATGTGCTTCTTCTTAGAAGCTACTGGCTGGCCAATGGAGTCCACCAGCTGGTCAGTGGTGTCATTTTAGTTCAAATAAGCTATGTCTTGTCATATAAACATATTTAAATACCTAATATATAATTTAATTATCACTTTATATAATGATTATAATGAACCTATAATCCTAGGAGCTCCCATCCTACGATTTTGGATTTCCTCCCATACTTCTGACTCATCTGTTTTACACTAGGAAATCAGTTTTCTTCCATGTTTCTAAATCTATTTTTTTCACTCATGATCAAGAAAATTTTTCTCCAGATTCCCACTATTAAACCAATTATATTTTCGATGTACTTATCAAATATAATTGTGTTGGACTATTATAATAATGTAATTATTTTCCTCTTATATAAATGAAACAAAGATTCAATGAATTGTAATTATCATCTCATTTGGACCTATACCATTGGAGGCAGTGGATCATCTCAAGAGTGTGTTATTATTTTATATCTTTTGGATATGGATTCTGTTAAAAATAAATTGTTGATTTTTAAATGATGTAAACGATTTTGTGTGATGAAATTGGCCTCCATAATTTATTATTGTGATTAAAACAAAAAAATTCATATGGTATGAGAATTATATCATTAGAGAATATTTATATGGGTTCTTTGGATGAATTTTGATATACATGGGATGTTTTTTGGGACCTATGATTAATGATTGATCACATGTGTTTTGCATGTGTTTCCCAGTTAGACAAATGATATATGTTTTCATGAATGTGGATTTGGGATGATTATTAATCATTCATGAAATTAGGTGGTGTTTGATTATTATTCTTTTATATATATATTAATTTTATTTTTCCTCTGTCTTATACAAATTAGAATATAGGTTGATCTATATGGACTATCTTTTTTGGGTGATTTAAAATATATTTGGTCAAAAATTACAAGGGTTATCACTTTAAGGGGTATTTTCAGACATGTGATTAGACTATCCCATCGGTGGGGATGTGTCAGGTGGATGGTTAAATTTCCTTCTAATATGAAGCTGAAGAAGATATAGATGATCTATAAGGACCCGACATATATGTAATGGTTTTGTGATAAAATTATTTCTTATCAAAATTATATTTACAATTGTGGTGCGTACAAAAATATTGAATTAACATATGTTAAAAATGCATTGGTGGTGTCCTGCTGAGTTTTATACACATACCATACATAGTCATCTTAGTGTGAAATTAGATTCCACAACACAGAATCTATTATATATAAAGGTCCTTATGGTGGGATGTTGAGAAAAATTGGTTTGAGGGTTTTGGATGTATATTATTGAAATATACGTTTGATTTGTCTTCATTTTTTTCATACTATTTTATCTCATACAATAACCCACATATAATAAGGATCCTTTTTTTTTATTAATTTTGGGTTTTATGAATGAAATTAAAAATTATTATTTCATGGGTTTGTACTATATTTATATGCCTCTAACTCAAATTATTTATACATTTTTTTATTTTGGATTATTATTATTATCTCTTCTATTATATAGTGTGATAATATGATATTAGGTCATTTTCTCCCAATAATGTCACTCATGGACATTAACACTAGTTAAAACCCTATTTTTTATGGGGATGAATACATATCTTCATGTGGTATTTCAACTTAGACATAGTGATTTAGGTTGGGTTGTATAAAATGATATATGAGAACCATGTTTAGTAACATTTTTTCTTTACTTAATATAATTTAGGATAGGGTAGACTAAAGTTCTGACAGTAGGGACTCGAGTAAAGGAATTATTCTATTTCATGTATAGAACAAAATGGTGTACCTTCATGTTTCCATGAATGTGGTAATTGAAACTATTATTTTCATATGTGACCATTGATTTAATTTACATTGGGTTATTCACATGATGTTTTGTAATAATTTTTAGGATTTGGTCTGCAATCGAGAATTATATCTAGGAACACATTCAATATTCCAATTGCTTTCATTATGTAGGTTCCAAATAATTAAAATTCACTTTGAATTTTGTGATGTATGGTTTTGGTTCATTTATTATTATATACATTTATTTAACTAAGATTATTATATTATTGATTATATATATATGTATGTGTCTAAAATTTATGTACTAGAGACTTGGCTAGGGAATTGGGTAGTTCATTGGGGGTTATGATTTGATTTGTGAATAACTGCATATGTTGAACCCTGATATAGTCCCTTGTCTATTTTATGATCTATTTTTCGTCACATTGGATGAGCCATTGGATTCCAGTATGGTTTGTTTTTATATTATGGTAAATAACACCTTGTAGTTTTATTTAAAATTTGGTTATAGAATATGATTAAAATGATTATGTAGTGGAGGAAGTCCAAGTTAGAAAACCTTTTTTTATCTAGTGTCCAATCGAAAATTCCCACACTATTTCCCTAAAATCAATTTTTTACATACCAATCTTTCCAGGACAACTCATTCAACTACATTTTCATGGTAGTAGATCCCACCAGGGAATGTTGATGATAGTCATCTATGCTCGTAGCCTCTAGATCCACCACCCCCAGCCTCTATGAGCACAAGTGTCCCCCATGATTCGAGGTACTAAATATGAATCATAAAGAGGAACATTGACCTATTGTATGATGTGAATGATCAGATATATGATGATTAAATATGTTATGCTTCAATTAAAAACTATAAGGACACTAATAATTATTATTTAGGATGGTACATTTAATGGGATTACATGGGTGACCTTGAAGTACCACTTATTCTAGTATTTTCTCCCTAGTGTACTAAAGTTAGGCCATTAATAAAATTTTACAGTGCTTCATAAGTTGATGATATCTTCATCTACCTATTCAGTGTGATTCACAAATTTGATTCACATTTCTCTTCTTCTATTTGGTAATGAAGTAATATATTATAGGATGTTCGATATAATCCATCATCTGGAAAATAAATTCCATGTTAGGATCATTGATCTATTTACCAAATTTATTCTTCTTCATAAGGCTCTGAAAACATAGAATAATATTATGAAAGACATGGAAGCGAGTCTTCATCCAATATCTATTATATCAATTAGTCTTTTATTAGGAGAAACGACATTTTCTTATTCATGTAATAAAAAAATGAAGTTAAATGACAAAAAATAGAGTAGTAGTAGATAGAAAATTTATAAAAAGGTTATTTTACTCTCTTTATGATTTGTGACTCATCAAGGTTCTATAATTGTGGGATGTAAAGACATTATTGAATGGAATGTTCTATTTCTCTCAATCATTTTTACTAGTAATGAAAGACAATTAATATGATAGATTTTTAGGGGTTTTTAGTCTCCATCAAATAGTTGAGTTGGACATTAAATAGGTGAAGGTGTGGTCCTGATCTCGTCTAAACTATATATTTTTTATACAATTATATCACATATATACTCAATTTGTTCATTTTTTAGACAAACTGTTTATGTAAAATTATAATTTTTTATTTATCAATAAACCCATGGGAATGAATTTGGATTATACTCAAATATTTCTTGAAATTCAGATCATTATAGTTGAATTTTAGTATTTGTGGAACCTCAAAGATATGGATATTCTATGTTTCAATATGATCCTTGGAATGGACATATTGACCAACTACCATCATTACGAAGAGTATTAGAAAGGTGTATTGACTATTATATGATATATTGTGACTAATTCCATGTTGATCGGTGAATGAGATGTAAAAGTAGGTAGAATGGGACTAGATCCTCCTCAAAGAGAGGTATTTTCAGCATAGGTAGTTGAAAAAAAATTCTTTTTAGTGTATTAGATAGTGACTCCTTACACTTTAACTCATGTGGTGGTCTCGATCAATGTTTCATTTCTAGAATTTTTCAAAGGGTTACCACATTACATATGACTTGAGTTTGTGATTAAGATCATGTTTAGTTCGATAACAATATGAATTCCAACACATTGAATGGAACTAGTAGAATTGAATGAGATCAAGGTACAACATAATGATTTTGAAGCTAAAGTATTCATCATATTGATCAATTTCACATGGGGTTCTTAAGTTTTTTTGAAAAGAAGGTGGATGTTAATATCCTTTTTTGTAGATTAATTACATTGGAATAAGTTATCTATGAAATATAGTTACCCATATTCATATATTAAGAACATGTTGGATCAAAAATAGTGAGAAAAATGGTTTTCAAATATGGATCATTGTTCTCGCTTCAATCAGCTTCAATCCAAAAAGGAAGAAATTTGATGATATTTTATATGATTATAAATATTTTTAATGAGTGTCTTTTTTTGTCTTTTATACTAAAATAATTTATGCCAGTGTTCATGGATATAATTAATAAGACAATTATTACATATCTAGAATCATTCAACTTTGATTCCATTGATGAAATTGTGATAAATTCTACGAAAAATGGAATCACTTCATACACATGTTAAGATCATATTGAATATGCTTCATGAACATATTATTTTCACCATGTTATCAATTTTTTACTTTTGGATCCAAGATTTCCTTTTTCAGGGTAAAGTTGTTTTTAAGAAGAAAAATATATTTATCTAGAGAAATTAAAAGTATTCTTGTCTTTTGAAAAGTATAAAAGGGTTTTACAAATTCACTATTTCCTAGGTTATGATATGTAATACATGTGTTTCATTCAGAACTTATTATATTAGGAAGCACTTATGACCCATCTTATAAAAAAGAGGTTCATAATTGAATGGATTGACTTGTTTGAAGAGACCATGTTAAATCTATATAGTATTTGGATGATGGATTCAATTATGATTATTACTTATTATAATATTTGTTATTTATAACATAAAACAAATATTTTATTTCATTGAGAGAAATTATTATGTAGGTTGATAATGCAGTTACTAGTACGACTCACCGTCCATGACCCCGTGGGAGGAACTTACCTAATAATGACTTATAGTTTTATTTTGGGGTTCATTACCTAAAATTTTATTAACAATAACTCTCTAGTGTTCCATATATCATATACGAGGACCATATGTTTGTGAATTATATTTTATCCATGTGAGATCTAAATCCTCATTAGAGGTTATAGGTTGAATACATGATGACATTTTACCTTCATTGGATTATACTACTTGGAACAAGAATAATCATTTAATTTTTAGAAGGATGATAATTTAAGATAGATATTCAAGGGATAATTACGGAAGAATTTAACAAGTTTACAAGCACAATAGATTTTGGGAATAACTAGGGATTGTGGGGTAGTTACATTTCTATCCTTGGGGATCAAACCCTCATTGATAGAATGACTAATGAATTCCTAGATGGGTGATGAAAATTGATTTATGATGTATGAGAGGTAGGTAAAAAATTCATCCATTCTATGATAGAACTTACATGGATGTGTCATGATTTGGGTTCATGGTAGTGGGAAGGTTTCTTCTTCCATGTATGAATATATTATGAAATCCCCTCATGATTTAGTGTCGGAAGTCCACCTAGGATCAACCAAAATATATCTGGATGTCATTTCAAAATTCTAGTGGCTTGATATAGAAGGTGGCATTACCATATTTATTCACATTGTCTAAAAACTCATAGAATCTTGGATGAGAATTATAGATTCATAGAACATCTGGGTTTCTCCTTCTACATCAAATGATTATTTTAAAGTGTGATAAAAATGTCATTTAATTCATGATAGGGTTTCCCATGACTTCAAGAGGCCAATATACCATGATAATTTTAGTGGATTAGTTGACAATATTGTCTCCCTTCATAATGATTTAGGTTACTAATTCGTTATATTATATATATATATGAAATATCTATATTTCGGAGATTGTATGGATACACGGAGTGAATTTAACACTATTATATAATATAGATATCAGATTCATAAAATATTTTTGGAATTTCATTATGAATGAGATGGGGACTCGGTTGAAACTAAGTACAGGTTAACATCCTTGCACTAACTAGTAGTCTGCATGAAAAATATGTACTTTATTGGACATGATTTGAGAATCACTTCTAGATTTGGGATGTGATAGAGATGATCAATATGGATTAATATATATATCCTACAATGATAGTTTCTAGCATTCAATTTATATTTCCACATTTGAGGCTCTCTATGTATTGAATTTTTTTCACCACTATGCATGGATGATATACTTGAAACATCATTTATTGAGACTAGTATGGTCTCAGAGAAAATATGGGTGTAGTTTCTTTGGTATTAACTAGTTACATCGTAGAAGATACATTGATTGCATGCTGCTAAAAGGAGATGGACCTTGGAGTTCATTGTGGGTGATTAAATTTTCTTATTTGTTCCCTTAGGTTAGGTAATAGGTGACTATGGAATTAATGGAAATTTTCATCATATTATGTTGGGTTTTTCGATATATTGAATTCATTTGGATGGTGGAATATCATTTAGATGTCCCTCAATAATAACAATGTATTTATAATGTGTTCTATGTGTGTTAGTTTTATAGGTATGAGCCTGAACCAACACATGCGATCGACTGTAAGGAAGTTGATTATGAAACAGATGTAACATATTTGGAGAAAGACATTTAGATTGTGAAATTAATAATTAATCTGTTTTGAGGGATGAACATTCATATTATTTGAGTTCAAAGGGAAGCGAGTGTATTCCAAAAGAGACATGGGAGTAAGAGACATATATTTTATAGCTGTGGATCAATTTCTTCAATAAAACCATTGGAAAATATTCATGAAGTCAACATGACATTAGATGTGGAGACGACAAATAATATTTAGGGTATATTTTATTTAATATTTTACTAGTAATTTTTTATATTTTTATGTAATTTGTGGTTGGTTATATGTGTCTAAGAGCCCACAATTAGAAACGGGATATGCTTTTGGATAACAAGGTAGCATTATATGTAATAATAGATCAACCATCCAGAAAGTGGGCTCCACCAACTACTCAATAGATTTTGTAGGATCTTTAGTAACACTACGTATCCTATTCACTATCTGGAAGAGTTTCTAGGTCTATATTATTTTTCATAGATCTCATCGACAAGCCGGTGATGCAGTTCAGGGCCAAATAATCCTAATGGGCCTCCAAAAAGTTTGTTTATAATTTGACCATTTCTTGTTTATTTCACACTCTCTTTCCTCCCTTAACATCCAACACACATTATTATCTTTTTCAATTATTGTGGGCTTATTCTTATCATTCTATCACACCCCATGGATTCTTGAATATCAGTTTGATCCGTCATTTCCAAATAAGGTGAGTTATATCTTGATCTAGATCAATTACACTTTATTTTAGTTAATCAAATAAATTATTTTCTTGATGAAATTATAAAATTTAATGGTTTTGGAAATTTATAATAAACAAATTGTTTTTTATAATATAGGTACCTATATTCATAGAATTGGTATATGGGCATTATTTTGACATAATTTTTTTTTTCATAGTTGATCTTTTTTGTAAGTGAGATTCATTCCACCTTTTTGGGTTTGGATTCTATTTAAAAATTATCTTATGTTTCTAAATCATGGTGGAATAGGAATTGTTATTGTACTGGAAGTGGAGACATTAAACTCTTAAAATAAAACATTATCATTGAAACATAATTGCACCAATGTTAGGAGGCCCTAGTCATTATATATTATGCATACAGGCACATAAAATTATTTTGGGAATGTGTGTTTCCCCCTAAAACATATGCTTGAGATTTGATTTCATTTGGTGTGTATATGATCTGCTTGATAACAAAAATTAATGTTTTATATCCTGCTTATTTTTTAGGGTTATGATTGCTGAATTACTTGATATGATATTTGATATACAATCTTGAATATATTTGTTGAATCATTTATTCCTATATCTTTTATATTTGGTTATAAAAGTAAATCCATATAGAATATCTCTCAAGGCTGTGTTTCAGATATTTGGATGACATTTACATGAGTTGTCCAATCAAGGGGATGTGTCAAACATGTGATTCCAATACCCCTTCATGAGGGGGGGAGGGGGTGTATTAATATTGTGTTTTAAATTCCATCCTTTAAGGAGCCCATGCACTTGGATCCAACTACTAAGGACAAGAAATATATGTTATTATTGTGTAATATATTTTTTTATTTATATATTTTGTTTAATTTTATTGAATTCACTATAATATTTTGTTAACTTATGTTAGGGTTCTAATTTGTTGGTTTCCTGCTGATTTATATACAAAATCCTCATGCGAGAATCTTAAGATGTGTTATGATTTCATAAAAAGGGATCATGTGATGGGAAAAGGCCCCGAGGTGGGAAGTTAGGTTGGATTAGTATGATGGTACATTGTGTTATATAAAAAACATTGGATTGTATTTCTGCAATTTTTTTTAATTGTATCTTTTATATCATACATTGATCCACCACATATGGGACCCTTTATTAAATGTTTTGGGTTTCATGATTGATATACCATATTTGTGTCATATGGGTTGGTGACAAATGTGTATAATTTTATGTTGATGATTTAGTTTATTATTATTTTTTGATTTTTATTGGCATATAATCCACTATAAAATCTGATTATCAAATACTGAGTGAATATTATCCCCTCGATATCTCTCTTTTCACTCACTTCTAGTTAACAACATCATGCATACAAGGATGCACTCATGAGGTTTTGTGGCCTAACAGCCTATAGCTAGTTATTTTAGTCGGGGTGATACACTATTACACTTATGGAACTTAGGTTTTTTACTCCATTGACATTTTCGACACCATTTCCCATTTTTAGGTTTCATACCCACCCTTTTTTTAAGTTTCTACCCACTAACATTCAAAAAAATCAATGTTCTCAAATATTAAGCTTTTCCACCTTCCACATAAACTCCAGTGTCTACTGACCATCCAGAGATTATTAAACAACCTGAGAATATAGAATTTTCAGGTTGTACAAATCATCAAAATGATAATCATATATTATAGTTAATTGATTGTACTATATTCAGTTAAGCCTTTTATAATTATTTATTTTTTTGACAATAATTTAATTCAGCTTGTTATGTTTTTTTAAAAATAATAATTTTTTTCTAGGTGGTTATACAACTTAATTATATGATGATCTAAAATGTGTGATTTTTTAACTACTATTCACAATTTATGGTAATGTATAACTGTAACACCCCAACCTGAACCACTGAGTATGAAGTACAAATGCCAAATTACCTCATTCTTGCATCCTCATATGTAAGACGCTTTCTAAATTTATTGGCGGTATGAATCTTATAGTGGGGGATTATACCCTCAATATCATGTTATTGATAAGGTTAAAAATGAACAATAATAAAATAATGAATACATATTAATTGAAAAATGTTGAAATGAAATAAGTGATATATATATATATATTATAATGTCTCCCAAATTGTTATTCCTATCAAAAGTATTGGAATTAAGATAATACAAGTCAAGAATATAAATAAACATATATGAGTTACCATGGTGTCTGTCCTACTCCACTATAGCTACATCATCCACTGCTCAACCATCCATCAAACGTCTTTTTCCATTCACTACATATCTAGTCATGAAATATACCTCCACACTGAAATTAACATTGGGGGTGTTAGTATAAGACTTAGTAAGACAATTCTGAGGCATCATTAACAATTCTGCATTTTCATAAGAGTATATAAAATGGTAATAAATAAATGCAAACTTATGAAATAATCATTTCGAGCTGTAAATAAATGAAGAATATTCCATGAAACTCATTCATACATTATTAGGTTTCATGTAAAAAATCATAAAAAACATAGAAACCTCTCAATTTCATTGCTGACCCCCAGATTCACAGTAGATGCACATTCCCCAGTCCTTCAGGTCAACCAAAAATGGTAATCATTCTTTTGTTCTATCTCAAGTTCAAGTCACATAGGCAATCAAACATCACCATTTCCATGATGGTCTGATCACTCATGATCATCATTCCCCACAGTCTAAAAAGATTTCCCCAATCACTCTTGATCAACAAGCACCTTGATACGGACACACTAGGAAATCCAAACCCTCCATCAATCTCAGTCTCATCATCAAGTCATATGTAGCATCGAAAAATTCTCACCATGAAGAGTTAGTGAGCCAAAACTAGTCCACCTATCACTTTAGTACCATATATAACACAACAACATATCATATACATTGAATTTCATAAGGAAATAGTGAAATCTTACATAACATGTCATGATTGTGAAAAAATCCATATATATACACATATAAGTAACTCAAAATTGAATAAAGTACCTCAAAAATAATGTGTATATTATGTTAATCCAAAAATCTCCATCGTTATAGAAACTCCAACATGATTCTAATATAACATGTGGGTCATCCAATCATAAATAAAATAACATTATAACAACAAATACATGACTAAAAATGCTAACGAAATTCCTTCCTCAAAAGTTGGCAATGTAACATTCTAGAATAAATCACCCATTGGGAATCATTAGTTGGAGTTGAAAACTCAATAGTCTAGAAAACATCATCCTGACCTTATTATTATAAATATCCACACATCGATGCTCATGTGATTTCAGTGGTTCCTAGAACTAAAAAAATTTAATTTATTTAAAAAATAAATAAATTACCGAATGTGACCATATTGTATCTCTCCTGGTCAATTTTTGAATTATCATCCTAGGTCAACATATGACTTCAAAATATTATCTATAAGAATATTTATCTTTTAATTATTTCTAATAAAATATCATTTAATTTTTTTCTCCTGATAATTTATAATAAAATATGTATTTTTTAATTATCTCTAAAAATTTATGCCTAATTATCACATAAAATTATCTTTTGATAATTTGTTATAAATTAACCTTTATAATTTGTTTTATAATTTAACATTAATTATCCTATTATAATTATATTTTGAAAATTTCTTATAAATTATCCTTTCACTAAAAAGAATACTAGAGTAATTGATTTTTTGAGGGGGTAATGCCTAACCACCACAATATTTTTTTTCTGTATAAATTAGAAGAAGTTATACCCATCCCTTAATAATAATTGATTTTATGGGGAGTTTAATTCCCCTTTAAATATTTTTTATTTTTTTTTAATAGTAGTATTAATTTTAAAGGTAGTTATTTCAGAACCACCGCTAATTTAACAATCTGTGGCATTATATATTGACATGGATTTTTGAGGAACTATATAAATAATATTCATTTAGATTATAGATAATATATATATATATATAATCTCATTTTTATTGAAATTTTGGGAGTTTTAAACCCCCACCAATATATTGGATTATAGGTCATTTTGAACCCCATATATTTTAAGAAAT
This sequence comes from Viscum album, assembly GCA_963277665.1. Taxonomy (NCBI): domain Eukaryota; kingdom Viridiplantae; phylum Streptophyta; class Magnoliopsida; order Santalales; family Viscaceae; genus Viscum; species Viscum album. The sequence continues at coordinate 1,255,042,136 of OY728157.1, read as the reverse complement.
TAGTGGGTGTTAATGATCTTATGATAATCCCTCTGATTAGAGTGGGTTTTGACACCCCTAATTTATTATATATTTTTTACAAATAAATCCCATATAAATTAAATCTTAATAATATATATATCCCTATGTGTGTGTGTGTGAATATATATTTTATTTTTGGGATTTTCGAAGCTCTATATATATATGTGATGTTGGATTTTTAATGGGAATAATGGGAGTTTTAAACACCCTATAATTTAAAAAATCAAACAGGGTTCATGAACCACCACTAATCACTTAGATTTGTGGGGGTGTTACTACCATTGTATTCTAATAAAATAATTCCCAAATAAATTCAAGTTTTATAATATATATTGGTGTATTCCCATGTGTATATATATTACATAATTTTTTTTTAAATTCATTTAAATACATTGTAACCATAATATATAATTACATTTTAAAAATAATCTAAATAAATACATATACATATAAACAATTATGTATACATATATAAATATTGGTATGTATAATATTAATGTAATTACAATATATTTATCGATATATATATATAATTTAAATGTAATTTTATAAATAATATAAATTTAATAAATACATTTATGTTATAATTTATATAAAACATATACTATATTAAATACATTTTCAAGGTATATTTGTGTATAAATAAATTTGTATTAAATTATGTATAAAACTATTTATAATATAGGGAAATTAAATATATATATATATTATAATTATATATCTTAAATATATAAATATATATATAATTATTAATATATTGTTATATGTAAATTATATTTATAAATAAATTTTCATATAATTTCATCAATACCGAAATATTATATTATATTATATGTATATATATAATATTATATTATATATATTAATTAAATTAATCAAATATTATATTAATTATGTGAATATTAAATAAAATATAATATAAATATATTAAATTGTATACATCTTTCAGTATGATATATATATATATATACATTGAAATGTATTCATTAAATATAGACTATATATTTACATGCATATATATATATATATTATCATATTAACTGTGTATGTATAAATAATATATATATTTATTTCAGTAATGTAGGAATTTATAATATACTAAATATATAAATGTAAATATATATATATATAGTAAATGTATAATATATATAAATTTATAATATATATATATATAATTTTCAATAATATTATATAATTGTATATACGTATAAAAAAATTCATATAAATTTATATGTAAATATATTATATATAAATATTTTTTAAATAATTTATATACATATAAATATTGTAAATCATATCTATATTATTATTTAAATATATTAGTCAAATAATTTTTATTTGAAAAAACAATATATATATATATAATCATTTGTATTGTAAAAATGAATACATCATTTCAATAATGGTAAGGGTAGGATTATATTTCATTAGGTTATAATCTAGTGTAGGTTTAGATTCCTATGTTGGTGAAATGTTATGGTGGATTAGGTTCATACGGGAAGTCAAAACGTCAAAGAAGGGGGTGGTCAAGGTGTGTACTGGAGTTGGTGTTCTAAGGGAGGGAGATATGGGACCATAATGGGTATTTGAGGGAGGTAGTGATAACGTATTATATAGAGAGGGGACTAGAGTGGGAAACATGGGTGGTAATGGGGGAATGGAGGAAGGGTTGATGAGGGGTGGATAATGTCGAAAAAAACAAAATTACAAAATTGAACACTCCTAGGTGGTCAAAACAACCACAAAATGTGTGATTAATTTGGGGAAATTTTTCATTACCTCCACTAAATTTTCTTCTCAACAACAATTTGGGGTTGATAAAAGCACCCCTAAAATATATAAATTAATTAGAAGGTGTTTAAAACCCCTATAAATTAGAATATTTCGAATATTTAAGACAATATTTGATGGGGTATAAATTCTCTCTAAAATAGAAACTACTAAATGCCACATTAGTTTACCAACTCTTTATAACAACATCCCCTAACAGTATATTGTGTCCATATTAGTGTTAGATACCCATAACCACCACTATGTTTTTTATAATTGGAAATAGCCCGCTCTAAACTAAAAACAACACCCTCTAATCACCTTATTTTTGTATTATTTTACAAATATCATTTATTATTTTTTCATAAATTATCCTTTTATAATTATTTTTTCATAATTTTTCAGAAATTATAATTTTATAATTATATATTAATAATTTATAATAAATTATCCTTTATAATTTATTATAAATTATAATATTATAATTGTCTCATGGTAATTTACCATAAATTATCCTTTATAAATATGTTTTGAAAATTAATTATAAATATTCAATTTTATTATTACCTCATGATAATTTATCGTAAATTTTCCTTCATAGGTATATTTTTATAATTTATCATAAATATTCATTTACAATTATATTTTGATAAATTATGATATACTATAATTTATATTAATTTATTGAATGTTTATAATAAACTATCCATTTTATAATTATGTCTTTTATATTTTCTCAGTAATTTATCTTTTGAAAAACATGAAATTATCATTTTATAATTCTTATAATAATCTTTTAAATATAAAGCTAATTATAATATATAAATTCCCATAAATTTACCCTTGAATAATCAATGAGATAATCCATTGATATGTTCTTTATTTTATAATGTATCCACTTTTAAACTGATAACATTATATTTTGATAATCTTTATAATTAAGCATTTATAATTAGAAAATTATATTTTGATAATTTAAAATATTATCCTTTGATATTTAAATGTATCGATCGCTTTATAATTCTGTACATTATCAATTATAATTTAATGCAATTTCCGTTTGATAATTTTATAAACATTCCCTCAATTATTTTGTAATAATCATTCATAAGAGTATCAGAAAAAATTATCTGCTGATACTTTATAATAAATTGTCTTTTAATAAAATTCAATAAATTATCATTGATGTTTTTTTGAAATAGCCATATATAAAACTTTGTTTTAATGATTTAACCATTTTAATTTTTTTCTTGATTTTATGAAATATATTCCGGATGAAATACAATTAAATTAAATAAATAAAAAAACAATTCCATTTCACATGTACAAAGTTCCAACAAGAGAATGAAAATATTTTGTGCACACCTGATTTGATCGATCATGTTTTGACCAAACACGTGCAAGGAAATATTGAGATCACTCAGACACAAGGGGGTCGACCAAAATTGATTGTGAACTGATTCATCTATTTAGAACTCAAAATAACATCATTTAAAACCTCTATTTAAAAAACCCAATTTAATATGCAATTCATCCAAAAAATAATGATGGATTCATTAATTTCTATATATTGTGGAATTCCCATGAATAAAAATTAAAAAAATTGAAATTGAAGCTATTGATATTACTATATTAAAATAATGGTAATTTTTTGGTTTTTGTAAAATTATCCATATAGAAAATATATTTATTAATTAATGTAATAAAATTAATATAATAAAAATATTAATAAGTCAAAATCAATTTTTAATATAACTAAACACCCAATGAAAATAAATGTTATTTAATATATAGGGAAAAATCCACATCTTGGACCTAACAATTTTCTTTTGTTTCACCTAGAACATTCTGTATAGATGATATAAATTTATTCTATACAAAATTAATATAATAAAATTTTAATTATGTTGTGCTCTCATGTGATCTATCCAAATTTCCGGAATAGTCATATTTTATTTCATTTCTACCTTTAACACTACATCTCATATCTAATAGTGGTCTTGTATTTCTTATACAACTCGTGATTTGAGAGATACTAAATTATTTCCAAAATTCGTGTTTGTCTAACATAATATATTTAATAATTATATTTTTTTGCATCAAGGTTCTATGACCCTTATAATCTCCAAATAAATCAACACTAAACCTTAAAAAAATTCTTAGACTACTGTAATGTGCTAAAAGTGATTTTAACCTCACATAAATCCATTTAAATAATTAGTTAATTTATATTTATTAAAAAACTTAATTCTCAAATAAAAAAATATCTATTAGGGTTATTATTAAAAAAAAAGTAATTTGTAGCATTCCTTATCGAACAAATCCGGCCAAAAGCAAAAACATTAGTCTCACGCTCCCATGTCTCCACCAGAATCTATCCTTGATGTCACCAAATCAAGACAAGTGGTGTCATATTTCCTCACAAAACCTACTCTCTTAAGTCTATGATCCAAGGAGGAATCTCGTATAAAGATTCATCAGTCAACAGCTCAATATCATTAAAATAATTGACATATGCCTGGTCAGGTATGTATCTCTGAATCTCTGACACATGGATCATTATGTGCATACCGTAATAGCGATGAAGTGGTTCTAGAAAATTCACCACTATCCCTATCTATATAGTGATCTAAAGGGTTCAAAAAAAATTAAGTGAAAACTATCTCTTATTCCCCAAACATCAGTTCCCTGACTGAGGATTCACTATCCAAAAAACATGATCTCCCACATAAAACTCAACGGGCCTCATCCTATAGTTGGAATAAGACCTCTATATTCTATGATCACTTATAAAACTATTACATATCAGATACACACTCTCATTGGTCTCCAAAAAAATATTGCGGTCATCCACCATTAACTCACCCACCTTTTTTCCACAGAGTAGTGAAGAACACAATGTACAATAAAGAACCTCATAAGGCTCCATATGACTCAAATACTAGTAATGATTGATCATTTTGAACATGAGAAAAGATTGATTATCATCCCATGGTCCATGAAATTCCAGCATCCCATATTGAATCATATTCTCCAATCTACAAATAGTCCAATCAAAAAATCTATCGGCACAGTGATGGTATTCCATAAGAAATCTCAGCTATGTCCCCAGGGATTCATCAAACTGCTATAAAAATAATGACTTGAAATATGAATATCTATATTAAATAATCATCAAGGAACTTGATGAAAGTGTACAATATCTTAAAAAATATATATTTGATATCCTCCACTAATTAACCCTCTCTAATTGGAAGGAATGGAGCGGACATAATTATCCAATCAAAAATAACCAATATTGTGGCATGACCCTTCTGGGTCATGGGTAACCCCATATAAATTTCCATTAGGACATCATATCCTTCCACATAGGTATTCATTGTGACTAAACAAACCACCAGTATAACCACCCAGGCATAACATACATTTTAATTACATCATTTTTTGGGAACATTTCATACATTACACAAACAGATGCCCAAATACCATATTTGTCTATTGCATTTGGAAAGATGGAAACAAAAACTAATAATTCATAACACATCTAATAATTCTTCCACCCATTTAATCATAATAAGGTCCCTTTTAACATATAATATTTAATACATTTCTTTATATCTTTGGGATAATCAACATTAGAAATGGTGAGCTCCAATTATCAGTAATGGCACACAAGGGAGATACGTAAGCACAACATGAGTATAAGGGTATTTTAACCTAAAAGTAACATTTAAAGATTATAACTTACATATTAAAGATCATATAAAGGATTAATCTAATAAATAATGAATTTTTTTAAGTTATGAAACTTGGTTAAATAAATATCATAAACCCTGGAATCATAACATAAGAATAAGATATGGAATTCGTGGCAGACACATAAACATGTAATATCATTCATAAAAGTCAATGAACATTTACAAAACATAATAGGAAAATTTATTAGTATTACACCTACTGGGTGCGACACATCACAATCCCCAGTCGTAGTACCTTCCTTGTAAGAAATTGGGTTTCCAAATATTCATATAGTAGATCTGGATTCCTAATCTTCTATAGTGGATCAAGCCCATCGACATGATTCCAATCATTATCTCATGAGACATAAATCGTTACCCAATTCATTTATTGGAGATATAGTAACAAAACATCACATAATGAAGACCATATATATTTGATCCACAAGGGAATAAAACATTCATCATATAAAAACCCATGGAAAGATATGGGTTTCATAAACATCATTCAATCATAACATAACCCACGGAAATGAAATGGGTTTCATAAATATCGTTTCATCATAATTATATTCCATTAATAAAATGAATAAGAATGGCATTATTGAATAATGTACTTAGTAAATAATAATTAACATAAAATAATGTTATCTTAGATGGAAAATAATTTAGAGAGATCACATGAAACCAATTCATGAGGAAAATATCATTTTTTCCTTAAAATAGATTCAATTCATAAAATGATGTTCAATTTTAATAGAAAAAAATTTATTAGAAAATAACCCACAAATAATTTAAATTAAACATCAAAGAAACAAGTAATCATGGTGGTGGAAAATCCGAATCATGCTGTATGATTAAAAAACATTTCTTTTGTACTTTTTCTTGAAAATAAACAATGTAACTTGTTTAGGAAATGAATAAAATATACATTCAAAATCGTGTAGTAAAATGTAAAAAATGGGATAAAATGAGTTTAAACATCCATAAAAGAATAATAAAAATATTTTTTAAATCATTTTTACAAATCTTGTACATGGATAATAATTATTCCCTAATAGCTTATTCAAATGAAAAAACCCAAATCCCAATTTTTGTTTAGATTATAAAATAAATACTCATTACATTATAAAAACTAGATTCTTATTCCCCATAAAATAATACAAATTATGCAGATATAAAAATATCATAATCTTATAGAGAATAATCATAAAATACATTCATGGGAAGTATATACACTCAGTAGAAGAAATGAGTAATAAATAAGTCATGTTTCCCATACAAATAAAATTGTGACATAAATCCATTTCTACTTAAGAACCTATAGAATAATTGAAGCCAAAAATAATGAAATAATTTAAATAGTTTAATATTATTAGATAAATTAAATTAATTATATAGTCTTGTTGAATTATCTAAGACCATCAGGTCATTTAATATCTTAAGATTACGGGGCTTGAAATATCTGACCTGACAGGCCTTGTAAGGGTTCCCCCTCATCCCTTGAAAGGGGGTTATAAAAATCAATAAAAATGAAGGCCTTAGGGCCATTCGGGCTATGATAATGTTAGGATTTAGCTAAAAAATGCTTTGTTTTACACATGTGTTTTAAATTGTTGTCCATTTTACTCTTACAAGGATCATATTTCATCATCCACGTTATTATAAAAATGAAATAAATATCTTATATATTATATTTATATTTATATTTATGGTGATTGATGAAATTTAATCGTATAAAATAAAATATATCATACATAGAGACAGTTGGACGTTCACACACAGGAATATTATTTCCATTTTTATTTCATATTGAATTAAAAAAATTATATGACATATTAAAATTATAGAATTATTAATTAGTAATATGTATGATATATATTGATATAATTCATCCTTATTACCATTCATTTTAAATATAGATGAAAAATAAATCACATCGCATTATGGAGATGGTAAGTCATACGTATGCACATGCGACATTATGATTTCACAAAAGATTATATTCTAATAAGATCGATATAAAATTGTTATTTAATTAGTACAATTATTTCATGAATATCATATATAAAATAAAAAATATAATTCACAACACAATTATCCCCATGAGAGGTGGTAAAGGAAAAAATAAACAATCATTATTTCGTGACACAGTAGTCCATTGTACACACTGACGACATGTTTATTACCCATTTGATGGATGTGTGTGAATGTGTAGACAGAACCCTTAATATAAAAACATCTTAGTATATATAGGATAATATTTTTTTTATTTAACCATGAGATGAAAATAATTTAAGTCGTCAATGAAGAAATGTAACAGAAAACATTTGGTGATGAATGTTACCACTTCTTTGGGTATCTCTATTGGATTTTGACAAAAGGACATATTTTTTTGATTTATTAATAAATTAAGGATTATAGGATGAAGATAAAGATGTTGTGGGGATATTTAGGATGATATTGGCTGAGAAAAATGTATTTAGAGTAGTGAATGAAAGAGATGTATGGGTTCTCTTTTAAAAGAGAGGATGAGGGCTTTTCTTGTAACTATCAAAAATATTAATTTATTACAATTACCAAATATATCCAAATAACTCAAAAATTTGAAATATGAAAAGATAATATAATATAATGTTTAAATATATTCAACCAATAAATATTATTCTTGTTTTGATGTAATTTCAAAAAATTTCTTATTTTTAATCCTTTGTTAACCTATTTTAAGTTTAAATATTGTGATAATGTCATGTATATTAAGTGGGCGTAATGTTTCCATATAGATTAAAAATTTGAAAATAAATAGTTAATTAATGATATTTTAGACTATAAATTATCATATTATTCCATAGTTTGTATATTTATGATTTTATCTAATTTAATAAATTTTGTTTTAATAAGATATTAGTAGTTTCTAATTTGAAACTAGTCATTAAATTGACATTAATAAAATCCATACTAAAAGTAAAAGTTTATAATATTCTTCTAATATACCTATAATATATCATATTAACCTTTAAAATTTGTGGATAACTTTAATTATGTAATATTATATTTCTTTTAATGTTTTTGATTTCAATTATTTTATATTATCATTAATTAAATAATTATTGTATAATCATTCTGTAAGACATTAACATAACTATTGATTTCATAAAAATAAAAAATAAATTATCATTATTAAGAAAAACAATTAAAATATCATATCCCTATTTATATTATAATTTATCTTATGCATAACCCTATATTTTAAATGATATAGTTATGAAAAAAATGATTATGGCGTCTTTCACTTTTCATTAAATAAAATATAATAAATGTCATACTCTCATCCAAACAGAATAAAATGATATAATATAAAAAAGTATGGTTCTTTTCGAGAAACATTGATCCAATTCAATTAGGTCATGTGTTAGGGTAATTTTATAAAATTTAGAATATTATTTTTACCTTAAATTAACAGAATTTTCCTTTTACCCAATTACTGAAAATTAAAAATGGTACAATTCGTAAAGCCCAGAAATTAAAGAATTTTTTTTTAAAAAAATTCACCCACTGATTATGTATATGGGTTCCATATTTTATAATTTTAATCATATAATTAGATAATATTTCATTAAAAAAACATGTTTATGGAATGAAAAAATGAGTTTTTAATGCTAAAACGGTCAACGGATTGGATATTTTTATATAGAAATGTAATAAGAAAATGATTCCAATGACCTAAATTGGATTAAATTATAAAAATTAATCTTATAATAGATTAAAAACAATAAAAAATATAAAATAACAAATTAATTCATTAACTTAAAAAAAATCACTTAACAATTCTTTATTTTCTACTATAGATGGAAACACGAAATTTATAAATAAAATACAAAAAGTTCACGAAAATTACATTTTGATATCCCAATTTAAAATAAGATGATTACTTTTTCATATAAATATAATAAGTGTCTAAAATTAAATTTAATAATGGTTTCTATATTTAAATGTTGTAGAATTTCCTTCTTGCAAATTATAGTTTTTATGCATAATATTTGGATCACTCTTATCTTATGCCAATAAAATCTATTGAATCAGTATAAAATATATTTTATTGAATATATTATGTACATAGTTAATTAATATCATAAATTAATTATAATTTATTTATTTTATTTATTTTATTAATAAAATTTAATTTTGGGAGCTTAATTTTTTCCTATATTCAATTAGTATATAATTTCATTTCTAATTAATTGGTAACTAGATAATTTAAATTTTAAATCATATGTGTTACTAATAATATTTTATACTATTAATAACCAAAAATTAATCAGCTAGGTTATATATTATTATATTAATTAATAATATTTTAAAAAAATACTGGTGTTTAGTAAATATCGATCTTTCTAGTAACACAATCTATCAAAACAACTAAACAATGTGTGTAAAAGAATCCAAACATAGTGTTGCATGTACTACACGATAATCTGTGTATTTTATGTAGGGAAACATTAACATGGGGTTCCCAATAAATCAAAAATAACATTTTAATTTCATATAACTCATTCTATATTTAGTGTTGTGTGAAAGGTTAAAATATCAAAATGGTTAAATGAATTCATAATAATATGTTCCATAAAATCTTATTGTGTTGCATTCTACCTACCGTAAAATGAATTTATCCAACCAAATTTCACTCGTTTATCATTATTTTAATTCATGAATGTTACATTCATTGAATCCCACAATGTAAAAATGTATATTAAAAATCCTATTAAAAAGTAATGTTTGAAAACTAATGGATACCCAATGTAACTCAAAACAATGTTTCCAAATAGGATAACATTGATGGGAAGTGGAAACATGGGAATAGAATAGAAATATATGTTTCTAGTTATAATGAAGGTTGATAGAGAACATGGTTAGTAGAATGATAAAAATTTAAAATACATAATCCAAAGTGTCTTGAAAAAAGTTCATTAATATCATAAATTTTTTGATAACTGGACAAAATTTCATTTCAAGACCATTTTTCCTAATTATGAAAAATAATCTTGAGAATATATGCTTACTTGATTTATAAACAACCACACTATTTATTATGCATTGATCAATTTACTATTCATCTCAAATTCCAAATAATGATGGTGAAGTTTTTATTCCGAGATCATTGTTATATTATGATATCTATAAATAGATTGATAGGTTTTTAAATATATATTTATCACAAAAAAAGTTTTAGCACATGTTATACAAAATTTATAAATCTTCAAATGGAGGGATAAAAAAATAATCTCTAAAACTTCATGTGACGATCAAAATAGACAATTCCATAAATATACCTTCTTATATGTATTTTAATAGATTAACAACAAGAAAATTAGTAAAAATATAACTAAATTTATCAAAAATTATTTATTATTCATCCCCCCATATATCACAATGTAGCACTTTTTTTCTCATACAAATTATTTGAATACCTTTATAATTTACTCTATCAAAATTTGTTAATAACATGATTTAACATAAAAATTTACTAAAGACATGCATGTTTCATTAATCCATATATTATAGTATATAGTACTTAATTACCGAAATTTATAAACTTCTTCAATGATATCACAAACCACATTATCAACAAATCCTTAAAAAATACCAAGGTAAGTAGTACCATCCAATTCACTTATTCATATCCAACTTATCATTATCCAAACACCATTATCTTAAAATGTAGAATATATTTAGGGTTATATTTCCCTTAAAAAATAATTTCCTTTTAGAATCAACAATCCATTAAATCAAATTTCTAGTCCATCAGAATAATTTTATATATTCTTGTAAATACTTAGGAAAAAAATAACTAAACAATCCTTACATAGTTCACTGTTCATAATTTTTCAATCAATTTACATAAACTCATTAATTATTCTACTTCATCCTACATCCATTAATAAGACTACATCATCCTATAACTTAATAACTCTTTTTATTCACATTTAATCTATAGTATCATCAGAAAATACAATATAACCCTTACATATACAACCTTGATAAACCCATTAGTGAAATTTTCCATTAGGGCATCAGTTTTCATGATGAAAATTCATACCATATATAAAACATTAAATTATTTCTAATACATTAGGGAGGATAGTATTTCTATCCATTGTGTTAATAATAATATTCATTTTCACTATGTAGTGACTTTCTTTATGAACTTTTATTGAATAGTCAAAAAATCTTTATATTCTTCTAAAATATTCAATTTGGTGTTTCTTTCCATATTCTCAACATTTAGAAAACTGAATCTTGATTTATTTATGGTCTCCACTACCCGATTTCCTAGATAACTCATTCTATGTCTTATTTAATGAGTCTGAGAGTTTGTTAAGGTACACATTGTTAATAATGTTTTTTGAGAATAGATTGGGGATAATCACAACTTCATTTAATCCAGTTATCATCAAATCTTACTTCTCATCATCAAATTCAATGTTAACCATCTTTTTTTTGGTTCCATGCATTGAAAAAAACCAAATGAATGTTACTATATACACTTATAATAGTAGGAAATCCTAAAAATATTTGTAAATTACTGTAAATATATAATATATTTGGTTTCTTCTTAGGCTATTCAGAATCATTTCTAATATCATTGAACTGTAACCTATAATTAGACTTATCCTTATATACATCACATAACATACCCTTAAAAATATCTCTATGTATCTCACTAAGGGTTTATCATGTTTTTTTACAAATTTTTACTAAACCATTTCTATTATGACGACCATAACTACCTAGACATAATGAAAATTGACATTATAACATTTATGAAGAACATTCCAGAAACTGCCCTAACAGAAACGAAAATACGTTCTTACTTTAGTGCCATTGGAATTGTGGAAACGCAAATCTCGTCCATAACATATCTACTTCTTCTCCGACATATTTCTTCACAACTAGTACACATTTTTAAAAATAAAATTTAACAACATTTTTTGTATCATAGGGGAGGAAACATAACAATGAGTGATCTCAAATGCTTAGTAATTGTAAACTAGGGATATTAGTAAGCATAACACGAACATAAAGGTATGAAAACATTTGAATGACATTTGAATATCACTCTCCACATGAAAGATCATATAAATGAGTCATGGAAAAATTTGGATGTTCAAAAGAATTGAATCATGTGGAAGTTGATAACATATTCCATGGAAACAGGACATAATAATAAGACTTGGAATTCTTTGTAGATAGATAAACATGTAATATCATTCCATAAAAGTCAAGGTTCATTTCCAAAAACCTAAAGAGTTAGTTCATGGTGACTACACCTACTAGAAGAGACACACCACCATCCCTCATCAATGTAATTTCTTTATAAGGGATTGGGTGTCCCTATATTCTATAGTGGATCAATCCCATCGACATGATTCCCATCACAATCCTAATAGATATAAATCATTACACAATGCATTTGAGGGATAAATAGGTCCCAAAAAACATATAATGAAAACCAAACATATTTTTACCAGATGAAAATAAATAATTCATTATATCAGAACCCATGTAATGAAATTGGTTTCATAAACATAATTCAATGATAACATAATCCGTGGAAAAGAAATGGGTTTTATAAATATAATTTCTATATAAACATTAAAAATTCCTACGAATTATAAGAACTGTAACATTTAATAATATCCTTAATAAACCATAATAAAAATCAAATAATTATATCTTAGATGGAAAGTAATTTTGAGAGAACATATAAAAATAATTCTTGAGGAAAATATAGTTTCTACTCTAAAAATAATTTATTTTCTTAAAATTAACCACAATATTAAAATAAATTTTTTTTATTGAAAATAATAATAGAATGTTTTAATGCATAACTGAAATCATTCAGTATTCATGAAAGTGAAAAATTGTTTTCATAACATATTATTTCAAAACATTCATTTCGTACATTTTCTAAAAATGTGACAATGTACCGTATTTAGAAAATGAAAAAAATATACATTATAAATCGTGTAATAAAAAGTCAAAAAGGGTAAAAATTACATTAAACATCCATAGGATAATATTAATAAAATTTTTGACAGTAGTTTTAGAAAACATGGACATGGATAATAAATATTCCTCAATGAAGACCTAAAATGAAAAAAAAAATATTGATGAAACTATGAAATAAATATTCATTACATGAAAATTAGTAGAATCTAATTCCATATAAAATAAGGAAAATTACATGGATACTAAAATTTCTTAATAACCATTACAATACTCACCAAATAAATTCATAGGTAGTATTCACAACACATAGAAGGAAAAATAAGTGTATAATGCCTGAGTCCCATAGAAATAAATGTGATACATAAATCACATACTAAATGATTAACATTAAAATCATGAACCATGTAAAAAGTAAGATCAATTAAATATATGAAAATCATTTAATAGTGTAAATTAAAGATATAACTTTTCATAAGTCAATATATACAACACACAAAATAAGAAAGTGTGGAATATGTCATGTATCTCATAGAAGTAAAAATTGAGATGGAATTCCCTTACATTATGTTTTAACACTCATCATAAACATAAAAAATAACTATATAACAAAAATAATATTATTATACATATATTTTAGATACATTTTTAATATATAAACCAATATGTTATTTTATTATTAATGTATTTTACCTATTTATCAATGATTCTATGTTAATGCAATGGTATAGGTAATATCCACTTTGTTTTTCAAATGTGTTTTGATTTGTTATTATCAGCCCTATTACATGGATAATTATTACATCATATCCATAATTATAACCATGATATAATTACACTACATATTTAGTATATATGTATTTATGGTGATTCATAAAATTTTATGTTAAAAAATAAAATACACACTTCATGGAGATGGTAGGCCACACATACGAATGAACCGAGTTTCCATTTTCTTTCCATATCAAAAGAAAGAAAATCTTATGATATATTATTATAATGGAATCATTATTATGTTATGTATATTATATATATTCTGAAAATTCATTCTTATAACCATCCATGTGAAATATGGATGAAAACCAATCACATTGAATCATGGAGATGGTATGTCATACGTACGCATAAGCGACATTATTATTTCCCAAAAGAATAAATAATAAAAATAAAGATATTATATTTTCATTAAAGAAGTATTATTATGTTATAAATTTCATGTATATCATCAAAAATAGTGTGTCCATATTATTCCCACCATGATAGGTGGTAAAGGAAAATTGAATAATCATCGTTCCGTGAGGAGTTAGTCCACCATACACACAAATGATACGTTTTTTACCTATTAGATGAATGTCTGGGGATGTGTGTGTGAAAAAATTAATATAAAAACATTTCAGTATATTTATTATACTAATTTTATTATATAAGAATTAAATAATAATAATTTACAGTGTTCATGAACCAATAATACAAAAACATTCTTTGGTGAGGGATACCACTTCTCTGGGTATCTCATTTTGATTTCACAATATTACATAATTTGTTATTTTTATAAAAAAATGAAGACATCTAGGTTGAATTAAAGTATTTTGGTTGGATGTCTCGGTAGATTTTGTCTGATCTATATGGATTCATAGGTGTGAATAAATGATAATGATAGGTGGCCTTTTATAAGAGTGGGGTGTACAAATTTATTAAACTCTCCATAATATTGATTTATAATAAATAAATTCTCAAAAAAATACATCAAAATAGTAATATATAAGATTATAAGATTTCATAATGTTTTAATATCATAAATCATTATTTTTAATACATGTTATGATTTAATTTTAAGTTGTGTCTTTTTTTGATTCACCCATAGTTAATCTATTTTAATTTTATTTGTGGTAAAAAAGTTTTTAATAATAATAGTTTGTAGTTTATACATATAAAGTGTAAATTGGACCATAAATGGTAAATTTATGATATTTTAGACAATTATTTATCTTTTTTACATTATTTAGAATGTTTATTTATTTTAACCTATTTAATATATTACTGTATACATAAAATATCATTAGTGTCAATTTTAACACTATTAATTACATTAAATTTAATCAAATATATAAAGAAATAAAATATCAAAATATTTCATGAAATACAACCCTAATATATTATATTAATCTTGATAAAATGTGATTTTAATGTGAAAATTTTAAAAAGTTTGTTTTTTAAATTCAATGTAAATTCGGTTCCAATGAAAAAAATTGTATTAAATGATAAAATAATATATTTATAGTTTATAAACAAGAATGAAATATAATTTAACACTATAATTTACTTATATGAAAAACTATTTTCAATTAAAAAGTTATTATTTTTCAATATTTATCAAAACATGAAATATATATGAAAAATACAAAAAGTTCAACCAATTTAAATTTTGATGTCATTGATCTCAAATAAGTAGTTTAATTTTCCATAAAAATTCTAAAGGTGTCAACATTTTGATTTTAAAAAGCACCCTCTTTAAAATGATTTGAAATTTACTTTTAGAAAAATATAGGTTCTAATGCATAAAATTTGGGTTGTTTTTATTTTATGCTAATAATATATATTGGATGAATGTCAAAAGTATTTATTGAATATATAAGATATATATTTCACTAATAACATTCAGAAATTATAATTAATATAATTTACTAGTAAAAATGACATTGAGAGAATAAAAAAATACTCCTCTTATATTCAATAGTTATAAATTTTAATTCCTAATTAATTGGAAACTAATGAATCCAACTTATAAACCATATACCATATGTTTAGTTATAATTACTCAGAACATATAATTAATGAGTATGTTTATTCCTTATTATATAAAAAATAATATTATTTTAATAATATAATTTTTTTCGGTAAAACTCGATCTTTCATGTAACACAAGATATGAAAATAACAAAGAATTGTGTGTAGCATAAGTAAAACATAGATTTTGGCATACAAAACTAATATATTGGTTTCCTATAGTAAAAAAACAACATGGTTTCGTGTATTAATAAATAATAACGTTTTTCTTTCATACAACCCAATATATATTCAGTGTGCGGTGAAATTAAAATAATATCAAAAATATTAAATTAATTCATAAAATATATATCACAAAATCACATGGTGTTAGAACTTGGACATCGGTTCTATACCTTAACCATATGACTAGTAAGTAAATAACTAAAAAATCCAAAAACATATCCCTTTATCCCAGGACGCTAGAACTGTCAATCAAAGTCAATATTCATTTGGGTATCACCATGATTTACTTCAAATTTAGTGGTATGTTAATCCCTTATCAACACTTTTTAATAGAAGAAGTTTGATATACTCTCCCATATTCCAATACTAATCATCTTCTTCTATCAACTAATCAGGTATTGCATACCCACCAGATATTTTTTACATTATTACGTCACACTCTAAGACCAAATTCTATTTTTCCTTTACCTGGTACACAAGATAAGATGTCACTACTATGGTAGAATAATAAATATAAAATTGGTCCTCAAAATTATTCATCCTTTAATCTTCCATGAATCTCATCACGTTACACTTCTCCACTTAGGGATTCTTGCAAATATCATATATATCATGTGTATTATGGCTATGATAATCTACAATAACATTATTTTTTTCATGTTCATACACCATCCTAATGTAAAAAATTAGTAGATACTCAATAAAACACTTAATTTTAAGTTTTTGGTCCCAATGTGTGAAAATGTAGAGATATATCTTCTAGATAAGGTATATAATAAATATCTCATAAAAAGACACTATCTCCAATAATTTAATGCAATGAACACTGATTCCAATTATTTTTTATGTGTAGGGATGTTACTATCATAGGGTTTTAGTTAATAAGGCCCATTAGGTAAAACCATTTATCATTATATCTGCAATGCTCCCAAAACAATTCTATATTCATTAATGTGCAATTCATAACCAATTCCAGGACCATGGAGTTTTAGTACTTGATCAATAGTTAACAATTTATTTACCTCAAGAAAACCTCGTTACATTGGTTAAACTACTAGAACTTTACTCTTATATTTTTTAGAGTATTCATTTACAACTATAGTTGGGTTGATTCCATGATTAACCATTGGTAATATCCCACAAAGCCCATAAATATCTTAATCACAAACACCAGTTTGGGATGTGTCTATGACATGAATTCCTCGTATTTCTATGTGTATATAGAAATAATGGTCTTAACATCTTATAAAATTCACCTCTCTAATCCAAACTATCACATCTCGACATCTTCTCATGATTCCAGTGTGTTGGACCTGTACTCAATATAATAAATACTTTCCCTGAATGTTTCTCTGGGTTTGCGGGAATATCTTCAATAAAAAATGATGAATGGGTCTATGTTGGGATGGAATATATGTTAATGACGGCCATGAACACTATAGGTGTGTTCTTCAGTGCTAATAGCATTACCCAGTATGCATATAATCCATACCAACTATGATACATCATATTATGGATGTACTTATCTCTAATTAATATCTTCTGATAGCTGGGATTATAATAAATATTGAAGAATTGCTGAGCTACCCATAGTTGATAGAAAATATCATTAATCCTAGGAAATAGTTATTGTATCTTCACAATCACATTGTTAGGTGTCCAATAATCAATGTATAGCCAAATAATACCTTCCCCTTATTGGAGATAACATAAGTGAAAACCATGGTAATTTACATGTACTTATGAATTCATCTATCTCCCTGTTGTCCAACAAAACCATGAGCTCCATTAGCATGGTTGGTTCTATATGATAATAGGGCATTGAGATCTGTTTTACACACATCACAAGATCTCTAAAACATAGCATACTGATCATTTAGATTCAATAATAGGTCAATGATCCACAACTATATTAACCCACTACTCAATACCATGAATACCAATAATTTCCACATTGGATGAAGAATTTTATATTTCATGTACGGGAAAATATTCTATGGTTTTGGAATCTCATTGTTAATGTGTACACTAAGTGATAGATTTCTGGTTGGAGTGGACTTTTTTTCCTATAACACAAATCACATTTGGGAACACGATCAACTGTGTTATCCAACACATCCAATGGTAATGCATAAAAATTCTCCATTTCAGAAGTATTCCAACTATCTTACCAATAACTTCTATAATACTACAACCTGGAAATATATTTTATAACAAAATTTAAACAATTTTTAATATAAATAGATTCCATTGGATAAATTGTAATCAGTCTATGGGATCATACTAGGTTATCCTAGGTAACATCCCTTAATCGATGGTATAACCCTCAATGCACTAATAATTATTTAATTCACTACACATTTATAAAAATAATCATATATACACTAACAAGAAATATACCTTTTCTAAACTTATTAATTCCAATTAACATATATCACAAAAAAATGAAACATAGATATATCACACAAATTATATATTTCCCCAATAGAAATAACAAATTATGTAATTTTTAATGAATTACTCTGCACCATAACATTAGGTATATATATTTCATGTGAACTTGTGTAAAGACTCAGGATGCATGAACACAGATAATACATCATTAATAAAATATCAGCATTATGTGAAACATTCATTGTAAATTTAACCAAAAATAATAGGAAAAACATAAATTCTATCTTTTTTGTTCACTTGTAGTTCCACTATACATTGTTGGAAAAGTACAAGCATAAGTTCCCTACCTGTATCCAAAAAATCATATCTCTAATCTAAACTACCGTATCCCATATAAAATAGTAATGTATATTTCTTTAATCTCAAATCTAATATCATTTTTCTCCATCCCGATCCAAACCTATGCATTTGAGGTAGAATTGAAAATGACCTCTTGCATGCCTATCTGTATATAAGAGGATGCTGACTACTAGCGATGGTCTAATGATGATAAAGGGATATTATACACTCCATATCATTTCATTGAGTAATATAATAAAGGATAACAATAAAATTAATAATAATAAATAATATTAAAATGTGGATGTTTATGTAATTGATGTTCATATAAAGAAATATCCCAAAGTGGAAAGATGATCCCATGTATATGTAGTTGGTAAATATATGAAATAAAATAACAAAAATATATATATGGTACATTAGTGTCCATCACAGTCCACTACATCAACATGATCAACCTCTCAACTATACTCTATAGGGACCATTCCCTTTACCATATCAATCATCATGAAATTGATATCTGCACTGATATTCAAAATATGGGAGTGAGTAAAAGACTCAGTATGATACTGCTAAACTATCCCTAATATGTTTTCACATTTTTAATAGTGTATACCATAATAATAAACAAGACTTCAAATTCTAAAAAATCATGTCAGGCACCCATTTTCTAATAAATCCACCACAATCATCATTTATACCATTATAAGATCTATAAAGGAAGAAATTATAATAATCTTGGGAAAATGATAACATTAGAATCGAAATAAAGTTTTTCAACTACGAAAAATGAACCATGACTTATAGTCAAACCACACTAGGTCATCATGCTATTGATCTATCTCTAAATTTGATAACATAGACCACCTTGACCCATTGTTGCCACGTCATTCTCATCAATATTGATCATAATGCCCCGCCATCATCACATATGGGTTTGATCATTCAGGATCATCATGCCAGAGGTCTAGAAACACCCGACCATCAGGCCAGGTAATGAATCTTGGTATCATCATCAAGTCACCTGATGTATCATAACATTTTCCCCAAAAAGTAAACTGATCCATGATAGGGCCTCTATTCTTTTTAGTGCCATGAACTACCCAAAAATATATCAAATACCATGAATTTCACAAAGAAATTTTGGGATCATAAGTTACATGTTATGATCGGGGGTGAAGACATGCATATAAAAATACAGCTAATCAATTGAACATGGTCTACTGTACATAATAAATAATATTAAAATTATTTAAATCAAACAGGCCTCAAGGATACACATTCACACACATGCATTAGATACAAAAATGAGTTAGTGAAGAATAAATTACATATCATGAAAACATCATATCTTATATTTCAATAATGTCTAAGGAGAGGATAAACCACTATGTGTTGTTCTATAACTGGAGTTGAAACCTTTGAAACCAAGAACACCTCATTTAATAGTTATTATCTCAAATATAGACATACATGTTCTTGATGTTCATCAAGGGTTCTGAGAACCAAAACTAGTTATCTTGTTTAAAAAATAAATAAGACAATGCTTGTGATGATACCTTATATATCAAAAATTATTTATGAATTACTCTTCTAATCCATCATGTGAATTGAAAATATTAACAATAATATTAATTATCTTTTGATAATTTCTCATAAATTACCCTTTTATAATTATAATTACATATTTCATAAAAAATACCCCATTTTTATTTATCTTTGATAATTTATCCTAACGCATCCTTCATAATTATCTTTTAAAAATTTGTTATTAATAATATTTTATAATTATATTAAGTTTATTTATAATATATTATCTTTTTATAATTATACTATAATGATTTAAAATAAATTACCCTTTTATAGTTATATTTTGATAATTTCTAAAAAAGTATCCTTTTAATTACATACTGATAATGTATCATTAATTATCTTTCTTGAATTATTTATTAATAATTTCTCAAAAATGGTCTATTTATAGTTATCATTATATTATTTCTAATAAATTATGTTTTTAAAATTTTTAATTGATTATTTACTATAAATTATATATATAAGTATTCTTTTTTAATTTATAATAAAATTCAATTTTTAAAATTATCTGTTGACAAATTTTTATTAATTACACTTTATAATTTTATTTTTATAATTTCTCATAAATTATCATTTTAAAATTCAGTACAAATTATTTTTTATAATTATATTGGTTAGTTTGTTATAAAATATCAAATTTACAATTCTATTTTTGATAACTTTTCAATAATTTATCCTTTTATAAATTCAAAACTAACATTTGATTATTTTGGTAATTGTCATTTGTTAATTCAAATTTATTTTATTATTTAAACTAAACTATTTTATCTTGTGAATAAGGAATACAATTATCCATTTATAATTTTTATAATTCTATAAATTATCCTCTATAAACCTATTAAAATTATCTTTTGATAATATCTGTAATTATCCTTTTATAATTCATTTTTTTAAATTTAATATATTAATATTAGATAAATTTATATAATCATTACTTGATAATTCCTTACAATTATCATGAAAATTTTCATACAATTTACCTTTAATAGTCATATAAATTATAACATTATATTTTTTTATAATCATTTTATAGAGAATCACAAATAATAAAATATTGATAATTTATAATTAGTTATACATTGATTTTTTTAAAAACTATCCTTTATAATTTATGGAATTATCCTTAGATAAAAATTGGTTTTAAATAATTAACAACATTATTTTTTCCAGAATATAAGAAATAAATTAGGGAGAAAATAAAAAATAATATTACAAAAAAATCCATTTCACATGTACATCACCCCAAAAATATATGGAGATGAAGTAGTGCGCACTGTAATCGATCCATTGTGTTTCCAACTAATCTGTTCGAGGGAGTGTCAGGATCAATTACACTCAATGAGGTTGACCAACAATGAATTCGAAATGATTCGACTATCTATAATAAAAATTTGCATCATTTAAATTAGATATTTAATAAACTATATTTAATCAATGATTTAACAAAAAATTAAGGAATGATTCATTAATTTCCCCTTATTAGTTAATTGAAATGGAAAAAATATAAAAAGGCAGTGAAATAGAATCTATTGAAATCATTGGAGTACATATATGGTGGTTTTCATTATTATCAAATAGAAAACACATAAAAATGATTTATACAACTTTA
This sequence comes from Viscum album, assembly GCA_963277665.1. Classification (NCBI taxonomy): domain Eukaryota; kingdom Viridiplantae; phylum Streptophyta; class Magnoliopsida; order Santalales; family Viscaceae; genus Viscum; species Viscum album. Next base: position 1,255,019,654 of record OY728157.1, on the reverse strand, counting down.
TTACATCAAAATCATATAATAATAATATAAATAAGTTAACATTAATGAACAGTATAATTAACCGCTTGATGATCTTCAATTTTATAACTCATATATGGTAAATGATTCATCCTACACATAACACTGGTCTCATATTTCTCATATGACATACTATTTGGTTGATATTCAATTATTTTAGGATAAAATAATAAAATAAAAAATTTAAATAAGGCATCATTCCATGTTATTTGACCAAACATCTGACGCACAAATATTTAATGGAGTTCCTAGGGTAAAACATGAATCATATACTTAATTGGGTACACATGTTTGTCAAATAACCCATCGATTGTGAGATATTCAGTTATTTTCATAAAAAAATAGACGTTTATAACATAAATATTTAATAGTATTATTTTATCTACATTGAGGCTCTATGATACATGTGATCCCACACTAACTCATCACCGAACATGAAAATTATTCCATTAAATATTACAAGGCTAAAACTAGTATATTAACCTTATGTAAAGACATATAAATAATATATTGTGTTATGTTTGTTGAAAAAATGTTTTTCAAAATTAAAATTATCATCATTTCCCAAAAAATAGGGTATTTTTAGTATTAAATATTTATGATATTACTATAATGATGTAAGAAAAATGATTTGGGGGAATAACATATAATATTTATTCTTTATTGAAACTCTTTTAATATATGATGATATTTTCTCATTAAACTAATAGCCTATGGATACATTATTTATTAAGAAAATTATGATCCAATGGGAGAGATATTAGTATGAACTTTTAATTTTAAAATTAACATAATTATAATGGTATGTAAATTTATATTCTTTTATTTTTTTCATTCATGTTTTTAGATGTTAGTAATTAGAGGGTGTGATATTTAATTGAAATAACATAGATGTGGAGAGTGTATAAGTGTAAATTATGTATTAGTTATACAACTTGATTCAACACAAAGTAAGAGGGTATAAATGCTACAGTTTATGAACTAGTTACACTAATCTAATAATTTATTTCATAATAGTTGATTTTTGAGTTTATGGTTTTATTGTAATTTTTAGTTTTTGAATGTCTATGTATATTATTAGTAATACTAATAAACAATTTATATTTTTATTAAAATTATAATAATAGTATTTAATGATATTAAGAATTTACAATTGATAATTATTTTTCAATATATAGTACATGATTTTTTATTGGATTGTTCACAATAAAAAATATAAAAAACATTTTCATGAACTATGATCAGGAATTTGGATAAAAATATTTTCATAAACTATACTAGGTTTTAATTCTGAAGAATAAATAAATAAATAAATGCTAACACTATTTTTGTTATCCTATATAATGATTTCAATCATAAACCAACTCAATTATTTTTCATGTGCCTTTTGAAATTTTTTTATTTAGTATAAACAACAAGGATAAGTAACAAAATTATAAATATTTTAGTTATACATATATTTTATAAATGTTTTTAGGAAAAAAATTATTGAGAACATGAATCATTTATTTTCCTAAAAGTTTTTTAAATTATTATTGTACATAATTTATATGGGGTCTTATTGAACTATAATAATGAAATTGATCGTATTATACTAATAGATTTATATCTTCAATGATTTATATTTACTAAATATTATAAAATAATTTTTGAATAGTCAAATAATTAACTTCCCCAAATAAATATAATTTATATAGTCATCATATGAGTAATAATTATGGTTATTCTTTTATTTTTATCATTTTCATTTTGAATGATAATAAAAGATAAATTTTGAATGAACATCAAATCAATGATTGATTTTTTGTTTAATTAGGTTTCTAATTTCAATTTTAATATAAGAAATCTAAAATTTATTAATATCAATTTAATAATAATATTTTGGTCAATAAGAAAAAATGAATATTTTTTGTAACATACAATGACGTTCTTTTTCATGTATATATTTTTTTATGTTATTTAAAATGATTGCATGGATTGTAAAAAAAAATAGAGTTTATGAATAACTATTGATTTATATTTAAAAGAGATTTTTATTATAGTAATATAATAATATCATTATTTTAATAATATTTGGGTTTAGGTACTAAATATAGATGGGTGTGTTCCTTAAGTAAAATTATTTTTCTATGTAATAAAAAGAAGGTATGAATTATGATCAATGACAAGATTAGAGGGATGATAATATAAGATATTATCATCCGTTAGGATTAAATTTATTTTTATAAAATAACATCACGATAATATTATCAATCTCATTCTATAAAATTATCTGATGAGGAAGATGGTATATTTGCATCAAAATCCTATTTATATATGTGTTGGTTGAGCATAAACAAAAGAGTGTGTGATGTTGGTCTATAAATAATATTTATCCATTTAGGTAATTATCATTTTAATGAAATATATAACCCAATTCAAAAAATAATTATAATTAAATAGTGCTATGTTATATTAAATTAATATAAATAAATTGGTAGAACATTAGTGTCAAATATGTCTCACAAACAATAAGAAATTTATAAAATCTATAAAGACAATTTCTTCGCCATATCCACTATATTGTGAAATTATTATTTTTATATTCATAGATATTATGTGATCATATTTTAGATTTATCAATTATATAAATGGAGTTCTTTATAATGGATAAAATAGAGATGACATTCACATTGTTAGAGAGTATGGTAATCATATTATTCAACACTATGTTCCTCACAAAATCTTTTATAATGATGATACCTTTGGATAATCTTATACATAAGGGCATGATGATGAAGGCTCAGATCAAAAAAAAATTTCATTATAATTCTATATTTTTTACCATAGTGGGTTTCTATAATATAATTATTATTTACTAAATAAATAATTTATTAAATTTATATATAATTGAAATATTTATTTGAAACTGTTCAAATATAAAATATTATTTTAATTACTAAAAATTGTATTATTAGTGAATACAATACTAGTTAATTAAAAAACTAATTAGTTTTATCAATATTATATTATTATTATTACATGAAATTTTACTTGGTTCTTTCAATGAATGGGATGAAATTGATTTACCTTACAAGGGGGCTTAGTGTGATGATTACCTTGAACCATTTTTTTGTATTCTAATATCCTTAATTGAGGGTCAACTAATACGACCCTTTATTAATGAATGTATTTATCAAGATTATGAAAACAATTATTTTATCATATACCCATTTTTTATAGGCTCTTTCATGGTTCTAAATGAGGCAATTATTCAACATTTATAATATTTAAATGAGATTTTGTCTTTAACAAAATAATTACTGAAAATACTTTATATTTAATATTGTTTAGGAAATTATAGAGAATACATATATTGGATGGAATATTGGGTAAATGTTATGGTTTCTCCTAGTCAATATAAGTTTTAGTGAAATATATGTTACCATAGAGTTAGAATTTTTGTTATTGTTTTTCATTTTATTATTGATCTATTATAAAAATAAGTATTGTTTTTTGATAGGGATTAATTTTTTTCTCTTTTTTGAGGTGAAATGAGGCATATATAAATGCACCATAATTAAAAAATATGTTTAGATTACATGATTATTCTTTTGTGTTACTAAAAAAATGTATTTTATATTAATAAATAGTTCTCAGTTAATTGTAACACTAATATTACGTTATTGTATTCTATCATTAATATCGCTTGGGTAAAATTAGTTAACTGAACTTCATTGTGATGGATTTTAAAAAAAATCAAAATTACATTGTTTTTTTTGAAATTCACATGAGTGTTATTATATTTTGAGGGGTGGTTGATAGTTTTAATACCCCTATACGAGTGAGATCCCATGTATGGGTGTGTTGGAACCTGTGTTGGGTAAAGCTATTTTAGAATATTTTATGTGAGTTTCTTCGTGAGTTTCAAAACATGCTGGATGAAAAATACATTGTCTGGGTAGGGTACCCATGTATCAATGACCTATGGCTCATTAGATATTATGTTAATGAAATATATTAATTTTTTTCATCTATTTTGTGGGAGAAATTATAAAATATTTTATTATTGAAATATTGTGATATGGTATATATGTAAGTACATCTTAATAAACAAGGGTTATATCATTGAAATAAAATAATTTATAGCCAAAAGAATGGGTAGATGTTTCATTTAATCAGAATGACACCCAAGTGATGTGTGATCAGGTAAATAGTCTAAACATGTGAAACCCCCTGTTTATATTAAATAAAAGAAAAAATGTTCTTATGTGATGAATATACTTGAAATTCATTAGATTCATGATCATATGAATTGACATGTAGGCCAATGATGGATGATAAAAACTCTTAAAAATAATACTGGGGTGGAATATAAGGGTTGTATGAGAGAATTTTATATCATTTGAGTACAGTTTGAATGAAAAAATTATCAACTAGGCATGGTTTTTTGTTCGATTCTTTAAAATATCTATTTCAATGATATTGAGGTTTCATATTTCATATAATATATGTGGTATGTCATTTATTAAAACCCATGATTGAAAATTAATAATTAAAAATTTTATAAATTTGGCATGAATGGCCTTAGAATGTATATGATCTACCAATTAGGGAATTATGTGGAATATCTTAAGAACAAGGCTTTCAATAGATTAAATGAATCAATAGAATCATTGATGAATTAGAGTCATGAGATATGATTTTATTAGGGATCGATGAATGATCATACATTGTGTGGGATCAATATTGAGAAGGTCATAGAAGTGTTTGAGATTCATCATTATATCATAGAAATTAATAATGGATCTATCATTTTCACTCAAAATAATTTACAAGTTATAGTTGAATATTCTATATTGGTGGACAATGTTATATGATCCAATGAAAACTAGTGTAATGGGATATATCTGATGACCAAGAAGTAATGAAGGGGATGCATAAACAATATTTTCATATAGTAATGATTTTGTGTTGTAACCTATTTATAAAATTTATGAACCATGAGGTGGCTGAGTAATCTTGTTGAATATTAATAAACTAATTATATATGAATGTAATAATTGAATATTATAGAATATATAGTGACCATGAATGTCATAATTTTGTCGTAGTGCCAGAGGTACTAATTATTATAGTGCCTATTATAAATTGTGTGTCTCTTCAATTAGTAATTTTTATAATCTTGTTGAATTAGTATAGAGTGATGTAATACCTACTAAATAAAATGTGTGTGTATTTTTTTAATGTAATTAGTGTGTCTTGTGATGAATGATGTGAGGGGTTTTTCATCGATTATCTTATTAGAAATAGGGAACTATACAATTATATCCAAAATGTAAATGATGTTGGACGTTTTAACAAGAGACCTTAGGTGGATGATTGAGTGTAACATTAATTTATTTCATCATTTTTATTACATTATTTATATCTTTTTAGAATTAATGATATTTATTACCATATTTTCCACAAATAAATCATCTCATTATTTAGTTACTTTCTTGGATGATTGTTCCAAATCATTTGAACACTTTTAATTGAAATTTTATCCATCCATGAACATTTTCAAAAGATCCAATAAATATAAACTTCATTATTATATTTTTATCTCAATACCCAAGAGACATTTAGTAAAAGAAAACTATCTATATCATGTAAAAACCACATCCTAAATTATATAGTAATGATCCCTTTTAAGAGCCTTTACCCCAAACATTATTTAAAATATTAATTTTAGAATTTAAAATTTACAACACTAACATCATTTATGATTTCAGCACCTCAAAATTATCTTATTATGAAATTTATATTCTTTTTTAAAAATCCATTTTAGATGAAAAATAGGGTTTCCATGAAACTAAGAATTTAAAGGTAATTATAATAATATAATAATGAAAAAAATTATGTAATCAGTTATTATTATAATGAATAGAAAATATTTAAACTATTCTTTGAACTTTTAATTTCAATATAATTTTTTTAAAAAAATACTATTTTTTCATTAATAAAAGAAATAAATTTGGTATTTTAATAAAATTGATTACTTTCTAGGGATATCCATTTTTGGATTACCTTGAAAAAAACATGACCTTTATTTTTTAGGATATAAAAATATAATTTATTAAAATCAGTATCCAAGATAACATTACCTCGTATGTTAATTTGAAGCACATAAATTCCATTTTTTATAAAACAATTTTTATATAATTATGTGTGTTTATTTAAAAATTAACATTTAACACATTTATAAATATTTTATGATAAAATTATAGTCATATTTAAAATCTAAATTATCAAATTATTCAAAAAGATCATTGTTAATATTTATTATTGAAATTAATTACAATTGTTAGAAACTAATTTACAAGGAAACAATTAATTATCATAAAAGATAAATATAATATAGAAATCCCTAAACATGTTAATGATTTCTTAAAAAATGTCTTTTTTAGATGTGTTTCAGCCCAATATCACTATACTGATATATTTTCCCATTTTTCCTTGAAAAGTAAATAATAACATTACATTGTTTAAAATTTAATGGTTTCTCAAAAATATAATATTCTCATAACTTATAAAATGGTATGATATCCACAGTATGAAGACTCATATATCCTTTGGATTTACTTTTAATATTTTTCATTTTAATCATCCCTCATATATCGACCACATCTAAAAAATCTTGGTCGTGAAAAGTTTGAAGAATTCCATATTTTCTAAGGATGCCTCCAAGGAAAATTAAAGTCCCAAACATGAGTATTATTGATGACTCATAATTTATTATTAATTATCTTCTTTCAAATTTATTTTATGTATAATAATTTAAAGATATTACTATCTTTTATAAACCTTAATGTTTTTTTATTAAAAGTCAATATCAATAACTATTCATTTATCCCATCCATTAATAAAAATGGAATCAGGGTTCATACTTATGTGTAGACCCCCACCACCATATGAAATGAAATCCATTTTTCATTACCAACCACAAATAATGGCCCAAGAATGGTTAAATTGAAAGACATGATGTTTAAGATATCGTTATGTTTCTTTAATGACAAACTGGAGTACATATTAATAAAATAATCAATAAATGATTAATCCTTAATTCAATCCTTAGGTTGATGTTTATTTTATTTCTTATAATCCACCATACCTATAAATAATTAAACATTCACTGTGAATTGAATAAATTATTACAAGCATGCTAAGATGAATATATTTAAAAAAATTGTAATAATATTGTACAGATTACATATTTTTCTACATACATTATAATTCTAATATATCATAATTAAAACACTAAAAAGGGTCCTTATGATTCTATTATAATGTCATTATAACAAAACCACATCATAAACATTATTTAAGTCCATGCATGTTTGTTTTTGGATTAGTTTAACCTTCCACATTAAAAATAAAATTAATTTGTTTTATGAATGAACATTAGAACATAATTATGGGTATAATATAATATAAATGTGTAAATATCTTTTTTTTATTTTTTTTCATTATATCAATATTTAATTAATCAATTATAGAAACACCCATAAATCATCATGAATCACTCATCATCGGTCGTAAAGGATAAAATAACTCGTAAACTATATTGAAACATCATATATGATTCTAAATCATCCATAATTTTAACATTAATTATCCATTAATGAGGAAATGTCGAATAAGAATGAATATTGGAATCACTATTTTGAAACTAGTACAATCTATGAAATACTATAAAAACATGATGTGGATAACAAAATGAATTCATGCATAGAATAGAAATTTATGAAGAGTAAAAATTATAATAGATATTAGTAAGGTTCTAAATTATATTATTATTATAGATATGTTTGTGATAAAAGAGGTTAATGTATGTTCATGGCATTCCTGATCTTTTATATGGGCTTTTCATCCCAAATTCCTCTTATTATGACATGTTTTGTATTATGAGCCTAAATTTTTTTATATGGTGTATATACAAACAATTTTAGATGTTAAATCAGGAAAATCCTTTATTTATAGTAATTTAAACATAAATTTCAAGCATGTTATTTCATGGTGATCTAATTAAATTTCAACCCAAGCCATATTTCGGGTTTTATGTCTCAATTATCAATCATTATGACTCATGTTATATTCATCAACTATTTTATTTAGCATGGTGAATATATTACTCTTACATTTTTTTCTATATAATACATGAAATAATAGGAATTTACATTTCTATATTTTTATCCCTCTCATATTTTTTGATTCATGTGTTACTAAAACTGTTGTAAAATCAAATTTTTTAATGGTGTAAAAACAATCATACAATTTTTTAAAGTAAATTTTGTATTATATCCCTGAATATTCATCCATGTATGGACAACATAAATTGGATGAAACTATTTAATATATTCACCTGTGGGTAATAATTATAAAAATGTTATATTTAGGCATTAAATAAATCATCACCTTGATGTATAACAACCTATGGCTTTCACTCATTGATTAATTTATAAAAAATATTATCATTACATTTCTGTATTGATACTAATAATTGTGACCCAATTTTATAAATCCAAAAAATACAACATCAAAAGTAAAATATGGATAACTTACATACCCAGTTATCTTGTTGGTGAATTATTTATATCATTAGAAAAAAACACTTACATAATAACCGGGAAACCTAAACAATGGGATATTAAAAAAGTATAAGTCACATCCCACTCTGTTCTTAAAATCTTGTTCCCTTTAAGAGAACAACATACTACAATCCTCACATCACAACCTAGGAAAAAATTACAATATGGGTGATATACAAATCTTAGTAAGTATGAATATATCATTACTAATTAAATTTCATTATTGATAATAAGATTAGAATAGTGGTATTAGGATATAATCAATGGGAATAATCGTAACATAAAAGAATATATACAACTCATACCATGGATTATTAAACATGTGGCATTGAATAAAGAATTAATAATGGGAATAGTTACATGAAACGGTAATCATGAGTCATTTAATGATAATCTTTATCACAATTGACTTTAAATACCATATAATGAATAAATAAAACATTTTCTATGATGGGAAATCATTATCATGTTACACTTAAAATCACACTTAATAGTGGAATAACATAATTCGTAAATTATAATAACCTATTTTGATAAACCTATAACTTGTTAACTATATCCCATTCCCTAATGAATTAGAGGGAAATATCTGGATCATCCATCGTTATGAGATATATTAGTTTCACCTCTCATTAAAAAAATTGCAAAAACAATAAAAAACCCTTAACCTAAAGTAGATTTATTTTTTCAACATTATAATAACCATGGTTTATTCATTACCTAATTCGCCTATAGAAAAGAAAAGAGTTCCCCACAATCTCTTTAAAGACATCATAATCCACCAAGAGAATGAAATAATACGATATCAAATTAATATATCCATAGTGGTTCATAATTAAAATCAAGGTGTTTATTATCTAACGAATTGGAATACCATATAAAGGCCATTAAAAAATATGTAAAAAAAATTCTAGTTTTGACAATGAAAATAACATTTAAAATATACGAAAATCGCAATATATTTTGAAAATAACAATGGAATAAAATAACAAAATATTCAATGAAAAGATGGTAAAATGAATGGGAAAATATTATTATTTCGTAAATATTTTAAAATTATTTTATGACTATTATATAGATATTAAAAAGTGAAACATACAATAAATGATAATAAATTATCTTTTAAAGAAATTTAAAATAATATAAAAGGTCATATAAAATAACATTATAATATCACGTATTTTAAGAAATGAAAATTTATTATAAATATTTTAAAAAACCATGATATTTAAGAGAATTATTTTCAGACTGAATGAATTGATATAATGTTTTATTTTCTTAAAATAATTTTATAAACACATTCAATTTCCAAAAATAATAAAAAGGGAACAAAAATTTAAAAAAAGAATACAAAATAAAATCTCTATTTAGATTATTGTCATGAAATTTATTCAATGTAATTTTAATCATATAAAAACATTCATAGAATTTGATCGAAACAGAAATACCTTATCATTTCGGTAAATTTTGAGTTGTAAGTCCCTTGAAATTGTAAATTTGAATGAAACAATAAATATCATAAAAATGAAAAGATTTATTATATGACATGTCATAGAGATAGTATATACCCATAATAAATGAATATAGGATAATAACATAAAAATTTACCCCAAAGAACAAAAACAAGAGATGAATTACTATTATAAAGAACATATCATTAAATTGGTAATTAATTAGTGGGTAAATTATTTGTAAAAAAATTAAATCCACACATAAAAAATTGTTCAAATTAAACAGGAAACAAAAAAACCTTGTAAATCTCAATATTGACATAATATAATCAAGGATTGGGTGTATAAGGACCTGGCCTTACAACATTACATAATCATGAATAAAATGAATAATTCACATGGACGATATTTTCAGGTTTAGAGTTTTAGAGAATTAGGACATAACTATTACATCTCAAAATATTACAATGTAGACACTTATACTATGTTTCCATAAAATAAAAACTCTTAAAAATAAACATGTCTAGTTCCATATTTTAGATAGCATGTATTTCCGTGATCCCATACTTGAACCTATTCATCGTTAAGCCCTGTGGAAAATATTTCAAAAAATTGGGATGAGCATTAAAAGCCCAGTAAAGGATACACAAAGAAAGAAATTGCTAGTTTTTCAAAACAACATGTAAACCATGAATACTTTATCAACGTAATACTTTTCACCTTTATGAAGTAGTAAATACTCTTCAGTGAATAAAATATCACTACTTATCCTTTGTAGCCAAATGATTAACATAAACCCATATAAAAACACATAACATATAAAGGTAACTTGGGATATAAACATACTGAAATAGAATAACCTTACGGTCGACCTCCACACATATCACGACATGGAATAGCCATACGACCAACTTACAAACCCAATGAATTGGAGGTTATAACATAACCACCCATCCTGGTATTCACGGCACCACCTATCATATGGTTTATCATGTAACCACCCGTCAAATGTGCAATTACCATTACAAAATCATAATACCTAAAACAAATATAATGGAAAGAAAACATTTCCACATTTCAATCACAATATATCACTTAAATATATTTACATAACAAATCCATTATCACAACCATTTTCAATACCAATATACATAAAAGTGTATATGGTAATTAATTCCTTTTAAAAACATTACATCTTGTTAAGGAAGGAAAATGTCAAATAGTACTCGCGACAGCGGAAAAGGGCGTTGTCACCGTGTACGTTAAAAGAAACATTCCTTTTTGTCATTCAGTAAAATGATTCGTAGAAAAAGATTCCCTTTAAATGAAATGAAAATTCAAAGGGGATTATACACTGTATAAAATAAAGTTGTGTATAAAACAAAATGTGCCTTAATGAATGGATATTGAGATGAAGTCCCTTACAAAGTCGGTATCCTTAGATTAAGGATAAATCAATTACATAATTATGTGTGAAAAATACAAATACACCCAATATAATATGATATTAAGTGTAAAAAAATCATAGGACATCCAAACATATTCATAGTATGACATAATCAATAAGTAGAGGTTTAACCCAAAGAATTGAAATTGGGTTAAGAAGTTCCCTTACAGAAATTCGACAGCCTAACGACGTCATTTTTAAAATTTATAAAATGAGACGATGAGAGATAAAAAGGTTATCTCATCACCTAGACATATCATCTACATCAATAAGGATATATAAGAACATATCCCAATATAAGAAGATCTAAATTAAAAGACCTAACAAAAATAAGCCTTTTAAAAAGAGGATGGTGAAAGGTTCTCTTGCCGATTTGGGTAACTTTCGAAACGTACACCCCATGAAAGAAGGGTCATAAAATGAATATGTAAATACCAATTTATGAAATTATATTACACAAAGAATACAATCATGGTCAGTACATACACCACACAAAAGGAAATAGTGGCAAAGGTATCATGAATCTCACGGGAACAAAATGTGAGATAAAAACCCCTTAACTCGTTCTGATCAATCGAGTCGTATGACCAAAAGATAATAAAAACCGAATGAATCACATAATACCATGAATATAAATAGAATCATGATAATATATATGAAAGGGTAGTACAAAATACACCACGAGAAATAAATAACTGGCAAACAATGGAAATATCACTGAATTAAACGTGACATAAGAAATCCCTTACGAAAATTCGGCAGCCTAACGACGCCACTTAAAACATTCAAAAATGGATTGATGAGGTCAAATAGGGTCTCTAGTCATATGAACATAAATGGTAGAGTAATAGGGATATAAAATAACATCCCCCAACATAATAAAGGTGATCTTTAAAGAAATGACATAAAAGAGAGTACTTAAAAAGAAAGAGAGAGGTAGGATCACTTACCTCAAGTCCGACTTGTCTTATTCGTTTCATTATATTCATGAATAATAAACTTTTGTAAATTTATAATTGCTTAATTACCTCCTTTAAATATTATTATTCAGTTCATATAACATATTATAATGTTATAATAATTGGTTAATAATTTGAGTTCATATCAGACATTTTTGTCGATGTTTGGTGCATGAGTAAAAATTGAACTTTTTGGAAAAGAATTTTCCATGTAGTTATAAGTACATAATCTACAGAATAGTATTAATTATTTAAATATCATATATATCCAGTATATATTCATTTTATACTATTACATAACATTTGGAGATAAAAAGAAATGAAATGCACCGTTCATGGAGACGGTAGGCCGTACTTACGCATGAACGCTACTTTCATTTCTTTAGCACATTAATGGAATTAAAACTAGATGAGATATATATATATATATATATTATAAATCCAGTATATTATATATGTTATATAGGTTAAATAAGTTCATAAATTTCATTCTTTATACATTCCATGTATTTCATGAACGAGTCACATCACTTGAGGGGGCGGTAGTCCACACTTCCTCAAATAAAATTATCGCATTTGCAGAACATGAAAAGCATAAAGTTATGTATTAAATATATAATATAGAAGCATATAGAGGAAATAAATATAACATATATCATAAATAAATATAGTTCCATCATAATGGCCACCATGAGATGTGGTAGGAGAAGATAGAACAATCATCATTTCAGGAGGCAGTAATTCTCCATCCACGGAAATAGTATGTTCTTTAACCATTAGAAGAAGGTGTGTATAAGTGTAGCTCAAATAATTCTCATAAAAACATACTATAATATAAAATATACTGTTTTTGTTAAAAAATAAAGTAATAAAAAGTGTTTAGGGGGTTGGATAAGCAAAATAAATCAAAAGAAAATTAGGGAAGACTTTACCTTTAAGTCGGGTAACTCCCCTTGGTTTGAACCAAATGGGTTTCTTGAAGAGATTTCTGCCTAAATTAAGGCTTCTAGGATAGAGAGAGGGATGTGTGGAGATAAAAGGATCAGATTTTGGTCTAGCCAAAGGATTGAGAGGTGTTGGTAAGGGGGTAGATGTGGGGGCATTTTATAAGAGGGAGGAGGGGTACTCATGGAATGTCATGAAAAGTTACTTTATTATAAAATGATTTTCGGATATTAAAGGTCCCACAATTATATATTTCTATTATAAGGTGATAAGGGTTCTAAATAAACCCATCCAATTGGTTTTTGAAAAGTTTATGTCTTATATTTTACATTATCTTTTCATTTTATTTAAATCGTTCATTAATGAGGTAATCGTTGCATCACCATGGTGTCCTAAATAAAGTAATATATTTAATGTATAACAATTATAAAAAAATACTATGATGTAGGAAATATTTTTATCTTTCTAATTAATATTTATAGTCAAAATTATGACTTGTATAACCCCATGTAAAAATTGTTTTAGTAAAACAATACATGTTTGTAACATTTTTATTTTAACTTTAAATTAAAAGTCATTAGTGTAATTTTCTTACCCCAATGGCTCCATGGGGTCCCCAAGTTGACACATGTATTTTCTTGGTCTTCCATGACTCATCCAATAATGGTAGTACATGTTTCAAGGTCATTTCATATTATTATAACATTATCTTTAGCTTAAATTACACTAATTAACTTTAATCACGATTAATAAAACTTAAAAGTTACTATTCACCAAAAAATATTTTCATCCCATTGAACCACATTTTACATACTAATTACAACCATGTATGTCGGATTTTTTGAAATTCAAGTTATAGTGGTGGTAAAATTTCATTTAAATGAAAAATCAGTTATTTAACTACCACTTAATGGTTTCACTATTCATTAAAAATTTGAAGTTTTCCAGAAAAATACCAAAAATTCACCGTAAGATATATTTGATATTCCGAATTCAAAAATGATGTATATTTTACAAAATTCAAAACATATAAGTTTCATTAATCAATTTAATAATTAATTCCCGTTTTCAAAACAAATAGTGTGTTTTTAAGAAACAAAATATATCAAAAGATTAACACTAGTTTAAGTCCAATTTCAAAGTGAAATTAATTCCAACAACCACCATTGGATTAAATGGTAAAAATATATTCTAATTTAACATAAAAAACAATTCAAAATATGATCTAATAATATAAATAAATTATATTAAAAATATTTTTTTAATTAAAATACATCATTTTTCACTTATTCATTTAAAATGAACTTTATCGAAAAAATAACAAAAACATACACAAAGTAAATTTTGATGTCCTGATTCAAACGAAGGATTTTATTTAGTCCAATATAACATATGAAATTGGAAAAAAGTGGATTTAAAAAGGGTTGGCCATCAAAAGGCGGTTATTTGACCTTTTAATGAATATTAGAATATTTATGCTTAAAATTGGATTCATTCGCATTTTAAGCCTCTAACATTTATTGGATAAAAGTAAAAATATTTTACAAACATATATAATCATTTTTTAGTTAGTTCTATTCATTCCCTCCATTAGAACGGCTAGGCCTTTACTACCATTTAAAATAATATTATTTTATTATTATAGTGAAACGTAAAATTTCCAAGAAACACATTGTTGCATATTATGTTCGCCATCGAGCATAGTGTTCCATTTAAATTAATATTAACATTTAATTCACAAATATAGATAAATATGAAAATGTCATAGTCTTTATTTATCTGGGGTGTTATATCCTTCCCCCCTTTTGGGAATTGCATGCTCACAATTTTAAAATTGGTCTAGGAAACTTCATTGAAAGCCCCACATCGAAAAAAGAGTAAATTAATCTGTCACTTTAAAAGAATGAAATGGAGGTACAATGGTCAACTGAGTTAACCCATACTAGGATTCCACGTAGGAAAACATGGACATGGAAGAGAAAACAAAGGGTTATGTTCTGATAGAGAGTTATAGAAAACAAGTTTAGGAGAAAGTTAACCTCCATAAAATCACAAATTGGTGATGGGTTAAACAGTATTTGATTCCCCAATAGGAAAAGTTAATGGACAACATTATTGTTTTAAGTTACTTTTCATTGAGAAATTTATTTATGAGATTAACTAAATCCTAAGGAAACATACTTACTTGTCATGTAGACTTTCATCTCTTACTAGATTTCATACACTAACTCATATTTTCTCCAAAAAACGAGTATTTAGGATGACTTGTTCACATTAAGAGTGTTATAATCAACTTCTAGAGAATCACCTAATCCACAAAAAAGAACTATATATTTCCCATGTCTTTAGACCCTTACCAAAACCAAAATTGTTAGAACAAGATTAGATAATCCACAAAAGGATAATCCATTATAAAAAGAAAATATATTCTTAATCTCCAAAATTTGTCCAAAAAACCCAAAGTTCAATGAAGACCATGCGATAAAACATTTTTCCATAAAATTCTTCAAAGTAAACCAAAATAATATTGAAACCCAAATATTTGAAGGATTTAATCACATAGTCTTCCAAGGTACAAATTATCATTTATCTCTAAATAACATCAGTTGATCTTAAAGTCTCATATTAAAAAGTAATTAACCTAATCATATATCCTCCATGATAGGTCAATATTTTCCTAGATAACCAAAAATCAACTTATTCTTGATTAATAAATTTATATAACTAAAATGAATTTGTCATACTTACCAGGGACTTCACGTAGTCCAGTGGTAGGCGATGCGCCCTTGTCGCCCTTCAGTTGTGGGTTTTATTCCTGCAGCCTTACCAGATGCGACGGGTTGGCACCCATCTTACGGGTAGTCCTTTTTATAAAAATCAAAAAATAACACTAACATGTTTTAACCTCAATGGTTTCCTTATACCTATCATTTTCACCCAAATTCATTACGATCTCAACATATTAATTCTTGAAGTCTTATTTCACCGCCATAAGATAAAATAAGACGATTCCCAAAAATGAATAACATCATAACTTGACCATGGTGTCCATTTGGTTTCATCGTCATCCTTTTTATATAAGTAGAAGGTCCATGCATTGAAAAAATGATTTATAGATCCTTAAAAATCATTTTCTTCCTCCAACCAAATACACTTTGTACACCATGGGTCATATGGGTGTTCAGAGAAAAACAGTTTTGGAAAATAATCATGTATGACATATAATTTCAAGACATCTTGTAAAACATGATTTCTATAAAATAGTCGGACTGATTTTGAGTTGAAACATTCAATTAATGGTACTTTTAAAATACCATAGGTATGTGCTGAGAAACTATATTGTATAAGAAAATATAAATAGGTTGCACAAGGGTCTCTTTCTTCAGCACCTTATTTAAAATCATAATATGCTTCAAAATATTGTGATAAGGTAAAATATTTGAAAATGACTTAATAAAATTTACCTTTCTTTAAAATATGAGAATATTGTGAAAATAGTATTTTTCTAAATACAACCCATGATCCACGATGATAACGAGGTATAGTGGAGGTGTTTGATATCTCAAAAAAACTACTTGAAAGTGAGTTGCACGCTAGAAAAAGTTTCACAATCATCCGAACATGACTTTTCAATAATTATTGCAAGCATGTCGTCAGGAAGAGATAAGAATTTCGTTTCAGATCCTCCTCCTTGCATTCATAACCGAATTTACTTGACATGAAAAAAAGTTATAAAACAAAGATTTAATTGAAATAATAGATATAGGGGCTAACCATGTGTCTAGCGAAAGCTCCTAATCCTTAATGTTGTCTAAACCAAACTTTGATACCATCTATAAGGACCTAGACTTAAAACATTACATAATCATGAATTAAATGAATAATTCACATAGAGGATCTTTTCAGGTTTATAGTTTTAGAGAATTTGGAAATAACCATTACATCTCAAAAGATTACAAAGTAGACAATTCTACTATGTTTCCATAAAATAAAAACTCTAAAAAAGAAACATATTTAGTTCAATGTTTTAGATAGCATGTATTTCCTTGATCCCATCCTTGACCCTATTCATCTTTAAGCCCTGGGGAAAAAATTTCAAAAACTTGGAATGAGCATAAAAATCCCAGTAAAGGAAACACAAAGAAGTAAAACTGTTAGTTTTTCAAAACAAGAAGTAAACCATGAATACTTTATCAATGTAATACTTTTCACCTTTATGAAGTAGTAAATACTCTTCACTGAATAAAAGATCACTACTTATCATTTGTAACCAAAATATTAGTATAAACCCATATAAAGAACACATAACATATAATTGTAACTTGGGACATAAACATACTTAAATGGAATAACCTTATGGTCGACTTCCACACATATTACGACATGAAATAGCCATACAGACGACTTCCAAACCCAATGCATTGGAGGTTATAACTTAACCACCTATCCAGGTATTCACGGCACCACCCGTCATATGGTTTATCATGTAACCACCCGTCAAATGTCTAATTACCATTACAAAATCATAATACATAAAACAAATATAATGGAAAGAAAAAATTTCCCCATTTTAATCACAATATATCACTTAAATATATTTACATAACAATTCCATTATCAAAACCATTTTCAATACCAAAATACATACAAGAGTATATTGTAATTAATTCCTTTTAAAAAAATTACAGCTTGTTAAGGAAGCCAAAGGTCAAATAGTACTCACAGCGGAGGAAAAGGCCTTTGTCACCGCGTACGTTAAAAGAAACATTCCCTTTTTTCATTCAGTAATACACTTCATAGAAAATGATTCCTTTGAATGAAATGAAAATTTAAAGGGTATTATACACCGTAAAAAAGAAAGTTGTGTATAAAACAAAATGTTCCTTAATGAAAGAATATTGAGACGAAGTCCCTTACAAAGTCGGTATCATTAGATTAAGGATAAATCAATTACATAATTATGTGTGAAAAATATGAATACACCCAATATAAGAGGATATTAAGTGTAAAACAAGAAGAGGTCATCCCCACATATTCATAGTATAAAATAATCAAGAGGTAGAGGTTTAACCCAAAGAATTGAAATTTGGTTAAGAAGTTCCCTTACAGAAATCCAACAGCCTAGCGATGTCATTTTTAAAATTCAGAAAATGAGACAATGAGAGATAAAAAGGGTATCTCATCACTTTGACATATCATTTAAAACAATAAGGATATATAAGAACATATCCCAAAATAAGAAGATGTAAATTAAAAGACCAAACAAAAATAAGTCTTTTAAAAAGAGGAGGCTGAAAGGTTCCCTTACTGATTTGGGTAACATTCAAAACGTACACCACATGAAAGAAGGGTCATACAATGAATATGTAAATACCCATAAATTTAATTTTATTACACAAAGAATACAATAATGGGAAGTACATACACCACACAAAAGGAAACAGTGGAAAAGGTAGCATGAATCTCACAGGAAGAAAAAGTGAGATAAAAACCCCTTAACTCGTTGTGATCAATCGATTCGTATGAACAAAAGATAATAAAAAACAAAATAATCCCATAATACCATGAATATAAATAGAATAATGATAATATATACGAAGGGTAAGTACACAATACACCTCATGCAATAAATAAGTGGCGAACAATGGAAATCTCACAGAATTAAAAGTGAGATAAGAAATCCCTTACGAAAATTCGGCAGCCTAACGACGCCACATAAAACTTTTGGAAATGGATTGATGAGATCAAATAGGTTCTCTAGTCATATGAACATAACAAGTAGATTAAGTGGTATATAAAATAACATCCCCCAACATAATAAATATGAGATTAAAAGGAATGACAAAAAAGAGAGTACTTAAAAAGAAAGACAGAGGTAGGATCCCTTACCTCAAGTCAGACTTGTATTGTTCATTTCATTATATTCCTAAATAATAAACATTGGTAAATTTATAATTGCTAAAGGACCTCCTATAAATATTTTTATTCAGTTCATATCACATATTATAATGTTATAATAATTTGTTTATAATGTGAGTTCATATCAGATGTTTTTGTCGATGTTCTATACATGATTAAAAATTGAAATTGTAGGAAAAAAATTATCCATGTAGTTATAAGTACATAATCTCCAGAATAGTATTAATGATTTAAATATCATATATATCCAGTATATATTAATTTTATTCTTTTCCATAACATTTGTAGATAAAACGAAATGAAATTCACCTATCATGGAGACGATAGGCCATACAACGCATGAACGCTGCTTTCATTTATTTGGCACATAAATGGAATTAAATCTAGATGAGATATATATATTATAAATCCAGTATAATATATATGTTATATAGGTCACATAAGTTCATCAATTTCATTCTTTATATATTCCATGTATTGCATGAATGAGTCACATCAATTGAGGGGGAGGTAGTCCACACTTCCTCAAATGAAATTATCGTATTTGCACAACAAGAAAAGAATAAAGGGATGTATTAAATATAAAATATATATGAATAGAGTGGGAATAAATATAATATATATCATAAATAAATATATTTCCATCATAATTTCCACCATGATAGGTGGTAGCAGAAGACAGAACAATCATCGTTTCGTGAGGCAGTAATTCGCCACCCACGGAAACAGTATGTTCTTTAACCATTAGACGGAGGTGTGTGTAAGTTTTGCTCGTATCCTTCTCATAAAAACATCCTAGTATGTTTTAGATACTATTTTTGTAACAAAATAAAGTAATAAAAAGAGTTCAGGGGGTTGGAGAATCAAAATAAAACAAAAGAACATCAGGGAAGACTTTACCTTTAAATTGGGTAACTCCCCTTGGATTGAACCAAAAGTGTTTCTTGAAGAGCTTTATGCCTAATGGAAGGCTTCTAGGATGAAGAGAGGGATGTGGAGAGATAAAATGATCAGAGTTTGGTCGATACAAAGGATTGAGAAGTGTTGGTAAGGGGGTAGAGGAGAGGGCCTTTTATAAGAGGGTGGAGGGGCACTCTTGGAATGTCATGAAAAGTTACTTTATTATAATATGATTTTCGGATATTAAAGGTCACAAAATTATATATTTCGAGGATAAGGTGATAAGGGTTCGAAATAAACCCATCCAATAGGTTTTTTACAAGTGTATATCTTATATTTTACATTATCCTTTCATTTTATTTAAATCGTTCATTAATGAGGTAACCGTTGCATCTTCATGGTGTCCTAAATAAATTAATTTATTTAATGTCTAACAATTATAAAAAAAATACTATGATGTAGGAAAAATTTTTAGATTTCCAATTAATATTTATAGTAAAAAATATGACTTGTATAACCCCATGTAAAAATTATTTTAGTAAAACAATACATATTTGTGACATTTAAATTTTAACTTTAAATAAAAAGTTATTAATGTCATTTTCTTAACCAAGTGGCTCCATGGGGTCCCCAAGTTGACCCATGTATTGTCTTGGTCGTCCATGACTCATCAAATAAGGGTAGGACATGTGTCAAGGTCATTCCATATTATTATAACATTATCTTTACCTTAAATTACACTAATTACCTTTAATCACGATTAATAAAACATAAAATTTACTATGCACCAAAAAAAATATTTTCATCCCATTGAACCAAATTTAACATCCTAATGAAAACCATGTATGTTGGATTTTTTAAATTCAAATCACAGAGGTGGTAAAATTTAATTTAAATGAAAAATCAGTTTTTTAACCACCACATAGTGGTTTCACTATTAATAAAAAATTGACGTTTTTCAGAAAAATACCAAACATTCACCCTAAGATATATTTGATATCCCGAATTAAAAAATAATGTCTATTTTAAAAAATTCAAAACATATAAGTTTCATTAAACCATTTAATAATTAATTTATGTTGCCAAAACAAATAGCGTGTTTTTAAGAAACAAAATATATCAAAAGATTGACACTAATTTAAGTTCAATTTCAAAGTGAAATTAATTCCAATGACCACCATTGGAATAAATGGTAAAAATATATTCTAATTTCACTTTAAAACCAGTTCAAAAGATGATATAATAATATAAATAAATTATATTAAAAATTGGTTTTGAATTAAAATACAACATTTTTCACTTATTCATTAAAAATATACTTTATTGAAAAAATAACAAAAACATACACAAAGTAAATTTTGATGTCACGATTCTAAAAAAAGATTTTATTTGGTCCAATATAAAATATGAAATTGTCAAAAAGTTGATTTAAAAAGGGTTCTCTATCAAAAGGTGGTTAATTGACCTTTTAAAGAATATTAGAATATTTATGCTTAAAATTGGATTTATTCGCATTTTAAGCCTCTAAAATTTATTAGATAAAAGTAAAAATATTTGATAAACATATATAATCATTTTGTAGTTAGTTCTGTTCATTCACGCCATTACAACGGCTAGGCGTTAACTACCATTTAAAATAATATTATTTTATTTTTAGAGTGCAACGTATGATTTCCAAGAAACTCATTGTCGCGTATTGGGTACGCCATTGATCATAGTGTTCCCTTTAAATTAATATTAAAATTTATTTAACAAATATGGATAAATATGAAAATGTCATATTCTTTATTTACCCGGGGTGTTATAGGATGAGATAACCCAATACCTGTAAATTGAGTAAATAAACACCGTACCAGTTTGTAATTTTCATGTAAAATCCAGGTGGATGAATCAATTAAAATTAAAACATAACATAAGATATGTTATGAAGGATTCATGATATGATAACTAAAAAAGGTGTATATACACTTAATAAAGAAATTATATTTAGAACATTATAAAATATAAAATTATTGGAAAATGAGACAAAATCCCTTACGTTGAGTTCAAATATGTCATGTATGTCCTATAACAACCATATAAATAAAAAATATCAATTATTTAAATTTATAAGATCCTTTAATAGGTTTATTAAAAAAATTCTATTTTTTTCTCTTCTTAAAATTACATAATTAATTTCTCAATCAGTTATTCCTAGATCAATTGTTTTGAGGATATTCGGTTCTTGACCTGAAAATGACCTTAGTTTGTAGAAAATGGTCAAAGGAAAATTTGTTAATTCACCACAAAAATAATAGTAATGATATATTTTTATTGTTTATTAATTTATTATAATTTTATAACACATAATAAATAATTATTATGAAATATTATTTGTGTTGCAATCATAGAGATGGTAGGTCATGCATACACAGAAGTAACATTTCAATTTTCTAATGAACATGCTAGAAAGAAGGTTTTTATTATTTTATATTTACATAATGATGATTATATAATTGATGTAGTAATTTATCATTAAATAATTTATATATATCATCCATTTTTTTGGTTTGGAAAAGCATAACACATCACATCGTGGAGGTGGTTATCCAAATGTTTGCATAAACAAAAATATCATTTTAAAATGAATAAAATGGTTGGAAAATATATAACATATAATATTTCATGAATGATAATTTTGTAATTATTTTCATATTTATAAATTAATTCTGTCATTATAACCATCAATGATATGTTGTTTGTGAAAACATATTACAAAAGTTAATGAGTTGGTTCTCTACCGTGCACAGGAATGGTGGTTTCATTTACCATTTGATTGGAGAGGAGATCGATATACATTATTATATTAAAAAGTAACATTTCATTATATGTGAATTTGTAAATACTTGAAAATAAAAGGTAATTTTATGATAAAAATCACAATTTTTGACTTATTATTTAAAAATAATTGTAACACCCCAAGCTTCCACGGTACGTTTCCCTTCGAATAATGCAATGGCGTGCATTGTACGCAACTTCGAGATTTTAACACACCACAACCAATCAAACTAGCCGTTATGAATAGTAATACCTACTTTTTGAAATTTTATAAATTAGATCTCTCAAAATGGACTTCATTTTTGGATTCGGAATATCGAAATTATCCTAGGGTGAAATTTTGGTACTTTTCGGATAACTTTCATATTTTGATGAATAGTGAAAATTACTAAATTTTAATTAAAAACAACTTTTTAATCAAAATAATTAATAGTGATAAATTATGAATTTGAGTGGTTTTAAAGTATATTTAGAATATATTTTTACCATGTAATACAATTTGGGTCATTGAACATAATTTTACATTTAAACCGGACATAATCAAGTGCCAATCTTTTGATAGTTATTATCTCTTAAAAACACGCTTTTTGTTTTAACAACGGGAATTAATTTTAAATTAATTTCTTCCACTTATGTGTTTTGAATTTAGAAAAATGGATTCCATATTTGTAATCAGGATTTTCAAATTGTGAAAATAGGTAACTTTTATTTTTAGACATTTTGGATAACTATTTCGGTAAATATTTTATTTACCATGGTTAAAGGGAAAATCCGGTAAATAAGGGTTAAAAAATAATATTATAATAATAATAAATTACCCTAAAACATGTCCTAACCATATTGGATAATACATGGTCGACCATGGGTATCATTGGGTCGATTTTGGGACCCCATGGATCTACTTGTAAGTGATAATGACACTTTATTTTAATTAAGTTAAAATAAATACAAAAATGAAATAAGCATATATCTTTTAGAAAAACAATTGTTACAAAAGGTTATATATGTTTTATTTTAGACTATAAATATTCATTAGAAAGATAAAAATATTTCCTACATAATGATATTTTATTTATAATTTTTAGACATTAAATAAGTTAATTTATTTATGACACAATGGTGATGCAGTAATTACCATAATAGTGAAAAATTAGAATAATTGATATTATAAATACCCAAATAAATATAATTTTAGAGTTTTGATGAATTAAAATACTTTTCTAGGCTACTATGACATATTAGGATTTATTTAATTAACTTTTTTCAAAGTAATCATTCTGTTATGTGTTTCAAAAAAATCAACTATTGAATAGTGTCAAAATTGACATAAAAGAGTTTTTAAAACAAATATTATATTATTAATTGATATTAAATTCCTAAAAATCTAAGGTTCGGCCAAGAGACTTATATCATGATATTTATATCATTAATGGACCACTTGGGGGTCTCTTGGATGTATATAGTATGTTTATTAACTATATAATATAAAAATACAAAGTGACATGGTAAATGTAAAACTAATTAACTAAGAGTTAAAACTAAAAGATAAGGTTAATATAGTGTCAAAAACCTGTCTAAATTCTATTGGATGAATGGTTTTAGAACTATACCCACCTTAACCTTTGGATAAACAACTTTGGAGCCATTAGAAACCGAATATGAATTTATTATAAATTAATATTTCTAGCTTTTCCAAAGGTTCCCCTCACCCCTCTTATAAAAGGGAACTCCTCCTTCTCATTTCTTCACCCCATCAATGCCTTTTGGTTCGGCCAACCCTGCCCAAATACTCTATAAACTTCCCTCACTACAACCTAGAGGCATTAGTTTGATCAGAAATCCAACCTAAGGATCCCTTTTGATCAAATCAAAAGGAAGAACCCGAAGAAGAGGTAATGTTTTCACCACCCCTTTTCAAGTTCCTTTCTTCTTCCACTACTTCTTTCTTTGTTATTACCAATATAAAATAATAACTCCAGTATTATATATATACTGTGATGTCATTATAAATATGGTACAACCATATTCAGTATTCTATACATCCATTGAATAACATGTCACCATACGTGCGTACGTACGGCTTACCGTCTCCACATCGTGGTGTAATTGTTATTCAATTTATTATTATTTGGATGGGTATAATAATGATGTTTAACTCACATAAATAATAAATATAAAATGATAATGATTCTGTACATATGATATACCATCCAATTATATATTATTTTAATATCAAAAGAATGATATTGTCGCTCATGCGTACGTACGGACTACCGTCTCCCCGAACGCGATGAGATTCATTCTCCATCATATCCATTCAAGTATAATTATAATTTGATGATTTAAAAATAGTATCTAAGGACTTGATATCATTCTGGATATGAATAATATACATCCCATTAATAATGAATATGGCTCACATAACAAAGAATATAAAGTAAAACGAACCCGTTAACACCCGAACTGATGATAATTCTAAGATATTATTAACAAATCAATGTTAAAATATCATATATGATATCATATTAAAGTAAATTAATCTTTTATAATTAAATAAAAATTATTTCAACATTATACATGAGGTTAACCTACCGTCGACCAAGGAAAAAGTACAAAGTAAGGGATTTTCTTATCTCACTTTCAATTCCGTGAGATTTCCATTGTTCGCCACTAAATTATTGAAAGTGGTGTATTGTGTACTGACATTTGATATATATTATCATGATTATCTTTATATTCATGTTATTATGTAAATAATTTGGTGGTTATTAACTTTTGGCCATACGACTCAGTTGATTAACGTGGTAAAGAGTTTCTTATCTCACTCTTAATTTCGTCAGAATTCCATTATTCACCACTTATTTATTGCATGTGGTGTGTGTGCTGCCCATGTTTCTATTCATTGTGTAATATACTTTTATTCATGTATATTTACATAATCATTTTGTTATCCTTCTTTCATGGGTTCATGTTTCATAAGTTAACAAATCGATAAGAGAATTTGAAATTCCAATTTCCATTTATTCGGCTTTACGCAAACTCCATTGATTATTTTACTCCGAGATTATGTGTGGAATCTCTATTCATTTTCTTATGTCATAATTTCCACTCCCCTTTTCTGTGGATATAATTTTGATACACATAATCACTCCATTTATAATTTCTCAAGTCATCGATATGAATTTGATAAGAGTAATTTTAACTCATTCTCCATTTGTTGAGTTAAACATCCAATTCATTGGTGTTGTTTTTACAAGATTATGTGTGAATTTCATTTGATTGTTTTACACTGAATATCCAATCATATTTAGTGTATTTGTATTTTTCACACATAACTATGTCGTTTATTTATCCTTATCCTAAGGGTACGACCTTTATGAGATATTTCATCTCAATTTACATTCCATTGAGACTTCTTTGTTGATATACCCCAAATTGCTTTTATGAGGTGTATATAATGTACTTTGACATAGTATATCATTAATCCCATTATTCTCATGATATTACAATGTTTTTATTACCTCAATTATTTGTATTCAAGTGTCTCTCTTTTGGTTAGAAACTCTAACTAAAATACCATTTTTAAATGTTTTAAAGACTTATTCTTCTAAATCTTGCTCATTAATGTCCATGTTTTAAAAAATGGTTTTAAGGATTTATTTATATTGACATTAAAGTTTTGAAATTAAAACTCCTTTTAAAAAGTTTCAAAGTGGTATGGGACACATTGATTCAAAAATCTATTTTTAAATGGATTCTTGACAAATAGTGTGACTTTTAAATGATTTCACGAAAAAAGGGGGATATTTCTATCAAATAGTTTTGATGATTATTTTCATCTATGTCAACATACTTCATTATTCTTGATTGAGGTTAATATGATACAATACAATCTTCCATATTGTATCGAATGAGTTATTTTTGACTGTGGATGTGCTATTTTTATACCATTCATGGTTTGTGGTTAAAGTATTGACATTTCGTATGCTAGTTTTAATACGAATGTTTATGTTATGTTTAAACCTGATCATATGAGGAATGCATTGGACTTAATAAGTGACGGGTGGAGCCCGCTATAGCTCCTCGATGCATCGGTAGGTCTCATGAGACAAACTAGTGTCTTGGCACAAGGCCTTGGTAAAATATTATTTGTAGTCTTGGCATGAGGCCTTGGCTATGTGCTTATGATAGTCTGGAATTATGCATTCCATCATTATGAAAATGGTTATTGATATTTCATGTGATTATTATATTAGTAGAATATCCATGTGAATAAGTAAATGGAATTATTTCATTTTATTTTTTCCATACTATGTTGAAGTTCAAGTTTAAAAGGCTTTTGTTTTAGTTATACATTGCCTTAAATGTTTATTCTTATTTATAAAAGTTTCCGCTATATTGTTATCCTTACTAGGAATTTGAGCTCACCCCTTTTCTATGTTTTATTTTTCCCAGGAAGTGAAGAAGTAAATTATGAATGACCTGCAGGGATATTATGAGGGGATAATAGTGTGGATTATGGAGACAATATGTTGTTGTAGTAGTTTTTCACTTCATGATGTAATGTAAAACTTTATGAATATATCTAGTTCTTCTAAGGCTACTAAACCAATCGGTCTTTCGAGATTTGATATTTCTTGTGATCATGCCAATGTTAAGTAATAATGCACTAACTCTGGGTAACTAGGGTCGGGGCGTTACAATAATTATTTTTTAAAAAAATTAAATATTTATCCTAATATAATTTATACATTCTAATTTAAAAAATTATATTAAATCCTCATTATAAAATTCATTTCTTTTAAAATAATAATCTAAATCAAATTATATAATAATAGAAAACCCAATTTTGTGAGAAAAGAATACTTTCCCATTTGATGAAAAATTATATAATATTCTTATAATGAATAGTACTCTATAAATCATAATTAATAAATATTAATGTGGAATTAAATTTACTTATCTTGACATTATATATGTTGTTACATTCTTCAACCATGTTGGAAATTTCATCCTTAAATTTTTATCTCGTTCCTGATAGATATTGACTAAAAAAATTTGATCATAAATTTAAAGGTGTGGAATATAAACTATGCAGACTAGAAAGGAAACCCAAATTAATATTAGACAAGAAATGTGTTCAAGAAGTACACTATAGATAGGGATAATAAAGATTCCTTTTTAGAAGATGTAAAATCTATATATGAAGGTCATCTAGAATAATACATATCATGGTTTTCAAAAAGAAAACCAATATTGAGAAGTGAAAGTATATTCTTATAGGGAAAATATAATATACAAATAATGATGGAGAATGATATAAAATATCAATAAAAATAAATTTAATGATCATTATAAGGTAAATGAAAAAAAACATAATCCAATGAGGCATGAAGAAACCATCAATTCATCATAAATGTAGGTAACATGTTAATTTATTATCATGATCATTTTCTTAGATTTGAGGAATTACATTACAATTTATAATAATAACATACAAATATATACTTAATTGAAAAGTATTATATCATAAATTAATAAAATTCCATAATTATCTCAAAATTTTCTCCAATTAATTAATAATCCAGATGAATTTTTCATTCTTGAATCACTAAAATAAACTTCTAACAAATATCATGATTTAAAAAATGATATGAATATATTCATTCTATCTTTTGATGTTATGAAAAACAATAATGGTTAGATCAAGGTGAGATAATATAATAAAATTTAATCAATCATGTACATTAATAATACATTAATATCCCGAATTACAAAATAACCCCAAAATTTCAACATTGATCATTCCATTAATAAATTACACTACATTTCATATTACCTTAATAGCCTTAACATTAAACAATTTTTTAAACTCAAGGTTTATATCAATAACTCCAAAATTAGAATATAATTTTCCACTAATAATACTTCATGTTATGCCTCTTGGTAATCCAAAGGGTTACTTATATATTTACTAAATAAAATATCTCACCAAAATATCCTTAATCACATTAATATCTAATCAATTAAATAATAAAAGAGATGTTGATGTATTTGAAATTATTATAAATAATATAATTATAAAACCAGGATAGTATCTATATCTCTTACGTTAACCTACCTTTCAAATATCATTATTTCCAAAGTAATCAAAACCTTTCCATTAATACCAAATATAGTAGCCCCAACCCCACACACCATAATCCAATACTAAAAAATGATCTTTACAAATACCTCTTTATACAGCTAATTGGGACCTAATTTTTTCCGAAAAATACATCCAAAATCAAATGGAAATATTTTATTTCTTACATACCTAATAAAATTAGAGTGTTAGAATTTAGAGAAATAGTAAAAACACATAATTAAAAATTTGTACACATAATCATCTAGTTCATAAAAATAAATATCAAACACTAATAACTTCATCTCATTTGATAAAAATTTTAGGAAAAAATACATAATACCATTCTTCGTAAAATGGGGGAAATTAATATAAAATGGTCAATGTTAAATAATATATGGTTAAAAATAAGAATTCACAGTTTAATGTAATTTCTGAGCATAAGATGAGAATAATTATATGATGAAATAATAAACCTGAAGGAGCATAATAATAAAGAATATATTCCCATAAAATATAGGATAATTAAACTTGTTATATACTCTAAATATTAAAAAATGGAAAGAGTAATAATAATAAATAATGATGTTCTTCCACTCCCGACTATGACCTCTGAGTATGGGAGGATTACTCAAGATAAATATAAAGTGGACTCTAGTTTTATATATTCATGATATAATTTTGGTACCATGGTCTATAATGTACGTTCCCTCATTTTTCATGATCATAATTCTTATTTGGATCAATCATGTTCTAGGGCCAGATCAAATAGTTATTTAATTGCATACGAGGTACATTGAAACCGAGTAAAATTTTTGGCATTATATGAACCAAAAATCCAATGGAATGGTGTGCCTTATTTTATTAGGAATATATGTTTCCATTTGTAATTTCATAGTAACCATTCTAATAAACATATCTGGATTTTTTTTGGAATACTTGTAATTCTATAGTTATTGTTTTTATCTATTCTCAAAAACATTTCTACCTAATTTTTTTCAGGGTCCTCAACTTTCATTTTTTCATTCCTATATTCTAAATACAACCCTAAGAAAAGGTATACATTTGGTATCCAATTTATTATCTATAGAATTTTGATCGACCTTGTCATACTAGTGGTGACTTTGACACTATTTTCAATTCCTAAAAAAATGGTGGATCTATGTATTCGAGCAGTTTCATTTAAGAGTTTGGAGAGTTCATAATGCTTAATATTGTTATTGATAATGAGATTATTAGGTGGTATACTAACCTAGTGAAATAATCATAAAGAGGTGGATGTATTTTATGTAGGATGGTTAGTGTTATCTCTATTATTCATGGGGTTGATTCCTTTCATCATGATATGGTGAAATAATTGACTCCCTTATTTTATGATCTCTCTCTTTTTTACTTCAACTGAAGAGGTGTGGATTGGGAAAATGGAATCACCACTTTTTTCTCCCATGAGTTAAAGGGTTGAGAATTTAAGTTATATAATTAGATGATCATGGTGTCAACTAGTGCATAGGTATTCAAGGGTTGGGCTGAATGATCATTTGAAAAGGATAAGAATGATTGGTGGGAGTTGAAAACGAAATAAGATAACTCTGACTCTAGTGTAGAGAAGATTGAGAATGAAATTGATAATATGGAGGTGAGGATTAGAAATTAAAATATTGAAGCGTTTTTATCATTATAGATAGAAAGAATAATTTTTTGTTTTATCGGTTGATTTAAATTTAATTCTTTAACATGGACATATGTATATCTCTTTGGTTTTGTGATAAATATAATATGACTAAATATTTTCTTAAATTATTAAAGAAACATGTCATTTCTATGGAAATTAATCTATTAATGTTGGATATATCATTCATTAGGGCCATTTAGGTGGTAGGTACGATGGATGAATAACACTATGAAGGTATTTTCTCAAGTTCAGCTACCATAATGTAGTGGAAATTATTAGGGGTGAAATGAGTGGGGTTTATTTGAATAATGTTCCTAGTTTGGTGCTTGACAAAGATAATGAAGAAATTGTGGTCTTTTGGGAGAGAGAGTTAATTATAGAAACCATATCCACCATGAATCCATAAAGTGATCGAATTCAGAAGGACTATCATATAACCTTTTTATTTCTGGTATGGTAAAGAATAATTTCTCATGTTATTGAAGTCATTAAATAATATTTCATGGGAGGGGTGATTTCTAGGGAAACATGTGCTTCTATAGTGGTGCTGATACCAAAGAAATATGATCCAATTTTCATGGACCACCGAATATAAATATTACTTCATAATTTTTTATAATATTATTTAATATTTCTCAATAGGAGGGATGTGTCATTTTTTTCAAGTGTCTTTGTAGTGGATCAACATGGTTTTATGA
This sequence comes from Viscum album, assembly GCA_963277665.1. Taxonomy (NCBI): domain Eukaryota; kingdom Viridiplantae; phylum Streptophyta; class Magnoliopsida; order Santalales; family Viscaceae; genus Viscum; species Viscum album. Next base: position 1,254,988,092 of record OY728157.1, on the reverse strand, counting down.
TGGGATATTGCATCAAAGAGAAAACAATTTTATCCATGGAAATGGTGGGAAAAAATTAAAAAGATGGAGTTGGTCTTAAATATCATTTTTAGGTTTGACATGGAGAATGCCTATGACTGGATGGATTAAGGATTAATCCTTTTGGAAATGTGATATCAAGGTTTCAGATAATTTACTTGTGTCTTATGTTTCAGGTGATATGAATTTTCCTGGATCTCAAAGTCAGTCATGGGGAGGTTGTTTGAATTTTTCTTGATGGTGAGAGGTCTAGGAAAGTGAGATCTATTTTCTATGAGTCTTTTCATTTTTTCTCATGAGTAACTCAATAGAAACATGATTCATGGGATTAGAGGAGGATGATTTTTTACTTATTTGAACTTGTATGGATCTTGTATTATATCTCACCTTAGGTTTTAGAATAATATGTTGTTTTTAACAATGTATGGAACTTATCTAATGAGGGGTTCAATAGGGTTATAGAACCCTATCATTACTATAGTGGTAAAGGGATGAATCAAAATAACAATTTTGTTTATATACCAAAATGATATGAATAGAGGAAGAGAACTCAAATTTATTATAAAATGAGAATACAAAAGAGTAACATTCAGATGAAGTATCATTGGGTGCCCATCTATGATTTAATTATCAAGATTGTTTTTCTTGAACATTGTTGGATGGGTCACTACTAACATCTAAAATTAGAAGAACAGTTTTATTTTGTTTGGACAGAGACATGCCCCCTTGAATTCCATTATTACTTAAATTCTTATCCACATATATTTAGTGACTAGTTCTCAAATATGAACTATTATTAATCCTGAAAATTTATTTCTTCCTTCATATGGGATGTTGATTATGAAGAAATGTTTCATTTGGCATCTACGAGTAGGTTGTAATGGAAGGAAAATTATTGGGGTAAATACTCACAGTATCTCAGATACTATGAAAATCATGTAGGTAAGTGTAATGTCCCACCAATTCTCAATGGCTTGAGAGTGAAATGAGTCATTACTAGGCCTTAAGTGACATCCCCAGGACGCCAAAGGCTGGAAATAAATTCCGAAGGGTCTCAAGAATATGTGGGGGATGATTTTCCCTTTAAGAAATAAACCCATCCAATAATCATTCACCATATGATGCAGGAGCAAATGAAGAAACAAAAAACAACATCAGAGTACATAATAGCGGAAAAAACAAACTAAAAATCAAAAAACAAAGTAGAAGGACAACACAAGACTCTCAAAAGACACCACGACTCAGTGGTGCACAAGCTCCAAGCTCCACAACATCTCACAAATATCACCATGGGCCATTAGTAATGATATGATTTACCTTTACCTATGTCTCGGAATACAACATCTGCAAAAGCACCAAGGTGCTAAATTAGGGGTGAGTATAAAACTCAGTAGGTTTTTCCCAATTACTTTCCAACTCATGCCACTAGGATAGAAACATTAACCACATATATATAAAAATAGTTTATATAAAACAATTTCATCAAATTAGTTTATTAATAAATATAAACTAGTTTTCCAAAACCATCCATGATCAAAAGAATCAAAGTGAAATTTAAACCGGCTTTTCCAGCACATTATTTTTTCTAAAAAATAACCAACCGAATTTCCAAACCATTTCAAAAACATCACGTTTTGGCATACCCAACCATTTTACAAACTAATGAAATAAACCATGCATGCTTCATTATGACAGTTCTATACTCATGAGCGGTCTCTTTTCGATCTTCCAAGTCATCACAGGGTAATTATTTCATGTGTTCCATTACACCTTCGACACCGAGCACATGGTTATATTTCAATCAAGCCTCTTACTTAAAAGTCCCATGTGCCATTAAACGTTTGGCACTGAGCACAAGGTCCTATTTCAACCAAGCCTCATAAATGCAATAATAACCCACACCACACATTCCCAAAAATCATGTGACGACCATCCTTTCAATAAAACACCTTTTATTGAAAACCATTCTCCATCAAAAACCAGTGTGTTCAACCAATTCAAACCATTTCAATAAAACTCCCTTTTTATTGAAAACCAAATCCATCAAAATCATTTTAATCACAAACCATTTCAATAAAACACTCCTTTTTATTGAAATCCATTTTCTCATCAAACCATTAATAAATTCAGCATTTTCATAATTTAAAATCAATATTTTAAAGTCAAATAGCGAAATCACTTTGCACAACAATTCACCAAGATTTCACAATTTCATCAAAACCATAAATCATAACTATAGAAGATTTATTCCATGATTTTCACAATAAATACCATTCAAATAAACAATTTGAAACTAAGCCAATTAATTATAACTAGAGGATTTTAGAGTGATGCCACTTACCTCAACAAAAAGGCAAAACCAAGCAACGGACGAAGAACGCTCAAGAACGCCAGGTCAAATCTATAAAAACCCACCGTAGATCTCTTCTCCTAACACAAACAAGACCAAATCTCAACATATTTGGTATCCATATACTTAGTTATATCCCTAACGGGCATATATCTAAGAAACCAGGAGAAAGAGAGAAGTATATCTAAGTAGATCTATGAACCCATTCAAGAACGAAGGAGAACTGTTACATACCTCAAGAATCCGTCTTCGATTTGCTAAGAGAAGCCTTTGGATCACCTCCAGAATGATGAGAGAACCCTATTTGACCATAGGATAACCAAAATCCAGAGTTAGAACCTCTTAGGAGCTTTAATGAGGAAATTAGAGGCAAAACGAGTTAGATCCACAATTTATGGATCTAATTTAAGTGACCGCATGGTTAGTCCGCATGGTTTGAAAAACTTTGCGCTAACCCTGCGTTGCCTATAGCCTCGACCACCCCTCTCGCCCAGCCTCATCACACGGTTTCCCTTAACCATGAACCAACTGTGTGGAAGCCACTGTCCCCTCTTTCAGCTACGTACGGTCTGGCTGTACGGTTTAGACAAACCGTGCACCACCAGTGCACCTTCCCCTTTACCTCAAAAATCAGTCCAGGATCTCTCGAATCTCCCATACGTCACCCTTAACTTTTAAAACCAAGAATAGTATCAAGTAATGGTTACATACCAGAAACCGGGGGTACTAAATTCTCCCCACCATTGGACTTTCCATCCCCAGAAAATAGAAAACCAATGCTTGTCTGAAAGAGTTCTGGCCACTGCTCTCTCATTTCTATCTCGTGGTCCCAACTCTCTTCCTGAATCTGACCATATTTCCACCAAACCCACACTAGACCGATGATTTTCCCATTCAAGACATTATCCTGCCTATCCACAATCCACACTGGCATATGTACCAACAAAGCATCCAACTCTAGGTCGACATGATCCCATCTGATCGCATAGTTAGGATTTGGTTGATACTTCTTTAACTCAGATACATGGAACACATTGTGCACCTAAATGAACTGTGGTGGTAATGCCAATCGATATGCCACCTCTCCAACCTATTCCAGTATCTCAAAAGGGCCTATATATCGAGGAGATAATTTTCCTTGCTTCCCAAAACAATAATGTCCAAGTCTTGGAGTGATCCTCAAGAAGACATGATCACCCACAACGAATACCAATGGTCTACGATGGTGATCTGCATTAGATTTCTGACGACTTTGAGTCGTCTCCATACTCTTTCTAATCAACTGAATCTTCTTCATTGTTTCTTGGACCAGGCTCGGCTCGACTAGTGAAGTTTCACCAGTTTCAACCCAGCATAGTGGAGAACAACAAGGACGCCCATACAATGATTTAAACGGATCCATGCATATCGAGGGTTGATAGTTGTTATTATATGATAACTCCACTAAAGGCACGTTCCCTTCCCACAAGCCATAAAAATCCATTACACAAGCCCACAACATGTCTTCCAAATTTTGTATCATCCGCTCGGAATGCCCATCCATCTGAGGATGATACGCCGTTATCATCGTCAACTGAGTCCCCAGGGCCTGCTGTAATGATTTCCAGAAATGAGATGTGAACCTCGAATCTCTATCTAAGACTATAGACACAGGTACCCCATGCCTTTTTACCACTTCTTGGATATAGATTTTTGAAAGATCTTACACCATATGAGTTTCACGAATCGGGATGAAATTGGCCTACTTGGTTAGACGATCCACTATCACCAAAATGGAATCATGTTTCCGGACAGTTCATAGAATACCTGTAACAAAATCCATTTCTATCTGCTCCCATTTCCACACAGGTATTGGTAAATACTGTAACATACCAGTTGGTCTCTGATGCTCTGCTTTAACCTACTGACAAGTTAAGCATCGCGAGACGAACTCGGCCACCTTCCTTTTCAAGTTGCTCCACCAAAACTGTGCTTTTAGCACCTTATACATCTTCTGTGTACCTAGATGTACTCTACATCTTGAATGGTGGTACGCATTAAAGAGTTGTTTCTGACAAACTATAGGTACAACCATGTGATATCTGAAACACAAAACTAAACTCCTATCCAGCTTCCATCCCTCAATAGTATCCCCACCATTGAGTTTTGAACTCATTGAAACACAGTCTACATCAGATGCATGTGCCTCCTTTGTTATCTCCACCAAATCAGGAACAAGTGTATCTGAAAAGAAAATAGAAACATCACCTCGGTCTTCACATTAGACATGAATGTCGGCTAAGACCGACATCAACTGCCACTCATCTGAAGCTTCCTTTGACAACTGGGCATATAACTTCCTGCTTAATGCATCGGCCACCGAATTTCCATTAACCGGTGTATACATTAAGTCAAAGTCAAACATTTGAAGATAATCCATCCATATCCTCTGCCTCAGATTCAAATATCACTGTGAGAAAATGTGTTTCAAGCTTTTTTGATCTATAAACATAATAAATTTCTCACCAAAGAGATAGTGTCTTCATGTTTTCAATGCATTGATGACTTTAGCCAACTCCAAATCATGTGTTGGGTAATTTTTGTCATGCCCTCTCAACTTCCTTGAGCTATAAGCAACCACATGGTCTCCTTGAATGAGAACACAACCCAACCATTTTCCCAAAGCATCACAATACACCACATTCCCCTGTCCTGATTCCGAAAAAATCCTGATGGTGCTGATTAAGGAAAACATTCAACTCTTGAAAAGATCTCTGACATTCTTCAATCCATTGAAATGAACTGTTATTATTTGTTAATGTTGTCAAAGGCAAAGCTAGTTGTGATAAGTCATGAACAAAGCATCGGTAATAACCAACTAGACCAAGAAAACTTCGTATTTCAAAGACATTATTCAGAGGTTTCCAAGAATGAACAACTTCTATCATTTCCGGATGCACTGAAACACCTTTCTTAGAAACAACATGGACCCAAAAACGTACCTCTTGTATCCAAAAATAACACGTTGATAATTTGGCATAAATCTAATAGTATCGCAATATTTCCAACACTATCTCCAAGTGTTGCTCATGCTCAGCCCTTTTTCATGAATACACCAATATATCATCAACAAACACCACAACAAAAGAATCCATATTTCTGAAATATCTAATTAATCAAATCCATGAAGACCGCTGGTGCATTAGTTAGACCGAAAGGCATGACTAAATATTTGTAGTGGCCATATCTACTTTTGAAAGCTGTATTCGGAATATCCGCTTTCCAAAATTGCAACTGGTGATATCCTAACCGCAAGTCAATCTTAGAGAACCACTGAGCTCCCCACAATTGATCAAAAAGGTCATCAATGCGTGGAAGTGGATATCTATTCTTTATCGTAACTTGGTTAAGTTTACGATAATCCACACATAGCCTCAAAGTTCCATCTTCTTTCTTTATAAACAAAAATGGTGCTTCCCACGGAGACAGGCTTGGCTGAATGAAACCCTTTATTTCGATCTCCTCTAACTACACTTTAAATTCCTTTAACTCCATTGGTTCCATCCTATAAGATGGAAGTTAGATAGGACTGGTCCCCAGACGGAGATCAATCATAAACTCCACTTCTCTTATACGTGGTAATCCTGATAAGATTTCGGGGAAAACATCAGGAAATTGATCCACCACAGTTGGAAAACTATTTTCCTCACTATCTTCCAATGATTCCAACGTCAACGTTGCCAATTGGTAAGAGATCGTTCCCACCATTGGTGCCAAAAATCTCCTTGAGCCTTTCTTTACTATCCTTTATCCTCTAAAGAGATGCTCAAAGCTGTCCTTAGTCGTGAAACTAACTTTTTTCCCATGACAGTTGATGTGAGACTTAAACGTTTTCAACCAATCCATACCCAGGATTACATCATAGACATCCATATCAAACATAATGAATTCCCATTTCAGCTCAGTTCCATCAATAGTTATAACACATGCTCTACAAACGAAGTCTTGACATTCTCATTCACCAAGAGGAGTTTACAGTTTCAATAAAGAAGGCATCATTTCCAGTTTTAAGTATAGCAAATCAGAAATACGAGAAGCAAGAAAGGAATGTGATTCACCAGTATCGAACAACACTTGCATGAAGGTAGAATTCAAAAGAATCTTACCTCCCACCGTAGATGGTCCAGCCTGATCATCGACCATCATCTGTTCGGCTCCATACAATTGCTTTGTTGCATCACTTTGCTCATTATTGCCTTGTTGATATTGCCCTGCCTAAGGATTCATGGTCTTCCGGGAATCACCATAACTAGCTCTGTTCTGCTGGCGAGACTGATTTTTATATCCTCACCCAGCCGAGGCATACGATGATTGCGATGCCTGAGAAGTGTCCCGAACACCCGATCATGGAGCACTACGACAATATCACTAAAGATTCCTCATCTTGTTACAATTGTGGCATGCTCTCGGTTTGTGTTGTAAATTCTCGTTTCATGTGATCAGTTGAACCACATTAAAAGCAACATACTTTTCTCTGGGTCATGGAGGAAGGTTGACTGATCCCGCCGTTTGGTTCTGATTTGTACTACCACCTTGGAAGTATGTGTCCCTCTTCCGCTTGTTCCCATAATTGGAGTTCCCACCCATTCCCGTGGGTATCATCATATATCCTCTTATCGATCCTCAGATATCACGTTCAACAACCGTTTCTCTGTTCACCATCTCTGTATAATCCGTAATATAGAGCACCACAATCATCAATCGAATCTCCTGCATTAGCCCTGATTCGAAGATGTGTACCTTCAAAGAATCAGTTTCTGCAACCTCTGGTGAAAAACGGACTAAATTCATGAACTTTTCCACATACTCTGTGACAGAGAGGCTCTCCTGTCTTAAGCTTAAGATGACCATTGTTTTCTGGATCTTGAACATGTGAGGATAGAATTATTATTTAAACAGTTCTTCAAAATCCTCCCATGTAAGGCCTTAATCCAAATTATCAAGCACCGATAAATCCCACCTCTGACGTGCAAGATCCTCGAGCATATATGTCACTAGATTTACTTTTATCTCCACTGGTGTGCCGATGAAATCGAATATATGATTCATCCTGCTTAGCCACACCTCCACCTTTTTGGGTTCAACATCACCCCTAAAGTTCGGTGGATTCAGCTTCATGAACTGGATGGTATGATCCACATGTCGTGGCTCATTCCTCTAGTTCCCCATATCCACATCTTGAAAGGCTTGGACAATACTCTAAACCAGCTCTTGGTTCACACGTTGTTCAAGTGCAACCACATTCTCCACAGCTTCTTTGGGTTGGTTTCGACGATGCCTACCAGGTGCCATTTTCTAAATCAACAACAAACTCCGTCAATATCACTTTCTAGAAACTGTTGTCTTTGAATTTCAAATTCTATCACATAAACTATCACAACATTGTTCTCAAACAACATTTTTCCATGTTCAACCATTTTTGAAAAAAATCAACATACCTTTTGAAAATCAATTTATTTTCAAAATACACCAAATACCCTGTTTTCAAAGTATTTCGATTGAAAACAATTTCCTCATTTTTAAAAAATTGTCACCTTTCACAAAATGCTTACTCATTTCTCAAAATGAGATATGAAATCCTGGTGGGAAGTAATTAATCTACAATGAAAGTAATGCTCCTCTCATTGGCTAAACCCACAATAATGAGATTTCCAACATTCTAGAAGTGTATCCAAAACACTTATGTACCCAACACCATGGTAACTTGAAGTTCATCATAAATGAGTTAGCTACGTCCTCTTATGCTATACATTTCAAGTTCCGACAATCCTACTCCCATCTAAGATGACCACCTAAGGAATAAAAAAGAAGGAATTTCAAATCCAAGACCAAGAACATCGATGACCACTTGTTAGGCAAGGACCGAACAAGTTGATACCATTTGTAATGACCTACCAATTCTAATTGGCTTGAGAGTGCAATGAGTCATTACTAGGCCTTAAGCGACCTCCCCAAGATGCCAAAGGCTGGAAATAAATGCCTAAGGGTCTCGAGCATAAGTGGTGGATGATTTACCCTTTATGAAATAATGCCATCCAATAATCATTCACAATGTGATGCATGAAAAAATAAAAGACCAACCAATAACTTAATTTATGTCAAACCACGTCAGAGTACATAACAGCGGAAAACCAAACCAAATATCAAAATACACAGCTGAAGGACAACACAAGACTCTCAAAACACACCATGACTTAGTGTTCCACAAGCTCGAAACTCCACAAAATGTCCCAAACATCACCACAAGCCATTTGTAATGAGATGCTTTACCTTTACTTATGTCTCGGAATACAACATCTGCAAAAGCAGCAAGGTTCAAAAGCAGGGGAGAGTATAAAACTCAGTAGGTTTTCCCCCAATGACTTCCCAACTCATGCCATTAAGATAGAAAAGTTAGCCACTTTTATATAAAAATAGTTTATATAAAACAATTTCACCAAAGAAGTTTTTAACTAAATATAAACCAATTTTCCAAAACCATCAATGCTCAAAAGCATCAAAGTGCAATTTAAACTGGATTTTCCAACACGTTATTTTCTAGAAAATAACCAACCATGTTTCCAAACCATTTCAAAAACATCCTGTTTTGGCATACTCAATAATTTCACAAACCCGTGAAATAATCCATGCATGATTCGTTATGACAGTTCCATACTCATGAGTGGTCTCTCATCGATCTACCAAGTCAACACACGGTAATTATTTCCCATGTCCCATTTCACCTTTGGCACCGAGCACAAGGTCATATTTCAACCAAGCCTCGTACTTAAAATTCCCATGTGCCGTTAAACGTTTGGCACCGAGCACAATGTCATATTTTAACCAAGCCTTGTATATGCAACATGAACACATACCACACATTCCCAACAATCATGCCAAGACCATCCTTTTAATAAAACACCTTTTATTGAAAACCATTTTCCATCAAAACCAAGTGTGTTCAACAAATTCAAACCAGTTCAATAAAACTCCCTTTTTATTGAAAACCAAATCCATCAAAATCATTTCAATCACAAACCATTTTAATAAAACACTCCTTTTTATTGAAATCCCATTTCTCATCAAACCATTTATAATTTCATAAATTTCATAATTTAAAATCAACATTTTAAAGTCAAATAGCCAAATCACTTTGCACAACAATTCACCAAGATTTCACAACTTCATCAAAACCATAAATAATAACTAAAGAAGATTTATTCCATGCTTTTCACAATCAATACCATTAAAATAAACAATTTAAAACTAATCCAATCAATTCTGACAATAGGATTTGAGAGTGAAGCCACCTACCTTAACAAAAAGTTGAAACCAAGAAGCGGACGAAGAATGCTCAAAAACACAGGGTCAAATCTCCAAAAACCCACCTTAGATATCTTCTCCTAACACAACCAATACCAAACCTCAACATATTTGGAATCCACATACTTAGGCCTACCACTAACGGTAATAGATTTAAGAAACTGAGAGAAAGGGAGAATTAGATCTAAGTGGGTCTAAGAAACCATTCAAGAACGAAGGAGAACGATCACATACCTCAAGAATATGGCTTTGATTCGCTAAAAGAAGCCTTCGGATCGCCTCTTGAACAATGGGAGAACCCTCTTTGACCTTCAGAGAACCAAAATCATGAGTTAGGGCCACTTGGGAGCTTTAATGAGGCAATTAGGGGGAAAACGAGTTTGATTCACAATTTAAGGTTCTAATTTAAGTGATCGTATGGTTAGCCCACACGGTTTGATAAACCGTTCCCTAACTGGGCATTAGCTACTGCCTCGGCCACCGTTCTCGCACGACCTCATCGCACGGTTTCCCTTAAATGTGCACTGACCGTGTGGAAGCCACTACCTTCTTAGTCATCCACGCACGGTTTGGCCACACGGTTTAGAAAAACCGTGCGCCTCCCATGCACATTCCCTTTTTCTTCAAACTTCAGTCCATGATCTCCTGACTCTCCCATACATCACCTTTAACTTTTAAAACCAAAAAAATCATCAAGTAAGGGCTACACACCAGAAACCGGGGGTACTAGAGTGAGACATGCATGGAAAATCATAGATGGTAAATTTCTCTGGTTGAAATACATGGAACATATGTATGGTGAGGATTGTAGGGGCTATGATGATCGATCCAAGAGTTAATATTACCTTTAGAGATGTATTATCAGCCACCTAGAATTTTTTATGGAAAATGTGTGTTGGGTTGTTGGAAGTGGTGAAATAAAGTACATAAAGGTTAGTTGTGCTGGATATGTGTTTTTTGTTTGATTCCAAGTTCTAGATATTTATTTATGAGACGAAACATGTCCCCAACATCATTGGTTCAACCCTATCTTAGGAGAAACAATATTTTTGTGAGAGCATCATCCTTGATAATCTTCCTGATAAGTGTTCTTTTACTAAGAAGATGTCTAGTATTATTAGTGTAAAGGCCTATCACTATATGATTCAGGAGGTCCATGGGGTGGATGAATTAGTGAGAAATATTTGATATTGAGAGATACCATTTAATAATAACATTATGATATGTATGAATTTAAATCAATAAATTAATATAGATTATAATGTTGAAAACAGGGAATCTCCCTAGCATCCCCATATTGATTCTGTAGGTATCATCCACCATAATCAGTGTGGAAAGGTTTTTTCAAAGGAAAATGGTCTCCACTAATCTTGGATTTTTTTATCCATAAAATGACCATGGGTTTCTAAATTGATATTATTATGGCCTTCTTTTCTAGTTAAATCCAAGGGGAAGATCAGGTTTTCCACTCCAAAGCCAATAGAATGGTCTTTATCATTGTTTCATCAATGATTAGGGAAACTATGATTATGTGAGGGAAGGTATGTCCACTTCTCATCTTAGATTCAAGGATCAAGTGAGAATGTTAATTATAGAATTTGGATCCATTATTAAAAAGTAGAGAAAATTGTATTTTATCAGTAGTATTATTCTTCATAATGGGGTACTTTTCAGTGATAATGGTCCTCCAGCCCCAGGACACTAGGTGAAGTGGGATCATCCAAGTATAGGTTTTAAATTTAATTTTAATGGAAATTGTGATGTTGAATTTATGAGGGGATGTAGGATGGTTAATTATGGTGGGGAATCAGTAATCCTTTGTTCAAATAATTATATTTAATGGGAGACAACTTGTGGGAATAGGTAAAGGCTCTATAGGGTGGAATGGTGTAAAAATAGTGTAACATACATTTTTCTCAGTTGAAATCAGACTAAAAATGAGTGGTTGGTTACATGAATGGTAATTTTAACATTACAAGGGACATGAAATATTTCATCATCAAATTAAATATTAGTATTGACCATGGAAAAAAAGTTCACCACACATGGGGTGGCGGAATGTAATCATGCTGCTAATATGCTAACAAGGGAATGAAGCTCATATAGTAGACCAATTCTCTATCTTTGTAAAGGATATTTTTGGCTACGAGTTTATGACCATTATTTTCTGTGATTACCTTTTATTTAATCACTATGATCCTTCTTTATGACATAATAATTTGAATACAATATAAATTTCGGGTGATATATTTATGTACTCAATTTTGTATATTCTTGCCGACTGTTTTAAGGATGTTCAGTTCATATTTCCAAAATTACATTTGTATTTTTATTATGGTCTAATTGATATTTATTCAATCATCTAGAAGAAAAAGTCATGATATTGTTATAATTTTTTGGATATTTTTATACATTTTACAGAAACCATAAAATATGGTTGTCCAAAAAGAATATGGTTGCAATCGTGGAGATGGAAAGCTGTATATACATTTGAGTAATGTTTCAATTAAAAAAACATGGGATAATGAATATAAAAATTATTTTATAATTAAAAACCTTTTATTATATAATAAATTTCGTATTAATTTTTTTAAAAAAAATTATATACCAGATGTGTGAAGCAGTGAAGAGAATTTAATCACATCTCTTTGTGTAAGATGTAATCCTCACATAATCATGAATTACATTATCATTATTCAATGGATGTAAAGGTAATAAAATAATTATATATAAACATTATACAATGATATTTTTTCCTAATTATCTTATATTTACTTTGAATCGATCATTATATCCATCAATGAGAAGTGGGGATGGAAAACGAAATACATCAGTTCTTAATGTTGTAGTCCAATATACATAGGAATGATGGATTAATATCCCATTTGATAGTGGATGATATTTTTGTAGATTATTACATTATCATAATAATTTATATATACATTTAATATAATGTTTCTTTTATTTAATCATTATTTCATAAAATTTCAATGTTTTTGAATAATAAATAAAACTAATATATTCATTTAAAAGTTGTACCTCTTCTTCAAAAAGCAACCTTTGACATACACCTTCACATATAAGGAATGTATTTTTACTAATATAATAACTCTAGAAAATGAGGATGGATGTTTTAAAGTGATGTTTTACTGTATTTGATGAATTATAATCCTTTGAAGTTTGTAGAGGATAGGTGAGGGGTAGACAATTATAATTGATGGGGCAATTTTTTTTATTTCATAAAATATTATAATTTAATATTTTTCTAAATAATATAATTAGGCTTCAAAATGATATTATTTATAAGATACAAAGGATATTTTCAAAATATAATCATAAAATAAATTTTTAAAGGATTTTATATCAGGGTAAACATTAACATCCCTTCCCAAATTCCATAAAACTTCTACCCCAAGTTGTTTTGTTGCATAACCTCAACTGTGAATCCCTATATGCTATAGGATACCAATACTAGAGAGGGTATAATGGAACATTAATTGAAATTATAACCTCTTACCAGATTTAAAAAAATCATAAATCATGATAAAATATCAACATTCACTAATAATAAATACCATATATATGACATACTACATTCCCAAAATTAGGAAGTTCCAACTTAAAAATTATGTAAACATGTATTGCCCTGATAGTATAATGTTCCCAATTAATAAAAGAATAAGGCATTAAATAATATATCAATTATGTTTCCTCACATCATTCTAGGTCCCCTCAGCTATTCCATTTCCCAAATCCAATATCATCTAATGAACATTGGTACTTCGCTCTTAACCTAACCTATAATCAGGTAGTCTTCTCAAGTACCCAATTATAGGCTGCTCAGGGTGTAAGTAAGACATAATAGGCCCATTACAATGGTGTTTACAATAATATATTGTATAAATAATTGTATTTCAATGTATATTAATCAATAGAAAGTATAGAAATTCAATCATGTTTCATTGTTTAGAAATGTTTCAAATAAATATTTTTTTCTATGATCCAAGTGACAACCATACACGTAAATCCTAATTTTTCCCATTATGTTACTATAATGAATATAAAAATGGATTATATAATAGTAAATAATATTGGAATTAATCTATCAACTCAATTAGAAAATATACATTAGAGAATCAATCCATGAATCCATATCATGTACATTCTTTAAAATATTGGAGCATTAGTTTGACATTCTATACCATGAGATAAATTAGTGGGGCCTAGGTAATCCATTTATCCCATCCTAAGGGATAGATTCCCTATTTTAGTATCTCAACCTTAGCATTTATCATTTATTTTGTGGTTCACCATTAGTGATCATTACAACAAAAATTAACAAGAAGGTTCAGCTATTCATTTAACATGTTACCAAGGTTCATTTCATTCAAACATTTACCCAATTCCATATGTAAAACATTTCATTAAATAAGAAAAATTAAATCATTCCCCCAATTTAAACTATTTACCCACATCGACATGCATCTTTAGGAATTTATCATATTCACCAATTAACATGACCTAAGTCAATTAAACACTATTGGATAACCCAAATAACCCTTTATTCTATTATAACAAGATAAACATAATATATATGGCTTAAAATAATATACACTTTAAAATATAATATCAAAATAGATTTTACCATATCAATTGGAGTGTAAATCACATTGTTTGTTCATAAACCTAGTAAAATCATAATCTGTGGATCCAAAAGGGTTCATGAGGGGTCTAACATATATTTTAAACACCCAATTTATCATTTCATGAAAAATAATCGAATTTACAGAATAGAGACACAAAATAAAAACCACATACCCATGAATAAACATCAAGACTATAAAATTAACCATATAGAACAACTACTACAGGTTTGTAGATAATCACTCAATAAAACATTACCCATTATTGAAGCCCAAAAACCCATCAACACCAAATCAAAGAATCTTTTAGAAAATTTTTTAGGACATTGGAAGGGGATTAAAAATACCACCGGGGTAATTCTTGACAAGGTAATAGATAGGGGTGATAAACTAAACCAAAGAATAATTTTCAACCAAATAGGATTCAAACGACTCAAGATTGATATATAATAACACTTGGAGAAGGAGGAGGCCTTGGTTTGTCACTCTAGTAGTTGGAGTTGGAGGGGGATGAAATTGGGGTATGATTACTAAACTCTTGACTGGATGAAACTTTTATATTCCATACATTAATTATATGAATAGTGTCAACACGTAGTTGTCCAATCATTACACCAACCACGAAACACCCTTTGTCCAAGATGGGTCCTTGGTTGCATGTTTTTTGGGTGGATATGAAGGATTACTAAATAGAGAGGAGGCCAAGAATACGGCTCTATGTAAGGACACATGGTTTGAAAGATTTTATTTCATGGATTTTTAACTATGAACCTTCCCCACATACTATTCCTAGATAAGGAGAATAGTTTGTACTAACAATGGACCAACCATGAAACCTTTTCAAAATGGCATTTTTCCACCACATTCATATACCAAACTCTCAGAACACCCAAGATACCTGATATAATATTTTTAATCTTTTAATTAAACAATATAATATGTTTCAAATAAAAATTTGAATCATAATGTACCTCCTCGAAGGGTGTGGATTTTATAACCTCTACTCCTTATAAAAACTCATTCTCAAGATTTTGTCCCAATAATCACTAATACTACAAGTTAAAAATATTTTTCCATGGGGCCTACATATCTACCTTCCTCTTCCATGTTTCCTCTTAAAAATTTTCATTCAACAATAGTACTCAGGATAAATCCATGGTATTTCCCCGATTAAACTTCTCACTATGATCCATAATATAAACCAAATTTTCTTCAAAGGAAATGTCATCATAAATTTTAGCATCATCAAAATATCTCACATGAGATAGTATGGGGTGATACTTTTTATGTTGGTACACATGAAAAACATCATTCATACCTCTATATCTCAATGGTTGATACAATCGATATGGAACCATCCCCATCCTCTCAAAACTTTCATATAAGACCATGTTTTTGGGTGCCAACATGAATTGTTTCTAAACCTGACAGTGACCCAACCTTGGATACGCCTGAAGGAATATATTATCACCCACTGTAATATAATGTGGTGGGACAAACAAATTATCATATGAATTATTTCAACTTGGTACCATATCCATAAATATCTAAATAAACTGAACATGTTTGGATGTCTCTTCCATGAGAATAAGTCCAAATAACACTAAATATCTATATTACATCCATCAAATGGGAGATATACATGGCCAACCAGAGTGTTTATCAAATGGCTACATCATAATAATTTCTGGATAAATGTTTTTGATGGATAAATCAACAATAACTAATAATATCTTCCAAGATCCACCAAAGTCTAGAACACATTCACCCAACGAGTCCTCTATAACCTAGATAGTATGTTACAATATTCTTTTTTTACTTGTATAAAATTTAAATAAAAAAAATTGGTTCCCTGCACAATATAAAACCCATTCCTAAAGTGGGACAGAAAACATTGATCATTATATGATACTATTTTCATTTTTACCCCATGAAATCATTTTACCTCAGAGAAATAAAATTCATCTAACTGGTCAATGATGAATGTCTCATAATTTGATAATAAGGGAGATATAATTGTTTATATATCTACAATAACCCAAATCAATTCATTATTTTGAGTCATATTTGGGATACCATCAAAAAAATATATGGAAACGTAATCCCACTTCTATTCTTGAATGAGAAATAGCTATAGAAGTTTGTTATGTCACTGATGCTTATACATAACCTATTGATAGGTGTATCTTAATGTACTAAAACCTTTAATCACCTTTTATATTAGTGGACACCAATACTATCTTCAAATAAATTTTTACATCATGGTCAAACTAGGGAAAACCACTCACTTCATGGAATTAAATTCACTCATTGTATCTTCCTGAAAAGAAATAGAAAAAATAACATGGCTAGAAATATAAATAATATATTCCCCATCAATAGTCAAATTGAAAGGTGGGACCCTCAATAAAATATATCTCTCATAGCTAGAAATTTTGGATCCTCATATTGTATCATATTAACAAGGATAGTAAGAGGCATATCAGTGTACAAGGATTGAAATTAAATAATCTCATTATATTCCTAAGGAAATATAAGATTTTAGGATATATATCAATCATCATCAGGTCAAAACAAGATATAAAAAATCATTATTCCGTATCATCTGACTCATCACATCTAGAAACTATTTCTTTTCCCCAATATGTAGTATAGCTCCAAGTGAAATGACTACATGATGTCAACCTATCTCCACAATTGAATATTCAAATCATGCTAGTAAATCATGGACTTATGTCTATTATAAATAATAATGATTTAAATAAAATAAAATTATACCAATATTTCTCTACATAAACTAATGAAACCATCTTGATATCATTGGTAGGATAGTTACACTAATGCGGATTCACATTCCATGTTCTTTAAGAGAACAAATGGTCTCCCAACATCAATACTACACAATGTATAATCTCAAAAACTAAAAAAAACAACATATTCTCCATACAGGGGTTTGGTAAGATCATGATCAGTGTAGTGGTAAAATGTTTTTTGAGCTCTTAAAAAGAACTGACACATGATGAAGACAAATCAAAACATATAACCTTCTTGGGTAATCATAATAGCTTCACTGTTAAGAAAGAAGTTTCATTGATGAACCTAAAAAAATAATAGTTTTATAGGCCCAAAAATAATCAGATATAAAAAAAATCATTGAATGATCTGAGGAAATCCCTTCTTAATCATTATATAGTTGCACTTAAACACCTCCCACTACGATTATGTAGCCCAAGGAATGTACCAATTCAAATTAGAATAGACACTTTGATATACTTTCCTATTAGTGTTGATCTATTAAAGTACTCATGATGATTTCAAGATGTTTGAAATGATCTTTATTATCCATGGAGTACATCATGATTTCATCCAAAAAAACTAAAATTTGATCAAGGTACAGGTGAATAATTTGTTTTTTGATATCCATATACACATTATATGCATTCGTCTACTTGATAGAAATGAAAGTCTACTCATATAAACAACAAAATTTTTTAAAAGCAGTCTACATAATATCAGAAGGTCTCACATCATTTGGTTGTTCCTTAATATAGAATCAAACTTGGATAACACATATTCTTCCTTTAAATAGTAAAAAATATACTTTTTGTGGAATAAGATACCTATTCATAATCATCATCTGATTAAACGTATGGTAATAAACACAAAATCATAATGATTTATAAACCATGATATAAAAAATATATGAACCCCATGTTTATGTAATTAGGTCGATAAATACCCTATCATCATAGTCCTCCATCAATGATTTAAGATCATGATGCTCTACTAGTGCTATTCAATAAGGCCGGATAGAACCAAGATAAACTCAATAACCTGCTCAATAGTGAAATGAACGTAACTCTAAGGTGTAAACCCCTAAAAATACTCAGGAATAACATCTTGAAAATAATCCTCTATAGGAGGAAAGACATATTTCTACTATTCATTATCATAAAGTGAAATAATTTTCTAATAATGTTGTTTGATCACAAAATTTTAGATGAATTAGTACTATACAATCTGCCTAGATATTTTATTCCCCATTATGGATAGAATTTTACCCTTTATGATATGTGAAACACTCTCTCATGTAGTAGAAATCAATGTGATATTGGTATATAAAAAATTATTGCATCCCCATTACCAATTAAAAACTTGTCATCTCAAGAATATTTAAAGTTCCAAAATTATATTATACCCACTATTATTGAGGTAAAACTCTTTACATTGTCGGATATCTTCTTATTTCACCTATAAAGACATTTCTATTGATATAAACCCCAACATATAATCTATTAACAGACCCAAACAAAATAAAAAAAGGTTATATATGAAAGAATTTGATTCTATTCTATGAAAAAATACACAATAAATTGTGGAAGTTACATGAATTTCACCTTAAAATGTTGATGGTCAAGCCTCACCACCACCAAGTGTAGACAAAATTAAATGTAGTTGAATATTCCCTCCACCTGAATCTATTGTCCTATCCCCATTCATTACACTACCTTTATGATACAATTTCTCTAGCTCTAGAGTACACCTCTACCAACCTGACTAGCCTGGCCAGTAGAGCTCCAATTGCAAGCTTGGTATAGGGTTGTAGACCCCCTTCTTACACTGTTAATCAATATGGATCCAACATTAGTACTCACCTTTTGAGGGTTCCTATAGAACCTGTTTATAAGTCCTATACATATTGATAATCGTTACTTGACTGATACATGGGGTCACTATCAATGTATGTGTCCTGGTATGTGTCACTCATTTTAGAACACCATATCACTACCCTAAGAGGCTAATCATCAACCATGGAGACTTTTTCAACCACATCCCTGGTAAAATATCTCAAATATGTGATTCACACCTTTAGAAGTTGTAACATAATCCCACAAATATAAAACCAAATTTCCACCACTTCAATTCTATTTGAGGTTCACTTCAGAAATGAGGCCCTGGTCAAAAACCAATGAAAAAAACATAGATTGAAGATATGCATCTTGGACTTGAACTAAAATCTAGTCCGGTCAAGAAAACATCTCAACATTTCTACCTAATCCCCTATTAATTATAGAAATAAACTTTTAATTTTTTTCATGTGGGCAGCATAATCAATCTTAAACATAGTTCCCTGATCCAACCTCACAAATTCCTTAGATCTCTCATATCTCATAGTATCTGAATAGTTATATTCCAAAAAAATTTCATGGAAATCCATCCAAATAATACCATCTTCGTAATTATTCTAAACCATGATATCCCACCAACAAAAAATTGGTCCTCACAACATATATGATAAAAATTTGACATTATTATCTAGTAGAGGCTCTATGTGGTAAATAATAATCTAGATTGATTATATCCAGAACTCTAATGTCTCAAGTGCACCGTCCCCAGATCTCATCAGAGGGTGATCAATTAAAACTCTCATGTTAAATCAAGAATATTAATCACAACACACCCATCGTATATCTCTATAAACTATATAACATAATAAAATTTATAACCAAAAAATATCTTCCCCCTATTTCCTAGAACCAATAAGGTTTTTCCCACTACTAGATGATCATTCTAATAGATGTCCCCTATCACCCAATTAGTATACATCATCATGGTGTCATCTCTATACAATGAAAAATATGCATTTCATGTATCATATCATATAATTTCCATAATTTAAAAAATGAGAGGTCTCACTATTGAAACCATGAAAACGGGACATTCCCTATCTGGATGGTCATAACTATGATATGATCACTACCCTCATCATCCCCATCATGAACACAACTATCCCAGGGTAAATCGATATTTAATTTACAAACACTCCCCCTTTGAAAAAAATAATTACAACTTCTACATTTGGAAACATTTAATCCATGTAAATTATAGACTTATAAACATAATAAATTTACAATGTGAATAATTTTCAACTTCTTTATGAGGAAAAATTTTCATAAAACCACATGAAAACTAGAAATGCATATTCATTTCAAAAAAACAACCAAATACATATTTTACATGAGTCAATTTTATGTTTCTTGTTATATAAAGATTGAATTCCTAAAATGATCCATTAATATAAAAACCTTATTCAATGCTAATCTATGAATAAAATTCAAGAAAACAATATCATCATAACACATGTTCATAACCCATGGTTAAAAACATCCATCTATAAAATGAAAACATAATGAACAAAAATCCCACTAGGGTTGCTTTTGTATTCCCCCACACATGGATAAGATAATACCATTAATGATCTCATTACCATGGCCTAAAACATCGTAATTTGATCTTTAGTTTTTGAAATATTAATGTAATTGAATATATAAAGAACTGATTTCACTTTGTAATGCCCCAACCTGCGTTCCAGTAAACATGTTCCTCAACATGGTACCCCAAATGACCTTTATCTCACCTGATCATAATTCATAGGATTCCACCATGAAATGAGTGTCTAATGGAACATGTGGTGAAATTAAAACATTTTACTATTAAAAACCAATAGCAGAATAAATATAAAAAATCTACATTCAATAATAATAAATATGAAAATATTTCATACCACATTCCGATTACAAGGAAGTACCACCTAACCATTTCACTAAAATGTAATATCATGATAGAATAATGTTCCAAAAAAATAAAAAATAAGACACTCAATAACCCCCCATAGATCATAACCTCATCTCTTATTGGCTTATCCAATTTCATTTCTAACTCCCATACAATCCATCTGTCATTTGGCCCTTTCCATAACCTGAACTACAACCATGAAGTCCACATGGGTACCCAATGACAACCCTTGAATGGTGTGAGTACAGTTAAGTGGACCTAAAATTGTGATGTCTAAAATAATAAATACTCTAAAAGAGACTATGTAGATGTACAGTAAATAATAAGCAATATAGAATGTTAAATTGGTTTCATTGTATAGAATTATTTTAATTCATTATTATTATTCTATATTCCTTGTGATACCCATACACATAAATCATACTTCTAAAAATTATGATCTTCTAAAGAATATACAAATGGATTAATGGACTTTATTTTATAGGGTAATTAATTTATCCAATCAGTTTAAAAAAGTATCTTAGAGCATCAGTCAATGTATCAATATAATGTCCATAACTTTGTATTTTGTTACATCTCTCTAACATCATAAACCATGAAACATATCAGTGGGTCATTGAGAATGATTCTAGACTGTAACACCCCGAGCTTCCACGATACGCTTCTCATTCAATAATGCAATAGCTTGCATTATACGCAACTTCGAGTTCTAAAACATCGCGACTAATCAAAGTAGCCATTATGAATAGTAATAACCACCTTCTGAAATTATATATATTCTATATTTCAAAATGGACTTCATTTTTGGATTCGGAATGTCGAAATTAGCCTATGTTGAATTTTTTGTAATTTTCTGAGAACTTCGAAATTTTTATGAATAATGAAAAATACTTAAAACAACTTTTTTAATCAAAATAATTTATAGTGATAAGTTATACTATTGAGTGGTTTTAGAGTATAATTAGAATATATTTTTACCATTTTATCCAATGGTGGTCATTAGAATTAATTTAACATTGAAATTGGACATAAACAATTGCCAATCTTTTGATATAAATTGTTTCTTAAAAACACGCTATTTGTTGTAACAGCAGGAATTAATTATAAAATTAATTAATTCAACTTATATGTTTGTAATTTTGTAAAATATACATCATTTTTGAATTCGGAATATCAATTATAGCTTAGGGTGAAATTTTGGCCTTATTCTGAAAAACTTCAATTTTTGATGAATAGTGAAACCACTAAGTGGTTGTTAAAAATTGATTTTTCGTTAAAATGAAATATTACCACTTCTGTGATTTGATTTTCAAGAATCCTACATACATGGTTGTCATTAAGAAGTAAAATGTGGTTCAATGAGATTAAAATAATTTTTTGGTGAATAGTAACTTTTAAGTTCTTAATCGCGATTAGAGATAATTAGTGTAGTTTAAGGTAAAAATAATGTTTTAATAATATGCGATGAGCTTGACACATGTCCTACCCTCATTGAATGTTCCATGGCCGACTAATACAATCCATGGGTCAACTTGGGGACCCCATGGAGCCACTTTAGTTGGAAAAAGACCTAAATACCTTTTATTTAATGTTAAAGTAAAAAATGACACAAACATGAAATATTTTACTAAAACAATTTTTACATGGGGTTATACAAGTCATAGTTTTTATTATAAATATTCATTGGAAAGATAAAAAGATTTCCTACATCATAGTATTTTTTTTATAATTTTTAGACATTAAATAAATTAAATTATTTATGACATCATGATGATGCAGCGATGACCTCATTATTTAACGATTTAAATAAAATGAGAAGACAATGTAAAATCAAAGGCTTACACTTGACCAAAGCCTATTGGATCAGGATATTTCGAACCCTTATCACCTTAGCCTCTAATTATACAAGTGTGGGACCTTTAGAATCCGAAAATCATTGTATAATAGAATAAAGTTTCATTACTTTCCAAAAGTGCCCCTCCTCTCCACTTATAAAAGGCCCCCACCACTCCCACATTATTCACACCTTAAAGACATTTGGCTTGGCCAACCTCTGACCAAATACTCTCCCAACATCCCTCACTTACTCCTAGAAGCCTCACTTTTGGATGAATTTTTCCCAAGGAAGCCTTTGTCTCAAATCAAAAAGAGTTACACGATTTTTTAGGTAATGTCTTCTCTAATGTTGTTTTGTTTTATTTTGCTTCTCCAACCCCTTAGAGTCTTTTAATTCCTTTCTTTTGTAACAACACCAGTATATAAAATATACTAGGATGTTTTTATGATAAGTATTTGGTTTACAATTACACACACCTTCGTCTAATGGTTAAAGAACATACTGTTTCTGTGGGTGGTGAAATACTGCCTCACGAAACGATGATTGTTCAAATTCTTTTAACACCTATAATGGTGGCCATTTTGATGACACTATTTTCATATATGATATATATATTATGTTTATTTTTTCCTTATGCTTCTGTATTTCTCATTTATGGCATGGTTTATGATTTCCATTATGGGTAAACGCGATAATTTCATTTTTGGAAGTGCGGACTACCGTCCCCTCAAAGTGATGTGAATCGTTCATGCCATATGTGGGATATATAAAGGATGGAGTAAATGATATTATATATGATATTATACTGGAACTATATTATACCTTTATATAATTATGATTTCATTCCATTAAATACGAAATAGAAATGAAAGTAGCGTTCATGCGTACGTACGGCTTACCGTCACCATGAACGGTGCATTTCCTTTCTTACCTCTAAATGTTACGTAATATTATGAATGAATGTATATACTGGATATATATGATATATATGACATCTAAATAATGAATATAATTCTGGAGATAATGGATATTCTACCACATAAACAACTTGTAATTATAAGAAGTTTATTGTTGACTCAAGTTACAAAGATCGACAAAACGACCGTTATTAACTTAAATAATTACATAATGTTCATAACATGGTAATAAGTGATATAAAAGGAATAATGAACATGAAAAAGGTTCTTAAGTAACAAAAAATTAACTCTAGTTTATTATTCAGGAGGTTAAAGAACGGTCGAGTCCGGACAAGACGCAAGGTAAGGGAATTTCTTAACCCAACTTCCATTATTTGGGTTAATCTCCTACTTTCAAATTATGTCATGATATTATTATTTCTTATTTTGCATTCTTTATGTGTACCTATAGTGAATAAACATAATAGATCTATTTTATTTTAAAAATGAACTTTTTAAGGACTTCGTCTCAATCTCCTTTCATTGAGGCATATTTGGTTTTATACACTACTTTCTTTTATACGGTGTATAAACCCCTTTGACTTTTACGTTTATTCAAAAGGAATCCTTTTATATGAAGTGTTTTACTAAACAACAAAAAGGGAATGTTTTTCATTCCATACTTATGCAGCGACAACGACTTCTCTGCCGCCGTGACCATTATTTGAGTTTTGGCTTCCTCTACAAGCCATCATTTTTTTAATGAAAAATAAATAAAAAGTTTTAACTTTCATTTATTTTGGTATTGAAAATGGTTTAGAAAGCATTTTTATTATATCAATGTGCTGTATTGATATCTTGTGATTGAAATGTGGAAATTTTATGTTTCCTTTATCCATGTTTTATGTGATACGATTATGTTATGGTTTATGATATGTTCAAACCTATTCATATGAGGAATGTATTGGACTTAATAAGTGACGGGTGGAGCCCGCTATAGCTCCTCGATTCATCGGTAGGTCTCATGAGACAACTAGACGTGGAATTGGCCGAGGCCCTTTCCCCATTTGATTTGTGATTTTGGCCGAGGCCTTTATAATTTTAGACGTCTTGGTCGAGGCCTTGACAAAATGTTTCAGAATGTCTGGCATTATGCATTCCATCATTATGAAAGTGGTTATTGATATTGCATGTGATTATTCGACCAGTAGAATATCCATGAGAAGAAGTAAATGGCATTATCTCATTTTACTTTTGCCATATTATGTTGATGTTCATGTTTAAAAGGATTTTGTTTTAGTTATACATTGCCTTAAATCTTTATGTTTATTTATGAAAGCTTCTGCAATATTGTTATCCTTACTGAGCATCTGAGCTCACCCCTTTCAATGTTTTTATATTTTCCAGGATGTGAAGAAGTATTTTATGAATGACCTACAGGGATTGTCAGAAGAGGATATGAGTGTGGACAATGAAGACTTTGTTATTAGTTTTTCACTTTATGATGTAATGTAACACTTATGAATGTATCTAGTGTTTTCAAGGCTACTAAACTAATCGGTCTTTCAAGACTTGATCTTTTGTGATCATGCCAATGTTACAAAGTAACGCACCGGCTCTAAGTAGCTGGGTTCGGGGCGTTACTGTTGGTATCTGAGGAAGTTTAGTACTAACCTTGGAAGCTAGATTTAGATAAACTCTGATTAGAGAACATAGCCTGAAGATAGACTTTAAGGATTAGTATTGAAGAACTTCCTATAATTATGGTATTATAGAGATTTTGTGAGTTTTCCGAGCAATACGTCCCGTCTGGATAGGAGCAAGTAGAGGTGGCTCTGGCACAGATGTACCTAGGGGTAAAACCTGAACACACCGCTTTGAGCTAGACTCGAATGAGAACTGGTGCACGACAACGGGCCTTGCTGCACTCTTGGTTACGACACTTCCGGGGGATATGATTTGGATAATTCTCATTTTCTTTATAAACCACTATGAAGGGTTATGAGTATATATTTCCTCAAAGAAAACATTTTTATGGATTATATCCATAAATAGTTCAATTTATGTTAAGTATCTTACAAGTATGGAATTATGTATTTTGATTTATAAACTAATATAGTTTATGCCATTGTTTAGAAATGGCGCCTAGTGGAAGGAATGGAAACTGTATCAATGCACGCACTCCGTGTAGGTATTTCCCTCCTGCTCAAGATAATTATTGTGGAGCTGGAGATACAACATGTGCTGATCAACTTATTACCATATTGGGACAACTCACTCAGGTTATGAATAATAACCTTACTCGTATGGAGAACCCTGATACGCAACGTGGAGGATCAATGTTAGACTGCTTCATGAGGCAACAACCACCAACATTTAATGGGGGTACAAATCCGTTAGTAGCTGAGCAATGGATAAACTCCTTAGAGAAAATATTCCATGCCATGGGGAGTAGCGAAAGGGAGAAGGTTATCATGGCAGTTTACCGCCTCACTGGAGATGCTGATCAATGGTGGTCATTGATTTAAAATACCAAGGAAGATGAAGAAGTATCAAGTATGGAATGGAGAGAGTTCAAAGAGCTTTTCTTAGAAAAATACTTTCCTCGTGACCATCGAGCAGATATGGAAAGGCAATTTCTGAGTCTGAGGCAGAAGGAGGATGAGAATGTCGCAAAGTATGAGGCTAACTTTACAAGGATAGTGAGGCATGCTGCCAATTATATATGTTACCCAAGGAGTAATATTGATCGTTTCTTTGATGGGTTAAAACCATTTCTCCGTCGAGATTTAGTATCACAATCCTTCTCATCATACGAAGATATTGTCTCATGTGCTATCAAGACAGAAAATGAATTCTCTAAGTCTTATGACAACAAAGTAAAGCAAGAGAAGAATAGAATGGTGGAACAAGAGACAGATAAAGGGAAAAAGGGAAAGAAGGATTTTCCATTATGTGATAATTGTGGGAAGAATCACCATGGTACTTGCCTAAAAGGAATGGGAGTTTGTTATAAATGTGGAGAAAAGGGTCACCAGGCTCGTGATTGCAAGGGAAAGAAAGAGGCTATCAATGTTGAATGCTACAATTGTAGGGAAATGGGGCATTATTCAAATGAATGTCCTAAGCATGAGGGAAACTTACCTTAGAAAAGGCCAAGGGATCAAGGACAATCTTATGCTGTTACTATAGTTGAAGCAGAATAATTAATGTATTGGTGCTTTTGGACTCTTGGATTATATTCTAGTTATTAGAATAATGTGATATATATATAAGGATTGTACTGTAGTACTTGTTAATTTCAGTAAGGTTTTAATATGATGAAGGTAATTATATTTTTAGTATGTGACAATAAGAGAAACTTTAATTTGTTTGGGGAATCTGATAAATTGATTTTGGAATTTAGAGACCTTTTAGAGAAAGTCTGGACAGAGGTATTTTGGATAACTATAATGGTTGGAATGGATTAAGTTGAACTTTGGATAGTATTGTATAAGGTTAAAACATTTATGAAGATTATTTTTGGAATACTATAGTACTATATTTTTAGGAAAAGGACAACCTGCAGGGTGGGGCATAACCCGTCGCGTCGGACAAAGCTGCAGGAATCAAACCCACAACCATAGTGCGACATGCCTTTATTTCCTACCACTAGCCTACAAGAAGTCCCTGGTTATTACAAAATAATTTCACTAATCTAAATGGTATGAGTTATAATTTGGAACCTTATACAATTAGGATAAGTATAATATTTTTGGGTTCTATTATATTTTTGAGTCAAAGGTGAGTTGAAGGCTGAAACTCTAATTGTCAAGCATAAATATATATATACCTATCTGTTATTCAATGAATAAATTAATTCTTAAACTTTAGTAAAGGGATATTAAAACAAAAAAATGTGTTATCCTAATACCTTATGTCTTTTTGAACTAATGATATTTTAAATCAACATAGATTGAAGGCTTTGAGGCCCTCAATTTGACAGTTGATTGTGATTGATGACCTCAATCACTACCTACAAATATTTACGTTTTTCCTCCAATTATATGTCTCTAATTGCCACCAATGTTCTCCTAATCGAGATCATAATTTGGTGGTGACTTTTTCACTTCCCTTTCCCTCTTATTAAGGCTAAATTTTATTAATCTTATTTCCGATGTGGGTTTTCCACAAAGGTATTTTCTGTTTTCAACCTATTATTTTCCAAGAAAAATTTCAAATTGCGAGGATGCAATTTATTGAAGGAGGGGAGAATGTAACACCCCGAGCTTCCACGATACGCTTCTCATTCAATAATGAAATAGCTTGCATTATATGCAACTTCGAGTTCTAAAACATCGCTACTAATCAAAGTAGCCGTTATGAATAGTAATAACCACCTTTTGAAATTATATATATTTTATATTTCAAAATGGACTTCATTTTTGGATTCGGAATGTCGAAATTAGCCTATGTTGAATTTTTTGTAATTTTCTGAGAACATCGAAATTTTTATGAATAGTGAAAAATACTTAAAACAACTTTTTAATCAAAATAATTTATAGTGATAAGTTATACTATTGAGTGGTTTTAAAGTATAATTAGAATATATTTTTACCATTTTATCCAATGGTGTTCATTAGAATTAATTTAACATTGAAATTGGACATAAACAATTGTCAATCTTTTGATATAAATTGTTTCTTAAAAACACGCTATTTGTTGTAACAGCGGGAATTAATTATAAAATTAATTAATTCAACTTATATGTTTGGAATTTTTTAATATAGACATCATTTTTGAATTTGGAATATCAATTATAGCTTAGGGTGAAATTTTGGCCTTATTCTGAAAAACTTCAATTTTTGATGAATAGTGAAACCACTGAGTGGTTGTTAAAAACTGATTTTTCGTTAAAATTAAATATTACCACTTCTGTGATTTGATTTTCAAGAATCCGACATACATGGTTGTCATTAAGAAGTAAAATGTGGTTCAATGAGATTAAAATAATTTTTTGGTGAATAGTAAGTTTTAAGTTCTTAATCGCGATTTGAGGTAATTAGTGTAGTTTAAGGTAAAAATAATGTTTTAATAATATGAGATGAGCTTGACACATGTCCTACCCTCATTGGATGTGCCATGGCCGACCAAGACAATCCATGGGTCAACTTGGGGACCCCATGGAGGCACTTTAGTTGGAAAATGACATAAATACCTTTTATTTAATGTTAAAGTAAAAAATGACACAAACATACAATATTGTACTAAAACAATTTTTACATGGGGTTATACAAGTCATATTTTTGATTATAAATATTAATTGGAAAGATAAAAAGATTTCCTACATCATAGTATTTTTTTATTATTTTTAGACATTAAATAATTTAAATTATTTATGGTATCATGATGATGAAGCGATGACCTCATTATTTAAGGATTTAAATAAAATGAGAAGATAATGTAAATTCCAAGGCTTAAACTTGTCCAAAGCCTATTGGATGAGGATAGTTCGAACCCTTATCACCTTATCCTAGAATTATACAAGTTTGGGACCTTTAGAATCCGAAAAGCATTGTATAATAGAATAACATTTCATTACTTTCCAAAAGTGCCCCTCCTCTCCACTTATAAAAGGCCCCCACCACTCCAAACTTATTCACACCTTCAAGCCATTTGGATCGGCAAACATCTGCCCAAATACTCTCCCAACATCCCTCACTTACTCCTAGAAGCCTCACTTTGGGCAGAATGCTTCCCAAGGAAGCCTTTGTCTCAAATCAAAAAGAGTTACCCGATTTTTTAGGTAATGTCTTCTCTAATGTTGTTTTGTTTTATTTTGCTTCTCCAACCCCTTAAACTCTTTTCATTCCTTTATTTTCTAACAAAACTAGTATATAAAATATACCAGGATGTTTTTATTATAAGTATTTGGTTTACAATTACACACACCTTCGTCTAATGGTTAAAGAACATACTGTTTCTGTGGGTGGCGAAATACTGCCTCACGAAACGATGATTGTTCAAATTCTTTTAACACCTATAATGGTGGCCATTTTGATGACAATATTTTCATATATGATATATATATTATGTTTATGTTTTCCTTATGCTTCTGTATTTTTAATTTATGGCATACTTTATGATTTCCATTATGGGTAAACGCGATAATTTCATTTTAGGAAGTGCGGACTACCGCCCCCTCAAAGTGATGTGAATCGTTAATGCCATATGTGGGATGTATAAAGGATAGAGTAAATGATATTATATATGATATTATACTGGAAATATATTATACCTTTATATAATTATGATTTCATTCCATTAAATACGAAATAGAAATGAAAGTAGCGTTCATGCGTTCGTACGGCTTACCGTCTCCATGAACGGTGCATTTCATTTCTTACCTCTAAATGTTACGTAATATTATGAATGAATGTATATACTGGATATATATGATATATATGACATATAAATCATGAATATAATTCTGGAGATAATGGATATTCTACCACATAAACAACTTGTAATTATAAGAAGTTTATTGTTGACTCAAGTACCAAAGATCGACAAAACGACCGTTATTAACTTAAATAATTACATAATGTTCATAACATGGTAATAAGTGATATAAAAGGAATAATGAACATGAAAAAGGTTCTTATGTAAATAAAAATTAACTCTAGTTTATTATTCAGGATGTTAAAGAACGGTCGAGTCAGGACAAGATGCAAGGTAAGGGGATTTCTTAACCCAACTTCCATTATTTGGGTTAATCTCCTACTTTCAAATTATGTCATGATATTATTATTTCTTATTTTGTATTATTTATCTGTACCTACAGTGAATACACATAATAGATCTATTTTATTTTAAAAATTATCTTTTTAAGGACTTCGTTTCAATCTCCTTTCATTGAGGCATATTTGGTTTTATACACAACTTTCTTTTATACGGTGTATAAACCCCTTTGACTTTTACGTTTATTCAAAAGGAATCTTTTTATATGAAGCGTTTTACTAAACTACAAAAAGGGAATGTTTTTCTTTCCGTACTTATGCGGTGACAATGACTTCTCCACCTCCGTGACCATTATTTGAGTTTCGGCTTCCACTACAAGCCATCATTTTTTTTAATGAAAAATAAATACAAAGTTTTAACTTTCTTTTATTTTGGTATTGAAAATGGTTTTGAAAGCATTTTTATTATATCAATGTGCTGTATTGATATCTTGTGATTGAAATGTGGAAATTTTATGTTTCCTTTATCCATGTTTTATGTGATACGATTATGTTTTGGTTTATGATATGTTTAAACCTATTCATATGAGGAATGCATTGGACTTAATAAGTGACGGGTGGAGCCCGCTATAGCTCCTCGTTGCATCGGTTGGTCTCATGAGACAACTAGATGTGGAATTGTCCGAGGCCCTTTCCCCATTTGATTTGTGATTTTGGCCGAGTCCTTTATCATTTTAGACGTCTTGGCCGAGGCCTTGACAAAATGTTTCAGAATGTCTGGCATTATGCATTCCATCATTATGAAAGTGGTTATTGATATTGCATGTGATTATTCGACCAGTAGAATATCCATGAGAAGAAGTAAATGGCATTATCTCATTTTACTTTTTCCATATTATGTTGATGTTCATGTTTAAAAGGCTTTTGTTTTAGTTATACATTGACTTAAATGTTTATGTTTATTTATGAAAGCTTCCGCAATATTGTTATCCTTACTGAGCATCTGAGCTCACCCTTTTCAATGTTTTAATATTTTCTAGGATGTGAAGAAGTATTTTATGAATGACCTGCAGGGATAGTCAGAAGAGGATATGAGTGTGTACTATGAAGACTTTGTTATTAGTTTTTCACTTTATGATGTAATGTAACACTTATGAATGTATCTAGTGTTTCCAAGGCTACTAAACTAATCGGTCTTTCGAGACTTGATCTTTTGTGATCATGCCAATGTTACGAAGTAACGCACCGGCTCTGAGTAGCTGGGGTCGGGGCGTTACATAGACCAACCCAAGTGATATGATCCTCATTCCAACATAAAAAACTCTAAAATTTATCATTTCTTCCATGGTTCATCGCCAGTTACCTTTTTAACCAACAGTAATAACTAGGGTGCCCATTTTTATTTGTCACATTACCAATAAGGATTAAATTTAAAACATTAATAAATTAAATATCTATACCGTTTAATTAGTTATCAAAAAATTAAAAAAGTCACTACCACAAAAACTGTTTCTCGTAGTGCCCCCCATTTATCAGTGCTTTTTTTAGCGCTGATAAAGGGGGGTGCCTTTATAAGATTTTTTTAAAATCACTGATAAAGGGTCAACTTCAAAAAAAATTAAAACATATTAATATATAAATATATAGATATAGTTATATTGATATATAAATATAATATATACTTTTTAAATATATTTTAGATAAGTATAAATGTACATTTACGCCTAATATACATAATATATAAGATATTTAGTGAAAATTACTTCTTAAAAAATTAAGAAAATATTTTTAATTAATAATTTGATAATTATTATGGAGTAATAGTCATTTAATAACAATTTTAAGACTAAAAAAATTAAAAAAATTAAAAAAAAGATCCAAAATATGTTGAAAACGTAACTCAAACTTCAAACGACCTTAACTTTTGATCCGGGTGTCCGTTTGAGCTCTACCACAAATCAAATCAAATCCTGTGACGAGCTCTATATCGCTGTAATCAATGGGAGCCCCGATCAAGGGATATTCGAGGCCAAAAGTGACCCAGAAGGCCACCAAAACTGAGTTTTTAGTCGCGGTACCCGATTTTTTAACATTTTGTGGATTTTCAGCCTCGTTTAAGGGGGTATTATTGGATTTTTTTGGTGGGGTCTTAATTTATTCCATGGTATTACATTTATATTTATATTATGTCTTTGAAATTTCATCATTTTTTATAATGCACTGCTATTTATAATCAAATATATAACAATATATTCATATTTTTTATATATTCACACCTAAAAATATAATTATAAATATAAATAATAAAATATATTTACATATAATGTATATTAACTTTATATAAATAATAACTAACATCCATTTATTTAAAATACAAATATATGAATATTTATATACCTATATATTAATCTAACTATATATATATATATTAATCTAGCTATATATATATATTAATATAACTACATATATATTAATATTACTATATATATATATATCACTATAAATATATATATATATATATTAATATCACTTTAAATATATATATTAATATAACTATATATATATATATTAATATAACTATATATTACTATACGAATAAATATAACTAAATATATATATATATATAAATAGAGACATGTTATAATATAACTATATATATATATTAATATAAATAGATATTACTATACGAATAAATATAACTATATATATATAAATAGAGATATATATTAATATAGCTATATATATATATTAATATAACTATATATATATTAATGTAACAATATATATATATATTAATGTTACTATATATATATATTAATATAACTATATATATATTAATATAACTATATATATATTAATATAACTATATATATACTAATATAACTATATATATTAATATAACTGTATATATATTAATATAACTATATATATATATTAATATAACTATATATATATTAATATAACTATATATATATTAATATAACTATATATATATAAATATAACTATATATATATTAATATAAATATATATTACTATACGAATAAATATAAATATAAATATAAATATATATATAAATATAAATATCATGATATAGCAAACAAATCAAAATAGAGTAGTGGTTAAGGGCTTAGGCGCGTAGGGGGGAGGTATCGAGTTCAAAATCCGGTGGAGGCAGAGGCACGCGCATGGGGGTGGATGTGGGGGGCTAGCACTGATAAAGGGTGGAGGGGGTGCGTGCGGGGCGCTGGAGGGGGTGGAAAGCGCTGTTAAAAGGGGGGATCAAGAGCGATAAAAGCCTCCCCAATTGGAAGGATTTTTTAATTTTATTTAATTTTTTTAAATTTTTTTAAATTTTTTTATTTCTGTTAACTTTTATCAGCGCTTTTTTAAAAGTGCTGATATAGGACCCCTTTATCAGCGCTAATAAAAGCGCTGATAATGGGGTACTTTTATCAGTGCTTTTTTAGCGTTGATAAAAGGGGTCTTTATCAGCGCATTTTTTAGCGCTGATAAAGGGGACCCCCCCTCTTATCATCACCGGCTTCAACATCACTTTTAAAGGCCATTTTTAGCGCTGATAAAGGGCATATTTGTAGTAGTGAGTATTCCCCCTTTAATCCATTTACAAACATGGACACACCTCCATATCCATATATCACAATTATCTATTAACATTCCACAAGTCATTTTACTTCTATAAGTAATACTTAGCAACCCCCTATTCCACACTATTGAGAAAATCCCAATTTATATATTTTAAAATTATAAAACCCATATAAAAAATTTTCTAACAACATTTTCTATATAAATGGAAGTGGAAAACTACATGGGTTACTATAGGCATAGTATAATCATCCTCTACAAATCCAATGGGAATCGTAAGGGGTCCAACCCATCTTTTAATAACATCATTTATCATTTCACACTTAATAATCCAATGTTAAGTACAATATAAATATAAAACGACCTAATAAACATGAATAAACACCAATAGTGTGGGATATAACTTATAGAACAACTATATCATGTTTTTAGTCAACCGATCACTCCAATATCACCCTTGATTAATGTCCAAACAACCCTCAAAACTCAATATAAGAATCTGCATGAAAAAATGTGTGTGGATTCATGAGTGAAACAATTCCACTATGGTTATTCATAAAAATAGAAGATATAGGAATTTTGAGACCCATTGAGAGAATGTATTCACAACCAATTAAATTTTAAATGACCCTATATTGAGGGGAATCACAGTTAGAGGATAAGGGAGTCCTTGGTTTGTCACTATAGCTGCCGAAGGTGGATAGGGTATGAAAATAATGTAAGGTATGATAAATTAAATATGGGAAATGTTTATTCCCCGTCTTTATTGAAATTTAGTGTTTTTGCACACGGTTTAGCAAACCATGCACTAACCACCCACCACCCTATGTTCAAGAGTGGGCCTGAGTTTTCATGGTTTTCTTGGTAGCCTACATGGCTTTGAAAACCACAAGATGTCTATGTGTAAGGATCTATCCAATGCTACAAAATTTCATAGATACCTTTCAATGTGTTTTCAATCATGCACCACCACCAAATAATCTATATATTTTTGATATCTTATTAGTACCAACCGTGAACCAATTATGTACCCTGAATATTATGTCCTCTTTTATTCCACATTCATGTCCAAAAGACATAGAAAACCATGAATGATGTTATAATTTTGGTGACAGTTTCATAAACAATTTTAGGTATATACCAACCTGAAGGGTTAGTATATTTCATAAACCATATCATTTAGACTAACCATTATGTTAAATACTTTCAGCCTTACCCACAGTAAAAAAAGTTCAATATTAAATGGTTTTAAATTTTTAACCATGTAGAAATTTGATAATAAATGAAAAATTAGTTCTGTTTTTGACTATTTCTCGTAATAATTTTCTTCTTTAAATATTTTTATGAATTCTAAATAATTTAATAATTATTTGTAACAAAAAATTATATTAATGACTTTTTATGAACTATTCAGATAATTTGTCATTGAGAATAACAGGAGAGGAAGATATTGAAATATAATACATTTCACCATAAATATTACATTATAATTATTTATAATATTAAAGTAACAACAAATGTCATTCTAAAAAATATTAATTTTTTTTATAATTAATTTACATTAATTTATACTTATTGATTATGCACTATGTAACTGTGGAGAAAACATTTGAGGTAAAAAAAAGTATCACAAAAAATATAACATAAATTCAGATAATAATGATAATTTCATTATTCAAAAAATAAGCTTTAAAATTATTTGAAAATTTATGTTTATCCCTATGTGAACAAATAATATAAATTTAGAATCAAAAGAGTTATATTCTGTGGTTTTTTTATATAACATAATAGGTGTTTCATTTTCAATGAAAAATGAATTATTATTATCTTTAAATAAAAACAAGGATGAGTGTGGTTAACCATCACTACTAAAATATATTAAATTAAGTATTAAGATAATATTTAGGGGTTGTCATATAATTTTTAAACTCAATTATCATATATACTCTTACCAACGCAATAAAATATTTATTAAATTTACTATTTTTTTTGAAAAAAATGAAATATTTAAAAAATATTTCAATCATGATTCTAAATAGAGAATCAATTTCAAAAAACAAAATACATAATTATAAAATTTTAATTTAATATTAATCCCATAAAATGTGATGAAAACACTATTTTTGAATAAAATTAATTTTGAGTCAAAAATATATTTTTATACCAAAATAATGTATAATGAAGATTCTAATAAAATTTAATTGATTATTTTTAATCAAAAGGTACTAATTAAAATTTAAACATATACCATGTTATGAAAATATTTTTTAAAATACATAAAATAAAAATATTGTATTCAAAATTAATTCGTGTTTTTAATTATTCATGAAATAATATAAAATTAAACCTATACTAAATTTTAAATTCTTATTTCAAACTTTTATTTAATTTTTTTAAAATAAAATTGTTTTATTTTGAAAATTTTATTTTAAATAAAACCATATAAAACATGAAAGCCCATTTTTTTTAATCAATGAATTTTCCTTTTGAATAAAGAATTACCTAATATTCTCGTAATAAATATGACTCAATAAATCTAATTAATGAATATTAATAAGTAATAAAAATGTATTATATTTAGAATACATATGTCTATTTGTGTTGTATGATGAGTGGATTTAAGATTGAATACATAGAGAGACACTCTAATGGGAAATGTTTGGAAATATTCACATGTTCTTAATAAACCATGATAAAGGATTTTTCCTAATGTTTACACGGGATACAACTAATTAAATAATTTTACAAACTAATATATTCCATGGATCACCCAAAATATTTATAATTCCTTTTTCTATATATTTCTTTGATGACAGTACTTCATGTTACTTTGTTGATACCTCATGGATTCTATGCTTATTAATGGATGTTTACCTTAACATAAACATTACACTATTGAATGTGGATGTATTTAAATTATCTATTTAAAATTATAAATATGGAAATTTCTATTTAGTAAGAGGATCCATATGGAATGGTATAGATGTTCTAGATGACTCTTATATGGAATTAATTTCACATTATTAGGCGATGGGTTGGGGATAATATTACCTAGCTCCACGACATATTGACAGGTCTCATGAGATAATAAAGGTTGTGTTTGGGCATATACCACTTCCCATAATTGAATAGTGGCATTCCAAAAGGCATTGAAAACTGTTCTTTATGTTTGGAAATATGAATTCCACCAGCATTAGGTTAATGATTATTATTGTC
The DNA here is from genome assembly GCA_963277665.1 of Viscum album. Taxonomy (NCBI): domain Eukaryota; kingdom Viridiplantae; phylum Streptophyta; class Magnoliopsida; order Santalales; family Viscaceae; genus Viscum; species Viscum album. The sequence continues at coordinate 1,254,950,892 of OY728157.1, read as the reverse complement.
TATTTTTTTCATTTTTTTCATTTATATAGAATTCCATTATTCTCAATTTATTATGGATTGGTTATTTTTTAATATTCAATCCATATCACCTATGATATGTTTTTATAATGAGAGATTCCATTATATGATACACTATCTGACAATCTATGATGACTCTTATTTGTTCTCCATTCAATAGGTAACATAGGGGAGGACTATGCTTCATATTCATGGACACGATATAAATGGTAATATTGTAAATGAAATATTTATAATGAATATAATATAATAAAATTTAATTTAGGTATATATCTGGTCTTCAAAGACTACTAAATTTTTAGGTCATTCAGGAACACTTTTATTATTTCCTGATAATGTAATATTACTACAGGGTCATAGTTTCTAGAGTCTGAGATATTACAGTTGGTAACTGAGTATGTTTAAAAGGAACCTTAGGGATTATATCTAGAAATACTCAGGGAGATAGAAAAATTACTATAAAACCTCCCTAATATTTTTAAGAAACTCCTCTAGAAGAAATATAGTTTTCATTATAAAATCAATGTGGAAATTTCCAAGGTTTTCCATGACTTTTTTGAAAATAATATAGAATTTTTATGATACCATGTGATGAGATAGAACATGATTTAAAGGCCTAGAGTGATCAGAATAAATGTTCTAACTGTGATTAAGTTTATTAGAAAGAGGACACATTTGTTGTTTTAGTAACTTTTAAATCAGTGCTCAGATTTAAAATCTGATTGCACTGTTGTGTTCAGAGAAGTGGGTTTTTTAAGCACATATCTTTGAAAACTGGGGAACAACTAATGAATTTTTTTAGCATTATAATGAATAAAAAAATAATTTTAAAATTTTTATTTAATTTTTCATTTCATATTTTGTGACGACACAACAAAGCTATGATTTTGTTACAAAGCTATTGTTTCTATTCTGGAATTAAACAATGTCTCTACAATGTTTAAAAATGAAATAATAATAATGAAATGTGTTTCCTACAATGATCATGGGTAGGTACTAGCATTAGAATTCATAACCAATGAGTTTTTATTTAGAACCCTAGGACGCTCTCTCTCTGGAAATAACGAATTCCGACAAACAACGGAACAAGGATGTTTGTGGATGTATCACCTTAAATGATGAATTATCTCCTCTAAATGATCCTATTTTTATGTAGGGTGTTTATTTTCTCTGTGACTTGTTTCCCCATTCTTGATTCCAATGAATAACATGGACCCACCCATGAATAAGGTGATCTGGTGTGGGATCATTCTAGCGGGATGGTTAAAAAGGTGGGATTAAAGGTGATTAATGTTATAAATTATTATCTTCTTCTACATTACCATTTTTTTACATTAATGGACCATGTCTGACATGAACAAGTCCATGGACCATTCTGTGGGTGTTCTTTTGCATATCATCCATCCATGTTCTTGCATTCTTCTTCTATAGACACCAGAGGTTGTGTTAGGCATTTCATGGAGGATCTGATTGTGATTAGAACCCCAAAGATAGTAAAGATGATTTCAAGCCCATGGAAATAAAGAATATAACATGTTGGTCATAGGTGTGATTTCATTTTGAAAAAATGGGGCACAAGAGTGTATTAAATGACCCATAGAAAGATATACAATAGTAAGAAAATGCAGTATCGTAGCTTCCGGATATCTGGTCAGTGGGGGAGGACCTTGAGGCACAGTGAATGTGGGTGGTTGTCGCAGGTTCAGCAGTTGACGGTGGGCTTGACTAGATGTGGCATGAATCAATGTCATACGGTAATGGGTCATGGTATAGTTGGACCGTCATGGGGTGGTAACTTGGAAAACGGCCTCGTCAAATGCGAGAGCCACCCCATCATGATGTGGAGCATATGTGGCGTCCACTACATTAAGGAGGACTAATCTGATCACTCTAGTGGGTTGGTATAGGAAGGCAGGTCGGGTCAGTCCTTGTGTGTCGGTTCAACCAAGTAGTTTGGGTTGGGTTGGGTTAGTCTGACAAGGTCGGCCTGGACCATGACTCAACATTCTCCTTTTTACAGAAAACCCCATAACTCTCCAACCGTGTGTTTTTTTGAAAATATTTTAGGGTATTGGGACCCTTGAGACAAGTCAATAATTTTGAGATACTCTAAATAAGTTTCTGTGGATTTTAGGGTATGGACTATTAGTTCGTGGAGGAGGTGATCTCAGAATAATCATGCTAAGTAAGAAATCTTGTGGTTGGATGCAGCATATATGGTATGTGATTACCCAAACTATGTGTCTTACCTAGACTATAGGTCTTACCTAGACTATGTGGCTTACCTATACTATGCGTCTTATCTAGAAATTATTTATTACCAATACTGACTCAATACTCCCCAATCCCAGTAGGGTGCTTTTCCTCTACTCTTTTACGACACTCTGTGTGTTACCAATACACTATTTGTTATCCACACTATCTATGTTACAAACACATCGTGTGATACCGACACTCCATGTGTGAACACAACATTATGTGTTACCAATGTTCCACATGTTAATTCATAAGGTTACAGAGGATTCTTATGAAAATTCTGTATACGTACCATATACCTATACATGGTGAGAGCTGATCTGGTGACTCTATTTATTGTACTTATTTGAGGATTCAATCTGTGTAACTCTTTGGTAAATATCCTTATGTCTTTCATTGTGGTTTAACTATATGGATTTTTCCCTTATGTGTATTGTTTTATTCACCTCAATATAGGATTTTATCACACGTGTTTAGTTTGGGTAGATGATCGACCTCTTTGATGGATCCCTTGGTGCCCCGGCGATAGCTGGTGCTTCAAGGGGACCTGAGGGATGTGGTACGCTTATGCAAAATTGAGGAAGCTTATTGTACCTACCCTTATGATGGGTTTTATTTTAGAGAAACCCCATGAGATTTTACTTTCCTATCATAGTTGGAATTTTATTCTGGACTCGCTTTGTTTTTGTTTTATACCTTACTCTGAGTGGGTTTTCATAGGGTTTTGTATCCTTGATTACTTAGTGTTTTCAATTTTAGCTTTAGATTCAGAACATGTGCATGTGTGAAGGTTTATAAGAAAATTCCTCCCCTTTTTGGGAAATACCAACACATCACTAGTCATTAGCCCCTTGACAATGGGACCTGGGCTTGGAGTAGTCAGAAAATGGGCTTTAGGGGATGAGTTGTGATAGAGTGGTATTAGAGGGAGCATATTTTTAATTTTATTTTGGGAAAAGAGTGTTTAGAATTTCAAATTTGTCTTTTAGGCCAGGCAACCCAGTGCTGGTGCGAAAACCAAAGTATCCATACACGATCACAATGAATTTTATTTTTTGACTTGGTCATGAAAACGTTGGTTGCATGTATCATATAAGAATTTAGTGTGTTCTCATGTACTTATTGAGTTCAATTCAGCACACCAGGTATACTCTATTGGTTATGGTACATTGGGATTTGTTTCAGGATCCCTCCATGCAATAGCCATCTAGGATTCCATTGCGGGACAAGGAGGATCGCCTTCCATGTGATGAGGAATTAGTTTAGGGACCATTTCCAGATATAATATCTCTTGATTTTGTTCCAATTATACCACCACCCAGAGATTAGAAATTCCTTCCGACATTACTATTAGATGATTTATGCTTGATTAAAGAATTGTATGAGTTCCAAAGGTAGGGACCTTCCTATTTTAGAGGTGATATATATCATCAGGTAGCTGAGGATTGGTTGGATGTGTTGACATGAGTTTTTCTCCTAGAGAATATGCCTCTTGACTAAATGGACTTCCATTACCTGATCCTTTTATAGGGTTTATTATGGATATGGTGGATCTTGGTGATCTAGACGCATGTGGATTAAAACCTCTCCTAGACAGAAATTGAGTGCCTATTTAGGGAGGAGTTATTTGATGAGATGTTTGGCTTTGTTCATATATTAAAGCTACTACCCCTACATCAACGAAGTAGGTCTGTAGCAGAGTACTCAACAAGATTAACATTTCTTTCTTAGTACTCAATCGACATGGTATGAGAGACGTTCTTCAAAGATCAGACCTTTGAGGATGATCTACTATTATAACTCAGGGCATCAATGATATACTTTTGTGTCCCCAACCATGATGGGTAGCTAGAGCTAGTTATATTGATAGTGATCTTTCATGTGTAGCAGGCACTGACGGTTGGAGCTACCATCAGGCACCCGGTAGTAGAGTGTTTAGTAGTGGGTATACATATGGCATCCCGCCTTTTTTATCAAATAAAATTTCATTACATTTTACAAAACCGAGGATCTTTAGGGTTTAGTGTCTTGGAAACCAGGAACTTAAAACATGAAAACATAAAACATTATTCTTAAACACTTGAAGGCTACTCCTCATGTTCATCCTAGGTTCATTACTGCATCTCATAACCTGTGGACATACATCAAAAGAAAGGGTGAGCAGAAGGCCGTGTAATGGAAACAAGAGAAACATTTTACATGTGAACTTGAGATACTTCAATAAGGCCATGAAAAGAACTTTAAGGCATGAGAAAGAAATCGTGAGGCATATCATAATAAAAAATAACATTTTCATAACATGAAGATGTGGCTACATCATTTAACCTAGACAATCATGAACATATCACCAAGGTCCATCCCCAAGGTGTCATTTGATAATTACCAAGGTTATTCACCAAGGTATTGTGAAAATTGTAATCTCTAATGGTTACATCATTACCCAATGCATTAGAGCGCTATCAGGGCGCACCCTTAAATTTGCCTTTATTATCATGTGAGCCACATATATCATCATCAAACATTTCATAAATAACCCATATAGCATAAAATAAATGGGTTTCATTTCATAATCATAACGTTTTAAAAACTGCTTAAAAGACATGATCTTTACATCACTTTAAACCCATGGAAAGGGAAAGAGGGTTTCATGTATGAAATTCCCAGAATTTAAAATATAAAATTTTGATATATATGTGAATACCCCTGTAGAAGTAAGAGCTTTGAGTATTCACTTTATAACATAAAATGATTTTTAGAAAAGAGAGAGAGGCATTTTGAGACGAAAATTCTGCAGCATAATGGCTATGTTACAAGGTTTTAGAAAACATTGAGAAGAGAGGGGACATGGGTAAAACATTCATAAATGACCCATCAAACAGTAGAGGGGAAAAATATAAGGGATTTGAGAACATGGTAATGAAATCTAAAAATATACCATATGAAATGAAGAACATGAAATGAAGAAAAAAAAAGATTTCTCTTGTGAGAATTCGGCAGCCTAACGGTGTCACTTAAACTTCAACAAAAATTGAATTGACAAGGTCAAATAGGGTCTCTCATCATATGAACATAAGAGTCCAGTATTATAGATATAGAGATCATACCCCAACATAATAGAAAGTAACTTCAAAGAATTGACATTAAAGTAGAACTTCAAAACGAGAATGGTGAAGAACCACTTAAAAATTCGGCAGCCGAACGGTGCCACTTAAAACATCAAAATACTGAATTGAAGAGATCAAATGGGGTCTCTCATCATATGATCATAAAAGATCAGTATGATAAATTGAGAGATCATACCCCAACATAATAAAAAGTAACTTGAAAAACTTGACATGAAAGTAGAACTTTGAAAAAGAGAAGGGTGAAAGAATCCCTTAAAAATTCGGCAGCCTAACGGCACCACTTAAAACATCATAAAACGAAATAATGAGAGTAAGAGGGGATATCTCATTATATGAACATAAAAAGGGCAGTAAGATGAGTATAAAAGAACATCCTCCAACATAAGAACATGGAGCATAAAAGGAATGACATAAAAGAGATCACTTGAAAAGAAAGAGAGGGGTCGGATCCCTTACCTTAAAATGTAACTCTTAAACCTCAACGGTTGGGACCTTGAGGGCTTGGGGGAACCTTAGGAGGACTCCTTGGGAGGTAATGAGACCAGAAATTCGTTGGGGAAGAGTGGGGGTCGAATGGATGAGGGGAGGGCTTGGTATTTATAGGGAAAGTGAGGGGACAAGGCATTAATGGCCATGGGACACCTCACATGTGCTTTTCTCAAACCCATGTGCTCTCCCTTGGCATTTACCATGGAGTTAGGCCACATGGGGCCCCCAAAACAATAATTCATCACCCTTGGCCGGCCACCCTTAAAATATCTCATGACATCACCATGAAACAGTTATGATGTCATTAAACATACCGAAACCCTAAAACTGTATTTTTACTATTGACTGAAAATTCAACTTTCTCAAAAAAATCCCAAAGATTCACACTAACCAAATATCAATGATCTGATTTCAAAAATGAACTCCATTTTATAAAAATAATTTTCTAAATATTTTTAATTTTATTTTTAAATAAATACATTATTCACCGAAAATTCATTTTTTTCAGAAAAAACCCCAAAAATTACCATAGCATAATATCGGTGCTCTGAGTTCAAAAATGAAATACATTTTATAATAATAATTTTATAAATATTTTTAATTTAACTTTTAATTAAAAACACTATTCACCTGAAAAAACTAATACTTGAATAATAATTTATGGAACCGTTATTTAACCATTTTATTGAATCACATTACTTAATCAAGGTGCTTAGATTATTTTAAAACTTTCTTTAAGTGAGATTACTAATCCATTTGGTCATATTACTAATCCTAATCATAAAATCACTATTCATAATTTACTATTCATCAAAAATCAAGTTGATCTTATTAGACTCCAAATTGCTTACTGAACATAATTGTAGAAGAACATTTTTTGAAAGTCATTACACATTTTTAATTATTTAAGGTTTACATAAACATTTTTAAAATATCCTTTTTCTAAAATTCATCAAAAATATGTATACTATATTTATCCGGTCATTTGAAAATTCATAAACATCATCATAAGAAGAAATCCCAATTTTTATTTAAAACAAAGGATTACACAAGGCAGTTATGGTCTTCTTACATAGCCCCTTATCACACCAGCATAGGACCTAAGTGTAAGGTGTGCTAAGGTGAGAGAGTCCGACGGAGGCTCGGCCAACATTGCCCGCGTAGTAATTTCTATCAGTTTGAACTTCTCGCGAAGGCGATTCCATTCTAGCTTCACATGATGAAGTTCGGCTTGGGTTTGGTCCAGAGCAAAGCCCAATGGTGCTACCTCCTTCCCAAGTTCTGTTAGATGGGCTTCGATCGGTCCAAGACTACTAGGTGAGGCCATCGAATCTTCTTTCTATAATAATTAACAAAGATTACTTGTATTTGGAGACAATAATCAAAACATTTTGTTCACAGTGGTCATATTAACTGATGGTCATATAACAGTCAGAACACAATGGTCTCATTTTAATTATAATCATGTTTATCAAATAAAACATAAAATGACACATGATATTAGGAAACAAGATTTATTCAAAATTTCGGGCCGTTACAATCTTCCCCCCTTAAGAAATTGCGTCCTCGCAATTTTAAAAAATTGGGTTTTGAAATTTCATTGAAAGTCCCACATCGGAAAAAGAGTCGGTGATTCCATTACTTTAAAAGAATGAAAAGGGAGTACAAAGGCCACCAGAGTTTACTCATACCGGGATTCCATGTAGGAAACATGGACATGGAGGAGAAAACAAAGGGTCACGTCCTAAAGGAGAGTGATAGAAAACATGATTAGGAGGAAGTTAACCACCAGAAAGTCCCAAAATTATTATGTGTGCAAGCGGTCTTTGATTACCTAGTAGGAAACGTAAACCAACAACGTTTTTGTTTTACGTTCCTTTTCATAACTTTGAGGAATTCATTTACAACATAGAACAAAAACATAAGGAAATATATCTACCATCATGTAGAGTTTCATCCTTTAATAAGTTTGTACCAAAAACTAATCTTTTCTCCAAACTATGAGCATTCGAAACTACTTGGTCTCATCAAAACACAAGAATCATCTTCTAGAGAATCACATAATCAACAAAAGATTAACTATCCATTTCTTTTATCGTTAAACATTATCCCAAAAACTGAAAGGGTAAGGTAAAACAACTCTTCAAAAGAAAGAATCCCATAGGAATGGAAACTACTTTTAAATCGTCATGGTTCCATGGTACTACCCAAAGTTCATCATAGACCACTCCATAAATAATGGTCCTTAAAATTCCTCAAAATAAACTAAACTAAGATTGAAACCCAAATACAAGAAGGATTTGATAACATAGTCTTCCAAAATAAACTTCATTGTTCATCTCCAAACAACATCAACCTCTCCTAACATCTTATAACAAAATTAGCTAACCTAAACATATTTTACCCAAGATAGGTTAATCATTCCCATAAGTAACCTAAATTAATATAAGTCCACCTTAAATTCATCAATTCTTCAAAATATATGTCATCCTTACTCCTCAATGAAAATACCGTAGTAATCTATTTACCTAGATCATATAGGGTCCCCAAAATAGTGAACGTCTTCCAAAATAATAATCATCCTTTAATCCGGAAATCATCGCATTTCCTATCACATTGGTTGTTGGGACATGTTCTTCCATTTCTAACCATTAACTAAGACGAGAAAGTATAATTAGAGGCTTAAATACTTAACCAATAATCATGAAAAGGAACATAAAGCATATAAGGATAACTTGTAGAAGAAAAGTATACCCTAACATGTGATCCCCTAGGTTCCAATCTAGGTTATCCATGATCATATATTCTTATGTGAATATTTATTTTGTTTTATCCTTGTTCCTTTAATAATGGTTCATACTATGCTTATAAATTTACCAAAGCATATCCCCCGAGAGTGTCGTAACCAAGAGTGCAGCAAGGCCCGTTGTCGTGTACCAATTCTCTTTTGAGTCTAGCTCAAAGTGGTGTTTTCGGGTTTTACCCCTATGTACATCTGTGCCATAGCCACCTCTACCTGCTCGTATCCAGACATGGATGTATTTACATGGCAACCCATTACCCAATACTCACCAAAATACCAGGAAGATTTCCTATATATAAAATTTTCTATAGGCTTCTTACTAAAGTTTTCATATCCTAATTTCCACAAATAACTAAACCATCCTTTGATACCAACTATGGAATCCCGCCTTTTTTATCAAATAAACTTTCATTACATTTTACAAAACCGAGGATCTTTAGGGTTTAGTGTCTTGGAAACCAGGAACTTAAAACATGAAAACATAAAAAATTCTTCTTAAACACTTGAAGGCTACTCCTCATGTTCATCCTAGGTTCATTACTGCATCTCATAACCTGGGGACATACATCAAAAGAAAGGGTGAGCATAAGGCCCAGTAATGGAAACAAGAGAAACATTTTACATGTGAACTTGAGATACTTCAATAAGGCCATGAAAAGAACTTTAAGGCATGAGAAAGAAATCGTGAGGCATATCATAATAAAAATAAAATTTTCATAACATGAAGATGTGGCTACATCATTTAACATAGACAATCATGAACATATCACCAAGGTCCATCCCCAATGTGTCATTTAAAAATTACCAAGGTTATTCACCAAGGTATCGTGAAAATTTTAATCTCTAGTGGTTACATCATTACCCAATGCATTGGAGCGCTATCAGGGAACACCCTTAAATTTGCCTTTATTATCATGTGAGCCACATATATCATCATAAAAAATTTCATAAATAACCCATATAGAATAAAATAAATGGGTTTCATTTCATAATCATAACGATTTAAAAACTGCTTTAAAGACATGATCTTTACATCACTTTAAACCCACAGAAAGGGAAAGAGGGTTTCATGTATGAAATTCCCAGAATTTAAAATATAAAATTTTTATATATATGTGAATACCCCTGTAGAAGTAAGAGCTTTGAGTATTCACTTTATAACATAAAATAATTTTTAGAAAAGAGAGAGAGGCATTTTGAGACGAAGATTCTGCAGCATAACGGCTATGTTACAAGGTTTTAGAAAACATTGAGAAGAGAGGGGACATGGGTCAAACATTCATAAATGACCCATAAAACAGTATAGGGACAAAATATAAGGGATTTGAGAACATGGTAATGATATCTGAAAATATACCATATGAAATGAAGAACATGAAATGAAGAAAAAAATATATTTCTCTTGTGAGAATTCGGCAGCCTAACGGCGTCACTTAAACTTCAACAAAAATTGAATTGACAAGGTCAAATAGGGTCTCTCATCATATGAACATAAGAGTCCAGTATTATAGATATAGAGATCATACCCCAACATAATAGAAAGTAACTTCAAAGAATTGACATGAAAGTAGAACTTCAAAACGAGAATGGTGAAGAACCACTTAAAAATTCGGCAACCTAACGGCGCCACTTAAAACATCAAAATACTGAATTGAAGAGATCAAATGGGGTCTCTCATCATATGATCATAAAAAATCAGTATGATAAATTTAGAGATCACACCCCAACATAATAAAAAGTAACTTGAAAGACTTGACATGAAAGTAGAACTTTGAAAAAGAGAAGGGTGAAAGAATCCCTTAAAAATTCGGCAGCCTAACGGCACCACTTAAAACTTCATAAAACGAAATAATGAGAGTAAGAGGGGATATCTCATTATATGAACATAAAAAGGGCATTAATAGGAGTATAAAAGAACATCCTCCAACATAAGAACATGGAGCATAAAAGGAATGACATAAAAGAGATCACTTGAAAAGAAAGAGAGGGGTCGGATCCGTTACCTTAAAATGTAACTCTTAAACCTCAACGGTTGGGACCTTGAGGGCTTGGGGGAACCTTAGGAGGACTCCTTGGGAGGTAATGAGACCAGAACTTAGTTGGGGAAGAGTGGGGGGTCGAATGGATGAGGGAAGGGCTTGGTATTTATAAGGAAAGTGAGGGGACAAGGCATTAATGGCCAAGGGACACCTCACATGTGCTTTTCTCAAACCCATGTGCTCTCCCTTGGAATTTACCATGGAGTTAGGCCACATGGGCCCCCCAAAACAATAATTCATCACCCTTGGCCGGCCAAACCTTAAAATATCTCATGACATCACCATGAAACAGTTATGATGTCATTAAACATACCGAAACCCTAAAACTGTATTTTTACTATTGACTGAAAATTCAACTTTCTCAAAAAAAATCCCAAAGCTTCACACTAACCAAATATCAATGCTCTGATTTCAAAAATGAACTCCATTTTATAAAAATAATTTTCTAAATATTTTTAATTTTATTTTTAAATAAATACATTATTCACCGAAAATTAATTTTTTTCAGAAAAAACCCCAAAAATTACCATAGCATAATATCGGTGATCTGAGTTCAAAAATGAAATCCATTTTATAAAAATAATTTTCTAAATATTTTTAATTTAACTTTTAATTAAAAAACACTATTCACCCGAAAAAACTAATACTTGAATAATAATTTATGGAACCGTTATTTAACCATTTTATTGAATCACATTACTTAATCAAGGTGCCTAGATTATTTTAAAACTTCCTTTAAGTGAGATAACTAATCCATTTGGTCATATTACTAATCCTAATCATAAAATCACTATTCATAAATTATTATTCATCAAAAATCAAGTTGATCTTATTAGACTCCAAATTTTTTACTGAACATAATTGTAGAAGACCATTTTTTGAAAATCATTACACATTTTTATTTATTTAAGGTTTACATAAACATTTTTAAAATATCCTTTTTCTAAAATTCATCAAAAATATGTATACTATATTTATCCGGTCATTTGAAAATTCATAAACATCATCATAAGAAGAAATCCCAATTTTTATTTAAAATAAAGGATTACACAAGGCAGTTACGGTCTTCTTACATAGCCCCTTATCACACCAGCATAGGACCTAAGTGTAAGGTGTGCTAAGGTGAGAGAGTCCGAGGGAGGCTCGGCCAACATTGCCCGCGTAGAAATTTCTATCAGTTTGAACTTCTCGCGAAGGCGATTCCGTTCTAGCTTCACATGATGAAGTTCGGCTTGGGTTTGGTCCAGAGCAAAGCCCAATGGTGCTACCTCCTTCCCAAATTCTGTTAGATGGGCTTCGATCGGTCCAAGACTACTAGGTGAGGCCATCGGATCTTCTTTCTATAATAATTAACCAAGATTACTTGTATTTGGAGACAATAATCAAATTTTTTTTTCACAGTGGTCATATTAACTGATGGTCATATAACAGTCAGAACACAATGGTCTCATTTTAATTATAATCATGTTTATCAAATAAAACATAAAATAACACATGATATTAGGAAACAAGATTTATTCAAAATTTCGGGCCGTTACAATACAAATGATGATAGAGGGACCCATGCTACTCCAGAACCTTGGGGGAAGACCCCATGATATGGGATCAGCAGTGAGAGGATCCTCAGGAAGAGAGAGTCCGTTGAAGTACATATTGTGCTACTAATGTGTCGGTTGGGGACATATGACTAAGATTGTCAGACCAGTCAAACAAATGATCAAGAGAAGTTCAAGGGGCTAAAGAGGTAGTGGTGGAGGGAAGAACATGGTAGTCATCCAGGTGTAAGATGAGGAAGAGGAGTGGGATGAGAAGTAGGAGGTGGAAGTAGGTTCATGGCACAACAACAACCACCACCCCTCGGTGGTCCAGGTCGACCTTAGAGAGCTAGTGGAGAAGGTGCAGGCCAGCTCTCAGTGATGGAGGTTTACAATCCCGATACTCCGAGGATGACTAGAAATATGATATGTGTATTTTACAAACTATATATAGTTTTGATAGAAAAGGTATCAAGTCAATCCTTTCTAACAACAACCCTTGTTCGAGATACATGGATTGCAGTGGAACCATTCACTCAATCCCTACCCTTAGATAATCCTATTAGTAGAGATATGACAATCATAAACTGGAACAAAAAATATTCCCTAAGTTTTTATGGATAGAGATTTGGTGGGGATGTCATTGTTGTAGCATCATGGCCTAACAACTTCATTCTAGGTATGGAGGGGTTATCCACTGTTCATGTTGAGATCCACGATTTTAGATTCCCAGTGAGGTGTGTCTATGGAGTGGGGACCATGATTTCCTTTATTGGAGAACTGGAAAAACAAGTATTATAGGATGGACTTGTGTGTAAGAGGGTGTAGCAGATAACACATCAGTTGTCTAGCATGACCCTCAGTGCATTGGATAAGACGAGTCCTCCTATTTCTGTAGTGGTGGATGAGTATGAGGAATTCATTCCGAAATATATTCCATTATTACCTCTTCATACAGAGGTTTATTTCAACATTAACCGATAACCCATGATGGCACTGATATCTACACCTATATATTGGATGTCTCCCATAGCGCTCTTGGAGCTGAGGATACAATTAGACGACTTATAGAGGAAGGTTTTGTGAGTCCTTGTATTTGACCATGGGAGAACCTAATTTTATTCTCCATAACGTAATACGAGACCTTCAAGTTATTATTTGACTTCCATCCCCAAAAACATTTGACCGTGAAAAATTATTATCTTCTATTGAGGATCGATTGTCTCATTGATCCGCTATTTTGAGTAAGATGGTTCTCGAAGATATACCACAGATTAGGTTATCAACGGCTTTATGTATGGGATGAGGTCATCCCAAAGATAGATTTCATATTTTTCTATAGCCAATACGAGTACATAGTGCCTCCTTTTGGTGAGAATAATTCCCAAAAAAATTCACTGGACTCATTAATAAGATCTTCTATTCATAATTCAATTGTTTTTTATTGTTCTTCATTGATGACATTCTAGTGTATTCAGCATCTGAGTAGGAGAAATCAGTACAAATATGGATGGTCTTGTACAAAATCTAAGAGTACTAACTTTATAGGAATATCTTGATAGTTCAGTTCTAGATTTGAGAGGTTCACTTTATGGGGATGTCATCATAGAGGATTGATATGTAGTATATTCATCGAAGATAGAGGCGATGTTTACTTGGGATCCAACCCAGAACATTACCATGGTACGGAGATTCTGTATATTTGATCAGTAATATCAGTGGATTTTACCCGACTTATCTAGAGTAGAAGCTCCCATAACATCTTTTAAGATGAAAGGGAAACGTTTCGTTTGGATAGAAGGATGCTAGTAGAGTTTTCATCTGTTGAGGAAGAGTTTTGTAAAGTGATCATATCATGAAGTTTCTAGAAGTGGTTTTTGAGTACATGGTGTTCAGTTATTCCTCCTGAATCATACATGTTTTTGTCCTAATGTATGTGTATAAGGTGACTGCCTATTGTTCTCAATAGTTGAGACCACATAATCATAACTATGCAACCCATGACCTTGAGTTGGAAGCGGTTGTCTTTACATTGAATATGTGGTGACACTATCATATGGGGGAGCAGTTTATCATAAAATGAGACCAAAAAAGTCTCATATATATCTTCTCGTGGATGGATCTGATCCTGATACAACGACACTGTCTATAAAAACTCTAGGGAAATTACTTCTAAATAGTATATACTCATGGGAGGGGGAATGTGCTGAATGATGCCCTCAAACAGAGATCGAGTTCATATCTACTAAATGTGGCATGAGACCATTTGTTGGCACTACATTTATCCTTCATGTATGGAGATGGAGAAACATATCCCCATTCAATGCTGGTTACCCCCTCTATTTTTACGGCATGTGCCGGAGGCACAACTTGAATATATTTGCTGCAAGACTACCTATTCTCAGATGTCCACAAAACAATCCCCTTATGGACATTTGTATATTGAGGAGAATTTCATCCCTTTCATAGGACACATAGCTTTATTTTAGATGTTATAGGTGTAGGAGTTTAGGGTGTTCCCTACACCACCTTTAAGAATACATCCGGGTATATAAATAATTTACTGGGTCCTACGACATCGATTTTTTTGCCGAGGATGAGGAACGTAGTTGAAGATTTTTTCTATAGATTACACATTTATCAGCATGTGAAGGTCGAGTATTAGGTTCTACCAGATTTGAATCAACCCCTTGAGGTGCCAGAGTGAATATGGTATGGAATATCAATGGAAATCTTGAAAGTTTTACAATGTATATATAGGGGGTATGATATCATCTAGCTGTTAGTTGACCGACTCAACAATTCAACGCCATTCCTAGAAATTTGGGAGAATAGTTCAGTAGAGATATTGGGACTCCTATACATAGAAAATATATTTTGAATCTATATAATCCCATTAACGATAATATTAGATTGAGACACCTGCTTTACATCCCAGTTTTGGAAGGGATTGCAAGAGGCATTTGCGACACTGTTATGCTTGAGCATAGCATTTCACCAACAGACATACAAAGAGACGAAGAAAACCATTTAAGTCCTATAGGACAATTTACGTGATAGAATCCTCAATTTTAGCCAAAGTGGGGAGAATTTTTTACCACTAGTGGAGTTATTGTACAAAAATTTCTACCAGTACCTCATCAATATGGCATAGTTCTAGGCCTTGTATCAGAAATCCTCCAGGTCACCAAATTTATGGACTGACCAAGGAGTGTAAACAATCTTGGGATCGAAGATGGTGCAGTAAACTACAGAGAATGTTCTAGACATATATGAAAATATTAAGACTTCACAGCGCTATTAGAATTAATATGCTAAAAGGGAATGGAGACAATTGTAGTGTGAGTAGTGATACCATGTATTTCTTTAGGTCATTCAACGAATGGGATAACAAGAATTGTATAGGGTGTTATGTTATATTTTATTTTCATCATTAATTTTCTAATATGGAGTATAGTTAGTGTGTTTGAATACTTCATGGCTCTACCTCTACAGTTATAGCGGATTTACAAAGTCTTTCACGTATCTCAGCTATGAAAATATGTATATAACCCACCACATGCCATTGAATGGGGAGAGATGGTGATTGATGATGGGACAAATTTTGTGAATTAATAGGCATGAATATAGGATTGACATGAGATGGTCCCTCATGGGTGATCGATTCTTCTATTGCATGTTTAGTGGCATTACAAGAATCTCCACGAGAGCACTTGGGCCTAGGAGGATCAGATTCATGCTCAATATCCCAATTTTATTATTTAGCCATTTTTTGGCTTTCAAGTATGTAAATACCTAAGGATGGGAGAATATAATGTCCCTAATTTTCCATGTAAATGTTTTAAAAAACTATTTATGATTATTTGAGGATGAAACATGATTCTGAGGACCATATTTCCCAGAATAAATGTTTGAACTAATTTTATGTTTATTAAAAATTGTTTATGTGAGTTATTATTAAAATTTAAACGAGTGCTTAGATTTTATATCTGAGGACACCATTGTGTTTATAGAAGAAAACTGTTCTTAGGAAGAACCTAACATTGACCAATGTGAGTCTACTGTGGAAAATAATTTTCATATTTTTTAAATAAGAATAAAAATGAACTTAATATGTTTATTTTTTTCCTTATAATGTTTCGTGATGATAAAGTAATGTTGTGACATAATGAAAATGTAGTTGTTTCCTTTCATAATGTGGAAACACTATATCAATGTGAAATAGTAATGATGAAACTCAATGACGAGTTTCCTCCATTAGTCAGAGGAATGGACCTGTGTTATAATTCATAAAACTACAGTTTTTCTCAAGAACCTGAAGAAACCCTATCGTTAGCGACAAAAAACAAAGAATGATGAAGAAATTAAAGATCAAAGTAGTTCATGGATGTATCACCATCAATGAAATATTATCTACTTTTACTGATCCTTCTTCTAGATATGGGGGGTTTTCTTTCTTATTTCATCCATTGTCTTGTTTTCAATGACAAATGTGGACCAAATCGAGAACAGATTGATATGAGGTTAAATCAATCTTGAAGGATGGTTAAAAATGTGGGATTAAATAAGATGATTCTTGTTAAATACTCTCTTGGTCATATATCATATTTCTTATAACAATAATAGACCATGGATTACATGAACAAGGCCAAGGACCATTCTACAGCTGTTCGTGTTCTTATATTTCTCTTAAGTTCATGCATTCTTCACCGACAAACCCATGTGGTCGCATTGGGATTTTCCATAAGGTTACTATTGTGACCAGACCCTTAGATTGATAAAAATATGTGGTAAAGTTTATTATGATGTATAAAGGGACCCAAGGGGTTAAGGTGTGATTCTGTTTCGAAAAATGGAGCACTAGAGTGCATCTGGAGACCCGCAGAAGAAGAGCCACCTTTAGCAGCTCGACTACCTGGTAGCAGGAAGCAGTTGGATCTATTTATAGTTACAGTGTACCTAGAAACATGACAACTGTGGGTGGAGAAAATTTCCATTGGCTCTATGAACAATGGTGTGCTCGATGGGACATGGCATGAAGGCCCTTCATGCGGTAAGGGGCTTTGGTCCGGATTGACCATGGTGAGACCCTATTGAATCCACTGTCTGTTGGTCCCATGGTGGCTACCCAAAGTTTATATGGAGCCCATACAGATGTCGGTGTGTCTATGTGGGTGAACCGGCCTGCTCTTGCGGGCTGGGCTAGGCAGGTAGGCCGACATAGGGTCGGGCCCATCGGGTCGGGTCGGACACGGTCGATCGGGTCGGACCCGGTGGGTTGGGATAGGTGGGACCAGTGGTGGGTTTGGTCAGTTGGGATTCAGGTAGGGTCAGTATGGGTCAGATTGATTGGGTCATACCAGACTCATAACCAACCGACCCTTTTTTTACATAAATTCCCTTAACAATCAATTTCTGTATTCGTTTAATGACCCATTGGTGATGTTGGGAACCTTGTCGCAAGGAGGTCCTTTTGAGATACTCTAAGTTAGATTATGTATATGTTTGGGTATGGACTATTTTCTCGAGGAGCCGGTGCTCCGGGATTGATCATGAAAATAATGGAATCCTACAGCTAGAAGTGACCTAGAAGCTTTGTGATTAGCTGGACTGTGTTTCTTAACTAGATTGTTTGTCTTACCTAGATGGCATGTATTAACTAAAATATTGGTCTTATATAGGAATTATGTATTAAAATAATATAGTGCGTACACCCATGTCCCACCATGGTGAATGTTTCTAGTCACTGATGACACTCAATGTGTTATCTACAACCTTCGTGTTACCTACACCCAATGAGTCGCTGACACTCTGTTTGTTGAATAAACTCCATGTGTTACCAATTTTTAGTATGTTAAAAATTGAGGGTAATGTGGATTCATATGATAATCTTTTTTACAAAACATAGAAATAGACTTGGTGTGACCTGAATCTATTAACTCTCGTGATTGGACATCTTGGAGACTACTCTATATGTACATCTTTGGTAGTTTGACTTGTGTATTTCTATGTGGTTTACCATTTTGGTTTAGGTTCCCTAGTTATTATTTTTTTACACACCCTTTCATGGGATTCTCCCACAAATTGAATGTCTTGTGAAGATGATCAATAATTTAAATGGTTTCCTTGGTGGGACAGAGACAAGTGGTGCTTCAGGGTGACCCGAAGGACGTGGTACACTTTAGCAACATTCATAAAACTTATTGAACCTAACCATCTAGTAGTTTATTTTTTTGATGAGACCCAAGTGGTTGTAAATTCATATTTATGTTTGGTTGGTATTCTTTCCCCTTTTTCACTCAGTTTTGTAGCTTACTCTCAATGATATTTCATAGTGGATTACATCAATGATTACACAGTGTTTGTAGGTTTATATTTAGTTTTGGAATGAGTGTGTGTATGTAAAATATTATAAATACGTTACTTCACTATGTGAGAATTTCCTTCTTGGAGCTTGTCTCCAACTGTTGTTCTACGGGAGGTGGTCTTGGGGTCGTCATGAAACGGGCCCCTGGGGGTGGATCGTGACAAATGTCCTAAGAGAAATATATGTATTACATTGTATAAGGTTGGATAGTAATGGGAGAAATTGGAACCACATCTATAATTATATTCAAGGAATAAATATTTCCCAAAAAAATTAATTAGATTGAGTTGATGGTAATTAGTTCATAACAACATTAGAGATGTTGACTCAGCTTATCAAAATTAATATCACCTTCTTAGAGAAACGTAATGATCCAAAACATTGTGTAAATATGTTGGATCATGTCATGAATATGAAATCTCGAACATTTAATATAAATTCTAATATATTTATATATGAACAATGGATTATGTCCATAGAGAATATATTTCTCACTTTTAAAAGTAATAAAAATTAATTAGACATCTTAAAAAACTATCATCTAAAAAGTGATATATATTAATGTCGGTTGTTATTTCGAAACAATAAAGGGTAATATTATATCAATATTATATAATTAATAAATTTTAAAGATTAATTATATAAAATATTTTACATGTGAAAATATAGTATAAATGGAATGGTAATTTCCCAATCTCAAAGAAAAGGAGGAGTAAAATTGTGTTCAGTATGAGGATTACATTTCAATCTTTTCTAAAAAAGTTGAAGACTATGTGTGATAGTATAAAAATAATATTAATCATTTATTTTATGGTTTAATATCAATTTGTTGAAGGTAATTGGTCTATTATTCCTTTTTTCATATGAAAATTTAGACTCAAGATCCATGAAGATAGAATTTGAGATCTATATAATGTATGTATTCAAGAGAAATTAAGAGAAGAGAAGGTGAGATGTGTATTATTTGAAGAAAAATTAAAAAAGGGATGATTTTAATAATGTGATTTCATTCATCTAATAAATATTAGAATAAACCCATGGGGGATTATAGGAAGGGAAAAATTATTGATACAACCGTGGAGAAAATTTACAAAAAGATGACCAATGTTAGGGAAAGGTGGAAGGTGTAGACGTCCAATGATTTAAGTATAGGGATATGGGATATTATGTGAACCAGTTATCCAAAAATAAAAGGAAATTTACCTTAGAAAAATACAATTTATAAATTCCATGATTATGAAATTACCAAAGAATATGTTGAAGTTTTGTATTGATTTTATGTTAGGTGCTTTTATCATAATCTTGAATCTTGAAAATATTTTAGTTGATTGTAGATCTTAATACTCTATTACATCATATATGTTTTTCCAATGAATTATATACTTCCCTCTAACCCTAGTATTGGAATTATAAATGAAGACTCTGAGTGGGAATCAAATTGCACTACAGTGTTTCATACACTTCCAATTATGATGCATGTGAGTACCCTATTAGATATTAATTTATCCAACTATAAAAACATTTTATATAATCATTTGTATAGATTGGATATAAAATAATAATAAAATATTATTTTATATGATAATTATATTAAATATAATGATTCTTTGGTGGAATATATTTTATTTAGATGGGAATATTCATCATCAAAATCATGTATAGATTCTCCCCCAATAGATCTCTCTAAAACAATTTTGGGAAGATAGGTAGATCAACATTGTTAATAGATAATTAATATACACAAATGATATATGATGTTTATATGTCGATCATGAAGTTCCGTTCTCCAATGAACCCATTATTGATGCATGACCCATATCTAAAAATCATGATATTATGGAACTTGTAGAGTTGTAGATGTTTAAGAAACAATTGAAGTAGTTGAGTGATTAGGTGTTTATGAACCACTAGGTTACACTATGGGGAGCACAAATATTATTCATGAAAAAGAAAAAATGATCTATGAGACTATTCATCGATTATAGGGAAATGAATCCCATTAATATAGAGAATATGTATCAATTAAAATGAATTTATGACTTATTGGATCATAGTCAAAGAGTCCAAGTGTTTTTAAAGAATGATCATAACTCATATTCATATTAGTTAAGGGTGAATATGGTTGATATATCAAAGATAAAATTTTGATCAAGGTATATACATTATGTGTTCACTATAATTACTTTTGGACTCACTAATGGACCTTCTATTTTTCTTATATAAGATAAATATATTATTAAATGATTATGTTCATAAATTTTCGTTTGTATTCATTAATGATATGTTGATATATATTGAGTGTTATGAACAGAATTATTTTTATCTAAAAATATATCTAGAGACCCTTATGAAAAAGGAACACTATGGTAAATATTATATGTGTGGATTTTGATTGAAGGTGGTTTCCTTTCATGTCCATATTTTCTCTATGGATAGAATATTAGTTGAGCTTTAAAATAAAAAGGTAGTCCAAAAATTTCCCATGTAGAAAAACATATCCATGATCCAATGATTCATATTCTTAGAATTATTTTATAATTTTTACAAGTAGGACAACCAATTAAAAATTAAAAAAAAATTTGGTTAAATTCATATTATTAAGGGAATGTGTAGAATGTTTTTATTAGTTGAATATGAGACTGATTAATGCACTGGTATTGTCTCTACCATCACGAAATGACGAATAATTATTTTTACTGATGTGTTAATGAATGTAAATATTTTTGTTCTTATGAGGAATGATAGAGTGATTTCATATGAATCCAAGGTATATATAAAATACTTGAACTGAACTATCCAACTCCAGAACTATATTTTCTATCCATATACATTAGTTTAAAAATATGGAGACATTACCTATGGGAAAAGATGAGATGTTTATACTGACTATAAGAAAATAATATTGTTGGATATAATAATGGTCAATGAATTATCAATACACAACCACCCTGGGATGGAAAACAAGGTGGTTGATTCATTGAGTAGGAGGGACCATGATTTTTAGAATATGATGTCGATTGAAAAGGATCCTATATATAGAGATATTTTAATGATGGATTTTGTAATTTTATAGAATGCGAATATATATTTCTTTTTTTAAACAAAATTTAAACCATCAATAGTAAAAATATATATTGAAGAACCAAAAACAATATGAGAACATAAAAAAGAAGATTAATGTTGTAGGTATGTGAAATTGATTGAATTCATATTTATAGATTATGTTTTTATGTTCATGAAGAGATTATGTGTCCCATACTTACTATAATTGATTATGAAATTGTCATATGGATCAAATTCTTATATGCAAAATGGATTCAAAAACATTTTTAGGGATTTAACAAAACATTTCTAATGGGTTGGAATGTGGTGGAAAATCGGGGACTATGTGTCCAAATACATAGTATTCTAGTAGTTAATTGATGAATGAAAACAACCTAAAAGAGTCATGAGTCGTTTACCTCTGTATATATTGAGATGGGATAATGATACAATAGAATTTCTCATTATACTACCATTCATTCCAACGATAAATGGTTTTACATGGGTCTATATTGATCATCTAACAATGTATGCTAATTTCCTAGAAATAAAATAATATATTCCACTTGAATTTTCATATAGACCAATATAAATGAAATCATATGGCTTCATGGGTAACCACTAGAGATTGTATCTGACCATGAAACATTGTTTACATCAAATTTAGTGTCTTAAAATGTATCTTGGGATTATGTTACATTTAATCCCTTCTTATCATTCCAAAAACAAAATGTAATATAAAATAACTATCTAGGCATTTAAAAACATGATTACATCATGTTATCCTTATATCTAAGGTATGTGGGATCAATATATATATTTTTTGTTTTTTCATACAATAATTGCATCAATTTGATCATCATATGACACCATATGAAGTTTTGTATAAGAAGTGGTGTCATAATAAAACAATCCATGAAGAAGATATAGAATGAACGTTATTCGTCCTAGGCCTCATGGAGGAGATAACTGTTAATTTATAGATTATTCGTCATCATAATAATGAAACTCATATCATAAAAAATAGATATAATGATAATCGAATGAATGAATGGGAATTACATATTGGGAGTGGTATGATTTTTTAAAAAAGGGATGTTTTGCACTTGGTACCGAAGTATTTATTATATATAAAAATGAATTAGAGTTATACCTTATAGAATTGATATACCCTCAATACTTTTTAAAGTACATAATGAAATCTATGTTTAATTAGTAAGGAACCCCATTACAGATCCAACCCATGTTATCACATATAGGGGAATTGAGTTTAGGGATGAATTATATAATAATGATGATGTTTTCTATATATTAAATACCAAAGAGAATGTATTTTGGGAATGGGAAAATTGATTGGTGAAATTTCAAAGAAAAAAATAAAAAACTAGAAGACGGTAATTGGTATCCTACAAAACTATGAGGAATGTATATTTTTTCAATAATTTATATATACCCTAATTTTTATGCTAAAATTATTTTATTGGAAAGAATAAAATATCCAAGAACCACTTGAAGCCGGTAAACAATATATCCTGAACTATCATGTAATACACCATTTAAAGAGCCTTTTTTCATGAATTTATTAAAAAGATTAATTTGAAATTTGAAATTTACATAACATGAATGATTTTTTAAATATTATTTGAAAATTATCTTATAATTAATTGTTTATTTTTTTTAGAAAAGACCAATTTTTATTCGAAAAATACATTTTTTACAAAACATTAAATTTTAATGGCATTATCATTATAAAATAATGTCATATAAGATTAAAATAACTTTTATGTAATAAATATAAATTTATTTAATAAAAATATGAATTCTAAAAATAATATATTATCATATAAATCATATATCAATCATTTTTAATCAATGTAAAATGTAATATTAATAAAAAAACATCATTTTATGTTTCTTTTTAATCAGTAATTTTCATGGGGGATTTTTTGTTTTCATTCCATGAAATTTTCATATCCTTTATTTATTTTATTATGTATCAATTTATTCTATTATAGTTATTATCAATGATATTTTTATCTTATATGTAATTTTAAATCCTCATTGATTTATTTTTCTAAATATTGTTTTTTGGTGAATAGGTTTGATAATTTTAAAATTTATATTTCACTAATTAATAAATTTGATTTTATAAAATGATTTTAAATTTTCATATCATATGTATAAAATTAGTTAAAAGGTTCAATATCAATCAATTTCCATAAAAATTACTACTTATGGTATAGATTAATTTCCATTGTAGAAGTAAATTAGGACAATAGTTAAAGGAAAAAACAAGAATGACCAAAATTAATCAAAGTAGTCACAAAATAGAGTTTTTGCTAGGAGTGTAAAAAAAAAATCTATATACAACACATTGTTTTACATTTTCAAGAAATGGACACTTGAATAATATCCTTACATTATTGAAAAAGAAATGGTTACTCTGAAAACTACCCACATCCTCACTAATAATAGAGTAATATCTCTACCACATCAATACTCACCTGTCCTCCATATATCATTATTAAAATATGAAAATTTTATCCTCCTATAAATCTCTTCAATTTTCAAAATATTCTTGTCACCATTAGTTAGTATAATTCTTTTATTACCTAGGTGGCATCCACGAAAAATTCATGTCCCCTATGTGAGTATTAACAGTAATGAAGCTGCTTTTCTTAATTATATTCATTGAAATATATCCATAAAACATTAATATAACTATATTAGTTATATTTATAAACATTAATGTTACTATATTAAGGGTATTATCAATTTTTGTCCTTCTATGTTATCCATTAAGAAAAATGAACTCATTATTCTTATGTATGTGTAAACTACTTCCACCATAAGCAACAAAATTAATTTTTCAGCACCACCCAAAATATACATCTCATATAATGTGTTATTGAGTAAATATGATACTTATGATAACATTTCATTTTTGGTATATTAAATGTGTGATCCTATTAATGATATAATTAATAAATTATCATCGATTAGTCAATCCAATAAAACACTCATGAAAAATAGAAAACATTTTATTCAATTTGATTAATATTTCATAATGATTACTTATTATTCTAATTATATTAAATTTGTTATATATCATACTAATAAACTCAAGATAAGAACATTATACTTCTGGTATAATGATATTGTAACAAAATCACCTCCTAGTGAATCATTCAATCCATGTACTTCATATTTAGGTCAGTTTAACCAACTATATGAAAAATACTGTCAATTTATATCATTAATGACAATAAATAAATAATAACTACTATAATATAATATAAATGGGTACTTTTTTTAATTATGAGAAATTATATCTATGTTAATTTAATTAATTAAGAAATCACCCATAAATCATTAAGGATAAATGAAACATTAATATTATCAATTTCATCTTCAAGGATAATGGCAAAAAAACTAATGAACATATTTTAAAACATCATAAATAAATTTAATTCATCATAATATTCCAATAATTATAACCTTTAAAATAAAAAATAATATGTATATCTCCCTTTTGAAACTAGTAGAAATGATCAAAATTACTAACACCCAATATGGAAAATAATATAAATTTACGTATAGAATGGAAACATATTGAGGGGTAAGAATGGATAAGGTTTTGAGTAAGGTTCCTAATTAATTGATTAGTATAGATATGTTTGTGATTAAGGATGTAAATGTATGTTCATTGACGTTAGAATAATAGGAAAGTGTTCTTCATATCAAATTCATATGTAAGAAAAATTTCTAGTATTTTGAACCTAACATAATTTATGGGTTTATAAACTACCTATTAAAGATTTTATATCATGAAAGACTTTTATTTGTTCAATTCAATGTTTTTTAATTTTCCATATCTCAAGCGGTTTTCCATCACACTTTTTATTCTTTATGGATCATGTTATATTCACCACTAATTTTGTTTTCTAAAATGCATATATTGGAACAAAAGTTTTTTTGTTCATATTACTCATTTACATTATTGTATTTACATGTTTATATAATTTTCCA
The DNA here is from genome assembly GCA_963277665.1 of Viscum album. Taxonomy (NCBI): domain Eukaryota; kingdom Viridiplantae; phylum Streptophyta; class Magnoliopsida; order Santalales; family Viscaceae; genus Viscum; species Viscum album. Next base: position 1,254,925,189 of record OY728157.1, on the reverse strand, counting down.
AAATTATATTATTTGGATTAATGTTTTTCAATGGACATCATAAACCTCAATTGCCTCCAGGGGGAACCCGTATTCTGTTTTCGGAATGTAAAATTATGTGTTATTTACTAAAAACTAAATCCCGTTATAGATACTAGGAAGTGAATATGGTTTTTGAAAAGTTTAACCTATGGGTAATCACACTTAAAAATAAAGTGATGAATATTTATTCAATCATAACCTTGATGTATAATGATTAGGCCTACGAAGACACACAAGGTAAGGCATACTAGGGGTATTCATTAGAATATTATCACGGTAATAATGAACCATGATATGTAAATTTTCCATCCCATTATGTTTTCATCCTACACAAGGAAAATATTGGACCCAATTAATATTTTTGAATGATAAATCAACATAGTTAAACTACATACACCCCTATATTTCATTGTTGAGGGTACTTCCTGTTACTTTTCCAATACGATGCATCCTCCAAGTTGATCATGGTACATTTTCCATGATATATACATTATTATATTGAATAGGGTTTTTTTAGTTTTTATCATTATATGAATAATTATTTATTATTAAATATGTGTTTCCTTAGGTAATGGTATGAAGGGTCATGGTAAATCGTATAGAAAATTCCTTGGACATAATCAAGTGATGGTTTTGTCCTTGAATTATAGAGAACATTGATGCATAAACATGTATTATGATAGAAAGAGGTTCTGTTTTGATATTTACCTCTTCCCATAACAAAATAATGCCTTAGAATAAGGACTTGATACAATGTTTTGATGCCCAAAAATATTCCTTCCATCTATACGAGGTTCATGATTATTTTTATCTATGTTTCCATTAATTATTATGGAAAAATAATTAAATCCATTTTTAATGATTATTTTGATGACTCAAATTTTCTGAATTTTATATTGAGAAAATTTTTAGAAAATTTCGAGACTAGGTGTTATGACAATGTGAGAATTTGAGGCCTAGTGCACCCAAAGTGGTTCAGAAAAACATGTTACATTTTTAGTAGTGTTAATTTGAGATTTTAATGAAATTATGGAATAACATCTAAATAGGTGCCCAGATCAAATATCAGAGGGCATTGTTGTCTTAAAAATGTCATGTTTCCCTTTAGAGAGACTTTACATTACTCACTCCAGGTAATTAGTAGGAAAACCCGAAAATGATGTAACAGTAAATAAAATAATTAAGAAAAATTATTTTAATTTAAAATCATAATAACTCATGAATGGTAATTTAAATAAAAATTAAATATAGCCATTTATTTTTTTAATATGATATTTTCCTTTGGTGATACCTCATATTGGCCGGTGTGGGTCAGCTGTGAAAGTTAGATTTCTGATGTTTTAAAAGAGTAAAATAAACATAATGTTTATTTTATTTTAACATTAAAATGTGATACAGTGACACAAAAATTATTAAACATGTTATAATTTATTAAACGATTGTAATGGACGAAGGATTAGAATTCATAATCCTGAATAATTCACTGAATGCTATGGAGGAGACCTTGGAGTGAACCAGAAAAAATTCTCTCGATGATGGGATGATGGATTGTGACAGCTCTTGATAGATCACTATTGAAGACTGAACCTCAACATCAAATGATCCAAACTCGAGTTATGGTGTGTATTATAAATTCATTCATTTCCCTATAAATGGTGTTAAATGATGAACATGTATCAATACCTGAACAGGTTGACCTGCGGTTCGCTCATTCTTGTGGGAGGGATTATTTCCAAGAATTCTGATAGGGATTATTTTTGTATGGTTTATTTATCATAATCATTATAATTGAGTGGATTGAGGAAATAATGAAAAATGACCAAGGTTCATTCCTCATTTAGCTATTTGTGCATTTACCCACAATCATTTATCATATTTATCATAGTCTTTATAGGATTATGAATGGAAATTCATTGTTCATTTGTTTCATGTATCTATGATCTAAAACTGGAGATACATAATCATGAAGAACATACCGAGGTGTGACAAAGATGGTGGTAGATGTATTGACATGTTTCAGGAGTAATAAAGCTTTAATAGGTTTTTTGGTGGAATGTATCACAACTTTGATCAGAGCCTAGGGAAATGAAGAACATGATCTAAGGATCACAAATGTTACTCTGTTTTGAAAAAATGGATCATCATAGGATACCTGGTGGCCCACAAAATGGTCCACCATAGTGCCGACATCGGTAGCCAGTCGTGACACGCAGTGGCAGCCACATGAGAGTGAGTTGTTCAAAGAATTTCTACCATTGGGGAGAATGGTAATGGAGAATGTCCGACCACCGGGGGCCACGTAGAGGCCCATGGGGGCGAGGTTGTGGGGTTGGCGAGACATGGCGGCCCACCGCGTTGAACACTTCAATGCATACATTGATTAATGGATGCAGCTATGATGCATCCGGGGGAGTTGGCTATCCATTTTGTTGGGAAACCATGTGGAAAATGTAGGGCATGGCTAGACTGGGCCACATCTGGTAGAGAAAGAACCATCCTACTAGTACGGGCCAAACTGAGATAGTCGGGCTGCTCCAATAGACCAGTGGCCCATCTAGATTGGTCCACCTGGCCCAATAGACCGAGTCTCATGAACTGATCTAGTTCTTACTGGGCGGGCAGTTTGGGTAGGGTTGGTCAGACCATGTTGGTTCTGTCGATTTGTCGGACAAGACTCAAACTGGACCCTGACCAGACCCCTTTTAGTAAAACAGTGATATCATTCAAATGGGGTCTATTTGTCGAGTTGTCAGTGGAACTGTGAACCTTGTGATGTGGTGTTTTTTATATTTCTTGGTGGGTTTTTAGATTTATCAGAAGAGCTTGAGAATGTAAACTTGTTCTTTTTCAATGGTTGATTGATGTAGAACTCATTGTCATCATAGAGGATGACCTGTATTCTAATGTGAGTGGTCTCAGCCTAGATTCGATATTTGATTCAGTGGGTAGGATAATTTATCGCACCGAAAGGCTCAGTTGATACTCACTTTACTTTGTGGAAACATAGAAATGATTTCTATTCAATATTGGACCAATGTTTACCTGGAAACCTATCCACTGTCTAGGATGACGTTTCGTGTAAGGAGGGTAGTCCTCCTAGTTTTCCATGAGCGGGAGGACACCTTATATATGCATTGAGATCAGATTCATTTTTCTCTATGTGACCACACATGATGATCTTGCTTCAAGAAGTTTTAAATGGTTAAATTATGGTTGTGAGTTGGTGACTACCTGACATTGGAAATTATTGACTTATGGACAATGTATGTGTTTCCAAGATTCAGTGTGCTACCAACACTCTGTGTTTTATCGGCACTGTATGTTATAGCAAGAATAGATGTCTCAACAGAAAAAATGTGACCTATCAAGACTATGAAATCAATTTTTTTTTATTTTGGTAGACCTATTCTCTATGATTACTATGCTATTTCTCGAAGATAGAGACCTCCCAGAATGAGAATTATACAAGAGGAACCATTTAGATTATAGTAGATATGTTCGTGAGTCTTGGAATCCTTTATGAGTATACCTAGATTTTCCTATTATATGGGTTGAAGACATATACTTCTGTTGATCTGAATATATCTTCTCAGTTTTGTTTCTATAACATCCCAGGTAAATAAAGAATAATACATTTTCAAATTTATTAATATTTTCGAATTAAATATTAATTTTACTTTAAAGGGGTTGCTATGTTCGATAGCGTACCCGATACGCAACAAAGATTTATTTGAAATCGTACGTTGCACACTAGTAATAAAATAATATTATTTTAAATTTTTGTTAACACATAACCGTTGTACTGGTGGGAATGGATAGAAATAACTAATATATGATTATATATGTTTGTTAAATGTTTTTACATTTATCTAATAAAGGATAAAGGCTTAAAATACGAAAAGAATTCAATTTTAGGCTTATATACTCTAATTTTCACGAAAGGTCAACTTATCAACATTTGATGGTGAACCGTCATTAAATATAGTTCTGTTCACTCTTATAATTTCTATTGGACCAAATAAAACTCTTCTTTATAATCGGGACAACAAATTTACTTTGTGTGAATTTTTGGTATTTTTCCGATAAAGTTCATTTTTTAATGAATAGTGTAAAATGTTGTATTTTAATTCACAACCTCTTTTTAATCTAATTTATTAAGATAATTATATAATATTTTTAATTGGTTTTTAAGTTCAATTAGGATATATTTTTACCATTTAATCCAATGGTGGTCATTGGATTCAATTTCACTTTGAAATTGGACTTAAACTAGTGTCAGTCTTTTGATACTTATTGTTTCATAAAAACACGCTATTTGTCTTGACAACGGGAATTAATTATTAAATTAATTAATGTGACTTATATGATTTGAATTTTGTAAAATTGACTTCATTTTTGAATTTTTAATATCAAATATAGCTTAGGGTGATGCTTTGGTTTTTTTTCTGAAAAACTTCAATTTTTGATGAATAGTGAAACCACAAAGTGGTGGTTACAAAATTTGATTTTTCGTTTAAATGGGACTTTACCACTTCTGTGTTTTGAATCTCAAAAATCCAATATAAATGATTTTCAATATTAAGTAAAATGCGGGTCAATGAGATTAAAATAATTTTTGGTGAATAGTAACTTTTATGTTTTATTAATCACGATTAAAGGTAATTAGTGTAATTTAAGGTAAAATGATATTATAATAAAATGAAAATATCTTAACAGTTGTCCTAACCCTATTGTTTGAGTTATGGACGACCCCAACAACCCATGGGTCGATTTTTGGTACCCCATAGAGCCACTTGGGTATGATAATGACATTTATGCCTTTTATTTAAAGTTAAAGTAAAAATGACACAAACATGAGATGTTTTACTAAACCAATTTTTACATGGGGTTATACAAATCATATTTCTTACTAAAAATATTCATTAGAAAATTAAAAAGATATCCTACATCATGATAATTTTTTTATAATTTTTAGACATTAAATAAATTAAATTATTTATGACACCATGATGATGTAGCGATTACCTCATTATTTAACGATTTAAATAAAATGGAAAGATAATGTAAAATCTAAGACCTACACATGTCCAAAACCTATTGAATGGGTATATTTAGAACCCTTATCACCTTATCCTAGAAACACATCAATGTGGGACCATTAATAACCTAAACGCATTCTAAAATAAAATAACATTTCCTTACTTTCCAAGAGTGCCCCTCCTATCCTCTTATAAAAGGCCCCCACCTCTACCTCATTACCCACACCTCTCAAGCCTTTGTTTCGGCCAAGCTCTGATCATTTTGTCTCTACACATCCCTCTTTTACTCATTGAAGCCTCACTTTGGGTCGAAGTCTTCCCAAGGAAGCCTTTGAGCTCAAACCAAAGGGAGTTACCCTATTATAAGGTAATGTCTTCACTTGAGTCATTTTGTTTTATTTTGGTTCTCCAACCCCCTAAACTCTTTTTATTCATTTCTTTTGTAATAACTCAATTATCTTCCATATAATAAGATGTTTTTATAAGAAGGATTCGAGCTACACTTACACACACCTACGTCTAATGGTTAAAGAACATATTGTTTCCGTGGATGGCGAATTTCTGCCTCACGAAACAATGATTGTTCGATATTCTTTTAAAACCTTCAAAGGTGGCCATTAAAATGTCACTATATTTATATATGATATATAATATGTTTATGTTTTCCTTAAGCTTCTGTATTTTTCATTTTGGGCATACCTTTATGGTTTCCATTATGGGTAAATGCGATATCTTTACTTAAGGAAGTGCGGACTACAGCCCCCTCAAAATGATTTGATTCGTTAATGCCATATGGGGGATGTATGAAGGATGTATCTAAAGTTATTATATATGATGTTATACTGGAATTATAATATACCTCTACATAATTATTATTTATTTCCATTAAAGTATGAGATAGAAATGAAAGTAGCGTTCATGCGTACGTACGGCTTACCGTCTCCATGAACGGTGCATTTCATTTCTTATCCCCAAATGTAATGTACTATTATAAGTACATATATATAATGCATATATATATGATGTATGTTACATATAAATGATTAATATAATTCTGGAATTAAAATATACATACCTCTCATTTAGTTTTAATTCATTTAATATGACAAAGAAATGAAAGTAGCGTTCATGCGTACATACGGCTTACCGTCTCCCTAAACGATGCATTTCATTTCTTACCTCTAAATGATTATGTAATATTATAAATACATGTATATGCTGGATATATATGACATATATGATATCCAAATCACGAATTTCATTCTGGATATAAAGAACCTTTGACCACATGAACAACATGTAATTGTAAGAAGTCCACTTTCGACTTAAGAACCAAATATCGACAAAACAAACATTATTAACTTAAATGATTACATAATGTTTATAACTTGGAAATAAGGTATATAAAAGGAATAATGAACTTGAAAAAGGTTCTTAAGCAAATAGAAATTAACTCAAGTTTATTATTCAGGACGTTAAAGAATGATCGAGTCAAATCGGACCCGAGGTAAGGGACTTCGTCTCAATCTCCTTTCATTGAAGCATATTTCGTTTTATACACAACTTTATTTTGTATGGTGTATAAAACCCACTGTCTTTTACTTTTTTACAAAAGGAATCTTTTTCAATGAATCATTTTACTAAACGAAAAAAAGTAATGTTTCTTTTAACGTACGAGGTGACAACGACCTTTTTCGCCGCCGCAAGTATTATTTGGTCTTTGGCTTCCTCAACAAGCCGTAATGTTTTTAAAATAAAATAAATATCATATAATCATTTATTTATTTTGGTATTGAAAATGGTTTTGATAAAGGATTCTGTTATTTCAATATATTTAAATGATATATTGTGATTGAAATGTGAAAATGTTATCATTCCTTTATATTGGTTTTATGTTTTATGATTTTATATTGGTACTTGGACATTTTACGGGTGGTTACGTGATAAACCATATGACGGGTGGTGCCGTGAATACCAGGATGGGTGGTTACATTATAACCTCCAATGCATTGGGTATGGAAGTCGGCCGTATGGCTATTCCATTAAGTATGTATGGAAGTTGGCCGAATGGCAATTCCATTAAGTGATATGTGTGGAAGTCGACCGTATGGTTATTCCACTTAAGTATGTTTATGTCCCAAGTTACGTTTATATGTTATGTGTTCTTTATATGGGTTTTATGGTAATATTTTGGTTACAAAAGGGTAAGTAATGATCTTTTATTCAGTGAAGAGTTTTTACTACTTCATAAAGGTGAAAAGTATTACTTTGATAAAGTATTCATGGTTTACTTTTTGTTTTGATAAACTAACAATTTTTATTCTTTGTGTATCCCTTACTGAGATTTTTATGCTCACCCCAAGTTTATTTGAAATGTTTTTTCACAGGACATAATGTGGAATAGGGTCAAGGATGGGATCAAGGGAATGTCATTCTATATAAAACATGGAACTTGACATGATTCTTTTTAAGAGTTTCTTTGTATTCCATGGAAACATAGTAGAAGTGTCTACTTTGTAATATTTTGAGTTAATAGTTGTGTTCTAATTCTCTAAAAATCTAAACCTGAAAATATCCTCAATGTGTAATGTTGTAATAACTCAAGATTAAGTAAGGTTTAAGGCTGGGGCCTTATATTTGGTAACAAAGGTCGGTTTAGACAACTTTAGGAGTTAGAAAAGTGTTAAATTATAATATGATTTAAATGAAATAGAATTTACGGATTTCCATGTTGCTTCGCCTAAGATATTTCTATGATAAGAATGGTTTTCCATAGAGGAAACTGGGCATCTTTCTGGGAAGGCATACAAGGTATAATGACCTTTCGAATCAGCAACCAGAGATGGTTGGAATTAGAATTGAGTAGTTTACTGCACTGATGGCTCAGTTGAATCAGGTGATAAATGGTGGATGTGTTTATTGATGATATTTTGGTGTTTTATAAAATTAAAAAAGAGCATGAAAGTCATTTAAGGGTTATATTTCAACCCTTGAAAGAAAATAAATTGTATGGGAAATACAGAAAGTGTGATTTTTGGTTACAACAAATTTCTTTCCTGGGTCACATCGTTTCAAAAGATGGCATAAATGTTGATCCTGCTAAAACAAAAGTTATTGAAGAATGGCCAAGACCCACAAATGTAACTGAGATTCGTAGCTTCCTTGGTTTGGCAGGCTATTACCGAAGGTTTGTTAGAAATTTTTCATGGTTATCTAGTCCAATGACTAAGCTAACTCGTAAGGGTGTTAAGTTCATCTGGAAAAAAGAATGTTATGATTGTTTTCAGGAATTGAAAAGAAGATTGGTGAATGCTCCAGTTTTGGCACTTCCTTCTAGGAATTGTGAGTTTGTTATATACAGTGATGCTTCATTGAAGGGACTTGGCTGTGTCCTTATGCAGAATGATCAGGTAATTGCTTATGCTTCACGTCAATTGAAAACTCATGAGGTAAATTACCCTACACATGATTTGGAATTAGCTGCTGTTGTTTTTGCTTTAAAAATTTGGAGGCACCATTTGTATGGAGTAAAGTGTGAAATATATACTGATCACAAAAGTTTAAAGTATATATTCACTCAAAAATAATTGAACATGAGATAGAGGAGATGTCTGGAATTAATCATGGATTATGATTGTACAATTCACTACCATCCGGGAAAAGCAAATAAATTGGCCGATGCTTTGAGTCGAAAATGTAATGCTTCATTTACCATGATACGTTTGGAACGAGATCCTTTGGTTTTTGATTTGATGAACTTTGGTATAGAAGTTGTTGGTGCAGGAAGTTCTTCTGTTTTGTTTTAGGTATCAGTGAGATCATCCCTATCATACAGAATTAAGCAAGCACAGAGGGAAGAAAGTGAGTTAAAGATAAAGGTAGAGCTAGTTCAGAAGGGTAAGTTGCCTGAATTCTACATTGATAGTGATTGAGTTTTGAGATTTGGGAAGAGATTTTGTGTGCTTTGTGATTCACAGTTGAAGAATGAGTTGTTATATGAGGCTCATAGTTCCCCGTTTTCAGTTCATCCTGGTAGTACTAAGATGTACATAGATCTGCGGTAGTATTACTGGTGGGATGGAATGAAAAGAGATATTGCTGATTTTACTGTGAAGTGTTTGACTTGTCAGCAGGTTAAAGCAGAGCTGCAGTTACCCAAAGGGATGCTTCAGCCTTTACCAGTTCCAGAGTGGAAATGGGAAAATATATCCATGGATTTTGTCGTGGGATTACCGAAGAAATATAGAGGTAATAATGCAATCTGGGTTATTATTGATCGCTTGACTAAATCGGCTCATTTCCTTGCTATACGAGATACTTTTTCCCTAGATCAAATTTCACGTTTGTATCTTAAAGAGATAGTCAGGTTACATGTAGTTCCTCTCTCCATTGTTTCTGATCGTGATCCCAGGATTACTTCTAACTTTTGGAAAGGCCTTCAGAAGTCATTGGGTACTGAATTAAATTTTAGTACAGCTTTTTATCCTCAATCAGATGGGCAGTCAGAATGAAAAATTCAGACCTTGGAGGATATGCTACGAGCTTGTTCGATGGATTATCAGGGAAGTTGGGACCAACATCTTTCTTTGGTTGAGTTTTCTTATAATAACAGTTTTCATTCAGTATATAGATGGCACCATTTGAGGCATTATATGGGAAGCGGTGTCGAACTCCAGCATTTTGGGATGAAGTGGGTGAAAGGAAGCTGATTGGACCAGAATTGGTAGAAGAGATTGCAGAAAAAGTTCAGATGATTCAGAAACACATGAGAACAGCTCAGAGCAGGCATAAGAGTTATGCGGATAAACAGAGGAAGGATCTATCTTTCGAGGTAGGTGATCATGTTTTTCTCAAGGTTTCGCCATGGAAAAGTGTGATGAGATTTGGTATGAAAGGAAATCTGAGTCCAATGTTCATTGGACCATATGAAATTCTGGAGAAATTTGGATCAGTTGCTTACCGAGTGGCTTTACCTACAAGTTTATCTTAGGTACACAATGTTTTTCATGTTTCGATGCTGAGAAAGTATATTCCAGATCCATCTCATGTTTAGAGTCCAGAGGTAGTTCAGCTGGAAGTGAACCTGTCTTATGAGAAACAACCGGTCCAGATTCTTGACCACAGGGAGCATGTGTTACGGAATAAGGTGATTCATCAGGTAAAGGTTTTGTGGAAAAACCATATGATTGAAGAGGCAACATGGGAATCTGAAAATGCTACGAGGGATAAATACCTCCACTTATTTTGATAAGTGAATAAAATTGCGAGGACGTAATTCCCAAAAGGGGGGAAGGATGTAACATCATAGGTAAATAAAGAATAATACATTTTCATATTTGTTAATATTTGCGAATTAAATATTAATTTTACTTTAAAGGTGTTGCTATGTTCGATAGCGTACCCGATACACAACAAAGAGTTTCTTTGAAATCGTACGTTGCACAATAGTAATAAAATAATATTATTTTAAATGTTAGTTTACACATAGCCATTTTACTGGCGGGAATGGATAGAAATAACTAAAATATGATTCTATATGTTTGTCAAATGTTTTTACATTTATCTAATAAAGGATAAAGGCTTAAAATACGAAAAGAATTCAATTTTAGGCTTATATACTCTAATTTTCATGAAAGGTCAACTTATCAACATTTGATGGAGAACCGTCATTAAATATAGTTCTGGTTACTCTTATACATTCTATTGGACCAAATAAAACTCTTTCTTAGAATCGGGACATCAAATTTACTTTGTGTGAATTTTTGGTATTTTTCCGATAAAGTTCATTTTTTAATCAATAGTGTAAAATGTTGTATTTTAATTCAATACCTCTTTTTAATCTAATTTATTAAGATGATTAGATAAAATTTTGAATTGGTTTTTAAGTGCAATTAGGATATATTTTTACCATTTAATCCAATGGTGGTCATTGGAATCAATTTCACTTTGAAATTGGACTTAAACTAGTGTCAGTCTTTTGATACTTATTGTTTCATAAAAACAAGCTATTTGTCTTGACAGTGGGAATTAATTATTAAATTAATTAATCTGACTTATATTATTTGAATTTTTTAAAATGTACTCCATTTTTGAATTTGGAATATCAAATATTGCTTAGGGTGATGTTTTGGTTTTTTTTTTCTGAAAAACTTCAATTTTTGATGAATAGTGAAACCGCAAAGTGGTGGTTACAGAATTTGATTTTTCGTTTAAATGGGACTTTACCACTTCTGTGTTTTGAATATCAAAAATCCAATTTAAATGATTTTCATTATTAATTAAAATGTGGTTCAATGGGATTAAAATAAATTTTGGTGAATAGTAACTTTTATGTTTTATTAATCACGATTAAAGGTAATTAGTGTAATTTATGGTAAAAATGATATTATAATAAAATGAAAATATCTTGACACTTGTCCTAACCCAATTGGATGAGTTATGGACGACAAAGACAACCCATGTGTCAATTTTTGGTACCCCATAGAGCCACTTGGGTATGATAATGACATTTATGCCTTTTATTTAAAGTTAAAGTAAAAATGACACAAACTTGAGATGTTTTACTAAACCAATTTTTACATGGGGTTATACAAATCATATTTCTTAATATAAACATTCATTAGAAAGATAAAAGGATTTCTTACATAAGGATAGTTTTTTTATAATTTTTAGACATTAAATTAATTTAATTATTTATGACACCATGATGATGCAACGATTACCTCATTATTTAACAATTTAAATAAAATGAAAAGATAATGTAAAATATAAGACCTACACATGTCCAAAACCTAATGTATGGGTATATTTCGAACCCTTAACACCTTATCCTCTAAAAAAATAAATGTGGGACCATTAATAACCGAAACTCATTCTAAAATAAAATAACATTTCCTTACTTTCCAAGAGTGCCCCTCCTCTCCTCTTATAAAAGGCCCCCACCTCTACCACATTACACACACCTCTCAAGCCTTTGGTTCGGCCAAGCTCTGATCATTTTGTCTCTCCACATCCCTCTATTACTTCTTGAAGCCTCACTTTGGGTAGAAGTCTTCCCAAGGAAGCCTTTGAGCTCAAACCAAAGAGAGTTACCCGATTATAAGGTAATGTCTTCACTTGAGTCCTTTTGTTTTATTTTGCTTCTCCAACCCCATAAACTCTTTTTATTAATTTATTTTGTAACAACTACAGTATCTTACATATACTAGGATGTTGTTTTAAGAATTATTAGATCTACACTTACACACACCTATGTCTAATTGTTAAAGAACATACTGTTTCCGGGGATGGCGAATTTCTGCCTCACGAAACGATGATTGTTTGATATTCTTCTAACACCTTCAAAGGTGGCCATTAAGATGTCAATATATTTATATATGATATATAATATGTTTATGTTTCCCTTAAGCTTCAGTATTTTTCATTTTGGGCATACCTTTATGGTTTCCATTATGGGTAAATGTGATATCTTCATTTAAGGAAGTGCGGACTACCGCCCCCTCAAAGTGATTTGATTCGTTAATGCCATATGTGGGATGTATGAAGGATGTATTAAAAGTTATTATATATTATTTTATACTGGAATTATAATATACTTCTATATCATTATTATTTCTTTCCATTAAATTATGAGATAAAAATGAAAGTAGCATTCATGCGTACGTACGGCTTACCATCTCCATGAACGGTGCATTTCATTTCTTATCCGCAAATGTAATGTACTATTATAAGTACATATATATAATGGATATATATGATTTATGTTACATCTAAATGATTAATATAATTCTGGAACTAAAATATGCATACCTCTCATTTAGTTTTAATTCCATTAATATGACAAAGAAATGAAAGTAGCGTTCATGTGTACGTAAGGCTTACAGTCTCCATGAACAGTGCATTTCATTTCACACCTCTAAATGATTATGTAATATTATAAATACATGAATATGCTGGATATATATGATATATATGACATCCAAATCAGGAATGTCATTCTGGATATAAAGAAACTTTGACCTCACGAACAACATGTAATTGTAAGAAGTCTACTTCGACTTAAGAACCAAATATCGACAAAACAAACATTATTAACTTAAATGATTACATAATGTTTATAACATGGCAATAAGTGATATAAAAGGAATAATGAACTCGAAAAAGGTTCTTATGCAAATAGAAATTAACTCAAGTTTATTATTCAGGACGTTAAAAAATGATCGAGTCAAATCGGACACAGGGTAAGGGACTTCATCTCGATCTCCTTTCATTGAGGCATATTTCGTTTTATACACAACTTTCTTTTGTACGGTGTATAAAACCCTTTGACTTTTAATTTTATACAAAAGGAATCTTTTTATATGAATCGTTTTACTAAATGACAAAAAGTAATGTTACTTTTAACGTACGTGGTGACAACGACCATTTCTGCCGCCGCGAGTATTATTTGGTCTTTGGCTTCCTCAACAAGCCATAATGTTTTAAAATAAAATAAATACCATATACTCTTTTATGTATTTTTGGAATTGAAAATGGTTTTGATAAAGGATTCTATTATGTCAATATATTTAAATGATATATTGTGATTGAAATGTGGAAATGTTATCATTCCTTTATATTGGTTTTATGTTTTATTATTTTATATTGGTACTTGGAAATTTTACAGGTGGTTACGTGACAAACCATATGACGGGTGGTGCCGTGAATACCAGGACGGGTGGTTACGTTATAACCTCCAATGCATTGGGTATGGAAGTCGACCGTATGGCTATTCCATTAAGTATGTATGGAAGTTGGCCGAATGGCTATTCCATTAAGTGATATGTGTGGAAGTCGACCGTATGGTTATTCCACTTAAGTATGTTTATGTCCCAAGTTACCTTTATATGTTATGTGTTCTTTATATGGGTTTTATGGTAATCTTTTGGTCACAAAAGGGTAAGTAATGATCTTTTATTCAGTGAAGAGTTTTTACTACTTCATAAAGGTGAAAAGTATTACTTTGATAAAGTATACATGGTTTACTTTTTGTTTTGATAAACTAACAGTTTTTGTTCTTTGTGTATCCCTTACTGGGCTTTTTATGCTCACCCCAAGTTTCTTTGACATGTTTTTCACAGGACTTAATGTGGAATAGGGTCAGGGATGGGATCAAGGGAATGTCACTCTATATAAAACATGGAACTAGACATGTTTCTTTTTAAGAGTTTTTTTTATTCTATGGAAACTTAGTAGAAGTGTCTAATTTGAAATATTTTGAGATGTAATAGTTATGTTCTAATTCTCTAAAACTCTAAACCTGAAAATATCTTCAATGTGTAATCTTGTAATAACTCAATATTAAGTAAGGTTTAAGGCTGGGGCCTTATAGTTTCCTTTGTGGTATTTTTTTTGTGTTTCAGGGCATCCAAATGAGTATTGTTTTACTCACCCATACACTATCTTTTCCTACACATGTTGTGTCTTGAGTTAAAAACTATTCTTTGATAGAGTCCTTAGTAGAACGAGGCTACGTGGTTCTTAGAGTGACCTGACAAAAGGGATGTTCTTCATTGGCATCAAACATATATATTTTTAGCTATGCTTTAGGTTGGGGTTTTTGGGGAGAACTTACATGTAATTTTACTTTTACTGTTTCATTTTTTTGGTATTTAATTCTAGTCCTATTTACATTCAGTTTTCTTCTTTCATACTCTATGATGGAGTGTTAATGATGTTCCTCTTAGTTTAATTAGTGTTTTCAGTTCAGTATTTTTTTCATGGAGACGTGTTCATGTGTACAGTTACATTGGAGAATGCCTCTTATTTATGGGATATGCCATATCGGAGCTAGTCACCATCCCCTAGCCTATGGGAGGTGGGCTTGGGTTACCCATTAAATTATCCCATCTTGGATGGGTCATGATTGAGTGGTATCAGAGGTAGGTTTTGTTCTACCATAAGGACCAAGAGTATGAGAGTTTTTCTTTACAGAAATAATGTTATGTTTTTTGAGATCGCCTTTCAGGCTAGAGAATCTAGTGTTGGTGTAGTAGCCAACATATCCATACGCCATGACTCTGAATTCCACTTTTTGACTCTGTGCATGAAAACTCTATTTAGAGGAGAAAATTATGGTACATGAATCATATAGGACTGTGTTGTGCTTTCTATATGCTTCTTGATTCATCTAACCAGGTATACTATAT
Organism: Viscum album; assembly: GCA_963277665.1. Taxonomy (NCBI): domain Eukaryota; kingdom Viridiplantae; phylum Streptophyta; class Magnoliopsida; order Santalales; family Viscaceae; genus Viscum; species Viscum album. The sequence continues at coordinate 1,254,909,942 of OY728157.1, read as the reverse complement.
TGACAGTGGTACATGTTGTTTTACCTCAAGATGCTTCCACATAGATAGTAATCATGGATTCCACCACATGATTTCAAGGGTGATCTATGCTTTAACGATAAATTGGTACAAATATTTTTACGTAGGACAACACCTTCAGGTTGCGTACCATGTATAAATCCACCTTTTTAGTAGCACATTGTACCCATAGTACTAGTATATGGGTTGCACATGATGAGCGCACTTCACGAGTTTCAACGACAGAGACCCCTCAGGTTATGAGTCGATCATTAATCTCGGTCGGATGAGGTTTATCATGAGGTGGTGACTAATTCTTCCATCCTAGAAGGGCACATTTAGATTAGATGGTTATCATATTTTCATGTCTTCTATGTGTCTTAGTAGGTAAATGGGGGTTAAATTACCCAAACTTATGATGATGTGACTCTTCAATGGATAGATACTGAGAACGTTTTTTCATAGATGGAGTTATCACCATAGATGATAAGTTATATGCATATCAAAAGATCTTATACAACATTGGTAGGATGACATGTCCATATTTGTTTAATCATCGAGGCATACTGATCATTCCAGGTACTCGATGAATATGAAACATGATTGGGGTTTCATGGAATAATCCTTTTAGAATGCTGTTTTTAGGGACCTCCAAGACATTTTTAATCCTCTATTAATTCTTACATATTATAGGGTTCTAGAGGAAAACATTGTGGTTCAAAGTCACATGGATGAGTAGATACAACTAGTGATTGTCAATAGTTGGAGAGTTTGAAAATTGGTGATGGGGCATCGAGGAAGTGATAGTGATAGGAACAAACAGATCTATAGTGAGACAGATGTGGAAGAGGTGTTGGGAGAGAAGCAATATGTGATGTACATTTCAACATATTTCCACCACCATCCCCATGTTCCCCACACCCAGATCTGGGATTTGGAGGATAAGGGAGGGGATAACTACATTTGGTCGAGGCATATCACCCAAGGGGCCCGCGAATAATTTGTGGTCCAATATATGTCTATTACTAGCTTCCATATTAATAGATATAGGTAATAATAATTATTTCCTTGTCACATATCTTGTTTGAGACCTATAGTTTCTTGAGAAACCATTGACTTGGTCCTTACGTCTAGAGATACCTATGATGTAGACTTGATAATTACACTAGTGCAGATAATGTTATATGGCCCTTGGGGCGAGAGTTTTGATTGGAACCTCTTGGTCAAGGTGTCGAGACCTTATGACTACATTCTTGGAATGGATTGGATATCGACATTCCATGCTCATATTGAATATTTTTGGAAAATGTTTCACTATGTCTACAGTAGTAGAACATGATTTTCCATGGCCTGAGAAAATGGTAACACATGCATCACATGATAGTCTTGTGTATAAGAGGGTGAAACCGGTCACTTATGAGTCAGACAGATATACCCTGGGAGTAGTAGAGGTTTTGAGTTTTTAGTTCCCAACTATAGTGCGGAGTACGAGGATGTCGTTCTAAAAGATGATTCAAGGATTACCTTTCTAATGAGATATTGATTTCTACGTTGTTTTACACACCATAATAACACCAATATCAGCATTGTAATATCAGATTTATTTCTTAGAACAACACATGTTTAGGGGGAAGTTGGAGAACTTACAAAGGTTGTGATTAGTATTATCTAGTGTTTGAGGTAATTTGTGGATTACCGACACATTAAAAAAGTGACCATGGAGAATAAGTATCTACTACAAAATGATCTATGACCACATTGATAATTTTGAATGGGAGAAGTGGTTCTCGATTGTTGACCATTGATTAATCTATCGCTAGTTGCGAGTACATGATTGGGATATACTGAAGATAGATTTCAGATGACTCTATGGTCACTATGAGTGCTTGGTGATGCCCATCAACATGATGAGTACCTCAATAATGATATTTACAGAGGAGGGAATCAATTATGTACTATTATGTGGTGCATTTAGGACCGAACATGGTTGCGTACTAATGCAAATGAAAGCGGTGATTGCTGATGGTTTTCACCAGTTGAGACCACAAGTGAATAACTACATAAACCATGATCATGGGATGGAAACAGTAGTCTTTGATTTAAATATGTGTTAAAACTATTGGATGGGTGAGAAGTATATCATCTGCCCCTCAAAAAGTATCTCATGTATATATTCTGTATGATGGAACTGAATATGAGATAGAGGCAATGGATAGAGTTCCTCTAGGACTATGAATTAGAGTTAGTCTATTCTCCTCGGAAGAAGGATGTGGTGGTGGATTCTATTATCCTGTGATCCAATTTTTAGTTTTTGTTTGAGTCACTAGAGTATTTGTCCATATTAAAGTTATCTTTCATGGATGGAGATGACATAGCTTACCTCCAGTCGATGGTTTCTACACATCCACTCATATAATGAGTCACGGAGGAGTATCTCAGTGATACCGTTATTGATACTTTATGTCCACAGTTCTTCATATGGAATACACTTTATGGATATTCTAATGGGGGGGATAACATTGGTCTACTAAGAAGATGCACAATATTTGTAGTGGAGTTATTTGGGAGTTCCCTAAATTCCCCTTTTTATCCATATTGTGCCTATTTTTTGGGATAGTTATGGACACCTAGAGGGATGATGAATTCAGTTGATACTGGGCTAACCTACTGATATAAAAACCGAGTGATTTTTTGAATAAATTTCATCGTTCTTCAACTCACTCTGTCGAGCACCCTAAGAATGAAATGGGTTTCCCCCTTTCCTTCATGGGTGCAAGGATGCAAGTAGAATGAGATATCAGTGGACATCATAATGTGTTTACCATATACCTCTATGAGAAATGACACAATCTTAGTGATCATTTACTGACTCACGAAGTCACCCACTTCACATATTATTGAGAGGTGAATTTACATGATATTCTGGGATACCTGTATGTGTATGATGTATTTTGACCCCATGGAATAACATCAATGATAGTTTTTGTTTGGGATGATATGTATTCATCTAAGAAAGGGAGATCAAGGATCATCAGTGGATGTTCCTCCATCGGTAGTCAATTTCTTTACTACGTACCCAGTGGCATCACAAAAATCTCCAAGAGTGAACATGGTAGTGGGAGCCACATATTTGTGCTCGGTACCCTCATATTTCCGGGTATCCCTTGGTTTAGATTATGGGGATGTAAAGACATAATATGAGGAGAATGTAATGAATTGAATTTTCATGATTTTACTTTTAGAAAATTTCTTCCAAAATTTTGAGACTATGAACTAAGATGACATGGGATTCTGAGACACGGTGTGCCTGGAATGGTTTGATGAAAAAGGATACATTTTTAATAGCTCACGTGAGTGATTTTCATGAAAAAAAGAATAACATACAAATGAGTGACTAGATTATAAATCTAAGGTAACTGTTCCATTTAGAATAGTGGTTTTACCATATGCATGAAATAACATTAGTTAGTATGAGAATTTTGTGGGAAAACCCAAAAACGAAAAAATGGAAAATAAAATAATTAAATAGAATTGTGTTATTTTGAAATTCTATTAACTTAGGAAAGGTTACTCGGACTGAAAATCCATGAACATTATTGATTTCATAATGTGATGTTTCCATAGTCAAGGACTAACATCGAATGGCATTGGTCGGCCATGAAGGTTATTTTTTGAATTTTATAAAAGAAAAAATAAACATAATGTTTATTTTATTTTGATGTTACATTTAGACATAGTGATGCAGTGACGCTGAAAAGCATTTACTTTTGTTAAACTATTTGATGGGGCTTAGGTTAAGAAGACATAATCGTAATGAATTTCATGAAAGCACTAGAGGAGAACTAGGAACAAACCAGAAGAAATTCTGTTGATGGAATACGATGATGTGACGTTGGATTGTGACGACTCGTGATTTATATCCAATTACAATTGATCCTTAACATCGAATGATCCATCCCAAATGTAGGAAATCTATTTTAAATTCCTTATAATTCTATTTTATTCATTTAAAAAACAAATTTGGATCAACCTATGAAAAGGTTGACCCACATTTCGCTCATTAATGCAAGAGGGATAATTTGCTGGAATTATTTGGGTGATTATTTTTATTATGGTTTGTTATCTTCATCACGCATATGAGATGCATTGATTCCAGAATGAAAAAAATGAGATTTATTCCTAGGGTTTCTATTTGTTCATTTCTCCCCCATTCGTTCTTTTCATTATTTGTATTCTTCACGAGAATATGAAGGGAAATTCATTGCATTTCCCATTCTTTGTGAAACGGTCCAAAATCAATGATCCAACATCATGATGACCAAGTAAAAGAGAGGAGACGATTGAAGAATATGGATTGACATGTTTCAGGATTAATCTTCCTTTAGTCATTTTTTAGAATAATTCATCATATAAAGTTGATATGAGCATATGAAAGTGAATAATTTGACCTAATGATTGTGGAGGTTTATTCAATTGAAAAAATGGAGCACCGAAGGCTACCTGGTGGCCGATAGAAGTGCCCATAAGTTTACGGGTCTAAGAGTCTAGTTGTGGGTGGTGATAGCACGTTGCAGTAGCATCATATGAATACTGTAGGTGAAGGAGGTCAGTCGGTGGGGAGGCCGATGGAGGAAAAACGCATCACGTAGGGACCATGTGTGTTTCTACTACGGCGAGGCTACTGGGATGGCGGCACTTGGTGTCCTCGCTACATTGAAAGGTGAACATGGTTGATCCTTGTGCGGGGGAGCCGACAAGGCATAAATTTGGGTGATCGCTTGGACAGGGGGTTACAAAGCCAGGTCGGGCCACGTTCAGTGGAGCAGAACATGCCTGCAAATTTGGAATGTAATGGGGTGACCTAGGCTACACTGGTGACCCATCGGTCTGTGTCCAGGTGGCCTAACGGGCCGAGGCCCAAAGACCAGGATGTTAGGTCAGTTTGGTTGAACTAGGTTGGGTCACCCAGCGGGTCAGGTCAGTCCTAGACTAAACCCATTCTAAACTGCATTCAGTAGAACTGGCCATTATATTCAAATGGAAGGTTTTTTTGATAAAAAAAATTATATTGTTGTGACCCTTACTACGACGAGGTACTTTTGACATGGCATAGTGGGGTTTTAGTTGGAACAGAATAGGTTGATAGTGTACGCTTGATATTTTAATATAAGGGTTTGATATAAGATCACATTCCCATCATAGAGGGTGGACCATATTCTGAATTGTGTTGTCTCAACCCATCATTGACAGTTTACTCAGCAAGTTGGATAATGTATCTCTCTGAGAGGCACAATTGTTCTTAACTTCTCATCATCGTACATTAGATTTAGTTTATGGACATAGAATGAAAAAATTTTACATAGTCACATATCCCTAATAGGATGTTTTTTCTAGTATGGAGAGGATACCCCCACTAGCGAGCCATAGGTAGAGGGACCCCCCATCTACATATCGAGATGATATTATTTTTGTTCTATATGACCAAACTATATGGGTATGCTTCATTCAGTTTTTAGTGTTTGATTTTTGGTTGTGAATTTGTGGATACATTACTTGGGGGATACATGACTTATCAAAACTACAAGTGTTACCATCACTCTATCTATTACTGACACTCCATTTCATTCCAACACTATGTGTGTTACCGACACCCCGTGTGTTACCCACACATTGCGTGTTTATAAAACTCTATATCATAGTGAGGCATGATGTCTCCGAGAAACTACTTCACTTATCAATCCCATTCATTCTCTTGGATAATTTTGGTATACCTATTCTATTTCTTTACTATCTTTGAGAACGATAATTCTATAAATAAAATCATGTAGCTGGTAGGGGAAGATACTTTTAGACTTGTAATCCTTTACGAGTATACCAATATGTTCTTATTATATGTGTGGTATTCATACACCTGTTTTGATATGAATGTATCTTATTAGTGATATTTACATTATGGTATTTTACTTTGTTTATCAGTTTTTCCTATTGAGTATTGTTTTACTCACCCCTACACGGTCTTTTCCAACTTATGTCGTGTCTTGTGTTGATGATCGATGCTTTGAAAGATTCCATGGTGGACTGAGGCTAGGTGGTTCTTAGAGTGACCCAATAGACGAGATATTCTTATGCGGCTTTAGATAGTTGTTTTTGTACCTAACCTTAAGGTATTGTTTTTTTTGAGGAGTTCTAGGGGATTTTTCATTTAGATATTTTTTTTGTTGGGATTGTATTTTGATGTTGTATACATTCAGTTTTCAACTTTTATACTCTATGTTGGAATCATAATGATATTATTGTTAGTTCACTCAGTGTTTTTAGTTAATCATTTTTTTCTTACATATGTGTGTGTTTGTATTGGTACTTAAGAAAAATCCTTCCATTTTTGGGCATGCCTACTCAGTGCTAGACTCATGCCTCTTGCCTATTAGAGGCGGGCTTGGGGTTGTCATGACATGATCCCCTCTGAGATGGGTCGTGACAATTATGGTTCATGTTGATCATTTATTCAAAGAAATATCACATATTACATCATTATATTATGTAATATTTCATTGTACTCTAATCCTCATTGAGAATATGAGTTGAACATTATTTTTTCATTTCCCTAGGATACCTAGAGTAATATTGTGTGTAATTTTCATTTATATGATAGAAGGTATAATAATTTTATTGCAATATGTTCATGTTTTATCATACGATTGGATGTTTAATGATGTATTTATTTATTCATCCATGTGATGACACATTATTCTTATACATATATATAAAATCATAATAGGTGACTATTAATTATATTACTTAATGATCCATGTGATAATCATATTAGTCATGTTTCTTTGGTTATGTAGAAACATAAATAATTGGTTCATATGAGTTCTATAACATCTCCATTATAGTTCTTATTTGATTGAAATTTCATATATAAAACCAATATTTATACCCTAGGTAAAGGAAACATGAGAAAGGATGAGATATGATTTTCAGTAAATGAAAAAATGGATATACTAATGATCACATAATAATAAAATGAAAATAATGTTATTAGAACTAGCACATTATATTTTAAAACCATACCCTTCATATCAATGATAATGACTTCGATTCATGGGAGAAATAGTGGAAGGTCATAAGACATGACTCATAATGGAATAAAATAACCTTATCCATTAGAGATTAATATATTCATATCACACAAATCATATAAATAAACATAAGAATAGAAAATCATTTCCTTATAATTCAAATATTTCTTCCAAGGATATCATAGTGGAATGGGTAAACCCAAAACTATATTAGTAGTTAAGTTTCACTTTCTAGACTATCATGGTGTAAAAATTCTCTAACTAAACTATGCTCACTCCACATTGTAGTCATGTTGATATAATTTAACATAAATCTATTCCCAATGCATTGTAGGGAGATTTTTCCCTCCAATCCTTGGTTATAATGTTTCCACTATCTTTTGTTGTAAATTATTCCATGTCCTTGTCTATAACATAACCACCATCATTATATATAATGTTACCTCCATAAAATAATGAAAACCAAATATATGTGTCCCACAAGATCATAAAATAATCATTATACTATAAAGCATTAGAATAAATTGTTTTCATAGACATTTCATCATATCATAACCCATGAAAAAAAACACGTTTCATAAAAAATACATCATTTCATTATATCATAACACAAGGAAAAGATGAATGGGTTTCATAATCATCATTTCATCAAAATCATAATAGATTCATAAAATTATTATGGAAGTTATCCTTCAATAATTTCCCATATGAGTTTTATATAAAATAAAATCATGTCAACATAGATGGAAAATGATTTCGAAAGATCACTTAGAAAATTTATTTCGGAGAATAACCATTCAACATTGAAAATAACATTATAAAATCTAGAATCTAAAATTTAGGTAAAACCTCTTCCTTTAATATTTTAATGTAAAATTATAATGTATTTAATAAAACATTGATCTATCATGACTGTGGGAAACACATTTTATTCCATACATGTTAAAGCATAGTTTCATTTCACATTATCCTTTCAAGTAAAAGATAACTCATTCAAATATCTAAAAGAATACTAATTTTATAAAAAATATTTTAAAAGACAAGAAAGTTTAAAAAATTTCATTAAAATATAATTTTATAATTCAAAATATTTTCTTTAATGATTTTTTCATAAAATATGGATATGGAAGAGAGAATAATTTTGTTCAAAGAGAGATATAATGATGATTTTTTTCTAAAAAATAACAATTTGAAAACATGATTATAAAAAAATATGTAATGTAATTGAAGACATATATTTTTTATGTTATTATCCTAGGATAATAAATTTTCATGAGTTTATTAAGAGATCAATCATAATATTTCATCATCAGAAGCATAATCACAAACAATCCCTAAAAAGAATGAGATTCTACAATAAAACTATTAACACATTGGAATATTTTGAATCATAATCCATATGAATGAAATAATATTATATGGAAATAAATATCCCTTTACATTCATGATTAAAATCCTAAAATACATTGATTCCAAGTATATGCACTACAAAAAAACAAGTGGTGTATATGACATGTGTCCCACAAATTTAATTATAAAAACAATCCATAACACTTTAGAAACAATATATTTATAATAAAAATTAATTATTAACATAAAATGAAAAATTTAAAAATTAAATGATTATATTCATGATATATCATGTAAAATTGTAATTATATACACTACTCAAAATAAACATGTGCTGAATATGGCATATGTTCCCCAGAAATAAAAGAGAGACTATAAATTCCTAAATAAAAATCTTGAAATTAAATGTACATATTATAATATATTATATAAATAATATTTTATTATTAAAAATTCACTACATAAATATAATTATATATATAATACCATATATTATTTACTCATGTCCTTTTATTACATATTTAGTAAAAATTATTTGTTAAAATCATGTTTTGGGTAATAACATCTTTGTTTTTCATTTGTTTTTATTTGGTATTTTTGGTATTTTAACTTTGGTTATGATTCCATAATAAATATTAATTTCACCATGATATAAGTATATAATATATTAATTATATTTTTTTTATTTTAATATATTAATGTTAGATATAGATAACAAATTAAACCATTCATGGTGATGGTATGCCCTAAGTATGCATGAATGTTGATTCAATTATATTATTGGAGTAAAAATATCTAATTTATATAATATATGAAAATTATAGATTCATTTATATATCATATAAATTGTATTTTTTCCTTAAATTTATCTTCAATACCTTCCATGTAAATCATAAGTGAAAAACAAATTGCATCGCTTCATGAAGAAGTAGTCTAACGTGCATATGAGGGTTGTTATCGTATTCCCAAGGAATCTAAAGAGAGAAATTATAATTTATTTAATAATTAAAAAACAATAATTTTATCATAAATATCATTTGAATATGATAAATTTTTCATTATATCCATCAGTGAGAGGCAGAGATTGAAAATAAATTACATTGGATCATGTGGTGGTAATCTGTCATACATAAGATCTGTTGTTTTATTTCCCAATTTATGGATGAGGAGAAGGATATGTCTCATTTTAGTAAAATAATAAAATATAATTATATGTTATATACTATTGTTTTAATATCATCATTGTTTGATAATATTTTAAGTGGAGGATCAATAAATAAAATAAAAACAGAATGATACGATTGTTACCTCTTTTCTGAGATAATATATAGGTTTATAAATAAAGACATAGCAGGAAGAATTTAAAATAAATATATTCCTAATAGGATGTCGGTTGGTATGTAAGTAAGATATTTTTTTAGTTATTTGTTCAAAAATTCAATAAAAATCAATTTTTAGATAAATAATGTATTTATGAACTATATAATGAAATTTATAAAAATTAATTACTCATATATAAATATATTTTAATTATATAAAACATTTATAATTAATTATAAAAATTTAATTTTTGATATTCATGCCTCAAAATTTAATGACTAGTTAATAAGGGTGATTTTCAAATACTAATACTAATTGTATATCACAATTTGATAAAACTATGTGTTGCGTATAACACAAGCTATCGAATTAATTAAACTTACTCCAAAAAATGAAATAATTACTGAGGTGTTACATTATAACCCCTTAAAATTATTTTCTCCATAAAAATCCATTTCTCCTATATACAAAAACCGATCACACTTTTTCCTTATCAAATCCTCGGGTCAGACATTTCTTCTTTAAATTTGTGGGATTGCCACAAAACAGTGACTATATGGGTGGTCTTCCTTCACAGAACAGTATCTACATGATATTTTATATATATTGGTTGGTAATAATAATTATTATCATTATCCAATTACATTACCACTGAGTTTAGTATATTTAATGGACCCATTATGTACTAACTATGGAGAAATACATGGAACACAACATGGATGTTATAAAGGTTTGATGTAAACCCCACATTATAAGAAACCATCCCTACTGGATAAATAATCTCAAAGGGGAAAGTATAAAAAGGGATCAATTATAATATATTCCCAAATCATATAACCTTATTCCATCGATAAATTCATATAAAATAATTCTCACCAACTTCAATATCCATAATCACACAGATTTTTATTACCATTACTTTTCATTCGACATTGAAAAACATTCTTGTGTGGTTGAGTAGAAATATATTTCTCCACCATTTCAATATATAACTTAAGTCACAATATCTGTCATGATCCATCATATTTGCATCATGATGTAGTTACACATTTTTTTTCTATTGATAGATTTATATGAAACCATTGGAATAAGATTTAAAAATATTTTCAAAAGAATATGCAATTAGATGATTTTTTTGATCCCAAACACCATTTAAATAAATGGAAATATATCTCATCAAATCCCCCAGGTATTTAATTTTTATCTTTTATGATCCATCTTTCAAAGGATGATACAACGAGTTGGAACATAGACCCGTATCTAGGTCCTTCTAATGGCTTTTCAAGAACATCCAGGTATACCTTGGATCCTGACTAGATAAAATGGAATTTGGAACTCCATAAAACCTTAATTCTTCTTCATTTTTATCCAAAAAATATAATCCAATGATAAATATCTATTGATGGATACAAATGGTTCTATATTCATAAGGTAATTGACATCTACAAATATAGAATTTTCCCCTTATATTTTTTTGGATTTCGATGAAAAAATCTATAGTGATGTTTTTCATTTCCATTTTCATTATGGGTATTGGTTTTTATATCCCGTTATACATTTTTTATCTAATACTTATCTTATCGAAATTCCATTAACAAAGATAAAAACATTGCAGTATATCTCCCCATTCCATCCCACCAAAATAATTTTTCAAATCTCTATACATCTATATACATCTAGGATAAGTAGAGAATGATGAACTATGAGCTTCCTTGAATAACAATTTATTCAAATATAGAATGGATGAAAAAAAACCTAATTATTAACCCATTTTACTATAGAAAAATAAATTTAAAACTCAGGAACATTTCCCACTTATTCTATATCCCAATATACTTTATCTCCACCACATTAATTATGACATGTATAAATGTTTGAACACTAATTAGTGAATGTTATCAATTATCCCATTAATTTATGATATCAAGATCCGTCCTTTGATAATCAATAAGTGTTGTATATTTTTTAATCCTCAAAATTGATATGAAATCATGATCCATTTGAATCAAATCATCTGACACCATTTTATCTTTCCCAAGTTGGTAATATATTTGGATTTTATAATAATTAATCAACTCTATGAAACTTATATGGAGTATATTATACCCCTTACATGTTAATATATACAATATATTTTTTTCTTGGTATATATATATGACAATTACCTAATTACTGATAATTTATCTATATATTCATTGTAAAAATTTCCATATCTAACTCCAAATCATGATTTCGGAAATTTTATTCATGACACATCAATTTTATGAGTTATAAGCTATATCAATGTCACTCTATATGAGAAAAAAATAATTACTTCTTTTATAAATCTCTATAGAATAAAAATCCTTCTTCACTATAGGTTAATTATGAATAGTTTTACTGATGAATATTATCCTAAGTTGATTAAAATTATCTTGACATTCAACTATATAGAGGAAAATAGCCCCTTTTTGAGTTATCTTGATTACTGGATTATATATTCATGAGAAATTCTCCAAAACCATCTATAATATAGATCCAAAACAACAAGAATTTAGATCCCAGTTACTATTATTGGTCTAAGATAATGTTCAATGGCCTCCATCTTGGATTGATTAACCAATATACCCTCTCATGAGATTATACTTATCATTAATTATGATTAAATTATAATCATGATAATTAGTGTAACATCACATTAATAAATCATTTATCTTGAAAAAATGAATATGTAAAAACCAAGGGGACACATTTTTATGAATAATCACTTTTTTCATGATTCCAGTAGAGTTTCTTCTTTAATTATTGCAAATCAAATATGTCAATTCTATAGGGAGTATAAGAAATAGGCCGAGCCCTCATTATGACTTCTATGTGGAACACAACATCACATTTCAATGCAATATTATGAATATATTATAGAAATATATCATCAAACATCTATAAGAATATCATAGATGTAGAGTTTCTACCCAACAATATGAGTTAAAGAAACTTTTTGAATGGGAATCTTAATCCATAAAATGGTTTTTATTTTTATTGTATGTACATATTTATAATCATAATGTTATAAGATCATAGGTTGGTTTGGAATATAAAATTTATTTTCCTGCCATAGGAAATAAATGTGGAATTTCTGCAGATAATGACAATTTACCTCTAAGGAAACATCAAATTCATAAAATGAATGAATAATGACTTTTTCAAGAAACAGATTCCAAAGAACATCATATAGGTAGGAATCATCGACTTGATATATGGTCATCATGAAATTATGGGTTTCCACTTCTAATTCCACATAGAATCATTGAGTATTGAAATAATAATTACTTGATATTTTTTTTATATATGATAATTTATATAAGGAATCAGAAGTAATATAATTCTATATTGGATCATACCATTCACCATCATAACTTCTTTTTTTTTTTATGATTAATCCATAGAAAAACCAAATAGGTCATAATTGACATATTAAATACTCGATTAGAGTAATAAATCATCCATATGATGTCAAAATCAGGACACAACTATTTTAATCATTTAAACCTAAAGATTCATCAAGGTCATTCATGTTAATTATTAAAATATTTTATCATGCTACAAAATGATTTTGTGAATTCCCAGAAGATAGCATTTAGTAGATTCCAACATAGTGTGTTGTAAGACCTATTTGTGTGCCCTGAGTGACAATTAAGTTGATCTTCATGAACACTTTTTGTAGTTATTATCCTTATATACATCAATTACAGAGCCACACCCACTTGTAGTATCTAGAAAAATATGTAATTCATCATAAAATACTCACTACATCCTTCACCTAAATTATAATATATATTTATATACATACACTTATCCATATAGTTCAGAATATATTTTTATCACCCGTGATTTTGAAGGATTAACAATAAATATTTATGATTCCATCATTAATGATATATTTTTATCATATGTAGATATAAAATCATAATTTATGTACACTCACTACAAAAAAAGATCAATTCCAATATCGTATAGGACTAGATCCATTTGAATATGAAAAAAAAACAACAGTTTCGCCAGAGTACGACATCAATCCTACATAATTTTTCTTGCTTATTAATAACATACATAAAACCTATCTTTATTCCCAGTGGTATAGAAACATAAAAAAGGTGATCTTTGATGCTTTATAAGGGTAAAAATGGGAGATTTCAATGATCACATAAACATAACAGGATAATAAGGTTATTATAACTTGATCATAACATATTCATAACTTTCCCAATATATCAATGATCATTACCTAGATTAATAGACTAAATCATGGTAGTTCATAATCCATTAATCAGAATGGAATCAAAGAACATGAGTCATGAGTGAATTACATAGGTATTAGATAAATAAAAAATTAATCATCTTTTTGTGTATATCCTATATTTTTTGGATATCAATCATAAAATAAAATCATGGATACTATATAAACCATAAAAAACACATAGTTTATAAGACATGAGTCCCACAAAATTAAATGTGAGAGGAAAATACCTTACAACTTTAGAGAATTTCAAATCACAATTCCCATTAAAGATTAAAATTAATAAAAACCTTAAATATCATTTAAATATTGATATTAATGACACAACATATGAAGGGGTGTATATAAACCACACTAAATGAATGAGTACTGAATATAGAATATGTCTCACACAAATAGAAGAGAGACATGAAATCTATTATCTCAAGTACAAACATTCATTGTACACTTTTGAACCACCTATATAATATATTCTAGTTAATTATAAATATATTAATTGACCATATATATAAATACATATTAAAACATATGATTTAAATATGATCTTCAATACCCATTTATTTACAATTCCATTTAAAATCATGTTTCATGTAAAACCTGATTTGTTTTCATGTTTGTTCTGGTATTGTATTTTCAGTTATTTTACTTTGATCGTAGTTCCATCATCATCAAAGATTTAACAATGTTATAAATATAATAAATATTGATTATTTATGTTTTTATTGTATTCCAATAATTTTTGATATAAAAAATGAATTACACCATTCATAATCATGGTAGACCATACGTGCACAAAAAAGTTGTCTCCATTTTCCAATGGATGAAATGGAAGGATTGTAAAAAATATATGTCAACTAAATGGTATATTTTATTTTATATATATGAAATATTTTATTTAAATTTATCTTTATTTATATTCATATAAATATTATGTGAAAAACATATAATATCACTTCACGATGAAAAATTACATCTTACAAAAAAAATGATATTGTATTCTCAAGGAATGTAATGTCATAAGGTATATATTATATAATAGTTAAAACGTTATTTTTCCATAAATATCATATAATTTAGTTAAATCCATCATTATATACATCCATGAGTGATGGTTAAGGAAAATCAATTACATCGGTTTGTGGGGCAGTAATTTTCCGTACACACCACAATCCAATTTTTATTTTATTGAAGAGCCACTTTGAGGGTAAGTGGGAACCAAAAAAAACATCCAGAATCAAGTTAAACCCTCACAAAACATGCATTAAAAAATTCAAATTTCAAAATAACCATTCACCCCTCCAAGACCGTATCATTCAACCTATTTCAAAATTCAAAAATACCGACATCACCGCAAATTGCGCATATCCCATGAGTCAACCGAGGAGAATTAGATGCAATGAGGAAGTTACATCTTGAACACATCATCACAATCATACACAACACCTCTCCATTGTCACGACACCAGCATACACCACCAAAAACTACACAAAAACCACCAAATCACCGTCGTTGTCCAATATCATTGTCATCATCGACAATAAAAAACCACCACAATAGGAATCTGCATAACAACCGAATGCCGGAAACCAAAAACACCACCAAGAGAAATCAAAACAGAACAACAATGCAACATAAAAAGAAAACCTAAACTAGAAAACAAAATCCCTCCAATTCTGAAAACACCTTGAATCCCTTCAAACCATGAACCACAATCCCAATACTACTTAGTTTCCATCGCACCAGATCCAACTAGGAGATGTGTGTAGGTTCATGAAGTCAGAGCAGGTTGAGAGGCCAGGGAGATCATCAACACATAGCCATCATCAGGTCCAAAGACTTCTTGAAATCAGCAAAAAACATTCTCCAAACTCAGAATCACCAATAACAGGACTAGCAGCACATCGACCGAAAACAATGAAAGAACCGCAACCACAAGCCTCCAAGTAGGGACAAAGGAAATTGCATCTAAAAGAGAAAACAAACATAATACAGGGAGAAACATCAAACAGAACCTAATAAAGGGGAAACTGGAGTTGAAACCCTAAAAGGAACAATTGTGAAGGGAATATCTGAAGCCGATGAAAGAACAAACCATAACCGAGGGAGAGGAACCTGGGGCTGAAACACTAAAAAGAACACCAAACCAGAAGAAACGCAATAACAGATCACGAGAAGCCAGTAGAATAATACGCTGAACGGATAGGCTTGAGTTTCCTTTACTCCCACCGCCACAATCCCAAACCCACCTGAAAACCAACACACCCGACCAATATGGGGTCATGTTTGTCAGACCAGGATGGTAGTGCAGGGGAGGAAGTAGGTAAACGTGGCCATTCCAAATAAAGAAGGAGCAAGCCAAAGAGATGTTGAGAGGGACCCGAGCAGAGAAGAGGAGAATGAACCTGGAGAATGATGTTGTTGAATACAAAGGAGGGATGAGAGGCTTCCAAACCCTAGGAGAGGGAGACGCCAGGAGCGAGGGACGGGTGCGATGTCCATGAGAATGGGGCTCCATCCTTTATCCCTTTCACATTTCCTCTCCCGTACACACGATTGTGGGTTTTGTTTCATAATTTATGGAAGAGAAGATGGATACATATTGTTTATTTAAAATAATTAAATATATCTATATTTAAGATACTTGTGTTATTCTATGATAATAGTTGAGGAATATTTGAAGGATGTGAATGAAAAAAATAAAAAAAACAATAGTATAATAATTTTACTTCTTCTTTTTACAAAATCATATTGTTTATACCTAAATCCACTGTTGGATGGTTTTTCAATAAATAAAATTCCAATGGTATTTATGGAGGGAATTAATTATTATATTTGAATAGTAAATTTTTCCCAATTTTTTATGTTTTAATAGGATGTGGGGTTCCCTTTTAGAAGTGGGGGATAGGACACATGATGAATTTTTAATAAGAAATAGTGTACACACAATTTCAACATTTTAGAAGACCCCAAATCGGTTAAATATCAAACCTCATATGATATATGATTAAAAAATGTCAACATAATAGTAATTTATAGGTTTATAGATCATTTTATGTCTTATCATTGTAGTTTAATCCCACATGATTTGACATACTTTAAACATAACATGAGTAATTAATTTTTACTATTATTCCTATTCATTTTGAAAATATATTAATTTGAAATTATTCTATAATAGTAATTAATTTGATTCAAAATATATTATTCAATTTTCTACATACCATTCACAAAATTGAAAGAATTTAATTTAAAAATAAATCTACAGTGGTGATGTAAAATTGGTTTAGTAATGAGAACATTTACAGAAGTATATAATGTTTTAATACAAATATTAATATTATTTTTATTACAATGTCCTAAAATAGTTTAATAATTTAATAGTTTAATGAATAATAATTTTATTTATTGATAAAATATAGATAATTGTATATAAATTATACAAAACCAATTTTTAATTAAAATAAATATTTAACACTATTCATTGAAAAATTATTCTTTTTAGAATATTATAAAAAACTCAACAGAAGATAATTTTGATATACTGATTCAAGAAATGATTTTTTTAATACTTGTTATAAACGTTTCAAAATAAAAATAATAATATTTCTTTCAAAAATAAATAAAATCTATTTTTTTGAGAGATAGAGAGTATTTTCAAAGAATTTAAAAAATTTTCTAAAAATTATGTACTATTTTATAAATATATTTTATTTATCTCAATCCATAATAATTAATTTTAAAAATTTGTTTATTCATATTCATAAAAAATAATGGCTATGTTATAATAAAAATTTCCAAATAATAATTATGTTAATTGTGTATAACATATCATTATTACTATTGTCATGTGTGATGTGAACCATCAAAAAAATTACACTTACTAAGAAGAAAATTAATAATATTATCATTGGTGTTACATCCCAATAGTACTAAACTATTGTATTCCTTATGAGTTATTTTATTATTTTAAAATAATTAAATATAGTGATCTTCTATGGGTTTTTGGAGTCCAAGATCATACAGTCGCGTTGAGATTAACTAATATTCATATTTACCATAATGTCATATTTTGAAAAATTATTTCCACTATTAAATCCTCAAATAACTAAATCGAATTGAAGAGTTTGTTTTGAGTTTCTATATAAGTGGTAAATATTTCATTCAGGGTCAATGAAGAATATAGGTGTACTATGAGACACTTTTAATGATTTAAATATATGAACATGTAGATTCATCCTCCATTTTTATAGTAAGAAAACATTCTATAACAATTTTAATGTAGAGACTGCAAGGAATATATTTTTAGAAAAATATTTTGATAGATTTATACAATATCATTGACTTGGTGTATTCCTTAAACTTCACATTGGTTATAATTTTCCACCATTTATCAACTTCCCTTATAAGTGGAAGATGTCAAGGATAAATTTTTTTTCTTAGGTAATTAGTGCATTGAAAATAAATTTTAATAGTATTTATTAATTTCTAATGATAAAAGGATCATTAGATCCTCATATATAGTATGAAATTTTTTATAAAGTAATCAACCCAAATTTTATCTTTCCATAGATAATTTGGATTCTCCATATGATTCATGTTATAATTCATAACAATTGCCAATTATGAATGTTCCACCACTGTGTTTTTAGCTCCTTGTCTCACTATATGATGTTCCTACGTATAAAAAGAATTACATTAAACATCTAATTTTTTGTTCATTGTTTTCCTTGTATTTGTAATCATTTACTAAAACATGAAAATTTTATGAATGAGAATTATAAAATTAATACTCATATAAAATGGAAAGTAGAAAATTATAAATAATAACAAATAAATAATTTCGAAAACCAATATCATTGATTTAGATGTCTAATTCTAGGTTACTTATAGTTTACATGCTCTTAAAATCACTATCGTAATCCCAAAAAAACTGGAACTTACATTGATACCATGTATAAAAAATAAATTCATATAAAAATAACAATTTCACTTGTTTGTCACATTATCCACAAGAAATTCACATTGTAAAATAGATGTTGAATTTCTTTCATAGATTTGATACATAATAAAAAAACAAGAGAAATGATAAATCATTTAAATTTCTATTTTTCTAATTCTCTCTCAGTGATTAGTGGACTCCTATCACTCCATGAGTTATCATAGGACATTCATTAAATACGGTGTGTGATAAAAATCCCAATACGGATATAAAAAATAGTAAACATAGAGATATATATATATATAATATAAATAATCAAAAATGGGATTATAAAAAAATGGATTATTTATTTTAATATGTATCCAGGGACTAAGATACAAAATATTATAAAAGAAAAAAAATAGGACAATCCAAGTAATGTAGCACTAACATATATCTTATAATCATATGCTTATGTAGAATCTCCCTTCCAATACAACATAACATTATAGAAAAACATAAGAGTATCATCCCACACATAATTTCTACTTGAGATATGAAATATTACCCAATAAATTAGGGGGATGTACAATTCTTGGACCAAATCTCATCATATATTCAAGGACTATATTTTACACATATAAAGGAATCCTACAAAAGTTTAAAAATAAATTAAACACATGTAAAATAATTAGGTAACATAAGGTATTCATTAATCATTAACCATTGAGGTATCAAGTTGGATCCCATTAAAATATCGGTTTAATGAATATCTGAAAAAAAAAATCAAAACAATTAATGATGATTTTTGAATATAAATCTTATATTGGAGGAATGATTATATTAAATTATGATGGTGATGTTATGAACTTTAAATACATTATAAAATGTTTAATAATTGTGTAAAAAATCAATAATATGGATAAGATAATATTTTTACCAAAAACTATAAATAAACAATAATACACTACTAGAAAATGGAGCTACTGCCATAGATCTCTAGCCACTATTTTAAAACCATGGCAATAGGCCTATTTTATTCGGCCTATATCCACGGTTTTCTGAACCGTGGCAATAGCCCATGGCTATTCCCACCGTTTTGTGGCCTATGTCCATGGTTTGAAAAAATGTGGCTATAGGACAATTTTTTCATTGCACTAGAGCCACGGTTCTCCAAAATTGTGGCTGTAGGGTTCCCGCGCTTCCGCAGGGAAAAAAATCCCGCCAAAAATTTTGTGGGAATCCTTATCGCCACGGTTTTGAGTTTCTTCCCATGGTTTTTATTAATATATATATATATATATATACCCAAATTATGGTATGGTGTAGTAGTAAGTGCGATGGACTGCATAGTGGAGGTGTATGGATCAAAAACCGTTAGGAACATTTATAATTTTGGCTATTACCACAGTCTTTTGAGGCTACAGCCACGGTTTAAACCGTTGCTCTAGTTCAAGCGCTATAGTTTTAAATTTGGAGGCCTATTTCCACAGTTTTGAAAACAATTAAAATAGGTGGCTATTCCCATGGTTAAAACCATGGCAATAGGCCAAGACCTACTTCCATGGCGATAGCGGCGATGATTGGCCAAAGTCGTGGTCGTAGCCTTTGGCCACAGTTTTGGGGCCTATTGCCATGATTTTGAACCATGACAATAACACCTTTTCCCTGTTGTGATATTTTATTTTTTCCAAATATATTTAAATAATAAACTGATAATAGTATTTATAAGCTTGAAACATTGAAGTGATATAGAAATATTATTATTCCTTCAATCATAGTTTAATTTAAAGAAATGATTTTTTATGGAAAAGAAAAGGGAATTTATATCATCAAAATAAAAAAAGACAAAATTAAATATTATACATAATGTAAATATCAATAAGTATTATACAAAGAATATTAATAATAATGTGAATTATTATGATATGATTTTGGGATGCAGGTGTGTGAGGGTTCTAGTGCAGGAGGGTTCTAGTGATGGCACTGTCAAGATCTAGGGTTTTAGTACTGGATGATTCTTCATTTCATTAGCCACAAACTAATTCTGCGCCCATCATCAGATGGGGCTTGTTCATTGGATGTATCTGATGCTCAAGAAGAAGATATGGTATCTTTTTATAAGGCTCTGTCTGTGACACATGGTTATTAGTGATATGTTATGTTTTTTGTCATGAACAAATACAGGGGTGGGGAAGAAAGTGATTGCATGACAAACCTAGAAAGACATTGATGAAGAACCTTGGACCCTTAAGTCCAATGATAAATCTAGGCCAGTTGTGTTGGATAATACAGAGGGCAGTCAAGGTTCTACTGTAATATTAGAGAACTAGAACTAGGCGAGGAATGTTATTCCTTAAAAGGGGACTACTATAAATCAATTATGTGCATTCTTAAATTTTATTCTTGATCCTTTCATTCAAATAAATTATAGCATTGCGCATAACAAATCGGACCTCGATGATATTTTTGGGTGACTTTAAATGGGTGAGTTCTCAATAATTTCATGATTATTTCTTCCTAAAGGCTCTCTGCCTCTAAATATTTATGATCTATAGATGAAAATATCATAAATTTGGGGATTATCATACTTGAAATGTGTTTGCCTAGGATGAGGATACTTAAATATGTTTTCCCCATAGAAGAGTTGAAAGTTCATTCTTGGGGATTTGGTTCCTTTTCACTCTAATAGGGTATTGTTCACCTTCGTGAACGGGATAAAAAATTATATCACTTTGAGGTTGGTAACACAACCAAAAAAATTGGGTAAGAGTGTATTGGTAGAATTGGATATTATGGCTCCCCAAAATATTGAATGATATAGCACTGTCAATTGGAATTCCAATAAAAATTGACAATCAAATAGAAGAGGCTCAATTTGGTCCCTTCGCCTAGTTCATGGTTGAGGTTGTACTTGGAACAATACTAGTTGATAAGGGTATGTTTTCAACTAATGAAAAAATTATTTATTTGAAGATCATTTATGAAAAAAAAACTAATATTCTATAAGGATTGTATCATTATGGGCCATGACTCATCTACATATTGGCATTTAGTAGTTTTTAGCTACTACTCTTCACATGGAAATTACATTCTAAATTGTCTAAAATTTAACAAAAATTCACATGCTTAGAAACTTGATATTCAATTCAGTTAGCCTGAGGATAGAAGAGAACATTATAAGCATGAAAATGAACCTAAAATTAAATCGGATACTCTTGAACTAAGGAAGTAAGTGCATAGAACTATTCTTGAGGATGTTTTCAATCCCATGGTTGACGAGGAGGGTGGTTGGTCATGAAACTCACCTAATATATATGCCTCTAATTTTGAGAATAATCCAAAGTCTTTGGCTTCCAGCTTTTTTAAAGAGGAAAATATAAAAAATGATGGTACTTATTGCTATGGAATGTGTGATGATTAGCAGTAAATTCAAATTTCACGATCTCCTCAAATGTTAGGCATTGATGAAAACTCAAGATATAAACAATATATTGACGAAGATATTCAGAAATAATTTGACCATCAACTTTCATATGATTGGATGAATAATTTAGGTATAGGAAAGGTTAATCAAATTTTTGAATATGACTCCCCGTTCATTTTTAAAACATGTCAGGATTCTTCAAATAACATTTTGGATAATGAGTTCATTCGTCTTGATGCATACATGAAGTCATAGTCTACAGTTATGTTGATTCCAGATAAACCCGATCCTTCTTTTGATCAACATATTGATGATGCCACTAAGATGCAGGGTACCATTCAAGGCTCTCCTAATGAGACTCAAGAGATCCATGCCTCTATTATTGCAATGGAGGGAGATACTTCTCCAGACAAACACATTGAGAAGCTAGAGGATAACATTGATTCTTACAGAACTGATGCAGAGATAGTATTGGAAAGGCTTAAATATCTTCCTACAAGTAGGTAAAGATGGAGTGGTCAGCAGCATGGTCACAAATGCTCTAAATGTCAAAAAATTCTAGAAGAAGAATGAAAGATAAGTTCTAGATTGATGAAAAAGTTAGGTAGATAGATTTCTTCCTTGGGGTTTTCCTTGTTTCCCATACCCTTTTAGGTTACATTCTTTAACATTAATTTTAATAAAATATTTACATCCACCATATTACTCTAAAAAGGTGAATTTTTATGATAAATAAATCATATAATAGTGAAATTAAACAGAATAATGAAAAATAGTGTGAAACTACCATTATATTGATCATTAAGTACTATTAATGTCCCCTAACCACTTAAACAATCAATATTATATATGATAATTAAATTCATAAAATTATTTATCATGTTTATACATCACATATAATCAATTAATTATCATGTTTTATTTATTTATCAAATTCGTATTTTCAGCATCGATATTTGTAAGGTTGTTCGGTTTATGATTTCAAATCTGCATTTAAATAAGTGTAATCGATGTTGTTAACTTTCCAATGGTTTAATAACATAAAAAAGTTTTATTGTCCTTTTTCTTAATTTTTTTAGATGTTAGGGAGTTAAATATTTATTCTGAACATAACAATTAGTAGAATCATCATAAGTATGATTATTTTATATGATTCAACTGACCCTGAAAAATTAAATTTAATATTTTTAATATATTTCAAATTTTTTCAATCAAATATCATCTTAATTTCAAAATATGACAATTAATGTTATATTATTCGTTTTAATTTTATTTTGAAATGATTCATAATAGATATATGTGAAAATAAAGAATCAATTTTAACTATGTTATTATAAAACAATCATTTTAGAAGGATGTTTCATAAATTGTATTTAAAATAATAGGAAAAATAATAAATATTTTAATTTCATAAAAAAAATTATAATGTATATATAAAATTATTATAATGATTATTGAAATATTTCTAATGTTTTGGAAGGGGTAAGTGAAAAGTTGAGATGAAAATCATGGGTTTCAAAACTCAACCCATAATTGATTGTAAACTCCCTAGGATTATGCTTAAATTCATTATAGGAAGATATTGTTGTTATTACAAAGCCTTCAGAATGTGGATATAATATTTTACAGAGTAATTTGAATTAATAATTTTATATTATATATTTTTTTATGTGGGGATATATGAGTGGAGTAGTGTTTTATACATTGTAGTAGGAAGGGAATATTTGAAAAACACATTGATTAATTAATTAATTAGGCTCATGGTTACAAATAGTATTGATTTTTGTTGATTTTTTAATATTTTATAAATAAATATTGGAATATTTAATAAATAAACACATGTAAAATTAAATATAATTAGAGTAATATTATGTTCAAAGTAAATAATTAAAAAAAACATTTTATTTGTATAAAATATATGATAGATTTTGAAAATTGATTTATAGGATTCTTATTTTAGTTTAGTATATGAAATGATTATTTTAAACATTAATTAAATTTTAATTAATGAAAAACAATTCTAAAAATATTTGAGCCATTATTACGTCATAGTCAATTTATAAAAATTCTGGTATGTGATGAAAAAAATTTATCCACCAAAATAAACATTTACAAAAAAACACTATTTGATAACTTTGACAAGATAATTCTAAAAACTATACCCATTTTATCCAAATAAATTTCTTTTTTATTTGATTATAATATTTTAATTTTAATCTAACAAATTAATAATTTATTAAGGAAGTTATATAATACATTTCTAAAATGTGTAATTTTTTTAAGTTACAAAACACCAAAAATTATTTTATAGAGTTATAATATTAATTTATATGTATTTTTGTCAATAATAATATAAATTATTTGTAATTTTACTAATATTAATGATTTGGTAATTATTTTAATAGCATGTCATTATTCTAACAATCATTTACTATTTTTTTAGTAATAAAATTAATATACATAAATTAAATAACTTTTATTTCATTCATTATTTATTCACTATATTTGGTACTAAATTATTTTATAATTAGTTGTAAAAATATAGAACATGTTTCAAATTTCTTATTTTTATTATGGTATTTTTAATGAATGTGAAATTTCTAAGTGATCATGACCCTTTGTATTTCCAAAATATAGTTGTATTGTTTGATTGTTTTCATAATAACATTAAACCATTGTTAATTTAATTGATTATATGTATCCTTCTTATGTATTAATCTATAATAATGAAATATGATATATTTTCCTCTTATTATTTGGTGGATGAGATTTATTCATAAATATATAACACATAAATACTATGAAATAAATTTTTCATTTTAAAATATATGTATCATTGTATATTATATCACCGAAGAAGAAATTATAAAGGGTTAAATAATGAACATGGGATATTACTGAAATGTTGAGTGTTTGTATTTACAAAAGACATGCATCGAATGATTTGATATTATCCAAGGTCTAAGTGAGTGGTACATAATAATGTGTGGTGTATGAGGTTTGGTGGTAGAGTAACTAATTGTTTGGGTTGGTCAATGAATTACTTATTACTCTTATTTTATCTTGATGTTTTGTGATTCATGATATATTAACTTGCCCGAGGGATAGATTATAAGACTGGAATGCTATTTGTTGTGATCAAAAGGGTATTCAAGACTTTTGTGTTGTTATTCTTTAAAGGTTGTTTCTAGAAAGTAAAATTATATTACATGAGATATAGATACCTAAAGTAGTTGTATGTTTGTTGAACATTATAATTCAATGTTGTACATATATTAAGGTGTGTCATAGATCAAAACAATTTGGATGCCGACTCAACAAATACATATATATGTGAGAATTAATTAATGATTATCATATCCAGATGAGTTGGATTTCATTGATCCGCCTAAATTCTTGGGTTGGAATATATTGTGTTGTATTAGATAGAAAATAAGTCAACTGTGGTATAGTAGATCCATTTTTGATTTTTATTAGTTTTTTTTGTATTATTAATGACATTCAATAGTTATCATTGATTTGGGAGTATTAAAGACATGAATACTTTATATTTTGGTAAATAAGACCGACTATTTTTTTGCATGATCGATATAGGTAACCTGATGCCTATATGGTTGGATGAGATGTATTTTAGACACTTAATCCTAATGAGTCTTATTGGGATGGATGTAGGAAAACATATGTATATCTATGGACCATTGTAAACTACATCTATAATATTATAGATATCAATTTTATAACAATTTTTTTGTTAAAAAAATAATTAAAATATTTTTTTTGTGACAAATATTTGAAAATTAATAATTTGATTGAATCGTGTATAGTAGTTCTTTATGTCCTCATTGTAAATGAATTTTTGCACAAAATTTTTATATGTGATATAATTGACTACTTTATTTTCAAATTATAAATGAATGAGCATATGTGATGGTTTATATTTTGTGACCCATTAGTGTTTTCCTACTAATTTTTATTCTCATACCCTGTATGTTAACCTCAATAAAATGGTAGAAATAAGTTATAGATGTAGGTTTGGGAAAGGTTCCTAGAATATGTGAGTGATATAGAGTTTTGTATAGAGAATTTGAAGATAGTTTTTAGGGGATTCCAAGGACTGGTACCGATGTATCCGTTATTTATTTTATATCTTTTAATGCATATGTGTCATGTATGTAATATACCCATAATAAAATCCACTCGGCGATGTATTTATACTAGGGAATGACATGGGTTATATTATGATCAAAAGAGATTATATTTTTATATATTTTTCATCAAATTTTGATTATATATTATGGATAAATTAATTAAAATTATTGATGTTCTAGTTTTTTTATAAAATGTGATAATATTGATGGTATAGTCAAGTTAGGTTTATCCATGTAAAAAACATTTTCTATATAATTTATTAGAACAAATGGAAGAAGATAATATAGATCTATAATTTTGGATGTTAGATCATGATTATGTAGTGAATGTGATTAAATTATTGACGATTGTTGCCACTTAACAAAATAATATAAGTTAGAAAATAGAAATAAAAATTTATTCCTAGATCAATTTGATAGTGATAACATGGAGATACAACGGATTTCTATGACATTTTATTGGAGTATGAATCATGCTTAAAAATTCTTGAAGTTATAATAAAATCTAAATATATGGTAGATAAATAATAAATAATGTCATGTCTGATGATAACCGGTGAATTCAATAGAAGCAAGTTGATTATGAGACACCCGATTCCGATGATCATGTGATGAGGTTGGTTCATATGTACATTTCAATGGTAATTATTGACCTATATGAAAATAAAACAAGTATGTTTTTTAGTAAAGGGTGTAACATAATAATCCTTCAGATTATTCACATGGGTAACATGCATGATTGTATGGGTTCCATACACTTCTACTAATGGTCGGAAGTCATGGTGCAGAAATCTATAGGAGATAAGAGGTTATCAGGGAAAACCGTGAAACCCCCATGATTTTAAAATGGACGTGAAAGTTAATTATTGGTTGGGAACCACTATTTATTTGTGGTGGGACCCCATTGACATCTGTGATGAGACATGGAAAATAGAGCATTTTTTATCATTTGTGTCTACTGATTGTGATAATAATCCATTTTATCATCTAATAAATATAAATGGAAGTAATATTCTCTCATAGATGTTCGAATAATGTATGAACCCCATAAATCAAAGAGATCATTTTTTTAATTCCATTAATGTTTTGTGGTGATATGAGAGTGTGAGTTTCATTGTAGTTAAACTATGTATAGGGATTTATGGTGTGCATTTAATTATATTTTCCCAAAACATTAATGTCAAGGAGGATCCAACCAATGATTTTTTATGACATTATATATTCTCATGATCCTCACTCCCATAAATTAGAATTTTTATAGGTTTATGAATAATTGGTAGCATATCCTAGGGGATTATAAAGGTATCATTTTAGACATAGTATGAACTCTAAAAAAATTATCACATTCCTAGATGATATATTTTGAGTCGGTGATTGTTTTGGTATCAAAAGTTTTTGGTGTCTAAATAGTTAAAGGTATGAACATAAATGTTTGATGAAACTAATTATGTATATTACATAATGATGATAGAAATTATCCAATCTAGAAATAACTATATGTTCTACTGAAATTATTCATGTAATAGTAATTTTGATAAATGTGAATATGAATTTTTGGAAAATAAGAAATGGAGTTTGAATTAGATGTCCATAACACAAAATATCTACCAGAACAAATTAAAAGTAAAGATGGATCATCATATAATGGATACAAAAATATACATGTATGAAAATATAGTATCAGAGAACATGGTGCTCGTTGAGTGAATGTTATTCCAAAATAAAATTTTTGAACAAAAAACTATGAATGATAAACTGAATGTATTTAATATTACTAGAATATATATTTAATTGTTTAATTTCTTGTTCGAAAAAGAATTTTGGAACTAATTTCTTTGTCATCACTTCAATAATGATATAAAATTTTGATAAAATACAATGAGAAACTATTTGGGGAAAAAATAATTAGTGTTTCGTGATATTAGAGTAATAATACAAAATGTTGAAACAAGATAGAGAGAAGTTGGATAACCCAACTGAAATTCAAGGAAGTTACAAGGTTGGGGATGATCACCCAAAAAATTAGTTGATGATGATTCGAAGATTAATACAGAGACAATAAATGATGTAAATCAATCAAAACCATTTTTATATATAGAAATTATGTGATGAGAGGGTATGTCATAAGGGATTGTACATAAAACAGGGTTCCCTCTAGAAGGAAATCCTCTAGATGTTATTGTTATGGAAATACTAAATTAGTGATTGGTTCTATATTACTACTTAGTGTAAATATTTTTTATGTAATCATAGATCATAGATTCATATTCACCCACACATTCCATAGGGGGTAATGGATACATGGTGAACTCAGTATTTGATTTTTTCACAAGGGAGAACTTAGCTTATGATGTGTCTATTGAGATTGTATGTAAGGGAGATACTACCATCCACAAGGATAATAGTTGTTTTCAATAGTTGAAGTTAATTTGTTAAATTTAAATCCTACAAAAAAAATTTAATTTCCATTTTACAAAAGGATAATAATGGATTAGAAAATTCATTGTAGAATATCACATGGAATTTCATTATCATTACAGTGGGTGTAAAGAATGGAATTTTGTATCTTACTAGAATGGAAAATAGTTCAACATTTGTCATCGAACTAATTTCTAAAATCTCAAAATTAATGAATTAATACAATAGGAATCTCAATATAAATAATATGAATATTTTTTAATAAAACTACATATTAAAAATGGATTACATAGAAAATATAAATTCTGAGAGTTGTACAATAGAAATGTTATAGATGGTTTCATTCTATTTTAATGGATGGACTAAAAAAATATAGATGTTAAAACTTGTGGGGACCATCATTTTTTCAGTCTCATGGTGTATCCCAATACTTTGTTACATTCATTGATGACACTAGAAAGGAATGTATGTTTTTACTTTAAGAGACATAAATTAAAATTTTATAGTATTCATTCAATGGAAATTAATTTCATAATGGGATACTAAATGTAAGATAAAATTATTATGATATAATACTAAAATTTAATATATCAAAAAGACATTTTAAAACTTATATTATAATAGAGGGATTAAAATAGATATAACTGAAAATTGAAACAAAAGTATCATTATGTTGTAGAATAAATGAACTAGATGCTAATGGATAAGTAATGTAGCATGAGTTGAAACTCTAGAATTACTATGGAAATTTGTGTATAATCCTTCAATGATGTAGTATAAGTAGCTAAAAAATTCATTTCGCATTTGGGGTGGAAAATTAATAAATATTTATTTTTTTAAAAGTCTATGTAACATATACTCCCCGACATTTTTGCTAGTCTCGGCTATATTTATGTGGATTCCAAAGACCGAGATAAACTCAATGATATGTATCACACATGTTTATAAATTAAATATGTTGATGAAATATTAAATTCTAACATTGAAATGCTGATAAGAGACAAGTCATTAAAATATTAAATATTATCATTGATGAGTATGTCTTATAGAAAGACCATATCATGGAATAAAAATATTTTTACATAAAATAATCATCAAATCTAATCCATGGTGCTCTAAACGAGAGTATCATTAGAACCTGTGGATAAGAAATATTAAAAGTAGCTGAATGTTTTAAAATTGTGCTTGTAGAATATGCAACATAGATCTCTTGAACATGAGAGGCTCACATTACAGTGTCATGGATTTATATTATAAAAGTTATAATATTACACATTGTGGTGTATTAGGGTGAATGTTGAAGGACATTCAATGTACAATTTTGATTTCCATCCGATATTAAATTATGAGTTTAATGGTATAAAACTGACAAGTATTTCTTTTTTATTCTCCAATGAAGGTGAACCTAAGATCCAAAAGTAAGTTGTTCTTCATAGTAATTCCAAAAAGTCTTATATAAGCATTAATGATGAATAGGATTATTTACATGAATGTTATAGCATGTTATCAAATATAACTACCACATCAAATCATACCACCATATAAAAAATGTATCAGTTAATTAAAATATGAATTTAGAAGTAAGAAGAGGTATATATCAATGATGTTGGTAAAGGGGTTTCACCCAAAATAATTGGTTTATATCTCTGAAATAATTTCACCAAAAGTTAAGATAACTCAAATTATAATTTTTCTATGTTTAGATTCTTCTAAAAATATCAACTGAGATAAAATGGATTTAAAGATCACATTTCAATATATTTTTTGGCGGCACAAATTTATATTAAGAAACATATTGGTTTAATGGAAAATACAAATCATGGAATGGTGTGAAACCAATAGATCAAGAGATATTTATCATCATACTACAATATTTAAATCAATTAATAATATAATGACTATACTTTATGAATATTTATGTGCCGAAGAATAATATATCCAAAATATTTTATATGAATGATCCCAAATATGAAAAAAAATCATGGCCATGAGAATTGAGTTGGACATGAAAGATATAATTTTGGTTATTCCTCAAAGAGACATCAAGAAAAATATTATGAATATTTTTTGGGATGTATGAATTTAGGTTCTTCATAAATCCAAATAGTGGAAACATCATGTTATCAAAGTAACAGGAATAAATTACATGAGATGATGTGAATTACATGGTGAGATTTTTGTTTGAATCAGTGATTGGAATTCAGATAGATATCGTGTTGTTTACTCAATCAAATATTTCACATATAGTGGGAGTCATTAGATGGAACAACTAAAATCTAGAGGAAGATGACTATGAAATAATGAAAATGATCATCTAATAACTCAATGCATTTGAATGTATAGCTCCATGATTTTGAATTAATGGTTTGTCACAAGGCTATGTGGATTCTGACCTTAGTGGGGATATTAACACATGGAAGATTCTATAGGTTATGTGTTAACACTTATATTAATAGATGTTACATGAATGTTCGTGTTTAAAATTCCAAAAAAATAACAAATGAAATATATGTTTGTGGAAAAAAAAGAGAAAATAATTTACATGGATAATGTTTTTTTGGAAGATACTCAAAGTGTTTATGGGAATTCATTACACACTGATGATAGTTAGAGTGTAATGCATATTTCCATGATTAATGGTTTTATGTTGAATAAAAAAAATCGATAGACTTGAAATACCATTTTATCCTAATGTTAGCAGTGTATAGTGTACTGATGTTTCATAAGATTAATGGAATCCAATATCAAGGTGACATGTTAACCAAGGTTGTAGTCTAAGAATACATTAGGTAATAGTATTCCTCAATCAAACATGGGTGATCACAATTTGGTGGAGGGAATTAATTTTTTATTTCTATGGAGGATCAATGGTTGTGATAATATTATAGAGGTGTTGTAATGGATTCCATTAATATGTAATTATATATTAGAATTTTTTTTAATATGGACAGTTTTTATCTTCTGATTCTGTTATATCCGAAGGTTAAATTTAGGTAAACAATATGAAAATGATGTTCAATGTAGTGATAGTGGGTAAAAACATTGTAGTAGTTTGATGTAGTCATTCCAATTTCTTTTGATTTTATGTAGTCTTTTTCTAACTGGTTTATGTGAGTATTAGTTATGGACCTATGTAAAATTAATTATAAAATCATATTTGTTGGATTTATATTAATGTGTTATATGTAAGGATCCAAAAAAATATATGAAAGGGATAATTTATATATTTTAATGGTTCTTAAACATCTAATAGAGAACGATGGTAATTATAATGACACATGTGGGAGATCATATGTTAAAGATTAATACAATGGAACCCCCATAAGTTCTGGATAGTTGTGGAACCAAATGACTAGTTGGCACCATCAATTTAGATGGCTTGAGATAACATTCTTATGTGTACTATAAAGGGGAAAAATAAAGTATTCATATATCAAAATTATTTTATGATAGTAATTATAAACATTGGTATCTTATATATAATGAAAATGGAATTTGTCTTCTCCCATATTTATAGGAATCTAGTCTAATACATTTATGTCAATATTTTCATTTATTGGTTCTTTTCCTTGAATTTTTTTCTATCAGATGATCATGTGAGTGTAAGAGTTGTTAAATACACTGTAGTAATTTAGGGTTAGTTTTTTTTCATATATTTGGTTACACTAGATATTGGTAGAATCTAATTGGTGTATTAATTCAACTATTATATGTTATAGTGATCTTACCTTTAGTAAATGAAATGTTTGGTGGGTTTTTAGACTAGTGAGTATGTTGGATATAAAAGTGTTTTCTTGATATAGTGTATTTTTTCAAAAAGATGATTTTTTAATGTGAATACATAATTTTCATACAATTTTTATGTATGATTAAACTCCAAATGTTTTCATAAGAGGTCACTATTCAATTGTAGGTGGATTCTGAGGGTGGAATTCGATAAACCAAATGAAGAGATACCCATGAAGATCAGATCTAGATGGATGATTCTTTGGGTAAATTAAATGTTGATTTAAAATGGTTTCCCCTAATTGATCTTAAAAAATATTATAACGTATAATTTATTAAAATTATTATTAAAAAATTGTAATAATCCATATATTCTTGAAAAACAACAATTTTGATGGGATTGTTGGGTAATTATTTTGGAAAATAACAATGATGTTCCTTACTTCATTATTCCAAAGCCTATCCATTGAATGTCTAGTAATATTTTATCCTTATCAATTATAATAATTCAATAAATTTTTTAATCCTCTCTACATAGGTCGACTTTATCATTTCGTTGTTTTAAAAAATTGAAATATATAGAAATTTCATAGTCCTTGATTAGTTGTAAAAATATTTTCTAGTAAAAATTATGAACCTACTGGATGAATATATATGTGAGAATCCTATGGTCCATATATATTTCCACATCTTCCCATAAAAATAATGTCACCTGATTTTCAATTTAAGGATCAATGAATCTAACTCTAAATAATGCATTAGATAGTTAGTATCATCACATTAATATTTCCTGAGGTATAATATATCACATTATCATTTTTCGTAGTACACAGCCTAGTCCATACACTAAAAAATCAATAAATACTCCGAAAGGATTCACAACTATAGGTTTGGTGATGAATATGATAGTGAAAAACATATTTTTACCACTTTAATGATCTTGTAAGGACCCGAACCCGAACATCCTCCCGAACAATGAAAAACGGGCCTGGTGTTACTTCATTTGGAACACCTCCCCGAACGCCAAAGGCTTCCCACTAATAGCGGGGGACTCATAGGTATAGTGGGGAAGCTATACCCTCTCGGAGGATAATAATGGTACTGGTCTGAGTATAATAATAAATATGCAGTGGAATAAATAACTCATAAAACTCAAACCAGAACCACAGAGCGGAAGCACATTCAATATCGATAAACATCGGATGTAATAAATATAAACAACAGCATGATGATCACTTATAACTACCACTGAACAACAAACATGCATCCAAAACAAGTCATACATGTATTTATAAATAAAATGGTGCCAATGGATAACTAACTGTAGATGCATAACAAAAGAATTCTAATATAAGAAAGGAAACAAAAAAAGATAACTCCAGTTAGGAAAGACCTCAAGGTCCATACCATCTCCTTGCAACAGCTAATGCAGGCCAGCTCTAGAAGCCGGCCTCTTTCCTGGACATAAATCCATAAAGTCTACTCGCATCATGAAGGGACCATGCAAGGAGTGAGAAAAAACTTTATTAGGATACCACCCAACACAGCATACCAAAAATAAGTGTTTTAGCAGATATGATTTTATAAGGAAAACAGTAAACAGTACGATGCACAAATAAACACAAACTCTCCTAGTGCTCTACAGCCACCATGGATTGCCACCTTCTTCGTCCAATGACGTAATATTTATCGTGTAACCTGACACTATGTTCCCCCTTACACTACATGTCTCATGTACCGACGTCCATAAGGCACGATTATGAATAGTAACTAGGCACCTTGTGCCTCCTGACACCTCGTGCCTCATGTACCGACATCCCAAAGGCACGCCCAATAAGTAACATGGAGTAAAAGTGATGACTATCCTAAAATAAATAACTGGAGGTACAGTGATGTCTGTCCTGAAATAAATAGTCCAATGTACAGAAATACCTACCCTCAAATCATGTAACCGGAGGGACGACGATATCTGCTCTCAAATAAGTAACTAGAAGAATAGTGATAGCAGCCCACAAATCATGGCGAGCCTCAGCCCCCAACCCGATAGCCTCAAGCTAACCCCTGTAGGCTCCTCACCTCCCATCTGGCTTCCAACGACAAACACCCCAACGAAAGTACCTAAACCGCATCTACGGGGGCCTCTACCCAAATGAGTTTTCAAAACCACCTCATCATGGAGTATCTTTATGTGCACACTAGTGAAAGTTTCGAGTGAGTGGTAATCACCAAAATAACACCTAATCTACCACACATCTGACACCTCGTGTCCCTACAACCATGCCTCTTAAGTCTGATGGCCTTGCTATCCCAGTAACCTGGGCCATGCCCAAACTGAAAGTCATTCTGCCTCAAGCTAACGTCCTTGACGCCCAATCCCATGGTCAAAACCACCCAAAGTAACCATGGGCCAAGCCCAACCTGACAGTCGTACTGCCACAAGCCGACGTCCATGATGCCCAATCCTGTGATCAAAACCACCCAAAGTAACCTGGTCTATGCCCACCCTGTGATCAGCACCACTCAACAATATCCAGGCCATTCCCATCACAACATGATGGTTCTATCATATGAAATTCAACATTTACATATAAAACACATTTAAACATAACACATAATAGGAAAACCCATATAAACAAATGAATTTCACCAAGAATGTGTTGTCCCATACCTGCACTAAATTTTCTAAGGTCTCCAACAATTATATCAAGGATTAAATAACTAAACCTAACAGTTCAAACCAATACAATTCAAGTATTATCATTTTCGAAACCCCAGACAAAATGCCCCATGTGAGCAATAACCTCTCGCCCGGCCCTGCTCAATCAAGACAAGACAAAGGGCATACCCAAAGGTATCCCATAGGTCTAATAAGAAATTTAAATAAGCAGTAGCAGATAAATTAGGGTCTCTCTTAAATACCTGAAAACGCACCGAATCTCGTACTACCCAAATGACCACGAAAACACAAAAATAGGAATGAACCACCTACCATGTACTAATACGATGTTACTCCTCTGATAACAGCATCCAATGAAGTCTAAAATGCTATAGATCTACAATAGAATCAAAACCTCTCAAACCCCAATAACTCATTCGAGAACAGAAATCATGATTAACGACTCAAGAGGAATAAAGGAATTACCCAGAGGGTTCTAACGCATCAAAACGATGTTCGAAATAGGGTTCAGATTATGATCTGGGATGTATTTGAAGGTACGACCGGCTCTCCCAGCGTGAGTTACAAGTGGGTGGAAGAAATATGGAGAATGGGAAATAATGAGTGGCCCGGAACATAAAAAAAAACTAACTTTAAGTGGTCAGATGGTTACCCCGCTCGGTTTGGAAAAACTGTGCCCCAACTGTGTGGTTGCCATTGTCTCACCCAGTGACTTCACCCGACATTCTAGCATGGTTTGATAAATTGTGCACTGCCAGTGTGGTGCCCACTGTCAGTGGTGCATTGTTTCCTCAGCTGGCCGCACGGTTTTTTAGATCGTGCACCAACCGTGCGCCCCTGTATGACCTCCACAACTTTATATGTTTTCACTATATTCTCCATGTTTTCCCAGAACAAGCCAAAATTAAAACAGGTTTGGGATTTTGACCCATTCTAAAAACCTGGGTTCTTACAATCTTTCCACCTTAACATAGCTCATCCCCGAGCTATCAAACGAAACTCGAAGACAACACCAAACATACCACCCCGATCAAAGCAACCCGGACTTCCCCGGTCACATTGTTCTGGCTATATTCCTCAAGGGGATCCCAACCCTAGGAATCACCTAACCTGGTCTCAACCCGACAAAACTCAGAAGAAGGAAAGGTCTGCTAACCTGTTTCCGGGAACAAGGTCCTCTCATGACGCATCGTCACACCTGCGCCTCATATGTGCCGCCATGCCGCTTCAGACATCCAACGTATCCCGCAACACATCAGTGTCAGCCTCCATGAGGTCCTACATCCCATGGATGATCAAAACGAACATGGTGCCTAACACCTCACGTAACCCTCATTTTTGATGCCTCGATGCCCATTGAACCTCATCTAACCCGTATCCTCAATGCCCTGATGCCCATGGCACCTAACGTAGCCTGCATCCTCGATGCCCTGATTCCCATGGCACCTCAAGTAACCCGCATCCTCAATGACCAGATTCCCAAGGCACCTCATACACATATATATAAATATATCATGCACCTTACATGGCGCCAATCCCACTGAATAAAATCTAGTCATTCAGCATAGATCCTATGAATCATGTGCACTCACAACAGACATGCGTCTATAGGTCATTCCAAAATAGAACAAGGAAATCATGGACAAAATTTTTGGGGTACCTCTAACTATCGTCGGCTCGCCAACCTACTTAGCCTCTGGCAGATTTACAACATGCACCTATCCTGAAGCATGACTACCTGATGCCTACCCTCTATGTGGTGCTTCTCCATTCACCGGCCACTAAACCCTTAGCTAGATCCTGCTGTCTCTGTCACATCCTCTGCGTGCATCTGAACCTCTTCCACCCTCTCCTGGTACCGAATTTGAACCAACTCCAGATGCCACCGACTGTCTGAGAAGGTTTCCTGCAGAACCTCTCCAGATGCCCGACCTGTCTACATGACCGAAACTCCTTTGGAGGCCTATCGAACTCATTCCAAACATGTCCTGGCTGTCCACACTAAAATAAAACCACAGAAGAACTGCTACGTGGTGTCTTAACTAAGTCTTTGGCCTGACAACACTACTGGAACTCATCCCGTCCTCGCATCCTACTATCTGAACCCTCACCTGAATCCTTTGTCCGACCAACCTGAGGCCTATCCTTCTAGTTTCCCTTTGATCTGTACCATGCACACATATTTTGATCCCCTGCAAGACACGTACCCGGCTAGCTTGGAGCTGCTCGTCACGCCATGGTCCAAACACAACCAAACCAGGTTGTTGTCCTGCCTGCACTGGTTCCTGAACTTGTTCTTGTCCTTGAACCTGTACCTACTACTACTGCTCTGCATGTACCAGATCCTGAACTTGATCCAACACCAGAAGCTTTGTGTCATCACCCACCTGATGCTCCATCGAGATGTCTAAGAGGAACCCGCTCGGGCCATTCCCATCCTGACAACCAACATTGCCTCAAACCGATGACCGAGTCACCCAATCCTGGTAATGAATAATCACCTCAAATGCTAGGACCGACCTGCTCGTACCAGAGCCAGACCTAAATACCCTGTCACGTAAAATTCTACAATATATATAGCATGGAAAACATATTGCAACAAATGAGCAATTCTATTAGTAATTTCACCTTTTCACATTTCAAGAATACAAATAATGGAAATTTATATTTTCTTTACATGGTATTATCACATCACAAAGCATACGTGTAGTTATGAAATTAAAATACCTTAAAATATGCCTATCAAAAGCCAAGAAAATAAGCTTTTCCATACTGTTCCAAGGTCTAATTCTCCCTTAATGCACCAAGTGAAGGGTCAAATATCACAATAAATAACATCGCACACCAAGAGTACCACCAAGGTGGAAATCATATAAACTATAATCTGAAAAAAAAGCAAACAACAATTCCATCCAAAGGTAACATGGTCCATCCCTCGTACTTGGGAATGCAGGCACAAAAGAATAAGCTAGAAACCTAGTTCTAGTAACAACATATCTCCAGTCTACCATATTCTAAATAGTAAAACCAACAAAAATAAAAGAGAATCCCCAGTCTCATTAGTAGCTAGAAAAAAACTGCTACTAAATACCTGTCAAGAACTCCTATAATACCACTTTTTAATGACTTGGACCTGAACAGCAACCTGAATTGTGCTAAACAGGTCAGGTGTTACTACCTTAGGCACACCTCCTCGAATTCCAAAGGCTGCTGACTAGCAGCGAGGGACTCGTAGCTATAGTGGGGAGGCTATACCCTCTCAGAGGATAATAATGGTACTGGTCCAAGTATAATAATAAAGATACAGCAGAATAAATGACTTAGAAGACTTGAACCAGAACCGCAGAGCAGAATCACATTCAATATCGATAAACAAAAAAAGAAATAAATATAAACAACAGCATGCTGATCACTTGTAACTACCACTGAATAACAGACATTCATCCAAAACAGGTCATACATGTGTTTATAAATAAAAAGGTTCTAATGGAAAACCAACTGTAGATACTTAACAAAATCATGCTAATACATGATGGGAAACAAAAGAAGATAACTCCAGCTAGGCAAGACCTCATGGTACAAACCATCTCTATGAAACTGCTAATGCAGCCCAACTCCTGAAGTTGGCCTCTTTAATGAAAGTAAATCCCTAAAGTCTTCACACGTCCCAAAGGGCCCATGAAGGGTGTGAGACAAACCTCAGTAGGATACCAACCAACAGTGCATACCTAATGTATGTATTTAATAAAGCATACATTTATATGTAAAATAGAAAACAATATGATGGAAAAATAAACACAAACTCCACAGGTGCTTATCGGCCACCATGGAGTGTCACCTGCTTCGGCCGACGCCGGTATCTCTGTTATGTAAGCCAGAACCATGTGCCCTCTGACACTGCATGGCTCAAGTACTGACGTCCCGAAAGAATTCCCATGGATAGTAACACAGCACATTGTGCCTCCTGACACCTCGTGCCTCAAGTACCGACTTCCTGAAGGCATGCCCAAGAAGTTACCTGGAGGAAAAACAATGCATGTACTCAAATAAATAACCAGAGAGACAGTGGTTTCTACCCTCAAATAAATACCTGGAGGGACAGAGATACCTCCCATCAAAACAAGTAACCAGAGGGATGAAGATATCCAACCTCAAATTAGAAACCAGAGAGACAAAGATACCTACCCTCAAATCACGGCGAGCCTTAGACCCCAACCTGATAGCCTCAAGCTATCCCCGAGAGGCTCCTCTCCTTCCTTTTGGCTTTCAACAGCAATCACCCCAAACCAAAGTACCTAAAACACATCTACAATGGACCTACGAACATGAGTGGTCAAAACCACCTCATCACATATTATCTCTATGTGCAAACCACTCAACGAACCTGGTGAGAAGTATTCACCGAAATAGCACCTAATCCATAATACATTTGACACCGTGTGTCCCTGCGACCATGTCGCTCATGTCTAATGGTCGTGCCATCCCAGTAACTTTGGTCATTCCCAACCAGACAGTCATTCTACCTCAAGCCGACATCCATGATGCCCGTGGTCAAAACCACCCAATGTAAACCTGGGCCACGCCCAACCTGATAGTCTTATTACCTCAAGCTGACGTCCATGATGCCGAATCCCATGGTCTAAACCACCCAAAGCAACCCGGTCCATGCCCATCATATGATCAGAATAACTCAACAATATCTGGGTCATGCCCATCACAACCTGAAGGTTCCATCATCTTCAATTCAACATCTACATATAAAACACAATTAAATAGAACACATAACAGTAAAAAAACATCGAAATATATGAATTTCACTATGCATGTGTTGTACCATACTGGAACTGAAGTTTCTAAGGTCTCCAGTAGTTATATCAAGGTATAAATTACTAAACATAACTGTTCAAACTAGTATAATTCATGTATTATCATTTTGGAAACCCCGGCCAAAATGACCCATGTGAGAAACGACCTCTCACCCGACCCTATTCAATCAAGACAGGACAAAGGGCATACCCAAAGTAGTCATATAGGTCTAAAAAGAAATTTAAA
Source organism: Viscum album (assembly GCA_963277665.1). Classification (NCBI taxonomy): domain Eukaryota; kingdom Viridiplantae; phylum Streptophyta; class Magnoliopsida; order Santalales; family Viscaceae; genus Viscum; species Viscum album. The sequence continues at coordinate 1,254,869,551 of OY728157.1, read as the reverse complement.
TAAGCAGTAGCAGATAAAATATGGTCTCTATCAAGTACCTGAAAATGCGTCAAAGGCTGCGCTACCCAAATGACCTAAAAAACACAAAAATAGGTATGCAACACCTACTTCATACTAGTAAGATGTTACTCCTACGATAACAGCCTCAAATTAGTTCTAAAACATGGTAGAACTACAAAAGAATCAAAACCACTCAAATGAAAAAAAATCATTCTAGAACAGAAATCCTAAAAAACAGATCAAGAGGAATCATGAAAATTCTGAGGGGGTTATAATGCCTCAAATGATGTTCAAAATAGGGTTCTAACGAAGATCCAAGAAGGATTTGAAGTTCTGGTTGGCTATTCCCATGTGACTCCCAAGAGAGAGGAAGAAATATGGAGAATGGGAAATTCCAAGTATCCTGAAACTTAAAAACCCCTAACATTAAGTGGTCGCACAGTTACCCCACACAGTTTGGAAAACCATGAAAAAACTGTAAGGTTGCCACTGTCTCACCAAGGGACTTCTCACGGCTTTCCCGCATGGTTTGAAAAACCGTACATCGCCCATGCAGAGCCCATTTTGAAGGGTGCATAGTTTCTAGGCTAGCAGCATGGTATGTTCAGACCATATGCCCTTGTACGACCTCCACTACTTTAAAAGTTTTTCCAAGATTCCCCCAGTTTTCTCATAACAAGACAACATTCAAACAAGTTAAGTATTTTGACCCGTTCTAAAAACCCAGGTTCTTACAAATCTATTCACATCCATTTTTCTAGAAAAACATTACTCTCTTTAGTGGTGGCTTGTTATTGTGTCTCAAATTTGAACAATGTTTCTTACAAATCATTGTTAATATACATATTATCCTTGGATACTAAGGATTTATATTATATATTATAGTCTTTGTTAGACATCAACTTCCTTCATCATATATGGGTCCATATTTATCCTTTGGCTGGCGATAATATTCTCAAAGAATTATAGTTCCTTCATATATGACTCACAATTAATATATACATTTCATTTATATTCTTCTTTATTGAATCTTTTAGTATAGAATATCATATTTAAATACCACCAAATTTTTTTGGGGTAATATATTTGGATTATATTCATTATGCCCATATAGTATTCTAGAGAAATAGTGAGTCTAAAAGTCATCATTATAAACCCATAGTGTCTTAACCTTGTTTAAAAGGTAGTTTTGGGAACATCTTCCCTCTTTACTAAAAATTTCTAATATTTGGATTCAATTTTCACCATATAGATATTCTAGGACCCATGTAGTTGATCATAATATTCAAATATCTATGGTAATTGATAATTTTTATTTTTCATGATTCAATTTAGTTTATGATAACTGATATAGAGGAACATTAATGTGTCATTGTTCCTGGGGAATAATTCTGAAAAACCCCATGGTGAAGCAGTAGATCATATAAAATCATTTTATAAATTATGATATAACTAAAGTTTTAGCCATTTCAACTCAATGATATACATTAATAATTGATTCTTTGATATGTGTAAGGGATTTGTCACATGATTAATTGAGAACATAGCTTCTCGTTCTGGAGGATGACTAGGAAACACAACATGAATACTTCAATATAGTCCTTCAAAATGGGTATGCCGGAACAATGATTCCCACCATTTTATTAGTCACTTTTGGATGGATATGATTTCTCATATTTTAATAATACCCATGATTGAAATGATTTTTAGAGGGTAGTATTTTTCTCGTTATACTTCTATATGAAGCATAGGATGAATTAAGACATGGAGAGTGATCTCTATCACATAACAGTTGTTGTTGGATTAATATAAGGATAATTATTTCATAGTCAATATATAATCCAACTCCAACAAGGGAAGTAATATGATATTTTTTATAAGATTAAATCCCAATACATTTATTAGCGATGAGTAATATAATTGGGATGAAACCATTGTATTGTTTTCTGTTCTCATAGATAGCTCAACCACCATATTTTGAGTTGGTTCTTCAATAGTTCTATCAAACATTAAAGATATTAAATAATGCATATAAATAGAATCAAATTTTATGTTTTCTATTCTTGAATGAAAAACTAACGTACATATCACCACATAGTTTCCATGAAACACCAAATGAGTTTTGATATCATACGAACTTCCTTGCTATATAGGAAATTGAGGTAGTTCCCATTGATTTTATATGAATACCCTTGGATTAGAGAATTATGAATCATAATTCTATTATTCATTACAGTTTAAACACAATTATATAGGATTATTTTTTATTTAACCCCATTTTATTCATTCATGTTATATGGTTTCTTAATTTCCCTCTAACATAGATTGTTATTATACCCTAGTTTTTGACAATTGAAACATCAACCAAATTTCATCACAGAGATTCTAAGATGCTTCTTCCCAATAATTTGAAAATTAGGATGTTGGGTTTTATTTACTCAATGGGATTTATTTATGGATAATTCTAAAAAACTCTAGTTAATATTTGTGTTCTCTAGCCCTATAAGATTACTGAGAGTGACTGATCTACATTTCAACATTTCCCAAACAACGAAAAATCTTCATATATCATCCATGTTTCGTAATCAGTATTTTTTTTAAGTAACACATATTTAACTAACTAGTGATATAGTTCTACATAAATTTAACATTGATGATAAATTCATAGGAGTATAGTGAAATCCTAATGTTTTTTCCAAAAATGTAAAAATAAACATAACATCATTCTTCTAATAATTTAGGAACTCCCTATCCATTTTAGGATAGAGATTTCTAGAAAATATTCATTGTAAAATATATTTTTAATGTTTTTAGATTCCATAGAATCAATATTAACTTTGGACTTTGTGATCTTGACCAGTGTCTAACCTTTATTGTGTTATCCCTCAATGTGATATAAAGAAAACACAACATTCTCAATCTGTGAGAATTATTGGATATATAATATCCTCTCATTATAGTTATTCTATTGTTCCATGATGATGGAATACGATACTACACTAAAGGTAGGATGATTTTTCTTATAAAATATGAGACAACAACTTTCTATTTGATTGTAGGAGGATTTTATTCTTTATGATTCATATTTTTTAAAACATAATATAGTTTATAAAGTGCATACATAATGTTCTCATATCTCACTCTCATGTGGTTAAGAATATCATTGGGGGAAATCATCACATTTTATATCATGTTGGTTTTTGTCACATATTCTCATATTTATCGACATTAACTAAAATGAAAAAAAACAAGATGAGAATGCCATAACATACAAAACAGAATCTCATAAACATATAAGGAATAACATATAAATGATAAGTATAAAAAAGACTATGATACTATAAGGTTCAATCTTGGTTATCCAAGGTAATTCATCATGTTATGTTTTAAATCCTGACAATTTGTTCAAGTCCTCAATAATTTCTTATAAAGAGTTTTGTGAATATCTAAGGAATAACCCCTTGGATTTTACAACTTAGTGTGTAGCAAAGACAATTTTCATACACCCAGTTATGATTTAATCCCTATCAATGAGTTCTTTTGGGGTTATTACCCCATGGTACAATCGATGTAGAGACATATCGACTTCTAGTATCTGGATATGGATGTATTTTGTTAGACACCACATACTCTATTCATTACAAAATTAGGTATGTTTTCATATGTTTAGTTCTGTCCCAAAGTATTTAATTAGATTTTTCTTATACTAGTCCCAAAAATTACTATAAATTTCTATAATAATAACTATAGTAACTCATATATTATATATATTTTGATGCATGACATTTAAATCTATATATTCAATATGTACAAATGAAATATAATGAGTCGAATTGTTTGTTCAATATCAGGTCCATGATACATCAAAGGGAAATTTAAACGAAAGGAATCCGGATTTTATTTTACCTAATGATCTCCAAAATCCAATAGATCTCTTAAAAATTCATAAGAATGTCTGATGAATATATAAAATAATAGGGTGATATAATGATACTGTAATGTGAATAAACATTATAGGAGAATGAATAAGTAAAAAGGTACAAAATTAAATACAAATGATGAACGATGAGTTATCACATGTAAGGATAACATAAAAAATGCAATATCATAATATCATTGTAACATAGAAAATGTGGAATAAAAAAACCATGACAAAAAAAATTCCAATGATTTCTTCCTAAGATATATTGGATGGTTGAAAATGTTGCCTAATGGATTAGGTTAACTCCCCCATCTTATTCACAATATCTTATGAGACAGTGTTTCACCCAATGAATTAGAGAACTATATGGGTGGATCCAAAATAACATTTTATTGACTTATGTTTGACAAGTAAAAAAATTTACAATATTTCATAACATAATAACTTCCCATTCTTATACAATGGTAAGCATAATTTTTCTATAATCAGTGGTAATTTTATAATGATGGAAATTATATAAATAAACATATTAAATGAATTAACCCCTAAATAAAAGGTAGAGAAATCTTGGTACATATTTTATATGAACATATAATTAAATAATAAGAAATAATTAATTTTAAAGAGTGAAAATATTTTATTTAAAGAGAGAATGGTCATAACTTAATGAAAATAAGTGTTTTAGAAAGATCACAATCCTCAAGACAAATACATTGCATGCATTATTTATATTATTGAATAATAAACATATATTATATATTTAATATGTTAATAACTTTTATCATTTTTATTATTGCATTTAATTTTTTTATTATCATGTTATATTCAATGACTTAATCATTTTTCTCCCATTCGTACTTTTTAATGATGTTCGGATCCTATATCCAAAATAAATTCTGAATGTTGGATAAGGTCAAAAAGATTATTATTTCATCATAATAGTGTTAATAATTTTAACATAATTATATTTTTATACATGAGTTATATATTTTAAACAAATAACAAAATATTGTTATGAAAAATTAACTATGTTACAACTTTGGAGAGGGTATTTCCTGTGTAAGCATTATTAATATTTTCATTTTAAAAATTTCAGGAAAGAATAAATATTCAATTAATATTATATTTATTATGGGTAATTATATAATATTTCCATATTATTTATTTTTAATAAACATATATATACCATCATTTTGTGGTGATAATAAAAATAAAATTGCTTCGCTTCGCGAGGCAGTAGTCCATCTTATAGAAAAACTACGCGATCATTTTTCAGTGGATGGTATTTCAAGAAGTAATGTGATATATGAAATCCCGATAATAATTATTTTTTCTGGAATATAACATTTAAAAATTAAATCTATCATCATAAACAATTGTGATAGGAAACAATATTTAATGAATTACATTCTTTCACGATATGGTAGTTTGTTGTATACATGAACGATGGTTTCGATTCCCATTTTATGGAAGAGTATATATATTTTGGTCATGAAATAAACATAATAAAATCTATTTATATGATACATATTGATGAAAACATATAATAAGTTTTTACTAATATTTTAGGGAGGTGGAAGAAAAAAAGAAACAAATATGTTTCGTTATGAACGATGTATATTATTTGAACCACCTCATTATGATTATACCTAAAGACTCACAATAATACATATATAATAAAACAAAGGACACTATTATGTGGTTTAAGGATTATGTAATGTTTTCTGAGCTTATTAGAACCTAAAGTATTTTTATATTTAAAATATATAGGGGAGGAGGTTCTATTTTATAAGTGAGAGGGATTTTTATATTAGTAAATAAACCAAACTATTTATAATGGGGAAGTCATTATCAAACAACGTGCCTAAAAAATAGATAAATAATGGATTTTAAGGGTGATATTTTTGATAAAACCACAAAAAATTAAAAAAAGATACATTTTTCAAACATGTCATTCCATTTACCTCTATGGTTACTCGCTTTTAAAATTTTATTTTTTCACCATAGTAACTCGTTTTTTAGAGTTTTAAATTAATTTTGAGTAGAAAATAAGTTATATATATGTAATAATGTTAATTATGATGATGTTAGGTATGGAATTATTTTATTACATTAAAATAAATGAATTTTTAGAATTAAATTTAAAATTAATCTTAGAAAATATGTCAAAAACTGGTGTTCCATGAAATGCCTTTTTTTAATAATATATTAGATTATATTATCTATTAGAATTGAAATAAAAATTATATAAATATAAATTAATATAAACAGTTTTATAATATATAAATTAAGGTAAAATACATCCATAGAAGAGTTTATTAGAATTAACTAAAATGGATATAATTTGTTTCATAAAAAATAATTTCTAGAAAACTTTATTGTTAAGAATAAAAATAAATATATTCCAAAGTCATGAAAATCGATGATTAAAATGAAATTATTTAGAGTATAAAAACAAAAATGGTATATAATTCTATTTAATAATTAACTTAAAATATGGTTTAACTTTTATATTAAAACATTTAATGAATATAAATTAAAGTATTTGAATTTTTTTTAATTTTCTCAATTCACTAAAAAATCATACATTTCATAGAATAGCCAAAAATGTCACATTGGATTAATATTGATAAAATTATTACAAATAATAATTTAATTTTATAAATTTATTTATATTATTTGTCTTATAATTAATTATAGTATTTTATTAAAAATAAATAATAAATATTTATGATGAAAAATTATTTTTTTGTAAAAATAGATTTAATAAAAAAATTAGGTATTTAAATCCTGAGAATGTATAAGCATGAATTTATTTAGTATTAACATTATATATATTTCATAAATTATTTAATCTTATTGATACACTCCAGTTTAACTGATAGGTTATAATACTTAAATTTTAATAATCATCGTTCATTTAGGCTTCGTAATGCTAGTCCCAAAAACTATCGATAAATGTTTTATATTATAAAAACTATGGGTACTAAAAAAATATGGAATATAGTTAATTTTAAATAATTTTTAATTTAAATAATATGTTTATAATAATATTTTAATATTATAATTTAGAAATAAAAATGAAAAATACGTAGAATGTTCTTGAATAAAGTGTAGGAGATGACCCTTTACAAAGAGAGGGTGATTCGAAAATCTTGGGAGTAGAGTATTAAGAGTTGGAGAGAACATTTGGTGGGATATAGGGAGTTATGTATAGATTAAATTATTGACATAATTGTTTTTAATGATTATAAATGATACGATTTTTTGGTTTTTACATAAAATGAGAGGTAATTCTGTATTATTTTATAAACATAAGTTTCTAAGTCTATATGATAAAATATTCAATACCACACACCATCACAGAGTTCTGGACTATGTTTTCCATCAAATTGTAAATATTTTCACTATAATATATTTCAATGAAAAAAAATACTTCAAATAATACCCCTAGTGATGTGTAAGTGAATCATGTTTATAAAAAAAATAATTTTAAATCCTAAAATTATAATATCTGTTTTGTAGGATTAATAAAAGGGTTTATAGACATATTCAAATAACCCAAAAATATATTATTTTAAATGTTAAACAAAATTTCGGTCTAGGATATTCTTTATAGTATTTATTACCTCACTTTTTGAATTTTATGATGTCATAATACATGTAGTTTAAGTATAATATACCTAAATTTCATTCAAAAATATATTTATCACATAAAATGAATAAACATTCACGATCCAATCATTTTTGAAATTATAATTTTGAAGAAAAGATTATTTTTTCAATATAATTTTACGAATAAGTTATTTTTTACTCTTTAATTAAAAATCCTGATTTACTAAAAATAAATATTTTTTAATATACTAACCACTTTGTCACCATATAAAAATTACATTATACTTCAATAGATAATCTTATCAATTATATTTAAATAATTGTTCCATAATATGAATATTTTACTAAAAGGTATTTCATTAAAAACATTCTTGAATTTATCAAATGTGTGTTTTATTTGAAAATATAGATTTCCAAAAAATACATTTTTTATTTCATTGTAAAAAAATATAATTTTTATCATAATAATTTTATAATAATTGATAAAAATACCTAAATATAATCAATATTTTATTAAAAAAATATATTCAGATATTATTATTTTCAAGATATATGACCCCTTAATACAATAGAGTACTCCTTAATAGTAAATTTTGATACAATAAAACTTATTTGGGGTGGTTCAGAAAATTATATTATGTCGTAATCTTGATAATAATGAAATTATCCCATAAATGGTATTTCTTATCTTTTACATCTTGGATATCATCATGGGCCTGGTCAAGGGAAAATCCTAGCGATGACATCACCCTTAAAAGAAAAGAAAAATATCCTCTATAGGGCAGGATTATACTATTTGAGGCCATTATTTCATCTATATGTGAAAATTGGATTTTATCTCAACCATTAATATAATATAATCATAATAGTTACTGAAAAGTATTTGTATAATCATTATCTAGGAAGATTAATTGTTATTTAAATCCACTAATCTATATTTTATAATCTACAAAAATAACCTTAGTAGTCCATGTATTTAATATAACTATATCACAGAAGAAGTAATTTATTCATTCAAAATTGAATTTCATTTATAATGGTTTAGGTTGTTACAATCATCCTCGCATAAAATATTCCTCCATTGAAATTTCTTGTCCTACAATAAAACTAAATAGGTCACTTTTTCCCATTACATCATTTTTTTCCTATGTTACTTCCCTAAAATTGTCGTTCCACCACAACATTTTGATCATATGAGTTTTACAATATTTTAGGGATTTTTCTCTATGATCTAATATTATCATATTTTTTCCTCTTAAGAAAGGTCAGCATCCAAGGGTAACACCTCAGTATTTATTATATATATGGGATACTGTATGTACTTCATCAATAGGGATACATGGAACACATAGTTTACTTTAGATAGGTTTGGTGTGAGTTCATGGTGGTATGCCACAAATCCAATGTGATCTAGGACCTCAATAACGTTGATGTATCTTAGAAAAATTATTCAATTCAACCCAAAAATCATGGCTTTCTTAAACAATGATAAATGAAGGAATACCATCTCTATAATGTTAAACTATTTATATCATCAACGTTTATCAAAATATATTTTATATCAACATTTCATGGATTTCTTATGATGCTACATTGTTTTAACCTTTTCTATCATCTCTTTGATATGACCATGTCCCATAAGTTTCTATAATCTAACTTCTTCCCAGCATGTCCAAGAATAACAAATCTCCCTATATATAGACTTCCAAAGAGATATTTTAATACTATAATGGAAACTATTAATATATGGGAACTAATATAAGGTAGGTGTTGATAAAAATAACCATGAAATTCTATTGAACATGATCTCAACCTATCCAATAGAGTTTTAATTGTCCTATTAGACTAATTATCTTTCAATATGTGATAACCAAAAAATGAAACTCACCTATATATCCAATAACTACTAAAGGAATCATTTGATCATATAGAAAAATCTCATATCTCTATCACATATAATGGAGAGTGGAACTGTTTTAAGTCTTAAGACAACCCCTATGTATATCATAGTGAGTTGGGGAAAAGGTAAATCTTTATTAGTATAAATGAAATCTACTACTATTTTTAAGTGTTTGTATACAACCAAATGTTGTAATTTCCTCTAGATGTTATGATAATTTCTTTAATGAATTTAATGATTATATATTTCCCATTTATATATTTGTATGGGAAAAAATTTCATTACATTGAAATACTTATATTATTCAATGTTGACTTTTTTGGAATACTAAGAATAAAGATACAAATTCTAAAATCTCCTTCTTCATGTTATCCCAACATAAGTTTTTCATAATATAATTATAATTCATTGTGATTCTAGGATGAGTATTGAAAGAAGATCTATTTTCATTATCTAGATGTTCACTCTTCATTTCTGGTTTTCATGGGACTTAAATTCTAGTTACAAAACTTATAAATCTGCATTTTTAAATGTTTAACTATATAATATTCACAAAATATTTATACAGTTCCATATCATATTTATGGGCCTCTATGATACACTCATAAATTGATTTTTTTAATAGTTATATTATAAATTAATGATGAATATACTTTAGCAACTCCAATTTTCATACTTATCGTGTCTATGATGATTGGATCCCATTAAATCCTCATCAGGGATAGGGTTGCGAGATCCATTTTTAATATATGGATCTGAAACATTGTTCAACATTCAAGGATGGGGATTAGGTGAATAGCCATAATATTTAAACATATCTAAGCATCTTAACGAAACAAATTTATCTCTCTCTTTTAGAATATATAAATGAGGCTTCTAAGAATCATATATATGTCACAATTTTCCGAATGGAGATAATTTCATCAAGACATAAATTAGAAGATAACAGTAGACAATTAAAAATAATGAATTGGGTTGTTGTACTATATGATCTTTAAATAGTGGGATTAATATATAATATCATTTTCATCTTTCAGTAGTGCACACTCCATTTTTTTGGATGCAATGAATTTGATCACAAGTCATACCCTACAGTTGGGTAATGTGAGCACAAGTGAAGTGATTAACATTTTCATTAAAAAGTTATTTATATCCTTAAATTCAAAATTCTGGATTAAATTCACCCATTTGAGTTAAAATGGTTATTGGGATTAAAAATAATTATAATTCTCTCACAAATCAGTTATAGTAACCATATAATACAAAAAAAATTAATAGATCTCAATCACATATGTTTTTTGGTTCCATGATTTATTTGAATATGTTTTTTAAATATCCATATATATAAATTTATTTGCGTTAAAATTCCACATAAATTTAACATGATAAATATGAAATTAACATTTAGTGTACTTCACATATTAATATTCATTCTGCAAGGTCCATTCTGTAGTTTTCAAATGATTCTTGTATTCCTCCATGATTTGGGTGTAGAAATGAATATTATATATATATAATAATAAAAATTTCTTGAGGTAATACCTCAAAACAATAATAATAAGAACCATGAAGATAGATGTAATATTCATGAGTCTAAATGGAATCACTATGAACACATCGTGCCTATATCATATACGAAATGCAGTCTTGTTGATGTCATCATTCTTCACTTCTATATGTAAATATCTCAACAGAAGATCCTCCAAAGATAATTATTATTCTACACATATGTAAAGACCCAGAAATTCCATGGAAAATATTTTTTCCCTTAAATAATTGGGAATTTATCGTGTCCGAAGTTTCTAACGGCGCCTGACTCCGAGGCCCGGTGTGTCTGGAATCAATTTCTGAAGTTTTGTTCGGGTATGTTCAGAAAACGTACATGCAGGATTTTATATCTTTTGAATCATGGATCAGAATTGAAATCTGAGGACACCGTTGAACTCGAAGCGCCTGTACTCGCTTAAGGAGACCTTTACCGCAGTTGCGTTTTATCGAGTTTGGAAGTTAAATTTTTGGGGGTTTCTAAATAAATTAAATAAAAATATGTGTAACATATTATTATTTATGTGGCGGGTTAATCCTCCAAGGGGTGGTTGGAGGTGGGTCCCACCCTCCATAACCTCCCTTGGGAGGATATTATGTGGTGGGGCCCACATGAGCTCAAACCCCCCTTAACCCCCCTTAACCCCCATTAACCCTTGGAAATCCCAATTTATTATAGAGCCTCTTCACCTTCCTCCGTATGTATGCAAAAAAAATTAATTAATGGCTTAATTAATTAATTTGAATTCTTTTAAATTCTATAAGGGAATGCATTGAAACCATACAATAATAGCATCTTTTTCTTTTATGTTGGTGGGTGTTTCTCTGTGCAGGAACTTTGAGAGAAGACTTGGGAGATTCTTGGTGGAGCCTTTCCTCTCGAACGAAGAACGACGCCCTCTAAAATGAAGAATGACATCCTCTCCAACGAAGAATGCACCGTTTCTGACGAATAACGAGGATGACGCTCCAACCCGGGATCAGCGGCGTGTGACCGGGGCAACGTATGATGACATCTTCGAATTCTTTTCCCGCGCCTTCGACAATGTTCACCGATTTAAAGGTATGGGATTTGTGTTATTTTTATACCCATATTTCATTGTTGAATTTATAGTTTGGAAACCAAATGTTAGCACCGTAACAAGGAGGGTTAGGACCACACTATCATAGTTTGACCCTCCCCTTTGTTTGTTCTCGTTTGATGACGATGGAGGTGGTCCTCAAAAAAGCAGCTAGACCGCTAGGCCGCCGAATCGCCGCAAGGGGGCGGCACCACCATTCTGCCCAGAGAAACTGAACCACGACCAGGTAGGTCGCAGCGGTGCCGATGGGGCGCGGTGCCGTCACACCGCACCAGAGAGGCACCATGGCCGGGAGGGATGCGGCAAATGTAGAAGTGCAGCACTGTCATGCCACATGGTAGAGCCGAAGGACATGGCCAGGTCGGGCAGTGGAAGTGATGTCACAGTTCCATCATGTCGCACGTAGAGCATGGGGACCGTAGTGTCGTCGTGCCGCGGTGGAGGTGCGGTGTTAGACGGTCAGGTTGGGCAGCCGTGGAGACAGAGCGGCGGGCCTCTCGGGATGAGCGGGATCCCTTTGGGTCCCGCATTTTTCGGACTGGTGCCACTGGGTGCCAGTTCGGCTCACACTTGAACGGTAGAGCCGTTCGAGTGCCAGGGGGTGCGCGAAACCCACCTTGGGCGCGGCTAGCTCAGGCCGCCGGGCCACCCACGGTCGTGCTGCCCTCGGCTAGGATATCTCTTCAGGTCGGGTCGTTCCCTCGGCTCGGGTCGCTTACTCAGACAGGATCAGACCCACAAATAGGGTCTGGCCAGGTCAGACTGACTGGGTCGGACCTTACCCGGACCTGCTATGGTCATTTACACCTTTTAGCCCGCATCTTTGTCTACGGGTGTCCGAACGACGAACCATATGCGGCGATGGAATTAATTAAGCAATTAGATTCTTTTGGAATATCCTACATGTGTATTGGACACATTTGGGATATGGTCAGGTTGGTTTGAACCTAAAAACCAACCATGTCCCTAGAACGGAAATGCCAATAACTCACAGTCCGGGGCATCCGATTGACGCACAATCTATCGTGTTGGGTTCCTTATGATGAGACGGAACTATGAGATACATCAAACTCAGGAATTAGTGATAGTTTATGTATCAAAACTTGGCTCGAGGAGCGGACCCTCCCAGAATCAAGCGTGCTGTGTGCGGGAACCCTAGGGCTGGCTGCGACAGCGATGACTTCTGTTCCAGGATCCTCTGTGGGTTCGACAACGATGACTTGTATACCAGGATCCTATGTGGGATCAATAGTGATGAATTCGGTACCGGAATCCTCCGTGGGTTCGACATTGATGACTTCTGTACCAGAATCCTCTGTGGGTTTGACAGTTGTGACTTCTATTCCGGTATCTTGGGTTGGTCCAACAGAATAGCTGGTCATGTATCATGTGTGGGTCCGACAGCTTAGTTGGTCATGTCTCCTATGTGGGTCTTACAGCTCAGATGATAATAGTTGGTCCTGTATCTTGTGTGGGTCCGACAGCTTAGCTGGTCTTGTGTCATGTGTGGGTCTGACAGCTTGGATGAATCAGTGACTACATCTGATCGTCTCTATCACTCTACAAAAGATGTATACCTATGTGAGATGAGTCATGTCTTTTGACCATTATCATCTTAGAGATTGATGTTAATTACTTTGTGGAATGGTTTGTGCTTAGGATCAAGAGTTGGAGTCGGACTGTGATTGATAACTTAGGTATATGTATGGGCATATAACTAAGTAGGGTCATCTGAGAATTCATGATTGTATCTTTCTTTGTTGTTTATCCTGGTTGGATATTGTGATACCTTGAGGGTCTCGGGGTCCCTAGTGAGTATCTTTATACTCACCCCTCCACAGGTTAAGCCCGCACCTCGTTGTGTTTGTTGCATACGACGGATATCGCTGATCGAGGTAGAGAGTTGTTGAGCCGGACGGTACCTAGAGGTGGACCACTTGACGAGACGTACACGGAAAAGATAGATAGACGTGGGGTGATGAGGAGGCCATCTGTACCCACCCTTCAGGTTGGAATCCCAGAGTATGACTCAGTAGTTGCTGTTTTACATTACTACAATTCTACTAGCTTTTCAGTTGTATTGTACATTACTATAGGGCTTGTATTTTTGGCCCCTTTACTTTTAGCACCATCATTTGTATACAGTTTCACATAGTGTTTTACTACCATTTGTGTACTCTGTTGTTTTTGTTTACTAATAAGAAGGAAATTACTTCCCAGTTTAGGGATTTATGCTTTTGGTTCTAGGCGCCAACCCCTAGCCTATAGAAGGCGGGCTTTGGGTACTCATGATATGGGCCCCGGGGGATGGTTCATGATAAATTGGTATCAGTGGGGTCGGTTCTACCGCAGAACATATACTCTGATTCATTTAAATGGAAATAGTGTTATCAGTTTAGGGAAACCAGTGTTGGTGCGGTAGTCGATGTATCCATACACTATATCTCTAACATCTGATTTCTGACTCAGTGCACGAAAACACTGATTGCGTGTGTTTATCCTTTAAAATGTTTTCTTCAGGAATACTTTGTGTTAGCTCACCAAGTATAACATATTTATTGTGGCACACCTGTTCCTTATCAGGATTCCACTATGTAGACAGCCAACTAGGGTTTCCGAGAGAGTACACGATGACGGCCCACCGAGTGACGAGGCTCCGGTTTAGGGCCCTCTTTCTTTGTTGGCACCATCAGGTGATGTACCAGCAGCAACACCACCCGTAGGGCAGAAGATACCCCCAGCCGTACTGGCAGACGGTGCATGCCGACTGAGTGCGTTTTACAAGTTCCAACAGTAGAGACCTCTGAGGTTTCGTGGTGAGACAGATTCCCAGGAAAATAAGGACTGTCTTGAGGAGGTTACTATGAGTTTTCTAGATGTTATGCAGTTTCGGCAGGATGACATGTCAATAGTTGAGTATTCATTGAAGCGTACCGACCATTCCTGGTACTCGATGAATATAATGTGAATAGTTCTCTAGAGCACGGACCTCTATGTGAGGTGTGTCTATGGACATCTGAGCCAACACTTTTTACTCTAAGCACTCCTACTTATGTTAGGGTTCTAGAGAGAATCCCTATTGTTGAATGTTCTTCGGTTGAGTGGATATAGCCATTGAATTCTAGTAGTGGGAAGTTGCGAACTGGCATCAGTCTCAGAGACTTGGGCATGTGAGATGTTTCAAGAAGAGGAAGTGTTAAGGACAGATGAATCTGTAGGGCAGTAGAGGTAGAAGTAGAGCTAAGTGAATAGCAGGATGAGGTTAACATTGAGACATGTTACAACCACCCACCTTGTAGTCCCCGTCAGGCTCAGGGAGCTAGAGGGAAAGGGAAGAGAGTAGCTGCATGTGGTCAAGGAGTGTTACCCAAGGTCTATAGGAATGATTTGATGTATGGTCTTTGTCTACTACTAGCGATCGTATTAATATACATAGGTACCAATCATTAGTTCCTTCCATGAATCTTGTCCCAGACCTAGAGTTTCCAGTTAAACCATTGACTTGACCCTCATGTCTGGAGATACCTTTGGGAGGATACTCTATAATCAAACTTATGCCGATGGTGTGATCTGACCCTTGAGGTGATATTTTTGGTTGGAACCTCTGGGTGGCAGTGTCGAGGCCTTATGACGTTAGTTTGGGTATGGAATGGGCAACCACTGTTGATACACTGATTGAATGTATTAGGAAAAAAGGATGTGGTTTATCTACAACGTTGGATGGGGTTTTCCTTGGTCGGTGAAAAGGAAAACCCATTTAGCACAAGATGAAATCATGCATAAGAGGGTGCAGTCGATCACTCATGAGTCATTCAAACATACCTTTGTGTCAGACTTCTACAGAGTTGCAGTACCGCTATCAGTATTGACGAATAAGGGGAAACCCTTCATGTGGTCAGAGAGATTCCAGAAGAGATTTCAGGAGCTGAGGCAGAGGATGACAAGTGGACTCATCTTAAGGCTACCGGAGGAGGGCGTACAGTATGTAGTATTGGGTGATGCATCAAGGACCAGACATGGGTTTGTCCTGATGCAGGAGCAAGCAGTGATCGCGTATGGATCTCGGCAGTTGAGATAGCATGAGAAGAACTACGCTACTCATGACCTTGAGGTAGCATCAGTGGTCTTATAATTGAACATGTGGAAGCACTATCTGATGGGAGAGAATTTTATAGTCTACTCTGACCACCAGAGTCTCAGGTACATCTTCTTATAGAAGGACATGAACCTGAGACAGCGACAATGGCTCGAGTTCCTCCAAGACTATGACTTCGAGATAGTCTATACTCTTGGTAAGGGGAATGTTGTAGCAGATGATATCAGCAAGAGATCAGGCATTCAACTGCTAGGAGAGGCGACAGAGCAGCTAGCCACATTGCAGATATCCTTTGCGAATAGGGATGGAGCAGCCTTTTTATAGTCTCTCACAGACACTCCTCCAATTCTTCAGTGAGTCAGAGAGGCACAATGTGGGGATGTTGACTGTGAGATACAACGTGCTCAGATATCCACTAGGCAGGAACCTGATGGATTTTATGAAGGTGTGGAGCACATCATTCTATTCAGAGGATGTACCATGGTACCAGTTGCACTTCAAGAGGTAGTGTTGCGAGAGTTCCACACATCTTTTTCAGCGGTACATCCAAGAGTGGTGAAGATGTGTCAGGATCTCCGACGACAGCACTGGTGGCCATGTATGAAGAAGTAAGTAGCAGTGTTTGTCTCACGATGACTCACTTTTCAGAAAGTGAAGGAAGAGCACCAGGTTTTAGCGGTCTTGGTTCAACCCTTAGAGGTCATAGAGTGGAAGTGGGGCATGATATCCATGGATTTAGTGACGGGACTTCCACGTACATCCAGAGGACACGACTCTATCTGGGTGATTTTATACCAACTCACCATGTCGGCCCACTTCCTACCAATCATGGAGCAGAGGTTAGTAGAGAGCTTGAGACTCCTCTCTGTATAGGAGATCGTACGTCTTCATTGTGTGCCATCGACGATCGATATGATTGATTCACTTCCCCACTATAGAAGGGGTTGTAAGAGGCTTTTGGGACGTAGCTTCGCTTGAGCACCGTCTTCCATCCTCAGATGGATGGTCAAACTGAGAGGACCATTCAGACTCTCAAGGACATTCTTCGTGCATGCATCCTAGACTTTGGTTGTAACTAGAAGGATCACTTACCCTTGGTAGAGCTTTCATATAACAATAACTACCACTCCACCATCGAGGTGGCACCATAGGAGGCACCGTACGACTGACCTTGCAGATCGCCTCTGTGATGGACTGACCCAGGGGAGTCAGCACTTGTAGGACCAAAGAGGGTGCAGGCTACGATGGAGAAGGTGAAGATCATCCAGGAGCGAATGAAGACTACACAAAGCAGGAAAAAGTCATACGATGATAGGAAAAGGAGACCATTGGAGTTTGAGGATGGAGACCACATCTTTCTATGGTTCTCACCTCGATGAGGTCTACAGAGATTTGGCTGAGGTGGAAAGTTATCTCCACGATTCATCAAACCTTTCTAGGTCCTCAATAGAGTAGGTGAGGTGGATTACCGCTTAGCTCTTCCACCTCAGTTGCACCAGGTGCATGACGTCTTCAACGTATCTCAGCTGAGGAGATACGTGCATGACCTGTCCCAAATCATCAACCATGAAGAGCTGGACATCGATAGCTGGGTGACCTTCATGAAGGTTCCACTTGATATTGAGGATTTACCAGAGTGGGTCCTATGTGGGTGGTGGATTCCTCTTGTGCGCGTTCGCTGGAAGCACGTGAACCTCCAAGAGAGCACATGGGAGAGGATGGCTCAGATTCATGCTCAGTACTCATATTTGTTCCCTTAGTTCGAGTGGTAGGTTATGGGGATGTAAATACTTGAGGTGTGGAGAATTTAAAGACCTGAAAATTCCATGGAATTTTTTTTCTCTTTAATGCTTTTGAATTTAACATGTCCGCAGTTTCTGACGGTGCATGATTCTGAGGCCCGGTGTTCCTGGAATCAATTTCTGAAGTTTTGTTCGGTTACGTTTAGTAAACATACGTGTGGGATTTTATATCTTTTGAACTGGTGCTCTAAATTGAAATCTGAGGACACCGTTGAACTCACAGTGCTGGTATTCACTTAAGGATACCTCTACTACAGTTGCGTTTTATCGAGTTTGGAAGTTAATTTTTTTGGGGTTTGTAAATAAATTAAATAAAAATACGTGTAACATATTTTTATTTTCTGGAGGTTTAATCTTGTAAGGGGTGGTTGGAGGTGGGGCCCTCCCTCCATAACCTCCCTTTGGAGGATATTATGTGGTGGGGCCCACATGACCTCAAACCCCCCTTAACCCCCATTAACCCTTGGAACTCCAAATTTATTGCGGAGCCTCTTCACCTTCCTCCATAAGTATTCCAACACAAATTAATTAATGGCTTAATTAATTAATTTTAATTCTTTTAAATTCTTTTGGTGAATGCATGGAAACCATAAAATAATAGCTTCTATATTATTTTATGTTGTTTGTTGTTTCTCTGTAGTGGAGCATTGAGAGAAGACTTGGGAGATTATTAGTGGAGCCTTTCCTCTCCATCAAATAATGACGCCCTCTCCAATGAAGAACGATGTCCTCTCCAACGAAGAATGCACCATTTTTTATGATGAATGAGGATGATGCTCGAACCCAGGATCAGCAACATGTGAGGGGTGCAACGTACGATGATGTCTTCGAATTCTTCTCCCGTGCCTTCGACCACATTCATCGATTACATGGTAGGGGATTGGTGGCATTTTTATACTCATCCTTCATCGTTGAATTTATAGTTTGGAAACCAAATGTTAGCACCATAACAAGAAGGGTTCGGACCGCATGAACATGGCCTGACCATCACCTTTTTTTGTTCCCATTTGATGACGACGGAGGTTGACCGCAGAAAGGAGCTGGCGGTGCAAGGTCATCGGGTCGCTGCAAGGGTGCTGCCCCGCCATGCTGCGCGGAGAAACCAAGTCGCGGTAAGGCGGGCCACAGTGGTATCGAAGGGGAATGTTATCATCACACCGCGCTGGAGAGGAACCATGGCCGGGAGGGCTGCAGATGATGTAGAAGTGTGGCGTCATCACGCCGCATGGTGGAGTCGAAGGCTGCGGCTAGGTTGGGCCATGACTATGAAGGTGCAGCGTCGTCGTGCTGCGCAGCGAGAAGGAGGATCGTGGCACTGTCATGCCATGGTGGAGGTGCGGTGCCGGAAGGCCGGGCCGGGCTGTCGTGGAGCCGGAGCGGTTGGCCGCTCCAGCCAGTCGGGGTGAGTGGGAACTTATCGGGTCCCGCAAGTGTCAGACCAGTGCCAACAGGCGCCGGTTCAGCTCACACCCGAACAGCAGGGTCGTTCAGGTACCAGGGGGCGCACTCCACCCCCCTGGGCGCAGCTAGGGAAGGTCGTCGGGCCTCCACAGCCAGGATACCCACGGCTAGGCCACCAACGGCTGGGCCTCCCTCGACAGTGCTGCCCAAGGCCAGGCCACCCTTCGGCCGGGCCGCCCACGTCCGGGCCACCTCGGGCCAGGCCGTCTCTTCGGACCAGGTCGTTCCCTCGGCATGGGTCACCTCCTCAGACCAGGTCGGACTCGCGGACCGGGTCAGCCCCCAATTCATAACGGGTCGGGCAGGGTCAGACCGACTGGGTCGGACCAGACCCGGACCCGCTATGGTCATTTACACCTTTTAGCCCGCATCTTGGGCTATAGGTGGCCGAACGATGAAATGTCTGCGGTGATGGAATTATTGAAGCAAGACGATTCTTTTGGAATATCCTACTTGATTTTTGGACATAGTTTGGTTACGGTCGGGTTGGTTTGATCCAAAAAACCAACCGAGCCCCGAGAATAGAAATGTCAATTACTCACAGACCAGGTGTCCGATTGACGCATCATCTATCTCATTGGGATCCTTATGATGATACTTAAATACGAGATACATAAAATCAGAAATTAGTGATAGTTGATGTGTCAACACTTGGATCGATGAGAGGAACCTCCCAGAATCGAGCGTGATGTGTGTGCGAACCCTAGGGATGGCCGCGACAATGATGAATTCTGTACCAGGATCCTATGTGGGTTCGATAATGATGAATTCTGTACCAAGATCCTCTGTGACTTCGACAGTGATGACATATGTACCAGAATCCTCTTTGGGTTTGACAGTGATGACTTCTATTCCGGAATCCTCCATGGGTTTGACAGTTCTGACATCTGTTCCTGGATCCTGTGTGGGTCAGACAGAATACTTGGTCTTGTAGCTTATGTGGGTACGACAGCTTAGTGGGTCTTGTATCATGTGTGGGTCTGACAGAACTCAGGACTCTGATAATTATTTTCTCTAAATCAATAGTGTTAATAGTATTGAGTGTCAATTTCATTATAGAGAGTCCAATGTTGGTGTGGCGGCCGATGTATCCAAACACCAGGACCCTAACCTCTGATTTCCAACTCAGTGCATGAAAACACTGATTGGATGTGTGTTTCCTTCGAAAAAGTTTTCATTGTGTCAGATCACTAGGTATACTATTTTAAACATGGCACATCGGGTTTTTTTTTCAGGATGGAACCATGAAGGCAGCTAGTTAGGGTTCTGTGTTACGTACGAGATGGTAACCCACCGAGTTATGAGGCCTCAAAGAAGGGCCCCATCACAGCGGAGGTACCAGCGGTACCACTACCCGGTGGGCCACTGATACCATCAACTCCAGCAGTAGAGAGTCCACGTTGTCTGAGTGCTTTTCATGAGTTCCAGCACCAAAGACCGCCCGGGTTCCGAGGAGAGACGGACCCACAGGCAGTTGGGGATTGGATGGAGGTTATTGTGGGAGTTTTTATATTGGTAGGGACACCATCCTTCCTATAGGTGATCCTTGCCGCGATTCTTCTGCAGGAAACAACAGGCAGATGGTGGAGCCTGATGCTCCATGTGCATGATGAGGCATCCCAACTTTGGAAAGACTTTGAGAGCCTATTCCTGGCAGAGTTTGTACCAACCACCCTTCGTGCGGTGTGGATTCACGAGTTACTTCCTCTGCAGTAGGGTAGCATGACAGTAGCATAGTACTCAGCGAGGTTCACCTACCTCTCACAATACTCTACAGATATGGTATGAGACCCATTTATTAGGGCTTGGACCTTTGAGCAGGGAATTGGGCATGAGATCAGAACTTCAATGATCTCCCTCAACATCCCTACACAGACGGGGGTATTGGAGCGAGCCCTCCTAGTGTAGAGGTTCCTTGCTGAGCAATCATCAGAAGTGAGACCAACTAATAGTCGACATGCACCAGAGTGTTCTGCAGCTGTATGTAGACAGATGATGTAGGGGCCCAAAAGGACCAGACCCACACGTGGTCGATTGTACGACTCAGGTTAGGTTGTGCGGGGAATACGAGACAAAGCTAGCCATATGAGGAGTAGGTAGTGCTATGCATACAGCGGGCAGGTTTACATGGCTCAAGACTGCCCGAACCACCCTCCAGATGAGCAGAAAGCGGTAGAGGGACCTTCCATGCAGAGGCAGAGGTTCGACCATTGTGGTCCACCAGGAGCAGGTTGACGTGGAAGATAAGCTTGCCGAGCAGTAGGTGGTGGACGACGTTTCGAGGCCCTACCACCACCACCACCAAGAGTTCCACCCCGACTGTAGGGAACGGCTGGATAGGGGAGAGCTCAGCTTTAGGCAGCTGAGGCCTATAACCATAGTGCTCTGGGAGTAGGTGGACAAAAGGGGGACTAGTTCCAGGAATATAGTCCTTTGTTCATGAAGCTTCTAGCTTCATTTTTGTCGTTGTTTTTGGTTGCTTTGTGTCTATGTACTTTGATCTACAGTAATAAAAGACACATGTCCTTGTGACGTTTGATTTACTACCTTCGGTGTGGATAATACTAAGAGATTATGAGTAAAACCATTTACCTGACCCTCACATTCAAGATTCTTACTAGAGGAGACCCAGTGACCACACACTGATGACGATAGTGTGACTCAACCCTTGGAGGTGAGAGTAACAGTTGCATCTCTTGGTAGTAGCGTCGAGGCCTTGCAATGTCTTCCATGGAATGAATTAGTACCGTTCATGTTAGGATAGACTGTATTAGGAAATGGGTGTGGTTCATCCAGGGGATGATACCAGAATTCTCTTTTCGGCAAAGGATAAATCTTAGCAGCTCTTGTAGGATGTAGGCGAAGAAGGTTGTAGACTATTTCTTCTAAATTGGCCAGTCTCACCCATAGTTCACTGGGTGAACTCTTTACAACATACTCTAACAACCAGAGTCTCAAGTATATCTTCTCTCATAAGGACCTGAACCTGAGACAGTAATGATGACTTGAATTACTCCTGGACTATGAAATCGAGATAATATATACTCTTGGAAAGAGGAATATTGTAGCTGATTCTCTCAGTAGGAGAACAGGCATTCAACTGCTAGGAGAGGTGACATATCAACTGGTCGCGTTGAAGATATCCATTGTGGATAGTGATGGAGTAGTCTTTCTTCAATCTCTCATAGTAACTCCTCCACTTCTTTTGTGAGTCATAGAGGCACAATGTGGGGATGTTGACTATGAGATGCGACGTGCTGAGATTTCCTTTTGTTAGGCACCTGATGGATTTTCTGAAGGTGGGGAGCACATCATCCTCTTCATAGGACATGTCATGGTACCAGTTTCACTACTCGAGGAGGTGTTGAGGGAGTATCACACTTCCCCTCTAGCAGTACATCCAGGAGTGGTGAAGATGTATCATGACCTCGGACGACAGCACTGGTGGCCGAGTTCGAAGAAGGCGGTAGTAGAGTTTGTATCATGGTGCCTCACTTGTCAGCAGGTGAAGGCGGAGCACCAGTTACCAGCAGGCTTGGTACAACCCTTAGAAGTCCCAGAGTGGAAGTGGTATGGGATATCCATGGATTTCGTGACGGGGCTTCCATATACATCCAGAGGACACGACTCTATCTGGGTGATTGTTGACTGACTCACCAAGTTTTCCCACTTCATACCGATTAGAGAGCATGGCTCAGTAGAGAGCTTGGGATGCCTCTACAATCATGAGATCGTATGACTTCATGGTGTACCATCGACTATCGTCTCCGATAGGGATGCTCGTTTCACTTCCTAGATAAGGAAGGGGTTACAGAAGGATTTTGGGACGCAACTTCTCTTGAGCATCTCTTTCTATCCTCAGACGGATAGTTAGACTAAGACGACCATTTCGACTCTCGAGGACATGCTCCGTGCATGTGTCCTCGACATTGGTCAGAGATGGGAGGATCAATTACCCTCGGTGGAGTTTAAGTACAGCAACATCTACCACTCCACCATCGTGATGGCCCCTTATGAGGCATTGTACGACCGACCTTGCAGATCACCTCTATGCTGGACTGACCCAGGGGAGTCAGCACTTGTAGAACCAGAGATGGTGCAGGCTACGACGGAGAATGTGCAGATCAACCGGGAGTGGATGAAGACTGCACAGAGTAGACAGAAGTCCTATGTTGATAGGAGACAGAGACCAATAGAGTTTGAGGATGGAGATCACGTCTTCCTACGGGTTTCTCCTCGAAGAGGTTTAAAGAGATTTATCTGAGGCGGTAAGTTATCTCCATGATTTATTGGGTAGTTCCAGGTCCTCAACTTAGTATGCGAGGTGTCTTACTACGTGGCCCTTCCTCCACAGTTGTATCAAGTGCACGACGCCTTCCACGTATCTCAGATGAAGAGATACATGCATGACCCATCCCACATCATTGACCACAGAGAGCTGGACATTGATGATGGGGTGACTTTCACAGAGGTTCCAGTGGATACTATGGATCAACAAGAGTGGGTCCTACGTGGACTGTCGATTCCTCTGGTGAGCATTTTCTGGTAGCACGGGAACCTCCAGGAGAGCACATGGGAGCAGGAGGCTCAGATGTGTGCTCAGTACCCCCATTTTTTCCCTAGTGTATGTTGTCGCTTTACGGGGAATAAATACATGAAGTGGGGGTAATGTAAAGACCTAGAAATTTCAATGATTTTTTTTTCTTAAATTATTTGGAATTTTACAAGTCTGTAGTTTCTGACAGTGCCTGATTCTGAAGCCCGGTGTGTCTCGAATCAATTTCTGAAGTTTTTTTCGGGTACGTTCAGTAAAAGTACGTGTGGGTATTTCTATCTTTTGAACAGGTGCTCAGAATTGAAATCTGAGGACACCGATGAACTCGCAGTGCTGGTATTCACTTAATAGGACCTTTACCGCAGTTGCGTTTTATACAGGATGGAATTTATAAATTGGGGTTTCTAATTAAAATTAGAAATTAAATAAAAATTTGTGTGTAACATATTTTTATTTCAAAAGTGTTTAAAGTGTCTAGGTGGAGGTTAGGGGTGGGTTCCACCACACCATAACCTCCCTTGGGAGTATATAACTAGGGGTGGGGCCCAAACGAACACAAACCCCTCAACTCCCCTTTAAACCCCCCTTTGTAACTCTTGGACTCCCCTTTGTATTAATTGAAGCCACCTCCCTCCTCTTTAAATTTTGAAAACTCTACACCTCCCACCTTCTCTCATTAATGTTCCAACACCATCAAATTAATTAATTATGCTCCATAAATTAATGTTTTAATTTGAATTGTTTTGAAATGCATGGAAATATTAATTTTGGGGAGCCTATTATTTTATTTGCGTTGGAAAATATTCTGTTGGGAGGCTTTGGGATAATTAGAAAGAACAAAATCCTCTCCAATGAAGAACATCCCCTACATTTCTAAAACTGGGGAATAACATGAGGTGACACCCACGAGGAATTCCATTTTCCTTTCTCTTCATCTGCATCAAGGGAGAAGATGCCACCCGCGAAGAACGTCACAAAAAACAACGCTTCCTCCTCGGACACACCCGACATCAACAAATTGACGCCGACATCAACGAACGAACTTCGAATCAAGGTAGGGAGTTTTGTGTAATTTTTATTTGAATAAAATTATACCCTTGTTCTTGATGAATTCTATGGTTCGTTCCTTGGCCTTTTTGATATCGCCTAACGTATAGGGTGCGGGCCGAAAGAACATGGCCCGACGACCCTCCGTTGATTCTTTCTTGTGTTGACAATGGAGGCGAAGGTGGTAGGGAGCGGTGTCG
The DNA here is from genome assembly GCA_963277665.1 of Viscum album. Lineage (NCBI taxonomy): Eukaryota > Viridiplantae > Streptophyta > Magnoliopsida > Santalales > Viscaceae > Viscum > Viscum album. The sequence goes on along the minus strand of OY728157.1, from coordinate 1,254,844,326 downwards.
TCACACCACATCGAAAGAAGGAGGCCACAGACATGAAGACTGTGGCAGACGGAAGAGGTGGCGGTGACCTAAGGCAGCAGCCGCACACCGGCCGTATGAAGGAAAACCGCGGCCCGCATCCGCGGGCCGCTCGTGCTGAAGAACCAGTGGGATACTGCCGGCCGGGCTGGTGGACCGCGAAACCCACAGGTGCCGCTTAGAGGAGATGCGGCCCACATCTGTGAGCTGCTTGGCTGGGAGAATCGTCCGGCTATAGCCGGCAGGGATGGAAGATCGTGGTGCGCATAGGCGCCCCGCAGCGGGGGAACTGCGGTCTGCTCGCTGGCGAACTCGCCGGCTGCCTGCCGGCCGGGCTAATGACCCACGACCTCACTTGGCACCGCATGGGGGAGAGAGCGGCCAGATGTGTGGGCTGCTCTTTCCGGACAAGACCGGCCGGCTACGGCCGGTCGGGTAGAGGCGGGGCGGTACTGCTTGGCATCGCAGGCGAACCGAACCGGCCCGCAGCGCGGGCATGGTCCGTGGGTGGGCCGCGCCCCACCAGGCCAGGCCGACCCCCCAACTGGGTTAGACCCACCGGGCCGGGTCCGCGGGTGGGCCGCAGTCCACTAGGCCGGGCCGAACCCCTGCTGGGTCGGACCCTCCGAACTGGGTCAGGCCGGCCCGCCAGACCACTGGGCTTGACGGGGCGGACCCGTCTTCGCTTAAACATGAATATCTCCTAGACCGCACGTCCGATCGGTGCACCGTCTACGGCACTGGGACCCTCACGAAGAGGAGGTCATTTTTCAATATGCTAAGTGAGTTTTGAAAAACTATGGAATGTGGTCGGGTTTGGACCGAGTGTAAATCCAACTTGGCCCCAGGAACGGAAATTCCAATAACTCTCAGACCGGGCGTCTGATCGATGCGTCGTCTGTTGCATTGGGTTCTTTATGATGATATGTAACTACGGGATAAATCAAATCAGTACTTTGTGATAGTTGATGTATCGAAAATTGACTCGAGGATCGGACCCTCCCAGAATCGAGCGTGTTGTGTGCGGGAACCCTAGAGATGGCTGCGACTGAGCTGACGGAATTCTCCGTGGGTTTGACAGTGACGTCTTCTATAGCAGGATCTTACATGGGTTCGACAGCGATGACTACTATACCGGAATCCTACGTGGGTTCTACAGTGACTACTTTGGTGCCATGATCCTACGTGGGTTCAACAGCGCTGATATTGTTCAACTATCATACATGGGTTCGACAGAGGAGACGATTCAGAGGCAACATCTAATTATCTCTACCACTCTTCGTGAGTTGTATACCTGTGTGATCTCAGTCATTTCATTAAAAAATTATCAACCTGGTGATTTACTTTACTTACTTTGTGAAATGGTTTGTGCTTGGGCTCGAGATTTGGAGTCGGAATGTGATTGATAACTCAGGTATATGTATGGGCATATACCAAAGTAGGGTTAGTTGATACTTCGTGATTGTATCTTTATTCTGTGGTTTCTACTTTGGGGATTTTTTGAGACCTTGAGGGTCTCAGGGTCCCTACTGATTATAGTTATACACACCCCTACACAGGCTATGCCCGCACCTCGTTGTCTTGGATGCAGATGATGGACAACACTGACCGAGGTGGAGTGTACGAGGACTGGACAGTACCCAGAGGTGGACCTCACGACGAGTCAGTACCTGGAGGAGATAGATAGCCATGGAGCACTGAGGAGGATATCTGTACATACCATTCGGGTTTGATCTATGGTGGATGATGTAGTAGCTTCTAGGCACCTTCCAGTTGTTTGTCTTTTTAGTTTTACCAATTTTTCCTTTACTTGTACTATAATGTTGGGATTGTATTTCTGGCCCTTTTACTTTCTAGAACTTTTTATGTATTCAGTTTTTACTTAGAGTATGCTTCCGCTTGTTATCTGGTTGTGTTTGTATTTTTATAAAGGCAATTACTTCCCAGCTTAGGGATTTACACCTTTGGTGTTCGTCGCCAGCCCCTGGCCTATGGAAGGAGGGAATGGGGAAGTCACGAAACGGGCCCCGAGGACGGGTCGTGACATATATATTATATATGGTAACTTTGACATGTAGTATCATTAATTATTTATTCTTTATGGTATTTAATGATTCATTTTTATTTATTACAATTGAGGAGATTTTATATTAAAATTAACAAGTGGTAACAAATTCAATAAAACAATTCTTTTTCATTATGTTATAATATTTGTTCATTTTAATAGATAGTATAACATTATGTGTCTAATCACTTTTGAATATGTAAATATATATATATATATATATATTTATATTTATTTACAAATCCATTATTTGGATTTATATTAGCTAAAAATAATCAATTCCTTAATTAATTATCACTTAAACATTATGATCATTATAGGGGTTTATTTGACAATATCATTTAAATTGAGATTATTTATTATAGAATTTCAATTAAATGAAATTATTTGATAATTTTTTAAAAGAAAATTAATTTTCTTATCATCTAAAAAATCATTATATTTACATGTAAAAGTATATTTTTTCACACTTTTTTACTTCAAAAGAATTATAATATTCTTTTATGGAAACTAGAATCGATTTCATTCTTCATTAAATAACAAATTTTTCAAATTAAAAAAAAAAAACAAAATTTGTTTAACCATTTTAAAATGATTTAGAACACAAATTTTCACCAATGTTTACTCTTTAAAATAGTTTTTACTTAGATATTATGTAATTTTTTTAAAAAATACCATATTTTATTTTACAGAAACTCTGAATGGAATCATCTTATCATTTGCTAAATAATGAAAATTCTTATCATTTTACTATGGAAATGGAATAATGAATTTTCACACGTATGACATGTACATAATTACTCACCATCATGATCATTATTTCAATAAATATTCTATTTCAATATTATGAGTACTTTTTTAAAATAATTTCTTTAAATATAATTTTAAAATAAATGGATTATCATAATGTCATCCAATGTGAATGATTGTGTTTTCCTAAAGAATTTTTTAATGATATTGTTATTTTATTCACATTCATCAATTAAAACAAACAATAACTTTTACCCCAATGGGTATATATTAGGTTGATAACTTCATTAACCATCCTCTTGATGGTTTATGATATTTTCGACTATGTTGACAATCGAGAATCACTTCCATGATTTATTTTTGTATTCAAAAACATTTATTCAAAATTATCACATTCTGGATATCATCATACATTTAATTTACCCTAAATATCCAAATTATTTATTATATATGTTTTTATTACATAAAAAATATATCATTTCTACATAAGGTTTTCTTCATTGAATTTCATTTATTTAACTGTGGATATATTCATAAATTTGTATTCTTTAATCGATATGGGTATTGGATAAGATATATTTTTTATGAATTATGTTCATTATTTGATATATGAATAATGATTTGGATATGTATTAAATGGGTGTTTCCAAGTTATAGATAACACCTTGATGCATCAAGAGTTCAATGGGAATAATATGTCGGCTAGACTTATTAAGGGGGGTTTTCACATAGTTCTTTTAACCATCTTGTGAAAGGTCTTAACAGTAATGTTACAATGTACCTAGAAAACATATTTACAAAATATTTATTTCCTTAATTTAGAATTTTTTATTACTGTAATTTATATTTTAACATTGAAATTATCTATAGATGTGTTCCGTTATATATTTATTTATTAAATAGATATTTATAAAAAAAATATTTACATTTTCATATTTATTATGACTTTTAGAGATATTATATTCAAGTTATTTTCTAATGGAGTTTGTTTTTAGTTATTTCCTATTATATATTTATTATTATCCATGAGATCTTCATATCGATATTAACTTTAGATGTGCTCCTTTCTCTATTTATTCTTTATATGTCATGTGTATTCAATTATTACATTTCCTTGTTGATTATTATTGATGACTCATGAATGCTTGTACTATACATAACCCTTCATGAGCACTTGATCTCACCATTATATTGTGTCCCAATCTATGTATTCTATAACGATTTATGTGATATTTATATAGAGATATGCTAGAATTAATATAGTTATTCTCAAAAAAATATGTTATATTATGTGTATTTAAATGTATTATAAGAATCATGATGGTATGATGTTTACAAAGAATACTAAACTGATCATTAATTTATGATAAAATTCATTTTATCTTTGTCAAAAATAATGGTAGCTTGCACTGACTTCGAGATTATGGGGTTGGGGTCATTACATTTACTAAATTCCTTCCCCCAATTTAAAATAATATGAAAACATAATTGTGTGTACATTAAGATTACACCTTCATGATTGGTGTATTTAATTTCAAATAACTATATAACATGGCTTTTTCTATAAATAGATTTAATAAATAAATGTATTTTTATTACCTTGTTTCAGTTTTGGAAGTCTAATTTTAATATTATTTTAATAATATTAGTTATAAATAGTCACCATGGATTTTAATCACCTTAATTAAGGATACTAAGACACTTATAAAATGAGAAATTAAAATCATTATCATCCATTTTCATTATTCATATCTTCTGAATAAAAATTATTTATCAATTTAATAAAATGTTTTGAAATCATTAAGCATATTTAAAAGTGAAAATATCATTATATGATATCATGTTATTACACAATAAATTGTAATAATATGCTCTTCTTTGTGATAGTATTTCCACCAATATTAATGATATTGTAATGATCATGTAATGAATTATTGAGAAATAATAATTACGAAAAATAAATAGTTATTATTATTAATTTTTTATTTTTTTATTATTTCACAAATTTATAGTCCCTCAATAGGAACATGAATTTTGATTTCCCTGACAGGATTATGGGTGAAACATGATATATAATTTATTATCAAATTAAAACAATTTTCACTTTAACTCTCAGTAAACCCAAATGGATTCTTACCTCTCAACCTTAAGGGTAATTTCTCTACAATATTTTTTATGTTTTGATCTAGAATAATAACTTTAAAAATTGAATCTTATAATTTCTATGATTCATTTTACAAACCTTTAGTGTTAATGTAGATATAAAATAGTTAAATGTGAATTTACATGGGTCAAACTCACATATCCATGTTGAAGTAGAATGCATCAAAAATGTACTATACACTATATCTATATAAATTTCATTACTATTCATAGTGTTTTGGTTCTATGTTACTCCCTACCCAGGCTCCCAACCTTAAATAGTTTAGGGACAACTTAATACTTTCCAAGGGACACTACCAATAACATTTATTCAATAGTTCACTAAGGTATAAAGGATCAAAATTTCATATTTTATGGACATGATGGCCCTTTCAGTAGCTTCACATTAATGAAATGCATCCACATGTATAGATAGATTCTTTGTTGAGGTCCCATTTGGATTCAATTTTATAATTGTTGAAGAAGACCACATGAACCACCATCTTCTTCCTCCATCTAAAACTAAATCTAAAATTCCACCTTCTAGAACATAGCTTTGATCTTATTCTCAAATTTTTATAACACAATAATATCATTTCTATTATTTTTTGACATGTTTATTGTGTTTCAACATCATATACTTCCTCCTCACACTAACTGGTAACTCCTCTTCTACTCTATGAAATATATATACAATATGTTTTATGTTTTATTTATTTGGTAACTACTTCCAGTATATATCACCTATTGAAATTTGGAATCCATGAAAACAAAAACTAGACACCTATGAAAATAATTATCGGATATAAAATGCTCCCACATCTCCCTAAAATTTACCTCCACAATATCCATAACCACCATCAAAAAAATATCAATAAGTTATTATTTATATTTATTTTATATCATGGATAATATCTCAATTATGTCACCTTAAGAATGGTGTAAACTCCCTCCAGATATTACAGAATGAAGACCTAAATTAATGTCAACTTATTAAAAAAAATTAATAATTGATCATAAATCACCTGAATCAAAACCTCCTCATTTGGTGCATCTCTTAATGGTATTCCCAATAATACAACAATCTTTCAGACACTATGATGTGTTCTTTTTTACTTCATAAATATCATTCAATTAAATATATATAGAACCATGGATTATTAGACATGTTTCCATCTAACATAGAATTTGAAATTACACATGCATTGTTTGTGAAAAAAAACATCACCATGGAAACAACCTTGACCATAATAGTCCTTCATTTAGATCATATATAGACTCTCAGGAAAACAATCTGATCATAATGTTATAAAGTATCTCCCTTGGACATGTTGAACACTTTGAGCTGCATGTATTCAATGTCGTAGAAACTCTAATCCATGAAAAATTATCTATGGAGTATCACAAATAATATACATGTGTTATATTCACCATCAATTGTTTAATGTATTAGGAAACCTGATATTTTACCTGTTTCAAAGGTACTCTAGAATTCCACTATGGTGATAATTATTTCATTACCAATTCCAATGTTCCAGTGTTGGGAATATGATTCACTACCACAGCCATCACAATGTTTGTGGTAACAACATCCTCCTTCAACATTATCACCATTCTAACTGACTACATTTTTGTGTTTATAATCTTGGGAAACAACAATTCAATATAAAAAACATACATTATAATAAGTAATGGTCCTCCTTTATATTTCTCTAATAAGACCTAAACACTTATTTTCCCCTTATCATGACCTTGTAAAATCTGTTTAGAATTCCTTTTCAATTTCATATTTTCATTGAAAACTATTTTATTACTTAATACTCGTTAAACCCAAAGAATAATATACTATAAATATTTTAGTAATAATAATTTTCTTTCCCAAAACTTCCTATCCACTCTACCGCTAATTCAATCTAAAATAATCCTATAAAAAATTCAACTTCTTCTCATAAAAAAAAATCAACAACATGTGTTTAATATCATTGGTAATAATATTCCATGAATCACTTTAGTCATATTATTTCTTATCTTGAATATGGTTTTGCTTACTTTTCATAAATCCAACACAATCCTTTCGGGTTCCTGACAATATAATCCATTATAAGTTATGGAAAAAAGATGAAATTTATAAATCATGTATTTATTACTATAATATATTGTATGTGGAAAAAAATATTATCATACACATTACTCAAATGATGAAATAAGTTTTTAAATAATAAATTTCCTTTTGTGAATATGATAACATTGTTTCATCTTTAAATATTATTTCCTTGATTCATGGGAATAAAATCCAATATAGAAAAGATCCATAAGTTTCCTCATTATACAAGATTAATTACTCAAGGGATTAAATTCTACCTATGAGGATCGAGAATAATTTCTAATCTACACACATCTCCACAAATATATTCATCTTTTACCATTAACGACATGCTAATTAGAAAAATATTCATAAACCAAATTCATATAATCTTTTATTTGTATTATCAACTCTAAAATCTCTCTTTATAAAATATATATTCCTTATCAAGATATCCATTGAGTGAATTTACCACTTAGAACTTGGGATTTTATCAAATTATTTAATCTTATATATCATATGATGAGTGTAAAAACAAGTTTTTTGTGGAAAATAATAATGATATACACATCACACCTCAATAACAATGAAAAACACAGATAGTATTTTATATGTTACAATTTTTATGACTTCTAATTATCAAAATCACACTTTTACACCAAAATGTTTGTGTAATAACATTAATGAACTTTTTTTGTTAAGTTTAGTTTATTTTAATATTGATTGTAATTTTTAAATACACATTGATAACATTTATAACATTCTCCACTTATTCCTATATCATATAAGGCTATGAACCATTTGAATTTTTTTTTGAAACTTCCCATAATACATTGTCTCCTACAACAATATATGAGGTTAAAATAATGGACACCACATGAGGAATTTTTTTGCTATTATTTTAAATATATTACATTTGAGTTTCTCACACACTATCCTCATAAATTGTATCCCCCATTAATATTCATAATATTAAAAATACATAAAAAGGCATATAGGGATAGGGGTTCCCCAATGTCCCCCTCTTAATGAATGTGGTTGATCCTTTTATAAAACCCATGAACTTTTATGTTTCCTTTTTCCATTTATATCATTAAAGAAAGTAATTTAATAATCTCTCCAGTATCATCATTCCCATCAACACTAGTATCTATCCTTCTCAACATATTTCCATAGTATATCCTTTATGTGATACCCTTCAAACAAATATCTTCATTGATGAAATAACATTCATTATACCTAGGATTTTTCTTTTCTATTGTTGTTGAATCGATCAACCTTGAATAAGCATCTTATCGGGTTTTATCATTGTTTGGCCTGACCTCAAAATTTATTATCCATTGTATCTTATTCTATTGAATTTCACTGCTATGTAATATGTGAAATTTTCATCACTTTTCTTGGATGTATGTGACTTTAGTCGGGGTTCAATTTTACAAGGGGTGATTTTATTTACTTATTTATCTTTAATAGTTGACAAAAATCATGGATTACAATTATAATTTTTTTTTCATTATTTTCAAGAGATTTGGTTTAAGTGTCCAAATAATACTACATGATACACCCATTATTGATGATAATCCTAATTCCCTAAAACGTTGTTGGTGTTTTAAAATGTAACTAGCCTTTTCATTGGATAAAATCTTTAATCATATATCATAGGAGTTGATTGTATCATTATGACATCTTTATCCATCCATGCATTCCTTCAAATTCAAATAACATTCAATGTTATTGAGGCTTAAAAAATATATAATGTACCTCATGAATTAAACCTCATGTGTTTTCTCCATGATGGAAATATAAGAATAGCTATAGTTTTTTATTCACCAATGGTCTTTTGGGATTCATTGAACCGACTATTGATATGCCTAATTCTTCCATAATACGAGTAATTGCATGCCTCTTTTATTTATGGATTATATTTTGTTCAATTATAATGAAACATTTAATTAATTTCACATTTGGAATTTAGGATCATTCTTTTATCGGAGGCTTCAATTAGATGGGTTTTAAATTCTAATTGTAGGTGTGTATCATCTCATTAAGTTCTATAATCTTCTTATCTTTTTCATTAAATTGTGAAAACAAAAAATTTACATAAAAAGAAAAAACTAATTTTTCTTCTTTATTAATGTTTATTTTATAATGGAATGACTATTTTTTATATCCCTTATCTCTATCATTTTGGTTTCAAATTTCAAATGAATAATATTCAATAAAGTAATTTTATTCTTTAATTCTTATTTAAATTTAAATTATAATGAAATTATAGGTAACATATTCTATAATTTACCTCTTCACCTCTATTTCAAAATAATCAATAATTTTATAATAATAAATTTTCATTATTTTCCATATTTCTACCATCTCTTGTAGATATAGAATCTATATTTGGATACTATATGAACAATACCTTTATTAGAAACATGATATTGTTTTCACCGCTCTAGATTTGTTGGAACAATTCATTTCTATAATGGTGTCTGAAACACCTCATCATATATACAATCCATGTTAATAATCAGATTTAATAACATGTTAAAAATTTACCTTGGAAGATAATTCATCTTTAGATATGATTTCCTATTTTTTTATTCATTCAACTATAAATAATGAAAATTTTCTATGGACTATATTTTATAAAAAATTAATATTTTAAGTGCATCAATATTCTTCTATATATTCTACATTGAGAAATATCATTATACATATATATATATATTATAAACATGTTTTAATGATATTTTGAATGATTCATCAATATCAGTGTTCATTTCATTTACTCCAAAGATACCCTTGTGTTGTATTAATTGAAGAATACAATCTAAAAAACTATATTTGGTTTGCCTAAAAAAATGTTTCATGATGTAATTGAAATCTGTTTTCTATTATTTAAAATTAATTACATCAAATTTTAATACCTTCACTACATATTCTATTTCTCTTCAAAAATAAAATAAAAAGTGTCAAATAAATAAAAAATAAAAAAAATAACCAACCCAATGGAACCAATTGGTAGTGCCTCAAGAGTGTCTTAATGTGATTTTTCACTTAGCAAGGGTGGGGGGTTGTGTTTGAGGTTGGATGGAGAAATCAATGTATACTATGTTTTATCCCATTAAAAAAACTTCTTCTTAACACTCAATGAAATGAATGGGTATTGAAAAATAATCATTGAGGGTTACATGTTATGATATTTTTCATAAACATTAATCTAATAAAATCATATAACTAGGATATCATATAATTATTTTGATTCATATTACCATATTTTTAGTGTGAATATATAATGTAAATAGGGAAATTTTAATATAATCTGATCACCCTCATAGGGATATGTACAACGATCATACATTAGTGATGTTACATGAAATAAATCCATATAAAGCACACCACACATCAAAATGGGTTCGGGGTAGATCACTAAATTCCCAGTCTCATCATCAAAAAATGTTCAAGGAAAACTCACTACTACCTAATTGTCACTACATCTAATATTTATTCTTTTACACACTATGGTGGAAAGGATCACCTTAATATAGTTTAGGGATATTCAAGTACTTTCATCATCTTTGCATTATCAACATGAATAATCAGTATAGATAAACTCTCTTTTGAAGCCCCACTGGGATACTCCTTCACAATATTTGAACAACACCTCTTGTAGGACCTTCTTTATCTTACATCTAAAATACAATCTATAATGGAACCTTATTTTAATGATCCTGGAATCTTTATCACACCATTCTATTACATATAAAAATAATTCCATCTATTTTTTGCATAATGTTATATGAGTTACGTCTACCTTTTCTTCTTCCATTCCCCAACTAGGAACACCACTAATTATCTGAGAAATGTATATGAAAAATGTTATGTGTTCTCTATATACATTAACTATTTATATAAAATAAATGATCATTAGTTAGGGAGGTAATTCTCCCAAATATTGGACACATTTAATTATAATTATGGTATATAATAACTTCTCGTAACCACTCACAATTCTCCTCCATGATTTCTATAACAATAATCAAATAACTACTTCATAGTTCCATTCCTCTCACATCTGTATTTTGAATTCATTGTAAATTAGTTCACCATATTAATTATAAAAATTTCCATATAATATTTCATGAATATTGAGTGAAATTCAAGTGAAATGATTACTAAACCAATTGATAATAGTTCAAGTAATATTTAATTCAAAACAACTACATTCAGTGAATCTATTACCAAAGAAATGACCAAAAATATTTAATTCTAGAAATAATACCATGGTATTTGTATTAAGTGAATAACATTACATTCCATATAACTAGATCTGAAACTTTTTTTCCTTATTTTATTATCCTATATAATGTAAACCACCACTTATGTCCCCTGGGAATGACTACACAACACAATAATCCCCAAAACCATAATGGATTATCATGTGGGTTACAAGTTTAATATTATGAAAATAAGTTGTCGATTCATGCCCAATGAGCATTGAAAATATATAATGGGAGAAATATGTGATATATGGGTACTATTTTACCTGTAATGAAAATTATGTAAGGGTTAAAGAGACACATAGATCACATAACCCATAATAGGACAAATGATCACATAACATTTGGAAGGCCTTGAGAATGACTCATGGGAAGCACATAACCTATTGCAAGATCACATGAATCCACTTTTACAAAACATCATTATTATTTCAATGTAATATAAGACATTCTATGAATGTGCGGTGACTTATATATGATATCCCTCGAGTCATGTGGCATTTCAGGTGCCAGGTTTTTGATAACTAAAAATTATTCATTGTAAAATAAAGAATTAAAATATTCAAAATATGGTATACTGTTTATATCAAAAAATATCATGAAACAAACCCATGTGTTTCGAAAGACAACTTATAATCCATGGATACATGCCCACATTTTCATGTTAGATTCCACGAGAATGTCACCTTCATTTGGTAATGGGCCTTAGACATGTCAAAGTGATATTATGCCCCATATGTGGTTCCAAATAAAAGATTATGGGTTATCCATGATAATGCTCACGCATCACTATAAGACCATTTTTTGTCCCATGATGAATCACTGATGAGATGGGTGACTATCGTCAACAACCCCCATTCCAATTCGTGTGATCTCTGACTTTTGTGACATAAATATGAAAATAAAATGGTAAATGATCAGAAATTTATGTGAGGGATATATATATATATATGAAGATCTTATGTGATGTGAGTTATAGGACATGGTTGATCACCATTGATCAAATTAGGACACCATGTATAAGGCAGATTAATCTTTTGATCACCACCTAACTAGACAAAATTATCTCTTGGAACATCCCATACAAGGCATCTTAGATCACACGGAAACAATTCCACATGCATCCTGAATCTTTAGAAGGTACCTAAAGATGTTATCATGACATTATAAAATCCACTTTTCTTGTCCACATTATTTGTAATGACTGATTTTATTACCTAAAATCCAATATATGGAGAACAAATGGGATGGTCTTGTGGTCTCTAAAAATCATGTGACACATATGGTAGGATTTCATGATGTTAATGACACTAAATCCCTCCACAAAATCCATACTGGATTTTGAAGATATAAACTGCATAAATTGGTGTATAGTTAGGGTATTATAGCCTATAATCCCACAACACATCATAAAATATAATCATTATATCCACTCAATGGCACCCGCAATTATCAGACCATTATTATCAGAGCAGAAAGTAATGCAATCACATATTATTATTACAGGTAAAAATATATGGAATGACCTAGAGGATAATGTGACATGCTTAGTCATTTAGGGTAATCATAAATAGATCATTTGATGAAATTTTTTCATGTTAGGTTAAGAATACACACATGTATTCTGTATTATGTGATCCCTAAACAAGCTAACCCCGAACAAATCTAAAGTCACATATGTAATAAAATACTAAAATGATGAGTTAAATACTAAATAATTATTTCAAGACAATATATGTTGATACTCTTGTGTTTATCATGACCCACCATGATACATCATTAGTAAATGTCACACATTTCATGAGACATACTCTTGATATAACATTTGGATCATGTAATGTCTTTTAGACGCTTCAATCAAGTCACATGATGCACTCTGCGCATGCGACCCAAGTATCGTGAAGCCCTATATGATCACCCTATATATCACATGATATCCTCTAGAGATGTCTTCAAAGATATATTATGAAACTGGGGTATGAAAGATGGGTATCACAAAGCCCTCCGGGCTTACCATTCTGATCTCATGGTACCCTTCAATCATGGCATCCATGTCTCACGACGGAACTATGATAGGATAACAAAGATCATGTGATGTCCTATGGATAATATTAGTCAATATCAAGAAATATAAATCATTCATTAAAACATGGATCTTGAAACACACACCACGAATTTCATCAGGAGAAAGCGACAACCTCAATAAATTTCATCTAAAACCATGTGATTTCCTAAATGAAAATTCATCCAGGTCAAGTGATTTACTCCAAAAAATTCATCAATGGTCATGAAATGGTGTTAATGAACTCCATTTATATTATGTGTCATCCCATGGACATGTCAACGAGATCACGTTATTATCTTGTGACTTTTACACAATACAATCATGAATGTCTATACATCTGTTTGCATGTTGGGTTGAAAATTAAGACATGACTTATAGAAAACTAGGATTGGTCCATAAGGAGCTCCCAAACATGATAACCATGTACAAAATCTATGTTTGGGAAACCTTAGAGTTTATGAATCAATATATTTAACTAAAATGAATCTGATTATTTCTTTATGGAGGATATATATGATGCATTTTAATTTCAAGATATCTAATATAAACATCCAAATGGTAGTCCCAGCACATATGTCCCACATTCTCATGTAGTGAGATTACTTAACAGATATACATTTATTCTCACATAGATCATATGTTTTGTGGTATTAGGGTGTTACTATGATCATATAAACTGTATAGTGAGCCTCTAACTATCCTAGAAACCTCAATGTGTATTCCCTAATAAATTCGACAATGATGAATATGATTACTGCAATAAACACGATATGTAAGACACCATCTTATGGCCAATGATTAATGTAAAAAAACTAAAAGGAATACACATCGGGTATTCCATGATCTGAAACATACTATTATATTTCCTCCAATTAAACGGAATCCTATGTGAGTATTTACTGATCAGCGGAATAATTTGATATGTCCCCAAAATTATGGATCCACTGTGAGTAATACTATATCAAACTAAACTACAATGACTCAGATTTCTTCCATAACTAGGATACATATGATGTCTTCCAAAAGTCATGAACTTAAATTGGTATCCAACTCTATGTATGTCTTACCGTTTCTCATACCGTTCAATAATCGAGACCCAATCGGCCCCATTTTTTGACCATCTCACATCATCCTACAATATATTTTCAAGTCAACTAAACAATGATGACTATTATACCTCCCATAACCGGGATACATAGTATGAATACCAAAGGCTCATGCTAAATATATGGTTCCTTAGATCCCCCATATACATCTATTATGATGGATGTTAAACTTCATGAGTTTATTGATCACATTGGTTTTATTTTTTATTATACAATAGGATATGTAGGAGACTGGATTATGGTTCAATACCATCATTGATATAATCACAACCTATCTAGATGAAAATAGACTCTGCAGTTTATGGTTATACTTCTTTATAATGTATGTATCTATCAATCAATGGGAGAATAATACAAAACATGTTATACATACATATTGATTCACGAGTAATATTAGCATTTTTATGTAAAAATATTTAACATATGATAATTTTTAGGATAATTGTTCACGTATATATATTTTGAAGGGATTTAAGAACATATCTTGAATCTATCAGGGATTCTTAGATTAGATATGAATTCAAACACAAAATGGAGTGTTGATATAGAACTCCCATCATTTTGACCAATGTGACATCCTAAGATTCATTGTGTTTGAAACCACAGTTGAATTCAAACCTTTGGAAAGTATGTATGCACCTAGTTATGGATGTTGGAACTATTGGGAGTTTCTATGAAGGATTAATATAAATGTAAACCCTAAATTGAATTATTTTATACAAAAGTAACCCCCCCCCCACACACACACAATCAAACTGTCTAGCTAAGATAACCACACAATTTTGACAAAAAAAAGTGAGAAACACAACATGAAATCTTTTAACTACGACATCCCCATACCAAGAAGAAAAGACCTGACTTCCTAGTTCTTGTAGGACTAGAATTATTTGGTTAGATTTGAGGTCCATCATTCTATTTTTGTTGAATAAAAAATGGTGACCTTTATGTGAATCTCTAAAATAACAAAATGATCAACTTACGATGCATCTGGTCATTTTTTACACATTCTTCAATAATAAATGTTTGAAACTAGTCATTAATTTTTTAGATGACCCTTAGTAGAATGGTGTGTCATGAAATATTTTTAATATCGATTTGAAAAGTCCCCACCAGAAGAATTTTTGGGACAATAATAATAAATGAAACAAATTATACATGTTTATCTAAATGAGAATTTATCTTGCCTACAATTATGCACTAATTAGTGAACATGTTCCTTTTTGTCTTCTTGACTGAAGATGCTACTCTCACAAACAATGCATGACCCATGATAATGTATTATTCTAGTGTATGTTCAGTCATATTCAAATTTGATTCATCCTCTATGAAACTCAAAATGACCTTAGTTTCTCAACATCTTAAATTTTATAAAGAAAATGAAATTATCTAGGAATACCATCGATATGGTATTATCCCAACTCTTATGGCTTCCCAATAGGGTCTCTAAAAGATATGATTGATGGTTCTTCCCATAGAAGGAATGATTTGTTAATGAATGTGGTCCTCATTTCCACACCCAACTTTTTTTATTCTTATCCATTAGGGCGTGAATATGCACCTATATAATCTAATAATGGGAGATCAAGGATTTGATGATATATCACTTCTAGTTCAAGACCCACTGAGGAGGGATACTATCAACCATCATTGACAATTCCATTCGGTCTATGACCTTTAGTTATCTGTTTAGTGTACTTCATGACACACTGCCACATCTAATCCCCATGCACAATCAAAAAGGAAGACACTTTGGGAATTTATGTATTTGGATAATCCTGAATGGGTTTATATCGCCACTACCATGGACGATGTATGTCAATATTTTTAAGTGATTACATGAATGTATACTCATATCCATGACCTCTCGAAACATGTCTAATAGAATATTCTTATTTTATGTATATGGTAGGTTCATATTACTTCCCCTATGCATGATTTTTATTAGCATAATTTAGTGGAACAATAAATAACAACGTGGGATTAAATACCATCATTAATTGATGTTATATTCCAGTATATAGTGGATAATGAAATTGTGTAGTCTTAAATTCATTCACACACATTATTGAATTGTTATTACATATTATGAATACCTAAGAAACACTATCAATATATTCAAACACTGGTATAGATATAGCAATAGAAATATATTCTGATCCCTACAGTCAGGTCAGCATAATACTATGATTAGTATGAACAAGTTGGTGTTCAATAGTAAGAAAAAATTATAGCAACATTAAAAGAGTATTATCGACAAATTCTAGTAATGGATAAAGAATAAAAATAATATCATATTATCATTGCAACTGAGGGTCACTTGATCAGAGTGGAAAATTCCTTTTTATAGTGGCGCATTCATATCAGAACAGGCTGAAAATATGTTCCAAAGTAATAGGATCAGGCCCATATCCCTATTATGGTTGGTTCTTTCTATGTGGGGGAGTCGCACAACTCTAGACATGCACATGTTACTATCAAAAAAGACCACCTTCATACTCTAATGTCCAATGATTTTGATCATAATCTTATCCTGATTGAGGATCACTATGTTAGAGTGGCACATTCCTTAGGACATGTGGATAATTATATCAATGTATCATCCTGAAATAATTGTGTAGATGATAGACGAATGTTGCATAATCATAGTACTATCGATGAAAAATGTCACCAAATTCTTCCTGGATCCATATAGAGGGAGGCTTATATCACTTCTCGCATTATAGAGGTATTTTTGTATATTCTGATAAGGAATACATATTTGGACCAGGACCATATTCACATTCAAATTGCGACTAAGCATATTATACTGGGCATGCCTTTGGATAGGCTCGTATTCTAATAATAATTTAGAAAAGGTATATTTGAGAGGCTCAAGATGAAGATCATATCCTCCATCTAAATAGATACAATCTAGTGAAAATAGAGCATGCCTCAAGGTAGGCTCATATTCATGTCAATAATGAATAAAGACATTGGAATATTCAATTAGATTCTCACCAGTGGGCCTATACCCCTGCAAAACCATATGGTTATTAACAATATCCATTAATCATCATATAACATGCTCATATCCCAACACAATTCTAAAAGACAAGTCCAATTATTTTCTATTTGATAAATAATGAGGTCAAAATACCAAATCTAATTAATACCAATTTCTTTATGGTTTTTGAAGACACATTTTCAGCACCTTAAGGGTTCTTTAGGATCTTAACACAAATTAGAATAGGTAATTACTATGATATTATTCTTCTTGTTATTTTGGATATAGATCACATGAACTCTACTCATGATATATATTGTAGTCAAACTCCCCACTGAATCATCTCCCATAGATAAAGTAATCATCCCCTTTTTAAGAAACCTCTATAAATAGAGGTCTTCAGAACATATATTACTTCATACAGATTGGTTCTTAAAACATCAGTCTTAATGCTCTATAGTTCCCAAACAACTCCCACAAACTCCTACCTCTAATCCATGGGAAACTTTAACATTATATTTCTATGGTATAATAAAATGAAGGCCAGTAATTTTAATTAAATAGAGGATTACATTTAAATTTAGAGAGTGTTATCTAGAAACAAACTCCCCACTCTGTTTTGTCCCCTTGGAACATCTAACTATGAGTTCCCCATAGAGATATAGAATGATTGTATCCCATATCTATGCGAAACACTGTGGGCTACTCAAAAGAAACTCTTTTCTAGAAATATACCTTTCCATGAATGAGTATAACCTTTATATAATCAATACATACTATACTAAACTGGATAAAGATACCTTTTCCATTTTCTAGAATCTAAGAATGGTGTGGTATGAAAAACCCATACACAATGTTTGTCTTTGAAAGATGAAAAATCATTGATAAATAATTTCCAGAGTGTCATATATATATATATATGGATATGGGAGAAATATGGATCACTTCACTTCACTATGTCCCCAAATTAAGAGTATCCTAAATACTACATTTTTTTATTTCGTAGCCTCTAGATTAATTAGATGACTAGGTAATGTTTGATCCAGTTGGTCATTTCCATGAAATTCCCCAACATCGACGGTTTTAATACATTACAAATAGAGGAAGCATATAGACAAAAGATCATTTAATTGTTTCCATTAAAACTAAATTATTTTATTTCAGACACATAAACCAATGTTTTGATCTACTCTAAAAATACCCATTGAAACTAACTCCCATCATGGGAATCCATTTAACAAAACTTTTACATGATCATAACTATGATACATCAATCATACCGTAGCAGCAGATTACATACTAGATATCTAGGATTGAACCCACCCTATAATGGTGGGGGATATATACCATCACATACACCTCTCAAAAAATAAATTCCAAAGAGAATTTACGATATATTGGCATCAAATAAAAACAGACTACATTCTACTAGTCTTGGGTAAATCATATTTTATCCTCCATCACCATGTTCACCATCCCCAAATAGGGTTCGGTGGAAATATATGGTGGTTCTAGATCAACCCCACCTAACTGGGTTGTGTGAATTTATATATCAATGAAATTTTTATGAATCGACAAATAATCGATTAAAATAATCATATCCAAGAAACATATAAATAAATTCAAATTGGGGCCTTGTATGGGCCTCATTTTATAAGGATGTTTACATTATTATATTCAACTCCACTATAGAGAGAATCAATCTTTTATAGATAGGGAGGTAAATATTGACATTTTGAATCAAATTTGTTGCTCCCATTGTAATACAATCCCGTGTTATTCAGGGCTCATTCAAATAACATGATTGGAAACTCCATCATGGTCATGACTCACAAGACAAAATGGTAGGAGAGTATAAAGATATGAATAAAACCTAGCAGAGGTTTCATGAAAAAAATGAACCAATATAACATAGGGTTCAAAAAATGAGCATAATGTAGGAAATGTAGAATTATCCTATTATGTTGAAAGTAAGGAGACAACCATTTCATGATACACCTATTTTAATGGTGTCTCCATAATCACAACATATAATTTAGTTCAAGACACATGTGTACATGTATACAATATGGAAAATGGACATTGAGAGGAGGATACATTTTCACCAACTGAGCTACATGAACATTGAACTAGGGGAGGATCCCACACCAATAACCTCAGAATATTGAGTTTCCTACATTACGATGGAACAATTACAATGGTAATATGAAATGTGTGGCTTCATTCGAAGAACCACCCTAATGATTCAATCATCTTTCAATGAAGGAGTGAATGGAACAATGTGAGAATGATGACTAAATTATCATGGAACTAAATCAAGTTCTACAATAGGGAAACAGTACGATTGTGTATTTTCATTAGTATAGGGTAAATATCCCTCCACCCGTGAATCTAGAAAGAGTCTATGCGCCTTCATGAGCAACATCTGAGTATCAGACTCTCTTTACATCTAGCCAACCACTCTACATAAATGAGAAAGCTAAAAATGATCATGATAACCCTCAATTATGGAAATGGCCCCTCTCACTATGGAAATAATTTATCTTTCACATGAATTGAAAATTATTGGGATAAAAAAACTCAAACACCTCAAAAACCTTACCCACTATACGTCAATGGGATGTGGCTCAGACAATGGTACCTTTAGAACTAGTCAATGACAACTGGTCCCAAACCAATAAATTGACTCTAAGAAGGGTGATATCAAACTATGAAGCTTAAGAATATTCCATATTCTGAATGGTTGGATGAAACTTTTCACCCACTCAATTTCGTCCTTCATTCATTTTCCCCATTTGATAGTTTGAGTGACTCCAAAAATCATCTCACTCAATTTTTAATCAGATGTGGTTCGATATATTCCCATGAGATTAGCATGAGTAGACCTAAATTATGTTTTTTGTAGAGACTCGAATAGGTAAAGATTTTTTTTAGTACAATAGCCTTCCAACATGATCTGTTATAGGATTGGATGACCTTCGT
This sequence comes from Viscum album, assembly GCA_963277665.1. Classification (NCBI taxonomy): domain Eukaryota; kingdom Viridiplantae; phylum Streptophyta; class Magnoliopsida; order Santalales; family Viscaceae; genus Viscum; species Viscum album. The sequence goes on along the minus strand of OY728157.1, from coordinate 1,254,823,855 downwards.
CATCAATTGATTTACCAGTTCAGCTACATGATGAGGTAAATGGAAATCGTTGTCCTAAATAACTATATGAAATGTGATATTGAGAGGGTGTATGAATACATAACTATATTGAAGGGTTTATCCTATTAAATTAGTATCCCTCTCTCATATGAAATTTATTTGGATCTCTATACTAAAAATAACCATGATGATATGTATACACCTCTAATCCCAGTAAATTATCTAGGTGAGTACTGATATTTCCCAGAAATGGAACAATATTGAAAGACTTAATTCATCAAACCTGAGATGAATCATTGGTCATACCTTTAGAATAAAGTAAAAAGGATTAATCAAGGTAGATACTGACCATTTTACTCCCAAAACTAGTATCATCACCCACCCAAGCATCTTTGTGGGTCCCTGATCAATCAGTGCCTTTTATTAAGAAGAAAAAAAACCCAAAATCTCCCTCATAAGGAAGAAAAGGGAAATCATGGTTTCCTTTGATTTAGGTAATGTTTGAATAAATACTACTTCTTCTTTAATCTAGAATTCCCAAAATATTTAATTGCTTCCATGGACAATAACCTCCTCAACCTAACACATACTTGGATACCTAATGGGGTCAACCACACTGACTGTCCCAACTATTACGCTTTAAATAAAATTCATGATCATAACATCTTTATTTTCATCATCATAAATGTTTTTATCCAAATCATGTTTGATTCCTTATAGGTGATGTTGGTTAACTATGTGTTATAGGTGTAATTAATAATCATTTCCGGGTTAGAAGAAGTTTGTGATTGGCAGAAAATTTTAGCATAGTGTGGAAAAAAAGAAAAGAACTATATGAATAAAAAAGTAGTCTATCATGATCTTAAAACCCTGAGATCATATATTTGATGACCCAAAATAGTTCATACTCCCAGGGACAAGACATCTGATATGTCTCCCAAAGATGGACATGATCATAATATATATAAACAGATTGAAGGGAAAGAGTCATATTCTTCTCCAAAATAATCTCCATCTCTTCCAAATTTCTTTTATATGACATATAAAGCATCAGAAGCACCCCACCTAATGAAATATCATCAGATGAAGAAATCATATTTTTTTATTTTAGTGTGATTCACATAGAATATCAAATATCTGATGATGAATATTCCTCTGAGAACTAGGTCCCCACACCTAACCGAGGAATAAGAGGTTGTGTGTACTAGAACCAAGTATATATGGGACAACACTTGTTTGTGGCTGCAATACATTCATCGCATTCCCTAGGGAGAATACATACAACTAAAAACCATTTTAATACATCCAAAAATTACTAGCAGAGACATGGAGGTTCCTCAAAATCATCTAATGGTCATTTATGGCTAGTCATTTTACATGATCTCCATATAGGTGTGTGGTTATCAGACAAGCTAAGGGAATGAAAAAGGTCAGCAAGACATTTTCCAATGGTAGTAAATGCTCCCTCAACATCTAGATTGGTACTGGGAATATATACATGAAGAACCTATTATCCTTAGCATCATAATAAGGATATGATACACCTCATCATGTTATTACCTCTTGAACAAAAGTATGACATTTTAAAACAACTGGGGGTTTTCCTTGCCATGAACTCAATCCAAGATAAAACTAGTCATTAAAATATAATATGGGGGGAATCATTCATGCAATATATAGACCATAAGAAATCATGACAGATGTCATTGTATATGAGGTCTATCGAGTGAAGACCAATCTCACATAATAGAATGTTGTCATATAAATCACAGATAATAATTGGAAATATTCCATTTAGCATCACATTAGACCCCAATATGTTTCATGTAGATTAATGAGGATGAAATCCAAAGGACTCTAATTGAAAATGTTTCTAAGAGTAAATTCATCTTAATTTGAACCCTCTAATTTTGGTGTATAGTGAAGCATATTTGTCTCTAAAAAGGCTGACCATTCAAGGGTATGCTAATCATGAAAAAATAACTCTTGAGAAGAACAAGATCAAATCACATTTGGGGGATCTGACATCTGATTATTTGGTTATAATAATTTATTAAGACACCTTATATAATGTTTTTCTCATAAAGAACTAGCTCTACAATTCTATCTCACTGACTACATCAAGGAAAAAACCTATGAGTTCCTATTTGTGCCCACATTGAATCATATTCCATGGAAACATAACACATTCTATGACACATTGGATAAATGAAAACATGTCCATGTATAACCATTATCAAGAAGATGATGTCATATCTATCCAAAAATGAAAAATAGTAACATCAATCCTAATATACTATTTGGAAGAAAAAAATAAAGAAACATCACCCCATAGCATGATGAAATGATATCCACCACTAGATTGTAGGATCCCATATTTGGTTATCTCTAAATCGGGACCCTCATGGAAGACCAAGCCAAAAGGGAATAGATTTGGTCTTGAGTAATAAACGTTATGCTATGGGATTATCCAATTGAGAAAATATTCCACTACAAGAGAGAATTAAAGGGAATCATCCTCAGATCTATAATAGAAATAAAGATTCCCACCTTCATTGAAGAGGACCATGTTGGCTCTTGCAAGACTCATTAGTCTGGGGGCAGGCTCTTCCGTCAAATCAAAATCTTGGGTTACTACTAGGAAACAATCTTATATGACTGTGTGGAATTGACGATGAAATTTCACTCATTCTAGGTCCTGGATAAATTCATCCATCAACCCCTAGAAGTTCTATATACATCTAAATATCCTTAGTGTCTTGTGTGTGTGGGAGGGAAATTGTTGGGATATATACCCCAACTATAGAAAATTAATTATGTACATCTTTACTAAAACTAATTTATTATTTAAATGGGTTGAGGAAATACCCCTAAAGGATTTCAAGATATGGAATTTCCTAAAACTCATAAATACCTATATCATTACTAGCTTTGATGTCCCTCACACAATATTGGGGGACAATTGCACCAAATTATATTTGTCGGAGTTAAAGAAACTATAAATTGTGTACAAAATCGAGTCTAATCACTAATTCCAATAACATGAATAAATAAATGGATAAATACTGTCCTTTAATAAAACATTTCCAAACATACTTCATAAGATGGAGAAAAAAGTAAATAAGTCTTATATCATACAATCTATTCCATGATTTATTGGATTAATATAACACAACACATAATTCTATAGAAGAAACTCAATTCTCATTTATATAAAGAACCAATGAAGTATTTCCCATAGTGGTCAAGCTACCCTAAATTTGAATATCGATATAAAGACATATCTCATATGATGAGAAATTTCTAAAACATTTTGATGAGCTCGAGTTGCTTATTGAGAATAGGTTGCGTACATCGCACAACCTTGATTTTAATTAGAATCACATTTCATGGGACATCAATAAAATGATAAAAATCAATTCATTTCTTATAGGATAATAGGTATTGGCTCTCATAACCCTAATGACAACATAATATAATCCTCTAATGAAATAATCTAAATGGTAAGGGCCATATGGCATACATATAGTCTATCACAATAGAAACTAGTAGAAAAATGATTTTTAACATCAGCAGTTTGATGTTGGTTTCTTATAAACCGACATAAATAATTTTTTCGGAGCTTTTTTGGCGTCCTATTTTTAAATAACGACGCCAAAAAGAAAAAAACATTGTTTTGGCGTCGGTTCTTGAAAAAACCGATGTAAAAAACAGAAAAATTTATTTTGGAGTTGGTTTTTATGGAAACCGACGACATAAAATTTTAAAAAAATTATAATGTTTTAGATAATTCACTATTCATCGATTTGACTAGTTGTGGAGCAAAAACAGAGTTACGGATTAAAAGTTATGAATGTTGGAAGTTGATCTTCTCTAACATAATTATCAAAAAAGTTCTAATTTCAAAAGGCCATAACTTTTAATCCGTAACTCCGTTTTAGCTGCACGACCAGTAAAATAAAAGATTAAGAAATTATATAAAACATTGTAAATTCTTCTTTTAATTTTTTGGTGTCGGTTTTCATAAAAACGACACCAAAAAAAGAAATTTAGTTTTTGGCATGGGTTTTTATTAAAACCGACGCGAATTTTTTTTGTATTTTTCATGTTGGTTTGTTAAAAAACCGATGCCAAGAATATTATTTATTAACTTTTTGGCGTTGGATTTTAAAACAACCAATGTGAGAAATGTATTTTTTTAAATTTTTAGTGTCAGTTTATTTAAAAACAGATGCCAAAAAAGATATCGATTGGCATTTTGGCGTTGGTTTTATAAAAAACCGAAGAAAAAAGACCAATGTAAATCCTGTTTTGCATCAGTTTCAAACAAAACTAACCCCAAATAATATGGTGGGATCATAATTTTAATTTTTTTTCACAACGCGCGTTAAACTTTTTAAAATCCCACCTACATTTTAATACAACGAAATTGAAAATATTTTCGTTTACTATATATAAATATCAAGTTTCTCCTTTGTTCATCGTTTTCAAAATCTTCAATTCAATCAAGTTTTCAATGCGACTTAAATAATTAATTTGAACATGGAACATATTCTATTCATTGGTTTTCTTTGTTATTATTATCCTTCATTTCTAAACAACTCTATTATCTTTCTTATAATGATGATTAATTCTCATATATAAATTAATGTTATATTATGATAAACATCATATCTTTTCAATGGATTCCCCTAAAACCATTACAATATTTTTGAAGTATTATGATTATTTTATTTCATTTGGTGTGTATGATTTTAATTTATGTTTATCATGTTTTCTTTGAAACGGGTTGTGTCAATCAAAACATTGATAGGTTCAACTTCTGACGGAGATAACTTTTGATATATGAATCTGTTTAGGTCCACAACCAGTCTAATCAAATCTTAAGAAATGATCTAAAACATAGACAAAAAATTTACCTTTTGGCGTCTGTTTTTTGAAAATCCAATGCCAAAAATATTTTTTTTTAAATTTATGGCGTTGGTTTTTTAAAATAAATGATGCCAAAACTATTTTTTAAAATTTTTGGCATTGTTTTTTATGAAAACTGAAGCAAAAAATTATACGAATTAGTTTTTTTTTTTGAATCTTTTTTGAAAAAACCGATGCCAAAAATAAATTTTAATTCATTTTGGGCGTCGTTTTACAAAAGCCGACGTAAAAATTCATATTTTTTACGTCGGCAACTTCGACGTCGGTTAAAAATCGATGTTAAAGACCATTTTTCTACTCGTGGGACAATACTCATTGATAACATTATATGGGGAATTTATCCAACCACCATGAATGAAATAATCAATAAGAAATAATATAAATAGCTTTCATCAAGCCTCATTCATCCTAATCACATCATGTATAACTATATTGATGTATTCCATGATTCAATATCATAAGCAACACAATATATCACATCCTAACCACAAGACGATATAATATATAGAGAATATCAATGTCACAAGACATTATTCTAAATGTGAAAAATCATCACCAAATGATTTTAAATTAAATGGACCCCCAATTAAATATCATCACTCATGTCATGTAACCCTCATCCTTATAAAAAGTTATCATAGTGCATGGCTGATATCCTATGCACATAAAACTAAACTCTATGGTTTCTAATAACTATGTGTATCTTCAATGCTAAATTCATAAGATAAATAGTGATACACAGAACACCATTCTTGGGCCCAGTTGCATCATTCCACTTCTTTCACATATATTATACCATGGCATTACCGTAACATGTTAAACTACATGGATGATGTCCTTTCCACATGAAATCATACTAAAAATGTCTTTAACAACATGTAGGTTCTTTATAATTCTACTGATATACATAGGGATTCTTATTTAACATATCCTAGCATAATCCATGTACAATACAAAATGATCTTTCGTTTCTTAAATTTCCTTATTGTTGTGAGAAACCTTTTCCATTGCTTGTTTCTCATTAATAGAATTAAAATTCATTGATTAGGATATTTATTAAGGGATTCATCGAATGAATAAGGAATATTAGTAAATTATAGGGTTATCATGGTCCTGACTCCTGACCTTATGAAATTGAACTGCACTATTGATGCCTCTTACATGACATAAAACTACTCATTTATTTGGACCTTGCTCGAGAGGACAACTATTTTTTGGGTTGGCCTCTTTCCACACCTCCATTAAATTAATATGAGTAAAATTATTCCTTTATTCATAGCATACATAGTGACACCCATATCAACAAACCCCTATACATTAACAATAGTGATGCATAAAGTTCTGCCTATCTGTCTATGGGTTAGACCTACACAATGAGCCTTCATTTAAGAACAATATGTGTCTTGATTTCTAGAATAATTGGAAGCATAGTGAAACCAAAATATCTAATTATGGTACCATCTAAAATAATTAATATGAAAATTTTTCCCCCCTACATATGGGTCAGACCTACAATGGGAGATTCGAAATTTTGGACTACATGTGGATTGATTCCTACCGTTATAGGATACGTAATAATGCATGAACCTCAATTACTAAGAATATCCATAATAATCCCTTCTCATTACAAGGATACTATATTTTTTATCTTATGATATTAAAAAACCTGGATATATTATAATGAATTGATTAATATCCATGAGTGGGGGGTGAAACGGTTGTTAAATTCATTAAGTTTTTAATCATTTCTAATAACATAACCCCTGTAACCTATTAAATTTCATATTTTTTCATATTTTTTTAAATAATAATTCATGATAAAATAGGTAAGAAATTAAAGAAAAAAATATTTTCATGGTTCACCCTTACTATTAGAACCTACATCCTTTCCACAGCCACACCCACGGTTCAATGACAATTCACTATTATGAAGAAGTGAAGAAAAAATTTTCCAACTCCTATAAGTTACCTTCTATCTCCCAATAATAATGAATATATTGTCTCCCATCAGTTTTCATCATTTTCATATAATAACATTGATCCAAAAAATGTAAAAAGACTTTTAAAAATTTGATGCAAAATAGTTCATGGGATGGATAAACCTAAATCAGATGGCATTTTCTCTCATAAACCCAGTTCGATTAGCTATGTTTGATCGACTCAATAATATCATCCCATTATCAATATTCACTTCTAAAACTATACTCAAAAATTCAGTTTGATCATCCTCATTCCAATCGAATCATTTTTATATTATCAGTACAATGTTTCACTATTTGGTAAACAAAACAATAGATGCCCAATCATCTTTTAACTTCTCTGTCTATAAGAAACTTTTAGTTGAATTCTTCAGAACTATAACATTTCTACATTCATGAATAAAATTCACAATGTGAATGAACTATAATTCTATTTATAAGAGAGTTTGAAAAATAATGGTGTTAATTTGACAAACATTTCCTACTTACCCAAATATCAAAAATACAGAAAAACCTTCTTATTTAAACTTAAACATTGGCTGATTCCAATTTTATCAAGGTTTCTACAATATTGAATTTCTTTGATCAAACTGACTATTATTTAGTCTGATGTAACATCCAAATCATTAGTCCCATGTAACTTACTCATCTCATTTAAAAAAAACTTTCTTTTCTTATTATAATAAGTCATTCTTCCTCAGTTTTCATACTATTTGACTATTTTATCTCATTACGAACTAGATATCATCAACTAATTATGCTAAACATCCTTAGTTTCATCTTTCTCTTCTCTTTACAATCTAAATATTTTTCTATACTCATTATGATCTTATAATAATTCTCTTCACATTATGATTTCAACGCTTCAATGAATCTTTATTATTTTTATAACTTATATCCCATTCATGAATTTGTATCTTCAAATCCGTTCACTCTGATATTCTACATTCAACGTGTTATTAGTTTAAGGAACTCATTTGATGAATTGTTTTCTATTCTTAGTCTGATTTATTTTCCCCCTGAGAGTCTGTTTGGTCAAAATACTTATAATGATGGAATTATAAATATGACGAAATTATCATTATGATGTTTTGTATCTAATGAGGACTCCAATTAGAATCCTTGATCTCCATTAAACTTCATATGTCTTCCAATTTCTCATTATAATGATCTTATCAGTGTCAAAGTTCATTGAAAATATTTGTATATTTTTGGAACTGCAGCAATATTTTTTATTCTTCCATTTATTCAAATGATTTCATCCTGAGAGGTTTTCATGATTTCTATGAACATTATGAATTTAAAATTATTATAAAACATTGGATTATAAAGTATTATAACAATCTAGCACATGACTTTACTTTATTCAATAAACCTCTATAGCGTTATTCTGAATTCCTCACTTCGAAAAATTAGACATTTTCAAAAACGTCAAGTCCGATGAATTTGGAATTCTTTATAAAGGATATGAGATTGATGTTGTGTGTGATCAACTACTTCATAATTATAATTACTTATCTTATTGGTTTATCTAATTCAAACATTCTGAGTTTAGTACAACATACTCAGATATTATATATCCAAAAAACTTTTCCCAAAAACAAAAATTCACAATGGATTTTTTTTATCCCCATTTTGATTGGTTTTGAACATTCAACAGATTTAAACATTCTTGGAAACCCTCATAATAATAAACATGTTACTATAAATACAAAGAAAATCATTCTAATAAAAATGGTTAGTTGTCAACAAATAAAAAAACAATGTTAAAATAAATTACCACAAATTTTATACCCATGGATTCTCACGAACTACATGTTTCTTGATTATTACCATCATAAGAAACATAATGACTCATGGATCTCTATTCCATGGTCCATATGCAATAACAAAAAAAAGTCACCCCAAACTATATAATGGATGAGTCATACAATATCAAATTTTCCTATGTAAAAGTAATATTTTCAAATTGTTTTTTTATGATCATAATATATTTTTTACAAATTTTCATTTCAGTTTCCACATCCTCATGGCATGAAATCAATCTATAATTAATAAAATACACTCTTACAACATTATTTTAAACTACAAGGCATATTTCCTAGTTTCAATACATTAAAAATTCATGAAATACTCATCACTATCACATGATATTAAAATGAGGACACCCATATCCATCATAATATCATATCAAAGTTCAACATATACCTTACCTTGTTAAACCAGACTGAATAGTTTTTCTTTTATAAAAAAATACAATCATTTCATAAATAAAAAAAATATTCTAGAGTGACTCGTGTTTTAGAAATCCTTTCATGTATATTGGAAAGGAATATAGATCTTTCTTATTGATCATTATATCGATGCATAATGGCGCATAATCACGAACTAGAAACAATGTTTTCCAATATTAAAGGCTTTCTGATCTCAGTGATCCTAAAATCACAATGGAAAAAATCATAACCTGAGGTTATTTTGGTGTATTCCTTGCATGATTTCCCCTTTTCAATACTCATGACATAAAAACATTAGGCCATGATTTATAACAGTTTCATCCCCCACTCAGAAGGATTTCGGAGTACCATTGACCCTGAGAATCCTAATTATTCTATTTTGTAGCATTCCCCTCATATTAGGTCCATGAGAATTAAAATGTAAAACAATATACACATAGGTAAAATATGTATGACCATAAATTATTTCTTTTGGTGGTCTATTTATCATCACCTTAAAATGATAGATAATGTGACATAGAACTGGTCAGGTTGAAAATATGAAAAGGGAGGACTGGGTAAATGTGACATCTTCCCTCACTAAAAATTTCATCTCTATACTTTAGGAACAAATTAGGACATAAGTGAGTAGGGCATAAAGATAATAGAGACTATATTGTATTTCAAAAAAATACAAGAGACGATAGTTATACCACATGGTATAGAAAAAATTACAGTAAATATATTTCATATATTATCTCCTTGATATTGAGTTCACAAGGTGGAAACACAACTTTAGGGTTCTCAAACACTTCTTGAATAATACATTTTCCATAAATTTATATTCATAATTTGACAAATTGTGGTCATCAAAATAATTTCATGTCACTTTTAATATATAATATGTATATATTTTTGACCATCTTATTGATTCATAAAGGAATTGAACAAACCAATAAGTGATATTTTTTCCCAATATTAAATTATATATGATCCTTGTGAGCCCTGATTTCACCGTGGCAGAGATCAACACATTAGAGTGGTTTGGATCATTCCAAGTAGGATTTTTCTATACCATTATTATAGATCAAGTGATTTGAAACCTGATTTACAATCCCCATATGTTGAATAATCAAGAATAATCAATATCCTAGATTTTATGTCTCATTTTTTATACCCTTTTTTAATGATATATTGTGTCACTCAATTATTGAACATTTCAGTGGCCCATAACCATGATTGAAAACCACATGGCGTAGGTTGTGGGATTCATAATTAAGATCCAAACTGCCCTATGGTTCAAGAACACTTTATAGATATCCATTCCTCCAGACCCCACATTATTTCCTGAGTGTTTGAGTCTTTATAAATCAATCATGGCCCTCAGAAAATGCTAGTTAAATCTATTTCTGAACATGTTATCGATGTATAATTGCTTAGACCTATCCACAACAAGAATACTCTCCTTAATGGAAAATAACTCCAATTATTGTGAGACTTAATAACACATTGTAAGAACACAACACCTCAGGGTGTTACTTTTCATTCCCAAAAAGTCATTCCAAGAATAAAATTTTGGTTTATGGAATACTCAACCCATGATCCAACTATCTTGGTGGACCTAACTACATTGATGCACTCAATTTCTGCACAGATGACCTCTATAATCCACCAAACTCCTTTAAAAAATGTAGATACCTTTCTTTGACCCATTTATTGATGCATAAGGGATCTAACGGACCAGCCAAAGGCATCCCCTTCTTACCGTAAAAGAAATCCTACCCTCATGATCAACCAAAAACAACACGGAGAAAATCATAACCATATGGTTTCTTCATATTCCATGACATTTCTACCCAATATTTCATATTCATCAATATAATGACTTGTCTGAAACAACAGAAAAAATTGTATTGAAATTTCTAAGCTAAAAGACACTAAATTACCACAATAACTGGCTTGAGAAAAATGTACCTAAACTATAGTGATAGAGGTTCCTATCCAAAATACACTAAACTAAAAAAATTATGTACAGAGATAAAAGACCCAAAACTAAAACAATAAAATGTTAGAGGTAAAATATCCTAAAATAAAATAATAGAAGGATCCAACAAAAAAAACAAAATGGTAGAAATATAATGTCTACGATGAAATACCATAAACTAAAAAAACATAAGGTTTAAGATAATAAACCCTAAAATATAAAAATATATGTTCAGATCAAAAAGGCCATAAACTACAACAATATAAGTAATGAACTAGTCATCCATAAAATAATAAAACAAATGGTCCACACTAATATACTATAATCAATAATAATAGATGGCCTGAGATAAAATATGTTAAATTAAATTCGTAGTAGTTCTGAGCTAAAATGCCCTGGAAAACATCAATAGAATATTTGGGATAAACCCCAAACACTATAATGAAAGAAGTTCAAATATAAAAAACCCAAAAATAAATCAATATAAGGTTAAAAAAATATATCAAACTATAATTATATATGGTCAAGGATAAAAGGAACTAAATTACAGTGATAATATATCCAAACTAGAATACCCTAAACTAAAGGAATAGATGGTCAAGGATAAAAGACCCCAAACTATATAATAATAAAAATTTCATCTAAAATAATGAGAAAAGATAAAAATACTGTGAGGGCCACCATATGGACTCAGTAAAAATCATCAGATGATCCCCAAGTCCATTTAATTTGGAAGCACATGGAGCACTACTGTAGTAATTAATATATTCTACCCGAATTATACATTTTTTAAATAAGTTATACTAAAGAAAGCTAACACATATATGTCAATGAGAAATCTAATGTTGGTGGCCATTAATGACCATTTCTCTATGAAAATTTATTACAATTAAATTATTAAAATCTGAGAATTTAATTTTACACGATATTATAAAATGGATAGGTATCATTGACGAGTAATTAAATATTGGATCAATGAAATTTCAAGAACATTGTGAATTAATGATGAATGTATATAAATATAGAATTCTTGGAAGATATATTCATTGATAACATGAATATAGGGATCTCCATAATTCAGAGCCTTTAAATAGATTCAATTGAAATGAAAAAGACATTGATGATAAAACTACAACCATATTTTATCAACTGGTCTATGAAAATCAGAAGGAGACTAAAAGGATGTGTCACATCTCGACCATGGATGTCCATGTTTTTATTCTTTTCTCGGTCCTGTGACTTTCGGTATAGCTGGGTTTGGGTCCAGATTTAAATTTTTGAATCTTTGATGTTTTTGGTGGGTCTCAGGCCAGTGCGCAGTCACCGCACTACTAGCGGTCACTGTGCATTTGGTCCGGGGTGGTGCGCGGTCACTGCACATTCGGTCCGATCATGCGTTCGGACCTAATGATTACATGGTTGCCCACCTTTTTAGATAAATAAGAAAACTAAATTAATAAATTTAATTTGAAAAGAATTTTATAAACTGTTTAATAATAATAATAACAATAATTTATAATATTGTTATTATTAATATTATTATTACTGTTATTATTATTATTATTACTGTTATTATTATTATTATTATAATTATTATTATCGTTAGTATTATTGTTATTATTATTATTATTATTAGTATTAATAATAATATTGTTATTATTATTGTTTTTATTTATTTACTTTATTTTATTTTATTTTATTTTTCTTTCTTCTCATTCTTTCTTCTTTTCCTCTCTTTCTCCTCTTCTTTTTTTTATTATTCTTTTCTCCAGGCGGTGCTCCCTTTCCCCCCTATCCTGCACGCGACCCGGTTTCCTGCCTCCTTTATCTTCTTTTATTTTTCCTTTCTATTTTGTACACCGCTGCAGCCATGTACCAGCAGATCACAGCAGCCTGGTCCGGCACCTCCTAGTGCCGACTTCCCTATCCGCCTGCCTCCATGTCCGGCTCGCCCTCCCTACCCTGTTCGGCTCACCCTCCTCATGTAGCGCTCCTGCAGCACCTCCTCATAGCTGCTCCACCGTGCCACCCTCCTTCTGTAGTGCCTCGCTTCAGTGCTCTCCCTACTAAGACCGCGCCTCAGCTGTCTGCTCCCCTGATTTCTGCGCAGGACACACCCGAGTCTTCCCTGGGTCTCCTCTTTTCCCTCAAACAGCCTGCAGCACCCCCATACCTTCCGCCTTGCACTGATATGCCCGCGACCCCACGTCCCCGTCTAGCTCTCACTCGGTCCGTCACTGCACCAGCCTGCCCACCCAGACTACTCCCGCCTTGCCTTGCCCCTGCTCCGTCCGGGCCTGCCAATCTTGCCCCAGCCTCGTTCCAGCAGCCCGCCATTCCTCCTACTCTCTCTTTCTCTCTTGCAGTAGCGCCCTCCAACAGTGCCAGTCCAGCCCCATGGTTTTCCCTATTGCAGCACCCCTCTCCAGCGCGCTCGGCCTCCTCCACCTACACAGCTTCCGACCTCCCAACCAGCCCATGGGTCTCCTGGCCTCCAGCGTGCACAGCTCCCAGTGGCTCCCCTTTCCCCTTCTGCATGTGACCCGGCCCGGACTCTGTTTCCTCCCCGTTGTGCCCCTCCTCTCCTCCAACCAGCACAACAATCCTGATCCTGAGTCCCTCCTCCGTTTTCCTCCATCGCAAAACAGCCTAAGGACATAGCCTACCTCCCTTTTTGCAGTAGCCTTCACACTAGTCCCGACCTCACATTCACACAGCCCCCGCTACCCGTTCTCCCACCTCACATGCGCTCAAGAAGCCTGCCGATGACCTGCCCCCCCTTGGACCTCCCGGCTCTAGCCGATTGGCCCTCGGCCTCCACCTTTGTAGCGCCACCCTTCACCCCAGCTGGTCGGCACCCCTGCTCGTCCCTGGCTCCCACTGCTGGCCGCCACTGCCCGGATCACTCTTACCCTTCCCATCGGCTATCTCACGTTTCCAATGTCTGGTGGCCCTTACCGCACCACATGTTCGGACCACATCCAGTCGCGCGCCTTCTGCTATTCCGGCACGACGCCCTCTAGCGGTCTGTTTCTTATCGCAGCTCCCCCGATGGGTATAACACTTTTTTAAGGCCCTATTGATATTTATATTATATATATATATATATATTTTTTAGGTTGATTAGATTTTTTATTAATTAAATGTTTTTTTGGGGTCGGTTTGACATTTTAGGACCCGCGCGGGGTGTTTCTAAGTGAGCGTCATCGCCGCGCCTAGTTTCCGAGCTTGCGTCATCGTTTCACCTTTGTCTTGAGGTAGGTCCCCCACTACACTTGCCTTTAAATTTAGAATTTATTAATTGCTTGATATTTCATAAATTTTAATAAATAAGAAAGAAAATTAGATGATAAATTTTTAAATGATCACTCGATGTAAAAAGAGCCGTTTATTTTATACACGATACTTGAAATGTTTTCTTGATGAGCGAACACCCAGTAGTGAAAGAATGATAGTTTCTCCTTTAAACATAATTCACGTAATTTAAAATGTGGTTTTGGTTTTAGAGATAAATTATTTCTTCTGAACAAGTGTTTCGGGTTTTCTTGAGAAACGAGGTTTTTCTTTACAGTTGATGAAGGCCCGTTTGGCACTTTAATAAAGTAAATTATTTTGGAAAACCCACTCATGGGTGACTTTTGGTATGCATTGATTGTGTGAGCTGTATGTGATGTTTTTGAATCGTGACTTATTGATTTACATTGTGGACGCACCCCTGTCTATTGCATGTGTTGGCATGGGAACCTGGCATAGTGAGTGAATCTTCTGAGAACAATTGCTGCACTAGTTTAGATTATGCACTGGCTAGTGGCCCCATAGCAGGAGAATACTGAGTTATTTCTATTATGGGGATTGGGAACCTCAGTTAGGCCATGCAGGGCTATGCCGAGCATTAGGGCATTATGACATCATCGAGTCAGAGGATGCTTTCAGGATGAGTCAGATGTATAGTTCATTCTGGATTTTTCAAGATCTTCTTGGTTCGACCCATGTTTCATTTAGTGTTTAGTTGTTTGTGGCCCATAATTGAGAATTCTTGTTCGGTTACAGGCTCGTGTGTGCCATTTTTCCCATTTCCCTTGGAGTATGTTGTGTGTTATGTGTGGTTTTCCTTTTTGGCTAATAACTGAAGTTTGGATTCCTAAATTGTTCGAAGAAAATGATTTAAAATGAAAATTACCTATTCCTTTCAAACATTACCCTTGTTTTTTTAAATTAAAAAGGTAAATGGGCCGATACTTGTTTTAGAAATGAATGTGTGTGTGTGTGAAAACCAATATTTTGTATATTTAGTTCAAACATGTAATTGGTAAATTTATTTATTTAAAGGTAGTGCATTAGAAATAGATATCGTTCTAGCCTACTAAGTTTTAATACTCACAAATATAGTTCTTTTCTGATTTTACTGTTTTGTAGGCTACAGCTTGGGTGTGTTCGCCGTAGGTGAAATTTGGTCGTGAGTTGGAGAGTGACCCATGAGGTCACACGGAGATAGTGGTTGTTTCTTTCGGTTAGTTTGATTTTCTTTTTTTCTTGTTTAGTTACTTTACTCTGTTTATTTTATTTTGCACTACTCTGTTTTATTTTAGCTGCTCTAATTATTTATTTATACTGGGCGAAATCGTTCCCACAACCTCTGTTGATGCCCTGGCTCTTGTGGCCATCCCGGGAGGATCGGGAACGCCTCTCCGGTCATGTCACGGACCGGATCAGGTGACCGGTTCAGGGTTGATCCAGGTTGGTTCGTGACAAAATGGTATCAGAGGAGTTGGGCTCTTAACAGACATCACTTTAAAGAGTGCCCTTTGTTATTTGGGATGTATGGTAGACAAAGATTAGGACTGTCGGGGTTCAGGAGGTATGTTACGGGTTAGCGTCTGATCACCACCGCTCGTGATGAGACCTGATTTACCAGGGTTAGTCCGGGATTTAAGTCACTTGTCCTTGGTAATTTTGGATTGAGGGATGACAATGGAGGCAAATTGGTTCACTTTGCGGCCTCACATGGGGCGGTGACCCGTGTGGAGTCCAAGTGTCCGGTTTAAGGTATTCTTAGTGTTATGTGTTACTTGGGACATGGCTCACCACCATGTTGCGGGGTCAGACATATGCACTAGTTTTGCATTCCAGTGGGTTATTGCTGCTTGTATTTTCTTCCAAATTGTTTTTTTAAATTACTAAAGGGGATTTCTAAAGAGAAAGTGTATCAGTTTAAAGAAAAAATAACTTGGTATGTGTTTGGATTTGGTAATAAAAAGAATTGTTTGAACCTTGGTACTCTTTATGGAGGGTCACACGTGCGTGGGTATGTATGGAAAGTGTGTGGGGGTGCTTTTTCATAGGTGATGTGAGAAAGATTTAATAAACACACATGTGACGGTTTATAAGGTTCCATAGGTGAGTTTTTAAAATTGTAAAGAGATAACGGTTTTTGAAAAGTGATTTCTCCCTGTGTTGTATATGTTGGGATTATGGGAATATTTCCCTTGGATTGTGTTGTTGACTTGACTGAGTTTTGGCTTGATGCCGGTTTTGATGGTGTTTTTTTCATGTTGTTATGATTATGCCGCCCAAAAAGCCTCCCAAAGTTGTCAATGAGTTATGCTCAGTTCTCAGTTCCTTTTGTGGGTTGCTTGCCTATCGAGGTAGTCTATGTCTGTTAGAGGTAGTTGTATTGTTCAGAAAGATAGTGTTTCTTAGGGTTGTTGGGAACTCCTAGGATAGTTAAGGTTTGTACAACCCTAGAGTTATTTGAGGGTTAAGTTTTGGACTAGTAAAGATGAAATGTCTCATCATCGTTAGAATTTTGGGTGCGATTTACGGTGGTTGACTTCCATGAAGGTTCCCCACCTGGAAAAGAGTGCAGGACGGTGGAACCTCTCTCCAAGAAACTATCCTCCTCGGTACCGGCTCCTAGTTCATCGGACCACTCTCTTGTGCACCACCATTATGGCCTGTCTGGACATTCTATGTTGTTATGTTGCATCCCATTGAAAATGTACGACCATCGTGGTTGTTTGAATCATCGAACGGATGGTGTTAGAGTCTAGAAAATGAAAATTTTTGACTGTTAGGCAGGAGATGCTTCAGCTATCAGGGCCCCAGCCATAGGTCTCGGGGTGAAGCTTGCGCATAGTCAGGAGTTGCCGAGGGTGTGTGGAACCTCAGTCCAGATAATTTCATTAGCTTTGGAATGGAAATATCCAAAATTTCCCTTGTTCTATTCTCATCGATGTTGTAATCTCATCCTTGTTGTGGTAGCATGATGAGCTCATTCCCCCACAATCCAAGCGGTCTTATCTGCTCTTAGTGTGGTTCTTAAGTTTATTGGTCTCTTTGAATGGTGTGGGCCCGTTAATAAAGGGACATGTTCTAAATTTGATTTGGTCTCAAGTGTGTTTGTTAGGGAGGTGTTTGTTTCATGAAATTGTTGGGAGGTGTTGAGTGAATTTGTAATCCTCAAGTTGTTGGATTGTTTCATAGAAATCTTTTTGTTAAGTCTCAGGTGTGTTGTTCGGTAAATGTGGGGATAATGATTGAGTTTGGTTTGGGAGTTCCCATGTTGCCCCCACAGGGGGTGGTTTGTTCGGGTATCAAGAGTTTTTGTATTGGTGAATTCTTGTGGTGGGGATAACCCCCTCACATTCTCCCCTCAATATCGGGTAGTGGTTTTCCTTGAATTGGTCATGTGTGAAGTTTGTTGGGAATGGTCACCCCGAAGCCCTCAGTTCTCTATGATTTTGTCTGGGAATGAACTCAAGTTGTGTCAACTGTTGGATTGGTGACTTTCTGGGGGCAGAAAGTGTCTGTGGTGGGGAGAATTGTCACATCCCGACCACGGACGCCCATGTTTTTTTCTTTTCTCAGTCCCGCAACTTTCGGTAGAGTTGGGTTTGGGTCCGGATTTAAATTTTTGAAGCTTTGATGTTTTTGGTGGGTCTCGGGCCAGTGCCCAGTCACCGCACTGCTAGCGGTCACCGTGCATTTGGTCCGGGGTGGTGCGCGGTCACCGCGTATTCGGTCCCATCATGCGTTCGGACCTGGTGAGTGCACTGTTGCCCACCTGTTTAGATAAATAATAAAATTAAATTAATAAATTTAATTTGAAAAGAATTTTATAAAATGTTTAATAATAATAATAACAATAATTTATAATATTGTTATTGTTATTATTATTATTGTTATTATTATTATTATTACTACTACTAATATTATTATTATTATTATAGTTATTATTACAGTAATTATTATTATTATTATTAGTAATAATAATAATATTGGTATTATTATTGTTTTTATTTGTTTAATTTTTTTATTTAATTTTATTTTATTTTATTTTATTTTTCTTTCTTCTTATTCTTTCTTCTTTTCCTCTCTTTCTCCTCTTCTTTTTTTTCTTCTTCTTTTCTCCACCCGCTGCTCCCTTGCCCCCCTTATCCTGCGCGCGACCCGGTCCCATGCCTCCCTTCTCTCCTTTTATTTTTCCTTTCTCTTTTTCATGCCGCTGCAGCCATGTAGCAGCAGCTCCCAGCAGCCTGGTCCGGCGCCTCCTGCTACCGACTTCCCTTTCCACCCACCTCCATGTCCGGCTCGCCCTCCCTGCCCTATTCGGCTCGCCCTCCTCATGTAGCGCTCTTGCTGCACATCCGCACAACCACTCCACCGTGCCACCCTCCTGCTGCAGGGCCTCACTCCGACGCTCTTCCTACTGAGACCACGCCTCAGCTGCCTGCTCCCCCTGTTTTTGCGAAGGCCACACCCGGGTCTTCCCTGGATCTCCTCTTTTTCCTCAAATAGCCTGCAGCACCCCCATGCCTTCCTCCTTGAACCGATCTGCCCGCAACCCCGCGTCCCCGTCCGGCTCTCCATCAGTCCGCCGCGGCACCAGCTAGCCCACCCGGACTTCTCCCGCATCACCTTGCCCCTGCTACGTCCGGGCCTACCGATCTCGCCCCAACCGCATGCCAGCAGCCCGCCATTCCTCCTGCTCTCTCTTTCTCTCTTGCAGTAGCGCCCTCCAGTAGTGCCAGTCCAGCCCCTTGGTTTTCCCTGTTGCAGCACCCCACTCCAGCGCGCTCTGCCTCCTCCACCTACATGGCTGCCGACCTCCCAGCTAGCCAACGTGTCTCCTGGCCTCCAGCGTGCACAGCCCCAGTGGCTCCACTTTCCCCTTCTACATGCGACCCAGCCCAGACTCTATTTCATCCCCGTTGTTCCCCTCCTCTCTTCCAGCCAGCACAACCAGCCCGATCCCGAGTCCCCCCTCGGCTGTCCGCCACCACAAAGCAGCCTAAGGACATAGCCTACCCCCCTTTTTGAAGTAGCCTTCACTCTAGTCTCGACCTCAAATGCGCACAACCCCTGCTACCCAATCTCCCACCTTGCATGTGCTCGAGCAGCCCGCCGATGACCTACCCCCCCTCGGACCTCCCTGCTCCAGCTGATCATCCCTTGGCCTCCCCCTTTGTAGCGCTGCCTTGCAGCCTAGATGCTCGGCACCCCTTCTTGGCCTTGGCTCCCGCTGCTGCCCGGCTCACTCGCACCCTTCCCATCCGTTGTCTCGCATTTCCGCTGTCTGGAGGTCCATGTAGCACCCCCTGGTCAGACCGCATCCAGCCGCGCACCTTCTGCTATTCAGGTGCGATGCCCTCTGGCGGTCCGTTTCTTGTCGCAACTCCCTTGATGGGTATACCACTTTTTTATGACCGTTTGATATTTATATAATATATATATATATATATATTCCTTGGGTTGATTAGAGTTTTTATTAATTAAATGTTTTTGGGTCGTTTTGACATTTTACGACCCGCGCGAGGTGTTTCTGAGCGAGTGTCATCGCCGCGCCTAGTTTCTGAGCTTGCGCCATCGCCATGCCTTGGTCTCGAGGTAGGTCCCCCACTACACTTGCATTTAAATTTAGAATTTAGTAATTTCTTTATATTTCATAAATTTTAATAAATAAGAAATAGAATTATATGATAAATTCATAAATGATCACTCGATGTAAAAAGATCCGTTTATTTTATACACGACACTTGAAATGTTTTCCTGATGAGAAGACACCCAGTAGTGAAAGAATGCCAGTTTGGACTTTAAACATAATTCACGGAATTTCAAATTTTGTTCTGGTTTTAAAGATAAATGATTTCTTCTGAACAAGTGTTTCGGGTTTTCTTGAGAAATGAGGTTTTTCTTTAAAGTTCATGAAGGCCTGTTGGGCACTTTAATAAAATAAATTATTTTGGAAAACCCACTCAGGGGTGACTTATGGTGTGAATTGATTGTGTGAGATTTATGTGAAGTTTGTTCATCATGACTGATTGATTCACATTGTGGACACACCCCTGTTTATTGCATGTGTTGGCATGCGAACCTGACATAGTGAGTGAATCTTCTGAAAACGGTTGCTACACTAGTTTAGGTTATCCAATGGATAGTGGCCCCATTACAGGAGAATACAAAGTTATTGCTATTATGGGGATTGTGCCCCTTGTTTAGGCCATGTAGGGCTATGTCTAGCATTAGGGCGTTATGATGTCATCGTGTTAGAGCATGCTTTCAGGATGAGTCAGATGTATATTATGTTCTGGATTGTTCACGATCTCCTAGGTTCGACCCATGTTTCATTTAGTGTTTATTTGTGTGTGGCGCACGATTGAGAAGTCTAGTTCAGTGGCTGGCTCGTGTGTGCCATTTTTTCCCATTTCCTTTGGCGTATGGTGTGTGTTACGTGTGGTTTTTCTTTTTGGCTAATAACTGAAGTTTGGATTCCTAAATTGTTTGCAGAAAATGTTTTAAAATGAAATGTACCTATTCCATTCAAACATTAACCTTGTTTTTTTAAAATTAAAAAGGGCAATGGACTGATACTTGTATTAGAAATTTATGTGTGTGTGTGAAAACCAATATTTTGAATATTTAGTTCAAACATGTAATTAGTAAATTTCTTTATTTAAAGGTAGTGCATTGGTAATAGATATTGGGCTATCCTACTGAGTTTTAATACTCACACCTATAGTTATTTTCTATTTTTAGTGTTGTTCAGGCTACAGCTTGGGTGCGTTTTCCGTAGGCGACATTTGGTCGTGAGTTGGAGAGTGACCCACAAGGTCACACGGAGATAGTGGTTGTTTCTTTAGGTTAGTTTGATTTTATTTTTTTCTTGTTTAGTTACTTTACTATATTTATTTTATTTGGGCTACTATGTTTTATTTCAGCTGCTCTAATTATTTTTTTATACTGGGCGAAATTGTTCCCACAGCCTCTATTGATGCCCTGGCGCTTGTTGCCAGCCCGGGAGGATCGGGAACGCCTCTCGGGTCATGTCGTGGACCGGCTCAGGTGACCGGTTCAGGGTTGATCCAGGTTGGTTCGTGAAAGGATGAATCGATGGGGTTCTGAATTTTTTCATGCAATGCTTCTTATACATATGCCCGGTGATGAAGTGTCTTAATAAGAGTACATAAATCCTGAAAACACTTTTGAGTTGTCTCTAACAAGGATGAAAATACTGAATGGACATATCTTTAGCAAGCCAATATCTCCCCATATAGCTATATCGGTATATTCAAGATATCCATTCTTGGATGAAACTGAGATATGAACTGAACGATCCATTCCAATGTCTTCCAATATTCTTTGATCATTTCAACTAAGAGAGTTTCATATTAAAGATTTCTCAAACATCTATTACTAGTAGCCAAATATCCCTATTTCGGAATGATTTAGAATATGAATTCAAATATTGGATGATATTCACATCCTTCCTCCCCATTTCATGAAAGAGACAGGGATCATTTTATTAATTGTCACAACATGATGTAATGGGATTTTTGGTCACCAATTGATGAACCTACCATAAAATTATACTACACCATGTCAGACCATATTCTGTGGTTTTGGGTATAGTTGCATCCGATTGGGGAACATCCAACTAAACTGATAATGAAATAGGTGGAGAATCCCCATAAAATCTAATCTCAATATAGTTATCATCTTTTTTTCAAGATGAAGGGATAACACCCTTGAAAGATAATTCCTCGCTGTGGGGTTTATGATAACAAGAAGACAGTACATTATTAAAGGATCATCTAAGTCTTGAGTAAACTCCATCTCTTCAATATACTAGGTAGTCCATTAAGTATATTGATTTTCCACCCTACAATCTTGTATTCTCATCATGCAGCTTGGGTAGCACTATAACTATGTTTGTGGGTAATCATGATCAAGAAATAAATAAATACTATTAATATGAGGGATAATCATATAATTGGTATCCTCACACACCAATCTCAACAAACACTGGGGAATAATCCAGGGGCATTATTATTCATGCACACTAGTCAGGAGTATTCGAGAAACCCTTTGGATGTAGCTGAAATAGTGAGTGAACTGATAGTGGGTATACAACTCTCAAATTATTAACTCAAACATTATAGTGTCAAGAACACCAACTCAATGGGATATCTTATATGACCTACCACCAAGATAACCACGTCCATTATCAATCACTATACCAATTTGTACATGACAAGGGATGAAATAATAACATCAGATCATCTAAGAATATTAATTACCTCAAAATAGTCTAATGGAATGGAATCAAATCTAGATATTTAAAACAACATAGGACAATATAATTTACTAGGGATCCCAGTAGAATTTTGGTATCTATAGTAATGTAAATGATACCCAATAAAACTGAATAGAAACTATAAAGGACCACCAATCCTATATAGGGTTTTCCCTAACTGGATGTGTACTATGAGATGACAATGGAACACAAGAGTTAGCACCACCGAAGTGAGGATCCATCCCTCTACAAGGAGTGATTCTATCAAAATCATATTGTCCAATATTTGTGATCATGTGTCCCCTTCTGTGAAAAGTCACCCATTCAATAACATGGGCATGATTCCCACCAACCTAAGGAGTAGGGATATCATTGAAATAACTTAGTAAGCCCCTGAGGTATGTTCTCAGAATTCTCGGATATCCCAATACGATCCCTCTCTATCATAGACCAATCAGTAAGGATAGTTATGATGTTGTATAGAAATAGGATGGGCTACACTCTAATAGAAGAAAACATTTATCCAATATTCAAAAGAAATGAGTGAGGGTATAATCATTATCTTTTATTGATCTTATTTAATTATGTTGAACATGTACCCTTCAAAGAATAGAGTTTGTGTATTATCATCCCAAACATCAACAACAGTATGTAATTTTTCATACATTCACTAGTAGAAAAAGTAGTTGTTGTGTTAGCCATTTCATGTAGGAGTTTTATAACTGATGTAAAAATCCATCTATTTTTCTTCCCCACATAATTTATTATATAACTGACATGAATAAACCATTTTTATTTCTTTATAACATAGGTTATTATATAAATTTTTTGATAAATCAATTTTTCACATTAGTTAATAAATAATCTACATGGAAATGAAATCATGTAGTCATTATCTCATATTATATTTGGAAAATAAAATTATATAGTTGATTTTTCACATGGGTAAATAATTATAGACATGAAAGTGAAATTCTCATTATTTTATAATGCCAGTTATATAAAAATATTATAAAATCAATTTTTTAACTCATCAGTTTTAATCATTTCATTTGTATTTGATCTCGCAAAAGAAGACCCATTTCTCTAGCACAAAATCCTTAATGAATAATTTTTTGATCATGTGGACACCAATATCATATTTCCATCGTTATTCATCCTCATGTTTCATCATCCTCAACATTTTGAATAATATCATCTCATCGCCAATTGGAAGACTAACACATCGATCTTTTCATTTAGTGGTTCAATGAAATAATGCCATAAATCTGTTTTTTAATATTCCATAGACTCAATGATCGCATTTCCATATTCATAAACCCTCAGTTTTCATTTCCCTCCTTATTTCATATTTGAATATAGATATTCTCCCCCAAAATCTAGGATTAGCATCATTATATACCTTATTTATCTAGTTATTGAAGTGAAAAGGTGTATGGATTTCATTATAACATAATGTTCAATGTTAAATCATAAATTTTCACATTATACAATAATTTTATAATTATTATACTATATAGAATGTTGTTTTCACAAATTTTTTCACATATGTTTACACTAAATCACAACATAAAATCTTGCATTGAATCTATGATTGTTGATTATTTGGACGATGTTTGGGAATCATTCATTGTTTATAAGTATACATCTAGGGATATGGATAAATTGTATTCATTTTTATGCATTTATTAGTGAATTTATAATCTTAACATATAATATATAAATTCATTTCAATCTTCATAATATTGAATATACAATATAATATATTTTTTGCAAATGAAAATTGAATCATTTCTTGTGATGTGAGCATGTTATTATCTTGAATAATCATATTCCAAATATGATCTCTTCTTAATATGAGTTACTATCAAAATAATATTTGAATTTATTAGTGAATAAATCATAGGAAACGTTAACTAGTTCCATTAAATATATATTTTTTATATTCTGATATATATTTATGAGGATTTAATTTTATTTGATGTAATTAAGGCCTTTGGTACAAATGATAATAGAGAATTATATGCTTCTGATCTCTAGTCATACATTATCATACATTAAATATTAAATTTATAGAGTATCCCACTATACATTCTTAGGTTTTATTTTTTATATTTTTATAGAATTACACATGCATCACATGATATTCAGTGTTAATGCTCTTTTCACCAAATAAATTTGTATTTTTATTAAATCAAATGAAATATAATAAAATATTAATAATATGGGTTATTACAGTGTTACATTCCAATAAACCATTTATTATATAATACACACTACATTATATGAATTACACAATTTTCATAATATACTCGGCATAAATAATATATAATATTATATATATGTACAACATTAAAAATTCATCACTGTGTTGTTTGAAATACACTATAATATTATATTATAGTATGCATTAATATTTATACTAATGATGGTATGTTATTTGTAAAAAACAATATGTTTAAAATTTTATGGTAACAATTAAAATCAAATGTAATATGTATATATGATTTGGATTCTTCTCAATAATATTCAATTTCATGTTTCATATAATTTCAATCAGAAGAAAAAGAAAATTGAGAGAATGGTCCAACTATAATTTTTTTTAAATTAAATATTTTATTTATTTTTATGATTTACCAATAATATTAAAAATTACTTTCCATTCATTTCTAGATTGTAAAATTATACATTAAAATGAAATTATTTTTTATTAAATTACATAATTTGGTTACATTCAAATTATGAAAACACTACTACTATTTACATTGTTTTCTATTTTACTATGATATAATCAATCAAATTAACATTCAATTTGATCTCTAATATTATCATATTCATAAAAATTATAATTACTATTAGTGAAAATTAGACAAACAATTTATGGAATAATTATACCACAAGTGTGACTTTGTGATTGTTATAATATAATCTGTTTTTTCTTCCTCTTACTCACTTTTAAAAACAATTTTTTTTTCAAATTTTTTTTTCATATTGATAAAAATGATTCGATGATGGATTATTAATCTCTGAATAATTAATTAATATGGAAATGGTTTTGATGTTTTTCAGATTTTTCTAAATTTAATATTCCAAAAAATGTTTTCTTTTTTAAGCATGATATGATTACATATAAAGAATCACAAAATCAGGTTGATCAGAGATCATTTAATTTATCATGGTTTTTATCTAAGTTGTAGAACATTTATTTTAATGTTGAAACTTATTAGAATTTCGAAAATAATCGTGACGATTCATTGAATGATGAAAACATTGATCAAACTAAATGAATGAATTGTGATATTGAAGTAATGTAAATTAATAAAGAAATGACAATATGACATATATATGGTGATGTTAAATAAATTATATCATGGATTTATGGAATTTTCAATATATTCAATGGTGTTAATATTTATTAACGTGAAATAGAAACATGGATAGTGTGATATGTGTCTTATTGGGTTGCTATAATTTTTGAAATACATTATTCCTAAAGAAAATGTTCCTCCATAATCACATTATAATGAGAATAAAACATTATTCCAGATTGGATTAGACATTAAAAAAATAAATGCTTACACAAATAAATGCCTGCTATATAGGAAGGAATATGATTTTATAGAAGTGTGTCATAAATGTTGGACAACATGGTACAAGTTGAAAGGGAAGTAAAAGGCTGATTTACTAGTTATAGAGACCCAGTTATGGAACATCAGAATCTTCGTTAAATTCATCAGTTGACATTTTTTTTAAAATTCAAATGGCAGAAAAGGGTAATATTGAATTAATATTATAAGATCTATGGCTAAAATTTGTGTCATCCAACTGATTGTCCATAGTATATGAAAATTGATTAGTAGTTTTATATATTCGTATATAAAGATTGAAATATCATACACGAAATGTGTATAGATAGAATTAATCAATATCTATTCCATAAGATAACACATAGTTTAAGTTTTTTTTATTAGAAATTTATAACTTATCTCCTCAAATTTTCATAAAGTGAAAATATATGATGTAGAGATTAATGATCTATAGACCAGAAAATACTAGAAATGTTAAAAGTGTTTTCGTGTCACCATTAATTGATTATTTTAATACTTTATATAATGATAGTATTAGGGTGTATGATTGTTATGAAACATAATATTTTAAATAAAATTAAATGATTATATTCATTATAAATGACTTACCATCATATGGAAATTTTATCTGATATAGTGTTAAAGGGAAGAAATAATCTCGAATTTTTGAACAATAAACATCATATTATCAATGGAATATTGGGTTAAAAATAGTATTCGTCGGTCATCTAATGAATTGTCTATTAATTAATCATATAAAAATATAAAAAGGCATTCAATGTCTCACAAGAGTTGGATATTTCCCTAAAACCATTAACCACTATTAAGTATTTGGACAGGTTACAAAACGTTATTAAGTCCTTTGGAAAGGCACATATTACTGGTAATGATAGAAATATTATTCTGAAGTGGTAAATATATTTTTAATCCACAATATTGGAGATAAAATGATTGCAAACATGACATAGATGTCAAACACATGGAGAATAATATCAGTGATATCTTGATTGGAAAATTGTTCGATTTTAAATAAAATACTAAAAATGGTATGAATTCAAAATTGGGCATACTCTCAATAGTTAAATGATTAGAGTTCGATCCCACTCTTAATGGAATAAAAATATTCCTTGATCCAAATTGTCATATATTATCCAAAAGATACAAAATTAACTTTTTTCAATATCTATATGGAATAAGACTTCATTAAGGTTATTCATTAAATATAAATCTTTTTTAGAGATAAGTGGAATAGAATTCAATAGGAATGTAATATCATGATCATCACATCATAATGAAACAACTCTTACCAATTTAATTGTGTGTAATATTTCCCAACCCTGTCATAATGCCTATCTTGATGGTGTGTTATTTTATCCATTCAATTTTGAATAAGGGTATTGATCTGAATACATTGAAAAACTTGGAGAACAAATTGAATTATATACTTCTTCTATTGAAAATGTGTTTTCCTCCATTTTTTTATCATGGTGAATTTAATGGATTACATGGTGCAGCAAAATAATACTTTGTGGTCACATATATCTACATTGTATGTGTCATTTTCAAATTTATATGAAGATATTTATGTGGTATGTTAAGAGTCACATCGAACAAAATACTCCATTGTCAAGAAGTATATTTCAGAGGTGGTTGAAGAGTTTTGTAAAAGATAGTTATCAAAAGTGGATCATGTTGGTTTGAAATACAAATAGTTTAAATTTGAATAGATAAAAAGGTGTATTAATATATATTTAATAAAATATTTATCAATCAACCATATATACATTTTGATATATATTGTTTTAAATAATATTAGGAAAAGAAGAAGGATGTGTGAATTTTGAATGAGAATAACAAAAAATATTCATGGTTTAAAGAGTATGTTCATGGTAGATAAGATGAAATAGAAACATTGATATGGTTAGTGGTTTATCCATGTTTATAGTTAATAAAATGGTGAGGGTATGAAATTAATGTCTATAAATTTTAGAGAAATGATTAGGACAACAGAGGTATAGTTCAGAATAGTAGTGTCATGGTGTTCATATAAGAAATTTATTTTTCATCTTCCAATGAAAAAAACCCAATATCTCCATCAAGTGTATAATATGTAGTTTTTTATGAAATTTTAGACTTTTATTATATTTGATTTCAGGTTCCTTTATTTATCTGAAAATGGTTTATCGGTATGAAAGTTTTTAGAAATGATGAATTTTGAATGAAACTAGATAATGTGAATAAATATTAATTAAAAGTTTATCCATTTTTAATGGAAACACTGGAAAAAAATATATGATGTTGATCTATATAATATTTAGTGTTCTGTTGTTTGAAAAGGAAAAAATAGTTTTTTGGTGATGAAGAATTTGAAGATGATATTGATTTATATGATATCCCTAATTCTATGTAATGATTAGCTGATAATATTGATCATCGCATTTTAGACATGGTTTGTTCTATACCAAATAATCCTGATTATGGAATTTGGGAAAATAACCATTTATGATATTCCTTATATTAAAATTAATATATTATTATTTCTTGTTTAATTTTTAAAATTTCATAAAATATTAGATTTTTTATCTTTATTTACTTTTTTAAAACACATATTATAAATATTAAGTTAATTATTTTTAAATTTTTTTAGTTTACCTTATTTTACCTTAAATAACTTTTCCATTAATTTATATGCTGGAATAAATAATATTTTAAATCTAATATGTTAAATAAAAACCAAAATATAGTATAAGAGTGTATTCAAAAAAATATTTTTTTTTGTAAAAATGATATATTAGTTTAGTTAACTAATAAAAAATATAAATAAAAAATTGTTTTATGTTTATTTTAATATATTTTATTATTTAATAATTTTCCATTATTTATTTAGATTATAATGTAAATTTTTATATTGGTGTAGTAATTGTTTGTTGTTTTGATTTATAGGATAATGAAAAATAAATAAATTAATCCCACACATAATTCTGGATATTTTGTTACTCATACATTGGGGGGGGAATATAAACATGTTCCTTTTGATGAGCCTCAATTGTATTTAGAAGTGATATATAATAACATTGTGTTAATGAATTGTTTGATGGATGGTAAGCATGGAAACACACATTTAGAGAAATTATTAGTTTCAAATAGCTTGGATCATAGGATACTAGTATAAATTGATGTAATGATATTCCAAGTGGTCAACATTCAAAATAACTGGAGAATTTTATAGCAGTACAGGATAAAATAAAAGTTTGTATTTTGATTGATGATTAGAGAAGTGTTGAAAAACTAACATTATAACATATGAGGGAGACCATTTTGATAATTTAGTTTTTTATTAATTTCAACTATATAGAAATTTTTATAGTAATATATATTTCATCCCTTCTTCTCCGATGAAATAAAAAATAATAGATACTGGATGGGTCGAGAGGAAATTTTTATCATTGGATTCTATGATATAGAGGAATTTTAAATCAACACTCACAACATATTTCATGTTTTTTCAAAACAAATATCATAATCCATGTGATATATTTACCATTTTAAATTATGATACATGGAATCTTTTTTTTTTGGAATTTTGAAATTGAGTAGAATTTTTGGTGTCTGAAATTATACCTTTTAGAAATTTTTTTAATAATAATCTTATTCATAATTTATTAATGATTTATTTATTATTAATTTAAAAAAATTGCCTATATCTCATCAGGATATCCAATATAGAAACATATACCATCATACATTATATCAAGGTGGGTATAAATTATCAGAAGAAAAAATGATGGATTAAAAATTTAAAATTTGAGATTTGAGTATTCATGATCTACAGAGGTCACTACCTGCTAATCATGACAAAGGATATGTTAATAGATGAGAAAAAAATAAAAATATTTTATAGAATAATTGAGGGATTTATCTATGTTGATTGTAATATATTTACATTATTTATTTGTTTATATAAATTCAATTCATTATTAATTTTAATTCATTAAATATTTTTAAAAATATTTCATTAAGTTCAATTTTTTGTAGAAGAGAACACATGGGGTATTTATAGATGAGGTTTGGAAATATATATTATTTAGAGCATTGGGAAAGATCAGACATCTATGTCATATATGATGATTCTGAATATGAATAACAACGAAAACAGTGTTTCAATATTATGAATCATCTTCAATGGATAATTTTAATAAAAAATAAAATCATTATATACTGAAGTTATAATAAAAATTTGAATAGGTAGGAAATTATTAGAGCTTCAGTAATGTTTTTGTTTTCAAAAATTAAAAGGTAGTTTCAGTATACTGATACCTCACCTCCTCCTCCAATAGCTCATACTACTCCTCTTCCACCTATAGATCCCAACCATTTTTATCATATTGCTACACCACTCCACTAAAACATCCCTTTTTTTAGTTATATTTTAATGATCCATATAATCATATTATTGCATTTAGGATGATATTGTATATCGGTAATACCATTTATCATCAATATATTGATAGAGTCAATCATAGGGTCACCATAGAATATCTTATAGACTGATCAACAAAAATGCTATTACATACACATGAGCTAAGTACAATTAAAAAATGTATTTGAATCATTTTTATTTTGGCCATCTAGAAATATTCAACATTTTTCAAAAGAATTATATCTATATTTTATCTTTTATATCAGTTTATAATTAATTTTTTTAACAATTTAATGTTTATAAATTAGTCTTTTTATTACTGGAGTATATTAATAGGAAATAAATGATATATAGAATGATACAGATACAATGTTATATGACTTTATATACAAATTCTAGATGTCTTGACAGATTTTAAACATATTAGAAAAATTCGTTATTTATTAGATATCAATAGAAGCTGGGGTTTTGGGAATGAAATGACAGTGTCACAATTGAAAAATGTTATAAGAGATCTTGTAACTATAGATAAATTAAGAATCAAACAAATGAAAGTAATTCCATGTAATTAAGTAAACACTTATTTTTTATTTGTTTAAATTATAAAAAATTAATAATTGTGATTATATTGTATTAGGCATATTTATAAAATTATTAATCATCAAGAAACGATTGATTTATAAGGATTTATGGTCTAATTTTTTATTTCACCGCAAAAAGGACAATGGATAAGGTAGAATGAAATGTTATCGTTGCTTAATGATTTAAAAATAAATAAATTATTTGGTGTTAGATGTTTTCTTTATGTTCACTAGTATTAAGCATATATGTTAAAGTGTTATATAACTATTAACATAACAACCAAGAAAATAAAATTTTATTTTACGTTAGTGGTCATTGTTTTTTAGGTGTTTTGTTTACAAGTGATAAGGATCTTTATGGAATATTTTCTATCTTCGGTGAAGAGTGAGAATGTTTCAAGAATGCATTAAGAAATTTATTTTTTAATTTTTTTAATCTATTATGTTTTATAATGACTTTTAAATTTATTTTATTCACATTAATTTCAAATAGGTCATTGAATTTCTTTAGAGATACCATAGTAAAGAAGAGTGTCATGATAAAATATGTAAAAGAAAAATAGAATTTTCATTTATAATTACCATCTTTTGGATATATTACATAATAAAGTTAATTTGAATTGAAAATTTTATTTAAACAACATTGTAACAAAAAATATGGAAAAAATTAATATAGATATTATGTTTAATTAATTTTGTATCGAATAATTTTCACTAGAATAGTTACATGTTCTTGTAGGGTAGATTTCTTTATAATAATTTCCTTGATATTTAATTTTTTTATAAAGAATACTTATTAAATGCCTTGGTTTTTAACTTTTTTATTCCCCTATTCCCAATAGTACATATGAGATATGATACATTTAAATTTGATGGGAAAATCATTTTACATGTTTTGATATATTCTAGTTTATCAGTGTAATATGTTGTAACCCAGAAAAATCATATTATAAGTTTCTTGCTATCATTTTTCTGGTTCTACTAGTTACTAATTTTTTAATTTATTATCTATGGGAGGGGAATAATAAAAATAAATATATACAAATAAATTATTTTTTACATTTTTTATAAAATTAAAAACATGAAAAACCCGATTACATTGATTTTTCATGTCAGTTATTTAAAAACACACACACAAAATTACACATAGAAATATTATCAACATCAATTTTCATATCCAATGTTAAAAACATATTTACATAATCTAATTAAATATCTTCATTTAATAATTGATGTAAAAAAACAACATTAAAAACAACTCGTTCACTAGGGATTTCCCCAAGGGAAGATTTCCCGCCATGTTGATAGACATACCAGATGTAGATTCCCAATTATCCATGGGACATATGGTGGGAATTGTAACCAGTGAACTAGTGGATAAACCGTTCTCAATGATGATTATAATGACAATAAATGATGAATTTGGAAAACCATGTCACTTCATATATATGGATTTGCAAAAATATTTTCATAAAAATATACAAAGATCTACCTAAAAAAATCCATGACAAATATTAAAAAATATTGACCCTATGGAATAAATCCAGTTTTAAAATCCACCTACCACCTTCTATCATCAAATAAAATAAAAATATACTTTATTTTATTATAGGGATGTGCTGGTGGGTGAAATCACAATCACCTAGTCATGGAGGAAATTTTTACAACATATAATACAACCCCTAAAAACATTCTATACCTATATGAACATACCATTAAGAAGTATTTTGATGGAAATAAATAGATTTTGTCAAACTAGAATATTTAAAATTGATGTTCTAATAAGGTATGGGAATTTCACCATGTAGGATAAATCCATAATGTGGAATAATTTTTGATAATGTATAATTTTGGTGTTTGGATGGTAGAATCCCTTTAATACCTCATTGATAGTGAAAAAAGTTATCCATGGTAATAATTATGGTCTATAGTAGTCATGGCTATCTTGATGGCTATAGTGGATGATCATTATTAAGATAAATAATCCATCTGAAAAAAGAAGATGTAAAAGTTAAAGCAGTGAACCCCGTGAAAATAAATATATAATTATTGTTTCCTCATGCGCATTGCGTGAATCCTCTGTTGAATAAAAATCATATAAATTAATATAAAATCACTTTTCCTGTAAAAATATTGTGACCATCATAAACCATGAATACATATCACAGTAACTCAACTAGTCATGAGACCCGCAATTGTGGGATCCTAACATGATCACATGATTCACATAATAGTAGAGTGGAAATGCTTCTAAGAGATAAGATCCTAAGAAACATTCAAAGACAACCATGTACGTTTATTGAAAGGTTTCAACCAAATATCAAACAATTATTTATTGTTTTTATTAAAAAACTCATGGGTGAAGCAAGTCATTGGAAGTCATTATTGAAAAATGGTCCTCTAGATGGATCTCAAGGAAAATAATTCGAGAACATTTTGTGAAGGAGTCATGTGATTATGTTAGAAAAAAGGGGATCTGAATTTTTTCTATATTTTTAATGACCCACCCACCATTCTTCTATTAATATAGATTTTTTCAAATATAAAATGTCTCACAAAAGACCAAGCATTGCTCAAGACACCATTAGGGGACAACGCTAAGGCATTATGTGGAAATTTATATTCCTTATAACAAATCACTTATCCTTGTGGATTTCACCCATAGGGGGATTCATTTTTTTATTCCTTACAAATGAGAATTTTAAACTAAAAAAAATTAATAAAACCATCAAATATGGGTATTATTTGTCCGACAAATGAGTGAAAGAAAGGTTTTCCATGGCATGAAGATAACATAACCTATAACAAGACACATGATATAATA
Organism: Viscum album; assembly: GCA_963277665.1. Lineage (NCBI taxonomy): Eukaryota > Viridiplantae > Streptophyta > Magnoliopsida > Santalales > Viscaceae > Viscum > Viscum album. The sequence goes on along the minus strand of OY728157.1, from coordinate 1,254,789,763 downwards.
ACCACAAGAATATCTTGATAACATCTCAAATGAAATAAATAACCAATAATAAGATCACAAGAAGAATCATTGAAAATGTATCCATGTTCGGGAGAAGGCATGAAAGCTATTCACTGATCACGAGGCAGTTTCCGTATGAGATCCCCCATGTCACGCGACATGTCAAGTGACAAGTAGCTGAAAACCTTCCAAAAATCATTATAAATAAGGGATTAAAATAAGAAAACAAATTGGTGCCTCATGAAGTTGTAAAACATCATGAAACACACCCATGTGGGCAGAAAGACACCATATAATCCTTGGTGACATACATGCCTTATCACATAAGACCCCACTGACCTATAACCCTCATCATGCAATGGGCCTTGGGCATGTTCAGTTCATCTTACACACCCAATCTAAATCCAAATATGAATATAATGGTAGTACATGTCAATTCTGATGCCTTACCACAAGATCATTTTTTGGTCACATGATGTATCACTAATGGGGATGGTGATTGTCTTTATCCACACTCATTCCAATTCACGAGTACTCAAGATATTGTGAAAAAAACTACAGTATAGAAATGGAAATGGCATGATCTCTTTTTGAGGGTTTTATTTGATGATATTTTCATAATAGATTTATAAACAATATGATATCACCATTGATCATGTGAATCCCCCTAGACAAGCTAGCTTAGTCTTTTATTGACCCCCTAAAATGCCACTATAGTCTCCTGGAATATCCCTCACAAATAATACCAGATCATGTGAAAGAATTTATGCATGAATCCTGGTCTCATGAAGGAATCAGAAATGATGGAAAGAAATTTAAAAATCCATATGGCATGTCCACGTGATTTGGAATGAATCTTATGATTATCGAAGATCCAATAGATGGAGTGATGATGGGATGGCCTTGCAGTCATTAAAAATCATGTGACACCTATGAAATTATTTCACTATGTGCATGACAGAAAATCCCTCCAAAAATTCTTGCATCAACATATGAGATATCTACTACCCAATTTGGTATAAAATTAGGGTGGTGATTCCTATAATACCCCTAGTATAAAAACAATCATTGGATCCACACACCAGCACACCCAATCATCATTAAGAATTTGTTAGAGTATCCTGTCAAATTATCACAAGGTCCTAAAATGTGAAAAATTGTAGTGAATGTCCTAGAGGATCTTTATAAATGAATATTCACTTCATGTTATCACCAATAGATTGTGTGAGTTTCTTTTGGTGGGTTATGAAAAGTATGTCCCACCTTTCCGATGAATAGTGTGAGTACTAAACAAGTAGTACATGAACAAAAATAATGTAATATATGTAATAAAAACTAGTATAATCACTAAAATATTGAAGAATTATATCAATAAAATATAATATAATCATTATAAGTTTTTCATGACTCGTCCTACGACAACAATATGAGGTGACACCCATATCATGGTTCATCCTCTTGACATACCATTTGGATCATGTGATGTCCTCCAAACAATTCACGAAAGTCACACAACACCATCTGTACATGATATACATTTCTCATGAAGACCTTTGGGATTTCCACCGATAACATGAGATGTTCTCTAGATATTTATTCCAAGATACGTGGTGACACCTGTGTTTTTTAGCTTGGTCCCATTAAGCCCTATGAGATTACAAGAGAGATCTCACGGAACCCATTGAGCATGAATGATGGGACCCTCTAAAACTCCATGAATATCCAACACATATTATTTGATTTCTTTCAAATTGATAACAAAGATCATGTAGAATCCTTACTGTGTTTCTACATGTATTTTTTAAATCCCAATAGGCTTGTCATTCGGATCATGTGACACCCTCCGGACATGTAAGCTGAGATTATGTGAGGATCACTAGGATTAGTCATCTAGGTCTTGCGATGTCCTATAGAAAAATTCAGCCTTGATCATGTGATGGTATTAGGTCATAACATTTATGTTATAAGATATCCCTTGGAAAAAAAACCAGAAAATTGAATTATCATAGGAATTTTCCAGAATACAATAAAACATGTCTAAAAATCTTTTGAAATTTCGGGAATACATACATTCTATGTCATGTAGGATTTCTTGGACATCATAACCATTCCCAGCCTCAATATAAAAGAATCCTCATTGTGTCAACCCTAATAAATTGAACTATGATGACACTGATTAATACTATAACCATGATATGTAGGATACTTTTTTAAACCCTAGGATCCATGATAAACATTCTAATGGCTATTCTTGCACATAAGTCTTGAATTCTCATATAGTGACATAGAATACTTAATATTCCTTTTTATCACATCAAACATAGATCATGTGATATAAGAGAGTTGATATGATTATATCACTCATATTGTTTTCATCTATGAGACAAGGTAACCTTAGAGTGTCATCATCAATAAATTGAAATATAATGACTCTAATTCGAGCTATAACTATGATATGTACGATGCCTTCATAAAGACAGAGCACTTTAGTGAAAATATAAACGTAAACACATTATTTAACCCCAATCAGTGGAATAATATGATATTTCCCCAAATTTAAGTTATTAAATAGTTTTTAATCTCTGATCTTCAGAATAAGATGATATTTACCCCATATTAAGTCCCTCTCAGTGTGTATTCCATTATCAGACTAGACTATTGTGAATCTAATTAACAAAATATCCAAGAAACGTAGAACCCTTTCCTAATCAATGGGTAAATGGGAATACAACCCTATATAAGTCCATGAATTTCTCTGACACTCCAATCATCGGGACCCAATCACTTATCTAGGATGACCATCCTTTCTTATCCTCCTGTCTATTAGGATGTCATCATAACCATGATGAATATAATTCCTTCAATATCTAGGATATGTTTGTAACCTCTCTAAGGCTCGAGCTCAATATCTGGTACCTTAATGCCGATATATATATATATATATATATCCACTTTTAGGACATTAAATTGTATTTATTTAATGAACTAAATGTACTTTGATTCATATTATAAAGTGGGTTATGTAAGATCCCTCATAGTGGATCAATCCCATACTAAAAATATTAATATACACTATGGATGTCCAAAAAATACAGAGTGCCTACTTATATTGATTCAACAAATAAGAAGATGTCCATTAATAGGGAATTCGAAAAGAACCTCACATACATATATAGTTGGACTCACTAACAATATCATCCCTTTTCATATTAATGAATTTAACATTTGATCATTTTTATGGTAATAAGTTCCGTATTGGATTTAAGATGATATTCTCAAAAAAATATCTTCACTCTATAAGAGAGTATGAGAGTAGGTGTCATCCATCAAAAGGGTATGATGATCCCAACCTCCCATCCTTTCAACAAATGTGACATTCTATGTTTCATTTGTTTTGAAACCTGAATTAACTCCCTACCATTTCAAACCAGGTTTATACCCAGTAATGGATGTGGGAACAATTGGGAGTTTATATGAAAGAAGATAATCAAAGGATTAAATAAAATGAATTATTGTATAACCCGTATAATCCCCCATAATCAAATTCTCATGTCATGTCAACTGCACTATTCTTACTAAACAACTGTGAGAAACCTGATGTGAAATCATTTAACTACAACATCCCCTTGAATATATTAAAAGGATAGTCTACCAAGTTCTTGTTAGACCATTTATCTCCTATCATGAAGGTAGTCACTCATCCTCTTATAGTAGACATATATTCACATCAGTATGCTTTAGTCAATCACCCATATCCATCCAGAACATTTTGACAATCAAGCTTTCATTGAAGTATGACCTCTCATCCATGATGACTCCTCTGCATTGTAGCCCAAAATCCAAAACAAATTCACTCACCATGTCTTATACCATAGTTTAATTAACATGAAAATCTCTATGTAGTGCTGATTTAGTGTAATTCCACATTGGGGACCACTATGGAATTTCATATTCTATATTTTTCATGTTGTGGATCACTTCCATTAAATCAACCATCACAATAGATGTTGTATCACCTGACTTTTTTTTATATTTTCAATGACAACTAGCTATGGTGTGGTGTTTCTTCTTTTTTTGAATAATAAACTAAACATAAAAACATCACTTTTAAATTTCATGGTCCTACTATAATATTACATTAACAATACATTGTAAATTATATTGACCATGAATGCTTGTTGTATAATTCCTTTTCTTTTCTAGATTTCAATTAAAAATATTTTCATTAATGATAATTATTGTTCAAAAAATACCAAATTCAATAAATATATATTAAGTAATAGTTATGTTTTCAACAAATCTTACTTTTCTTCACCAATATATATTTTCAACAAACCTCTTTCTAAAAAACACTTTATTTCAACTAAATCCAATACCTTTTTTAATCTCATTATGAATAGTACTCCTGGAATAACCATTTTTATCCCATTCCATATCATTAATGTCATATTAATTATAATCAAAAAATTAAAAATAATATATTTGGATTACTAATTTCAATGTTAGAATTTATATATATAAGGTTTTAAAATCAATCCATTTTACGAAATGAGAATATCATAAAAGGGTATTTTAGGAATTACATGGAAACTGTTTCATAATTTCCATGAATTGACTATATTACTCTAAAACTATATTAACCAAAAAATATAAAACTTAATGAAAATTATATTTACTTTTAAACAATTTTATAACACCTTTAACTAGTTTCAACGTATCGAAGAATTTTTGAATGAATTATCCAAAAACCTCAAATGATCATCACAAGAAAGAACTATAACATAAATAAATGACATCTGATAATAAATGAACACTAAATATAAAATTTAGTGTTTTTTTCTTTCATATATTTAATTAATTTAATTTGTTTATTCATGATGTTAGACACATGCACCATGAATATTCATACTTAAGGTAACAAAATTTGTAACTTTTTTTGTCTTTTGGTTATATCTCTTCTTAACTGGTTGTTTTAAACCAAGATTATATTAATAAAGAGGAATGGTTGTTTCCAATTTTATTTCAAATTATATTATATTTATTTCTATTTTTTAATATAATCACTTCAAGGATTGAATATATATTAAATGTAGTGATCTTTATAAGGGGGATCTCATCTCAATCATCTTTTTTTTATGAATTTTTTTAATTACCCACACAATTCAAATATATAGTAAATATACATCCAATTTGAAATATTCTATCATAATCTTCTATTTAATCTGAGAAATTAATATTTAATTTCATGTTATTTATTTCAATATGTTTTTATTCACGTGATAGTATATAATTTCCAAAAATTATTCTTATATTATCACATGATTATAACAGAAATTAGTTATCCAATTCAAAAAAATGATCGCAAGATATAATGTCTATTGAAGACTAGGTACATATTTAGAAAACATGAAACTAAAATAAAAGTTTTTCTATTTTATATCCGTCATGAAATCATACTTTTTTGGAGCTCATAAATATACATAGGATAAAATGGTGAAATACGTAGTCAAAATGGATGATCAAAAAAACACAGTTTGGGAACAAACATAGAGAGAAAGCACAATACAAGGGTTAGATGGAATAACATGATGATATAAAAGGACATGGAACATGAATAAACATGATTTCAAATAACATATAAAAAATTGGATAATGTAATGACGAACTAAAAGTAAATTGGAAGAAAAATATAACATGGCGTAAACATGAGTCAAGGCTAATGGCTAGACTATATCAGATGGTGGAAAAAGTATAATAAATAAATCTAGTTCAGTCCTTGCCCCAACATGACATCTCATGAGATTAAAAATTACCCAATACATTGGATAAATGTCCAACTATACTCTTCATAACAATTTAATTAATTTTTTTAGTACATTAATAATCAAACATATGTAATCAAACATAAGGGTTACCATATAATTAAATGGGTATCTCAATAATGTCATACGACATAAAAAATTGGTATATAAAATATGCCTCCATGAAATAATGTATTTAAAGAATAAATTTAAATTAATAAGGGAAAAAGGATCATATAGTTTATAATTATGTCTAAATTAATTGAAAACATGAAAAAATAGTGTTTAGGTCACGTTGTAAATAATCCTCTTTAGTGCAGTTGAAGGGAAAATAATACACAGACCTAAAGGGGAAAAAGAAATAAATTTTTGTATAAAATAGGAAATAAACTAACATATTTTTTCATCAAAAAAGTAAAATTTTATAATAATATTATTTCCTTAAAAATGATTATGTAGTGTACGTGAAAAGGGGAAACAAATTGGGATGTTCTCTTTACTCACGCGTGCTTATCGGGAGGAAATGAAAACGGAACCGTATAAAACATGTATTTACACAAAAAATACTGAAAAATTGAGATATGAAAATATTTATAGAACATACTCATAGAATTTAAGAGTATTAGAGAATAATAATTAATAATTATGTTGGGTTAATTTTATATAATGAATTACCGAATGGAAAAAAAGAGGTTCAAAGATAATCCCTTACATTATCAATGAAACTATTCTGAACTAGTACTAATGTCCTATATAATAAAATTATATATTATAATTAAGTATTTAATAACCTATTAAACATTTATTTTATCAATTCTAATTTTTTTATGTTGAAATTTTTTCTTTTTATGACTTATTATATTCACATTTGTCACTTGACGTGCGTTCATATCATGATTTTAAAAACGATCCATTGAGTTTAATTATAAGAGTTCTTGTAAAATGGATAAAAACAACATAAGTATATTTATATGATATTGATGAACCTATATAATTTTATTCCCATATATCATTTTTTCCTAAATTATAATAATTCATTTGATAAAATGATATGGACGAATGTTAGTTTATTATAGTGAATTTTCAATTATCACAAAATTGTTTTGCCTTTTTATTTAATATTATGTATTAGTGGTAGAACATAAAAAAGTTATAATACATATATTATAATATGGTTTTCTAATAAAAATTGTTTTATGAGCATCAATTAAGGTTGTAAAAGAAATCCAAAAAAACGTTATCTACATTAGTTATGAATCAGCACATCATGACTGATGTTTTTATTGTTAAGATAAAAAAGAAAATATATAAGATAAAATTATGTATATCCCTTTGAAAAATACTATTAATGAACATTTATAATACTCAAGTGATCATTTTAATTTGTAAAATGGATGTTAGGGGAGGAGAATACAATAAAAAAAATAAAAAGAGAACCAGGGAGGGTTTACCTCATTAGTGTTTTCACCATGAGAACATCCTTTTTGTGATTGGAAATGGTGTTTTGGTGAGAAAAGAAAGAAAATAAGGTTGTAATGTGGTATAGGTGAGATATTGTGAATAATATAAAAAATATCCAACTTTGAGAATGTGTTTGTAGAAGAGTAGGTGAGGGGTGGTATATATATTTGGAGGAGAGTGGCACTTTTGATTAATTTAATCATTTGTTTATTATTTTGGCTCAAGACTATTAATAGAGTTGATTCTGGTAACAAAGTAAAATAAAAAAAGAATTTTAGTTCATGATAATTTCCACATTACTTATCCATGACTCTACTATGACTAGAATATTCATTTAATTACTTAAGATTGATAGTGTCAATTACAATATATCACTATTCACAAAAAAATTCAACTATATTAGAAAAATAAAAATAATAAACCCTAATATTTTTTGATATATATATATATATTGTACTTAGTTTTATGAAAATAATTTTTGATATATAAAAAATTCATCTTTTACTTCAAATCGTCATTTTTTCAAAAAATAATGATTTTAAAATTATAAATGATTTTATAACAATTTGAAAACCTAATTAAGGACTCAAACAATCATATGAAACAAAAATTACGAATATATATAATGTAAATAAAATTTCCTTTATATAATTATATTAATTATCAAATTTTATATAAACATTTACATTTCAAAATAATACCGACACTTAATATAATTTATTGAGAATATTTATTTACATATTCCACGATATAAATATATTATAGTTTTCTTTCATAAGATTCTTAATTTCTTGATAATTTTACATATGAGGTTACTATTATATTGTCTACATTACAATTTGTAATGGTAAAATTACTATTCTAATGGTCAAGATACTATTATATTAGTAGAGGTTATTTAATATCATTAAATAACCTATATTCCACTCTTTATTTTTAAAATTATTGTTTTCATTATGTTCTATATGTGTTTGTTTTTTATGAAATATGAAATGGTTATAATATAGTTATTTCTATTGATAAAATTAAATTGTCTTATAATAATTCCCCATTATGAATTTTTTCCCTCAAAATATTATTTTTTCAATATATGAGAAAACCATAAATATCAGTTTCCAAGAATTATTCTTTAGGTTATTCATCTCAAAAATAAGGTTATCAGTTCATTTCATGTTTGAATTGCCTCTAAGGATAAAGGAATCATGCATCAAATTGGGAGCTCATGATATTTTAAAAATCATATACTTCCTTCATCCATACATAACTCATTTTTATATGATTATATCAATGGATGAGTCAATAAATCATTGAAAATTTATTTGTAATATATAATTTTGAAAAATATATTTCAAATTTATTTATGATATGATCATAATTTCAAATCGTAAAATATATCAAAATAGGGTTCTGGTAAATCAATTTTAATATTTCTCAAATGATATAAATATATAATTAGATAAAAATATGCTACATGGATGTCTCCCTCTTCTATATCATCTTGAAAATCATTTAGTTCTTCGTGTGATTAAAATAATGATAGTAATTTGAAAAGGCCACGATGGTACATCCCATGTTTATCATGGAATGAAAATTTATATTGAAAGATTATCAAATAGATGATACATATTCCATTAAATAATTAGGTGATGGATTAGGTATTGGAATTCTCAAAAATATTTTTATATGTAACTAGAATATTAAAAAAATAAATATAAACTCATCCTCAATTCTAGAAAATCATTACATGTAGTTCCTTATTAAGAGAGATTATAGATTTTTGTGATATTCATACTTCCATATTTTAATAAGGAAATGTAAAATAAAATAAGTGCGATTGAATACTAAGTTATAAAGAATATATAAAATTCAACTTTTATCATATAAGGATAAACATATAAGGTAATAGTATATCATAACATGTGATTCACTAAAATTCAATTGAGGTTATCCATAAGTCTTGAATTATCCCAATAATTAATACTAATTTTTTCTAATCAAAATACCTATAAATAAATGGACCATCCTCTGGTATCAACCATAAAAAACCTATCATTTTAACATATTATGACATGTTTTTAGAATAATTATCTATAAAATACTAACCAAGGATCATATTAACTAGTCTCTTGATAATATTAGGTTCATATTTAGAAATCATGAAAAGAAAAATAAAAAAATCTTTTATTTAATCATCATAATGAGATCCTAACATCATTTTATGTCTAATATATACATGGTATAACCAAGAGAATTACAAACACAATATGGATGAGATAAAAATTCAAGGTAATTAATATATAGCTAAAGCATATCACATTTGTTAGAAAGAATAACAAAAAAATATAAGAAATAATGGAACACAAATAATCATAATGAATCATACTCTATAAAACATGGGATCATAAAATCATGGAATCATAAGAATTTGGTAGAAATATAAAACATGAAAAAACATGATTCAAGGATAATGGGAAATGCTATCTCACATAGTGGACAAATTCCCATAAATGAGTAAGGTTTACTCCATATCCCAACAAAAAATATCAAAAGAATAAAAATTACCCAATGCATTTGAGAAATATCTGGGATCACCCACACGAACATTTTCAGGACAATGTGTTCCACAAGAAGAATCAAACAAGAGAAATGCGACCCATTGAAATAAATTGATATTGTAATCATGTCATATCACCTAAAAGTGAGAGTATCATATGGGATTAAATGAAATAATGTATTTAAATAATACATGGACATTAATTGGTAAACATAGACACATATAATGACATATGATGTCAAACTGAAGTGAAAACATATAGAAATAGTGTTTAAGAAACTATTGAAATGACCTACATTAATGTTGTTTAAGAGAAAATATTAACCAGACAAAAAGAGGAAAAATGATTTTTTATCAAAAACGAGAAATGATCTAAGATATTTTTTCAGGATAAAAAGTTTTAATAAGGAAAAATATCAGTTCCTTAATATATATTATGAGTATTACTTTAAAATGGGTGAAAATTGGGAAGTTACATTCTAATCGGGCTCTCTATTCCAGGTGGGTTGAAAAAGATACCATATAAAAAATGTAATTACCTACAAAATAATGAATAATTGGTCTAGTTTCATATTTTTGGAACTTATGAGCATAATTTAAGAGGATTAAGTAATAAGGATAATGAATTGAATTTTGTAAAGAAAGAGAAAGTGTAACCCGAAAGGAAAAATTAATGTTTGGAGAGAATCACATACCTTATTTTCAAAACTGTTATGCCCATATGCTTTATAACTTAGATAATAATATTTGGTCCATTAATTAATTATTTAGAAATATATTATATATATATTTGATTTATAATAATTTTTTTAATTTCATTTATATTTGGTATTAGAAGAAGTTTTTATTTTACACATATTATTAGATGATTTTTAGCAAAATTATCCATTATATACAATCCAAGGATCATACTATATAGTGTTCCTGCAAGATTAGTTACATATTTAGAACGAATGAAACCCAAATAGAGACATATTTTATTTAATGTTAATAATGAAACCCTAAGATTGTTTGAGCTCTAAAATATTCATAGTATTACCATGGTAAATACGTAGAAAACAGATGAGATAAAATCCATGTATGAGAATAAACATAGAGATATAGCATAACATATGGGTTATAAGGTATATCACGATGAGATAAAAAGTAATTGAAAATGAGTAAAAATAATGAATCATAAAATATAGAACATGTTATAATATAACCATGTAATTATATGAATATGGAAAAAAATACAACATGACATTAATAAGATTCAAGGATATCTACAAAGACTATATCACATGGCAAACGAGTTCGGTTTACTCCCTGTCCCAACATGACGTATCATGAGGATAAAAATTACCCAAATAATTAGAGAACTATATGGGTAAATCAATCATAAAATGTTCATGCATATGTGTTGTACTAGATGAATCAAACATTAGGAATAAACATAAGGGTTACCCATTGAAAAAATGGGTATCAAAATCGGGTCATACATCATAATAAATGGGAGTATCGTAAATGTGTTTATGAAAGAGTTTATTTAAATAATACAAGGACATTAATAATGGAATGTACATATATATAATGAATAACAATGTATAAATAAAGTGAAAACATGTAAAAATAGTTTTTATAATACATTAGAAGTTAATAACATTCTTCCGGTTTAAGAGATAATATTAACAACACTTAAACCAGTAAAATTAATAAATTTTTGAATAAAACCTTCAATGATCTGAGATATATTTTAAGGATAAATTGTTTTTATTTTATAAAAATATTTTTGGATTAAAAAAATTATGTAGTGTACATAAAAATTATTAGGAAGTTGCCATGTTACCTTTAATCAGGATTTCTTACTATGGTGGAATTGAATAGAAACCTAATAAAACAAGTATTTTCCATCATGTAATGAAGAATTGACCTAGGTATATATTTTTGAGACATAAAGAAATAATTCAAGACTAGTAAATAAGAATAAATAGGAATTATATTGGGATATAGAAAGTGAAATTTTGTCATGAAGAAGAATTATGTTTGGGGAGAATCCCTTTCCGAATATATGAAAATGTTATGCACTTGTACATAATGTTAGGGATAATAAAATTAGATCCATTGATTATTTTTTCAGAATATATTCTAAAATTATTTGATTTATTATATTTTTATTATGTTCATTTATGGACCTTTATATTAGTTATATAATTTAATTTTTTCATTCCAATAGGGTTCATTTCATGACATTATAATTGGTTCCGTTGAGTTCTATTATGAGTGTTCTTTTAAAATTGATGAAAAACACCAGAAGTGTAATTATATATTAAATTTATGAACCAAGAATATTTTATATGGTCACATCTATAATTTCTATTATATCTAAGAATGATTTATTAGATTAAATGTTGACGATGAATGTTTGTTTATTTTTGATGAATTTTTTATTATCACAAACTAGTTTAGAATTATTATTTAATAGTATGTATAAATATTTGTTCCCAAACATAAAATAAGTAATAATATGAATATTATAATACGTTTCCACCATAAAACTAGTTTTATAGAAATACTTTACGGTTGTAATGGAAAATTAAAAATCATCGTCCACAAAGGTGGTAAATTGACACTTCAAAGATAATGTCTTTATTTTAAATTTTGGAAGGGATGATATTAAATTAGATTATAAATAACCTATTACAATAATAAGATTGATATTTATATAATATATTGTATTTATGATGTTAATTTTCATAGGGGAGGTGAGTTATAGATAATAAAAGAAAGAAACATAAATGATTATGAGGGTGTGTTTTACCACTTAAGTGGAATCTCCTTGAGAACCCCCTTATTAAAGATATAAATTGAATTATGGTTACATCAGAAAGATACTAAATTGGGTATTGTGTTTGGGAGAGGAATTGAGAAGAATAAAAAGAAATATTCAAGGCTTAAAAGTTGTGGGGAGAATAGGTGGTTAGGGGTGGTATTTATACTGGGATGAGAGGGGTGTCTTTTATTATTTCACTCAAATTTTTTTATTTAGGCTCATTAGTGTCAATAGTGCTGATTATTATGACTATTTATAGTATATAAATAGTGTTATTTTTATATATTTTTCACATAAATAATCCATTACTAAATCATTTATCTAATATTCATTAATGTACTTATAATGTTAAAAACTGTATATTAAATTATTTGAATATTCAAAAAAAGAATAAACTATTTATGAAAAATCACATACATTAAACATAAATATTTTCTAGGTGTAGATTTATAAAATGAAATTAATGTCATAAAAATAATTTCTTATATATGAAAAATTAATTTTTATTCAAAAACACGATTTATTAAAAAATTAGCATAATTTAAAATTATATCTTATTTTATGACACAATGAGAAATTAAATAAGATACCATAATATTATATGATATAAAAAAATATTAATTTATGAATATATATTATGAAATTTAATTTTCATTTGAATAATTATATTAATTTTAAAATTTTAAACATATTTATGTTTCACCAAATCACTAGTACTTAATTGAACATTTGAAACATATTTTTTTCTTATTATATTATATATATGTGTGTGTGTTTTTTATATTTTCATTAATAAGATTCCTAATTTTTTATACATTCATAGGTGAGTGTACTATTCTATTGACCAGTTTACTATTCCAAATAGTCACATTACTATTCTAATGATCATGTTATTGTACCATGGGTATTGGTTCCTTAATTAATGTAAATATAACCTATTTCATTATAAATAAATGAAAATAATGTTTTAATTTAGGTCTATATGTGATGTATGTGTTTTATGCTATATGATATAATTATAATAAGTGAGTTTCCATTAAAAAATATTTCAGTACATTTTTCCCCCAATTATGTAATTTCATGCTCAAATTTTTGTATTTTCCATACAAGATAAAATACTAATGACCACATTCTATGATTAATTTTTTAGGATCTTAATCACATTAGTGAAGAATTTTGTTTCTGTCCTATTAGAAATAACTTAAAGGATAAAGGGTTCATAAGCCACAATGGTACCTAAGGGTATTTCAAAAATCATCTTCATGATTGATCTAAATAAACACGTTAATCTTGGATTATATCAATGGAAGAATTGATAAATCATTGATAAATTATTTCTAACATAAAAATTTTCTACATATTCTTGAAAATTAATTTTATTAAATAATATTACTAATTCATCATCAAATTTTTCAAAATAGGGTTTAGGTAAATACTTTTTTACATTTTCAGAAGAATATAAATCAATATTTAGGTGCATATAGGTTGGTTAAAGGTATCCCTATTTTTTGAAATTTAGACAATAATAAAGTGGTTCTTGTATTTGATGTAATGAAATGAATTTGAATAGACCTTGATGGTGATTCCCAAGAATAACATGTTATGACTATTCAGAGTGAAACATTTTCACCTAGATGGTAAAAGATACATGAATGAATCAAGAGAGGATAGAGGTATTAGATTCTTTAAAATGTATTTTTCATGTAACATGTATATTGGAAAAATAATTCAAGTCATCTAAGCATGACTGCAGGATAATATTTTCAAGTAGTTCCTCAGAAAGAGAGAGAATTATTGTTCATGATTATCTTGCTTTAGAATATTAACTAAGAGAAATAAAATGAAACTATTGGTCTTTTTATACAAAGCTAATAAGAATATAAAAAGGCATGTAGTGACATATATGAATAAACAGATAAGTCAAAACTATAACATAACTTTTTATTCCCTATGATTAAACCTAGGTTATTCATTGAGATTGAATTATCCAATCGGTTCTTAATAATTTTTTCTAATCAAAATCCCAATAAATAACTAGACCATCCTCTAATGCTAACTATATTCTCTGTGTCCTTTTGATTATATTATTATAGGATTTTAAGCATAATTATCCATCAATTACAAACCATATATCATAAATATTAGTTCATTTAGAAGATTAAGTATATATTTAGAAAGCATGAAACCATAATAAAGAAGTTATTTTATTTAATATTCATAATCATATCCAATACTCCTTTGAGTTCTTACATCTGTAAAGGATACAATTATTAAATTAATTGAAAAAAGGGATGTTCTAAAAGCCTCGTAAGGGAATAAACATTAATATAAAGTATTACAAATGGTTTAAAAGGAATAACATGACGACATAAAAAGACATGGAAAATGAATAAACACAAGGAATTATTACATATAAAACATGAGATCATGTAAAAATAGTATCATATTATGGTGTCAAAAAAATTCAACATGACCTAAACATGATTCAAGGTTAACTACACATAATATATCATATGGTGGAAAAATTCCCATAATGGATTCACGTTTACTCCCTATCCCAACATGATGTATCATGAGACTAAAAATTACCCAATGAGTTGTTGTGCTACCTCGGTGCACCCATATTTATGGGTACTTGAAAAAGTGTTCCAAATTAAGAATCAACCACATGGAATTAACATAATTTTTATCCTTGGAAGTAAATAGGTATCATAATTTAGTAATAAAACATAAAAAGGGTGTATCATAATAGTTCAAATGAAAGAAAGGATTTAAAACCTACATGGAAACTAATATGTGAAAATATACATATATAATTAATTTTTATGATTAAGTGATGTTAAAAAAAGTAAAGTAAATGTTTTTGAAACACTATGAATGAACTACTTCAGTGCGGTTTAAGGGAAATTATTATAGGTACATAAAGAGAAAGATGTCATAAATTTTTAAAAAAATTATAAAACAAACTAAAATTTGTATTCATGATTAAAAAATTTATTTTAGAAAAATATTGGGGGACATATAAATCTAATTTTGTGTATAGAAAAACTGGTATGAAATTTAGAATTCCCCTTCAATCATGCTTTCTTATTAGGAGTAATTTAATTTGGGACACCATTTAGCATGTATTTCCTCCGAAAATAAGTAATATTTGATTTAAGATCATATTTTTGAAATATAAATATGAAATTTAAGAGGATAAAATAAGAATAATTATTAATTACATTAGGGTAAAGAGAGATAATTAGTAACCCGAAGAAAAAATGGTGGTTTTGAGAGAATCCCTTATATAATATATAGAACTATTATACGATTATTATATTTTCAAATATAATAAAATTATACCCATTAATTAATTAAATTAGAACCAATTATATATTTATTATATTCTTTTTTTCTTTTACTATGTTCATTTATAGCATTTTTATGTGTTATAAGGTTTAATTTCATCATTCTCAGAGTGTTTGTTTCATGATTTTATGATTAATTCCCATGAATTTAGTTATGGGAGTTATTGTTAAATAGTTGAAAACTCCCAAAGTATAATTATATGATATTAGTTCATGTATATAAATTTAAATGGTCTCTTATATTTTGTTTGATATTATAATGATTTATTAGATAAAATGTTAATGATAAAAGTTAGTTTATCTTGTTAAATTTTTTATAATGACAAACTAGTTTTGTTTTATTATTTAGTAGTATGTATTTATATCAGATTTAGATTATAAAAAATATAGCACACATAATATAGTCTAGTTTATCAATAATTTTTTTTTCATCCATGAAGAAGGTAATATACAATGAATAACTTTCATCCACAAATGTAGTGAATCAACACTTCAGGAGAAATGTTTTCATTTTTATGATAAAAATGAATAGAATATATTAGATGTTGGATATCCCATTAAAAAACAAAATTACAGTATATATATGATACTGGAGTTGTCATGTTACAGTTTATATGTGAGTTTAGGGAATGATATGAAATGGAATGAAATTAAAAGAGAACGGGGAGGGTGTTTCCTCTTGAGGGGTATCTCCTTGATCACATCATCATGGCATGTAGAAATTCTATTTTCATGAGACAAGGAAGATCATAATGTAGGGAATATGTTTTAAAGTGCAATTTAAAATAATATAATAATGATTGAAGGCTTAGTTGGTTGGATGATAATAGTTGGTGAGGGTGGAATTTATAGTGGGAGGAGAGTGGTGTTTTTGATTATTTTATTCATTTGATTATTATTTCAGAAAAAGACTATCAATAGTAATGATTATCGTGACTAATTATGGTAACAAAATATGTTTAGTTCAAGATAATTTCTACAAAAATCATCCATGACTTATCCATCACTCAAATATTCATTTATCTACTAATAATGTCAAATAAAATAAATTAGCGTAGTTCATTATTCATATAAAAACAACTATTGTAGAAAAATCCCAAAAAAATAACCCTAAAAAAATATTAATATATATATATAAATAAATAGACTCCATTTTATTAAAATAATTTTCTAAATAAGATAAATTTAATTTTTAATTAAAATAATAACATATTAAAAAAATATTGACTTTAATATTATAACTTATTATATAATACATTGAAAAAATAATAAAGGTATCATAAAATTATCTTATAATAATTATACACAAAATAATTAATTTAGTATTCTATTTTATGGAAATAAATTACATTTTAATTAATTATATTAATAATTAAATTGTAAATAATCATTTATATTTCCCAAAAATATCAATATTAAAATTAACATTTTAAAAAAAATTATTTCCATGTTCAATTATATAAATATATTATCCTTTCATTCATAAGATAATGAAATTATTTATACATTCATTTGTGAGAATACTATTCTATTTTCTTCTATACTATTCTTAATGGTCCCATTACTATTCCTACAGTCATGTAGCTATTCAATTGGTATGGGTTCTTTATTTTCTATAACTACACATTATTTGATTATAAATTTTTGAAAATAATGTTTTTTATTATTTTATTTATTAAATTTATGTGTTTTAATATATATTAAATAATTATTAGAATGTAATTTACATTAATAAATTTTTTTTCATTATATATAAAACTCATTGGTATTTATTTCTCCCAATTTATATTTCATGAGACATGTTTAATGTTATGTACTTTGCATTTTTTTGTGTTTTAATAAACACTATATGAATATATTTATACATATTATTTCATTTAATTCAATATATTTATAGAACTATATATTGATCTATCTTTTGAGGTATTTTTTTGAACATTACCAAATATTTAAGAGTTTATTTTACAATCTCACTTTTTATTGGGAGTTGTTAATTATTATATTTTCATTGGGGTAATTGAATATTATTTCTCTCATAAAACTGATTTATTATATTCAACTCTAGTTGTTTGTATTTTTTCTTGTATTCATTAAATTTTCCTTCTTATTCATTCTTAAGTTGAAATAAATAATATTTATATGAAAATCCATCTATATTTGTCATTTTTGGTAGTGAAAATACATCCTCCCTAAAAATATTCCTAATTTTTCATTAATAATTTCATTCTCAAAATAGTAATTTGATTATTTAATAATCATATTTCATTACCATTTATTTTCTTTTAAAAATATTTAAAATATTATTTTTAATTTCTTGTCAAATTTCCCCATTACTAGAACCTTTCTTTATTTTGAATATTTATTTTCAATTATACATTTATATTTCAATGGAAATACTATTCCATTTTTTTTATTATTTTCACTTTAAAAAATATACATAAACATATATTTCTCGTTATATTCAAATAAAATTTTGAATATAATTGTATTGGTTTTTTATCTATTTCATCAGCTGTTATTGTTTTATGGGTTTTTTGGGAATATTATATAATGTTACCATACACAAGAGTTCTCAAGATGACTTATGATCATGTTATTACATTTATTTAATGGGTTAAATATTGATATTTCATTTAAAAGTTTTCTATTAGTAATATTTATTATTAGGATATATTTAATATGTATTTTATTTATTACACATTCCATTATAAAAAAAATATACATTAGAATTATTTATTAATGTGTGGGTAAAAAAATCAGATATTTTCTTGATGAATTAGTAGGTATCATAAGAGAAACTAGCTTAGTTTTTTTTATAGGATTCACAATTAATAATGATGTCATAGATGAATCATGGGTGGTATATATGATGTATTCGATGAGTCCTAGATTGTAACATTATGATTTCCAACATTATTCATTTCATCACCATGAAATCTAATATTGATGTCCTTTGTGACTTTTTAAACATTCAACCATTGATATATTTTAATATTATGAGATTAGTTATATTGAATTATTTATTTTACATTTATTATATTCATATCATTGTTTACTTATTTATTATATTGTATATTATAAATTATATTTCCCATTAGAAAGATATTGAGATCACCATTCAAATGTTTCCATTTACCATTGTTATAGAGAATGATATTACATAACATATTTCTAGATGGTTATCATGTTTTTATGGTTTTGTAGAAAATTTCGAAAAAAATATATTGTAAGACGAAAATCTATTATAATTGAATAAATGTACATTGGGTGAGAAAGATAAATTTTTTTATGATGTAATGGTATTCCAAGTTCTATAAATTCAAAACCTTAAATATATTAGGTATAAAATTGAATCTATAATTTTAACTTACATTTTAATTATGTATGGTTAAAATCGGCTCACATCAGTTGGTATTAAAGTCAGTATATAAATAATAAATTTTTAGCACCTGATACAGGTGTTTAAATCGAGGTTACTATCGGTGTGATCATACCCACATTAATGACCCTGATTACTCAAAGGTATATTTTGATATAATATATGAGATATAAATTTATTTTGATAAAAAAAAAGTAAATTTAGTAGATCAAAAAACAAGATTAGATATTGGCTTGTTGAATTAACATGGTAAAAAAATATATTGAGGAATCTATCAAGACGTATGAAAAGTTTGTATAAAACTTTTAAAATCTCACAAAATACCATCCAAGCAAGAATGATTCCTCAATCTAATGGAGTTTACACATGTTTATTAATTATAATATTTTAAAACATTTCTCGAATAACATGATAATTTCCTATGAACTTTTAAATTCTATGTATCATGTAATCATTTTTGCCTCTAAATTTCCCTTAAATGTTTTCTATAATTATAAATTAAAAATTATCAAGTATGGACTAGGCTTGTTCACTTCAAAATAAATATCACATGGAATAAATCTTGATTCATTGTGAGAAAAAATAACAATATATATATAGACTATTATAATGTTAATGTGATATATAAATTCCTTAAATTTTCATTGATAAATGTGTGGACCATTAAATTGGAATCTTCTCTATGATATTATTATTTCATAAAACTATTCAATGTCTATAAATGTTGAGGGTATGCCTATATAATGAGTTATAATTATTATATCTTTAAGAAACTTATTGAATACAAGAATTAAATAAAGACACTTCTTAGTATGAGGATAAATAAAGTATTCTTATTCCATGGTAGGAAAGATCATTACAATACGTTCATTGATTAACTAAGGAATTTTGGGATTGTATCTCAACTCAATCCTAATAATACAACACATCATAATTGTGTTAGTGAAAGTCGTAACTGAACATTAGTGTAAATGGTGATATTGATGATGAGTCATCCATGTATTCAAAATCCTCTTAGGGAAACTCATTTGAAACTACAAAACACATTGTAATATATGTTCTAACTAAAATGTAAAATATAATTCCATTTGTGCTTTGGGGTGGGAGAATATCCATTTTGGAAATCAATATGTGGGGAGATGTGAAGAATTTGTTATGGTAAAATATATAATTAATCATAAAAAATATAGAATAATGTGTATCATTATACTAAGTCCCGAATAAACATGTTCATATTATATATAGGACCACAAAGACTAAAAGGTAATAGTGGAAAGACATTCTATTTTACTTCATTGGGATAACCTCCATAAAAGAGATAGTGGGGGAAAGATATAATTTTATGATGTTGATGTCTATGATAAATAATGTACAAAATAAGAACAAATTCCCCAAATAGCATTTAAATATGTTTTTTCAAAAGAAAAAATAGTACATACAAGCACCATAGAGGTTAAAAAACAACAAATATTTGGTTTTATAGACAATAATGAAGGTGGCACATTAGTAATTTATGAAAATAAACCTATCTCTAATAAGGATGTTGTTTGTAGATCAAAATTTAAAAATTGTAATGAATAAATTAATTCCTAAATATATTCTATATATTAGTACAATGTATTGATTTTGGCATATCATCAAGATAATGTAAATATTTTTTAGAGAAAATACACATTCAGGATGAAACTAGAAAAGTATTGTAATGACTATTCATATACGTCTTGACAAGATGATAATATTTTTATGTAATGTGTGTGCATATATTTTGATAAAAACCATTCACTGATATATATGATGAAATCCAATAAAAATTTTCTTTCTACACAAGCTTACCGTGATTCTGATATTTGGAATATGGATGCCAAAACAACTTTCCTTAATGGAGACCTTGTAGAATAATGTATTTATGACACAAAAAAGGTTTTTTTATCTCTAATGGATTCAAAAATTGAATATAAGTTTCAAATATCTATTTTTGGGTTGAATAATGGAAGAAGATCAATAAATAATTATTTATATGAATCCATATGAGAAATTGGTTTTATAAGAAACTAATGGTAGCATTGTGTCTAAAAACATTATGTGGGATTACAGTTGTATTACTAGTAGTATAATTTAATGATTTTTTTAGTAATCGAAAATTAAAGACATTTTATACTATTATTTAATATATGGTTGAATAAATTATTCTCAATTAATTATTTATATTAATCAGAATATGTTATAAAAATCAAGATCCAACATACTAATCAAAGAGGCTTATTTAAATAAATCTAGGCATATAGATTGTTATATTATATAGGAGATTTAATAAAAAAAATAATATGTAATTTTTACCCAATGTCAGATTCTATACATCACTCCAAGAAAGTGATTCCCCATACATAAGAAGAGAGACACATAGAATGAGTATAATCCCTTATGATTCATTGATATGTTCTATCATGTATTCTATAATATGTAATAGGAATGAGGATTCCAACCCTATAACTAATATAATAATATATCTTGTAGACCTAGGTGAGTATCATAATAATATTTTAATGAATATCATGAACTACCACAGGCATAAAATTTATATATTACTTGTTTATAAAGGATATGTCGGACTAGTAATCAAGGGATGCACATATTCAAGTCTCCAGATAGATTATAATGTCATGAAATAACACATGCATGGGTTATCAATTCTCCAATATAAGATGAGATATGAACTAGAATATTTATAAGATTAAAATTTTCACTAATTCTATATATGTGTATATGTATATACACTCTTTTCATACTACTAATTAATTATTTTGTATACAAAACTTCATTTGGGAGTTTGATGTGCTTCTTAGTAGTAATGACTCTATCACAATGTATTTTTATAATATTAAAACACTTGTGCTTGTGAATGAGACAATTTCACATAATTTAATGATACAAATACATAAAAAGTATCACATACTAAATCATTTTTATTATATATTTGGGGTTTTAGTAAGATTAGTTTCCACTTAAGAAAACATGGAGAACATAATGGAAAAATTATCATCTCATAAGAATCATGAATATCAATTGAGTGTATCCATATTTAAAATAATTAATATTTGGATCCAGTTTAATTGGGAGTATTTGAGTTAGTTTACTATAAAAACTGTATTTAGATATCATATTACCATTATATGAACAGATATTTTATCAGACAATGATTATTCTAACAATTTATTTAAATGAGATATGGTCTTTATAGTATCTATCGTATTGAATGGTTATAATAGTTCCCTACTATTGTAAAAACCTATAAATGGAATGATAATAATATTGATAATATATATTATGGTCTAGATGAAATCAATTTGATTCGAAATAAATGATATTTTAAAATTATTTTTGTGATTATTGTATGTGTATGATGCATCTTCTCATGAATTGTATGCATAGAAATCTCCATGAAGGGTTGTTATGAAGATATAATTAATAATAGAAATTCAACATGTTATATGTGTCATTACATATTTCTATACATAGATTTGTTTTTTTCATTATAAATTAGTTTTTTGTTAATTAATATCATCGATAATGTACTTATATGTTTCAAAAAATAGTGGTGACACAAGCTCATGGTGATATTGGATATGTTGTGGGAGTTATATGTAATGTTAAATTAATTTAAGAATATAAGAAAAGATTTGGCCTTCCATTTAATTGATGATGATATCATTGGATCACCAGTTGAAATAGAATAATCTAATTAAATCCTTTGTCATGGTAGTTCATCAATGAGATTATTTCATTCAGTCAATGAAAAATAAATCAAGTGCATGTGTTGATGAGAAAAATATGAAACATTTTCATTGTTATATTGAGACAAAAGGATTATATTACACAGTAAAAATATATATCAGGCTGGTGTTTTTGTAATATTATCATCCTTATCTATGTGTTCTTTAACGTTTTTTCTAGACACCAATCTAATAATTTTGGTAAGATCACATAATTCCATTGATAAAGAGTAATAGTGGGTCAAATATTATGTGTTTAAAAAAATAATAGTTAAATTAAATTTAAATATAATCTTTAATAAAAAATTTATGGATTGTGGAATAATATTTAATTAGTTTATTTTTATCATATAAATTAATTAAATATTCATTAATTAGTAGAATTTGTACGGGTTGATTATTAAATAGATATATTTCTCAATCATGTGAAAAAATATATTTATTACCATATATTTATTATTAAAATTTTAATAAGTAATTATCAACTTATAAAATATATATTTATTTAGTCACAAGATTATTAGTATAATTCAATGGTTTATGGGATATAATTTTTTTATTTATTTAATTAATAATATAGTATTAATTATTATTCACAATTTGGTAAATGTTTAGGAGGATTTAAAGATGATGGTAAATTTCTTGAAAAAATGATATACTAATCATGAATCTAATAAGAATTTAATAATTTTATATGTAACACCCCAAGCTTTCATGATATGCTACTCTTTGAATAATACAATAGCATGTGTTGTGAGTATCTTTGAGTTCTAACACACCACGACCAATCAAACTAGGTATTATGAATAGCAATACCGACTTTTTGAAATTTTATAAATTTTATTTGTCATAATGGATATTATTTTTGGGTTTTGAATATCAAAATTATCGTAGTGTGAATATTTGATATTTTTATGAAAACATTCAATTTTTGACGAATAGTGTAAAAACACTACGTTATAGTTTTAATTTTTTTTAAAATAAATAGTTATTTTATTTAAATTTATTTTAGGTCAATGAAGAATAATATTACCTATATATGTTCAATCTAATTTATTGGATTCATTTTACAACAAGATTAGATATATAAAATTTTATTTAACTTTCTTCTGTCTTTTACCCTCTTTCTAGGCACAATATTAAATTTGCATAAAACATACTTTTACCACTTCTTTGAATTGAATTTCAATAATTTAAAAGACACAGTTGAACTCATTATGTAATATGTGGTTCAACAGGATGAAAATATTTTTTTGGTGAATAGTAACTTTTGTATTTTATTTACCCACATTAAAGGTAAATAGGGTGATTATAGGTCAAAATGATATTAAAATTACCCAAACACATGTATTAATTCTATTGGATAAATTTATTTTGGCCAAAATCAACCTTAGGAATAAAATATGATCATTGTTTTCCACTTGGATTATATTAAGGAATTTATTTTTATTTTTTTAAGAATAGTTAAAAGTGTTAAATTAAATGTTTAATAACTAATCCATTTTTAATATTATGTTATACATAAGATAAATTTTACTATAAAAAATTATTATAAAGCTAAAAATATATCCTATATAATGGTAGTTTATTTATAATTTTTATAAATTAAATAATTATATTTATTGATGACACAATGATGATGCAATAATTACCTTATTATTAAAATATTAAAATAATTGATATTATTAATATTAATATAAATAAAAATTGAAACCTTTTATGTATTCAACTAGTTTTATAGGTTAATTTTACATGTTAAGGATGATTTAATAAATTTTTTCAAAGAGATAATTTTTTTATAAATTCAATTAAAACAAATAATAAATAGTGTAAAAATTGACATCGATGAGTTTTTAAAACAAATAACATATAATTAAATGATATAGTATTCTTAAAAATCTAAGGATAGAACATAAGGGCTTATATAAGATTAGATATGCCAATAATGAACCACTTGGGGTTCTATTTTCCTTTTATAGTATGTTTATTAACCATTTATTATAATAATACAATAATACATTGTAAAAGTTAAACTATTTAAATAAGAGGTAAATCTAAATTATAAGGTTTATATGGTGACATAATCCTATATAAAACCTATTGGATGAAATGTTTTTGGCTTAGATCCACCTTATCCTCGAAATAAGTTTTTTTCAGGACATTATTAACGGAATATGATTTTATAATAAAATAATTATTTCAAGATCTTCATAAAGTGACCCTCACCTCTCTTATAAAAGGGTACTTCCCCTTCTCTCAAAATCAAAATTCAAAATACATTTAAAATGGCCAACCCCAGCCCAAATATCCTCCCATAAACCCTCACTTCATCCTATATGACTTAATTATATCATAAAAACATCTTAACAATCCCTTTTTATCAAATCAAAAGGAAGAACCCGAAGAAGATGTAATAATTTCAAAACCTTTTTCAATGTTCATTTCTTCATCCACATCTAGTTTATTAGTTGTTTCCTTACAAAAATTATATATCTGGTAACTTATACATACTATTATGTTATTATAAATATTTTAAAACTATATTAATTAGTTTATCCGCCCTATGAATGACAAAGTCACCATATGTGCATATGTACATCTTACCGTCTCCACTTCTTGGTGTAGTTTGTTACTCAACACTTCATTATTTGGATGGGTATAATAATGAGTATACTTGATGTAAATAATAAATATAACATGTTAATGATTCTTTATATATGATATAA
Source organism: Viscum album (assembly GCA_963277665.1). Lineage (NCBI taxonomy): Eukaryota > Viridiplantae > Streptophyta > Magnoliopsida > Santalales > Viscaceae > Viscum > Viscum album. The sequence continues at coordinate 1,254,763,910 of OY728157.1, read as the reverse complement.
CTTCCATTTAAAAAATATTTCACCATAAATAGAATGATATTATGGCTCGTTCGTACTTACAGATTACCATTTCCATGAATGCGGTGATATTTATTCCTCATCATAATAATTCAAGAATAATTTTCATTTTATTATTGAAAACTATGTATAAGAACATAATATAATTCTAGATATGAATCAAGTACATACTATCCATAAAAAATATGACTTACATAACAAAACATATAAAGGAAAACGAATAAGTTAACACCTGAAACAGTGACACTACAGAAATATCATTAACAATGTAATATTAGAAGATCATATATGATATCATATTTATGTATGTGGTTATTTTATAATTTAATAAAAAATATTTAACTAATATATAATAGGTTAACATACCCTCAATCCAGAAAATATACAAGGTAAGGGTTAATTACACAATCTAGTAATTATTTTTGGTTGTTTATACACGAGTATCTACATGGACCTCTGTATCATCCACATCTGTAATTCTTAAAAATTTATTTCAAATTTTTTTTACTATTTCCTAGAATATGGGTTAAATTTATTTTTACACTTTTTTGACTCCTTATAAAATGTTTATAAAGGATTATTTCTGTTGTTTTCCAAATAATGTCTTTAACGACCTTTTTGACAAAATTAAGGAAATCGTGTTTTTTATCTTATACAGTGAGTGTGGTTATATTCCGTCATTATAGAGCCTTCGAAGCTTCACTTATGATATTATATGAATATTTTCAAAATAAATTTTTTCTTTTATAATTATGTTACTTCTAAATTATTTCAAAATAGAAACATATATTTCTCTCAAATAGTTTTTATTTCATCTATTTCAACATCCTTGGATGGATTTTACACTTGTTAGATGTTGATATATTATAATAAAATTTTCCATATTGTATTGATGGTTTTGTGATATGATTTACTATAGATGTTTTATTTTTATACCATTCATGGTTTATGGTTAAAATATTAACATTTATTATGCTAGTTTTAAAAAGAATGTTTATGTTATGTTTCATCCTTTTCATATGAGGAATTCATTGGGCTTATTAAGTGACAGGTGGAGCCCGCTATAGCTCCTCGATGCAATGGTAGGTATCATGAGACAAACCTGTGTCTTGGCACAAGGCCATGAAAAAATATTATTTTTAGTCTTGGCACGATGCCTTGACTATGTGGTTATGGTGTCGGACATTATGAATTCCATCATTATGAAATTGGATATTGATATTAGATGTGATTATTAGACTAGTAAAATATCCATGTGAATAATTAAATGACCTTATTTGATTTAACATTCCCCTATTATTCTGAAGTTTATTTTTAGAAGGCTTCTATTTTACTCTTACATATTTCCTTAAATGTTTATTATTTTTATGATAGTTTCAGCTATACTGTTATGTTTACTAAGAATATGAGGTCACCCCTTCCTATGTTTAATTTTTCCTTGGATTCAAAGAAATATAATTCAATTGACCTGAAAGAATAGACTAAGGAATATGAGTTTTTCCAATGGGTTCAAAATTTTGTTGTTGTTTTTCCATTTTATGATGCAATTTAAAACTTATGTATGTATCTATCACTTCAAAGGATACTAAACTAATCGGTAGTTTAAGACATTATCTCTTCTAATCGTGCCAATGTTAAGTTATAATTCACTAAATCTAGGTAATAAGTGTTAGAGTGATATAGTTGGTACCATACAAACTATATTTAGAGAATCTGTAATTACAGAACATTTCCCTAAGATATACTTCGAATATTAGTATAGAATAACTACCTAGAATTTTGGTAATGTAGAGATTTTGAGAGTTTTCGAAGAAATAACTCCATGCCTGGATACCAGCAGGTAGATCCGGATCTAGCATAGATATACCTAGGAGTGAAAACACTGACAAGGAGTTACAGGCTTGACCTAGGGTATCCATGTCCATGACAACGGGCCTTGCTGCACTCTTGGTTATGAAACTCCTGGAGGATATTCTTAGGATAATTCAAATTTTATTTATAATCAATAATGATGTATTTATGAGATAATAATTTCTCAAAGAATTTTTTTTATGATTATGGATTATATCCATGAACTTTTCAATTTATGTTAATTGTTTTATATGTTTGGAATTATATATTGTGATTCATAAACTAATCTAGTGTATGAAATTGTTTATAAATGGAACCTAGTGGAAGGAATGGAAACATTATCAATGAAAGTAATCCATGTTGGGATTCCCTATTAATTAAGATAATTATAATGGATATGGTGATGCAACTAGTGCTGATCAGCTTATCACAATACTGGGACAACTCACTCATGTTATGAAAAATAAATTTACCTATATGAAGCACCCTGGTCCACAACACATATGATAAATGTTAGACTGCATCATGAGAAAAAATGCACCAAAATTAAATGGGACAAAATCCATTTGTAACCGAGCAATGGATATGTTCCTTAGAGTAAATATTTAATTTTTTGGGGAAGAGAAAAAAAGGAAGGTTATCATGGTAGTTTATCACCTCATATTAAGATTCATGTCAATGGTGTCCTAAGATTCAAAACACAAATGAAAATGATGATGTATAAAATATCGAATAGAGGGATTTTAAATATCTTTTCTTAGAAAAATAATTTCCTCGTGAACATCAAGCGGATATGGAACGTCCTTTTTTGAGTCTGAGGCAAAAGGTGGTTGAGAATGTCACAAAGTATGATGCTAACTTCACAAGGATATCATGGCATGCTCCATATTATATATGTAACCTATGGAGTAATATTGATCACTTCATTGATGGCATAAAACCATTTCTTCATCGAGCATTAGTATCAAAGTCCTTCTCATCATACAGAGATATTCTATCATGTTCCAACATGAAAGAAACTGAATTCTCTATGTCATGCAACTCTAAATAAAATCAAGAGAATAAGTGGAATTCTGAAAATGCTAGCTATGAAAATTAGGGGAAAAAAGGGAAAAGTTGAATTTACATATTGCAGTAAATGTGGAATGAAACACTCCGGTACTTACCTGGAGGGAATGAGATCCTGTAACAGGTGTAGTGAATAGGCCACCTAGCTCATGATAACAATGAAATGAAATAGGATGTCAATGCTAAGTTATAAATTTTTAGAGAAATGGGGAATTATGAAAATTAATGTCCCAAGCGTTAGGGAATATTACCTCAAAAAAGGCCAAGGGAGAAAGGCCAAGCTTATGTGATAACTACTAGTGAGGTTGAACCTCTGAATGACATGGTGGAAGGTAATTTATTGGTTTACTCAAATTTATCCAAATATTTGTTTGATTCTGGATCATTTCATTGTTTCATATCTCCCCAATTTTCGATGAAAATTAGATATTTCCAATTTGATTTAACATGGGATTTATTAGTAAAAAATCATATTGGAAGAGTCATTGCAACAACGTTTTGGGAATCAGTTACTAGTAGAGAATATAAACGCGCTTTATCTGTTGATATCATCATCACACACATGATTTAATTGGATATAATCCTTGGTATGGATAGGATTTCAGACCATAATGCGAAAATTTATTGTAAGAAGAATGAGGATACAATTTTTGATGATGATAAGGAGTACCATATCTTTAAAGAAGAAATGTCACCGTGTGATTCTTATCTACATCCACCCTAGTAGATTTACTAAATTCAATTATTGGGGTGGAAGAGATTGATATAACTCCGGGTGAGTAAAGTAATGTTCAAATAGATGATGTACCTATTGTGAAAGAATATGTCGATTTGTTTCCATAGGATTTACCTGGACATTATCAAGAATGAGAAATTGAGTTTTCCATTGATTTAATTCCTGGTTCAAGGTCCATATTGAAGAACCCTTATATAATAGCCGTTATGGAATTAGTGTAACTTAAGAAAAAACTAGATTAATTGAGAAATAAAGTATTTATTCTCTCCTAGTGTTTTTCTGTGGGGAGCCACTGTTCTTTTTGTTAATAAAAAATATAGATCTATGAGGTTGTGCATTGACTATAGATAGATCAATGCAATAACAATAATTATCAAGTATCCACTACCTCAAACTGATTATTTATTCGATCAACTCCATAGAGCTCAACATTTTTCAATGATTGACCTTTGATCTATATATCAACAGTTGTGTGTGAAGCAGAAAGACATTCTGAAGACAAAATTTCGTACCAAGTACGACATTACGAGTTTATAGTAATACCTTTTTGACTGACTAATGCCTGCTCTGTTTTCATGGATCTAATTAATATTAAATTCAAGGAATATCTAGATGAATTTTTAGTGGTATTTATTGATCATATCTTGGTTTATTCCAAAAGCTATGGAGATCAAGAAAATCACTTGCGCACTATTCTAAAGACTCTTAGAAGAAATGAATTATTCAAGAAGTTTTGCAAGTGTGAATTATGGAATCAAGAGATTTATATTTATTCCCATATATTATCTATGTATTTAATCACATTTGATCCTTCAATGTAAAAGACAATCCTTGAATGGATAACAACAACAAGTATAATTAAGGTACGCAATTTTATTGGTTTAGAAGACTATTATTGGAATTTCTTCTAGAATTTTGCCCGGTTGGATAACCCATTAACCAAGATCCCATGTAAAGGGGTTTAATTTTTTGGAAAAAAGAATGTAATTAATGTTTTGAAGAAATGAAGTGAAAATTAGTCAATGATCCTATCGTGACACTGCCATCGGGGAATGATGGGTTTGTTATTTACTATGATGATTCAAATAAAGGACATGATTATGTTTTTTATACTAAATTATAGAGTTATTTCATATGCATCAAAACACCAAAAAATTCACGAACAAAAATATCTCACTCATGATCTTAAGTTATCCGCTGTAATCATTACTTTGATGATATAAAGACATTATCTTTGTGGTGAAAAAAGTGAGATATATACTGATTACAAGAGTTTTAAGTATATTTTCTCATATCAAGAAAAGAACATGAGATAAAGATTATGGCTTGAACTACTCAAGGATTAAGATTTAACTATACATTACCACCCATGGAAGGAAAATAATGTGGTAGATTCTTTTAGCAGATAGGATGATGGAGTTTTTCACAAGATGAGAGATGGAGGGGATCCTAGGTTCATGGATCTAGTAAATATTGATATAGGAATAATCATGAAAGGAGAAATATCAATACATTTTCAAATGGTTGACAAACGATATTTACTTGAAAGGATAAAAAGATTCCAAACATATGAGGATGTGTTTTAAAATAAAACTAAAGCTGGGAACGCTATGTGATTGAATGACTTTTTATATGATGTTGAGAATTTGAAATTTGGGAAGGGGCTTTGGGTTCCTGAAATACCTGATCTAAAAATATTATTTTTGGATGATGATCATAGATCCATTTTTTATACACCCTTGTATCACTAATACATATAGATATTTGAATGAAAATTTTAGGTGGGACAACATGAAATAGGAGATTGCTGATTATGTGCCAAGATGTATGGTTTGTCAATAGGTTATGGATAGAAGAAAACTTTCTAAAGGAGTCATGCAACCTCTTCCCATACCTGAGTGGAAATGGGATATTATTATGATGGATATTGTCATGGGGCCACCAAAGACTCCTAGAATAAATGATGCAATATGGGTCATTGTTGATCATCTTAACAAGTGATCCCATTTTCATGCTATAAGAAAACATTTACCAAAGACTATATATTAATGAAGATGTAAGACTTCATGGAGTACCCCTATTGATTTTTTCTGATCATGATTCCCATTTTACATCATGATTCTGGAAAAGTCTTTAGAATTCCATAGACACTGTACTTCGTTTGAGCACTTCCTACCACCGTAAAACTGATGGACAATCATAACAGACTATTCAAACCTTATAATACATGTTGAGATATTTCTCCCTTTCCTTTCAAGGTATGTGGGAACAATATTTACCTCTGGTAGACATTTCCTATAACAATAGCTTCTATTCAAGTATTCAGAAGGCACCTTATGAAGTGTTATATGGAAAGTGATGTCGAACACCATCTTGTTGGGATGATGTTGGTGAAAGAAAACTAGGAAGCCCAAAACATGTTAGGAATCAATGGAAAAGGTGAATATTATCCAAACCCACATAAATGCATCTCAAAGTAGGAAAAAGAGATATGCTGATAACTGATATAAGGAATTGAAATTTCATTTAGGAGATCATGTTTTCTTGAAGTTATCTCCATCGAAGGGTGTTATATGATTCAGTAATATGGGGAAATTAAGTACTAGTTACATCTTACCTTTTGAAATAATAGGAAAAAATTGCAGTTGTAGCTTATTATTTTGCAATGCCGCAAAGTCTCTCCAATGTACGTGATGTGTTCAACATATCACTATTTAGAAACTAATGTCGGGGTCAATGCATGTACTCACATATGAAGAAATAGAACTAGAACCTGACATGTCTTATTGCGAAGATCCTATTAGTTTTCTTGACACCAGAGAACAAGTGTTGAGAAACTTGAAAACTCTTATGGTGAAAGTTCTATGGAGAAACCATAATATGGAAGATGAAATGTTGGATCCTGACGAAATTATGATTAAGAACCACCAAAATGTTTTTATCTAGTAATATTCTATAAATTTTGAGGAAAAAATTATTTGAAGGTGAGAAGGATGTAATACCCTTTGTTTCCACAGTACACTTCACTTTGAATAATACAATAACTTGTGGCGTACGCAACATCGAGTTCTAATACACAATAAACAATCAAAATAGATGTTATGAATAGAAATAGCCACTTTTTTAAATTTTGAAAATTTTATTTTTCAAAATAAACGTTATTTTTGGATTCGGAATATCAAAATTATCTTTGGGTGAATTCTTAGTATTTTTCTGAAAACATTTAATTTCTATGAATAGTGAAAAACACTACGATATTGTTTAAAACCAAATTTTTATACAAATAATTTGTTTTTTTTTAATTTGTTTTCGGTCAAAATATATACATAATACATATATATATTCAATATAATTCCTTGAGGTCATTTTATAATAAAATTAGATATATAAAATTTCAAAAAAAAATTTACTGTCTTTTACCCACCTTCTAGGCACATTTGCAAATTTACAGAAAACGTAATTTTACTACTTATGTGAATTGAATTTCAAAAATCCGAGAGGCATAGTTGACATCAGGAAGTAAACTTTTATTAAATATATCGAAAATAATTTTTGATGAATAGTAACTTTTGAATTTTTACTTACCACAGTTAAAAGTAAGTATGGTAATTAAAGGAAAATTTGAAATTATAATTACCCTACCACATTTCCTAATTATATTGGAAATGTTTATTTAGACAAAAATCATCCTTAAGAATAAAATATGATCTGTTTGGTCTACATGGATATTATTAGGACATTTATTATTATTTTATTTAACGAAAAGTTAAAAATGTTAAATAAAATGTTTAATAACTAAACAATTTTTTAATATAGGTTTATACATAATAAAAATTCTAAAATAAATATTCATTATAAATCTAAAACGATTTTCTACATAATGGTATTTTATTTATAATTTTTAGACGCTAAATAAATAAATTTATTTTTGAATCAATGATGATGCAGTAATTAACGTACTATTGAAATATTAAAATAATTAATATTATAAATATAAATATAATTTTAAATTGAAACTTTTTATGTATTCCCCTATTTTTTTAGGTTAATATGACATGTTAGGGTAAATTAAATAAATTTTTTTCTAAGTAAAAAAGTTTTTATGTCTTCCAAAAAAACCAAATACTAAATAGTGTCAAATTGTCAAAAATAAGTTCCTAAAACAAATACTTTATTTTTAAATGATATAATATTCATAAGAATATAAAGATCTATAAAATGACACAAATAAGGTTAGATATTTAAATAATGAACCATAGTTGGTTCTCTTTTATTTTTACAGTATGTTCATTAACCATTTATTATAATAATACAAGGATACATGGTAAAAGATAAACTATTTAACTACGAGTTAAATATAAACGATAAGCATAATATGGTGACCTAAACCAGTATAAAACCTATTAGTTGAGAGAATTTCGACATAACTCCACCTTATACTTGAAATAAATTCTTTTTTGAGGCATTATAATCTGAATATGACTGTATAATAAAATAATATTTCAACCTTTTCCTAAAGTGACCCTCACATCTCTTATAAAATTGTACTTCCAATTCTATCAATATCACACCACCAAAGTCATTTGTATTGGCCATAACCTACTTAACTATCCTCCCAACTAGCCTCAATTAAAAATAGTGGCCATAAATTGATTATAAATCCATCATATGGATCCCTTTAGGTCAAATCAAAAGAAAGCACCCGAAGAAGATGTAATAATTTCAACACCACTTTAGAGGTTCTTTTCTTCTTCCACTTCATCTTTGGTTGTTGTTTACATACCAAAATTAAATCTCTACTACCATATACATAAATTGATGTAATTATAAATATGTTACAATAATATTCAATATTCTATGCATCTTATGAATGACAAATTCACCATATGTGTGTACATACGGCTTACCGTCCCTACATAGTGGTGTAGTTTGTTATTCAATAGTTCATTATTTGGATTAGAATAACAATGAGTATAATTGTTGTAAATAGTAAATATAAAATGTTAATGATTTTTTATATATGATATAACATCCAATTACAAATTATTTCACCATAAATAGAATGATATTGTTGCTCGTGCAAACGTACGGATTACCGTCTCCACAAAAATGATGAGATTCATTTACCCTCGCAATCATTCAAGAATAATTTTCATTTTATGATTAAAAATAATGTTTATGAACTTAATATCATTATGTATATGAATAAAATAAATTCTATCAATAAAATTTATCAGTTACATAACAAACAATTCAAAGGAAAATGAATCAGTTAACAACCAAAACAACGATACTACAGAAATATTATTAACAAAGAAATATTAGGTGATCATATATGATATCATATTTACCTATGTGGTTATTTTATAATTTAATAACAATTATTTAGCTATTATAACAGTGTTTAACATACCCTTGATAATGTAAAAGTATAAGGTAAGGGTTAATTATACAATCACTTCATTATCTGAGGTTTTTTATACGTGAGTATCTACTGGGACCTCCTTATCATCCACATACGTGTTTTCTAAAAATATATTTCAAAACATTTTTTATATTTCCTAGACTATAGTTTTACTTAATTTATACCCAGGTTTGAAATTTTATAAAATTTTTATAAATTAAACTTTCTGTCATTTTCCAAACAAGGTCCCTTACGAACTTTTCGACAAAATTAAAGAAAGAATGTTTTTTAACTGATACGATGAGTGCAGCTATAATCCTTTATTATAACACCATAGAAGCTTCCCTTAATATATTAAAAATATATTTTGAAAATAAATTTTTTCTTATATAATTATGATACTTTTAAATGATTTCAAAATAGAATAAGAAATTTCCATCAAAACGTTTTGATTTCATATATGTAAACATCCTTTGATTGATTTTACATTGGTTTGAAGTTGATTTTTTATGATACAATATTCCATATTGTATCAAAGTATTTGTGATATGTTTGAAGTTGGATGTTTTATTTTTATACCATTCTTTGATAATAGTTAATTTGTTAACATTTTTCATGCTATATTTAATACGAATGTTTATTTTATGTTTTAACCTTTTCATATAAGGAATACATTGGAATTAGTAAGTGTAGAGTCGACCCCTTTATAGATCCTAGATGCATCAGTACGTCTAATGAGACAAACTAGGGTCTTGCCACATGGCCTTTAAGAAAACATATTTGCAGTCTTGGCACAAGGCCTTGACTATATAGCTATGATGTTTGGCATTATGCATTCCACCATTATGAAATTGGCTATTGATATTGCATCTGATTATTAGACTAGTATAATATCTATTTGAATAAGTAAAAAGAATTATTAGATTTATCTTTTCCATATTATGCTGAATATTATTTATAAAAGGAATGTGTAAATTTCTTATAAATTTCCTTTAATGTTTATGCTTATTTATGATATTTTACTCTATATTTTTATCCTTACTGAGCATCTAATCTAACACTTTTTGATGATTCATTTTTTCTTGTATGCGATGAAGTATATTACGATTAACATGTAGGAATAGGCTATAGGATATGAGTGTGTTTAAAGGGGAAAGAATTTTGTTGTTGTTTTTCCATTTCGTGATGTAATTTAAATCTTATGTATGTATCTAGCACATCCAAAGATACTAATCTAATCGGTCTATCAGGACATGATCTCTTGTGATCATGAAAATGTTATGTAATAATGCACTGGCACTGGGTAACTAATGTTGTGGTGTTATATTATAATTACTGTTATTTTACATAGGGATTAATTAGATTAGAAAATTAGATGAAGTAATATTTAAAATTATTTACTTTTAACCCTGTGTATATCATATGATATTCTATTATTTTCTAGGTGGGTCGAATTGTCATTCAAAAATTATTCTCTAACGATATGTCATTAAAATCCATGGAGATAACTTTTCAATAATGTTTCCAATAACGAGAGAAAACCAACCTCATTATTATCAGGATCTATTGAATAAGTGAAACTAATGGTCATGTCGGAGATAATTCCTATTGAGATAAATGATTAATGATGAAAGGTTCGTGGTACCACAGTGGTAGAACTTGAAATACTAATGATGATTCTCTATTATTTAATATGAGGTAATTTATGTTTTAAATTATTTATAAATTATACGTAAAAAATAAACTCATTATAGTGAATCTAACATTTATTCATTATGATAATTTGATGTCTTCCATTGAAACAAATTAAAATATTATTATTAATGGTCTCAACCACATATGTTTTTCAACATATCCTTTAAGTGGAACTAGAGTGGAAAATAACTATTTTAAGTTATTTATTTTCTAGTTATTTGGTTTTTTGATTTATTTGAACGAATTGATTTCTCTTTTTTAGTTATTTAATCGAATAATTTAGATAATTTTTTTGATTAAATTATTATAACCATGGGTAATAATAGAATAGATTAAGAATTATTTATGATCCCATCATATGATTTTGAGAGATATATATGAATATGATGGTTACATGGTATGAAACTAAAGAGTACATGCCATGTACCCTTGGTAATCCATACAATTGTGGACCAAGTAAACAACTAAATATCGTGTGAGATTTTATATTGGGTTTTTAATTACAAACCATGTATTTAATTCCATTTTTAACATGGTTAGAAAAATATTACATGATTTTTAGCTGGTGTACATTCTATCAAATCCCATATTTTTTGTCCCTATATAACATGGGCAATCCACATCATCAAATTATGTGACATGTGGTTTATATATGTTTCATATTGAATGCCAAACAAGAGAGAAAACATCACACAACGTAAAAATTGTGTTGAAGTATATAATATCTATTTAAATCATGATTCTCTAAGTATGTTACATGTTGAGTGCCTATGAAAGTAATGAAACTGGCCAAAAAATAATCACAAGTTTTGTATCTAATTGTAGATGATGTGTCTCATGGGAAATATCATTTAACGTATGTTTCTACATATGTGTTTCTTGTGAGTCCAATAAATATATTATTATAATTACGAATAAGTTTCATGTTATGTTATAGACTTTACACACTATTAAAATGGTATTTTCACACTAGAGTACACACTAATAGATTTTCAACACATTATGGGGAAATAAATTATTCTCACCAATATATGTGGTATTCTTCAAAACATGATATTTAAGGTCAACCTAAACATCATGTACTTACCATGAATGGTCAATGGTATGTTATTTGTATATTCAATAAATTCCATGTGGTCCTATAAGATATGTAGACAACATATCATGATCCATGGAATAACACACAATGTAGTAACATAAAACACATTATAGGGATACATACCATGTTAGTACAAAACACATTGAATGTATTATAAAATCCCTCATTAACACATCCATTTATGTGACGTCACACATTGTGTTGTTGTTAATGAAAATAAATATATATTTACAGGACAAGAAACGTACATGAAATGCTGTTTCAAATAAATGTCATGAACATAAAAAAGCTACTTTAAAAGTTATTTTTAAATTTATTTAAAATTACAGTGGATGAGGATATTTGGTTTTTTTTAAGATAATTAATGTAAATAATTAAATAAATATTTATATGCCGAATTAATTAATTTATTAAATTATTCTTAATGAATGATAAAATTGAAATGAATTATCGAAAGTCAGATGCATATTCATTTCATGTTTTTAAGGATAATGATCTTGACTATAAAATGTATCTATTCAAATTCCTTTTATTCAAATTATTTATTGAATGATTTTAAATGTAAAATTTATGATTAAATAAAAAATGATGATTTTTTAATCATCCCTACCTATATTATTATATATAATTCATTATGTACAAGGATAATTTTAGGTAAACAATATCACTAGTACTCCTCATTTGTGAGTGAGTAAGAAATTGAAAATGAATAATCTCTCAAAAATATGATATTATTCATGATATAATATAAGGTGAATCCAACCACAGTGATACACAAGTTAATTGTGGTATACTATAGAATGATCCATGCATTATTTTTAGGAGTATTCTTGTAGGGAAATTGTTCATCTTTCACTCAATAAACCAATTTGTTGCTGAGTTCTACTGATTTTATCACTTATTTATTGTATTCTTCAATTAAATGATTATTTATTTATGTTATTTGTATTTATTTTATGGTTAAATAAATTCACATAATGAAAATAAATAAAACTCATGAAATATAAAATAATGTAATATTATTTTACATGAATTTTTATATTGGTCATGGATACATATTTATATAAATTGAACATAATATTAACATGAATGTGAGGATAAATAAACAAAATTTTATACATATGATAAACAAATTACATCTTTGAAATATTAATTTATCCATTTCCATTAATTTTATGATTTAAAATAGAACCGTAGACTTGAACCTCATCATGATACACTCCGTTATTAGTGAATTATAATGAATATTTTTGGTTGACATTATAATACTAGAAAAAATATGATTTAACTTACAAGAAATGGTGAATTTTGAGGCAAGTGTTGAGGAAATCCTTGTTTAGGGTTTTCGTATCAGGAATTCCTCTAAACATATTATGGAATTATAATTTATTTTATTTTGTAAGATCACCTATATAAATATATTTATGTAATTTTACTATGCACTTATCTTGGTCACATAATGATGAATGTGGACATGAAATTATATTCATAATATAATGGTGTCGGGTATTGAGTATTGAAAAAATAGTAGGAAATAAAAAAATTAATTTATCACTCTACACTTTAGAATAGAGATAGTTTAATTAAATTTTATTTTAGTTGTTGTAAAAATTATATATAATTTGACAAATAAATTTCCCCTGATGTCTAGATTTGAGAAAGAAAAAAGACAAGTAAATGTTTACTTCTAGGAGTGGTATAAGAAATTGCACATCTTATTATACCAATAGTGTATTTTTTACAAAATGGAATCTCAATTTCCTAGAGAACCCTATAAAAAGGCATGTGAGGATGATTATAATGTCTTTTTATGAATATGGATGATACATTGGATGTATAACACCATATCTATCATCTATATCTAGAGAGCTCCGAAAAAAACATAATGACTTTGAAGAATAAACCATGATCTCTCATATCAATGATATTTATCTATGCAGAGTGAGATAAGTGTGTTATGAGATCTATAATTCACTATTCACATTAAATTTTTGAGAAGGTAGATCATCTAGAAATCATATAGTCAAAATGATTTTCTATATTGATAATATATAAATTTTGGGTTTCATGCTACAATAGGTGATGTTCCATTTGTATAATGGTTTCTTCTTTTTAATGAGAATGTTAATTAATGATGTCATAATTAGGGATGAAGTGATTATTATCCCATTAAGGATGATTTATTTACAAGAATTGTGTTTTCATGATAATGGTGAAGCATAATTTCTAATTAAATAACTTTCCAGAATGATTAATTGTACCAATTATTTCTGATAATTTAATGATATGATATATATGAGAAATAATGGAAAATAATGATAGAGATATTCCAATATTCTGGATATATTAATATAGTAATCCATCAGATATAACGTTTTTAGATCTAATATTTAATGTATAAAATTTATCAAATGTTGTGGATAAAAAATCCTAGATTGTTTCTTTTTTGGACTATTCAACTTAGTGTTTTGAACACATTGATGATAATTTATTATGGTCAAATTAAATATGGGAATGTGAAAGTAGTGTAGTATGTGGTAATACCATATATTGATAATTTAATAAGAAGCATGAATTTACAATGATAATTACTGGGGTTGTAATTAATTTAATTATTCTTATAATTAATTAGATTGGAATTGAAGTTATTTGAGATTCTTTAATATGACTCAATTTGATTTAATTACATTAAAAACATATTTTAATAAATATGGAGTTCATGTTCTGATATTAAGAAAAATGATTCAACAAATTATCCTATATAGATAGAGTGAGGGATAATTAATATTCATATAAGTGAATTTTAGACTTTTTATATAAATTGAGTCACATATTGGTGTTTAGGAATTTACTAAGGAAATAATATATGCATAAGTATAACAAATTATGAATTTGATAATTAATCCTTTTGAGAGACGTAATAAGACAATTTATTTATATAGAAGAATGAATGGTGATCTGATGAGGTATTTACCTATGAATGTTAAACTCATGTACGATCATTGTGACTCACTTACGATAATTCATATACATAGAAAAAAATTATTAATAAAATTAATCCATGCACAAACTATCAATATTGAACATAAGATAATTTAGCTACTTAGACTAAAATTATTTTAATATATGTAAAATCGTCTATGTATAAGAAAAGTATCCTGAGAATAATATAATTGATATACCAAATTTAATTTTTATGATATAGTAATGTTAAATCATATTCATATAATATATTTGGGAACAAAAATAGATATTTAACCAATAAGATTTCAACTTTCTACTTTTCAAAAAATAATGATTCTAGATTACTGTAATTCCAAAATAATGAATAATTTAAAATGGCTTGATTATTTGTAAAATCATTAATCATAAACATATAATAAAAGATATTTAAATAAATAATGGTTATTAATAGTTTTTTATCTTGAATATTAATGAAGAACTGGTATAATCCTGATATATTAATTATAACATTAATATTTTTTTGAAATGAATTTATTAGATTATTATGAATAAAACTAATGAATTCTAAAAAAATCATGACTTGTATATTTGGCATTAATATATTTATAACGACACAGTCTTGAGAAGAATAAATAAATTGACATATTATTTATGAGATGTGTTTTATCGTAATAATATGTTTCCACCCAAAATCCTAATACTTCATGTCAACATAATACTTCCACTTCAGTAGCTGAATATAAGTATATTATTATACAATAGAGAAAATTATCTTTATATTAATTAAAGGTATATTTTTTTAATGAAAATTATGAAACTTATATTATAGGAGAATAAAATAAAAATAACTTTGAAAACATTCATTCATTAAATGAAGGTATTGATTTAAAATCTTTTTAGATAAAAATTAGTATTAAGAAAACAATTGAAATCCTGAAATATAAATTTTTTTACATTTCATTTTTACTAGAGGGTTTGTTATCCATCCAAAAATCTATTTATAGAAATTAAGGATGAATTAATCCATTTAGTTCGAGAGTCCATATATATGATGATGATGAGTATATCAATGTTAATAAAATATAAATGTTCGAATGGTATACTAATTACAATAGTGAAGAATTTTGAACTATTATAGGTAACTATAGACTCTCAAAAAATTAACTATAAAATGATCTATGCTATAGTAAAGTAGAAAATATCACTGAGCCTATACTGTATGGATATCTTTATAGGTATTCATGAAATTAATAAAGAGTATATGATAAGTATGCTTAATTATAACACTAATTATTTATTTTTATAGAATTGGAAAGAACTAATAATGTGGTGGTATACATTGTTAATTTCATATGAAAATAAAAGTTTGATCAAGCATACTAATTTGACTATGAGGAAAAAAGATAATTTTTGAGAGATATAAAAATATAAATATGAAGAATTGAACTCTAATAAGTGATTAAAAAATGATTTTCATGTTATTTTCATGAATTAAATAATTAATTCAATGATAATATGTGTTGTGCAAACATATCAATTTTTGGGTGAAGAGGCACCCTATTCAAAAAAATCTATATCAATAGGAGGTTAAATACATATAATGGAAAAAGTGTGATTCTAATAAACATATGTTCAGTGGAATGAAATAATGGTAACTTGATTAATATAGTGATCTTGAAACATTGGAATATAACGTTCTTGTTTTTATGATTTTACCTGTTTAACTCAACATTGTATTGAAAAAAATTTATAATGGAGAATATATAACATATGCATCCAAAACATGGAAGGGAGAAAGTTATAGAGGATGGGGAAAACCATGTAAATACTATGTATAAATTTACTTGGGTTATATAATTGAATGTTAATTTTCATTTCAGGTTAAAAATTATCCATTAGACTCAAATTGAAATAGAGGGTGAAATTTAAAAGTGGTTTCTATTTTTTAATGAAATATATAAAATTGATAAAATCATAACACATATAATTTTCCTCTTATCAAATGTGTTAACATGTTATAAAGGGTATGAAATGATGTATCAGAGCATATGTTCTCTTGAATTGGATATTTTAGACTATCACAATTGATATCAGATCAATTAACAACTTTTAATTGGTCCAATATTTTCCTCCAATTAAATTTACGTCAATGCATTAATTTTTGGTATAAAATGTCTGAATAAGAATCTTAGATAGTAAAAATATATTTCCTATATATTATAGATGATTTCGATGTGTATGATAATATAATACTAAACTAAAAGAATAATGAGGATAGATATTATAAAAACATATAAATAAAGGAATATTAAAATCAATTGACTATAGATAATCATAATGGTAAGGGATAATCAGTTAAATATATTGAATATTTTTAATCTAGTGAATAATCTTCAGTGTGTCAGAATAGTTACATCATATCTACTAAACACCTATAACTTTTGATTTAGAATCATCTAAATGATATCGCGATAGATATGGGGAACATTATATTAAATTTGATAAATGGAATACATGATGATAGATCATTTATAAACACAAGATTTAGCTACACTGATTCATGAATAAATAGTTGATTCATGTTATATTAAATTATATATGAAATAAATAAATTGAAATAAATAATAGTTTATCAAATTAACAAGGATCATTTCATTTTTCATATATGCACCCAATTAAAATGAAAAACAATACATTTTTAAAAATAACATAAAATTGAATAGATAAAATGGGAATACCTGGAGCAACGAATTCTACAATAATCATATCACCCACAATAATTAATTATAAATGAAAAAAATATTAATAAAAAAAAATTATGAAATGAAAATATATCTTAGATGGAAGTTGTGGTGAATTTTTATAAAAGGAATGAAATTTTATGTATAGGTAATAAGTTGTTGGGAATGAATATTACATGAACATTTTCATATTTCCTCATTGGATAATGTAAGAACTGTTCAATTTGACAACTGGAAAATATACTGATGGGTGATAATTTTTCAACTACAATTAGTTTTTATATGTAGTAATCGTGAAGGATAATTTATACGAAATGAGAATTAAATGCCTGAACCACTATAATTATTTTCATTTGAATCCCATTTCTGATAACTCATTAGAGAGTTATCGATACTATGGTTTTCCTTTGAGCAATCACATTATATACTTCAATAAGATAATCATGAATGAAATCACCTATATGAGAAGTTTAGTTTAATAGAGATTACTACTCGGTCAATCAAAGATGAGCAACCCCGTGAAACTACCACCATTTCCCAACATACACATAGGGTATTTATGGGTGTAGTAAAGGGTTACATGTCAAAACTATAGTTACATAATGTATAAATTACATTTCATAAATGAAATTTTTATTCCATCAATTTATTTTACGAATAGTTTTTCTTAATAAAATATTCCTGGAATTTTTATGAATTTGATAATTTTATTTTTGGATGAAAATAAACCATAATTGTGTATTTGTTTCTAGAAAATATATACACATTTATAATAAAATTATGTATTAGTAATAATATTTATTTTAATAAAATACTATTTAATAACCACTAATCAAAATGTAAATGACAAACTAATTTTATAACAGCCTATAAATTTTTTTATAAGGGTTAAAATATTTGAATGTTCCTTAAAATTGATATTTTTAAATAAAAATGGATTTTTATATTTAAATCTTACAATTTAAATAATTATATAATTATTCGATAAAAATAAAAAAATAATTTTTATATCATCATGTTGAAATTTGGTTCATGTTAATTCATGATAATTTTCTAAAATACATTATTTTTTACTAATTGTAAAAACATGATTTGGGTTTTCGGTATGTTTTGTACTTATTATTTATTTCATTATGATATAATAATTAATTAAACACAATGTATTTACAATTAAATGATATTTTTTTAATATTAATTAATTTTATAGATTTAACCAATTTTTTAACTAAACGTGAAATTCTGAATTCCAAAAAAATACAATTAGATTTTTAATAAATATTTAATTGTGAAATCTTTAGTTTTTCATGCTAAAAGAAGAATTGAAAAAAATGGCGATCTATTTTGATTTATTAAAATATCATCTAATGTGACCAAAATGTTCACACCTATGATAAAAACTATCAATAATCCAATAATTTATCATTATCCATAACCTAGATTTAAAATACCTATATTTGGAAATTATTAATCAATTTCTACAATTTTTATATAAATAGTCCCCTATTTCACCATTCCCCTTCACTCCAATCAATCCTCAATGAATTTATTGTTACTTTTCCTCCCGAGGTGTCCCCCAATGTTTCCCCATTCCCTGAGGATTCCATCATTGTGTTTTTGGAACTACACTTTACGGTATGGTAAATCTCCACATGTCATTTGCATTCATATTCCCTTTTCAAGTGGCATGTCTTCTAATTTCCAACTATTTTATTTTTTAAACTTTTTATTATTCCATTACTATAGGAATTGTATTTATAAATATGACACCCTTATCCCCAATAATTTTACTCTTTTTTCATGCTGCGGAATTTACTTCTCATGTTTCCCACATTTACATGAGAAATTATCTTTTCCTTTTTCATGCAGACCAATTTTAATTTATATTAGAATTCAATTGTCACAAAAAATTAATTTCTGTGGGGATTTACATATATGAAACACTCATTTACTTTAATGGGTTATAAATTAAGTAATTATCTTGTCTTTTTGATTTTCCTTATGCCAATATTTTTTATAGGAAACCCCTTATTTATTCTTAATTGGTTATTAACAACATAACTTGGTACATTATATATGGATCACAATAAATAATACATATGAATGTTGTGCCCATATAATGCTCTATTACAATTTATAATGAATTTTATTTCTAGATATGACATATTTTACAATACCTAGGTGAATAACCTTGGTAATTTTCAATTATGAAGTTGTGGTGATGATCTTTTGAATGTATCTTTTTAATGTTGTAGCCACATTTCAATGTTATGATTCATGTTAATATTGTTGTGATTTTCCTCTTTATAAATTTTTATTTTTATGCCTTATGTTCTTTTTTGATATGTCCAATAATCACATGTTACATCTATCTCATTATTATTCACTTACCATGGTACATGCTGACCCTTTTCCATTTATTTATATCTTTAAGGTATGAGATACATCAAAAGTAACTTAGTTTTATCCCATGAATATGTATTTCATGTGTATTATAGAAGAATATTTTAAGTTTTCATGTATCATGTATATTATTTCAATGAAAATAAATTCAAAATATCATCTATTTGTACCATGTAATAAAATGTTGTGTAATAAAAAGGTGACATTCCATATTTTCTATGAAAGGATAGATTATTAATTTTTCTAAATTTTGGAATAAAAATATTAATATGATCTATTGGGACATGTCTAGATATAGTAAATCATCCTAGAATTTTGGTAAGTATTTAGTAAATGGTTTTAAAACAAATATATAAATATCTAGATACTACAAGTGAATGTGGGATTGGCACATATATCCCTAGGGGTAATAACTAAAAACACCACATTGATCTAGTTTAGAATGATAATTAGTTTATGAGGAGTATCATTTCAACACACTTAGAATGACACACCTAGGTGATATATTTGGTCAATTAAAATAAATTTGATAACCATTATTAAATATATATGGATATTATAATTTTTATTAGGGGAGATTAATAACATATATAAGAATGATGTTTTAAGACATAAAATCACACTATAATTATATGATTTTTAATATTAACATGTTTCATAATAAGGTTTTATTCTTTTAGAAATATGGAAGGAAATGGGCTGAACTATGTAAATGACGAGTGCAATGAATGATGCACTGATGAAATTATCTTGGAACCTAGAATGAAAAAATTCATTATGATGGTCAATAATCTAAATATGCTTATGAACAATAACATTATTGGTGTCGATTGGCCAAATTCATATTTAAGGGACCAAATTTTCATTGATTCTTTTTTGCAGCAATGACCACCATGTTTCATTCGATCTACTGACCTGTTGATTTATAATTAATGGATATGTTCTATAGAAATGATTTATTCTATATTCTATTGTTTAGTGCAATAGAAATTTATCCTTGTACTATACCACATAGAAGTATAAGCTAATCAATGATTGAAACATTTTAAAAACACAGATCCAAGAAGTGTGTGCGAGGCTCTAGAGTGTGAGGAGTTCAAGGGAATCATTTTCAAAAAAAAATTACATTTTTAATATGAACAATAATGAAGAAGGAATTAATACATATGAATCATAATAAAAATTAATTAGTGGGGAGATTTGAGCTAAAAATTAATGGACTTGAATGATACAACTCCATCTTTTAATGGATCCTAGGGGTACATTTGATATATTCTTTGGTGTTCTAAGACCCCATATGTGGAGAAATATAGAGAATCAATACTATTAAATAACATAAGAGATATTTAAGAGTGATATTAAGTTTTAATTAGAGATAAGATAGATGTAATGGTCACATAGGTATAAATAAAATAATTGAGAAATGAAGACAAACTCAGGGAATGATTTTTATCATGGAGGTGGAGGAAATATTGTTCCACTTTACACGCAAAAAAACTATGGGAAGAGGAATTTAAGGAACCTCTTTCCTATGATTGGTAAGTTCTTCAGTTGAGGAAGATATGGGAATATATGATGGAACTATCATGGTGAGGTGAAATCCCGACTCATTAAAACTAATGACACAGGGAATATGGTGGATGACCAGCCATAAGTTCAATGCTTCATGTGTAGATATCATGGGAACATTTCAAAACAATTTACAATCATATGATTATGAATGAAAATGATTATAAATCTTAGTATAGACAAATGGATAATAATCAATTATTTTCTAACATAAAAAACGAAGTAGATGATACAAATGATGTGGTATAAGGTACATGCATTGTTCTCTCTAAGCTAGAATGTACTTTTTATGCTTCTAGTTCCCTGCATTAGATTATTTAATAGATGTTTTCAAGTAATATAGAATCAATAACTAACTATATGAAGTAGTGTGATTAGTCAAGACTCCCAGAGAGACTATAATATAATCCACAGTGTATATAAAATCTTGTATTAACTTTGGTGATCATGAACTCATCAAAAATATAGTACTCATTCCCATGGTAGAATAGAACACTATAATAGGGATGGAATGGATCTAAATGTATAATTCTCTTACTGACTATATACTAATGGAAATTTCCATATTTATGAATGGAAACCCCATAGTAATATTCAATGGAGTGATATCCCATCCTGATCCTTCCTTATAAGAAGCACTATTATCTTTATTTATCGATATGATTGGAGAATAAGGAGAATGAAATGCATGTATAAATTATTGGAATGTCCCCACCAATAATGAATACATTTACATATTTATTAATGATTTACCTGGACCTCCCCCCATAAATAGAGGCATAATTCTCCATTAAACCATACATAGATACATGCCAATATCAATAACTCAATATAAAATAGAAAATGTGGAGTTATATGAATTAAAGAAACAGCTTCAAGGTCTTCTGGATAAGGGATTTATCAAAACAAGTGTGACTCCATAGGGATCAGTTATACACCTTGTGATGAATAAGTATGGATCAATGTGACTATGCATTTATTATAAAGAACATAATGAGATAAAAGTGAAGAATATGTACAGAATTCTAAGGATTATGGATTTTTTAACAACATTTGTGTTGATCAATACTTCTCTTGGAATGAACTCTGATATGGTATCTATAATTGAAGGTCAAAATCGAATATTTTTCAAAGGATTCCTTCCAAACAAGATTAGGTAATTATGAGTTTTTGGGTGTTTTATTCGGATTGACTAATGGTCAAGATATATATGTCGATTTAATTAATAGAGTTTGTAAGGTTTACCATGATAAATTGGCTGTATTTTTTATTTTTTATATTATGATTTATTCCAAAATTCATGTGGAACATAATGATAAAATAAGGGTTATAGTGGAAACTACATAGAGGGAGAAGATTTTTTTAAAAATCTAAAAATGATAGATTTGGTTACAACATGCATCATTCATGCAGTACATTGAAACCAATTAAGGAATATTTGTTGACCCTAAAAATATGAAATCACTAGAGGAGTGACCTTATCCCTCAACTATAACTGATAGTTTTAGTTTCCTGGGATTAGTAGGATATTATAGGGGGTTTGTGAAGAATTATTCTTGACATTATTATCCACTAACCATGTTAACTATAAAAGGTGATATGTTCACATGGTCAAAAGAGTTTGAAGAATGTTTTCAACAACTCAATAAGGGATTGGTTACAATACCTATCTTAACTCCACCCTATTTATAAAGGGATTCATTATTAATTGTGAATAATCTATGAACAGGATTGCATGTATCCCCATGAAAAATGAAATGTTGATTTCTCATGTATTCCAACTAATAAAACCATACGTGAATAATTATCCTATGCATGACCTATAGTTAGAAATAGTTATTTTTCTCTTTAGTTTTTAAGGAGCTATTATTATAGGGAGAAATGTTTCATATACACATTCCTCAAATGTTTAGTGTATATAATCATTAAAATGGTATTGGACATGAGAAAAAGTTGACGGTTGTATACAGTTAATGGGCATGACTATATAATTCATATTCACCATAGAAGATAAAAGAATCTCTATTGTATTATGTAGGATCGATCCTATTGTGCTATAAATGATATGGATTCAAGGATATCTATTATGATGTCATCAGCCCTAACAAAAAATAATCATGACCATAATTACATGTGATAATCAATATATCTAAATGAGAAGACCCTTTTTTGAAAAATAAAATGGTGGCTATGATACATTTAATAATTTCTATATTGAATATTTACTAGGATTGTGTATTGAAATTTCATACAAAGAAATTGGTGCCATATATCTCCAAGACAGTGAAGGACCAGTTGGATAAAGCTCATGTCACTAAATTCTATGTACATCATGGAAGCACTGAAATGTATAGGGACCCTTTTTACCATTACCGGTTGGATAATATGAAAAGGTATAATATTTTACTACACTATAAGATTCTTGGTGTGTGAATAAGTGGAGGTGGAGAGACAACTTGCTAATGTGGTATTGAAACCACTACCCATACCAACATGGATGAGGGACCAAATCATGATAGACATCGCCATTATGTTCCCAAGAACATAAAAAAGAGAAATTAAATATGGGTTATTATGGATCAAATCATGAAGGCTTCCCATTTAAACTATTTTAAGTATGGTTTATCTATTGACTAAAATTCCATGATATAATTAAAGGATGTAGTGAGGTTGAGTGGGATGGAACTTTCTATACATTATGATCATGATTTAGGGTCCTCATCTAAATTTTGGAGAATACTTCAAAATTCTATAAATACAATAATGAAATTGAGTACGAAATGTCACTCCAAAATTGATGTCCAATTTAAAAAATACTATTCATATATTAGAGGGAATGATGAGAACATGATTAATGGAATGTATATATTGATGGGACAATCACCTCCCATTATATGATTACTCATACAATAAAAGATTTCACTCATGTATTCATATAGAACCATATGATGATATATAAAAAAGTCTTATATAAATCCTAATTATTGGAATGAATATAGAAGAAGTTTCTAGGGCCTGATGATGTGAAAGAGAGGATAGAAAAGGTTCACTCAAATCAGAATCATATAAAGGTTGATTAGAGTTATCATAAGAGATATGATGAAAAGTGTCCAAGGGACACTGAGTTTGATGTTGGAGAAATGTTTTCCACTTTTGATATCACCATGAAAGTGAATGATGTGATTTGGAATGAAATGAAATCATATCCCAAGGTACATCAACCACTTTTAAATACTTTATCACATAGGAACAATTTTATATCAGCTTGAAAATCCACCAGATCTCTCAATTTCTCATGATTTATTTCACATATATATCTTGGAGATGTACATAGTTGATCCATCACATGTACTAAATATGAAAGTGGTACAATAGGATCATGACCTCTGTTATTATGAGTAGTTGTTGGATATATCAAACCATAGAGAAAATGATCTATAAAAAAGGACTAGCCACCTGATCAATCTATTGTGGAGGAACCATAAATATGATTAACTGAAATGAGAACTAGTGGAGAAAATAAGAATGATGTACCTTAGAATTTTTCCAATCAAGATAATGAGTTGAAATTTTATGGAAAAACATTTTATGTGGGAGAATGAATAAACAAAAACTTTTTAAGTGATGTTTGTTTCTTGAATGAATGTTTTTTAAATCTTATACAATATTTAACACATAAAAAATATTAAGAACCAAAAAAATCATATCACCTTAACAATGATCAATACATTAGTCAACTTTGAAACCAATTAAAATTAAAAACATTACAACTAGACCAAAAATATAAAATAGAATTTCTAAAATATAAAAGTGCGAATCACCCTATAATACCAGAATCTTTACCTCTGAAACAAATACAGTTGAAATGAAACAAAATGTTTGTAAAACAGTAATCATTTATGAAATTAATATACCCTTTGGGGTAAATTTTAGAGAATTTTTATTGAAGGGGTGTTGTGGTATTTGTAGTATATAATTGGAAATAAGAGAGATGTGATACCAAAGTTATATAACCATTTGTCAGATAAGATCATTCCTTAAATATGAGCTTTCATCAATATAACCCTTGGTCAATTTGTTTTATAGAAATATTACAATGGTTGATAATTTTAAATTTATAATTAGTGTTTATAAGTAGTAATGTCAAATAATAATTTGTACAGAAATGAGAATTGATGGCCTTAGCAATCAAAGTTGTGTCTTTTGAAGCCCATTTGTCAGAAATTGGGATAAATCTATTGTTTATTGGTTTTCCAATGACCAATATCATTGAAATATTTATCATGTGAAGTATAAATGAAGTCACATATGGAAGAATTTCAAGTTAGTTGACATTACAACATGGTCGATCTTGGTGAACTATCCCCATAAAACAATATATATCTCACACATCACCCTTAGGACGTACACGGGTGTAATAATGGGTTCTATATCAATATGATAGTATCATAAAGAGGAAATTAAATTTTTAGAACAATTTTTTATTCCATAAATTCCTCTTAAAATAGTTTTTCCATTAAAAAAATTATGTTCATTTGGGGTGAGTTTTTTAATAAATTTTTATGATGCGAATAAAAAATAATTTTCTTCTAGAAAATATATACAGTATTATAATGAAACTAAGGTTTTCTGAATAATAATTATTTTAATCAAATAGTCATTTAAAATAAAATTATCAAAATACAAAAGATAAAATATTTTAATAATAGATTCTGAAATTTTTATAAGTGTGATAAATTTGATTAACCTATATAAACTACTATTTTAAATAAATAAGGATTTTATTTTTTTAAGTGTAAAAAATATCATATTTAGAGAATTATTCATCGAAAATAGACATTATATTTTAAATAAGCCTATTGAAATAATGTTATGGTTAATTTATATGAATTTTATAAAATAACTTATTTTTTGTGAATTATGAAAAATATAGTTTTGGGTCATCAGTATATTCTATAACATCATATTTATGTCATAAAGATTTCAGAATTATTTAATAAAAAAATTACTTTCTTAATATTAAGTATCTTAATATATTTTAGTCAATTTTAAAAAGAATATGTGACATTGAAAAGTCTAAAAATAAAAAATTGTATTTAAAAAAACATTACATTGTATAATATTTACTTTTCTATGCCAAAATAAGTATAAAAAATTAATTTTCATTCTCATTGATTAACATATCATAAAATTTTACCCAACTTTCTAAAACCATGAGTATATACCATGTGTAAGGAAATGGTTTTATAATTTTCATAACATAGATTCACATGACCTATATTTGGAAAATATTAGAAAATTCCTCCACTTTGGATATAAATAGCCAACCATTTCACCCCAACCCTTAAATTAAAATATATATTCGATGATTTTATAGTGATTTTCCCTCCCATGGATCCCCCCAAGTTGTCCTTTATCCCCTAACCATCCATCATTATGTTCTATGAATAACTCTTCAAGGTAAAGGAAATCTCTACTTCTCTTTCCCATTTAAGTTCCAATTACATATAGTGTGTCTTCTAATATCAATACTAGGTTTTTTAACACTTTCTATTATCCAAAAAACATAATAATAGTATTTTAATAATGAGATACCCTTCTCGAAGCTCATTTTTTCATTTTTCCAATACCATGTTTTATACTCGTCGGGTTACTGAATTTTGTTCTCAAATTTCTCTATTTTACATGAGAAATTATCTTTTCTTATATAATTTAATTCCAAAACATATTTTATATTTAATAGGAATTTAAATAGTTTATAAAATTATTTTTTTTGGTATTTACATATATGAAACCGAAATTTCATTTCATTAGTTAAAAAAGATGTAATGATGACATCTTTAATCACTTTACTATTCCATGATTCTCTAATAAGAAACTCGTTCATTATTTTCAATGTATTATTAATTAAATGATTTATTATTATTTATTTAGCTCGCATAATATTATGAAATATTATGGTTTCTCCCTTATATTTATCCAACTCATTTTATAATGAATTTAATTTCTAGGTATGACATGTTGAACTATAAGTTGGGTAATTCCTTTAATAATTCTTATTTATGACACCTCCTTGATAATCCATGGTGATATGATTATGAATTTATCATTTAAATGTTGTATCTATATTTCAATGTTATTATTAATTTTATTTGTATTATTATTATATGCCTCCCATTTAAGACTTATTATTATTCATTAAATTCTTCTTTATATGCCCCATTATCATATGCTATATAGATCTCTTACTCATTCCCGTAAAGGGATTCATGTTGACCCATTTCCATTGATGTACGTACCCATGATATGAGATGTTGTAATAGTGACATATGGTGTACCCATGAAAATTTCATTCAGGATTATTTTATAGGATTATTTTAATTTTTCATGTATTATGTAACTTATTTCCATGAAACTAATCTTTAAAAGATCTTTTGTTTGTACCATGTATGGACATGTTATGTAATTAAAAGGAAAGATTCCATGTGGGGAACACCATGAGCCACAAAAATATGGATATCAATATCAATATTAATTGTACAATTTCATATCCACAATTGATATAGTAAATCCAATAGAGGGAATGTATAATTGACCTACTATATGAATCACATAAGAATTTCAGTGAATGGTTACACAATATAATTACTCTAAATGCTAAAAAATATGGATGTGATAGGTGTAAAAATTTAGGTACATTTTCTTTAAAATATATTCTTCTTCATCCCAGAAACTCTATAAATTACTGAATTAAAAATACATCCTTATAAATTAAAGTGATTCAGTTGGAAATGAATCTCAATAAATAGAGAATGAAGAGAAAGTTCCTAAAGAGTTATTGATCATATATCCAAATTAGATGAAAGATTCTAGAGGGTAATAGAATGTTTAAAATAATAAATGATCTATATTATCTAATATTGAGAATACATTTCAAGCTAATATGGATTTGAAATATCAATAAAAAACCATTCATCCAAAATAAAAAATAAAATGGGAAATTCTATATGGTGAAATCATGAAGAGGTATAGAAACATTAAACCATTATGTAAACAAGTATATGGGTTGATAATTCAATCTCAACACTTTTTCTACAATTTGTAAGATAAATTTGATCCATCATATTCTGAAATTATATTTGGTTGTGCTTAAATACTAGGAAATGAACTATATTATGTATGGAAAGTATCTATTGAGGAGGTTTTTTGTAAATAAGTGAAGCAGTGAGAGATTTATAATCCCTCTAAAATTTATAAATACGTATTTCCTCTTATAAAATGAATAATGATGTATTATTTTCATTCTATTATCATATATATATATATATCTAATATTTTATCCAGGGATAGTTATTATCTAACCAAATGTGGTAGTGGAATAATAATCACATGAATGTTTTGATGTGTGTATTCAAGTGCTGCAAATTTTATTTAGATAAATTAAAATATTTTTATGTATCCCCTTGGTTTTGAATTATTTATATGTTGTCACATTAATCTTATTTAAAGTAAAATATTTATTTCAAAGTTTTCCAATATTTCTTTATATACTAGGATATCTGAAATAGACTCATATTTGATTAGATTATTACACCTTTCTAAGAAAATTGTGATGTGGTTATAAATTTCTAGATTATTTTCTTGATCTAATGTTTGTAAAGTCCCTTTAAACAATTACTTAATGACTCTTACATAGTTCCCTATCAAAAAATAATGAGGTTGACTGAATATCATGGGGAGGGAGATGAATCATATTCAGAATTGATGAGTTAATTAAATTTTGATGAGTTTTCTAAAGTAATATAATACAATTACCATTAATTTAATTAAGGGATATATGAATTCATTTTAGTTACAAATTATTGTGTTTATGTTCAAAAAGAAGACAATCCCCAATGAGTTTAATTTAAATTATGGGTTTATAAAAGATGACATTGAATTTTTTTTATGAATATTGATAATAAATATAGATGTGGGACTAATGTTTTCATTATATTATTTTTATATAGGATTTCAATGTGAAAGTTGATGTGGGATAATGTTTTGGGGTGTAAAACTGACTATTAATCTATGAAAGAATATTATGATTTTGATATTGTGTTTTCAAGAAAAAGGATAATAACAATTTCCCATAAAATAAAATGATGTATATATTTCAGAGATTGACTATATCTAATTATCTAATAAAATAATCTTCATAATAAATAATTACGTGTGTTGATAAATGTATTATAGTGTTGTCTAATTTTTTTTGGAATCATTTATTGATGGAGTTAAAATATTGGGATATCTACAATTTTTTTATTCAATGTTGATGATGTTGTGAAGAATCCAGTCTACTATGTTGTACTTATTAAATACTAGAAATATATTTTATCAAAAAAATGGATGAAGGTTTATAAAGGGTGAAGCTATGATGGTAATGGGAAGGAAATGGAGTTCACGAGAATACTCTATATTGCATATTAAATATATATTAATCCATCATAATAATATTTATTGGGATTGAAATTATTTTAATAATTTCTATAATTAATTTTACTAGTTAGAATGTGATTTGAGGTTATTTAAAAGATCAATATTTTATTTGAATATATTTTGAACTCATTTGATGAAATATGGAGTTCATATTCATTACTTCAAAAATTGATAATTGAAATTATCCTATGTAGATAGTGTGCTAGAGAATATCATTATTTAAAATAAAAAAGGATATAATGGTATAAAATTCATCCAACTATAGGTTATTTGGAAATTTTCAAAGTTAACTCATATACATGGAAGTGAAATAACCAGTTCATAGACAATTCATCTATATGAGAAAAGTTATAAAGATAATTAATTGATGTTAAAAAATTTATTGTCACACATGTGAGATATTTAACTACATAAATTTAACACATATATGAAAATACTGAACCATTTAATATAATTTATCAATGTGGATGAAATTTTAAAATTACAATTAAGTTATGTGCAATCATTTTGTAGGTCACATAAGAAAATTTGGCTACATATATGAGAATTTTGTTTCACATAAGAAATATTATCAATGAATTAGATAATTGTAAAACACATAGGATAATTTGTCATGTTAAATTGAATTTGAATATATTGAAAATAAAATCATCAATCTATAAGATATTTCTTACCAAGTATGATATTTGGCTATGAGGATTTTGAGTTAATACTAGGTAAAAAAACAAATTACAAAAATTTTAATTCTTTAATAATAATGAATGATAAATGGTAGGGTGCTTAAGATGATCTTCGAATAAGAAATTATATTTTATTCATGAATGAATATTATTAGTTTTTGACATTGAATATGATGGTAGAATGTGATCAAATTATGAGAGATAATATACAATATAAAAAATATCTATAATGAATTTATCAAATATTCACGAATAATGTAGATGAATTAATATAAATGTTTAATAGTATTATATATATTATTTATATTTTTGATAAATTTAATTCCACAGAAGAAGGAAAGAACATGATTAGATTATAGATATGTAATTCCACGAGGATATTTTTCCATGATATAGTATCAAAATACATTCTCTAAGTCGAGTTCAATGTCATATGATGATGTGTTTTATATTTTTATAAATTAGTGACAATTAATTGTGGATTGAATGAAAAATATTTGTGTTAAGGAAAAACATAATTCCACGGATTTTGGACAATAAATGATCAATTCATTTGGTTAATTTGATTAATTAAATGAGGGTATTTGTGTAAAATTCATTTTGATAAACGAGTATTATGAAGAAAATCACGGGAATCCAGATATGAATATTTTAATATATTAAATATTACTCAAAATATTATTTTCCACATACTACTATATTTTTGTAAATTAAAATTTTAATAATCCATTTATATATTCTGCTAAGAGTTGTGAAGAAAATTATATGATTAATGATAATAAAAAAGGGAAGGTAGGAGAAGATAATTGTATGTGTTGTGAAGAATAACAAAGTATATATGGGAACAGAATATAACAGAATAAAAAACTAAAACATATTCTATAAAGAGTAAACCATGACTATAATACACTGAGAACCTACTTGATTATGAATAATGAATAGAATAAGGGAATATAAGGAGATTGACATGTTTTGCTAATTAGTTCAAATCAAGGAATTTGAAATAAGAATCAGTGTTCCAGCAGTTATAGTAACTTTTCAGAATATATATGTTTTTATGAGAATAGAAATTCAACTCCACGAAAAATATTTGGATATATAGTGTTGAAATATATTTTTAAAAAGAAATGATATGTGGGACGTGATCAATGGAAGTGTTTCATGTGGTTTTGATGAAGAAATTAATGTAGATTAATTCACGCAATGTTGATTAGAATATTAATTTGGGTTATTGATGTGTCTATTTACAAAATCATTTGATTTTTATCAAGATAAGAATGATGCCTTATAATTAAATTAGAATAATTCTAGTATAGATAAGTTTAGTGGGATGAAATAGTGATCAAATGTGTAATATAGGGACCCCAATCCTGTGTAATATGGTGTGAATAGTTTCATGATGATACCTAGTCAACTACTCTTGTATTGATAAATAGTATATTGGATATTTAATGACTTGAAAATCCATAGCATGACATGGAGTGGATTACTAGGTTGGGGATGAACATTTTAAATACATTAAAGCATCATTACTTTCATTATAATTTTACATGTGATGATTTAAGTCATATTAAATTGGTTCTATAAGTCATAACTATCTACGTAGGTTCAAAAATAAATGAGGATTCTAATTTTTTACGAAATTTTTGGAACTTTGTAAAATCATACCACACTTTACTCACCCTCTCTATCATGTGTGACTACATTGTCTACTTGGATAGATATACATCATTATTCATATACCATTTTCTAACATCAATTCGATAATTTTTCTTATCATTTAATTTTAAATTCAAAATGAATAATATAGAAAATATTATCCCATAATTCTGTAATTGGATTCAATAAGAGGATAAGGATATGAGTAATGAAAACCTTCAGTCCTTATGGTGAACAAGAAGAATACAAATATAAAATGATGAAAGACTAACTCAACGTCTGAGTATTATTTATTTCTTTTTTAAGTGTAGATAATGGTCATGCTGCATGATCGAGAGTAGGGTATAATATATTTTTCTTATGTTAAGAATGAACACTAAAAGATAAAATCCACCTCAGTGAAGAAGAATTAGAAGATCTAGTTGTGTTCGTTGTGTAGTTTAATATATCTATTTATAATAATTATGTATTATCTATAGCTTAAGGTTATAAAATTTGTTTCTAAATATAGACACCAATATTATTTTTGACGTTTATATTAGAGAAAAAGTTAGAGTAAGACTAACTATGTAGGATATTTGAGAAAACCATCTCACATCAGAGATAAAATATATTTATGTTTGAATGAATTTTTATTATATTACTAGAGTAACTTTAAATATAATATCCAAGAACTATTTAGATATTGGTATATTTATCATCAAGTATTAACTTATGAAATATCGCTTTTAAAAATATAATTTATGTTTTTGGGTGTCACATTTGAACGGATCACTTTATATAGTGAATTTTAAAAAAAGTATTCGAAATGGAAGAAAACCATGTTTAGATTAATCATGTTGGAAAAACCCTTGTAATAATAGAGTAATTTTTTTTATATTTGTTACTATTCATGATTTATATGGTTATATTGAATGTTAACATGTCATTTAATATTTAAATGAATAATGAAATATTACCATTAAACACTTTTTTTATAATTTTTTACATAAAAGTTTAATTTTAAAATTTTAGAATTTTAATTTCAAAATTATTATATTTTTTTTCATATAGTAAAAATTATTTTACATTGATTTTGGGGTAATTTCATTAAAAGATTTTTTTTTCAATGAATAGTGAAAAAAATGATTTTAATAGAAAATGGTATTTTCATTTTGAGTATTTAAACATTCCAAATATATTTTGGATTAGATTTAGATTTTAATTTGTTAAATTTTTTATTTAAAATAATCCAATTTTTTGGTTTGAAGAAATTTTTATACATTAATTTAGTATAAAACATTATATATTTTAAACGGAACTTTTCTAAAAACAGTTTTTCATTGAGTTTTTTGGGTATAATTTTAAATTGTATTTTAAATTTTTTTTAATTTATATTATGAAAATTGAATTCAATATAAGAAATATGTGCATCCAAATTTGGAAAATAGGACCTATTTATTTTGATACATTATGAATAGTAAATACAATAATTTTTGTTAGCATGGTAAATTTTATACCATGTAATTATGGTTAAATAAAAATTGATATGGACTAAATGTTTACCCTAAAATTTGAATTAATTTTATTTTAGAAACATAACTCATTTATAATCATCCAAAAGTATAATAAGTTTATTTTTGTTTCTATTTTTCCATGATTTTGACTTTGATATTATGTTATATAGAGAAACGTAAAAAATGTCATTCTCTTTGTTTTATTTTATCAATATTTTTATTGTCAGGATAAATAAAGAATATTTTTGGTCATAAATTATAATTTAAAATGTAAAATAATTATATTAACCATGTTTATTTATTTTCAATTTTTAGGGATGGAATAACTACATAAAATTCATAGGCAATAATGATACAGTTCTTCTGCAAGAATTAAAGAAATCAATGATCTGATTTAAAAAACACAAAAAATAATGATATTTGAATGAGTTTTATTGTTTTTATTTTAATGTAGATATTGTAGAATTATTATAGACTATTTAATTCATTATAATCATTTTAAATATATTCATTATTTTTTTGAAAATTCAAATTGATAATATAGTTTAAAATTGAAATTAATGATATTTAAAAAAAATTATTTTTTATTGAATGATTTAAAATTTCTATAAATAATAAATTTGGAATAGTAAATGGTAAATTATCAATAATATATATATTGGTAAATTTATTTATAGTTTATAATTTTATATTATCTTGTATTCCTTAAATAAAAAAACATTAATATTGTTGTAATTGTCAAAATGCATTTAAAGAGGTTTGAAGTAATAGATATGGGTGAATATAAAATATAATATTATCCAATAATTAATAACTAAAATTATTTAGAGTAAAATTCATCATATCTTCAAAAAATAACAATTTGGAAGCATTTTAAAAATAAAATTAATTAATATTAATTCAATACTATAAGAAATTTCAATGGTTCATATCTCCTCTATTATAAATGTGAACCTACATTCCTCTTTTTTATTCACACATAAATAATCATTTTGGTTAGAAACTCTATATGAATATTCATTCATAGAATCCCTAAAATCAATATTTAGTTTTTTGGGTAGGTATAATACCTAACTCTAATAGATTAAATTATAAACAAAATGATATTTTCAAAGAAGATATAGCATTTTTTATTGATTATATTAGTTTTATTTCTTCTTTAACATCCTAAAAATATTATTCAAACTTGTTGATAAAAAAATAGCATATAACATATACTATATTTTAATATTTAAATTTAATAACCTATATCCTTTTCATATTCTGTCAAATTGTAATGGAATCCATTGTTTGTCTGTACGGGGAAAAACTGACATATGAACCAATGCGATACATTTTTTAATCACAACATCTTATGAATGGTTATTAAGTTATATTTAATATATATATATATATATAATATTTTAATTACATATTTATCATAATGAAAATATAAGAAATAATTTAATTTCATACCTTTTCATTCACATAATAATGATAACAACATTTGTGCATACATATGGCCTACCACCGCCACAAAGTGATGTGAGTCGTTTCTCAACACCACATCATATAGATAATATATAAATATATATTTAATGAAATAAAAATATATTTAATTTTTAAGGATTAATATTTATTGGAAATATAATTATTACCTTTTTTCATTAGTATCCTTTAAAAATTGAATGCATACACATACGTATGCACGACCTACCATTTCCATGATCACAACATCATTTTTTCATAATTTTCATTAATGGCAGGTTGCAAAGGTAAAAATTATAAATGAAAATTTTTATTAATTAATTAATATTATTCTCAATATTATGGAATAATGAACTCAATTAACATTTTCACCTTACTGAATTAATTTTGGACATATGATTTTGATATCGTCAAAATATCCAGCATCAAATTAATTGATTATGTAATTGATTTAACAAAGTAGAATTTTATAAAAACACTCAATATTTTTTATAGTAATGTAAATAATTGACCAATATTTATTATTAAAAATATAAATAATTTAAATGTTGATTCATACTCATGATAAGGGTCTATAATAGATAAAAGTTTTCTTTTAATGATTCCTTACCAAACATTTTTGTTTCATTCCCATAATTGTAAAAATAACATATTAATGCGATATATAGTCATAAAATTATTATAAGTGATAATTTTGGTCACTTTTTATGTTTTTATAAATTTTTATAATGGAATATTTTTAATATTTTATACAAAAAAAAATTTCTTTACTAACTGAAAAATGAATGTTTTATTTTAATATATACGTTGACAATTACATTTTCCGCCTCTATACCTATAATTTTTTTATTCCATTACAAGATTTTAGGATTTCTTCTAATAATACTCTTATTTCATAATTTCTATATATTTTTGTATTGAAAATGGGGTTTGAAAGGAAAATGGTATTTTGATATCGAGATGTGTTTTGTATATGATATTAATATATTTTTTCAAATGATTCATAAGGAACAAGATAATGAAAAAAAATTATTCATGATATGATACTTGATACAAATATATGATAAATAAGTGATCATGATATATATTATATGACTGGAGGAGAACCATTTTATAGTAGGATGAATGTTTGAATGTGATAAAAATTATAAAAAGGGTGTGCCTGATATATTTTATATGACATGTGTGACCAAATTTCACTTTATTGCATAAAATAGTATTTCTTATCTTAATATTAAAATCAGGAAGGAGTTATTGTTGGGGTTATCTGATTTATTTATTTTGTATCTAGTTAAATCTGACATGAGGTATTTATATAATTTCTCTATATTCCCAAAAAATCATTTTTTTATTACCTTTGTATGTGTTATAATGGTTTTCATTGAGAAAAAGGTTTTTGTTTTTCCTATGAAAATGATTTATTTTCTATGAAAAATCTTATATAAAGAAGAAAAAAATCAAAGGATTTAATTTATTCCAATATACTAAAATATTTATTTTATTTATGTCACTT
This sequence comes from Viscum album, assembly GCA_963277665.1. Lineage (NCBI taxonomy): Eukaryota > Viridiplantae > Streptophyta > Magnoliopsida > Santalales > Viscaceae > Viscum > Viscum album. Next base: position 1,254,727,072 of record OY728157.1, on the reverse strand, counting down.
ACTATGATTTTTATTCGCATCCCACATTTTTTAAAAAGATTTCCCATGGTCTAGGGATGGGAAATGGAAAATATTAAATCTATTTTTTTGTCACAAATTTTTTTCATGAAATCAAATCAACATATAAATTAAATGTTTTATATTTTTTAAAAAATGAATACACAGTATAGGTGTATACTCAATAACATATGGGATAGATTTGTTATATTTATGAGCTAATTCTCTAATAATCAAACAATAAATGTGAATTGAGAATTTAAAAATATGAATTATATTCTAAATACTCATGATTACGTAATTTTGATGGTCATGTCCATACACATATCACATTAATTCTTTTCATTGACATCCCAATCAATTAAATGATTTTTTGGGATAAATCAATATAATAAAGGCTATATAGATTCATTTGACCAAAAAACATTGGGTATATGACATTATTGTTTGTAAAGAAAATTTACCAAATATATATTCAATGGAAAAGGTGAATTCAATTTATAGATTCTATAATTATTTCATTCCTATATGGGTAGAAATTTTCTATTAGAAGATAGAGGTGGATACTCTATATAATTTTTACAAATTAATTCAGTACATATAGATATTTATAACCAATTTTGTATAATTATGACTCTGTTAAGAAATTTATAATGTATATGAAACATATATAATTTTCATAAAATAAATATAAAGAAACAATTCATAGAATATTTAGGCAAATATCTTCACAAAGAGTTAATTTATCCTATAATGAGATTTTGGTATATTATATCAACTCACATCATTTTATAAAATATATTGCAATGGTGTTAGTGAATATAGGAACCCAAAATTGTTTGATATGGTGATATCAATTATGATTTAAGAGTTAATCCATTATTATATTGAGGTTAAAAAATATGATCATTTATACACATGCTAATCAACGGGAAAAATTATCCAAAAAATTAGAATCCTATATATGTTTTTGTGTGGTAGCAAATCAATTTATTAAAATTTACAAATGTGGTTATTTAAAATTTTATTATGGACACTAATATAATGAAGCATACTCCTTGAGACACAACGATTAAATAAGGGGATATTATCTATTTGACCCCTCAGATACAAAAGATTATTTTTAAATGATATTCTATGTTCCTTAAGGGGAACCACATCTAAAAACTAGATAGTGGGAGAAATAAAGTCTTCAATGAAATCGATGATCATGGCACAAAAGAGTTGGAATAGGAATGATTTCTAGAAATCCAAATCGATGAATTTTTTCTACAGACAGAAGTATTATGTTGGAGTAGTAGAGAGGATAAATAATTAAGAGATAAGGTTTTCTATTCAATGATTATAGTGGAATATTATTAGATAAACATATTTAACCCCTAGAATACAATGAAGAAAGTATGAATATTAGAAGTTAAAATGTGAAAAACTCCATTAATTAAAAAATGGATTTCCTATTCAAGAACCAAGCCGGGATTTTGTTAGATATGCCAATTATTGAAATTCATATTGTCTGTAAATGGGTATTCATGAAGAGGGTTTACATGGATTCTAATGTCAGTAACTATATAGAATGAACATTTTTAATGGTTTTAATAAATATTATGTATTAGAGAATGATGCAAATTTCCACAACTCTTTATTCATAAATCCATTATAATTTAACATTCCATAGTAGGTAACTATGTTTTTTATATATGAAATATGGATTTAAAAATAGAGTTCATAATGGAAACCCAGTTTATGATGTCTCTTTTATATAACCATAAGGGGTTTTGAGTCTCAAAAATTAAAATAACATATATAATTTAGGGGATCCATTTATGGGTTGAATTAATCATCAAGATCATGGGGAATTATTTTTCATGAATCCATAAGATAATTCATCTTCATAAATAATTAATATGATCTTGGTGTCTACAGAAAGTTTAGAGGGATTGTCATGGTTTTTATAGGAGTGATTATTTTTATATAGTACTAATGGGAAAATAGAATGGTGTTTTCAATTATTGATGATATGTATAATTAAATTTTTATCAAATAATTACATATGTGAATCATGCTATATTAGGGAAATTAATATCCATTATTAAAGATCAAAGAGGAAAAAAATTTATGTCATGGGACATACGTTAAATATGAATTGAAAAGATTTATAATAGAATAATCCAATAAGATATTGTCTCCGACATCACATGGTATATATCTTTTCAATAAAATGAGGTTCCATAAATAATAGTATGAGGAACAAATCTGTATAATCACATCGCTTATGTTATAGGGTTTATCATGAATTATATCTTATATACTAGGGTTAGTGATGACAATACCTTGGGTATGGTTGAAATATATCAATAAGACCCATATGATATTCACTATATTGAATTTAAAAATATCCTAATGTTCCCTAGAAATGAATGTGTTGTGTTATTCATTTATGTAAGTGATGAAGAACCATTGGTCAAGGGATGTACATATTCTAGTTTCCGAACATATCTAAATGATATAAAATTGCACTCAATACATGTATTCTACCATAAGTGAATAACAATGAGATATGAGAGTTTTATTTACATAGAATTAATTTATTATATAATATATCCAAAGAATATAGAAAATTATTTTTTTTCTACACAGAATAAGTACTATCATGAATCATATTCAAAGAGCATGATGTGCTACTAACTAGCAAATATACTATCAGACTATATTTTGATATTACTGTAGTAGTTGTTCCATAAAAGAAAATAAAATAAAATAAATGAATAGAGAATATATATCAAAATTATCACCTCTTAAAAGATTTCATAGAGGGGTGAGGTTGTGAAAATGTAGTGGACCAATTAATTAATGTCCTACCACACTTGAAATGTGGATATCACGTGACAGATAGAATTTTTTTTTAAATTTTCTATTGTGTAAGTGTAACTAAATTTGAGTTTGTTCCCAATATTGATATTATTTTTTTACTTTTTATTACAATTATATTAATAAATATATTATCACGTGATGATTGATCTTCTACATAACATTAATGTGACAATATCTTTAGAGAATTTTCCACATTAGATGGTCATAATAGATTATTTGCATAATGATAACCTTGAAATGTCAGGATAATATTATTAAACATATTTCATTTGGTCTAGTTTATATTTTAATAATGGGGTAATGATTATGTTTTTCAATTATTTATTTGATCTCATAATCTTATATTTCCTATTCTCGTGATGTTCACACATGGTAATCTTCAATATGAGAGGTTAAGAGGGAAAATCCAACAATTGAAATTCCAAATATTGTATGTGTCATTGGATATTATTATATGCATTGGTATGTGTTGATACATAGGATAGATATTAATATTAATGTTTATCATGATTCAAATACATTGATATATTGATGAAACCCATAATGTCATATTCTTGTGGAGATGTAATATATTTTTTGTGCGTCATAAGAGATATATGATTTTTTATATAAATTAAGAAAATGAATTCCTTTTATATTTCATAGATATAAAATATATTATCCATTTGATGAAAGGAAGTTGTCTATTTGAATCCATTTATGTGTTATTTCATCATTGATTCCAATTTAGGGATTCAAAGAATGTAAAATCAAACATATGTGAATTTTAAACAAATATATAACCCACATCATGATATATCAAGAAATATTTATTATATTACAATGGATTGTTTTTTAATGTGTTTTTTTTTAATTTGTGACATTAAATTATTACATTATGATTGCCTTAATGTATTTCTAGACACTTATTTCTAACAATATGAAGGCTCACACAATTCCACTGAGAGAGAGCCAATATAATCGCACATTATGTGTATCCAAAATATCAGTCCAATCTTATTTGAATTTAATTTTACGATTAAATTTTTTTCTTCATCTTTTCGATAATAATTATTTAGGTTATGTAGATTACATATATTTAATCAGCATTTATTTGAGTTTAAAAAATATATTGGTTAAATATGAAGTAAATGTTATTTTCAAGCTATTGAATATATAACATTTATTGATCTATACTTAATTATTCACAATGGACAAAAATAATTATTTTTTTATTAATAAAATATTTGTTTAGTTTCAAAAATATTAATATAATTATTATTTAGGAATTGTTAATATAATATATATTTATTTATTAGATGAATAGTATAATATTATATCTTTTTTTAAATAACCATTTATTATTAAAATTTTAGTAAATGACCATGAGGATTGAAAACCCAAGATGAATGACACAATATAAATTATATATTAATGCATGAGTTTAGAACATAATGTTATAATAATAAAAATATCATTATTATTGTAATTATTATTTAACTTTAAGACTATATGGTATATATTATAAGATAAGGGTTGGTGTGCAATAATGAATCAGATAACCCAAAGTACTAAATTTTATTTTATTATATTTCCTTGGTGCGATTAATTCATGTAGAAGAAATAATCTCTTATAATAATCAACTTAAATCAAAACAGAAAACATTATAATAATACTCTTATGAATAAGTAGAAATCCACCTTCTCCCTCTCAATACTGAGCGGAAAACTGAATGACTTCTCTATGCCAAAGAGAATTTCTATTGCGAAAAATGATGACTAACCTTAGGCACTTGGTACCTTTGTACTTGTACCCAGATGTTTATATTGTATGATTTTTAATGAATGTGTGATACCATTAGGTTAATATATTCCCAATGAAGAATTTAGAGTGGGATTTTAATGTTTAATATATTTTTCCAACAGAAATTGGTTAAAAATAAATAATTATAATGCACTTGAACTCATCTGTAAAACATAGATCCATAAATAAGATCTAACAATTATTTCATAGAATTAATTTTTCTATCAAATACAACATGCTCAATAGAGAAAGACAATGATTTTTGGGTTATGTATTTTTAGAATTATTTTATTATAAAGTTAAATTCTATAATTATCATTGAATATAATTTTAAAAACTGTTCTAAGGCACTATTGATGCAATTTTTTCTTTTAATGAACATTATATGTGAATTTACACGAACTGATGTAATGAGGAATTAAAAATTCAAATCAATGTTTCTATACATCTAATGTATTTTGATATAGTTTAGAATATTAATATTATTTTAACATTATTACTGAAATGGTTTGGGAGGACTAATTTTTTTAATTTTTTGCACACATTCATCCTTATCCTTTATTCTTTATTTGATATTTTCTACTTTTATCTTAATTTCACAATATGTGTAATGTTTTATTGAAGGCTGAAGCCCTAATTGCTCCTTACGATCCATTTTATCATTTTGTTAATTTTTTTTGATTTCCTTTTATAGATTCATCAGTGCCCTCATTTTGGTAATTTAACATTTTATGAGATTTTAACCCACTTATTATGGAAATATAAGTGATATTATCTATTGGTTTGATCTCACTTGTATTGGGATTTTTACCTAATAAAAGCCCCAAAATATTAATGAAAAATTAGTGATAATCCACAATAGTGTTAATGTGTCTAACAATTTGTAAAAAATCATAAGTAGAGTTGGACAGTATAATAGTGATTTGAAATTTATTTCATGGATAATTTGTGTAACAAAGTATTTTTTTGTTTCATTAAACTCAATATCTTATTCCATTATTAAATTTGATTCTATAGTCAAAATTATAATTATTCATAAAATGATCAAAATAACCCTATTGTCCCCCAAAAAATAATATAATTTTAACCCATTACGGTGTTAGGGTCTGTAAATGTGTAGAAATATGTTAATGTTCCCATACATAATGTAATATTGTTACTAATCACTCTGTGACCTATCTTGATTAAAAAAATAGATCAATTTTACACATAGAGGCATCAAGGTTTGAAGATATTGTTTATATATTAACAAGTTGGGAATTCATTTAAAGAGTTACCTTAGAGGTAAGAACCGTATAATACTAAATCGAGGTTGCGGTTTGAAAACATATTGGGAGTAGGTACTATAGAAAAATTGTAGTGGTACTATAATAATGGTTGAAATGTAGCCGTAGTGGAACTATAGTAGTGGTTGGTCATGTAGTAGGGAACTATAGTAGAAGTAGAACTGTAGCGAGTACTGTATCATCTCAGGTACTATAGTATCATTATTAACTAGAGGGCCATTGGGAAAAACTTGTGGGCCTTTAGGTTCATTTAATATTATTTCATTTAAGCTGGGCCTATGGGTTATGTAATGGGATTCATGCCGATTGAGCCTACAAGACATGTACAGAATAAATAAGGCTTAATGTGTGGGTTATCCGCTATAGGGTATGTAGAGACCCGTATCCTGACGTACATAGACTTTACATTACTTTTGCGGAATACTTAGTACATAACAAAAACACACACACAAGGATTGTAATAGTTTAGTGTCTTTGGAAACTCGGAACGTAATCTTGTAATCCTGGTGAAAGATCTTCAATATCTCCCATAAAGATCTTCCCTTTTTTTTTCTTTCCTAAAACCTTTCTTTATATCCTGGGGAAAAGAAAACATAAAAGGGTGAGCTCAAATGCTCAGTAAGGGTATACAAAAGAAATAAAAATCATATCATATCTTTTTGAAAATCATAACCTGCAAAAGAGATCATAATATCTTAACATGGACAAAATCATAGAAGTGAAAATGAGATCACCATAATCATAACATGAAAATTGAAACTTTGTGGCATGCACACATAATCCTGGAAAATCATTTCTTGTTAGTCACGACTCATTGCCAAGACTATCTTAGTGGACAAAGTCCCTTTCTGAACCGAGTTCACTCCTCGTTTCAGTCCTGTATCGCTGAACCGAAATAACCTTCCGTTCCAGCCATGTCTATCTCATGAGATATAAAATCTTTACCCAATGCATTGGAGGGAGATATAGGTCCCACCCATCTTATAATGAATCCTTTCTTATGTGTGCCACATAATCATAAAACATACATCATCGCATAACACATGTAACAAAAATGGGATTCTTGAAACATCATGACATCATAAAACAAATCTTATAAGGCAAATGACTTCATAAAAATAATTCCCTCATAACATAATCAAATCAATGTAATTAAAGGGATAAAAACAGAACCCTTTATTATCTTAGATGGAAAATAATTTTGATAAAACACTTGAACTCCATTCTTGAGGAAAATATCCTTTCTTATTCAAAAACACTTTTCTTTTCTTAACATGTCATACTAAAAGAAGTTGATCAAAAATAAACTTGAAAACTTATAAAGGAAGATTCTTGGAAATAATGTTTTAAAAATCCATTCTTGCCGTATAAGTTAAAGAAAAACATTCTTCGTACTTTTGTCGGAAAAGTCAAAAAGTACCTCGTATGAAAAACGATAAAAGATTCCTTTCATATTCTTTACTAAAAACTCACCGAAGGGTAAAATTGGATTTAAACTATTGTAAGTGGATGGAAACAATATTACATATTGAGGGAACATGGATGTGGATGATAAAATACACCCCAGTAAATACCAAAGTATAAACAATCTCGGATAAAAATGAGATTGTGATATTTTCCATTACCTTAGGTCCGATTTGCTTTGTTTGTGTCCGAAGCTCCTGTATAATGGTTTAAATAATGTTATTGACTTATTCCAGAATCATACATATTGATATGAGATCATATATGGTCATATTATTAGCTTCTTGTTAGTAATATTTCATTGTTACTTGTTACTCGGGTCTTTATAACTTTTTGTTCTTATGCGTGTTTTGTCGAATAAATTCTTATTCTTATCTTTAGGTTATAGATAATTCATTTCCAGAATGGTATTAGTGTAGTATATACCATATTCATTCATTTAATTCATTTATATAATCATTATGATATGAAGATCATGTAGAACGAGTCGCATCACATCGTGGAGACGGTATTCCGTACGTACGCACGAGTGATGATATCGTTCCTATGATCGTGGAATTGTATTGGAGTATATATATATATTATTTCAGTATCAATATTACTTAATAATAATCATATATAGTTACTGATTACACCATTATACCCATCCTTGTAAGGTGATGGTGGAAAATAGATTACACCACGGCGTGGAGACGGTATTCCGTACGTACGCACGCGCGGTGATTTCATTTTTCCGTAGGATGGATAGAAGGTGAATTAGGGTTGTTTCATATTTATAATAACATATCAGTATGTAAGTAATACTGATGTTATTACTTTATCATGAAACAACTAAAGAAGAAGAAGTTGAAGAAGAAAGAAATTGAAAAGATCGGTAATGGATATTACCTCTTCTTTGGAACGCCTTTTTGAATCCTCCACTTAAGGAACTAAGATTGGTCTTTGGAGAAGACCAGGACCTCTAGGATTATTCTAGGGAAGTGGAGAAGGGAAAATTGCAGGGTTTGGCCGAGCTTGAGTGCTCAAATTGGTGTGAGGAGGAGGGGGAGGAGGTGCCCTTTTTTAAGGGAGGAGAGGGGCACCTTAGGAATATCTCAAAATATTATTTTATATTAAAGTCAAAATCGGTTTATAATGGTTCCAAAGGGTCTTATTTCGAAGCTAAAGTGGGGATGGGTCGAAATCCTATCAACCAATAGGATTTCGACAAGTTTAGGGTATTATTTTAACCTTATCAATTAGATTTAACTCTAAGTTAATTAATTTAACTTTTACCGTGTCTTTTTGTTTTCTTTCACTATATGGTTAATACACTTACTATAACATGCCAAACGAACCCCAAATTGTTTATTATTAATATATATATCCTTATCTAAGTCATTTGGCCGAACCTTAGATTTTTAGAAATAAAATAACAATTAATAATATAATATTTGATTTAAAAACTATTTTGTGTCAATTTTGACACTATTTGATATATGATTTTTGTGAAAGTCATAACAGAATTATATGTTCGAACCAAGTTGATTAAATCAATACTAATATATCATAGTAACCTAGAAAATTAGTGGAATTCATAAAAAGTCTCAAATTATATTTATTTTGGTATTTATATTATCAATTTTGTCAATATTTCATTAATAAGATAATTACTGCATCATCGTTGTGTCATAAATAAATTAAATTATTTGATGTCTAAAAATTACAAATAAAATACCATCATGTAGGAAAGCTTTTTAGATTTCTAATGAATATTTACAATCGAATTTATCTTATGTATAACCCCATATTAAAAATGATTTACTTATTAAACTTTGATTTTAACTATTTTAACCCTTCTTTAAATAAATTAATAATAAATGTCCTAATCTAATCCAAGTGGGCCTAAATGGTCATATTTTATTCCTAAGTTTGTTTTTGGTCGAATTACACTTGTCCAATAGAATTAGAACATGTGTTAGGGTAATAGTAATATCATATTTACCCTTAGTTACCCTATTTACTATTAACCGCGGTAAAAAAAAAAGTAAAAAGTTACTATTCACCAAAAATTATTTTCATCTCATTGAACCACATTTTAGTCCTTGATATTAACCGTGTCTCTCGGATTTTTGAAATTCCATTCACAGAAGGGGTAAAATTAAGTTTTATGCAAAATTCAGTTTTTAACCTACCACTTAGTGGTTTCACTATTCATCAAAAATTGAAAGTTTTCAGAAAAATGCCAAAATTTCATCCTAAGCTATATTTCATATTCCGAATTCAAAAATGAAGTCTATTTTACCAAATTCATAACATAGAATTTGAATTAATTAATTTTATAATTAAATCCTGCTATTAAAACAAATAGCGTGTTTTTACGAAACAATATCTATCAAAAGATTGACACTTGTTTATGTCTGGTTTAAATGTGAAATTACGTCCAATGACCAACATTGTATTAAATTGTAAAAATATATTCTAAATATACTTTAAAACCACTCAAATTAATAATTTATCACTATAAATTATTTCGATTAAAAAAGTTGTTTTTAATTATAATTTAGTAATTTTCACTATTCATCAGAATATGAAAGTTATCCGAAATGTACCAAAATTTCACCTTAGGCTAAATTCGATACTCCGAATCCAAAAATGAAATCCATTTTGAAAAATAAAATTTACAAAATTTCAAAAAGTGGTTATTACTATTCATAACGGCTAGTTTTAATAGCATATCGCTGTTTAGTGAAACTCGTTATTGCGTACTACACACACTATCGAGGAAGGTTGTGATTGCGTGTAATGCAAGGCAAGTCAAGGATGCGTGTTGTGCAAGCTCCTTTTGGTGTAGCGTACAACACAAGACATTAATAAAATTAAAAAGAATATTTTTCATAAAATCTTGGGCTGTTACATTCTACCCCCCTTAAAATGAATTTCGCCCTCGAAATTCGTCGCGGTTATAAATGGTTTTCTATTCGAAAGTTTCCCACATCGTAAAAAGGAATACCAAAACTTGGCTTTAAAAACTAAAGTATGAAATGTAACGATTACCCAAATAAACTAATTGTTGGGTTTCCACATAGGTAAAAATATGGATATGGAAGAAAAATCTAACCATCATGTTCTGATGGAGAGTGGTAGAGAACATGGCTATGGAAAAGACAAAAATCACAAATCCATAAATTTGTGATGATATAAGGTACCATCTGATTCCTCAGGTATAAGATCACTAGGACAACATTTTTGGTTTTCAAGATCATTTCCCTAAAGTTGAAAATTTGAATTAGAATAAATACTTACTTTATTTTGGTACAATCTCACTGTTGTTCGTGCCTTGAACAATTTCCACTTCATCTCTTAAATAAATGAAGTTGAATTTGTTATTCGTGAAGTGTTAGCAGATAATGTGATAGAATGACGGGTCATTCCATTGTCTCAAACAAAAGGTTAGCAAAAATTATATACATAAGTCGATCTATAGTGAGATTAATCATATATGGTTCCTAAAATGGGCTTATACTTCATATATCATACTGCTTAATATAATAACACTAGTGTCTACTAAACAGGGACTTCCTGTAGGTCAGTGGTAGGCGATAAAGGCCAGTCGCACTTCGGTTGTGGGTTCGATTCCTACAGCCTTGTCCGAAGCGATGGGCTGTCGCCCGTCCTGAAGGTTGTCCTTTTTCCAAAACTATATTATTATAACATCCCATCAATAATATCGAAAAAAATTTCTATCCTTAAACAATACTAACTTACGATCAACATAATCTAGTCTAATCTTTAGGCTTATACATAATACTGTAGTCCACTCTCATAACATAGTGAAAACGATTACCATAGATTTAACACCATCGTCGATCCCCATAAGATATGTCTTGTTGGTCACATTCTAAACATTCAAAGTCCTTAATCATGTATTCTCTTGAATACCTTAGTGAAAACATGAATGCAGTTTAAAGTTAACACTTTCCACATACCAAAATCCTCAAAATTCTATATACTCAAACCATGATATCACTTAGTCCTTATATCAATCATGAGCTCATGAATACTGTTAAACATTTCATTTTCTTATTTTCCCTTCATTATGTGCATATCATCTTATTTCCAAAAATATCTCAATCAATTTGAATACCATATTAAACCAATACATAAATATTCCAATACTCCATGATACAACATTATTTTGGAATCCCATTACATAAACACTTAATCATTCCACCACATCGTTATCATATTCAACATTGCCAATAGTGATCGCATGTGATTTCCCTTTGTCCTTTGCCTTCAGTGGTTGCTCATGTTGATCATCACTAACCCTTGGATTAGGGAAATTATTAACATAATGCCCCATTTCCTTGCACTTGAAGCATTGAAGTATTGGTGGTGCGTTCTCTGCAGTGTTTGCTTTATTCACATCATTAGAAACCCTTTTTCTATTACTTCGACACTCAGCTGCTCGATGACCTTCTTTTCCACACTTAAAACATTTTCTAGTCCCTTTAAGACAATCTCCACCATGCTTCTTTCCACACTTTGTGCATAAGGAAACATTCATCTTCTTTTCACCATTATTCTGAGATTTCTCCTTGAACTCCATCTTTCGTTTCTTGTCAAAACCATGAGATGGATATGTAACACCAAAATCCATTTCTACCTTGATAGCACAATGCACAATTTCTTCATAGCTACTGAAGTCTCTTATAGCTAATGCCCTTCGAAGACTTGGTTTTAAGCCACTGAAAAATCGATCAACTTTACTTTCAGGTTGGATGATAATGCCAGATGCATACCTTGCAAGTCTTGTAAAATTCGCTTCATATATACCAACAGATTCATCATCCTTCTGTTTCAGCTCAAGAAACTCCTTTTCCATCTTCGTTCGAAGAATACGAGGGAAGTACTTACTGAAAAACAAGTTCTTGAACTCGTCCCATTCCATGGACTCAATTTCATCTCTTGGCCTTGTATTCTTGATAAGATTCCACCATTGATCAGCTTCACCTTCCAAACGATATACTGCTAAGATGACTTTATCTTGTTCAGAACATTGAAGAACTGAAAATATCTTTTCAGTAGTACTAATCCATTGTTCAGCAACTAATGGATCAGTAGACCCACTGAAAGAAGGCGGACGCTGCCTCATGAAGGATTCAACGGAATGTTGCTCCTTCCTTTGCTCGTTTGGAAGTCCTGCATGATTCATAGCTTGAGAAAGTTGTGTGAGCATGTCTACAAGATTTTGCATTCCAGATCCCATATCGTTTGGTTGCTCAGGGGGACAATCATTGCATTGTCCATTGCATTGATCAACACGGTTCCTTCGGGTTCCATCCATCGTCGAAAACCCCAAAAGAATAGTGTGAGAGGCAAAAATAAAGCTAGGGAAAACAACATAATAAAGGGGTAGTACCCTCAATATCTAACATCTTAGGTTAAATTCTAATATCGTTAGCGCAATTCTAGGACTATAACCTATACGTATACTTAACCTTAGAGACACCCCTAGACATACCTTAGAAATATCTCTAGGGATCTCACTAACGTATTCGCATCCTAGTTTCCAAAGGTTGACTAAACCTTTCCTCTGATACCAACTGTAGAGACCCGTATCCTGACGTACATAGACTTTACATTACTTTTGCGGAATACTTAGTACATAACAAAAACACACACACAAGGATCATAATAGTTTAGTGTCTTTGGAAACTCGGAACGTAATCTTCTAATCCTGGTGAAAGATCTTCAATATCTCCCATAAAGATCTTCCCTTTTTTTTTCTTACCTAAAACCTTTCTTTATATCCTGTGGAAAAGAAAACATAAAAGGGTGAGCTCAAATGCTCAGTAAGGGTATACAAAAGAAATAAAAATCATATCATATCTTTTTGAAAATCATAACCTGCAAAAGAGATCATAATATCTTAACATGGAAAAAATCATAGAAGTGAAAATGAGATCACCATAATCATAACATGAAACTTGAAACTTTGTGGCATGCACACATAATCATGGAAAATCATTTCTTGCTAGTCATGAATCATTGCCAAGACTATCTTAGTGGACAAAGTCCCTTTCTGAACCGAGTTCACTCCTCGTTTCAGTCCTGTATCACTGAACCGAAATAACCTTCCGTTCCAGCCATGTCTATCTCATGAGATATAAAATCTTTACCCAATGCATTGGAGGGAGATATAGGTCCCACCCATCTTATAATGAATCCTTTCTTATGTGTGCCACATAATCATAAAACATACATCATCGCATAACACATGTAACAAAAATGGGATTCTTGAAACATCATGACATCATAAAACAAATCTTATAAGGCAAATGACTTCATAAAAATAATTCCCTCATAACATAATCAAATCAATGTAATTAAAGGGATAAAAACAGAACCCTTTATTATCTTAGATGGAAAATAATTTTGATAAAACACTTGAACTCCATTCTTGAGGAAAATATCCTTTCTTATTCAAAAACACTTTTCTTTTCTTAACATGTCATACTAAAAGAAGTTGATCAAAAATAAACTTGAAAACTTATAAAGGAATATTCTTGGAAATAATGTTTTAAAAATCCATTCTTGCCGTATAAGTTAAAGAAAAACATTCTTCGTACATTTGTCAGAAAAGTCAAAAAGTACCTCGTATGAAAAACGATAAAAGATTCCTTTCATATTCTTTACTAAAAACTCACCGAAGGGTAAAATTGGATTTAAACTATTGTAAGTGGATGGAAACAATATTACATATTGAGGGAACATGGATGTGGATGATAAAATACACCCCAGTAAATACCAAAGTATAAACAATCTCGGATAAAAATGAGATTGTGATATTTTCCCTTACCTTAGGTCCGATTTGCTTTGTTCGTGTCCGAAGCTCCTGTATAATGGTTTAAATAATGTTATTGACTTATTCCAGAATCATACATATTGATATGAGATCATATATGGTCATATTATTAGCTTCTTGTTAGTAATATTTCATTGTTACTTGTTACTCGGGTCTTTATAACTTTTTGTTCTTATGCGTGTTTTGTCGAATAAATTCTTATTCTTATCTTTAGGTTATAGATAATTCATTTCCAGAATGGTATTAGTGTAGTATATACCATATTCATTCATTCAATTCATTTATATAATCATTATGAAATGAAGATCATGTAGAACGAGTCGTATCACATCGTGGAGACAGTATTCCGTACGTACGCACGAGTGATGATATCGTTCCTATGATCGTGGAATTGTATTGGAGTATATATATATATTATTTCAGTATCAATATTACTTAATAATAATCATATATAGTTACTGATTACACCATTATACCCATCCTTGTAAGGTGATGGTGGAAAATAGATTACACCACGGCGTGGAGACGGTATTCCGTACGTACGCACGCGCGGTGATTTCATTTTTCCGTAGGATGGATAGAAGGTGAATTAGGGTTGTTTCATATTTATAATAACATATCAGTATGTAAGTAATACTGATGTTATTAATTTATCATGAAACAACTAAAGAAGAAGAAGTTGAAGAAGAAAGAAATTGAAAAGATCGGTAATGGATATTACCTCTTCTTTGGAACGCCTTTTTGAATCCTCCACTTAAGGAACTAAGATTGGTCTTTGGAGAAGACCAGGACCTCTAGGATTATTATAGGGAAGTGGAGAAGGGAAAATGGCAGGGGTTGGCCGAGCTTGAGTGCTCAAATTGGTGTGAGGAGGAGGGGGAGGAGGTGCCCTTTTATAAGGGAGGAGAGGGGCACCTTAGGAATATCTCAAAATATTATTTTATATTAAAGTCAAAATCGGTTTATAATGGTTCCAAAGGGTCTTATTTCGAATCTAAAGTGGGGATGGGTCGAAATCCTATCAACCAATAGGATTTAGACAAGTTTAGGGTATTATTTTAACCTTATCAATTAGATTTAACTCTAAGTTAATTAATTTAACTTTTACCGTGTCTTTTTGTTTTCTTTCACTATATGGTTAATACACTTACTATAACATGCCAAACGAACCCCAAATTGTTTATTATTAATATATATATCCTTATCTAAGTCATTTGGCCGAACCTTAGATTTTTAGGAATAAAATAACAATTAATAATATAATATTTGATTTAAAAACTATTTTGTGTCAATTTTGACACTATTTGATATATGATTTTTGTGAAAGTCATAACAGAATTATATGTTCGAACCAAGTTGATTAAATCAATAATAATATTTCATAGTAACCTAGAAAAGTATTGGAATTCATAAAAAGTCTCAAATTACATTTATTTTGGTATTTATATTATCAATTGTTTCAATATTTCATTAATAAGATAATTACTGCATCATCGTTGTGTCATAAATAAATTAAATTATTTGATGTCTAAAAATTACAAATAAAATACCATCATGTAGGAAATCTTTTTAGCTTTCTAATGAATATTTACAGTCGAATTTATCTTATGTATAACCCCATATTAAAAATTATTTACTTATTAAACTTTGATTTTAACTATTTTAACCCTTCTTTAAATAAATTAATAATAAATGTCCTAATCTAATCCAAGTGGGCCTAAATGGTCATATTTTATTTTTAAGTTTGTTTTTGGTCGAATTACACTTGTCCAATAGAATTAGGACATGTGTTAGGGTAATAGTAATATCATATTTACCCTTAGTTACCCTATTTACTATTAACCGCGGTAAAAAAAAGTAAAAAGTTACTATTCACCAAAAATTATTTTCATCTCATTGAACCACATTTTAGTCCTTGATATTAACCGTGTCTCTCGGATTTTCGAAATTCCATTCACAGAAGGGGTAAAATTAAGTTTTATGCAAAATTCAGTTTTTAACCTACCACTTAGTGGTTTCACTATTCATCAAAAATTGAAAGTTTTCAGAAAAATGCCAAAATTTCATCCTAAGCTATATTTCATATTCCGAATTCAAAAATGAAGTCTATTTTACCAAATTCATAACATATAAGTTGAATTAATTAATTTGATAATTAAATCCCGCTATTAAAACAAATAGCGTGTTTTTACGAAACAATATCTATCAAAAGATTGACACTTGTTTATGTCTGGTTTAAATGTGAAATTACGTCCAATGACCAACATTGTATTAAATTGTAAAAATATATTCTAAATATACATTAAAACCACTCAAATTAATAATTTATCACTATTAATTATTTCGATTAAAAAAGTTGTTTTTAATTATAATTTAGTAATTTTCACTATTCATCAGAATATGAAAGTTATCCGAAATGTACCAAAATTTCACCTTAGGCTAAATTCGATACTCCGAATCCAAAAATGAAATCCATTTTGAAAAATAAAATTTACAAAATTTCAAAAAGTGGTTATTACTATTCATAGCGGCTAGTTTTAATAGCATATCGCTGTTTAGTGAAACTCGTTATTGCGTACTACACACACTATCGAGGAAGGTTGTGATTGCGTGTAATGCAAGGCAAGTCAAGGATGCGTGTTGTGCAAGATCCTTTTGGTGTAGCGTACAACACAAGACATTAATAAAATTAAAAAGAATATTTTTCATAAAATCTTGGGCTGTTACAGGGTATATGGATTAAATTTTTGGCTATGCTTCTAGTTTGTGTACGTTTAATGTAATTTTATCCCCAAGCACTATATATATATATATTATTTATTTCTACATGTTTAACAACTATCATCTTTGTATTGTTTCAATCTATAACCTGGTCAACTATTAATTCACTAGTGGGAATAGCTTACTATCATTTATGAACCCATCTATAAACATTGGGAAGATACTTGGGTTATGAGATGAGTGTTTATAATTATTCAAGGTAAAAAACCAACATATTAGAAATGGAAACATATATAAAGAGTAATGTTAATTTGTTTCTTATGCCATGAGAAAATGGAATCGATATAATGATTCTAGGAATTGTAATCCCATAAAAACAAAAAATCCATTAATTGACTCAAGGTGTACTTGATATAATTTTAAATAACTATAAAATACTTCATTTAATGATCATTTACCATCCATGGATGATATAGAACAATACACATATGATAAATCAAGAAATATTACAATCATATAATTTATACCAAAAAAATTATAATGTTAAAATATATTATAAAACAACCAATATAATTATAATGCTCAAATTTTATGTCTCCTATGATATGAAGTGTTAAATTTTTTTGAAATAATTAATCAAGGGGAAAAATATACAAATTATGTATTCTAATTTATAAATACATATAAAATCTATTATATCAATTATAAATATTTTCTAATAACAATATTTTTCATAAAGAACTCATTTTTTATTATATTAACTCAGCGCAATAAATATGAAACACTAACCCTTTGAGAATATTTCTGAAAAAATGGTTTCAATAACCAACTTAAATTTATAACTCTTCTTCCCGGTCAAAGGGAATTGGGTATTATGCAAGAAATATTATACCAACCTAAAATTATGATTGAATTTGGTCTAAACCACCACTTACAAATGATATATAATAGATAATGAATTCCAATTATAGTACCTCAATTCCAGTTGACCCCCTCCCATGTTAACTAAATGAAAATAAACCTGAAGTAAGTGTTGAGATTCATGAACTCTGAATTATAAAAACAAGATATTTCATTCACTATTGTAACAAGGATAATATCAGAAGATAATTTGTTATAGAATCAACCTATTACTTACTAGTGAAAAAATTTAAATAAAAACTAGTTTCATATCAGATGAGGTTATAGATGGATCTCCCAAGGAAGATAGGTAAGTGAGGAAACACATTTGAGGGGAGTGAATAAGATTCAAATTAGAATAATTCTCATAATCAAGTGTTAATGGGGATTAATGATCGTTAGCTTCGTTACCCAAATCTAAAAAAACTTACAGTGCCACTAAGTACTAGGTATTGGTACAATGAGTACTATGTCATACTAAAAGATGGCCTGCAACCACTGAGACTGCATTAGGAACCAGATTCCATTAAATTTGGTACTCTGTGCTTTCCCAACATCAAGGTTTATTCTATCCACTTTTTGTTATGATTCATTTCAATATAATATTTCTTAAAAAAATAATTCTAAAACAATATTTATCTAATAAAATATAAAGGTAATAGTAAAAAATAATGGTTTTGGAATTTACCTTCTTCTTACCATAAGACTACTCATCCATGAATATATTCAACTAGCTTCTTAATGAAAAATAATTAACCACTACTCTATAATATTTTCCTCTGAATCTGGTTTTTTATTATTTTTTATTTATATTATATTACATAAACTAAAAAATAAGTATTACCATTCCCTAGAATACTCTTTCACTCTAATCAATGATAAAAGTAGGATGAATTTTATAAGATATAATAATTATTAACTTAATATCCTTATACTAAATCAAATTCATAATGCTAAGTATATACATTCCTTGTTGAGAATAATGTAACGTTCTATGAATTAATTTAAATTTTTATGGTATGTATTTGGAATATGTAGTCTCTTAGCTCATATAATGATTTTAAAAGTCCTAATAAACACTGAAATCAAATTCAATTGTCTTCCCATCCATCGGTGACCTGGCCTTAGTAAAATGTGATGAATGAAATAATCACATGAATTTAAATCATATGTTCACGTTTTATGTTTGATAAATAAATATTTTTGGATTTGAGTAGATACATACTGATTTAAATTCAATTATACATACTTTTCCTAATTTTGGATTATACTAGGTCATATCATTGAAGATTCATCTACCTTCATCTAACATTGTGGAGAGAAAAAAGGAATTCCATAAAGATCCTTAAATGAACCAATTTAATGGATTCATGGTAGATATTATTATAGGATAATTACAAAAGTGATTGGTTGTCATCCCATGAGCAATACAATCACGAATATCTGCCTCTAACATATCATCTAGAATCCATATGGTTTTCCTAAACCATTTAATTATAAGAGGGTGAAATTTTTTAATAGACTTTAGTTAGGAGACTAAATATCATTGTATCTATTTCTAGTGTCGAGACCTAAACCTTGGGCCCCTAAAAAGATGATTTTATCACATATACCATAAATCATCACAATATCATCAAAATATTGGTAATTCATATCAACATAAGAGGATTTTATAATTAAAATTATTGATTTGTTTTAGTTATATTAAGAATTATCTCTATAATTTTATCAAGACATCTTTAGGATTTCAAAAATTAGTTACAATGTATATAGTAATTTTATCTCATTCCTATACTAGAAAAAGTTGAGGTTGAAGAGTATCTATAGGTAGTTTATATAGTTATTTAAACATTTTATGACAAAAACACTGTAATGAATTGTCTGATATCATTCATTGTGAAATGAATCTAGGAATGGAGATAAATATTACGATACATAGGTCTGAATATAGGGGTTCCAGCACATCTAGAATCATGATATTTTCTGATTAATTATTCTCTCATACCAATTTGAACGATGAACCTTGAATTTATATATAATAAATAAGTGGAATCATGAAGCAACCCATTGAGGATGTTCCTTCGATCAGTTTCTTATATTATTGTGATACCATCATCATTGATATTTTCCAGTTAAGATAAATGTATCTCTCATAGAGGGAGGGGTGAATCAGTAATGTATTTTTTGTTTATGATTCTTTACATATGAAAAAACCTTCTACTCATATTAAATACTCGCTAATCCTAATAAAATTAAATCAAACAAAAATCTACAAGAAATAAATAATTGAACAGTTTCACTACTCAACATGAGTTTCTATGTCATTGATATTGTTTGTAAACAATCAAATAACACCCAATCTATTACAAGTAAATATTTTTGTGTGGAATATAGTGTGTATGATATGCTCTTAGAATCCTGTAGTTTTATGGTCAATACAGCAATTCATGTTCTTCATGTATCCTGAAAATATCCAATAAAATTTATTTAACAAACATGACAATGCTATCCTTCATCAATATTAAAAAATATTTTCTTTAAAAACAAATCATTTCTCTCTTACCTAATAGTGGGAAATAAATTATTCTATACTTCATAGTGACACTGAGTCTAATTTCTAGTCTGATTCCAATAACTAATATCTGATTCTGGTAAAAAATGTATCGTAGAAAATTGATGAAATAATTCTAAATTGTTTCTGTGAAAATGTGGAAATCCAGGTATGAATACTCACTCTAATTATAGAAACTATAATAATAATCATATATCATTTCCTTTCATACTTATTTAATGAACCCTTTTCTTCATATGATGTACAATTTTCTTTTATTCTTATTCCTTTGAGTTGTTTTTGAGAAAATATAGGAAAACTAGAGAAGTAATGGAATCATACTTTCACATGGGAAAAATCTGGGTTACACCCCTGGTAATTATAAGTAAAGTCCATGTATTTTGGCCGTGTGTGATGGGAATACATGGAATGTGGGTATATTGTCCCGAAAAAGAGTAAAAACCAACTACACGTTGTGTACTTATTACTGCACTCCATATAGTCATGTTGGTGGATTTTTTGGATGTCGGTAAGTGGAAAACATCCACCAAATATATAGAAATAAGATGTACATTCCTTGTATATGGTATTACATGTCGTGTATATGAGTTCCCTCACTTAAAATAGTAAGAATTACTTCTTTTAGTCAGAATGGAAAAAGGGCTAGTCAGATTGAAGAACAAGAACAACCATACCTTTATCCTTCTTTGAAATCTTTATATGGACTCTGAGTCGATCACTGTCAGTTCTATTTGAACCATATCAGAAATATATCAATTAATCAGAAGCCAATATACCTTATTCATATTATAGAAGATGTTATTTAATGTTGATTTGTGTACTTCTTTTGTAGATATATATATTATTCTATCTTGAATTGGAAGTCAAGGAAGGACAAGGAGATTTATACTATGATGAAGTAGGTTGTCTCATGATAATTATTTTACGTCATTTTTTCTATATGTGTTGTTGTTCTACGTGTACCCATTTGTGGTGTATCTATGTTGGGACATTGATACACGTTAATTCTTAAGAATGTATAGGTGATTATGCATATGAGTTAAATCATACAGAAACTATTTTTTATTAAGGGCTTCCTTGTGGGTGAATTTCCCTTGTATAACCTCGATTGGCCATTTTTGGATTAGGATAACCATGTTTATGCCTCTGTATTCCATGTTATGTGTAATTTGAAATGATTTGGTTAATTAAACAATTACCAATGTAAGGTGTTTCTTTCTAACCATGTAATAATGTATATATTGCATGTGATTTATAATATGCTGGTATACTAAGGTAAGGGCTTGTGCCTATATGAATTTTTATGCATTCATGCAAGATTGGTTATGCCTGTGGGTGAGATTGGTTTTTCCAGCGTGTGAGTTTTTTATGCATGTGGGCTCGATTTTTTGTTCCTACCGGCATGATTCAGTGTACATGCGAGCGAGGATGTGTGTTATTCCTGCGGGTCATGATTTTATATTCATGGGAGAGAGGTCATTCCTAGGTGAAAGATGTTGATGTTATTACTAAATGAATATGGGAAATAATAATTTTAGGATTTTTTACTTTTGATCACTTTGGATTTACTACATTCCCCTATACACTACTGCTCATATACCCAATGACAGAGTGGAACAGACCATTGGTGGTTACATACTGGGATTTATTTCTCACACCCTATTTCAACCATGTTTTTCACCTAAATAAACTATATTTTTTCCTGTGTTGATAGGGTAAGGGCCCATTTTAAGGTACTTTATTGCTGCATAGGAGTAGGAGAGCATGTGACCAAGACCCGGATTGTGATGCTGTTGAGTTTAATTTTGTTTTATCGTAACTGGATATTGTATTTTAGTTGATTTTTTTGTATAATTTTTTCATAGTTTTCTTAGAACATGTGACATTCTACATCATTTTGATATTATATTCCTTCATGTTAACATTATATTAAAGTCCTAAATTGTTTACTCCAGTTTCATGTTGTTTACTACTTCTCTTTGTTATTATTTATTCCGCTGCATTACACTCTACCAATGAGGGCATAGTTTCCCCACTATCACCCCCAAGGCCCTAACTGTTAGTCGACAGCCTTTGGAATTTGGGGAAATGCACTTGAGTCCATGTGGTTAACCGAGTACAGGTCACATATTAGTGGAATCCAGATTTCGGACATTTCAATGTCATATCAGTGGAGATATATTCTACTTTATTTATTATTATTTTTTGATATAAAGGATACGTAAGTTGGTAATTAGCTATGCCTAGGAGTACTTACCTTTTGTACAGGGAAAATACAAATTACCTCAAATTAAATTGTGATTTTGGATTTTTAGCCATTACAAATGATTCTGTTTCACCAATGGGTGACACACTTGTTTTGAGTTATTATTATTTAGATTATTGTGGTTCTATTTTGTTGCAACCTAAGGAGATGAGGGAATTCCATTTCATTCATCATATAGACATGTGTTACGATGACATGCCATGCATTATGCCATGAAATCTAGGATTCATTAGGTATTTCATGTTGTTATGATAGATACAATGATAGATATCCATGTTTTTTTATAGTACCTTGATAGATATTCCTGCTGTTGTAAATCATTGATTCGAGGGGAGTATGGGCTCTCACAGATCAGAATTTGGCATCCCAAAGGTTGGATTTTCTATAGACCAGTGGTTTTTGGGGGAAATCTGAAGCTTCTTTCCAAAAAAACCCAGTATAAATGGTTTCTAGTTCAGCCTAACAGGTAATGTGTTCGTCTTGTTTATGGAAGTAGGTGTTCCATGTTTTTAAGAACATGTTTTGTATCAGTAGTACCCAAATTGTACTATCTGACTGTGTAATGGGTCATGAGAGAGAAAACACGAGCCACGGATTTTGGAATAGAACACAATGTGAATTGATTATACATTCTGTGTAGTCTTCCCAAGGAAATCTGTGTCGACTTAGAGGTGTGAGAGTACATGCCTAGGAGGATAGACATACGTACATGCCTTATACTTGAAAAACACGCCATGTACTTTGGGTTTATACACGCTAGACCGGTGGTAGAACATGACCATGTAAGATCCTAAGGGTAAATTTCATGTATTCTATATAAATTCAATATAGTCTCCTTTAGAAAAACATTGAGGGTCTTCTCCTATTTTTTGGAATATTTGAATGGGAAACCATGGACTACTTTTTGAACTAATGCATGTTCTTAGACCTTGTTGAGTCATGCTACCACGATGACCATGAGATGTATGTCATGAGAGTGGTGATGGTCATACAACAGAAATGGTAGTTCATGGCCTATAGATGGATCCTCTAGTTGTGCCAGCAATGGAAGCTGCTATTATACATGATGTAGGTGCAGATGCAAAGTTCCGTGAAGGATTTGTGAGGTTCATTCAGACATTTCAGGGAGCACCGTAGGCTACCACATCATTGGAAGAGCTGACGTGTATATTTTCTGAAGCCTTTGTGAGGGTCATGCTCTCAACATATATGTTACATGATTCTTACAAGATATGATGGGATGTTATCACTCATGCATGGCATCATCAGGATATGACATGGGGAGAATTTCATGCACCCATTTATAATTATTATTTTCCCATGACACTGGGGGACAACCGAGAGTGGGAGTTCATGAACCTGAAGCATGGAACACTATCAGTTATTGACTATTTTTACTGGTTTATAGAGATTCTGAGATTCATACCTATTCTGATGGGTGATGACCTATCGAAAGCCATATTATTTGAGGATAGTCTCAGGCTTGAGATCCGATCAGAGTTGAATTTCATTTTATTTCATTTTTTATGCTATTATGAATCTAGAACATATTACAGAGCGTACCCTACTAGAATCTGGGGGTGAAATCCAATGTGGTTCGACACTAATATTTTTTATTGTCTCGACCAGACGCAAGAACCACCATATGGAGCATTATCATTGGGATATGAGTAGTCATAACCTTTCTTTTGCTATCTTGGAGAGGTGATACTTATGTGGAAAAGCTGTAAACATGATAAAACAGTGTCTGAGGGACCTAGTCGAGTCCCTAGCATGTGGCATGATGGGCCACCTACAACATTACTGTAGTACATTTCCACCAGCAACTACTAAGGGTGGGACTATACTAGATCCACGTGTAGGAGTGAGGTCAATGGATTATCACTAGTCAAGAGAGTATAATAAGTCAAGCCATTCATGCCAATGAGGTCATTGTGGTTGTGGTATCTAGACCCCAGGATATCATTGAAAGCATAGTGGGTCAGCTAATGGTATCCATGCAGTGTCTCAAGGCTACAGTATAGGTCAGACCTTTATAGTGAAACAAACACAGTAGGAGCAGGATCTCAGAATTTGTACTATCATAGGTACTATTCTAATTGACTATGTTTTATCTTATGCATTGTTTGATACTAGTGCTACAAATAGTATTATAATTTTAGCCATTGTGGAAATCCTTGGCCTCTATTTCTAGACATCTTATGATGTTATGATTCTTGATACACCATTATGGATCGGTACGATTAGTGTTCATCATTTTAAAGAGCCACCCCCCCAGAGATTGGTGGGTGTCAAATTCGATGGAACCTCTATGTATTATAGATAAAAGTATTTGTTTTCATATTCAGAACGTACTAGATGGTTTATTTTTGAGACCTTATTTATTGATATCATCGCATGGTGAGTTTCCATTCATCAAAGGGTAGAGAGTTTATATCTAAGGGTGAATTGGATGTCAAAGAGACCAGAGATGGACTCGAGCATTGTGCGTTGGGCAGAATGAAAACCCATATTGTATGATTATATGTGGATGATCAGGGAATATGTTTGGAATATTTACCACCAATGGAGGATCGTTTCAGGGATGTTTTCCTGGAAAACATTTCAGGCATACTTCCAGTTAGATACGTGGAGTTAACTATCGAACTTCTTCCAAGAGCTACACCGGTATCCATTCTTCTGTACAGGATGGAAACGATGGAGTTTCAAAAGATCGAGAGGCATTTGGATGATATATAAGATATGGGATTTAATGGACCCAATAATTCTCATTGGGATTCAGCACATCTTTTCCTGAAAAAGGTAGACAGTACCCTTAGGCTATGTGTGTACTATCAAAAATATATCTATTTGATGGATAAAAATAGATATCCCTTTCCATGGATAGATGACCAATTTGTTCAACCTCGATGATCTAGATTGGTCTCGAAGATTGAATTATGTTCTGGACATCACAAGGAACGAGTTAAATCGGTATAAATACCTCATACTACATATTGTAGAAGGTATGGTCTCTATGAGTACTTGGTTATGCATTTTGGTCTCACGAACATTCCATATGTTTTCATGGAAATGATTAACCATGTGTTCTATCCTTACATAGATTATTTTTTGGTGGTTTTCATGGATGATATCTTGGTCTATTCTTACAATCAACATGGTTGTGCTAATCATCTTGATATCGTTTTGAGTACACAGAGATTACATCAATTATATGCTAAGGTAGAATAATAACACTTCTGGATGTATCAGATTCACTTCATATGTCATCTGATCATAGAGACTAGAGTGTCGGTGGACCTTGATAACGTTAGATAAGTGGTTACTTGGGGGAATCCTATGAATTTTTTGATCTGTGATGTTTCTTCGGGCCATCTGGTTTCTACAAGAATTTTAAAGAGGACTTATCATGCTTAGTACTAGTGATATTGGCTTGACTAATAAAGTGTGATATTTGAGTTGTCAGATTATTGTAACGCATCCTTTTAGGAGTTGAATGGATGTTTGATTTTAGCACCAATATTGGTTTTTCTGGAGTCAGGAAATAGTTACACTGTATACTATGATTCATCATGTATTTGGATGGGATCAATTATTTTTTAGGTAGATTGATTTGTTGTGTACAGGTCTCAGTAGTTGAGGCCACAAGAGAGAAATTAACCGACACATGATCTCATTTTGGCTGCAGTTGTTCATGCTTTGTGTTGTTGGAGACATTATTTACTGGGAGAAAATTTTATGGTCTACCCACACCAAAAATATATCATATATATCATTACTCAATGTGATTTGTATCTGAGGCAATGATGGTTTGTGGAATATCTTCAATCGTCCGATTTTGAGCTTGCCTATATGCCTGGAAAAGGCAATGCAGTGGCTTCCATACTAAGAAGGAGGACTCACATACATTGTAAAGACTGGGAAATTTCTAGGATTTTTTTAAAATAATTTAGAATTTTACGAGTCTGTGTCTTCAGATGACATTTGATTCTGAGGCCCGATGTACCCGGAATCAATTTTTTAAATTTAGCTTTGGTACGTTCAGTGAACGAAGGAGCGATTTTTTCTATCTTTTGAACCAGTGCTTAGAATTAAAATCTGAGGGCACCGATGAACTCGTAGCACCGGTAATTTCTTAAGGGGACACTTACCGTAGTTGCATTCGCAAAATAGGAGAAGATATTTTGGGGGGGGGGGGGTTTGTTTAAGAAATAAATAAAAATTGTCGGAACAATTTCTATTTTTATTAAGGTGGTTTTTCCCTCCCATGGGTGGTTAAGAGTGAGGCCCACAACCTCTTAACTACCCAAGTGGGGATGTTAGAGAGGTGGGGGCCCGCATGAGCCCCACCATTTAATACCCTCTAAATCTCCTTAAGAAACCCCATTAATTTGACAAACCTCCATTAAATGTTACCTCAATCCATTAAATTATGTCAACCCACAATTTAATGAGGAACCTTCCTTTTCCCCTTTTTAATTTAAACTCCAAACACGTTTAATTATGGGGAACCTTCTCTATCCCTTATTTAATTAAATGTCAACACATTTTAATTAGTGTGGTGAATTAATTATGGGAGATTTTCTTTGCGTATAATAAAATAATAGGGGGAACCTATTATTTTATCAAGGGGGGAGCTTCGTTGTGCGAGAAAGAAAGCCAGCCTCCAATGAAGAACGATGAAGAACGCCGGCCTCCGACGAAGAACGATGAAGAACACCGGTTCCTCCGAGATCGATGATGCGCCACCAATCCTCTTCCATGTGGCCAGAGAGGAGACGCCGCTTCCTTCTCGGCACACCCCGATGACGCCTATGATCCTCTTATCCCCGACGCCATGTAACAAGACGCCGATGATCATATTCATTGTTGAGGTATGGTTTTTTGGTATAAATTTCTTCATGGGATTTTTATACCCTCAGCATGGCGGGTTTTATTGATGGTGATTTGTAAAACCACTAACGCGGTGGGTGCGGACTAACGAACAAATCTAAACCCACCTCTATTCTGTTCATGATGCGTGGAATGTTTGGCGACGATGAAACGGGAAAGAAATGGAGTTTGGAAGCCTCCGTAGTGAAGAGAGGGTCCTGAGATGACCGCAGGCACAAACGGGAGCAAGAACGGACCACTGGAATGACTCCGGTGGCCCGCGGACATCTCTGGCGGCGCGGGTCACTGGCACGCTGCTGGCAGGAGCACGCCACTGCTGAAGCCGCAGTGGCGAGGATCTGGATCCCACGGCCACGCGGGATCCTAGAAGACGGGGTGTCGGTCCCCACGTCCGTGGAGTGCAAACGGGGGACCGCGTCCCCCCTTCTCGGCCCGCTGGCCGAGCCAGCGCACCCCCCCCCCCAGCCGGGCTGGGGCTGGTCACACGGACCGGGTCGGGCCGCGCCCATCTAGGCTGGACCCGAACTCAGGTCGGGTTTACCCAGTTCGGGCCGACCCAGGGGGGTTGGGCCGGGTCGGACTGGGCCCAGACCCCCCAATTCGGACCATTTTCGGTCTCTTTCCCATAACTTGAGCTACGTACCTCCGATCGATAAACCTTCAGTTGCGTAGGAATCCATGGATCGAGACGGTCTTTTCAATATATTACACTCGAGGTTTTGAAAAAGTTTGGGTATCGTCAGGTTGGTTCG
This sequence comes from Viscum album, assembly GCA_963277665.1. NCBI lineage: Eukaryota > Viridiplantae > Streptophyta > Magnoliopsida > Santalales > Viscaceae > Viscum > Viscum album. Next base: position 1,254,698,717 of record OY728157.1, on the reverse strand, counting down.
AACTTGAAACCACCCGGGCCCTTGGAGCGAAAACGCTTTTAACTTAAGGACCGGACATCCGATTGATGTGTAATCAATTTCATTGGGATCCTTTTTTTGAGAAGGACATTTTGGATTAATAGTCTTCAGGTTTGTATGCAGCTAGAGTAATGTCAGGTTGGTTTTATCTTAAAAATCAACCGGGCCCCTGGGACGGAAAAGCCAATAACTCTCAAACCGGGCATCTGATTGACGCACCGTCTGTCACGTTGGGTTTCTTTTGACGAGACAGAACTTTGGGATACATCAACATTGGACTTCTTTACAGTTGATGTATCGACCCTCTTTTACTCGAGGTGTGGACCCTCCTTGAATCGAGCATGTTGTGTGCGGGAACCCAAGAGCTGGTTGCGACTACATCGACTTCTATACTGGAATACTCTGTGGGTTCGACAGCGACGACGACCATACTAGAATCCTTTGTGGGTTTGATGGAGATGACAACTGTTCTTGTATCCTATGTGGGTCCGATAGTATTTGAATATGTACTTGTATCCAATGTGGGTTCGGCAGAGTAGCTGGTCTTGTATCCGTTGTGGGTCTGACAGCTTAGCTGGTCTTTTATCCTATGTGGGTCTGACAGCATAGATGAATCAGTGTCCACATCTGATCATCACCATTGCCTTATGAAGTGTATACCTGTGTGAGATGAGTCTTGATTTTTTAATCATTATCATTGATGTGGTTGACTTGCTTTCCTATGTGGATTGTGTTGTGTTTTCCTGTGTGGACTGGGTTGTGCTTTCTTGTGTGGACTGGGATGTGGTTGGGCTCGGGAGATGGAGCCAAACTGTAACTGATGACTTAGGTATATGTATAGTAATATACCTAAGTAGTTTTGTTTATACTTCGTGATTGTATCTTTTTTTTCCTTCGTGGATTCTGTGAGACCTTCGGGGGTCTCGGGGTCCCTACTGAGTATCATATACTCACCCCTGCACGGGATATGCCCGCACTACATTGTTTTGGATGAAGATGATGGAAATCAGTGATTGAGGTGGAGGCTTGTGGAGTTGGATGGTACCCAGAGGTGGACCACTTGGCGGGACGTACACGGAGCAGACGGTCGGACCCGAGGAGCTGAGGAGACTGTCTGTACCCACCCTTCTGGTGGGATTCCCAAAGGACGACTCAGCACTGCTGTTTTTACTTACTACTGTTGTAATTTCCTTTCAGTTATAATGTACTTTCAGTTGGGTTTGTATACTGGCCCACATACTTTTCAGTACTTGTACCCAGTTTTACTTAGTGCTTACTTCACTTGCGTACTCTGTTGTGTTGTTACTTCACAAAGGCAATGCCTTCCCTTCTTTTGGGATTTTCGCCTTTGGTTCTGGTCTCTAGCCCCTTGCCTATAGAAGGTGGGCTTGTGGTACTCATGACACGGGCCCTGAGGACAGGTCGTGACATACATGTAGTGTAGGAGGCCAATGGATAGTGGATATGTATGCCCTTATTCCTTGAGATTCATTTAGATGTTCAAGATAGTTATGGACAGACTTACATTTCTTCTTCGGTTGTTACCTCTACCCAACAATAGAGAGTAAGGATGAGGAAACTATAAGATTTTGATGACCTTGTTCTATGGGAGAGTTTGGTAGGTGAGGACCCTCATCCTGGATAAGTGATAGGCGATGAAGATGTTTTGTGTATCCATGGGACTGTGTGGTTTTCAAGGGATGTACATAGGGAGATAATGTGATAGTTTCATGATTCGTCTTGAGTAGTGCATCCCAGAGTCACTAAGATGTATGATGACATGTGCCAGTAGTATTAGTGGTCATGCATAATGCAAGAAGTAGCTTGTTTTGTTGCGAGGTGTTCCACTTATCATCATGTGAAGGCGAAACATCAAAGATCGGTTAGACTCTTATAGCAGCAACCACTTTCTCTCTGGATGTGGGATGATGTCATGATGGATATTTTGATGGGGTTACCAAGGTTTCCTAGAGGAAACAATGTTCTATAGGTTTCAATTGACGGGCTTACGAAGGTAGCTCACTTCTTGTTGATTAAAGAGACCTTTGGGGTTGATGATCTTAGAAAATTTTATATCCAAGAGGTGGTATAGATTAATGGATTTCCTAGTTATATCATTTACGATAGGGACGACCATTTACATCCCATTTCTGGAAGAGTTTTCAGAGGGCACTGGGTACACATGTGCTTCTAAACACAGCCTACCACCGTTGGACTAATGGCCAGTCTGAGCATATGATATAGGTTCTAGAGGACATGTTGTGTACATGTGTCCTAAACTTTGGTGGATCTTGGAGAATCATATACCACCTGTGGAGTTTTCTTATAATAAAAGCTTCCAATCTACTATTCAGATGGTTCCATATAAGGATTTTTATGGGATTCCATGCAGAACACCCCTATGTTTGTTAGAGGCAGTAGAGGAAACTACATTGGGACCTCATCTTCTCTAAGAGACTACTAAGTAGGTCCACATGATTCAGAAGCGGATGGATTCTACGCAGTTTCTTCATAAATCTTATATTGATCGTCGTAGATAACCTTTAGAGATTGAGGTCAGGGATCGATTTTTCCAATTTATCACACCTAGTTTGGGACACAAGAGGTTCAGAAGATAGGTCAATCATTCACCAAGATATGTCGGACCATTTGAGATTTTATAGAGAGTGGGTTTGGTAGCCTATCAGTTACAATTACCTCAGAAATACTGAGCCATGCATGTTGTCTTCCTTGTATCTTACCTATGTCACTCTCACTTAGAACCATCTCATGTTTTTCAGCTGGAGTAGGATGATCTTCATGTTGATGCATCCTTTGAGGAGCATCTGATTTGTGTAGTTAAAAGGAGCACAATTGTACTATAAGCCAGTCTGTTCCTCTTGTATGGGTTCAATGGCTGCAAAACCAGGTACATGATGATACTTGGGATAGGGAGGCTGACATACGTGCTTAGTGGCCAGAGTTATTCTCAGATATTTATTTACCTCTCTTGGAAGGAAAATTCTAGGAAAATTTTATTTAAGGGTGGATTTTTATAAGAACATGATTCTTACTTTTAGGTACAATTATCTTTTATTATTTTTCCATTGAGATTTTTTGAGAAAATTATAGAAAAACTAGACATGTATTGTAATCAAATTGTCATAAGGACAGAATCAGGGTTATAAGCCATGAAATTTTAAGTACATGCCATGTATTTATTCCTTGTATGATGGGAATACGTGGTGTGTTGTCATGTTGGCCATAAAATGTGGAATAACAAACTACACACTATGAACTTATTAGTACAACCTGTGTAGTCATATCGGAAGATTCTGGGAAGTAAGGCATGATATGTTCTGGGGCCCATAGAGGAAGCCAGTATGCTGGGAATTTTTATATATTCATTGGAAAATCGATGACACTTTTCTATGCCGATGATCCGATCCCCAGAGAGGCCTGAGAGTCTCACATAAATTCAATATATCATAAAATTATATTGAATACGTACCCATTTTCAAATCTGATGGCACACTCAACTGCAACTCTTCACTGGAAATTGATTCTTGATGAATCCATAGCAGGATCCCTCTTAATCGACCAAACACAATCCAAAAATACTATGTAGCATCAATCATTGAATTCTGGGTGCTAGCGTAGTTATCATAGGACGCTTTCGACGTCCCGACGATCACCACATCGTGATCACTTCAATGCTTGATAGAGACCATGATATGAACTCGTAGATAAAATGATTTTATCTCTATGAAACAAGAGGAGATAGTGGCTCTTAGTTTACATTCCATGAATGAATGAATATAGGAATTTACACACATGATAAAGATCCCTCTTTTGTATTTATAGTGATGTTGAGAAACACCTGGTTGGGTTCCCTGATCCCATTAAATTCAACGTTCACTAAATAAATAATTTCGATGAACTAAACTACATCAATATTATTTATTATTTTATAACATACTCTTATAATATATAAAATATATTATATAATAAAAAACCAAGCCATTTAACATGACTAACTATCATTCTTAATATCAAAAGAACCTTGAATATCAAAATAATATATGTTCGATTAATATTTTCTCATATTTACTATAATTGTAGATACATTAAATAAATTCAATCCCAAATATTTGTAACTTCAATATTAATGAATTTATTTAATTCTTTTGGTGATCGATACTTGGAAAACACTTTGATCCCATGGTGGGGCCCACTATGTCCATATACCTATTCAACTGAATAGGGAAGATTCTTGATTATGTTATTTTCTGAGACTCTCTAAGCCCTTATCTTGATAGAAGTGAATAAATCTAACGAACAAGAGTGGATTCTAGAAACCAATCATGGCCCCTAAAGAGATAATAATTGTCATTGCATTGACAACCAAACTATTAACATTGATTGTGTACTATAATCTCTTTGTCATTAAATTTGTCATAAAGTGGGACACACACTTGTGTCATCGCCCATTTAATTATTTATTATTTGTTGATGTATATTGATGGATTTACCTTTTCACTGCATTAGACAATGTCTTATGAAGGCATCACCAACCTGATTAACTAGGACTGAGATATACAACTTTCTAAACCTGGAAGTGACAAATCCTTTCTTGACCATTCAGCAAATGTCGTACCAACAACAACGAACCGAACAGAATTTACATCAACATGATTTCAATACCATGGTTCTCTCCTTTAATAAAAGTATGCAATCAAATGGTACCCATTTGTAATGGTCTCAATTTCGGAGACTAATACACATGTTCATTGATAAAAAAACATTGACATAAAAACATGTGGGGTTCCTATTGGACGGTTTTTCCTCATGATCTCACTACTAGATATAAAAATTGGAGAACTTCATGAGAATAAGTCTCAATTATTTTCATCCCCTAGCACTTGATAGTCAATCATCTATTATGTCCAGTCAGTAAGATGTATCTAGACCATAGAACATAAATTTAATATTAATGTCATAGTATCTTGAGGTTCTAATTATATCCTAGGATCTATTAGACGCAGAAAAGTCTACACTATAATGGTAAGATGAAATCATTCATAACTAACTGTACACATGATATAGTAATAAAAAGTACTTCATAGTTGGGTCTAGGGAACCCACAATTAAAACACTCCCACTTGCACTAGAGACAACTTTCTAAATAAACATATTAGCTACTAACATGATAAATATCATCCTTCTATGGAGTAATGACTTCAACTTATGGGTCTGACACTTTTTTAAAGCATCGCATATATGCTATATGCGACCTCATATTCTAGAGTAAAACATCTCATGATGATGTATCCTCGAGTATATCCGTTTTCCCATTTTCATAACATGACAGTTTGGCTTGTAATAGTATAAATATTTACATTATGATAATACTTTTCTCACTAGTTGAGAATCCATGAACTAGAACAAATCGTTGAATTTAACTACTTCTTAGAATCCTTAGAAGTTGAAATGTTCTTGGTATATTAAGGTAAGGCTACCACTAGCTTTTATGAGCTTGACTTGCTCATCACCTTTTCCTAACTATGATACTAGATCAAATTGATCAATAGATTACTAGTTTGTTCCCCATCATAACTAGTGTATCTTCTTCTTCATATGCCAGGTATATGTCCTTTTTACATGGAAAAGTAGAAGATGATAGTTCAGACTGTGTCACTTGTAGTGATCCTTGATATAATTGATAACAACCTACAATAATGTATATTTTGGAAGTATCAATTCTTGTACATAACATGGCATGCATGATTGATCTATCACTGAAGCGTATGGAGCTCAATTTACAACTTCAATCTCTAACCATATTCTGACCATGTCATCCTAAATAGATTATTCCATGTGACATTAGCAGCAATTCTGAACATGAATTCTCACAACTTGTGTTTTCCAATATAATGTCACTTTATGAACGATTGACAAGGTCCAAGAAAACGTTAGATATACCTTAGTAGATACTATTACCTAGAACATAGTTTTCTACTTTAAGTCAATCATTAGAGTATTACATTTAACCTGTTCTTACTTAACTGTAAGATCAATATATGTTTTCAATGTGTTGTCGAACATATGTCTCGTGGAAAACATTGGAGCTCCTGCTATACATTGGTAGACAAAAAATAAAAGATTCATTTGAAATGAATGCTATAAGATCTTGTAGCTTACATTAATCTAGAACATGATTATAGTAACTTTCACCCTTATTGGCATATGATGATGTCATCATCCCTTTATGGTTGTGTCGTATAGACACCATCCACGAAAGATGATCTTAACATCCAATGACAAATTTAATGATCTTAGAGGTTAGCTATGACATGTAAAATTCTAATATATTTAGGCATACACAATTTGTATAACCAATAGAGCCTTATTGGTACTATTCTTGTACCATACATGTATCATCTCATTTGAATACCCAACACAGTATTCAATTTATAACATCCTTTGTAATTTGATACATGGAATCCATTATTGTATTTTAATTAACCTTTTCAATCATATCTTAGTTCCATATACTACTTACTTGTTGGAAATATTATTCTTAATGAATAATATATCACCATCCATGATGAATATAAAACCATCACCATTATTTCATCCATCCTACACAGTATGTGTCACTGGAACACTCCTACTCCACATGTAATTGTGGAACTTGTTCCTATGACAACCATTTGTGCATCTCCAGCATTGAATAAGTCCATGTCAATTCAGCTCCCACTTTCTTTCGAAGAGATGTTCACCCTTATATAGAAATATAGTCTAATACATGACAACACCTTTTCTACCATACATATTTATGTAATATCCTAAGCAATTTTTTTGATAATTCCTTAGATGCACTAGGTGTTCACCTTGATGCATGTTTGTTTATATCTTAATAAACTCTTTTAATCCTATGACACGATCTATGACATAATGTATTTCCATCATAGTAATAATCATATGATATCAATTTTTCATTTTGGTTGGCTTATTGATTATGGGTTTAGGCCGTTATTTGTAAAGAACATCTTGAAATATAATGGATGCTTCTACAAATTGCAACATTGATACAACTTACATCATAACTTTAATGTATAAAATGTGAATTTTGGAATTGCTCCACACTACATTTTTTATCAATGTTAACATGTAAGGCTCATCATCGATCATCATTGTGAACATCAATGTCTTGATGTAGATAAGGTAACATACATTCAAGAATTACTCCCGGCTACATTATCATGATCAATGATTGCATACTCAAGATATTCCTTGAAATGACGATCTGAAGAAAATCATATCTTTTGACCATGCCTATACAAAACTATTACATTCCTTAATAACGTAAAGGAATCATGTCAAACACCTTTTTTACTAATGGAGTCTTTGTCATAACTAGGGATGTCAATAATAACAAAGGTTTTAGCTATATCGATCATAAATTCCATCCTGGGAATGTTCTTGATGTCCACTTTTAGTTTTACTTGACAAAGGACTATATTGACACAACTGGATATGTCTTATATTTTATATTCTTCATTTATTTCGTTTTATTGAAGTAGCAGTGAACTATTTTATCAGTATATTACCCCAAACAACATTCATTCCAAAACATGGAATAATGTCTCATCATGTCCAAAATGGAACTTTAGATAAATGTTTTTTCATACTCAACAACTTGTTCAATTTGAATCTATCAATTGGAAATTAGAAGTTATGTGATTCTCACCGCTGACATAGGAACCGGCCATTCTCATCTACTTGGCGAAGAAACCTTACTCCCAGTAATTTTTCACTAATTACATGGTAATTTTATTTCAATACATATATGTGAAAAGAATATTGTATTTAATACCCATGAATAATGTGAGAAACAATACATTACCTTGATGAATATAAATCGAACGAGAAGCAGGTACTTGATTCTATTATTTGAGTCATAAATTTATTTCAATATGTGATTAAAATAACCTCCTGTTAAATAAAAAACCAATTTTGTTGAAAGGAAATGATGAAGGTGCCTTTGGCATAACTTGTCAAATGCCTTTTCTCCTTTCTTTAAGTATGTCCACCATAAGAACAAAAGATTGTACATTCTTTAATGTTCTTATAACTTGGAAAATATTACCTTTAAGGTAATGAATCTCTTACTCTATTATGTTCAATTTTACCATTAAATGAATCTAGAGTAATTGAGTGTAAAAGGTATATGAATGATATGACATAAAAGATTGTGAATTGTCATTCACTTTACACAAACTGAGTGCAATAATCACATTCAAATATTTCTTCACTTTCTCCTTATAAACGTCTTGGATATGAGACTACATGTAACATCATCCACGTCATGATGTTGCAACCGCAACTACATGACATGTATAGGTATTTTATCACTTAAAATGAGAATAATCCTATCTCTTCGTAATAATGGAAAGAGGGCTTTCTGGGTTGAAGAAAAAGCACTTTCAGAACTTCAACCTTCTCTTAAATCATTGTCTAGACTCTGATTCGATCATCATCAATTGCATTTGAACCGAATCGGAGGATCTCAATTGTTATTGAGTTTTTCTTCATAATTCCTTTTCTAGAATTAGTTAATTATGCTTAAATTTTTATCCTAGTTTTGTAGATATATATAATTCTAGCTTGAATTTGATGTTAATGATGGACATGGACAGTAATAGTTCGACGAGGTTGGTGGTCTCATGCTAATTATTTAATTTCAAGTTATATATATTCGACGTTGTTCCATGCGCCCACATTTTCTTTGTAGCTTGGTTGATACATTGAACCATTTTAATGCTGAAGGATTTTTAGGTGATTAACTATATGAATTAAAATATTTGGGATCTTTTTTTTGATTAAGTGCCACCCTACAAGTGAATTTCCCTTGGATAACTGCTTTTGGGAAATTTTGTATTATAATAACCCTTATCATGCCTATGTTTTCCCACATGTTTTTTATTGAAAATTAGTTGGTTAATTAAACGTTTACCGATGTCAGTTTTTTCATGTAAACCATGTAATATTGTAACGATTGAATGTGTTGTTTAATATGTTTGAATACTATAATAAGGGATTCTCTATGTTTGAATTGTCATTCACAGGGGTGATAGTGGTTATGCCTATGAGAAAGATTTTTTATGCTTGTGGGTGAGATTTTTTGTGCCTATGGGAGGGATTGGTTATTCCTGGAGGTGAGGATGTGTGTTATGCCTTCAAGCGAGGATTTGTTATGCTTTCGGGTGAGGTCTTTCCTGTTGGAATGATGTTGAAGTGATTATTAAATGAAAATGGAAAACAAGACTTGTAGGATTTTTTACTTTTGATTACATATTTTTTACATCATTCCCTTGAACGCTAACGCTTCATAAACTCACTAACAGAGTGGCACGAACCTTTGGTGGTTGCCTGTTGGGATTTATTTCTCACACCCTGTTTGGGCTATGTATTAGGCCTAAACAGTCAATATTGATGCAGGTGTTGATAGGGGAAATGCCCCTTTTTTAGGTATTTGATTTCTATTTAGGATTAGGAGTTCGTGGGACTAATCCAAGGCATGCGATGTTGCTCAGTTTTGTTTTGGTTTACTGTACTTCGATATTTTTTTGTACTTTCTTGTATTGTAGCTCGTTTTCACTGATTTATTAGAACATGTGAAATGTTACGTCATTTTTATATTATATGCATTCTGGTTGACATTATCTTTCAGTCTTTAGTTGTTTAATCAATTTTCATACTATTTACTACTTCCACAATTTTTTATTATTTATTCCACAACATTACACTCTATTAATGAGGGCATTGTATCTCCAATATCACACCCTAGAGTCCCACTGTAGTCGCCAACCTCTAGCATTTGGGGAAATTCTATTGAGGCCATGTGGCCAACTAGGTATAGGGAACCCATTAGTGGAATCCAGATCTATGACATTACACTTATGTCTGATGAACATCCTCAAGAAAGCAGAATTATAAATATTCATCTTCATATAACATTATAGCTTCACTATTTTTTCGAATAGTACAAGCCTTAGATTGTTCAATGTACCTTCTTTATTTATAGGTGATCAAAAATTGGTTTCTACGAGATTCTAAAAATCATTCATGCTCAGCTAAATTTTATAAAACATCAATTATCATTGAAATTTGGATGTGTCATTGACTTATTAAGTGCTTATCAACAGTTCTCGAATCATCTCATAACATCATATCACTTTATACATATTTACAATCATCAGTTTGATTCTGAATTTGATCCATATTACGATATCGTCATTACAAATCATTTCACTAATTGAAAGACTAATCATACCATAATAATTTATTCATCATGAAGATGAAAAAATATTATTCAATATTCCCCTCCTCACAAATTGATCAAAATTAAAATTTAAAAAACAAATTTCACCTTATAACAATTCTCAGTAGCAACTGATAGAAATAAAAACTAGTTAAACAAAAAACATCATCTCAACTTTTCAAACATCATGATCAACCTTCAGGGACACTTTTGAGACTAGTTGAAACATTTATTATTTTCATATTTTCCTCATACTACTGACCATGTGTCCATTTATTTAATTGGTGTCATTCATTTTTTTATAGATCGTCCTTTTCCATCCATTGAATAACCAATGTCTCCTCTAATATGATAGTCAGCACCACATAATTCTCAATGTCTCTTGACCTACATGACAAAATATAAAAGTTATTAATTATATCCTGACATATTTTAAAATAGCCAACTATTTATCTTAATGAATGTGGTTAAAAAAATTGTAGATCTATATTAATCATTCATCACCAGAATCATTCCCAACAACATTATATTTTTCCTTTACCTACTTCTAATATCTCCTAGAAAAAAATTCAACCTATGATTCCTCACTTCATCTGATGATCTATTTTAGTATAACTCTATTTCTCATTAGAACACTAAATCTAACGTACTTATATTAGTGGATTCTACATCAAAAAATTCCTTACATTTTCTCATTATAATACTAATTAACATCCAACACTTAACCTCATAATCCAAATATTTTTATATTGGTATTATTGGACTAACTAAAAACTAGTGTCTTCATTTTCCCACATTCCAATCTACCTTCTCAAATATGTGTCTGGTGTTCTCATGCCGATGTAATGAGACAAAAAATCATTTACATTTGCAACTTCATTCTAAAAAAAATCTTATTGTAAGCATGAAATAACATGAATTAATGAAACTTTAGGTTCAGCTTCCACGTCATGTGGCATATATTGGGATGTATTGTAACATTTAATTATTTTTATCATCTTGTTTCATTTTTTGAATTTAATGGGCATCAGTTTTTATAAATTTTAGTATCATAAGGCTTGAATCACAAGTTTTGATATATATTTTTACATTTGTGAATTAGAAAATATAAAATAATCATTTACTTGTTGTTAGATCCACTCAAACACTGATATAGAACATCATTACAACATTTCAATAATTGCAGACCTAAGGTGAGTATGGTTAACCTATTATTATATAAAATATGTTCTTTATATTATGGAGTTTATTAAAATACATGATTACAAATTCATGATTCTGATGGTCACATTGATTTCATTCTTTTACAAAGTGATCTTTTTTGTTTTTTAGTTGAAAATAAAAAATTCATTCTTTATAAACATCTTCCGTATTTAAAAACAACTACAAGTAAACTTGTACCAAATAATAACTATCATTATATTTTATTTCCATCCGAGATTACAAAATCACATATCATTGTAACCTCAAGTTATGGATTACATATCAATATTTCTAATCGTACATGATAAAACTCATTGCTAGAAATAATAACCATTAATAGAAAAACCATGTTGTCCCAAATTATTGATTAATGAAAAATCTTATTCTTTTCAACATTCATTAACATATTTATTTCATCAAATTTTAATCATACCTAAAAATATTATTTTCTTACGACCAATGCAACTAATAGTTAGAATAGTACCCACCTTTACATAATGAATTCATATCTTAACCAAAACAATCCTGACATAAATGGTTCTTTAAATGGTTTTGAACATATAAAATGGATTGATTTACAAAACATTTTTACTCCTAGAAAACAATATCTAAATATAAGATGACCGAGGTTATAGGAAAATATTACTCAACATTCATGAGAATGTGTTTGTACATCCATGGTCAACCAAAATATATAGAAAGATTCCATTTGAAAAGGTTTTGTAAAAATGATAGAAAATTGCTCCAATATAGAAAATAAAGTAGTTTTAGTTTATTCTTCTTCACATTACCTTCGATGAAATGATATTCGATATCAATATGATTAGAACGAGGATGTTTCACCAGATTCCTCTTATGGTATATTTCACAATGATCATCAAAACCCAAGACCAATGTTTACTTCCCATTAAAAATTAAATTATTCAGCTGAGTCTCTGTGAACCTAAGATGGGTACCGGCATGAGTGGAATCAACATACTAACCATCATCCATACCAATTTTTTATAATGTTTTTTATTTTTATGTAGAAAATACAAAAACTCCCCCGAAATAAAACTCCACCAAATGTAGATCTTATATCATCAAGGATTTCATTCCATGTCAGTATCTGATTACCCAAAAAGTCAATACATTATAAGCTATGATACCTAGGTCTGATATTTTTTTTGAATTTGATATATATGATAGTTATTTTTCCATATTAAAAGTGTGATTCTTTCGAAGAAATCTGAACTCTTTCACATAAGGAAACATCATAATTTTTTGGGGTGTTTTGGTAGTCAAATATAACAAATTTCACATTATATTCCAAAAATCTTTAGGATAAACTTTATGTCCACCTACATATTTAAAAAACATGGGCCCCATTAAAATGAGTGTAGAAACTGGTTTGGAATATTCCTTACTAAACATCATAAAAAATTCATTTCCATGATTCTCTTGATAAATAAATTTTTGATTCTTTTTTTGTTAAATATTTAACCCAAGTAAGGTATTATTCCACCAACATAGATATATAACAAAATTAATTATAAAATCATTCTCTAGTTCAATCATAATTTCTAGAAATGATATTTTCATCAACATAAACATGTATGATGAGGGAAAACTCTTCACATTCTTTGTTTTAAATATTCTTATCAACACATACTATATTTAAACTCATGATTCATTAGTAGGTGCACAATTTGGAATACCATTCCATCTTATCTCATTTTAGCATATATAAGGATTTCTTCTGATTACATAGATAACATTCATCATTCCCTATAATAAATCCCCATGGTTTCCAAGTGTAAACATCCTCATCAAGATCCCCATTTATAAATGCAGAATTTACATCCATCTGAAATATTTCATAACATCATTGTGCATAAATAATAAGAATGATTCTGATTGTTTCAATACTTGAAATCAGATTGAATGTTTCATAAAACTCAATACCTCATATCTATGAGTAAAATTTAGACACTAAGGTTTCATTATTTCAAATCGTATCACTCGCTTCATTCTTCTTGTTCAGAAAAAAAAACCTTTTTTATAAACAAACTTTTTTTGTCTAGCATAGAAATTAGCTCCAATGTATCATTATTTTCTATCTAATATATCCCTTCATTCATGTACTAAACCAATTCTATGTCCCCAAAATCTTAATTCACATTTTTTAGCTCATCTCTCGAATGTGAGGAATCCAGTATAACATCAAAAGTTTTTTTTAATTTTAATGTTGATCAAAAATAATGTTCTAATCATCCAATTTAATCATTATCATGTTATGAGATTTTTGAGAGTCTTCTTCATCACTTACGATAATTGATTATTATTATTATTCTTTAGTATGATTACAATTTTCAGTAACCTTATTAGAGTTTTTTTGAGCACATCATTCATCCAATTCATTATGGTTATATGTATGACTCAGTTTACCATCCTCATAATTTTCAATAACATTCACATCAATAAAATTAAAAAATTCATCATATTTCATTGTTGTAACATATATATCCTCTTTCATATAGAGCATATACAAGATAATTGATTATTCACCTCCCTGTTAATTTTTTTTGGATTTCACCATTATTCTTTATGATCGATAGACTTCCCAAAAATCATAAGTGTTTCAAACCTGGATTTCTGTCCTAAAACATTTCATATTGAGTCATATATTATCTTGGCCTTTGTGAACAACAATTTTGAATATACACAGCAGTATCCATGGCTTGCATCCACAAATAATGAGATGGACCATGTTCACATATCATAGTTCACCCCATTTTCGAAAGAACTATATTTATCCATTTAGAAACAACTTCTCAAGGTGTGTATAGTGTAATTAATGCATGAATAATTACATGAATCTCAAGATAATATTAAATTTAATATTTTTTATTCAAAAACATTATAATATCTCAAATTATTCACTTAATACTCACTTTCCTTGTAATATTTCTTACGGAAACTTTTAAACATTTTCATATCATCTTATTAATGTTTCTGATGCATAAAACAAAAAATGCCAGTTAATTCATCTATAAAAGAGATGATATAATTTTCTATATTATTTTATTTTTTTCTTATTGTACCATTGATATAGGAAAGATTAATTTTTAGGTCACTTTTTGAGAAAATCTCAAAATTATTCTGTAATGATTTTTTACTTTTTCCTTTTTGAAAAATAGTGCAACACCAATAACTAATTATTGAATTATTTGGAATGAATCGTACATTATCTCACTAATATAATTGGTCATGTTTCTCTAACATGGTTCTCCCAACCATTTATTCCATAACTTATTTTCTTCCACTATTCCTAATTATTATGAATTTCGCCTTTCACTAATATGGAAAAAGTTCTAATTTGTAATTCAACCTCTTGTATAAATCATAATATATTCACATCATTTAAAAAAATACTCAATTTTCAGAAATTGAATTTTTTTTGTTCATCATAATGCTTTGAAACATTTATACTTTTTTTTCAACCCATAAACCTAAAAATATATTTGGGACATCAAATTTGTTTTAGCAATGATGGTTAACCAAATATTTTTAATTATAAAACATTCATCATTGTGAAATGTGAAATATTTTTCATTTAAATCATTCAAATTTTTTTAATAATTTATGTCACTTATAATATTAGGATAAAACCCAATATGAATGATCCATGGTAATTATCCATTTGTAGCTTTGATATATGATTCAACAATAATAGTTATTTCTTTACCATTTTTTCTTTATAGATGACACGTGAGAATGGTTAAGAAATTTTTTTTATGATGGTAATAAAAAAAGTTATCCCTCTTCAAGGTTCAAAATATATTCACATATTTCATTAATATTTTTACGGTTTGAACCTATTTTTATCTATCACACTAACCATATTATGTCTCTTCAAAACCTCATTCTCAGGAATCTTCCTTTGAATAGATTGAATCCCCCTCAAAATTTACCTTCTTTAACTTGCGAAATAGTTGTAATATTATTCATTAAAAGAACAAATATTTCATTTATGTATAAATCCACCAAAATACCCCCAGTATTTAAAGAATTTATATTTTCCACTATAACATCCTTACTGGCCATAGTTGTGAGTATGTTTTTTAGTAACCTACTAATAATTCTAATTAGGACAGTATTGGCAACCAAACGTTATTTTTTCAACTAAAATATTCTAATTCTGAAAGGTTTTCTTTTTATTTCCATAAATAGAATATATAATAGATTCTTTATAAGAAACTGAATATTTAGAAACTTTTTTATTCACATCATTGATAGTCATGGGCATATACAGAACATTCTAAGATTTCTTTTTTTGGATCAATTCTTAATTTCTTCTCAACCACATAAGGCATATTTTGATCCTTCTCAAGTTCATTCATACTGAAAAATTCATGGATTTAGAGATATATTTACCTAAATAGTAACCCTCTATTTACCATTATAATTTTTTATTTGGAAAAGATCCATCTATTCTTATTTTTTCCTTCTACTTTCCTTCCATATGGTCATTACGATTCATTAATTTTTCAATATTTTTTCAAATCATAAATCTATTTTAATAGCCTAACATTCTCATCAGGAACACTTAATTCATTATTTTTTGATGTGTTTTCACTCTTCAACATCTATATTTCCTTGTAAATTCTCCCAGTATTTCTCTTACATTTTATCAAATCTTCTTTAAGATGAAATTCTAATTTAGTTTCTTCTTCTTTAATAGAATACTTTTTTTTAATTTATTCATTAGTAAATATGAAAATTAATGTATTCTCACCAACATTCATTTTAAATTTTACAAAATTTAGATTTACTATCATCTAACTCAACATCTTTAGAAAAGAAACATCCTTATTTAGATTTTTATAATTTTATATCATTCCCTATGGAAGAAGATTTAGCCTTATCTCAATGATTCTTATGCTGCCTTATTTTCATTCTTTATACTTCATCACTATCCTCTAATTTCATTCCTTGGGGGAGATTATCAAAAAGGTGTCCCAAAACTCCTCATTAAAAATAATTCCTTGGATGTTTCAATTTATATTTAACTATACATATTCTCATATTTCTAGAAAACATGGATAAAGTATCATCAATATTTAAAAAAAATGAATTTTCAGATTTATATGTAGAGCCTCATATTCTTAAAAAAAATCTTACACATTCCTTTCATGGAAATAATTAAATAAATTTACCAATAAAATTTCTTTTATCCATTTATAACATTATCTATTCTCATTTCATTATTAATGATAGTTCTATGTAGAGAATTCAAACATATGGTTTTAGGATCTATGTTGACCAATGAAGATAATTTGTCTTGAAAAATATCAGGAATAATTCTTATGATATTTTAAACAATAGTAGAATCATCTAAAAATTCACCAAGATAAATGATAGTGCAAAAAACTTCTTTTGCACTAGTAAAAAGGTCCCCAATTGATTCATACTCACCCTTTTTTAGGACGTTTTACTTCATGCACTAGATTATTAATTATTCCAGATATAATTTTTTACTCCCTTCGTAAATTGTCATCAACATATCCCATATAACAATTTGAGTATATTAACCCATCACTCTTCAGAGCTAACTTTTACAAAGACATTAGATTAATCCATTCATAGCTCATCATGTACATTCATCATTTGTATTTCCAATAGATGTAAGTGTACCAGTATTATCAATAGAAGAAAATTGATCGGTCTCACTATCAAGAACACCAATCAAAGAGATATATGACAAGAAAAAATTGAATATTTCTATATATAATAGTTCTTACCATCAAATATAGAAAAAAAAATACTATTGACACAATTCAGATTCAATATCAAATTCTCTCAAAAAAATCAACCTTGGATAAATGAATGAAACCTTTGTGTCTTATAGTAACTAATTGTGTTCAATCATGATCAATGTATCACTGATAGGGGAGCAGGTGAATTAGTGATATATTATTCATTTATGTTTCCATAAATATTAGACACCCATCTCTTCCAATAAAATATTTTTTAACCTTTCTAAAAACTATTAAAACACAAATCCATAAGAACACAAAAATTTTCAAGGCTCCAAAATCATCAATGGTTGCTATTTCCTTGGTATGGTTTGGAAAAAATCCATTACTACACAATCTACTAGAAAATAAATCCACTTGTAAGGAATACAATGAGTAGGATATTACATTGAACTCATGTAGAATTATGTTCAATACTACAGTGTATGTGAATCATGTAGAATGATAATACATTAAATAATTTGTCTGAAAAACATTTTATGGCGATCCTTGGTAAACATTCACAAATAACATCATTGAAAATAATTCTACAGATACTCACCCTGGAAAATAAAAAAACTTCTTCCGGAATTCTTAATGAAACACGTTTAGATTTATTATTTAGGCTGTTTAGTCCAATAAATTATGTTTTTTAGAAAACATCTCAAATAATATTGAATGGATTCTATTCGAGAATGAAAATCCCAGTCTTATTACTCGATCTAAATCAAGGAACCAAGATTACAATATTCCCTCTTATCATTTCTTTTATTTACCTAGTAAAATTATTCTAGTGTGCACTATACATAAAATAATTCTCCATCATACATGAGAGCTTCTATTTAATCATTTAAAAAATTACATGTAACAGAATGTATGATGTACCTCCTCTAAATAAAAGCGACCCAAAAATTGATTGGGATATATACTAAAAAGTTGTACCAATCATCCAAATTTACCAAAACATAGGTTCTAATTGAATTAAATATGAATCTTTGATTTCATCAATGCTTCTCAAATCTTCTTGAATGTTCACCATACTTCATATCCATTCAATCTTCTTTAAAAACATTAGTTTGATTTTTATTCCAATCCCAATTACAATTTTTTCATTAAAAATATCTGGACAAATTGAAATAATAATAATATCATTATACTTTATTCATTAATGTGTAAAAAAATATTCTTCAAATAATTTCTCCACACCAGTGGATAAAAATGATCAAAATAAAAACACATGTTTTCACATAAAAATGAATTGTACCTCCTAATAAAAAACACTGCAAGAAAATGCTTCTTATCAAATCGCAGAACCTCAAACTCCCCTGTGTTGAACACTTTTCAAAATTATTGACCCATTTTTTACATTTATTATCTTCCTCACACTGATGACCCTATGTTTGATGTTGATATGGTTGTTTTTATACATTAGATAGATTGAAATATTTCTTCTCTGAATGTTCTTTGTCACATCTGATCTAATAGTCTGAACCACATAAATTTTGATTAACCTTAACCCACATTAGAATATATCATAGTTCCTATTTTTATCATAACTGTAACAACCCAAAGTTTCATTAATGGGAATCTCTCTTGATCTAATTTAATGTCTCTTTATGTATAATGTTTTTATAAAATGTCAACTTCTTTTGTTTTATGTTAAGAATTGTGACTATTTCTTTTATAGCCGTTGAATAGTGATCACATGATTAGTTTAAATATAGGGCTTTAACAAATCCAATTTACTGAGACAAAGTGATGACCTCATCCAGTAGAATTGCTCCATACAAAGCCCATTTGTCGGAGCTTGGAAAAGTGGAGGCATCTTTGGGCTTCGCTCCTGACCAAGCCCAAGCTGAGCTTCATCATATCAAGCACAAACGAGATCGTCTATGGGAAAAGTGGTAGTTGGTAGAGATTACCACTCGAGCAATGTTATCTGAGCCACCCCAAGAGTATGTCACCATCGCACACCTTACCCTGAGGTCTTATGCGGCTGTTTTAAGGGGTTATCTAACAAATCTCTAGTACAATGTTCATGTACATTATTTTTGTATATAATAATTAATATACATTCTTTTCATTATTGATACATTGTAAATAGTTTTTAAAGTACAAGTAGTGTTTTAAGTTATTATTTAATTAAGAAATCTATTTTATTAAATTAACGGATTTTTGAAGTAAATAATATTTTAATAAAATATTATTATTATTATTAAATTAATTATATATAAATGATCATCTAATTTTATGAATGCAATTATAATTTTTATTAAGGTTTGAAAGCCATTTCTATCAAAACCCGTGAATTTTTGATAAATGCCTATTTTTATTTTAAAATTGAAAATTCACATAGAACATTATTAAAATAAAATAAATTATATTTATATAACCCGGACGTTGAAATTATCCAACAGTGAATTTTCATAACTTTCTGAGACGGTCAAATTTTTGAGTAAAAATTAAATACCGTTTAAATATATAATGTGTTATATGACATCATAATGACCCAGTAGTGATGTAATAAAATACTATAAGCTTTATGTTCGACCAATATATGTTTTACCATTAAAATAATGTGATTTTGGGTTTTCTTGACTTACTTTTCAAAGCATTAATGGACCCCTCAAGACATATTAAACATCTTGTCTTTTTAAATTATTTTCCATGGGAGTGTGACACACCTCCACATAAGCAACCCCATTATTTTAAGAGGTTCGGACTTTGGCCATATAAAATATTGTTTTCCTCTTCCCTTTTCCAAAAACTATGGGAAAAACCATGATCTGATTTGTGGCTTGGATTAGTTTAATGTAAGTGGTCCCAAACCTAAATAATAAACAATTCACTCACCTTTCCTATATATATCCACCAACGATCCCACTTCCTCCTCACTCAAAGCCTTTAAAGTTCATCCAACATCTGGCCTAATCTCTCTAGAATCCTCCCAAGTTACCCCAATCTCCCAAGAAGCCTCTCTCAAGCATCTATCAAGCCATGGAAGCACACTTCCATGTAAGGATTTTTCTTCCTTTCACTTTTTTGTCCAATTTTATTAATATTGTTATGCCCTTTTAATTTCAATTATAAATGCTAGGGTATTGTTTGACACCTCCCCCATACTTCCCTATTATTGTTTGAATTATGGGAGACCACTTTCTCTCTCATTAAATGCCTCCCATGTACACTCGTTACTATGCCGAAATTCCGAAAGGAACTTCTCTCCCTTCATTTACATTCAACCAATACTTTTGTTTCATGAATATAAATTCCATTAAAATTTTATGGACATGTATCTATATGACACCCTTACATTCAATTTCATGTAAATATGATGAGACACCCATTTTTCTCTCTCATAAACCATTTTTATGAATTCTTATGTCACGTCGTTACGCTGTCGAAATTGCACCGATTTTCTAAGCCAATGTGTTTGTGTAGTGAATACCATGCCCATTCCTCCATAAAGGGTATTCACCTTTATAAACATTTACTTATTGATTATAAAGTTTCATTTATGAATTCCACATTCCTTTATAGTGGAATAAATGATTATGTTTAACGAATCCATGTTTTATGATCCATGTGGCATACTTATGCATGAAATGAAATGTTTAAGAAGGGTGCGCCCTTATAGAGATCCAATGCATTGGGTAAAGTATAGTATAATGATACGTCATGTGCAATGAGTGTTGACTAATTCTAATTCAAGTTCAATGATGGTTTACTCATGTTTCATGTGCAATGAGAATTTACTCATGCTCCATGTGCAATGAGCCTTGGCTCATGCTAATTCCATGTTATGTGTTGTTGGCACATTTCCATGTTATAATTACCATGCTTTATCATGCCTTTATGTTCATGTTTGTCTTCTTCTCTATTGATATTCCTATTTTCTATCATGTGTTGTACTCCTCATGTATTCTACGTTTATTCCCTTACTAGGCTTTACAGCTCACCCATTTTCTTATGCATGTCCTCAGGTTATCCCATGCAATGCTAAGTACAAGGGAATGTAGTGGTCATGTAAAAGATGTTTTCAATAAAGATGTTGTATTTCATGTTTTAAGTTGTTATGTAATTATCCTAAGCCCCAAAGACACTAGACCTCTCGATCTTACATGTTGTATCAAGTGAATAGTTTCTGTGATAAATAAATATTAAGTTTGTATTAAAAGAAGAGTTGTCATAGTTGGTATTAGAGGATAGGTTTAGTTATTTTTGGGATTAGGATTAGAAAACCCCAGTAAAGCCTTAGATACAAGAATAAGTATAATAAAAACATCCCTATGTTTTGGTAAGTACTGAGTGATTGGTTTATCAAGAAAATAAATCCCTGTCTGGATACGAGCAGGTAGAGGCGGCTCTGGCACAGATGTATCCTAGGGGTAAAACCCAAAAACACCGCTTTGAGAAAGGCTCGAACAGGAACTGGTGTAGGACAATGGGCCTTGCTGCACTCTTTTTTACGACACTACCGGGGGATATGTTTTGATAAATTCACAATCCTAGTATGAACCCTTATTAAGGGAATTAAAAAATGCCACTAAGAGTATATGTTAGAAAGTAGATCATGAAAATCCTAGATTGAAGCCTATAGACTCATGAGTTAAGTAAAATAAAAGTTTATTTATAAGTCATCAACTTTTGTCTTTGGATTACCCTTTATGTGTTACCTCGAAAATTCCTTTTATTCCAGCCAATGGCCGGTAATAAGAGAACTTGGGCTAACAACCGATGTGAAGATCAGTGTGATGACTGTACTAATGAGATGCCCAATCCAATGGGAGCAGGAATCGCGAACTTTGTCACGCTTCTCTCTCAAAAAAAATCATGTTTTGAATAGAAACACAGGTCATGAGGAACGTCTAACCCCCCCCCCCCCTAAGAAGGAACAAGTCTCTATCGGGATCTTCATGAGACAAATGCCTCCTCCTTTTTGTGGATCATCCGATCCTACGATCACTGAACAATGGATCAACTCCATTGAAAAGATCTTCTCCATCCTTCAATGTTCTGAACAAGAGAAGGTTCTCCTGGTGGCTTATCATATGGAGGGTGAAGCTAATAAATGGTAAAGTTTGATCAAAAATACGAATCCTGAGTAGGAGATCGAGGCGTTGGAATGGAAGGATTTCCGGAAGATGTTTTTCGAAAAATATTTCCGCGCACCCTACAGCTTATGATGGAAAGGGACTTCCTTTCCCTCATTCAAAACGATGAAGAATATGTTGGATCATACGAATAAAAGTTCACAAGAATTGCACAATACGCTTTCGGCTTTGTCGTTACCCCCGAATGCATGTTTGACGGCTTTTGTGGTGGGTTGAAGCCTAGCCTACAGAAAGTGTTAGTGATCCATGACATCGAAAGCTATGAAGAAATTGTCTGATGTGCCCTCAAGGTCGAAATAGAGATCTGGGAATCAAAGGGGTATCATGGGGACAAGAAGCGTAAGGTGGAATTCAATGCTGGCAGTACGATGGATAAATCCAATGGTGCTAAGAAGATCCAACACCCCACTTTCCAAGTCTGTGGAAAGAAGCACCCTGGAAATTACCTCAAGGGGTCGAGGAAATTCTTTAGGTGTGGAAGAGAAGGGAACCTAGCTATTAACTGTCAGCACGAAATACCCACGGTTGTGGCAGTGGAGAGGAACGCTCCGTTCGAACCTCAACGCGTTGTTCATTGCTACAACTGCAAAGAACTAGGGCATTTTTCAAACTGGTGCCCTAATCCAAGGGTTTTCGAAGGCAAACAACAACCTCTAAGGAAACAAGGAAAAGATTTTGCCATCACTTCTACCGAAG
This sequence comes from Viscum album, assembly GCA_963277665.1. NCBI lineage: Eukaryota > Viridiplantae > Streptophyta > Magnoliopsida > Santalales > Viscaceae > Viscum > Viscum album. The sequence goes on along the minus strand of OY728157.1, from coordinate 1,254,675,603 downwards.
TGAACCCCGAAAATGATGTGGTGATAGGTACTCTAGTTATTCATTCCATAATAGAAAATTTACTTTTTGATTCAGGTTATATGCATTCTTTTATATCTCTAAAGTTTAGTAGAACAATCCCAACACCACCACAAATCATGGTAGTGAATATGTTGGTGAGTACGGAAATTGGGGAAATCATTGCATCCCATGAATATAACTCCTCCCCTGTCATTATCTTTGGATTGAATTTCTCGGTGAACCTTGTCATACTCCCTCTAGTAGAATTTGATGCAATTATTGGCATGGATTGACTTTACATATATAGTGCCAAAATAAATTTTCGGGAGAGGGAAACCACACTCCATATGGAGAATCAACCTCGATTCGTTACAAGTATAAGGAGGAAGATGAATCTCCTTTAGCTCCATCATCTCAAGCATGGATATTACTGCCCTATGAGCACGCGTATTTGGCTCGGATGATTGAGTCCAAGGAAGAAATCACCCTTGAAGAAAAGCCTATTGTTAGGGAATTTGCTGAAGTGTTTCTCGAGGAACTGCCCGGTCTTCCTCCTAAAAGAGACGTTGAATTCTTAAATGAACTTATACCAGGGGCACTACAAATATCCAAGACTCCATATAGAATGGCTGTCATGGAGCTTGAAGATATGTAGAAAAAACAACAGGAGAATTTGGATAAAGGGTTTATACGCCCAAGTGCTTCACCATGGGGTGCACCAGTCATCTTCATCAAAAAGAAGGTTGGGTCAATGCGGCTTTGCATCGATTATCGTGAATGTAAAAAATCACGATAAAGAACAAGTATCCTCTGGAACAGATCGACGACTTGTTTGATCTGCTGTGTGGAGCACAATACTTCTCCAAGCTAGATTTGGGGTCGGGATATTATCAAGTAATGGTGAAGAAGGAAGATATCCCCAAGACTACTTTTCATACAAGATACGGGCACTATGAATTCATAGTTATTCCTTTCGGACTCACTAATTATCTATAAGTCATCATGGACTTGATTAATAGAGTTTTTATAGATTAACTTGAAAAATTTGTGGTATTCTATATAGATGATATTCTAATATACTCCAAAACCAAGGACGATCATGAGGAGCATTTAAGAACTGTACTAGAGACTTTGCGCAAGAAGAATCTCTATGAAAAGTACAGAAAATGTGAGTTCTGGTTAAAGGAGGTCTCATTCTTGGGCCATATCATCACAAGAAATGGGATATCTTTGGATCCCTCCAAAACAGATGTAATTGAGGGATAACCGAGGCCAACATCGGTAACAGATATCCGTAGCATCTTGGGGTTAGCTGGATATTATCGAAGATTTGTGATAAATTTTTCACAATTGTACAACCCTCTTACCAAGCTAACTCGAAAGGGAGTAAAGTTTTCATGGAGTGATGAATGCGAAGAAAGCTTTTCAAGGAGTTGAAAAGGAGGCTTATCACTGCGCCCGTGCTCACTTTACCCACAACTGGGGAACGTTTTTTGATATTCAGTGATGCTTCGAATAAGGGCTTAGGCTATGTGTCGATGCAGAATGATAATGTGATATCCTATGACTCAAGACAGTTTAAAATCCAAGAGCGAAACTATCCAACGGATGATCTGGAGTTGGAGGCGGTGATCTTTTGCATGAAAATTTGGCGGCATTATCTATATGGGGAGGAATGTGAGATATATACTGACTACAAGAGTTTTAATATATATTCACATAGAAAGAAATTAATATGTGCCAGAGAAGATGGATAGATCTCATCAAGGATTATGACTATTCAATACATTACCACCCTGTTAATATGAACAAGGTGGCAGATGGCCTAAGTTGAAAGGACCTAGTGATTCTATCAATGATGAGAATTGAGAAGGATTCAATCTTCTTAGACTTGATGAAGATGGACATAAGAATCATAAAGAATGGAAAATCACCAATCCTTTCACAAATGATTGCTCAACCGTCTCTTTTGGAAAGGTTAAAGGATGCTCAAAAGGATGACGTGGGAATTTAGGAAAAAGTGGAAGCTATCGAAAAAGGGAAATCCTCTGAGTTTAATGTTAATGAAGAAGAAATTGTCTGATTTGGGAAAAGACTATGTGTTCCGTCAAGTCCAGAGCTGAAGAAGGAACTTTTGGATGATGCACATTGTTCGAATTTCTCTATCTACCAGGGAGCACAAAGATGTATCGAGATCTCTGAGAAAAATTTTGGTGGGATAATATGAAGAAGGAGATCGATGTATATACATCAAAGTGCCTATTGTGCCAGCAAGTGAAGGTAGAGAGGAAGAAGTCTACGGGGATGATGCAACCATTGCCCATACCAGAATGGAAATGGGAGAACATCACCATGGACTTTGTCACTGGACTTCTGAGGACATCCAAAGGAAACAATGCAATTTGGGTTATGGTGGATCATCTTACAAAGACTACACACTTCATTTCTATTCGGGAAGATTTCTCATTGGATCAACTGGCACAAATATATATCAGGGAAGTGGTAAGGCTGCATGGAATACCACTATCTATTGTGTCTGAATGAGATCCATGATTCATCTCTATGTTTTGGAAGAGTCTTCAACATGCTCTGGATACTAAACTAAACTTCAGTATGGCCTATCATCCTCAAACTGATGGCCAATCCGGGCAGACTATCCAAACACTTGAGGACATGTGGAGAGCATTCTCAGTGGACTTTAAAGGAGGATGTGATCAACATCTTCCTCTGGTTGAGTTCTATTATAATAATAGATTCCACTCGAGCATCCAAATGGCACCATATGAAGCCCTTTATGGGAAAAGGTGCAGAACAACGGCATGTTGGGATGAGGTCAGTGAATGTAAGCTTCTTGTGTAACAGCCCGAGATTTTATGAAAAATATTTTTCTTAATTTCATTAATGTCTTCTGTTGTACGCTACACCAAAAGGAGCTTGCACAAAACGCATCCTTGACTTGCCTTGCATTACACGCAATCACGACCTTCCTCGATAGCGTGTGTAGTATGCAATAACGAGTTTCACTAAACAACGATATTATATTAAAATATTATTAAAACTAGCCGTTATGAATAGTAATAACCACTTTTTGAAATTTTGTAAATTTTATTTTTCAAAATGGAATTCATTTTTGGATTCGTAATATCGAAATTACCTTAAGGTGAAATTTTGGTACTTTTTGGATAACTTTCATTTTCTGATGAATAGTGAAAATTAGTAAATTTTAATTAAAAACAAATTTTTTAATAGAAATAATTAATAGTGATAAATTATTAATTTGAGTGGTTTTAAAGTATATTTAGAATATATTTTTACAATTCAATACAATGTTGGTCATTGGATGTAATTTAACATTTACACCAGACATAAACAAGTGTTAATCTTTTGATAATTATAATCTCTTAAAAACACGCTATTTGTTGTGACAGCGGAAATTAATTATAAAATTAATTAATGCAACTTATATGTTGGGAATTTTGTAAAATAGAAATCATTTTTGAAATCGGAATATCAATTATAGCTTAGGGTGAAATTTTGGCATTTTTCTGAAAAACTTCAATTTTTTATGAATAGTGAAACTACTAAGTGGTAGTTAAAAAAATTAATTTTTTCATAAATCTTAATTTTACCGATTCTGTGAATGGAATTTCAAAAATCCTAGAGACACGGTTGATGTCAGTAAGTAAAATGTGGTTCAATGAGATGAAAATAATTTGTGGTGAATAGTAACTTTTTACTTTTATTTACCACGGTTAAAAGTAAATAGGGTAATTAAGGGTAAAAATGATATTATTATTACCCTAACACATGTACTAATCCTATTGGACAAGTGTATCTCGACCAAAAACAACCTTAAGTGTAAAATATTATCATTTAGGTCCACTTGGATTAGATAAGGACATTTATTATTATTTAATTCAAAGAAGAGTTAAAAGAGTTAAAATCAAAGTTTATTTACTAATTTTTTTTTAATATGGTGTTATACATAAGATAAATTCGAATATAAATATTCATTAGAAATCTAAGAAGATTTCCTACATAATGGTGTTTTATTTGTAATTTTTAGACTTTAAAAAATTTAATTTATTTATGACAGAACAATGATACAGTAATTACCTTTTTAAGAAAAATTAACATAATTGATGTTATAAATGACCAAATAAATGTAATTTGAGACTTTTTATGACTTAAAATAATTTTATAGGTTAATATGACATGGTATTTTTGATTTAAGTAACTTGGTTCGAACTTATCATTCTGTTATGAATTTCATAAAAATCATGTACCAAATAGTGTCAAAATTGACATAAATTAGTTTTTAAAACAAATATTATATTATCAATTGTTATTTAATTCCTAAAAATCTAGGGTTCGGCCAAATGACTTAGATAAGGATAGATATATTAATAATAAACAACTTGGGGTTAGTTTGGCTTCATATAGTAAGTTTATTAACCATATAGTGTAAGAAAACAAAAACACACGGTAAAAGTTAAATTATTTAACTTAGAGTTAAATATAATTGATAAGGTTAAAATAATAAACTAAACTTGTCTAAATCCTATTGTATGAGATGATTTCGATCCATCCCCACTTTAGCTTCGAAATAAGACCATTTGGAACCATTATAAACCGAATTTGACCTTAATATAAAATAATATTTTGAGATTTTCCTAAGATGCCCCTCTCCTCCCTTATAAAAGGGCACCTCCTCCCTCTCCTCCTCACACCAATTTGAGCATTCATGCTTGGACAACCCCTGCCGAAATCTCTTCTCCATTTCCCTAGTATCATCCTAGAGGTCATGTCCTTCTTAAAAGTCCAATTTTAGTGCCCTAAAAGGAGGTCTCAAAGAAGCACTTCAAAGAAGAGGTAATACCCATTACCGATCCTTTCCAATTTCTTTCTTCTGCAACTTCTTATTCTTTAGTTGTTTCATTATGAAGTAATAAAATCAGTATCATTCATATACTGATATGTTATTATAAGTATGAAATAACCATATTTAACCATCTATCCATCCTACGGAAAATGAAATCACCGCGCGTGCGTACGTACGGAATACCGTCTCCACGCCGTGGTGTAATCTATTTTCCACCGCCACCTTAATAGGATGGGTATAATAGTGTAATGAGTAACTATATATGATTATTATAAAGTGATATTGATACTGAAATAGTATACATACACTTCTACACAATTCCACGACCATAGGAATGATATCATCGCTCGTGCGTACATACGGACTACCGTCTCCACGACGCGATGAGATTCATTCTCAATGATTAACCATTCATGAATTATTATAAAGTATATATAGTAAGTACTAATGAAATATATGACATAATAATGATACTGGATTTATTTATATTTATGTCATCTACTTAATTCCATTCAATTCAATAAGGAAACGAAAACAGCGTTCATGCGTACGTACGGACTACCATCTCCATGAACGGTGTATTTCATTCCATTTATCAATATATTATATATATGTATATTCTGAATATATATTTTACATTCTGGATATATGTAATCATGATCCAAGTAATCATATTAATAATTACAAGTTAAAAACACGAACGACAAATGAGACGATTTTACCCAAAACGCTACTTTAACATGAATTTACAAAAGAACGGGTAATATAAAGTCATAAGTGGACCATATATGATATAATAACAATGAATATGATTCTGGAATAAGACAATAACATGATTTAAATCATTATACAAGAGGTTCGGACACATACAAAGCAAGTCGGACCTAAGGTAAGGGAAATATCACAATCTCATTTTTATCCGAGATTGTTTATACTTTGGTATTTACTGGGGTGTATTTTATCATCCACATCCATGTTCCCTCAATATGTAATATTGTTTCCATCCACTTACAATAGTTTAAATCCAATTTTACCCTTCGGTTAGTTTTTAGTAAAGAATATGAAAGGAATCTTTTGTCGTTTTTTTCGTACGAGGTACATTTTGACTTTTCCGAAAAAAGTACGAAGAATGTTTTTTTAACTTATACGGCTTGAATGGATTTTTAAAACATTATTTCCAAAAAGATTCCTTTACAAGTTTTCAAGTTTATTTTTAATCAACTTCTTTTAGTTTAAATTTGTATGACATGTTAAGAAAGGAAAAATGTTTTTGAAGTAGAAAGGATATTTTCCTTAAGAATGAAGTTCAAGTGTATTATCAAAATTATTTTCCATCTATGATAACAAAGGGTTCTGTTTTTATCACTATTATTACATTGATTTGATTATGTTGTGGTGGAAATATTTTTATGAATTCCTTTATCTTATATGAATTGTTTTATGATGTCATGATGTTTAAGATTCCCATTTGTATTACATGGGTTATGCAATGATGTATGATTTGTGATTTTGTGGAACACATTAGAATGGTATCATTATGAGATGGGTGGGACCTATATCTCCCTCAAATGCATTGGGTAAAGATTTTATATCTCATGAGATAGACATGGCTGGAATGGTAGGTTATACCGATTCAGTGAAACGGGACTGAAACGAGGGTGACTCGGTTCAGAAAGGGACATTGTCCACTAAGATAGTCTTGGCAATGAGTATTGACTAACAAGAAATAATTCTCTATGATTATGTGTGTATGCCACAAAGTTTCATGTTTTATGTTATGATTATTGGGATTTCATTTCACTACTATGATTTATCCCATGTTATGAAATTATGCTCTCTTTTGCAGGTCAAGATTTCCAAAAGTTATGTTCTTATGAATATGATGTGATTGATTTTTCTTTTGTTTACCCTTACTGAGCATTTGATCTCACCCTTTTATGTTTTCTTTTACCTAGGATATAAAGAAAGGTTTTAGGTAAAAAAAGTGAAGATCTTTATGGGAGATATTGAAGATCTTTCACCACGATTAGAAGATTACGTTCCGAGTTTCCAAAGACACTAAACTATTACGATCCTTACTGAGCATTTAATGTCTTGTGTTGTATGCTACACCAAAAGGAGCTTGCACAACACGCATCCTTGACTTTCCTTGCATTACACGCAATCACGACCTTCCTCGATAGCGTGTGTAGTATGCAATAACGAGTTTCACTAAACAACGATATGATATTAAAATATTATTAAAACTAGCCATTATGAATAGTAATAACCACTTTTTAAAATTTTGTAAATTTTATTTTTTAAAATGGAATTCGTTTTTGGATTCGTAATATCGAAATTACCTTAAGGTGAAATTTTGGTACTTTTCGGATAACTTTCATTTTCTGATGAATAGTGAAAATTAGTAAATTTTAATTAAAAACAAATTTTTTAATCGAAATAATTAATAGTGATGAATTATTAATTTGAGTGGTTTTAAAGTATATTTAGAATATATTTTTACAATTCAATACAATGTTGGTCATTGGATGTAATTTAACATTTACACCAGACATAAACAAGTGTTAATCTTTTGATAGTTATTATCTCTTAAAAACACGCTATTTGTTGTGACAGAGGAAATTAATTATAAAATTAATTAATGCAACTTATATGTTGGGAATTTTGTAAAATAGAAATCATTTTTGAATTCGGAATATCAATTATAGCTTAGGGTGAAATTTTGGCATTTTTCTGAAAAACGTCAATTTTTGATGAATAGTGAAACTACTAAGTGGTAGTTAAAAAAATTAATTTTTTCATAAATCTTAATTTTACCGCTTCTGTGAATGGAATTTCAAAAATCCGAGAGACACGGTTGATGTCAGTAAGTAAAATGTGGTTCAATGAGATGAAAATAATTTTTGGTGAATAGTAATTTTTTACTTTTATTTACCACGGTTAAAAGTAAATAGGGTAATTAAGGGTAAAAATGATATTATTATTACCCTAACACATGTCCTAATCCTATTGGACAAGTGTATCTCGACCAAATACAACCTTAAGTGTAAAATATTATCATTTAGGACCACTTGGATTGGATTAGGACATTTATTATTATTTAATTCAAAGAAGAGTTAAAAGAGTTAAAATCAAAGTTTATTTACTAAAAAAATTTTAATATGGGGTTATACATAAGATAAATTCGACTATAAATATTCATTATAAATATAAGAAGATTTACTACATAATGGTATTTTATTTTTTATTTTTAGACTATAAATATTTTAATTTATTTATGACACAACAATGATATAGTAATTACCTTTTTAAGAAAAATTAACATAATTGATGTTATAAATGCCCAAATAAATGTAATTTGAGACTTCTTATGACTTAAACTAATTTTCTAGGTAAATGTTACATGTTATTGTTGATTTAAGTAACTTTGTTAGAACTTATCATTCTGTTATGAAATTCATAAAAATCATGTACCAAATAGTGTCAAAATTGACATAAATTAGTTTTTAAAACCAATATTATATTATCAATTGTTATTTAATTCCTAAAAATATAAGGATCGGCCAAATGACTTAGATAAGGATAGATATATTAATAATAAACAACTTGGGGTTCTTTTGGCTTCATATAGTAAGTTTATTAACCATATAGTGTAAGAAAACAAAAAGACACGGTAAAAGTTAAATTATTTAACTTAGAGTTAAATCTAATTGATAAGGTTAAAATAATAACCGAAACTTGTCTAAATCCAATTGGATGAGAGAATTTCGACCCATACCCACTTTAGCTTAGAAATAAGACCATTTTGAACCATTATAAACCGAATTTGACCTTAATATAAAATAATATTTTGAGATTTTCCTAAGATGCCCCTCTCCTCCCTTATAAAAGAGCACCTCCTCCCTCTCCTCCTCACACCAATTTGATTATTCAAGCTCTGCCAACCCCTGCCAAAATCTCTTCTCCACTTCCCTAGTATAATCATAGAGGTCCTGGTCTTCTTAAAAGTCCAATTTTAGTGCACTAAAAGGAGGTCTCAAAGAAGCACTTCAAAGAAGAGGTAATGCCCATTACCGATCCTTTCCAATTTCTTTCTTCTTCAACATATTCTTCATTAGTTGTTTAATTATGAAGTAATAACATCAGTATCATTCATATACTGATATTTTATTATAAGTATGAAACAACCCTATTTAACCATCTATCCATTCTACGGAAAATGAAATCACCGTGCGTGCGTACGTACGGAATACCGTCTCCACGCCGTGGTGTAATCTATTTTCCACCGCCACCTTAATAGGATGGGTATAATAGTGTAATGAGTAACTATATATGATTATTATAAAGTTATATTGATACTGAAATATTATACATACACTTCAACACAATTCCACGACCATGGGAACGATATCATCGCTCGAGCGTACGTACGGACTACCGTCTCCACGACGCGATGAGATTCATTCTCAATGATTAACCATTAATGAATGATTATAAAGTATATATAGTAAGTACTAATGAAATATATGACATAATAATTATACTGGATTTATTTATATTTATGTCATCTACTTAATTCCATTCAATTCAATAAGGAAACGAAAACATCGTTCATGCGTACGTACGGAGTACCGTCTCCATGAACGGTGTATTTCTTTCCATTTATCAATATATTATATATATGTATATTCTGAATATATATTTTACATTCTGGATATAAGTAATCATGATCCAAGTAATCATATTAATAATTACAAGTAAAAAACACGAACGACAAATGAGACGATTTTACCCAAAACGCTACTTTAACATGAATTTACAAAAGAAAGGGTAATATAAAGTCATAAGTGGACCATATATGATATAATAACAATGAATATGATTCTGGAATAAGTAAACAACATGATTTAAATCATTATACAGGAGGTTCGGACACGTACAAAGCAAGTCGGACCTATGGTAAGGGAAATATCACAATCTCATTTTTATCTGAGATTTTTTATACTTTGGTATTTACTAGGGTGTATTTTATCATCCACATCAATGTTCCCTCAATATGTAATATTGTTTCCATCCACTTACAATAGTTTAAATCCAATTTTACCCTTCGGTGAGTGTTTAGTAAAGAATATGAAAGGAATCTTTTGTCGTTTTTTTCGTACGAGGTACTTTTTGACTTTTCCGACAAAAGTACGAAGAATAATTTTTTTAACTTATACGGCATGAATGGATTTTTAAAAAATTATTTTTAAAAAGATTTCTTTACAAGTTTTCAAGTTTATTTTTAATCAACTTCTTTGAGTTTAAAGTTGTATGACATGTTAAGAAAGGAAACATGTTTTTGAAGTATAAAGGATATTTTCCTCAAGAATGAAGTTCAAGTGTTTTATCAAAATTATTTTCCATCTAAGATAATAAAGGGTTCTGTTTTTATCCCTATTATTACATTGATTTGATTATGTTGTGGTGGAAATATTTTTATGAATTCCTTTATCTTATAAGAATTGTTTTATGATGTCATGATGTTTAACATTCCCGTTTTTATTACATGGGTTATGCAATGATGTATGATTTATGATTTTGTGGAACACATAAGAATGGTATCATTATGAGATGGGTGGGACCTATATCTTCGTCCAATGCATTGGGTAAAGATTTTATATCTCATGAGATAGATATGGCTGGAATGGTAGGTTATACCGGTTCAGTGAAACAGGACTGAAACGAGGGTGACTCGGTTCAGAAAGGGACATTGTCCACTAAGATAGTCTTGGAAATGAGTCTTGACTAACAAGAAATGATTCTCTATGATTATGTGTATATGCCACAAAGTTTCATGTTTTATGTTATGATTATTGGGATTTCATTTCACTACTATGATTTATCCCATGTTATGAAATTATGCTCTCTTTTGCAGGTTAAGATTTCCAAAAGTTATGTTCTTATGAATATGATGTGATTGATTTTTCTTTTGTTTACCCTTACTGAGCATTTGAGCTCACCCTTTTATGTTTTCTTTTCCCCAGGATATAAAGAAAGGCTTTAGGTAAAAAAAGGGAAGATCTTTATGGGAGATATTGAAGATCTTTCACCACGATTAGAAGATTACGTTCTGAGTTTCCAAAGACACTAAACTATTACGATCCTTGTGTGTGTGTGTTTTTATTATGTACTAAGTATTCCGAAAATGTAATGTAATTTCCATGTACGTCAGGCTTCGGGTCTCTATAGCTTGGACCAAAAATGGTTGAGGAAATGGTGGAAACGGTGAAAACCATTCAGCAGCATATCAAGGCATCCCAGAGTCGATAGAAGAGTTATGCAGATAATCATCGATGAGACCTTGAGTTTAAAGTTGGAGACATGGTTTTTCTATGCATATCTCCATGGAAGAAGGTCATGAGGTTTGGAAAGAAAGGTAAGTTAATTCCAAGGTACATTGGCCCCATTGAAATTCTTGATCGTGTCGGGGCTGTGGCTTATTGACTACCACTTCCACCTACCATGGCCAAAGTACATGATGTCTTTCATGTATCCCTCTTAAGGAAGTATATAACAGACCCTTCACATGTACTCTCTTCTAAGGCGGTACAGTTGGAGGATGATCTTTCTTATGAAGAACAACCACTGAAGATCGTAGATCGTAGAGAAAATGTTCTACGAAATAAGACAATGCCCCTTGTCTAGGTGTTGTGGAAAAACCAAAAGTTTGAAGAAGCAACATTGGAATTGGAGGAAATGATGAAGCTGAGTTACCCACATCTGTTTTAGTGTGGGAAAAGGAAATTTCGAGGGAAACATTTCTTATGGGGGGAATATTGAAACGACCCAAAGATTCATTAATGAAAATCCCGCTTGATCTAATTAAATGTATCTTTATGTAAAATGTTTATATAAAATGTGAACTTATTTGGTTTTATGTTATGAATTGTGACCATTGCTTTTATAGACGTTGAACAGTGATCACATGATTAGTATAAATATAGGGCTTTAAGAAATCCAATTTACTCAGACAAAGGAAGCGATGGCCTCATCCAGTATAATTACTCCATACGAAGCCCATTTGTCAGAGCTTGAAAAAGAGGTGGTGTCTTTGGGCTTCACTCTTGACCAATCCCAAGCTAAGCTTCATTATGTCAAGATCAAATGGGACCTTATACAGGAAAAGTGGAAGTTGATAGAAATTTCCACTCGAGCAATGTTATCTGAGCCACCCCAAGAGTCTGTCACCATCTCACACCTTACCCTTAGGTCTTGTGCGGCTGTTTTAAGGGGTTATGTAACAAATCACTCGTACTATGTTCATGTACATTATTTTTATATATAATAATGAATATACTTTCTTGTCATGATTGATACATTGTAAATAGTTTTTAAAGTACAAGTACTATTTTTATTTATTATTTAATTAAGAAATATATTTTATTAAATTAAGGGATTTTTGAATTAAATAATATTTTAATAAAATTTTATAATTATTAAATTAATTATATATAAATGAACATATAATTTTATGAATGAAATTATAATTGTTATTAAGGTTTGAAAGCCATTTCTGTCAATAACCGTGAATTTTTGATAAATGTCGGTTTTTATTTTAAAAGTGAAAATTAACATATTTATAAAATTATTTAAATAAAATAAATGATATTTTGGGAACCAGGATGTCGAAATTATCCAACGGTGAATTTTTCATAATTTTCTAAGACAATCAAATTTTTGAGTAATAATTAAATACCGTTTAAATATATAATGTGTTTTATTATATCATAATGACCCAATAGTGATTTAATAAAATACAATAAGCTTTATTTTAGGCCAATATATTTTTTACCATTAAAATAATGTGATTTTGGGTTTGCTTGACTTACTTTGCAAAGCATTAATGTCCCCCTAAAGACTTATTAAACATCTTGTCTTTTTAAATTATTTTCCATGGGAGTGTGACTCACCTCCACATAAGCTACCCCATTATTTTAAGAATTTTGGACTTTGGACATATAAAATATTGTTTTCCTCTTCCCTTTTCCAAAAAACATGGGAAAAAACCATGAGCTGATTTTTGTTTAGGATTAGTGTAATGTAAGGGGTCCCAAACCTAAATAATAAAGAATTCACTCACCTTTCTTATATACACCCATGAAAGCTCCAACTTACTCCTCACTAAAAGCCATTGGAGTTCTTCGAACCTCTACCCTACTCTCTAAAATCCTGCCAATGTGACCCAAGCTTCCAAGAAGCCTCTCTAAAGCCTATCTGAAGCCTTGAAGCACACTTCCACGTAATGGTTTTTCTTCCGTTCCCTTTTTTTTCAATTTTCTTAATATTGTTATACCCTTTTAATTTAAATTATAATTGATGGGGTATGGTTTCTCACATCCCCCATACTTTCCTATTATTGTTTCAATGATGGGAGACCCATTTCTTTCTCATTAAATGCCTCCCTTGTACACCTGTTACTATGCCGTAATTCTGAAAGGAACTTCTCTCTCTTAATTTACATTCAAGCAATACTTTTGTATAATGAATCTAAATTGCATTAAAATTGTTTGGAAATTTATATATATTACACCCTTACTTTCCATTTCATGTAAATATGATGAGACACCCATTTTCTCTCTCATCAACCATTTTTATGAATTCTTATATCATGCCGTTATGCTACCGAAATTGCACCGATTTTCTAAGCCAATGATTTTGTGTAGTGAATACCATGCCCATTTCTCCATCAAGGGTATTCACCATTATGCACATTTAATTATTGATTATAAAGTTTCATGTATGAATTCCACATTCCTTTATCGTGGAATAAATGATTATGTTTAATGAATCCATGTTTTATGATCCATGTGGAACACTTATGAATGAAATGAAATGTTTAAGAAGGTTGTGCCCTTATAGCGCTCCAATTCATTGGGTAAAGTATAGTATCATGATACATCATGTGCAATGAGTGTTTACTCATGCTAATTCAAGTGAAATGAGGGTTTACTGGTGCTTCATGTGCAATGCAAATTTACTCATGCTCCATGTGCAATGAGCCTTGGCTCATGCTAATTCCATGTTAAGTGTTGTTGCCACATTTACATGTTATGATTATCATGCTTTATCAAGCCTTTATGTTCATGTTTCTCTTGTGCTCTATTAATATACCTATTTTCTAACATGTATTGTACTCCTCATGTATTCCATGTTTATTCCCTTACTGGGCTTTAAATCTCACCCCATTTCTTATGCATGTCCTCAGGTTATGCCATGCAATGCTATGTACGAGGGAATGTAGTGGTCATGTAAAGGAAATTTTCAATAAAGATATTGTATTTCAGGTTTTAAGTTGTTATGTAATGATCCTAATCCCCAAAGACACTAGACCTCTCGATCTTCCATGTTGTATCAAGTGAATATTTTATGTGATAAATCATGTTTAAGTTTATATTAAAAGCAGGGTTGTCATACTAACTCATTTTAAAACAATCAACAAAGTAACTACATTAAAATGGATCATGACATTGTTAACCAGATTCCCTATTTCTACTCCTACATCATTACATATAACTTTACTTACATTATATTCACTTGTCCACAAAACTACCTGTTAATAAATTATCTCCAATTCCTCACCACATATGATGATTTTTGTCTATATCACTACTATTTTTAGTAGATCACTACATATAATGGATCAGTATCAGTGTTGTTGGATTCAGAAACTTCTTTCATTATTTATTATAATAAAAATGAACTTCTATCACTTAACATAATTATTTGAATATTTTTATCTTGTTTCTTATAGGTATGACTAAAAAATTATCTTTTTTTCTCACATTAAGATCAACCTACTCCAATTAGAGTCCAGTATTCTCACACCAATGGACTAAGACTGGGAAATGATTACATTAGAAACATCCTTCTTCCGAAAACATATACTACTATGCCAAAACTACTCATTAGATTATAAAACATTAAGATCAGCTTCAACATCATCTAATTTTTAATGGGATGTATTATAACACACCACTAATCTACGATATCTGTTATTTCCATGTATACAATGGGAATCAATTTCCCCCCCTTTCATTCAAAAGTCTTATATCAAACATTTTCAGTAAAATTATGACTATTTTGAATTACATACTTCCAAATCATCATCATATTTGTATCTAAGTCACTCAATGTATGATTATTCACTACATTACCAACATTATTTCATTTTGGAACCTTGGATAGATTGAAAGGCATTATTTCAAGAAAAAAACTTCTCAATATGAAGAAATTTCATAAAATTTCATGTGTTAACTATTTAATAAGATGTTTAGTCATATATAAAGATTTTTAAAAGTAAATTTTTGTCTTTTATTCTTTTATAGAAATGACAATGATTTCTTTACAAACATAGTCTACATTAAAAAATTACTTATAGTTTAATGCATCCCAATAATGGTTATATATCCGGTGTCCTTAATTAACTCCAGAATCAATTAAGAGTGATCAATATGTTTTATATGTGTCTAAATCCATTCTTCCATTATATCTAGGTGGAGTTCAGATATCACATAAATTAATATCTATTCTCAATTTTATTATTGCACCCTATTGATGGTGTGTATTCTAACGGAGACAATCAACAACTACTTTTCCAATCCAATGAGATAAGTAACATTGATATCCAAATATTAGAGGTATTATTCTAAGAGATACTAAATATTTTTCATGTTACCTAGAGAAAATATATATTAATGTACTTTTTAATATACGAAAATAATTAAGTGTCACCAAATAGGTATTTTATCCCATATTTATTGTAGTAATCCATAATAAATTATTCTAAATTTTTTTTAGGGTTGTTCCATGAATGATAAAAAATTATTCTGAACCAAATTCTCCTACTTTATGGATATTTATGTAAATTAACCCATGATTGAATGATGATAGATCACAGTGACCACAAAACATTCATAAGGTGAAGTTAAAATAAGAATTTAATATGTGGTTTGTATATTCATTACAAATTAACTGACACTATATAGGAGTAATAATATATCACATTTTATGTTATAATAGTTATTATTTTTATAGTAGTAATACTGTATAAACTTTGAATGAAATGGTGGTAATATCCTCTCAGTCCAAGAAAACCCACTACAATAAACAAATTGGAGGGGACATTCTAGGACATCGAAAATTTTAGACAGTATAGTTCTAATAAAAATATACCTTTTGAATTAAAATTCCCCTAATACATAAAATATAAAATCATGAATTATAATTTTTATATCATTTCATATAATTGTAGGGTCTAAAAATACATTTAGATAATGAGATGACGTCGATTGTTCTTATCTTTTATTTCTGAATTGATGGGGATATCATCCACAAAAACTAACAAAAATGGAAATAATCAAGGATGAAAAAAATCATTATAAATTTCATGACCATTGTTTTATATAAATTATATATACAGCCGATGGTTGAATACCAGGGGGTGAATTATGTGAGATAATTAACATCGGGTAAATCCTTTCCAAATTTTCCCTAATGGTTTTTTTTCATTGAATCGGAAATTCCCAATGGATCTCATATCCCTAAAAAATCATTGAACTAATTTCCCAATGCACGCAATCATTGGGAACAAAGCCAAAGACACTTATGTACTCCCATTGGTTGAGAGGATATAAATTTGGGATCATCACACCCTTTAGGGGGAAATATTTCTTATTATGGGACACTCTTATAGATTTAAGATATGTTCTACCCAACCATTGTTTATTCACATGTATGTAAAACATAGATTTCTATAAAGAAATAATAAATTATGAACATGAATTTTTTGAAAATTCATCTATATGTATTGAAGTCTTTCTATAAATGTTACCCTTTATGGATGGATTAGATATTATTTAGTTATTCATTTTGATGGTTCTAGTTTTAATCCACTTGGTGAGGTTCTCTAGAGTTTGTTGCCATCCAAGGAGAAATATGTTTTTTTTGATATCATGATCAAATATATATAATGATATTACTATGTATCCACATTAAAATGATCATAACCCACATAGATCAGTTCCACGTACATGAAACATCACCTTTTACGGTCGTGTGATGGGGACCAAACTTTTAGTTTTATGTAACGTGGAAAGGATGGCTTGGTGAAAGGTTAATAGTGAAATATATTTAAGGACTTACACCGAGGAATCATGATGAACCTATAAGGGATTTGATCACCATTATGTATATGACCACAAATTTAATTTGTCCCAAATATCATTAGGGTAAATTTTAGTGTTGGTTTTTTACCTCGTGGATTTTTTTTACATATACAAGTTATTTTACCATCAAATCCCAAGAATTTTTGTATGTTGGGTCTCAAACCAGTGAGGATTACCTTTTAATGGGGATTAGGGATTACATTTTTGAAGAAGGACGAGGTGTTTGTGGATTTCAACCTGAGGTATTATGATGTGATTTTGGACTATGAGGATAGTTTAATCACCACTAACCTCTAACCCCATGTGAGTCACGGTCTGATTGAGAAACAAGATATATTATTAAATCTGAACGTAACAAAATCCACCATAATCTTATGGTGTATGAGGTTAGAGACCAAAGGGATAGAAAAAATACATTTATGTTCCCATATATTTACATTTTGTGGTATGCTGGGTAGTTGAAGAGGTGAAGGAGGTCCACTAATCCAAAAAAATATTAGGAGCATACTTGAGGAGGGATTTCTTTCTAGTACCAAGGGAAGAGAAGAGTGAAAAACACCATCCATCATCAAAGGGAATGGATATTTGTTCTCCTCAATCCCATTAACATGGAGTTTCACGTGAGCACCTATGAAGAAATCGTAACATACATGGCTCAGACCCCAGTTTCTATGAGAAATTCGATATGAATACATTTCAAGGTTCCACCTTTTCACATTGGTTTTCGAGATGACTATGCTTACCAAAATTATGTAGAATCGAAGGATAGGATGATTTTCTAAATTATATGATCTTACATGTAAGGTATCATAAGAAGAGGCCTTATCCTGATGTTGTTAGACTATATTATGTAGGGGCCTATTTGGAGACTAATTATACTATTGAGGGGAGTGATGGATGGTGGGAATGTGAATTCACTAAGATCCCCCATTTCTTGTAGCTTGTTATTATGTGGGATGGGGCTCCCATTTCCTAGAATTCTTCTACATGGGTGAGGGTACTATCTATATAGTGATTCTATTATGAAAGTGGGTTCTTTTTGTGCAGTGTGTTGTGAAGTGGGGATAGGTTCCACCCATGTAGCATTTTTCTAGGCTGGGTCAAGTTCCTCCAATGTAGCATTTACATATGCGGGTCACTGTTTGACCCATATATAATTTTTCAATTTGTGGTGTTAGTCCAAAAAGTTCCCATCATTTAATTACATATAGAATGGTGTTCGAAAATGGGTTTTAATTTTCTGGATGGTTGGTTGATTTTTATTTCCTATTTATTTCTATGTGGTGGGTTTATATGGTGGTAATAGATGGTTCCCTACCAATTCAACTATGAGCCTATGATTTTGTGACTCCTTTTCAATACTATTATATTTATGTTTTCCCCCTAGATAGTCCAATATAGATGAACGTCATGACTTGATATTAGAATGGTTGGTTGTCCATGGTGGGATATGGGGATTTTTTTTAGCGGGAGCCCAAGGAGGATGCCTCAACCGACCAATTACATAATTTGCTGGGGTGTTCATTCACGGGGGATGAAATAATTGTTTGGTCCTATAAACTATTTTGTTTTTATCCATTAGATCCAACTATACAACCTCTTCCCATGAAGGATTTCATTTGAATGGGATTGTCATTCCTGAGGGTGGAAATCACCCATTTCCCCACAAATGACTTGGTTTTGTTTTCGATAACATGTTGTACCATCTATTCTAATGAAAATTTTCACTATATAGTTGCTTCATGAAGCGGTGAGATGTCATGATGAGTAGCGATCTACATGTTAATTTTTACGATGTGAAAACGAGCCTTCCTTCTCGACTTTGTCACCTTTGAATAATTTTCTTCATAATATTATTTTTATTATTTTTTCCCTTTTCCAACTTCATGGATTCTTTTCTCCATGAATAAAATGATTTCAAGATCCAAAAAAAATTCATTCATAATGGGAAATTATTGGGTTGAATATGAGGGAGTTCTCATGATGAAAATGCCCATTTTTTATTTGTTTTGTGTAATTCATGTTGAATCACAATTCTCTAATTTTTTCCCTGAGCCAAGAGACTCAGTGATAATTTTTTATCTTTTTCTATGGTTTACTAGATAAACCTTAAATTTTTTTGTATTTTATTGTATGACCATAATATTTTCAAAATTTAATTATGGTGTGGATTTAGTTTGTGAAATTTATATTTTTCTAAAATCTCCCTTTCTGGTTTTTCAGCCAATTTTTTTTCCTTTTTAATATTCTTTTGAATGATAAATTTTTTTCGAAAACAGTGTAAATCATAGGGCTAAAAAGCTACTACTCAACATTTACCAAGGGTTCCCTTGGTGGGTTTTCCACCTAGTGAGTCTTCTTCCTATTTTAGTGGGTAATATAAATTCTTAAATTCCATAGTAATACAACTGATGGTGTTGGTCAAACAACATTGATAGTGATTTATAGGGTGAGGACCTCAGTAGGGATTGCTGAAAGAACTTTTATCAATATTTATTAGAAATTATTGAATGATTTCAGGACCTTGGATTTTTTATTTCCCATTTCAGGATTTGAAATCATGAAATAATGTGAGGTGTAGATGTATGAAAAACTTCCAACATGATTTTGTGAGGGAGAATGAAGGTTAGAATTGCCTCAAATAGGGATTAAATTTCGTTTAGATAATTTTCCATTGGTGGGAAACATATGAAATGCCAAATGGGGCATATTGTGAATGATGAAAAAAATGTTTCCTTAATAAATTTTACCTCACTTTCCGATGGCCAGTTATTTTTTTCAAAATGATATATTTCTCAATAACATGAAGGGTTCCTTTTAAAGGGAGTGATGTGTGAAAATGAATAGGCTTCCTTTAGCAGCACTATCCATGATAGAGAATCCGCTCCTACATGATCATGGCATGTGTAATAGAGGGATGAAGCATGATGCAGTTTAATGTCAGCCAACATATCTATAGACCATGTATTTTATCATCTTATGAAAAGGATGTTCAGGGTCTAAGATTTATGGACACATAAAATTTACTAAGAGATAAATGAATTTCAATTTTCATAGTTATTTTCTATAAATATTCCATCAGCATCAAGAAAAAGTGGAAATGTTGCAATATTTATTCTAGGCATTCCAAATACGAGGAATAATGTTGGATGAGAAACATCATTCCGACACGTGGATATAGGAAACGATTCTACTCGTGATGAATTTTACATTGATTGAAAGAAATTTTTTGTAGGTGACTTATGTTGAGCCAACTGTGGAATTTTATGAATTGTAAAACAAAGGATTTCATAGGATAATGAACCTACATTTCGGATGGATATGGGGGTTTATAGCGATTCAGACTTACCAATACATAGAGTTTTGTTTGATAATGTAAGGATTCAAAATATTAAAGAATTATTTCAGGTTGAATTTTACTTGGAATAGGTACAAACATTTCATTTACATAGGCTTGACCCATACATTGTAAATATGGATTTCATTTCATATTATTATTTTATGATTTCTAGGATTAATATAAATGGTCTTGGTTTTATCAACATATATCATAAAAATTAGAATCAATCTATATATAGTGCTAAGAATGTTCCCCTATTAATCTACAAAACTCATGTGGGGGGTAAGGGAATTTTCCTTTGAGTGAGATCTCAGAAATAAGGTTGAGATACATATATGACCCTAGTATTATGATCTAGAAAATGTGTAGGAGAGCGAGGGGAATTTTTTTTTGTATCTGAACTAGGATATAAGATATGGGTGTCATTACATATCCGATAAAAGTGGCAATCAGGGCATATGTATTTATTATAGTATTCCATTCGTAGGCCTCTACCATGAAAAAGAAATGGAAATTTTATCTTTTATTGTGGGTGAACCCAGGGATTGATATTTCGGTTTCACTATGTACCCTACAGTTTATGGAATCAAGCCACACATAGTTTTGGAAATCAAGTAGTTTAGTATAATGGGACTATGCCAGAAACTATGGGGTATAATGTCATACGGTGAGGACAACATGGGGTCTTCCAATTTTAAATCATTGAAAAGATGAATAAAAAGATGGACCTTTGTTCGGGTTGTATGAAAAGACTACAGTATTAGGGTAATGAATGTGAAAAAAATGATTTTAGTTATTAATGGACTAGGATAAATTGTATGGGGAAATTCTATTCGGGATTGTGATTTTGATGTGGTCTCTCCTAGGGATGAATTTTACTTTGGTTGAAAGGTTTCTTCTATTTGAAAATCAGAAAAATCTAGTAGGGGAATATTTTTCATATTAAAACAATTGTTTCGACAGGATAATTTCCCCCCATATGTGAATGCCAATGATAGATTGTGAATATCCAAAATTTCATGGGGAAAAGTGTATAATTAATATAAGGAATGTGTCTTGGTTTGTACGAAACATTAATATTATGATTAGTCATGGATTTTGAAATTCCATACATAGATATGACTCATATGTAGTGGACATTTTTGTTTCCTTCCTAGATCCTTGAATGAGGATCCTACACTTGGGATCTCCTCCAAAGATAATTGTCTGTATACCAGATATGTGTATTTTTTTCCTCACCCAGAGATATGACGTGCAAATGAGGTGTAAGAGTCGATATGTATCTTTTAAAAATGAGAATCAAGAGGAAAATAATTCTAGAGGAACCATGCCATTTAAAATCCTTCGACAAGGTAATTATCCATTCAATTTAATGCCATTTGGTAAGGACATAGGGTCATTGATGTGAACAAGAAATATTAAAGTTAGAACTAAGACTAAATATTCTTGTTTCACTATATATCCAAGATATTTGGAATCATGCCATACTTAATTCTCTAAATGGCTATGACCATGTAGTTTAACATCGTATGGTATGAACATCTGATGTTTCTTTTATGGTATTCTTTCTGGTACCATGGAAACCCTAACGTGGATTGATATACCTTCATCATGTTAAAAAAGCTCAATCTAAACTAATAAACTAACGTGATCTGTTGTAGGTGTGAGAAAAAATGTTTGCAAAAGGATTATTGCACTACATATTGAAAATAAAATAGTAGACAAGGGAATTATGAAATTATGGTGGCTGAACCAAGATGAAAAATCCAAGTTTCCATACATATCTTGTCAAAATGAGAATTAATAAATTCATTGTTCTTTGAAACAATATTTTTCATATATGATCTATACAAATGGAATATAGAAGTTATATTCGTTATTGGGGAGGGACTCAATATTAGTTATATAAAAAACACTATGTATAATGTGATGATAGAAATCAATCCATACATAGTTTTGAAATAGGAACCCTCTATGTAGGTCACATCCATAAATAGAGGGATGAATTTTTATTTTTTGATTGTTTGATAGTTGTTGTTGGACCTAGGATTGGAGTTCTAGGCATCATTATGTATCCTTCATTTTAAGGAATCAAGCCACAAATAGTTTCTGATGGAATATTCCCTATGTAGGTGTAACCTATTCACATTGATGGGGAATTATTTTTTACTTTTGGGGTGGCTGAACAGGGAGTTAAATCAAGGAATCCTTATGTATCATGTGATCATAGGAATCAAGTTTCACATAGCTCATGAACATTACATTGTATATGGCTGATGGTGGTTACAGATAAAGATTCCATCTAAGATGAGAATAGTATGTTGGTGTGCATTTATCTTCATATAATGATAACATTGGTGGTAGTTATTTTATTGTCTTCGACATGGATGACGTACCATGCATTTTAATTATATGAAATTAGGATGATTGTTTCCTGTAGTTATAGGAAGTATTATTTTGTAAACTAGTGATAAATATAATCTCAACGTGGATTGGGGACATGAGGACAATTTTTGGTAAGAAAATAATCTTATAAATGGAGGGAAATATGTTGTTGGGATTGATACAAGTAGTCTAAAAATCACTACGTATATTGTGATGAATGGAATCAACAACCATGTAATTATTGAATATGGATCTATAGATGGATGATGTCGAGGATGATGTCCTCTTATGTGATAACATTATGGTGTTTTGTCATTTAATGTCATAAGTTGATGATATTAGTGTCATGTAGATTATTGTCTTGTGACCAAGAAAAAGATGTCATGTTTATCCTAGTCATGCATCAAAGAATGACTATGATTTTTAACATTGTTCCATTGGGACGATATAATATTGAGATTATATTCATGCGATTTGGACAATGTATCATACATGTAACCATTATGTGATTAGGACAATTGTGTCGCCTGATTACACAAAATACATATTAAGGATCCTTATGTTGGTGGGGGCCGTGGTAATCTTATCATACATTGATATCAAATAATAGTTTCCACTGTAGTAAACATTGTGTATGTAATAGGGTCCCTCCAACACTGTCTACAACTATGGATTTTTCATCCGGAGTATCATTGGATTCCAAAGGCCTGACATTATCACTCCCTCGAGGAAAGGCCAGATGATAACATTTTTATTAAAGTCTTATGTGATCCAATTTTTTATGACAAACTAATGATTTAATGTGTGAAATCTCTTTTCATTCAGTTGAATTAAAACATCCATCAATTTTTGGAATTTCTCTCTTATGGATAACTGATTTCATATGGAAATATAGAGAAAGGGAAATTGAAACTCGATGGGTATGACCACCTCTTTCATATATTTTACGGAGTGTGGGGACTCTTCTGTGGTATTATGGGTCTTAGTCTATTAATCCCACTAGGAGAATATGATATTTTCCATCCTAGGCAGTTCTTCTTATTCTAAAATCTTGTAGATTATATTTTATAGGGCCCTCTAGATGGCTACTATCATTCAATTTATCGATTCATGGTAGTGGGATGAATGGTAGGACATGATTTCATTCCCAAGATACTATTTTTAAAATTTGGTAAAATAGAAATTGGTGATAATTTTTGTAATGATTATTCAAGAGATGATAAATCTTATGATGATGTGGTCTCCCTTGAAGAATATAATTTTCCATGCAATGTCGTATTCGAGGGACATGGATTAGAACCACAGGGAGATGAAGTAGGTTGTAGTGAGAATGTACTTTAACTTCATGGTCATAGTGGGATGATATGGTCCAATGAAATCTGTTCCCCATATAGAAAATTTCCAAGAATATTTGGATTAATAGGGAAAATATGGGGGTTAGAAAATGAAGATGACAAGAACATGCATGGAATGGAACTTAGTTGTGAGTGCCAACTAGTATCAAGGGCCTTGTTGTGTTATTGGGGAAACTATGCCCTCATTTGGTAAGGTATACAAGGGAAAAGAAATAACAATCAATAGTGGAAGTAGTAAACGACATACAACAACTGAAACCAAACAACGGAAGCAATGAATATATATAGTAATGATGATAATGATTCATCAGGTACAAGTATCTAAGGAAAGTAACAAACACAAAAATGTGCTGAGATACAACTGAAAACAAGTACTAAAAGTAACAACAACTCCAGCAGCATCGCAAGCCTATGCTCGGTCCTATGCTCTCCAGCTCCAACCAGCAATCATGTACCTGAAGTAGAAGGGCCACAATCCCTATCCAAACCTGCAACCATATAACCTGTTTGGGCTGAAAAGGAGGATGCAAACAGGGTGTGAGACTAATCCCTGTAGGCAATCACCACAAGATTTGTGCCCTACTGTCAGTGAGAAAAATAGAAAAAGTAAGGGAATAAATGCAGAAGAGAAACAAAGGTACACCAAAGTAACAATCCTAAAAATCTCCATTCACATTTATTTATTAATTGAATACAATCATTTAATTATCAACCAAAGAGTATAGGAAAAAACTCTATATTCTCAAGGCACAACAAGTAACACAATAGGTATCTCAATAGATTACCTAGAAAACAAGCAGTACAAACCCAAGCTTGTTACTTGGCTTGGTGGACTCGTCACAACCAACCAAAAAAATAATAATGCCGACTCTCTAGGTGGATCCTACTGGCAGACCCCTCTAGCCAGATAATCATACAAGGCACATACACTCTGGGAATCTCTCACCGTCCATTCCCCTATAGTCTTGCAATGATAGCTACAGACTCTTTGAGGAATCACTTATGTCTAATTACTCCTATGGTATCGATACGTGTGTAAACTAAGGACACTCTTGGGAAGCACAAATTCCAATTTCAGTAGGTCCTACATCAGAAAATAATTTATAATAGACTCTCTAGGGAGGCCCTTAATAGTCAATTCCCTCTTTAGTCTACCGCACCAGTTTCACACAGCCCTGAGTAGTCTAGTCATGCGTAATCGACTATCAGAATCCCTAGTAAGTTCAAACACTACTTGGATAATAGCTACATTTCATCAAAAACATATAAACAACAGGAAGTACATGCAATCAACTATAACAAGGAAGACAAACAATGCTACAAGGTTTGCCTTGCAGGAAACCTAAGCCAAATGATGATAAATGGACAAAGCAAGGTAAATCACCCATGGGTGATCACAGAACATGCAACCAATCATATTTTACTATCAATTAACCTCAATTAAACAAAAAATATAAGGAAATTAAGAAATAGAATCAAAATACCTAACCCGGGATACCCGATACATGGGTATCCGACACTTTTTGCACAAAATCTCAAGGACATTCAACGTAGGGAAACAAACCACGTACCTCGATCCTAGGAGATCGATCTACTTGAGCCTAAATATTGATTCTTCTTAGAATGATGAAGATATCTCCGATTCCAACGCAATCGAGGACATTCGATTTGGGTAACTGGTGAAGGATCGGTGGTTCAGAGAAGAATCGGCCTCCTCGGATGCTCTGGACAGAATTAGGTGTAGAAGAAGACGGAAACAGGGATTTGACGCGACCCCGGTCCGATTAATGAAATAAAAAAGAAAAGTACATGGCGTTTACTTCATGAGTACACAGCGTGTACTTTCCCCTTTCATACACCGCATTAAGCGGCGTCCACCTCATCTCTACACCCCGTGTGTGTGGCCTAGACATGGCCATCACACGGCCTCGCGCGGGAGAAATGTACATGACGTGTACTCATTAAGTACATGGCGTGTACTTCAAAAATTTCTAAAAACTATATTTTTATGAAAAACATTAGAAAAAGAAAAGACATAACTGAAAATAAGATCTGGGTTCTTACAAACTTCCCCCCTTAAAGAAATTCATCCCCAAATTTCCCTAGCAAAGTGGAAAAGAAGAAACCTCGAACAACTTTGGCCACTGTGATCGCATATCGGCCTCCCTCTTTCAAGTCTCTTCCTGCACACGGTCGTGCGGCCATAGCACCCATACTAGAGGAACAGAGTGGACATGAAGTACATTTGTGCTATGATCAACAATCCTGATAGGATGCTCCTTGAACGATGCATCCTACCCCAGCTCAACCTCCTCGGGTTGAAAAACATGAGACGAGTCTGAGAAATAGCATCAAAACTAAGAAGCATGGAAGACTCCATTCATATCCTGATATATCTGAGGTAACTTCAACCTATAATCAATCATCCCGACTCTCTCTAGAACACCAAATAGCCTGACGTATCTCGGAAAAAGCTTTCCCTGTCTCCTGATCCTCTTGTTTCCCAACCTCGGGGTAACACGTAGGAAAACCTGATCTCCGACCTCGAACTGCAGAGGTCACCTCCGTTGATCAGCATAAGATTTATGACGAGACTGTGCAGTAGTCATCCTCTTCCAAATCAACTCTATCTACTCTGAGGTCTCATGAACAAGACGAGGTCCCAGAAAATCCGCCTCTCCTGCCTCCAACCAGCACAAAGTTGATTGGCATGGACTACCGTACAAAACCTCGTAAGCTGCCATCTGAATAGTCGCCTGAAAACTGTTTTTATAGGAAAACTCCACAAGAGTAATATGCTTTTCCCAAGAACCGCCAATGTCCAGAATAAAATCTCTGAGCATATCCTCAAGCACTAGGATCATGCGCTCTGACTGGCCATCTGTCTGGGGATGGTAAGCTATACTCAGAAGTACCTGTGTACCTAAAGCTGTCTGTAGCCCCTGCTAGAAATGTGAAGTAAAGCGAGCATTCCTATCAAAAACGATAGTATTCGGAACCTAGTTCAAGCACACAATCTCATGGATGTACAACCGTCCAATATCATCGACACCGAAGGTTTCCTTTATCGGAAAGAAGTGATAAACCTTCGTGAGCCTATCAACGAAAACCCATACCATGTCATTCCCTCTTGTCGATCTTGGTAAAACTGTCACGGATTCCATCGTGACATCATTCCACTTCCACTCGGGAATGGGTAACTACTGCAAAAGCCCTGCTAGCCGCTTGTGTTCTGCTTTCACCTACTGACATGTAGAACATCTCATCACAAAACCATCCATATCTCTCTCTTCATTCATGGCCACCAGTACTAGTGGTTTAGATCACGATACATCTTGGTGACGCCAGGATGAACAGCCCAGATGGAGGAATGAAAGTCTCCCATCAGCTCCTCGCATATATCTTCTGGAAAACATATGCATCCCTAGAAATGCAAGATCTCATCCTTAGCAACGGTCCATCCGGGAAGAGGGTCCTCTCCAGAAACAGTTTCCTATAGTACTAGGCCTTCAAAATCTGCTAGATGTCTCATTCAAACTCGGTCAAGAGGCACAGAGGTAACAACTAAAAAAGATAGGAAAGTCTTCCCATGCATGTCGTGCACCTCCAAATGCATTTCCGAGAATAGAGCCATAAGCTTCCACTCACTATTGGCCTCCTGAATTGCATGTATCTGAGTTCTCCTGCATAGTGCATCAGCCACTGAGTTGCCTTTCCTAAGCGTATAGGAAAGCTCTAAGTCGAAGGACTAGAGATACTCAACCCACCTCCACTGTCTCAGATTCAGGTCACGCTGCGTGAAGATGTACTTGAGACTCTTGTGGTCAATATATACTACAAAATGCTCTCCCAGAAGGTAATGCCTCCAACAACGCGAAGCATGATCAACTGCAGCCAACTCCAGGTCGTGCATAGGATAATTCCTCTCATGTGGACTCAACTGTCGAGATCTATATGCAACCACATGATCCTCCTGCATAAGCACTACTCCTAGACCAATTCCAGATGCATCATAGAAAACTCTATAACTCCTAACCGGCTCTGAAAAAACTAGAATTGGTGCCGAAGTCAACCTCCCCTTTAGCTCCTGAAAGGATAAATCAAAGGATTCTGACCAAAAAAACTTTCACCCCTTCTTATTCAAGCCCTTCAATGGTGCTTCTAATCATGAGAAGTCCTGTATAAACCCCCTGTAGTAACCAGACAGCCCCAAGAATCTCCATACCTCAAAGACATTCTTCGACTTCTCCCAGGTAACTACTGCTCTCACCTTTTCTAGGTCTATTGATACCCCTGTCTCTGAGATGAAATGACCCAGAAGGTGGATCTCGTCCATCTAAAAGTGGCACTTTGAGAGCTTATCATATACCTGATGCTCCCTCAGTGTACTCAATACGATCTCAAGATGGGTTGCATGGTCCTGTTGAGTGTGAGAGTACACCATGAATTCATCCACGAAAACCACCACGAAGTAATCCAAGTATGGATGGAACACTCTGTTCATCAACGCCATGAATACTACTGGCGTATTCGTGAGACCGAATGGCATAACCAAGTACTCATACAGACCATACCTGCTCCAGAAAGTTTTAAGGGGTATATAAGATGGTCTGACATGCAACTGATGATAGCCAGATCTCAATTCGATCTTTGAGAATACTCTAGATCCTCGAAGCTGATCGAATAGATCATCGATCCTAGGAAAGGGATATTGGTTATTGACCTTCAACTGGTTCAACTTCCGATAATCCACGCAAAGTCCAAGGGTACCATCTGGCTTCTTCACAAAAAAGACAGGCGAACCCCAAGGAGAAGTATTGGTTTGGATGAAACCCATTGCCTAAAACTCCTCCAAATGCTTCTTGAGCTCCTGTAATTCAAGTGTAGCCATCCTATAAGGAGAAATTGACACCAGTGCTGCTCTTGGAATGAGCTCAATCGAGAATTCTACCTCACGCTCCGGAGGTAAACCTGAAAAGTCCTCTGGAAAGACATCTCAGAAATGATCCACCGCCGGAGAAAAGTCTAAATGTGAAGTCCACTGGTCATCTAGATAAAGACATGAAAAATAGGCCGTAAAACCTCTTAGCCTATGATGCTCTGGTCCAGATTTACCCACCTAGACATCCCACTTGCCTCTATGAATAAAGGACCCACCGTCTGGTGATACGAAACTCACCCTGCAACGATAGCAATCCACGACTGCCTGGAAGGGAACCAGCCAGTCCAACCCGAGAATGACATCGTAGCCTTTCATCTCTAGGACATAAGGGTCCCATAATAATTGATACCCTGCAACCTCTATAGGGCATTCTTTTCATTGACGTACGCTAGATGTCCTCGTTCCCAAGGGCGTGTCGAGAGTCAACATGTCAGCAGACGAAAAGACATAGAGCCCAAGGCTCTCCACGACAGCAATAGAGATAAAAATATGAGAAGAACTAGTATCGAAAAGTGTTGAAGATAAAACTAAGGCTACTAAGATCGTACCTCGAACTGTAGAGGGTCCGGGATCCTGCTCCTGATGAATCTTCTCTACAACAAAAGTATGGCCTGTACTGCAGCCCTGTGTAGCAGCCTAAAGACCTTGAGCGGCTCCTCCTTGAGCCTGAACACTATGTCCATGACCTCTACCCGATCCTGGACAACCTGAATAACTCCATTCCCCAGTCTTCTGCAAAACTGGTGACCCTGTTCCTGTACGCGGGGTCAAAACTGATCCTCCTTCACTAGCTGCTGGAAGGGGAACCTTGCAGAAATACTACAGATGACCCAACTTGCCGCAAGATTGGCACTCCACTGGGTCTCTCGGGAACTGGGGCTTCTTATTCCTACTCCCCCACACCGATAACACACCACTTGGGTGGCAAAAGGGAGATCTCGTCTACTATAAGGAATACCTTGCTTCCTCAGGTCGCCTCCAGTAGACTCTCGGTGGCGCTTCCTGTTGTCCGTTTGAAAAGAACCAGCCCTGGATGTTGAACCGCCATGGTCCATAGGTCTAGTCTACCTCAGGTTACTTTCCATGATTAGTGCCTGGTTGACTATCAGAGTAATAGAAGTCAACTTGAAGACATTCACCTTCGATCTGATCTCTGGTTTGAGTCCCTCCTCAAACTTCTTTGCCAAGAACAGCTCGTCATTCACTAGAACGGGAGATAAACGCTGTAACTCTATGAAAAGGGAGGAAAACTCCATTACTGAAAGATTACCCTACTACAGGTTCATGAACTCCCTAGCTCTGTTATCCCCCAGCGTCGCTGGGTAGAAGTAGTCGTAGAACGTCCGCTGGAACTCATCCCAAGCCATAGTCTGTTGGCGCCCTACCTGAGAAACTATGTCCCACCATATTTTGGAGGAGTCTCGCAGCATGTATGTCATGAGATTCACCCTCTTGTCTAGGGGCGTCTTGATATGGTTGAAGATGGATAACATGGATTCTATCCATGACTCCGCAGCCAGCTTTCCTCCATCCCCTATGAAGGTGGGAGGATGTTGCTGCTGAAAACCCCGCGTCAGCTCTGCCATAGTAGGGGTAGGATGTTGAACTCCCTGGAAAGTCTACATGAATCTCATGAAACCCTCTCTGAACTGAGCACCATCACCGGTGTCCAGAATCACTGCAGGTGCCATGTCCATAATGATAGGCGGAACTACTGGTAGTCTCTGATCGGTCGCATCAGGCGTACGATCACTGCTTGGTTCCTATTGTGGAATGGGAGTACGTCTTGCTTCCATAGCTCTGAAAGATCAAAATTCACCTTCATTAACGCCAAACATAGTTGCGACATAAGAGAGTAAAATATAACAAGAGGTAAAACCCTTTAAAATTGTGGAAAAAATGACTACACGGCGTGTAGTATGGCTACACGGTGTGTTTCCAGAAATTTTACCCTGGGCGTGTACCTTGGCCATACTTGGCTATGTAAACAACCCGACTACACGTCGTGTTCTCAAACTACACAGTGTGTACTAACCCTTTTCCCCCTTCCCAGTTACTCTTGTATGACTAAGTCACATGGACTGTCCCAGCCGAAGACTGCACGGCATGTTGAAGAAGACACGACGAGCCTAGACATGCCTTACCTAGCCCGTGTTGTTAGCGACACGGCCTGACACAAGGTCGACACTATACGGTGTGTTCCCAAGGGACACGACGTGCACTTAAAGTAAACCATGGCCCGTGTGGTTCATTACACAGTAGGCTACATGGATGAACCTTACACGGCATGTTCCAAACAAACACGACGTTTATAGGAGATGAAAACACTGACCCATGTGGTTCTTGACACGGCCCGGTACCGAGAACAAGACTACATGTCATGTTCATACCAAACACAGCGTGTACTACCAGAGTTTTCCCGACCTGTGTTGTTAGTGACACGGCCGACTACATATTTTACCCCTACACGGCGTGTACATATCGTACACAGTGTGTTCCTAAAGACCCTTT
This sequence comes from Viscum album, assembly GCA_963277665.1. Lineage (NCBI taxonomy): Eukaryota > Viridiplantae > Streptophyta > Magnoliopsida > Santalales > Viscaceae > Viscum > Viscum album. Next base: position 1,254,643,982 of record OY728157.1, on the reverse strand, counting down.
TTCAGCCCCATGTCCTTGTCCACATGGTCAGTGACACGGCCAAAAACTACACGGCCTGTATTTATAAAGTACATGCCGTGTATTCTGGGTGTTTTTGGAAAGTAGCCTCAGAACTGCACCGGAGCCCAGAAAACATAGAAAACAGATGTTAAGGTGCCAAATTCTGATCCTTGGGAGCCCATACTCCCAGCAAATCAAATCTTGGCATCATAAATATGCATATAACAAGAAATAGTATAACAAACTCACAACCCACCAAATTCCAATCCTCAAGGTCCCATAACACTTCTAAGTCCAATGTTTGGCAATCGTGATAATGAAGCTCTAAACAACTGATACCTTATACACATATCGACTATTTTATCACAACAACATGCATTGTCTATCACAAATTCTATCACAACAGCATGCAATCTCTAATGCAACCTAGATGGCATGGAAAAATTAATGGCATGTGATGTTCTAACATTTTCCTATTTGATGCATGAGATGGAATACCCTCATCTCATCATGTTGAAAAAAATAGAACCCCAATCATATAAACAGTAACAACACAAAACATGTGCATCACCCAATAGTGAAATCAATTAAACAATAACATGTTTAGAACTCGAAAATTACAACATTCGAGGTAATATGGATTTTTCCATGTACATGGGTTCTAGAACGCCCGGGAACAGCTATTTACCATTTACTTATTCCGTCCTATCCCTGTCTAATGTTTCCAAACAGTAAGTCAAATAGAAATGGAAGAACCTCCTCTGATACCACAGTGTGACGACACGAATCCGGAGCCACTTAACTGGTTCCCCATGCCCGGTTCGCCACATAAACTCATGCGCATTTCCCCAAACTCTAGAGGCTTCCGACTAGCAGTGAGGGCCTTGGTAAGTTAGTGGGGAAACTATGCCCTTATTTGGTAAGGTAAAAAAGGGAAATGAAATAACAGTCAATAGTGGAAGCAGTAAACAACATAGAACAACTGAAACCAAACAGTGGAAGAAATGAATATATATAGTAATGATGATAATGATGCAGCAGGTACAAGTATATAAGGATAGCAGCAAACACAACAACGTACTGAAATACAACTGAAAACAAGTACTAAAAGTAACAGAAACTCCAGTAGCATCGCAAGCCTAAGCTCGGTCCTATGCTCTCCATCTCCAACCAGCAATCATGTACCTCAAGTAGAAGGGACACAATCCATATCCACATCTACAACCATATAACCTGTTTGGGCTGAAAATCAGGACCCAAACAAGGTGTGAGACTAATCCCAATTGTTAATCACCACAAGATTTGTGCCCTAATGTCAGTGAGAAAAATAGAAAAAGAATAAATGCCTAGAGAAAAAAAAGGTACACCAAAGTAACAATCCTAAAAATCTTCATTCACATTTATTTATAAATTTAATACAATCATTTAATTATCATCCAAAGAGTCTAGAAAATAGCTCTATATTCTCAAGTCACAGCAAGTAACACAATAGGTATCTCAACAGACTACCTAGACAACAAGCAGTACAAACCCAAGCTTGTTATTTGGCTTGGTGGACTCGTCACAACCAACAAAACAAATAATAATGCTGACTCTCTGGGTGGCTCCTACTGGCAAACCCCTCTAGTCAAATAATCATACAAGTCACATACACTCTGGAAATCTCTCATCGTCAATTCCCCTATGTTCTTGCAATGATAGCTACATACTCTCTGAGGAAGAACTTATGTCTAATTCCTCCAGTGGTCTCGATACGTGCGTAAACTAAGGAAACTCTTTGGAAGAACAAAGTCAAATTCATGTAGGTCCTATGTATGAAACTAATTTAAAACAGACTCTCTAGGGAATCCTTTAATCATCAATTCCCTCTTTAGTCTACCGCACCAGGTTCACACAGCCCTGGGCAGTCTAGTTGTGCGTAATCGATTGTAAGAAACCCTATGTAAGTTCAAAAAATACTTGGCTAATAGCTACAATGCATCAAAAGCATATAAACAGGAGGCAATACATGAAATCAGGTATAACAAGGTAGACAAACAATGCTACAAGGTTTGCCTTGCAGGAAACCTAAGCCAAACGGCGATAAACAACCAAAGTATGGGAAATCACCCATGGGTGATCCTCGAACATGAAACCAGGCATATATTACTATAATTTATCCTCAGGAAAACAAGCAATCTAACGAAATTAATCAATGGAATCAAAATCCCTAACCCAGGATACCCGATACATGGGTATCCGATACTTTTTGCACAAAAACTCAAGGACATTCAACGTAGGGAAACAAACCACCTACCTCAATCCTAGGAGATCGATATACTTGAGCCACGAAGATTGATTCTCCTTATAACGATGAAGATCGCTGCGATTCCAATGCAATAGACGGTGATTGATTCGGGTAACTGGTGAAGGATCGGTGGTTCAGAGAAGAATCGGCCTCCTCTGATGCTCTGGACAGAATTTGGTGTAGAAGAAGACAGAAACTTGGATTAGATGTGACCTTGGTCCGATTAATTAAATAAAAAGAAAAGTACACTGAATTTACATCATGAGTACATGACATGTACTTTCCCCTTCCGTACATCGTATTAAGCGGCCTCCACGCCCTCGCTACACCGCGTGTGTGTGTCCTGGACACGACCAGCACACAACCTCGCGCGGGAGAAAATTACATGGTGTGTAATCATAAAGTACACGGCGTGTACTTCAAAAATTTCCAGAAACTCCTCTTTTCTCAAAAACTTCAGAAAATGGAAAGACATGCCTAAAAAGAAGATATGGGTTCTTACAAGTGCAATCCTAGATTATATTTTTCCAGTAGTACCCAAGAATTTAATTTTTTTGTGAAAGCATGGTTCTTTGAAAATGGTCACCATAGTATCTAGTGTACAATTTCTTCATGAAAGTAGCGGTATCATGTCAATAAATGCATCTAAGAAGGACCCCATAAAAACATGGAATATGTAGTTAATTTTTATGAATCATGGATTCATATAAAAAAGCTCATTCATTATATTCATTTATTCACTCTCCCAAATCAATCTAGTGGTAGCTATCTATTTCGAAGGTAGTCTAGAATAGCTATCACCCAGCTGATGGTTGGATATTATATTTCATGGATGGGGATAATATCATCTATTTTGTCTGTGTTGGATTGTAAATACGTGAGACCATATTATGATGTGAAATTCCAATGGCAGTTTTATCCCTATCTTGATTAGCTAAAGCCATGAACATATTTTCCAAATCATAATCTAGGGAATTCAATGACAGTGGGACAAGATTCAATGTCTTCACCAATGGTAATTCCAAAATTATTCCCTATACGTGGTCTAATAAGGTGATTAGATCTTTATTTTTTATTGAATAATCTAGGTTGATCCACTTGAGGAAATGTTCCATATCTCCTTTTATCTTTAAGTTATATAATTGTACCTAAATTCCCATCTCTAACCATGCAACAAGAGCTTAGCATTATATTTCATTGTTTATGAAAATATCATTGATCATAAAGTTTTTAGGATGAAATAAGTTTTATAAAGAGACAAGAAAGAATCTCACCGCCACATTGTTGAGTATGTGTTCATACAACCTCATCCATGTTGAACATCTAGATGCACCATCGAGATACATCTCCCATATATTAGGGCCCAATTAAACCAAGAAAATAAATTCATTAAAAAATTTAGTTTTCAATTAAGGAATTTTTACCAAGGGGTGATTTTCTAGGAAATATTTTAATGCCTATACCTTAACCTCTTTATGAGTCCTAAACTAAATTTCAAACTATTGTAGGAAAATAGACCACCATTAATAACATATGTTCATCATTAGATTGAAAATAATGTATTTGTGTGGGTTTCTACAGGAGACAAAATGGACCTCGTGATGTTGTAGGTAGTGCCTTAGGTTCTAGACAATAATGATTAAATCACGACAGCTCTTTTCGACATCTCAATAAAGAGTATTAACAATGATCTTGGATTATATGTTATAGTAGATGCGCTTTTCACTAAAAATGTAATTATACTTTCTAATGAATGAACATAGTGACCACTATAGGGATATCACAAAAAAAATAAGTGGAATTACTTCGTTATGCGACAACATAAATTGTTATTTCATGAGTTAGTTTTTAAGACATAGAATTTCTTCCTAGAAATCACCATTCCACAAATATGTAACCACCATTTTCATCAACCTAGTAATGAGATGCCATTTTCCTCAATGGTTGGATATGTAACATCAAATGTAAGACAATTAATATGAATTATTCTCAAATCAGTGATTTTTTAATGAGGTACATTCCAAGGATATCCATTGAATTAAAAAAGTTTAAATCGATGATCTAGTTATAAAAAAATAATCTAACGAAATTTCATTGATGAAAATCTACGAAATCATATAAAGGGGTTCATTTTCAGTTTGTATTATTGCAGTTTGTTGAATACAGTTTTGAGATCCACCAGATGGATAGAGAGTTGTCGAGATTCAACCAAAATGATACCAATATATAATTATATAAAATTATTGAACAATGGTTTGGCTATTTCAAGCAAGGAATGTTTGTTTGTTTCACAATATATAATTGAAAAATGCGAACTACCAAACATAAAAAAACTCAATAGGGTTCCTTAAAGGTTGTGGTTGCTTCATTTTCCTAATTCATTAATTAATTATTATATTATGAATAACCATACATGAATGAGGTTGCCTGATATCTTGTGGTTTCATTGATTATCGGTTTAATGACTGGTACTAGGAAATATTCCTTCTTGATGATTTATTTTAGAACATAAAATTGATGTAGAATTTGATTTCGCCACTCTTATTTTGGAAATAGATTATATTAGACATCTATATAAGATATTGGGCCTCCCAAATGACGTTGGATATGATAATATTGTCAACTTCAACAAAAAATTTGGTATCATGTGTAAGGTGTATCATTTTGGTTTCATTTTTATAGACAATGCGGTCCACTAGAAGGCCTAAGAGCTGAGTGGCCACCTTGGGATCGAGAAATTTAATTTAAGTGTAGTTCTAAGAGAATAAATAATGATGTAGTTACAAGAAAAAGGTGTATACCTATTATACTACTGAATACATGTCTATAATTAACAATGTGGGTTCTAGTTATTCTAATATTCCCAGTTGTATATCTCTCTGTTCATCAATGGTGGTAGATATGCACTCCTCAAATGATGGAGGGGCTTCCCTATGGTCCTTATCTTCTTCTACATCCATATATTCTTCTTCACTATCAATTTACATATGGTGATAAATTAGTGGGATAAGTAATCCATAGTTGGAAGAGGATTCCTTATCTTGGTTTTTCGAAGACATTGACACTTACTCGGACCTAGAGGAAAATGTTGGATTTCCATGAAACTCTTGAGGGAGTGGTGTGAGAGATATTTAATGAGTTTCTTCATCCACTTTAGGGGACTATACCACCACTTCAACCTAAAATTGTGTGGTGGGGATTTTCTGAAGTTCTCGGGATCGAATGAGGGAATATTCCTATAATTGTTTACCACTTTCTATGGAATCAACATACATTTCAGTACTACTAGAATAATTGGTCATTATTGAAACCGTTATGTTATCCAAATATGTCACTATTTGTTTACCTCATTTCCAGACCTGAATTATGGGATATAAATAATATTCAGAAAGATTCATTAAGGGTTTTTTTATTATTTCCAAACCAATTGGGGTGGTAACCCTTGAAGCACCATCAACCATGGGTTACTTCCCTTCCCTATAATAGAATCATGTGTTGACATAGAGCTCTTCATAGTCATTTAATAGGTCCTTATCATCATAAAATGTATTTATTTACAAATTAATGACATATTTTATTCCTTGATGGTATGATGAGGGGAATGTCATGTGTTAATGCAACATGGTCCTTCTAATAAAGATGTTGATGGCTGGGTTCTGTAGAACCACCAAAAATTCTGAGTTAGTTAAGTGGTCACCAAACTAGGCCTTGATCATGATTTGGAACAATGGATTCACCACACTTTTGTCATAGCCATGTTTTTTATGGTCAGAGGCACTATGTTATCATATTCAAAACTCTGTTGGAAAAGTGTTGGTACATGAATGAGGTTAACTATAGAGACATTTTAAGAAAATCATGTCATACTTCAATACCATTTGTCATTCTACATACATACAGGGGTCAGATGTGTCACTATATAATGAAATCATAATATTTATTTGTGAAGGAGATAATTACCATTAATTTTTCAAGATTAGTCTCTATCTGGTAGAGCTATACAATGGCCACATCAGTTTCTGGATTTCGTACAAACGGTTTAATTGTGTGTGCCTCTGTTGGTGGGGATACTCTTTCATTATAAATTTATGGGATTATGTAATTTATGCAGACGGTTTGTCCCACTAAATGGTAGTTGGAGGTACTCCAGTCCATGGTGGGTTGGGACGGGAATGTCTGTCAACCTTCCAAGGGTGATCTGATGCTTTTACCCCCTCTTATTGAAATTCCAATGTGACAAAGTCAAGGAGTATTTTGGATAATGTATGAGGATTTTCATTCCCCTATTGAAATAAATTAAATAATATTCCATTTGTTTCTACAACATTTTCTATTCAAGTAAGGACGTGGCATGAATTCTAATTTCATCCGTGACAGCACCTTCCCTAGTGTCCTCAGCTACTGTAGCATCATCATCATGTTTTCCACTAGGATATAGGGAACATGGGTTCATAACCATTATAATCATCATAGAAGGGACACATTATGGTAATTCAATTAAGGGAAATTAAGATCAACTCTGCATCTTATGAGGAATTTTCTTATCTGACTAGTTTTGGTGGTTTTGTTTTGTAGTTTGGTGCCTATTGTTTCAAATATGTGGGATTAAAGTCTCTGTGATTCCCATGAAACACTATATATAATGAATTTTCATACCACCATTACATTGTTCCTAACATTCTGGTAATTTCTATTTTCAAAATGATATTTTTTTATATTTCTGGTGTTGATAATGTCTTCTATGTTTCTACGGATGTGGATGGGGGCATAGTTGGTTTCTTCAACTATGCTTATACAATACCATGAGTTTGGTTGATTTTACTTTTAGCATAAAATGGACAATCTTATGTTCCCTTCTTCTTATATCCTTCCTCATTTGTGGTAGTGGAAACATTTTTTTTGTGGATTTCACATCATTAAAATCCTTGAATCTAGAATTTGGTGAAGTATGTATTTGAAGAGTGGGAAATGTTAAATGTTGTACCCCAAAATTCTGTTGAATGGGAAATAATCTTTCAAGTCTCTATGACCTACATGGTTGATACTTGCAGTTACAAAAAGGCATAAAAATCATTTTCCATAGAGGCTATAAAATGTAAACATACGTGATCATATAGAAATGATTAGACATTGTTACATCACCTGATGAATAATTATTTCAGGGTCCCCTCTTCACATATTTTGATGTAAGTAGTTGTGGTTAAACCCTAAGAGGTACAACAAAATATGGTTCATGTTTTAGATATGTAATAGGCAAGAAGGTTATATTTTGTTTCAAAGATGTTGCGTCATCATTTCATTAACTTTTCATCAGGATTGTAGGAGTTATCCAAGACCTAATCATGGAATATTGTATATAATCATCCATTATTTTGTAAATGTAATAGAAATATTGATTCCCACATATATATTTTATCAGTATGAGTAATGTTCATATCTCTTCATTATGGTTCTAAATTTTGAGTGTGACAAGGCCTTCATGGGAAAGTGTTAGTACCATGGAGTAGGTTATCCTTTCCATCTGGAAATGAAATAAAAGACTCTATTTTTTTGTCAATATTTGCAATTATAGAGGTCATTAAAATTTTTCATTTTCAGTGTTGAGGTAAAATGAAAGGGTATCTATCGATAGAGGTCTTCCAATCATGAGATTAACCAAGATAGAAAACTAGTGTACCATATGATGACCTTCCCATGTAGGGATTTTAGGAATAAATATAGTTTTACTACTTATTATTGCTCATGAGTTCACAGCATGGGATCACAATGGGAAGAAATGTTCATGACATGTTGTTCTATGTCAGCTAATCCATTTAATATCAGAATCATATGAGTCCCAAAGTAAGGCGGGGTGGAGGTTTTGATCACATATTATTCGTATATTTTTTATATGGATATATTTTTGAATACTTCTCCTATATTCATTCAAATTTGGGATCCCATAACTTGATGGTACTGATAATACCTTTGTGAATATTTGGTTAAATACGGTATTAGACATGTGCATTAATTGAAGGGATTTTTTGTACTAGTACTTCCATTATATGAAGTTTTTATTTATCTAGGAACATATTTTTGGTATTTTACTGAAATTGTTTTGTTTTTCAACCTAATGCTTTGAAATTGTGATATTTTTTCATGATTGGGATTATGTATTCTGATGGTATAGGCACTACGGTGGGAAGATGTCATGTCCTTTCTTCATTCCCATACATGAATCCTAGTTGGTAAGGTACAAATATTAGAATATTATGTTGTGTCTATTACCATGGATAATATTAAATAGGAGTTATACAACATATAAACTCATCATTGTATCACCTCAACTCATTAATTTCTTCCTCTTACCAAGAGTATCATTGTTTGATCATATGGATCTCATCCTCATTGATAGGATGAGGCTGTTTGATTATGGAATTTCCATTATTCTTGATAGATAATAACTTGTGAGGATGTATGTGATTGAATGAGGGAGAACTAAAACATAAGGTGATTCTCATGTTCTAGGTACACACATCAACTTTGTCTTTTGTGGTCACGATCATGTCCTAGATAAAGTTATCCTCTCCTTGTTTCTATTTTTTTCATCACTTCTAGTGACAGATGAAAATTTGAAGTCCAAAAGTTTTACCAATTCATAATTCATTGTAGTGATTTTACTATATGTTTAATGATAGGAGGGGTTTTTCACCCTTTTCTGGACCTCCCCCTTCTATTACGGGATCCTCTTTGAGATTATTGGTGAAGGTTTATCTGAAAAAAGTCTATATATATCCTGGTATTAAGGCTCACTTCTGAGGGAAAGTGGTCATGATATGATATGGAATTGTATTCCTTACCTTTTGTAGTCCTCCCTAATTTTGAGAATATATATTTCCTTTTAAGGGGTGGTTGAGGTAGAAATTTCCCATGCTCTTTGGGCTATGGTTTCTCTCGTTCACCTGTTGTTGTTCCTCAAGACTAGTATGTTAGACTTGGGGTAAATTTTGTGTAAAAAATACATTGAACTGTATGGGATAGAAATTATCACTTCCTTTGGTTTCTATGAATTTGGTTGAAGCCGTTGTGTTCATTCAAATCCGTGTTCGATCGTGAGCCAGATATGATACAGATTCAACATAAATACTTCTTACATCTAGGGATAATAGTAATTCTGGATGATTAGATTCCCATAGGGATGAAGCCTACTGAATGTTCTAAATTTCAGAGATCAATAATTTCTCAATGGATTTCTCTCATCGGTCTGGACACTTTTAAGGCATATTATAGGATGTTATTTATAGTGGAATCTAAAAATTAGGGCATGAGGTAAAATGTAAATATCCATGTTACCCCCAAAATTAGATATGAACACCATGCGGGGTGTAAAAATTTAGATAATACAACTCAGGAACCAAATTGTGTAATGATGATGGAAGATATTTCCATTACTTCTCTGATCATAGATTCCACATATATGGAAGGGATTCAATGCCTATTTGATCAGTATTCCCTCCCAATATGTTGACATGGTTTATATATCATTTATAAGGAAATAATTTTTATTTCATGTGGTGGAGTGTTTTCCAATGATTCAGAAGAGTTTTATGTTTGCATTATTCTTACAATTCTTATGGACTGTCAAACTAAAAAGTTGTTGAGTTCCAAAACATGATGTTATGTCATTCCAAGACAATTTTCTTCTCACAAGAAACATATCCTTTTTATTATATGAGTTACTTGTATACTTTATTATCCCCACACGAGCTCCTCATTAAGGGTTTATCACATCTATCAGGGTTAGTGGAGTTCCCGTTGGTATGGGAATGGTTCTTGGTGGATCAAAAGAAAATAATTGCTCAATAAATTCTTCTGGTGGATAATCTATGCCCATTTTCTTTGATAGGGTATCTATCTTTAATGGCCACATCATTTGGCGTGCCGTACAATGTGATGGATTTATTTCATTTGAATCAGTAATGGGAGGATATTTTTTTCAACATCAAATGTCAATGTTAGGAGGGCCTTCATATAAGGTTCTATCATATATATTACTACCATCATTAGTCGATGTGTGACAACTAGGTGATTTTTTAGAGCATATAACATATAAAGGATCTTCAGGGTATATGACAGCAATGGGATTCCCATCTTCTTGTTTGATATTCTATCCATTATGAGGGCTATAACGATACTCATTTAGTCATAATTTCTAGTGATCGATCAGATTGCACTTGTGAATGATGTATGCATATTAGATACTCTAGGGAGGACCTTTAGAGATGACAGTAATGAATTTGAGAAGGGTACCTTCACAACATCTACTACCACATCCATAGTATGAAATAGATTGACATGATCTTAAACCACCACAGATAGAGGTCTGATGGCCTCATGAACTCCGGCTTCTACTGGAGTGGGGATATTAGTAAACACTTCACTGTCTAGTTTACTTTAGCGAAATTTCATTCTTCGCTAATCTTATGTAGGAAATTGGGAAAAAATGTTGTAACTAATAGCCATCACATATAGGTTCCTATAAATGTGTCTTCCATGGTGCATCCTAGATATACCGATAAGCTTATAGAGGTATATAAGGGATATATGAATGCCCTATAGTAGGCACCAATGTGGAAAGATGACCCCTAGTTGGAATATATATTTTTTCTCGATCCTATTGTCCATTTACCACAAAATACTACCAATAACCCTCCTGGATGGGAGCGGGATGCATGTAATCTCTTAATTAACCACCTAGTTCTATGGATAGGGCACCCCAATTGAAGAGGTTGGGTTATGAGGCCAACAACTATCAACATTATTGGACGAGATTACATATTAGAATGTATGTAGGATATATTCCTGTATTGATATCTAACCCTCCATCATTTCTAAAACATACATGAATACACTCTTAGTGGGAGCACTATTATACCCCCAATCTGGCGTTGAAGAAAAAATATGGGTCTTCTTTGGTCCCCCATTTCCTTATAGTAGGGATAGATATTCTTCAAATGCAGAGAAAAAGGTACAATTCTACCCATGATTCCAAATTTGGATTTTTTAGCTTCTTTCACCAATTTTTTTGTTTTGCATGATGAGCTTAATATTCATCATCTAGAATTTGTATATTCTAATAGTTGGTTGTTACCGTAATTACATGGTAGGATTGATCTTCATTAGCAACTATATGTGTATTTTTATAGGTTTTTGTATAATTTTGTGGCCATAATGATGTGAACTACAGATAATTTTTATTTACTCATGGTTTTCAGTCATATTTGACTGATGGGGTTAATGTTCATTAGCTAAGATATCTATCTTCTTATAGTTATTTCTCTATTTTAAGGGAGGGATTTATTTTAATGAGTAAGAATTTGTGTTTGTTCATGGTTTTTCATATTATTTTACTGTTGGGATCGATGAGAATTAAAAGGGAAATGCGTATTCTTATAGTTTTTTTTCATATTTGGATGGAAGGATTGATGTTAATGAAAATTAATTTATATCTTTTTAGGGGTTTCCCATCATATTTGACTGAAAAGACTGATATAAATCCATATAAATTTACAAATGATCATAGTTGGTTTACACCATATTTACCAAGCAGTATTCATGTGTATTAGTAGGGATATGAGTTCGCATATAGTTTGACACCGTATTTTCATGGAGGGCATGATGTAAATGAGAAGAAATTTTTTTTCTCATGGTTTACCATCATATTTGTCTTTTAGGATTTATAAAAGTGAATATAATATATGTATTTCTAAAGCTTGTTCCAGTATTTACTTAGCGTAAATCATTAGTATAAATAATAATGATGACATATTTTTGATTATGTGATAATCAACCTTGACGTGCCACGTAGTGGGCCTTGGTCCATTTTACTTTGGAAGGGTCCCACAAAGCTATACCCTCTTCATGGTGAGGGTTTGTGGTTGCATAACATTGATGAAGACAAATACCTTGAAGGGCCGTCAGACGAAAGACTATAATTTTGGGATGATGTTGTTGGTGAATAATTCATCAGCCTCTCTAAGGTAATGGGTGAATTCATTTTTGTGGTTTGGGGATAGACTCTCGAAATGGATTGAGATAGTTATTGGGGCGTTATGGTTCTGGACAGCTGACTGTTGCTCCATGGATTTCTGGAGGGGGATTCATGGATTGGAGGGCCTATTGAGCCACCTCCATGGTTGGGAGAGTACCACTCTAGTGGAACTTTAGGAACCAATTATTTTTTAACCCAGTATTAAAGATTTTAGGTGGGTAATGGTGTCCCATATTTAGATTAGGGCCTAAAATATGCAATGACAAGTTCAAATGTCTGTGAATTTTTTTGAGAGTCCATTAGATTGAAAAGAGTAATGGTGAAATGTTACTATAATATATGTGACAAATATAGACAAAACCACTCATTAAAGTACAACCCCATGACTACAAGCATCATTGATGGTCTCATTTGGACATTTTCCATTTTGGATGGAATGGGGGGTGACATGGGGTGACATATCCACAATGAATAAATTATCATGTTGGGTTCACCATCTTGATTCTGATGAGAGATTTATGCCCTAATGTTTGATTGTGGGGTGTTAAATTAATTTCTATCTTTAATGGCTGGTACATCATTTTTGAACAATATTCAATAGTTTTTTATGGAGGTAAAAACTCTCAATGACTTTCATATCCTGAATGAATCATTGGCCTACATTAACCTTGTAGTAATTCAATTGGTAACATGGAAAATGAAACACATGAACTCACATTGGTAGAGAGGATTGGAATTAGGGCCCAACACTCCATTTTAGCCGGAACTGTTTCCTATTTTACATCTCTCTTATAGATTTAATATATGTTCACAATTCCATTTATCATTCAAAATATTATATAATAAGGATCAATCTATGGTAATGAATAATTATTAACATTAATGGGTCCATAATCAACATTATATATTTGATTATTTCCACTAAAGGTACCATATTATAGTCATATTAGAGATTTTTTAGTCGTTCATTAGGATGGTGTTGGTTTTAATCCACGTTGTGAAGTTTTATGAAGATTACTATCATCCATGGATATAGAAATTGTTTTGATTTTGGGAGCAGACCATTATAATGGGATTTATAAGGATGGCGCTCGACGACTGCGACGACTCCTAGCGAGGGTGCTCAACGACGGATCCTAACAACAAGCCCTAGCTCATGATTGCGGACAGATTCACTCCCTTACTAAAGGTGGGGGGGGAGGTTCTTTCTCGACCTTCGAATCCATGGGCGGCTTTTTTACCTTTCTCTAACCCTAGCTTTCTTCCTGAATTTCTGTCAATTTCTTTGAGTCTGAAGGTTCCAGATTTGCATCTCGGGGACCCTCAAATTACGATCTAACTATCAGAGTTCTCGAGGGTTTTGATTCTCCAGAATTTTACAATGGTGGTTCTCTTTAATCATCGAAGACCTTCAACAGATGATTTCGATAGATTTGTGTTTAGTAATTTGGACCTGGAGGATCGCACGGTGGTGGGTTAGATTGATAAATGCCATATGATTATATGATTTTCCTCGGAGGAAGATTTTATTTGTGCTTGTTCTAGTGCTCCTTGACCCTGCAATGGATGTCGGTTATTTCTTTTCCGATGGACTTTTGATCATTTCAGGAACCGGGACTCACCCTATGTTGCGACATGGGTAAGCTTTCCCCATGTTCCTTTCCCCTTTAAGAATCCAGTGATTATCTTTATGTTAGGGAATCTGGTAGGGAGTTTCCTCTGCACTGATGACCGCACATCGTCGGTTAGTCACCCTGTTAATCTATGATGCTGCGTTAAGGTGGATTCTTCAAAGGCTCCAATGGATTGGATATGGATTACAGTTGGTGAGGAGTTTCGCTAGAAGAAAGCGGTGGTCTTTGAATCCTGGGTTGATTACTGTCCAGGGTGTCATTTCCTAGGTCATAGAGATGATCAATTTCAAAGTATAACCTTCTCAGTTCCAGTGAAAAGAAATGGTCGATATGCTAGTTAGGGGTAAAATTTTGTTGGTGTTGCAAATAAAAGAAATGGTGGGGGTGGACCGGACTTGGGAAACCCATCTGTTGCTGTGGTGTTTGAGAGACTGAAGCAGGACCTCAGGGCTGGTGTGCGTCATGTGGATGTTGTTTCTTCTGGCAGTGGCCCTGTGCAGGACTCTGTAGTGGAACAACCTGAAGGTGGGTGTGTTGATACTTCATGGCATGGGGATAATGGAATCAAGTAGTGTTTTGTTGGTGCTGGGTTTAATTGTGCCAGTCCGAATGAGGGGGGGGGGGATGATTTCGATTTCGGAGGGTCATGGGAAAATAACAGACGCCACTCCATGTTTGAAAAGTGAGGGGTATAAGGTATAGTTGCAACTTTCTACTTTAGGAAGTAATGTTGATACCTGTAATCAGTTCAAAGTATTGGAGAATGAATAGGTATGCTACATAGAGGTGGGTGACTCAATAAAAGAATGTAACAAAATGCAGTGCGTTTTAGTTGATGCCGTGAAAGAGGTGGATGCCTGCCAAAAGACTGAAGGGCAGTTTGAAGAGATTGGTTAAGTTAATGATGCGAAGGAGGTGGATGTTAGCCAAGTGATTTAAGGGAAGCCACAATTTTTGGCTGTGAGTGAATGTAACAGGTGTACTGAACAGGCCCGAGGGGTGGCTGATGGTTTTCATGGTGACCTGGTAACTGAAAATTGGGGGGACGTCTCAGATAGTGACAAGGAAAACCATAGTGTGATGGTTAGGCCTTCCTATTGTGTGGTTCTCAAGGATGGGAAGGGAGAATCTGGATAGGAGGTGACCACCACAACAAGCAGAAGGACGAGTAAAGACTACTCTGTCTTGTCGAAGCCACTGTCTACTATGTCCTCTTTCAAACAATCTCTGCAGAACATGATATATTTGGAGAAATTGAAACTTAGAAGGAAGTATGCCAAGATTCTAAAACATTATGAAATCTCGGAATGGGATACATCCACTGTAGAAGGAGGCTCTCATGGGGTTGTGATGGTTATGATGTTTATGATATGTAATTGGTTTTCTGACTTGGGGTACTTTCATGATGTACTTTTCTTTTTCTTTAATAAATAGTCAGGGGCCTACCTATGACTGACTTTTATTGTAATGGGATTCCAATTTATCTTCATGAATTGAATCGATACCAAAATTGTTTGATACACAATAAAATGACACATCACATTTTAAGGTCATGTGATGAGGACTAAACGTTGTAGTTGAATGTCGCGATGAAAGAATTTCTATGGGTTTGGTTCCCAGTCCAGGATATAGTGGTACATAAGTTGAGGCATAAAAATGGACCCTAATATTAAATGATCTATCTTGTGGATATGAACCTATTATGAATGTTCTTCGGAGAAAATTATGGTGAATTTGGGTGTTGGGTTTTGTTCTTAAGGTGTCATCCTACATATCCTAGTATGTTTGTAATCAAAGACATCATAGTTAGATATAATGGGGATGGAAATTATTATAATTCCCTTCAATGGGGGTTGGGGATTTCATCAATGTAGAAGAACCATGTTTTGGGGGCTTACACCTAGAAGGATTTACATGTTATTTGGGACCATGAAAATGTCATTATCTCCCCAAACCTCTTAGCCGATGTGATTCATGTTCGGTGTGAGAAAGAAGAGGAATTAGTTGATCTGACAATAACTATATCCACTCTGTCCACTGGTGGACAAGGTATAAATCTAAAGGGATATGGAAATGACGTTGATGTTCCCATCTCTTCAATTTATTTGGTACCTTGGGGAGGTGATGAGGGTATGGATTTCCCACTCTCGCAAGATAGAATTGGCACTTACTCCATCTGGGATTCCCTGCTGGTATCCAAGGAATATAGGATTGAACCACATTGTCACTCCTTTAAGTAAATGGATAGTGGTTCCCCGCAATCCCAATAATGGGTATGATCCCGTTAGTACCTTTGAGTCGATGGGAACATCCAATATCCCGAATATTGTCAGCATGGGAATGTAGAATTCAATAGATTATGATGGTTGGAATTATCCTCGAGGATGTCGTCCTGACTCTACCTACCTTGATTATGTAGACTCACGAGATCATGCTGATGTTACTAATGATTTGATAATATATTCCAGGTGTCTTTGAAAGAGGCCTTAGGGTGATCACATTACACATGTTTTTAGAGGGTTGAAGTGGGGCACAATGATACAACATAAGGGGGTGATAGGAGGTGAATAATATAATAGCCTATGATGACATATACAGTGTATCATGTTCTTATGTGGGGTGAGGTTCCCTCTATATAGTAAGATTTTATATGGGTTAGGGTACCATTCATGTACCATTTTCATACATTATCCAGTGTTACACCCACATATTGTGTTTCTGAACAGGGCTATGTATTACCCGCATAATTTTTTTCTATGTAGGGTTTAGTTCCATTCATGTACCATTTTCTAACATGGGGAATGGTTCATCCTAAATTGCATTTTTTATGTTCAGTTGGTGGTCTATAAGGGGTTCATCAATTTATGCCCCGTGGAATGGGTTTGAAAAACTATTTTATGATTGCAGATTAAGATAATATATTTACTTCATCATTAATGATACATAATGCGTTTAACTACTAGGAGCCAATGGTTCCCTCTAAAATTGACTCTGTGCCTCACCATTTTGTTCCTCCTTCTCATCACTCTTATCCTATTTTGGGTCCCCCCTAGGGTATTTAATAGAAGAATAGAGGGACATGATTCTGAAATGTCTGGTCGTCCATAGTGGGACTACAAGATTATTTTTTTTGGAGGCCATTGTCAGATGCCATAGTCTATGAATGACATAATTTGTGGGGGAGGCTATTCATGGGGGTTTAAATCACCCTTGGGCCCCACAACCAATTTTGGTTTCATCTACAAGAGCTGTTGGTACCATCTCATCCCAGACTTGATTTATTTCTTGATTGATGGTCGTTCATGTGTTATGGAATGACAATGCATCCCCAGAAACATCATGGGTTAAATTGATGGTTATGGTAGTACCTTCTTGTCCCACAAACGATTTCATTTGTTGTGTGCTTCATGATGTGACAAGATTTCATGCAGAGAGGAAGTCTGTATATCAATTTTTACTATGCATTCCCGATATGAACCTTTGTAGGTTCGCCCCATTGAATATCATTCATAAAACTTTTTGTTTTATTATATTCATTTATTTTTGAACATCATTGATACTTTTCTCGTTGAATGCAGAGTGTTTAGAAAAAAACACATATAGGGTATTTTTCTATCAAAAAATAATTCCTGGATACTAGAAATGAATGTGTATTCTTCAAAAATATATCTCTGGAATAACATAAAAGATGAATAATTACTAGAGGTTGAATAAATGAAGATCAATAATTAAAAACCACAGTTTCCAATTTAATAATTAAAAAATAATCAATCCTTTGAAATGGATAATTATTATTGATCATTATGTGTTTTAGCCTTTGATGGTGTACACATAAAAATTGGAATCCATCGGCTTTATCCCCAATTTGTACTAATGCACCCCATTATGAATTAATTATTCAAATAAACCCTTTCCCTATAATATTATCCAACTAAATCATAAATTATTATAATTTAATTTGTGATATATGATAAGGAGGGATCAAGATAAATTTAATTTTATAAAAAAAATTCATAATAAACTCCACTTCACACATTTTACGAAATCCTAAGAAATATTCATTGGACATATTAGGATACAAATAGAAAATATGTGGAAAAATATGTCACTCATTAGTTTTAACCACTCTATGAATAATATTTTTCAAAGTTATACTGACATCTCCCACGTTGCCTTAATCAAGATCATACCAATTATTATAAAGTTCCTACACTCCACCGAGTGTGTATTAAATAATGATAGATAATGAAGAAGTCACCATTTCATTATGGTATCCAATTCAAGAACATAACTGGGTTAACTAGAACATTAAAAAATAGATCAAAGGAATTCATATAATGAATCAAAAAAACCATGTAATTCCAATAATCGTTAATAACTACGGAATAATACACCGTCATTTTCTCTATTCTCTTTATAAGATGGATACTATTGATTTGAATGTATTTGCTTCGTCATCTTTGAGTTCATGAAGATAATACAATTTGTTAGAGAAAAATAAAATAAAAAAACCTATGTTAATTAAAGAATAAAATAATGTTGAGGATAATAGAATATTACCTTTAACAGTATAATTCACATATCTAGTATCAATAGTATAATTTTATGAAATATATATTTCATCAATAGCATCTGCAGAACACTGATGCTGAATAACCTATATAGTATATTACATTTTAACTAATTGTCCTATACATCCATATTGGCCTTCATAACAATATCACCCATATCAGATTCAAATTCCCCAATTATAATGAGAAATTACCTGGCCAATGACATCTGGGTTAGATGAAGTCTCCTCACGACAATATTTGACATTCTAATTTATAATAACATATGATGAATGAAAAAATAACAACAATAGTATCATTGATTCGCCTTCAAGGTATATTTATTATTAATGTGACCAGGAAGACCACATTGATGGAACTGAAATAAAGATCTACCTAGGCTATTAGATGGGGGGGAAACACTCATATGTCTACACATGGGAATGAATCATTTTCTCATAACCTCACAAAGCCTCTTCCAAAAATGAAACGAACTATCGCCTATGATACTGGTCATTATATGTAGATTTTAGTTGGAACCCACATTATTCCCAAAATTAGTGAGGATGAATATTTATACTACATTAAATAATGTTAGAAAAATTTAAGATCATCAATAGAGTACTCAATTGATTATATATAGAGTGAATAATGTTAAGTCCATTATGTTATTTGAATAATCCAAAATACACATTGATCTACCTTATGTCAGTAAACTCCTAAGACATTTCCCTATGTTGAGTGTTTTGGTAGAAATACTCAAAAAATAGATCATTAGTGTTCTTTTTATTAAGGCACATATATTTCCTATATTTGATCATAACCTCCCACTATTGGCACACTACCCATTCCAGAATAAAGAAATATAATATGGATTAGTGTTTCATAAGGTGTTTAATACTCTTAATGATATGGTGGATGAATTCAATCCATTCATTGTCCTTATTAGGAGATACATCACACAGATAAGTCATAGAGTGATGAAATTTGAAATCACAGCTGATATCAGAGGCTCTATGCTCTCTTTGAGGAGACCATTAAATTTTTTTGTACAGGTATTAAATACCACACTATAGAACCCAATGAATAAATACAACCCATTCTGGAGGTGCTTGCTCATCCACCCATTCTATCATGGAATGATCTATTCCCCTATGTCAATTACATTAAATAAATTATAGGGCGACATTAAAATATTAATCCCAAGGTTATAGAAGTCAATTTTTACAACCAAATTTTTATTGTGTGGTATAACCCCACTCCCCTCTGTCAATTTCCACTATTTATTAAAATAATAATTTATAAATATTATTTAAAAAAATACATACAATTTTTTTGACCAATGAGTATCCCAACTAGAGTTTATAACTTTTATATGCTTTGTAATATCACACTAAATTAGTTTAAAGGTATAATTTTTATATAAACAAGATATTTATAGATATCAAATAAGGTTTTTTATAAAATCAACGACAACAATTATAGATTTATATTAACCTTGTAATATTTAATAAATATTTAAGAAACCCATATATATTTCTTAATGGCAATTTAATAAATATGAATCATCAATTATTTCTAGATAAAAAATTGAATATTAGTGATATAAAAATAGACATTATGGAATTATACACTACTTATGAAAAAACATTTAAGCCTTTTACAGTGAATGTGTCTAAAAAATTAAATTGTATTTAGTAGATGAAATACAGATATATTATTGACTACCTCAACACACATGCTTCCACCATCATTATGATGGCCTGGAAAATATATGTGTTACATCTTGAGTATTTTCATTAGTATCACTTATATACTCTTTATTTTTTATGAAATAATCAATTGTTGGATCTAATGCAATTTATTACAACCCAAACCAGACATGATCATGATATTATCCCCTTTAGCATGAAAATCCATAAATTTTGTATTCCATATATGTTTCCTATAAAAAGGATAAATGATGGATATAGTGTCCAAAAAACCTTATAAAGGGTTCCTTAGTTCATTTATACCATTAATGAATGACTCCCATATCCACCACCAAATTAATCATCATCTTTAATGTCACATCGACTACGCATATTCTCTCACACAGTTTTGTAATAACCTTGGAATTTTCAGTAAAATAATGTTAGATTGAGTCCCCAAAACACCTGGAGCACACCTCATGACAACCATATTCTAGAATAAATATTAGTATTACATAAAAAATTTGTGGGAACTAGATTCCCATTTTATGAAAGTATTATAAACAACTTGAGTTTCATGCCTCTATTTTTCATTTCCAATTCACACATTAGTTATACTATGTTAATAACATGATAAAAAATGTATGAAGATAGAAGATAAATTCATAATATATATAAATAAATTTTATTTTGATGAAATCCTATACATTATATTCCATATACATCCAAAAATTACTAGAAAATGACTAAAATGAGACAAAACTACTTATAAATATATCAGGAATGAAAAACACTCCCCAATAACTGAAATGTAATTTTATATGTGATGAATCTTTTGCACTGACAACCATATAAAATAGTATATAAATTCCAATTCTATATATATTCATCTAAAAATGTATCAAAATAATCCATTTTTGAACTAAATCAAGAATAATAACTATCAAACATTATTTTTTACTTTACATATGTTACATATAAAATAATATACACTATTTAAGTATTGGGTGTGAGGTGAAGCAAGAGTGATGGTGATTTATAAAAAAATTTATCACCACAATGAATTTTTTTTCATTTCTAGATATATGATCAATGTAATGGTGTGAGGATCACACATGGATTATACATACCACTAAAAATTAAAATAATGAAAAACTCATTCGATTTGAAGAGTGCTTGACTATAACTCATCGCCAAAAACCATTTCTTGAAGGATATGAAGCCGAACCCCTCACATCATCTACATATGCTCTAGATATTTTCAAACACATAATTTGTTGAATTATGGGTTCTAGGATAGAGTTTTGAATATCTCTCTGATATCATGAAGATCACCATGATTAGGTTACTTGGATCCACTAAAGGCCTCTTGGATTGACAACTCTGAAGAGACCATCACACTTTAAGATGTTGGAGGAGATATATGATATCCTTCCGAATGAATGAAAATTAAATAGAATAGGCTTATCTACATACTTATATAGTGGGTGGAAAAATAAATGGGAAGGTTTTATCGACACAATAAAATAAAACACCCACTAAATAAGAAATAAATTAATAAATTTGATGAACATGACTATGTCATAAATATTATTCATATTTTATCATGTAACAATAATATATAATAAATATAATATGTGATAATCCCAATTCATTAACTAAACCAATAATTATCTCCAATATTAAATAAATCATTAATATTAAAATAATTTTTTCCAAATAATTTTTTCCATGTATTTACTTAAATTCATGTAAATAATTATAAATAAATTCAACTAAATTATTCTAGAAATGAATAATAATGTGTTTTTATCATTGATTGATAAAATATAGATGACACACAGAATCTGTGGTGTTTACCACCAAGTGAAATATACTTATTATCCAAAATATGGCATATACATTAATTTTCAATAGTGTTTGACTCTCAAGGTCCTTATATTCATAGCATTGAATAACACTCACAAACAAAGAAGTGATTCTAGTAACCCCTCAAGTTTTATAAAGGGATACATAATATTAATTGAAACAACAACCATTCTATTATTAGTAACTATGTAATGTAATATATTTTCCTATAGATAGGCCAGAAATAAGGTTCCACACTTATGTCATCATAAATTTATCTTTTAATATTTTTTGTCTATCTAGATGGATTTAACTCTGAATATGATGTTAATTGGTTTATAAAGGTAAAACTATCCTGATCAACCATACCAAGGATGTTACTTCCCAAACAAGGAAGTGAAAAATTCTATCTTGACCATTCCAAAAATTCCATACCCACAATGATACACCAAAAAAACATAACTCAACCTAACATTTTATAAAATTTATTGTATTTCATCATAGTACCAGATGATATGGAACTCATTGATAATGATATAATTTTATTAGACCAATACACATGTCCATAGATAGGAACATCCATTGACACCAAAAACTAGTTGTGTTTTTTATTGTAGGTATATCTACTTCCCTTGAAGTGATCATTGATATAAATGATTGTTTTTTATAATAATTCATATATTGGAAATATAATATATTTTATATATCAAGTCATGAAAAAGTGATCCATCAGTAAAGATTATGGAATTCAAAAAACCACAAAAATATCCTATTATGATCTATATTTGTCTTCAATGAGAGATTAATGACATGTGACATTGGTAGGAATTATCTCTATTTTTTTCCAACTCTTAATTTTAAATTAAAATCATTATATATAATATTCACATAGTCTATGACACCATTAGATATACATCTTCAGATATCATCCCTTAAATGTATATTTCAAAATTTAGACAATATTCAGAG
This sequence comes from Viscum album, assembly GCA_963277665.1. Classification (NCBI taxonomy): domain Eukaryota; kingdom Viridiplantae; phylum Streptophyta; class Magnoliopsida; order Santalales; family Viscaceae; genus Viscum; species Viscum album. The sequence goes on along the minus strand of OY728157.1, from coordinate 1,254,620,973 downwards.
AGTTACTCTCATCTTTGTTTTATCTAACAGCAAGACCAATAGATGTTTTCCATATGTTACCAAACATATTATAATTGTAAAAAAAATCATTCTCCCTTAATCCTCATGTAAAAACATGAAAAATGTTCATTCCAAATGAATCTTCTTTTATATATTTTTGTACCTCAATCCAAAAATATATTTCTATAAATTGAACACCTTATTTACATACTATTTTGTCACCATCCATTTCTATTGGAATAAAAAATACCACTTCCATGATTAGTGTTCTTGATATCCAATTCCCAATAAATTGATCATAGAAAATTATCTATGAAAATGATAATTATAATGGGTTTATGCATTATGGCTTGGTGTTTCTAATGTACTTAGGCATAAAGACATTGTGTCACAAATAGAGCATTATTGGTAACATGCTTGTAAAAATGATATATATAATCATATGAATATACAACATACAATTAAAATAATAATCTCTTTTTCTTTGATACATGGTATCAATTATAAAATTTAATTTGTTCATGTAAATTTTAGTTAATTTTATAATACATCCAAATTGTAAGAATTATTACTCTCAATGAATAATGTGTCACTGAAAACAATGAATATTAAACCATATACATGGTTTTATTCTACAAAAAATACTATTCGTCACTATAACATTATCTTCTAAACCTCTTGTTGAAATCGTTATTTTTTCAACTACTTGTGTTTGTTTGGTCATTGAATAAACTCAAGACAATCATTCACTGACAATATCTATAATAGATGCTCTCCCATCTATATAAGTATAATCAATTAATTTACTATCAATTTTCTATCATAAGAATTTCATTTAATGACCTTATAAATGATTAGTTTAATTACATTAAAAGCACATTTTTTTTCTTAATGTATTTTTTTCTATATCTTTATCAAAAAAATTTAACCTAAACACATGTTCTTATAAAATAATGGATTTCTATCATACTATAACTCAAATTACATCCTTCTATCATGATAGTTGGAATATTGTTATGGAAAAATTCATTTATTTTCTATTCATGTCTTCAAAATCAATGGATTTATATGAAATGCATGAGTTTTATTATTGATTATACTTTTACACACATCATGACTTTAATATATTTAGGGAAATGTCCATTTAAGAATTACTAAAAGATAAATGCTTTAATTAGTGGTTAAATGTAAGAATCACTATTGGTCCTTCATATTAGAATCATAACATTTATGTAAATAACAAAATGTGCATTTAATAAATACTACACACTATGTTATATTGATTGATGAATGCTGGGTCATGATATTCTTTGGAATACCATCTTTAAGAAACTCATATCATCTTAAAATAAATATACCCTATTATAAAATCACATTCCTTAATAATTAAATTAATTATTTAATGTATATTTACCAATAGCTTACCCTTTTAATAGTTCACACTCTCTAGGTAAACAAAATATGAACTTATTATGTCATGCCTTTGTTTCTTAAGTATTATTTTTTCAAAACATACAACATAACTGTGTCGATAATACTCGTGGTCTTTAAATCTAATGGATCAAAAACCATACTAGGTATATTAATGAAAAAAAATTCTTTCATGATAATGTATTATCATTCCACAACTTGTAATATAATTCTCACATTTTATACTCTTCATGTATTTATAATGATTCAAGCATTATAGAACATTTTTTTAAGTATTAAACACCACCAATAACATCTATTCCTAAACTATAATAATATCTCATTGATTCTAATGTGACCAAGAGGTAATTTTTTGGTAATACTCATCAAAATATCAACAATAACAATTAACCATGTAAATTATAAGTTGTTTTATTCTCACTAGTGACATAGGAACTACCCTTTATGAGAAGCTTGTAAGACACACCTCACATCTAGTACAATTTATATTACATATATATTCAAAAAAAATTAGTGATAATAAATTTTTATTAAATACCCAAGATATATTAAAATAATTAATTATAATATTGGATGAAACATTATAAGAATCAATTACTTATTTTTTATATTATATTCATTTAATTTAAATGAAAAATGATTTATTACATGACATGAAAAGAGAATAACCTTCTGTACCTATTTCACTTGATCGGGATTGTAGAGTTTCATAGGAATTAACACATTCCATTTGTTCATTCAACCATTTCATTAAAAATGTCCTTACTAATACATAATGATTTATATAAGTCTATATTACATGGAAAACCATAAAATAGGTAAGAAGTGTTTTTTATATAATTTCCATTTTCTAATCATAAATGATGCCCAAGTAAATGGGTAAAATGATATGTGAATGGGATGTGTTAAAAGATCATGATATTTCTTTTAAATTTACATGTAACAAATGTAATTTTTACCAATTCAAATTTTTCATCGCAATATCCTCATAATCTACTCAAATGTGAGACTGCATGTAATATAATATATTCCCTAGTGTAGTATACAAAATATTCATCCGACATTGATAACATCATTATTAAATAACCATAATAGGATTCATATATGAGTCTCATGTAAGAATTTTTACACCCTATCTTTTTGAGGTGGCTTAATAGGTAGTTGGACACCAAAAACATGGATTTATGATGGTCTCATAAATTTCACAGGAACCTATACTAAAATTTGGAATTTGATTCTAGAATTGACATTATCATTCTCAAATATTATCTCAATGTGTCATGTGATATTACATTCTATTTTTCTAAAAAAATATATCATATTAGTACATTTATTTTGATTAATTATTTATAAATTATTGAATAAATAATTTATTAATTAAATATATCCCACTATATTACCAAACATTAGTGACACTTCATTCTATAATAAGAATAATTTGATGCATTAGTATTCAAGTTGAAATTATCCTTGAAACCTATCATCAGATTTTACAATATATAGTTATGCCATTACATAGAGTGTTCATGGTAGACATTTGACTGGTCAACCACATTATCTCTCACACCCTCTATCTATTGAATGAAGTCCCAACTTCTTGAATAATAAATTTTATTTAATAAACAATTTAATGGGTGTTAGTGGAATCCAATTATGTGTACTAATTTTTTGCAATATCAATGAAGTCAACTCAATGCTTTTATAAGAACATCCCAGTAGTAGTATTCTCCCTCAACTATGGTTTATCGAGCACCCCATACACCTGGTATTGTTCAAATATAAATTATCAAAGTCATTTTTGAATTAATATTTTTGTGAGGGTTTTTAAATATTTATTGGTGAATGTAATAAATGTACATTAAATATTTTAAAACTATAAGTCCTATTTAAAGATAAATATGAGTTAATAGAGAAAAAATAATTTTCAGCCATATGCTTTTTTCTTTTTTTATTATTTTATGTCATCTCACAGAAAACATTCACAAACATAAAAACAAATAATCTATAATGGAAATAATTATAACTAACGGGTCTGGAAAAACTATTATCGGTTGGTCAATTTAAACATAATGGATCAACTATGAACTAGGATAACCATACACGAGTCATAGAATAGATAATGATATATCTGATCCCCATCTATTGTGTCCACATATCATCTATATTTCTTCTTGTCTTCGCAGGGGTCATGTCTTCTAACATCATCGTCATAGTAATAAATTAACTATATACTCACTCACAAGTGAGGGTGTCTAGAGGTAAAAAATAAAATAGATAACTCGGACCCACATTCCCTTTTAAATATTTAATGAAAAGGTAATGCTCAAACCACTATTTAACCGACTATATATTATAATCATCTCATGTAAGTAATAAACAATTAAAAAACTATATATACATTGATGTTAAATTTGAGAAGACAATATGGTATAAACATTAAATGCACTATAAACGTAAATTTTGATTAATTTAATGTACCATGGAAATTTAAATGTACTAAATTAATTAATTTCAAATTATTTATTCAAATTATTTATTCTTATTTGATCTCTTCATGAATTTAATTTTTATTCCAGTAACTAAATTAATATATTTATTTACATTAATAGCCAACTTTTACAAATATATTTGTTAGATTATTAAAATATTATATTTTATTAACCAATAATTAATTTCTAAATAAATTATTTTCATACTAAAATTAAATTAATTAACATAATTAATTTTGACTATATTAAACAACCTAGGAGCTGGAACTCCACTTAAGGACAATGTGGGTTATTCCAAACCCGCTAAGGCCTATTCCAGTGTTGATAGAACCCTCGTAGAGAAATTCTATGCCATAAAGACACACCCTACCCCATGATAGGTCAGGAGGACTCGAATAGAATTGTTGAAGGGTAGATTGGGTCAAACTCGAATAACCGAGCTTTTTGATCAGCCGATCAGGGTAGGGGTTACCTAACTAGAGGTTTTGTGCACGATAGAGATTACCACACATGAAAATATACTCAGAGGATGTTGCAGATATCTAGGGTGCTCTGTCTAGTGTTAAATCTCATCCAGGACATGTCTTGTGAAATAATCATGAAATGTTTATACTGATCGAGGGTCAGACACCCAATTATCGTGGCAACTGTTGACTCACTAACATAATCTAATAGTGGTGTCCAAAGGTTCTCCGTGGTAAGGGTAGTGGGGAGATGTTTTGTGGTCTGACGAACATGTAGGTTATGGACTTGCATTGAATTAGGAGGATGTATTGATGGTCACTGGTGTGTCGTATCATATGCTACTATTAAGTGGATTGTGGATCATGGGTGACAACCTCGAGATTGTGATGGTCGAGAGATTCTCTTGTGGTAAAGGGTGGGACATGGGAGGTCCTATGTGCAACTTTTTGGAGAAGGGAAATGTCTAAAAGTGGTGGTTCCCTATGCGATGAAGAAAAAAACCACTAAAAATGTTCAATTTATTTTTTTTACAAAGAGTCAGACAGCCTAAAAATGTCCACAATTATATTATTCGATATTGTCAAGACATCCATATTTCATTTTTTTCTAATTTCAAGAACAAATAAATGATTTTTTTAAAAAAATCTATGTTTAGGGAATTTTTTTAAAATTTTTGTTATAGGAAAAGTATAAAATAATTACACAAAATGGAAGTATCATAATTAACTGACTATATTAATTTAAGAAACTTAACTAAAACTATATGAATAAAATAGACAGAAATGGAGACTAAATTAAATAATAACAAGATCGTATATATATATATATCATGTTCTTTAAATTTTAATCCTCAAATGATTGAAAATGATCCATATTAAAAAATTTCAGTTTTTATAACATGACTGTAAAAAATATAATTGATGTGAAATCTTTGATGTCAAGGTACATTTAATTCCCTATACATGAATTCATAAATAATTTATTTATCTTGGATTAGAAAATTGACACACTGTATTTGGGGCCAATTTATGGTATTAGGGTGAAAAGTGGAAGATGGTGTGCCATTATTTTAAATGTATTTAACATAGGAGTGATGAAATATTCCATACCTATTGGTCCAAGCAATTATACTATCCAAGGATCTCATTTAGATTAAACATACCATAGAAAGAAAAAAAGATATATTACCTCATTCAATTTGATAATAACTCACTACAACACTTCACTAGAGACTGTTTCTATCAAAATTAAAAAGTCTATCTACTCTAGATCATCCACACATTCTCAAGGAGTCTATGTAATTCATCTAATGTTTTGTGCTATCATGGTTCTCTGATGGTATCCTCAATATAACAATGATCCTTCCAATCCCATGTGTTAAATATATTGAATTTATCTTTGATAAATTTCCCAGGAGATGACTTCTCAGTATATGATGTAGAGGGAAGGATATTCTAATGATTTTAATTAATTAATACTCACAATATTGACCCCCTTCCATATTATATAGTGGGTTGAAAAATTCCAGAATTGGGATCCTCGACCCCTAAAAATAAGATTCCCTCTAAATAAACAAAAAATAAATAACATTAATGAACTAACCTGAATTATAAATATTTTTATCTATTTTATCATATAATTTTAATATATATTAGGTATGTTATGTAATAAACACATTTCATTAACTCGACCTGTAATTCTAGCTTATATTATATTAACCTTGAATATTAAATTAATATTTTCCTAAATAATATTATTCCGTGTATTTAAATAAATACTTGTAAAAGCATACAAATATATTCAACTGATTATTATGAAGATGAATAATAATGAATTTATTTATTTATTAGTGATTAATAATACTCGAATAATACTCGGACCCTGTGGTGGGGAACACAATTTACAATATTTTAATTCTTCAGAATAGAGAAGATTATTAATAGCGGTATTTTTTGTGACCCTCAATGCCTCATATCAGTAGTAGTGAATTGGATTCACATAACATTATAGGAGTCTATAAACACCAAAAATCCCATAAAAAAATAAGGCATGTTCATAATAATGGAAACCAACCAAATAACATGCATTGTGTAATATAATCTATTGGTCTTTATAAATATCATAAAGAAAAATTCACACTTGTTTCGTCATCCATTCATTATTTTTTTATTTAACTAATTAGAGAGATTTACCATTGACTGCTATTTTCATGGATTTATAATGGTTCTACCATCACGATCAAGCAGTTTGAAATATTAAATTCTCAACTCGAATATAGAAAATTCTATCTTTAACATTAAACCAATGTCATACCACCAATGATGCACGCAACATAATCTACGTCTTTATAATATCATCATCATGGGATTCCCCATGGATCATAAATTGTGATCAAATGTCACACATTGGTAATGATATCATGTTTAGTGACCAATACATATGGTTATAGATAGGAACATCAAATGACACCAAACACATGTGGTGTTACTATAGGCATTCCATTTATCATGATATCAACTAATAGAGATCACCATGTGTGAACATAATGAAAAAAAGCCAAATGGTTATGATCCCCTAATACATGATAGTCAGACATCAGTAGTGTCTAGTATCAATGAATTATCTGGATCATAGGACATATACTTAATATTAATTTCAAGTTATCTCAATTATAAAAAAAACTTTTGTCCAACTTAATTTTAATATTTAATTATGACGTATTGATAACTAATATAATCATCATGGTCATAGTTTAATTCAATTTTTTATAGAAGGGTTAAAATAATTTTTGGAAAGTAATAAAAAAGGGACAAGAAAATATATAAAAATAAAGGATTACAATAGGTTAATATAGAAAAGATTAATTATATCTGGGATTCTAATATGTAAAACTATATTGTAAAAAAATTATTTCTCCGAAAAAATGTGGGTTTTTAAACTCACCCATTGAAAAAATGTTATTATCCTAAAACATTTAAATTATGAGTGGAATAAATCATTCAACTATATGATTAAATGAAAAATATTTTTTGAGGCCTATGGAAAGAGATTATACACTCAATAAACTATTATAACAACCAGATATGACATAATTATTAGGACTTAATCTCTTCTACCATGAATGATTCATCCCAAAATGAAATACCATGATAATAGCTTCTTTCTTCATTATCTAAAATACCATATTAAACATAATGGAAAATATAAAATGAATTTAATATATTCCAAATCCCTAGAATGGTAAAATATGATATTTAATTCACATCCATAATGAGAAGAAGGAATGAAGCTGATTGGAGAGAGAAAAAACTTATTCCTCATAGATTATAATTTTTTAAGGGAAATATCAGACACATGAACCAATGTTAGACAATAATCATCCATGAATATGAGTGACAGGTCAAATTACATGAGAGGAGAGTAAAAACATCTCAAATGATCTTAATAATTATGATCACGTGTTCATGGGACTTAAAATTTATACGTGGAATGATTATTATAACACACACTACGAAATAAACCAATAATACCATAGAGAACATGTTAATGTTCTACTCGATACCTAGGGGTACTAATAGTTTCCTTATAGCTGGTATGATTTCCATAGGTACCCGCTTCCATTAAACTGAGTACCAAGTCATATACCAACACTTATGTTCCTTCTTCTATCCATTTTACCTATTAAAATTATATTTAATTAATTATTTATGAAAAAAACCCAAAAATATATTCAAATAAAATCATTAAAGATATGTAGTAACCCATAATGGTGGATAATGGCTTTATATATCTTTTGGATTTGAATATATGTCATGTGGGTTACTGACCACATGGATTAAGAGACCTCCCCTTGTCTAAATGAGGGGTTTCCTACCCTGAATGCAAAATCGATGATCCTCAACATATCTTGAATAGAAGAATAAGGGGTTACCATCCCCTCTAGAGGACCCTATCATTATCTGAGATTAGTGGTGTATGAACTCCTACCTTTAATTGTGTTGAATATCCAAATCCTATCATTTGTGCACTGCTAAGGGGTTACCAAAAAAATTATTGTAAGGGCCACATGCCCTAGTATACATGTGTCTCCCGGTATTTTACCAACCCCATACCCACTCTTAATATATCATCCACACGAAGTCAAATTTTATAAAAATATTATTTATTAAAACATCCAAAAAAACACAAAAAAACAACTCCAATATAAAAAGTGACATTACCCATCTTATTATAGCTTATGAAAATTTTATAATATTATATTATCTTTTTTGAATATTGATACGTATGTGAAGATAAAAAAAGGCTTCCATGAACTGAAAATTACATGAAAAGTACTTCTGATACACATGATTTAAGAGCCCCAAATAGTATTTAGACATATACCATTATTATTTTTTGGTTATGGATTTGGACTACAAATGATGATTTTTTAAGATGAAAAATGTATTTATACAAAGAGTTACTCCTAGGTGTAATTAGTAGACCAAGTCATGAGAATTCTGAATATACTATGTGACTCCCGTATAAAAAATATGTGTTGGAACAAAGGGTTAGTTATTAGGTATCTTATTGTGATACTAGCTATGTAGAATATTATTCATCATAGGTATTCTAGTAAAACATTCCATTATATATTTTCCAAACATCTGTGTAACACCCTGAATCCAGTTACCCCGATTCAGTGCATTATTACATAACATTGGAATGATCAAAAGGGATCTAAATCCCGAAAGACCGATCAATTTAGTAGCCTTGGAAGTATTAGATATATTCATAATTTTTAAATTGTATTATGAAATGAAAAAAAACAAAAACGTTGTCTCCATTGACCAAATTCATCCCTTATACTATCCATGTATGTCAGTCATAATATTCTTCTTCGCATCATGGAAAAATAAAATATAGAAAGGGGTGACCTCAGATGCTCAGTAAGGATAACAATATAGTGGAATCATTCAAGAATACACATATTTTTTTTGGAAATGTATAAGACTAAAACAAAAGCCTTTTAAACTTAATGTTCATCGTATTAAGGTAATAATAAATCATATAATTCAATTTAATTACTCACATGGATATTCTACTAGTCAAATAATCACATTTAATATAAATAGACAATTTCATAATGTTGTAATGCATAATGGAAGATTTTATAACCACATAGTCAAGGCCTTGGACCAAGGATACAAATAAGATTTTGTCATGTCCTTGTGCCAGGACACTAGTTTGTCTATTGATAACTACTGATTCAATGAGTAACTATAGTGGGATCCACCCGTCACTTACTAAGTCCAATACAATCCTCATATGAATATGTTGAAACATAACATAAACATTCATATTAAAACTTGAATACAAAATGTCAATACATAATCCATAAAACCTGAATGGTGTAGAAATAACACATCCATATTCAAACATATCACAATCCCTTCAACAAAATATGGAGGATTTGTATCATAATAAATCAACTTCAAACAATATTAAAATCCATCAAATGATGTTCACATAGATGAAATCAAAATTTTTTAGAGAAATATGTCTTTATATTTTGAAATAATTTAAAATTCATATTACTGTAAAAGTAAACATTTATTCTGAAAATATTTTTGCAGGATTTTATGGGAAGCTTCAATGATGTTATAATGGTGGAAAATAGCCGCACACATCGTATAAGTTAAAAAAAGACATTCTTACATTAATTTTGTCGAGAAGGTAAAAAATTACCTTGTATGGAAAATGAAGGAAAAATTCCATTCAAATCATATGTGGTCAAATAAATTTATAAATAACATTAATCCATAGTCTACTAAATATTAAAAATATTTTGAATTACTTTCTTATGAAAACATGTATGTGGATGATAAAGAGGTCCTAGTAGATACTAACGTATTAACAACCTCAGATAAATGAAAAGATTTTAGAATTAACCCTCACCTTATTTTTTCCATAGTAGATAGTATTTTAACCTCATATATAATATTTAAAACATTATAATTAAATTATAAAATAAATATATACATAAATATGATATCATATATGATCCTATAATAATTATTTGTTAATAATATTTCAGCAGTATCATCATTTCGGGTGTTAACAGATTCGTTTTATTTTATATGCTTGGTTACATAAACCATGTTTGTTATGGATATGATTTATATGATTATTATATAGAATGATATTATGTTCATAAACATTATTCTTGATCATAAATTGAAAATTAGTTTTTAATGATTATGATGGGGAATGAATCTCATCGCGTTCGTGGATACGGTAATCCGTACGTACGCTCGAGGGAAAATATCATTATATTGATGGTGAAATCGTATGTAATTGTATGGTATGTCATATAAACAGAATCATTAAAATGTTATAATTATTATTTACCTTAGTTATACTCATTATTATACCCGTCCAAATAATGATGTGTTTGAATAACAAACTTCACCACGACGTGGAGACGGTAATCCGTACGTACGCACGTATGGTGACTTTGTCATTAATAGGATGGATAGAATAATGGATATGGTCGTACCATATTTATAATAACATCAAATTTTTTATAAGGTACTGTATTCATTATGTTGGAATGGAAGTAAGAAAGAAAGAGTATGTGGATGAAGAAAAGATCTTGAAAGAGGGTGGTGAAATTGTTACCTCTTTTTCAGGTGTTTCCTTTTGAGTTGATCAAAATGGATCCATAGATTAGCTTAATTAAAAAATTAAGGCCTCTAGGTTGATGGTGGTATAGTTAAGAGGGTATTTGGGTAGTTTTGGGTTGATCCAAATGGATTTGGATTTGTGAAATTATGAGAAGGGGAAGTACCCATTTATAAGGGAGATGATGGTTAGTTTTTTAAAAGCTTTAAATATTATTTTATAATAAAATTATTTTTGATTTATAAAATCTTAAGACTGATTTATTTCAAGGATAAAGTGTTTACGGGTCTGAAAACATTCAACCAATAGGTTTTAGACTGGTTCAAGTCACCATATTAACCTTATATTTTGGATTTAACACTTAGTTAAATAGTTTGACATTTACCATGTCTCTTTGTATTTTTATATTATATGGCTAATAAACATAATATAACAATACATGATAACCCAAAGTGGTTACGTATTAATACATATAAACTTATATAAGTCCTTTGGATATACCTTATATTTTTAGGAATATTATATCAATTAATAATATAGTATTTATTTTAGAAAGTCAATTATGTCAATTTGGACACTATTTTGTATTTGAATTTTATGAAAGATATAAAAACATTATAAATTAGAATAAAATATATTTAATAAACCCTAATATTTTATATTAATATATAAAATTATCTTAATTCATCACAAAACTAAATATACATTTATTTAGATATTTATAATATCAATTATTTTCATATTTCATTATTAATGTAATCACTGCATCATCATTGTGTCATAAATAAATTAAATTATTTAATGTATAAAAATTATAAATAAAATACAATTATTTACGAAATATATTTATCTTTCTAATTAACATTTATAGTATAATTTATATTGTGTTTAACCATATATTAAAATTGGTTTTGTGATTAAACATTGAATTTAACTCTTTTAATTCTTCTTTAAATAAAAAAATAATAAATGTCCTAATCTAATCCAAGTGGACCAAATAGGATCATGTTTTTTATTTAATGTTGTTTTTGGTTTAATTAATGGTATTTAATAGAGGTAGGACATGTGTTAGGTAATTATAATATCATTTTTACCCTTAATTACCCTATTTAATTTTAACCGTGGTAATAAAAGTCAGAAGATAATATTCACAAAAAAAATTATATTCATATTATTAAACCAAATTTTACTTATTGATGACAACCATGTCTCATGTATTTATAAAATTCAACTAACAGAAGTGGCAAAATTACTTTTTATGCAAATTTGCAAATTCTACTAGAAGGCGGGTAAAAGACGACAAAAATTTCAATAATTTTTTTTTATAAATAAAATTATCATAAAATTATTCCAATGAATTAAATTGAACATATATGAGTATTATTTATCTATTTTTACCTAAAATAAATAAAAATCAAACAACTAATTTCATATATAAAAAGTTGATTTTAAACAATAACGTAGTGTTTTTCACTATTCCTCAAAAATTGAATGTTTTCAAGAAAATATAAAAATTCACCCTATGAAAATTTTGATATTCTGAATTAAAAATTGAAAACCATTTTGAAATATAAAATTTATAAATTTTAAAAAAGATGGTTTTACTAATCATAACGACTAGTTTGATTTTTCATGGTGTGTTAAAACTTCTTATTGCGTACAACACAAGCTACAACATTATTTAAAGAGAAACATACCATGTAAGCTTGGGGTGTTAAATTTTCCCCTCCATAAAATATTTTCATACTCGAAATTTCTATAATATTACCGCATAAAAAGCTTCAGGTGGTTTTTCATCATAATTTCCTCAGGTTCCCACATTTCCTCTTACATATTTTAGTTTCTCTATTGAACAATTACCAGATGAGTCCTCTGATTTCTCATCAGTTGTTCTCTGGTATTAAGAATATTGACAAGATCTTCACAATAAGAAAGATAAGGTTCCAGTTCAATTTCTTCATTGCTGAGTACACGTGTTGGGTCAGGCATATATTTTCTCAACAGTGATATGTGGAACACATCATGAACTTTAGAGAGACTTAGAGGCATTGTGAAATGATAAGCCACAACTTCAATTTATTATATAATTTAAAAAGGCCTGACGTACCTAGGACTCAATTTACCCTTATTTCTGAATCTTATAACACCCATCCATAGAGATACATTCAATAAAACATGATCTCTTACATGAAATTCCAAATCCTTCGTCTGATTATTGGTATATCTTTTTTTCCTACTTTGAGTTGCTTTGATGTGGGTCTAGATAATCATCACCTATTTCATAATTTCAACAACATGTTCTAGGCCAATGAGTTTTCTTTCACCAACATCATCCCAACAAGTTGGTGTGCGAAATCTCTTTATATATAACAGTTCATATAGTGCCATATGAATACTTGAATTGAAGATATTGTTATAAGAAAATTCTACCATAGGATAATATTGATCCCACATACATAGAAAGTCACGTGAGATAGATCTCATCATGTCTTTTATGGTTTGAATAGTTTATTCTGTTTATCCATCAGTTTGATGGTGGTAGGTTGTTCTTAAACAAAGTTCAGTATCCAAGGACTTCTGAAGACATTTCCAAAATCTTGATGTAAAACGGGGATGGCGATCAGAAGCAATCGATAGGGTTACACCATAGAGTCTTAGAACAACATTAATATATATACATGCTAGAAGTTCAACCGGTAAATATTATCTTATAGTAGGAAATAGTGCTAACTTGGTAAGATGATCAATAATGACGCATATTGCAACATTCCTTCTATGATATTTTTTTATACCCATGAAAAATTCCATCGTAATAATATCTCATTTCCATTTAGGTATGGGAAGAGGTTACATTACTCCTCCAAGTTGTTGCCTTCTAGATTTCAATTTTTGTCAAACCATACATCTTGACACAGAATCAGCAATCTCCCTCTTCATGTTGTCCCACCAAAAATATTCCTACAAACATCTATACATCATGGTGCTCCCATGGTGTATATAGAAATTAGAGCTATAAGAATCATCCAAAAATTCCATTTTTAGATCAGGTATATCAAGAATACAAAGTCTCATCTCAAATTTCAAAATTCCATCTTCTTATAAGAAGTCACTCAATCTCCCATCATTTATAGCATTAATATTCATTTGAAACTCCTCATAATTAGTCTGAGAACCTTTTATCCTTTCTAATAAATATAGTTTTTAAACCATTGGATAACATATTGATTTTTCACCTTCCATGGTTATTCCCATATCCATATTTACTAGATCCATGAAAGTATGACCCCTTTCAACTCTCATCTTGTTCAAAACTCCATGATCATTTCTACTCAAAGAATCTACCACCTTATTTTCCTTCCTCTAGTGGTAGTGTGTTTTGCAATCATAATCCTTGAATAGTTCCAGCCATCAACTTTGCCTCATGTTGAGTTATTTTTGTAAGAAAATATACTTTGTACACTTTTTATCAGTATTAATCTCATATTTTTCACCATAGAGATAGTTTCTCCATATCATCAAAACAAATATTACAACTGCTAACTCAAGATCATGAGTGGGATTGTTTTTCTGATTAATTATTAGCTGTCGTGATGCATATACAATATCTATATCATTATGCATGAGGAAACAACCATGTCATTTCTTTGAAGCATCATTATAAATAACAAACCCATCGTTCCCTGATGGTAGAGTCATGATTGGTGCATTTAATAAAATTCTCTTTATTTCTTCAAAACATTCTTCACACTATTTTTTCCAAAAAAAATTATCCCCTTTACGTGTGACCTTGGTTAATGGGTTAGCCAATTGGGTGAAATTCTGGACGAAATGTCAACAATAACCTACTAAACCAATAAAATTATATACGGCATTTATACAAATCGGTGCTAGACATTCTTCTATTTCCTTGTTCTTGGAAGGATCAAGTGAGATTCAATCCTTATAGACAATATGGGAAAGATAATAAATCTCTTGAAACTAGAATTCCTAGTTGCTAAACATCCCATATATTTCTATTATTTTGAGGGTTTTTAGAATAGTGCGCAAGTTATTTTCATGATCATTTTATCGTATTGAGTATACAAAGATATCATCAAGTAATACCACTACATAGTCATAAATATATTCCTTGAAAACTATATTAATTAAATCCATGAAGGAAGATGGTGCATTAGTCAATCCAAAAGGCATTATTGTAAACCTATAATGCTCGTACCTAGTTGGAAATGTTGTTTTCTGAATGTGTTCTTTCTTCACAGGCATCTAATGATATCCAGATCGAAGGTCAATCCTTGAAAAATATTGAGCTCCATGATGTTGGTTGAATAAATCATCAACGCGAGGTAGGAAATACTTGTAATTTATTATTATAGCATTGATCTCCCTGTAGTCAATTCCCACCCTCATAGATCCATATTTCTTCCTAAAAAAGGATTGGGGATCCCCATAGAGAAACACATGGGAGAATAAATCCCTTATTACTCAATTCATCTTATTTTTCTTTAGTTCAACTAATTCCACAGTGGACATTCTATAAGGGGTCTTCGATATGGGCCTTGAACCAATAATTAAATCAATGGGAAACTAAAATTCTCATTCTTGAGAATATCCAAGTAAATCCTCTGCGGACACATCAACAAATTCTTTCACAATAGGCATATCCACTATTCGAAGATTATTTTCCTCACCGATAATTATTTCAGTCACTTACTCCCAAATAATTGAAATTCCTAGAGCTACTGGGGGTGGATATAGAAACGAATCTGGTGATGACATTTCTTCTCTAAAGATAATGTACTCTTTATCATCATAAAAATTGCAACCTCATTCTTCTTACAATAAATTTTTACATCATGGTCCAAAAACCAATCTATTATGATAATTATATTACATTCAATCATATTTATGATGATGATATCAACAGATAAAGAACATTTATATTCCCTAATGGGAACTGATTCACAATACATTATTACGATGATACCTCCCTTAATAGTTTGGACTGAAAACTTCTTTGTTAAGTCAGAT
Source organism: Viscum album (assembly GCA_963277665.1). NCBI lineage: Eukaryota > Viridiplantae > Streptophyta > Magnoliopsida > Santalales > Viscaceae > Viscum > Viscum album. The sequence continues at coordinate 1,254,604,897 of OY728157.1, read as the reverse complement.
TGAATATACCTAATTTTCTGAGGAAACTAGGAATATATGAGACAATGCGATGATCCAAAATCAAATAAATCATTGGAGAAAGTTTAGGAAACCATTTAATTACCCGCCAACACGTATTTCAGATCCTCAACCACAACAGTTGTGATTACATAATCTTGTACATGATCACTTGTCCTTTTATGAAGTATGTTCCATTGGCTCTTAGGAAATTCATTTGCATAATGTCCCTTTTCTTTACAATTGTATCATTTATCATTGATAGCCTCTTTCTTTCCCATGCAATCACGTGCTTGGTGGCCTTTTTCACGACACTTGTAACAGACTCCCATTCCGTTCAAGAAAGTATTGGGGTGTTTATTCCCACATTTACCATAGGATGGATATTAATCTTTTCCCTTCTTCTCCATATATCTATTTCCAGACTGATCTGTATATCTATTATTCTTTTGCTTTGATTTTATGTAATAAGTCTTAGAGAATTATTTTTCGGTCTAGATAGTGCATGAGAAAATATCATCGTACAATGAGAAGGATTATGAGACTATTGCTCAATGAAAAAATGGTTTTAACTAATAAAAGAATTGATCAATCTTACTTCTTGGGTTACGTGTATAATCTGATGCATTCCTTTCTATCCTTGTAAAGTTAGCCTCATCATTTGTGACATTATCATCCTCCTTTTTCCTCAGACTCAGAAATTGTCTTTCCATTTCTGCACGATGGTCATGGGGAAAGTATTTTTCTAATAATATCTCTTTCAACTCCCACAATTCTAGGTTTGATACTTCTTCATCTTCCTTTATGTTTTTGATTAATGACCACCATTGATCTGCATCTCCGATGAGGTGATAAACTTCCTTGACAACTTTTTCTATTTTTCTACTCCCCAAATCATGAAATATATTTTCTAAGGAACTTATCCATTTATTTTCTAGTAATGGATTTGTAATCCCTTTGAATTTCCGTGGTTTTTGCCTTATAAAGAGGTCTAACACTGATCTCCCGCGTTGTGGATCAAGGTGCTCTATATGAGTAACGTTATTATTTATATCATGAGTGAGTTGTCCCAGTATTGTGATAAGCTGATCAGCAATTGTTTCATTTCCATAACCGCTATATTTATCTTGTGTAGTAGGGAAATCCCTACATAGATTATGTGTGTTGATATGGTTTCCATTCCATATACTAGGCACCATTTCTAATCAATGGAATACACTAGATTAGTTTATGAATCACAATACATAATACTAAACTTATAAAACACTTAACATAAATTGATAATTTTATGAATATAATCCATAATCAGAAAAAAAAAATGTTTTCTTTGAAGAGATATATTTTCATAAATCCCTCATAATGGTTTGTACCAAAAATGTTAATTATCTTAAGCATATCACATGGGAGTGTCGTAACCCAGAGTGCAGCAAGGCCATTTTCGTTTATTAGGATACCTCGAGTCAAGCATGAAACTCCATGTCGGAGTTTTCACTCCTAGGTACATCTATGCCAGAGTTGCCTCTACCTGATTGTATCCAATCAGGGAAGTATTTCATGGAAAATTCCAAAAGTTAGTACATTACCAATATTCTATGAAGTTATTATATACCAATCCTCAATGTCTTTCTTAGGGTAATGTGCTCTATTCAAAGTTTATCTAAATATAGTTTCCAATGTTTTTATTAAACTTCCTTTGATACCATCTGTAAGATTTACATTACATTATAAAATGAAAAAACAATAAAATTGTCTCCATTAACCTCATTCATCACTTAGACTATCCCTATTGATCAATCATAATATACTTCTTCGCATCCTGGAAAAAATAAAACACAGAAAGACGTGAGATCAGATGCTCAGAAATGATAACAATATACCAGAAAATTTCAAGATTAAGCATAATATTTTAAGGCAGTGTATAAGACTAAAACACAAACATTTTAAACATAAAATTCATCATAGCTTGGAAAAGATAAATCAAATAACTCCATTTAATTATTCACATGGATATTCAACAAGTCTAATAATCACATGTAATATCAATAGACAATTTTATAATGTTATAATTCATAATTCCAGACTTCATAATCATATTTTCAAGGCCTTGTTCCAAGACTAAAAATAAGATCTTGTCAAGGCCTTATTCTAAGACATTAGTTTGTCTCATGAGACTTACCGATGCATTGAGGAGCTATAGTGGGCTATATCCATCACTTACTAAGTCCAATGCATTCCTCATATGAAAATGTTTAAACATAACATAAACATTCGTATTAAAAATAGCTTACAAAATTTCAATACATTATCTATAAACCATGAATGGTGCAAAAATAACACATCGACAACACAACATATCCCAAAACCTTCAATAAAATATAGAATATTTGCATCCTAATAAATCAACTTCTGACAGGTTAAAAATCCATCAAAGGATGTTGACATAGATGAAATCAAAACTTTTTGTTGAGAAAAATCTCTTTCTATTTTGAAATAATATAAAAGTCATGTAATTATAAAAGAAAACATTTATATTAAAATAATTCTTAAAATATTTTATTGGAATCTTTGACGATATTATAATGGTGTAAAATAGCCTCACTCTCCATATAAGTTAAAAAAATACATTCTTACCATAATTGTGTCATGAAGGTCATAAGGTAGCTAATTTGGAAAATGATAGAAAGATTAATTTCAAAAAATATGTGGTCATATAAGGGTATAAATGAATTTAAACCATTCTCTAGTAAATGGTAAAAAAAATTGAATTAGATTTTTAATAAAACACAGATGCGGATGATAAAGAGGTTCCAGAAGATACTTACGTATTAACAACCTCAGATAAGTAAAGAGATTGTAGAATTAACCCTTACCTTGTACTTTTCATTAGTAAATGGTATGTTAACCTCCTGTATAATAGTTAAAACATTTATATTATGTGATAAAATATCTATATACCTAAATATGATATAATATATGATCCTATAATATTTCCTTGTTAATAATATTTCTGTAGTATCATCGTTTCAACTGATAACTGATTCATTTTCCTTTATATGATTGGTTACGTAAGTCATGTTTGTTATAGATATGATGTATTTTATTCCAATACAGAATAATATTATCTTCACAAACATTATTTTTAATCATAATATGAAAATTATTCGTGAATGATTATGATGGGGAAGGAATCATATCACGTTTGGGGAGATGGAAATCCATACATACGCACGAGCGACAATATCATTATATTGATGTTGAAATCATATGTAATTGGATGGTATATAATATATACATAACCATTAACATGTTATGTTTATTATTTACATTAGTTATACTCATTATTATAACCATCCAACTAATGATGTGTTTAAATAGAAAACTACACCACGATGAGGAGATGATACATCATATGTACACATGTATGGTGACTTTTTCATTTATAGGATGGATAGAATAATGAATATGATTGTACCATATTTATAATGACATCACAACATGTAAAAGGTACTGGAGTTATTATTTTTTTACGGAAAAAACAAATAAATAGTAAGTGGAAGAAGAAATGAATTTGAAAGAGGGTGGTGAAATTATTACCTCTTCTTCAGGTGTTTCCTTTTGAGTTAATCAAAAGGGCTCCACAAGTAGGCTTTATGATCCAAGTAAGTCCTATAGTTTAAAGGGAGAATAGTTGAGAGGGTATTTGGGCAGGGGTTGGCCGATCCAAATGGATTTGGAGGGGTCAAATTTAGTGAAGGGGAAGTACCCTTTTATAACAAATGTGAGGGTCACTTTAGGAAAATCTTGAAATATTATTTTATAATAAAATCTTTTTCGGTTTCTAATGGCTCCAAAATGATTTACTTCGACGCTATGGTTGAGATGAGTCAAAACCCACTCAAAAAAGAGGTTTAAGTATTAATATATATAGCCTTACTTATATCATTTTCTTGAAAATTAGATTTTAAGAATATTATATCAATTAATAATATAGTATTTGTTTTAAATACTCACTTATATGAATTTTGACACAATATATTATTTGATTTCTTTGAAAGCCATAAAATATTTTTAACTTAGAATAAAATTTATTTAATCAACCCTATCATGTCATATAAACCTTGAAATTTAGTGGAATTCATCAAAAGCCTCAATATATAATTATTTGGATATTTATATTATCCATTTTTTTAATATTTCATTATTAGGGTAATTATTGCTTCATCATTGTGTCATAAATAAATTAAATTATTTATTGTCTACAAATTATAAATAAAATACCATTATAAAGGAAGTATTTTTATATTTATAATGAATCTTTATAGTTGAATTTATATTGTGTGTAACCCTATATTAAAAATGGATCTAATCCAAGTGGACCAAAGCAGATCATATTTTATTCCAAAGGTTTTTTTGGTCGAATTACAGTTATTTAATATAATTAGGACATGTGTTAGGGTAATTATAATATCATTTTTACCCTTAAACAAAAAGTTGATTTTAAACAATAACACAATGTTTTTCACTATTCATCAGAAATTAAATGTATTTAGAAAAATACCAAAAAATAACCCTAAGATAACTTCGATATTAAGATTTCAAAAAAGAAAACCATTTTGAAAAAAAATTATAAAATTTCAAAAAGTGGTTATTACAATTCATAATGGCTAGTTTGATTGGTCATGGTGTGTTAAAACTCCATGTTGCGTACACCGCGAGCCACTGCATTATTCAAAGTGAAACATACTGTGGAGGCTTGGGGAGTTACTATCTGAACATGTACTCATACAGTTATGTCACCACCCCATGAATAATAGAGTATAATACATGTCACATATTGGGTGTTTATGGATATGTGTATAGTCATGCATGTACACTTTCATTAGAATAGTAATAGGTATAAGTATACATGGAATGTCTCACATGATTACACACTACTATTATATTTAACTCAAACATCTAGTATCAAACCAAAAAATTACATGAACTAATCTACATGGAGGAACACTATGTGATATATAGCCATTATGGAAACCATAAGGCTACATGGATAACCATACTTCACATGTGATATATTAGTCTATATTATTTTTATTCATGTTTTCATTACTAAATTAGATTTATTATCTTATATATATTTCATAATATATTATATAACCACTATTTGTTCTTGACGATACATTTTCCTTTCCCCAGTTCCTTTGACATGCCTATAATGGATTTCATTGCAACCTATATCACTACTAATTTCCCTAGGACAAAAATATATGACCAAAATATCCCTAAATAGAACAACTCACTAAGATATTGTTTGGGACCTTCTAACACACACCAATCATTAGAATATGAGACTGATGGTGTCTCGTCAACCCTAACATGACTTAATTGAAATAGATTTCACTACCGTTGGATATCTCTACATCCAACACCGCCATTATCAAACAATATTCCAATGAAATGTATAGAAATGATCATTGATTATTGGAAAAGAATTATATATACCAGTGGAGGAGATAAATTGGTGGTAAATTATATTATTTAGACTCCCAATACATTGACCATAAGATTGTTCCTTAATAGAAAATTTATATATTCAAAGGAAAAATCATCTAAAAGAAATATCATAAAAAATAATCAATGAATTGATGGGTTTAAATAAACTGGAATTTTAAAAATAATATAAATGACTATGTTATCATAGTAAACAATGAATAGTTTCTATAATATTAATAAAAACCGTATTGAATGAAGAAGGAGGTGGAAATAAATATAAAATTTCCAGCTTCAAAGGACCATTTTCCAAAACATCGATACATTTTATAATCCAAAAACATTCCATCATCATTTTCATTAATGTTTGATGATAGTTCCATTATATATAATGATCACAATTCCTCATTATCTTTTACCATATATGGTAATGGAATGAAAAAATGAACATCCATAGGAAAATAATTCTATAGTTTTTTATAATACTCAACTAGGTTAGGATGGTAAAATAATTAAGAGAATCCAATTCTATTATCTAAGGGAAATTTTTTGGATGAATAGATTATACCAATCATTGTAAAAAAATCTCCCATTTTGGATAAAATAGAGGTGTCCAAATTTCTATATAAGACACCATATAAATGATATGAACAGTATCATACATGGTAAAACATTTATTTAATAATTATAAATAACCCACACAACCATCTATCTTAAGGATTATCCAAAATTCATCCAATGTATAAAAATTATGTCTCATGAAAAATGGAATAATCCAAAAAAATAACGATTGTTTTCCATGAAAAAATTATCATTTTAAAATATTTAATGATTGTACATTGAAAATAAATTAATTAGATAAGTCTAAATAATTTAAAAACCCATGTGTCATTCTACCCATCATTAAACTCTTTTTCCTTGAAAAGGAAACATCATGAGCCTCTAAATTAGGAATCGCATAAGAATAACCTTCTGTTAAATGATTTTATGCTATCACAGACACATGTCTTCTTAGAGAGGCCTAAATTATAAGATTATCATGAAATATAACAATATGATAATTTAAACTCCACTGTTAATCACTTTCATTCTTAAAAATCAACTTATTCACAATACATAATGGATCAGGCTCTATTCTGAGAAACATGATGAAAATATCACAAGCTCACATTATAGACATCAAACCATGATTTCACAACCAATATATTTCTCAAACAAAGGATTTGGTTATTAGGGAATGAATACAAACTATATTACATATACACTATGTCAATAACGTTTCCTTAATAATGATACCATATATAAAAGAGTTACACTCCCACTAATTAAAAATTGACTAAGATGAAAAACACATTGGAATAATCTATATATACAAAAACACTACTACATTATGAAATGATTAATATATTATAAACCAACCCTCTATGATTCATAATGAATAATTCTCTATGAGTATTTATCAATCATATCTTCATTTCCATATAATATACACATACCAACCACATCAATTCGTGTAATTAAATTAATCAACACTATTTAATGATATCAATATTACACACATTCTTCTCCAAAAATAATTTCATCCAAAAATATTGAAGAAATAATTTTGATATTGTCTATCATTGAGAAAACTATAAATAATCACATTAATTAAGGTTACCATACTCTTCACCTGATTTGAAAACTAATTATTCTCTCATAAATCACCCATTCTTCTTCAATTAGAAGAAAATGGTATGGTGTATTTATATGAATGAACTCTATCTACTTCAGACCCTTAGATACATATTTATAAAAAAAATTAACTATTACCCCTATATATAAGGAACCATACCTCTCCATGTATTTAGATATTCAACATGATGATTATAGATAATTTCCTTATAAATATTTTCCCACCAAGAACTCTAAAATTAAAATGATGTCGAAATACAAAAAATATTTATTAGTGTATATGAATAAATCTTCATAAAAACAAAAATATCAAACCCTAGAAGAAAATTACATGATCCATAACTTTATTTAATATATATGGTTCATTGGATGTGATTATTTATTTATATAAGACAATATAATTGACTGTTTATTTTTAGGCCTCCCTCGCTAAATGAGGAGTTTTGGGGATATTATTATCATTTAAAGTCATGAATAAAATACCTCTCAATTAAATCACCAACAAAAAGATTTTATACTCAGTCATCCCACCATAAATAGTGAACATAACCTCTCATCAAGGGATATGGCTGCTACATAATCACTGTGTTAATTTTATTTCAATAACCAATATAACCCTATAGTTAATTGACCCCAACTAATACTCTACTTCCCAAAGTAAAACTCTTTATAAGAATGAAATAATTGAATTTTGGTATGACACATTCCAAACAGAACCTTATATTTATGCTCTTAATATATGTTATGAACAATACATAAAATTAAATATAGTAACACTCTAAACAAATTAAGTGAGTGTGTCATTAATAGAGTACAATAAAAAATTATTTATAGGTTTTATCACTATAAACAATACATTTATCACTCTTAAATGTATTAATAGGAATATACATTTTTATATTTATGTATGCATACATTCTTTCGAGAACCAACTATTTGAACTTATAAAAATTATTTATATACCTATGTTTGACCTAAAATATCCACGGATCTCTTACCCTTTATATAATGGGGGTTTCACTGGGTACTATTAAACTATTCTAAAAATGGTATTCGAACTCCACTATCAGTAAATATGATTTGTGATGTAAATAATAATCCATTGGAGATATTGATGAAGTATAAGAGTGTAAGTAGATGATATAATATGTTATAAAAAATAGAAACACTATAAATTCATCTGGATGAATGTCCATGAATTATTACTCAATAATAGAAACTACTCCTCCATACCATCCATAACACATATTTCTAAACTCACTACATTATAAAAAAGCATATAAATCCCATTGTGGTCATCCAATTATCATTTTTTCTCAAGGTATTTCTCCCCAGTAAAAGTTATTATTGATCCATGAATTAAATAGAATAAAAACAAAAAATTATTGAATCCCACAAATCATAGAAAATTAATAAATGATATATATAAATCTTATTATAACAGAGAATTTTAATTATATGATGAAATAATGTAAATTTAATTCCCATATTGATAATAAACTAACACTATGAGATGATGTGGGTGATATAGTGATTGATATTAGTAGAAATATCTAGTTAAAATGGTTGATTTAGTAGCTCTAAGGGAATCTCAAACATCTAATCTAATGATACATTAATAATGTAATGACATACTCTGTTGTCTACAAGTTTGTTTTCGAATATAAAAAGGATATACATAATACATAATATTAAAATGAAATTATCTAATCAATGTCATTAACCTCAAAATAAAAAAAAATACCAGATTTTTTTTGGAATACATAGGAGTAAATCACCATCACCAGTGTACTGTAGGACATGATCAAACATGTATTCCTAAATAAATCCTTGACAAATTACATATATGGGTCACTTATAGGTATAGTGAAACCTTTAATAAAATTATAAGTAGTCACGCTACATTCTAGAATTTCCATCATCTCAAAAAATTGAATATTATTAAGTATCATAGAATGACCACACCTAAAAAATTATCATACTCAAACCATGGTAGAGTAATCCCAACACATTATTGAGGAAAAACATCCCTTAGTGGAATGATACACCATGTAGGGATCATGGTACATTAATCAATACCTGGTCAGAATATATCTACACCAACGCAGCAATTGGAATAATCCTTTATCATTTAAGGATTAATATCACCTAAAAACATTCATGTGATTATCAACAATAATAAAAGAAACACATTCCACATATAGGCAATGTCATCTGGATTAGTGGTAACTACTAGATTATTTTAATGAATGGCACTTATTGGCATTAATGGAAGGTATTATTCACTTTACACATGGGATGAAAATTCAAATATATTAAATCACTAAATCAAACCCGTTTTACTCAACTTAACAATTGATTAAGGAATAAAAATTTAAATGGTATATCTATTCCCCTATATCAATATTTGAGCTACCTGTCCTTGGTTGAATCCTCTATTAGACAAGATTAGCTCCCAAATATTAATTTATATCAATGTTAGATGACATAGGAAGAACATGAATGATCATAAATTACAATTGTGTGGTTTATGAACACCCTAATTTACTACAAAAATGATTCCATAATAATCTAGGATAAATAAATAGTTATCGGAGTCCCAACGAAAGGATATTTCATCGTTAACACTTATGCTAGGATTCATGGTATGATAACCAAACTCAAGATCACCATGACATTACTACACAAAATTTACTAAAAACCCCTATAATATCTAAATAAAAACTCTATTTATATTAAAATGCTTCGTCAAAATAATTTTACATGACCTAATGCACCAAGATCCGAGCTAGTTCAATGTTATGTCAATTGTCCCATCACAGTCCCATCTCTAAAAATTTAGGGGCTGGTGACTTCCACCCAGATTGTATAACTAATATAAAAGGATATATCCTTTATCAACATTAAATATCCAAAAAAATATATTTAAAAAAATATCAAACAATGATCATTAATATATTTATGTAACTAAATTGTTTAATGAATTCATGTTTTTAACAATGGCTATCATGTTCAATACCAAATAAAAAACTCCAAAAATTGGCAATGTATAAAAAGAAATAAAACCAAGAATAATAGATGAATAATAATGGAAAACACATCCACACCCCATTAAATCAATTTAGGACCACAAAAATAAATAAATAACGAATAGGAAACACTATATGCCACCATGGATCAAATTCAGTATATAGGCAAACTACATCATCAACCACTATGATGTTCATTTCTAGAAACCTTTATAGAAATAGAATATGTAAATCAATTCATCATAACCCATGGAAGGAATCATAATAAAGGGTGAACTCATATACTCAATAATGGTAAACAGTAGAGACATATTAGAATAACCCGAACATAACATAATGTGAATGTGAGAATACAATTGGTAAGCCTTATATTGTGTACGAAAGATGAGAATATTGAGTCAAGAAATAATTATTAGAAGTTCATATTATGACAATTATAAGAGAATAAAATAACATAATCCTGAAGAACATAACAATGGCATAAGACATAGATTTGTGGAATACCTAGAAGAATGGAAAAAATATATCAAAGATAGCCACCATGAAATTCATAACATGTTAGGCTTAGGATAATAATAAGTTTACCTATATCTGGTTTATAAGAATGTCTCATGTTTCTTATTTATAACATGTTCTAACAACCCATGCCTCATACATATAGATCTTTATCTAACCAAACATGGTCCCACTTAGTTCATAAAACATTTATCATTACCCAATTCATTTTAGAGAGATATCTGTCACAAATATCACATAATGAAAAACGTACACATGTGTTCCCAAATATCATAAAATATTAATCAAATCAAAACCCCTGAAAATGAATGGGTTTTATGAACAGTTCATCATATCATTTCCTTTGGAAAAGAAATTGGTTTGATAATAATTTCATCATAGTATATCACACAAATAAAGAAATAGTTTTAAAAGAATTATACCATTCTATAACCCATGGAAGAGAAACAAGATTCATAAACATAGTTTTACCACAAAAAACAAAAAATTTGTAGAAAAAATTTGAATTATATTCATAGATAATATCCCCAGTAAAGAATTTAAAATATAAATATATGTGATCATATAAGGAATATTATTTTGAATGATCATTTAAAATATTTCTTAGGGAATATTTTCTATCTAATTTTTAGAACATGAAATACTTATAAAATAAATTCATTTGAGAATATAATTTTAATAATAAAAAATCATCAAAAAAATCAGGATGATGGGATTTTTTATTCATGTAGTACATGTTAATAAATATTCATTTTTAATTTTTTCTAAAATATAACACACATTGGTTGGATAATGACATAAATATTAGTTCTAAAACATTATTCTAAAATGGAAAAAATGGTAAAAATTTCATTTTAAATATAATAGTATAAATATTAAACATTTTTATTTTTTAGAAAACTTGGTTTTGGAAGAAAATTGATTACATACTAAAGAGATAATTAATTGTGGAGTCTCTGGAAAGCATTTTCACAATTATATTAAGTAAAAAAGTATGGAAAATGGTGAAAAATATCATTAATAACTATTTGAGCAGAAATTTTTTTCCTTCATTGAGTGAAGGATCATATTATTTTATCATCACAAACATGTTGTAAACAATCCTAATAAACAATTAGATGTATCATAAAATCAATACCACTTTAGAAACCTTGAATAATAATAATCATGGAAGAATAACATAAAACATAACATAATATATCATGAGGATAAATACATTAGTGATATCACAATTCAAAGTGGTTTCATATAATCCTCATGAACGAATATTGGTTCATAACAAAACTACATCTCAATGAATGAAAATTGAGACATAAAATCCATATCAATTTTATAAATTCTGAGTTACAAACCCCATGAAAAATAAATACTAAAATATATATGTAAAACCAGTTATTTATAAGGAGAATAATAATAAAATAAAATCACTATTATTATATAATCGACATAAAATAAATATTTGGTTAATATGAAATATGTCTCATATAAGTGAAAAATTGAGACGGAAATCCCACACCTTAAATGTTGAATTTCTCCACAGACATAAAATTATCATATATAATAAAAATAAATTTATTATATGTTTATTTAAAAATAATATTCATGTATAAAATACCATATATGTTTTTTCATATTACCTATTATCATCTATGTGTTAATAGTTCCATGTTAATGTTATGTTTCAAGTAATTACTACTTTTTTATACAAGTATTTATTTGCAATTTATTGGTCCTCTTAAATTTATCATGTTATACTATAATAAAACTTTATAACAACAATATATATATAATAAATATTTATTATATATTAATTTATAATAATCTATAAAATTTAGAGATATGAAATGAAATACATCATTCGTGGAGATGGTAGGTCGTACGTATGCCTAAACGCTATTCCATTTTCGATATTTGAATGTTAGACATAAATATAAACGATATATTATAATTATAAATATTTTTTTTTCATACATATCACATATCATCATCAAAATCATCATTATTACCTTCCACATAAACTGTGAATGAATTTCATTGCTTTTGAGGTGGTAGTCCACTATGAAAATGAGTGACATTATCATATTCCACCAAAATGGAATGAATGAAGTTATGTGAGATATAATAACTAAATATGCACATATATATATATATATCATATTTATAATATATAAAAAAATACTTCATTATTTCTAATGTTGACATGTGGTAATTGAAAAATGAATGACATAGGTTTTTGAGGCTGTTGTCCTTGGTACCCATGAATGATGATTTTGTAACTCATTTTATGGAAGTGGAGATGGTTATAAGAAATTCACATAACATAAAAAATATATTCTTATATCATATATACTAAGGTTATTATATCATAATATACTAATAATAATTAATTAGGATGAAAAACAAACAAAACAAGTAATTCTCATTGATAATCATTTAGTCTTATTCGAGTATCCTTTTTTCGTTTTCAAAAAATCATAACTAGGTTGTATTTTATTCAATAATATGACTCCTAGGATGATAGTACATAATATGGAAGGTGACTTTGGTAGGTATTTTTCATATAAAAAAGGTAATATTGGTGTGAATAATATAGTAGAAGAGGTGGCCTTTTACAACTATGGTGTGTGGAACACTTGTAATATTTGGATAGAAATAATTTCACCAAATTTAATTCATGTTAGAAGGAAAAAATAATGGACCATGAAATTAAAATTATGGGATATGATCAAATTATTTCCCTAAAATGGGTCTTGAGAAAATTAATGGTTATTTTTATCCCTTATAATATTAGTTTAACCCATGGTAAAACAAATTTTACTCTAAATATGGTTATCAATTTTTAATACATACACTATTAATTTTAGTACAAAATTAAATTTATCATATCATATAATATAAATTATTAAAATTATAACTATTGAAACCATTTTTCAAAATTCAATTCATAGAAAATTTTGTTTTTAATTTTTAATAAGAACCACAAATGTGACGAGAATATATGTTTTTAAAGAGAAAAATGTTCAAATGTTTAAAATATTTATATATAAAATTCACCATTAAATTGATTAGATTGATGTAAAATGTATTAAATGATATATAAATAAACTAATTTAAATTTTAAAATAATTTTAAAATAAATTTATCATTATAAATACATCCAATGAACATGTATTTTTCAATTATAATTCATTATTTTTCATTATTAATTAAAAATTTATAGATCACATAAAAATAACATAAAATAACTCTAAGATAAATTTTAAATGATTATTTAAATAATTTAGTGTATATTACGTAATTGTTTTTAAATAGTTAAAATTTAATTTTATTAATGATAAAAAAAGAAATAAATAACATTTTCTTAGAAAATTGTTTTTTCAAAACCTATAAAATTTTTATTAAGAATTAAGTAATTTTTTATAAACATGATTTCATTATATAGAACCATTTTAATTAATATTAAAAATATATTTATTAATATGAATATCTCTATTTTTTGCAGCTATGTTATAACTGTCATTTTTTGAATAATGATATTAATATTATATTGTGGTTTTTTTATACTGAGTTTCTGTGTAATGAAAGATAACCTATTGTTACATGAAATGAACTATCAACATTGTGTTGTTTGTATTGAATTCTATCAAAAAATGAGTTTATTTTAATAAAAAGCATTCTTAAAAACTCTTGGAGTTACTTTATAACCCCACAAAAGGCTGTCTCCATATATATTTATCTCTATGATAAAAAAAATGAGGATAGTCTTGCCACATCTCATCTTCAAGTTCCAAAGTAGTTTCTTCAAATTGGAGGCTTTTTCAAAATACATTTCTAATGTGAGTTGACTTATTTCCTTGAACATGATATATATGATGAAGAATATGCACCAGTTGTTCTGCATAACAATGATCTTCCCCCAATGGTATGGCCTCTGTTTTCATTACATTTGAAGGGTTAGGTATGTAATTCCTTATGAATGATATATGGAAAAATATTAAATATTATAGAGGATTGGTGTATGTAACACCTGGTTGGATACCATACAGATATGTCAAGAATTTCAAAGGGACCAATATAAATAAGTATCAGTTTCCCTTTATTCTTGAAAATTGTAAACTTATTACATGGATAAATTATTATGAAAACCATCTCACCAACATAAAATTCTAGATTCTATCTAAAATTTTCAGCATAATGTTTATAAAAAATCTATGATGCAGTGATGTGTCTTTAAAGGATTTTATCCATAAATTCTATTTATTCATCTTTCTCAGGTCCCGATTTCAATAATTTTCTAGCTTCATTCAACCATGTGGTTGAACTATATATATTTATATAGAGGGTCTAATAAATATACATGGGAATGGTTGAGTTAATTCTATTATTGTATGAAAATTCATCTAATGGAACGTTTTTATCCAAAACAATCATGAAATCCATTGAATAATATATAAACTTTTCCTATAAGGATATAATTGTTCTCTCATACTGGAAAACTATATGAGGATGATACACATTACCATAACTCTCATCTATATCAACATCTTCTTCAATAATTCCACCATAATTTGATGTAACTATCCAGTTCCAATTATAAATAATGGGTTGTGGTACTCCATGAAACCATTCCCCTTACATATTGTATATCCATGTCATTTGATCCTAGGAGAAGTTTTCTTTGATATTGAAGAAGTTTACTTACTGAGTATGGTGTTCAAATAAAAAACATAAATATGTATTCCCTTTATACTTTATGGGAAGTATAATGACAAAATCCATGACGAGGTTTTCCCATTTCCAATCTATTATGGGTAAAGGATGTAATATCAACCTTCAATTTTTTCCTTCAACTTTATTTTTTTTATATACAAAGAACCATCATAAAAAATCAGTGATGTCCATATTCATTCCAACCCATTGGAAATAATCTTTGAAATATCTATAAATATTTATAAATCCTATATGAATTTAGAATATAGAACTATGAAATTCATCTAAACAATCCTTCCTCGATAAGGAATGGATGGAACCAATACATGGTTCGTGAACATTATCATTCATTCATGATAAATTTTAAACTCAATAAAATTTATAACCATATTTTTTAGATCTATATCTTCCTTCAAAACCACATTAATATTCTCTTGGATATATGATTAAAAATTTAATTGAGCGTGATATGATTTCCCCCCGTCCTTTTAGATTTCAAAATCCAAATTTTTCAAATAAACAAATATTTTGTATTTTGTGATCCTAATCATGTATAAGATAATATGTTCTATTAGAATCAAACCATTTCACACCTTGTCCTATTTTATAGTGTTTCAATGTATTAAAAACTTGTAATGATTAATAAAAAATAACCATATAAAATTGTGAATATTTTACACTTTCGATGTGAATATGCAGTATAAATTTTTTTGATCGGTAAATATGTCACACATTTAAATATATTGATTATGACTCTATATATTTAATGATTTAATTACCATAGCTAACAATAAATATTGAGTTGGATAATTATTATGACAAATCATTAATTTCCATAAGACATAAAATATAATTAAAAATATCGAATGAGAACAAAAACTAATAAATTATTGGATACATAACTGTGGATTACAAACCCTTATACAGTATAGGGAAATGTAATTATTAGTGAATTGTCTAATATTATCTTTAGTTCCTTGAAAATATGATCACATTCATCTTTAGATTTGAATATTTCTCCCTCACATGTTTACATGGTTTGTGTTTTAGATAGTACTGAGAAATTCTTTTTATTTTTTTGAAAATATCTAGTTAATCCAAAATAATTGGATCATGATCACCATGGATTATATGGGTCAACCTTTAATATACTCCTTCATTAATGTATCTACTAATATACCCTCATATGAGAATATATAAGAAATAAATTAACACTTTTTCATAAAAAATTAAAACATTTAATTTTTTCAAATATTTTCACCTTACTTAGGGTTTATACTAAAATTTTCTTGTGATCATAATTATATTACTTTATATTTGAATAGATAGCAATAATTTTTACAACCACGTGATTTTGAAAATAAATTGAATATTTATTTCATTAAACATTGAGGTTTTAAAAAACCAATTTATTATTATCGAGTCATTAAGCATAATTTGTCCCCTCAATGACTTGAATTTTGAAAAACTAACACACGTGGATTCCTTCAGTATGATATTTAGAGTCTGATAAGACAAATTATTTTTATGAATAGTGACATAACATTATGAATAGTACCATACTCTTTTAAATGGTAATGAATAGTAAATTGGCCGACTAATAGATTCTTTACCCATGAATGTATAAATAAAATTTAGACATCAAAAAAGATAAAAAAAAGATCATAGTATAAGTACTGGTATTTTTCTATGTTAAAATGTTTTAATCAAAATTTTATGAATAATTTAAAAATTTAAAATAGAATTTTATTTTCATAAAATGTAACCATAAATTTTTATTTTATTCTCCTATAATTATAAGTGTATTTTTTGGGACCTAGATTAATATTTCATGGAATTATAAAAGTAATTATTATTTTATTTTTGTTTTTTTTCCAATACATTTTGATTTTATATAAAAATTAAATTAAAGAATTTTTAATATTATTTAAAAAATTGGATATTAAATATTAATTCTACATGTCGAGAAAGGTTTGGGGGTAATTTTTGGGTGTTTTATAAAATATATGATTTTTGTGTGAATTGTAATAAACAAAAATTTACGTTAAATTACAAATACATGCCTAATTGGGTTATAATTGATGTAATTATAATGTAATATCACTAAGTTCGAACTCTCATGAACATATTACTATTATGGGTCACATGAATCAACACTATTGGTTGTATTGAAGGAAATTATAAAACATTGAATAAATTATTCACAAATTACCCATCTACTCCAGTATTAAAAACCCCCTCACTCCCTCTTCTCTTGACTTCACTCGAGCATTGTGCCTTGCATAAATTCTCCTCAAATATCTTCCTAAGATCCTACATCACAGCCAGAATCCATCTATCTCATTAAATGACCAAAAACTCTACCCTAATGTGGCTCTCAATGAAAATTAATTGAAGTTGTAAATTCCAATTTTCATTTGTTTTATTTCAAGTTCATTTATTTTTTTTCTATCCTCAACACTTTTCATGAAAATGTTGTTATGACTCTAGTAACTTACTTGTACTCCAGAGTTTTTATGATAATTGAATAGTTCTTTATCCTCTCTCGTTTACCCTTCTTTTATACTATAAATGAACATACCATCCGAGATGCATTAGTTTATGACATTCAAGGATGATAGGTTTTCAATTTCTATAACTATCTTCATTTATGGTCATAAAACAATTTAGATGGTTTAAAGAGAGTATAATATATGTATTATAACTTATTTAAGGATATTTAATCCTTTTTTTACTAATGATAATAAATATATAAACCCAAATGAGTTTATTGTGATCAAGAGCCACCAACTAAACCAAACAATTGGCATTCTTGATTTATATAATAATTCGTCTTCAATTACAATAAGCAAATGATTTATATGACCAAGTAATATAATTGTTGATCAATAATAACAGAAAAATTTCATTTTTGACAACCATTCACATTCTACATGTTTATCTATAGATGAATTTAAGTAAACCGATAATGGAAACAAAAGAAGAATACATACCCAAAAAATGAAATTGAATCTCTTAACCCATCAAAAGACCCCTAATGAACCCATAATGGTTATAATAAATCAATTAAATGTTGATAATATTAATTATTCATTATTTTATTAACCTAAATTTGGTTATTATGGACATATAAATCATTTGGTTATTGTATTATCTTTTTACCTCAATTTAATATTTATTCAATCATATGTATTCTTCATAATTTTTGTTTGAATGTTCTATATATATGTTCAATCCATAATCCTATCTTCATTTATAAGGAGTTATATGTTTTAAAAGGATCTTTCAAAATTACTTCTACAAATACAAGCCAGTTTCAAGGCACTTTCTCATTGTTCTGACCAAATTTCAAGGGAAAAATACAATTTATTTTAATATTTCATTATCTTTTTAAAATCACTTGTTTTATTATTAAAATCATTCATTCATCATTTTGGGTTTTATAAAATGAAATTTCCAAAAGAATAATTAATTTTAAAGTAAAAGATTATTTATATAAAGAATTATTCAATTATTTTATTAGAGTATATAAATATGTTTCAAAATTCTATTGATTATTATATATTATTGGGGTTATTATTGATGATATAATCTACCATATTTAGTTTGATGGTTTATTATTAGTTTTTCTGTGGTTATGCTATCAAGAAACATACAATATTTTACTCTAAATGGTTAGTGTTTATGCTTAATGTTCATGGAATGTTATTTATATTTCACATGATAGTTTCAATATGAATGTATATGTTGTTTATGTTTATCCATTTCTATATTAGGAATTAATTGAACTTTTTATGTGACGGGTGGGGCCCAATACATCCCATAGATAAATCGGTAGGTCTCATGAGGAAAATAGATATAGAATTGGCCCAGGCCTTGTCTATATTTAGATATGGTGTTGGTCGAGCCATTAATCATTATTAGATGTCTTGGCCGAGGCCTTCACGGTATGTTTCTAAATTACTGAAATATATATTTACCTCATTATGAAGTTATAAATTAAATGTTCAAGAAGTTATTTGGCTAGTAGAATACCAATGATTATATTTTATTGTAGAAATATTTAATCAACACATATTCCTTCCACAATGTTTTCAAGAATGTTATTTTTAAGTCATGTGTTTTAAATAATTCAAACTGTATATTGTTTATGTTTATTATATTTTCTGGTTTATTTTTTACCCATACTGATCGTTTGAGCTCACCACTTTCTGATTTTTCATTTTCCTAATATATTAATGTTCCTCACGGATAAATTTAACATTGTGGATGTTCCCAATAAAAATTATATTATTTATTTCATTTCAAGATATAATGTTGAACTTAAGTCTGTATCTTGTCTCCAAATCGACTAAACTACATGGTCCTTCAGGATGTATATTCCTTGTTTAGATTCCAATTTAATAAAACAAGGCACCAGCTCTAGGTGGCTGGGTTCAGGTCATTACAATTGGTATCAGAGGATGTTTAGTAGAAAAAATAGAAACTAGATTTTGAAATGTAGATTAGGGAACAAAACCCTAAGATAGTCTATGAGGATAACCATATAATAAAATCCTATATTTTCTGGTATGCAATATAGTATCTAGATATTTCTATAATAAAGGTCCATTTTTGGATACAATAGTATATATGTTTCTCGTATAGATGTACCTAGGTGTGAAAAGAAATACAAGGAGATTCATTCTAGACCTATGGTATCTTAGTACACAAAAAAAGGGCCTTTTTACTCACCTTCTTTGACACTACTGGGTTATATTCATAGCATAATTCATTTTTTCATTACATGCCATTATGAAGGATTTAAATGTAATTTATTCCTCAAAAAACCCATTTTTATGATTATGGGTTTATCCAGGAAAAGGATTACAATTTCTGTTATGTATTTTTTTTCTTACGTTGAGATAGTACATTATGATTCATAACATATTATAGTGTATTCCATTATTTAGAAATGTCTCATAGTGGAAGGAATGGAAACAAAATGAACACGTGTATCCCATTTAGGTATTAACCTCATATATGAGAGAAGGATGTTGGATCTGGAGCTGTGACTAGTGCGGAATAAATTATAACTATAATTGAACAACATACTTAAACAAATAACAATAACATTAACTGTATGAAGCATCTTAATAAACAATGTGAAGGATCTATATTAGATAGATTTATGACAAAACAACTCCATCATTTAAGGGTAATACAAACCCATTCATACTAGATAATTTCATAAGTTCTTTAGAGAAGATATTTCTCTCCATGATATGTAACGAAAGGGAGAAAGTTATCAGGGAACTTTATCATCTTTTAGGAGATGTTGATCTATAGTGGTAACTAATTCCAAACATAAACGAGGATGAAAATATATAAATCATGGAATGGAGTTAATTTAAAGAACTTTTCTAAGATAAATACTTTCCTCAGGAACATTGAGAAAATATGGGATGACCGTTTCTGAATTTGAGGCAAAAGGATGATGATAATATTACAATTTAAGAATCTAACTTCACAAGGAAAGAAAGGAATGATATAGACTATATAAGTTATCCAGGGAGAAATAATTATTGATACTTTGATGGCTTAAATCCATTCCTCTAGTGGGCACTAGCCTACCAAGATTTCTCCTCATAATAAGCTATAGGCATACGTGATATCATGACATAAAATTAGTTCTCTATGTCTTATGAAATTTTAAGAAATAAAGATAATAAGAGGGTTTCTAAAAACTCTATAAATGGAAATATGAAAATAGGGAAGAATGGAAGAGTTTACATTCCATCATGTGATAATTGTAGAAGGAAATTCCCCAGTTCCTTCTTGAATAGAAAAGGGGTGTACTTTAAGTGTAAATAGAAAGGAAACATATTGGTGTATTATAGGGGAATAAAGAAGCTATTAATGATTACTAATATAATTTTATGGATATGGGACACTATGCTAATTATTATTCAAAGATTCAAGTAAACATCCCTCAGAAATTACAAAGGGAGAAGAGACAAGCTTATGCAATCACTACTAATGATATTGATGTTCCTAATGACACTGTAGCAGGTACTTTATTTTTTTCCTCAATCCTAGCCATTGATTTATTTTATTATGGGTCATTTAATTCTTTCATATCATCCCCATTTTTACAAGTAAATTATATATTTCTAATTTTATTTAATAATGGAGTTGTCATTCAAATATCCTAAGGAATGTATCATTGCAACAATGTTGTATCAGGATGTCCCCATTATAGAATATAAACAATCCTTATCATATGATATTAGTATCATACCCATGATTGATTTTGATATAATTCTTTTAATGGATTATATTTAGAACCATGGTCTAAAAATTAATTCTAATATGAAGGAGGATGCAATTTTTGTGGATGATGTGGAATCCATTTTCTTTAGGGGAGAAGCAACACCATCTGATTTTCATCTAGATCCACCCCCAGTAGTACTACTAAATTCAATTATTTGGGAGGAAGTGAACACAATATCAATGGGTAAGGAAATGAATCAACAAATAGATGACATATTGATTATGAAGGAATATGTCGATGTGTTTTCAGATTGTTTACCTAGACATACTCTAGAGTGAGAAATTGAGCTTTCATTTATTTAATTCATAGTTCATGGACATTAAAAATGAATCCTTATATAACCGACACTGTGAAATTAGAAAAACTGAAGAAAAAAATAGAGTAATTGAGTGAATAATAATTTATTCTCTCTAGTGCTTCTCCACTGGGATCCCCAGTTCTTTTTATCAAGACGAAAGATGGGTCTATGAGGTTGTGCATTGACTACATGGAGATAAATTATATAACAATAAAAAAAGTATCCCCTACTTTGCATTGATGACTTATTTGATAATATTCATGTAGATCCATATTTTTCTAAAATTGATCATTTATCTAAATATAATCAGTTTCTAGTTAGGAAGGAAGAAATTGAAAATAGAACATTTCAATCCAGGTATAGGTATTATGACATTACAATAATTCCTTTTAGACTAAATAATGCACCCTATGTTTTCATGGATCTAATGAATGTATTTTTTGAGTAATGTATTTATAACATTGTGGTGTTATTTGTTGATGATATCTTAGTATCCTCCAAAAGCTATGAAGATAATGGAAATCACATGCGCACTATTTTGAATACTCATAGAAGAAATTAATTATATGGGAAGTTTAGTATGTGTGAATTATGGCTTCAATCAATTTTCTTTCATGGACACATTTTCTATATGGATGTAATATCTATTGACCCTATGAAAAAAGGATATGCAATAATGGAATACTCCAACGAACATAACTGAGGTACATAGTATTATTTTTTAACGTTATTATCAACATTTCATTCAGCGCATCGCCTGTTTGGCCAACCAAATGACCAAGATTACACGTTAATGGGTTATGTTCATATTGAAAAAAGAATGTGGGGAATGTTGTGGGGAATATTGTGAGGAATTGAAGAATATATTAGTGAATGCTATATTTCTGATTCTAAATTCAAGGAATGATGGGCTTGTGGTCTATAGTGATATATCAAAGAAAGGAATTGGTTATGTCTTTTTGAAAAATGATAGTGTTATTGCCTATGCATCAAGGTAGCTAAAAACTCATGAACAAAACAATCCTACACACGATCATGAGTTAGCAGTTGTAATATTTTCTCTAAATATATGGATACATTATCTATATAGTAAAATATGTGATATATATATAGATCATAAGAATTTAAAATATATCATCACATAGAAAGAATTCTACATGAGGCATAGGTGATGACTCGAACTACTCAAGTATTGTGATTGTACCATACACTACCTCCTAGGAAATGCAAAAAAGTTTCTGATGCATTGAGAAGGAAGGATCATAAGGTTATAAACAAAATTACAATGGATAAAGATACACTGAATAAAGATCTAGTGGATATAGATATGGGAATTATCAATGAATGTGAAGCATCACTATTTTTTTAAAATGGTTGTCCAATTTTCTTTATTGGAAATAATTAAACCATCATTGTCAGATGATGAGAATATTCAAATGAGAATTAATGTTGTAAAGTATAATATGTTGGCTGACATCATGTGTGAAAATGGAATTCAAAAATTTGGGAAGTGGTTATGTGTTCCCTCTCTAACTGAGTTGAAAATGGAGTTATAGGATGATGCTCATAGATTAAATTTCTCTATACATACAAGTAGCACTAAGATTTATAGATATTTAATGGAATATTTTGGGTAGAAATACATGAATAGGGAAATTGGTGATTATGTATCATGATGTTTAGTCTATCAATAAGTGAAGGATGAGCGACCACATCATAGTGGGGTCATGAAAAATCTACCTATTTATACATGGAAATGGGATGACATTACCTTGGATTTTTTCACAAGATTACCCAAAACTCAAAGAATGAGTGATTCAAAAATGAGTAATTGTTGATTGACATATGGAATCTTCACATTTACTCACTATAAGAGATGATTTACCACTGATGTGCCTAGAACGAATCAATATAAATGATCTTGTGAGACTTAATGGAGAACCTATATCAATTGTGTCTGATTGTGATCCATGATTTACATAAAAATTCTAGAGATGTCTTTTGATTTTTTTGGATAATGAGATTCAATCGAGTACTGCTTATCACCCACAAAATAAGGGGCTATCATAAAGGATGTTTCAAACCATTAAGGACATGTTTATATAATTTTCACACAACTTATAATCTATGTGGCATCAATATTTACCTTTAGTAGAGTTTTTATACAATAATAGTTTCTATTGCAATATTTAAATGGCACTATATGAAGCATTTTATGGAAAGATATTTCTTACACAAATGTGTACAGATGACGTTTATGAAAGGATGCTAGTGGGCCCAGAATATCTGGAGGAATCAACATTTAAGGTAAATACAATTTAGTGCTATATAAAAGTAGGTAAAATCAGAAAAAACGCTCTATTGATAATCAAATAAAGAATTTGTAATTTCATGTGGGAGATCATGTTTTATTAAAAGTATCTCCACCGAAGGGTGTTATAAAATCGGTTAGGAAAGGGAAACTCAACCCTAGGTACACAGGCAATTTTTAAATTCTAGAGAGAATTGGAGCTATTGAATATGTTTTGGCTATGCCACCTAGGTTATCTAAAGAACACAATGTGTTCCATGTCTCATTGCTGAAATATTACATTCCAGAACCAAACAATGACCTCTTTAATGAATTTATAAAATTGGAACCTGACCTATCTTACTGTGAAGAACCTATCCTGATTCTGGACACAAAAAAAACAAGTGTTGATAAACAAATCATTATAGTTGTAAAGATACTTTGAAAAAATAATGAAATTAAAGAGGCAATATGGGGTCTTAAAGAGCATATGATGAAGAACTACCCAAATCTCCTTGTGATGTAATAATTTTTGTAATTTCAATGATAAAATTTCAGTAAGGTGGGTTTGTAACACACCCACATTTTGAAAATAAATTTAATATTGAATGCAAGAAACACTGAGTCTCAAAAAAACACAACATTGTTATAATGTTTCCAATAAACATAATTTTTTCACCTATGTGATTATTCTTTAGAAAAAATGACATAAATTGTTGCATTTATTATGGTATTTTGAGTTTGATAAGAAAAAAATAATATTTTACACACAATGACATACCTTTAGGAATAGTAACATACTATTATGAATATTACAAAACCTTAAATAGGAAGAAAAATTGAAACGTCACCCACGAATGTAAAAATACAATTTAGTCATCATAGAATTAAAAAAAATGATCATAGTATAAGTATTGATATTTTTTTATATCATAAATATTTTAATTAAAATTTTATATTTTATATAATAATTTAAATTTGAAATTTATTTTCATAAAATGATATCATAAATTGTTTTTTTGTTCATATAGTTAAAATATTATTTTATAAGACCTATATTAATTTTCCAAGGTGTTATAAAATGTGTTATAGATTTAATGTTTCTTTTTTTGAATAAATAATGATTTTTTTGAAATTAAAGTACAAATTTTAAAAAATTATTTTCCAAAAATGGATCTCATTTTTGAATTCTGAACGTGAAAAAAATTCTTGGGGTGAATTTTTCATATTTATCTAAATTACTTGATTTTTTGTAAATAGTAAAATATGATAATTTAATATAAATGCAAAATACATGATTTCTTGGGTCAAACGTGATGTAAGAATGATGTAATTTCACTAGGTTCAATCTCACATGCACCTATTACTATTATGGTTCAAATGAATAGACACTATTGGTTGTCATGAAAAAAATAATAAAATAATGAATAAAATATTCACAAATCACCCTCGCATCCATTATAAAACCCCCGCATTATCACATCTATTAACTATTCTCATGCCTTGTTACATTTCTAAATTCTACAAAAATATCTTCCCAAATTCCTCCCCCATTAAAATCATCCATTGTTCACATAAAATCCCAAAACCTCTACCCTAAATAGGCACTCAAGAAATATTACTTCAAGAGGTAAATTCCTCATTTCATTTCTTTTATTTCAAATTAAATTATTTTATTTTCTTTCCTCACATACATTAATACAAATTTTTTGATTAATCTAGTACAATAAATGTATTGGAGTGTTGTTATGAAAGCATAATAATTCTTCATCATCTCTCATTTACACTTCATTTATACTAAAAATGGAAACACCATCTAAGATATGTTAATTTATAACATTTAATGAAGGAATGTTTTCAATTTCTATTAACATCATCAATTCTAGTCATGAAACAATTTTTATGGTTGAATTAGACTTTAATATATGTATTATAACCTTTTTAAGGATCTGTAATACATTTTTTATTCATGATATTAAATTATAAATCAAAAGGAGTTCGTTGTGATCATGAACCGCCAATTAACCCAAACAATTATCTTTTATGTTTTATAAAATGATTCATCATCACTCCCAATAACCGAAAAAATATAATGAAAATGTAAGATCATTTTTCAATAATAACATACAACATATATTATGGAAAAACACTCCAATTATACATGTTTAGCCATACATGTTTATAAGAAACCCGATCATGAAAACAAGGGAGGGAAACACTCTTAAAAAATGAAATTGAATCTCATAACCCATAAAAAGGCCATGAATGTAGCTATTATGGATATAATAAATAAATTATGTGTATATATGGTTATTTAATAAATAATTTATGAACATAAATTTCATCATTCAGGTCATTGAGATAAAGTGAGGAACACCATTGGACTTAATGTAAGGGTTTTCCACCCAAACCTCAATTTTTATTCGAGTTACTTTTATTATCAAAATAACTCAATTAAGATTATATTCCTTCATATTTAATAAAAAAAATTATTTTTAATGTTCTATAAATGTTTTCAAATCATAATACTACCTTCATTAATTAGGAATTATATTTTTAAAATGATCTTTCAAAAATTCTTTTGGAATTACTAGCCCGTTTCATGGGAATTTGTCAAATTCATTCATATTCTCCAGGGAACACTCTAATATTTTTTTAGAAACCATTATTTTATTTTTAAAATAACTCATTTTATTATGAAAATACCATATTAGTTCATTTCAATTTTTATATATACACTTTTCTAAAAGAACTCTTCATTTCAATGTAAACTAGTATTTATCTCATCATTTAGTCAATGATTTTATAAGATTATCTTCATTTATTTCATCCCTCCTCTGGATCATTATTTATTATTAGGACTAATATTTATGATAGAATCTTCCATATTTAGTTAAATTTTTTATTGTTAGTTTGACTATAGATTTGAAAACTGAAAAAAATTCATTATTATACTCTAAATAGTTTGTTCTTATGCTCAATATTCGAGGAAAGTTATTTAAATTTCATATGTTAGTTTCAATATGAATGAATATGTTTTTTATTTTTAACCTCATTAATAAGAATAATTAATTTTACTTATTGTGTGATTTTTGGGTCCCTCTATAATCCCTCGATGCATTGGTAGGACTCATGAGAAAAATAGGTTTAGACTTGGCAGGGGCCCTACCCAATTTTAGATATGATTTTTTAAAAGGCCATAATTATGTTTTTATGTCTTGGACAAGTCCTTGAAGGTATGTTTTAGAATGTACATAATAAGAATTTACCTAATTATAAAGGTATAAATTCAATTTTCATGAGGTTATTCGACTAGTATAATACCCATGATTATGTTTTGTTGTGGAAATATTTACTCTGCTCATATTCATAACATAATGTGTTCATGACTATTATTTGTAAAGGAATGAGTTTTAAATTATTCACCATGCCTAATGTTTATGTTTATGGTATCTTCCACTTTATTTAAAACCCTTACTAAGCATTTTACTGCACCCCATTCATATATTTAATTTTCTCAGAACATGAAGAATTTTATTATAAATGACCTGTAGGGATAAATTTATAGTTTTGGATGTTCCAAATAAAACAAATATGATGTGTTTAAATTAAATTTTTTATGTTGAACTTATGTAGGTAACTTTTTTTCAATGATACTAAACTACTCGATCCTTTGGGATTCATATTCCATATTTATATTCCCATGTAATATAATAAGGCATCGTCTCCAGGCATCTGGGGTTGGGACGTTACTGAACATTTATAAATAATATAATGAAGTAATCAAGTTAATATATTAATTCTATATTCAATTAATTTATAATAACAACAATGGAATTATTTAGAAATAATATAATCACTATATATATTTATAGTTTTCATAACATGTACGGAATGTGGCCTTGGGTATATCCTCCTTCATGAACATCAGATAAAAATATCTAGAATGAAGGTAATTCATGGAAAAGTGATGACTTCTATAGGGTGGATAAAAAGAGTCATCCTTAGAGGGAATATGATACATCTTCTTAATTATGATCTTTTTTATCTCTCATAAATTCTTACTGAGACATAATAATCCATATTTATTTTTAATAAAAATAACCTGTTCACTCAATTCTTATACACTTGGTTGAATGAATCCCTTATGAATTTTTTCTGAAAAAATAATATTCGATGCATGAAACTCTATCGGCGATAATCTATAGAGTGTCTTTAAAATTGGTATGTAACCATGTATGAGTTCTATTGGGAACTCAACTTCAAATTTTAGTGGATGGTTATAAAACCCTTTTAGATATATATAAAAAAAATCAATCATAGAAGGAATTTAATTATCATCATGTTTTTCCCTAATAAATTGAGATAAATACCCCCAAATGAATGGGCATTAATCCCCACACAATATATATGATCTCCATAGGATGTTTGTACACATAATGAAATTGATAAATAATCATTTAATGGTTTGGAATTTCAAATTTTACTTCCCTTACATGACCATTTATGTGCTATTTATATAGATAAATCAAATCCATGATCATGATGAGATAAAATTCAACTAGTGGATGAAAGGTATGATTTATAAAATAAACATTCTACAAAATGTTAACCAGAGATGAATTCTAGACATGTGATGTGATCATATAACTATGAGGGGTTTTCGTTCCTAACTCTATATCTATTCATTTTTTGGAACATCAGAACCCTTAAAATTTTCAATAGTTTTGAATGAATATTGAGATACTTAGTAAAATAATATATTATATGTTCAAGATTTGATGGTATGTTTTCCTTTCAATACAAAATTAGAGAACCCCATTTGAGAAATAATAACCCCATGAAATTCCCTGTTATCTATTATCATAGATCATTAGGGGTTAAATCATTTTCAATATACATTATATTTGGTTATTGGATAGATTAATATATATACCCATTCCATTATATACACTAGAGAGTGGGTGGGGCATTTTTTATATTTATCTCTATTATAGTTTGTATCTGACTTCTCAACACTTCAACTATCTATTTATTGATGTCCTCCATTCCAAAAATAAATCATTTTGTAGTCCCCTTAAGACAATTTTCTCAATGACTCCTTCCAAAATATGATTAAAAAATGAAATATCAACTTCTTATTTATATGGATATTAAAATTTCTTTTCAATTAAAAAACATTCTTGTAAAATACATGATATTGATTTGTATCAATGACCTATATTTACACCTTGATAGCACATCAAAAAGTGTATTTATAGATATTGAATTATATTATGTATAACTACATTTGTAGAATCTTTTCATCCATGGATGAATCAATAAAATTTAAATTTAGGTTGGATAATAATAACACAGATGTACCTCAAAATGTATGTAATATATACCACTTTTGTACCAAAAGTAATGTCATTGTTTTTATTCAGCTCATGTAACTCCTTCTCCTTATTATTAAAAAATATGTACGGATTATAAATAATGAAAAATAATTTCATGAACTCTTTACCAACGCTGCAATCAATTTCATCCCTTTACATTATATTATTAACAATAGTTCACAATCCATCCACTTAACCCTCCAAAAGTAGGAATCCCTAAAGTATTTTTTATTTTGAAAACACTGGAAAAGGGAGAATATATTTTCAGTGTCCCTGATCCATTGTTTTATAATTATAGGATCATATGACTCACAAAAATATGGGGTAATTTGCCGCATGAAGGTCCCAACCGAAATGTTTCCCTCCTTTGTTCATTTTAAATATAAGTGTGTTTCATAGCTTGGGAATTTTTTTGATTATAGAAACATGATTATTCATTCCATCTCTCAAAATGATTTTTTCTTAGGAGTAAAATTCTATCACCATTCATCTCACTTATTATTATCATGGTTCCTTCGGGTTCTACCATTTAATTTTACCAAAAATCACGTTATAAGAACTTTTAATCCTAATGGTGAATGAGTCAGTCTGAAATATTCCATATTGGATACCAAAATCTTAACAACTTATTTAATATATGATACATAGTATTATCATAATTCACAAAAATTCATTATCAATTTGAATCCGACATGATATTTTATTAATATTTTTGTGAATTTCAAATGTGTATCCCCTAAGAGTGTCATACTAGGTGCGAGGAAAGATCCATTATCAATATTTATGTGATGATAGATTAAATATAAATTTGAACTTTTAAGATTTATTACCTCTAGCTTCCACTATTCTATATCAACATGAAATTTTAAAATCTAGACATGGATTTAATTCCATGGATACCACATGCTCTTCCGTTTATAAAAATTCATGAAAATTTTTCATCACATTGAATCATCCTTAAAATTATCCTTAGACATTTCCTAATGGATCATAATATGTTTTTATATTCATATTTTCTAATAGTTTTCTGAACAGATCCTCTTATAACAACTATAGCGACCCAACTTTATCATATTGAGATATTATGTCAATTTTGAGGAATAATCATTATATTGCATAAGCACATTGGTAAAAACCTCATATCCCACTGTGATCATCATTACTACCACCCTTATTCAACATATAATATGTAAATAATTTAATCATATTCTTGGGAATTAATATTTAATAAAGGGTGAGATCGAATAATTAGTAAGTGTAAGCAAGAGGGATTCACAAGCATAACATTAATGTAAGGATTTTAGAACATAAAATTAATATTTTAAAACCATTTACTCCATAACAAATATCATAATTTTGAGTCACGGAATAATTATTGGATGATTATAATAGATGAACCATAATATAATCCAAGAACACAATAGATGAGAGCATAACATTTGAATAAGACATCTAATTTTGGAATACACGTATAAATATAACATATTATGACAAGGATACCCAAAAAGATATTCATACCTTATTATACATTTGATAACCACCCATGTAAATAATTCATTCTTGGTATGACCTCATGTATAGCCCATTTCATGGATTTTATAATGACCCATGTACCCTCCTTGGGGTAACCACCCTTTTACCCTTTGATCTTTTGGAATATTTATCATCACATAATGCCTTGGATGGACATATTGGATCCACCTATATCATAATGAAAATTAGAAATATGTGTTCTAAAAGATCATAAAACATTATTTATATCATAAAATATGAAAATAAATGGTTTTCATTATCATTTTATCATATCGTAACATGTGAAAAGAAACAAGTCTCATAATCATTTCAATATTTCATCATTGCACAATTAATTAAATCAGAAGTGGTTTCATATGAATTATATCAGGGAATAACCCATTTAATAGAATCTTGTTTCATAAGGATCATGTCCAAATAAACATAAAACATTCATATAAATAATAATATTGGTATCCATGGATCATATCCCTAGTAAGGCATAGTTATTATCAACAAATGACATCTGTGATGGAAAATAATTTTAAATGATCATTTAAAACATTTGTTTAATAGAATTTTCTTCCGACATTGATTTTTTAAAATATAAAAAACTTCAAAAAACATTTTTTGGAAAAAATATTGTATATTTATAATGAATGATTCAAAAAATTATTGTAATGATGATGGGATGTTTTATTAATTCCTCACATGTTGAAAAATAGATTACTTTTATTTTTTTGTTAAAAGAAAAACAACTATAATTATGAAAAAGAAACTAATGTTATTTTTTAAAAAATCATCAAAAATAAAACATTAATAAAAATTTATTTAAATATAATATGATATTAATAAAAAAATAAAAAGAATATTAGAAGACATTATTTTGGAAGAATATAGATATCAGGACGAAGAGAGAAAAAAATTGAGTTTTCATAAAATAATTGATTAATTATTTTAAATTATAAAGAGTGAAAAATGTAACTATTAATCTCATGAATAACCATTATATAATAAAATTCATCATTTTCATGAGGGACTAGTCATATTTTTTTTTTGGATTGGATACATTACCTAAATAATCCCAATAAATGTTGAAATTATAAAATGAAATCATTACTAATTTAGTAACATTGAATAAAATTCCACAATAAGAAATAATATATAATGGAACATAAAATATTATGGGGGTAAAAAATTCATTATATCACATGTCAATAAGGAATTATATACACCTCTAAAAATAATATAGTTTTAACAAATAATGTATCTCTCAATTAAGGAAAATTGAGACAAATATCCTCTTCCAATTTATTAACAATTGAGTTATAAAACACATGAAATAAGTTTTTTAAAAAAGATTTTTAAACCAAAATAATTCTCATATGAGTAATCAGAGTATAAATTAAAATAAATTATATACACCACTTTAATTAAATTGGTATTGAATATTCCATGTGTCTCAAAAATGTACAAAGTGAGACAAAAATATCTAACATTGTATCTTGACTTCCATCGTATATGTTCAAACATTAGATATAATAAATAGAAGTTTATAATATATATATTTATGAAAAATATTTATATATAACACTCCATATATTATCTTCTTATTCAATTTTATTGTTAACAATTCTACGTTAAACATATGTTTTATGTAATAACTGCTTTGATTTTTATATTTGATTGGAATTTTAATTTATTTTGTATTATAAAATTGATATTGATCCAATAATATATAAATTTTTTTACAAGATATAAATTTCATTTATATATCTAGTGTATTTTTGTTAATATTAATCAACATGATTTAGTAGGAGGGAAATGAGATACACCATTTGTGGATATGAAAGGTGTTAGTTACACAAGAAAGTGGTCCCATTTTCTTATCGTATTTACTGGTAGAATGTTAAAATATATATTATCATTGAATTTTTTTTTCATACATATAATATGTGCTCATTAAAACCATCCTTATTAGCATATATCTACATTTCTAATGTATCACATCGCTTCATGAGGAAGTAGTTTGGTGTACACACGAGGGACGTTATTAGATTCCAAAATGTGGAATGAATGAGGTTGTGTGTGATATGATAATTTTAAAGTATAATATTAATATAAATATGATATGTAAACAATAAATTCGTAGTTATGACATGTCATTATAGTAGGTTATAGAAAAAAATATGTAATTGGTTTTTGCGGTGGTTGTCCACCACAGACACAAATGATGATTTCATAACCCATTTGATTGATAGAGAGATTGTGGTAGATCATTAAAAAAATTAAAAATTAAAAATTATTAAGAATATTTTTAGGTTATTGTACAATCATTGTATAAAAATAATTTAATTATTTTGTGAAATAAATAATAAAAAAATTAATAATTGAATATTACGACTTCTATGAGTATCCACCCAAGGCTTCCACACAAATCCTTCCTATAATAGATTCCATTCAAAAATAAGGATTCTATAATGATATGAGAGAAGTTAAGATTATATTATCAAAGGTAATGTGTGAATAAAAAAGGATTTTAATTTATAAAGTGCATAGGACAGGTGGTTTTATTTTATATGTGTGGGAGTGGTACAATTGTAATTTTATGAAACAAATAATTCACCCCTTATATTCTTTATATAAAAAGGAATAAATAATGAATATTTCTATGTCCTAAAAGACTTATGGTAGGAATATTCATATAAATGGGTGTCAGAAAAGTTTTGTGTTATTTTTAACCATTATCTTTTTCTATTAATCACCTTGTAAAACAATTTTTATCTTAACCATGGTAAATGATATTAAATGTACTTAATATTCATTTAGGTAAAAAATTAGTTTTAAATTATAAGAAAATATAAATTATTATGATTCCAAACATGAAATCCATTTTTCAAAATTCAATTTACATAAGCGAAAGTTTTTAATTTAACATCAATCATATAGCCATGACATGAAAGTAGTTCATTAAATTGAAAAGTGGTAAAAAAAATTATTTGTTTTTAAATTAATATTCAGTATTAAATTGACTATATTAACCATAATTTTATTTTTAGACTTATAAATGTACAATTTTTTAAAATAATTATAATTTAATATAACTTTTTAAAAATATTAAATAAATAGTTATTTTTAATTAATCTTCATTATTTTTCATTATTTAATCAAAAGTAATATTTTAATAAAAAATACAAAAAAATCACCATATTATAATATTTAAATGATAATTTAAAAAATTAATTTTATCATATCAAATTAATTTTCTAAAAGTGTGAAAATTTTATTTTATTGATGTAATATCTTCTACCATATACCACCAAACATGTGCTCCATAAAGATTCACCACATGACATCAAGCATGCCTCTCAAAATTCTAGATGTTTTCATTTATCAACAAGGGATTAGGGCGTGTCCATAGAGAGACTATGACCTCATATCATGTTGAAATATAGCAGAAAAAACTGGATATCATCTAAATCAATTTCTCAACAGAATGAATAAGTACTAAACAACTGAAATAGAACATATTATAGTAGTAACTGAAAAGAAATAAATCCGTTAATAGACATGTTATATATATAACACTATTAATCCACTATTCCAACCATACATGAATGAGTACATTAAAAAAACAAAAAATAGTGTAATGGGACTTACTACGGACTCTGAGAATGACTATAAAACTAATAAAAAATTACATATTTGAGCCTCATTATTGTTCATTCTTGTGAAAAAACCCAACTTGTACCAACAACCAAGGGAACATCTTCTCGGGTACCCCATCGTAATGGAGGCTCGACCAATGTGTGAGTGCGAAACATAGTAGGTAACCAACAACAATGTCGATTATATAACCCTTAAATTTAGTGAATATATATATGATATACTAATCCAGATAATAATAATAATAAATGATATAAATAACAAAAAAAATTCATATAAGTGAATCTCCATGATTTGGATAAACTTTTCCGAGAACCACTTGATATGGAAAATGAATTAGATATGTGAAACTACATTTGATCCCTAGGTATTTGATCCCATTCATCATGGAAACGTTCCATAATTTTTATATATATATTCAAGCATAAAAATAAATAAATAAATATATACATAAGTATTTAAATGCATAATAAAAGTTAACAAATAACATAAAAATGGTCTTCACTACTTGTATATGTTATTATGATTGTCTGTAAATATGATGAAAAGAAAATTCATCTAGATATTGTATCACTAAATTTTTATACAATTAACTTGATCTTTGGGACCATTATTACAATCGAAAATACCTTCTTTGGATAGTTCCATAAACATATATAAAAATGTTTTGTCACCACATGTGACTACATATCCTAACACTGGGTTCACCCAAACTCGAATCCAATAAATATAATGAAAGAATTTATGTAGTATATCTTGAAAACCTATAAATATCGTAGACTATAACTCTATTAATCCCCTTGAATGTAATTATATTATAATGTCTTATCCCTAGGTCCCAATCCTTATGTGATCATTACATTGCTACTCAAATAATCCTTATGTGGTTGAACCTTATGCGAAGTAAAACGTATTATCTCTAGATCTACACATGTTTTTATCATATATTATAATAAAAATGGATACAGAACACTATCCCTAAGAAGTACATCTCGGTGATGTAGTAATGGTGCATCTACCTGACCCTATGCAGTATCCGAGTCCTCACTCAAAGTGATCCTAATCAGTTATCAAATACAATAGTGATAATAATCATGTCCAGCATGGTTGTTAATTAATCGTTCAAGGAGATAATATTCATCCCAATCACTCGAGAGAGTGTAGTAATCATGAGTATCATCAATTAGAACACAATTCCAATATATCATAAACAATGTACTGTATGCATGTATCAAGGAGAGTGTAATCATTTAATCACTTAGGTGAGTGTAATCATCCACGAGTATCATCGGTTGGCATGACATGATAGTATATCATAAATTAGGGATTTCATGCTCGTATCGAGGAGAGAGTACCATTTATCATTAAATGGGAGAGAAAATTCATCCATGAGTATCATTAGTAGAATTCCATTCCAAACTCGAGGAGAGAAAATCATTCTTAAAAAAGTGAAAATTGATGACCTCAGAATCATATGTATGGAAGATAAAATGAAGGAGATGGAAATCATCATAAAGATCAAAAAAATGGTTGTGGTGAAAATCCACGAATATACAACTCAAAATCTATACAAAGGAAGGACATATGTGTATCCAAATATATAAAAGAATGGAATCTGAATATGGGTCCTGGGAAATATGTCTTGGAATCCCAATAAAGAATCACAATAAAATTCATATAATCAAGTCCCTGTGAAATACATATCTGGAATCCTAGAAAATTAGTAATATATTTCCAAGGGATTATATATGGTAATCCCTAGAAAAACACCACATTATTGCAGGATCAACAAACAAAAAATGTTGAATCACATCTTGAAATCATATCTACATCATCAGTAAACAAGTAAATACATAAGTAAAACAATGAGGGTGGATGAATGCCTAATTTCACCAGTTACTTCACAACCTCATAGAATTATATATTGGATATGGTTTTAATGTTGACCCCCACTAACATAGCTACACAAACCAACATTGTACTAGCTCTGGGTAGGTCAAAGATATGGGCACCCACTAGGTATCTGATGTCTAGGAATTGAATACGATGAATTCAAGTAATTATAATGGTTAGTATATAAATAAATAGTTTTTCTTGGGATCGTAAGGAATGAATAAACATTATAATCCCACATGGAATCCACTATTATGGCCATGAACATAAGTCGAGTATGAATCTTACACATTTTGGATGTTATTGAACTCATTCATACACATATTACACTGTACACATTTCATAAAATTTAATAATTCAAATAATTAACATAAACTGGGAGAGTATCCCTTAGAATAATTCCTAAGAATCGAGCTAATAAAATAAGCATTCAAAAATGCTATAGGGGAAGGTAAAAAATACCACCTACGTTGAAGAATATTACAAATAAATTTATAAAGTCCATAAACTCATGAAAGGACCCATGTAACATCATTTGACATAATAAAGGTCATTCCTCACAACCGGAACATCATTAATTAACTAATTATAATTTTACTATAATAATTACTAAATCATATCATGATAAATTATAATAATGATTTATTTTTTTATAAATGAACAACTCTAAAATACAAAATGGTCGATCTTAACTCACCAAAATCATGATCATTCTCTTTATAATAATATAGGAGGTATCATCAAACATTAATCTAGAAGAATAAATATAAGAAATAATTAAAAGAAACAACCCATGAATTTATTTAAAATATTTGAAAATTTTGAAAATGAATTATACAATAAACCATCATGAATTGATGTGTAGTGAATAGAAGAAGGCCTCTCAGTAGTGACTTTCAGAAGAGGAGAAAAATCCCAACCAAAAGGTCAAATCCACAATGATGTAGTGGAATTTAATGAATAACCATAAATGAAAAACCGTAAAATTAGAACCTACACATGAAGAATAGTGAAAATGGAAGGAAGAGTTTGATCTTACCTTCCAACACCATCAAAATGAATTAAATGACATATATATATACGAATAATGGAATAAGGGAGTGGTTGGTAACGATTCCTCATGTTCCCTCCTACTACCCAGAAAAAAATAGTTGAGGATCCCCTGTTATCAGTTTTTGACAATCCAATGCATAATGTTATATGGTGTCTAACTCTTAAAAACCATGTAATAATTTCATGAATTTTAATACATAGGAATTTTTTATTAATCGGGATAATATAACTCATATGTCATGTTGTGAATGCAATGGGCCACACCCAATGAATCCATTGCACGTCGTTTACATTAAAAATGGTGTGTAAAACTTACAAAAACTATTTCCAGCAGCTAATATAACATTCTTCATCTGAAGTTAACCTAAACCCCTGGGTTATCCACCTAAAAAATATACATCCAGAAACCCAACCAATAGATGTTCTGTCACTAAAAACCCCAATATAATTTTTGGTTCAAAGGGTGGGCCATCATCCAATGGATAAAATTAAAATTCCCTGGAAAAAATAACCATATCCAAAACATTGGACAATACACCTTCCCCACACTAAGAATTACTATCCCTAAAAATATCACATGAACAATGAAAATAAAAAAACATACATGGGATATGATTATCCTATCAAACAACCATGTTTCATCTCTGAACACTATCAACACAACCATGTCTTACCAAGAACACACAGTATGCATAATACTAAAAAATAATCCAATGCTCATAACTATAAATGAATTATACATAGGGAACATAATGATACCATCTAGCCTGAGACATGACCACATAATCATCTCTTTTATTATTAATCCTTTGATTATTCCCATAATAGGTTCTAGATATTAGTGTACAATTATATGATTCAGTACACCGAAAATTGAAATTTAATATAATATGACTTTTATAGCATTCTAAAAATGTATTGGACACATTTATCAACTAGAATCATCCACACATATTATTTTCATTCACTATGGAATCTTGTGATACATAGTTCCATTTATTCTACAATGTAAAAAGGGACAATGACTATCCTATGACTGGTCTCTCCCCATTCCCCACATTAAGAGAATACTTTTCATCATACCAAAAAATAAAGAGAAAATAATAAATCCAATTCCTCATCCATTCCCATAATTGTTAAATGACATATTGAAAATCTCACGCATGCTTAGAATAAATGGAAATCCCACCAGTCACCTTTTATCGATCAAAAAAATACCCACAAAAATTAGGAATTAAAAATATAAATTAAGGGCCACCACCCTTAAGTGGCCAAAATTGTTTTTCCACACTATCTAGAATACTTTTATACCACTCCTATAGTTCACAGAAATAGGTTCCTAATCAAACAATGAATGATATTTAATTAAAATAATATCAATGTATATCCAATGATATCTCAACATAATATATATTATTTTATGATAGAGCCATGCCATCTCTATCTATGAGTACACTGTGATTCTATATTAGGAACTATATTGTTCACTCTAGCGACAGTCAAATTAGACAGGTTTCAATTTCCATTAACTAAATCCTAACACCACATCTCGTGAATATGTGATTCCATGTCCAAGTTGGTGTCACCTTCCTCTCATCACCCAATAAATTTTGAAATTACCCTATACCTTGTAGGGATAAACATAATTTTATCAATTATTGAGAAACTATACCCATGGAATGTTTTTTAAACCACCATTCATTGGCTCACACCAGACATCTCAACAATTTACAATTGAAATGGTACCCTAAAAAACCGGCATGTACCTTCATCACCCAAATCACTCTCATGAAAGTATTACGTCATAAGGATAAGCATACCAGACTACATGGTTCATTATCCTTATTAATATAGATTTACTACTGGATGTCCTAAAAATCATGTATCTTACCCATGCTATGATTATTCCATGTCTGCTCATCGCTCATTTTTATTAGTAATAAATGTATACCATCACATTAAATATGATAGATAATAGAAATAATGGTTAGTAGGGTTGAAAATAAAAAATCATATCCATAAATGTCAGTCTTGATACCAAATTAGCTTTTGTAGTTGGTCAAGAGACGAAGACATTAACACGTCTACATCGAAAAATTTGATCACTAGCTATGCATCCATCTCAAACAAGCATATAACCAAGATCAATTCTTAAAAAGGAATATAAAAGCCCGTACATCCTCTTACATAGGATTTCCTAAATAAATTTATATATTAACCTATAAGGGTTTTAATAAAAACTAAGGGACATTATGTCTTCCACATAGCCCTGTAGATCACATATCACAATAGGTCCACAAGGTCTAACCACCTCACCCAAAAGATCAAACTATTTAATGGGAGGTAATGAACACTAGTGGTCGATGATGTTAACCTATAAAAAAATTCCTACAAGGGCCATCATCCACTTTGAGACTCATCATAATGATTTTCTCAATTAAGTCAACTATACCAACCCACGAAAGGCAACGAACAGATTCCAAGAATCCTTATACGGTAACACCCCCTCAAGGTCCATTTCACTAGAAACATCATAGTACCTATCTGTATTGTACTCATTGATCTGACTAGATAACCACAAAACTAGGTCAATAAAATATAATTTTATTTCAATCTATGAAATAATAATCTCTATAGATTGTTACTGAAATTTTATTTAATTGAACCTATGAAATCAAAACCAAACCGGGTTTATATCAAAGGGGCATCTTCTTCCTTATATACCAACTAGGTTCACTACACCATACATGCATGAGGATAACATCATTTTCCGCACCATCAAACATATCAACATATATCCACCTCACCATTTATATGATTGATGTATAATACAGATTTCTTAATTTAGTATAATCCAAACAAGAACATTTATACGAGTACACACATTAGGTTTTTGTTGAAATTTTAAAAAATTGGCCTAATTTTGGCTGTACTGATCACAAAACCAAAATCATATAACTTGTGAATCATATGTTCTAAATATGGTCCATGAGATGCCTCTTTCATTTACCTGCCATGATTCATAATAAATCACAAGCCTATTTCCAATGGGACCAGATCAAGAAATGTATTAATAAATCATTCCATACACTAAACAAGTGCATAACACAAAGTGAAATTCATATGAAAAATTAACATCACATATCAAGAATATCAACCAAATAATCATAGTATCTTGTACATCATACCTGGAAAAGTGTTCTCGATGTAGCATTCTGATATCCATCATAGATTCGGACACATTCCTAATAATCTTGTCTATAATATCCCAAATGGTAATATAAAAGTAATTAAAATAGCTATGATACCACTATGTAACATTCCATCATAGAATCCACTAAACATTTCATCTAATATGATTTGTCATAGGGCCTCAGGTGCGACACTCTATAATCCAGAGGATTCCAAGTAGCAGTTAGGGTTTAGGGTTTGTTAATGGAGAGACTACTACATCATATCAATGTGTGAAAAGGTGGTAGAAAATAGACATAATCCAATTTAGTAAATGAGTATAGTGTGGAATAAGTAAATAATTGTAATATAACATGTTGTAATAATAAATGAAATTCTATATAATCCTAAAT
Organism: Viscum album; assembly: GCA_963277665.1. Classification (NCBI taxonomy): domain Eukaryota; kingdom Viridiplantae; phylum Streptophyta; class Magnoliopsida; order Santalales; family Viscaceae; genus Viscum; species Viscum album. The sequence continues at coordinate 1,254,563,497 of OY728157.1, read as the reverse complement.
AGCCATTGAATACAAGAAAAACTACTCACCCAATGGCCCGACCAAACATGTAGCAACACATAATTTGAAGTGAAATTAAATTACAAGGTTTTACTACTAACTCTAATCTATGAAACATTACAACACAACACATAAATATCTCATCCATACTTCTTAATCAGTCTAGATCCACAACCATACTTGTGTCTGTAACCAAGAGAGAATCATCATTGGTACACTAGTGCAATGGTTTCCAACCAAATGTGTGATTAAAAAAATAATAGGGTTTCACCAATGCATTCCCATACATAGAAATCAATACACATAATACATATATGTGATCTACTCATAGTGATAATAGTAATAGTAATAAATGATGTAAATATTCTAAAAATCATGTTGTTCAATTCATTCTAATAAAATGTGCTCATTCTTTTTAAGACACAGAAGATGTGATAAATTAAATAAACATGTGAAACCACAATTTATCTTGGGTAATGTGATCTTGACCGAAAGGGAAATGAGCTATTTTGTAAGTATATATTTATATATGTGTGTATATGTTACAATATAAATATAAATATAAATATATACAAGAGTAATGGGAATAAATAACATAAAAAGGTATAGTCGATCATTATGTTTGTAATCTTGATTGTCTGGACATCCTCTGAAAACCGAATTCAGCTATAAGTTGATCATCTCTTGACATATATAATTAAGTCTATTTACTTGTCCAAAATCTCAAAAAACAATACCTACATTGTAATGTTTTGAAAATACTTCTAATAAATCTATGTAACCATAGGGGGATACATTCCCTTACAATTGGTTCATCTGTACTCACCTCCAATCACTATAATGAAGGATTCCATTGAATATGTTGGGACATCCTACGAATTTCATAGATCTATATTTCACGCTTCACATTAAATGAAAATCTATTACAATGTATAATTACTAGTTTCTGTTCTATAGGTGTTCCCAACATTATGACTCATATAATCCCTAAGGGTATGTCACCTATTTGATGTAAAATGAATTCTCTCTGGATCAATGTACATGATCGGTAATCATTCAAATATAGTTGGATTAGTATCCTCGTCCCTAGGATGTACCTATGGGTATTGAATTAGTGGATCATGGAACTAACCCTTGGGAGTTTACTTAGAATCAATCTAGGATTTCATAATCATCTATTGAGTAAAATGGTGAGGAGATTCATGTCAACAACCACAATCATATAATCAGTCATGGATATTTTAATAGTCTCCATCTCTCAAGAGAGTGTAATCCTCCACGAGTATCACCAATTGGAATTCCATGCTCATATATCATAATCACTGGACTAAATACCTATTTTTTGGATAGCGTAATCTTCTACATCAATCTATATAGTATAATGATCCATGTGTATCCTCAATTGGGATTCCATTCCTATATATAAAAATCAAGGGACATCATGATCATATCGACGAGAGTACAACCATCCTCATCACATGGCTTAGAGATATCATACATGAGTATAATTAGAAAGGATTCCATGTATAAATTGAGGATAGTATAGTCATCCTTATGAAATTATGAATTGAGGATTTTTGATTCATCAAAATAGAGTAGAACATTGAGGAGAGAAGAATCATACTCATGGGAATAAAAAGGAATGTGAGGAACACCGAAGAATAAATTGATCCAAAGTCATATCTAGTAACCATTTCTAGGTATCCTAATAAAAAAATATATGGATCAAAAGAACGTTGAAAGGAAATTTCTTCTCAGCATCCCAATTAAGAAATACATTTGAAGGCTCAAAATCATACCCTTGGAAATATGTCTGGGGATCTCAATTAAAATTTTGGATATATTAAAGGATGTGTGTCCATGAATCCCAATATAAAATCTACATTATTCTATGATAAATGAATAAAAACATTTATGAACCTATGGTAATCATCATGACATCAGTTTTATACAACTGAATACATAAATAATACAGTGAGGGTCGTCAAATTCTATAACTCACTTCTACCATCACATCCCCATGAAATTATATATTTGAAAATCATTATAAGTTTAAATATTCCACTATCTATACCCAAACCCAAATCATACTAGCTTATTATTATTCAAACATCAAGGAACCCACCAGGTACCTCATGTAAAATCACTTGAGAGGCATTATGGTAGTGATACTCTAGATCAATATATAACACTGACATCCCAATTGGGATCCTATGTATGGAATAAGTGGATGTATCCCATAGGGTATCTCAAGTCATGGTGATAATCTCATGTAGATGATCAATCTACCACACTAGGGTTTTTAGTAAACTCATGTGTTCCTCTAGTATGGTCAATCCATTTAATTTAATTTAACAATTATGTAAAATGATTATAATCATGGATAACCAACCTCATTGTAATAACCTATAATATTCATTAAAAATATGAATAAATACTAAAGGTATTGGTAAAATATGTAACCCAGTATAAGGAATAATTATATTGAATTTCCATGGGACTGAAGTAGCGGCCAAGCCCTCCCCTTAGCATCCGACATGAGTAGGGCCCTATGTCAACACCAGAACATTAGAAATTAAATAATTATAACTAATATATAATTAATTAACTTATCCTACCAAAATAACATATCAAAACTAATTAATTTTATATATGTTAATAACACCAAAAAAACTCATCGGTTTGTCTCATCAATTAAGAAGCATGGTAAAGAACCTACAAACGAAACATAACCCATCCTCAACCCTGATTTGAGCATAGTCCTTAATAAACAGTATAGAATAAACATTAAAATATTATTTAATGTATTTAAAATATATAGAAAGTTTTTGTAGTTAGAGACTATATAAAAATACCATGAGGGGAAAAGGAGACAACCACTTAAGATGGCCTCTTCAGAGTTAGATAAAAACCCCTAACCGAAATGTTCGATTCCAGCAGGCTCTGATGGAATCTGATGAATAACCCCAATTTAAAACACAAAAATTAAAACTAATGGATGAATAACAACATATAAGTAATGTGGAGGATGTTAATACACCTCAACACTATCAAAATGATCTTGTAACTACCTGGAACTGTGAGGAACAAAAAGAGGGAGAGGGTCAGCAGAGAGACATCATTTTCCCATCTTACTGTAAGAAAAAATGGGTTGGGGTGTAACAACACCTGGTTTTGTATAAATAAATTGAAAATCAAGAATCATTGTGTAATGAAGATATTTATTACTACCATTTCATCATAATTTTTCAACTTCTATGTTTTGAATTTAATAAAATAGTCATCTAAAATTATGTTCAGTTGGTTTTTTGAGTCTGATGGAACCAACTTGTTTTTTTGGTGAAAAGTAAATAACCCTTATGAATATTAATATGAATATTATTATGACCCTAATAAGTAGTAAATTGTTTTATAATTTAATTTTCTTAATGCTTTATGATAATTATATCTTGGTTAATTATTCAATGTGGTATAAAAAGCAGTTAAAGAATTAAAATTGTTTATTTTTGAAATAAGAATGATTTTATTTAAAAATTAAATTAATAACATTTATAATATTGTTATAAAAATATGGAGTTCATTTTTGAATTCTACACATCATGAAATTTTTAATTTGAATATTTGGTAATTTTATGAAATTATAAATTTTTTGATGAATAGTAAAATACGATAAAATACAGTAAATGCTAAATAAACAATTTTTTGCATCATAGGTGATGAAAGGATGATGTAATACCACTTGGTTCAAACTCACATGACTTTTTTATTTTTTGGGGTTATAGTAATTATGACTATTCATAGTATTGAGAAATAATATTGTAATAATGATTAAAATAATGTAAAATACATCATATCCTCCCCTAAAAATACCAACCTAATTCCCCTATTCATCCGACACATCTCAAGCTATGAGCATTGCCTAATTTCTAAAATATTCCCACCCAAATCTTCTTCCCCATGATCAACACATTCAGGTCTCAACCAAAGGAAAATATCAAATTCTTCAAGGGGGATCTCATGGAGAAGAGATCAAGAGGTTTGAAATCATCTTCTTTTTCATGTGTTTTCCTTTCCTTTCCTTTTCTTTTATTATAAAATCTTCCCCTACTAATATAAAAGATGCATGAAAGCTAAAAAAATCATATATATTCTTTATTTTATAATTTCATGGAATATTAATCAATAATTTTCTTATCCTCTCACACTTATTCAAGGAATACAAATATGGTCGGTGATGTGTCGAACTGCCGACATCATGGATGATGTGATTTCAATTTGCTTGAATTCATTTTATTATGATGATGAAACCATTTTTATGGTTCAACTAGGTTATTATATATTTATTATGTCTCATCCGTGGTTCTGGAATTCTTTTTTACACATGGTTTTAATTTATAAATCAAAATGAGGTTGTTATTATCAAAGAACCACTAAAATTATCTAAACGAACATCATTAATGTTTTAACTCATGAATCATCATCATTTTTTGAATTAATAATGATATATGGTCTAACAAATGGTTATGGAAATATATATAACTACCCTTCCATTCCAAATCTGGAGTTTCACTACCAATCAGCAAAAATATCCATCATGAACCGATCATGGAAACCATGTAAAGAACGCACCAGACAGAATGTAAATAAAAACATATTAGTAATAAGTGTGTCGAATGAAGTTATAAAATAACCATTTAAGTTGTTATAAACATTAATATATTTTATTAATATATTAATAACACTCGTTTAACCATTATAGAGGATGTTTAAACACATTATAAGTAATTAGATCCTGAGGTATGGGAATTATTTACCCAATTTCCAGTCTTTGGGATAACACTATTCTTTATTCATTATGTGGTATTATAATTATTAGTGTGATGATATTTTATTTTATATTATGTCTCTCTATGTGTAGTTATATTATATACACATATCCATTCCATTCAATTATTCACCAATCCATTTATATTTTAATGCATATACTTTTTTAAATCTTTTTAAAGCACTCTTTAATAAATCTAAAAAGGGTTTTTTCATGTGTATGTAATGAATGGTTTCACCTGATTTCAAGATAATTTATTATCATAATATGTTCCTCCAAAATTATTTAGGTTTTATTGAGCCTATTGTATCTCTTGATATGTTTTATTGAGCCCATTATAGCTTATGATATATTGGGTTGAGCCCATTATAGCTCATGATATGATCGGTGAGCCCCATTATATCTCCCCAATACATTGGGAACGCTAGAGATGGAAGTCAAACAAAAGGTTATTCCATGTGTAAGGGTTAATGTAAGAGTGATATGGTAAATATTTTCCAAGGAAACTACATGATGTTTCTATGTGTGTGAGTTTGTATGATTATTGATGTTAATAGTTTTTATGTTATAACATGACTTACAATTTCTTCTTTATATCCCTTAATGATTTTTTCCCTCATCCCAAGTATGTAATTTTTTTAACATGATATATGGGTAAGAGAAATAATGAAGTCATGAGGAATATTATATAGGGTTGTCAATGATATCATGTTTTAAGATTCAATGTTTTATATTTTCAGAAAAATGGGTACTATTTTTAGTAGCATCCTCTTGTATGAATGTGGTACGTTATGTTTGTAAGCTATTATAATTCAATAAAACTCCAAAATAAAAAATATACTCAATGAGTAATAATGATTATTCTTGACTAAAATTAAATATTATGTAATGTCTTAATTCTGGGTGTTTATAGTTTGTATCAGAGGATGGATTAAATAACATTAAGGTTTTGAATGATATTAAAAGAATACCATAAATGATATTTACTATATGGTAATTTAAAGTGTTAAATAATTTAAGGATTAAAATGTTGTTGAATATATTAAATTCTTGTAAAGAATGATTTTTTCTGAAGAAATCAGGATGCTGAAGTAGGAAGGAACTAAGATGGTGATGTCTGTCCGAATCTGTATCCCAAAATGGTGGGAATCAGAATTGAGCAATTGGTGATAGCAATGGCTCAGTTGAATCAAAAAATAAATGGGGGTTTTATCCATTATAGAGCGTAACATGATCTTCCAGGAATAATAATATCATTTTGGACCATTTTGTGAATCAAAATCCACCTGCATCCAGTGGAATGGATGATCTAGAGATAAGTGAAGGATGGATCAATGCCCTAGAAAGTATATTTGATTCACTGGGATGTTAAAAATGTAAAAAGGTAATACAATACATTTATCTTTTAGAAGGTGAATCTGGTCAATGGTGGTCTCTATTTAGTAATACGAGAGAAAGTGATGATCTTGATAGTCTGGAAAGAGATGATTATAAGAGTCCTTTCCTGGAAAAATATTTTAATTTTTTTTGACTCAGAATGGAGAATAAATAAAAGGAACTAAATAAGAAAGATGTTTACTCTGTGGAATCATATGAATCCAATTTTACAAGATTGGCCAGGTATGTACTGGATTTTACTAAAGATTTTGGATGTAAAATGAATTGATTTTATGCTAGTTTGAAATAGTTTTTGGGAAGAATAATGGATTCATGAAACTTTAAAATGAATGAGAAGCATCTTAGTTGTGATGAAAAAGATGATACAGAGTTTTCTAACATATATGTTCCTCATTAGGTCATGAATAAGAAGTGTCAGGTTGGAAAAAATGGGGAATAACTCATCAATGATGTATGGAGGTAAGAAAATGAATTTCCCTTCTTGTGAAAAGTGTTGAAAAAGGCATCCTGGTGAATGTCTTGTAAATTATGGTAAATGATACCAATATAAAATGTTTGGACACATATGTCATGAGTGCATGGATAATGATCTGAAATTTAATGATAAGGTGACGGTGAGCTGCTTTAACTATTTGGAATAGGGAAATGTTTCTAATGTTTTTCCAAATCTAGTTACTCATGTTGGGACTCAATAAGATTGAAGAATAAGGGTTTGGTAAAATCATTTTCAACCACATCAGTAGATAGTAAGACATCAAATGAGGTTGTATTATAGATAATTCTTGTTTTTTTGGATTTTACTAATGTGTTGTTTGATTTAGGGTCGACACGTTTATTTATTTCAGAGTAATTTTTTGAAAAATTGGGAATAAATCTCATGAAATGAAACAAGAACTCATGGTAAAAATAGCTTATGGAAATATTGTGGAAAAAAGAAATTCTAAGAACATGAAAATCCTTGTTTATGGAAAGAGTTTACATAAAAATATTGTTTTGTTTCCTCTAGAAGAGTTCGATGTAATTCTAGGAATGGATTGGCATTATCTTTATCAGGATAAGATAGATTTCAGAGAGAAAGAAGTTTTTTCAGAAAGAATTTCAGTCTTTGTACAAGAATGAACCAATACCATAAATATCATATCAGGATTCTACAAAAATGATAAATGATGGAAATGAAAGTTAAATTCCTGTATTTTTAAAGATAAGGTAACTTTCCATAATAATTATGTACAAGTGGTAAATGAATACATGGAAAATTTTTCTGATGATTTTCCTGGTTTTATTTCTTATCAAGAGGTTTATTTTTCTATTGACATAGTTCCAAATGTTATGAAAAAGTTTAAACCACTACATCGAATGGACCAAATAGAACTTATAGAATTAAAAAATCAGTTCCTTGAATTATTAGATAAAGGCATAATCCGACTGAGCACATCACCATGGGGCCCTCATATGTTGTTGGTTAAGAAAAAATATGATTTAATTAGACATTTCACTGATTAAGAACATTCAATAAAATTATTATTAAAAACAAGTCTCCATTTCTACATATTGATGATTTATTCGATTAAATATACAGAAAAAAATATTATTCAATGGATTAACTGAGGTTGTTGTACCATCAATTGAATGTAAAGGATGAAGACAACCTAAAATCAACGTTCTAACTACATATTGTCATTATAAATTTTTAGTTATAACATTTGGGTAAACTGATGCACCTACTAAATTCATTGATCTTTCGTATAGAATATTTCATGTGTTCTTGGATATGTATTTGGTTGTGTTTATTGATGACATTCTTGCATATTCTATAAGAAAATAGGATCACGAAAATCTTCTTAGGGTTATTTTTCATACCATAAAAAAAGAAACTATATACGAAATTTAGAATGTGTTATTTTTGGTCGCATGAGATTTTTTTTCATTGGAAAAATGTAAATAAAAATGGAATAATAATTGATCATTCCAGAACAAAAGTGGTTGATGAATGGAAAGGACCTACAAATGTTATAGATATTTGTAGTTTTCATGGATTAGAAGGTTATTATAGATGAATTATTAAAAAAATTACAATTATCTTGCCCACTAACTAGGTTAACATGAAAAGATTTTACATTTTTTAGAAGGAAGAATTTGTTGATTATTTTCATGAACTGAAGATGAGATTGGTGAATTATCTAGTTTTGGACTTGACATATTAGATTTGTGATTTTATCATCTACAATGATTCTTCATTGAAGGAATTTGGTTGTGTGTTGATGCAGAATGATCAGGTAATTGCATATAATTCAAGAAAACTAAAAAAGACGAGTTAATCCAACACATGATATGGAATTAGAAGTTGTGGGTTTTACCTTTAAAGTTTTGAGGGACCATTAATATAGAGCCAAATGTAAAATATATACTAATAATACAAGTTTGAAATATATATTCACACAGAATTTATTAAACATGAGGAAAATAAGATGGATTGAACTGGTAAAGTATTATGATTTCCAGATCAATTACCATCTAGGGAATGAAAACAAAGAGGCAGATGCCATGAGTTGATAACATCATTCATTGTTAATTATGTTACATTTGGACATGATCCCTTGATTAATTATTTGATGAATTTTTTCTTAGAAGCTGTCCGTGAAGGGAATTCATATGTTATTCTTTCAGGATTCAATGTAGACATCATTAACATACTAAATTAAAAAAGAATAGAAAAAAGACAATGAGATATAGAAAAAGGTAGAATTGGGTAAAATGGGTAAGTTTACAAAATTTAACCTTAATAATGATTGTTTATAATGTTTGGAAAATGGGTTTTTTGCCTTGTGATTACTAGTTAAAGAATGATTTGTTGTGTGAATCCCATAGATCTCCATTTTCAATTCATCCTGGATGTACTAAGATATACATAGACCTTCAAGAGTATTACTTGTGGGATGGAATGAAAAGAGATATTATAGAATTTAATATGAAATGTTTTACATGTCAATAGGTTAAAGCAGAGTGGCAGTTACTGAACAGGGTGCTTTATCCTTTTCCACTGCGAGAGTGGAAATAGGAGAATATATCCATGGACATCGTGGTGGGACTACATAATACATCCCAAGGTTACAATGTGATTTTGGTTATTATTGATCGACTGAAAAAATCTGCACATTTCCTTTCTATTCGATATACAATGTCATTGGATCATCTTTCTCGAATATACCTCAAAGAGATTGGTAGGTTAAATGGAGTTCCTCTTTATATTGTATCAGATCTAGATACCAGGTTAAATTATATCATTTGTATGGGGCTTTAGAAGCCACTGGGAACAAAATTAAATGTCAGTACATTTTTTCAACCTCAATCAGATGGGATATCAGAACGAACAATTCAGACATTGGAGGATCTGCTTTGAGCGTTATTAATGGACTACCAGGAATTTGGGATCATCATCCTTCTTTATTAGAGTTTTATTATAATAATCATTATCATTCCAGTAGATAGATAGAACCTTTTGATGAATTTAATGGGAAGTGGTGTTGAAATCCAAATATATGAGATGAATTTGGAGAAAAGAAGTTGATGGGACAACATTTAGTATAGGATATTGCTATGAATGTGAATATGATCCAACATCACATGAGGAAAGCTCAGAGCAGGAAGAAAATTTGTGCCGATAACAGAAGGAATGACTTACCTTTTGAGGTATGTGACATGTTTTCCTTAAATTCTATAATCAGAGAAGTGTGAGGTATTTTGATAAGAAAGGAAAGATAATTCAATGATTCGCCAGCTCTTTTGAAATCCGTGAGAAAGTTAGACAAGTTTCATATCGAGTAGCTTTACCTCCGAATTTTTCTCGGGTACACAATTTTTTTCATGTTTCAATGTTGAGATAGTACGTGACAGATTCAACTCATGTCTTGAAACTAGAATTAGTTTAGATGTAAGGGTACCATTCTTAAGAAGATAAACCAATTCATATTATTGAGGGAAGGGAACAAGTATTCCCGAATAGTTAATCCATTAAGTAAAGGTTTTGTGGAGAATCCACATGGTCGAAGAAGCAATATGGGAGTTTGAAAATTCTGTTAGAGAATATTACCCTCACCTATTTAATAAGTAAATAAAACTTCAAGGACTTAATTTCCTGAAGTTGAAAAAATGTAACACCCGATGTTTTTTAAAATATAAATTTAAATGAATGAAAAATTTTTAATGTACATATTTATAACTGGCATTTAAACATAATTTTTCCACTTATATGTTTTGAATTTCAAACAACGGTCATCTACAATTATGTTCTATATGTTTTTGGAGTCAGATGGAACCAACATGTATTTTTCGATAACTAGTAACATACCCTTTTGAATCAAAATATGAATATTGACATTACTTAAGTGAATTTTAAATTGTATTATAAATTTATTTTCTTAGGAATTTAATATAATGATATCTCGTTTAATTTTTTAATGTGATATAAAAGAAATTATAGAATTAAAATTGTTCATTTTTTATTTTATAATTTTTTTATTTTAAAATTATATTAATATTTTTTAGAAAATTATCTTTTAATAATGGAGTTCATTTTTGATTTCTACACGTCGATAAATAGTTAGGGAGAGTTTTTGGGAATTTTTGGAAAACATAAAATTTTTTAGGAATAATAAAATATGATAAAACATAATAAATGCTAAATACTAGATTTACTGAATCATAGGTGATGAAAGGATAATGTATGACCACTTGGTTCAAACTACATGTCATTATTACTATTTGGTGTCACATGAATAACGAGTATTCATAGTGTTGAGGAAAAATAATATAATAATGATTAAAATAATTTAAAATACATCTTCTCCTCCACTATAAATACCAACCTCATTCCCCCTTCCCCCCACAACTCTTAATCCTTGGTAATTGTCTAATTTATACCGAATTCCCTCCCCAATCTCCTTCTCCACGTCCAAGACCTATTGGTCTCACCCAAAGTCCAAAATCAATGTCTTTAAAGGGGATCTCAAAGAAAAGAGATCAGGAGGTAAGAAATCCACTTTATTTTCATGTGTTTTCATTTCCATTACTTTTCATTAATTATAGTTTATTTCTATCCTATTATCCAAGAAGCATGAATGCTCTGGAAATATTTTATATTCCTGATGATCTCGTGTAAATGTAAAATTTATCATCATTCTTCTTCTCCTCTCCATCTTATCCAAGAGGCATGAAAGCTGTAGAAATATTGTATATTCCTTTATTTTCATCAAGTATACCCCTAAAACCATTTTTATATTTTCAAAATGATATAATATATCTAATATGTCTCATCCATGTTTCTGTAATTATTTTTTACACATGGTTTTATTTTATAAATAAAAACGAGGTCTTTATTATCAAAGAACCAGTAAAATGTTATAAATGTACATCGTTAATGTTTTAACTTATTTTTCATCCACATTTAAGAATAAATAATGATAAAGGGACTAATGTATGGTTATGGAAATTTATAACTACCATTCTATTCCATTTTTTGAGTTTTACTCCCAGACAACAAAAATATCGATCATGAACCGATCATGGAAACCATCTAAGGAATGCACCCAACACAGTGTAAATAACATAATATTACTAATAAATGTGTCGAATAATGTTGAAAAATGATTATATAAGGTGTTATAAACATGAATATGTTTCATAATGATATTAATAACACTATTTTAAGCATTATATATGAGTTTTAAACATATTTTATATAAGAAGAACCTGATGTCAGGGAATTCTTAACCCAATTTCCAAACTTTGGGTTAACCTTCTTCTTTATTCATTATGAGGTATTAATATTATTGGTGTAACAATATTTTTGTTAATATGACGTTTCACTATGTTTAGTTATAGTATATACAGATATCCATTCTATTCTATTAATTATCACTCTATTTGTATTATAAGGGTCCTTCCATTAAAAATAAATTTAAAATCTCTTTAACAAATCACAAAAAGATTGTGTTTTTATTTGTATGGAATGAGGAGATTCTCATAATTTCAGGAAACATTATTACTATGATATGTTCCTTTTACATTATTTATGTTGGTTTGATCCCATTATAGCTTCTGATATGTTGGTTTGGGCCCATTATAGCTCATGATATGTTGGGTTGAGCCCATTATATCTCATGATATGACCTATGAGCCCCATTATAGCTCTCCAATGCAGTGTCTACTATAGAGAGGGAAGTTGACCAAAAGGTTATTCTATGTGTAAGGGTTAATGTAAGAGTGATATGGTAAATATTCCCCAAGGAGACTACATGATATTTCTATGCATAAAAGTTTTTATGATTAAGGTTTTAATGGGTTATATGCAATCACTTGACTAATGATTTCTTTCTTTAAATCCCTTACTGAGTTTTATACTCATCCATAGTTTTAAAATAAATTCATAGGATATAGGGGTGGTTAAGAGAAATAAGGGAATTACGATGATTGTTATTGATTTTTTTAAAAGATAAAATGTTTTAATCTTTAATGTTTTGTATTTTTCTAAAATGGATATAGGTTTTAGTAGTGTCCTCTTGTATGAATGTGGTATGTTATGCATGTAAGGTATCCTAATTCTCTAAAAAAAACATGAAAAGATCCTAAATGTGTAATAATATATATTATTGACTAAAATTCATGATTATGTAATATTTTATGAATGGTTCATTATATGGGGTGCCTGTTATTTCCATTATTAAAAGCTGCTCTGATAAGTGGCATGATATGCAGCTCTTTCATATCATGTAATGTGTAAAAGATAGATGTTGTGTTTTGTTTAGGGTAAGAACTCGATATTTCATGTTGTGAATATGTTAGGATACACACCACAAAACCATTACACATTTTGTACATTATAAATACTGTGTAAATATTACAGTAATTTTTTCTACATCTCGGTTTCCCACTATTCCTCTAGCATTTTTCCAAACCACTCAGTCATCCACCGAATCAAAAACCACATCTAAAAACACTACATTCATATTTATGATTATTCAAAATATTTTCTTGATTTCAATTCCATATGGAATCCCATCAACTAGATGAAAAAAATGATATTATCTTCAAAAAACAACCCGGATCAAATCATGGGTTATTTCGATTAATGACCAAAAAAACAAAATAAAAATCATTTTTTATAAAATGTTATTTTTGAAAACTATAAATAAATTTCTGAAAAACATATTCCTTTGTATAAATATATTTTCTTTATATAAAACCCTTATAATTAATATGTAGGAATATTTTTTTGGTTTTCATATTTCAACATTTAATGGCTAGTCTATAATGGTTGTGTTATAAAATTAATGTAAATAGTATATCAAGGATTTTATAAAATATAAATTTGTGTGTTATGAATTTTAACACAATTTTTCATATAGGAAAAGCATTACATTATGTTTCATGCAATGAATAATTACAAATAAATTTAATTTATTTGAAATAATAATAATTCATAGTAACAAGGGGTGTACCAATAAAGATACTCAGTTGGAAACCATAAAATACAATGAAACGAGAGTATAAACATTATTATATATACCACATAATATGTAAGAGAGTGAACATATCATGATATTCTAAAAATATATAAATGAAATGGGTATAATGAATCCCCCATCATTATAGCCTCAATTTAAATTTCCATACAATATCCACTAATTATGATATCTTGTTGTTACAATATACTATCAACATTTTATAAAGCTTAAATAGTCTAATGTTGGTAGCTTGATTTTATATAACAAATACAAAACAACTAAGGGAATGGTGGGATACCATTTCATCCTAAAAATCTCTAAATGTTCATATACTATTGGGAATCCGTGAATTTTACAAAGTACACAACATTAGATTAACACATTTTCAAATCCATAATTTTATTTTTGAGATATTACCTTTTTTATTTTCTTCTTGTATTTATATGTTGGATTTCCCATGATATTTTGGGGAAAATGGAGTTCTTGGACCTGATATTAAGTGGTGAATGGATGGCGCATGGTTAGGGGAAACTGTGAGCTATCCTAGAAGAGATCAAGTGACCTAGATATTTTTATTGTCCATATTTCACAATAATCTACCCATGCATGTTCCCTCTAATGGAAAATTTTGTGTTAAAATTCATATTGGACTAAGGAGACAACACAGTTATAGCGCAGTTAGAAAAAAAATTCCGCAAAACCGTGCGATGTAACGACCCAATCTTTTTGAGTAGTATATTAACTTACTCTTAATGATTTAATAAGTTGTTAATGGTTAATTCAGAAATAGGAGTCGATGGCTTCATCCAGTAGACTCGACCCTTATGAATCCCACTTATCAGAGCTTGGGAAGGAGGTAGCATCTGTGGGCTTCGCTTATGACCAAGCCCAAGCCGAACTCCAGCGTGTCAAGCTTAAACGGAAACGCCTATGGGAGAAGTTCAAGTTAGTAGAGATTACTACTAGTGAAATGTTATCTGAGCCTCCCTCAGATTCTCTCACCATAGCACACCTTACTTGTAACGCCCCGACCCCAGCTACCCAGAGTTGGTGCATTACTTCGTAACATTGGCATGATCACAAAAGATCAAGTCTCGAAAGACCGATTAGTTTAGTAGCCTTGGAAACACTATATACATTCATAAATGTTACATTACATCATAAAGTGAAAAACTAATAACAAAGTCTTCATAGTCCACACACATATCCTCTTCTGACTATCCCTACAGGTCATTCATAAAATACTTCTTCACATCCTGGAAAATATTAAAACATTGAAAGGGGTGAGCTCAGAAGCTCAGTAAGGATAAAAATATTGTGGAAGCTTTCATAAATAAACATAAACATTTAAGGAAATGTATAACTAAAACAAAAGCCTTTTAAACATGAACATCAACATAATATGGCAAAAGTAAAATGAGATAATGACATTTACTTCTTCACATGGATATTCTACAGGTTGAATAATCACATGCAATATCAATAACCACTTTCATAATGATGGAATGCATAATGCCAAACATTCTGAAACATTTTTTCAAGGCCTCTTCCAAGACGTCTAAAATGATTAAGGCCTCGGCCAAAATCACAAATCAAATGGGGAAAGGGCCTCGGCCAATTCCACGTCTAGTTGTCTCATGAGACCTACCGATAAATTTTTTTTAGAAGATAATTATGTTTAAAATTTCTCAAATATACTCCAGTGTTTTTATGAAAGCATTTTGAAAGCTTCTAAAAACAAAATAACTAATTCTGAGACTGCTCGACTAATTACAGGCCATGATGGGTCCACGCCCAATCCCTTCCAATCTACCACACTCGAGAGTCGGGTTTTCTGAAAACATTTTTAAGCTTGCGTTAAGTACGTATACATTTGCACTAGATTTTCATATATTGGATAGAAATATCTCTTTATTGAAATCATTTAAAAATCACATAATTATAAAAGAAAACCTTTTGAATAAATGTAAAAGTCAAAGGGGTTTATAAACCGTATAAAATAAAGTTGTGTAATAAATGAAATATGCCTCAATGAAAGGAGATTGATATGAAGTCCTTACAAAGATCATTTTTGAAATAAAATAGATCTATTATGTGTATTCACTATAAGTACACATAAAGAAAGTTCAAATACAAGATAGGACATAATAATATCATGACATAATTTAAAAGTAGGAGATTAACCCAAAGAATGGAAATTGGGTTAAGAAATTCCCTTACCTTGCGTCTTGTCCTGACTCGACCGTTCTCTAACCTCTAGAATAATAAACTAGAGTTAATTTCTATTTACTTAAGAACCTTTTTTATGTTCATTATTCCTTTTATATCACTTATTACCATGTTATGAACATTATGTAATTATTTAAGTTAATAACGGTCGTTTTGTCGATCTTTGGTACTTGAGTCAACAATAAACTTCTTATAATTAAAAGTTGTTTATGTGGTAGAATATCCATTATATCCAGAATTATATTCATGATTTAGATGTCATATATATCATATATATCCAGTATATACATTCATTCATAATATTACGTAAATTTAGAGGTAAGAAATGAAATGCACCGTTCATGGAGACGGTAAGCCGTACGTACGCATGAACGCTACTTTCATTTCTATTTCGTATTTAATGGAATGAAATCATAATTATATAAAAATATAATATAGTTCCAGTTTAATATCATATATAATATCATTTTCTCCATCCTTTATACATCCCACATATGTCATTAACGATTCACATCACTTTGAGGGGGCGGTAGTCCGCACTTCCTAAAATGAAATTATCACGTTTACCCATAATGGAAATCATAAAGTATGCCATAAATGAGAAATAAAGAAGCATAAGGAAAACATAAACATAATATATATATCATATATGAAAATAGTGTCATCAAAATGGCCACCATTAAAGGTGTTAAAATAATTTGAACAATCATCGTTTTGTGAGGCAGTATTTCGCCACCCATAGAAACAGTATGTTCTTTAACCATTAGATGAAGGTGTGTGTAAGTGTAAACCAAATACTTATCATAACAACATCCTAGTATATTTTAGATAATTGTGTTGTTACAAAATAAAGTAATTAAAAGAGTTTAAGGGGTTGGAGAAGCAAAATAAAACAAAACAACATTAGAGAAGACATTACCTAAAAAATCGGGTAACTCTTTTTGATTTGAGACAAAGGCTTCCTTGGGAAGAATTATTCCCAAAGTGAGGCTTCTAGGAGTAAGTGAGGGATGTTGGGAGAGTATTTGGGCAGAAGTTGGCCGAGCCAAATGGCTTGAAGGTGTGAATAAGGTGGGAGTGGTGGGGGGCTTTTATAAGTGGAGAGGAGGGGCACTTTTGGAAAGTAATGAAATGTTATTCTATTATACAATCCTTTTCGGATTCTAAAGGTCCCAAACTTGTATAATTCGAGGCTACGGTGATAAGGGTTCGAAATCTCTTCATACAATAGGCTTTGGACAAGTGTAAGCCTTGGATTTTACATTATCTTCTCATTTTATTTAAATCGTTAAATAATGAGGTCATCACTGCATCATCATGATGTCATAAATAATTTAATTTATTTAATGTCTACAAATTATAAAAAAAATACTATGATGTAGGAAATCTTTTTAGATTTCCAATGAATATTTATAATCAAAAATATGACTTGTATAACCCCATGTAAAAATTGTTTTAGTAAAACATTTCATGTTTGTGTCATTTTTTTACTTTAACATTAAATAAAAGGTATTTATGTCATTTTCCAACTAAAGTGGCTCCATGGGGTCCCCAAATTGACCCATGGATTGTCTTGGTCGGACATGGAACATACAATGAGGGTAGGACATGTGTCAAGCTCATCTAATATTATTAAAACATTATTTTTACCTTAAACTACACTAATTACCTCTAATCGCGATTAAGAATTTAAAAGTTACTATTCACCAAAAAAATTATTTTAATCTCATTGAACCAAATTTTACTTCTTAATGACAAGCATGTATGTCGGATTTTTGAAAATCAAATCACAGAAGTGGTAATATTTCATTTAAACGAAAAATCAGTTATTTAACTACCACTTAGTGGTTTCACTATTAATCAAAAATTGAAGTTTTTCAGAACAATGCCAAAATTTCACCCTAATCTATAATTGATATTCTGAATTCAAAAATGATGTCTATTTTATGAAATTCCAAACATATAATTTGAATTAATAAATTTTATAATTAATTCCTGCTGTCACAACAAATAGCGTGTTTTTAAGAAATAATTTATATCAAAAGATTGACAATTGTTTATGTCCAATTTCAAAGTGAAATTATTTCTAATGACCACCATTGGATAAAATGGTAAAAATATATTCTTATTATACATTAAAACCAATAAATAGTATAACTTATCACTATAAATTATTATGATTAAAAAATTTGTTTTAAGTATTTTTCACTATTCATAAAAATTTTGAAGTTCTCAGAAAATTACAAAAAATTCAACATAGGCTAATTTCAATATTATGAATACAAAAATGAAGTCCATTTTGAAATAAAATGTTTCTATAAATTTATAAGTTGGTTATTACTATTCATAACGGCTACTTTGATTAGTTGCAGTGTGTTAGAACTCGATGTTGAGTACAATGCAAGCTATTACATTATTGAATGAGAAGTGTATCATGGAAGCTCGGGGTGTTACATTCTCCCCTCCTTCAATAAATTGTGTCCTCACAATTTGAAATTTTTCTTTGTAAATAAAAGGTTGAAAAGAGAAAATACCTTTGTGGAAAACCCACATCGGAAATAAGATTAATAAAATTTAGCCTTAATAAGAGGGAAAGGGAAATGAAAAAGTCACTACCCAATTATGATCTCAATTAGGAGAACATTGGTGGAAATTAAAGACATATAATTGGAGGAAAAACGTAAATATTTGTAGGGAGTGATTGAGGTCATCAATCACAATCAACTGTCAAATTGAGGGCCTCGAATACTTCAATCTATGTTGATTTAAAATATCATCAGTTCAACAAGACATAAGGTATTAGGATAACACATTTTTTTGTTTTAATATCCCTTTAATAAAGTTAAAGAATTAATTTATTCATTTAATAAGAGATAGGTATATATATATTTATGCTTGACAATTAGAGTTTCAACCATCAACTCATCTTTCACTCAAAAAGATAATAGAACTGAAAAATATTATACTTATCCTAATTGTATAAGGTTCCAAATGTTAACACATAACATTTAGATTAGTAAAATTATTTTTTAATAACCAGGGACTTCCTGTAGGCTAGTGGTAGGAAATAAAGGCCTGTCGCACTATGATTGTGGGTTCGATTCCTACAGCATTGTCCGACGCGACGGGTTATGCCCCACCCTGCAGGTTGTCCTTTTCCTAAAACTATAGTATTATAATATTCAAAAATAATCTTAATAAATTTTTAACCATAAACAATACTATCTAAATATCAACTTAATCCACTCCAACCTTTATAGTTATCCAAAATACCTCTGTCCAGACTTTCTCTAAAAGGTCTCTTAATTCCAAAATCAATTTATCAGATTCCCCAAACAAAGTAATGTTTCTCTTATTGTCACATACTAAAAATATAATTACATTCATAATATTAAAACCTTACTGAAATCAACAAGTACTGCAGTACAATCCTTATATATATATATATCACATTATTCTAATATCCAAAATATAATCCATGAGTCCAAAAGCACCAATACATTAGTTATTATGCTTCAACTGTAGTAACAGAATAAGATTGTCCTTGATCCCTTGGCCTTTTCTGAGGTAAGTTTCCCTGATGCTTAGGACATTCATTTGCATAATGACCCATTTCTCTACAATTGTAGCATTCAACTTTGATAGCCTCTTTATTTCCCTTGAAATCACGAGCCTGGTGACCCTTTTCTCCACATTTATAACAAACTCCCATTCCTTTTAGACAAGTAACAGGGTGATTCTTCCCACAATTATCACATAATGGAAAATCCTTCTTTCCCTTTTTCCCTTTATCTGTCTCTTGTTCCACCGTTCTCTTCTTCTCTTGCTTTACTTTGTCGTCATAAGACTTAGAGAATTCTTTTTCTGTCTTGATAGCACATGAGACAATATCTTCGTATGTTGGGAATGATTGTGATACTAAAGCTCGACGGAGAAATGGTTTTAACCCATCAAAGAAACGATCAATCTTACCTCTTTGGTTACGTATATAATCTCCATCATACCTCGCTAACCTTGTAAAGTTGGCCTCATACATTGCGACATTCTCATCCTCCTTTTGTTTCAGACTCAGAAATTGCCTTTCCATATCTTCTCTATGGTCATGAGGAAAGTATTTTTCTAAGAAAAGATCTTTGAAGTCCCTCCATTCAATATTTGATATGTCATCATCTTCCTTTGTGTTTTGAATCAATGACCACCATTGATCAGCATCTCCAGTGAGGCGGTAAACTGGCATGATAACCTTTTCCCTTTCACTAATCCCCAAGCCGTGGACTATTTTCTCTAAGTATTTTATCCATTGCTCAGCTACTAATGGATTTGTACCCCCAATAAATGTTGGTGGTTGTTACTCATGAAGCGGTCTAACATTGATCCTCCACGTTTCGGATCAGGGTGCTCCATATGATTAAGGTTATTATTCATAACTTGAGTGAGTTGTCCCAGTATGGTAATAAGTTGATCAGCACCAGTTGTATGTCCAGCTCCACAATAATTATCTTGAGTAGGAGGGCAATCCCTACACGGAGTCCGTGCATTGATACGGTTTCCATTCCTTCCACTAGGCGCCATTTCTAAACAATGGCATAAACTATATTAGTTTATAAAACAAAGTACATAATTCCATACTTGTAAGATACTTAACATAAATTGAACTATTTATGGATATAATCCATAAAAATGATTTCTTTGAGGAAGTATATACTCATAACCCTTCATAGTGGTTTATAAAGAAAATGAGAATTATCCAAAGCATATCCCCCAGGAGTGTCGTAACCAAGAGTGCAGCAAGGCCCGTTGTTGTGCACCAGTTCCCGTTCAAGTCTAGCTCAAAGCGGTGTTTTCGGGTTTTACCCCTAGGTACATATGTGCCAGAGCCGCCTCTACTTGCTCGTATCCAAAGAGGGACGTATTGCTCGGAAAACTCACAAAATCTCTATAATACCAAAATTATAGGAAGTTCTTCTATACTAATCCTTAAAGTCTATCTTTGGGCTCTGTGCTATAATCAGAGTTTATCTAAATCTAGCTTCCAATGTTAGTACTAAACTGCCTCTGATACCAACTGTAACGCCCTGACCCCAGCTACCCAAAGTTGGTGCATTACTTCGTAACATTGGCATGATCATAAAAGATCAAGTCCCGAAAGACCGATTAGTTTAGTATCCTTGGAAACACAAGATACATTCATA
This sequence comes from Viscum album, assembly GCA_963277665.1. NCBI lineage: Eukaryota > Viridiplantae > Streptophyta > Magnoliopsida > Santalales > Viscaceae > Viscum > Viscum album. The sequence continues at coordinate 1,254,542,351 of OY728157.1, read as the reverse complement.
AATGTTACATTACATCATAAAGTGAAAAACTAATAACAAAGTCATCATAGTCCACAATCATATCCTCTTCTGACTTTCCCTACAGGTCATTCATAAAATACTTCTTCACATCCTAGAAAATATTAAAACATTGAAAGGGGTGAGCTCAGATGCTCAGCAAGGATAACAATATTGCAGAAGCTTTCATAAATAAACATAAACATTTAAGGCAATGTATAACTAAAACAAAAGCATTTTAAACATGAACATCAACATAATATGGAAAAAGTAAAATGAGATAATTCCATCTACTTCTTCACATGGATATTCTACTGGTCGAATAATCACATGCAATATCAATAACCACATTCATAATGATGGAATGCATAATGGAAGACATTCTGAAACATTTTGTCAAGGCCTCTGCCAAGACGTCTAAAATGATTAAGGCCTCGTCCAAAATCACAAATCAAATGGGGAAAGGGCCTCGGCCAATTCCACGTCTAGTTGTCTCATGAGACCTACCGATACAATTTTTTTTAGAAGATAATTATGTTTAAAATTGCTCAAATATACTCCAGTGTTTTTCTAAAAACATTATGCAAGCTTCTAAAAACAAAATAACTAATTCTGAGACTGCTCGACTAATTACAGGCCATGATGGGTCCACGCCCAATCCCTTCCTGTCTACCACACTCGAGAGTCGGGTTTTCTGAAAACATTTTTAAGCTTGCGTTAAGTACGTATACATTTGCACTAGATTTTCATATATTGGAGAGAAATATCTCTTTTTTGAAATCATTTAAAAATCATATAATTATAAAATAAAACCTTTTGAATAAATGTAAAAGTCAAAGGGGTTTATAAACCGTATAAAATAAAGTTGTGTATAAAACGAAATATGCCTCAATGAAAGGAGATTGAGATGAAGTCCTTACAAAGATCATTTTTGAAATAAAATAGATCTATTATGTGTATTCACTTTAAGTACACATAAATAAAGTACAAAAACAATATAGGACATAATAATATCATGACATAATTTAAAAGTAGGAGATTAACCCAAAGAATGGAAATTGGGTTAAGAAATTCCCTTACCTTGCGTCTTGTCCTGACTTGACCATTCTTTAACCTCCTGAATAATAAACTAGAGTTAATTTATATTTACTTAAGAACCTTTTTTATCTTCATTATTCCTTTTATATCACTTATTACCATGTTATGAACATTATGTAATTATTTAAGTTAATAACGGCCGTTTTGTCGATCTTTGGTACTTGAGTCAACAATAAACTTCTTATAATTACAAGTTGTTTATGTGGTAGAATATCCATTATCTCCAGAATTATATTCATGATTTAGATGTCATATATATCATATATTTCCAGTATATACATTCATTCATAATATTACGTAACATTTAGAGGTAAGAAATGAAATGCACCGTTCATGGAGACGGTAAGTCATACGTACGCATGAACGCTACATTCATTTCTATTTCATATTTAATGGAATGAAATAATATATATATAAAGGTATAATATAGTTCCAGTATAATATCATATATAATATCATTTACTCCATCCTTTATACACCCCACATACGGCATTAACGATTCACATCACTTTGAGGGGGCGGTAGTCCGCACTTCCTAAAATGAAATTATCGCGTTTACCCATAATGGAAATCATAAATTATGCCATAAATGAGAAATAAAGAAGCATAAGGAAAACATAAACATAATATATATATCATATATGAAAATATTGTCATTAAAATGGCTACCATTAAATGTGTTAAAAGAATTTGAACAATCATCGTTTCGTGAGGTAGTATTTCGCCACCCACAGAAACAGTATGTTCTTTAACCATTAGACGAAGGTGTGTGTACGTGTAAACCAAATAATTATCATAACAACATCCTAGTATATTGTAGATACTGTTGTTGTTACAAAAGAAAGTAATGAAAATAGTTTAAGGGGTTGGAGAAGAAAAATAAAACAAAACAACATTAGAGAAGACATTACCTAAAAAATCGGGTAACTCTTTTTGATTTGAGACAAAGGCTTCCTTGGAAAGAATTATGCCCAAAGTGAGGCTTCTAGGAGTAAGTGAGGGATGTTTGGAGAGTATTTGGGTAGAGGTTGGCCGAGCTAAAAGGCTTGATGGTGTGAATAAGGTGGGAGTGGTGGGGGCCTTTTATAAGTGGAGAGGAGGGACACTTTTGGAAAGTAATGAAATGTTATTCTATTATACAATGCTTTTCGGATTCTAAAGGACCCACACTTGTATAATTCGAGGCTAAGGTGATAAGGGTTAAAACTCTCCTCATACAATAGGCTTTGGACAAGTTTATGCCTTGGATTTTACATTATCTTCTCATTTTATTTAAATCGTTAAATAATGAGGTCATCACTGCATCATCATGATGTCATAAATAATTTAATTTATTTAATGTCTAAAAATTATAAAAAAAATACTATGAAGTAGGAAATATTTTTATCTTTCCAATTACTATTTATAATAAAAAATATGACTTGTATAACCCCATGTAAAAATTGTTTTAGTAAAACATTTCATGTTTGTGTCATTTTTTTACTTTAACATTAAATAAAAGGTATTTATGTCATTTTCCAACTAAAGTGGCTCCATGGGGTCCCCAAGTTGACCCATGGATTGTCGTGGTCGGCCATGGCACATCCAATGAGGGTAGGACATGTGTCAAGCTCATATCATATTATTAAAACATTATTTTTACCTTAAACTACACTAATTACCTCTAATCGCGATTAAGAACTTAAAAGTTACTATTCACAAAAAAAATTATTTTAATCTCATTGAACCACATTTTACTTCTTAATGACAACCATGTATGTCGGATTTTTTAAAATCAAATCACAGAAGTGATAATATTTCATTTAAACGAAAAATCAATTATTTAACTACCACTTAGTGGTTTCACTATTCATCAAAAATTGAAGTTTTTCAGAACAATGCCAAAATTTCCCCCATATCTATAATTGATATTCCGAATTCAAAAATGATGTCTATTTTATGAAATTCCAAACATATAATTTGCATTATTTAATTTTATAATTAATTCCCGCTGTTACAACAAATAGCCTGTTTTTAAGAAACAATTTATATCAAAAGATTGACAATTGTTTATGTCCAATTTCAAAGTGAAATTAATTCTAATGACCACCATTGGATAAAATGGTAAAAATATATTCTTATTATACTTTAAAACCACTCAATATTATAGCTTATCACTATAAATTATTTTAATTAAAAAAGTTGTTTTAAGTATTTTTCACTATTCATAAAAATTTTGAAGTTCTCAGAAAATTACAAAAAATTCAACATAGGCTAATTTCAATATTAGGAATACAAAAATGAAGTCCATTTTGAAATATAAAATTTCTATAAATTTAAAAAGTGGTTATTACTATTCATAATGGCTACTTTGATTAGTTGCAGTGTGTTAGAACTCGATGTTGCGTACAATGCAAGCTATTACATTATTGAATGAGAAGCGTATCATGGAAGCTCGGGGTGTTACATTACACTTAGGTCTTATGCCGGTGTTATAAGGGGCTATGTGACGAGACCCTAGCTTCCGTGTGTAATCCTTTCGGGTGAATAAATTGATATCTCTTCCTTTAGTGATGTTTGTGGAATTTCTTTTGTCCGGATAATTTTAGGATATATTTTATTGATGATTTTTTGAAAAAGGGATATTTTAAAACATTTATTTAAACCCTAAATAATTAATGATGTGTAATGATTTTCAAAAAATGGACTTCTACAAAAGTTTTCAGTAAGAAATTTGGAGTCTAATAAGATCAACTTAATTTTTGATGAATAGTAAATTATGAATAGTGATTTTATGCTTAGGATTAGTAATGTGACCAAATGGATTATTAATTTCACTCAAAGAAAGTTTTAATATAATTTAGACACCTAGATTAAGAAATGTTATTCAATAAAGTGGGTAAATAACGGTTTCATAAATTATTAGTCAAGTATTATTTTTTTCAGATGAATAGTGTTATTTAATTAAATATTTAATTAAAAATAATTAGAAAATTATTTTTATAAAAAGTACTTTATTTTTTGAACTCAGAGCACCGATATTATGTTAAGGTAATTTTTGGGGATTTTTTTGAAAAAAATGAATTTTCAGTGAATAGTGTTTTAATTAAAATTTTAATTAAAAATATTTAGAAAATTATATTTATAAAATGTATTTCATTTTTAAAATCAAAGCATTGATATTTGGTTAAGGTAAAATTTTGGGATTATTCTGAGAAAGTTGAATTTTCGATGAATAGTGAAAGTATAGTTTTTAAGTTACGGGTGTTTAATGACATCATTAAATGATGTATTAAGTATGTAATCAATATGGTCGACTTATGAATAGTAAGATAAGGTATGATGTGTCCCAAGTGGCCAATACCATGGGTAAGCCCATGGTTTTGCCAAAACCACTAATGAGGTGTCCCTTGTCCATTAATGTCGTGTCCCCTCATTTTCCCTATAAATACCCACCCTTTCCTCCTTTATTTTTCACTCCCAACTCTCTCCCAACGAATTTCTGGTCTCCTTACCTCCCAAGGAGTCCTCCCAAGGTTCCCCCAAGCCCTCAAGGTCCAAAACATTGAGTTTCAAGAGTCACGGTTTATGGTAAGGGATCTGACCACTCTCTTTCTTTTCATGTAATCTCTTTTATGTCATTCCTTTTATGCTCCAAGTTATTATGTGAGAGGATGTTATTTTATATTTCTCTTACTGCCCTTTCATGTTTATATGATGAGAGATCCCCTCTTACTCTCATCATTTAGTTTTATGAAAGTGTAAGTGACGCCGTTAGGCTACCGAATTTTTAAGTTATTCTTTCACCCTTCTTATTTTTCAAGTTCGATTTTCATGTCAAATCTTTCAAGTTCCTTTTTATTATTTTGGGGTATGATCTCTATATCTATCATACTGATCTCTTATGATCATATTATGAGAGACCGTATTTGATCTGTTCAATTCATTTTGGTTGAAGTTTAAGTGACGCCGTTAGGCTGCCGAATTTTCATAAGAGAAATCAAATTTTTGTCTTCCTTCCATGTTTTTCATTTCAAATGGTATTTACTTTAAATTGCATCACCATGTCCATATATCCTTATTATTCTGTCCCTCTACTGTTTTATGGGTCAATTATGATTGTTCTACCCATGTTCCCTCTCTTTTCAAAGTTTTCTAAAACCTTGTAACATAGCCGTTATGCTGCAGAATTTTCGTCTCAAAATGCCTCTCTTTTCTCAAAATTATTTTATGTTATAAAGTTATTACTCAATGCTCTTATTTCTACAAGGGTATTCACATATATATGAAAATTTTCTATTTTAAATTCTGGGATTTACATACATGATACCCACTTTCCCTTTCCGTGTGTTTAAAGTAATGTAAAGATCATGTCTTTAAAGCAGTTTTTAAAACGTTATGATTATGAAATGAAACCCATTTATTTTGTGCTATATGGGTTCTTTATTAAATTTTTAATGATGATATATGTGGATCACATGATAATAAAGGAAAATTTAAGGGTGTGCCCTGATAGCGCTCCAATGCATTGGGTAAAGACTTAATCTCTAGAGATGACCATTTTAACGACGCCTTGGTGAATAACCTTGGTAATTTTTAACGACACCTTGGGGATGGACCTTGGTGAAACAAAACGATTGTCAATATTAAATGTTGCAGACACATCTTCAAGTTATGAAAAATGTTATTTTTACTATGATGTATCTCATGATTTCTTTCTCATGCCTTAAGGTTTTTTTCATTTCCTTATTGAAGTATCTCAAGTTCACATGTAAAATGTTTCAAATGTTTCCCTTACTGGGCCTTCTTCTCACCCTTTCTTTTGATGTATGTCCCCAGGTTATGAGATGCAGTAATGAACCTAGGATGAACTAAAGGAGAAGCCTTTTAAGTGTTTAAGAATAATTTTTTATGTTTTTTTCATGTATTATGTTCCCTGTTTCCAAGACACTAAACCTTAACGATCCTAAGTTCCGTGTAATGAAATGAAAGTTATGTTATAAAAAGACGGGATTCTATAGTTGGTATAAAAGGATGGTTTAGTTATTTGTGGAAATTAGGATATAAAAACTTTAGGAACAACCCTATAAAAAATTTTAAATATAGGAAAACTTCCTGGTATTTTGGTAAGTATTGAGTAAGTGGTTTATCAAACAAATACATCCCTGTCTGGATACGAGCAGGTAGATGCGGCTCTGGCACAGATGTACATAGGGGTAAAACCCGAAAACACCGCTTTGAGCTAGACTCGAACGGGAACTAGTGCACGATAACGGGCCTTGGTGCACTCTTGGTTACGACACTCCCGGGGGATATGTTTGGTTAATCACAAGCTTTTTATGAATCATTATGAAGGAATTATAGAAAAGTGTAATTGTCTAAGCATGAAGTATTAGTTAAAAGATTCATAAATGAAATAAGTTTCTTACTAAGGTTTTATTCTTTTATTAAATGGCGGGCAATAGGAGGAACCGTGCTGATGGTGACCGCAATGCACCATGTGCTGATGGCCCTCCGATGGAATCTGGAATGGAATCATTCATGCGAATGATGAACCAACTGACTCAAGTTATGAGTAATAACTTGAATCAAGCTAAGAAGCTGACCTCACCACGAAGGGAACAACACTCTGTTGAGTCCTTCATGCATCAACGACCACCAACATTCAGTGGATATACTGACCCATTGGTTGCGGAACAATGGATAAGCTCCATTGAAAAGATCTTTTCTGTACTTCATTGTTTTGAACCAGAAAAAGTCACCCTTGCTGTTTACCGCCTAGAGGGAGAAGCTGATCAGTGGTGGTCACTGATCAAAAACACGAAGCCACGAGGAGAGATGGAAGCTATGGAGTGGGAAGAATTTCGGGGAATTTTCTTTAACAAGTATTTCCCTCGTTCCATGAGAACGAGAATGGAGAAAGAGTTTCTCGAGCTGAAGCAGAAGTAGAACGAATCTGTCGGAATCTACGATATGAACTTCCCAAGGCTTTCCCGTTATACCTCAAGCTTTGTCATGGACCCTAATGGGAAGGTTGATAGATTCTTTGGTGGTCTACGACCTCATCTGCGGAAGAATCTAGCCAACTGGGACTATGATAGCTAGGAAGAAATTGTTTGAAGTGATATGAAAGTCGAGCTGGATTTTGGTGAGACATAGTGGTCTCATCAACCAAATGAAAAGAAGAGATCGTTGGAGCCCAGTTTAGGGAAGTATTTTGATCAGGGAAGAGGTGGAAATAAAATGCAACTTACCAAATTCAATAAATGTGTGAAGAATCATCTGGGGAACTACTTGAACGGAAGTGGAAAGTGCTACAAGTGTGGAAGAGGAGGCCATATTGCTCGGAATTGTCATAGTGAGGTGAAGCCTCAGCTTCCCAACACTAACGACAGAGGAAAGATGGTTCTGGCCCTACCCGAAGTCACATGCTTCAAGTGTGGACAGCTTGGGCACTTTGCTAACCAATGTCCAAATCCGAGGTCGGTGGAGGGGAATCACCATCAACCTCAGCAGAGGCCAAGGGAGCAAGGACATGCTTTCGCTATCACAACAACTGAAGTTGAAGTTCCGAATGATGTGGTAGCAGGTACTCTTGTTGTCCTCTCAAAACTAGCAAGTACTTTATTTGATTATGGTTCTACGCATTCCTTTATTTCCTCCAAGTTTGCAAGCAATATAGAATCAATCCCCGAACTGCTAGAGGTAGAGTTATCAGTCAAGACTCCAAGTGGGATTATCCTTGCATCAACAGTATTTAGAGACTCTAGTGGTTACTTTGGTGAGCACAATCTTATCGCAAATCTAGTAGTCATTCCCATGATGGAATTCGACATTATACTAGGGATGGACTGGCTCTCAAAGTATAATGCTAAGATCAAATGCAGAAGTAAGGAAATCTCAGTAGTCTTGAATGAACGACCTACAGTTATCTTCTGAGGAGAGATATCCCGAACTGATCCCTATCTAGAAGAACCTCCTATAGCTTTATTTATGGAGTTAATAGGTGATGATGAAGAAGGAAAAGGGAGCATACAAATAGAAGATGTTCCGATTGTTCAGGAATACATGGATGTATTTCCTGAGGAGTTACCTGGACGTCCCCCAGAAAGAGAGGTAGAGTTATCCATTGAACTCATACCTGGGTCTCAACCGATATCAAAGACTCCATATAGAATGTCAAATGTGGAGCTAGAAGAGTTAAAGAAACAACTCCAAGACTTGTTGGAGAAGGGGTTTATCCGACCGAGTGTGTCTCCTTGGGGAGCACCAGTTCTCTTTGTGAAGAAGAAGGATGTATCAATGCAGCTATGCATTGATTATAGAGAACTGAACGGGATCAGAGTGAAGAACAGATATCCTCTTCCAAGAATTGATGATTTATTTGACCAACTTCACGGGGCTCAATTCTTCTCTAAGATTGACCTTCGATCTAGTTATCATCAATTGAGGGTGAATAAAGAAGATATTCCAAAGACTGCCTTCCGATCAAGATATGGGTATTATGAGTTTACTATTATGCCCTTCGGCTTGATTAATGCTCCTGCTATTTTCATGGATATGATGAATAGAGTCTTTACGGACTACCTTGATAACTTTGTGGTAGTTTTTATTGATGATATTTTGATATATTCAAAAAGTCGTGAGGAGTATGAAGATAATCTAAGGGTTATATTGAAAACTCTGTGGAAGGAGAGGCTCTTTGGGAAGTTCAGAAAGTGTGAGTTTTGGTTACAACAAGTGGCTTTCTTCGGGCACATCGTAACCAATGAAGGAATCTCGGTTGACCCTGCAAAGACAATGGTGGTGGAGGAGTGGCCTCAACCCACAACATTAACTGAGATTCGTAGTTTCCTTGGTTTAGCGGGAAATTATAAGAGGTTTGTGAAAAACTTCTCACGGCTTTCTAATCAACTAACCAAGTTGACTCGAAAAGGGGTTACGTTCATCTGGACAAAGGAATGTGAGGAAAGTTTCCAAGAGCTGAAGAAGAGATTGGTTACTGCACCTATGTTAACACTACCCTCTATCGGAGAAGGATTTGTTATTTTTAGAGATGCATCTCCGAAAGGGCTTGGGTTCATCCTCATGCAAAATTACAAGGTAATTGCTTATGCATCTCGACAGTTGAAGATTCATGAGCAGAATTATCCTATGCATGATCTAGAGCCGGTGGCAGTTGTTTTTGCTCTAACGATAAGGAGGCACTATCTTTAGGTGGAGAAATGTGATATATACACTGACCACCAAAGTCTAAAGTATATTTTCACATAGAAATAATTGAACATGAGACAAAGGAGATGGTTGGAGATTATTAAAGACTATGATTGTTCAATTCATTATCACCCGGGAAGAGAAAACAAAGTCGTGGATGCATTAAGCAGGAAGGATCCTGTTGTTCTGGAAACAATGAGGATCCTAGGAGAACCCTTGATTAAAGATCTAGTAAAACTGGACATGGGAATTATAAGGAAAGGGACATCATCAACCCTATCCCAAATGATTTCTCAACCTTCATTACTAGAGAAGATCAAGGAGGCTCAAAAAGAAGATCATTTGCTACATGAGAAGTTGGAGGCTGTGAAAGATGGGAAGTTCCCTGATTTCCATATTGATCAAGAAGGTGTATTGAAATTTTGTAAAACACTATGTGTTCCATCTATTCCAGAGATAAAGAAAGAACTGATGGATGAAGCTCATAGCTCTACTTTCTCTATACATCCGGGAAGCAATAAGATGTATAGAGACCTTCGTGATCATTATTGGTGGGATAACCTGAAGAGGGAGATTGCTGATTACACTACAAGGTGTCTGGTGTGTCAGCAAGTAAAGGTGGAATGACAACTTCCTAAGGGGTATTACAACCGCTACCCAAACCAGCATGGAAGTGGGATAATCTCACTATGGACTTTGTAACTGGTCTCCCGAAAACATCCAAAGGAAACAATGCGATATGGGTTATTGTGGACCATCTCACCAAGACAACCCATTTTATCTCTATTTGGGAAGATTTCTCTCTGGATCAGCTTGCCAAGATATACGTGAAGGAAGTGGTAAGGCTGCATGGGATACCAATATCCATCGTGTCTGATCGTGACCCAAGATTCACATCAAAATTCTAGAGAAGTCTACATCATGCTCTGAATACTGAATTGAATTTTAGTACGGCCTATCATCCTCAAACTGATGGCCAATCTGAAAGGACTATTCAGACACTCGAAGACATGCTGAGATTATGCTCAATGGAATTTAAAGGTGGATGGGATCAACACCTCCCATTAGTGGAGTTCTCCTATAACAACAACTTCCATTCGAGTATTCAGATGGCACCCTATGAAGCTCTGTATGGAAAGCGATGTAGAACTCCCACTTGTTGGGATGAAACTGGTGAGAGAAAGCTTCTTGGGCATGATCTTGTGCAAGAGATGACAGAACAGGTTCATGACATCCAACAACACATAAAGGCTGCTCAGAGTGGGAAGAAGAGCTATGTTGACAATCGTCGAAGGGACTTCGAGTTTGGTGTTGGTGAAAAAGTCTTCCTTCGAATTTCTTCATGGAAGAGAGTCATGCGGTTTGGGAAGAAAGGGAATCTCAGCCCTAGGTACATTAGCCCCTATGAAATAATTGATCGCATAGGAGCAGTGGCCTGTCATCTAGCACTTCCACCGAACCTAGCTCAAGTTCATGATGTCTTCCATGTATCTCTCTTGAGAAAGTACATACCCGATCCTTCGCATGTAATGAACCCAGAGGTGGTACAACTGGAACATGACCTCTCTAATGAGGAGCAGCCAGTGGAGATCTTAGACCGTAGAGACTAGGTCCTACAAAACAAGACTACCCAACTTGTGAAATTGTTGTCGAGGAATCATAAATATGAAGAAGTGACATGGGAGACTGAGGAAACAATGAAGCAAAAGTACCCTCACCTTTTCGACTAGGCCTCAAGTATAAATTTCGGGGACGAAATTCCTTAAGGGGGGAAGAATGTAATGACCCAATATTTTTTAGTAGTATATTAACTTAATCTTAATGATTTAATAATATGTTAATGGTTAATGCAGATAGAGGAGTCGATGGCTTCATCTAGTAGACTTGACCCTTATGAAGCCCCCTTATCAGAGCTTGGGAAGGAGGTAGCATCAGTGGGCTTCGCTTTGGACCAATCCCAAGCTGAACTCCAGCAGGTCAAGCTTGAACGGAAATTCCTACAGGAGAAGTTCAAGTTAGTAGAGATTACTACTAGGGCAATGTTATCTGAGCCCCCCTCAAATTCTCTCACCATAGCACACCTTACACTTAGGTCTTATGCCGGTGTTATAAGGGGCTATGTGACGAGACCCTAGCTTCCTTGTGTAATCCTTTCGGGTGAATAAATTGAGATCTCTTCCTTTAGTGATGTTTGTGGAATTTCTTTTGTCCGGATAATTTTAGGATATATTTTATTGATGAATTTTTGAAAAAGGTATATTTTAAAACATTTATGTAAACCCTAAATAATTAATTATGTGTAATGATTTTCAAAAAATAGTCTTCTACAAAAGTGTTTAGTAAAGAATTTGGATTCTAATAAGATCAACGTAATTTTTTATGAATAGTAAATTATGAATTTTGATTTTACGCTTATGATTAGTAATGTGACCAAATATATTAGTAATTTCACTCAAAGAAAGTTTTAATATAATTTAGGCACCTAGATTAAGTAATGTGATTCAATAAAGTGGGTAAATTACGATTTCATAAATTATTAGTCAAGTATTAGTTTTTTCAGATGAATAGTGTTGTTTACTTAAATATTTAATTAAAAATAATTATAAAATTATTTTTATAAAAAGGACTTTATTTTTTGAACTCAGAGCATCGATATTGTGTTAAGGTAATTTTTGGGGATTTTTCTGAAAAAATGAATTTTCAGTGAATAGTGTTTTTAATTAAAAATTTAATTAAACATATTTAGAAAATTATTTTTATAATATGGATTTCATTTTTGAAATAAAAGCATTGATATTTGGTTAAGGTGAAATTTTGGGATTATTCTGAGAAAGTAGAATTTTCGATAAATAGTGAAAGTATAGTTTTTAAGTTATGGGTGTTTAATGACATCATTAAATGATGTATTAAGTATGTAATAAATATGGTAGACTTATGAATTGTATGATAAGGTACGAGGTTTCCCAAGTGTCCAATACCATGGGAAAAAACCATGGGAAAGCCCATGGTTTTTCCAAAACCACTAATGAGGAGTCCCTTGGCCATTAATGCCTTGTCCCCTCACTTTCCCTATAAATACCCACCCTTTCCTCATTTATTTTTCACTCCCAACTCTCCCCCAAAGATGTTCTGGTCTCCTTACCTCCCAAGGAGTCCCCCCAAGGTTCCCCCAAGCCCTCAAGGTCCAAAACATTGAGTTTCAAGAGTCACGTTTTAAGGTAAGGGATCCGACCTCTCTCTTTCTTTTCATGTAATCTCTTTTATGTCATTCCTTTTATGCTCCATTAAATTATGTGATTGGATGTTCTTATATATTACTCTTATTGCCCTTTCATTTTTAAATGATGAGAGATCCCCTCTTACTCTCATCATTTCGTTTTATGAAAGTCTAAGTGACGCCGTTAGGCTGCCGAATTTTTAAGTGATTCTTTCACCCTTCTCATTTTTCAAGTTTGATTTTCATGTCAAATCTTTCAAGTTCCTTTTTATTATGTTTGGGTATGATCTCTATATCTATCATACTGATATCTTATGATCATATGATGAGCGACCCTATTTCATCTGTTCAATTCATTTTTGTTGAATTTTAAGTGACGCCGTTAGGCTGCCGAATTTTCATAAGTGAAATCAAATTTTTGTCTTCCTTCCATGTTTTTCATTTCAAATGGTATGTCCTTGAAATTGCATCACCATGTCCATATATCCTTCTTATTCTGTCCCTCTACTGTTTTATGGGTCAATTATGATTTTTCGACCCATGTTCCCTCTCTTTTCAAAGTTTTCTAAAACCTTGTAACATAGCCGTTATGCTGCAGAATTTTTGCCTCAAAATGCCTCTCTTTTCTCAAAATTATTTTATGTTATAAAGTTAATACTCAAAGATCTTATTTCTAAAGGGGTATTCACATATATATCAAAATTTTCTATTTTAAATTCTGGGATTTACATACATGATACCCGCTTTCCCTTTCTGTGGGTTTAAAGTAACGTAAAGATCATGTCTTTAAAGCAGTTTTAAAAACTTTATGATTATGAAATGAAACCAATTTATTTTATGATATATGGGTTCTTTATGAAATGTTTGATGATGATATATGTGGCTCACATGTTAATAAAGGGAAATTTATGTCTGTGCCCTGATACCGCTCCAATGCATTGGGTAAAGACTTAATCTCTAGAGATGACCATTTTAACAACGCCTTGGTGAATAACCTTGGTAATTGTTAACGAAACCTTGGGGATGGACCTTGGTGAAACGATACGATTGTCAATATTAAATGTTGCAACCACATATTCATGTTATGAAAAATGTTATTTTTATTATGATGTATCTCATGATTTCTTTCTGATGCCTTAAAGTTCTTTTCATGTCCTTATTGTAGTATCTCAAGTTCACATGTAAAATGTTTCTCTTGTTTCCCTTACCGGGCCTTCTGCTCACCCTTTCTTTTGATGTATGTCCCCAGGTTATGAGATGCAGTAATGAACCTAGGATGAACTAAAGGAGAAGCCTTTCAAGTGTTTAAGAAGAATTTTTTATGTTTTTTTCGTGTATTATGTTCCTTGTTTCCAACACACTAAACCTTAACGATCCTCAGTTCCGTGTAATGAAATGAAAGTTATGTTATAAAAAGACGGGATTCTATATGCGACATTTTGTGGTCATTAAAAAGGATTATTTCACATTTGTACCCTCTACGGATTTTAACCCAAATCCATCCCTTTCTCCCCAATATGGTATTTCCTAACATCGGTTCCCCTCCCACTTGGGATTCTTTTACATCAATATTGTGGTATATTTGGGATTGTATCTTTAAGTAATCATCATTTAATACCCTTCATCCATGGGTTTCTCATTACTCTTGAGTTGTTTATTCTTCATTCACAAGTTATTGTCTCTAAAACATAATCTTTCCATAAAATTGGTAAAACCATAATTCATTTATATTAATAATGGGTTTTATGGTTTGATATTTTATTTATAGGGTCCTCCTATAGCGAGTTCATGGTTTCCACCAGATTCCAACAGATTCCAAGATTGTGGTAGAAGATTCATTCCCTTAGCAATATTAAATTATTATTGTATGATTTATTTGTTTCATAAATGTGATCAAAAAATTTGGTGGGTGGTGTGAAATGTGTTTTTAAAATGTTTCAATGTGATTATGGGTTGAAATGGAATTTTCAAAATAAAATTTGTGGGGTTTAATGTGTGCTTTCTTGTTTAGATTCTTATATGTGGGAAATAAATTGTATAATTAGTGTGAATCCGGTTTCCTAATTGATTTTGAAGTAAATATGGATTTCAAATAGTTTTTTCTTAATAAAAATTATGTTTCCATGTGTATGAATATTATTTTGTGTGTTTATGTGAAAGTGTTGATCCATATGACATGTGGAAAGGAAAATTGAGATAAAAGTGAAAATAAGGTATCTAGGGTGGCAGATTAGGACAATTATGATAGTTGGATTAGTTGCACTAAGGCCATGTTTCATCAAGCCAGATTAAGGTTACATCACTAACTAAACTATGATGCTGATTTGAGACTACTAGACCATGGGATGGCTTCCACTCAAGAGGATTGTGAATGAGAACATAGTTGGAATTGGTTGTCAAACCATGTCTCACTAATGTATCAGTTTCATATTGTCAAATTTGTACTACAACCTTTAGGGATTACCTTTGGTGATATTTGATGTTTCGCTTACCATAAACTTATGTATGTTTTTTCCTTCATTTTTTACAGCATGAATGATTCTAATGAAAACATTTCTTAATTTTTTTTATTACAAATGTTTCAAACTTATTTTTTAATAATTGAATTATTAATTTGTAATATAATGTTTTTGCATGGAATATTTTTTGGGTGGAATCATAATAGTCATTGAATCACACACTATATAAACCCTAGGGTGAATGTATAATTTGATATGTTCAACCACGGTGAAGGTATGATGTCCCATGGTGGTGATGGTGGATCTTGTTTTAGTGTTCTTTCCCTTGTAAGTGTAAGCGCAGGTGAATTGAGGTAGGTAACCCTCTCATTTCATGGAAGGTTTTGGTAGTCGTCTAGTAGGTTTTCATTCTATTTTTTTTACTTGGGGGTTTTGATAAATAATTCATAATTGTTTTACTTAATATAGTTTTATTCTTATTTGAAATGGTTAGGGTTCATTATGTGATATTAAATTAATGCAAATTTTTAATGGTTTCTTCCTTTTGTGAAATAATTCCCAAAAAGTTATCTTTAGATACCCATGATCTAGTTTACTAAATGTGTGGATCATGAAAACCCTTCAATAGAAATGTTTTCGGGAATGAATCCAGGAATATTGGTTCTCTAGTTGATCATCACATACCATACTAAAACAGATGGTCATACAGACTGGGAAAATTCGATCTAAGAAGGCATGCTCTAGGAATGAATGTTTATTTTGAAGGTTAATTGGATAACAGTTTTGGGTTGGATTAATTTTATTATAATATTATTTAATGATCCCTGATTATAATTTAACTCTTTGATTCTCTTTATTTTCAGCTGTGTCGGTCACCCTTTTTATAGGAATAGGTTTGTGAGAACTCATTGTTGGGATCTAGTCTCAGACAAGAGATGTTAGAAAAGATATGGATGATTGGGAAATTTTTGTTAATAGTACAGAGCCAGTAAAAGTCTTATATTGATCATAGGATTTGGGCCTAGGAATTATCAGTTGTATATCGTGTGTTTCTGAAGGAATCACCTTATTTGGGTCACTTTTGTTTCGGTAGTAAAGGGATGCTGACTTATATATATTTTGAATCATTTTAGGTTATCGAGAGAGATGGTAAGGTGGAATAACAATTGTATTTTCATACCCAATTTATGTAAATTAATGGAATCTTCCACGTCTTGTAGATGAAAAAGAATAATTCAGTCCCGCGATAGGTGCTAAATTGAGAAGATTTTGATATGGAATCTGATTCTGATATGTTTGAGTTCCTAGTGTCAATTTTGTATTTCTAGGAGAATGGTAATAGTGGGAATTACATACCATTGGTTCAGGTTATTTTGTATCATGGTAATGATGATTATGAGATATGGATGAAAAAATCATGGGTTGAAAGGATGTTCTCATTTTTTGTTCTCTGATAAGAAAATGGAATGAAGTTTTTAGGATAGAATTATTTTATGGTGGGAGGAATTTTCACATTCTTGATTTTATTTTTAGGTATTTAATTATTTTATTTTTTTCTTGTATTTATCCAATGGAATTCCCTAGAGTTTTATTTTGGAAAAAGGGCGTTTTGGACCAAACTACTTATGGAACATGATTGGAACAATATTAGGGGAAAATGTGGTCTAGACCCTAAGAAATTATTCTCCCATGATAAATTCATTGTCTAACACAGATGACCTACCGCATGGCCATTCACACTCCCATCGAAAACCACATGGAACATTTCATCTAGGATAGATAATACCATCTGGTTTCCTTACAGTTTGAAAAACTGTATGACTAGACCATGTGACCAGTCCATGTGACTAAAAAAAATTATATTCTACCCTCTATTGTTTTAATCAAAATCAACCATGTATCCCCCATTCATTATTTCCATCCCAATTAAACTCCTTCCCACCACTCATGGACATATTATAATTCAATATTTGGATGGATTTAGCCTCTTTTATTCATCAAGTCATCATGTAAGACCCATTATTCTTGGTTTTCTCCTTCCTCGTGGGTTATTATTTCCAATTTTTTGAGTTTCCTCTATCCAGTGGGTTGGTTTCGATAAAATGTGTCAAAACAAGGTTAGTTGGGTTTAATATTTGTTATTTCATTTTAATATTGGTCTTATAGGGTCCTCTTGCAGTGTAGTTTTGGTTTCCAATGGATTACAAATGTTTCTATGATAGGTGTAGGTGATTCAATTCCGTTTCATTTTTATATGATTTTGGAATACTTGATTTTATTTTTAAATCGGATATATGTATTATTTGGGTGGTGTGAAATGTGTTTTCAAATGTTTTCATGGTGAATATTGTTTGAAGGAGGACTTTCCAAATGAAAATGGTTGGGTTTATTTTTTGGTTTTCTATTGTGCTTCCTAAATTTGTGCTATAAGTTTTATAGGAAGATTGAAGTGTGTTTCCAAACGGATTTGGAATGAATATGGAAATTAAAGTTGGTTTTCCAAAGAAAAATTGTGGTTTTCAGGGGTATTCATCTTATTCGTTTTGTGTATCTTAATGTAGTGATCAATGTGAATTATGGAATAGAAAATTTAGTAAAATGAAAATAATATGAATCTAGTGATGTGGGTAGCACTTTTATGCTAGTTAGATGGGTAGGTCTATGACCTTATTATTCTAACATGGTTGATGATATAACACTATCTAAACCAAGATAATGAATAGATACCACTTTACCATAAAAATTTGTCCCCTTTGGTGGCTCGTGCATGAGGATGCAATGGGTTATGTTTGTTATTCCATGTTTCTTTGAGTTAAGAGGTTCTTACCATCCCATTATTGATAATTCCTTTAGTTAATTATTGTTGTTCTCTTGTGACATTGTGATTACCATAGGTGAAGGGTATAAATTGAATTAATTGTTAATCCAAGCTTTCATCTCTTGATAATGTTTTACATAAAATGTTTTATTTTAAAAAATGATAATTTCTTTATAATACATTCTGGTAAAATTTCCTTATAATGTTATGGAATGGAATCTCTTTTGGTGGAATCCTAATAGGAATTCAATTATACACTACATACAAACATTGGAGAATGTAGAACATGTTATGATTGATCAAGGTAAATGAAATATGTCCTCTGGTGGTAATGGTGGATCCAGTTTCTAGTATTCCATATCTTGAAGGTGGTGGTGGAGGTCACGTGACAGTGATGACCATCTTATTGCATGGAATTTTTTGTTTATGTTCTTGTTGGTTTTCAATCTTTATTGGTAATTTGTGTTTTTTATAAATAGTATAATTTTCAAACATGTGATAGTTTTATTATTTTTAGTTCATGTAAATGGTTCATTTTGTGATGTTCGATTCTTGTGAATTATTTATGGTTTTTTCCAATGTTGAAATCACTCCTAAAAAGTGAAATATGCAAACTAAGATACTAGTTTCCATCCTCTAGGGATCATTAATTCCCATCAGGCTATGCGATGTTAAGAATCAGGTGTTGAGTGGGATGAAATACCCATTATGGTTACTGAAACTCATCATCACATTAATTAGGTTCCATCTATATAACAATATATAATTTATAAAACATGAAAGGGACCCATTCCCTAGAATAAGTGAGTCTCTCTGTAGTTTAATATCCCAAAAACCCAATATAATCATGTTTCCCACACTCTATCAATGTCTATATAATAGAAGATAAATAATAATGATTAGAAAACCATCAAAAAATACATGAAAAAATGTAAAATGAAACATAACATTCAAATCAAAAACCAATTTTTAATAGATTACTCATTAATCCAATTATTAATGTTGGGTGAAAAAACAGTGTGACAATTAAAAAGAAAAATAGACTATATATATTTCATATAAGAAATTACATGTGATCCCAAGGGTGTAACAAGGAATATAATGATGAAATAACAATTTTCATAACCATATATATATTTGTTCGATGTGATTACATGAAATTTCATCCAAACAGTGGATTGGGAATGTTCATAGTGTCCATATTCACATGAAATATGTAAAACCAATATGTCTCCCACATTTACCTAGATTTAATGACTCTTAGTATAGTAATCATGTTTTGTAATAAGGCTTGACTCATAATTCTCACCTGACATGACATGAATTATTCCACTATACATCATGTACACTTGTCTGAACATCTATGAATATACTTATGGATATTTGTTGTATCCTTAAGAAAGATGTGACATGTTCCATGCAATGCTTGATTTTTGTGTTGATCAATGGATAGTCATGTGTGCTAAACTAAATAAATCAAGTCATGTGGGTTATTTTACATAACATGTCTCACATGACGATACACTATGTCATATTTAAACAATATATAATCTATTATTACACAAAAAAGGACATAAATTGTTTTATACATACACATATCGTGTGAAATTTAAAAATGATAGAAAGAATAATGACTATTTTATATGATTAATTTATTTAAGAAAATGGGGTTTTAGGGGAATTTTATATTAAGAAATATATATCCATTTTAATATCAGATTCATTTTGAGGGTTTATTATTTGATTTGATCTTCAATATTGAATGATTTTATTTGAGGATACATTCTAAAGTGTAATAATATACCATTTTAGGGATTAATGGTAGTTTTTCAGGATGGGATTGGCTAAGGGGTCGTACTATTAGAATTTTTGAACTATGATTACCACTTGTGACTCATCACTACTACAAAACGGGGCAAGGGAAGCGCTACAGATTTATGAGTGCTTTTTAAAAGCGCTGATAAAGGGGGTATTTATCAAGGCTAAGAAAGTGCTGATAAAGACCATCCTTTATCAGCCCTTTTACACAAGCGCTGATACGGGGGGGGGGGGGGGGGGGGGGCTTTACCAGCGCTTTAATATAAGCACTGATAAAGACCCCCTTTATCAGTGCTTTTATAAAAAGCGCTGATAAAAAGTAAAATTCCAAAAAAAAACATTAATTAATATATAAAGCTATAAATCTATTTATATTGATATAAATATAATATTTATTTTTTAAATATGTTTTAGAAATGATGAATGGAAATGAAATATGAAGGTATATGATATTTATTAAAAAGGCTTATAAAATAATTTAAAAAATATTTTTAATTAATAATTATGTAATTTTTATTCACCAATAGTCATGTAATAACACATTGAGTAAAAAAAATAAAAAAATAAATAAAAGATCAAAAATATTTTTGAAAACACAACTCAAACTTCAAACGAACATAACTTTTGATCTGGGACTCCGTTTGAGCTCTACAACATATCAAGTCGAAGCCTATGACGTGCTCTATAGCCCTGTGGGATAGTGGAACCAGTAAAAGGTTTTTTCTAGGCATAAAAGGCCCATAAGGCCTCCAAAACTGAGTTTTTAGTTGGGGTACCCTGATTTTTTATCATTCAAACAACTATAACTTCTGATACAGAAATCTAATAAATGTTTACCATATATCATATCAAAGATCATTTCATTTTCTTTGATTTTACTAATTGTGGAGCATAAATTGAATCCTGGATTAGAATTTATGGTCGTTTTAACATTCAAACGCCTATAGCATCTGATCCCGATGTCCGTTTTCCGTATACCACATATCATATCGAAGATCATTTCATGATTGTCGATTTGACTTGTTTTGGAGTTGAAATAGACTTCTAGATTAGAATTTATAGCTGTTTTAACATTCTCTATGACTTTTATGATCCACATTTCTGTGTATTCATTCATAACAATATATATATCTCTGTGTGTGTGTGTGTGTGTGTGTGTGTTTTATATATGTATGTATTTATTTATTTATTTATAAACGCACATAAAAACACATATTCTATAAATGTATTTGAAATTAATCTTATATATATATATATATATTAATATAAAAATAAATATACAGATAAAAAATTATAACTATATATATATATATATATTAATATACAAATATATATATATCTATATTAATATAACTAAATAATTTATATTAATATGGATCTGTATTAATATAACAATACACACACACACAGATACATATATATATATATATATAACATGATATATCATTAAAGGGAGAATAAAACAAAATGGATAAGTGGTAAAGTTGCAGCGCACAAGGGGGGGGTCCTGTGTTCGAATTCGAGTGGCAGCAAGGTCACGTGGGCGCAGCGAAGCGGGTGCAGCGTGCGGGTTGAGGGGGGTGCTGGCGTAGCGAAGCGGGGCGCAGAGTTGGAACTGCCCACGAATTATATATATATATATATTCAATTTTTATGACATTTATCAGTGCTATTTTTATAGCTCTGATAAAATACTCCTTTTATCAGCGCAAAAAAAACAGCGCTGATAAAAGTCCCCTTTTATCAGCGCTAAAAAAAGCACTCATAAAGGGGTATTTTATAAGCACTATTTTTAGCCCTGATAAAAGTACCCTTTATTAGCGCTTTTTGAGCAGTGATAAAAGGGACGCCCCATTATTAGCGTCGTGCATTACAATGCTCATAAAAGTGCTGATAAATGGTTTATTAGAGCTGATAAAAGTGAATTGTGTAGAAGTGCATGGGGAGGTTTGAGGTAGCTAGTGATCTCAGGAAAGGAATGGGGTACTGAGAGTTCCATTGGGTACTTAGTGGCCCATACCGAGTACCAAGTACATTTAGGTTATATTATTAATATATGTGGGAATTATTTACGATTCATTGATAATCTTATTATACAATTCGTTTGATCTTTTTAATCCCTAGTACTTCGATTTAGTTGAGAACCCTCCAATAGATTCTTATTTTTTCTCTCCTTCCTCTCCATTTTACTCATGATAAAAGATAAATTCATTATACAATCTCATGAAATAATAGTACGTGGATGATCCAAAATTCACCCTCTATAACTATTCTATAACATTTCGTATATTTTTCTGGATGGATTAGATATTATATGATTATTTCCGTCAAATCATAGTGGAATTCATCCATGATCTGGAACCTATTTTTCTTAAATAGTTTAGTTACTCAACACCCCTGTCCAGTTTTCAATATTAAAACTAGATGTGATTATGAAATTAGGATACTAATTTCCCCTATACAGGGAACATTGTGGATAATCCATTGATAAAACATCCAAATATGGAGAAATATTGGAAAAAATATATGATCACTACCAAAAATGAGGATTATGAGAAAAAATGGGGAAACCTACACATGTTATTCACTATAGAATAATCAATGTACTATTTAATTCTATTTTGTCACATTCATTCACACTACTTATTTCAACAAGAATTATTTTATCACCACCTCAAAATATGAAGGCCAAACTATCAAGTAAAATGCCATGTGGTTCTATCCTTCCATATCAAGTATATAAATATTCATCAATTGGTATTTGTGGGAAGAATATTTTTGTGAATAAATTTATTACCACACTAGTTCAATTTCACACTATATTTGGAATATAATTTTTTCTATATAGAGATATAATATCAACTACAATGGGATGTCAAAACATTCCATATTCTAAACCATCACTTAAATATATTAAAATGGAAGGATGAATATGATTATCCAATGGATAATCCATACGTGTAGATACTCTTTCCTTATGATAATATATATAAATCTATAATGATTGTTTAAAAATAAATTATTTTCATTGAAGATGTGCAAATTTTAATGGATTATTATAATATATTCTCAGAAGAGTTTCCCTATCTATCTCTTGATTTGGGGTTTGAATTTTATATTTAACTTATACCCAAATATTTTCTTATATCAAAGAGTCCCAAAAAATTATAACCCATTGAATAGATGATTTGAAAAATAATCTATAATAACAAATGAAAAAGAATTTTATATGGCCTAATACTTCTCTAAGGGGTTCCCCGATCCTCTATATGATTTATAAGGATGGTCAGTGTAAATCTAAATTGATTGTTGTGTGCATAATAAGATATGGGCAATGAATAGATGTATTATTCCACTTATTGATGTATTGGTTGACCAATTGTGATGGGATTAATAAATCACTTTTTTAGATAAATGAACATGGTATCAATAATTAGAAGTTATAAAGAAGAAAATTCCCAAGACCTCCTTTCATACATGATATAGACAATACATATTCCAACTCAGTAATTCTCCAGTAACCCTCATGGTCATGTTTAATATTGTTATTAATGATTACCACAAATAAATTTTTAGCCTTTATATTTAATATTCATATATATTCCAAAATGAAGAGACAGAATGATGAATACTGGAGAATCATGTTAAGTGCTTTGAGAATGAAATGTTATATATATTATTTATTAAATATGATTTATGGAAAGTTCTAGTCACATTCATGGAAGATGTTAACATAAGTTAAGGGTTATATAATGATCCTTTAAATATATGGTGGTTGGTAAATTCTCTTAACCAACAACAGTTTCATGGATATTTTGTTTCTTTGGAAAGATGTGAATATTCAATGATTTGTGAGAAATTTGTCCGAATTTTCAAACCTATATACCAATAAAAATCAGAATGTGTAAATGTTTTTTTGATAGAATAATTTGAATAGATATTCATGGAGATAAATAAATGAATTATAAAAACAAATTTAGTCACAATATCATCAAGTGGGGGATGGATTTACAATATATAAAAATTATTCATAATAAGAGATTAGGGAGTGTAGTTTGGCATAATTATAATGGGATCCCCTATTCCTCAAGAAAATAGAATATACATGAAAATATTTACCAAATTAAGGATCTAGTGTATGTTATAGAATCATGTTATTTAATATCTTGAAGAATTATCTCATTGGATAGAAGTGTGGCATACAAAAATATTTTAAAATTCTAAAGGATATATTCTCATAAAAGGAGAAAAAAATATTCAAAAAAATGATTCTTATATATATTCAATGTATATGATTTCATATTCCATTACCATCATATAAAATAAAACAATGTGAAATATTATCTATACAGAAATATCCCTACATCCTAATTTTTGATAAAGCGACAAGGATCAAGTCTTATTAGAAATTTAAAGTATGGACAATGTAATCATAAAAAAAGTATTATATCCTACCTCACTCAAATAATTTCTAGACCATCAATTGTAGATATGATCAATGTGACATAAGGGGATCATGTGGTGATATAAATGAATTTATAAATAACAAGGATGTGTAAAATTAGAGAGTTTAATTTTTATTAAGACATATATGAGATATGATATAAGATTATATATACAATATGGGATTGATATAAATATAATATATTATTTTTCTCTTAATGATCACAATTCTCTACACACTCAGGATGCATAAAGTTGTATTAGGATTTTTGGGAGAACTTCGACATTGAAAATATAATGAATGATGGTTCTAAATATACATAATATTTCATTTTACTCTAATATGTTAACACATAATGATTAAAATATCAGGGAAATTGCCTATAACATTAGGGAAGTGGGAAAAAATCACTATGGACATTGTTACTTGTCTCCCAAATATGTATAAGGGAAATAATTATATATGTGTTATAGTGAAATATATTATAGAGACTAACTTGTTCATATTCAAATTGGAATACTTATCAGTCAATCAACATTCCAAAATACATTTCCATGAAATACTGAGTTTCTATTGAACCCCACAATTGACCATATCATATCGAGGACTGTTGTTCACCTCAATGATTTAGTGGATCCATCAAAAGTAATTAAACAAAGGGAAAATCATTATTATGAACTATAATTATTAGATATTGGGTCCTTATGAAATATCCATTAATAATCTAGAGGATGTACTAATATTGTTCTCTATTGTATTTATCGGAGGTTGTGATCAACACCTTCATTTTATTGAGTTATTGTACAATAATATCTCCCACTCAAATATTCAGATGACTCAATATGAGAATTATCATGGGATGAAATATCTATATTGAAAATATATGTAAAATTTAATGAATGGATTTTATTTTGATTATAATTATTGTATGAGATTATAGGAAAGGTCTCTGGTCATTATTAATACAAGAGATAATCATAAAACAAACATAAAAGTTATTCTAAAAATCACTTATGTGGCCACCAGTTTGAGGCTGAGGACAATTTATTCCTTTTAATATCACTATGTATTAGAATTATTAAGTTTCGTTAGAATGGAAATTTCTGTTTTATGTATATTTGACCATATAATATTCATGATCATAATGGAATAGTAGTCTATCAAAATTCCTCTACAACAAATTCATCTCATTTATATAATTTGTTCAATGTATCTCACATGAAAAAGTATATAATAGAACATTCACATATATTGAATCCAAAGGTGGTAAAATTGGATTATAATCGATTTTAGGAGGATCTATCAAGGTAAATAGGGAATTATAGAGATAAAGAGTTATGAAGAATGGACAGACATATTATCAATGCATTAAAGGGAAATCCTACAAACAAAGAGACAACATAGAAAACTAAGGAATTAAGGCCACAAAAGTACCATTATTTTTTCATAGTATGGTTTCAATTTTTGAAAATTAAAAAATGAAATTTATGTGGGGAGAATGTAATGACAATTAATTCTCAAACAAATAATAAATTCCTCTCTAAATATATGGGTTTTATAATGTATTATATGAAACATAAAAGTAGTATAATATGATAAAAAATTATTTCATCAACATAAAAAAATATTTATAATATATAAATATATATATAAATATTGAATATCTCAATGTGGGTTAAAAAAACATTCAAATAACATATCTAAAATCATAAATTTTGGTTAATTGTGGTCCCCAAGATATATCACATATTAAAACAACAGTATAAATTTGAAAAAAATTAAATAGAAAATCTTTATTTTTTAAAAATTTACTATACATACATTTTTTAAAATTAAATAGTTGATTAATGAAGGATATAAATCATATTTATGGGTAGTATAATAATCATATACTGTATATCATATTAGTTGACTATTGGGAAAAAATTTGACCTTTGAAGTATTTACCAAACTGATAAGAATATTAAAATTCCTAAAAATTAATATTTACAAATTATGAAACATGTAACTATAAATAATATAATACTAATAAATTAATTTTCAAATAATATTAAATATATTAAAAATATTGATAAATTTAAAAAAAATTTGTATTAATCTATATTGAAAAATATATATTTTTAAATTAAAATTCAATTACCTAAATTTAAAATTTAATTTCATTAATATATATTATAATTATTTATGAATTAAATAATACTTATTAAATCATACAAAACCATAATTTTATCTCTCATATAAATTATCATTTTATGATATGATATTATTTTCCATATAATGTTTGGTTTTATTTGACATATGAATTACTAATATTTCGAATATGTATCAGATAAAACAAAATTCAAATTTTCCTTCATAATATAAAAATTAAATTTTTGTAAAAGATCTATATTTTTCAGAAAAAATTGATAATTTTTAGTGAATTCTAAAAAATACAATTTTATGAATTTTATCACAACTAGGTAAAATACCATAAGTGGGGTGGATCATGATATGTTAGATTAAAATAGCAACCCCTTGGGATCTTTTTTCATCATTAAATTAAAACCTTATATCTCTATTTATCATAGTAACGTATGAACAGAAATTAAAGCATGCATGAGACTCATCAAATTTACTTTGTTCACCCTTACTGGAATACGTCAAAGGAGCATCTAAAAATGATGTTCCAACATGCAAAAATACACTAAGGCTCATTGGAAAAAATTATTTTCTTATAGATCATTTCAATCCCTCGAATCAATACCATTATAAAGTTTCGAGTGGAAACACTATCCCTTACGGTTTAAAACAAATCACAATTTAAAGGCTCACAACTCTGTCAATTAATGTGTGCTCACTCTTCCATAAGAAAAATCCTCATTCAACTCTTGAATTGATGTATTTTACACCAAATTTAGTGTATCATTTAGTTCCACTGTCATGAGCATGATGGATACACATTTATTATGGAATAACTAGGAAACATATATATTCTGTGCAACCTTGGGATGTCATGCACACAAATTTATAGCACTATATGAAACTTTAATGTTTTTATGACAACTCTTTTTACACGCAACTCCACATTCACACTTCCATTACGTGATTGACAACATCATATTTCTATAAGGGTTGAAATTTCAAAAAGAGGTGGCATCCATTTATTTATAAATTTGGCTAGCCCTATGTGTAAGATACTTACACATCATCCTCTGTGCACATATGATTTTACCAATGTACATAATTCCACTTTTGATGTATCATTGGGAACATAAAAGGATTCTACTCTGATAACGTCATATCATTTCGAATTCCTACACTAATATTGTTTTAGCATGAAAACATCATAACTTACACTTGAAACTTGCTTTGTTAACAAACACAAACAACCCCAAAAACACAAAAATGTTACCGTGATGGATTTTTACGCAAAAATTTATACTATTTATTTTTAGATATCACCAGGATAAATATATGATATAAAACATTTAAAATGTATTTATACAATTAAATGGAATTTAAAGGATAAAAAATTACATTTAGAAATAATTTGATTAATATTTAAACCATTATTTTAAATATTAATGACTAAATTAAATTAAATTCAATTAAAATCATACTTTTGATACTATACACATGTTAAATTATTTTCAAATTTTCATTTTGTTTTTGGGGAATTTTAATGTAAAAACCCTCTTTTTAATCCATAATCCAATAAAATTCATAGGACTCAAAACAAGGATTACCCCATAGCATAAATAATAAAATCATAAATACGTTATTCCAAAAATACCCCTTTCATATAAAAAATCCATCTTCTACCCATTTATCCACTCTTCCAATACATATTCCATTTTCAAATATCGCACCAATTAATTCCCTAAACTGTCATATCCATATCATTAGGCCCCTAGTGTAACCACAATTACCTCATTTAGTGGGTTTATGATCATTCAAGAGGAGACTGTAGGTGCGATGAATGAGTTTCAAAACATATGTTCCCATCACAGTTATCAAATTACACCATATATAATTTAAGAAATCAAAAAAAACTATATTTTTAAAATTACTTAATACAAATGTATATCTTTATAATACTTTTATATGTAAAAGTTTACCTTTTTATAAAAATCATTTAAAAACATCGTTTCACCTATGGTAGCTTTTTTCTACATAATAATGTTTTCTTCACTTATGGATTTCATAAAAATTCATAAAAATGATTTCATGATTGATTATAATTAAATAATCGAGTAATATTTTTTCAGTTGATCAAAATTTAAAATATATTCAAATCAAGTGCATTATTACATGTAAACAATAACTGTTATTTTTAACCATAAAATTATAGATTACTAGCAAAGATTCACAAAATTTGTTATTATAAACTATTATATTGAACTTCCTCACTTTTTAGATATCATGAAGATTAAAACATGAAACTTATGAAGCTGATGGATCCCTTTGAATTTGTTTTTAACAATATATCTACAGAGAAGTATTTTCAAAACTATGAATTGAGCTAAGAAAAAATGATCTACACATACAAAATAAATTTAATAAATAAACAAATAAGGATAAAATTTTGATTATTACAATACAATAAAAATGATAAATGTGTTGAGTAATGTAATTAAATAATTTATGAGAACTATGTCAATGAATATTGGGGTATATGTCACATGTCAGGACATGAGGTAAGGGTTCGCCACCATTATTTCTCATTCATAATAATATGTTCCTTATCATACTATATCCCACACCGCCACATTATAGTATAATATGATCAATTTATGTATATTAACATTCATATTTATTCTTGTTTATATGTATATAATGTCTAGTATGTTTTTCTTTTTATTATCCCATTAAGTCAAATAATATGACGTTTATAGATTTATCTTTTCTAGTTTCATTCTCTTTATCACATATTGTTCTTCTAATATTCCATGAAACATGAAATTAATTCATTAATTTTAATAGTTCGTTATTTTTTCCCCAGAAAATTGATTAATTATTCTTGGGGAATTTTTATAATTTAATCTTGAATTTGGGTTAATATGGACATTTATTAACTTATAAATATTAATTATTGTAATTTTTTTGGAACTATTTTGATAATTATTACACTACATTAGAGACTCTAATGAATTTATATGATAAAAAATGTATCCAATACTGATTAAGGATAGTTTTTTCAACGATACAAGTGATTTATTAAGATATTATGTGGATGTAAAATCATTATTGAATAACATAATGAGAGAATTTTTATAATCACACCATCATTAAATTCATATAAGACTATACAATGGAATATTTTCCCATGGAATTATAAACACCCTTCACATGTAACTCATTTATAAGAGTGTGTTTGCAAAAAAAATGGGAGGGTACTTGGGCGTGTAAGATTTAATACACTAATATGTAAAATAAATCAAGTCATGTCATGTCCTATCATATCAAATTAAATATACACCATGTTATAGGGTTATACAATACCATGATTTTTTCATGTATAATTCTACATTACCTTAAATATGGAAAGTAGGCCACATCCACACCTCATGTGTGATAAAAAAATTTCCCTTTATTAATAAACTTCAATCATGTAAGAATAATTCTCATCCTTATTAGACCAGTATAATGTGATTAAAATATGAATCTTATGCTATCATCCATCTTCTATGAAACAAATATGGACATGAGTGATATAAAAACCATGAAATTATTATCCCATATAGGATTAAAAAATTCATAAAATGATACATGTTTCAAAAAACATAAAAATTACTAATTTTTCGTGATTTATAAAAAATAAGTAATTTATGTTGTTGAAAGTACCCTAACGATAGAAAAAATAAAAAAAATATATTTATTGAAAGATCAAAAAATAAATATAGAGGAAGAATCATAGGTTCGCTATCAACTAATATCGGAAGGAAAGAATTTAGTTTTATGCATTTTTAAAAATATTGTATTCCTCGAGGGGATATGCAAACTCAAAGTGGAGGGAATTGTTAAACTCATTACAATAATAATTAATGTAAATATAAAATTATTTAAGGAAGTGTTAGTTTAGGATAAGTCTGGTCAAGCTAGAATTCAAGATAAAATTCTAATTGTTTACATCTATATTTTTTCATCAAAATTTCATTATTCTTTTACCTTTATTTTTATTTACTCATATAAATAGTTGGGTAAACCCTATCGGTGATTAAAATGTTAGAAGAAGGATTTTTTTTATTCTAAATACCATTGAATAATATTTTCCATCATATTTCAATTGATTTTTGTTTTTTGTAATGAAAAAATTATTGAATTAGATTGTATATGGTTAAATATATATACATTATGGCTTCATGGACTGAAATAATTAATATACTCCACTGAATAAACTTTTTTTATATAATATATATTGATTTTTACTGTAGAATATTGTTATTAATGATACATGACTATATGATAATATCCAATTCAAGAATTTATTAGAGGAACATTAAACCAATTGTTATTTTCATGTGTACTTTAAATAATGTTTATTGTTTACATTTTATGGTGATAAGTTGATATCATCCCACACACAAATAAAGAATATTTTATTAGTAGTGATAAGATTTTAATTAAACATTATGATTTTTATTAATTAAAGGTGAATGATTTGGATTATTACAATGATCAGAAAAAATAAAGAAGCCTAAACCACTTTTAAGGCAGATTTAATATTATAATTAGAAACCTCACCGTTAACCAAACACTATAAAAATCATAATTTTGACATGTTTCTATATATACTGAGATCTATAAAATTAAAACCCTAATATAAATCCCACTTTAACTAATTTATATAACTTATATTTTGAAAAATATTTATAAAAAACGTTCATCTCTCCTATACTGCACACAAACCATATGTTTAAATTTTCTACATGGACACCAATGATAGTTTTGTCAAAAAACATGGTGTTTATGTTATATAGTTGGTTGAAAATACATATTCATTAATTTGATGAAATTATATACTAATGAATGGTCATTCCCTATAAATATTTATATTTATAGATAACATTTAAACAGAATTTAAAAAATTGTGAAAATTTTAATAATTAAAATCAATATTTAAATAATTACATTGATTTAATCATGTGACACTAACAATAATTATTATAATCACAAATTTAAAAAAATATAATTTTATGAAATGAAAATTTATGAGATTTTTCTACATAATATTTTATGAATTATAATAAATGGATTGTCTTACATGCTTTATAAGATTATTTTGAATCCCAAACTAGCCAGATTAAAATTTTTCTAAATATTAATATATATTTAGATGAGGATATAAGTAATAATTTCAAAATAATTAACATGTAATTTTTAATATTTAATTAGAGGGGAAAGGATAAAGAAAATTTTAATTGCATAAACTTCTAAACTGATTAGTATTGACAAATAAAATATTGGATTTATAGATTACAACATTGAGAAATATATACTAATGATGATCATAAATGGTTATTTATCCAACGGTTCTATCAATATGAAATGATCACTACAATAAACAATTATATATAGGTAATCAGATAATGCACCTGATAGACAACATAAGGGTACATAGAGAAATTCAATAAGTTATTCATAAGATATTCTCCTCAACCAATAGAATAACAACACGTACTAGTATTCTTCATTCAAGGAATTAATAATAGAGATAATAATATAATAGGATCATGCTCATGAATAGATATTATTTATATATTAGTAGTTGAATCAAAATTAATTATTCAGAAGATGGTTCAAAAATAAAAATATTTTGTCATAAGAGGTAGTTATATGGGATGAGAAAATATGGTAATATCATAGGAATCCCACATAATTTAATAATAATGTGAGGAAATAGACACAATGGAAATATAAATATATTTCAAAATTGAAATTATAAATAAACCCTAGTGATGAGAACTGGTTTTTATATTATCCAAATGATTTCATTAATATGTGTTTTGATGTGAAGGAAGCTAAAGGTTGTGCAGCTTCTTATCAACATTGGAAATTTCTACATCTTATCCACGTATGGATAGACCCTAAAAAAGACTATTACATATTTTTAAATCATTATACTAAAGTCGCACCATTATTTTAACTCATAACATCAAAATCAAATATTCAAAAAACCATGTTGTCAAATATATAATTTTATAGCCTTCCAATAACCACTAAGAGTAAAAATAAATCCTTCCAAGGGAAATCAACAAGTTTCCAACTGAAAAAATATATTAAAAAATTAAATTTAGGATTTGGAGAATGAAATAAAATAAAATAAATAAAATGTTTATGAATCCTAATAAAAATAAGGACAATATGTTTAGAAATATACCATAAAAACCTATTACCAATTACCGGGGAATTGTTAATGTGTTATAAACCAACAGTGGTAATGAGATTCACCTTGAACAAAAACCTGATCTCAAAAAACCTATGGATACCAATGGGGAGTATAAAGATAGAAATTATAAATATTATAATTAATCAAAAATACCATCACAATGACATGTTAGGGAAAATGAAATCGTTTCCTTTCCATTTTCCTTTTAAATGTTAGAGTAATAGAGGTTTATGGGGGTGAAATTCAATGTGAAATTATTTTCACATGTAAAATGGGGGACATAAAAATAAATCTTCATGAATATAAAAAAAAATCATGTAGTATGATAAATTCCTAAAAATATTTTGCAATAAGATAAGTTTACTTCATGGGAATAAAAGACGGAATTTAGGGGGGGAGATGTTTCAGCACTGATAACCGTAAAATTTCCAACATAATTTCTAGATCCTAAGAATTTTTGTTTTCTAAAAAATATGATAAATGTGAATATTAATGAATTATGTGATCTCATATCTTATATTAATTTAATGACTTATTCTATTTTAACTTCCATGTATATTATAGAATTGAAACCAATCAAATTGGGTTTTAACATGAATATAGATCAAATGCCTTCCAAGATGGAGTACATTATAATTTGTTGGTGATACTAAAAAATTGACCATCTAATATGATATATAGGTTCCTATCATAGAGGAATATATGACACTATCTTAGAACCCAGTAATATTGGGTTGTCCATTTTTGATAAATATACTTTAATATCATAAAATAACCCCGAAGGTACATTAATAATGGAATTTAAGTAAATAATTATTCACCAGATTATATTTTATTCTATAAAATTTTATTAATATGTAAAATACATTTTAAAAAAAGTCACACTTCAATAAAACTAATCAACATTTAGAATATTTTTTTTGTGAAAAGAAATACTGAGTTTGTGGAACTAATCAGATTTCAAAAATTATATGAGAAAAAGCTGGGAGAAATAAAAAATATATAAAACCATATGACAATGAGG
This sequence comes from Viscum album, assembly GCA_963277665.1. NCBI lineage: Eukaryota > Viridiplantae > Streptophyta > Magnoliopsida > Santalales > Viscaceae > Viscum > Viscum album. Next base: position 1,254,508,912 of record OY728157.1, on the reverse strand, counting down.
TAATATATGATTTTTTTGATAGAATTATTTTTTTTCAAATTATTTATCTTGAAGTAAATTTTTATATCGAAATATATTACTCTAGAGGTATGTAAATCTAATTTGGTGTCTTCCATAATTATACACCAAAATATGGATTTAAATCATTTTCCACCATATATAAAATATAGGTTTTTAATAGGTGAAGACAATATGATAGTAATTTTTTGAATTGAATTTTATTATGCATAATAATATAAACTAACAATCATTATAAGATAAAATATGATATCTATAGTCTATAATTTAAGTGAAATTACATGGATATGTTACATAATTTTTATGTAAATAATTTTACATTATAATAATTAAAAACTATTATGAAACCAGAAATGAGACACAATATAGAAAACAATAGTGGTGGTAAATAAGGAAATTGAATAAATAATAAATTATTGAATCATTTACCCAATTTCTAATTTTTATTATGTAATCCTAGTCATTATAGTTCATAAAAAAGTAGGTATTGCCTTTGTAAATAATGAACAAAATAAGTTAATCCTCTGAAAGCCTAAAATAGTTGAAATGATTTGTAATGCCCTGAACCTAGTTACCTATAGTCAGTGCATTATTACATAACATTGGCATGATACAAGGAATCAAGTCCCAAAAGACCGATCAGTTTAGTATCCTTGGAAGTATGAGATATATTCATAAGTTTTACGTTACATCATAAAATAAAAACATCAAAAACATTTTATACCTTTTTGAACACACTTATATCCTTAGACTATCCTTGTAGGTCAAACATAAAATACTTCTTCACATACTAAGAAATAACATTGAATGTGGTGAGCTCAGAAGCTCACTAAAGATAACAATATAGCGAAAACTTTCATAAATAAGCATAAAAATGTAAGGCAATGTATATGACTAAAACAAAATCATTTTAAACATCAAATTCAGCATAATATATAATATATAATATTAAATAATTCCATTTAAATAATTAAATGGATATTTTTCTAGTGTAATAATCACATGCAATATCAATAGCCACTTTTATAATGATGGAATGTACAATGCCAAACTTAATAACCACATTGTCACGGCCTTGTGCCAAGACTGCAAAAAAAAATTGGCCAGGCCTTCTTCCAAGATAGTAGTTTGTCTCATGAGACCTACTAATTCATCGGGGAGCTATATCACCTCCACCTGTCACTTACTAAGTCCAATGCATGCTTCATATGAAAATGTTTATACATAACATAAACATTCTTATTAAGACTATCACACAAAATGTCAATTCTTTTTCAATAAACCGTGATTGGTGTAAAAATAACACATCCAGAGTCAAACATATCACAAAACCTTCAATACAATATAGAATATTTTTATCATAATAAATCAGCTTCCATCAAGATTAAAATCTATCAAAGTATGTTGCCACAGATGAAATGAAAAATATTTGAAATAAATACCTCTTTCTATTTTGAAATTATTTAAAAGTAACATAATTATAAAAGAAAATATTTATTTTGAAAATTAATCTTATAAGTGTGTATGGGAATCTTCAATGATGATATAACAGTATTAAATATCCACACTCGCCGTATAAGATAAAAAATACATTATTAACTTAATTTGGTTGAGAAGGTCATAAAGTACCTTGTTTGTAAAATAGAGAAAAGATTCCTTTAAAAAATTGTATGGTCAAATAAGGGTATAGATGACATTAAAACATAGTATAGTATTTAGTAATTTTTTTGAATTAAATTTTTAATAAAACATTGTTATGGATGATAATGTGGTCCGAGTAGAAACTTACGTAAAAACAACCTCATATAATAAAGAGATTGTGAAATTAACCCTTACCTTTTACTTTTCCTTAGTAGATGCTATGTTAACTTCATATATATTATATAAAAAATTGTTTTGAAATTATAAAATAACTATATACAAAAATATTATATCATATATGATCCTCTAATATTTCTTTGTTAATAATATTTTAGTAGTATCATCATTTCAGGTGTTAACTCGTATGTTTTTCTTTATATGATATATTATGTAAGCCATGTTTTTTTGGATAGGATGTAATTTATTTATATCCAGAATTATACTATGTTCATTAAAATTATTTTTAATCATAAAATGGAAATTATTCACGAATGATTACGAAGGGGAATTAATCTCATCACGTTCGTGGAGACTGTAATCCGTACATACGCACGAGCTACAATATCATTATATTGATGGTAAAATCGTATACTATTGGATGTTATATCATATATAAATAATCATAAACATGACATATTTATTATTTACATATGTTATACTCATTATTATACCCATCCAACTAATGAAGTGTTTGAATAACAAACTACACCATGATGTGGAGACGGTAAGTCGTACGTACGCACGTATGGTGACATTGTCATTCATATGATAGATAGAATAATGAATATGGTTGTAAAATTTTTATATTAACATCAATGTATATATAAGATACTAAATTTAAAATTTTATAATGGAAACAACAAGGAATGGAGAAGTGGAAGAAGAAATGATCTTGAAAGAGGGTGGTGAAATTATTTCCTCTTCTTCGGGTGTTTTTTTAGTTGATCAAAATGGATCCATAGGTTGTCTTTATGATCAAACTAAGGCCTCTAGGATTAAGTGAGGGAGATTGGGAGGATATTTGGGCTGGTTTTGGATGAGAAAAATGTCTTTGGATGCATGATTTTGAGAGAATGGGATGTTCCCTTTTTAAGAGAGGTGAGGGGAACCTTAGGAAAAGATTGAAATATTATTTTATAATAAAATCATTAAGAGTTTATAATGGATAAAAAATGATTTAATTATAGGATAAGGTGAGTATGGGTTTAGACCTCTCAAACAATAGGTTTTATACTTGTTTATATCAAAATATAAACATTATTTTTTAGATTTAACTAATAGTTATATATTTTTTCTTTTACAATGTATTCTTGTATTATTATAATAAGTCGTTAATAAACATACTACAAATTTCTAGGAGAAAATCAAGTGTTTCATTAATGATATACCTATAATTATATATTTTCTTAAGAATAACCTATATTTTTAGGACTATTATATTATTTAATAACATAATATTTGTTTTAAAAACACATTTATGTCAGTTTTGACACTATTTAGTATTTGGTTTTTTTTGAAATTCATCACAACATTAGTACTTCTAAAAAAATACATTAAATCAACCCTAAAATGTCATATTAACCTAGATAATTCTTGGATATCATAAAAACGTTGAAATTATATTTATTTTTAGTATTTTTAATACAATTTATTTGATTCTTTCATTAATAATGTAATTACTGCATCACCATAGTGTTATAAATAAATTTAATTATTTAATGTCTAAAAATTATAAATAAAATAACATTATGTAGGAAATATTTTTAAATTTCTAATGAGTATTTATAGTAAAAAAGATAACATATATGACCCTATTTAAAAATTTCTTTACTAAAAGATATATGTTTATGTCATTTTTGTCTTTACATTAAATGAATTAATATAACATCTCATTATAACTCTAGTATGGCTCCATGGGGTCCCGAAATCCACCCAAGGATACCCATGGTGAAAAATGTATCAAGCAATAAGAATAGGACACATGTTAGGGTAATTTTATATTATTATAATATAATTTTTTACCCTTATTTACCGGATATGCCCATTAACCATGGTAAATAAAATATTTACCGAAATAATTATTCATAATGTCTAAAAATAAAAATTACTTATTTACACAATTTGGAACTCTTGATTACAGATATGGAATCATTTTTTCCAAATTCAAAAAACAAAAGTGGAAAAAAATATTTTAAAATTAATATATGTTGTCAAAACAAAAAGCGTGTTTTTAATAAATAATAACTATCAAAAGATTGACACTTGTTTATGACCTGTTTAAATATAAAATTACTTACAATGAAATAAATTATATAAAATAATAATAATATTATCTAATGATACTTTAAAACAACATAAATGTATAATTTAACACTATAAATTATTTTGATTAACAAAGTTATTTTTAATTATAATTTAGTACTTTTCACTATTCATAAAAAATTTAATGTTTTAAAAAAGAAAAAAATTCATCCTAATATAATGTCGATATTCCAAATTCAAAAATGAATTCAATTTTGAGAAATATAATTTATAAAATTTTAAAAAGTTGTTATTTCTATTTATATCGGCTAGTTTGATTGGTCGTGGTGTGTTAAAACTCAAAGTTGCATAAAACGCAAGCTACTAAATTATTCAAAGGGAAACATACCATAGAAGCTTGGGGTGTTACGTTTTCCCCACCTTAAAATAATTTTGTTCTCAAAATTTCAAGAATATTACTGTATTAAATGATTCGGGTGGTTATTCATCATAAGTTCCTCGGGATCCCACGTTGCCATTTCCATCTTATGGTTTCTCCATAGAACATTACCAGAGGATTCATCCAGTTTCTCAGCACTTGTTCTCTAGTATCAAGAATTTTGATAGGATCTTCACAAATAAGATAGATTGGGTTCCATTTCAATTTCTTTATAGGTGTGAACATGCATTGGGTCAGGCATGTATTTTCTCAAAAGTGATAAATAGAACACATCAAGATCTTTGGGGAGACTTGGATGCATTTCTAAATGATAAGCTAAAACTCTAATTCGTTATAGAATTCTGAAAGGTTCGACGCACCTAGGACTCAATTTACCCTTCTTACCGAAATTTATAAAACCATCCCATGGAGATTCTTTCAAGAAAAAATGATCTCCTATATAAAATTCCAAATCCATCCTTTAGTTATAAGGGTAGCCCTTTTTCCTTTATCGAGGTGATTTGATGTGGGTTTTTATTATATTCACTTTTTCCATTATTTTTCTCAACATGTTCAATGCCTATTTTTTTTATTCACCAAAATCACCCCAACAAGTTGGTGTGCGCCATCTCTTTCTGTATGATGCTTCATATGGTGCCATATGAAAACTTGAATGGAAGCTATTGTTTTAGGAAAATTCTACCAGAGGTAAATATTGATCCCACATACCTTGAAATTCTAGTGAGAAAGATCCCAAAATTTCTTCTATGGTTTGAACAGTCCGTTCTGATTGTCCATCGTTTTGAGGGTGGTAGGTAGTGCTCAAATGATATTCAGTTTCCAGATCTTTCTGAACACCATTCCAAAATCTTCATATAAAATGAGGATCATAATCAGAAACAATCGATGGGGTTACTCCATGAAGTCTTAAAAATTCATTAATATATAGACTTTCCGTATGTTCAAATGGTAAATCCTCTCTATAGAAAGAAAATGTGATTACTTGGTAAGGTGATCAACAATGACCCATATTGCATCATTCCTTTTAGGAGTATTTGGTATCCCAATGACTATGTCCATATTAATATTATCCCATTTCCACTCAGGTATGGAAATAGGTTGCATGACTCCTCCAGTCTATTTCCATCTAGTTTCACTTGTTGACAAACCATACATCTTTACACAAAATCAGAAATATCCCTATTCATGTTGTCCCACAAAAAATGTTCTTTCAAATCACTATACATCTTGGTGCTCCCAGAGTGTATAGAGAAATTGGAGCTCTGAGAATCATCCAAAAATTCACTTTTTAGATTAGGTATGTTATGAACACAATGTCTGTTCAAAAATTTCAAAATTTCATCTTTATATATGATGTCACTCAGTCTCCCAACATTCACAACATTAATATTCTTTTTTAACTCATCATCATCAGTCTAAGAACTATTTGTCCTTTCTAGTAGTGATTGTTTGGAAAACATTTAAAAAAGTATTCATGTATCAACATCCATGGTTATTCCAATATCTATCTTTACAAGATCCAGGAAAATAAGATCCCTTTCAACTGACATCTTGTTCAAAACTCCATGATCTTTTCTACTCAAATCATCTGCCTCCTTATTTTCATTCCCCGGGTGGTAGTGTATAGTGCGATCATAATCCTTGAGTAGTTAAATCCATAATCTTTGCCTCATGATGAGTTCATTCTATGAGAAAATATATTTCAAACTCTTGTGATCAGTATAAATCTCACATTTTTCACTATATAGATAGTGTCTCAATATCTTCATAGAAAAGAGTATAGATGCTAACTCATGATCATGAGCATGGTAGTTTTTATCGTTAATTTTTTGCTTCTGTGATGAATAGGAAATAACTCAATCATTTTGCATAAATAAAAAACCATGAACTTTCATTGAAGCATCACTATCAATAACAAAACCATAATTCTTTTATGGTAGAGTAAAGATAGGATAATTGACTAATCTTCTCTTCAGTTCTTCAAAACTCTCATCACACTATTTTTTACAAAAAAAATGACCCCTTTACGTGTGATCTTGGATAATGGTTTAGCCAACCGAGAAAAATTCCCGATGAAATGTCGATAATATCCTATTAAAATAATAAAATTTCATACCTCATCTATAATCATCGGAGCTGGCCATTCTTGGATCACCTTGGTCTTTAAAGGATCAATAGATATTTCATCCTTAGAGACAAACTAGCCATGATAAGAAATCTCTTGAATCCAGAATTCTCAATTGAAAAATTTCCCATATAATTCAATCCTTCTAAGAGTCTTTAAAATAATGCGCAAGTGATTTTTATGATCTTCATAGGTTTTTGAGTATACCAAAATGTAATCAATATATACCACTATGAATTCATCATGATATTCCTTGAAAACTATATTCATTAGATCCATGAATATAGAGGGCGCATTAGCCAATCCAAAAGGCATTACTATAAAATCATAATGCCCGTACCTAGTTCAACATGATGTTTTCATAATTTCTTCCTTCTTCACACACAACTGATGATATCCATATCGTAGGTCAATCTTTGAAAAATATTGATCTCCATGAAGTTGGTCGAGTAAATCATCAATGAGAGGTAGGGGATACTTGTTCTTTATTGTTAAAGAATTGTTCTTCCTATAGTCAATGCACAACCTGATAGATCTATCTTTATTTTTAACAAATATAATAGGGGCTCACCATGGAGAATCACTATAGTGAACAAATCCCTTATTAATCAATTCCTTATGTTGTTTATTTAGTTCCAATAATTCCACAGTGTCCATTCAAGAAGGGGTCTTCGATATGGGCTATGAATCACAAATTAAATCAATGAAAAACTCAACTTCTTGCACTGGAGGATGTCCGGGTAAATCCTTTGGAAACAAATCATCATATTCTTGCACAATTGGTACGTCTTCTATTTGAACATTATTTTCCATGCCCATGTTTATTTCATTCTCTTCCTCCCCAAAGCATTAAATATTTTATCTAAGAAACTTATCTATTTCTTAGCTATTAATGGATTTGTAATCCCATTGAATGTTGGTGGTTGTTACCTTATAATGATTTATAACATTGATCCTCTGTGGTGTGGATCAGGGTGGTCCACACGGGTAAGTTTATTATTCATAACCTGAGTGAGTTTTCCCAGAATGGTGATAAGCTGATCTACAATAGTTTCATCACCAGTTCTACAAAAATAATCTTGAGTAAGAGGAAAATCCCTAATTGGATTACATGGGTTGATACGGTTTCCATTCCGTCTACTGGGCACCATTTCTAAACAATTGCATACACTAAATTAGTTTATCAATCGCATTACATAATTCCAAACTTGTAAAACAGTTAACATAAATTGAACATTTTATGGATATAATCCATAATCATAAAAAAAATTCTTTGAGGATGTATATAATCACAAATGATTCATAATGGTTTGTAAATAAAATTAGAATTATCCTAAGAATATCCCATAGGAGTGTCGTAACCCAAAGTGCAACAAGGCCCGTTGTCATGCAGCACTTCCTATTCTAGTCTAGCTCAATGTAGTGTTTTTGGGTTTTACCCTTACGTAAATCTGTGCTAGAGCCGCCTCTACTTGAACATGTCCAGAGAGGGATTTATTGCATGGAAAACTCACAAAATATATACATTACCAAAATTCTTGTAAGTTCTTCTATATTAATCCTCAATTTATATCTTAGGGTATTGTTATCTAATCAGAGTTTTTCTAAATCTACCATGAAAGGTTTGTACTAAACTTCCTCTGATAACAACTGTAATGCCACGACCCTAGTTACCCAGAGTTAGTGCATTGTTACATAAAATTGGCATAATACAAGGAATCATGTCTCGAAATACCGATCAGTTTAGTTCCCTTAGAAGTACTAGATACATTTATAAGTATTACATTACATCAGGAAATAAAAACATCAACATCATTTTGTCCCATTTTGAACACACTTATATCATTTTCCTATCCTTGCAGGTCAACCATAAAATACTTCTTCACATACTGGAAAAAATAATACATAGAAAGGGGCGATATCAAATGATCTGTAAGGATAACAATATAGCATAAACATTCACAAATAAGCATTAACATTTAGAAAAATTTATAAGACTGAAGAAAAAGCCTTCTAAACATAATCATCAACATAATATAGAAAAGATAAAATCAAATAATTCCATTTAAATAATCAAATGGATATTCTACTAGTCGAATAATCACATGCAATATCAATAGCCAGTTTCATAATGATGGAATGCATAATGACAGTCTTCATAACAACATAGTCAAGGTATTGTGAAAAGACTACAAATAAGATTTTGTCAAGGACTTGTGACAAGACACTAGTTTGTCTCATGAGACCTACCAATGCATCGAGGAGCTATAGCGGGCTCCACCCCTCACTTACTAGGTATAATTCATTCGTTATATGAAAATTTTTAAACATAACATAAACATTCGTATTAATGTTGGCACAAAAAATGTCAAATCTTTATCCATAAAACATGAATACTGTAAATATAACACATCCACGGTCAAAAATATCATAAATTCTTCAATACAATATGGAACTTTTGTATCATAATAAATCATTTTCAAAAAATTTTAATGTCCATCAGAGGATGTTGACATAGAAGAAATTAAAACAATTTGAAATAAAAACCACTTTCTGTATTGAAATCATTTAAACGTCTCATAATTATAAAATAAAACATTTATTTGAAAATAATAATATAATCTTGTATAGAATGATTTGACGATGATATAAGAGTGGAAAATAGACTCACCCTCCGTATAAGTTAAAAAAAGACATTCTCACCTTAATTTTGTCGAAAAGACCATAATTACCTTGTTTGGAAAATGGCGGAAAGATTCTGTTGAAAACACACCTGGTCAAATAAGGGTATAAATTGATTTAAAAAATATTATAGAAAATAGTAACAATTTTTTGAATTGCATTTTTAAGAAAACATGAATGTGGATGATAAATAGGACCGAGTAGATACTTAGGTAAAAACTACCTCGGATAATAAAGAGATTGTGAAATTAACCCTTAACTTGTACTTTTCCTTATTTGATGGTATGTTAACATCCTGTATAATAGTTAAAACATTTTTATAAAATTATTCAATAACTATATACATAAATATGATGTCATATATGATCCTCTAATATTGCATTGTTAATAATATTTCAGTAGTATCATCGTTTCGGGTGTTAACTATTCTGTTTTCCTTTATATGATCAGTTACGTAAGCCACAATTTTTATGGATAGAATGTATTTTATTCATATACAGAATGATATTAAGTTCATAAACATTATTTTTAATCAAAAAATGAAAATTATTCTTGAATGATTACCATGGGGAATGAATCTCATCGCGTTCGTGGAGACGGTAATCCATACGTATGCACGAGCGACAATATCATTATATTGATGGTGAAATAGTATTTAATTTGATGGTATATGATATATAAAGAATCATTAAAAAGTTATACTTTTTATTTACATCAGTTATACTCATTATTATACACATCCAAATAATGAAGAGTTTGAATAACAAACTACACCACGATGTGGAGACGGTAAGCCGTACGTATGCACATATGGTGACTTTGTAATTCATATGATGGATAGAATAATGAATATGGTTGTACCATTTTTATAATAATATTAAAGTATACAGAATAGATAGGATTTATTATTTTAGAATGGAAACAAAAAATAAAGAGGAAGTGCAAGAGGAAAATAACTTTAAAGTGGGTGGTGAAATTATTACCTCTTTTCGGGTGTTTACTTTTGAGTTGATCAAAAGGGCTCCAAAGGTTAGATTTCTGATCAAACTAAGGTATATAGGTTGAATTGTGGTACATTTTTAGGATTTTTGTTTAGTTTTTGGCTGAGCCAAATGGCTTTGGAGGTGTGATTTAGAGTGAATGGGAAGTTCCCTTTTATAAGAGAGGTGAGGGGAACAATAGAAAATGATTGAAATATTATTTTATAAAAAAATATTTTTTGGTTTCTAATCGCTCCAAAATGATTTAATTTAAGGATTGGGTGGGTATGGGTCGAAATAATCTGAACCAATTGGTTTTATAAAAATTTGGGTCACCATATTAACCTTATCTTTTAGATTTAACTCTTACTTAAATAATTTAACTTTTACCATGTATTCTTGTATTATTATAATAATTGGTTAATAAACTTATATAAAATGCAACAATAACCTGAAGTGGCTAATTAATGATATTAATATAATTATATATGTTATTTATCATAACCATAGATTTTTATATTTATTATATAATTTAAGAATATAACATTTGTTTAAAAAACTCATTTATGTTGATTTTGAAACTATTTAGTATTTGGTTTTTGTGGAAGTCATAACAACATGATGACTTAGAACCAAATAAATTTAATCCACCCTATAATGTCATTTTCACATGTAAAATTCGTGGATGTCATAAAAACATTGAAATTATATTTATTTTAATATTTATAATACTATTTATTTGATTCTTCCATTAATAAATAAATTACTATATCTCCATTGTTTCATAAACAAATTTGATTATTTAATGTCTAAAAAATAAAAATAAAATATTATTATATACGAAATCATTTTAGATCTATAATGAGTATTTATACTCTAAATCATAACTTATATACCCTCATTTAAAAATTTTTTTACTAAAAGATAAATGTTTATGTCATTTTGGTCATTACTTTAAATTAATTAATATAAAGTGTCATTATCACTCTCAGGTGGCTCCAAGGGGACCCAAAATAGACCCAATGATAGCCATGGTTGAACATGTATCAAACGATATGAATAGGACACATGTTAGGGTAATTTAACATTGTTATAATATTTTTGTTACCCTTATTTACCGGATTTACCCTTTAGCCAAGGTAAATTAAAATATATTCCAAAGTAGTTATTCAAAATTTCTAATAATAAATTCAACATATTTACACAATTTAGACCTCCTGTTTCCAAATATGGAATCCATTTTTCCAAATTCAAAACACAGAATTTGCAGAAAGTAATTTAAAATTAATTTCCGTTGTCAAAATAAAAAGAGTGTTTTTAGGAAAAAATAACTATCCAAAGATTGACACATATTTATATATAGTTTAAACGTGAAATTACATAAAATGACAAAAATTATATTAAATTATAATGAAATAATCTAATGATAGTTTAAAACCTCTAAAATATATAATTTAACATTATTATTTATTTTTAAAGACTCAGAAATTTCATGGAAATTTTTTTATTAAATTCATGGGATTTTTACGAGTCTGCGAAATCTAATGGCATGAGATTCCCAGGCCCGGAGTGCCCAGAATGATCTGTTGAAGGTTTTTTTAAGCTTAAATTAATACGCATAAGAAGTTTTCTTGAAAAGTGGAATAAGTCTTAAACGGTAACTCGGATCAGAAATCTGAGGGGGCCATTGTGCTCAGGATGGCGATTTTACCCTTGGCGTGACTGAAGATTAGTCAGCGCGGGTCTCTAGTGAGGAAACCCGAAAATGGAATAATCATAAGTAAAATATTTTATTTTTCAAATGCTTATAACTCATAAAGGGTAACTTGGAATAAAAATCCAAGACCACCGCTGAACTCGTGCATGTATTCTTTTTTTAAGAAGATACTAACATTGGCCAGTGAGGTCCACAAGATAAATTTAGTATTTGGCCGCAAAATAAATAATTAAGTGAAAATTATTTTATTTTCAAATTTATACCTTCCAAACGGTAACTCAGATTGAAAATTTGAGAGTACCATTGGGTTCGTTGGGGCATGTTTCACCTAGGCAGAGCCTATCCTTGACTGCAGTGAGTTGAGGGTGACTGATAATAATTTTCTGAACTTTTTTTTCGTGTAAGTTCAGTAAATGTGCAAGAAGCGTTTCATAACTTTTGCACCGGTGAGCATAATTGAAATCCAAGGGCACCATTGAGCTCGCAACATCAGTGATTGCCTAGTGAGACCTTCACCGTGTTTGCATTTTGTCTAAAATGGAGGATTGTTTTTGGGGTTTTAAACTAAATTAAATAAAAATAAAGTGTTACTTTATTTTTATTTGTGGCAGTTAATTTCTCCAAGGAAAGGTTGGAGGTGGGAGCCACCACACCCTAACCTCTCATGGGATGTTATGGTGGTGGGGCCCACCCTTGCATAACCTCCATTGGGAGGATATTTTTTGGTGGGGCCCACCTGATGTTTAACATCTCTTGTAATAAATAAGGTGGGGTCCACATGGTCTTTAACCCCTTGAACTCCTCACAAATGGGGGAACTCTTGAACTTCCCCATAATGGTGCCAATTCACCCAAAAAAATATTAATTAATGGCTTCAATTAATTAATTTTTGAAATCTTCTGAATTCTTGCCAATAATTAAAATAATAGTGAATATATTATTTTTGGTGTTGGCATAATAATTTGGTGGAGCGTGAGAGAGGGATTGGAGAATCCTTGGAGAAATTAATCTTTCGAACAAAGAACCACCAAAGAACGACTAATTTCTCCTTTGATCTTTGATTGATTCAAAAGAGAAGGAGCCAACCGTGAAGAATGCTGACGATGCTTCTTCTTTAGTCTCCTACACCGGATGCTTCTCGACATCAATGGAACGATGTCTGACTTACCGCGGCTCCATCAATGATCATAGAACTTGAGGTAGGGGGAATTTGAGTTATTTTTATATGAGTATAAACCTCCGTTCTTCTTCGTTTGTTGAGCACTTTTTTCCAAATTCTACCGCCATGACGATGAGGTCTCGGATCTCACGAACACAGTCCGACCCTCCCCTTTGCTTGATCATGTTTGAGGACGATGGAGGCGATACACATGGTGAAAACGAAGAAGATTTCGAACAAAGGCCACGCTACCCGTGGCCTCCGCGTGCCGCCCCGCCTCCGCGTGCCGCCCCGAACTCGCGGCACCCGGCAGGCTACCCGCGCCCGAGCATGCTGCCCACGGCGCCTGCCCACATGCCCCGCTCGCTGATCGAAGACCCTGCGCCCTACTGGTGGCCTTCCCGACACCCCCGCGTCCTACTGGCTGCCTGCTCGGCACCCTGACAACCTGAAGCCCTGTCTGGAACCCCGTAGCCCCCTACTGTGGTATGCCCGGCGCCGCCGCGCGCTGCCCGCGCCTAAGAGCGCTGCCCGGTGCCCCCGGGCCATGCCAGGTGCCCCCGCGACCTACCTGATATCTAGACATCCTACCCATGCCCCGCACAACCTACAGCTGGCCTCTTGGTGGCCAACATTTTGAGATGCTCCCCTTTCGGTGCTAGCCGAACTGGCCCCGGCCTTCGGGCCGAGCCGCCTGCGTGGCGGCATCCGGGATGAACCACCCTCGTAGTCCGCAGGGCTGGGCCCAGCGGACCAGGCCGAACATAGCGTACTGACCCACCCAAAGGGCTGGGTCAGTCCCATCGGGTCTCTTTAGGACGACCCAGTCCGGGTCAGCTCATATTGGGTTCGGCTGAGTCGGTCTGACTGGGTGGGACCAGACACTGGGCCACTACCGACCCTTTGCATACCTTGGCCATATATTTGGCATCGGAAATCCATATGACAAACCGTTAACGGAACTAGTAATCTTTATAAGAGATGGTCCCTTTGAGAATACCCCATAGGAGTTCTGTGTATAGTTGATATACGGTCGGGTTGGTTCGTACACGAATCCAACCGGGCCCTCGGGACTAAAAGGCTAATAACTAACAGACCAGGCATCCGAATGACGCGTCGTCTATTGCGTTGAGATCTCATTGACGTGGCAGACCTTTGAGATACTTCTACTTGAGATTTTGTGATAGTTGTAGTTTTTCCTGCCAGCTAGTAGAGTGGATCCTTTCAATGATGAGAAGACAGAGTGCAGAGACCTAGTAGCTGACAGACCTGATGACTGCTTGACCGATTCGACTAGCCCAGTGGGTAGCACCTGGTAGTTGGAGGAAGACCCATGGTGGAGGAGAGCCTGGTAGTTAGTGGTAGAACCATGGTACTCGACAGGAGGAGTACCTCTACAGGCTATTAGGGGGGAGCACCTGGTAGATGGTTGCAGACCCACAGCGGATGAGTGCCTGGTAGTTGGCAGCAGACCCACGGTACATGATAGGAGGAGTACCTCAGTAGGCCAAGGTTAGTGAGAAGCACCTTGGTGTCACGAAATACCCACTTTTCTCAACAGAGGAGGAGTTCTCCAGCAACCGTGGCTTCAATTATGAAAATCCTGGTTTTAGCTAAGTCAATGAATTTTGTGTTTCCTCATTATTGATATGTGTTACTAGAAAACATAGGTATATGTATGGGAATATACCTAAGTATGGGTTAAGAAATTTTTCCTTTACTTTTTGGATTACCATTTTTGGATATTTTGAGATCTTGAGGGTATGAGGGTCCCTACAGATTATCGTTATACTCATCTCTGCATGGGATATGCCTGCACCTCTTTATGTTGGATGGAGACGCCGGGCATCGCTGAGGGAGGCCGGGAGCACCATGACTGGATGGTACCCTGAGGTAGACCTTTCGACGAGACGGTACACAGAGGAGTCTGAAGGACGTGAAGTGCTGAGGTGGCCATCTGTACCTAACCATCTGGTAGGAACCCTGGAGGATGATCCAGGAGATGCTCTTTACTTTTCAGTTGTTTGTACCTTTTTCAGTTGTACCTGCTTTCAGTTGTTCTTGTACTTTACTGTTGGGGTTGTATTTTCGGCCCCTTTTACCTTCCATCGCCTCTTCTATATTCAGTATTTCTTAGTGCTTTGCATTCGGTTCTGTACTATGATTATGTGTGTTAAATTTTTATAGAGGTAATGCCTTCCCAGCTTAGGGATTTATGCCTTTGGTGCTAGAAGCCAGCCCCTGGCCTATGGACGGCTGGCTTGGGTGTCACGACTCGTCCTCGGGGCCTGTGTCGTGACTACCCCAAGCCCACCTTCCATAGGCCAAGGCTGGAAACTAGAAACAAAGGCGTAAGTCCCTAAGCTGGGAAGGCATTGCCTTTATAAAAGTAACACACACACAAATAGAGTAAGCTGGAAGCAAAGCACTAAGTTAATTCTTTGTACAAAAAGTAGTGCTGAAAGTAAAGGGGGCGGAAATACAAGCGCAATAGTAAAATACAACTTCAAAAGGGACAAAGAGCTGAAAGGTAAAGTGCATCTCCTAGATCGTGCACCGAGGAATCCTACCTGAAGGGTAGGTATAGATCTCGAACAACTTATCACTGAGGTATGTCCCATCTAGTCCATCTCCGAGTAGCCTCCCGTCCATCACCCTCAGCCTCGATCACTGCTGTCCTTCATCTACACAGAACACAACAAGGTGCGGGCGAAGCCCGTGCAGGGGTGAGATTAACAATACTCAGTAGCAGACTCCAAGACCCCTCAAGGTCTCCCAAAATCCGGAAAGGATAAACCAGAAAAGGAATATTCAATCAAGAATTATCAACTAAGCCTACTTATGTATATGACCATACATATACTTAAGTTATCAATCATAGTTCGTCTCCAACTCTCGAGCCCAAGCACCAACCATTCCACAAAGGACGTAAATTCAATCACCATGATGACAATGGTTGAAAAACATGACTCATCTCGCACATGTATACTTCTTTCTTAGAGTGATAGAGATGATTAGATGTAGTCACTAATTCATCTGAGTTGTCGGACCCACACATGATATAGGACCAGCTAAGCTGTCAGACCCACAGAGGATACAAGACCAGTTATTTTGTCAGACCCACACATGATAAAGGAACAGAATTCAGAACTGTCAGACCCACGACAGGTCCTGGTATAGTATTCATCGATGTCGAACCCACGAAGGATTCTAGTTCAGTAGTCATGGTTGTCGAAGCCACGGAGGATTTCGGTACAGTAGTCATCGCAGTCGCAACCAGCCCTAGGGTTCCCGGACACATCAATCTCGATTTCGGGAGGGTCCAATCCTCGAGCCAATTTTCGATACATCAACTATCATGAAGTCCAGATTTGATGTATGTCGTAGTTCTGTCTAATCATAGGGAACTCAACGCGACGGACAGCGCGTGAATCGGACGCCGGGTCTAAGAGTTATTGGCATTTCTATTCCAGGAGCCTGGTTGGATTTACGTTCGATCCAAACCAGGTCGCTTAATTTTTTTTTCCAAAACACACTTATATTATTTCAAAAGGAACGCCTCGTCGCGAGGGTCCCAGTTTCTCAGACGGCGCCTTAATCGGACGTGCAGTCAATGAGTTATTTGTATTTAAGCGAAGATAGGCCTGACCCGTCATGCCCAGTCGGCTGGCCGGTCGGCCTGACCTGGCTCGGCGGGTCTAACCTGACTGGGGGTCGGCTCAGCCTGGTGGAGTGTGGTCCCCCAGCATACCCAGCCCGCAATGTGGGCTAGTCTGGTTCGCCCAGTGCCACCATGTGGCGCCGCCTCCTCCCCTGCCCGGCCGACCGTAGCCGGCAGGTTCATCCTAGCGCACGCGGCCCGCAGTGCGGGCCGCGGTTCTCCCCACGTGGTGCTTGTGGGAGCCGTTGTTCTCCTGCCCGGCTGGAATGCGGCCGACCAGTTCGCCCAGCCGAGCGGCCCGTGGATGCGGTCCGTGTCCTCCTCCAAGCGGCGCCTGCTGGAGCCGCAATTCTCCTTCAAGACGGACGGTTGTTTTGCAGACCCGCTCCACAGCAGCCGGCCGCCTCCGTACCCCCAATGCAGCGCGACGACGCCACAGTCTTGCTGCCCTCTGCATGGAGCGATGGCGCTCCACCACCACCACCATATCCTGACCTATCCGCGGACTTCGACTCCACCGCGTGGTACGACGACGCCACGCTTCTTCATCCACCGCGGTCGTCCCGACCATAGTTCCTCTTTCATCCGCCACAGTTCTTCTCTGGTGTGGTGCAACGACACCACTACCTTTCGGCAATGCCTCTGACATCAAGCAAACAAGATTCAATGGAGGGACTTCAGGCCATGTTTGTTCGGCCCGCGCCCTCCGCGTTAGGTGATGAAAATTTGGCCACTGTAAATCCAAAAATAAATGTCAAAGTACATGTATATAATTCATACATAAAAATAATCCAATTTCCATATACCTCGATTCTAAGCACGTTGTTGAAGTCACAGAAAAGAGGACGGACGTCGATTCGTTGACGTTGGGAAACGTCCAAGTATGAAGCCTCATCGATGTTCCTCGCGGGCGGCTCCTTCTCATGCGGCTTGGTCGAAGATCATAGACGGTATCATCATTCTTCAGAGGTGAGAAGTGTTCTTCATCGAGAGGATGATGTTCTTTGAACTCAAACTCTCCAATGATTATTCCAACACAAAATAAAATAATCTTATCCATTATTTTAATGGTTGTCATGAGTTCAAAATAATTCAAATTAATTAAGTTGGTTCCCTTAATTAAATGTATGGATTTGGAAATAATTTCAACGGACTAAAAAATTAATTACAAGGGAGTGTTGGCACATTAATGGGAAGTCCACGGGTTAAAGAGGGTTAAGGGGGTTTAAGGGGGTTGAGATCATGTGGGCCCCACCACATAATATCATCCCATGGGAGGTTATGTGGGGGTGGGCCCCACCTCTAACATCCCCTTGGTGGGTTAAACCACCACATACATAAAAATATGTTAGTCAGATTATTATTTAATTTATTCAGAAAACCCCCAAAATTAACTTCTGCTCTCGATAAAATGCAACTGCGGTAAAGGTCCCCTTAAGAAAATACTGACGCTATGAGTTCATCAGTGTCCTCTGATTTCAATTCCGAGCATCGGTTCAAAAAATATAAAATCATGCACGTACTTTCACTGAATGTACCATAAAAAACATCAGAAATTGATTCCAGGCACACCGGGACTCGGAATCAGGCGCCATCAAAAACTGCAGACTCGTAAAATTCCCATGTATTTCAAAAAAAATCCACGGAAATTCTGGGTATTTACATTCTCCCCATATCAGAGATTTACATCCCCGTAAATTACAACACGCACTATGGGATGAAATGGGTGTACTGATCATGAATATGACCCTCCCTCTCCCATGTGATCTCCTGGAGATTCCCGTGCTACCAGTAAATGCACACCAGAGTAATCGACCATCCATGCAGGACCCACTCCTGTCGATCCTCAATCTCTACTGGAACCTCTGTGAATGCTGCCCCGTCATCGATGTCTATCTCCCCGTGGTCGATGATATGGGATGGGTCATGCACATATCTTCTCATCTGAGAGACATAGAAGACATCGTGCACCCGGTGCAACTGTGGTGGCAGAGCTAAGCGGTAAGCCACCTCACCAATTCTACTGAGGACCTGGAACGGTCAGATAAATCATGGAGATAACTTTCCGCCTTGGCAAAATCCTTATAGACATCATCAAGGTGAGACCCATAGAAAGGCGTGCTCACCATCCTCGAACTCCAGTGGTCTCCGGCTCTTATCTGCATAGGACTTCTGCCTGCTCTGTGCAGTCTTCATCCTCTCCTGGATGATCTGCACCTTGTCTGTCATAGCCTGCACCATCTCTGGTTCTACAGGTGCTGACTCCCAGGGGTCAGTCCAACACAAAGGTGATCTGCATGGTCAGCTGTACAGGGCCTCGTAAGGTGCCATCCTGATGGTGGAGTGGTAGCTGTTCTTGTATGAAAACTCCACCATGGGTAAGTGATCCTACCAGCTGTGACCAAAGTCAATGACACATGCATGGAGCATGTAATCGAGTGTCTTAATGGTCTTCTCAGTCTGACCATATGTCTGTGGATGGAAGGCGGTGCTCAAGAGAAGCTGCATCCTAAAATCCTTCTGGAACCCCTTCCATATCTGAGAAGTGAAATGATAATCTTGATCAATGATGATCGTTGACGGCACACCACGAAGTCGTACGATCTCTTGTACGTAGAGGCCTCCCAAGCTCTCTACAGAGGCCCACTATCTGATTAGTAGGAAGTGGGCTGACTTGGTGAGTCGGTCGACAATCACCCAGATAGAGTCATGTACTCTGGATGTACATGGAAGTCCTGCCACGAAATCCAAGGATATCTCATCCCAATTCCACTCTGGGACCTCTAAGGGCTGAACCAAGCATGTTGGAACATGGTGCTCCACCTTCACTTACTGACAAGTGAGGTATCACAAGACAAACTCGGCTACTGCCTTCTTCATACTCAGCCACCAGTGCTGTTGTCTGAGGTCCTGATACATCTTTTCCAATCTTGGATGTACCATTAGAGGGGAAGTGTGGATCTCCTCCAACACCTCCTCCAGTAGTGAAATTGTTACAGTGGTACATCCTCTGAAAAGATTGACATGATCCCCACCTTAAGAAAACCCATCAGGTGCCTGCCCAGAGGATATATGAACACGCCATGTCTCATGGTCAACATCCCCACGTTGTGCCTCCCTGACTCACTAAAGAAGTGGAGATGTGACTGTGAGAGACTGCAGAAAGGCTGCTCCATCTCTATCCACAAAGGATATATACAACGCGGCCAGCTACTTTGTCTCTTATTCTAGTAGCTGAATGCCTGATCTTCTACTGAGAGAATCTGCTACAATGGTTCTCTTCCCAAGAGTATAGACTATCTCAAAGTCACAATCTTGGAGAACTCGAGCCATCACCGCTGTCTCAGGTTCAGGTCCTTCTGCAAGAATATCTACCTAAGACTCTTGTGGTTAGATTAGACTGTAAGGAGTTCACCCATATGATAATGTCACCACATCTTCAAGGAAAAGACCACTACTACTAACTCCAGGTCATGGGTAGTGTACTTCTACTAGTGCTGTCTCAACTGTCCTGAACCATATACGATCACTGCTCGCTTAGGCATCTGGACACACCCGAGTCCGGTCCCTGATGCGTCGCAGTAAACTATGTACCTAACGCCCTATCCGATAGCCTCAAGATGGGCACACTGGTCAACATCTTCCCCAGCTCTTAGAAGCTCTTCTGGCATCTCTCTAACCAGATGAAGGGTTTCCCCTTCTTCGTCAATGCTGAAAGCGGTGCTGCAACTATAGAGAATTCTGGAACAAATCCTTGATAGAACCCAGCCAGTCCTAGAAAACTCTGTACCTCCATCACACTCCTGGGTGTCTCCCAAGAAAGTACTGCCTCAATCATCACTGGATCCACTGTAACTCTATCCTTTGAGATGACGTGTCCCAGGAAGTGAACCTCTTGAATACAGAACTGGAACTTCGAGAGCTTACAATAAACTGGTGCTCTCGGAGTGTGTCATGTACTACCCGAAAATGGTAGGCATGCTCCTCCTCAATATTCGATTAGATTATTATGTTTTCTATGAAGACTATGAAAAATCAATTGAGGTATGGTTTTAAGATCCTTTTCAGGATACTGATTAACACTATAGGAGCATTGGTTCCACCGAAATGCATAACCAAAAACTCGTAGTGGCCATACCGACACCTAAAGGCCGTCTTCTGCACATCCTCATCTCGAACTCTGAGCTGGTGATAGCCTGACCTATAGTTTATCTTCGAGAACCATCGTTCTCCCTTGAGATGATCAAAGAGCTCGTCATTCCTTGGCAGTGGGTACTTGTTCTTCATAGTCACCTGGTTCAGGCGACTGTAGTCAACACACAGTCGCAAGCACCCATCTGCTTTCTTGGTGAACAAAATCGGATATGCCCAGGGTGAAACACTGAGTTGGATAAATCCCTTCCCCTGCAAGTCCTCTAGTTGTACCCTCAATTCACAAAGCTCAGCGAGAGCCATCCGATATGCTGGAGTAGATATAGGTGCTGTCCCGGGGTACAAGTCAATGTAGAAGTCCACTTCTCTACGGGGAGGTAGTCTTGGAATCTCTTCAAGAAAAACATCCGTGTACTGATCCACCATAATAGGAAAACTCAGACTCCACACATCAACTACTCCGAGGATGAGACTAGCCAACTGATGGGTGATCGGCTGCCCCCTCCTCTGTGAAAGTCCCTCCTGCGCTGCAAAGGCTCCCTTCTCACCAGTGAAGGTGAACCAGGTCCTATCTGTGTGGATACACTGCAATTTTCGCATTATACAGTCAATATGGGCATGAACTTTGGATAACCAGTCCATACCCAAGATGACATCGTAAGGCGTCGACGCCCCTACCAGAAGATCTCAGCCGAACCTCTCTCATCCTACAGTATAATCACACTACCAGAACCAGTGTGTAATCATCGATTCTACTACCGTAGGAGTCTCTAGACGTAAGGATCGAGCCAACGACTCCATTGAAATCTCCGAGCTCCAAACGAGGGCAGTAGCAATAAAATAATGACTCAAACATGAATCTATAAGTACTGCAGAAAAGGTGGAGTAGACACATATAGGAACTCAAATCATCTCAATTGCGCCGTGGTCGTAGGCCTCGACTGCCTGGAGATGAGCCCGCCTCTGTCCGCCAGCTCCCTGTGGTCAGGGTGGACCTCCAAGTGGTGGTGGTGGTGCTGGTAGAGCCTCGAAACATCATCCACCACCCGATGCTCGGCCAACTCCTCTGTCACGTCTGCCTGCTCCCGGTGGACCACCACGGTCGAACCTCTACCTCTACCTAGGAGGTCCCTCCACTGTCTGCTGCTCATCTGCATGGTGGGTCAGGCAGTCACGAGCCATGTGGCCCTTCCCTCTGCATGCATAACACTGCTTGCTCCTCGTATATCTGGCTCTGTCTTGTGTGCCCCGCAAAACCGAACCTATATCCTTGGGTTACCCACCCGATGGTCTGGTCCGCGTGGACCTCTGCGACATATGTCTACTACCGGCTGTAGATGACTCTAATATGTGTCACCCTATGGTGTATCTCACTGCTGGTGACTGCTCAGTGAAAGAACTATCTACTAGAAGGGCTTGCTCCAGCACCCCCGCCTACGTCAGGTTGCTGAGGGGGATCATCGATGCCCTGATCTCATGATTGAGTCCCTGGTCAATGGTCTGAGCCCTGAAGAATGGTCCTCATACCATATCTGTGGAGTAGCACGAGAGGTCGGTGAACCTCGCTGAGTATTGAGCTACTGTCATGTTACACTACTGAAGATGAAGTAACTCCTGAATCCGCCCCGCACGAATGGTGGCTGGAACAAACTCTGAGCGAAAGAGACTCTCGAATTCTTTTCAGAGTAATGTTTCCTCATCATGCATGTAACACCCCAAGCTTCCACGGTACGTTTCACTTCGAATAATGCAATAGTGTGTGTTGTACGCCACCTCGAGCTCTAACACACACCACAACGAATTAAACTATCCGTTGTGAATAGTAATACCTACTTTTTGAAATTTTATAAATTTTATTTATCAAAATGGACTTCATTTTTGGATTTGGAATATCGAAATTAGCCTATGTTGAATTTTTGGTATTTTTCTGAGAACTTCTATTTTTTTGAATAGTGAAAAATACTTAAAAACAACTTTTTTAATCAAAATAATTTATACTGATAAATTATACTATTTAGTGGTTTTAAAGTATAATTAGAATATATTTTTACCATTTTATCCAATGGTGGTCATTAGAATTAATTTAACATTGAATTTGGACATAAAAAATTGCCAATCTTTTGATAGAAATTGTTTCTTATAAACACGCTATTTGTTGTAACATCGGGAATTAATGATAAAATTAATTAATGCAACTTATATTTTGGAATTTTGTAAAATAGACATCATTTTTGAATTTGGAATATCAATTATAGAATAGGGTGAAATTTTGGCCTTATTCTGAAAAACTTCAATTTTTGATGAATAGTGAAACCACTAAGTGGTTGTTAAAAACAGATTTTTCGTTAAAATGAAATATTACCACTTCTGTGATTTGATTTTCAAAAATCCGAAATACATGGTTGTCATTAAGAAGAAAAATTTGGTTCAATGAGATTAAAATAATTTTTTGGTGAATAGTAACTTTTAAGTTCTTAATCGCGATTAGAGGTAATTAGTGTAGTTTAAGGTAAAAATAATGTTTTAATAATATGAGACGAGCTTGACACTTGTCCTACTCCTATTGGATGAGTCATGGCCGGCCAAGAAAACCCATCGGTCAACTTGGGGACTCCATGGAGCCACTTTGGTTGGAAAATGAAATTAATATATATTTATTTAATGTTAAAATTAACTTGATACAAACATGAGTGGTTTTACTAAAACAGTTTTTAAGTGGGGTTACACAAGTCCAAATTTTGACTATAAATATTCATTAGAAAGATAAAAATATTTCCTACATCATAGTAGTTTTCTATAATTTTTAGACATTAAATAAATTATATTATTTATAACATCATTATGATGCAGCGATGACCTCATTATTTAACGATTTTAATAAAATGAAAAGATAATGTAAAATCCAAGGCTTAAATTTGTCCAAAGACTATTGGATGGGTAGATTTAGAACCCTTATCACCTTATCCACGAATTATATAAGTGTGGGGCCTTTATAATCTGAAAAGCATTGTATAATAATGTAACATTTCAATCATCCCAAAAGAGCCCCTCCTCTCCACTTATAAAAGGCCCCCACCTCTCCCACCTCATTTACACTTTCAAGCCATTTGGCTCGTCCAACCTCTGCCCAAATACTCTCCCAACTTCCCCCTTTTACTCCTAGAAGCCTCACTTTGGGCATAACGCTTCCCAAGGAAGCCTTTGGCTCAAATCAAAAAGAGTTACCTGATTATGAGGTAATGTCTTCTCTAATGTTGTTTTGTTTTTTTTTCTTCTCCAACCCCCTAAACTCTTTTTTTTCATTTCTTTTGTAACAACACCAGTATCCTAAATATACTAGGATGTTGTTATAATAAGGATTCGAGCTACACTTACACACACCTACATCTAATGGTTAAAGAACATACGGTTTCTGTGGATGGCGAATTTCTGCCTCACGAAACGATGATTGTTCAACACACATATAACACCTTCAAAGGTGGCCATTAAGATGTCACTATATTTATATATGATATAAAATATGTTTATATTTTACTTATGCTTCTGTATTTCTCATTTATGGCATACTTTATGATTTCCATTATGGGTAAAACGCGATAATTTCATTTTAGGAAGTGCGGACTACCGCCCCCTCAAAGTGATTTGAATCTTTAATGCCATATGTGGGATGTATAAATGATGGATTAAATGGTATTATACAATATATTATACTTTAATTATATTATAAATTTATATCATTATGATTTCATTCCATTAAATATGAAATAGAAATGAAAGTAGCGTTCATGCGTACGTACGGCTTACCGTCTCCATGAACGGTGCATTTCATTTCTTACCTCAAAATGTTACGTGACATTATGAATGAATGTATATACTGTATATATATGATATATATGATATCTAAATCATGAATATAATTCTGGATATAATGGATATTTCACCACATGAACAACTTGTAATTATAAGAAGTTTATTTTTGACTCAAGTACCAAAGATCGACAAAACGACCGTTATTAACTTAAATAATTAAATAATGTTCATAACATGGTAATAAGTGATATAAATGGAATAATGAAAATGAAAAAGGTTTTTAAGTAAATAGAAATTAACTCTAGTTTATTATTCAGGAGGTTAAAGAACGGTCGAGTCAGGACAATACGCAAGGTAAGGGAACTTCTTAACCCAACTTCCATTCTTTGGGTTAATCTCCTACTTTCAAATTATGTCATGATATTATTATGTCTTATTTTTTATTCTTTATGTGTACCTATAGTGAATACACATAATATATCTATTTTATTTTAAAAATGATCTTTTTAAGGGCTTCGTCTCAATCTCCTTTCATTGAGGCATATTTGGTTTTATACACAAATTTCTTTTATAAGGTGTATAAACCACTTTGACTTTTACGTTTATTCAAAAGGAATCTTTTTTATACGAAGCGTTTACTAAATGACAAAAGGGAATGTTTTTGTCGTACGTATGCGGCGACAACGACTTCTCCGCCGCCGTGACCACTATTTGAGTTTCGGCTTCCTCTACAAGCCATACCCTTTTTTTAATGAAGAATAAATACCATGTTATACTTTTCTTTTATTTTGGTATTGAAAATGGTTTTGAAAGCATTTTTATTATATCAATGTGTTGTATTGATATCTTGTGATTGAAATGTGGAAATGTTATGTTTCCTTTATGCATGTTTTATGTGATACGATTACGTTATGGTTTATGAGATGTTTAAACCTGTTCATATGAGGAATGTATTGGACTTAATAAGTGATGGGTGGAGCCCGCTATAGCTCCTCGATGAATCGGTAGGTCTCATGAGACAACTCGACGTGGAATTTGCCGAGGCCCTTTCCCAATTTGATTTATGGTTTTGGCCGAGGCCTTAATCATTTTAGACGTCTTGGCTGAGGCCTTGACAAAATGTTTCAGAATGTCCGGCATTATACATTCCCTCATTAGGAAAGTGGTTATTGATATTTCATGTGATTATTCATCTAGTAGAATATTTATGTGAGTAAGTAATGGAATTATTTTATTTTACTTTTTCCATATTATGCTGAAGTTCAAGTTGAATAAGGCTTTTGTTTTAGATACACATTGACTTAAATGTTTATGTTTATTTATGAAAGCTTCCGTAATATTGTTATCCTTACTGACCATTTGAGCTCACCCCTTTCAATGTTTTAATATTTTCCAGGATGTGAAGAAGTATTTTATGAATGACTTGCAGGGATAGTCAGAAGAGGATATGAGTGTGGACTATGAATACTTTGTTATTAGTTTTTCACTTTATGATGTAATGTAAGACTTACGAATGTATCTAGTGTTTCCAAGGCTACTAAACTAATCGGTCTTTCGAGACTTGATCTTTTGTGATCATGCCAATGTTACGAAGTAATGCACCGGCTCTGGGTAGCTGGGGTCGGGGCGTTACAGTTGGTATCAGAGGCAGTTTAGTACTAACCTTGGAAGCTAGATGTAGATAAACTCTGATTAGAGCACATAGCCCAAAGATAGACTTTGAGGATTAGTATAGAAGAACTTCCTAGAATTTTGGTATTATAGAGATGTTATGAGTTTTCCAAGCAATACATCCCTGTCTGGATACAAGTAGGTAGAGGCGGCTCTGGCACAGATTTACCTAGGGGTAAAATCCAAAAACACCGCTTTGAGCTAGACTCGAATGGGAATTGGTGCACGACAACGGTCCTTACTGCACTCTTGGTTACGACACTCCCGGGGGATATTCTTAGGATAATTCTCATTTTATTAACAATCCACTATGAAGGGTTATGAGTATATACTTCCTCAAAGAAAACAATTATTTTTATGATTATGGATTATATCCATAAATAGATCAATTTATGTAAAGTGTTTTACAAGTATGGAATTATGTATTTTGATTTATAAACTAATCTAGTTTATGCCATTGTTTAGAAATGGCGCCTAGTGGAAGGAATGGAAACCGTATCAATGCACGAACTCCGTGTAGGGATTTCCCTCCTGCTCAAGATAATTATTGTGGATTTGGAGATACAACTGGTGCTGATCAACTTATTACCATACTGGGACAACTCACTCAGGTTATGAATAATAACCTTACTCGTATGGAGCATCCTGATCTGCAACGTGGAGGATCAATGCTAGACCGTTTCATGAGGCAACAACCACAAACCTTCAATGGGAGTAAAAATCCTATAGTAGCTGAGCAATGGATAAATTCCTTAGAGAAAATATGCCATGCCTTGGGGAGTAGTGAAAGGGAGAAGGATGTCATGGCAGTTTACCGCCTCACTGGAGATGCCGATCAGTGGTGGTCGCTGATTCAAAACACAAAGGAAGATGATGACGTATCGAATATGGAATGGAGGGAGTTCAAAGAGCTTTTCATAGAAAAATACTTTCCTCGTAACCATCGAGCAGATATGGAAATGCAATTTCTGAGTCTGAGGTAGAAGGAGGATGAGAATGTTGCAAAGTATGAGGCAAACTTTACAAGGTTAGCGAGGCATGCTGCCGATTATATACGTAACCCAAGGAGTATGGGTTAAAACCATTTATCCGTCGAGCTTTAGTATCACAATCCTTCTCATCATACGAAGATATTGTCTCGTGTGCTATCAAGACAGAAAATGAATTCTCTACGTCTTATGACAACAAAGTAAAGCAAGAGAAGAAGAGAACGGGGGAATAAGAGACAGATAAAGGGAAAAAGGGAAGGAAGGATTTTCCATTATGTGATAATTGTGGGAAGAATCACCCTGGTACGTGCCAAAAAGAATGAGAGTTTGTTATAAATGTGGAGAAAAGGGTCACCAGCCTCGTGATTGCAAGGGAAAGAAAGAGGATGTCAATGTTGAATGCTAAAATTGTAGGGAAATGGGGAATTATGCAAATGAATGTCCTAAGCGTCAAGGAAACTTACCTCAAAAAAGGCCAAGGGATCAAGGGCAATCTTATGCTGTGACTACAGTTGAAGCAGAATAATTAATATATTGGTGCTTTTGGACTCAAGGATTATATTCTTGTTATAAGAATAATGTGGTATATATAAAGATTGTACTGTAGTACTTTTTGATTTCAGTAAGGTTTTAATATGATTAAGGTAATCATATTTTTAGTATGTGACAATAAGAGAAACTTTTCTTTGTTTGGGGAATCTGATGTTACAATTGATTTAGGAATTTAGAGACCTTTTATCGAAAGTCTGGACGGAGGTATTTTGGATAACTATTAAGGTTGGAATGGATTAAGTTGAACCATGGATAGTATTGTTTAAGGTTAAAGCATTTCTGGAGATTATTTTTGGAATATTATAATACTATAGTTTTAGGAAAAGGACAACCTGCAGGGTTGGGAATAACCCGTCGCGTCGGACAAAGCTGCAGGAATCGAACCCACAACCATAGTGCGACAAGCCTTTATTTCCTACCACTAGCCTACAGGAAGTCCCTGGTTATTACAAAATAGTTTTACTAATCTAAATGGTATGTGTTAATATTTGGAACCTTAAACAATTAGGATAAAAAGAATATTTTTGAGTTCCGTTACCATTTGGAGTAAAAGATGGGTTTGTGGTAAAAATTTATTAATGAATGAAAGTATACATAACAAGTATGTATATTCCCTTACGTTCTTAGTAAATCTCCTAAATAAATTTCTCAACATTATAAAAGGTAACTTAAAACAAAAATGTTGTCGGTTAACTTTTCCAACTGGGGATTCAATGAACGTTTAACCAATCACAAGTTTGTGATTTTCTTGTAGTTAAACTTTCTCCTAATCCTGTTTTCTATAACTCTCCATCAGACCTTGATGGTTTGTTTCTCGTCCATATCCATATTTTCATAGAATCCTAGAATGGGCTATATCGGGTGACCTTTGTACTTATCTTGCTTTCTTTTAATGTTATATATTTATTAACCTAATTTCCGATGTGGGTTTTCCTCAAATGTATTTTCTCTGTTTAACCTTTTATTTTCAAAGAAAAATTTCAAATTGCGAGGACGCAATTTATTGAAGGAGGGGAGAATGTAACACCCCAAACTTCCACGGTATGTTTCACTTCGAATAATGCAATAGCGTGTGTTGTACGCAACCTCGAGCTCTAACACACACCACAACGAATTAAACTAGCCGTTGTGAATAGTAAAACCTACTTTTTGAAATTTTATAAATTTTATTTATCAAAATGGACTTCATTTTTGGATTTGGAATATCGAAATTAGCCTATGTTGAATTTTTGGTATTTTTCTGAGAACTTCTATTTTTTATGAATAGTGAAAAATACTTAAAAACAAATTTTTTAATCAAAATAATTTATAGTGATAAATTATACTATTTAGTGGTCTTAAAGTATAATTAGAATATATTTTTACCATTTTATCCAATGGTGGTCATTAGAATTAATTTAACATTGAAATTGGACATAAAAAATTGCCAATCTTTTGATATAAATTGTTTCTTAAAAACACACTATTTGTTGTAACATCGGGAATTAATTATAAAATTAATTAATTCAACTTATATATTTTGAATTTTGTAAAATAGACATCATTTTTGAATTCGGAATATCAATTATAGCTTAGGGTGAAATTTTGGCCTTATTCTGAAAAACTTCAATTTATAATGAATAGTGAAACCACTAAGTGGTTGTTAAAAACTGATTTTTCGTTAAAATGAAATATTACCACTTCTGTGATTTGATTTTCAAAAATCCGACATATATGGTTGTCATTAAGAATAAAAATTTGGTTCAATGAGATTAAAATATTTTTTTGGTGAATAGTAGCTTTTAAGTTCTTAATCGCGATTAGAGGTAATTAGTGTAGTTTAAGGTAAAAATAATGTTTTAATAATATGAGATGAGCTTGACCCTTGTCCTACTCCTATTGGATGAGTCATGGCTGACCAATAAAACCCATGGGTCAACTTGGGGACCCCATGGAGCCACTTTGGTTGGAAAATGACATTAATATATATTTATTTAATGTTAAAATTAAATTGACACAAACATGAGTTGTTTTACTAAAACAGTTTTTAAGTGTGGTTACACAAGTCCATATTTTGACTATAAATATTAATTATAAAGATAAAATGATTTACTACATCATAGTATTTTTTTTAATAATTTTTAGACATTAAATAAATTATATTATTTATAACATCATTATGATGCAGCGATGACCTCATTATTTAACGATTTTAATAAAATGAAAAGATAATGTAAAATCCAAGGCTTACACTTGTCCAAAGACTATTGGATGGGTAGATTTAGAACCCTTATCACCTTAGCCACGAATTATATAAATGTGGGACCTTTAGAATCCGAAAAGCATTGTATAATAATGTAACATTTCAATCTTTCCAAAAGAGCCCCTCCTCTCCACTTATAAAAGGCCCCCACCTCTCCCACCTCATTTACACTTTCAAGCCATTTGGCTCGGCCAACCTCTGCCCAAATGCTCTCCCAACTTCCCCCTATTACTCCTAGAAGCCTCACTTTGGGCATAACTCTTCCCAAGGAATCCTTTGGCTCAAATAAAAAAGAGTTACCCGATTTTGAGGTATTGTCTTCTCTAATGTTGTTTTGTTTTTTTTCCTTCTCCAACCCCCTAAACACTTTTTTTTCATTTCTTTTGTAACAACACCAGTATCCTTAATATACTAGGATTTTGTTATAAGAAGGATTAGAGCTACACTTACACACACCTACATCTAATGGTTAAAGAACATACGGTTTCTGTGGATGGCGAATTTCCGCCTCACGAAACGATTATTGTTCAACACTCATATAACACCTTCAAAGGTGGCCATTAAGATGTCACTATATTTATATATGATATAAAATATGTTTATGTTTTACTTATTCTTCTGTATTTCTCATTTATGGCATACCTTATGATTTCCATTATGGGTAAAACGCGATAATTTCATTTTAGGAAGTGCGGACTACCGCCCCCTCAAAGTGATTTGAATCGTTAATGCCATATGTGGGATGTATAAAGGATGGATTAAATGGTATTATACACTATATTATAATGTAATTATATTATAAATTTATATCATTATGATTTCATTCCATTAAATATGAAATAGAAATGAAATTAGCGTTCATGCGTACGTACGGCTTACCGTCTCCATGAACGGTGCATTTCATTTCTTACCTCTAAATGTTACGTGACATTATGAATGAATGTATATACTGTATATATATGATATATATGATATCTACATCATGAATATAATTCTGGATATAATGGATATTTGACCACATGAACAACTTGTAATTATAAGAAGTTTATTTTTGACTCAAGTACCAAAGATCAACAAAACGACCGTTATTAACTTAAATAATTAAATAATGTTCATAACATGGTAATAAGTGATATAAATATAATAATGAACATGAAAAAGGTTCATAGGTAAATAGAAATTAACTCTAGTTTATTATTCAGGAGGTTAAAGAACGGTCGAGTCAGGACAAGACGCAAGGTAATGGAACTTCTTAACCCAACTTCCATTCTTTAGGTTAATCTCCTACTTTCAAATTATGTCATGATATTATTATGTATTATTTTGTATTCTTTATGTGTACCTATAGTGAATACACATAATATATCTATTTTATTTTAAAAATGATCTTTGTAAGGACTTCGTCTCAATCTCCTTTCATTGAGGCATATTTAGTTTTATACACAAATTTCTTTTATACGGTGTATAAACCAATTTGACTTTTACGTTTATTCAAAAGGAATCTTTTTTATATGAAGCGTTTACTAAACGACAAAAGGGAATGTTTTTGTCGTACGTATGCGGCGACAACAACTTCTCCGCCGCCGTGACCACTATTTGAGTTTCGGCTTCCTCTACAAGCCATACCTTTTTTTTATGAAGAATAAATACCAAGTTATACTTTTCTTTTATTTTGGTATTGAAAATGGTTTTGAAAGCGTTTTTATTATATCAATGTGTTGTATTGATATCTTGTGATTGAAATGTGGAAATGTTATGTTTCCTTTATGCATGTTATATGTGATACAATTACGTTATGGTTTATGAGATGTTTAAACCTGTTAATATGAGGAATGTATTGGACTTAATAAGTGACGGGTGGAGCCCGCTATAGCTCCTCGATGCATCGGTAGGTCTCATGAGACAACTAGACGTGGAATTGGCCGAGGCCCTTTCCCAATTTGATTTATGGTTTTGGCCGAGGCCTTAATCATTTTAGACGTCTTGGCCGAGGCCTTGACAAAATGTTCCAGAATGTCCGGCATTATACATTCCCTCATTATGAAAGTGGTTATTGATATTTCATGTGATTATTCGTCTAGTAGAATATCCATGTGAGTAAGTAATGGCATTATTTTATTTTACTTTTTCCATATTATGCTTAAGTTCAAGTTCAATAAGGCTTTTGTTTTAGATACACATTGCCATAATGTTTATGTTTATTTATGAAAGCTTCCGTAATATTGATATCCTTACTGAGCATCTGAGCTCACCTCTTTCAATGTTTTAATATTTTCCAGTATGTGAAGAAGTATTTTATGAATGACCTGCAGGGATAGTCAGAAGAAGATATGAGTGTGGACTATGAAGACTTTGTTATTAGTTTTTCACTTTATGATGTAATGTAAGACTTACGAATTTATCTAGTGTTTCTAAGGCTACTAAACTTATCGGTCTTTCGAGACTTGATCTTTTGTTATCATGCCAATGTTACGAAGTAATGCACCGGCTCTGGGTAGCTGGGGTCGGGGAATTACAATGCACCTAGAGCATCAAGCTCCACCATCTTCCAGATGCTGCATGCAGGAGACTCGCGACAAGGATCACCATGAGGTCAACTTGTGTCCCAGCCAATATGAAAACACTCATGACAGCCTCCAGCCAATCCTCAGCTGCCTGTGGGTCCGTCTCTCCCCGGAACCTGGGCGGCCTCGGGTACTGGAAATCATGCAACGCACTCAGTCAGCATGGACTCTCTGCTGTTGGAGCTGGTGGTATTAGTGGCCCTATGGGTAATGGTATCGCTGGTACCTCCGCTGTGATGGGGCCCTACACCGAGGCCTCGTCGCTCGGTGGGCTACCATCTCGTGCATAACTCGGAACCCTAGATGGTTGCCTTCATGAGGCCATACTAAAAAGAAATAGGTGAACCACGGTTAAAACAGTATACCTGGTGAGCTGACATAATGTAGTAACGTAGAAAACATTTTCAAAGGAAACACACACACAATCAGCGTTTCCGTGAACTGAGTGGGAAATTAGAAGTCAGAGTCCTAGTGTATGGATAAGTTGGCCACCGCACCAACACCGGTTTCCCTAAACTAAAAACCACAACCAAAACACTTAACATGATTGCTATTAAAAGAATCAGAGTCCATGTTATGTGGTAGAACCAACTCCTCTGATACCAATTTTTCATGAACCGTCCTCGAGGCCTATGCCGTGACTACCCCAAGCCCGCCTTCCATAAGCTAGGGGCTGGCGACTAGCACCAAAGGCATAAATACCTTAGCTGGAAAGTAATTTCCTTTATAAAAGTAACACACAAACACAAATAGAGTAAGCTATAAGCAAAGCACTAAGTGAATACTATATACAAAAAGTAGTACTGAAGGTAAATAGGACGGAAATACAAGCCTAACAGTAAAGTACAACTAAAAAAGGGACAAACAGCTAAAAGGTAAAGTGAAGCTCCTGGATCATCCACTGGGGAATCCTACCTGAATGGTAGGTACAGATGTCGAACAAATCCTCCCTAAGGCATGACCTGTCTAGTCCAGCTCTGATCCCCTTCCAGTCCATCACCCTCAGGCTCGATCACTGCTATCCATGGTCTGCGCAGAACACAACAAGGTGCGGGTGAAATCCTTACAGGGGTGAGTATAACAATACCCTGTAGGGGACCCCCAGACCTCTGAATGTCTCCTAGAATCCACAAAGGATAAACCACATAAGAAAGATACAATCACGAAGTATCAACTAACCTTACTTAGGTATATTCCCATACATATACCTCTGTTATCAATCATAGTTTGACTCCAACTCTCGAGCCCACGCACCAACCATTCCACAAAGGAAGTAATGTCAATCAACATGATGATAATGGTTGAACGACATGACTGAGCTCATAAAGGTATACATATTTCATAGAGGGATATAGATGATCAGATGTAGTCACTGATTTATCTAAGCTGTCAGACCCACAGAGGATACATGACCAGCTAAGTTGTCGGACCCATAGAGGATACAAGACCACCTATTCTATCGGACCCACACATGATACAGGAACATAAGTTAGAAGTGTCTAACCCACAGAGGATCCCAGTAGATTATTCATCTCTTTCAAACCCATGAAAAATTCTAGTTCAGTAGTCATCGCTATCGAACACATGAAGTATTTCGGTAGAGTAGTCATCGCAGTCGCAGCCAGCCCTGGGGTTCCCACACACCGCACCCTCGATTTCGGGAAGGGTCCGCTCCACAATCCATGTTTGAATACATCAACTATCATAATGTACTGATTTGATGTATCTCGTAGTTCCGTCCCATCACAAGGAACACAACAAGACAGATGACGCGTCAATCAGACGCCAGGTCTGAGAGTTATTGGCATTTCTGTTCCAGGGGCCCAGTTGGATTTACACTTGATCCAAACCGGTCCATTTTCCAAATTTGTCCAAAACTCAATTAGATTATCCCAAAAGGACCTCCTCATCACGAGGGTCTAAGTGCTGTAGACGGCGCGTCAATCGAATGTGTGATCTAGGAGTTATTCATATTTATGCGAAGATGGGCCCGACCCGTCAAGCCCAGTGGGCTGGCAGGTTGGCCCGACCTTTCTCTGTGGGTCTAACCCGGTTGGGGATCAGTTGGCCCATTGGGGCATGACCCACCCGCGAACCCGGTCCACACAGCGGGCCGGTCCGGTTCACCTAGTGCCGCCAAGAGGCGTGGCCTCCTCCCCTGCCCGACCGGCTGTAGCTGGCCGATTTGGCCCGGCGCATGCGGCCCGTGCTGCGGGCCGCGGTTCTCCCCATGCGGCACCTGCGGGCATCGCGGTTCTCCAGCCTAGCCAGCACGTGACTGACTGGTTCGCCCATACAAGCGGCATGCGGATGCGGGTCGCGTCCTCCTCCATGCGGCACCTTTGGGCACCACAGTTTTCCTCCGGGCCAGCGAGTTTTGGGTGACTGGTTGTTTCGTGGACTGGCTCCCCAGTGGCCCGCTCGACCGGCCGCCTCCACACCACCACCGTGGTGCGACAGTGCCACAGTCCTGCTACCCTCCGCGCAGCATGACGACGTCACGCCGCCACTTCCGCGGCCTTCGGCTCCACCGCGTGGCGCGAAGGCACCACGCTTCTTAATCCACTGCGGCCATCCCGACCTCGGTTCCTCTTTCGTCCGCCGCGTTTCTTCTCCAGCGTGGTGCGACGACACCCCGCCCTTTCGGCTCCGCCTTCTACATCAAGAAACCGTGTTTGTTCGGCTCGCGCCCTCCGTGTTAGGTGATTTCAATCTGGCCACGAACAATACAAAAATAAACATCGAAGTACGTGGATATAATTCATACATAAAAATATTCCAATTTCCCCCTACCTCGATTCGAAGCACATTTTCAATGTCGCAGAAAGAGGGCGGACATCGATTCATTGACGTCGGTAAATGTTCGAGTGTGAAGCGTCATCGATGTTCCTCATGGGAAGCTCCTTCTCTTGTGGCTTGGTCGAATATCGTAGACGATATCATGGTTCTTTGGAGGTGAGGAGCTTTCTTCATCGAGAGGATGATGTTCTTCTAACCCAAACTCTCCAATGATTATGCCAAACCAAAATAAATTAATCTTATCACTTAATTTAATGGTTGGAATGAGTTCAAAATAATTCAAACTAATTATGTTGGTTCACCTAATTTAATGTATGGAGTTGGAAAGAATTTCAAAAGTCTCAAAAATTAATTACAAGGGAGTGTTAGCACATTAATGGGAAGCCCAAGGGTTAAAGAAGGCTAAAGGGGTTTAAGGGGGTTGAGTTCTTGTGGGCCCCACCACATAATATCATCCCATTGGAGGTTATGTGGGGGTGGGCCCCACCTCTAACTTCCCCTTGGAGGATTAAACCACCACATACATAAAAATATGTTAGTCATATTTTTATTTAATTTATTTAGAAAACCCCCAAATTTAACTTCTTCTATCGATAAAACGAAACTGCGGTAAAGGTCCCCTTAAGTGAATACTGGCACTGCGAGTTCATCGGTGTCCTTAGATTTCAATTCCGAGCACCAGTTCAAAAGATCTAAAATCCCACACGTAAGTTCACTGAACGTGCTTGAACAAAACTTCAGAAATTGATTCCGGGCACACCAGGCCTCGGAATCAGGTGTTGTCTAAAACTGCGGGCTCGTAAAATTACCATTTATTTTAAAAAAAATTACTCAAAATTTACAGGTCTTTAAATTGGGGTAGTCATGGCACGGGTCCCATGGACGGGTCGGGAAAAACTGGTATCAGAGGAGTAAGTTCTACCGCAGATCTGCAGACTCTAATATTTTTTGTGAAGCAATAGTGTTAAGTGTAGTGAGTGCGGTTATCAGTTCAAGGAGTCCAATGTTGGTGAAGAATCTGACGTATCCATACACTAGGACCTTGACTTCTGATTTTCAACTCGATGTACGAAAACACTGATTGTATGTGTGTATTCAAATGTTTTCTTTAAGTCAGCTCAACCTAGTCAGCTCACCAGGTATAATCTTTTGAAAGTTTCACATCTGTTCAGGATGCCACCATGCAGATTTCCTGTTATAGTTCCAGGAGAGTACATGATGATGGCCCACTGAGCGACGAGGCTTCGGTGTAGGTCCCTCTTACTATGTAGGCACCTTCTAGTGGTGTACCAGCAGCACCACCACCCATTGGGTAAAAGATTCCACCAGCCTCATCGGCGGACGATGCACACCTATTGGGTGCATTACACGAGTTCCAACGGTAGAGGCCTTCAAGGTTACGAGGCGAGACAAATTCCCAAGCAGCAGAGGACAGACTGGAGGCGATTGCTGGAGTTCTCCTCCTTGTTGAGACACTAGTAGAACATATGGTGATCTTAGCTACTAGTGTTTTCCAATGAGTGACCATGAGGTTGGACTGCATAGTGATAAGGCTTCGGTATGTGGACCATTTTCCAAGATTGTACCTTCAGGTAGTGTGTCAGCTATATCAATGCCTGTTGGTCATGAGTTTCAACCGGCGGTACTGGTAGATGACACATGTAGTCTTAGTGCCTTACACGTCTTTCAGTATTAGATACCCGTTAGGATATAAGGAGAGACTGACTTACAGGAAACTGAGGACTGGCCTGAGGAGGTGGATTAGTGTTCTCTAGAACTTCTACAGCTTCAGCAGGATGACATGTCGGTATCTAAGTATTCATCAAGGTGTACCGATCGTTCCTGGTACTTGATTAATATGATACGATCAGTGCTTCGGAGCTTGGACCTTTGAGTGAGGAGTGTTTAGGGACACCCGAGCCAAAACCTTTTCCTCTGTTAATTCCTACCTATGTTAGGATGCTAGAGAGAACCATTTCAGTTGAATGTTCTTTGAATGAACAGATAAAGCCAGTGAATTTTAGTAGTGGGGAAGCAGGAAACTAGCACCAGTCTCAGAGACTTGGGCGTGTAAACTATTTTGAAAAGAGGAAGTGTTAAGGACATATGAATCTTTAGATCAGCAGACAAAGAAGCAGATCTAGGAGAGCAGCATGAGGTGGTGGACATTTCGACATGTTACAACTGCCCCCTATTTGTGGATCCCACCAGGTTCAGGGAGCTGGAGGGAAAGGGAAGAGAGTAGCGGCATGTGGTCAAGGAGTATGACCCATGGGACCTAGGAATGATTTCAGGTACAGACTATGTCTACTAATATCTTCTGTATTAATAGACATTGGTACCAATTATTCTTTCCTTCCATGAATCTTGTCCCAGACCTAGAGTTTCCAGTTAAACTGTTGACTTGAACCTCACGTCTAAAGATACCTTTGGGAGGAGACTATATAGTCACACTTATGTCGTTGGTGTGATTTGACCCTAGAGGTGAGAGTTTCGGTTGGAACCTCTTGGTGGAAGCCTCGAGGCCTAACAACTTTAGTTTGGGTATGGACTGGGAAACCACAGTTCACACATAGATTGACTGTATTAGAAGAAAAAGTTGTGGTTTATCTAAAACGTTAGGATGAGGTTTTCCTTAGTTGGTGAAAAAGGGAACGCATGCAGCACAGATTAAACTCATGCATAGGAGTGTGCAACTGATCACTCTTGAGTCGACCAACCTTACCCTCGTGGTAGCAAGAGTTTTCAGTTTTCAGTTCCAAACAGGAGTGACAGAACATGGGGACATATTTTCAAATAATGTTTCCAAGATTACCCCCCCCCCCCAAAGGGGGAGGGGCGTCAGCTTTGGCTGGATACTACAGGAGGTTTGTTCCGGACTTCACCAGAGTTGTACCACTACTATCATACTTGAAAAAGAAGGGGAAACACTTAGTGTGATCAGAGAGATTCCATCAGAGCTTTCAACAGCTGAGGCCAAGGCAAGCTGGTGCCCCCATATTTAGGCTTCTAGAGAAAGGCATAGGGTACATAGTCTACTACGACGCATCTGGGATAGGACATGGGTGTGTCCTGATGCAGGGGCGAGCAGCGATCGCATATAGTTCTCAGCAGCTGAGAAATCACAAGAAGAACTACACTACACATGACCTGGAGTTAGCAGTAGCAGTCTTCGCCATGAAGATGTGTCAGAACTATCATATGGGTGAATGTTTTACCATGTACTCTGATAATAAGAGTCTCAGATATATCTTTTATCAGAAAGATATGAACCCGAGAAAACGACGATGGATTGAGTTCCTCTAAGACTATGACATAGAGATAGTATAAAATCCTAGGAAGGGGAACTTTGTTATAGTTGAACATAGTAAAAGGTCTTGAATACAGCTGCAAGGAGAGGCGACAGAGCAGCTGGCTTCCATACAGATATCCCTTGTGGATAGAAACAGAGCAGCCTTTATAAAGTCTCTTATAGTCACTCCCCCACTTCTTTAGTGAGTCAGGGAGGCACCACATGAAGACACTGACTGCGAG
Organism: Viscum album; assembly: GCA_963277665.1. Lineage (NCBI taxonomy): Eukaryota > Viridiplantae > Streptophyta > Magnoliopsida > Santalales > Viscaceae > Viscum > Viscum album. Next base: position 1,254,469,915 of record OY728157.1, on the reverse strand, counting down.
ACACGACGTGCCCAGATATCCATAAGAGATGCACCTGATGGGTTTTCTGAAGGTGGGGAGAACATCATTATTTTTCAAGGATGTACCGTGGTACCAGTATAACTTTCGGAGGATGTGTTGAGGGAGTTCCACACATCCCCTCTAACGGTACATCTAGGTGTGGCGAAGATGTACCAGGACCTTGAACGACAGTAATGGTGGCCAGGTGTGAAGAAGGCGGTAGTAGAGTTTGTCTCTCGATGCCTCACTTTTCAGCAAGTGAAGACAGAGAATCAGGTACCATTAGGCTTGGTTTAGACTTTAGAGGTCCCAAAGTGGAAGAGGGATGAGTTATACATAGGCTTTGTGATGGGTCTTCCACATACGTCCAGGTGACATGACTCTATTTGGGTGATCATCGACCGACTCACCATGTCAGCCCACTTACTACATACTAGAGATGGTATGAGCTACCACAGAGAAGGAGCAGGTCATCTAGGAGTGGATGAGGATTTCACAGAGTAGACAGAAGTCATATGATGAAAGGAGAAGGAGACCTCTGGAGTTCAAGTATGGCGACCATGTCTTTCTACGGGTCTCACCTCGATGAAGTCTACAAAGATTCGGCCGAGAAGGAAAGTTATCTCCAAGGATAGTTGGCCCATTTCAGGTCATCAAAAGAGTTGGCGGGGTGGCATACAGCCTAGCTCCTCAAGCTCAGTTGCACTGGGTGCATGATGTTTTCCACGTATCCTAGCTGAGGAGATACATGAACGACCCTTCTCACATCATCAATCATGGAGAGATGGATGTTGAAGGTGGAGAAACTTTTATGGAGGATCTAGTAGATATTGAGGATCTACATGATCGGGTCCTTCATGGATGGTTGACACCTCTGGTTCACGTTTGCTGGCAACACAGGAACCTCCAGGAGAGCACATGGGAAGCGGGAGGCTCAGATGAATGCTCAGTACCCCACTTGTTCCCTTAGTAGTGAGTTGTAACTTACAGGGACGTAAATACCTGAGGTGGGGAGAATGTAAAGACCCAAAAATTATGTGGAAATTTTTTTCTTAAATTCATGGGATTTTTATGAGCCCGCTAAATTTTACTGCGTGCGATTCGGAGGCCCAGAGTTGCCGGAATGATCCGTCGAAGTTTTTGTTAAGCTTAATTTAACGCACATAAGTAGTTTTCCTAAAAAAGTGGAATAACTCTAAATCGGTAACTCAGATCAAAAATCTGAGGGCACTGTTGCGCTCAGGATGGCGAGTTTACCCTTGACATGACTTAAGATTAGTTAGTGCGGGTCTCCTGTGAGGAAACCCAAAAATTGAATAATCATAAATAATATAATTAAATAAATTATTTTAATTTTCAAATGCTTATAACTCACAAACGGTAACTCGAATTAAAAATCCAAGACCACATATAAACTCATGAGTATATTCTTTCATTAAGAAGATATTAACTTTAGCCAGCGCGGGCCACCAGAGAATGATAGTTTTTGGCCGCAAATAAAATAATTAAGTGACAATTATTTTATAGTAAAATTCATAACTTCTACACAGTAACTCGGATTGAAAATCCGAGAGTACCGTTGGGTTCGTTTGGGCATGTTTCACCTAGTCAGAGCCTAACCTTGACCTCAGTGAGTCGAGGGTAACTAATAATAATTTTCTGAACTTTTTTTAGGTACTTTCACTAAACGTGTGAGCAACGTTTCATAACTTTTGAACCAGTGGTCGGAATTGAAATCTGAGGGAACCGTTGAGCTTGCAGTGTCAATGATTTCTTAGTGATACCTTCACTGCTGTTGCATTTTGTCAAGAATGGATGATAGTTTTTGGGGTTTTAAACTAAATTAAATAAAAATAAAGTGTTACTTTATTTTTATTTGTGGCGGTTAATTTCTCCAAGGGGAGGTTGGAGGTGGGAGCCACCACAACCTAACCTCCCATGGGAGGATATGGTGTTGGGGCCCATCCCTGCATAACCTCTCTTAAGAGGATATTTTTATGTGGGGCCCACTCGATGTTTAACACCTCTTTTAATAAAAATGGTGGGGTTGACACGGGATTTATCCCCTTGAACTTCCCATAAATGGGGGAAGTCTTGACCTTCCCCATAATGGTGCCAATTCACCCAAAGAAAATAAATTAATGGCTTCAATTAATTAATTTTTGAAATCTTTTGAATTCTTTCCAACCATTAAATTAATAGTGAGTCTATTATTTTTGGTGTTGGCATAATATTTTGGTGGAGCTTGAGAGGGGGCTTGGAGAAACCTTGGAGAACATCATCCTCCACACGAAAAACAACCGAAGAACGATGAATTCTCCTGTGATCATTGACTGAGTCAAAAGAGAAGGAGTCGACCACGAAGAAAGCTGACGACGCTTCTTCCTCAGTCTCCTACCCCGGATGCTTCTCGATGTTAACAGAACGACGCCCACCTTACCGTGACTACGTCAAAGATCACCGAACTCGAGGTAGGGGGAATTTGAGTTATTTTTATATGAGTATAATCCTCTGTTATTTGTCGTTTGTTTAGCACTTTGTTGCCAAATGCTATCACCACGATGAGGAGGGCTCGGATCGAATGAACATGGTCTGACCCTCCCATTTGCTTGTTCTTGTTTGATGACGATGGTGGCGGTACACGCAGTGATGGTGACGACGACGGCAAACAAAATCCACGCTACCGGAGGCCTCTGCGAATCGCGCCGCCCCCACGGCACCCGACACGCTGCCTCCTCCCTAGAGCGCTACCCCGAACCATTGCCCGCGCCATTGGAACGCGTGCCCTGCACACTGCTCGAGGGCCCCGTGCCCTACCGGTGGCCTGCCCGGGGCCCCGGCGGCCTGCCCGGCGCCCCCGCACCCTGCCAGCGGCCTTCCCGGCGCCACCGCACACTGCCGCGTTCTGCCTGCGGCCTAGTGTGCTGCTCGCACCTTGCTGCGGTCTCCCCATGGGCCGGCGCGCTGCCCGTGGCCCGGCGCGCTTCCCGCGCCCCGGTTTGCTGCCCGCACCCCGACACACTTCCCACGCCCCGGCGCGCTACCGGGCACCCCGATGCCCTGCCCGGTGCACCCGTGGCCGGACCGGTGTTCGGAAAACCTTCCCGTTCCCTGGATGGCCTGCCGTTGGCCTCTCGGTGGCCTAACATCCAAGACTCACCCCTCATAGGGCTGGCTGAACTGGCCCCGACCTTCGGTCCGAGCCGCCTACGTGGATGCATCTGGGCCGAACCACCCTCATAGTCTGCTGGGCTGGGCCCAATGGAATGGGCCTAACATAGCAGGCTGACCCACACAACGTTCTGGGTCAGACCCATTAGGTCTGTCCGGGTTGACCCAGTCCGGGTCGGCTCAGACTGAGTTGGGCCGAGTGGGTCCGACTGGGTCGGACCGGACCCGGGCTCACTACCGACACTTTGCATACCATGGCCATATCATTGGAACCAGACATCCATTTGACAAACCGTCAGTTGAATTGGTAATCTAGATGAGAGAATGTCCCTTTGAGAATACCCCACTGATGTTTGGGGTATATAGTTGAGATACGGTTGGGTTGGTTCGTACAGGAATCCAACCAGGCCCCCGGGACTAAAAGGCTAATAACTAACAGACCGGGTGTCCAATTGACCCGCCATCTATTGAATTGAGATCCCATTTACATGGTATACCATTGAGATACTTCTATGTGAGACTTCGCGATAGTTGGAGTTTTTCCCAGTAGCTCGTGGAACGGATCGTTGCAGTGACGAGCAGACAGATTGCAAAGACCCAGTATCTGACAGACCTAATGACTGCTTGACCGATTCGACTATCCTATTGGGGAGCGCCTGGTAGTTGGCGGCAGACCCATGGAGGAGGAGTGCCTAGTAGTTAGCGGCAGACCCGCAGTACTCGACAGGAGGAGTACCTCTGCAGGCTATTAGGGGGAGCGCTTGGTAGTTGGCAGCAGACCCACAGCGGATGAGCACCTGGTATTTGGCAGCAGACCCGCGGTACTAGACAGGAGGAGTACCTCATCAGTACAAGGTTATTGAGAAGCGCCTTGATGTCGTGACAGGACCATGGTTCTCAATAGAGGAGGAGTTCTCCAGCAGCCGTGGTTTCGATAATGAAAATCCTGGTTTGAGTTGAGTAAATAAATTTTGTGTTTCCACATGATTGAGATGGGTTACTAGAAAACTTAGGTATATGTATGGGAATATACCTAAGTATGGGTTAAGTGATGTTTTCTTTACTTTTTGGTTTATCCTTGCAGGATATTGTGAGATCATGAGGGTCTCGGGGTCCATACTGAGTATCATTATACTCACCCCTACACGGGCTATGCACGTACCTCATTGTGCTGGATGTAGAGGACAGACAACGCTGATGGAGGCCGAGAGCGCCTGGACTGGACAGTACTAGGCGGTTGAACTTTTGACAAGACGATACTCAGAGGATTCTGATGGATGTGGAGTGATGAGGTGGCCATCTATACCTACCCTTCAGGTAGGAACCCCAGAGGACGATCCGAGAGTTGCTCTTTACTTTTCAGCCATTTGTCCCTTTTTCAGTTGTACTATCTTTCTGTTGTACTTGTACTTTACTATTGGGCTTGTATTTTCGGTCCCTTTTACATTCTAGCACCTCTTCTATATTTATTATTGCTTAGTTCTTTGCATCCGGTTGTGTACTCTGATTGTGTGCATTTACTTCTTATAAAGGCAATGCCTTCCCAGCTTAGGGATTTATGCATTTGGTGCTAGTCGACAGCCCCTGGCCTATGGAAGGAGGGCTTGGGGTAGTCACGACACGGATCCCGAGGACTGGTCGTGGCATTATTTGGATTAAAAAAGTTGTTTTTAAATAATATTTATTATTTTTCACTATTCATCAAAAATTGAATGTTTTCAAAGAAGTACAAAAAATTCACCCTAAGCTAATTTCGATATTACTAATTAAAAAGGAAGTCCATTTTGAAAATTTTTATCAAATTTCTAATAGGGTTTATCACTATTTATAATGGCTAGATTGATTGGTTATGTTTTGTTAAAACTCCATGTTTTCTTCCACGCAAGCTACCACATTATTCAAAGGAAAATGTACTTGGATGTTTGGGGTGTTACATGATTTTATTGACTAAAGTATATAAATTTTTTTTGATAAGAATATAATATTTACATAATATTTAATGACCAAATTATTAAATTAATGTTATGTAAAACTAATTGTTATTTAAAATATATTTTTAGGACACTTCTAGGTTCCCATTTCCCCCCACAGACCAAAACAATACAACCTTCACCAAACATTTTGGTGCCATTAACACTATTGGAAATTGGATCTAATCCAACATATCGATAGAACGATTTAGGGAAAATAGCGGTATAGAAAATTTTATTGAACCAGTATGAAATGTATTGAAAACAATGTAGGTATATACTTTCTAATATTCACATTTATCAAGTATCCATCCAACCCCTCCGTGTTATACGTGAGCTAATAACTCCTCCTATGATTTCTAACCTCCCTGCCCCTCCCCACCTCCATATCGACCTCAACCTCTCGGCCTCCACCACTACTTCCCTCCATCTGCTCCCCGCCTCAAATTCTCATCCTCCATCTCCCAGCCTCTACCTAGTCCTCCCAGCCTTAGGATTTGCCTTCACGTCCTGACTTATACCTCTACCTCGACCTCCCAACTTCTGCCTCTGTGCCGACCTCCTGGACTCTGTATCCCAACCCGTACCTCCCTCCCTCCACTTTCCTATCACCATGTCTGTGTCAACCTCCACTTCCCTGCCTCCGCCTCCCAACCTCCACCAACCAACATCCATATTTTCCTCCACCTCTACCTACCAGTAACCACATTGTCATCCATCTCCACCATATCACCCTCAACTCAAATTCTCATTCATTATGGATGTTCTATATGTTGATTCTAATTCAAATTATTACTTATTTCCATTCCCATTTCAAAGTTTTCTTTATTTCCATATCAAAGTAGTTATTTTTATTATTTGGGGATGTTTTTTGTTTTTTATGGAATAATAATGAACTAAATATAGTGGATTATAAAGTATTATTCTTAATTATTGATGTTAAATTACCTAGTGATGTTATATAAATTATATGTGATTATATGTTATTGAATGTATGTAGGTTCTTAGGGTGTCCATCAGATGTTGTAAATTTAAAATAGAAGTAGTATGGCATGAATTTAACGATTTAACATACCCCTTAGTGGGTAGATTATTATGGAACAATATATGTATGAAACATACAGTCCTTGGTTGTATGATATAGGTAGGTCTATCAATTTTTATTAGACCTAGTGTGTGATATTTTCTCTCAATAAATAATTATAAGTCATAACAGCTTATAGGTTAGGATGGTTCATTCCCCATATGATAAAGGCCATAAGATAGAATTAATTTCTAGTATCGGAATACTTGTGGAACTTTTTATGGAATTGCCATAGGTTCTTTTCATGGGTTTTTTATAGAGGATGTTTATTGAAGGGAAAGTAACCCATATGACTTAGTTTTGCTTTTAATGACGGGTTACCAATTTTTTGAAATGTTTTGTGTGTGTTATGGACATAGGGATATTTGTTTTTCAACATTTAGTTGTTGTATTGTAAATCAATGAAAATGAACGATTGATGTGAAATTATATTTTTATACTTTTTTATTAATTTTAATGACATTTATTTTTTCTCTAGACATAAAATGTTTAATTCATGTAATGTTTCAATTTTATCTCTTCTATGACTACATTATATCTTAACTGACCTTTACTAGAATAAATAAGGTTATTAGATAATAATTTTCAGATCTTGTTAAAAGAAATATAAATTTTCATTGTGTTGGATATTTTTATAGTATATTAATGTTGTTTTTGATTCTAATCAACACCTTTAAATAGTAAAGTATATTAATGATCATCCATTACATGGTATTCAATACACCTTTAAATAGCTCATATATTTATGTTATACCTTTACATAAATAATTATTTACCTTCATGTCATCTATGTCCAACCATTATAATGTTATTAGAAACTCCAGTTTATGTTAACGTTTTGTAGATAATTTGGTATTTACATTTAAGATTTTCTTCAAAATTTGCAATTATTTTTTAACAAATTCTATTCTTATAACTATCACGCACATGTAAGAATTTTATGCACCACAATGACTGATTCAAAAAATTAATTTCATGGAAACTGGAAATACATTCCATGACCTGGAAATTTATCTCTTCCCAATGGACATTGAGAATTTGTGAATCCCAACATTTATATGTTATGGATTATACCAAAAAACCCTTGTTTCATGCTTTGGTATTATATAATTTTTTGATTCTGGAAATGTGTCATGGGTTTATGATTAAAATTCTCAAGCTAAAACTAAAATGAATATGCTTAACATATAAGGATTATAAACCAATCAATAGTTTATGAAATAATAAAATAAATTAAAAACTATGATTGTTTAAGGAAAACTATTTTTAAATATTATGACTGCAAATAGTTTTGATCCATTAAATAAATAATGTTAATTTATCTTACATAAAAGTATCACCCAAAATGTGTCAATGAAAAATCATATATAAAAAATACTTCAACGTAAATTCAAAAAGAAATTACACACATTAACAAAACAAATATATATATATATATTACATTACAAATTTAAATAAAATTTGATACTCTATTCTCCAATATATATTCAATTTCAATTTAAAATCAGTTTATAATATATTTTTATTAATTTTTATAAATTATAAAATACTTATAATTCTTAATTATTATTATGTTTTATTAATAAAGTATATAGCCTGAGATAATTATTCATATGGGTAAATGATACTATTTATTTGGTTAATATTTCTAACTAGTGGCTTAATTTTATTAGTTTTTTAATCTCTTTGAATGTCTTCACCTATGCTCATTTGTGTTTTGGGCTTGCTTCATTTGTATAGTTTTCTTAAGATCAAGATAATGGAATTTTTAATCTTTTTTCTTGTCACATTTTCCTGAGTTCAGGGTAATCAGTCATCCCCTAAATTTCTCATCATGAAGGAGAATATTAATGAAATTTTACATATTTATAAGTCATTATTATTTTTTAAAATAGTTTATGTTTTTCGTTTGTGGCCATGGGTAGTCTTATTCTACATTTGTCAATTGTTCTTCATTTCCTTCATCTTGTGGTAGTAAGTTGATATAATTTATCCATTTTTATTTATAGATTTAGATATGGTCATTTAACTTTTCCATAATAGTGTTATTTTAGATTTGATTTAGTTTTTTCATATGTATTTATTCTAAATATGTTTTAATTTTTTTCATCATTTTTTTCTACTTTTCTTGTGTTTCTTGTGTCTAGTCATATTATGTCTACATATCAGCTACTCTTTGGGTGTTATTTGGTAAAACTACTATGAATTTGACTTATATTCTTCTAGTTCCATTTTTCAATTCACACTTCCTTGAAATAAAACACTATTTGTTGCCGATTAAGTGATGTGATACCATATTGCATAAAAATCTATTCTTCTTTTCCCAATTTCATGCTATTGAACAATTAAGTAAAGAAATAGTATACAGAACTTTTGGGAAGTGGTTAGATTCATAAGGATTTGATTCAATTTTTAGGTCTATGTACTATTGAATAAAATAGTATATGAATATTTAAACTTCTTAAGGTGTAATAACCATTCTTCATGGATTATTGGAAAATGTTTTAGTGAATTTCTCAGGGATTATAGGTTATCATTAGTTTGAATTGGAGAAAATGTTTCATCATTAATTCATTGATAATAGAATTAATGATAACACATTTCAATATATAGTTTAATTTTACGTTTTTATGTTCATTTTAAGATGAAGTATATTTTCAAACATGGTGATTTTGATATTTCGTAAAGAAAATTTAATCAAAACATTGTTTAATAAAAGAGAACACCACTTTTTTGAAACATTAGATCCAATTTTTATTGATCTAAACACCAAAAATGAATAATTTTCTAGGATTCCCAACATAAATGTGAGATTGGACCCAGTGAAACATGAATATTACATTATTAGAGCCTTCAATAAAAATATTGTATTCATTAAATCATAATGAATTTTTTTAACACACCGAATTTTGACATAAGTATACTTAACATGAACAGAATAACTGAGCCTAGTTAAAAAAAACCAAAAAAATAGATGGAACCTCATCCTCTTGAACTAATATAATCTATTTACTCCTTGCACAAAAGAACATGTTTTGACCTATAGAGAGTTATGGTTTTACTTTTGGGGACGTGACTTGTATAGTAACAAGATAAAAGTATTATTAGTTTATTTTTTATTTTCATTATTGCATCAACCACATAATCTTTTTAATACATTCTATGGATAGAGGGTAGTTATATTCTGCAAAGGGGGCCATAAGATCACTAGAGGTGGCTATGGGGTTTTCATTGTAGGGGAGGGAGATCGGGCTAGTGGAGGGATTAATTAGTGAACATCATTTTTTTCTACCTTTATACTGTGCTATTTATGTTTATTTTATTTTTCAATGGTGTGGACGTATGATATATGAATGATTCATGCCAAAATTTTATTTATTTTTATATTATATTTTAATTAATTTTTTGTGTGAGAAAACATTCTTGTGTGGCGATTCCTTGATGATTAGACAGATATGACTGCTCATGGGCACAAGTAATCTACCTTAGTCCATCCTAGTATTATTGAATTATAATTCATGTCTGAACCATGAGAAGGAATATGTAACATGGATAATTAGTGATGGATTGGGAATATCTAGGAATGATTTTTCAATTCCCATGAGTAAGGATTGAATACATTGGAATTTATTATTATCATATGTGGGAGAATATGTAGTATACATTGACTCTGGAAATTCTATAGTTATAAAATGTGGTTAAATGGTTATGCATTGGGACTAACAAATGGAAATTCACATTCATAAGCAATTTGATAATGTAATATTAGACCATGATTTACTATACATTTTGGGAGTTGATTATTAGAATCTATACCAATGAAACAATAGAAATATCTTAGTGCAAAAATTACAATATCATACACAAGATAGTTTTCTTTGAAATTCCCAGTAAAATTTTCATTAACCTCATCGTAGGACTCAAGACTAGTTAGGCTGTCGTAGTCAGGTGAAAGGCGGCCATTACCTTATCACATACTCTTAGTGGACTGCCACACTACCCTAAATAGAAAAATATCCCCCAAAAAATACATGATGTTTTCAGAAGCAACCATTGTTCTCTGATACAATTTCAGGAACATTGTGAATCCTCCCTCCAGTTCTTATATGAAGATTTGGTTCATTCATAGATCCACCACACACATTTTTTTCTATGGAATCCCACTAATCAAGAAAAGGAATGGAAAATGCCTCATGATAGTTGGGATCTCGGGATTGACTTTTCAATCTCTTCCATAAAAAACTAAATTCCTATTATTAGACTTTAAACATTAAAAAATAGCATGCCTAAGAGCAGGGTGATTAATTCCTTTTCTTAGACACCAAATGGCCTGCCACATAAAACATTAAAAAGATTGTTTCATGTTTTTATTCTCTTTTATACTCTGGCAATACAGTGGTTACAACCTTCATCATGGTCAAACATGTGATCTAATAAAATCTAAAAGAATCCAAATTTATTCTCGCCTTTTGAACTCTTGAGAATCATGAATTTTGAATAATCATTTTAAAACTATTATTTAAGAACCTGTTCTACAGAGTCTTCATTAAAAACATTTTTTAAAAAAATTTCAAATATCGCAACACTATATTCATCAATTAAGACTCCAAATACTATGTAATATATATTACTAAAAATATACATTCCGAACATCACTGGAATGAGACCCAAAAACATGATTCATACAACCTTATGAACCATACAAGAGCTTCATTCACATGTTATATTTTTTCCCTCACAAACATTGCATGTTATCCTTATTGACCACATCTACAACCGTAGTTCCCATTATATAACAACTAGATCGAAGCTTATGACTCCCTATGAAACAATATTTATATTTTCCATTAAAATTTCATGTATCCTCTGTATACTAAACTAGTTAAAAACATCTCTAGAATTCATGTTTTTAATTCAGTTCCAAACATCATATATTAAGATCATTTCCACCCTTTTTATAACATCTACATCTTCAATTAAACCAATGAACATGGTCCACATCAATTTTCCAAACTGTATCAACATTCATACATGCTCCAAACACATTTTAGTATCTCCAAATCTTGAATTTTATTTCATTATGCAATACTTCCATGCATACCTTCATCATCGTTCCTCTTCTGAGACTTCATCTTTATGTTAAAAGATCAAATTCACTCTCTATATAAATATTTCCAATACATTTTCATTTTAATAGATATGAATAAATTATTATTAAAAAATCAGGTGCCTCTTAAATCAAACATACCTCATTCATACATCATATATTTTTCACAAATCTAACCATACAATCCTTGGATGCAACAATCTTCCCCGTTAGTTTTTTTTTGACAATGTCTAATCATGCCCAAATCCTCCAATCCAAAAATCAATTCTTCTTTCCTCTTTTTTCAATAAAATAAAAAGTGTCATTGTTTCATTGGAAAATATCAAGTCCTTATTACCCCTTCCTCAATATTCTCCATGAAAAATATATGTCTACAACAAATCTTCACAATTAAAACCACTCCCTGAATACATATTAAGAGATACATTTTCCCTTTTGAATTCTCTCACATCTAGACACCATTGTAATTATATACCATAATATGTTTGAAACAAGACAACCTTAATTATTGAATTTTACCTATTCTCCACACTGTAACAAGAAAGTCACCCACATATCTTCATAAATCCAACATATTCTGACTGATTATAATATATACAGTTAGATTTAGATTTTAATTTTTTACGATGAATGATTCAATAATATTGCTTCATTGATTCATTCATGGATATGTATTCATTGTCTTTGTCTTAATATAATGAATCTTCAATTTTTTGGGAAATTTATCTTTGAAACTGCATTCATTTGCATAAGGCATATCCAAATTTGGATTTGGTATCCACTGAACTTCAAATGACTAGCTTGTAAACACTTATTTTCATTATTCTAATATATTGTCTGTAATAACACTATAATGTTTCTTAAAGACCATATCAAAAGGTATCTATTTTCCTTTTAAATTTTCCTTAATGAACCGTATGGGAAATTTTTTCAAAATCCCCTCAATTTATTCATTTCCAATCACCACATAGTTGAATGATTTTACCATGAGGGGCACTTGATAATATTGTATTCATAAAGAATCTTCAAGGTTATATTGATAATACCAATACTCTAAACCCATCATATTAGTGAAAAATAAATTAAATGAAATATTAAATAATGTTACGTCCTATATAAATCGTTCCAATCAATTCCCCATGGTCTACCATCATGAGATAGGGTCTGTAATCACCTTTGGTGTATTCCAATCATGTATTAAAACCATTGGGGGGTCAAGGTACTTTACTTTGACATATGTATCACCTCAAATAATCCATGATATTCACTATTTTATAAATCATCAGCATGCACATACAAATTCTACAATGTCTGTACAGATTCATCATAGTTTTCTTTAAGGTGATCAACTAGACAATATTGTTTCATAGATTTTTATTTTCCACTATATTCATAATATTATTTAAATTATAATATTAATAGATAGATTTTAGAACTAAAAACACAAATTATACCAAATAAAATCAGATTCCATCACTACATTTACTTGATAACAGATTTTACAATATAGATGGATAGATTCTAACTTGTGACCTTTAAGCTGATAGATTTGAACACCTCTTTCAGTTAGATTATTCCTCAAATCCTCAATGCTTCTTCCTTTGATGCATGCCTTGTAAAACTCCCTCTTGGATTGAATCTCCCATAAACTAACTCAATAATGAGATTAAAAAATATAGTTTAAGGAAAGTGGGGGTATCTTAAATATATGCACTATGTGAAATAAGGTTAGTCCTTGTGAAAAATATCCCTTATGATATTCTTCTATGTTTTCTTGATGTGAAATATTTTGAAAAACCTCTTTATTGCATGAATTGGAATTAACCCCTTTTCGAATGACGATCACACTGGTAAATAATTATTTCATTGAAGAATGATATGTTGAGTTTTTTCATCCATAATTTTCCTTGTAAGAGATGCTATATCATTCTTCCATTTATTCTTTATAATATGGTTGAAATGGCGTAAAAAGTTCCCTGTGGAAACATCTCTCTATATAGGCTTCTTAAATTACACATGGATTTGTATTGAATACATCTTGAAGCCAGATCAAAATATTCATTCTATTTTCAGTTTTTTGATTCTACCTTACTACATAGAGATATTCCTCTGGATTTGTTACCATTAAATCCTTCAAATTTAGTAGTTCCAATGTATTATCAATGAGATAATTATATTTAGATCAATAATAGAATTATTTTGTTTTTAATTTTAATGATTTCCTTCAATTATTCTTTCATTTCATCAATTACATCATATTTCTTTATCATCTATCTTTTTATAGAGATATGTTTAATCCAAATCATCTATGAGGACATAATTCCTTTTGTGGATTGCACCACTTATTCTATGTGTGTCGCATAATTTGGTTGTTTTAACATCACTATCTCTAAGAGAATCATTATCTATATTTTCTTTTATATAAGAAGAACATGAAAAATAATTAACTACATGTGTACATAATGTATCTTTGATGTTTACCACATTAGGATAACATGATATCTTGGATTCCTTATTTCTCATTATTCTTTAGATACTGAAAAATACAATATAATTCAATTGTAGGACCCTTTAGACCATTCACTAATTTATTCATATCATTAGGAACTACATGATTTTATGTATTCACCATTTATGTTTTCCATATATATCCACATGTTCATCCCACATATATTTAGAATGTTTTCAGTTAGAAATAGTCTACTTATTAAATACATTTTTCATTATTACATGTTTTAAAATTATGTATTAGTATACTCTTTGTCATATCATGTTCTTCACCCAAGGTTGGAACCAAGTGCAGTGAGTCTATATTATTTATTTTTAAGGATAAATACCCATGGTTGAATAATTATGGGTATAGTATTTATGGTGTCTTAATCTATTCCCATGGTTTTGAAAACCATTATTTTAGATATATGCTCATAGATTAATTAAAAGTGTGGTGCTTATAGAAATCCTTAGGGATATAAACACAATTTCTATAAAATTGTGATTATAGATTTATATCGATGTATCGGTATCCCATGGTTTATGGAACTGTGGGTTTACATTATACACTTGATATTAAGGGTTATACCTCTGTATCCAAACCGTGGGTGTTATTGATTTCTATAGTAGTGTGAATACTTGGAAATCCATTTTAATTCTTCAATTAACCAAGTAACATCCAAGGATTCATTGTAAGAATTTTCATAAATTTAATTATGTATAGTAATGATGTTTTTCATAATTATTTTAGTAAATATGGAAATTCAAATGATCATTGCATATAATATACATAATTTTTTTAATATTTTTTAAAAATATTATTTTTTTAAATATATAATATTTAAATAATGTGGTTGAGAGAGTAATTATGTTTGGACAAGATATTTCAAAAATTTGATTATGGTCATCAAATCTAAACATGAAGTTATCAATTCATTACATATAACACATGTTGTTTTTTTGATTTTTTTTGAATAAATTATTTTTCCCTAATATAATTCATTAAATGAAACCCAAATTTAATATTTAATTCCAAGTAAATCTAGGTAATAATTGTGTTACATGAAACACTGGTTCAACTTGCGTTATAAAGGAAACTATGTTTTGACAAAACCACATTATATTAATAATAATGTTTTTCAAACGTGAAAATTATATCCTAGTTGTAAAAATTAGAGAGGTGAATAGTAAGAAGAAATGTTCAAATATTAGGAATAATATTATTATATAAATAAAACACATTGATGTTAAAAATTAAAATTTTCAATAATGCCCTTAAATGTTTTGAAAATACTGTTTTCTCTAATGTTATTGATACTATTTATTTTCGTGAACTATAATAAAAATAATTTGTTAAAATAAACATCATATTTAAAATCACTATGTCACTATATTTTTTTATAAACTTAATGGAATTTTTTTCTAAAAAATATATTTTTTAATGAATAGTTAAAAATACTAAATTTTAATAGAAAACTATATTTTATTTTCACTAATATTTAAAAAAAATTATATTTTTAATTTTTTAATTTTATCTTTTCTTCAATTTTACATCCATTAATCCAATTTAGTTAATTTTAATGAATTTAATAATTAATTTTGGGGTAAAATCATTTCAAGAATTTGAATATTTTCTATCAAAATACCCAGATTCTCATCACATCTACATTATTTTTTTAAAATTAAATTTCCCTAAATATGGTAATGGAATTTGGAAAATTTTATTCCATATTTGGAATTACAATACTTTATATTATCTAAAATTATCATCCTAATTTTACCCTAAAATAAAATGTAAGAATATTAATAATTATTTACCATTATAAAGGTTAAAATTTTTTATAAGATGTAAACTAAAATTATTTGGGTTAATAAAACATTCCAAAAACCATTTTATAGCCATATTTAGACCTTATACCTTCGTTTCTTATGAAAATAACATTACTAGAGTCTTTTAAGATGATAAAATAACATGTTTGTAATTCATTCTTTCAAAAACATACAGGTGTTCCACTATACTCACTTATAAATGGAATCTATTTATCCTAATTTATTCAAAAAATGTATCCCCTTAATATCACTAAATTTATACATTAATAACATTGAAAATTAAATATTCTAAACTCAGAAGTCTTTATTTGTACATAAAACAAACCATGGATTGAATTTAGAGCAATTAAAATGAGGATACCCAAATAAGAGGTAACATTCATCAATATGTGTTTTTTTTCTTCTTTCTACACCTTAAAAAATTATTATTATAAAATTATGATATATTAATATAATTATATTGTGTATACATAGAATTTTTTATATTAGTGTCATGACCTATGACCTTATCCACTTTTATAAAAGGAGTTACTAAATCATTGTTCATGCGTTCGGTGGACTACCACCTCGCGAACCAATGTATTTCCATTATCCATGTTCAATTTTGAATATTAGAAATAATGAAGGAATTTTTTATATGAAATTATTATTCTTATTTAGGGATTGTATCACACAATCCTTCATGCTTCTCATTTTATGGAAAGATGATAACTTTGATAGTGTATACGGAGTACTGCCACATTGGGAACCGATTTGATTCATCCATAATTTACATAGATGGTATTAAGGATAGTTTGGATAAAAATATGTGACATATATGACATAAAAAATTAATCTATAATTATAATATATTATTTACCATGTTTCTTTCAATATAATAAGAAAATGGAACCATCATTCATGTTAACGAATGACCTACCATTTCCATGAATAATTAATTTAATTTTCAATCACTAAATTGTATAGATTAATCAAAATAAATATATATTGATCATATATGATATTTATATCCAGATTAACATTATAGATATTATGGAACCATGATAAATTTTATCAGAACAAATTTAAAAAATCAAATCATACATGAAGATGAAATTAGTTATAACCCAATACATGACATAAATACTGAATTGTTAATAAATGGGTAATAAAAGTTCGTAGGTAAACAATGTATTTTAAAATATTTATATATATAATAATGTTTATTTAATATATTTATAAAAGATATATTTATTACATAGGGGGTTCAGATGTATATGAAAGACGTCGTGACCTAAGGTAAGGGATTTATGTCCCACTTTTTGCTTATATGGGACACATACCTTATTAACCCACTATTTATTTCCTATGGTTTATATACTTACAATGAATTTATTTGATTATTATAATTTTTACAACTATGATGATTTAAAAATAAATTTTTGGTTCTCTCTTTAATTGTGTTTAACGATCAAAAGCTACCACTATGGGAGGTGATTTGCTCTTAATTTTCCTTCCTCAAAATATATGTTATGGTATGAACCTATATTCATTCAAGATATGTATATATAGACCCGTTGAAATAAAATATCATACATTAAATTATCCTCATGACATATTAGGTCCAATTTAATTTTATTCCTTCATGGGGCTTGTGATTCAATGTTATGAATGTGGTAATGATTTTATGTTACAATGTAATATTTTATTAAGATTATTTATGATTATACTTATAATAATAAAATATTATTATGCGTATATCATGAAACTAATTTATTTTCATCTAAAAAGGTTGTTAATGATATTTTAAAGTAATAATACATTTTATTCCCCCCTTTTTAAAATTATTTTGAAAATGTTTTTACAAAAATCTAAACTTATTTATCCCTTCTATAAAATATATATTCTCTTAAAAAACCATGTTTTATAAAAATATTTTTAAAAATTGTTATATTATTATAATTTTATTTTTAAAATAATTTTTAACGATATTTTACCTTTATAAAAATAATTTTTGAAAGAATATTTTTATCATTTTTAAAACTATGTGAGTATGAAATTTAATAAAAATGTAAAATCAATATTTGTTTTAATATGTATGATATGAAAAATTGTTCTAGTCATCATTGACATTATTTTCATTGAAGGTATATTTGTAATTTTCATGTTTATTTTGAAATAAATAATTTTTAAAATATATTATAATTTTGATTTTCAGTGTGGGAAGTATATTTTCATCTAATTTTTTTAAATGACCTATTAATATCATTTTCCATATAATTTGAAATCTATATATATTGTATATGCCTTAATGTGGATATTATCCAAGAATAAAAATATTTTTATTTCTTTGAATTATTTATGTTATCGATGAAATGATGTTTATGAACCCCATTTAGCATCCACAGCTTATACCATGATAAATTTTTTACAAAACTAGATTCATCATCAATATTTAATGCTATGATGAATTGATGAATTGATTGTGAATCATGTCACTGTTATAAAGGTTATGATAAGATTAAATGGTTAGGAAACCCATTTACTTTCATGAGTTATGATATTCTGAATTATTATGATCTCCTAGTAAACATAAATTTGGTTTTCCTTATGATAGGGGTGGAGCCTATATCTCCCTCCAATTTAATGGGGAAGGATTTATATCTCATTAGATAGACAGGATTAAAATGTGAAGTGAACCCGGCTCAGCAAGGAACGTTGTTTTCATTGATTGTGTTGGGAGTGAAAAATTGATATTGTTATGGGTTTTTAGTGAACCAATTATCTATAATATCCTTGTTAGTGAGCCTTTTGTTATATGGAAATTATTTTCAAATCTTATATGTATGCCACAAATGTCACACCTAGTTTTGTTTCATTTCATGTCATGGTTTTGATCTGATTCATTGAATATCCTGATCCTTTTCTTGGGTATTGTTTGAGATTATTAATGAGTTTTGAACTAACATATATATATAATCACCCAAATTTGGTTTTTTCAATAATTTTTATATGTTTTTGATGAGAGGTTGGTTACTTCATGATTTGGGCCTACCGTGAGCCCATTTCCAGTTTTAAAAACCAAATTTGTTTCTTTTTTAAATTTTTCGGTTTTTTATATTTTCTTAGGATTAAACCTCCCACTCGAATCCAAAATTCCTTGCCTCACCCTCATTATCAAATTTACCTCTTTGGATATCATTTTAATATAATATTAGGGAGAAAGTTTTCAGGTATCCTCAAATCGTTTAGAATTGAGAAGGTAAATTCTTCCATACATAAATCATTCAATTCGTGCTCTTTTGCTCAAAAAGTTTCTTTACCTGGTTCTTAATGACATTCATATCTTCTACAAGAAGTTCTAAAACATTCCTTTTTCTATAATGGTGCAAATTTAATGAAAAACAAATAGTTTTATAGTTGAAATGGTGAGATTCCTTATTCTTTATCCACCATAATCTTCCTACATTAATTATTTCATGGTTTTATTATATATTATAGTCATGATCTACCTAGGTTTCTGTTATCCCATCATTTTATATGAGATTTTTGTCCATTTGGGGCTGGTCGTAATTGTTTTAGGGTTTGTAAACCATCAGATGGTGATATTGGGTGTGTGATTCCATTACAACAAGGATTTTATGTATCATATCCCTTGCTCTAGAATTTATCATTTATGTTTCATAATTATCATGCTGGTATATCCTTATTTATATTATATGTGCTACTGTGAAACATTGGTTTTAATTATTTTATTTGAAAATGATGTTTTATGCCTTATTTTGTAAAAAATGTAGTTGTTTTGGTATAAATGTACACTCATCCTATTTGATAAATTATTCCATGATATTTTTCACTTTGTTTATGGTATTTTGAATATTTTATTTGACCCCTTTTTAAGTGCCTAAAATAAGATGTTTTGTTAAAGGGTCCATGACATGTGTTCGGTAAATTTCCCAATTGGGTTTTATGTGTATAGTGAAATTTAAAATGAACTGTTTGGATTTATAAATAAATTGAAAAAATGCAAAAAAAAAAATTGGATCCTTTTATAGCTTTACAATTTATAATTGGTTTTAGAAACAAATGGGTTTTGGTTTACAACATGTTTTGGCTAGAGATTCTAGAAAATGGCTTGTTTGACATCCTTATCAAAATGGTTGTTATGTGAATATGTAGCATCTGTGTTTTAAGGGATTTATAAAGGTGATTTTAGGTTGTAAATGGTGTGTATACTCATCATTAAAAAATTCTAAATGCATAACATTGTCAAATGTTAGCTTTTAGAAAATGTTTAAAGGCATATTTGACCTTTCCTAAAAATTAAGAATGAGTGTTTTAAATGTATATTCCTTGTTGTTTCAATTGGTATTGTTCTATAGTCCATGAAATGATTTTAATAAATGTTTCTAGGGCTTCCAAATATGGTTGGGTATGGTTTTTTTATCTGTTTATACTTAAAATAGTGTTTTTGAATGAGTTTTATCTACAAGGCCTCAATACAATCCTTGATATGGTTTTAAAAAATATTTTAGTGGTTAATTGATTTGTGAAAGAAATGTGAAGCAATTTTGTGGGATGTTTGTGTGTTTATGGTTTGGTAATAGAACAAGGATGTTAAATGTGTATCTGATAATATGTGTAACATGATTTAGCACTAAAAGGAATCCCAAGAATCTAGGTGGGTAGACATGTACTAGTATGCTAGTGATCCCGTGGGGTTTGACCCCTATTTCATGTAGCATATTTGATGATGAAAACACTAACTAAAATATTATGATGATTATTTCAGGGTACCACTAGGTTATGGTTATTCTCCCAACTATTGGATTGTGGTCATGAGAATAGATATTTATTATGGTTACTTTCACCGAGATACGAGGTTCCTGGGGCTCACAACTAACTAGTTCTTAGGGGTGTTCCTATGACTTGTGCTCATCAGCTATTATTTACTCACCGTTGGAATATGGTGTGTTTGGTTGTTAAATTCAGCAGTCTGTGTTATTTATTTAAATTTTTACAATATTTAATGTATCCCTCTTGAAAACTAGCATCATTTAGAAGTTCTACCTCTTTTAAAATTGTTACTAACATTCTTGTTTATAAAACATGAATGTTTTTTAAGGTGATTTTTTAATATAATGGAACCTCATATGAAAAACAGACCATTATATATTTTATTTAATATTTTGAATTTATATTTCTTTTATTTTAATGGATATGCATTGGGAATATATTATCGGGCAATCCTATTGAGTTCTAATACTCACGCCTATAATCTTATTCAGTTTTTAGCCCTTTTGCAGGTTTCTTCTTGAGTTTGATCACCTTGGGAGATGTGAGATAATTGTGTTGGAGAATGACCAGCTGGATAAAATGGAGTTATTTTGTTATCTGGTTTGGTTAGTTGATATGTTGGTTTAGTTGAACATCCGGTTTCTTTTACAAATATTGTTTAGTTCAATTTTTATATAAAATGTATTTTGGGCTGTCCAGTTATTCCTGCTATTTGTTTGATAGTTTTTAGATGGTAGAAATCATTTCCTTGTGTACTCTATTGATGCCCTTATTTCTTTTCGGCATCCTGATAGGATTAGGAATGCCTCTTGAGACTTGTCGCGGGTTGGCCTTGGTGACCAGTTCAGGGTCGACTCAGGCTGGTTCGTGACAACAAATTCCTTATCTTATGCCAATGTTATGCTCTTATGGATCATGTTCTATACTTTACTTATGATTAATGTCTAATGATCTGACAATATTTATTTTATTACTCACATTTATGATATTATATATGAAGGTTATGGTTTTCAAATGTAATGATCATATTGTGATACAATTATATTTATTTCTTACATAACAATTTATCTTCTTACCCGTTCTGAGATTCAAAACACACCCTTTATTTTTATTCAATTATATATGTTATAAATAATAATATATGTATGATATGTTTATAAATGGTGATTGTTATGAAGAACATATTGGGAGTTGAAGTTAATCACTTGTAAACTAGTTCTCTGGATTCATTGATTCAAAAGATAATAAACTATAATAGTCTTCGAGCATTTCCATTTGTAATGTAATGATTATTCTTCAATACATATGTAATATATATAGTTGATTCAATTGAGTTTCTATATTTCCTTTCCAAACACGTTTGAAACATTTTATATTCATTTTAATACAATCAATATTCAATATAAGATACATAAAATAATTTACTAAGATTGTATTGCAACATTCTAGATTACATTTAAATGATTTTGAATTTTTTTTCCTTTCTATAAATCACATGAAGATAATATATATAAACTAAACATTCAACACATGAAATAATTACCCAATTTTAAAACTGTATTTGTTGGGACAAAGTTTGATGGATAAGGAAGTATGAAATGTTTGTTGTTACAAAGTGTTGTATTTTATTGTCAAAGAAAAAAAATCAATTCACTTTGTAAAGAACTGTGTAACTATAATGATGCTTTGGTTATTTCTATTTGAAAAATATCATAAGTTTGGGGAACTTTGGATGCATGACTTATGAAGGATAGGGGTAGTAATGAAGTTTTTTTGGCAAAGGAAAGAAAGTGGCACACAAGTCAAGAGTGGAACACAAGTATTGGCGTTCAAGTATTGGTGAGCAAGTGTATGTTGCGCGCAAGTCATATTTCAATATCATCACAATCACAATATGAAAAAGGAAATAATGTGGTGCTCAAGTTAAATATTGGAACACAATTCAAAAAGTGGCTCGCAAGTGTGGCACGCAAGTATAAGCACCGCGCAAGTGTGACACACAAGTATATGTGGAATGCAAGTGTATGTTGATAGAAAGTCATATTTCAACATCATCATATCAAAAATATTACATAGGAAATAATGTGTCGCCCTAGTGATGGAATGTCACAGAAGTTTTGGAGCGGCGTGCAAGTGATGGAGCAGCGCGCAAGTGCTGGAGCGGCGCGCATGTGTAGGCACACAAGTCACCAAAATTCTTATAAATAGATGACTAGCCTCCTCATTTGTTCAATTATCAACACATAAGAAAAAATCTAATCTTTGAGAACACAATTAGTAGAGGGTGCTCTGATCTCACAAGTAGAAAAGGGCGGTGCGCAAGATGAAGTGGCGTACAAGATGAGGGTTATTTATAAGGTGCACAAGTAGGGTGCCACACATGTTTTTCTGCAGAAGTCCTGTCGCGCAAGTTTCCAGAGGTGCGCAAGCTGGTAGGTGATTTCAAGAAGTGGTATGTGTATAAGACAAATGTGGCGCGCAAGTTGTGAGTTGAACTCAATGGTGGACGCAAGTATTAAGTAGGCGCACAAGCAGGTGGCGCGCAAGTAGGGAGTGGCACGCAAGCTGTATGAACCAGGAGGTTCTTACCAGCTTCTGGGTTAGAAAGTGAAGAATTATTTAGAAAGATTTGATTTTTGAATGTTCATTAAGAAGCACATAATCATTACATTACCCTATTTTTTCTAAGAGGGAGCAGACACACTATTGGATTGTTTTCAAAGTGCTACACGAGTGTAAGGGCATATCCTATTCATTGTATTCCACATCAATGGATTGTTTTCTAGTCGAGTGTGTGGTAATGAATTTTTTTGTACCATTCCAAGGATGTAGCTACTCTTGTTGAGTAGTGAACCTTGTAAATATTGTGTTCCTGTGGTTGTGTGTGTTCAGCAAGGAAGAAACTATTTAACAGGAGGTGAAGGTTGTTTCAAAAAATAGGAAACATAAAAAGAAAAATATATCACTGATTCACCCCTCCCCTCTCCGTGATACTTGTATCATGACTAGGAACGTCAATTGGTATCAGAGGGACATGTTCCCTTTGTTTATTATTTGCTGATGTTGTTGAAGAGAAGTTGTGATGAAGAATCTAAATTACGTGAACAGTTAGGGGATTTCCATTTTTTATGGAAAGAAATATCACATCTAGAAGGAGATAATGATGACTTATCTTATGTGTATTGGATATGAAGTTCTTGAAACTACAACATATGTATTTCCTACTATTGATGACAAGGTTTCTCTTACTTTTTTTATAAGAAGAATCTTGAGAATGATAGAAGAGATAAAAATGCATTACTCTCATCTCTTTCTGAGAGTGAATTTTTAAGAGTGAAAGGTGTTGCTACAACCAAAGGAATCTGGGACAAACTGAAGAACATCTATGAAGGAAATATAAAAGTGAAGAAGGCTAAACTACAAATCTAGAGACTGAAGTATGAAGACTTGAAAATGGGAGAATCTGAATCTATTGGGGATTTCATTACCATGATAAATGATATTTTCAGTACAATCAGATGTCTTGGTGAAACATTGGAAGATTCTACAGTTGTTGAAAAGATATTAAGAATTCTTCCCAACAAATTTGATGCTAATGTTTCATCACTAGAAGACAGAGATCCTAAAATATTATGTTTGGATGATTTGGATAGGACTCTCATAACTTATAAAATGAGAAGGGAGAAAGCTATAAAGAGAAAATCAAAAGCAAGTAGATAAATGTCTTTCAAGGCTGTAAAGAAATAGAAGGAAAAGAAAATTCTTATTGAATATAAAGCTGGTGAATAAGACTTTTAAAACGACGTATGTCAAAATTTTGATGAAATACTTTCCTTGTTTTCTAAAAATGGGAAAAGAGGAATTGAGAGATACAAAGGGAAACTCCCTTTGAAATGTTTTGAATGGGGAGATGTTGGTCGCTTTGTGGCTAATTTTCCTCAAAAAGGGAAAGTTATAGATAGTGATGAAGAAGATAGAAGACCAAGAAGGTCATGGAAGAAACAGGGCAGAAAAGATAAATATTCTTGAAGAGGTAAGGATAAAAATTACTTCAAATCAAAGAGAAGAAGCTTGTTTTCACAAAGTGAAGAAGATGGTGATAGTGGGACAAGATCTGAAATATATATTGCTGATAAATCTATAGAGAGTAATTTTTTTTCAATATTGAATAATGATGATTATGAGAGCAGTTATACTGAAGAAGAAGAAACTCAACTTGAATAGTATCTAAAAGAAGAGCTGAAGGAATGTTTGAGAAAGATCAAAAGTCTAGAGACAGAAAACAAGAAGTTGATAAAATAAAATTCCACATAAAACAATGAAGAAATTTCTCATTATGAGAAAAAAAATATGGAAAATGAGATTGATGATCTGAATAATTCTATTGAGAATGAAAAGAATCACAATGATCATCTTGAAGTAAAGGTTAAGGTAAAAGAAGAAGAGATGGAACTTGTCCAACAGGAAAATTATCATGCTAAAGAAATGAATGTCAGCTTCAAAAAATCTATCTCAGAAGTTGGTGAATGTTCCAGTATGAATTAACCAAATGAAGATCTACAAATTTTATCTTCAAAGGTTGAAAGGAATAATGGAACTAGTTCTGATAAGAACAAGTATGGAATGATCATGTAAGTGGCCAAAGTCATCAATGCTGAAAAATCAGAAGTGCATAAAAATCCTGAGTTCAAGTAGTATTCTAATACCTCTAGTACTGATAAATCCGAGCCAAGTAAAAGAGTTAAAAATGTAAACATAATGGTTCATGGTCAGGAAAGTTCTATTAAGAAGGTCATTGAAAAGTGTGTTCACAACTCCGGTCAGCATAGAAGTTTCAGAGGCAAATATTCTTTCCATGGTTACTACTGGTATTGTGGTAGATTCAGACACATGGAAAATAGGTGTTGGTTAATCCAACAACATTACAACTATTCCACATGTTTTTAAAGACAAGTATTGAGGCAGATTCAACACTTTCAAAGTAGAAAGTCTCCAAATAAATTTCAGAAGATATCTGAGAAGACTTGTGTGAAAGTTGAGAATAGGTTCCAACTACTTGAAACTATTTGTGAAAGATGTAATGGACCTAGACATCATTCCAAGGGCTACTATAGTGTGTTACCAAAGAAACAAAAGATTCTTAATAATGATCAAAAGTCGTAGTTTATAAAAGCTAAATGGGACAGGTCTGATAAGTCCGAAAAGAAAGATTGCATGGTTTTCTGGCCAGAAAACATTGACTTGGCTAGGAAATTGGAGGAAGCACAATAGGAAGTGAAGGAAAAGGAAGAAGAAATATCTCTTGTTGTCAAAACTGCTTTGAAATATACAAAATGAGAACGTCCATGGATTCTTGATAGTGGATGTTCCTCTCATATGAAAGGAGACTTAAAGCTGCTGAAGAATGTGAAAGACTTCAAATATGGAACAATGAAATTTAGAAATTATGAATCTCTATGGATCAAAGGTGTTGGATCAGCCATCATTAAAAAAGAAAAGATAAAATCGAGGAAAACACTCTATATATATGGGCTGAAACATAACCTTCTTAGTGTGTCACAACTCTATGATGAGGGCAACAAAGATATCTTCAGAAAAGATGGATTTTTTGTGAAAAGTAAAAATGATGGAAATATAGTTACAAGGCACCAACTTACTAAAGAGAATTTGTTCCAAGTTGGTGTTGTGCAGAACTCTTGTTACATGGCTGTAGTGTACGAAAATTAGTTAAGGCATAAAATTCTAGGACATATGTGTCAGAGAAATATGTGCAAGATTTCATAGTGCTCCTAAAGAATCACATTAGATTGCTGGAAAAATAATTCTCAGATACATCAAAGGAACAACGAATTTTGGAATCAGGTATAATGGCTCAGAAAATATTGATCTATTCAGGTATTCTGATGTTGATTGGGTAGGAAATGTTGATAATAGAAGATCCACATATGGTAGAGTTTTCTTTTTGAGGAAAAGTTGTGTTGGTTGGCATACCAAGAAATAGAATTCAGTAACAGTTAGCATAGCTGAAGCAGAGTATGTTGCTACTACTCAAGCTGCAACCTAACTCATGTAGATGAAGACTCAGTTAGAATATCTACTTGTCGAAGTAATACTACCATTGATCTTGGGTTGTGATAATCAAAGTGCGATCAATCTTACAAGGAATATTGTATAACATTCTCGTTCAAAACACATTGACATAAAGTACCAATTCATCAAAGAGCAGGTGGAGGAGAATGAATTGAGGCTGGAGTATGTTCCTACATCTGAACAAGTTACTGATATATTCACAAAACCATTACTAAAGGAACCATTTTCAAAATTGAGGTTGAACATGGGTGTCTAACCTCTTTCCCATCAAGGGTGAGGTACGTTTGTCTATCCCCACTCTCATATTGCATTTGGATAGTGTTGTCAAGGGGGGAGAATTGGTTCATAAATCTATCCTTATGGAATCATGCATAAAGGGGGAGTAGTGGGTAATCTGTGAATCCAGCATATATGTGTGTGAACTATGCTAAATGTTTGTTGGAGTGGTTGTAGGAAACAATTTTTTTTTCTAGGAATGTTGATGAAGTGAAAAATGATGAATTATAATCTTGTAAGATGTTCTAAAAAAGGCTGAGGAGATACGATCATTAGATTTCATAGTCACTGCTTTTGGAAAGAATGGTTTTGGATGTCAATAATTCTTGTTTCCTACAATGAGTTATCTCACATAGTCTTAGAATTGTTGATAAGTAATCCATTGCTTAATGTTACAATGTTCAATGATTTATGAATCTTGGATGGATAAGGAAGTAAGAAAAGTTTGATGTCAGAGAGTATTGTCTTTTGTTGTCAGAGAAGCTAAATCAATTCACTTTATAAAGGACTTGGTAATAGTGAAGATTCATTTTTGATTTGTATTTCAAAAATATCATATGTTTGGAGAACTTGTGATGCAAGCCTTATGGTGGATAGGGGGAGTAAATTAGTGTTTTTGGCAATGAAAATAATGTGGCATGCAAGTCAATAGTGGCGCAGAAGTATTGGCACACAAGTATTGGTGTGAAAGTGTATGTTGCGCGCAAGTCATATTTCAAGTTCATCACAATTAAAATATGACAAAAGAAATAAAGTGGAGTGCAAGTTAAATATTGGCGCGCAAGTCAAAAAGTGGTGCGAATGTGTGGCACACAAGTATAAGCACTGCGCAAGTGTGAAACACAAGTATAGGTGGCGCACTGGTTTATGTTGTGCGCAAGTCATATTTCAACATCATCATATCAAAAATATGACAAAGGAAAGAATGTGTTGAGCTATTGATGGAAGGGAACGAAAGTGATGGAGCGGCGTGCAAGTGATGGAACAGCACACAAGTGCTAGAGCGGTGCTCTAGTGTAGGCACACATGTCACCAAAATTCCCAGAAATAGACAAATAGCCTCCTCATTTATTCAATTCTCAACAATTAAGAGAAAATTTGAGCTCTGAGCACAAAATTAGTAAAGGGTGCTCTGATCGCGCAGGTAGTAGAGGGCGGCACGCAAGCTGAAGTGGCGCGCAGGCTGAGGGTTATTTATAAGGTGCGCAAGTAGGGTGCCACGTAAGTTTTGTCGCGCATGTTTTTCCGTGAAAGTTTTTCCATGCAAGTCTTGTCGCACAGGTTTCGAAAGGCTTCCAAGCAGGGAGGTGCTTTAGAAAAGTGGGATGTGTATAAGCCAAAGGTAGCGCGCAAGTTGTGAGCTGTACTCAATGGTGGCACGCAAGTTGTATGTCGGCGCGCAAGTAGGTGGCGCGCAAGCAGTGAGGCGCACAATCAGGGAGTGGCGCGCAAGATGTTTGCACCAGGAGGTTCTTACCAGCTTCTGGGTAGGAAAGAGAATAATTGTTTTGAAATATTTGATTTGTGAAAGTTTATTAAGAAGCACAGATTCATTAAATTACCCTATTTGTGTTAAGAGGGGGCACACAAACTATTGTATTTTTATCAAAGTGCTACACGAGTGTAAAGGTATATCCTACTAGTTGTATTCCTCATCAAAGGATTGGTTTCTAGTGGATTGTGTGGTACTGGATTGTTTCTATACCATACCAAGGACGTAACTACTCTTGTTGAGTAGGGAACCATGTAAATCATGTGTTCCTGTGGTTGTGTTTGTTTAGCAGGGAAAAACTCTTTAATAGGAGGTGAAGTTTGTTTCAGAAAACAAGAAACATAAAAAGAAAAAGATATCACTGATTGACCCCCTCCCCCTCTCAATGATACTTGGATCTTGACTGGGAACTTCAATATTCCAATTACAATGTGATACATCATTCCTTGAAGTGGGAGATGTTTTTTATTATTCAACTAATGTAAAAATATATGATGTTTCTTATGCTTCTAAAATTTGGATTTATAATAAAAAAACACATAATAACTAAAAATGAGTTCATTGATTTTTTATTCTTAAAAAATTATGTTTTATATTATTTTAAAAATTATGAATTTTTCTTAAATAATTAAACACTTAGGTACTAAATAGTGGAGGAAGAAGAAAATCGATGTGTGGTGAGATGGATTTTATTTCTCCAAGAGTTTTTTATGATGATAAAGGAAAATAAGATAATTCAAAATAATGTGTCATATCACATTAGTATACAACCTCACACTACTGTTTTGGAAATTTTATATATTTATCCACATAATGACATATGAATAACATTATTAAGTAAAATTAGAGGTACTATAGTATAAAAATATGGTATATTTTTAAATTTACACTAAATTTAATATAAATCTAAACCAACATAAAATTTCAATACAAAAATATAGTAGAATGTATAATGTTCTTGATGATCCAGAACCTTGGAAATACTTTATTGAAAAATATTAGAAGAATCATACATGAATGAAAAGAATAATATATAGTATATTTTGTCAAACCTTTTCTTGTGAATGTCACATAAGAACAAAAATAAGTATATGAAATTTATTATAATTAAAATATATCAGTTTATACTATTCAATGATACTCATGATTTATTTAAATGTTATGAATGTCAAATCATTTAAAAATATCAAAAAGAAATTCGATTCCATTAAAAACCAATAATTTCTGTGAGATATTTAAAGTACATGGAATAAATTTTATTTCAAAATTTGAGATGTAGATTGGATATTCTAAAAATTATTTATTTTAGGATTATGTTTCAAAATTGGTTAAATTAAAATCCATCAAAATTGTTTATTCCTATATTATTTATAATTTTTCTAGTACTAATATATTTTAATGATTTGGAATTAAAATAGAAATCATAAGTTATCAAGGAACAAACATTTACAATAGAATCATGGGATTTTATGTGGGGACACATGAATTATCCCACAAAACATTAACTACTTCAAATATATATGAATTGGGAAAGATTATGTATGAAACATGGAGATTAAATGAATTCTATACAAGGCCTTAAATAAAAACATGATTGATTAGATATTATGGTCGTAATATTCCTTTTAGGACTACCAAAAAAATAATACCCCAATTGAAACAATAACCTACCTATTGATCTATGAGAAATGTTCTCATTTACCCATTCAGATGGAATCCAAAACATATTTTATAGTAAATAATATTACAAAAGTCATTGAAAAATATAAAAAATATATGATATTTTATATATATATATGTTTCAATGATTCATAACCAAATAATTTTATAAATATATATTATATCAAGAATAAATAAGAGTGGAACATGCCAAAATGATTCAATAAAAAGAATTACACTTAGAATAAAAATAAGAAGTTACAATTAAAGACTAAAACTGATTCAAGGAAAATATTATTTTACATGACATTTCCCTCTTAACACCACTAATTTCTATTCCTTTCATGTTGTGTATATATTTAGTGAATGAAATAAGAGGACATTAATAATCAATGACATATATTGAATAAAGGTCAAGGAAATATATCAAAAACTACAAATTCTAAAGATCACACTCCTTTAAAACCTCTACCAATAAATACCATAGGATTAAATTTCCATATATTCTTTATTACTATATTATTGTAAAATATTCTCAAGCATTCTTATTTTTTAGAAATCAATAAGTAAAATTATTCATTAAAGTGCATCAAAGGGTAATCATTTATATATTTTTTGAATTTTTTTTTCAAATTGTGTTAATATTAATTTTTTTATTAATTTTATTCCTACTCTAATTGTGAAAAGTATTTTAAAATAAAAAGAAGTCATTGTATTTGAAAGATGAAAAAAAAACATTTCATGATTCATTGACTATGAAATTCATAAACAAACTACTAGTTATTTAATACAATATCATTAAATATATTCCAATTTCAAATTCATATACACAAGAGGCTTGTAAAAAAATTTATAATATTTTTCATATTAAACTCAATTATAGAGATAACTAAAACTATTTTGAATAATTGGCCGTTTTTATAAAATAAAAAAAACATTAGAAATTTAGTAATTATGTGAATAATAGTTTAAAGAATTATGTTTATTATAAATTATATTTTACTATAAACATATATCATGTCATATATTAACATCTAACCTTTATTATCATATACCATCCTTGAAATATGATATAAGTTATCTAAAAAAATGATTGAAATCAGCAGACAACCCACTATATGTATACATTCATGATCCTAGTTAAACTCTAGTGCGAAGTTGGGAGTTATTATATAAAATATATTTCAATATTACATGGAATGAATATATAAATTATTTTATACTTGTATAGTATATAGATATAATGATTTTATTTTACTACATGTTTATTGGAATTATGACGCAAACTTTTTTTAGACTTATATTAGTGATTAAAACTATATACTGTTAGTATATAATGTTTTAGGAGTACACTTATTCACATCATAAGGTAGTTTTTTTAATATTTTGGTAGAGAAAATATTTATAAGGAGTGATTTAGTGATAATTTGTAGTAAAAAGACTTCATTTTTAGAAAATGGAATAGAAAATATCGGTCAAAACTAGAAAAGGGAGAATACATGACTGTTTTAATTTCAATTATTCCTACCTAAATTCATTATAGAAGTGAAAGAAAAGAATAATAATTTATTATAATAAATATATAGAATAACTATTCATTGCTACTTAAATTCTTATATTTAAAAAAAATCATTAAAAGGATTTCGGTTATGAATCCTTAAAAATTAGATTGAATTAGATACCATGCATGGCTATAAACATGTTATCATAAACCTCACTCCCTAAGATCCAAAATTCCTTACATTTCACTAGATAATTTAATATTAAATACTTATCATTATTTAATCATTGAACAATATATAAAACTAGAAATGATATAAATTATTACACGAACTATTGGTTTGATATTTTGAAGAACATCAATACTATTGCGACACTTGTATGAATATTGATTAAGAAAATCATTGTCTTAAAAGTAATAATTTTTAAGTGAAATATTTCTTGGAATGGTATGAATAAATGATCATATAAGGATGGTAGTAGGGTAAATGAATTTAATGTGCCCAATGAATAATATAAAATAAAGAACACATTTGAGGAAGGTTAATATTTGGTAATATGTCAATTGAAACTAAAACATACATTGACTTATAATTTGAAAAATACATTTTAAATGTTTTTTATATTCACATATAAAATATTTAAATATTTTATTTGTGTTATAATTGATAAATACAATTAATTAAATTATTTTTCTAAATTATTTTATTTCATTACCTCACAGTTTTTAGTTAATTAATTTTTATGTAGTTTTAGTAATATGGAATCATTTTTTACTCAATTTAAAAAATGATAAATATTATTATAAATTTCCTTTTGTATTTTTTCAAATTTTCTTACTAGTACAATGGTTATTTAATTTGTTTGAATATTTTATAAGTGAAATCAAGTAGACATGTATGATTAAAATGGAATATTTAAATATGCGTGTGATAAATTATGAAATTAGTAGAATGTAACACATTAAAGTAATGTTAAACGGGTTATTTGGAATGTATCACCACATACATCCTCTGAAATGATAATGAACAAGGGCTGCATATCTTTAGAGCAATAAATTCTCCATATGTATGAATTAATAGACTGAGTGATGTTTGTGTCAAAATAAATTATACGAGAGTGTGCTTCTATAATATTTAATAAAAAACTATATAATATTAACTAATTTGTTTGAACCATAAATATATTTAATGGATGAAGTTTCATATTATTATTCTTGATGAATTGGATAAAATGATTAATTCTACATTACATTTTTTATAGTTTGTAGGCCACACCCATGACCTTTGTGTGAAAAATTAGTTTGTGTCATAATAAAGTGTTATCTCATATGAATAATTAACATCCATATAAGAACAATAAATTGTGAATCCAAAGTGAACCTCACATTACATATCACATTATATAACCTAGATATATCACTATGCTATATTAATAATATGTCATTCTTATGTTGTATATGATTAAATCTCAGTGTCCAAAAAAATTATATAGTGATTGGCCAAACCTAAAAATTTATAACTCTCTATGCTTGAAAAAAATTTCAAGAATAAAGGAAACTGGAATATTTGGAATGATGGAGAATATAAAATTTAAATACATTAACCTTCTTAAATTCATGAAAAATTTTAAAAATCAGGAAGAAATAAAATCCATCCACCAACCGAAATATGGGTAAAAGTACTCAAGGATTTGGATTATTAAGAATACCAAAAAATTAAAGGGGACATTTGAAGACAAATAGGAGAGAATCTATCAGGAAATGACAACTATAAATAATGAAATTTCAAATTTATTTTGGGAGCTCAAGGTTACAGAAATGTGGGTTGAGCCAAAATTATTTTTTCTGATATTTTTTTGCTGTTGAAGAATATGGTGTGATGTGAATAATATTCAAAGTAGATATGTTTATTATGGTAGATTTTATTGTCAATTAATAAATCATTTAAAAAATAATTTAATACAGTTTTCATTTTTTATGTTAAGGTTTTTAGATATGTTTTAAGATGTATAAATTAGGATTCAAGAAGTTCTATTAATAATTTCGTGTATTCCATAATTTTGTGTTAATAAAACAATGGATAAAAATTGATGTCTACACAATCCGTGATTTATAAATCTATTTCATTTATAATAATATAAAAAAAATTATGATTTATTTATGTTTCATTTTATATGAGTATGATGAAATTCAGAAAACTATGAATTTGTAATATTTTATAAAGTCACTTCTAATGGGCATCACTTCGAAAATGTGCCAAAAGATTTGGATAGATTTAATGATATTTGGAAGAGTAAATTTAAATCAAATGAATAATTTATAAAAGTAAATATATGTTCAAATGATTAATATTATAAGATTATTTTTTCTTAAGATGATTACATTAGTTGAGTAAGAGCTTACATTAAAAGAATCAATGGCCACATTAGGATAGTGACTTCAGAATGATACCTATTTCATAAGATCAGGCCCTATTTAGAAGGGTATATAATTTTAGGAAAAGTAAAATACATTGTAAAATTTAGAGAAAGATGGTGATTGAAAATTTAAATAACAAAATAACTTATTTATCGAAAGAAAATAAATATTTTTTCTCGTGTATGTGTTATTTTTCAACACATTAAGAATTGATAATGTGATTTTTCTTTCAAGAAACATGAAAACATTGTTCATAATTTGTAGAAGAATTTTTTTAAGATTAATGATGGACTAACTGATGAACAACTTGGTCATAATGTAACTGTTACTACTAAACTTAAATGACATAGAATAGTGTTTCATAGAAATGATGTGGTAATTGTTTTTAAATACCTTGACCCCAGTAGCCCGGAGTCTGTGCCTTACATGATTCCATTGGCATAATATACAATGAAATCACATCTTGAAAGACCTAATAGTTCATATATTTAGAAAAATATATATAAGAATATTTTTAAAATTAAAATATAAAATGAAATAGAGAATATAAACTCCATTGGGGACAATAATAAATTTCTATATTTTCCATTTATGTCATTCATAATATACATCTTCACATCATAGGGAAAAATAAAAAAATTAAAGAAGGGGAGATGTTCGGTGATCAAAAATCATAAGAAATAGGGTAGAGTATAACATAAATAAACATAAGAGATGAGTAAATATGAATAACTAAACACAAATTATATTAATAATAAACATTATCATAACATGGTATGGGTAAAGGTGATTAAATAATGCGATTAATAATCACACGAGAAAGAAAATTAACCCTAATTATTCGAAAACTAATATAATCACATGGATTATCAACTATATCTACAAAAATGGTATAATTCATAACATAGGACATCATAAAAATATTGTCAAATCGTTGACCAAGACACCTTTCATAAATAGGTAAAAACCTGGTGTAGTTTATCACATGATACCTATTGACGAATCTAGAGGCTATAGAGAGACCTTCCCACCAAATAATAAGACCAATTCATTCAACATATGAAACTATTAAATCATAATCAACGTATACATTCATATTGATACAAACATAGGAAATTCAAATAATTTATCCAATTAGTAAACATTATCAATAACAATTTTGAGTAATGTGGGAAATGAAAGAAAGATAACACATCAATAGTCTAACTGATCAACAACTGTTTAGTGAAATATGGTTTATGATATCATTAAATATCAATCCATGTTAATTATAATATTAAACCTATTAGGTTTGTATATATGAAAAAATATAATAAAATTATTTAGTAAATCATGAGATAAATACTGTTATTTACATTATAAATAAGATTTATTTTGGAAAATCAATTTTATTTGTCATAAAATAATTTTTTAATATATATATATATATACAAGAAAATAAAATGTAGTTAAATTGAAATGATATTTTATGAATAAATTATTTCCATCCTAATGGAAAACAAGAAAAAAGAGTATTTAGAAATGATCCACTTTTGTGCTATCTAAAAGGAAATATAAAAGAGTAATTAAAGTAGAAAAAGGTATTTTGTTTGTGTTAATACAGAAAAGAACTATTTTTTCATATGAATATATTGATATTATATATACTTTTATTTATTATATCATATTATAGAATTTACATGAAAATAGGTAAGAAATTGGGAAGTATAATTTAATCGGGCTTTCTTATTCGGAGGAATTGAAAATGGAAACTTATAAAACATTTAATTTATCATCAAAGACTTATGTAATTATTTAAATAAATGTGTTTAGAATATATAAACAGAATTTATAATAAGTATATAAATATAATTAATAATTTCATTGGTTTCAAGAGAGATTAAATGAAACCCGAATGAAAAATGTGGGTTTGGGGAGAATCCCTTAACGGTTCGTAAACTATCAAATCATGTGCCCCTTAAATTTAGGGATCATCATCAAAATTTAATACCATTCATTTAAATTGATTCATAATATGATGCATCAATGAGATGTATAGACACACCACACACAATAAATAATGTGGAAAAATGCATACCTCAATTAAATAAATTTGATATGAGAAAACCCTTACCTTACGTTTGAGAGTGATCTGCACTTGTACATAACATCATGGACAACAAAATTATATTCCTTAATAATTTAATTTATAACACATTAATCATATATTTTATTTATTATGTATTTATTATGTTCATTTATAATATCTTTAACGAGTTAAAATATTCCATTTTCATATCCGAAAGTGTTTGTTTCCTTGGTTTTTATGGTTGGATTACTTGTATATATATACGAATGATCATGTGAAATGGTAATAGTTATCAATAATTGAAATTATTTTTTATTAATGAAATTTAAAAAGATTTAATAGTCTTATATATCATTTTATTGTATTTCTTGATGATTCATTTGAAAAAATTTGAATATTAACCATTTGGATTATTTTGGCATTGTTTTGATCATCACATAGTAGTTTTTTTCATTAACTAATATAATATATATATATAGCAAAAAAATTACTGAAGAGGTTGTAATATATATATTAAATTTTTATTATAACAATAATAATGTATTTTTGACCATAAATTATTGAAATATTATAAAATTAAAGAGTCATCATCCCTGAAGGTTGTAAATAAACACCTCACACATAATGTTTTCATTTTAAGAAAAAACTATTTAAGAGAATATAATTGATGGTTTATATCCAATTATCTTAATAAACATTCAGTATAAATTATATACTGGGTTATCATTCTTGTTATGATATAAGAGGTATATAAATGATAAGAAATGAAAAAGAAATCCAATGAACATTAAAGGAACGAAAGGAGCTTTTCCAATTGAATTCTTCTTCTCGAGAACCTCCATAAAGAACTTCTAAATGGTATTTTGGGGAGACTAGAAGGACTAGAATTTTGGGGAGAGGTTTGGGAAAATAAAAAAGTTTAATGTAAAAAATCGTCAATGCTTTGGTGGTGTAAGTTGAAGGGGTGGTATTTATTTTGATGGATAGGGATGTTTCGCAATATTTTCTTCATTTATCTACTTTTTGGATTAATATTATGAATAGTTTTGATTATTACGACTAAATAGAGTAATTTGTGATTGTGAGTTTGAAATAATTTTTTTACATCATGAATGATGTTTTAATTTATATATTTATCTTAAAATGATAAATACTGGAAATTACCGTATTTCAGTATTCATAAAAATTTCATATATTTTTGAAAAATTTTAAAAATTACCCAAATCCATTTTTTATATGTAGAATTAAAAATGAAACACCCTTTTATGAAAATAATTTTCTAAATATTTGAAATTTAATTTATAATTAAAATCATCATTTACTTGAAAATACTGATTTTAATATTATAATTGGTTTTATGAAATTTTGAAAAATTAATTAAGGGGTCATAGAATAATCATATATATATAAGAAAAAGAAATATTAATTAATGAATATATTTTCTGAAAAAAATATATTTTATATCAATATATTAATTATAGAATTATAAATAAATAGTTATTTTTTTAAAAAATATAAACACCTAATTTTTTTGTATTAAAACATTTTTATAATTCTTCCATGATACAAATATACTCTATTTTCATTTATAAGATACCTAAATTTTAATAATACATTCATAGGTTACATTACAATCATATTTTTCAATTTACTATTCATATTAGTCACATTGTTATTCTAACTGTAATACTTAATATTATTTTACCATTTTAAACTCGGTGTTGCATAAAGCATAAACTATTGAAGATATTAAATTTAAATGTGGCATACCATAAAATATTGGGGGGGTAACATTATACCCTCCATAAAAAAATGAATCTTGGACAATTTCCTAATGTCACCTCAAAAAATATATGGGTAGTTCACCATCAAAACATCCTCTGGGCCCCACCTCACCTATTCAATTTTAGGAGTTTTAAAATGTTCCTTTACAATCCGAGTCATCCAATTCCTCAACATGTATTCTATAGTGTCAAAAATATAGATAGGGTCTTCGATAACAATATAAATCATGTTCCAATTATAATCCCTCAAGTGTGAGGACATGAGGTGGGACTTGTGTGCACTTCCTTGGTAAAGGATGTGGAACAAATTGTGTATTTTATAAAGGTTAGGTGTAATTGGTAATTATAATCCACATCTATAATTATCTATTGTATTTAAAAAGGTCTAATGTACCACATGAATAGTTTCCCATTAATTCAAAATCATATAACACACTTTTATAGATATAATTTAAGAAAGGCATGATCTCCCACATGAAACTTCAAATCCTTTCATTAGTTATCAACATACCTTATTTGAAGACATTAAGTATATTTAATATTGGTTTGAATAGTTCAAACAACTTTTTTAGTTTACCCCACATGTTATAGGAAAATGATCTTCCTCTCACACACTTCATCCCAATAGGATGGAGTAGGAAAAATCATTCCATACTATGCTTGATATGGTGGCATTTGAATACATTAATATAATCTATTATTGTATGAAAAATCAACCAATTTAAAATATTGATCTCACAAACCTTGAATTCTATATGAGTATGATCTCAAAATATCTTCTAAAGTTTGTATTTTCCTTTAATTATTTCTATTTGTTTATGGGTGATAAGTAGTACACAAATAAATCTCATTATCTTAATCATTTTAAAGTAGTTTCTATAATTTGGATGTAAATCATGGTTCATGATCAAACACAATTGAATGCAGCACACCACAATGTCTTAAAACATCATTAATATAGAGACGTGCAAGGTTCTCTAGTGTAAAATATATTCTTACTGCAAGGAAATGTGTAGAATTGTAAATTCCATCAACAAATACTGATATTTCATTATTCATTCTTGGAAACATAAGAAATCTAGTTACAATATCTATATTGATATCATTAAATATCAATATAGGAATAGGAAGAGGTTGTATGGCTCCTCTAAGATGTTGTATTTCAGCCATCACATGTTGATAATCTAAACATATTGATAGATAATAAGAAATTTTCCACTAAATATTATTCCACCAGAAATGATCCTTGAAATCTCTATACATATTAGTTCTACCATGGTGTATAGAGACATTCTATTTATGAGAATCATCAAATAATTCAATCTTTATTCCAGGTATATTGATAACAAAAATAATATTCCCAAATTTCAACATTCCATATTTGTAAATAATGTATACCTATTTCCCAACATTCAAAACATTAATTTTCATTTTAAAAATCACATCATCCGATTGAGAAAATTTAAAAATTAAAAAAAATGATGTTTTGGAAACCACTTGAAAAACTATTGATGATTCACATCAGTTGATAATTCCCATATTTATATTTACTAGATCCAGGTACAAAAGATCCATTTCAATCCTCATTTTTAATATATCTTCATGATCCTTCCTGGCTAATGAATATGTTACCTTATTTTCCTTCACTGTGAGGTAGTGTATTGAACAATCATTATCCTTGAGTAGCTCAAGGGCTCACCTTTTTCTTATGTTGAGTTCTTTCTTTGGGAATATATATTTCACGATCATGTGATATTTATATATCTCAAACCATTCACCATAGAGATAGTGTCTCCAAATATTAATATAAAATATTGTAGCTGCTAACTTAATATCATGATTTAGATTGTTTTTTCAAGAGTTTTTGTCTTCCTTAATGTATATGAAATAATTATATCATTTTGGATATTGACATAGCCAAGTAAATTCGTTGATGAATCACTAATAATAAAAAATACACTATTTCAAGATGGTATAGTCAATAGAAGATAATTAACAAATATACTATTTAATTATACAATGAATTATTAAAATTTAATTATCCATATAAACATAACTTAGTTATGAGTAATATTGATTATCATTTTAGATAATTAGGGAAAATTTTGAAAGATATTCCCATAATAACATGCTAAACCAATGAAACTATATACCATGTTAATATTCATTAGTTTATGGAAATTTTATACTTCTATTATATTAATATGATCAACCATGATTTCATCCTCAGTGACAATATGACGAACAAATGAAAATGTTTAATGCCCAAATCCACACATGCTAAACATCCCATATAACTATTTTCTTCTAAGAGCCTCTAGAACAACCCACAAGTGGTTCTCATGGTCCTTATATATTTTTGAATATATTAAGATATTATCAATAAATACCACATTATATTGTCAATATATTCTTTATTCACTCTATTCATTAGATCCGTAAAATCAATGGGTGAATTGGTCAGTCACAAATACATTACATTTAAATTATATTGTCTATACCAATATCGAAATTATATCTATGGAAATATCTTCCATACTCACTTGGAAATTATAATATCTAGATCGAATATAAATCATAGGAAACTATTTATATCCATTATGTTGATAAAATAAATCATCAATGTGAGGAAGAGGATATATGTTCTCTATTTTAAAATAATTGATTTCTCTATAGTTAATGAAAAACCACATGGATGCATAATTATTATTGTCAAAGCAAACACGGGCTCCCCAAAGAGATACAATATGGTTAATAAATACCTCATAACTCAATTCCTCTAGTTATTTATTCATCTTTATTAATTATATATTGTCCATTTATAAAGAATATTAGATATAGTTCATGAATTGTGAATTATATCAATAGGGAACTCAACGTCCTACTCTTGATAATGTCCAGGTAAATCCTTTGGAAATACATCAAGGTATTCTTGAAAATTAGGTAGATATTCAATTTGAATATTACCTTTCTCATCCATATATATGGTGTTTTATCTTCCTCTTGAAAATTTTAATTTAGAATAAATACTTATATTGGGTCTAGATATGACTAATATGACGTTTTCTACCCTATAAAGACATGAAATTCCATATCTGTATCGTGAATCCAAATTTCTTTCTATTTTCAATAAATTTTACTTATATATTTAGAAATTTAGTCCACACCGATTATTATATCAAAATCAACAATATGTATGATGATAAAACCCCCAATTATGGAACATTTATGTGTCATAGTAAGAACATCATGACCCATATTAATTGTAATAAGGATTACACTTACAGTCCTTTCTGTTTACCCCATTTTTTAGGGTGAATTGTAAACATCTAATTATTAAATAAAACTAGGAAAATATAATGGAATTAAATGATTAAAACTCAACTAAATATTTTTCTGGAATTAAGGATTAGTTTGAAGTATATAAGACCACAACATTAGGAACATCAACCTCAGTAGCTGTTATTGCATAATTTTGGCATTCTCCCTTGAAAATTTCTGGAGAATGCTTCCTTCAATATTAGGAAAATAATTATCATAATATCCCATATCATTACAATTATAGCATTGATCATTGGTATATTATTTCATTCCCTTGTAATTGTAGTCTTGTTGGCCTTCTTCTAAACACTTGTAATATACTTTAATTCCCATTAGGTATGTTCCATGATGTTTATTTCCACCATTATTTTTTTAGATATTACATCCTTACCTTCAACCCATTTATTTATTTCATTTTTCAGATTAATCAAAACTCCTCTTCCTATCATTATTCCCTTTTAATATATATTTATTGGAAAATTATTTCTCCATGTTCATGGAACATGATACTATATCCTCTTATGATGAGAATTTATTAGAGGCTAGTACCCTTCATTGAATTAGTATAATACCATCAATTAAATGGTCAATATTTATCCTTGGATTATGTTTGTAGACCACATAATTCCTTTCTAACCATGTAAAATTTACATTATACAAGGAAAAAATTTCATCAAAATTCTGTCATAGATTTATGAAATTCCTCTCAATATCAACTTATTATTTATGAGGGAGAAATTTATATTATAAAATTTCCATAAAATCCTTCCATTCAATATTTTAAATTTATTCCTCCT
Source organism: Viscum album (assembly GCA_963277665.1). NCBI lineage: Eukaryota > Viridiplantae > Streptophyta > Magnoliopsida > Santalales > Viscaceae > Viscum > Viscum album. The sequence goes on along the minus strand of OY728157.1, from coordinate 1,254,428,081 downwards.
TTTTACTTTGAATTAATAAATACTATTGATCTTTTTTATTATACAAACAATAAACATCCTTTATATCCTTCTCCCTTATGGTACTTCCCAACATGGGAAATATCTTAACTTAAGAACATATCCACTTCTACGCATCACATGTGTTTTTAGTCTCATTTAATAATAGAAGATGTTTTTCCTGAAGTGGTCTTAAATTGTTCTTCCACATCATGGATAATGATTCATTATATCGGAAAGTTATTTTTTATATCTTGTTCCACTTTTCCCAATATTGTTATAAGTTTTTCATCTATATTTATAAGTCAATCTCCAACAACATTATATTGCATAGGAGGAAAATACCAACATGGGATACACTCATTGATACAAATTATTTCCTTATAAAAGGATCCATTTATAATCGATGGCATAAAATAAATATATTAATTAATCAGAATGAATAATTTCAAACGTGAATCCCATATAACATAAATTGAAAATTTCTACATAGATAATCTTATATTCGTAATCATGGTTTCATTGGGGAAATATTTACTTTTAAATCCTTCACAATTGGTTGTAAAGAAAATTTGAATTATCCAAACCATACCCCCATGGGTGTGACAAATTAGGTATTTAGTACACCATATTTTCATGTAATAGGTTATGCTGAGTTATGCCTGATAAACCTTTTTGGGGTTGTTGCCCCTAGGTACTTTTGTTTCATAAGAACTAATGTGTGTATTATCCAGATAGGTATATATTTCTAGGATGACCATCATTATCACTTCTTTATATAAAATTGAGGATTTTCTTTTATTATCATCATCAAAATTTATCATAGGTTTATGTTCTCTAATATATGTATTATGAATCTAGTTTCTAGGTTATCATATAAACTTCATTTGATACAAACAATAATGACCTCAGACCTGTATACAAAACTGGCACCTTACATTTTTACATTGGAATAATGAAGTAGGGAAGCCATTATAAAGGACTGAATAGTTTTTAAAATTTGGAAAAAAGATAAAAACATTACTTATACATTAAAACATGAAATTAAATACACCATAGCAACTCCTTGGAAAACATCCATAAACTCCTAAATTATCCCTACAAGTCATTTATATTAAAAATCTTCACATCATAGGGTAAATATAACATAACAAAGGTGTTAGCTTAGATGATCAGTAAGGGTAGTTATATAAATAAATCTATCATAAATAAACATAATTAATGAGTTATTATGGATAACTAAAAACACATTCCATTAAAATATATTCTTAAGAAAAATATGGCCAGGGTAAAAGAAGCTTAAATAATTCCATAAATAATCGCATGTGAAACAAATATAACCATGGATGTTTTAACAGTTGAATAATTGGAATGAATATCAATAACCAATATCACAATTATGGAAGAAATATGAATGAAATCATAAACATATCATCAATTATTCATCCACGACAACATTTGTAAATGTGTAAAAACAGTTTCTAGTTTGTCTCACTAGACCTACTAATTAATCAAGAGCCTCCAGATGGCCCTTCACAAAACAAAAAAAGTCCAATAAATTCCTTATATGAAACGGGTGAAACATATCCCACATATACGTTCATATAGAAACTCGAATATGAAATGTAAATAATTTTCCCAATCCGTAAGAATAATCACTAACCTTTCTGAGTATTATGGTGAATATTATAAAGAGATGACATTCAAAATAAAAATGATCATAAATAATTTATTAAATAATGGTATATGATATAATGAATTCTCAATCCCAATCAATCACAAGATTCCACGTAGGTTCTTGAAATAGATTAAAATACTCTAATAAAAGCATCGAGGTCTTCTTGAGGGAAATAACCTTATTTACATTGTAAAGAAGACTAATTTGGGAAAATGATTTAAATTTTTCATAAAATAAGAGTGTAACATCCATAACTTATAAAATAAAATTGATTGATAGTGAAATTATATTTTAGGCATATATGATTTCCAATTTAAAAGATTGAAACTTTAATATAGTATTTCAAAATGAGCCACATTAATATGGTTTAAGAGAATATATAAAATTTTCTTTAAAGATAAAAGAATTATTTGTATGAATAAAAATAGAATGGTAATAATTTTTCTAGATAAAAAAATTTATATTATAAAAATATTGTTTCTTTATAACATATTATAAAATATACATGAAAATTGATAAGAAATTGGGACATACCCTTTAATTGTGCATGCTTATTGGCTGAAAATGAAAAGGGAATCTTATAAAAATGACTTTCTGTATCAAATAAATATGGGATAATTTTGATAAATGAGTTTTGAACATATAAAATGACATAAAACAGAGTATATAAAGAAAATAAGTATTAAATTGGTGTAAATATAAAGAAAATTTAAGCGAAATGAAAAAATAGTGGTTCTAAGAGAAACCCTTACCACATTGAAAATAGTGGAACTATATGCCCCGTAAAATTAATGATCATAAATTAATTCATTATATATCATGAATATAAATATATTAATTATATGATTAGTCAATATAATGTATACATACACCACACACAAGAAATAGTGGTTAATAAGTCATATCTCAATGAAATAAAAGTCAGATAATAAAACTCATACCTTATGATTGAATGGGTACAACAAATGTACATAAAGTCCATGATAAAGAATATAGATAGATTAATAATTTAATTCAGAAAATTTTTACCATGTATTTAATTAATTATAAATTTTTTAATTTATGGAATTTTTAACAAGTTATAAGATTCAATTTTGTCATTTGGAAGTGTTCATTTCCTTGATTTTCACGATTGGTTCGTTTGTAAACCGGAAAGAAATATCTTGTGAAATGGGAATAGTTATCGAAAATTAAAAATATATCTTATTAATTAATATATTTAATATTAAATTATCTTATATATATGTTTTTTTCTTTATTTAAGGATGATTCATTTTATCAAACCTTAATGAATCGTTTGGATTATTTTTCCATTTTTCAATCATCATGCACAATTTTTGTGTGTTTTAATTACTATCAGGTATATATATAATTTTTAGGGAATGAAAAAAGCTTTAATATAAATATTATAATTTATTTTTTTATCCATTAAATTTGTTATATTACCATCCTTGAAGAGGTTTTTTTAAAAATAATGAAACTTCATTAATTAAGGTGGTTAATCGACACCTCCTAAAAGACATTTTCCTTTTAATTTAAAAATAGGGAATAGAAAATAATTGTTGGTAGATATCCATTTATCATAATAGAATTTTAATATATATAAATAGATAGATTTATAATTCATGATTTTACATATAAGGTAATGAAATAATAAGATAATATATGAATTTTAAAAGAATATTAAAAGAATGAAATAGAATTTACCACTTGAATTTTTCTCCTTGGAACTTCATTATGAAACATTGAATTGGAATTATGGTGAGAACAAAAGTAAAATAAGGTGGGGGATATGTTTGGGAGAAGAAATTGGATGAATTTAAGAATGGTTAAAAGATTTTTATGTGTGAGGGGAAGGGTTTGGGAGGGGTGGTATTTATAGTGGAGGAGAGGAGTATTTTTTGAATATTTTATTCATTTATTTTTATTATATTGAATGAATAGTATGAATAGTAATGATTATTATGGCAATATATAGTATTTAGTGCTTGTGAGTTTTTAATAATTGTTTATTACATAATTTATAATGTTTAGATTTATGCATTTGGCTTAAAATATTAAACATAAAAAATTTCAAAATTTCAATATTCATAAAAATTTCAACTATTTCAGATGAATATAAAAAATTAACCCAAAAAATATTTTGGAATGAAGAATTAAAAATTGATCTCCATTTTATGAAAATAATTTCTTTAAATTTTTGAATGTTAATTTTTAAATAAAATCATCTTTTACTAAAAAAATACAGATTTTCATATAATAATTTTATTGGAGACATTGAATAATTAATTAATGTCATGTAAAATAATCTTATAATTATAATACAAAAAGATATTTATTTATGAATCTATTTTGTGAAAAAAAATCTTCTAAATCATTATATTAATCATTAACGTCTAAATATACATTTAAGTTTTTTACAAATACCAATATCAAATATTTTATTTTGAAAACATTATTTACATATTTAGAAATATACATATTCAATATCTTCATTTTTAAAATACAAAAAAATTATTTATAATTTAATAGGTGATGTTACTATTATTTTGGTTATATTTTTATTCATAATCGTCACATTATTATTCCAACAGAAAAATTAAATAGTATATTAGGGTTTTAAACTTAATGTGGGGAGAAGTATAAACTATAAAAGATTTTAAATTTAAAAGAGGCATACCATAAAATCATGGGGTGTTTTAGAATGAGTAACATTTGATACAGAGATAAAGGAATTTTATAATTTTAATTATAATTTTAAATTAGAATCATAATGTGATTTTATTCAACTCCAATAAGATATGATCTATACCATGTAATCTAAAAGATAAGTTTGTTCATAAGTGAATAAGTGTACTACTCTATATATAATTAATCAAGAATATTTTTGAGTGGGAATGAATTAGAATTAAAAGAGAGGCTCTAGAGTTAACCCAGCGATATTAGTAGGAACCAAAAATATTTCATGTAGAAAAACAAGAATATAACCACAAATATAAAACAAAAATTGAATTTTGTCTTAGCTTAATGATTTCTTATTATTCAAAGAATGTAATGTATGATTATAATAGGTGTGTAAGAACAATCAAATTTGATATAATGGTTGTAAAAAATGTAAAAGTATATTCACAGATCATTTTAACTATATTTTATTACATATGGGATGTAATTTCTCATTGAAATCTAGACCATTCCAAAGACTAAACATATCATTTTGAGAGGTGAACCCAATAATCGTTTTGTTCCCATTCTGTGTTTGTGTTTAATAGTAATATTATTTAAAATTAATATGTGATAATATTTGTTTCAAGATATCAACATAAAATTAATTTAAATACTTATTTTACCATACCTTCTATATGATTCCAATTTATGTATGGGTGAAATTTCAAGTGGTAACACATCCACTAAGAAATAAGTATTGAAAAAAAATGTTAAATTCAACTTGTTTAAAATTATTTCAAAATATATCATAATAAAACATTCAAAACCCCTTATTAAATAATTCTGAAAACAAGATTTGGAACCCCTCTTTTAAGAAAAACTTTTTCTATTATATACTACATAATAACCTTATTTTTTATATTTATTTCAGAAAATATTTTATAATTGTATCCTTATTTATTATTTATTAATTTCTCCAAGGCCAAAAAATTTTATTATATTTTTGTTCTACCATTTGATCATATAACATGAAATATTTCCTTTCTACATTTGCTGTCCTAATATTAATTCATATTATTAATCCTTTATACAATATTAGGTAACCCCTTAATCTTCAATGTGTTCATTTCATGATTATTATTTATGTATATTTATTTTTTATGTGGAACATATATTGTTTACATGTTATGAAGAATGGTGGGATAAATTTTTATAAAACCTCTCCATAAATTTGGTAAATAACTACATCTCAAGAGATTATTATTAATGGTCATATTATGGTTAGCGCTTTTAATTATGTTATGAAATCTCATCATTGATTGATGGCCAATTTTTATAACAGTTTTGGAAATATTCATAGATGTATGCTTATAATGACATAGTAGTGAACCATGATATGTTTCTAATGAAATGCTATATTTTTCATTCAAATCGTTATATTGGACAGAATTGTAATACACATATGACTTAGGTTCTCTTGTTTCATGATTCCATTACTAATTCTATGTTATGATTATTGAATCTCATGATACCTCATATGATTTATTTGTTTATTAAATGAATTATTTGGATTTATTACTACACCTTAAAATTAAAATATTATATTACATTTATATAAATCTATGTGTTCAACAACATGCTCCACATGAAACACTAAACTAAATCTAAACTATGAGATGATTAGAATATTAAAACATTGAAGCTGAATTAGTTGAAACGAATTATAGAAAATATAATTTGAAATAATTATATAAATAAAATTAGGCATACTATTAATATGAATTAAATTCATTTGGTATAGATAAGTATTTTCATATTATCATTTTTTGGTATAGATAATTATTTTGCTTAAAAAATAATTTTTATGTAATATTCATTCATATTTCAAAAAAAATACTATTTATAATGAACAATCATTTACAAAAATAATTCAATAATACAAATTCAATTAGTAAGTTATTTTAATCATGAATGGAAAACATTAATATTTTTAAAAATCTATTTTCCTATTAATTTTTTTAAATAAATATATTTTTTATTTATAATTAAATTTATAAAATTTATAATTCAAAATTTGAAAAATGAATATTTGTTTCAGATTTACAATAGTTGAATTTTTTTAATATGAATTTTTGTAATTTTTTATAAAGAATTATTTCAATGAGAAAATATTGTTTTTAAAAAAAATAACATTTCTGAAATTATTTGTATATATGTATAAATTGTATGTTGATGAAACTATTTTCCAATAAAAAATATTAATATTATATTTGAATTTATAATTAAAAACAGTTTTAAATTTAAAAATGGCTTGTTGGAAATTTTAATAGAGAATAAATATTTTCTGAAAACAATTATTCTAATAGATTATAAATAATTATTTTAAAATAAACTATTATCACTTCTAAAAATGGAATAAATTGAAATGGATTAAAATATTTGAATCATTAATTCATAGTTAACTAATAGGGCCCAGTTTATTTTTAGACATTAATTACATGGTACCTTAGGTAAAAACATGATTCCACAGAAAAAGAAGAAGTAATAAAAGAAAATAATCTAAGAGTTAAATGACTAAATAATGATAAAATTACAAAAATGTGTAATAGGTGACTTTATAGACCATATAACATCCCGTGTATATTATAAATAAAATTTAGAGCCGAATTACTTGAGGTTGACTTATCATTATTGATATGTTTTGGTTATTAAAAAAATGCAATCCCATTTCAATAATGAAAGGGGTGGCATTTTTTCCTAAATTATCCTCTAAATAAAATCTATATTTTCATGCAAAAATCGACAAAACAATTTCAAAAACATTCCTATACAACATAAAGTGATTCATGTCTTCTCAAAATTCTATCCCTTTATGGCTTAACCCCCTTTGAAAATGAGATAATCCATGATGTTTGGTATGAATTTATGACCTCTCATTTAATATTCTCTTTTATTACATACAATTATTCTTCCTCCAATTTCATTTCATTATCCTAAAATTATAACATTATTATAAATATTATACTGAAATTTTATTATAATAAGTGTAAAATAATTAACCAGAATCCCACTTTCAATTAAGAAATACAAATATGTGAATCACTTTTTTGCAGACTACTACCTTTCTAATGCAACATGTATTATTTTTCATCACAAACATACATTTCTAGTCCTAATTTGTGAAGTCATTCATAATTATAATATTAATTTAATATTTTGTGTTATTAAATTAAAAAAATATATTTCACATTTTTTATATTCTTTGGAAAATTAAATAACCATCTGTTTGTATGTGTGCACTTCCAGCTCCATGGAACTATTGATCACTATTTTTATTTTCATTATTGTTATTGATGGTTGGTCCTAACTATGAGTTTAATGGATAAATATTATTATTTTTGAAATATTTATGGGTTATATAATAAATTTTAAAAACTATAAAGGATATGATCAGAAAACGATCATCGTTAATTCAATCAATCAATGCAAGCATATTAAGAAGAAAATCATCTTATTTATAATAATTAAATTTCTCAATTACTTTATTTATCATTATATTCACATAAAAGTAATATAAATATATATAACTAACAAATAGTAAATAACATTATTATTATTTAGGAATCAATATGTTAAGACTACACCACCACATTATAATACATTCACTACAGGAATTCCCCACTATAAAAACTCTTATATGCCAATGGTTTTATAAAACTGTTGGGATAGGGTACCATATCCCAATGGTTCACACAAAATAGTTCAGAAAGTGAAAATTATGTTATGATTTTACCAAGGATTTTCAAAACCATGGGGAATTTTTATACAATGTAATGTTTTAACAAGATTTTTTTAAATCCATTGGGAAATGTATGCAAATACCATAAATTTTTGTTATCCATTTGTATAGATACTGTATGCCAGCAGTTTTTAAAAACTATTTAGAAATATTTCCACCATATAGAGAAGAGCCCCCACCCCATTCCATTCATGACCCAATAGTATTTTCCCTAAAATGTGTTTCTGTCTCCCAGCCAGTGACCATTGTCTTCCAACACCATATTTATTGTGGTTCTAAACCATTTTATTTAACTTCAAATCAGTTACATCCATTTCTTCCTAAATTTATCTATAAATTGGAATTATTAGATTCTTCTATATATCAATTTTATATATGAAATATGCTAATATTTTTTTTTTCAATTCATTATAGATCCTATTATAATATCTAAAATATCATTAGCTTGTTTGGTGGTTGATTATACTAAATTTTTTATTTACAGAGAGTTTAAAAAATATTTTTATTACATTAAAATATATTCTAAAATGGAATAAATGATTGGATTACAGGATATTATTCTTTAAATTCTTTCCTTTTTTTATATTTTAACAACTGATATACACTTAATTGATACAATTTACTAGTTTAGTTTTTTTTACCTTGTTTTTTTAATCATGTTAGCTATAGTTTATTATTTTTTATATGTGTTTATTTATTTTTTATAGAGGGCAGAAATTTATTTGTGTTATTCACATGATTTATATATTAACTTCCATTACATTAAATTAACGTTCCTTATACTTATTGGTTTTATATTTTTATTATTTCAAGGGGGGATTTTTAGACCCTCAGTCATATTTTAAAAAAATTCAAAAGGGGGAGGTTGTTTGGGAGATTTTGAGTTCACAGTTTTGATGTATTATAAATGAAAACTTTTATGTGTTATTATATTCAAATAGGCATCTATTTTCTTGTTATATTTTATTAAATTATATGAATTATAATAAAATATACTTTTACATATTTTATACTGATTCATTTGTGTCATTGAAATAATGTCTCAAATGTTTTTTCTTTTTTTTTCTTAAGGATAATGAGTTTTACTATAATGGAAATAAATTTGCTTTTTTTATTATATTCTTTATGAAAAAAAAATTTATATGTTATTTTATTTATATTATATTTTAGTTTATTATTATTCTATTTTCATATAGATATATTTTATTTGGATCTCTTTTTTTCTTTATTGTTAAAACGTCAGTTAGAATATAATTAGTATACCATTTAATATATGATCATAAATTAGTATATGACTGGATAGACTCTGGGTTTTTGTTGTTTTAGTCATGATAGTCTATACAATTCAAGGTATGCATCATGTTTATAAATGAGAGATGACGTGGGTGAAGTTTGTTGTGTACGTATGATGGTGTATGTGCTATAATATTGGGCTAAAGAACAACATTACCTATAGGGAACAACATGCTAAATGATCTTACATAATATCAAAAACATAACATATATAAAAAATACCAAAAAATAAATACTACATGGATGATAACAATGAACGAACATTATATCATGTTATAATGTGATCAATAACCATGATTGGTTTTATAGAAACAACTCATATCTAATGAATTTCATTATCTCAACTCACATAGTAAAGTAATCCAACAGATGGATGGTTAGTCTATGCACACAACGTAGATACACTAGTGAATTACAACATCTAAATCAAATATACAGATGAAGTTCTTAATGAGGATATAACTTAGATCAAAAATGAATTATATGATGTTTTTTTGGGATTTCACAATGAATATATGTGTTTGTCATATGGTATGATATTCATTAATCAAAATAAAATCATATTCCATGAAATAAAGGATTTTAGATGGAAAGATATATTGTTATCATAATAAAACTTACACAGTCAATCACATTGAACAATATTGACATATAATGATTTAATGATATGGTTTTAATATATATTATTACTAACATACGCCTTCAAACATTTAGTGTTACGATATGGGTAATCTTCCACATAATCTATAATTAATCATTAAAATATCATTGATTAATTGATTGAATTTAATATATGACTATTTTATACTCATTGATACACTATTTTTATATAAATCCACTGTATTGAATTTGTATAGATATATTGGGATTATGTCATTTTCGTTGATCACCTCTATGTTTCCAGTTCCTAACACCAAGATGAATACTTTTTAAATAACACACCTTAGGAAAATTATCACTAATATCTAGTACTATAATGAAATAGTTCATTATAAATATATTTTTAATTATAAAACAAAATGATCTATATAAATACAGACATAATTTCAACTATTTCCTCATAATTATCTTAGAGATATAAATATTTACACAATGATTTTTAATCACATAAACCATGTTTCAAATCCCGATTTCTATTTTTTCAATATTTTATTTTGTTATATATATAGTAATTTTTCCTTTCATATTACGATTATCATATATTGTATTGTGTTAGTAATTTTTTTATACAAAGTGAAAAATTCTCATTTATAATAATTTATTTTTTATTAAACTATAATATTATTGAATTATTTTCATGAAATGATATACTGCAATTTTTTACAGAATAGATAGATGTTGGATGTATAAAAGTTATCAGATCTCAATAGATTTTAAATACAATTTAGAGATCTTTTTAGATTTTTCATTTGATAATGCTTCAGATTGGGGACACATACACAACCTGTGTTAAAATTGTGTTGGAAGACCGTGGTTGAGTTGTGAATAAGTTAGGTACCATATAAAAAAATATGGTTTCAAACAAATTATTTATTATTTTATAAAAATGGAGAGAGAATGGAATATAAAAATGTTGATGATTAAAATGAGAGGACTAGAATGGAGAATTTGATATTTAACTATTTTCAATTTATTCATCAACTTGAGAAGGACAGGATGTCGACCCAAAAAAATTTGATAGAATGACACATGATGCATAAAATGAAAATGATGATGTTGGTAGGGTGAAAAAATTGAATGATATTGTGAAGACTCCATTATATCAATAATGTCATCAAATGAAAAAGAATTAATTTTTAATCCAATTATTTCATCAGAAAACCAAGCATGGGATTTATAATACAACCATTAATTATATTCATTCCTTCTTGAAGAACATACATCAATATTATGTAGTTATTCCCTCAAAACACTATATAATATTGATGTTAGTTGAAGAACTGGGATTTTCAATAAATTTTATTAATGATTCCCATATAGATTGCAGCTTATTTTGGGAGAAAACTACTAAATGAAAATATTATCTATAATGAGGAACATCCCTATAGAAGAAAAAAGGTGATAGAACACCATTCTGCATGCTATATAAAGTAATTTTTAACATTATATTTATCCAAATACTCCATAATATTTTCATGACTAATAAAATTTCAATAAAAATGTGATGTCATCATATTGAGGGAAATAAAAAAACGAAGAGATAGTTTACACTACAGATTGATTTTCATGGCAGATATTTGATGCTTGATATCTTAATTTTTCAGCTGACATGTGTAATGTGATACTGGGTCATTCATGTTAATGTTTTATTCTGTTTGGGAAAATTCATACTACACACAACATGTGGATTGTTTTCATACACAATTATAACCTTCCCCAATAGTTTTGTATGAATAAACATGTCACTTTCATGAGTATACTTATATCTGGACCTTTAGATACTAGAAATGATACAGACATATACATGAAACCTTTTAACAAATGATTTTAAACTCTTTTTGGGTTGTGGGTGTGTGCACATATGAATCCTGTTTGAAAGACATAATTCAGATGTGTTTTGTGCTTAAGGGGCAATCAATGATTTTTATGCTTATTAAATTATATATTGATGGATCGCGAAGGTAAAAATATAATGTTCTCTTTTTATGAGAAATATTCAATCAAGAAGACTAATATATCAGTATAGTTTTAGTTTTAAGGGACATCGATGATTCATCCCAGTAAACCATCCATACATAATCCATCATCAATGATTTGAAAATACAATAGAGACTAATTATCCACCTCAACGTATGTTTGGAAATGAAGTGCTCACTGAATTTCATGATTTTATTTTTTCATTCAGGATGTGTCAAATGAAATATAGAAAGAGACATAATGTTTCCAATGATACATATTACAATTGTAAACAAAGGATTATCTTCTTTGAGTGACCTTATTGATCAACTAAATTGTTTCATCATTTTATAGACATAATTTAAATTGAACTGAATTTATGTAAAATTTTAATTTTGATTATTCTAAATGTAAAAATAAATGAAAACTATGATTTATGATCTGGGAGAGGAATGGTGGAAATGGGGGATCAGACCAGGATTGCCTCACGTGTCTATCAGGGGAAATAAATGGAATGTTACATGTTCTTCTAAAATGATGACCCATACAAAAAAAATTCTAGAATTATGCGAGACTATTAATGTTCTTTTATTATTTTCATGTAATATATCATAACTGGTGAACAGAAGATAGTTGAAGTTCATGTCACTAAAGACACATGATTTTAACATCCTTCCTCATGAGTTGATTTCAATATTAATCCATCAGCTTTTTTCCAATAATTTAAGTGTGTGGTTATTCTGTTGTGCCAATTTTTTTATATATATCTACAAAGAAAATTTCTAAGTCATTCTTGAAAAAAAGTAGGCAAATACACCATTAAGTTTTTCTAAGTTAGAGAAAATATTTACTCCATCATTTGGACATGCATGTTTTATCTGATTTTATATCTACCAACTAAAGTAGTTTTCCAAGTATTTTTTTTTCTTTTGTTTGGATGTATCCAACAGAAATAAATATGTACACACATAAATCATATGTTATGAACTGGAATCATCTGGAAGGTTCTATTGTGAAAAGTTACATGGATCAATGATGTATTGATTTCTGGTCGACGTATTTATTGATCTAACTATGATATTAAATAAACATATACAAAATTAGGTTGAAATATATGAGAAAATTGAACCATGTTTTCCTTCACTTCCTAAAACGTGAGTAACTCACAGATCATATTCATTGACTAAATTATGCCTTGAGGAGTCGGAGATGGAGTATCGCGCAGTGTTGTTCAACTGAGTTTTGTTCGATGACAACATAAAGTATGTAAATTGAAAAATTTAATATTATCAGAACTCTTGTAATTTTACTTATTATTTAAACTATTTCTATTTTTATCTATAGGGAACATAATTAAAAGATAAATAGAAATCCTAATTCATTATCTTTGAGAAGAATATATGCATTTTATAGAAAAAAGTTATCTATTTGGTTGAAATTGATGTTATAAATATTGATGAAATAAATAAATAAAATAAATATTTAATTATGTTTTATATTCTTTTATATTCTATGTACTGATTTTTTACTAATAAATTATCTGTGAAGAAATAAGAGCTTTGGATTCTTTTCCTAAGAACGTGGTTCATGAATATAAATCAATAATGAAGATTTCATAAAGATTTATTATCAATAAATGATAGAATAACATTAGAACAAAACATGACGGTGTTATGATAACTTCCACAATAGACAGTTATTCTAGTGCATCAGAAGATAGACCACATTTTGAAAATGTTTCTTAATATGGATTCGTTGAAAAATAATAATATTGGATTATTACTCTCCTGGTTGAGTCAATATAATGAAATGATAGTGGATTGATTTGATGACAGGGCAAGGAAACATAATTGATAATTGTGGATTTCATGATATTGACATTACTCAATCACTTTCTACCTAGGAACTATATGTATTGGAATAAATGGAGAAATAGTTATTCAATATCAAAGATCATCATCGTCCAGAAATTGGTGTCATTATTAAATTAATCCAAAGAAATATATTTGAAGATGGTGATGTTGTAATTGACACCATCCATGCTCCCATTAGCTCTGATCCATTTATTACTTATGATGACTCCAATAATTCAATTGTTAGATATTATTGAGAACCTAAAGATGTAGAGGGAAATATATAGAAACATTCACATGTGTTCCCATTTCTGTTGGTTTATCATGACATGAGTTATTTAGGATTATGCTATACAAATTGATTTTCTATTAATTATGAATATTTTTTATCAAAGGATACCTTCATGTAAATTTTCAATATTTACTAGTTATAGTTTTCTTAGAGATGTAATTTTTAATATAATATTTTATTGTATTCTTACCTACCAAACTAAACAAACCCAAAACTATAAAATTGTAACAAAAACTAGAAGAATAGTATAGTATATAATAAAATAATTGATATGAAAATAAAAACCAATGATAATAATGACCTATCCCAAAAAAATATAAATTAACTATCAAACAATATGAACCAAACAAAGAAGGACAAATAATACATGCCTCAAACTATTTTATTTTTTGGTAAAAAAATTGATATCATTTTCTAATTAAATTAATATATGTTTCGAAATTATGGAAACGAAACCATGTGAGTAGTAGTAATGAAAAAAACTGACGGACAACAATTATAAAATGAATGAGATGGGATTTCCTACATTACTACATGTTGTCTTTTTTTATTTAAATATATATATATATCAATAACATATAATACCATGTGATTAATTTTATTTTAAATATTTATGTAGGATCCACCATAGAGGTTCCAATTATTAGATGTGCATCCACAAAATTGTCCTATTTCTCATGTGGGTGGTGTAGGGGGGAGGCGGGGGGTTAGAGGATATGTTATAAGAGATAGGTACTTGAGCCACTGTACCAATTTATACCCTTCCCCTCCCATAGAAATACCTTCATACACACATTTTTATCCTTGTGTGTCATTGTGGACACATGGGATATTTAGGCCTCCCATGTTTTCACCACCCACAAATGAACCAATTGAGTATACTGCTACATGTTTACTGTATCTAATCATCAGTGTCATTAGGATCATATCTGAGCATACTCACCCATCATTATGGTATCCAATGATGATTCACACTCCTCATCAATATTATAATATTGGTCAGTCATCAAATCCATCTTCATTATAATCTAATTATCTTTCTTTTGGCTTCAACATTTTATATTCGACTCCAGCTCTAACACAGTTTGTTTCTATGGAACATACACTAGGACACACTACACTGATATATTGTGACATTCCTTGGGTAGTGGATATAGAGGTACCCATTGAGTAGACTACTGTAGGTATATTTTAGAACCTAACAAATTTTATTACCATAATTTATTTTCATTATAATATGTATTGATATAATATTTTTATTAATCATAATAGATATATATACAGATAAGAGGCATGGGATGGGGCATAAACATTTTTATTTTGTGTAGAACCACCAAACATAGTTGATGGTGGACTCTAATGAAGACAATAAAATGATTGAAAAAATAGAATAACAATGACTGAGTTTTTTGGAGACCCTTGCAAAATACTGTGACTTCATTCATGTCTGCATGATCTCATGGAGATAATTTCCTAATGAAGTCAAGTATATTTCATGGAAACATGTATGGGATAAAAATATATTATATTTAATGTAATATTATTTTTTATTTATATAAATTAATATCATGTTGTTATCTTCGGTTTAATTTCCCCGATGGTGAGTGTGCACTGCCAACACATCTAAAAAAGTTAGGTGAGCCTTATAGAGGCTATAAGAATGTGTTGTATATTGGATGGTGTGCTAGATTTTGCATGGAGTTAGAGGTGGTACATGTCATGGATTTTTGTACGATAGAACAGTATTAGTAAATGATTGATCATTGGATGACTATCATGTTAAAGGTATTGATCACATTTGAAGTAACTAAATGAATATTTTCATCTTTTTCTTTTATAATATTCGTTGTATTATTGATTTATAATTAAGAATCTTCCAAAAAAATTGACACTAAAAATTACCACCACAAATTGTCACATACTACGATGTCAGATTGGGAGAGGAAGCAAGTACGATTGTGGTTTATAATTTTTCATTAGGACTTTTAGTTTCTACTGTTTCCTCATTAATTTATTCGATTTCTAATGTTTTCATACAATTTTAGTTACGAAATTTATTGTTGGTAACCTATTTTTAATTATGGTTTCGTAATTTCAATTTCATTATAGAGGTATGTATTTAATATTAAAGGATATGTGCCTCAATCAAAATTGTTTTTATCAAGTACAAGAAAAATAGATGGAAGTGCAATTAACGAACCGATAGAGTAGTATATTGTAGGTTTTTATTTTCTGATTTAAATTTATAATATATATTTTTATTCTTAATAATAAATTTACATTTTTAATAAGATTCTTCAGATTCCCTTTATGCACTGGAACCCAAAAATTTTGTGCCAAATTATAACTTACAACATGTGTTGGGAGCTGAGCACCCTGGTAGAGTATATTGCCGACCTGAGAAGATAATAGTACCAATGAGGTATTGGGCATATTAAGGTACAATTTTTCATGCCACTGAGTTTGAATAGGTTAATGAACATTCACAATAGGCTAAAAAAGGGCCACACATGTGAAATAATTGTTTACTTGGTCAATAACTGAATTTTTGAAACTAGTGAATGTTTTTTTTCAGAACATCCACTAGAGGTCACCACAGCTTGTGAATAATATATGTAATCGATTTGTTCAATATATTTTTCACTAATTATCATTTATAGTGGTCGGTGAGTCAATTTGTTTCTTATTGAGGACGATTCCAAAGAAGAACCTGTAGAAGTGTATGATTTCGAGACTGAGGCTGAGGATGAGGCCGAGTACAAGGGAGAGGAAGAGGCAGACGTTGAGGATGAGGTAGAAGGAATGGGTGAGGTTGAGGATAAGGATGAGGCTGAGGATGAGGTTGAGGCTGAGGTCGATGACGAGGATACGGAAAGGGGTGGTGATGAGTTTGAGGCTGATAATGAAAGTGGTGATAGTGATGGTGATGGTGATGATCACCAAATTGATCCATTACATTGTTTACCGACGATACAGACATTTTATGTTTTATTATTTGATGTGATTGAATATTTGTGTTATTTTTGTAGTTCACATTATGCTTTTACATTTATTTGTTAATCTATAATTGTATTCTATCGACCACTGGATCTTGCACCTATCAAAAATTTCTCTATCAACCAAACCATATACCCATGCTCCTCACATCATAGTATGTTTCCATTCATGTACCTATCCCAATAGTTAATCTACACCATCTAATCATCATGAAAAATGATGAACTACCAACAAATATTAGCTATTTATAACATCCTAATACAATAGAAAAGACTTATAGCTTACCTAATGACCCTTATAATTACTCTAGAAAGAGCCATAATATAATCCCACACTAGCATCTCCACTATAAACTTGAATCATTCAAATATATTTAACCAAACAACACTTTTAATGCATAACCCATACATTGGAACTCATACCTAGATCCCATTATAAGACACCTTATACCCAAAACTACACATTAAATGGTTTCCAACCATAGGATAATAATTATAATCACATAGAGACATGACAGAATAATCACTATAATCATTAAAATTAATTAATGTACCTCAAATGAGTTATTTGATAAAACAATTAATATGTTATTATTGTCAAATTAGTTAACCAAAACCCATTCCATTCAATTATTAATACTTATTTCCTTTTAAAAAATATTTATAAACCACTATAATTATTATGAAAATAATTTCCCACCACCAAGGATTTAGGAACATGTCCAAATATAAATACATGTATGATGAATAGACCCAAATTCTCATACCACCTCGAGATAAAAGGAATAAAAATAAAAAATATCTCACAGAAAATATCATACATGAATCAAAAGATAAATTATAACACATAAAATAAATGAAAAAAATATCATCACATTTTCAATTGGACATTCCTTATACATGGGATATTTAAATACCATTACTAGGTCTATTCTATGGTCCAACAACACATCCTGCATCTTACCACCATGCTCAAATATTTAAAAAAAACAATTCTCTGTAACTTCATTGTATTTCTTGAACAAAAATAGACCATATAAAATCATTGTTAAATCCCCACAATACCTCCTAAACACCTTCTCGTATACTATGAACTTTAGACTATTGGTGAGAGTCTATATGTAATGTGGTGATATTATACTCTCTATACCCTCATAAATAAAAATATATCAATTTTAAAGACCCGTAAATTATGTGGAATTTTTTTTCTTGAATACATGGGAATTTTACAAGTCAGAAAAATTTGACGGCACATGATTATGAGGCCCAGTGTGCACGGAATCAATTTCTGATGTTTTGTTTGGGTAAGTTCAGTAAACATATGAACGAGTTTTCAAAAAATTTGATCTGTTGCTCAGAATTGAAATCCGATGTGACCATTGAACTCACAGTACTGTTATTCGCTTAAGGAGACTTTTTCTTCGACGACAGTGAGTCGAGAATAAATGATAGGTTTTGGGGTTTTTAGAGTTTGAATTAAATAAATATAAATTGTGTTGCTTTATTTTTAATTGGAGGTTAAAATGTCCTCATGGATGTTGGAGGTGGGAAAACCACACCTTAACTTCCCATGAGAGGTTATGGAGGTGGGGCACACCCAAAACTAACCTTCCGAAAGTGCTTATGATGCGAGGACCACATGGGGCTAAAATCTCCTATTAATGGTGGCAGCAAAAAACCTCTCAACTCCCCTCATTTATGAGGGAGAGTTTCTCCACACCCTCCCTCCTTTATGGTTCTACCATCCCTTTAATTAAATTGTGCCAACTCCCCTAATTAACTTGTCCCATTCCTACACATTAATTAGGTGGAGCCAATTAATTTATTTCTCCTTTTTGAATTATGTGGCTACGAAATAATAGATAAAACTATATATTATTATTTTTGTTTGGCATAATGGTGGAAACTTTGGAGAAGAGAGAGAAACTCTCATCAACAAATAATGAAGAATGAAGAATGTCGACCTTCTCTGACTTCTTTCTCTGAGTTTCTACCAATGTGGGACGTCTTCAACCGAACTACCCTCTGCACTGTCATCAACGAGCCAACACATCTCGGGAATGGAAGCGTGCAGTGGACGCGATGAACAATGATCCTCTTCATCTACTTTCTGTGACTCCTTCAACGAATGATGAACGGCGAACATAGGTAGGGTTTTTTACATGTTGATATTTTCCTTGAATCTTATTCAATGGTTGGAAAGGAATTGTTTGCGTGGGAGTTGTTGTTCATATTCTTACTTATGGATGATCCAATTGATTCCAAACTAAACATGGAGGGTACGGGCCAAACCAACATGGCCCGACCCCTCCACCATTCTTGTTTCTGACAATTTTCTTCATGGTGATGAGGTGACAGAACGATGAAGGTGGCAACGACGAAGGTCGTGCTACACGCAGCCTCCGCAAACCACACCTCCACACGTTTCTCTGGTGATCCGGGCTAAACCGCGACCCTCGGTTGAACCACCCTAGCCGCAATTCCTTCAGCCCGTGCCGCCTGGATCCTGGCCACCACCGGCCTCCCGTGCACCCCTGCTGAACCCCGACGGCCCGCGCTGGCCCAAGCTGCATCCCGCCGACCTGCCTGGCATCCTGCCTGGACTCCTGGTGCCCATCCCGGTCACCACCCGACCAAACTGGCTCCCTGGCCAGGCCGGCCTCCCAAGCTGGAGCGCACCCCCCCTCGTGGTGCCCTGGCCGAACCGGCCCGACCGTGCCCTCCGGGCCGAGCAGCGTCGGGTCGCGCCCTCGCGACGCTCCTGGAAGAACCAACACTGAGCTCGGGACAAACCACCCACACGGCCAGTTGGGCTGGCCCAGGGTGCCGGGATGGACCATACAGGCTGGACCTCCCAATGGGTTTGGCCAGGCCCTATAGGTCTGACTGGGTTGACCCAGACCAGGTCAGCCCAGACTAAGTCGAGCGGGGTCGGACTGTACCCGGGCCCTTTATCGACCCTTTGCTTCATTGGCCATAACATTGGAACCAGACGACCGTTTGACGAACCGTCATCGACGTTGGTATTACTGGAGCATCAAGATCCCTTTGAGCACACCCCACTGGAGTTTGGGCTAATGTTGAGATATGGTCAAGTTGGATTGTACATGAATCCAACCAGGCCCCCATCACTAAAAGGCTAATAAATCACAGACCGGGCATCTAATTAACGCACCGTCTGTTGCGTTGAGACACCTATGACAAGGGGGAACTTTGAGATACTTCTACATGGGACTTCGTGACAGTTGGAGTATCGGATAGTATCTCATTGAGAGGATCCTCCCAGAGACAAGCGAGCTTAGCACAGAGACGTAGTAGCAGGCTGAGACCTGACGACTGCTGACTGATTCGACTTTGAGTTATTCGACATGCCCAGTGGAGAGCGCCTTGGTGTCGCGGCAAACCAATAGTGGGGAGAACCTCTTCTTTAGAGCTGCAGACCCACGGTAATTGACAAGAAGAGTACCTCAGCAGGCTATGAGGGGGAGCGCCTCTGTGTGACCACGACAGAACCCCGGTGGGGTGCGCCTCTGTGTGAGCACGATAGACCTACGATACTCGATAGGAAGAGTACCCCATCTATCCAAGGTTAGTGGGAAGCACCTTTATATGATAAAACAGGCCCACTATACTCGATATATGAGGACTTCTCCAGCAGCCTAGGATTCGACAATGTGATTGGAAATGTTATTTGATACTACTCCTAGAACAAAATCTTGGTTTGAGCTGATTCAGTAACCATTGTGTTTACCTCTTGATTGAGATTGATTACTTGATAACTTAAGTATATCTATGGGAATATAACTAAGTGGGGCTGTCTGTTTATGTCCTAATTTTTGGTTTATCCTTGTTGGTTTTGTTAGACCTTGAGGGTCTCGGGGTCCCTACTGAGTATCATTATACTCACCACTGCACATGCAATGCCTACACCTCATTGTCTTGGATGTAGATGATAGACAACGCTGACCGAGGCTGAGTGTACCAAGACAGGATGGTACCTGAAGGTGGAACACAAGAAGTGATTGAACACAGATAAGACGGACGGACGTGGAGTGATGTAGGGGCTATTTGTACCTACCCTTCAGGTAGTATTTCCCATTGGATGATCGAGGGGCCATTTTCTATTTTTACAGTACTTATAATTTCATATTCCATGTACTTTAGAGTTGGTCTTGTATTTCCAACCCCCTTTTTACTTTTCAACACTCCATTTGTATACAGTTTTACTTAGTGTTTTGATTCCAGCTTGTACTCTTTTGTGTGCGTTTTCAAGTTATAAAGGAAATTCCTTCCTAGTTTAGGGATTTATGCCTTTGGTGCAAGTCATCAGCCCCTGACCTATGGAAGGTGGCTTTGGGGTAGTCGCGGCACATTCCCCATGAACCGGGTCGTGACAAATTGGTGTTAGAGGAGTTGGTTCTACCGAAGAACATAGGACTCTAATCTTTCTTTTCTATGAAGAAATATTGTTAGCTGTACTGAGTGTGGTTTTTAGTTCAGGGTGTCCAGTGTTGGTGCGGTGGCCAAAGTATCCATACACCAGGACCCTGACTACTGATTTCTGACACAATCCACAAAAACACTGATTGCGTATGTGTTTTAATATGTTTTCTTTAAGTCAGATCAACCAGGTATGCTCACCAAGTATAAATATTTGACCGTGTCACATCTGTTTCTTTCAAGATGCCTCCCCGCGTACGACCAACGAGAGTCTTGAGAGTAGTACGCATAGATAGCCCACCTAGAGGCAAGGCCTCGCTGTAGGGCCCTTTACCAGCAGAGGCACCAACAGAACCACTTCCCATTGGGCCACCGATTCCACCATCCCCAGTAGAAGATGATGCATACCACTTGAGCGCATTGCACGAGTTCCAATTCTAGAGGCCACCCAGATTCAAGGGAGACACGGACCCACAGGCGGGTGAGGATTGTCTAGAGGCTATGGTGAGAGTTTGCTGACTGGTATGGACACCAGTAGACTTCATGGTGATTCTTGCTGCCAGAATTCTAAAGGCAGCAGTGAGAAGATAGTGGAGCTTGATGCTCTAGGTGCATGCCGAGGAGACACTACTATTTGTAGACTTCGAGAGCCTGTTTCAGGCGGAGTTTTTCCCTTCCACCCTACGTGCAGTGTGGATACAAGAGTTAATTCATCTGTAGCAGGGAATCATGATGGTGGCACAGTAATCAATGAGGTT
Source organism: Viscum album (assembly GCA_963277665.1). NCBI lineage: Eukaryota > Viridiplantae > Streptophyta > Magnoliopsida > Santalales > Viscaceae > Viscum > Viscum album. The sequence goes on along the minus strand of OY728157.1, from coordinate 1,254,405,695 downwards.
CACCGACCTCTCGTGCTATTCCACAAATATGGCACAAGACCCATACTTCTGGTGCCAGACCATCGATAAGGGGATCAGAAGCGAGACCATGGCTTCGATGATCTCCCTCAGCATCCCAAGGCAGGAAGGGGTGTTGGAGTGAGCCCTCTTAATGGAGAGTTTCTTGGCTGAGAAGTCTCCAATAGCGAGACCCACCACTAGTGGACATGCATCGTAGTCATCTGCAGCTGGCAGTAGAGAGATGACGCAGAGGGCCAAGAGGACCAGACCCATGGATGGATGACCGCCTGACTATGGATCAGTGGTGTGGGGCACTCGGGGCAGAGGCATACATGCCAGGAGTGGGAAATGTTAATCATGTGGTGGGCATGGTCACTTGACTCGTGACTGTTCGACACAGCATTCAGATGATTTGCAGACAGTCGAATGACCGCCCATGTAAAGACATAGATTCGATCGAGGCAGTGCACAGGGAGCGGGTGGACATGGCATAAGAGTTGGTCAAGCAACTGGTGGTGGGAGTAATTTCATGGTTTAACCACCCCCACCACCAGGAGGTCCACCTCGATCACAGGGAGTTGGTGGATAGGTGATAGCTCATCTCTAGGCAGCTGAGGCTTATCATCACGACACTCCAAAGATGATTCATGGTACGATCTGTGTCTACTACACCATAGTTACAGTTCTTATAGACCCAGGTGGAAGTCACTCTTTCATTGACACTAACCTCATTTGGAGCTCAGAGATATTGACTGAGCCGTTGGCTCGATCCTTAAGGTTAGAGACTCCTATGGGAGCAGAATCAAAGATTGCGCACTTGTTCTGGCAGTGTGAGCTTACTCTAGGAGGTGAGTGCTTCATATGGGATCTCCTTGTAGCAGCGTCGAGGCCTTACGACGTCGTCTTGGGTATGGACTGGTTATCTACTTTCCATGCCCATATCTAATGTATTAGGCACAAAATGTGGTGTGTCTGCATGTATGGGACTAGATTTACCTTCACTGGCGAGAAGGGAGCCTTTGTAGCACACGGAAAATTTACTCGGAGGAGGGTTTAGCCAATAACTCTTTAGTTAGCCTGCCTTACCCTTGGAGAAGTTGATGTGGAGAGTACAACATATCCTATAGTGGTGGACCGATACATGGATGTTTTTTTTAATAATGTCCCAGGTATACCTCTTCGCAGAGAGGTGGACTTCTACATTGACTTGTACCCCGAGATGACACTGATACCAAGACCAGTGTATTGGATGGATCCTACGGAACATTGTGAGATGCAGGTATAGTTAGAGTAATTGCATGGGAAGTGATTCATTTGGCCTAGTGTTTCTACCTAGGTAGCCCCGATTCTATTTGCCAAGAAGGTGGATAAAATCTTGAGGCTTCGTGTCGACTGCCTTCTCCTAGACCAGGTGACTGTGAAGAACAAGTACCCACTCCCAATGATCAACGACTTCTTTGATCAGTTGAAGGGATCATAGTGGCTATCGAAGATAGACCTCCAATCAGGCTATCACCAGCTCAGAGTTTGAGACGAGGATGTCCAGAAGACGACTATCATATGTCAGTACAACCACTATGAGTTCTTGGTTATTCCATTATGCATTTCCAATACTCCAACAGTGTTCATGGGACCCATGATCAGGATCATCCAACTGTACCTCAATCGTTTTGTCGTAGTCTTCATCAAAGACATTTTGATCTACTTGACTACAAACGAGGAGCACCTATACCATTTGCAGGTAGTACTGGACACACTTCGAGAGCACCAACTTTATGGTAAGCTCTCTAAGTTCTAGCTCTGGATCAAAGAGGTTCACTTTTTGGGACACATCATCTCAGATGCAAGAGTTTTAGTGGATCCAGTGATGATTGAGGCAGTACTTGATTGGGAGCCACCCAGGAGTGTGATGGAGGTACGATGTTTCTTGAGTTTGGATGGTTACTACCGGAGGTTCATTTAAAACTTATCTAGAGTTTTAGCACCTCTGTCAGCCTTGATAAAGAAGGGGAAACCCTTTTTGTGGTCAGAGAGATGCCAGAAGAGCTTTCAGGAGAACAGGAAGAGGCTGACTAGTGCCCCCATCTTGAGGCTTCTGGAGGAAGGCGTAGGGTATGTAGTCTAATGCGACACATCAGTTACCAGACTCGGGTGTTTCCTGATTTAGGAGCAAGCCGTGGTCGCATATTGTTATCAGAAGCTGAGAAAACACGAGTAGAACTAAGGTACCCATGACCTAGAGTTTGCAGTAGTGGTCTTCACCTTGAATATGTGGTGACACAATCTGATGGGAGAACATTTTACCATGTACTCCGATCACTAGAGTCTCTGGTATATCTTCTCTTAGAAGGATCAGAACATGAGACAACAATGATGGATTGAGTTACTCCGAGATTATGACTTCGAGATAGTCTATACTCTTGGAAAGGGGAACGTTGTAGCAGATACACACAGTAAAAGATCTAGTGTACAGCTTCTAGGAGAGGCGATAGAGCAGCTTACTACTTAACAGATATCATTTGTGGACCAAGATGGAGAAGCTTTCCTCCAGTCTCTTACAGTCACTCCCCCACTTCATCAGCAAGTCAGGGTAGCACAACTTAGGGACATTGACGGTGAGACACAACGTGCTCAGATATCCACATGGTAGGCACCAGATAAATTTTCTTAATGTGGGGATCACGTCATCCTCTTACAAGGTTTTACTATGGTCCCAATTTCACTTCAGGAGGACGTGTTGAGGTAGTTCCACACATCTCCTCTAGCGGTGCACCCAGGAGTGGAGAAGATGTATCGGGACCTTCAATGACAGAACTAGTGGCCAGGTATGAAGAAGGCAGTAGCATTGTTTGTCTCTCAGTGCCTCACATGTAAGAAAGGGAAGGTAGAGCACCAGGTACGAGTAGACTTGTTTCAGCCTTTATAAGACCTAGTGTATAAGTGGGATGGGATATCCATGGATTTCGTGATAGGACATCCACCTATATCTAGGGGCCATGACTCTATTTTGATGATCGTTGACCGACTCACCAAGTCGGCCCACATCCTACCGATCAGAGAGCAGGGTTCAATAGAGAGCTTGGGAAGCATCTATGTGAAGGATATTGTGCGGATACATGGAGTAATATCATCTAATGTCTTTGATCATGAAGCATGGTTTACTTACCACCTATGGAAGGGGTTTCCAGAGGATCTTGGAATTCATCTTTCTCTAAGAGCCACCTTACATCCACAGACGGATGGTCAGACTGAGCGAACCATTCAGACTCTCGAGGACATGCTCCATGCATGTGTCATCATCATCGGTCGCAGCGGGGAGGATCACTTTCCTTTGGTGGTGTTTTCGTACAATAACAGCTATCACTCCACCATTGGGATGGCACGTTTTGAGGCGTTATACAAGCGACCTTGCAGATCACCCTTGTGTTGGACTGACCCTGGGGAGTCAGCACTAGTGGGACAAGAGATAGAATGAGATACCAAGGAGAATGTGATGATCATCTTGGAGTGGATACAGACTACACAGAGCGGACTGAAGTTGTATGCTGAAAGGAGGCAGAGACCTCTGGAGTTCAAGGATGGTTACCACATATTTCAATGGGTCTCACCTCGACGAGGTCGATAGAGATTTGGTCGAGGAAACAAGTTATCCTTGGGGATTATTGGACCATTCCAAGTCCTCAGCGGGGTTGAAGAGGTGGAATATCACTTAGCTCTTCTACCTTAGTTGCACCGGGTGCACGATGTCTTCCACGTATCCCAGCTAAGGAGATACGTGCATGAACCTTCTCACATCATTGACCATGGAGAGCTGGATGTCGACGATGAGGAGACTTTTGTAGAGGTTCCATTGGAAATTGAGGATCAGTAGAAGAAGGTCCTATGTGGATATTTGATACCTCTGGTGTGCGTTCACTAGCAGTACAGGAACCTCCAATAAGGCACATAGGAGCGGGAGTCTCAGGTGCATGCTCAATACCCCCACTTGTTCCCATTGTTCAAGTTGTATCATATAGAGACTTAAAGACCTGAGGTGTGGAGAATGTAATGAAACAAAAATTATGTGGAATTTTTTTTAAGTACATGGGAATTTTACGAGACCATGCAATTTGACGGCACATGATTCCGAGGCCTGGTTGGACCTGGAATAAAATTCTGATGTTTTTTTCATGTAGTTCAAAAAACATGCGAGCGGGTTTTTATAACTTTTGAACTGGTGCTCAGAATTGAAATATGAGGGAACCGTTGAACTCACAGTGCCGATATTCGATTCAGGAGACTTTTACATTGATGGTAGTGAGTCGAGAAGAAAATATTGTTTTTGGGGTTTTTAGATTTTGAATTAAATAAAAATAAAGTGTGTGGCATTATATTTATTTGGTGGTTAAAATCTCCTCATGGATGTTGGAGGTGGGAAAATCACACCTTAACCTCCCATGAGAGGTTATGGTGGTAAGGCCCACCTGAACCTAACCTCCCGCAAGAGGTTATGATGTGGGGACCACATGGAGCTAAACTCCCCTATTAATGGTAGGAGCGGAAAACCTATCAACTCCTTTCATTTATGAGGGAGAGTTTCTCCACACTCTCCCTCATTTATGGTGCCACCTTACCTTTAATTAAATCGTGCCTACACCCCTAATTAACTTGTACCAATCCTTTATATTAATTAGTTAGAGCCAATTAATTTATTTCAACATTTTGAATTTTATGCCAACAAAATAATATATAAACATATCTATTATTATTTTTATTTGGCATCTTGGTGGAAACATGGGAGAAGAGGGAGGAACTCTTGTCAACGAAGAACGAAGAAAAAAAAACAAAAAATGCCGACCTTCTTCAAATTCTTCCTCGGAGCTTCTACTGATGTGGGACATCTTCAACCGACCTACCCTCCACATTGACGTCAACGAGCCGATGCAGCTCAAGATTGGAAGCGTGCAGTGGACGTGATGAACAACGATCCTCTTCGTCTACATTCCACGACTCCATCAACATATGAAGAATGATGAAAAAAAGTAGTGGTTTTTACATGTAAATTTTTCCTTTAATCTTCGTCAATGGTTGGAATGAAATTGTTTGCAGGTGAGTTACTTTTCATATTCTTAATTATTGACAAGAAAATTGATACCACCCTAAATGCAGAGGGTGTGGGCCAAACCAAAAAGGCCCGAACCATCCTCCATTCTTGTTTGTAACGATCATTGGCATGGTCATGTGGTGACAGAATGACCATGGAAGCAATGAAATAGGTTATACTACCCGTAGCCTCCGAAAACTGTGCAGCCCCCCCGCCCCCCGACGCTCTGGTGCACCATGTCGAAGCACGACCCTCCAGCCGAAACACCCCGGAAACACTGCCTCCAGCCCGTGCCGCCTGGCTTTTGGACACCGCTGGCCTCTTGTGCACCGCGAATGAACCTCGAAGGCCCGCGCCATCCCGAGGCACGCCCCGATGGCATGCCCCGCTGCCTCGCAAGTCCTAACCGGCATGCATGGAACCCTGCCCAGCAGCATTGAGCCCTACCTGGTCGCCACCCGACAGACCCGGCGCCCTGGCTGTGCTGGCTTCCTGAGCCGGCCCGCGCCCCCTCCCCTCGCAGCGCCCTGGCCGAACCGGCTTGGCCGCGCCCTCTAGGACGAGTTGCAACGGGACACACCCTCGCAACACTCCGGGCCGAACTGCACATGCGGCCTACAGGGCTAGGCCTAGATGGTCGAGCTGAACCATACAGGCTGGCCTGCCCAATGGGTCAGGTCAGACCCAATAGGTCTTCCCGGGTTGAGCCAGACCGGGTTGGCCCATCCTATGTCGAGTCAGGTCGGACCAGACCTGGGCCTTTTATCGACGCTTTACCTACTTTGGCCATAACATTGGTACAGAACGACCATTTGTCGAACCATCAACGATGCTAGTATTCATGGAGCATGACAGTCCCTTTGATTATACCCCACTAGAGTTTGGGGTAATGTTGAGATATGGTCAGGTTGGATCGTACACGAATCCAACTGGGCCCCCAAGACTAAAAGGATAATAACTCATATACCAGACATTTGATTGACGCGTCGTCTGTTGTGTTGAGACCACTATGACGAGGTGGACCATTGAGATACTTCTACGTGGGACATCGTGATAGTTGGAGTATAAACCAATAGCTCATGGAGCGGATCCTCCTAGAGATGAGCGAGCTTAGTGTGGAGACCTAGTTACTGGTTGAGACCTGATGACTGCTGACCGATTAGACTCGGAGTGATTCGACTTGCCAAGTGGGGAGCACCTTGGTGTCATGGAAACCCCACAAAGAAGAGGGCCTCTGTGTGAGCATGTTAGACCCATGGTTGGGAGCGTCTATGTGTGAGTGTGGTAGACCCATGATACTCAACAGAAGGAGTACCTCAGCAGTCCCAGGTGAGTGGGAAATGCCTCTCTGTGACGCGACAGGCCCACAATACTCGACAGAGGAGGAGTTCTACAGAAGCTGAGGTTTCGAAAATGTGACTGGGGATGATACTTGATACTACCCCTAGAATAAATTCCTAGTTTGAACTGATTCGATAACTTTTTTGTTTATCTCTTCATTGAGATGGATTACTTGATTACATAGGTATATGTGTGGGCTTAAAACTAAGTGGGTCTATATGTTGATTTCATGCTTTTTGGTTTATCCTTGTTGGTTTTGTGAGACCATGAGGGTCTCAGGGTCCCTACTGAGTATCGATATACTCACCCCTGCATGGGCTATGGCCGCACCTCATTGTGTTGGATGCGGATGATAGATAGCGCTGACCAAGGCTGAGTGTACCTAGACTGGATGGTACCTAGAGGTGGACCGCACGGTATGACGATACACGAAGGAGACGGATGGACGTGCAATGTTGTGGAGGCTATCTGTACCTACCCTTCAGGTAGGATTTCCCAGTGGATGATCTAGTATCCTTTTTCCCTATTTATAGTACTTTTACATTCAGTTTCCTTGCACTTACAGTTGGGCTTGTATTTCCAGCCCTCTTTTTACTTTTTTGCACTCCTTTTGTATATAGTTTTACTTAGTGTGTTGCTTCTAGATTGTACTCTATTGTGTGTGTTTTCAAGTTATAAAGGAAATTCCTTCCCAGTTTAGAGATTTATGCCTTTAGTGCTAGTCGCCAGCCCCGGGCCTATGGAAGGTAGGCATGGGGTAGTCACGACATGGGCCCCTTGGGTCAGGTCGTGACATAAATAACATAATTAAAATAAAAAATTACAGAAACCATATGAAATTATAGTTATGGGATAACCGATAATAACAGGTAACGTCACCATCATGTAACATAAATTAATCTCAGGATAAACTGACACTTAGACAACAATTTCCAAACACCTTGTTGCGAATTTAAAAAAAAAGGGTGAAATGACAATGAAACACGGGTTCCTCTATGTACCCATCTCTAAATATCTTTTTAAATGATCTAGTTTAATTTTCTAACCAAATTGTCACCTGGAAGTCAAACTAAAGGACTTAATTGGAAGCAGTGTGCTCATTTAGGTTGTAATCATATTAGATGGTAGGGTCTCACCAATTTTCCCTAATACGCATTATTACATTCACTATATATATGCTTGGGAAAATAAAACAAGTACCAATATACAACATGAAACAATTGTTTCATAGATATGTTTGTTTTAGGGGTGTTTTGGTTTCAAATGGTTATTCTATATATTGGCTATATATGGAATTCATTGATGTATTTATAAGGATAATTGATATAATTACAAGGGGGGATGGTTGTTGCTTGCTATGGAATTGCATCAACGATGTGCCAATAATTTAGAAACTGTCATTATAGATGTGATAACCCAATCCATATAAATGGTTTATATGAATCCATTAGTAAAAATATGTCCCCACAGTTTGTAATAACCATTAATATATGTTGATTTTCAGTGATCTATGCCATCATTTAATCAATAACTGTTGGCATATGTCTATCCCCACTCATCATTTTTCAACGATTTAGAAAAATGTTCGTATAGTGTATACCCATGGTTTTACAGCCAATACTAATGGTTTAAAAATGTTGTTATATAATAAGTTTATAGTAGTGAGTAATAATGGTATATTCATCCCCATGTCATTTTAACAATTTTTTTTAATAATTCTATTAATTTATCAAAATTTGTGACAACGAGTGCTTAGTTACCAGTATAATATGATATAAATATGTAAATAACTAAATTTTAGTTCATGTGATTGTAAATCTTTTTTTAAAATAATTATGTTAGAAAAACATTTTGTTCTATTAAAACCATCACAACTAGATCGATGTCCATTTCATCTTAATATTTTATAACCAAAATTACAATTGAATTAAATTAATGATTTATAAAATATACTGGATGAACTATTACAATATCATATATGATCTAATTATTATGTAATTTTGGAAAATGATAGACAGTAACAATTATTTTATGAGACAAGTTCGTAATGATAATGATTACATAAACACAGGGTTGAAAAAAAGTAAAACCTATCTTATTTAAAAATCTATTGAATAATTATGTTTTAGATGTATACATTATTATAGTTACGAATATTTTTCTTTATAATGTAATTAATGAAATTAATTCACATATTAAGTATTGGTAGGACATATTTGGAACGGAGGATGACAAAGGTAAGGGTTTTAATATTATATTTCAGTATTTGAGACTTGTTTGATATTATAAAATTAATTTCACATATGTGGTTTATATACTTACAATATGATATATTATATAAATAATTATACATTAAAATAGTTGGTATGGGAGAATTATAATGCCACAAAAAAATAAGAAATATGAGTGCAGGAAGGAAGTCATGGGACTCAAAATCGAGTCCTCTCTAACACCCTACAAGGAACCTATCATGGTTAATTATATATTAATAATGTTATTTGAGTTTAAATTTAAATAAAAATCATTCCATGGGGTTTTAATTAAAATGTTACTGAATCCAAAGTGGATCTTTGTCTCAACCATTAATTCCATGTGGCATGATTATTATACTAACCATATTTTTATTTTAATAGTCCATTCACCACCAATGTATTTATCATTATCACATTGTTTTTTATTGATGATAAATAACAATATATATCAGTTCATTTTAATTTAATTTATTTCGAATCAGTTGATACCCCATTTAATAGGCTTTTTGTAAACATGTTTTTCTTTCATTGAGTTATAAATTTCCTCTTTGACATAAATGATTGGTATATTCAACCAAATTATTATATTATGAGGTATTTTAATTTTTTCTATGCATTTATATTTCTACTACATAATAAAAAAAATTTATACGTTTATTATGTCAAATAATATTTTTCCACTAGGGATATTGATAAGTGAAATATTTTCTCTTTGAGTTACATTGTTTTATATGGAATATATTTCTTCCATGACCTGGATGTTCCATAAAAATATTTTATTATATAGTAATTGACCTACGTATCAGTGTAATAATATATTTTGAAGAAAAAAAGGTATTATTAAAAAATATATAGTGTGATTTTGGAATAAGTGTATTTTTAAAATAATAAAAAACTTTTTTTCTTTCACATTGAGATAAACATTATATAATTTCAAAGCTCCATTATTAAAGATTATAAAATAAATTCATGTATCATTCTGAATACTTACCATTTATTACGGTAGGTACATTTTTATTTTTTGTTATTAATTTTTTCTTGTAAATGATCAGTTAGGTTTTTCCATTCATTTCCCAAGGTATTTTCAAAATGATTTAACCTAATGGGATTTATGATTCCTGATTTATCGTCTAATATATATTTTTATATTGATTTATAAAACTCACGATATGATACAATTCAATTCTTGAACTTTTTTTATACCATTTGAAGCATTATTTTTTTGGAGGGTGCGTTAATTTATGTGAGCACACTTTTGAGTTTTCTATTATACACTGGATTATGTTATTTTTTGACCATATACCATATTTTTCTTGATGGTTTGTGATAATTTTTTCCCTTTTATTAATATTGGAAAAAGTACTGGGGTTTTTTATTTTATAATTGAAGTATTGATGATTATTAGAAAGTTAACTATGTCTTGTTTAACCATCAATGTTATTCCTCCAGATGGGATGTGATCGTGTTATCCATTTTATTGGAATGGGGTGAATTATTTACATCCTTGATGGGAATTGAATGATAAAATAGGTAGATTATGTAATGTCATTTAATATTATTCATTATATGGATATCCATGTTTTTATTTATCGAACGGTTCATTTGGGAATTATATGAAATATCAGGTTGACTCATACAGATAATGCATTATAATTAATCCAATGATGGGTGAGACCTAGTATTATATACACCATTGATACATTTATAGGTCTAATGGCACAAGAAATCATTTTTGTTATATACCACTCCACATATTAGTATAATATCATCAAAAAAAGTGATGAAAATATGTTTTCACTATTCATAATTATGAATTTAATCATTATATGATCAATATGATTGATATAGATGTTTTCATTTAATTTTTATGGATATAACATAGTCATGATTTTAGTTGATTGTGAAATCATGAAGACTATTTATTCCATCCATATTATATATTCCATGTTTATATTTTTTTACAATCTGAGTTATATATATTTATATATCCCTTATTGAGTGTTTGAGATCACACATTCCTTATGTTTATATTCCCATGCATATGTCGACAAGTAGAATACATTGCATTTTTAGAAGGATGAAATGGGTATAATAATTTGTGGGACTTGTTGAAGTCTCTTTATAGATTTTTTTATATTGAGATATCTCTATTAGATAAGGATGTAAAAGGAATTATTGGTTTATGAATTTTTTATATAATCTAATTATATAAACAAAAAAAATGTAATTTTGGGGTCATAGATTAAATAGTCATCATATATTTTTTATTTAAGAATTGTAATTTATATTCATTTATAGTTGGATTCAATGTACGTATGTAGAGTATATGATTATAGAACAAGATCCAAGAGTGTGGGTATAAGGAATAAAATTTATATATAACAGATTCTTTTTGTATTTCTATTTGATATAATATGTTACTAATAATTATGGTGGGTTCTTGGAACAAGAAAATAATGTGAAAAAAAATATTATATAATATTTCTTATATTATATAAATAATTTTCGCAAAAAAACTGGACCATTAGATATTTGTGACATTTGTATGGATGTTAAGGTAAAAAATGAAGTAATAACATACATATGTCATGATTGTAATTATACATGGAGGTGTAAAAACCTTCTATTTAGAACTATGGGTGGCACAAGTTATAGTAAGGGAGGTACTAGGTTCCTAATGAGGTGGGTTAAAGGCCCTATGGCATGGGGGATACCCTACATACATAATAGACTATAAACAACACCCATTAACACTATAATATATTTTTAGTGGGGTATTTTTTCAATTTTATTTGAAACCCATTGTATACTCTTAAGATCTTGATTTAAAGAATACTCAAATTGGCTAGTTGACTGCCTTCCCATGGATTCATCACAGTCTTTCCCCCAAATTTCCTTTTCCACCAAGATTCAATGTTGTTTCATTAGAATTTATCTTTAAAAATATACATTAATCCACAATTTATCTTATCTTTTTCAATAATATATTATTGTAAAAGGACTTATCTTGGATTATTTTGGATTCAATGATGAATTATAGTATATCATGGAGTAAATCATTTGAGATCATGGGAATTTTTTTTATCCTTCATAGTAGATGCCTAAGTTAGTGTTCTTAATTACATTTATTATTATTTTAATGAATGGGGATTTCATAATTTTTTATTTTTTGGATAACCTTTTTATAGAATGAAATTGTGGAATAATTGGTTTTTAGAAATTAGTGATTTGTCCTGTCATATATTTACATTTATTTTAGGTGATCATCACATTGTATTTTCCTGTTATTTTATTGTTAATCTATTATAGGTGTGTTATAATTTATTTTTTTCATAGTAATGAATTTAGTTATTGCTAAACAAGTCGTGATTACATAGAAATTGAGAATGATCACATAAGTCTGTAGTAGGTGGCCATGTCCCATTGAGTGACACCCAGGCTATGCCAGTGAAATGATAAAATTTTATTTAATAAAAATTAAAATAATGTCTTAATTCATTAATTTAACTTTAAATGGATGAAACTAAACTAATATTTTAATAAAAGTATATTAGTATTTTCAATGTGTTTTTAGTATTATTTAGTGATATTTATTTCATCATGTATATTTTATTGAATTTTTAACTATAAATAATAATCTATTAGACCACTAAAAGTATTTATATTTGTGTAAATTCTATCATTAAATGTATATTGGGTTGTATGTATTTGATTCATGTTATAATATTATTTTCGATGTTATTAAAATACTATATGCTGATATTTATATTAGGTGAAATTATAAGACATTATCATGTCTTTAGTGGCATAATATGATAGATATGACTACAATACATAGAAATGATTTTTAAATAAATTTCCGTGGGTAGATATTATATAAATAAATTATATCATATAGAGAAATATTTTGGAAATATAATGTAATTATCCTCTTTCCACATAATTTCAATGTATTATGAGTCAATTAACCATATTTGATCTTTTTTCAATAGAGAAATCCAATGTTGATATAATGGATAGATTGACCAAATTTTTAGGGTGACTTGATATAAAAAATCTGGATTGTTTTAGAATAACATGACTAATTTATATATAAAAATCATAAGTACTTTTTGAATCAATTGAAGGTAGGTGGGGTATTTTTATAAATTAGATTATATTATATTTAGTTCCTTTTGATTCACTTTATCAAGTGGATTAATTATTATTTTTAAATGTATTAATTGAAAATAATTTAAAAAACACTACTCCTTCCCTGAATAAAACATGTTTTCAAAAAATGAAAAAAAATTAAATATTTTTTAAATTGTAGGTGTATATATTTTATTCAATCTAATTTTTATTGCTATAATTTGAAATTATTAATGTCCCATTGGAGATTGGTTACCTAGTGAGCTTTTAAAAAAATATCGGTTATTAAATTAATATCTATTTCACATTTCATGATGAGACCCTTATAATAATAAAGGTTTTAATTCAATAATAGAGTGTAATAATTATTAATTTATAATGATCATGACTTATTTGTTTCCTATTTCTTGAATAATTCTCTTCCTTGAATACTAAAAATAGGAGTCCCTAGCTGGAAACCCAATTGGCTTGTTCACACCATATAAAATTCTGTGTATATTTCTTATCTGTTACCAATTTTGGAATCCAATTTTTATTTATTTTTGGATTAGTATGTCATACATTAGGTTTCATTTTGGATGGGACCAATAATATTTACCATGTCATGTTTTCATTTTTCCATGTACTAGTTTACTAATAATTGTTTTAAATAATATTTCAACTATTGACATGTTCGTATGATAGTATTGTTTCATTATAAATATCATGTGATTTGTTTCATTAGAATTTCACTTATATTTTACTTCATTTTAAGATCATGTCTACTATAATTGTGTATGTAATGGTTATTACGTTGATATGGATCAAATATATTATATATATAAATCATCATATTTTCCTTGATTTGGAGAATATGTATTTTCTTGATATATTTTATGTATACTAAATTAGTATAGACTGTTTTTTCTATTGAAAAATTGAATATTTACAACATCCAAGGACATATACTATGGAATAGGGTGGGTGGAACAACCATACTTCTAAATAAATTATTTAACATCTATAAGTGATGTTCTTCATGATGCTCTATATCTAGTATATATAATCCATTACCTCAAATAGAATAGACAAAAAAACACAAAGATTTGTTATGGAAATATCTATATATATGATTGTGTGGGTGTATATATAAAATTGTTTGACATATCAAGATGCGTGAACATACCCCTTTTATTGAGTCCATTAGTCCAATGTCCAAGATTCTAAGCTACATCCAATGTAGAATGTATAGTTATAGACCCACCGGTATCCTGAGATATAAATTAAATTTGATATTTTTCAATGTATTTTAACACTATTAATATGATAATATGATATTTTTATTGTGTATAAAGAACTATTTTATTATATACATTTTTAAATGTGAATAAATGACCATCCATACACTTTTAAATTCACTATGTATCTTGAGATATTATTTATGGTTCCATAAAAAATATTTATACTAACCCCCTATAAGGAATATCTTTTGGAATATAGTTTCTCCACATACATTTTATGTATACGCAAATATGATGGTTTCTATAGATGCCTATGTTCTTCTTGTAATTTATCCCATGGCTTGGATTTTCCCAAAATCATGTGTTGGTGCTTATGGTGTGATGACTGGTGTTGAATTTGCAACATTTAATATTCTTTATCTTTTCATTCATGTCCTAAGGCATTTTTTTTTAATTTTCTTTATTAATTTCCTATTAATAAATAGTTGATAATATCTTAAATATTTTTGTGAGCATTCATATCGAGGGTTATGGTATGTTTATATCCTTATATACTCTTTTATATATTGTTTTCTATTGGGTTTTAATTATAGACCAACTATTATATGGATGAAACTTTTATAATATTAAATTGAATCTATGAATGGAATATTTATATATATATATGGTAGGAGAACTATTCCCTACCAGTATATTGTGCCCTGCAAAATCATTCTCCATACTATAGAAATCAAGGAGATCTCCTACGATCAATAGTGACCCGATTCAAGTACTGTTCATGTTTAATTTCATAGAGTTTCATAAAAAAACCCTATTCCACATTTAAAATCATACATCATGTGTTATATTATAAACTACATACAATTTAGTTGGTTTTTCATCACTAGATCAAATTTCATTGCTGACTTCCCTAAAGGTTTTAAAAACTAAAAAAGTTTAAATTAGTTATTTAACAACTCATAAATTTACCATGGACCATGTATAATTCTTAATGTACATGATGACTAAAACTAACCCCCAAATAAATTATTTTGAATATTAATTTGAAACAACCCAAAAGAAAGAAAATGTGACATTTTCACATGAAAGTAGTAGTTAACTTATATTATAAAATAATTACCATTCATTATATTAAATCAACATTATTGATGACTATAAAAATACATATTATCACACAATCAGTTAGTGGAAGATTAAATGGTTGTGTAACACACCACGATTTTATGGAATTTATTTTTTTATATTTATATTCTTTGATATATTAGGTTACAACGAACACCAACCCTAATCAAATGATTAAATATAATTATTTAGTAATGATGTTTATCACCTAGCCATTGGAATAGAGGGAATAAATGAGATTAATTAAAGTATAAAAATATATATTAAACATACGTATAAAATTAATTCTTTGGCTACTAGTTTATTATAGATGAAAATAACATCCAATTTATCGTAAATGATGCGTTTTTATAAAAAATTATTTTTATGTCCATCATGTTATTTTATTCTAGTAAATTAAACGTAAAAAATTTAGGGAAATGGAATAATGAAATTTATATTTTACTTGTTCAATTAAATGTTTTTAAATTCAACCAATATTATTGATAGGATTAATATAATAATAAATCTAAATTTAAGATTAAAAGATATATTTTTTAGAAAGAATTTTTTCCACCTTTTAATGGCGTACTTATTTTAAATATAATTTTATTTATATTTTATAAGTATTATTTTGAAAATAAAATTAATTTTTTGATATATTAATGTCAAAATTAATTTATCATGAATTTTTTAATTTTTTGAAATTATTTATTTTCCTGTGAATTGTGGAAAATATCGATATATTAAAAATGTAAGTTTAATTATATTAAATCCACAAAATAATTTTATTTTTATATAAATTTAACTAATTTTATATTTAGATATAAATAATCTATTTTAATTCATTTTAATCATCTCTATTTCTTTTTCTAGTATAATTACATTTATGAGATTAAAATGCATTTTTAATCTAACAGTTTTTCCCATCATTTTGCAGGAATATATTAACATTAAATGATAATACTTTTTTATATTGAATATAGAATAATGGATTCCATATATTTACTCATAATGAAAACATATGGTAAATATGACCCTTTAATTTTTGGCCACTATGAATATTAACAACATTATTTTTTCTTACAACAATAAAGGGTAAATTTGTAAATATTGGTTAAAAATAAAATGATAAGGACTATAATATAACCCAAAAACATTACCACATTTTTTTGGATGAATTTAATTTATTCCTTAACACTAATGTTCATAATTTGAGACATTTGCAGTCATATTTTCAGGAAAATTACATTGATATTATTTAAATCAATGAAAATCACAAAATATCAAATTAATATTTTTAATAAATATAATATTTTAAGTATTATGTTATTAAATAGTTATCATCAACTGTATATATTATTTCAGAATATAAAATATTTATCTACATCATGATTTTTAATTTTTAATTTTTAATGATAAAATAACTACATTAAATAATTTCACTACGATATTGCAATATTTATTTAAAAAATTGCCATATAAATGATTATTTTAATTAAAAATAATATTTATAATATTTATAACATTATTTTTATAAAAATATACTTATATTTTAAATATAAGCATCCTAAAATTGGTAATGGTGAATGTTTTGGATTCTTCAAAAATAGAAGATTTTTTTTCAAATATTAAAATAGAGTAATTTTTTTGTATTTATCAGTATAAGAAAATGATACAAATTTTAGCACCATTGATGTTTTATGTATGATTTAAGAGCCATTATTTTAAAATCACAAGCACTAGTAACTATACTTATTAAAAATAGTCAACACTATTCATTTTCATGATCTAAAATAATAGACTAACGAATAAAATAATCAAATAACAATCATATCATGTACTATAAATACCACCCCTCACTACCCCTTCTCATCACATCTTCTATGAATTTTAAATTTATTATATTATGACCAATTACTCTCCTAAACCACTTCCACATGTTCTTGTATTTTTTTCTCACAAAAGTCCATTTTAAGGGCTATGAAGAGGTTTTCAAGGAGACGACACACCAGAGGTATAACCCTCCCACTCTCTCTTTTAATTTTTTTTATTATACTTACCCCACCTACCCAATAAAAAATTTCATGGTAACAATAGTATAAAAAATTATCCAAAATGTTTTTATAATAATAGAACATCCATCATCATGTCTCTGATCTTCTCCTTTTATTTTAATATGAAAACATTATCTGTGATGTGCCGATTCACCACATTCACTGAGAATGAGTTTTCATTTCTAATTATCACATTAAATTACGTTCATAAAACCATTTTTCGGGTTAAAAAATATAGTAATATTTATATTACTACTTATTTAAGGTTTTTAAGGTAGTATACAAACATAATATCAATGAATAAGTAACATGTTTATGATGGTCCTAAAAACCCCCAAAATAAACCAACCATTTTTCATTAAAATTGTATTAAATTAATCAAAATCATAATATATAAAAAATGATATATGATGGCTATTTCAAATACATTAATTATATTTAAATAATTCTATTACATTTCTGTACATTTTCTTCCATTTTATAAGTACATCAATATTTATACAAAGGGGAACTGAGAATAAAACCATGAAAGAAAATTCCATATGAGCCATGAAATATAACATTATAAACCATAAAAAAGATCATAAAATAAATTAATAAAATTATGATAAATCAATTTTTTATATAGGTTCTAAATTAAGTAATTAATGTATCTTTTTTTATTGTGCAATATATTTTGTACATGTAAAGAGCCCTTTTAGAAATTAGGTATGTGCTTTCTCATCTAACTTTAATTTATATGAGATATGTCGTATTAAACACTTATTTGTTATTTTTAGTGTATGTATACTTCCATTTGATATATAATATAATTAATTTATTCAATCATCATGTAATTCAATTATTCCTTTGATGATCATTAATTTAACTAGACACATAGTGTGATTATTTACAATGTGGCAGTGGAATTCTTAACCAAGTTTTCATTCATTGATTTAAACTCATAATCCACTAATTATGTCAGGTTATGATTATTTTTTAAAAATAGTTTTTACATATTATGTTGTATATAAACTTGTTTTGTGTGTATTTAATATGGAGACAAATTATTGATTCTTTTTGTTAATACTCACACATTCTTTTAGAAATACTATTTTATATGATTACTCTTCAAAATTTAAAATGAATTATTGTTTCCTACACCAAATAAGATGATTTTCATTATCTCATAAATCCTTAATTTTTTAATAATTATTTACATGTTTAAAAGGTTCTTTATAATGAAAATATATTCATTTGTGATTGTGTGTCTTTTTAAATAAATGATTTAAAATTAAAAGGGTATTTCTCTAATAAATATTTTAATGATTTTGTTATAATATTTTCATCTATGTTAACTAATTCTATTGAATAATATTCTTAATTGATATTTATATCTTATTATACCATCTAAACTACTTTATTGAGTATTTTATGATCATTTGTATAGGGGATGTACTATCTTTATACTATTTTCAATATTACATTGGTTAGTTTATGACCATGTTTATTGACTGTGGAAATTATTTAAAATTAATATGATAGTTTAAATATGAATTTATATGTTCATTATATTCACCCATTTCATATAAGGAATGAGTTATACTTAGTATGTGTCAGACATGGCCCGTTAGAGCCCATCGATGCATCAGTAGGCCTCGCGAGTCAAAATAGACTAGGATATTGTCGCGGCCTTACCCATTTATAAAATATTCTTGGTCAAGGCCTTCATATTATGTTTATAATGTCCCAAATTATGCATTATACCATTATGATATTAGTTACTAACAATTAACGTGATTATTAAAAGTGTAGAATATACATGGGTTTGTATCATATACATTTGATTATTTATTTGGTCTTATTTGATCAGTTTTTATTCCTTCCATATTATACCTATGATAATGTTTTAATGGAATAATTTTTTTGTTATTAACCATTAATTATTTTTTTTGATTTTCTATGATTTTTTTTGTTGTACTGTTACCCTTACTGAGAATCGTAGATCACCCCTTTCCTATGTTTTATTTTTTCCTAGGATTTCATGATGTATATTATGACTAACATATAAGGATAATATATGATAATAATGGTGATTCCAAAGGATATAAAATATATTTTATTTAATTTAAAATTTTAATTTAAGGCTTATGTTTGTATATAGTTTTACTAATATACTATACTTTCGATTCATTTAGGATGAAATTTACATGTTTATTATGTCAATGTGAAAATGTAAGGTTCCATCTTTAGGATACTATGGTCAAAGTCATTATAGATTTTAATAGAGTATGTGTAGTCAAAACTATGGTAAGAAGATTTAGGAAATAAAATAGTAGATATATTTACCCTAATATAGACTTTAAGGATAACTATAAAAGTAAATCCCAAACAAAACAAGTTTATATTATTAGCTATGAATAAAATTTTCATATTATGTTATATATTTCACTAGTTTTGGTATTATAAATTTTTGTTTCAAAATTATATGATCTAATATAGTGCATTTTTCATTTTTAAATGAGATCTCAACTATGGAATGGGAACCTCAACAATTAACTTGATTCAATGAGTAAATAATGTCAAATATTTTATGGTCTTATACCGATATTTAGAAGGAAATGAGTATCCAAAATATTCTCATCATATGAGCATATAGTATCATGTTCAAAAGAGAAAGAGAAATAATTTTAAATGTACCATGGATTAAGAGGGAAGCACAAAAAACTAGTATATCTAATAAAAATTAGGATAAAGTAAATAATAAAAATATGTATCTTCCCAATTGTGATAATTGTGCAAAGAACACAGGGGTACTTTAATAAAAGTAATGATAAATTTTTACATGTGTAGAGAGAAATCCCACCATGCCTAATATTTGAAGTGTAATAATAATGATTCCAATGTACAATTAATAAACTGTATGGATATGGTACACTACAAAAATTAATGACCCAAGCATTAGGGTAATATAGATCAGAAGAAGCAATGGGGTCAAGGTCATGATTATGTAGTTACTACAGTCGAAGTGGAATAATTAAATAATTTTCGTTTTTGGATTCATGAATTATTTTGTGAAATTATTTTATAAATTATATAATCGTTATAGGAATTTGGAGATATATAAGGATTGTAATACAATACATATTCTTTAAGGAACTGGAAGAATTTGATGAATAAAACCAAAAATCTAGGGAAGTGATTATATTGTATGTTTATATTTTTGAAAATTGTTGTCTAGAGAATGATAAGAAAATTTAATTTGATATAATTATAATTAAATGTTTATGGTTATTTATTTATGACCCTGAAATAAGTTAGTGAATTAATGTTTTATACTACAATTATTATGAACATGTTCATCAATTTGGAATTTTAGACTTGTAAACATGAATTTTTCTTGATGGCTTAATGGATATTAAGGAATTAATATGTTTGGTATGTGAAAATATGATACAAATTTTATGGGAAAATAACATGTTATATTGATTTATGAAATTTATTTAACTTCCTGCTAAATTTTTTATCTTTGAATTTGTAGAGAGATATTTTACAAGAATATTATGGTTACCTACTTATAGAATGGATAAAGGATATTATTGATTATTATTCAAATATTATTTATAATATTTGATAACCTATGATAAAATTTATGGTTTTAGTAAAAATTTAATGGATAAAGTAATGAATTTTGGGTCTTATGATTCATCAATGTTCTTTAAGCATTAATTTTTTCCTAGAATATACATCTCTACATTTAATAAATAAAGTGGAGATTGATTTAAGTGAACCAACATGATTAGACTATGACATAGAAAGGAATAAAGAATGTTTAATTTGTCATTTTCTTGGTAGATAGTAAAAGGAATCCTCAAATCAAGGAAAAATATTTTTGAAAAAAATAGAATCCCTTTACTTTTATTTTAGGGAAATCAACGACCATT
Source organism: Viscum album (assembly GCA_963277665.1). Taxonomy (NCBI): domain Eukaryota; kingdom Viridiplantae; phylum Streptophyta; class Magnoliopsida; order Santalales; family Viscaceae; genus Viscum; species Viscum album. Next base: position 1,254,384,587 of record OY728157.1, on the reverse strand, counting down.
TAACCAATCACAAATTCATGGTTTTTATAGTAGACTATCTAACGACCATGTTCTCAAACACTCTCCTTAATAATGTGGTAGTTATATTTATTTTTAATGAATGCATTTCCTCTCCCAACTAATGTTCTTCTATATTGAATCCATGTTTGGTAGTGACCATCACAATGTATTTACCCTTCATTTAAGTGAAAATTTTATTTGCCTAATTTATGATGTTAGTTTCCCAAAAGGGAATTTTCATCTATGAACAATTGATTTTTGATGTAAAATTTCAAAACTGAAAGGATAAAATTTATTGAAGGATGGGAGAATTTAACACCCAATAGTATTTTTTTTATTTCTTATTCTAAATTCACCTTCTTTGACATCATAGGTTACACAGAACAACAATCTAAAACATCTGATCAATGGTTATTATGTAATTGTGATAGTTATCACATAGCCATTTAAATGGTGGTAATAATTGATATTAATTAAATTAGGAAAATATAGTTTATAAATGTTTATAAAATTAACTCATTGGATATAAATTGATTAGAAATCGAAATTAAAACTAATGGAATATAAAGTATGTGTTTCTATAAAATAAAAATTTTCCATAATATAATTTTATCATAATAAAATGAAATAATTAATATTAGTGAAATATAATAATTAAATTTATATGATACATATTAGATAATATTATTTTATGTTCAGCCAATATGTTTTATAGGCTTAAGATAAGAATAAATCTAGTATAAGCATAAAAGTTTAATTTTCTTAAATACAGATTTGTGGCATTCTAGTGGAACACTTTTTTGATGTCTGAATTATTAAAATTTTATAAATTTATTTTAAAATATTTAATATTCATTTTTATTAGAGGATTTTTTATGTTATATTTCTTTTTATTTTTATTTTTTAAAAAAGTATTATTAGTTAATAGTGATAATACAGATAATTAAAACATATTGAATTTAATTATATTCAATATTCATAATTATTTTAATATTATATCAATGTAACTAAATTATTATTTATTTGTAAATTATATATTTGATTTTATTTTAATAACTCTTATATATTTTTTCGTATAAATACATTTCTGGGATTATAATTACATATTTCATAAACAAAATTCGCCTTTTGTCTGCTTGAATTAATTTTAAATGGAATTCTATATATTATGGGTTTTTGGTTATTGAAATAAGGATTCCATATATGGATTCAGAAATCACAAATTTAGAAAATATTTCCCTTTAAATTTTTACAAAAATCAATAATATCCTTGATAATTTTTGTTACCAAGTTAAAGGGAAAATCTGAAAATATAATCTAATAATTAAATGAAAAAGATTATAAAATTACCTAAAAATGCCATATGATTATTGTATCAAGTTTATTAAACCCTTAAAACATATTTTTTTAATTTTAGTTATATAATCAACACATTTCCATGAAAATGACTTTGATCTTATTTTAATTAAGGAAAATCACAAAACGTCGCATTCATATTTTTAATAAATATATTATATAGAATATGGTATTACTCAAAAAAAATTATTTTACCCTAGATATTATATATAAATATAAAATATTTTTATTTGTACTGGTATTTTATTTTAAATTTTTAATGAAGAAATTGTTACCTTAAATTATTATGCAATGATAATGTTTCATTTATTTATTAAAAAATATACTCAAATAAATGATGAATTTAGTAAAAAAATAAATTAATCATATTTATAAAATATTTTTTTAAAAAATATAATGTCCATTTTTATAGCTAAAAATCCATATATTTTTAGGATGAATTTTGGGCATTTTTCTAAAATATTTGTCCTTTTTGTTGAATTTTGATATGCTATAATTTATGATATTTAACATTATAAGAAAATGAAATGAATTTTTTACAATTGATGGTGTATGGATGATGTAAGAACAATTATTTCAATCCCAAATTTACTAGTTTCAAATGTTTTTCATAATAATAAAAACTACTGATAATCTTGAGGAAAAATAATAAACAAATGTATAGATTAATAAAAAACACCCCTCTCCTCTAGTATAAATACCGCCCTCACCACCCCGTATCTTAAAACATCGAAAATTTGTTGATTTCCTATATTCAGAATATTTCATACTATATACAATTTCCCAATTTTTTGTATTGGTGTACTCATCAAAAGGCCATTTCCATGTTCATTAAGGAGTTTCTAAAGGAGATGATACATAAGAAGTAAAATCCTCCCTCATTCTATTTTAATTTATTTTTTATATTATACTTCCCTCAAATCATATATACAATGTGGCCAGGTAAATCCTATGTAATATATATAATATAATGTTATTATTTTAATTAAATATCAATCATCAATCATCTTATATTATCTTATTATTCTAAAAATGAAAACATTGCACGTCAGGTGTCGATTCACCACATTCAAGGGCGACGAGTTTCCATTTTTCAATGCCACCCTCAAGGCCAGTCTTAAAACCATATTTATGGTAAAATAATTATTATAATATGTTTATTTGAAATTTATTTAATGCTTTTTAAATAGTATATATATATATATATTAAATAAAACAATACGAGTTTCTAACGGTCATAAAACCCGCCAAAATATACTAATTATTTTTCAATAAATTTTTCACTAATGAATCATCATCATATCATATAATAAAATCATATATTAGAACCATTTTAAATAATGGAATATTATTAATATCATTATATTCCATATATGTAGTCTTGATCCCATTTGGCATGAACTCTCATATTTATACTCAAGGGAACCTACCACAAAATAATGAAAAAAACCCTCCTAGAACCAACAAATTAAACATTATAACATGTTGAAATGGATATAAATAAACATAATGAAATTATGATGAATAAAATCTATTGTTAATAGTTTCTTATTATAGTAATTAATGAATATAATATTATTATAAAAGATATTAAGTACAAGTTAATAACACTTTTTCATATATGTAAGGGTTTTATCATCTCATTTTTTTCTATAAGATATGAATTATTCATCATATATATGTTTTTGTGGTGTACTTATATATTATTTAATTATATAGTATCATGAATCTCATTATCTTAATTATATTAAATGTTTCATTTGTTTTTCATTAAATTTATGGTAAATAAGGCTTGACTATTTAAAAAGCGGTAAAGGAATTCTTAACCCAATTTTCATAATTTTTGTTAATGTTTAATTACATTGATAATTTCATTAATTGATTATTTGTAATGTGAATTTTTATGATCATATCTCATTTTTACAATTTTTCTTATTGACATTTAATTGATACAATTAATCTATTCACTTTCTAATGAAAATACATTCCTTTAAAAATACCCTTTTAAATAATTCTTTTTCAAAATTCAAGGGGACTATTTTTTTAATTATCCTGATTGAGAGTATTTTCCAGAATTCATAATGAAATAATGTTTTTAGGAATCATTTACAATTTTACAATGTTATTTTCAAATAATGATTTGTTCATTTATAATCTATCTACTTTATAAATTGATTTTTCCAAATTAAAAATTGTATTTCTCAAGAGAAAATTTCTATGATTTTGTTAGAGTATGTCCATCTTTGTCGACACCAAATATTTAATCTTATGCTTAATTTAGGTTTATCTCTTATTATACCGTCTAACATATTTTACTTTATGTATTATTATCACTTTGAATGGGGATAAACTATCTTGATACCATTCATTATATTACACTGGTTTATTTATGATTATTTCTTCTGATTTGGGAAATTATTTACATTTCATATACTATTTTAAATATGAATGTATATGTTTATTATATTTCACCCCCTTCATATGAGGAATGAGTATAAATTTTTATGTGTCAAGAGGGGACTTTTATTGCCCCTGGATGATTTGGTAGGTCTCATGAAACAAACAAGTTTTAGTTCTGGTCGATGACTTACATGTTAATATATAATTCTTCATCGAGGCCTTTATGGTATGTTTATTGTGTCCCACATTATTAATTATCTCATTATCATTTTATTTATTGATAATTCATTTGAATATTCTCATTGTATAATTTTTATGGTTAATTATCATTTTCATGTGATTATTTTTATAGAATTATTTGATCAGATTTTATTCCTACAATATTATTGCAATGGTTATGTCTTAATGGCACACGTTCTTGGTTATTAGACTTTATTGTTTATTATTATTATTTATGATATACTTTTTTATTTTCATACCCTTACTGTGTATCTGAACTCCCTCATTTCCAATTTTTTTCACTATAATTCCAAGATGAATATTATGGATGACATGTAATGATTATATTAGATAATTGGTGTGATTCCAATATAGTTACTTATTTTATATCATTTCGGGTGTTAATGTAGTTATTAATTTTTTAACAATGTTTCCATGGTTACTGAAATATTCATCCATTTGGAATGATATTTCCTTATTTATTATTCCAATGTAATAATTTAAAAACCCACCTCTGAGATACTCGGGTCAAGAGCATTTTAGGTATACTTCCTATTGTAGTAGTCTACACATGCTTCACGAACCTCCGATAATTACTATACAATCCAATGGGTGTATGACCAGATGGTTCTAACACATGCAATGGTTGTTACTGTTTACGAATATATCATTCAAAAGAGAAGGGATTCACTCTATTAAAGGAGGATAAAAGACATGTTCTCTACACCAAATTAATGTGGAGGTACTCTAGTGATTATGAAAATAAACACTACTAATCATTATGCACATTGAATGAATTCATCATACAAAATTGTGAAAATTTATTTCTTGGGTAAAACGGTTCTAGGGATAGAAAATAAAAATTTTCTAAGGGACCTTATTATTATTTTATAATTATCAAAAAAATCATATCAAAATAATAATAGAATTATTATTTTTTTACTTGAAATGTTTTAAAATCTGTGACAAAATTATAAATTTTATGAATAAATAAATTGAAGTTTATTTATATAATATTTAGTATCACATTTCATCCCAATAATTAAAATTGATCTTCCAATCCTCCCTAATATTTATCTCCCCCTTATTATTTGAAATTTATTACACTAAATAAATTTTAATTAACAATTCTATAATAAATATTTAAAAAGTATATTAAATATATTACTAAATAAATATTTATTAACTATTTAAATTTCTAATTAAATAAATATTTTGTTACCTTGTAAATTAACATGAATAATTAAATTTTTTATATTTATGCAATTAATTAAATAATAACCTGGTGAATTAAATATTTCATAGATATTCAACTAAAATAAATATTCCTTCAAATAAATGGTCATTAGTTTTTTGTGATTAATTAACATAAATACTTATTAAACCATTCATGGGAATTATATTTATCCAACATGTCAAATTGAAAAGAAAATTAGGCCAGAATATTAATACACTTACTATGTGACCCCCTAGGACCCTTTCATAGTGGCATTATGATACATTGAAAAAGTGTTCAATGTTAGAATCTAACAACACGTCAAACATTTAAGAGTTCAATAATTTATTTTCTTAATGGAATCTAACAACTTTTCAACATACACTATGAAATATAATCCCTTTATATCAATATATCTTACCATGACATTTGAATACTAGTGTAATCAACCTCATTAATCGATGTATCATTCATTGATAATCCAGAAATTTAAATTTCGACAACGCGAGTATGGCCATCAACAGAATTTAGTATTTCAATTACCATTAATGGATCAAATATATCATCATTTCATATAAGACAAAAAGTATATATTCTTTCTTAATTATTAATTAATATAACATCACCCAAGAATCATACTTTGTCAAAATCATGTATTGTAATTTTTTCATCAATACATCTAATTATGTGATGCATGGAGTGTATTAATATTAATATTAAAATATAAATATCATTACAGACATATGATTATTGGTGTATCCAATTACATATATTAACACAGATTAGGTATTAGTGGGTCATTTTCTCATAATCCTATTCCCAGAATATTACCGTTGATGCTTAATTTTATTTTTCAGAATTGGTTATATGAAAAAAAATCCAATAAACTCCCACATGAAATAAATTTAATTAATAATAACATTTCATCTACTAATCCTCATATAATATACATTATTTTGTACATATATGTGTTTATTAAATGGATATTTATTTTTATCTTCCATGGAAAATTTGATCAGAACTAATTAACCAATTTTAGAAAAATTTATGATGATGTTATATTTTCCTAATATGGGATTTATTTATTGATTTCACCTTTACTGCATTAGATATCCACCATTATAGAATTTTAACAAAAAAATTTCTAGGATCAATAATTCTAGGAACCCCATTATGATCACAGTTTAGGTTTTAATCCAAAAAATCATCCTTGAATACATCAAAATCCAATATATACATTGACATTATAATAAAATTAGAAAAGGCTGGATAAATTAAACGCTTCCAACTCATAGACCATCTATGGAGATTAAATTCATATCTTAGATGTGTCTTCACTTCATTATGGTATATTTGGAAACTAGAATCAGTATATCCTATGATGGGTAGTTATATATCTCCTCTATATACCTATAGTTTTTTCCATTGTATGCCTTGAGTATATAAGGATTGACTTAACAATAGTCCAACCATGTCCCCGATATCATCTAGATATCTACCTACCATGCTTAAAAAATATAAGATCAATCCTAGTATATACAATTGAAAATATAGAAAATCCTATCCGAGATATGTATGTGATCCTTATTATTTTCTCCCTATCAATTTCTAACTCTCTATCCCTTGCTACGCTTCAGGACACATTCTATTATAGGGATGTATACTCTGTGACACCAGAAGAAATAGCGTTTTGAAATATTCCATACTAAATATATGCATTTTCTTGTCTATATATTTACATTAATTCATATCAAAAATCATTTTAGAAATATCATGTATGATCATGATTACAATGATATATTCTTATTACCCTATGTCTTTCATTGATAAGCACTTTTTTAACAATTCCTTAGCTGGATATAAGAATAAAACGTCATTTATAATCAGTAATAATTCATATAAATATGTTAATTGTAATATGAACACACACCCACTAAACATCTTGTAAGAACATGGATCACATTCCTCATTTACGAAATCAAATTCCCATATTTCGTCATTGAAAAAAATGTTCCATGAGGTAGATACTTCCATTGACCCATTAATGGACATATAAAACTTTTATCTCTTATTGGAATTTTTTGGAGTAAAAAATCATTCAGGTTGTGCCAGATATGAGTATCTCCAAAATATCCCATAAATGAAATTGGTTTTCAAATCCATTCATAAAATCTCAGAGTCATGGAAATCATCTATGTTATGTAGAATCATGATGGATTTACACATGGAAATCAATGGAAATGATTTATCATAGTCAATAAATTGATGTTTTTAAACCATTTAGACACTATATTTCTTTTTTAGGTACTCACATAACCTTCCATGTCTAGTTTTTCCAATAATAACCACTATAAACTATAGGATTTACATTTGTTAGAAGATTGACCAAAACCTAGACCTAGTTAAGATACAGGGAATAAATCTAAAATATCATGGATTCATTCAATCTTGTATAATTTATGCTCTATAATTCTCCATTATTGTAAAAATATCACTATTTACTACCAATATGATTTCATAATAATTGGTGACTAGAAAACCATATATTCGATTACTCACACTACTAGGGTTATCCTATTTGGATAATCTGTTTCATGAAAACCATCTTTTTTGTGGAACTACAAGATTTCTTCCTATAAAGAAATATTCTGTATCATAGGAATCAGATTTATAAAAGTGAATCTTACTTAGTCTATCATTCATTATGATGTTATCCCTCTTATCAAAAATATCTGTTCTTATGATGATTAACAGCATGTCTAATGAGTTATATAGATAGTATTCCCATGATTCTGATAGATATCCTATAAAAAAACAATTCACGCCTTGTGGTGATATATTTTTTCAATATATAGATTTATCGAATGTTTCACAACCCCATGAATGATTATGTTACAACATGATTTTTTTCTATACATTAACTCATATTATACATGTTTGTCACCACAGTTTGTGCTCGGTTTACAATGTTTGATGAAACATGTAATGTATATACCCAATGTTATATAAAGACATTCCTTTCTCATAATTTACCATAATATATCAAACAATATATGGTTCACCCATTCAATAACACTATTCCACTATGGTGTATAAGAATAATTGGGTTGGTATATAACCCCACACTCCCATAGATTTTCAATGAATTATTTGTTAAGATATTCACAATCATGATGAAGACCAAAACACCATTATCTCCTTACTAAGTCAACTTTATATCTATGTATATTTTACAATGGATTTAAAATCATACCTCATATAAAATAAATATCATCATTTAATTGATTTTTCATTACAAGTAATGATGACATAATAACCACCTCTAGATTCTATTAGAAAAAGTCACACATATCTATGTGTACCAATCATAGAAGCACAATAGATTTTTTACCTTGCCCAATAAATGGTTATTTGGACATTTTTCTTTTTTTAAAAGCATTACAACAATTAACATATTTTAAATAAAAATATTATATCTAACCACAATGAACGCGAATTTTAGAAGGCTACACATTTATAATACTAAGACGGTGATTCTACAAATGGGTGTGAAGTGGGTCTATCAATTTAATTAAATATAAATTTCCAATAATTGGTTTTTATTATTTAATTTATCTATAAGAATAATTAAATTTTCTTTACCTTAAAATATTTTGGAAATTTAAAAGAAAAAAAATTTATTTCAAAACATAAAAATTAAAAAATCTGTTTCTTAGAAGGATGATTAAATTATGTTTTTTTAATAGTTGTTATATAATAAAAATCTTTTAAAACCAAGACTATACGAATAGGAATCAGAAATTTGGAGTCTCTATGCATCCAACATCACACCATTGGAAACCCATTAATCCTCCTCTCCTTTGGACATATTTTCCAATAAAATGTTTCCTAGTATATGAATATAAAAGTGATCACAACTTTGTAATATAATACCCAATGTGAATAAATATAAATATTAAATTAGATAATGAACACATATGAATCATCCACTTACTTCTGTAACATTGTATAATTCTTCTTCCAATGGCCCAACCTACCTCATGAAAAACATGTGTTATAACTTTACTTTGTACTTATTAGGATGTCCATTTTCCTATAATTATAGTGCTCAAGAGCCTCAAACATTGATGGTTTTCTCAAACCCTTTTTTAGGTTTTCCCTTTTGTTCAACATAAGGAAAACTATTTTTTTCAACTTATTTCCTTGTATGCTAGTGGTGTAAATATATTTCTTCCTAATAGGTAATTTCCACTTTTAATGATATTATAATTAATAATGAAATTCCATAAGCAATTAATAAATGATTAAAAGAAATTATCATTCCATTTTTCATGAGTGATATTCATTATAATCAATATAGAAAATTATATTAACTATATAAGTATCATTTGGTGTATACACTCTCCATTTTAACATGAATAATTCATTAGATATCTCATATCTCTCCTATATCACCTTCTTTTGAGAAAGAGCATGAAAGTGATAATTTATGATATACTCATTCATATCTTCATGGTTCATCAAAATGTCCCTATCTCGAGATGATAACATGAAAATTTGGACATATGTGGAATCATAAAAATGATTCATCTAGAGAGATTGTTTTTCTAATATCCTGTTTATATGGAATTATAGGATATCTGTTTTATAATACTAATAATTTATGTTCATGGATTAGTATACAACTGAAGTACCTATACCTTTATTGATAATATGAGTTGGTGAAATGGTTATCCTTTTTTAATATGGATTAAATTAATATTTTAAGTTTTTAGTGAGTTTCCTTTTCTATAAAAACCATGTGATTAAATATTGTACATTATCAGGGTTATAGAAAAATATAATAAAATTAATTTAATTTTTAATCTCCCATTATATTATCAAAATAATATCTCACACCTTCAATTCAGAATATCTTACATCATTGATATATAAGTATAATGAATTAATACTCACATCTTTTAAAATAAGAGGGAGGCTAGAAAATCTATCTGAACTTAATTAGGAAGTTGTATATTTTGAAATTTAGTAACTCATAGCTCCTTTATCCATGGAGTAGAATTCTTATTTGTCAACAATGAGAATTGGTGTTTCAATTTATTGTATGTTTGATTACTTTTCAACAATAAATTTTGTCATCCAATTGTGTTGAGGTATTATATATATTATTTCTAATTACAAGATGTGTTTGAGAACATATGATTTAATATTCTCATTTTATACTATTCCCAAGAAGATGGTGTTTCAGATTATGGTAAATTTAAAGATTTTATAAATTAATATTTGATCATAGAATGTTGATCCTGATAATACTAAGAGATGGGTTGATTCTTTCTTTGGAAGTAGATCACCAAGATAGGTATTCATCATGAAAAATACACTGATAAATTTTAGGACCACAATTACTATGATATATTATGGAATGAATATGTTTATAAGTGTGTGAGTGTTTGTAGTAGTTTGTAATATGATGAAAATTTAATGAAATAAGGATCACATAGATAATATTTTTTTGACCATAATTCTTTTGAGTCTCCTCCAAAATAAAATTGGACTAGAACGATTTTCTAACATATAAATATGTTATATGAATGGCAAAATATGATTTGTGAATTTTTTAGAATAGAATATTTTGAGATGGACTCATTATGAAATGGATAAGGAATGATCTTTTTGAAAGTGTTACATAAATAGGAAATGTTTCATGAAATATGAATTATGAAAAAGTATATGATTCTTTTAATGTGTGATGAGAAAAAAAATGTGTATATTAAAAAATTAAATATAGTTTCATGATCCATGTAATTAAAGATGGAGTTATGTGCTAAAGGAAAAAACAAATAGTCAATGTGCATTTCAACCTGAAGGTTTTCTACAAGTAGTGTGATAAAAAATGATGATGGTTGAAGGGGAAAATTTTCAGTACATAGTTTTCTAACAAAAAATTTGTGGAATCTAAAAAATTTGAAGATCTAAAGGCTAGGATTAATGAATTTGTTCTATTAATGAATTTCATCAGTGAATAAGTAATTCCAATATTTGATTAATGAATTAATTAACCTGTGTCTGTGAAGGGTAGGTGAGATACACATAAGTAAGCATGTATTATAAAATATGGGATATTCACAATGTATTGAATGTTTCATAAAATGGCTTAATTTTTAAAAATATTATGATTTTTATGATTACTGTGAGTTTCTCAACACATAGGATGTTACCCAAATTGTGTGAGTTCCATGAAATTTTTAGAGTTTTCTGAAATATTGTTAATTGTGTGAATATGGTTATTGGTTATCTGCATCAGGATAATACAATATAATGTTATTGTCTATCATTCTATTCATTAACATTAAATAAATGTATTCTTAGAATACTAATTCAGTAGAAAATGTTAATATTCTATAATTGAGATGTTCACAATTAGGATATGAAATCACATTTTTATGATCAATATGATATAATTCAGTGCTTCAACTTTCTTATAATAAAGTCATAAATTCATCTTGGATATAATGATATTTTCCTCCTGAATCATTGAGAAAATTGGGGGGGGGGGTAATGTGGGTGACCCTTTGGTATAAGTGAGCTAACCCAAAATCTTGTAAGGGGATAATGTTAGGTTAGGTGTTACCAAGACTATTCATCCATAAGTAGTGTGATTCATAGTGATATTTTTGAAGGGAACAACACTAATTCATGATAGTTGTACATATCCTAATGAGGATGAACCATGTAAATAATTGTGTCTATATATACCTTATGCATGCACACTTGGAAAGTCAATAAACCATAATAATTTGTATTTAATGAGAATATTAAGGTAAACCTCATGTTTGATAGGACAATATACGTTATGGGATGTCAGATAATAAGTTCTAGTATTTATAATTCGATAATTCCTTTGTACACCTCGATTCACTCCACATAGAGTGATCTCATGATATGTCTAAAGAATAAGCGTACAAATGGTATCAATGTAATGGTCTATTTTTTTATATTTTTTATTTTTCTAACCTGATTTGATATTTTTTTTGAGGATTAAATCCACAATGAATGATCCATTAATTGATGTAATGAATTTCATATATTCTAAAAATTAGTTCATATGATACATAGAATATTATATTGGTTTTTCTTAATATATGTTGTCTTATATGATTTTTTGTTTAGTAAACATAGTGTTATATTTGAAAATTATCAAAATAATATTTCAGTTGATGATTCTGTTAAAGTTGGATTAATGGAATTACATGGGGAAGATATCAGCAAAAATATATAATAGTGTTTTTATCCAAATACAATTGACATTGTTTAATGAGTTTTTTGGAAATTAAATAAGGTTATGGGATATGTGACCTATAAAAATGAAAGAGGATGATGAAAAATAGGATGTTATCATAGATTTTATGTATATCAGATGAGGTAAAATCTAAACATTATTCTATTTCTAATTCTAAACACAACATGGTGAAATAATGTGTAATTTTAGAATCACTTTTAGATGTGGAATGGATATGTGATTTTGGTTATGAAATTGAAAAAATTAATCTTTTTATTCAACATAATTCTTATGAAATGACAGTTATAGTTGATGTTTTACAACGAACTATTTTTACATGTATTAAATATAAATTTTAATTTTTTAATATTATTAATAAATATCATTATATATTTTAAATTTTTTTTCATGATTTTGATGTTATAATGTGGAAGAGTATCTCTCACAGTGATAAGGGAATGGAAGTTCCCCACCATGTTGAAAACATTGAAAAGACATGAAAATATTCATTAAGCATGTTCAGTAGTTAGATAATCTTCAATAGTAGGGAACATTTTATGTTGACTATTAGGTGAATGTACACATGAGTAGATGATAATTATTCTCATTATGTTCATACCTAGTAATATTTTAGATTAGTTATTCTGAAAATATATCCCCTAGTAAGAATTCCAAATGTTAATATGTCATCAGATATTCTGGATTACATGCTATTGTAATGGTCCATAGAATTTAAGATTATTTTTAATACATATCATGACTCTTGCACATAGATTATCAGACTAAAACTGTGTTTTTATATATTCATGGGATGTCAGTGAAGATGGGTTTATCATGAATAACATGTAATTATTTATCATTTAAATGATGTATTTTTCCCTTTCATCTTTATGGGGGTTGATATATCTACCCTTTTATTGGAAAATAATAATCATGTTAAATTCAAATACCATGGTATAAAAACATGTTTATTTTAAATAGTCAAAGTATTCTGTGTGAATAGTGTAAGATTATGATATGGATGTGAAACCTACTTGATGTGATTTGGAGTTATTGGGATTGTATTATAATGTTATATTCTCATATGTTTTCATGACAATTGGGAAATTATGTTCATTCTATTTGGGAGCCTTGGCCCATTTCCAGATAGTAGAATTAGACGTTTGGAAATCCCTCCTACTTTTAATGAAAAAGAACTTGAGAGGGTCCCACACTGAGTGTTTCTTTTAATATGAATTAATTCTATTTGAGTGCAGTCAGGGGAATAAATAATATTCTCAACATAGATGACATATTTTATTCACGTTTTATCTATCATTAATATTATATAAATATTTATTCACAATATTGTAAATAAAATATATACATTTATTTATTGAATATTTTGTTATTTTTTTTCTAGTCAGTGAATTAATTTTTTTAAATAAAATTTTTAATTTTTTTGGACTCAGGTATTCAATGAATGTAGATGAAGGTGGAATGACAATGATTTAGTATAGTTTTAAATATTTACATTCAAGATGGTAAATTTATATTTTTCATTGCGATAGTAACCACCAACCATAAAATAATATTATTATTAATTTATATGTCATTTGTTAAGATTAGGTTTATAGTATTATTTAAGGGTTATTTGGTAATTTCATATTATTTTTACTTAAACCCTAACTCTAAAAAGAGATGTATAAGTCTAATTTGTAAGGCTATTAAAAAATTGTTAATTGTAGTGGAGAGAGGACATCTCTGTCGAATTCATCCTTTATTTTTCTCAACAGAGAAGATAGAAAGAAGTAATCCTTTATGCTAAGAGGAACAAGAAGTGACAAAAACAATGAACAGAAGATTATAAATCATCTATTCTAGAACCTAATATTATTGTGTGTATCTTGGGTATCAAAGGATCGTGTTTGGGTAACTACTTGGGTAATTCTAGTATTGTATTGTATAAGTGAAATGATGATAAACTCAAAACTATTTTTTTAAAATGATCTACTAAACCAATTAAGAAAGATACAATGATCATATAACCATTATTCTAAGCAAAATTAAATTAATTTTAAAGTTAATGTGAAAAATATACTCTCTCGTGGTTCCAGGATTTTATATGTCAATATTTGATGGAAATATTTTATTGGTAATGATCTTTACATCTTGTACAATTGGAAGAGGATCCATCAAATACAATAAAACAATTATGGATATTATCCCACCAGACACTTCTTCTATTCCATTAACATTCAAGTGGTATTAGAGGGGTCACTAATTAAATTTATGAATTTTATGTTTATAATTGATGTTCACACATAATAGTGGATATATCATTAATTTTTATATAATTTTCCTTAATTAAAATTTCAATTAAAATTCTTTCATCATTTTAATTGCATTATTCAGGATTCATATTAACATATATTAATAGGAATATGTGAATAATGGCTGAACATTCTATTGAGATTTATTATTATTTCTGGAATGTGATAATTGATTACAAGTTCGGTTGCCAAAGTACATGTGATATAGCATGGTGCACTGTACGAAAACATTTTATGATATATATAAAATGCTATGATGTAATAAAAAATGACTCATTTATTATAAACCTCTTCATGACTAGGCCAACTTGGAACGAAAAATGTCATATTAAACAGTGTTTACCTTACATACACGTTGTTTAGTCTACATGATTTACATGAGAAATTAAAAAAACCATGAGGTTAGATACAAATCTTATAAACTTGTGAGGCTGATTGGACATGTTATTAAATAAAAAAACTAGGTCTATATAACATAAACGGAATGATATTTCATTATTCTTGTTTCTACAATACGAGTAAAGTAACTCGATGGGTTATGGGGAAATATAGAAAGTAGAAATCACATTGTTTTGTCGAAGTACTAGTTTTGTGGACCTACATCAGAATAACACAACAAGTCCTTCAATATAATACCCATAAACATGACAAGTGTGATATAGAATGCGTAGTTGGATTGTACACATGGTGTACTGTAGTTGAGTTACATTCGGATTGCCCAAGAATTTATCCCATTTACATTGAAATTATTAAACACATCATGAAACTCTTATATACAGTCCCTGTAGTTTCCCATGAACATAGAGAATTGAATTTCATTGGATAATAAGATGTGACATTAAATTATAATTACATTAAATTACACAATATGTATTTAATAATATTAAAATGGTTTTAATGATATATAAATTTCCAATTAATATATTATCACTATATTAAATAATTCGTTGTACATTTTATTTTCCACGAATTGCTTTATGATGGGTATCTCCATGAAAATTTTGTTAGTTATTAACATATAATTGAATCTATCAATCAATTAATTAATAAAAGTTCATTTATTTTAATAATAATGAATGGATGGATATAAATATTAACAAGTTTACGTTTTCATTTTTCTTTTATGTGTATGACCTTTTGGGAAATTTGGAGAGACATGTGTATGAATTGTTTTTATTTAATTTAATTTATTTCAATATATTGTAATTAATAATTATTATTTTATATATGATGACATGTGAATCATATCTCAATCGCTTCTTATGTAAGACATTAATATAAATTGTAATTTGAATAATTCCTCGCGAATAATCATTCTTCCATCCACATGTGTGTTAATTATAATTATATGTAATAAAAAGTTTATCATAATGATTTTGGAGGTGGGTTATGTTGAAATTGAGTTGATTTCATCACTATTGATGCACATTTTGATAGGTGGAATGCTTCATATCATGTCATTACTAACCTAATGAGTTTTCCCATTGCCCATAGGTTGGTTTCATGTCTACTCAGTTAATCATCCATAATATAATATTGTCATGATGTTTTTTAGTTACTAATTTATTTTTCTCTTGTGAATTATTTTTTTTGGTATAAGACCATAATAAAATAAATAAAATGATTAATATTTAAATATATAATTTAAACAAATTTTTATTTTATAATTTATATATCATAACATTGTTAATCACTCACATTAATTCCACATAATATTATTAAATTTTGTAAAAGATAAATCTATAAAAAATACATTCAATAATAATAAAATCCTTCAGTCTAATATTAAGTCAGAATAATATTTCCCCTATTTAATTAGAATTGAAACCAATAAAACTAAGTGTTTTACCGATACTTATTGGGATAAATAATTTTATAATGGTTTCTTTTTTGAATGATTTGGGTTGAGAAAACCTTTTAAAATCATGTTTAGTATCCCATTCTAGAAATAGTGTATATCACATTTTTGAGTTGAAGAAATCACAGTTAGGATTTGAGGATATGGGAATAAACTAAATGGATCAAGGTGATACATGCCAACGTTTCACAAATACATTCCTAACTAAATAACATTCAGTAACAAATAAAGCCCTCGATTGGGTTAAATGATGCATTATATGTTTTATTTCCACTATAATATTTGATAAATTTTATATACTATGTTTAATAATGAGGGATATTATGACTCAAAAAAATAGTGGGTGCCTGGATAAAATTATTTTTTAGATTATTGAAAAAAATGTAATCATGATAAGTACTAATAATATTCTAGTCCATTAATTTAGAATAATTAGTAGTTAATAATCCACATTATACCTATTATAAATGTTGGATAAATACCATATCCTCACTAGCACCAAAATCTAGTAATGGTTCTGAGGCATAAGACATGTTTTGATCCATGAACATAAATATTAAATGTTAGAATCCTCTTTACCTGACAAAATTTCAAAGAAGCTGAGTGATGAAAATTCCACTATCAATGATAAAAAAATTAGTGATGTGGTTGACATTTAGTTTTTAATTCCTTCATTAATGTCAAGTGAAATATTAATGTCTCATGAAGACTTGAATGGTAATTGGATTCTTGATCATATAAATTTTTTATATTAGGATAGCATTTTACTAGAATATTTTGAACTATCCAATGTAAACATTAATGTAATCTCAGAGATGTAGCACCAAATAGGCTACACAAAGTTAGACTCATCCAATTTATTGAGGGCCTACATGTAATTGGTTTTATATTACCTGAAGAAC
Organism: Viscum album; assembly: GCA_963277665.1. NCBI lineage: Eukaryota > Viridiplantae > Streptophyta > Magnoliopsida > Santalales > Viscaceae > Viscum > Viscum album. The sequence goes on along the minus strand of OY728157.1, from coordinate 1,254,367,045 downwards.
TACACACTAATCTAATTATTGCATTAATACCTCATATATTCTATAATTTTTTTGTTAATTTAGATATAAAAAAAGAATAACGTATCTATCAATTAAACTCAATTTTGTTCACCAATTAGATTTGGAAATAAAGGATGAAATTTGGTTCATCCTGATAGCGAATAAAAAGATCCTTGTGTGTTTATTTGAGTGACAAAAAACCATCTTGGATTGATAAATAGAATCTGATTTTGATTCATGGTTTCAAGGAGGGGAAGACATGCTAAGCAGAGCACATGCTATCATGGGACAAGATATAATCTCATTTTGAGCATCTCATAATCGGAAAACCGGAATTGGAGACACTTCCAATGAATTACATCTATATAAGGTTACAATATCTATCAGTTTTAAATTTTCGGGAATGACATAACTACCTATTATAATTTTTTTAATTCTATTAATTATGTACTCTTGTTTTCCCACATTATCTTCAGAAGGTATCTTGAAATAAAAATAATTAATTTGGAGAGAAATAAGAAATACAAAATAAAGAAATGAGCATGTGAATTTCAAAAAGTTAAAATATTCTTCATAAAATCCTTTCGTTATGATAATGGTAATATATAATCAAGGTAACATGATGATATTGGGTTTTTATTGTGAATTAAGGGCCACCAGATGAAATAATACACCCAGGAAATGAATCAAGGGGATGATTTTGCTGAATTTTTTATCTAGTGCAATTGATATGTTTCTATAAATTGTGTATTTGATATAACCAGTGGTGACCATATGTGTATTGAAATATATAAATATTTTACATTTAGAATTTATTACCAAGGGGAGGAAGATCTACGAGTGTTTAAAAGAGATAAAATATATATTATCCCTCTCAAGGACTACAACATCATGTTCCTGATGGGAATACTCTTATTTTTTAAGAATATTTATGATGTTCCATCCATTAAAAAAGAATATTTATGTATCCATAGATAACGTGGATATATGTTTTAATAATGTGGATAAATGATACTCTTTTTAAAAATATAGAATTTTCATGGTAAGGAATATCTAAATAATGTTCTTTATGTATTATATTACTCGAACCCAGTAAAGGGAATCGACAATGAAACTACATCACATCAATCATACCACTATAAAAAAACTGTATCACCAGTTTGGTCATATAAACAAAACTATTTCATCTAAATGAAACAATGATTTATATTTAAATCCATTTTAACTGAAAACATATGTTTTGTGTCAAATGTGTTTATAATTCAATTTAAAAAAACCCATTTAGTGGAAAAAATAAAGGGGAAAACATATTTTTGAATTAGATCATATTGAAATTGGTGGACCATTTCTAATTGAATCAAGGGGTGGGTACTCTTACTTCATAAATATTATTAATGATTTTTGTAGATAATGACATATTTTCATGATCATTTATAATTCTTAATCCATTGAATGAATCATAGAAGGCAATAATTTCTTTGAGAAATTAATCGGTAAGAATATTAAGAAACTTCACTCAAACCATAGTGGATAATATATTAGTAAGAATTAATTGCTTATTTTTGGAATTTTGTGATTCAATATTAACTCACTCCTCCTGATACACGTCAATATGATGGTGTTAGTGAAATGATAAACCACACATTTCAAAAAATGGTTATATCTATAATGAGTCATGTGAGTATATAATTAACATTTTTGGGATACATGTTACTCAATTTGTCACATTTATAAAACCAAGATCCAACTTATGTGGAAAATAGTTTTCCATATAAAATTGGTATCAAAGTAAATAAATGTTTTCAAATATAAATGCATCCTTTTATGAAGTGTTTTTAATCCCAATTCATCTAGAAAATATATAGATCGAGGTAGCATATTTACCTTAACAGGATAACCTATGTAAACAAGGAGATATTAACTATAGGACCTCTTAAGAAAAGAAGTAGTAGTGGAATGACATGAAATATTCCTATGAGATAGAGGTCATATATAATTAAGATAGTGAGTGAGTGAGAGAGATCAACATTAATAAAGTCCATTATCAAGGAACATAAGTGTTGTAATAGGAATATATTCCTCAATTTCCAATGGAAGAAGATGTTATTGGGGCAAAATAACTCTGTAGGAGTATAAGAGTGGTTATAAAACTAGAATGGTACGGTTTTCTTGACATTGAGGTTGCTAACTCATAATTAGTTAATAGTAATGATCATATAACCTATAAGGATGTGGTATGTGGAACATATATTTCCTTGACTAAAAGATCCATAAATTCTAAAATTGATTACATATACAAAAACCAATTCTGTATTTTAGTGGATCCTCAAGTTGATGTAAAGCCCATTTCTTTTGAATGGGTATTCAAGAAGAAATTAGACATGGATGAAAACGTTCATACTTCTTAGTAGAAAATGGATCTAAAAGAGGGTAAAGTGTGTAATTGAGTAAACTAATATGAACTCTTTTCACCAATTACAAGGTTGAAATCCACTAAAATTCAACATTTCATTATGGTTTTCAATGACTGTGATATTTTAAAAATGGATTTCAAAAAATCATTCCATAATTGTAACCAATGAGAAGAAGTATATATGACATAAGACGAAGGGTTTGTGACTCGATAATATTATAATAGTGAATGTATGTTAGAAGAAATCATTAATAGAATAAATAAACCACTCAATTCATGGAAGATTTGATTTGATGATTCAATAATAGAATCTGGTTTCATAATGAATGATTGAAAGACTTGTGTATAAAAATGATTCACGAAAAATCTGAGGGGTTTCATAACAAAATATTTAATTGGATGAAAACTTATTGGTTATTGAAAACAATTCATACATTTTATTAATTTTTGGTGGAATAAATACTTCACCGTAATGGACGTAGGAGAAATGGTATATATTATTGTGTTCAAAATCCATTGTGATATATCCAAAGGATTTCTTGACCTATGTCAATTTATATACATAGAAAAGACAATGAAGAGATTAAGTATGGAAAAATCCATGTGGAGATGGTTTCTAATGTCATATGATATTAATACTTCTAGGAAAACATGTCCTCAAACACCAATGGAATGGAAATGGTTGGAATGGATTCTATATGTGTTTATGACTACGTCAATCATTTATGTTATGATTTATACTTGGTTAGAGGGTACCTATATGTTAAGTGAGGTTAGTTGATATTAGGCTATCCTATGTGATTTACATTAAATGGTAGTAAATATAATCCTTATGTATTTGTAGAATAATATGGATATATTCTTGGTTTTTGGAATTCATGACCCAACCCAACAGGGCTCGGGCGATGACTCCCCTATCCCACCTCCATAGGCTGGGGGCTGGCGACCAATGCCATGTAGGCTATCACCATCACGGTGGACTTAGCCTATAGTACATATATGCACAAACCCATATACACCTCCATGAAATATTATACAAACACACACACACACATACATATATATGTCCAATGAATAGACATACATGCATATATATCTTCAAAATTAGACTACAACATACGTACAAAAACTCTAAATATAGAGATCCCCAAAAGAACAGACACAAAAAGCGTCCATCCTGCTCTGAAGAAAGGGATTTTTTCCAAACTCTCATCGGTATGCTCCTCGTCCAATCTCTTGTGAAAACCCTAGTCATTCCAGCTACAACACTAAGTCTACTCTGGGTACAACTGGGACTCTGTCGAAGGACCAATGGTCAACATAAGTTAAAAGACATGAGAAGGAAAAGATAGTGTAGGGCTGGGTATAAGAATACATAAATGGAACCTAAACACTCCAATACAAAATAGGAGTAACTAATAGGCATCAGTTAACTCAACCCACCCGAGGGAACATAGGTAGATAGAAACTTCATCTTGAGACCATCATCAGCTATACATTACTAGTCAGTTCGACATCCCAATAATTTTAATGAAAGGACACATGCCGTTGGGAATCCCAAAACATAACCAGATATACTCAGCACTATCACCAAGTATCATGGTCCCAAGGATTACTGTCTATGGTTTACAACTTGGGGTTCCAATACTGCACTCATAATAGTCTCTTGAGGTACCGACCTCATAGACAACAACAAGAGCCAATGCACCCCCAATATTCCTCAAAACGGGGGAAAGATGAAAAGACTCGTAGTCAAGGTTCCATCCCCAAAATCCCATATGGAACTTGACTGAGAGATTCCACACAATTAGTAAAATGAATAAATTTCACACCTTACCATCCCTCGTGATACTTGTTCGTGAGTGCTTTCTCGATGGAAAACACTGCGAAAGAATTCATTTTTTAGCGAAACTAGTTCCCACTCCTCATGTAAGGGATCCCACCCATGATCCACTAGGGGGAACCTAAAATGCTTGCTGTAAAATGACACTCGGAATATGGTATCACACAACAACCTGAATTTGGAAAAACTCATCTCGTAGAGGATCAGCGAATGAGTACTGTTGTCCACCCTAATATAAAAGAATCTACTAAATAAAACTTCATTATCTCGATCTAAAACCCTAGATTTCATATCACATAGATTGGGGATCACCTCCATAGTACTATTGGTTATAATAATACCTCATTCCGCATCTTTTAACTCATGTATATGATCCACAGAATGCTAAAAGAGAAGTTGTCAATACACAGCTAGAGGGTCTCCTCCCAGGGATCACTAGGGAACCTTCCCCTACTAGAAAATACTGGGTAGAGGATTGATGTCTATATAAATATTGGTCACATATATTCCAAAAACTCTACTATGGAGACAAGATGGTATGTGAGAATCGCACTGAGCCTCTTGGGGTGATACATGCTTAATGTCCAATGAGTTCATCGTTGAAGCAGACTGAGGAAACTCACTCTAGAATGTGGGAATGCACCCCAATTGCACATAAGAAAAGTATCCAAATAGGGGTCATAGTTTTGTTAAGGGGACATGATTGTATAAACCGTGTAATAGCCAAAGAGGGGTTATAGTCCACTAAAGGGGACATGATACTGAAAACCATCACTGATGAAGGACCAGGGGACCCACACAACCCATCTGATCCTAAACTCATCATCCGATACTAGGGGGAACCACTAAACCCGGCTAGTAGTTACATCAAAAAAGATACCATGGGGACCCATTCAATCATGTTAGTCAGTGTCGGTAACACAAGATTCCCACATGACATCTCCGACACACCACATCTCATAGGACCAAACCATTTCCAGCATTGCTTTCAGAAAAAAACACATAGGATAAGTTATTCATTCACCCAAAATAGACCACCAGTGAAAAGTGTACTCTTCAATGCAAAGGGTTTTCATGGGGACCACACCTCAATCATGGAACACATAGAATGGATCGTTCCTCTATGACGCTATTGAAAACAACATGTAGAATCAACAACTCAATATTCCCAAATAGTCACTTTGTAAAAAATTAACATTTCTACATTTGATAGAGAAATTGGCCCCGTGGGACCCACACCATGATTTTGGATTATAAAAATGAAATAGGTGTTGAATTTTCCCCCATAATGTCAAGGTCACAACACAACTGAGGGTGCATCAAGTAGACATCATACACAAGGGATACGTCTGATAAAAGATTCTCAAAATAATAATAATATAATATTATTTTTATTTTTGGGCATTTCTTTCCATCGACTGTCAAGACTGAAACAAAATTTCCCTAAAGTAGCCTCAAAATTTCCACCTAAAAGAAAGGGTTGTGTGGATACATATATCACTCAATTCAGACACTCATTTAAAAAGATATGGTGGTTTAAACGCCCTAATACCATTTTGATCTGTCTGTCACCAGAGAGCATGTTAGACCACCACTGCCTCACTAGAAAATGCCTTCGCAGGATGATTAGATTTATGCTAGAGCCACTGGAAATATAGAAGGAAACCTTCCTTGGAACAAAGGGGCCACTCTGGTGGTCCAATAATTAATTCAGGACTAGATCTGGAAACCTCGAGATGCGACCATCACAGAATCAGTCTCCACATGGAGATCCATCATCGTTTTGAAGTGAAGAAATGTTTATGGATCTTATAATCTCTAGAGTGCCTCATCCGTCACTCAAAACTTGATCCCGACTTTGATCTAGAATCATAGGATCATGAAATTTGTAGATCCATGCTATGCTCGACGTTTTGACATTTTTTGGTCGTATAAAAAATTTAATGATAAAGAACAATGTATAATAGATGAAGAATAAAAAACGTGCAATAGAAAACTCAATCTGATGAAGTCTGTTTTTAGTTTTTTCTTTTTTGAGAGAAAATAAAAGTATCATAAATGGAAAAAATCAAAAACGAAAACAAAACTATGATCGGGGAGAACAAGAATCGGAATGATGTATCCTACTTGGATTCTAGATCCGTTATTGTGTCCTTTGCACTTTGATCTACATGTTCCAGCAATTTCATTGCTATCTGATAAAGATCAGACGTCTAATCACCATTGTCCAGAGCTCCACCATCATCATGAGAAATTATCTAGCTCTGGATCATTTCTCTTAACACCTATTTATAGGATACTTCCAATGGTCACAAAATTCAAACATCCTACACTCTCTCATATGAGGACGTCCCTAGATAAAATCCCCACTAAAAATTAAAAAGACATCTCAAAGATTAAATTTGAGTCCCCATTTATATGTTACTAGAAATAGAGTTTCAAATAGATCAATTCGTATATAATTATTTTATTTAGGTGTTTTTTCCTATGGAACGTTTTCTACAGATGTCCTATACCCACAAAAGTTAAAACCTGCCTAGGGTAAACTCCAAGCTTCATACTCAAATGTGGACTTAGATTTATTATCCAAGTTATCGATTGATGGATACCCACTTATGCCACATGCATAGCATAAAAATAAATAACATTTTTATAAAATTTGTTCTGGGGAAACTAACCCTCATAACCACATGCCATCTCCAAGATTAGCTGTGGAATAATTTGTAGGAATAATCAAAATTCTGACCGGGAAAAACTCGAGACACTACAACCTCCCCACATTAAGACTTTTCGTCCCCTAAAAACCAGTATCTAGACCCAAAGGAATGAAAAATGTCTCTCAACTGGGTCTCCCACAACAGTGAGTTCACCGAAACACCATAAAGCCACAATGATTTCTCGTTCTTCCAATAAATCCACACTCTATGGAACTTATGATCACACCCATGTCTATATCATCACAAGTTGACATCAGGAAACATGGAACATGAATCCTTATCTACGATGGGTGTAAAACAACAAGCACTTGATATTTATAATATCATCGAGTATAGAATAAATCAACCCTCACCAACCTGATGTACAGACTAATGAAACCCCGCTTCAGATGTCACATGTCAAAGGAAATCTTCCACCACACCTCGACACTATCCTCTCTAGGTGGAATTGACTTGCCTGCATGGGTTTTCATCAAATATTATCAATGCGTCTTAGTGGGGAATGTTTCCCTCATACATTTGATCATGAATATAGGTTTAACAAAACCACACCCTCACATCTCAACTCGTGTGGTACAATGAACAATCATGGCTACCTAAACACATATCGGGTCATACTAGGCATTTCGTGGAAAACTCCGAACACAACACCCCACCCATAGAAAACATGTCGATGGGAATCAACCAATTCATGTCAACACTGTAATCTTTGGGAGGAATTGACTCACCCATGTAGTTTTTCATCGCGCCTCAAGGAACTGACTTTGTCGGGGGAACTGTTCATCCTTTCTGTGAATTTGAAGCCATGAAGAACGACAACACAATCTTCTCAAGTGTCATGCATACAAGATGACATCCAGAATGGGAGGGAAGTAATTAATAATAAAGACCTGCCCATACACTCAAAACGGGTCTTACAAGTCCCTCAACTACAAACATACATCCTCACCTATTGTACACAAGTCAAAGGGACTCGACCACATCACCTCAATATTAACCTTTTCGGGCAGTACTGACTTGGCCACATTGATTTCATCACGTCACATATACGCATCTTAGTGGGGGTATGGACCCATATTACTATAATAGTTTAAGGTACATCAAACAACACCAACCTAGGGTCTTTCCAATGCGTCTCTCCCTCTATTGAGCAAAATCCTGACATACAACCATCGAAGTCTACCATCATGGAATCATCTTTAACCATTTATATCGCACTACTCTCAATGATTGTATCAATTGAACTAACAAATGATGTATTGGAAAACCCAAAACCCAGTCTTATATGATGAAAGTAACATTGCTTCCTTGTGAATAGTGTCCTAATTTCATGAGTCTAATGGTATGTTATTAGATTCCTGGTGATTTGATACATCAGATTCCACACCAACACTGTATTCCCTAGCCTGAATGTTGATCATGAAACATCCTAACCTTGATTATATGAATCCCAAACCAAGCTCATAGCTAGAACAACTTCGTTATGAGGTCCCAAAGGTGGATCGTACTTTGATACCACTCTTTCACAATCTAACCCAGCGAGGCACGAGTCACGACTCCCCAGACCTGCCTCCATAGGCCAGGGAAAGTTGACCAACACTGAGTAGGCTATCGTACATCAGGATTCCTTGACCAAAACAACAAGAACACACACACCCACACACACCTCCAAAAAAATCTAAAGATATATATAACAACTAAAAAGAAATTCATTCATACATATATCTCTAACCAGAGTACAATAGAATTATAAAATAGAAAAATATAGGAACCACTAAAAGAAAGGATACAAATGCATCTGACCATCTCTGAAGGATGAGATATCTGTCAAACTCCCACCACCAAGCTCCTCATCCAAGCTCTACTGAAAACCTTTGTTATTCTAGCTTCTATGCTCTGCCCACTCGAGCCTATGTGGGACTTTGTGAAAGGACCGGTGGTTTTTACAAGACACGAGACATGGGTGGGAAAAGACCATGAATTTGTGAGTATAAGAATATTCAGTAGGCACCCAAAATCCCCAAACCATAATAGGTGTAACTAATAGGCATTAGTTAACACGACCCATCCTGAGGGAACCCTAAGAGAGTGAACCACCATCTTTGGACCATCCTTGGCTATACCCAACTAGTTTGTTTGACATCCCTATCTTGTTAATGAATGGAAACATGCCACACAGACTCCCATAATGTATCTAGATATACTTAACACCATCACCAGGTCTCATGGTCCCAATGATATACAATCCATGGTGAACAACTTTGGGTTCCAATGACACACTCACATTAGTATGATGAGGTACCGACCTCATAAACAATATATATGTCCAAGACATCTATGATATCCCACAAAACAAAATATGAAGTTCATATGAAACTCAAATTCGATGATCCAAACTCACCGTTGTAGATGGTACTCCAATTAGAGATGACACTACATTTGTAAAATGAATAAATGGAACACCTGACCATCCCTCGTTATACATGTCTGCAACGGCACACTCGACAGACAATGCTATAAAATAATTCATCCATTGACTAAACTATATCCCACTCCTTTGGTAAGGGATCCTACCCAAGAATCACAATGGGACTTCATAAACACAAACTTGTACACCAAACCCAATAAGGGGTATCATGCAACAACCCAAATCTGGTCCAACTCATCTCGTATAGGAACTGTGCCTGATTAGTCTTGGTCACATAGATACAGAGAACTCCACCAAGGAAAATTCTACGATCTCAATCCAACACCATGGAGATTATATCGCTTAGATAAGGGATCATCACCCGAGTATTTTTAGCCATCACAATACCTCAAACCCCATATGGTAACTCATGAATATGCAACACAGAAATCCAATAGAGAATATATCGATACAAAACTACTATTCATCTCTTAGGGCTCACTTGGGCTCCTCAAATAGTAAAACATCCTATACAGGGGATCGATGTCTAGGTAAATATCGGTTACCTAAATGTTGAAAACTCTACTAGGGAAACACGAAGGGACATGGGGATCAAATCGGGCCTCTTAGGGCGATACATTCTAAATGTATACTATGTCCTTCTTCAAATCTAAGTTTCGAAAATCACTCCAAAATGTGGGAACACATCCGTGTTGCATGTAGGAAAAGTAGACTAGAGGGGTCACAATCTAGTGAATGTGACATGATACTTAAAATCTTATAATATCTTAAGAGGGGACACAGTCTGGTGGAGGGGACGTGATACCACAAACCCTTGCTCCTAATATACAAAAGGACCCACTCAACCCCACCTGATCGTAACATCATCATTTGAGTCAAGGGGGAACACTCAACCTAGCTAGTAGTAACATCTCCAAAGAGACCAGGGGACCCACTAAACCCTACTGGTCAATGTCACGAACCCAAGAAACTCACATGAAATTGGATGTACACTGTGTCCCCTAGGCCTAAAATGAATCCACCATCACGTTCTATAAGAAAAAACAAGCATGATAGGCTATTCAATACACATAAAAGACTACCGGTGAAAAAGGGTACTATTTAATGCAACAGGTCCTCAAGAGTCCCACACCCCAATCACTGAACACAACAAAAAGATCTCATCGGTATGATGCTCTCAAAAAAACATGTTGGATCAACTAAACCCTCATCCTAAACATATACAATGTGAAAAACTCAGGTTTCACCATAGTATGCCCAAACCGGGTCTCATGGTGTCCACCCCACAATTTCAGAATACACACCCAAAATTGGTATCTCACCATCCAGCATAATGTTAGGTTTTCAAATCAACAAGAAAATGCACCAATCAGATGTCAGAATCAGAAGATACGTCTGATATAAGATTCGCCAAATAATAATAATATAATATTAAAATTATTTTTGGACATTTCCTGCCACCAAGAATCCAGACCAACACAAATTATCTTCTATGTAGCCTCAACATATAATCCTTGTTGAAAGGGTTTTAGGGATTAAGATGACCCAAAAATACAACACCCATTTGAATGGTATTGGGGTTTAAACACCCTCTTACCGTTATGGCTCGACAAATGATGGAGATAATATCGGACTGTTGTTGCCTCACTGAAAACCACCACATCTAGACCACTAGACCACTTTTAGAGCCACCAAAAATATGGAATAAAAACATCCACTTAACACCGAGACCACTCCGGTGGTCCAAAAATTTCTCCAGGACCAGATCCCTACACCACATTATTCTACCTTCACAGAATCAGTCTCTGCTCGGAGATTTGTTTCTGGTTCAATGTGACAAAAACATAGTAGATATTCCACTCGTCAATGTACCTTTTTCGGTGATCAAAACTCAAATCCATCATAGAGACATAATCCTTGTATCCCAAACTTCACTTATCCTTTCTCCGTTCAACGTCTAGACATTTTTTCATTGTATAAAAAAGACAACAATGACTAATGAGGAAGTACGAACAAAGAACACAATGAACACGCAATCAAAAACACAATATGATGATGACTATTTTCATTTTTTACTTATAGAGACACAATCTGAACAATATATATTTAAAAGAATAAAAAAACAACAAAAAATCATCTGGGGAGAAGAAAAATTGAAAAAAAAAGAAGCTTACCTGGATTCTAGATCTGCCATTGGGTTTATTTCCCTCTAATCATCTAGAACCTTCATTTTTGTCATGATACGATGAAGATCGTATGTCGAATCACCATTTTCCAAAGATCCTCCTACAATGAGATAAATTAGCTAACTTTGTCTCATTCCTCTTTAAATATATTTATTGGTGGCTTCCAGTGATCACAGAATCCAAACCTCCCATGCTCTCTCAACTGAGTCCCCCCCTAAGGGAAAACATAGTTGAAAATTTTAACGGTGATCTCAGATTTCCAATTAGAGTCCCCATTTTGATGTTATTTTAAGTAATGTTTAAAAATATTATTTAATTACTTTATTTATGTGTTTTCTCTCTAGAACTTCTTCTATAGAAGGCATGTGCCCACAAAAGATAAACCCCTCCCAGGGTAAATTCCATGCTCCGTACTCTATTGTGGCCTTAGATTTCTGATCTGAGCTTCTATTTGAGAGATACCTAATTCCTCCATGTGTATAGTATAAACATACATAATATTTTTATAAAATATATTCTGAGCACACCGAGCCTCAGAACCACATTTCGCCTCTAATCCTAGCTCTGGAATTATCCATAGGAATATTCCAAAGTCTAACATAGAATAACCAGAGTAACTACAATGGAGGAGATAAATAACTTATCATTTAAAGAAATATTGATTCTACTTTAAGATATATCAATTTGATTTGATGTAGAAGATGATATACTTATTCAGTCTGAATAGAGGTTCTGTGAGATAGAACATATCAGTGTACGAAATACTTTTAGACTCTATATAATATTTTTTGTATATTGCAGCTTCTAAGGAATCTAATGAAGCCATTTTGATACATAAAATTATTTCTAGAAAGGAACTCTATAAAATATTTATGATCATATCACACTCCATTGTGATAATGCTAATATAGTTTAACTCACAAATGAGACAATTTCACATTAGTTGATGATGAATATACATCTAAAGTATCCTATCTTGGGGTATTTTTCTATAATATGTTATGTTATAGTGATTAGTTTATCTATGGAAGAAAACATTTTAGAACCCTTGAATAAAGCCTCAAAATATTATAAACATGATCATTCCATGGTCTCTAATATAATAAAAATTCACAGGTTGAATTCTATAGTATAAGTTAGAGTCTATTGATGTTTCTGTTCTCAATGAAAATATTTGTACTTTGATGAAATTTACATATGATGATTTGAATATTAATAATATATATTAATACGTATTCTTCACTATTGGACATTAATTTGGCATGTTAATTTACTATAGTATTTTTATCATTGGTAAATGCATATAATTTCCCCACTATGATAAGCACCATGAAAGGCCTTGATGATATTCTTAAACCTAGTTCTATGGTAAATAACATTCTATGTTGGGGAATATAGTATGTTGAAAATATTGAACAAGTACTAATGTTCATACATGACTTATTTCCATGAAGTTTTTACTTAGTAATCACCATAAAGTGAGATTATGAGAATAGAACTGCTTGTATGAATTCCATATATTTATGTGTCACAAAATATGCCTGTATATGATCCTGTATAATGATCCATATACATTATAATTTTTATTAACACATATCACAAATCTCATGCTTATATTTACTAACCATGACCATGACACCATATATTTCTAGGATGTTGGGTACATTGGTTGAATCATAAATTTCATGTTATCAGTGGATATGTCATGGAAGGATTTTTTTACACTCCATACATTTGAATATTGATATCAATACCCTCTAATTAAAATGGGATTACTAAAAAAATTATATTTTGATGCAGTTATAATGTGTTTATTTTTGATAATCAAAGAAATATATATTAATAATGTATGTTGATGAAATATATATTTATCCATATTGAATATATTTTTTGAAAATGGGATTATATTTAAAAATGATCAGTTGTATATGGTTTTCAATGTTACAACATTATGTTCATTCTCTTCGATGCCTGACTAGTCATTAGACAATAATTTTTGAGTTTTTGAAATCACACCAAATTCCAATGAGAATTATTTCAAGTGTTTCACACACTAAGTGTTTCTTTGGATATTGATAAAATTATATTTGAGATTCATTAATGGAAAAAATATTATTCTTTATACCGAGATATAATTTTATTGTTGTTTTATCGATTATAGATTTTATGAAAATGATTATTCCCCAAATTGTGATGAAAAAAAATTTACTTTATTATTAGATATTAGATAATTTTTTGTTATCCATATTTTGAATAAAAAAAATTATTTAGGAATAAAATAATTAAATAATTATTTTTTGACATATTCATTAAATGCAGAGAAATACCTATAGTCCGAAATTATGTTCATGGATAAATAATATTTTTAAATAGGTAAAATAAAATTTATCACTAGGAATATTAGTGCATGAAAGATAATATTAATATTATTAGTTTATATCTCACTAGGTATAACTTCATAAATTATATTGTTTATCTTTTATTTTTGTAATTAAATAATACATTAACAAAATCCCTAAATCAATAAATAATATTTTATGTATATTGTGTAGGGTTAATGGTGAATTTATAATCTTTATACACAACTGAATTTATTCTATAATTACTCATCCTCTCCTCCTCTTAGGAATGATAAAACCCATAGACAATCCATTGAACCTGATGGGACATGAAATTATATAGAAGAACAATACATCATGATAGGTCTGATATGAAAGCATGAGATGTTCTATTGGGTTTTCTCAAAGATCAAATAGAACATGTGGACAACCTCTAGAAGGGTTATATAATTGTATCATACTAGTGAAATGATGGAAATCCAAAATAGTTTATTAATATGATCAACAACAACTTTGAATATATATCCATAGATGAGGTAACATTTCATCTGATATAAATTTAATTAATTTTAAATTTAACATGTAAAAGATCCCACATATGTGTTATCATATATTATATGTAAATAATTGATGGAAAAATCTCATTATTAATGAAATTTTAATCCTTCAAAATTGGTAAATAATTCATTGAGTTTTATAAAAACATTATGGATATTCTCCCAAGAAGAATTCCTAACTTCTTGGAACCATTAATGAAATCCAATATTGATGGAGTACCATGAATGAAGTGTACAATTTAATGATTGAATATTTTTCCTTACTATAAATAGGTTTAAGGAGGAATAATTATGACTATATTTTATAATTAAAATAGTTTTTATGTGTTTAATATATCAAAATTATATACATAACTATGTTTCCCAAGAGCCCAGAAACCAAATGGCCATAGAGAATGAATTAATGGCATGTGTTCAACCCTTAAGATCACTATGTAAAGAAATTATTTTATTTAGAGGTTCCATAATGGACATAAATAATTCATCTAAAACTTGATTGAAATTAATGAGATTAGATAATGACATGAGGAGATGATGGACACCACAAAAGAAAAGATAATTATCCCTCCAAAAGCAACCTAATATTCTGGAAGAGTAAAGAAAAGTATGGTCAGGTAATATAGAATAAATTCAATATTTTTTGAAACATATATATCTATCGTTACACATAAGAAAGAAGAAAAAAATTTCATATACTGTTGATTTTTTTGGCACACCATGGATAGATGTTTGAAATCCAACAATCCAATAAATGTGACAATAATTTTTAGACTTCCAGTATATCAACTATAGATATACCTAATGATGTATGAATCTAATGGTAGATGATTAATTTTCATTGTCCTAAGTCACATGGATATGTATTTTAAATAGTATGATTTCATAGAAGGGTAATGAAGACATAGGAGGCACTTATATACATAAACATATCAAGAAAGACACCCCTTTGTAAATAATCTTATAAGGATGTATAATAGGTTAAATGATTTAGAGAATGTGGAAGAAACTACAAAATGGTGTATCATACACCAAAATCTATATTTACACAATAACTCCATTTGATGGAGAGAAGGTAAATATTAATGTAAATGAAAATGGTTTCTATATATGAATAAATTTGAAAATAATGTTAATATATCTTCAGAAAATAATGTTTATTCCAAGGAGGATCATTTACATATTGTGGAATTGGTTCCCCAATGACATTACATAAATAGAAATAAATAGAGAAATATAAATATATAGTAGAGAATATTATATTTGGTGAGATTCCCAAATGTTTCTATACATGATGTAAGATTTTCAAGTGTGATCAATTAAATAATATTGGAAAATATTTAGAAAAAGAAGGATATTAAAAGAAGTATGTGATTAAAAAACACAAAGGGGATCAAGTAGAAATTAGATGAGTTTTTTTGGGTACAATTGATGATTAATTACATTAAGAGATGATTTAATTTCTCAATCAAGATATGAAAAAGGGAGAAAGAATGTTGGATGGTGAAGTAGTGGTTCACCCTGGCTATACCTATTCCCAATCATTAGGATCATCGATTCATCCCCTCTATCTATATGTTTAAATGATATTGAATACTATTATGTTTTTTTTTCTAAAATGTGATATAATATATGGAGAATAATAAAAAGTAATGAAATGTGGTTTTTTGATGTGCATCATAGTTCTAACCCATATAAATATGTACAAGATTAATTTTTTTTGTACATGGAATCAATGTGAATGACCATCGAAGAAGTCTTTTTGTACTATAATGGAGTCACAATGTTTGGAGCC
This sequence comes from Viscum album, assembly GCA_963277665.1. Classification (NCBI taxonomy): domain Eukaryota; kingdom Viridiplantae; phylum Streptophyta; class Magnoliopsida; order Santalales; family Viscaceae; genus Viscum; species Viscum album. Next base: position 1,254,350,770 of record OY728157.1, on the reverse strand, counting down.
TCATGCAGAGAGTCAATATTTCAATTATTATTGTTTGATATTAATATATACAATGAATTTATTTCATGAAAACCGTATCTATCCAAATTTAGATCATAAAGATATATAAATGGTGAAGTAGTAAAAAATCACAACTCATGTCTTATTTATTTTAAATCTAACATGTTATATAATCTAGGAATTTTATTGATACCATAGTATTCTATAGTTGGGTAACTAACATGCAAAATTTTATGAAAATATTCATTGAAAAATATAAGAATGTAAGGGGATTTTTTATATTCAAATTTAACAAATGGTTTCACTGGAAAATAAGGAATGACACCCTTTGGATGTGATGAGAAATTAAATAACAATATATGTTTTGAAAGGGGTCTCGGAAGATGAATAAATGATTCGTCATTTCAATATTTTGTATCAAGAATGATTCAATGAATTATATCATCCATCATGTTTTTATTTGGGATAATAGGTTTCATGTTCCACAATTGATCTCGACATTGTATTGTGAGGTGAAGAAGAACTCTATACGAACTACTTGATGAATTTTAATGATCTGTAACTCCATAATATGTATCAAAGTAATTTCATTCAATGAAAAAATAGAGTTATTAACATTTTCTTTTCATCCTACACTGAGTCTTGACTCAGTAAGACTATATTTTTTGTTGATGGCTCTTAGTGTCACAACTCAACCCACTAAGGATTGACCCGCGACAACCCCAGCCTACCTATAGTAGGCTAGGTGCTGGTGACCAGCAACAAATAGTTATTTCCATCAAATGGGAGGCATCATCTTAAAGTAAATTCACACACACGCATATCCAAAACTGTGTAATGCTAAAATGTAAAAAAATTGAATCAATGCATGCATACATCTAATTTCCAATAAAAAAGAGTGATTATGATTTTCTAAATGTGTAAAAAGAGGAAAAATACAAGACCAACCAAAACTATAACGAGCCCTATCAGCTTGAAGGGAGTGTACTATGTCAAATGAAAGCTCCTTGAAAATACCTAAATCTCAAAAAAGATGAATGTATTCTCCAGTCGCTCTCTATTCTTCTAATACACTATAAAATGGGTCATCATCTGTATAAGACACGACACAAATGAGAAAATACATTGCATGGATGATTATTCCAATACTCTGTAGACACCCTAAATACACTAAAAATGTTGATCCATGTACAATCATCTCAATAAAAGATATAATAAATAATAAATGATATAAAAACCCATATATACTAATTATATAACCCTATAAAAATCCATGAAATCATCTGATAAAAATGATGATGAGTTATGGATCATTGGGACTGATCTAATTGAAGCTCACTTTTCTCAGATGACACTAATAGATAGATAGGGTCTTGCCGAGAACCATTGGGGGAAACCAAGAACACAACATGGATCAACCTACTATATAGGGGATACAATTTCAATGATACTAAAAACCCTAACAATAAGACCTGTTATATGGATGATTTACATCATGATTAGGTAGGTTTCACAAATTCCACAAACCCTATAAAAGAAAAAATGTGATAGAGAATCAAAATCTAGTCTCACAAAATGACTATGAAACTCTATCTGAGATATAGCTTCTATAAGGTATCACAATCTTATGATGTGGATGTAATTACAAACTATACCCTTAAGTTAAATGACCACGCAGAAACATCTACATAAAATGGTGAAAACTATGTAAATGAAGAGCTAAAACACAATTGAAAGGGGTGTATGGTGTTTCCCAGTTGGTACACATTGTGTGTAGTTATCCCCATCACATCATATGTGAGAGAGCCTCACATAGAATGTCAGTCTCCATTTACACTATGTGTAAAATAAGTACATGGATTGTAGAAATACATAGTATCATTCATTTTTCACCTACTTGTGTTCATGTTTGGTGGCCTCTTCTTTGAACTGTCCCATGTACATGAATTCATATTTGTGTCATAACACATGATGTGAAACTTTTTCCGTGTACATTTTCATAAATCTGTTTTCTTCTTGAAGTATAATTTGAGCCAAATGGGATGGGAAATTTTTTGTATGATAAGTGTAAATTGGTGTGTGATACTTATCATCATTCTGAAACACGAGCCTCTGCTGAATAGGACCCACAAGATATGTAATCCCGATTTAAACGTTGTGTTGCTCATGATTTTCTTAATCCAGTGGTTTTTCCTCCATTATTCCTCAATTGAATCTTACTCCTTGTATCTCACCAAAAATCATGGCATAGATCTCATATCTTGACTTGTTCTGCACTCCACTTCATGCTCGTCAAAATCCATCCATTTAATTGAATTTGGAAAAGCACCCCTAACAGCAATATTTCAGGTGCTACCAAATAAGAAGAATAATCCTCAATCTGATCCCGTTCTCCTATAATCTAATAATTTCCTTCATCGATCATTGAACAACAACCTCCAAATAATTATGTAAATAAGGTTTCAATACATTGTGCTGAAAAATGATCATGAAATGATCAGATACTATGAATTTTTCAAACCAATGGATAAATAATGTACCAAGGATGATCTAATAAATAAAATATAGATAAATCCATAAAACATAAAATTTCAAGAACAAACAATGTATTTTTTTCATCTAGACAAAAGCCATTGTCATAGAAGGAAATGAACAAAAAGGAAAAATTCATAATGATCAAAAAAATTTAATAAATTTAATTATAGAGGTAATGTGTGTATCAATTCTATTCATGGAATTGATCCATAATATCCTAAGATTAAGAAGTGAGATAGAAATAAAATATTAAAACATAATACATTCATTTTGGATAAATGATTGATATAGAATGGTAGTATTACTAATGATAGAGATAACAATAGACATTGTTCACACATAGATTAACGATCCATTCCCAATCCATCATCATTCCCCAAGAAAGATCTCTAATTGTTATACAAAATAACCATATATTGAGAATTCAACCATGATAATTTTCTATAATCTTATACATTTAGGAAAAAAATTTATATTGCATCAAAACAAACTAAATAAAATAATTATTTAAATATTATCCGTCATATAAACCAATGATGGAATTATCACAAAAATATCTAAATGAACATGGATATATCATTATTAGGGTGAAATCAATTCTCTCAACTCAACTGTCTTCCTAGGTTTCTGATCCAGGCCCCCATTCTAGATTTAATTCATTTTTTTGGAAAAAATTACGTGCTTGCTATTTAATATATATAATATATTTCAAATAGTTATTCTGCAAACACCCACCATTATAATCACACATCATCTTAGTTCTTGGTCATGAAAATATTCTATATTATTTCCCAAAAAACATTCTAAAATATGAGATCATAAATACATCCCACCCATGGTATTTTCATCCCAAAATTTATAATATATAACAAAAATGTTGTGGGTAGTGGGCTCATATATGGGTGTCACATTCCCATGTTCTTCCCTAGATATTCTTTTGCTACCGCTAGACATAAAAAAGGGGAAACAGATGCCAATGGATGATTATCTTCTTTGGGTACTTGATCTGTACTAGGCACTCTGCAAAGGTAGTTCCATCCTCGATGTCTGCTCTTCCAAATACAATAATGTGTCACAGTTTGTGGAAGTACCTTCACATATGTGAGTCATTGATGAAATTGTGTTCAAGGACCAACTATTCTAGTAGATCTATGTGTTACACCACCTTTCCAACCCTACCTAGTATCTGGAAGATTCCAAGTAATCATTTAGATAACTTATTGTCATGGCCAAATCTCTTCAATCCACATAGAGTTGAGAATTTTGGTAACAAATGATCTCCCTCATAAAACTCCATGGTTCTTCATCATTAGTACACATAATTCTTTTTAAGACATTTTATAGTCAACATATTATCATTGTTGTTATTTAACTTCAATGTAGTAGCTTCTACCATCTCGGGGCCCATGAGTACTCATTCACCCATATCACTGCAATGAATTTGTGACCTAGGGGTTTCTTGTAAAAATCCATTAAAATTTTCATACAAATGGTGGAATGGTAAATTTTTTTAAAAAAAATACAATAAGGGTAGGTTATCTTCCCTACTATGGAAAATATCCATCATGCTAGCCTTCATAATTTCCTCCAAGACCAAGATGGTATGCTCTATATGATCATCAGATTGGGGATGAAATGTTGTTCTCAAATGTAATTTCTTCTCAATGGATTCCTACTACCCACTTTATAATAGGTATTTTAAGAGATAATCATGGTCAACAATGATGGTCGAGTAAACTCTATGGAGTCTGACTACTGTCAATACAGAACAACATCCAAATATCTATACTAAACTCTTCACCCCAATAACTATGAAGTGATATGACATTGTGAGTCATTGTATGATCACCATATGAAGTCCCATTACATGGGATTACATGTTAATAACAACATTAAGTCCATGGATAGATCATCCCACTTCTAATTTGGGACCTCATGGGTTTCAGATTAACCCGCTGGATAATGATGATCAGCCTTCACTTACTGATATGTAATTCATCAATAGACAAACTCTACAACACCATTATTCATAAATGGACACAAAAACTAATGTTTAATGTCCTGTTACATATTCACCAAACATGGATATACCAGAAAAAGGGATGTATGAAATTCCCGTATCACCTCCTCCCATAATGTCAATGGTTTTATTGGCTGGCCTTTGAAAATGATAGTTTCCTCCCCAACATTAGAATATCCACAAAGAGAATGTCCAGTGGATATATGAATAAGAAAGTTTAAATATTAATTAAATTTATTCTACTAATCACTATCACACAACAAAAGTGGTGGGACAACAAACATAGATTGAAGATAAGAATCTTGATCCTTATCCATAAAGGAAAACTGCAACAACGATAACAACACTGATGCTTCAACGAACAAGTGAGAACAACATATCATGTTGAGAGCCTTTCCCACCATGTTCCCCATCCCATGAGTATATAAAATAATAAATTCACTATCTTATAATAACTCTATCCATCACCTATATATATTTTTATGTTCCTTTGGGACATGATATACTTGATGATTTTTTGTTTAGAGTAAATTATAAACTACTATCCCGTTAGGTACTATCATCATATCTCTAATTGATGACTACTGCTACTAAATCGAGATTTTTGGTCATGTACATCTTGTCTTGTGGTGTAAAATGATAAGAACTGTAGTAAATTATCACATTCTTCTACATGAGAACAAAACAATGTCCAGTCTTGAATCCATCATAGTTCACTGCATGCATGGAACCCTCCATTAAAAATCTCTATATTGGATAACTCATCAACCTCTTCTATTGTAACACCCCAAGCTTCAACGATACGCTTCCCATTGAATAATACAGTAGCGTGTGTTGTATGCAACTTCAAGTTCTAACACACACCACAACTAATCAAACTAGCCATTATGAATAGTAATACCCAATTTTTGAAATTTATTAAATTTTAACTCTCAAAATGGACTTCATTTTTGGATTCAAAATATAAAAATTAGCCCAGGGTAAAATTTTGGAAATTTTTGGATAACTGTTATATTTTGATGAATAGTGAAAATTACTTAATTTTAATTAAAAACATCTTTTTTGATCAAAATAATTAATAGCTATAAATTATGAATTTGAGTGGTTTCAAAGTATATTTAGAATATATTATTACCCTTTAATACAATTTTGGTCATTGGACATAATTTCACATTTAAACCGGACATAAACAACTGTGAATCTTTTGATAGTTATTATCTCTTAAAAACACGCTTTTTGTTTTAACGACGAGAATTAATATTAAATGCATTTTTTCCACTTCTATATTTTGAATTTATAAATATGGATTCCATATTTGAATCAGGATGTCCAAATTATGTAAATAGTTTACTTTTATTTTTAGACATTTTGAATAATTGCTTTGGTAAATATTTTATTTACCATGGATAAACGGTAAATCCGGTAAATAAGGGTAAAAAATAATATTATTATAATAATAAATTACCATAAAACGTGTCCTAACCATATTGCTGGATACACTTCCGACCATGGAAATATTTGGGTCGATTTTGGGACCCCATGGAGCCACTTGTAGGTGATAGGGACACTTTATATAAATTAAGTTAAAGTGAATACAAAAAATGACAAAAGAATTTATCTTTTACAAAAAAAAAATTTACATATGGATATATATGTTATGATTTCAACTATAAATACTCATTAGAAAGATAAAAATATTTTCTACATAATGGTATATTATTTATAATGTTTATACATTAAATAATTTAATTTATTTATGACACAATGATGATGAAGTAATTACCGTATTAATGAAAGATTGAGATAATTGATATTATAAATACCCAAATATTTGTAATTTGAGACTTTTTATAAATTTAGAAAATTTTATAGGTTAATATGGCATATTATTATTGTTTATATAAATTTTATTCGAATTAATAATTCTGTTATGAATTTATCAAAAACAGAATACCCAATAGTCTCAAAATTGACATAAAAGAGTTTTTTAAAACAAATATTATATTATTAATTGATATTCAATTCCTAAAAATTTAAGGCTCAGCCAAGAGACTTATATCATGATAGGTTTATCATTAATGGACCACTTTTCAGTATCTTGGATGTATATATTATGTTTATTAGCTAGATAATATAAAAATACTATGTGACATGGTTAATGTCAAAATAATTAACTAAGAGTTAAAACTAAATGATATGTTTAATATAGTGACCCAATCCTATCAAAAACTTATTTGTTGAAAATTTTGAGACCTATACCCACCTTAAAATCTAAATTATCGACTTTGGAGCCATTATAAATTGAATATGAATTTATCATTAAATAATATTTCTAGCTTTTCCAGAGGTGCCACGCACCCTTCTTATAAAAGGGCACTCCCCCTTCTCTCTAATTCATACCTTCAAAGCCTTTTGGATCGGGAAAAATCATCACAAATACCCTCTAAAATTTCCTCCCTTAATCATAGTTTCCTTCATTTATTATGGAAGCCAACATAAGGAGCCCTTTTGATCAAATCAAAAGGAAGAACCCGAAGAAGAGGTAATGTTTTCACCATCCTCTTTCAAGTTTCTTTCCTTTTCAAATTCTTCTTTCTTTGTTATTCCCATTATAAAATAATAAATTAGGTATCTTCTATATACTGTGATGTTATTATAAATATGGTACATCCATATTCAGTATTATTTCTATCCTTTGAATGACATGTCACCATATGTGCGTACGTACGGCTTACCGTCTCCACGTCATGGTGTAATTGTTATTCAAAATATTATTTTTTGGATGCGTATTATAATGATGTGTAATTAATGTAAATAATAAATATAACATGATATTTATTCTGTATATATTATATATTATCCAATTATATATTATTTTAATATCAAAAGAATGATATTGTCACTCGTGCGTACGTACGGACTACCGTCTCCACGAATTAGATAAGATTCCTTCCCCATCGTATCCATTCAAGTATAATTCTAATTTTATAAATAAAAATAATGTTTAAGGACATGATATCATTCTGTATATGAATATGTTACAACCTATCCTTAACAAACATGTCTTATGTAACAAAACATATAAAATAAAACGATAAAGTTAACTCCCGAAACGACGATAATATTATGATGTTATTAACAAAACAATGTTAAAAGATCATATATGATATCATATTAAATTCATATTATTCTTGTAGAATTTAAAAACAATTATTTTACCATTATATAGTAGGTTAATCTACCCTCAACCAAGGAAATGTACAAGGTAAGGGTCAATTTCACAATCTCTTCATTATCCGAGGTTGTTTATACGTAATAATCTATTAGGACCTCTTTATCATCCAAATCCATGTTTCTTAAAAATTTATTTCAAATAATTATTAATATTTTACAGACTATGGGTTAAAGTCATTTCTACCCTTTTTGACTTTTTATAAGATGTTTAAAAATGAATCATTCTGTCATTTTTTAAACAAGGTCCTTTTCAACCTTTTCGACAGAATTAAGGTAAGAATTTCTTTTTTTAACGTATATGGATGGTGCGGCTATTTTACGACGTTATAAAATTATTGAAGCTTCCCTTATAATATTATATGAGTATTTTCAAATTAAAAGTTTTATATTATAATTATGTGACATTTAAATGATTTAAAAAAAGTGATATTTCTATCATTTAGTTTTGATTTCATCTACGTCAACATCCTTTAATGGATTTTAAGATTATTTGAAGATTATTTATTACGATACAAAACTTCCATATTGTATTGAAGGTTTTGTTATGTGTTTGATTGTGGATGTGTTATTTTTATACCATTCATGGTTTATGGAGAAATTATTGATATTTCGTATGCTAGTTTTAATACGAATGTTTATGTTATGTTTAAACCTATTCATATGCGGAATGAATTGGACTTAATATGTAACGGGTGGAGCCCAATATAGCTCCTCGATGCATTGGTAGGTCTCATGATAAAAACTAGTGTCTTGGCACAAGGACTTGACAAAATCTTATTTGTAGTCTTGGAACGAGGCCTTGGCTATGTGGTTATGATATTCTGGAATTATGCATTACATCATTATGAAAGTGGTTATTGATATTGCATGTGATTATTCGACTAGTAGAATATCCATGTGAACAAGTAACTGAAATTATTTCATTTTAGCCTTTTCATATTATGTTGATGTTCAAGTTTAAAGGGCTTTTAATTTAGTTATACATTTCCTTAAATGTCTATGGTTATTTATGAAAGTTTCCGCTATATTGTTATCCTTACTGAGCATCTGAGCTCACCCCTTTCAATGTTTTATTTTTCCAAGGATGTGAAGAAGTATTTGATGAATGACCTGAAGGGATTGAATGAGGGGATGTGAAGACAAGATGTAGTTGTAGTTTTTATTTTATGATTTAATTGTAAGACTTATGAATATATCTAGTGTTTCCAAGACTACTAAAATAATCGGTCTTTCAAGAGATGATCTTTTGTGATCTTCCCAATGTTATGTAATAATGCACCGACTCTGGGTAACTAGGGTCGGGGTGTTAGAGTTGGTATCAGAGGAAGTTTAGTACAAATCATGGAAGATATATTTAGATAAACTCTGATTAGAGCACATAGACCTAAGATAAACATTGAGAAATAGTACAGAAAGACTTTCAAGAATTTTGGTATTGTAGAGATTTTGTGAGATTCCCAAGAAATACATCCTTGTCTGGATACGAGAAGGTAGAGGTGGCTCTCGCATAGATGCTCCTAGGGGTAAAACCCAAAAACACTGCTTCGAGCTAGAATCGAACGGGAACTGGTGCACGAAAATGGGCCTTTCTGCACTCTGGGTTACGACACTCCCGAGGGATATGCTTAGGATAATTCTCATTTTCTTTAAAAATCATAATGAAGGGTTTATGAGTATATAATTCCTTAATGAAAACATTTTTTTTTATGGATTATATCCATAAATAGTTCAATTTATGTTAAGTGTTTTATAAGTATGTAATTATGTATTTTGATTCATAAACTGATCTAACTTATGCCATTGTTTAAAAATGGCACCAAGTGGAAGAAATGGAGACCGTATCAATGCACTCACTCCATGTTGGGATTTCCCTTCGGTTCAAGATAATTATAGTAGAGATGGTGAAGCAACTCGTGCTGATTAACTAATCACCATACTAGGACAACTCACTCATGTTATGTATAATAACCTTACTCGTATGGAGCACCCTGATCCATAGCATGGAGGATCAATGTTAGATCGCTTCATGGGGTAACAACCACCAACAATCAATGGGAGTAAAAATCCATTAGTAGGTGAGCAATGGATAAGTTACCTAGAGAAAATATTTCAGGCTTTGGGGAGTAATGAAAGGGAAAAAGTTGTCATGGCAGTTTATCGCCTCACTTGAGATGATGATCAATAGTGGCCATTGATTCAAAACATAAAGTAAGATGATTAAGTATCAAATATGGAATGGAGGGAGTTCAAAGAGCCGTTCTTATAAAAATACTTTCCTCATGACCATTGAGCAGACATGGAAAGGCAATTTCTGAGTCTGAGACAAAAGGAGGATGAGAATGTTGCAAAGTATGAGGCAAACTTTACAAGGATAGGAGGGTATGCTGGAGATTATATACGCAACCCATGAAGTAAGATTGATCATTTCTTTGATGGGTTAAAACCATTTCTCCATCGAGCATTAGTCTTACAATCCATCTCGTCGTATGAAGACATTATCTCATGTGCTATCATGACAGAAAAGGAATTCTCGAAGTCTTATGACTTTAATGAAAATCAAGAGAAGAAGAGATCTGCTGATCATTCTGGGAATGGAAATAAGGGGAAGAAAGGAAAAGTTGAATATCCATCCTATAATAAATGTGGGAAGAAAGAACAGGGTACTTGCATAAAGGGAATGAGAGTCTGTTAAAAGTTTCGTGAAAAAGGCCACCAAGATCGTGATTGCATGGGGAAGAAGGAAGCTCCTGATGTCCAATGCTACAATTGCAGGGAGATGGGACATTATGCAAGTGATTGTCCTATGCATCAAGGGAACATACCTCAGAAAAGGCCAAGGGATCAAGGCCAAGCTTATGCTATCACTACTGCTGAGGTAGAGGCTCCGAAAGACATGATGGCAGGTAATTTAATGGTTCCTCAAGTTTAGAAATTGCATTATTTGATTCTGGATCATTTCATTGTTTCATATCTTCCTAGTTTTCTAAGAAAATTAGATATTTCAAATTTGATTTAACAAGGGAATTGTCAGTTAAAACTCCTAAGGGAAGTATCATTGTAACAAAGTTTGGTGAATTAGTCCCCATAAGAGCAGATAAATGTTCTTTATCCGCTGATCTCATCGTCATACCTATGATTGAGTTTGATATAATCCTTGGTATGGATTGGATTTCGTACCATGATGCGAAGATTTTCTGTAAGAAGAATGAGGTTATGATTTTTGATGATGATGATAAGGAACACCTTATCTTTAGAGAAGAATTGTCGCCACCTAATTATTATCTAGATCCACCCCTAGTAGCTCAACTAATTTCAGTTATTGGGGAGGAAGATAATGGAATGAATATGGGTGAGGAAAGGAATGTTCAAATAGATTATGTACCTATTGTGAAAGAATATGTAGATTTGTATCTGGAAGATTTACCTGGACATCCTCCAGAATGAGAAGTTGAGTTTTACATTTATTTAATTCCTGGATCAATGCCTATATCGAAGACCCCTTATAGAATGGCCAATATGGAATTAGTTGAACTAAAGAAAAAACTAGAGGAATTGAGTAATAATGGATTTATTCTCCCTAGTGTTTCTCCATGGGGAGCCCCTATTCCTTTTGTTAAAAAGAAAGATGGATCTATGAGGTTATGTATCGACTATAGGGAGATCAATGCTATAACAATAAAGAACAAGTATCCCCTACCTCACATTGATTATTTAATTGACCAACTGCATGGAGCTCAATACTTTTCAAAGATTGACCTTCGATCTGGATACCATCAGTTGTGTGTGAAGAAGGAAGACATTCTGAAGATAGCATTTGAAACCAGGTACGAGCATTACGAGTTTACAGTAATTCCTTTTGGGCTGACTAATGCACCCTTTGTATTCATAGATATAATGAATAGAGTTTTTAAGGAATATCTCGATGATTTTGTGGTGGTATTTATTGATGATATCTTGGTATACTACAAAAGCTACGAAGATCATGAAAATCACTTGCGCATTATCCTGAAGAATCTGAGAAGAAATGAATTATATCGGAAGTTTAAAAAGTGTGAATTATGGATTCAGGAGGTTTCTTTCGATGGCCATATTGTCACTAAATATGGAATCTCTATTGATACTTCTAAGACCAAGGCAATCAAAGAATGTCCTGCACCGATGAGTATAACTGAGATATGTAGTTTTATTGGTTTGGCTGGTTATTATCGATGTTTCGTCCAGAATTTTACTCAGTTTTCTAACCCATTAACAAAGCTCACACGTAAAGGGGTAAAATTTATTAGAACAAAATAGTGTGAATAATGTTTTGAAGAAATTAAAATAATATTATCCAATTATAATATATTGACTTTACCATTGGTGAATGATGGGTTCGTTATTTATAGTGATGCATCGAAGAAAGGAATTGGTTGTGTCCTTATGTAGAATGATAGGGTTATTGCCTATGCATCACAACAACTAAAAATTCATCAGCAAAACTATCCTACCCGTGATCTCGAGTTAGCTACTGTAATATTTTCCTTGAAGATATGGAGACACTACCTCTGTGGTGAAAAATGTGAGATTTATACTGATCACCAGAGTTTGAAGTATATTTTCTCACAAAAAGAACACAACATGAGGCAAAAGAGATGGATTGAATTACTCAAGGATTATGATTGCACGATACACTACCACCTGGGGAGGCAAACAAGGTGGAAGATGCTTTGAGCAGAAAAGATCATGGAGTTTTGAACAATATGATAATTGAATGGGATCTAATTTTCATGGATCTAGTGAAGATGGACACGGGAATAACCATGGAAGGTAAAACATCAATGCTTTTTCAAATGGTTGCCAAACCATCATTACTAGAAAGGATTAAGAGTTCTCAGACTAATGATGAATAATTTAAAAAGAAGATTAAAGCTATGAATGATGGGATATTGAGAGACTTTGTGTATGAAGACGGAATTTTGAAATTTGGGAAGAGACATTGTGTTCCCGATATACCTGATCTGAAAAGGGAATTGTTAGATGATGCTCATAGCTCCAATTTCTCTATACACCCTGGGAACACCTAAATGTATAGATATTTGAAGGAATATTTTTGGTGGGATAACTTGAAGAGGGAGATTTCTGATTTTTTGTCAAGATGTATGGTTTGTCAAAAAGTGAAAGCTGGAAGGCAACAGTCTAGAGGAGTCATGCAACCTCTTCCCATACCGGAGTGGAAATGGGATAATATTACGATGGACTTTGTCATGGGACTACATAAGACTTCTAGAAGGAACCATGCAATATGGGTCTTTGTTGATCATCTTACCAAGTCAGCACATTTTCTTGCTATAATAGAAGATCTACCACTTGAACGTCTAGAAAGACTATATATTAATGATGTTGTGAGACTTCATGGAGTATCCATATCAATTGTTTCTAATCTTGATCCCCGTTTTAATTCAAGATTCTAGAAGAGTATTTAGAAGCCCTTGGATACTGAACTTCGTTTGAGCACTACCTACCACCCTCAAACATATGGCCAATCAGAACGGACTATTCAAACCTTAGAAGACATGTTGAGATCTTTCTCACGTGACTTTCAGGGTATGTGGGATCAATATTTACCTCTGGTAGAATTTTTCTATAACAATAGCTTCCATTCGAGTATTCAAATGGCACCATATGAAGCGTTATATGAAAAGAGATGTCGCACACCAAGTGCTGGGATGACGTTGGTGAAAGAAAACTTGTAGGCCCAGAACTGGTGGAGGAAACAATGGAAAAGGTAAAGGTAATCCAAAACCACATCAAAGCAGTTCAAAGTAGGCAGAAGAGCTATGCCGATAACCGAAAGAAGGATTTGGAATTTCAGGTAGGAGATCATGTTTTATTTAATGTGTCTCTATGGAATGGAGTTATACGTTTGGGTAATAAAGGTAAATTGAGTCCCAGGTACATCAGAACTTTTGGAATTCTAGAACGAATTAGGGCTGTAGCTTACCATTTGGCAATGCTTCCAAGTCTCTCCAAAGTTCACGATGTGTTCCACGTATCACTGTTGAAGAAATACATGCCAGACCCAACACATGTACTCACTTACGAGGAATTAGAACTGGAACCTGATATGTCTTATTGCGAAGATCCCATCAGGATTCTTAATACGAGAGAACAAGTATTGAGAAACCGGACGACTCGTCTGGTAAAGGTTCTATGGAGAAACCATAAGATGGAAGAGGCAACGTGGGAACCCGAGGAACTTATGATGAATAACAACCTGAGTCCTCTTATGAAAAAATATTCTAGAAATTTCAAGGACATAATTATTTGAAGGAGGGGAGAATGTAACACCCCAAGTTTCCACGGTACGCTTCCCTTTAAATAATACAGTAGCGTGTGTTGTATGCAACTTAAAGTTCTAACACACACCACAACCAATCAAACTAGCCGTTATGAATAGTAATACCCACTTTCTTAAATTTTATAAATATTAACTCCCAAAATGGACTTCATTTTTCGATTCAGAATATCTAAATTAGCGTAGGGTAAAATTTTTGGAACTTTTTTGATAACTTTTATATTTTGATGAATAGTGAAAATTACTAAATTTTAATTAAAACAAATTTTTTAATCAAAATAATTAATAGTGATAAATTATGAATTTGAGTGGTTTTAAAGTATATTTAGAATATATTTTTACCATTTAATACAATTTCGGTCATTGGACAAAATTTCACATTTAAACCGGACATAAACCACTGTCAATCTTTTGATAGTTATTATCTCTTAAAAACGCGCTTTTTGTTCTTACAACGGTAGTTAATTTTAAATTAATTTCTGCCACTTATGTGTTTTGAATTTATAAATATGGATTCCATATTTTGGAATTAGGATGTCCAAATTATTTAAATAGGTAACTTTTATTTTTAGACATTTTGAATAATTACTTTGGTAAATATTTTATTTACCATGGTTAACGGGTAAATCCATTAAATAAGGGTAAATAATAATATTATTATAATAATAAATTACCCTAAAACATGTCCTAACCTTATTGGTGGATACATGTCCGACCATGGAAATCTTTGGGTCTATTTTGGGACCCCTTGTAGCCACTTGTAGGTGATAGGGACACTATATTAATTAAGTTAGAGTAAATACAAAAAAGACATAAGCATATATCTTTTAGAAAAAAATTTACATAGGGTTATATATGATATATTTTAGACTATAAATATTAATTAGACAGATAAAAAGATTTAATACATAATGGTATTTTGTTTATAATTTTTAGACAATAAATAATTTAATTTATTTATGACACAATGATGGTGCAGTAATTTCCGTATTAATGAAAGATTTAGATAATTGATATTATAAATACACAAATAATTGTAATTTTAGGATTTTTATAAATTCAAATAGTTTTATAGGTTAATATTACATATTATTATTGTTTATATAAATTTTTTTCAAAGTAATAATGCTGTTATGAATTTATCAAAAACAAAATACCCAATAGTGTCAAAATTGACATAAAAGAGTTTTTTAAAACAAATATTATATTATTAATTGATATTCAATTCCTAAAAATCTACGGTTCGGAAAAGAGACTTATATAGTGATATTTGTATCATCAATGGACCACTTGAGGATCACTTGGATTTATATAGTACGTTTATTAACTATAGAATACAAAAATACAAAGTGACATGGTAAATGTCAAACTAATTAACTAAGAGTTAAAACGAAAAGATAAGTTTAATATAGTGACCCAAACCTATCTAAAACATATTTTTTGAATTTTTTTCGACCAATACACACCTTAAAATTTAAATAATACACTTTGGAGCCATTAGAAACCGCATATGAATTTATTATAAAATAATATTTCTAGCTTTTCCAAAGGTTCCCCTCACCCCTCTTATAAAAGGGCACTCCCCCTTCTCTCTAATTAATACCCCCAAAGCCTTTGGGATCATCCAAACTCTACCCAAATACCCTTTAAAATATCCTTATTTCATCCTATAGGCCTTCATTTAGTCAGAAAGACAAACTAAGTAGCACTTTTGATCATATCAAAAGGAAGAACCCAAAGAAGAGGTAAGGTTTTCAACACCCTCTTTCAAGTTCCTTTCTTTTTCAACTTCTTCTTTCTTTGTTATTCCCATTATAAAATAATAACTCAAGTATAATCTATATACTATGATGTTATTATAAATATGGTACAACCATATTCAGTATTATATCTATACATTGAATGACATGTCACCATACGTGCGTATATACAACTTACCGTCTCCACGTCGTGGTGTAATTGTTATTCAAAATATTATTATTTGGATGTGTATAAGAATGATGTATAATTCATTTAAATAATAAATATAACATGATATTTATTCTGTGTATATGATATACTATCCAATTATATATTATTTAGTATCAAAATAA
The DNA here is from genome assembly GCA_963277665.1 of Viscum album. Lineage (NCBI taxonomy): Eukaryota > Viridiplantae > Streptophyta > Magnoliopsida > Santalales > Viscaceae > Viscum > Viscum album. Next base: position 1,254,334,554 of record OY728157.1, on the reverse strand, counting down.
TGATATTGTCGCTCGTGTGTACGTACGGACTACCGTCTCCACGAACGCGATCTGATTCATTCCCCATCATATCCCTTCAAGTCTAATTCACATTTTATGATTAAAAAAAATGTTTAAGGACTTGATATCATTCTGGATATGAATAATATACAACCTATCCTTAAAAAACATGGATTATGTAACAAAACAAATAAAATAAAATGAGTAAGTTAACACCCAAAACGACGATAATACTAAGATATTATTAACAAAACAATGTTAAATGATCATATATGATATCATATTAATGAATATGATTCTTGTATAATTTAATAACAATTATTTCACCAGAATAGGGGAGGTTAATCTACCCTTAAACATGTAAAATGACAAGATAAGGGTTAATTTCACAATCTTTTCATTATCCGAGGTTGTTTATACGTAATTATCTACTGGGACCTCTTTATCATCAACATCCATGTTTCTTAAAAATGTATTTCAAATCATTCTTACTATTTTACAGACTATGGGTTAATGTCATTCATACCTTTGTTGACTTTTTATAATATGTTTAGAAAGGATTATTTTTTTCCTTTTCCAAACAAGGTCCTTTTTAACCTTATTGACAGAATTATGGTAAGAATGTCTTTTTTAACTTATACGGCCAATGCGACTATTTTATGACGCTATAAAATATTTGAAGCATACCTTACAAGCTTATAAGAATATTTTCAAAGTAAAAGTTTTATTTTATAATTATTTGACTTTTAAATGATTTCAAACAAGAGATATTTCTATCAAATAGTTTTGATTTCATCTATGTCAACATCCTTTAATGGATTTTAAGCTTATTTGAAGTTTATTTATTACGATACAAAACTTCCATATTTTATTGAACGTTTTGTGATATATTTGACTGTGGATGTGTTATTTTTATACCATTCATGGTTTATGTAGAAATTATTGATATTTCTTATGCTAGTTTTAATACGAATTTTTATGTAATGTTTAAACCTGTTCATATGAGGAATGCACTGGAATTAATAAGTGACGGGTGGAGCTTGCTATAGCTCCTCGATGCATCGGTAGGTCTGAGGAGACAAACTAGTGTCTTGGAAGAAGGCCTTGGAAAAATATTATTTGTAGTCTTGGCACAAGGACTTGGCTAAATGGTTATGATAGTCTGGCATTATGCATTCCATCATTATGAAATTGGTTATTGATATTGCATGTGATTATTCGACTAGAAGAATATCCATGTGAATAAGTAAATGGAATTATTTCATTTTATCTTTTCCATATTATGTTTAAGTTCATGTTTAAAACGCTTTTGTTTTAGTTATACATTGCCTTAAATGTTTATGCTTATTTATAAAATTTTCCACTATATTGTTATCCTTACTGAGCATCTGAGCTCACCCATTTCAATGTTTTATTTTTTCCAGGATGCGAAGAAGTATTTTATGAATGGCCTACAGGGATAGAATGCAAGGATGTGAAGACAATATGTTGTTGTGGTTTTTATTTTATGATGTAATTGTATAAAATATGAATATATCTAGTGTTTCCAAGACTACTAATATAACGACCCATACTTTACATACATTGTTAATACTTCAAAATTGAAGCACACTTATTACAACATATAACAAAACCACAAAGGACCGTATAGGTATAGTGTCTTTAGAAACTGGGAAACATAAACAACTGGTTCATAAATCTTCTACAGTGTCTCCCATTTATTTCATCATATCTAGGGTCCCTTTTAGCATATTCTACTTAATATCCATCTTCCTAACCTGGGGAAAAGAAAACATAAAAGGGTGATCTCAAATGCTCAGCAAGGGCAAATAAAGGAAATAAAAATCATATCATATCTTTTTGAAAATCATAACCTGCAAAAGAGATCATAATATCTTAACATGGAATAAATCATAGAAGTGAAAATGAGATCCCCATAATCATAACATGAAACTTTAAACTTTGTGGCATGCACACATAATCATGGAAAATCATTTCTTGTTAGTCATGACTCATTGCCAAGACTATCTTAGTGGACAAAGTCCCTTTCTGAACCGAGTTCACTTCTCGTTTCAGTCCTGTATCACTGAACCGAAATAACTTTCCGTTCCAGCCATGTCTATCTCATGAGATATAAAATCTTTACCCAATGCATTGGAGGGAGATATAGGTCCCACCCATCTTATAATGAATCCTTTCTTATGTGTGCCACATAATCATAAACCATACATCATAGTGTAACCCACGTAATAAAAATGAGATTCTTAAACAACATGACATCATAAAACCATTCATATAAGATAAAAGAATTCATAAAAATATTTCCACCACAACATAATCAAATCCATGTAATAATAGGGGTAAAAACAGAACCCTTTTTTTTATCTTAGATGGAAAATAATTTTGATAAAATAGTTGAACTCTATTCTTGAGGAAAATATCCTTTCTACTTCAAAAACACTTTTACTTTCATAACATTTCATACGACTTTAAAATAAAAGAATTTGATTAAAAATAAACTTGAAAACATTTAAAGGAATCTTCTTGAAAATAATGTTTTAAAAATCCATTCACGCCGTATAAGTTAAAAAAACATTCTTCTCGTACTTTTTTCGGAAAAGTCAAAAAAAAGTACCTCGTACGAAAAACGACAAAAGATTCCTTTCGTACATATTACTAAAAACTCACCGAAGGGTAAAAATGTATTTAAACAATTGTAGGTGGATTGAAATAATATTACATATTGATGAAACATGGATGTGGATGATAAAATACACCCCAGTAAATACTTACGAATAAACAATCTCAGATAAAAATGAGATTGTGATATTTCCCTTACCTTAGGTCCGATTTGCTTTGTACATGTCCGAAGCTCCTGTATAATGGTTTAAATAATGTTATTGACTTATTCCAGAATCATACATATTGATATGATATCATATATGGTCATATTCTTAGCTTCTTATTAGTAATGTTTCATTGTTACTTGTTACTTGGGTCTTTATTGCCTTTTGTTCTTATGCGTGTTTTGTCGAATAAATTCTTATTATTCTTTTAAGGTTATAGATACCTTATATCCAGAATGGTATTAGTGTATCATATATCATATTTATTCATTCAATTCATTTATATAATTACTATGTAATGGTGATCATGTTGAACGAGTCGCATCACATCGTGGAGACGGTATTCCGTACGTACGCACGATTGATGATATCATTCATATGATCGTGTAATTGTATTGGAGTATATATATATTATTTCAGTATCAATATTACTTAATAATAATCATAAATAGTAACTCATTACACCATTATACCCATCCTTGTAAAGTGATGGTGGAAAATAGATTACACCACGGCGTGGAGACGGTATTCCGTACGTACGCACGTGCGGTGATTTCATTTTTCTGTAGGATGGATAGAAGGTGAATTAGGGTTGTTTCATATTTATAATAAAATATCAGTATGTAAGTAATACTGATGTTATTACTTTATCATGAAACAACTAAAGAAGAAGAAGTTGAAGAAGAAAGAAATTGAAAAGATCGGTAATGGATATTACCTCTTCTTTGGAACGCCTCTTTGAATCCTCCACTTAGGGAACTAAGATTGGTCTTTGAAGAAGACCAGGACCTCTAGGATTATTCTAGGGAAGTGGAGAGGAGAAAATGGCAGGGGTTGGCCGAGCTTGAGTGCTCAATTTGGTGTGAGGAGGAGGGGGAGGAGGTGCCCTTTTATAAGGGAGGAGAGGGGCACCTTAGGAATATCTCAAAATATTATTTTATATTAAAGTCAAAATCGGTTTATAATGGTTCCAAAGGGTCTTATTTCGAAGCTAAAGTGTGGAAGGGTCGAAATCCTATCAACCAATAGAATTTAGACAAGTTTAGGGTATTATTTTAACCTTATCAATTAGATTTAACTCTAAGTTAAATAATTTAACTTTTACCATGTCTTTTTGTTTTGTTTCACTATATGGTTAATACACTTATTATAACATGCCAAACGATCCCCAAATTGTTTATTATTAATATATATATCCTTATCTATGTCATTTGGCCGAACCATAGATTTTTAGGAATAAAATAACAATTAATAAGATAATATTTGATTTAAAAACTATTTTGTGTCAATTTTGACACTATTTGATATATGATTTTTGTGAAATTCATAACAGAATTATATGTTCGAACCAAGTTGATTAAATCAACACTAAAATATCATAGTAACCTAGAAAATTAGTGGAATTTATAAAAAGTCTTAAATTATATTTATTTTGGTGTTTATAACATCAATTATGTCAATATTTCATGAATAAGATAATTACTGCATCATCGTTGTGTCATATTTAAATTAAATTATTTAATGTCTAAAAATTATAAATAAAATACCATTATTTAGGAAATATTTTTAGCTTTCTAATGAATATTTATAGTCGAATTTATCTTATGTATAACCCCATATTAAAAATGATTTACTTATTAAACTTTGATTTTAACTATTTTAACCCTTCTTTAAATAAATTAATAATAAATGTCCTAATCTAATCCAAGTGGGCCTAAATGGTCATATTTTATTCATAAGTTTGTTTTTGGTCGAATTACACTTGTCCAATAGAATTAGTACATGTGTTAGGGTAATAGTAATATCATATTTACCCTTAGTTACCCTATTTACTATTAACCGCGGTAAAAAAAGTAAAAAGTTACTATTCACCAAAAAATTATTTTTATCTCATTGAACCACATTTTACTTACTGATATCAACCATGTCTATCGGATTTTCGAAATTCCATTCACAGAAGCGGTAAAATTAAGTTTTATGCAAAATTCAGTTTTTAACGCACCACTTAGTGGTTTCACTATTCATCAAAAATTGAAAGTTTTCAGAAAAATACCAAAATTTCACCCTAGGCTAATTTCGATATTCTGAGTCCAAAAATGAAGTCCATTTTGAAAAATAAAATTTATAAAATTTAAAAAAGTGGTTATTACTATTCATAATGGCTAGTTTTAATAGCATATTGTTGTTTAGTGAAACTCGGTATTGCGTACGACGCAAGCTATCGAGGAAGGTCGCGATTGCGTGTAAAGAAAGCCAAGCAAGTGTTTTGTAGAAAAAGATTCCTTTGATAACATAAAAGTCTCGGGTGTTACATTCTACCCCCCTTAAAAAGAATTTCGCCCTCAAAATTCGTCACTTTGTAACAAACAGATGAGGATACTTCTCCCTCATCATATCCTCAAGTTCCGATGTAGCTTCTTCAAGTTGGTGGTTCCTCCATAAAACTTTCACCAATCGAGTGGTCTTGTTTCGTAGGACTTTTTCGCTACGATCCAGAATCTCTATCGGCTGTTCTTCATAAGAAAGATCTTGCTCCAACGGTACAACTTCTGAGCTGAGTACATGTGAAGGATCTGGTATGTACTTTCTCAGGAGAGATACATGGAACACATCGTGAACTTGAGAGAGATTTGGTGGAAGCGCCAATCGGTAAGCTACCTTCCCAACACGATCCAGTATTTCCAAAGGACCGATATATCTAGGGTCAACTTCCCCTTCTTTCCAAATCTCATAACCCTCTTCCAGGGAAATATTCATAAGAACACTTTATCACCAACTTCAAACTCTAGGTCTTTTCTTCGGTTGTCGGCATAACTTCTCTGTCGACTCTGAGCTGCTCTTATGTGTTGTTGAATAGATATAACCTTTTCTTCCATTTCATCAACGAGATCAGGTCCTAATAGCTTTCTTTCCCCAACTTCATCCCAGCAAGTTGGAGTCCTGCATTTCTTTCCGTAGAGAGCTTCATAAGGAGCCATCTGAATACTGGAGTGAAAGCTATTATTATAAGAAAATTCCACCAAAGGTAGGTGTTGATCCCAACCTCCTTTGAAATCCATAGAGCAAGCTCTCAACATATCTTCTAGGGTTTGAATTGTTCTCTCAGACTGACCGTCTGTCTGGGGATGATAAGCAGTGCTGAAACTCAACTCTGTATCCAGAGTATGCTGAAGACTTCGCCAGAACTTCGAGGTAAATCTCGGATCCCGATCAGATATAATAGAAAGTGGTACTCCATGCAATCTTACCACTTCCTTTACATATATCTTGGCAAGCTGATCTAGAGAGAAATCCTCTCTAATAGCAATGAAGTGTGCAGACTTTGTAAGACGATCAACTATGACCCAGATAGCATTATTGCCTTTGGATGTTTTAGGAAGTCCTGTGACAAAGTCCATAGTGATGTTTTCCCATTTCCATTCGGGTATGAGTAATGGTTGTAACATCCCCTTAGACTTCTATCTCTCAGCTTTAACTTGTTGACAAACCAAGCATCGAGAGACATATTCAGCAACATCTCTTTTCATGCCATCCCACCAGAAGTACTCTTTCAGGTCCCTATACATCTTCGTGCTTCCAGGATGAATAGAGAATGAAGAACTATGAGCCTCATTCAGCAGCTCCTTCTTTAATTCAGGGATGGGAGGAACACAAACCCGATTCCTGAACTTTATTACCCCATCACAATCATGGTTGAAGTCAGGAAAATTTCTCACCTTCTTTTGTAACTCGACATCTTCTTTCTGTGCCTCCTTAATCTTCGCATGTAGAGATGGTTGAACATTCAATTGAGAAAGATAAGATTTTCCCCTTCCATTATAATTCCAAGATCCATCCTTTGTAAATCCATAAATATTGGATCTTTTGTGATCCTCATCATGGATAAACTAGCATGGTCTTGTCGACTTAATGCATCTGCCACCTTGTTTGCTTTCCCAGGGTGGTAATGGATTGAGAAGTCATAATCCTTAATCAGCTCCAACCATCTTCTTTGACGCATATTCAGCTCCTTTTGTGTGAAAATATACTTTAAACTTTTATGATCAGTATAAATATCACACCTTTCACCATAAAGGTAATGCCTCCAAATCTTTAATGCAAAGATTACCGCAGCCAACTCCAAATCATGTGTTGGGTAATTTTGCTCATGGATTTTCAACTGTCGTGAGGCATAAGCTATCACCATATCATTTTGCATAAGAACACACCCCAATCCCTTCTTGGATGCATCACTGTAGATCACAAACCTTTCTCCACTACAAGGCAGTGTGAGCACAGGTGCACTGGATAACCTTCTTTTCAACTCCTTGAAATTCTCTTCACATTCCTCTGTCCAGACAAACTTAACTCCTTTCCGAGTCAACTTGGTGAGTGGATTAGATAATCGTGAAAAATATTTTACAAAACGTCGATAATATCCAGCCAAACCAAGAAAACTTCGGATCTCAGTTACTGTTATTGGTCTCGACCATCTTTCGATAACTTTTGTTTTTGCTGGATCCATAGATATCCCCTCTTTTGAGATTATGTGACCCAAAAATGCAACTTTTTGAAGCCAAAATTCACACTTGGTAAATTTGGCATAAAGCTTCTCCTTTCTCAGGGTCTTCAATATAATTCTCAAGTGATCTTCATGCTCTTCCTTGGTCTTTGAATAGACAAGAATATCGTCTATAAATACTACCACAAATTGATCAAGATAGTCTCTAAAGACTCTATTCATTAGATCCATGAAGATAGCAGGGGCATTAGTAAGACCAAATGGCATCACTATAAATTCATAGTGTCCATACCTTGTACGGAAAGCCGTCTTTGGTATATCCTCCCTTTTGAACCTTAATTGATGATACCCTGAACGAAGATCAATCTTGGAAAAGTATTGAGCTCCGCGTAGTTGGTCAAATAATTCATCAATGCGTGGGAGAGGATATTTGTTCTTGATAGTGATCTTGTTAAGTTCTCGATAATCAATGCAGAGTCTCATTGATCCATCTTTCTTCTTAACAAATAGAACAGGTGCTCCCCAAGGTGACGCACTAGGGCATATGAATCTCTTATCAAGATTCTCTTGGAGTTGCTTCTTCAATTCCTGCAACTCAATTGGGGCCATTCTATAAGCTGTCATTGAAATTGGCAAAGCGCCCGGTACGAGTTCTATTGAAAACTCAACTTCACGATTTGGTGGAAGACCCGGTAATTCCTCCGGAAAGACATCATAAAACTCCCATACAATGGGCATATTTTTAATCGTGAGATTTTCACCAACCATTTGAGATAAATAACCTTCATTTAGTGGAATCAAGACCCATAAGATGGAAGGAATTTCCACTGGAAGGTTATGTTCATCCTTGCATTGATAGACGATCGTAGATTGATCTGGAATATGAAATGTGACTTCCCTTCTTTGGCAATTGATATGAGCTCCATGTAGAGAAAGCCAATCCATGCCAAGAATCACATCAAATTCCACTAAAGGAAGTATCACAAGATTTCCAGGAAGCACTTTCCCACAAACTTCGATCGGAGAAGAATTATAAAATTTTGATGCGACTGTTGTGCCATTAGGTGTTGTCACAGCTAACTGAACATCTAATTGTTGAGGTAATACGGTGATACCCTTAGAAAATTCTTTATAAATAAAAGAGTGGGTGGATCCAGAATCAAATAAAACATTTTCTACTTTAGAGTGGATGGTAAGTGTACCTTTCACCACTTCGTTATCATACTCCACATCGCTGGTAGAAATTGCATGTGACTTTCCTTTGTCTTTAGCCTTAAGATTTTGTTGACGTCGACCATCATCATCAACCCTTGGATTTGGGCATTGATTGGCATAATTCCCCATCTCCTTGCACTTGAAACATTGAAGTGTAGTAGGTTCATTCTGTGTATCCCTTCCTTTTTTTGCGTCATTAGACATCTTCTTCCCATTATCACGGCATTCAAATGCCCGATGACCTTCCTTTCCACATTTAAAACATTTACTTGTCCCTTTAAGACAACTCCCTCCATGTTTCTTTCCACACTTTGAGCATAAGGGAAAGTTCATCTTCTTTTCAGTGTGCTCTTTAGATTTTTCTTTGAATTCCATCTTCCTCTTCTTATCAAACCCATGTGACTGATGGGTTATTCCAATCTTCATCTCGACTTTGAGAGCACATCGAACGATTTCCTCATAGCTATTGAAGTCCCTTATGGATAACGCCCTTCGAAGACTTGGTTTTAAGCCACTAAAGAATCGATTGTTCTTACTCTCAGGTTGGATAATAATACCAGAAGCGTACCTTGCAAGTCTTGTAAAATTTGCTTCATATGTACCAACAGATTCATCATCCCTTTGCTTCAGTTCAAGAAACTCTTTCTCCATATTTGTTCGGAGAATACGAGGGAAGTACTTATTGAAAAATAAGTTCTTGAACTCGTCCCATTCCATAGACTCAATTTCATCCCTTTGCCTCGTATTCTTAATAAGATTCCACCATTGATCAGCATCTCCTTCCAAACGATACACTGCTAGGATGACTTTATCATGCTCAGAACATTGAAGAACTGAAAATATCTTTTCAGTAGTACTAATCCATTGTTCAGCAACTAATGGATCAGTAGACCCGCTGAAAGAAGGTGGACGCTGCCTCATGAAGGATTCAACAGAATGTTGCTCCTTCCTTTGCTCGTTTGGAAATCCTGCATGATTCATAGCTTGAGAAAGTTGTGTGAGCATGGCTACAAGATTTTGCATTCCAGCTCCCATATCGTTTGGTTGCTCAGGGGGACAATCATTGAATTGCCCATCACATTCCGCATTAACACGGTTCCTTCGGGTTCCAGCCATTGACTAAAACGAAGAAGAATAGTGTGAGCAACACTAATTATAATAGGAAAACCACATAATTAAAGAATAAAATTTTCATGCTTAAGGTCTTATCCTAGGTTATTCATGGCCATTTCTAAAACACTAAGATTGTGTTCTATGCTTAGACTTATCCTTAGGGTTCTTACTAAGGCTTTCACATCCTAGTTTCCAAAGGTTGACTATACCTTTCCTCTGATACCAACTATAACGACCCATACTTTACATACATTGTTAATACTTCAAAATTGAAGCACACTTATTACAACATATAACAAAACCACAAAGGACCGTATAGGTATAGTGTCTTTAGAAACTGGGAAACATAAACAACTGGTTCATAAATCTTCTACAGTGTCTCCCATTTATTTCATCATATCTAGGGTCCCTTTTAGCATATTCTACTTAATATCCATCTTCCTAACCTGGGGAAAAGAAAACATAAAAGGGTGAGCTCAAATGCTCAGCAAGGGAAAATAAAGGAAATAAAAATCATATCATATCTTTTTGAAAATCATAACCTGCAAAAGAGATCATAATATCTTAACATGGAATAAATCATAGAAGTGAAAATGAGATCCCCATAATCATAACATGAAACTTTAAACTTTGTGGCATGCACACATAATCATGTAAAATCATTTCTTGTTAGTCATGACTCATTGCCAAGACTATCTTAGTGGACAAAGTCCCTTTCTGAACCGAGTTCACTCCTCGTTTCAGTCCTGTATCACTGAACCGAAATAACCTTCCGTTCCAGCCATGTCTATCTCATGAGATATAAAATCTTTACCCAATGCATTGGAGGGAGATATAGGTCCCACCCATCTTATAATGAATCCTTTCTTATGTGTGCCACATAATCATAAACCATACATCATAGTGTAACCCACGTAATAAAAATGGGATTCTTAAACAACATGAAATCATAAAACCATTCATATAAGATAAAGGAATTCATAAAAATATTTCCATCACAACATAATCAAATCCATGTAATAATAGGGGTAAAAACAGAACCCTTTTTTATATCTTAGATGGAAAATAATTTTGATAAAATACTTGAACTCTATTCTTGAGGAAAATATCCTTTCTACTTCAAAAACACTTTTACTTTCATAACATGTCATACGACTTTAAAATAAAAGAAGTTGATTAAAAATAAACTTGAAAACTTGTAAAGGAAGCTTCTTGAAAATAATGTTTTAAAAATCCATTCACGCCGTATAAGTTAAAAAAACATTCTTCTCGTACTTTTGTCGGAAAAGTCAAAAAAAAGTACCTCGTACAAAAAACGACAAAAGATTCCTTTCATACATATTACTAAAAACTCACCGAAGGGTAAAAATGTATTTAAACAATTTTAGGTGGATGGAAATAATATTACATATTGATGAAACATGGATGTGGATGATAAAATACACCCTAGTAAATACTTACGAATAAACAATCTCGGATAAAAATGAGATTGTGATATTTCCCTTACCTTAAGTCCGATTTGCTTTGTACGTGTCCGAAGCTCCTGTATAATGGTTTAAATAATGTTATTGACTTATTCCAGAATCATACATATTGATATGATATCATATATGGTCATATTCTTAGCTTCTTATTAGTAATGTTTCATTGTTACTTGTTACTCGGGTCTTTATTGCCTTTTGTTCTTATGCGTGTTTTGTCGAATAAATTCTTATTCTTCTTTTAAGGTTATAGATACCTTATATCCAGAATGGTATTAGTGTAACATATATCATATTTATTCATTCAATTCATTTATATAATTACGATGTAATGGTGATCATGTAGAACGAGTCGCATCACATCGTGGAGATGGTATTCCATACGTACGCACGAGTGATGATATCCTTCATATGATCGTGGAATTGTATTGGAGTACATATATATTATTTCAGTATCAATATTACTTAATAATAATCATAAATAGTAACTCATTACACCATTATACCCATCCTTGTAAAGTGATGGTGGAAAATAGATTACACCACGGCGTGGAGACGGTATTCCGTACGTCCGCACGCGCGGTGATTTCATTTTTCCGTAGGATGGATAGAAGGTGAATTAGGGTTGTTTCATATTTATAATAACATATAAGTATGTAAGTAATACTGATGTTATTACTTTATCATGAAACAACTAAAGAAGAAGAAGTTGAAGAAGAAAGAAATTGAAAAGATCGGTAATGGATATTACCTCTTCTTTGGAACGCCTCTTTGAATCCTCCACATAGGGAACTAAGATTGGTCTTTGAAGAATACCAGGACCTCTAGGATTATTCTAGGGAAGTGGAGAGGAGAAAATGGCAGGGGTTGGCCGAGCTTGAGTGCTCAATTTGGTGTGATGAGGAGGGGGAGGAGGTGCCCTTTTATAAGGGAGGAGAGGGGCACCTTAGGAATATCTCAAAATATTATTTTATATTAAAGTCAAAATCGGTTTATAATGGTTCCAAAGGGTCTTATTTCGAAGCTAAAGTGGGGAAGGGTCGAAATCCTATCAACCAATAGAATTTAGAAAAGTTTAGGGTATTATTTTAACCTTATCAATTAGTTTTAACTCTAAGTTAAATAATTTAACTTTTACCATGTCTTTTTGTTTTGTTTCACTATATGGTTAATACACTTACTATAACATGCCAAACGAACCCCAAATTGTTTATTATTAATATATATATCCTTATCTAAGTCATTTGGCTGAACCTTAGATTTTTAGGAATAAAATAACAATTAATAATATAATATTTGATTTAAAAACTATTTTGTGTCAATTTTGACACTATTTGATATATGATTTTTGGGAAAGTCATAACAGAATTATATGTTCCAACCAAGTTGATTAAATCAACACTAATATATCATATTAACCTAGAAAATTAGTGGAATTCATAAAAAGTCTCAAATTATATTTATTTTGGTGTTTATAACATCAATTATGTCAATATTTCATGAATAAGATAATTACTACGTCATCGTTGTTTCATAATTAAATTAAATTACTTAATGTCTAAAAATTATAAATAAAATACCATTATGTAGGAAATCTTTTTATCTTTCTAATGAATATTTATAGTCGAATTTATCTTATGTATAACCCCATATTAAAAATAATTTACTTATTAAACTTTGATTTTAACTATTTTAACCCTTCTTTAAATAAATTAATAATAAATGTCCTAATCTAATCCAAGTGGGCCTAAATGGTCATATTGTATTCATAAGTTTGTTTTGGGTCGAATTACACTTGTCCAATAGAATTAGGACATGTGTTAGGGTAATAGTAATATCATATTTACCCTTAGTTACCCTATTTACTCTTAACCGCGGTAAAAAAAGTAAAAAGTTACTATTCACCAAAAAATTATTTTTATCTCATTGAACCACATTTTACTTACTGATATCAACCGTGTCTGTCTGATTTTCGAAATTCCATTCACAGAAGCTGTAAAATTAAGTTTTATGCAAAATTCAGTTTTTAACCCACCACTTAGTGGTTTCACTATTCATCAAAAATTGAAAGTTTTCAGAAAAATACCAAAATTTCACCCTAGGCTAATTTCGATATTCTGAGTCCAAAAATGAAGTCCATTTTGAAAAATAAAATTTATAAAATTTCAAAAAGTGGTTATTACTATTCATAACGGCTAGTTTTAATAGCATATTGTTGTTTAGTGAAACTTGGTATTGCGTACGACGCAAGCTATCGAGGAAGGTCGTGATTGCGTGTAAAGCAAGCCAAGCAAGTGTTGTGTAGAAAAAGATTCCATTGATAACATAAAAGTCTCAGGTGTTACAACTAAACTAATCGGTCTTTAGAGACTTGATCTTTTGTGATCTTGCCAATGTTATGTAATAATGCACCGAATCTGGGTAACTGGGGTCGGGGCATTACATATATAGTTCTTGAAATACAAATAGAACTTTTTCTCACGAAAAAATGATTCCCCTTCCTAGTCAAATATTTCAAGGGTGGTTACACTCTATTGAATATGGGTATAAACCTCTAATAGTACCCTTCCATCCCAGGGAAACTCTGCACCTCAATAACACTATTAGGTGGCTCTCATGAATGAACTACCACAAAAATTGTTGGATTCACTAAAAATCAGACCTTTGAGGTTATGTTTTTTATAATATGGAATTCTCGAATATAAAACTATCTCTTTGAGGGATTCATGTACAGCTGGTTCTCTAATAGTGTACCTAGGACCATCCTCAAGGGTCTCGTAAGATACTCAATAGACACTGAATACACATGGATACCATAAATTAAGACAACCATTAACTGTTCTAAGAAAGGATGAAATATCCATTTCAATAGTTTCATTGACACTAATAGTGAATTTGTCACTTTTAAAGGCATCACCAAGTACACTTAGTAACTGTACCAAAAACTGAATGTCATCTTTGGCATATGCTCATATTATACTCTCAACTAGTGATAGCCTGATTTGAGGTCAAACTTTGATAACCAACATTACCCTATCAACATTTAAAATAGGTCAAAGAACCAATGTAGTGGATACTTATTCATCCCATTCACCAAGATAAATCATCAATTATCCATATATAACCTCAATGTCCAACCCTCCTTCATGGAGAACAATAATGGGGTTTCCTGGGGATACACAACGGGTATCAAAAATCCCTTCTCATTCGAGAAAAAACCTCGTAGATCTTGAAACTCTATGAGATCCATCCGATATTATGGTGCAGATATCAGTGTCATCCTGGGATTCAAGTTAATCAGGATGTTAGTATCTTAATAAAAATGTAAACCGAGTACATTCTATGTGATGACATTTTCATAATATATCATCATTATATGAAACTCATAGTCCAAAGTGTGAACTTTATTAAGACTCATTCTAGACAACTATTTATTATGTGGATACACACTCTTATTCCTGACATCTTCTTTATCTGTAATGTTTTATTTTTCAACCACAATAGAAAACAATTTATCACCAAGGAAAAAACACATCCTCCACATAAAATATTCAATCTACGAATAAATTACGGATAGATAGTCGATACCTATGATTAATATATATGTTATCACTATTGAAATTAATTGATCCAAAACAAAGCATGCACCTCTAACCATTAGTTCAAACAATTAGATAACATTCACAATCACTGAGTCGCTACCTATGGAAGTCTCCAACATCATCTTTTGAGCCAATGGGTAAACCAAAATATCAATATTATGAACTAGAGAAGTGGAAATTAAGGAATTATTAGCACCTATTTCTTGCAATACTATATATAACGTAGAAAAGAAACATATTTTACCTCATTTGATCCCTATATCATTTTTTTCATAGGCCTCCATAACTCATAGCTAGCCTCTTCCCTTTCCACCCGCACCCTAATCCTAGGGAAAACAAGGTCGGTGTGCTAGTGGTAAAATATTGGACCTCTGACCACCACCTATTTCCATGTGGACCCCACTTCCATTTCCCCCACCCTCTAGACTACCCTACTCCTACCTCTACATATATCATGACAGTCCCTCAAAAAAATCATGATCATATATACAATGGATCCAACAGTTCTAATCAATATGTCCTTGATAGAAGTAAGAGAAACACTACATCTCCCTTATATATTTTGAGCGTACCTGAGATCCATGAACCACTGACCCTGTGTTTGGGGATTGCCTCCTGATGCATCCAACCTACTTGTATCCCTATGATTTCTATTAACTACCTCTGGATGAGGTGGTAGCTAATGGGTTTCCACTAAAAGCTTGAAATTCTTTTTCCTACTATGAAAAAAAAAGAAATCAACTCCTAGGGATGTCTTAAGTACCCTAACATAGATTGGAAATCATAAGCATACTACTGAAGCCTTTATGTACCAAAAAAATCCATTCATAATGGTTTGAGATCCAAAAAACTGTTAACACACCAAATATATAGATTATTGTGAGAGATTAGTAATCCTCACTATGTACTCCTCTATACTCATACTTCCATACAATATATGTTGAAGATCAATTGTGTGAACTAATCTTGACTTATCTAAATTGAAATCATCTCTAATGGGATGCTAAAATTCATATAGGATAGAACTATATCATCTTGTTAGTAAGTTACTATGCTCCACCACAGCCTAATACAACCTATAAGAAGAATCTAAATTAGGGATTCCATATGATCCTTAGGATTCCTCAAAATGTGGAAAATGAAAGTGACTGACTGTAACCTATCCTCATCCACCTAGGGGTCTTCCTCACAACAAAACACATGAGTCTTATGATGTTGAACCCTAAGAAATTCACTAGACCTATATACATCCTCAGCTGGTATTGCTTGCGCTAGATTATGGTCCATGGGCGGTGGTATAGGTGGTAAACAATCTGAAGGTTCTATCTCTATTATAGGCAAAATACTGATGCCTCATAACTAGGTGGATCATCCTCATTATTATATAGTGGGATCCAAGATATTTATCTATATGGAGGAATTAACAAATAGAAAAATATGTCCCATGGTAAAATGATTATATCTGAGGAGCTGATTCAAGAATGACATGTAAAAATAATCCATTCCTATATGATGCATGTACCAAAATATTTCACTACAACCAATGCCTATATGTATGGAGTTGAAAGGAAAGTGATTTGTTTCTTTGTGTATGGATATGTTAGCCACCACACCAACATTGGCATCGCTTTCCGGAAATCCAAACCCAATAAACTATGTATTATTTCCCCAAACCAATCTCACCAACTGTAGTCCATATGTATAACTGACTACCTTTGATACCACTCGATCACAACTCGTCCCACCAGGGTTCTACCAATGAATACCCCAAGCCCACCTCTAATAGAACAGATGGTTAATAACCCAAACTGAGTAAAAAAATCCCACAAATGGGAGGAAATATCATAAAGTACCTATATGAACATATATCTTCATGTCCATGAAATTATGAAAAGAAAAAAAACTAAAAAATTGAAAGCATACATTTAGGATCCCACAAAAATGTATCAATGTAATGTACTAAAAGGAGAAAAATGGGTCAAATACAAGCCCAAACAATACTATAATGAGACCAACCATCTCCATGGGATAGTAATATTTTTGAAGAATTCTCCACATAAAAATGATTCTTTTATAGGATATATATATATATGGTCCACTCTATCTCTTTCCACCTAGAACACAATCAAATGGGACGTCGTCAGCATAAGACATGGCATGTGGGAGAAAATCCCATGCATGGGTGAGTACAAAAATACTCATATGACACACCAAAAATACTAAAATTGTTGAACTATGTATAGTAATATAAATTTATAGACATAATGATCAAGGTAAAATAAAAACACCAAGATATACTCAGTAAAGATAACATTCCACAAATCAGTCATAACTAACTATCAACCACATGATACTGCCCAATGAAATGCTCAATCTAGGAGAATCCACTATGTGATCCATGTTTTCATCATTGATTCTCTATGAATAAGTCGTTATTATTGGACCATGCCCAATGGATGATCACTATCCTAAGAAGTACCTAATAAACTTGTAAAGGTTTACACCAAGAACCGCTAGGGGACACAACGAACCCAATTTTGATCAACAGAAATGTAGGGGTCATTGATCAATGATAACAAAACCCATTAAAATATGGCTTATAATATGGAGTATCAACACCCCACCCAGGGATGTAACGTTGATTCCACAATCTCTATCTTGTGAAAAAATGTGATAAAGAATTTCACCTCAGTCTCATGGATGGATTCTATAAATCAATCTTAGACTCATTCTATAAAGGGTTTACAAATCATGTGATGTGGACCCAATTTCAAATAGAACCCTTGACGGAACGATATTATGGAAAAACTATACCTATAGTCGTCCAATCTATGTAAATGAATTACTAAAAACACTCTTTAAGTGGGTACAATTTCTGTAACACGGGGTACACTATGTATCCAACTATACCCACGAATACCCATGGCGAAGAGAATCAAATATAATGTAATTATCAATATAAAAAGTTTGTGAAGACGTTCACTACGTGTAGATACACACATTATCATGTCATTGTCTCCTGGTCATATTCATTTATGGCGTCTTTGTCTCTATCCAGGCTAGTGTACAATAACCTGTGAATATGTCCATGAACAAAAAATAACACTATGTATGTGTACTTTTTCCTGTTTTTTACTCCATTAAGTACATGATGATCCATCTAGGGATGTAAATATGGTTAGTGATTGGGTTCTAATTTTTTTTGTCCTTATCTTCATCCTGTAACCCTAGCCGCCACTGAATAGTCCATACACGACATGTTACCCTAATTAACAAATCATGTTGATTTATATTCTTTAGATATGTAGGTTTCTAATCTATTATTTATGATACAACCCTTAATTCATATATCCCATTTAAAATTATTCAATAGATATCAGATATTGGATGACTAATCCAGGTCACTACTTACTCTTCAGAATATGACTATTGAATCGCATTGGCAAAACCACATCTATCATCGAAATATCATGCACCATCAGAGTGGATGAATAAAATGTGATATGGTCTCATTATCCCTAATATAACGTTCACCTTCATCATTCCATGAACCACAACAACCATCATGTTACATAATTGTGGTTTTAATCCGTTGTGTCAAATACTGGTCACACTATGATCAAAAATAGGATATTTGTCAAACTGTTTTCCAAAATAAATACCAATGTTGATCGTAAGAACAAATAAGGGATAAATCCACATAACATAAAATGTGAGTAATGAACCTCATACATTGTTCATTTTTCCTGGATTTTTTTTCATAGTAGAATATAAACAATGAGGTAAAATCAAAATAAAAAAAACAATTCCATCAATTTAATTCTACCGAAGATATGAGTATCAATTATATTCTTGTAATTAGTCCATTTTAATACATTATTATGAAAAATCATGGAAGTCACAAATAAAACCATTCTATATTGACTTTGGATGAATATTTCTTGAAGAATGGTTGTGCTACTGATGATTACATGATCCAAAAAAAGCATTCAGTAAATGATTTTTGATCTAGTATGATTTGTCATCGTTCACCAAGAATATTCTCCAATTGTTGTCTAAAATAAATAATCTTTGAAAAGAGAACCCTAATAAATTTCTATAATTATTTACTTTTGGAAATACTAGGTTTCTATGTTTAATTATACCAAAAAAAATTAATTTTTTAATTTATTTCATTCATTTACACCCGCAATGAATTTTTCAAAAATGGCCCACTACTATGAAGGTTATGTCATTCCTAGGGTGAGACCTGATCTCCTAACTCAATGGTGTAATCCTATTTCTAATCCAAGACACTAGTTTGTTATTATTCCACTTTTTCATGAAAAATAGGTGTTGTTTCTATTTAATATATTTTAAATATTTATTATAGGAACAACGGTTCTCAGAATCACATGTAATAACATATCCTAGTCTTGAAAATGATCCACATAATATACCAAAATGATTCATTAACAATCTGAGGCATTACACTCTATTAACTAGTAAAATTACCCAATTAAAATATTATTGAACGTTACTACAACAAAAAAATTGTTTTTGAACTAGAAAGTTTACTCAAACCTACAATCAAATGTTACGCAATGTTTTATGATAAGAAGTGACATTCCGGATCTATATAGCGGGACTAAAAAATGATGAGTTTTATATGATAGGTAATGAATTTACACTATTTATTAGATGTATGTTATATGGATACAAATTGGGAGAATTACAAATTCCGCTATGCATATCATTAACAAAAGAGAAAAAGTTTGATGATTTATATCATAGCCTTAATGGTACTTATAGATGTAATATGATTATATATAACATCATGTAAACATGGGTCGAATGATAAATCTCTAAAAATATTATCCCTAATATCAAAGATATGAGTTTTTAAAGGATTATATATCTAGTATATATGGTATTAATTATACTCTTGGATTTGTTCTAATAGTGGGAGAATAAAGGATCCGTAATCGATGTGTAGTTTGTTTGTTAAAGTATAGATCATGAATTTTTGTGAGTTTCATCACATCCCTTCATTAGGGGAGTATAATGAGAAATTTTTAAATATGATAATGCTGAATATATTTATAAAATGAATATAAATCAACAATGGAGTTCATGGAGAAATATATTTCCCAATGGGGTTGAATAATTACTCCCCTCATCTAAAACACATTATAAAATAATTGATATCGATCATAAAAAACAATTAATAATAGTTATTAGTATTTAGAGGAAGTTGGTGTTGATAATGTTTTACCTTATAGCAGTATAACAGAGTTAATGTCCAATTAATGTCTTTCTAAAAACTCAATAGGTGAGATTGTTAGATAGCAATGGTATTTTTTAATTTAAATGTGTTGTGTTTTGGAATATTCTTTTCAACACCATCATTATCAACGCCTTAAAATTAAACTTGTTTATGGGGTGTTTCCATATGCATGGTGTGGTATATTAATGTTTAATTTTTCCCACTATGTCAGCATATTAATTAGAAGATAGTTTCCATAATTATGTTAATGTAGTGGATTGCATGATGTAATTTCTTATCTCAGAGTGTCATTCATGATTATACTAAGAGATGGGATGAGTATATAAATAAAATAGGAACTCCCAATGTGGGAGTCATCATGAAATGTTAATGTAAAATTACGAAGACAATAAATACCTTGACATATTAATGATGGAATAGGTCTCTAATTTCAAGAGTGTTTGTGGGAATTTGGCATTGGAAAATTGTAAAAATAGAGAAATTCCATACAAATAAATAGTTTCTAAAACATAATTCTTCCGTGAATCCCCATGAAAAAAGTAAAAATGAATTATTTTCAAGAATTTAAAAAAGATACATAAAATGAATACTAATAATCAAAAATATTCTTGAAATTGAGGATTCAAAATGGCCATGTCAAAATATGGAAAATGATGGAAGTTCATTAAAGGGTTTCATATTGAATATTTTTTTTTGAAATCATGAAAAATGTTCCATGAATGTCTTGTTTTGATATTTCAATGTCAAAATTTGGAAAATGAACGATTTTGTTAAATTTGATTGGATTTTCATAGGGTGGATTTTATCAATGATTATTGAGTTTTTAAAACCTTAGAAATATTGTTGGATTAATTTATTAATGTTGATGTAAAAAATAACAATGATTAGTGAGAAAGGAAATTTTTACATAAAGAGGATTGAACATATGGTTTTTTCATGAAGGGATGGAAATTTATATAAATAAGGGACTCCATACCCCTCCCCCCCTATTTGAGGAAGATAGTGATTTTAAAGACATGAAGGCTCTGATTCATGAAAGAGTTGTATGAACGTTTTACTTACATGATGCAGTGATGCCAAAATCAGTTTCATGAATAAAGTAGCCATTTTCTATATACAAAAATTGACATTACTGAACGATAGAAAGTCCCATGAAAGCATGGCTATATTTGAAGAATTTAATATTATGGGAAATGGTGGATTTTCTAACAAAGGTCATGTTGTGAAATAGGTGAGTTGTTTTTTATATAATTCACGTTTTCCATGTTTTGTGATTTGGAAAATGTTCCAGTATAGTGTGTAATACTGTAATGATTTCGTAATGTTGTTATTAATAATTTAAATTAGTTTAACGGTATAAAATGTGATTGTATCTTATGGAAAACCTATTCAGACGAAATTGGAAATCGTTGAAGACTAATTAAATAATAAATGTGATGCTAGTGTAATATTAATTTTCACATCCATATTGTTAATGATATGAGTTAATATTAGTAAGAAATAATCAATTAATCATCTTTAAAATTTTATCATACATTGGCATGTGTGTAAAATATATTTTCCTCCTGAAGAGTTGTGCAATGAGAGAGGAAAATGGGAGAAGCTCTTGGGTGGTAATGTGGAAAACCTAAATCTTGTAATGTTGTGGGATTGAGTATGGAGTGAAAAAGATAAAACAATATAAAATTGTGATATTTTTAGTAATTTTTTGACTTTTCATTATTCTAATACAAGTTTATTGGATGCATCCCATTGAGGTTGAACAATGTAAATATATGTTTCCATATTTATTTTATGCTTACGCATAAAAAAATTTCATGGAACCATAATCATATCAATATATATAATATAAAAAATTATACTAAATATTTATATTAAGATATATTTTTCGGGTAGTGAGATATATGATTCATGTAGTATTAATTCGGTAATTCATTTGTACAACCAGATTCAACCCCCTCTCAAAGGAATCTCATGCATTGTCACATGTAAAATCATACACTCTCCAATACTAAAATCCATGATTAGAATTTCCTAAGAATTTTATGAACTAGTTATATTTATTCTCATGATGTTGATCCCCCAATATATAAATCTATGTTAATTAAACCCAGAAATTAAGAAACAGAATCCCGTATAATTGAAGTCACCAAAATTGATGTTGATCAAGGAAATTTAACTATGGTTTGATTTATTCTCATATAATGGTGATAAATATCGACATAATTTTTTATATTAATGGATTTTTATTTTTATACGTAAACTTTTCATTTTAACTTATTGTATAATCTTTAGTATTAAGTGTTTTTTACTTATGTGATTAACCATATGTAGATAAAAAAATCACATATTATAAAATTTATGTTAATTCCTTAGAGAATTATTTTTAATTTCATTATTTAAGCACTTAAACATATATATATAATTAACCGTAAAATTGATAGAAATTAATTTAAAAATGTGGAATTAAAATTATCTTCTCAAATGGGATGTTTTTATATATTATGATAGACCAACCATTGACACCAGAGAATAAAATTTCGGATCCAATAATGGTTTTAGTTTCATCATTAAAAAAATAATTTTACATACCTCTTTTATTGGTTTTGCCTTAGTTCCAAACATGAACTACCTCCACTCACCTGGGATATCCATAAATTACATAATTTTATCCACACATAATCATGTGGAATAAAATAATCAATGAAATAGATTTACAATATAAAACAATTAGTGCAAAGGTCCTACCAAATTATAGAGGAAATACCTAGTGGAAATTATTTAATCTAAAAACATATTATAAAAAAACACCCTATAATAATAAACTAAACAAACTAATCTTATAACAAAAATGTTTTAATATCATTTCTATCTTTTTATATTCAATTAATTCTAAAAATTTAGAAAATATCATTCATATTAATTCTTTATTTATTACTAAGATAAATGAACTTGAATTATTAAAATTAATTAATTATTTATAATTATCTTAATAAAAATTTGAGGTATATTGGATATAAACATCATAAATTAATCTTTTAAATTAAATGTCATTATCAGTATTTTTAGATAATTAATTGTAATTTATAGAAAAATTATTACTTCTAAATACCATTTTTTGGTAGTAAAAACATCATATTCCAATTATGTAATTATTTTTTAATGATGAAAATTATTATTCTTTGTAAAATTTAATTGTTTTATTTACTAGAAAATTATATTCAATATATTTTAAAAGTTTAGTTTTTAAAATAGAAAACTATGCTCGATAGCGTATATGACATGCAACATGAAACCCAAAAAATCGTGATTGTTTAAAAATTCCTATCATAAACCAGCCATTAAATTAATGTGTACTAATAATATTAACTAATTTATAATATATATATATATATATTACCAATTAAATTTATAAATTAATATGTAATAATCACTTATATTATATTGAAGAAGTTGATTCCACACAAAAAATATGTTCTCTATAAAAAAAATTTATTTCATTTTGTTAGAAGATATTCAAATAAAATTATGTTCCTTTTAGGTATAATTTTCTTGAAAAGTAATATATTTTTTTAAATAATAATATATATATAAATTTATGCCGAGTTTTTTTATTTCTCAGAAAATATTAATTTTTCATGGAATAGTATACAATTCAGTAATTTTGGAAAAAATATAATTTCATTTTAATGAAATATGTGATATATAAGAAAATTTATTCTTATAATTTAATTTAAAATTATTATTATTATTTTGTAATTATATTTCAACTATTTAATTACATGTAAATTATCATTATAGTTGATTTTATTATGATTATATTTTTATTCCTAAATTTTTTTAATACTTTCTAAAAGTGCATAATGTTTCTCATTTTCAGCTAATTAAAATAACCCATAATTAGGAATTATTTAAATCAAAATATTATATTACATATTGATAAATATGAATGTAAATTAATTTAATTGTGATTATGTCTCATATAGTTATTGTAATATCATCTTTTTCTTGAAAAATGCATTTCTTGGAAGGCCATTTGTTGACATATTTACAAGTTTAATTATTAAATTTATGATACTACTTTTTGAATTTAATATTATAATATATATTTCTTAATAAGAACCATAATAACTAAAAATATATAAAATGAACAACAAAATTTTTTATGTCATATGTAATAGTAAAAAAGATTTAAAATATGTTACAACCATTAATGTTAAAATATATTTACAAGGATGGTTAAAATGAATTGTTAAATGGAATAACATTCCAAAAACATCCTTAATTTGATTGGTTTATATTTTTGGATGTATATCTTCACCAATATTTTTTTAAAATTTTTAATGAACATGCATTGAAATTGACATCCTAGTGTTGAATGGTTTTTGATATTTAAAATAATTCTCCTCCTCATCAATTAGAAAAGGTAACTCATTATATTATCCTTTAAAAACATATAAAACAAATATATGAAAAAAATAAGCCAATACATTCTTTAATTCTATTTAAATGTCCTACAATCCTTAGTTTGATAATAATTACATTCTATGCAGGCTTTGGGTATAACCCTAAAGAGGTTGTCCAAAGAATATGTATTAATATTAATCAAAAACCATTTATTTGTATATTCATACACCTACAAAAAACCTTACATAATCTTGATGAAATAATAAAAATTATATTCCATATAAGATGTTTTTATTATGATAATTTCAAACAATAAATTCAATTCCACCTCTATATAATTTTAAATGAAAACATAGATCGTGCATATAGTGGACTACCACCTCATGAAATGATGTGAATAATTTTCTATCATCATCTCTCATGGATATTTATGAAGATAATTTTGGTTTTTATTTATAATATTCATGAAATATTAGTAATTATTTTACAATATCATATCATATAATTTATTACCCTAAATCCATTTGAAAATTATAACATTATTTGGGTGAATGGATCACAACCAACTCGTGATGTGATGTGATTTATTTTCAATTACCGCATCACCATGATGGTATATGTATATGTATTTAATGATTAAATATGAAATGTATGATATTAATACAATTACATTAATATAAAATAACAATTATTTTAATTCCATCATGATCTTTTAATAATTAAACCCTTTCACATGCGTACGTACAACATACAATTTCCAAGATTGTAATATAGTTAATTTTTAAAACCATGAATATTGATTATTTTTAAAATAAATATTTATATATATAAATTATTAATATTTCATGAGTACTAATATATATATCGACATAGTAATCTCTTAATACATAATTAACACTTCAAAGTTGTTTTCGACATTTGAACCAAATATCATCATAACGTCCAAGACAAACAAACATGATTAATTAAATTTAATATAACATGAAAATAAATAAATTAAAATAAATAATAAAAAAGATATAGAATCCTAATCAGTTATAAAATTTATATAAGTTTATTATTTAGTAATATATTGAAATAAAATAATGAATTGTTCTAAAGGTAAGTGATTCTGTACGTCCCCCCTTTCATATGGGTATTAACCATTCTCTATCTAACTCACCATATGTTTCTCATTAATTTGATAGAATGATTTAAAATTATACTTATATTTATATTTAATATATACATCCATACCATTATCCCGAACTTTTATGGGGTAATAAATATTTATTTCATTTCTCAAATTATTTCTTTAAGGAAACTCTTGTAATTGTTATATGACGTAAAATTATGAAACCCATTTTCCATCCATTGGTAATGAAATTATTTTTATATTTTTATTTACATCCTTATACATCATAGGTATTCATTTATATGATGTGGATGTTATGGTTGGGTCCATAATAATGTATCCCTCTAATGAATTGGGTAATGTTATAGTCTCTGTCGATGGAATCAATGATAATAGTAAAATATCATATTCCATTATGTGACTTTGTGCACCATTAGATGTTGTCTAAATGGTTAGACAGTACGTACGTAAATGTGATATTTATATATATTCCACATTTAATATTCTACCATGATCATATAATACCATGTCCTTTACATAATGATACCATTTGAGTACACATGTAACTTCAATTTATTTAATCATGTTATTCCATTGACTCACATGTTCTTTTTCATAATCATTTTCATTACCATGATTGGTTATTTAGACCAATACATCATTTCATGTTATTATTAGGTTATCCCATTCATTCTTATGATCTCAAATGTATGTTAAGAACTTCTTATTGAGAATAAAATTTGTATTCTTAGTTTTTTGTTTCTTTTTTGTGTTATAAACCTATTATCCTAAATACAATTTGATTTTTTATCCTAGTTTTTTATTAATTGATATTTATTTTAAGAATCAAGTAATAATTTGTTTAAATAGTCTTGACACACTATATTTGGTATTACAGTGATGTATTGGTTATGCTTTTGAATCTAGGGTGATAGAAAATTAATTAAGACCCTAGGAATGAGTTTATTGAAAAATGAATGTATTAGAAAATATCCATGAATTTTAGTGAAGTATAAAGTGAGTGGTTTCATAGGAAAAAACATAGATATATATACTAATAGTGGATGTGTCTCTAGAATAGATGTATATAATTTAATGTTTCTCGATAAAGGTGCATGGAGCTCGGATTGATCATCACCTAGTGCATGGAAACATTCCTTTATGCACTCATGGTATGACACTCTTGATTGGTGTGAAATTTTAAATTCATAAACTCATTATGAACCATTATAATGGGAAAAAATATGCACATTATGTTATTTTTGGGAGTATACCAAGATAACATATATTTTATCTTATACATTTATAAATCAAGTAATAAATTTCATTTACGTGTTATCCCTTTAATGTTATTGGTTTCCTTTTTATATATTTTATAGTTTTTAAATAAAAATACCTACTTCTCTATTTTTTAGTCAATAGATATTAATAGTAGAAATTTATTCGGAAACCACATTGTTGGGATATGTGATAACTATGTAAATGATATTCCCAACTTGGTGGAACCATGCGTCAATAACTTCATGACCATACATTATTATCAGTGTCATGTCTTGAATCTAATATTTTATAATGAGGAACACCAGATTCCCCCTAATAAAGAGAAATTTCTTTATGTGAACTTTATGTTATAATCGAAAAAGACATTTAATGGATATTACTATGAATTAATCAACAAAAAATAGATCAACCTCATTGAAAATATATTCTTTAACCTTCAATTATTTGATGAGTATAATTTTGTGTTGTCTACATACCATATAGAGGGAGAAACTGATCATTGGTGGACACTGATAATGAATATGAAGCGATGGAAGAAATCAATGTGATAGAGTGGAAGGAATTATATATATATATATTGAAAAATGAAATCATCAAATTTTCTATTTTAATATGGAGAGGTATTTCCTTAACCTAAATAAGAAGGATGATGAATACATCGAGGCATATGGTGAAAAAAATAAAAACACTAGCATGATATGCAATAAACATATTCATCTCCCTTAAATGTAAATTATACAGCTTTTTTGGTTTGATAAATGCATGTTTTTTGGAAACATTTCGAAATATTAGACTATTAAAGAAATATATAGATTTTATGTTACTCCCTCCATGTTCTAAAAAGGGAAGGAATTTTAAAATAAAGTTTAGTTTTCGATGTATGATGGATATATCTAATGTCGGAATAAAATTCCAACGCCCTAATTTATAAAATTTTAGGATGAAGAATCCCTTATATTTCATGGTGTAAACCATTATTTAGTTTTGGTTTGGGAAGGAATGGAACCTATCTAGTGCATTCCAATGGGTTAACACACCAAAATATTGTAGAACTTACTATCTATCAACCCTAATATTATATTCCAATTCATAAACTATAAGGGATATATACACTCTATGAAATAACAAAAAAATCCTAGGGTTGTTGATGAAAACAATGAAAAACAATATATAAGTCCTAGATAGATTTATATAACTTATTATATCACTATTTTGTAGGTGGATCCAGATAATGATGTGGTGACAAGTACACTAGTAATTCATTCATGAATTGTGAACATAATTATAGATTTTCATTTTATAAATTATTTTATATCACAAAAGTATAGTTTAAATATAGAAGAACCACCTAATAACAAGGAATTTGAGTTATTATTAAAGAAGGTTATTGGATCAATTATTACTTCCCAAAAATATAAATCTTTCTGTGCCCATACTTATGGTATAAAATATTGTAAAACATTCTGGAAATTTCCTTTAGAGAAATATGATACAATTCTGGGAATAGATTGAATTTTTTTATTGAGGGTTAACAAAAAAATTCCATGATAAATTAATCGACCAATGTGTTGTGAATCGACCTCTGATTTTATACAAGTTTGAGGAGGAAGATGAATCAAAATTTGTAATATCATCTAAAATAAGGATAATTTTTCATTCTGAGAATACATTCTTATCTCTATTAATTGGGACTAAGGAAAATATAATTCATTAAGATTTTTTTATTTTGAGGGATTGTACTAATGTATTTTATAAAGAGATTCTTTTAGATAGTGTATTTCCAGTCGTGCTTATTCATGGATCATTGAAGGTTTCCAAGACTCCATATAGAATAGATAAATTTTTAACATGAGGCGTTAAAAAATAAATTACAAGACAATTTTTATAAATGATTTATATAACCATATACTTCACCATGGGGTGAACCGGTCCTCTTTTACAAGAAAAAGATGGGTAAATATTCCATCATTGTGATTATAGTGATCTCAAAAATATTGATAATTAAAAATTATCCCCTTCCACATATATAAGTTTTTTTCATAAATATGAGGATCAAAATTTTCTTTAAGGAGGATTGTCGGCCATTATACAATTAATTATAGGTGAGTAATGATGATATTCCAAAAATATGTTATTTAAAAATGTATTGAAACTATGAGTTCATAGTTATTCAATTCAAGAACACTAATATACTAACAATAATTATAGATACTCTACATATTATCTTGAATAATTTATGGAAGTATTCGTAGATTATATTGTAATATACTCAAAAAAATTTGAGAATGTGGAGCATATTAATAATATACTAATGAATTTGAGAAAGGATAATATATAGCAAAATTATAGAAAATGTGATTTTGGATAAAGGATATACAATTATATCCATACCAGATCACAAAAGGAGATATATTTAGACCCTTCTAAGTCAAAGGTGATCGAGGAGTGGCCTAGACCAAAATATTTAATAGAGTATCATAGTTTCCAGGCAGATTATCAGTATTAAAAATGATTTGTCAGCAACATAATTTAATTTACAAACCCTATAACCAAGTTATCTAGATTGGGTGTAATGTTTGCATAGTAAACTTAATGTGATGATAGCTTCATGATTTGAAAGTATAGGCTTATCACTACACTATAAATCATCCATATAGTGGGGAATGATTTAATTGTATATAAAAAGTCTTCAAAATTGGGATTATGATAAGTTGTAATTAAAATTTATAAATTTATAGCCTACACATCGATGAATTTGAAAAATCATGTGCAGGACAATCCAACACGTGATTTGGAGTTAACTATTATGATCGTTGCATTGAATAAATGGAGACATTATCTCTATTGGAAGAAGTGAAAACATATATGGATAACAAGATACTAATATATATATTCACATAAAAGTATCTTAACATGTTCTTATAAATATGGTTAATTATGATCCAGAAATTTGAATTCTCAATTCATTAAAATCATCGGAAATTAAAGAATGTTTTAGACAATATTTGTATAATGGATCTAAATATATTATCAATTATGAGATGTGAGAAGATCCAAAATTTTAATATTTATAAATAATGAAATACATAAAAAGGATATTCATCATATATTGACCTA
Organism: Viscum album; assembly: GCA_963277665.1. Lineage (NCBI taxonomy): Eukaryota > Viridiplantae > Streptophyta > Magnoliopsida > Santalales > Viscaceae > Viscum > Viscum album. The sequence continues at coordinate 1,254,304,611 of OY728157.1, read as the reverse complement.
ATTAATGTCAATGCATATACTCTGTTGAGGATGAGAGATTCCTATAAAGATGATAAGTTGATGTAGAAAAGGGTATTGTGGGTTCCAGAGTTCATTTTTGATAGAGATGGATTTATAATGTATGGAACTCGGATATGCATCCCATGAAACTGAACCCTAATGAAATAAATTATTGGTTATTTTCATATCTAATCCAATAATATTAATCTAGGATGTGGTAATATGTATATATATTGGAAGAAATTCATCTCCTCAGATAACAGAAAGAGGGTTATAGAAATATTTTTATCTAGATACATGGTATGACAACAAGTCAACTCTGAATGACAGAATTCCAAGGTTATAAGGAACCCTTCCACATTCTAGTATGGAAATAGAAAAACATTTTTATGGAATTTTTTTATATGAATACATTGGACCCATATTTCCAATAATTAAATATTGTTAGAAGTCAATTACCTCAAACTATTAGAATATTTTATTTCCATGATGGAATATATCTCTATGGAACAACTCACTAAGATATATAAAAAGAAATGTTTTATGAATATAGGGAGTTCTAGAAGCTATTTTATTTAATACAGATCTGAGGATTACCTCATGGTTTTGAGACTCCTTCAAGAAATGATGGATATATAACTCAAGATACGTATTTCAAACCAAACTCATGTGGATGGCCAAAATGAGAGAACCACAAAAAATCTATCATATATACTAATATCAAGTACAATGTTTTTTCATGTATATTGGAATCATCACCTTCTAGAAGTACAATTATGAAATAAAAATATCTTCGTATCTAGAAATAAAATTCCACCCTTTGAGTATATGTTTTGTACTTTTTGATACACTCTAATATACTGGGATGTATTTTTTGAGGTAAAGATTATGGCACCAGATCTGGTCAATGAGTTAATAGAGTATGTCTAAACCATTCATCATAAATTGAAATCCTTTAAAAGTTGACATGAAATATATACATACAATTATAAATTATAAATGAAGAGTGAGTTAAGATATATGGAATCCCTCTTTATTTCTCCCAAGAAGAATGTCATGATGTTTTTTAATAAGATAAATATTATTCCAAGAGACCTCTACCCCTTTTAGATCAACGATCCAATCAATGTGGTGGAATATCGACTAACACATCCACCTTTCCAATCTCTTATGGAAGAACTATTCCATGCATCCATCCTGAGGAAGTACATATCATACTCTTAATGTCTACTTAAAGTAAAGGTTCTTCCATTATAGAAATACATTTTATATTAGGAACAACTGGTGAAGATATTATATCAAAGGGACAATCTTATATGAAACAAGACAAACTAACTAGGACAAAGTGTTTTCGAAAAACCACAAGACTGATGAAAAAACATGGGAAATGGAATAGGTAATTATGTTGAAGTAACCTCACATTCGTTCACCTTTGTATTAAAATAAAATATCAATGGTGAAATTACATAAGGTGGAATAATGAGACAACCTGAGTTTTATAAGTGACAACTATGGTTGATAGCATATAAGAACTACAACACAAAAGCCACAACATATATGATTTTTTTTAAAATACAACCATTATAACCAAGCCATTCAATTAGTGGGTTTTATTATTAATTTCTATGTTCTGAAATAGATATAAAATCTATTTTAATTGAAAAAATATTAGGTAATAAGTGCTGAATTATTAATAATGAAATATATTCTTAAAAAAAATATTTTTAATAAAAATATTTTTTATTTATTTTTATGATAAAATATTATAATTTAAAATTTAAAATTTTAAAAATACTTTTTTATAATATGAAATCCATATTTTATATTAGAATACTCATATGAACATAGGGTGTAATTTTATGGACTTTTTGGAATGTGTTTCTTTTTCAGTAAACAATCACAAATATCATTTTTTGTAAAACTATTTTTTTTAATAAAATGTAATATAAAAGTATCATTAATATTATAATTTTAATAGAAATATCATAAGAATTTTTTTTAATATGTCATCATATTAATTACATTTAAACTATTTTTTTGGGAAATTTGAATACATGTTAATTTATAAGCAATAGAAGACATTTTTCTAAAAAACTTTTTAAAGTTCCCAATGGTTTCCATTTTTATCGAATTGAAATAACCACTAATGAAGAATAATTTAAATTATATATATATATTATATATATATATATAAAATAATTTAATTTCATTTATTTATATTTAAATTTCTTATTGTTATCAGTAGATCATCTAGTGCTTGAAAAATGCATTTCATGAATTGTTGTCTTTTCTGAACGCACATGGATTTAATGTTAAATTAAATTATAAATTTTATATGAATATAATTTGATAAAATGGAATACAGATTTTTAATAATAATAATTACATTTATATAAATAGATCCACTTTGTTTTCTATTCATAATGAATTGAAAAAACAATAAAAATAGGTTACTATAGTGATCGTACAAACCATATTACTGGGGGTTAAAATGTGGCAAATGAAATAACATGTTTAGAAAATAATACCTTTTAATTTAGAGATGTTTATAGGTCTTATATATCCTCTAATTATTTATATTTCAATCTTATAGGAATATTTATTGAGGGTGACTTCCCATTATTAAATAGTTTTGGATGTTTATAAGAATGGGAATCCTCCTCAATTATAAAAAGCGAACCCACTCTTATCTCCATTAAACACATCCAAATCCCATTGGTTCTTCCATTCTCTCACCAAATTCCTTTTTAATTTCCATACCTTTAGTAGATGAATTTATGATCATTTATCCAATCTATTGAGGCATTAGGTACAATCCTAAAAGGTTTTCCAAGTAATAGTTATCAATCATAACCAATCATCTTTTTATTATTTCTTATTCCACCACCTTTAAGAAATAATAAATGATGATGAAATAGTAACAACAATATATCCCAAATTCTGTGATTCTATTGAGATTTCAGAATACCCCAAATCCAACTATACTTCCATCAATTGGTAAATTAAAAAATCTATCATTTGTACGAGATATTTCTGCCTCGTGAACCGATGTAATTCATTTTCTATCACATCATTTATTAAGGATGAAAAGGGAAGATATTCCTCAGAAACCCTTTAATATAAGAAATATACACAATATTTCTATTGTGATCCTTATCATTTTTAAATTACTTAGTCATCATTATGGACATAATAATAAATACTCCATATATTACATTGATAAATTTTTGATGTAATTAAAAGATGATACTATTTATATATAAAGAGTAAAGTATAAAATGGGTATAATTTGAGGATTTCCTTGATGACCTAAAGGAAGGTGAAATTATTTTTCAAATAGATAAACCATAATGTTTTTAAATATATATTTTTCATCATTGGTCATGTAATTACAAACAAGGTATATCGATGGATCCTTAACATTTATAATAATGATGTATAGTTTTCTTCAATTTTCATGAATCTATTAATAATTTTTGAGAAATTTATTATGATTAAAAAACCCTGAAACCCTTATATCATAGAATTTTTTAATATATCATCGGAAAAAAATGTGATGAAAAAATTAAATAGATTTTGAAGTGGCTATTCATTACAAATATATATACACATACCTATACATGAGAAAACCTTGTATATATTGTGATAATTAAAAAGTTTGAAATTATTTATTATTATATATAACTAAAATGTTATGTATTTTTCCTCATAAAAATTGGAGTCTCAGAAATAAAATTACTTGATAGATGGTTTTTTTTAGAATGATTCTTTTAATTTCTCATATTTAATGTAATTATCTAAAGAGAGGGTAGTGTGATATGTATACTAATAATTATGGTTTTAATTAAATTTTCACATTTAAAATATTTCAACATTCACCAGTGAATATGATTATATTTGATTAAGGATTACGAAAACCCAATATATTAAAATATTTGGAAGGTAAACAAGTTTGATGATGAACTGAGTATAAAATATTATTGTACCCAACCCATGATGAATATTGAAAGATATCCAATATTTGTAGACATGTAAATGATAAATTTGAAAATCATAAAGGATTATATTATTATCATTACTAAATGAATTATCATTTATTCATTTTTGTTAGTATTAATGAGCAATTAATAGATTATATAAATCCTCTAAAGAAGGTGAAAAATATTCCACAATTAATAATTGTAAAATATTTGTTTATTTGAGTTTGAACATGAATACTTATTAATTCTTTTATAACCAATGATGATGATTTTAGATGATGAAAATATCTCATTATTGATTCAATAAGGTTTCCTTATGAGATTACCATTCCATTATGTTTTTAAAATCACTAACACATTATCTCAAGGAAAATTTTATTGCCCTGAAGAATTATATAAACAATGAAATTTTCTTCTTAAATTCATTTTCAGTTTTTAATATTATAGTTTCTCTAAATATATTTATTTTTTTCTAAAGTGTAAAATTCGGTTTCATATTTAAAAACTCTGAATCCTATAAATACATAGATATATAGTATTCCTGTTTTCAGGTTCAAAATCTGGATTCCAAATTCTCTAAAATTTAGTCTCCAAGTTATCTGAAATTCAGATTCTGAATTCTCCAATATTTTGATTCTAAATTCTCTGAAATTCAGATTCTGAATTCCTTAGAATTCAAGTTCCAAATTCCTTAGAATTCAGACTCCGGATTGCTTAAATTTAGTCTCCAAAGTCTATAGAATTGTAATTATGAATTTATTGAATAACAGAATCTGAATATCTATATATTATAGAATCAAAGTAATTATTTTCTTAGACTCCAAAAATTAATTTTCCTAGTCTCCGAAAAATTGATTTGGTTAAGCAACCATATTTCTTTTACCCTTGTTTTAATTAAGAAATGTTTTCGTTCATTCTATTTTTAATTAACCATTTCTTAAGTGACACATTTACATGTCCCTCCGAGATTAATGAAAAAATATGACCTTTAGAGGAGAGATCCAACTGTTGAAAAAATGAATATAAAAAGGAGATCATTTGAATATGTTAAAAACTTTTGATGAAACTGTTCGATCATTTTAGAGTCCTCATGCTATTGATGTGATTTCTAGAGAAAGAGACTCTCATGCTTTATGCATACTGAACGTATTATTCAGCTTTCTTTGTGAAACTCTGATTGTTGCTCTGCACAATCGCGGGCTTCCGGAGATAGTAAAACAGAGCTTCTGACATCCTTAATGTTCTAGGACTTCCTTGTTTAGGAAGTTAGAGGAGCCGACTACCTTGATGTTCGAGGGCTTAGGGGGATAGAGAGAGAAATTCTAATATTCCAATCAAGGGCTTTCCCAGGTGAGGGTAAGACATTCTTTCTAGAATGTATAAATCAAGGGACCTTTATCCAAGGTTGTTGGAGACCCTTCTTTTTATGTAAAAAGATTTCATACTTGTTACTTGCATTGTTTCAAGTTTTTTTTCACGGCAGTTTGATTTATAAGGTATGTATAATTATCTTATACATTAATGAATTTGTATACTATGATTATAAAGATTCTGTACGCTTCAATGTAGGATCATTTTCCTTGTAAACCTCTCGTAAGATTCTTTCTGAAAACATTTTTCTGAAATCTAGCAAGTTTGTAGAACTAAGAGGTCCTGTGAATTTACCTTGTTTAACCTTTTTAGACATAATTTTCTTCAAAGTTAAAAATGATAGTTTTATACCAACTTTAAAGGTTCCAATGTAATTATTAATGTACACAATTCACCCCTCTTAAATATTGATCATCTACATCATATTTTGATCCTACAGTTGGTATTATAGGATGTATCCAAAATACTTATACTCACATATATGTTTTCTTGATCATGTTTTCATTGTCCTAATGTTTTTCCATTTCTTAGGATTTGTATCCCTGTTTACAAACATTTACTAATAACATGTATCTATGGAATTTTTTTTCCTAGATTAAAGGAAAGAATATTGGTTCGATTGACAATCTAAATCCTACCAGACAACCTATATTTTATGGGAATGACTATGAATATTGGAGAGGGCGTATTAAGACTTTTGTTATTAATAATGGAGTGGAAAAATTTGTTATGATTACTAGGGATTACAAGATTCATAATAAAGAAATCGGAAACTTTACAGATTAAGAAAATTCGGAATATCAAATAAACTATAAGTAACACAATACATTGTTGTGTTCCATGACCATGAATATATATAGTCAGATTTCGTCTTGTGAAGATTCAAGTTATATTTGGATGAAATTGGAGGTCTCTCATTTTGTTACATCCAATGTTATAGAAACTATATGATCTATGCTTAGAGAAAATTATCATGGATTTTATTTCCTTATGGAGAACTAGTGTGAAAGGTACAAAAAGGCTTTTGAATATTATTAATAGTTCACAAACCATGCATGATATTGGTTTAGAGGATGAGGCACTTTTGGAAAATATTATACACATGACTCCAAATATGTGTGAATCTAAGAGAACAACTATTGATGAAAATATGAAAGTATCTCAAATTAATTTTGATGAGATTTTTGGAACTCTTATTCGTCATGAGACAGGAATGAAAAGAGATGTTGATTTAAATAATAAGAAGAATGGAAATGGAAGTGTGGCCTATACTATTACAAAAGCAAAGGCTCGTGAATGGGTTACAATATCCAAGTTAAAAGAAGTCATTGTTTTATCTGAATCAAGAGAATTTTAAAATTCCATGAATGAGCTAGAAAATCATGCTCAAATGATGAAAATGATAGTTTGGAAGAAAGACGTTCAATATAGATATAATTATAACGAAAGAAAGGACAAAAAAGACTCTTATGTTACTTGTTATGAATGCCAAAAAGTAGGGCATATAAGGCCAGATTGTCCTATAATTAAGAGAAAGGATAGAAAGGAAACTAATTTTGAGAAGAATAGAAAGAAGTACTACAAAGCTAAATTTAATAATATTTGATTGCTAATGACACATGGAGTGCCAGTAGTGGAGACTCTTATGATGAATCCCCAGAGTATGAATCTTTATATCAATAGAATCTTGGTTTACTATCCATATTACCCATTGAAAATCATTGTCTAATGAACAAGGTACACCATGATGAATCTAAAACCAATGTATCCTTGAATGAAAATTATAGTGAAAATATATATTATGAATCCTTGAATGAATAATCTTCTTCTAGTGAAGATAACACTTTACCTACTTATGAATAAGTATCTGGTTTTTTTAATCTACCTGAGAATGAAAATTCTACTGTGTATAAAAAGTTTGATTAAGCACATTCTAGAATTTCTGTTCTTACTAAAGTAGAATTAGATAATTCTAAAGATAAAGATAATAATATTTATGATTATGAAAGTATTTCAAAAACCCTTGTGGATGGTAATTCTTAGAAGGCTAAACATTCTAATGATATATGAAAAGTAATTTCTAAGAAAAATGTTTTAGAGTCTATATCTAGTACTAAAACTGATGTTTTTCAAGATAAAAACTTAATTATTAAACTGATATCGGAAATATTTTCCCTTAGGGTGTGTTTGACAAACATTAACTTATGTAACACAAACTTTGAAATGATGTATTCTCAAATTAGATATCAAAGGAATAATTCTGGTTTTGGTTATACTTATTCAAAACCAGTTTTTAAGAATATTTATTGTGTTCCTCAAAGTGCTCCATTTTGTACTAAATTCCCGTGTGGTGGACATAAGTTGAAAATTTTTCCTTTAAACAAATCACAGTCTTTAGGTTTTCATAATGCCTATTTTTTAAGAAAATATTGATTCCTAAAATTTTTCTTTCTAAATATTCCAGATCCAAGAATGTTTGGGTTCTAAAAATCTAACACTCTTTTTTCATGAAAATAAAGGTAGAACCATTAGAAATAATTTGTACATGGATAGTGGATGTTCTCGGCACATGACTAGTAATGAAAAATTCTTTGAAAATATTACCAATACGAATGGAGGAAAAGTGACTTTCGTAGATAATGATTTGGGAGAAATTATTAGTTTATGTAACATTGTTCTTCTGGAAAAACATTGATTTCAAATGTTTTATTAGTTAAGGGTCTTAAGAACAACTTTATTAGCATAATTCAATTATGTGATGAAGGTTACCATGTAACTTTTAGGAATGATAAGTGCATAATACAAAATTAAAAGGAAGAGTTTATTCAACATTCCCATTGATAAGAGAATGTATACACTCTAAACATAGAAGAGCATAGGATCCAAGAGCTACCATGACTTACTATAATGGATGATCATTCTTGGTTATGAAATAGAAGGTTAGGACAGTGTAACCTTATAAACCTATGTTATAATTCTAATAAAGTTCTAGTTAAGGCTATGCCAGATGTTTAATTTGATCTTCAAAAGTTTGTGATCCCTGTCAATATGAAAATCAATATAAATCATGTTTTAAATAAGTCAGTTAAGTCTCAATTACAGATGTATTATAGTTGCTAGCATATGGATCTTTTTGGTCCAACACAAACTGGATGCATTGGAGGCAAATATTATGTATTTGTACTTGTTGATGGATACACTAGATTTACATGAGTCTATTTTCTATCAAAGTAATCTGAAGCTTTTTTTTATTTCATAATTATTAGAACCCATGTTAAAAATGATAAAACCTTCCATTGATAAATATTTATAGTGATCTTGGAGGAGAATTTAAAAATTCTGAATTTGAAAAATTATGTATTAATAAAGGCATTACTCATAACATCTCAAAACCATGAACTCCTATAAAATATGGTGTTGTTGAAAGAAGAAAACGAATTCCCCAAGAAATAATGGGAACCATGCTAAGTGAATATTCGATAGCTAAACATTCTTGGGATAATGCTGTAAGTACTGCTTGTTATATTATAAATCATGTATTGATTAGATAATTTCTAAATAAAACTATTTACGAGTTTTGGAATAGTAGAACACCTAGAATTTCATACTTCAAGGTATCCAAATGCAAATTATTCATTTTGAATACTAATGATAATCTACATATGTTCCCACCCAAATATGATAAAGGAATTTTCCTAGGTTAATCATTAACTTATAAGGATTATAATGTATTTAATAAAAATACTTGTACTCTTAAAGAAACAATACATGTTAAATTTGATAAAACCAATCCTTTTGTTTTCAGACACCCTCAAACTACATATATCAATGTGTTTTCAAATACTCATTATCAACCCTTGATAGAAGATCCTTCTGATAAGGAAATTGTTCAAGAGAATATTTTTGAAGCATTTACACTAGATGGTTTCCTATAATATGTTGATGAACAGGTCTTTCAAAAACAAAATAAGATTTTTCTAAAGAATCATCTTAGTGGTAGTATCATTGGTGATGTAAATCAACCTGTAACGACTATAAGTTCATTAGGTAATGAAGTATAACATATAGAATTTATTTCTCAATTAGTACCAAAAATCACTAAATATGATTTTGGTGATGATGATTGGATTAAATCCATGCAATATAAGCTAAATGAATTCAAGAGGAATATTGTCTGATCCTTGGTTGGAATACCTTTGGGAACTACAGTTATTGGAAAAAAATTGGTATTCCCAAATCAGTGTGATGAAAATGTAATCATTTGTAAGAAATAAAGATAGATTATTTGGAAAAGGCTATAATCAACAAGATGGAATAGACTATGAAGAAACCTATTCTCCAATAGCTAGAATTAAATCTATTAGTATTTTACCAACCTTTGCATCATTCTTTAATTTTAAAATTTTTCAAATGGATGTTAAATGTTCCTTATTTAATGGTTATGTTAAAGGGGAAGTACTTTTTGAACAACCTCCTGATTTTGATGATAAAAAACATCATGAACATATTTTTAAACATATCAAATTTTTTATGGACTTAAACAAGCCCCTAGATCCAGGTATGATAGACTAACATGGTTTTTTATTAAAAACAACTGTATTAATGGAAATACTGGTCCAACCCTTTTTATAATGAAATATATGAAAATTGTTTTGATTTTTCAAATTTATGTTGAGGAAATTATATTTGGTTCAACTCAGCATACAATAACTGGTAATTTGTGAATCTAATAAAATCTTATATTGAAATGAGTAAGATGGGTGAGTTTACACTTTCCATTTATTTTCAAAATTCTAAAAAACCTGAAGAAATTTACATATCCCAACATAATTACATTAATGATATTTATAAAAAGTATGTATATGAAAACACTAAAAATATTATTACACCCATTGGTACCTCTGCTTCACTTGATCTTGATGAAGCTGTGAAACCAGTGGATAAAACTTTTTTTAGAGGTATGATATGAAGATTAATATACATGACATCTAGTCATTCTATCTTGATGGTTTCAATATGCTTATGTTCCAGATATCAATCCAAATATATGGAATCTCATTTAAAGGTAGTGAAAATAAATTTTCGCTACATCAAGTGATCCATGTATCTATGACTCTTAAACTTCTGGAAATGATTTTGTCTTAAAATGTGTTTGAGGTTGACTTTGGTGGATATAGAATAGATAGGAAAATTATATATAGAACATGTCATTTCTTAGGAGATTAATCAGATTCTTGGTCAGGAAAAAAGCAATACTCAGTAGAATTTTCCACTACTAAAGCTGAATATGTTTCAGTTTGAAGTTGTTGTGCTCAAGTACTATGGATGCAACACACACTCACAAACTATGGTATGAGTTTTACCAAAACAAAAATATTGTGTGATAATACTATTGACATTATCTTAAGTAAAAACCCTTCACATCACTCATGTAAAAAACACATAGATATTAGGAATAACTTTCTTAGGGATCACACTCAGTAAGAAGTTATCATTCTTTAATTTATCGGAATGCAAGATCAATTTGCTGATATTTTCACAAAATCATTACCCTATAATATATTTGAATTTATAAAAAAAATATATGAAAGATAAACACAAGGTAATTTTTATATATTATCTTCTTGTTGAAACCTATCTCCTTACAGTAAGAAACTCGTTTTTGTAGGGGGAGTTTATTTACTTGATTAGTCATATTTTTCATAGTCAAAATGTTTTGTAATATAAATTTATTGTATTGTAGATTTTTTGTAGTCAATTATTTTTCATAATCTAAAATTTTTCATTATCTAAACTTTTTATAGTCATAGTTTTTTTGAAATCTATATTTTTTGTAGTTAAAATTTTTATAGAAATGTTTTTTCGAATATGAATTTTTTATAATCATATTTTCATAATCAATTATTTTTAAATATGTTCAAATTATTTTTCCAAATTTAATTTTATTGATGATGAATTTCCCTCATTACAAATAATCTTCCTACCAATCATGAATTTATGCTTCCTTTCATAAGTTTTCATAATCATATTTTTATATTTTAGTATTTTCATTTTGTTTAAAATTTTTCAGATTATTCCTTTTACATAAATTCGAATGTTTATTTAAAAAAATAAAAATAAATCATAATTTATTAAAATCCTTATTTTTTATCATCTCAATAGTCAAATATGATTAGAATTTTTTTCAACCATTTGATCACCCATGTAATTCAATTTTCACCTCAATTTCCTATATGTAGACATTAAAGTGGTTTTACCACTTTAGTTTTTCATGCATTCACGTGCTGAATCTCTACCTCAATACTGATGGCCTTTCTGAATCTCCAATGTTTCTCTAGTTCTGAATGTCTGCAAAAGATTCTCCTCAGAAAGATATTTCTACTGTTAAGAAAATATTTGAGATGAAGATATACAGATAATAGTCGGTCACTCTGATGTTTTCTACCTAATATGATTCTATCATATCAAAGAATGTTATGTTGAATAACTGGGAGAGCCTTTGTGTTTCAAAATTTAAGGCACATGATCCGGTGTATCTGGACATGTTGATTGAATTATATAATACAAAAAGTTTCTTCAAGGAAGAAGGAAAATAATAGTTCTCTTTCAAGTGTTATGAAGTGACCTAATTTCTTTCCTTTAGTAAGGCAGCATGTCTAATTGTAATTCCTTACAAAGGTGAAACAGATTTTTGTACTCACTAATTACCTGATGTATCAAGATCTTTTGATAAGGAAATTTCTATAGTGTGTCTTGGCTCGAATAGAGTGAAGACTCCTATGATTTTTCATCTCACTATGAACTTACGGATTCTTAAATTGTGGGATAAAGGCTTTGTAATTCCAAGAAAATGATATAAGGATACTCTCAAGAAGAGTGATATCTATATATTGGATTTAATGGTGAACCTCAGGATGATAAACATGTTAATGAATATGTTGATTATCATTGAGAAGATCAGGAATGGTAATCAGAAATCTCATATCATTATGTATTCTAATTTTCTATCCCAGATTATAGTTCATTGTTTAGAATCAATCAAAATTCCATGCAGTTCCAAGCATAGAAATTACAAGGTAAGATTGTTGAGTGATGTTTCCTTGAGGAGGATAAAGGCTGGATTCTCTAATGAATCCAATGAATTTTATGATTTATATTAATAAGTAGATGAATCATTTTCAATGAAGTTTGAAGGGGATAAAATCTATAAGAAAGGAGGAAGTTCGAGAAAGGATAAGGAAAAAAAGAGAAAAGAAAAACCCCTATAGCTAAGGAATGTCAGTCAGCACCACCGAAATCAATGAAGAAAAAAACATATCCTGAGGAAGTAGTGTCCATGTGGAGAGTGGATAAGAAAAATAGGAAGGAAGGGGATCCTAAATTTGGCTTGGATTCTACTGAGGAAAAGGTGTTAAAAATAATGGTTGATGAAGATATTGATAAGCAATAGAAAGAAAAGAAGCAAAAGAATAAGATTTCTGAGGATGAGATATTACAATCTCTTCTTAAGGATGATGAAAAAGCCTCTGAGAAAATTATGGTAACAGAATACTTTCTACAAGAATCACTATTAGAGACTCTAGGAATGAATTTGGTGATTCGAGAATAAGATCAAGAAGAAGAAATAGTGCATGAATAAGATGTGGAAGAAGAAGAACAAGAAGAAGGCAGTGGTGATACTAAGGATGTAATAAGGTAAGTAGAGGATTATGATGAGAAGGAATGTATTTCTGAGAAATTATCAATCCAAAATTTTGATGTCGAATCTTAAAAACTTATTACTAGAGGAAAATATGATAAGGGAGAGGAATAGGTGAATAAATTTTCTATAGGGGAAAGTAGCAATAATGATTTTATCCACCCAAAAGATGTTGAGTCAGTAGACAAAAAAGAAGAAGTAGATGAAGATATGATTTGTCAACAATCATATAGTGAACACGAATTTCCCAAAGCTTAATACATCATTCCAAAAATTGATAAGGGAATGTACGTGGTAGTAGATACACCTAGTAAATCTGTGGTGAAGAAGAAAGGTGTTGAGGCTTCATCGAATATGAAAGCTGAAGACATTAAAAAATAATCCTCATCAACCAAACACTCAGCTTCAGAATCATCTTACCTTGGACATGATTTTTTTGTTCAGTAATTGAAAAATCTAGTTGGTACTATTCACTTATTCCCAACGATATAATCAAGATTCCAGATTCTTCAGCACATGATTAATCTGAAATTAGATTCAGTTTCCATGGTTAGGGACAAATGTATCAGAGTAGAGGTAGATTTCAAAATATTCTTCAACGGTTTTGAGGCTCATAAAAGATCATACAAGAAGACAACAATCTTTAAAAAGAAGACTATAAAAGAGATGATAATTGTAAATGAATTTCATGATAATGTCAAGAATTCCTTTCACACCGTAGATGGGAAGATCTTGGATCTTTCGAATAGTTTGGAGGAATATTTAAACATAGAATAGTCTAATTGGATGTATGAAATTAAGGATCAGAATAGTATTCTTAGTTCTGGGGCCATGAATTGGACGATGGAAATAAATCCCATATTGAGTTTCAAAAGAAGATTGTTAGGAAAGATGATGCCTTGAAAGTTGATGAAGAATGAATTAAGGTTCAAGAAGAAAAAATTAAAACCTTAGAGAATAAAAGTTTCGAAAAAGATCTGTTGCTTAAGTATACAGAAGGGGATCACAAGGAGCTCAATAAGCTAAAACCCATTGTGAAGAAGCTGATGTTGAAGGAGAAAGAAGGATAATTTCTTTCCATTCTAATATTTTTTTGAACTTTTTCTTGTAAAATTATTTCAACATTAATGAAATGCTGGTTGTTTCTTATATATTTTTTTTATGGCCATATAGTTCTAATTTTTCAGTTTCCAATTTCATTTCTCCTTCTATACCCTCTATTTCTATTTATAAATAATAAAGGGGGAGAAATGAATGATAAAAAGAATACAATGTTAAGAAGTTATTTCCCTAATTATGGGGGAGTTTATCTAGAGGAATATTCTTATCAATGATGATTTTTGTATGCAAGATACTGATAAATCTCATTTAGAAAATCAAGAATACAATCCATAGTGATTCTAAAGCCTAAGGGGTAGTTTGTCGTATTCACCTTGATCCATAAATAAATGGAGATAAGTTCTAATTTTCATTTCCATAAAGATTCTAAGTCCATATATTATTTTTAGTAAGGATGTTTGTGCTTTTGAAAAAGGGGGAGATTGTTGAGGCAATAATGATTCTTTATGATTTTTTCATTCCATTTTGTTTTGAAAATCAAAAACACTCTACCTCAAGGAAAATTTTATTTCCCAGAATATTTATCTTAATTAAGAAATTTTCCTTTCCCAAGGAAATTTTCTCCTTGCATTCATTTTCATTGTTCTTGTTATAGTTTCTCTAAAACTAACACTTTTTATTTCTAAATTTTAAAATTTGGATTCTTATTTAAAACCATGGAATCCTATAAATACATAGATATAGAGTATTCTTGTTTTGAGGTTCAGAATTCCGAATCCAAATTCTATGAAATTCAGACTCTGAATTCTCTAAAATTGAGATTTTGAATTCTCTGCAATTCAGATTCTGAATTCACTAAAATTCATATTCTGAATTCTCTGAAACTTAGATTTTTAATTCTATGAAATTCTGATTTTGAATTCACTGAAATTCATATTCTGAATTCCTTTGAATTCGGGTTCTGAATTCTTCAGAATTCAGACTCTGAATTACATAGAATTTAGAATTTAATGTCTATAGAATTTCGATTCTGAATTTCATGAAAAATAGAATTCGAATATCTATATAATATAAACTTCGAATGATTATATTATTAAACTCCAAGCATTATTTTTTCTAGACTCCAAAAAATGGATATTTTTAAGAAAACAAACATTTATTACCCTTGTTTTAATTATAGAATGTTGTTTTTCATTCGGTTTCTAATTAACTATTGTTTAAGTGACATGTGTGCAGGTCCCTTCAAGATTCACGAAAAAATATGACTCTTGGATGAGGGAGCCGACCATTTGAAAAGTTCCTATAAATAGGAGCTAATTTGAATGAGCTAAAAACTTTTGATGAAACTGTTTGATCATTCTAGAGACCACATGATGTTTAAGTGATTTCTAGAGAGACAGAGACTCTCATGCATTGTTAGTTCTGAAGATATTTTTCATCTTGGTTTGTGAAACTCTAATTATTGTTGTGTACAATCAAGGGCTTCCAGGGATAAGATGGAAGAGGTGCCGACCACCTTAATGTTTTAGGACTTCATTGTTCAAGAAGATATATGTTCCAACTACTTTGAAGATTAAGGGCATGCCGGGATAGCAAGACAGATTCTGATATTACTATCATGGGCTTACACTGGTGTGAGTATGATATGATTTCTAGAATGTATAAATCTAGGGACCTTTATCCAAGGTTGTTGGATACCCATCCCTTTGGGTTAAAATATTTCAAATATGTTACTTCTATTTTTTCATGTTTATTTTTTACTACATATTGATTTATAAAAAATTTATGAATATCTCATACATTCTTTTATTTGTATACTCTGATTAGTAGGATTCTATATGATTTAAGCTAGAATATTTTTACATGTAAACATTTATTATGTTTCATATCGAAAACCATGTTTCCCGAATCTAGCATGTTTGTAGAACTAATAGGTCTTGTTAATTTACCTTGTATAACTTTGTTAATCATAGTTTACATCAAGGTTAAAAATGAAAGTTTTATATAAAATTTAAAGGTTCGAATGTAATTTTTAATGTATACAATTCACCCCCCTCTTGTATATTGAGCATCTACATAATTTTTCGATCCTACACTCGTAACTATTTTTTCGATGAAGAATCATAAAAATGATTAGAGATAATTGTGAGAAATTGTTTTGGGACTATATAAAAATAGTGAGAGTGAAGAAAATAACCATATTTTGAGTTTTACACATGTTAAATCAAGAAATTTAATATCTAAGAGGATTATGAAACTATTATGTGTACATGTTTTAAAATTATATAAAATAAACATTGATTGAATCATATTTATTCCCATGGCATATAAATATTATAACTCTTTTTAGTTTATTGATTTTTACTTTACTATGTTGGTATAATTAATTTATATTTAATAGAGTTTATTGCTTGATCTAAATTGAATGATATATATAAATGATGTAAAAACAATGCATGGATTACCACTTTATAGAATATATTATTTAGATCAAAATATTATATTAATGTTCCCACGAGACTTTTTATAAGAATATGACCAAATTAATTGAACAGTTTTGTAATTATTATAACCAAATAGATGGTCAATTAGAAATAAATATTTAGTCATTGGACGATATGATGAGAATTTTAATGATAGATTCCAAATGTTTCTATGATAAAAATTTTCAACTATATGTGATATCATACATCAACATTTTCCACTAATTCATTCATATAGAACCTTATTTGGGTTTTTTGTGGGAAGAGATGTAGAAATATAATTTTCACTGATGTTGTTGGAGAGACAATGTTATTGAGACAAGACGATTCATGAAAAATTAAATAGAATTCATAAGTTATTTAGTAATACATTAATGTAGTATAAATTAATTTGAGGAAATATGATTATAATCAATTATAACATATTGTGTTCAAATTTAGTGATATTTTATTTCTTAAAATATCCCCACGAAAGAGTGTAGTAAGAATTAAGAAAAAGATAATTTTTAGAAAAAGATACATTATCCCCTTTGGCATTTATAATCTAATGGAAGTAATTTATTTTCCCATAGAACGACCACTGATGTTATTGCAAGTGTGGAATGTGTTCCATGTATCAATTTTATCAAAGTACATACCAAATCAAAAATATTTATAAAAAATAGATGTTTTAAAATGGTTTCATAAAATTTCTTATGGGGAAAATTATTTATGATCACGGATTATAGAGATAATGTACTATGAATCAAGACCACCCACTTGTATAAGGACCTTCAGGAAAATTATATGTTTGAGTAGGTAATGGGGGAATTCAATGTTGGAATGAGATAATTAAATAATTAATTTTTTAATCTGGCTAATAATATTTTTAGGGTAAATTATTTTATAGTTTTTTTATCTAAACACTTTTTATTTTTTGTGTGAAATTATATTTAATAATAACCATTTTCTGGATAACATTTCCATCACAAAAAACTAATCTAATTTTAATAATACCATTTTTATATTAAAAAAGATATATTATATAATGTAAAACGAAAACTAATAAATTTCAATAGATCTATATAATTAATAATCATAAAATTTAAATGTGTAATTAAACTACATATCTTGTGGTAACAATTCCTTCAATCTCTTGCGACTACCTTATCCCTGATTATAGGTGTGGAATGAATGAAACCCATTAGAATAATAAAAAAAAATTACTTATGGAAATACGAATAATTATTTCATATATATATATATATTTAAATAGTAATGGATAATGTAGTATAATTTTTATATGGTTGATTGATATATAGTCGTTGGATATATGAAGGATGATGATAAATATATAGAAAATTTAAAATTAAATTTTTATAATTTGGATGAAGGTATTAAGTAGAAATGAATATTGTGTTAATAGTAATAGTTTTATTTCCTTTAATTGGAATATAGTAAGTTATTATGAATAAAAATAGAGATATAACAATTTAGTAGCCAAAATAACATATATTATATGGAATGTTTTATTTTGTAGTCAATGTGACTTTTTTTCTAAAAATATTAAATATGTCACTGTAAATTAATAATTTTAATAATATTTACTATGTAAATATATGTAATCATTTATATTAAAAATCATCAATTTACTATTAATTTTTATTAAATAATAATAAAATTAGTTAATATGTTAAATTACATTTTTCTATAAGATTTTTATTATTGAATTGTGATATTTTGTTATTAAATTTATTTTTATCAAAATTATCAATGAAATTCATTAAAATATATTTCATATTTATAATAACTATGAGAAAATTTGGTGATAATATCCACAATATATCTTTTAAACAAAATGATATTGAGGTAAAAATTTAGTTATCCTGGTAAAAGATAAAATGAGGTAAATAGATAAAATAATTAAAATAGTGATAAAATATTTCCAACACTTATCATCAGAAATTATGGATGAGGAAATAAATAACTCAAATCTCTTATTTTTTCAACTTCTATGAAATTTCATTAAAATTTTACATTCATTATTCATTAAGGAATATATATTTTTAAAATATGTAGCTCGAATGTGCTTATAAAATTACCCATCCTATACACATTACAAAAAAACATCATTAGGATTCAGGACCACTTAGTACAGAAATTTAATGAATAATAATCCCATCCTAATTTTTCAAAACAAAGTACCTTAAAGGATCCTAAAATCCCAATAAACAATGAAAGGTTTCCTATGGAGGATATGTTTCAACTTAATTAGTAACAACACCTTTTTCTTATTTTTCTTTTATCATCAAATATTATAAATTATTATATAATTATTATTAGTTTTATATCACATGAATAATATAACTATTATTATTTTATAATTATATGATAATTATAAATGTTCATTCTCACTTGATAAATTATAGATCGTTATATTTTGAATCAGTTTACTCACTAATATGAATGATGCTATAGTATTTTTATAATTACAGATTATTATCCCCAAAATTATCGTAGTATATGGTATTAATTATGGATTTATTATATGTTTATAATTATGTATGGGTAATATATATAAGTATATTTATTAATAAAATCATTTATTTTGATTTACATAATATTTAAAGCATTGAAAAATTCCTAAAAATTCTCAACAAATCAACATTTTAACATATGTGAAATAATTATCATATTATAGAACAAAAAAAATAACACCCAAACATATATATGATTTTTGTTCCAAATTTTAAAGTACTGAACACATGAAAAAGGATAATGTATTAAGACCATTTTTCCAAATAATATATGAATCAAATGGAAAAATTAACACATGACTATTAATATGGAAATAGAATTATTAGTAAATGGGGAATAAAAAATATAAATGAATCAAATTATTATGTATAAATATAAAAATTGCACTAATATAATTTAATAATAAGCCTAAATTCATTATTTGGGGATTTAGGGTTTGTTCGAGAAATCATGAATCTAGTTTATTGGATTTTTAGAGTCAATATACTTTCATTAAGTCATAATATTTCTTATTTATATATATTTCTTAATAATTTTTATATTATACATCTTTATTGTCTAGTAATATGTTTCTTATTGACTTATAGTTTCATTACATCTATTTGAAATTTTGAATTATTCTTATATCATAAAAAATAACACATTATAATGGTCAATTTTTAATCATTATTTTTGTTAGTTTCTTCTATTTTAATATTATTTATTAGAAAAAACTTTTTTTTGGAATATTTTTCTACTCAATTAATTTTTAACATACATAACTTTTTATTCTGAAGTAAATTTTTATCATTTTTTAATGATGTAGATTTCTAAAACTATTAAAAATTATTAAGATGTATTTCTATAAAAATTCATACCATTTAATATATTTTTATATGTGTTTCTTATACAATAGACTAATTTATATTTATTGTTCCATTATTTATTTTTTTTAAACAAAATATTTAATTTTTTAAAACTTCTGAAAATTATTTTATAACTAATCGTCATCATTGTTTTATAGAAAACATTTACAATGTCTATGAATAACTATAATAAAGAATTTAATTCCATTTTAAATTGTTTGATAAGAATATACACATTATATAATTATTATATTTTATATATAAACCTTAAAATTAACTTTTAGTAATGCTAATTTTTTTGACTGAAATCTTGGTATCGTATAAAACAATTTTATATTATGATGTTGACACTCACAAACCCTTAATGGTTAGTTTTAAAATGATCAATGAAATAGGGAACTATAAATACATAATGGAAACATTTAAATAGAGAAATTTTTCAATTTAAAAATATTATTTTCATTGATGAAGAAATAATTTTTTGGAATATGGAATTCACAATATATTGATTGAATTATTAAACATCCAAGGGAAATCTTATAGGGATACAAGACATTGTTGTACTAGGGAAGTTCCATTAAATAATATTGTGATTAAATCATGAGGCCTTATTATTTGTGGTTATGGGGAAGACAACTCATTAAATAACATACTACCTTTTGTCCTCATTTAATTATATGGTCACCCAACCAGTTCCTTTCAGGGATTCAGGCTTTATAAGTGTCCACCTCTTTCAAAAATGAATTTTTGTTTATGTTCAATAAATTCCTGATGTAGGTTATGATATAATAATTTAGGAGAGGATTTGGGAGGAACATTTCCCCATTTGGGGAAACTATTACCCTTTAGGTATGGATTTTATCTTAATTTTTGTGATTGAATCATTAATCAATAAATCAACTTGTATTTTTCAAGTTGGAGTCATAAGTAAGGAATAAAAAAGTGTTATTCATTGGTAATCCTTCGTGATATCTCTCCCATGAGCCTCCTTCATGGGAGATCAACAATGGAACCCTTCATGAGAGATGATCCATGATACAGTTTTCAAAATGTTTAATCCATGATATATAATTATTGATACTTTTTTATGGGGGATTATATGAGAGACACATGATAATGGAAGTTACTACGAGAATTTTTCACGAGTTATCATCTCAGAGCATCCTTCTCAATGTAATTTCTATGAGCCTACATAATGGGGGATCTCTTGTGAGCCTCTATTATGAAGGATCAACCGAAATCCTCTTCATTGAAGGATTTTTTGTGATCCTCCTTAATGAAGTGTCATTCACAAGGGATCTACCACAATAATCCTTCACAAAGGATCTAATGTGAGGTTCCATCACAAGGTCTCATCCATTTGTATCCATCACATAATATTTATTCAAATCCCAATATAGGCATTACCAAACTTTTCATATCACATTGATTGTATGAGAATTTGGGGAATCCCATTTTTCTCTTCAATATCTTCCAAATTATCCTTGGCATGATGACTTTTACCCAAAGAATGATTCATTATGAAAAAATTCAATTATGTGTAATTAGGAATTATTCACAACCATTCCCCCACTAAGTTCATTTATACGGGTTGGGATAATATAAATTACCTTCATATCTCAAATTCACCATGGTCAAAACCCCATATGTCACTTTCTTGTGAGAACACCTCTAGAATGCCCTTAGTTATATGACTAACTGATGAAAATCAGTGTCGACCGCATCATTAAGGGACTCAAATGATAATAAAAGTATATTGGGATTTCCTATAAAATTGATAGTGTAACATCCCAAGTAAGTAATGAATAATATATATTTTTATCTATGCCTATTAATTAGTTAGATAGTGTTTTATAGGCTTAAAATGAAAATAAATCCAATCTTAAGCATGGAATACACTAATATTTTTAAAAGATTGTTTTACTGCCTTTTGATGGAAAACCATTTTTAAATCTATATTTTGACAATTTTATAAGCTATATTTGTCAAAATTAAATCATTATTTATGATTGGGACATAAAAATTTACTTTGTGTGAATTTTTGGTATTTTTCCGATAAAGTTCATTTTTTAATGAATAGTGAAAAATGATGTATTTTAATTCAAAACCTCTTTTTAATCTAATTTATTTATATTATTAGATTATCTTTTGAATTGGTTTTGAAGTGAAATTAGAATATATTTTTACCATTTAATCCAACGGTGGTCATTGGAATCAATTGCACTTTGAAATTGTACTTAAACTTGTATCAATCTTTTGATACTTATTGTTTCATAAAAACACGCTATTTGTCATGACAGCGAGAATTAATTATTAAATTAATTAAAGTGACTTATATGATTTGAATTTTTTAAAACATAAATCATTTTTGAATTCGGAATATCAAATATATCTTAGGGTGAAGTTTTGGTGTTTTTCTGAAAAACTTCAATTTTTGATGAATAGTGAAACCACTAAGTGGTAGTTAAAGAAACTGATTTTTCATTTAAATGAAACATTTCCACTTCTATGATTTGATTTTCAAAAAAACCGACATACATGGTTGTCATTAAAAAGAAAAATGGGGTTCAATGAGATTAAAATAAATTTTTGGTGAATAGTAACTTTTAAGTTCTTAATCGCGATTAGAGGTAATTAGTGTAGTTTAAGGTAAAAATAATGTTTTAATAATATGAGATGAACTTGACACATGTCCTACCCTCATTGGATGTGTCATGGGCGACCAAGAAAATCCATGGGTGAACTTGGGGACCCCATGGAGCCAATTTAGATGGGAAATGACATAAATAACTTTTTATTTAATGTTAAAGTATAAATGACACAAACATGAAATGTTTTACTAAAACAATTTTTACATGGGGTTATACAAGTCAGATTTTTTATTATAAATATTCATTATAAATCTAAAAAGATTTTCTACATCATAGTATATTTTTTATAATTTTTAGACTTTAAATAAATTATATTATTTATGACATCATGATGATGCAGCGATTACCTTAATAATAAAGGATTTAAATAAAATGAAATGATAATGTAAAATATATGACCTACAAATGTCCAAAACATATTGGATGGGTGGTTTTTTAACCCTTATCACCTTACCCTCGAATTATATCAATGTGGGACCTTTTGAATCCGAAACTCATTTTAAAATAAAGTAACGTTTCTTTACTTTCCAAGAGTGCCCCTCCTCTCCTCTTATAAAAGGCCCCCACCTCTACCTACTTACCCACACATCCAAAGCCTTTGGCTTGGCCAATACCTGCCCATTGTGTCTTTACACTTCTCTCTCTTACTCCTTGAAGCCTCACTTTGGGCAGAGGTCTTCCCAAGGAAGCCTTTGAGCTCAAACCAAATTGAGTTACCCAATTTTAAGGTAATGTCTACACTTGTGTTCTTTTTTTTATATTTCTTCTCCAACCCCCTAAACAATTTTTATTATTTTATTTTGTAAAAACTCCAGTATCTTCAATATACTAGGACGTTGTTATAAGAAGTATTTGATCTACAATTACACACACCTACATCTAATGGTTAAAGGGCATGTTGTTTCCGTGGATGACGAATTGCTGCCTCCTGAAACGATGATTGTTCAACATTCATTTAACACCTTCAAAGGTGGAAATTAAGATTACACTATAATTATATATGATATATAATATGTTTATGTTTTCCTTAAGCTTCTGTATTTTTCATTTTGGGCATAACTTTATGGTTGCCATTATGGGTAAACGCGATATCTTCATTTAAGGAAGTACGGACTACCGCCCCCTCAAAGTGATTTGATTCGTTAATACCATATGTGGGACGTATAAAGGATGGAGTCATGATATTATATATGATGTTATACTGGAATTATAATATACCTTTATATCATTATTATTTCATTCCATTAATGTATGAGATAGAAATGAAAGTAGCATTCATGCATACGTACGGCTTACCATCTCCATGAAAGGTGCATTTCATTTCTTATCCCCAAATATAATATACTATTATAAGTACATATATATAATGGATATATATGATGTATGTTACATATAAATTATTAATATAATTCTGGAATTAAAATACACATACCTCTCATTTAGTTTTAATTCCATTAATATGACATAGAAATGAAAGTAGCGTTCATGCGTACGTACGGCTTACCGTCTCCATGAACGGTGCATTTCATTTCTTACCTCTAAATGATTATGTGATATTATAAATACATTTATATGCTAGATATATATGATAAATATGATATCCAAATCAGGAATGTCATTCTGGATATAAAGATCCTTTGACCACACCAACAACATGTAATTGTAAGAAGTCCACTTTCGACTTAAGAACCAAATATCGACAAAACAAACATTATTAACTTAAATGATTACATAATGTTTATAACATGATAATAAGTGATATAAAAGTAATAATGAACTTGAAAAAGGTTCTTAATCAAGTAGAAATTAACTCAAGTTTATTATTCAGGACGTTAAAGAACGATCGAGTGAAGTCGGACCCGAGGTATGGAACTTCGTCTCAATCTCCTTTCATTGAGGCATATTTTGTTTTATACACAACCTTCTTTTATACAGTGTATAAACCCCTTTTACTTTTACATTTATCCAAAAAGAACATTTTTATATGAAGTGTTTTACTAAATGGAAAAAGGGAATGTTTTGTCGTACGTATGCGTCGACAACGACTTCTCCGCCGCCGTGACCATTATTTGAGTTTCTACTTCCTCTACAAGCCATGATATTTTTTTAAAAGAAAAATAAATACAATGTTTTAATATTGAAAATGGTTTTCATAATGTTTTTATATCAATGTGTTGTAATGATATCTTGTGATTGAAAGGTGGAAATGTTATGTTTTCTTTATGCATGTTTTATGTGATACGATTATGTTGTGGTTCTTGGGCATTATTATGAAGACGGGTGGTTCCGTGATAAACTAATGTTGGGTGAGTACGATATAGCTCTCTGATGCATTGGGTAACGTGGAGGAGTGAAACTTTATGGTTTCTCCGAAGAGATTTAGGGAATATATTGTGACGGGTATTCCAAATGTAACCAAGATGGTTACTCCATACGTAAGAATGTTATGAATGCCTCAAGTTACATTTATGTCTTATGATTTCTATGATTTATTCATGATTATATGAGGTATGTTAAAGTTCTTATGTTTTATGGGTAAAGTATGATTTCATTCTTATGTATATATGTACCCATGTTTCCTTTCCATATTTATATATCCCTTACTGAGCTTTTTATGCTCAACCCAAGTTTTTGAAATGTTTTTCACAGGTCAAGGGAATGGTACATGGTATGATGATAGTGTCAAAGAAGTGTCAATAAAGAATCCAAGTTTTATTTTAAATATGTTTCCATTTATGTGAAAATTGAATATTATCTTTTATGTAACCACATTTTTTAAATGTGGAATGTAATGCAAGTTTTATGTTATAATTCTCTAAAACTCTAAACCTGAAAAGATCCTCACAGTGTAATCTTGTAACAACTCAAGATTATGTTAGGTTTAAGGTCGGGGCCTTATAGTTGGTATCAGTGGTCGGTTTAGATAACTTTTGGAGTTAGAATTCTATTAAATGATTATCCAAAAAATATGTTTTTTAATGGTCAAATTGAAATGATATAGCATTTGAAGATTACCATGTTGCTTCACCTAAGATATTTCTGTGTTAAGAATGGTTTTTCATAGAGGAAATAGAACATATTTTCTGGGAAGGCATACTGAGGGAAATGACCTTTCAAATCTGTATCCTGAGATGGTCAGAGTCAGAACTAAACAGTTTGTTGCAATGATGGCTCAGTTGACTCAGGTGAAAAATGTTGGTTGTTTTTATTGATGACATTTTGGTTCTTACTAAAAGTAAAGTGGAGAATGAAATTCCTTTAAGGGTTATTTTGAAAACCTTAAAATAAAATAAATTTAATGGGAAATTCAGCAAGTGTGAGTTTTAGTTGCAACAAATTTCTTTCCATGGTCACATTGTTTCTAAAGATGGGATAACTGTTGATCCTGCAAAAACAAAGGTTGTTGAAGAATGGCCAAGACCCACAAATATAACAGAGATTCGTAGCTTCCTTGGTTTGGCAGGCTATTACCGAAGGTTTGTTAGAAATTTTTCATGGTTATCTAGTCCAATGACAAAGATAACTCAGAAGGGTGTTAAGTTAATCTGGACAAAAGAATGTGATGATTGTTTTCAGGAATTGAAAAGAAGATTTGTGAATGCTCCAGTTTTGGCACTACCTTCCAGGAATGGTGAGTTTGTTATCTATTGTGATGCTTCATTGAAAGGACTTGGTTGTGTCCTAATGCAGAATTATCAGGTAATTGCTTATGCTTCACGACAGTTGAAAAATCATGAGGTAAATTACCCTACACGTGATTTGGAATTAGCTGCTGTTGTTTTCACTTTAAAAATTTGGAGGCATCATTTGTATGGAGTAAATTGTGAAATATATACCGATCACAAAAGTTTAAAGTATATATTCACTCAGAAATAATTGAAAATGAGATAGAGGAGATGGCTAGAATTGATCAAGGATTATGATAGTACAATTCATTACCATCCGGGAAAATCAAATAATGTGGCTGAGGCTTTGAGTCGAAAAAGCAATTCTTCATTAGCAATGTTGCTTTTGGAACGTGATCCTTTGGTTAAGGATTTGATGAACTTTGGCATAGAAGTTGTTGGTGAAGGATGTTATTCTATTTTTTTTCAGGTATCAGTGAAATCTTCTCTATCAGACAGAATCAAGCAAGCACAGAATCAAGACAGTGAGTTGCAGAAAAAGGTAGTGCTGGTTCAGAAAGGTAATTTTCTTAAATTCAACATTGATAGTGATTGAATTTTGAGATTTGGGAATAGATTTTGTGTGCCTTGTGATTCACATTTGAAGAGATATTTGTTATGTGAAGCTCATAGTTCTCCGTTTTCAGTTAATCCTGGCAGTACTAATATGTACATAGATCTGCGGGACTATTAATGATGGGATGGAATGAAAAAAGATATTGCTGATTTTACTATGAAGTGTTTGACTTGTCAGCAGGTTAAAGCAGAGTGACAGTTACTGAAAGGGATGCTTCAGCCTCTACTAGTGCCAGAGTGGAAATGTGAGAATATATCCATGGAATTTGTTGTGGGATTACCGAAAACATCTCGAGGTAATAATGCAATCTGGGTTATTGTTGATCGCTTGACTAAATATGCTCATTTCCTTCCTATTAGAGATACTTTCTCTCAAGATCAACTTTCTCGATTGTACCTTAAAGAGATAGTCAGGTTGCATAGAGTTCCTCTATCCATTGTATCCGATCGTGATCCCAAGTTCACTTCTAACTTTTGGAAAGGCCTTCAGAAGTCGTTGGGTACTGAATTAATTTTAGTACAACTTTTCATCCTCAATCAGATGGGCAGTCAGAACGAACAATTCAGACACTGGAAGATATGCTACGTGCTTGTTCGATGGATTATTAGGGAAGTTAGGACCAACATCTTTCTTTGGTTTAATTTTCATATAATAACAGTTTTCATTCTAGTATACAGATGGCACCATTTGAGGCGTTATATGGGAAGCAGTGTCGAACTCCAGCTTTTTGGGATGAAGTGGGTGAAAGAAAGCTGATGGGACCAGAATTGGTAGAAGAGTTGGTAGAAAAAGTTTAGTTCATTCAGAAACACATGAGAACAGCTCAGAGCAGGCAGAAGAGTTATGCGGACAACAAGAGGAAGGATCTATCTTTTTAGGTAGGAGATCATGTTTTTCTCAAAGTCTCGCCATGGAAAAGTGTGATGCGATTTGGTAAGAAAGGAAAGCTGAGTCCAAGTTTCATTGGACCATATGAAATTCTCGAGAGAGTTGGATCAGTTGTATACCGGGTGGCTTTACCTCCGAGTTTATCTCAGGCACACAATGTTTTTCATGTTTCGATGCTGAAAAAGTATATGCCAGATCCATCTCATGTTTTGAGTCTAGAGGTAGTTCAGCTTGAACAGAACCTATCTTGTGAGGAACAACTGGTCTAGATTTTTGACCATAGGGAGCAAGTTTTACGGAATAAGGTGATTAATCAGGTAATGTTTTTGTGGAAAAACCACATGATGAAAGAGGCAACATGGGAATCTGAAAATGAAATGATGGATAAGTACCACCATTTATTCGATAAGTAAATAAATTGCAAGGGCTCAATTTTCTAAAGGGGGGAAGGATGTAACATCCCAAGTAAGTAATTAATAATAGATATTTTTATCTATTCCTATTAATGAATTAGATGGTGTTTTATAGGCTTAAAATGAAAATAAATCCAATCTTAAGCATTGAATACTCTAATATTTTTAAAAGATTGTTTTACTGCCTTTTGATGGAAAACCATTTTTAAATATATCTTTTGACAATCTTATAGGCTATGTTTGTCAAAATAAACTTATTAATTGTGATTGGGACATCAAAATTTACTTTGTGTGACTTTTTGGTATTTTTCCGATAAAGTTCATTTTTTAATGAACAGTGAAAAATGATGTATTTTAATTCAAAAACTCTTTTTTAAAAAAAATTATTTATATGATTATATTATATTTTGAATTGTTTTTTAAGTTAAATTAGAATATATTTTTAGCATTTAATCCTACGGTGGTCATTGGAATCAATTTCACTTTGAAATTGTACTTAAACTAGTGTCAATCTTTTGATACTTATTGTTTCATAAAAACACGCTATTTGTCATGACGGTGGGAATTAAGTATTAAATTAATTAATTTGACTTATATGATTTGAATTTTGTAAAATAGACATCATTTTTGAATTCGGAATATCAAATATAGCTTAGGGAGGAGTTTTGGTATTTTTCTGAAAAACTTCATTTTTCGATGAATAGTGAAACCACTAAGTGGTAGTTAAAGAAACAGATTTTTCATTTAAATGAAACTTTTCCACTTCTGTGATTTTATTTTCAAAAATCCGACATACATGATTTTCATTAAGAATTAAAATTTGGTTCAATGAGATTAAAATAATTTTTTGGTGAATAGTAACTTTTAAGTTCTTAATCGCGATTATAGGTAATTAGTGTAGTTTAAGGTAAAAATAATGTTTTAATAATATGAGATGAGCTTGACACATGTCCTACCATCATTGAATGTGTCATTTCCGACCAAGAAAATCTATGGTTCAACTTGGGGACCCCATGGAGCCACTTTGATTGGGAAATTATATAAATAACTTTTTATTTAATGTTAAAGTAAAATTGACACAAACATGAGATATTTTACTAAAACTATTTTTACATTGGGTTATACAAATCAGATTTTTGATTATAAATATACATTGGAAAGATAAAAAGATTTAATACATCATAGTATTTTTTTATAATTTTTAGACTTTATATAAATTAAATTATTTATGACATCATGATGATGCATCGATTAACTCATTAATAAAGGATTTAAATAAAATGAAATCATAATGTCAAATCTATGACCTACAAATGTCAAAAACCTATTAGATGGGTGTATTTCTAACCCTTATCACCTTACCCTCGAATTATATCAATGTGGGACCTTTTGAATCTGAAACTCATTTTAAAATAAAGTAACTTTTCTTTAATTTCCAAGAGTTCTCCTCCTATTCTCTTATAAAAGGCCCCCACCTCTACCTCCTTACCCACACTTCCAAAGCCTTTGGCTCAGCCAAACCCTTCCCATTTTGTCTCTCCACTTCCCTCTCTTACTCCTTGAACCTCACTTTTGGCAGAAGTCTTCCCAAGGAAGCCTTTGAGCTCAAACCAAAGGGAGTTACCCGATTTTAAGGTAATGTCTTCACTTGTGTCCTTTTGTTTTATTTTGCTTCTCCAACCCCCTAAAATCTTTTTATTCTTTTATTTTGTAACAACTCCAATATCTTCAATATACTAGGATTTTGTTTTAATAAGAGGTATTCGAGATACACTTACACACACCTACATCTAATGGATAAAGAACATACTGTTTCCGTGGATGGCGAATTGCTGCCTCCCGAATCGATGATTGTTCAACATTATTTTAACACCTTCAAAGGTGGACATTAAGATGAAACTATATTTATATATGATATATAATATGTTTATGTTTTCCTTAAGCTTCTGTATTTTTCATTATGGTCATACCTTTATGGTTTCCATTATGGGTAAACGCGATATCTTTATTTAAGGAAGTGCGGACTACCGCCACCTCAAAGTGATTTGATTCGTTAATACCATATGTGGGACGTATAAAGGATGGAGTTATGATATTATATATGATGTTATACTAGAATTATAATATACCTTTATATCATTATTATTTCTTTCCATTATAATATGAGATAGAAATGAAAGTAGCGTTCATGCGTACGTACAGCTTACCATCTCCATGAACGGTGCATTTCATTTCTTATCCCCAAATATAATGTACTATTATAAGTACATATATATAATGGATATATATGATTTATGTTACATATAAATTATTAATATAATTCTGGAATTAAAATACACATACCTCTCATTTAGTTTTAATTCCATTAATATGACATAAAATGAAAGTAGCGTTCATGCGTACGTACGGCTTACCGTCTCCATGATCGGTGCATTTAATTTCTTACCTCTAAATGATTATGTGATATTATAAATACATGTATATTATAGATATATATGATATATATGATATCCAAATCAGGAATGTCATTCTGGATATAAATAACCTTTGACCACACGAATGACATGTAATTGTAAGAAGTCCACTTTCGACTTAAGAACCAAATATCGACAAAACAAACATTATTAACTTAAATGATTACATAATGTTTATAACATGATAATAAGTGATATAAAAGTAATAATGAACTTGAACAAGGTTCATAATCAAGTAGAAATTAACTCAAGTTTATTATTCAGGACGTTAAAGAACGATCGAGTCAAGTCGGACCCGAGGTATGGGACTTCGTCTCAATCTCCTTTCATTGAGGAATATTTTGTTTTATACACAACCTTCATTTATACGGTGTATAAACCCCTTTGAATTTTATGTTTATCCAAAAGAAATAATTTTTATACAAAGAGTTTTACTAAATGACAAAAGGGAATGTTTTTGTCATACGTATGCGGCGACAACAACTTCTCCGCCGCCGTGACTGTTATTTGAGTTGCAGCTTCCTCTACAAGCCATACTTTTTTTTAAAGAAAAATAAATACCATGTTTTAATATTTAAAATGGTTTTCGTAATGTTTTTATATCAATGTGTTGTATTGATATCTTATGATTGAATGGTGGAAATGTTATGTTTCCTTTATGCATGTTTTATGTGATACGATTATGTTGAGGTTATTGGGAATTATTATGAAGACGGGTGGTTCCGTGATAAACTAAGGGCGGGTGAGCCCGATATAGCTCTCCAATGCATTGGGTAACGCGAAGGAGTGAAACGTTAAGGTTTTCTCCGAATAGATTTAGGGAATATACTGTGATGGGTATTCCAAACATAACCAAAAGGGTTACTCCCTACGTAAGAACGTTATTAATTCCTCAAGTTACCTTTAGGTCTTATGAATTCTATGATTTATTCATGATTTTATGAGGTATGTTAAAGTGCTTATGTTTTATGGGTAAAGTATGATTTCATTCTTATGTATATATGTACCCACGTTTCCTTTCCATATTTTTATATCCCTTACTGAGCTTTTAATGCTCATCCCATGTTTTTGAAATGTTTTTCACAGGTCAAGGGAAAGGTACATGATATGATGATAGTTTCAAGGAAGTGTCAAGAAAGAATCCAAGTTTTATTTTAAATAGTATTCCATTTATGTGAAAATTGAATACTATCTTTTATGTAATCACTTTGTTTAAATGAGGAATGTAATGCAAGTTTTATGTTCTAATTCTATATAACTCTAAACCTGAAAAGATCGTCAAGGTGTAATCTTGTAATAACTCAAGATTAAGTATGGTTTAAGTCCGAGGCCTTATAGATAGGACCCTCATGGTAAAAAATTTCATGAATTTCCATGAAAATAGGGCACCTTTTTATAAGGATACTAGTTAAAACCTTCATTGATAATGATTATAATCTTAATTTCAAAGTGTAACATGAGTTTCCTATTTTTTTTATTTAATGGGATATGGATCGGTGAATGCATACATATTATTAGGTTTATGTCCTAAAGGACTACATTCAACCAACTCATTGGCAATGAAATGAGTATTTTGGAATTACATGAGTAATCCTTTAATATATCTTCTCATTTATTTGTTAGGTGTAAGTCCCAAAACCATCCTTGGACAGCTATATACCCCTTGAGACTTGTTTCATTTTTGTGTACATTAATTAATAGTCTTGATATGGACCCATAAATATGATCCACCCATGTATAATCCCCACTTAATATTATATTTTCTCCCCTTTCATTATATAAACATAATTGTTCCGGGATATTAAGTTACATGAATATATCCTTACCACATGGAATTATTCCACTTGGTAAATTCATATTACACCAACATAAACTAAAAAAGATGAACTATGTGGGATTTTATACCTATTATCCAGGTTATGTAGGATGATTATATTTGACTCAGACCAAATATGAAAATTTATATATTCATAGGGACTTATTGCTCATGGTCCTTTCCTCAATGGGTTATATTCAATGTGATACACTCTTATGAAAATGGCCACATTCATTTAATTTCACTTCTAATCATCAGTACATATTATATATGATCTATATGGTCTATTAATACTTGGGTAATATTTTATTGTGATCACTTCACATAGTATCATTTTAGTTTTTAATAGATAAGATATGTTACAAAAAACATCTCATTTATATGTCCCAAGGTAAAAATTTATAGGAATCCATCACCAATTAGTCTATTTTGTGTGGTGGTAAACATCCCATTATAGGTCAAAGATTAATGACATTAAAAGTAACTAAATTAGCATTTTTCATTGGACCATAAATATAATGAAATGTACTATTATGTGGACTTGAACTACCTGATTTATTATGACCTTAATAAAGAAATGTAGGAATCTCCTCTCATGGGGTCCGTCTTGTGTCAAGAACACCTTTTGCCTCTTGGTATGGTGATAAATTACAGAGCTCCTAACTATTTTTATTTTATCCATACCATAATCCAGAATGAAAATAAATATTGATAAACTAGAATATGTGTATATATATATTTATATATGGTCTAATCATTAGATAATATCTTATATATAAAAATTTTCTCATCAATATAGAGACTATGATACATAAATTTGTTCATGTTAATGCATGTTTTTTTTAAATCACTAGCTTATTGGTAAAAAATCATACATTAGGATTTGTGAATGATTCTTAATATTTATTAAATCATTATAACAAACTGATAGTTGGAAATAATTCACCCAAAAATTGGATCAATGAGACCTACCCCCATTATTTCTATGAATGATTAACCTATAGATTTTTTTTGTGAAATCCCATAAAACACTAACCTGTTAAATTTTTTTCCATGTTTACATAATGTTATTATAAGAAATTACATGTTTGTATCAGAATGAAAGAAGAAAAAACCATTACCAATTGATTTTTAGTGATATCTGGAATATCTAATTTCATTTCTCATGACATGTCTGATGAGTGCTATGGGTAATAAAGAAAATAGTGAAAATAAAAAGAATACATTACCCCTAAAAGTTATCAAATTAGTATTATATTACTAAATATGAAACATTAAATGGTTTCTTATTTATGTTTACTGATCTTATTATGACATTTTTTAATCATTGAAGATCCACCTTTGATCCAAATTAATGGAATTATATAACTCATTATTTCATTCTAAGACTCCATAAAACTGTTATATATCTTTAGGAACCTCAAGCGTTAGATCAACTCAAGAAATAGATATATGCATTAACTATTTCAATGGATTTGACCTCACAGAGATGAAATATTCTTCACCCAATGTTGTATGTATAACAGTAGGAGGCCAATGCACTTGTGAATTAGTACATATATATTCTCTCTAATCATACACAATATGTTTCAGGAGATATCCCCTAGGTGATTATGAACTATGGATTACCTTACAAATGGATGACCGTGAAAGAATCCATGGAACCAATGGCTACTTATTACCATTTTGGGAGTTCATCATCATATCATAACAAAACATACACCCCTTATATTAGGTAGATAAATATATAAAATAATTTATTCCTCACAATAGTCTATCAGATTCCTATATGGGATCTAGTGAATCATAGACGTTTCCAACGACGAGACACCCTTACACCATAGGAACTCTCTACATATGCCTTCATGGAGAAGACATCAATGAACACACAGACTAAAGTACATTGTATACGGTTGTTCCGTGGGTAGTTTGTTGATGGAGTGAAGTAAAATTACCATATTCCTATTCCAAAAAAGATAAGTCTATAATTACATCTTATATAAAATAGAAGAGTATTACCATATTCCCACTCACATTCAGCAACCATTCTGGCACATCCTACAAGTATTAGGATGTAGTACCATCATAGTTTATTAAAATAAGGTTAAATCCCATATCCTTACACCCAGATATTAGTATCCTTGTTACAAAAAATATAAAGTGAAAATATTAATCATATATTGATTTTTATTACATCCAAAAATCCTATCATATCCTATCTGTGACAAAGGATTGTTTTCTGTATATCATAGCATCTCCTAGGGGTAGGCCCACATTCTTACCCTTGAAAATATTTGTGAATATGAATGTCATTTCATAGGCGATACCATATAAGGATATCATATTCCCTCTCATATTCGATAGTATATTTGGAAAATTATGTTGAGGAATGAAATTTTTATGAGAGATAATATCCCTACATCAACATGAGTTTTTTAAGATATTCCAACAATCACATTAGGGAAGACTAATATCCCTATGAACACTACATGAAATTTTCAACATATTTTTATAATAAATCCATAGATATCACATATCCCTTCTTCTACTTTTATAGTTTGATATCATTCTGTTAGGAATATATCCATCCACACTTATATAAATGTCATTGAAATATTTTTGTGGAACCCATATGTATTTATGTTCATATTTATATCCTCACCAAAGAATCGTATTAAATTATTGTAACAATTTCTGAAGCATGGAAAAATTCTCATATATATATACCACCAAGAAAATGGTGGATTATTTTGTTACACAAAAATATTACATGGAAGTCCATGAGATATTCTCCTAGCAGACATATGGTTTCCTAGGAGGGTTCCTATGCATGTTATCCGTTGTCTATACTAGAAAAATCCGATCACGATCAGGGATCTAAATTAATTTACTCAGATATAAATATCCTAAATGTATCACCAAGGGAATAATATCATCATGTAATAGGCTTGTATCACTACCCAAATCACCAATAATATTCTCCATGCACTCATATATATTTCGTTAGTGGACTAAAAATCTGTTGAATCATAATTAATAAGGGAAATAAAAAATGATCATGGAGGTCCTCCGTATATAATATATGTTTTCAAAATTCTAAAAAACTTTCATGTAGATCCATCTAGAGATTCCCTCCTCAAATGAATTCCAGCCCTGCAGTCCCACCCTATAGTGGAGGCTATGGATACACTTCCCATGGAATAAATATAGTTAGAAAAATATCCTTTATCATTCCAATTAACTTGGATCCATTGACCCTAGATATCCTCCATTTTTAGGCTAATCCAACAACCCTGTAGGTCATCCCAATGGAGATCATTTTGATTTTACTATTAATAATGAATTCTCTTCTTAAATTGAAGGATCACCCCTTGTCAAAGTTACATTGAGACTATCCTCATATCAAAAGGTTCTTAAGATCTTATTTCTAGATACATTGAGAACCTTATTATCAATCTTGAACATCTCTTCGTATCCAAATGATGTTAGTTAGTAAACATAATCATTCCCCCTATCCCATACCATTCACCTAATATTATAAAAGAGAATTTTTGAAATTGGCCCCAATGGTAGATTAATAATCTATAAAATGACCATCATGGTTAGATATGATAAATGAAATATTCCTTAATGTGGAAAATAAATAGAAGGAAATGTGGGACAAATTGGATGAAGATATTATTTTAGTCATATTCATACAAATTTTTTATTCCCAAAATGATATTTTTAGAAACATTAGAAGAGGAATGAAATACATATTTAAACTAGAATCAATTTCCAAATCAATACCATATCCAAAAAAGTATTTGTCTTATGGAAAATCATCCAACAACAACTTAGTGATAAGATATACATATTACTATGTTGAATTTAACACAAATTATATTGATCAAAACCATAAATCTAGCATTTAATATTATATGATTATGTAGGCTTTTCTGAACAATAGAAATCTTCACAACTAATAAATCAAAAACACTCCACCTGATGTTCTTAACAAAGGGTGGGATAATTTAGAAGTGATGAACAAAACACCATTAAATGGAAATAAGATATTTTTAAAATTTTTTAATTTAATTTGATGTAACGTCTCGACCCGACTTACCACTCAACCCTGTATCCGGACCGGTCGCCACATGGCCTCAAGCGCATCTCCCCAAATGCTAGAGGCTGTCAACTAGAAGCGCGGGCCTAGGTGAATCCATGGGGAGCCTATGCCCTCATTACCAAAGTATCATAGCGGAATTACAAACATACAATTGCGGAAGAAGGCTACCAGTAGACAACACATAGACCGTATAAATAGATAAGAAATAGAAAGTTATGACATATATCTAATGGTGAAAGTCAATACAATACAGTACAAGTATACAAAACACCAAAAGAAACAAAAATGTATCCCCTGTCGCATCACAAGCCTTAGCTTGGTCTCGTGCGCTCCAACTCCGAGCAGCATGTCAAGTACCTGTACAAGGGACTTTTCCTTTCTCATTACCTGAAATCATATAATTAGCTTGGGTCCAGAAACATGAGCCAAACAGCGTGTGATACTGAATCCTAGTAGGCAACCCCCAATGATCTGTGCTAATCTATCAGTGAATATAAAAACAGGCACTGTAATATGGAAAGTAGTAAACAAGGAAAACTAGCATGACCGACCCAAGAATGTGGTTTTCCTTGGAGTCACTTCAAGTATCCATTCCATTCATATATCATTTCATTAAAGTGTTCAACCATTCCTTAAACCGGTTCCTGGAAGACTCAATTTGGAAACCATGCATCTTTCAGGGAGAAAATCCACCAACACCCTATAAGATCATTCCGAGGAACCTCCTAGGTACCCAGCCTCGCTCTAGGTGCGGTATAGTCCATCATCTGAGCCCATTCCCGAGATCCTATAAATAAGATCTGGGTATCTCCCATGACATATCATTCCCTGTTAAGTCCACCCATGGCATCTCACATGGGATCCCTAATTCACTCGGCCACTTAGTAACAAGTCTCGTATGAGTCCGTTAATGGAAACTCCCATTGGTTCCATGGTTCACCCATGACTTGGTTCCACATTTAAAATAGTTCAAAATCATTTAACTCACGTGGTCTAGCAATTCAAGAATTAGCATACAAGGGTCAATGGGAAAAACCCCATCCCATACCCAAAACCATTTCAATTATAATTTCATCTTATTTCAATTACATTCATATTGAATTCCATTTTTAACAACCCAAAAGTGAAATAAAAAACATGCTTCATAGGCATCCTGGGTCAAAACCCCTAAAAGAGTCATTCAAGGAAACACACTGAAGGGGGTGGTTCCTGACCAAGGTGTAAAACCTAACTAAAGAACATACCATCCTATTAAAATTATGTACAAAAATATATGTAATAACAGGGATAAATTTCAGGTTCATGCATCACCCCAAAAGTGGGAATGTAGCACTCCGGTATATATAAACATCTTGACAATCAGCGAAAAGCACGAGACCACCTACATTAGTCTTGTACTAGATATATCGTCCAGTATCAGGCTATGATTTGTCCTAATTTGGAATAAATATGATGAAAAGATGAAGAAAGAGAAATTAGGGAATATGAACTTTAATCTAATCTACGTTCGTCATAACCAGAAGAAAGGATAAGGATTAAAAAGGAATCGAGGACTTACGGTTGTCGATCCAATGAGACGAACGACGACAGAAACATAGATCAGATGGAGGAGTTGGATCAAAAACTTCCAATGCCTCCTTGAGAGCTTTCCCAAGCACCTCCCCCTTCTGTCCTGTTGAATAGAATAGGTTTATTTCAGGATTTTATAAAATTTAATCAAATTAAATAAAAACTAATTAAATTATAAAAACAGAACAGGTCGCACGGTTTACCCACATGGTTTGAAAAACCGTGCGGAGACCATGCATACCTTATTGGAAGGCAAGGGGCAACAGCATGGCCACCCCCACACGATTTCTTCAAACTGTGCGTAGGCCGTGTGCAGGCCTCTGCCAAGCCTGCACCAAGGCGCACGGTTTACCCAGGCCGTGCGCAGGACTTCACAAACTGTGTGCTAGGCCATTTTCAGCCTAAAACATCGTTTCGGGATCCAAACAGGCCCCAAAAACCTATTTAACCACCTCGATCAATTCCCGCATCCACATTAGGCCTCAACAGTACAATTAAACAAAAAGAAAAGGATTTGTACCTCATACAAAAACCCGGGTTCGTACAATCTCCCCCCTTATAGCAATTCTTCCCTGAATTTCTCTCTGAAGGGTGGTCAAGAATCGTCTACGAAGAGCTCTGGCCACGGAGCACGTACGTCGGCCTCCCGCTCCCAAGTCCTATCCTATAACAGCTGTGCTGCCATAGCACCCATACTAGAGGAACTGACCGGCCTCGGAGAACCTTCGTGCTCCTATCAATGATACAAATCTGATGCTCCTCAAAGGATGCATCTACCTGTAGCTCAAATAGGGGAATATGCCTCTCCCATGAGCCCCCAAAATCTAGGATGCATGCTTTCTGCATGTCCTCTAGCAATTATAATGTATGCTCTGACTGGCCATCAGTCTGAGGGTGGTATGTTGTGCTCCAGAGCACCCGTGTACCCAGTCCCCTCTGAAGACTCTGCTAGGAACGTGATGTAAAATGAGCATCACTGTCTGAAATAATGGTGCGCGAGACCCTGTGGAGTCGTACTATCTTATGCATATACAACCTTCCCAGCTCATCGACACTGAAGGTCTCCTTGATCGGAAATAAATGAGAAACCTTCGTGAGCCTATACACCACAACCCACACAACATCGTTACCTCGAGGTGTCCTCGACAACCCCGTCATGAAGTCCATCACAACATCATCGCATTTCCACTACGGGATAGGTAACTGTTGTAAAATCCCAGTTGGCCGCTGGTGTTCTGCCTTCACCTGCTGACAGGTGGAACATATCTTGATGAAACTAGCTACTTCTCTCTTCATACTCGGCCACCAGAACTATCAGCACAAGTCACGATACATCTTAGTGACTCTAGGATGAACTGCCCAAACCGAAGAATGAAACTACCACAACAGCTCCTCCCTAATATCCACAGGAACCCAGACACACCCATGGATACAAAGAACTTCATCCTCGCCTATCTTCCAACCAGGTGGAGGGTACTCACCTGGCACACCTTCCCATAGAACTAAGCCTTCCGAATCTGATAGTTGTCTCATCCTTACTCTATCCAGTAGGGTAGAAGTCACAGCTAAGGATGATAGAGAAGACTTCCCTTGGCTATTCTGCACATCATGATGCATCTTAGAGGACAAGGAAATAAGCATCCATTAGTTTCTAGCCAGTATTTGAGTTCTCATGCTCAATTCATCATCCACTACATTTCCCTTACTAGGCGTATAAGCAAGCTCGAAATCAAAGGACTGTAGGTACACCACCCACCGTCGCTGCCTATGATTCAGATCACGTTGAGTAAAGATGTATTTGAGGCTCTTTTGGTCTGTGTACACTACAAAATGCTCTCCCAAAAAATAGTGTCTCCAACAGCGCATCACATGTACTACTAATACTAGCTCAAGATCGTGCGTCGAATAATTCCTCTCGTGTAGCCTCAGCTGCCGAGATCCGTACACCATGACTCTATCTCCCTACATCAACACTGCACCCAGCCCAATACCTAATGCGTCACAATATACCGTGTACCTCTTGACCTATTCTAGTAGTATCAAGACTGGTGCTGATGTCAACCTTCCTTTCATCTCATGAAAGGTTTCTTCACGAGCATCTATCCATACATATTTCACGCCCTTATTATTTAGACCTATCAACGGTGCTGCTAAGCCTAAGAAATACTGTTTGAAATGATGATAATAACCCGGAAGCCCCAAGAAACTTCGTATGTCAAAGCCATTCTTGGGCTGTTCCCAATAAACCACAGCTCTAACCTTCTCTAGGTCCACAGCAACTCCTGTCTCAAAGATAACATGGCCCAATAATTGAATCTGATCCATCCAAAAGTGGAACTTAGTAATCTTTGCATATAACTGATGCTCTCTTAGTGTATTCAGGACGATCTCAAGATGGTTGGCATAGTCATTTCTATTTCGATAATATACCAGAATATCATCCATGAAAACCATGACGAACGAGTTTAAATATGAATGGACCACGCGATTCATCAAAGCCATGAAAACCACTGGCGTGTTCGTGAGATCGAATGGAATAACCAGATACTCATATAAACCATACATTCTACGAAAAGCTGTAAGAGGTATATCAGCAGGTCGAACATGCACCTGTTGATATACTGACCTCAAATCAATTTTTGAGAACACCCTAGCTCCTCGAAGCTGATCAAACAGGTCATCTATCCGTGGAAAGGGATATCAGTTCTTAACCGTTAATTGGTTCAGCTTCCGATATTCCACACATAGCTTAAGAGTGACATCTTCCTTTTTAAAAAAAAGGACCGGAGAACCCCACAGATAAGTACTGGGTTGAATAAACCCCTTTGCCTCCAAATCCTCGAGCTATTTCTTGAGCTCTTGCACCTCCGTTGTAGCCATCATATAAGGAGGAATGGATACTGGTGCAGCTCCTGGAACTAGCTCAATGGAGAATTCCTCCTCTCTCTCCGGAGGTAAACCTGAAAAGTCATCAGAAAAAACATCCCCGAAATGCTCAACTATGAGAGGAAGGTCCATCTGACTCACTCCCTGATCATCTAGAAGCAAACTAGCGATCTGGGCTATCATCCCGTCCAGCCCACGACACTATGGTCTATCTCAGATTTCCTGGAGATCCAACACGCCCTTAAGAGTATACACGGCACACTCTAGTGATGTGAAAATCACCCTCCGGTGGTAACAATAAACGTAGGCTCGGTAAGCTACTAACCAGTCCATACCGAGAATGACATCAAAACCTGTCATCTCGAAAACATAAAGATCTCAGATGAAGTGACACCCCCATACCTCAAGGGGACACCCTCTTCACTTACATACAACCTATTCCCTAACTCCTAGTGGTGTGTCTCGCATCAAGACACCATCAGAAGACAACACAACTAGCCCAAGTATTTTTACTATAGGCGTAGGTATAAAACTATGTGATGCACCTGTATCAAAGAGGGTAGATGAAATAACAGATGTTACTAAGATCATACCTCCCACCGTAGATGATCCCGCTCCCTGATCCTCAGAAGTAGGATGCACTGCATACATCTGGTTTGAACCATGGCCCTATGATACAACCTCACTACCCGGAACTGGCCCACTCTGACGTCTCGGTGTACCCTATTCCTGGCTACCTCTACGACGACCACTACCTCGACCTGATCAGCAAGTCGCACCACAAGTCCCTGTCCGATGAGAAGCTGTCGACCCTGCTCCAACATATGGAGTCGGTGCGGACCCCATATCACTAGTTTCTGGTACAAATGTTCTGAAAATACGTTGATGACGACCCATCTTTCCACATGATCAGCACTCGACTGGGTCCCTCGGACAATGCGGCTTCATGTGTCCCAGCCTACCGCACTGGTAGCACCTCAGATTGCAAACCGAAGATAGGTTCTGACTGCTAGAATCACCATGTGGAAGCTCTAGATGATGCTTCCTATTAACAGTAGTTGCAGTACATGATCTCGATGTCGAACCACTCTGGCTCGCACCAACATCCTATATCAGGATATGTTCTATGATTAGGGCCTTGTTAACAATTCCCGAAATGGTATTCAACTGGAAGATATTTACCTGAGATCGGATGTCATATCTCATACCATACTCAAAACGCCTGGTCCTAGACAGCTCGTCGCCCATTAGGATAGGTGCAAAGCACTGAATCTCAGTAAAACAGGTCAAATATTACATCACTGATAACACGCCCTGTTTTGGATGCAATAACTCCCGGGCTCGATTGGACCTCAAAATTTCAGGATAAAGGAAATCATAGAAGGCTGGATGAAACTCTATTCAAGAAATCTCCTGATGACGATCTGACTAGGTGATCACGTCCCACCACCTCTTGGAGGAATCCCGCATCATGTATGTAGCGAGCTTGACCCTCCTCTCTGGAGGAATCTCCAAATTCTCAAAGATATCTAGTATCGCCTCTTACCAAGACTATGCAGCCTGTGGCCCGCCATCCCTAGAAAACGTAGGCAGATGATGCTGCTGAAACTCACGCTTCAACTCTGCCATAGTCAGGGAAGGTCGCGGTGCTCCCTGAGTGGTCTGCATAAAACGCAACCAGCTCTCATGGAACTGTTCCTCAACACCTTTGTCTAGAAGAACTGCTAGTGCCGCAACTGGCACAACTTGAGTTTCCTCTAATATCTCAAGGCCTATCATCTCCAGAACGTGGTCGTCACCTCTCTCCCGATGTACTACTAGAGGTCGCCGTGGTGGAATGAATCTGGAATGCCAAACACATGCCTCAGTTCATGATTTTAGCCGAGATTCGAAACTCACGAGCACAAGAAGCAGGACAGGACATGTCAAGTCCTTCATAAAAAACCACGTCACCCCACAGCCTACTTCTAGAGCCAGGACTGCATAAGGAACAACCACCAAAACCCACTAGAGTCACTACCTCTTTCCCACTTAGAAGTCGTGACTAGGTCAGGCTCAATTTTCAACATTCATTCTTTTAACATACCTTTATTC
The DNA here is from genome assembly GCA_963277665.1 of Viscum album. Classification (NCBI taxonomy): domain Eukaryota; kingdom Viridiplantae; phylum Streptophyta; class Magnoliopsida; order Santalales; family Viscaceae; genus Viscum; species Viscum album. The sequence continues at coordinate 1,254,261,516 of OY728157.1, read as the reverse complement.
AAAAGCATTAACTAATGGTCCACTAAGTTCCGATCCCTGAGGACCCAGAACAGCCCATGAATCAAAATTTTATTCCCATATAACCATGCAATTCAATTTAATTTTTCATTTACATCCCATTAGTGCGTCATTTTCCAATCCATAAGGGCCCATACTCATTATGAATTGAAGGATGACGTCACTCTTCATTCATTGCACCCAATGTAACACAATGGAAGGCAGACCTATCAATAAACTTTCAAAACAGCATGCAATATCTAATGCAACTTAGATAGCATGAAATAATTGTAAAGACCCGTAAAATTCAAGGGAAATTTTTTCTTAAATTTTCTTTGGGATTTTACAAGAACGCGGTTTCTGAAGACACTTGATTCCAAGGCCCGGTGTTCCCGGAATTTCTATTTGAAGTTTAGCTTGGGTATATTCAGTGAACGAATGAGCGGGTTTTTCTAACTTTTGAACCGGTGCTCGGAATTGAATTCTGAGGGCATCAATGGATTTGCAGTGCCGGTAATTGCTTAGGAACACCTTTTCCAGAGTTGTGTTTTCACGAGAGAAGTTATTAAAAATTTGTGGAAGTTAAAATAAAAATTGAGTTACTATTTTTATTTCTTTTAAGTGGATTATCCATTTAGTGGAAGTTGGGGTAACCACCCGACTTCCCATGGGAGGTTATGAGAGAGGTGGGTCCCACACGAAACCCACCCCTTCATCTTCCCTAACATTCCATAGCCCTCTATTAATATGACTTAGGTTATATTATTTTGAATTTCAAACTTAAGACTTGGGTAATAAAATAAGTGGTAGCATATTTTATTATTGTTGGGGTTTTGTTGTGTTGGGAATTTGGGAGAAAGAGAGAGGTCTAGAAGATCTTCATCTACTTCGTCGAAGAATGTGAAGAACGCACCGATCTCCGACAAAGAATGCCGAATCCTCAGAGGTCGACTACGCGACGCCGTGTACCTTGATGTCAACGACCCTCTCCTTCCACGACGTGCAAATCCGCAACGGACCTCCCTTCAAATATGCTCGTGGTAGGGGAATTATTATTTCGTTTGTTCCTGATTACATCATCATTGGATTATCGTCAATTTGGGGCTGCTTGTTATCGCAATAACAAGAGGAGGTCGGACCGCCCGAACACGGCCGCCTCTCCTCCCCTTTCGGTTGTATGATATTGATGTGAAAAGAGCAAGGAAACGCGCTGCCGAAACACCGTGCGGTAATTATTAAGGAAAGGGGGAGAATCACAGCGTCATCGCGTCGTGCCGTTGAAGACGAACTAAAGACGCGGCGCCATCGCGTCGCGCCTGAGAACCACAAAGCACCGTGGCCGGAGCGGGGCCGCGGCGGTTTGGCGAGGCGATGCCGCGCTATGCCAGATGGACCAAGGCCGCAGCCAGTTCTGGGCCGCGGCGGAGCAGGGGGACCGGCGGCCCGTTCTGGGCCACCGGCGTCGAAACAGAGGGACCGGCCCTTGCCGGTCCCGTGGCAGCAGTAGACGGCCGGCCGGACAGGGGAGGAGCCGGGGGTTGTAACCCCCGGCTGGCTAGACAGCAGCGCCCCCCCCCATGTGGGGGCCGCGTTAATTGAGATAGTGGGGGGCAGTGCGCCCCCCCACACCCCTCGACCGCTCGGCTGTTTCGGCCGAGCCACCTGGTTGTTGGCCGCTCCAGCGCGTCGGGCCGGGCCACCCCGGCCGGGCCGGGATGCGCCCAAGCGGGCCGGACCCAGACCCGGTTCGGGTCGACCAGGTTAGGGCTGACCCAGGGGGTCTCGAGTCGGGACGACCGGCTTCGGGCCGACCCAGGGGTTCTCGGGCCGGGTCGATCCGGGCCCGAAACCCCCACTTTCGGACCTCTCACAGTCTTTTTACCATAACATGGACTGCAGACCTCCGATTGACACACTGTCAGTGGCAATGCGATCCTTGGAATGAGACGATCATTTAGACATATTATAGTCAAGGTTTCGGAGTAATTTGGGATCAGCCGGGTTGGTTCGTACACGGAACCAACCGGGCCCTCGGAGCGGAAACACTTATAACCTGAGCTCCAGATGTCCGATTGACGTGCCATTGACTTTGATGGATTTCTCTATGTGAGATGGACCTTTTGGCTTACTTTGATCGAGGTTTTGACACAGTTTGAGTACGGTCGGGTTGGTTTTGACTTAAAACCCAACCAGGCCCCTTGGATGAAAAAGCCAATAATTCTCAGACCGGGCGTCCAATTGACATGTCGTCTGTGACGTTGAGTTCCTATTGAGGATACGGATCTTTTGGATACATCAACTCCAGACTATGTGTCAGTTGATGTATCAGCCCTTCGGCTCGTGGAGCGGAGCCTCCCGAACGAGCTTGTTGTGTGCGAGAACCCTTGAGCTGGCTGCGACTGCGACGACGATGATGACTATACAGAAATATTCTGTGGATTTGGCGGCGACGACTACAGCCCTTAGCGATCCTATGTCGATCAGTGCTACCTATCTTGTGTGGGTTAGATCCTATGTGGGGCAGCGCTCAGCGGTCCTGTGTGGGCCATCGCCTACAGATCCTGTGTGGGTCTGATCCTGTGTGGGTCATTGCGGGAGTTAATTATCTATAGATCCATTGTGGGTCATTGCGGGGTTAGTTACCTATTGATCCTTTGTGGGTCATTATAAGGGTTAGTACCTATCGATCCTATGTGGGTCTGATGACTTAGATGAATCTGTGACTACATCTGATCATCTCTATCATCTTACGAAAAAGTATACCTGTGTGAGCTAAATCTTGACTTTCAATCCTTATCTTCGATATGATTGACTTGCTTTCCTGTGTGGATTGTGTTGTGCTATCATGTGTGTATGTGATCAATCTTGGGCTCAGATGTTGGAGCCTAACTGGAATTGATAAATTAGGTATATGTATGGGCATATACATAAGTAGTGTTGGATGTTATATCATGATTGTATCTTTCCATTGTGGATTATCCTTTGTGGATTCGGGGAGACCATCGGGGGTCTCGGGGTCCCTATTGAGTAGCTTATACTCACCCCTTCATAGGCTATGCCCGCACTACGTTGTGTTGGTTGCAGACGACGGACAACGCTGATCATGGTTGAGGCTGGCAGAGCAGGTCGGAACCTGGAGGTGGACCACTGGTCGGGGCGTACTCAGAGCGGACGGCTGGACCGAGGAGTTGTGGAGGCTATCTGTACCCACCCTTCAGGTGGGACTTCCATTGGAAGGCTCGAGGCTGTGGCTTTACTTTTAGTTTCTGTTTTCCCTTTCCAGTTGTACTTTACTTTCAGTTTGGGTTTTTATACTGGCCCAGTTACTTTTCCGCACTTACTTTTGTACCTAGTTTTTACTTAGTGTTTACTTCTGCTTTCTTTCTCTGTGGTGTTTGTTTACTTTACAAAGGCAATGCCTTCTCTTTTTACCGGGAATTACGCCTTGGTGATAGTCTCCAGCTCCTGGCCTATGGAAGGCGGACATGGGGTAGTCACAGCATGGGCGCCGAGGACGGGTTGTGACAATAATGCATGCCATGTGATTCTTATCAAGGTTTCTATATGATGCATGAGATGGAAAACCCTCATCTCATTGGGTTGAAACAAAATAGAACCCACAATAATATAAATAGTATCAGCAAAACCCATGTGCGTCACCCAATGGTGAAATAAGAACAACCGTAATAATTAAAACCAAAAACACAATTACATATGAGGAAACTTCACTTTTCCCTGTACGCGGGTTTGCAACTCTCGGGCACAGTTTATTACCAAAGTCCCTTCCCTTACTACTCTTGTCTATAGTCGCCAAATAGTAAGTCAAATCCGAAAAGGAAAAATGCCTCTGATACCACTTTGTAATGTCTCAACCCGACTTACCACTCATCCCCATAGCTGGACCAGTCACCACATGGCCTAAAACGGATCTCCCCAAATTCCAAAGGTTTCCGACTAGCAACGAGGTCCTAGGTGAGTCTCTGGGGAGACTATGCCCTCATTACCAAAGTCTCACATCAGAATTACAAACATACAATAGCGGAAGAAGGTAACCAGTAGACAATACATAGACCGCAGAAATATCTAACGAATAGAAAGATATGACATATATCTAATGGTGAAAGTCAATACAATATAGTACAAGAAAACAAAACCCCAAAAGAAACCAAAATGTATCCCCTGTCGCATCACAAGCCTCAGCTTAGTCCCATGCACTCCTACTCTGAGGAGTAAGTCAAGTACCTCTACAAGGGCCTTTTCCCTTCTCATTACCTGAAATCATATAATCTTCTTGGGTCCAAGAAAATGACCCAAACAGGGTGTGAGACTGAATCCCAGTAGGTAACCACCAAAGATCTGTTCTAATCTATCAATGAATATAAAAACAGGCAGTGTAATATGGAAAGTAGTAAACAAGGAAAACTAGAAAGTCCGACCCAAGCTTGTGCTTTGGCTTGGAATCGCTTCAAGTATCCATTCCATTCATTAATCATTTCATTCAAGTGTTCAACCATTCCTTGAACCCGTTCCTGGAATAATCAATTCAGAATCTAGGTAATAACAGGGTTAAATTTCAGGTTCAAGCGACACCCCAAAAGTTGGAACGCGGCCCACCGGCATATATAAACAGCTTGACAATTAGCGAAAAGCATGAGACCACCTACCTCAGGCTCATACTAGATAGACCGTCCAATATTAGGCTCTGATTCTCCCTAATTTGGAAGAAATCTGAAGAACAGATGAACAATGAGAAATTAGGGCATATGAGCCTTAATCTAATATGTGTTCGTCATAACCAGAAGAAAGGAGAATGATTAAAAAGGAATTGAGGACTTACCGTTGCGGATCCAAAGAGATTAACGATGAAAGAAATGGAGATCGGACAGAGGAGTTGGATCAAAACCTTATAAAGCCTCCTTGAGAGCTTTCCCAGGAGCCTCCCTCTTTTGTCTGGTTGAATAGAATAGGTTTAGGTTATGTTTTTATAAAATTTAATCAATTTAATTAAAAATTAGTCACATTATCAAAACAGAGCAGGTCACACGGTTTACCCGCATGGTTTGAAAAATTGTTCAGAGACCCTGCAGATCTTACTGGAAGGCAAGGGGAAACTGCACGGCCACCCCACATGGTTTCATCAAACCGTGTGCAGGCCGTGCGCAGGCCTCTGCCAAGCCTGCACCAAGGCGCACGGTTTACCCAGGCCGTGTGCAGGCTATGCAAAAATTGTGTGCCAGGCCATTTCTAGCCTAAAACTTCATTCTAGGCTCCGAACAAGCCCCAGACACCTCCGTAACGCCCTCGGTCAAGTCACACATCCATATTATGCCACAACAAAACAGTTAAACCAAAAAGAAAAGGGTCTGTACCTCATACAAAAACTCGAGTTCATACATTTAATTTCTTCATAAAAATACATAGGCTTAAAATTTTTATATTCTAGTTAGTCTATTGAGTAAACCCCTAGAGCTTCTATATCCTAGAAATGGTGTACTTAATGGTAGTGGGATATCAACAAATTCCTAAAACGAAATTCTATGAATGCTATTAAAAACTCATATCATAGAAAAAAATGGTCATATACCACAATGGTACAAATGAAATTCCTTTAAAATATAATTAATCTACTTCATGTCTAGATAGACACGCGAAAACCCAATAAGGACATGATAGTGACTATATCAACAACAATATAGTAGAAAACCTCTCTCGTAGGGATTGCGGAGTTTTTAGAATAACCAAAATCCCTTGGACAAACAATTCTACAATGTCTCCATGACATTATTATGGAATAATCAATTCATCCCTAGACTTTTAGGATATAAAATTTATATTACCTCTTCCTTTTCCAATAATGGAGTCAAATTTCCTAATCATGGGGAAATACCTAAATAAAATCAACTCAAAATTCCTCACCCCTTATGATACATCCCCAATACTAGGATTTGAATAGGTATAGGACACCATATAATCCTTCATATACAATATAAAAAAACATAATTTTATGGAGAATTCAAAATAAAATTGATGTCTAGTATGGAATTAAAACATAAATAGTCCATAAAGAAGAAGGATACAAAGTCGTGTTATAAATTTTACTAATTAGATTATCCTAGGAAAATTAATCCCATAATTATAAGGAGTATATATAGTACTCATACAGTGATCTTAATGTGTAAATGTTATTATATTCATCATTATAGATAACACATGACATTACACCAACATAGAATAACATGATTATAAGTAATATATTTGAAATTTTGTCCATGATGAAGTTAATTAGCGATGATTGTGCACCTAGAATTAGAATAAAACTCATGATCTTGGTTGAATTTTTATATATTTCTACAAACCATATGTTGGGCCCTCAAATAAATTGAAATTAATGGTCGGGGTCACATCTTACCCCTCACCAAATAAAATAGTAACCCAATCTGTTGAGGGAATGATTTCCTAATATGAAATTGTTTTAGATTTATTAAGGTTAATATATTATGGAATAATCTAAGGTAAATTTTTTAAAATGAAAATTCATTTGATAGAGGATAATAGTTCTCCTTTCGTAGATATCATTTTACTAGAGGAAGCTTCTTAAAACATATCAACAAATTCAAAAAATTCACTAGATCAAGATCTAGACAACTATTTTATGTAAACATAGTGGTTTCATGATATCCTAAAATCCATAAACAATAGAAAAACCGTATATTTTTTATTTTATTTTACCAAGGACGATTCAAAATGAATATCAAATACAAACATGGGTAATACATCAATATTAGGCACCAACTATTTCTTCCTCTATGTATTAATCTATGATGATACTACTATCTTACCATTTTGACCCCATCGAGTCCCTTAATGATTGAATAGATTCCCCAGAAGGGCGATATTTTCTATTAATACTATAGATTAATATGTACCCTAATTTAATCGATTTAACACCACATATGCCTATTTTTGGTGAATACCACCTTCCCAATCTTTAATGTGATTAGGGTCCTTGAGAATAAAATCATGCAACTTGTGTCTCAATGTATCCCAATAGTGGTAACATTATAATATTATAATGCATTGAAACATATCTATTTCATTCATAATAAAGAGGGACCAAAATGTATCTAGTATACTAGTAGTAGCATCCTGATTTATTACCAATTGATAGTATTTGAGGTATAGTTTCTCTTTAAATTAAGGTAAACACTGATGAATAAAACTATCCTTTTATTCTTGAACTTAAGATAATGTGAAAAGGAGATGGAAAAAGAGTTTAAAAATTGTTTTAATGATTTTAATTATTTATGGAATATTTTACTTCCTCATGAATTGTTATTTTTGTTCTACATATAAAACATCCTTCATGAATTACAGACACCACTCATCTCTTTGATGTATCTTGTTGGTGTTGATAATATTCAGTAGTTGAAGATCACTTATAATATTCATTACAGTTTTCTAAAAACATTTTTCAATTTACATGATTAACTTAGGTATTCAATTCTATTACAGCAGATGCAAAAAAAATATATACTCTAATCAATTCCATTTGATTATTTAGCAGCATTTCCTAAGAAAAATCATTCAACCTCCCCCAAAATTAAAACAATAGTAATTGAGAAATCTTTATGGAGAATAAAAAAACCTCCCGGGTAATTGAGTCATGAAAGTTAAAGAATATTTTTTGTGAAGAGTGAAATCCCTATAGTACATCGTCACCATAATGGAGAATAGTGTAGTCATGTTATTGGAGTCTAATAACCCAAAAAAATCATTCTCAATGACAGTCATAACTATTTCCCATTCCACTCTATACTAGAACACACAATCAAGGTTTTTATGATATCTAAGGACATCCATCAAAGTATTTTTAACTCTGCAAAATTTAAATTCGATAATCCCTTAACATAGAGGACATACTAATCTTACATTCCATATGATGACGAAAAATTCTGACATGAACTTCCACGAAGATTCAAGAAAATGTTTAATGAGTCACTGAATATAAAATTGGTTAGTCTGAAACGTTCTATAATTATCGATGAATTGAATGAACTAGTTATGACCGAAACTCCATTCATATAACAACTAGTTTCCCATTTATTATTAAAATATTCCAAGAGTTAGTATAACTATAACTCATAGAAGAATGTTTCGTAGAAAGGGAGCTTATGAAATACAAATACAATCCAAGACCATTCAAACATGATACCCTAAAATTAGGAGGAATGGAACTATCCCACTAAACGAGGCAATGATATCAACCCAAAAATTTTATTCTTATCAAATGAATACATTCAATGAAGTTTAAATAATATAATCCACATTATATACCCCATCTATAAGGAAAAAAGACAATATGACCCTATATTCCATGCCTATAATTTTTGAATAGGCCACATTGGTGATAATTTCAAGGAAGTTGATGCTGAAATGTATTTCAATTCTTAAGAAATTATTCTTTTTAGGGTATATATTACGTATAAACCAAGATTAAATCACACAAAAAATCCAAATAGGAGAATGGATTTAGTATTGAGTATTTTGAGGCATATTTAGATCAAATTATATTAAATTATTCATTAGAAAATATAGAATTATTTTTTCATCATTGACATGAAAAAAAGTTAGCTTTAAAATAAACCACAAAAAACACCTCCCCCCATTCTTTTGGCTAGGTAAAATAATCACTATCATATGTAAGCTCACATTAAAAATTGATCACCCCTTAGCCAGGAATATTCCATCTTGAAATAACTAGAAACTTTCCCAACAAAAAATTCTATTATTCATTAGCTTTACCATTCTATATAACAATAATTTGATCTCATTGATTACATATTCAACCCTTTCGAGTTTGATATTGAATTTATTGTGGTGTATTCTATAAATAGATACTAGATCTATAAAGTTTCAAGGGCCATGTCATTTTTGTGAATAATATTTGGAAGCATCCTTACAAGGAAGAAAAAAACTATTGTAAATATTAAATACTTTCAAAGATATTGCCTTATGATGAGACAAGATTGATAGTAATCAAAGGAAAAACCTCATCCTAATTTTTAACCTACAATTATTTGGCTACAATGAAGATGACTTTTCTTCCTATGAAATAAAATTCTAAGTGTGTGGTATGAGTGGTAATAAACCCCTTATTAAAATAAATATCTAAACCCAATTTGAATATCTCATATCTGATGCAGATATTATAGAGGTTTTATAATAAACTACTCTAAATGATTTACTTGGAAGTCCATGGATACATATGCATGTGGTAGAGAAGTCATCATACCATCAGTTCCTTAAATAATATATCAAATGATGAGTAAGTGTTCTACATGACATTAATTCTACCGTTAATTTCATAGATTCTGTATACATGTATGTATTATTTAATAAGTGGGAAGGAAATAAATGATGGTAAATTATTCCATATATATTACTACATAAACTAGTTTAGAAATATATCTTATTAATCCATAAGGTTTACTTTATAAAATAATATATTTATAATCAATCAGATCAAGTAAAATTTATAATTTTTTAATCATTGGGTCATTTGAGTTCTAAATTAGTGTTTAAGATAGCAATCAACTTCTTTGACTATGATAGTTAGTTGTATTCCACTCATAGAATCAATCATCAAAAATATAACTTACTATTGAAATATTTACCATGGAAATATATATCCATAGTTACAGTACATGAAGTACAATATGACCAATATTTAGACCATATATACTTGGATCCTCACTCGAATGTACTATAACCCATAGAAAATGTGTTTAATATGAGATATAGATACACATACCAGTATAATTTGGATATTAATATAATCATCTTAACCTAATTGTGTGGGATTGGTGTGAGATATTTCAGATGATAATTATTCCTCTAACAATAAAATTCCCACAACATCTATTGTGTCTCAATATACCACAACAGAATAAAAATCATATTATAATGAAGAGAATGTGGAATGTATCTTGGATGAAATGGATAATTATTCCCCTGTGTCATCAACTATATGATCTAATTATTCCTACATACCATATTTCATATTTCAAGAACCCTATCCATCCTCTGCTACCAATAAAATAAATGATGAAGAATGATAAAAATAAGATCACAAATATTACTCTATTGAATTTAAGGGAGTAGTCTAAACACCCATTTACGATATTAGAAAAGTGATCCAGGTTTCGAAGAGGATCTATATTTCACATTGATAATTTATTCAATTACTCTTGATGAGTAAGTTGAGTAAAAATACTTATTAAAAAAACATTGAGATTGATTTTTTGGATCTACATGAAAATACCCATATCTTATCTTGATGTGGATGCCCATAAATTTGTTTTTCAATCAATAAATTGTTATATAACCAAACCACAAACATAATTATTTTATATCATACTAACAAAGTAGACAATGATGTTGAAAAAATCCTTATTTTCAAATTAAATATGGAATTCAACTGAAAAAAATAGATTTCATGTATTTTCGACATTAATAAATAGAGGGTTAATTTTTTTTCATTCATTTATTGTATCTCCATCATTAAGAACTACATAATGATATCCTTGTATTAATCATAGAGCTAACAATACATTAATCAACTAAATTATAAGAGCATTCATTCCGGGGATGAGTATTTAGGCTATAAATAAATTTGAAGGGCCCCCGTCGATGAATGGGACACAACCTTTAGGCCACCATAAGTAGTATATAATATCTAGTAATTCCATTTGGATAGAAACATTTTCCACCATATAATATAATTTCATGATTAATATATTTAAACCCCTTATATGTAATATTAAGGAAAGTTATTTTCACGAGATTGCATTGAAATCTCAATAATGTTTTGATTATCTTACTAAAAATGTAAATGTTTTTATTAAACTAAAGTATAATAGTTTAATGATGAATCTATTAAAATGGGATTTCATGGTATCATTCGGTAAATTTCAATGCATCTTGATATTCCATCATAGCATATAAGTCAAACTATAAAAGACTAAAATGATACACTATATGTAGATACCTAGAAAACATTATGAGTTGTGAGGAATCTAAGGATGTACCACCTATATTAGTTTATTTATGGATAACTAATCAGATGGGCGATTAACTTTTAGAAATATGATGATGAAATAGGTAATCATTTGGTGGAACAATACATTTTAGGAATTTTCCAATGACCACATGTAGTAAAAAATATTCCCACCAACATTAATGAAACTAGTAGAAAAAAATCCTCCCATATTAGATATGGTTAACATGTTGTGATAACTTTACATCTTCCATACATACAAAAATCATAATTGAATGGAGATATGTCTCTAAAATCATAGTAAAAAATGATTTTTGTAGATATTTTTTTCTCATATATAAGGAATTATTTTTTCAAGTTCATCACCATAGTGTATAAGTATAGGCAACATGTATAGCATAATAAGGTCCACCTGGTCTCTTAGATTGACAGATTCAAGTATTTCTTTAGTCATATGATGTTAACTAGGAATCTAGAATTGTGTTTATTTATTATATAATAACTATATATTTTGTAAACATCTCATAAATCTGTAAATGGGAAATAACACATTGGTTTCCTTATAGATATCCATTTCCTATAGTAATCACTTCTATGTATAGATCCCTAAGCAGAATTGTTTTTCTCTTTCATTAGAGTAGTTGAATATGGGTGTTTTACTTTAATGGTTCCTCTATATATGTTTGAAAAAGGATATGTTTTAATATACTTTAAATAATATTACAATATTTTAAGCTAACAAAATTACTAATTTATGATAATCATTACATGTATAGGTTTTAGATATAATCCAGGAATAATTATTGAAATGTATTATATTTTCTGTTTAAGTAATTTTATTCATATATTTATTTTTTTGTATCCTATAATTCCTAAAGTGTTTTATTTCAATTTTTATAGGTAAATATGTGTTAGTAGATGAAGTAGGTGAACCACTAATGAATAAATTAATGATGTGTTTAGATTAATGTATACTGAATACAATGTGAAGATAACATGGATAATGTATTGATTTATTTTTGAAGGCCTCAAGATTTATTATGATATGAATAAGGTTTTTTTTAGTTAACATGGTTATCTATGTAAAAGTAATTCTATGTTTATATTGGATATGTAATTGATGATTACAAAAAAAAGGATTTCTATAACATTAATTTAAACCTAAACTAAGGGTAATTCAAGAATACAGTAGTCAACATTAAAATAATTGGAATCTCATGCGAGAGTAACTATAAAATACTGAAGGATTTTTATAGGTTATCTAATCTTGTGTGAATTCCATTCCAATGGAATGGTACATAATTCAGTGTTATCTAAAATCTTCTTAATGGTTCCATTATAATACATTTATGGAAATATATAATTTGTATCTTTGAAGGGATATAAACAACATTGATTTTTTTTATAAATTTGATCTTGGGAAGAAATATAGAAAAGACATGACCATGTGACTCTAGATCATATGACACAAACATATGACATTTCCATTATCATATTCCATTTAGAGAGAACAATTATTTGGATCATAGGATTTTTATTATGAGACCGCATCTTAATAAATTGGTCATAATAGTAATACATTCTTTGGCTATTCAAATTAATTTTTTATCCCAAATTTTACAATACAATGCATTGTATGAATTTATCATATGAATAAAACATGAGAATCACATGACTATTCATATTCCTATAATATTATCCAATGATTTATGAAAATTAAAAAGGTAACATAATTCATTGGTTTCCATTAGACATTGTAGGGGATAATTAGGCTTCCAAAATAGTATAAATGCAACAATTCAGAATTTGACACATGGATTATAAGATGAATAATATTTCAATTGATAATTGAGGATAAAAGCTACAAACTTTTTGGAATAATAGATCACTGTTGAACTTTGAAGGCCATGGGAGAAAAGAAAAGATAAATATTTCAAATGTGGAAGGATCTAGGTGGTTTGAACAAGGATACATAAAATGAAAAATATGGATCATTGATAATAATAGGAGGATAAATTGCCTGAATAATGGTGTATTCTAGATTCTCATAGAATAAATCAACTGTATCATTCTATAAATTATGTATTTTATTTTTAATTTCTTCTTCTTCCCCTTTATCTTTTTTAGCCATCGCATGGAGGGATACACCATGGAGTTGCGGGGGAAGGGATGATTTCACTTATCCAATTCTAGAGTCCTATTATATCATTAAAATAAATTCCATGTATTTTGTAAACATGTTATGATATTTAGTAGTAGTCCTTGTTATTAAATTATTTTTTTATTACACTTATGTTTTTTTGTATCCTTTATAAACAACCCATAATATTTATTGACATATATTTATAGTATATATAATGCAATAGTACTGGATAGAGGGGTGAATTTTTCAGTGGTTTGTATTTTTTTATAGAAGGGGTTGTGTACTCTATGTAACAGTTAGGCTAAAAAATATGGAATTTTGAATTCTATAAGTCAATTATTAGTGATTAATTATAACAGTAAAATACACAGGACAGAGGGTAGACCACTCTGAGAACCAAATAAAGAACATCATCCACATATACATTCAACTAAGGGTTAGTGGGAAATGATTATGGGTCCTCCCACATATTATTTCATCTGATGTACAGTTTAATAATTTGATGGTCTAGGATAAAATTGAAATTAATATATCAAACATGACCTAATAACCCTTATATTAATATTTCCTTCAATTTGTTAATTTCACTATGTTTTTTAAACTAAATATATCCAAAATATCCATTTTCTCTAACCCAAATAAAAATTGAGAAATAATTTTGAGCACTTCTCTAAAAGATAAATCCCTAGGCCACCAGTAAAAATACATTTTAACTTAGGAAATAATTAAATTTTTCAAACACTTTTATTGGTGGTGTGAAAACATGATATAATTTTTAGGGAGGTAGTCCAAAAATCAAAATTTTAACATTCATGACTCAAACTTCTAAATACCAAAATTATCTTTATGACCTAGAAGTACAAATACCATAAAAACTCATGAATTGACATTTATAAAAAAAATTAATATTTTTATTTAATAGAATCTTACGACACTCTGACATAACACTATGAGGAGGTCACCAAAGAAAATTGTCTAAACAAAACAATGAGAAATATTTTTTCTCTTAATTAATAAACAAATAAAATAAAAAATTTATTCTCATTCAATAAAATTAAATTTGACATAAAACTGGTCTTATATAATTTATATCAATGTTCACATGATTATCATGTGATGACCTTTATAATAATTTCAAAAAGTTTACACTATTATATTCCAATTTAACCAAAGATGATTGATTGAAGAAAATAAGAAGTGATGAAAATATCCTATCATTCTTGTATGAGTATTCAATGAGTGGAATTATTTAATTCATCAAGTAATAATTTTTTATTAAGAAGACCATAGAATATGTTTCATGTAGATTGTTTTCCATACATATAGGGGTAGAATAATAAATAAAGAGATTTGTACGATCGTTAAATCATATTGAAAATATGTCATGGTGTACTGTGAGAGGTTTAAGATGTTTTATTCTATTTTACCACATGATGAAATTAAGGATAATCACATATTTTTTTCTTTATATAAATAATTTACAGAAGTTATAGGATCTTTCCTGTTTCCACATTTATAAGATCCTCAGTGGAGAAATAAAAAGTAAAATATAAGGGAAATGTCATGAATATTTCTCGAAACTCAAAAAAAATTTTAAATACTGTTATAGAATCAAGAGGCATTCATTTTTAATGACTTTTTATACCTCAACTGTATAGTAATATATATTAAAAGGGAAATCCATAATACTGAAATAGATGACGATGAAGCAAATAAATTACAAATAGTCACCAGACTAGGTGTATGATTTATGTTTATCCCATACATATTTCACTAGAATATATAACAACCACCAAAAGTTATACATATGTTTATTTGACCTCATATCCATGACATAAAAATTACATCAGATATAATAAAAAAATGACAAGAATTAATGGTTTAGTGTCTCTGAGTAATATCAAAATAAAAATATTTTCATAATCATTAGTGAACATTTATCCATAATCGATCCACACTAGAACACATTCTAGATTTCTCATATTAAATACCCCTCTTAATAGCCTACTTAATGTAATCATAATAATAATGTGATATCAATAGAATATTATTGGTATACATTTTAGAAATCCATCAATGATTTTATGTGAGAATAAGATGAGTATATAAGCATAATCAGGATCTATTGTAATGGCATACCAAACAATTAATATAACACTTTCATATAATAAGTCATGTAAAAACATAATTTAATATATTTTAATTATTACATATCATACTAGGACACCAATATTAACTTGTCATAGATACATAAAATATCAAGAATAATGGGAGAATAACAATAAATATAAAAACCATATAAAAGAGGCATAGAAATGGAATGTAATATAGCCTAAAAAAACTATAGAAATAGGGAATAATCATAATAATAGGAAACCATGTGAGGGAATGAAATATTCCAAGGAATTTGTGAACAAAATCAATAAGTAGATTCATTTAAATGTGAAAAAAATCATTGTTCCCACATCATTGTAAACAAACACATTATGTATAATCCTTACCATCTCATGTGATATAAAACTAAACCAATGCTGTTACACCCCATGCTTCCACAGTATTCTTATTTTTAAATAATTCTATAGCGTGTGTTGTACGTAACTTCGAGTTCTAACACACCACAACCAATCAAACAAGCCGTTATGAATAGTAATACCAAATTTTTCAAATTTTATAAATTTTATCTTTCAAAATGGACTAAATTTTTGTATTCAGAATATCTAAATTAGTATAGGGTGAATTTTTGGTATTTTTCTGAAAACATTAAATTTTTGATGAATAGTGAAAAACACTAAGTTATAGTTTAAAACCGAATTTTTATTTAAATAATTTTTTATTTATTTAAATTTATTTTAGGTCAAAATAGATACATAATTCTTATATATGTTCAGTGTAATTCATTAGGGTTGGTATATAATATATTTAGGTATATAAATATTTTATTGAACTTTTCACCGTCTTTTACTCACCTCCTAGGAGCATTTGTAAATTTATATAAAACTTTATTTTTTCACTTCTGGGAGTTGAATTTCAAAAAGCTGAGAGACATGATTGATATCATTATGTAAAATGTGGTTCAATAAGATGAAAATAATTTTTGGTGAAAAGTAATTTTTTACTTTTATTTACCACGGTTAAAAGTAAATACGGTAATTAAGGGTAAAAATGAAATTATTATTACCCTAACATATGTCCTAATTCTATTGGATAAGTATAATTCACCCCAAAACAACCTTAGGAAAAAAATATGAACCTCTTTGGTACACTTTGATTAGATTAATAAATTTACTATTATTTAATTCAAAGAAGAGTTAAAAGAGTTAAAATCAATGTTTAATAACTAAAACATGTCTAATATAGGTTTATACATAAAACAAAATTAGATTATAAATATTAATTATAAAGATAAAAATATTTCCTACGTAATTGTATTTTATTTATATATTTTAGACGTTAAATAATTTAATTTATTTATGATACAATGATGATGCGGTAATTACCTAATTAATGAAATATTAAAATAATTGATATTCTAAATATCCAAATAAAGGTAATTTGGGACTTTTTATGAAATAAAATAATTCTATAGGTTAATATGACATGTTAGGGTCGGTTATATGAATTATTTTTGAAGTAATAATTTTGTTATGAATTTAGAAAAATCAAAATACAAAATAGTGTCAAAATTGACATAAAAGAGTTTTTAAAACAAATATTATATTATTAATTGATATTTTAATCCTAAAAATATAAAGTTCATCCAAAGGACTTATATAATGATAGGTATATAATTAATGAACCACTTCGGGTTCACTTGGAAGTATATAGTATGTTTTGTAACCATATAATATAAAAATACAAAGAGACATGGTAAATGTCAAACTATTTAACTAAGAGTTAAATCTAAAAGATAAAGTTATAATAGTGACCCAAACTTGTCTAAAACATATAGTTTGGGTTATTTTAGACCCATAACCACCTTATCATTTATATTATTTATTTTTTAGTCATTAGAAACAGAAAAATATTTAATTATAAAATAATATTTCTATAATTTCCTAAGGTGCCCATCACCCCTCTTATAAAAGGGCACTCCCCCTTCTCTCTAATTCACACCTTCAAAGAAATTTTTCTCTGCCCAAATCTACCCAAATACCCTCTAAACTATCCTAACTTCATCTTAGAGGCCTTCATTTAGTCATAAATTCAACCTAAGGAGTCCTTTTGGACAAATCAAAAGGAAGAACCCGAAGAAGAGGTAAATATTTCATCACCTCTTTGAAGTTCCTTTATTCTTCCAATTCCCTTTTCATTGTTGATTCCCTTATAAAATAATAACTCCAATATCTTTCACATGTTGTGATTTTATTATAAATATGGTAAAACCATATTCATTATTCTATCCATCATTTGAATGACATGTCACCATACGTGCGTATGTACGGCTTACAGTCTCCACGTCGTGGTGTAATTGTTAGTCAATACATTATTATTTTGATGTGTATAATAATGTTGTGTAAGTGATGTGAATAATAAATATAAAATGATAATGCTTATTTAAATATAATATAACATCCAATGATATTTTTTTAATATAAAAAGAATGATATTGTCACTCGTGCGTACATATATATTACCATCTCCACGAACGCGATGAGATTCATTCCCCATCCTATCCATTCCAGAATTATTTTACATAGATGATTAAAAATAATTTTGAAAGACTTTATATCATTCGGAATATGAATAAGATACATCGTATCCATAACAAACATTACTTATGTAACAAATAATATAAAGAAAAACAAATCATTTAACACCCAAAACGACGATAATACGATGATATTATTAACAAAGAAATGTTGAAAGATCATATATGATATCATATTAATGTATATGATTCTTGTATAATTTAATAACAATTATTTCACCATCATACAGGAGGTTATCCTACCCTTAAACAAGGAAAAGTATAAGTAAAGGGTTAATTTTACAATCTCATTATTATCCGAGGTTGTTTTTACGTAAGTATCTACATGGACCTCTTTATCATCCACAACCATGTTTCTTAAAAATATATTTCAAAACATTTCTACACTTTTATAGAATATGGGATAAAGTCATTTATCCCCTTTTTTGAATTTATAAAATATGTTTATAAAGGAATATTTTGGTCTTTTTTCCAAACAAGGTCCTTTATAACCTTTTTGACAAAATTAATGTAACAATGTTTTTTTAACCTATACGGCAGGTGCGGCTATTTTCCACTGTTATAACATCATTAAAGATTCCATAAATATTATAAGAATATTTCCAAAATAAATGTTCTCTTTTATAAATATATGAATTTTAAATGAATTCAAAATTGAAAGAGATATTTCTCTAAAAAGGGATTTGATTTCATCTATGTCAACATCCTTTGATAGATTTTAAGCTTATTTGAACTTGATTTAATATTATAAAAAACATGCATATTGTATTGAAGGTTTTGAGATATTTTTGACTTGGGATGTGTTAATTTTACACCATTTATAGTTTATGGTTAATGTATTGACATTTCGTAAGCTGTTTTTAATACGAATATTTATGTTATATTTAATCCTTTTCATATAAGGAATGCATTGGACTTAATATGTGACAGGTGGATCCCACTATAGCTCCTCGATGCATCAGTAGGTCTCATTAGACAAACAAGTGTCTTGAAATAAGGCCTCGAAAATATATTTTTTGTATTCTTGGCACCATGCCTTGACTATGTGGTTATGAAATTCAGGCATTATGCATTCCATCATTATAAAGGTGCATATTGATATTGCATATGATTATTCTACTAGTATAATATCAATGTGAGTAAGTAAATGGATTTTTTTTGATTTTTTTCTTCACAATTAATGCTGAAGTTCAAGTCTAAAAGGCTTTTGTTTTATTCATATAAATTTCCTTAAAATTTTATGCTTAGTTATGAATTTTTACGCTATATTGTTATGCTTACTGAGCATCTGAGCTCACCCCTTTCTATGTTTTATTTTTTCTAGGATGTGAAGAAGTATTTTAGGACGGACCTGTAGGGATAGTCTGAGGGGATATGAGTGTGGTATATGGAAACAATTTTTTTATAGTTTTTCATTTTATGATGTAATGTAACCCTTATGAATATATCTAGTACTTCCAAGGATACTAAACTAATCGATCTTTTTAGACATGATCTTTTGTGATCATGCCAATGTAATGTAATAATGAACTGACCCTAGGTCACTAGGTTTGGGGCATTACAATTGGTATCAAAGGAAGTTTAGAACAAAACTTGGTATCTATATATAGATAAATTCAGATTAGGGCACATATCCCTAAGATAGACATTGAGTATTAGTGTAGAAGAACTTCTGAGAATTTTGGTATTGGGGAGATTTTCTAAGTTATCCAAGAAATAAATATCTCTCTAGAAACGAGCAGGTAGAGGTTTCTCCGGCAGAGATGTACCTAGGGGTAAACCCTAATAACACCTCTTTGAGATAGACTCGAATGTAAACGGGTGCACGACAATGGGCCTTGATGCACTCTTGGTTACAACACTCCTGAGGGATATGCTTAGGATAATTCTAAATTTCATTACAAAACCATATGAATGCTTTATGAGTATATACTTTATTAATTTTTTTTAATGATTATGGATTATATCTATAAATTGTTAAATTTCTGTTAAGCATTTTTCAAGTTTGGAATAATGTATTTTGATTCATAAACTAACCTAGTTTATGCCATTTTTTATAAATGGCGCCTAGGGGAAGGAATGGAAACTGTATCAATGCATGAGTTCCATGTAGGGATTTCCACCCTGCCAAAGATAATTATATTGGAGCTGGTGATGCAACTAGTGCTGATCAACTAATCCTGATATAGGGAAAAATCACTCAGGTTATGTATAATAACCATACCCGTATGGAGCACCCTGATCCGCAGCATAGAAGATCAATGTTAGATCACTTCATGAGGCAACAACCACCAACATTAAATGGGGTTACAAATCCACTTGTAGATGAGCAATGGAAAAATTCCTTAGAAAAGACATTACAAACCTTGGGGAGTAGCGAAGGGGAAAAAGATGTAATGGCAGTTTACCACCTCACTAGAGATGATGATCAACGGTGGTCATTGATTCAAAACACAAAGGATGATTATGAAGTATAAAATATGGAATGGAGGGAGGTTAAATAAGTTTTCTTAGAAAAATACTTTCCTCATGAACATCAAGAGGATATGTAAAGCCAATTCCCGAGTCTGAGGAAAAAGGAGGATGAGAATGTCGCAAAGTATGAAGCTATCATTACAAGGTTAGCGAGTCATGTTGTAGATTATATATATAACCCATGAAGTAAGATTGATCATTTATTTTATGGGTTAAAACAATATCTCTGTTGAGCATTAGTCTCACAATCCTTCTCATCATAAAAAGATATTGTCTCATGTGCTATCAAGATAGAAAAATATTTCTCTAAGTCTTATTACTTTAAAGCAAAGAAAGAAAAGAAGAGATCTACTAAACACTCTGAAAATGGAAATAAGGGGAAGAAGGGAAAAATTGAATATTCATGCTACAGTAAATGTGGGAAGAAACACCCTGGTACATGCCTGAAGGGAATGAGAATCTATTACAAGTGAGGAGAAAAAGGCCACCAAGCTCTTGATTGCAAGGGGAAGAAAGCGACTGTCGATGTTGAATGATATAATTGTGGAGAAAAGTCGAATTATGCAAATGAATGTTATGAGCATCAGGGGAACTTACCTCAGAAGAGGCCAATGGATCATGGACAAGATTATCCTATCACTACTACTAAGGTTGATGCTTCAAAAGACATATTGGCAGGTAATTTAATGGTTTCATCATGTTTAGCCAATGGTTTATTTGATTTTGGATCATCAAATTGTTTCATATCATCCTAGTTTGCTATGAAAATTAAATATTTACAATTTGATTTAACAATAGAGTTCTCAGTCAAAAACTCTCATGGAAGTATCATTGCAACAATGTTTTGTGAATCAGTCCCCCTTAGGGCATATAAATGTTCTTTATCTACCGATTTGGTCGTCATTACCTTGATTGAATTTGATATAATCCTAAGTATGGATTGGATTTCAGACCATGAGGAAAAAATTTATTGAAAGAAGAAGAAGGTTACTATTTTTTATGATGATGATAGAGAAAACCTTATCTTTTGAGCATAATCGTCACCACCTAATTCTTATCTATAACCTTCCCCAATAGCTTAACTAAAATCAATTATTGGTGAGGAATACATTTAAATAACTGTGGGTGAGGAAAGGAATGTTCAGATAAAGGATGTACCTATTTTGAAAGAATATTTTGATGTGTTTCCTAACGAATTACCTAGAAATCCTCCAGAATGAGAAATTGAGTTTTCCATTGATTGAATTCCTGGTTCAAGGACCATATCAAAGACCTCTTATAGAATGGTCAATGTAGAATTAGTGGAACTAAAGAAACAACTAGAGGAATTGAGTAATAAGTGATTTATTCTCCCTAGTGTTTCTCTATGGGGAGCCACTGTCCTTTTTTGTTAAGAAGAAAGATGGATCTATGAGGTTGTGCATTGACTACAGGGAGAACAATCCTATAACAATAAAGAACAAGTATCCCCTACCTTGCATTGATGATTTATTTGACCAACTGCATAGAGCTTAATACATTTCAAATATTGACCATCGATCTGGATACCATGAGTTGTGCATGATGAAGGAAGACATTCCGAGAACCGCATTTCAAACCAGGTACGGGCATTACGAGTTTACATTAATGCCTTTTGGGTTGACTAATGCACCCTCTGTATTCATGGATCTAATGAATAGAGTTTTAAAGTAGTATCTTGATGAATTCATAGTGGTATTTATCGATGATATCCTGGTATACTACAAAAGCTACAAAGATCATGAAAACCACATACGCATTATTCTGAAGACTCCTAGAAGACACGAATTATATGGGATGTTTAGCAAGTGTGAATTCTGGCTTGAGGAGATTTATTTTCTTGGCCATATTATCTCTAAGGATGAAATATCTATTTAATTCCTTCTTCTTTAGGTTCTTATTGGAACTTGACCTCCCATTAGTATATGTTTCACCTGAGGATATGCATCAAAAGTGGTGAGCTAAAATCATAGTAAGAGGATAGATAAGAACAATAGAACAATGTGTGAGCATAACCATAACATATGGAAATAATCTTGAACAAGAGAGGAAACATTTATAAGAGACATGAAATGTCGCAATCCCTAGAAATGAAACATCATGTTTTAGTGGTTAACTACCACACATAATTGTGAACAATGATAGCATATGGTTTTCACATCATTTGATATTAACTCATGAGATTAATCATTTTACCCAATGCATTGGAGCACTTTATAATTTCTGGCACACCCGTCACATTGAAACACTCATATTGCACTATATAAGTTCGAGCGCACCTATCACATAATAACTTAATAATTTATCATTCATTACACATTGAACATATATAGAAAAGGAACATAACTGACCCTTGCAATTAATGGTGTTCATCTCATAATAACACATTCATTAACTTTGGTTTTACGAAATTAAATGGGAGTAACATACTTGATACGACAACCATGAACTTTGAGTGAGAAGTAAAAAGAGTCTTTTTGAATGATGAGTTCTTTTAGAAAACATTAGTTTGACATAATCATCATTAGAAAAATTTATATCAAAAAAATGTAAAAAATGATGAACAAATTATTTTTATGGAGATCCCATACAAAAAATGGAGTGAAAGAGAGAGAACCTGAAGAAAGAATGGTGGGTTCGAGAGTTTCCCCTTAACTTGTATTTGAATGCTTTCCTCACTTTAATGTCATGTATAACCACATTATATTCCTTAATTAAAAATTCTAGAAGATCTTGTACATTAATATTGTTCATTATGGTATCATTAAGTAATTTTATGGGCATTTTTTATGAGTTATATTGATTAATAATATTGATCGGGAATCCTCATTTTTATGGTTCTCTTGAGCGGTTCACATGAATTCATAAATGGATGTTCATGCATAACATGGATTATCATCCAGAATTTATCATTAATTTTATTAATGATATTAAAAAAATTAGAATGATATTATAATTAATTAGATTATATACAATGTGGATGAATCATTAGATAATAATTAAATGATGATTTTTTGGGTTATTTTTGGCGGGATTTCGACCACAACAAACTTGTTTTGTTTAATCATTTAGTAGTATGTACATAAGATAAATTAATAACATTAAATATGACATAATAAATATAACATATTTTGGTTCAACCAAAAAAATGGTTTCATGAATAGATATAAAGGTAGAAATTGAAAAAGAAAACATGTCGTTCTTGAAGGTGATAGATTAACACCTTACGAATATCTTTTTCTTTTATAAGATTAAAGGAAGGGGAGATAGTGGTTGGAACGAAGAATATCACATTAGTATCATAACATTCCATTATATGTATTATACGAGATTTACCATACCATTTGGATAAAGATAGGTGGGGAGAGAATAATAAAATACATTGAAATTGAAATGAAATTAAACTAAAAGAGGGAGATAAATTACCTCTTGAATCCTCCTCTTCAGATCATCCTTAAGTGAATTAGTCTTATTAATTTGATGAGAAAAAAAGCACATAGTTGTGGGTGAGGGGATAGAGAATATTCATGGTTAGAGTTTATACAATGCATGAAGCTTGAGATGTGTGAGGAAATGAGGCTGTGAAGGGTTGTATTTATAGTGGATGGGGGAGGAGATTTCTCAATATAAAACTCACTAATTAATTATTTCCCCACAAGAAAAGGAATAGTGAATCTTCCATGATCAAAAATAGTAATTTCTCCAAGTGAACCCAAACCATTTGGGCTTACATCATCAAGAACATCATGCATGACTCTATAATTAGCTTTTTTAACTTATTTTGTAAATCATGGCATTTCATTGTTCATCAAAAAATCATGTATTTGGAAAAATCCCAAAAATTCACACCAACAATTTTTAGATGTGTAGAATCCAAAAATTATGTCCATTTTTCATAATTAAATATATAAATATGATTAATTTAATTTTTAATTAAAATCACAATTTACATTAAAAATACTGTTTTTTTAAATTATAACATATTTTATAGTGCTTTCATATATTACATAAGGTCTTATAAAATTATCATAAAACTAGAAGATGCAAAATTTTAATTTATGAACAAATTTTTAGAAAATAAATTTTAATTTTAATTATTTATTTATTTATGACCTTCCAAAATTTTCCAATACTTTTACTGTGGTCAAATTATAACTTTGTAATATGCCTAAATTTTATTTAATTATTCAGGGATAAGGTTACTCTTATTTTGGAAGATTTACTATTCATAAGGGTCATATTACTATTTATAAAGGTATGTTACTATTCATATGTGTATGTTACTAATCACAAACAATTATGTTTTCCCTATAGGACTCTAAACATCTTACTGATCACACCTGTGTATGTTAGATTTGCAAAATTCAAAATATAGAAGAGGGAAAATTATGATTAATGGTCACATAGTATTTAGTATATTTATATTTAATTATGAATTTTAATCTGATTATAGTATAGGGAATAATTATAAGAAGGTAATTCCATTGATAAATCATTGGGTCGTAACATTCTTCCCCCCTTCTGAAATTTCACACTTGAATTTTCACTTTACACAAACAGGTGAGGGAACTTCTCCATAATCGCCTCCTATAGTTCCCAAGTAGCTTCTTCCACCATATGGTTCCTCCACAAGACATTGACATGGTGGTTTTTATTTTTTCATATAACCTTATATCTTCAGTCCAAAATCGTCACTGGCTACTCCTCATAGGAGAGATCATCTTCTAGCGGTGCAACCTCTGAGTTCAGTACATGTGAGGGATTTGGAATATACTTCCTCTTGAGTGATACATGAAACAAATCATGATCTTGAACCATATTTTGTGGAAGTTCTAGAAGATAGGACACTACTTTTATGCGGTCAAGGATCTCAAACGGACCAATGTTACTTGGGATTAGCTTCCCTTTCTTTTCATACCGCATGAATCTCATTCATTGTTATATTTGAAGGAAGAATTTATCTCCAAAATCGAACACCATCCCCCTTCTATGGTTGTTAGCATAGCTCTTTTGTTGACTCTGAGCAGAATATATGTGTTTCTGGATGACATGAACCTTCTATGTCATATATTGCACAAATCGTGTCTAAGTAGCATTATTTTTCCAACTCCATCCCAAGAGGTTATAGTTCTACATCTTTTTCCATACAGTGATTTATATTGATCCATATGAATACTAGAGAGAATTCTAATGTTGAATGTGAAATCAACCAATGGGAGATTATGGTCCCATCCACCATTGAATTATAGTGGGCATGATTTTTTCATATCGTCAAGTATCAGAATAGTCCTTTCAGGTTGACAATCAATTTGGGGGTGATAGGTTGTGATGAAATTTAATTCAGTACTCAATGCCTATTGAAGACTCCTCTAGAATTTAGATGTGAACCTTGGATCCAGATCAGATACAATTTAGATTGGAACTCCATTCATTCTCACCACTTCCATCACATATATATTTTCAAGTTGTTCAAGTGAGAGATATTTTCGAATAATGAAAAAATGGCAGTCCTGGTGAGTCGGTCAACCATAACAAATGTGACATTATTTTCATTCGATGTCATTATGATAACCATGACAATGTCGATTGTTACATTTTCTCTTTTCCACATGGGTATAGGAAACGACTTCATGATACCTTTGTACTTTTTCCGCTCCAGTTTAACTTGATGACATACCAAGCACATTTATATATATTCTACAATCAATTTCTTCATGTTATCCCACCAGAAGTGTTCTTGGAGATCACGGTACATCTTGGAACACCCATGATGGATACAAAATGTTGAGATACGTGCATTGGCCAATAGATCCTTGTTTATCCCGGTTGAATAAGGCACACATAGCCGCATTCCAAACCAAATCCCACCATCATTTTCGATATGGTACTCTTGTAGATTCCCTTACGTTATTGCATTCACCCACATTTGTATATCCACATCATCCATTTTTTCTTCATTAATATTCTTTTGGATGGGTGGTTGCACAATCATTTGGGAAAGGTATGTTGTATCCCTTGTCCTTATGATTTCTAAATCCATCCTTTCCGTTTCAAAGAAGATAGGGTCTTTCTTATTCTGTAACACATATTGAGTAGAAGGTTCTTTTCTAAATTGAGCATCAGCTAATTTTTTCACCTTTCTAGGATGATAATGCATTGGGAAATCATAATCCTTGATAATCTCTAAGCATCTCATTTGATGCATGTTTAGCTCCTTTTGTTTAAATATATACATTAGGATCTTGTGGTCAATGTATATGTCACACTTCACACTATAGAGGTACTACCACCAAATTTTCATGGCATGAATCATAGATTCTAACGCTAGTTCTTGTGTCAGATAGTTATTCTCATAGATCTTCAACTTTTGTGAGGCGTAGGATATCACATTGTCATTTTTCATGAATACACAACCCAATAATATCGTTGAATCATCACTGTATATCACAAAATATTCTCTAATTTTTGGTAGTGTGAGTACAAGTGTAGTGATAATCCTTCTCCTTATCTCCTTGAAGCCCCCCATTATTCCGTCGATACATACTTTACCCCTTCCCTTCTTAACTTAGTTAGCAGGCATGACAATCAAGAGAAATTTCACACAAAATGTCTGTAGTATGAGCTAATCCAAGAAAACTACCAATTTCTGTGACACTAGAGGGCTTGGGCCATTCCTCAATTTCCTTTGTTATGGATGAGATAACTAAAATTCGATTCACATGTGATTACATATCCCATGAAAGTGACCTGCTTGATCAAAATGTCAAACTTGCTGAACATGGTGTGCAACATCCCCTTTCACACCATCTCCAACAAAAGGCTTATACATTCTTCTTGTTCCTACATTATTTAGAGTAAATGAGAATGTCATCAATAAACACTACACAAAAATTGTCGAGGTAATGTTTAATGTCTATATTCATTCAATCCATAATTATTAGAGGGGAATTAGTATGTCCAAAGGGAAACAATAAAAACTCATAGTGCCCATACCTTGTATAGAAAGAAGTCTTCTGAATAACATCCCTCTTCACCATTAGCTGATGATATCTCGAATTATGATCCACCATTGAGAAATATTTATATCCTATTAACATATCAAACAAGTCATGAATCATTGGAATATTATACTTGTTCTTTATGTTGATCGTGTCGAGTTCTCGAAAATCGATACAAAACTACATTGTTCCATCCTTCTTCTTTGCAAAGAGCATTGGATTACCCTAAGGTGATGCGCTAGGGTGTTTGAACCCTTTGTCCATATTCACATGAAGCTGTTTCTTTATATCTTCATGATAGATATGATCATTCCTATAGGGACACATTGATATAGGAGTAGATCCGGGTATGTTATCTATTAAGAACACTACCTCATGATCTGTGGGGAATTCCGAGAAACTCATCAATAAATATATCACTATATACACTAGTGATGGGAATTCTCACAAAGTTGGTACTATGCATTGAATCAACCATTTGAGAGATGTATGATTCTTTAGAAAGAATAAACACCCACACTATTGACTGATTTTTCAAGGGAGATTCAGGATCTTCCTTAAATTTTTAGAAGATCACGGGATGGTTCGATATAAGAGAAGATATTTCTTTTTCAAACAGCTCATACAAGATCTATATAATGAGAGCCACTTCAATCCCATTATAGCATCAACTTCTACCTCGGGAAGTGTTACCAAATTCTCTGAAATAATCTCCCCAGATACACCAACAAGAGCAGAGTCAAACACTAGGGTGTAAAATATTGCACCACATGGTGTTTTTATATATATCTCTACTTAAATGTTTTGGAACTTTTATTCTATAGTTCCAGCACACATGAAAGATATAAAAAAATGTGTACACCCGGAATCAAATAATACATTTTCCATTCTTGAGTGAATAGGCAGTATACCTTGTATGACTTCACTATCTTGCACCACTTATGCAGTAGTGATGGCATAAGCCTTCCCTTATTCCATTGGCATTGGTGGATGCTAACACTGATAACCCTAATGAGCTCGAGTTTAGTGTGCTGGCTCTCATAGTTCCCTAGCTCCCTACATTTGTATAATCCTGCCATGGGTCATCATCTTCTTTCATCCACTACATTATCATTCCATTCCATGTCTTTTTTTCACTCTGGGGAATGTATTCCTTCTTTCCCACACATGAAGCACATCCCCATCGCTTTGAGGAAGTTACCATGGTGTATCTTCTTACTTTTTTTTGGCATGTGGGTCTTTATGTTTTCTTCCCACCATTGTCAATATATCCACCGTCTTGAAACTCCATAATTTTTTTCTTATTGCCATATCCATGGGTCCATTCTCTAAACTCCATATCCACTTTTAGAGCACATCAAGCAATATATTCATAACTCTCAAAGCCTCAAATTGCAAGAGCCTTTCGATGGTGTGTTTTAAATCCACTAAAGAATCTATTGATTTTTCTATCATTGTTGTTAACAAATCTAGAAGAGTACCTTGACTTCCTTGTGAAATTCACATTGTAGGTTGTGACAGATTCTTCTACTTTTTTCTTGTGCTCTATGAATTCTCTCTCCATATTAGTGTGAACAGTTCATGGGAATACTTGTTAGGAAACATTATCATAAAGACACCCCATTCCATATCATCAATTTCCTCCCATGGATTGGTGTTCTTAATCATATCCCACCACTAATCAACCAATCTATCAAGATAATAAATGAATGGGATGTCCAAATATTTATAACATTGATCTATAGTTTTCTTAAATATTCTTTATAATATATTTTCTAAAATTTATCATGATTTAAAAATACACAAACCATGATATCTTATAATGTATTTGTTTATCACTATATAGAAAATTTAAATACAACACCACGGAGAATAAGGATAGGATATTAATTAATAATATAATCACAGTACCCTATAGTATAGATGTTTTTTGGATATAAATTTCTGAATTAAAAAAGTTCAGGAATTTTATTCTAATATATAATATAAATATGATATCTTAAGACAAATTTTAATTAAAGGCCAAGGATAAGAATTACCTAACATAATATTGGGAGTTAACATTGATTATTTTAGTATTATTGATTTAATTGATTTTTATATAGAGAGAGAAGTGTGATTTTTAAACTGATAATAATAGATTTAAGTATATTTCTATATAGAAATTTTTTTACATGAACCAAAATGTGTTTTTAGAGTTGAACAAAGATTATGAAATCGCACCACATTTCCATCCTTTCTAGGTAAATAGTTGTAGCATCTCAGACTCAGGTGCAAATGAAATATTCCTTGAGCTAGGTGGGACACATTTCCACAAATTCTTCTCCCAGAACTCTATAAGGTTATGAAAATTATTCGGTGTTTATATTTTGATCATGGGGATATATTACCTTGTAAATTGAGTATTATCAGCAGCAAGTGATATATAATAAATAGTAGAATCATTATAACAATCATATAGTATAGGATGTAAATAAAATAATCCCTGGAAAACATAAAAAAATGGCTGATGAATATAAAAAATTGACCCAAAATGAAATTACTGGCATGCAATGAGTATATTAAAAAATGTGATTGTGGGGAATAGGGGTACAATAATATACCACATGCTATACAGAACTAAAAATAACAAAAACTAATACATGAAATCTCTTACATAGGCTCGATCATATACCCTAAATCATGATCCTAAAAAAGAAAAAGCAATAAAGCATCGAATGTAGCATGCTTCCCTTCATCCATACCAATGCGAATAAACATTACACATGTACAATATAGAGACTAAGTAGGGTGTGATATATATTTATTTTTATCTTGGAACCCATGGTTTCTAGAACGTTCCATTTCATGAAAAATATAGATTATAGTGTTTCAAATATCATAAATGTAGATTATTACATAAATAGTACAACTTAATATTGGTTCGAGTTCTTAAACTGACACCCATTCTATATTAGTTGCTTTTCCCTATGAAAGATGTATGAATAATGTAAATGTGCAAGAATAGTGTTTATACATGGCCTAAATGTAAAAACAAATCAAGAAAGGAATTCCCCCAATGTTATTATTTAACATGAGGCCTAATTCATATTTCATCATTCATGTGTGCTAGTAAACAAGGTAGATTAATAACTCGTTCATTACCAAACTCATAGTAAGAAGAAAGAATGAAACTTATATAAACATGAAATTCAAAAAATCTTTCAAATCCAGTGATGGAGTATGATCCCATCCAAGGTGATAAAAAATATTCCCATTGTTCTCTATGGTACATCCAATATAATCCAATACCATTGATTCCATCCTAGGAGACCTATAACACATCCATAGTATCAATTGAGGAATGGTAAAATTTTGTTTGTCCCAAGTATCTCAGATACGAAACAAAGTATCACCCACGGAACGGAGTAGTCAACATGCCAATGGGTCTATCCATAGTTTCTCCCCTAGGGAACTGGTATCACTCATGAGTATATGTAACCACCTGGGTAGTCCTTTACTAGATGTAAAAATAAGAACACTCGGTGCATCGAGTCATAACCAAACATGCATGGAGAGTTCATCCATGGATCCTTGATATGGAAGCCACGTTCTCTCCCAGCATATATGAAGTGATCAAGTAGCCTCATCAAATCTAAAGGAAATTATATGTATACAATGACATTCCAATATGTATCCATATTAACATCATTCTTACTTTTCTAACTATCTATATAGTTTAATGTAACAATAATGGAACATTTATATAGAATGTCATAAGACAATAATTAATAGAAAACCCTGGGATGGGGAATAAAATACATGATTTACATTAAAGAAATTACATGCCGTCACATGCATCACACTATTTCACTCAAAAAATATTACCAATGAATAATTTATAATTCAAACCTCAAAATAACGATATATGACTTATGAACATGGAATTAATATATATCCAAGAACATGTCATAAATCACATAGTAATAACTCAAGATAGAAAGATTTACTAAATATCATATTCCATTCAAACCAAAATAAAGGCTTTTGAAATAATAATTTTACAAGGCCAGGAACATGGCACAAGTAACTATTTAATATGGAATGCTTAGGGCATGAAAAAAGAAATTGAATATATGTATAAAAAATAAAATACAATGAAAGTTATATTCAAAATAAATTTTCAAGCATGTCAAATCATATGAAATTAAACATGGGCCAGTAAATTTTAATAAAGAAAAGGTATTTTCAAGGGACTCCAATTGAAGTGTCATTAATCATCCTAAACCAAATTTTCAGTTTTAATATTAA
The DNA here is from genome assembly GCA_963277665.1 of Viscum album. Lineage (NCBI taxonomy): Eukaryota > Viridiplantae > Streptophyta > Magnoliopsida > Santalales > Viscaceae > Viscum > Viscum album. The sequence continues at coordinate 1,254,229,831 of OY728157.1, read as the reverse complement.
TCCATGGGATACAAACACCACCATGGTGTTTCTCAAGGTAATCCAAAGCCATAATGGTCATAGAGTATAGGAAAACCCAAGGGGTGGTCAATGTCAAGGAGAACACCCTAAATATAAGCTTCACCTAAAGCAGAAGTCACTATAGACATTGAAAACTGAACCATATATATTTATATTAAATACAATGTCTTTTTTAGAAGGATGTACCTAGCGGTACCACAGAGGGTCAACGACAAATGATGAAATGGTGTGAAAAATATTAGACACATTACCATGTATTTGTAGTACTCCACATGTCATTTAAAAAGTCTTGAATTAGATTAAAATATAAGAAATTGTAATATTTACCAAAACCCCAAAAATAATGGAAAACTATGTCACTACAAAATAGTACAGTAAATTATAGAGAAACCATGGAATATCGGTATACAGATAATGTACCTTATTGAGATGGTTCCATTCCTTTTAAAGTAGATGGAGACAAATCACAAATGAAGGAGATCTCTCAAAAACCACATGGGAGGATGATAATAGATTCACACACCTAGATAAGGAGTAAATAAGGTGGATGGAGAATACAAAAAATTAAAACAGGGTTTAAACATTCATTAAAGGAAAATTAGTAAATTCACCCACTTCAATGAATATGGCTTGGCCACATTGTTTGGAAAGAGCATGAATGGACCATGCACATGATTCGGTATCACTAGGCATACTGCCCGGGAATGGTGCATGGTTTGAATAATCATGTGGAAACTATGTGTTTACTGCTATATAGAACATCCAACATAGCACGCAACCATGATCCTCAGGTTTCATGTTTTTTAAAAAGACCATACGGCCTAACCCGTTGTACTCATTTTTGGCGATCCATGATTCAATAAAGCCACATACACCCCTAATACATCTATTAACCTCCTATGATGAAAATTGAGGGTAAATTTCAAGATTTCAAACAAATATAATTTAATGTAATGTACCTTTAAATAATATTGATGTCATTCCATCCAATCCAAAATGGATAGAAGTTCCATATTTTTAGCTGGACTATGGTGCACTTGTTTCACCTACTATAAAGTAGAGAAACTAGTGGTGAATCTTTCTATCTATTTCTTTATGCATGTCCACAAGTATTGATGATTCTTGTCTCTATACATGTCGGTAATTCCATAATGAAATACTCAAATAGAGTAAGAAGTTTCATTCATATCGTCTTCCCTATATCGAATGGAACCAAAAAAATGGCCATTATATAATAGGGTATCACTTTTATAAACCACCCAACCAAGAGGTGGGTTCTCTCCTGAAACACTCTCCCTCAGTATGAGTCCCTCTCAGTTATACAACTATTACAATTGGACTCACTCTAGAATAGAGTATTTCACTTCCAAATCTTATTATATTGGATAACCTTGTTGTTATTGAACCTAAATGTGAAAATCTAAAAACAATTACTTCATCGTAGAATCACTACTTCCCTCAGAATAGATTTTTTGTACATTTTTGTGCTAATGGAATTATGTATGTATTTAAACATTCTAGGTGTATATGCATGCAAAAAATCTAAAGGTTGCAGGTATTCCACCTCCCTCCACTACCTCAGATTCACGTTAAATTGTGTGGAGATATATTATAAGATATTTTTATCTGTGTACACAATGAAACTCTATCCCAATAGATATTATATACAATAGTTCAGAGCATGAACAATAGATATTATCTCGAGGTTGTTCATAGGATTATTCTATTTATGTGTCCTCATATGATGAGATCCACACTCCATGACTCAATAAATGTGTATCATAACTGCAGAAAATCTAATTTTTGAAGAATCACAATAGACTATATAACATCATCATAGATTAGGATTATTTATAATCAAAGATGACACGAGTCTTCCTTTTCTATTAGAAAATTCCTTCTCACATGATTCATACCAAAGGAACTACACACCATTCATAGTCATTATTGTAAGTCACGGCTCGGTGGGATATGTCCTGATTGAATTTACTGAAATAGCTTCAATTTCCTATACATTTTCATATGTCAAATACATTCTTTGGCTGATCCTAGGAAACCATGACTCTCTCCTTCTATGGGTCAATAAATACACCTACCATAGATATTATATCACCTAATCAGTTATCTTTACTAAACCAATAGTGTCATTTATTGATATTTTTATATAGATGGTTCCCTCTTAGTGTACTCATGATGATCTCAAGATGGGTATCATGGTTGTTTCTAGATAATGAATAAACTAATATGTCATTTATGAAGACTACCACAATAGAATCAAGACCCAGGTGGAAAACCCAACTCATCAACACTATAAAGATAGTCTACACGTTTTTCAGACTGAATATTATAACTAAATACTCTTACAAGTCATACCTACTATAGAATGATATATGTGATATTTATAATGGTCTCAAAAAGACATGATGATATCCCAGCATCAAATAAATCTTGGAAAAAAATTGTATCACCTTGGAGATAGATGAAGAAGTCATCCATATTTGGAATTTTTTAATAGTTATTTATCATTAGTTTGTAAAACTATTTGTAATCCGTGTATAATCGAATGGTCTCATCCACCTTTTAGGTTAAAAAAGTGTTGAACCCTATAGAGATGTTTTTGTTTTTATGAATCCCTTAGTATCATGTTCATCAAGATTCTTTTTGATTTCTTAGAGATCTGTAGGTTCCATCCTATAAAGAGTAATAGACACTAGTTCCAAACATGGCACAATATCTATGGGGAATCCAACCACTCTCATATAAGGTAATCTGGATAAATCATTAGGATAGTAATCCATGAATTGATCCACAACTACATGAAAGTTTTCATGATAAATTCCATGATCGCTCATATAGTGACTCACTAAATGTGTTTTCATCCTTCAAAGGGAAGAATTATTGTTTCCATCTTGATAGTCCTAAAAATTCCATTCACCCTTGTGTAAATACATGCTTCCATCGGGAGATGTTAAAGAAACATGATGACTATATCATTCCACATGGTAATGATAAATCATGAGCAATTATATACTGAGAATGATGTCGAAACTAATCATCTCGAGAATGAATAAATTCTAGATGAAATGATGCTCTCCTATCTCATGAGGGAACTCATGAAAGTGGAATATTACCTCTAATATGACCCCTACTAGAGTTTGAAGAGGCAAGACACCACTGAATTACATGATTTCAAGACCAATACAATCAAAAGAAGTTTCAGATACAAATGAGTGTGAAGTACCTTTATAAAAATGTGCATAAATTTATGTTGAGTCATCCAAAAAAGACCATTTAATCATAGATGACCCATGAATCTACAACTCTCACTCTAGATGAACTTAATTCAGATGGCCAAAACAATGTCCCTAATATGCCTCCGAACTACAATGAGAAGATACACTATTTTGTCGATGATATTTTGAAGCAATACTTCCTCTACGAAGAACATTTCCACCTCATCATGATTGGATAGTAGAAGACCGACACCCTATCCGACATAGAGTCACAAATCTTATACCAAATATAGGTTCTATTATGGATCAATTTATACTGTATGATAGAGGTAAAGTACCATACAAGTGCTGTAGATTACCCATACTTTTACAAGTTCGTAATTCTATCAGATTTTTTATTAAGTAGGGCTTTTAATGTCATATACTTCCACACTGGTAATAAAATAAAAAATTATATGTTTTTTCACCTAGTTTCCACTAACCTAGTGTCCACCATTGAAACGGTGCATTCTACTACTAGAAGAAGCATCATCCTAACGTCAAAATGAAGTGACCTAGCTCACAAGACCATATTCCCTACGATTCAACTCTATAATTAAGGTTTTGTTCAGTATCTCTATAATGGTAGTCAAATGGAATACAATCACCTATGATTTGATGGTATACAAAATCTCATCCTCAATGAACCTCACAGTCATCAACTCATTAACAATTAGAGATGGGGAAAAATGCCGAAGCTTGGTGAAGTGAGAAGAATAGACTAGAACATTCATAGATACCATAATAAATATGAATTAACTCCTTGGTGTGCTCCACTCTTGGAGTATACTTAAATAAATGTTCCTCGAAATCTATCTGGAAGACTTGGCAAACCATTCCTCAATTGTTCTATAACATAGAAAAGATGTCCCAAAACATTTGGTTGAGTCACACAACATATTGGTAGAAAAGACTGGCTTCCACTCTAGAGGAATATCAAGATGGTCAAATATGGATATCATAGAATCTATTAATGACTCTACAGTAAGAGGAACACTACCCCTCATACTGTTTGGAGGATTCTACGGCTAAAAGTCTCATGTAAGCTAGGTCATAGTCAGAGCAGTCCTTAGAGTACATGAACAATTTTCATGAACATGAGAAAACTATCCTTGAAATGAGCATCAATTATCATTTTATGATTATAAGGAGGTGTCTCCCTAGGTACTATAGGAGGTATGATGGGTGGTTTAGGGCCCACAACCTATAGAGTGTGTACATTGCTACACTATTGGAGAACAACATAAGGACCTCATGAAGCCAAATATCTACATTTTCCAAGATCTCACCTCAAAAAATATTTTTCTAATAGGTAAAGAAATCAAATAAGGAAGAAATAATAAAGGGAATGTGCATGGACTCCCTAAAATAAGACAATGTAGACATGGAAAGGTAATAAGAGGATAGGTGGATGACATTACTATGAGAAAAGCATAAAAAATAACCTTCATGAAAAGATGGGTATATATAAGAGGGACTTGAGTACTAAAATGAATCACTGAGACACATGACCCACATCCCATTTCCCATGTATAGTCATGGTCAATGTCTCACAGTATCCTATAAGGTGTCCATTTCATTTAAAAGCTGGTATTATCTTTGATTCAATTATTTATTTAGTTTCATTTGTCAGAAATTAAATTAGGGGAAAAAAATTCTAGTTTATAAGGGTCTATACACCTAAAAAATTAAAAATGGGCTCACCCATAACCCAATTCATATCATGCTCCTACAGTTCGAGTTGGAACAGATCAATTTTTATAAGAAAAATAGCATAATAGGGCTTAATAGAATATGGCACTATAATAATCACATCAGAACTGGAAATGCACGCTGAATATAGATATGTCAAGGCATAATTCCAAAAATTCCATTTCTTATAGTTCCTAGTATGATGCATGTAATTAAATTCCCACATATAATCAGGATAATGTAATATAAATTTTCATTATAGAAATCACCAGTACCAATAGAAGTGTAAATCATGTGTATCACCCAATGGTGAAGTCGTATCAAATATCAATGGGCTAATCAATAGAAAAATTTCCATCCTAGATAACTTTTGTGTCTCTTGTTTATGGGTTAGCTACATCTAAGCACAGGGTAAATTCCAAATTAGATTTTTTGAATTTCATGTCTAACACAAATATTTAGAAAAAGAAAAGGGGGCTCTTATACCACATTTTAGTTCCCTAAACCCAGGTTCCACTAAACTATGCCCTGAGTTCAGTGGGCCACATGACATCAATCACATCTCCCCAAATGATATAGGTTTTTGACTAGTATCGAGTGCCAATGGTGAGTCTATGGGATTTCTATTCCCTCACAGATTGAGTATTCACTATATTAAAAAATATATAATAAATAGTTGAATAATAATAATAATCATACAATAGAAGACATAATGTAAATAAGACATGAAAAATAATAAACAACTAGCAAAATCAGAATACAAACAACATATACCAAATGATATTTACTTCGAGAGGCGAGTTTATAAAAAATTGATTGTGTATGGAAACTGTTGAACAAACATATACTACATTCTATACAGAACTAAAAAATGAAAAAAACTTCTACATTACATATTGAGAATAGGATCTATATTCTACCCAAATATATACATCCTAAAAAAATCAAATAAGCTTCTTATTAATCGCACTTCCCTTTCTCCACACATATGATCATAAAGTCTTATCTTGTACCATAATGACACCCGAGTGGGGTGTGAGATATATATAATAGTATGATAGAACCCATAGTGTCTAAACCTTTCAATTCCTTGATGAAAATAGATAACATTGTTCTTGATATAAAAAATAGAGAGACATACATAAATAGAACAACTTCATCTTAGTATGGGGCCATAAATGAAAACTCATCCCATACCACATGCATTGGATTATGAAGTAAGCCTAATAATGTACTTAATCAATAATTGTGTGTAGACAATGGACCAAAATAAACTAAGAATTCTATGAAATAAATAATCCCATGCTTCTTTCTTTGGTCTGGGGTCTAATTTATAGGTCATATATCAAGTGTTATATTAAATAAAGGGGGAAGTATCAAATGTACATAAGAAAGATAAAAATAATAATAAATGATGCATCTCATATAGATATGAAATTTATCTAACCCGTCCAACACAGTATTGAAGTATGATCCCATCAAATGAGATATAAATTTAATCCAAGGGTTTTCTACAGTAAATAGAATGTCATCCAATAACAATGAGTCCCTCCTTGGTGACCCATATGACATCCCAATTATCAGTCGAGGCATTTTGACTATGAGCCTATCCTAGGTATCTCTCATTGGTGAACGAGTATCACCCAGGGCATTTTGTAGCCATCTTTCCAATGTTTCCATATATTGTTTCTAAACAAAGTATCATGTATCACTCAAGAGAATATGAAACTTCATGGGTATCTTTTTATGAGAAAGACAAATCATTTCCCCCTGGTGCATCAAGTCGTAACCAAACAAGAATGGAGAGTCTATCTATGAATCCTTAATATAGAACCCATATTCTATCCTGACCTATATCATGTGATCAACTAGGTAATGCACATCACAACACTTACATGTGTATATAATTTCATTCTAACAAGTATCCATCTAATCCACATGATTACCAAGTTAACCATCCATATGATTTAATCAAAAAATAATGGAAAATTTTTATTAAGAGGAACTAGGAATAATATAATATAAATTCATAGAGCGAGACATAAGAAACATGCCTGGCATTTGAGAAATTACATTCCATCAACTCTGTTGCACTATTTTATGAAAATGATCTTACCATAGCATTGTATATAGTTCAATACAAAAAATAAGGAAATACTAATTAAGCACTTCACATTAACATGAATCCAAGATAATGTCAGTAATAAAATACGAATAAATCAAGCCATCAAGCTTGATGAGATATAACATTCCATTCAACCAAAATCAGCGACATTAGAAGTAACCATTTAATAAGTAATGGAACATGGTACATGGAATAATGTCAAGTGCAAATCTTAAAGAATGAAGAAAGTTATTCAATACAGGCATGAGAAATTAAATATAAGTAATGTAATATACAAAATGAATATTTAGTCATGTCAATTCCTATGGAATTACACTCGAGTCAATCAATTTTAATCAACATCATGAATTTTCATGCGATAAAATTCAAGGTTCATTACTCATATTCAACCAATTTATCATTTTAAATGTTGTGGAAAGGGCTACACACACACACCCAGGGTGCTTATAAAGGTAATGTATAAGAATCAGGTCTATAGAGGATGGCCACACCCTTGGGGTGGCCACTGTTAATGTGAAACCCCTAAATATGCATTTATCTATTAGCATAAGTCTCTATAGAAATGGAAAACCAATCCATTTAATTTAATATAGAATATCAATGCTTGATAAGAAGGATCTAGATAACGGTGTAATGGTGGTTCAATAATAAATCAATGAAATGATGGGTGAAATAATATACACGTAACCACATTGTTGTAGTCCACCACATGTTTGGTAACAAGCCTTCATTCAACAAAAAAACATCCAAAATTCAAAGAATAAAAAAATTACATAATAGGGAAAATCCCATCCAACCAAAATATCTCTATATTAGATGGATAAACCATTTAATAGAGGTATGAGGGCTTTAGAGATAACCAAGATGGTTATGTTGCTTCTGGTATTGAAGTAAATGAATCAAAAATGTGGTACATATCTCAAAACACCATTGGTGGTGGGGGGGGGTTCACAGAGCTGTAGGAGGAGAAATCAGTTTGAGGGGTAAGAGAAAAAGGAAATGAGTGTTAATACATTCATTCAAGTAACATTAGAAAATTCAACCCCCTCCTATTTTCACTGGGCACAGTTTTGAGGCATGATTTGGGTAAATCTTGCACAAATCGTGCACATGGTTATACATCCCTAGGAATATCAGAGGGGAAAGGTGCACAGTTTGACTAACCATGCACAAACTATGAATTTTCCCACTATCCAAAACTTCATACATGGTGCATGTTCATTCTCTATGGGTCATGTGGTTTTAGACAAACCATGTGGCCTAACCCGTTTTACCGATTTTTTTTACTCCATGCTTCCAACGAGACATAGACACCGAGGTACCTCCTTTAACCTTTTAGGCTTCAAATTATGGACCATTCCCCTTGTTTAAACCAAAAAATTAATAGTTTTTTCCTTTAGATAAATTTTAGATACTGAAACAGTGTGCATGACACCATGGATATGAATGATTATTCTACCTTATCCATGGTAAATATGGAATGAAATCCAATGTTCACAGACATATAGAGGATAGACATTAATATCATAATTTTTCTAATAATATATTAATTATATTATTCCTAACCAATAAAATTACATGAAAAGAAATAGGAATAAATAGATGATATATATATGATTAAGATTACAAGAAATATTTAACCGTTTATCCTAAAAAAATAGAGAGATATTTTATTAGTACATGATTATTTATATCATCAATTATAGAAAAACAAAAAAAATTAGATGAAGCACACATAATATAATTCTTTATTCAAGGAGGGTGCTTAAATATGTATAGAGATATATTGAGAACTGTAAGTGGGACTATATAAAATAAGAGATATTAATGCATATAAACAAATTCTTGTTTTACAAGTAAGTTAAAAACAAACATTTAATGTCAACGGGAATTTTTAAACCATTTTTCATACATTTATGAAATAATATATCATTGCCATGTATTTTCTAACATTATTCCCAATAAATCTAATGGATTGAATTATATTTCTACTAATATTTATCACATTACTATGTCAGTGAACTACATTTCTATTCAATATAATTAATCAGTTGATATAATTTTCAATATAAATATATATATATATAATGGAATTGGTAAGGATTCAGGGACTGAAAAATCAATTATATCTTATCGGGATCCACAAATGACATAATACACCCCTATATATTCTTAATAATAATTTCATTAAAATAACTAAATATTAGTACTATATATTATCCTCAATTTGAAGGTTAATCTGATCTAAATATTTAGTCATTGGAATATATTTTGAGATATTGGATGATGGATTTTCAGTGTTTCTAATAAAAACATCTTAAACTACAATAGATATCATACAACTGTAGTTTCCAATATAATTTACAAATGGAACCATATTAGGTTTTTATTGGAAGAGTTGTAGAACTCTAATTTACTAGGTTTTTCTTGGAGAGACAATGATATTGGAAATATATACTTGTGAATTTTTTTGAATAATTACTATTATTTCAGTATTATAGAGAAGAAATAAAAAATATATACAATAGAAATGTAGATAATCACTAATATAACATCATTTTCAAGTTTGGGGACAATCTATTCATTAAAATATCACCACAGAAGAGGGTTATGATATTCTTGAATAATTGAATGTTAAAACATAGATAAATTTTCCCCATTGATATTTTTTCTCTCAAAGGGGATATATATTCTTATATGGTACTACCACTAAAGATATCACAGGTGTATAGTGTGTTCAATCTATCACTTTTGACTATGTAATTATAAAAGACAAAAAAAATAATAAAATTGTCGGTTCTAATATGGGTAAATTATCGTTATTATAATGAAAACTAGTGATGTTAAGGGATCGTAGAGATAATGTACTAGGAAACAAGACATCCAAGTTGGTTAAAGTCATTTGGATAAATAATAATTTTTAGGAAAAAATGTTGTACCACAAATATGTAATGATAAATCAATACCATAATTTGTTTTATACTCAGTAATGAAATTTTGATATTGAAATCTTAGGGGGGTGGGGTTAACTAAAAAATCTATTTATTTTTCAATAAAATTGTCTTTAATAATTATTGAATGTTGGTTAACACCTCTTACAAGGAACAGTAATCTAAAATGAATAATTACTTATTTAATTATGGAAAAACTTTTAAATATGATGTTAAATATTCTGTAATATATTACAATAAATCTATATGAAACATAATTACGGAAATTTAAATTTTAACAAAACTACATATAAATAAATATACTTCCTTTTTTTATATTGATTTCTATAATCTCTTGTGAATATCTTAGTACCAAGTATTTGAGTTAAAATAATGAAAATAATTATAAATTTAATAAACATTTTTGGTAGGAAAATATGATAAGTTATTTTTAAAAAAAAATTAAAGATTGAAATTGATAATATAACATAATTATTCAATTTTTTATCATATACAAATGTCAGATATATGATTTTTTAGTATACATATAACTAATAGGTATAATAAATTTTCAATAATTAGAAAGAATCCATTAAGTAGAATTGAATAATCTGTGAATAGTAAAAAAAATTTCTTGTAACTTCCATATAATATATAATTTTGAACAAAAAAATATAATAATTCACTAGTGAAAATATATTTTATTCGAAGGAATGTGTATTTTTATACCCTATATGTTTTTTATTATCAAAATCATAAATTTACCACTATAAAATAAATAAATTTTTTGAAGTTATTATATATATATATATTATTCATGTATATTAACATTTAATAAATTATTATTAGTTGGTATGAAATAAAAATAAATTTTCTTAATACTCAAAATGATATTTTGCTAATTTTTTTCATATGACTTTTAATTTTCGATTTAATTTTTATAATATCTTGGAATTTAATTTATTAAAATATATTTCAAATTTATAATACTAATATTAAAATTAGTTGATAATGTCAAATTGAATTCCTAGAATAAATAATTTATTGAGGTAATAAATGAGATATAATATCAAAATATTTAATGATTTAAACTGGAAAATTAATTAGTATTGTGATAAAATATATTAAATATTTATTATAAATATAATGGATTAGGGAATTCATGTCTAAAAAATTTTATTTTTCATGTTTTTATTCACTTTCCATAAAAAATTTAATTCTATAAACATTAATGAATATGTACTTCTAAATATCCATCTCACGTTTTCTAAAAAAATGACCTATCCTTTACACATTAAAAACCAAAAATGTCATCATATTTAATTTTAGATTAGTACAAATGTTACAGCCCTAAAAATCTGATCCCATGAATTTAATGTATTTGTTTTTTAAAGGATATAAAAATCCCATTAAACCAATAAGGTTTCTAAAAATAGAGTAATTTTCAAATTACTTAGTAAAAACACCTTTAAATTATTTCACATTTTTCATCAAATATTGTCCCTTATTAAATAATACATACCCCATAATGGCCCGAAGGCCTTCATTTTTATTGATTTTTGATAATCACCATTTCAAGGGATGAGGTGGAACCCTTACAAGGGCCATGTGATCAGAGATTACATGGACTGTAGGCTGAGGAGATTACATGACCCAAGGTCTTAGGGAATTCAACCAGACTATATACAAGGAACTAACCGTCCCCAGCATCTGCATCATGATTATAGCTCTCCACCTTCTCATGGCCATCTAGATAGTCTAACCTTGCAAGCAACGGCTGGTCCTAATGGCATAGCTATACCCTCTAATTCTGAAAAATCTATTTGGCTCAACTCTGGTGAGTGCACCTACTCTGAATCCTCTTCTAGTGCTGCTCCTTTTTTGTACTCTGTCTGGGGAAACTGCATGTGGCCTGACGACCATGAGGTGGACTAAATCCCTTAAAGGTGGATCGAAATCCCTACTAACCCAATGTCTTGGGTGGCCCAAAATCTTTAAGTACTCCAAGCCTAAACTACTAGCCCAAGGTGAATAGTTCCAGCTACTACAGTACTGAATAGTACCTACTATAGTACCTGTATAGTGTACAGTTCTACTATAGTACCTGTACGGTGTGCAGTTCTACTACAGTACCCGCATAGTTTACATTACTAGTATAGTAATGCTACAGTTCCTGCTACAGTACCTACTACAATACTGCTATAGTTCCCCCCAGAAATATGCCTCTACGTGGTTTTGAAACCTGGGTCTTTTGGATGAACATAAAGACACCTCACCAACTGGGATGAGGCTCATGTGCACACAAGAATAAAATATCTATCCTTATTTCATAATTATATTATATTTAAATAAGTTTAGAGCCATGTGATAAATTATAGAGTGTTCTTATTTGAGTTATTCTAAACCCCTATATGAATGTTGATATCGTAATTTCATGATTAGTGATTATAAAAAAAGAAATTTTTTCATAGTATATAATATTTTTTAGGGATTTATGTTATTATTTAAACTCTATAGGGGTAATATATATATATATATATATATTTATATTTATTTATTAATAAAATAAATTATTTTGTTTTACATAATAATCATTGAATGTGAGAATATCAAACAATTGTCAAAAATTCATATTTTTTTACATCTATGAGATTATTTTAATACTCAATAACTACATAAAAAACCCAAAATCACACATATCATTTTGATTAACATTATTGGATTCATGAATTGATGATCTAGGACCAAGTACTGAGACCACCGTACCAATGAAAATATGAATCATTTGAATCAATTAACACAACAATGTTATTATTTAATTTGAATACATAGTTTATAGAAATTAAATAATATAAATTTATGAAATTAAGAAAAAAAAATTATAAACATATTTCTGATATAATATAATAATAAAAACCAGTTTATTATATATGGAGTTATAGTGGGTTTGACCAACCATGAATCTAATGTAAGGCTTCTACATGATCAATATACATTTATTAAAACATACAAAATATTATATATATATATATATATATTTAATGTTGTTTATATTATATATATTTATTTTCAAATATTATTTTTTATGTTTATTTATATGGATATTTATTTTTTTTCTCATAATCAACATTCAAACTGATTTGTATCTCATAATAAATAAAACATTTTAATAGTTAATTTCAACTCTTTATTTTTGTTATTTCAATTTTATATTAATGTAGTTAAATATGAAAAATCATTCTTTATCATATTTTTATTTTAAAATTTTTTTTATCTTTCATAAATTTATTCATTTCATTAATTTTAATTTATAGTAAATTTTGAATCATTTTTCGCTGATATGGATTACAGAAACTATTAAACCAATGATTAAAATATATTTATTTAAACATCCATAAAATTTCCTATCTTTTTAAATATGTTTATAATTAATTATATTTTTTCATATCCAGTGTTCTAATGTTAGGATTTATTATTAAAATAATTATTTATTGGTATTTTTTCCTTTTTAAGGTGAGTTTCAAATTAACAATCATTAATTTTTAAAAATGATGCCCAAATTTAATGAAAAATATTTTCAAAAATTAAATTACAATTTAAATTATTCCCCAAGAATAAACAAATTATTTAATTGTTATCTTTTAAATATGAAAAGCTAAATTATATTTTTATAACATTTTACCCATGATTTTATTTTGGGTATCATTTAATAAAATATCAAATTAAATTGTTGACACTCAAAAACCATTACCGGTTAATTTGGTGGAGATTGATACATTAAGTTGGATATATTTGAGAGTGGAATCATGTCTGAAAATAATTTATCAACATTAAAAGAGAATATTAATTAACAGTGTCATTATTTTTTGATTGATGTAATTCATAATATAGTGTGGTAATTCATAATCTCTTGTGTACATAATTCTAGAGCTCCAAATGTTTATAGTAGTGGGGCAGAGACCTTACATTATAGCCAGATTACATCACAATGAATCCTTTTTTGTGATCATGTGGAAGATATAAATTATAATCATATACTACCTCCATGACCTCCATAAATAACGTGGTCCCCCAACTGGTTCCCTTTGTGGCCACAAGCTTCATATGTTTCCACCAATTTTATGAATGAATTGTTTTACATGTGTGATAAATCATTAATGATGGTTCTGTGAAAAGAAATTATAAGAGGGTTTGAGGGAAAAATTAACCCTATTTTAGATATATTCACCTTTTATTTAAGTAAGGAATCTTTATTTAGGAGTTTGAATCATTCATGAGGAAATAAAAATGTAATTTTCAAAATTTACTCACAAGTATATAATAAATATATGGTTATTCCATGAGAACCCTTTGTGATGGATCTCATAAAACCCTCCTTCTCAAAAGATTACCTTTGTCCTCCTTCATAATGGACAAAAATTAAGACTCCCTTTCATATTTTCATCCATTAATTCTCATTAGTCAACCATGGTTATTGTAGATTATATGTGAGCATCCATCTTGAGGGCTTTACTATGATCTTCTTTAATGGGTGAACATTTGATGTCCTCATTCAGAAAGGTGAATCTATAAGACATAATTGTGAGGAATAACATATGATACCATTTCATGAGTGATTAGTCCAGATCCTCCTCATTGATGTAATTTTTTAGGTACCTCTTTAATGAAGAAGCATTCATGAGGGATCATCAGCAATCCTCCATCACAAAGGTTCTGCCGTGAGATTTCTTGGTAAAGGATTATCAATGAGATTCAATCACACCTAGTATTCAAATCATGTCCTATATATACTTTACCACACATATCATAAAACATTTATCCTATATGAAGTTGGGATGTATTATTCTTCTCGTAAACATTATGTAAATTATCCTTTTTCATGGATATTATATCTAAATGAACGAATATTTGCGATTAAAACCAATTGTTGGAAATCAATAATCCTTCACATCGTTTCTCCCACTCATGTAATTTTTCGTGTTTAGGCTCACCAATATTAACACTATTTTTCTCTTTTACAATTATTTAAACCCCATAATTCCCATTCTACTGAGTCTTACTCCCCAATCTCTTGATATAAATTATTTACCCGTGTACATATGTGTGAAAAACTTTTTTCATGCATTCTATAGATAATAGACATATCATGGGATCTCATATAAAACTAGTAGGACCATTACGGGTAATATAAATCATGTATTTAATTGATAACTTGTTCCTTTAATGTGGGGATAATTTCTAAATCATTTCTACAGTATGCTCCCCATCATTCATTTCTGTTGTGTCATTGGTATCATGTTTGGTCATTTCAATGAGCTAAGTAACCATGAATTTATACTCACCATTAGGTATATATCCTAAATATGATGGACATTTTCTTGAATTACATGAGTAATACCCTTACATAACTAGTCTCCTATTATTAGGTGTAAGTCCAAAATCCTTCCTTATCAGGATATATACCTCATGATACATGCCGTATTTCCTTTTCCATTCATTATAATATTGGATGTTTACACATAAATATAGTCCAACCATTTACAATCCCCTCTCATTACATTATCTTCCCCCCTTTCAAAGTAATTTTTTCTATATTTCATGATGTAAAACTACACAACAATATGATTTCCATATGGCATTTTTTTATATGGTAAAGACAGATTGGACACCCATAAACATTAAAACTCAAACAAGATGATATTTTATTCATATTAGTCTGGTTATGTAGGATTTACCAATGTGGTTTAAACCCAATATCCAAAATTATGTATTAACATTCCCTCAATTCCGTAGTCTATTTCTTGATGGGCTATATTACCTGTGACACACTCTTCCTAAATAGGATATATACCTTGTGATTAACATCTACTCATCGATTCATATTCCATATTATCCATATTGTACATTTTCACTTGGGTCATTTTCATCAATGATCCCAATACACCTTCTATTTCTAGTTATTAACATATATTCTCTTCTAATAAATGCCTCTAATGTGCATGTCTAAAGAAAAAAATTCTAGGAACCATTCACATAGTAGTCTGGTATTTGTGGTGGTAAAATTTTTAGAATAGATAGTAGATGAAAGACATTAAAAGGCACGCCATTTTTCTTTGAAAATGCATAGTAAAAGGCATGACATGTCCGATTATGTAATCTTGAACTATATTATTTCTTATTCCAAACATAAAGATATATAATTAACTCTTCACTTGTGGTCTTTCCCCACTCCAAAAACACACACTACCACAGCATATAGAGATTAATTATTGACAGAACAACTAGGTTACTTTAAACCATAGTGTAACCCCTATGTATTATAGATATGTAGAACCTACGATTTATATTGATGGTACCATTAATCGATAATATCATATATATAAAAATAGTATCATCAATGCAGAACTTATGGTAAATATATAAGTTATTCTTGATACATGGTATTGACCCAATCACCAGTATTGAGGCGACCCATCTTGAAATTGTACTTGAGAAAAAATTATAAATGTTTATTTAGTCTTTAGGATAATTCCTGATTTATAAAAAAATCCACGTTCATAAGGATAGAATTGTTATGACCCCTATTCTATAAACAATTATCAACATATAGCATTACTGGTGATGTCCTACGGATATCCAAACATTGAATACTATGACGATGTTAGCATAATGTATACATCAATATAATGAATTTTGGATGAAAAATTATTGATTTAAAATACTTTAACAACATATGGTTGAGTGATATAAAAAACGAGGAATTATATTTACCGTAACATGGCTGAATAGATTTATGTGAATGAAAAAAAATAGTGAACTTGTCATGAATCTATTTCCCATGAATGTGATTGATCGAGTATAATATTTATTATGAAGCTACATTAACTGAATTATTGTTTCTTTTTAATGATCTTATGATGAATTTAATGAATTTTAATGATGAAAATTTGAACTAAATCAATTAAATTATCTAGCTCATTATTTTAATAAAAGACTCCATAAAAAACATTGACATATCGTAAGGGTTCTAAAGCTAATATGTTGTTAAGACACTTGACATATTCCTCATCTATGGAGAAGGATATTCCCATAGGAAGAAAGATAAATCCACAAATACCATACATATAAGACTTGGTGGTCATTTTAGTAGTGAAAAAGTAAAAAATTAATGAAACTATTCATATATTTGATACAGAATGAGATATCCCCTATGTGATGATGAAACGAGGTTAATAATATTAATGGGTGTCCATAAAAAATCATTAGCACCACTAGCCACATAAAACCATTTTGGGAGTTTATCATCTTTGTGACACAACACTTACATACATTATATTAGGTAGATATGGAAGGGTGATAAATATTTATCACTATCCTTTAAGATCCTACTAGAATAGTTCTATTGAATCACTAATGTTTCCACTGATGTGAGACCCCAGCTCTAGAGTAACTCCCTATAGAGGCTTCCATTGAGAAGAAAGTATTGATTAACCTTAATCGAATACACACGATAATGTCCTTACATGTGAAATTAATCACTATATGGAGTTAAAATTACTCCATTACCATTACCAATAAGTATGTTTTTCATTACATCATAGAAGAAAATAATGTGTGTGGCCATATTCCCACTCACACTCAGCATCCTTTCCAACATACCCTAAAATCATTAAAAGGTTGATGTATAGATGTTTTAGTATAAACCGTGTATCAAGACAATATCATTATTCCTAGATATTATGATACTTTTTACAACCAAGAGGATGCTATAAATCAAGAATATATCTATTTTTATATCATTAAAAAAACTTCCTCATAACCTTGTTGTTATATAGGAATGTTGTAGCATATCCCATCAATCCTTAGGGTAGGTCCATAGTCATAATATTGACAATATTTAAGAATATCAATTCAATTTACTAAATTATAATTATGGATAGTCTCATATTCCCTTCCCGTATTCTAGATTATTTTTGTAACATTTTAGTGAGAAATAAATATTATAGGAGAGTTTATATCCCTACATCTATATGATTTTTTTGACATGTCGAGATATTAATTTTAGGGAAAAATCATATCCCTATAAACTCCACATTATATTGTCTTTCTATCCACGAAATTACTCCATATCTATAAAATATCCCTTCTACCACTAGAAATTGTTTCAAAATAATCTCAAAACAACACTAGGTTAGGTTTATATCCAATATCTTGTATATAAATTTCATTAACATATTTCAGTTCCATCCATCCGAAAAGAGGTTCATATTTAAATATTCACCTAGGAATGAGGTTATCTTATTCCAATAGTGACAGATGACCAAAAATGATATTATATACCAATACCAATAGCTATATATGTTTTCTTTGGAATATTCTAGAAAATTCTAGAGATGTCCTTGACATATACTGAGGATATGCAGAAGGTCAAAAATGTGGGGTTTTATGTATAAGATTCATTCTCTATAATGAAAAACCCACATCTTGGTCAAGGTTCTATAATTACATACTTAAATATAAATATCCCATAAGTCTCATTGAGGTAATCTTACCATCAAGGTGTAGAACTATATCACTGCCCTAATGAACAGTAAGACTCTTGATTAACTCCAACATATTTTAGTAGTGGACCATTAATCATTTGAATACTCATTAATAGAATAAAAATATGATCAGGGAGATCCTATATATTGTTCAAATTTAAAAATCAAAAAAGGACTTCCATGGAGGGAAATCCCTATAGGGCTTTACCATGGAAATATAAAGACCACCCATGGAGTCCCAACAAATAGAATAAGCTATCATAGTACTCCCCGTGGAGTGTATATTTTTAGGAAGTAATTTCCTAAACTTTACAATCCATCAAAAGATATATATCCTAGATAAAATATATGTGGAATACAATGTAATAATCTTATATTTCATCCATACATGGATCATTTTTATGGTCCTTAATTTAATGAATTGTTTAATTGATATGCAGAATCTTCACATGTCAAAATCACATTGTGACTACCCTTTTATCGAGTGGTTCTCAATTGCATGAGGGTGGATACATTAATAATCTTATAATTAATTGGGGAAATCATTCTATCCAAATGATATCCCATAGTGACTCTAATAATTTTCACCCACCCCATATCATTCACCATCTAATATAATCAACGAAGTTTAAAATTTTCCTGCTACCATAGATAAGATATTTATATAATGGCCATCAAGGATAGATATGGCTGATGAAATTATCATTAAATATGAGAGGAAAGACATGGTAATTTGATAAAAAATATATAATGATAATATTTTAGTCATATGATTCCCTATTGAGACAACCTACTTTGAAATTATTGGAAACATTAAATAGGGGATCCATTTATTTTTTACACTAGATATATGAATAACTCACTTCAATCGATATAAAATGTATATATCATATGTGGAATATTCTAAACATGTAATAGTGATATGAGATCTCTATTTCAAGGAAAACATTACCACCTTAGATGTGGATTAAATCCATATGTCCAGGAAGTAATGTGAATGGATTAAACATGCCTATCATAATAATATAATGGTTCTACAATTAATAATCACTTGAACACCCATATTCTCATACCAATGGGTGGGTTGAATATGAGGTTTTACAAAACACACCATTCAATGAAAATAATTTACAATCAGTTATGTATTATTGTCATTTTATAAATTCAGAATAATTCTTATGCTCAATGTTTTTAAATTCCCCCTAGTCTATTGAGTGAAACCTAATTGTTCTCCAATCTGAGAAAAGGTGTACTCAAAAAAAGTGGTACATTAATATAATCTTAAATCATGATTCCTTGAACCATAAGAATTATTCCTATCACTGGAAAGAAATTCCATAGTTCAAAATTTTACCAATAACTTTCCCGAAAATAGTAAGTCATCAAGATCATGCCCAAATAGTAGCATGAAAATATAAGAAGGACTTGATAGACACATACCCAACAATTGTATGTGAGAAAACCTATCCCATATGGTTTTTGTAATTTCTACCTCCTCTAAAATCCCTTTGGTCATCAACACCATAGTTTATTTAAGGGATGATTTTGGTATAATTAATTCAACCCCATCTTATTAGGTTCATAAATTTAAATTACCACTTCCTGTTCTAATAAAGGAGTCAATAATTAAAAAAAATAACCCTCTAAAAAAATTAACTCACTATATCTCTTCCATTATGATACATCTTTCATACAACTATTATCATATATGTAAGATTAAAGAGAATATATGAAGATCACAGTCCACAAACTTCATCCTAGGGATTGTTGGAATGTAAACTGAAGCCTCATAGTGGTTGTAAGACTGAATAGGCCACCATGAAAGGGGATATCAAAGGGTACTTTGATTTTTCACATAGTATATATTTGAAATGTATAAAATCCAGAATGACAATATAATATATATAATCCTCATTTTAATATATGAATTAGTAATAATTATTGGATTCATCCTCATAGATAACAAATATAATGTTACAAACATAGAAAAACATGATTACAAATACTATATTTTAAATTAGTTCCCAACTTACGATAATGAACTTAGATTTTGTACCCTAAATAGAATGAAAACACATGATCATGAAGCTTATCTAGAGATTCATACACAACCCATGTGAGTGACTCAATTAAAGAGATAGGGAAGGTCATGGATGCATACTACCCACCAAAATATTAAATAAAAAACTCTATATATTGAAGAAAATATATCATAATATTAAATTGTCTTTAATTTATTATGTTGAGTCATTTATGATTTAATGTTATGTAATCTTCTAAAAGGATTTTTTTATTGCGATTAATATTTATCTTCTAGAGGGTCTACATTTACATGTGGAATCCTCATAATACATGAGACCAAAATCTCATATTGTTATAAGTGTTTCGAGAGGATAGGAACAAATAATTGTTCAATACCATATCTTCCAATGAAATACCCAAAAAATGGAAGAAGACAAACTTATAAATTACTATTTGGATTTTGGAACCCATAAAATAAATAAATAATTCCTCACTATAATTATTACACATAATAAATCCATTACTAGTGGAAAAAACTCTTTGAAGACTATACATTATTCCAACATACTTACAAGTAGACATACGATGACCCTATTTACTAATCACCCATTAATTTTCATAAATCTCAACATATTAATAATTAAACTAGTAAACCATAATATTTGCATCAAGCATGGATTTATGTTGACAGGTATATTAGTGAGTTAGTAGAGTAAATAAACGAGGTTAGTAGTCTTGGGAAATTTCTTTTTCAAAAAACCAAAAATATTACTATCCCTAACAATTCCTTAATATGAAGGTGATTATTAGTATGATTTATGCATTATTATGTATGGTTTTTCACACCATGTAAACATATAGTCATGAATTACCTTGAAAAAAGTATTAGATGAATAACCTAAATAGTCACACCTTGAAAATGAAATAAATAATGTAGAGGAAGATAGTAACCATGTTGAACTGTTAGATTAAAATTCTTCGTAGTCTCTTGAAAACTATACCTTTGTATAATAGAAAAATATAGTTGAAAAATATGAGATAACAAGGAATAAAAAAATCCCCATAACATAAGAATGAAAAATAAAAGAATAAAATAATTCCACCATTTTTATCTTGAGTGATTCAATACTATAAGATTGATGAAGAAGACCATCAAAGATAATTTTTTTATATCGTGATGAATGTTGATGTTAATATTATCCTTTATTAATCCCTCAAAAAATATAAAAGTATTAAAATTTACAAAATAAAATTTACACCAAGAAGATGAGGTATTACTAAAAAAATATTTAATATGGGAATATGTGTCTCATCTTTGATCACATCACAATTTCCAAAATAAATTCAATACCAAGGGATAATATCAATTCCATTAATTATTGGTCATATAATTGTTTTTTTAGTTATGTTAACTAGGTTGTTTCTATAGATTTTATTCCTCACCATATGTTTACATATTTTTTGGATTGAGAAATAAAATCAACATGTTTGGTGTTCCATCTTGCAATAACATCCACTAATTTTTCAAAATGAGTCTTCGAGGATATATTAGTTTGAGTACAAGACATTATATTCAAAAAATAATTCCATGTAAATATTATAGAAAAATAATTAAGACAGAACAACCATTGATAAAATTTTACCTTCCCATATTGTGAAAATTTAATAACATTATCAATAACTAAGAAATAACACACACCATAGATTTGGTATTCAACACAATCCAATTCAACATTTTTTATTCCATGAGGGTCACATTAGAGAATAATTAATTTATTACAATTTCCTACATTAAATAAACTATAATAATTGAATATATGCTATTGTTTTAGGAATTTATAACTGCCAAGAAAACATTTAAAGTTTTAATCTTTATTGGGAAATAATGTTGTCTAAAAATATGGAAAATAAACATTCGGATTGGATATAGTGGTATCATACATGTTTTTTGATGGATTGGATATTTTAAACCATGTAAAAGGATGATATGTCACATTTTATGAAGGAAATAAAATATTTCTAATTATGGAACCCAAATTTTTTTAATTTTTTTTACACTGAATTTAAAATTATATCCTCTTCCAATTTATTTGAAATATGGGATTATAACAGAATCAGATAAACTACTGGTAACTTTTAGTAATAATTTTTCTAAAACAAAATATATTTAATTGAATTCAATTTCTAGGGAAAAAATATTATTAATAGGTTCATTTTTAAGGTATATCATTGTAAAAAATCCAAAAATATACTTGCTCAAAACCTTACATGAGGATAATTACAAAACTATTAGGCAACCCCATAGAGGGATGAATATCGCCATGATAAAAGTAGTGAAAAGGAAAATAAATTTGTTTTTTTACTATGAAATAGTACTCCATATTTAAAACTCATAGTGGGTTATACCCATTCGTATAGTTCCTACAAAAACAAGAATAGAAATGGTAAGGAATGGAAAAATAAACTAATCCCATGTGACAATAAAAAATTAATGGACAGTTTCTACTAATTTTTCAAAGTTAAAGTATACCGCTAAGAAACAATATTTTCCAATTACTGTAGTTAAATTAATGCTAGAGTGATTGGTAGTGCTAATTCCATAATAATTATTCATTGTATTTTCAGCATATTTTTAGGTACCCATATCACAAAAGGACCAAGAAAAGATAACCATTACATATACATTTGGAACATTTTCTCATATAATAATTCTATTATTATTGTTTAATTAACTATTTAGTCATAAAAGGTGTATTGTAAGTATATTTTCAAATCAAATTTAATAAATCTTGGATCTATATTTTTTGATTGATTCACTATTTTTTGTATTTCATTTGACTATTAAGAAAATAAAATTGTCTTAAAATTGAATTGGTATGAAATTTTGGATGTATAATTTCATGATGGAAAGTAGAATATTTATAATAAAAGTTATTTTTGAAGAAGTAATTGAAGTACATAAGTCCAAAATGAAGATTTACATTCATTTATATACACAAATGTTGTGCTATAAGATAGATATTTCATGGATATATATGTTTACATATAAATTTTTATAAATTTTAATAGGATTTATCTGACTCTATCATATTTTATTTAAATTTATGAAAAAATATATTTAAATAATTAGTATAAGGGGGCATTTATGGGATATAGGAATGAATAACCGCACCACCAATAATGTGAACACCAAATTAGGAGAAACCCATCATGATACATGCTAATTCCTTTAACCATGTTTTGGTTGAAAAATAATATGAGGAATGCCTTATCTCCTTGAATATTCCATTAGATAATTATATATGTCCAAATGAAAGCACATTTAAACTAATAAGGAATTCTTAATGTCAATTTTTATTTGTAAAAAAAATTCAGATCCTATTTGTTATAAACTAAATCCATCATATTTTTTAATCATTAAACTATTAAATAATTAAAAATTGAATGCAGATGTAAATAATAGAGTGTTGAAATAGATTTTATGTAATTATGATTTCAATATAGATATTAAGTACAAGAAAGGAGTGGATAATCATGTGGTTGGTCACCTATGTATACAATCAAACACTATTGATGATGAAATCTGATACAAATAACCACTAAATGAATTGAATTCAAGAGATTATATTTAATTGATTTAATAGTTTCTCTATGGTATACATGTACGGTAAAAAAATTTGTAACTTCTCATATTCCATATAACATGAACCATCATTAATTACAATGAATTAAATATGAATCAATATTTTCAATTTTGAAATATCTATATATTTTGAAAATTTTATTGGTTACATGATTAGAATATACTAACCTAACAGTGAAATATAATATATCGTTTAAAATATTGAAATAATCTACACTTTAGATGGAAAATTGGAACTCTATGTATAGAATCTAATGTTTAAGAATCAATAATTTATTATCCTACTTTGTTTAAATATTTAAATTAATTGATCAAAATAGTTTAAAAAATTATGTTTCATGAAATATTTTAACAAATTAATGAATTTATATAAAAATGCTATGTGTTTAATAATTTTTTTTAAATTTTTTGATTTTATTTTTAGTTATTATTTTTTATATAATTTTTAAATTCTTCCATCATCTATTCTGTGGATGATATTTAAAATAATTTGAATTCCAAACCAACTAAATCTAATATTACAATTATAATGAGAAATTTCCTAATAAATAACTTTATTCTAGTTCAATGTTCTAAAGGATATCATTACTGATCAAGGGAACCATTTTACCAATTAGGGAATTCCTTATTTAATGTGATTGTATGGGTTACATCACAAGAAATCCAATCCCAAGAATCTATAAATAAATTATTATGATGGTATTTCAAATAGAGAATCTCTTTTACAAATCAATTAATAAAAAATTTAATGAATGGAGGAAAATGTCACAATATGCCTCAATGTCATAATATATAGAAAAAAATACCCATAAAATTGAGTCCATAAACATTGTTTTATGGGATGATTTTTATCTTCTGGTGGAGTTGTAATTGAAATTATATTGGGCTATAAGAGTGTAATATTTCAAC
Source organism: Viscum album (assembly GCA_963277665.1). NCBI lineage: Eukaryota > Viridiplantae > Streptophyta > Magnoliopsida > Santalales > Viscaceae > Viscum > Viscum album. The sequence goes on along the minus strand of OY728157.1, from coordinate 1,254,204,674 downwards.
ACTAACAAAGCTGTAAAAGAAATAACACTATATCTTCAAGAATCCATGTATATTTAATGATATTATTTTGATACTTATATAATTTTTAAATATATAACAACCATGAATCACGAAAATATAATTCATCAAAAATACTTCCACTAATAGGTTAATGTTTTTTATAAAGTTCAAGACCCATCCTGATACTAAGTAAAAATAATTCTATATTGAAAGGTCCATATATAGTAACTATTTCATTACTATTTAGTGTGGTTCTGATTGGTGAATAATTATTTTAAAAAATATTACCTATTAATGGGAAAGTTTTTAAGACATTATATGGAACATTTATACAAAATTAAGTGGAGGAGATCACACTCCTCCTTTAACCTTATCACTGAACAGCATCTGGTTGTACCTCCCCATAAAAATTGATTTATTGATAATATTTTGTTTCAAATATTTGTAGATGATAAATATATTATAATTAATTTTGGAAACATCATCATTTATTTATAAGAGGGAATAATTTATAGTTATAATCATTTATGATATTTTACTTTCATAATTTCAGTACCTTCAAAAAATTTGTGTCCCTTAATTTTATATTTAAAAAGTGTTTTTCAATCTTATTTGGATTAATTTGAATTAAAAAAATTTATGTTTAATAATGAAGAAATACTAATTTGACCAATTTAATAAACTTTTATGAATATTAGAATGATCTTTTTTTAACCAATTTTGTGTAACAGAATTTCTTGGAATGCACGGTAAAATTTTATAATAATTCCTCCAAATAAAATCATATATTTTAATCACTTATACGATAGGAATCCAAATATATTTTGAAATATTATTTAAAGTTCATTTTTCCTAAGATAATAAACGAATTTAGGAATAAATATTAAATTTTAAAAAATATAGTAAAAATATTGGTGAATTCATTGAATTTATACTATATTTTTTTGAAGATTTATTTTGAATAAAACCACATATTGAAATTAATTCTAATATCAATCATAATTTAAAATAAAACACTTATATGAATTATGATCCATTAATATATTTATGAAAAAATCACATTGTAAACTATGAATCCTTATATATATTTTTGTACAACCCGGTACATGATACAGGTTGATTTAAGGTATGGGGTAAGGGAGAACATGAATTTGAAGGTGAATTAGTGTTGATCATATTGATTCAAATAATGAAATTTTTTAAACTCATTAACTTATATTTTATGTGAAAAATAAAAATATAATAAATATAAAATTGTACTACATATCATTCAAAATATAGAATATATGTCTACTACTATTTCACATAAAAATCCATTATTTCCATCTAATAACTAAAACATGCACATGATTTCTGGAACATAAAGTTTGATTCAAATATTTAATTCAAAATGATATAGGGATATAATAGGGGAGTTATGAAAAAATGTATCTTTGAATCTAAAATTATAAATCACATACATTCTAAGATGCTTGGAGGGTTTGGGGAGAAATGGAGTTGTTTAGTGGAAGAAATTTGGAAAAAGATAATTTTATTAAACAATTCAAAAAAAGTTGATTAGAATAATTAAAATATTTTATATATAAATATTCATGTATCATATAAAAAGTAAGGAAGATACATTATAATATAGGTATAAGAAAAAATCAGTCCCACGAGATGAAAACATAGATTCAATCTATGCCATTATGTGTTGAATTAAAAATAACCCATTGAAGGAAATAGAGAATCTAAATGTTTTATAATAATAAAATGTTAAGGGTGTGGGTTTCTATTTTTTAAAGCATCTACTGGAACATGGATCAACTAATTTTAAATCCATCCACTCTTGAAGTGGTTTTTCACCATTGGACTGGTCATGACCCCCTAAGTATTGTTTCAGATAATTCTATCTATCTAAAGATCATTGTCCCCAAAAAAATAGGATTGATGATGTATGCTCCGTTATCAGATTCGTATGATGGGATATCAAATCTTCCATCCATGCATTCCTCTGTTAGTTTCATTTAATATTCCTAGTATCACTCATAGATATGAGTAATGTTTTGGAATCACATTATTTATTTAATCTTGAGGTGCTATATTGTTAATTAAACCGATTGTTTTTATTATAGGGAAGCTACCTATTGTCAGAGGTGATAGTGACATTGGATATGTTTGGATATCCCCAAATGTTTGTTTAATTTGAAAACATCAAAATTTTCTTGTTTCAGAAATGAGAGAATCTCTTGTAGGTAGAATATTAGTTGTATAACAAAATCTATACTATATTAATTATGAGGAAATTGGTTCTACAATTTTATGGTATAAATTGTTAATTTTCTTAAGCATCTCATGTTCTTCACATGAGGTATTGATTTTTATTGATGATAAAACGAAAAAAAATTAAAATAATTTTTGGATTCATTTACATTTTTGTTTCCATTCAGGATATGTTCATAAGTTTAGAGTATTACGGGGAAATATTAAATATATTCCCATCACACACAAGTATAGATGTCAGTACATTACATGAAAAAACTAAGGACATATAGGTATTTTATGTTTTGTTTCTAATTGTTGACTCTACACCCCCTGTTTGTATTCACACTTTGGGGTTGTCTCCTCAAAGTGTGATAAAATGTGTTATTGTTTCATGTATGATCCTTGGGGATCCATCCTAAATACCATGATAAGAGGTATTGATAAATAACCACATAGTTTCATTTCATAATTTAATGTCATTTACTAATACAAGTCCTTTTATTTATAATTATGTTGTAAGGTTGAATGGGATGTGAAAGAAGATAAAACTAGTAAATGCATGGGGAATATGTGTAGGAGAATCATTGAATATATGAGATCACTCTTTCTTATCATATGAGTCATACTATTTTTTTCATACATGGTTAGTCTATAGTTTAATGTCATGTTTTGTGGAGATTTTCCTACATTTTAAATTAATGTGATAAGGATGTTCTCATGCTATTCAATATCATGAAAACATGACATGGTTTATACATAGTTTAAATCCATACATCATTGAAGTGGGTACATGGACTTACACATGGGGGTGATCATTCCCAACTAAGGTTTACAGGTATCCCACATTCTCTTAAAGGGAAAAGAATGGGGCGATAATTGAAGATTTCACTGTTGTTGGGGCTTAAGAGACTCTTTAACATGTATATTTCGATAGAAAAATACACATGAACATCTTATGATTCAAATAATGTATGCTTTGTGAGGCTCAAATATCAATACTTTGGAGAAAAAAGTGGAAACATTTTATAGGATGTTCTTTGAAAAAAGGGTATCGACATATGCTCTAGTGATACCACTCTTGTGGATGATTATGGAATGAGTAAACATAAAATTTATAGGTATATAGACCATGAGGACTCAACAATCATGAATATTTTTATTCTAATTATATATATTATATAAACGTATGTGAGGATCTTTTTTTTGTAGGATTGTGGGTTCATGATGTCGGGGATCCTAAGGCTGACGCCTTTAAAAATCATGAATTTCATATCCATGGGTATTTTCTAGGTTGTTATGGAGAAGGTTTCAACACAATATTGATGTATATTGGAACCCTATGTTGTGTGGGGCATATTCCTGTGACACATAGGCTGATATCCTTCTTCATGGTTAGCATAAACAAGGTATTAAATTCTCACATACTTATAGAATAATGATCATAGAATATGGATACATGTAAGAATCAATTTTTTATTTTGATCATGAACGATGATTTTTTAGAAATTAAGATATTCAATTGAAAGTCCAAGGATTATAGAACCATGAAATAAATAATGATGGAGGTATTTATTTGAATTTTGGACATAAGAGAATAAATTGTGTGAATTATTATCATATTCACATAAGATGAATTTTTTTTGATGCTTTTAAATACGTCATTCAACCGTTGCCTTTTGAAAATGACTCATATTTTACAATTCCATCCCCTTGTTGGTATTTTGATCCCATTTTGGCATGGATTATCCTTCAATATTTTGTGAACACCTCATTCTCTCTTGTAAAATATGTTTTAATAACTCCAAAAATATCCCCCTTATAATGGAAGTCTATGTGGGAGTGGAATATCAAATTCTAATTCTAGATTGATTAAATAAAACACCATGGATATCATGGTAGAAAAAAATGGGCACAAAAATATCCTATAAATAGGTAAATGGGACATATGGGGGTCCATAAGATTTTTTTCAATGATTGGAACATTATCTCTTTAGGTGAAACACTAATTCCTCAAAATAGTTCTTTAATCTATATCTATAGTGATCGTGATACTTCACACTTCAATGAAGAAATAATTATTTAACCCATCAATTAGGAGAATATTTATGGAACAAAATATTTCATAATATCTAATGAATAATAACTAATCAATCAAAAACTATAATTCCATAATTTTTAACTTTTTTTAGATGACTATCAAGGGTCATGAAGCCATTACACCTCGAAATAGGAAGATGGTTGGGAATATCCCATCTGGGGAGAGTTTCCAAAATATTTCATATCATTTCAAACTATCTAAGATTATAAGAGAGGGTAAAAATTATTACACACACAACAATTAGTTTGAACTATATATATTAGGACAGAGGAATGATGTGTATATTCTTAGAAAAAATTAGGACACTCATGCCTACTCACTCAGAATTTCTCGTGGGTCTTATCAGTGCAATATATCTATATCTGGTCACAATATCAATGACTATTCTACAATCATAGACTACCCCCTATTGAATTATATTAATATTATTAAATATCATGAGTGGGATGAAAAAATATATCCCCAGCATAAGAGGTAATTTTCAAGGTGGGCCCACTTGACCATATTCAATGTTGGGCATGAGAGTGGGATTTATGCCTGAGTGGAATCTCCATAGATGAATGTTACTATGCATACTATGATATCCAATTATGTGATGTGATTGATGATGAGATGAAGATAGTGGGGCTATACTAAGCAGCATGGACATCTCTATTCCACATCTACCTCCACCCAGATATCATGTCTGGGTTGTTGAGATGTTGTTCATTGGTTACCAACTCCTTTCATCTACACCATGGGGATCCTAGTAACAATGTATTAAAACATTAATACATTGGGTGAATCATGATCTCAGTGGATATAAATGGCATGTTTCTCAAGGCTGCGAATGTACGGGGGTAATCGAGAGAATATTCTTGTATTGTTAAGGGCTCTACTAGACATGGTTTAGGGTGGAAGATGTCATGGAATAATGTAAATAACATTCAATAAATGGAACACATTTTCCTCTCATTAACCTATGTTAATTATGTTTCTACAAAATTCATTTAAATATTACATTTGAAATGAAGTTTGAAAAATATTGCTCTTATCGAGTGCTCTTAGAAACATCACATCATCATTTTTCAGGTAAAATTTGAAGGCCCCACCCCTTTGAAAAAAACTATAAGGGTTCATCATGATTCTTATATATGTATTTATGATCCTAGTTTATGATGAACATATTGGGGAACATCTAACCACATTCTTTATGGTGTAAAAATGTGTGATGGGGATGAACAACAACCATGGGGTACCAGTGGAAGAGAATATGTATAAGGTGATGAAGCATATCAATAGTATAAATACCCCTTCTATTTGTGTTCACTATTACAATTTTTTTCTGACATGGTGGAAGCTCAAATGGTAGGGTATCAGTATCAAAACTTTATTTTCCATCCCAACACAAATTTCTAGCCATCAATTATGAACATCACCAGGACTTACCTTCTCTATCTTGGAATGGTCGAAATTCTAGCATGGTTTGGACTACAAGACTATTTCTTATAACATATGTCCCCACTCATAAAGGGGACCATCATGGAAAATAACCTGCGTACTAAATATTAGGGATCATACATCTCGAATTTCCAATGTGGGTTACTAGTTTCTTGGGTGGATATCAGGTTCCATTGCAAGTAAAATGCTTCATACTAGTTTTCTTGGATATTTTGTTTTCTCCAGAGGTTCACACTGATGGATTTTTATGGACAACATAGAAATAACCACCTAATTGACCATTATAATATATAATGCTTGTTTTCATGGGAATGTAGTGGGGACCAAACAGAACTTCCACTAGGTGATGCTCTATATGAGATCTTCTATAATTATGTAAAGTGATAGAGGAGTTAATACCCTAAGGATTAATTGGGGAATTTGGTATTCCAGAAAGATTATTATGCGGATAACATAGATATGAGTTCATGTAATGATGAAACTAAGAGATTATGAAAGGAAATGGGATCAAAATAGTGATGAGAGTATAGGTGGAGGATCCATTTATGTCACCCCAATCGAGATGTAGTTCTTAGAGAAGTCTGTATAATGGGCCTATGTTTCCTAGGAATGTAGTTGTTGAAGATGGGTGAACTATTCTAGAGACTTCTAGACATCTAAGGGGGATTTACTAAAACAACTTAACTAAATGGATTTCCTAAATAAGTTGTATTCCTTAGTTCCGAGATGAACTGGTAGAAAAAATAATTATATAAAATCCATTCGGGAAGATTGGAAACACATATAGAACAAGGTGAATTTCTTCTATAGGATTGTACACCCCATGGTTAGTATGTGATCTATATGGTTTGGTATTATACAATACTTGTAGGTTGTAGGAGTTGGCCTAACCATGTAGTATTGAATGGCCCTTAGCCGGCCAATTGAGGGTGCTACTATACATGACCTCCACTAGATACCTCTCAAGGGTCTATCATTTAAAAGAAAAACATTGGTGGATGGATTTGATGAATAGTATTCATTGGGGACTAATTATTTCCTTTAGAAATTTTATGATTAAGACTCTCATAATGACTATGTTTCCATCTATAAATTTATTTTTTAGGACTTCTTTCACTCATATGGTGTTTTCTGACTTATTTTCATTGATCTATATTGAGATCAACTAGTGCAGAGGTGGGATAGATTATTGAAGAATATCTGATAGTGGAATATTAGGATGTGATCCTTGATGGGGTTGGTGTGACACTTCCCTCCAATATTATAGTCATCAGCATCTAACCGTCTACCATTTATACACTCCATGTGGCTGATGTGGTGGCTTAGAGGCCTAAGGTTACACTAAGTAAAATCCACTCATTTCCCTAGTAATTTCATACCTCCATGTTTTAAAGCTTTATATGTTATTTTTTGTTTCATTTAAACATATCCTACATATCCAGCAACATATCAACCTTTGGTTAATGAGACATTGATTGTAATAGAGATGTCGTCATCAAAAGATCCTTTAGTGAAACTCTTTGATCAACATTACCAAAATTATTAAACTTATATTTTTTTTACCACATTATGGACGCAAACATTGGTGAAAATTCTAGAGAAGGTGGATCCCAAAACTAATATGTTTATGAATATAGAATTAGATGAGGGGGCTGTAATAGTTGGGCCTTTAGTTGATGTCCCATAAGAGGCTTCTAGAGACTGTTTTGGGGGTGAGGAGTTGGTGTTACTAATTTATCCCTAGAAATTTTAGTCATCCTATTAGAAAATATGGATTATGTGGATCCCACTACCAACATTTATATGGACTTCACTTAGTATGAGCCTACTGTTGGTGCCAAATTCCATTTGATGTTGTTAAAAATAATATTTATGAAATACAAATGCGTATTTTGAATCATCAGATGACATTGAGATTCTACAGGAGGTGCACACATGATTTATGATTGGTAAACAAGATTAATATCTGCAGGAAAAAACATGTGCACCAAATTTGATGTCAAATGAATTCTTTAGCATCGACCATCCAAAAAATATCCAAGTCAGAGGTGCTAAAGAAATCATGCCACCGAACAAGAAAATAGTCCACACACAACATTGTTCATTCCCAATGTGATGGAAATTTGAACTTCCAATTAATCTGTTTTGTTCACCACCACTAATGTTTTTTCATATAAATAGAAGCACACCCCTTACCATCAGGGTACTATTTCAGATAACGAACCATCACTTCCCATTGCATAATATTAACCCTTTCACAACCACAAAAAGGCCTATCGCTAAGGTACCAAATTATTCGTCACATGTCTCCTAGGGGTCCCCCTTTTAGTGGCCCCACTAGGGATTTAACCTCACCCACTTCCTTTTACTATAAGCAAATTATTCACAAAATATCATTCTTGTGTGCATGTTTTCCCATAGGCTATGTCAGTATTGCACAAATCCCCTAATCTTTCGTGTGAAACACCCATTTTTCATGCATCCCCTTATCATGTGTTCAAGAAATCAATCATGCATTCACCGCTCCCTACACCCTCCATGAGTTTTCCGTACCCTAATGTACCATGTCTAAGCCCCTCTTAGGAACAACACCCCTATCTTGTGTGCACATACTCCATAGAGCCCTTGAGGTTTGCGTGTATTTATTTCATAGTCCCTCAAGTGGAGTTCCTTTTTGTGATAACATACATAAAGGTTCTTCACATAGTTACTCTGATATCTATTGGTTATTAACATAGCTACACTAACATGGACCCTCAATGGATCACTTCACAACCACGTTAATACATGGTGTTTCTTTTCCCTTACCTCCCCCAATTGTTGGTTGGTACATAATATGTATGTCCTAGAGGTTTGAAGAGATCCCTCATCATTTGATTTAGTGTACATTAAATATCAATGAAATCTCATGTCTTCAACACGTGATGTTTAACTATAATTGCTCCATTTTTTTCAGTCCATGAAGATCATAGGGGATGGAAATCAGTTCCCTACACTTATCTCTTTCCCTCTCGGATTTGTCACTATATAAACCTTAGTCAGCCATTGTGTAAGCCCCATAACTCCTTGGTAGGGTCCCCCTGTATGATGGCCATATCTTCCTCATACATCTGGACACCTTACAAGATCATCCCAATTGTCATCTCACTAGACAGCTTCTACGCATAATCTCCAAACCATCCCTCAGGTCCACACATCTAATGACACAATCATTGGGTCTGTTTCTACAGCGTGTTTCCAATACAAAGAATAAATCACATTGGATTAGATTTTAACATTGACCATGAAATCCTCTTTGTCCTACAAACAATACATAACCACACCCCTTCAACTTAAGTACGTGGAATTTGATCTCTTCTTTATAAGAAGGGTACGTAGGCAACCTCTGTATGGATAAATCCCCTCAATCCTCACAATCCATATGTTACTTCCATTATATTCTAGTTCACCCTTCTTTGATCATGATTTTAAACAGTATGTTCCCTAAACTATGTGGGATTTCATTCCATTCGGGTATGTAGGAAGCCTCTACGAGGTTCAATCCCAACTAAAGGCCAACCATGGTACTCTCTCATAGGGACTCACCCTCCTTGTGTGACATCATCCCTTTTTGTGACTCATCTCTATAATCTACCTCCATGAGGCTTTCTAATCTATTTGGGTAGCTAACCAAAAATAATCCCCCACACTCAATCCATACTAATCCAACTAAGAGTTTCTTTCTTGTAATGGGATTCTAAACATATATAATCCCCAAACATATCATCAAGTTGTTATCCCTTGTGTACAACCCAATTCATTGACCCATTCATGATCTACGTGGACTTTGATCATTTCCCTTTTGAGAACGAGACATCCAAAGCCTCCTCGTGGTTCAATACCAACCCTCTCTTCATACTTGTCTCTTTGTCGAGCCTTTGTGTCACAGTAATATCATTAATTTTCCCATAGGATCCATTCCCATTAGGTCCCCATACATGAATCCATTCTCATGATCCACCTCCTAATGTGACTCATCACCCTATTCCAGATCTATGTGAACATTGATACCCTACCACCAGGATATGTAGAAAACCTACTTGAGGTTCAATATCTATACAGTCACCTTCACCCAAGTTCTATGTTTCATCTCAATTCAATCCACCCTTCTAGAGTATAACCATATACATCTTAATTATTCATGGGACCTACATCTCGGTGATATCATGCCATCCATACAGGCATCTAACCATGTGTAAGGCCCATTCATCTCATTTCTCTTTGTAGCACCCGAGCCGCTAACCACGTGTAAGACCCAACATGCTTTCAGGTTGTTTTCCATTGTGTACAGCCCGATCTCAGGACTCACCCTCTCAAACAATTTGTGTTTTGATCCTTTTCATCAAAAAAGGTTATGTATGAAGAATCCTCCAGGTTTAAATTCCATCCAATGGTAATCCTTGTTGTCCCCTTTGTTGGGACTCACCATCATCTGATCCTCCCTTAGTGGTGTCAAGAACAACTATCACAGTGTGAAACCGTCCCCTTTGTGGTATATACCATCATGGGTCCATCATTACAAGGCATTCTAACTGGCACATCTTGTAAAATTTGTAGGTGATCATTCTTAGGGATATGTCAATCTGATCCACTCACATTACTGTCTCGATTAGTGTAATCCAACTGCTCAAGATGTAAAACTCACGGTATACCCCATGTTAAACATAGTAAACCGATGAGTAAAAAAGATACATGCCTCTAATATTCAATTTCCCTCAATAATCATGGTATTTCATGTGATTTCATGCCCTCGATAATCCCTCTGTTAATGAAAAATCCCAGTGTACCAGTGTTTTAGCAACCACACATGCCGGCTATTCCAAATGAGACTCCTCTCCTGACTGAAGATTTTTTCCCTAACCTCCCTTTTTGAAATGACTTGAAAGACGTAGTGTAATCAGTAGTTTTCCTCAATGACATGGAACTAGGAAGAGTTTCATGAACAATGTCATAATCTTTGATGGAAACCTAGACATGGAAATGAATTCTGAAGAGGGATCCACATAACATCCCATCATCCCATTTTGATCAAGGAGAAAAGAATCCCCCATGAGGTTATGTATGTCCACTGACTTTGGAATGAAGGAATGCAGATAAATAATGTCACCCTTTTGACCAAATATCCCCACACATAGAGGCACAATGAGGCATACCCCAGTGAAAAGGATTCAGAAACAGAAATGGTGAACCCGATGTGAAATTATTATCAAAAATATAGGGATGATAAGGATTTGTTACATTAGTAGATATGTTCATCATCAAATCTAGCTATTCATAACCAGGTCCTGCCAAGAAAACACATGGTCTGGCGTGAAACCCACCAGATATTTGGGGTGTTAATTTTTTGGCATACACATCTATAATGATGTTAGTGGTCACCATTCTATATAGATATTGAAGACTGAACAATTTTGGTGGATTGGGCATTTCATTCCTAATATTTATATTGATTGTTGAATATTCCCTCTTTGAAGGACCCAAACTACAGTTCTAGGAAACCAATCACCTCCTGACCATAGGCATGGAGGAATGCGTAATTCCAATTCCGAAAACACGAATGGCCACACCTCCTCCAAAACAACATCTAGTACCACAACTACTGTGTTCATATTCTTCGTCTAAACATCCTAAATAGTCTAATAGAGAGTAATGTAAATTCTTGTCTGTTGATATAAAAATGGGGAACATATTGATGAGGGATATGGCCCGCCATGATATGGAGGCCTCAATGTGCCGCCATCACTATTTATCTCTAAGTCTATGCAAGGATCTGCTACACCCCACTAAGATCTTCAATCATTTAGGGATCCTCTCCCTTGAACGATCTTATGACTCACGCCCTTACAATGACGATATAATGGGTGTCTGAGTCCTCCAGTCTGCAACATTTTCTAGGGAGCGGCCAAAGAGGGCTCCCACCAGCCCACATCACCACTTCCATCAGGTTGTACTAATTGGGGATAAGGTAGTCCATACCCATAAACATCCATCCCTATCTCATATAAACTAACACAAATTATGGGTGAATTATTAGGAGGATTTATTCAAAGGGGAATCATTGTCTAAGATTTTAGTGTCTTGAGGATCCACCGATGTGTTCAATAACCTCCCTATTACTGCAATACTGGTTCACCTCTACAACTGATCAGGGTCGACACCTCAGACACCCCAATGGATGTCTGGGTTGACACTCCCAATTGAAGACACACAAAGAATATATAGTGGGTTGAACCAAGATGATGAGATTCAGTATGGAGGTCATCCCTATAACATTGTTATCCAAAGAGGAGGTCCTCCTCAAACCCACATTCAGCATGAAGCTCCTCCCCATGTCTCCATTACCATTTGAAATGGTGGTCCTCTTTGTTCTCACGATCCATGGTCTATTGTTTTTATTTATATTTCATGTCATGAATGTGAATTCCATCCTAGAATCATCATCTACTCAAGAGGGGGCCCTCCCCATGGCATCATCAATCATCGAGAAGGTCCTCTTCACTAGGTCACCCATCAGCATCGAGGTCCTCCATGTATTTTCACCGACTTCAGGGGTGTTCATACCCGTGTTCTATTATACATTTTCCCAGGTGATCCTCAAACACCAGTTCATCTGGATGGAGGTCCTCCCTATGTTGAAGATATTCGTTTCCCTAAAGAATCACCTCAAGGCAGGGGGAAGAACTGTCACTACTGAAAGAAGGATATTGAGAATTACAAAATCATGGTCAATCATATCTTATTTTCAGACTCTGATGTAGAGTTTAAATTGATGGTGGATCCCTCACCCTATCCTCTGTATCATGGTTTGGATAAGGGACTCGACATATCATCATTGTATTATGAGAAAGAGAGATGCACTATATCCCTAAATATTTATGTAGATACATACAACAGAGAGTGGATTTGGATATTTTCCATGGCCTTATTGTACAACCCTCTCTATCATCACCAAGATAATTCTCTACTTAGACAATATATTATAGGGAGTTGATCTAGGGACCGGTCGATAATGATCACCTTCATGATCTGCTACCCAAGGCCACTACCCCTACATAAGAAGATGGGGCTAGTACCACATCCTATAGAGAAGTGTTGATACACTTAGTGTATCCAATTGATAAAATCCATGATGCATCAGTTTTTCATCTCATGCATTGTACTCTCCACTGTCCAGTCTACCACTATAATGTCCCATGTTAGTGTTGTTATCAGTCAGTCAACAGACCCCAGTTAATGAGTGGGGAAACAAAGGGTCGGATCCCGAGTCTGAGAGAAGATTATTGTGGGACATTATTCTAGGGTAACATCTCCCCATGATGTTCTAGAAAATTTCTGATGTAATATTATATAACCCAGAGTCCCTCCCACAAGGTGATGTTGGGTTCTTTCAAAGAAACATAGGGATGACACATTTCCATTTATTACATCATTGGTTAGCTTACCCCAAGTGTCGGTAACACTTCAACGACATTGACCAATAATGTCGATTGGTTGTGTTAGTAACACTATTTGTTACTCGATGCACTACATCACATGGTTGTCATCAGAATATCTTACAATGATGAATCTAGTGATTTAATATCTACTATAGAGTTGCAAGGGAGGCTTCCCCACATGTCCGGATCCAAGGATATGGGCGGCATACTGTCATGCATTTTAATTCCATCTTGTGACAACCTAGTTTATCTGGTGTCATTGGGGATATTACTATATACATGGCCTCAGTGGACATGGTTTTTCATCAGATATAAGAAAAAGGGGGAATTAGTCTAGGTTATGGAGAATATGAACAACCCACTGGGACAACCTAGTTTCCGGCAGACCCTGAAAGTGTCCACAATCTCCAATAAAGGAAGACACTTGGTCTCGAAGAACTGAACAGGACATTTCCCTTGGTTCGAGATCATAGTAAGGGAAAATCACATGATAGGATAGTCAAGCCCTCTAACTAGACCGATTCAGTATAGAATAAAAAAGAGGATCCCAAAAATACAGCACAGTAACAATATCTTGAAAAACATAGAAGGATCATCGATGAGCTCCTTACTGAGTGAACCATGGAAAAATTCCAAATTTTAGTAATCCTCGTCATTATAAAATATATATTCCATAGGGGTAGTAGGAGAAATCATAGAATCTCCATTTAATGTTGACCAATATCGATTTGGATAGCCCTGCATTTGACGACCGAGTAGAGGCTGATGTATGTGGAAAAAGATCCTGTTATAAATCAATGAATCCATCCTAGCTGTATGAAAACCCTCATCACGGACTAGGCTCAGTTTCCTGGGGCCTCTCTACAGGTTCTTCCGGAAATCCCTCGGGTAATTACACTAGCTACTCCAGGATACCCTCATCCATCTTAATAGGTTGAATAACTTGTCCATGATTTGGTAGTTTAGAATCCTCTCCAAGATAAGAATCCTCATCATGACGATCCAATGGATATTCTCATCACACACCTAGAGGCTCTTGAAACCTAATAGCTTGCGATTTATCTTGATGGAAATAAATATCCAGTATGGGTGGATGATAAGATAACACCTCTAAGATTCATGAATCATACCTTCTCCCATTTTAATGGTACGAGTGATTTCTGCTGGATTTGGCCAACATTATTTCATGGTGTGGACCCATGATTGAAAAGTTAGAACAACAAGAAGCTGCTAAACTCGGATGCCTCATACAAACACTAGAAGGGCCCACATTCTTCTGGTACATCCCTTTATACATTTTTGCTAATGATGGTTGAGAGGATATCTATCGGCAGTTTCTGTATCTTCTCAGTTTCATAACTCATAATACTAGTATTTCTAAACTCTTAAAGTGAACAAAATGTACAAATGAGTGAGTATTATAATTTATCACCAAGTGAAAGGGCCTCATATATTTACTAAACATATCTCAAACTTATAAACAACTTCTAATTATGTTTGTATGGAATATGAATAATTGACTAGTTCCTTCTATCATCACTAAAAACATGCAAAATGTATTTCGGGAATTCTCTAAAAAGGCTCAATGTCTAGAGGAATACATTCAAAAAGAAAATAATGGGTTATTGTTTCCTCCCACAGCTCCCACAAAAAGAGCTTACAGGTTTGAGACTGCTGATTTTTCCCATATAGAATCCCTTAGACTACTATAATTGTTACCAAACGGGCCACTTCTACAGTCTCGTTTAGGGACCCCACATCAGGCGCAACCTCTTTCTCACAATTATCCACCTCAAAATCAGTAGGTACCACTACATAACGCACCCTGTTAGCTTTGGAGATACAATCTAGTTCCACCTCCTTTCCAGGCTCCAGTTCATCATCATGGAACGAATCTCAGATTCCCTTTCTCGAATCGGAGTAAACAAACCAACTAATTCAATGAACTCAGGACCCCTTCTATTTCTGGAGTGCCTTAGACCAGGGAATCCTACGACGTCCTAAATTCATGAGGATTGAAGAGTCAGATGTCACTGATAACCCTAATTACTTCCCCTATCAAGGGTTCTCTAGACACACTCTAACGAGGTGTTATGTGTTCAAATACTAGCTCCCTGGAAATTTTGATAACAATATAGTCATATAGGGTCCGACCCTGAAACAGGTGTCATGTGTGTTTGAAAATCATGACCACAATAGTGAGGGTGAATGGTACCAGGTCCCCAGCTGAGGGACTCACAAGTATAGGGATCAGATGGCAAGAAAGTTAGTTTCCCATGCCCTTGGTATTATCTATGCCTATCTGAATCAACCTAATCCTTCCTCACATACTGTTATTCCCCTATATAAAATTTCGTCATCGACATCTCAACATTTTTGCATCTCGAAAGAGTTGGTTCCAACAACACATTGAGAAGCAATGTTATCCATTGATACTAAATCTATCATGTACTCTGAGAGATTTCATGCCATGAAGAATGGGGATTTCCACAAGAGTTCACCTAGTATTTGAGGATTCATATATTGTTGATTAGAAGTATTCCTTAGTGAGTAATGTCTAACTAGTGGACAGATTCATGGTCCCTAAAGATGAGGAATTATAGGAAAACCCTTATAATCTCCCTAGATGACGCTAATGTTGACGAAACTATGGATATCTGAAGACTCAATGTGTGTCTCCCAATGCATCCAACCAAACCATGCATTCCACTGAGTCTAGACAATAAGATCATCACATGACTTAGTATTCTTGTATTGTCACCATGTTTCATGAGATACAATTCCCCCAGTATTTTTTCTACTCGACATTAAAAATTGGGCATGATCGTGGTATGATTAGCCACATATAGATAATTTCAGGAAAATATCATCCAAAAATCAGATGGAATTAATTCTATGAGATTTAGCTAGTGGGAAGACGGAGACACCCAGCATGAGAAGAAATCTGCCACACTAGCCTAGAGCGTCTGTCATACCTCCTGCCACAGAGCAACCTCTTATCGGGGTAAATGTGAACCTGGCAAGGAAGTATGATGTTCCCAATAACCTTGTCAGCATCCATAAAAAACATTTTATTCTTGAAGCTCTACACATGTATTAAGATATTCATGAATCCTTCATAGAATTTTTAAATATCCCCCTCTAATTTGAAACATAGGTAGTGGTCGCTGATGCCATCCGTGCTGAGGATGCTGAACATACAGAATGTCCAACAATCATCTCATTCATAGGGGAATATGAATCTTCTTTTATATAGGGGATCTTCCAACCAATGTATATCAATATTTAGTTCAATGTCATAGAGGTATGACATTGTGTCATCTGCATGGGTTTTGGTATCAATATCATCAGAAGCTGGACACTCTACAGGTTATGGTTTTCTAAAACTTATCTAAATCCATGTTACCTAATGATTCAATTTTATGATAGGATAGAGCATACATGTATTGCAAAAATATTCCTGATGACACAATTTGTTGTCCGGACTGCCAGCACAAAGTTCATGTTTGTCTTATAGGACACCACCTACAATGCCCTCATGGGTAGACCCTTGCTCTCGATTTACACAACAGTTCCCTTTGTGTATGACCAATGCCTCATGTACTCTATTAATGGTCAGATTGGTGTGTTACAAGGTGATGTGTTTCCCATATCCTCTTGTGTGGATGTATTCTATGATTATGACTACTACATATGAAAGAACAAGCATGTTAGTTCCAATGAGGTTGAGCATACTACTGTTGTAGATGGAACATAGAAAAACATGGGTGATTCCAAAATTCTCACAAATCCCTGATTGGAGACCATAACCCCAATCAAAGAAAAATTATTTTTCATCTATATGAAAAGGTTAATGCGAGTCCCTCAGTGAATGGAAATTAGGAAGATCTTTTCATACTCCTACATGAATTAGGCATCAGTGATCCAAGAACCCCTTACCCCAATACGTAATCAGGATGTTCGGCCCAGGGGAAAAAAATACACCATAATTTTTTATTTTTCCAAGCGAGGTTGAATAGTGTCAAGAAGAATCACCAATACTACATTGATATTATCAATAATGGACCATTGTATGGAAGGACTAACAGAATTATACTGAAATCTTTTATCGCCAAGATTTTAGTAGCACAAGAGTCCCCTAATGAAGATTCTACTACTGCTCAGGGTGGCACCATCATTCCATCAAAATAATCCAAATTAGAATAATTTCCCTTACTAATGATTATTTCATTGTGGATAAATATAAGGATTCGGAGGATGATCCTATTGTGGTTGAGGAAGGCATCTCAACCACTAATGATGATATGATATACGTGATCCTCAACACCGAAACAGATCTAAAACCAACATTGTTTAGTGAATCCATGTCTACAATAGAGAAGAAGAATATGTGGGTTTCTTGAATTAACAACAAGAAGTATTTTCCTAGAGCTATGGTGATATTCCAGCACTAGATCATTAGGTCATCATCTACAACATTGGTCACCTGATAAACCATCATGGGTTGAACAACCACCCTGAATGATTTACTCTTCTCATGGTTCCATGGTTGAGGCCAAAGTTGAGCTCATTAAATCCAACATTGTTAAGGATATAGATTACATAGAATGGATAGCCAAAATCATTCCCATATGAAATAAGAAAGGACATATTGGGGTCGTCATTGACCTCGAAGATCTCAACCATCACTATCCGATGTATGATTTTCTCCTTCCTACGATAAATATATTGATCGATGATACTTCCAGATTACAAGATCTCTCCTTTACAGATGGGTATTCTTGATATAATCAAATCTGAATGGCCACTTAGGATAATGTGTCTACTACCATCATATCACCACAGGTTACATTCTATTACCAAGTAATTACATTCGGTCTAATGAATATAGGTGCCAAATATCAATGCACCATGCAACAAGTATAAAAGATGATCCTCATGAAATTGGTGGAATTCTATGAGGACTATTTTGTGGTCATTTTCTGCCAGTATAAGGACCATATCATAGATCCTAATAATTTTTTGGCATCAGTTTATCACTCCATCAGATGATGAAACCCTTGATGTTTTCCTTTAGTGTTACCTATGGATTGTTTCATATCATTGTCATTATATATAGTGTAATTGAGATCAATCTAGAGAATATCAAGTCCATAATCCAAATGCCTTTTTTGAGAAACATTTTGGAGCAATGAGGATTTTAAGGTCTCTTAAACTACATATGTGGATTCACTGTGAATCTGGCCACCAAGTGTAAGCCCTTATCTCAGCTCATGAAAAAAGATGATGACTACAAATGGGATAAAGAGTGTCATAACTTTTTTGACGAGATCAAGTAGTACCTTCTACTACTTCTAGTTCGGATGCCACCCATATCTAGAAAAGCCTTAATACTTTATATTATCTCAATGGAATAGTCTCTTGGTTCCTTTCTTGCCTAAAAGAAAAAACAGTGGATAGAGAGTAGTTTATACTCTATCATCTGCATTCCCCTCGATATAGAGAACATATATTCCTCTATAGAGACTAGTTTTCTTACCCTAGTATTCGAAATACAAAAATCTAACTTTAAATATGGAAGTATGAGATACAACTGGTGTCTCATTTATAAATTATGAATTACATTCTGAATCACCTCATGTTGATAGGCAATTTATCCTAGTCGGTAGTTGTAATTACATGAACATTTGTATAATATTTTGAGTTATGGAAATTTATGTATTACTATGTTATAATAAATAATATATATATATATATGTGTGTGTATAAACGAATTGTGACCTTTGGGGTTGAACTTTATATGGCCATTTATCAATATGACCATTAGAAACAATAATTAAATTTTAATGTTACAATTTTGGTTTAAAATATAAATAATAATGGATAATTAATGTAGATAGAAGAGTCGATGGACTCAGCTAGTAGACTCTGGACATATGGTGCCCATATATCAGAGCTTGTGAAGGAGTTAGAATCATAGGTCTTCTCTCTAGACTAATACAAGGTTGAGCTTCAACAAGTTAATCATTTAAGTAATGGCCTTCAGGATGTGTCTATGCTGATAGAAATCAGCACTCTGGAAATGTTGTTCGAGACACCCCATGATTCTATCACCATTTCACACCTTACTCATAAGTCCTTACAGTTTTTATAAGAGGTTACGTAATGAGTCCATAGTTACATTGGGTAATCCTTTTGTATGACTAAAATTGTTATTTCTCATTAAGGATTTTTTTATTTTAAAATGTCCAAATAAAAATAGGATGAATATATGGAAGTTTAATATTATTGATGAATATTGAAAAAAGATTATTTTAAAATATTTTCAATACTATATATAAATAATAATGTTAAATGATTTTCAAAAAATAGATAAATACAGTTTTGATGAGTAAGAAATATAGATTCTGATATGATCCACTTAATTTTTGACGAATAATTATTTATGGAAAGTGATATTACCCTTATGAATAGTAATATGATTAATGGAATATTAACCTCACTTAAGTGTGTATAAATATAATTTATAAATCCTGAATGGTAATATGATATAATAGCATAAGTAAAAATCTGCTTTATAAATTATAGGTTAACTATTAGTATTATTTTTGGTTAAATAGTAATTTTACATAACAAATAAATATATCATATTTGAAAAATTATTTTCATAAAAAAGATTTCTTATTTGAATTCAAGACATCGATTTTAGGTTAGGGTAAATTTATGATATTTTTATAAAATGTTATTTTTCATTGAATTGTAAAAAGAGAGTTTTGATTTTGTGTGTGTTTAATGACATCATTAATGATTTAGTAATGATTTAATAAAGCTAGTCGACTCTTGAGTAATAAAATATGTTATAAGGTATCCAAATTTTCTAATACTGTGAGATACTACCATGGTTATACCCATGGTTTTTCAAATACCACTAATGAGGTGTCCCTTGGAAATTAAAAAAATATTACCTAACTTTTTCTATAAATACCAACTCATTCCTGCATTCCTTTCATTCAAATTTACTCCTCAACAAAGATTAGATCTTTTTTCCTCTCATGGAGTCCTCCCAAGGTTCCCTCAGCCCCCAACCCCTTATTACTAGTCATCAAGTATTAGAAGATACACTACAAGCAAAGGGAACCTTTTAACCCCATATTGATGTCAATATTTTTTTTTCTATTATGTCTTTTAATTTTTATTTTATTATTCATAGGTATTAAATTATATATCTTTATTGGTATCCATATTATCTCCAAATGATGAGATACCCCTTTCACTATCATCAACTAATTTTTTGAATATGTATGTGACATTGTTGGGCTGCCAAATTTTTATTTGGGAATTGAAAACTTCTCTTATTTAATTAAAGTTGTATTCTATGTGTTATGCCTTTATTGTTTCAATATCATATTGTTATTTCCATTTTATTCTATCCATATATTGTATAATGAATTTTTTATTAATTGGTGACCCAATTCCCCACCATTGATTTTATTTTCTAAAACCATGTTGCTTACCCGTTATGCTGAAAAATTACCATCTCAATATCTCTCACTTTTTCTATAAAATTCTATTATTTTATTTGTGAGAATAAAAAAACCTATATCATTTAATGAATCTATTCACCAAGAATTAAATTTTATATATTTAATTCTGTAATTGACATACATAAATGCTTGTTCCCTTTCTTCGGGTTTTTAATGACATAATGGTCATTTTTTAATCAGTTTTTGTAAGACCTCACGATTAAGATATGATACCCCTTTCATTAATTATCATTGGTTTATTTATCAATTTTTTAAATATGATATATTTCTCCAAAATAAAAATAAATACATTTTAAGGGTGTTCCATGATAGTTATCCAATTCATAGGGTAACAAAATTAATCTTTAAGGATGGAAAGATTTATGAATGTATGGTGAATATCTTTTGTAATTTTTATGACACCTTGGGGATTGACCTTAGTGATATGATTATGAATGATTAAATTAAATTTTTAACCCACATTCTCAAGATATCAATAACTTTACTATTATCATTATATGTCTCTTCTCATTCCTTTATGATACTTTCTCATGTTCTTGTCATATTCACTCATGTTCAATTGTAAACTATTTTCTATGTTTTTTTTACAGGGCCATATGATCACCCTTTCAATTCATGTATGTTCCCATATAATGAGATGTAGTAATTATAATATGGATGAAATTTTCATGAATCATTTATTGATTATTAAAAGTGTTTATATGTTTTCATGTAGTATGTACCTTTTTTCCAAGACACTAGACATTAATGATATTCTGTTTGTAAAATGTAATAAAAAGTATGTAATAAGAAGGAATGAAGATATAGTTTGTATAAAAGGTTAGATTATTTATGGAATATAAGATATGAAAACATTAAGATGAACCCTTGAGAAATGTTTAAATATACTAAAAAATTATTGTATTTTGGAGAAATATTAACTATATGGTTTCTAGAAAACTAAATCTTTGTTGGAATACAAAAAAGTGGATGTGGTTCTCACAATGATATATCTAGGGGTAATACCCATATAAACATATTTGGGATATGAACATACAAGAATTGGTGCATGAAAACTGGCCCTGATTTACTCCTTGTTTGACACTCTTGGGGGATATTGTAGGTTAAGTAGAATCTTTTTATGAATCTTTATGAACAAATTATAGAGAAATGTAGTTTTTATTGTAGAATAATATGTTTCATCATGAGTTTTTAAGATAAAAAATATCCTTTATAGATATAAGACTTGTAAATGAAATCATTTTCTCACTAAGGTTTTATTCTTTTAGAAAATAGTGGGATATAGGAGAAACCATGCAAATGGTGACTACAATGGACCATGTGCTGATGGCCCTCTAATGGAAAGTGGAATGGAAAATTTCATGAGAATTATGAACCAAAAATCTCATGTTATGGGAAATAATCTGAATCAATCAGGAATAATAATTTCAGCTCAAAGGGAACAACATCTTATTGACTCTTTTAGGGATCAATGGACACCATCCTTCAATGGATCTACAGACCCATTGATTGCTGAACAGAAGATCAAATCTACCATGAAGATCTTTTTTGTGCTCCATTTTTCAGAACATTAAAAGGACAACTTGGATATTTACCTCTTAGAGGTATAAATTGAGCATTGGTGGGAACTAATTCGAAACAGGATTCCAGGAGTGGAGGTTAAATATTTTGAGTGGAAATTTTTTAGATAGATATTATTCTATATGTATTTCCTGCATTCTATGGGAACAAAATTTGAGAAGGTGTTTCAAGAGATTAATTTGAAGGAGAATGAATCTGTTGGAAGCTATGAGATGAAGATCAGAAGACATTCACATTACACTACATGGTTTATAAAGGGTCCAAATTGAACGTTTGATATATTCTTTGGTTGAATAGGTACACATCTATGGAAGACTATATCCAACCAATACTGTGATAGCTATGATGAAATCATGTGGACTTATGTGAATGTCATACAGGAGTTTGGCGAGACACATTGGTCTCACAGATCCAATGATAATTAGAGATTAGTGGATCTTTTGGTAGGGAGGATATGTGATTAGAGAGGAGGAGTCAAGAAATTACAACATCCCATGGGTAAAAAATGTGTGATGAAGAATTTGGGAACTACATTATTGACAGCAGGAAGTGATACATGTTTGGAAGATATGGCAATATCATGTGGAATTATCGTAGAGAGGTGATGCCTCAAAATCCCAACACTAACGACAAATGGATTATGGTGTAGGCTCTACATAAATTGAAATGATTTCTATGTTTGTGAGTGTGTGTGTATAACATTGACACTTATCCAATCACTATCCAAATCTGAGGGCAGTGGAGGAAAATCACAACCAGCCTCAGAAAAGGCCAAGGGATCATGATCGAGATTTTTATATCAGAACAACTGATATTGAAGCTCCAAATTATGTGGTCACATGCAATCCTATTTTTCTCTCAAAGATATTAAGTACATTGTTTGATTCTAGTTCTATTCATTCCATTATTTACTCCATGTTTGTGAAGAATTTAGAATCAATATATAAATTACTAAAAGTGGAGTTATCATTCAAGACTCTCAGTGGGATTATCCAAGCATCATCAATGTTTAAAAACACTAGTATTTACTTTAGTGAGCACAATATTATCGAAAATCTTGTAGTCATTCCAATGTTCTAATTGGAAATTATACTAGGGATGGACTTGATCTCAAGGTATAATTATAAGATGAAATGTAGAAGCAAGGAAATATCAATATACAATAATGGGAAACATACATTTTTCTACCATGAAGAGATATCTAAACCTTATCATTTTCTAGAAAAACCTCTTATCTTCTTTTTTATGGATCTAATTTTTGAATAAGAATATGGAAAAGAGAGTATAAGGATAGAAAATGTCCCCATAATCCTAAAATATCTTCACCTATTTTAGGAGATGTTACACAGACCTCCCCAATAAAATGAGGTAGATTTCTCTGTTGAAATCATACTTGGATCTCATCTGATATGAAATACCCCATATAATATGGAAATTTTATAGATGGAAGAATTAAAGAAACATCTATGAGATATTTTTGGGAATGGGTTTATCTGAATGAGTGTGTCTTTGTGGGGAGAAAATGTTCCCTTTATCGTGAATAAGGATGGATCAATGAGTCAATGAATTGATTAATGATAACTAAATAGAATCACAATGGAGAAAAAATACCCTAGTCAAATAATTTATCACTTATTTGACCAACTTCATGTTGAAGAATTCCTCTCTATGAATGATCATTGATTCAGTTATCATTAATTGATTGTGATGAATGAGGTTATTGCAAAAACCTCATCCCGATCAATATATGGTCATTATGGGTTTGTTGTTATGCAATTCAAACTGACTAAAGCTCATACTATTTTTACGAATTTTATGAATAGAGTCATTAGGTACTAACTTTATAACATTTTGGTAGTTTTTATTTATGATATTATGATATATTCATTAATTCATGAGGACTGTGAGGATAATCTAAGGGATATTATGAAAACTCTATAGAATGAAATGCTTTTGGAATGTTTAGAAAATTTGAAATTTGTTTATAAGAAGTTTCATTCATGGGGAGAATTGTAACTAATGATGGAATCATATTTATCCCTATAAAGACATAGGATGTTGATGAGTGGATCGATCCTAAAAAAATAACATTAAATTGTAGTTTCTTATTATTATAAAGATATTATAGGAGGTATGTGAATTTTTTTTCACAAATTTCTAATCCACTAACATAGTTAACTTGAAAAGGGATTAATTTCATCTAGAAAAAGAAGTGTGATGAATGTTTCCCCTAGTTAAATATATGATTGGTTGTTGCAGCTATGTTAACTCTACCCTGGAGTATATGAGGATTATTTATTTTTAGAAACTAATCTTGGAAATGGATTGGGTGAGTCCTCATGCGAAATGACAAGGTGATGGATTATGAATCTAGAATGATGAAGAATAACGAGCAGGACTATCCTACGCATGATATTGAGCTGGCTATAGTAGTATTTTCTTCGAAGATTTGGAGTTACTATATTTATAGGGAGAAATATTATATATACATAGACCATCAATCATTGAAGTGAATGTTCACCTAAATTGAATTGAACAAGAGAAGGAGGAGATGATTGGAACTTCATAATGATTATTATTGTTCAATTCATTATCATCCTAAAAGATCAAACAATGTCATTGATGCATTATATAGGATACATATAGTTGGTCTATCCTTGATGCGGATTCAAAGAGATCCCATGATCTTAGATCTATTTAAAATAGACATGTAAATTATAAGGTAAGGGAAATAATCAACCCTATCCCAAATGATTTCTAAACCGTCATTAATAGTGAATATCATGAAATTACATATATAAGACCCTTTGTTACAGACTATCTTTAAGGTTTTGAATGATGGTATGTTTCCTGAGTTCAATATTGATCAAGAAGGTTTCTTGAATTTTTTTACAAGACTACGTGTTACATATATTTTGGAAATATGGAAAGAGAATATGGTGAAGCTCATAGCCCTAATTTCTCTATACCTCAAGGAGTCATTAAAAATGTATAAGAACCATTGTGATCATTATTGGTGGACTAAAATGAAAAGGGGGATTGATGACAAGAGTACAAGGTACCTGGTATGTTTTCATGTGAATGCATAGAGACTTCTTCATAAAGTTCTATTACAATTGCTTCCCTTTCCAGTATCGAAGTGGAACAATATCAATATGGACATTGTCACTGGTCTCCCAAAAAAATCCACTGGAAACAATGTGATATGGGTTATTGGGGACCATCTCACAAAGACATCCCCTTTTATCTCTATTCGGGGATATTTATCTCTTAATCAACATGCCAGTATTTACAAAAAGGTATTGTTAAGGCTGTAATGAGAGAAACATGAAATCATATGTCATCATGATTCAAGGTTCACAACAAAGTTCTATAGAATTCATCAACATGCTATGTGTATCAAATTGAATTTATGTAATTCCTATCACCCACAAAATGATGGCCTAATTAAAAGGACTATTAAAATAGTGGGGGACATGATAAGAAGATTCTCAATGAAATATATAGGTGGATGGGATCAAAATCTCTCATTAGTTGAGTTATCTTACCATAATGGTTTCCACTTGAGCATTTAGATGTCAACCATTGATGTTCTATATGAGATGTGATGTAGATTTTATACTTATTGGGATGATGCTTGTGAGAGAAAAGATTCATGGGCATGATCTCATGCATGAGATGACATAAAAGGTTGATTCCATCTATAACCACATTAACGGTTCCTGAAGTCAAAAGAATAGTTATGCCTACAACATTCGAAGGGACATAGAGTCTGATATTTGTGAAAATGTTTTTCTTCAAATTTTACCTTGGAAGAGAGTTATATTGTTTGGGATGAACGAGAAGCTCATCCATAGGTACATTGTCCCCTACGAAATCCTTAATCAGATAGGGGAAGTGGCCTATTAGATTTTAGTTCCTCTAAATATAGACGAAGTTCACGATTTCTTCCATGTATCCATATTGAGTAATAACATAACTAACCCTTCACATATACTAAATCAATAGGTGTTATAACTGGAACATGAACTCTCTTATGAGGAGAAGCTAGTAGAGATCTTTGATCATAGAGACAAGGTTCTACAAAATTAGACTACCTGCAATGTTAAAGTGTTGTGGAGGAACCACAAATACGATGATGTAATGTGGGAACTAGAGGATTATTTGAGGCATATATACCCACACCATTTCTCTTCAAGGTGTACGAGTTGAAATTTGAGTGATTACATTTATTATAGTGGGATGAATGTAATGACCCAAACATTAGAATAATATTTTGTTTCCTGAAAATGCATGTCTTACTATGTCATAATCAATAAAAAATATCTAATTATAAAAAATGGGACATTTGGGTTTTCATCATATCATTACCATTGGAAACAATAATAATTTTTTATCATTATAATTGTTGTAAGAAAAATAAATAATACTGAGTAATTAATGCAGTAGAAAAAGTTTATGGCCTTATTCAGTAGACTCAGGCCATATGGACACATCTATTAGAGCATGGGAAGGAGGCTTCATCATTGGGATTTAATCTAGACCATTCCCAATCCAAGCATTAATATGATATTATTGAATGTAATATCTATCGGGATATGTTCATGTTAATAGAAATAACCACTCAGGACATGTTTTCTAAGCCACCCCAAAATTTTATAACAATTTCACACCTTACTCTTAGGTCATATGATGTTGTTATAATGGGATATGTATCTAGTCCTTACTTACGTTGTATAATCCATTTTTTTAAATAAAACTGTTGTTTTTTATTTCGGTCAGCTGTAAGAGATATCATAGTTTCTTTCTAGTGAGACTGTTAGATGGTCCAGGAAGTCGACTACGAGACTATCTCTCTTTTGAGGGTATAGGGGAGCATGCCCATTGTGATGCTCCTACTGTAGAGGTTTGAGATCTTGTAGGCATATACTCTTGGATCACCTCTAGTATCTTTTCACCAGAAGAACTCTATCAACTATCTCATCAACCATACTCTATGATTCCTTCCTTGATTTAAGAATGTGTCGTCGCATGATCACATTTTGATACGCCACTACAAAACCGTCGACATACTATGTTGATATAGAGGTAATAACATTAAAGGGAGAAAGGTAATGAATTTCCTAAAGACAGTATTCTTGAACATGATCCAAATTTGGAAATGTATTAAGGCATATTCCTCCTCACAAAATCCTCTATATACATTCTTTGTAATTCACTACATACACCCGAACTGCATAGAAATTCCCGACCACACATAGAGCTCACAAAAAATCCCATTGATCTGGAATACCAATGCACCACACCTAATACATTGAAAATATTCCCTTTGGTGTAGTAAAACTCACTCACCATCTACCACCTAGACTACTAATGTTCTTAGTGGTTGAGAGTAGATGTTTTCATGGTTTCAAATTTGGGTCTTTATCCCTTCCTCTTCGAGCATCAATGGGTGAATTCTAACAACATTCAGTACGGATGGTCATAGACCATCACCTGGAGGGAGGATGGAATTCTAAAAGTCATAACCACCACAATGAGCTAAAACATATCCATGAAGAAACCATAATGCTTTGTATATTCTCATTGGTGTAGTTACTAATGAAATGATCCCCAGATGGTTTTTCAACTTGGTCAACACATGCACTTCCATATTGGCCTTGTTCTTTGCATCCATGATCCTAGACATCACCAATGTCCGTGGGTGGACCCCCATTCTTGTGTCCCATTCTAACATCATCCACACACTCATAAACACAGAAGGAAACCCAATATATCGTACAATCAAGTCTCATCTTTCTTTTATGTCGAATCCGGGTGATTGGTACTCACCTCCTTCCAGGACCATCCAGTATGATTGTATTTTAACCCACTATGATGCATTTGGGCACCACATCGCTTAACCCGACATCTTCACTCCCTTTCCTTATATTAAAAATGGACTGAACCATCTCTAATATGATATATTATATAGTATGTACTTTATTTTCATCTTCTATTTGCCATCTCCAACTGATAAATGCCGGAATTGGGTGTGTTTCCTTTCTCCCAAGACACTCTATATTGAAAAGAGTTATTCAAAATAGTATCCTTCTTAGGTATTTCCTTTAATACAATGGATGTACCAATGACTAATATTTACATATGCAAGGGGGAGGGGGAAATTATTTCTTTTATTGGACCACTGGCTGAAGATCTCTGGAACCATGTTTTTTTGTTGGTAGAAATAGAACTACGATGTCCACACATCCTCAATCAATATGATTTTTTGAAGTTCCACTCCAAAATCCTCAAAAGTCTAGAATTCCCAATACTCCCCTTCCCATAAACATGTTCTATTTTCACAAGAACTAATGTCCCATTACTACCAACCATTGGTTTCATAGGTGATACAGCTCCTAAAAGTTCCCTCGTTGTTAGATGAAGATTCCTCAATAACTGGATTTCTTCACACAATAATCATGGTCTTCAAATACCTGACAAAAATATGTATTTCCCTAAATTTCTCTGGAAGGTGGACTGTTGTTCATGATGTTTTATCGCAGAAGGATGTCTTCATGCATTTCCCAATACTGTAGAGTATCAGTCTAAAAGCCTAGAATAACACCTCTTATAGAAGACCAATGTTCCAAAGTAGGATGTTATTAATCAGAACATAGTATTTTGAGCCTGGGGTAACATAGCAAAGAGCAACTAATTATTGGATACAACTCTTCTCATGTGAAGAATATGAGGGTTTTTTATCATCTTTGTCCTCTATACAGAAGAAGCATCTTTACTCTCAACATCTGTCTATTCAATAGCCATCTCCATCAGATCTCACAATTCACAGAGGGATGTGGGATAAATAATGGTGTTATGGAAGGTAGGATGGATGATACCGCGCAATATGGATAGTAGCCGCAAAAAAATCTATCTATGTCAGTTGCACACTAGATATGGCAGTCGCATGAGTGAACCTAAGGTTGAATTCAATGCAGCAACAAAATTCAAGATCTTTCACAAAAAATGGATAATATTTTTCATATAAGAGAAAAATCACATATCGTACATGAATGTCAAGGTATGGAGCCTATCCTCTATGCTGATTTTTAGGTGTGGACCAGGTCCTCTGTGCACATGGAAGCGTTTT
Organism: Viscum album; assembly: GCA_963277665.1. NCBI lineage: Eukaryota > Viridiplantae > Streptophyta > Magnoliopsida > Santalales > Viscaceae > Viscum > Viscum album. The sequence goes on along the minus strand of OY728157.1, from coordinate 1,254,175,160 downwards.
GTGCACTGAATCATCCTTTTTTTCATGTAATGCCAAACTCTGTTATTTTCATCACCATTTCCCTGGGAACCTGATCATATGGTTCCCTTTCATCTAATATTTCAAGGAGGAAATTTTTTGGTGCTGAATTCTATTTTATTTCATGAAACAATATATTTAAGGTAACTAAGGGGTTTTTTTTGAATTAGAAGACGATCACGAGGCACCCAAGGGAGGTGCACATAATATTTGAGATCAAGGTGTATGATTGAAATCCAGTAGAAAAAATACATTCCAAATGTTATGTAAAATTAATTCATCAATATAAAACATTCAAAAAATAGGAATGTCTAAGGTGCTTATGAAATTGGGTCGGTGTGCAAGAAAATGTAGAGCGTTCAAGATATTGCACGCCCAATGCGAAATCAAAATCCACATCTATGTAGACATCATTGTGCGCCACCATTTAAATTTTTCATATAAATAGAAGTGTGCCACCACACTTCACGGTACCATTCTGGAAGATGAACCATCCCCCTTGTGCATGTAAGACGCCCCCTTCCATGACCTTGGAGAAGACATGGCCCCAAGGTACTGGATCATAAGCCAAAGGCCTCACATGGGTCCTCCATTGGGTGGGCCTACTAAGGAATAAAACTTTCCCATTTATTTTTTACTCTAATGAAATTTGAAAAAAATATCTACCCTTCGTGCATGTATTCCCTTGTACTATGTCAATCTTTTACGCATCACCTCATTTTTCACATGTACCACCATTTTTTGAACAACCTTTTATCTTGTGTCAGATCCTTCAATCTTCTATTCACCCCTTATAATGTGATTCCTATGTTTTCCATAACCTATGGTACCATGTATGATCCCCTCTTGTGCGAAACGCCCGTATATTTCATGAACTTCATCCGTAAAGCCCTCCAGACTAGTGCACAGTGATTTAATATTCCCTTGAGTGGTGTTCCATGTTGTGAAATCCTACCTAATTCTTCTTCACATATTTATGATAATAGATATTTCTTCTTCACACAGATAGGATAATTATTATCCCTCAATGGATCACCCCACAACCCCATTAATACATGGTGTTGATTGTGTGTTACCTCCCCCAAGTGTGGGTTGGTACAAGTTATGTATGTCATAAGGATAAGGATAAAACCCTTATTGTCCAAGTTGTAGGATGTTATTCTACTTTGAAACCCCACCCAGTCAACACATGACATTAATATATGATTTATACATGTATGGTTGGTTTGATAGGATCTGGGGTTATGGGTACTAGTTCCCCCAACTATCTCTTCCAACCTAGGCTTTGTTTCCATGTGAACCTCATGCAGCCTTTGTGTAATCGCAGATACACATTGGTAGCCCTCCCCCTGTGTGATGTCCATATTGTCCTAATACATGTGGAAACCATCCGGGAGATTCCCAATCCTTATCTCTTTAAGATTCTTCTACATGTAATCCCCACACCAACCATCGTGGTCACACCTCTAGTGACACGATCATTGGGTCAAGTAATACCCCTTGTTTCCCGCACCAAGTATGACTCACACGGGCATAGAGTGTAACAGTGAACAAGACATCATATTTAGACTGATAATCATGCATAATCCCCACCCACATCATCATAATTGTGTGGAATTTGTTCTCTACCTTAAATGTAGTGCACGTAGGAAGCCTCTATGAGGTCTTTGGTATTTTTATTTTTTGAGAAATGTATGTAGGAAGACTCCTCAAGGTGCAATCCAAACCAACTCCTCATCCTGGTATCTCCCACTATCATTTTTTTATGGGAAGATCATTCCTTATCCTATTGGTTCCATTTCCTTCAGGTCCCAATCAACATGTCCATTCTCATGAGCCACCTCCTCAAGCAACTCATCGCCACATTCAAGAACTATATGAACATTGATTCCCTACCACATAGATATATAGCTGACCTCCCTGATGTTGATTTCAAATACTATCACCTTCAAATGGGTTCGCTATTTCTTCCCCATTCATTCCACCCTTTGACACTTCATCCATATCCATCGTAATTTTTCCCAGGCCACCACATCCCTATGAAATAATGTCATACATATGACCAACTAACCAAGCGTAAGCCCCATTCATCAAATTTCTTTATGTAGTATGTGAGTCTATAACCATTCTTAATCCCCAACTTGATTCCAAGTTACATTCCATTTTTTAAACCCCAATATTATGACTGAACCTCTCGATATACATGGGTTTTGATCCATGTTTTCTAAATTGGGTACGTAAGAAGCCTTCACAAGGTTAAATCCCACCCAATGGTAATCTGTGGCATCCACTTTGTTGGGACCCAACGTCATCTGATCCAACATTTGTGGTGTCCAAGTCAGCCTTCAATATGTGAAACCTTCCCCTTTGTGGGACACACCATCCTTGGTCCGCCCTTATTTGGTGTTTAGACCTCACAATGTGGTAAGAATTTTAGGTGTTCCTCCTTAGAAAATATCTATCTTTTCCACTTTCATCTATTCCCTAATCCTTCTGATATGTATCCTCTAGATGATAAACTCATAGAATACCCTATATTAAACATTCAAAGCCAATGAAAACATTAGAGACATGCTTATTGCATACAATTCCATGTATACGATGTGGGATACCTTTGGCTTCTACACCCTCGAGAGGCCCACTTATAAGGGAAAATCAAATAGTTCTGTTGTTTCAGTGTCTAGATATTTTAAAAATTCTCAATGTGACTACTCTATTGAATATAGGCCACTTCCCTAACATAGCCCCATTACAATGTCCTGACAAAAGCAATGTAATCCAGTAGCATCCACAATGATATAACACTAGGATGCATTTCACGAAAAACATCTTAATAATTATGGGAGACCCTAACTAGGAAATGAATTATGAGGATGAATCCATTGAAGGAGAGGCTGATATCCCATCATCCCATTTGGATCAAGGAGAAAACGTCCCAATAGGAGTGATGGATGCCACCCACCTTTGGAAAGTGGGAACGCATGACAACAACATCACCCATCTGGCTAAGGCATCCCACAAATGTGGGTACAACGAGGAACATCCCTTCTAAAATGTGTTAAAAAACCTTCACTATCTATGAATCTATAAAACAATTGTTCTGATGTTTCTAGGTTCAATATAGTTATTTAATGCAGGATAAGGGGAATATTTTAAAACCCCATCAACCACACCCCATGGGATGACCAAAAAGGCATGATAGGGCCTCTCCAATACTGGATGGGGATTGTTAAGAATGTTGTGGGGGACTCTTGTGGCCTCCACAATCAAGCTCGAGACATCCTCAAGGAGTGTGTTCATGAAATGTTTACGTCATTTGAGGTTATATAGTATGATAACACTATGAAAGGAACCAAATATCTCCATATGGAAATACTTGTTTTCAATTTCCTAGATAGTGTGGGGTAGAAGCATGAGGTCATCGTCACTCACAAAGGAGAGATAACTCTCTAGATATGGGCATACCAGGACACAATAAAGTAAAATTTATTGGAACCGATATCCTTGGTGGTTGAGTTCATGGATGAATAAGGTCAGCTTTGTATATTGGATGATGAGTTTCTCACTAAATATGATGAAGATGAAACAATTCCTACCAAATGGTGGAAGAATCTAGATGATCCAATGCAAGGACTGGAAAAAAATGAGACACTAATACAATACAGGACTTTACCAATGTTTTTATTTATCAATGCTAATAGAAAGAGTTGATAAATATCATATTTATCAATGTTATAGAAAACACTAATAAATTTAACCTTTTATCAACACTTTATTTTTTTCACTGATATATATTTTTTGTAATCATAGCTTATTTAGCGATTATAAAATGAAACATTTAAAAGAATTAAAAAAATGATTTTTTATATATAATATTACAATTTTCTTAATTAAATAATTATTGAGAAAAATGAAATGATTGATTATTCATTATTAAATATTAAAATTTTTAGTAATTAGATAATTATAATAATTAATGCTATAAAATTATATATATTAGATATGTAAATATATATTAATGTATATTAATATGATTTCTGTGTTAAAAAATATTTTACTTTTTTACATTAAATTATCATATATTTGTTGAATAATGTAATATAATTAAATATTTATATGAAATGAAAATATTGACTAATTTCATAATACACGACATATAATTGAACGTTTGTTGATTTTTCAATTTAATATACATAAAATGTGTGTTATATTGATTTAATATATACATAACTAATTAATTTTCATATAAAATATGCACACACACATAACTTATCCATTTTTTTAGTTATTTCAATGTGTACCTATATAATTTATTTATTTAATTTCACTCATTTATTACATATATACATGATCTCAAAATTAGATATTCATAAATAATGTGAAAAAATATATGTAAAAAAATATTTATAAATAAAAATAATTATAAATAAATATATTTATAAATATACATTCACTATATTTATAAAATTATATATTTATAATTATAAATAAATAAATATTTTATAAAAGTATTTAAATAATTATAAATAACTAATTAGTTATATTAAACAAATTATTAACATTGTAATAAATTTACTTAAATATTTAATATATTTACTATATTTTTATTTATGTATATTTATTAAATAAATATATGTATAATTATATAAATATATATAATGATATAAATAATATTTTTTAGAAATATTTCAATATTTATAAATAAATATTATAAAATTATAATAAATATCTTTAAAAAGGAATATATTTACTATATTCATATTTTAATTGAATTTTTAATTATTTATAAATAATTACTATATTTATTTATAATTAGAATTATAAATTCTTTAGTAGTGCTTCAGTAATATGCACTGAAATAAGATAAGGATTCATCATCACTAAACAAAGCAACGATAAAATAAACATTTATCAGCCCTGTATGTTTAGCGCTGAAAACAGATGGTTTTATCATCAATAATAAATACCTATATTTATTATTGCTAAATATGAAATGATAAATATTCCAATCATCTGTACTTATTGGAAAGTGATGATAAAGGTGTCATGATCTATTTTAAAAACCCTAACTATTTGTTTACCTGTCATGATATAGAAGCTTTCAACTGAAGCCGCCTGCTGTTTGTTCTCCTCCAAAGTGAATAGATTGTAAAATCACATCACTTGACTTCTTGAAAACTTCTCATCTGACATCCAAAGAGAGTCTCAGATATTCTTCAAGATATCGAGGAAGGGCTTTTTATTTTCTTTGTGTATTTTGGATTTCTTTTTTGATTACTTCTTCTATAGAATTTTTTTTGATCTTTTGTTTATGATACATTATTTATGATTTGTTTGTAATGTATTTTTTAGGGAATGAATTTTGGTCTATTTTATGTTTTGAATATCGATGTATGATCCATTTCTTATATTTGACACTAAATATTGGATTTATTCATTGTTTTTTTACTACTATGTTATATATCTTCAAAATAAATAATTTCGTCATATATGAATATAAACATGTTTGAATTTTCATGTATATTATTCTTTGAGGACTAGTTATTTGAGGTAAATTGGTGGTTATCTAATTATTATATATATAATGAAACCTTTCATGGACACCTCAGTGTACATGAAGCTTCATATGTCAATTTTTTGGAACCATGTTAGTGGAGTGATGTATGTTCCTATATTGGTTATATGTATCATACGATCATGTTCATCTGATAATTCACTATGGTCTTTAGTTTTCTTATAGAGAATATTCTAAGGGGCCATCCCCAGTTAAGAACATGAGGTTTTATTACTTCAAGCCTTCACATTTAAAATAATTATGTTTCTTTTAGTTAAAGATATGTTTCATAAAAAGGTTTATATATATATGATATTTCTTATAGACTATAAGAGACTTTGTTTGAATTATTTCATGAAATGTAGGTGTGTCTATATATCTAGTTCATCCTTTATTTCTATATTTCTTTGACTAACAAGAATGTCTATATCAGGTATCGATGATTTTGGGTCTGCATGTCCATTGACCCGAAAGGTCTTGCTAAACTTTTTTATGACCTCTGGTACTAATTGTTTCTATTGGGGGGGGGAATCCCATTTATTATTTTTTTTTAAAAGTTCAAATCATAATTTATTTTCTTTGAGGTTTGTTATAGGTCATCATATGATCTGACCTACTGTTGCTTCGGTAATTCAGGCTTTGGTCTTTACAATATCCATCTTTTAGTTTACAATTATAATGTTTTCTTATAATATCAATTATTATCAGCCTTTATCTCCCTTTATTTTTTCAAATTCCAATATCCCTTATTATTGGGTTTTTAATATCTATGATCTCATATATTTATTTATTAATGATCCATATTTTCCTTATTATAATTATAAACAACTTTCAATGTTTTATAATGAATATATTTTATGTATTTATTTATATATTTTTTATCTTTTATAAACCCAATGGGATGGATATGAATGAAAAATTGAGTTACACTTATTATTTTATATGTTAATTTGAAGACGTATTTAACGAGTTCATCGTGTTTGTAAGAGGTCATGAAAATGACCTTATAAAATTCTTTTTTCCATGTTAAAATTGTTGTTATTAATGAATAATTAATGCAAAAGAGTTTAAAAACATTTGATTTGTAATAGATTGATCAAAGCTATAAATGTTTAAGTACAAATTGTGAAAACAGAATGTCAACATCAATTGGGATGATAATATGTTTTATGAACCATTTTATATGAATACCTCTGTAAAAGATGATGGACATCACATAAAGGAAATGTTGATGGAAATTTAAGATGACCTTCATGATAGTAAAATGTATCATGAGGAGTTAGATAGATGTTCCATGAAACCATTATATACCTGTTTTACTATATACAAAAAAAAATTTAGTAGTATTGATGTTATATAATTTCAATTTAAGCTATAGATGGATTGTCAAGGACTTTACAGAACAACTTTTTATTGTAAGTGAAATTATACCAAAAGAAAATGAAGTTCCATGATGAAAATATAATGATAAATGAATGTTATATTTAATGGGTATGATATCAATAAAATACTATATTGCCTAAATGATATCAAATTTCTTCACAAGGAACATGAATCACTCAAAAAATACCCTATGTGTGGCGCAAATAGATACAAGAAAAATGAATCATGTAATTTTAAATATATATGGTACTCTCCTATAATTATATTGTTTAGAAGACTATATAGATGTGTAGAAACATGAAGAAAATTAATATTGCAAGGGGATTAAATAATTAACGATTGGAACTGATGTCATACAATATATTCTTCCCAGTAGAGGATATTTTCTTATGCTCTTCTTGAATTTGGAGATGAACTGAAAACGTTTGTCTTGCGTTATCTAACGATTGAATAAATCCTTTTGTTATATAGAGTTGTACTCATAGTATATGATCTATCATACTGGTAAATTATAACATTCCTCCATGGTTATGTATGAATTGAAAATACATTATGTTGTCTCTGCTTATATCTAGACCAAAGAAACCAGGTAATGATATTGATGTCTATTTGCCTCTATTGATCGAAGATCAAAAATTAATGTGAGATACATGTGTTATAATGTATGATTCTTATATAATTAAGGAATTCATATTGAGGTCCATGTTTTATATAATGAGTATTGAATTTCTCGGTTATGGAAATTTATAATAAAATCTCATTAAATTCATTTTGGTGTGTCCCATTTGTGAAAAAAACGCATGTTAAGATTGATTGAATCATTAATCAAATACAATGTTATTAGAAATTTAAAATTCTTACCTCGATGAAAAAAATACTGATCCTGGAAAAAACAATTGATGGGAATATCAGACAAGGTACGACACTATCTCCATTATAGGGTGATCAACTGAACCAAAAAATAAAAAAAAATTGAAACTATTTTTGATAAACCATGTTTGGAAAATATTAATAACAATGTTTTGGAAGAAGAGATTAATTTTCGTTTAATTATTGTATTACAGTTGTTGGTATGTAATAAGTTTTCTTGATGTTATGCATGTAGAATATAATGTATTTGAATGTTTTATTGGCAAGATACTAAATGATATTGAAAAAAGGAATGATGGCAACATGGATATGTTGTACATGATTTAAATGGGGATAAGGGAAGAGTTGGAACTAGTGAGGGGTAAAAGGTGGACTTTTCATCCACTAGCAACATACAATATATCTAGATAGGAAAAATTGAAATTTTTTTCATTCCTTATAAGAGTAAAACATCCAGAGGTTTACTAATTAAATATCTAGAATTTAATTTAAATGAATAATTTGATGTTACATGGACTAAAATCACACGACTGACATATTTTTATACAATATTTAATGTCCATTGATTTCTGTTTCATTCATCTTTAAAATTAACTACATATATTAAATATACAATAATTATTTTTAAAATACATTTTCAATACTTTTGTAGATGCAAAGATGTTTCGCATCATGAATAAGTAGATTTAAATCATATTATGTGAATTAGAAATGTTTTTAGCATCATCATTCATTGATATAATGGTCCACCTGATGATTTACTTGGTAAGAGAGGATCAACTATGTGGCCCTTCCAATTACAGATGTATGTATCCAATTTAATGGAATATTATGACATTGAAAGGGTATGTCAAGAATAAATGCGAGCCATAAAGTTTGTATTGTATAAATATATATTGTTGAATAATTTATTGTATTATGTACTGATTACCTATTCGATGTGGAAAGAATCGGTCTCCTAAAGTCTCATCACAATGAACTCCATATGGGTGATGGGATTTTTAGAAGAGATATTGTTATAAATATATTTACATAGTGGGATCAAGTATATATTTACATTTTATATAATGGAGAATATTTTGATCAGTCTATTTAAGACCACAATGACTTTTTTATAGGTTGGAATTTATCAAGGGATGACATATAGATATTAGATTCACATTATAAACAGTTTATATGATGGTTTAGATATAAAATTTATACGGATTTATCTTATAATACCAATTAAATATTTCATGACTTCAATGGATATTTAGACGAACAAATGAAAATGTTATATCTTACACTGGTTTTGTAACAAATGGTTATTCATTATATTCAGAAGGACATGATTACTACAGCACAATGAAAAATAGTGGTGTTATTCTTATTGCTAATGTGATTCACATATGTGGTTATAAGTATTGAAATAAGATTTATGAAAACATGTCATATTTTAGGAATTATTGATATGATATACATGTTTGAGTATACAATATTTCAAGTTCCATTTTTTTGTTACAATGTTTTGACATTATCAGTGGAGTGAAAGTTGATGAAATGGGATTTGGGAATCTGAATATCAGTATAAGAGTGGAAAATGAAAATCCTTTAGTAATGGAATTATAAGCAGTTCATTATTTTATGTCTCCGATCTAGAAATCAATAATTGGTTTTTAGTCCTGATAGAGACTAATTTTTTTTTGTTATATTAAAATTTAATTGAGGATGACCCTTTCATTGGTACATCACAATCAGTTCATGGGGGTACCAATGTAGATAATTTCTTATACTTTAAAGGGGACCACATAAATGGGATTAGGAATCTTTAAAGAAGAACCAAATCCTTTAAACCTCTATAAAAATAAATATACTTCAATGGGAAGGTAAATGTTTTTTTTAATATATTGTGTTTAATCTAATAATATTATATATTCTCTAATGCATTAACATAATCTAAATTAAATGTTTGAATTGTCAGGAATAGAATGTCATCTACACATGATGATGGTAATAATCCATCCAAAGAAAAACTATAATGATGAAAACCCTTTTGATATATGAAAAGTTAATGTTATGGTATGATACACATATTTTAACGAAAAAATATATAATGAAAAATTGATTTAATTTTCATTATTTTTTCAATGATCTTGTATTTCAGAATATTTTAGTTCATGTATCATTCCATTTCAAGAAGAGAAATGGTGTTGTATCTAATTAATCACAAATGTAATCATGATGTTTTCAAAGTAAAATCATTTTCCATAGTATTAATTTATTGTTTCATATTTACGTTTAATTTATTTACTTTTATTATTACTCAGATAATATTTTTTTTCATATACATTTAGATTATGTTGTCTTATTTGGGGTTCTCTATTCAACATTCACACTCTTTCTCCCTTAAAACCTTTTATCTCATACAATGGAACATTTATCAATATCTTTCAAGTTACTGCCACCTCCTTTGTAGGAAATTAACGATGAATCATGTAACGCCCCGACCCCAGCTACCCAAAGTCGGTGCATTACTTCTTAACATTGGCATGATCACAAAAGAGCAAGTCTCGAAAGACTGCTTAGTTTAGTAGCCTTGGAAACAGTAGATACATTCATAAATGTTACATTACATCATAAGGTGAAAAACTACAATAACAAAGTCTCCATAGTTCACACTCATATCCTCTTCTGACTATCCCTGCAGGTCATTCATAAAATACTTCTTCACATCCGGGAAAATATTAAAACATTGAAAGGGGTGAGCTCAGATGCTCAGTAAGGATAACAATATTGCGGAAGCTTTCATAAATAATCATTAACATTTAATGCAATGTATAACTAAAACAAAAGCCTTTTTAAACTCGAACTTTAGCATAATATGGAAAAAATAAAATTAAATAATGCCATTTACTTACTCACATGGATATTCTACTAATTGAATAATCCCATGCAATATCAATAACCACTTTCATAATGATGGAATGCATAATGCCAGACTATCATAACCACGTAGTCAAGGCCTCGTGCCAAGGCCACAAATAAGATTTTGTCAAGGCCTCGTTCCAAGACACTAGTTTGTCTCATGAGACCTACCGATGCATCGAGGTGCTATAGCGGGTTCCACTCGTCACTTATTAAGTCCAATGTATTCCTCATATGAATAGGTTTAAACATATCATAAACCATAACATAATCGTATCACATAAAACATGCATAAAGGAAACATAAAATTTCCACATTCCAATCAAAAGATTTCAATACAACACATTGATATAATAAAAACACTTTCAAAACCATTTTCAATACCAAAATAAAAGAAAGTTAAAACTTTGTATTTATTTTTCATTAAAAAAAGTGATGGCTTGTAGAGGAAGCCGAAACTCAAATAATGGTCACGGCGGCGGAGAAGTCATTGTCACCGCATATGTACGGAAAGAAAAACATTCCCTTTTTGTCTTTTAGTAAAATGATTTGTATAAAAAAGATTCCTTTTGAATAAACGTAAAAGTCAAAGGGGTTTATACACCGTATAAAAGAAAGTTTTGTATAAAACCAAATATGCCTCAATGAAAGGAGATTGAGACGAAGTCCTTAAAAAGATAATTTTTAAAATAAAATAGATCTATTATGTGTATTCACTATAGGTACACATAAATAATACAAAATAATACATAATAATATCATGACATAATTTGAAACTAGGAGATTAACCCAAAGAATGGATGTTGGGTTAAGAAATTCCCTTACCTTGCGTCTTGTCCTGACTCGACCGTTCTTTAACCTCCTGAATAATAAACTAGAGTTAATTTCTACTTACTTAATAACCTTTTTCATGTTCATTATTCCTTTTATATCCCTTATTACCATGTTATGAACATTATGTAATTATTAAAGTTTATAACGGTCATTTTGTCGATCTTAGGTACTTGAGTCAAAAATAAAATTCGTATAATTACAAGTTGTTCATGTGGTGATATATCCATTATATCCAGAATTATATTCATTATATAGATATATATCTCATATATATCCAGTATATACATGCATTTATAATATTACGTAACATTTAGAGGTAAGAAATGAAATGCACCGTTCATGGAGACGGTAAGTTGTACGTACGCATGAACGCTTCTTTCATTTCTATTTCATATTTAATGGAATGAAATCATAATTATATAAATGTATAATATAATTACAGTATAATATAGAATATAATACCATTTACTCCATCCTTTATACATCCCACATATGGTATTAACGATTCAAATCACTTTGAGGGGGCGGTAGTCCGCACTTCCTAAAATAAAAATATCGTGTTTACCCATAATGGAAATCATAAAGTATGACATAAATGATAAATACAGAAGCATAAGGAAAAAATAAACATATTATATATCATATATAAATATAGTGACATATTAATGGACACCTTTGAAGGTGTTATATGAGTGTTGAACAATCATCGTTTCGTGAGGCAGAAATTCGCCATCCATAGAAATAGTATATTTTTTAACCATTTTATGTAGGTGTGTGTAAGTTTAGCTCGAATCCTTCTTATAACAACATCCTAGTATATTTAGAATACTGTTTTTGTTTCAAAATAAATGAATAAAAAGAGTTTAAGGGGTTGGAGAAGCTAAATAAAACAAAACAACATTAGAGAAGACATTACCTAAAAATCGGGTAACTCTTTTTGATTTGAGACAAAGGCTTCCTTGGGAAGAATGCTGCCCAAAGTGGGGCTTCTAGAAGTAAGTTAGGGATGTTGGGAGAGTATTTGGGCAGAGGTTGGCCGAGCCAAATGGATTGAATGTGTGAATAAGGTGGTAGAGGTGGGGGCCTTTTATAAGAGGAGAGGAGGGGCACTCTTGGAAAGTAAAGAAATTTTACATTATTATACAATGCTTTTCGGATTCTAAAGGTCCCACACTTATATAATTCGAGGATAAGGTGATAAGGGTTCGAAATATCCTCATACAATAGGCTTTGGAAAAGTGTAAGCCTTGGATTTTACATTATCTTCTCATTTTATTTAAATCGTTAAATAATGAGGTCATCGTTGCATCATCATGATGTCATAAATAATTTAATTTATTTAATGTCTAAAAATTATAAAAAAATACTATAATGTAGGAAATATTTTTATATTTCCAATGAGTATTTTTAGTCAAAACTTTTACTTGTATAACCCCATGTAAAAATTGTTTTAGTAAAACATTTCATGTTTGTGTCATTTTTTACTTTAACATTAAATAAAAGGTATTTATGTCATTTTCCAACTAAAGTGGCTCCATGGGGTCCCCAAGTTGACCCATGGATTGTCTTTGTCGGCCATGACACATCCAATGAGGTTAGGACATGTTTCAAGCTCATCTCATCTTATTAAAACATTATTTTTACCTTAAACTACCCTAATTACCTCTAATCGCGATTAAGAACTTAAAAGTTACTATTCACCAAAATTTATTTTAATCTCATTGAACCACATTTTACTTATTAATGGAAACCATGTATGTCGGATTTTTGAAATTCAAAACACAGAAGTGGTAAAATTTCATTTAAACGAAAATTCAGTTTTTTAAGTACCACTTAGTGGTTTCACTATTCATCAAAAATTGATGTTTTTCAGAAAAATCCCAAAAATTCACCCTAAGCTATATTGGATATTCCGATTTCAAAAATGATGTCTATTTTACAAAATTCCAAAAAATATAAGTTGCATTAATTAATTTTATAATTAATTTCCACTGTCACAAAAAATAGCGTGTTTTTTAGAAACAATTTATATCAAAAGATTGACAATTGTTTATGTCCAATTTCAATTTTAAATTAATTCTAATGACCACCATTGGATAAAATGGTAAAAATATATTATAATTATAATTTAAAACCACTAAATAGTATAATTTATCACTATAAATTATTTTGATTAAAAAAGTTGTTTTAATTATTTTTCACTATTCATAAAAAATTGAAAGTTCTCAGAAAATTACAAAAAACTCAACTTAGGATAATTTCGATATTCCGAATACAAAAATGAAGTCCATTTTGAAATATAAAATTTATATAATTTCAAAAAGTGGGTATTACTATTCTTAATGGCTACTTTGATTAGTTGCGGTGTGTTAGAACTCGAAGTTGCGTACAATGCAAGCTATTGCATTATTGAATGAGAAGCGTATCATAGAAGCTCGGGTGTTACATTCTCCCCTCCTTCAATAAATTGTGTCCTCGCAATTAGAAATTTTTTTTGGAAAATAAAAGGTTGAAAATAGAAAATACCTTTGTAGAAAACCCACATCGGAAATAAGGTTAATAAAAATATAACTTTAAAAGAATGAAAGATAAGTACAAAGGTCACCCGAGATAGCCCATACTAGGATTCTATGAAAATATGGATATGGAAGAAAAAAAACCATCAAGGTCAGATGGAGAGTTGTAGAAAACTGGATTAGGAGAAAGTTAACAAAAAGAAAATCACAAACTTGTGATTGGTTAAACGGTCATTGAATCCCCAGTTGGAAAAGTTAACCGGAAACATTTTTGTTTTAAGTTACCTTTTATAAAGTTAAAGAATTTATTTAGGAGATTTACTAAGAACGTAAGGGAATATACATACTTGTCATGTAGACTTTCATTCTTTAATAAATTTTTACCAAAAACCCATCTTTCACTCTAAAAGGTAATAGAACTTAAAAATATTCTATTTATCCTAATTGTATAAGGTTCCAAATATTAACACATACCATTTAGAATAGAAAAACTATTTTGTAATAACCAGGGACTTCACGTAGTCCAGTGGTAGGAGATTAATCCCAATCGCACTATGGTTGTGGGTTCGATTCCCACAGCTTTGTCCGACGCGATGGGTTGTCACTCGGTATGCATGTTGTCCTTTTTATAAATATCCAAAAATAACCTTAACAATAGTATCCAATGTAAAATATAATACATTACAACCTTTATAGTTATCCAAAATACTTCTGTCCAACTCACAGTCCAGATTTTATAAGGAAGGTAAACATAATGAAGCACCCTTTTTTTCTGCGTAACAACATGTAAACACCTTCATCATATATTCTTTTAAAACACTGCAACATACTGAATTACCATAAATCCTTATTTATTACATTCATGATCCCTTATTCCTTATAGAAAACTAGATATACCCCTTCTATCCAAAAATGTATACAAATCATTAATCAGTTTCAAGGATGTTAAGAATATCCAACATAATTTATCTGAATCAATCATGTCTTATTCCAAAATCACTATCTCGGTTTCAGAACCATATTATGGTTTATCTTTCTCTCAAACATATATTTTCCAAAAATTTAACCTACTGTGGAGTCACTTTTCTTGGTTCCACACAATCTCAAGTCCTAGATGAAATAGTACTGCAGCACAATCCTTATATACTCCATAATTATTATAACCAATACATCATTGATACAACACTCAAATTACAAAATTCTTTAATAACAACATAAGAACTCTAATCATTCCTCCTCATCTGTGGTAGTATCATAACTTGATTATTATCCAATAACATCATTTGGGGCATACTCTGATTATTTGAACATTGGTTTGCGTAGTTTCCCCACTCCTTGTAGATGAAGCATTGTGCATTTGAAACCTTTTTCATACCCTTTCAGTCACACACTTGGTGTCCTTTTTCTCCACACTTATAACAAACACTCATTCCCTTCAAGAAAATTCCAAGGTGTTTCTTCCCACAGTTATCACATATTGGAAAATTCTTCTTTTCCCTCGTCCTTTTATCCATCATTCTCTCTTCCATACTTTTCTTCTCTTTCATCCCTTCAAATCCATAAGACTCAGAGAATTCTCTACTTATCTTATTAACACATGATACTATTTCTTCATATGTTGATAACACATGGGAGAATATTTCCCTTCTAAATTTTGGCTTAATACCATGAAAGATATGATCCTTCTTACTCTTTAGATCATACGTATTGATGGAGTTAACATTCCTTCTACTGGGTGCCATCTCTATATAATTCCATAAACTAGGTTAGTTTATGAATTGAAATACATAATAACAAACTTGAAAACACTTATAATAAATTGAACTATTTATGGATATAATCCATAATCATAAAAAATGTTTTCTTAGGAAGTATATACTCATAACCCTTCATAGTGGTTTGTAAAGAAAATGTGAATTATCCTAAGCATATCCCCAGGGAGTGTCGTAACCAAGAGTGCAGAAAGGCCCATTGTCATGCACCAGTTCCCGTTCGAGTCTAGCTCAAAGAGGTGTTTTTGGGTTTTACCCCTAGGTATATTTGTTCCAGAGCCGCCTCTACATGCTCATATCCAGACCGGGATGTATTGATCGGAAAACTCACAAAATCTCTACAATAACAAAATTCTAGAAAGTTCTTCTATAATAATCCTTAAAGTCTATCTTCGAGCTATCTGCTCTAATCAGAGTTTATCTAAATCTAGCTTCCAAGGTTAGTACTAAACTGCCTCTGATACCAACTGTAACGCCCCAACCCCAGCTACCCAGAGTCGGTGCATTACTTCGTAACATTGGCATGATCACAAAAGATCAAGTCTCGAAAGACCGATTAGTTTATTAGCCTTGGAAACAGTAGATACATTCATAAATGTTACATTACATCATAAGGTGAAAAACTACAATAACAAAGCCTCCATAGTTCACACTCATATCCTCTTCTGACTATCCCTGCAGGTCATTCATAAAATATTTCTTCACATCCTGAAAAATATTAAAACAATGAAAGGGGTGAGCTCAGATGCTCAGTAAGGATAACAATATTGTGGAAGCTTTCATAAATAATCATTAACATTTAAGGAAATGTATAACTAAAACAAAAACCTTTTTAAACATGAACTTTAGCATAATATGGCAAAAATAAAATTAAATAATGCCATTTACTTACTCACATGGATATTCTACTAATTGAATAATCCCATGCAATATCAATAACCACTTTCATAATGATGGAATGCATAATGCCAGACTATCATAACCACGTAGTCAAGGCCTCGTGCCAAGACCACAAATAAGATTTTGTCAAGGGCTCGTTCCAAGACACTAGTTTGTCTCATGAGACCTACCGATGCATCGAGGAGCTATAGCGGGCTCCACCCGTCACTTATTAAGTCAACTGCATTCCTCATATGAATAGGTTTAAACATATCATAAACCATAACATAATTGTATCACATAAACAATGCATAAAGGAAACAGAAAATTTCCACATTTCAATCACAAGATTTCAATACAACACATTGATATAATAAAAACGCTTTCAAAACCATTTTCAATACCAAAATAAAATAAAGTTAAAACTTTATATTTATTTTTCATTAAAAAAAGTGATGGCTTGTAGAGGAAGCCAAAAATCAAATAATGGTCGCGGCGGCGGAGAAGTCATTGTCGCCGCATATGTATGGAACGAAAAACATTCCCTTTTTGTTTTTTAGTAAAACACTTTGTATAAAAAAGATTCCTTTTGATTAAACGTAAAAGTCAAAGGGGTTTATACACCGTATAAAAGAAAGTTGTGTATAAAACCAAATATGCCTCAATGAAAGGAGATTGAGACGAAGTCCTTAAAAGATAATTTTTAAAATAAAATAGATCTATTATGTGTATTCACTATAGGTACACATAAAGAATAAAAAATAAGACATAATAATATCATGACATAATTTAAAAGTTGGAGATTAACCCAAAGAATGGAAGTTGGGTTAAGAAATTCCCTTACCTTGCGTCTTGTCCTGACTCGACCGTTCTTTAACCTCATGAATAATAAACTAGAGTTAATTTCTACTTACTTAAGAACCTTTTTCATGTTAATTATTCCTTTTATATCCCTTATTACCATGTTATGAACATTATGTAATTATTAAAGTTTATAACGGTCATTTTGTCGATCTTAGGTACTAGAGTCAAAAATAAAATTCTTATAATTACAAGTTGTTCATGTGGTGATATATCCATTATATCCAGAATTATATTCATGATATAGATATATATCTCATATATATCCAGTATATACATGCATTTATAATATTACGTAACATTTAGAGGTAATAAATGAAATGCACCGTTCATGGTGACGGTAAGTCGTACATACGCATGAACGCTACTTTAATTTCTATTTCATATTTAATGGAATGAAATCATAATTATATAAATGTATAATATAATTCCAGTATAATATAGCATATAATACCATTTACTCCATCCTTTATATATCCCACATATGGTATTAACGATTCAAATCACTTTGAGGGGGCGGTAGTCCGCACTTCCTAAAATAAAAATATCGCGTTTACCCATAATGGAAATCATAAAGTATGCCATAAATGATAAATACAAAAGCATAAAGAAAAAATAAACATATTATATATCATATATAAATATAGTGACATATTAATGGCCACCTTTGAAGGTGTTATATGAGTGTTGAACAATCATCGTTTTGTGAGGCAGAAATTCGCCATCCATAGAAATAGTATATTTTTTAACCATTATATGTAGGTGTGTGTAAGTTTAGCTCGAATACTTCTTATAAAAACATCCTAGTATATTGAGGATACTGGTTTTGTTACAAAAGAAATGAATAAAAAGAGTTTAAGGGGTTTAAGAATCTAAATAAAACAAAACAACATTAGAGAAGACATTACCTAAAAATCGGGTAACTCTTTTTGATTTGAGACAAAGGCTTCCTTGGGAAGAATTCTGCCCAAAGTGAGGCTTATATGAGTAATTGAGGGATGTTGGGAGAGTATTTGGGTAGAGGTTGGCCGAGCAAAATGGCATGAATGTGTGAATAAGGTGGTAGAGGTGGGGGCCTTTTATAAGAGGAGAGGAGGGGCACTCTTGGAAAGTAAGGAAATTTTACATTATTATACAATGCTTTTCAGATTCTAAAGGTCCCACACTTATATAATTCGAGGATAAGGTGATAAGGGTTCGAAATCCCCTCATCCAATAGGATTTGGAAAATTTTAAGCCTTGTATTTTACATTATCTTCTCATTTTATTTAAATCGTTAAATAATGAGGTCATCGCTGCATCATCATGATGTCATACATAATTTAATTTATTTAATGTCTAAAAATTATAAAAAAATACTATAATGTAGGAAATCTTTTTAGCTTTCCATTGAATAATTTTAGTCAAAACTTTTACTTGTATAACCCCATGTAAAAATTGTATTAGTAAAACATTTCATGTTTGTGTCATTTTTTACTTAAACATTAAATAAAAGGTATTTATGTCATTTTCCAACTAAAGTGGCTCCATGGGGTCCCCAAGTTGACCCATGGATTGTATTGGTCGGCCATGACACATACAATGAGGTTAGGACATGTTTCAAGCTCATCTCATATTATTAAAACATTATTTTTACCTTAAACTACCCTAATTACCTCTAATCGCGATTAAGAACTTAAAAGTTACTATTCACCAAAATTTATTTTAATCTCATTGAACCAAATTTTACTTCTTAATGGAAACCATGTATGTTGGATTTTTGAAATTCAAAACACAGAAGTGGTAAAATTTCATTTAAACGAAAATTCAGTTTTTATAAGTACCACTTAGTGGTTTCACTATTCATCAAAAATTGATGTTTTTCAGAATAATCCCAAAAATTCACCCTAAGCTATATTTGATATTCCGATTTCAAAAATGATGTCTATTTTACAAAATTCCAAAAAATATAAGTTTCATTAATTAGTTTTATAATTAATTCCTGCTGTCACAACCAATAGTGTGTTTTTAAGAAATAATTTATATCAAAAGATTGACAATTGTTTATGTCCAATTTCAATGTTAAATTAATTCTAATAACCAGCATTGGATAAAATGGTAAAAATATATTATAATTATACTTTAAAACCACTAAATAGTATAATTTATCACAATAAATTATTTTGATTAAAAAAGTTGTTTTAATTATTTTTCACTATTCATAAAAAATTGAAAGTTCTCAGAAAATTACAAAAAACTCAACTTAGGATAATTTCTATATTCCAAATACAAAAATGAAGTCCATTTTGAAATATAAAATTTATATTATTTCGAAAAGTGGGTATTACTATTCATAACAGCTACTTTGATTAGTTGCGGTGTGTTAGAACTCGAAGTTGCGTACAATGCAAGCTATTGCATTATTGAATGAGAAGCGTATCATAGAAGCTCGGGTGTTACAAATCATATTCTTAGTAATAATGAAAACATTGATGATTTCACTGTAAAATCAGTATCCATGGAATTATTGTATTATTTCATGTGTATGTTTAATTTATTACCTTTTTATTATTACACAAAGAATAATTTTTTCTTATATAGGTAAACTATTTTGTTTATGTTGGGGTCATATATCCATATTTCATGAACCTTGTCACTTTAAACATTTTCACCCCTGAAGTGGTGGTTTTATCACTTTATTTAATGTTATCCCCATTGACTTTACAGTAAGACCAACAATAATTGATATGTTTAATTATAGTGGTAATATATATGTTTTCACAATAAAATCAATCTACATTAAATTAATTTGTTTGTTCAAATGCGTGTTTAATTTATTTATTTATTGTATTACTCTCATAATAATTTTTTTTATACAGTTGGATTATTTTTTTCAATTTGGGGTTCTCTATCCATATTTCATAAACCTTATCCCTTAAAAAATTTCACCGCTACAGGGGTGAATTTATCACTTTCATTAAATATACCTCTGCTTGTTCTGTAGGAAGAGTGCTGAAATTGTCTCTAATCAATAACAAAGGCATTCATGATGACTTTATTATAACATAATTTTTTATAGAATTAATGTATTATTTTATATGTATCTTTAATTTATTAATTTTCTATTATTACTCACATAATTATTTTTTTCTTATGTAGGTGGATTATGTGGTCCGAGTTTGTATTATTTTTCAACATTTCATCCTTTTATGCACCAAAACATATATATACATCTTCTCCCACAACACCTTTCACTCTTATAGTGTTTACATTTATGACTTTCATTAATGTTCTCTCCATAACTCAATCACTGTGGTAATATTGATATTGGAACATTAAAGTCATTTCCCATAGAAGAAATATATTATTTAATATTTATTTTAATTTATTTATTTTTATTGTTACTCAAAATAGTGGTTTTCTTATACATACAGATTCTTTTTTTGAGTTGCGGTGATTTGTTCGAAACTACTCATGAAATTATGGAAGATAAAAAAATAAAGTAAATGGAAATCATGGTAACAATGACATTTAATATTTTTTATTGAATGCATGTAATAAATTTCTTCTATCTAATTTAATAAACTATGGTTTTAAATGTCTATAATATAGTTATTTTTCAGATATTTTTGTTGTAAATTTCATTTCATTTAAATTATATTTTGTGACTGGTTTTTTTATATTAAATACATTTAAAGTGGGATTTTAGTGTTGTACTATGATGTTACAGCACACTCCAGCAGTTCTGTAGTGTATTGTAACAACATACGATAGTTTGACCATTATTATCTCTTTTAAAACCCACGATAAAAAACATTTATCAGTGATTCAAAAAGAGATTATATAATTCCATTGTCAGATTTTTTTAAGTGCTCATAAGGGGTTCTTTCAGTAGCGATAGAATAAAGTGCAACGATATTACCGCTTTACCAGTACTTTTTTGTACTGATAATATTTATGGGATTTTTACATCAGTCACAATGTAATCACTTCTCTAGCGCTGATAAAGTCAATTTCTATCACTGTTAAAGGCAAGAGTTGTCGTAGTGAGTGGTATCTCTCCCTGCTCATGTTATATGAGAGTGTTTGAAATGGGGGAGAGGATGTATAATATTGATTACTGTTATCATTGAATCAATTATTGATATACTAATTTATTTTATTTTTAATCATGTTCATGTCTGTTTTCCATTCCTAAATTACTATCAGACTAATGAGATTCAAAATCATAAATACCTAAACTCATGTGATTCTCAGTCTGTGTGAGAAAAAGTAATGAATGTAAGGCTACTTATTTTCATGAGATAACTCGAAATGAAATTATGGGTTGGGATGGAATTATTCATCGGTCATTGGTAGATTACAAAATTGGGA
Source organism: Viscum album (assembly GCA_963277665.1). Lineage (NCBI taxonomy): Eukaryota > Viridiplantae > Streptophyta > Magnoliopsida > Santalales > Viscaceae > Viscum > Viscum album. The sequence goes on along the minus strand of OY728157.1, from coordinate 1,254,153,216 downwards.
GGTATTAGTTAGAGGGAGGGAATCCATGCAGCGGAGTTGCTTCTCTCATGAGCATGAGTGCATGAGCGGATTAATATGATAGGGGATTGGATTTTATCTATAGATATTGGTAAATAGTGTATGAATATCAAGAGTTCTAACACCTTAAACCCAAAGATATGAGATAGTATGAATGAAGATGACTATTGTACTCTTCTAAAATTTAGGTCCTATAGTCAAACATTTAATAGTGGGGATAAAAAAATCAAGATCAGACATTGACCAATTTTGAATCATATGACCTAATTAATTTTCATAAAAAATCCTTTCAAGAATTTGGCCATGATAGGAGGTGGTAACTTTTTTCCAATAACAATGAAAATTAGGGGAGTGAATTTGGGAATATAATATTTTGGTGATCAAAATCTAGTAAGACATAATATCTATGGGTTTGTTGAGGAAATTTTCTAACGGATATCAATGATTTCGTAATTATTGAACCATATATCTTATAAAATTGAGTGGGTTTATCATACTAAGGGAAAGATATAAATACCTCCCAAGCAGAGTTATAACATTATTTTCAAGTGATGATCATGGATCATTAGTGATCTAGTACGTTGCCAACAATTAAAGAGGGAAAATGATCTATTATGTGATTTCCAAAAACATTTGCTTGTTATACATCGAACAACAAGGATGATAAGAATGTAGATTAACATCTTATAATAGAGATATTGAACAAATATTTTAATGTTTTATTATCAGTAGAATGGTTTATAAAATATTTTGTGGGGTGAATGTGTTAGATTTTACATTGTTTAATATCTTGTGTCCTGTACGTGTGAACTAAGGTCAATATCATCCACCCTAACGATGTTGTGGGATTCATGTATGGGGAATAAATATGGTGGAACTTCGTGGAGAGATTCATGATGACGTGAAAAAAGAAAATGAAGGACTAGATCACACTTTTTCAAGAATAATATTGTTAATTGAGTATATAAAATGTATTCCCGGGGTTCAGTTGTGAGACCAGTGAGATATGTACCTTTTTTAATAATTCACATTCTTTTACCCAATCATTGGTGTCAATTAGAAAGAAGTGTCCTTACTATTTCTAAGAATTAACTATTTTTTTGTCAAAATAATAGTAATTTATTCATATTTTATTGATCATTTTATGATAAATCCAGTTAGACTCAATGGAAAATTTTTAAGGAATTGTGTTAGTATGATTTCAGAAAGTTTAAGGTCATGCTGCTAGGATCAGTACTGCTAGATTATGGTCGTATAGACATGAACATATGGATAGGCTGAAATGATGGTGAATTTTTTAGAAACTCTCCATAGAGAGGGGGCCATGGAGGCCCAATATCACTAATGATCATAGTTATTTTATGCTTATAATGCTTATACCACCTTAAACTAAGGATCACACATCCTTGGTAAGTGTATATGTATAGTTATCTAATATGGGATATATTGTTCCATAAAAACACATTACATATGATAGGATATATATCTAAGCATGATATATGATATTTTTGAATATAAATGAATCCTATGGAACTTGGAATCAAGCAACTTACAGTTCTAGAATATGCTGTGGCATGTAGTCTATGGAAAAAGGGGAAATACTATCATTTGTGGAATTTAGGAAAGGGGTAATTAGCATATGAAAAACCAGAGGTGGTGATAATAGATGTGGATCAAAGGACATATATTTCCAAGTACACGTAGTTTAAGATCATGATTTTTAGACTGTAGGATAATAGTATATGGCAATAGATCATGGATCATGTTGTTGGTGAGAAGATTTTTCAATCCTGTAGTAAAAAATTCTAAGATGAATAAAGGTATTGATGGCTAAAATTAAGAATTAATAATATCACATGGGTGATTTATTTTACACTATTATAGAGTCACGTGATCTCAGAATCACCATGTATCCTAGTTAAAATAGACAATAAAGACTCGCATAGTTATGGAATGTGGAATTCTTGGAGGCGAATGCTGAAAATGGAGTGTTCCATCTTCTCAAGTGAGTTTTATATTCTAATTATGTTGTTTAAAATTTCATACATCTAGATTCCAGCCATGTATTTTAATTTCATGAAGCTAAGTCTATTTATCATATAATTAAACAACTTATGAAAACGATTTCATTATAGAGTTTTAATATAATGTGACAGACATAATGATTGTTATTTTTTAAGGGTATATGGTGATGACATAAGGATTTCATATCATTTACATTCATGATTCTCATAAAAGTAGGGTATCAAACCAGTTTTATGTTGTATATCATGGACAACATATATTCTTATTTGGAGGATGTTCATGTAGTGTGTAAGAGTATAAACTGGATGTGAATAGAGGGTTGATAAGGCCTTGCACCACATGAAACACATTCAAAACAAGTCACACATATTTTAAGGTCATGATGCTTGGAAAAATGTTAACATTATACATTGAATAATTCTTTTAATATCAATAATAATGGAGAATGTACCACCAAAAATCCTAATCAGATATGTTACATTGTTAGTGTGAAAAATTATGAGCGATGAGGAGTTACCCCTATTACAAGGGTGTTCGTGATATGTTCAAAATAATATATATTGGTAGGGTTCCAATGACTACACATTTATTGGTCAATGTCCCAGAATGTATGGAGGAATAACATTATGGTTTTTAAAACATTACAAGAAAAAATGAATGTGTGATTGAGGTAAATCATGAAATCCAGGATTTGGATCAAGATATGGGAACTAAAGTTTTGGCAATGACTACAGATCATGTTAACAAAATAGTCCCCACAACAACATCAGATGAGAATGGGGTTAGAAAATGATGGAATAGTCATTGAATCTGATCAAAACTATATAACTATAATTATTATCCAAATATCCCTTGATGCGTGTTCCTAGGATTGGGGGTGTGCTTGTTGGGCCAGATACCATCACCCATAGGGGGACAATTTAGATCAAGAGTATGATGAGGTTTCAAACTAGATAAGTCTGGTTTTGTGGAAGTAAATATATGGGGATGTTTGGTAGTGGGTTAAAAACTCATGGAACTATTCGTCTACATAAATGAATGTAATGATTATTCTTATTAGTGGGTGAGGATTAAAAAATTTCCCGAAGGGAATATCCATAAAATATGATGATTTCTATGCTTGGTCCAAGAGGGAACCCTCTTAATTGAGAGACCAAGGTAACATGTAGTTTTAAAATTATGTGATTGGTATTTAGACTATACAGTTTAACATCATGTGTTATGGTTTTTGGTCATATGGTTTAACATAATTTGGTGAGTATAAGTTGTATTACTGTTTAATGTCATGGGACAATGATTATATTTTGATGTTTGAACTTGTGTTCCTTTGATAACTATTTTTTGTAGTTTATGATCATATTTTTTTACAACAGTACTATATAGTTTAATTTATTGTGGCTGAGATAATGTCGTATAGTATTTTATCATATTACTAGGAGGTGTATTTGATTCTATTTATCTTCATATAACCTTTGTCATGGAATTTTAGTGTTTAACATAATGTAACAATGATGTTCATGCACATTTTAACATTATAGGACAGAGATGAAGTCATTATTTTTTATATCATATGACTAGGAAAATTGGTTGTTGTTGTTGTTTAATGGGGTATAACATTGACCAGGAATTCATAATTTTTAATTACCTATGAAAATATGGTATTAATATATTTTATAATCATCCAACATAAATGATGTTTAATAGTTATAAGTCATGTTACTAGGATGAGTGACAGATTTTCACATAATGTAATACTTGAGGAAACTAGAATCAGAGGGAGCTATGATACATTATCTATATGTAGTGATCAATGAGTATAAACCATTAAAGTATAAATTATTATTAATGTAAGGTTATTCCCATTTAAGATACCACTTCAACAAAATTCATCCCATGTTTTATTTTTATTTTTAAGGAAAAATCATATCATCTTCAAGGATGTTGAAATGGATATCATTTTTTTCTGATACTCCTGACACAAAATTATTTTGTAATTAACGTTTATTTAGTACTTGGATTAAATGTCTTTGGGTGATTCTATCCTTTCCAAATGAACATCATCACTCGTGACTATTCTTTTCAATCCATAAATGGTTATCCACCGTGATGAAATCATAACCATTGTTGATAAAACTAATTATATCCCTTAGACAAAAAAGTTTTTAGTTTCTTGAGTAGAGTTTTGGTTCCTAATATGATAATCCCATTTAAAATTAGGGATTTTGTTAGTAAAATATTATTGTTCTTGACCATTATCATTTTTCGATAATATAGAGGGATTTATTGAATCCATTGATCTACCCATTCATCTATTTTTGATAGTTGGAGATATGGTTAGACCAGATATTGAAATTGGCATATAATTTCATTATTATAGTAGATTAAATATTGGTGTTGTTTACTATCATGATTTCCTAAAAGATGTACAATCTGTTGATATTATGGGGTTTCACAAAATCCATCTGAGTTTAAGTCACAAATTTATTGATATGGATGTATTACTTCCACATTAGGAAGAAGAATATGACAGATAGAATAAATATTCAATTGCATTTTGTTGATGGAAAGTAAGTGACACATTTGTTGAGTACCCAAATAGCCATGGTCAATGAGTACTTGGTGGAATATAGACGCTACAGTGGATGATTCATTAATTAAAAATGATATGGATTGCATGAAATTTCTTGGGAAACTCAATATACTGATGAACCACAGTGGGATTGAAATGCCCCATTATCCAGATCTAGTGATATAGCTTCAATCAGTCCAAAAGAGCCTGAAATTACCTAATGTGGACTTATTTTTGAATATGAGGCACTACATTCCCTATAATATAAAAGAATAGGATTCAATAAAAACTAAACTTGTAGAATGTATTATATAATTTTGTTCTATCTTAGATGGTATATTGAACTACACACTGACAGATCAACACATACGTTGGCTTAGTCTAGATGGATGGTCCTATGATAGATATTCTCAATGATGGAAGACATCTAGTCAGGTTATTTTATTTCATATTTGGATATTTTAATTTCCCATTTTATAAGTTTATATGGGAATATAATATATGAATTATTAATCATAATCAGATGTGATGTGTGCGATTATCCTTCAATGACCCACAATAATTACTATTTCCTTTTTTCGGTATCTATTATGAATGTAGATAGGATTTACAAGGAATATGATTAGTAATTTAGTGATCTGGGAATATGAGTCAACATATTACAGGAAAGGATCTGGAACATCTAATAATTATTTCCCTCCAATAATAAGATAATCACTTTCATCTTGAAAAAATGATCATCAATGATCAAATTTATGACTAGTTAACAGCCACCCTTCATAATTAATTAGGTGACATAAATTTCAAGATCCAACTCAGGGATAGTGATACCATTCTAATACGTACATCATGGTCAGTGAATTGTTTTGAAGAAAATTAATAACTATAGAATAATCACCTATATGATACTAATAATGAAATTCTTATGGCCCACATTATTGAATTTCAGGTTATTATATATTATACAAGATGGGCTATGAGTTGTATAACATATGTGTCGATGAGAGAACAGGGCGGTCTTGTCTACACAGTGAATGGCCTAAATTATGAGATAAATATGAAACGGTATTTTGTTAGGATTTATGTTATTATCATGGAAAGATGCGAGTGCATCGACCCTAATATCCTTATGGGAATAAATTCTATCAAACTACAACAGAATTACAACCCACTACACAAATCAACCCATCAATATGGGTTGGTTTTCGATGTACTTTGGTGGATAGACATCAGAAACTAGACATATCTCATAGTGATATAATTAGTGGAATTATTTATATACTATGATTAGTAGATAATAGAAGCTCTTCTTGATTGGAGAATATCTCATCTCTACATAGAATAGAATTTAAATATGGTAGTACAAATTTTACTCCTATACCCAAATATTTTTCTAATATGGATGAGAATTATAGAATTTCATTGGTAAGTCATGTAAAGGACTAGGGGTTTTTATAATAAAGGAGGCATCATGAATAGTTGATATAGAAAAAATAAATTTTTTCTAAAATGATTAATAACAGTCTCTATTCCCTAGGTAGATGGTTATTTCAATCATGATCATCAAATGGGGTTACACATTTTGGGATAATTCATAATGAATTTCCAAATGTAGTATAAGCGGCCTAAAAACTCTTAAGGATCTCATGGGGGACACATTTGATTGATAGTCTTAAATTTATCAAGACCAAATTTGTGGCCACTATATTTAATGATAATGTCGAGGAACTTTCATAAGGTAATCGATAACACACATTCTGGTGGTTCATGTTCAGGTGATGGGAGTGGATGAAGTCATAAAGCTTCATATGAGCATTGTTATGGTCTTGGAATTGGAAATATTATACCAAAAAATCATTAAAATAACTATCCACTAATTTAATGATTATTTTATTGAATATTCATTGCATGAAACACTTATTTGTATCCCTATTATTATTTTGACTGGAAAACATATTCCAAAATAAAAGGTTCCCTACAAGACCATGAATGTAGTGTATTATTTTTCATAAGGTTACATCCTATTTTTACATTATCCAATGTACACATAAATAAGGAAATATTCTCTGGAGTTTTCCATTACATCAAATAATAGCTCTTCCATTGGGAGGTAAAAATCATTTGTGGGTTGTTAATGTTTTTATTCTATAATTCAATACATATTATGATATGCCTATTACTTTTCTTAAATGGGAATATTTTATAAACAACAATTTGGGTTATAGAATTACCTAATGATGATAGACTTGTTGAGACTGTCAAATTCAGTCTCAAACATGGATCAATGGGAATCACTCATCTTCATGGGTGGCGATTTGTACTGTGGTGGAATGATGGGAGGCTAATTTGATGAAGAAAAATTTAAGGTATAATACATTTCATTTACATGTAGTTCCAAGAAAACACAACAATGTGATTCGTTTTGAAATCCTAATTTAAATTTTTTCTTGAGGAGATATGACTATTATGATCAACAACATCTAGGAATCATTGTTTCCACTTATATTAAGATGGGTCAATTCTTCAATAGTGGTAGATACACCATCCTCAAAGGATTTTCAACCATTATCTTTATTATCTTTATCATCTAAAACATATGTATCAGAATAAGGAGGGGAATCCCATGGATTTTGGGACCATACTGTGTTATTTCCATCTAATTTGTCTGGGGTCGAACCCTCAATGAGGGACATATTCTCTAGAGAGACCATGGTGACTCGCCTTGATGAACTAATACCATGTGGGTTCTAATGAAAAAATCCACAGTTGATGTCAATGACATGATGATGGGTTATACTCTAGGGATATATTCTTATTGTCTAAAAAATGCTATGTTACCATAGATCTGTGTCCATGAGGGAACCTCTCAGTATATAATAGGTGATGGGAATTATAGAATCAACAATTCATGCATTATGTATAAATGTGAGGTAATCTATGATCCTTCAATATTCATGAGTACTATCATGAAACATCCAAGATACATCGATGTTGGGTCCACCAGTACATTAGATAGATAAATTTTCCTCTCAAATCTACCAAAGGATCTTACAATGTGTCTTTTGAATCATTGTGGGGCATGACATGCTCCACCCCATTGGACAGAAGCATATCCCCCCACTTTCATTGCACCATGTATCTATGTCACAGGGGTAATAGGAGTTTTTGGGAGAAACAGAACCCTTTAGTACAAATTCATAACAATCGAGGTAGTATTTTACTCTCCGTGTCCCGCTTAAAAGATAATTAAAGGCAGCATTCTATGATAAAACCATGAAAATGGTGAATGTAACAAGATAAATGAATCGAGTATTTATAAAAATAATTTATTGTGTCATGTCCTCCCAATTTTACACTCCTAAATTGAAAATTTTGATGGAGTTATATCTACTCCCATGTTCCCCATCCTATTGGGATTCTGAGTTGGAATAAGATTGATCTCATAGGCAACATCCTCATTTAAATAACAAATTACCATTCCATTTCAAAATACCATGACATGTAGCTAGTTCATATTCCCATGAATAGTGTCACAATCAACTTTATCATAATGGGAAATGATTCATTGAAGATTCCTATACATGGATTCCCCTACACTCTTGGATTCAATGGAGGATTTATAAATTTGGAGTTGTAGAGGTCTATTTACAAAATTTATAAGGGACATAGGGAAATACATTTATAGGACGAGTTCCGTAAGGATCAATAGACTATCATGTATACTGATGAGGTGCTTCATTATATCATACTCCCATGAAAGGGTCATATTTCATCCTCCCAAGGGTCTCTCCATAACATTAGGTGTAGTGGACATTATTTTCAAAAGAGATGTGTCTATATAGTGTATTCCATGTAGTTATGGGGATTAAATGTATAAATCTAAGTATTAAATTACTGGGATCCAGACATGGATGGGCTTTAAGGCGATATAGGATACTATTTCAAGTCATATGATCCACCAATATAGTTAATTGTGAGCTTGTTTTGGTTGGGAAAACCTCAATGGAAATTTTTTATTCTGCTGTAAATGATTCTTGATGTTTGGTTTTGGCAGTATGTGTAAGACCATTTGAAACTATATCTTGGGAATCGTTACTACTAGAATGTTGAACAACCATCTTTAAATAGAGTCAACCATAACATTCTATGTGCGATATATGGAATTCAACATCATTAGTTATTTAAAACCTATAATATATCAATACAGTATTGAAGAGGGTTAATAAATTTTCTGTTTAGTTTAACATTCCGGAATGAGGTTGATTTTGGGGCTTCTCACAACATAGGAGAAATTAATTCAATAAAATATCATGTATGTTTATGCACGGATGGAGGAAATTTATTTATCCAGATATTCTGATTGAAATTATTCAAAACGATGTGAGTATCTGATGTTTATGAGGTCTCTATAGAGGGTATGGATTCGTTATGATGTTCTAGTATGCCTATATGGGAATAGATAACTCTATGAAAAAAGTGATGTCCTTATGAGATATATTATCATTGTACTTATACATACCTCTTCCAAGAACGTACTACCATTTATCAAAGTCTTCATTCTCCAAATTGGGGTGGTAGAGAAATATTTCACCTAGGTTGAGAAATCACCCATCTCACCAAGTCACGATCTACTGGGTCATGGATCCAATATCTAGTGATGCATAACTTCATTATTCAATGAATAAGGATCCTATGGTATATGTTTTTTTGGTAAAATTAAGGATTCTATCCTCTGGTAGACTTATAGAATTTGTTAACTCAATGATGTATTTTATTATCAAATAGGTGAATTACTATATCTTATATGCATCCATGAACATTGTAAATTGTTCATCCACCATGTGAAACGAATTATGAGATCTTATAACTGAAGGGTGGTGGGGTGGTAGATTTATAGTGACGATATTCATGGGGTGTCCTTTAAAATGGAGGTACCTACATGCAGAATGATTGTATAGACTATTTCTGTAATGTGGTGGTAGTTTCTCCATTTAGAGGCTTCCACATGGGATCTAAAATTAGTAATTGGAATTTATGATTTTATGTTCCCTTCAAGGATTCATCTAGATTTCATGATTTTTTAAAGAAATATAATAAACTGATCAGATATCGTAGGGATAAGAGGGTAAGAACTAGCTCATCTCAAACATTCTCCACTAGTATCCTCAACAACTACTCATAAGAAGGAATCCCATTGGGGTAATACTTAAGCCCCTTACAATATAAAATAAAGCCTGTAACTCGCTCATCATCACTCTAATTACATTTGGATTGGTCAGTGATGTTGGTCTTATGCATGGTGGAGCATAACTAGTATGAAAACATGATGTTGAGATCTTCCTATAAAGAAATATATCCTAGAAACAATTGTTTATACCTGATTAATTGATTTCCCACCACGTTTTATGGGGGAACTAAAAAATGTAATTAGTCACCAATTTTAGAGGTCCCAGTATTGTACTACATCATGAGGTGAAGTGGACTACATATTGTAGTGGATCACCCATCCCATTAAATTTGTTCTTGCTCAAATAATTGAATTCTTATTGTGGATTAAAATGATAAACCCTTTTAGGTTATGGAAGCCCATTATGTGATAATGAAGCTAGATGTTTCTAAAAATCCACATGATAGGTAGTGAGAGTGGATAACACATCGTCTTGGTGATAGTTAGTATTAAAAAAATCTATGCATGACCTACAATTTCTGGAAGAGGCGATTTCATGGCCCAATAGTGGAGATTTTCCCTACATTGGAGGTGTATAAGGGTCATACCATGTCTATTTTCTAGAGCCACAACTATGCGGGACCACCAGTCGCTTGCATGGTGGATTATCCTTGATGGACCAGAAGTTCATCCTGTTGCTGGGAATGTTCCTTTCATAAATTGTCTCACTTCAATCACAACTAAATGAAGTATTATGTGATTGTTTTTTAACCCTCTTGCTCTTATAGTAAATCCACTAACATGGAATCTCTCTCAACATCTCGTGTAGCCTACCATGGGCCTACAATATCTGCCACTCCATTTCCCTTATTTAGGAGTTGATGATCAGGTGATAGAACATCAGTGGGGGACTTATGTTAACCAATGTATGTAACATTTGGTGAGTGCGGGTGCCTATCGAAAGATCGTCCTGATATTTTATATCCCATGAGGATGTGTTATCCCCATCATACCCCATTTCTTCCACATAATTCCTCAAATCTTAATGGTGATTGATCTTGATGAAATTCACAATGGTAAAGGTGGGAGTTTAACCATCACCATCAAGGGGTGGTTTGGAATGGTGGTCCTACATTTTCATGGAATGGGGATAAAATGGAGGATAGAATAACTTTTCAAATCTATAATAATCACATAGGGGAACTCCTCATTTATGTCCTGATAGAGCACAATGGGGATACTTGGATAGGTTTGTAGAAAACATGGGTGAAACCCAAATGTGTCAATTCATAAAGCCATTATAAGAGTAGTGATGTTAAAATTACAACACTATATATGGATATCCTTGATAATATCATGACATTCTAGATAGGCCAACTGGAAGTCATGAAAGAGGTTGGAATTGTCCTAGATATTTTGGTGGGGGCATGTAATATAGTCCTTGGTGAGGAACATTGGGAAAGTGAAATGAAGAGTGCTCGATGGAAAGAACATGACTGAGATTGGTCCACTTTCCAGGATTTTATCACCCTAATATTTTAGGAAATATTTGTTTTAAAAAATTTAATTTCTTATATTACTTGTGTTACATGCATCAACGTGTTTTAAAAACCTATGAAAAACTATTAGTATTATTATTAAAAAATGAATTTTTACCTTTCTATTAAATATGGATGAATTAATTGGAATAAAAAAATTAAATATAATGTATAAAGGTCTTGTATAAGGAAAACATGTTGATAAAAAATTCTTCAATTTCAGTAATGTTTATATATGTCATGATAATACTATTTTATTATTGAAAACTACTTTTAATGTTTTTTGTGGAAAACTACTAAGTGTAATTACTTAAAAGTTTACAAAAATTATTTTACAATATAAATATCATTTTTAAATATATATTTCAATATTATCTTGGGGTGTTATTATTTAAATTTTAAGAGAACAATAATTTTTAAATGAGTAGTTATTAATAATGGGTTTTTTGAAACCTTCAATATCATTTAATTAATTTATAAGGTAAAGATTGTATTAAAATTTTTATAAAAGTAACCTTAATTCATTATTATGCTTATTGATCCAATTTAATTCATTTTAATCAATTTAATATTTATTTTTAAGTTACGGTTAATCATTTAATAATTTTCTCATTAGAAAAACACATTCTCATCGCGTCTATGGATTTAATATTAAATTAAAATTTTCTAATTTTTTGAATATTATTTAGAAAAATGGATTTAATTTTTTTATAAGAATAATTATATTATATAATATGTAAAACATATTTTTTTGTCGAAATTAATAGTAAAAACAATACTTATTATTTACAATAGTTAAGGTAAATATTTGTTTACCGGTGGGTTAATCTAAAATGACAAGTTTTTAAAATTAAAAAATAATTGTAAAAAAACCCCTTGAATGGATATATTTGGACCTTATAAAAAATAAGCTTCATTAATTCTCAATTTGGTTATTTTTTATGAATATATAACATTTGTCTGCACATTATTATTTTCAAAAATACAAAGTGTGTCCTCTCTCCATTTATAAAAGGTCTCCCCTCTCCTTCTCTCTTCACACTTCAGAAAGATGTTGTTTCAGACAAGACCATCCGAAAAGCCATAAATAATTACCATATATAAGCCTATGATTTTTATTTTGGTCATAATAACAACATAAAAATCCATTTGGTTCAAATCTATGTAGGTTATAGGAAGAAGAGGTATTGTTTTTCTATGTGAATTTTTCTATTTTTCTTCTTCAATCTCATTCAAATAATTAAATTCCATGATAATACATAAAATTATTTATATTAAAATAAGGATATATTATTAGTATATGAGTCTTATATACTTCCATACTGTGCTCCTTCAAATAAGAAACAATAACATCACTAGTGTGTATGACAGACTACCACCTCACAAACTGATCTAACAATTTTTCCATCAAATCATCTGCTGGTTGGGTATGATAATGGGTATAATTTATATTTATGATATATAAAACCGTAAATTACATGTATTACTATATATTAACATACATATTTTTACATTTAATTTCATAGGGGATATAATATTATCAACCAAGGATACAACAGACGACCACCTCACAAAGTGTTGTTGTTCTTTTCACGTATGTTCTAAAAGATATTATATAACAGATATATTTAATGAATATTTGTTTCATACCTAAAATATCAATTATTCAAAATCATAAAATTATTATTTACCATTCTTTCACATCATCCTTAATGAAAATGGAAACAAAATTAATGCGTATGTATGATCCACCATCTCCATGAACAATGTTTTTTCTTTTCAATCTCTAGCTTTTATGGATCAATATTTATTAATATATACATAATTTATATTATATTAATATTATTTTAAAAATTATATTTAATATTTATCCAAAATATATATAATTGGATTGAAAATAAAACACCCTAAAATACTTGAAAAATAATGCATTTATTACCCAAAACGTAATTTTAACAAGGGATTGTTAATGCATGTGTAATAAAATAAAATAATATATAATATATGTAATGCTATATATTATTATGGTATTTTAATAAATATTTAATAAATTTATGTTCACTATTACAGAGGCTGGACCACTATTGAGGCAAGAAGAACTCATGGTAATATATTTGTTTCTCAATTCTCCAATTTAGAGTCATATGTAATGTTATACATCTATATATGTTTATGAGGTATAAATGAATTAAAGTTGACATTAAATATAATTAATATAGTTATTACAATGATATATTATGTTTCATCTATTTGTATTCATTTATGTGTCTTATGATTCAATTTTAAAAAGGTTTTAAGGGTTTTAGGATACAATATCATAGTTTATCTGAGTTGTTTAGGTTTATTCTTTTAATGAAGAAATATTATTATCATTATATATAAAACCTCATGAATATTCTTATTCATTTTTTATGTCAGGATAAAACAGGTTTTTGATTATTTTTCCTCACTTTAGGTACTTTGTTGTTAAAAATATTGATTTTAATAAAAATCCATTTTATTTATATAATTAGTGGAAAATTATTTTTATTCCACATATAAGTTTTCAAAAAAATATTTTAATTAATGATTTTAGTATTATAAATATATTTTTTAATGAATTTATTATCCCTTTTTAATATTTTTTTAATTTTTTAATGGAATATGTTTTTTATTTTATGAATGTGGTTTTTGTGGCTTTTACCAAAAATGAGAAATTAATCAATGTATATGGACAAGTATGACAAGAATGAAATTTTCCTCTATCATGAACAATAATTAATTTAATTTCTCGTTTATATGTCCTCAAATAATATTTTTCAGGAAAATATATTTCAAATTTTTTTATGAATTATTAGTTTAATAAATTGATGTTCATTGCGATAATGTTATTTTCCTCAAGAAGTGTTACTAGAAATATTTATAAATAATTTTCTATATAATATAACATCTATTTATGATTCATTTTATTTTTTGTGTGTATGATTTATGGATACAATTCTTATCCTTTCCCTAAATAGTTTATGTTTATTATAATAGGATACTTATAAAACAAAATTATTTTTTCATGGTTTATGTTAGGATAAAAGGATGATTTTTTTAAAACATTTTCTTTTACACATTTTATGCTATTAATTAATTTCTATGAAAACCATTTTTTATTTTGTTTTGATATGATCAATGTTTTATTTCCTTATGGAACATGTATGTATAAATTTCACAATGTTATTGGTGGGACAAATATCACCTTCCAATGAATTGGGTGTTGGTAGATATATGATGAGAGAAATAAAACTAGAATTGGGAGTGAACCTACTTCAGTAAAGGAATTTATCCACTATATTAGTTTTGAGAGAGAACTATGACTATTATGATGGTTTTTGGATTGATCCCATTTCAGTATTATAGTTTTGAAAATGATACTTTACTAAAAAGAAAATTATTTTCTATTCTTATGTGTATGAAAAAAATCTATGTTGTATAACAGTGTTATGTCATCATGGATCATCATATTTGATTGGATTATGATTCATGTCTTTTAAAATGCCATGATCTATTTTAAGACCCATTTTTATGATCTAGGATATACAATGTATAATTTTGAAATGTTACTATCATGTTGACATACCCTTATAATCAGGAAATGTGGATATCACATATTTTTAACCTTAATATTAATTTGAGATCACTCTTTCTTATGTTTCCTCTCATCAGGTTATGATTAAGTGAATTATTTATGATTTATCTAATATGTGTGATAATTATGAAGAATTTAGTGAGGGATGACATTTCTCACTTATGGACTAGTTTTTTATGTGTCCATGTTTCCAAATGGACAGGATGTAAATATATATATAATGGATTTTTATGTTCTTAAATGAGTATTCATCTATTAAAAATTAATATTTAGGTATGAGATGTTTCTGTCATTACAATTGTTACCAAATCGAGGTATAACTCTACTTTAGAATCAATAAAAGGAAAACATTGTGAGATACCTTGAGAAATTTATATATATATTTATAAAAATATTTCTAATTCCATGTATTAGGATGGGTCAATGTATAAGAAAATGTCCTCTAATTTTAAAAAATAATTGATAGAGTAGTTTAAATGAAATTACATCCTTATTCCGGTATCAAAATTGGATATGGATATGGAACAAAGGTTCTTATGGGTAATAACTCTAAATAGGGAGAACTGAGCAGGGCACATTCATCACCTGGTTCTAGACCATGGGCCCTGAAACACACCTAGTTTTACACTTCGGATAGATATGATTTGGATATTCACAAACTCATCGTGAACCATAACGAATGATTTGAATTATTTCTGTGAATAAACTAGTTTAATCATAATGTTTCAATCATTAAAAATAAGGTTTTAGGATTGAGACATCCGATAAGTTATTTTTCATGAATATGTGATTCCTCATTAAGATTATTATCTCTTACAATATTATTATGTTGTCATTGAATGTATGTCATACAAAGGTGTGGATTTAATACTATGTGTGATGGAAAGATCAATGATTGTCCTCATGAGATGCCAAATATTATTTGATTCAAAATTATTATTTTTACTTTCTTACATAACATTTTTAATCATTGAATTATGATGAACAAACATATGTGAAATATAGGGAACAATATTCTCATGATTTCTTTATGAGGAATAATTTACCTTCTTTTACAATTTTTGATGATCCCATATTTTCTAATTAATGGATCAAAACCTTTGGAAATATATTTTTCAGTTTGTAGTGTTTGGATCAAGAAAATATTATTTTGGATATCTATCATTTGTATATTAATGAAAATCAACATGGTACAATTATCAAGAATACGAGTCTGCAAGATGAAATTTATTCCATGGAATTCAATGAGTTTATGAAACTTATTTTCAATGAATATATTCATTGTTTTATTATCATAAAAATTGAGATGTAATTCATTGATTTAGAATTTATGGATGAATAATTTTTTGAGTATATAAGGGAAATTTAACGAGGTTATCAACAAAAACTCCAATTACTATTATCCCACATGAAATTAAAGTCGGTCGATTCTTTAGTGTCTTGATACAATGTCCCTGAATATATTTTCACATAATGGGAATTGGTATCTATATAGATTTTTCTTCATTTATGGTAGAAATTTTGATTGCGGGTACAAATAAATATCCTTGTTTTCATAAGAAAATAAAATTTTAAATCAAATAAAAATATTAATTACAATGAATAAAAAGAATATTAGAATTTTTTTCTTGCTCAATTTGTGGAAGGAAACGTGGAAGAAAAATTATTAGGGATGCCTTTAAATTTTTTATGTGTTGAAGTGATGTCCATAAGTCAATCAAATGCTGATGTAATTGTAAGAAGATAAAAGTTTATTTCAATAGGGCGAAACTCCACATAATTCACCATACAAGCTATAGTGTATCCAATACAATGTGTCTTGTAATTATTCTAAATAATTACCAAATCTAATTGTTAATGATGATGATCATTTATAAAAATATCTTGATCATAGAGACAAAGAATATTTTTATGAAATCATTTTTTACGATGAGGGATGAAATAACAACATGGTGAAAGGTACGCTTAACATCCACTATAGAAATTATAATTTCTTATTTGACTCTCGATATACACATTTATTAATAGGTAAAAACTTTTATAATGATATCAATATTCCATACATAATATATGATTTTGATATAGTTGTGAAACCCCACAATATCATGATTGTTAAATACGAAGTATATGATTTGTCATTAATTTATGTTTTTTAGAATGTTCTTCCATTAAATAATTTCATTACACCCTTGTTGAATTTGATGTCATCATAAGAATGGATTTAATTTATATAAATAAATCCAAAATTAATTTTTAATGAAGGTAAATCAGGTTTGATACTGTAAGCCAACATTTGATAGTATATCGGTTTGATGATAAATATTAACAACCAATATATATGACATACATTGTATGTTTTGATTCATATTAAGTAGGGAATTTTATCTAAGATGCATATGGAGAAAAATCATCATTTTTGAAATACCTATTGTGATGAAATTTCATGAGGTATTTCTAGAATAGTTTCCAAGACATTTTTTTAAAGATGGTTCCTTGGTCAAAACAACCAAAGCACAAGTAATATAAAAGAAAGAGTTTGCACGGGTCTGAAAGGAGGAATAATATTACAATCCTTATCATGAAGAGGAAGTAAATTACTGCGGAGATCATCAAGCCAGGTAATATATTGTTTTAATATCATGATAGAAATTCTATTACCATCCATGTCTTCTGCACGATAAATATGAGTGATTATGTTGTTTATGTCAAGAAGCGAGTGGGTGAAATAAATCTTAGAGGTATTAATCGGACAAGAAAGATGTGTCACACCACTGCAAATTTATTGCAAAATGGTAATAGAATCAATGGAAATCCCAAGGTTAGTCCAATCGTATTTCTTTTTGAAAGAAATGGAATGTATCATACTCATAAGGCCACCAAAGAAGAGGCCATACCACAACTACCAAAAATAAATTTTAGGATTTGACCAAGGTGATTCTTAATGATAATGCCACACCTAGTAGGGCCAGGATTACAGTTAGAGGAACCATCCACATTTACATTAACCCAACTAAGAATATGTGATTTCTATAAGACTACAAAAGTGTATCAAGGATGGCCAAAAATTCCATTAATTTGACGGTGTTGAGGAAATCCAAAGTAATTAACAGTGTTGTTTAAATGTCCCAATTTCATTGATACTACTTCACATATAGAATTAATGAACCAAATATACACAACATTATGGCTAAAAGAGAAATTGTTATAAATAATGTCATTCCAATAATAATAGATAAGATGGTGTTATTTACAAACAACATCAAGTGAAATGTTCTTAATTTTTTTAGTACATTCCAATCCTTTATATGGTTTTATTTGAAATTTGATAGTGTCATGAATCAACCATTTGTATTCAAAAATGTCAAAAATATAGTTCCAAAGGGCCAAAGTTGTGTCATAATAATGAAAGAGAAGATTAGTATCTAATATTTTTTTATTATAGAGTCTACATTTATAGGAAATTTTAATTCCAAATTATTGAAGGAATCATTATATGGGAACCATGTTGGGAGCATGGTTCAAAATAATAGTGAATCATGAAGGCTTCATCCATGGTTTTCCAAAAAAATATCCTACCAAACTCACATTTATAATTATAATAATAATGATTATATATTTTTTTTAATTAATCATACCATCATGAGAAGACTATCAAATTAATTAGTCATTGGTGTTTAAGAAGAGGTGGTTTTCAATGACATGCAAAATGTTGTCCAGGAAATTATGATATTGAGAATTTTTTATAACTTTAATTGAAAAGATTTTATTCTCAAGGGTATTTCTAGGAGGAATCATATATTTTACAGGATTGAAAATCAAGTTATCCTACAAGATGTTAATGGAATAATCCCAAGATATAATTCATATGGAATTATTCATAATGATGGAAAAATATTGCTTAATGGATGGAAAAATAGAATACTTGAGGAAATTTGAATTTCCCTTCTCAAGTTTATCAAGAAATATATTTTTGAGAAAAGATATAACATCATATTTTATTAAATATGATATTACAAGTGAGTTTCTAATGAAGGAACTCATTGAATTATATATCATTTTTATGTCAATTACACCATTATAAATAGGTTTGCAACCTGTCGACCAGGGGATGGTCACAAGTTTCCATTCTAGAGTTCTACATCTCCCAATTTTTTTATTGATATATTTTTTAATAGGAACTGAAACCCATTTATATACTATCATAGAATAAACCATTTTAGAGAAAATAAAAGATTTGTTAAGCCATATTCTGCCTACCATAGAGACAGATTTACCTTTCCATAAAAAAAATATGATTAAGATCATGGTCAACAATTGTAGAAAAGTAATAAGACACGAGTTTTCTCCAAAAAATGGGAACACAAATATATGTAAAAGGAAATAACCATAATTTATGCCTAATCCACTTAAAATATTAAATTCTCAACTAGGATGGATGTTTTTTCCAATGAAGATAGAAGATTTGTTCCAATTAATGGCTTGATCCAAAACATATTTACAATGAGAAAGAGCATTTTGAGGTTTTGAATATTGATTTTATCATCATTTAGGAAAAGTATTATATCATCAGAATATAACCTGTGTGTGGGAGAATTCATAGTACGAGAAATATGAATGTTCTTATGTTCAGTCTGGTTGATAAGACGAGGAATGAGGTGACTAATATAGTTATACACAATAGATAAAAGAATAGCAGAGAGGGGGTCACCTTGGATAACACCTTTGATGTATTTAAAATATCTCATGGGATATCCATTAAATCAAATGAAAATGGAGATTCAATTGAACATGGTTCTGGTTTTAGTGCTATAAATACCACTAAAACCAAAAAATCGAATAACCTTGAAGATAATGCTCTCTCCATGGAATCTAATTTCTTAAATATCATGAATTATGGAAATATGTCCTCTTATATTATATTTTTTAAAGTTTTGATGCACTCAGCGGAAAGAAAAATGATGTCAAGGGGTGAACCACTTATTCATTTAAAAAAGTAAATGTTGATTAATGAGACTCTTCATTGATTATCGGGATCTGAACAAGATCATGATCAAAAAGAATATTCATATACCCTATATTGATGGATTATTTGACCAAATTCAAAAAGGTCAATAATTTTTGATGATTTAATATTTTTCTTGATATCCACAACTATGGTTCAAGAATATGGATTTAACTATTAAAAAATTAGGTTCATGGTATTGACATTGTTTTTATATATTCATTTCATTATGTCCTACAAATTATCCAACTATATTTATGGATTTAATTAATTGTCTTTTGATATATAATTGATTAATTTTTTGTAGTCTATATTGATAATATTGATAACTATTAAAAATTAAATTATAAAATGAATATTAATTTAGATCTATTAAAGTCACTAGGCAAGGAGAAACGATATGAGAAATTTACAGAGTGTTATTTTTGGCTACAAAATTTTTCATTATTTTAGTCATGTAAACTTCTGAGAGGGTATATCAGTAAATTAATTATTGGCTGAGGCTACTGATTTTTAGCCCATATGAACCATAATGACTGATAACCATATATTTGTATCTAGATATTATTCATGATTTTTGGAGATATAATCACGACAATATAATCCACTCACCAAGCTAACACATAAGGAGTGTAAGTTCATCTGGATAAATTAATGTGGGGAAAATGTTTTGGAAATGGAATGATGATTAGTTAGGAAAACATATTTTACATTAACCTATAATGGAGATACATTTTTAGTGTATGTTGATACATCCATGAGGGTCTGGTGGTTAATTCTTATGAATAATGTAACGGTTATAGCCTCTTCCTCCAAAAAATGACTGTTTACATGAAAAATTACCCAACTCATGAATTGGAGTTAGCTATAGTAATGTTTCAATGAAATATTTAAGGGAGTTATATTTATAAATAATTGTGATATATAAATATATATAGATAAATAATTCTTATTGTATATAATGATATATAAATACTTGAACATGCACCATATAACATGATTAGAGTCAATTAAAGACTATGGATTCCCAACACAATACATCACATATAATGTGAACATGGTTCCTAATGATTTTATTTGAATGGATCATTCTATAAAATCAATGACGTGGATCAAATAAGAACTAATATTTCTAAATATTCAATAGATGATTCTAAAAATCATGAAGGAAGCATATAGATTTTATACTATTCAATTGAATATCCACCAAACTCTCAATGTGGATGTTAAAAAGGAATTCATGGAAGTTGTTGGGATAGAAAAATGGGGAGAAATGATATTGAGTTTTATTTTGATCTTAATGGAATGAAAATGTTAAAAAATAGTGTATACGTTCCATAAATATCCTATTTGAAGAAGGAGTTATAAGATTATGATCATAGATATTTATTATCTATTCATATTGGAAGTATAATTATGTTTAGAGGACTGGAAGAATATTTTTTGTTGTGTTGTAATAAAGTGAGATATTGTAGAGTTTGTATCTCAGTTATTGGTTTTCTAGAATGTGAAGGATTATAGAAAAATTACAAAGGTGATTTAACAACCATTACCCATTCTAGAATGGAAATGAAAAAACCTCACAATAGATTTTGTGGTCAGACCCCAAAAAATATATATAGGGAATAATGTTATATGGATTCTTGTTGATCACCATAAAAATTAAGCACAACTTATTGAGATCAGAGAATATATATCTTTGGGACCTTTTTGATGAATATAAAATAAGTAATTTTCTCGGATCCATGGAGTACAACATTCAATTATGTGAAATCAGGATTTTGGATTTACCATAACATTACAACAATGTATTCAACCCGATCATGATATATATTTATGTTTTATCACTGTATATAATCAATATATATGGTCAGTCTAATAGAATAATAAAACCCTATATGATATACTGAGATTTTATTCTACAGATTTCAAATGTGGGTGGGACCAAATGGACCATTTTGAAACACTCTCTAGAAGAAACTATAGAACTCCAACAAGCTAGATTAAAATTGGAGAAATAAACCTATTAGGGACTGTGAAATCTGTTGAAAAATGATATAATTTATAAGAATTTAGAAACACTTAAATATTGTGATGTCCTAACATTTGTGCCATATAAATGTTCATAGAACCAAATTGGACACAAGGTCTCAATATTTCCTCACCTTATTCTAACGGTTTCTGACTAGATGAGAGGGTCTAGGTTTTCTCTATGGAGATACTATTTATTAATTACTAAATCACAATAAAATGGATATATACAATTGTGGTTAAATAGATGAAGCATGATAAATAATAGTAAATTATTATTTCAAGATAAGGATAGTCATCCAAGTAATCATCAATAATAAAAATATGAAAGATAAAGAATATACAAAAAGATGATGATTCATCGCACGTATCTGTTGGATTTGGTGGCCTAGAACGAACTACTTTGTACATTATTCATTAAATAATCATCTTATCACATCATGATTGTTATTCTGTGTGAAAATTCATGTGATAACTTCCCATGGATAGTTTTTTCATTAAAGGGTCATAGCGGATCCCTCGTATGATGAGAACTCGATGTACTATAACACTATTCTTGAATAGATGTTCTATGCCAGATGATGTTATTTGAGGGACGCAAATAATATAGGTGACTAGGGGAGATAACTCATAAATATTTGAGGCACCTTCTCATTGTGTGCTCCCTTGGTAATATACAGGAGGATATTATGAGAACGACACCCACCAGTAGGAAATACACATTTCATTGTGTCATTGGATGTTCCTATCTATGGACGTGTGTATTGGTCCTTAGAATTTATGATTATTATTAATGGGTATTACAACTCACGTTCAAAGATGTATTGATGAAAACTGTGATGACGCACTGTTCACAGCGAGCTAGTATATGTTTGGTGTGTCACGAGTAATACCACATTAATAGATAACGTGACAAAGGATTTTTCCCTTCTGTTACATAATAGAAGTAGATATCTCTGGACCTTTGATGGAATTAATATAGCCTAAGTAAATACATGCCCATGGTAAGGAATGGGAAAGTTCAATTATGGAAAGTCAAAGAATGAATAATTGAGCACATGGGTTGATAGAATTAGCATTCAACCCGCTTGATTAGAGAAATCAAGACAAAGGGATTATATTACACGGTAAGTGTTCGTATGAGGTGACACATCAATACGACGTCAAATTATTTCTCTTGGGTGCCTTGACCCAATGAAAGACATTATTCTTGGAATTTACGCAAGCCCTCATAATGCCAATGAGAAGAGACCTAGAGGGCCACACACTAAGTGTGTCCATGTATCTCAGTTAAATATTAATTTAACAAGTTAAATAACGATTATGCCTGACTATGGTTTAATAATCATTTAAGGATGCTTGATCGTATTTATTTCAACACTAGTTATTCTAGAGAATATATTGTGGGTGAAATAATATATATTTATTAGCCATTAATACAGTTACATTTAATTAAATTAAATAAATATCCATAACTCAAGGTCTAATAAATATAGTGTGGGATATAAAGAAAAATGGAAAATAAAAGTACACGCCGTGTATATTGAATATACACGCCGTGTAGTTTTTCTAGTGGGGATTTTGGGGAAATAATATTGTTTTATTAAATGATATTTATTATAATCAGTGTGGGTGCATGTCAATGAATTAATCATTAGACATGGGGGTTTTCAATAAGAGTTAATGAAATAAATAAAACGTGTAACATGTTTATTTATTATTATAACTCTATAACCTCAAACCTGATTATAAATATCATCACAACCCCAACACTTTTCAACAGAAAATCATTCTGCCCACCAATTATGGAGAATTCTTTCAAGGCCGAAAGAACTTCTTCCTCAAAGAATGCTCTCAAGACCAAGTGATCAAGGTTTTTGAAGGCAGACATCACATGCGATGGTTCTTCCACACTAGCACTCAAAGATCCCTAAGGCAACATCTAGAGATATGTGTCACATGTATGGATCACTGCTAGAGGAATACTATACTTGGATTCTATGACGCAACGATAGATCAAAGGATTTTGACCAGAGACATCAACAATGAAATAATTCCACCAAGGTAATTCTGGTGAATTCATTAAATTAATTATAACCAACATATGATGATCATATCTATATGGTTCTAGGATTCCCCCTTATGATTTTCATTCATTTTTCTATTCTAAAGATTTGGCATTTTACATCATGGTGGATTTCGGAATGAACGTTGTTTAACATTAAAATTAAAGCTGGGAAAACCCACCAATGCGCTTCCACGACGCTCAGATCCTACAAGTGGTATCCGAGGGGTCATATTGTTGATTATAATTATTTAGTTTTTTGTTGGTGATTTATGAATTTAATAATTTAGTTGTTTCAATTCATGTTTATCGTTCTTTAAATCTTAATCTCAAGATTTGTTCCTCCTCTATCATTTTTCAGTCACTATAAAGAAACGACCTTTTAATTTAATTTTGGATTAAAATAAAAGAAAGGATCTCATCTGGAGGAGCCACACATTCCTGGCAGTACAAAACGAGAATACACAACGTTTATTAGGAAGTACACTCTGTGTAGTCTAGGTTCATGCATTAGACTGGTCCGCCAAATCAGGCTGTGTATTGGATCCTATATAAGTAATTTATGACATTGTGTGTTGACCAGGAACAAGTGGCACACAATTTCTAGATTGCACACCATGTGGTCCACTGAACATGACGTGTAGTCCCTTTGTGCTATGATTGGACCGTGTACCATGTACACGACTTTCCCGGATGGAAACCGTGTAACACGGATACTACACGACGTGTGTCCAAAAGAACACACCGTGTACTCCGAAAATTTCCAAAGTACATTAACACGCCATGTCCCCGGGCGTGTATTTCAGATGGACGGTGAAGAAATGTACAAGTCGTGTAGTCGGAACTACACGCCGTGCACTCACCCAAATTACACAGATTTATTAATATTTATTATTATATTATACAAACCCTTAAGATATGTACTATAGTGCAAGTGTAAATCCGAGACACAACATATGATAGGTGTTTTATATATATGTGTTTTATTTAATATATACAGAATAAATGGGAATTCAGTGAGTTTCCTCTAAAGTAAAAGTTGTGTACAAGGATAATTTTAAATGAATTTATTTGTTTTAAATAATGATGGATAAGAATCTCAGGGAAATTCAAAAAAGGATTTAAGTTAAAAGGATTGATTAATTAAAGATAATTAATTGATTCGATCGTGATTTATCATTAACACGAACAATTAATGAATTGAATGCAAGTTTTATTTATGAGTAAATATCATTGCATGTATGGATGAACATGAGCTCGACCAAGACTTTTGTATGTGAATGGTTTCTTTTAATTTATTTATTTAAATTTAATTTGTTGTCCTGCGAGCCTTCTCCCCATTAATATGTAGGGCCCGCACGCTCAAGGAATTTCTTATGTAAAAACCCATTTTTACCCCTTACCTTCATTTGAGATAAATTCATATGCAATGGATGGAACTCCTAAGCTGGTGGAGGCAGCTCAAGTCTAGAGCCAAGTTGAGACCAATCCAGAGAGATACAATGGTGGACAGGTTGAAAGCTGTTTACACGAACCCAAAAGGTTCAAGGTGTTTCTCCCCTAGGTCTTGGGTTAGTTTATCAACCACTAGATAAAATAACCAATATAAAGCGATCATGATCATAACATTTATTTTATTTCTATCAGTTTCATGGTTTATTTATTGTGGGTGTGTTGTCACGATGACAGAATTAATGTAATAAACAAGCATGAAAGATGGAACTAAAATTAAACCAGCTTATACGTAAATATTATCTTATACATGGTTAAATATATAATCATATCCCACTTAATATTAAAAATAATGTAATCAGAGATAATAAATTGGCAATTTGTGTATAATAATAAACTTTCTCAAAAGAAATATTATGTCGGTATAACCTTCCATAATATTGGTTAGAAACGAACCACAGTTCAATGTGCATGACCAACCCTTGTTGGGGTGCATTCAATTGTGAGGAAATTCTAATTCAACATTTTGGGTTGACATAACTTGGTCCACATCAAGGGTTGAATACCACCGCAGGACTTGGTGTGACCAAGAGGAAAAGGTTGAGGAAATCCAAAATTAAAGGATTTCAGGATTGGGGAGTCCACTCAGCGGATCAAGGAGCTGCGAGTTAATGGAGTTGGCATTTGGAATGCCTACCTAAAACCCTTAATGTTGGTTGAAAAACCCTAGTTAGGGTAATGCGAATGGAAATATAGATCCTTTACACTTGAAGATTGAGGCAACAAAATATTCTGAAGTCAATGGTGAGGGCTATTGGATTTTGATAAAATAGTGGGAGACTAATAAGTATTAATTTATTTATTTTTCTCAGTTTTGTAATAAAGTACTAAACCTTTGGTAATCCTAATTTGTAAAAATGACTTGAAAATGAATTGAAACATAATATTTCGAACCATACTCGAGAAAGAAAACCTTCTCACCTGCACTAATTTTCATGATTGGAATAGGCGTTTACGCGTCATCCTTCACCACGAAAGGAAATTCTATGTTATGGAAGATCTTATTCCAGTTGCACCTAGAAAGGAGGCTAGTTATGAGGAACTGTCTCTCTACATGAAAAAGTTGATGATGCAACACATGTCAAGTGTTTCATGCTATCATCCATGTCCAATGAGCTCTTTAAGCAACATGAAAACATGGACGTGTATAGCCTGATGTCTCACCATATGAATCTCTACCAAGAGAAGGTGAGACATGAGAGGTATGAGATCTCCAATGCTTTTTTACAACTAATCTTAGAGATTCTATGCCAGTTGGGACTCATGTAATCAAGATTATTGGATAAATTGAATGCCTAGACAATGTAGGGATTAAATTCCCGGATGAGCTGCGTACAGATCTCATCCTATCATAACTTCCCAAGACCTTATATAGATAAATTTTCATCTACAACATGAGCAACAATGGGAAGTGTCTATCAGAACTTCCGACCTTGATTCACCAGGTAGATAAGGTGATGGGTCGTGAAAAACCTGCAGTCCTTATGGTGAATAGGAAAAGGAAGGACAAGACGGAGGGGAAAAAGAATTATAAACGGTCTGAAGCCCCCGAGCATCATCCCTATATGAAGGTGAAGATCCAGAGGCAGGGTAAGGAATGGTAGGCGCTGTGTTTTTCATGTGGAAAGGAAGGCCATTAGAAGAGGAACTTCACCTAGAAGCGTGGGCATGCTAAAGGTGTGTTCGTCATCGAGTGTAATATTACTATTTCTACATATTGGATATTAGATACACCTTGTGGGGCTCACATCTTTATTCAAATTCAAGAACAATGTAGATTTTGAAATATTTCTAGAGGGGATGTTGATCTTCGAGCTGCCAATGATGCAATGATGGATGCATTGGCTATTGGTGATTACCACATCTCATTACCAGATGGAATGATTTTGGTTTTACATAACTGTTATTATGTGCCTAGTGTTACCAAGAACATAATTTATGTATCCTATTTGGATGTGGATGGATTTATTTTCATGTTTGGAAATAAGGGTTGTCTCCTTTATATGAACAACGTATGTTATGGTATGGAACATTAAAATAATGGTTTGTACGTGTTAAATTACAAAAACCAAGTGTTGGAAATCGATAACGAAACAAACTCACATGACTCATACATCACCCAGTTGTGGCATCACCATTTTGGTCATGTAAAAGAGAAACACTTGACAAAGCTCTACCAAGATGGCTATTCAGACTCTACTGATCTAAAACCATTTGATAGATGTCACAATTGTTTAGAAGAAAAAATGACCATGCCGCCTCTTGGTGGACAAGCTGAAAGGGCCACAGAGCTTCTAGGATTGGTACACATGGATGTTTGTGGACCATTTCCAGTAGAAGCTAGAGGTGTATATTCTTATTTAATTACATTTACTGATTAATTGAGTAGATATGGCTATGTCTACTTAATGAGGTACAAGTCATAGGCCTTAGATAAATTTAAGGAATTCATGAATGAAGTAGAGAATGATCTTGGTAGGAAGATAAAGAAACATTGATCAGATCGAGGTGGAGGATATCTGAACCAAGAGTTCATCGATATTCTATGGGAGTCTAGGATTCTATCTCAGCTCACTCCTCCTTATACACCACAGTGGAATGGTGTTAGTGAAAGGAGAAAACACACCTTCTTGGACTAGGCGAGGTCAATGATGAGTCATGTAGATCTCCCATTATTGTTTTGGGGATATTCACTACAAACTACAGTATACACATTAAACTGAGTTCCAACTAAGGTGGAAAATGGAATTCCATCTGAGTTATTGAATGGAAGGAAACCCACATTGTCACACACACATGAATGGGGATGAGAGACATTTGTTGAGGCCTTCGCAGGAAACAAACTAGCACCCTGGGGAATGAGGTGTATCTTTATAGGATATCCCAAGGAAACAAATGTATTTTACCTATATAACCCTACAGAAAAGAATGTGACTGTCGCCAGACAAGCCATATTTCTTGAGAGGGAGAACATCCTCATGAAGGATAGTGGGAGAAAGATTTATTTTGATGAAGTTGATGCTCAAGATACACAGGAGTTGGTACAGGAAAAAGTTCCACAGGTCCCCGTGGAAGAGGTTCTAGAAATGAAAGTAATGTGTAGGAGCTCAAGAGAGGTAAGGAAACCAGAGAGATTTGGTTTCCTAGTCACAAAGGATAGTGAATCATTATTGTTGGAAAATTATGAACCTCCCTCCCACAAATAATGTAGTAGAAGGCTCAGAAGCTGCAAGATGGCTAGAATCTAGGAATTATGAGATGGATTCCATGCATCAGAACCAAGTCTTGGTTCTGGTCGATGAACCAGTTGATGTAAAGTCCGTTGGATTAAAATGGGTATTTAAGAGAAAACTGGACATTGAAGGTCATGTTAGTGCCTATAAAGCATGGCTAGTGGCTAAAGGATTCAGACAATGTCAATAAATTTACTATGATGAAAACTTCTCACCATTTTCCATGTTTAAATACATAAGAATCATACTTGCCATAACATCTTACCATGACTATGAGATTTGGCATATGGATTTAAAAAAATCATTCCTTAATGGGAACCTTTGG
The DNA here is from genome assembly GCA_963277665.1 of Viscum album. NCBI lineage: Eukaryota > Viridiplantae > Streptophyta > Magnoliopsida > Santalales > Viscaceae > Viscum > Viscum album. Next base: position 1,254,124,115 of record OY728157.1, on the reverse strand, counting down.
GAAGATGTCTATATGACACAACCAGAAGGGTTTGTGACACAAGGTGATTCCAAACGGGTTTGAAAGTTGCAGAAATCCATTTATGGATTAAAGCAAGCATCCAGGTCATGGAAAATTTGATTTGATGAAGACATACAAGAATTTGATTTCATTCAAAAAGAATTTGAGCCATGTTATTATAACCAGTTTAATGTGAATGTGATCGTTATACTAGTAGTCTTTGTTGATGACATATTGCTTATTGGAAACGACATACCAGTCTTACTGTTAGTTAAGGACTTGTTGAACAAGTGTTTCTTCATGAAGGACTTGGGTGAAGCAGCATACATTCTAGGGATCAAGATTATTCGTGATAGATCCAAGAGGCAACTTGGACTAAGTCAGAGTACATACATTGACCATATACTAAACAGATTTAGTATGGAATAATCCAAGAGGGGATTGGTTCCAGTGTCACATGGCCTACATGATTCTAAGAAAATTTGTCCTCAGACACAACAAGAGAATGATAGAATGAGTAAGATCCCTTATGCTTTGTCTATAGGATCCATCATGTATCTTATGTTGTGTACTAGGCTTGATGTTGCCTATGCACTGACCAAGGTAAGTAGATATCAAGAAGATCCAGGAGAACAACATTGGAATTATGTTAAGACTATCCTTTAGTATCTATGGAGAACTGAGGATATGTTCTAAGTGTATGGAATTGATGAGGAGCTTCTCATCAGAGGGTATGTTGATGCTGGTTTTCGGAGAGACCCGAATGATCTGAACTCGCAATCTGGATATGTTTTCTGTCTCAATGGAGGAGTTGTGTGCTAGAAGAGTTCAAAGTAGCCAGTTGACACAGATTCAACAGTGGAGTATGAATATAGAGCGGCTTCTGATACAACCAAGGAATCTGTTTGGATTCAGATCTTTGTCTAGGAGCTCGATGTAGTACCTAGCAGTAAAACTCCCATTACATTGTATTGTGATAATACTATAGCTATGGATCTTGCAAAATAACCAAGGTCACATCAGCGAATAAAGCATATACTCCTGAAGTGTCACCTCTTGTGGGATTTCTATCAAAGGGGTGAAGTTGAAGTGAACAGTTTCAACAGAAGAGAATATGGCGGACCCAATGACTAAAGGTCTATCTCAGGAGAAGCGTGGATATCATGTGAGAGCCAACAGGTTAATATTTTTTAGTAGTTGGCTCTAGTCCAAGTGGGAGTATGTTGGAGTTTGTGGCCTATATCCAACTACTTCGTACTTTATTTATTAAAAAACACTTTTTCACAACTTGATTATTTTTTTGCGTAACAATGCATTTGATAATGTACCAAAGACAATTGTTGCATTAAAGGGTCATAGAGGATCCCTGCTATGATGAGAACCCAAAAGTGCCATATCACTATTCTTGAATATATGTTCTATTTCCGAATGATGTTATTTGAGGGACATAAATAATACAGTCCATTAAGGGCGAGGAATCATAAAACATTGAGGCACCTTTTCATTATGTGCGCCCTTGGTAATATCCAAGAGGATATTATGAGAACGAGACCCGCTAGTAGGAAATACACATTTCATAGGGTCATTGGATGTTCCTCTCTACAGACCTGTGCATTGGTCGTTAGACATTAAGATTATTATTAATGGGTATTACAACTCGCACACTTAGATGAATTGATGAACACTGTGATGACACACTGTTCGTAGCGAGGTAGGACATGTTGGGTGTTTCATAAGTAATACTGCATTAATAGATAATGTGAGGAACGATTTGTCCCTCATGTTCCATAATTGAAGTTGTTATCTCAGGACCATTGATGGAATTGATATAGCCTAAGTATATCCATGGCCATATAAAGGAATGGGAAATTTCAATTCCGAAAAGTCAAAAAATGAATAATCGAGCACATGGGTTGATGGAACTAGCATGCAACCCACATGATTAGATATATAGATACAAATAGATTATATTACATGGTAAGCATTCGTATGAGGTGACACATCAATGCGGCATCAACTTCTTTCTCTTGGGTGCCTTGACCCGTTGCTAGACAGTAATCTTGGACTTTAAGCAATCCCACCTAATTCCAATGAGAAAGAGACGTAGTGGGTCACACACTAAGTGTTTCCATGTATCTCAGTTAAATATTAATTTAACATGTTAAATAAAGATTATTCCTGACTATGGTTTAATAATTATCTAAGTATGCTTGATCATATTTATTTCGACACTAGTTATTCGAGAGAATATATTGTGGGAGAAATAATATAAATTTGTTAACATGTAATGGAGTAACATTTATTTAAAAAATAAATAACCCTTCATCATGGTCTAATAAATATGGTGGAGTAAATAAAAAAAATGGAAAATAATTGTACACACTGTGTATATTGAATATAAACGCCGTGTAGTTTTATGGAAAGTGAGTACATGCCATTTATTAATGTTTACACGACATGTAGTTTTTCCATATGGGATTTTGGGGAAATAATGTTATTTTATTAAATGGTATTTATTATAATCAGCGTGGGCGCATTTCAAGGAATTAGTCATTTTACAAGGGGTTTTCAATAAGAGTTAATGAAATACAAAAAATGTGTAACATGTTTATTTATTATCATAATTATATAACCTGAAACCTGATTATAAATATCCTCACAACCCCAACACATTTCTATAGAAAATCGTTGTGCACCACAATTATGGATAATTCATTCAAGGCCGAAAGAACTCCTTCCTCCAAGAATGCTCTCAAGACCGAGAGATCAAGGCGATCGAAGGTGGACATCACCACCGATGGTTATTCCATGAAGGCACCCAGAGATCCCTTTAACAACATCCATAGATACATGGCACACGTGTGGGTCACCTCTCGAGGAATCCTACACTTGGATTATAAGATGCAACGACGGATCATAGGAGCATGACTGGAGATATCAATGAAGAAAGAATTATACCAAGTTAATTCTAGTGAATTAATTAAATTAATTATAACCAACATATGATGTTCCTATCTCTATGGTTCTGGGATTACCTATTAAGATTTTTATTCTTCATTCTATTCCACAGATTCAGCATTTTACATCATGACAGATCTCATATTGAATGTTGTTTAATGTTAAAATTAAATTTGGGCAAACCCACAAACATGCTTCCGCTGCACCTGGAACCTACAGTATCTAAAATACTGGTAATGGGTATGAAAAGTATCAAGAAATAAATACTATAAAAATTATGAGCAATGGATCCAAAAACTATCCAAGAATCACATGCACTATCCCGGTCATATGTTACCAACTCTATCTGAATGCCAGCAATCACTATCATGTGTGCAAAGCTGAATACTTCCCCTTATAACTACCTTTAAACAAATATGCTTCCAAGGTACCATCAACTTCCCATATAGAGTGTTAGATAAATCTCATTAGTCCACCACCAATGGTGTCTATACCATACAGTAAATGTAATATAAATGGAATGATGTATAGGTATATATGAAAGTAAATATTTACAACAATGAAAATAACTTGATATGTGATTCAGCCTCAACTCATGTATGAACATTTAATCATTTAACTAATTATGTTCTAGATTTTAATTAGTATGTAATAGGATCCTTTGTAGAACATGTTATCTAATAAAAAAATAATTATACCAGAGGTTATGAAGTAATAACCATGTAATCATTGTTGATGAAAATAAAGAATGAGGATATGAGGTATTAAAAAATGAATCCTTGACCACATTGTCCAACCCCACTCATTCGAAAAATTAGGCATTACTAAATTTATCTGAGTGTAATCAATGTGGAATATACCATGTAATTTAACTGTAAAGAGATATAAATGATTCTATGGATCACATCCAGTGTAAAAGGGGATAAGAATTTCTGATCCGTATGGGGTGAATCTATGTTGCCATATGTTTTAAGACATCAAGATGGGTCTCATAACTGTATACATGGAATATTAATATCTATAATATAATATAAAATATAGGTAAGGAATCCAACACACCATTCCTATAATACTTTATTTGACATGGAACTTGTTCTAATGTTGGTATCTTTTTTGGAAACCTGCTCCTTGAATCAGAATGGTGTCCTCTAAGTGATCAAGGAATTTCATTGGGATTCCAAGTCTATCTCATCTATGACCACTCGTACAATGATGAAACATTCTTCTTTAAATATCCACCTTATTCATTATTGACTATTTAAATTAGGTATTTAATTATCATTCAATATAATAAGCAGGATCAGTCCATTTCCTCAAGTAATAGTTTACAATGATAAGCAAGAAATCCTCCAATTTACCAATACAATTTATAAACATATGATGGATTCATTTCGTATGGGAAAGGAAAATTATTATTACACTAATTCCATATTACATTTCAGTGTTCATTCCATTACCTTTCAATAATATCACATGGTGGGCTTGGGGTATACAACCATACGTAGTTTATTTATAATGAACATGGACAAGTGAAATCCATAAATATAAATTCTATTTACCATTTATATATTACTTTAATTTATTAATACAATTACCTTCTATGTGTTATTTTATACCATGATGTAATTGTCATAAAAATTCATTCATTTTTTCAAAACAATTACCATAAATTTGGTCATGTCAAGGTCACCCGAATGTTGGCACAAATAGATATACACTCATATGTCCCCAAGATATAATTATGGAAACAACTAACATGGGATGTTCAATGTTTAGGTCATAACCTAAAATTATGATGAAGATTTATAGAGTATGATTTAAAATACATGCATATGAATTATAGGCATGTTATTTGAATTTGATAAGGGTTGCCCGATGGAATCAACACACACACAACAATAAGAGTTTATAAAACAACGAGACAAGATGGAAAAGTCACAGATGAGATACCTCATACCTGTAAAACTTTCCTCATCTAGTTTCAAGCCTTATTTTATATGTATCTGAAGAAAATTTAATAATTGATCACTATCATGAAAAATGGGAATATGATCGATCACCCAAATAACTCCACTGAGAATAATAGAAATGAAAAATAAAGAAATATTATATTATAAAATACAAGAAACATTTATGGATATGAAATAATCTCAACTCTAGTATTGGATGAAGAAGACCATTAATAATCTAAAATAAGGGATCCTAAGAACATCTTATCGGTGGAAATAAAACTGTTGTCTTCTATTGGAGAAATTCCAGGGTAAGGTTAAGATGAAAAAATATAAGGGAGTTTTTGAAAAATAAATAAAAAATAGGGGTAAAATGGTTTGGTTGCATGGTTGGACAAATTGTGTTCCAAACATATAACTGCCACTATTTATTAGAGACCTAGCATGGTTTAATGGACAAAAAGTGATTATTCTGCACAAACTTTGTGTGTATTTCTTTGAAAACTTACAACCTCCCTCACATGGTTGTGTTCCCCTACCTACATGGTTTACCAATAAAATCTAGCATCATGATGCATAGTCTCTATATGTCTCAATGTAAGTGGAGTTTTCTAGACAATCTCACATAATTTATACTAACCATGTGACCAATTCTTTTCTCCATAAATGGGGTTATGAGCTGAGAACAATCCCTGAACACCCATGATATAACTGTGAACTTCTGACATACAAAGTAAGTATCGAATAATAGATATTCTTATCTATGTCTATTTATGAATTAGATAGTGTTTTAGAGGCATAAAATGAGAATAAATCAAATCTTAAGCATGTAATACACTAATATTATTAAAAGTTTTTTTACTGCCTTTTGATGGAAAACCATTTTAAAATCAAACTTTTGACAATTTTATATGCTCTATTTATTGAAATAAACTTATTATTTATGATTGGGACATTGAAATTTACTTTGGGTAAATTTTAGGTATTTTTCCGACAAAGTTCATTTTTTTAATGAATAGTGAAAAATGTTGTATTTTAATTCAAATCCTCTTTTTAATATAATTTATTTATATGATTAGATTATATTTCTAATTGGTTTTAAAGTTCAATTAGAATATATTTTTACCATTCAATTCAATAGTGGTAGTTGGAATTAATTTCAGTTTGAAATTGGACTTACACTAGTGTCAATCTTTTGATACTTATTGCTTCATAAAATCACGCTATTTGCTCTGACAACAGAAATTAATTATTAAATTAATTAGTGTAACTTATATTTTCTGAATTTTTTAAAATATAAATCATTTTTTAATTCTGAATATCAAATATAGCATAGGGTTATGTTTCGTTATTTTTCTGAAAAACATCAATTTTTGATGAATAGTGAAACCACTAAGTGGTACTTAAAAAATGATTTTTCGTTTAAATGAAATTTTACCACCTCTGTGTTTTGAATTTCAAAAAACCTACATACATGGTTTTCATTAAGAAGTAAAATTTGGTTTAATGGGATTAAAATAATTTTTTGGTGAACAGTAACTTTTAAGTCTATTAATCGCGATTAAAGGTAATTAGTGTAATTTAAGGTAAGAATAATGTTTTAATAATATGAAATGACCTAGAAACATGTCCTACCCTTATTGTATGTTTCATGGCCGACCAAGAAAATCCATGGGTCAACTTGGGGACCCCATGGATCCACTTTGGTAGGAAAATGACATTAATACCTTTTTATTTAAAGTTAAAATAAAAATGACACAAACACGAGTTGTTTTACTAAAACAATTTTTAAATGGGGTTATACAAGTCATATTTTTGACTATAAATAGTCATTGTAAATATAAAAATATTTCCTACATCATAGTTTTTTTTTTATAAATTGTAGACATTAAATAGTTTAAATTATTTACGACACCATGATGATACTGCGATTACCAAATTATTTAACGATTTAAATAAAATGAAAATATAATGTAAAATCTAAGACCTGTACTTGTCAAAAACCTATTGGATGGTTGGATTTCGAACCCTCATCACCTTATCCTAGAAATTTATAATTGTGAGACCTCTTTTATCAGAATATTATTTTATAACAAAGTATCTTTTCTTAACTTTCCAAGATTTCCCCTCCTCTCCTCTTATAAAAGGCCCCCACCTCTACCACCTTACCCACACTTACAAAGCCATTGGCTCGGCCAAACCCTGCCCATTTGTCTCTCCACATCCCTATATTACTCCTTGAAGCCTCACTTTGGGATGATGTCTTCCCAAGGAAGCCTTTGAGCCCAAATCAAAAAAGTGTTACCCATTTTAAATGTAGTGTTTTCTCTTGTGTTCTTATGTATTATTTTGCTTCTCCAACCCTCTAAACTCTTTTTATTCATTTATTTTTTAACCACTCCAGTATCATAAATATACTACGATGTTGTTATAAGAAGAATTAGAGCTACACTTACACACACCTACATCTAATGGTTAAAGAACATACTGTTTCCGTGGATGCCAAATTTCTGCCTCACGAAACGATGATTGTTCAATATTCTTCTAAAACCTTCATAGGTGGCCATTATGATGTCACTATATTTATATATGATATATAATATGTTTATGTTTTCCTTTATATTCTGTATTTTTCATTTATTTCATACCTTTATGGATTCCATTATGGGAATACACGATATATTCATTTTAGGAAGTGCGGACTACCGCCCCCTCAAAGTGATTTGATTCGTTAATACCATATGTGGTACGTATAAAGGATAGATTTAATGATATTATATATGATATTATACTGTAATTACGATATACCTTTATATCATTATTATTTCACTCCATTAAGTAAGAAATATAAATGAAAGTAGCGTTCATGCGTACGTACGGCTTACCGTCTCCATGAACGGTGCATTTCATTTCTTACCTCTAAATGATTATGTAATATTATAAATTCATATATATACTGGATATATATGATATATATGATATCTACATCATGAGTATTACTCTGGATATAATGGATACATGAACAAGTTGTAGTTATAAAGAGCATATTTTTGACTCAAGTACCAATGATCGTTAAAACGACCGTTATTAACATAAATAATTACATCATGTTCATGACATTGTAATAAGTGATATAAAAGTAATAATTAACATGAAAAATGTTCTTAAGCAAGTAGAAATTAACTCAAGTTTATTACTCAGGACGTTAAAGAACGATCGAGTCAAGTCGGACCTGAGGTAAGGGAACTTCTTAACCCAATTTCCGTTCTTTGGGTTAATCTCCTACTTTCAAATTAAGTCATGATATTATTATGTCCTATCTTGTATTTGTACTTTATTTATGTGTACATATATTAAATACACATAATAGATCTATTTTATCTTTGTATGGGACTTCATCTCAATCTCCTTTCATTGAGGCATATTTTTTTTATACACAACCTTATAATATACAGTGTGTAAACCCCTTTGAATTTTACGTTTATCCAAAAGGAATATTTTTTTTATACGAAGCGTTTTACTAAATGACAAAAGGGATTGTTTTTGTCATACGTATGAGGAAACAATGACTTCTCTACCACCATGACCACTATTTGAGTTTCAACATCCTCTACAAGCCATACCATTATTTTTAAAAGAAAAATAAATACAATGTTTTAATTTTCTTTTATTTTGGTATTGGAAATGGTTTTGATTATGTTTTTATTATATCAACGTGTTATTGATATCTTGTGATTGAAATGTGGGAATGGTATGTTTCCATTATGCATGTTTTATGTGATATGATTATATTATGGTTCTTGGGCATTTTTTATGAAGATGGGTGGTTCCGTTATAATCCAAGGGTGGGTGAGCCCGATATAGCTCTCCAATGCATTGGGTAACGCGAAGGGGTTAAACGTTGAGGTTTCTCTGAAGAGAATTAGGGAATATACTGTGATGGGTTTTCCAAACAAAACCCAGAGGGTTACTCCCTACGTAAGAATGTTATGAATGCCTCAAGATACCTTTATGTCTTATGATTTCTATGATTTATTCATGGTTTGATGAGGTATGTTAAAGTACTTATGTTTTATGGGTAATGTATGATTTCATTCTTATGTATATATGTCCTCATGTTTCCTTTCCATATTTTTATATCCTTTACTGAGCTTTTTATGCTCATCCCAAGTTTTTGAAATGTTTTTCACAGTTCAAGGGAAAGGTGCATGATGTGATGACAGTGTCAAGGAAGTGTCAAGAAAGAAACCATGTTTTTTTTAAATAGGTTTCCGTTGATGGGAAAAATGAATACTGTATTTTATGTAACCACTTTGTTTAAATGTGGAATGTAATTCATGTTTTATGATCTAATTTTCTAAAACTCTAAACCTGAAAAGATCCTCAATGTGTATTCTTGAAGTAACACAAGATTATGTAATGTTTATGGCAGGGGCCTTATAGTTGGTATCAGAGGTCGGTTTAGATAACTTTAGGAGTTAGAATTCTATTAAATGATTATCCAAAAATATTTTTTTTAATGGTCAAATTGAAATGATATAGAATTTGAAGATTACCATGTTGCTTCATCTAAGACATGTTTGTTCAGGATGGTTTTTCGTAGAGGAAACAGGGAAGCAGTGCTAGGAAGGCATACATAAGGAAATAACCTTCCAAATCAGCATCCTGAGATGGTTGGAATTGGAAGTGAACAGTTTGTTGCAGTAATGGCGCAGTTGACTCAAGCGATAAATGGCGGTGGTATCCATGCACGAGATCAGCCAGATCAACCACAGAGGAACATGTTAGTGGTGGAACATTTCATGAGGCAACATCCTCCATCATTTAGAGGATCACCTGACCCTATTCTTGTTGAAGGGTGGATTAAAGCACTAGATAAGATTTTCAATGTCATGGGGTGTTCAGACAATCAAAAGGTTAGTCTTTCTATTTAAAGTTCGGAGGGTGAGGCCGATCAGGGGTGGTCGATGGTTAAAAATATCAGGGACGCTGATGAGATTGATGCTCTCGACTAGGATGAATTCAAAGGTATGTTTCTTGAGAATTATTTTACTAAGGCTGTTCGACATAGTATGGAAAAACAATTCCTATAATTTAGTCAAGAGGAAGACTCAGTGGCTGCCTGTGAAGAAAGGTTCACTTGATTGGCAAGGTATGCTCCAAATTTTATCTGAGACCCTGATAGTAAAATCAATCATTTTTACTCAGGATTAAAGCCAAAATATCGAAGGGCTATTGCATCTCGTGAGTTCAAAAGTTATGAAAACCTTGTTTGATGTGCTGAGAAGGTGGAAATGGGGTTTTCTAATGATCAAGTGTTCTATAACAACCAACAGAAGAAGAGACCGAGGTGGCAGGAGAAAGGGAAGAATTATTCAAAAAATTCTGATGGTAAGAAATCTAAGATTCCAGTTTGTTATAAATGTGGGAAAAGGCATGATGGGGAATGTCTTCTGAATTCTGGAAAGTGCTACCGATGTGGAAAGATGGGACATAAGGCTCATGATTGCACTGAAAATGATCAAGGTGATGGTAAGTCCAAATTTTATTTATAGTTACTGAAATGTTTTAAGTGCAATGAGATGGGTCACTATGAAAACGAGTGTCCGACAAAGAGCTCGAGTGATGGGAAGCAGTTATACTACAAGCAGAAAGGGGTGGTGAAATCCTTTGAAACTCCTTCAGCAGATGTCAGGCCATCAAATGAAGTTGTATCAGATATTTTGTTTGTTTTTTCAGATTATACCAGTGTGTTGTTTGATTCGGGGTCTACACATTCTTTCATCTCTGAAAATTTTTCTAGTAAAATGGGAATACCATCTCAAGAAATGACTCCGGAACTTTTGGTAAAAACACCTGGGGGAAATGTTGAGGCAAAATGAATTTATAAGAAACTTTATATCCTTATATCTAGAAAGAACCGACTTGAAAACCTTATTTTTTTACCTCTAGTAATGTTTGATGTTATCCTGGGTATGTATTGGCTCTCTATTTACCATGATAAGATTGATTGTAGAGCTAAAGAAGTTTCTTTTCAGAAAGACTTTCAATTTGTGTACAAGAATGAACCCTTATTATTGATAACATATCAAGAGGATAAGAAACTTCTAAAAGATGGAAATGAATGTAACCATTCACATATTGTTGAAAACAAGGGAACTGTTCAGATTAATGATGTGCTAGTGGTAAATGAGTATCCTGATGTTTTTCCTGATGAGTTTCCTATAATAATACTAGATTGGGAAGTTGAGTTTACTGTTGACTTAGTTCCTGATACTAGGACAATTTCAAAACCCCCTTATTGAATGGCTCAAATTGAACTTTTAGAGTTGAAGGAGAAATTGCATGATTTATTAGAGAAAGGTTTAATTCGACCTAGCACATCACCATGGGGTGCTTCTATTTTATTTGTTAAAAAAAAGATGGTTCTATGAGACTTTGTGTTGATTATGTAGCCTTCAATAACATCACTGTTAAGAACAAATATCCTTTACCTCATATCGATGATTTGTTTGATCAGCTCCAGGGAGCTCGGTATATTTCAAAGATTGACCTGAGATCAGGGTACCATCAGTTGAAGGTAAAGGAAGCAGATATTCTGAAGACCGTGTTTTGTACAAGATATGGCCATTATGAATTTGTAGTAATGCCTTTTGGGCTAACAAATACACCTACTGTATTCATGGAATTAATGAATATAATTTTCCATGAGTTCTTGGATAAGTTTTTGGTTGTTTTAATTGATGATATTTTGGTGTTTTCTAAAAGTAAAGAGGATAATGAAAGACATTTAAGGGTTATTTTGCAAACCATAAAAGAAAAGAAATTGTATGGGAAATTCAGCAAGTGTGAGTTTTGGTTGTAACAAATTTCTTTCCTTGGTCAAATTGTTTCTAAATATGGGATAACTGTTGATCCTGCAAAGACAAAGCATGTTGAAGAATGGCCAAGACCAAAAAATGTAACTGAGATTCGTAGTTTCCTTGGTTTGGTAGGCTATTACCTAAGGTTTGTTAGAAATTTTTCACGGTTATCTAGTCCAATAACTAAGCTAACTCGGAAGGGTGTTATGTTTATCTGGACAAAAGAATGTGATGATTGTTTTCAGGAAATGAAAAGAAGATTGGTGAATGCTCCAGTTTTGGCACAACCTTCCAGGAATGGTGAGTCTTTTATCTATAGTGATTCTTCATTGAAAGGACTTGGTTGTGCCCTAATGCAAAATGATCAGGTAATTGCTTATGCTTCACGACAGTTGAAAACTCACGAGGTAAATTACCCTACAAATGATTTGGAATTAGCTGCTGTTGTTTTTTCTTTAAAAATTTGTGGACATCTTTTATATGGAGTAAAGTGTGAAATATATAACGATCAAAAAAGTTTAAAGTATATATTCGCTTAGAAATAATTGAAAATGAGACAGAGGAAATGGATAGAATTAATCAAGGATTATGATTGTATAATTCATTACCATCCGGGACAAGCAAATAAAGTGGATGATGCTTTGATTCGAAAAAGTAATGCTTCATTAGAAATGTTGAGTTTGGAATGTGATCCTTTGGTTAAGGATTTGATGAAATTTGGCATAGAAGTTTTTGGTGCAGGATGTTCTTCTGTTTTGTTTCAGGTGTCAGTGAAATCTTCTCTATTAGACAGAATTAAGCAAGCACATAAGCAAGACAGTGAGTTACAGAGAATGGTAGAGCCGGTTCAGAAGGGTAAGTTTCCTGAATTCAACATTGATAATGATTGTTTTTTGAGATTTGGGAAGAGATTGTGTGTGCCGTGTGATTTACAGTTGAAGAGAGATTTTTTATGTGAAGCTCATAGTTCTCTATTTTTAGTCCATCTTGGCAGTACTAAGATGTATAGAGATCTTCGGGAGTATTACTGGTGGGACGGAATGAAAAGGGATATTGCTGATTTTACTGTGAAGTGTTTGACTTGTCAACAGGTTAAAGCAGAGAGGGAGTTACCAAAAGGGATGCTTCAGCCATTACCAGTACCATAGTGGAAATGAGAGAATATATCCATGGACTTTGTTGTGGGATTGCAGAAGACACCTCGAGGTAATAATGCAATCTAGGGTATTGTTGATCGCTTGACTAAATATGCTCATTTCCTAGCTATACAAGATAATTTTTCCCTATATCAACTTTCTCGAATATATCATAAGGAGATAGTCAGGTTGCACGGAGTACCACTATCCATTGTATCTGATCGTGATCCCAAATTTACTTCTAACTTTTGGAAAGGTCTTCAGAAGTCGTTGGGTGCTGAACTAAATTTTAGTACAGATTTTCATCCTCTATCAGATGGGCAGTCAGAACGAACGATTCAGACTTTGGAGGATATGCTATGTGCTTTCCCTATGGATTATTAGGGATGTTGGGACCAACATCTTTCTTTGGTTGAGTTTTTATATAATAACAGTTTTCATTCCAGTATACAGATGGCACCATTTGAGGCATTATATGTTAAATGGTGTCGAACTCCAGCTTTCTAGGATGATGTGGGTGAAGGGAAGTTGATGGGACCGGAATTGGTAGAAGAGTTGGTAGAAAAACTTCAGCTGATACAGAAACACATGAGAACAACTCAGAGCAGGCAGAAGAGTTATGCCGATAACCAGAGGAAGGATCTATCTTTCGAGGTAGGTGATCATGTCTTTCTCAAAGTTTTACCGTGGAAAAGTGTGATGCTATTTGGTAAGAAAGGAAAGCTGAGTCCAAGGTTCATTGGACCATATGAAATTCTGGAGAATGTTGGATCAGTTGCATACTGAGTGGCTTTACCTCCGAGTTTATCTCAGGTACACAATGTTTTTCATGTTTCAATGTAAAGGAAGTACATGCCAGATCCATCTCATGTTTTGAGTCCACAGGTAGTTCAGCTGGAAGATAACCTATCTTATGAGGAACAACCGGTCCAGATTCTTGACCACATGGAGCAAGTGTTACGAAATAAGGTGATTTATCAGGTAAAGGTTTTTTGAAAAAACCACATGATTGAAGAGGCAACATGGGAATCTGAAAATGCAATGAGGGATAAATACCCCCACTTATTCGATAAGTAAATAAATTGCGGGGACACAATTTTCTAAAGGGGGGAAGTATGTAACATCCCAAGTAAGTAATGAATAATAGATATTCTTATCTATGTCTATATATTAATTACATAGTGTTTTAGAGACATAAAATAAGAATAAATCCAATCTTAAGCATGGAATACACTAATATTCTTAAAAGATTGTTTTACTTCCATTTGATGGAAAACTATTTTTAAATCAAACTTTTGACAATTTTATAAGCTCTATTTGTTGAAATAAACTTATTCTTTATGATTGGGAAATTGAAATTTAATTTGGGTAAATTTTTGGTATTTTTCCGATAAAGTTTATTTTTTTAATGAATAGTGAAAACTGTTGTATTTTAAATCAAAACCTTTTTTTAATTTAATTTATTTATTTGATTAAATTATATTTTTAATAGGATTTAAAGTTCAATGAGAATATATTTTTACCATTTCATCCAATAGTGGTCGTTTGAATTAATTTCACTTTGAAATTTGACTTGAACTAGTGTCATTCTTTTGATACTTATTGTTTCATAAAAACACGCTATTTGCTCTGACAACGGGAATTAATTATCAAATTAATTAATGTAACTTATATGTTTTGAATTTTGAAAAATAGACATAATTTTTGAATTTGGAATATCAAATATATCTTAGGGTGATGTTTTGGTATTTTTATGAAGAACTTCAATTATTGATGAATAGTGAAACCACTAAGTGGTACTTAAAAACTGATTTTTCGTTTAAATGAAATTTTACCACCTATGTGTTTTGAATTTCAAAAATCCGACATACATGGTTTTCATTAAAATGTAAAATGTTTTTCAGTGGGATTAGAATATTTTTTTTGTGAATAGTAAGTTTTAAGTTTATTAATCGCGATTAGAGGTAATTAGTGTATTTTAAGGTATGAATCATGTTTTAATAATATGAAATGACCTAGACACATGTCCTAGCCTTATTGGACGTGTCATGGCCGACAAAGAAAATCCATGGGTCAACTTGGGGACCACATGGATCCACTTTGGTAGGAAAATGACATTAATACCTTTTTATTTAAAGTTAAAATAAAAATGACACAAACATGAGTTGTTTTACTAAAACAATTTTTAAATGGGGTTATACAAGTCATATTTTTGACTATAAATAGTAATTGGAAGCTAAAACGATTTCTAACATCATAGTTGTTTTTATAATTTTTAGACATTAAATAAATTAAATTATTTATGACACCGTGATGATGCAGCGATTACCACATTATTTAACTATTTAAATAAAATTAAAAAATATAATGTAAAATCTAAGACCTACACTTGTAAAAAACCTATTTTATGGGTGGATTTCGAACCCTTATCACCTTATCCTCGAAATTAATAATTGTGAGACCTTTTTTATCCAAAAATCATTTTATAACAAAGAATCTTTTCTTAACTTTCCAAGAGTGCCCCTCCTCTCCTCTTATAAAAGTCTCCCTCCTCTACCACCTTACCCACACTTCCAAAGCCTTTGTCTCAGCCAACCCCAACCCATTTTGTCTCTTCAAATCCCTCTCTTACTCCTTGAATCCTCACTTTGGTCAGAAGTCTTCCCAAGGAAGCCTTTTAGCTCAAATCAAATAGAGTTACACGTTTTAAAGGTAGTGGTTTCTCTTGTGTTATTATGTTTTATATTGCTTCTCCAACCCTCTAAACTCTTTTTATTCATTTATTTTGTTACAACTACATTATCTTCAATATACTATGATGTTTTTATAAGAATAATTCGAGCTACACTTACACACACCTACATCTAATGGTTAAGGAACATACTGTTTCCGTGGATGGCGAATTTCTGCCTCACGAAACGATGATTGGTCAATATTCATCTATCACCTTCAAAGGTGGCCATTATGATGTCACTATATTTATATATGATATATAATATGTTCATTTTTTCCTTAATCTTCTGTATTTTTCATTTATGGCATACCTTTATGGCTTCCATTATGGGTATACACGATATCATCATTTTAGGAAGTACAGACTACCGCCCCCTCAATGTGATTTGATTCGTTAATACCATATGTGGTACGTATAAAGGATAGATTTAATGATATTATATATGATATTATACTAGAATTATGATATACCTTTTTATCATTATTATTTCACTCCATTAAGTAATAAATAGAAATGAAAGTTGCGTTCTTGCGTACGTACGACTTACCGTCTCCATGAACGGTGCATTTCATTTCTTACCTCTAAATGATTATGTAATATTATAAATGCATGTATATACTGGATATATATGATATATATGATATCTACATCATGATTATAACTCTGGATATAATGGATACATGAACAAATTGTAATTATAAAGAGCATATTTTTTACACAAGTACCAATGATCGTTAAAACGACCATTATTATCCTAAATAATTACATATTGTTCATGACATGGTAATAAGTGATATAAAAGGAATAATGAACTTGAAAACGGTTCTTAAGAAAGTATAAATTAACTCAGGTTTATTATTTAGGACGTTAAAGAACGATCGAGTGATGTCGGACCTGAGGTAAAGGAGCTTCTTAACCCAATTTCCGTTCTTTGGGTTAATCTCCTACTTTCAAATTATGTCCTGATATTATTATGTCCTATCTTGTATTTGTACTTTATTTATGCATACTTATAGTGAATACACATAATAGATCTATTTTACCTTTGTATGGGACTTCTTCTCAATCTCCTTTGATTGGTGCATATTTTGTTTTATACACAACCTTATTTTATACGGTGTATAAACCCCTTATACTTTTATGTTTATCAAAAAAGAATATATTTTTTTTATAAGAAGCGTTTTAATAAATGACAAAAGGGAAGGTTTTTGTCGTACTTATGCGGTAACAACGAATTCTCCGCTGCCGTGACCATTATTTGAGTATCGGCATCCTCTGCAAGCCATACCATTTTTTTAAAGACAAATAAATACCATGTTTTAATATTATTTTATTTTGGTATTTAAAATGGTTTTGATAATGTTTTTATTATATCAATGTGTTATTGATATCTTGTGATTGAAATGTGGAAATGTTATGTTTCTTTTATGATTTTTTTATGTGATAAGATTATGTTATGGTTCTTGTTCATTTCCTATGAATACGGGGGGTTCCAGGATAAACTAAGGGTGGGTGAGCCCGATATAGCTCTCCAATGCATTGGGTAACGCGAAGGGGTTAAACGTTGAGGTTTCTCAAAAGAGATTTAGGGAATATACTGTGATGGGTATTCCAAACGTAACCAAGAGGGTTACTCCCTACGTAAGAATGTTATGAATGCCTCAAGTTACCTTTATGTCTTATGATTTCTATGATTTATTCATGATTTGACGAGGTATGTTAAAGTGCTTATGTTTTATAGGTAAAGTATGATTTCATTCTTATGTATATATGTACTAACGTTTCCTTTCTATATTTTTATATCCCTTACTGAGCTTTTTATTCTCATCCCATGTTTTTGAAATGTTTTTCACAGGTCAAGGGAAAGGTACATGATGTGATGATAGTGTCAAGGAAGTGTCAACAAAGAATCCATGTTTTGTTTTAAATAGGTTATCATTTATGGGAAAAATGAATATTGTTTTTTATGTAACCACTTTGTTTAAATGTGGAATGTAATGCATGTTTTATGATCTAATTCTCTAAAACTATAAACCTGAAAAAATCTCAACGTGTATTCTGGAAGTAACTCATGATTAAGTAATGTTTAAGGCTGGGGCCTTATAGAACTCATTATGCGTCAATATTAGGTAAAAATAATTAATTAGACTAAATTTCAATGGATCCATTATTGAATGAAAATTAGGGTTCTTATAGTCTCTCCATTCAAGGAACTCATTTCAGTGTTCACCTTCCATGGGTGGTGAAACACTATCTGAGAACAAATTTGGTGACTAATCTCATATTTTGGCCTCCCACGATGAAGTATCGTCCTATAATCAATGGTTAATCGATACCACATAGAGTAAAGGGACATACCATCCCCAGATATTATTCATTCTACATTCAGTGGTGCAAACAATATAGTCTTCAAAAAAATAATCAACACTTAAATAAACCTCCTCAAGATCAAAAGCATAATATGGATTGAAAGGATTAAGAAAAATATTTGAAACATGGAGGACATCATTTTTGTACAATTACCACTAATGTAATTTCAACCAATAGGATCCCAACATGACCCTCTCAAAGATCTCATGTGTCCCAATAATGAACAATGATGACTTACCTTTCCATTGTATCCATCATTACCCAAGCACAAGAAATGCACAAAGGGAAAAACTGTTCCTAATCTCAAACTCAACAGGTCATCAATGATGATTGAAAAATTATATTTTTTTCTATATTATGTATTAGATATATAAATATCAATGATATAGTCCTACATTGATGTTACCTATATGAGACAATGAACTTATTGCATTGTATGTCCAAACTCTCACATGTGTATGGTTAAATGACATGGCCTACCATAAAAGGTCTCAAAATAATAGATATGAATATTAACCCAAAATATATTATAGTAGGAGAATAATATGTAATGGATATGAATCTCTTATGTACTACCAAAATCGTGGACATATTCTTATAGAATCTCATCTAACACAACCATCAAATTTTCTAACTGGACATCAGTTTGAGGGTGAAAAGTTGTTATCAGAAGAACATGTGTATCCATATCTCTCTATAAACCCTTATAGAACCTCTTTGTGATATAGGAATCCAAATGTAAAATAATAGTAAGAGGGACACCAAGTTGTCGTATCATCTCAGAAACATGCAGTCTTCAATGATCAACAATTGATGATGCTTCTCATATTGGAAGTAAGTGGGTTACATTCGTTAGTCTGCCAACAACTACCAATACTACATCTCTACCTCGATCCAACCATTATATTCCAAGTAATAAATCCATAGAAAAAAATCTCATTCCATTTTGAGACTGGGAGAATATTAAAACATGAAGCAGAATTTTGGTTCTCTTCCTTCATTTGATGACAATTGGATCAACTTGTGATGAGTCCTTCTATCTGAAATTTCATCCCAGGACACCAGTTTTTGAATTTCATATCATGATAAATCTTGAATATTCCAAGATTAACTTATCACTAAGATGACTGGGACTAACATATAAGTTCCTCTTTCATATTTTTATCATCTTATATGTGATGTTTTATTATATGGATTTAATATACATCTACTGACCAATATAGATGTGGGTACTCTCCTAAAATACTCTATCTATGAACCACGACTTTAGGATATGACAAATAGATTCTCTTCACCCTATCAAGGATTTTATATTTATATCCCCAGGCTATGAGGATGTACTTCCTATGATCCTCAATAGACTCTATATGTTTCTATTAAAATAGGTCCATCAATTTCAATTCATGAATGTCTTCCTGCATGGCATGTTCCTGATTATTCTGACTCAGCACATTTACTACCACATTTCCATTTTGAGAAATATATAAATGATAAATATAGAATTAGTAAATATACTTGATCCAAATCCATTGTTCGTTATTAAATTCACACAATGAAAAGATATAGTTGAGGCTCTTTTCGTCTCTAAACACCATAAAGTGCTCAACCATTATGTTGTTTCTCCAGAAATGTAAGGAATGAAAAAATGATTCTTGATCAATATCCTAAATCTGATAATTTCCTTAATGAGGCCTTAATAAATTAGATTATTTCATAATGAATCTATCCCCCACATTATCACCACACCCATTCTATTGTCAAATTTATTAAATAACATTATATAGCCTATAACATGCTCTAGGAGAATATGAATAATTGTTGAAACAAGCTATCCTTTAACTCATGGAAGACCTTCTCACAAATTTCTGACCACAGTAACTTTATATCCATCATTGAGATTCTAGTAATAGATGAATAAAGGTGAGGGATATATTACAGGAAATGAATGTAATATCCAGGTATCCCAAAGAGACTTTAAATTTCAAACATATTATTTGGATGCACCCGGGTTGCAGCATCACAAACCTCCTTTGGGTAAACTGCTACTACTTATTTTGAGATTATAAGACCAGATAAGTGAACCTTGATGATCCATATGTGGAACTTAGAAATCATGGAATAATGGTTTTCCTCATTGTTTTTTCAAAAGTATCTCATGATTTTGACCATGGCCGCTACAAGTATCATAATAAAAATTGATATCATCCACAAAAACCATTACAAAAGAATCAATATTGGGATAGAAAATCACTATTCATAAATTTCATTAAAATAGTGGGAGAATTCGTGAGAGTATAATATATAACAAGATACTGATAAAGACAATACCTGCTAGGAAAATCACTACAATATATGTATTAAGGCCTACCTGACACTTGATGATAGCACGATCTTATGGTGATCTTCAAGAATACCCTAGATCCTTTGAGTTAGTCAATGATAACATATATATGATTAAGTTAATACTAGTTCTTAACAATATCCTTCTCCAACATTCCTTAATGCACACATAGTCCATGTATTTAATCTTCATTATTGGAAAAAATCATGGATGAAACCCTAGAGGAAGTGTTGGGTATGAAGAAACCATTAGACTCCAGAACATCCAACCTTATCATATAAACCCAAAGCATAGTAGGGGACATTTTTTAAAGAGTAATAAATATAGGATATACTCCTCTAATGACATATATTTTATATTATACCTCTATCTTATGAGGTAAACCATATAAATTGTAAGGAATAAAGTCTTTAATTTGATCTACTGCTAGAGGTATTTTATCTGGATGTATTCCTTGATCCTTAATGAATATACTATCAATAAGGTTGGTAAACCCATCTATAGTATAATTCACTAGTCCATCTATACATTCTTATATAACCCACTCATCATTTTTTTAGAAAACTGATTGGATTTGGTGGTGAATATAAAACCTTATAGAGATGGAAAACCACCTAGATATTATTTTGAACCATCCAATCCATATTAAGAAATAAATAAAATCCAATAATCTCGAGTACGCATTGATAATAAAATAAGGGATAATTACCCAATCTCTGGGAGATTTTTCTACATTGGCATATTCCATTAGATCAAACTCCCAACAGTGTGTACAATGATATCACCTCAAGAAAGTAATGAATATCATTCCAAAGACATTCCATGGTCAATAAATAGTTAATGGATTGTAAGTAGAGGCTAATAAAACAGTACCTCACATAATAGTATTTCATGCACTCTGATCCTCATGTCTCCGCAATTTGAAATACAGATAACCTGATCTGTGGACCTGTGCTACAGCTAGACCACCCTGAGCAGGTTCACTCTACTATAACTAGAAATAAGAATTATGTCTCTCATGTCCATGACCTCCTCATTGACCTATATTTCCATTGATATACAACTATACATCTTACTAAGTGTAAAATATCATTCACATGAATGTGGAGTTATTGAGGAGCATCTTTCATTGGAAGTAATTGTAAATGGCTGACAGAATATATATGGATTCCCCATAAAATCATAGGAAGGAAACTCTAAAGTGCATCTGCCAGACTAAGGCTTCATATTACTCTATATTGGGAAATGATGGACATTAATTGATCATCTATTGCACATAATCTTGCCTCTATTTCTTTTATTAGAAACCCCAATGGAATACTTATTGATAATGGAAGAACTAATACCCTCCCACAAAACTAATCCTTTTGTCGTGATACTATCATCTTACTTCAAGAATAACTCATTAAAATAGAATAATTTAAAATATCCAAAAACAAGGCTGGAAAAAGACATTATATTCAATACACATGGAATCGTTAAGCACATATTCAAAACATTTATCACACAACAACTCATCACCATCTAGAAGAAGTATAAAGAGTTACATCCTTGTAAACTGCACTGAATAATATATGTCTCACATAGTTCCCTACTATAGGTTCATGAAATATCATGATTGGTTATATCTCCATATCTGAGGAAAGAAGTACTCGTATTAGATAGTCTATATGTAATCCAAGACTCTACCCTGATGATGACTTTGCCGGGTAATCGCATACCCCTAGTTCTTGTACTAATCATTCATCGTGTAGGTATGAAGCATTACCTCCCTCTAGATTCATCCCCAGATACACAAAGAGAGATAGGGTGGAATCTACCAAGGACTAAATATCCTATGGACCCCTATCCCTTAAAAACATGGGTGGATTCTACAACAAGAACACAATGTCAGATCTGGCAACGTAGGTGCAGGTCATGGGGAACCCTATATGGAATATATCAGAAATAGGAAACCCTTGTGAATAAGAGTTTAAATTATAATTTTTGACATATTAGAATATATTTTAGGTGGTACCGTATTAGGTATCACTAGTGGATCAGGGCCCACAACCACCATATTGTGGTTGTCGCCACTCTCCTTCCACACGACTGGAGGATTTCATGGTGGAATGGGTCTAAAAATTATAAAATCACACCATAAAACAATAATTAAGAGTATATTGAAGCACAATATTAATAATTTATAATATAAAGTTATCACCACCAAAGGTACTACCCCAAATAACCTCTTTAATGTATGGGTTATTAGTAAATGTTTATGCATTATTTACAAGGATTCCAACAAGTGAAAATCCCAATCACACTCTACCACTTCATTTTTTTGAAAAATTATGATATCATAATACATTATTTAATTTTATAGTTTTCAGTTTCTTATTTACATATAATAATTTTGATTAAATTGATCATTTTTATCCGTGAATAAGGGAACATACACCTAAAAATTGAAATCTTCACCTATTTAATTTCGATTTGAAACAATCTAAATTCGGTCTCATAATCTAATAGTAACACATGATGGATTGACATAGTAAATTTCCCATTCCAATCTACAAGGCCCAGTACACATCATTAATTAAATCTTGCATTCAATAATTCAAAAGAAAAGCATAGATCATGTATCCAGAGGTACATAGCTATCATTGGTAGAAACCTTCCATTTATGATGAAACCATAATCCTCTATAAAAAAAAATTTAGAATGATGATGGCACATTAAATGTCCATCACCATAGTCTATATAATTTTTATTATCACATATCATTATAACAACCATCGATCACTCAACAATCATAGGAAACACAATCAATGTATCCACAGAAATGCACCTACATGGTATGGAATTTACATATCATGTGAATTCATATTGTTTATAATAACAAATTGTTGATTATAATTTTCCCACATCTCATCAAGTCATGGATAAAATTATATCCTCAATCATAATATAATAAGAATCATATATCAGATTTATATAAAATGTTTAATAATATCAACGTTCATAAGAAAAAACATAAATGCAATTTCTCATTCCCATAAAACATAGTATTTAACCTAATCATGGGAATGATAATTCCAGGAATAACTTATAACTAAGTCCAAACATGTTCCTAAAATCATGGTTGTATTCCAAATCAAATTGATGAATGAAGAGAAAAATATATCTGATCCCACATAGTGAAATCTGAACAGACATTCCACATGAAGGTGCCACAAACCAGTTGGTCACATGGCCTCAAGCACACATCCTTATGCACTAGAGGCTACCGAATTCCATCAAGGGCATTGTGAGGTTCTATCTAGGGACTATTCTATCATTATCAATGATTAAGATATTATATAAACAGAGGAAGATAAAAAATAAACAAATGTATAAGAAAATGGAAGAAAAATATAGAGGAAGCATGATAATGGATAAAAGTGGATGTAAAATATAAGGATAAACATCCAAGAACTAAATATTAATCAAAATCTAGAAAATAAATTATATATAAAACGATTATGAATCATTTCACGTCTCTATATAGCTAGAAAACATACATATATGTCAACAAGGAATGCAGCCTATGAAAAATAAAAAAATAATCCCAAACCTATCCAAGAAACTCGAGCACTGGCCTGATCATCAGCTACCTTGAACCAATCAAATTCTAGAAATCATGATCAAGTGTCCGAAGAAAAATGATTCCCCCTATCTACACCTAAATATATAAAATCTTCTAGGGTACCATCATCGAAAAATATAGGGTGACAGAAAAATCTTAGTAGGACACCACCAATGATTTTTATACAATCAAGTTAGTGAAATATAAAATAAAAAGTGTGTATGTATATTTGGAAGTAAATATAGTAAAAAAATGTAAATACTGTAATACATTATTCATCGTAATTGGGTATCTAAACATGTAATAAATTAATTATTTATGTTCAATAATATAATTAATAAGTAAATTGATCCAAGGTATGACCAAAGCATCATATAAAACTAATCATGAAAATAGAGGATCCAAGGTAAAAAAAAATTCATCCATAATGATAATAATAATGAAAGTGGAACCAATGTAATAAACAAAGCATCCATTACCTCAGGGGTACAACCAAATAAATAATAATATAATGCCTAGATAAATGGTTATGCGTGTAATCGATGAGATATCACACAAGGAATTAAACTGCAACACCTGAGACTTTTATGTTATATAAATCATCAAAGGAATCATTTTCTACACAAAACTTTCTTGTCTTTCTTTACACGAAATCGCGACCTTCCTCGATAGCTTGCGTTGTATGCAATACCGATTTTCACTAAACAACGATATGCTATTAAAATATTATTAAAACTAGCCGTTATGAATAGTAATAACCACTTTTTGAAATTTTATAATTATTTATTTTTCAAAATGGACTTCATTTTTGGATTCGGAATGTCGAAATTAGCCTACGGTGAAATTTTGGTATTTTTCTAAAAACTTTTCAATTTTTGATGAATAGTGAAACCACTAAGTGGTAGTTAAAAAAACTAAATTTTTCATAAAACTTAATTTTACCACTTCTGTGACCGGAATTTCAAAAATTCTGAGAGACACAGTTAATATCAAGGACTAAAATGTGGTTCAATGAGATTAAAATAATTTTTGGTGAATAGTAACTTTTTACTTTTACTTACCACGGTTAAAAGTAAATAGGGTAACTAAGGGTAACAATGATATTATTATTATGCTAACACATGTCCTAATTCTATTGTACAAGTTTAATTCGACCAAACACAACCTTAGGAATAAAATATGACCATTTAGGCCCACATGGATTAGATTAGGACATTTATTATTAATTTATTTAAAGAAGGGTTAAATAGTTAAAATCAAATTTAATAAGTAAATCATTCTTAATATGGGGTTATACATAAGATAAATTCGACAATAAATATTCATTAGAAATCTAACAATATTTCCTACATAATGGTATTTTATTTGTAATTTTTATACATTAAATAATTTAATTTATTTATTACACAATGATGATGCAGTAATTATCTTATTAATTAAATATTGACATAATTGATGTTATAAACACAAAAATAAATGTAATTTGAGACTTTTTATGAATTAAACTAATTTTATAGGTTACTATGACATGTTATTATTGATTTAAGTAACTTGGTTCGAACTAATCATTCTTTTATGATTTTCACAAAAATCAATTACTAAATAGTGTCAAAATTGACATAAAATAGTTTTTAAAACGAATATTATATTACTAATTGTTATTTTATTCCTAAAAATCTAAGGTTCGGCCAAATGACTTTGATAAGGAAATATATATTAATAATAAACAAATTGGGGTTCGTTTGGCTTGATATAGTAAGTTTATTAACCTTATAGTGTAAGAAAACAAGAAGACACTGTAAAAGTTAAATTATCTAACTTAAAGTTAAATCTAAATGATAAGGTTAAAATTGAGACCTAAACTTGTATAAATTCTATTTGATGAGAGAATTTCGACCCATCCCCACCTTATCTTCGAAATATATCAATTTGGATCTATTTAAAACCGAACTTGACTTTATAATAAAATAATATTTTTAGTTTTCCCAAAGGAGCCCCTCTCCTCCCTTATAAAAGGGAACCTCCTCCCCCTCTTCCTCACACCACATTGAGCCTTCAAGCTCGGCCAACCTCTTCCAATTCCTCATATCCACTTCCCTAGAGAAATCCTAGAGGTCCTGGACTTCTTCAAAGACAAATTTTAGTGCCCTAAAGAAGGTCTCAATGAAGCACTTCAAAGAAGAGGTAATGTCCGTTACCAACTCTTTCATCTTTATTTCTTCTTCCACTTCTTCTTCTTTAGTTATTTCATTATGAAGTAATAACATCAGTATCACTCATATACTGATATGTTATTATAATTATGAAACAACCCTATTTCACCATCTATCCATCCTATGGAAAAAGAAATCATCGCGCATGCGTACGTACGAAATACCGTTTCCACGCCGTGGTGTAATCTATTTTCCACCACCACCTTAATTGGATGGGTATAATGGTGTAAATAATGACTATATATGACTATTATAAAGTGATAACGATTCTTAAATAGTATACATACACTCCAATACAATTCCACGATCATAAGAACGATATCATCACTCGTTCGTACGTAAGGAATACCGTCTCCACGATGTGATGCAACTCGTTCTACATGATATTCATTTCATAATGATTATATAAAAAATTGAATGAATGAATATGATATATATTACACTAATACCATTCTGTAAATGAGGTATCTATAACCTAAAGAGAAGAATAAGAATTTATTCGACAAGACACGCATAAGAACAAAAAGTTATAAACACCCGAATAACAAGTAGCAATGAAATATTACTACTAAGAAGCTAAGAATATGACCATATATGATATCATAACAATAATTATGATTCTGGAATAAGTCAATAACATTATTTAAATCATTATACAGGAGGTTTGGACACTTTCGAAGCAAATCGGACCTAAGGTAAGGGAAATATCACAATCTCATTTTTATCCGAGATTGTTTATACTTTGGCATTTACTGGGGTGTATTTTATCATCCACATCCATGTTTCCTCAATATGTAATGTTATTTCCATTAAACTAAATTTGTTTAAATCCTATTTTACCCTTCGGTGAGTTTTTAGTAAGAGATATGAAAGGAATCTTATGTCGTTTTCGTACGAGGTACTTATTTGACTTTTTCGACAAAAGTACGAGAAGAATGTTTTTTTTAACTTATACGGCATGAATGGATTTTTAAAACATTATTTCCAAGAATCTTCCTTAACAAGTTTCCATGTTTATTTTTAATCAACTTCTTTTAGTTTAAAATTGTATGACATGTTAAGAAAGGAAAATGTTTTTGAAGTAGAAAGGATATTTTCCTCAAGAATGGAGTTCAAGTGTTTTATCAAAATTAGTTTCCATCTAAGATAATATAGGGTTCTGTTTCTATCCCTATTATTACATTGATTTGATTATGTTGTGATGGAATTATTTTTATGAATTCAATTATCTTATATGAATTGTTTTATGATGTCATGTTGTTTAAGAATCCCATTCTTATTACATGGGTTATGTAATGATGTATGATTTATGATTTTGTGGCACACATAAGAATGGCGTCATTATGAGATGGGTGGGACCTATAACTCCCTACAATTCATTGGGTAAAGATTTTATATCTCATGAGATAGACATGGCTGGAATGGTAGGTTATACCGGTTCAGTGAAATAGGACTGAAACGAGGAGTGAACTCGGTTCAGAAATGGACTTTGTCCACTAAGATAGTCTTGGCAATGAGTCTTGACTAATAAGAAATGATTCTCTATGATTATGTGTGTATTCCACAAAGTTTCATGTTTTATGTTATGATTATTGGGATTACATTTCACTACTATGATTTATCCCATGTTATGAAATTATTATCTCTTTTGCAGGTTAAGATTTCCAAAAGATATGTTCTTATGAATATAATGTGATTGATATTTCTTTTATTTACCCTTATTGAGCATTTGAGCTCACCCTTTTGTATGTTTTATTTCCCCAGGTCAGGAAGAAGGTTATTAAGTAGAATATGCCAAAAAGGGACCCTTGATATGATGAAATAAATGGGAGGCAAAGTAGATGCTTTATGAACCAGTTTTTTATGTTTCCCAGTTTCTAAAGACACTATACCTATACAGTACTGTCATGGTTTTTTTATATGTTTTAATAAGTATTCTTCAATTTTTAATTATTAACAATGTATGAAAAGTTTGGGTCGTTATAGTTGGTATCAGAGCAAAGGTATAGTCAACCTTTGGAAACTAGGATGTGAAAGCCTTAGTAAGAACCCTAGGGATAAGTCTAATCATAGAACACAATCTTAGTGTTTTAGAAATGGCCATGAATAACCTAGGATAAGACCTTAAGTGTAAAATTTTATTCTTGATTATGTGGTTTTCCTATTATAATTAGTGTTGCTCACACTATGTTTTTTGGTTTTAGTCAATGGCTGGAACCCGAAGGAACCGTGTTAATGCAAAATGCGATGGGCAATGAAATGATTGTCCCCCTGAGCAACCAAACGTTATGGGAGCTGGAATGAAAAATCTTGTAGCCGTGCTCACACAACTTTCTCAAGCTATGAATCATGCAGGACTTCCAAACATGCAAAGGAAGGAGCAACATTCTGTTGAATCCTTCATGATATAGCGTCCACCTCCATTCAGCGGGTCTACTGATCCATTAGTTGCTGAACAATGGATTAGTACTACTGAAAAGTTATTTTCAGTTCTTCAATGTTCTGAGCATGATAAAGTCATCTTAGCAGTGTATCGTTTGGAAGGTGATGTTGATCAATGGTGGAATCTTATTAAGAATACGAGGCAAAGGGATGAAATTGAGTCCATGGAATGGGACGTGTTCAAGAACTTATTTTTCAATAAGTACTTCCCTCATTTTCTCTGAACAAAGATGGAGAAAGAGTTTCTGGAACTGAAGAAAAAGGATGATGAATTTGTTGGTACTTATGAAGAAAATTTTACAAGACTTGCAAGGTACGCTTCTGGTATAATTATCCAACCTGAGAGTAAGATTGATCGATTCTTTAGTGGCTTTAAACCAAGTCTTCGAAGGGCCTTAGCCATAAGAGACTTCAATAGCTACGAGGAAATCGTCCGATGTGCACTCAAAGTTGAGATGGAGATTAGAGTAACCCATCAGTCATATGGGTTTGATAAGAAGAAGAAAATGGAATTCAAAGGAAAATATAAAGAGAACACTGAAAAGAAGATGAGATTTCCCTTATGATCAATGTGTGGAAAGAAACATGGAGGGAGTTGTCTTAAAGGGACAATTAAATGTTTCAAATGTGGAAAGGAAGGTTATCGGGCATTTGAATGTCGCGATGATGGGAAGAAGATGTCTAATGATGCAAACAAAGGAAGGGATACACAGAATGAACCTACTACACTTCAATGTTTCAAGTGCAAGGAGATGGGGCATTATGCCAATAAATGCCCTAATCCAAGGGTTGATGATGATGGTCGACGTCAACAAACTCCTAAGGCTAAAGAAAATGGAAAGTCACATGTAATTTCTATCAGCGATGTGGAGTACGATAACGATGTGGTGAAAGGTACACATACCATCCACTCTAAAGTAGAAAATGTTTTATTTGATTCCGGATCTACCCACTCTTTTATTTCTGAAGAATTTTCTAAGGGTATCACCATATTACCTCAAAAATTATATGTTGAGTTAGCTGTGACAACACCTAATGGCACAACAGTCGCATCAAAAGTTTATAATTCTTCTCCGATTTAAGTTTGTGGGAAAGTGCTTCCTGCAAATCTTGTGATCCTTCCTATAGTGGAATTTTTTGTGGTTCTTGGAAGGGATTGGCTTTCTCTACATGGAGCTCATATCAATTTCCAAAGAAGGGAAGTCACATTTCATATTCCAGATCAATCTATGATCGTCTATCGATGCAAGGATGATCATAACCTTCCAGTGGAAATTTCTTCCAATTTATGGGTATTAATTCAACTAAATGAAGGTTATTTATCTCAAATGGTTGGTGAGAAACTCATGATTAAGAATATGCCCGTTGTACTGGAGTTTGATGATGTCTTTCCGGAGGAATTACCGGGTCTTCCACCGAATCGTGATGTTGAGTTCTCAATAGAACTCGTACCGGGTGCTTTGCCTATTTCAAAGACACCTTATTGAATGGCCCCAATTGAGTTGCATGAATTGAAGAAGCAACTCCAGGAGAATATTGATAAGGGATTCATACACCCTAGTGCGTCACCTTGGGGAGCACCTGTTCTATTTGTTAAGAAGAAAGATGGATCAATGAGACTCTGCATTGATTAACGACAACTTAACAAGATCACTATCAAGAACAAATATCCTCTCCCGCGCATTGATGACCTATTTGACCAACAACGCGGATCTCAATACTTTTCCAAGATTGATCTTCGTTCAGGGTATCATCAATTAAGGGTCAAACGGTAGGATATACCAAAGACGGCTTTCCGTACAAGGTATGGACACTATGAATTTATAGTGATGCCATTTGGTCTTACTAATGACCCTGCTATCTTCATGGATCTGATGAATAGAGTCTTTAGAGACTATCTTGATCAATTTGTGGTAGTCATTATAGACGATATTCTTGTCTATTCAAAGAGAAAGGAAGAACATGAAGATCACTTGAGAATTATATTGAAGACCCTGAGAAAGGAGAAGCTTTATGCCAAATTTACCAAGTGTGAATTTTGGTTTCAAAAAGATTCATTTTTGGGTCACATAATCTCAAAAGAGGGGATATATGTGGATCCAGCAAAATCAGAGGTTATCGAAAGATGGTCGAGACCAACAACAGTAACTGAGATCCGAAGTTTTCTTGGTTTGGCTGGATATTATCGACGTTTTGTGAATGATTTTTCACGATTATCTAATCCACTAACCAAGTTGACTCGGAAAGGAGTTAAGTTTGTCTGGATGGAAGAATGTGAAGAGAATTTCATGGAGTTGAAAAGAAGGTTATCCAGTGCACCTGTGCTCACACTGCCTTGTAGTGGATAATGGTTTGTGATCTACAGTGATGCATCCAAAAGGGATTGGGGTGTGTTCTTATGCAAAATGATATGGTGATAGCTTATACCTCGTGACAGTTGAAAATCCATGAGAAAAATTACCCAACACATGATTTGGAGTTAGATGCGGTAATCTTTGCATTAAAGATTTGGAGGAATTACATTTATGGTGAAAGGTGTGATATTTATACTGTTCATAAAAGTTTAAAGTATATTTTCTCACAAAAGGATCTGAATATGCGCCAAATAAGATGGTTGGAGCTGATTAAGGATTACAACTGCTCAATCCATTACCACCCTGGGAAAGCAAACAAGGTGGCAGATGCATTAAGTCGACAAGACTATGATAGTTTATCCATGATGAGGATCACAAAAGATCCAATATTTATGGATTTACAAAGGATGGATCTTGGAATTATAATGAAAGGGGAAAAATCGTATCTTTCTCAAATGAATGTTCAACCATCTATACATGTGATGATTAAAGAGGGACAGAAAGAAGATGCCGATTTAGAAAAGAAGGTGAGAAATGTTCCTGAATTCAACCTTGATTATGATGGGATAATAAAGTTCAGGAATCGGGTTTGTGTTCCTCCCATCCCCAAATTAAAAAAGGAGCTGCTGGATGAGGCTCATAGTTCTTCATTCTCTATTCATCCTAGAAGCACGAAGATGTATAGGGACCTGAAAGAGTTCTTTTGGTGGGATGACATGAAAAGAGATGTGGCTAAATATGTCTCTCGATGCTTGGTTTGTCATCAAGTTAAAGCTGAGAGACAGAAGTCTAAGGGGATGTTACAACCATTACCCACACCCGAATGGAAATGGGAAAACATCACTATGGACTCTGTCACATGAATTCCTAAAACATCCAAGGGAAATAATGCTATCTGGGTCATAGTTGATCGTCTTACCAAGTCTGCACACTTCATTGCTATTAGAGAGGATTTCTCTCTAGATCAGCTTTCTAGGATATATGTAAAGGAAGTGGTAAGATTGCATGGAGTACCACTTTCTATTATATCTGATCGGGATCCGAGATTTACCTCAAAGTTCTGGCGAAGTCTTCAGCATACTCTGGATACAGAGTTGAGTTTCAGCACTGCTTATCATCCTCAGACAGATGGTCAGTCTGAGAGATCAATTCCAACCCTAGAAGATATGTTGAAGCTTGCTCTATGGATTTCAAAGGTGGTTGGGATCAACACCTACCATTGGTGGAATTTTCTTATAATAATAGCTTTCACTCCAGTATTCAGATGGATCCTTATGAATCGCTCTATGGAAAGAAATGCAGGACTCCAACTTGCTGGGATGAAGTTTGGGAAAGAAAGCTATTAGGACCTGATCTCGTTGATGAAATGGTAGAAAAGGTCAGATCTATTCAACAACATATAAGAGAAGCTCAGAGTCAACAGGAAAGTTATGCCGACAACCGAAGAAAAGACCTAGAGTTTTAAGTGGGTGATAAAGTGTTGTTACGAATATCTCCCTGGAAGAGGGTCATGAGATTTGGGAAGAAGGGGAAGTTAAGCCCTAGATATATCGGTCCTTTCGAAATACTGGATCGTGTTGGGAAGGTAGATTACCGATTGGCGCTTCCACCGAATCTCTCTCAAGATCACGATGTGTTCCATGTATCTATCCTGAGAAAGTACAAACCCAATCCTTCACATGTACTCATCTCCGAAGTTGTACCGCTAGAGCAAGATCTTTCTTATGAAGAACAACCGATAGAGATTCTGGATCGTAGCGAAAAAGTTCTACGAAACAAGACCACTCGATTGGTGAAAGTCTTATGGAGGAACCACCAATTAGAAGAAGCTACATGGGAGCTTGAGGATATGACGAGGGAGAGGTATCCTCATCTGTTTGTTACAAAGTGATGAATTTCGAGGGCAAAATTCATTTTAAGGGGGGTAGAATGTAACACCCGAGACTTTTATGTTATATAAATCATCAAAGGAATCTTTTTCTACACAAAACCTTTTTTTCTTGTATTACACAAAATCACGACCTTCCTCGATAGCTTGCATCGTATGCAATACCGAGTTTAACTAAACAACGATATGCTATTAAAATATTATTAAAACTAGCTGTTATGAATAGTAATAACCACTTTTTTAAATTTTATAATTTTTTATTTTTCAAAATGGACTTCATTTTTGGATTCGGAATGTCAAAATTAGCCTAGGGAGAAATTTTGGTATTTTTCTAAAAACTATCAATTTTTGATGAATAGTGAAACCACGAAGTGGTAGTTAAAAAAACTGAATTTTTCATAAAACTTAATTTTACCGCTTCTGTGAGTGGAATTTCGAAAATCCAAGAGACACAGTTAATATCAAGGTCTAAAATGTGGTTCAATGAGATGAAAATAATTTTTTGTGAATAGTAACTTTTTACTTTTATTTACCACGGTTAAAAGTAAATAGGGTAATTAAGGGTAACAATGGTATTATTATTACCCTAAAACATGTCCTAATTCTATTAGACAAGTTTAATTCGACCAAAAACAACCTTAGGAATAAAATATAACCATTTAGGCCCACTTGGATTAGATTAGGACATTTATTATTAATTTATTTAATGAAGGGTTAAATAGTTAAAATCAATGTTTAATAAGTAAATGATTTTTAATATGGGGATATACATAAGATAAATTCGACTATAAATATTCATTAGAAATATAAAAATATTTCCTACATAATGATATTTTATTTTTAATTTTTAGACATTTAATAATTTAATTTATTTAGGACACAATTATGATGCAGTAATTATTTTATTAATGAAATATTGACATAATTGATGTTATAAACACCAAAATAAATGTAATTTGAGACTTTATATGAATTAAACTAATTTTTTAGGTTAATATGACATGTTATTATTGATTTAAGTAACTTGTTTCGAACTAATCATTCTGTTATGATTTTCACAAAAATCAATTACTAAATAGTGTCAAAATTGACATAAAATAGTTTTTAAAACAAATGTTATATTAATAATTGTTATTTTATTCCTAAAAATCTACAGTTCGGCCAAATGACTTATATAAAACTATATATATGAATAATAAACAACTTGGGGTTCTTTTGGCTTGATATAGTATGTTTATTAACCTTATAGTGTAAGAAAACAAGAAGACATGGTAAAAGTTAAATTATCTAACTTAAAGTTAAATCTAAATGATAAGGTTAGATTTGAAACCTAAACTTCTCTAAATTCTATTTGATGAGATTATTTCTACCCATACCCACCTTAGCTTCGAAATATATCAATTTGGATCTATTTAAAACCGAACTTGACTTTATAATAAAATAATATTTTTAGTTTTCCCAAAGGAGCCCCTCTCCTCCCTTATAAAAGGGCACCTCCTCCCCCTCTTCCACACACCACATTGAGCCTTCATGCTCGGCCAACCCCTGACAATTACTCCTCTCCACTTCCCTAGAGACATCCTATAGGTTCTGGTCTTCTTCAAAGACCAATTCCAGTGCCCTAAAAGAAGTTCTCAAAGAAGCACTTCAAAGAAGAGGTAATGTCCGTTACCGATTCTTTCATCTTTATTTCTTCTTCCACATCTTCTTCTTTAGTTGTTTCATTATGAAGTAATAACATCAGTATCACTAATATACTGATATGTTATTATAAGTATGAAATAACCCTATTTCACCATCTATCCATCCTACGGAAAAAGAAATCACCGCGTGTGCGTACGTACGGAATATCGTCTCCACGCCGTGGTGTAATCTATTTTCCACCACGACCTTACTTGGATGGGTATAATGGTGTAAATAATGAATATATATGACTATTATAATGTGATACTGATTCTGAAATAGTATACATACACTCCAATACAATTCCACAATCATAGGAACGATATCATCAGTCGTGCGTACGTACGGAATACCGTCTCCACGATGTGATGCGACTCGTTCTACATGATCTTCATTTCATAATGATTATATAAATGAATTGAATGAATGAATATGATATATATTACACTAAGACCATTATGTAAATGAGGTATCTGTAACCTAAAGATAAGAATAAGAATTTATTCGACAAGACACGCATAAGAATAAAAAGTTATAAACACCCGAATAACAAATAGCAATGAAATATTACTACTAAGAAGCTAAGAATATGACCATATATGATATCATAACAATAATTATGATTCTGGAATAAGTCAATAACATTATTTAAATCATTATACAGGAGGTTCAGACACTTTCTAAGCAAATCGGATCTAAGGTAATGGAAATATCACAATCTCATTTTTATCTAAGATTGTTTATACTTTGGCGGTAACTAGGGTGTATTTTATAATCCACATCCATGTTTCCTCAATATTTAATATTATTTCCATTCACCTACTATTGTTTAAATCCTATTTTACCCTTCGGTGAGTTTTTAGTAAAAGATATGAAATGAATCTTTTGTCGTTTTTCGTATGAGGTACTTTTTTGACTTTTCCGACAAAAGTACGAGAAGAATGTTTTTTTAACATACACGGCATGAATGGATTTTTTAAACATTATTTCCAAGAAGCTTCGTTTAAAAGTTTCCAATTTTATTTGTAATCAACTTATTTTAGTTTAAAATTGTATGACATGTTAAGAAAGGAAAATGTTTTTGAAGTAGAAAGGATATTTTCCTCAAGAATGGAGTTCAAGTGTTTTATCAAAATTATTTTCCATCTAAGATAATATAGGGTTCTGTTTCTATCCCTATTATTACATTTATTTGATTATGTTGTGATGGAATTATTTTTATGAATTCCTTTATCTTATATGAATTGTTTTATGATGTCATGTTGTTTAAGAATGCCATTTTTATTACATGGGTTATGTAATGATGTATGATTTATGATTTTGTGGCACACATAAGAATGGTATCATTATGAGATGGGTGGGACCTATATATCACTCCAATGCATTGGGTAAAGATTTTATATCTCATGAGATAGACATGGCTAACAGTAGGTTATACCGGTTTAGTGAAACAGGACTGAAACGAGGAGTGAACTCGGTTCAGAAAGGGACTTTGTCCACTAAGATAGTTTTGGAAATGAGTCTTGACTAATAAGAAATGATTCTCTATGATTATGTGTGTATTTCACAAAGTTTCATGTTTTATGTTATGATTATTGGGATTACATTTCACTACTATGGTTTATCCCATGTTATGAAATTATGATCTCTTTTGCAGGTTAAGATTTCCAAAAGATATGTTCTTAGGAATATGACGTGATTGATATTTCTTTTATTTACCCTTACTGAGAATTTGAGCTCACCCTTTTGTATGTTTTATTTACCTAGGTCAGGAAGAAGGTTATTAAGTAGAATATGCCAAAAAGGGACTCTAGATATGATGAAATAAATGAGAGGCAAAGTAGATGCTTTATGAACCAGTTGTTTATGTTTCCCAGTTTCTAAAGACACTATACATATACGGTCCTATTGTGGTTTTGTTATATGTTGTAATAAGTATGCTTCAATTTTGAAGTTTTAACAATGTATGTAAAGTATGGGTCGTTATAAAAACTCTAGATAGTTCAAATTGATTCCTATTAACTCATCAAAGGAAAAAACAGTCTACGAATGACTGGGCTCAATGGGGTTGAATCGATGGATCCTTGTGTTTGGAGACATCAAGCTA
Source organism: Viscum album (assembly GCA_963277665.1). Classification (NCBI taxonomy): domain Eukaryota; kingdom Viridiplantae; phylum Streptophyta; class Magnoliopsida; order Santalales; family Viscaceae; genus Viscum; species Viscum album. Next base: position 1,254,087,470 of record OY728157.1, on the reverse strand, counting down.
GACCAATGGAGTATATCCATGGAATTATAATATATAAATTATAGTGATGGGATCTAATGGTGTCATTTAAGAAATACACTATAATAAAAGGATGTTTTCCCAATGTGGGTATCTCCCTTGGAAACAAGATCCTTGAATCAGAATGAAAGCATCTGTGTGGCCATGGACTTCCCTTAGTAATTTGTGGCTGGTTCATGAGTGAAAACACTTATAATGATGAAACAAAATGTAGGAAATCGAAAAATTATTCATAGTTCATAATTTAATTGTTTCCATGTAAGTCTCTATAATTTTAATTATTCGATAGGCTATTTCTGTTTCCTTTCGTACTTGGATAAATGTATAATAAATACATGAAACCATTTACAAATTAAATTTATAAATATTTAATATATTCATTCCATATTAGATATGCATATGATTATTAATTAAAATCCATATTAAATTAGTGTGTACAATATTTTACCTTTTATAATCAAGACATGGTCGAAAAACGATATGAAACATCAGGAAATTTATTTATAATTTACTATGCTCCGTGATATATATAAATATACACTGTGCATACATTTTAATGATACAATTTATTTACTTAAACACTTACCTTAGATGGTTCATTAGTGACTATGATGTAATAGTCATAGTGATTCAATAATTGTGGTAAAATACACACCTTAAATGAGGATAAGTTAGTCTTTCATAAATGGTTGCACAAATAGGCAGACCCACATGTGCAAAAAAGCATAATTATGGATACACCCAACATAGGGATGTCAGCATTGATGTAATGACATCCAATGATGAATTACACATATAGTAGTGACATTAGAACATGATCATATTGATTTCAAGTAAGGTATTGAAATTTCCTAAGCATCCTCAAGGAAGTCATATAAGGCACAATGGTGGATATTTATAAAACATAGATACTTGGGGGATGATTCATAAAACACATACCTTGATCCTATATAAATAACTTTTACCATTATTGATGCTGATTTTGGCCTAGATCAAAAGAAAAAAGATGAATGAATCAAATCTCTGGCAATAGGGTATATGTCCTAATAAAACAAATATATAGAGGATGAGAGAGACAATGAATCGAGCAAGGTGAATGAAGCACGTAATAAGAGGAATACAATGAGACAAATAGATCTTTAATCTGATCATGGATGAAGGAGGTGTTGAATAACCTTGGAGAAGGGAGCATAAGTGAATCTAATTGGAGGAAACAAACCTCATTTCCTCTAAGGGATAAATAAGAATATTGGGATAAGACAAAAATATATAAGTTATTTTTGGTAAAATCACCAAAAAAATCCTAGTTTTTCATTGTTTGGATGCATGGTTAGCTAAATTTTACACAAAAATTTCACCTCCCACTATCGAAGGAGGGACCCCCCACTGTTTCATGCGAATGGTTTTTATAACCATGTGAAAGTTGTGTGAATGGATCCACTTAAATTTGATGGTGCCCACTCACATGTGAGCACCAGTGCATTCTTGGTTTCTTGAAAAAGTGAATCTTCCTAGTTTAATATTTTAATCCCACACATTGTTAGGTAAACCATGTGGACTGTTTTTTATGGATTATACTAACTATTCAACCCAATACTTTTTTCTACCGACCAGGGTTCAGAGCTCTGATCAAACCCCGGACACTGAAAATACAATTGAGATCTCATTATGAATCCATATTAGGTACAAAATAAAAAATAGAACAAATTTAAAGAATTTTTACTTGAAATAAGAAATGGGTTCTAACAATGGTAGCTTAAAGTCGACAAGAATGATTTGCTGAAAATCACTGGTGTTATCTATAATTCGTTGTTTAAGACAAGGTGTTTTTAAATATTTATCCTTGTAAAATTTTAATGAGATTTTGAAAGAACATAAAAATAAAACATAGAAATATTACTCTCTTTAAATAATTTTATCTTATTTGGAATGTAGAATATTTATTTTTGGTTTGACCAAACCTATCCCATGTTCATGATTGGTTCTATATATCCATCCCAAGGAAGTATATACCTAATTATTCACCTATATTGAACATAGAGGTTTCACCACTAGAGAAGGATATTTCCTATATGGGATAAATAGGCATGAATATATATCTTAGAGATAATTTTCTATGAAAAAATAACACTCACTTCATCAAAGTATTATGCCCAAGCCAATTTTTTGATGAAAATGAATACGAATTAGAAAATGAAAAAAAATGATTGCATTCAATAGCTTTAATCAAACACAAAAAGAAGTTTAAATTAATTAAGACAGACTATTAAGGCTATTATTTAATCCTTACTTATATTTTTTAGCCATTAAGTACAACAGAATGAATAAAAATATCTATTTTTAAAAACTTATAAATAATATTTTTATATAAATAATATATATTGATATAATAGTTCTTAATTTTCATTAAAGTCATTATTTCTATTGAAAATTCTATTTTATCGAACATTTTTTATAGCTTTTTGTAAAAAATAATAAACGTAATTTCTGAAAAATTAGTTTATATTATGTAGAAAAATATGATTTGTTATTAATATTTACATATTATAATTGGGATAATTTTTTGGAATTTTTTTAAAAGAATAATTGTTGAATGAATACTGAGACATAATAGTTTTAAAGGAAAACTATCATTTAATTTAAAAAAAATTATCATTTTATTATAAAATATCATCAAATGTAAAATTAATTCAATTATATACATATAATTCTATTTATTTTCATTGGAATCAATTTAATATTTAATTTTGATATGATAACATTTTAAATGTTTATGAGTTTTCTCATTGGAAAGCCACCTTCTCATTACATATCTGAGATTAACTTTAAATAAAAAAATTTCACATATGATGAAGGGATTTTTACTAATTTATTCCATATTTATACCAATAAAAATTTATATTATCTTAAAAGTTAAAATGAATTTTTGTTCAAAATTAATAGTTAAAATATTAAAAATGATTTTCTATGGATAAGGTAAAAATGGATTTCCTATGGGTTATTACAAAATGATAATGGTTTAAAGTGATACAAAACATATCTATAAATAATTATACATAAATAATTAGATATTATATCCTCCATGGTTCTATATTGACCGACTATGAGGCTTTTTTACATATAAAAATCAGGGTCACACATTATTATTTTAAAAAATAGAGACTATATAATCTCCACACAACATATAATATCATCCAATAAACAGTATTTTGACCATAAATACAACATAGAATGGATTTTGTTTCAACAGTAATGATGTTTCCTAGAAAAGAGGTAACATTCCACAATAAGATTTTTTATCATTTCTCAATCCACTGCCATAAAATATTATTAAACCCTGATAATATAATAACATATGCATCTTACATATAATGATATATTAAATTACTTTTATCCTCACCTACACCCACACCCTCATCTGAAGTGCACTGTGTTGCATTTGTTGTCAATGAGGTATGTTGTTGTCAAGGAATGAATGGATGGATGTCAAGGAGTTTCAATATGTGAATGACAAAGGATGCGATGGTGATGGTGATGAATGGAGAATGGCCATGGTACTAAGATGCATGTCACTTTGGAGATTCACTAAGTGACATAGGATGTTGTGGTTGAAACATTCTCTATGCACATCAGACGATTGTTGAACTGATCTTTAAGTTCCAAGAACTTGTATCAACTGGATACAATGTCACAACAAGCTTTAGAAGACCATGCATTGTATTGACAATGCATGAGGAAGTGAATGGGATCCATCCAAATCTCCTAAGTGGATGAAGTGAGCTGAAGAAGTCCATGCACTATCTCTTAGTGCATGTGAATCAGAAGAAGATCCAATTTGATATCTGATTGGATCAATGAAGAACATTGAAGATCTATGTGATTCAGGAGCTCGGTTGATGAAGAACCTTCAAGAATTTCCCTCCCAAGTAATGAATATATGTTGAGGATATTGGAAGAATTCTTATGAAGAAGAAATGAAGAAGGGAGAAGTGGCATTTGGCATATTACACTTGGTACTTTGTTTTTATACAAAGTTACTTAGTGTTTTACACTAGCAAAAAATATGGCCACCAAGGAGGCCAGCCGAGGGATCACCCAAGGCACATATGGGCCTAGGGCGCCACGCCCATGGGGAACCCTCAAGGCCAGGGCACTCCATGAGGCACAAGGCCGGGCCGTGTGTAAGCCCGGGCCACGCAGGGGATCAGGTCCTGCGCAGCATGGGCGTGAGGAGCGCGCCCGAGGATGCATAGTGGGCGCCAGTGGCGTGCCCGAAGGGAGCAGAGTGGGCGCAGAGCGCGCCCGCAGAGAGAACACGGTGCGGGGCGGCACCGGGAGGGGAGAAGTTCAACTGAGTTGTGGTGGAGAGCGCCTGGCTGATAAACCGCGGAAAATCCGCTCGCCGTTTCGATGTGGGACGCCGAAAAATTTCCAGGAGCGAATCCTGTCCGCACGATTGATCGCGCGCCAGATCCGAGCCGCTCATCTAATCGCGCCATTCGCGATCTGATCCAGGCCGTCCAAAGATCTGATCCAACGGCCTGCAGTCCGTCTCCTTCCTCGAGCTCAGCCGAAGGCCACCCGAGCATTCCCGCAGCCACCAACGAACCAGGCGCCCTCCGAGAAAGCCAAATCGAGTTTCCAGCCACCTCCGAACAAACCGAAGGCTCCATTGAGCTCGTCTCTCCACACCGAACACGACCATGCATAAAAAGTGGTGTGCATGCAATATACGGAAGATTTCGGTTGCGGCTGAGGCAAGAGAATCTGCCGAGGCTATGAATGGTTTATGATTTGCATGGGCAGTGCTTTAAGAAGGTCGTGCATGCGTTCTAAGTCGCATGCACGTGAAGAAAATAAAAAGGAATGGATCCCGCGTTAAGCAGTGAGAAATATTCAAGATTTTCTAAAATCTTGAATACCCGAAAACTTCGGGAATTCACGCGGAAGATATGGCATCTCCCTCTGCCTATAAAAGAAGATCCAGAGGCTCTCATTTTGGTTGCTGATGAACTTGAAAGAAGCCCCGTGAGTGCTCTGCCTCGTGAAGATTTTGAAGCCCCGCGCAAGTAAACTTGCGTGGCTTCAGTTCCTTGCGTGCAACAGCTTTTCGTGACAAGAAGGTTGGAGGTCACCTGTGCGCCTACACTTTGCGCGGCAGGAAGACCCGAGGCCGCATTACTTTCGCGTCCTCGTGGTTGGTTAGAGCTTGCGTGACAGAAGTGTCCGCAGCACCCTGCACGCCCTTCTTGTGCCCAAGGCAGAAGCACATGCGCGATTTGGTGCTTGCGCGGCAGTAAAGAAACTTGCACCTTGCGCGCTTCCTTTAAGCTTAAGTGGCAAAGAAGATCCGAGGCACCTTGGTGTGTTTAACCAAAGGAGAAGAACCCGAGGCATACACTATTTGTGTGTGCAAAGTGAACAAGAAGAAAGGTTACGGGTTGTGTGTGCAAGAAGAAGTGAAGGGCAAAGCCTTGTGTGCAAAGAAGACTAAAAGAATAAATTGTGTGTGCTAAGCAAGAACAAGGCCGAACCTAGGTGTGTGCACCAAAAGTGAACACACTTAGAAGAAGAAAGAAGTGGAAGACTCACACTAATGTATAACACACTTTTAAGTGTGTAATCAAATTGAATAAAGTGTGTGAAGTTTGAGAAGGTGTGTGTGCTTAATAAGAATACATCCTTTGTGGGTTTATCACACCAAGACAAGAAAGAGGGAAGTGCATGAATGCATGCATGCACGTGCACACGTAAAACAAGTCAAATCTGCTTGTGTGCATTTGAGTTGACCAAGACTTGAAGATCTTGAAGAAATTGAGAAGGCCATGCTGTCAGTGCATGAGGATTCAGAGTTGCCATGCATTCAGTGCATGAAGTTGATGTGAACTGAGACTGGACCAGACCAAAGTTAAAGATATCAGTTGTCTGAGTATTCAGTAGTTGGAGAGAGAATCCAGGTCATCCTGAAGAAGGAGATAAAGCCTGAGCTAGACGAGAAGCCCTGATCAACCACAAGTGATCAGAAGAGAAGAGCAAGGCCATCAGCCTTTATCCCAGGCTGCTGAAGTTACTTGAAGAGCTGAACAGAGGAGAAGAGCTACTCGTGTGACTCGAGGAGCCAGGAGAAGCCCCCTGTGCGACTCAGGGTGGAAGAAGTCTTCAGTGGGATTCTGGAGCAGGCCAGTGGGACTCTGGTAACACTGTGGGACGCAGTATAAAGACCCTCCTGTGGGACTCAGTAGAGATACAGTGGGACTCTGTATCGAACATTGTAATTCTAAAAAGTTATAATGGAGAAACCATGTTGGGGAGTATAACCAACATGGCAAGGACGTAGGCCTTTGGTGCCGAACCTTGTAAATCCTTGTGTTCAGTGCCTTTACATTTACTGAATCATTCGAGGAAAGGTGAGAGATACAAGAAGAGTGGATCGAGGCCTTAACAAGCCATAGAGGTTTAATTGATTAAGAATCAATTAGTAAAAAGTTTTAAAGGATCACTGATTCACCCCCTCCCCCTCTCAGTGATTCACACTGATCTGGGCACTTCATCATCCCTTAAATGGGAAATGATAAGTTCACTCATGTGTACGGTAGACTAAAACCTCACGAACTAATATGACACATTTTATATTAACACCTCTCACAGTTGGTAATGATGATAAATATTATATATATTAATGAAATTTTTAATAGAAATATAACTTTTAAAATATATTATCACATATATATTTCTAAATTCTATTCCAAGGGTTAATCTATAACTCCAATTGTTTTTAGAACAGACTACCACCCCAATAAGTGATGTGATTCATTTTTAACTTACATTTTACATAGAATGTAATAAAGGATTTATTAAATAATTTTAAGTGATATATATGAAATATCAATTATCCTGGGAAGTTAATATATTATTTACCTTTATTTCTCTTCATCCATCTAAAAAATAGAATCAATATTCTTGTGTGTGTATAACCTGAAATTTCTATGAATTGTCTATTTTATTTGATGTCTCTATCTTTTATGGATAAATTTATTTTAATATTTAATGATAATAAATTTTATTTATATCGTTGTAAAAATTATAATGATTATGTAATGATGATCAATATGAGTTTACCAAAAATAAATAATCACAACATTCAAGAAAAATGATGAAGTTATTTCAGGAAACAAAATTTTAAAAAGGAATTATTAATTAATTTGTAATAAAATGGTATAGGTACATCATATGTTATATAATATATATTATTATGGTAATGTAATATATGTATAATTAATTTATATTCATTATACTGGTTGATAAATCATTTTAAGGAAATATTACCCAAGGTAAGGGGTTTTTTGTCCCAATTTATCTTCTTAGAGATATGTCATGTTATGAACCAATCTTATTTTATGGGAATTATATAAAGACCATTTTTCAGGTAATTTGATTAATTTATTTATTATAAATATATTTCATTTTTATTTAATTTTATTCAGTCATAGGTATTATGATTCAATGTTACCAATGTATAAGTCTTGTATAATACAATCTCGACAATTGTCAGGGTTATTTATGTTTATGCTTCAAATGATGAAATATTTTGAACCATATCTAGAAAAAACCCATAATATTATTCTTATATTTCCATATAATAATAATATATGATTTCTATTCATTTTACTCTCTTTATGTATTCAATAATTCAAAAGTATTTTTATAAATGAAAAATTGACATTATTTCTCCCTTCGGTCAATTTCAATTTATCATCAATTATCATATCATCAGAAACATGTTTTAATGATTTTTTTTAGTATTTGAAAACTAATGCTTGAAAAAAATTACCAATTTTGACTTTTTATCAAAATAGTTTTAAAGAATTCTTCTTGTTATTTTCAAAACAAGGTAATTTTGAATTTTACCAAATTTGTAAAAGGAATCATGTTTTTTAAACATGTAAGACATGAATAAAATATATCACTATAATGATAGAAAACTATTTTAAGAAATCATTTATATTATTTAAATTTTTATTTCCAATTAAAATATCTTTGAAAGGGTTTAATTTTTATTTAGTTTAAAAATGTGTTTTTCCAAGTGAAAAGTTTATTTTATTCAAGAAATCTTGCACCAAATATTTCAAAATCATTTTCCTTATAAATTGAAATTATTTTTTGTGAAATATGATTTATTTGGGATTTAAAAAAAGGATAAAAATTTTACTCTATATATGAATGTTTTATGTTTATGATGAGGTTATTCTTATGAAAACAACTTTGTAATGTCCAATGTTTTTGAACTGGGTTAAAATTTGAATGTTTTTGATCTTTTTTGTTTGTTGGATGGGTTTGTCTTAGAACCCAGAATTGGGTTGATAATTAATGATTTTAGAACTTTTAAATGTGTTGATTATAGGCTTGGGAAAAGTCTCTAGGAGTTTTATATTTGGGTTAATGGGTTTTTGGGGCACCGATCCTATTAGTGGATTTCACACCGGTTATGCATGGTTGGTCAAATTGTGTGGGTCAAACCATGTAGCTTGGTAAAGGTGAGATAGAGGTGCACACACAGTATGCACATGTTTAGCCTCTCATAGCACAAAAATTCATGAATAAAGACCACAATATTTTATTTAAAAAAATTTCTTATAGATATTGAAAAGACATTCACTTTATTATTATTTTTATTTGGGTTTAAATGATTGTTATGTATCATTGACATTGAAAATATAGTCTTTGAACAGTGATCACAAAAATGATATAAATTTAATGTTTTTTAGGAAAATAATTTAGTCATAGAAAAAGGAGAGGAAGTCATCATCTAGCAGACTCATGCCATATTAAGCTCATTTTTCAGAGCTCATAAAGGTGGAATCTTCCCTGGGAAACACTATCGACCAATCCCAAGCCGAGCTACAACACGTTAAGCTTGAACAGAATCTCTTATGGTAAAATTGTATGTTAAAATAAATTACTACCCAAGCGATGTTTTCTGAGCCACCCCATGATTATTTCACCATCACACACCTTACCCTTAGGTCTTATGAAGGTGTTATAAGGGGTTATGTAATTGGGTATTAGTTACTTTTTTTGTAATCCGTTTTAGAAATAAACACCTTATTCTATCAATTCCATTATGATAATAATTTTTCTTAAAAATACAATGAATTATAAAAATTGATTTTTCAGGTAAAATGGTACATTATAGAAATAAGAAAATTATTAAACTAAGGGTTTTTAAATATTTTATTACAATAGTTTTATAAGAACTATCATTTTAATTATATGTGTGGATTATATTTAATTGTTATAGTTTTAACTCTATAAATGATTAAGTATTTAGTTTGATAAGAATTATATTTTCATACGATAATACAGAAATTTTATTTTTAATTAAATTAATAAAATACTAATAATCATATAATTTTTAAATAGAAATGATCATATAATTTTTATGAATACAAATATCATTTTTAATAAGGTTTGGAAACTGTTGTTGTCAAAACCCTTCAATTTTCAATAAATGAAATGTTTGATTTTAAAAGTTAAAATTCATGTATTTAGAAAATTAATTAGATGAAATAAATATTATTTATGGAATCCTGACTTTAAAATTAACCAATATTTATTTTTAATAATTTTCATAGACAATCTATTTTTTGGGAAAAAATTATGTACCGAATAAATATATAATGAGTTTTATAACATCATAATGACCTAATAGAGATGTAATAAAATACTATTAATCAAACATTTAGAAAATATGTATTTTACCTTTAAAAAAATTTATTATATATTTTTTGAATAATTTTATAATGTCCTAGTGGGCCATCCCTTACTTATAAAATATTTTATCATCTTGAAAATGATATCCTTGAGAGTTTGACTCACCTACACATAAGGAAGCCTAATATATAAATATGTTCAGACTATGGCCTTTTAAAATTCTGTATTCCACTCCCATTTGGAAAAACAGTGGGATGTTATGTGGTTTGTATCAGTCTAATGTGTAGTGTGCAAAACCTGTATAATAAATAATTCCCTCTCATTACCTATATAAACCCACCCAATATCCCATAAAACATTAATAAAACCATTTCTAGCTCAAGCAGACTCTCCCAAATACTACCTATATTCCTCCCATGGTTCCTCTATTCTATTAATATGCCTCTCCCAAGCCTTTGGGATCACAATTAAATGTAAGGGATCCTCACATTCCTCTCATCTTTTCAAATTGAAGCATCTAATTTGAATGTTTTTCTTGTAATTTTGAATGGTTATAATGTGATTATATTATAATAAATCTATTACATTCTATTTTATGTTATTTTAATGGGTTATTATTTATACTACCTCATTTTTACCCTTACATAATACATTACTAGGGTAAAATGTATTAATGGATTTCACTCGTCTCATTATCATGCAAGATACTCTTTTAAATTATCCATCTTAAGTTCCATATTTCTCTGGTTGGTTATGATGTCCAAAAACACCCATAATTCCCAATTAATTTATATATGATGATATCATTTTTTCACTCTCATCAATCCATGTTATGACCCTTTAATCACACCCATTTCTATGCTGAAATTCCATAACAGATCTTCCACCCTCCACTTTTATCATTAATTATTTTCCTGTTATGTATTTTAATTAATTTTATTAATTTGTTTGAATATGTTATCATATATATCCATCTTACATCCCATTTTATTTATATATCATTAGATAATATTTCGCTCTCATTTACCCCTCTCTTGATCCCTTATGTATACTCATTATCATGACAATTTTGGTAAGGGATTTAATCTTTTCTCATTTTTCCATGTTTCATTATATTGTTTTACCCTTTTATTTAAAACTAACAATGTTGGGGTATTATTTATCACCTCCCCCATTATTTTCTCCTTATGTTTGAATTATTAGAGACCTCTTTATCTCTCACTAATCCCTAATGTGTACACTTGTTACAATGCCGAAATTTTCTTAAGAGTTATCCCATTTCTCATGTCTCTTCATGTTTCATTATTACGTTACACCTTCTATTTCAAAAGTACATTTGTTAGGAAATATATCTATATGACCCCCTTACGATCCATTTCATTTACATGTTATGAGATATCACTTATTATCTCATTAACCATTTTTATGAATTATTATGTCGCATGCTGTTATGATGCATAATGATTTCAAATTCCATTATCACGAAATAAATGATGACGTTGAATGAATACATGTTATATGATCCATGTGGCACAATTATGCATGAAATTAAATACTTATTAAAGGTTTCACCCTAATAGCGCTTCAATTCATCCAGTAATGATTAGTATCATGATACTCCATGTGAAATTAGTGTTTAATCATGATAATTTATTTGAAATGAGAGTTTACTCATGATAATTCATTTAAATAAGGTTTACAGATGCTAATTCTTGTGCAATGAGGGTTTACTCAGGCTAATAAATGCAAAATGAGCCTTGGATCATGCTAATATCATGTTTCATGTCATTTCCACATTTCTATGTTTTGATAGTCATGTTATATCATGCCTTTATGTTCATGTTTCCTTTACAATCCATTGATATTCTTACTACCTGTCATGTATTTTATTCCTAATATTATTCCTTGTTTACTCCCTTACTTGGATTTATAGCTCAGTCGTTTGTTATTTATATCCTCAGTTTATCCCCTAAAATTCTAATTACGTAGGAACATTTTGGTAATATATAATCATTTTTCAATAAAGATGTTGTATTTTATGTCAAAAGTTTGCAGGTAATTTTTATAATTTCCCATGACACTACACCACTCGATCCATGGAGTTTTCTTAAGTAAAATTTTATGTCATTAATCATGTTTAAGTGTGTAATTATGAGTATGGTTGATATAGTTAGTATCAAATGATAGGTTTAGTTATTTTTTGGATTAGGATTAGAAAACCCTGTTGAATGACTTGGATAATACTAGGTATATGAAAAACATACCTATATTTTTGTGAGTATAATGTAAGAGGTTTATCGATATAATACATCCCTATATAGATACAAACATGTAGAAGTTTCTCTGGCCCATATATATCTATGTGTAAACCCCAAAAACATTGCTTTGAGCAAGACTCGAACAAGAACTGCTGCACTACAATAGGGATTTATTCACTCTCATTTCGACACTCCCTAGGGAAATGAAATGGTAAATTAAAATTCTAGGTATGAACCGTTATTAAGGTAATAAAATAATTTCCCTACACATATATTTTGGGAAGAAGATCTCGGATAACATAGGTTGAAGCATATAAAATTCATAAGTTATGAAAATAAATATAATTGATAAGTTATCGCATTTATTCATTGGATTCCCCATTCTGTGTTAAAATGTTTATGATACTAATCCCTACATTCCCTTTTATTATACCCAATGGATGGTAATATGAGTAATATGTCTAACAACCAATGAGAAGGAAGATGTGATGAATTTCCCAACTGGAATCCCAATAAAATGGGAGCTAAGGTAATATATATTTTGATTATACCAAACCACCTGTCAAAAATAATGATTAAAAATTGGTACATTATTGAATGACTTTGGAAATCAATGAATATGAAGATTAATTCTCATGTGGGGCCATTTGATAAATTTGATAAGGGGAAGAATTCCCAATTTACCTAATGCAACAAGTGTGGAAAGAGGCACTAATAGAAATGTCACAATGGGACTTGGAGATGTTCTACATGTGGAAATGAATGGAAAAGTACCTAATTTCCAGGTAATAATGGATAATGTGATAGATAGAAGGAAAATACCATCAAGGTCATCTTACAAATTTCTATTCAATAAATGTATAGAAATTGGGAATTACCCAAGACGATGATCTATTGCAAGGGTTTAGAAGCATGATGACTGTCAAAAATTTCCTTAATCAAGGGAGAAAAGGAAGCCCTATTCTAATATCTATAATGATGAATGAATTTCACGTAGTCACTAAATCAAATTAGTGTATGTAATTATGAATATCAAATCATGTCCTATTAGTCTATCATTTACATTTTTTATAAATATTGAGTCCCTAGGAGAAATGATATTAAAGAATTAAGGAAAAACATCTATATGTCTTGTATCACATGAAGAAGTTTGTGGGAATGTTCTTCATGAAAATTTTATACGTATCAATTTGATGTAATTTCAGTTGAAAAGACAATGCCATTACATATTCTGTAAGGAGGTTGAAAATTCAAGACCATATATATCCCACACATGATCTAGAGTTTTTGGTAGTGATCTTTGCAAAAAATAATTGGAAGTATTATCTATTTGGGGAGATGTGTCAAAAATATATGGATCATAAAATCCTTAAGTATATATTCACATATAAGGATCTGAACATGTGCCAATGAAGATGGAGAGATCTGATAAAAAACTATGAATTTTTAATCCATTATCAGCATGGGAATGTGAACATGGTGGATGATGCTCTATGTTGAAAGGTCCCACCTAGTCTATCATAGATTAAACTTTAAAAGGATATGATCTTCATAGAGTTGATGAATATAGACATGGGATTCATAAATAAGGTAACATCCTCATCACTTTTACAAATTATTGCTCAACCGTATATTTTATTATGGATAATGGATGCTCAAAAGGATGATGTTGGGATTTAGAAGAAATTGGAAACTATTAGAAAAGGGAAATCCTATTAGTTAATTATTAATGAAGAAGGAATTGTGAGATTTGGGTTAAGACTATGTGTTCCATCAAATTTGATGTTAAATAAAAAAAATTGGATGACATTCATAGTTTGTATTTCTCCATTCACTGAGGAAACACAATGATGTATCGAGATATCCAAGAGCATTATCTGTTGGAAAACATGAAGATGAAGATCACTAAGTATACATCAATGTTCCTTGTATTTCAGTATGTGAAGGATGAGAGGCAGAAGTCTAAGAGGTTGATGTAACCACAACCGATAACAACATAGAAATGGGAGAACATCACCATGTATTTTTTCACCTGATATCAAAAGACATATAATGAAAACCAAGCTATCTAGGTTGTTGTGGATCATCATATAAAGACTTCCCACTTCATTGTAATTTTATAAAAAATTTCATTTGATCAACTTGGATTAATATACCTAATAGAATTTAAATGAATGTAAGGAGTACCACTATCTATTATATTTGATCAAGATCCAAGATTCATCTCTATGATCAAGAAGAGTCTCCAACACTCTTGGAATATTGAGTTAAACATCATTATTACTTATCATCCTGAATTTGAGGTCCAATATATGTTGACTATCTAAACACTTGAGGACATGTTGAGATCATACTCAATAGAATTTAAAAGAGGGTGGGATCAACATCTTCTTCTGGTTGAGTTCCCTTACAACAACAGTTTCCACTCAAATATCCAAATGGCTCTTTATGATGCCCTTTATGGGAAGAGGTCCAAAACACCGGCATGTTGGGATGATGTTTGGGAGAGAAAACATAATGGTACACAACTAGTTTATGAAATGGTAGAGAATAATAAAATCATCCAACTTCATATCACAACTACTTAGAGTCGACAAAAGTCCTATGCTAACAACCATCGATGAGACCTTGAGTTTGATGTTGGAGGTATGGTTTTCTTCCAGATATCATCATGGAAGAGAGTTATGGTATTTGGGAAGAAATGAAAGCTTATTCCAGTGTACATCATCCCTTTTAAGATCCATGAATTCATTGGAACAATGGATTATTGACTAGCACTCCCACCGAACCTATATCAAATACATGATGTATTCATTATATCACTCTTGAGGAATTACATGCCTGACCCATCACATGTACTCAATCCAGAGGAGGTACCATTGGAGAGAGTCCTCTCTTATAAAGAGAAACCGATGACGATCATATATCATAGGGAAAAATTACTACTAAATAAGGCAATTCCCCTCATTAATGTGTTTTGTAAAAACCACATGTTTCATGAAGCAATGTAGGAATTGGAGGGTGTGATGAGATGGAGTTACACATATCTATTTCACTATGGGAGAAGGAAATGTCATGGGAAAATTTCTTAAGGGGGGAAGGTTGTGACGACCCAAACATTCATGAATACAATTATATTTTTTATTTAATTAAATGTATTATTGATTTGTAAAACAAATGCACTTATAACTATTATTATTTGGGAATAAATGAATGTTAATTATCATTTTTTTTGATAATATAATCATTGAAGAGTGATCACAGGACTAATATAAATATAAATTTTTTAAAATCCATTCGACACAAATAGAGGAGAGGATTGCCCCATCCAGTAAACTCAAGACGTACGAAGCTCATTATTTAGGCCTTGGAAAAGAGGTAGCATCAATGGGTTTTTTCTTATCTAAGCCCATGTAGATCATTAACACATTAATATTGAATGAAATATCCTACGGGAGAAGTGATATTTAATAGAGATTATCACATGATCGATGTTATCTTAGCCTCCCAATATTCTATCACCATCGTACTACTCACCCTTATGTCTTATGTGGGTGTTATAAGGGGTTATATAACAAGGAATTAGTAACATTTTGTGTAATCCATTTTATAAATAAAAGTCTTATTACATCAATTACATTATGAGAATAGTATTTCTTAAACATGTAATGAATTAGATAAATTGATTTTATTGGTATTTAAGTTGATTTTTTAGAAAACATATGAAATATTAAAATATAGTTTTATTAATATTTTTATTTTTATAGTGTTATAAGAACACTCATTTTAATTATAAGTAATGATTATATTTATTCATTACTGTTTTCACTCTATAAATGATTGAGTATTCAGTTTGATAGTCAATATATTTTCATACGACAAAACTAAAATTGTTAATTAATTAAAAAATTACCTTTGATGAATTAATGAATTTTTGGAATAAATAATATTTTAATAAAATATTATTATTAATTATAACTAATCATATAATTTTTATGATGTCAAATGTTATTTTTATTTCGGCCTGGAAACTTTTTCGGTCAAAACCCAACTATTTTCAATAAATGAAGGTTTTTATTTTAAAAGTGAAATGGAAATAATTATAAAATTTTTTAGATAAAATAAATATTATTTTTCAGATCAAGATGTAGAAATAGTCCAATTTTTAATTATGTATAATTTTCTAAGACACTTGAATTTTTGTGTAAAAATTAAATTATGTATAAATATATAATGTGTTTAATGAGATCATAATAAACTAATAGTGATGTAAAAAAATAATATTTAAATAATATTCACACAATATATGTTTTACCTATAAAATATTGTGATATTATATTTGTTTCATTTTTTTATAGAGCCTTAGTGGACCCTCCATGACTTATAAAATATTTTTTCTTTTTTAAAATGATTTCTTTCATAGTGTGTCTGACCTCAACATAAGAAATCCTAATATTTTAATGTAATAATCCCCTAGAATTAACACATATTTTATAGCACCCCCTTTGGTATAATACTTGGGGAAAACCATGGGATTGTTTTTGGTTTTGATTAGTTTAATGTGTAGCTTCAAAAACAGAAATAATAAAGAATTCTCTCTCATATTACATATAAACCCACCCAATATCCTATTATTATTCATAAAAAACATATGTATCTCAGAAAACCTCTTCCCCATACTCCCTAGATTCTTCCCAAAGTGCCCCCAATCTCCCAATAAGACTATTCCTAGCCTTTGGGATCACACTTCCAAGAAAGGGATCCTCATATTCCTGTCCTACTTTTAAATTAAAGAATATTATTTAAATGTATTTATTGTAATTTTGAAGGGATAAAATTTTATTCTTTAATACTATTCAATAATGTGCATTTAATGTTATTTTAATGTGGGTTCATTAATCCTATATCATTTTTACCCTTACCTTTGCTGTTATTATGCCGAAATTTTGTAAGGGATTTCACTGTTCTTATTCTATTCAAGATACTCTTTTACATTAGGATTCTTATGTTCCGTGTTTATATGATAGGATATTATGTTACACGACCCCCATAATATCCATTTGATGTATATATGATTATATATTCCTTTCACTCAAATCAATACCCCATATGATCCTTTATGCACACCTGTTAATATACCAAAATTCTATAGGGATCATTCACACTCCTCTTTAATAAAAGAAAAATTTTCATGTCATTTCATTGAATTTATTTTATTCCTATGTTAGGATATGTTATTGTATATAATTATTCCTACACATTATAGGTATAAATTATTATATCCCCTCTCACTCCCACTTATCCCTATTATGAACCCTTATGAATACTCATTACCATGCCAAATTTTCATAAGGGGTTTCCATCTTACTAATTTTTACATGATTTATTATGTTGTTATACCATTTTATGTTCAATTAAAATGAAGGGGTATGATTTATACCCAAATTACTTCCCTTATTATGTTTTAATGCTGAGAGACCTATTTCCCTCTCATCAATCCATCACTTTTACACCTATTACCATGCTAAAATTTCATAATTGTTATTATGTTTCTCCTCTTTCTTCAAGTTCCAGTATTATGTTTCACATTCTATTTCCAAATTCCATGTGTTGGTACATGTATCTATATGACCCCCTTACTTTCAATTTCATGTACATTAGATTATATATCTATTTCTATCTCATCAACCAATTTATGATTTATTATGTCACATCATTATGCTCGCCAAAATAGCACCACAATTTTCCATGCCAAAATCATCATGTAGTGAATATCATTCCCATTTATCTATAAAGTTAATTGAACATTTTGAAAAAATAAATATTGAATATAGAGTTTCATGTATGTATTTCACATTCCTTTATCATGGAATAAATAATTATGTTGAATTATTCCATGTTATATGATCAATGTGTCAACCATATTAATGAAATGAACTATTTATAAAGGGTGTTCCCTGATAGCACTCCAATACATTGGTTAATGATTAGTATCATGATATTCCATGTGAAATGAGGGTTTAATCATTATAATTGAAGTAAAATAAGGGTTTAATCCTAAAAATTCTCATGCAATGATGGCTTACTCATGCTAATTCGAGTGCAATGAGGGTTTACTCATGAAAATCCATGTGCAATGTGCATTATCTCATGCTAATATCATGTTGTTTTTCATTACCACATTTATATGTGATGATAATCATGCTATATAAGGCCATTATGTTCATGTTCCTCAAATGATCCATTTATATATCTATTTTTTAACATGTTTTGCCTTGTTTACTCCCTTGCTAGGCTTTATATATCACCCTTTTTCATATGTATGGCCTCAGGTTATCCCATAAAGTGCTATGTATGATGGAATGTCATGGTCATGTAATAAAACTTTTCAATAAATAATTTGTATTTTATTTCATAAGATGTCATTTAATGTTCTTGATTTCTCAAGACACTTGACCTATTATTACTCAGAGGTGTATTAAGTACAATTTTCTGTAATAAATCATGTTTAAAAGTCTAATAAAGAACTAGGCTGTTATATAGGAAAATATTTTTGGAGAAACCATGTAAAGTACATTTCTAAGATAGAAGTCCTCGCACGGTTGGTGCATAGTGTCCTAGACTGTGTAAGCCAAACCTTGCAGTATACCAAGTTTTGTGTTTCGTGTTAATTATTTTAATTAAATCCCCAACTACATGGGATTTGTTAATTATTTTAATTAAATCCCCAACTACATGGGATTTAATAAAATTTCATGATTTGGCATATTTAACAGATTAAATTCATTGTTAAAATAAATTAAATTAATTTTTGTAAAATGAATTTTCATTAAATGAAATTAATATTAAGATTTTTTAATTATATGATAAAGAGTTGCAGTTTAAAATAATTAGATCCAAGTCAATGTAATTTCATTAGATGATGAATAAATATGATGTTGGGGTTTTTCCTAATTAAATTTATATGATATGAAGAATTTAATTATTTAATGAGTAGTGGGTGAAATTATTTAATTAAATTTGATATTTGAATAATTTAATTAAATAACTATCAGTAAGAGTTTAATTGATTAAATTAATAAAAGGGAATTAAATTAAATGGGGTAAATAAGAGTTTTAATTTAATTAAATTAATTAGAGAATAATTTAATTAAATTATGTTAAATGGGGGAGTTATGGGGTTTATCAATGAAGAGTTTAGATTAAAATTAGAATAACAATACAGTTATTATTATTAATAATTTATTAATTAATATAAAACTAATTGGGGTTATTTGAGGGTGGAAATTAGAGGGACGTACCCATCAGAGTGAAAAAAATCCCTTCCCCTAGTTCTCCCATAGTGGAGGCGCGCTACTCCCTATCCCTGCTCCCTCTTCGCGCGTCGGATTGTGGTGGATCCTTCATAGAAGTTACACTTCTCATTAATGTATTTCCTTCTCTACATGTTTCATTCATCACATCACACATTTTATCTCTTCATCACTCGGTCTTCGTTAGGCCAAAACCATAAGGCCTGAGATTTCTTTAGTTTCTTCTTCACTTCTAATTCTCAATGGTGAAAAATATGTCTCTCGACCCATTGGTTCATATTATGAAAACCATCTCTGATGGCATGTTAGTTTTTCTTGATTCTGTTCACAACAATCAATGACGGTAAAGGATCAATAACCGTTCATTGGGTTTTCTCCCCTTAAATAAGGTACTTATGGTTTAGATATGTTATTATTATTTATTTGGGTTTGCGTTGGTATTTTCACACTATTTATGAGTGCTAGTTAATTGTTGTTAGGTGTGGCGATGAATTCTGACTATGCTCATGATTTTGTGGAGGTGCGTGTGCATGACAACTTAGCTGTTTAAGTTAGAATGCATGGGAATAGATAATTTCTCGAAGTAGGGTCATCAATATTGATTTTATATCGAACATTGATGTTTTTCTAATCAATTTTATATGATAAACTAGACTAAAATATTGGATAAGATTATTAATTGGTACAAAACTATTTTTAGATTATAAAATAATGTTTTGTAATAAAATCCCTCCAAAAGAGGTGCACTTTCTTCAAGATATAATCATAATGTTTAATGTGACATGTTCATATAACTTGTGGTTATGTGAATTGCTATTTTTGACCATTTATGTTGACACACATGGGTCAAGTAGAATTTATGTGTTTTGGTATGATATGTTGCGATAATTAATTACAGAATTAATTATGATATTTTAATTGGAGAAGATTTGATAAATAATTTTTAAATTAATTATGATCCTAGAGAATTGAAAATTAGATATTGAATTGTTTTTGTTGAGATAATTAAATGGGTGAAATTAATTATGAGATGGTGTTTGGTTATGTATTATAATTAATGGAGAATTAATTATGTCCCATGATGATGGTTAAAGATTATTAATTATGAGAATTAGTTTTGATACATTGTTACCTGATTTGGATAATTAATTTTGAATATTTTTTATGGGAAGAGGATATTTAGAAGGAAATAATTAATTGTATATTAATTATGTGGTTGAAATTGGAATATAGATAATTAATCGAGGGATTAATTATATGATATTTAATTGAATAATTGATATAATTTATTGGTGGATTAATTTTGATATGATTCGTTGGATAAATGGAGATTATTAATGGTGTATTAATTATGTGCTCTTATAGTAATGATTTGTATAATTAATTATGGAGAATTAATTTTGGAATGAGATTTTTTTTAATAGAATAGTTAATTGATGAATTAATTAATGGAATTGTGTACATAGTTAATTACAGGGTTAACTAATGGTTCATGATTTGTTTCACTATTAATTGGATTAGTAAGGGAATGAAGGTGGATAATTCTTGAATAATTGATTATTGATGTTGGATTAATTAATTTGTGATTTATTTAATGAATGAGAATCATGTGCTAAACCTGGAGTTCTAGAACAATATAGATGTTCGGGCTTGGAAATGGCGTTACTACCTTATTGTTATCAAAAGATGTGAATAAATGAGAAAGTGGGTGCTAGACATGGCGTTATAAACCAATGTTGATGTTGGGACATGGACATGTTATTCCACCCAAATAGTTATCAAATGAATTATTGATAATCTAGTTCTATACATGGTGTTCTAGACCAGAATAGAATATGGGACTTGGAAATGGTGTTCCCTTGAAAAGTTATCTAAGTTCTTAGAAGAAACAATGTTATACATGGAGATCTACAATCAATAAGAAATAGGTGTCAGACATGGTGTTCTAACACCAATAGTATAAATATATGAACTAATTATTTTGGGTCCTAGACATCGAGTTCCACACCAATAGTATATTATATGAATGATTTATGAAATTAAAAAGAGATATGGATCAAACCCTAATTAAATGTGATTAAATAATGAATGATTGAGAATTATTTGAATTTCAGCTCGAGCTGAAGTTTGCATTAAGGTATGGGATACCACGGGATCCATGGAGATAAGAAATGAATAAAAAGAGAATAGTTTGTAAAGTGTTTAATGGTATGTATGATTGATAAATTTTCTTGTATGGTTCATATAAAGTCTATTATTCTGGCTTCAGGTTGAAGTAGGTATCGCTATCTGATGTCCCTTTTGAACAAGGATTAGTTGTTAGTTATTAACTCAGTTATGTTATTGCGTTATTATATCTATACAACATTTCTTATAATTAATTGACTATGTTGAGATAGAAAACAGGTGGTCATGTCCAGATGATAAGTATATCTCACACTCTACATGGGCATCCATTGCATTAGGCTACCCGAGTAGACATTCTTGTTTGCAGCATTGTAGAGGTTTCCTTCTGGTTGTTACCTAAAATTGGGAGTTAAGAGTAAAGTATCAAGAAGGAGATTAGCATGCTCATTGAGATCTCCCATGATGGTTTGATTCTTTTCATTATTTCTCTATTGGAATGTAAATAATTGTTTTTTGTTTATTACTTTTTGATATTTATCACCATGTCATACATAAACTGTATAAACTATTGTTGGCCATTTTTATTATTTAGATTAATATTGTTATATATGATCCACTATTATTAATGTTTATATATTTATTTTTTTCTCTCTGAATATGAGGGAATAGTCTATCCACTTATAATCCACAGAACCTCGCTGCTAGTCGGCAGCCTCTAGCATGCAAGGATAGATGCTTTACATCATGTGGCGACCGTTCTGGCTACTATTTTGAGGGTAAGATGGGTCGGTACATTACTAAGTGGTATGAGAGGTTCATGTTTTCATTATTTTTTTCCATTGTATTTATGTTTTTGGTTGGTAGATAGGAGACTATGAATGTTTCAACACTTGGATAATAGCTATTCTTGGGACAGATCACCCCATGTATGGGAAATGACAAAGAGGCCAAGGATGGGAATTGGTGCTTATTCTGTTTCAGGATATAGTTGATATGATTTCACCTTGAGTAACTCGTTTATTCTTTACTGCTTATTGATTTTTAGAATTTTGAACATTTACCATGAACTAATATAGAAAGAAAATTGTATTACATGGGTCATATTTGGCACTAAGATATTCAAATTCCATTCATATCTCATTCCATGTAGTTCAATTAGTAGGATGCATGCTAATTTTGATTGAGTGACTTGGGTGTAATTCCATGGGTTTCTTTGCTCTATAATTCCTAGTTAGATAAAATGTTTTGGTGATAGATATAACAAGCATGGTAGTTAATATTCCATGATTCCTCTGTTATTAGCATGTTTTGATGGTGTTCCATGTTTTTGTGTTATAACATGCTATTATGTTATTAGTAATGATAACATGATTGAGTAGTATTGATGTTTAAATAAAATAATGAGTATAAAAAAATTGATTTATTACATTTTCAATGTGATCCAATTTCAGTTTCAAGGAATATGGGCTCTTTATAACTAGAAAAGTGTTTCCTATACATTTAAACATTTGAAAACGTGGTTGCTAAAGTAAAAAATCATAAATAAAAATTTATTGTGAATAATGGGAGGAGAATTCCAGTGGTAACGTCTATGGGAACCTTACATGATGGAAGATGGACACCAATGTGATAGAGTCTAGTATAACCATTTTTTGTTTGATAATGGATATAAATATAAAACTGTTGTGTTTTGATTGAAATGAACTATTATAGAGTTTCATTTTAAAGAACCTAGTTTTTCTGACTAATTGGACCCTCAGTTATCACCTTCTGATTAGATAATATAAAAATGATAAACATCATATTTAACATGATATGACTAAAATGAAAGGGGGGATTTTGATCTTAGTGTTTTTGGTTAAGCATAACCTGGAGATATGGTTGATGCGTATTCTTTATAAGGGACTAGCCTGTAGTTGGTAGCACCCTTAGAGCTTGAGATGATTTGTTTTCACTATGATTGTTTTGATGTTAGAACCATTATAGTGTTGTTTACTTTGTACGAATTTTGTGACTATGGTGTTTTGACACGCTGATATGTTTATGTTATACATATCATACAATATTTTGATGAGGTTATTGTGGTTCATGGAATGTCACATGTGTGTTTATAGTGTTTTAAACTAGTGCGCTTGTGAGCGACTACTATTTTTTTCAATGACATGGAAACTCCTAAAGTATGAGATATCGTATCAGCAAGTATTTAAATGCATTTGAGTTGTATTAATTGAAGGAACAACAATTCCATTGGTGATCCAGGCATCAAGGATAGGTTCATGATGCGTCGACGTGAGAGGTCAAGCCTATTTGAAAAGATTCTTCTAGTGACAGTTCGAATGATCTTATTTTATATTTTTTGCATGCGAGATGTGTGGTTTTTTGGGATATTACATTATTTGTACTAGGATACAACTGTTTAAATGTGGCCTTGAGATGACTTGACTTCGAGAGGTAACCAAAAGTAGGGTGAGAACTTTGGTTACATCTCATTGGTGACAGAATCATTTTACTGGCATGTCACCAGGTTAAGGGTGACTGTAGGTTTTTGGGTTAGAAATATCAATTGAGGAGATGATGAATAATTGATTTCTTTAGTTTTTTGGTCTTATTTATGTTCTATTTTGATGTTTTCGGTTGGATTCAGATCATTGCCTCAGGTTTAAAAGGATTAACCCGTTGGGATGGTAATTTGGTTTAAGGTGTATTTGGTTTTTAAAAACGAAATTTAATTGTTAAAATGAGACTTTATGACCTTGGTGGGTTGGTTAATGTTTTATTCATTCCTGATAACATTTTGGGGATGTGAATATTTTAATATGGGCTATTTGTAATGTCTTGTGTTTTTGAACTGGGTTAAAATACAAATGTATTTTGAACTTATTAATTATTTCGATATGTTTGTCTTAAAAACAAGTTTTGGTTGATATTTCGTGAGTTTGGATTGTTTAAAAGTTTTTATAATGGGCGTCGGTAAAGTTTCGAGGTGTTTTATGGGTGGCTCACTGGGTTTTAGAAGAATCAATCTCAGAAGTGGTGTTTTCCGAGGCTGCACACAGTTGGTCAAATAGTGCGGGTAAGACCGTGAAACATGCTAAAGTTGAGACACATGTGCTAGTACGGTATGTGCATAGTTAGGAAAACTGTACAGGAAAAATAGTTTGATGTAGGTTCTATAGACAAGGGATCCCACATAGATGGAACAGGGTTTACCAGACTGTGCGTGAAAAATTGTGAAGCTTACCCAGTTTTGGGTTCTAGGTTAATTTATTTAATTATATTCCCATCTATGAAGTATTGAATTAAATTTCATGAAAAATAGATTTTTAATTGATTAAATTCATGGCTAAATGAAATTTAACTAATTTATGAAATATGGTGTTTCATTTTATAAAGTTAATGCTGATATAATTTTATTAAATGATAATGCGTTGGATTGTAATTTATATATGTCTTGGTCATTATAATTTAATTAAATGAGGAATAAATATAGATATGGGGTTTTACCTAATTAAAATTCAATGATATGATGAATTTCAAAATTTTGAGAAAGGTGGGGGAAATTATTTAATTAAATTTTAGTTTGGAATAATTTAATTAAATAACATTGAATCGTACTGGTATTAATTAATTTCTTGGATGGTAATTTAATTAAATAAGGTAACAATGATTTTTCATTAAATTAAATTCATTGGAGAAGAATTTAATTAAATGAGGTGTAATACGGGAGTTCTGGGGTTTATTAAAGATGCATTTAAATTAAAATGAATGTAATAATATGGTTGTTATTATTATTTATATTGTATTAATTATTATAAAATAATTGTGGTTATTTTGGGAGGAAATAAGAGTGAGGCGCACAATAGGGTGAGGTGCGACCCCTTACACATGTTCTACCATGGTAGAGGCACACCATTCCCCAACACGTCTCCCTCTCAGCATTTCAGGTCATGGTGGTTCCTTTATTGAAGATCTATGTATCTTCAAGGTAGGTTCCTCTCCAAATGATTCGTTCTTCACATTGTCCATTTCACCTATACATCACCCAGTCTATGTTAGGCCAAAACCCCAAGGCCCAAAATTGTTTCTGTTTCATCTTCTCTTACAATTCTAGGTGGTGAAAATATATTTCTTGGGACTCATTGGTATTTATTTTGACAACTGCAGAAAAAGTCTTAACGGTTCGTCTCGATTCGGTTCACCGCCATCAAATCCGGGTAAGGCTAAATATCTTTTCTTTGGGTTTTCACGCCTTATATAAGGTAATTATGGTTTCAATGTGTTGTAGTTAATTATTTGGGTGTGTGGTGGTCTCCAATGCACTATTTACGAGTGTTGGTTAATTGTTGTTAAGTGCGGCGATGAATTGTGAGTGTGCACATGATTTTTAGGAGGTGTGTGTGCATGCGTAGTTTTTGGTTTATGTTATAAAGCCATGGATCGGTAAATTAATTGAGGTAGGGAAATGAAATTTGATTTTATTATAAAAAATGTTGTTTTTGTTAATCTAGTGCTTCTGATAACGTTGACTACAATATTAAACAAAATTGATTATTGGAATAAATTTATTTGTTAGATTAAAAGATCACATTTTTTAATAAAACACCACCAAATGAGGTGCGATACCTTTAAGCTAAAAACATAATGTATAATGTGACGTGTTCATGAAGAATTCCTTTATATAAGTTGCTATTTGTTTGGATTTATGTTGATGCATAAGGGTACAGTGGAATTTATGAGTATTGGGTGAGATAAGTTGTGATAACTAATTGGGGAATTTAAAATGAAATTTTAATTGGATAAGTTAATATAATTGATTTGTTAATTAATTATGAACCAAGAGAATTGTAATTGAGATACAGAATTGGTTGTGTAAAGATAATTAATTGGGGGAAATTATTTACTATATGAGTTTTGTCGATGTAATATAATTAATTGTGAATTAATTATATGCCATAATATAGATTCAAGATAATCATTTATGAGAATTAATTATGATATGTTGAGATTTTATTTCATAATTAATAATGAATAATTAATTTTAAAAAATTAATTTTAAAATTGATTGATTAATTGTGAATTAATTATTTCCATGACTTTGGAATAAATAATTAATTGGGGAATTAATAATAAGATATTGAATTGGGTAATTTCTATAATGAATTGGTGGATTAATGGTGATATTATTCTTAGTATAAATAATGAAAATTAATGGTGTATTAATTATGTTCCCTTGCAGTAATGTTTTGAATAATTAAATCTGGGGAATTAATTATGTAATGAGAATTGACTAAATAGATTAATTAACCGATGAATTAATTTATAGAACCATGTACTTAGATTATTATGGGTTTTACTAATTGTTCTTCATATGTTAAAATAATCATTGGATTAGTAAGGTAATGAAGGTGGATTATTCTCATAGAATTGATTATTGGAAATGGATTAATAAATTTGTGAATTAATTAATGAATAAATGTAAGGTGATACACAAGGAATTCTATGCCAGTATAGAAGTTTGGACTTGGACATGGTGTTTCTCCCCAATAGTTATCAAATGATGTTAATAAATGAGAATGTGGTTGTTGGAAATGGTGTTCTAGAACAATGTAGAAGTTGGCACATGTACATGGGATTCCACCACAATAGTTATCAAATGGATGAATGAGAAGGTGGTTCTAAACTTGGCGTTCTAGACCAATGTAGTATTTGGGACGTGGACATGGAGTTCCTCCATAATATTCATCTAACAGCTTATATGAAAGGGTGTTAGAGATGAAGATATACACCAAATGAGAAATAGTTTTAGACCTGGAATTTTATCACCAATAGTATAAATATATGAACTAGATTTTTAGGTGATATAAATGAAATTCTACACCAATAGAATATTTTATGAATAAATTGAGAAATTAATGAGAGATGTGGGTCAATCTCATATTTAATGTGATTAAATAAATAATTATTGAGAATGATTAGAATTATTGAATGAGCCAAAGTTATCATTGAGGTATGAGATACCATGGTAACCTTAGAGACAATAAATTATTAAATAGAGAATAATTGGTAAATTGTTCAATGTTTTTTTAATTGATAAATATTCTTGTATGATTCTTCTGTATACTCTTATTCCAATTGCGGGTTGAAGAAGATATTTCTATTAGGTTTCCCATTGGATCCTAGATAGGTTTTTGTTAATTTATTTAGTTCTGTAATTGTGTTTTTATATCTGAACACTATTTTATACATTGTATTTTCTCAGTTGATCAAGAAAATTAGTGGTACTGGCCTACTGATATGTATATCTCACACCCTACATGGGATGCCATTACACTGGGGTATATGGTAAACTTTTTTTTATAGGATTGTGGACCTTTTCTTATGGCTATTATATGTAAATCAGAGTTTGGAGAAAACGACATAGTTGGAGTTTGGGATGAACATGGAGATCACCCTTTGGGATTTGATTCCTTTAATTATTCATGTATTTGAATGCAATGCATTCTACTTTGATCACTAATTTCTAATATGTATCACCATGAAATTACAGAATTGTAGAAATGAGAATTTTCCTTATTAGTTATTCAGTTCAATATTATTTTATATGCTTCTATTGTTGTATGAGTTTATCTATTTCCATTGTACACTCTGAATATGAGGGTATAGTCTCCCCACTGACTATCCATAGACCCTATCTGTTACACCCTGAGATTTTAAGAGAAATATTTTTTTTAATTTAATTGATGTCTTGTGTTGTACGCTACATCATGATTATCTTGTGCTATACGCAACACCACATTAGCTTGGAGTATATGCAAAAACAATTGTAGGCTTGTGTTGCACGCCAGAGCAACCTTCCTCGATAGCGTGTGTTGTACGCAATACCGAGTTTCACTAAACGAGATATTATTATAATATTATTATAAACTAGCCGTTATTAATATTAATACCCACTTTTTGAAATTTTATAAATTTTATCTTTTAAAATAGACTACATTTTTGGTTTTGAAATATAAAAATTAGCCTAGGGTGAATTTTTGTTATTTTTTTGAAAACATTCAATTTTTGGTGAATAGTGAAAACACTGGGTTTCTATTTAAAAAATGACTTTTTATTTAAATAATTATTTGTTTTATTTAAATTTATTTTAGGTCAAAATAGATACATAATACCTATATAAGTTCAAGGTAATTCATTAGAGTCATTTTATAATAATTTTAGATATATAAGATTTTATTGAACTTTTTACCGTCTCTTACCCACCTCCTAGGAAAATTTGAAAATTTACATAAAACATATTTTTACAACTTCTGTGAGTGGAATTTAAAAAATCCGAGAGGAACAGTTGATATCAGTATGTAAAATGTAGTTCAATGAGATTAAAATAATTTTTGGTGAATAATAACTTTTTACTTTTATTTACCACAGTTAAAAGTAAATAGGGTAAATAAGGGTAAAAACTATATTAATATTACCCTAACACATGTCCCAATTAAATTGGATAATTTTAATTAGACCAAAAAAACCTTAAGAATAAAATATTATCCTTTAAGTCCACTTGGATTAGATTAGAAAATTTATTATTATTTTATTTAAAGAAGTGTTAAAATAGTTAAAATCAAAGTTTTGAGACTAAAATTTTTTTAATATAGGGTTATACATAATATAAATTCAACTATAAATATTCATTATAAAGATAAAAGGATTTCCTACATAATGGTATTTTATTTATAATTTTAAGACATTATATAATTTAATTTATTTATGACACAATGATGATGCAGTAATTACCTTATTAATAAAATATTAACATAATTTATATTATAAATACCCAAATAAATGTAATTTTGAGACTTTTAATAAATTATACTAATTTTATAAGTTACTGTGACATGTTAGTATTGTTTAAATTAAATGTTTTAGAACAAATAATTTTGTTATAATTTTCAAAAAAATCAATTACCAAATAGTGTCAAAATTGACAGAAAATAGTTTTGAAAATAAATATTATATTATTAATTGTTATTATATTCTAAAAAATCTATGTTTTGGAAAAATGACTTTGATAAGGTTATAGATATTAATAATTAACCACTTGAAGTACGTTTGGCTTGTTATTGTATGTTTATTAACAATATAGTGTAAGAAAACAAGAAGACACGATAAAAGTTAAATTATTTAACTTAGAGATGAATCAAAAAGATAAGGTTAAAATAGTAATCTAAAATTGCCTAAAACCTATTGGATGAGAGGAATTAAACCCATTATCACATTAGCTTCGAAATAATTCACTTTGGAGCAATTATAAATCGAATATGACTATATTATAAAAAAATATTTTACGTTTTTTCCTAAAGTTCCCCTCTCCTCCCTTATAAAAGGGCACCTCCTCCCTCTTCTATTTACACAATTTTTAGCCTTCAAGATCGGCCAAACCTTGAGAATTTCCATTATCAACTTCCCTAGAAACATTATATAGGTTATTTTCTCCTAAAAATACCAACTCTAGTGCCTTAAGAGGAAGCTTAAAAGAAGTTCGTCGAAGAAGAGGTAATCTCTTCTACCGATTCTTTAAAGTTTCTTTCTTCTTCAACTTATTATTATTTAGTTGTTTAATTATAAAGTAATAAAATTAGTATAACTAATATAATGATATGTTATTATAAATATGAAACAACCCCATTTCAGAATTTATCCATCCCACGGAAAATGAAATCACCGCGCGTTCGTACGTACGGAATACCATCTCCAAGCTGTGGTGTAATCTGTTTTTCCACCACCACCTTACATGGATAGGTATAATGGTGTAAATAATAACTATACATGGTTATTATAACATCATACTAATTATGATATATTATATCATCCAATCCAATTCCATTCAATAATTATTTGAATGATATCATCGCTCATGCATATGTACGGATTACCGTCTCCACAACGCGATGACATTCATTCTCCATGTTAACCATTCAAGAATAATTATAAAGAATATATAATGAATAATAATGAAATATATGAAATAATGAATCTACTGGATTTATTTATATATATATATCATCTACTTTCTTCCATTCAAGTAAATAAGGAATGGAAAACAACGTTCATGCATACGTAGAGCCTACCGTCTCTATGAACAGTGTATTTCATTTCATTTATCAATCTATTATATATATATATACTGAATATATATGAAATATCAATCATGATTTAAATTCTGTAAGTAAGTAAATCATGATATAAGTAATAATAATATCCAGAACAATAGGTCCAAACCCATATGATAAATAAAACGATTTTACCCAAAACGCTGCTTTAACGTGGAATTTACAAAAGAACAGGTAATAAAAAGTCATAAGTGATCCATATATGATATCATAACAATGAATATGATTCTTTGATAAGTCATTGACATTATTTAAATCATTATATAGTATTTTGGATACGTACGAATCATATCAGACCAAAGATAAGGGATAATTTTTTAATCTCATTTTTTATCCGAGATTGCTTATATGTAAGTATTTACTGGGGTTATATTTTTCAACCATGTCCATAAAAATGTTTATCATATAGTTTTTATTATTATTCCATGTATTTTTAAAGACATGTTTACCCCTGTTTTACTTTTACCTTGTTTTATAGAAGGAATCATTCTTTTGATTACCATACGAGAAACTTTTTGACTTTTCCGTTAAAAGTATGAGGAGAATGTTTTTTTAACTTATACGACATGAAAATATTTTTATTGTTTCATAAAACCTTATTTTCATGATGCTTACTCTACAAGATTTCATGACTATCTTCAACAAAATCATTTTCTTCTAAAATTGCATTGCATTTTTTGAAAAGAAAATGATTTTGAAGAAGAAATGATATTTTCCTCAAGAATTAATTTCATGTGTTTTATGAAAACCATTTTCCATCTAAGATGACATTATTTCATATGTGTATGTTTCAAGTATAATGTATCTATAATTTACATGGTTCCATTTTTCTTATGATGAAATTATATCCATTTGTTTTATATAGATTATTTTATGTTTGGATGATGTTTATGAAACCCATTTAATTCTATGGGTTATGATGAATGATTTATGTTTATGTTGTGGTACACGTAAGAATGATTTCAATATGATATGGGTGGGACCTATATCTACCCCAAATGAATTTGGTAAATATTTATATCTCATTAGATAGACATGGAAGGAACAGTAAATTAATCAGGTTTAGTTATACAGGACCGGAATGAGGAGTGAACTTGATTCAGAAAGGGACTTTGTCCACTAATATGGTCTTGGCAGCAATTCCTTGGCTAATATGGAAATCATATAATGTGATTAATGGTTTCCCAAATTACATGTTTTATTCCCATGCTATTTTATAATGACTGATGTTCAATTATGATCTATGCCTTAGGTAGTGGCATGTTTCATTTTATTGCTCAAGATTTTGATGTTTAAAAAATATGTTCTTGTTTTTAAGTTCAAATGTATATGGTTTGTTTTATGTTCTCTATGTTTACCCTTAATGAGAATTTGAGCTCACCCTTTTTATGTTTTCTTTTCCCCAGAATATAAAAAAAGGTTTTAGGTAAGAAAACAAAAGGGAAAGATCTTTATGGGAGATGTTGAAGAACTTTCACCATGATTAGAAGATTATGTTCCGAGTTTCCAAAGACACTAAACTATTACGGTCCTTGTGTTCTTGTTTTTGTTATGTATTAAGTATTCCGAAAAAGTAATGTAATGTCCATGTACATCAATATTGGGTCTCTATAGTTGGTATCAGAGGGAGGTTTTGTTATCCTTTGGAAACTAAGATGCAAAATCATTAGTGAAATCCCTAGAGATATTTCTAAGTTATGTCTGGGGATGTTCCTAAGGTTTAGTATAACTATAGGTTACAGTCCTAGAATTATGTTGACAATCATGAATAACCTAGGGTGAACCTAGGGTGTTATGGATTAAATAATGTGTGATAATCTAGACATCCCAAATGTTAATTTTTATGATTATGTGGTTTGTTATTTCACCTATTTCTTAAACCATGGTTTTCGGTTTTAGTCAATGGAGTGAACCAGAAGGAACTGAGTCAACATTGACTCCAATAAATAAATTGGTGACATTGAGCAACAAAATTACGTAATGACTAGAAAGAAGTATTTTTGTGATTATGTCGAATCAGTCATCGCGATATATGATTAACAAGGTGAACTTTAGTGGTATTCCTAATTCATCAAATAAAAGGAAGATGGACTTTTATGAATGTTTTCATGGTGAGGAGAATAGAGAAAGGATGATTGATATTAATAAATAAGGGAAGAAGAACCCTGATGAATACATCAAATGGAGGGGGATATGTTATCTGTGTGGAGAGAAGGGTCATCGAGTGAAAAACTGTTATGGAGTTCATTGTCTTATCTGTGGAGAACATGGGAATTACCCAACTCAATGCCCTGGCCTTAGAGGTTACTTCTAAACCATGGAAGGACTTATTCCATGACAATAATTGAAGAGGATGGATTGATGTTTTTATGTATTGGTATTCAAGAATAATGTTGTTGATGAAAATTTATGGTATATTGGAAAATCGATGTATGGGTCCATTGTGGTTTTCCATAAGAATATGGTACTAGTAACCATGAAAAGGGATTGAAATAATTTTGGATAGAAGACGATATGCGCATAATGAAGGGATATGGAGAAAATAATATGTTTGATTTTATTAATGAGCTCATGACTAATATAAGGACAAAGTGATATCATGGTTTGAGAATATAGAAATTTAGGGATTTTGGTATGTTAAAAGAGTTATCTTTTGACATAATTCATGTTTTCACTAAGGTTCAATGGGTATTAATTTTTCAAGAGAATACATGATTAAGGTATTCACATATTTGGAATGTGACCAACAAGATATATCGTATGATAGATGATGGTATTGACATGCTCGGTAGATGGCACTTCTAGTAATCGTTTACATTACACTGTGAGATTGGATAGAAGTATGTTGGATAAGCCTAAATATTGGAATAGATTAAGTTAGACATCATATAGAATTGTTTAAGGCTAGAACTTTTTGATATCATTTTTGGAATGTTATAATAGTATAGTTTTAGAAAAAGGACAACCCGTAGAATGGGCAACAACCCATCGAGTCGGACAAGGTTGCTGGAATCGAACACACAACAGAAGTACGACTGGCCTTTATCGCCTACAAGAAGTCCCTGGTTAGTAGAAACTAGTTTTATTTTATTAAGCGCTATGATAGATGAAGTATAAGTCCATTTTAGCAACCATATACGATTAGTCTCACCATATATGGACATATGTATATAACTTTTGCTGACCTTATGTTTGAGACAGATGGAATGACCTATCATTCTATCGCATGATCTGCTAACACTTTCCAAAAGACAAATTCAACTTAATTTCATTAAGAGATGAAGTGGAAATTGTTCAAGTCATGAGAAATGGTAATATTGTACCAAAATCAAGTAAGTATTTATTTTAATAAAAAAATTCTTAAACATTTGGGAAATGATCTTGAAAACCAAATTGTTTTTCCTAGTGCCATCATATCTGATGAATCAGATGGTACCATAGATCATCACAAATTTAGGGCATTATGATCGATGGATTTTTCATAGCCATGTTCTCTACCACACTCCATCAGAACATGATTGTTAGATTTCTCTTCTATATCCAAATTTTAACCTATATTCTCCTATGCAGAAACCCAGTGATGAGATAATTTGGGTAACCATTATATTTTGTACTTTAGTTTTTAAAATTATGTTTTGGTATTCCTTTTTACGATTTCGGTTTCTATGAATGAACTTACAAGTAGTAAACGATTTATAACCCCGATGAATTTTGAGGGAAAAATTCATTTAAAGGGGGGTAGAATATAACAACATGAGATTTTATGAGAAATTTTTTATTTATTTAATTGATGTCTTGTGTTAGACGCTACACCAAGATTAGATTGCGCTATATACAACACCGTATTAGCTTCCAGTATACACAAACACAATTCTAGGCTTGTGTTGCATGCCAAATCAACCTTCCTTGATAGCGTGTGTTGTACGCAATATCGAGTTTCACTAAACGAGATATTATTATAATATTATTATGAACTAGCTGTTATAAATAGTAATACCCACTTTTTAAAATTTTATAAATTTTATCATTTAAATTATACTTCATTTTTGGATTTGGAATATCGAAATTATCCTAGGGTAAAGTTTTGGTATTTTTCTGAAAACTTTCAATTTTTGATGAATAGTGAAAACACAGGGTTACAATTCAAAAACCAACTTTTTATTTAAATTTTTATTTATTTTATTTAAATTTATTTTAGGTGAAAATAGATACATAATATCTATATAAGATCAATTAAATTCATTCGAGTCATTTTATAATAATTTTAGATATATAAAATTTTGTTGTACTTTTTACCATCATTTACCCATGTCCTAGAAGAATTTGAAAATTTACATAAAACATAATTTTACCGCTTATGTGAGTGGAATTTCAAAACTCTGAGAGACACGGTTGATATCAGTAAGTAAAATGTGGTTCAATGAGATGAAAATAATATTTGAATAATAGTAACTTTTTACTTTTTTTTACCACGGTTAAAAGTAAATAGGATAATTATGGTTAAAAATGATATTATTATTACCATTACACATGTCCCAATTCTATTTTATAACTGTAATTCGACCAAAAACAACATTAGAAATAAAATATTACACTTTATTTCTATTTATATTATATTTGGACAATTATTATAATTTTATTTAAAGAAGAGTTAAAATAGTTAAAATCATTTTTTAATAACTAAAACATTTTTAATATAAGGTTATAAATAAGATAAATTAGACTATAAATATTCATTTGAAAGATAAAAATAATTCATACATAATGGTATTTTATTTATAATTTTTTTACATTAAATAATTTAATTTATTTATGACACAATGATGATGTAGTAATTACCTTATTAATGAAATATTAACATAATTGAGGTTATAAATACCCAAATAAATGAAATTTGAGACTTTTTAATATACCACTAAGTTTTTAAGTTAATATGACATATTAGTATTGATTAAATAAACTTTTTTAGAACTGATCATGCTGTTATGATTATCACAAAAATCATTTACCAAAAAGTGTCAAAATTGACATAAAAGAGTTTTTAAAAAAAATATTATATTATTAATTGTTATTCTATTCCTAAAAATATATGGTTCGGCCAAATGACTTAGATATGGTTATATATATTAATAATGAACCACTTGGGGTTCTTTTGGATTGTTATATAATGTTTATTAGCCATATAGTGTAAGAAAACAAGAACAAATGGTAAAAGATAAATTATTTAACTTAGAGTTAAATCTAAATGATAAGTTTAAAATAGTAACCTAAACATGTCTAAAACCTATTGGGTTAGATTATTTTGACCCATCCCCTCTTTATATTTGAAATAAGTCACTATTGAGGCCTTATAAACCGAATATTACTTTATTATAAAATAATATTTTATGTTTTTTCCTAAAGTTCCACTCTCCTCCCTTATAAAAGGGAACCTCCATCCTCTTCTCTTTAAACAATTTTAAGCCTGCTATCTCAGAAAGACCCTGACCATTTCCCTTATCAACTTCCCTAGAAACATTATAGTGGTTATTGTCTCCTCAAAAGTCCAACTCTAGTGCCTTAAGAGGAATCTTAAAATATGTGTGTCAAAGAAGGGGTAATCTCATCTACCGATTCTTTCAAGTTTCTTTTTTCTTAAACTTCTTCTTCATTAGTTTTTTCATTATAAAGTAATAAAACAAGTATCAATAAAATAATTATATGTTATTATAAATATTAAAAAATCCCATTTCAGCTTTTATACATTCTACAGAAAACGAAATCACCGTGCATGCGTAAGTACGGAATATCGTCTCCACGCCGTGGTGTAATCTGTTTTTCCACCACCACCTTACTTGGATGGGTATAATGGTGTAAATAATAACTATATATGGTTATTATAACATCATTCTGATTCTGAGATATTATATCATCCAATACTATTCCATTCAATATTTATGGGAACGATATCATGGCTCGTGCGTACGTGCGGATTACCGTCTCCACAACGCGATGAGATTCATTATCCATGTTAACCATTCAAGAATAATTATAAAGTATATATAATGAATAATACTGAAATATATGACATAATTAAGATAATGGATTTATGTATATATATATATATATTTCATCTACTTACTTCCATTCAAGTCAATAAGGAAAGGAAAACAACATTCTTGCGTACGTACGACCTACCATCTCCATGAACGGTGTATTTAATTTCATTTATCTATCTATTATATATATATATATACTGAATATATAAGATATATACATCATTATTTAAATTATTAAAGTAAGTAAATCATGATATAAGTAATAATAATATCAATAAAAACAAGTCCAAACATGTATGATAAATAAAACGATTTTACCCAAAACGCTGCTTTAACATTGAATTTACAAATGAACGGGTAATAAAAAGTAATAAGTGAACCATATATGACATCATAACAATGAATATGATTCTGTAATAAGTCAATGAAATTATTTAAATCAATATACAAGAGGTTCAGATACGTACAAAGCATATCAAACCAAAGGTAAGGGATAATTTTTCAATCTAATTTTTTTATCCAAGATTGCTTATACGTAAGTATTTACTAGGGTTATATTTTTTAAACCTGTCTATAAAATTTTTTTTCATAAAGTATTTAATATTATTCCATGTATGTTTAAAGTCATGTTTACCCCTCTTCGACTTTTACCTTGTGTTATGGAAGGAATCTTTCTTTTTTTACCATATGAGGAACTTTTTGACTTTTCCGTTAAAAGTATGAGGAGAATGTTTTTTAACTTATACGGAATGAATTGATTTTTATGGTTTCATAAAGCCTTATTTTCATGAGGCTTACTCTATAAGATTTTACGAATATTTTCAAAAAAAAATCCTTTTGTTTTAAAATTGCATGGCATTTTGTGAAAAGTAAATGATTTTGAAGAAGAAATGATATTTTCCTCAAGAATTAATTTCAAGTGTTTTATCAAAACCATTTTCCATACAAGATGACATTATTTCATATGTGTGTGTTTCAAGTATAATGTCTCTATGATTTACATGGTTCCACTTTTTCTTGACGAAATGATATCCATTTGTTTCATATGAATTATGTTATGATGGGATGATGTTTATGAAACCCATTTTATTCTTTGGGTTGTGATGAATGATTTATGTTTATGTTGTTGCACACATAAGAATGATTTCAATATTAAATGGGTTGGACCTATATCTCCCTTCAATGAATTGGGTAAAGATTTATATCTCATGATATAGACATGGCTATAATGGTAAGTTAATCTGGTTCAGTGATACAAGACTGGAATGAGAAGTGAACTCGATTCAGAAAGGGACTTTGTCTACTAAGATGGTCTTGGCAGCAATGCCTTGGCTACTATAGAAATAAAATCATGTGATTAATGGTTTCCTAAATTACATGTTTTATTCCCATGATATTTTATCATGATTGATGTTCCATTATGATCTATGCCTTACATACTGCCATGTTTCATTTCATTTCTCAATATTTAGATGTTTAAACATTGTGTTCTTGTTTTCAAGTTCAAATGTATATGGTTAGTTTTATGTTCTCCATGTTTACCCTTAACAATAATTTGATCCCACCCTTTTTATGTTTTCTTTTCCCAATGATATAAATAAAGGTTTTTGGTATGAAAACAAAAGGGTAAGATCATTTTGGGAGATGTTGAAGATCTTTCTCCATGATTAGAAGACTATGTTTTCAGTTTCCAAAGAAAATAAACTATTACAGTCCTTGTGTGTTTGTTTTTGTTATTTATTATGTATTCATAAAAAGTAATTTGATTTCCATGTACGTCAAGATTGGGTTTCTACACTCGCTACTAGTTTCCAGCCTCTAGAGTACAGGGAGACACAGTTGATTTCATGTGTCGACTGGTCTAGCTACCGATATGAGGGTTAGTTGATTTAGGATATTACACACTTCCTATTCAATAGTTTATTACATGATAAAATGTGTATAAAACCTAATTATTTACCATATCTTTTTAAATTATTAAATGTTTTTTGTTATCATTTATTTTTGTTAGATTTGGATATGATTAATGTTTTATGATTATATGGAATATATATGTATTATTTCTATGATGATATTGGTGGATCCTATATCTCCCTCCAATGTGTTGGGTAATGATTGATATCTCATGAGAAAAATAGGACTATAATGGGGTGTGAATGTAGTTTAATAAGGGAAATTTTACACATTGATAGTCATGGGATTTAACCTTTACTAATATGATGGTTTTAGGACTGAACCTATTCAAGAATTATCGTTTTGGAAATGATATGTAAAAAGGAAGGTAATTGTTTTTTATTCTTAATTATATATGAAAAATCAATGTATTATGTTGGTTTTATGTTATCATGGCTTCTGTTCATTGATTCTATGATAATTCATTTCTTATTAAATCCCATGATTTATTCCAGGACTCATATTTATTATCTATGATATTAAATAATGATATTAAATTTATATTCTCATGTTCTAATATATTTATTCACATGATAGGTTAATATATCCCTTATTTTCCCTTTCTATAAATTTGAGATCGCCCTTTCTTATGTTTTGGTTCCCTAATTATTGGTGAAATGTATTATGTACAATATTAATAAGAAGGTTTCTAGTCGGGAAGAAAATTGAAGGTGATGTAATATCTTAATTATGAATAGGGTTTTTACATGACCATGTTACCAAAGGATTTGGAAATAAATTATTCTTGAATGGATCATTATGTTATGAATTGACCATTCTTATATTAAGAAATAATATTTATGTGTGATGTTTTTGGGTATTTATAACTATTTAAAAAATATATCCTCCTAATAAATAAATAGTTTGTAATTTGGTAATTAATTTTCGTTGAATTCAATTAAAGATAATCAAAAAGTTGTGGGTGGATGTGATGGAGAACTTCAATGTTGTTGATTATTTAGAAGAGGGGTTTCTAGTGGTAGAAAATCCATGAAATGATGACATGACTCATTGAGTTATGTTATTATTCACGAACATATAAATTGAAATGGGTATTTATAGCCTCATATTGATCAAAAAGTTCATCATGCCTCTATGTCTTAGAAAAATGTTAAGAATCATCATAGGTCACCATGATTACTAGGAAATTTTCCAAATTCAGTGGTATAGGTAGAGGTGTGACAATCTGATAAAAGTATGTAAAATTGAGTGTAATTTATTAATAAAGAATTAAATAAATCCATCATATGTACGTAACTATAGAGATACTCGGATAATATGTGGACACTGGCCTAAGGGGTGGTTAACCTTATCCAACTACCTCTTTTCCAACCAACTCTGGTGGTGAGGTTTGTGTTGTTTCCATCGTTCATTACAGTCCATCGGATTTTGAGTTGTTTAAGGTGGCATTATGTTTCCCCTGTTCTTCTATATTATTGAAAATTTGTTTCCTATGGTCTAGCCTCTAAGGGTGATGGTGATTTATTCTACATGAATTATGTCTGGTTCTATGTATAGGGCCTCCATGAAAGTTGATTTATTCTAACATTAGACTAGAATTGTTTAAAGGGGATGTATTTAGAACATATATGAACTACCTCGAAATTGATGGTGTAATGGGAAGGAACTTCACTGAAATTTTATTCTCTATGGTATGTGTAAAATCCCATTTTTTTCATGGTACATCCCTCTTTTCGATTTTTGACAAACCTCCCTCATTTGGGTTTTCCATGTTTTTAAACATTTTTGG
Organism: Viscum album; assembly: GCA_963277665.1. Lineage (NCBI taxonomy): Eukaryota > Viridiplantae > Streptophyta > Magnoliopsida > Santalales > Viscaceae > Viscum > Viscum album. The sequence continues at coordinate 1,254,047,138 of OY728157.1, read as the reverse complement.
TAGAGTCCTGTTTGGTTATGGAGTGACTTTAATGGTGAAATGGCTTAAATTTTGTTGTTCTGGTTATTTTATTAATGGATTCTTGGTATAAATGACATAAATGGGTATATTAGTGATTTTCATAATTTTGGTAGGCTTCAAAGGTAGTTTGATCACATTTCCTGACACATGGATTAATGATGTCTATAGTGTATGTACAAGATGTGTAAATTAGTTAAACATTTTTTAAATATTTATAGGAAAAATTTGTGAACCAACTTTTCTATATAAAATTAATTAATTTGTTGAATATATTAGATGATATGTAGTATTGATTTTGGTTATATTATGTTGAGGTTACATGTTTTCAGACATAACTATTTAACAATAAATACACAATGTGATATAGGGTTACACACTATGTATTTCATGGAATCATTGGTTTTATGAGGGAAACATGTATGTTTATTCATTCATTCGACATATTTGTTTCCTCTCTTAAACCATATGAAATTATAAGTGATTTGTATCCCTTCAATCCCTTCAAGACTTCACTATCAAGTATCTATTCCCTGATGAGTTTTATAGGTTTTATTCACATTTAATTTTTTCTCCATCATTGTGGTGTAAGTGTATTGACCATTGTTGGTTTAGATTTTGAAGTAATTGTAGCATGGTCATGGTTCATACTTTTGATCCCCCTCATCCATTTTGGTGATTCTAGTTTGAGGCACTACATAATCCTTGGATAATTGTAGGGGTATAAAACATAACCCTCTCGTGAGTTTGGATTTTTGAGTATATGAAATTTTAGGATTGTGGAGATGTAAATGGTGAAATAAATAATAGATTTATTGAGAAATTTTAAATCATAAAATGGATGTTTGGTTAAAATACTTTGGTTTTAATTGATGTTGTGAATGGGCATGTGGCTATCAATTGGGTGAGAAAATTATTCATTGAAATTAAATTGGATAATGGATTAATATTTGTTTATCATGACCTGGTAATTAATTTGATTACTTGATATAGAATCACTTTGATAATTGATTTTATTTATCAAAATGACTGGATATAATTGTTAAATAAATTATTTTTTTATTGAAATAAAATTTCTAATGTTCAAAATTAAGCATTTCAGGTATTATATGACATTGTGATAACCTTAGTGTTTTGACCTGTGTTTTGATATAAGAAAAAATGACTATATAGAGGGATATTCATAGTTATATAAGATGAAATGTTATATTGAGGGCTATGGCTGGTTATACATATTGAAATTCTTATATAGTGGTCTATATGAGGTAATAGATTTTAAAATGCATATATAGTGGGTTTTTCTTAGTTATTGTTGAAATGGTATATATATATATAGGGATTTTTAGAGTCTAAAATGACTAAAAATGGTTCTTTATATTTGTTTTATTATTACATGGTTCATGGTTGTTGTTGGAATTGTTGTGATACAGGTTCAGAGTCATTTTGGAATGGTGAAAAAGGATGTTGATTTAGGCATTTTACTAATTGATTAATTAATACACGTGTCTATCGCTCTATTTCATGAATTTATTTTTAGACTAGTTTCATTTTGACAAGGTGGTGTCATCCTATTTAGAATTATTAACAATCTATTCAGTCCTCCCATTGGTAACTGAAAAATTTATATGGATGTAGAATTGGAAAAGGGCAATAGAAATTTTTTATGATTATGGATTGCATGATGGGAATGGTTTTGGAAACAGTGCCTAAATGGTGTTTAGGACTGGGGTATTTGGATATTATTTTTGTTTGCTCATTATTTCATTTTTACATTTATACACATTTCATCCTGTCAATACATGATTTATTAATATTTGTTATTTGGGTTCTTTCTTTACCTTCATGTTTTATTTTTTTAATGTTATCCATTTTTTTATTTTATTTAATTATATTCTCTATTTCCATTTTAATGTAACTCGGAACCAAGGGTTATAGTCTTCCCACTATTCTCATCACACCCTCATTCATAGTTCATATTCTGTGGAATATGTGAAGGTGTAAGTGAGGTTCTGAAACAAAAAATATTTGATTATGTGAGAGGGTGAGATGTTGGGGGTCATTTGAAATTCGAAATTAATGATAAGGTATACATGAAAGTAATTAGCCAATGTACAGGGGGAAATTCGAGTTCCCACTGATGGGATTAATGTTGATGATATTTTCATATTATGGTTTAATGTTATTTCAACATGGGTGATTCACATGTTGTGTAACAATATTGGTTCTTAATATTTATAATCATGGACTAGTTTGGTGTGAGATGAAAATTCATGCGCCATGATAATAACATTATGATGTATATATACATTCATTTTTCATTATAGGGACACATTTATTTCATGTTATATATTTTATTTTATGGAAGTGAAATTAGATACATGTTCCGGATGATAAATGAAATGAAATTAATCATTGTTTCATACTCAATTTTTTTATATTATTATAGAGACTAAGAGTAGTGGTTCTCTATTTTCATCACATGTTTAGGGTAACCTTATTGTTATATTTAATTAAATAAGGAGATTGTTTATCATATAGAGAAAATAAACCACCCTCATATTCAAATCAAGCATCAGGAGAGCTGAAATTAGCATGATAAAAACATAGATGTACCAAATATTCATATATATCCCGAGGATTAGATGGTAGTTCAGCTTCGTGAGAGCTTCATGTGGTTCATTTGATCTATGAAATGGGAATCCATTCTGTGCCTTCAATGTCTGAGCGGGTGATAGAGTTTTAGCTATACGATATTCTTATGTTCACTAGGGAGAGAATCCCTTAGGTAAAAAAGTTAAATATTGATTCATTATATATGATCATCAAGAACCTTGAAATATCCATAGATATAAAGGTAAAGCATAAAACATAAATTTTTTATTGACCAACCATGTGTTGGTGGGAGATTATTGAGCAGGATGGAAGAAGAAAGGTTTTATCTTGGATCGAAATCGAGGATAATTTCATAAGAAACATTTATCATTATTTGTTAGGGATAGTAAGGGTCAAGTGGTCATTAATGAGACATTAAATCCATTTTAAAGGATGGACTATGCTATAAATTTCTAAAAAAAATTCATTTTGGGCCAGCCGAGGAAGCTGATACAATTTATGGGGAAGAAAAGTTTAGGATGTAATTTTTTACAAGATCAAATAATAGATGAAAATATTTTTAATGGGCATATTTTTAAATGTTGTTAATTATGAACTCTTTATGGGTAGAAATATGAGAGAGTCCCTAATAAGAATCTTGGCTATTTCATCAAGAAGAATTGATAGTTTTTCATCTAGTAAGAATAAGTTATGCTATAACAATAATCACTATATAAGTAGTGGTATGACCAGTCGGGCCTATGTGAAGCTATTATAGGAACCTATTCCATTACATTTCTATTAGTGTGGAATTTTATACAACGTGTGGACTTAGGGTCCATACCCTTATTTTGAGTGAAATTATTGTGGTTAGATGTGTCATTTTAAAATGTTTTTTTCAAATTTTTCCTTGTAGTGTAGTGGAAGAGGATCAGGATATATTCCAGAGTCTAGGAAGGACTCAAAAACTTCTCAGTAGACAAATATCTATAGTTTCACTAGATGTACATGGTGTGAAATTTTTTTTTACCCCAATAAGGGATAAAAAATACATGATAAAGGTAATATAATAGAGGAGTCATACTGGACCCTAGAAAAGTAGGTAATTTTAGCTATAATCTATGGAAAATCCTCAAGCTAATATGGATGTATGCCATTATATTGTCACTTTTATGATTCATTTATCATCCTCCCATTATTTCATTTGGTTTCATATAGTAGAATCATATTCCTATTGTATCTTTTCTTTTTTCAAATGAATTGTGATTTTTAGAAAACTTGGATAGTCTATTGACATTCAACATGATGTTGGGAGTGAATTTAGGGAATCTTAAACATTGGATGAAATTTCATATATAGGTTCGTAGTTTTTAGTTCTCTTGGGAACAGTTTATAATGGAAATAAAATGTTCAATATTGATTATTGTTAATTATTTCATTGTTATTTACTTTGTAAATATCGACTATTACTGTAGGATAGTGACATTTCTATATGATGAAGGAGAAAAATATTATCTATAGGGAGGGTTGGATCAAAAGGCCTGTCATGCAAGAACAAGTCATTGCCGATTGGATAGTCTCATGTCTCATATGTAAATACTAGTTTATAATGATGGTGGAATGCATCAATATTATTTTTCCCCATTGGTAGAGAAACTTCAATATGATTTTCCTAATGAGATCATATTCTTACTATATTGGTGAGAGGCTGAGTTCATGATCGAGTAAGTGTTGGGAGCATGGCTAGTTTCAATTTCAATTTACCAAATAAATTTACTAGATTATAGGTAGTTAAATGTTTGGATATAATATTTGGAAACTAATGGTTTCATATGGCCTAGTATATATGTGTGTGGTTCTTTAGTTCGTTTTCCCAAAATGGATGATGGAACTTTTCCCATCTGTTTGGAATTTCATAGATTGAACCTGATGATTTTCAAGAACTAGTATCCCTTTCTAGGCTTTGAAGATATATTCAATCATTTTTGGATGCTAAGATATTCCCCATGATTGATTTTTGATTATCTTACCACCGGTTGAGGTTTATACACTCAAACATACATGGAAAATAATTTATGAGCAGGTATGGATTATATGAGTTCATAGAATTCTATTTGGTTGGATAAATGCAAAATTAATATTAATTACCTATATTAATCGAATTTTTCATACTTTTTCTGATTGCTTTGATGTTGTTTATTCGATGATATCTTAGTGTGACCAATATTAGTAGACAATGCTTATAAAAATCTTGATACCATCTTGAATACGTTGAGAGATAGTCAGCATTATTCCATGATAACCAGGAAGGTTTTGGATAGAAAAAGTGCACTTCTTGGGACACGTCATATCGGAGGAAGGAGTGCCAGTAGACCCACAGAAAGTTACAACCCTATAATATTGGAATGTAAGTAGGATTTTTTAAAAATTGTTTTTTATTTTACTAATAGGTTATTATCAGATAATTAACAATAAATTATAGCATTTGGAAGCATCGATGTCAGGGCTGACCAAGAAGGTCGTGAGGTCAGTTTTGTCATTTCAAGTGAGTGTAATTATTAGGGGATAAAATGTGGCATTAACTTAAAACCTATCCCCACTTCAAATATTATTTAGAAATCACATTCCATGTATAGGGATGCAACCAAAGTTAGACTTAGATCAGTTTTGATACAAAAGTATCTAGGGGTTTCTTATGGCCCGAGATAGATGAGACTCCATTAGAGGAATTATCCTACTCATAATTTGATTTTAGAAAATATGGTCTATGACCTTATATTCTAGAAATATTATCTTCTAGGTGAGAGGATTTTGGTTTTTATGGTCCACAATATCCTCATTTACATCTTTTCTCTTTAGGACATGATACATTGACAATGGAGGTTGATAATGTATATATAGTCCTAAAACATTAAGAGGGATTATACACCATTAAATGGAATAATTATTACGGATTACCTAACATATAATATATATATATATATAGGAACTTTGAGAGTCTTTAAATGAGTGTTGGATGATGACACATTTTACTGAAATGCATCTAGGTATTCAAGAGTCTCATTGATGAGTAGCTGTGGATTTGACATCTATCATAAGCCTTCTTTTATAAATGATCACGATAGATAATTAATATAATCCACATAAATTATTTATGATAGAAAACTTTTATGTTTAGGGGTAAACATAAATATAGTCTATAGTAATGTAAATTCAGTTCGTTTTGGAGGTCGAGTATGGGTTCCTATGGGCTAGCAGGATGATATAATGAGAGAGTTTCATGCTTCTAGATATGTTTCACATCTTGGTTTGATAGTGGTGTATCATTATATACATAGATAATAATGGTGGTTACGAATCAAGAAGTAGGTATAGGATTTATATCACGATATTTCACCTTTTAGAATGTTAATGTTGAGCATCAGGGGAGAGAGGGTTTTTGGTAACCTCATCCAATTATATAGTGGAAATGGGTTGATAAAACAGTTCATTCAGTGATTTTATTACTTAATAAATCCTGAATGAATGATTTAGTATTAGTGATATTGGATCTATTAATGAAGGAATGCCACTCGTTTCCTATCAGGGAGTCCTTCTCCATAGGTGATTTTTGTAAAATAAAGATAAATGATATAGTTTAATTGCATTGTGATCTAAGGGGTATATGTTTCTCTATAGATCCTAATTTTAAAAATTCATTATGAATGGATTTTGAATGGATATAAGATCGCATGTCCTTTTTAGAATCACTTAACATGCTTAGACAGATATTCTATCTGAGTAGACTATTCTGATTCTGGGCGATATATTAGGTGCATTTGTTTTGGATTTGTATGGTTTAATAGAAAATTATATAGTTATCATGGTGTTTTAATATAATAATATATTCCAAGAATTAGTTAAGAATGGACCGTTTGAGGTTTTATGTGGAATGGTGTTTCTTATGTCTATTTGTTGGTTAGAGGTGGGTGAGTTTGTGTGGGGTTGGCCCAGTCTAGTATAGGAGATGTCTTAGCATGTTTTGCGGATTAAGATACATTTTGTGACCATATAGATTAGGAAGAAATATTATGCTCACTATATGATATGACATCTGGAGTTTGATATTTTTCATCATTTTTTTCTTTTGGATGTCACCTAGGTTGGGGAAAAGTTTTGTTATGAAACTTGGAAAGCTAGTACCAAAGTGTTTTTATAACCAATGAGATATTGGAAATGTTTGGCCCAGTGGCTTGATGATTAACCTTCCCACATCACTATAGTTCCATGATTGATGTGTTTCACATGTTTCATCATCATAGATATCATCCTAATACTTATCTTATAGTAGGAATTGAGGATCTCGATATTTGTGTTGAGACATCCTTTGTGGATCATCTAAAAAAATTGTGAAAATTAGTGTGAAGTAACTCTAGGTTAAGATTATACCTATGGATTGATGGTAGTAGAATAGTGTATATGTTTAATAGAATATAATGGAGAGGGAGACTGATATATGTGAACTGTGTCCAAAAATGTTTTAAGAGACCCCAAAGTGATGTTTAGATCTGCTAAGGGATGATATTTTTTATTGTGGGGTTGTTCAAAGATGTCTTGTTTTCTAGATAAATCCCTATTTTCTATCATTAAAACTCATTTGTTTTTTTCTTTCAATGTCATTATCCCTTTTCGGTAGAGTCTGATTTTATGAAAAAGAGCCTTTATTGCAGAAAATGACCTAATTATTGGGCATATATGTTTGTATGAATTAATGTAGTTTTTTTTATAAATTTATGAAAGCTATTTGAAGGGGTTTTTGTGAGTGAGTAATTATTTAGAGGTAGGTCATGTGATTTTCTTGAAACATGGATTAAATTTATCTGCTAAGAAATCGCATGTAGACTAATTGTGTTACACAACCAAAAACTATTTCCAAGAACATGTTGTGGACCTATTTCATAATTTTAAATTAATACACACTATTAATCCATTACGCAATGTCTAATGTTCATGGAGGGTTAAATTAATCTATGGTGATGGGATTATCACCATATATATTAAATAGTAAATAAATTAAATGAAATATTCTTACATGCCACAAATTTATGGAATCTATCCAATTTATGTGGGATGTGTGTATGATAATTAATTCATTTGGGGTGCACCCATCCTCTAAAAACTCCTATGGAATATTAGGGATATTGAATCCATTCTATCCATATCAGATGCCTAGATCTTGTATATGTTCCCTAGTGATTTGTTTCATAGGTCTTCTTCTCTTCTTTGTTACTCACCATTTTTGTGATGTCTATATTTTGAATGAGTTTGGTTGGGTATTTTTATAAATGAAGTTTGATATAGGTTCCTTTAGTGAATCTTCATCACCTCATTTACTTTTTGGGATTCCATTTTTACGCATTTCTTTTTCGATGGTTGAATTTAGGGGTCTAAAACACAATCTTACGTTCTGTCTAATTGTCCAAAATATGAAATATTGCGATTTAAATGATGTATCAATCTATATAATTATATGTTTGATTTAAAAATTCTACATCACAAATTGGGATATTGGATGTATCAATTTGGATCTATTTTATGTCATTACATGTATTGTGGAATCTTTTTTATGAGAAAATATGGAATTAATTTTATATTGGATAGTGTATTAATGTTTTTTTACATTTACCTGTAATTTAAGGTTATTTCTTCATAAATAATAACATTATTAATAGATTTTTTTATTACAAATATAAGGAGAATAATTAGGTAAATAAATGAGTGTACAACTGAAATATGAATTTTAATTTGATATTTAAATATCCTCTCTATTCTGACATGTGGTGTGATATATCCCAAAATTCCTATATAAAAGGCTTTCAATAGTGATTCATTACAAAACGATTATTTAGTGGTCTATGCTCAGTAATACATGATTAAAAAATAAAGAGTAGGATATACCTAGTGATCCATGATGAAATACTAATATAGTTGAATTATCCTAGTTAATGCTAAAATGAATAAATATAGGGATTTTTATAGATGTTGAAATGATTATACCGATTGATCTGTTTAGTTGTTTGAGGATTTCATGGTTTATGGTTATATTGGGATTGGTTTTTTGTACTTTATCCGATAAATTCTATCATTTTTTCAAAAAGTCAGATTTATCTATTTTATTAATTGATATATTAATACAATCGTTATCTTCTTATTAAACACACTTATTATAGAACCCGATTTATTTAGGAATGGTGGTATTGACCATATCTATTCTACTCACATCGTATTCGGGATATCATTTTGTACATTAGAATTTTACATAGATACATGTACGGAAAAGGGCATGAAAAATTGTTTTAATTGTAGATTGTTGTATGGGATGGGGTTTGGAGATGATATGGACATGGAGTTTAAGAAAGGGATATTATGAGATTATTTACTTCAGATGAACCATTTATTTGTATTATTTATAGTTTTACATTTTGATAAACATCATCATATCATTACATGATTTATTATTATTTGTTTATTAGTTTCTCATTTACCTTATAATTCCATGTTATATTGTTATTAATTTTATCCATTATTATGATATTTATTATTTATATTATTTATTTCTATTATAATGTAACTTTGAACCTCGAGATCTAATATCCCCACTATACTTATCACACCATATTTTCTAGTGAGTATCCTCTACAGTCTGGAGAGACAAAATTTATGTCCTATAACAAAACTGATTTTTCCATATGGGAGAGTATCAGATCGAGGGATATTACATGGTTGTCTATGATGGTTGATCAGGGATTAAATGATAGAGAGATTCAACCCAACTAAGTTGATAGGTTCATAGGGTCACAATCAAAATCTAGTGAGGTTGTTTTCCCATGGAGTGGTTGTTAAGGAAAGTGGGGGTGCATATATGATGATAGGATCCAGTCTAATACGTGATTGGGACTAGTAGAGCATTAATTAGAATGACATACTCATCAAGCTATGAAGTCAGTGAGCATTTTATACATGGCCATGTGGGATTCCTCATGGACAAAAATCATGTTGTGTTAAAAATATGTGTTACCCAAATTTTCTCTACCACCCAGAAATTGGGGGGGGGGATTTCATAACATTCTAGAGATATGTTCAAGAATCTGTTATCGATTGCCCGGGGTATTCCCCATTCTTGGAAAATGAGGGTAGCAACAACAGTGTGTTGTCATATATTCTATGTCAAACCATTCCTTGCCCAAAGTGGGGATGACCTCTAGAAATATATATAGATGAACCATGGATCTGATAAAAATATGTTGGATGATATTAAAAGTGGATATCTGGTAATGGTAGCCAATAGTATTGGGAGTGGTGGCCACTATGGTATTGATGTTGTTATTTAGGATTATTTTACCATCAACCCTCTTTCACTCATTCTTATTTGTGGTAGGTCATTGATCATTTTCCATAGAAATCATATAGTAGAATATACGCAGTCTACAATCCCTATATATCTACTTAAAAAAATTCCAAACCCGACCATCATTATTCATCCTCTCTATAGTGGATAAAATAACTCTGTACCAAATGTTACACACAAGGATACCAATAATTAATCATTAAGCACTTGTTTTAAGATTAATGTATCCTGTGTGTCCAATAATTTTTTTGAATAAAAACCATTGAAATATTCTAAAGTGGTATTGTCTATTATTACTCATTTTCTAATGGTTAATGGATAATAGATTCAATTGTGGTTCACCATTATGTTTTTAGAGACATCTGTTTGGAAACACATCATATGATGTGCTTTGGATCCCACTACTGATGTTATATACAAACATATATGGGTGATTTCCATTTTTACAACATTCAATCCTTCTAATATTGGTTGGATTCTACCGTCATGATTAATGATGTTGTTGGTCGGAGTGGATACTCAAGAGGGGGGTGAATTGAGTTCCAATTAAAATTTCTGTTTAAAAACTTTGAGTTAAAAATCCCCCAAAAATAATACAGAATTAAACTGTAGTGAATTTGTATCAAATAAAATGTTATGTTAGGTTCTCAAGGGATTTATTAGTTCTCGGTTAATCAAATCAGTACACTTGATTAACTTTTGAAACTAACTTACTGGTTTACAACTAATATAAACACTTGCGAGTTTAATTATCAAAGTAGCTTTAAAACAATTTTGGTTTTAAAGTATTAGCAGTGGAATAAAAGAATAACTTTAAAAGATATAGCACAGCAAATATAACCAAGAGGTTCAGTCTCAATCAGAGACTTAGTCCTCTCAAAAGCTTTTATAAAATGATGATCCACACCCTGGATCGGGGATAACAGCAGCAACCAGCTGTCCAGGTCCATGAACTCTACCACAATTATTCATGGGAACAAACACAACAACAACCAGTTGTTCAGGTCACACGACCTCTACCACTATCCCAGTGGGAAAAACAAAATGCAAGTGAGTTTAGTGAGGATTTACAAATCCTCTAGTTAGAGTACAGGAGACAGTGTGTGTGTAAAATACTGCATATAACACACACTGATCGAAACATAAAAAGGTAAATCACAGAGCAAATATATTGAGTTTAGAAATGGCTCTTGTGATTAGCATGCAGTTCTGGACTCCTTTGATTGATCAGAATTCGCTCTGAGTCCTCTTCTGGTTTCTGTTTGGAAAACAGAGTATCGTCTATTTCCTTGACTTCCAGGTGTAGAGACAGTTGATGAAGCTCTTGTGTTATGTTCTCGTTCTGAGCTCTTCACTGGTATGCAGTAATGAGTTCGTCGTGTAGGTTTCATCATCTCTTTTCATTCACACTCTGTGTTCTTCCAGAACACCTTGTATTTTGTATGTCTCGTGTATTCGTCTATATGTCTCTCGTACAGCCTGTGTTCCTTATATCTGTATTCGTCTATTCATGCTCTTTTGTAGGAGCATCCTTCCTTTAGTTAAACCACGTGCTCCGGCAAAAGATGATTTACTTTTTGCAGGTACGAGGCACGGTTCCCTGACATCCAATAACACACATTAAATAAATGTCAGTATATTAAATATACCTGATATGACCGTTGGTTAGATTAAACAATGATTAAGAAATTAAAGCAGTGTCGGGTTCTGTCTCTGGAACGTTAGCTCTTGATATCAGTATATTTGTGTTACGACAGGTCTGAGTATCGGTAGGCATTTGTAACGGTAGACTTGTCTCGGTAGCTGCAACTGTAGACTTGATCACATCTGTAGTTGTGGACTTGTAATGGTAGCTGTGGCTCTGCCTTGTATCGGTAGCGGTAGCTCTCTATCGATAGTTGTGGCTCTTCCTTGTATCGGTAGCGGTAGCTCTCTATCGGTAGCTGTGGCTCTGCCTTGTATCGGTAGCAGTAGCTCTCTATCGGTAGTTGTGGCTCTGCCTTGTATCGGTAGTGGTATCTCTCTATCGGTAGACTTTGCATAACGGTGGACTTCAGCATATCGGTAGCTGTCAACTTTGATGTAGTGTTAATTGTCGACTTCAATGTATCGGTAGATATATGTTCTGATGGTAGCTCTCTTATAGTGGTAGCTCCAACATATCAGTAGACTTAACTGTATCGGTCGCTGTGAGCTGTAATGGTTTCTTAGCTTGAAACGGTAGCTGAGAACTGTTTGAGCATTCACTTGGCAGAATGAGTTAAGTCATAGTAAACATATATCTGATAATTCAAAAGACTTAATTTAAGAATAATGAAAGCAACAACATATATTATAGTATATTTGGAATGTATTTAGCATAATCAAGATATAAATAAAGAATGGTTGGGATTATCAAAACACAATAAAGCCACTTAATTCCTAGAGGGTTCAACAGATGTCAACTACATGATCAAAAAATAATGATGAGATGTCAGTACATGCCTATATGGATTAATATATGGATTTTTATTCATATTTATGATATCACTCTTAGATATTATTCATATTCATTAATCACATTCCCAATTCCATATTAATGTGGAAACCACTTATATAGAAAAATATCTATTTGTAATGGAATGATACCTATGGTAATATAAGACTATGGAGTTAGACACATATGGATATCTGTGGATGTTGGGTGTGTCAGGAATCTATAAAATTATCATGTTTTGGAATTGTGGTCATCTCATGTATGACTAATCATAGGTGTAGAACCCATGCCATATCATACATGTTACATAGAAACAAGAACATGGGGTGTATAGAATCCAGGGCTCGTTTCCTCATGAAGCTCAACATCTTATAAAGAATTAAAATTTTTATTAAATCAAGAAGGTGTATAGGTTTATGGTCATCTAGGGTTTGCATTACAATTTTATCTCATTTGGTGATGTAGTCAATGTCATACACTCTTGGGGGTATGTTTACCATATATTATCATCATGTACAAGGCCGAATATTGGTATGTGTCACATGGAGACACAAATGTCCCGTGTGAACCTCAATTTTGGGTAGGAGGAGGTTGAGTGTGCATGTTGGGAGGGATGACCACTAACTGGGGTTTTACTCAGTCAATGGGATGAAATTTTTTACTGGCATTGGGATTGAACCTAAAGGATATATCCTATGTACCATGAATGGATAGTGGGATCAAAACCCATGTACATCTAGTTCAATGTTTAGTATTTTACAGTAATACATATCCATGATGTTTAGAATAATGTGTAAGGATTGTTCTACCATCAATGGGGTTACAACAATTGATAGTGTTGTGATTATGAATTAAGCATTCCCATACGATGGGGGATAGTTTCCTAATTTTCCCACATGGTATCAATTGTTTTTCACTTTGTGTATAGATATTATTTAATTTTATATATTAAGGAAGTTATCCCATAGTTTAATATAATGTAAATAGAACATCGTCATTCCATTTAAAATCATGAAACCATGATGTGTGTGATATATAGATTAATTTATTATATCACGGATTTGGTTATTGGGAAATTCCCACAGGGGATCACATTCCAATTTATTGTTAACAAGGATCACACATTCCCTCAAAGTGAAATTCATGCTACTTGCAGAGAAGATTACATAAATGTTTTTCTTATGTTTCTGACACACATGTGTTTCTAGGTTTCAAAATATGTATTCATTGATCATTTCATGTTTTAAGAATAGGTCCCATAGTCCATATACCTATTCCGAGGATAAAAATGTGGAATCATTTTCCATCCCATGCATTGACCAATGTGTCCAGACATGAGTGCTTACGATACAAGTTGTGTGGTTGATCATGGAATTAGTAAACATGAAATGGAGAGGTACAAGGCTCATGTGAACCCAACATTCATTAGTCATTATATTTTGAAATTAGGAATCATATAGGGGTATTTGAGGTGGGATTTATGGAAGAATGGGGGTTCATGATGGTGGGTCTCATGATGTTGAGGTCTTCATGAAACATAAATTTCTTTCCCAGGGGTGGTGTTTTATTTTCCATGAGGTGGGATCCATGAAAGGTAGAGGTTTTGTGGAACCCGTTGAGGTGGGAGGACTATTACTCTAGTGTTAATGGGGTCATCATTAATGAAGGTAATATAATATATGATATTAGGTTCTCATGTACTCATGGGATTCTAGTAACAAAATATGCTTACATGTATAATTCCATTTCACATTTGGCTCATCAAGGATAAAATTTTATCAATTCAGATCTTCTCTTTGATTTCCAAAGGTTGTGATATACTTAAATAATAGGTGGTGTGTATTTAAAGCTGTCACATTGGAAGAGAAATACATTGTGATTTTTTTTATTCTTCACATATGATAAAGATTCATTGTTCTCTAAAATCCTTATAGAATTCCTTAGCTTCTCTAAAGGATTCATATTTCACGAATCCATTCACTAAAGGTGATTATTGATCTTATTGGGGAATATATTATCATAAAATCATCACTATATCCATTATATTCTCTAATAACATGTGTTTTTAGTGTCAATTGTTGTCTCATTCAATCTCAAAATTGTGTATCTGAATCAATATATGTCGATGAAATGATGGAATCTATTATTAATGGAAATTGAATATCATGATTATAGAATTTACACAGAACAAAAACATATATGTATGCCTATGTATTTTCCTATTAAAACTAATAACCCATATATATATGATAACACCTAGAATGTTTCATGATATAGAAAAGTTATTGATTAGTTAGGTGGAGATAATGAAATTCATCAAGCCTATAATGACTATTTCATGAGAATAGAATTAGAAAATATTTTTAAAAAAAATTCATACCTAAGTGATGAGAGAAATAAATATAAAAATTTATATATGTGTGTGTATGAGTGGGTACAATAATTATAAATTAATTAAATTTAATAAATGAATGAAATAAAATTTGTGTTATTTATATGGAATTATTAGATTGAGAATAATTGTGTTAAAAATGAAAGTCGCATTGGCTACTATATGAGTATTATTGTGGAAAATTTTATTATGTTCACTAGTATGTGATTCCATGTATTAATTGTGGGGGAATTTAGAGAACCAATTATTCCTAAATTTTTAAATTATTATATATTATAAAAATTCCCACAAAATTAATAATTTATATTGTTGAACACATTTACTGGTTTATTTAATAATATATTGTTAATTATGAAAATATATTAAATCTTCATATTTAGTATATTTATTAATTTATATTAAATTAAATAGTTATATATTTCCCAATGTTCATGATTTTTTTTGGTAATATGTTTATATTTGTTATGAAATGAAAATTCAATAAGTAATAAAAGATATATTCAAGCTGTTATGATCATGATGAATGTTGAAGTCATTTTGATAATACCACATATAGTGTTTTGAGGGAATTTTAAACCCCTGATATTGATTAAGAAATTATTTAGAATATTTCTATATAAAATTAATACTATTTAATAGAAATTGTATGTTTATATAGGATGTAATGCAGGAAGATTGGAAAATTAGGATTCATGTAAAATTATTCTACAACATGTGTAATGATAAACGAAGTAACCATTAGACTACATAAATGTAGTTAGAGATATATGTAGGATTAAATTAAGAATACCAATGGTTGTGTAAAGGTCATCCTGATTTTTTTGAATGTAAATCCTAAGGAAACAAACATAATTCAAGGAACTCTATACTCAAAATAATGTTTACGTTTTCATACTTTGAAATGAAGGATGATCGTTTGACATTCAATTAGAGAATATAACATTACGTGTTTATTATGATATTGACTTGAGGTAGGAAAATTGAAAAGACAAAATTGTATAACATTTTTTAATAATAAAAACTATGAATTTTTTATCATTGTTATTTTGTGAGGGAGCATTTCTGTTTGGATATAATGACTTTGGACTGTGAGACTTCATCTCAAGAATTTGTTAACTATTTTATGTATTTGGTCTCAATATTTCATCTGTGGTTATGATCTTATATCATCCAAAGGATATTTTTAATAATCTTCTCTTCATCATCATACTTGACACCACATTTTAACGCATGCACATCCATGTCAGACATCCTTATCATATGACATTCAAAAATCTTACGATATCCTCAAAAGAGATGAGAAAGTAATAAATCTAGAAGGATTAATTGTTCATAAAAAGACTTTATAAAAAGTAATTGGTTTCCAATAATATCATGCATTCACCAATTCTTAAGATGTAACATGTTTAATAAGATGATGAATATTTCAATCATGAAATGTGGAATAATACTATATATTTCAAAGAAAACTGGTTCATGGTGTATATTTGTTGAACACATGAGAAAAGTAATTATTCAAATTTAAATGGTGTAGGAATCTCTTGTGTTTTACAATTACCAATGATCATGGAAACCATGGACTGAGAATAATAAAACAATTCCAAATAGTTTTATGTATTTTTTTCTGTGGTTTGGTTATAGAGAACATCATATGTTTCTTTTTTGTTCATTGTTTTGTAATTTCATGTTCCTCCCCATTAATATTTATTATCCTCCAATTTTTTGGGGTAATCCATAGAGATATCAATAATGGTACGGATTACATATTTCAATTATTCAATAAAAACAATTCATTGAATATGAATATCCCCTTTTTTCTAATTTTTATATTGAATAGAATTGCACAATATACAATATGGGGGTATTGGGTTTTAATTGTATACAATTTTTAATTACATGATCAATTATCCATAATATCCATCCACACATTTCTGGTCTTTATATAATGGAATAGTCTAGGGATGTGTGGTGAAGTGCTCTATGATTTTAAGACTATCTAGATGGGGTAGTCGACACTCATGAATATTTCGGGAGAACAAGATCTGAGAGGGTAATTTCTATATCAGTTAGGGGTTATTTATTGTAACTCATACACAAATAGGAATGAGGTAGATAATTTTTGAGATCTAAATTATAAATTACCTCACCCAAAAAATTAATCCATGTGTAAGAGGGAAGGGTATTGTGGATCCTCTCACATTTTTTCTTCTCTAAAAAATTTAAAATTTTAATGAAAAAATATATAACATTAAAATTGTAAAACTAAAACATACCTTTTAAAAGCTAACTTAATATTTATTTCAATATATTTGTTTCAATAGGTTATTTAAAATCAAAAAAATTTATATTAACCCTTTTCTGTAATCCAAATAAAATGAGACAGTTGTCATTAGGAACTCCTCTCTATGAGAGAAACTGATACCTTCACTAATACTATATTTAAAGCATCCTCTGGATTTCATACACAAATATGGAATATATTTAGATGAATATACAATTGATAACTTTTAAATACATGCCTGATATAAAATGTTGTAGCATCTTTGGTTACTAGATATTCAATAAACACATTTTTGGAATGATTTTCAACATCACCCACAATCATAATGCCACATAACACTCCTCATATGCATACCCAAATAAAACATTTATTCATAAGCAAGGGAATGGATGCATAAGAACAAATGAGCCTATATTTTTTTAATGGAAGGCTTGGGAGATATAAATTGATTAACATATGAATTCATAATATAATCATAAGGGTGTAACATTGCTATAATAACATACAAAGTTCATACCTAATCTAGAAAAAATCCTAAACATGAGTTACGATATATAAAATTAGAATTTCATAATGAATGAACCATAAAAATGAAATCATATCAATTAAGTCACAGACCATAAGTTTATTTCATAAATTTTTGTAACATAATAACAATTATAGAAACTATTTTTCATGTCAAGGTTAACTACCATGATCATATGATCATGAATAAACACCGATTTCCCACATCAAATCAAGCAATTCGACTTATTTCAAATAGAAAATCAAGAACTTATACATGTTTCCACTAACAATATAATGAGATATAATACATTAACAAACACATTGAAAGATGATACATGTCACACACATAATATAATAAAATTAAAATATATGTGTCTCATAATATCTTAGTATATTGATCATATCATAATATAATTAATCATGAAAAAATAGTTCCATATTTCATCAAATAATATCAGAACCCATGAAAATAGGTTCCATAAATATATTATCATAAAAAAAATAAAAAAATAAAGGAAAATAATTATGTTGACTTTGAGGAATATAAATACTACCAAATGATGAGAATAAACATTACTCTGGATAATATCCATTTCAGTTCAAAGAATCATTTCATAAATTAAGAAATATTACAAATATTATGGGACAAAATTAATTTAAAATGGGGTTGGTAATCATTAATGTATGGTTAATTTATTTATTGACAATGGGAAACTTCCATTAATGTTGTATAAGTTATATGAAAACAATCAATTTATAATTTCATAAAAAAATACATCATTGGGATAAACATAAATATTTATTTCAAAACATTATGTAAAAATTAAAAAAGTGTGAAAATTTGTTTAAAAAATCTTTGAATAATAATAAATATTTATTTATTTTTTCAAAAAAATGTGGATATAAAAGAAAAAAATTTATAGACCGAAGAGAGAAATATAGTCATTTTTTTTAAAACACACTTTCAATATCTTAATTAATTAAAGAGTAGAAGTTGAAATCAATAATTATAATAAATAGATAATCATTAGATAATAATATTAAAAGGGATTCATCATATGAGCATTGTAAATCTTTAATTTTATTAATTCAATTATAAACAATCCTAATTAAAATTTGATATAAACATAAATCCCTTACATCAAGGCCCACATTTCCTATTTCACATTTAAGGATCCTATATAATATATATGGATTTATTATAAATTTTTTTATCATATTCGTAATTAATATATATCATATGAAGAATTATTTTTTTATGGAATCTATTCAATCATTTATAAATAAATAATTATTAAAACTACTATTCTGGGTGATCACTACATTGTTTTCTAAGAATGTTTTAGTTCATTAGTCTTTGTCCTTA
Source organism: Viscum album (assembly GCA_963277665.1). Lineage (NCBI taxonomy): Eukaryota > Viridiplantae > Streptophyta > Magnoliopsida > Santalales > Viscaceae > Viscum > Viscum album. The sequence continues at coordinate 1,254,028,119 of OY728157.1, read as the reverse complement.
TAAATATGATCATGGTATCTTAATTTGAATGATTTAGGTCAAGTTATAAAAATTATACATATTCTTTAAATACAAATTTATAATTATTAATAATATTTAGTGATAAAAATGAATTACACCATTCATGGGGATGGTACGCCATACTTGCACATGACCATTGTTTTAAATTTATGATTGATGTAATGAATGAAATGTAAATATTAATTAAAATATAATATATCAAAATTATATCAAATATAAAATATATATTCATTAAATATATTCATATTACTATCTATGTGTAATTGAAATAAAAAAATTCGTTCAAAGAGGCAGTAGTTTAAATGAACACATGAGAGACGTTATCACATTCCATAAGTTTAGAAGGTAAAAAGGATGATGTGATATTTCTATTCTAGAAGTATAATTATATCATTAATATAATTTAAAAACATTAAACTGAACATAAAAACAATTATTGAAATATAGTGATGAAAAATGAATTATATCAATATGTGGTTATGGTAAGTCATATGTACGCATGACTGATATGTTCACTTCCCATTCGAAGGGAATGAGTATAGATAATAGTGAAATAATAATAATAAAATAACAATTCTATGTTGGGGATACTTAATTAATTAATTTATGATTAATATCATGAATTTGGGGGAGGTAAAAAATAATATAAAGAAGGTGACTAATTTATGAGAATAACTCTTCTTTAAAAAAACTCATTTATATCCCATCTTAAGGACCCTAAGGTTGGTATTATTGGTATATAATAACCTCTACAATATCTATAAGGAATATTATTGGGTATTTTTTTGGTTATGGTAATGATATAATACACAAATTACTGTATAAATTTGAGAGAGTAGATGCCCTTTTATAATTGGGGTTTGGGGTTGTTTAGGAATATCATAAAAGGATAAATTATAATAATATCATTAAGAATATCATATTCTTCCGAAATTCCCTGGATTCAAAATATAATATAGGATTTGTTTGTAATGGATTAATCTAATAAAATTGGGATAGGTTTTGGTTTCATTTTTCCCCTTATCATGTTGATTAATGGATTGGTTATCCAATTTTAATCATAACAACAATAATGTATTTTTCAACCATAAAGTGCCATAATTTTATATATAATATTGAAATTGGATAACCAATTTAAATGTATTCAATTTTATACCTTGTATTATCTTCAATATAATTATGAAATATTTTTTTAAATATTTTAATAATGAAATAATGTTTTTTTTTATAAAATATTATAATCTTATTTTAAATACAATTAATATTATTTGACTTAAATGTTGTAAACAAAAAAAAATTTAATTTCAATATAATAAATACAAATAGTAAAAAATCATTATATTAATCTATAAAATTCATGTAACACATTAAATTTTCAATGAACCTGACCTTAGTATCCTAAAGTTGGGGCCTACTTTATTTCTTTGGCATAAGATATATGGAATCACACTGCAAAGGAACAAATAGTGTAATAGACATGGTAAAAATTATACATACCAAAATTAATCAATGAACATGATAATTCCAAAAAAAAAATTATTGAGAACTATATTATTCCTCATTGTGTATCACTGCATATCACTCACAATACACTTAAAGGTTTACATTGGTGAATAATTGAAAAGAAAGGGTTGCGATCTGATGATAAAAAGGGTATGAATTCAGTGGAAGCTATAAATAAATATTTTATAAATCAATATTTCAAGTTAAATTAATAAAACACATTATATTGTATCTATAATGTAAGCATAATATGACATGAATAAATGATGATTAAATAATTCTATATTAATAATAAATTGAGCATGAAAAAAATAATGGATATTCCAACTAATAAAATAATCATATGTAAAGACAATAACTGATTTTATTATTATGGTATTCATATTGGTAGTCATCGAATGTATACCACCCCGAACTTATTTAGAGATATCTAAATAAATGGGTATATCCTCAGTTAAAACCCAATCTTGTTTATATCATTAGACCAACCGATGCAATGAGGGGATATATGAGGCCCCAAAATCACTTATTATGTCGAATTAATTATTCATATGATAGGGTTTAATCAAAATTAATATAATCACTTTTATTGAAAAACTAACAAATTAAATGGTAATACTCATAACAATCAATAAATATAATCATATAACATCAATATTAAATGATGAAAGGAAATAAAATTGAACATCCCCATCAAAATAATTAAAAACTACTAAGATAAATGGATGTTAAAAATAAGATATTCCCTCAGTGTATCATAATAAAAATAGAGTTTTGATTTCATTAATGAATAGAGACACCAAGAAAATATTGTTAAACAAATTCCTTAAATAACCTTTTTATTTTAAATTTACATTTTTAAAAAATGCTCACAAAAAATGTATAAAATATTTTATATTTAAAATAAAATTTATTTTTTTAAATAAACATTAAAAAAATATTCGTAATGAGGTGGAAAGACCCATTAAATCCATATGTGTATAAATAAATATCTTATAATATTTTTGTTACAAGAAAATGGGGAATTGTTTTCAAAATGAAATGATGACCCATTTAAAAACATTTCATAAAAAGTAATAATAAGTAAATATACCTTTAATAGAAAAATTAACACATTTAAAAATATTTTTGAAAACAAATTTTGACATCATGGGTTTCTATGAAAAATAATTTTTGACTGAAGAGATATATAAAGTTGGATCATACAAGAAACTATTTTTAAACAGTTTTAGCTACCAAAGAGTTTAAAAACAATACTATAACATGAAATATTTCATAAATAAATAAATGGAATGAAATTTGATTGAGTATACTATATAATTATTAAATAATTCCCCTTATGGAGTAATAAACATAAATTATTCCAAATAATTATGAGATTGTGAGACAAACACATACAATACTTGTAACATCGAAATCATAATCTCTAAAATAGAAATTACTTCAAATAAAAACATAATAACTATTAATATAAATATATTTATGATATAAACTTATCAATTTTATATTATAGACACCAAATGAAAAAGTTATCTGATGATTATAAAATATTCCTCATGGGTGTAAAAGTTAGACGAGAAACCTGTACATTGAGTCTTACTTGTCACCTACATGCTTTATCATATAGAATAATAAAAGAATCATTATTATTTAATTATGTTAATAAATTTTTTAAATATATTATTTTTTTTAAAAAAGTAACATGTTATTTTCTATTAATTAATTAATAATGTTTACATATGGTACTTAGATGATATTTGACTTGTATTCTAAAAATGGCTTCTTTTGGTTTACTATCGGTATAAGTTGTAATTATTTCAACATTTACATACTATTAATCATGTAATAATCCAAATATTTAGGCTTGTATTATAATTTGAAGACCAATAATGAAATATGTTTTTGACAACCGAAAAACATTATGATAATAGAAAGGGTATGGAATATATATGAAAGAGTAAATTACCCATTTATCAATGATCATTATGGAAAGAAGATAAGTAATACATTATCATCACAAAATTTTAATAATATAAAAGTAACATAATATTTATTTTAATATTCTTATAAATAATATCTATGTTATTTGGTGATAAAATATAGTGATGTCACTTTGTGAAGTTTTTGTCCAAAAATACACGAATGACCCTATAATATTTTAGTGAGTGAAAATGTATGATGAAAAATAATATATTATTAATTATGAATGATAAATATTTCATTAATATCATAAGTATTTTATCTATATCACAAATATAAGTGTCCTTTTTCTCCATTACCTTCCATATAAAGCATTAATAAAAAACAAATTGCATCGCTCCGTGAGGTGGTAGTTCTCTATACTCCCGAGCGATGTTAACATATCGTGTTTATAATTTAATGTAAAAGGCATATATTATATAATTAATCTATATGTATTATTATATTATAAAAATAATATATATGTAATTTAGATATATCATCATACACCACTGTGGGATGTGCTGATGGAAAATGTGGCACATTTGTTCGTGGGGTTGTAGTTCTCTGTACACACAAGTGTCATTATTTTTACCCTTTTTGGAGAATATGATATGGGTATAGGAAATTAAATTAATATATAAAAAATCATTATATGGTAGATAATTTTTTTTATATATTCAGAAATGAAGAATATTTAAATTAAGTGAAAATAGAAATAAAATAAAAACACATATTGTGTAATTTTACCACTTCTCAAACAACCTCTTTAGGATTATAACAAATGTATTCATAGAATTAAGTTTGGAAAAAAAGTAATATAATATGAGGGTATGGAAGTATAGAATTAATTATTTAAGGTATTAGATGAATAAAAAATGTTTTTAATGTGCCAATAAGAGAGTATAGGGGTGTCCTTTTATATGTTATGTGAGTGGAACACATAATGTTTTCAAAATTTAAAAGGAGTGACCGTGTATATCATATTAAAAAAGGTTAAAAATATATTATTATAGAGAATTATAAATATTAATGTAGAAATATGGGAATTTTTCTGATATGTTTTGGATAATTTATAATTGTTATCATTTTACTTCTACCTAGGTGGAAATCATGTTTTAATTTAACCATGGTAAATAATTTTTAATATTTTAAAAATTAATTCTTGCTAAAAATTAAAATTAAATTATTATAATATTTAAATTAGTATAGTTTTAAATATGGAATTCAATTTTACAAATTCCATTCACAAAATTTGGAAAATATTATTCAATATTAATATAAAATATTAGACACGAAAGAAGGTTTTCAATTAGAAAATGATCCAAATATTTCATAGTTTTTTTTAAATTATATATGAAAATAAATAAACTAACATAAATTATAATAATTGATATATAATTGAACTAATTTTACTTTATAAAATTTAATTATAATTTATTTTTATATATAATTTACTCATTGAGAGTATTTAAAATTAAAATTGAGTATTTTTCACTATTTAACAAAAAATAAACCTTTACATATATATTCCAAATATTCATCATATGATTATTTTTGTATAGATATTTAAAAATTATTTCTATATTTTAAAAATTAGTTTCTAAAATGTGTTAAAATTTTCTTATATGTTATGTGTGCACAGTGAAACTAACATCTTTTTAGAGAAATGAATTCTTTGGGAAAACATTTCTTTTACATTCAAATTAGTCTTTTTTTATAATCTATAGATAAGCAATGGATTTCTTTATACATATTTAAAACATATAATTTTGAAAATACAGTTAGTGCTACTTATTCCCACCAATATAATTTCTATGTTATAATGTTAATGTTTAATAATAATATTTTAATTGAGTATAATGTTTCATTCAAATCTGGTGTTGTATTTATTTCAAGATATCTATGGGATTAAAATAATTTAAAAAAAATGAATTGTAATTTCTCATGATGTTATCTGGTCTTCTATGATTAGTGGTGTGTGTCATATTAACTATTTAACATGATATTCCTATTATAAAAATATTTTGGTGTTATATTTTCCCTACATAAGTATATTTAAACATAATAAACTTATGATGGTCATGATAACTAGGGGTTTCAAATTTTACGATATTGTCACGACCCACCTTCATTGAGATAAGGGATGGGATAGAAAATTTCTAGACCCTTCCTTCCTCATGTTAAAAAATATATAATGACCCATGAGTCCTGCCTTCAATAGTCCTCGAAGTGGAAAATAGCACTAATGGTATAGAATCACACATAATATGGAAGATATTACCATTTACATTTAGTAGGATTGTGAGTTACGATGGTAAAAACATAAAAAACTCCAAAACTGATGGTAAAAGTAAAACCAGAACTAATTCCAATATGCATGTTGAAATATAAACCCATGAAAGTATAAGAAAAACTCTAAAGGGAAAGTTGCACAAGAAAAAAATAGCCACATAAACTATCCCGTTGTCAGAGATAGTATGGTCCCGCATGGTCTCTGATGTTCTCCTGGAAACCTGAAAGTACTTTTATACACGTAGTGTGTGTGTATAGGTATACTCAGTAAGGAAAACCAAAATCTCTCGTGAATAAGTGGGGAGACAATTTAATGCCCCGTGAGAAAATAAAGATAACCAAAACACCTAACAAAGAATACTATCCACCCATCCTTGCCAAGGCACACTGCACAAATAAAAAATGTTTGTTATAGTAATAATAAAAGAACATCCACATTTAGGTGCCCCATGCCACTTTCCCACAGGTTATTTAAGACATCTTACGCATCAAACCTCCACCACCATTTTCACTGCTATCCCACTGTCACCCCAACAACAACCATATGGGCCACCACAACCACGTATCCTATCTGCAGACGCCTGGGCCACCACAACCATAGAACCATGACGGAAGACACCTGGGCTAGAATGACTACCACCACACCCGAAGACACATGGGCATCATCCTAAAGAAAAATAAGAAAAAACCGGCCTAAACTCACCCAGGCCAACCATCACAGCATGCACTGCCTAAAGAGTCATTGGCTAAAAATGGACCTCATGCCGTCACATCCAACCCAAAGAGTCTTGTCATACTCTTGAGAGGGAGACGAAATGAGCTAATATTCGACCACCCAATAGGATGTTGGGAAAACACCATCCCTCATGAAAGTGGGTGTTCGACATGATGTGATAAACTTAGGTGGGGAGAGAATAAGAAACACAATACTAAACATATACATATAGGTAAAGAGGCTCTCATACCAACCTATGGGTTCCCAAACCAGCCCATACACAAACACCCTCATTACACTTAATTCATAGAAAATCACTAGAACCACAAAATGAGAACAACACATTCTAGGAAACAAATTCCTCATTAAACATATTCTTGTAATCATATTCAAGTGATTCCATTTAAATAATTCTTCACTAACAAGAAACTAATAGGCATAGCCATAATCAAAGGGAGAAAAAAATATCCAAAATGTAATTTAATAATTCACACACGGTTCTCTCGTAAAGACCCATTAACAAAAGGGATACCTGATATTCCTCGAATTGTTGGAACCAAACCATTCCCCAATATACATCATACACGAGCTCAGATCCACAAACCAACAACTCCCTTAGAAGGGATTCCACCCCCAGCCACTTCACCCCAGAAGCATCGAGCAGAACAACCACACAAATCACCAGAACAGGGAAATGGTGTTTTCAGATTTAAACACACTATTCTTGTAGTTTTATCTTTCTAATTGGTTAACTGAGGTGACCATGCAAGGATTCTTATTCATTAGGAATCCCTTTAATCAATAGATTTTATGTTATTAACTAGTTTTTATGTTACATCCATCCAATTACAGAATTAACCAGGATACAAATGTTCATTAGTGCGCAATAAAGGACCACCAATGACAATGATTTTTAGTGGACATAAGCCCATTAAATTAACAACATATAAGAAAAGTTAAAATTGTATAGTACCATCATCAAACACCCCTTCATTAATTAAAAACCATATATTATCCTCTCTATGGTTTGGATTCAAACACACCCTGAGGAAACATTATCATACCCACCCCACATATTACATAGTAAAGAGATAAAAAAGAAAACATGTACATGGATGATCAACGATTGAAGATTTTCTCTATGCTCTTTAAACTAGGGATGTGAAACTTGCATGGGAAGAAATATCTATCACATGCACACCACTAGCCTCGAAATGTGGTACTCCAAATGCACCAAAAAACTAAAAAAGACCACCTAATAAGAAAAATAAAAGAATCCTACAGCAATAAAAGGCGAGATCATAGAGTTATGAGATTAAAAACATGAATATCATTAAAGGAAGATCATGGATTCAACACATGGTTGGATAGTGACGCACAATAGAATAAATTTTTATTTAGTAATTCTCATTAGAGAGGTGTCCATAACATATGTGAGTTTAAATATTACATTTAAATAGTGGAAAAAATGTAACAATGACACAATTTTTGGGTTAGTCGTGGGTTTCCCCACTCCTGGAGATCTAGAATATCATTTATGGTATTTGAAAACAACATCCTTAGAAAAAATTAAAGAAAAATTAAACCATAAATGAAGAATTTTGAGAAACTCTGGAAACAAACCCATCAAAAACCTGTGGCATTGATCAGCTGTGGTGGTGATCTGTGGGGCCGATCGGTGACACCGATGGGTGTCACCATGGTGTCACTGTGCCACCATTAAGGTCACCCTCATGACATAATGATTGTTCCAGGGAACCTCAACACAAGTTATTGACAAATTAATGGACCAGGACGGTCTAGACCATTACATCAGATACCTATCAAACTATTCTTGTCCTCAATAATCAAAACTAGACCTGAAGAAAAAATAGGGTTCCAAACAACCACCTTGAAGATACCTTTAATGAGTGAACTTTTGTGACATATAGGAACAATTATTCCTCTGGTACACAGTCATACAAAGGTCACAACATCCAATCATATAGATTTTGGTGTCCCATCATCCATGTCATAATACAATCAACTTTGCGAGGCACTGACTCACCCGCACGGGTTTAATTGCATCCACCAAAATGCGTCTTAATTTTGGATCGGGTCCACCCCTACCAACTATTAGGAATCTTCATACACATTCACAGAATAGTGAAAACATCACATTTTATTGTTTAAAAGGAGAAACACTACATCACAAACATGTCACAAAAAAAAATAGAAAAAAACTCAAAACTGCTCTGGTTACTAGGTGTACATCTAAGCTTATTGCTCCCAAGTACTCATCTCGAGGCCACAATGCCTCCACTACATACAAACCAAAGAGATGATTTGTCCTCTAAGAACATTTTACTTTCGATATTCGATCCTCACTAGTCACTCCACAAAGGTAGAATCATTCCCTATATCCAACTCTCCCCAGTCAATGACATGGAAATCATCTTGCCGATATCGACGAAGATGGGAGACATGGAAAACATCATAGATCCCTTCCATCGGAGGTGGAAATTCCAAATGATATACACCTTAATGACTCTTCAAAACAATTTTAAATGCCTGATGAACCTAGGAGAGTGCTTTCTCCCCTTATCGAACCTTCACTACACACGTCCAGTAGAGAAATTCAATTACACGTGGTCCCTGACTTCGAACTCCTAGGGTCTCCTCCTATGATTTGAATAAAACATCTGCTGGTCCTGAGCCGCCTTCATCCTCTAATTTATGATATGAACATTCATTGTGGTCCTCTACCCCACCTCTAAGACAGAAACACCTACTTCCCCGACCTCTATTCATCACACGTGTGAGCGACACGGTCTCCCGTGTATGGCTTCGAACAGAACCATGCCAATGGTAGAGTGATAGCTATTGTTGTAGGAATAATCTACCAGAGGAAAGTGTCATACCCATGATCCCACAAAGTCCAAAACACATGATCGCAGCATATCCTCCAAGGACAGGATGGTCCAACATGTCTGCCTATCTGTTTGGCGGAGGAATGTAGTGCTAAGGCATAGTTGGGAGCCAAAAGAAAGCTACAATCCCCTCCAAATTCGTCAGGTAAACTGTGAATCCCTTTCCAAGACTATGGACCTCAAAACTACAAGCAACATCACCACCTCATCCATGTATCTCCATGCTACGGAATCTACAATACTCGACTTCATGATATCTATGAAGTGATCTGATTTTATCACCGATTCTACCACTACCCAGATAACATCATTGCCTCATTGAACCCTAGGTAGTACTAGGAAAAAATTGATAAATATTTAATCCCACATACTCTTAGATACATCTAAAGGTAGGAACAAACTTCCTGGGTAAAAATGTTCATCTTTCACCTACCGACACACCACGAACCTTTGAAAAACTCTCACACTACTCGCTTCACCCAGGGTCACCAAAACCGACCCCTCAAGCTCTGGTACATCTTGGAAACTCATGGGTGTAATTTCAGGTGTGATTTTTGTAAATTAAAAATAACTCACCCAAACATAGCAAATAGAACAAAAAAAATTATATAAAACAACATTTTATTCTATTCATCGTATGACCATCCTTCTGGAGCATTTCCCTGGCTAACATGATTGCACATCACACTAGCCTCTAGGTCCCCCACTGAGATTCCTACACCTAATGCCACATGAAGGATTGTACTACCATCTAAAATAGACAACCTCCACCATACTACAACCTTACATATCAGTTTAGGTAAACCACCACCTCCATCTCTTTCCAAGCATATACTGATTCTCAGACCACATCCTTCTTGGACATTCTATTCAAGGAATATACCACCACATTCCCCATTCCTAAGGTTTAGGATATCTCGATGTCATATTACTAAATAAAATCCATGCATCTCCACTGTCGCATGTTCAGGTCTTGCTGAGAGAAGATATACTTCAAGCTCTTGTGATCTGTGAAAACCACCAAGCGCTCCCCGATGAGGTAGTGCCTCCAAAACATTCGTGAGAACAAAAATGTTATGAGATCTAGGTCATCGGTTTCATAGTTACATTCATGGGGACATAACTACCTAGAACTATTAGAGGTCAACCCTAATGCTGCATCAGTACACACCACATGACATGTCTAGAAGCATCCCAAAACACATCAACAACACCCCTTTATCTCGCAACCTAAGCATTGGAGCATTGACAAACTTTCCATCAGATAGCTAAAATCCCCTGAAAACTACTCAATCCACATGAAGGCATTGTCCTTCCTTGTCAAAGCTATCGAATGAGGTTAAACTAGAGAGAATTCGGGTGTGAGCCTTTGATAATAGCCTTCCCTACACAGTAAAATATGAACATCCATCACATTCTTGAGTTCTTACCAAGTAAAAAAAGATTCAAACTTTGACAGGTCAACCGCTACCCCTTCATGAGGTACCATGTGTCAATGAAAATGCACTCCCTGTGTCAAGAACATGCAGTTGGACAACTTCCCATAGAGCTGGTGATGCTGAATGATCTCCAATACCATCCGGTGGTGCTTAGTATGTTCCTCCTATGATCTTGAGTAGATCAACATGTCATCGATGAACACAACAACAAATCAATCCAGAACTCACTGAAAACAGATTTAATGAGCCCAATGAACATAAAAGGTGCATTCATAACACCAAATGGCATGACTATGAACTCAATGTTCTCATACATGCACCTAAAAAGTCTTTAATATATCACTTTATTTCACCCTTATTTGGGGATACCTAGCCCGCAAATCGATCTTTGAGAACCAACTAGCTCCCCTCAGTTGGTCAATGTGATTATCTATCCTCAAAAAATGATAAAAGTTATTGACCTTTTTCTGATTGAGTCTCTAGTAGTCTACGAAAATCCGGAGACTACCATAATCCTTCTTTGCAAACAGAAATGTAGCACCCCATGGGGATATGCTAGGTCAGACGAAACCCTTATTCATCAGATCTTCAAACTGAATCTGAAAATCCCGCAACTCGGAAGTTGTTATCCGATAAAAAGATATAGAAATCGGATCAGCACTAGGTGGTAATACTATCACTGACTCAAATTCACATAGAGGGGGTAGAGTCACAACCTCCTCATGAAAAAAATCGTGGAACTCTCTTGTAACTCTTAGACTATCCATCATCTCATCATCCACTGATTCTTTTGGAAGCTTGACCACATTAGAAAGAAGAAGCTGCATACACCGTCTCCCCCACATGACTACACTATTCTACAACAAAAGCCACACACTAGCCATCCACATCCGAGAAAATGAATCTTCTCTAGAAGCAGTCAATAACATTGTGCACATAAAACAAACAATTGAGGCCTAGGATGACATCGTATGGATAAATTAGTAGCATTAGGAAATTTCCACTAGACTGATGCGGCCCAAACATCAGTCTGCATCCTCTAAAAACAACAAATAGGATAGTATGACCCCCAACTGGCGTACTCAGCACCTAGGGCTTGGATAGTATCTCTATTTCTATACCCAAGGCATGGGATATACCGAGTAAAACAAAGGAGTGAGAAGATCCAAAATCAATAAAGGCACAGGGAATAGTGATAAACAAGCTAATCGTACCATGAACAGCTTCCGAATATGATAGAACTGCTAACTCTATGGAGTGCAACTACCCACGCCTAGCTCCTCTAACCCTCATCTGTCAGCTACCTCTCTAACCATGCCCTATTTTCATTCCCCAAGGAGCGCCCTATGGTCGGCCTCCTCCTGCAATGTTTTCTCTCAGGGGAGTGGGAGCTGGCTGTCCCAGCTGTTGTTGTTGAAAGGTCATGGATAGAAACTGATGTTGCTGAGGTGGGTGCTTAAAAAGCCCACCCCCTCTGTACCGCACTCAGTCCGAGCACTAATTCAAAAGTTTCCCCCTACTACATGAAATGATGAATATCAGTTCAGGGCCCGCAATGAAAGGGCGATGTACAGAAGATCAAAACTAGAACTGCTAGGGCCTTCTCCCCACTGGCTGACACCTCAAAGGCCATGGAGCTAGAGGACAACTGCAGATGGACTTCCCCTCTGTAGAGCCCAACTGAATCCCCTCTCATGACACACCTCTCTATATGTGAATCCTCTCCACCACATCATCCTTCTTCTAGACCACCATGTATATCGGTAGGGTGAATGGAGTAACATCATACTATAGAGAAGCTCAGAGTTCTTCCTCTAAATGTCTTTCTAGAGACTCCTTGTCTGAATAAACGTCTAGATAAAAATGAAAAGGATCCTTGAACTAGATTCCCATCCCCCTCAATAACATACTCCCCTACTGAAGGGAGAGTAGCTGCTACCTCTTCTCACAATTCATCGTAGAATAATGGAATTCTTCCTGTAATTACTTCTCCAAGTCATCACACAAAATATCACTCTCTATCCCTTCTCCGAGGTAGAGAATCCACCACATGCATGCTTCCCCCTAATATTACTAAATTCAATTAGAACCTAGAACTCATCTAGAGCTCAAATCAAGCAGAATGTTATCACCAACTCCTCGATCCAGCTTTCAGTCTCCATGCGTGAGATGTTACCCTCGTAATTACAGAGGGTCTACTTCTAAAAGGAAAAATGTGTTCTCTACCACTGTTCATCCTCCTCTTCTCTATCAGTCCTTCTCTAATAATTCAGATCAGCCTCATGGGCCTTGATTTTCCTCACTACTCATGGTTTTCGTCCAACTTCCATTAATGCTAGGTAAACAAGGAATGCCTAAGCCTGAGTAGTGTAGAAGATTTCATTTAAATATTGATTAAAATTTTTACTTATTTAAATACCCAAAACACCTAGAACACACAAAAACACAAGTTATTATGATGCATGTACCTTTCCAAGAGTCTATACCATGTAATCGGTGTAGCCTCACTCGATCATTTGGTAGGACCCGAGTCCTTGAATCATATCACATGGAACACTAAAATCAGGCATCCTAGCCGGTCTTCCCTGGCCTATTTCACCCAAAAATATTTCCTAACACTATTTCTATATCATCCCATGAAAACCTTACTATGCCTAACCCGGAGCACCATTTTATATCTCAAACATTTCCATTGATACCATTCTATCACAACCCACCTTAACTAAGACGAAGGAGAGGATAAAAAATTTCCAGACCCATCCTTCCACATGTTGAAAAGAGATAATGAACCCTGAGTCCCGCCTTCAATAGGTTGTGGAGTGGTGACTAGAACCAATGGTATAAAATCAAACGTAATATTGAAGTCATTTCCCTTTTTATTTAGTAGGATTAGAATATACGATGGTAAAAAACCAAAAAACTAAAAAACTAATGGTAAAAGTATTTCTAGAACCCATTATTATATACATGATCAATGATAAACCCATACATGTTTACAAAAAAATCTAAATAGAATTTCCAAAAGAAACAAAATATCAACAAAAATTGTCCCGATGTACAAGCTAGTACGGCCCCGCACGGTCTCGTATGTCCTCCTAGAAACATGAAATCATTTTATATACATAGGGTGAGTATATAGGTATACATAGTATAGAAATCCAAAATCTCTCATGCACAAGTGTGGAGATAATATAATGCCCTATGAGAAAAATACAAATAACCAAAACACCTAGCAAGGAAAACTATCCACCCAACCATCCCAAAGCACACTACCCAAATAACACAAGTCCGTTAAAGTAATTATAATAGAACATCAACATTTGGGTACCCACACCTCTTTCCTAGTAGTTATTTAAGACATCCTACGTATCAGACCACCCCCTACATTTTTACGCCAATCCAACTGCCACCTCTACTACAACCTTATAGGCCACCATAACCATGTATACTTACCATAATCAACTAGGCCTTCACAACCCCATAACCACGCCTGAAGACACCTTGGATAGAATAACTACTTACTCATCCAAAGACACATGGGCCACATCCCAAAGACACTTGAGAAACAAACATGCCGCACACACCTTGGCCAACCACCACAAAGTACATTACCTAGAGAGTCTTGGGCTAAAAATAAACTTATGGCCATCACAGCCTGCCTGAAGAGTCTTAGACTACTTGAGAGTGGGGGCATAAAATAGATAATATCCATCCACCCAATTGGATGTTCAGAAAACACCCACCCCCATGAAATGGGTGTGTTCGGAATGATGTTATCAATGTTTGATGGAATGAAACTAAATCTATATTATGTTTCCTGTATAATAAAAAGAGGCACATAATATAACATTTACAAATTTAGGAATACGATTATAACCATAATTCTTTATTTAAAACACACATGATTTCAAATATAAAATTTCATGTTTTAGATATATACCTCAAAAAAACATGTAGTAATATTTAAAAAAGTTGACAGAAACCATCAAAACCGTAGCCAATTTTATTGTAGAATCATTATCCCCTAAAAATACCATTATTATCTCAATATAATGATCATATTATATGTTGTCCTCCCTCAACCATGTGTTTCAAAAAATGTTTAACTTTTCACTAAATCAATTTTCCTGGTCATCAGTACCTTTAAACTTATCCTTTTATATAAATTAACAATTAAAATTTTATTATAATCCTTATAAATTTTTTTATTTTTTAAAATAGAATATAATTTATTAAAATAATCCATAAAAATAATCATTTATTTAAAAGACAAGAATGTTTTTCATTGCACTTCATCCTTAATAATAGAATAATCTTTTCCATTATCTGATAGCAAGTTTTCATGTATATTCCATTAATGATTGGGCAATTAATTTGAATTGTGTATCATCTCATTAAATTTGAATAATTGAATGTTAGAAATATCATTCATGACCTGAAAATTATAACCATGGTTCCCAATATATTTACACATATAAGAAACATACATTCCATAAAATCAAGTACCATGGTGTATCTTTTCATAAATAATACATTTTTGAAACCCCTTCTTTACCTTCATCCTGTTTTACATTTTTTATGTGTCATAATCTTCATCTATATCTTCCTTTTATATACATGTTATATAGGTAATTATTTCCCTATCATGGTAGCTCATTATAATATGCTCTCTTATGATGATAATTTTTGGGAGATATGTTTCTTTCAGATGATGGTATTATGCTAATGAATAAGATGTTAATACATACTATTTAGATTACATGGATTTATATGGTTACCATTCCTACATAGAGTCACAATATCTAGAAAATATCGTACAATAGATTAGAACAATATATTAATAAATATAACTTATAACATAAAAACTGGTGAAATAATTAACATAAATTGAATGTTTTATACACAGTTAATCTCATAATCATATGCATGGTTTTTAGGGATATAATTATTTTCAAATTCATCATAATGGTTTATATGTAAAATATTAATTACACATTAAATATCCCCCATTATATTTAAACCATGTGCACAGTAAGACCTATTGTCTTGCAGCTCTTGATTATTGGGTCAAGACCGATGCATCCATTTCAGAGTTATTACCCCTTAGTACATTATTTATAGAAATTTGTACACTTAATGTATCCAAACAAGGATAAATTTATAAGAAAAATATATAAAAAGTTCTGTACCAAAACAATACAATGTTATTTTATTCATATTATCAAATTCGATCACCGAGTTATGTTATCTTGTCAATGTTTTAAAAAATCCCGTTATCGTGGTCTCTTCTAATATTTTTATGACACAAACTATAGAGACCCCGACCCCAGTATCCATGTTCCCATGTCTATTTTATTACTTAGAATAATACATAAAGAATCACATTAAAAGGGACTTAATATTTAATTAGTCATGGTATAATAGATACATAATTTATACTAAGATTAAATTTTGAAGCATAAAATAAAAAAAATTCTATTTATTGTTATTATTCATAGATTATCCATAGATATAAATCAAAAAATAATTCCTCATATCCTAGAGAAATAATACATAAGAAGGGGAGAGTTCAGATGCCCAGTAATGATATGGGTGCAACAAATCTATGAATAAATAAGGAATATTTAGTATGTCATCGTAAATATGTAAAACACATTCTATTTAATCAATATCATGATCATAACAAAGAAGGAATAAATAATGATCAAATAATTCCATAAATATATTCACATGAGAATGAAACATAAAGATGGATAATAAAACCAAAATAATAATTACTTCAGATATTAATAACTAAATTGATAATGATATAATGAATTATGCTGGACATCTAAAACATACTAATGAGGCATTATACTAAGATTTCAAAATAAAGGGGTAACGCCTTTGCTAAAAACCAATCTAGTTTGTCTCATTTGACATACTGATGCCTCATAGGGATAATGTAGGATATGTCCATCACTTACCTAGTCCAAATAATTTCTCATATTATAGAGCTGAAAAATAATCATCATAAGCATTATTATTTACAAACTAACATAATGTTTTTTAATAAATAACCCAATTAAAAATACCATTAAATGACCATTAAAATGATTTCTGATAAGATGAATAATTTCATTTAAAAAAATAAAAAAACATTAAAAAAATTTTAAAAATAATTTTAATGAAAATAAAAATTTAAAACATGAAAATCAAATTTTAAAAAATGTATTAGTCCGGATGGTGGAAAATTTTATTCATGTCGTATATGTTAAAAAATTATTCTTTCCACAAATTTAGTAACATCCAAACAAGATTTGTATTAATATGACCAGATTATTCCTTTCAAAAAAATTATTATAAAGTAAAAATAGTTACAAATTTGTTTAATATTTTAATTTTTAAAGGATAAAAATGTTCTCGGAAACATTTTTTAAAATGTTTATTTATGAAATTGGATTTTCTAATTGAGGAATGAAATAAAGATTAATTTTCAATAAAACCATTATAAATCATTTGAATAACCTAGTATCATAAAAATTGTACTATAAATTTTAGACATTATTGAATAACTATAAGATAATAATATATATTTATTTTTACGTATAAATATCAAATAATTCCACAATGTGATACAAAAACGTAGACAATATTGACTAGGAATGATATTTTCAAATAAAACCATTCTAATATAGTAACTTTTGAATCATAATCTCAATAAAATAAATCAAAAAAAGAAACATCAAATACCCTGATGATAAATACATTCCTGATATAACACATTAAAGGGATAATATATAATCCACAAAAAATAAATATGTTTTTAATATGGAATATATCTCATGGAAGTAGAAGAGAAACAATAAACTCTTACCTTGAGTTTAATCAACACATATCTTAATTATCTATAAAAACAATAATCATATGTGAATTATTTACATTATTAATAATATTTTTCATGTTTATTATTAATTTAATTTAACCAGTTTTATTTTTATATAAAACTATCTAATCGATGATATTTAATTAAGGTGTTTTGATGATATTTGACATCTATGTCAAAAATGTCTCTGGATGATTGAATATTGGTCAAATAGGATAGTATTTCAACAGAATAAGGTTGATAATACAGATATTATTATCAAATTTATAAATCAATTATACATTTAAAACCAGTCACGAATAATGGTAATGACAAATTATGTATGTTACAATCTTAGTGATGATAGCTCATACATATGCATGTGTAACGTTTCTATTTTTTGGCGATCACTATGGACAGGTGGTGTGTATTATTTTATCAATCCATAAATATCATAATTTCATTAATAAAATATTAGTTCAAAAATATTAATATATATCATTTATGAGGTTTGGCGATGAAAATAGTGTCACAACACTTCGTGAAGGAGGAAGTCCACATGTACACGAACAACATTATTATCTTTGAGAGACTGAAAATGTAAGAAATAATATGATATATTACAGTTTTAAAAAAAATATTTCATAATAATAATAATAATAATCAATTCATATATATAAAATATATCCCTAAATTATATCCTTATTACCTTCAATGTAAAGTATTAGTGAAAAATGAGCCACATCATTTTGTGAAGCTTTAATCTACTGTACACGAGAGCAACATTATCGTATCCCCAACGGAATGAAAATATAACAAATATATATGATATAATTACCCAATGGGTATAATTATATTATAGATATAATATATATATAACATATATTATCATCACACCTTATCGTGGGAGGTGTTGACTGATAATGTCTCACATCAGTTCAAGAGGTGGTGGTCCTCAACACACATAATCAATGTAACCAGTTCCAATTTGGGGGAAGTAGAGATGGATACATGTCATTAAAATAACATAATATCAAACATATAATTTATAAACCATATTTTTAAAACGTTCATATATGAATAATATCTTATGGATGAGGAAGATGAAATAAAACAATAGATAATTACAATTTTACCTATTATTAGACCTTCTATATAGGATAATACGTACTGTTTTTTGAGAATGTCATTATGAAAATAAGTCTTCGAGGATGATTTTATTGATTATGTGAAGTTATTTATTATTATATTTTATAAAAAAATGTTTTTAAGGTGTTAATGAGATATGAGAGGACGTGCATTTTTAGAAGTGAGGTGAGTGGCACACTTGTATTTTTTGAAAATAAAAAGGTGTACCCACATTTTTCACATAAAAAATCGTCAAAATAGATTATTATCAACAATTTGAAAATATAAGGTCAAAAAATGGACACAAAATGGGTGACGGATAAATGTTTTTTTAATATTAACAATCACCTTTATTGTATACCCCCAAATAAATCTATTTTTACCATTACCATGATTATTAATTTTATCTCTTTTTACTAATTATTATTGTTAATCATTAATATGTACATAATATATAATATAAATTATTCTGATTCCAAGAAAATAAAATACTTTTTTTAAAATTTCATTAATATATGTACGAAATTTTAATTTGACATTAAACCTACAAAAACAATGAGAATGTATGTTTTCAAAGGGAGAATATTGAAATGAATAAAATTATTTTATAGGAAAAGTAAATATGAAAATGAATTAAGTAACCATAAATGGATTAATAGATATGAAATTAAACTAATTTAACAATAAAAAAATGAAAATATAATTTCAATTTATAGAAAATTTAAACTAGAATGGAATTTTCAATTCAAAATCAATATTTTTCACTATTCTTCTATAATAGATATGTTTCAAAATAAGTACAATAATTAAAATTTTGAAATTATGATTAAAATTTTAAACATCCATTCATTAGTTTTATTTATACTCTCAGACACAACAATTAAGTAATGATGGTAATTCTTAAATAATAATATTTCAACAGAGTATTGTGTATTATTGAAATTTGATTTTGTGTACATTATAAGTTAATGAAGATATAGAATTTACCAAAAAAATACATCATTAGTTATTAGGATGCAATATTCACTTCCAATATTAGTGTTGGGTGTCATATACACTATGGGATATGATGTTCCTATATTAAATTTCTCACTGGGTTGCAAACTCATTCTATTTGTATCTCTTTAAATATTTTTAATATCATTTTTTCCATTAGTTGATGTAATTAAATTTCAATATTATGTAAAAAATAAGGTTAATTATACAATACCAAAAAAATAAATAAAATAAAATAATTAATATAATTTTATTATTCTAAATATAGACAATTGATTCATGAATAATTTTTTTTGTCTCTATATATACACATAATATATATTTAAAACAAAATGAGAGATATTATCAATCATTATTTAATTTATATAATACATTTTTCATTTTAATAGATATTTTTCCATTAAAAAATAAATTTCATGTGTAACATGATATTGGTCGATTTCCCTTAATCCAATAATAATTATGCTGAATAATTATAGCCTAATAACTTAATTATAACCAATATTAACATGATTTACCCTTTTTAGATGTGATAAAATTTTCCACCATTACTATTTATATTTATCATAAATAAAAGGGTTCTGTTTAACATATTTAATCCTATACATTCTATATATATTATCTATTTT
The DNA here is from genome assembly GCA_963277665.1 of Viscum album. NCBI lineage: Eukaryota > Viridiplantae > Streptophyta > Magnoliopsida > Santalales > Viscaceae > Viscum > Viscum album. Next base: position 1,254,007,681 of record OY728157.1, on the reverse strand, counting down.
ATTAAATTCAATACCAAAATGTTGGAGAAATTAATATTAATATTAGTGTACAAAACAAGATGAAAACAACTTATTACAGAAAGGTTGTTTCAATTATAAAATTTTGATTATTCTTATACCATGAAATGATAAATATTAAATTCATGTCAAAAAATTTGAATGCGTATATAATATATACACTAGATTAAAATTACTCATCCATATTTAATAATTTAATTTATTAATATAAAAAACATTATGCACATTAAAAACTATTTATCAGAAAAACATCACTTTTATTTTAAGAGTATTAATATTAAATTCTATTTATTTGATAACCAATGATTTCATTTATTATATTTATAGAAATTATATTTTTCATTTAATTAATTATTGTTATTCAAACCCCCCACTCGAAAAAATATAAAATTTCAATCATGTAATAATATTTTAATAATATATCAATATTCATTTAAAGTTGGTTCACTATTTAATGCAAGAAATCGAGGAAATAAAAATATTTATAGAGATTTGTTTTAGAAAACCTGATGGTTTTACATTCAACCTCTCACCCGGTATAAATTATTTTTCACATTAAATTTTCACTTTGATGAAAAAAATGAGAAAATCTCTATTTAATTAAACTATCATGTTCCCAAGTAGCTTTTTCAAATTTGGGGTTTCTCTAGATTACTATAACCATTATTGTAATATTGTTCCATAGAACTAATTCTCTATGAACCATGATTTTTATATGTTATTTTTTTTATTAAAGATCATTCTTCTGTGTCATGATCTTTTTATTCATTATATATGAAGGATCAGGTGTGTACATCCTCAATAGTGAAACAAGGATCACATAGTGATCTTAAGAGAGGGTTGGAGGAAGTTTGAAACAATAAGATACCATCTATACATGATCAAAAATAAAAAAGGGGCCAATCTACATATGGTTCATGTTTCCTGTCTTCCCATATCAAAAAACCCTTTTCTATAAGTAAATTCTTAGAAAAACATCCTCAATTACATCATATTCCAGACCACAGAAACGATTGTCACCCAAAATCTTTGGTACGGTCAGAGCTAACTTCATGTACTTATAAATAGATAAAATCTTATAAGATCCTTCCTCAAATAGTTCCCAATAACATTATTTCTCTAAATTCATCCCAATTTGTGGGAGTTATAAACTTATTTCTATCGAGTGATGCAGAAGGAGCCATCTGAATTCCTGGGTTAAAGATAATATTGTAAGAAAGATTAAATTTGGGAAAGTTTTTATTACAACTAACTCATAAATTCATAGAATCATATTTAATAATATCATATTGGATTTTAATGGTTCTCTCAGACTAAATTTTTTTTGGAGGATGATATTCCATACTGAAACATAACAATATATTTAAAGCCTGATAAATACATTCCTATAACACCAAGGAAAACCTTGGAACCCAATCAAATACAATAGAATTTAGTACTCCATAAAATAATTAAACTCTATTAATGTATATTCTAGAAATACGATTGAAATATAAATCTTATATAATAGTAATTAAGTGTTCTAAATTAAATAGATGATCAACTAAAACCAATATATTATTTTCTTTTTATAATTTTTTTGGGGTATCTAAATAAAATCCATGGTGATGGTTTTTCATTTCCAATATATTAGGAGAAAGGGAATTCTCGAGAGTGGCCTTTTCGAACCCTCCACACTCAAGAACCCCCCTCTCCACGAGGAGATCATCTGGGGATGCCCCAGCCGGGGAGGAGCCGTTGTCAGCCGAGATGACTTTGCGTCCCATGGGTCATTTCAAATATAGTTTATGTAATGTGTGTTACATCCCATATTAATTGTGCCACTATGAATTTACTTCTCGATATACCAAGTATCGTGATGCATATCATGTAATATCTCTATCTAAGTTGTCTAAAAATAAATAATATTTCTTATTTCATTACAACTATGTACATCTAGGATGAATAGAGAATGGTGAACTATGATCCCTTCAAAAAACTCCTTTATAAAATCTAATTTTTGTTGGACACATATAATATTTATAAGCATAAAATCCCTAATAATAAATCTTGAAATTATGTTCATTTTCACCTCTCTTTTCATCGTCGAATCTTTTTTTTACCTCCTTAATCCAAAAATAGATATACAGTTCAAAATTTATTTAAGAAAGATATGATCCATCCCCATCCAGATAGATTTTGAGATCTATCCTTTGAAAATACATAATTATTTGATCCTTTTCTAACCTCATTATTGATATCCTAGCAGTGACCATCTAACTCAAGGTATCATCCACCTTGTTTTCCATCACTGGGTTGTAATTTATTGATAATTCATAATCATCATTCAGATCCAACTATATGTGTTGGTGAATGTTTGTATAATTCTGAGTGAACTTATACTTTAGTCATTGGTGATAAATTTTTATGTAACACCCCAAGATTTCATAGTACGATATATCATTAATGTAATTCAATAGCTTGTGCTACATGCAACACAGATTTTGAGCGCACCACAACGTACCAAACTGGTCGTTCAAAAAGCAGTTATGAATAGTTTTAACAGAATTTTGAATCTTATATACTATATATAATTTTATCATTCATAATATGTGTTTATTAGACATAATATAAGATCAAATATATATTTTGTAAATAAAAGAAGTATTTATCAGAAAATGCAATGTTACGGCCCTTTAATGGCGAACCATTTTTAAAACCAATATTTTAAACTTTTATATATTCAATTTAATTAAATTAATTTCTTTTTTAGAATAGGGACATAAAAATTTTGTTTTGATAAATTTTTGGTACTTTTCTGATAACTTATATAATGAAGAATAGTTAAAATAGTAAATTTTAATTGAAAACACTTTTTTAATCGAAATAATTTATAGTGATAAATTAATAATTTTAATTTTTTGGAAGTATAATTAGATTATATTTTTACCATTTAATATAATTTAAGTTATTATAAGTAATTTTACATTTTAATTTGACATAAACACATGTCAATATTTTGATAGTTTTTACGTTTTAAAAAAATGCTTTATGGTTTTTATAATAGAAATTAATTTTATTTTAATAAATAAAACATAAATGTTTTCAATTTGGTATAATAGAATTTATTTTTTAATTTAGAATATCAAAATTAAAAAAGGGTGATTTTTTTTTATTTTTCTAAAAATGTTTAATTTTTTTATGATTAGTGAAAAATAATAAGTTATTCTTTAAAACCGATTTTTTAGTAATTAGTTATAATATTTTAATTTATTTTAGGTCAATATAGATACATAATACCTATATATGACCAATTTAACTAATTGGATTCATTTTATAATAATTTTAGATACGTAAAATTTTATTGATCATTTCAACGTCTTCTAGACACCTTCTAGAAGCATTTAAAAATTCTCATAAAACATATTTTTACCTTTTTTTTGTGTTGAATTTAAATATTCCAAGAGATATGGTTGATATCAGGAAGTATAATGTGGTTCAATTAGATAAAAATATTTTTTTTTGGTGAATTGTAACTTTTGACTTTTATTTGCCACTTTAAAAAGTAAATTGGGTAATTAAGGTAAAAATGATATCAGAATTACCCTAAAAAATGTCTTAATTCTAATGGTTAAGTGTAATTTGATGAAAAAAACAATAATAACAAAATAATATCCTATTTTATCAACTTTTATTAGATTTGGACATTTGTTATTAATTTATTCAAAGAAGAGTTAAAAGTGTTAAATTCAAAGATTAATAACTAAAATATTTTTTATTGAGAGTTAAACACAATACAAATTTGACTATAAATATTAATTTTAAAGATAAAAAAATTTACCACATAATGTTATTTTATTTATAAATTTTAGAAATTATATAATTTAATTTATTTTTGACATAATGGTGATGCTGTAATTACCTCATTAATGAAATATTAAATTAATTGATATTATAAATATCTAAATAAATTTAAAATGAAAATTCTGATGAATTACACTAATTGTCAAGGATAATATGAAATTTTAGGGTTTATTATATTTTTTTTGATGTGATAAGGTTTTTAGGACATTCAAAAATACAAAATACCAAATAGTGTCAAAATGGACATAAATTAATTTTTAAAAGAAATACTATATTATTGGCTGATATAATATTTCTAAAAATCTATGGATCGGAAAAAGAGCTTAAAAAATATTATATATGTCATCAATGAACCACTTGAGGGTCTCTTTTCAATTTTATATTAGTTTTATTAACCATATAGAGTAAGAATACATGAAGACACAGTAAAAATTAAACTATTTGACTAAGTGTTAAATCTAAAAAATAATGTTAAAATAAAACATAAACTTCTCTAAAAACTATGTGTTGAGAGGATTTAAAACAAAAAACACCTAAATCATAAAATTAATTTATTAAGTTCCATTAAAAATAGAATATGATTTTATAATATATTATTATTTTAATCTTTTTTTAAAGTGACCTTCACCCCTCTTATAAAAGGGCACTTCCCCTTCTCTCAAAATCACACCCGAAACCCATTTGGCTCATCCAACCTCTACCCAAATATCCTCCCAACATTAATACCTTCATCCTAGAGTCCATTAGTTGGTCAAAAATCCAACCAATAGATCCCTTTTGATCAAATCAAAAGGAAGAACCTGAAAAAGAGGTAAATATTTCATCACCTCTTTCATGTTATTTTCTTCTTCCACATCCTTATTATTTTTTCTTTCCTTTCTAAAACTAACAAATAAATTATCTTATATATACGGTGATGTTATTATTAATATTTTACAACAATATTTGTTTTTATATCTATCCTATAAATGACAAAGTCATCATACGTGTGTAAGTACGGTTTACCGTCTACCCGTCATCGTTTAGTTTGTTATTCAAACACTTCATTATTTGGATGGGTATAGTAAAGAGTATAAATGATGTAAATAATAATTAGAACATTATAATGATTTTGTATATATGATATAACATTGAATTAAATAATATTTCATCATCAATATAATGATATTGTTGCTCGTGCATATGTACTGATTACCATCTCCACGACGTGATGTGATTCATTCCCACGTTCGTCATTCAATGATGATCATAAAAATATATATTTTTCATAAGTATGTAATATATGATATAATATTTCTACTTTATATCTATATATAAATATATATGTTCATATATATGTATATATTATTCACTTACTACCGTTCAATACGATATGAAAACGGAAACAACATTTATGCATATGTACGACCTACCGTCTCCATAAACAGTGCCTTCCATTTCATATAACTGTATACTATAAATATTTATATTCTAAATATATATTATATATAAATCAAGGGTTATATTCTAGATGTATTTAAATCATGATCTAAATGATACAATCAAGAACAACTAGTTAAAACAATTAAGATAAAGAAAGTAATTATTACCCAAAATGATAATTTAACATGGAAATAATTACTAAATGGTTAGTATAAAGTCATAAATTAAATATGAATGATATAATAAATATAAATATAATAATGGTTTAATATAATAACATACTATGGACATTATATAGTTGGTTTAACGTACCATCGACAAAAGGAATGTGCAATGTAAGGGTTAATTTCAGAATCTCTTTATTATCTGAGGTTGTTTTTATGTATGTATCTACTACGACATCTTTATCATCCACATCTGTGTTTTCATAAAAAATGTATTTCAAAAAAAATTACTCATTAATATACTATGTGGTAATGTTATTTATACCCTTGTTTTACTTTTTATAAAATGGTTTCAAAGGAATCTTTTCGTCCTTTTCCAAACAACATACTTTATGACCCATTCGAGAAAATTATGGTAAGAATGTTTTTTTAACATATACGATGAGTGTAGCAATTTTACACCATTATAACATCGTCGAATCTTCCCTTAAAATATTATAAGAATATTTTCAAAATAAATGTTATCTTTTATAATTATATGACTTTTAAAAGATTTCCAAATAGAAATAGATATTTCTCTAAAAACGTTTTGATTTAATCTTTGTCATCATCCTTTGATTGATTTTATGATTGTTTGATGTTGACCTATTATGATACAAATCATCCATATTGTATTTTAGGTTTCATGATATGTTTGACTATGGATGTGTTATTCTTATACCATTCATGGTTTATGAATAAAGTATTGACATTTCATATGCTAGTTTTAATACGAATGTTTGTGTTATGTTTAAACCTTTTAATATGAGGAATGCATTAGACTTGGTAAGTGATGGGTGGAAACCTATATAGTTCTTCAATGAATTGGTAGGTCTCATGAGACAAACTAGTTTCATGGAACAAGGCCTTGAAAAAATTTTATTTTAAGTCTTGGCACATGTCCTTGACTATGGGGTTTTGAAGTCTAGCATTATGCATTCCATCATTATGAAACTGTATATTGATATTAGATGTTATTATTCGACTAGTATAATATCCATGTCTATATGTAAATGGAATTATTTGATTTATCTTTTCCATATTATGCTGATGTTTATGTTGAAAACAATTTTGTATTAGTCTTATACATTATCTCAAATTTTTATACTTATTTATAAATGTGCCCACTATATTGTAATCCTTACTAAGAATCTAATATCACCCCTTTCTATGTTTTATTTTTTCCAAGATGAGAAGAAGTATATTATGACTGACCTGCAGGGAGAGTCTACAGGATATAAATGTGTTAAATGGAGGCAATGTTGTTATTTTTGTCATTTTATAATTTAATGTAACGTTTATGTATGTAATCTATTTTACAAGATTGCTAAATTGATCGGTCCTTCGGGACATGATTCCTTGTAATGATTCCAATGTTATGTAATAATGCACTGACTCTGGGTAGTTGGGGTCGAGGTGTTACAGTTTCTATCAAAGGATTTTTATCAATAAACATGGAAATAGATTTAGATAAACTCTAATTAGAGAACAATACCCAAAGATAGTATTTGAGGATCAGTATAGAAGAACATCCTAGAATTTTGGAAATGTAGAGATTTTGTGTTTTTTCCAAGCAATACATCTCTATCTGCATATGAGCATGTATAAGAGACTCTGGCACAGATGTATCTCGGAGTGATAACTCTAACAAGGAGTTTCGGGCATGACCTGGGGTATCTTGGTACACGAAAACGGGCCTTGCAGCACTCTTGGTTACGACACTCTGGGGGGATATGCTTAAGATAATTCACATTTTTATACAAGCCATTATGAATGATTTAGGTGAAAATACTTCCTCAAAGAAAACATTTTATGATTATAGATTACATGCATCATATTTTCAATTTATGTTTTGTATTTTACATGTTTTGAATTATGAATTGTGATTCATAAACTAAAATAGTGTATTCCATTGTTTATAAATGGTGCCCAGTAGATGGAATAAGAACTCCAGTAATACGCATGATCTAAAGAGTAAGAAGGATCATATCATTCATGGTATTAAGACAAAATTTAGAAAGGAAATAGTCTCTCACATATTCTCATCATATGAAGAAATAGTATCATGTATTAATAAAATAAGTAAAGAATTTTCTATGTCCTATGCCTTTGAAGGGACGTAAGAGAAGAAAATGATGGAAGAGAGAAAGATGGATTAAGGGAAGAGGGGAAAGATGAATTTCCCATATGTAATATATGTGGAAAGAATAACCTTGGTAAATTTTTGAAGGTAATGGTAGTTTTTTATAAGTGTGGAGAAAAAGTAACCATGTACATGATTACATGGGTAAAAAAAGGATTCAAATGTACAATGATTTATCTACAAGCAGTTGTGAAATTATGCGAAAAAATTTCCCAATCATCAGAGTATTCCACAAATGATGTTATTGGATAATAATAATGTTATGATACTACTGAAGATGAATAGGAATTATTAGAGTTATTATGTTATTATTAATGTATTATGTCATTTGAGTATTGTATTAATGATGTACATGTTATATGAATTATAGAGTATATAAGGATTGTACTGCAGTACTATTTCATTAAGGACTTGAGATTGTGTGGAACAAAGAAAAGTGACTCAATAGCAGGTAATTTTTTTGGAAAATATATGTTTTAGAGAAAGATAAAGTATAATATAGTTTTGATATTGAGGTTGTGATTTTTGAATAATATATAATGATTTGGATAAATTATATTGGATATTCTGGACTACCTTAAATATGATTAATGCTTTGTATATTCCATAGTTGTTTATGTTTAAAGCATTTTTGGATAGAAGGATTTTATCCATATTTTATAAGGAATAAGGGAGTATGAATGCAATCAATAAGGTTTTTTTTGTAATTCAGGGTGTTATAGTGTTTTAAAATAATATATGATGAAGGTATTCACATGTTATTACGGTGAAAAAAATCTTCATTGTGTTTACCTTCCTTATAAACTTTGTACTGTGAGTTTGGACACAAGTATTTTGGATATGTCTAAAGGATTAAATCAATTAATTCTGACTTCAGATACTATTTATATGGATAAATCATTTCTTGAGATAATTTTTGTATTATCATAAAAATGATAACACTGATATCGGGTGGAAACCTGTTGCATCCGTCTAGGCCGTGAGTGATGAACCCACAACTAATGGGTGAAAAGGGTTCATCACCTACCACTGGCCTATGTGATGTCCTTGTTTGTATTATGTAGTTTTTAAAATGGTCTTAAAATTGAATTATAAATTTATTATTTTTGGAACCTTATATGATTAGGATAAATAGAATATTTTTTAAATTGAATTGTATTTTGGAGTGAAAGCCAAGTTTGTGGTAGGATTTAGTTGAAAGGTGAAACTCTACTTATCAAGTATATTTTTCCAACTTATTCTACGAATAAATTAATTCATAAACTTTAGGGAAGGGATTTTAAAACCAAAAATTTGTTATCCTAAAACCTTATTCTTTGTTGAACCGGTGATTTTTTACATCACCTTAGATTGATGTCTTTGAGGTTCTAAATTTTACACTTATTTTTGATTGATGACCTCAATCACCCTCTATAAATATTAAATTTCTTCATCCAATTATATGTCTTTATTTTCCACCAATTTTATCTGAATAGAGATCATAATTTTGTGGTGACGTTTTCATTTCCCTTTCCCTCTTAAAAAGGCTAACTTTTATTAAACCAATTTCTGATGTGGGTTTTCAACAAAGGTATTTTTTTATAATTAACCATTTATTTTTGAAGAACATTTTCAAATTGAAAGGATGAAATTTATTTAAGTAGGGGTGAATGTAACAACCAAGGATTTCATACTATGTTATCTCATTAAAGTAATTCAACAGCTTGCACTACGAGAAACATACAGTTCGAATGCACCAGAACTAACCAAACCGGTCGTTCAAAAAATGGTTATGAATAGTATTAACTCCATTTTTATTCTTATATACTATATAAATTTAACAAACATATTATGTGTTTCATAGACATAATTTAAGATCAAATTCATTTTTTTCAGATAAATGTAGTATTTCTTAAAAAAGGAAATTTTACCACCTCTTAATAGAGACACCTTATTAAAACAAATATATGACAAGTTTATATATTCAGTTTAATGAAATTAAATTATTCTTTAGAAATGGGACATAAAATTTTATTTTGGATAAATTTTTGGTACTTTTTTGATAAGTTTTATATTTTGATGAATAGTTAAAAATACTAAATTTTAATTGAAAACATATTTTTTCAATTGAAATAAATTATGGAGATAAATTATTCATTTGAATGGTTTGTTTTTATTATTATATTATATTTTTACCATTTAATACAATTTAGGTCATTATACGTAATTTCACATTTAAATATGACATAAACACATGTCAATCTTTTGATAGTTTTTACTTTTTATAAACCCGCTTTTGGGATTTAACAACGGGAAATAATTTTAAATTAATAAATGAAACTTACAGGTTTTTGACTTTGTAAAATAGAAAATATTTTTTAATTTAGAATATCAAATTTAGCATAGGGTAAATTTTTGGTATTTTTCTAAAAACGTTCAATTTTTGATGAATAGTGAAAAACACTGTAATATTGTTTAAAACCGACTTTTTAGTTAAGAAATTAGTTAATTTATTTTAATTTATTTTAGGTAAAAATAGACACATAATACCTATATATGTTCAATTTAATTCATTGTATTCATTTTATAATATGTTTAGATACATATAATTTGGTTGAACTTTTTTCCACCTTTTACCCACCTTCTATTAGTATTTGAAAATTTTCATAAAACAAAATTTTGCATCTTTTGTGTGTTTAATCTCAAAAATCTGAGAGACATGGTTCATATATGTATATAAAATGTGGTCCAATAAGATAAAAATATTTTCGGGTGAATAGTAACTTTTGAGTTTTATTTACCAATGTTGAATGTAAATAAGGTCATTACGGGTAAAAATGATATTATAATTACCCTAAATCATGTTTTATTTCTATTGGATAAGTGTAATTATACCAAAAACAATATTAGGAATAAAATATGATCTGATTTGGTCCACTTGTATTAGATTCATACATTTATTATTATTTTATTTAAAGAAGAGTTAAAAGTTTTATATTCAATGTTTAATAACTAATCCTTTTTTTGGGTTAAACACAATATAAATTCAACTATAAATGATCATTTGAAAGAAAAAAATATTTCCTACATAATGGTATTTTATTTATAATTTTTAGACATTAATTAATTTAATTTTTTTATGACACAATGATGACGTAGTAATTACATTATTAATAAAATATTAAAACAATTGATATTATAAATATACAAATAAATTTAAATTGAGACTTATGATGAATTCCACTAATTTTATAAGTTAATATGACATAATAGGGTTGATTAGATAAATTTTTTCTATGTGATAATGTTGTTATGACATTCACAAAAATAAAATACCAAATATTGTCAAAATTGACATATATTAATTTTTAAAACAAATACTATATTATTGGTTTATATAATGTTTCAATAATATAATTTTTGTCTAAAGGTCTTAAATAATATTATATATTTCATTAATTAACCACTTGAGGTTCTCTTGATATTTTAACATATGTTTATTAACCATATAGTGTAAAATACAGGAAGATGCGGAAAAAGTTAAACTATTTAACTAAGAGTTAAATCTAAAAGATAAGGATAAAATAGAAACCTAAACTTGTCTAAAACCTATTGGATGAAATGATTTGGATCCATAACCACCTAAGGCTCAAAAAAAAATCATTATTATCCATTATTAACTGCATATGTTTTTATAATAAATTAATATTTTAATCCTTTCCTTAAGTGACCCTCACCCCTCTTATAAAAGGGCACCTACCCTTCTCTGAAAATCACACATCCAAAGCCATTTGTCTGGTCCAGACCCTACCCAAATATCCTTAAAATATTCCTCCCATAATTATAGAGGCCTTAATTTGGTCATAAATCCATCCTATGGTGATTTTTTTATCAAATAAAAAGAAAGAACCCGAAAAAGAGATAAATATTTGATCACCTCTTTCAAGTTTTTTCTTCTTCCACTTCCTCTTTATTGAATTTTTCCATTCTAAAATAATAACTCCACTATATTATATATAATATAATGTTATTATAAATATGTTAAAACAATATTAGTTATTCTATCTATCCTATAAATGACAGTGTCACCATATGTGCGTACGTATGGCTTCCCATCTCCACGTCGTTGTGTAGTTTGTTATTCAGACACTTCATTATTTGTGTGAGTATAATAATGAGTATAACAGATATAAATAATAAATATAACATGATAAATAATTTTAATATATGATATACCATCCAATTACATATTATTTCACCATCAATATAATGATATTGTCGTTCGTGTGTACGTACTAATTACTATCTCTACGACACAATTAGATTCATTCCCACATTCGCCATAACACAATGTTTATAAAAATATATATTTTTAATAAGTATGTAATATATGGCATAATAATTCTATTGTACATGTGTATATATATATATGAACTTACATATATCTTATTCACTTACTTCTGTTCAATACGATATTAAAATAGAAACAACGTTTATGGGTATATACGACCTACCGTCTCTATTAACGGTGTCTTCCATTTCATATAACTATCTATTATAAATATTTATATTCTAAATATATATGATATATAAATCATGTTTTATATTCTTTATGTATTTAAATCATGATCTAAATGATATGATCAAGAATAACTATTTAAAACACGTAAGATAATGAAAGAAATTATTACTCAAAATGTCAATTTAACATGGAAATCCTTATTAAATGGGTAGTATAAAGTCATAATGAATCTTGTATGACATAATAAATATGAGTAATGTTTAGGTATAATTTAATAACATACTATAGTCATTATAATAGAGGTTAAACATACCCTCAACCAAAGTAAAGTGCAAGGTAAGGGTCGATTTAACAATCTCTTTATTATACGAGGTTGTTTTTACGTAAGTATCTACTGGGACCTCTTTATCATCCACATCTTTGTTTTCTTAGAAAATGTATTTCATAACATTTTTACTATTTACTAGACAATTTTTTAATGTTATTTATACTCTTTTTTTTTACTTTTTATTAAATTTATTGAAAGGAATATTTTCTTCATTTTCCAAACAAGGTACTTTATGACCCATTCGACAAAATTAAGGTAAGAATGATTTTTTAACTTATACGATGAGTGCAGATATTTTTCATCATTTTTAAATCATCTAATAATCCCTTACAATATTATAATAATATTTTAAAAATAAATATTTTATTTTATAATTATATGTCTTTTAAATAATTTCAAAATAAAAAGTGATATTTCTCAAAAAAAAAGTTTTGATTTCATCAATGTCAGTATCCTTTGATGGATTTTAATTCTATTTGAAGTTAATTAATTATGATACAAATCTTCCATATTGTATTGAATATTTTGTGATATGTTTGACTTTGGGTGTGTAATTCTTATACCATTAATGGTTTATAGATAAATTTTTGACATTTAGTATGCTAGTTTTAATACAAATGTTTATGTTATGTTTAAACGTTTTCATATGAGGATTGCATTGGACTTAGTAAGTGATAGGTAAAGCCTTATATAGCTCATCTATGCATTAGTAGGTTTCATGAGACAACTAGTGTCTTGGCCCAAGGCCTTGAAAAAATTTATTTGTTGTCTTGGCATGAGGCCATGACTATGTGGTATTAATGTTTGGCATTATGCATTCCATCATTATGAAATTGTATAATGATATTACATGTGATTATTCGACTAGTATAATATCAATGTGAATATGTAAATGAAATTATTTGATTTATATTTTCCATATTATGCTGGGTTTTATGTTTAAAAGGCTTTCGTTTTAGTCTTATACACCATCTTAAATGTTTTTTCTTATTTATGAATGTTTCTGCTATATTGTTATCCTTACTGAGCATCTGAGCTCACTCCTTTCTATGATTTATATTTCACAAGATGAGAAATGTATATTATTAATGACATGCATGGATTGTATAAGGGATATATGTGTGGTCAATGGAGCCAATGTCGTTGTTGTTTTTCATTTTATAACGTAATGTAACATTCATGTATGTAATAAATATTTCAAGAGAGCTATACTAATCAGTCCTTCGGGACATGATTACTGGTATCAATGCCAATGTTATATAATAATGCACAGACTCTAGTTAGTTGGGGTCGATGCACTATATAAACATCACACCTTTCCCCATGAATAAAAATATGTGGTATCATTAATGAAAAAATTACCACAAATAACTCAATTTAATGAGTTGGATAATTTTTATCAGGGGTCTTCATTTAGATTGAGGCATACACTATCACCATATCATTTTACACAAAAAAATTTAGAGTCCCTTCATAAATGAATTAGTTTAAATAAAAAATCATTTACCACTACAAGTTATTGTAATCATAGGATCTCTAACCCACCATATTTCATCTCCTAAAAATTATTCTCACATTCTTTGATCAACATAAAATTACCCGATTTCTAGATCACTATTGTGATTACATTAGATAATTATGACAAATCTCTTACAAAAATTCCATAATATAAATAAAATCCAAGAAAACATCATATTTAAATTGTTATGGTTTTTATTCCATTTCATAATAAATTATGTCTTTTAAGAATCTTATAATATACAGTCACATGAGATAATATTACTCTAGAATTAAACATTATTAAGAAAAAATTCACCCATGGTAATTTTTTCATAATAGTTATCCTTCCTTAGGGATTCAACATGCTCTTCATGTGATATTCATGAGCGTCAATGATCATTTAGTATACAAGAATATCATCTAAAAATAGCACAACACATTGTACTTTTTAATTACTAAAAACTCTATTAATTAAATAAATGTATAGAAAGGTTTCATTAGAAATAAAAAATACTTCATGATAAATTAATATTGTCCATACTACGTATATAAGTCTATCATGTGTATAAAATCTTTCATAACCCTTAATTGATTATATAATAAATGAAATTAAGGTTACAAAAAACTATTTATATCTATGTATTTGATCAAATAAGACAATAATAAACGGTAGAGTATTCTTATTCATGATAGTGATTTGTTATATTCTCAATAATCATTGGCATATATGCATTAACCAAACATTGTATTTTTTTAATGGAATATTTGAACACCATTCAGATGCACTAGGTAATATGTATACCATTTCAATATTCCTTTGGTGTTGATTCTTCAGGTCATGTAACTCAATAGGGACCAATCAATAAGGATTATTTTAAATAAATATTTTAACATGATATTTTTATATTTAAAAATCAAAATTATGATTCAAAGGTACACCAAGTAATTATTCAATAAATAAATAATCAAATTACCATAAATTATTTTATCTCGAATGTTATTTTTTCCAAAACCATATTAAATAGTAAACCTTCATGAATTATAATTAACTCCCATAATATAGAATTAATTTCTATTGAATGTCCTTATTCATCCACGCATTAAAGACAGATCGTATATTCATTGTGAATATGATATGTGACATAAATTCCTGATAAATTGATATGGGATTCATATAAATAAATCCATTCCATGCCTAAAACCACATTAATATTATCTTAAGGGTAAATCATACTATTTACAAGATGAAATTTAGAAGAAACATCACTCATAGAAGGTCTATAAATTTGAGATGCTACAGTTGTACCTTTTGGAGTTATTATATATAGAATAATATATGTTTTGTGAGTTTACACTATGATACCCTTAGTAAATTCATTACATATAAATGACTGTGTAAATCCAGGATAATAAAAGACGTTAACTATATTGTAGTGCATGAAAAGTACATGTTACACCACATTATTTTTATAACCCACTTTGGTTGTCTTAATCTCCTTAGATTTACCTTTTTTAAAGTTCAAAATATGTTGTGGATACTTATATTAAAAACCATTAGATTCATAAATTTTTTGGCATAATTCAAATATTTTATTTCATATGATGAACTGGAGTGTGGGTTCTACAATTTTTTATGTCTTCATTAATTCCCTTGAATGTTCTATAATATTCTCCCCATATCGACATTCAAGAAAATTATGTTCAAGCTCTCCACATTTAAATAACTTCCTATTTCCATTTAGTAAATTCTATTAATATTTCATCAAAAATTTATAGCATGTAGATTTTTGGAATTTCATTACAACATTTGATTTATTTATGTTTTCATGGGACTCGATCTTCTTTATGTTATTGGAATCATGGGAGTTATGGGAATCTTGAATGATCATTTCTGCATTCAGTGGACATCAAATAATATAGTTATAGCTATTGAAGTCCCTTATAGATAAATACATTCATAGAATTTTTTTAAGCCCCAATAGAATGAATCAATATTATATTAATGTATCATAATTATTCTAGATAGATACCATTAATTTCTTGTAAAAGTTTCCTGAAATGTAACAATTTATTCATAATCCTTTTTCGTTATCTTTAGGAATTACATATCCAGCATTGTAGTTAGAATACGAGTAAATTAATTTCTAAAGAATATCCACTTATATTCATATCATTATAATGATTGAATGTCATCCTCTTACATTAGATACATAATAATGTTCCACCATTGATTTATTTATCCTTCCAGATGATAGTTATCTATGAATATAATTTCATGCCCCAAAAAAATTGATGAATATGAAATATTTTTTCCACACTGATTATCAATCACTAAACCACTTGGGGATCAAAGGATCTACTAAAATATTGAGGTCTTTTCCTTGTGAAATATTAAATATTATGTTTTTCCCTCCCTTGTTCATTTTTAATCATGGATGTATTAATAGAATGATTATTTTCTTGAGATAAACATCAAGATTCTACATTCTACATCTAATAATATTTGGTGTATTATGTCTAAATTCGTGGCATTACCCATCAAAATTCACATTAACTACATTCCGTATGTTTTTTTTCTATAAAATAAAATGAAAACCATATTGTTAAATAATAATTACAATGGATAAAAAGATAATCATTAAAAATGTACAAATCGGGACACCTTCTTCTATGATGCCCTATGTTTAACTTAAGCCATTCATAATGGTTACCAAATCATTATGTTATTCTCCGATACATAGAATTATAAACATGAGGTATATAAAATATTTCTAAACCAAATCAAAAAATAATTAAAATACCTTGCATAGATTCCAATTATAGTGTCTTGATAATTTCATACCCAAATATTACATATTTTCAATGAATATTCATTTCCTATCATTTTGATCTACACCATAACTATAATGGTTTATTTTAATTAGAGAATAGATAAATAATATTCTTAATTCCTAAATGATCATTATAACCTCCCATAATTATCTTCAAAGTAATAACTCCTCATAGTCATATCCTATATAAAAAATTCATCATAATATAAAAAATGAAATATAAGAATGAGTGAGATCATATACATCATAAGGGTAATCATGGTATATATAGGTATCACCCTTTACATTATGGATTCCATACATATTTGTTCCAAAAATATAATAAAATTCATCATATCATCAGATCACACCCCATGAAAATAAAACAGGTTATATATTTCATCAAATAATAACAATACCGATGAAAATGGGTTTCATAAACATAAAATCATCATCAACAAATAATACAATATTGAGAAAAATAGAGATTGTATCACTATATCACATCTCCATTAAAACATAAGAAACACATTAGTTCTTATATTTGATTAATATAAATACTATATAATAATCATTGATAAAATTTAAGAGGTAAATAAGCTTTTCATATTGAAATCACAAATCAAAAATGAAACATTTCCAAAAAAACATGTAAAAAATTTATTGAATATCTAAAACATATAAAGGAATATGTAATTTATTTCATTATCAGGAAATGATAATATTTCATTATTTTCTTTTATTTTAAAAATGACATTCCATTCATATTTTTTCAACAAATGAACATCATTTGGAAAACTTTTTTAATTTTCCTCCAAAATGATGTTTTAATGTTAGAAATGGGTTAAAATTAATTTTAAAAAATAATAATATATCAAAAAAATAATTATTTAAATCATTTTTAGAAAATAATAATATTGAAGAATATGTATTTTGTAGTGAAAATTAAAATAATTAAAATTTTAAATATATACAATATCTTGATCATCAAAAAATAATTTGGGAAAAATTATAGGTAAAAATATATTATTAATAGATAAATATGTAGAATAAAATGAAATGATCTCATTATAAAAGGATAATATGATTTCCTTAATGGAAATTCAAGAAAAAGAATCCTGATTGAAATAGGATTGAAATATTAATCCACTAACTTAACTCTCACCATTTTTCATTTTCATTAAAAATATTGTATAATAAATATTGGTTTATTAAATATTTTTGACATAAAAATATCCCTATGTATCACACCATTTATGATATATTTATTTATAAATGTCCATTTTTCTTAATAATTTTTAATTAAAATCGTTAATGTGGGTGACAACTTCTTGGTTTTCAATGAATTGTTCCATTATGCGGTACATGTCCATAGACATTTTCTAGAGATCCATTAATTCCAGAATATTTATAATTTTAAAACAATAATTTATATTCATTATATACATATTTATAAATATCGATTCAAAATTAGATAATGGAAAATTATTTACATTATTTCTAGAGGTGATAGGTCGTACATACACTTCGACACAATTTCCATTTGTTGATGGATAATATGAATAAAATGTAAAAAATAATTCACTATTTTGGTATCATTATAATATCATATATATAATAGAAATTAATTAAATTTATCATTTATAACATCCAATTGTAATTGAAAAAAAATCACATCATTGAAGTTTTAGTCCACACGTACAAGCAAGAAACATTATAGTTTTTTACATTTATTTTGATGGTAAGAAGGTATATTGGATATTATTATTCCATATGTATAATTGTTTCATAAATATATTATATAATATATAATTCCTTCATAATAACCATCCCAAAAAAAATTTATAGAAAATTGAATTGTATTGCTATGTGGAAATTATAGGTCTTTTGTACGCACGAGTAATACTTTTTCTTCTGATTTGATAGGAAAGAGAGTAGATAGTGGTTAATTAATAAAAATAATAACATATAATCATATTAGTTATACCAAATTTAATAAATTATTATAAATTCAATGGGTTTTTAGATGGTAAATAAGATGTCAATAGAATGTGATTGGTTGAGGTGATCACCTCTTCATTAAATTAACTACTTTTGATCTCATCTTATGGATCCTATTATTATTATTTTTTGAATAAAATGTCCTATAGAACATTGATAAGCATATTTTAAGTTATTTTTTTATGTTCTAGTAGATATATAGGTCTCAATTCGTTATCCAAATGTGAGGGTAGAGATTTCCTTTTAAAATCGAGTCATGGGAATCCTCTATAATATTTTACAATAATACATTATAACTAAGAGATTTTCTTTGCAAAATTCCACTAAAACTCAATTTATTTTTATATAAGATATTATTTGTGGTTATATTATCATAAAATAAAATTTTTAATTGTTTTTGTTTCATTATTAACCTTATAATTTTTATTATCAACATGTTTGACAAATTTTAACATTAAACTTTGTAACACATTTTTCATACATAAAGGTTTATAATTGTACATACAAGGCTAAAAATGGATGATAAATTTTTTTGGAGTGAAATATTAGACCTCATATTTTTCAACATTTTATATTTCAATAATTTTATGATTTTTAAATTATTTAATGAAATATTATATTTGGTAAAATATTGTTAATTTTATGTTTGATAGTATTTGTTTAATTTTACATAAAGGAAATAAAAAATATTATAATATGAATACGATCCTTCAATATTAAACTAACTTTTCATATTAATATATAAAATATATGTAATAAATTTAATCAGTAATATTATTTTATCTTTGATTTTTTTA
Source organism: Viscum album (assembly GCA_963277665.1). Taxonomy (NCBI): domain Eukaryota; kingdom Viridiplantae; phylum Streptophyta; class Magnoliopsida; order Santalales; family Viscaceae; genus Viscum; species Viscum album. Next base: position 1,253,988,115 of record OY728157.1, on the reverse strand, counting down.
ATATCATTTATATTTTTTTTCATCAATCGAGTAAATATTATTTTGAGGATGAGAAAAACATTAAGGTGATTATTTAAAAAACTAAAAATCAAAAATAAAAAAAAATATAAAAATAAGTTTATTATTATTAAAATATTCATTTGGGTTCATTTATAACACACATTTCAATTTTTTTCTCACGTAATAGATATTTAAATCTAAGAGTGTGACATTTGTTATATTTCATTGATTTATAAAAACATTTGACATTTTCATTGACATTTACCCTTTATAAAAATAAAATTAGTACCTATGGTGATAATGGTATAATTAAATTGATCAAATAATAATTAATCTTAATTATTATATCCTTGTCATGTATATTAATCCTATATTAACCAGATTCTCCCTTTACCGAGGTGATAACTTTTTTCACGGTTACTATTGATAATGAACAAAAATAAAAGGGGCCATTTTCAATTTTTAAACTTCTAAAAATAAATATAGAATTTATTATAATATTTAATAAACATAATTAGTTGGAGATAATATCAATATATGTTCACAAAATATTATGAAACCTTATTTTTAGAAAAGGATAGTTTTTAAGCATAGGAAAATATAACGACCCATACTTTACATACATTGTTAATACTTCAAAATTGAAGCACACTTATTACAACATATAACAAAACCACAAAGGACCGTATAGGTATAGTGTCTTTAGAAACTGGGAAACATAAACAACTGGTTCATAAATCTTCTACAGTGTCTCCCATTTATTTCATCATATCTAGGGTCCCTTTTAGCTTATTCTACTTAATATCCATCTTCCTAACCTGGGGAAAAGAAAACATAAAAGGGTGAGCTCAAATTCTCAGCAAGGGCAAATAAAGGAAATAAAAATCATATCATATCTTTTTGAAAATCATAACCTGCAAAAAGAGATCATAATATCTTAACATGGAATAAATCATAGAAGTGAAAATGAGATCCCCATAATCATAACATGAAACTTTAAACTTTGTGGCATGCACACATAATCATGGAAAATCATTTCTTGTTAGTCATGACTCATTGCCAAGACTATCTTAGTGGACAAAGTCCCTTTCTGAACCGAGTTCACTCCTCGTTTCAGTCCTGTATCACTGAACCGAAATAACCTTCCGTTTCAGCCATGTCTATCTCATGAGATATAAAATCTTTACCCAATGCATTGGAGAGAAATATAGGTCCCACCCATCTTATAATGAATCCTTTCTTATGTGTGCCACATAATCATAAACCATACATCATAGTGTAACCCACGTAATAAAAATGGGATTCTTAAACAACATGACATCATAAAACCATTCATATAAGATAAAGGAATTCATAAAAATATTTTCATCACAACAAAATCAAATCCATGTAATAATAGGGGTAAAAACAGAACCCTTTTTTTATCTTAGATGGAAAATAATTTTGATAAAATACTTGAACTCTATTCTTGAGGAAAATATCCTTTCTACTTCAAAAAACACTTTTACATTAATAACATTTCATACGACATTAAAATAAAAGAAGTTGATTAAAAATAAACTTGAAAACTTGTAAAGGAAGCTTCTTGAAAATAATTTTTTAAAAATCCATTCACTCCGTATAAGTTAAAAAAACATTCATCTCGTACATTTGTCGGAAAAGTCAAAAAAAAAGTACCTCGTACGAAAAACGACAAAAGATTCCTTTCATACATATTACTATAAACTCACCGAAGGGTAAAAATGTATTTAAACAATTGTAGGTGGATGGAAATAATATTACATATTGATGAAACATGGATGTGGATGATAAAATACACCCCAGTAAATACTTACGAATAAACAATCTCGGATAAAAATGAGATTGTGATATTTCCCTTACCTTAGGTCCGATTTTCTTGGTACGTGTCCGAAGCTCCTGTATAATGGTTTAAATAATGTTATTGACTTATTCCAGAGTCATATTCGTTGTTATGATATCATATATGGTCATATTCTTAGCTTCTTATTAGTAATGTTTCATTGTTACTTGTTACTCGGGTCTTTATTGCCTTTTGTTCTTATGCGTGTTTTGTCGAATAAATTCTTATTCTTCTTTTAAGGTTATAGATACCTTATATCCAGAATGGTATTAGTGTAACATATATCATATTTATTCATTCAATTCATTTATATATTTACTATGTAATGGTGATCATGTAGAACGAGTCACATCACATCGTGGAGACGGTATTCCGTACGTACGCACGAGTGATGATATCATTCCTATGATCGTGGAATTGTATTGGAGTATATATTTATTATTTCAGTATCAATATTAATTAATAATAATCATAAATAGTAACTCATTACACCATTATACCCATCCTTGTAAAGTGATGGTGGAAAATAGATTACACCACGGCGTGGAGAGGGTATTCCGTACGTACGCACGCGCGGTGATTTCATTTTTCCGTAGGATGGATAGAAGGTGAATTAGGGTTGTTTCATATTTATAATAACATATCAGTATGTAAGTAATACTGATGTTATTACTTTATCATGAAACAACTAAAGAAGAAGAAGTTGAAGAAGAAAGAAATTGAAAAGATCGGTAATGGATATTACCTCTTCTTTGGAACGCCTCTTTGAATCCTCCACTTAGGGAACTAAGATTGGTCTTTGAAGAAGACCAGGACCTATAGGATTATTATAGGGAAGTGGAGAGGAGAAAATGGCAGGGTTTGGCCGAGCTTGAGTGCTCAATGTGGTGTGAGGAGGAGGGGGAGGAGGTGCCCTTTTATAAGGGAGGAGAGCGGCACCTTAGGAATATCTCAAAATATTATTTTATATTAAAGTCAAAATCGGTTTATAATGGTTCCAAAGGGTCTTATTTTGATGCTAAAGTGGGGAAGGGTCGAAATAATATCAACCAATATAATTTAGACAAGTTTAGGGTATTATTTTAACCTTATCAATTAGATTTAACTCTAAGTTAAATAATTTAACTTTTACCATGTATTTTTGTTTTGTTTCACTATATGGTAAATACACTTACTATAACATGCCAAACGAACCCCAAATTGTTTATTATTAATATATATATCCTTATCTAAGTCATTTGGCCGAACCTTAGATTTTTAGGAATAAAATAACAATTAATAATATAATATTTGATTTAAAAACTATTTTGTGTCAATTTTGACACTATTTGATATATGATTTTTGTGAAAGTCATAACAGATTTATATGTTCGAACCAAGTTGATTAAATCAACACTAATATATCATAGTAACCTAGAGAATTAGTGGAATTCATAAAAAGTCTCAAATTATATTTATTTTGGTGTTTATAACATCAATTATGTCAATATTTCATGAATAAGATAATTACTGCATCATCGTTGTGTCATAATTAAATTAAATTATTTAATGTCTAAAAATTATAAATAAAATACCATTATGTAGGAAATCGTTTTAGCTTTCTAATGAATATTTATAGTCGAATTTATCTTATGTATATCCCCATATTAAAAATTATTTACTTATTAAACTTTGATTTTAACTATTTTAACCCTTCTTTAAATAAATTAATAATAAATGTCCTAATCTAATCCAAGTGGGCCTAAATGGTCATATTTTATTCATAAGTTTGTTTTTGGTCGAATTACACTTGTCCAATAGAATTAGGACATGTGTTAGGGTAATAGTAATATCATATTTACCCTTAGTTACCCTATTTACTATTAACCGCGGTAAAAAAAGTAAAAAGTTACTATTCACCAAAAAATTATTTTTATCTCATTGAACCACATTTTACTTACTGATATCAACCGTGTCTGTCGGATTTTCAAAATTCCATTCACAGAAGCGGTAAAATTAAGTTTTATGCAAAATTCAGTTTTTAACCTACCACTTAGTGGTTTCACTATTCATCAAAAATTGAATGTTTTCAGAAAAATACCAAAATTTCACCCTAGGCTAATTTCGATATTTTGAGTCCAAAAATGAAGTCCATTTTGAAAAATAAAATTTATAAAATTTCAAAAAGTGGTTATTACTATTCATAACGGCTTGTTTTAATAGCATATTGTTGTTTAGTGAAACTCGGTGTTGCGTACGACGCAAGCTATCGAGGAAGGTCGCGATTGCGTGTAAAGCAAGCCAATCAAGTGTTGTGTAGAAAAAGATTCCTTTGATAACATAAAAGTCTCGGGTGTTACATTCTACCCCCCTTAAAAAGAATTTCGCCCTCGAAATTCGTCACTTTGTAACAAACAGATGAGGATACTTCTCCCTCATCATATCCTCAAGTTCCCATGTAGCTTCTTCAAGTTGGTGGTTCCTCCATAAAACTTTCACCAATCGAGTGGTCTTGTTTCGTAGGAATTTTTCGCTACGATCCATAATCTCTATCGGCTGTTCTTCATTAGAAAGATCTTGCTCCAGCGGTACAACTTCTGAGCTGAGTACATGTGAAGGATCTGGTATGTACATTCTCAGGAGAGATACATGGAACACATCGTGAACTTGAGAGAGATTCGGTGGAAGCGCCAATCAGTAAGCTACCTTCCCAACACGATCCAGTATTTCGAAAGGACCGATATATCTAGGGCTCAACTTCCCCTTCTTTCCAAATCTCAAAACCCTCTTCCAGGGAGATATTCGTAAGAACACTTTATCACCCACTTCAAACTCTAGGTCTTTTCTTCGGTTGTCGGCATAACTTTTCTGTCGACTCTGAGCTGCTCTTATGTGTTGTTGAATAGATCTAACCTTTTCTGCCATTTCATCAACGAGATCAGGTCCTAATAGCTTTCTTTCCCCAACTTCATCCCAGCAAGTTGGAGTCCTGCATTTCTTTCCGTAGAGAGCTTCATAAGGAGCCATCTGAATACTGGAGTGAAAGCTATTATTATAAGAAAATTCCACCAAAGGTAGGTGTTGATCCCAACCTCCTTTGAAATCCATAGAGCAAGCTCTCAACATATCTTCTAGGGTTTGAATTGTTCTCTCAGACTGACCGTCTGTCTGGGGATGATAAGAAGTGCTGAAACTGAACTCTGTATCCAGAGTATGCTGAAGACTTTTCCAGAACTTCGAGGTAAATCTCGGATCCCGATCAGATATAATAGAAAGTGGTACTCCATGCAATCTTACCACTTCCTTTACATATATCCTGGCAAGCTGATCTAGAGAGAAATCCTCTCTAATAGCAATGAAGTGTGCAGACATTGTAAGACGATCAACTATGACCCAGATAACATTATTGCCTTTGGATGTTTTAGGAAGTCTTGTGACAAAGTCCATAGTGATGTTTTCCCATTTCAATTCGGGTATGGGTAATGGTTGTAACATCCCCTTAGACTTATGTCTCTCAGCTTTAACTTGTTGACAAACCAAGCATCGAGAGACATATTCAGCAACATCTCTTTTCATGCCATCCCACCAGAAGTACTCTTTCAGGTCCCTATACATCTTCGTGCTTCCAGGATGAATAGAGAATGAAGAACTATGAGCCTCATTCAGCAGCTCCTTCTTTAATTCGGGGATGGGAGGAACACAAACCCAATTCCTGAACTTTATTACCCCATCACAATCAAGGTTGAATTCAGGAACATTTCTCACCTTCTATTGTAACTCGACATCTTCTTTCTGTGCCTCCTTAATCTTCGCATGTATAGATGGTTGAACATTCATTTGAGAAAGATAAGATTTTTCCCCTTCCATTATAATTCCAAGATCCATCCTTTTTAAATCCATAAATATTGGATCTTTTGTGATCCTCATCATGGATAAACTAGCATGGTCTTGTCGACTTAATGCATCTGCCACCTTGTTTGCTATCCCAGGGTGGTAATGGATTGAGCAGTCATAATCCTTAATCAGCTCCAACCATCTTCTTTGACCCATATTCAGCTCCTTTTGTGTGAAAATATACTTTAAACTTTTATGATCAGTATAAATATCACACCTTTCACCATAAAGGTAATGCCTCCAAATCTTTAATGCAAAGATTACCGCAGCCAACTCCAAATCATGTGTTGGGTAATTTTGCTCATGGATTTTCAACTGTCGTGAGGCATAAGCTATCACCATATCATTTTGCATAAGAACACACCCCAATCCCTTCTTGGATGCATCACTGTAGATCACAAACCTTTCTCCACTACAAGGCAGTGTGAGCACAGGTGCACTGGATAACCTTCTTTTCAACTCCTTGAAATTCTCTTCACATTCCTCTGTCCAGACAAACTTAACTCCTTTCCGAGTCAACTTGGTGAGTGGATTAGATAATCGTGAAAAATCTTTTACAAAACGTCGATAATATCCAGCCAAACCAAGAAAACTTCAGATCTCAGTTACTGTTGTTGGTCTCGACCATCTTTCGATAACCTCTGTTTTTGCTGGATCCACAGATATCCCCTCTTTTGAGATTATGTGACCCAAAAATGCAACTTTTTGAAGCCAAAATTCACACTTGGTAAATTTGGCATAAAGCTTCTCCTTTCTCAGGGTCTTCAATATAATTCTCAAGTGATCTTCATGATCTTCCTTGCTCTTTCAATAGACAATAATATCGTCTATAAAGACTACCACAAATTGATCAAGATAGTCTCTAAAGACTCTATTCATTAGATCCATGAAGATAGCAGGGGCATTAGTAAGACCAAATGGCATCACTATAAATTCATAGTGTCCATACCTTGTACGGAAAGCCGTCTTTGGTATATCCTCCCTTTTGACCCTTAATTGATGATACCCTGAATGAAGATCAATCTTGGAAAAGTATTGAGCTCCGCGTAGTTGGTCAAATAAGTCATCAATGCGTGGGAGAGGATATTTGTTCTTGATAGTGATCTTGTTAAGTTCTCGATAATCAATGCAGAGTCTCATTGATCCATCTTTCTTCTTAACAAATAGAACAGGTGCTCCCCAAGGTGACGCACTAGGGCGTATGAATCCCTTATCAAGATTCTCTTGGAGTTGCTTCTTCAATTCCTGCAACTCAATTGGGGCCATTCTATAAGGTGTCTTTGAAATTGGCAAAGCGCCCGGTACGAGTTCTATTGAAAACTCAACTTCACGATTTGGTGGAAGACCCGGTAATTCCTCCGGAAAGACATCATCAAACTCCCGTACAATGGGCATATTCTTAATCGTGAGATTCTCACCAACCATTTGAGATAAATAACCTTCATTTAGTGGAATCAAGACCCATAAGATGGAAGGAATTTCCACTGGAAGGTTATGTTCATCCTTGCATTGATAGACGATCGTAGATTGATCTGGAATATGAAATGTGACTTCCCTTCTTTGGCAATTGATATGAGATCCATGTAGAGAAAGCCAATCCATGCCAAGAATCACATCAAATTCCACTAAAGGATGTATCACAAGATTTGCAGGAAGCACTTTCCCACAAACTTCGATCGAAGAAGAATTATAAACTTTTGATGCGACTGTAGTGCCATTAGGTGTTGTCACAGCTAACTCAACATCTAATTGTTGAGGTAATACGGTGATACCCTTAGAAAATTCTTTAGAAATAAAAGAGTGGGTGGATCCAGAATCAAATAAAACATTTGCTACTTTAGAGTGGATGGTAAGTGTACATTTCACCACTTCGTTATCATACTCCACATCGCTGATAGAAATTGCATGTGACTTTCCTTTGTCTTTATCCTTAAGCTTTTGTTGACGTCGACCATCATCATCAACCCTTGGATTTGGGCATTGATTGGCATAATGCCCCATCTCCTTGCACTTGAAACATTGAAGTGTAGTAGGTTCATTCTGTGTATCCCTTCATTTTTTTGCGTCATTAGACATCTTCTTCCCATTATCACGGCATTCAAATGCCCGATGACCTTCCTTTCCACATTTAAAACATTTACTTGTCCCTTTAAGACAACTCCCTCCATGTTTCTTTCCACACTTTGAGCATAAGGGAAAGTTTATCTTCTTTTCAGTGTGATATTTAGATTTTTCTTTGAATTCCATCTTCCTCTTCTTATCAAACCCATGTGACTGATGGGTTATTCCAATCTCCATCTCGACTTTGAGAGCACATCGAACGATTTCCTCATAGCTATTGAAGTCCCTTATGGCTAACGCCCTTCGAAGACTTGGTTTTAAGCCACTAAAGAATCGATCGATCTTACTCTCAGGTTGGATAATAATACCAGAAGCGTACCTTGCAAGTCTTGTAAAATTTGCTTCATAGGTACCAACAGATTCATCATCCCTTTGCTTCAGTTCAAGAAACTCTTTCTCCATCTTTGTTCGGAGAATACGAGGGATGTACTTATTGAAAAATAAGTTCTTGAACTCGCCCCATTCCATAGACTCAATTTAATCCCTTTGCCTCGTATTCTTAATAAGATTCCACCATTGATCAGCATCTCCTTCCAAACGATACACTGCTAGGATGACTTTATCATGCTCAGAACATTGAAGAACTGAAAATATCTTTTCAGTAGTACTAATCCATTGTTCAGCAACTAATGGATCAGTAGACCCGCTGAAAGAAGGTGGACGCTGCCTCATGAAGGATTCAACAGAATGTTGCTCCTTCCTTTGCTCGTTTGGAAATCCTGCATGATTCATAGCTTGAGAAAGTTGTGTGAGCATGGCTACAAGATTTTTCATTCCAGCTCCCATATCGTTTGGTTGCTCAGGGGGACAATCATTGCATTGCCCATCACATTCCGCATTAACACGGTTCCTTCGGGTTCCAGCCATTGACTAAAACCAAGAAGAATAGTGTGAGCAACACTAATTATAATAGGAAAACCACATAATTAAAGAATAAAATTTTCATGCTTAAGGTCTTATCCTAGGTTATTCATGGCCATTTCTAAAACACTAAGATTGTGTTCTATGCTTAGACTTATCCTTAGTGTTCTTACTAAGGCTTTCACATCCTAGTTTCCAAAGGTTGACTATACCTTTCCTTTGATACCAACTATAACGACCCATACTTTACATACATTGTCAATACTTCAAAATTGAAGCACACTTATTACAACATATAACAAAACCACAAAGGACCGTATAGGTATAGTGTCTTTAGAAACTGGGAAACATAAACAACTGGTTCATAAATCTTCTACAGTGTCTCCCATTTATTTCATCATATCTAGGGTCCCTTTTAGCATATTCTACTTAATATCCATCTTCCTAACCTGGGGAAAATAAAACATAAAAGGGTGAGCTCAAATGCTCAGCAAGGGCAAATAAAGGAAATAAAAATCATATCATATCTTTTTGAAAATCATAACCTGCAAAAGAGATCATAATATCTTAACATGGAATAAATCATAGAAGTGAAAATGAGATCCCCATAATCATAACATGAAACTTTAAACTTTGTGGCATGCACACATAATCATGGAAAATCATTTCTTGTTAGTCATGACTCATTTCCAAGACTATCTTAGTGGACAAAGTCCCTTTCTGAACCGAGTTCACTCCTCGTTTCAGTCCTGTATCACTGAACCGAAATAACCTTCCGTTCTAGCCATGTCTATCTCATTAGAAATAAAATCTTTACCCAATGCATTGGAGGGAAATATAGGTCCCACCCATCTTATAATGAATCCTTTCTTATGTGTTCCACATAATCATAAACCATACATCATAGTGTAACCCACATAATAAAAATGGGATTCTTAAACAACATGACATCATAAAACCATTCATATAAGATAAAGGAATTCATAAAAATATTTCCATCACAACATAATCAAATCCATGTAACAATAGGGGTAAAAACAGAACCCTTTTTTTATCTTAGATGGAAAATAATTTTGATAAAATACTTGAACTATATTCTTGAGGAAAATATCCTTTCTACTTCAAAAAACACTTTTACTTTCATAACATGTCATACGACTTTAAAATAAACGAAGTTGATTAAAAATAAACTTGAAAACTTGTAAAGGAAGCTTCTTGAAAATAATGTTTTAAAAATCCATTCACACCGTATAAGTTAAAAACAACATTCTTCTCATACTTTTGTCGGAAAAGTCAAAAAAAAGTACCTCGTACGAAAAACGACAAAATATTCCTTTCATACATATTACTAAAAACTCACCGAAGGGTAAAAATGTATTTAAACAATTGTAGGTGGATGGAAATAATGTTACATATTGATGAAACATGGATGTGGATGATAAAATACACCCCAGTAAATACTTACGAATAAACAATCTCGGATAAAAATGAGATTGTGATATTTCCCTTACCTTAGGTCCGATTTGCTTTGTACGTGTCTGAAGCTCCTGTATAATGGTTTAAATAATGTTATTGACTTATTCCAGAATCATACATATTGATATGATATCATATATGGTCATATTCTTAGCTTCTTATTTGTAATGTTTCATTGTTACTTGTTACTCGGGTCTTTATTGCCTTTTGTTCTTATGCGTGTTTTGTCGAATAAATTCTTATTCTTCTTTTAAGGTTATAGATACCTTATATCCAGAATGGTATTAGTGTAACATATATCATATTTATTCATTCAATTCATTTATATAATTACTATTTAATGGTGATCATGTAGAACGAGTCGCATCACATCGTGGAGACGGTATTCTGTACGTACGCACGAGTGATGATATCATTCCTATGATCGTGGAATTGTATTGAAGTATATATATATTATTTCAGTATCAATATTACTTAATAATAATCATAAATAGTAACTCATTACACCATTATACCCATCCTTGTAAAGTGATGGTGGAAAATAGATTACACCACGGCGTGGAGACGGTATTCCGTACGTACGCACGCGCGGTGATTTCATTTTTCCGTAGGATGGATAGAAGGTGAATTAGGGTTGTTTCATATTTATAATAACATATCAGTATGTAAGTAATACTGATGTTATTACTTTATCATGAAACAACTAAAGAAGAAGAAGTTGAAGAAGAAAGAAATTGAAAAGATCGGTAATGGATATTACCTCTTCTTTGGAACGCCTCTTTGAATCCTCCACTTAGGGAACTAAGATTGGTCTTTGAAGAAGACCAGGACCTCTAGGATTATTCTAGGGAAGTGGAGAGGAGAAAATGGCAGGGTTTGGCCGAGCTTGAGTGCTCAATTTGGTGTGAGGAGGAGGGGGAGGAGGTGCCCTTTTATAAGGGAGGAGAGGGGCACCTTAGGAATATCTCAAAATATTATTTTATATTAAAGTCAAAATCGGTTTATAATGGTTCCAAAGGGTCTTATTTCGAAGATAAAGTGGGGAAGGGTCGAAATCCTATCAACCAATAGAATTTAGACAAGTTTAGGGTATTATTGTAACCTTATCAATTAGATTTAACTCTAAGTTAAATAATTTAACTTTTACCATGTCTTTTTGTTTTGTTTCACTATATGGTTAATACACTTACTATAACATGCCAAACGAACCCCAAATTGGTTATTATTAATATATATATCCTTATCTAAGTCATTTGGCCGAACCTTAGATTTTTAGGAATAAAATAACAATTAATAATATAATATTTTATTTAAAAACTATTTTGTGTCAATTTTGACACTATTTGATATATGATTTTTGTGAAAGTCATAACAGAATTATATGTTCGAACCAAGTTGATTAAATCAACACTAATATATCATAGTAACCTAGAAAATTAGTTGAATTCATAAAAAGTCTCAAATTATATTTATTTTGGTGTTTATAACATCAATTATGTCAATATTTCATAAATAAGATAATTACTGCATCATCGTTGTGTCATAATTAAATTAAATTATATAATGTCTAAAAATTATAAATAAAATACCATTATGTAGGAAATCTTTTTATCTTTCTAATGAATATTTATAGTCGAATTTATCTTATGTATATCCCCATATTAAAAATGATTTACTTATTAAACTTTGATTTTAACTATTTTAACCCTTCTTTAAATAAATTAATAATAAATGTCCTAATCTGATCCAAGTGGGCCTAAATGGTCATATTTTATTCATAAGTTTGTTTTTGGTCGAATTAAACTTGTCCAATAGAATTAGGACATGTGTTAGGGTAATAGTAATATCATATTTACCCTTAGTTACCCTATTTACTATTAACCGCGGTAAAAAAAGTAAAAAGTTACTATTCACCAAAAAATTATTTTTATCTCATTGAACCACATTTTACTTACTGATATCAACCGTGTCTGTCGGATTTTCGAAATTCCATTCACAGAAGCGGTAAAATTAAGTTTTATGCAAAATTCAGTTTTTAACCCACCACTTAGTGGTTTCACTATTCATCAAAAATTGAAAGTTTTCAGAAAAATACCAAAATTTCACCCTAGGATAATTTCGATATTCTGAGTCCAAAAATGAATTCCATTTTGAAAAATAAAATTTATAAAATTTCAAAAAGTGGTTATTACTATTCATAACGGCTAGTTTTAATAGCATATTGTTGTTTAGTGAAACTCGGTATTGCATACGACGCAAGCTATCGAGGAAGGTCGCGATTGCGTGTAAAGCAAGCCAAGCAAGTGTTGTGTAGAAAAAGATTACTTTGATAACATAAAAGTCTCGGGTGTTACAGAAAATGTTTATTCATTTCCCATTCCAATAAAATATTAATTTAACATTAAATGGTTTGATTGAATATTTAAAATATATTTTAAATTAAAATTATTATAAAATAGTGAGTAATGTAATTTATTAATATAAAAATACATTTCCCAGAATAAAAAACATTTTTTTATAAAAAAATCACATTTATATTCAAATATCTATATATCCATTTAATTAATTTTATAAATTTCTAGACCATATATTTTCCAAAATTTAGTATTTAATATTCATACACATAAATCCATTATCTTGGAAATATATTCCACATAATAATATTTTAATAGTATATCATTTTTATTTTGACCTCATTGATGCATGTGATGTATGTTAATAAAGAAATCAATTTATTAAAAGTTAAATTTTCTAAAAAACATAGGGTGTTTCAATATTTTATCATAGAAAGTAATTTTTTTTACCCATTAATTGGTTACGTCACCCACTGAGGTATAAATTGAAAAATATAAAGTTTAATAAATTTATCATTGGTTATCTACTCGCCTTTATAGATATGTAATTCCTTACATTCTCATTTATGTTGTTTGGGGGGTGAATTAAAAATGATGAAAAATAAAATTACCTTATCTTAGGCATGGAGCTGACCATATATAACCATGTGTCTTGGAAAAAGGAAAAATGGAGACTTATAGTTGTTAATATAGTATTTATTTGGTTAATATTACCTTACTATGAAATAATTTATATATTTTAATGACTCTATGAGAGGATTAAAGAATAAATTCATCTATGATCCAATATTATCTCATATCCAAAACTCATAAAGCACCCAATCCAATTCATTGGATAATGTGGCCATAACCCTTGATAATATCCAGTAAGATGATAAAGTCATCTTCATCGAGCATCCAATGGTGTTTGATCCCTTAATTTAATTTGAAATGGATGTAATCAATAACATCAACAAAAAAATTAATAAAGGTGAACTCAAATCCTCACCAACTGATAAAATAATGAGAAGTATGTACTCCAGAACACACTACCTCTATGGTAGAATTATTCTACTGGACCAAGCCACGAAATAAAACATACAACATTATAAAACAAACATCATTTAAATTAATGCATTAATTATAAAAATATCCATAAAATTGAGGATTTTATACAGTTATATGGATTTCAATTGAAGTAGGAGAGACCTTCATTGTTATATAAGAAGTTTAGAGATGTGATAAAGGTTCCCACTACCAATGATCAAGAATCTCTCATTAGAAAAATATTCATGGATGTAGTAGTTACTTCACTAGAACTAACTTCTATGTCCTTTATGAAAACATATATTCAACATTTTAAATTTAAAATACAACTTATCACATTATAATTGTTCTACAATGTGACATACGATGTGATAATTTCCTAAGATTAGCTGTCACACTAAACGGTCATAACAATTTCCTACAAAGATGACAACCCAAAAGGGAAAAGAAAAATTTCGTTAATAAATGTTCTATAGTAAAATGATATCATTGGAGGGAGAAAAATGATATAGGTTATCATGGATGGAGATTCGTATGAAATTGAGGCACCGTCTCATGGTGTATTCCTTGGGAAATATTCATTATGATATTTTTAGAACGAGACTCGCCAGTTTAAAAACTACATTTCTCTGTGTCATTGGATGTTCATGTCTATGAATTTGTGTATTGGTCCTTAGAATTCAACATAATTATTAGTGATTATTATGAGTCGTGCACTTAGATTCATCATTTAATATCATGGCGACAAATTTTTTCACTGAATTAGGATATGTTGGATAGGTCACATGTAATATTTTATGAAAAAATAATAGGCGAATGAATTTTACCTTATGTTTATTAATGGAAGTTGATAACATGATCCCATTTTTGGAAATTACATAGCCTAAATAAATCCATTTAAAGGGTGTTGTATATTAAAATTTCATTTTTCAAAATGTCAAGGAATGTTAAATCAAGAAAATATGTTAATTCCACTAGCATGCAAACTACATGTTTAGAGATACAATGATAAAGGGATTAAATGACACATTAAGAATTTGTAGGAGGCGTCATGTTTTTTTAGAATTAACTTCCTTCATTTTGGGTTCCTCAACATGTTTCTAAACTCTAGCCTTTGACGTTAGGCTGCTTCACCTACTTCCACTGAGAAAGAGGCCTAGATGGTCACCCGGTAAGTGTATCCATAATCTTAGTTAAATAATATATATTAATATTTCTTTTTTAATAGGATAAATAAATAATATTCTTAAAGTTGATATAATAATGTATAATTGATCGTAGATAAATATTTTATTTCAGTTAAATAAATATAATATTTATTTTTGAAGAAGAATTTAGAGTTTTTTATTTGTTAAAAAAATATTAATTATTCAAGGTTCAATAAAAATTATGGAGGAATGGTGGAAAATGTTTTTAGGCGTGATGAGAATAATAAAAATAAAATATTATTTTATTAGATAATATTTTATTATAATTTTAATGTTATGCACATGTATATTAATAATGATATGATTATTAGTATATGTTTTGGGATTTCACTATGATTAAATAAATAATTTCGTGATCTTGAGAAAATATTTTATATTAACCCCAGAGATATATAGACCCATTTATGGTATTTTATAATTAATCCAATATATTTTTCATGGTTTTTCCCAATAGATTTTTAGAAAACTCTCAAGCCTAGAGAGATACCTTCTCCATGAACAGTCTCAAAAACGGAGGAAACCCCTCCACCACCAGATCATGGAGATTACTTTGGAAGTGAATCTTGAAGTGATAATTGGTGGTTGCTGCATGTGAAATGATCTACCATCCTCTACACCTTGTTAGTTTTATTTATTTAAATTTCATAGATCTCGAATATTTTCATAAGTTAATTTTTTTATTCATCACTGATAAAAAAATTAATTTTTGGAACCACCGATCTCATGCTTCTGCTGCACCCAGAACCTACAACTGGTATAACAATGGTCATAGAATTTTTAATAGTTCATTATATATCATTGGTAATTTATGCATTTTCATTTAGTTTTACAATTCATGTTTGATAATTCATTTAATCTGGATCACATGATTTTCTTATTCCCCTTTTGTTTCCCATTGGTTTAATCACGACAGTTATTATTATGATAAAAAAATTGAGGAACTCATCCAGAGGAGCCACAGTTTATCATTGGAAAACACTAGACTACACGCCTTGTATTTGGAGTTACATATCACATATTCATGTTCAATGCATCATAATTAATTTCAAAATCAACTCAATATTATGATTATTGCATTAGTTACACACTTCATTAACCACTTGTTGACCAGAATATAATGGTTCGTTGTTAGTTGGACTACATGACTTGTAGCCCACATACCCATTGTGACGTCCTTTTGAGTCAAAGATAGACCATGTATTTCATATATGTCCTTCCTGATTGGTGACCATGTCACACGGAGTTCACACAGTGTGTGGTCCATTAGACCCACCATGTATTCCAAATTATCTGATGAATGAATTACTCTCTGATTCCCTATGCGTGTGTATCGAATAGATGATGATATTTGTACATGTCATGTAGATCATGTCTATAAACCTTCTATATATAGCATGTTACCTAGATTCCAAATTTATTTGTTTTACTATGTAAACCATGAAAAATTTACTTGGGGTTATTACTAAAGATAATACATTCCATGTGATAAAATTTATATACATAAATATTTATATTTTTAATTAATATCTATATATTTTTCATATATGTATATCATGATTGAATTATGTTACATGTAGTTACTCTACCTGAATTTAATCATAAAATGTGAAAACCATTATACAATTTCTGTAATATTCAATGATGTACATGTTATGAAAGTGCCACCTAATTTTTGTATTCCATATTTTATAAGAGTAAAATTATATATAAGTATAATACTTTCCTTCTCTCATATCATTATTTTGGGCCTACATGCCTAATGTTTCTTTTATGTTAATACTTGTTCCCCCTAAAATAGGTAGAAGTAAAAGGAATTTGTAATGGTTGGATCTACCAAGATAGTGGAGGTATCTCATGATCATATCCAACACAAAACCAATCTTAATAGATACATGTGTGTAATGATGGAAAGTTACAACACAAACCTTAATTGATTCAAGGTGTTTTCCCCTAGGACAATGTTTTTTTTAAACAATTAGATTTACTAACCCGAAGTTTGGGTATAGGATCACATCACTTAATTATTTAATTTCTATTAGTTTCATGGCTATTTCATTATTAATGACTAATCGAGATCACATAATTAATGAATATACAAGCATGGATGATATGAAAAACCATCTTATCCACAAATCTTATCTAAGACATTGTTAATCTCATATGTAAATACACTTAATACTAAAAATAATTGATAAGGTAATAATTGGAAATTTATTCATACAAGGATAAAATCCATCAATTTTATATATTAAGTTTGTATATCCTTCCATTACATCGAATAAAATCTAACCATAGTTCAATGTTCCTAACCAACCCATGTTGCGGTGCTTTAAATTAAGACGAAATTTTAACATGACGTGTTTGGTTGAATCAACATAGTTCACATCAAGGGATGATAGCCCAAGATGGACATGGTTAAACTAAGAGAGAAAGGATTAGGAAAACAAGTTATGGATATTAGGATTGAGAAGTCCCCATAGAATATCTGGGAAATGTGAGTTAATGCAGTTAGAATTTGAAATGCCAACCTAAAATTTGGTAAGGTTCTTGACAAACCCATGTTGGTGTAATTAGATGAGAAATATGGATCCTTTCAACTAGAATGCCCAAGAAACATGATATTCTAAATCCAATATTGAGGGCTATTTGGTTTTTATAAATATACCGGTACACTAATAAATATAATATTTATTTATTTGTCTAAATTTTATGAGATAACGTTCTAAAATTGTGCTTATCTTATTTTTTATAATAAAAAATATAATAATATCAAAAATGTCCTTACGATCCATACATGTGATGGAAATCCTTCTCATGGGTACAAATTCCTAATAATGGAATTTTTTCGTATGTGTCAACCTTCTCCATCAATGTCAATTGTATCTACTGGAAGAACCATTTCAAGTTGTTATTGGTAATTAGGAATGTGATGATGAATTATGTCTCTATGAGAAATATCTGAACGATGCTATATATGTTTATTGTTTAATGAAACCAAAAATGTAAAATAATATTTTGATGAAACAAGATGATATGGATACCTTTATATTGATGATTCACCTTTAGGATATCTATCAAAAAAAGGTGAGATAAGAGAGGTACAAGATTTCCAATGAATTTTTTACAACTAAGATTAGAGATTCTGCGCTAGCTGTGCATTATGTATGTAACACCCCAAGATTTTATGAAAAATATTATTTTTAATTTCATTAATTTTATGTGTTGTACTCTACACCAAAAGGAGCTTTCACAACATGAATAAGGTGAAATTTTGGTACTTTTCCGATAACTTTCATATTCTTATGAATAGTGAAAATTACTAAATTTTATTTAAAAACATCTTTTTTAATCGAAATTATTAATAGTGATAAATTATTAATTTGAGTGGTTTTAAAGTATATTGAGAATATATTTTTACAATTTAATGTAATGTTGGTCATTGTATGTAATTTGACATTTAAACCAGTTATAAACAAGTGTTAATCTTTTTATAGTTATTATCTCTTAAAAACACGCTATTTGTTTTGACGACGAGAATTAATTTTTAAATTAATTAATGAAACTGATATGTTATGAATTTTGTAAAATAGACATCATTTTTGAGTTCATAATATCAAATATAGCTTAGGCATAATTTTTGGTATTTTTCTAGAAACTTTCATTTTTTGATGAATAGTGAAACCACTAAGTGGTAGTTAAATTAAATGAATTTTTTATAAAACATAATTTTACCACTTCTGTGAGTGGAATTCCAAAAATCCGAGAGACACAGTTGATGTCAATAATTAAAATGTGGTTCAACGAGATGAAAATAATTTTTGGTGAATAGTAACTTTTTACATTTTTTTCCCACGGTTAAAAGTAAATAGGGTAATTGAGGGTAAAAATGATATTATTATTACACTAACACATGACCTAATTCTATTGGATAAGTGTAATTTGACCAAAAACAACCTTAGGAATAAAATATGACCATTTAGGCCCACATGGATTATATTAGGACATTTATTATTATTTAATTCAAAGAAGAGTTAAAAGACTTAAAATCAATGTTTTGTTACTAAAACATTTTTAATATAGGGTTATAAATAAGATAAATTCGACTATAAATATTCATTAGAAATCTAAAAATATTTCCAACATAATTGTATTTTATTTTTAATTTTTATACTTCAAATAATTTAATTTATATATGATACAATGATGATGCAGTAATTATCCTATTAATGAAATATTGACATAATTGATGTTATAAATACCCAAATAAATTTAATATGAGATTTTTTATGCCTTCCACTAATTTTTTAGGTTAATATGACATGTTATTATGGATTTAAGTAATTTTTTTCGAACTAATCATTCTGTTATGATTTTTACAAAAATCAATTACTAAATTGTGTCAAATATGACATAAAATAGTTTGTAAAACAAATATTATATTATTAATTATTATTTTATTCCTAAAAATCTAAGGTTCGTCCAAATGAATTAGATAAGTTTATATATATTAATAATAAACAAATTGGGGTTCGTTTGTCTTATTATAGTAAGTTTATTAACCTTATAGTGTAAGAACACAAAGAGACACGGTAAAAGTACAATTATCTAACTTAAAGTTAAATATAAATGATAAGGTTAAAATAGGAACCTAAACTTGTCTAATTTCTATTTTATGAGATTATTTCGACCCATCCCCACCTTATCTTAGAAATAATTCAATTTGGATCTATTTAAAACCGAATATGAATTCATAATAAAATAATAGTTTTAGTTTTCCAAAGGAGCCACTCTCCTGCCTTATAAAAGGGAACCTCCTCCCCCTCTTCCTCACACCACAATGTGCCTTAAATCTAGGACAAACCCTGAAAAATTATCTTCTACACTTCCCTAGAAACATCCTAGAGGTCCTTGTATACTTCAAAGACCAATCTTAGTGCCCAAAGAGGAGGTTTCAAAGAGGCGTATTGAAGAAGAGGTAATTTCTTCTACCGATTCTTTCAAGCTTCTTTCTTCTTCAACTTCTTCTTCTTTAGTTGTTTCATTATGGAGTAATAACATCAGTATCACTCATATACGGATATGTTATTATAAGTATGAAACAACTCTATATCCCCATCTATCCATCCTACGGAAAACAAAATCACCGCGCGTGCGTACGTACGGAATACCGTCTCCACGCTGTGGTGTAATCTATTTTCCACCACCACCTTACTTGGATGGGTATAATGGTGTAAATAATAACTATATATGATTATTTTAATGTGATATTGATTCTGAAATAGTATACATAAACTCCAATACAGTCCCACGATCATGAGAATGTTATCATCCCTCGTGCGTACGTACGGACTACCGTCTCCACGACGCGATTAGATTCATTCTCCACGTTAACCATTCATGAATATAAAGTATATATAATAATTAATCATGAAATATATGACATATTAATGATACTGGATTTATGTGTATATATATGTATGTCATATACTTAATTCTATTCAACTCAATAAGGAAACAAAAACAGCGTTCAGGCGTACGTACGGCCTACCGTCTCCAAGAACGGTGTATTTCTTTCCATTTACTAATTTATTATATATATGTATATTATGAATATATATTATATAGAAATAATGTTTTATATTCTTGAATTAAGTAATCATGATCTAAGTAATTATATGAATAATTAAAAGTCAAAACACGGACGACAAATGAAACAATATTACCCAAAACGCTCTTTAAAATGGAATTTACAAAATAACGGGTAATATAAAGTCATAATTGAACCATATATGATATCATAACAATGAGTATGATTCTGGAATAAGTCAATGACATTATTTAAATCATTATATAGGAGGTTCGGACACTTACGATGAAAATCGGTCCTAAGGTAAGGGATAATATCAGAATCTCATTTTATCCGAGATTGTTTATACTTTGGTATTTATTGGGGCGTATTTTATCATCCACATCCATGTTTCCTCGATATTTAATATTGTTTCCATCCACCTAAAATTGTTTAAATCCAGTTTTACCCTTCGGTGAGTTTTTAGTAAAATATATGAAAGGAATTTTTTTTCGTTTTTCGTACGAGGTACTTTTTGACTTTTCCGACAAAAGTACGAGAAGAATGTTTTTTTAACTTATACGGCATGAATGGATTTTTAAAACATTATTTCCAAGAAGCTTAATTTACAAGTTTTCAAGTTTATTTTTAATCATCTTCTTTTATTTTAGATTTGTATGACATGTTAAGAAAGGAAAAGTGTTTTTGAAGTAGAAAGGATATTTTCCTCAAGAATGGAGTTCAAGTGTTTTATCAAAATTATTTTCCATCTAAGATAATAAAGGGTTATGATTCTATCCCTATTATTACATTTATTTGATTATGTTGTGATGGAATTATTTTTATGAATTCCTTTATCTTATATGAATTGTTTTATGATGTCACGATGTTTAAGATTCCCATTTTTATTACATGGGTTATGATATGATGTATGGTTTATGATTTTGTGGCACACATAAGAATGGTATCATTATGATATTGGTGGGACCTATATCTCCCTCCAATGAATTGGGTAAAGATTTTATATCTCATGAGATAGACATTGCTGGAACGGTGGGTTAAACCGGTTCAGTGAAATAGGACTGAAACGAAGAGTGAACTCTGTTCAGAAATGGACTTTGTCTGCTAAGATAGTCTTGGCAATGAGTCTTGACTACTAAGAAATTATTCTCTATGATAATGTGTTTATGCCACAAAGATTCATGTTTTATGTTATGAATATTGGGATTACATTTCACTACTATGATTTATCCCATGTTATGATATTATGATATCTTTTTCTGGTTAAGATTCCCAAAATGTTATGTTCTTATGAATATGATGTGATTTATTTTTCTTTTGTTTACCCTTACTGAGCATTTGAGCTCACCCTTTTATGTTTTCTTTTCCCCAGGATATAAAGAAAGGTTTTAGGTAAGAAAAAAAAGTGAAGATCTTTATGGGAGATGTTGAAGATCTTTCACCATGATTAGAAGATTACGTTCCGAGTTTCCAAAGACACTAAAATATTACGGTCCTTGTGTGTGTGTTTTTGTTATGTACTATGTATTCTGCAAAAGTAATTTAATGTCCTTGTACATCAAGCTTCGGGTCTCTACAGTTGGTATCAGAGGAAAGGTTTAGTCAACCTTTTGAAACTAGGATGCAAAAACATTAGTGAGATCCCTAGAGATATTTCTAAGGTATGTCTATGTATGTCCCTAGGGATAAGTATATGTATAGGATATAGTCCTAAATCTAAGGTAACGATCTTAGAATTTAACCTAAGATGTTATATATTGAGGGTACTCCTCCTTTACTATGTTTCTTTCCCTAGCATGATTTTTGCCTCTCACGGAATTCTTTTTATGTTTTAGTCAATGGAGGGAACTAGAAGGAATTCAGTTAACATTGAATCCAATGGACAAATTGGTGACTATGAGAAACAAAATTGTGTAATTCCTAGAGAGAAATATATTGTGATTATGCCGAATCAGTCATCACGATACATGATTAACAAGGTCAAATTTATTGGTATTCATAATTCATCAAATAATAGGAAGATAGACTTTTATGCATGTTTGAATGTTGAGGAGAATAAAGAAAGGAAGATTGATATTTCTAATGAAGGGAAGAGGAACCTTGAGGAATACCTCAAATGGAGGGACCGATGTTATCTGTGTGGAGAAAAGGGTTATAGAGTGACAGACAGTTATGGAGTTCAATGTCTTATTTGTAAAGAACATGGGCATTACCCAACTCAATGCACTGACCTAAAAAGTTACTTCTAAATCAAGGAAGGACTTATTCCAGGACAAACATTGAAGAGGATGGATTGAAGTTTTTATGTATTGGTAATAATGAATAATGTTGTTGAGGTACTTTTATGGTGTATTAGAATATTTTTGTATTAGTCTATTGTGGTTTCCAATAATTTTATGGTACCGGTAACCATGAAAAGTGATTAAAATATTATGGATAGTAGATGATATGCGCATAATGAAGGGATAAGAAGAAAATGAGATGTTTGATTGTATTCATGAGCTCATGATTGATATAAGGAATAAGTGATATCATGGTTTGAATATATATAATTTTGATGATTTTGGTATGTGGAAAGTGTTAACTTTTAACTGCAATCATGTTTTCAATAAGGTTCCATGGGTATTCATTTTTTCAAGATAATACATGATTAAGGTATTCACATGATTGGAATGTGACCAACAAGATATATGGGGGATAAATGATAGTATTCACATGCTTTTTATATGACCTTTTTAGTAATTGTTCTCTTTATACTATGAGTTTAGAAAGAATTATTTTGGATAAGACTAAAGATTGGAATAGATTTTGTTAGATAGAAGTTAGTATTATTTATGGATAGAACTTTTTTAGATATTATTGATAGGATGTTATAGTAATAGAAAAAGGACAACCTGTAGGACGGGCGACAGCCCATCGCGTCGGACAAGGCTGTGGGAATCGAACCCACAACCGAAGTGCGACTGGCCTTTATCGCCTACCAATAGCCTACACGAAGTCCCTGGTTAGTATAAACTAGTTTTATTTTATTAAGTGGTATGATAGATGAAGTATATGCCCAGTTTTAGAACGATATAAAATAGATGGACTTATGTATATAACTATTGCTAACCTTTTGATTAAGACAGATGGAATGACCCATCATTCTATCACATGATCTACTAACACTTCACGAATTACAAATTCAACTTCATTTATTTAAGAGATGAAGTGGAAATTGTTCAATTCACGATCAACAGTGAGATTGTTCCAAAATCAAGTAAGTATTACTTCTAATTAAAATTTTTCAACTCTAGGGAAAGGATTTTGAAAACCAAAAATGTTGACCTAGTGCTCTTATATCTGATGAATTAGATGGTACCTTAGATCGTCATAAATTTATGGCTTTGTGATTGCTGGCTTTTCCATATCCATGTTCTCTACCACTCTCCATCAGAACATGATGGTTAGATTTCTCTTCCATATCCATATTTTCACCTATGTTGAAACCCAGTGATTTGTTTATTTCGGTAACCGTTACATTTCATACTTTTGTTTTTAAAGATTGGTTTTGGTATTCCTTTTTACGATGTGGGTTTCTATTAAAGAAACTTTCGAATAGTAAACCATTTATAACCTCGATGAATTTCGAGGGAGAAATTCATTTTAAGGGGGGTAGAATGTAACACCCCGAGATTTTATGAAAAATATTATTTTTAATTTAATTAATGTCTTGTGTTGTACGCTACACCAAAAGGAGCTTTCACAACACGCATCCTTGACTTTCCTTACATTTCACGCAATTGTGACCTTCCTTGATAGCATGTGTAGTACGTAATTCCGAGTTTCACTAAACAACGATATGCTGTTAAAATATTATTAAAACTAGCCGTTATGAATAGTAATAACCACCTCTTAAAATTTTAGAAATTTTATCTCTCAAAATGGACTTCACTTTCGGATTCAGAGTATGGAATTTAGCCTAAGGTGAAATTTTGGTACTTTTCGGATAACTTTCATATTCTGATGAATAGTGAAAATTACTAAATTTTAATTAAAAACAACTTTTTTAATCGAAATAATTAATAGTGATAAATTATTAATTTTAGTGGTTTTAAAGTATGCTTAGAATATATTTTTACAATTTAATACAATGTTGGTCATTGGATGTAATTTCACATTTAAACCAGTTAGAAACAAGTGTCAATCTTTTGATAGTTATTATCTCTTAAAAACACGATATTTGTTTTGATGACGAGAATTAATTTTTAAATTAATTAATGCAACTGATATGTTATGAATTTAGTAAAATAGACATCATTTTTGAGTTCATAATATCAAATACAGCTTAGGCATAATTTTTGGTATTTTTCTGGAAACATTCATTTTTTTATGAATAGTGAAACCACTAAGTGGTAGTTAAAAAAATGAATTTTTCATAAAACATAATTTTACCGCTTCTGTGAGTGGAATTTTAAAAATCTGAGAGACACGGTTGATGTCAGTAAGTAAAATGAGGTTCAACGAGATGAAAATTATTTTTGATGATTAGTAACTTTTTACTTTTTTTACCACGGTTTAAAGTAAATAGGGTAATTAAAGGAAAAAATGATATTATTATTACCCTAACACATGTCCTAATTCTATTGGATAAGTGTAATTCGACCAAAAACAACCTTAGGAATAAAATATGACCATTTAGGCCCACATGGATTAGATTAGGACATTTATTATTATTTAATTCAAAGAAGAGTTAAAAGAGTTAAAATCAAAGATTATTTACTAAAACATTTTTAATATAGGATTATACATAAGATAAATTCTACTATAAATATTAATTGGAAATCTAATAAGATTTCCAACATAATGGTATTTTATATGTAATTTTTAGACTTAAAATAATTTAATTTATATATGATACAATGATGATAAAGTAATTATCATATTAATGAAATATTGACATAACTGATGTTATAAATACCCAAATAAATGTAATTTGAGACTTTTTATGAATTACACTAATTTTATATTTTAATATGACATGTTATTATTGATTTAAGTACCTTTTTTCTAACTAATCATTCTGTTATTATTTTCACCAAAAGCAGTTACTAAATAGTGTCAAAATTGACATAATATAGTTTTTAAAACAAATATTATATTATTAATTGTTATTTTATTCCTAAAAATCTAAGTATAGGCAAAATGACTTAGATAAGGTTATATATATTAATAATAAACAACTTGGGGTTCGTTTGGCTTGATATAGTAAGTTTATTAACCTTATAGTGTACTAACACAAAGAGACACGGTAAAAGTAAAATTATCTAACTTAAAGTAAAATATAAATGATAAGGTTAAAATAGGAACCTAAACTTGTCTAAATTATATTGGATGAGAGGATTTCGACCCATCCCCACCTTATCTTAGAAATAAATCAATTTGGTGCTATTTAAAACCGAATATGACTTTATAATAAAATAATATTTTTAGTTTTCCAAAGGAGCCCCTCTCCTCCCTTATAAAAGGGAACCTCCTCCCCCTCTTCCTCACACCACTTTGAGCCTTAAATCTCGGCCACCCATACCAAATTCTCTTCTCCACTTCCCTAGAAATATCCTAGAGGTCATGGTCTACTTTAAAGTCCAATCTTAGTGCCCTAAGAAGAGGTTTCAAAGAGGCGTATCGAAGAAGATGTAATTTCTTCTAACGATTCTTTCAAGCTTCTTTCTTCTTCAACATCTTCTTCTTTAGTTGTTTCATTATGAAGTAGTAACATCAGTATAACTAATATAATGATATGTTATTATAAGTATGAAACAACCCTATTTCACCATCTATCCATCCTATGGAAGACAAAATCACCGCGCCTGCGTACGTACGGAATACCGTCTCTACGCCGTGGTGTAATCTATTTTCCACCACCACCTTACATGAATGGGTATAATGGTATAAATAACAACTATATATGATTATTTTAAAGTGATATTTATTCTCAAATAGTATACATACAGTCCAATATAGTCCCACAATCATGAGAATGATATCATCACTCGTGCGTACGTACGGACTACCGTCTCCACAACGCGATGAGATTAATTCTCCACGTTAACCATTCATGAATATAAAGTATATATAATAATTAATCATGAAATATATGACATAAAAATGATACTGTATTTATGTGTATATATATGTCTGTCATCTACTTAATTCCATTCAAATAAATAAGGAAACGAAAACAGCATTCATGCGTACGTACGACCTACCATCTCCATGAACGGTGTATTTCTTTCCATTTACTAATTTATTATATATATGTATATTCTGAATATATATTATATATAAATCATGTTTTATATTATGGAATTATGTAATCATTAACTAAGTAATCATATGAATAATTAGAAGTCAAAACACGGATGACAAATGAAACAATTTTACCGAAAACGCTCTTTAACATTGAATTTACAAAAGAACGGGTAATATAAAGTCAAAAGTGAACCATATATGATATCATAACAATGATTATGATTCTGGAATAAGTCAATGACATTATTTAAATCATTATACAGGAGGTTCGGATACTTACGAAGCAAATCGGACCTAAGGTAAGGGAAAATATCACAATCTCATTTTATCCGAGATTGTTTATACTTTGGTATTTACTGGGGTGTATTTTATCATCCACATCCATGTTTCCTTGATATGTAATATTGTTTCCATCCACCTAAAATTTTTTAAATCCAATTTTACCCTTCAGTGAGTTTTTAGTAAAAGATATGAAAGCAATCTTTTTTCATTTTTCGTACGAGGTACTTTTTGACTTTTCCGACTAAAGTATGAGAAGAATGTTTTTTTAACTTATACGGCATGAATGGATTTTTAAAAAATTATTTCCAAGAAGCTTCATTTACATGTTTTCAAGTTTATTTTTAATCAGCTTCTTTTAGTTTAGATTTGTATGAAATGTTAATAAAGGAAAGGTGTTTTTGAAGTATAAAGGATATTTTCCTCAAGAATGTAGTTCAAGTGTTTTATCAAAATTATTTTCCATATAAGATAATAAAGGGTTCTGTTTCTATCCCTATTATTACATTTATTTGATTATGTTGTGATGGAATTTTTTTTATGAATTCCTTTATCTTATATGAATTGTTTTATGATGTCACGATGTTTTAGATTCCCATTTTTATTAAATGGGTTATGCTATGATGTATGGTTTATGATTTTGTGGCACCCATAAGAATGGTATCATTATGAGATGGGTGGGACCTATAACTTCCTCCAATGAATTGGGTAAAGATTTTATATCTCATTAGATAGACATGGCTGGAACGGCGAGTTAAACCGGTTTAGTGAAACGGGACTGAAACGAAGAGTGAACTCGGTTCAGAAATGGACTTTGTTAGCTAAGATAGTCTTCGAAATGAGTCTTGACTACAAAGAAATGATTCTCTACGATTATGTGTGTTTTTCACAAAGTTTCATGTTTTATGTTATGAATATTGGGATTACATTTCACTACAATGAATTATCCCGTGTTATGATATTATGATCTCTTTTGCAGGTTAAGATTTCCAAAATGTTATGTTCTTATGAATATGATGTTATTGATTTTTCTTTTGTTTACCCTTACTGAGCATTTGAGCTCACCCTTTTATGTTTTATTTTCCCCAGGATATAAAGAAAGGTTTTAGGTAAGAAAAAAAATGGAAGATCTTTATGGGAGATGTTGAATATCTTTCACCATGATTGGAAGATTACGTTCCGAGTTTCCAAA
The DNA here is from genome assembly GCA_963277665.1 of Viscum album. NCBI lineage: Eukaryota > Viridiplantae > Streptophyta > Magnoliopsida > Santalales > Viscaceae > Viscum > Viscum album. The sequence continues at coordinate 1,253,959,986 of OY728157.1, read as the reverse complement.
GACACTAAACTATTATGGTCCTTGTGTGTCTGTTTTTGTTACGTAATAAGTATTCCGAAAAAGTAATGTAATATCCTTGTACGTCAATCTTCGGGTCTCTATAATGTAGTCAAGATTATTAGTTATATTTAATTATTGGACATCATTGGAATTAAATTATCTGATGGCTTGCATATAGATCCCATTATTTTATCACTACCCAAGTATTCTACTATTTTATTTTTAATTTTAATATGAAAAGTAATTAGATTAGTATTTAAGAACATTTTAATTAGAATTACTAATTGGATAAAGACATGGTTCATGAAAAATCAATAGTAAATATGGTGAATAAGAGAATATAGAAAAGGTTAAATTGGAAAAAAAAATTTATAAACAATATAAATCCCTTGAGCATCAAACTTCCAAAAAGAAGAAGATCCAAAAGCTAGCAAGGAAAAGGAAGAAGTGTGTTTTACATGTGGAATTTTAGAACACTAGGAGAGGAACTACACATAGAATGAAGGGTAATATACAGGTTAATTAATCATAGAGTGTAATATTAAGATACCTACACAATGGGTATTAGATAAAACTTATATGGATCACTATTATATCCAAATGTAGGAACCATATAGATTACGAAATATTCCCAGAGAAGCGGTGGATTTGAGAGTTGCTGGTTATGGGAGTATGGATGCTTTGGTCATTGGTTACTATAACCTATCATTATTAATGGTAATGATTTTGGGTTTGATGGATTATTATTATGTACCTATAGTTACCAAAAACATAATTTCATTATCATGCCTAAATACAGATGAATTTATTTTCCAATTTGGAAATAAATGTTGTTTCTTTAATAAGGAAAACATATTTTATAGTATGGTACATTTAAATAATAATCACTATGTATTAAATTAGGAAAACCAAGTGTTTTAAATTGATAAAGAATCATGGTCACTTGACTCATACAACACCCAATGGGAGTTGTGTGATAAGGTAATTATTTTCCTATGTGTTTTCTAGTGGGGGAACATGATTTCTTTTTTATAAAGAATATAAATTAATGTTGTTTTGTGATAATTATAACAAAATCAATGAAATTATGATAAATAACAGTAATAATCATCTTCACATTGATGAATTTCATGATCAACTTCATAGATCTCAATATTTTTATATATTTATATATTTTTAGGTATCATCATTTTCATGTGAACAGGGAATGTATTCCATAGATAGTATTTAGAACCATGAATGGAAATTAAAAATTTAAAGTACTTCCATTTGGACTGATTAATTTACAATATATATTTCTAGATGTAATGTATATTTTATTAAAGAAATATCATGATAATTTCATATTTATATCAATTGATTATATCTTGGTATATTTTAATATATTGTAGGACCATGAGAATAACTTTTCGATAATTTTTACAATCTTATATAAAATTTTTCATTTTTGTAATTCATAAAATTTTGATTATGAATTTATAATGTATATTTTCAAGGACATATTCTCTCTAATGATGGTATCTTAGTTGATCATGTATATCTACACTCATTAAATGAATTTCCAACATCAACAAAGAGAATTTAGGTACACAGTTTCATTGGTTTCCTATGTTACTATCGCTGATTAGTAAATAATTTTTCCCATTTAGAAAATCCATTGACCTCACATATATGAAAATTGAATAAGATCAAATAGATAATGGAATTTGAGAAATTTTCCAATGAATTGAGTACGAGGATGGTCGATACTATGATTTTTACCCTATCATCGGGATATAAATTATTTGTGATATATAGTGATACATAAATGAACTGACATAGTCGTATGTTTCTAGAAGTGATAACATTATTGTGTATTAATCTAGGTATTTAAACAATAATTAGTAAAACTACACAACCCATGATATATTCAATGCATCCGTAATATTTTCTTTGAATATATGGATTCATTATCTCTATGATAAATGAATTGATATATACAAAGAACATATGATCCTAAAATACACATTTTCACATAAATATCTCAATCTAATGAAACATTGATGGTCCAAGTTACCCATTGATTATGATATCATAATAAAATACCACCCATGGATATTAAATAGGTATAGAATTAATTAAATATTTTGTATTTTTATAATATAAAATTAAAGATCTTAATGATGGGATATTTGATGAATTCATTTGTGAAGATGGTGCTCTAAAAGATTTAAAGAAATTATTTTATCTATATATTCAATAGATAAAAAGATTATTGATGGATGATTCTGAAAGATTTAATACATATATTCACATAGGTATAACCATAATGTATATGGATTGATGTAATATTTTTTTTGGGATAACATTAAGCATGAAATTTATTATTAAGTATCTAGATACTTGGTTTCCAATAAGTTATGTATGAAGGAAAATTTCCTAGTGTAGTCATGAAACATATTTCAATTAATAATTATCAATGGGATGATAATAATGTATAACATTACCATATATTACCAATGATACCTATAATGAAGGATGCAATATAGGTTATTGTTTATCACCACTCCAAAAATATACATTTCGATACTATAATAGAATTTTTACCACTTGAGCACCTCACAATTCACTATATTAATGAATTTGAAGACTTAATGTCCCAAAAATTCAATTTTTTTATAATTATCCATAATTTATGTACCACCTCAAGATTCCATAATACATTATTTCTTCAAAGTAATTCAATAACATGCACTACACGCAACACTGAGATCAAGCGCAACATGACTTTCCAAACAAGCCGTTCAAAAACGGTTATGAATAAAATTAACTGAATTTTGAACATTATATAATCCTTATAATTTTAGAATCCATATAGTGAGTTTCTTAGACATAATTTAAGAACAAATTCATTTTTTTTCAGATGAAAGAAGTATTTTTCAAAAAAGGCAATTTTACCGCCTTTTAATGGTGAACCATATTTTAAATCCAATATTTGAAATTTTTATATATTCAATTTGACAAAATAAACTTCTTCTTTATAATTGGGACATAATAATTTAATTTCACTAACTTTTTGTGTTTTTCTGATAACTTTCGTATTTGGGTGAATAGTCAAAAATTCTATATTTTAACTGAAGAAAACTTTTTTAATAAAAATAATTTATAGTGTTTAATTATACATCATAATGGTTAGTAATTATAACTAGATTATATTTTTACCATTTAATCGAATTATTTTCATTGTAAGTAATTTCACATTGAAATTGGACATAAACAAGTGTCAATCTTTTTATAGTTATTATTTCGTAAAAATACGTTTTTCGGTTTTAACAACGGGAATTAATTTTAAATTAATTAATACAAATTATATTTTTCTAAATAAGTAATATATAATTCATTTTTTAATTCCTAATACTGAAATTATCTTAGTGTGAATTTTTGGTAATTATCTGAAAACATTCAATTTTTGATGAATAGTGAAAAACACTAAGTTATAATTTAAAACCGATTTTTTTTTAAATAATTAATTATTTTATTTAAATTTATTTTAGGTAAAAATAGATACATAATACCTATATATGTTCAATTTAATTCATTGGAGTATGGTTATTATAATTTTAGATATATAAAAACTTTACTGAACTTTTTACCATCTTTTACCCACCTCCTAGAAGCATTTTCAAATTTACATAAAACATAATTTTACCGCTTCTATGAGTTGAATTTCAAAAATCCAAGAGACACGGTTGATATTAATAAGTAAAATTTGGTTCAATAGGATGAAAATATTATTTGATAAATAGTAACTGTTTACTTGTATTTACCACGGTTAAAAGGATATAGGGTAATTAGGGGTTAAAATGATTTTATTATTACCCTAACACAAGTCCTAATTATATTGGATAAGTTTAATTAGACAAAAAACAACTTTAGGAATAAAATATGATCCTTTAGGTCCACATGGATTAGATTAGGACATTTATTATTATTTAACTGAAAGAAGAGTTAAAAGTGTTAAATTCAAATTTTCATAACTAAACCATTTTTAATATAGGATTATACATAAAATAAATTCCACTATAAATATTAATTAGAAGGATAAAAATATTTCCCACATAATTTTACTTTATTTATATTTTTTAGACATTAGATAATTAAATTTATGTATGACACAATGATGATGCAGTAATTACCGTATTAATGAATGATTAAAATAAATGATATTGTAAATATCCAAATAAATATAATTTGAGACTTTTTAAAAATTACACTAATTTTATAGGATAATATGACATGTAAGGGTTGGTTATGGGAATTGTTTTTGAATTAATAATTCTTTTATGAATTTAGAAAAAACAAAATGACTAATAGTGTCAAAATTGACATAAAATAGTTTTTAAAACAAATATTATATTATTAATTGATATAAATGTCTTAAAATCTATGGTTCAGAAGAGATACTTATATATTAATATATATGACATTAATGAACCCATTGGGGTTCTATTAGAATTTTATAGTATGTTTACTAACCATATAATATAAAAATACAAAGAGACATGGTAAATGTCAAACTATTTAACTAAGTGATAAATCTAAGAGTTACGGCTAATATGGTGACCTAAACCTGTCTAAAACATATTGGATAGGAGGTTTTCAACTCATCCCCACCTTATCCTCTAAATAAATCATTTTTTAGCCATTATAGACCAAAAAATATTTTATTATAAAATAATATTTTATGTTTTTTCTAAAGGTTCTCCTCACCCCCTTATAAAAGGGCACATCCCCTTCTCTCAAATTCACACCTCCAAATCCATTTGGGTCGGCCAGCCCCTGACCAAATATTCTCCCAACTTTCATGCCTTCATTATATCGGTCTTTCATTGATTATAAATCCAACCTATGGAGCCCTTTTGATCAAATCAAAACGAAAAACCCAAAAAAGAGGTAAATATTTCATCACCTCTTTCAAGTTCTTTTCTTCTTCCACTTCCTCTTAATTTGTTGTTTCCATTATAAAATAATAACTCCAGTATCTTATATATACGATGATTTTATTATATAAATGGTACAACCGTAGTAATTATTCTATCCATCCTATAAATGACAAAGTCACCAAACGTGTGTACGTACGGATTACCGTCTCCACATCATGGTGTTGTTTGTTATTCCAATACCTCATTATTTGGATGGGTATAATAATGAGTATAACTGATGTAAATAATAAATATAACATCTTAATGATTATGTATATATGATATACCATCCAATCACATCCGATTTCTCCATCAATATAATGATATTGTCGCTCGTGCGTACGTACAGATTACAGTCTCCATGATGCGATAGGATTCATTTCTACATTTACCATTAAATGATGATTATAATACATATATATCCATAATAAGTACGTAATATATGACATAATAATGATAATATATATATATATTTATATTTACTTACATATATCGTATTCACTTAGTTCTGATCAATACGATATGAAAACAGAAACATCGTTTATGCGTACGTACGACCTACTATCTCCAACAACTTTATTTTACATTTCATATTTATATCTACTAATAAAATTTATATTTTAAATATATATGAAATATGAATCAAGGTTTTCATTCTGAATGTATTTTATCAATGATCTAAATGATATGGTCAAGAATAACAAGTTAAAATATGTACAAGAAAGAAAGTGAGTATTACCTGAAATGTTAATTTAACAAAGTAATTGTTATTGAATATGTATTATAAAGTAATAAATGTATCATGAATGATATAATAAATATGAATACGATTATGGTATAATCTAATAACATACAATTTTCATTATACTAGAGGATAAACGTACCCTCGACCGAAGGAAACTGCAAGGTAAGGGGTTTTCATCTCACTCATTATTCTGGTGAGATTCATGCTATATTGCCACTATCTCCTTTTGTGTGGTGTATGTGCTTCCCATAATTGTATTCTTTGTATAATAAACATTAATTAATGTGTATTTGAATCATTATTGTATATTAATTATTTCATGGGGTGTATGTTTCATAAGTTAGCAAATTCGTAAGGGGAAATTCCTCAATCTCATTATTATTTGAGATTGTTTATGTGTATGTTTTTACAGGGACATATTTATTATACATGTCCATGTTTCATAAAATAATTTTCAAATGGAATATTTCTAAGAGAATATTTTACTAAAATATCATTTTAAATTTTTTAAAATATTTATCCTTCAAAACCTTTCTCATTAATGTATATGTTTTTAAAAGGGTTTTAAGGATTTATTTATATGGATATGAATGTTGTGAAATGATTATTCTGTTAAAAAGTTTCAAAGTGGTATGGGATACAATGATTCAAAATTCCATGATAAATGAATACCTTTATAAATTGTGATAATTTTAAACGATTTAATTAAAGGGTTATTTCTCTAAAAGTGTTTTACTCATCATTTTCATCTCTATCAACATCATTTAATGGATTTTAATCTTGTTTGAAGTTGATTTATTATGATACAAATATTCCATATTTTATTGAATGTTTTGTGAAATGTTTGTCAGTGGATGTGTTATTTTGATACCATTCATTGTTTATGGATAAAGTATTTACATTTCGTATGCTAGTTTAAATACCAATGTTTATATTATATTTCAGCTTTTCTTATGATGAATGTATTGACCTAGTATGTTCTGGGTTGGGGACCGGTAAATGTATGCCATCTGAGTTGGGGTCCAGTTACAGCAGACCCTCTGGGTTAGAGTATGGTTACAGAGGCTCTTAAGGTTGGAGTTCGATTACAGTGGCTCTCTTGGTTGGATTCCGGTTATAGAGGCTCTCCAGGATGGAGTCTGGTAATAGAGGCTCTCTGGGTTTGGGTTCGGTTAATGTTAGCCCATTGGTCCTGGCACGAGGCCATGACACAGAAATTAAAGTCTCGTACTATACATAACCTCATTATGAAATGAGTTATTACATGTGATTATTCGACTAGTAGAATATTCTTGTGAATGTTTATATGGAAATATTTGATCAATTTTTCCCATGTTATGTTCAAGTTTATATTTGAAAGGATGTTGTTTTTATTACACATATTGCCATAAAAGTTTACAGCTTCTGCTAAATTATTTACCCCTACTGAGCATCTGAGCACACCCCTTTCTTATGTTTTATTTTCCCAGGACTCAAAGAAGTATATTATGACTGACCTGCAGAGATACTCTATGGGATATCAGTGTTTTCTATGGAAACAATGAAATTGTAGTTTCCCATTTTATGATGTAATTTAAACTTCATGTATGTAATCTATTTTCGAAGATTTCTAAAACTATCGGTCTTTCAGGACCAGATTCCTTGTAATCATGGAAATTTATTAAAATAATGTTCCTACTCTGGGTAACTGCAGTCAGGGCATTACAATTGGTATCAGAGGAAGTTTCTCAACCTCCATGGAAACTATATTTAGATAATCTCTAATTAGAGCACATTACCCAAAGATATAGTTTGAGGATTAATGTAGAATAAGTTCTTTGAATTTTGGAAATATAGAGATTTTGTGAGATTTCCATGAAATACATCCTTGTCTAGATATGAGCAGGAAGAAGCAGAATTGGCACAGATGTACCTAATGGTATAACTTGAAAATACTACTTTGAGCTAGACTCAAATGGGAACTAGTGAACGATAATGGGCCTTGCTGCACTAATGGTTACGACACTACCGCGGGATATGCTTAGGATTATTCTCATTTTATTTACAAATCATTATGAAGGATTTACAAGTATATAACTCCTCAAAAAAATTTATGATTATGGATTCTATCCATAAAATATACAATAGACATTAGGTATTTTACTCGTTTGGAATTATTCATTGCATTTCATAAACTGACCTAGTGTATGCCATTGTATAAAAATAGTGCCCCATAAATGAATGTGAAATCTAGCAGTACATATGATCCAAATAGTAATAAGGACCAAATCTTTCATGGAATGAAGACTAAATTTAGAAGGAAAATAGTCTCCCACATATTCTCAACATATGAAGAAATTGTATCATGTGTTAATAAGACAAGTAAAGAATTATTTTAGTTCTATGGCTTTGAAGGGAAGCAAGTGAAGAAAAGGATATAAGAGGGAAAGTTGGATAAAGGGAAGAGGTAAAAGAAGGATTTTCCCATATATGATAACTGTGGAAAGAATCAACATGTTAAATTCTTGAAGGGAATGAAAGTTTGTTATAAGTGTAGAGAAAAAAGGACACCAAGTATGTGATTGTAAGGTTAAGAAAAAAGTTTCAAATGTATAATGCTTCATCTGCAAGGAGTTGGGACACTACGCGAATCAATTTCCAAGTCATCAGAGTATACCCAAAATGATGCTATTGGATAATTATAATGTTATGATACTATCGAAAATGATGAGGAATGATTATACTTCTTACGTTCTTATTAAATTATTGTGTCACATGAGTATTGTATTAATGATGTACATGTTATAAGAATTATAGAGTATATAAGGATTGTACTACAGTACTATTTCATTAAGGACTCGATATTTTGTGGAACTAAGAAATGTGACTCAATAGCAGGTTACGTTTTTAGAAAATATATGGATGAGAGAAAGATAAACCATAATATGGTTCTGATACTGAGGTAGTGATTTTAGGAATAATACATGATTGATTTGGATAAATTATATTCGATATTCTTGACTACCTTGAAACTGATTAATGATTTGTATATTATATCATTGTTGGATTTTACAACCTTTTGGATAGAAGGAGTATATCGAGTATTCTATAAGGAATTATGGAGCATTAATGTAATCAATAAGGTTTTATGGTAATTCAGGATGTTGCAACATTTTAAAAGAATACATGATGATGGTGTTTAAATGTTATTACGTGGAAAAAAGGATCTTCATTATGTTTACCTTCCCTATAAATTTTGGACTGTATGTTTGGATATAATTATTTTGTATAATTCTAGTTTGAGATTATTTTTTGATTGCTATAAAAAGGACAACCTGGAGATCGGGCGGCAACTCGTCACGTCCGGCAAGGCCGCGAGACTTGAACCTGCAATTGAAGGGAGACAAGGGTGTATCACCTACCACTAGCTCATGTGATGTCCGAGATTGAATAATGTAGTTTTTTAAAAGGTCTGGTAGATAAATTATATATTCATTTTTTTGGAACCCTATACGAATAGGACAAATAAAATATTTTTTAGGATCTATTATCTTTTAAAGTGAAAGATGAGTTTGTGGTAGAAATTATTTAAAGGGTGGAACTCTACTTGTGAAGTATATATTTTTTTATTCTCTTATTATATGAAAAAAATCATTTTTAAACATTAGGTAAAATATCATAAAACTAAAAATGTGTTATTATAATACCTTATGTTTTTTTGAACTGATGATATTTTAAATCATCGTAGATTGACGGCTTTGAGGCTCTTAATTCTACAATTGTTTGTAACTGATGACCTCAATCACTCTCAATAAGTATTTACGTATTTCCTCCAATTATGTGTCTATAATTTCCACCAATTTTCTCTAAATTGATATCATAAAGATGGTTACCTTTTCATTTCCCATTTACTCTTATTAAGACTAAAATTTATTAACCAAATTTCCGATGTGGGTTTTCCCACAATGGTATTTTCTAATTTCAACATTTTATTTTCGAAGAACAATTTCAAAATGAGAGGAAGAAATTTTTTGAAGGAGGGAAGAATGTAACACCCCATGATTTCATAGTAAGTTATTTATTAAAACTAATTCAATTAAATGCACTACACGCAACACTGAGTTCAAGAACACCACGACTTACCAAACTAGCCATTCAAAAGCGGTTATGAATAATATTAACTGAATTTTGAACTTTATATAATATTTATAATTTTATAATCCATATTGTGAGTTTCTTATACATATTGTAAGAACAGATTCATTTTTTTCAAATGAAAGAAGTATTTTTCAAAAAAATGTAATTTTACCACCTTTTAAAGGGGAACCTTTAATTAAATACAATATTTGAAACTTTTATATTTTTAATTTGACAAAATAATCTTCTTATTTAGAATCATGATATAAAAGTTTAGTTTCAATAAATTTTTGGTGTATTCTGATACCTTTCATATTTGGTTGAATTGTGAAAAATACTATATTTTAACTAAAAACAAAAATTTTAATCAAAATAATATATAGTGTTTAATTATACATTTTAATGGTTATGAAGTATAATTAGATTATATTTTTACCATTTAATCCAATGATGGTCATTTTATGTAATTTCACTTTGAAGTTGCACATAAACAAGTGTAAATCTTCTGATAGTTATTATTTCATAAAAATATGCCTTTTGGTTTTGACAATTGGATTTAATTTTATATTAATTAATAAAACGTCTATGTTATGAAATTTGTAAAATATATTTCATTTTTCTATTTATAATATCGAAATTAGGTTAGGGTGAGTTTTTGGTAATTTTTTGAAAACTTTCAATTTTTGATGAATAGTGAAAAATAATGAGTTATAGTTTAAAACTGAATTTTTATTTAAATAATTATTTATTTTTTTGAAATTCATTTTAGGACAATAAAGATACATAAAACCTATATATTTTCAATGTAATTAATTGGAGTCAGTTTATTAAAATTTTAGATATATAAAAATTTTATTGAACTTTTTACCGTCATTTACCGACCTCCTAGGAGCATTTGCAAATTTACATAAAACATAATTTTTCCGCATCTGTGAGTTGAATTTAGAAAATACGAGTGACATGGTCGATATCAGTAAGTATAATGTGGTTCAATAAGATGAAAATATTTTTTATCAATAGTATCCTTTTATTTTTATTTACCACGATTAAATGTATATGGGGTAATTATGTGTAAAAATTATATTATTATTACCATTAAACATGTCTTAATTATATTGGATAAGTTCAATTAGAACAAAAATACCCTTAGGAATATAATATGATCATTTAGGTCCACATGTATTAGATTAGAACATTTATTATTATTTAATTTAAAGAAGAGTTAAAAAATTTAAATTCAACTTTTTATAACTAAACCATTTTTAATATTGGATTATAAATAAGAAAAATTAGACTATAAATATTAATTATAAATCTAAAAATATTATCTACATAATGGTATTTTCTTTATAATTTTTTGACATTATATAATTAAATTTATTTATGATACAATAATGATGTAGTAATTACCGTATTAATGAATGATTAAAATAATTGATATTATAAATATCCAAATAAATGTTATTTGAGTCTTTTTATAAATTAAACAAATTTTATAGGTCGATATGACTTGTTAGGGTTGGTTATAAGAATTATTTTCTAAGAAATAATTCTGTTAGGAATTTTGAAAAAACAAAATACCAAATAGTGTCAAAATTTACATAAATTAGTTTTTAAAACAAATATTATATTATTAATGGATATAATAGTCTTAAAAATCTAAGGATGGGCCAAAAAATTTATATTATGATATATATGATATTAATGAACCAATTGGGGTTAGATTGAAGTTTTATAGTATTATTATTAACCATATAATATAAAACTAAAAGGATACATGTTAAATATCATACTATTTAACTAAGAATTAAATCTAAATATTAAGGATAATATGGTGACTTAAACCTATTTAAAACCTATTGGTTGGGAGTTTTTCGAACCATAACCACCTTATAATCTAAATTAATCACTTTTTAGCCATTAGAAACCCAAAATGATTTTATTATAAAATAATATTTTATGTTTTTCCTAAGCTTCCCCTCACCCCTCTTATAAAAGGGAACTTCCCCTTCTCAAAAATTCATACCTCCAAAGCCATTTGGCTTAGCCAACCCCTGTCCAAATATCCTCACAACATTCATACCTTCATATTATAGGCCTTCCTTTGATCTAAAATCCAACCTAAGGAGCCCTTTTGATCAAATTAAAAGGAAAAACCCGAAGAAGAGGTAAATATTGCATCACCTTTTTCATGTTCTTTTCTTCTTCGACTACCTCTTTATTTGTTGTTTTCCATTCTAAAATAATAACTCATGTATATTTTATATGATTTTATGTAATTATAAAATTGGTACAACCATATTCATTATTCCATCCAACCTATAAATGACAAAGTCACCATACGTGCGTACGTACAGATTACCGTCTCTACGTCGTGGTGTAGTTTGTTATTCAAACACTTCATTATTTGGATGGGTATAATAATGAGTATAACTGATGTAAATAATAAACATAACATGTTAATGATTATGTATATATGATATACCAACCAATTAAATCTTATTTCTCATTCAATAAAATGATATTGTCCCTCGTGCATATGTACGGATTACCATCTCCACGACGCGATGAGATTCATTTCCACATTCACCATTCAATGATGATTACAATATATATATATCATTAATAAGTATGTAATATATGACATAATAATTCTACTGGAGATATTAATTTATATATATATATATATATATATATATTTACTTACATATATCTTATTCACTTAGTTCTGATCAATACGATATGAAAACAAAAACATCGTTTATGCGTACATACGTCCTACCACCTCCATAAACTGTGTTTTCCATTTCATATATCTATATATTATAAATATTTATATTCCAAATATATATGATATAAGAATCAATTTTTTTATTCTAAAAGTATTTAAATCATGATCTAAATGATACAGTCAAGAATAAAAAGTTAAAATACGTACGATAAAGAAAACGATTATTACCTAAAATGTTAATTTAACTTGAAAATCATTATTAAATGGCTAGTATAATGTCATAAATGAATCATGTATGATATAATGAATATTAATATGGTTATTTTATAATCTAATAACATACAATGGTAATTATACAAGAGGTTAAACATACCCTCGACCAAAGGAAAGTGCAAGGTAAGGGGTTTTCATCTCATTTATTATTCCTGTGAGATTCATGCTATATTGCCACTATTTCCTTTTGTGTGGTGTAAATACTTCCCGTGATTGCATTATTTGTTTAATACACATTAATTAATTTTTATTTACTTTTTTATTGTATGGTACTTATTTCATGGGGGTATGATTTATAAGTTACTATATTGGTAAGCGTTAATTCCTCAATCTCAATATTATTCGATATTGTTTATGTGTAAGTTTGTACTGGGACATATTTATTATAAATGTCCATGTGACATAAAATAATTTTCAAATGGATTATTTTTTCGGGAATATTTTAATAAAACATCATTTTAAATCTTTTAAAATATTTATTCTTCTAAACCTTTCCCATTAATTTCCATGTATTTAAAATGTCTTTAAGGATTTACTTATATGGACATTAATGTTTTGAAATGATAATTCATTTAAAAATATTCAATGTGTTATGGGACACATTGATTCAAAAATTTCTTTAAAATGACTACCTTTATAAATTTTGATAGTTTTAAACGATTTCATGAAATAGGGGTATTTCTCTGAAAGCATTTTACTGATCATTTTCATCTATGTGATCATCCTTTAATGGATTTTAAACTTGTTTGAAGTTGATTTATTATGACAAAGATAGTTCATATTGTATTGATTGTTTTGTGATATGTCTGAATGTGGATGTGTTTTTTTTAGACCATTCAAGGTTTAGGGATAAAGTATTGACATTTCGTATTCTATATTAAATACGAATGTTTTTGTTATATTTCAACATTTCTTTATGATGATGTTATTGGACTAGTATGTTCCGAGTTGGGAACAGTAAAAGTAAGCCCCCTAGGTTGGGGTCCATTATAGCATACCCTCCAGGTTGGCGTCTGGTTATAGAGGCTCTCCGGGTTAAAGTCTGGTTACAAAGGCTCTCTGGGTTGGAGTCTGGTTACAGAGGCTCTCTGGGGTGGAGGCCTGTTATAGAGACTCTCTGGGTTTGGGTCCAGTTATAGTTAGCCCATAGGTCCTAGCACGAGGCCATAACATAGAAATTAAACTCTGGTACTATACATCCTCTCATTATGAAATCAGTTATTACATGTGATTATTCGACTGGTAGAATATTCATTTGCATGTTTATATAGTAATGTTTGATTTATTTTTTACATGGTGTGTTCAAGTTTATGTTTGAAAGGCTGTTGTTTTCATTACACATGTTTACTTAAATTTTTATAGCCTCCGCTAAATTATTTACCCTTACAAGGAATTTGAGCTCACCCCTTTCTTATTTATTATTTTCATAGGATGCGAAAAATAATATTATGACTGATGTGCAAATATTTTTTATGGGATCTCAGTGTCCTCTATGGAAACAATGATGTTGTAGTTTTCAATTTTATGATGTAAGGTGAACTTCATGTATGTAATATATTTTCTAATACTACTAAATTGATCAGTCTTTTAGGACATGATCCCTTGTAATCATGCCAATGTATTAAAATAATGCACCGACTCTGGGTAACTATGGTCGGGGAATTACAATTTACGTGAAAAATATTTAAGAGTCTTTAGAGAAAACATTATACTAGGCTACATTTGAGCACCACCTTCCATCCTCAATATGATTTAAAATATGAATAGACTATTCAAACAATTGATGGCATGTTGAGGTTATTATATATTGACCTAAATATATATGTGAATATTACGCATCTTTTGTATATTTATTCAATTAAAATATCTTCCATTAATGTATTCTAATGGAAAATTATGATGAATTATTTGGAAGCTTTTTTTATTATCCAACTTGTATGAATGATGTTCGAAAAAGGAAACATATATGCTCAATTTTTTCTGAGGAGATGAATATAAAAGTAATTATTAATGAGGATAATATTACATAATATTAATGACAGAAAAATATCTTTGACGATAACTAATTTAATGATTTAAAATTTCATTTTGGAGATAATTTTTTCTTGAATGTGTCCCCATGGAAATGTGTTACATTTTTTGGTAAAAAGGGAAAGCAGAGCCCCATGTATATATTCCACTTTGAAATACAATAAAAATAGTTTTTGTAGATTATATATAAAAAATTCAACAAAAAAATTTCTAAATTAAATGATTTTTTCCACATATAATTTTTAAAGAATAATTTTCTAGACCTGACACATGTGCTTACCTCTAGAAAATTAGAATTGGAACATTATTTTTCCTATTATTTACAGTCTATCCAAAATTAGTCATAAAAAAGATAAATTATTAATTAATCAAATAGCTTAGTGGGTAAATAAACTTTGGATAAACCCTAAACTGGATATATAAAAAGGGAACCAAATGTTGTTGTGATGAATGGAAACCATCATTTGTTTGGAAGATAATATTACAAAATATTTCAAGGATGAAATTTATATAGGATGTAAAAATGTCATACTAGAGCATCAATTAATGTATATGAAAATTATATTTTAGTAAAAATATGATATAATATAAATTTTAAAAAATCATATTAAAAAATTATAATTTGAGAAGTAAATATTTATTTTTATAATAATGATTCTAAACAATCCTAGAGTGAATTTTTTGAAATTTACCCTTATAAGTAAGCTCTTATAAATAATTGAAAATGTACTATTTCACTATTTTAACAATTATTTAAAATAAAATATTATAATAATTTTAATTAAAAAAATTTAGAAAATCAATTTATAAAAAATATAGTTAATAACATTCATATGTATATGGGATATTTTTCGGCAAACAGATTTGTTCTACTAACAGTTTTTTTAGGAATAATGTTATCAAATTTAATTATTTAAAATAATTTTTTATGGTGAATGATTTAAATTAAATCTATAAATTATGAACCTTGATATATTAATTTAAATACATCTATTTATTATCAATAGTCAAATTGTTAATATAAGATCATATTAGGATTGTAAAACAAATTTCTAGAAAACATGTTTTCAACACAATTTTTAGGGGTATTTTTTAAAATTTTACACTATCAATATTAAGAATAGAATATGATAAAATTAATGGAATATTTTTAAATATAATAATTAATATTATTAGTTATTTAATCTTTTTGTCTTCATAATGAATAGTAAAAAAATTAATTACATTGGTTAATGTTAGAACAAGTTATTATTGGTTAAACCAAAATATTAATGTCTTGATTCCAATAAAACATGTAAAAAATATTAATTTATTGAAATATTTTGACCTTCAATGACACACCATTGAATATATGTTCATTTTAAAAAAATTTGTTTTGAAGGAAAATCGTTGCTATTCTTTTTTGAAATTTCCTTGTAGTTTCTACAAAGGTTGCATTCCTCTATTATAAAAGAGAACCTCCACCCCAAACTTATTCACCCATATTAATAAATTTACATCATGAAATCCGAATTTATATATCTAACAAAAATCCATACAAACATTTTTTTTGTGATGGTCTTCCCAAAATATCAATCACGCGGACCTTAATAAAAGATCAAATTGAGGATTTTTGAAGCGATGATAACTATCTCAACAATTCAATTTCTTTTAAATTTTTCTTTCACCGCCATAAATTATTTAAAAAAAATAAAATATAATAACACCAATATCTACCATTTAATAATATTTTTTTTATTTAGGGAATAAAATTTTCCATCTTCACCACCTTGAATGGTAACCAAATCCCTCACATATGTATATGGAAGACTACAATCTTGTGATCCGATTTTTATTAATTCAAAGACTGACATGAATAGTCATAGTGATTGAAATAATGAATATATATGATATATATAAAATTATATTAATATTATAAAATCAATATATCATCCACTTCCTTTCCATTTTTCCCAATAGGGTAATTATTTAATCAATCATGCATGTGTATGACCTACTATCTCCAGAAAATAAACAGATTCATTTATACAATAAAACATTCAATAATATTTATGAAAATTTATTTAATGAAAAATATGTTTTTTATAAAATTAATATTATTTTTTATATGATGGATCTATATCCTTTTAACATGAAACTAAATTATATAACAAAACACACATGAGGGAACAATGTTTCTGACACCCGAAATAATGGAAATTACGAAATATTATTAGAAAATGGGTGGTAAGATATTAAAAAAGTATAATATATTATATTTTAAATACTAATATGGTTATGGAATAAATTAATAACATTATTAAAATAGTTATAAAATATTTTCAAGATGTTTTAATTAAAGGGAATGGTGAGTAAAGGGATTTCTTTTCAATTTCTCCTGCATTGAGATTTTTTTTTTATAATTCACTAATTCACTTTAATGTGGTGTCTATACAGCCCATTTGAGATATTTATTATAAATAATAATATTTTCATGATTATTAATTTTTATATTCATGATTATTCATTCATTCTGTTACAATTTAATTATTACAAAATTGTTAGAATCTATTTCACATTATCATTTTTTGGGGTTTCATTTATCTTCACTAATGTATTATTTTCATTTATCCCCCATAAGATCAAATACATTTAATAAAATATTAAAATTTATAGATATTTCAAATTTTCATCCATCTTATCTTCTTTTTGGTAATATATTCAGGAAAATACATATTTATAATAAAAAACAATTTTGTTTCTTTTTAATCGAATATATATTTTTTCCATGAAAATATTTTTTAAAATTGTTTTCCAAATTAAATTCTATCTGAAAAATAATTTAAGAAATACAATATATGGAATCTAGTATATTTAAAATATTATTTGATGGAACTGTTCTACTATTTTTAAAAGGGTCATCTTTTTCATTATTCATTAAAAGTAAAAAAGTAATGTTTTTTAAGTTATATTATTATAATAATAATCTCCACCAACACAACCATTTTATGATATTTTCATTATTATATATGTTTTAAATTGTTTTATAAAAAATATCATTTAAAAGACATTATATTAATATATCACATCAATCGCCTTTTTTTCCAAAAACATGATTTTTTTCCAAAATATTTATTATTTCTCATTTATTTTTTGGTTGTTAATGCTGTCATCTGGAATTCAATTTCAAACTATATTTGGAAATAAAATTTCTATAAGATTTACATATTATTCATCACAGATTTTCCAATTTTATAAATTCCAAATAATTTATACATAGGGTGTTTTATTTTAAATTTTATTATATTGACAGGGAAATCATGTTAAATTCATATTATTTACTCAATACATATTTTTATTGATAATGAATACACTTTATGAATTAAATAAATCATTAGATATATGTGGAATGATTTGGAAATGAAGTATGGGTGGGGCCTAGATTTATGTACCCCATTAATCAATCAATATATCACATGAAAAAAATTAGTTAGACAACAATAAATGAGGTGTCAGCCATAGTATTACACTATATTGGAGCAAGGTATTCAAAATATAGATATCATGATATCTAAGATAATAACATCAAATATTATGTTTTTCATCATAGATAATTCTATTATTACTATCCCTGATTATATTCCATTGATTTTATCTATAAATTCATTTTTCTATGAAGTTACCGATTAAATGGAATGCCTATTAAATTATATATCATTCCATATTAATTATGCCTTATCAAATCATGATAGTATTATTATTGATTAAATTTCATGTGTTTACATTTACATACCCTTCCATTTTAATTATTCACTCATTGTTAATGCTATCATTCTCTGTGAATAACTGTTATCTAGCATTTGAACTCAACATTATTTTGATTCCTTTCACCCATATATAAATATGAAATCCTTGAATGAGATCAAGGAAGCTGATTTTTTTCCAATACTATGCTTTATGTTCTATTAAGAATATAATATTTTTAACATTAATGTATCTAGATCTCAAATACTATTAAATGAATTTATCTTGCAGGATTTCACCCATATGTATCAATTCCAATGTGATAAATTAACCACCATCTATGGGTTACTAAATTTTTGGTTGTTATTGTAATCAAATAGGATTCATATTTACCAGAACTGATTCCTATGAGAAAATATAATGATTCACATGATATTTATGTGGTCCATTTTATAGGGTTTGATAGAATAAGGATCCCAAATTTATCAAAGGAGACACTTTTATGATGTAAATAATTAGTTCATGAATAAAATTTTCACTTTTTATGAAATAAATAATTCAATTATGGTATTCATATCATATTATTAATGACACCCTATGTCCAAGTAATAAATTTAGATAATTTTGATAGTTTCAGTTCAGTGTAGATACCATTAATGATTGTGATTTCACATCACAAGGGTGTCACAATTTTGATTGTGTGTACTAAATCTAATGAAATAATGTAAAATAATTGCGGTGTCTATCCATTATTCTAGAGAGAACCTAATATCTACCTGAACCTGTTATCAGTATATATTTATATATTTTTGGAAGGAGTTTGTTTTATATAGGTTATAAATACCCAATGCATGTTATTTGAAGGATATTTTAAGAGGCGGAGATAATATGACATTTTCATATTTTGGAGACTCCATAACCCTTAAGATAAGGATTTCATATCCTTTTAGGTATATAATAATATATAAATAATCCAATATTTAATAATAGAGCCAAAACATTAGAAAGGAAATAAAAAAATGCTCACTATGAGCCTCCGTGATAGTGTTTTCCCACAAGCCTCATTCATAATGGGATTTACAATAATGTAACATCTCAGAATTTCTGGTTATGTTTTTATTTATATGGAATTATTTACGGACTAAACTCTCTAATGACATGTGATTCTGAGGTCCAGTGAGCCCAGAACAGAATCTTGATCTTTTGTAAGGTATGTTCAGTAAACATTCGAGTGGGTTTTTCTAACTTTTGAACTAGTTCTATGATTGAAAATCGGAGGGTACCATTGAACTCATAATATCTATATCATTCTACAAAGGATTTCAGAATGGCTTCAAAGGGTTGAAAATAAATGTTATTTTTCAGACCATTCGGAAAAAATTAAAAAAATCTTAAAAAGATATATTATTTATTTTTCTCAACCGACAAACGGTTACATGGAAACAATATAATGTGAAAACGATGAGACAGTGAGGCACATTAATGGATCTAATTAATGTATTGAAAAACATGTGTAAGGATACATTAATGACGCGTAAGAGTGATACTATTTCATAAATGAAATAGAATAACAATGTGAAGTTTTAGTGTAACAGAAACCTTGCAAAATGGTTTTTTAATAGTTTGATGTGTTGGTGGAATGAGGATTTACCTGTGAAGATTTTCTGATGAACCTTCAATGAATTTCATCCCCAATGACGAAAAATGAATTATTGATGGAAATCATGAACTTTGACATACATCGAAAAATGAAGAATTCCATTGACCTCTTAGACCATCGAGGAAGAAGAGCTAGGGAAATTAGCGTCAATGAGGTAGGGGTTTTATTTTGAATACTTCACCCTCTATTTTTTTCTAAAGTATGTACATGGATCAACCCATGAAAAAAATGATATGTGGGTCAATCGTTCTTGCGGGGTGGGGGGGTACTCTTTTTGAGTTCAAAATCAGGAATGAATGATCAAGGAATGAACATATTCCCTAAATCACCATCTGATTTTAAATATTCTAACGCAGAGGGTGCACACCAACATGATCAAGGCTCGATCCACGCTGCATGTGCGCTATTTGTGAATGGGAAGTCCAAGATGGAGGTAAGGTGCATATGATACCATCATAGTGACAATAACACCCAAAAAATCTCATAGGCACATGCATATTTATAAATAGTCCACCAATGCAAATTTGGTGTCCTTTAGAAGGAACCAGTGGTGGCCGGCAGCAGCCGCATGTGGAGGGAGGGGGATGCCCGTTAGCACACTGTGGCAACATAGAGGAGTGGCATCGACCGACGCCTCTTTGAGGTGGAGTCCCACGTTATATCCTCTCAGGTGACCTTGAGAGCCATGTGAACTCGACTGGGGAAGGTGTTGGATGTGGAATTGGGTAGGAACCATATAGAAGGAGTGACTTGCACCTAGCGGGCCACATTCAGAGAGAGGAGGGGAAATAGTGGCGGCTACCATGTCCCATGAACACTCCATTGGTTGCACGTGTAGTTGGGCTTCAGTTGGTGGGTCAGTCCCGTGCCCAGTAGTTCAGACCCACACCTGCAAACTGGACCCATGCCAGTAGACCATAATCGTGCTCTTCGGGCTGGGCCAGATGAGATGGGGACGTCAGGCGACTCGGTAGGCTAGACCATCGACCAAAACTGGCCAAGTCTAGTGAGAACCATTGGGCCATACCCACTATCCATGCTATATTGGACCAACCAGGACCCAAACTAGTGGAGGTTGCGTAAGTTGAATTAATCTGGGGTATATTGGACCCCTCGGCTTTATTGGTCAGGTTTGTGTGACCCGGTCGAACTCGGCCTAGATGAAAATGACACATGTTTACTAAAATACTAATAACATGCATATGGGTCTTCCTATCTATGGTTTTTTTGTGGTGTTGGTAACCTCTTGAAGAGCTAAATCTTTTGGTATGATCTAATTAAACTTCCAAGGATGTCATGACCCATCCCCCGGGGCCTGTGTCATAACTACCCCAAGCCCGCTATCCATAGGCTAGGGGCTGGCGACTAGTACCAAAGGCGTAAATCCCTTTAACTGGGAATGCATTGCCTTTATAAATCATAAACTCGCAGGTTCATAGAACAAGCGGAAGAAATCACTAAGTAAATAAGTATGCCAAGTGTACTAAAAATACAAAGGGGGTGGAAATACAGGCCCAAATGAAAGCTATGGCTACAGGTGAATGAAAGTAGAACTAAAAAGTCAAACAGCTAGAAGATGGGAGGAGCTCCTGGATCTTCCTCCGGGTTCCTACCAGAACGGTAGGTTCAAATGTCCTCCTCAAAACTCCGCATCTATCAGTATGCTCTATGTGCCGTCACACCGAGTGTCCACCTCTGGGTACTGTCTAGTCCTCGTACTCTCTGCCTTGGTCAGCGATGTCCTTCGTTTTCATCCAACACAACGAGGTGCGGGCATAGCCCGTGTAGGGGTGAGTATAACGATACACAGTAGGGACCTTGAGACCCTCAAGGTCTCACTAAATCCAACAAAGATAAACCACAAAGAATGATCTCAACAGATAACCTTTAATTAGGTATATTCCCATAAATTTACCTAAGTTATCATGTAATCCATCTCAATCATGAGTAAAACACAAAGGTCATTGACTTAGCTCAAACCCAGATTTTCATTATCGAAACCAGAACTATTGGAGAACTCCTCTGATGTCGAGTAAAGTGCCCTTGTCGCGACTCTCATGCACTAATCACTATCCTTAGACTGCTGGGGTACTCCTCCTATCAGGTACCGTGTGTCTGTCGCCCCAACACTATAGTGATCCCCGCCATGGGTCTACCGCCCCAACACAGAAGCGCTCCCCCTAATAGCCTACAGAGGTACTCCTCCTGTCGCGTACCAGGGGTCTTCCGCCCCAACATAGTAGTTCTTCTCCGCCATGGGTCTGCCGCCCCAACACAATAATGTTCCCCAATGGGCTAATCAAGTCCCTCTGAAATGAATCAGACAAACAGTCTTTAGGTCTCAGCCAGCTACTAGGTCTCCGTAGTCTGCTCACTCATCTTCGGGAGGGTCCACTCCATGATCTGCAAGCCGATACTACATGTGTTATGTAATCTCATGTGGAAGTATCTCAAAGGACGACCTCGTTATTGGGGTCTCAACGCAATAGACGACACGTCCATCAGACGCCTGGTCTGTAAGTTATTAGCATTTTCGTTCCAGGGGCCCAGTTGGATTTTGGGTACAATCCAACCTAGACATGCTCAGACCACATTCGAATCCTGTATAGATTATGCCAAAATAACTATCTCATCAAATGGAATCCAACATAGTCGACGACACGTCAATCGGACGTCCGGTCCTTATGTTATAAGTGTTTCTGCACCGAGGACTCGGTTGGAATGACATTCATTCCAAACCTAGCCATTTTCCAAAGTCATCCAAAACTCACTTAGAGTATAACAAAAGGACCGCCTCATCGCAGGGGGCCCATTCCCGCAGACGGTGCATTGATCGGACGCATGGTCGTGATGATATTCGTAATAAAGAATACGGGCCCAGCCCGTTAGGCCCAGTGGGTTGACGGGTGAGTCCGACATGGTTCGGTGTTTCCGACCATTCATGGTGTTTTGCCCCGGCCTAAAGAAACACGACCCGACAGGGTGGCAGGCGCGGCCCGGTGCAGCGCGGTGCGGCGTAGCCCTGCCGGCCGTGGCACGCCCGACCGGCCGAGCGGTCCATGGCGGGGGGGCACAGCCCCCCGCATGCCCAAACCTATGGCGCCAAGTGGAACCACCCTCCCTAAATGGCCGACCGAAGCCACTCGGCCTTCATGGAACAAGAGGCCCGCTCGGGCGAGCCACGGGATCTCCGGCGCAGCGCCCTCCTGGCATGGCGGCTTTCCTCCGCCCAGCATGCCGACAATTCGGATGGTTCTCCTACTAAAGCGGCCTGCAAAGCATGTAACGGTTCCTTATGCACAATCTCCATGACAGCGCTGGCTTCCTCTGCCGCGGCCTGCCCTAGCCAAGGCTCCGCATCTCTGGGAGGGCTCGACGACACCGTGCTTCCTCCTCTGTGGCCCGTTTGGCCACGAATTTTCTTTGCATGTGCGATGTCGGCCCTTTCTCTGCCGACCTCTTCTGTGTTCTTCCTCTGGTCTCCAATTCCAAAAATAACCAAGTTTCATAGGAGGGTCATCGGGCCGTGTTCGTTTGGCCCGTGTCGTCCGCGTTAGGTGATAACAATAGGCCGAGACAAACAAAAATATTAAATTACGAATGAGGCACTATTTTAATCCATTAATATTGAACATAATCACCCTACCTTGGAAAGGGTTCATGGTAGTTGATCACCATGGATAATGGTGTCAATTCTATGGACGTCAGGGTTCCTCCAAGGAAGAAGCGGCGTTGGCGACTACGATTCTTCGTCGAGGGTGAAAGTCTTTCTTCATCGGAGGATTAAAGCTCTCTTTTAAATTATTTAGAGGTTTCCATCCACAATATTGCTAAGAGAAAATTATATTAAGGCTTCCCCCAATTTAAATAGATAATACATTCCATTTAAAATTAATTCAAAAGTCTTCATGAATTTGATAAGGTGGCACATTAATGAAGAGGTTGGAATGTGGAGAGGCTCCACAAAATTAATGAGGGGAGTTGTCTTGAATAAATGAAGTAGAGTTAAATATAGAGTTTAAGGGAGTTTAATAGGAAATGAATGGTTAGGGTACGTGTGGGCCCCACCTCACAAATATCCTCCCATGGGTGGTTATGTGGGTGTGGGCCCCACCACTAACTCCCCTTGGCAGAAAATAACCACCCAAATTCAATAAAATTGTGTTCCACAATTTTATTCATTTTATTCATTTTATTTTAGAACCCCAAATATTAACTCTCAACCCCCATAAAATGCAACTACGGTAAAGGTCCCCTTAAGAAAATACCGTCTCGGCGAGTTAATCAGTGCCCTCAAATTTCGATTCTGAGCATTGGTTAAAAAGTTAGAAAAACCCACATGTACATTTACTAAACATAACCAAAAAACATAGGAAATTGATTCCAGACACACCGGTCCTCGAAATTAGGTGCCGTCAGAAACCGTAGACTCATAAAATTCCAATGAAAATAAGAAAAAAATTTCATTGAAATTTTCGGGTCTTTAAATTACTCCCACTTCAGAGAATTACGTCCTGGTAAAGCTACAACACACACTAATGAAACAAAAGAGGAGGTACTGAGAACGCGTCTAAGCCTCTCGCTCCTATGTGCTCTCCTGGATGTTCATGTGCTGCCAGCAAATGTGAACCAGAGGAATCAACCATCCCCACAGGACACGTTCCTATCGATCCTCATTTTCTACTGGAACCTCCGTGAATGTCGTCCTGGTCATTGATTTCCAGCTCCCTGTGGCCGATAATGTGGGATGGGTCATCCACGTATCTCCTCTGGCGAGATACGTGGAAGATGTCGTGCACCCGGTGTAACTGAGGTGGAAGGGCCAGGTGGTAAGCCACCTCACCTACTCTGTTGAGGACCCGGAATGGTTCGATGAAGTGCGGAGATAACTTTCCACCCCGGACAAATATTTGTAGACCTCGTCGAGGTGAGACCATAGGAAAACATGGGTTCCATCCTCGAACTCCAGTGGTCTCTATCTCCTATCAGCATAGGAATAATGTCTGCTCTGTGCAGTCTTCATCCACTCGTGGATGATCTGAACCTTCTTTCGTAGCCATAAAATGGGCGCACTGGTCAACCTCTGCCTCAGCTTCTGAAAATATTTGCTAGCATCTCTCTGACCACATGATGGGTTTCCCCTTCTCCGTCAATGCTAAAAGCAGTGCAACAACTCTAGAGAATTCTGGCACCAATCTTAGTCTTGTTGGATCTTGAGTGATCGACAACACCCACTTATGCCTGATTCCATCCTGTGTTTCATGGGGTTTCCTTTCTCTGACCAAGGAAAACCCATCACAACATTGTAGGTAAACCACAACCTTTTTTACTAATACATTTAATCTGTGTATGAACTGTGGTTGCCCAGTGCATACCCAACCTAACATCCTAAGGCCTCGATGCTACCACCAAGAGGTTCCAAACATAACTCTCATATGAAGGGTCAGATCACACTGTCAGTGTGAGCGTGATTATCAAGTCTCCTCCCAATGGTATCTCCACACGAGAGGGTCAAGTCAACGGCTTAACCGAAATCTCTGGGTTAGGGAAATGATTCGTGGAAGGAAGGAATGAATTGTATCAATGTCTGTTGTTACAAAAGCTGGTAGTAGACAAAGACCGTACCTCAAATAATTCCTAGATCCCTTGGGTCACACTCTTTGACTGCATGTTGATACCCTCTTCCCCTGCTCCTGCTCCCTGAGCCTGGCAAGGACTAAAAAGGTGGTTGGTTGTAACATATCGAAAAGTACACCACCTCATTATGCTCTCCTAGCTCTGCTTCCACATCTTCTGCTCTGCAGATTCATCTATCATTAACACTTCCTCTTCTTGAAACATTCTACACGCCCAAGCCTCTAAGACTGGCGTTTGTTCCCTGCTTTTCTACTGCTAACATTCACTAGTTGTATTGGTTCATCCAAAGAACATTAAACCAAAAATGTTTTCTAAAGAACACTAGCATAAGTAGGAATTCATAGAGGAAAAAGTGTTGGATTAGATATTTTTTAAACTCACCTCATTCGGTATTTCGAGCCCCAAGGAACTGATCGTATCGTATTCATAGTGTTCCTGGAATGATCAATATGCCTCGATGAATACTCAGCTACCGACATATTTTCCTGTCGAAGCTGTATAGGCTCTAGAAAACTCTCAGCCACCTCCTCAAGCCAGTCCTTAGCCGCCTGTGAGTCGGGTTCACCTCGGAACCTGAGGGGTATCTGATGCTGAAACACATGTAAGGCACTTAAGCCTACATGTTTCATCTACCAGTACTGACGGTTTAAACTACTTGCCAACATATAGTGATATAGCTAGCACACTACCCGAAGGTACTACCTCAGGCATCGGTCCACGTACCAAAGCCTCAACAATATGCCGACCAACCTCAGTGTCATTCACTGGGAAACACCAGTAGCTAAGATCACCATTTTCTTTACTAGTGTCTAAACTAGGTGTAGAACTCTAGGAACTATATCCACCCAGTCCACTACTACCTCGTAATCTGCCTCTCCTCGTAGCCTCATAGGCCTCCGCTACTGGAACATGTGCAACATTTTATGTCAACGTGGACCATTTGCTAGTACTTCTGGTGGCATCTGCTTCCAAACGGGTGGTGCTGCTGCGGGTACACCACCCGAAGGTGCCAACATCGCAAGAGGTCCCTGCACCAGAGCCTTACCACTTGGCGGGCCGTCATCGTGTACTCTATCGGAACTCCAACTGACTGTCTGTGTGGAGGCTTCCTGAACATATGCGACAATGTCAAACGATTTAAACACTGTGAGCTGACCTTGTTGAGCCGACATAAAGAAAAATTTTGGAAACACACACGCAATAAGCGTTTTCATGCACTGAGTCGGAAATCCGTAGTCAGGGTCCTGGTGTGTGGATACGTCGGCCGCCACACCAAAACTGTACTCCCTGAACTGAGAACCACATTCAGTACTCTTAACACTATTGATTCATAGAAAAGAAGGATCAGAGTCCTATGTTCTGTGGTAGAACCGACTCCTCTGATACCAATTTGTCATGACCCATCCCCTGGGGCCCATGTCGTAACTACCACAAGCCCGCCTTCCATAGTCAAGGGGATGGAGACTATCACCAAAGGGATAAGTCCAATTAACCGGGAAGGCATTTCCTTTATAAAACGTAAACTCACACAACCAAAGATCAAGAAGAAGCAAACACTATGTAATGTAGTCTAACATGTGTATATAAGCCCAAAATAAAGGTACAGCTTCAACTGATATAAAGTAAAACTAAAAAGACAAACAACTATAAGAGGGAAGAAGCACCTGGATCGTTCTCCGGGTACCTACCTTAAGGGTAGGTACAAATGTCCTCCTCATCACTCCACGCCTATTGGTCTGCTCCGTGTTCTGTCACATCGAGTTTGCTCCTCCGGGTACCGTCCAGTCCTCATACTCTCTGCCTTGGTCAGCACTGTCCATCGTCTGCATCCAACATAATGAGGTGTAGGCATAGCCCGTGCAGGGGTGAGTATAACGATACTCATTAGGGACCCCGATACCATCAATATAAGGCCCCGGCCTTAAACCTTACTTAATATTGAATTAAATGAATAATTCACATTGAGGATCATTTCAGGTTTAGAGTTTTAGAGAATTAGTACATAACTATTACATCTCAAAAGATTAAAAAGTAGAAACTTCTACTAAGTTTCCATAAAATAAAAAACTCTTAAAAAGAAACATGTCTAGTTCCATGTTTTAGGTAGAATGACTTTCCCTTGATCTCATCCTTGACCCTATTCCACGTTAAGTCCTATGAAAAACATTTCAAAAACTTGGGATGAGCATAAAAACCATATTATAGGATACACAAAGAAGGAAAACTGTTAGTTTTTTAATACAACAAGTAAACCATGTATACTTTATCAGAGTAATACTTTTCACCTTTTCTAAGTAGTAAAAACTCTTCACTGAATAAAATTTCATTACTTACCCTTATGTAACCAAAATATTACCACAAAACCCATATAAAGATCACATAACATATAATGGTAACTTGGGACATAAACATACTTAAGTGGAATAACCATAAGGTCGACTTCCACACATATCACTTAATGGAATAGCTATTCGGCCAACTTCCATACATACTTAATGGGATATCCATACGGCCGACTTCCATACCCAATGCATTGGAGGTTATAACGTAACCACCCGTCCTGGTATTCACGGCACCACCCGTCATATGGTTTATCGTGTAACCACCCATAAAATGTCCAAGTACCATCATTACACATAAAATATTGAAAATATAAACATTTCAATAAAAATTATCAATTTCAATCACAATAAGTAATTCCCAGATATTGAATTAATCAATCCATTTTCAAAAACCATTTAAAATAGATTTTTCAATCAAGGTGTCCCATACCACTTTGAAGATTTTAATGGAATTATAATTATAAAACATTAATGTCCATATAAATAAATACTGAAAACCATTTTGAAAACATGGACATTAAAGATAAAGATTTAGAATAATAAGTCTTTAAAACATTTAAAATGATATTTTTGTTAAAGAGTTTTTAACAAAATGAGAGACTCTTGAATACAAATAATAGCCGAATAACATTTAATCCGAACTTTATAATATCATGAGAATAAAAGGATTCATGATATAATATGTCAAAGGACTGTTTGCACACCATATAAGAGTGAATTTTTTCATGCCAACAATGATGTCTCAAAAGAAATGTAAAATGAGATGAAATCCATTATAAAGAACGTATCATTAAATTAAGGATAAATCTGTCTCATAATTATGTGTGACAAATATAAATACACCCAATATAAGTGGATATTAAGTGTAAAACAATCAAAGGTTATTCACACATATTCAAAGGACGACATATTCAATAACTACATGTTGAACCCAAAGAAATCGAAATTGGGTTAAGAAGTTCCCTTGGTAAAATTCGACAGCCTAACGGCGTCACATAAAATTTTACAAAAAGGGTTGATGAGAGAGATAAAGGGGATCTCATCACTTGGACATAAAATTTACATAAATAATGATATATAAGAACATATCCCATCATAATATAATTTGAATTAAAAGGCATAACAAAATAAGTCTTTTTAAAAAAAGGAGGGTGAAAGGTTCCCATACCGACTTGGGTATCTTTCGAAACATACACCCCATGAAAGAAGGACAAAACAACATTGATGTACGTACTCATAAACGAAATTATATTACACAATGATTAGAATAATGGGCTGTACATATACCACTCAATGGAAATGGTGGAAAATGTAGCACAAACCTCATGAGAATAAAAGTGAGATGAAAATTCCCTTACGAAAACTCGGCAGCCTAACAGCGCCACATAAAACATCCAAAATGGATTGATGAGAGGAAATAGGGTATCTAATCATACCAACATAAAGTTTACAGAAAGAGGAATACAAAAGAACATCCCCTAACATAACAAAGATTAGCTTAAAATAATTGACATAAAGGAGGGTACTTAAAAAGAAAGAGAGAGGTCGGATCTCTTACGAAAATCCGGCAGCCTAACGGTGCCACTCAAAACATCCAAAATGGATTGATGAGAGAGAATAGGGTCTCTCATCATATGAACATAAAAATTACAGTAAGAGTAATATAAAGGAACATCCCAATCACAATAAATATGTGCTTAGAAGGAATTACATAAAAGAGTGTACTTAAAAAGAAAGAGAGGAGTATGATCCCTTACCTCAAGTCCAACTTGTCTTGTTCGTTTCTTTATATTCTTGAATAATAAACATTGGTCAATTTATAATTGCTTAAGGAACTCCTATAAAGATTATTATTCAGTTGATATCACATATTTTAATGTTATAATAATTGGTTAATAATATGAGTTCATATCAGACGTTTTGGTCGATGTTTGGTACATGAGTCAAAAATTGAACTTGTTGGAAAATAATTTTCCATGTAGTTATAGGTACATAATATCCAGAATAGTATTGATGTTTTAAATATCATATATATCCAGTATATATTCATTATATACTATTCCATAGCATTTGGGGATAAAAATTAAAAGCACCGTTCATGGAGACGGTAGGCCGTACGTATGCATGAACGCTACTTTCATTTTTTTGTCATATTAATGGAATTAAAAAAAATGAGAGATGTATATATATGTTATAATTCCAGAATGATATCCATCATTTAGATGTAATATATTACATATATATCCATTATATATATGTACTTATAATAGTACATAACATTTTGAGATAAGAAATGAAATGTGTCGTTCATGGAGACGGTAAGCCGTACGTACGCATGAAGGCTACTTCCATTTCTATTTCACATTTAATAGAATTAAAACATAATGATACACAATAGTATTTTAATTCCAGTATGGTATCATATATAATATCATTAAATATATCCTTTATACTTACCACATATGGTATTAACGAATCAAATCACTTTGAGGGGGCGGTAGTCCGCACTTCCTTAAATGAAGATATCGCGTTTAACCATAATGGAAACCATAAAGGTATGCCATAAATGAAAAATACAGAACCTTAAGTAAAACATAAACATATTATATATCATATATAAATATATTTTCATCTTAATGGCCACCTTTGAAGGTGTTAGAAGAATTTTGAACAATTATTGTTTCGTGAGGCAAAAATTCGACATCCATAGAAATAGTATTTTCTTTAACCATTAGATGTAGGTGTGTGTAAGTGTAGCTTGAATACTTATTATAAAAACATCCTAGTATATGTAAGATACTGGATTTGTTACAAAAGAAATGAATAAAAAGAGTTTAGGGGGTTGTAGAAGCAAAATAAAACAAAAGGAATCAAGTGAAGGCATTACCTTAAAATCGGGTAACTCCCTTTGGATTGAGCTCAAAGGCTTCCTTGGGAAGACTTCTGCCCAAAGTGAGGCTTCAAAGAGTAATAGAGGGTAGTGGAGAGACAAAATGGGCAGGGGTTGGCTAAGCCAAAGGCTTTGGGGGTGTGTGTAAGGAGGTAGAGGTGGGGGCCTTTTATAAGAGCAGAGGAGGGGCACTCTTGGAAGGTAAAGAAATGTAACTTTATTTTAAAATGGTATTCGGATTTAAGAGGTCCCAAATTGATGTGTTTCAAGGATAAGTTTATAATTGTTGTAAATCCACCCATCCAATAGGTTTTTTCCATGTGTAGATCTTAGATTTTACATTATCTTTCCATTTTATTTAAATCGTTAAATAATGAGGTCATCGCTGCATTGTCATGATGTCATAAATAATTTAATTTGTTTAATGTCTAAAAATTATATAAAAAAAATACGATGATGTATGAAATCTTTTTATCTTTCTAATGAATATTTATAGTCAATAATCTGACTTGTATAACCCCATGTAAAAATAGTTTTAGTAAAACACTTCATGTGTGTGTTATTTTTACTTTAACATTAAATAAAAAGTTATTTATGTCATTTCCCAACCAAAGTGGCTCCATGTGGTCCCCAAGTTGACCCATGGCTTGTCTTGGTCTGCCATGACACATCCAATAAGCGTACTACATGTGTCAAGGTATTTTTATTTTATTATAATATCAGTTTTTCCTTATATTGCACTAATTACCTCTCATCGCGATTAAAAACATAATAAGTTACTATTCACCAAAAAATTATTTTAATCCCATTGAATCACATTTTACTTCTTAATGACAACCATTTATGTCGTATTTTTGAAATCCAAAACACAGAAGTGGTAAAATTTCATTTAAACGAAAAATCAGTTTTTATAAGTACCAGTTAGTGGTTTCACTATTCATCAAAAATTAAAGTTTTTCAGAAAAATACCGAAAATTCACCCTAAGCTATATTTGATATTACAAAGTCAAAAATGAAGTCTATATTAAAAAATTCAAAACATATAAGTCACATTAATTAATTTAATAATTAATTCCCGTTTTCATGACAAATAGCGTGTTTTTATGAAACAATAAATATCAAAAGATTGACACTAGTTTAAGTCCGATTTCAAAGTGAAATTAATTCCAATGACCACTATTGGATTTAATGGTAAAAATATATTCTAATTTCACTTTAAAACCAATTCAAAAGATAATCTAATCATATAAATAAATTAGATTAAAAAGAGGTTTTGAATTAAAATACAACATTTTTCACTATTCATTAAAAATTGAACTTTTTCAGAAAAATACCAAAAATTTACAAAAAGTAAATTTTGATGTCCCGTTTCTAAAGAAGAATTATATTTTGTCAAATATAACACATAAAATTGTCAAAAAGTGGATTTAAAAGAGGGTCGCCATCAAAAGGCGGTTAATCGGCCTTTTAAAGAATATTAAAATGTTTAGGCTTAAAATTGGATTCATTCACATTTTTAATCCTCTAACATTTATTGTATAGAGTAAAAATATTTGACAAACATATATAATCATTTGGTATTTAGTTCTGTTCATTCCCGCCATTACAACGGCTGGGCATTAACTACCAATTAAAATAATATTATTTTATTATTAGAGTGCAACATAAGATTTCCAAGAAACTCGTTGTTGCGTATTGGGTACACCATCGAGCATAGCATCCACATTAAAGTAATATTAATATTTTATTCACAAATATGTAGAAATATAAAGATGTCATATTCTTTATTTACCTGGGGTGTTACATCCTTCCCTCTTTTGGGAATTGCGTCCTCACATTTTTAAAATTGGGCTTGGAAACATCCTTGAAAGTCCCACATCGGAACAAGAGTCGGTAAAACAATCACTTTAAAATAAAGAAAGATAAGTACAAAGGTCACCCGAGTTAACCATTACTAGGATTCCAAGTATGAAAATATGGACATGGAGGAAAAAACAAAGGGTCATGTTCGGATGGAGAGTGATAGAAAACATGTCTAGGAGAAAGTTAACCACAAGAAAATCACAAACTTGTGATGGGTTAAACGGTATTCGATTCCCCGGTAGGAAAACTTAATAGACAACATTTTTGTTTTTAGTTACTTTTTATTGAGTAATTTATTCATAAGGAAACATAATCACTTATCATGTTGACTTTCAACTTTTACACAAACTCATATTTTCTCCAAAAGACGAGTATTTAGGAAGACTTGTTCACATTAAGAGTACTATAATCAACTTCTAGAGAATCACCTAATCCACAAAAGAGAACTATATACTTCCCATGTATTTATACCAAAACCAAAACCAAAAAGGCTAGTACAAGATCAGATAATCCAGAAAAGGATAACCCTTTATAAAAAGAAAATCTATTCTTAATCTCCAAAATTTGTCCAAGAATACCCAAAGTTCGACGAGGACCATTCGATAATCAATTTGTCCATAAAATTCTTCAAAGTAAACCAAACTAAGATTGAATCCCAAATATTTGAAGGATTTAGTCACATAGTCTTCCAAGTTAAATCGTAACATTTATCTCCAAACAACATCAGTTGCTCTTAATGTCTCGTATTGAAAAGTAATTAACCTAATCACATTTCCTCCATGATAGGTTAATCATTTTCATAAATAACCCAAAATCAACTTACTCTTAATTCATAAAATCATCTAACTCAAAAGAATCAGTCAAACTAACTAGGGACTTCACGTAGTCCAATGGTAGGCAATAAATACCAGTCGCACTTTGGTTGTGGGTTCGATTCCCACAGCTTTGTCCGACGTGACGGGTTGTCACATGGTCTGCGTGTTGTCCTTTTTCCAAAACTATATAATTCTTAAAACATTCCCCAAAACGAGATAAAATCTTCAAGAATAATCATAACATATTTTAACCTAAAGTTTTATCTCATGCCTTTCATTTTCCATCATAACATATAATAACCCCTAATTACCTCAAAAGTAAGGATCATATAAACTCTAATGGTTACCTATATAATTATTACCTGAACTTCCACATCGATTGGTCATCTCGTACATGATGCATTACAGATCATACCATGGTTCAATTGGTTGTTCATGACTGCTTGATATTTGGTTTAGAACAACCAAGAGTTTCCTCATTGAATCCTCCATTTTATATAGTATCTTACTCAGAGAACCACCACAGTTTCCTTCAAACCTGTTGTCTCTTTGGTGCCTTCTAGATCCATCCATTCACTAAAAACAGAAATGTTAGTGTGAGTATATCAACAAAACCATCATGTACTAATGAGGAAGATAAACACTAAGATATACTTACTCATTCACTTTATCTAAAACTATGACTCTTTCTGAAATTCTAACCATTGTGGTAATGTCACTTATGCATTAAGAATACCCTAACCTCTAAAGTTATCTAAACTGACCTCTGATACCAACTATAAGGCACTGGACTTAAACCTTACTTAATATTGAATTAAATTAATAATTCACATTGAGGATCTTTTCAGGTTTAGAGTTGTAGATAATTAGGACATAACTCTTACATCTCAAAAGATTACAAATTAGAAACTTCTACTAAGATTCTTTAAAATAAAAGAACTCTTAAAAAGAAACAAGTCTAGTTCCATGTTTTAGGTAGAATGACTTTCCCTTGATCCCATCCTTGACCCTATTCCACGTTATGTCTTGTGAAAAACATTTCAAAAACATGGGATGAGCATAAAAAGCCCAGTAAAGGATACACAAATAAGGAAAACTGTTAGTTTTTCAAAACAACAAGTAAACCATGTATACTTTATCAGAGTAATACTTGTCACCTTTTCGAAGTAGTAAAAACTCTTCACTGAATAAAAGTCCATTACTTACCCTTCTGTAACCAAAATATTACCATAAACCCCATATAAAGATCACATAACATATAAAGGTAACTTGGGACATAAACATACTTTAGTGGAATAACCATAAGGTCGACTTCCACACATATCACTTAATGGAATAGCCATTCGGCCAACTTCCATACATACTTAATGGAATAGCCATACTGCCGACTTCCATACCTAATGCTTTAGAGGTTATAACGTAACCACCCATCCTGGTATTCACGGCACCACCCGTCATATGGTTTATCACGTAACCACCTGTAAAATGTCCAAGTACCATCATTACAAATAAAATATTGAAAATATAAAAATTTCAATAACAACATTTCATTTTCAATCACAATAAGTAATTCCCAGATATTGAATTAATCAATCCATTTTCAAAAACCATTTAAAAGTGATTTTTGAATCAAAGTGTCCCATACCACTTTGAAGCTTTTAATGGAGTTATAATTTTAAAACATTAATGTCCATATAAATAAATACTGAAAACCATTTTGAAAACATGGACATTAAAAATAAATATTTAGAATAATAAATCATTAAAACATTTAAAACGATATTTTTGATAAAGAGTTTTTAACAAAATGAGAGACTCTTGAATACAAATAATATCGGAATAACATTTAATCCGAACTTTATAATATCATGAGAATAAAGGGATTCATCATAAAATATGTCAAAGGACAGTATGCACACCATATAAGAGTGAATTGGTTCATTACAACAATGAAGTCTCAAAAGAAATGTAAAATGAGATGAAATCCATTATAAAGAAGGTATCCTTAAATTAAGGATAAATCAATCACATAATTATGTGTGACAAATATAAATACACCCAATATAAGTGGATATTAAGTGTAAAACAATCAAATGTTATTCACAAATATTCAAAGTATGACATATTCAATAACTACATGTTGAACCCAAAGAAATCGAAATTGGGTTAAGAAGTTCCCTTGGTAAAATTCGATAGCCTAATGGCGTCACATAAAATTTTACAAAAAGGGTTTATGAGAGAGATAAAGGGGATATCATCACATGGACATAAAATTTACATAAATAAGGATATTGAAGAACATATCCCATCATAGTAGTATTTTAATTAAAAGAAATAACAAAAGAAGTCTTTTTAATAAAAGGAGGGTGAAAGGTTCCCTTACTGACTTGGGTATCTTTCGAAACATACACCCCATGAAAGAATGACAATACAACATTGATGTAAATACTCATAAACGAAAGTATATTACACAAAGATTAGAATAATGGGCTGTACATATACCACTCAAAGGAAATGGTGGAAAATGTAGCACAAATCTCACGGGAATAAAAGTGAGATGAAAAATCCCTTACGAAAACTCGGCAGCCTATCGGCGCCACTTAAAACTTCCAAAATGGATTTATGAGAGGAAATAGGGTCTCTCATAATATTAACATAAAGTTTACAGAAAGAGTAATACAAAATAACATCCCCCAACATAACAAAGAGGAGCTTAAAAGAAGTGACATAAAGGAGGGTACTTAAAAAGAAAGAGAGAGGTTCGATCTCTTACGAAAACTCGGCAGCCTAAAGGCGCCACTCAAAACATCCAAAATTTATTGATGAGAGAGAATATGGTCTCTCATAATATAAACATAAAAATTACAGTAATAGTAATATAAAATAACATCCCAATCACAATAAATATTAGCTTAGATGGAATGACATAAAAGAGTGTACTTAAAAAGAAAGAGAGGAGTAGGATCCCTAACCTCATGTCCAACTTGTCTTGTTCGTTTCATTATATTCCTGAATAATAAACTTTGTTCAATTTATAATTTCTTAAGGACCTCATATAAAGATTATTATTCAGTTCATATCACATATTTTAATGTTATAATAATTTGTTAATAATATGAGTTCATATCAGATGTTTTTGTCGATGTTTGGTATATGAGTCAAAAATTGAACTTGTTGGAAAATAATTTTCCATGTAGTTATAGGTACATAATATCCAGAATAGTATTTATGTTTAAAATATCATATATATCCAGTATATATTCATTTTATACTATTCCATAGCATTTGTAGATAAAAATTAAAAGCACCGTTAATGGAGACGGTAGGCCGTACGTATGCATGAACGCTACTTTCATTTTTTTGTCATATTAATGGAATTAAAACAAAATGAGAGATGTATATATATGTTATAATTCCAGAATTATATCCATAATTTATATGTAATATATTACATATATATCTATTATATATATGTACTTATAATAGTATATAACATTTTGAGATAAGAAATGAAATGTACCGTTCATGGAGACGGTAAGCCGTACGTACGCATGAACGCTACTTCGATTTCTATTTCATATTTAATGGAATTAAGACATAATTATACATAATATTATTTTAATTCAATTATGGTATCATATATAATATCATTAAATATATACTTTATACGTTCCACATATGGTATTAACGAATCGAATCACTTTGAGGGGGTAGTAGTCCGCACTTCCTTAAATGAAGATATCGCGTTTACCCATAATGGAAACAGTAAAGGTATGCCATAAATGAAAAATACAGAAGCTTAAGTAAAACATAAACATATTATATATCATATATAAATATATTGTCATCTTAATGGCCACATTTTAAGGTGTTAGAAGAATTTGGAACAATCATCATTTCATGAGGTAGAAATTCGCCATCCACAGAAACAGTATGTTATTTAACCATTAGATGTAGGTGTGTGTAAGTGTAGCTCGAATCCTTATTATAAAAACATCCTAGTATATGTACGATACTGTAGTTGTTAGAAAATAAATGAATAAAAAGAGTTTAGGGGGTTGGAGAAGCAAAATAAAACAGAAGGAATCAAGTGAAGACATTACCTGAAAATCGGGTAACTCCCTTTGGTTTGAGCTCAAAGGCTTCCTTGGGAAGACTTCCTCCCAAAGTGAGGCTTCAAGGAGTAATAGAGTGAAGTTGAGAGCCAAAATTTTCAGTTTTTGGCCGAGCCAAAGGCTTTGGGAGTGTGGGTATGGAGGTAGAGGTGGGGGCCTTTTATAAGAGGAGAGGAGGAGCACTCTTGGAAGGTAAAGAAATGTCACCTTATTTTAAAATGGTATTCGGATTTAAGAGGTC
This sequence comes from Viscum album, assembly GCA_963277665.1. NCBI lineage: Eukaryota > Viridiplantae > Streptophyta > Magnoliopsida > Santalales > Viscaceae > Viscum > Viscum album. The sequence goes on along the minus strand of OY728157.1, from coordinate 1,253,921,843 downwards.
CCACATTAATGTGTTTCGAGGATAAGGAGATAAGGGTTTTACATCCACCCATCCAATAGGTTTTTGCCATGTGTAGGTCTTAGATTTGACATTATCTTTCCATTTTATTTAAATCGTTAAATACTGAGGTCATCACTGCATCATCATGATGTCATAAATAATTTAATTTATTTAATGTCTAAAAATTATATAAAAAAATACTATGATTTAGGAAATCTTTGTATATTTCTAATGAATATTTATCGACAAATATGTGACTTGTATAACCCCATGTAAAAATTGTTTTAGTAAAACACCTCATGTGTGTGTCATTTTTACTTTAACATTAATTAAAAAGTTATTTATGTCATTTCCCAACCAAAGTGGCTCCATGGGGTCCCCAAGTTGACCCATGGCTTGTCTTGGTCGGCTATGACACATCCAATAAGGGTAGGACATGTTTCAAGGTATTTTCATTTTATTATAATATCATTTTTTCCTTAAATTGCACTAATTACCTCTAATCGCGATTAAAAACTTAATAAGTTACTATTCACCAAAAAATTATTTTAATCCAATTTAACCTCATTTTTCTTCTTAATGACAACCATGTATGTCGGATTTTTGAAATTCAAAACAAAGAAGTGGTAAAATTTCATTTAAACGAAAAATCAGTTTTTATAAGTACCACTTAGTGGTTTCACTATTCATCAAAAATTGAAGTTTTTCAGAAAAATTCCAAAAAATCACCCTAAGCTATATTTGATATTCCGAATTCAAAAATTAAGTCTATTTTAAAAAATTGAAAACATATAAGTCACATTAATTAATTTAATAATTAATTCTTGCTGTCATGACAAATAGCGTGTTTTTATGGAACAATAAGTATCAAAAGATTGACACTAGTTTAAGTCCGATTTCAAAGTAAAATTAATTCCAACGTCCACTATTGGATTTAATGGTAAAAATATATTCTAATTTCACTTTAAAACCAATTCAAAAGATAATCTAATCATATAAATAAATTAGATTAAAAAGAGGTTTTGAATTAAAATACAACATTTTTCACTATTCATTAAAAATTGAACTTTTTCGGAAAAATACCAAAAATTTACAAAAAGTAAATTTTGATGTCCCGTTTCTAAATAAGAATTTTATTTTGTCAAATATAACACATAAAATTGTCAAAAAGTGGATTTAAAAGAGGTTCGCCATCAAAAGGCGGTTAATCGACCTTTTAAAGAATATTAGAATGTTTACGCTTAAAATTGGATTCATTCGCATTTTTAATCCTCTAACATTTATCGTAAAAAGTAAAAATATTTGACAAACATATATAATAATTTGGTAGTTATTTATGTTCATTCCCGCTATTACAACTGCTGGGCGTTAACTACCATTTAGAATAATATTATTTCATTATTAGAGTGCAACGTAAGATTCCCAAGAAACTCGTTGTTGCGTATTGGGTACGCCATCGAGCATAGCATCCCCTTTAAAGTAATATTAATATTTGTTTCACAAATATGGATAAATATAAAGATGTCATATTCATTATTTACCTGGGGTGTTACACTCAAGGTCTCACTAAATCCAACAAGGATAAACCACAAATAAAGATCTTTATAGATAACCTTTACTTAGGTATATGCCCATACATATACATATGTTATCAAGTAACCCATCTCAATCATGAGGAAAACGCAAAGGTCATTGTCTCAGCTCAAATCAGGATTCTCATTATCGAAACCACAACTGTTGTTGAACTCTTCCTCTGTCGAGTACAGTGGCCCTGTCGCGACTCTGAGGTGCTACTCACTAACCTTAGACTACTGAGGTACTCCTCCTATCGAGTACCGCGAGTCTCTCACCCCAACATAGCAGCGATCTCTGCAATGGGTCTGCCACCCCAACACAGTAGTGCTACCCCTAATAGCCTCCAAAGGAACTCCTCCTATCAAGCACCGCGGGTCTGCCGCCCCAACACAGTAGCACTCCTCCACCATGTTTCTGCCACCCCAACATAGTAGCATTCCCCACTGGGCTAATGAAGTCACTATGAATCGAATCAGACAAGCAGTCTTCAAGTATCAACCAGGTACCAGGTCTCCGTAGTCTATTCGCTCATCTCCGGGAGGGTCCGCTCCACGAGCTACAATCCGATACTCAAAGTGTCACGTAAGCTCACATGAAAGTATATCAAAGTACCACCTCATTATATAGGTCTCAGCTCAATAGACGTCACATCAATCAGACACCCAGTCTATGAGTTATTAGAATTTCTGTTCCATGGGCCCGGTTGGATTTCGAGTAAAATCCAACCAGGCCATGCTCAAACAACATCTAAATCATATGTAGAGTATGCCAAAAGAACTGTCTCATCAAGTGGAATCCAACATAGTCATTGAAACATCAATCAGACGTCTGATACTTATGTTATAAGTGTTTCCGCTCCTAGGACCTGGTTGTAATTATGTTCGTTTCAAACCCAACAGTTTTCCAAAGGCGTCCAAAACTCACTTAGAGTATCGCAAAAGGACCGCCTCGTCGTAAGGGTCCCATTTCCGCATATTGTGTGTCAATCAGACACATGGTCGTGATGATATTCTCATTTAAGCGTACGGGCCGGACCCGTTAGGCCAAGTTGGCTGACGGGTCAGTCTGACCCAGTTCGGCGGGTCCGACCGGGCATGGGGTGTCGGGCCTGCCTAAAAAAACATGACCCAACACAGTGGTAGGAACAACCCGGCCCGAAGGTAGGCGTGGCCCGACCGACCATGGCTTGATCAGCTGGCCGAGTGGCTCGGCCCGAAGGGGCCAAGAAGTCCATGGCGCGAAGCGCGACCCCCCGACTACCCGAACCAGCGGTGCCAAGCGGCACTGCCATCACTAACCGGTCCACCGAATCTGATCAGCCTTCATGGTGAAAGCGGCCCGCTTGGGTGGGCCGCGGGTTCTCCATTGCAACGCATTTTTGGCTCCGTGGCTTTCCTTTGCCCTACCGGCCGACAAGCCGGTTGGTTCTCCTGACGAAGTGGCCCGCAATGCGGGTCGTGGTTCCTTCCGCACAGCTATCACGACGGTGACGGTTTCCTCTGCCGCCGCCTGCATGGCCGTGGATTTTCATTGCGTGTGCGACAATGGACCTTGCGCCATCGACCTCTTCTGCGTTCCACCTATGGTCTCCGATTCCAAAAATAACGAAGATCCAGCAGAGGGTCATCGGGCCGTGTTCATTCGGCCCGTGCCCTCCATGTTATGTAATAACAATAGGACGGGGCAAACAAAAATATTCATCGACGAACAAGGCACAATTTTAATCCATTAAAATTGAACATAATCCCCCTACCTTGGAAAACTTTCGCGATAGTCGAGCATCATGGATGACGGTGTCTATTCTGTGGATGTTGGGGTGCATCCAAGGAGGAAGTGGCATTGGTGACTATGCGTTATTCGTCGAGGGTGAAAGTCATTCTTCTTCGGAGGATTGAAGATCTCTTTTAAATTCTTTAGAGGTTTCCCACCTTAATATTTCTAAGCCAATATTATATTAAGGACTCCCCCAATTTAAATAGATAATCCATGCCATTTCAAATTAATTCAAAATCTTAATTAATTTGATAAGGTGGCACATTAATTAAGAGGTTTTAATGTGGATAGGCTCCACCGAATTAATGAGGGGAGTTGTCGTGAATAAATTAAGGGGAGTTAAATAGAGAGTTTAAGGGAGTTTAAGAGGAGATGAAAGGGTAGGGAATGTGTGGGCACCACCTCACAAATATCCTCCCATGGGAGGTTATGTGGGTTTGGGCCACACCACTAGCTCCCCTTGGGAGAAAATAACAACCCATCTTATATAAAAAATTTTCCCACAATTTTATTAATTTTTTCGTTTTATTTTAAAACCCCAAATATTAACTCTCACCCGCATAAAATGAAAATGCGGTAAAGGTCCCCTTAAGCGAATACTGGCGCTTCGAGTTCATCGGTGCCCTCAGATTTCAATTCTGAGCACCAGTTCAAAAGTTATAAAAACCCGCACGTACTTTTATAGAACGTACCCAAACAAAACATCGTAAATTGATTCCGGGCACACCGGGCCTCCGAATCAGGTGTTATCAGAAACCACAGACTTGTAAAATTTCGAAATAAATAAGAAACCATTTTCCTTGAAATTTTGGGGTCTTTATGAAGGATGTTTATTTTTTCATCTTATTTCATTGAGAGTGGTTCTCCCATGATCAACCGTGTAGACGAGTAGCTCAGATGTGGACTTTAGTGGCCCGACATATTAGTAACATCGTGGATCATAGTGGACCGAATTTACATCACCCATGTTAACCTTAGTGTCCCAGCAGAGCCATGTGGTCCTCTTTGGACCAGTGGATGATCTGTAGCTATGTAGACCACAGTGGCCCAGAAAAAATTATTAAATAATCATGGATGAGTCCCTAAAATGTTTGCAATGTTATTCACTCTAACTAATTATACTTTACTACTATAGAATATTAATGGTGTGAGTGTTATTGTGCTTCATGCTTGTACTTCATGGTTAATCTTTTCTCATTTATTTAAGGATTTATTTATGGTCTTTCATTTGTTTTTTGATGCTCCCTACTGAGTATTTTTTGACTCCCCTCTGCATGATCTACACCACATGTATTGTTTCTAGTGTAGAAGATCGATGCTTCGATGGATTACTTGGTGGAGTAGGACCATGCAGGGCCCAGTAGGATTATGCAGACATGACATAATACATCAACTTCAAGCATATATACAACTGTTACCATCAAGTGGGGTTTTCAGCATATGGCTACCAGAGTCGCATTGTACTATCCTTTTCTTAGTTCAATTTTTGGTTTTGTATTTTGTCCTAGTTGTTTTCCGTTGTACTTGTACTCAGCACTTATTTCAGTATACATGTTTTCCTCTTTTAGTATTTGGGATGTTATTTGGACTATGTATTCATAATGGTACTCAAGAAAATGCCTCTCACTTTCAGTTGGATGCCTTTGGCACTAGTCTCCATCCCCAATCCTTCAGGTGGCTGTCTTGGGGTAGTGACAACACATGCCCTAGAAGATGAGTTATGTCAAAGTGGTATCAAAGGGTGGTCAGTTCTACCTCAGAGATAGAGAGTCTGTTGTTTTTGTTTTGGGACAAAAATTTTAAATGTTGAAAGTCCACCTTTCTTTTTTGGGGAGTCCAGTTTTGGTGCGGCGGACGACATATACAAAAACAAGGACATTTAAATCTGATTTTTGGATCAAATCATAAAAACAATTTTTATAAATGTTTCTCCTTATGTTCTTTTGTATAAAATTTAGGTCACGAGGTATAATCTACAGACCTTGCCTAATATTGTTCTATTTAAGGATACCTCCATGAGGACAAAAAACCAGGATTCTAGTAAGTGATCAGGAGGACAACCAGCCATATGGGGAGGTGTCCATTCAGGGACCAGTTCTCGAGATGGCTCATCGGGTGGTGTCTCGCTACTACCACATCCCGTTGGTTATAATCTACTACTGGTGGTACATATAAAGGGTGTCCTTGTACTTTGTACCTTCCTAGAGTTTCAAAGATAGATACATCCAAAGATCAGTGGAGAGACAGATCCCAAGGATGCTGAGGAATGGATAGAGGTGGTGATGCGGGGCTTGAGCTTTGTGAGGACATTGCTCGACCAGATAGTGATATTAGTTTTGTGCGTTCTTCCAGGATCGGTAAAGATATTGTGGAGTCTGATGATCCAAAATCATGATGAGGTGATCGTCACCTAGATGAATATATATATCTAATTTTTTTAAAAGGATTTCTTCCCCGTGACATTGTTCTCAGTGGGCATTCAGGAGTTGCTTCACCTTATTTAGGGCAGCATGACTGTAGCTAAGTATTCATCATGGTTCACCGAGCATTCTTGATACTCTAAATACATGGTTTGAGACCTTTTCATCAAGAGTCGAGCCTTTGAGAAGGGACTCAGGTGGGAGATCAGGGAGTCTATGGTGTCTCTCCGCATCCCCTCATAGGCCTATGTGTTGGAGCATGTTCTACTAGTAGAGAGATTCCTCCAGAGCAGGAATTGATAGTGGTTTCCACATGCGGGCAACAACTTGCCAATTCAACTATGATAGGCATCCAATAGATGGCGCTACAGGACAAATGGGACATATAATCTAGTGTATGAACCCATGAACCCATATCAGTAGTGTGAGGATTCTAGAAAAATGGTAGACAACCAAAGAGAGGGGTATACAACTCGTGTAGTAGGAAAGGACACAAAGCTTGGGACTGTCCCGATATACTGTCCAGATGATCAGTAGATGGTTAAGGGACCACCATGTTTGAGGAATAGGGTTGAGCGAGGATGGTCGAAGGTTGGTGGGTGTGGCATAAGAGTAGGCCTAGTAGTATGTGGTGGGAGATGGTTTGAGGTACTACAGCCACCACCTCCAGGTGGTGCACCCTGACCTCAGGGAGATTGCAGAGAGGGGTGAGTTCAGCTTCAAGTAGCAGAGGCTTATGAACATGACATTCAGGATTTTATTTGAAGTACGATATGTGACTTATCCACCCTAGATGTAGTTCTAATAGACACAAGCGATCGTTACTATTTCCATTCCAAATCTCTCATTCGGAGCTTAGAGATTCTAGTGGATCCATAGGCTCAATCCTTATGGTTAGAGACTCTAACAGGGGGGATTTGATTAATATAAATTAGTGTTGGTAGTGTGAGTGTGCTCTAAGAGGTGAGATCATCATCTATAACCTACTAGTAGCAGCGTCGAGTCCTTACAAAATCATATTTTGTATGGGCTGGTTATCTATAGTCTTTTCTCAGATCGATCGTGACTGGTTCGGACTGAGACCATACACAATGTGCCCCTATATACTAAAATTATAATAACATGAAAATCAGGTGACCAATCAATGATCCGTTTTTGGAGTTGGGACCCTCTCTATGAGGAAGATATTCTTTGTAAGCTATATGGAAACTTTTAAAGAATTTTATTTTTTCAACATATGGCTTGGTGACCTGTTGTCCTTAGTTCATGTTAATAGACAAGAAGCAGTTGTGTGGACCTCATCATCTTGGTCGACGAGTAGCCATAGGGAACTTAGTGGTTCATCAGATCAGCAGCCATATAGAGAATAGTGGTCTAGCTGAGCTGTTTCGACCTTAGCAGATTCCATTATATACATCTGGGTCCAGTAGTTTTCTTTTTTTTCTTAGGGGCCTTAATATACATTCAATTGTACCTAATCTCCATAGACACTATTAGATATAGTTCCATGTGTTTTCAAGATAATAATATCATGTTGGTGGTCACCTTCATCATCATCATCAACAACTACTAATAGTGTGTATATTTTAGTAGAAATCATTGAAGGATTCCACTTCATTAAGGAGAAATTGATTAGGAAGACCACAATATGTTCCTTATGTTTAGGGGACTTATCTTATGTATGGTAATGGGGATAGCTATTAGTAGTATGTTACAGGAGTAGAAAATTACCAATCACACATAGAAGATGAGTTAGATCGATAGGGGCCAATGATCATAAGAGGTATGATTAACATGTCATCTACCCGTGTTTATACCTTGATTGAATCAAAATAATAATACACATTTAATTAAATCTCTATACTCAATTCTCTAGGAATATATGTCGAGAGTCTTCTCCTACCCTGGGTTTTGAATACAACATTTGGAGTCTAGAACAATTTTTTTACTTCCACCATGTTATTAGACAGATGATGGGGATATATTAGTCGTGTTGGGATATATGTTTTCAATTTATGCACCACATGATGTAATTATTGGAATTAATTCATTATATATTCATTCTCTTCTCAACTTATTTTATAAAATATTTATTTTCTAAGATGATGATGGGAAACATGTAGTTTTTTAATGGTGTTATCAGTTGGGTTGTATTTTTATGGAACATGTTCTATCATTGATGGCCAATTTGTTTTTAAAAATAATATATTCTTGGATAGATAAGGTTCCCATTTTTTCTAAGAGATTATGGATTTTTTTCAGGGATTTGGTGATGCTACCCCTTAATGGGATATTGTGTTTGAGAAATATATCATTATTTATGGTTATCTGATTTCAATGGATAATTATCAGAATGAATGTTAAAGTTTATAGGAGATGATGAGTTATATAAATAATTTTATGCTGGAGGGTTTTATCTAACCTATTCTGTTTTCTGGTGGTGATATTGTTTTATTCACCAAGACGTAAGACAATAGTTTTAGGTTTTGAATAAACAATCATCGGTTGAACAATATTATGATCAATAATATTAAAAATCTTCCAAGTATCATTGATCATTTTAAATGGTTGGGAGGTGAGTGTTCACAACCACCACAACCACCATGGAATGTGCATTTTTAGTGTGGTGATATTTGATTTTACTAATATCAATCATTAATATATATATTATTAGTTTATTGTGAAGGGATATGATACACAAAATAACATTCTTAATGTGCAGTCATGTGAACATTGAGTTCATGGCCATTCCATTTGTTGTCACATACAATACTTCTTTGTTCATAGGGCCCCTAAATATTTTGATCCAATAATTCATGTACTAGATCATAGATTTTATCATCGATGACAAATTTATCTACCCAATATCATATAAGGAACATATGAATAATCATCATGATATCTTATATGTTCTTCATCACAACCATATCTATGAATAATTTTATAATGGTTTATTCTACACATAATTGGTGTATTATCTCAGGCATTTGGTATCTCAAATGGGTGTGTCTATGGAACCAACAAATATCAAGATTTTAGTTTAATGGGAAGAACAGATGAATATTCTAGAGGTTCATATTTACCTTGGTCTTATGGTCTATTATCGGATGTTTATATCAAAAATATCAAAGATAATGTCTCTATTAAGATATTTTATCTAGATGAACTAGTATTTAATCTCAACTGATCAGTGGAAAGTTGTGTTCAACTACCTCATGTAGAGATTGAGTTGTGATCCAATTCTCTAGTTTCTAAAAGAGGCTTGATGTTTAGGTGTGTTTAGATTCTTCTTGTATGGGTATGTGATGCATCATGTTTAATAAGAAATAGGTCCTCACTTATGATTCTAGGAAGTTACATCCCCATGTGTTTAAATATGTAACTCATGATATAGAGTATGTAGTGTTTGTTCTTATAATAATGACATGGTGAAATTTCTTCAGTTGGGATTGTATTGTGGTCTTCGTGGATCATCAGAGATTGAGGTTTTATTTTATCATTGTTATCTAAATATACCATAGTAGAAGTCGATGTATTTTTTTATGGATTTTGGTTTTTTGATCTTCTACATCATCGGAAAAAGAAATTTCATGCCAAAACATTGTGTAAGATGTCTTAGAGGGATTTTGTTCAATAGTTTATAGATTCTTAGAGGGAAATAGAGGAGCAATAATCCATACCATTATATACACAAGTGTTTGATAGTAGAGGTTTTTTGTTTTAAAAAAAGTATTGTATTCAATGATATAGAAGAATGAGGAGTCTCAATGGGGATACTTGGAGGAAGCAGTGATGCATGATTTATTTGTCTATAGCGATTCTTTATAGGGATGGATAGAGAATGGTTCTATTTACTAGTTGTTTTACGTTAGGTTTTTCATTATAGTAGAAATTCATAAGGATGTAAATCATGAGTTTCACTGATCAATATCAGTTGTACACCTAGAATTGTTTGATATGTACCAAGGCTTGAGGATATAGTTTTTGTGGCTCGAGATGACATGGAATGTGGCATTAATCGTACTCATTTTTTTATTTCCAGCATGTAATGGTAGATCATAATGATACAAGTGGATTATTTTTTTCATTGGATGTTCTTATGTAAAACTGGGAGGACATCATGATTAAATTAATTAAAGGTTACACTAATATCAGGGGGGCTGTGATTTCATCTGGCTAATCATGGATCAATTGATGAAATCAAAACACATCCTTGAGATCAAAGAGTGAGGTTGCAAGAATGTATGGGAATTGAGGTTTATATTTTTGGTCCTCATGTTGCATGGGTTTTTGAGGTCAAACCTTTTGGACCATGAGGAAAATTTTACCACATTAGTCTAAAGTGAATTAAAGCATTATTTTGGCATTTAGTTGTGCCTCAACATTGCTATCCATCCTTAAATGGAAGGAGAGATAGAGTGGAAAATCCATATGTATGGGGACATGTTTAATGAATTCATCATGGACTTCATAAGATCTTTTGAACAGTGTTTTCATAAAACAACATTTATCAATTATCCATTTTCATGGCACCATTTGATACATTTAATGGTTTTCTATTATATTCCTTGTTTTTCTAGACCATGGTTACCGGGTCATCACTTCTCATTCCAAATGTGATTCCGAGAATGATGGAGAAGGATCATGTTATTTTTTACAGGAGGTAAGTATCACCGTACCATCTGAACTCATATTATAATCGTAGGAGGTCGACATGGGTTTTTTTTAATAGACCACATGATCTTGATCGATTATCCTCATCATGAGACATATATGATTCATATGGTAGAAATACCGAAACCCAGTTTTTGGGACATTTCAGGTGTTAGTGCACATTTTTCAGGTTGATAATTGGCATGTACTCTTACAATGGATGGACCAGATACACGTCATCCTCCACATCTCACAGATCCATTGTAATATTTATGGTGACTATAATTTAGTTCACTGGTTATATTTCTGTATCAATGAGTATGGAACATTCATTTAGTGGCCATAATAGATCCACGATCATTACGAGATTTTGCTTCATAGATAAACCATTCCCTTGGTTCTTATGTTATGGAGGAATAATAGCTTAAATGAGTGTACATGTGAGTATGAGATGGAGATTCATACCAAGATGTATTCAGTGTTTTTGTTTCTTTTAAATTTGTTTGTTGATGTGATGTTTAGATATTTTTTATAATTATTTTTTCTATGATAATGTAATATGTGATTAAATCATCTAGAATATAGATAGTGAAAAAATTGGTTCCTAATCTAGTTGCATAAAAAATTTATATGATTTAAACCATTGAGGTGATTCAATTTCTTCCAATGTACATTATATCATGAAAAGGGATAAAATATTATCTGATTTGCATTACTGGATCTCTATTGTATAGTAACTACGATAATCATTAGTTTCAGATGGGTGGAGGATCTGATGGATTTGTGAGAAAAGTGTCTTGGTGTGGTATGGTGTAGTAGTAATTTATGGTTTTTGGGTAAATTTTCGTTTTAAAAGTGTTTCTGTGTTGTGTTTTTTGTTCTTTTAGGATGTGGTTCATGATAGTTATACCATCATATGTTTATTTTTACTCATTTACCTCTTTCCTTTCTAGGTTGGTTTTGATTCATGGGGGGGATAATAATTTTAGAGGATTTTAATGTATATTTCTATAACTCCTCTATATCTACACCATTATAATTTATGTGATGGAGGTGTTTAGAAGAGGTTCTAAGGTAGTTAGGTGGAAGAAGGAGGTAAGATCTAGATATTAAAACTGATGAGAGAGTAGTTTCAAGGATGATAGGGCTAATCCGTGGACATGGGATGTGGATGCGTATGGATGCCAACTGTAGTGTAGAGTCTCAACAATGGTTTTTTGGAAGGTTTTTTTATTTATTTAATTTTTTTCTGGTGGGGTTGGGTTGTGACGTAGGCCATGGAGTTCTACAATGTCATGTGGTTGAATGTGTATTGTATAATAAATAGAGATTTTGGGATATTCTTCCATTATAGGAATGGCTTTGGTATGTCGAGTCTACCAATTTTTTAGAGACTATGGTAGTGATTTTGGGGGTATTGTTGTTATTGGGATAGTTACATCATATAGATAGGATACGACATAGTCCCTCTTATTGTTCTTTGGTTCTATAGTCTAATGTACATTCCTGCACTGTGGTCAATTAGATTTTGTAAAAATTGTCACATGGATATCACCAGAGAAACCATATCCAATTTGTCCAGTGTTGTTATAGTGTTTTATCATTCACCATGCTGAGGTCCTCCCCAATTTCATTAGTTCTATAACATAGTGTCAGGGGTTATAACATTGACTTATGTTTTGGAAGAATCATATAAATTCTATTTTCTCCAAAAAAATCATTATCTAACATTTTATAATATATCATGGGTGATCCAAGAGTATCCTAATTTTTTCATTTATCCCCCTTTATGTGGATTTCAACCTTGGTCTCCAGATATCAATCTGCTGTGTTTTTCAGTGAGTTTGATTATGTTATCCTAGTTTTCATCCCAATTTCTTTCATGGGAAGGTTTCTTCTAGGGGAATTATTTTTTTTGATAATGTTTTGGTATGATGATGATGTGGTGTGTTCTTTTTATGGGTGATCAAGATGTTCTTATTTAGTTTTCAACATGATGGTTATCCGCACTTATTCTAAGTACTAGTATTGGTGTCGAATACTCGCTAATGTAAGGGATCCTTCATTTTCCATCTAGTCTTATGAGGCATTGGTGGTTATGTATCTCGACAAGACTTTACAATATTTTTAATTTATAATAAATTTTATTTTTGTGTTAGCAAGATTTATACAAAACGTTAAGATTATGTTACACACAATACTGAGTTAGCTTGTGTTAGACACAAGAACATGTTTTACTACCTTATATGGCGCACCTATATTAGAATTGGATTTTATAATTTTTTTAATTTTTTTTTCAATGTAAACTTCTTTTTTAAATTTTTAATGTCGATATTATCGTAGGGTGAATTTTATTAATTTAGTGGAGATGTTTCATTTTTTGATGATTAGTGAAAAATACTTCATTGTAGTTAAAACAATCTTTTTTAAAATAATTATTATACTTTAAATTTATTTTTAATGAAAAAAATAGAATAATTCTATATATATACATTTATTTTATTTCATTGGGATAATTTTTATATTGAAAATAGATATCAAAATTTTTAAGGCCTCTTTTACCTACAATCTCGCCACGTCGACATGATTAACATTAAACTATTTTTCTCATTTCTATGAGTTGAATTTTGAAAAACCGAATATAAATGGTAATAATTAGTATATATTTTTTTTATAACCCGAACAACATTATTTTTGGGGAATAATAACCTTATAAATTTTTACCACAGTTAACTGTAACTCAGGTAATTAAGGGTAAAAAATATTATAAGAATTATATATTTACACTAACACATGTCCCAATTTAATTGGATGAGTTTGTTTCAACCAAAATTTTCATTGGGTCTATTTTGGGAACAAATGGAGCGACTTAGATGAAATTAATAAATATTTAATATTATATTTAATTAAGTTCTAATTTTGTTATTCCTTTGTTTTAAATATGTGAAATATTATTAAAATTGGGTATATATATGTGATATGGTCAACTATAAATAGAATTTTGAAAAAAAAAATCTATATACTTCATGTTAATTTAGTTATAATTTAAATAAACTAAATAATTAAATCAATTGGAGACCCAATAATGTCATATTAATTGATTATTTAAATGATCAATCAAATAATTTAAATAATAATATTAATATTAAAACAATTTATGGTTCTAAACTTCATTCATGATTTTATTGAATTTTATGCCATAAACATATAAAAATCAGACAACTATCTCTAATATGTTTAAATTTTTCATCAATGGTCCTTTTTTGGTTCTTTGGGTATTTTTGTGTAATTATATTAACCCATAATGTATAAATTACAAGATATCACGGTAATTGAAAAATGGCATAACAAAGGGTTAAAATAACAACATATGAAAATAAATAATAAGATCTTGTAAAAAATTATTTAATGGAAAATATTATACCCTTATCACATTATAATAGATTTTGAATCATTTAATGGAGACATTACTATGAAAATTACATAGATATTATAAACAATAAAAAAGGTGAAAAAATGTCCCAATCTCAATTATTATAAGTTCAATAATTTTAATATAGGAATAACCAAGAGATAACTATGATCATAATGATTACTTGGAAATAAAATATTTGTTCATAATTCATAGTAATGTATTTATTATTTTTTAATATTAAGTAATTATAATAAATGATGATACAACAGTGATTGAGAAATTATATTATTAATATTAATAAAAAATAAGTGATCATAAAAATATAAAAATAAATATAATTTCTCTTACTTATGGTGATCCACTAAATTTATAGATGACTATAACATGTTAAAAGTTTATTAAATGGGTTTTTAAGTTATCATTCCATTTTTAATTTACATAAAATCAATATAATGAATAGTGTCCAAATTGACATTATGGATATTTTATTAAAATTATAATTTATTAAATTATTTACAAATAATAAATACCATAAAAATTCTATTGGATTATTATATGGTCCCAAATTTCATAAAGTGTCTATTAATGGATAATTTAAACCGTATAATTAAAAAATTATAACTTATTAATATTTAAAATATTATTAAAAGAATTCAAATTATATTGATTAATTATTGGAAAATAAAAATGATAAGTTTTAAAATAAAATAAAAGAAAGATTAAATTTTATTGGATGATAGTATTTCGACATTTAATTATCTTATCTTAGAAATTACCCACATTGGATCAATTTTTAAGTAAAAAGTAATTTATATTTAGGTAATATATTAGGAGATTCCAAGAGTGCCCCCTCCATTGTCTTATAAAAGGGCATCAGTCCTTGTCTATTATTCGTAACTATAAACCCATTTGGATTATCTAACCCATTATAATTTATCACAATAGTTTCCCTCAATTCATCTTATATGCCAGACTTTGGGAAGAAATCCTACTTAATATGACCTTTTATGGGAATAAAAATTAGATACCCAAAGAAGTGGTAATTATTTTACAAACAAATTCATCTTTTATTATTCTACTTTCTTTCCTATGTTTTTTCCACTAAATTAATATATCTATTATCATATATATGATATGAAATTATTATAATTATGAGAAAACCATATTCTGGTTTTCTTTCATTATAGGAAAAACAATATCACCATGCATGTGTACGTATATCTTACTGTCTCCACAACATGAGGAGATTCATCCTCCATGTTATCCATTAAAGAATAGTTATAAAATTTTAAATAATGAATATGAATGAAACAAATGACAAAATAATTCTACTAATATATATATATATCATTTACTTCCATCCATTAAATACGATAAGAAAACAGAAATAGCGTTCATGCGTACATGCGGCCTAGAGTCTCCATGAACAATGTATTCGATATTATATATATGTACATATATAATATTTATAAAATTTACATATATGGTATATAAATATTGTTTACATTGTTTATATATGTATTTCATGATCTAATAAATATGATCAAGATTAAAATGTCAAAACACATTCGATGAACAAAGCGATTATTATCCAAAATGTTGATTTAACATTGAATTGTTAAATGAACGGGTAATATAATATCATAAATGAATCATAAATGATATTTTAAAAATTATTATGATTCTTTTAAAAGTTAAAAATGTGGTTAAAACTACTATACAAGAGTTTCTTACCCATACAGATGGAATCAAACATAAGTTAAGAGTTTATTTCGCAATCCCATTATTAGATAAGATTTAATATATGTAAGTATTTATTAGGAAATATTTATCATCCATGTAGATTAATATTGAGGTTTCATGTAATTAATATTTTACAAATAGTACATTTTTTTTGATGATTTATTCTTATAAATCTTTCACGTTAATGTATTTGTCTTCAAAATGGGTTTTACTGTTTTATTTATAATGATATGAATATTTAAAAATGTTAACTTTATAATTTCTCTAAATTTTTAAAAGTGGTATAGGAAACATTAATTCAAAATAACATTTTTAAATTTATTGTTCTATAAATTTTCATCTTTTAAATCAGTGATTTCATTGTGAAAAAGGTATTTTTTTCAAGAAAAATTTAAAAATTAATGAGTGTATATTTATCTATGTCATCATAATTTATTGTTTATTATGTTTGATTTAGTTTTATATATAATGATTTAAATTACCATATTTTATTTTATGATTTATGATTCATTTTGATTGTGTATTATCTATTTTGATACCATTCATTGTTTGTTGTTAATGTGTTAAATTTTTTTATACATTTTCCAATACAAATGTTTATGTTGCTTGTGTTGCACCCTTTTAATATGAAGATTGTATTTGTCTGGCTAAGGGATGGGTAGGGGATTTGTTAATGAAATCACTATGAGTTGTTTATCGGTTAATGAAATCCCTTTGTGTTGATGGCTGGTTAATGGAATCCACTTGATGCATCTCCAGGTTTTAAGAGGCAAACATGTTTGGGTTTTTACCTGTTTATGTATGGTTTAAGAACAAGACCTTGACGGTATTGTTATGATGTCTAATATTATTAATTCCCTAAATATAACAATAGTTATTTATATTCCATATTATTATTCGAATATTAGAATATCAATGGTCATGTTTATATTAAATTTTATTACTTATTCATTCAATATTATTCTCAACATTAAGTTTAATGGTATTTTCTTTCAGTTATATATATTTCTTTAAGGTTTATGGTTATTTATTCATAATAGATTCAATTATATGATTACTCTTACTCGGTATCTGAGATCACCCATTTTTTATATTTTCTTTTTTAAGGATTCTAAGAAGTGTATTATGATTGATGATCAGGGTTAATCCTAGAGAATAATGGAGTTTCCAATGGATTATATATAATGTATTTTATGTTATTAATTGTATTGTAATATTAATTTTTTTAATATATTTTATATGACCACTAAACTAATTTATCATTTTGTATTTGATTCCTTGTAATCATTACAATTAATTAAAATATTGAAATGCCTTAGGTCTTCTCGGGTCAGGGTGTTACAAGTTATTCCCTTATATTATTCAAGAGTAATGTGATGTTATATGATAGACCATATGACTTCGATCGTGATGTGACATGAGGTGATAGAAAATATACCTCTATTTGAGAAGTGATTCGATGTGATAATAAGAATGAGATGAGAGTGATAAGACATATGCCTTTGTGTTGTGATATTAAAAAATAAATTGGAAAGTTGAACTAGTTACGCTTTTATCAATATTATTTATATTATGTTAATACACATGACTGCATTATTTTTTGAGAATGATTTGTAAATGATGGTATAAGTTAGTTAAACTATTTTGATATTGTTTGTTCTACTAATTTTTCACTTGTTCACTATTATGATTCCTTAAAAAGTACAAAAGAGACCATGGGTATAATACGACACATTAAACCTATATCTATATAATAAAACCAGGTATATGTAAAAAATTGGTTTCTATTAGGACATCATTTATAGGGGTATAAATTACTAGCGTTGACCACTGGATACTCTGTTGATTCGCTACTATAAGACATATATTTTGTGTATTCCTTTAGAAACTCATATATGTGTTTATATTATTAATGAATTTTGGTATTGGATATGTTACTTTAATATTATTATTTATTATAGTTTATTGGTTACTGATCACCTATATTTAGATCCTAAATTATTATAAAGCATAATTATATACATATGGGAGATTTTTAAACCCTCAATCATAGATTCTAACATGGGTTCTAATAGAGGTGATTCTAAGGGTTAAATGTATCGCTTACATCATATTCGTATGATGAAGAGTACGGTTAGAAGTACAGGGTCCTGAAAAGGATAATGAAAATGGTTAAGATGAAAGAAGTTGTTCTTCTATGAATATTTCAATCACTAGGTGTGAAATTATGGATAAAAACATAACTTGTGACTAAATAGCTCTAGAAAAAAAGCAGGATGAACTCTCTAAAATTAAATTCACTATTATCATATATAGTTACCCATGATTTTAGATTTGGTTGTAAATAAAAGGCTATAAATAATGTTCTTAAACTATCCATAAGAATCATACATTGGATATTTTTTCATGTCTAGAAGAAAATAACGGTATCAGAACCATTTTGGGTTTTCATAACATTCTTAATGAATATGGAAACGATATTTGAAAAAAACCTAGAGTCATCTAAAAATGATACTCTCAAATTAATTTCACTGATATAGATTAAATTGTCTCTCCTATGGATAGATTGTAAATGACATGATTATTTTCTCCATTGGGGTGAAATTGAAATTCATTATTTTATAAATGGATTTTAAGTACTAATTTCATAATAAATTAAATTAGAATAAAGCCAACCCTAAAAACATATATGGACTTAATTTTCTTGGGTATGAGAATAAACTACACCAATTTTTATCAGGGATGATCTATGTTAAACATCACAACCCCAATCACAACATACATCAACTGGATATATAGAATCACATGCTGGAAAATGTGTATCCTCTTATCTAGGAGGTTACTGAATAGAAGTGGGGGACTTAATTGGTACAATGAAGAGATTGTTCCCCTTCAGTGAGAGTTTTCAATAATAAATATGAAAAATAAAACAACAAACCCTAAAATAAACCATCAGAGTACACAATAATATTTAAATTTATCTTTAAATAATAATAAATGGAATATTGTACAATCATACAATAAATATTGCATATTGGGTCAATAACATTCATAAAATAAAAAAAGATATAAAATAAAAAAGGATCCTCTACAGTTCTGTGCTATCTCTTTTGATCATTCCCAAGCTTTATAACAACCTATAACTATAACTAACTAATATTCTTCATGGGGACCTCTTTTTAGTGCAGGCCCGAGTAGGTGTGAGTACATAACTCAATAGAAGACCACCAATGTGGTCCCATATATATTGAAAATACAATGATATGTGAATGTGGCATGCGTTGAATAAATAATTCCATCTCAAAATCCGTGGTATCTAAACTAAGAGTTTCAATAACCTTATTATAGTGATACTTCCAGATATCATTATACGGTGTATTCATGTACTCCCCATATGCTGTTTTTTTACACTAAATTAATGTATTACATTCAGAACAATAATACACCACACTGAGTATGTATTCCAATTAAAATATAACAAAAGATACAATTATATAATAAATAACTCTAACATCTTAGATAATTAATGCCCATGCCTAGAGAAAATGAATAAATGGTTACTCAGGGTAGCCTACTATCCTTAGGCCTATATTCTCATCAACAATTTTCAATTCATTTATTATTAATTTTTCTTTATAATTATAACATAGCCCCAAGGGCTTCAAGCTCAATTCTAAAAAATGAAATTATAGAGACTACAAGTCACTGAATCCACAAACCATATAAACTCTAAAGTGGATATCCACTAACTCCATGTTAATAATAACTATACTAAAAGGTCCATAGAAAAATAGTTCTCAAACATGGCCAACCATGATGTTGTTTATCCCAAAACACCACCCACCCCTATATGGGGTGGATTAAGGCTCCTACTCTTGAGTCCTCTGTCAATTCATTCCATTTTACTTTACCTAAAACTATAAAGTATCTAATGTTTCAGGATAATAAAAATATCATCGAGCCTGAAGCATCAGAAACTGAGGAGATATGGTTAACGACCATAGGCCCAACATGGTCCAAGTATTGTGTTTGGTCACTGATTTCTGCACATATAAAATTAACTTATTAACTTAAATATTACCATTTAATTATAATTTAAAAAAACTAAAAAATTTAAACAGGGACTCTCACCATATATTGAGAGACTAAACAGTCCACATTTACACATCATGATGCATAAAAACATGGGGCATAGAAAACAAACCACTATATCTTTTTTGAATTTAATAAAAAATAATTCCATATCATGACTACCCTTGGAAAGAATATTCCAATACTAACCAATAAATTCCCATATCACAATTCCTTAACTCATATACAATAACCAAATAAATTAATTTTTTTTAATTCATAAATTCCCAATTTCTACCGAGGTGATCCTATTACACTAAAAACAAATCCAATTTCACCTATAAGGACTATAAAATGCTCTCGATAATAACCTAGGAAACATGAAAAAAATGAAAGTAAGTGAATCAACAAATAATTTAATTTTTATGAAATAAAAATTAAAAAAATTGGAGGTATGATATAACTCCATAAAAATGTAAAAATGATGAAATATAAATACATATTGGGAAGAAATATCATGAGGTTCTGCAAAATCCCCATGAAAATAAATGGATTCCACCATACTCTAGTAAAATCATCTCATGAATCCTAACCAGATATAAGGATAATATTAAAATGAATGGTGGAAGAGATTAATAGAGTCTAAGAATATATTATTCTTACCATAAACCCTACAGAATCACTAATAACATCACCCCTTTATCATAGAATATTAAAATGAGGATGATTGTTTATCCCCTACTACAAATAAGAGAATAATGGGGGGAGTGTAGAAAAACCATATAAAACATTAATATGAAAAGAGAAATTTTCATTTTTAATTCCAACTAGTTGGCTGATATTGGGTGACAAATTGTCGCATTCTAGATGGAAGCATACTAGCGTAAGTGAGGTTAATACATGATTGACCACCCTAGGCTACATTCATTAATTCTTAACGTCCCCCAAATTCCATACCATTGTTATTAATAATATAAAATATATAATTTAATATTTTCAAAACTAGATAAATTCCATAAAAATCCTAGTTCATGATCCAACACCTCTACTAATTGAAAATTAAAAAATTACTATAAAATTAATGAACAATGGGAATATAGGATATTACAAGATCACTACATAAATTATTCTTATCCCTATGAATACATTTTGGGTGAAAAATAAATATAATTTCCTTCATTAGATATAAAATCACATTCAAAATATAATGTTCTGTCACAAAAAGTTCAATATGATTCTTATGAATGAATTTAATTTCAAGGCGCTTAAGCCACCAACACTGATATAACTCTCACAACCAAAAAAAAATACTCCTTGATGAATCTTACATACAAAATTTACCTGAAAATGATGGGGGTCTAATCTATCAATTAATAAACAATTATTTGGTTCACTCCACTAACATGGCTAACTCAGATCTATTGTGCATTACTATCATAAATATTTTCGTTGAAAAAGATTCTCAATAGTTCATTGATATACTCATAATAGTTCCAAACACACCACGCCTAAACATGTATAAAAATGAATACTGAACAGTAATAAAAATCATTATTTCAAAATTCAAATAAAAAATTCTCATCATCAAAAAATAACATGTTCCTCAAAGCCCTTGATCACGATTCCTTTACCCTAATGGCATTACAACATAGAATGGATACAATCAATAATGTCCAAGCCAAGTTCAGGATGAATTCCCTCGACTGAAGCACCATATATCAAAAAACACCATTACACTTCAAATAGAGCATTCATACATCACACACACAATCTTTTCGCTAATTTTCTATATTTCACACCAATACCTATTCATCTTATTAGTCGACAAATAATATTTTAATTCAATAAAACATATATTATTCAACAATAATTCCATATTAGTTAAACTAGATGGTATCATATCTCTATGACCCATCCCAATAGAGTAGTATACACCTTTGACGACTCTGATTCTCGCCACCATAGGGGAGTCTTTATCACCTTCCCACTAGATCAGGAAACACATTATTTATAGAACACCTTATGTCTATCACTAACTATTAAAACTAGGCTATTTTTTCAATAATAATTTGAATCAAATATGAAACACTACTCAATTCTCTCTTCCTACTCATGTAAATTTCATCCTTAGTAGATGTATAAATTTGAACATAATGTGGGTTATATAATAAACTAGAATAATTATAAGAGAATTTATTTTTAGAATATATATTTATGTCATAATAATTAATATATAATTATCTAATATACACTCACCACATAATAAAAACAAATGTATTTCATAATTTTAATGTTAATAATTCATTTACAGAATAAAAAATGTCCATAAACATTTAATATAATAGAAGGTGATTAAAAATATAAACAGATATAAATAATATATAAAATTTTGGATCTTCTTAATCCAATTGAATATCCACACTCAAGAATGTCAGTGACTAAATAAAGTATAATATTATTTATAAATATTCGTCTAAAAATGAAAATATATATAAAATCATTAGAAAATAAAAGGGAATGAATAATTAATGAAATATGATAAAATTATAGAATGTCGGTGGCCTATATGGCCATTAAAAATGATGCTTTGGGAATATCAATGTTCCTATTAGAATAGTATCATGGATATTCATCTTGTAAACCCACTAATGGAAATATAAAAAAATATTAATGTGTATTATAAAATGAAAATGTGTTATATTTATATCATGTTACATGTTAATAAATATTTAAAAAATTATAGATTAAGTTTCTGAATTGTTTTAAAACAGAAATGTAGTAATTTCTCTTTTATAATAAATATATTTATTTAATAAATTGTATATATTAAAAAATTTATTTTTAAAATATTTGTATATATAATGATTATAATAATATGATTTTATGATACCATATTAAAATTTTCAATTGGGTGGAAAATTGTTCAAAAAATTAAAATTATAATTTTCAAAATAACAGAGGATTTAATTTAAAAATTAAATTTCTCATATTTATAAAATTATTTTCATAAAAAAATATTTATTTTGAGAATCAAAGTATAAATAAATGGTTACTGTTTTTTTATCCTTCTAAAATAGTTGCTTTTTTATAGTGAAATATGATAAAATATAGTATATTAATTATTATAATCCAAATAAACGAATTTTTGTGTCTTGAATATAGTTTATTTTCTTGATTCAGTTAAATAGGGTCCACCACTAATTATCCCCCCCATGTGATGGTTTCTTAGTTTTTATTCTTAACATATTCCTATTTCATATTCAATATTTTATCCATATAGTTAAACTTCAATATTCATTAATGTATTTATGAAAATGATATCTTCATTGGCCTTCTCTTTTGTGATATATTGTTATAATGTTCAGAATACATGTTCTGATTTTCCATCATGATTGTTCACTTATAAAGAAATTATTTAATCACACATTTATTTTGTGTACTACTTAGGTTATCCTATTATGCTTTCATATAACAAATAGTATTAGAAAATTTTTCAAGATATTGATATATATATTTATGGTGTTTCAGTTTCATTTTGATGTATTGTGATCCTGGTCCTCCAAATATACAGAGTTTCATGATCTTTTGGCAATATTTATTAGATATTTATATATATAATCATGTATTAATATGTATAAAATAATTTTATTTCTATAGTTGGATAATATAATTTTCAAGTCTATTTTATGGATAAGAAAAAACAAGTTAGTGAGAACTATTAGGATCAGCCTTTATATTGTATAATATCGTAATATTTTTGTGAAGAGTGGAAAAGATGGATTATGTGATATTTCATCCTTGTATATATAGTATATGTGGAAGTGGTTGACGAATAGTTTTACCTATAGGTAATGACAAAAAAATTGGATCATTGGGTATTAACTCTACCATCACATAGTGCACAAAAATAGTCCTCACTACACACATTTTTGGACACTCTATGGGGATATCCCTTTGAAAATTCAAAAATACCTTTTGAAAAATTATAAAGGACATTAATATATTTGTATGATAGATTAACTTATATGGATGTTACCATGGATAACTTATTTTGAATCTTTGAGACTCAGAAGTTTTAATATACTTCTCAAGTATAATGTATTGCTTTATTTTCATAGTTTTCAATTTATATTCTTACTTGTAAATGAATTTTCATCCCTTTTTTACATATATTCATATAATTACAATAAAAATGTTGAAATATTATAGATACCAAAATGATTGGAAATGTTATTATTACCCTATTGATATGCATAACCTTATTGGATTATAAGTTTGGAACTTAATTTAGGTACTTAATCAGATGAATTATTTTATAAATATAAATTTAATTCTATAGAATAACCTACTTAAACTAAGATATAGAATGTTTTACACTATTAACTTATATAAAAATATCCTCCTTAAAGTATTTTATAGTTTTATTCCCTCATAATGTAATAATGTATTAACTGCATTGAGAAAATAAACTATATTTTTCAATTTATGGATTAATAGAAATTTATACTCATATCTATTTTATTGAATGGAGGGGGCTAATTAGTGGTGGAAACTAATCAATAACCTTAATTTCAAAGATTAAATTAATTACATTGAGTGTGTAGGATTATGAATTTTTTTTCAATAAATATTTCTCCCAGAAACTACATCTTAAAATGGAGAGGTAGTTCCTCATACTAAAGATAATGGAAAATGATCCTATTAGGGTGTATGAGGGAAAAATAACATGGTATACATAAAGAAATTATATATTCATTATCAATACTGAATGTAATGTGAAAATTTTGTTTAGTAGGGTAAATTTGATCTTAAGAAAATATATATTGTTATGAGAATTAAATATCTATGATGGTATTTTCTGTTGTTCCCCCAATGTTGAGATGGGTATTTTTCCGATTCTAGGTGGTCCCATGTTTTTAAAGATAAAAAAATTTAATATTACTTTTATAAGTATGATAAATTGATATAAATCTGAATGTAAAGAAATCTAAACATTAGACATCAAAAAATATCGATGAAACAGCCCGCACACTCTATCAAGGGAACCAGAAGATGCTATAGATGTGTAAAAGAGGCACATCAAGCAAATCAATGATGAAGGGAGATGAAGTGGCCTAGTAATGATCCTGATAAAATAAATTTTTTGAGCAATAATTTTCCTATGATATAGTTATTCAACTTCTTGGAATATAGATATTATACAAATGGATTCCCTAAGATAATGGTTGTCATATAAAATTAATTTTTAAAACCTTCAAGGCCTCTATAAAAAACACGTTAATATTATCTCACTATTTTTGAGGTGGCTACAAAAATGTTTGCGGTGATAGGTATAATGGATATTAATTCAATAATAATGAACATTATATTTTATTATAGTTTTAAACATTCTCTCATATATTGAAATGATAGTTCAACAATTCAAACACCATCTCAAAACATGATGGTTGAGATATATATGAGAACAATAAACATTTAAATTATTGCATCCCATGTGTATAACTCCTCCACAGTAAATGTTTGAGGACTAGACCTTCCAAATAATAATTGCTCACATGTTTTAGTAGAGTTTGATACTATTTTTGGCATGTATATTCATTATTTATCAAAAATAAACATTAATTGTAATGAGAGGTAGATCACTCTTCACATATTGATATATCCTCCAATTCTGTACATGTGTTAGGTGGTGGGTAAATATCGTTTTGAATCATAATATCATGTGATGATATTTTTTCCATATGTTAATATATAAATGATTCTAAAATTATTGGGAAAAGTGTAGAATATTGCATGAACACATGTCCATTATTAGGTATTATACCAATATATTCCTTCATGTGTGGTATGTTCTTCCTACTCACTAAGTGTTTGGGTTCTCAATTGCACTTTTAATAGGAAATCTATCTATATTAATCATTCCCTACAGTATTTCCACCATTGAGTTGAGAGAACAGATTCTTTAGTTATAATAGAATTTTGAAAAGAGGGTTTATATGTCTTAAAACTACACCATGGGGTGTGACCGTCCAATTAGTCAATATGAAGGATAAATCAATATACCTTCACATTTATTATAGTGACCATATAAAAATGATGATAAATAGTTATTATACACTAGAAATGATATCTAAAATCATCAATATATATTTATTATACACTAAAAATGATATCTAAAATATTCAATATACTATATGGGCCATGATTTTTCTAAAAGGTGGACCATTGGTTGAGATATCACCAATTAATTGTTATGTAGGAAGATATATTCAAAACTACCATTCTAATTAGGTATAGACACTATCAGTTCAAATTAATTACATTATTACACACTAATGCTACATCAAATTTTTGAATTAAATAAATAGAGCATTTAAATAATATATTATTAATTTTTTTTCATTTATTGATTATATTATGATATTCTGTAAATGTAAGGATGATAATGAGGAACATTTCATTTTTTTTCAAAAACATTATAAAAGGATAATATATGTGTAAAGTATAGTAAATGTGATTTATTGATAGGGTAATTATAATTATTGGGAAATTTTTTAAATATAAATGGTATATTTTTGGACCTTACAATGAAAAGTGTAATTTTTGTGAGGTGCTGAAAAACATATGTAACATAGAACCATTGATTTCTTAGAATATTTCTGTATTACAAATGATTTGTATGAACCCTCTCTTTATTTCCAAACATGATAACCAAAATGACTAGGAAGGGTGTAATGGATTTCTAGACTGATGAATGTGATTATACCTTCATGGAATTGACAAATACTCATATCACTACAATAATACTCACAATACCCAAATGTGTGGATCAATTTATGGAATGCGATGATTTTTTAGTAAGTTAACCAATATGTGTACTAATACATAAGGGTAAAGATTATGTATTTCCTTCAAGGAAGTTGATAGTTTATGAATATAAATATTTGACACATGATCTAGATTTGTCATCAATTATCCAATCATTGAAATTCTAATTGAATTATCTCTATAGTTAGAAGTGTGAAATATATATGATTCATAACATAATCATATAATCTATATTCACATAAATGGTGATTTTATGTGACAACGGCTTTGGTATCCAATGATCTATGATTATGAATGATCAATCCACTACTTTTCAAGTAATATAAATAATGCAGAAGATACACTATGTAGAAAGGACCTAAATTCAATAACAATGATGATAATTTAGATAAATAATATCATCTTAGACATGTAATTTATTTACATGAGGATCAAAAAGGGGGATCGTCAATAATAAATTTTCAATTAATTGATGAATCACACCATCTTAAGAGGATAATGGATTCTCAATGATTTGATTTGGAGGTATATAAGAAGGTGTAGTAGAAAAGATATCTGGAATCCCGAGGGTTAAAATTTGACGAAGAAAGAGTCGTATGATTTGAATCATGACTATGTTTAACATCAACCACAATGGTAATGAATGTATTCTTGAATACTACACATTGCAAAAATTTATCCAAACACCATAGAAGAATAAAGATGTTTTAATGTCTCTAATATGCCTATTTTTGGTAAAATATAACGAAGTAGATCAAATAACATACATCAAAATTTCATGTATATCGGTTGGTGAAGGATGAATGAAAAATATCTATTGGGATGATGCAAACATTACCTACAACTAAATTAAAATTTAAAAAACATCATGAGGGATATTTTCACTAGTATTCTCAATAACTCACTGGGTAACAATTCTATAAAGTTTATACAGGATATCCTTAAAAATATTTCTCTCTTTATCTCAATTCAATAATACTTGTCACTTGAAAAACTATCAATGATATACATTAGGGAAGTGGTGAGGTTTCATGGAACACTGTTATGGAATGCGTCTGACTGAGAATCTAGATTTTCCACAAGGACATATAAGTGTTTCAAAAATTAGGAAAACACTAATTTGAACATTATTACTATGTATCCCTCAACACAAATGTTTATAATGATAAAACATTCTTTAAACATCATTACTTGTTTTCAGAATGCATGTTGCACTTCGAAGGAGGATGTAGTTAGCATCTTCCTCTAGTTGATTTCTCAAAAAATAATAGTTTCCACTAAAGAATAAATATTGTTCTATAAGAATTCATTTATGAAATCAGGCATAGGAAAACTGTATTTTGTGATGAAGTTGGAGAACACAAGTCTTTGGGACCTAAAAATGTTGAAACAATCATTACTACTCAACAACACATCAGGGGTAAGATAAGTTAAAAGAAGAGTTGTGATGAAAATAATTATAAAGACCGTTAGTTTTTTTGAAGAGAAATTTTTACTAAAAATAACCCCATTGAATAGAATCATGGGGTTTGGGAAGAAGGGAATGTTATGTTTCTGGTACATCATCCCCTTAGTGATTCTTGTTTAATTCACAATTGGGGCCTATTAAGTACAAATGCCACCAATCCATTCATGCGTACATGATGTTTTCCACATATCCGACTTGAGGATGTAAAAACTGTATACTTCACATGTACTACATCCAAAGGGTATATATATTGGAAATGATCTATCTAATGTGAATAAATTGGTGAAGATCTTGGACTCTATAGATATTGTTATTTACAACAAGACGACTCACTTAGTCAAAATACGATGATGAAACCATAATTATGCAATGGTGAGATGGGAACCAGACGAATACATATAAATACCATCGCCATTTTCAATATATTATGAAAATAAATTAATAGAAAATTCTTATGGGGGATGAATGTAATGAACAAAAATTCTATAAATAGATTCACTCATATAAATTATAGATTTTTCATATTGAGTAATATAGTATTATATAATCCCTAAAAAATTATTTAATATTAATTAAAATTTTATATTTTGAAAATAAATATGGCCATTTGAATTAAAAATAATACAAGGGAATAAAAATTGAAAATAAGAAAAAAAAATGTAAATTTTGATCACATCATTCAACCCAAATTACATCACAGAAGCTACAAAATGTATAAATAAAGAAAAATATTATTAATGAAATATTAATCATTAATATATATATATATAAGTGTTAGAAAATATATGTGAATGGATAACTAATTAAATTTGGTCTATATATAGAGCCTATGGAACCCATATAACCATCACAAATATGTCCGCTGAAATAGTAATTTGACTATCAGAATAGTAATATGAGCATTACAAAAATGTAACTAGACTATTATAATGGTAACCTCACCAATGTAAATATTAAGTAATATATATATTTCTATAAAATGATACTATTATACATTTATAACATGATTCATTTTAATTAATATTTTAAAAATGATAATTTTTGTGTTATTATTTTTGTAAAATATAATTCCATAACAGAAATTTTTTAATTAAAATAATGATATAAATTAAATTTCATTTAACAAAAAATATTTTCAATTTTTTTATGTTGCATTATAATGATAATATAGTTTTTTGATATAGTAATTTAATTTTCAAAGGGTCTAAAATTTGGTCATAATGTTAAAATTGGTCTTTTAATGATAAATGATAATTTTATTTATAGTTAAAATTTTTATATTAAGAAAAATAATTTTATATAATGTATTTAATGTGTTGAAACTAAACATAAAAAATGGGTGGGTGAATTTTTTTTCTTCAAAATTAGTTGAATTTTGTGTTAATCGTGAAATACTATAAACTATAGTAGTTAACATTATATGTTAAATAGAATGATATTTTATTAAGATATGATATAAGCACCCATTAGTTTGAACTAACTTGTACCATTTAATATATATAGGTAGAATAATCCAGACTATTTATAATCATGAGATAAAATAATAAAACAATGAATAGATTTTTCATAAACACCCATCTCCACAAATTAAAATACCATGCATGCTCCCAAAACATTCTAATCCATATAGGATTCCAAAATTCATCCCACTATCTTACTAGTCATCTCTCACACATCCTAGTGCATTTGGTCTAATGATTAATTACAATCAATGTTTCATTAGTGGAATCCCTAGAGGATACATCTGAAAGAGAACGTATAACCCTTAACTGAGTCATTATTTTTATCTTACTCTCTATCCTCCAAAAAAGGTCATTAAAACAAGAATAAAAATGGTTGTGTCGTATATATTTTTTAAAATATATTTATTTAATGGAATATTGGTATCCCATATTCTTTTCTTATCCTATTAATCTAAAAACAATAACATCATACATATAATATATGTTTCCACCACTATGGATAATGAATTTTCTATTATGACTCGTCCCATCCCAGATGGGCCAATTTCGCCAATGCCCCAAGCCTAACTCTAATAGGCCAGGGGATGGAGACCAGTGCAGAGTAGGCATATCCCACAAAAATTGAGAGATTAGGATAATCTACCTATGCACATGCACAAATATCCATGAAAACAAACAATGCTGAAATGTAAAAAAAACTGAAGTAACACATGCATACATCTAACATCCCATAATAGAGTATGACAATAATGTAATGAAATGAAAACAGGGTCCAAATACATGACCAAATAAAATAGTGAATAGTCCAACCAGCTCTAAGAGAGAGGACTGAGTCAAAAGAATTATTATGGAAGACACCTCAACATGTCATATTACATCTACATTCTGCCTACTCATTGTCTTCCAAGAACAAATCCATATGGGTTATTGTCTACACAAGACACGAC
This sequence comes from Viscum album, assembly GCA_963277665.1. Classification (NCBI taxonomy): domain Eukaryota; kingdom Viridiplantae; phylum Streptophyta; class Magnoliopsida; order Santalales; family Viscaceae; genus Viscum; species Viscum album. Next base: position 1,253,891,487 of record OY728157.1, on the reverse strand, counting down.
ACATGTGGATAAAATCATGTGTATGGGTTAGTATAATAATACTCAATTCTACCCCTAGAAAACTTTAATAATAAAGATCCAAGAATATTTATATTAGTACAATATATAACAGTAAATGTATAAAATAAATAATGAATCTAGATATACTCATTAAATACACCACACCATTAGGAAGTAATTACCAACTTTCAGCCATAAGATTTTATTTGAATAAATGTGCATTCTTGGAGAAATCACTCCATGAGTCGTGGTGTCATAAAAGACACTTTATGAAGAGTTTCGAGACATTAGGACCACCCATGTAAACTCACTGTATAAGGAGACCATAATGCACAAACATATGGTCATTCCTAGAACAACTGGGGGAAACCACTAGCCAGTATGGGTCTACCCTTTTGGTAGGAGATCATAGGCCAATTATTACACAAACCCTACTAATAAGACCTTATGATGGATGATCATTTCCTAAATCAGGTAGGTCACACTAATTAAAAAAATCCAACAAGGGGTGGTTGATGACCACACTCAAGTGTTACGGAGTGACACCTCAATTATATGTGAGACGAAACCTATAAAGTGGATCATAACCAGTGATGTGAATATAACAAAACACTATTCATTTGAGTAAAAGGACCAAATTAATCTACTCAACCTTTATTGGTACAATATAAGCAAAAAAAGACCATGAAAAACTCTTGACGGAAAAAATTGTTGTGTGAAAGGGGTACGTGGAGGGTCCATCTATCCCATGTATTTCCCATGTTGAAGAGCCTCACACAACTTATTACCTCAAAATACACAATATGAAAAAGGATACACACAATGTGTAGAGACACATGGTATCCTTCCTGTGTTTCTCGACTCTGTCCATGTTTTGAATCAAATTATATGTACATGTATTTGTTTATTAAGCTGTGTCCGGGTGGGAGTACATATCATGTCCCTGCGAGTGTACTTCATCATGTGTCTGTGTACATCTAATATATAGGCAAAGTCCATAAGGAAATATCACACATCATGTGAATGGGTTCACATGCTATTTGACCCTCATCTTCCTCCCAAAACCCTATCCGCCACTAAAGTAGGACCACACACATAGTAATCCTTGATTACTTGTCGTGTTCTTAGTGATTTTCCCAATGCCCAGATTCTGCTCTATGAGCCTCTATTGATGATCTGGAACTCAATCAATTGATAGCCTTTTAGTGAAACAGAAGATCCAATGTCAATTTACTATTCCATCACTGAATCAATTTTTTTCATCATTATATATTCTAGAAAAATAGATCAAATATACATTCGTTGTTCTATGACTAAGAATCCCAAATAATGCTAAACTAAGATTCATTTATCCTCTGATGTAGTCTATATGTATCACATCACCTCATTCATGTCAGGTTGACCCCATATCTATAATATAGGATCCCTTCTCCTAGAAATGGGTGTGCAATGATCAATTGATTGGTAATATTTGGTCATGCAACAAACAAAGAATGCCCAATATGAATGATGAATGAAATGTGATAAATGTTTGTGTAAATATTGATTCATTTCAGTCACAAAAAAATTGGGGATATCCAAATAAATTCTCCAAAATCACCACATAACAATCCCAACCAATAAGTGGATCGATCTGGAAATCAATCTTTTCAACGATTGATTTGTTTTTGTCGCAAAAAGAACGAATGAGGATGAATCCAAATAAAAAAACATCTACCTCATGTTTTTTCGATCATCAATGAAGTATGATTGTGTTATTTTCATTGATGATTTCTATGTATTTTTTCTGGTACAACCTTCAATTATCCTATATTGGTCTCTCATCGTTTCCCAGAGAGGATTCTCAATATCTCTCAACAACAATCATTTTTTGTCTCTAGGGTAATAAAAAAAAGCTGTATTTAAAATATAAAAATCTATAAGAATCCACAAATTATTGTGTTGATGAAATGTATAAAAAACTATTAAATTTTTTTCATCGTTTTAATATCGACGACAACTTTTCAAAAAAAAGGGTCTTTTCGACTAATGTAAAGTCACATCTTGGGTAAAAATGCCATTCAGAACTAAATGGTTTCTTGGGATTTAGGATTCAAGAACCCAATTAATATTTATTAAAAAATTTAGAAAATTTGTGTGTGTGTCTGTGCAATTAAATATACTTGATATATTTCCAAAATTTATTCCGAGCACACTGGGTCTTGGAATCACACGTCTGCTCAGTTCCTAATTTCAATAATAATCTATATGATATATTAAAAAATAGAAAATCCAAGATAATAGATTTTCATTTCATATATTTACATTTACTAAAATTATAAATTCATATATAATTATTTAAAATTACATAAATATTATTATCATATTTAATTTTTCATCCTAGAATATATTTATTTGACATTAATATAATATAATAACAAAATTGGTCATGATAATTCATTAAATTTCCAAAATAAACTAATATTATGTCATTATCATATTCGAAAATGAATCATACATACATTGATAAAAGGATATTTTAGAAAATATCAATTTATAGTATGACAAGAATACTATTTTGTTTCAATTATGTAGTTTATGTCCCATTTTATAATTACATAAAAAATTATCCACAAGTGATCCGACCCTGGAACGATGAAATAATAAATATTAGATCAACATAATTAAAATTATATTTCATATAAATTTACATAAATGTAAATAATAAAATTATTTTAATAAAATATAGATGTAAATGTTTATAAATAATTTAATGAATGAATCCAATTTGATTATCCACGAAATAATGTACTTGTTCATTGAAATTATCTAACATAAGGTATGGTGATACTCAATATAGCCTATTTATTTTTTTTATTACCATTATCTATCTAAATTAACTCAGTTATATATTAAATGTTATAGGATAATTAAATATTATCAATATATTTTTCGCTCATATATACATAAATTATTCTCCCTTAATTTTAAGTTTTTTATAAATCCCTTATGATCATTTCATAAATGACTTATTTATGAAATATCCTCATATTATTAAATGTGGAATGATTATGAAAATCATTTATTTTAATGGTTAATTATTATATTTATTCATTTTGATTAATTTTATTTTTTGTAACACATAACTGTGTAATTTTATTATATGAGTTCCCATATTTATCTCTAATGATTTTGGGAATTTTTTTCCCAGGAGTCTATATGTATGGGATTTGGGATTAAACCATATCTGTGAAGGGATATAGTACACCATGTGATGTTTCTTTTATAGTTAGACTTGAATTGGGATTTTTTTGGTTTTCATTTATTGTGATGTTATGATGCTTCCATGATTTTATGATTCCATATACTTTATAATATGCATCTATGTAATTTATTATAAGTCTTTCTCTTTTAAGATATCATGTTATGGTGTTTGAATCCCTTGTTATTCTTTGATATGATGGTTATTATCTTATTGGTATTTATATCTCAACAATTTATTTAATTTATTCCCCGTAGGTTATCCTATGCTTTTTTATAATAATGATCTGATTTTGGATCTTGTTATAGATAATGAAACTAAAAAGTTGTGTTTCAGTTTTTTATAATCTTTTACGAACCTTGCATTCAAAAGACAGTAGGCCTTAGAATCATTTGTTTTTTTATTTGAAATTAATGCTTAAAACCTTGTACTAACATATATAAATGGATTGGGCCATTATATCACACACCAAATAATGAATGATAGTGAACTCCTCGCTATTCAACTTCCCATAGTGTGCCTCTCAAGAAGAATTACTATGGTTCTCTGGATCACAAATGGGATTGTCCTCTTGATCCAAGATCATTCATTTTAATCTACATAAAATATGACTCCTTGATAATACATATTAACAATGACATATATATGAACCATACCACTACATCTCATCCACTTATAATGAACCCTATACCACATAGGAACATTAATCACCATAAAAAATATTTGGATCCCATGTCATCTAGTTTCACATCCAATTTCTTCGGTTCGTGGTTCACAAAAATCCACTTACCAATTCAGAATCCAACATTCGCCAAATGAATCCAAAACACACTATTATATTACCACATTAACATAGAAGTGATATAATCCCATAAAACAAATTTTTAAAACATCAATAATGAATATGTGACTCCCACATGATAGAATCATGACATTGATCTCAATATAGATAACTAGGTTCCTACTATAAATAATTATTTTCATATTAAGAGGACCCTTAGTTCTCTCAAAAATAGGGAACCTCACCAGTTCCATCTTTAAATGGGAAAAAATGGTTTCTTCTATAACTTTTCCAACACATGAGTGTAAATCATTTTTGTTACATTATATAAGAAATCAAATAAAAACAACTAATTAAGGCACACAAATAGTTATTAACATCAATACCAACCTCAAACTGATGCATTAGATCTCCGGGTGCACTACCTTATAAGTCATAGGAATCTCAATTCCCAAACTATAGAGTCAATATCCCCTTATAATCCATAAGACCATAATAAAAACAAACACTTTCATTTAAATTTTAAGGTCCCTTATAACCCAGGCTAACCACCCACCCCCCTAATGGGTAACCCATGAAAAAATACCATTAAATACTATTATATTGAGTCGTATCATAAAGGTCACTAGAGTTTTCATGTAACACTATGTTGGTTCTCACATAATGAAAATAACTCCTCACAAAAAATCACTCTTTGTAAACTAACAAGGGTATATACATTGTAATTGTAAATTCATTTACCCACATCATGATCTAACATCCATAAAAAAAATTTCCCATGCCAAAATTCATCCTCCACTCATTATGCCTCACATCAACATATGTCATGAATCATGTAAAAAGTCAGTATCCTACCATGAAAAACTTCTCAATAGTATCAAAACCTGGAAATTAACCCTTGAGAGTCATAAAATAATTTTCATACAATTGGAATCATCAAGTGATGATTTTAAACAGAAAAAAAACAAGGTTATGTAATTTATAATTTTATTCCAATCAATATGGGAAACAAAATATAAATTTTCAATGGAAATTTAAAAAACAAAATTTAAAAATTAATCACCCTATGGGGTTCCTCACTGAGGTATAAAATTCTTTTAACAACCAACTATGTTTAGTGGACCTCCAATGAACATATAACGATATTTTTATTCTCATATCTCTCAACAATAATACCATAGTAGGTCAACATGATCTTCCCATAGACGAAATTAAATTTCAGTCTATTTGTGTAAAAAAACAAATAAATTATAAGTTAACACTACAAATATCAATAATAAATAATCAAATGTATGTTGGAATAAATATACATCCAATATAAAAATAATAATGATGAATATAATATATTTTTACAAAACGTTTCCTCTAAAAATTACCTGTGAATTTAAATATAAAATGCTATATGAAAAATTTGATCCATACCTCATCCTAAAATATAAACACCCTCGATATATCTCACTCGATAATCCTCGTGACTCAACACAACCTATTCCTAAAACTACATGAAAAAATAATCAATTTATCAAGTGAAATAGTGGACCATATAGGTTCTGAGTAAAATAAATCACATGGGAAACAAAAAAATAGACTCTTATATATATCATAAATGTAGTCATATGTTTATATTATATGCATTAAATAATCAATTTACATTGTAAAATTAATAATACGAAAAATAACCATAATTTATCCCTAGGTTCATGATAATGATCAATAATAAATTTTCCAACAAGATTGATAGTGTCTCTAAGAATCTGAAAATAATTTTTCCAACCATACAAAGAGTCAAAATTCATTCACCCTAGATTACATATGATGACATGAGAGTGTCATGCACCATGTTATATTTTGCAATGATCCCTAGAATTCATAATCGATGAAAAAAACCAGGGAAATTATATATCCTTGTATAGAAATTATTCTTCAAAGAAAGTAAAAACTAGTTTGGAATGGACTACCTTGCCCACTGAAACCTCCATGATCCCCAGATAGATAGGTCATGGAAAAATCTATCTCCTCTTCTATGAACTAATAATAATTTATCAAAATCCATGAAATCCCCACAAATAGTTTAAAAAACCTCACCATACCTAGTCTTCATTACCTCTCAATTATCAGTATTTAATACCTCCCCATATATTGTATTCGTGAAAACCCATAAGGGTGTTTTCCATTTCAAATATATAAAAATAAATCATAATAGAATAAAAAAATAAATCATATGGACCAATCTTTCTCTAAGTAAAAGAAAAAAATAAAGAATATCCTAGGGGAATGAACCATCAACGACCCTCCAATATCTTAACATTTTCCCATTCAATTAGTATTCTATTTTTCTTTAGTTATATCAGGTAAGTAGGGAAAACATGGTGAATTTTTCGAAAAAATTCATTCAAGTGATTTAAAACATCTCATACAACAACACATAAAAACTTAAAGGGGAAAGGCAACTCACTCCTTGGTCATTACAATATAGAAAATGATTCTTGGGAAAAAAACGTCACACAAGCCCAATGCTAATGAAATTTATCCTTTGAACCACTCAAATCTATGTGGGTTGATTAAATATCCAACCATGGGTCCTAGGTTAATTAATTACATTTAATTTTTAGTAAATCATTCAAATAATTCATGTATCTATTCATCCCAAATAAGATCAAGACCACTAAGGGGTGGGAGGAATCAGTGGTTAATTTTTTCATAAATGTTTCATATACTCTTCAGTAAACTTATTTAACCAGTAAAAGTCTTTAAAGATATGATATAATTAATTATAAATTCCCAACCACACCATTATTATAAAAAATATATAAGGTAGAGGAAGCACACAATATTTACATGGTTCAGAACAATTTCTTACTCCCTGCCATGTTGGATATTCCAATCAATAAGGATTATTTCAAAATATTGTTTTGGACTACAATGGAACAAGAAGTGAAAAATTCTAAAAAATACAGTATCATATTTCTTAATATAGTTGGTTATACCCCCAAATTTTTTTTATCCTCTTTCCCATTTATGGATTTACTCCCCAGAAAAAAATCATGAATTTTGAACAACTGTTAAGTATCCATAGTTACAAAATTCACATTCTTTTTTATTTTATCATTCACAAGTGAATGTTACCACTTCCACCATAAGTAATTTAAATCAACATTACATGTGGATAATCATTAATAAATTATACAATTGTATATAGATTTTATTGGTCTTGAAACATTATCCTAAAGCTATATCCAAAAATATCCTATGAAATAATCATTATGATCCTCATGAATCTGATAACCTCAGTCTAACTTTCTCTATCCAACTGGACATGGGATGATTCTTCTTCTAATATTCCTTCTTAATATAGTAGAAACACATTCATCATCTCAAAATTATATTTCTGATGTATAATGAATGAATCAACCTCACTCTAATGGATTTCTCTCCAATGGTCACACTCTAATAGATTTTATCTGATTTAGAATCATCCAAAGGAACATACTATGATTATTGGATTGAACCTCACACTAATTATATTAATCATATTCAATAAAAACACAATGTGTAGTTATATTCTCAATAACTACTCCAAAAACATCGGTGCCCTGGAAGACGTTAATTGTTAAAGTTGACTAAGATCAAATGTATTGTTCCCTCCTTTTATAATCACATTATAATGGAAAAGACGGGAAAACAAATTTTTTTCCTGCTCAAAAAAATCAAGATTTCTCAAATTTTACAATTATTTTAATAATTATTTTTACTATATAATATATCCATAATACTTCTGATATATTGTTTAATCTTCTCAAAACATTAATCTTCTTCAATTTTGCAGACATTTCTTTTGTATGATTCATTAGATTGAATCTTCATTCCCATTCTTCATTACCCTAAACCACCAAAATTGAAAGACAAGTCTTCCCAAAATAAATTCTTCATTACAATGAATATATAAGATTCCCCATTTTATTTCTCTACATAAAATGAACCAAATGATAACCAAATTATCTCTCATTAAGTTGAATAGAGAATTTTTATTATTCTGATGCTCTATATCAGATATCAAATGAAAACACTGCAAACATTCATCATGATTCGTCAACAACATAAAAGATACCAATTGAAATAACTTCCACTATCTTCATGAAATTAACATTTTACTCTTCTCTCAAACCACTGACCATACATCTAATGAAGTTATTAATGCCAGACTATGTCTGATGGATTAGTCTTTACCTCACACCATTAGATTGGTGTCAGCTCCAATATGATATGATGTCTCTAGTGTTGAGATAAATCAATAAATTTTCTTCATTTTCAAATGACCTAATAGATTGAGAACCAAATATTAGTTTATTTATTATTGGATCAATCAACATTCATTTCAATATTCCTTAGAAGTTCTACCGCTCAAGAAAATCTGTATCTGATTTGTTATATATACAAATAGTTTATAAGATGAATCATTACCATAATTAATTATGATGAATATGTTTCGGTAGTGAATTATACAAATTAGAAATATCATTCATCTATAATTTGATATTGCAACAGTGGTGAATCTCATGAAGATGATATTCAGCCTTTTTTATATGGTTTTCCTCACACCGATGAGAAACAACCAGAATACATCAAATTTTATTCTCCAATATTCCAAAACTCCATCTTTTATCATGACTTATTCTTGACTTTGAATTCATTGAAGATCATTTTCAGCATCTTTATACCAACATTTTGAAGTATTGTAACCTCAAAGACATCCATCAACTACATTCATTCCAACCGATCCTCAATACATCTTGCAGCTCTCCACCTCCCTTTCACAAGCCTTACATGACATGTTTCCTAGATGAATTATGGAACATGTGGATATAAATATAACATTGCATCATCATATTTTCAATGGATCTATATAGACTCCAATTAAATTACTCACTATGATCAACATTTCCATTTCATAATTAAGGTGAGACTGATGAGACTTTTTGTCAAGAAATCTTCTTTATAACCCGATGGACTTTCATTAGTATCATCTTTTTTATCCTTATATTATAATGGAGAATCTTATGATCCATATCTTTTCAATTTATAAACATAACCCATATATCATATATTAACTACAAATACAACCAAAATAATAACTTGGGACAAACAGTATCAAGGTAATGTGACTATACTTATGCACATATCAATACAGACCAACGAGATATATCCAATGCACATGAGCATAATGGGGTCCCTAAAATTTGTTGGTCACTCATGTTAGTCAATGTTAAATTAAAAAAGTAATTTAAATTGAAATAACAAAAAAAATAATGGGACACTATGTATAACTGGAGATACCATTCATAACACAAGCATATATCGAGATGTGAAAGAACATGGGTAATGTACGAAAACCACATAACTCATTGACAAACTGATCAAAACCTAATTCCTCCCCGAGGTATTTTCACCAAGAAATCTCTAATCCTAAATTCTCGGCATCCAATCACATAAGAACCTAAATCACATGAAAAATAATTTTTATAAATAAAATTTTCTAATAATTATTTAAATGATCTAAAAAATTACCAATTAATTTCACAAGGTCATAAATTCGTAATTACTCAGCAGATGCACCTACAACTCTAAAAATCAACCAAACGCACTTGGAAGGAAAATCACAAACATTAAACTCTTACCTGAGAAAACTTTTCAACACAAGACATATAAAAAACCACCAAGTAATTTAATTTTCATGTAAAAAATGTAATAAATTTTTTGGAACAACATACATCTATAATAATGATAAACATCAACATGAAGATGATATATTGGGATTCCCAATTCCTAGGTAGAGTGAAAGAACCATGAGATTCACTGATTTAACCTTGACCATGGTGAATAATATCAATAACGCAAATAATATAAAATGAAAAACTACAAAAAAAGTATATAGATATATACAATGATAAGAAATAGACAAATCAAACTTTAAACATTTCCAAAACACCATGAACTTCACCCCATGAAAATGGTTGAAAAAGAAGAGGGTGGGTGGTTTATACATTGGTCCATGTGATAGAAATAAAGGGTCTTAAAGATCAATCCATGCTAAAAATTCAATATGGAAAAGTAAAACATTCACAATTTATGAAAATTGGCTAACTAGTGACTAGATGAAGGCTCACTGGTTGCTACACAATTGAGTCTTTTACCGCACTGGTAACCCAAACCTACCTTTTCTACTTATTTTTTTTAACTTATATACAATAAAATTATCATTAATAATCCAAAAAACATCATTTATGATGTTCCCAACTTCATAATTCTTAAATAAATCCCAATTCAATATCGAACACCTCCACTAAATGAAAATTTAAAAATTATAATGAGTGTAAATATTTATTTCAATAAGATATCTTATAACCACCAATAGTAATAATTATTATCTCTAAGAATCAATGGTTATCATCTAACAAAACATCCCATCCAGCATTGACCATTAATTCCCATTTAAATGACAAACTTCCATCTCTAAACACTAAATGAACTTCTCAATTACTATATTAAATATGTAGGAACCTGGGACACCCTGTGAGAGGAGGGGTGAATCATGGTGTCAAATTTTATTTTAAAACATGGATCTTATTCCCACAAAGATAGGATCTCATTAAACTTATATGACTGAATGGAATAAAAAAGAAAACCATAACATGCAAAGAGACCACAAAACACTTTTACTTGGTTCAATACTAAGAGATACATCCTAAGAGCGTACACTCCTAGGTTTCTAGTTGTACCTAATTCCGCAAAACTTCACTACCTATTGATTACAGTTTTCGAGTATAGTCACTATGTCCTAGGCATAATGCCTTTACAATAGTTTTAGGATATCTTGCTACGTCTCTCAGATATCATCTGTCGACTCCCCCGGGCTCACGACCATGGGTGAAGTCACACTCAGTGAATGGAAGAGACAGGCCCTTCAATAGATATGCATTAAAGTCATAATCTCTATTTTACACAAGACACTTCATGTATCAAAGTCTTGAATTGATTCACTTGAAAGCACTGAACCACAGAATAAGGTATTCACAATCCTATAAGTATCTTAAAAAAATGCATGCACATAATTCCTGAACTAGCACCCATGATTTGAGTTTTGTAGCGTAATTTTCCTTTCTCACAAGCCCTACTTTTCGTGCAGCCTTTATCTGTCTCACAAATACCCTAAAGGGTTCACATGGAATTTTCAGACTGAAGGAGCTCCTTGTGTGCAAGATTAACTCTCTTACAATATTTCTCATTCTAATATTTCACAGATAAAAGCATCCATATTTTCATTAAAAAATTCATCAGTCATCCTTGGGGGTAGATTCATATTTATATACCATTGATGACCCAACATGTAAGAAACCAACACATCTTCATCGGTGCGCGTATGTTTTTTATGACCGCGCAAAACCCTTGTTGATGTCGCATTGGGTGGGTAATATTCTTTTGCGCAACACCATCTTTCACGTAAATCAATGTCTTACATTAACTTTTTTCATTTTTACATATTTTGATTCATTAATCCCAAAACAAACATTGCACCAAAGTATCTAAACACCCTCAATATTGCGCACAAATCCCTTTTCCAAACACACAATTCTCAATTTCCCGATTTTCAGTCTGAAAAATTTGGCAAACACTGGAAAACAATTCTAAATTCAGTACTGTTGTACTCTTGAACTTTTTGATCCCATTCCTAGAAAACACTCTGAACATTCAATGCGGATTGACAAAAAACAGAAATAAAAATTTATTTCTTGCACAGAACAGTCATGGTTCCAATAAAATCAATGGAACTTAAGACCAAAAAACAAAGTTGTGTCTTTTATCCCACAACTGAAACTCCATGTCAATGCTTACTTGAGTATATCCACCACAAAACTAAATAGTTTCATTAATGGATCAATATACTTGACCATGGTGCTTCCAACTATAGGAATTAACTCAAGAGGACTATTATAATACATAATACCTCCCCACCAACTAAATTACAAATGAAAACTCAATATCAGTAGCCTAATAAAATACATAGAATGGACCCAACACACATCAACATAACAACCAAAATAATTTTAGATGAAAGGGACCCTTAGATAATTTTAGAAAAATTACAACAACTATTATAATGAGGAACCACCATAGAATAATTTAACTTCACATTGAAAAATTGATCCTATATCATTAGTAAAAATAAAAAGAGTAAATAATATATAATCATGATAATATATTCCATTTATAATTCTTGAACACCAAAAACATTCCATCAAACCACATGAACAATTGATAACTCATAAAATTTCTAGGCATAAGTGCATCACACATGTTGAAAATCTCCAAACCATAATAGTGAAAACTAATAAGAGTATTCCCATAACCGTGGAACATTTAATTCATTTTAGAATATGTTTTTCTGTTCCACCCTCCCAATATATAGGAAAATATTTGACACATTCATAGATCCCTTATTTAACAACTTCCCAATTTAATTTAAAAATGAAAATAATTCACATTGATTTTTTTTCACAAATTATACCATGTTGACCGAGCTCATAACACGATCCATCCTTCATAAAGGGCTTAAAAATGACTCCCCATATACTAGAGGTTTCTGACTAAAAGAGATTATGTAAAATGATATAGTGGGGATACTATGACCTTATATCAGTGTGAAATAATAGATGAAATAATCCAAACACATCAACATGCTTGAGTATTAGAGTGAACATAAATAAATAATGAATTGATGTAAACCATAATAAATGAATTTTTATATATAAATTTATTGAAAATAATATAGATACTATATTCCCATAAAGATGAACAAATAAAGAATAAAATTATAGAAAAATAAATACATAAGTCTCTGTTATTAATCTATGATGACCCACATACTTGGTATGTAAGACTACCCAATACCTCTAACATGAACCTCAGAAACCACACAATCTATCTTAATCGATTATGAGGCACTAGGCTGCCACATAATCAACCAATTCATGTTATCAATTAAAAATTAGTTATATGGTCAACACATACACCATGGTCTACATATAGGGATGGGAAAATGTTATCAGTAGGCCACCCCCAATGATGGTCTAAGAATCTACTATCATAATATGTACATGAAACACTTGGAATTTCTGTCCTAGTCATATGTGTCTATCAAAAAAAATAAACAAATAACATAATGTATAACAAAAATTGATTGAAAAAAAGAATACTATAATTATCAAGTTCTATCCTCACACCTGTAGGTAAAACTCCCCTCTCTCTTACCCCATTAAAAATAATTTGGAATCATGGATTGTGAAAAAAAATATCAAGAGCATCCACTGAATAAAAAAGGAGGTATGTAGTCCAACACAAGTAGGAGAAAATATCTTAAACCCTAGGATCTCATAATAGTGGTTTATAATTTGATGTTCATTTACTGGGAACTATGACTCCAATGGTATGACCAGAATTTGAATAAGGACTCATTGTCAACCTCAAAAGAAATATAACAAGGCCAAAAATCTGATAAAACTCAATGGGTGGAATGATCCAATTATTTCATCTTTATAATTGTTTTCTAGGCACCAAACATATATAAATTGATCCTTAGGAGAATTTCACCCCTCAAGATCCATTAAACATAGAGTGAAAGCCATGTTAAACATATGTGGATACAGTATTATAGTTAATATATTATCTACCTATTCATGCCTCAAAACAAAGATAACTAGTCATGGAGGGAAATAGAATCATTATCAAGGACCATTTCACATTTAATTAGTTCCTAGTAGTGTATAGTGTTACCAATTAGTCAATATCTTTCTCTAGAGCCAGCGATCACATGCTCCCTCATACAAAAATCACAAAAACATTCATTAAACCTCACATAAGGAAAAAACATATGAAATCCACCATTTTATTCACAAAAACCAATAACCAATAAGACACCTTATAATCGAATCCTACTATAATCCCTAGATTAGGTAGGGAACGTTATAAGTTGACACTTTAGACAATAAAATATTTGGTCTATGCATACTCAATGGAGCTGTGGATGGTTTCCCTACTCAAACACATTTAACAGTTATGCCAAAGGAAAACCTCTGGAAGCATCATGTCGAAAAATGGCATTATGTAGAACATTTCCATTATACCTACGTCACATTTATTCAATATCACTCAACTGTACTTGACATTCCATGATGATGAACCATCCATAATTCTCCAAACAAACCACACCTCATGAAATCACTATAGATGATCATACAAGAATTAGTTAAATACCACCTCCAATGATTTTTCTAAACAATCTCAAATATACTCAACTGAAATACCGATGCCAATGAGTTTGATAATAACACAACCCCTATCCAGACCTCTAAACTCAAAACCCAAACTATGGGATGAATTTAAAAGATCAACCTTTATGAAATCCTTCACAAACTCTAGATATACAAAAATAAAAATCCCTATGGACTCTAAAATCCATTTGGATTTCACAATTTCAATCTATAATGAAAACACTCAAATTATACTTTTTAGAAGTCTGATTCAGAATAAGGGGAATGAAGGGACCTAGAACCCATTTTCTTGAAATACTATATGGTTTGTACATTGGATTACATGGTGTGTACTATAAAATTTACACATATACATGTAATTATATATGTCTAGAGCATACTTGGAGTCTGCCCATGTACCAATCCTTGGCCATGTCCCCCTCACATGGGGTGTCTTCCCATGAAATTTTCAACATGGATAGGTACCACTACACGACATGTACTCCTAGTAAATTGTGTGTATCTTTATAGTATTCATATAACCATGTACTTGGCAACCTATATAAGAACCACTACATGGGGTTTACCTTGGATAAATCATTTTTTCCCAACTCCCTCTAGACATATACATGGAAACATGGCTTAATACATGTCCATGAACTACTAAATAGAGTTTACATAAATAACTGGACTTGAAATTATAAAAATATCATATTATCCAAATTGGATAAACACATAATGTGTGTTCATCAATCCTTACATCATTTGATCACGATTTCCCAAATGAAAACCCCTCAGGACCACCTGAACCCCCCATTTCTCCAAAAAAACCACAAGATCAACCCTCAGGGTGTCCCCAAAGAATAATAAGAGGTTGAAAACATAAAAAATACTATATTATGTAGAAGTGAAGTTAAAACAATAAATGGTCCATATGCTTTGATAAAACCAAAAAATCATTCGTCTAATCTATGATCTGAAGCTGATGTATGATGATCAAATGCATCCCGAGGTTCATGGTGATACCTCCTTCTCTCAACCACTCACTTTATTTCTCAAAATAAATCTCCTATATCAAATGTTAAAAAAGGTACCCTTATGGAAGAATGTATGAGAAACATATTTGGGAAATGGGTAAGAAGAATTAAACTGTGAAGAGAAAGAAAAAAGAAATGAAAAAACAAGATGAGGAAAGGGAAGGAAGTGAAACCCGTCTTGGCCCTAGTTCCTGATATAATGTTATAACCTACCTAGAAAAAGCACAATATTTTGGTCTCATCCACAAAACCTTAATTTTGATCAAATGTGGTGACCATGAAATATCACGATACAAATGCCTGTGAGTAATTTTTTATTATTTCATTAAAACTTAAATATTCTTCCAATATTTTAAGGGCTCATAATACCCATAAAATGTTATCCAAATATAAAAAACCTATTATATGACCAATGTAGTTTTTAATGAAATTATCCAAGATATCCTGATTGGAGAAATTTTAATTTTTCTCTATGGACACCACCTGAGGGTAAAATTCATGTTTTCACTATTTTTCTTAAGCCATCATGGAAATACTCAAGAAAAATAGGATGCTTATGAATCTGTATATACATGAACCAATATAATAAATAAAACCAATAAATAAAATTTTAATGAAATAACTATATTTTCTAGTCTCCAACTCTATCCTATACAACTATTATAAATAACAAATTCATATGGATTATCTAGAATAATTATGTGTCTCAAAATATTAGTCTCCTCATGACTATATAATAACTTAACTTCTTCCTCAGCATGAAAAAATATCATTTCTAGACAAAAAAAATATTTGAACTTTATTATATAACAGAATATAACGATTCAACAATTATAAAATATATATACCATAGTTCTGGATTCTCAATATTCTTTTATTATTTTTTATGTCTAGTATATACTGAATAAACTTATTTACCTTCTACTCCTCTTTTATTTAACACATAAGATAATATGTTACAATCCTATTAAATCTTACTCATTTTCAATGATAATCATAATATTTAGAAGTGTTTATTATTGGGTGCATATCCCTAACAATCCCTTTCTTCCTCTATATATTATATTTTAATATATTTTTCATCTCACATGGATATTTTTAATGTTGAAAACGAAATCCCTTAAATATAATAACACAAATTTCCCATAATCATCAATATTTTAAAGTAATTTTAATTGATCACACAAAATTACTCTATAAGAATACATTTTAAATATCTATGTGATATCAAGAATTATTGACACATTATATTTGAACAATTCAAAAATTATTCTCTCCATGATGGTATGATAACATGTCGTGGCACAATCATGGCATGAAATATACTATCATTATGTTGAATTATATTGATTTTATCATTTTGGAATTATTGAATATCATATTGTTGTATGAATTAATATTTAATCACATTCCAAATATATAAAAAAATCATTACATAACACCATGAAATTTAGGTCCCTCATAATAATCTTTTAATCATGCATTATAGTATGGAATTCTCCTCCCGGTATGACAATTTCTCAGTATACAATACTATTTTTCTGCTTTTTCCCATCCATAGACTTCTTTATCGTGTGATATTCTTCTACATGAAACATATTTAATTCAGTATAATAATTGTTAATTTCTGAGACTTCTTATTATAATTATGATTATAATTGAAATTATGTCATTTATATTATCATAGATCATTATTAAATCATAAAAAGTTTACCTTTAGAGTTATTACATCTCTTAAAAAATTATATATTATGTATCGATTCCAAAATCGAATATATAATCCAAAAACATACACATCATTCACAATATTTAATGTATCATCTTTGATATCTGATAAATTCTTGTCATTAATTTATCAGTAATATTCCATTATATTTGTGATATATTATTTATTGTATAAAAAATTACCCAATATTCTAAAATCCATGTTTATGAATGAACAATATTAAATATCACCATAATATTTTTTTCCTTTTCATCATCATTATGTTATTGAAGGTATTACATCTCATAAGGTGGCCATATCCTTTTATAATTTTCTTTAAACATAGATATCTTATGTATTATATCCATAAATTATTAAAATAATCCTAAAACATCATAATATGATATAAAAAATCTCATGTTCATTTAAAATAACCTCAGACCCTATAATTATTCTCAAAATACATAAAAATGAAAATAGTAAATTATAAAATTATCATGAATATGTTTATCATAAATTTAATGAAATTTGGATGTGAAAAATTCACTAATGCTTAGAAATATTTCCAATGATCATGCTTTAACCATTTAATTACAAATGAAGCACCCATTTAGGCTTCAACTCTCATTCTTCATAATGAAATCAGATCTGATATATATAAATATAGATAATAGTCTTATAGTTAAAATTGATAGGTACGGTTATCATTATCTAGATTTATTAACTTCTTTACAGAGATATAATATTATACACAATCTATACTCTATGGAACACAATATCCTTATGTTAATTAAATTTTCATAAATCAATTGATCACATGAACCTTCATTTAGTATATTCATAATTCAAAAATCATATAATAATATTACAAAAGTAAAATCATTAGAAAATTATTATAAATAATCATTATATACATCACCATTTTCTATATGTGATTGGATCAACAATAATACAATGGTGTTATTAATTAAATCTACCCTCTTCTTGAAAAAATACTATGACCATAATCAAACATTATATAAATTTAAAATTTATGAACAAATAATATCTTAAATAATATTTATACCAACACATGATGTTATAATTCTGGGTGAATTTTTTCAATATTTGTAGTAACATTAATTGGTAACTAAAATAATTTCATTGATTTTTTTCAATAAATATTGATATTACTCTTTTTGATTTCATTATTTATGAAAATAATCTCCCCCTTTTGATATTTTTTAAATACACAAATGAAAAAAATATGTCAATATGTTTTTTTTATTTTTATCTTTGTCTAACTTATATTTAATAAATAGATATATTTGTTAGGGTTTTCAGATTTAATTAACATTAAAAAATGTTTCATCAATTATTAAACTACAATAATAATTGGTAAATTTAAAGAAAACATTTTTTTAATATTTTATTGAGAATAAATAAAATTATTTTTTCAAATTGTGTAAATTGAATTATTTACATAATATTTGGGTTTAGATATTCCATTTTCCAATTTTAGGAAAATTATAGTCACAAAAACTTAATGTTAACTATTGTTATTTAGTAATAAATATTTTTGTATAGATCATTTGATCATAAAAATTAATAATAAAATTATCCACATAATTGGATAAAAATTTTGATTAGACAATGTATGTCAAATCATGCATTCGTTTGTACTAAATTGACCATCAAGATAATGCAGGGATGATCTCATCAAATTGGGAATGACTCCACCAATTGAGCATAGAATGGGTAAACACTTGGATATTAGATATAGGACTCAATTATAAAAAAAATTACCCATATAGAAGGATAATCGATTCATGGATTTCTGAATTGAACTAGTTAATGAATTATAGAATAACCTTTTATAGATAATTTCCCATTCACACTTTTGTGTAATTAAGAACCTAGCCTCCCCTCCACTCTATAAATATTGTTTTAATATTTATAGGGTGTTTACCACAAATTAGGATATTATGAGTAGATATTATGTGGATTAACTCTATTTATCTTATAATTCCCATAGGGAGAAATCTTGATGAAATGATCCTTTTATAGAAGATTTATTCTTATTCTTTGATTTGTAATGTAACTTTTTTTATAAACCTATTAGTTCCTTTAATTTTTTTAGTTTATTCCAGTATTATTGTTTATGAATTCATTTATTTTTGGATAGAAATTAGGGGTTTAATAAATATTGGTGTATATCAAATCTAGATATTGTCACATTAATTACAATTTAATGATTACTATACCACCTAACTTAGAGTAGTTTTTCATAGTAATCAATATAATTATCACCTTTGTAACATAATTTTTTTTAAATAAATTAGATACAATAATAATCATATTATGATCTATGATTTTTTTAATCTTGTTGAGGAAATCTATAATTGTAAAATTTGACATCAAACATGTGATGTCATGTAATCTGTTAATTATGAGAGATTAAACTTAATTGAAAGAAAACTACATGGGATCAATTTTAATGTTAATATTAAAAACGAAAACACATTCATTGTCATTTACCTAATGTATATTTACCAAAATTTACATATGACTATAAATAATCCAATGAACATCAATCAAATCATGATGCTCATTTTACTTTTTCTAAATCCATTCTATGGATTAATTCATTTTATATTTTCAGTTATATTAATTCTCATGGGGTTTGGGGGTTTATAAATTAGAGGATCATGAATAATTATATTCTAATTTTAATGAGATTTTTTAATAACTGAACAAAGTGGTAGAGTTTTCATTTTTATCATCTATTTTATTATAAAAGTTTCCTCCATTTTTGATTAATAAATAAAATTAATAGAATAAAAAAATAAAATCTTCTTCAAACATTCATATTATTTTTTTAATAAAGTAAAGAAATACACCCATTGGATTTAGTACTAATTTTATTTTGGTTTTTAAAATATCTATAATGATTAGATTTTCGTAGTTCCTCCAAGGGGAACAACCTTGAGGTAACACAACAGATCACTTGAGGTAACCCATTAGAGTGCCTTTCAAATAGGACAAATTTATAGAGAGACAAGTCATTCCTTTAACATTTTATATTTTTCATTATTTTTATTTAATTTTCTTATTCAATTTTTATTTTCATTATTTTCACTTCCTCATTGTTTCTTATCATTTTATTATTTTTAAAACCAATTTTAAATTATTATCATTTTATTTGGGATCATTTATTTGAGTTTCATTCTTATTTGAATTTTGACTTTAAATAATCTAAATGATATTTTATATATTGATCCTTGTATTGATCATCGTGTAAGTACATGAATAAGGTGTTCCCAGCCTATATGATGTTTCTTCCTTCACATAGTTAATGAATTCCTCCATTATAGGAACAATTATATTAAAATAATTTTTGAATGACATATAAAAATAGATCAAATGAATTAAAATAATTTCAATGATCTTTATAGAACCATTCAAAAATGATAGGGACCAAACATTAATTATATTCCAAATTATATATCTTTCATTAACATGGAATATTAATTTGAATTAAAATCTAGATTGATACACCTGATTCCCAAATTTCATGTCCACTCTAGTTAGGATCTGAATTAATTTTTAAAACAATTTTATATGTTTTCGAAAATCCTTAATCCACTAAAACTATCAAAATACCAATTTGAATTAGGATAATTCCTAGTCTTCCTTGATCAAAATAAAAAATATTGAACAAATAATTTAATTTTTCTAGATGTTAAATGATGGAATGATTTAAAATATAATTTCATATTGGGATTCATCTACCATCATGGACTACTTCCTTTTAAAATGTGATATCATAGATCAAGAATGAACAATGTGAATTAATGTATGAGTAATAGAAGTTGTTAAATGATTTTTTTGAATGTTTCTTGAATCACCAATTCAATAACTAAATCCTTATAGAATACAAATATGATGGATTCATAGAATTAGATAGGAGAATGGAGGATTCCATAATTACAGGTGAATTATTTGACCTAAAACTAATAGTAAATCATGAATTGATAAGAACTATGGGAAATAAATCTCATATAATTTACTAATTGACAAATCCACTTGTTTTTTGTGTAAATAAAGTTGTCCTTTTCATTAATGTAACGAAATTAATTCTAATTTGGAATAATTGAACACTTTGGCAATAAATGTTTTTATGAAAATACTCTTCAATCAACTCACGTGAGGCCTTTATGAATTTACATTAAACCACACCACCATTCTGATTATTTTCCTAATTTCATGAGATAGAGGATTATGTTGAAATATTCTATTTAACTTCATATCACCAGAAAAAATAAACACATCCCTAGAAGAGTTATATTTTATTTTTACAAACATAAAACCATGGGTGGAATTATCAACCAGACATGAGGTTTAGATATCGATAATAAAAAAGGACCCATTTAGAACAAAAATCTTGTAGCCTCTTCCATACCAGTCATGTTTTCATCAACCCTAGAAGATAATTTATGCTTAGTATAGAAAAAAACATTAGGTGTCCTCCCAACCAATGGTAGAATCAAATATTGATTATCTTATAAATTTATTTTTTTATATAATAAATTAGCTAAAGAGTCATGGTATAGAGGTGAGGGTTCTATAGATGAAAATGATCCAAATATCAACATACATCTATAAAAATGTTAAAAATTAAATCAGGAAATATTCCAACACAATGTACCCTAAATAAAAATGGGAATGTGACTTCCAACACTGTTAGAAGTGGGGATAAAAAAGATGATACATTTGTGTATATTTATCAGCTGGGATTCACCCTAAACCCGAATAGGCTCTATTCAATACCAACCAATGAGAAGCTAAAGAGAAATAAAATTCAAACAAAAACAATCCTGATAGTAAACCTAAGACCCATCCATTTCATAATAGAGATGTAAAAACAAAGAATATGGCAGAATAGGTGATGTAAACAATGATTTTTGATATATTAATTAATGTTGAGGTAAACATGCCTCTCTATGAGGCAATCCGGAAAATTCCAATATATACCATGTTTCTGAAAGTATTGTGTACATATATAATATGACTAAAGGGAAATGAATGGATTAACCTTTGGATGAATCTATCTAGGAATATTACACCATCCATGATAATGTAGAAAATCTTAATGGACATCAATATATTTACCATTCCATGAACTATATGGGAGTAACAATTTTTTTATTCATTATGTTATTTTGGATTTTCAATAAATGCAATCCCTCATTTTTATTCTCTTCATTAATGATGGTGGTTTAGGTTGATTTTTGTACTATTTTAATTTTGAAATGGAACAATGACATAACCATTAGGAGTCCATGAAGATTCATGTGATTATGAAAGGGAAATGACCATTCTACAGAATGTCTATGTCCTGAATTTGGATTATGATCATGTAATGTCTGAATCCCTCAACATAGTTTGAAGACCATTCCACAAAACTACTAAATCAATTAAAATATCCAAGAGGGAACACATTATATAGATTTTGGATATGATATTTTAAGATTTGTGATTTTATACTCCATGAAGTACCCCATACAATACCATTCATCTATCTTTTTCTCCCATTATGAAACCACTTGTGATGATTCTCCAAATATTTATTTTAATTAGTTTATAATAGGGATCATTCCATTATTAATGAGATTTTTATTGATGGTATTTATTAATTTCTCAAAATATTCACACACATATTTTTCATATGTTATCCCCTCTTTGTACTTGGTTTTATGTTAATTTCGATCGTGGCCATGTACATTTTAATTATATCATGGATATTTATTTTATAGACTTTTTTATATATTATTCAATGTTGATTATGCTTTATATTCATAAAAAAATATACATTGTATACGTATCTTACATCTAATGACATTACAATAATTAGATCATCAACCCAAACTAGATCTCAACCCATTTCCCCAAATTAAAAAATATTTATATCTAATGAATGATGAAAAATTATGTGTAAAAATTTTATTTTTATCTCCTAATTGAATGGGAAACACTATATTTAAATCATCTAATGGAAAACATTAAAGTAATATGGTGGACCTTAGTAGATATACCAAGTATTATCCAATTCATTGAATATGTTGGATTCTTTAAATGGATATGTCTGAACTAGTTAGACAAGAAAAAAGGAAACCCAACCCCATGTTATTATATGTTATTGTGGATGTGGTGGAAAATTTGATGATGTTCGTATCATTTACCACATTTATGAAACTTTGTGGGTAATCAATGCCTAAGTAATACCAAATAATATGAGTTACACTATTATAAAAAATTAAAATGATTTGTTATTTACTATTAGATATTGTAAAATATTGGGAGTGTTCATAGATTATAGGGAATATAACCAATCCCCTCATAAAGACCATTTCACCCTTCCATTATTTGTCTATATTCATGAGAGGCATGTTGGTAGGGAATAATTTTTTCATTGATGGATTCTCAAGATATGTTTATGTTCCCATTTTTATATAGGACAAAGAAAATAAAACACTCAACTACTTATTTAGTACATTTTCATACCAAATGATTTCATTTGATCTTTCTAATGCTTCTAGAACCTTTTATAGATGTATGGTCTGTAACATTTCTTGATTTACTCTAGACATCAATGGATTTATTTATTAATTATTTTACATTGTGTGGTTCTTCATTTGATGAGTGTCTCTCCAGTTTTGGTAATGTGTTTCATTAAGAAAAATATGTTATTAAATATTGAAAAATTCAATTACATGGTATATAAGGTAATTTTTTTAGTTCATGAAGTGCCAAAAAATGGTGTTTAGGTTGATAGATATAAGGTATTCATTATTTAAACAGTGAAACATCATACATGTGTTTATCTAGTTTGATCATTCCATTGACATGCTAGTATTGTTTGATGCTTCTTCTGAGAATTTAGCTTGATCACTCTGCCATATATCAATTATATTAAAATGTTATTGAGTCATTTTCTGATTATTAATAAAGGGGTTCATTTAATAATATAAATAATATTATAACCACTCAATTTATCATAGAACCTCGAAGGTTGTAGCTTCAATTAGAGACTATGGGTGGCACCTCTAGCATCACAATTGGTGTGGTGTTATCACAGAGGGTAGAGGGATGATCCCAGTGATATTTCCAATAATTTATGTTCAGTGGATTAATCCCATAAAAACTACACAACCATATAAAATTATTTTATATATATTATCTATAATTTAGATAAATTATAATCTTATTTATTACGCTCTAATGTAGATTTTTAGACCATGATGATTTTAGGTATCTCATTGTGAATTAATATTGAAATAAAAAATTTATCTATTATATTACTACTCATAAAGAGTTTAAAATTAAGATAAAAAAAAGGGTTTAGATAAAATGGAGGTTGTACACATGGTAAGGATAACCGACACACATTATGAAGACATTATGGACTAGGTACCACTTCTGGACACATTTCCCAAATAGAATATCTATGAACTATTTAGTGCATATCCTAAGAATTATGATTTAGATATATATATATTAACATGTTAAATAACTAAAAATAAAATGAAACACTAATTAAAAATTTTGATAAGTGAGTCTAGGTATTATGTATCATAAGATTCCAATAATTGGTGCATGTGTAATGACCATGTAATTTTGATTTTTTTTTCTGATATTGTGTTTGAGTATATTCATCATTTATGCCTACACTTAATTATGAAGGACATATTAGAACCTAATGAATATATAGGAAGGTAAGAGATTCACATTTTTATTGGGCTATTTTTTCCATGATTTCCACATATTTTTTAATTCAGGGTCACGAATCTGACAACTGGTGATATTTTTATCTGAAACGAGATAACAAAACAACCAATATTATTTTTCTCCAATTTTTTTTGTCTCAATAATAAATTATATCGATCAATGTCCTATATTATTCTCTATATGAACCTTAAATTTTTTATATATTTTTTAAAAAGTGAGTTGTGGGAATTTGAAACATGCATGATAGGTGATCTAAAATGTGAGTGGTGAGATTTAGCATCTCAAACTAAATTAGACCAAGGTGTGGAATAGGTATATTTTGTATAATATTTCTATAAAAAATATTACCTCACACAATATTATTTTCATGAGTTAGTGACCCTTTCGTCTTGAATTAGGTGAATCCCTTTATAACTGTGTATGCAGCTACATTATTGAATTTATCCCTATTTGTCTTTGATGTGGCTTCAAGTGCATCCCAGATGGATCAGATTTTTGAATAGAGGATAGGGATAGAGATTCTAAAAAATATTTACATGGTTTTTATATATTAATATATACTAATGAAAAATATATCGGTGGTGTTAGAAACGAACCTCACATGAAATTGTGGTGGAACAAGCATGGTGATACCTATAGGAACTGATTAGAAATATAATGATTGGAATAAGTGGAAGAGAGACACCTATATACAATGTGTTTGTATGACTTAAAATCAGATTTTGGGTTTAGAGAATGTATTTACAAAAGAAAATAGTTTTTAGGATAGTTTTAATGTTGTTATTTTTAACATAGGAAGAATGATTGTATATTACAACATAGAAAATGTCATAATTTTAACCAGGAGAAACTTCATTAGTGATATTGTAATAGTTCTCTGAGAACGATTGCTAGGGTAAATATCATGCTTCGTAGGCATAATTTCATTCTTCAAGATGAGTGAATTAGTATATATATCACAAGCAGATCTGAGAAATCCATAGTTATTCTTGGAGTTCCAAGACACCAATAGTACTGAAATCTCAACAAGGTAATTAACAGAAAACTATGTGAGGTAAACCATTATATAGGTCTAAGAAAATTATCATGGAAGATCAATCATAACCATCGATGGTAAGAGGAATGATTGTTTTGAATTCAACTATTATGAATGTTATTTATATGATTTCATCCCATTCATTTATTATTTCTTTTCCAATTGATATTTTTGGTTTTCATGTTGAGATGATTCCTTCTATTTTGTAACCTCAAACGTCTCATGAAAATAGATAATGTGGAGTCATTATGTGAGGATTATGTTGAATAAATATTGATGGGGGAGAATTTATTTAGTATTTATAGGTTTTTGAGATTAATGTTTATGACTTAAATAAATGTATGTATTGGTTAAGAATATTCAAATATTTCATAAAATGTTATAACTAATGTTAGTGTTTTACAATTGATTAGTGAATTGATAATACATTCTAGGGGAGATCATAATTGAATGATAGATGGAGGAGGTTTGTTTTCCAAATCATTTGGAAATATCTTTCAAAGGATGGATTCATTGATCATGGAAGTAGAGGATGAGATCTATAATAAAGGTTCTCTGATCATTATGGATCAGTTTTCTTATGTTTTTTCTTGATAATTTCTCATGTCTTCCACCCAAAATAGAAGTGGATTTTATGATTGATCTCTTCCTTTGTATGAGAATTATTTCTCCCTTTAAAAATTTATTTCATCAATTGAATTAATGGAATTCAATGTCTGGTAGTATGATATTGGATGAAAAGGGTCCATTCATCTTTGAATGTCTCTTTGAGCATCCCCATTTTTTTAAAAATGGAAAATAAATATATTTAACTTTTCTTGGATTATCATGAACATAACCATTTCATTTTAAAGAATTATTATCCTATTCCATTAATTGATTATTTTTTTCAAATGAGGGGATCTCATTGGTTCACCAAAATTGAATTTCATTCAGGATATCACCAATTGTGGGTTTGGAAATATGTTCTTCCAAAGACATCATTCAGGATTATGTAGGTCTATTTTTAGTTTTTTTATTCCTTTAGATCTTTATGAATGAACTATATGCCATTATGGAATTTATGAATAAGTTATTTGAAATGTATATAGATTTTTTTGGTGTTTTTTGATGAAGTATTGGTGTATTCATGGAAAAAGGATCACTATTAACAATACATGGACTGAATGTTCTATAATTGACGAGATCATCATCGGTACTCCAAGAATAAGATGTGTGATGTTTTTTGATATAATTTGTTTGATTACATGGCCTTGTAATCTGTAATAAAATTATTTCATTGTACCCATAAAATGAATGAGGATATGATGTTATGGAAACCATGATTGATTGACTTTGAGATATGACTTTTCCTTAGCATAGCTTGTTGTTATCAATGTTTTCTTCCTAAAATTTCATAACTAGCTTCACCAATGAGAGATTTGATGAGAAATGGTATCTCATTATAAATGAATAATGAACTCCATATGCATAAGCTATAGTTCAACATGCATCAATGCTAATCTGTATATTTTCGTAATCAAGAGAAGGATATGTGTTATTTTGTGGTTATTCATGATCTAGGGTGGGATGTGTTCTCATGAAAGGACATTAGTTTGATTCTATTGGCTTTAAAAAGTGATGGTTTAATGAGAAGAATTAACAAACAAATGATTTAGAATTAGTTTTATTGTTTTATTCATTGAAGACATGACATAATTAACTCTTTGGTGAGAAATTCTCGGTTCTTATGGATCATAAAATGTTGAAACACATTTTATCATAAATATATTTGATCATGATATAAAGAAGATGTATGGAGTACCATAAAATGATTAAATTTAACTTCTTGTATACACCATGTAATGAAAATTAGGTGGTTTATACATTATGAAGGTAGATATATAATCAGTTGGTGAAATTGGATTTAGGTCAATGGTAGATGATGTTGTCGATTGCTGACGTGATCATGGATTGTGAAGACCAATGTAGTGTTTCAATTTTTTTCTAGTTTCTTTTTTTCATAATTTGGATGGGAAGTTTAAGTAGGAATATACATATTATTCTTAATGTTTTCTATGAGTTAAAAACACAATAGCGGGGATACTATTTAGGGATGGAATCTTAAAAGAGAATTGGTTTGGTGGTTTGAGATCAGATACTCATATATTTGGATTTTTAGGAACAAAATATTTATTAAAACTACCATTATAGATGTTTTCATCATCATAGAATACAAAATATGTAAGGGTTCCTCCATACCCCTTAAAAGGTAGATTATATAAAAAAACAATTTTATAAGCCAATGATGATAAAATTTTGTTAGGCTAGTATGAATAAATAGTGGTTGAGATTTTTATGAGATGCCTAAACTCTAAATAGTTTTAGGAAGAGCACCTGTGGACAGTGGGAATGTTGTAATATTTACTAATTCCTATATAGAAATGGGATTTAATATAAATGGTTTTTGTAATTGATTTATTAAGGATGGTTCAAAAACAAGATTTCATACGGTTAATAGTGGATCAACTCAATAATTAAACAATTGTAGTATAATTTAATAATATCATACAATGAAGGACATGACCAAAATATATATACATGAAGTTGTAAAGAGGCATGGTGTAATATGTTCTATAGAATCAGATCAATATCTATGGATATCATCTGGTATTTTGAAGTCCGTATAACTTAAAAATGGGAATCAGTTTAATATGAGTACTATGTATAATCTTAAAATGAATGGAAATTCCAAATTACTAATAAAAATGATGTAGGACACACTTAGGTAATTTTTAATGGAATTTTTATTCCTGTGAGAGGGAAAAATACCATTTGTGGAGTACCCATACAACACATGTAATTTGGTCTTGATATATATGGATAATTTTGAATGATTTTATGGTTTAAATTTTCATTCACTATATTTATAGGTGAAAATAATTGATACTTCACTAGTTAGATTGGTCCCTATGCATAATGAAACAAAAAAGATTTTGTTGTTCAAGAAAGGAATAAAGATGGATCAGATTCATCCAAAATCATCTATGGATCAATGTTGAGGACCTTTTTTGTGCAAGGTTCATGATGATGTCTTCTTGATAATATCTCCATGTCTTATGAAATGATTATTCTTGAAGTAGGGAAAGTTCTACCAATGATAAATATTTCATTTTTATATTTTTGAACTGGTTGTGGAGGTGGAATATATGTTTAGTTTCCCACAATGGTTGAGTTTGATGCATAATGTGTTTCTTGAATCTTAGTTGAATAAGTATACACCTAATCCTGACCATGTGATTAGATGGGATCACATTGACCTAGATATGGATGATACATTTTGACATTATGCAATGCTGATTATTCATAGTAATGAAAAACTCGTCAATGTTAATGAAATAGATCTATTGTGGTTTTTATGGAAACCATGTCATATCCATGAACCAAATTGGGTGTGTGAGAGGTAAATAGTGGGATAACAAACAAAACTATTTTAGTCTAATGTTTCATTTCAATTATATAGGGATAGAATGATCAATGATGGGGATAATTAAGCAAACCCGATTTTTGGTTCATGGCCGTTTATTATTATTTTTTATTTTATTTTATGTCTCAGTAATGTTTTAGGATCATCGGTGGGGATTAGGAATATTTTTTGGGATTTTTGTATCATCACTATTTGAGACTGGTTAGTAGAAACCATGTATCACCTCCCAACAATCTGTGCAACTCAAATAGTGTCACTCGGTAGGTGCACAGTTTCTCCAAACCATGTACCCACCCTAGAAAAACCATGTAATATTGTACCAAGGGGTTTATCATGGCTCACATATAGTTTGTTCAACAATGTGAGAAAACATTGAATGGTGGCTTTTGAGGCATTGGATAGTTCATAGTTAGATTATGGTTTTCATTGCACTATTCCATAATTTGGAAATGTGAAAATCGTATATTAATTTATTGACTCTCACTCAGTTCACACCCATAACGCCTCATTTTTCAAGTAATCAGGTCTAACATTATATCTTATTCCTCCAAAGGCTATGAATACCATTAAAAATGATCTAGGAATGATTATATGAAAATATTATTTCTTTATAGGACTGAATAACTTATTATGCAACCATCAATAGTATTTTCCTTAGTTTTATTATTCTCTCATATCTTGGAAACATTGATCTAATCCATTGGGTATATATATATTGTTTTTATTCAATAATTATGATATATGGTTTTTTTTGTTGAAAGGAAAAATATATAGGTCTGAATCATGAATATATAAGAGGATTTTTTAAGTTTCTCTTCCATTCTTTGTTTTCACTATTCTATGACAAATATGTGGCTTTACTCATGACTCTTATGAGTTGGAACATGAATGATTTATTACTGATGTATTGAATTAATTTAACATTAATTTGGAATTTATGTATTATTAATGATGGAAACTCTATTTAGCGATGTTGTTGTGAAATGTAGGAAGATGATGTTTTTAGGGAAAAAACTGTGATGATAATTTTATAATTATGATTTCAAAATGATGATATCATTTTGGTTCATAGAAAAAGGTTTTTAGAATTATTTTTAATAAACTTATTGTTTTATTAAAATGGTTTGACACAATTGGTTGGTCATAATTTTTGGCATAAAATGTTAGTGTGTGTTCATTTACATTGATATTACCCAATGGATGGGGTATGTTCCATTGGAGAACATATTATACATTTACCTTCTGATGAATTTGATGATCAATTAGTGAAAACTCACGAATGTGGAACATTCACCAAGGCATGAATTCATGGATGTGTGGAAGACAATGGGTTATGTTAAATATGTTGGAACAATGATTTCATTAACCTGTTTTGTTGATTTCCTATAGAAAACGGTTCTGGTTTGGAAACTATTTTTATTATGTGATATAAAACTGATTGATTTTTTTTATAAAATTTTTAAATAAATTTGATAACATTTTAAATCATAAAGAAATGATTTGGGAATTAATTGGGGGGGGGACTAACTGAGTTTTGCAGTCACCCATTCTTGGTCACATTGGTACATTTTTATATATTATATAATGGTAAAATAGTAATTGAATGGTTTTCGAGTCCATTATTTGTTAATATTGACATCTTGGGATGGGCATGTTTTTTGGATATTGGAGCAGGTTGGGAGTAGATGAATTAGAGTATTTGGAGTATTTGAGCTTTTATATTTTATTTTTCACATTATAATCTAGTATTATTGTTGGTTTGGATGATTTTTAAGTTTTATTACATATTACTCATGTTTCATATTGTGGTTTAGTTGATTATTATTATCATTGAATGATTTTTATTATTTTAAAAATGTAAAATCTTCCCACAACTAATTATGAAACCCTTTGGAATTTATTTCTAGCCTTTGGTGTCTTAGGGATTTCACCTAAGGGAAAATTACACCCCCATTTCTTCCCATGTAAATAGGTGAGGGTGGGATGTTATATTTTTGGATATAAATAGATCATGATTTATGATGAAGAGATGGGAGGGATTTTATTTTACATGTGTGTTTAGTGGGAATCGAGTAAATATATTGAATATTAATATAAAATATTAATACATATAAGAAGAATTAATGAAATAATTAAAAATTTCCCATAAAATTGATATATGATAGTATTATGATGATTTTATATACATATAAAAATAAATATAAAACCTTAAATGTAGTTTAAACTCATTTTCATGACTATTCACATATATTAAATATAAATGCATTGAGAAAAAAATGTAATTAGAATATAAATACTATCGCCACAAAAATACATTTTCAATTCTAATAAATTATAGAAATACCATATTTAATTCCAAAAACTCTACATTAAATGTTTTTAAAATAATTTACAAGTTGTTTTTATTTCTCTTACAAGAACTAAGTTGGTCTAGCATAAGAATTCATGGTAATTCTATGATCAATAATATTATAAATAATATAGTATCATAAGAATTATTTATTCATATTAATTATAAATTTTTAGATCCATTCATGACTTATTTTTATATCAATTAAAACATATAAGTGATTATAAGAGACAGGGAGTGTCATTTTATATTTATCCTTTATTTAAAATAATAAAAATGTTATATTTATTCGAAATTGGCATCAAAATCATATATTTTATAATATATGATTATAAAAGTAAACATTAAGTGTTATAATTATAAAAATTTATGTTCTGGATTTATATTTATACCTTTTTACATAGTTTTAACATCGTTAAACCCTTTTACCACTTATAATGTTAATAAACATTATCATGGTTACTGTTCATTATTACTAAAAATGAAATAGAAATTATAAAAAATTAACAATAATCCTATTAAAAATATGGAATCAATTTTAAAATATTTAATTTCATAAAGGATATAAATTAATTTTAATATAATTGTGTTATAGAAATTAAAAATTATTTTGTGAAAAATACAGATATTAAGTATAAAAATGATTTTATTCCAAATTCATCCATAATGATGATAATATTGAATTACATAGAAAATTTATAATAAAATAGGAATTTTCTATATTAACAATAATAGAAAAATATTATTGGAGTAACTAAACAATTTATAATAAATGATAGTTTTTATAAAATTCTATATTTTTTACTGTTTATCGAAAATACATTTTAAGAAAAACAAAATAAATTACACCTTAGATATATTTGATATAATGATATAAAAAATGAATTATATTTTACAATTTTTTTTCAAAATTCATTTATTTATCATCTAAATGAAAATAGAAATGAATCAAAAAAAAATTAAAAATGATCTTTTAATAATTTTAAGGGTTCTAATTCATATTTTATATAATAAATATTATTTAAAATTGACAATTTATTTCATAGTAACTAATAATGAAATTTTAATTTTTAATATGTTAGTAATATTATTTATAATCTAGTTACTCATTTTCATGTACACTAACATGATGACTATGTTATAACTATAATTTTTAAGAATTAATATTTTACAGTATATAATAGTAAATTTATACTCTTTGTTGTGTTTGGAATAAACAAATCAATATAGTATTTATTTAATTATATAAAAACTAATATCATAATGTGTAACATTTCATCTCTATCAATGTAATTGTATCATCACAATTTAATGTCATGTTTAAAAAAAATTCATAATCGATTCAAAAGTGTAGAGGATAAAACATACGATTTTGAAAGGAAAAACATTTTCAATATAAATTAAACCTCTTTTCAGAAAATCACATCTTAAAAAAGGATAATAGAACATCATTTAGAAAATAGTAATGTCTAAATATGAAGGAAACATTGAATAACGTGTAATAAGGATCCCTAATTAGGATAATAGTCACATGAAATAAAAATATGGTATGTAAGAGAAATACATACTAAAAAGGATACAAATTATTCTCAAAAACATTATACTTTTTAGATAAATATTTTCATAAAGGAAAAACCATTGAATTAAAATTATATTTTTTTAACGAGTGAATTGAAAATCTATAAATTATAAATGACAAAAAAATTAATCTTTTCTTTATTCATGATCATTTTTTAGAGTTTGTGGGACACTTTTTCCATCACAAAAAAGAAGCTGTGAAAATTATAATTACCGGATTTCCCTATATCCATAAACCGAATATCATAATTTTTTTTTGAGTATTTTTCCTCCTCTCATTCATCCCATGTTAATAATGAGTAATACACAATTTATCATGTTTCAAGAACAAAAATTAACTTTAAATGAATCTCAAGAATAACATAAGCATGCCATGAAATTTCTCTTATTTGATTTCATTTTCCAAAACAAAAAGTATTTTGAAAATTATAATTAAATATAAAATATGAATAAAAAATTACATGAAAGAATACTCAATTAATATCCATAATCTCAATAAGAACTCTTAAATTTCAATCATAAATGTACCCATAATGTTTTTCAATATGTTACTAGTAATGTTTGAATCCAAAATAATTGAAATATTTCATCAGTTATTCTTTTGACATCACCTCAAAATTTATCTACAATAAAATCAATCATTCATAATGTCACATACTAAAAATATAAATTCCCAAATAAAATAATGTCTCAAATGTGATAAAATTTACCATTATAAATTAATATATACATCTATAAATTAAAAAAAATTATTATATAAGTTATACTTACCTAATTCATTTAATATTCCCAAAATGCTGAAATTATTCTTCAAAGAAAAAACATAAACCCCTTAGGAACCAAATAATATTTCATTACCATGGTTATCAATAAAATAAAATATATGTTCCAAAAATTAGTAACCTGTTGTCCAAAATAATTATGTTTACCTCATGATAAACTTTAATGTTAATCCAAAAGGTTATCGATAACATACATCCTATGACTAAAAAATATGAAATAATTCCACATAAAATTATATTTTCTGTAAAAAACATAATAACCAAGTGTTGTATTCATATAAATGTCACCGAAAATATTGTAATTCATTTTAAACTCTAATAACATAAGACATCGAAAGTGGTATCTATACATTTAATTATTATGATTGAACATAGATTATTTATTCCATTACAATATATATAAAACCTTAACATATTTTTATCTAATAATATCCTGAAATATAAATTTTTCAAAACCCTTCCTCTAATACCAAACATTAACACCCATATATTATTCTTATATAAATTAAATAAACTATGGTGTAAAATTCAAGGATGAGAGGTCAGAAAACACTGCCCTTAGCCTAGATTCCACAAGACCTCAAGAGTTCCTCCCCATAAACATGAGGACATTGACAATCTGTGAGGGTATATTGAGTCACATGGGGATACTACACCCTATTTTATAGATTAATACACAATATGTAAATTGTGAAAAAATTGAAGAAATAAGAAATTATCTATAAACAAGAATTACCCACCAATTTACAATTGGGATATAAACCGCAATCCACAATAAGTATGCCATGCTATGAAAACTATGCCAAGTGTGATGAAAACACAAAATAAATAAAAACAAACAAATTACCATAGAGGGTCCACACTCTATTTCTTTATCAACATCCATGCATATCCCAAGACTGAATCAACTCCCTAGAATTAGGCATTTTCCCTCGTCTTGTCCTGCAACCATGAAGCCTACTCAGGTACCCAACGACAGCCCAAACATGGTCTGAGAATAAATTAGTAGGCCCCCATCAATGATGTATACAATGTATCATGTTTAAATAGATACTGCATAAATCAATGGAATAAAACACAAGATAAACCAAAAAGAAAAATTAGGTACCATTAGAAAAAATAATTCATTTACTCCATTTTCATCAATATTTATATCCCATTTCTTATGTCATATTAATTTTTTAGGTTCATATACATCACATGATCCATGGGTTGGGAATTTATATTATTTTCATAATGTACTATGAAAACTAATTACTGAGCATAAGGAATAAATCTGGTTCCCAAACTCACATGGTAAACCCCATTCATAATATTTACATCATACATACCATGGAGCATCGTTCTAGGTTGTTACATCCAATTCAACCATTATGGTACTAGAGCCTCAGTTTGACACCATAACCCCATGAATTCTAGGGGTGGTTTTAAAGCATCATTCTATCTAACCAGTGGGAGGATTCTCTATCATTTAACCCCCACCAACATGCCTTGTTCACACAATTATTCATCCATTTATCACATATATCATATCACCAACCATAAACATTAATATAACCAATCAACGATATACCAAATTAGTCAATATATAAATAAAAATTATGAATTATCCCATTTTCCCATTTACCATTTACAATTCATATCCCATTATCCCATTCTATACCTCATGCCTTAACCCATTAATCATAATCAACAATACCCCTTACATTTACCCCTTTAACATAATATATAAATTCACATTTATTTGCACATTTACACATTTCAATTTCAAGACACAAGCCATTTAACACATTCACATTATTAAATATATCCCCTTTTCTCATTTTCTTAAATAATTCCATATTCCAAATCCAATTACTATACACCACAATGTTTAGTTCCTATTTTTCCAACAACTAGTCATGTACAAAAATTTATTATGGGACCTATTTCAAGAATGGAAACTCTATGATTAATTTTACCAATTTACATTATCGAAATATTGGCACCCTCATAGGTGTAACTAAATTGGTTTAAATAACCTCAACTCATCCCATAAGGATTATGAGGGGTCTTAAATTATCACTTAACCAATCATTTTATACATTCTTACTAAAGCCCACAAAATCACATCATGAGGAAAGTAAAAAACACAACCACACATAAAAAAACCTATAATAAAACTATGAGATATATAATGTAGACATCATAAATAGAATCCAAAGATGAACACACCCTTAACTGTTGTAATATATATGGATTAAACAACTGTTGAAGCCCCAATTTATGATCCGCCCTAAAAATAGAGTTTTAGGGATTCAGAACAAGATGAAAAAAATATACAAGACCTAATCCAAAAAAATAGATAAAAGAGGAAGATTAGGCATACCCAGAGCTTCAATATATAATAAAAACACTCCAAACAACCTTTAATTTTAGAATAATGATCACATAGATGCTTGGGATAGATTGGTTCACCACTATGGTTGAGAGAAAGAGAAACAATGAAGCAACCATGTAAAGAAAATAAAATCACGAGGGGGAAGTTTTTTAGATGTTTACAATTTAATGTGGTGCACTGTTTAGATGAAAGATTTTACAAACCATTTTAAAACTGTGTGCGTACCTCTATCCAGGAGAGGTGAGTCACACAATTACGTAGAAAGTCCTGCATGATTCGGAAAACCATGCACCAACTTTGTAGAATGACCCTATCCAACCTCGCACTGTTTGTAACTCCCCATGCATTGTATTCATAACAGTGAACACCTCCTATTGAATTCTATTTTTTGGGTGAACATTAATATAGAACTATGCACCAACCATTTTACACACACATGATGGCCACAATACTGTTTCTTTTGTGTCTTGAACTCCTGAAACAGCCTCGAACATCTTCATACAACAGATAAATATTTATTTCAATAAAAATAAGAGACTTAAACGAAAATTTATTTATGTACATTCCTTTATGAGGATGGGTATATTACAACCTCTCCTTGGTATAATGGCTTTTCCTTGATCCATTATCCAACGTATCTGCGAGATTATAAAGAAAATAGATCGGTTCACTATGCCCACAAATCCCACTCCCATTTTCATGTTACATCCTTAACATTAACAAGGTTCCAAAAGACTAAAAACAATGTAATAGTATTTCCCTGAATGTTTTTATCACTACAATTCACAATAAGAATTTGATGCTCTTATAGGACGCATTGGCCTCTATCTAAACGTCATCAACATCAATAACAATAGATAGTTCTGGATGATACTTCTGAAACTATGACACAAAACAAATTTACCTCTATGCCAACATACTGTTATGAAGATCCATTATGTAAAATAATGTTTTGACCTTCCCCATATTCTGAAATGGCCCCACATACCTATGTTCTAACATTTTTTGCCTCTAAAATCAATGGTGACCAAACCTCGGCGAAACATGAAAGAACACTCAATAACCCACTAAAAACACAAGAGTTCTATGATTTCATTTTGAATATGATTTATACCTACTCTATGCCATTTACATTCACTTACAAATCATGAAGATCTATTCTTACATCTTCTAAATGAGTCTTTGGCCATGAAACTCTGATTCTCCATCTTATGACAAACATAATCGATATCTACATGTACTACCATAGAGCGCCTTATATTGTTCCATCTAAATTCTATCATGTATGATATTTTTAATGGAGATCATAACATGTCTTAAATTGTAACCCCATGATCTAGAAAAATCTAATAATAAATCCCTAAATAAATACTACATTTCATAAATGGTACACTTAGACTACCCATCCAAATGGGGGTGGAAATATTTACTCAAAAACACCTATGTAAAGAGAGACTTCTATAATTATTTCAATAAGCATGATGTAAATCATAAACTACAATCTGAGATAACGGTTAGGGTCACCTTGTGCAGCCACACCATTTCCTAAATAAAAAAATCACCCTACTTATATGGTCATTATATAATGGATATAAAAGAAACAATCTACCTTAGTTAACTGACCATCAACTTCCTAAATCGCATCATTCACATGAGGAATCAATTGAAGAATTACTATTAAATAAATCATTACAACATACCATTTCTACTCTGTAATGGGTAATGGAAGCAATAAAAAACATGGCCATTGATATACTACCTTAACTTACTAACAGGTAAGGCATCACACCATGAAACCTTCATCCTATTTCTTCATCCCTTACCTCCAATATTTCCCATGAATGTATCAATGCATTTTAGTCAATATAGGATTCACTACACCCATCAATGCATGAAACTCGAGCATCAACTATTCCTACATAAAAAATTATGCAACAACATAGCCAAAAACATTAAATATACAATCATTACAAATGGACTTATCATAAGTTCACTTCACATCAATATAATTTTCTTTTAAAAAAAACTTTTTGAATACTCATTCAACTTTTACATGATCCAAATTTGAAGCATCGACTCAACTTCCAAGGATAAAAGTTCCATGTACACAATCCAATGTTGTACCCCAATACTTATCTCACTGTACAATGACTAAATCCTTCACTAAGAGATATATTCCAGAACCGCTTCATTTTGAGCATTTTAACTCGAATAATTTGCAACACTTTTTACCATTCATAGCATGTAATCCAACTCAAAGTTAAATGACTTTATGTATTCAACCAATCTTCTATGCATATGTCTTATACCATGATAATAAAATTTATATTTATTTATCTTATTTTTAGTATACATGGTAAACAACTCTACCAAAAATTAATACTACCAAAATTTCAATTGAAAACCCAACATAGCTAACTCAAAATCACGAGTTGTGTATATTCATTCATGAGGCCTCAATCGCATTTAATCGTATGAAAAAAACCAATCATATTTCTTTAATACATATTCAGAACCCATCTATATATACATCACAGAATATGATATAACCTTTTCCTAACATGTGTAATTTTAGGATCGATGTGGTAGTCAACAGATTATTTTACACTTTGAAATTACTTTCAAATTACTTATATAATTAAAACCCAATTACCTTCTTAATAAACCCACAGTGGTGCTACAAAATTGGGTAAATAATTGATCAAACTTTTTTAATAACCATCCAAACCCAAAAAAATCAGATATTTGAAACATTCTTTGGATCCCCCCAATACATGACTGCTTGCACATTCTTTAAATCCACTGAAATAGATTTCTTCGAGATAATGTAACCAAATAAATTCACTATTTCAAACTATAAATTGAATTTGGATAGCACAACATATAGACTATCCACTCTTAGTGTACTCAATATGATGATAAGATGTTTGGAATGGTCTTCATGGGCTTTGGTGTGGAAGTTGTTGTTATTTAAAAAGAAAACTACGAACTTTTATAGATATGTGTGGAAGATTCAATTCATTAGGTCTGTACAAACTACCGAATACGTGGTCATCCTGAATGGATTCAAAACAATATCATACAACCCATACTTGTTCTTAAATGTTGTATATGGTATATCAGAAGGCCTCATCCTCAAATGATGATTTCCCAACCTCGGATCAATCTTAGAGAGTAGTAATTCACCTCTCTTCTAGTCAAAAAGATCATAAATTTGAGGAAGAGGGTATCTTTTAATAATCATCATTGGATTCATCCTCATATAATCAACAGAAAACATTAATGACCCGTCAGCCATCATGGAATGCATCATGTGATATCCCAATGGTGACATGCGAGGATGGTAAAACCCCATATTTCTTATCTCCTCCAACCGAGGTTTCTGCACCTAAAGTTCTATCAGGGCCAAACTATAAGGTGGAAAGGATATTGGTTATTCTCTTGGTGGCAAACCTATTGTGCAAATAATATCTATGTTAGGTGGGAGTCATAAGAAGTCATTTGAAAACACATCCTTGAACTAATACACCATATGATTAAATCCATTATTCTCTACTCGTCCATCATGAAGCATAAGATATGCTACATGGGTTGTTGTTTCACCCATCCACTAATAAAATTGACCTTCATAGACAGCCTAAACATCGCATTCGCCATGATGAATATAAATACCCCATCGAGAGAAACTAAAAACATCATATTATAGTAATAGTGGAATTGGTATTTCTACCAGACAACCCAATCTATTCCCAAATTCAAATGAAAACTAGTTATTTCATGAATAAAAATAACCTATGTGAATAGTTCCCACAAACAATGACATCAATCCCCTTAAGCTACCTAATAACCTCTGTTGTCATATGAAATGGGTATCAATATATATCACCCCCACTAAAATATTCCACTATTAGACCCAACACAACCAAAAAGTGTCTAGAAATAAAATAATTTGAAGCATCTATATCGAGTTAATCACTGGAAATTGTGGAACCACCATGAATTATACATTGAAAAGTCATTGGTCTGACACAACTGCCTCCATGCATATAGAACTACATGAAGTTAACCAAACACTTTTCCCTAGGGTATGGTCTGTGTTTTTGGTACTACACTTCCCTACTTATGCGAACACTTTCATCCCGGAGTACCTTGTCCACCACATCAACTGGTGTAACCATTACAACTTCAACTACATGACTGATATGGGCTAAGTAACACCCTTCATGTACACTACATGGTCTTGGGCCTCCCACATTACCCATATTCCATGGTTTCCTACAAATCATTTTCACATGCCCCATTTTTTCAAACAATTGGCACTCAATCGGTGGTTGGGGAACTGGTTTGGAACATTTCTCGACCTAATACACTAATAAGAAAAAAACATAAACACTTCAAAGAGAATATTGTTCACTCTTTTGACTACACTATCCACCACTAACCTATTAGAAACTCAATGTATTTCATATTCCCACCTGATGCTACAACACTAGTCCACCAAACCGTATCTACAGTCCAAAAATAGAAGCCTCCTGGAGGATCTTTTCCAAGATATGGTCATGATCTACTAATTCATTCATCTTATTTAAATGAATGATATTACCTTTGATTGAACTCATTCCAAATTCCATTCTAGAAATTTCAATCCATTTTTTATTCACCAACATGCGATGCTATAATGAAGAGATACATGTTATTGAATAAGATATAATACTCAATCACTATCATAGATCCAATGGTCAACCACATAAATTATATAGCCTTCTCCTACCTCCATGTATCTAGATATAAATGTTCTATAATACTATGATGATACTCTTTGCATGTTATACCACCAACATACAATGTATAAAATAAGAAATATCACCAATTATTTTTCTAACCCCGTAGCGTGTACACCTCCAGCTTGACTCTCTTCTCCAAAGGATTTTCTATAAGATCAATAATTATTTGGATGAACTCTATCTAGAAGTTGGATATATTTAACCATCCCTCCCAAGATAATTTCAGAGGGTGTTGTTTTTTATACTTCATAGTTAGCTTAAGAATTCTTGGTAAAACCATCCATGGGTACCTTTCCATTATCTAAATAAAATAAGATAATTTCCCACATAACTAATCTTCTACCATGTCACCCGAGTTCACTGGGTTTCCTTTCTCCATTTTTGGTGGAACATTATCAACAACATGTTTCATTCACCAAATCATCATATGACGTAATGGTGGAATCTTCTTAAAATTTCAAACATGTACCTTGGAACACATAAAATAAATCATTAACATTTTCTACAAAATAGGGTTCTCTATAAGCATTAAATAGCCCATTTATCATATAATAATATAATGTTCATCACCACATCAAAAACATACCCGCAACGATACCTAACATAGGGAATTGTAAACATCAGAAATACCAATATAATTAGTCACAAATCATTCATTAGACACCTTTTTCAACCCATTTCCTCATTCAAAACATGATACAACCATGATTTTTAACACATTTATAACCTTACATCATTTACACTTTGTTAACCATTACATAACACCATTTATCTTTAACCATTTCCATAATATTTATTAGACACCATTTACTCCAAATTCTAAAGGATGTGAAATTAATTATTCTTTTTAAGCACCACACACCAATCTCAATCATACAAATCAGGATGCATGCCACCTATATCCCCGACTGCCTAAAATGGTGCTTCAATGCAGAAACACACACCATTCCATCCATTAGAAAAATACCATTAAATAGTCATATCACAGAAAAATTACATCACCTAATGGTGAAATGACATTTAATTATATCAACACACAATAAGAACAACAATTCACACCCTGGGGTACAT
The DNA here is from genome assembly GCA_963277665.1 of Viscum album. Taxonomy (NCBI): domain Eukaryota; kingdom Viridiplantae; phylum Streptophyta; class Magnoliopsida; order Santalales; family Viscaceae; genus Viscum; species Viscum album. The sequence continues at coordinate 1,253,849,205 of OY728157.1, read as the reverse complement.
GGGATTTCCCTCTTCCATGTGTTAGATACTCCCATGAATGAGCTCATTGACTAGACCCTGAATCATCCTAATCTTATATCTACCCTTCCAAAACAGTAATATCACTAAAAATAACTTATATAATTCCACTATTTAATGAACCCAACCCAGAGCCCCTAAATAATTCCCTCAGTCGGGTCTACATAATACATCTTCCACACTTCCCCTTTTTATAGATGTTATTGACCCATAGTGAGGGTCTATTATGTCTTGTGGGGATAATGTACCATCTTTACAAGAGTAATTCATATTAGGTAACATGTGTAATAAATGAAAATATAATAAATTTACTTCAAACATTCATATCCATCAAATATCCAAATGGGGTACAATCCAAAACAAAAAAATAACTATGTCATGTTATACTAATCATTCAATGTGTTATGAAAACCCTAAATAATGAAAAATAAAAAAATTCCCAAGAAAGTCATGAGTCCATGTCTGGAACCTCATACATGTATAACAAAAACCCCACACGACTCCTTATCATTGGGAATTTTACCTTGTCATAACAGGAAACCATGAAATATACTCGAGTACCCAACGACAACTTGAGCTGCAAGAGAGTGCAACTAAGTAGGCCACCATCAATAGTGTTATCAAAAAATCCAATCTAAATTAACAGTGAATTCAACTATGAAATAAACTATGTGATAAAGAAAATAAGACTCATGTACCATTATCTAACAGTATTCACATAAACATTTTTAATCATTATTTCCATATCATCTCATATTATATTTTATTTTATAAGTTCATCTATATCACATGTTCCATGGGTTGGTAGTTTTAATTATTTTAATAATTTGATAATCCAAACAATTACTAAGAATGATGAGTAAATCATGTTCCATATCTCCCTTTGGATAACCTTTTCAACATATTTACATCAATTATACCATAGATCATTATTCTAGGTCTCTTTCATATAATGACATGATTAGGGGTCTAGATCATCAGTATTTCAGCCTAACTCATACATTTGAGTGGTGGGTTTAGTGATTTAAAACAATGAACCCAATAGAGGAGCCTTAGAACTTTATCCAATCACCACCAAGCCATGTGAATTTCATTATTCATCCATTTACCACATATATCCTGTTACAAAACATAAAAAATCAAATTAAAATTCTTTCACATCCATAATCATTCAATTTAAAATTTTACATTATGATTTATACCCTTAACATATTTATAATTTACATTGCATGTCCCATTAAAAAATTATATACTACTTTCCTTAACGAATTAAGAATAATAAAAAATAACTTAAATTAATACCTTTATAATAATTAACCATGTTAGATATTTTATACCATTTACACACTAAAATTTCAAGAGACAATTAATTTAATATATTCACTTTATTCCCTTTAACCATTTCATGAATTTTTCCAAAACATCGCTTCTGAAAAAGACTACAAAGCAACACCAATACCATTAGTTACACTTTTTAAACCAAATAATATTTCAGAACACATTTATTATGGATCTATTTCTACATAATCACCCTAGACTGAACTTTACTATTTTCCATGCTTTGAAATATTGGTGCTCCCCATGCGAGGACCTAAATTTGTCTTACTAGCCTTAGTGCATCCCACATAGATCATGAAAGTTCTAAAATGGTCACCTAAAAATAATTATATAAATTCATACTCAAGACCACAAAATCACATTAATAGTGAATAAAAAACACAGGAATACATGAAAAAAGTTTTATGGGAACTATGGGATAACTTGTATACCACCTTCCATGAATATAAAGATGAACTTACACTTAACCCTTGATTTAAATTAGGATTTATTAGACCCTCGAATCCACAATATATGTTCCACATGATAAAGAGAGTTATAATAATTATAAAAGATATGAACAAATATATAATCCCTAATATTCAAAAGATATGAAAGTGGAATATTAGACTCACCCAGAGCATCGATCCACAACCAACGACAATCCGAATGAACTAGAATCGTAGAATAATGATCCATTAAAATCTTGATAGAGTTGGGTTCTACATTGAAAATTATAGGAGGATAAATGGGGAGGAAAGTAGGTAAGGAACATTAAATATTGAGTGGGGTGTTTTTTAATTTTCCACTACTAAATGGGGTGGACAGTTTGGCCGTATAGTTTTCAAACCGTGCACAATCTACGTGCATACCTCTCAAAAAGATTGGTTTAGATACACAACTACCTGTGTAGGCCCACGCTGTTTTAAAAAACCATCACCATCTATGTGGAATGCCTCCATCCAACCCATACTAGTTTTTTCTCCCCCCATTTTCATTATTTTCTTAACCATGCACCCCTTCAATAAGATAATATATTATGGCTTCATGGTAATCTCTAACTGTGCGCCAACCATACAACATGAACTGGGAGGTCAATATCACCTTTATTGCACGTTCTGACCTCCTGAAACACCCCCCGAACCTCTTCATACATACAGTAAGATATTAATTAAGAAAAATTATTATATTTAGAGAAATATTTATGTAAGGAAATACCTTCATGAATTCCAGGATCACACATATGCTGTATATTTAATGAAATAAATCCAAAAGTTATTTTTTATGTTCAAATATTTTTATAATTAAAACATGTCATATTAAAAAGTTATTATATCCATAATTCTTTTCCGAAAAAATAAATTTCCTATATAAATACACACTTGATTTATTCAAGGTAACTCCGATAACTGGAACACTGCATTTAATAACATTTCTAGTCATCCCTAATCCCTATGAAAAGAACTTCATTACTTGGGATAATCAAAATAAATCACAGAAAGTGTCATAAAATAAAATAATACCCTTAATTATAATATAAACTAGAATAATCCCTAATTAATTTTATCATTTTCATAAAAACAATTTTAGCTTTATTATTCATTGAATTTTACAGGTAATAAAATAAACTACTCAACAAATTTCATTAAAAATATCACAAGAAATCTAATGTTAAAATAATAAACATGATCTTTTCTTTAGAAACATGAAAATTCATGAATAAATTTCATTGAAAAAAAATCATATCATCCTTTTTTAAAGGTTATAAAAGTTTTATTAAAACATAATATCATTTTATTAATTTTTAAAGTCAATATACATTCTTTAATGTAAATTTCATTCATATCATATAGGTGACATGATAAATTGACCTTATATTCACCCTTAGATTAACCCTTATAATAGAATAAATCAGACTAGAAATTCCCATATCTTTTAAGAGTAACCCATCATCAGTAAACTCTATAACATTACACAATTCATAATAATGAATAAATATGCTCAACAATCATCTAATCTATATTGATATCCCTGGTCATTCATATAAAATATTTTTGAATAATATGATTAATAATATATATATATATATATATATATATATTTCAATTCAACCATTAACCATATTTGAATTGGTATTCAATACAATACATGATATAACATTTTAATATCTCATTTATATGAGATGAAGTTTCCATTTCATTAAGAATTATTCATTAAAACACAAAAATATTATAATATTGTAATAAAAACATCCATTTAAAAAATTTATAATTTTCTAGTATGATTAAAATAAAATATTTCTCAATATGGCAGTAAAATATGCCCTTTTGATAATAAATAAAACAAAAATTATTTTCACATTTGTTTTAGAATTTCATATACTAATCATATAAAAAAGGTTTTAAAAAATGGGATATTCCATTATAATGAAAGTAAAAAACCTGTTATAAATAATATTTCCAAAAAAAATTGAAGCATTAATAGTTGATTTTTTTAATCATTTAAAATAATCTTGTTGTGTAAAAAAATAATTAAAAGAAAATCAATTAACAAAATTTCTAAAATAATGTCTCTTACCTTCAGTTACAAGTCATTTTTTTGTAAGTATTCACTCTCAAAATATAAGAATATATATTTTCTCAAATTTCATATAAAAATTATTAATTTTAATTACATTATATTTAATCCATCCATTCCAATATTTCCATGTTTTATTTAGATATTAAAATGGATGAGTTTATTTTGGACGTGTTGGGGATGGTTGGTTTATATGTCTAAAATTAATTTGATAGGTTGACTATTGTAAAAGGTCCATGGTTCCGTTATCTCTATAATGTTAATCATGATAAAATTGTAATTTTTAAAACTATTATTTTAAAACCATCCATTGAATTTGGACAGTGAAAATGAAATTTGTGGTATCCAATAGGTAATAGTTTTCATGTGCCAATCAATGAAATTTCAATTGTTATAATTAAAAAGAGATAAATAATGTATATAATAATAAAATTTTTAAATCATAATTATTTAATTAATTTAATATTTATTAATTATTTCGGTCATTACGAAAAACCATGTGTGGTAGTAATAAATAATGAATCATATCGCTATATGGAGCTGCTATTCCACCCATACCCATGAGTGACATTGTCATTTCAAAATGGATGGAAATGGTAATAATGTAAGAAATAGATTATCATTATAGGGTAATAATAATGTCAAAATATGTAATATAATCTTCAATTACATCATTATAACTAGATGACTATGGTGGTGGTAGAAAAACCAAACACATAACTTCTTGGAGGTTGTAGTTCACATTTATAGAGGTATGATCATATCATTTTCTATTTAAAGGAAACAAGATAGAAAAGAGTTTTTAGATCAACATATGAAAATTTATGTATAAATTAGACAGTAATATATAAATTTTCATGTGGCTATAATATATTAAATGGAGGTCATAAAGGAAATAACAAGAAAAGGATCAGTTTTGAATTATAATCCTTAAATATATCCCATTGTAATACAAATTATTAAATATAGAATTGGCCTTTTGAAAATAATAGGACATATAGAGAAATTTTTTTATGCATTTAAGTGATTTGGATATATCATTTTGTTATAAATGAAAAATAATTTGTGATGAAGGGATGAGAACTGGTTTTCTTTTATAATTTAGGTGGATTAAAATCAGGTAAATGCATGATATATTTATAAAATATGTGTCTAATTCATGTTAAAAAGATAAAAACTAATATATATTGTAATTTATTTAGTAAAAGGTCAAAATATATTCATATAAAAAAATTATGCATCCTGATGTGGAAATTTGAATGTTATCACCTTGATTAACCTCATCATTAAACCTTTCAACCCCAACATTGGAATCAAAATTGTCAATTTCTAATGGTCATGAATTTAAAATAATAAACTGGAATGTGAAAATTCATGATCCATTCACGATATGCTATAAAATTTCCCATAATATTGAATTATACCAGGTTTTTTATTATTTTTTATTGACTCTATAATAATTATTCAGCCTTAAATACCATTTAAATCAATTTTCAAGTTTCTTTGCAATCCTTGACTTTATAATATTAAATATAAACGTGAAATTAGAATATAAATACCTTAAGTACCATAAATATCTTTTAATTATACAAAAAAAATCATGAAATACAATATTTCATCTAAAGAAATATTAATTTTTAATGATTTTAAAGTAATTTACATGATTTTTCTGCTCCTTGAAAACACACTATATCCACCTTATAGAAGCATTCAAGGAAATCAGTGAATCATTAAAAAATAAAAAATTTCTACAATAAATGAGTTATTGATCATTAATATAATCATCTAAAACTATTCAGATCAACCTTTTATTTTTAGAAAATAATATTAATGATATACAAAATTAGACTTCCATTTTATAATCATCATTTACATTATAAAATATAATGGTTTTAATGAAAAACATGTATATAGAAATTCCATTTTATGGAATATGGGATGAATCTAATTAAAATAAAACCATCCAATTAAATAAATGAATTTGTTGGATTTATTTTTATACCTTATCCAACTGCTTTAACCCAATTTAGCCATTTAAAACCACACGCTGGTGACAATATTTTTTCTTTATTTATATTACTTATCAATAAAAATGAAATCTAATATATTAAAAACATAAAAAATGATCATTCCTGATACAGAATCGATTTTATAAAAATTAATTTCCAGGATTATAAAATTTTAATTTTAATATAAATTCATGAATCTGAATAACAAAATTATATAAAAATAAGCATTCAATGTATAAAAATAACATTATTATAAATTTATGTATAATATATATTCATAGAATAATAATTTGAATATGTATTATATAAGGGGAATAATTTTTATTTATAATAAAAATTAAAGGGGACATTGTAAGAAATTTAATTAAAATGATAATTTTTTAAAAAATGATATTTTAAACACTTGAAAAATAAATCAACGTCCTCCAAAAAACAAAAAAAAATCTATTTATGACATAATTTATATACGGATATAAAAATGATATATATTTTATAAAACGATTTTTCTACAATTCATAAATTAATCATTTCTGTTAAATTTATAAATATATTTAAAACATTATTTTATAGAAAATTCTACATTTTGTACATTTATATGATTTAATTTTCATTTAATTTAATGGATATATTTTAAAATTGTTTATTTATTTACCAATAAAAAATAAATAAATTTGAATATGGATAATTATGAACTTATATATCATTATTTAATTTCTCTAGTTTTTATCCAGTAATCTAATGACTATGTTATAATTTTTATATTTTATAATAAGAGATATATAGTATAAAATGATTAATTTAAGCTCGGTGTTTCATTTTGTACATGAAATCAAATATTGTATTCATTTAAAGTAATATAAAATAATATATATGGGTTCTACCAATTATATTTGTTTTCCTTTAATATAAATGATATTCACTAGTGTCAAATACTAGGTCATTATCCCTATTGATCTCTAACTATTTTATACTTCTTCTATTATTATATATTCAAAATATCACCATGATATTTTCTTATACATTGATCATGAAAACCATTCAGTATAAGTACATATTTCTCCCTTATTATTATTATCTAAAACATATCTATTGTGATAACATAAAATATATCCATAATAAGTGGTCTTCCATGTCTACATGATATAAAGAATTATCACAACCTTCTCGATACACTGTCAAAACTAGAATTTCATCCTATATCTAGAGCTCTATTTTAACTGTATTCTAAAACGTGATAATAAATTATAAAATTATGGTTTTGTTAAATCCATACTATAGGAGTTCCCACACAACCACAAGGAAAATATTTTGCAGGGAGAGGGCATTGGAAGACTTTATATCTATGGTTTCTCAAAACCATTACTATAGTTCTATCAATAGTTACTATGTGTGTAAACATTACCCATTAATTTAAGATTTTAAAAAATTCCTATCATTATATTTTGATCCCAAGCCTCTAGGACAAAATCCTACGCCTTTAACACTACAATATACCATGTTTTTTATAAACATATAAGAAAAAATATATTTATGTATATTTTTTTTACCTTGTATTATTTATTATTATTATTTTAGAAATTACTATATATAAATATACGAGTATTGATATATATATATATATATATCATTTTTATAAATATAATATATATGTTGCTAAATATGTATTTAACCAAAATATATAATTTATTTAAAAAAATGGTTTATAAAATTAACCAAAATTTATATATATTAATATTTATCTTGTTAAAATTTTTAAATTTAAATTTCATAAAAATTAATCGATATACAAAATTAGTAAATTAATTTTCTTATTATTCTAATTTTATATAATTTCCTAAAATTGAAATGATGATAATTTTTTATCTTGGTGTTAGTTTAGGATCCCAAAATGACAAATCAAAACCTATGATGAGCACTACCACATCCAGATTTCGGTAGACACTAGTATCAATTTTTACAAGGTTAAAAATATTTTGTAAAACCCCCAAAAAGTGTTTTTTTATACCCTAATTTTTGATCATTTGAATAAATTTTAATATCATTTATGATGGTCAACCACTCTTTTTTTAATAGGGAAATATTGTATTCAATCCTGTAAGATTCATATGTGTACTATAATGATTAAGATATTTTTGGTTATAAACATATAACTATCGTTACCCCTATATATATGGGTTATGAAACCATAAATTACATAATAATACCAAAATATATCAAAATATATTATGATTATTATGGGAAATAAATTATATAATAATAATAATAATATAATACTTTAAACATTTTCTCTGCACACACACACACATATTTATATATAAAATTGTAACATATATTTATATATATATGATATATGTTATTCGATTGGTAATGTATTTTATTTGTATAAAGAAGATAATGGTCAAATCTCATTATCAGTTTTTTCATCAATATGTGGTCATGATTTCCAAAATAGTAAAAATCATTTATCCACCAATCTAGAAACCCGAAGAACCCTAATGGGACCACATGAATATATTTATTATTCTATAAAAATATATCTATACATCTATTGGCATGACTCATCCATATTTGGAACAAAAAACCATGACTATAGGATATTGTTACAATTTCATGAGATAAAATCATGATTCAAATCCATGCATATTGCTAGATTATTTAGAAGAAAACATCCACATCATATTCTTCATGATATAATGATAAAATAAATTGGAAATATAATGGTATAATGGAATATATCATTATATGGTGTTAATTTTTTTAACAGTTTCATCAATGGGTATCTTATTATAGAATGATACTATATTTCAACTCTTTCGAACACCACTCTAAACATTCAATCATAACAGTAGGACATAAATCTCCCTCACAATAATTTCATCATCTTAAATTAAGGGATGGGATTTTACTCAAGTTTTGATTTTACCTCACCATAATGAACTTTTTAGGTTATCTATTTTCTTTTACTCACTACATTGAGTCCAGATATAATATTCCATGACATAAAGAAAATTAATCTTCTTCTATCTTAATTAAAGAAAATAGTTACATAAATAATGATTAAAACTGTAATAGATATTTTTTTATCACTGATTATTTACATGATATCATTATAATTAAAAGTATTTAGTAATCATATCTATTAAATAAAAATAATATATTATTTATCAATTGATGTGGTATATATATGATCCAAAAACATACTTATAATGAAAACTCTATTACATTTAACTTGTAAGAATTTTTACTTTATTAATTTCTGTCTTGGTGGAATATTATATACCATATATGATATATTATGTAAATTGTGAAAATATTTCACATACTTCTATAGACATAACATATAATCCAAATATCATAATTACACTCCATTTTTTTACACTAATATTCCTTAGAGTTCTAGTAGATATTATTTATCACAAGTTATATTTTTTTTAAAAAAAATTATATATACTCATATATATTCATATATATTTTATGGACTCCATTATAATCATATGAGATCATCTGGGACACATTTACAAGCTTCTAAACTACACTATAAACATTTATGTTTTCCATAATTGGTTTCTAAAAAAAATAAAATTACTATATGAATTTTTTAAATATTCATGAATATATTTAATTAAATTTAAATGGTATTTAAAACTCAAATAAAAAAAATACAAACAATCATTGATAGTGATTTCACCATTTTGAACTAATTTTGTATCAATTTTGACATTAACAAAATTTATTCATAATAAATTTCAAAATAGATATATTAATATAAACAGTATCATTTATTAATGATATTCTTATAGATGTTTATTATTATCTATAATTACCAACTAATGTATGAATATATAAAAAATATATAAAAATATAATCCATTGAAAAAACATAACAAAATCACTGAAAACGAAATAAACTAATTCATAACATTAACCTTCAAAAGGCAGCTTTGTAAATTAGTGATAATTTTTAACCTTTCACAAAATAATAACATTCACAAAAGTTTTGTACATTCTCATTAAATATTTAAATAATTTTCATATGTGAGTGGATCTTTAATAATTCATTGGAATAAATGTTTTTAATTTACTTTTTTATTATCAATAATCTTTTAGTATAATCAAACATGTGGGGATTTCAATATTTATGACTCACTATATTCTTCAGTAATAAAAAATTATACACATGATTATAGGTTTCATGGGAATTTCACATTATCTTATCATTAACATTCATGGAAAATTAATCCTCTATTCAATATTATATTATTCAACACACATTGACATTATTCTTATTTCAATCATGTTTGTTGAAGTTAAATACAACTCACCACGATGTGGGTTAAACATATATTCTATATAAATTGTGTATAATCCATCATCATTGATGTGTGAAAAATTTCTATTGGGATAAGATAATTTATTTCTTATTTCATTTAAATCAATGTAAAAAATATTCTTTAATATTAAATGCTCTATTTATAATGATTTTTCTATAAAATACATTTTTTTCACAATCCATATCAAAATATTCCATCAGATAATTACCTTTTCATTCATTAAATTTAAATATATAATTATGTATATATTTATTATAATTGAAGATTCCTTTATATAAAATTGAATATTGTAATTTTTATTTAATTAAAACCTCCAGTATTATAAATTTAACAAAAGAATTATATCCTTGATTATAGAAAGTGTTACATACATCAAATTAATTTCTGATAATGAATTTAATATACTACTCTTTGAAATTTGTGATTCCATATATTAGTTATAAAAAATATTGGAGTATAAAATTTCATAAAATTAGGAATTTAAAAATTATTAGTAACTAAATTTAAAACATTTATTGAGAAATAAATGTATACATAAAATTTTTAATATCTTACAACCTAATAAATTAAAAATGATTAGCTATTATCGATGCCAGAAATTTTGATCTCAATAGATTTTCTAACTCAAACATGAATTATTGATTATTAATGTTAAAAATTATATCCATAAAACAATCACTATATAAATTAAATATTTTTTTACTAGTATTTAAAACAGAAAGAGTAGATTTATGATGTTTTCTTCAGTCCTCGTAAATCAAATTTCAATCAGAATTGTTTTACTTGATTATTACTAATTTATTTAAATGATTTAAAAAAATTAAATCCTTTAATAGGTCATATATTTTATTATTATTTAATCTCATCCATATTTTTATTTTAGGATTTAAATTGTATTTTTCATTTAATGATTCATATAGTGTCAATATCTCCACACATGAAAACAGAGTAGTGCTTCAAACACTCTATATCCTACGGGTATCTATTGGACATATTTCATCTAAAATGTTATTACATTAATTAATATCTAATTTTATTTTCCTAATTTTCATCTATAATCAACTATATCTATCACATATATCATCCTATGAATTATTCATTGATTATTCATCGAGAGAAATATTTTTAAATTCTTTATACTTAGTATAATGATATTCTGTAACACCCCAGCTAAATAAAGAATATGAAATTTTTATATTTATCCATATTTGTGAATAAAATATTGATATTACTTTAAAGTGGACGCTATGATCGATGGCGTACCCAATACGCAACAACGAGTTTCTGGGGAATCTTAGGTTTCACTCTAATAATAAAATAATATTATTTTAAATGGTAGTTAACGCCTAGCCGTTGTAATGGAGGGAATGAACCGAACTAACTACAATATGATTATATATGTTTGTCAAATATTTTTACTTTTATCCAATAAATTTTAGAGGCTTAAAATGTGAATGAATCCAATTTTAAGCGTAAACAATCTAATATTCTTTAAAAGGTCGATTAACGGCCTTTTGATGACGAACCTCTTTTAAATCCACTTTTTGAAAATTTTATATGTTATATTTGAAAAAATAAAATTCTTCATTAGAATCGGGACATCAAAATTTACTTTGTGTAAATTTTTGGTATTTTTCTGATAAAGTTCATTTTTCAATGAATAGTGAAAATGTTGTATTTTAATTCAAAACCTCTTTTTAATCTAATTTATTTATATGATTATATTATCTTTTGAATTGGTTTTAATGTGAAATTAGAATATATTTTTACAATTTAATCCAATAAGGGTCGTTGGAATTAATTTCATCTTGAAATTGGACTTAAACTAGTGTCAATCTTTTGATACTTATTGTTTCATAAAAACACGCTATTTGTTTTGACAGCAGGAATTAATTATTAAATTAATTAATGCAACTTATATGTTTTGAATTTTGTAAAATATACATCATTTTTGAATTCAGAATATCAAATATAGCTTAGGGTGAATTTTTGGTAATTTTCTGATAAACTTCAATTTTTGATGAATAGTGAAACCACTAAGTGTTACTTATAAAAACTGATTTTCCGTTTAAATGAAATTTGGACATCTTTGTGTTTTTAATTTCCAAAATCTGACATACATGGTTGTCATTAAAAATTAAAATGTGGTTCAATGGGATTAAAATATTTTTTTTGGTGAATAGGAACTTATTATGTTTTTAATCGCGATTAGAGGTAATTAGTGTAGTTTAAGGTAAGAATAATGTTTTAATAAAATGAAATGACCTAGACACATGTCCTACCCTCATCGGATGAGTCATGTCCGACCAAGAAAATCCATTGGTCAACTTGGGGACCCCATGGAGCCACATTGGTTGGAAAATGACATAAATACCTTTTTATTTAATGTTAAAGTAAAAATGACACAAACATGGAATGTTTTACTAAAACAATTTTCACATTGAGATATACAAGTCAGAATTTTTACTATAAATAGTCATTAGAAAGATAAAAATATTTCCTACATCATAGTATTTTTTTTATAATTTTGAGACATTAAATAAATTAAATTATTTATGAAATCATGATTATGCAGTGATGACCTTATTATGTAACGATTTAAATAAAATGGAAAGATAATGTAAAATCTAAGATTTACACATGTCCAAAACCTATTGGATGGGTGTATTTTGAACCCTTATCACCTTATCCTTGAAACCCATCAATGTGGGACCATTAATATCCGAAACTCATTTGAAAATAAAGTTACATTTTATACCTTTCCAAGAGTGCCCCTCCTCTCCTCTTATAAAAGGCCCACACCCCTACCTCCTTAACCACACTTCCAAAGACTTTGGCTCAGCCAAACCCCGCCCATGTTGTCTCTACACATCCCTATAAAACTTCGTGAAGCCTAACTATGGTCATAAGTCTTCCCAAGGAAGCCTTTTAGCTCAAACCAAAGGGAGTTACCCGATTTTTAAGGTAATGTCTTCACTTGAGTCCTTTTGTTTTATTTTGCTTCTCCAACCCCCTAAACTCTTTTTATTCATTTATTTTGTAACAAATATAGTATCTTCAATATAATAGGATGTTGTTATAAGAAGTATTCGAGCTACACTTACACAAACCTTCGTCTAATGGTTAAAGAACATACTATTTCTGTGGTTGGCGATTTTCTGTCTCACGAAACGATGATTGTTCAATATTCTTTTAACACCTTTAAAGGTGGCCATTATGATGTCACTGTATTTTATATATGATATATATGGTATTTATTTTTACTATATGCTTCTGTATTTTATATTTAAACCATACCTTTATTCTTTTCATGTTGTGTAAATGTGATAATTTCATATGAGGAAGTGTGGACTACCGCCCCCTCAAGTGATGTGACTCGTACATGCAATACATGGAATGTATAAAGAATGAAATTAATGAACATATGTGACCTATATAACATATATATTATACTGGAATTATAATATATATATATATATCATTTATTTTTAATTCCATTAATATGAAAAATAAAAAATGAAAGTAGTATTCATGCGTACGTACGGCCTACCGTCTCCATGAACGGTGCTTTTTGTTTTATTATATCCAAATGCTATGGAATAGTATAAAATGAATATATACTGGATATATATTATATTTAAAACATCAATACTATTCTGGATATGATGTACCTATAACTACATGGAAAATTATTTTCCAACAAGTTCAATTTTTGACTCATGTACCAAACATCGACAAAAACGTCTGATATGAACTCATATTATTAACCAATTATTATAAAATTCAAATATGTGATATGAACTAAATAATAATCTTTATAGGAGTTCCTACAGAAATTATAAATTGACCGAACTTTATTATTCAGGAATATAAAGAAACGATCGAGTCAAGTCTGACCCGAGGTAAGGGAACCTACCCCTCTCATTCTTTTTAAGTACACTCTTTGATGTCATTCCTTTTAAAGATAATCTTTATTGTTATTGGGATGTTATTTTATATTACTATTACTGTAATTTTTATGTTAATATGATGAGAGACCCTATTCTCTCTCATCAATCCATTTTGGAAGTTTTGAGTGGCACCGTTAGGCTGCCGAATTTTCGTAAGAGATCTAACCTCTCTCTTTCTTTTTTAAGTACTCTCCTTTATGTCACTTCTTTTAAGCTCCTCTTTGTTATGTTGGGGGATGTTCTTTTATATTCCTATTTTTGTAAACTATATGTTAATATGATGAGAGACCCTATTTTCTCTCATCAATCTAGTTTGGAAGTTTTAAGTGGCGCCGTTAGTCTGCCGAGTTTTCGTAAGGGATTTTTCATCTCACTTTTATTCCCTTGAGATTTATGCTACATTTGCCACAATTTCTTTTGTGTGGTGTCTTTACTGTCCATTACTTTACTCATTGTGTAATATACTTTCATTTATGAGTATTTACATCAATGTTGTATTGTCCTTCTTTCACGGGGTGTATGTTTCGAAAGATACCCATGTCAGTAAGGGAACCTTTAACCCTCCTCTTTTTAAAAGGATTCTTTTGTTATGTCTTTTAATTCACATAATATTATATTGGGATATGTTCTTCTAGGTACTTATTGATTTAAATTTTATATCCATGTGATGAGATACCCTTTTTATCTCTCATCAACTCATTTCTTGAATTTTGTAGTGATGTCGTTATGCTGTCAAATTTTTGCAAGGGAACTTCTTAACCCAAATTTGATTCTTTGGGATAAACTTGTACTCCTTGAATATGTCATTCTATGAATATGTGTGAATAACCTCTGATTGTTTTACACTTAATATCCACTTATATTTGGTGTATTCATTTGTCATATATAATTATGTAATTGATTTATCCTTAAACCAAGGATACCATCTTTGTAAGGGACTTCGTCTCAATATCCATTCATTGAGGCATATTTTGTTTTATACACAAACTTCTTTTATACAGTGTATAAACCCCTTCGACTTTTATATTTATCCAAAATGGAATCTTTTTTATATGAAGCGTTTTACAAAACGACAAAAGGGAATGTTTTTTTCGTACGTATGCGGCGAAAACGACTTCTCCACCGCCGTGACCATTATTTGAGTTTCGGCTTCCTCTACAATCCATACCTTCTTTTTAAAAGAAAAATAAATACCATGTTTTACTTTTATTTTATTTTGGTATTGAAAATGGTTTTCATAATGTTTTTATATCAATGTGATGTATTGATATCTTGTGATTGAAAGGTGGAAATGTTATGTTTCCTTTATGCATGTTTTATAGGATACAATTATGTTGTGGTTCTTGGGAATTATTATGAAGATGGGTGGTTCCTTGATAATCTAAGGGCGGGTGAGCCCGATATAGCTCTCCAATGCATTGGGTAACACAAAGGAGTGAAACATTAAGGTTTCTCCGAAGATATTTTGGGAAAATACTGTGGTGGGTATTCCAAATGTAACCAAGAGGGTTACTCCCTACATAAGAATGTTATGAATGCCTCAAGTTACCTTTTATGTCTTATTATTTCTATGATTTATTCATTATTTTATGAGGTATGTTAAAGTGCATATGTTTTATGGGTAAATTATGATTTCATTCTTATGTATATATGAACTCATGTTTCCTTTCCATATTTTTTATGACCCTTACTGAGCTTTTTATGCTCATCCCAGGTTTTTTGAAATGTTTTTCACAGGTCAAGGGAAAGGTACATGATATGATGATAGTGTCAAGGAAGTGTCAAGAAAGAATCAATGTTTTATTTTAAATATGTTTCTGTTGATTGGAAAAAATGAATACTATCTTTATGTAACCACTTTTTTTAAATGTGGAATGTAATGCATGTTTTTTGATCTAATTCTCTAAAACTATAAACCTGAAAAGATCCTCAAGGTGTAATCTTGTAATAACTCAAGATTAAGTAAGTTTTAAGGCTGGGGCCTTATAGTTGGTATCAAAGGTCAGTTTATATAACTTTAGAGGTTAGGGTATTCTTTAAGCATAAGTGACATTACCATAATGGTTAGGATTTCAGAAAGAGTCCTACTTTTAGATAAAGTGAATGAGTAAGTATATCTTAGTGTTTATCTTCCTCATTAGTACATGATGGTTTTGTTGATATACTCACACTTACCTTTTTTGTTTTAGTAAATGGATGGATCTAGCAGGCACCAAAGTAACAGTGGATGTGAAGGAAACTGTGACAGTTTTTTGAGCACGCAACTGAATGATATGGGAGCTGCAATGAGAACTCTTGTGATTATCCTCAACTAACTATCTGGTGTCATGATTGACCACCTAAACCTTGGTGATTTCTCTAAGGCATCATGTATATGAGAAACAAATCCCTACGGAACTACAATTAATAATCATAAAGGTATGTGTGTTCAAAAACTTATGTGTCAAAAATGTGGAAAGAAACACCTAGAAAAATGTTTCAAAGGGATAGAAATATGCTATAGATGTGGAAATGAAGGTAATAAAGCAAGAACCTACCATGGAAAAAGGAAGCATCCATTTGACTCAAGGAAAGGGAAAGAAGTTATTTCTGAGGGATCAATTGAATGTTTTAAATGTGGTGTGCATGGTCATTATGCAAAAACATGTCCTATGAAGAAGTTTCATGAATGGGATCACCAAGATCGTACAAATGTTCGTTTACCAATACCTAATGCCATTCTGATTGAGGATGAAGAAACAGAAAATGACCAATCAAAGGTATGGATTATTTCATAACTACTGTTTTCCTATTTTGGAATCTTAAGATATGACTCATGATTTTGTTTGTAGGAATGAAGTATTTCAGAATAAGTTGGAAAGGAATGGTTAATGGATCATGAAGAATGTTGAATGAGTAAGATGTCAACATATAAGGGATTGAAGAGTTATGGTGAAATTCTTAAGAGTATTAAGTCTCTTTTGATGATGGGGTTACATTAGAAGACTTTTTATAGTATGTGTAACCCAGATGTTTAATATATGAAAATTTTATTCAAGGAATACTTATCTGTTCTTTTGTGGACATAGTTATAAAGAACCATTTGGGATTATATGATCCTTACTTTTGAGGTAATTATGGGTTACTATATGTTATGATGGAAGTGAAAGGCAAGAGATAAAATTGAGGTTAAATTATGTTATGGTTATTTTTGATGATTTTATCTCTTTTTGGGGAATGATTTGAGAATTATATAGTTTTGGAAAAAGGACAACATGCAGACCGTGTGACAACCTATCACGTCGGACAAAGCTGTGGGAATAGAACCCACAACCAAAGTGCAACTGGTATTTATCGCCTACCACTGGACTACGTGAAGTCCTTGGTTAGTTTGACTAATTCTTTTTAGTTAGATGATTTTAGGAATCATGAGTATGTTTATTTTGGGTTATCTATGAAAATGATTAACCTATCATCGAGGATATGTGATTTGGTTAATTACTTTTCAATATGATAATTTAAGAGCAACTGATGTTCTTTTGAGATAAAAGTTAATTTGTACATTGGAAGACTATGTGACTAAATCCTTCAAATATTTGGGATTAAATCCTAGTTTGATTTACTTTGAATAATTTTATGGACAAATTGTTTATCGAATGGTCCTCATTGATCTTTGGGTTTTGTTGGACAAAGTTTGGAGATTAAGAATAGATTTTCTTTTTATAAAGGGTTATCCGTTTTGGGATTAACTGATCTTGTACTAACCATTTTGGTTTTGGTTTTGGATAAAGTATAAAGACATGGGAAGTATATAGTTCTCTTTTGTGGAATAGGTGATTCTCTAGAAGTTGATTATAGTGAACAAGTCTACCTAAACACTCGTCATTTGGAGAAAATATGAGTTTGTGTAAGAAATATAATAACAGTTGAAAGTCAACATGATAAGTAAATATGTTTTCTTATGAATAAATTCTTCAATAAAAAGTAGCTTAAAAATGTTTTCTATTAACTTTTCCTACTGGGGAATCGAATACCATTTAACCCATCACAAGTTTGTGATTTTCTTGTGGTTAACTTTCTCCTAAACATGTTTTCTATCACTCTCCATCAGAACATGACCCTATGTTTTCTCCTCCATGTCCATGTTTTCCAACATGGAATCCTAGTATGGGTTAACTCGGGTGACCTCGGTACTTCTCTTAATTTATTTTAAAGTGATTGTTTTACCAACTCTTGTTTCGATGTGGGACTTCCAAAGATGTTTTAAAGCCCAATTTTAAAATTGCGAGGACGCAATTCCCAAAAGGGGGGAAGGATGTAACACCCCAGGTAAATAAAGAATATGAAATTTTTATATGTATCCATATTTTTGAATAAAATAATAATATTACTTTAAAGGGGACGCTATGCTCGATGGCATACCCAATACGCAACAACGAGTTTCTTGGGAATCTTACGTTGCACTCTAATAATAAAATAATATTATTTTAAATGGTAGTTAACGCCTAGCTGTTGTAATGGAGGGAATGAATAGAACTAACTAAAATATAATTATATATGTTTTTCAAATATTTTTACTTTTATCCAATAAATGTTAGAGGATTAAAATGTGAACGAATCCAATTTTAAGCGTAAACAATCTAATATTCTATAAATGGTCGATTAACCGCCTTTTAATGAAGAACCACTTTTAAATCAACTTTTTGACAATTTTATATGTTATATTTGAAAAAATAAAATTCTTATTTAGAATCAGGACATCAAAATTTACTTTGTGTAAATTTTTGGTATTTTTCCGATAAAGTTCATTTTTTAATGAATAGTGAAAAATGTTGTATTTTAATTCATAACCTCTTTTTAATCTAATTTATTTATATGATTATATTATCTTTTGAATTGGTTTTCAAGCGAAATTAGAATATATTTTTACCATTTAATCCAATAAGGGTCATTGGAATTAATTTCATCTTGAAATTGGACTTAAACTAGTGTCAATCTTTTGATACTTATTGTTTCATAAAAACACGCTATTTCTTTTGACAGTATAAATTAATTATTAAATTAATTAATGCAACTTATATGTTTCTAATTTTGTAAAATAGACATCATTTTTCAATTCAGAATATCAAATATAGCTTAGGGTGAATTTTTGGTAATTTTCTGATAAACATCAATTTTTGATTAATAGTGAAACCACTAAGTGGTACATATAAAAACTGATTTTCCGTTTAAATGAAATTTGGCAATCTTTGTGTTTTGAATTTCAAAAATCCGACATACATGGTTTTCATTAAGAAGTAAAATGCGGTTCAATGGGATTAAAATATTTTTTTGGTGAATAGTAACTTATTAAGTTTTTAATCGCAATTAGAGGTAATTAGTGTAGTTTAAGGTAAGAATAATGTTTTAATAAAATGAAATGACCTAGACACATGTATTACCCTCATTGTATGAGTCATGTCCGACCCAGACAAACCATGGGTCAACTTGGGGACCTCATGGAGCCACTTTGGTTGTAAAATGACATAAATACCTTTTTATTTAATGTTAAAGTAAAAATGACAAAAACATGAGATTCTTTACTAAAAAAATTTTTACATGGGGTTATACAAATCCTCTTTTTGACTATAAATAGTCATTGGAAATCTAAAAATATTTCCTACATCATAGTATTTTTTTATAATTTTTATACATTAAATAAATTAAATTATTTATGACATCATGATGATGTAGCGATGCCCTCATTATTTAACGATTTAAATAAAATAGAAAGTTAATGTAAAATCTAAGACCTACACATGTCCAAAACCTATTGGATGGGTGGATTTTGAACCCTTATCACCTTATCCTTAAAACCCATCAATGTGGGACCATTAAAATCCGAAACTCATTTGAAAATAAAGTTACATTTTATACCTTTCCAAGAGTGTCCCTCCTCTCCTCTTATAAAAGGCCCCCACCCCTACCTCCTTACCCACACTTCCAAAGCCTTTGGATCAGCCAACCCCTTCTCATTTTGTCTCTACACATCCCTATCTAACTGCTTGAAGCCTCACATTTGGTAGAAGTCTTCCCAAGGAAGCCTTTTAGCTCAAACCAAAGGGAGTTACCCAATTTTTAAGGTAATGTCTTCACTTGAGTCCTTTTGATTTATTTTGCTTCTCCAACCACCTAAACTCTTTTTATTAATTTCTTTTGTAACAAATCCAGTATATTCAATATACTAGGATGTTTTTATAAGAATTATTTGGGCTACACTTACACACACCTTCATCTAATGGTTAAAGAACATACTGTTTCTCTGGTTGGCGATTTTCTGCCTCACGAAACGATGATTGTTCAATATTCATTTAACACATTTAAAGGTGTCCATTATGATGTAACTGTATTTTTTATATGATATATATGGTATTTATGTTTACTATATGCTTCTGTATTTTATATTTAAACCATACCTTTATTCTTTTCATGTTGTGTAAATGCGATAATTTCATATGAGGAAGTGTGGACTACCGCCCCCTCAAGTGGTGTTACTCGTACATGCAATACATGGAATGTATAAAGAATGAAATTAATGAACATATGTGACCTATATAACATATATATTATACTGAAATTATAATATATATATATATCTCATTTATTTTTAATTCTGTTAATATGAAAATGAAAAAAATGAAAGTAACGTTCATGCGTACGTA
This sequence comes from Viscum album, assembly GCA_963277665.1. Classification (NCBI taxonomy): domain Eukaryota; kingdom Viridiplantae; phylum Streptophyta; class Magnoliopsida; order Santalales; family Viscaceae; genus Viscum; species Viscum album. The sequence goes on along the minus strand of OY728157.1, from coordinate 1,253,828,324 downwards.
CAACCTACCGTCTCAATGAACGGTGTTATTCGTTTTTTATCTCCAAATGCTATGGAATAGTATAAAATGAATATATACTGGATATATATTATATTTAAAACATAAATACTATTCTGTATATGTTGTACCAATAACTACATGGAAAATTATTTTCCAACAAGCTCAATTTTTGACTCATGTACCAAACATCGACAAAAACGTCTGTTATGAACTCATATTATTAACCAATTATTATAACATTAAAATATCTTATATGAACTGAATAATAATCTTTATAGGATTTCCTTGAGAATTTATAAATTGACCAAAGTTTTTTATTCAGGAATATAAAGAAATGATCGAGTCAATTCGGACCCGAGGTAAGGGAACCTACCCCTCTCTTTCTTTTTAAGTACACTCTTTTATGTAATTCCTTTTAAAGCTCATATTTCTTGTTATTGGGATGTTATTTTATATTAATCTTACTGTAATTTTTATGTTAATATGATGAGAGACCCTATTCTCTCTCATCAATCCATTTTTGATGTTTTGAGTGGCGCTGTTAGGCTGCCGAATTTTCGTAAGAGATCTAACCTCTCTCTTTCTTTTTAAGTACTCTCCTTTATGTCACTTATTTTAAGCTCCTCTTTGTTATGTTGGGGGATGTTGTTTTATATTCCTCTTTCTGTAAACTTTATTTTAATATGATTAGAGACCCTATTTTCTCTCATCAATCCATTTTGGAAGTTTTAAGTGGCATCGTTAGGCTGCCGAGTTGTCGTAAGGGATTTTTCATCTCACTTTTATTCCCATGAGATTAATGCTAAATTTGCCACAATTTCCTTTTAGTGGTGTCTTTACTTCCCATTATTTTACTCATTGTGTAATATACTTCAATTTATGAGTATTTACATCAATGTTGTATTGTCCTTCTTTCACTGGGTGTATGTTTCGAAAGATACCCATGTCGGTAAGGGAACCTTTCACCCTCCACTTTTTAAAAGACTTATTTTGTTATGTATTTTAATTCACATAATATTATGTTGGGATATGTTCTTATATATCCTTATTGATTTAAATTTTATATCCATGTGATGAGATACCCTTTTTATCTCGCATCAACTCTTTTTCTGAATTTTTTAGTGACGTCATTAGGCTGTCAAATTTTGGAAAGGGAACTTCTTAACCCAAATTTGATTCTTTGGGATAAACTTGTACTCCTAGAATATGTCGTTCTATGAATATGTGTGAATAGCCTCTGATAGTTTTACACTTAATATCCACTTATATTTTTTGTATTCGTTTGTCACACATAATTATGTAATTGATTTATCCTTAAACCAAGGATACCGTCTTTGTAAGGGACTTCATCTCAATCTCCATTCATTGAGGCATATTTTGTTTTATACACAACCTTATTTTATATACTGTATAAACCCCTTTGACTTTTATGTTTATCCAAAAAGGAATCTTTTTTATATGAAGCGTTTTACTAAACATCAAAAGGGAATGTTTTTGTCGTACGTATGCGGCGACAACGAATTCTCCACCGCCGTGACCATTATTTGAGTTTCGGCTTCCTCTACAAGCCATACCTTCTTTTTAAAACAAAAATAAATACCATGTTTTACTTTTATTTTATTTTGGTATTGAAAATGGTTTTCATAATGTTTTTATATCAATGTGTTTTATTGATATCTTTTGATTGAAATTTGAAAATGTTATGTTTCCTTTATGAATGTTTTATGTGATACGATTATGTTGTGGTTCTTGGGAATTATTATGAAGATGGGTGGTTTCATGATAAACTAAGGGCGGGTGAGCCCGATATAGATCTCCAATGCATGGGGTAACACAAAGGAGTGAAACATTAAGGTTTCTCCGAAGAGATTTAGGGAATATATTGTGGTGGGTATTCCAAACGTAACCAAGAGGGTTACTCCCCACATAAGAATGTTATGAATGCCTCAAGTTACCTTTTATGTCTTATTATTTCTATGATTTATTCATGATTTTATGAGTTATGTTAAAGTGCCTATGTTTTATGGGTAAAGTATGATTTCATTATTATGTATATATGAACTCATATTTCCTTTCCATATTTTTTATAACCTTTACTGAGATATTTATTCTCATCCCATGTTTTTTGAAATGTTTTTCACAGGTCAAGGGAAAGGTACATGATATGAAGATAATGTCAAGGAAGTGTCAAGAAAGAATCCATGTTTTATTTTAAATATGTTTCTGTTGATGGGAAAAAAATGAATACTATCTTTATGTAACCACTTTTTTTAAATGTGGAATGTAATGCACATTTTATGATCTAATTCTCTAAAACTCTAAACCTGAAAAGATCCTCAATGTGTAATCTGGTAATAACTCAAGATTAAGTAAGGTTTAAGGCTGGGGATTTATATATTCCACCCTTAATATATAAATTTTAATTATTAATTTTCTATTTTTAATCTTAAATTTTCATTAATTTCATCGAAAAAAATCTAATTCAATGATCGGGATAATCATATAATAAAAACACATGTTAGACTTTAATTTAGTTGGATAAAAAAGGAACACTCATTCATTAGTTTTATCTATATATATTATGTGAGTTCTATTTTTATTTTATTAAAATTACATACTCATAGTGAATTTGAATGTTTTTTATTCATCATTTATCCCTTCCATGTTTCACATTTTATCACTACTCACTAGAGAGTAAAAATTTATTATTTTGATTATACCCCATAACATGGACCTCTTTTCCAAATACCTCCATCAAATTACAATCATGATGATTTTTTTCATTTTCCATTTTGTTAGTTAATTTATTAAAACATAAAAAAATGTGTTATTCTATATTGTTATTATTTTTGAAATCCCATTCTTTATTCGATGTGTTAATAAATAATTTTCAACCATAATAGAAGTGTGATTTTTCAATTATCATTTCAATAAAAAAATTTCATCCTTCATGTATAATTTTTATCTATTTTTATATTTTGATTGATGATTTATATTGATTTATTTTAGGTTTTAGTAAACATAAAGTTACCCATATTATGGTAGTCTTTCACAAAACATATGTATCGCTTTTATACTTATATTTATATAAGTTACATAGTTCGACACAAATCTCTATAAATCATTTTTATAGAGTTTGAGTCCCTCTATATAACTTTCAATAGGGATTTAATACTATATTCACCCCCTATATAGGGAGTAAAATGACTCTTATATGTCCACATTAATAAAATTACAATAAATTATACTTTGAATTTGAGCTATCTTATAGATTTTTTATGTTATTTTTTCCTATCTCATAAGTAATTATTCTAATTTTTTGTGAACTAAATGCCACATCTAATTTATAATAGAATTTGGAATTAATTCTAAATTACTATTATTAGAATATAGTGTTCCTTATAAATAAATTATAATTGATTTCATAGATCACATTTATTACTAATGAATGATTATGACAGTGTTGTCTACAATTTAGGATCAAATTCATTGAATGTAATATATAAACGTGACAATGAAACCAATTTCAATAAAGAATTTCTGAATTATCTAAATACTTTTAGTGATATTTTTTGTAGTATTTTTAGTGAGACTTAATAATTTCTTCTACTTTTTATGATTTGTTATAAAACCTCATATTTTTTCTTTTATAATCCTTTAATTATATTTTTATGATTGATATGATTATATCTACCACAACTAATGATTTAGAACATGGATGTTTGAGATTGTCTAGGGTACTTGAATGAGGTGAATTATAACTTCTATTCAACTTATATTTATAAAAAAGTTCCTTCGATAACTGGATTTGATACTAAATTAGGTATCCCAAACTAAACAAAATTTAATCCCACTACATTCCCTTCCCGACTATACATATGTTATAATAATTTTCATCACCTGGGGGATGGAAGGAGAATAAATTGGTGATATAAAATTCTATATAAATCAAAACCATATCAGTAAGTTAAAACATGTGAAAAAACATGCATTGGGGGGATTATTGGAATTATAGACCATATGATCGTATGTGGTAATCATAAAACATTCTTGATCATTTTGTATCATGATATTGGAAAACAATTCAACCAAAATATCATTGAGTAATTATAATAAATAAAAAATGGTATAAAAGAATATAATATTTGTCCTTATTCATTTCAGAATAATAAATGTATGTGGAATAACATACTAATTTTTTAAAATCCTAATCATTGTGAGTCACTCAATTACAACCATGCTTGATAAAAAACAAAATAATTTTTAAATAAATGTCTCTTGAAAACTAAATCCATAACCATTTCATTGTATAGTTATATATGACCCCAAACATCATTTTTCAAAAATAAGTCTTCCAATTGAAATAATAATTCCCTATATCATATAAAACCCATAAAAACAATTTAGATTCATAAATATGACGCCCCATACCTTTACTCCTAGATACAGTGCTATAAATACATATATTACATACATTATTTTATTCCATATAAAAAATATTGGATACAACGATGCTTAATTAAAAAATCACTAAAAATTATTTAATTCATTAAATCTGAAGGATCATTTAATTTTTAGTGATTTTTATAATTTGGATAGCTCATAAACCAATTATACTAAATTAATTCTCTAACGATTAAAATTTTATTTAAATGTGTAAACGGAACTACAAAATCCATAATAATTATTCAAAAAGACCCATAATTTCATCAATGCATTATATCCATATATGCATGTAACGTTTACAACTTTTTATTACATCCTTGGGGAAGGAAAACTTAATATGGGTCGAGTATAGACATTTAGTTATGGAAAACATGTAATTGATGAAATCATGTATAAAAATGATATATATAATATGGAAAGAATATGTAAATAAAATGAATCCATAATCATCATGAAATTAGTAAATTTATATATACCTCAGTATAAATTAAAACAAGGATAATAGTCATGTGGATCTCATAATTATGAAATTCATAAATCCACACATCCAAAACCTATTTTTAAGGCATTGTGTCGTGATAGTTTACTTTTCATTGAGACAGAAGATGGGACATCTAGCTTAATTTGGGAGGAAACCACTAAATTACCAAACCTGTATTTCCCCACAAGACATATAGATAAATCTAGAGGATATATAATTTTAGACACTGCCAATCCCAAGATTATGTCCATTATATTCATCATAAGATTCATTAAACCTTTAATACCATTTCCTCGGAACCACTTGCATGAAAAAAACATGGATACTAGTAAAATAAAAAATATGGAATGTCAATATTTTTCCCATGTTAATAAAATGGATAACATGATTATATCTCATCTAAATAATTAAAGTGAATTGTCAATAAATATATAGTGTAGATACCAATAATCATCTATATTGAAATATTATTACCTTACCCCCATGTTAATAAAATTTATATCATGAATCTAACCAACACAAAGGAAATAGGTGGATGGTCAAAAAATACATAATCAAAATTCCAATATTTACATCTATTTTAATTTTTATATATTCACCCATTATAATAAAAAACATACATTCTTGGTGGACATCATTTAAATTTTGTTATGTAAAATGAGATGATCATGTTTTATAGAATAATGTGTTAAAGATTAAACAATACTAGAATAACATTATCATATGTCATCCATGTAAGTAATGATAATTTTTTCAAAATATCCCACAAAGTAATAAATATGTGTAAAAGGGGTTATTTGGTCCAAATTTACATCTATGGAAACAAATTATGGAATACCATATAATATAATCATTGTTTTGAATATACAAAACATATATAAAATGTGTTAAATGGAATTATCATAACTGAAAGAATAAAAATTTTGTTAATGAAAACTCATAATGTTATGAAAAATACTGTGTTAATATATATTTGAATTAGGTTTTATTATATGGGTAGTAAATCCAATTAAATAAAATAGTAAAAAAATTATATATTCATGGTCATTTAATACACCTTGTACTAAATGAATAGTGCATAAAATTTATTATGTCTCAAAGAATTAGTGTTGAGACTGTGAAAAATATTTATTAATGTGTAACACATGATTAAAAATGAATTTAAAGAGAGTTACTTTAATTGAAATTTAAATATAGTGATTAAATGATCATTCATTATATTATATCTGTATTATGTAATATATAAAACACATAAATGAAATAAGATCCAAATTACTAAACAAGTCTCAAAGAGGGGAAATTGATATGAATATCACTACCTATGGTCTTAAAGATAATGAAAATCAAATAAAATTGTTTATAAAAAGAATGATCACCTCAATAACATGATTCATAAACTTAATTATATAAATTTTAATACATACTTTTCATAAATAATATTTTATGACATGAATTCAAGAAATTTTTCACATAATGTGTTCATAGACATGATCAATTGTAATGACCCAATGTCTTTCAATAGAAATTCCCTTCTTTTAATTATGTCATAAAAAACATGAAAACACATCATAATGAACTACTGTGTGCTAGGTGACCTTTAAACATAATTTTTTCACTTTTGTGTTTTGAATTCTGAAAATCGGACATACACTGTTGTGTTCAAGAATATTTTTGGAGTCTAATAAAACAAAAATATTTTATGGTGAATAGTAACGTACCCTTATGAATAGTAACATACCCTTAAAAATATTATTATGACCCTTATGAAAAGTAAATCATCCTACATAAGTGTAGCCTTACCCAAGAATAATTAAATAAAATTTATATATCTTAGAAAGTGACAATTTGACCTTGGGCAATGTTTTGGTCTTTTGTAATTCATAATTAATTATTTATAATTAATTAATTAATTTAAAAGAAAATTTATTTTCATAAAATGTGTTAATAAATTAAAAAATAATTTCTTTATAGTTTTTAGATAATTTTATAATACCTAACGTAATTATTGAAAGCAATATAAAATCAGTTTTAATTTTAAAAACTGTTTTTTATGTAAATTTTGAATTTAATTAAGTATTAAATTAATAATAATTACAAAACTATTTTTGAAAAGTTGACTTCATTTTTGGATTCTACACGTCAAAAATTGTATGGGTTAAATTTTTGGGATCTTCCTGAAATACTTGAATTTTTGATGAATTGTGAAACACCATAATTTACAAAATAAGCTAAATAATCTAATTATAAAGTCATGTGTGATGTTCTGATGATGTAAGCACACTTGGTTCGGGATCACATGATAAGATTACTATTATTGGTCATTGAGGACTCACTATTCCTAGCCTTAGGGGAAATTAATAATCTAATTAATTTTATATTAAGGAAACCCCTCTCTCCTCCACTATAAATACTACTGTTCACCCACTAATTTTCTCAAACCTCTCAAGCACCAAGCCTTCACTTAACTCTGCCCAAACATACTATCTAGCCCCTCTCCCACGTTCAATAGAATGTTTTCTCATCAAAAGATCAAGCCTAGCTTCCTCAAGGATGATCTCATGAGGAAAATTTAAGAGGTAATTTCTCTCCCTCTTTCCCTTTAATTTCTTTTCAAGTTCATGTTCATTTCCTGATCTCTCCCCAGCTATCTTCATCCAAATGTTATTGTAAATCCAATATTATAAATTTACTAGAATTATATGATGCAAATGGGATATTATATAATCCAACCCCATTTCTCTCTTCCTTTTATTTTATTAAGGAGAAAGTTGTTCGTGAGATGTTAATTTATCACCTTCAAGAACGAAATGTTTTCTTCTTCCATTTCTACCTTCAAATCTGGTCATGAAACCATTTTTATGGTTGAACCAGAACATTTTATATATATTATCTCCTTTTTAATATTCTTTAACTAACATATGACCATATTTCAAGTGATAAAATAAAACAAGTTCATTATGATCGAAAAATTGCTCAAAATAACCCAATCAATCATCATTTAATTATTATCTGATGGTTCATCCACATGGATATAATATAATTCATTATAATATAATTAGAACTCTAGTAATATCATTAATAACCTGAAACATTAGTTCTGGATGTTTACCCATGTTCTACCCGATCTTCAATTTAATAATACATGTGAACCACTCAAGAAAACCATAAAAACAAACATTCTCGAACAATGTTTCTAAACACTATAACTCATCAAAAGGAACATAAAATAACTTAATAAAACTATAATGAACCATATTATTGTACACAAGGTTCTTTATTTCTAATTAATGAATATAATGTCATTATACATGACATTAAAGAGAAGGAATCATTCAGATACAAAGTAAGGGGAAATTCTCGAATCCAACTTTCATCCATCGCGATCTCCCTCTTTCACTCCATTTTGAAATGGTTACTCCTGAAATATCATTTTTCATCAATTTAATTTCTTTTTATGGGATATAAATGTTTACCACTATTTTTTATGTCAAAAAAATGTTTTCCAAAAGAACTCTTCTTTCATGATCACACCTTTTACTTCTCATTCAAGATTTACGGTTCTTGTATCAAGTATGTTATTCGCTCTTTATTTTGGGAACCCAATTTTTATGAATGTGTTCTTATGAGAATGAACCCATTCCTTTTAATGGGTTAGTTATGTATATTTATTCTATATGTTCATTGTGGCATGAATGATAAATGATAATTTTATGATGTGACGGGTGTGCCCAGAATTATACAGTGCTCCAATGCATTAGGTAAAGTGATGAATCTCATGAGTAAATGTGAAATGATGTGTGAATAAGATTTTATCTTGGTTCACAAATATGTTTGGTAGTTAACCACAAATACAAAATGTTCCATTTTTATGCATTTCTATGTTTCAAGTCTTTTATTTATGCTTCCTCCCAGGTTCATGATCTTTTTTTTCATGTTATGACTATGCTCACCCCATGCTATATTGTTCTTACCTATCCTCTTACTGGGATTTTACCTAAACCATTTTGATGTATATCCTCATTTTGATAAATGTAATAAGGAGAGGAAAAGTTCCAATAAGAAGCTAGTGAAGAAGAAATTAATTAAATGTTTATGCCAAATGTTGTAATTATTATGCATGGTACTAGTTTTCCCATGAAACTAAACCTTTGGATCCTCTATGTGTAATACTATTATGTTTTTATCATTAAAATTATGTAATAGTAATTTATGAAAATGAAGGGTCTCTATAGTTTGTATCAGAGGTAAGTTTTAGTTAATTTTGGGATTAGGATTAGTGAACCCTAGAGAAAACCTCTAGCATGAGACTAAATACAATTATGCACACAAGATGCTTTACATAGGGATCCCATATGTTATGTTTTTTGGAATCTATTGTTTAAATGAATAATTTGTTCAAGAATTGTTTACTTATGTTTTGTTCTAACCTTTTCTATTTTAGAAAATGGTGGGAACCAGTAGAAATCAAGCAAAAAAATCTTGCGAAGGCCAATGCAATGATTGCCTGAATGACATCCCCATTGATTTGTGAGGTGGAGTTCAAAAATGTATGGCGATGCTTACCCAATTATGTCAGGTTATAACGAATAACCATAATAATGGAGAATTTCCTCCTACACAAAAGAGGGATAAACTTGTTATCGACTATTTTATTCGGCAATGACCACCGATGTTTTTTGGATCTTCTGATCAACTTGTTGCGGAATAATGGGTGACCTCCGTGGAGAATAAATTTTATGTTCTTCACTGTTCTGAGACAGAGAAGGTTACCCTAGCTATTTTTTGTCTAGATGGAGAATCCGATCCATGGTGGGTTTTGATTAATAACACTAATCCATGGGAGGAAATTGAAGAGATGGAATTGGAAAACATTAAGATAAAATTTCTTAATAAGTATTTCCCACGAACTCTTCGTACAAAGATAGAGAGAGAATTCATAGACCTCAAGGAAAAAAAGGAGAATCTATCACAACCTACAAAGTGAATTTCTCAAGGATTTCAAGGTATGATTAGGGTTTTTTTATCAACAATGATAAAAAAAATTCTGGATTCTTTAGTGGATTAAAACCACACCTTCAAAAGGCTCTTGAAATTCAAGACATTGTGAGTTATGAAGAATTTGTTCAATTTTCTCTCAAATTGGAGATGGATTTTGGAGAATGGTCCCATGGATATGGGGATATGAAATGAAATATGTTGTTTCATGCTAGTGGCTCTAATGATAAGGGTGGTAAGAAAAGTCGATGACCCACATGCAAAAAATGTTGAACGTTGCACCATGGGAACTACCTCAATGGGACATGGAAATGCTTCAAGTGTGGGAAAGAAGGACATCATCCTAAATAGTGTCGAAAAGACACGAAAAGGAAGGAGAATGTTGCAGATGAAATGAGAGAACAACTCATGGTTCAATGCTACAACTATAGGGAGATAGGGCACTATGAAAACCATTGCACTGAACCTCGTGTTCTCAAGGGTAATCAGCGTCAGCTTCCACTGAAGCCAAAAGAACAAGGGAAGGCTTATTCCATCACTAATGTGGAAGTGGATAAAGATAATGAAGTAATACATTGTACACTTCCTATTCACTCAGGAATGGAAAAGGTCTTATTTTTTTCTAGTTCTATGCATTCCTTTATATACAGAAAGTTTTCTAGAACTAAAGAATCGTTGCCTTGAAATCTAAAATTATAGATATCTGTAAAAATACCAAGTGGTGAAATCATTGCAACTCAAGTGTTTGACTCCTCTCCTGTTGGTATATGTGAGAATTTTCTTCTGGAGAATATCGTAATAATTCCTTTGGTGGAATTCGATGCTATAATGGGAATGGATTGGCTCTCATTATATAGAGCACAAATCATCTGTCAGGAAAATGAAATATCTTTTCATATTCAGATCCATCCCATGATTCTCTAAAAATGCAAGAAGAATCATGAATCTCTTATGAAAAACTCTTCAATGGAATGGGTGTTGATTCTCTATGAAGAAGCATACCTCTCCCAAATGGATGAGTCGGAGGAAAGTGCCAACCGTGAGGAAATTCCAATCATGAGGAAATACATCGATGTATTTTTGGAAGAGTTTCCCGGAATTCCCCGGATCGTGAGGTAGAGTTCTCAATTGAATTCATTCCCAGAGCTACTCCTATCTTGAAGTGTCTTATATAATGGATCCTATCAAACTGGAGGAGTTAAAGAAGAAGCTACAAGAGAATCTAGACAAAGGGTCCATACGCCCTAGTGCATCACCTTGGGGTGCGCTAGTGCTCTTTCTAAAGAAGAAGGATGGAACAATGCATCTTTGTATCGATTAACGAGAACTCAACAAGATCACCATAAAGAACAAGTACCCTCTCCCTAGGATTGATGACATGTTCGATCAGTTATGAGGAGCTCAATACTTCTCAAATGTGTATCTTTGTTTTGGATATCATTGGGTAATGGTGAAGAAGGAAGATATTCGGAACACTGCCTTCCATACAAGGTATGGGCACTATGAGTTTTTGGTGATGCCCTTCAGACTTACTAATTCCCCTACAATCTTCATGGATTTTTTGAATAGAGTCTTTAAACATTACCTCAACAAATTTTTGGTAGTGTTAATGGATGATATTCTCATCTACTCCACGAGCAAGGAGGAACCTGAAGAACATCTAAGACTTGTGTTGGCGACATTAAGAAAGGAGAAGTTATACACCAAGTTCAAAAAATGTGACTTTTGGATGAATCAAGTAACTTTTTTGGGACATGTGATCACAAGTGTGGTAATTTCTGCAGATCCTTCAAAGACTAAGGCAATTAAAGAAATGGCCCACGCCCTCTAGTGTCATAGAAATCTATAGTTTTCTTTGATTTGCAGGGTACTACCGATGTTTTGTGAGAAACTTATCATGATTGTCAAGCCCGCTAACTATGTTAACAAGTAAAGGGGTAAAATATGTCTGGATGGAAGAATGTGAGGGAAGCTTCAAATAGATAAATAGAGGCTGATCGCTGCACCTGTACTCACACTACCTAAAAGTGAACAATGCTTTTTGATATACAGTGATGTTTCAAAGAAAGGATTGGGTTGTGCATTCATTAAATATGATAATATGATAGCCTATGCATCACAACAGTTGAAGATTCATGAGCAGAACTACCCAATGCATGATCTAGAGCTGGCAGCCGTGATATTTTCCTTAAAAATATGGCGGCACTACCTTTATGGTGAGAAGTGTGACATATACACCAACCACAAGAGCCTAATGTATATATTCACACAAAAGGATCTCAACATGCGACATAGGATATTGTTAGATTTAATCAAGGATTGTGATTTATCTATTCACTATCATCCTGGAAAGGCAAACAAGGTAGCAGATGCACTATGTAGAAAAGAACATACTACTCTATCCATGCTGCGGATTGAGAAAGACCATATCTTCTGGGATTTGCAAAGAATGGATTTGGAAATCATAAGGGCATGGGATACATCCTACCTTTCCCAAATGATTGAGCAACCATCCATCCAGTAGAATATTAAGGAAGCATAATGGGATGATGTGGAGATAAAAAAGAGGGTGAATGTAGTAAAGGAAGGTAAGCTGCAAGAATTCCATATCAATGATAATGGTGTGATTCGGTTTGGATCGCGGCTTTGCATTCCTTCATCACCCGGGATAAAGATGGAGCTATTGGAAAATGCACATAGATAAACTTTATCTATCCATATTGGGATTAAAAAGATGTATCGTGATCTCCGAGAACACTTCTGGTGGGATAAAAAGAAGAAGGAGATTGCAGAATATATATCAAGGTGCTTGGTATGTCAGAAAATTAAAGCTAAGCGACAAAAGTCCAATGGTATGATGCAACCATTTCCTATTCCCATCTGGAAATGGGAAAATGTTACGATGCACTTTTTCATGGGTCTCCCAAAGACACCAAAGTGAAATAATGTGATATGGGTTGTGGTTTCCCAACTCACCAAGACTACCTATTTTATCATTATTCGGGAAGATATCTCATTTAAACAACTTGAAAAGATATATTTGAAGGAAGTGGTGAGACTACATTGAGTTTCACTCTCTATTGTCTCTAACCATGATCCAAGGTACACATATAAATTATGGATAAGTCGTCAACAAGCTTGGAGTACTGAATTAAATTTTAGCATGACTTATCACCCCACAACTGATGGGAAGTCTGAAAGGACTATTCAGATGCTTGAAGATTTTCTAAGAGCCTGCTCTCTAGAATTCAAAGGTGAATGGGATCAGCATCTCCCATTGGTTGATTTCTCATAAAAAATAGCTTCCACTCGATTATTCAGATTGCTCAATATGATGCCCTGTATGGAAAGCGATGTAGATTTCTAACCTGTTGGGATGAATTTGGAGAAAGAAAGCTACATGGAACCAATTTTGTTCAAGAGATGATAGAGAAGGTTCAAGTCATACAGAAACACATCAAAGCTGCTCATAGTCGGCAAAAGAGCTATGCTGACAACTCTCAAAGGGACTTGGAGTTCGAGGTTGGAGATAAATTCTTCCTTTTAATATCTTCATGGAAGAGAGTCATGCGATTCAGGAAGAAAGGGAAGCTAAGCCCAAGGTATATTGGCCCCTTTGAGATCCCTGACCACATTGGAGCCATGGCCTATCATCTTTCACTTCCACAGAATATGGATCATGTACATGATGTTTTTCACATATCACTCCTGAGGAAGTACAAATCGAACCCCTCACATGTACTAATCTCAGACGTGGTACAATTGGATGATGATCGTTCCTATGAGGAGAATCCGGTAGTGATTCTAGATCGAAGAGATAAGGTTATACGCAACAAGACAACCCATCTTTTCAAATTGTTGTTGAGAAAAAATACATTTGAGGAAGAAACTTGGGAACCTGAAGAGGCAATGAAGGAGAAGCACCCTCACCTGTTTGTGAAAAGTGAAATTTCAAGGGCGAAATTTCTTAAGTGGGGAAGAATGTAATGACCCAAATATTTTCAATGGAATTTTCTTCTTATAATTTCATCATAAAATAACACGAAAACACAACATAATGAACTACTAAGTGCTAAGTGACCTTTAAACAAATGTTTGTCACTTCAGTGTTTTGAATTTCAAAAATCCGACATACATGGTTGTGTTCAAGATGATTTTTGGAGACTAATGAAACAAAAATAATTTTTTGTGAATACTAACCTACCCTTATGAATAGTAACATACACTTTTGAATAGTAATGTGGCCCTTATGAATATTAAATCATCCAAAATAAGAGTAACATTACCCAAGAATAATTAAATAAAATTTAGAAATCTTAGAAAGTGACAATTTGACCTTGGTAAACTTTTTCGTATTTTGTAAGTCATAAATAATTACTTATAATTAATTAATTAATTTTAAATAATTTTTTTTCTTAAAATGTTTTCATAAATTAAAAAATAATTGTCTTATAGTTTTTAGATAATTTTATAAGACCTTACGTATGTTTTGAAAGCACTATAAAATCAGTTTTAATTTCAAAACTGTTTTTTAATGTAAATTATGATTTTAATTAAATATTAAATTAATAATATTTAGAAAATTATTTTTAAAAAATGGTCTTCATTTTTGGATTCTATACATCTAAAATTGGTTGCGGTAAATTTTTGGGATTTTTCTGAAATACTTGAATTTTTTATGAATAGTGAAATACCATAATTTACAAAATAATCTAAATAAGCTAATTATAGAGTCATGTGTGATTTTCTGCTGATGTAAGACCACATGGTTTGGGATCACATGATAAAATTACAATTTTTGGTCATTGAGGACTCACTATTCCCTATCTTAGGGGAAATTAATCAAGTACTAAATTTTATATTAAGGAAACCCCTCTCCCCTCCACTATAAATACCACTTTTCACACCCTCATTTCCTCACACCTCTAAAGCTCCAAGCCTTCTATAAACTCTGCCCAAATATCCTCCTTAGCCCCTCTCCCACTTTCAATAGTTATTGGTCTCATCAAAAGTCCAATCCTATCTTCTTTAAGGAGGATCTCAAGAGGAAGATTTAGGAGGTAATTTCTCTCCCTCTTCTCCGTTAATTTCATTTCAAGTTCAAGTTCATTTCTTGATCTGTCCCCATC
This sequence comes from Viscum album, assembly GCA_963277665.1. NCBI lineage: Eukaryota > Viridiplantae > Streptophyta > Magnoliopsida > Santalales > Viscaceae > Viscum > Viscum album. Next base: position 1,253,813,273 of record OY728157.1, on the reverse strand, counting down.
TATCTTCAACCAAATGGTATTGTAACTACATTATTATACATGTACTGGAATTTTATGATGAAAATGTTATATTATATCATCAATCCCTTTTTCCCTCTTCCTTTTATTTTATTAAGGAGAACGTTGTTCGTGAGGTGTTAATTTATCACCTTCAAGAACGACATGTTTTCGTCTTCCATTTCTACCTTCAGATCTGGTCATGAAACACTTTTTATGGTTGAAACAGAACATATTATATGTATTATCTCCTATTTAATGTTCTGGAACTAACTTCTGACCATATTTCTAATGATAAAATAAACAAAGTTCATTATGATCGAAAAATCACTCAAATTAACCCAATCAATCATCATCTAATTATTATCTAATGGTTTATCCACATGAATCTAATATAATTCATTATAAGATCATAAAAACTCTTTTAATATCATTAATAACATGAAACATCAATTCTGGATGTTTACACATGTTCTACCCGAACATCAATTTAAGAATACAAGTTAACCACTGAAGAAAACCATAAAAACAAACATTCCTGAAAAATGCTTTTAAACTCTATAACTCATAAAAAGGAACATAAAATAAAATAATAAATCCACAATGAACAATATTATTGTACAAAAGGTTCTGTACTTCGAATTAATAAATATAATTTCGTTATACATGACATTAACGAAAAGGAAGCATTCAGATACAAAGTGAGGGGAAATTCTCAAATCCAACTTTCAACCTTCGGGTTTCCCTCTTTCATTCCAATTTTTTATAGTTACCCCTCAAAAAATAATTTTTTCATCATTGTATTTACATTTCTTGGATATACATGTCTACCACTATTGTCTATGTCAAAAAAAATGTTTTCCAAAATAACACTTATTTCAATAACAAACCTTTTACTTCACATTCAAGATTTACGGTTCTTGTATCATGTATGTTATTCTCTCTTTCTTTTGGGAACCCAATGTTTATGAATGTGTTCTTATGAGTTGAAACCCATTCATTTTCATGGGTTAGTTATGTTCATTTATGCTATATATTCATTTTGTAATGCAAGATAAATGATAATGTTATGATGTGACGGGTGCACCAAAATTATATATAGCAATATGAATGTTTTAATGTGACGGGTGCGCCCTGAATTATATAGCACTCCAATTAATTGGGTAAAGTGATGAATCTCATGAGTAAATGTGAAATGATGTGTGAACAAGATGCTAGATTGGTTCAAAAATATGTGTGGTAGTTATCCACTAGGACATGATGTTTAATTTTTATGCATTTCCATATTTCAAGTCTTATATTTATGCTTCATCTCATGTTCATGATCTTTTTTTCCATGTTATGACTATGCTCAACCCATGATATATTGTTCTTACCCATCCTCTTACTGGGATTTTAGCTCAACCCTTTTTATGTATATACTCAAGTGGCTACATGAAATAAGGAGAGGAAAAGTGCCAATAAGAAGTTAGAGAAGAATAAATTAAATAAATGTTTATTCCTGATGTTGTAATTGTTATGTATGGTCCATGTTTTCCCAAGACACTAAACATTTGTATCTTCTATTTGTAATATTATTATGTTGTTTATATTTAAAATGATGTAATAGTAATGTATGAAAAGGCAGGGTCAATATATCAATTGTACTAGTTTCAAACATGGGGTGTCAATATTAAATATTAATCAAATTTTAATCACTAATTTTTCATTAATGTTGATTTTATTTGTCACGAACCAACCTGGGTCGACCCTGAACCGGTCACCCGAGGTGGTCCGTGACATGGCCAGAGAGGCGTTCCCGATCCTCCCGAGCTAGCGACAAGCGCCAGGGCATCAACTGAGGATGTGGGAACGATTTCAACCTATATAAATAAATAAGACTGCAAAGATAATATAGAGCAGTGTAGAAAAGATAAACCAAACAAAGTGACTAAACAGGAATAGGAGAAAAATAAAACTGACCAAACATGACGTCCGAAAAAACTCCATGCGACCTCACGGGTCTCTCTTCGACTCAACAATCAAGTGTCACCCTAGGCGAGCGCACTCAATCTATAGCCTGCACAAACACTAAAAACAGAAAAGAACTATAGGCGTGAGTATTAAAACTCACTAGACTAGCCCAATATCTATTCCCAATGCACTACCATTAAAATAAAAGAAACTTCATTTCAAGTTTGAACAACAATTTATAAAAGTATGTTTTTCTAATTATTATACTTAAAAACAAAGTACGAACCATTGCACTTAACCATTTCCAAATTTGGGTTCAATTCATTAGTGTAAATGAAATTTTAGGAAAAGGGAAAGTGATGTTCATATTTTCAAATTTGTACAAAGAGAAGTAAACACTTTCATTTGAAAACCATTTTTAGAAACCTAATCAGAATCAATTTACCACTTTCCAAGGAAAACAATACACCCGAATACACGAAGTAAAACACACAACAAGGTAAATGTAGGTATACATGTGAGCATCATAATCACTACTGCAAGAAACAAAAGCTGAATAGACATGGGGGAACCTAGGAGATCGAGAATAAACTAGAAGACACCAATACATGATAAATCATCCTTACCGACATGTCATGATGAAATCAAAACGCACAATACGCTCAACCATCCACTCTCAGGAAGGTTGAGGGAAAATCCCATAGTAATAAACCCAATATATCCACCAACTATGGGCCACTGGTCAGAACCATAACCAACCAGTGAAACAAACATTCTTAAAATATTCTCTCAATATGCCAGATTCCCATGTCTTAGGTGTTTAAAAAGGGGGTGAGCCAACCGATGCCAACCGAGCATCCAATCAGATATATATGTATATAAATCACAACATGCATCACCCCGAGCCACTCCATGGTACAACCTCTTGCCTTTAACTACTCAATTACCCAAGAGCCTCTAAAAGCAAACTCCCAAACAATCAATTTCAACCAAGGCATGAGAGTCTTCCTGAGAGTGTTTTTATCAAAACATTTTCATCTCTTTCCATAAAGTTCCAAACGGGCATTAAATACATTTCAAAATCACTACTCAAAAAATGTACAACATCTTTATAAGACCAAACCCAGTTTAAAACCATTTAAAGAACCCCCAAAACACTACTTTACAGGCTGACAATATTTTTATAAACAAAACCAAACCAAAACATTTAGTTTTTCCAAATAAACTTTAAGAGCCAACCAGGAAACTTCTCAAAAGAACCAAAGTACTTGTTCATGATTCAAAAGAAATCATTTCTCATTAAACCAGAACTCTATTTTACATTCTGTGAATTATATTTAATAGCCAAATGGGAATTCTTTCATTATTGGGTGTCCTCTAGTCAAAAAAATATTTCACGTGTCCTGTATAAAATAAACATCTCTTTTTACACTAAATAATCATTTAAAGATTAACTATATTATATTAAAAATTAATTATCGTATATTATCTCACATTATTTAGAATTAATAAAATATTTATTTTGAACAATTAGTGTGCGCAAATATTTGGAAATAATGTAGCTTAAATTTTAAAAGCAGTGCAAAGGGAACCTACCTCAGATACATGATGCGATGAAACTACACACATTCGAAAATGCACGGAAAAGTACAACGCCCTACATAATAAATATAAAGGACTCAAAACACATCCAAAAACTCACAAGAGCTTGTGAAACCAAGCGTCGGGGAGAAACTCTCACCTCGAAACTGAAGCACAACGACAACACAAACTCGGAATCACTCCGCGCGGGTTCTAAAACAATAATCCTACCAAAAAACATAAGTTGATAAATCCCCCTAACAATGCAAAGGCCAAAGAAAGAATAATAATAATTATAATAATAAGAATAATAATAATAACAATAATAATAATATTATTATTATTAATATTATTATTATTATTATTATTATTATTAATAAGAATAATAATAATAATAATAGTAATAATAAAAATAATAATGAAAATAATAATAATAATAATAATAACACTAATAATAATAAATTAATAATAATAATAATAATAATAAAAGTAAATTGAAAATAACAAAAAAAAAAGGAACCTTTCAAGGGGGCGCAGGTCTGGCAGTAGGCGGGACTGGAGGAGGCCGGCGGGGTTGTGTGTGTGCTGGACAGGAGGTCATCATGACATCAAAAAGGGGGTGCACTACAACGGGATGGGCTGAGGAGAGGCGGCTGGGTCCGAGGCTGAGGAGATGTGGCGGGTGTGCTGCAAGAGGAGTCGGGGTCGACCCACATAGGGAGGCAAGGGAGAGGTCGCCGCTGTGACCCTTTGGAAGCAGGAGCCCCTGAACAGGGAGAAAATCCTGGGGCGCACCTGGTGTGAAAGGGAGGTCGAGGGGGAATCCTACTGTGACGGAGGAGTCGGCTAGGTGCAGGAGAGGGGCACCGTATGTGGGGGGAGGAGAAGAGGAGGCGGTGGGTGCGCTGGTCGGATTGCGCAAGGAGTTAAGGTGGAGAGGGGTGCAGGCTGGCTATTGAGGAGGCCAAGCGGGGGTTGCCGTCACTGTCGAGGGGTAGGAGAAGCGTCGGGAGGGCCTGCTGTGGTGGGTGCGGGACGAGGGGATGTAGAAGGGAGGGATATGAGGGGTGGCGGCCTAGAGAGAAGAGAGATGTAAAAAAATGAGGGGGTGGGCCTCTAGGGTTAGAAGAAATGAAGAAAAAATAATAATAATAAAGTAAATGAAATAAAAAATTGAAACAAAATCATATAAATAAAACAAAGTAAAAAAATACTCATAATAAAAGTACGACACATAAATAAAATGGTTTCATATTATTTTACTAATAATTAAAATAACAAAAATGACATGCAGTTTCATGAGTGAAGCCACGCGGTGCCGCGCTCCACCCGTGCGTCCAGCGATGTCGAACCCAAAACGTGCACTTTTAATCGAAAACTCAAAAACTACGTCTGGGACTCACCCCGGACCCCAGAGAAGATATTTTAAGATAGAAAAATAATTAAAATAGATTGATAACATGGGTCAGGGTGTGAAAATTCTTCCCACCATAACGCTTTCTGTCCCCAGAAATCCATGACACCAACTAGTCGATCGATCAACACCGAAGGATTCCACACAACACGATCCAACCTTTTATCCCTAGGACATCACACCGACTACCAGCGGGACTGAACCTCATCGCCCGGAACAAATCACCAACATAGGGGAGGCATAAACGGGCTTCCCACCATAAGAAATAAACTAGCATTCGATAACAACTTAAGAGAACACCCAAAGAGACGGCGTGTCTCCCCACCATAAAGAACCAACCTACTAACGCCCAACCAGAAAACCAACTTAGACCTGTACCATGCCTCACTCAAGCTAGAAAGATCACAACAAGGACCTTTAAGATAATTACTCCCATCCAAATAGGACAGAATCTTAAATGGATACTTCACACAAACTAAAAACCCTAACCCCTCAGGCAGGGAGGTAGGGCCCAAGGATTAGATCAATGAAACTATGACGTACAACATCTCACGACCCATAACTTCAGGATGGATACAAACTGAAGTCGCAAATGATTCACATGGATGACCCACGCTAGGTCACTGATCAGAAACTTTCATCCAAAAGGCACAATTACCAACATTGTGTGAGGGATAAGTCCATCACGCACTTTGTGACAAGAGGAAAACTACAACGATAGAGAAACCAGAGCAGCAGCACCAGAACTATCTCACCACAATGTAGAGGCACAAATTTAACCAGACTCCTTAAAAATTACTCAGGGGGTTCCTGACTATGCGTCAGCTTTACTCCGAGGCCTCTTGGCTAGAGATCTGATGGATTAAGAATCTTCTGCCTTGCAGTCAGGTTTCAATAATCCCAACAAGAAACTTACATCTTTTGATTTGACAAAGGAAAGGATCCAATTTTTAAAATAAAACCACACTGACATTGAAAACCAAAGTTCATAAAAAGACAAACAACATTCCCATACATTTCAAACCCAAAAAACACCCATACAATAGCCACGATAGGAGGCCCCTTACACTGGAAGGAAACATACATAAGATACTTTATACAAAAACCCAACATCACATCACTTCTGAGAACTTCCACTATGACACTTTCTAGAAACGCCCCGACAGAATCGTCGCAAGTGACCCATGCATCCACATGCATGGCAGGGCTTCAGAGCGCTTGCGCATGACGGCTTCTTGTGACCCTGCTTACCACACTAATAACACACAATAATATCTCACTCTGAAGAGGTTGATGAAATATCTTTAGGCCTCCTGATTCCATGACCTGTTCCATCCAATTTCATTTGCTTACTCATCTCCTTTCCAAAATCTTCACCAGTTCTCATTATGATCGAAGTAGGGAGAACTACTTCGAGCACTCCTGTCATCACGGCTTTGACATGAATGGTTTTTCTCACCACATCTACAAACGAAGTTAGGTTGAATCTCGCACCTTCGACTGTAGATCAGGGTGGAGACCCGCCTCGAAGCATCGAGCCTTCATGGGGTCATTCGTGACATACCATGAATCATAAGGTACTAGCTCTACAAAGCGATGGAAATATTCCAACACAGGTCTATCACCCTACTGCAGACAACACATTTACATCCCCTTTCTCACCCTTTCATCCTTAGAGAAATACTAATGAATGAACAAAGCCTTGAAAACTCCCAGGTAATCTCTTGTCGGGGCTTGTTCCGAGACACCGACTTCCACCACATCCATGGTGAACCTTCAAGAATGAAGGTCGCAAACTTGAACTTCAATGACTCGGGAAACTCAATGAGGTTAAAGTCCCTTTCAATCTTCTGCATCCACTCCTCTGCTAAATAATTTTCTTCTTGACCATAAAAGAGAGGTGGATCTAGCTTCCGAAACTCTAGTATAAAATCCTTAGGTAGGTCAACCGAACTATGATCACCCATCGAATCTTTCAAGGGATAACTTATGGGGAAAAAAAGTCAAATACCTCAGTCAAGGCTGACTCAATAAACAAAAATCCTCAGAAACATACACCACATACATGACAAGCTCCAAACACAAGAAAACGATCCATTATAAAATAAAAACATTTTTTTTGAAAAGCATGTTTAATTTAAAACAAGCTTGGTGGGTTAAACCCCTGCCATTGGTATTCTTTAGAGTCTCACTCACATTCATGTATTTGTTCCACCCCAGGTATCCACCCATCATTCAAAAAATTTGATCACATCTCCAACATACCACTATGCATGTGATAACCCATAAGAACGCCAATTTCAGAACAAAGAAACTTCATTTTTTCAAAAAAAAAATTAACCATTCACACTACTTCATTTAATACTATTCACAAATTAAACATGTCATTTCAAACAACCCCCTTTTTTTCAAAACCAACTTTTCTGATTCAAACCACTTCTAGAAATCAAAGGAAACCCAAAACAACTCAACAAGGAACTAGTGTCAGTGGGTGAATTGACCATATGGTTGGCGGCCATATGCCAAACACGTCACCAACCCGGAGAGCCTTCTTGGACCATGATCCTAGCTCTATATGGCTTTCCAGGGCACGCGGCTTTGGACTATTAGTCTAACTACATTTTCGTATCCCAATCGCAAAACATTTCCATAAAAACTCAAATAAACAAATTAAACTGGACTTCCACTAGAAACACGAGAGTCAGAACGAGCAAGAGTTCGTGACGCTCTTCTCGCACCAACCCTCATGTCCTGACAATCATACTCCATCTACCTTGACATCCCAAATCACAAAGGGCGCTCTGAAAAATGAGGTCTGCTAAGAGCTAACCTCCCTATGATACCATTTTGTCATGAACCAACCCAGGTCGACCCTGAACTGGACACCCTAAGTGGTCCGCGACACGACCCGAGAGGCGTTCCCGATCCTCCTGGGATGGTGACAAGCGCCAGATAATCATCAGAGGCTGTGGGAACAATTTCTCCCTATATAAAAAAATAAGACTGCAAAGATAATACAGAGCAGTGTAAAAAATATAAACCAAACAAAGTGAATAAATAGGAATATGAGAAAAATAAAACAGACCAAACACGATGTCCGAACAAACTCTATCAGACCTCATGGGTCGCTCTCCGACTCAACGATCAAGCATCGCCCTAGGCAAGCTCTCTCAAGCTAAAGACTATACAAACACTAAAAACAAAAAATAACTATAGGCGTGAGTATTAAAACTCAGTAGGCTATCCTAATATCTATTCCCAATGCACTACCTTTAAAATAAAAGAAACCTCATTTCAAGTTTGAACTACAATTTATAAAAGTATGTTTTACTAAATATTCTACTTAAAAAAAAGTACAAACCATTGCCCATAACCATTTCCAAATTTGGGTTCAATTCATTAGTTTTAATGACATTTTAGGAAATGGGAAAGTGATGTTTATATTTTCAAATTTCTAAAAATAGAATTAAACACTTTCATTTTAAAACCATTTTTAGAAACCTAATCAAAAGAAATTTACCAATTTCCATGGAAAACAATACACCAGAATGCACAATGTAAAACACACAGCAAGGGAAATGTTGGTATAAATGTGAGCATCATAATCACTACTACAAGTAACAAAAGATGAATAGACATGGGTGAACCTAGGATATCGAGAATAAACCAAAAGACACCAATACATGAGAAATCATCCTTACCGACATGTCACGATGAAATTAAAATGCACAATACGCTCAACCATCCTCTCTCAGGCAGGTCGATGGAAAATCTAATAGTAATAAACCCAATATATCCACCTACTATGTGCCACTGGTCAGAACCATAACCTACCAGTGCAGCAATCATTCTTAGAATATTCTCTCAATATTCCAGATTCCCATGTCTCAAGTGTTTAAAAAGGGGGTGAGCCAACCGATGCCAACCGAGCATCCAATCAGATATATCTATATATAAAGCACAACAGGCATCACACCAAGACACTCCATGGGAAACCCTCTTTCTATTAACTACTCAAGTACCCGGGAGCCTCTAAGTGCGGCCTCCCAAACAATCAATTACAACCAATGCATGAGAGTTGTCCGAAGAGGGTTTTTATCAACAAAATTTCCTCGCTTTCCATAAAGTGCCAAACGAGCATTAAATACATTTCACAATCACTACTCAAAAAAAGTACATCTTCTTTAGAAGACCAAAACCAGTTTGAAACCATTTATAGAACCCCAAAAACACTACTTCACAGGCTGAAAATATTTTTATAAACCAAACTAAACCAAAAAAATTTATTTTTACAAATAAACTTTAAGAGCCAACGAGGAAACTTCTCAAAAAAACCAATATACTTGTTCACACATAAAAAGAAATCATTTCTCATTAAACCAAAACTCTATTTCACATTCCATGAATTGTGTTTAGAATCCAAATGGGCATTCTTTCATTATTGGGTGTCCGCGCGTCAAAAAAATATTTCAAGCGTCCTGTATAAAATAAACGGCTCTTTTTACACTAAATAATCATTTAAAGATTAACTATCTTATATTAAATTTTAATTATCGTATATTATCTCACATTATTTATAATTAATAAAATATTTACTTTGAACAATTATTGTGCGCCAATAGCAGGAAATAATGTACCATAAATTTTAAAAGAAGTGCCAAAGGAACCTACCTCAAATACACGACGCGGTGAAACTACGCACGTTCGAAAATTCATGGCAAAGTCCAACGCCCCACATAATAAATATCAAGGACTCAAAACACATCAAAAAACTCACTAGAGAATGCAAAAACAAGCATTGGGGAGAAATGGTCACCTCGAAACTGAAGCGCGATGACGACGCAAACTCAGAATCGCTCCGCGCGGGTTCTAAAATAATAATCCGACCAAAAAAACATAAGTTGATAAAACACCCTAACAAGGCAAAGGCCAAAGCAAGAATAATAATAATAATAATAATAATAATAATAACAATATTTAAAATAATAATAATGATAATAATTATATTAATAATAATAACAATAATAATAATAATAATAATAATAATAGTAATAATAACAATAATAATGAAAATAATAATAACAATAACACTAATAATAATAATAATAATAAGAAAAATAATAATAATAATAATAATAATAAAATTAAATTAAAAATAACAAAAAAAAGAACCTTCCAAGGGGGCGCAGGTCTTGCAGCAGGCGGGAGTAGAGGAGGCCGGCAGGGTTGTGTGCGTGCCGGACATGATGTCACCGTGACAGCAAAAAGGGGGTGCGCTGCAACTGGAAGGGCCGAGTTGAGGCGGCTGGGTCTGAGGATGAGGAGATGTGGCGGGTGCACTACAAGAGGAGTCGGGGGTCGGCACACGGAGGAGGAAAGGGAGAGGCTGCCGCTGTGACCCGCTGGAAGCAGGAGCCGCTGAACAGGGAGAAAAGGGTGGGGTGCACCTGGTGTGCAAGGGAGTCCGAGGGGGAAGCCTGCTGTGACGGATGAGTCAGCTAGGAGGTGGAGAGGGGCGATGCATGCAGGGGGAAGGGAAGGTGGTGGGTGCGCTGGTCGGATTGTGCAAGGAGTTAAGGTGGAGCGGGGTGCGGGCTGGCTGTTGAGGAGGCCGAGCTGGGGATGCCTTCGCTGCGAGGGGAAGGAGAAGCGTCGGGAGGGCCTGCTGCGCTGGGTGCGGGATGAGGGGAAGGAGAAGGGAGGGATAAGAGGGGTGGAAGTCGAGAAAGAAAAGATAAGTAAATAAAAGGAGGGGGCGGGCCGCTAGGGTTAGAAGAAAGGATGAAAAAATAATAATAAAGTAAATGAAAAAATGAAACAAAATCATATAAATAAAACAAAGTAAAAAAATAATCATATTAAAAGTATGACACATAAAAAAATAAATGGTTTAATATTATTTTAATAATAATAAAAATAACAAAAATGCCATGCAGTTGCACGAGTGAAGCCACGCGGCGCCGTGCTTCGCCCGTGCGTCCAGCGACATCGAACCCAAAACGTGCGCTTTTAACCGAAAACTCAAAAACAGTGACCAGGACTCACCCCGGACCCCAGTAAAGATATTTTAAGATAGAAAAATAATTAAAATAGATTGATAACGTGGGTCAGGGTGTGACATTATTATTTTTATATAATTAATTAATACGTTCAAAAATTAATTTGGGGATTTTTTTAGTCTTTATCCTTGATGATGAAATTGATAATAATCGGGTTTCTATGATTCTTGAAAAAAATGGGTGTTTTATTAATTAATAATTTACATACTGATATAACATAATCAAAAAATTATTTACATGTTTTAATCAAATTATAACATTAATTATTTCCCCAAACTTATTCATGATGTAAATTCATTGTATATTTTAATTAGATGATTCAACCGACCAAAACATAAATATGCTTGGTTTTAATGGTGGATTATGAGTTGGTTATGTTATAATTTCATTTTTAAATTAATATATTTACCTCATTTAATTTTTATTAGTTACATATATCATAATTTGAATCAATTATAAGAATAAATAATAGGTATGAAGATATTTCAGAATTTGAATAAACGGTTAGCCTCTTAGTATACTCGCTTTAATTAATTAAATTAATGACATTTTTTTTATCATATAATTAATATGTTATCTAATTTACACTAATATAATAATTAATAATATTAAAAAATCATATTTAACATGTATTTACATCCTTATATACATCAATATAAGGTTGGTAATAGAAATAATTCACATTGCATCATAGAGGATGCAGTCCTCATGACACATGAATGATGGTTTTTTATTAAATACTGGATGATTTATTTGTATAAATAATCAAAAAAAATATTAAGAGTAAATTATATAAAATATAAGAAATTAAATTTGAAATCATGGCTAGGATAAAATTTCAAATAAGTTAAACCAGAAAATACTTGGTAGTTAATAAAACTTATAAATGATACTTGAATTTTCCATTTAACTCTACCTAGGAATGAAGGTATTATGAAAAATAGTGGTGACCATATGATTTTTAAAATGGGATAGGTTTCTAGTATCATCAATTTGGTAATGTTTCTGATGGATATTTGATGTATATTTGTGTCTTGGAGTTGAAAATATGTTACCCCTTTAAAACGAAAGGGAATATTTCTTTTTCAATTATCCCATACTTTTTCAATAATTCGTGTTTACCATTCCTGTGTAAAATTCCATTAAATTTTTAAAAAAATATTTTAGAATGATATTTGTTTTAAAATAACATTGAAAACACTATTTTGGGAAAACATTGATTATTTCAATGATTTTTTATCATTTTAACCATTATTGAAATTTTCATTTACCTTGAAATTAATTTATAACTGTAGTAATTAATTTTAATTAAGAAGATTAAGAATGAAATTTTTCATAATTTAATACCCATATTTTTAATTTAAAAATCATTTTATAATATTATATATATTAATGTGAAAAATGATAATTCAAAAATAAATAAACTTATTTGCGTAACAATACTCTTTCAAGAAATAAAATTTTATGATTCAAAATTATATATAAGATTCAACTATAATTATAGTGATTTTAATAACCAAAATATATTTATTATAAAATTTTCCAAATTTATGAGGCTTTTAAATTAATTAAAAACATAACATCCATTGAAAATACATGATTCAAAGAAAATATAGAGGATATTTTTTTTATTAAATTAACATTTTAATTAGTTATAAAAATGTTTTCTATTAGTTTTCTATTTTAAAAGAATATTTTCAAATGAATAATTTTTTTTAAATATAATATTTTATTACTTAAATGATTTTTTAAAAAAATCTAGTTTATTTTTATATAATTCTAAAGTCATTCAAAATACTACGTATATGAAAAAAAATTCGACTACAAACTGACCTTTTTAGAAAAATCCTAAAATTTAAAATAAATAAATTTATGATATGAGGAATTACAAAATGATGTTTATTTTTATTAGTTTTAAATTATAGATTTAATGAAAAATAGAATTAAATCATAATCAATAATTGAAACCCCATTTTAAATGTGAAATGAAATTTTTATTTATTATGAGTTATTATTTGTATTTCATAAAATTTTATAACTAAATTATTGACATTAAATTATCAATAGAACAGTTAATTTGTCATTAAATTTTTTTTCAATAAATATACATGCATATCCCATAAGAGGAATATTTTATAAATATAATTTTATAAATAATATGTGAATTTATTACTCATTTTGGGTAATCTAATAGAATTGCATTCATTTTAAATGTTGAATTTATTATATATATACATATATTGTATAAAGTAGTTTCTCATATTAGTTTTCATAAGTTCACCACAAACTTTTTTAAATTTAATATTTAAATATATATATAATTTATCAAAATATACCATGGTTTAATTTATTTTTGGTGTCGCATATGTAGAATTCTCTCAAATTCATTAACATTTTTAATGGAAATCATAAATTCATATTTTAGGGTGTTATATTTTTCCCCATAATATAAATTTCGTCTTGAAAATTTTTTCATGTCATGATAATGAAGATGCATTTATATAAGATATATAATGATTTTTATCTCTATAAAAACTATTATATGTTATTAATTAAGTTAAATTACCCTTTCTAAACTCCATGAAGAATTATTCTAAGATATTTTGATCTACACCCCTAATGAAAAACTTCCCAAAATCCTTGAAAACGATTTATATGGTAACCCTTACACAATTGTTTTTATAACTCAGTATCTAGTTGTTAGTGAAAGCATATATTGAATAGGTATAAAGTAAATCTATTTTTTGAAAACACTACTAGGTTCATTAGTAGTTGTTTCATAGGATTTTCCTTGATCATATGTTTTTTGTGACTATCCCCCTTATCATAACATTGATGGGAAATTGATCCACATAATGAATAATTATCTTGAAATTAATGCTATATATTTTTCAGCTTATCTCATACCCATACACTTTTGAGTTTTATAACCTTAATCTCTAAACTTATATCGTTTATCATTCACTATAACGAAATTTCCCCTGCACCTATTCCTACAGTTTATACATATGAAAAATTGTTTTTTCATTACTTCATCATATTTTTACCTAATATTTCATGAGACACTTTTTTATTGTTTCTTTTGTTCGGAACTAGGAGTATATTAACATTCATAATCATATTTATTGATAGATGTTTTTTAAAATCATAAGTTTTATTGTTGATCTTTCATTATTATTATCATCGAGGTAATCGTTTCCTTTTCATTCATACCCATGGATTTTTTCATCTATCCATTAATGAAACCAATAGGATTAAAAATCGTGATGATGATTAGAACTCAATTATAAAATGTAACCACATGTAATTTATCCTCATGATCTACCGCATTATAACTTTATCAAGTTATCTTATTGTTCTAACTAGTAAAATTATGTGAGACTCAGTTCATCTTATTACACTCCTAGTTTAATATTTATCATCCATTGTAAATCCTAGGTCATATTGAGTTGTATACACTCATAATTTTTATTCTTATCCTCAAAATATAGATACCAAATTCCCAGGAACATTATTAAAATATTATAGGACAAACAAATAATTACATTGCATGACCTTAAAATCCTTCTTATATTTCTTTCAAAAAATATTAATTATTAATAACATCATATTCCAAGTTTTTTATTTATCATAATCAGATACTATCAATAAAAGTCCTTTCCCAAAACCTATTTTAATTTCCAAGAAATGAAACCACAAAGCCATTATATGTTCCACCGAAAATTAACCTAATCATTCATCATTAAATGGTATTTAACACTATTTTACAAGGTCACAAACTAGTGAAACTATTTCATAATCCCAAATATGTGATGAACATCCCCAAAAATATCAATAATCCATTATTAACCCCATAGTGATAAATTACAGTCTAACTTACATATTCAAAATAAAACCACTCTTTATTAACTTAGCATTGTGTTCGTGTAAAACATAATGGTTATCCATACCTCAATAACATGGTGTCTATAGTTAGCAAAAAAATACAACCATTTCATAAAATCACATTTCAAGGAAATTAAAACATGTTATGATTCCACACCATTAATAATATACCATTGAAGAATAGTCCATTGAATCTTCACATAATCCTCTTAACATTTAAATTATTCAATAATTCGATGGATAAATATCTATCACTAAAATGAAAATATAAAAGTTTCATGATTATAAAAATGTGAATCTCTCTACCTCAGGTAGAACTAGGAACATCACCCTTTTCCATCAATACTATCATATAATGAAATTCTCAACCATTTATGTATTATCACCTTTTAGTAATAAAACATTGTGGGTTTTATGAACATAGCATTCTCAGTTTCATTTTCATGATCCTTTATCAACAAAATAATACAATCAAAATGGATATAATAATATCCAAAACACCAATATAAAAACCTCAATGTAAATATTTCTCCAATTATGAAGTGGATTTTTTTAAAAATATCATTCTTTTGAATGAAACTTAAGATTACAATTTTTAATCATGGGTAATCTATGGTCAATTTAATTTAGGTTTTATAACATAATTATACAAAAATATTTATATTTCTTTAATTTTTTATTAAAAATATAATTGGATAAATCATGGAGTATCCTCTAGGTGTGTCTTACCATTTGCGAAGTCGTAGGCCCAATCATCTTACAAAAGAGTGATGATTGAGTCAATGATCAACCCACCCTTCTCATGGTGAATACCCCTAAGTGCATATATTTCATAGCCATTTACAATTTCTAATATCCAAAAAATGATGAATTATTATCCGATACATAGATCAATCCCATTGGGTTTCACCAATGATTTTTATTTAAATCCATAAATAAAATGTGCATTATTTATGAATCAATAATTCATATTCTTTTACCAAAGGGTTATATATATCTTTGAACATATTATCAACCCTATAATATAAAATAATAAATAATACTCAACGTAATTTTTAATTAAAAATGATTTCTAAATTTTTAATTCGTTACATATTGTGTTGCCTCAGACCCACACTCTTGAATCTGGTGCTATAAAGACATACTTAACAAACATTCCATGATTTCATTTGTAAGATCATTATATGACCATCCTTAATTACCAAATCAATATTTATTATTTAATATTATACATACAATGGATATTTATAGGTTTCTAGATTAATTTATGTATGAAAAATCATTAAATAATAAAAACAAAGTATTTCACAAATAAGATACATTTTTATGTTATATTTAATGATATAATTAATGAATTATGAGTCAAAAAGATAATCAATAAATACTTGTACATGTTAAATATATCTACACATATCACATATATTAAATTAATTCATTAATTAGTAAAATTTAATCATAAATAGGGTTTATATGAAATGATCATCAGGGAAATACATATAACTAAGGAAATCATAAAATAATGATGTAATAAATGTTAAGGAAGGAATTGGTAAAAAATGAAATGATGATAAACATGAAACTCAGATAAGGCTTAATTTATGACAATACATAAAAACATTGATATCAACAACTGGGATCTCATATGGAAGTAATGTACAATGAAGTACATCAAAATCAATTTTTAAGTCATTTTTCGAAGACACATTATTTCTCGATAAGAATGAAATCAATAGATATTTCTAAATAGAGAAATTATACACAACATACCAATACTAATTTAGACCCATTGGACATGTAAATATATCAAAGGGATCAATAATTATAGGTCCCTCTCATCACCTGATTATGTACAGTGCATTATTTATTAGAGTTATCAATACCATTTGTATAATTCTATTATGAACATCATACAAATTAAAAAAATTACAATTCATATAATGGAAAAAACATAAATACAATATGTTTCCTCAATTCAAGAAAGGAGATAACATTATTAAAACCCATCAAGGTAATTAAGGTGGATGTTTAATCACTATATAGTCAACATTCCAATAATCATACATATTGGAATGAGAATATAATGTATCCTATAAATGAATGTCATAACATGATCATAACCCATTTGGAGAAAGAAAGAGGATAATTAAACAATACATAATGAACATGGTAATAATCAACTATATTTTATGTAAATATTATTCCATATTAAAATTTAATTACAGGAATTCTAGATAAACATCATACCGGTTGTGTAATGTAAAATTTGATTTCCACGCCATACAATGAAATGGGTGTATGACTAAGATAATTTCATGACCTGAACATATGAGGTTCTACCTGTGACTACCCTAGGCCTTCTTAGAATTTCCAAGGGGCAATAATCCAGCGTCGAGTTGGGATATCCCACATGTGGGAGTCATTATCCTAAATTTTATGCAAGCACACACATCACCAGGACCACATATTGATTAAGTATAAAAAAGTGAAATGAACACATGCATACATCTATGATCCCAAAATTGATAGATACAAATGTATTAAAAGAATAAAAATGCTCCAAATAAAAATGTAGCCAAAATGGTAGAGATTCAAAACTGCTCCATGGTAAGGGGATTCGATTAAATGGATGATCTCGGAAAACACCTTGGTCATTCATGATTTATATAGGGGTTTCCCACTCCTGGTCCTCCCAACACACTATCAAAAGGGTCATCATTTGAATAAGAAACAACATGTGCATGAAAGGATAATGTAGGGGTGAGTAAAACAATTCCCGGAATGACACCGAGAAAACAGTAAAACCAAAGAACCAATTATATCCATCTCAATAAATTTTATCACAATCAATGTATAATAGAACCATCTATATAATCATAATAAAGACACTATTCCACGAGAAGGTTATAACTAATAGGAAACCACAATATTCTACTTGTAGAAACTATCTTTTTGAGAGAAATAACAATATTATAACTAAAATCACCAGAGACACTCGATGAATATGTCTATAATTTTTCCCCTCATAATAAACTCACTAGTCTAAGAATACCCTGTTACTTAGCTGGATGTAATTCCCATAACCACGAGGGGACACAACGAACCCAATCTGGATCGACATTCTATATAGGGTATTTTATGCCAATGATGACAGAAACCCTAACAATATGGTCTCCTATATAGAGTATCGAAAACATACTCAGGTATGTCACACTTACTTCACAGACCCAACCTACGTAATAAAAAAGAGTGATGAACATGCATTTGTCTCACAGAGAGACATACAAAATCTATCTAAGACTTATTATCTAGATTGGATAAAAATTACATGGTTTTGATGTAATGCTATATAGTGTCTTTTATGGAACAATCCAATTGAACATAGTCAACCTGGACTACTCCAAGCTATGGAAACAAATATCTACAAATACTCTTGGAAGTGGTAAACTGTATACACCAGGGTACATGATGTGTCTAGTTATCCCCAAGCCCTCCAATTTGGTAAATCCTCATACAACATTCAAGCATCATACTATATAGTGTGTGGAAAATTTTAATGTAATATACAGTCAAACAAAACCATTATAGTGTCATTGGGATATGATTGTGTACTTGCCTTACCATTTTCCAACCCATGTGTAGGTGGTCATTTATGTATCATTGTACCAAGTGTTCCACTGGATTGTAATACTTCTTGTGTGCATGTACCCAAAGAGTTATATTCTAAGACGTTATGGAGTGTTCACACTATATGTGATATGTGTCACATGTTGTATGATCTTTAACACCATCTTGAAACCCTAGCAACTACTAAGAGGGACCCACCCAATTTTTAATCCCATAGTATATAGCATTTTGACATGGATTTTCTAGAAATACAGGCATATTTCATTCATAACTGATATATACGTTCTCCACTATAAATTTATCCAAATAGTACTATTTCTGTGGATGACCGGTCTTTCCATTGGCTGTTTTCCATATTTTGACAATCGAATGGATTATAAAAGCATCAACTTCCACCCTCTATTACATACACCACTTGATAAAATTAATAACTTTTGAATTCGTTCCATTAAACCTCTATCTACAAATCATCATCTTTGATAATAAAAAAACATCTATCACATGTTTTACCCATGGATTCCATCTGTTTCACTGATGAGAGGTCATAATGGAATTAAAAAACTATGTATTTCTCAATCCATTTGAAAAATTAAAATGTAATAATAATCTAACAATGTAATATGGGAGAAATCCATAATCTATTAAATGTGAGACATAAATCTCATCCATTGTTCATTTAGCCTCAATTTATTGTCTTAGAAGAAGAAAAACAAATAAGGATAAATAAAATTGAAATAATAATCAATTCAATCAATTTATTTATACTAATTATGTGTGTGTCAGTTATGTTCATGGAATTGATCAAATTTTATCATAGATTAAAAAAGGGAATGGAAATCACAAAAATAAATATCCTACCTATAGATTGGATTTATCTTTAATGAATAACTTGTGTGTTTCCATAATTAATTATATTCACAAACTCTGTTCGTGAAATAATCCATTATTTTGTTTTAATTTTTCATCATTTTATAAGAACTCCCTCCTCCGGTGGCTTTTAGTTCTTTAGAGTGTATTTTTCACCCAATAGAAAAAATCCATTGCAATATATTTAAAGTGGTGTTTTATAGAGGAATCAAAAAAGGATATATATTATTTAATTAATTTATATTATTGATTTCAAGCATGGGAAATAATTTTCACAAATATCCCACACAAAAAAATGTTTATGTCTTGCATAGGGTAAAACCCAAATTCTAAACTCAATGGTGTAATAGTATTTCTAATCAGGGCTATTTTTCGTTAGTTAAAAATTTTATTCAGGAAAATTTCTTCCACATGTGGTTTAATATATTTAATATATTTAAACCAATTTTCTGGGCACATTGTGCCTCACAATCTCACACCATCTCAACATTGTACCATTCTTAAGTGTCACACATACTACTCAATGACTGAACAATAAACAAGTATTCAATTGATAAAGACTACCAAGTACTGATCTACGAATGGGTTAACAATCTGGTTCATGTGTCCCATTAAAAATGTTTGGGAGTTTGTTGTGATTAATGTCATCTAAAAGTACTCATAGTGACTGTATAAGCATCTTAATTATGCCTTCAGTATATCATGATCTCATACACTCAACTGGTGGTAGCCTGAATTGTTATAAGTCATGGAGAGCCATAGCGCCCCACTAAACTGATCAGTGTGGTCATTGGTCATATGTAGTTGATACTTATTCATTACATCCACTTTATTTAAGAATAATTAATCTACCAATAACCTCAATGTCTCACCCTCTTTGTAAATCCAACACTAAAGATTCCCATGTGGATACCTTGTGTCTCAAAAATCCATTTTTTGTATATCATCAAACTGTACCCTCATATCTTCAGGATTTGCAGGATCCATCACATATACTTGTACATATATTGATGTCGTACTGGGATGCAATTCAATATAGAATTATTGCTTATGGAGGGGTGGTAAACCTGATACTCCCTAAGGAAATAATTCCTTGTACTCTACCCTCACCACATGAAACTGATATAAAAAACATCCAATTTTCCTAGAGTCATGTTACCAAAATGGTGAGTAATTTGATTCACTTTTCCATTCATGAAATTATTCTACTTCTCCAAGGTTTCCTTTTCACCCGTAGTGTAAAAACTCATTTCATCATTACAAATAGAACACATAGTCCATGTAAAATAATAAATCTAGGCATGAATTATTTATAGTAATTGCATACATAATTTGTCATGGTGTGGAATCATTGCATTTAAAAAGAGATCCCACACAAAACTGTAGCCTCCAAGAAAGATATGAAAAAATCATCGAGTGTCCCCAATTGTTGAGTCACCGCCCATTAGGGTCTCCAAACATAAGGGTAAAGCCAATCACTCAATCATAATCTATATTTCTTGAACCATAAAAGTTTAAATTAAGGAATTAATTGATCCTATTCTTATATATACTACAACTGAAGTAGAAAATTCATTGATCACACATTTTTTCATCCCAAGAGACTTGGGGTGATATGCCTCTATAGCCTATAGCTTTCTTCATCCATCTCCACCAGCTCCTGAATCCTTGCACAAACCACCCAGGGGTAGTGGTGTTAATAGGTTGAACCTCCAATTATCTTCTTCTACCATATTGACCCCTAATCGATGTCTAACCCCCGAGGAATCACCCTAGTCCTACCACTATCTCGGCATCAGCGATCCCTCAATCATCTCAAGGTCAGTTATAAGAATGGTGATACAATCTCTATGCATATGTCCCCAACCATTAAAAGAGAAATACTACATATCCCTCGACTAATTCAATCCACCTTGAGAACTATTCAGGTCTTCTCATGTGTCATGGGATCATCTTCTGACACATCTCACATTCTTAGATATATGTGAAAATCATCTACTTCCTACTACCAAGGACTTAGCTACTGGGTTCCCCCTAGAAGCATCCACTATTTGTGTCTACTCTCCCAAAAATATATCCGCTACCAAGGATCTATCTTGCATCCTTTCATAATTTGTAATTAAATGGGAAACTATTGAAGGAATTATGTATATGTTTAATCCTAGGTCTATGGTCTTGGATCTGATTAACTGAACCCACATCATATCCAAGGATTCATGTGAGAGATCAGTGTAAATATTTAATAACTACACCTTGGTCAAAATTCTCTAGTGTAGATATATAAGAACATGTATGCATACTGATAATAACATGGTTTTATAGAACTCCACCCATATGTGATTCCCCAATTCATATTGTGATAGTGTTATCTCATCGTGTGATTAGATTACAAGGTTCCACCATTAGCCCTAATATCCTTAAAGAATACTCATCATAAGAATTTCAGTTGGATTTGAAGGCATCCTCAATATACATAAAATGTGAGTCAATGCCTCTTTCCAGTTCATACCCGATTGGGGGAAGAGCTCACCGTAAATCCTAGGAGGTCACTACCACTGAAACTCATTCTACACATTCATCCAACATTCATCTTCAACTGGTACTTCTAGAACTAGTTGTATATCAAGGCATGGAGGTAATTCTGGTAAACGACCTGATGGTTCTATATCTGATATAGTACCATGTACTTGTGCCTCATCAGTAGAAAGATAATCTTCATCATCACATAGTGGAATCATAGTTGGCTATCTATGTATAGAAATTCTAAAACAAATCAATATGTACTATGGTCAAAAGAGTACATATAGGGAACCAACTCAAGAATGAAATGGAAACAAAACACATTCTTATATGATATCAATACCAAACATTTTAACTACAACCAATGTTTCAATTTTTTATATCGAAAGTCTGGTAATCAATGTTCATGTGTATAGATACTTCAGCCACCACACCAATACCTGAGTCACTAGCCTGAAAGACAATCTCAAAACACTAAATTTTTTCCCCAAAATTAGTCTCACTAACTCTGGTCTTAATGTAGAACTAACTCCTCTGATACCACTCTATCATGACTGGATCCACCAGGGTATTCTAAATTACTTCCCCTGTCTTACCTGCAATAGGGCATGGGCTGGTGACTAAAACTGGGTATGAATATCTTTTAAATGAGAGGGATTAGCCTAAAATACTTGTAAACTCACAAAAACACACATCTCGAAGCCCACACAAAGCTGAAATCAAAAAACAGCTGAAAAAATACATGAACACTTCTAAAATCAATCAATATGGTATAGTTCAAAAGTAATAACAGTAGAAGAATGGGCCAAATAAAATCCCTACCAAAAAAACTACAATGGGTCCAACGTACTCCAGCGAAGATGACTAAGGTAAAATTAATGATTCCAATAAACACTTATGACTACCAAGAACCAGTTATGTTCAACATACTTCTCCTCCTGCAAGGACATCTTCAAATGGGTCATCGTCTGAATAAGACCCAACATGTGCTAGAAAAGCCCATGTAGGGTTGAGTATATCAATATGTTGTAAGACATGATGAAAACACAAATCATGAATCGCTATGAATAGTTTGATCAATATGTGAGGTCATAATCAATATATAATAAAAAAAACCCAGATATACCTTGGAAAGACACCCTTCCACCGGGTGGTCTAACCAAATTCAATCGATATGATTTTATTTGAATCAATTCTCATTCTGAAAGAGCCCACTCCCAAGTCCATACTATTAACGAATACACTCAACGAATTGGTCTTGACCATTGGTCCATTGAAAAGAAACTCACTTATCTAATAAGACCCTAATACTTAGATAAGGGGTCATGAACAAACCAATATGAGATACCAAGAACATAATTTTGATCAACCATCTATGTAGGGTATCATATTTCAATGATATGAAAACTAATACTAATAAGGTTGTCCAGATGGAGTATTAACTCCCTACTATGTTATGTCTCACTGATTCCACAAACCCCACCTATGGAACAAAACATATATAGGATCACAGTCTACTCTCATAAAGGGACACCTCAACACTATCACACACTCAACATCTATAAGGGTTTAATATTATAATTTGAATTTAATTTCACCCAGTACCCTCAAGGGAAAGGACAATGGTAACAGACACAACCAAGTCTCGTCCATACTAAGGAATCGAACGGCTACAAACACTCATTATGGGTGGTAAATGGAATAAAATTTTGGTACGAAACATGTCCATATATACCCAAGTAATCCCATGTTGAAAATAAGTATACAACATGTTTTTATCATCATAAAAAGGTGTGTATAATATGTGTAAATAATATAGAGAAACACAACACCCTTCCCATGTCGCCTAGTCATGTTGGTGTAATTGGCCAACTTGTGTACCAAATTGTGTACACATGTTCATGTCAGTGTCATAATACATTGAGTTGCACTAGCCATGTACTCATAACTATATCTTTTTTACAACCATGGCACATGTTGATCCATCAATAAGGGGTCTCATTCTATTTCATATGTGTCGCATGTCGTCTGATCGTCATGTTCATACAAAAACTCAAGCAACCCTTGATAGGGAACCATATAGTATGTTATCCCAAACTAAATGTTCTGTTGTTTAAGGTTTTATAGAAATCCTTTATTGGTTAATGTTTCTCCTAGATATTCATCTTCTTCTATCAATCTCAACAAATAATGTCGTATCGGGGGATGACCAGTCCTTCTAGGAGACATTTTCTAGGTTTTGACCACCCAGCAGATTAGGATAGCATCAACCACAATCTGTGTCTCCATACACAACCTAGGAAAATGAACAAATCATTATCCAATTCCATTCTCCATTCATCTCCCTCCTTTTTTCATATATTCTAAAATTAAAACCACTAACGCGGGTCGTTCCCATAGTTTTGATCCGTTGAATCGAATAATGGTCACATAGTGATGTGAAATCAACTATTGGTCGATCTATTGGCTAAAAGAAATATCAAGGATGATTAAATGAAAAATTAAAGGATAAATACATAAGACATAATATATAATTAATCAACGCCAAAAATTGTATATTTTTTATTCATTTGTTTCAACGAAATGTGAAAATGAATTTGGATAAATAAAAATGATAAAAAATTTATATGAATTAGATTATACTATTGTTTTTCATATCAATTTTGTTCAGAGAATTTATTTTCATCCATCAGTGATTAATAAATGGGTTGGAAATTTAAAAAAAATCCTACCTAGATTTTATATCGATCGTTGTCGATGATCGGTTATGTTACCCTTATTGATGATATTCACAAGCTCTATTGGCATAATGATCCATGATTGGGTCCTGATCTGTCATTATTCTGAAAAAAAATTATTCTATAATGGGTTCTATGTCTCCACAGTTTATTATCTAACCACTAAGAAAAAATCTATAGCAATATATTTAAAAATATAGTTGGTCTTATAGTTGAATAAAAAGAAGAAAAATTATTTAATTTATTTCATTCCCATGATAAAATTTTCACAAACATGGAAATTAAAATATAATATAAGTCAAAGTGTAAAACCTATGTTATGAGATAAAATGTTCCATCAAGTATCTGATTTGGGTCCTTGTTTGAGTGTTATTCCATTTTTTCAGGAAAACTACATGAGTGTGCTATTAAATATTTTTTATATATTACAATAATTTAATACAAGAAAGTTGAGCCCCAAAAATACATGCAGTATCAACACCTGGTTTCAAAAATAATCATTATAATATTGAAAAACTAAACAATGGATATATGTGTAATTATAGACAATACATGAATAACATGATCATAAGTCATCTGTAGAAAAAATAGGATTGTTTCAAATTTTCCCCTGAAGTGAACAAATATTTGTTGAAGAGTTCATCTGATAGGAATATATATCCCAAGAAAACATTGAGATAATTACAAATAACTAAATCAATGAGAATTATATAACCACTTAATTGATATATTTTCCTGGGAATATTCATGACTCAATAAATGATAATTGAATTAACAAAAAGTCACACTACATGGGAAACAACTGAAATAATATAAAATTCAATAAGGAAATATGATTTTGCTGTTAAATCCCATAAAATACATATATTATTATTAAAATATATCCATGTAAATTTAATACACCTAAAAATAAATCATTGTGTACATAATATAATATGTCTCGAAGAATCAAATGTGAGACCAGGAATATTATTAAGACTTGAGTAACATATTAATCAAAACACATTGAAAGAGAGAGTATGTAATTAAACTAAAAATACCGTGATAAAAATAAATATTATTATATGATAACTATTATTGTTATTATAGACATGAAATGAATGAAATTAGTTTTATAATACCAAACGTGTCTCAAAAAGGTGAATTTTAAATGAAAACCCTTACCTATTGTCCATACATTACCAAACATACATCACCTCCAATATCACAACCATATCAATATTAATAAATTAATTTTGACCAAAATAATATCACATTTCATTATTACTCTTCATAAATATTAATTTTATATAATAATTATGGATAATTTACACTTCGTGTGTCTATAGACTTGATAGTTTTTACTATTTTCATAAGAGTGGTGTATGTAATTATAATTTTCATGGTGTTAATAATTTCTAGATCATTAAGGCTACTGACATGGAATTTTAAAAATTATTTATAATTTTTCAATGTCCCTTCATTATTTTATTACTTTATCATTGAATATTAAATTGATAATATGGAAATTTCATTGATTTTTAACGACTGATGGTTGTTTTCTAAATTAATGAATTATATATTTATATGAGATTTTTGGAACATAAAAATAATTATTGATGCCTATATATCAAATTATAAATGTAATTATGTTCCCATAAACATTCATGATATATACTCATAGATTTGTTCAATTATAAGGCTAAGATGACACAAACACAAACATTTTCTGATTTAATGAATGATTTTGAGGTTGTTTGTTTATAATATGATTATTATTGAAGAATCATTATCTAATTTAGGGATGATTATTTTTATATATCTTAATGATATGAAATTGTATTAAT
Source organism: Viscum album (assembly GCA_963277665.1). Classification (NCBI taxonomy): domain Eukaryota; kingdom Viridiplantae; phylum Streptophyta; class Magnoliopsida; order Santalales; family Viscaceae; genus Viscum; species Viscum album. The sequence continues at coordinate 1,253,786,809 of OY728157.1, read as the reverse complement.
GAAAAATGTATATGAATATATTAAAAAAATTTATTAAAAGGATATCCACTTATTAAAGTCATTTTAAACAACAGAATTAACAACAGTTATTTTTTATCATTTCATTAATATGATTTCAAGATTTTCATAAAGAAAATGTTAATTATATTATAAAAATAATATTTATATGTTAATACAACACCTATATCCATCCTTATAAGGTAGTGAACGAATATGAATCATTTTTCTCCATGGAGGTTGTACTCTTGACAATACATGATCAATGGTTCTTTAACAGATGGTGTATATTAATAATATATGACAACTAACATAACATATTACCATTTAAATATTTAATTTATACTAATGTAATTATTTTCTAGTGGTTGGGATAACTTTTTATGAATATAATTCAAATGAAAAATAGATTTATTGATAATACTAACATTGGGGACTTGCATTTTCATGGTAATTATTCATAGAAATGAATGTTTTTCTGAAAAATAATGGTAAAAAGATAATCTTCTAGTGGTATGGGGTTTTAGGATGAGGAATGTGTAATATTTTAAATAATAAATTATATGTAAATATGTGTACTTAATGTGATAAGCTTTTACATTTTTATAACTGTATTGAATAGTTGTTTTCGGAGTAACCCTTACATTTTCAATAATGTAAGGTAATTATTAAATTTACAATGGCCACAAAATGATAAAAGGTGTAGATTAAAATGGGTGTGGTTTAATACTCACCCCACTTTAATTACCATTGTTATTAATTTTAAAAATTTGTAATGAATTTGTATGGAAAATATTAATATTTATTTTACCCGAATTTGAAACAACTTATTTCAAAGTGGAGAATATTTTATTGAATAAAATTTTAAACATATGAAATAAATATTTTAAAATATTAACAATTTTTCACGTTAAAAATAGTTCTTCGTGATCTAAAATTTTAGTACATTAAATTTATATATAATAAAATGTTATCCTTGATTATATTATAATTTAAAAAAACTGATTTATTAGAAAAAATAAAATGTATAAAAAATTCAATGTAAAAAAAACAAATATTATTGGAAAATAATTGATTCGCTAAAAATATAAAAATAAAATCTATATTAAAGTAACATTATAATTCATTATTTAAATTATTTTATTGGATTAAAATTTTAAAATAAAATTTTAAAATGAATAATGTCATTCCTAAAATTAATATTTTATTACGTAAAAGGATTTTTATAAATTAAAATGAAATTTTCATATAATATTAATGTAACAAAACATATAAATTTTTTAAAATATATTTTTCATCAAAGAACAATCTTTTTCAAAGAATATATGAAAATTAGACCATGTCAATGTTTATATGAAAAATTTATAAATAAATCTAATATTCATTAATCTGAAATTATAATATATATAAATTTATTTTTTTAATAAAATCATAAAATATTATTGAAACAAGTGTTATTTAAAAAGTGAAAATTTATAATATTATTTTTTATTATTCTTATTTCAAATAATTTACTTACAAAATTGCTGTAAACCAATTATAAATATAAAAAATTGTTATTAAAAAATCCACTGATACTATATATTGAAATTTGTATTGCAAATATAACTTATTTTAAAAAAGTAATATTCTAAATAATAAATGATCATGTAAGTCATTTTAGGTAAACCAATTGAATTACATTCATTTTAAAAGAATCAAATTTTTTCAATGTAAATATTTTTCAAAAATAAGTTTTTCATATTCATTCTAAATAATTTATCGAAAAAGGTTTTAACCATCATACATAAATATTTTTATTATATGAAAATATACCAAGGACACAATTAATTTAATTTTTTTTGTGTGGAGAAAAATATTTAACACATGAATATATTTAATAGTAATTATATATTACAATTTCAAGGTGTTATAGTAACATTTCCAAATGGTATCCCCAAATTTGACTCCAAGACTAAAATCGATAAATACCCAAAATTTAATCACCAAAAATGAATATTTAATAAAGTAATTTATATGGTTATTAATAAACCATAATAATAATATATATATATATATTATATTAAAAGAGAAAAATGAAAAATAAAAATTAAAAATATTCTTTGAAAAAATTCAAATCATCATCGTAAAGAGTATATGTTATAAGTAACATTTGGAAATAAAATTTCACGGGAAATTTAAATGAATACTTTTTATTTCATTATTTTGTAATAATTTATACTAAAAGATCCTTGAAAATGGAATTATTTTTATCTATATGATATGTGTTGTATAAGATAAAATTTGTTATCAGGAATGGAAAAACATTTAAAATGATGAAAATTACATTTTTTTAAAACCAACATCCTAAAATGAGTAATAAATCCTCTAATTGAAATGATCTATAAAGAAATTTAAATATATTTTAAAAATAAATATATTCATTTTTAAAAATTATAAATGATACCATTGGTGGGTGGATTAAAATGGATACATAACAAAGAAATCATATATAGAGGATTACAATTATTCGCAACACCATCATTTATATGAAGAATAACAAATATTAATGAATATATTTTTAATTTGACGATTGATTTCACTATATAATGGGGGAATTAAATATTGTATCATTATAGAATATAATAATATAATATACATAAACCATGGATAAAGGAAAACCATTATGACTAAAATAATTTGACCTAAAAATAATAGATACATATACTCTCGACTTAAAATATATTGATATTTTATCTTGTATCCTCAACATAACCACCATTACAAACTATTTATAAACCGGATTAATATTTATTATCGTTAATCTATTTGACAAAAATAATTCATTATAATCTCATTATCTGGTCAATTTTTCAGTACATTATTGAATTATATTAATTAAGATCATTTCACATATTATTTATAATGAAAAAAAATCACTTTCATTAATACCATTTTAACCATTAATAAATTATTAAGGTGTTGGAATTGAAAACTAATAAAGGATTATAATGGTCTAATTACATTACATGAGATCATTTCTCATTATTCAAGAATATTTTATCATTGGTGAGCATATTTCTTTCGTTTTTTAAATTGTTGTTTCTTAATAATGAGTTAATTAATAGTATAACCATTACAAAACGTTTATCATATAATAAAAATTTATTTAATTAATTTTAAAAAAAACTTATAATGATCAATGTTTTTTGATGAAAAATAAAATAGGTCATTCCCAAGAGGTGGTAGTCTGCATGTACAGTAATATATCATTTCCATTTTCCATAGAATGTATAAAAGGTAGTATGTTGATTAAATTTTAAGAATACTAAACATGTTAATTATATAATTTTTATCCATTAAATATCCTTTTATAAATATTAATGTAATAATGATAAAAAATTAAATATGTCTCACTATGGAGGCTATAATTCACACGTATTCCTGAATATTAGTTTCATGTTTCAAATAAAGGGGGAGGTAAATACTGATTACTCCATAAATATAATAAAATTTTAGTTTACTAATTAAACTATTGTTATTATTTTTTGGGGGAATAAGAAAATATATTGTAGTATAATTAGACTAACCTAAATAAAAATGAAAATGAGTGGTTTTTTATTTTTCACCTTACTCATTAGAATTACTCCTTTCCAAAAAGGAAGAATCCTTTCTGGGGTGTTTTGTTAAAGAGACCACAAAATCTAGATCATTTATATGAGTATTGGGGAGTGATTAAGGTAAATATTTTTGATACTAGTGTAGTTGTTTTGTTAATAGAATGGTTATGGTTGGGGATCCTTCTATAAGTGAGAGGAGTGGATTTTTGTAATAAGAGATACAATATTCACTATAATTCTCTCTAAAAGTTTACAATAATGGATTAAAGATGTGTGGTCATTCATAAATATGTAAAATACTGATTTTTCCTATAACAACCTCACCCCATCCTCATGTCATGTGTATGTTTGAGATTACACTATCAATATGTGGCACCCCCTAAACAGCAAAGGCCAGCAACAAAAGCCAAGGGCATTACAAAGCCATGGGGAAGGATTTACCATTAATTTAAATACCTATAAAAAGTTAACCCAAAAAATATAATCTAAAAATGAATTATGAAATATTGTAAATATAGAATCCCGCCTTTTTAAAACATAACTTTTCATTACATTTTACAAACAGAGGATCTTTAAGGTCTAGTGTCATTGAAATCAGGAACATAATACAAGAAAAAAACAAAAACATTCTTCTAAACACTTGAAAGGATTCTTCATTGTTCATCCTAAGTTCATTACAACATCTCATTACTTGGGATCATACATCAAAGGAAAGGGTGAGAAGAAGGCCCAGTAAGGGTAACAAGAGAAACATTTTACATGTGAACTTGAGATACATCAATAAAGTCATGATAAATAACATTAAGGTATGAAAAAGAGATCATGGGGCATATCATAATAAAAATAATGTGTTTCATAACTTGAAATTTGGCTAAAACATTTAACTTAGACAATAATTTCTATTTCACCAAGGTCCATCCCCAAGGATACATTAAAAAAACTACCATGGTTATTCACCATGGTATAGTTAAAATGGTCATCTCTAGAGATTAAGTATTTACCCAATGCATTGGAGAGATATCAATGCACACCATTAATTTTTCTTCATTATCATGTGACACGCATATATCATCATCAAAAATTTCATAAATAACCCATATAGCATAAAAGAAATGGGTTTCATTTCATAATCATAAAGTTTTAAAAATGCTTTTAAGACATGTTATTAAAGTCACATTAAACCCAGGGAAACGGAAAGTGGGTTTCATGTATGAAAATCCCAGAATATAAAATAGAACATTTTAATATATATGTGAATTCCCTTTTAGAATAATTATCTTTGAGTATCCACTAAATAAAATAATAGAATTTGAGAAAAAGAGAGAGGCATTTTGAGACACAAATTCGGCAGCATAACGACTATGTTCCAGGGTTTTAGAAAACATTTAAAAGAGAGGGGTAATGGTCACCCATTCATAAATGATACATAAAATAGTAGAGGGAAATAATATAAAGGATATAAGAGCATGTTAATGAAATTTTAATTACATACCATATGAAATTAAAATCATGAAAGGAAGACCAAAATAAGATTTCTCTTATGAAAATTCGGCAGCCTAACGGCGTCACTTAAAACTTCTAAAAAATGAATTATTGAGATAAAATAGGGTATTTCATCATATTAACATAAAATTACAGTATTATGGATGTAGAGATCTTACCCCAACATAAGAAAACGGAACATGAAATACTTGACATGACAACATAACCTTGAAAGTGAGAAGGGTGAAAGAATCCCTTACGAAAATTCGGCAGCCAAACGACGCCACTTAAAAATTATGAAAATGAAATGGTGTGAGTAAAAAGGAGTATATAATTATATTAACATAAAAATTTCAGTAAGTTTAATCTAAAAGAACATCCTACAACATAACAACATGGAGCATAAAAGAAATGACATAAGAGAGAGTACTTGAAAAGAAAGAGAGAGGTAGGATCCCTTACCTTGAAGAGTAAGAGAAAAAGATTAAAGGTCGGGACCTTGGGAGGATTGAGGGAACCTTGGGAGGACTACTTGGGAGGTAAAGAGACCAGAACATCATTGGGGAGAATTTGGAAATGAAATTAATGAGAGAAAGGCTTGGTATTTATAAGAGAAGTGAGGGGACAAAGCATTAATTTCCAAGGGACACCTCATCGGTGGTGTTGGAAAACCCATGGGCTTACCCATGGTATTTTCACATGTTATTGGCCACATGGGACACCTCATACATTATATTACTGGTAATAAGTTGACCAGAATTATTGAATAATTAATACATCCTTAATGATGTCATTAAACACCCGAAACTCAAAAACTGTATTTTCACTATTCACAGAAAATTCAACTTTCTCAGAAAAAATCCAAAATTTCACCTTAACCAAATATCGATGATCTGATTTCAAAAATGTACTCCATTTTATGTAAATAATTTTCTGAATATTTATAATTTAATTTTTAAATAAAAACACTATTCACTAAAAATTCAAATGTTTCAGAAAAATCCCAAAAATTCACCTTAACCAAATATCGATGATCTGATTTCAAAAATAAACACCATTTTATGAAAATAATTTTCTAAATATTTTTAATTTAATTTTATAAAAAAAAACTATTCACCTGAAAAAACTAATACTTAACCAATAATTTTTGAAACATTTATTTACCTATTTTATTGAATCACATTACTTAATCAAGGTGCCAAAATTGTATTAATAATTTCTTAAGTGAAGTTACTTAATCTATTTGGTCACATTAATAATCATAAGCATAAAATCACTATTTATAATTTACTATTCATCATAAATTATGTTGATCTTATTAGACTCATAATTTCTTACTAAACATAACTGTAGAAGACCATTTTTTGAAAATCAATAGACATTATTAATTATTTAAGGTTTACATATATATTTTTAAAATATCATTTTTCTAAAATTCATCAATGATATGCATACTATATTTATCCAGACATTTAAAAATTCACAAACACCATCATAAAATGAAATCACATTATTTATTTAAAACAAAGGATTACCCAAGTCAGTTATGGTCTTGATACATAACCCCGTATAACACCATCATAGGACCTAAAAATAAGGTGTGCTAGGGTGATAGAATCTTGGTGCGGCTCGGCCAACATTGCCTCAGTAGTGATTTCTATTAGCTTTAACTTCTCGCAAAGGTGATTCCGTCCCTACTTCACACGATGAAGTTCGGCTTGGGCTTGGTCTAGAGCAAAGCCCGAAGGTGCTACCTCATTCCCGAGTTTCGTTGGATGGGATTCGATCGGCCTGAGTCTACTGGATGGGGCCATCAAATCTTCTTTCATTATTAGTTAATAAATATCACTTGTATTTATAGGAAATAATTGCAACATTTTGTTTCCAATGGTATTATTGACCAACGGTCATATAACAATCGAAACCCAACAGTATTATTTTAATTATAATCATTTTATTAAATGAAATAGTTTTGTTGAGTATAAAATAAAATAACACACAATGTTAGGAAACAAAATTTATTCAAAATATTGGGTCGTTACAATATTCCCCCCTTAATAAATTGTGTCCTTACAATTTTAAATTTGGGATAGGAAATTTCATTGAAAGTCCTACATCAAAAAAGAGTCAGTAAAACTATTACATTAAAAGAAAGTATGGGAAGTAGAAAGGTCACCTGAGTTAACCCATACTAGGATTCCATTTAGGAAAACATGGATATGGAATAGAAAAAAAGGGTCAAGTTCTGATAGAGAGTGGTAGAAAATATGATTGGGAGAAAATTCACCACAAGAATATCACAAACATAAGATGTGTTAAACGGTTTTTGATTACCCAGAAGGAAACGTAAACCAACAACATTTTTGTTTTATGTTATTTTTAATAATTTTGAGGAATTTATTTACTACATAGAATAAAAACATAAGGAAATATATTTACCTTCAATTAGAGTTTCATCCATAATAAGTTTCCACCAAGACTAATATTTTCTCCAAGGAATGAGAATTCAAAAAGACTTAGTCTCATCAAAAGCACAAGAATCATCTTTTAGAGAATCACATAATCCACAAAAGAATAATTATATTTATCCATTTTCTTTAGTCATCAACTATAACTAAAAAGGTTAGTACGAGATCATAAAATCCCCAAAAAGGATAATCCTATATAAAAATAAATATGACTATTAATCTCCAAAATTCAACAAAAGTACCCAGTGTTCTAGAAAGACCATTCAATACACAACCATCCTTAAAATTATTCAGAATAATCCAAACTAAGATGGGAACCCAAAACTTGGAAAGATTTAATCACATAGTCTTCCCTAATAAATCTTAACATTTATCTTCAAATAACTTCGACTAATATTAAAGTCTCACACTAAAGTGCAATTAACCTATTTATATTTTCTATATGATAGGTTTATAATTTTCCAGAAATAACCCAAATCACCATATGTACATAATAAATACATTATTTCATAAAAAAATAAAACATTCCTCCCCAATTTAAATCTTGTAGTATTTTATTTCCCTAAGGCATATAGTACTTCAAAAGAGAAAAATTTATCCAAAATAACCATTATCATTTAATCACCAAATCATTTTACTATAAAAATGATATCCATTTGATAAAATATAAGATTCCAAAATCAACTTATTATTGATCCATAAAAATAGCAGGTGCATTAGTCAGTCTGAAGGGCATAACAACAAACTCACAATGCTCATATCTTGATTGGAAGGACGTTTTTGGAATATCATCATTCTTCACCCTCAATTGATGATAATTAGAAAAAGATCAGTCTTAGAGAAAAATTGAGTCCCAATAATTTTGTCAAATAAGTCATCAATTTTTGGAAGAGAGTATTTGTTTCTCACTATGATCCCATTCAGTTCCCTATAATCAATGCATAGCTGCATCGATTCTTCCTTCTTCTTCACAAAGAGAATCGGTGCTCCCTAAGGAGACATAGTTGGTCGGATAAACCCATTCTACAAAAGATCTCAGTGTTTTTTATTTAATTCCTCTAGCTCCACATTTTCCATCCTATAGGAGGTCTTTGACATTTGATGAGATCCAATTATGATTCCAAAAGAGAACTCCACATCTCTTTCTGGGGGAGGTCCGGGTAACTCCTCAGGAAATACGTCAATGTATTCCTAGACGATGGGGAAATTTTCTAAAATAATAAATCCTCCGTGAGAAACTTATTTTGTTTATAAATATTTTAACTAAAAAGTATTTTATGTCTTAAAACATCATGCTTAGACAAATTGCATTTTTCTATAATTCATTCAAAATGATTCATAAAAAGCATGTGATTAACCAAACATATTCCCTGAGAATGTCGTAACAATGAGTGCAGCAGGGCCCGTTATTTTGTACTTGTTCCTGTTCAAGTTTATATCAATGCAGTGTTTTTTGGGTTTTACCCCTATGTACATCTGTGCCAGATCCACCCCTACCTGCTCGTATCCAGACAGGGATGTATTTTCTTGATAAACCACTTACTCAATACTCACCAAAATACCAGGAGGATTTCCTATATTTGAAATTTAATATTTGGTCCTTCCTAATGTTTTCATATCCTAATTTCCATAAATAACTAATCTATCCTTTGATACCAACTATAGAATCCCGCCTTTTTAATACATAACTTTTCATTACATTTTACAAACAGAGGATCTTTAAAGTCTAGTGTCTTGGAAATCAGGAACTTAATACATGAAAACAATAAAAAAATTCTTCTAAACACTTGAAAGGCTTCTTAATTTTTCATCCTAAGTTAATTACAACATCTCATAACTCGGGAGAATACATCAAAGGAAATGGTGGGAAGAATGCCTAGTAAGGGAAACAAGAGAAACATTTTACATGTGAACTTGAGATACATCAATAATGTCATGATAAATAACATTAAGGCATGAGAAAGAGATCATGAGACATATCATAATAAAAATAATGTGTTTCATAACTTGAAGTTGTGGCTCCAACATTTAACGAAGACAATAATTTCCATTTCACCAAGGTCCATCCCCAAGGTGTCATAAATAAATTACCAAGGTTATTCAACAATGTATCGTTAAAATAACCATCTCTAGAGATTAAGTCTTTACCCAAATCATTAGAGATCTATCAGGGAACACCCATAATTTGTCTTTATTATCATTGAGCCACATATATCATGATCTAGAATTTCATAGATAACCCATATAGCATAAAGGAAATTGGATTCATTTCAGAATCATAACATTTTAAAAACTGCTTTTAAGACATGATCTTTATGTCACATTAAACCCACAGAAAAGGAAAGAGGGTTTCATGTATGTAAATTCCAGAATTTAAAATATAAAATTTTGATATATATGTGAATAACATTGTATATGAAAGATATTTGAGTATCCCCTTAATAAAATAGATGAATTTGAGAAAAAGAGAGAGGAATTTGGAGAAAAAGATTCGGCAGCATTACAACTATGTTGTAGGGTTTTAGAAAACATTGAAAAGAGAGGAGTCGTGGTCACCCATTAATATATGATAAATAAAACAGTATAGGGACATAATATAAAGGATATAAGAACATGGAAATTAAATTTTAATCACATACCATATGAAATTAAAATCTTGAAAGGATGAAAAAAAATATGATTTCTCTTATGAAAATTCGGTAGCCTAACGACGTCACTTAAAACATCTAAAAAATGAATTGATGAGATAAAATAGGGTCTCTCATCATATTAAAATCAAATTATAGTATTTTATATATATATATCATACCCCAACACAAGAATAAGTAACTTGAAAGAATTGACATAAAAATAGAACTTTGAAAATGAGAAGGGTGACAGAATCCCGTACGAAAATTCAGCAGCCTAACGGCGCCACTTAAGAATTATGAAAATGAAATGATGATAGTAAAATGGAGTCTCTCATTATATAAACTTAAAAACTAAAGTATGGTTAATATAAAAGAACATCCTCCAACATAAGAACATGGAGTATAAATGAAATGACATAAGAGAGAGTACTTGAAAAGAAAGAGAGAGGTAGGATCCATTACCTTGAAAAGTAACTTTAAAAGCATGAAGTTTAGGACCATGGGAGGATTGAGGGCACCTTGGGAGGACTCATTTGGAGGTAAAGATACCAGAACATCATTTTGGAGAATTTGGAAAAGAAATTAATGAGGTAAAGGCAAGGTATTTATAGAAGGAGTTAGGGGACAAAGCATTAATTGCCAAGGGACACCTCATCGGTGGTATTGGAAAAACCATGGGATTTACCCTTGTATTTTCTCATAGTATTGGCCACATGAGACACCTCATACCGTATATTACTATACATAATTTGACCAGAATTATTGAATAATTAAAACAACCTTAATGATGTCATTAAACAATTGAAACTCAAAAACTGTATTTTCACTATTCACTGAAAATTCAAATTTCTCCGAAAAAATCCAAATTTTCACCTTAACAATATATCGATGCTCTGATTTCAAAAATGAACTCCATTTTATGAAAATAATTTTCTAAATATTTTTATTTTTTTTAAATAAAACACTATTCATTGAAAATTCTACTGTTTCAGAAAAATCCCAAAAATTTACCTTAACCAAATATCGATGATCTAATTTCAAAAATGAACTCCATTTTATGAAAAAAATTTCTAAATATTTTTAATTTAATTTTAAAATAAAAAAAACTATTCACCCGAAAATACTAATACTTAACCAATAATTTCTGAAAAAGTTATTTACCTATTTTATTGAATCACATTACTTAATCAAGGTGCGTAAATTGTATTAATACTTTCTTAAGTGAAGTTACATAATCCATTTGGTCACATTAATAATCATAAGCATAAAATCACTATTCATAATTTACGATTCATCGAAAATTACATTGATATTATTATACTCTAAATTTATTAATGAACATAACTGTAGAAGACCATTTTTTGAAAATCATTACACATTATTAATTATTTATGGTTGACATAAATATATTTAAAATATACTTTTCTAAAATTCATCAATAATATGCATACAATATTTATCCAGGCATTTGAAAATTCACAAACTCCATCAGAAGAAGAAATCAAAATTTTTATTTAAAATAAAGGAATACCCAAGGAAGTTACGGTCTTGATACATAACCCCTTATAACACCAGCATAGAACCTAAGAGTAAGGTGTGCTAGGGTGATAGAATATTGGGGCGGCTCGACCAACATTGCCCGAGTATTGATTTATATTAGCTTGAACTTCTCGTAAAGGCGATTCTGTTCCATCTTTATATGATGAAGTTCAGCTTGGGTTTGGTCTAGAGCAAAGGCCGAAGGTGCCACCTCCTTCCCGAGTTCTATCAGATGGACTTCATTTGGCCCGAGACTACTGGATGGGGCCATCGAATCTTTTTTATATATTAATTAATCAAGTTCACTTGAATTTATAGACAATATTCACAACATTTAGATTCCAATGGTGTTATTGACCAATGGTTATATAACAATCGAAAACCAACAGTATTATTTTAATTATACTCATTTAATTAAATGAAATATTTTTGTTAATTATAAAATAAAATAACACGAAAAGTTAGGAAAAAAAAGTTATTCAAAATTTTGGGTCATTATAATAAACCAAATTCCAAAGAAAAAAATAGAAGTCACTATAGTAAAAATACACCAACAAGTCTACGTTATCTCTATAGTGAAGGATATCAAAGAACCATGAGAAATATGATACAAAAAAATATCTGAGATCCAAATCCCATATAAACTAATTTTTAAATCAATATGTTCCACTTTAAAATGTATTAAATCAACCTCTAACATATATCATTCTAAAAAACATCTGTATATGAACCAAAGTGCGTATATAAAGGTCAATATTGTATACAACATGAAATCCCCAAGTCGTTCCATACCACAACTTAGATAAGAATATGTCATATCGTGAAAATAAACTCACATGTATATTAAAAACAAATAGGTGCAAAAAATTAATATAAGATATGAAACAATAGTAATGAAGATTACCATCACCATCAAGGTCCCCATTTCATGAATAGATACACCCTTGTAAGGGTTTACCAATAATATTAAGATCCTATTACATATTTTTTATATTACATACACCTAATTAGTACCCATCTCACAAAACCAATGTTTTCACCATGTGGTTTAATCCATTTTCCCCTAATTCTAGTATAGGATGGAAAGTCAAGAAAAAAAAGCCCCTCAATAGGCACTATTAACTCACACAACCATTTCTATACCCATTTATCACACCCAAACATTCTTTAAAAATAAAACACTGATTTAATCATTTTATAAAATACCTAGGAGAGATTCACAAGACCTATACCAATAAATATACAAAATAAAATTCATTTTAAAATTAAATTTTTCATAAATTACAATTTAAAACCTAAAATTAATATATGATAAAATTAAATGATTTAAATTATAGAAAAATAAGAGATGGATATAATCTACTTACCTCAACATGTTATTTTAAAGAATCATTTCTCAAATTAATATATCTGAACACTCCTCCAATTCCATTTAACATATCATAAGTAAATTATTTCAAAATCCATCATAGGCCCTATATTTGTAAATGGAAACCATGGGTTACTTTTCAATCCATGGGGAAAAGGAAAAAATAATTAGAGAGAGAATCATAACCCACAGCTTTGATTGCATAGGTCTAAAAAATAATGAGTCAATGGAATCTACCTCTAGATTGATGAGAATAACCAAAACAATCTTCAATATTCCTATCGAGGGGTGGAAAATATAGTTTTTTCATGGTAAAACATGGGAAAAAATGTATTTTTGGTCTTAATTAATCATACCTAGCATTTAAGGAGAAGGGTTTGGGAAACCATAAAATATTTTTATGAATCATCAATATCTAAAAAAATGAAAATTATTAAGGTTATCAAATGGTTTACAAAACAATGTACACCAACTGTGTGCCTGCCCAAATAATGGCTTGCCATCCCAAATAGTTACATAGGGAATCTATTCAATTTCCCCAAACCACGATGTGACCATAAACCCCAGATTATCCATCAAAACCTTCTAGATACCTTATCGAAACTCCATATTCCAACACCCAACTCATCATAACATATAAAATTACAATAATAAATATAAATACCATAAAATAGGGGTATTAAATTCTCCCCACCATTAAGATTTTCATCAAACAATCTAGATATTAGAGGTATCATGGAAGGGATTTGGATATTACTTGATGAAAATTTTTATCACCTCATGTTTCAAAATGAATATTAACGTTCATTAAAAAACACACCCTAGTGATATATTCCATCAATGCAAGACCTTGTCTTGGATAGGTAGAATTTTAATAACTCTTTGAACCTATGATGAATTAAGTTTGATAATAACATTAACCCAACTAACTACATTTCTTGTAATGGGATAATACTTTTTTAATAATGGTACATGAAAACAATTATGTACATTGATAAAAAATGGATATAAATACAATTAATAGGAAAATCCACTATTATGATGAAGAATAAAGAACAATAGAATGTATTCATTCTCTTATATTCTCTTCTTATCCAAATGATGATTTTTAAATATTAGTGAAAATGGTGTGAATACATGAATAGGATATTAAAAATATGGCGGTGAATACTAGTTATCTCCATAAGACTATATATATATTGAGTCTATAAAAATCATTTCCTATATCATGTAAATTTTATTTATAGTTATATGGTTAATTATGGGTTCATTAAATAATTTCCACCAAGTTCTTTTTAATAAAATGTACATTGACATGGGTGACCCAAATAATGCCTAAAACATAACCATATGTATCATTTCCCAAAAAATATTTTTTTATAAAAACTCGATTAATGGTAGATTATTATTATAAATACTCTAAATGTAGTAGAATAAATCAGTGGGCACATTATTACATTATCATATTATATAAGGGATCATAAACTAATGGTCAAAACAATTTAGTATCATTTTAAAATTATATACGTACTTTAAACACAAATTACACATGAGAACATAAAATTAAAAATTGTAATTCCATTTAGATCTAGTTACTTTATTTATTAAATACTTACATATCAATCATAAAATATTTCATAGAATCATGGGGAAAAGAAGAAATATTAAAGGGGTGAGATTGGATGCACAATAAAGGTATTTAAATAATAGAATATTTAATGATTAAATATTACATAATAAATAAGTCCTTATAAATATAGAATGTTAAATTAATGAAAAAAATAGTTGACTAATATATTAAGCACTGGAATCCATACATGGATAATATCAACACAAAAGTATGAGAGATAAAAAATAGAAAATTATCCAAAAACTAATTAATATTTGATTTCATGATCTCATACATCATGATATATATATATATATAGTTAAGACCCTGCACCAGGACAACTTATTTTATGGTTATGTAATCCCAAAAAACCTATTTAATTCATGATTATTGATTAATCTAACGAGACATGTCAATGAATCAAAGGGATATATAATTTTGTTCACCAAACATCACTTCATGTCGAATTCATTCCTTGTATAGAAAATGATTAATTTAATTCAATGAAAATATTCTTTATAAAATAATATATATTCATTAAAGAATTCATATTCATCAAAATTATCTATTTTTAATCATATAACATTAAACAAATCACTATAATTTAAAATGGTATATGTATTAGATAGAAACAATAGACATAATATATAAACATTATGTATATTTAAAATTAAGATAAGGTCCAATGATAATAAATAAATTAAATGATTCAATAAGTAGTCTGTGATTACAAAATTAATCATGAATGTTATTGTTAACACTTTCCTTGGTCATACTATTAATTAACCATTCAATTAAATATTCATTTTGGTATTATTACATCATATCCATGGTGTATTATAAGTTAGAAATGGATTTTTTCATTAATGAAACATAATACTATTAAAACATTATTAAAACATTCTTTGGGAGAAATAATCATTTTATTTTGAAAATCAAATTTAAAAACTATATATTTTCAGAATGCTAGGAAATAGATTTTCATTAAAATTAACCTTGTAAAATTGTAGTGGATTATTTAAAGTAATGAGTGGACATAGTGGATGTGATATTCATTTTATTTAATTATTGTTACATCAATGGATCCTTTAACATTTTTAGTAACAAGTCATAATGAAGGATGTGTGCAAATTGACAAGAAAATTTTTTTAAAAAAAATTATTTGAAAATAAATGGATAAATATGTAATTAATAAATGATTCAATAATATTAGTAACATTATTTAAAAAATTATTTTTAAATGTATATATGGTTGGATAATCATTCTTGACTTAAAAGTTAAATAAATTTTACTTTTCATAAAAACAATTTCAAAAAACTTTATGTACCAATGAGAAGGAGATGGAATCATAATATGAATATTTCTTGTATAATAAGATGAGAATAAAATTATTAGACCTTATTAAATAATTATAAAAAATATTCCTTCAATGTAAATTCATTTTTAATCAATCCTAATTAAATTTATATTGAAACATAAATATCTTACCACATTGGATTATTTTCATTCAAAAGCCTTATAAATGAAATAACAAAAAATTAATCATTATAAATAATGAAAATAAATATTTTCATGATATAAAATATAACAGTGGTAGAAGATACACCACATAAATTAAATTGGATTGTATTACAAATAATTATTAAGTAGAGTTGAAATTGAGATAAAATATACTATAATGATTATACCATTGAAGTTAAGATTAATCAATTAATTGATTTTGTCTATATAATTTAAATCCACCTAATATAAGTGTAAATAAAATATTAAATATTAAATATACTTTTAACACATAATGTTGAAATATAAAATACAATCAAATAGAAATATATCACAATGAAAACATAAGATATTAAAATCCTTGCCTCTTCATTAATTTAGGTCCAATAAAATTTGATGAAAAAAATAAAATATAATGATAAAATTACTTTTATAATGAAGGATTTATAATGTTAAATGTATTTGGGGAAATATATACCACATATAAAAATAACTAGGTGTATATTATTAAAATATGGCTCAATGAATGGAATTGAGATGAAGTTATTTACCTCAAATTCCCATTTAGTTAAACTTGATTTAACCCAATGTATAATAATTTTAAATATATAATTAATTTAAATATAAACCGAATTTATATTTTTAATATCATATATGATCTTATAATAATATCTTATCCACCATTAGATATTAATATTTTGTTATTAACATTGTTTCAGGTGTTACACTCTTTGTTTTCTCATGCATATTTGGACTTGGAAGATATTATTCTTATAGATATGATATGGTTACACAATCAAAATAATTATATAGATTATATAAATATCATAACAATCAATTGGATAATTTCTTATAATCATTCATTAATGTTGTTCATGGATAAGGGATCACATCTATTTGTCTTGATGGTAGGTCACACAAACGCAGGAGTGATGATATCATTTACTTAATGGGATAAAGGGTAACAAAGTGGATGACATATAAATTTTATAGAATAAATATAAAATAAAATATATCATATATAATCATTGTTTTCATCATTATATCAATCCATGTGAGTTTATGATTGAAAAAACTTACATTGGTTTGCGAGGCGGTTGTTTTCAATATACCAGAGTGATGAAATTGATTCCCATTAATAAAAATAAGGATATAGAGAAATATTTTTTAATTAAAATAATAATATATTATTATAAGGTAGAAACATATTTTATTTATATTTTAAATGTTATTACCTAATTGATCTATGAAAAATAATAAGTAAAAAATGATCATAGGGAATATGATTACCTTCCCCAAGAAAAACCTCTATTAGATCTCTTTTCAAGGACTCAGGGTTGGTATTTTTGGAAAAAATTGTCATCTTGAACATGGATAATAATTTTTTAGTTTCATTTTGGGATTTTTTGGTTGATCTATATTTCTTGATAGGTGTGAAGTAGTGATGCGAGAGGTTCCCATTTATAATAGTGGATTGTAATGTTTGTTAATACCCAAAATAATTCAATAATTGGCAACTAATCCCAACAAAATTGCCTCCAAAATAGATAAATAATGGATTTAAGAAAATTTAACATTAATACAAACCCCCAAAAAACAAACTTCTTTTTAAACATGTTATTCACCCATCTTGTATGTGTACCCGCTTGTACCATTTTAGTTTTCACTACGATGACATGTTTTTAAATATTTGTGTAATAATATTTAAACCAAAATCAGAAATAGAATTATTTGATAGTATTTAAACACATAATATAAATATTAACTCAAATATTTCAAATAAAAGATCCTTCTCTATGGAAATTTTTTTTAACCTAATCACATATAACAAGTAAACCCTATTTTAACCATAGACAAACCAATTAGTTTTTTATATTTTCACTATTATTAATATATAATTTTTTTTTTGAAAATATTGAATAATAATATTTATATTAATGGATAATAATTAATTAATTTTATGCAATTTAATTCAAATAAATTGATGAATTTGTAATATTATTACACCCTAAATCACGATGATTTGTTTCTTCAAGAAATTCATTTCCAAAGCATAAGATGATCATCTCATAACAATATGACCAAAAATAAACATTTTAAGAAACCAAAGTAGATTATATTGATATATAATCCACAAATTACATTTAACATAATAATTATCAATTATTCATCTTGTAAATTAAAATTGTTAAACAGTGTCTACTTTAAAATTGTTCCCACACAAAGCTTATTTTAGCCAAAAAATAAAATAATACAAAAGTAATGTATTAAGATTATTCATTATAATTAATTATATTAAATATAATATTGTTAATACATTTAGTAATTTTAAATAAAAAGTAATTCATAATGGGACTTTCTAATTACTTCATTTATTATAATGAAATGATAGTTTTAAATAAATTGGGGTTTTTAACTATTCACTAAAAATTAAATCTTTTCAGAATAATTCGAAATATTCAACTTATGATGATTTTAAAATGCTAATTTAAAAATTAATGTTCATTTTTTACAATAAAATTTCTAAAATCATAATAAATAAATTATTTTTTTTACTTGCAATGAAATTAAAAAATACAATGAAAAGTATATTTCTAATTCATGTAAAGAATTTATTATAAATTGAGTCCTTATATAGCAATATATTTTCATCATTTGAAATATTTATTCAAATTTTTAAAAAATTATTTATTTGAATCTATATCCCTAATTTGAATGTTCTGTTCACAATGGCCACGTTTAAATAATATATTATTGTTTTCGTGGATTGGTGTTGCATACCATATAGTCGTTTGAACAGAGTCACCATTTTAGAAAAAACTCATAGTATTACATTAAAACCTCATTCAATAAATTATGTCTTATTTATCAGAACAAAAACTTGTTAATCATGGGTTTTTTCAAAATTATTTTTTTGAAATACCACATAATCAATTGGGTAAAAATACATCCACTAAAAAATGTATATGAATTCATAAATGTCATCTATAATGACAGGAAAATATTTTTCAAAATATGATAACATTAATGGGAAGTGAAAATATGGTCATGGATGAATAAAATTGCACAATGTATAATAGAAAATGATATATAACATGGTCAAGATATAGTTAATGTCCACATATCAATAAATATATAATGGGTTTAAAGGCCAATGAATCATTAAAAATGATGTTAAATATATAAAACTTATATAAAGATCAATTTCCAAAAGTAGTGGGATTCTATTCATACCATGATACTAAACCATAATATAAGTATGATATCATCCATTAGTTATTCCTTTACCGACATTCATACAATTTATATCTCATTTAAATGATTATCCATGATTAATTATGTATTCATGATGCTCTAAAATTAAATTGTTACATATCATTATATCAATTAAAGATTAAAAATTCATTCCTTTCCCTCTAAGTATTTACCAAAACCAAATTTATTATCACATGTTAGAATATATATAAAATACAACACATTAATATATAACATCAATAGTAACACCTAGTCTTCAATATAATATTATTCCATAAAATCATTTAAGTAAAATTAATATCATGTTTATTGAGACATGAAGTAGGCCCGTTGTAGGCATTATATCCTTTACACCCTTTAGTATTGTGTTTGAGACCCATGATCATTTCATATTTGATGGGTTACCAAAAAACATGTAGGTTGTCCTTTTTCTAAAAATATAATAATATAATTAATATAATGGTCATTTAAATAGGATGAAAATCATTGAAAATAAAATTAATTATTAAATCATTTTTACCACTATTTTTAAATATATATGTTAATTTTTACTATGTAATTAAATAATATTATTTAACTATTATTACATTAACATAAATTATTTTATTCATCATAAATTTTATCAATAAAATTTAAGCAATATTTATAAATAATAATGGATCGTTTATGAAAATAAAATTTCACTAAAAAAATACTAATCCATTATTTTGAATTCCCAAAAATTTATTCCAAAAAAATTCCTAAATCATGTTATATTTCCATCATAAAAATTCAACAAAAATTTAATATATGTCTTTAAAAAAATGATCAGCCTTAGTCATACCATCCCATGATAGTTTTTTTATCCCATACCAATATAGAATATTAATGATTTCCATTGGTTTTATTAATTAAATAAGGATAATTTTTCACAAAGATATTTCAAATTAACCCAAACATATCTATATAGAGTTTTAAATAGATGTAAAGAAAGGCATGTTATTATGCACCCTGTAATGATAAATTCAAATCCCAATAAACCCTTTTGCTGTTATTACCCCTATCTATAATTATTCTAGATCTATATCTATTTTCAGTATCTATATGTGGATTTATTTCTCAGAAAACCAAATAATCTATATATTACCGAATCATTATGACATTTTTTTAATTAGATTTATCCTCAATGTCATTGATAGTATAATATGTGATGATATATTTTTTCATAATTATATTTTACAATATTACAAATAATATTCCTCACATACCAATAGAAATTACCCTCACTCCATTATCCTGGAATTGATGGTTACTTTACTACATTGGAATAATATAAAAGTGATCGCATCCTAGGGGACTGATTAATTTAGTGATATTGGAAAAATATATACATTGAATCTCACATTACATTTGAAACCATAAAATGAAACCAATTAATTATTCTGAGATCCCATTATTCTCTTTAGAATATCCATGCATAGGAATCATAAAATAATTCATGAAAACATTGAGAAATGAAATATCAGAAAGGGATGTGACCAAAAACTCAATAAAAAATATCATACTTTGTAACATATAATGGTAAAATATATTATAATCAATAAATAATAATCTATATAGAAAGGTATATAACTGACAACACGCACAATTTAATTGATATCTTGTTTTCGAGCATGTATAACTAGATAATATCAATGAAATAATATATTGACATTTAATAATAATTTCTCAAATAATGAAATTCACAATATCATACTTCATCATCTCAAACATCCTGATATATATACCATGAGAAACATTCCCCATGATATTTTAATATATGTGTAGGTAAACACTAAAAACCAATTTAATATCATCTTCCAAATTAGTCTCATTAGACCTATCGATCAATCATGGAGCTATATAATTTTATTCCCCACCCATAATTTCTTATTTAATTTATTATTCATATACTGAGTCATAATTTTATTCAAGAATGATATTCCTTATTAATAAATATTTATATTTAGTAAAGAATGTTGCTTAATCAGAATATTAAACATTCAATAAAATAAAATTATGAATAAAACACCATATGTTAAAATATTATATGTTTTTGGAAATAGAAATGTCTATAATACCTAAATTATGTATAATTGATAGAATTGTAATGTCCAATGATCATAAAAATGTTATTGTCTCAATGGAAATTTAATGTCAAAACAAATCAATAATGAAAGTGAATGTAAATACATTCTCCATTCAAACTTATCTAAAACCATCTAGAGAAAAAATATTGATGGTATAATTAAAAAATATCCCCAATTTATTATGAGTAAAATATAGGTTTTTTATTGAAGTATATTCATATCATGAAAATATTATTAACATATTTTTGAGAAAAATACACTTTTCAATTTTAAAATCCCTTTTAAAAACGATAAATTTATATATAATATGGGGTATAATTTCATTTAATGTGACCTTGTATTATACTTATAACATCTAATTTCAATTATTGTCATAATTTTATGAATACTCAATTCCTAATGAATATATTAAAAAAACTATTTTATTCTAATTTTTGGTAAAAATTAAAAAATTACATTTTTTAGAAAATGATAAGATGTTTCATTTTAAATTTTATGTACAAATGAATTAGTATTAATTTAATTAATAATTAATTTATGAAAATAAAAATAATCCTTAAAAAATTGATTTCGATGAAAATTTATTTTTGACCAAAAAGTGAAATAATGTGCGATTTTTTTAAAAACAATATATGTAAAATTTTAAGAAGCAAATATAGTAAAATAAAAATATTACATGAATATTTCTTGGATATATAGATGAAAAAAATTAAATTGTTTTATTCAAAAATTATCATATAATTTCATTCAATAGAAATTCGAGCATAAAAAATCTCGATTACAATTATTGTGATACATAAATCTCTTACCACATAGGTAACTATATGATCACAATCCCCATAAAAGAAATAAATTAAAATGGAACACTAAAAAAATTACAATAAATATATTCTTTAAATAACATATCAATGGGTTATTCAATACACCTCATAAAATAAATTAGATCATAAAACCAAATCTGTATCAATGGAATAAAAATTAAGATGAACTCTATTATAATGATCATACTATTGAAGTCGGTAATAATAAATGATTTAATTATGTGTATCAAATTTAAAAACACAAAAAATAATTGAATAAAAAACATACAACATTAAAATACATCAATCACATAGTGATATAATATCAAATTCAATCAAGAAGTAATATAGCGTAATGAAAAGAAATTGAGTTATGAAATTCCAAAAGTCTAGGGGATTTTCATATGAAAACCTATTAGATGAAGTTGTTCAAATTGAACCAAAAAATTTTATTTAGTAATAATTATTTAAGTTATTACATTTAAAAGTGGATATACATGCACCCTATAAATGAAATATTCGTTATAATAATAAAATATGCCTCAATGAACAGAAAATTGAGACCATGTTTCTTATCTCACATTTCCCTCTTATTGAAAATGAATTAAATATCCACATAATGGTTTCAAAAAAATTAATAATTTATTTTAGAATAATATTCATATTTATAATATCATATAAGATCTTCATATGACGTATTATAATTTATTAGTTAATAATATTGAAACATCATAGTTTTTCTATGTATTATTTTTGGATATTATATGGATTGATTTTGAGACCAGACACTGAGATGGAATATGATTCGAAGTCTAGGTGTGTGTAAAAAATCATTGAAAAACATTCAAATCATTAATAGGTTGCGTGTAGTTTTCCTAAAAGTTGGATAACTCTTAAAAGTGTGACCATCTTAGAAATATTATGGCATCATTTAGCTCAAAATAGTGGATTTATAGTAGGTGTGACCTAACAGTATTATATGTGGGTAATTTTCAAAATAGATGATGGAAGATGTAAAATAAATAAAATAATTATAACATTTTTTTGATGCATCGAACTACAAAAATGTAAATGTATCCTTATGTCAAAATTCCAAGGATATCTCCAGAACACTGGAACCCTTGGAGGATAATTGTTTAGATCTCTGGGAATGCATTCACACCAACGACAAGAGATCGATGATCAATGGTGATGAGGCAACCTTTCTTCATCAGCGACCAAACCAAATTGAGGTAGGATGGATTTTGGTTATTTTCCACCCCTTTCATAATCACGAATGAATATCGATCAATACAAAGAAATAAAATTGATACAGGCGTCATTAGTAGATTTCAATTGATCGAATTGTTTTGGTTTATTGATTTATTTCACTTCAATAATCATAATAACATAAATAAATTTAGGATGATAAGAATAATGGTTGAGTTTCATTCTTAAAGGTTTCTCTCTATTCTCTTCTCCTTCTGTTCTTCACATTATTCACTATTAGAACACCATGGTTCTGGTTCAGTATTTTTGGGTTGATCTGAACTCTATCAGACCCCTAGATTTGAGGTGAATCAACAATAGACATTAGATCTATGTAGACAAAGACCTAAGGATAATGGATCTGTGATTGTTTCGTTTTTTAGTTATCGGAGTAGTTGTGGTGGTCTGTGGAAGGGACCACTGGTGGGGCACCTGTGGCTGGTGGTAAAGCACATCAGCAGAGTGCATTCTTTCAGTGGTGTAAGATGTTGAGTGGTAGTGGTGGATGCGGAGCTACGAAGGAAGAAGATCGGTAGAGGTGATGCAAAGTGGGACGGGCCAGGATGGTCGGGTTAGGTCAGAAGGTCGGGTCAGAAACATGGGATGCGATGAACCCTGGTTGAATATGTGGCAACCGAGGTGGAGACAGATTGTGACTGACCATGAAAGTTGATCATGGGGTGACGACATCTTGAGCTACCAAGGGGCTATGTCATCATAAGCTACCATATAAGCAACGTTTTCAATGGTTGACCATGGGTGCAAGGACTGCATGGTTGGTCTGCGCGGTATGTCCACTAACTATGGAGGTAGGTCTGCATGGCCCCGACAGGCATGTGAGTGGTTTTGTTCAAAAAATCATATCTCATAAATAGAGAATCCCATCTATGATCCATATGAAACATTGACACCATTACATTGAGATGACCACTTTTAAAAAAATGGTGGGTTTTTTTGGTCACCATTATTGCTTGAGATCGTTCACATGATCATTTCCTAGAGGGTTTTGTATTGAATTACATCCCCATCACTGGATTTTAATCACCTATAGTGGCTGAGTATCAAACAGAGTATAGTATCTCACCCTGATACTTGACTGTAATACTCTATCACCCCTAATAGATTATTTGTAACCGTGTGAACTCCAAAAGTAGTGTATTGATACTCAATCTAGAGGGCCGCATTGGTAGGGTTTGTGAGATCCCATGGTGATTCTGGGCATGATCCCCTACGTAATGGGTTGATCTATATGGGGTCAATGGGATTCCCTAGTGATTCTGGGAACGATCCCCTCTCTATGTATCATTGTTTTCCTTTCCCAACACACTATCTTTAAGTGTTTCCCAAATGATCTAGGACAGATCGTTGAGGGTATCTGAGTGTATCATTGCATGAATAGTGAGTTCTCCTGGACAGAGGGTGATTCGAGAAAAATAATATGGATGTATGTTGGTTGTGACCACTTGATGGGGTTGTGTCACTCATGAGTGTAGCGCGGTTATTTTTCACTACGTCTTGTATCTTTTATGTATTGTTACATCTTTTAATTAGTTGACTACATTTTGTGCTTCATGTTTAGTGATTTCAGTGATTATAGTGAGTATTGATATACTCACCCCTGCACTGGTTTTTCTAGCACATGTCATGAATTATTTTGATAGAGAAACATTTTAAATGAGTCTTAAGAAGACTAGAAGTGGGTGGAGAATATATGGAGCTTGGCCGACATATGGTTTTTTTGGATAGTTCTTTTGACGTAGTCCTCCCCCATGAAGAGACTCTTTGCAGTTTTAGTTAGCCTTATGTACAACCACTTGGTGGTGGGATTGTTTTTGGCCTTATATACTTCAATTACATTCACTGTTTTACTATGTTGTGGGATCATATATGTATTCATGAATTCTTTATGTTCATTTACATTTTATCATTTTGGGGCTTGGATATATGTGTGTGTGTGAATAGTTACCTTAGGCTAATGACTCAAATTTGTGGGATATGCCTACTCGGTGCTGGTCACCAACCCCTGCCTATTGGAGGTAAGCATGGGTTAGTCACGAAATGGTCCCCTCTAGGAAGATTCATGAAATAGTGGTTTTATAGGGTTCAGTTCTAATATAGTATCAGGATTCTAGGAGATAGGTTTGGGGAAACAATGATAATTGTTTCGAGTTCAGCATTCAGGCCAAGGACACTGGTGTTTCTGCGGTAGCTGACACATCCATTCAACAGGACTCATATTTCTAGGTTCAGGACTCGTTTAATGAAATTACTTATTTTAGGGAAATAAATTGTAATTGAATCATATAGGATTTGTTCTTTTCCCATTCTTGATTCATAATAATATCTTACTAGAGTATTTGAGTGATCCCTACTAGTGAAATGTTTTCTAGCTAAGTATACACTAATATTGGGAGTTAATGGTGGGAACTAGGTATCTGAGACATCAGTAGTAAGTAAATAATAGAATTCACATGGATCCAAGTTGTTCATGTTCTTAATGGGGAAATCCCAGGACTCCAAGTTAGTGGTGGAGGGATCTCTAGTAAATCGAATCACCCACGAGATAATTTGTGTTACTCATGAAGTAGTTGGGGACATATGGAATGAGATTGACCTACATATCGCACAACATATCATGATATGGTCGTGGGGCCACCAATGTATAGGTACGGACATCATAAGTTTGGTCCCCATGGTGGTTGATGTCGTAGAGGCACTGGAAAGGTAGTAGAAGGTGGTTGGAGGTTCGACCTATAACAGCCGACACCCTCAGGTGGTCCATGCTAGGCACAAGGATATGGTGGACTGGGATGAGACCAGTTGTAGGTGATGGAGGCTTGAAACCCCATAGGTCTATGGATAATACTAGGAATTATCTATGTGTTATCCACCATAACTATAATTTTGATAGACACATGTTCTAGTCATTTTTTTCTTTCCATGTTTCCTATACGAGACTCATAGATTCTGGTTGAACGACTGTATCAGTCCTTACACTTTGAGACTCCTATAAAAGAATCATTGATCATGAATTATTTCTGATAGTGTGACATGACTCTTGGAGGTCATATTTCTAATTGGGATTTCATAGAAGTGGTAAACAGGCCTTACGACGTCATTCATCGTATGAACTATTTATCCACAGTTCTTGCTCATATTGACTATTCTCATAGAAGAGTGTAGTGTTTCTACAATGATGGAAGGATTTTTTTTCTTTTGTTGGTAAAAAGGAAAATAAGACGGTGTAGGATAGGCTCACACATAGGAGGGTGAATCCAATTATTCATTAGATGTCTAGTGTCACCCTTAGTGTTGTGGATGATATTTGAAATCAGTTTCCTATAGTTTTGGTGGAGTAAGAGGAGGTCTTTCCTAAAGTTGTTTTAGGTATAACTCCCTATAGTGATATTGAAATATGTATTAATCTATACTCTGGGATGAAACTAATAAATACACCAATATATTGGATGGCTCCCACAATGTTTCCTAATAATATGATAAAATTGAGGGACTTTCCAAGGAATGGATTTATGTGACCTAGTGTTTCACCCAAGGCAGTCCCAATTGTTTTTTCCAGGAAGGGAGATGAGAGATTGATATTATGTGTAAATTAACTAAACAAAAACTAGGTGACTATGAAGAACTAGCTTATATTAACTTGGATCGATGACCTATTTTATAAATTTAAAGGGGAACGATAGTTCTCGAAGATATACCTCAAATTAGGTTATCACCTGCTACGAGTAAAGGATGATCATATATCTAAGATGACATTAAAAAGTAATTATTGTCAATATGAGTAATCGTTGAATCCTTTTCGAATGAAGAACACCCCATCTATGGCCATGAGACACATGTAATCGATATTTTGATTATACATATATTTGTTTGTGGTAAATTTCATCGATGAAATCCTGGTCTATTCTACGTCTGAGGTGTATCATGTGAGAAAATTGGGGATGGTCCAAGAAAAATTCTGAGGGAATAAATATTTAGGGATTCTCTAGATGTTTCAATTTTGGATTCAAGAGGTCCATTATTCTAGGAAACATCATCTTAGAGGATGGAGTGGTAGTTGATACATTGAATGTTGAGGTAGTGTTTTCTTTGGATCCACCCAAGAGTGTTACATTGGTATGAATTTTACATGTATCAAAATGCTACTATAAAAGGTTTTACCCATCTTATTTATAGTGGAATAACCATTGAACTCTTTTACACAAAAGGGGAATCCTTTCATGTGCATTGAAAAGTATCAGCAATTCTTTTTGAAGCTAAGGTAATGGTTGATGAGGGATCCCATATTGATGTTACCAGATGAAGGAATCAAGTACATGGTGTAATGTGATGTATCAGATATTGAGATTCATTGTTTTTTATGCAGAGGCAAGTAGTTATTCCCAAATTTTAATGAATTTTGAGACCACAGGACCAAAACTACACAACCCATGTTATTGAGAAGGAAGACGTTGTATTATCATTGATGATGTGGTGACACCACATAATGGACGAGTGGATTATTATTTACTCCAATGACTAGTGTCTCAAGTATATCTTAGAATTGATTGATATGAACTTGAGATAGAAAATATGGCTTGAGTTCCTTCAAGACCATGACTTTAATATTTATTATACTTTTTTGATGGGGAAAGGGGTGGTAAATTCTCTCGGTAGGAGATCCCATTCATAGTTGCTGAATGATTCATCAGAGCATATGGAATTGTAACAGATATCCATTATGGATAGAGATGTGGAAGAATACCTTCAGTTGATGGTTGTCACCCGTACACTCTTACAATGAGTCAGGGAGACACCTCTTTGGGATACCGACAGTGAGACCCTACATTCTCAGATATCCAAAGGGCTTGCTTATGATGGACACTCAAAAAGTTGAGAGGATGTTGTTTTCCTTTGAGGACATATTTTACTACCACTTCCATTATAGGATAAGGTTATACGATATTTTCATACATCCAATATGGTGGTATATCCAGTTATGGAGATGATGTACCCAAACCACTGATGTCATTATTAGTGTCCAATATTGAATAAGGGAGTGACATAGTTTGTTTCTTGATGCCATACATGGCATTAAGTAAAGGTTGAGCACCAGGTTCTACCTGGTTTAGATAAACCCCTTGAGTTGAAATAATAGATTTGGTATGTGATATCAATGACCTTCGTGATGGGTTTCCCATGTAGATACAGGGTAAATGATTCCATATGGGTAATCATTGATTGACCCACCATGTCAGCCCACTTATTTTCCATCCAAGGGTAGAGTTTAGTAGAGATATTGTGATGAACCCACATATAATATATAGTTAGACACAATAATTTCCCATCGATACTTATTTAGGATCATGAATATTTACTTAAATATCTATTATGGAATGTATTATAAGAGGGTTTTGGGACCCAACTATGCATGAGCATAGTGTTTCACACATTGATGGATATCCAGACTATGAGGAACATTCATGTTCTGGATGACATGCTACAGTCATGATTTTTAGACTTTTTCCATAGTTTTTAGGATCACCTAACACTGGTAGAGTTTACATAAAACAAAAGCCACCATTCCTCCATTGGTATGAAACTATTCAAGACTTTCCATGGGTAACCCTTCATGTCACCACTCTTCTGAACATGCATGAGAGAGTTAGTAGTCATGGGACTAGATTTTGTATGAGCTACTACAGAGAAGGTGAATATCATCTAGAAGGAGACGAAGACAATAGAAACCCATCCTAATGATAATGTTGATAGACGATGGAGGGCTTTGGAGTTTGAGGAAGAATACCACGTGTTCTATCTTGTTTTGCAATGATAGAAAATTTAGAGATTTGGAAGGCGATACAAGAATATTAGAGGTTCACCATCCCCTTCAAAATACTAAATAGAGTTGTTGTGGAGGAATACTACTTGGATCTACCACCACTGTTAGATCCTGCACCCAATGGCTTCCACATGTCGCATATGAGGATGTACGTTCATGAACCATTGAACATCATCGAATAGGGAAAACTAGACATAGAGGATGGAGAGAACATTGTTAAGTATCCAATAGATATCAAGGATCAACATGAGAGGATCATTAATGTTATATTGATTCCATTAGTGCATGTTTGGTGGAAATACAAGAATCTGTAGGAGACCACATGGGAGTGAGATTATTAGATTCATTATTCATACCATCAAATTTTCAGAATAGACTTTTTTCTGGATTATCAATGAAATAAAACACCAATGTGGGGAGAATGTAATGTGTCATACTTTCTACATACTTTGTTGGATTTTAAATGGATTTATTTCAAGACTGGGTGCTGAGACGGCGTGTGATTATGAGACCCAATATGCCTGGAATAAATATTTGAAAAATATTAAAATATTTTAGAACTCATGCAACGTTTTTCTGAAAAAGTTGGATAACACTTAAGTGGGTTAATAGATTAGAAATCATAGGGTACTGTTGAGTTCAGAATAGTGTCTTTACCCTATATGCAGCCTCAATTTATTCGGCATGGGTTGTTTGTGAAAAATTTGTCACAAGAAGTAAAAGGAATATTATAATTGAATAAAAATTATTTTTGATTTATTGAATTGAAAAACATTAAATGTATCCTTATGATAGAATTAAAGTGTTCTCCACATAACATAGGAACCCTTGGAGGATTGTTGGAGAGTGATCTGTTAACCCATTTCCATGAATGACAACAAATCTAGGATCGACGGTAATGTCACAACCATTATGTGTTAGTGACCAATCCAAATAATAGTAGGTTGTTTTGTCTTGTGAATTCCAACAACATTATTAATCTTGGTCAAACACTGATAAATTCAATAAACAATAATTGAGTTTCTCATCATTGGTAGATTTCAATCGATGGAATTAATTGGGTTTATTGATTTATTCCTCTTTTTTTATTGTACTAATATAAAATAATTGAGGCAGACAGGAACAATGGCTAGGGTTTGTTCTGTGGGGTTTCAATTTATTCATTCCTCCCTCTGATTGTTGTGTTCTTTGTCATTGGAACTCCATGGTTCATCACGCAACATTTCTAGGTGTTACCGAACTTGATCAGATCAATGAATAAGAGGTGAATCGACATCAGAGGACAAATCTATGTGGATCGAGACCAAAAGAGCTTAGATCTAGGACTGTTTAAATTTTGTGGAATTGGAGGGGACATGGTGGTCTGTGGAAGGGACCACCAGTGTGGAACCTTTTCATGGTGTCCAGCGGTGGAACATAGTAGAGGAGCACGTGCAGGTGATGGAATTGTTTGATGTCGGAGGAGCCAAATGCAGTGGTGGCATACACAAAGTGCTAGCGGCGATGTGGAGTGGTCCATGCCAGGTGGGTCGGGTCAGAGAGAAAATATTTTTCAGGTTGGAGGGACAGGTCAAGCCTGTGGGATGGGCCAGACCCAGGTCAAACTTGGGTCAAATATGGTTGCAACTGACCATGATGGTCGACCATGGGGGCATGGAAGCATGAGTTCTTATGGATGCACTGACCATTATGATGGATTGTGATGGTCAAACATGGCTGAAGCTACCATGAAATTAGACTACAAGGTGGGTTAAAAGTCCTTGTTTTTCGAATGTGGATGTAGATCCGCAGACCCCACACAGGACTGCTTGCTATTTCTCTCTAACAAACATTTCTCTTAAATGAACCCTCAAATCAAAGTGTCATCTACAGTTTTTGGATTCTAATGTTGAGACGGCCACATTATAAAAAATTTTGGTTTTTATTTTTGACCATTATAGGTTGAGATCAACAGATTGTTCATATCCTCATGGGTTCATTATGTAATTACATCCACATCACTGGATTCTAACCTCCTCTATAGGTAGAGTCTCAAATAGAGTATAGTATCCATCCCCAATACTAGAGTGTGATACACTATCACCAATACTACAAAAACGGGCTTTATTGGCACTCAAAACGGTCATTATCATCGCTAAAAATGCGATGTAAAGCTCAGCGTAGACAAATGTGGATTTTATCAGTGCTTTTTTAGTACTGATAAAGGGCTCTTTAATCAGCGCTAAAAAAGCACTCATAAATTCCATGTCTGCTTCAAAATAAATTTCTACACTACCACACCCAAACAGCACCTACAAATTATTCAGCATCTCAATAAGTATATCAATAAAAAATTAAAACATAAATCATAAGCTAATTACACCAAGTATACCCATACATCATTAACACATAATTCATAAGATAATTAAATACATAAAGAACTCTATTCAAAATTTAATGGGTTGGGGGTTCTTCAGGGGTTTCGGGTGGATGTGTAGGAGGTATGGGGTGTTCAGGGGGATGGGGTGTCCAGGGGGTGGGGGCTGTCCAGGAAGTAGGGGGCTGTTTAAGGAGGGTGGTGGTGTTTACGGGGGTGGGGGTGTCTATGTGGTGGGGTGACGTATAAGAGGAGGGTGTCTAGTGGCGGGGGGCTTTCTAGGGTTTGGTGGGGTGTCCGGGAGTGGGGGAGTTCTAGGGGGTTGGTGGGGCTGTCCAAGGGGGTGGGGTGGTGTCCCGGAGGGTGGGATGTGGGAGTCCTGGGGGATAGGGGTGTCCAGCGGGTGGGGGTGTCCAGGGGTGTGGGGGCTGGTCCAGGGTGTTGGTAGGTCTGTCCAAGGGGGTAGGTTGGTGTCCAAGGAGGGGGGTGTCCAGGTGGGTGGGGGGCCTTATGGAGTGTCCATGGGGGTGGGTTGGTGTCCAGGGTGTCGGGGGGGAGGGGGGCTTTCTAGGGGGTGTGGGTGTCTTTGGGGGGGGTCTAAGTGGTGTTTGGGGTTGTCCAAGGGGGTGGGATGGTGTCTGGGAGGGTGGGGTGTCCATCCATGGGTGGGGGTGTCTAGGGGGTTGGGGGTATACAGGTGGTGGGGCGTTGTCAAGGAGGGGTGGGGGTGCCGTCCTCAGGGGTCGTGGTTGTCCAGGGGGGGTTTCCGGGGGGCTATCTGAGTTGGGGGGGGGGGGGGCTGTCCATGGGTGTGTCCAAGGGGTGTGGGTGTCCAGGGGGTTGAGGGGGCTTTCCAGGGGGTGGGGGTGTCCAGAGGGGTGGCGGGTGTCCAAGGGGTGGGTTGGTGTCCAAGGGGGTGGCGGCGGTCCAATGGGTTGGTGGGGTTGACTCTTACATGTCACGAAGGACCCATGGATCATTCTCATAATGGATCAAGACAATTCGATTATGTTTGGTCTGATATCCGTATGTCAGTTGTTGTTTTCACTTAAAATTGTGTCCATTTTAAACAGACGAGAGACCCTTTGAGTGATATCGGCCACACCGTGCCTCGGATTGAGGTGGGTATGACTCTTACACATCATATAGGACTCACACATCATTATCTTAAAGGATCAATACAATCCGAATGTGTTTGGTCAGATTTTGGTAGGTCAGTTGTTGTTTTCACTTAAAATTGTGTCCATTTTAAACAAAAGAGAGACCCTTTGACTGATACCGGCCACACCATGCCTCATATTCAGGTGGGTATGACCTTTACAAGTCACAAACGACCCGTGGATCATTCTCCTAAATTATCAATACAATCCAAATGCGTTTGGTTGGATTTTCGTAGGTCATTTGTTGTTTTCACTTAAAATTTTGTTCATTTTAAACAAAAGTGAGACCCTTTGATTGATACTGACCACACCATGCCTCAAATTGAGGCAGGGATGACTCTTACACATCAAAAATGAACTTTGGATTGTTATACTAAAGGATCGATACAATCCGAATACGTTTGGTCATATTTCGGTAGGTCAGTTGTTGTTTTCACTAAAAATTTCTCCATTGTAAACAAAAGAGAGACCCTTTGAGTGGTACCGGCCACACCGTGCCTCAAATTGAGGCAAGGATAACTCTTACATGTCATAAAGGACTCTTTGATAATTATCCTAATGTCTCAAGACAATACAAATTCATTTGGTTAGATTTCTGTAGGTCAATTGTTGTTTTCACTTAAAATTTTGTCCATTTTAAACAAAAGAGAGACCCTTTGAGTGGTACCGGCCACACTGTGCCTTGGATTGAGGTGGGGGTGACTATTACATGTCACAAAGGACCCTTGGATTTTTCTCTTATAGGATATATACAATAAAAATGTGTTTGGTAGGATTTCTGTAGTTCAATTGTTGTTTTCACTTAAAATTGTGTCCATTTTAAACAAAAGAGAGACCCTTTCAGTGGTACCGGCCACACCGTTCCTATGATTGAAGTGGGGATGACTCTTAAACGTCTTCAACGCACCCATGGATCATTCTATTAAAGGATCAACACAATCCAAATGCATTTGGTCAGATTTCTGAATGTCAGTTTCTGTTTTTACTTAAAAAGCTTTCCATTTTAAACAAAAGGGAGACCCTTTGAGTGGTATCGGCCACACCATGCCTCATATTGAGGCGAGAATAAATTTTACACATCAACAAGGACCCATGGATCGTCCTCCTAAATTATTAATACAATCCAAATGCATTTGGTCAGATTTCTGTAGGTTAGTAGTTGTTTTCACTTAAAAATTCATCCATTTTAAACAAAAGAGAGACCCTTTGAGTGGTAACGGCCACACCGTGCCTTGGATTGAGGCGAGGACGAATCATACACCTCAAAAATGACCGTTGGATCATTCTCATAAATGATAAATACAATCCAAATTCAATTGTTCAGAATTTTGTAGGTCAGTTGTTGTTTTCACTTAAAATGGTGTTCATTTTAAACAAAAGAGTGACACTTTGAGTGGTACCGGCCACACAATTCCTAGGATTTAGGATAGGTTGACTCGTACATGTTCCCAACGCAACCATGTATTGTTCTCTAAAATTATCAAAAAATTATGAATGGGTTTGTTTTGATTTACGTTGGTCAGTTGTTGTTTTCACTTAAAACATTGTCCATTTTAAACAAAAGACATACCCTATGAGTTGTAACAGCCACACCATGCCTTGGATTGAGGCGGGGATGACTCGTACATGTCAAAAAGGACCCATGGATCATTCTACTAAAGTATAAATACAATCATAATGCATTTGGTCATATTTTTGTAGGTTAGTTGTTGTTTTCAATTAAAATTGTGTCCATTTTAAACAAAAGAGAGACCCTTTGAGTGATATCGGCCACACCGTGCCTCAGATTGAGGCGGGGATGACTTTTACACATCCCCAATGAACCTATTGATCGTTCTACTAAAGGATCAACTCCATCCGAATGCATTTGGTGGGATTTCCGTAGGTCACTTGTTGTTTTCATTTAAACATTTGTCCTTTTTAAACAAAAGAGAGACCCTTTGTGTGGTACCGGAAACACCGTGACTCGGATTGAGGCTGGGTTGACTTTTACACGTCAAAAAGGACTGCTAGATCGTTCTCCTAAAATATCAAGACAATCCGAATGCGTTTGGTCAGATTTCTATAGGTCAATTTTTTTCACTTAAAATTGTGTCCATTTTAAACAAAAGAGAGACCCTTGGAGTGGTACCGGCCACACTGAGCCTCGTATTGAGGTGGGTATGACTTTTACACATCACCACGGACCCTTGAATTGTTATCCTAAAGGATAAATACAATCCGAATGCGTTTGGTCAGATTTCTGTAGGTCAATTGTTGTTTTCAAATTAAATTGTGTCCATTTTAAACAAAAGGGAGACCGTTTGAGTGGTACCGGACACACTGTGTCTCGGATTAGGTATGGTTGACTCTTACACGTCCCCAATACACACTTGGATCATTATCTTAAATTATCAACACAATCTGAATGTGTTTGTTAGGATTTATGAAGGTCAGTTTTTTGTTTTCACTTAAAAATATGTCCATTTTAAACAAAAGAGAGACCCTTTGAGTGGTAGAGGCCACACCATTCCTCGAATTAAGGTGGGGATAACTCATAAAAGTCTCAAATTACCCGTTTATTGTTCTCCCAAAGGATAAATACAATCCAAATGCGTTTGGTCATATTTCCATAGGTCAGTTGTTGTTTTCACTTAAAATTGTGTCCATTTTAAACAAAAGAGAGACAAATTGAGTGGTACTAGTCACACCGTGCCTCAGATTGAGGCAGAGAAAACTCATAAACGTCCCCAACACACTCATGGATCGTTCTCTTAAAGGATCAACACAATATGAATGTGTTTGGTCTGTTTTCCGTAGTTCAGTTGTTGTTTTCACTTAAAATTATGTCCATTTTAAACAATAGGGAGACCCTTTGAGTTGTACCGGTCACACCATGCCTCTGATTGAGGCGGGGATGACTCGTACACATACCCAAAGCACCCATTGATTGTTCTCCTAAATGAACAACCCAATCCTAATTCGTTTGGTCAGATTCCCATAGGTCATTTTTTTATCACTTAAAAATATGTTCATTTTAAAAAAAAGCGACCCTTTGAGTGGTTCATCATTCATGCATGTTGTGGGTCCATATCATCTGTTAAAATGGTAAATTGACTCATTGGAGAAAGGATGTTTTATTTAATAACAATTACAATGTTCCTATGAACATTTACATACAAAAATGTGTCATCTTTGTATCCCAATAACCCCTCTCAAAAATGACGGCCAATTATACACATCCCCAAGTCAGATCATCATGTTATTTGTGTACAATCTTCCATAAGGTATGAAAACCACTAGATTCTAAACGTATCTGTATCGTCATGTGAGTTTGAGGCTTTTTGGAAGTCAGATTAGTACTACAAAATATAAAAAACAAGAATTATTAAATAAATTAAACGAACTAGTAGTTGTTTTTGAAAATACCTTTTTAGGGATGCTTGTTTGTTGATGAAAAAAGATCCCTTTCATAAATTTACAAACATAATTACCGCAATCATTATCGTTTGTTTATTTTTGGACACTGAGAAAAATTGATCATTAGGATAATAAGTATCTTGTGTTGAGAAGTGTTTGGATAGTAAAATTTTATTATATATACACTGATATTTGTCCAGATATTGTACTTGCTCGCCTCCTTATGCTTAGCCCCTTCCCTCATTCCTTTTTTTGAAGATAATGATACACTGCCCTATCGTAATAGAATCCTCAGTAAAAGATAATATAAATTATATTACATGATGTATAGACCTAAAACGTAGGATGTAGTGTCTTATAGATTCAAAAACTCCATCATGTGTGGTTGGTTTGATGGATATCCTTGCTTTGAATCTAGAAAATAAATTTTTGGAGTATCCAAGTTAACCGCAATTAGCATCCAATGTTTCCTAAAAAGAAAAAAAGGAATAATTAATAAAATAAGTCAAAATATAATTGATATGATTTAGTCGTAGAGTTTTACCCCTACATGGTTGGTATTAAGAAATGTTTTTCATCTGTAATCTTTCTTTCAAATGTTTTCAGTAATCCATTCACTATTTCATTCTTTTTTGATGGCTCTATTTTTATTAGATTTGATGATGTGGTATGAAGACTAATGAGTCCAAATATTGGCTCATGGAAAAATTCCTTCAACTGTTTTTCAAATATACTTATTTCAACAATATAAAATGCCTTTAGTCCTAATTTTCACATTAGATCAGCTTTTAGAAAATCAATTCATAGAATCATACCTCGTATATATATATATCTATACAACTATGAAGCCTAGGCAACCGTTTTCAAGGATCTCATTTACATTTTCATCAGCAACGAAATCTTGACATTCTTCTCCATATATATTCTCTTTGAAAACCACTATATGACAAACATCTCGTCTTAGCTTCCTATCCACATGAGTATTCAATGCTATTAAATGTTGAGAGAGAACATGTGGTGTTATTTTTCTTTCAGTAGCTACTTGGGATCAGTTGGTTGGTCCTTTAGATGGTTTTGAGCTGAAATGTTTCACCCCTTCCCTTTCTCCATCTATAATAACATTCATTGGTTCAGACCCTTTTTTCATTAATTTCTAATGGTTTATCTTGAAAAAAGGAAATAAATACCTCTTTGGCCGCATGTACTCTTACAATATTTGACAGCCATGCAATGAATGTCCCAATATAATTTTCGACCGTATGAATATCATCGTCATCAAGTGGAATAGGTAGATCTGCCTTTGGATCATGAGATACAGTAATCATAACTTTAATATGATCTTTCGGAAGTGGTCTATTATGTATCGTGTCATCTGGGATGTTGAACATTGTATCCCTCTGTATATGGTGACAGGTGGGTGTTGATAGATATAAATAAAAAACCCTATCACCATGTAGAAGATCAGTATAAGATAAGTATCAGTGTTTTTCTGATTCACATTTCATGTGAACAATTATTAGAATATTGATTACCACGGCTAAAAGAGCTATTTGAGGGGAATGGCTCACCTCAAAGCTGGTGGGGGTGGGGCGGGATCTTCACACACTGGTTGTTCCTGAGTTGTGTCTTCTACTTGCTTCCCACCCATAAATGTTGCCATCAGCTCTCCCTACCATTGCAATCTTTCTTCAAGGGCTGCTAGTTTTTCACTCATTTTTTCAATGTTTCACCTCTATTATCCGCTTTTTTTCTTCTCAAAATATACCCAGGTTGTCACCCCAAATCCCACACATTGGACATGACCGTATTTTTCTGGCTACTTCTAAGTCGTCGATAATAGGTCTGCATCCGCTTCAGGAGTAACTGGTTCCTATGATGGTCGGATATATGAAAAAACTAATTATATTTATTTAATATCAATTTAAAACAAATATTCTTATCATCGTGTAATACTAACACAAATTTCCCACACTTTTTGTGTGTTCTCATATACTAGCTTCCCTTCCTTATTTACACGTGCCTCTTTCCAAAGCACATGACGTGGGAAGGAAGTGTGTTTGGTTTTAGACTCATCAATCTACATATAAATATTGAAAGATAATTATGATGTTGTTTGTTGGAACCTAAAAAATTACTTTAAATTTAAAATACGTACCATTTTTTCTAGTGAAGCATACCCCATTCTCTCTTTACGATAGTGGTATGTTGGTTTTGATGCATGTTCCATATTTTCATTACATATTTTCTATTTCATAAATGAAATATTGACAATAAAAGTGATGAATTCACGTATCCTCAAACAACTTATTATCACACACAATGTAACTGAAACTTCTCATCCCCATGGCGGCCAATAAATGAATCCCATGCTTCTTGGGATATCTGGTGAGCGTAGACAATGAGTGGGTGCGGGTTTATTTTACATTTGGAATCTTTAAGGTGAAATCTTGTTAAAATAGAGCAAAAACCATGATGAATCCTTCCTGAAGGTTTTAGTACATAATCATTGTGTCACTCATGTAGTATAAATGTACTATGAAAGATATTGAGAAGAGTAAGACATTGTTTCTTTATTTTATTTTCTATTAAATTAAAGAAATAAATTTATAATGTTACCATAATTTCTTCCCAGAACACACCCTTCAGACTGGACACAACATGGTTCCATGAATCTATATCAATTGGCACGTGTTGCCAAGTGAAAACTCTAATGTGACTACTAAACATAGCCTTGTTGGGATTCACATGTTGGCCTTGTGCATTCCATCCGACATCAAATTTGATGATATTGATTTTCTCCTTAAGAACATTGGCTAACACTGTCAAACTACGACGCACATATGTTTTCTGCGATGTCGATCCTTCATTCCTGACCATTTCAACAATATAAACATCATATATATGTTCATCAGAAATGGTAGAAACCGCATGTGTTGATGGTTGTTGGACCTCAACACTAGGAGAAGTAGGAGCCACAGGAGAAGCAATAGCTGGATCAGCGGAAGGAGCTGCAGGAGCAGCAGAAGCAGCAGGAGCCACAGTAGGAGCAGCACCAGCCGCGGCAACAGCCGTAGCAGGAGCAGGAGCAGCAACCGCAGTAGCAGTAGCTTGAGAGGCATGTTCAGCCTCAATTTTAAGATCACCAGAATGTGCAGAAGTCATTATCTTCAAAAGTGGTTGAATACTTAATTTAGATTACATAAATTTATTAATGATAAGATAATAACACGAGATAACAAGATCTATATTACAAAAAAATATAACATGTTTATTGAACTCTCTTTATTTTTTTCAAAGGATGAAAATATTTGACACCTCTATTGATTATCCAAATCCTTTCATTATGGTCTCCACTAACATAAAAAACACCATCTACATTGGGACCGCTTCGAAATGATCTCAACTTACCACAGAAAGGATCATCCTAAACTAATTTAACATCAGAACTTTCAGTAGTTTTGGTCGATAACAGAACAATTGACCACTTTCGGTTTGCGGGATCTAGAACATAAAAAACTTGTACTGCTAGTGATGCCCTTATAAAGAGTTCATCTTTGTACCCTTCTTTACAAAAATTAACTTTCACATATCCCCATTCATCTATTTTAACGCCACTGTTGTTATCAACCCATTTTCTTTGAAAAATATGAAATTGGAATGTCGTATAATCCAACTCCCATATTAGTTTGATAATGGTAGCGTATGACATATTTAAATAAATTGGATTTATGTCCTCACAACCAGAAACTTGTTTCACTTCATCCAATAGATTAACTCACCTATTTTTTTTTGTATTATCTTCATCATGTTCATTGTTATAGAATGTATAACCATTAATTTAATAACCATTGTAAGATAATACATACACAATTGGTCCAGTGGCTAGCCATCGAAGTCATTCTGAAATTGAATTCATATTTTCATCCAACTACTGAAAAATATTGTCCTAAAACCATCCTATAAACTGATGATTATGTGTATTTGATAACCTTTTTTAGCCATTGGTGGATTCAACTACCTAATAATTTCTTTGTGAGTTTCAATATATGGAGCAACCTCCCAAATGTTATGAAAAACATAAAGTTGGGCCTGCTCCCAATCACTAATGATGATTGTCACAACATCTATTCAAGAAATTCCCACACTCCCAATGCGTCCAGTGTGATGAGATTTCGAAAGACCAATTATTTCCACATCAGCTATGTATTTGGTACAAAATTCAATGGCTTCCTTGACAATATATCTCTCATGTATACAACCCTTAGGCTGACTTCGATTTTTGACATACACTTTCAAAATCTTCATATTCCGTTCAACATGATACATCCATCTATAGTTCAAAGGACCACAAATTCAAATCACTCTCACCAAGTGAATCATCAAATGAACCATCATATCAAATAATTTTGGTGGGAATAACATTTCTAATTCACATAATATGGTGACAATTTCTTTTTCCATAGCTGGAAATTTCGCCAGCTCTAAAACTTTTCTACATATAGCATTCAAAAAAAAATTGTTAACGTATGATGTACATTCTTGGAAAAAATTAAATGTAAAGCTATAGGAACTAGATCTTGCATCAAAACATGGCAGTCATGTGATTTTAAACCTTTTAACATCAAATCATCCATTGACACAATGTTCTTGATTTCTGATGAATACCCCTATGGAACCTTTACATCATTTAAGAAGTTGAAAAACTGGTATCTCTCCTCCCTAGAATGAGTATAAGTAGCTGAAGGAAGAAACGTTCGATTTTCACCCTTCATAGTAGCCAACTCTTCTCATATTCCCTTGTAAACCATGTCAAACCTTTCCTTAATTCCATCCTTTGTTTTTCCAGGGGCATTTAGTAACATTCCAATAACACTGTCACATAAATATTTTTCCACATTCATCAAATCAAGAAAATGTCTCGTGTACAAACAATTACAGTATGGTAATTAAAAAAACTAATCTATTTTTCTAACCGATTTTCGTAAGGTTTTTCGAAATTGGTTTACAAAAAACAGTGTTCACATATTTTACTTTTTCAAACAGCTGATCACCTATTAGTGGAGACGGTGCTACATGTTGTTCTGAACTTCCATTTAATGATGTCATCTAAGATCGGTACTTATTCAGACGAGGTAGAAATCTACAATGTCCTAGAAACACAGATTTCAATCAATGTTTCAACCTAATTGATTCTATATCTTCTTCGCACACGGGACACCATTGAGTTCCTTTAATGCTAAAGCCTATCAAATTTCCACAAGTAGGGAAATAATTTATTTTCCCATACAACATCGCTCTCAACATGAAGTATTAAATTTTATAATCATCATACAACATAACACCTGAAGCCCACAATAACATCAAATCTTCTATTAAAGGAGCCAAATAAACATCAATATCATTACCTGTTTTTTTTTTAAGCACAGATAACATGGTGAATTTCTACTTCATGCATAACCTGGGTGGAAAGTTGTAATTTACCAACATAATGGGCCATATACTATGAGTGCTGGTTTGAAAACCAAAAGGATTTACTCCATATGTTTATAACACAAGATGAAATTTTCTCAGCTCTTTTCCAAATTCAGGATACTCATGATCAATTTTCTTCCATTGAGGATAGTCAGCCGGATGATGTAATTTCTCAACATTATTTCTTTTATCTAATTCCACAAAAATTGTTATGCAGTTTCTTCACTTCCGTATAGATGCTTAAACCTTGGAATGATTGGAAAGTACCATACAACTTTCGTAGGATTGGATTCATCTTTCTTGTAGCGAGAAGCACCACCATTTGGGAATTCACTAAGTGATTTGTTCTCCTTGGAAAACAATATACATTCTTTAGAGAAGACATGTATTCTTTCAAAAATCATACCCATCGAGCATATCATTTTTTTAGCTTTATATGTATGGATTTGGAGCTCATTATCTTCAGGGTGCATGTCATTCAAGAGAGCAAGCAGTTCCATAAAACTGACATCACTCCATCCATTGCATGCTTTCAATTTATACAACTTCAGTACAAGTAACAATGTTGTATACTTGGTGCAACCAGCATACAATGTCATCTTTGCACAACTCTTCAACATCTCAAACAATTTTGGGTAATCACGAAGTACATCTTTAGTTGACTTTGTCAGTTACTCAATACGATCTTCATCACCATTGACATCTGTAATCACATCCTCCATACAGTATTCTTCATTATCCATATTTGTATTCACATCTGAGGATCCATGAAACACATTTTTATCCTAGCCAGTAGCTACATTTGCTTTTTCTCTGTGTTTATTCCAACATTTATAACTCTGATCTATTCCACGACATATCAACTATTCTTCAAACTCCTCTAGAGTAAGTAGTCTACAATAACAACAATGTAAACACAGAAAAAGGATTTGATAAGGATACTTTGCGTGATCCTTTTCAAACTTGATGAACTCTTTCACTCTGTTCTCGTACTCTATTGGAAAACGATTAACATCCATCCATTCTTTATTCATCTTCATCATATTTGAATCTCAAATATTAGTATTTATAGTTCAAGTACACAAAATAAGACTTCCAAATACAGTAGAAGAGAAGCACTTCCTTATGAAAATAGAGAGTAATAGAGCGTAACCATTTCAAATAATGACTTTGAAATCAACAGAACCTGGATAGTCCCCCCCCCCATTAAAATTAACACAGTTTCCAAACACAAAGGGGTTCACGGGGATAATCACATGTGTCATAGTTGGTAAAAC
Organism: Viscum album; assembly: GCA_963277665.1. Lineage (NCBI taxonomy): Eukaryota > Viridiplantae > Streptophyta > Magnoliopsida > Santalales > Viscaceae > Viscum > Viscum album. The sequence goes on along the minus strand of OY728157.1, from coordinate 1,253,743,701 downwards.
TCACACGGCATCATCCTCTATGGCTCATCCTCCACTATCAGGTCAACCCTTCTATGGTCAACTAGTCCATCCTTTTATAACTCACCAACCTAAAATACATATGGATGAAAACCAGTAGCCAACTCTATAAATAATGAAAGGATTCTCATAATCTCAGCAATATGGAATTCATTAAATATAATTACTTTAGATTCATTATAGTTTCTTCAAATCACCCCAGTCTAAACACAAGAATAATCAAGAATGATACATCTACTACTCCCAGGACTTTTCCCTACATTCAATATCATCATGCCTAAATACCCCTATATCCACACATACAAATGTCACAAACACATAAAAAACTATATCCACATCAGAACCAAAGTACACATATGGATTTCAATTAGGTTACTCGACTCAAGTGGTGGTTTTTAAGAAATAATAAGAATATATAATAAGTATATAGTCACAGAAAAATCTCAAACTGGTGTTAATAATCCAATAAACCCAAGGTATCATTCCATCTATCAGAATACTCTGATGGATCCCATATGCGACAGTAGTCGTAGGTGGTGAAGGTTTATGAGGATGAAGGTCCGAACATGCACCTATCGGGGTTCAAGGTTAGGTCACTGAGGTTGAAGGTGGCCCGATACTCCTACAATGGTTCATTACTTATTTCACAGACCATGTCCTGGTACCCAGGGATGTTAACCCACTGCTGGTAGAATTGAAATCGTTCTTGATGATCATGCCAAGAAGAAAAGGTAACCAAGAGGGGGAGTGGTTTGAAATACCTCAAGAAAGATGGAAAAACATGGTACTTAAGAATAGGTTACTAGATTTCATGTTGTCTAGACACCTATCCAATAGACTCCCTAAGCGGTGATGGCCCCTGTAGTTGTTGCACCATGTGAAACTGTCACCTGAGAAGCTGAGATCAATGTGGACCTTCACAGCCATGAACTAAACAAACTCTAGGATGGCCATCCTCTAGAATGGGATTATACCATTCATTTCATTTGGGTTGGAAATGACATTAAATTCACCCCCCAACAAACTATGGATGCTGGCCGGGATCGAAGGTATTTTGTTCACTCCATAGAGAATCCCTTTGAAGAGGGTCATAGCATCCAAAAAAATTCATAAGGAAGGAGGTGTAACAGTTGGACACCTTGGTAGTGATGAATTGATTGCAATATTGAACAGTCTCAACAACATATTTATTGTGCCAAAATACTCATTTGTGTCTGTTGGAGAGGTCAGAGTGTAGAAATCCATGCAACTTAATCTTCTAATAGAATTCTATGATTATTGTAGTGTTTTTGTGTTATTTGACAACAAAAACAATGAAATTATTGTTTTTGATTTCCATTGTGAGGAATTCCGAAATAAAATGGGCACTAAGACTAAGAAAGTTACATATAAAGATAATAATTATGGGTTGGATAGGGCTCTTGAATTGGATCTAGAGCTAGTAGCATTATTGAAGTGGGTAGATGATCTCTCATTGAGGTCCCTTGATTTTTAACATGTTCATAATCCCTTCTGGTTGGTAAGCTTCATATGAGTGGGATATGAGGATCCAAAGGGGAAGGGGAAGGATGGGTAATTAAACATGGTGGATGGTGTGGGAGTTGTCTCTGTATTGATAATTATTTAGAGCTGGATGACAGGCTCAGAGCCAATAGAGATAAAACAAATGTTGCTAAGAAGGGGCATGGCCACTTCAGAGAAACATTCAGTAACCTCAGAGATGGAGACGGATAGAGATGTTGTTAGGGGTGGCATTTCTAGAAAGCTTGGTGGTCTCGGAATCATTTCATACAATTTCACATCTAGACAAAGTCACTTAGATAGCATGAAGGAATGAAGAGGGGAACAATTGCACAAAACCAGAAGGAAGGAAAATAATTTGGAATGGAGAGAACAAGGGCTCAGTAGATTTACATGGCATAAAAAAGAGATGAGGGGGATGACATCTCAAAGGATTGGGTGGGGTCTGAGGGTGAAACCATAACTGGAACACCAACTGACGTCAGGGAATCCATCTAAGAGACATCCGAGACGGGGAGACAACCTATCCCTATTGATGAAGATCCTGGGGGGTGGCATTCGCCCCCTTGGTGTCGCCTTATACAAACCTAAATAGAATCCCCTTAGAGAAGATAGTAGGAGAAAAACCTATGGAAAATATGGTAGATGATCTCCAGAGTCCAGCAGAAGGCATCCTACACCTGGATCATGATCTTGCAAGGTAGGGTAAGAGAGGTGTCCAGCTCAAAAAAGATTAAAAAATACAACACTAATAACAAGAAAATAGTCAAGAAAAGATGAATAACTATCAAAATTTCCTCTCACTAGTAGATATTTCATTTTGAATATAGGACTGTGAAATTACACATATTACCATTTCAAATAGTTCAAAGAATCATGATAGACCCCAAACATAAAGGGTTAGTCAATGATGTGGAAATATTGATTCTCATATATAAAAACCTCAACAATAAATGAACACCTTCAAAAAAAGGTCTAAAACAAAATAACATGTAGTTAGATTCAAAAATATTATCACTACATTATTACCCTATGTGTTTGTAGGGGGAAAATCATAAAATAGGTTCCTAACTAAAAGATACTCTTCCAAATAAAAATGATGAAACACACAAAATAATAAATTACTAACACAATAAAACAAATAATATTGGTTACCAAATATATTATAATTCCACTAAAATAGATACAGTCAATTGAAAAATATAAATCCAATATGTGAGCATGATAAACATCATCAAAATGAAGATCACAACTAAAGAAAAATATGTGAAAAATGTTGTTTATAGGGAAAGATTATTATGAAATCTCATTTCCCAAAATCCATCTGTAACATATTATGTCACTATCACTAAGACCAGAAATAACCAACTGTCTCAAAAAATAAAATCCATAATGAACCAATGAGGAATAAAAAAAATTATAGTTTTATCATATGATACTTTCATAAACAAGGATAACAGATGATAGCATTTTAAAATAGGTAGAATATGAGGTAGCATGGGGTTCCATTACAAAAACACTAAATTCATAGATAACCCATCCAAATATAAGATGTTATAGAATGGGGATAACCTATGAAACTATGAAACCATTTTAAAATCATATATTAATGTAAAATCATTGAATCACTTACCACACACTTGGAAACTTCCAGCGGTGGAGGTGCACGACATGAGGTGCATGGGAGGAGCCGCCAACCGAAGAGAAATAGATATGTAGGGTTCTCGAGAAGTAGGGTCGAGAGAATAGGAGGATAAGTAGGGTTTTCGGGGAGGAGGATCCAACGAAGGGGTTCGAGGGGGGAGGATTAGTAGAAGGTCTAGAGGTAGAGGTCCAGAAATGTGAAGATCTAGGGCGGCGGAGGCTCAAAAACACGAAGCTCGGGGGGCAGCGGAGGGGAGTCACAGGGGTTCAGTACCGCGACAGCTTTAGGTCGCGATAAAATGAGAACACTGTGTGACCAATTTATTAAAATATGGTACTAGGGTTTTATTAGCGCTAAAATTTTAGTACTTATAAAGGTAGCCTGTATTAGTGCTTTTTTAACTCTGATAAAGGTCAGATTTATCAGCGCTAAAAAAGCACTAATAAATTCTTCATGTATAAGCGCTAACATTTTAGTGATGATACATGAATTATTTATCAGATGTTTTTGAGAATGGATAAATGGTCTCTTTATCAGCACTTTTTTAGCACTTGTAAAGCTTACCCTGTATTACCGCTAAAATATTAGCGCTGATACACGGTAGCTTTAGCAGTGCTAAAATTTTAGCGCTGATACAGGGTTTCTTTATCAGTGGATTTTGCCTAGCGCTGATATAAGGTGGTGCTTCCCTTGCCCGTTTTTGTAGTAGTACACCACTAATGGAGTTATTGGAATCAATTTGATTCCATGATAAAGGGTTTGATCTTCAATCTAGAGGACGTCATCAGTAGGGTTTGTGGCATCACCCAGTGGTTCTTGGTGTGATCCACTCTAGGTGTATCATACTCTTATTTGACTAACGTGTTCTGTTTTGGTGGGGGACAAATGGGAAATATGACTTCATCGAGGTTCATCGATGGTATCATTTCTCCAAGAGTGATTTATCCTTGAACAAGTGTACTTCGAGAAGAATCTTGTAGTTGTTAGTTTGTTATGACAACCTGATGGTGTGGTGTTACTCCTATCCTTATCTGGTTTCTTTTTATCTACTTATTATAACTATTATATTAGATTACAAATTATATTATGTTGAATATACTTTCTTCTTCATGTTTAGTTTCTTCATGGTTTCCTATTGTCCAGTGTTATTGTCGCCCTGAGATAGGCTTTCCCACATGTGTCATATATTATGATAATTAGAAACCATTTAATGAAGTCCTAGGAGGACTTGAAGTGGGTGGATCGTGGCATCAGCTGGTCACACCGAGGTGTTTTCTAGGATGGTACATTTGACGTATTCCTCACACATGGAGTAGGATAGACTCTTTACAATTTCAACAAGACTTGGGAACATATTATTTTGTGGTGGTACTATTTTTTGTCATGTTTACATCCATTAATTTCACTATCATATTTTTTCGTGGGGTCATAGAATTAAACATGCATCTTTTTCGATCTATTACATTTCTTAATTTTATGGCATGGGGATGTGTGTGTTTTTACATATACTTTAGTCTAATTCCTCCCATTTTTGGGATAAGCCTATTCGGTACTATTCATTAGCCCCAGGAATGATGGATGTGGGCTTGGGGTAGTCACAACATGGGCCACTCTATGAAGGGTTGTGAAAAAGTGTTATTAGAGGGGTTAGTTCTTCTTTAGAAAAGGGAGTATATGAGATTGTTTTGGAGAAATAGTTTTATGTGTTTCGAGTTCGACTTCTAGGCCATGGAATAAAGTTTTAGTGTGGTGGATGACATATCCATATAACAGGACACTGATTTACTACTTTTATATAGGGTACATAAGAAAATCATTATAGGGAAAATAATGTATCATGCTTCATATAAGGATGGCTATGTTTTCCAAGTCCTTAATGAGTCATCTCCCCAGATATACTCTATTGAACATGGTATATCATGTTTTATTTCAGGATGCCTCTACATGGAGAAAAGATAGGATTCCACCATGTGATCACGAAAATCATCATCCTAGTGATGTTGAATCAATTCTTAGTCCTGTATCAGAGATATCACCATCAAGTGGTTTGCCATCAATACCAAAACATGTCATGAATCGCTAATACTATTAATACAAACAAAGGATCCATGTAGGTTGAGTGTGTTTCGTGATTTTTAAAAGAAGAAACCTCTGGTGATTTGGGGTGATCCAAATTCCCATATGGCTAAGGATTGGTTAGATGTAATCACACGTGTTTCCCAACTTGTGAGGACATCTACAGATTAGATGGAAGTCCATACCGGGAGTCTTCATCAGGGCTCTAAAGGGTGACATTGGATATTGGTGACTTAGTCACATGATGATAAATCCCTCTTCTATACCATCTTAATGTGTCTCCTAAAGGAGGATTTCTATATAGCCATGTTTCTATTAGTATGCACACAGGATCTCCTACATCTGAAGGAGGGAAGTATGAATAGGGAATAGTACTTGGAAAAGATTAAAGATCATTCATGATACTCTTTGGACATGGTACACAACTTGTTTTTCAAGGATTGTACCTTAATGTAGGTATTAAAATGGGATATATGTACTTCATTGTTCTCCCATATCATTCCTACATATGTTTTAGTATTTGATAGATCCATGCTAGTGGAGAGTTCTCTAGAATAGAGGACATCGATAGTAAGAGATAGTAGTAGACACTAGGTATATGAGACAGTAAAAATAGGCATCCAACGATAGTCACAAGGTTCCATGCAGGTTAGGAACATTAAGGGGGTTTATCGGGTCACATGGTTAGTGGTGCAGGGATCCTAGGTTATCACAATTCATCAAAGTGATATGTTGTGTTACGCTTATGGTGGTTAAGGACATTTGGAATGAGATTTACCAACCCATTGCGTAGCTAATTGGGAGATGGCCGAGGGAACTCCATGGCAGAGGTAGAGAATATATATTGGTTTTCCACATGGAAACACACATGGAAGAAGGACCAGTGGGGAAGTTGGAGGTGGTCAGAGGTTTGACAAATTACAACGTCCACCCCCAGGTGGTCCATAACATTCATCGGGAGATAATCGAAATGAACATCGCCAGCTGTAGGTGAGGAATGATTATGAAACTCTGGGTATAGAGATTATATGAGGTATGAACTATATCTTTTTAACAATATATATAGTTTTTATAGACTTTCATCTCTGTCATTCTTTACATTCCATAAATCTTATATGGGACTCAGAGATTCTGGTTGAACCATTGACTCGACTATTACATTTGGATACTTCAATTAGTGGAGACTTTATGATCACACACTGGTGCCGAAAAAATGAATTGACTCTTAGAGGTTAGAGTTTCATTTGTGATCTCCTAGTAGTAGGTTTGAGGCCTTATGACATCATTCTTGGAAAAGACCGGTTATCCTTAGTTCTTGCTCAGATTGATTATTTTTTTGTGAAGAGTGTGTTGTGACTGTAATGACCAAATGTTTTTCAATGGAAATTCCCTTCTTATAAATATGTCAAAAAATCACATGAAAACACAACATAATGAACTACTATGTGAGAAGTGACCTTTAAACATAGGTTTTTCAATACTGTGTTTAGAATTTCCAAAATCTCACATACACGGTTGTGTTTAGTAATTTTTTTGGAGTTCATTAAGAAAAACATAATTTTGCTGAATAGTAACATAACCTTATTAATAGTGGCATACCATTATGAATAGTGATACACCCTAATGAATAGTATCTTTTCCTTTGATAAAATATAAATAATATTCAAGTTGAATGTATGATATACATATATTATAGAATAAGAAAATGAATGTTTTTAAAACTTGTTTTTGGTAATAAGTAATTATTTTAATTAAATATATAAATAATAATATTTAGAAAATTATTTTCAAAAAATGGTCTTTAATTGTGGATACTACATGTTGAAAAAAGGATGGGGTGAATATCTTGGATTTTTTTTGAAATACATAATTTTTGTGAATAGTAAAATAAATTAATTTTCCTTATAAATATATTATAATTTAACCCCACTATTCCTTACATACCAAGTGATGTAAGCACCCAAATCTAAAACTCACATGCCCTATTTACTATTCGTTGTCATTGAATCATTACTATTTCTTGTCATAGGGGATATTAATAAACTAATGAATTAAATATTAAGATAACCCCTCTCTCCCCTACTATAAATACCACCCTTCACACCCTCATATCCTCACACCTCTCAAAATTCAAACATTTCCTAAACTCTGCCCAACAATCATACCTATCTCATACCCCACGTCCTATAGCTTCTGGTTTCATCAAAAGGACAAGCCTAGCTTCTTTAAGGAGGATCTCAAGAGGAGGATTCCTGATGTATTTCCTCTCCCTCTCTTTTTCCTTTAAATTCCTTTCAATTTCATGTTCTTTTCTTATTCTCTCCCCACCTATCCTCATACACATTGTATGTTAACTCTATTATCATACAAATATATTAATTTTATTATACTAATGGGATATTACACTGTCCAGTCCCCTTCTCCTCTTACTTTTATTTTATAAATGAAAACGTTGTTCGTGAGTTGTTAATCTATATCCTTCAAGAATGACATGTTTTCTTTTTAAATATTTTCTTTCAGATCTGGTCATGAATCAATTATTATGGTATAAATATATTATTCTATATGTATTATGTCCTATTTTATGTTCTATAACAACCATATGTACATATTACTATATGATTAATCAAAACAATTTCGTCGTTGTCGAAAAACTGCCCAAATTAACCAAAACAATCATCATTTAATTCTTTTTTTAATGATTAATCCACATGTTATATAATATAATTAATTATTATATCATTTAATCTTTGGTAATATCATTATTAACATGAAATATCATTTCTGGATGTCTATCCATGTTCTACATGAACTTTCATTTAACAATACAATTTAATGCTCAAGAAAACCATAAAAATTAGCATTCATGACCAATGTTTTTAAAACATATAACACATAAAAAGGACCATAAAATAACTTAATGAAACAAAAATTAAAACTATTAATGTATAATAGGTTTTTAAATTTCTAATTAATGAATATATTTTCATTATTAAAGAAATTAATGAGAAGAAAGTGTTTGGATACAAGGTAAGGCGAAATTCTCAAACCTAATTTCATCTTTCAAGTTCTCCCCCTTTCACAACATATTTGATACGGTAATTCATTAAAAAAAATTGTTCATAATTTTATTTCATTTTCTGGGATTTACATGGTTACCACTGCTGTTTATGTGAAATAAAATTTTGTCCAAAATAACTCTTCTTTTATGAACTCACCTTTTACTTCCCACTCAAGGTTGACAGTTCTTGTAACTAGTATGTTATTCCCTCCTTCAGTTAAGAATCCAATGTTTATAAATGTGTTATTATGGGATAAACCCAATTCTTTTACATTGGTTATTTATGTTACATTTTTTATATGTTCATTGTGGAATGCATGATAAATGATAGTGTAATGATTTGACAGGTGCTCCCTGAATTATATAGCGTAATATGAATGTTTCAATGTGATGGGTGAACCCAAAATTATATAGTGGTCCAATGAATTGGTTAATGCTATGAATCTCATGAGTTAATGAGAAATTATGTCCGAAAAAGATGATAGATTTTTTTCACAAGAAGGTGTTTTATTTAACAAGTAAGACCTGATGTTTCATTTTTTATACATTGCGACATTTCATGTTCTTGATTCTTAACATTGATATGATTTTTCTCACCCCATGCTATATTGTTCTTATCGATCCTATTAATAGGTTTTTAGCTAACCCTATTTGATTTGTATTCTCAAGTGGCTACATGTTCTAAGGAGAGGTCAAGTGCCAACAAGAAGTTAGAGTAAAAAAATTTAATAAATGTTTATGCTTCATGTTGTAATAGTTATGTATTATCTTAGTTTTCATAAGACACTAAACCTTTTGATCCTCTATGTTTAATATTATTATGTTTTTTATCTTTAAAATTATCAAATATTAATGTATGAATGGGTTGGGTCATTATACTGTCAGTAGTGATGAAACCGGTTTTTTCCTTATTGGTGAAAAGGAAATGAAGAAATTCCCAGATGGACTCCCATATTGGAGGATTAATACAATTACTCATGTGCTAGCTAGAATCATGCTCAATGTAGTAGATGATATGAGTACTCATTTTCCTACTGTGATTGTGAAGTACGAGGATTTCTTTCTTAATGATGATCGATGTTTACCTCCCCATAGAGAGATAGACATCTGCATTGATCCACACCCTAAGATAACACCAATATCATCACCTATTTAATCGATGAAACTTACAGTGCGTCGTGATGTAAGGATACATTTCAAGGACTTACATTGGAAGGGCCTTGTGAGACCTCGTTTTTCTCCCTAAAATTCCTAGTTTAGTTTTCCATTAAGGAATATGAGATCATGAGGTTATGTGTGGATTTCTGATTCTTACACCAGGTGATCAAGAATAATAATTATCCATGAATAAGGATAGATGGAATCTTTGATCAATTGAATTTAGAAAGATTTTTCTGGAAGATAAACCTCATATTTGGCTGTCTCCAACTATGAGTACATGATTAGGATATATTGAAGATAACCTCCAGATATTGTTATAGTTGCTATGAGTACATGTTGAAGCCATTTGACATTATGAACACCCTAACAGTGTTCATGGGACTCATGAACTAGATCTTTCAGCCTTATCTAGACTTGTTCATGGTGGTTTTTATTGTTAAAATCATAGTGTATTCAGAATCTGTGAATGAGCATGCAAGACACTTGATGATGGCACTTGACACACTACAAAATCAATAACATTATGGGATGCTCTTGAAGTAATAGTTTTGGTTTTGAGAGGTCTATTTTTTGGGTCAAATCATCTTAGAGTCTGATATTCCAATGGACCATGTGATGGTAGATATAGTTCATTCATGGGATATACCCAAGATAATTACCGAGGTACAATGTATCTTTGGATTGGAAGCGTACTATCATGGGTTTATACCCAACTTCTCTCAAGTGAAATCACTTTTGATAGCTTTTTCAAGAAATTGGATGACGTTTTTGTTGAATAAAAGTGAAGTCAAATCTTTTAGGAGTAGAGGTAGATGTTGAAGAGGAATCCCATCCTAATGTTACTAGAGGAAGGCATTGATTATGTTGTGTTTCACAATGCATTAGGGACTGGTATTAGATTTTTCCTGATGTAGATGAAAGAGGTTATTATCTATGGTTCACTACAGTTGATAACACATGAGTTTAACTACACCACCCATGATCTTTATTTGGCAATGGTAGTATTTAAATAAATGATGTGGAGAAACTACCTGATGGGAGAGTAGTTTATCATCTACCCTGATCACAAAATTCTCAAGTATATCTTCGTCCAGATGTATCTGAACATGATACAGAGGATGTGATCACAGTTCCTCTATGACTATGAATTTGAGATTATCTATAATCCTATGAAGGGGAAGGTGGTGGAAGATGTAGATCACAGTTTCTAAATGAGGAATTAGATCAGTTGGCCTTATTGTTGATATCATTTATACATGGAAATAAACCTCTTACCTATAGATGATGTTTGTAACCCATCCACATGTATAATGAGTCAGTGATGCACATATTGGGGATACTGACTATGAAACCCAACATTCTAAGATATCCAGAAGGCATACACTAAATGGAAACTCAAAATATGGGAAGCATGTCGTTCTTTATAGAGGACATACAATAGTACCAGTGGAATTGCTGGAGGAGGATTTGAGGGAGTTTTATACATCCCCTCTAACATTACATCTAGGTGTGGAGAATATGTATCAAAAACTATGATGTTAGTTTTTGCGGCTAAAATGAAGATGGGATTTGTATAGTTTGATTCTCAATATCTTACATGTCAATAAGTGAATGTTGAAGTGGAGGTTCCAGTGGGCTAGCACAACCCATTGAGGTTCTAGAATGGAATTGGTAAGTGAAATATATGGATATCCTAGTAGGTTTACCACATATGTTTAGGAAACATGATTCCATCTTTGTGATCGTTTACCCACTCACCGTGTCGGTCCACTCCCAGTTTATCGAAGAGTTGATATCAGTATAGAGATCGGGACACACATATGTGCTAGATATATTTTGACTACATAGATTCCAATAAATAATATTTTATGATCATGATACTTGATTTCCATCTTAGTTTTGGAAGGTATTTCAAGAGGCATTTGGTACCCACCTACTCATGAGCACATCGTTTCACCCATAGATGGACGATCGTACTGAGCATACCATTTTGGTTCTGTAGGACATGTTGAAGGATTCCATGTTACACTTTGGATGTATTTGGGTGGATAACATACCACATGTATAGTTTTCATACAACAATAGTGAGCATTCCATAATTGGTATGAAACCATTCAAGACTTTGTACAAGAGACCCTATAAGTCCCCACTTTGCAGGAATGTCCTAGGAGAGACAATACTCATGGGCCTGAAGTTGGTTGGTACTACTATAGAGAAGGTGATGATCATCAAGAAGCGGATAAAGACTCCATAGAGTAGTCAAATGTATTCTGATGATCGACATCAGAGGCCTTTGGTGTTATAGAAAATATACTATGTGTTCCTTTAGGATTCACCTCGATGGGGATTATAATGATTTGGCTGGAGCGGCATTCTATCTCCATGGTTCATTGGACCATTACACATCCATCGTATAGTTGGTGAGGTGGTGTACCACATGGACCTACCACCACACTGAGATCATGTACACAACGTTTTCCACATGTCGCACCTGAGGATGTACGTGCATGGTCCCTCACACTACATCGACAATGGAAAGAAAGATATCGAGTTTGGAGAAACCATTTCTGGGTACCTAGTGAAGATCAAGGATTATAATAATAGGATCCTTCAGGGGATATTGATTCCATTAGATCGATTTGTTGCTATCATGGTATTCTCTCAGGGAGGAAATGGGAGTGGGAGGCACATATTCATGTTTAGTACACTCATTTGATTGAGTGGTCCAAGTTTTAGGTTTTCGGGGTCATTAAGCCCCAAGGTGGGGCGAATGTAACATCTCTGATTTTCGGTGTAGTATTTTCTGATATTATATGAATTAATTTTAAGACTAGATGATAAGATGATTTATGATTCATAAATCCATATATTTCTGTAATAAATGTTTGATAAGAAATAAATTATTTAAAAGTGGATTTATTATAAAAAAAGTGTCATAACTTGTAAACGGATGACCATATCAAATACCTGATGGGACCATTGAGTTCAAAATTTAGATATTATACTAGGCATGATATAACCTTACTCGGTGAAGGTTGTTTATGAATTCCATTTCCCGAGACATAAAAGGAATAAGAAAATTTAGTAATTATTTTTTGATTCAATAAATTAATAAAAATTAAAGTTTCCATATGTCAAAATTCAAATGTTATCTACATAACCCTAGAACCATTAGATGTTAATTGTAGATATATCTGGTAATCCATTCTGACAAACAATGACATATCATGGATCAACGATGATACGACAACTACTCTTTGTCAACGACTAATCCAAATCAAGGTAGGATTTTTTTTTAATGTCATATTCTATTCTGTTCATAATCCCTCATAAAGATAGAACAATTTAATAAATAGTAATTGATACGAGAATCATAAGTAGATTTCAATACATGGAATTATTTTTCTTTTTTTATTTATTCCTCTTCATTTATCATTATAATGGAAATGAATTGAGGAAAACATGAACTATAGAAATGGTTTGTTCCCTAGGGTTGTTCTTTGCAATTTTCTCCCTCCATTTTTCATGTTATTTTCCATCAAGACTTTGTGGTTCCTGGATCAATGATATGGTGTTTTAATGAACTTGGATGGACCCCCCAAATTTTGTGAATGTTGACAAATTATGCCATATTGATGTAGATTAGGGCCTTTGAAGCTCAGATCATGATCCATTTTTATTTTCAGCCATTGAAGGAGTAGCTCTGGTCTGTGGAAGGGATCACCTGCATGGTACTAGGGACCAATTAATAGTAGTGGCATTGGGAGGTGGAGCAAGTATGTGTGGAGGAGCACCGGGAGGTGATGTAAGCAATAACAATGGGCGTGGTGCCAGCGGTAGCAGATGCAAAGAGGAGGCGGCACTGAGTTGTCCATGCCATATTTTCCATGTAAGATTGGTTAGGTGGTTCGGGTTTGGCCAATGGTCGAATTTGTACCCAAGATGGATCTAGGGGAATTGGGGTGGAACCTAGTGGTGGCTAACTACGACGGTCGACCATAACATTTGATCGTCGATGCAACGACTGCACAACTGATCTGGTCCATATGTCGACCTACCATGATGGTAGACCGTGGTTGTAGGTGGAACTATAGTGGTTGTAGGTCATTAGACCCTAAGAGGCATGCTTGTGGATTTTTTCAAATGGGAATATCGTCTAAATGGAGCATCCATTCAATGAGTTTTCTAGGATATTGAGAGCCTAACATTGATATTGTCTTATTGAGATAAATTTTGGGTTTTGATTTTGAACAATAATAGGATGATTTGGTTCCCTTATTCCTTTCCTTGGGGGTTCATCATGGTATTACATCCACATATATGGATTATAATACCCTATAGAGGTTTATTCCTAGCTAGCATATGGTATCCCTCTCTATGATTAGAGTGCAATCCTCTATCACCCCTAGTTGAGTTTGTGGAATCATGTGACCTCTGATGTGGCCTTATTTTTACACAGTTTTCCACATCCTTTTTATTAATTTTTAATGATTTATTTAATTATTTTTACACTTTTTATCTAATAAATTAACTTTTGTATATTTATTATTGATTTTTTCAAATATACATTTTTTATAACATTTTATGTAATTATGGACCTTTAAATAGTAGTTATATTCCTTCTTTATTTTTATTATAACTAATTTTCAATTTGTTTATTTAATCTATATTTGTTTATTTTATTTTATTTTTTATTATTAATAATTATTGAGTTTTCTAATTAATTTACTTTCAATTTTTAAGTTTATATAACTTAGTTACGGCTTGTCAGACTACCGCTAGCTTAGCTACCAATAGTAGGGGTCCTTTTGCTCTACTCGTAGCCAGGTTACTGGTACTGTCTAATAGTGACCTGCTTTCTTTTTGCTTACCGGTAGACTGTTTTGAGTGGTAACGGTGACTTTGTTATATCGGTAACCTTAGTCACCATTACTCTTTTCTATCGGGGAACCTTAAATTTTATAAACAACGATGAGTATTTAGTTTGGTTAATTTCATTTTTCTCGACTTATTAATAAGTTAATTTCTCATTAAATGATTATTTAATCAACGTGATTCTAATTAATTAGGTTTGACTTTATTTTAATAATTTATCTTTTATGTAAGTTACCTTAGAATAGGTTAATTATATTAATTAATTTGTTTAGATTCTCTTCCAACCATTTAAGTAAGTTATGTGTGCTTCTAAATTAAATAAATTGGTTCTCCCTTAATTATATGTGTTCAATTAGTCAATTAATTAATTAGTTAATCGTTTTTTAACATTAATTATATTATTTTATGTATGAAGATTAATTATTAAGTCACCAACTTGTGATTTTGGTCTACCGGTGAGGTAATTAGGAGTTTGCGGTGATTAATTGGGTCACCGATGTTCTTTTCTCACCGATACAACCCCTTCTATCGGTAGCCCTACTACTGATCCAAACCTCGCTGACTCTTAATGAAGTGTATCGGTGACCTTGCATTTACCGGTGACCTTGTCACTGGTACCTATTCCAAACCCTAATTTCTTCGATTTAAATTTAGTTATTAATTCAATTTTATTTTCATCCATTAATTTCAACTAACTTCATAAATTTAATAGTATAGTTTTCTACTCTTAATATTTAGGTATAGTTTCTAATATAAACTAATAATTATTTTTAGTGTTAATTAATTAATTAATTTTATTGTTCTAATCTTTTAAAATAAGTTATTTTCTATGCAATTAAATTTTTTTTTCAATTAACTCTTTTACTTCTGTTGTTTAAATTCGTTCTTTAATTTTGTATTATTTAATCTTGATAATAAATTAATTTGATATTATTTTAGCATGTTTTTAATTTTATTGAAATTTTATTTTTTTGAATTAAATTAGTGGTTTTACCATTTAATTTTTAGTTTAATTAATTCTTTATCTGAGTTGACGTTTTGGTGGAGTATTTGCAGCTACCGATAGATGAATTTATCAGTAGCTGCCGATAGCTGCCCGTTATTTCATTCCTCACTGATTATCGGGGACCTTTATCTTGCACGTACCCCTTATTTCCACCACACCATTTTTTTATTTTTTTATTGTTTTTTTCTATCGGTAGCTGAAGCTACCGATACTCCTCACTGATACACCTCCCGTCACTTTTCCTCACTAATAGAATCTTCTCATCCCTGTTTCTCAATGATGCAAAGGTTGTGCTGCACCACCCATGGCACCCCTTCTGTCCACCAGTGTTCGAGCCTAGGAGATCATCGTTGGAGTTCTGTACCTCTATGAACAAGAGGCCAATCCACCAGTACCTAGGAGATGAAGGTGTTGCGTCGTACTGGAGTTAGGAAGTCTCTGCGAGAGGAATCTGCATGAGGGTTATGCAGTGCTTCGAAGGTTCTGTTGAAGGTCGAGGAATGTTGTCCGCTGCTTGGAGGAGTTGAAGCTCTCACTGCCTCTTACCCGAAGCCACCCGGGGGAGCTACACCACTTTGCTGATGACGCACCACCACTCTGCTAAGATCTGAAGTCACGTCGTGTGAAAAGGGTAAGCCATGCCACCATGGGAGCCTAACCAAAGGAGATCTCCTCATCAATTTTAATCCACTGATTTAATACATCTTGGAGCCACTACACCCATATTTCATAGAGTATGAACTAAAGTTATTGTTTGCTGTGGAGCCGAAGTGAGCTGCGCCGCCGTGGTTGGAGGGAGGAGACCGATGCCCTACGGTGCTGTTGTGAGGAGGTGTGTTTTTGCTAGAAGGGCACTGTCTCTTGCTTCAAACCAAAGCCACCACCACTACTGGTAGTCCGTTGCTGTTGAACTGAAGAGCCGAGCTGCTACAGGAAGGCCACCGCTTTCTGTCGCTGAAAGGAGGGAGTCGCCCCGCTGCTTTGAAGAGAGGCCGAGCCGAGCTGAAGGAGGGCGCCGCGCCACGCTGGTATGGAAGAAATGAAACCCTCCCCTACGCCAATTTGGGGGAGGGGGAAGAAAATAATAACAAACAAAATAAATATAATAATATTAAATATATTGAAATAATAATAAAAGTAATTTAAAAAAATAGAAAAAAATAATAATTAAAATAAATTAAGTTTATGTCAAAGTTAGATTTAGATAATGTAAAGTTACTTTGCATTAAAGTTAACATACAAAGTCAAATTAATATAAAATAATAAATTTAAAACAATTAAAATTTTAATAAATAGACAAATCATTAAAAATATAAAAAACTAAATTAATAATAAAGAATAATAATAAACTAATTTATTTATAATAGTATAAATATATAATTAATAATATTTATAAGTAAACTAAAAAATATACTTATTAATTTAAAATTATTTAAAAATTAAATTTTAATTCTAATTACTAAATTAAAAATTAAATATTTATTTAAATATACTAATAATTTAATTTCTTAAATAGTATTTACAATAAGGATAATTAGTATAGTAATAATAATATTTAATAATAAAATCTATGTTATAAATTGATTAGTTCTTTACTTATGATGTCAAATTTTAATGATTTAGTTAAAATATGATAAACTAAAATAATTCAGTATTTAGTATTTATATTTATTAATTTAATTAAATTAATATCATTTAGATAATCTTTTTAATTAATTTATTTAATAATTTACTCTAATTACTTTTAATTAGTATATAATAGTAGACATAAATAATAACATTAAAATTTTAGTTAACTCTCGTTGAGTTTTATTTATTTTATTTTGTTTAAAATAGGGCAGGTTCATTTAGGAGTGACGTTTACATCCATGTACATGAAACTAACTCATCCGGAGTTATTTATGAGGGAAAAACTCTTGCGACGTGCTTTTCACGGGTAAAACGGACGTATGCGGTGCGCCTGTGAGAAAAACATGAAATCAGTAGAAGACGTGTGGTGACATGTAGTAGTTGATAGTTGATTTATAAAGCAGAGGAAGCAGAAAAATTGGGGGACTCTCATTCGCCCTCACTCATTACTCATTCCACGATCACATCCACTTGAGAGCAGGGACGTTCATCCAGACTCCTAGGAGACGACCAGAAGGTGAAGGAGGCTGAAGGCAGAGCATCGCTTGGGGAGTTATTCTTCCCTCTATTCATTATTTTTGTACTCTGTTTTTGGAATGTTTTTCACTTCTTTAATCAGTATGATCAAAGTTTGAACTTTCATAGCTCAGTAATTTTAAAGCCTTCTAGTTATGATATTCAAATCTTCTTTTTCTTATCTTTTAAGAAATTAGAATCAGTTAGCAAGACTGAATCTAATTCTAATATTTTTATCGTTCACACTTCAATGATTTCAATTTCAATCCAAATTCATCTAGTGAGGTTTTGTTTGAATGAAACTTCCAGAACATTAATGTCATTAACTTTGGAAATTTATGGCGAGTTCATTTCAAAATGATATCTTTTTATAACCATTATGCTGTTTGATTAAGTTTTGGTGTGGCAAACTCCAAATCCTAATCATCTGCTTGTTGAGTTTCCTAGAGAGGGAAATTCTTCAGTATTTCTAGAAGTGTGATTAGGTTGTAAGCTATGGAAAGAAAATCCATTCAAACTAGTAGTTTAGAATTCATAAGTACTTTGTTGATCTCACTTCCTTGTCTTGCAGCTTTATATTAGTATACTGTATTTCTTTAGTATATCAATCTTAGTATAAACATTAGTTTCATTTTAGAAAATATTGTTTCTTCATCCTGTTTCCATTTCAGCAATAAATATTAAAAAAATAAGATGTAAAAAATATGTTTTTCCCACTACTGACAATAGTGGGGGTTTAATGTTTTAAAACCATAGAAATCACTCGTCTGCCTTCTTTGTGGTTTAGCCCTGCACCACTGTGATAGTGTAGGAGTAATAAACGTAATTTTGAGGGTCGTGACGACCTGCAGCCTCTTCAAAATTTTGCGTCGTTGCTGGGGAAGGCACGCACTGAGAGTCTAGGATTTGAAAATAATAAAAAAACAATAATAAAATATAAAAAATAATTTAAAAAAACTGATTTAAAAAAACTGCTTGAACTGTATCTGCTTCTTTTGTTGTTTTGAAATAAAAAATCTGCTTCACTGAGAACTATTGTGTGTTTAAGCTCATTTTATTTTGAATTAAAAATGGATGTTAATCAGAAATAGAATCAACCAGGACCTAACTGTGTTTGTTGTGGTGATTATGGACATACTACTTGGCAGTGTGTCTATAACCACTTACAATGGGATTTTTACATTGGAGATAATGAGAAAAATGTTGAGTTTATTCCTGAAACCCTAGCTAAAATTGACTTAATTTATTCTAAAATTGATGCTAGGGTGGAAAAAATTAATAATTGGTTAACTAAAGCCCATGAAATTCAACTTAGAGATTCTCAAGAGCGAGATCAAAGAATGAAAAGATTAGAAAATATACTTTTGGAATTACAACAGAGGGTTAAAGAACATGAAGAATTGGAAGACAATGTAAATGAAAATATTTATAAAAGATTTGAAAATCAAATGGAAGAGTAAAGGGAATCAGAAGTAGGGAAAGAAACCATTCACTTTGAAAAATCTGAAACTGTTGAACTAGATATTGAAGTAACCAACTCATTAAATAAAGGACAGAACACTGAAAATCCTAAACAGATCTTTAATGTTTTTGAGTTGGAAAATTTTGAAACTGAATTTAGACAGATTGAAAAAGATTGTCCAGTTCTATTCATAATTCCTACATTAGAGAAAAATCATTGTTCTAGGAGTTTTGAAAAGGAAGTCATTCGGGTTGGAGACAAATTAGAAGATGAAAACTGGATTGTTAATAATTCTTCACCCAAAATTTCTGGATTTCTAAACATTGGGCCTGAACTTGATATTGGGTACACATTGGAAGAAAAAATTAAACTGGAATTTAAAGAATCTAAAATTTTTGAATATGAACTGAACACTACTCTTCAATGCTTTAAAATTACAAACCCAATGATCTCTGAATTGTTGATGGATGATGAAGATGACGGAATGATGTTTGAAGAAAGTCTAAATGATGAGATCTCATCTCCCTGTTTGCAGATTGATTTTTGATTGAAACTAATTATATTGAAATGAAAATTAGTGTTGTTATTCCTGGGAAAAAATGTTTGAATTTGAATAATCATGAACCTGACTTAATTGAAGTGAATTGAACTTTTCTTCCCCTGAACTGAACCTTCTTGAACACACAACAGACCTTGTTTTTGAAATTGAGCCTTTTGAACTTGAACATAAAAAAGAGGTTGAGCACACACAAGAATTAGGCATAACTGATTTGATGGAAGAAGTAGATGTTCAGTGCGATTTAACAAATGAGGATCTTTTCAAAGAGATTTACATCATTTTTAGAGCTGAACCTGTTAGTGATAAAATGAATTCTCTTCCCATTTTGTCACTTAAACCCTCATATGTGAAGGGTGCAGAGCATTTTCATGATACAGATAGTATTCTAGAGGGAGAATCATTCTTGATTTATAATGTTCAAGATTCTCTTCAGAACATTATTGAATCCCCTCTTGAACCTACTATTCAAGATTTTCCCATTTTCACCCTTGATTGTGAACATGTTGGTGTTGAAGTTAAAGAAGATAGCTTTGAAGACAATGATACACCTTTTGAAGCACCTAGTTCTATGTTTTCCCTTCTTGAGAATTCAAATCTTGAAAAATCTGAACCAAAACAAGAAGTGGATAACATTATTCTCTCAACTGTCCAAGGGTGTTTCTTAGAAATTTTTATAAGCAATGAGATTTTTTTGGGATAAGTCTTCAATCCCACAATTTTCATTGTTCTGTTAAAAAAATTTTTTCCAAGCACATGTGGTGGTTCCTGTTAAGGAAACCACATCCGCCTAGTGACTAATTTTTGTTGCTAGGTGAGTCTAGCTGGGGACTATAAAACAAGTGCTACAAGGGAGGCAACCCTTGGTCATTTTTGTGTCAATAAATAAAAATTTGTAATTAAATAAAGTCTAACTAAATACTTTAAATTCAGTTCTTTATGGGAGTCAACCCATATTATTTCTTTTGTGTTTACTTTTATTTCTATTCTTGTTTTACTTGGAATAAAGTCATGTTGTGCTGCCTCCTATATGCTATGTCTCTCCTGGATTTGTCTTTGGTTTTTATGCTTCCTGTTTTTTTAGGATATTGTTGTTGGTAGCATAGTGGAGTGGAATTACCATAATGAAGTATTGATGAAAGATAAATTATGTCAGTGAAGTACCTTATTGTTGAATTCTGTTTTATCTTTCTTCTCTTTTATGATTTCGTTAAAAAAAATTATGCTCTTATTTTTTCTAAAAAAAATTCTACTTGCTAAAAAATTCTGCTTGTATTGAAAAAAATCTTCTACATGGGTACTAAAAATTATGATGCATGTCTTGCTACTGAATTTTTGAAATTCTTCGTATGTTTAAAATCCTGCACGTATTGGAATGTAATTCTATTATATGTCACTGTGTACATATAAAAAAATCTCCATGTAGTTCACTGCTGGAAATTGAATTTCATTATCATTAAATTATTTTCACTGCTTGAAATTAAGTGTGGGGGTACTTGCTGTTGGTCTTTTGAATCTTATTAGTCTATAGGGTGTTTATCACGGACTTTATGTGCTTTATGGAATATCTAACTGAAATAATTTTTCTAAACATTCTTTCATCCCTATCCATTGTGTACCCATGCCTTACATGATATATCATGAGTTTAAATGAAAAAAAATATTCAATGGACATTAATATCAATGCGTGTACTTTCTAATGAACCTGCGGGTTATTTAACCTTTTTGGAAAATAATATTTTTGAATTTCAAAGAGGCCATTTATACATGTCATATAACTATTTAATTGAAAATCTGTTTTGAACTTTAATTGATTAATTCTTTTTCTCCATATTTTGAAGTCAACTTTGTGGGAAATGTTGGGTTTTAAGTGTGAGGGAGGGGGTCAATTCTTGACTGTGCTAAACTATGCTTTAATTTAAACCCATCTATTCCCGCTACAATTTCAAATTGTTTGTAAAAAAATAGAAAAAAATTATAATTTTTTTTTCAAAATTCAAGCGTAATTTTAGGCTTTACATTATAATCCATTGGTTCTTGTTTTAGGACGAGTCCCTCGCTGGTAGTTAATAACTGCTTTGAGCCTAAAATTAATTAGTTTGGATAATTTCTTAGTGTTCATACTTAGTGATTTGATGGAAATTCGGTTTAGGAACTGCTTCTGGAATTGATATGGTTAACCTTTTAATGGAGTTAAGATCATAACCTTTGGAACTGGAAGTTTGATTCTGAATCTAGGGACCTCATTCTTTTCTTTTAACTATTAAAATTAATTGCTTTAATGAGCCAATGTAAATGAATTTTATATAAATCTTTTGAAACTAGAGTATTCTAGGCATCTGGGATCCCACGGTGAGTCTCTGAGACCCTGGATGCTGGGTGCGTTTCTGTTAACTAAAATCCCTCTATACACTTTGAATAAGTTCATTTCACAGTGCTTAACACGTGATACGTGGCTTGGGAAAAATAAAATAAAGTGCCTAGGGTCAAAAATAATCTCATTTAAGTGAGGGGAATGATGAACACCAGATGAAGAAGGGATCAATTAGTTAATATGGAAATCTTTTAGGTTGTATCATTGAGGTTATTCAAAAAAATTAATTATATTTGGAACCTAGGTGAAAAACTCATAGTACAAAGTTCTATGGTTAAGTTTTGAATTCCATTGAAATTTTATCTCATGTCATTCTTAGACTTAGAACCTGTGAATGGATTGAAGTTAGTCACTAAGATGTTTCACATATGAGGCATGACATCTACTTTAATGGATGGTATTTTCTTTATTGATTACCAGTGATTACACATTTAGGGAAAGATTCATTGAGTAACTCATTTTCCAAAAGCCTACTGTTATGTTTTTTCCTCTTTTTTGAGTGTTGGATATGTTACAGTGTGATCATAATCATAAATACACTTTACTGTTCTTCAATGAAAATAAAACATGGGACTTTTTTTGGACAAACAATGCTTAAGTGTGGGGGAATTTGATGTGGCCTTATTTTTAGAGAGTTTTCCACATCCTTTTTATTAATTTTTTATGATTTATGTAATTATTTTTACACTTTTTATCTAATAAATGCACATTTGTATTTTTATTATTGAATTGGTCAAATATCCATTTTTTATAACATTTTATGTAATTATGGACCTTTAAATAGTTGATTTATTCTTTCTTTATTTTTATTATAACTAATTTTCAATTTGTTTATTTAATTAATATTTGTTTATTTTATTTAATTTTTCATTATTAATAATTATTGATTTTTCTAATTAATTAACTTTCAATTTTTATGTTTATATAACTTAGTTACGGCTTTCCAGACTACTTGTAGCTTAGCTACCGATATCAGGGGTCCTTTTGCTCTACCGGTAGCCAGGTTACCGCTACTGTCTAATAGTGACCTGCTTTCTTTTTGCTTATCAGTAGACTGTTTTGAGTGATAAAAGTGACTTTGTTATATCAGTAACCTTAGTCACCGTTACTATTTTCAATCGGTGAACCTTAAATTTTATAAACAACGATGAGTATTTAGTTTGGTTAATTTAATTCTGCTCAACTTTTTAATAAGTTAATTTCTAATTAAATAATTATTTCATCAACCTGATTCTAATTAATTAGGTTAGACTTTATTTTAATAATTTATCTTTTAAGTAAGTTACCTTAGAATAGGTTAATTATATTAATTAATTTGTTTTGATGCTCTGCCAACCATTTATGTAAGTTATGTGTGCTTTTAAATTAATTAAATTGGTTCCCCCTTAATTATATGTGTTCAATTAGTCAATTAATTAAATAGTTAATATTATTTGAACATTAATTATATTATTTTATGTATGCAGATTAATTATTAGGTCACCAAGTTTTGATTTTGGTCTACCAGTGATGTAATTAGGAGTTTGCGGTGAATTTTTGGGTCATCGGTGTTCTTTTCTCATTGATACAACCCCTTCTATCAATAACCCTGCAACCAATCCGCACCTCGCTGACTCTTAATGTAGTGTATCAGTGACCTTGCTTTTACCTGTGACCTTGTCACTGGTACCGATTCCAAACCCTAATTGCTTTGATTTAAATTTACTTATTAATTTAATTTTATTTTCATCCATTAATTTAAACAAACTTCATTAATTTAATAGTATAGTTTTATGCTCTTAATATTTGGGTATAGTTGCTAATATAAAATAATTATTATTTTTAGTGCTAATTAATTAATCAATTTTTTTGTTCTAAACTTTTAAAATAAGTTATTTTCTATGCAATTTAAATTTTTATTTCAATTAACTCTTTTACTTCTGTTGATTAAATTCGTTCTTTAATTTTGTATTATTTAATCTTGCTAATAAATTAATTAGTTATTATTTTAGTATGTTCTTAGTTTTTTTGAAATTTTATTAGTTTTAAATTAATTATTGTTTTTACCATTTGCTTTTTATTTTAATTAATTATTTATCTGAGTTGACGTTATGGTGGTGTTTTTGCAGCTACCGATAGATGACTTTACTGGTAGCTGCCGATAGCTGCCCATTATTTCTTTCCTCACTGATTTTTGGTGACCAGTATCCTGCACTCACCCCTTATTTCCACCTCACCATTTTTTTTATTTTATTTTATTGTTTTTTTCTATAGGTAGCTGAAGCTACTGATACTCCTCACTGATACACCTCCTGTCACTTTTCCTCACTAATAGCCTCTTCTCTTCCGTGTTTCTCAATGATGCAAAGGCTTCACCGCACCACCCATGGATCCCCTACTATCCTCTAGTGTTCGAGATGAGGAGATCGCCACTGGAGTTCCGTGCCTCTGTGAACAGGAGGCCGATCCACTGGTACCTAGGAGTTGAATTTGTCGCGTCGTACTGGAGTCAGGATGTCTCTACGAGAGGAATCTGCATCAGGGTTGTGCTGCACTTAGAAGGTTCTGTTGAAGGCCAAGGACTGTTGTCCGCCGCTGGGAGGAGCTGAAGCTCTCTCCACCTCTTACCCGAAGCCATCCGAGCGAGCTGAACCACTTTGCTGATGACGCACCACCACTCTGCTGAGGTCCGATGTCGCGTCGTGTGAAGAGGGTAAGCCATGCCACCATGGGAGCCAAACCAGAGGAGATCTCTGCATCAATTTAAATCCACTATTGCACTACTTCTTGGAGCCACTGCACCCCTATTGCACAGAGTACGAACAAGAGTTGTTGTTTGCGGTGGAGCTGAAGTGATCTGCGCCGCCGTGGATGGAGGGAGGAGACCGATGCTCTGCTGCGTTGTTGTGAAGAGGTGTGTTTCTACTGGCAGGGCGCTATCTGCTGCTATAAACCAAAGCCACCACCATTGCTGGTAGTCTGTTTCTGCTTAACTGAAGAGCTGAACTGCTACAGGAAGTTCACTGCTTTCTGTCACTTCCAGGAGGGAGTCACCCCACTGCTTTGAAGAGAGGCTGAGCCAAGCTGAAGGAGGGCGTCGCACCACGCTGTTGAGGATAAAATGAAACCCTCCCCTGCGCCAATTTGGGGGAGCAGGAATAAAATAATAACAAACAAAAAAATTATAATAATAGTAAATATAAAGAAATAATAATAAAAGTAATTTAAAACAAAGAGAACAAAATAATAATTAATATAAAGTAAGTTTAAGTCAAATTTAACTTTACATAAAGTAAAGTTACTTTACATTGAAGTTACCTTACAATGTCAAATTAATATAAAATAATAAATTTAAAACAATAAAAATTTTAATAAATAGATAAATCATTAATGAAATATAAAACTAAATTAATAATAAATGATAATAATAAACTAATTTATTTATAATAGTATAAATATATAATTAATAATAATTATAAGTAAACTAAAAAATATACTTATTAATTTAAAATTATTTACAACTTATATTTTAATTCTAATTACTAAATTTATAATTAACTATTTAATTAATTAATCTAACAATTTAATTACTTAAATAGTAATTACAATAATGATACTTAGTATAGTAATAAGAAAATTTACTAATACAATCTAAGTTATAAATTGATTACCTCTTTACTTATGATGTCAAATTTTAATGATTTAGTTAAAATATGATAAACTAAAAATATTTAGTATTTAGTATTTATATTTAATAATTTAATTAAATTAATAGCATTTTGATAAACTTTTTAATTAATTTATTTAATAATTAACTCTTATTACGTTTAATTAGTATATAACAATAAACTTAAATAATAACTTTAAAATTTTAGTTAACTCTCATTGAGTTTTATTTATTTTATTTTGTTTAAAACATGGAAGGTTCATTCAGGAGTCATGTTTACGTCCATGTACATGCAACTCACTCTTCCAGAGTTAGTTACGAGGAAAAAACTCGAGCGACGTGCCTGTCGTGGGTAAAACGCATGTGTGTGGTGCGCTTGTGAGAAAAACATGAAATCGGTGGAAGACGTGTGGTGACATGCAGCAGTTGATAGTTGATATATAAAGTAGAGAAATCAGCAAATTTGGGGGGACTCTCATTTGCTCTCTCTCATTACTCATTCCATGATCACATCCACTTGACAGTGGGGACGTTCATCCAGACTCCTAGGAGACGAGCAGAAGGCGAAGGAGCCCGAAGGCAGACCATCGCTTGGGGAGTTCTTCTTCCCTCTGTTCTTTATTTTTGTACTTTGTTTTTTGAATGATTTTCACTTCTATAATCAGTATGATCAAAGGTTGAACTTTCTTAGCTCAGTAATTTTAAAGACTTCTGGTTATGATATTCAAATCATCATTTTCTTATCTTTTACAAAATTAGAGTCAGTTGGCGAGACTGATTCTGTTTCTAATATTTTGATCATTCACACATCAATGATTTTAATTTCAATTCAAATTCAACTGGCGAGGTTGTGTTTGAATGAAACTTCCAGAACATTAATGTCATTAACATTGTAAATTTATGGTGAGTTCATTTCCAAATGTTATCTTTTTAAAACCCTGATGCAGTTCGATTAAGTTTTGGTGTGGCGAACTCCAAAACATAATCCTCTGCCTATTGAGTTTCTTGGCGAGGGAAATTCTTCAGTCTTTCCAGAAGTGTGATTCCGTTGTAAGATATGGAGAGAACATCCATTTGAACGAGTGTTTAGAATTCCTGATTACTTTTTTCATCTTGCTTCCCTGACTTGCTGCTTTATATTAGTATACTGTATTTTATTAGTATATCATTCTTAGTATAAACTTTAGTTTCTTTTTAGAGAATCGAGTTTCTTTATCCTTTTTCCATTTCAGCAATAAATATAAAAAAATTAAAAGTTAAAAAAATGTTTTCCCCATTACTGACAGTAGTGGGGGTTTAATGTTTTAAAACCTTAGAAATCACTCATTTTCCTTCCTTGTGGTTCGACCCTACACCACTATGCTAGTGTAGGAGCAATAAATGTAATTTTGAGGGCCGTGATGACCTCCGGCCTCTTCAACATCCATGAGTAGGGTGTTATTCCTCCAACTAGTGTAGCGCATCGGTATAGTCTGTTGAATCCCCAATGGTTTTTGTCGTGATCCCCTACATAGAGATGTGATCCAAATTAGGTCAGTATAATCCCCCAATAAATCTATCAATGATCCCTTCACAGTGTATCATATATCTCATTGACCAACTCTTTCACTTTGTATGGGGCCAAATAGACAAGACCTATTCATCGAGGGTCCCTGATCATATCATGGATTGAAGAGTGAGTTCTTTGATAATGACAATGCATTGAGCAGAATCATGTGGATGGAAAATTTTTATGATATCTTGATGGTGTAGTATCACAATTGAGTATTTCAGGGTTCTATTTACCTCATTCATGTATCTGTAATAAAATGAAACATCATTATTGAGCTAACTATACATGGTGATTTTTTATTATTTTAGGGGTGTATTGATAAGTATTGTTATACTCACCCCTTATAAGATACTCACCCATGTGTCTTGTCTTGTATAGATGATAATCCTTTCAATGGAGTCATAGGGGGACCAAGAGCGGGTGGATCATAGCTGGAGCTGGGAAAACTGATCTATTTTCCGAGATCATACTTTTGATGTAGTCCTCACCCTTGGAAGTGGTTGAATCTTTACAATTTCATTTAGTCTTGCGTATAGAATTTGTGTGGTGGTCTTGATTTTGGACCTCTTACTACAATAATTTTCACTGTTTTACTCTATTGTGGGATTTTAGATGTATGCATGAATCCATTCAGTTCTTTTATATTTCAACATTTCCTAGATTGATGATGTTTTTGTGTGTATAGGTTATTTAGATTAATGACTAAAATTTGTGGGATATTCCTACTCAGTTATAGTCACCATACCCTAGCTTATTTGATGTTTGGTTGGGGTTGCAACAGAACAGGCCCCTCTAGGATTGTTTGTGGAAGATATTTTCTCAGTACCGTTGTTTCATGTTTTAAAATCTATGCTTTCTCATGCATGTTTTATCATCGATGTTTGGGTCTTTAAGAATATTATATTGCTGCCTCATACATATAATTATATTAACATTGTAAATATAATATTTATTCATATTATACATTTTAAAAAAACATTCAATAATTATTGACAAGGAAAATGAATCACATTACTTTACTGAGATCGAAGACCGTATGTATACTGGTGATATATTATCATTTAAATAATTGCTAAAACGGTAAGGTAGTGAATGAAATATTAATTATAGAATCATTATAATGTCATAAGTATCATCAATATTCATTTAATCTATAATTTTTTCTATATTTTTGTTTCGATGATGGAAAACAAATTACAATGGTACGTGACGAGGTAGTCCACCATACACACAAGTGATGGTTTTCTTTTCTATTTCATAGAGAAGTATATTGATAAATATTATTACATTAAACTAATTAATTCAATGTATATGATATATACCATTATTATTATATTGTAATTTTTTATGTACCAATTTATGGTGTAAAAAGAGGGATCATAGTGATAAATATTACATTCTCTTATAAAAAACACCATTGGATCACTAAATAAAGACCCTAGGGTTTTTTGGGATGACCATTAACTCTAGATTGTGGCTAAGGATATTTGAGAATGATTTTTTTGGGTTTTCTGATCAAATTTTTCGATATGTTTTTTTATGTGAGTGGTGGATCATGACTTTTATAATTGGAGAGGACTTACATTTTTTTAATACCCAAAACTATTCAATAATGGGATGTCGCTCTCACACAAAGTGCATCAAATTTTGATTTATAATTTACTTAATAGAAGTTGTGTACATGACACACCTACACCACTAAAAAAGAAACATGTTTTAAACATTTTAGTCCCTTATCTACTAATCTTAATTACTTTAACTGTTTCGGTTTTAACCACTATAACTAGTCTTTTTATCCTATTAAATTTATCCCTTAAGAAAAAAATGTACTTTTATTACATAAATTTTAACCACAAATTATAAATATGAAATAAAATTTATCAAATAAAATTATCATGAGTGTGGAAAATTAATTTTAACACAGCAACATGAATCACACAAAAGCTTGTTTTAACCATAAAATAGTAATTAATATTTACTATTTATCAATTCTATATTAAAATTTATTATGTTGAATTTATTACATGATATTATATAGTACAGCTAAAAAAATTGAAAAAATTTAATATAAATTAATTCATAGAAATGAAAATTTTTTATTTAATATTAATCACACAAACAAAATGAAAAATGGTGTTTTAAGAAATTAATTTTTCATTCATAATATGATATTACATTAACTATATAGATATTAATTATCATTATATATATTTACTATCAAATAGATAGATATATTATCAAAATATTTCATTTGAATAATTAATTTTAAATGATTATTTTGTTTAATTAAATTTGAGGAAAGTTATTCACATAAAAGTATTTCACATAAAATATGATTTATTCCAAAAAATTAACTTATACCAAAATTCAATATTACAATGAATAACTTATAGTTAATTAAATTTCATATAATACAATGATTTATTTTGTTAATTTGATGTAATATTAAAAAAAATTGGTGTCTAAATTTAATTAATTTATCGAAAAGAAGTCACTATTTTACAAAATAAGGATTTTTTTCACTATTCCTTAAGAAATCACACTTTTGAAAAATAATAAATATTTAACCCTTTATAACACTATGAAATTATAAAATAATAACATAATATTGGATATAATTTGTGGCAATTAACATAATTTTTAGTGGAAAATATAACACCTTGAGACTATATGATATATTTATTTATATATAAATTCAATCTATTAAGTTGTTTTTAGTACAAGGAATAGTTATTTTACCTTTCATTACCTGAATCAATTATTTTATCATTTCTTAAACACTACATCAAGATTTAATAGAGTATTACAGAGTATTAAAATATTATTATTTAATGTGATAGTATTCACCATGATTTTATATTGGCGGGTATAAATAGTATTTAAAAAAAATTAAAATATATATTTTATAACGTTTTTTTAATAAATAAAATAAGAATCATTTAATAAAAAAATAAATGTATTGTGATAAATAATATATTTCTAGAATATAGTTTAATCATGATTGTCACATGTAATTTAAAATTATATTTTACCTATTTAATAAAATTTTATTTCAAAACATAATTTTACTTTTGAAATAAGAATTAAATAATTTTCTTATGTTTTTTTTTGTAGGTATTTTTATGAATTATTTTTTTTGATGAATAGTGAAAATACTGACTTTAAATTTAAAACTTCCATTTTTGATTAATTTATTTATAACATAAATTTAAATTTTTGAATTAGTTTTGAAGTAATATTAGTTAAATCATATATCAATAAATCCAATTTATGTAATTTTAATCACAGTTATATTTAATTTTAATTAAAAATATTGAATTTTTTTAATATTTTCTCTTCAGAAACTCGTTTACTTATCATGTAAGCTGGATAAATTTTAAGGTGAGATTTTAAGGATTGAATTAGGAAAAATGGATTACATATATTTAATAATCATAATTTATAATGTCTAAAAAGTTCAACATTATTTTTGAAATTACGGAATTTTGAAAAATAAAAAACTATTACCAAGATTATGGTAAAAATGGATTGCCATGGGGTTATTCTAAATCGATAATGTTTAACATTACTCAAAAACAAGTAAAAACCTATGTAATGGCTATATAACCATATTAACCTTCACAAAATTTATTTCATAACTATTTAAATGATTTTTTCATGTGAATTACTTTATGATTTTGGATTTTATTTAGGAAATATCCAAGAATCTTCAAAGAGGGTACCCTTTCTACACTTATAAAAGGGCACTCCATTATGTCACTTATTCAAACCTTCCATGAACTTTGAATTGATCATAATCTACCTATCCACCTCTCAAAAATCATTTTTTTTACAATTTAAATTTTTTGATCGTCCAAATAGACCATCCATAGGGCCCTAAAGAGGATATGAAATGGTGGTTTCTCTTAGGAAATGTTATTACCATAACAACGTTCATTAATTTTCTATTATCTTTTTCCACATTAAATTTTGTATTAACACATAAAATATAATTAATACAGTATATAACACATAATAATATTTTATTATGTTTATGGAAAAATAATTATCCATCTTCAATTCAATCAAATGGGTTAAAAATTCATCATTCGTGTGTATAGCGGTCTACCACCTCATGAACTGATGTCATTCATTTTACCATTACAACCTATTGTGGTCAGATATGATGATGGATTTAAAAAAATAGATATTTTTTGTGATATTATTATACTTATTTTATTTTAATATCACATAGATTTTTTTATTTTCCATGTATTTTGAAATATGATCACATCGATCGTGTGTATATCAGACTACCGCCTCTCGAAGTGACATGATTCATTTTTTAATTACACTCTACATGAAATGTAACTAGTATAAAATTAATAAATATATGGGATATATAAGATATTATATTTTATTCCTAATTTTAATATATCACCCAATTCTATACCCTTTTAGTCATTAATAGGATGATATTGTCAGTTATGCATACACACCACCTACTATCTCCATGAATAAATGCAATTCATTTTCCATATACAATTTTCTTTGTGGAAAAAATCATATATCATTTGAGTAAGTATTATATTTATAATATTAATATCATTAAAGAGATTATGAATATCTAGTATATTTAATTTAACAATAAATTTCAGGACATAATGTCCATCAGATAACAAGGTAATAAACACCCAATGTAATGATAATAATGAAATATTATTAAAAATCTAGTGGTAAAATGTATTAAAAGGAAAATATAGAACACTATAATTTCATTAATGATTTTTTTTATAAATTAGTAACATTATTAAAAGCATTGTGTTCAATTATACTGTACATTCACCATAATGGATGTGTGAGGTACGTCATTTTATCTCAATTTAATTTTATTGAGGAACATTGTAAGGTTATTAAAAAATATCATTTATATGGTGTATATACTGACCATTTTAAATGTAATATGATGAATAATATACTAATAATTTTATTTTATTTTTAAGTTTGAATTATTCAGTATCAATATATTTTAATTAGAAGGTACCATGTAGTAAAGAATATCTTAACTCTATTTTGTTATTATTTAGTTATATTACTACTTCATTGTCATTGATATTCTAAGATTATGTGTGTAATGAATTTGGAATACCTAACACTATATTTTATATTTGTTATGTGTATTTATTATAACACACATCATTGATTTATCGAGTAATTTTAATTTCAACATTATGATCATGGTAAGGGTTTATTTAAAAATCTGATTTTCATCGAGATTGGTTATTGTTTACTTTCATTTGAAGGATGTTATTTGATCCTTGTGTAATTAAAACATTTAATTTTATCCTAATCTAGTTATTCAATATATATTCTTGTAATATTAATTTTTTCCACTATTTGGTACTTAAAATATTTTCAATTTTATTTTATGAAAATAGATCTTCATTTTTATCTTCTCTCAAATTTATTTTTTCATCCAAAATCATGTTTTTAAAAAATTATTTGAAAATTAATTAATTTTTTTAAAAAATGGATTTATTAAATTCATATGTACATATTTATTCATTTTAAAAATTATTTTTAGAGGAATATTCATTTCCTATTCCAAGAAAGACATGTTTTAAACTTTTTTCTGTGAAAAAGGATTCTTCTTTTTAACATGGACAACATGTACAGAATTATCCACCATCATAAACATCATTTTATATAATATTCTATTGGATTATTACATTGTTATTTAAAAAAATCGTAATATGTTTGAAATTATTATTTTTTAAAGTTATTTCCAAATTATATGATATTAATAATGCTTTATGATAGAAAATATTATTTTGAAAATGAAAATAATATTTTCCAAAAGAATGTTTTTAATGAGTATTTTTGATATTTCTATTCATGAATTACAAAAACCCATTATTATTTATAAAATATGGATATATTTTACTAATACCATCTATATTATTACATTGAATGATTTATGATTATTTTCAACAATGATTGTATTGACATTCACAGCATTGTTTCATTTTTATTTTCATTAACTTCCACCATGAAATATTTTCTTTTATATGTTATTTGGATGTTAAATATATCCTAAATATCCATTTTATAAATTATTTATATTTTTTTAAACAATATCTAGTTTATAGATACAATGTTTTAAATTAAAATTTTCATGATAGTTTGGGGAAATATTGATCAATATGTATCATTTACTCGTTATTGATTCTTTAATTAAATACATTTTTTGATATATGAGGAATTATTTGAACATATAATGATATGTGAATCCAAGTATTATATATCCCCTCAATTCATCTATTGGTAACCTGAGACCAACCGGAAAAACTATCATTAAACTAGTTTTTAAAAATAGTTTAAATCATCTTATGAAAAGTCCTGATGACAGTTGTATCATGTTCCAGAGACATGATGTACAATAAATAAGCATTAACTTCATTCATAATTCATTTATCATTGTTAAAAAAAATTCATAATGTTATTATATCTTGTTAAATCTCAATATCAGTTATGGATTAAATTCAATGGGTTTTCAGTTATTTATAATTTCATGGATATTATGTCTTATCATGTTATGATAGTCATGTTATAGAATTAGTGGAATATGTTTTTAGTTATATTCCATTCCATATAGAATATTATCCATGGGATTTATTTAATGACCTTACCTATGGATTCACTTACCTATATTTTTATTGATTACATTGGATGTGTGATCAGTTATTTATCATTCCATATTTTTTAGGTGATTGATTCATTATATCTTCCACTATACTTATCCTTATTTGGTCATATGATCTCACACTATTTTTTTTATTTCCAAGGAATAATTGAAGTTCAATATGATTGAAGTGAAATGATATTCTAGATTGAAAAAAGTTACTCTTAATCAACAATTATGTTATAATTTTTTTAAATGTAATGAAAGAATCAAATATTTGTTTATGTTACAAAGGCAACTAAAATATTCAGTCCTTCAAGATGTGACTCAATGTATCTTATTTCAAGGTAATAAATCCCACACTGACCCTAGGCTAATAGGATTTGGGACATTTTAGTTTATATCATATGGAGTTTCATATAAACCATAGGAACTAGATTTAGGATAACCTAGATTAGTGAGCATAACCCTATGATAGAATATTAAGAGAATTATAGAAGAACATAATAATTCATGATAAGGTATATATTTTATGGTTTTTTAATTAAATACATCTATATCTAGATACAATGACTAAATGTTGATTTTGAATAGATTTACCCTGGGGAATAAATCTGAAAAGGGTGCATTGGTCTTGAATTGATCTCCTTCTAGTTCAAGAAAGCATGTCTTATTTTTAACTTTGATTGACACTCCAAGTGTATATTCTTATGATAATTCACATTTCCATTACAAACCATTATTTAGAATTTGAATTGGTAGTGACAATGAACATCCTATGATAAACCTATGGAATCATAGATTGTAAATATTTTCCTTAGAGGAATGAAAAAAAGTTTTATCTGTTTAATAGAAGGAAATAAACAAATGAATCGATGATGAAAAATGAAGAGTATGATAGAAAGAAATAAATCTCATGCTATGGATGTATTTATATTTTTTGTCTTAAATTTATTAAAAATGAGTACTATCAGATTCAATTCCCTATTATAATGATCAATCCTAATACCTAGGATGTAATTATATTTAAATAAATGAATGATGTATTTAGGTATTTGGATTCATGAATTAAATTAAAGATGTGTTTTTACTAATTGTATATTTCATAGAAGAATCATGAAAAATCAAAGGATTGTTTAAATTTTTGGAAACATATGTCTTCATTAACATAAGAGATATGGATATCAACATGAATTTATGAGATTATAATTAAAGGTAAATTCAATTTATTAAACCCCATTTTTATTTTTTTATATCATGGGAGTCTTCACTGATTAAAGATGTTTTAAGAGGAACTTATAGATAGAATATGTTTTATTGGAATTGATATTTGGGGAATAATGGATTTAAATTATATAAAAAAAAGACATTGGCATTGAAATCATTAGTGTTAATATGATTGTTAATGAAATTTTAACAATAACAAAATAATTTTATAAGACTCTGTGGGGAAATATAATTTCAGTGAAAACCTTAGTAAAATGGTAATTTAATGATTGATTTTATTTCCTAGATTTTCATTATATTTTTTGGGAATGTTTTTGGAATTTTAATGATATAGTTTATAAAAAGGATAGCCTATATTATGGTTAAAAATATGTCACATGTGGAATGGTTGCATGACTTGATCCCATGACAGATGGATGATAAGTATTTATATCTTACCACTAACCTACATTATTTCCTAGTTAAGGTGACATTGTTTTTACTTAAAATTTTTGAAATAAATTATGATGAGAAAGTGTTGTTACATATGGGGTTTAGAGACTAATATATTAAATTGGATAACTTTTGGTAACCATATTGGTCTTGTTAAATAGTAGAGAATGATGAAAATAATTATCACTCTTTTATGGATCATAATGTCCCTTAAAAGTAAATTATGGTTCATCTGATAAAAAAATAATTTTTGAAGATTCATTCTTAGGATTAATTGATGAATTTGGTATTGGATGAACCAAAACCAACAGAATTAATATTTATTACAAAAAAACGTATCAGGTTATTATATATCTATATATTCCTAAATAAAAAATTATTACCTCAACATTAGGAAAGGAATCTCAAAACAAAAGTTATATCCTATTCATTTATATCTGGTAAATCTGGTGCTATTTTAAATCATCACAGATTTATGAATTTGAGGCCCTTAACTCCCCATTTATCATTAAATTTATTAATATGAATTTACTCTAGAACTCTATATAATTTCTTATGATTTAACTCCATGTTTATATCTTCTCATTCCACGACTATTCTTCGATTTAGAATCATAGTTTTATTTATTTCTATATAAACTTTTTATATCTCATTTCCTATTATAAGAAGTATGTTTTATTAACCCATTTATGATGTGGGTTTGTAAACAATCATTTTCTCCAATATTGATCCATTGATTTTAATTATCATGTATAAATTGTGAGGACACACTTTAATTAATTTTTTGAGAATATATCACTCCAAAATACTCAAAAAAAACTTATTATTTGATAGAATTTGCAACATACAATGCGATGAATTAAAGAAAACATAACACCCTATATTAATATAATATATTTATTTTTAATTAAATTAAACCAATTTATTATCATTAATTATATACAATAGTGAATTTGTCATTATTTAACCACAATATTCTATATAGATTTCATTCAATTTAACAACATGTTCAATTGAAACATGACATATTATTAATATATTATTATTGAATTTAATATATTTCACAAGCCTTTAGATTTTTTGGTATGAATAGGATTTATAAAATCATGAATATATATATATATATATATCTATATATTAAATAAGTTAATTAATTAATTAATTATTATCAATGAAATGATAACCATTTAAAGGAAAAAAATTAAAAAAATAATTTTTATAAATGATATTTTTTCCACGCTATGGAAAAATAAAGATTAATTATTTTTAACTAAATTTTGAAAATTTATTTGAATAAATAAAATTAATTTTCTCAATAATAATAAAAAAAATTAATGTAGGGTGATTTATATATGTTTTTTATAGAGTTTCTTTTATTTATGAAGAGGTAGAAAGACTGAATTTTATTAGAAAGCTAACTTTTGATTTACAATTATTTATAAATTTTAATTATACTTGGAATTATTGTCAAATTACAATTAATTAAATAATATTTCAATTTACCATATTTATTTCATAAAAATAACATTCATTATTTAATTTTTATATATGAATATTGTAAACATTTTTACATTTTCCCTTTATAAATCAATATTCTCGTCAAGTTTGTGGGATTTTTACAAATTAAAAATGTCCATATATGTGAATGTAATATGAAAAAATTGATTCCATTTTTTGAATCTGAATATTTTATGATTTCTAATATATTCAAAATATTTTTGGAATAAAATGATTAGTGATAACATTTGGTAGGTGCACAAGGTCAACTACCCTGAGAGGGGGTGAATCTAGGTATGAAAAATTATGACTAATATCCCTTCAAAACTTGTTTCTTCAAAAAAAACAATTCTCGGTTTCTCATATAAAAATATATGAACAAAAACAAAATTATGTACATGAGAAAATGATTTTACATGGTTTACCCTCACTAGGTTACGTCCAAGGAGCGTACAACTGTGGTGTGATGTTGTACCAAATCCACTAAAGATCACTGACAATTATAGGGTTCTGGAAAGATCACTTGTAAGCTCTAGCTTACTGCCTTTACTTGATTTAGGGTCTTCTTAATACATTAACAAGACTAACTCCCTATATCACATTATCTAGATCTACGCTGGTGGGTAGGATCACAATCTTTCTCTTTCTTCACTCACTAATCATGCAATGGATAGACTTAAAATTTATTGACATGTAGGTCCCCTAATTTTCATGAAATCACGCTCCCTAAATTGTTAGTGGATGCTTTGTTGAAGTCCTTTTTTCACAGGTATATAATGGCCACTTCTACATCTATTGTTACTTAATAGAAATTATCTTCACAGATTCTTTTAGTTCATTATTAGGTTTCCTTGAGTCCTCCACAAACCACCATTCCTATTACAATAACTATGTAGAGGGAATGCTTCGCAGATCACCTCTCCTGTGAACTGCCTTCACTTATATTATCGTATAATTACATCATAAATTGTCTCCTTATACCACCTATGCATACCTTTTCCACATTATTCTTCCACAAACTTCATTCACTTACCACTCACTCTTCTGGGTAATTATTTATTTTCTATATGGAATTCATTTTTTATAGACAACAATTCTCCACAAAAACTCTTTCTTGGAAGAAGTTTTGTGAACTGATTCACCCTTCATGAAATTCCCCGTCATGAACCACTCTGCAACATCACCAAATTCCCAGAAAAAATATATTTTTTATGTGAATCACTCAGATTAATAATGGTACTAGTGATCCTTAAATAAGAATATAGATCCACAAAATCCACTAATCCTATATTTATCATATCTTTATAGCATACCACTTCTTCCACGAACCATCCCTATGCGGTCTGTGTACTGCCTTTCTTCCTTCCCATTGTCCAAAATAACCTTCTTGTTTTCACCAATGGTGACCTTCATGCCTACTCATATCACCTGGTAGTTTGCATGAATGAAAAACCATACCACGTATCACAATTATCCCATAGACCACATGACATCCCACGATCCTTTTCTTAAAACTATTCGGATTTCACAGACCATGAACCTTCATACGAACAATTTTCCTTGCACGAAAAATTCAATTTCCCACGAACCATTCTGGGTAACTATTTTTCAATATGCAAACTATAACGACCCATACTTTACATACATTATTAATACTTCAAAATTGAAGCACACTTATTACAACATATGACAAAACCACAAAGGACCGTATAGGTATAGTGTCTTTAGAAACTGGGAAACATAAACAACAGGTTCATAAATCTTCTACAGTGTCTCCCATTTATTTCATCATATCTAGGGTCCCTTTTTGCATATTCTACTTAATATCCATCTTCCTGACCTGGGGAAAAGAAAACATAAAAGGGTGAGCTCAAATGCTCAGCAAGGGCAAATAAAGGAAATAAAAATCATATCATATCTTTTTGAAAATCAAAACCTGCAAAAGAGATCATAATATCTTAACATGGAACAAATCGTAGAAGTGAAAATGAGATCCCCATAATCATAACATGAAACTTGAAACTTTGTGTCATGCACACATAATCATGGAAAATCATTTCTTGTTAGTCATGACTCATTGCCAAGACTATCTTAGTGGACAGAGTCCCTTTCTGAACCGAGTCACCCTCGTTCCAGTCCTGTTTCACCGAACCGGTATAACCTACCGTTCCAGCCATGTCTATCTCATGAGATATAAAATCTTTACCCAATGCATTGGAGGGAGATATAGGTCCCACCCATCTCATAATGATACCATTCTTATGTGTGCCACAAAATCATAAAACATACATCATAGCATAACCCATGAAATAAAAATGGGATTCTTAAACAACATGACATCATAAAACAATTCATATAAGATAAAGGAATTCATAAAAATATTTCCATCACAACATAATCAAATCCATGTAATAATAGGGATAGAAACAGAACCCTTTATTATCTTAGATGGAAAATAATTTTGATAAAACACTTGAAATCCATTCTTGAGGAAAATATCCTTTCTAATTCAAAAACATTTTCCTTTCTTAACATGTCATACAATTTAAAACTAAAAGAAGTTGATTAAAAATAAACTTCAAAAACTTGTAAAGGAAGCTTCTTGGAAATAATGTTTTAGAAATCCATTCATGCCGTATAAGTTAAAAAAACATTCTTCGTACTTTTGTCGGAAAAGTCAAAAACTACCTCGTATGAAAAAAACGACAAAAGATTCCTTTCATATCTTTTACTAAAAACACACCGAAGGGTAAAATAGGATTTAAACAATTGTAGGTGAATGAAAATAATATTACATATAGAGGAAACATGGATGTGGATGATAAAATACACCCCAGTAAATACCAAAGTATAAACAATCTCGGATAAAAATGAGATTGTGATATTTCCCTTACCTTAGGTCCGATTTGCTTTGTACGTGTCCGAAGCTCCTGTATAATGGTTTAAATAATGTTATTGACTTATTCCAGAATCATACATATTGATATGATATCATATATGGTCATATTCTTAGCTTCTTGTTAGTAATATTTCATTGTTACTTGTTACTCGGGTCTTTATTGCCTTTGGTTCTTATGCGTGTTTTGATGAATAAATTCTTATTCTTCTATTAAGGTTATAGATACCTTATATCCAGAATGGTATTAGTGTAACATATATCATATTTATTCATTCAATTCATTTATATAATTACTATGTAATGATGATTATGTAGAACGAGTCACATCACATCGTGGAGACGGTATTCCGTACGTACGCACGAGTGATGATATCGTTCCTATGATCGTGGAATTGTATTGGAGTATATGTATATTATTTCAGTATCAATATTACATTATAATAATCATAAATAGTTACTCATTACACCATTATACCCATCCTTGTAAGGTGGTGGTGGAAAATAGATTACACCACGGCGTGGAGACGGTATTCCGTACGTACGCACGCGCGGTTATTTCATTTTTCCGTGGGATGGATAGAAGGTGAATTAGGGTTGTTTCATATTTATAATAACATATCAGTATGT
This sequence comes from Viscum album, assembly GCA_963277665.1. Classification (NCBI taxonomy): domain Eukaryota; kingdom Viridiplantae; phylum Streptophyta; class Magnoliopsida; order Santalales; family Viscaceae; genus Viscum; species Viscum album. The sequence goes on along the minus strand of OY728157.1, from coordinate 1,253,703,260 downwards.
AAGTAATACTGATTTTATTACTTTATCATGAAACAACTAAAGAAGAAGAAGTTGAAGAAGAAAGAAATTGAAAAGATCGGTAATGGATATTACCTCTTCTTTGGAACGCCTCTTTGAATCCTCCACTTAGGGAACTAGGATTGGTCTTTGAAGAAGACCAGGACCTCTAGGATTATTCTAGGGAAGTGGAGAGGAGAAAATGGCAGGGGTTGGCCGAGCTTGAGTGCTCAATTAGGTGTGAGGAGGAGGGGGAGGAGGTGCCCTTTTATAAGGGAGGAGAGGGGCACCTTAGGAATATCTCAAAATATTATTTTATATTAAAGTCAAAATCGGTTTATAATGGTTCCAAAGGGTCTTATTTCGAAGCTAAAGTGGGGAAGGGTCGAAATCCTATCAACCAATAGATTTTAGACAAGTTTAGGGTATTATTGTAACCTTATCAATTCGATTTAACTCTAAGTTAAATAATTTAACGTTTACCATGTCTTTTTGTTTTGTTTCACTATATGGTTAATACACTTACTATAACATTCCAAACGAACCCCAAATTGTTTATTATTAATATATATATCCTTATCTAAGTCATTTGGCCGAACCTTAGATTTTTAGGAATAAAATAACAATTAATAATATAATCATTGATTTAAAAACTATTTTGTGTCAATTTTGACACTATTTGATATATGATTTTTGTGAAAGTCATAAAAGAATTATATGTTCGAACCAAGTTGATTAAATCAACAATAATATATCATAGTAACTTAGAAAATTATTTGAATTCATAAAAAGTCTCAAATTACATTTATTTTGGTGTTTATAACATCAATTATGTCAATATTTCATGAATAAGATAATTACTGCATCATCGTTGTGTCATAATTAAATTAAATTATTTAATGTCTAAAAATTATAAATAAAATACCATTATGTAGGAAATCTTTTTAGCTTTCTAATGAATATTTATAGTCTAATTTATCTTATGTATAACCCCATATTAAAAATTATTTACTTATTAAACTTTGATTTTAACTATTTTAACCCTTCTTTAAATAAATTAATAATAAATGTCCTAATCTAATCCAAGTGGGCCTAAATTGTCATATTTTATTCATAAGTTTTTTTTTGGTCGAATTACACTTGTCCAATAGAATTAGGACATGTGTTAGGGTAATAGTAATATCATATTTACTATTAGTTACCCTATTTACTATTAACCGCGGTAAAAAAAAGTAAAAAGTTACTATTCACCAAAAAATTATTTTTATCTCATTGAACCACATTTTACTTACTGATATCAACCGAGTCTGTCGGATTTTCGAAATTCCGTTCACAGAAGCGGTAAAATTAATTTTTATGCAAAATTCAGTTTTTAACCTACCACTTAGTGGTTTCACTATTCATCAAAAATTGAAAGTTTTCAGAAAAATACCAAAATTTCACCCTAGGCTAATTTCGATATTCTGAGTCCAAAAATGAAGTCCATTTTCAAAAATAAAATTTATAAAATTTCAAAAAGTGGTTATTACTATTCATAACGGCTAGTTTTAATAGCATATTGTTGTTTAGTGAAACTCGGTATTACATACGACGCAAGCTATCGAGGAAGGTCGCGATTGCGTGTAAAGCAAGCCAAGAAAGTGTTGTGTAGAAAAATATTCCTTTGATAACATAAAAGTCTCGGGTGTTACATTCTACCCCCCTTAAAAAGAATTTCTCCCTTGAAATTCGTCACTTTGTAACAAACAGATGAGGATACTTCTCCCTCATCATATCCTCAAGCACCCATGTAGCTTCTTCAAGTTGGTGGTTCCTCCATAAAACTTTCACCAATCGAGTGGTCTTGTTTCGTAGGAATTTTTCGCTACGATCCAGAATCTCTATCGGCTGTTCTTCATAAGAAAGATCTTGCTCCAGCGGTACAACTTCTGAGCTGAGTACATGTGAAGGATCTGGTATGTAGTTTCTCAGGAGAGATACATGGAACACATCGTGAACTTGAGAGAGATTCGGTGGAAGCGCCAATCGGTAAGCTACCTTCCCAACACGATCCAGTATTTCGAAAGGACCGATATATCTAGGGCTCAACTTCCCCTTCTTTCCAAATCTCATAACCCTCTTCCAGGGAGATATTCGTAAGAACACTTTATCACCCACTTCAAACTCTAGGTCTTTTCTTCGGTTGTCGGCATAGCTTTTCTGTCGACTCTGAGCTGCTCTTATGTGTTGTTGAATAGATCTGACCTTTTCTGCCATTTCATCAACGAGATCAGGTCCTAATAGCTTTCTTTCCCCAACTTCATCCCAATAAGTTGGAGTCCTGCATTTCTTTCCATAGAGAGCTTTATAAGGAGCCATCTGAATACTGGAGTGAAAGCTATTATTATAAGAAAATTCCACCAAAGGTAGGTGTTGATCCCAACCTCCTTTGAAATCCATAGAGCAAGCTCTCAACATATCTTCTAGGGTTTGAATTGTTCTCTCAGACTGACCGTCTGTCTGGGGATGATAAGCAGTGCTGAAACTCAACTCCGTATCCAGAGTATGCTGAAGAATTCGCCAGAACTTCTAGGTAATCTCAGATCCCGATCAGATATAATAGAAAGTGGTACTCCATGCAATCTTACCACTTCCTTTACATATATCCTGGCAAGCTGATCTAGAGAGAAATCCTCTCTAATTTCAATGAAGTGTGCAGACTTTGTAAGACGATCAACTATGACCCAGATAGCATTATTGCCTTTGGATGTTTTAGGAAGTCCTGTGACAAAGTCCATAGTGATGTTTTCCCATTTCCATTCGGGTATGGGTAATGGTTGTAACATCCCCTTAGACATCTGTCTCTCAGCTTTAACTTGTTGACAAACCAAGCATCGAGAGACATATTCAGCAACATCTCTTTTCATGCCATCCCACCAGAAGTACTCTTTCAGGTCCCTATACATCTTCGTGCTTCCAGGATGAATAGAGAATGAAGAACTATGAGCCTCATCCAGTAGCTCCTTCTTTAATTCGGGGATGGGAGGAACACAAACCCGATTCCTGAACTTTATTATCCCATCACAATCAAGGTTGAATTCAGGAACATTTCTCACCTTCTTTTGTAACTCGACATCTTCTTTTTGTGCCTCTTTAATCTTCACATGTATAGATGGTTGAACATTCATTTGAGAAAGATAAGATTTTTCCCCTTCCATTATAATTCCAAGATCCATCCTTTGTAAATCCATAAATATTGGATCTTTTGTGATCCTCATCATGGATAAACTAGCATGGTCTTGTCGACTTAATGCATCTGCCACCTTGTTTGCTTTCCCAGGGTGGTAATGGATTGAGCAGTCATAATCCTTAATCAGCTCTAACCATCTTCTTTGACGCATATTCAACTCCTTTTGTGTGAAAATATACTTTAAACTTTTATGATCAGTATAAATATCACACCTTTCACCATAAAGGTAATGCCTCCAAATCTTTAATGCAAAGATTACCGCAGCCAACTCCAAATCATGTGTTGGGTAATTTTGCTCATGGATTTTCAACTGTCGTGAGGCATAAGCTATCACCATATCATTTTGCATAAGAACACACCCCAATCCCTTCTTGGATGCAACACTGTAGATCACCAACCTTTCTCCACTACAAGGCAGTGTGAGCACAGGTGCACTGGATAACCTTCTTTTCAACTCCTTGAAATTCTCTTCACATTCCTCTGTCCAGACAAACTTAACTCCTTTCCGAGTCAACTTGGTGAGTGGATTAGATAATCGTGAAAAATCTTTTACAAAACGTCGATAATATCCAGCCAAACCAAGAAAACTTCGGATCTCAGTTACTGTTGTTGGTCTTGACGATCTTTCGATAACCTCTGTTTTTGCTAGATCCAGAGATATCCCCTCTTTTGAGATTATGTGACCCAAAATTGCAACTTTTTGAAGCCAAAATTCACACTTGGTAAATTTGGCATAAAGCTTCTCCTTTCTCAGGGTCTTCAATATAATTCTCAAGTGATCTTCATGCTCTTCCTTGCTCTTTGAATAGACAAGAATATCGTCTATAAAGACTACCACAAATTGATCAAGATAGTCTCTAAAGACTCTATTCATTAGATCCATGAAGATAGCAGGGGCATTAGTAAGACCAAATGGCATCACTATAAATTCATAGTGTCCATACCTTGTACGGAAAGCCGTCTTTGGTATATCCTCCCTTTTGACCCTTAATTGATGATACCCTGAACGAAGATCAATCTTGGAAAAGTATTGGGCTCCGCGTAGTTGGTCAAATAAGTCATCAATGCGTGGGAGAGGATATTTGTTCTTGATAGTGATCTTGTTAAGTTCTCGATAATCAATGCAGAGTCTCATTGATCCATCTTTCTTCTTAACAAATAGAACAGGTGCTCCCCAAGGTGACGCACTAGGGCGTATGAATCCCTTATCAAGATTCTCTTGGAGTTTCTTCTTCAATTCCTGCAACTCAATTGGGGCCATTCTATAAGGTGTCTTTGAAATAGGCAAAGCACCCGGTACGAGTTCTATTGAAAACTCAACTTCACGATTTGGTGGAAGACCCGGTAATTCCTCCGGAAAGACATCATCAAACTCCCGTACAATGGGAATATTCTTAATCGTGAGTTTCTCACCAACCATTTGAGATAAATAACCTTCATTTAGTGGAATCAAGACCCATAAGATGGAAGGAATTTCCACTGGAAGGTTATGTTCATCCTTGCATTGATAGACGATCGTAGATTGATCTGGAATATGAAATGTGACTTCCCTTCTTTGGCAATTGATATGAGCTCCATGTAGAGAAAGCCAATCCATGCCAAGAATCACATCAAATTCCACTAAAGGAAGTATCACAAGATTTGCAGGAAGCACTTTCCCACAAACTTCGATCGGAGAAGAATTATAAACTTTTGATGTGACTGTTGTGCCATTAGGTGTTGTCACAGCTAACTCAACATCTAATTGTTGAGGTAATATGGTGATACCCTTAGAAAATTCTTTAGAAATAAAAGATTGGGTGGATCTAGAATCAAATAAAACATTTGCTACTTTAGAGTGGATGGTAAGTGTACCTTTCACCACTTCGTTATCGTACTCCACATCGCTGATAGAAATTGCCTGTGACTTTCCTTTGTCTTTAGCCTTAAGATTTTGTTGACGTCGGCCATCATCATCAACCCTTGGATTTGGGCATTGATTGGCATAATGCCCCATCTCCTTGCACTTGAAACATTGAAGTGTAGTAGGTTCATTCTGTGTATCCCTTCCTTTGTTTGCGTCATTAGACATCTTCTTCCCATTATCACAGCATTCAAATGCCCGATGACCTTCCTTTCCACATTTAAAACATTTACTTGTCCCTTTAAGACAACTCCCTCCATGTTTCTTTCCACACTTTGAGCATAAGGGAAAGTTCATCTTCTTTTCAGTGTGCTCTTTAGATTTTTCTTTGAATTCCATCTTCCTCTTCTTATCAAACCCATGTGACTGATGGGTTACTCCAATCTCCATCTCGACTTTGAGAGCACATCGAACGATTTCCTCGTAGCTATTGAAGTCCCTTATGGCTAATACCCTTCGAAGACTTGGTTTTAAGCCACTAAAGAATCGATCGATCTTACTCTCAGGTTGGATAATAATACCAGAAGCGTACCTTGCAAGTCTTGTAAAATTTGCTTCATAGGTACCAACAGATTCATCATCCCTTTGCTTCAGTTCAAGAAACTCTTTCTCCATCTTTGTTCGGAGAATACGAGGGAAGTACTTATTGAAAAATAAGTTCTTGAACTCGTCCCATTCCATAGACTCAATTTCATCCCTTTTCCTCGTATTCTTAATAAGATTCCACCATTGATCAGCATCTCCTTCCAAACGATACACTGCTAGGATGACTTTATCATGCTCAGAACATTGAAGAACTGAAAATATCTTTTCAGTAGTACTAATCCATTGTTCAGCAACTAATGGATCAGTAGACCCGCTGAAAGAAGGTGGACGCTGCCTCATGAAGGATTCAATAGAATGTTGCTCCTTCCTTTGCTCGTTTGGAAATCCTGCATGATTCATAGCTTGAGAAAGTTGTGTGAGCATGGCTACAAGATTTTGCATTCCAGCTCCCATATCGTTTGGTTGCTCAGGGGGACAATCATTGCATTGCCCATCACATTCCGCATTAACACGGTTCCTTCGGGTTCCAGCCATTGACTAAAACCAAGAAGAATAGTGTGAGCAACACTAATAGGAAAACCACATAATTAAAGAATAAAATTTTCATGCTTAAGGTCTTATCCTAGGTTATTCATGGCCATTTCTAAAACACTAAGATTGTGTTCTATGCTTAGACTTATCCTTAGGGTTCTTACTAAGGCTTTCACATCCTAGTTTCCAAAGGTTGACTATACCTTTCCTCTGATACCAACTATAACGACCCATACTTTACATACATTATTAATACTTCAAAATTGAAGCACACTTATTACAACATATGACAAAACCACAAAGGACCGTATAGGTATAGTGTCTTTAGAAACTGGGAAACATAAACAACTGGTTCATAAATCTTCTATAGTGTCTCCCATTTATTTCATCATACTTAGGGTCCCTTTTTGCATATTCTACTTAATATCCATCTTCCTGACCTGGGGAAAAGAAAACATAAAAGGGTGAGCTCAAATGCTTAGCAAGGGCAAATAAAGGAAATAAAAATCATATCATATCTTTTTGAAAATCAAAACCTGCAAAAGAGATCATAATATCTTAACATGGAACAAATCGTAGAAGTGAAAATGAGATCCCCATAATCATAACATGAAACTTGAAACTTTGTGGCATGCACACATAATCATGGAAAATCATTTCTTATTAGTCATGACTCATTGCCAAGACTATCTTAGTGGACAGAGTCCCTTTCTGAACCGAGTCACCCTCGTTCCAGTCCTGTTTCACTGAACCGGTATAACCTACCGTTCCAGCCATGTCTATCTCATGAGATATAAAATCTTTACCCAATGCATTGGAGGGAGATATAGGTCCCACCCATCTCATAATGATACCATTCTTATGTGTGCCACAAAATCATAAAACATACATCATAGCATAACCCATGAAATAAAAATGCGATTCTTAAACAACATGACATCATAAAACAATTCATATAAGATAAAGGAATTCATAAAAATATTTCCATCACAACATAATCAAATCCATGTAATAATAGGGATAGAAACAAAACCCTTTATTATCTTAGATGGAAAATAATTTTGATAAAACACTTGAAATCCATTCTTGAGGAAAATATCCTTTCTAATTCAAAAACATTTTCCTTTCTTAACATGTCTTACAATTTAAAACTAAAAGAAGTTGATTAAAAATAAACTTGAAAACTTGTAAAGGAAGCTTCTTGGAAATAATGTTTTAGAAATCCATTCATGCCGTATAAGTTAAAAAAAACATTCTTCGTACTTTTGTCGGAAAAGTCAAAAAGTACCTCGTATGAAAAAAACGACAAATGATTCCTTTCATATCTTTTACGAAAAACACACCGAAGGGTAAAATAGGATTTAAACAATTGTAGGTGAATGAAAATAATATTACATATTGAGGAAACATGGATGTGGATGATAAAATACACCCCAGTAAATACCAAAGTATAAACAATCTCGGATAAAAATGAGATTGTGATATTTCCCTTACCTTAGGTCCGATTTGCTTTGTACGTGTCCGAAGCTCTTGTATAATGGTTTAAATAATGTTATTGACTTATTCCAGAATCATACATATTGATATGATATCATATATGGTCATATTCTTAGCTTCTTGTTAGTAATATTTCATTGTTACTTGTTACTCGGGTCTTTATTGCCTTTTGTTCTTATGCGTGTTTTGCCGAATAAATTCTTATTCTTCTATTAAGGTTATAGATAACTTATATCCAGAATGGTATTAGTGTAACATATATCATATTTATTCATTCAATTCATTTATATAATTACTATGTAATGATGATTATGTAGAACGAGTCGCATCACATCGTGGAGACGGTATTCCATACGTACGCACGAGTGATGATATCATTCCTATGATCGTGGAATTGTATTGGAGTATATGTATATTATTTCAGTATCAATATTACTTTATAATAATCATAAATAGTTACTCATTACACCATTATACCCATCCGTGTAAGGTGGTGGTGGAAAATAGATTACACCACGGCGTGGAGACGGTATTCCGTACGTACGCACGCGCGGTGATTTCATTTTTCCGTGGGATGGATAGAAGGTGAATTAGGGTTATTTCATATTTATAATAACATATCAGTATGTAAGTAATACTGATTTTATTACTTTATCATGAAACAACTAAAGAAGAAGAATTTGAAGAAGAAAGAAATTGAAAAGATCGGTAATGGATATTACCTCTTCTTTGGAACGCCTCTTTGAATCCTCCACTTAGGGAACTAAGATTGGTCTTTGAAGAAGACCAGGACCTCTAGGATTATTCTAGGGAAGTGGAGAGGAGAAAATGACAGGGGTTGGCCGAGCTTGAGTGCTCAATTAGGTGTGAGGAGGAGGGGGAGGCGGTGCCCTTTTATAAGGGAGGAGAGGGGCACCTTAGGAATATCTCAAAATATTATTTTATATTAAAGTCAAAATCGGTTTATAATGGTTCCAAAGGGTCTTATTTCGAAGCTAAAGTGGGGAAGGGTCGGAATCCTATCAACCAATAGATTTTAGACAAGTTTAGGGTATTATTTTAACCTTATCAATTAGATTTAACTCTAAGTTAAATAATTTAACTTTTACCATGTCTTTTTGTTTTGTTTCACTATATGGTTAATACACTTACTATAACATGCCAAACGAACCCCAAATTGTTTATTATTAATATATATATCCTTATCTAAGTAATTTGGCCGAACCTTAGATTTTTAGGAATAAAATAACAATTAATAATATAATATTTGATTTAAAAACTATTTTTTGTCAATTTTGACACTATTTGATATATGATTTTTGTGAAAGTCATAACAGAATTATATGTTCGAACCAAGTTGCTTAAATCAACACTAATATATCATAGTAACCTAGAAAATTAGTGGAATTCATAAAAAGTCTCAAATTACATTTATTTTGGTGTTTATAACATCAATTATGTCAATATTTCATGAATAAGATAATTACTGCATCATCGTTGGGTCATAATTAAATTAAATTATTTAATGTCTAAAAATTATAAATAAAACACCATTATGTAGGAAATCTTTTTAGATTTCTAATGAATATTTATAGTCGAATTTATCTTTTGTATAACCCCATATTAAAAATTATTTACTTATTAAACTTTGATTTTAACTATTTTAACCCTTCTTTAAATAAATTAATAATAAATGTCCTAATCTAATCCAAATGGGCCTAAATGGTCATATTTTATTCATAAGTTTGTTTTTGGTCGAATTACACTTGTCCAATAGAATTAGGATATGTGTTAGGGTAATAGTAATATCATATTTACCATTAGTTACCCTATTTACTATTAACCGCGGTAAAAAAAAGTAAAAAGTTACTATTCACCAAAAAATTATTTTTATCTCATTAAACCACATTTTACTTACTGATATCAACCGTGTCTGTCGGATTTTCGAAATTCCATTCACAGAAGCGGTAAAATTATGTTTTATGCAAAATTCAGTTTTTAACCTACCACTTAGTGGTTTCACTATTCATCAAAAATTGAAAGTTTTCAGAAAAATACCAAAATTTCACCCTAGGCTAATTTCGATATTCTGAGTCCAAAAATGAAGTCCATTTTGAAAAATAAAATTTATAAAATTCCAAAAGTGTTTATTACTATTCATAACGGCTAGTTTTAATAGCATATTATTGTTTAGTGAAACTCGGTATTACGTACGACGCAAGCTATCGAGGAAGGTCGCGATTGCGTGTAAAGCAAGCCAAGCAAGTGTTGTGTAGAAAAAGATTCCTTTGATAACATAAAAGTCTCGGGTGTTACACAAACTATACATTGTGATCCATATAATATTTAGTCATATGGAGAAATCTTTCTTTTCCAAAAACCAAACACATGATTTTGAGAACCAGAAGTTTGTAAAATACTAAGAAACTACACCACCATAAACACATGTTTCAAATAACACTAAACAAACTCACTCCTGGTTATCTATAGTTTTAAACAAAAACAATAAATCACAAAACATACCAAGAGAAAACATTGAATGATTTTTTTCCAAAAAACTCCCCATTGGGTTTGTTTACAACACATTCGTAATTTGATATCTCATTAATACTTCATCCAAATTTTTCCACCATACGCTTCATGCGATTATGATAGTGATCCATCATTTACTCAACACTTACTCTAACTCCGTATGATCTCAGCTCGGTGTGAGAAAAAAGAGTATAATGCAATATTCATCAATGAATTACTACATTCTATTCAAAACCCACTCTTCTACTTTCATCACAAATCTCATCATTCGTGATATGTATCATTTGATTGATCACATCTAGCATTATAATATTAATTAATCCCCCTACATCACTGATCCTCTTAACAGTTTTAAATCCCCATATCTCACTATTCCACCTAGTAAATTTTTCTCATGTCTTCACTAACACATTTTATCCCTTATATGACCACAACATATCCCCATTGGACAGTGAAACTGAAGGCCATTATTTTGAGGTCTACAATAGGGTAAAAAACATAGTGGACAACATTATGGAAAAAACACACCATACATCGGGGAGATTGGGGTCCCATATCCACACTTTATTAATTGAGGGGTGTCTAATGAACTCCTAGATCCTGTTGATTCCTTTAAAATACATTTTTATTTTAGGCCTTTTTCAGAATGACTACAACATGTTGGTCTATAGGTGCATACTCCAACAAAAAATATCCATTACTCTACATTCTCCATGAGTAAATGATAATTTTTATAAATTTAATTTGAAATTGAGTGACGAAATATATTGTTTTAGGGTTTATAGAACATGAATTGTTGTAATGAACTCCGATCGGAGACATCACTTCAACTCTCATATCATCACCCTACTACTTCATCCACTGTAACTATGTGAAAGATTTAGTGGGCACAATATACTGATCTTATATGGTGTTCAATGAAATTAAATATTTTTTATTTTTTGTCCAATAATTATAAAATCAACAAAGTTAAAAAGAAACCTCTCACATTGATTTCATGTCATCTACTAAACCAGCCCAATCAACATCAGTATATCCTAATAGCTCTGGCTAATATTTTTCATTATACATCAAACTAAAATCATTTGTTACCTTGATATTTGATAGTATTATTTTGACTGCAATAATGTTTCTTTCCTTGGGATTTAATTGATATCTCACTTCATAGAATGTGGAAAAAACAATTTATGTTTTTTGTCACTGTTAATTACAAAAGACATCCAATGATCTGCCTATATTCTATGATATTGACTATTTAACCATAATCATCCTAATATAGTTTCATCTGACTAGCCACTAAAGACAATAAATCCTTGTAATTATACATTTTAAACCTTCCAAAAACATTCTGTGCATATTTAGATTGAGAAATGAATTCTCCATTATATCCTTTTGTTAATTGTAAACAAAGAAAATTTTCAATTTACCGATCCTTGATATTTCGAATAGACTTTTAATAAATTCATAAAAATATATAAATTTTGCTTCATCTAATATTAAAAATAATTTTTAATTAACATATATCAGCACCATAATCCTTTTATTACTATCATTGTTGAAATATATATTTTAATCAACTCCAACTCATTAAAATCTGATATTTTTCAAAAATTGATCGAGCCTTGAATACCATTATCTTGTTATTTTCTTAAAACCATATAAAGACATTATTAGATGAAAAACTCAATTCTCATACACAGGAATGAAAAATCCATATGGTTGGTCAACATAAATAGCTTCTTCCAAAACACCATTCAGAAATGTTGATTTGACGTCAATCTGGAAAACCTCAAACATTTTTATCAGTGTATACAAAATAATAATATAAATATCTCCAGCCTTTCTACTAGTGAAAATGAATCATAAACATATATTCCATCTTTTTCATAGTACCATTTTCCTGCCAATCGTTCATTGTTTTGAATCACAACACAATATTCTTTCATTTTTTTAGGAGACCCATTTTTTATAATGAGATTCTTATTTGTTGGCCTCAAAAAATCTACCATGTTTTATTATTCTCAATTTGGTTAGTCCCTTAATTCATAGATTGGACCCATTTATCATCTCTACAAGCTTAAATAAATAATTTACGCTCAACCTATGATAAGTATGATGTTTTCTGCAGAGTCCTCATCCTCCTTGACTATACTATCATTGTATGATCACCAATTATGTTTTGTTTCTATAAATTTCAATTCCTCTCACTAGTCACTGTGAAGATATTGATTTATACTAATCATTCACATCATATGAGTCTTCTTCTTAATCATCCTCTATAAGTGAAGCATCCCATGATCTACTTATTTCATCTTCAATATCCACCTGTGATAGATTATGTATTTGCAAAAAATTCTGCCCATTCTCAACTATTGTTATATCCTGGATATCAAAAATATTTTTTACCCTCTTTTTAATTCATTTATATGATTTCATTTTCATTTAGTAACAAAGAAAAATTAATTAATCACAATGGGATTGAAAAACACTGTGTTTCTCCATCTTGAAAATAAAACTCTTACTTCTGCATATTTGAATAAACTTCATTAGTGGATTCTTTAGTTCTTTAAGAAATAATAATGCTCTATTTTATGTGTAGACTACTGTCATCATTGATTATTTCCAAAATTTCTCTGTATGGTGTTTCTTAAAGAGCCTTTTTCTGGCCATGTTGTTGATAATTTCATTTCTTCGGTCAGCTGCCCCATTATGCTTTAGATTTATTTCTTCTGAAACATGATTTTTTATCCCATGTTTTTTGAGATAATACTCTACCTGGATATTTTTATATCTCTATTCCATTATATGTTTGTGACATCCATATTTTTATACCTACCATATTATCCACTTCAATTTAAAATGTTTTTATGAAACTAAATATGTTATATTTTTGGTTGATGATTGAAACCCATTCAACCCTTTTATAATCATTAATTAAGAGAACATAATATATCCTTACATCAATAACTATTAGTAAAACTATTCGTCACACATAAATATGAACTAACTCAATTAATCATGAAAAACATGTCTATTATTCCTTATATGTCTTTTAAATGATATTTCCTTTTTTTCTAGAACCACAAGTATGTGTATGATCATGTGATACTCTAGGGAGACCTTGATAAGAATCATATTTGACTAGATCATCCAAAGATGTTTGGCTCATGAAACTTTGATGTTTATGCATCAACATATTTTTCTTCTTCCTTTGATAGAAAGAACATATCTTTTTCTCAACTCTTGAGGTATAGATTAAATTTTGTATATTTTTTCTATAATACAACAACATCCTATTTTCCCTTAATGAAAAATTATTTTGTGGAATACCTAAGGGAATTTTATGAGTCACGCAATTGACTTGAACATAATAATTTGTGACTAAGAACAACAATAACTAAGGAATCTGCATGACTCATATATTTTTCCCCAAATATCTCTTTCCTTGAGCCCAAATTGTTTTACCATTCATCATTACCGAATCATACAATACCTTCATTATCCTAAATGATTCTCATCACATGATATTTTTTTACTATAATATGGGAGGTACATCTACTATCAACAATCCAAATACATGTGTGATTTGATTCCTTGAATGTAATTTATGCAACCACTACATTCTCAGATGTTTTCTTATTGATCCATTTTTTGACTTTATATTACTTACTGATTGATAATCATGACATTCCTCTGAATGTGGTAGAACGTTTTCATCTTGTATATATTAAAATTGATTTTTAATTTTCAGATCATTTGAAGATACATTTGTCTTCATGTTATAAAAAACCTCTGTTTTCTTGGGCACATTCCTATGTGTTGATGTGTGATATTATTCAATGTTTATGAATCTACTAAAACTGAAATATTGGCCACCAAATAATGTCCTTAAAAATTAAAAGCTGTTAGAATGATTTTGTTTTTCTTGTTCCCTTTGGTTCCTCTTCTCTATGGAAAATGCATTTTGTGTGTGTCCAATAATTCCACAACAATAGCATCTTATGTTGGGTATATTCATGTGTGGAAATACTACATCACTGGTTATCCACTGGGTTCCCTAAATATCTTGATTCTATATCATACATATATCTATATTCAACTTCATCGTAGGTTCATGTTGTCTGACTTCAATTGTTATCCCATTCTATCGTCGATCAAGTCCCATACCGGCCTTATCATTTTAATTTGACTATTTCATAGGTTTTTTTGAACAAACATGCTTCACATTCATATTTTCCATTGTATATGTTATTTTTTTCTTCATGATATTGAATGGGTCAAAAATTATTAGTGATCCTTAACACTTAGTCATAGTCCAATAAATTCCTCTTCTTGTTCATCAATACGTTTGATTTTATCTTTTCAATTTTCATTAGAAAAATGATCTTTAATTTCTATTCTCCAATTTTGTTTTTGTAATCAACCACATTTTCTATGATTTCTGGCATTTATGTCTTTAGTTTTTCTATTACTTCATTCATCTTGGATGTATCTTCTTCATATTTCTACATATAAAGTAGGGCATCATGATCCACATTGTTATCATTCTTTTTTCCCCTATCCAAACATATATATCTATATGAGAAACATATAATTATTTCTGATGGTCAATTCTTCTTTCAATTTATCCTTCATCATTTTCTATTTTTTATTTTTTCAAGGATTTCCTATCAACTTCCACTAAAGCATCCACTTCATTATCTATACAGTCCTGAATCTCTTCTTCCTTATATTCTTCTAAAATTTCCTCTTCTTTTAAAAGAAGATTATTCTTTTTGAAAAATATTCTCTTATAACTTATCATTCATTTCACATTGGATGAATAAATATTTCAAGGGTTTTCATAATTGTCTTCATTGTCTTCTTAAATCATCATAGGATACTTTTCTATAAATTACAGAATCATTCCACATAAATAGCATGTAAATAGATGTTTACCTTTGAACATTCCTTTTCTTATTTGATGATTTGATGATAGAAATTTCATGACCCCATCCATATTGTCATCATTCTGAATATATTTAATAGATATCTTCTTCAAGGCCTTGAATTCCCCTTCATTGGACATCCCATTTTCCACAGTCTCGTTATTACTATTTCTCATTTCATATAAAACAAGGGTACTATACAAGTTATCTAATGTCATTTCATTTGTATTTTTATCTTCAAATACTAAAACATTCAGATCAAACTGAGGTTGAATTTTCCTCATGATACGCTTCACATTCACTATATCTTCAATGAATTCTCCAAGACCACACATTTATTCCACTAAAACATTAATCCTATCAAAAAATGCAATAAAATATTCATTTTCATTCATTTTCCGATCATAATACTTCTTCCAAAAACCCTAAAACTTTATATCTCTATAAATTGAATCTCGTTAATAGATATTAAATATCTTTTTCCACATAACATGTTATGTTTTACATGGAAACAACATTTTATAAAATAATTTGTATAAGGATACCCCTAAAGCATTGACCCCATAAGCATCAGCATCTAATTATCTTCTTTCATCTTTTGATAAATCACCACTATTGATATCATGATATATTCCATGCATAGAAACTATGGAGACATACACTACAAATGTAACAGCCCGAGATTTTATGAAAAATATTCTTTTTTATTTCACTAATGTCTTGTGTTGTATGCTACACCAAAAGGAGCTTCCACAACACGCATCCTTGACTTGCCTTGCATTACACGCAATCGCGACCTTCCTCGATAGCTTGCGTCGTACGCAATACCGAGTTTCACTAAACAACGATATGCTATTAAAATATTATTAAAACTAGCCGTTATGAATAGTAATAACCACTTTTTAAATTTTAGAAAATTTAGCTCTCAAAATGGACTTTATTTTTGGATTCGGTGTATCTAATTTAGCCTAAGGTGAAATTTTGGTACTTTTCGGATAACTTTCATATTCTAATGAATAGTGAAAATTACTAAATTATAATTAAAAACAATTTTTTTAATCGAAATAATTAATAGTGATAAATTATTAATTTTAGTGGTTTTAAAGTATATTTAGAATATATTTTTACAATTTAATACGATGTTGGTCATTGGATGTAATTTTACATTTAAACCAGACATAATCAAGTGTCAATCTTTTGGTAGATATTATATCTTAAAAACACGCTATTTGTTTTAACAGCGGGATTTAATTATAAAATTAATTAATTCAACTTCTATGTTATGAATTTGGTAAAATAGACTTCATTTTTGAATTCAGAATATGAAATATAGCTTAGGATGAAATTTTGGTATTTTCCTGAAAACTTTCAATTTTTGATGAATAGTGAAACCACTAAGTGGTAGGTTAAAAACTGAATTTTTCATAAAACTTAATTTTACCGCTTCTGTGAATGGAATTTCAAAAATTCAAGAGACACGGTAGATGTCAGTAAGTAAAATGTGGTTCAATGAGATGAAAATAATTTTTGGTGAATAGTAACTTTTTACTTTTATTTACCACGGTTAAAAGTAAATAAGGTAATTAAGGGTAAGAATGATATTAATATTACCCTAACACATGTCCTAATTCTATTGGACAAGTTTATCTCGACCAAAAACAACCTTAGGTGTAAAATATTATCATTTAGGCCCACTTGGATTAGATTAGGACATTTATTATTATTTAATTCAAAGAAGAGTTAAAAGAGTTAAAATCAAAGTTTATTTACTAAAACATTTTTAATATTAGGTTATACATAAGATAAATTCGATTGTAAATATTCATTAGAAAGATAAAAAGATTTCCTAAATAATGATATTTTATTTATAATTTTTAGACTTTAAATAAATTAATTTATTAATGACACAACGATGATGCAGTAATTACCCTTTTAAGGAAATATTAACATAATTGATGTTATAAATGCTCAAATGAATGTAATTTGAGACTTTTTATGAATTACACTAATTTTCTAGGTTACTATGATATATTAGTGTTGATTTAATCAACTTGGTTAGAACATATAATTCTGTTATGACTTTCACAAAAATCATATCTCAAATAGTGTCAAAATTGACACAAAATAGTTTTTAAATCAAATATTATATTATTAATTGTTATTTTATTCCTAAAAATATAAGGTTCGGCCAAATGACTTAGATATGGATATATATATTAATAATAAACAATTTGGGGTTCGTTTGGCATGTTATAGTAAGTGTATTAACTATATAGTGAAAGAAAACAAAAAGACACGGTAAAAGTTAAATTATTTAACTGAGAGTTAAATCTAATTGATAAGGTTAAAATAATACCCTAAACTTGTCTAAATCCTATTAGTTGATAGGATTTCGACCCATCCCCACTTTAGCTTCGAAATAAGATCCTTTGGAACCATTATAAACCGATTTTGACATTAATATAAAATAATATTTTGAGGTATTCCTAAGGTGCCCCTCTCCTCCCTTATAAAAGGACACCTCCTCCCCCTCCTCCTCACAACAATTTGAGCACTCAAGCTCGGACAAACCCTGAAAAAATCTCTTCTCCACTTCCCAAGCAACATCCTAGAGGTTCTGGTCTTCTTCAAAGACCAATTTTAGTTCCCTAAGAGGAGGTCTCTAAAAGGCGCTTCAAAGAAGAGGTAATTACCGTTACCAATTCTTTCATCTTTATTTCTTCTTCCACTTATTCTTCTTAGGTTGTTTCATTATGAAGTAATAACATCAGTATCACTCATATACTGATATGTTATTATAAGTATGAAACAACCCTATTTCACCATCTATCCATCCTACGGAAAAATAAATCACCGCGCGTGCGTACGTACGGAATACCGTCTCCACGCCGTGGTGTAATCTATTTTCCACCACCCCCTTACATGGATGGGTATAATGGTGTAATGAATAACTATACAGAGTTATTACAACATCATATTGATTCTGATATATTGTATAATCCACTCCAATTCAATTCAATATTTATGGAAATGATATCATCGCTCGTGCGTACGTACGGACTACCGTCTCCACGACGCGATGAGATTCATTCTCCATGTTAACCATTTAAGAATGATTATAAAGTATATATAAGAAATAATAATGAAATATATGACATTATAAAGATACTGGATTTATGTATATATATATATATATGTATGTCATCTACTTACTTCCATTCAAGACAATAAGGAAAGGAAAACAGCGTTCATGCGTACGTACGGACTACCGTCTCCATGAATGGTGTTTTTCATTTCATTTATCTATCTATTATATATATATATATACTGAATATATATGATATATAAATCATATTTTATATTCTTGAAGTATGTAAATCATGATATAAGTAATAATAATGTCAAGTACAACAAGTCAAAACACCTACGATAAATGAAACGATTTCACCCAAAACGCTTCTTTAACATGGAATTTACAAAAGAACGGGTAATATAATGTCATAAGTGAACCATATATGATATCATAACAACGAATATGATTCTGGAATAAGTCTATAACATTATTTAAACCATTATACAGGAGCTTCGGACACGTACAAAGCAAATCGGACCTAAGGTAAGGGAAATATCACAATCTCATTTTTATCCGAGATTTTTTATTCGTAAGTATTTACTGGGGTGTATTTTATCATCCACATCCATGTTTCATCAATATTTAATATTATTTCCATCCACCTAAAATTGTTTAAATCCATTTTTTACCCTTCAGTGAGTTTTTAGTAATATCTATGAAAGGAATCTTTTGTCGTACGAGGTACTTTTTGACTTTTCCGACAAAAGTACGAAGAATGCTTTTTTAACTTATACAGCATGAATGGATTTTTAAAACATTATTTCCAAGAAGCTTCCTTTACAAGTTTTCAAGTTTATTTTTAATCAACTTCTTTTAGTTTAGAATTTTATGACATTTTAAGAAAAGAAAAGTGTTTTTGAAGAAGAAAGGATATTTTCCTCAAGAATGGAGTTCAAGTGTTTTATCAAAATTATTCTCCATCTAAGATAATAAAGGGTTCTGTTTTTATCCCTATTATTACATTGATTTGATTATGTTGTGAGGGAATTATTTTTATGAAGTCATTTACCTTATATGGTTTGTTTTATGATGTCATGATGTTTCAAGAATCCCATTTTTGTTACATGTGTTATGCGATGATGTATGTTTTATGATTATGTGGCACACATAAGAAAGGATTCATTATAAGATGGGTGGGACCTATATCTCCCTCCAATGCATTGGGTAAAGATTTTATATCTCATGAGATAGACAGGGCTGGAACGGTAGGTTATACCGGTTCAGTGAAACAGGACTGAAACGAGGGTCACTCGATTCAGAAAGGGACTTTGTCCACTAAGATAGTCTTGGCAATGAGTCTTGACTAACAAGAAATGATTCTCTATGATTATGTGTGTATGCCACAAAGTTTCATGTTTTAAGTTATGATTATTGGGATTACATTTCACTTCTATGATTTATCCCATGTTATGAAATTATGCTCTCTTTTGCAGGTTAAGATTTCCAAAAGTTATGTTCTTATGAATATGATGTGATTGATTTTCTTTTGTTTACCCTTACTGAGCATTTGAGCTCACCCTTTTATGTTTTCTTTTCCCCAGGATATAAGGAATGGTTTTAGGTAAAAAAAAAAGGGAAGATCTTTATGGGAGATATTGAGGATCTTTCACCACGATTAGAAGATTACGTTCCGAGTTTCCAAAGACACTAAACTATTACGGTCCTTGTGTGTGTGTTTTTGTTATGTACTAAGTATTCCGCAAAAGTAATGTAATGTCCATGTACGTCAAGATACGGGTCTCTACAGTTGGTATCAGAGGAACGGTTTAGTCAACCTTTGGAAACTAGGATGCGAAAACGTTAGTGAGATCCCTAGAGATATTTCTACGGTATGTCTAGGGATGTCCCTAAGGTTAAGTATACGTATAGGTTATAGTACTAGAACTACGATAACGATCATAGAATTAAACCTAAGATGTTAGATATTGAAGGTACTCCCCCTTTATTATGTTGTTTTCCCTAGCATGATTTTTTCCTCTCACACTATTTTTTTTGGGTTTTAGAAAATGGCTGGAAACAAGATGATTCACGATAATGGAGGATATGATGGACAATGGAATGATATTCTTCATAATGAAATGGGATTTGGAAGTCCAAACATCATTATTATGCCGAATCAGCAATCTCATAATATGATCAATAACGTAAAATTTGGTAAGTTTCCTGACTCGGCTAATAAGAGAAAGATGGAGTTTCATGATGATCATAGAGGAAAGAAAGTTCAATTTCCCCTATGTAATTCATGTGGGAAGAGGCATCAAGGAGAATGTTTCAAAGGAACTGGAAGATGCTTTGTGTGTGGAAAAGAAGGACACAAAGCCAGTAAGTGCAAAGGAAAAGGTTCAGTTAACACCAGGGATGAGGATAATGGTATTGCTACAACATCAACAATGGTTAAATGTTTTAAATGTGGAATGTACGGGCATTATGCAAACCAATGCCCTAAGGGAAAGTCTCATGAAGATAATCAGTATGGTCGTATGGGAAGTATTTATGTGGATGATGATGAAGAGACTACAAATGATATGTGAGATGAAAGAATTGTTGAAGCTCGGTCAATGGTTTAAGAATGTAGTGGAATGATTACATGTTTATCATGTGTAATGTTGTGTAAGTAATCTCATGGTACTGTAGAATAAAGAGACATATAAGGATTGTTACACTGTTGTCTGATTAATGTTACCAGTATCCATGAAAGGTTATTCAGATATTTTTGGAATGTAGATGATATGCGCATAATGAAGGGATAAGGAGAAAATTAAATGTTTGATAGTATTCATGAGCTCATGATTGATATAAGGACTAAGTGATATCATGGTTTGAGTATATAGAATTTTGAGGATTTTTGTATATGGAAAGTGTTAACTTTTAACTGCATTCAAGTTTTCACTATGGATCAATGGGTATTCAAGAGAGTACAAGATTAAGGCCTTTGAATGTTTGGAATGTGACCAATAAGATATATCTTATGATATATGGGGATCAATGATGGTATTAAATCTCTGAGAGTGGACGGCAGTATTATGGATAAGTCTAAAGATTGGATTGGTTTATGTTGGACATAAGTTAGTATTGTTTAAGGATAGAAGTTTTTTCGATATTATTGATGGGATGTTATAGTAATATAGTTTTAGAAAAAGGACAACCTGCAGGACGGGCGACAGCCCATCGCTTCGGACAAGGCTGTGGGAATCGAACCCACAACCGAAGTGCGACTGGCCTTTATCGCCTACCACTGGCCTACAGGAAGTCCCTGTTTAGTAGAAACTAGTTTTATTATATTAAGCAGTATGATATGTGAAGTATAAGTCCATTTTAGGATCCATATGTGATTAATCTCACTATAGATCGACTTATGTATATAATTTTTGCTAACCTTTTGTTTGAGACTGATGGAATGACCCGTCATTCTATCACATGATCTGCTAACACTTCACGAATAACAAATTCAACTTCATTTATTTATGAGATGAAGTGGAAATTGTTCAAGGCATGAACAACAGTGAGATTGTACCAAAATAAAGAAAGTATTTATTCTAATTCAAATTTTCAACTTTAGGGAAATGATCTTGAAAAACAAAAATGTTGTCCTAGTGATCTTATACCTGATGAATCAGATGGTACCTTAGATCGTCACAAATTTTTGGATTTGTGATTACTGGATTTTCCATAGCCATGTTCTCTACCACTCTCCATCGGAACATGATGGTTAGATTTCTCTTCCATATCCATATTTTCACCTATGTGGAAACCCAGTGATTAGTTTATTTGGGTAATCGTTACATTTCATACTTTAGTTTTTAAAGCCATGTTTTGGTATTCCTTTTTACGATGTGGGTTTCTATTAAAAAAACTTTCGAATAGTAAACCATTTATAACCCCAACGAATTTCGAGGGCGAAATTCATTTTAAGGGGGGTAGAATGTAACAGCCCGAGATTTTATGAAAAATATTCTTTTTTATTTCACTAATTTCTTGTGTTGTATGCTACACCAAAAGGAGCTTGCACAACACGCATCCTTGACTTTCCTTGCATTACACGCAATCGCGACCTTCCTCGATAGCTTGCGTCGTACACAATACCGAGTTTCACTAAACAACGATATGCTATTAAAATATTATTAAAACTAGCCGTTATGAATAGTAATAACCACTTTTTAAATTTTAGAAAATTTAGCTCTCAAAATGGACTTTATTTTTGGATTCGGTGTATCGAATTTAGCCTAAGGTGAAATTTTGGTA
Source organism: Viscum album (assembly GCA_963277665.1). Classification (NCBI taxonomy): domain Eukaryota; kingdom Viridiplantae; phylum Streptophyta; class Magnoliopsida; order Santalales; family Viscaceae; genus Viscum; species Viscum album. The sequence continues at coordinate 1,253,680,722 of OY728157.1, read as the reverse complement.
CTTTTCGGATAACTTTCATATTCTGATGAATAGTGAACATTACTAAATTATAATTAAAAAGAATTTTTTTAATCGAAATAATTAATAGTGATAAATTATTAATTTTAGTGGTTTTAAAGTATATTTAGAATATATTTTTACAATTTAATACCATGTTGGTCATTGGATGTAATTTTACATTTAAACCAGACATAATCAAGTGTCAATCTTTTGGTAGATACTGTATCTTAAAAACACGCTATTTGTTTTAACAGAGGGATTTAATTATAAAATTAATTAATTCAACTTATATGTTATGAATTTGGTAAAATAGACTTCATTTTTGAATTCAGAATATGAAATATAGCTTAGGATGAAATTTTGGTATTTTCCTGAAAACTTTCAATTTTTGATGAATAGTGAAACCACTAAGTGGTAGGTTAAAAACTGAATTTTTCATAAAACTTAATTTTACCGCTTCTGTGAATGGAATTTTAAAAATCCGAGAGACACGGTTGATTTCAGTAAGTAAAATGTGGTTCAATGAGATGAAAATAATTTTTGGTGAATAGTAACTTTTTACTTTTATTTACCACGGTTAAAAGTAAATAAGGTAATTAAGGGTAAGAATGATATTAATATTACCCTAACACATGTCCTAATTCTATTGGACAAGTGTATCTCGACCAAAAACAACCTTAGGTGTAAAATATTATCATTTAGGCCCACTTGGATTAGATTAGGACATTTATTATTATTTAATTCAAAGAAGAGTTAAAAGAGTTAAAATCAAAGTTTATTTACTAAAACATTTTTAATATAGGGTTATACATAAGATAAATTCGATTGTAAATATTAATTAGAAAGATAAAATGATTTCCTAAATAATTATATTTTATTTATAATTTTTAGATTTTAAATAAATTAATTTATTTATGATACAACGATGATGCAGTAATTACCCTTTTAAGGAAATATTAACATAATTGATGTTATAAATGGTCAAATGAATGTAATTTGAGCCTTTTTATGAATTACACTAATTTTCTAGGTCACTATGATATATTAGTGTTGATTTAATCAACTTGGTTAGAACATATAATTCTGTTATGACTTTCACAAAAATCATATCTCAAATAGTGTCAAAATTGACACAAAATAGTTTTTAAATCAAATATTATATTATTAATTGTTATTTTATTCATAAAAATCTAGGGTTCGGCCAAATGACTTAGATATGGATATATATATTAATAATAAAAAATTTGGGGTTCGTTTGGCATGTTATAGTAAGTGTATTAACTATATAGTGAAAGAAAACAAAAAGACACGGTAAAAGTTAAATTATTTAACTTAGAGTTAAATCTAATTGATAAGGTTAAAATAATAACCTAAACTTGTCTAAATCCTATTGGTTGATAGGATTTCGACCCATCCCCACTTTAGCTTCGAAATAAGACCCTTTGGAACCATTATAAACCGATTTTGACATTAATATAAAATAATATTTTGAGGTATTCCTAAGGTGCCCCTCTCCTCCCTTATAAAAGGACACCTCCTCCCCCTCCTCCTCACACCAATTTGAGCACTCAAGCTCGGCAAACCCCTGCCAAAATCTCTTCTCCACTTCCCTAGAAACATCCTAGAGGTTCTGGTCTTCTTCAAAGACCAATTTTAGTTCCCTAAGAGGAGGTCTCCAAAAGGCGCTTCAAAGAAGAGGTAATTACCGTTACCAATTCTTTCATATTTATTTCCTCTTCCACTTATTATTCTTAGGTTGTTTCATTATGAAGTAATAACATCAGTATCACTCATATACTGATATTTTATTATAAGTATGAAACAACCCTATTTCACCATCTATCCATCCTACGGAAAAATAAATCACCGCGCGTGCGTACGTACGGAATACCGTCTCCACGCCGTGGTGTAATCTATTTTCCACCACCCCCTTACATGGATGAGTATAATGGTGTAATGAATAACTATACATAGTTATTACAACATCATATTGATTCTGATATATTGTATAATCCACTCCAATTCAATTCAATATTTATGGAAATGATATCATCGCTCGTGCGTACGTACGGACTACCGTCTCCACGACGCGATGAGATTCATTCTCCATGTTAACCATTTAAGAATGATTATAAAGTATATATAAGAAATAATAATGAAATATATGACATTATAAAGATACTAGATTTATGTATATATATATATATATGTATGTCATCTACTTACTTCCATTCAAGACAATAAGGAAAGGAAAACAGCGTTCATGCGTACATACGGACTACCGTCTCCATGAATGGTGTTTTTCATTTCATTTATCTATCTATTATATATATATATATATACTGAATATATATGATATATAAATCATATTTTATATTCTGGAAGTAAGTAAATCATGATATAAGTAATAATAATGTCAAGAACAACAAGTCAAAACACCTATGATAAATGAAACGATTTTACCCAAAACGCTTCTTTAACATGGAATTTACAAAAGAACGGGTAATATAATGTCATAAGTGAACCATATATGATATCATAACAACGAATATGATTCTGGAATAAGTCAATAACATTATTTAAACCATTATACAGGAGCTTCGGACACGTACAAAGCAAATCGGACCTAAGGTAAGGGAAATATCACAATCTCATTTTTATCCGAGATTGTTTATTCGTAAGTATTTACTGGGGTGTATTTTATCATCCACATCCATGTTTCATCAATATGTAATATTATTTCCATCCACCTAAAATTGTTTAAATCCATTTTTTACCCTTCGGTGAGTTTTTAGTAATATCTATGAAAGGAATCTTTTGTCGTACGGGGTACTTTTTGACTTTTCCGACAAAAGTACGAAGAATGTTTTTTTTAACTTATACGGCATGAATGGATTTTTAAAACATTATTTCCAAGAAGATTACTTTACAAGTTTTCAAGTTTATTTTTAATCAACTTCTTTTAGTTTAGAATTTTATGACATTTTAAGAAAAGAAAAGTGTTTTTGAAGAAGAAAGGATATTTTCCTCAAGAATGGAGTTCAAGTGTTTTATCAAAATTATTCTCCATCTAAGATAATAAAGGGTTCTGTTTTAATCCCTATTATTACATTGATTTGATTATGTTGTGAGGGAATTATTTTTATGAATTCATTTACCTTATATGGTTTGTTTTATGATGTCATGATGTTTCAAGAATCCCATTTTTGTTACATGTGTTATGTGATGATGTATGTTTTATGATTATGTGGAACACATAAGAAAGGATTCATTATAAGATGGGTGGGACCTATATCTCCCTCCAATGCATTGGGTAAAGATTTTATATCTCATGAGATAGACAGGGCTGGAACGGTAGGTTATACCGGTTCAGTGAAACAGGACTGAAACGAGGGTCACTCGATTCAGAAAGGGACTTTGTCCACTAAGATAGTCTTGGCAATGAGTCTTGACTAACAAGAAATGATTCTCTATGATTATGTGTGTATGCCACAAAGTTTCATGTTTTAAGTTATGATTATTGGGATTACATTTCACTTCTATGATTTATCCCATGTTATGAAATTATGCTCTCTTTTGCAGGTTAAGATTTCCAAAAGTTATGTTCTTATGAATATGATGTGATTGATTTTCCTTTGTTTACCCTTACTGAGCATTTGAGCTCACCCTTTTATGTTTTCTTTTCCCCAGGATATAAGGAATGGTTTTAGGTAAAAAAAAAAGGGAAGATCTTTATGGGAGATATTGAGGATCTTTCACCACGATTAGAAGATTACGTTCCGAGTTTCCAAAGACACTAAACTATTACGGTCCTTGTGTGTGTGTTTTTGTTATGTACTAAGTATTCCGCAAAAGTAATGTAATGTCCATGTACGTCAAGATACGGGTCTCTACAACAAATTACTGAAAGTAGTACTGTATATGATTCTCCAATAGGTGAAAATTATTTTCCTCGAAGATTGGAATGCCTTTTTCTTTTACGACCATAAATTATTCTACTAATATAGAGAGAAAAAACATCTATCATTTCCCTATGATAAAAATTGATAGGCCAGCTAGTTTTAATACCCTATGATGTGGTGAATACTGGTATGATAGAATAAAAAAATTTCTGATTTATATATTTTTTCATTGTTAAAAAAACAATCTTCTCTCTTTATCCTATAGCTATATATGAATAGATATAATTTCATTCACATGAAACAAAAAAAATCCCTTGTTCACATTTACTAGGCTACCTCCAAGTACAATACCAAATTTAAGTACTGATGTATCAAACCCACTAAATATCACAACCGATAATATGGTTCGGGCAAGATCACTTTTATGCCCATGCTTACTACCTTTATAAGATTTGGTGTAAGCTCATTAAATTCTAAATGACCACTCACTATATCTATTTCTATAGATCCTTATTGTTGGAAAAGACCACCTTATTCCCCTCCCTTCATTTACTTCTCATTGAATGGATCCACTCAAAGTTTGTGGACATGTCAATCCATTCATTTTTATCAAAGAACGCATCCTACAAAGTATGTAGATGATCAGTTGATGTTATTTTTTCGCCCATAGGTTATGTACACATTTATGTGTACTTTTAGTTAACAAAAATTACTTTCAATAAATGTTTTAGTGATTTTGAAGGCTTCCTTGAGTACTCCATAAACCCCCTTGCATATTCCACAAACGGTGTAGCATGTATGCTTCGTGGATCACCTTTCATGAGAACTATCTTCCCATCTACTATTTTGTACCACCTCCATTAACCATCTCAGCATACCACCTCTTCATATAACTTCCACATATATATTATACATACTATCATCTCTTAACACTTCCGCTTCGGCATAGTTATTTATTCCTTTGACTACATTTTTCCTTTGAGGATGACAATTATCTGCAAAAACCCTTTCGATGAATCACTTTTTTAAACATTTTCACCCTTCATAGAATTCTCTATTATGAACCACCTTTGGAAATCCCCGATTTCACAGAGAAAATATATTTTCTTATGATAATATTTTTGATTAATTATGTTATTAACACTACTTATATATGAAAATATATCTAAATAATCAGTTAATTTGATATCTACAAAATCTTTACCGTGTACCACTTCTTCAATGAATCGTTACAAACGTGGTCCACCTACTGTCTTTCTTCCTTCATGGCAGACTAAATTTTCATATAATTTTCACCAAGGATTCCCTTTAAATATTCTATGATAACCACCTAGTTTTTTTGAATGATAAGACATCTCACGTACCACAAGCCTCCCATGATCTTTCTACCATCCAAAGATCCACTTACGTGATCCATGATCCTCCCCGTGAACCATTTTTCCTTCCACAAGTCATTCTGAATCATATGAACCATTCCCCATACATCCATTGCAATAAAAAAACCATACATCATGGTCTCTATACTATTCCCGCATACATTGGGAAATTGTTCCACAATGATCACCTGCTTCATAAAACAACAATTATACTAATTTCGGGTCATCAGGATTTGTCAAAAAAATTAATAACACCCAAATCATACTAAGAGGACACCATGAGGGATTTTATTCTGAGTAACAGAAAAAACTAATTTCTGAAGTTATGGTAAAAAAGGGTTTACAACACGTTTAAACTAAAATGAAACATATTTAAATCACCTAAAATATGTAAAAACACAGATTTCAATCAATATTTACATATTATACTTCCCATATTAAAATATGTGTAACATTAAAATAATTTTTATTGATAATTACATTAACAATTAGGATTATTTTGCGAATTTTTTATGTAATTTCAATGAGGGTTATTTCCCCCTATTAGGAATGTGATCTCCCTATAAAATATTATTAACTCCTCCAAAACCCTTTGAATATACCAAAACCTAAAATATTATATCCCCAAAATACTTCTGTACATTCTAAATATTCTGTTTCTCAAAAAATACCACCCATAGCATACAAAAGTGGGGATCCAAATGAGTTTTCGCCTATATGTGGTAATTATCATTACAAATATCATTCATTTCCTTCATTATTTTACACATTAAATGATGAATTAAAAAATGAAATATAATAAAACCAGTATATAGCAGATAATTGGTTGTTATCATGTTTAGGGAATAATAATTATCTATCTCTATGCCCATCTAATGTGTTACGAAGTCATCATTCGTGTGTACATCGGGTTACCCCCTCACAAATCGATGTAATTCGTTCTTCCGCTACCACTTCTCAAGGCTGAATATAATGATGTATTAGACACATTTAGATGTTATTTATTACATTATTGTAATTATTAATCTTTAATATAACATATAACTTTTTTAAATACAATTTCATTTAATGTGAGACAATATCTTTCAGGTGTATGATATACTACATATTCAGGAATCAATGCTATTTTTTTTCAATTACAATTTACATTGAACATAATAAGGAAACAATTATGGAATATATGAGATATATATTATATGATAATTATTCAATAAATTTAATATGTCACCCACTTACTTACCTTTTCACTCATTAATTGAATTATATCACCGCTCGTGTGTACGTATGGCCTATTGTCTCCATGAAGCGATGTGATTCATATTACATGTTCTAATTTCATAAATGGCTATAATAAGGTATCTAATGGGTGAGTATTTTATTTATAAAATTAATAAAATTCTGTTTTATAATGATATATATTATATTCAAGTGAATTGGTTCTTTCATGTCACAACAGACATGTCCATCCCAGGTAATTAACACCTAAATCAATGTAAAAAAGGATAACATATTACCAATAGGTAATAAAATGTAACAAAATTAGTATATATGTCATTATATGTTGGAATATAATTATTTTATAAATTTTAAAAATTATTTAAACAATTATACATTAGGTTAAATAACATTCAATAAAAGGATTTAATATATACAAGATTTCATCTCAATTTCATTCCCATGAGGCACATTGTAATGGTTTAAAACTAATTGCTTTTACATGGTGTATATACTGACAATTTTAAATGTAATATAATGAAAAATACTTTCATTGTGGTATATTTTTAATAATAATTATTACATATAAATTGACATTAATTAAAAAATATCTAGTGGTATGGAATTTCATAACTCAATTTTTTTATTTGATTTTATTAATCATTTATGGTGTTTGAAATTATAAAATAAAGCATGTAATGAATTTTTTATTTTTTTCAATATTTTTAGATTCATAGTTTTTCTCTAAATAAATTCATAGACTAATTCATACATAAATTTTATAATATTTGTAATGGTTTATTTCATATTCTTATTCTCATCGAGATTGTCTATCCATGAATTATAGTTGAAGGAAATTATCAGATAAGTATCTAATAAACTCATATAATTTAACATCATATTAATATTCATTCTCTTTTTTGGTAATATAACCATTTTTTTACTAATATAGAATTTAAATAATATAGTAAATGTTTTTAATAAAATACAACTTTATTTATCTCTTCAATCAAAAGCCTTTTTCCATCTAAAATAATGTTTTCTAATTGTTTTTTAAAAATATTTTTATCATTTCTAAAATGATTTATTAAATATATTTATTCACATTTTGAGTTTTTACAAATGAAAAAAATGAAATTATTTATTTTATTTTAAAAAGGAACATTTCTAATCATTTAACAATATAATATAAATATTCTTTTTAGCTTGTAGGACATGTACAAAATTGGTCACCATTACGACCGTCATCTATATCAAGATTACATAAAAATATATATGCATTAGTTAATGATATTTTATATTAATATTTCAATAATTTTTAATTTTTAAAGATATTTTCAACAAAAAAGATTTTACAATTTTTAATGTTTTGAATAGTAATTTCCAAAATTAAAAGGATTTTTTCCTCATAAATGGTTTTAAATATATTTTTATGCTATTTAAATTCGTTAATGACATAAAATTTTATAATTACTACATTTGAGATTTTTTGTACTAATACAATCCATATGTTTCATCAATGTGGATTAAGATTATTTTGACAAATGATAGTATTATCATTCAATTCATTTTTTTATTTTTTATATTTAGTAACTTTTCCCTTGAAATATTCACATTCTTATTATCATTGTGCTTTAATTTTTCCTCTAAATTCATATTATTTAACATGGATATTCGTATTGTTTTAATAATATCTCAATTCAACATATGGAGTTTTATTTTGAACGTAATATGATTGAATAGGGAAATATTTATAAATATGTATCCTTTAATTGAAAGATATATTTAATATTATGTAATATTGACTCATAAATTAATTCTATTACCTTATATAAGATGAATTCTTTGGACTTATAGTGATGGGTGGTGCCCAACATTCTATATCCCCTCCATGCATCGGAAAGCCTCATGAGAAAAATTAGTAAGTTATCATTACACACATTTTAACCCATAGTTAAACTACATTGTTAAACGTAATGTCATTAAAGTTTCAATGTTCCTTGTACATGAAGCCCAATAATTATTCATTACCTTCATTCAAAATTCAGTTATTGTTATCCATGAGATTTTCAAAACAGTATTGTCTTTGGATGGATTTCATTTTTAGTGATAGAATAAATGGAACGTGTAATTATTTATTTACCATTACATGTATATTATTTCTTATAGGGTTATGATATTCATGTAATTTATTAAATAAAATGTTCATTTAGTTATTTACTATTCTATATTGATTATTATTCTTGATATATTTGCAATGATATAACATATGGATTCACATCATTCTCATTTTATTAATAACATGGAATTTTTGTTTAGTTATTTACCTTTTTGTATTTTTTATTATTATTAATCCAGGACAGATTCTATTGTACATATCCCTTGGAGAGTATTTTAACTCAACCTTTTTTTTCATGTACCATGAATCCACGAATTCCTCTATGATTGATAGAAATTGATATGAAAGATGGAATTTTTTTCATGAATAAAAATTATGGTGTAGTTTGGGATTTCAAATATAATTCAGGTATAATGTATATATCTATTTTACCAAAAAATAAACCTCTTTGGTTCTTCAAGATTGAATTTCTTCAGTCCCATTCCAATATAATAAAGAAGACACCCGCTCCGAGTAACTATAGTCAGGGTCAATGCACAATAAGTTTATTTATAAATGTTTATATAATAAAATATATTCATTTTTTAAAATTCAATATACAAAATCAGAGGAAATTAAATATATATTTTCTAATATAATTCAAACAAAATAATTTTTTTATGAAAATTTTATTTTTGAATCATGGAATGTCTTTATTCTTAATTGAGTCATAAAATTACAATATATTTTCAATATATTATATATTTATAAATAATTTTCACAAAGTTGGTATTCATATTAATATCTCAAATATTAAAAGTCAATTCATAATAGTCATTTTTAAATATTATTTTGTATTTCCTATATACTTAGTGTTGCATGTCTTATATTTCATCGAACATAGTCCTTATTTAACAAAAATCAAGGTGTTACAGTTTTCCCATGAACTAATAAATTAGATAACAAAGGATATTGTCTTATATTGTAATGTTTTTTTAGTAAATTCTAATATTATATTCTTTTTTGGGATGATATTCGATGCACGTAGTGTTCTAAGGGATTTTTATAGAGACCCAAAAAATTCTAAACTGCCGCTAGGGTCTCTAAAAAAGATGAAATAGATTGTAATGCCATGAAATGTTACAACTTCTAAACTATAGAGGTTTCCAAAATCATCCTCAAAATTTATTTAACAAATTTTAATGATTGGTACAATCATTATGATTTATCCCTCAATCACCCAAATGAAATCATGCTCTAAATCAATTATCATTATAATAATGGTAATGTTTATTGAAATATACTCAGTTCATTATAAAGCCATACTAAATGATGTTTCTATTCTAGATAGCCCCTAATATTAGACCTTAAGTGATTTATAGGTGATAAATATCATTACATACTCAAACACCTACCATTTCACACCCAACCACAATAAATGGCCCCTCATTTTCTATAGATTTTATGTGTACCTGAGGGGATTACATAGAATAATATTAGGAAATAAATAGTATATCATGAAAAGTGAGAGGAACTACAATTTGATCCTAAAGGAATAAAACAACGATAATATATATTATCCATCATTCAATTTTCTACCCACAATTGGAGTTTTATCTTAGTGTATTACACATAGTATAGAACTATTGAGATTCTTTGACATGTTCATTAAAGGAAAGAATATGATTTGATGAAATGAAAAAAAACATCATTCTAAATTGAACATTACAAGTGCTTATCATAAATATATAACATTATATTCTATTGGTCTAGTGATTCCTAATAAAATACTTATACAAGAAAATAATTAATCCATTTGTCTCTGAGATTCATTTACATTGAGTATAAAAATTAATAAAGTAATAAATCTCGCCAGATTCATTAATATTTTATTTCCTCAAGATCCCATCCCACTGTGAGAAGATGTGTTTCAATCATTTTTTATTAGTGAATGTGGTGATCATTTCTCTTAATAGGTTGTTTCAATATGTTATTAAATCATGTATAACCATAACTTATTCGTGTTCATGGGTTTAATAGTTTCTTACTTTTACCTTATATTTTATTGAGCTATGATCTATGATATTATTACCATGAAAGAGAATTTAATATAATATAGATCCATATTAATTAAAAAACAAATCATATCCCTCACATTGTTTTGGAAGGATACAGATTTTTCCCATGTGAGTTGCGGTATATGTTCCTTGAAAATTTATAGGGTATCATCACCCAAACCAAATGGAGTGCATTTCATTTTCATTGTGCTCATTGGAGAAGTAAAATAGATGAACTTAAATAAAAAAATATAATATCCCATGAATCCTATAATACTCCATTTCTACAAAACAATATTGTGAACTTTCCAAGGAATAATATTTTCAATTTTTTGAGGATTGACCAATAATAATTTCAATGAAAATAATATTCACAAGTAAATGAAAATCTTGTTTTAAAAATGAACACTATGAGAATTTTTCACAAATAAGGTTATATCACAATATTTTAAGTAAAATTGATAATTAATTTTCATGGTTATCATTCATCATAGAATAGATAAAATTTGTTGTCCATAAATAATAAAACAGAAGAATAAAAGTATTTTTTAATGATATCATCCATCCATTCCGTAAAGATCACTGAGGTATTAGTGATACCAAAGAGCATGGCCATGTATTTATAGTTAATATAAAAATTTTAAAAAGAAACTTGGAAATTTCATCATTCATAAATTAGATTTCGTGGTATCCATAAAAAAATATATATTTTTTAGAACAAATTTTCTCTCTTAAGCATATTAATAAAATCCTCAATTGTTGGAAGATGATATTTGTTCAATATTATAACCAGATTCATTTTACGATAATCTATACTATGTCAGATTTTATTATATACTTTTATAAAAAATAGAATTGATGAAGCCAAATGTGATGTACATGGTCTTATAAAACCATTTATCTCTAAATCATCAATTATCAAGTTCATTTATCTTAGGACGGTTGAATCTTTTTATCTGATGTAAGTGAAAATTTATTCTTAGTAGTTTGATAAAAAATTCCACTTCCCCAATTATGAAATTTAATTAGTGGTGTTTTTTCATTATCTACATTTGTAAACTTTGATAATTCATTAACCAAGGTTTATGAAAAACATCGCTAAATGAGGGGTCACTAAATTAGAGACTTTGGTGAACGCCACCAAATATTCAACATTTATAAACATTCTTAATTAAAAAAAATTATAATCATCACTAATTTAGGTATGTTGAGAAACATTGATATTTAGTGACGCCTCATTTATTGATGTTTTTAGAGACATCATTATACAAACGTTGCTAAATTAGTGACATTTTAAAAAGAATGTTAAGAAACACCACATTCAGTAAAATTTATTAAAAAAATCCCTAATTCTTTTTTTTTTTGACATTTTTTTTGTTTTTGAAATATATCATTTTAAATTTACTAAAAAAATTTAAGTTGGTTTTTTTTATATTTATGATGTTTATTTACTATTTCTGGTGGTATTGTGTGTATATATATATATATATTAAATTTATTCTTTCAATATACCATTTTAGGTGGTAAATTTTTTATTACAACAAAAAATACACCCATTCACTAACTTCCTACAAAGGCATGGCCTCCTGCCCGGCTCGCCAAACACACCTTTATAACCTGTACAATATTTCCAACACTTGATCTCTCCAGTTCGAAATTCCATAATGTGGCTCTTCTCTAGTACGTCATGTTGTAGAAAGACGACCTCATAACTCACCCTTGATATTGCTGTGACTGGGAATCAAAACCTCTACCTCTGCCTTCCTTGTTGAAGAGTCTGATATCTTGCCTCTCCAGTTCTATATATTATACTATATTTATATATTAATATCCACATATTAATATTTTATGTTTATATATATTTGTGTGTTTTTGTTTATATTACATATATATATATATATAATATATATATATATATATATTGTGTCTAAATAGTATATATTATATATATGTTTATATATAATGTTTATTTATATGTTTATATTATATATATATTTGTGTGTGTTGGTGTGTGTGTGTCTGTTTCTATAAGTATATATGTGTTTGTATACATATATATAATTATTTATATTAATTATATATATACATATATAATTAGTTTTATTTTAAAACACTGTTAAAAACATTAAAAAAAATAGTCACATTTTCTTAAAAATGTGAATAAATTTGAAATATTTAATTATATTATGATATATTTGTATATGTTGATTTTAGTAATTCAAAATTAATATTATATATATAAATTAATATACAAATAATATATATATATACATATGTTTATATTCTATAATTTATGTTTTATGTTTATATTATATCATATATAGATACGTTTATATTTTACATATATGTTAATGTTTATTTTTTTTGGTATGTGTATTTATATTTTTTGTTTATATATATGATCTTATTTTATGTTTATATTTTATGATAAGTTATATGTTTATTCATATGTATATTTTATGTTATAGATATATATGTTAATATTTTACATATATATTTATATTATGTATTATATATATGTGTATATATGATTATATTATATATGTGTGTGTGTTTATATTTCATATTTTATATATACATATATGTTTATATTTTATGTTTATATATATATATATATTAGAATTATATATATATGTTTATGTAAATTTTTCTAAGCATATATATATTAATATATATATATATATAAGGTTTTTTGTTTATATTATGTTTATATATATGTGTGTTAGTATTTACAAAATTAATATATTATATGTATTTGTTTATAATTTTATATATTAATAAATATATATATATATACATATTACAATATATATATATATATGTGTTTATAGGTTTATATTTTATGTTTATATATATATACATGTTTATATATTATATTATATATATATGTTGGTATTTTAAAATATGTGTGTGTGTGTGTGTGTCTGTTTATATTTTTTTATATTATAAGTAAATATTATATAGATGTCATATGTTTATAATAATATATATATATGTTTATATTTTATATAAATATTTTAATATAAATATGTTTATATATCTCTCTCTATATATCTCGGTGTGTGTGTGTGTATAATAATATATGTGTATGTAAATATATATTAATAATCAGTTTATAAAACAATGGTTAAAATGTAACTAAAATAATCATACTTTCCTAATAATGTAATTAAATTTAATATATATTTGTGTTTTTATATATAAATATATGTATATATGTATATAATTATATGTGTGTCTACACATCGATATATATATATATATATTACATATATATGTATATGTATATTAATATAGATATAAATATAGATATACATCTAAATATATACTTATATAAACTTGGAGAAACGAGCTTTAAAAATATAAATATTTTTACTGATGTTTTTCTTGAAAAGTCGCTACTTTAGGAACGTTTTTTAGCACACGTAACTAATTAAGAGGCGTTTTCATCAAATTTTGCAAATTTAGAAAACAATTTCAGGAAAAGTCATTAAATTAACAATGTTTTTCATGAAATATGGCTAAAATAGCAACACTTTAGAGGAAACATCACTAATTTAGAGATACATGTTAGGAAATGTCATTAATTTAGTGATATTTGATAGGAAACATATCTAATATAGAAGCATTTTTCCAGTATGGATCTCTAAACTAACAACGTTTCTCATGATATATCACTAAATTAGTGATGTTATTTTCTATACATAGCTAAATTACCACCATTTTTCAGGAATTCACTAAATTTAAAAATTAGCAACATTTTTAAAAAACGTTGTTAAAAACAACACTAAATTATTGTTTTCTTTTAATGATACCATTCATGCAGTAGTCCAAATTAATATTTTAGAAATATTTCAAGTTATTGATCTATAATATTAGGATGATATATAGGTTTGATTACATAAATAGTCCCAGATTTTGTCATTTTAAAATGATATGAATTGATTTTGTCTACTCTCACCAATGTTCAAGCTCATCCATCATTAGTAAATGATCCCCCATTGGATAAGTAAACAAATAATTAAGGATATGAAAAGTTAATTTTCATGATTAAGATTCAATATATTCCATGAATGTTATTATCCAATCGATTGTGATGATTAAATAGAAATGGTGCAACTTTATAATATTGAACTCCCGTGAAAAAATAATTGATTCAATAGTGATGGAAATTGTTGGATATTAAAATCCCTTTTACTAATGTTCCCTTAAGAGGTGTATTGATGCTTGTAATATGATGAATCATTTTCAAAGTCAAGACCAAATGTTTTAACACCATTTATTGAATAAAATCACTGGAAGAACAGATGAAAATAAAAACCTAAATTAAGGTATATTTAATGTAAAATATACCTTTTTTAACGACCTAATTCTTTTTTCGAACACTTTTCCATGCATGAAAAATTATTTGATTCACTCCCAATTTTTGATTACTTATTCCAATTTGAGGATGTTCCTACAAACATGACATTGTGTTTTAAAATCACATTGAGTACCTTCATTGTGAGTGTAAAATTTACTCTATTGAGATCTTCTTGGTTGAGCATGACAAGAGTGTAACATGTCAGAACCATCACCAGTAGTTGTCTTTGAAGGTTTCATACAACATATCCCATGAAGACCCATGAAACCATAACTATAAAAATTTCTTTGGGGTGTTATACATTACTTATTCATTTGATCTAAAGAATCACGTTAGAAGGATCTTGACCGATAACAATAGTAGATAAGAATAAAGAATTATCCAATGTATTTGTTCTCTGGTGCACTACATCCCTTAGATGAAGTCTCAATTTTATGCTTCTTGAAATAAAAACTGTTTCCACATGGGTAATGAAGGAAAAAAGGTGTTCCCAATTTTACTGGTTAAACATATCATTAATTATTTATTGTTTTTATATTTATAATATACCATAGTTCATAATTACATTCAATATTAGTATTATTATTTTTGTTTTTATTAATTATTTTATATTTATTATTATTAATATTTTAAATTTTAATCATTAATGTTTATTATATTTATTTTTCTATATATATGTAAAATTATTTTTCTTGATTTTTTTTCAATAGGTATTTAAACATATGTAATTTATACATACTCCTTCACATGGTATATGTTTTATTCTTTACCATATGCTGCTTGTTTCATGACATTACACAAAATTTAAATATTATATGCACTCTTACATGGATTTTCATCTACCCTTATGCATATTTTACTCTACCAATAAATAATTGATGTCATCATTTTCTTGATTAAATTTTTCTTTTACCCTTACATGTGCTTTATAAATTCATGTTTAGCTGCACACATGTGTTGGAAATTTATCTTTAATCATAACAAATTCATGGATGTAGACATACATATGAATTATAAATATCTCATTACCTTTACCCATCTCCCCACATTGTCTTATAAAAAAACATTTATATTTAACACAATGATATATACCATTATAGATTCCATATATATTAATTCTAAGGTTTACGCAATATTTTTACCCTTATGTAGTGCATGTTAAAGACTTTTTTTCTTAATTCATTGTTCGAAACATATATTATAAACGTACATAACATTTCTTTAACCCTTATGAAAATATGGTAATATCTAGTTTATTATTTTTCATGTTTTTCCGGATATATTCATTTTCAAAATGTGTATACAAATGCTTAATTTTTTAATTATTTCTTAAATTCATATTAGTGATATAAAACCCATGAAAATTGTTTTTAAATATATTCATATAATATTATGTTTATATTAATTCTTTTCTTAATTCCTTCAAATATTTAGAGCATGAAACAAAGTTAAATAATTTTTATTATTTTTAGTTGCGTTTTTTGTAATTCTATAATCATGATTTATTAAAATAAATTTATTCAATAAATTTTTAATGAATTATTTTTAATGTTCTATATTAATCGATAATTAAATATTGAATGAAATTTTAACAAAACAATTTGAATACTAAATATTATCTCTTTGTAAGTCTTTTGTGCTATTCGGGCTTATTTTTTAAAAGAAATTATAAAATAATTTAACTATATTTTTTCAAATGATTTGAATTTTTAAATTAATTTTTAATTAAAAAAACATTATTGATAATCTATTTATACCTCATTAATAAATATAGAATAATATTTTTACATTTAAGAATTAAATTACCTTACTATTTCATCGTCCTTATGTGTTAATTAATTTTTATGGTAATTTTCAGCATTAGAAAAATTACGGTAAAGATACAATGAAATTAGAAATATTCATATTAAATAATCATAATTTATTCTATAATATTTTTCATGGATAACAATCCTATTAATATATGATTGGGTTTGATTATCATTTTACATTAACACACTTTCCCATTACCCAACACTTTTGAATGTCATTTTTTCTCTCAAAATGATTTCATTTCAAAATCTACATTCTCATTCTAGAGAGTGAACATAATTTTGATATCCAATCACTCACTTTTATAATTCTCATTCTCCACTAATGATCATCATATTCTCACGGTTATTTCAGAGAAAACATCATAGTGAATTACTCATACAAATATTGTCTCTTCTAATTTATTATATATATTTATTCTCTTACAACTATTGAAGTACATTACCATGGGTTTCATTCAATATAGATTAAAAAGGAAATGTAATACTTAAAATTTGGTTTATAGTCACACTATTAAAGAGATAATATCTATTTTATATGATTAATTACTATAACCTAAAAAATAGAGGGATTGTTTTTATATCTTGTACATATTTAATTCCAAGGGACTAATATATTAAATCATCAAGAGATTTAGGTGGTAGAAATAAAAGTATATTTGGGTAGTCCTATTCAAATTCCATGATAAATATATTATCTTATTTACATTACAAATTATTAATTATTTATCACCTTTATTAATTGTTCATATTTTTTAATCTATCAAATAATTCATTTAATTTATTTATTCTTAAAAATATTAATTGTTTTATTATTCATCATTTATAATTTTATTTAATTATATTATTGTGATTTTAACTTTTATTGTTTTATATTTTTAATTTTTTATATTCATCAATCATTTATAAATACTATTTTAAATATGGGTTGTTTTCCATTAAATTATTAAAAGAAAATTGACACCTCCTATAAATTTTGTTTTACCTTACTCAAACATACATTTAATATCAATGGATATGTTGATTTTATTATCAAATTATATCAATGTTTTTTTGAACTAATTATCTAGTTTTTCAATTAAAGACCTTTTTAAATGGAATTTTTAAACAGTTATGGTTTCCCAATGGATAATCATTTGGCCAGGCCCCATTTTTTATGGTACAAATTATAATTTTTGGAAATATATAATCTATAACATTCATAAATTTATTGTCAATCCATTTTATAAAATTAGCCTGAATGAAAATAATGTTTCATCTAACGAAGATGAAAAATTTACTCCTGATTATATTTTTACAATTCATATTTAAGGTCATTTAATTAATGAATTAAATTGATTTTTAGATTTCAATGAATTTATTTGATTTTATACAGAAAAACCACAATAATATTTATATTATTATAATTTATTCAAGAGGAAACAAAAAAATTTAAAGATTCTAGGCTTGACTTTTTTATACACAACATTTAGAGTTTCACTAAGTATCCAAATGTATCCATAAATATTATTATTATGATATTTACTGATATTTGGAATGGATTAATAGTTTGTGCTAACATTCCCTCTATAGATTCAAGAAAATTATTTACAATTTACCATAATCTTGGGCACCAAATGTCACCTCAATCCATAAATATAATGATATTAACGACATAACAGTCATGGAACATATAATTTCTATTATGATATATGATATAACCATGAAGAGACATAATATAAAATATGTTATCGAGGTCATAGAATCTAAAAGAAAATTTTATTTCAAAGAAAACAATGATGATTATTCTGAATGAAATTTTGACATTGAAAGTGAAATTGAACTCTTGAAAGTATTATTGATAAAATTAAACAAGATAAATAAAAATACCAAAAATTATGAAAAAATAGTGTTAAAATTGATATCTTTGATGTTATATTATTTTGTCTCAAAAATTAGAGCCACAAAATGATTGATTTTCCCAAGAAAAAAATTATAAAAATATGAATGAAGGTAAGAATACAAAAAATTAAAAATATAGATTTATAGTGATTCTTCATTTTTTAAAAATAAAAAAAGAATCTAAACTCCTAAAATAATCATAGATTAACATGTGTTAGGTGATGATGTTATCTCCCATTCACCATCACATTCACTATCCTCCTCTCATTCATCCTCTACATGGAACATCTCTTAATCTAATAATGACATTGGGAAATTTTTTCCAGAACAAATATAAAAATAAATAAAACATTAAATTAAATATAATTCTGTTTAAAAGTAAAAAAATATAATCAATATGAAAAATATCAACTTGAGAAGGAGAAAAATTATTTAATTATTAAATTTAAAAATCAACCTGATGATTATTTATTCAAAAATGAAATCAGGATTTCAATAGCTCTATTTAATAATTCACCCATTGTAGATAATATATTAATTATATTCCTAGTTCTCAATGTATTAAAAATAATAATCATGATCTGGGATTTTAAAAATATATTGAAACTTCTTAAAAACTATAACATCTCTTAAGGGTATTTGTCAAGGTAAATTTTGAAATTATTAAACGAAAATTAGTAATATAGCTAGTAAAATAAATTTTCAAAATTCTTGATATGGACGACCAAAAAATATCATATTTATTATCAATTTTAAAAAACCTAAATATTCCTAATAAAAAATATTGTGTTCCAAAATACTTATTAAAAAAACTTATTTGACCTAATTTTTTTATCTAATTTTTTATTATATCACACTGCCAGTCCCAAAATTGGGAGACTAAAAGGATCCTTTAAATGGGTTTTAAAATGATTTTCTATATGTCTTTAGTGATATATCATATAGTTTATTCTAAAAAATTGGGTTTTGACATATTGAAATGATTGGATAACTCTTTCCCACATTGATCATAATATTTTTTATCTACATGAGTGGAATCCATTCTCAATCCATCCCAAGGAATAATTGGATGTTAAACTTTATTTATTAGGATTATATATATTAAATTTGTTATGTCCATTGTTTAATCTTATTTCAAAATTTGTCTTATCATATTTTCTGTATTTCTCAAAATATGAGATGTAATATTTTAATATTTTATCTTCTTTTTGAATTTCGTTTTTCTTTATTCATATTTTACATATTCATTTAACATTAAAATCTCCATCTATAATCTTTTTATTATTTGGAGTGTTCTGGAAAATAAATGTTATTTTTGAATTTTTTTTTCTATTTTATTATATATTATAATTATATTTTTTCAATTAATTTTAAAAAGTATCATTTAATAGTTTCTTATTTTAATTATTCAATAAACGTTAGGTGATAATCGTTTATTTTTTATTATAATGTAAGGTAACACCTCTCTTTTAATAGCTATAGGGATCCCATTAAATGTCTTTGAACAATCTAGGGAATTATGGCACAATACAAGTACTATAAGCCAATAATATAGCAAAAATTCCTTGGACTATTTCCAATCATAAAACCTGAGCCAACATATCTGGGACTAGTACACTCCACATGACCATACTGCATATAATATGCATTCTTCATCACCATTATTCTGAACCACAGACTGTAACACCTTAGAATTCTAAACTAAAATATATATATTTGAATTTGTGCATGACATGCGACACTAATAGGGTAAGGGGATATAATAAAATGATAATTTACAATATATTTGTTATTTTAAATAGATTTGATATATTTTATAGTTTTAAATTCATGAAACACTGAGTTATCATCCATTACACTGAAGAGAGACCTTCTTCTATGGCTTGAATTACACACAAGACCATGTTTTATGGAAAAATAATATATTATTAAACTATTATTGTATAATATATAAATATATAAACAAATATTTATTAATATTAATAACTACATGATGACAATATATGGTTTTTATAAATATAAAACGAATTTATTGGTTACTAACTAATGATAATTGAAAATTAAAATAGATTGAATATAAAAGTAAATATTATTTTTACAAAGTTGTTTTACCATAATACATTAAATTAGTAAAAGTTAATGGATTGTATTAATTAAGTATATATATATATATCATATATTCAATGAAATATTTTTTATTTAATTAAATATATTTTCTAATAATAATATAAGAAAAAACCAAATATTACCATTACAACCCAATATTTATAAAGAAAATTTTACAACCTTTTAATGGGGAACCCATTTTAAATATAAATTTCGACATTTTTACTGATGTAATATGTAATAATAATATTAATATTTAATATGTAATCATATTAAATATTTTTGGGTCAATTATTGTTATTTTTTGGAATCACATAATTTTTTAAATAAATGGTGAAAATATTACATTTTACATCGAAACTACTTTTTCAAATGATATATTTATATGGTTAAATTATGTTTTATATCTGTTTAAATGTTTAATTAGATATTAGAATTATCAATTTAACGAATTAAGGTTATTATTATAAATTTCACGTTGAAATTGACTATAAAAACACAACAATCTTTTGGGCATTTTCACTATAAAAACCCATGATGTTGTCCCTCTTATGGGATAGGTTTTAAATTAACTTCTACAAATTACAAAACAATAATTTAAAAAAATTTCTTCCATATGTGGAATAATAATTATTTATAATATATAATAAGGCCATCTTAGTTTTCAACTAAAAATATTACTGAATGTAATCAAATTTAATTACAATTATTAAAGAAAATTTCAACATAAAAATGTACTGAACCATTACCATTAGGGACCAAATGACCAAGACACTTTTCCAAAACCCAGTTTGTATAAATATATCATCCATAAACCTTCCATTATTTACTTTTTTTGGTTTGTTATGACTTTTTTTGTATGAACCTGTGTACACATAACTTTTTTCGAAAAAAACAAAATGAGTCATTTTCCTTCAATATAAAAGGCCACCACCTCTCCCACTTCTTCAAACCTCTCAAATATCATATATTCATGAAAAATATACCTAAAATCTACCTAATGTCCCAATAATAGACTTTTTATCATCCATTTGGTCATAAATCGTCCCAGGGAAGCCTTTTGGAGAAAATCAAAAGAAGATACCCTATTAAGAGGTAATATCTTATCTTGTTAATTTTTTTGTTTAATTTACATTATCCACTCCCTATACTCTACTTATTAAATGATTAAATAAAATAAATAGTATACTAAATATAATTTTATGTTATTATGTTCATATTTATACCTATACATACACAAACCTACTTCAAATGGGTAACAAAATTATTATTTCTTTGTACGATGAACCACAACCGCATGAAACAATGATTGTTCATTTTTTCTCATTCCACATTTCATGGTGTCCATTATGGGGGAATAAATTTTTATATATTTTATAAATTATATTCATAATTTATTTTTGCTTCTATATTTTATATTTAGAACATACCTTTATGGTTTCCATCTTGTGTAAATATGCTAATTCTGTTGGAGAAAGTGTGCACTACCGTCCCCTCAATTTTATAAGACTCATTCATACCATACATGAAATGTAAAAAATAGGGTTTAAAAAAATGATGTATCGAATATAAAATAAATATCATTACGTAATTATAATATATAAATATATCATATATTTTTTATTCTTTCAATACAACATTGAAATTGAAGTTGCGTTAATTCGCACGTACGGCCTACCATCTCTACGAATGGTGAACTTCATTTCTAATATCAAAATATTATAGAATACAATAAGTACATATAAAATGATTATATATGATAATAAATCCATTATTTTCATGACCCGTTCCTTGGGGCCCATGTTGTGACTACCCCAAACCCACCTTCCATAGGCCAGGAGATGGCGACTAGCATCGAAAGGTATATCCCCTAAAACCGGGAAGGCATTTCCTTTATATCCATTAAACACACTCAAACATGCACACTACAAGATACAAACACAAATAAACTATATAAGAAAAAACAGTGTTGAATGTAAGAGGGGACAGAATACAAACCCAACAGTAAAGGTAAGAGTATATCTGAAAATGCAATACAACTGAAGAAAGAGAAAGACTGTTTCAAGGTCATCATCTGAGGTTCCTACCTGAAGTGTAGGTACAGATTTCCCCCTCATCCCTCCACATTTTCTCGTATCCTCTGCGTACCGACACACTGTATGGTCCACCTTCGAGTAGTGTCCAGTCCTGGTACCCTCAGCCTCGATCAGTGTTGTCTATAGTCTGCACCAAACACAACAAGGTATGAGAGAAGCCCATTCCTGGGTGAGTATAACATTACTCAGTAGGGACACCAAGACCATCAAGGTTACACAAAATTCACAAAGGTTAATTCACAAGTCATGTAAACTAGTGACAACCCTACTTAGCTATACGCCCATACATATACCTAAGATATCAAATATTACCCATCTCATTCATGTTGAAACACAAGGCCCAAATCCTTATCCAGAGTAAAACTATTCCACGAATGAAATATTATGAATAAGATAAGAACCACACAGGTATTCCATACATAAGAATACAAAAAATGTATCATCACAGAGGTATGTAACACACACATCCACCACATAGAAGATTACCAACAAGGTATTACCATGAAGGAAAGTATCACAGAAGTACTCCACATAGAAGAACACCACAAAGGTAAGGATTCAGCTCACACCATGTATAACATAGGTACAAATTCTAGATGATTGTATGTAACTACTAAATCATCTTATTCTGTTAAGTGACAGACCCACGTAGGAACCTAGTACATCATCAGACCCACATAGGATCCTAGTACAGTAGACCCACATAGGATCATAGTACATTTTTAGAACCACACATGATCCTAGTATGATATACCCACACATGATCCTAGTATGGTAGACCGACACATGATCCAAGAGTAGTCCCACATGGATTCGTACAGCGGATCCAAGTGGGATCCTCGAATACAGACCCTCAAAGTATCCCATTCTCATGTTACAACTTGCTACCGGGTTCCTGCAAGAAGTTTTCCTGTCTCTAAGAGGGATCACTCTTCAAGCCACTGGTCGATACTCTAACATTCATGAATACCAATGAAAAATTATCCCAAAGGAATGCCACATCATAGGGGTATCAACACAATAGACGATGCATTAAACGGAGGCCCGGTCTATAGGTTATTAGCCTTTTAGTTCTGATGGCTCGGTTGGATTCATGCTCGATCCAACCCAACCATACCAAAAATTTATCCAATAATCATGTGGGTTTACGAAAAGTATCTTTTCTCTACATGTTTTCCATCGCCATAGATGGTTCTTCAAATGGACGCTCGTGGCTCATGATATGGCCGAAAGAACGTATAGGGTCGAAACTGGTCTTGGTCCGATCCAACACGGCCTAGGCCGACCCGACCCAGTTTGGGTCTCCTCGGCCCCACCCAGATCTTGCCCTGGGGTAGACTTAACCCGAGGAATTTGACCCAGTCTTCTGGGTCTGGCCCAGCCTGGGTGGCCCGGCCTGGGTGGCCTAGGGTGTGACCCACGGTGGAGTCCACCCTAGACACTCCTGGGGGGAGTCGCGCAGCACCCAATCACCTCCAAATACCGAACGGTTATGGTTATTCAGTTAAACAAACTGAACTGCGGGACCATCCAAAGGTCTCGATCGATGATGCTCATACAGCTGAAACAACCGCCTTGATAATATTCCCAGCGGCAAGGTCGCGCGCTGCTGCCCCTCCACAGTCAGCCGAACGCCGGACGCCTTCCTTCCTCCACCGCTGCTAGGAGGTCCACCACCATCTGTTTCGACTATGGTGTGGCGGTCGTGTTGCCCGTTCATCTATGGCCTACCGAAGCGTCGGCCACTGCTCGCTTTCCACTGCGGCTTCTTGGCCACGGTTCCCTGCGGTGGCGGTGTAGTCACTGCCCCCACCCTCCGTTGTGCTTCCTGCTCAAACCGCGTTAGGCCAGGAGTCGGCTTCACTTCAGGTGCACCACCATGAATCGAAAGTCGCGTCATTCACTTCTTCTGGCGGCGCGGATGCACACCACCCTTCCCCCACGCGGTGTGAAGAAAACATCAAAAAATAATGATTTGGAGGGATCAAGCCATTTTCGTTTGGACCATACCCTCAACCTTAAATAGATAGCATGTATTTCATGATTTATTCATGAAGAAAAACAAATATTGAACCGTACCTTGTTAGTTTGGTGGTGTTGGCGTGTCGAAGAAGTCGATGATGTCGACATTCATCGAGCCCAAAACACACCTCTAAACATGTTTGTCGTTTCATAGGATAATCGCTTTTCAATGGAGTTTGCTCTTTGTTGGATAACATTCTCCCACCAAGTAACTTCTTTTCAAACAGAAAACACAACTCAATTAAAAAGATATATAACATGATCTTAAATTAAGACATTAAAATCATCTAATCAAAAAAAAGCTTAAATGGGTGGTTACACTTCTTCTGTGACCACTCATTTAATGCTCCCTATTAAATGAGGAGATTAAGGTTAGATGGACCCCACCACTAAAACATTAAAGGGGTGGAATAATAAAAAAAACTAAAATAGAAATATTTTATTTTATTTTTTTCCAAAAAACAAATCAACATCCTCCTTGACTCGTTGGTGATCAAGGTGAACGTCTCCTTAATTGAATAACGATTCTTCAAGTACAATTATGTCCTCCAATTTTTATTCTAATCACCAGTTCAAAATACAAAAAAAAACCTTCTTGCACATTTATTTAATGTACCAAAAAATTACATAAATTCTTTCAGGTCACACTGGCCCTCAGAATCATGCACTGTCAATTTTCAAGGACTCATAAAATTCCCATATATAAAAATTATATGGAAATTCCAGTTGTTTATATTCTCCCCACCTCAGGTCTTTGAATCCCTGATTTCCACAACAAAAACTAAGGAAACAACTAGGGGTACTGAGGACGTATTTGAGCCTCCCTCTCCCATGTGTTCTCGAAGAGGTTCTTGTGATGCCAACGTACACGAACCAAAAGTATCTACCGCCCATGAAGGACCCCTCCTGTTGAACCTCAATCTCCACTAGAAACTTTGTAAACGTCTCTCCATCAACGATGTCCAGCTTGACATGGTTGATGATGTGTGATGGGTCGTTCACGTATCTCCTCAGGTGGGATACCTGGAAAACGTTGGGCACCCAGTGCAACTGATGTGTAAGAGCTAAGAGGTATGCCACCTCACCAACTAAACTGAAGACCTAAAAGGGTCCTATTAACTTTGCAGATAACTTTTCACCCTGTAAAAATCTCCACAAACCTTATCGAGGTCAAACCCATAGAAAGGCATGGTCGCCATCCTCGAACTCTAACGCTCTCTGTCTTTTGTCGGCATATGACTTATGCCTGCTTTGTGAAATTTTCATCTTCTCCTGGATGATCGGATCCTTTTCCAAGGAATCCCATAACATCTCTGGTTCCACCAGTGCTGACGTCCCTAGGTCGGTCCAACACAAAGGCGTCCTGCAAGGTCGGACGTACAACGCCTCTGAAAGTGACATCCTAATGGTGGAGTGATAGCTATTGTTGTATGAAAATTCCACCAAAGGCAAGTGATCCTCTTATTTGTGAACAAAGTCAAGGACGAAAGCACGCAGAGTGTATTCGAGGGTATGAATGGTCTGCTCAGTTTGGCCATCCGTTTGAGGATTCAAGGTGGTGCTCAAATGAATCTCTTTCCTGAAATCCTCTGGAAACCCCTTCCATAATTGGGGAGTAAAATGTGAATTACGATCGGACACAATCATCGAGGTTAATCCATGTAGCTACACAATCTCTTAAACAAAGAGGCATCCCACGCTATCTAATGAACCCTACTCTCTGATTGTTAGGATGTGGGCTGACATAGAGAGTCAGTCGATGGTCACTCATATAGAATCATGACCCTTGGATGTACATGGAATTCTTGTCATGAAGTCCATGGATATATTTTTATACATCCACTCTGGGACCTCTAAAGGATGAACTATGCCTGCAGGTAGCTGATGCTCCACCTTCACTAGTTGACAGGTGAGGCACCGAGAGACAAAATCTGTAACTATTTTCTTCATTCCCGGCCACCAATGCTATTGTAGGAGATCCTCGTACATCTTCGCAACTCTTGGGTCTACCGCTAGAGGGGATTTGAGGAACTCTCTCAACACATCATCCAAAAATGACATTGGTACCATGCTATGTCCTCTAAATATGATGACGTGCTTCCCACCTTCAAATAATCCATTAGCTGCTTGTCCTGTGGATATCTGAGCATTTCGAGGATCACAATCAGTGTCCATGTGATTCGCCTCCCTAAATTACTGATGAAGTGGGAGAGTGACTATAAGAGACTAAAGAAAACTGCTCCATCTTGATCAGCATATTATATTCATGATCCTCCTCAG
Source organism: Viscum album (assembly GCA_963277665.1). NCBI lineage: Eukaryota > Viridiplantae > Streptophyta > Magnoliopsida > Santalales > Viscaceae > Viscum > Viscum album. Next base: position 1,253,653,515 of record OY728157.1, on the reverse strand, counting down.
TATCCGAGTAGATCAGAATGTTGTCGAAGAAGATTACTAGAAAGCGATCATGGTATGGTTGAAAGATCATGTTCATGAGTCCCATGAACACTTTTGGAGAGTTGGTCACACCGAATGACATATCTAGATCATGTTCATGAGTCCCATGAACACTATTAGGGCATTGGTCACGCCGAATGGAATATCCCAGAACACATAGTGGCCATACCGACATTTGAAAGTCATCTTCTACACATCCTCATCTCATACTATGAGCTGGTGATATCCTGATCTGAGGTCTATCTCTGAGAACCATTATGCTCCCTTGAGAAGATCACATAGGTAATAAATCCTTAAAAGTGGGTACTTGTTATTCACGGTCAGCTGGTTCAGGCACCAATAGTCGACAAAACTTTTCAAGATCACATCCACCTTCTTGGAGAACAAAATCGGGGCAGCCCAAGGAAAAACACTAGGATGGATGAACCCCTTCCCCTGTAAGTCATGTAGCTCTAATCGCCACTCATGAAGCTCCGTGAGAGCCATCCGATATTCTAGGGTAGATATCGGTACCATCCTAGTGTACAATTCAATGTAAAAGTCCACCTCTCTTCGAGGAGGTAGACCTGAAACATCATCAAGTAAGACATCAGCATATTGGTCCACCGCTACAGGATAGCTTGGAAATTCCACATCAACCAATCTGGGGGTAATGTTATCCAATTGATGAGTGATCAGCTGATCTCTCCTCCAGGTATGTCTATCATGTTTTACAAAGGCTCCCTTCTCACTACTGAAGCTAAAACTAGTCCCATCCTTGCAGACATACCAAAATTTTCACCTAATACAGTCAATCTAAGCGTGGACTGTAGATAACCAGTCCATTCCCAAGATGACGTCATAAAGCATCGACACCACTACTAGGAGATACTAGTCGAAGCTCTGGCCTCCTAGAGTAAGAACACACTACTGGAACCAGTGTGTAATCATAAAATACTCTCTGGTAGGTGTCTCTAGCCTTAAGGTCAAGCAAAAGGCTTCATCAGAATATCTGAACTATAAATGAGGGTGGTGGAAATAAAAGAATGACTAACACCTATGTTTATATGTATTGTAGATAAGGTGGAGTAGACACAGATCGTACCTTGAATCATTTCAGGAGCACAATGATTGTAGGCCTCAATAGCCAGGAGCTGAACTCACCCATGTCCACATGCTCTATGTGGTCGGGGTAGAACACCTGGTGGTGGTGGCAGAAACATCTCGAATCGTCACCCACGACCAGCTGCACGACCAGCTGCTCTGCCACGTCTACCTGCTCTCTGCGGACCTCCACGATCAAACCTTTGTCTCTACCTTGGAGTCCCCTATACCATCTTCTGATCATTCGTATGGCGGGTTGGGCAGTCTCATGCCATGTGACCCCATCCGCCGCATGTGTAGCACAACTCGCTCCTCTCATGAATCGCTCTATCTGCGGTTCCCCGCACAACTGACCCTCAATACTACAGCCGTCATCCTATAGGTCTCGTACTCTTGGACCTCTGTGACATTTGTTTACTTCCAGCTGCAGATGATTCTACTACGTGACGAGTGGTGGTGGGTCTCGCTGCTGGTAACAGCTCCGCATGAAAACTATCCACTAAGAGGGATCTCTCTAACACCACCGCCTATGTCAGGATACTGAGCGAGATCATCAAAGCCCTGATATCCTGCCTGAGTCCCTGCTTGATGGTCTGGTCCTTGAAGAATGGGTCTCGTACATTATCATTGGAGAATGGTGAGAGTTTGGTGAACCTCGAGTAGTACTGAGCCATAGTCATGATGCACGGATATAGATGAATAAGCTCCTAAAAGAGAACTACGCGAATGGTCTCTAGGAAAAACACTGCCCGAAACAGGCTATCAATGTCTACCCAGAGAAGTGTCAACTCGTCGTGAACCTGGAGCATTAACCTCTACCATATGTCTGATGCTGCCTATAAAATTCTGGTGACAAGGATCACCGTGAGATCGACTGGAGTCCCTACCAGTCTGAATACTCTCACTATAGACTCCAACCAATCCCTAGTAGAATGTGGGTCCATCTCACCCCTAAAACTAGGTGGTCTCTAACACTTGAACTCATGCAATGCGCTCAAGCAGTGTGCAATCTCTACTACTATGGGTGTTGGAATCAGTGGCCCAATGGGTAATGGTACAACTGCTGCCTCCACTGGTACCTCTACTGGAAGTGGGTCATGCACCGAGGCCTCGTCACTCTGTGGGCTATCCTCGCATACTATACCCAGAACCCTAGATGGCTATCTGTGTGGAGGAATCCTGAAAAGAAACAGGTGCACCACGATCAAGATGTTATACCTGGTGAGTTAACTCAAAGATTTTACAAAGTAAAAATTTCAAAACACACATCAAATCAGTGTTTTTGTGCACTGGGTCAGAAATCAGAAGTTAGGGTCCTGTTGTATGGAGACATTGGCTGCCACCCCAACACTGGATTCCCTAAACTGATAACCATATTCACTTAACATACCACTATTTCCATTTAATAAAGAAGATTCTAATATTCTATGGTTGAACCGACTCCTCTGATACCAATTTTCATGACTCATTCTTCGGGGCCCATGTCGTGACTACCCCAAACCCGCCTTCCATAGGCCAGGGGCTGGAAACTAGCACCGAAAAGAGTATCCCCTAAAATCGGGAAGGCATTGCCTTTATATCCTGTAAACACACTCAACCAATCACACTACAAGATAAAAACACAAGTAAAATTTATAACAAACAAAAGTACTGAATGTAAGAGGGGCCAGAATACAAGACCAATAGTAAAAATACAAGTACAATTGAAAATACAATACAACTGAAGAATATGAAAGACAATTACTATGTCATCCTCTGAAGTTCCAACATGAATTTTAAGTACATATCGCCTGCTCAGCACTCCATGTCCACCTATCTCCATTGCGTACCAACACGTCGTATGGTCCACCTCCGGGCACCGTCCAGTCCGAGTACCCTCAGCCTCGATCAGCGTTGTCTGTCTTCTGCACCAAACAAAACAAGGTGCGTGCAATTCCCATGTAGGGGGAGTATAACGATACTCGGTAGGGACCCTGAGACCCTCAGGGTCTCAAAAAATCCACAACCAATAAATCAAAAAGCATGTAAACTAGTGACAAGGCATATTCCCATACATATACCTTTGTTATAAACTATTATCCATCTCATTCATGTGGAAACACAAGGCCGAACACCTTAGCCAAAGTACCATTGTTCCAAAAAAGAAAGATTACCACAAAGGTAAGTACAACACAGGTATGCCACAAAAAAGAATACCACAAAGGTATCACCACAATGTTATGTACAACACATGTAGGCCACATAGTAGAATACCACCAAGGTATCACCACAAAGGAATGTACCACACAGGTACGCCACACATAATAATACCACAAACGTAAAGACTCATCTCACACCAGGTATAACCTAGGTACATAAGTATTGATAATTAGATATAACTACTGAATAATATTACTATGTTAAGAGGAACCCCCACATATTATCCTAGTATATCGTCAGACCCAAATAGCATCCTAGTATAGTAGAAACACACAAGATCCCAGTACATCATCAGACTGACATAGGATCCAAGTACGGAAGACCCACATAGGGTCCTAGTACATCATTAGAACCACATAGGATCCTATTACGGTAGACCGACACAGGATCCAAGACTAGTCCCACATGGATTCCTAGAGTGGATCTATGTGGTATCATCGAATACAGAACCACGAAGGAATCCTTTCTCATGTTACAGCCAGCTACACGGTTCCTGCACTAAGCTCGCTTGTCTCTGGGAGGGCCCACACCTCAAGCCACTAGTCTATAATCCAAATACAAGGAATTTTTAAGAAGAAGTATCCAAATGTTCTGCCACGTCATAGGGGTCTTAATGCAACAGACGGTGTGTCAAAAAGATGATTGTTCTGTATGTTATTAATCTTTTAGTCCCGACGGCCCAATTAGATTCGTTCTCAATCCAACCCGACCATACCCCAAATTTATTCAATTATCATGTGTGGTATTCCAAAAGGACCGTCTCACTCCATGTTTCTTGGCTCCGTAGAAAGTTCTTAAAATGGATTCCCATAACTCAATATATGGCCAAATGAATGTATATGGTTGAAAATGGTTCTGGTCGACCCGGCCTAACCCGGGTCTGGCCCTGGGTCGGACCTGGCCTGTAGAAGCCGACCCAGACCGCCCAGTCCGGCCCAGCATGAGTGGACCGTGTTGCGACCCATGGTGGGTTCTGCCCTTGATGCACCCATGGGGGATTCGTACGCTCCGCGATCACCTCAAACCACCGAATGACTGTGGTCGTTCGGTTCAATCAACTGACATGTCAGACCCGCCGCGGGTCTCGCTCGATGATGCTCGGCCAGCCAAAATGGCCTCCCTGTTACTCTTCCTAGTGGTGCAGTCGTGCGCCACTACCCCTCTACGGCCGGCCAAACACTGACCATCGTCCTTCCTCTGATGTAGCCGGGCGGGCCGTGACCATTCACTCTGACAATGGCATAGAGGTTGCGCCCACATTATTCCATGGCCATTCGAAGAGCTGACGGCTATTTCGTTTCCACTATGGTCTCTTGGTTATGCTTACCTGCTATGAGGACATAGTCACCACTGACACCCTGCCGTGCGGCCGGCCGGTGCGCCAACCACCCTCCGGTGTGCCACCTGCTCATATCGCAACCGAACAGGTGTCGGTCGTCCTTCAGATGCACCGTCGTGGCTCGAAAGTCACGACCATCCCTTATTCCGATGGCGCTGATGTGTGCCACCCATCTCCCACGCATTGTGATGAACACGTCAAAAATTGATGATGTCGACGGTCATCGTGCCTGAAACAAGCCTTCGATCATGGGCTACTTCGTCCGGTTGACAGATAATCAGTCTTCGATGGAGGTTTCTCGTTATTGGAGAACTTTTTCCCACCATGGAACATCTTTTCCAAACCAAAACTCAACTCAATGAAGAGGAGATATAATAATATCTTAACATAAGACATTAACATCATCTATTCAAAAAAGAACATTTAATGGGTGGTTACACATTTTGTGTGACCACTCATTTAATGGTCCTCATTAAATGAGGAGTTTATGGTCGGGTGGACCCCACCACTAAAACTTTAAAGGGCTAGAATAATAATACAAAATAAAATATAATTTTTTTTATTTTTTTATTTTTCCAAAAAAAAAATTAACTTCTGCCCTAACTTGTATGTGATCGAGGTGAAGGTCTCCTTGAATGAATAACGATGTTGTGAGTACAACAGTGTCCTCGTATTTCCATTCTAATCACCGGTATAAAAGATACAAAAACCCACTCGCACATTTATTGAACGTACCAAAAAAATGTTCCGAAATTCGTTCCGACCACACCGGGCCTCGGAATCACCCGCCGTCAATTTTCGCGGACTCATAAAATTCCCATATAATTAAAAAAAACTATATGGAAATTATAGGTCTTTAAAATGATATAAATTATGTATATGATGAAACCATGATCTAATTAGTGATAAAACCCAATAACACATTAAAATTTACTCGAGTAAACTAGGCAATTTACACATAAAATAATGAAATTAATGATAGATTGTTCGCAAATAGGTAAAAAATATTATAAAGAAATTAATATAATATATTTAAATCATAATTATGGTTATTTTATAAGTTATTAAAAAATTTTAAACCACTATACATGTGGATAAATACAACACTACAAAAGGAATGTTATGGTAAGGGACTTTAAACTCACTTTTTACACCTATGTTATAAATGTCAAATTCACACCTCACATATTTTTGGTTGTATAACTACTTCACATTTTTAGATATTATATCATCAATAAACATTATTTCATAATATTAATCTTTTCAATTGATTTTTAATATTTCATGGATCTTATGATTCAATATACTATCAAGTAGTTAGGCAATTTCATCTAAATTTACAGTCAATTGAAACTTAGTTGTTAATATGGACCTATTCAATTTTAATTGGTGTATATACTAATTTTTTCATGTTATATTAGGATTACACTTATTATCTTATAATTTTATGTTTCAATTAATATCATAACTTTTTGGAAATTATGATTTAAATGTTTTAATGTTTTATGGGACACAATGAAATGTTTAAAGATCATTTATCCTCAAGAATGTTTTAATTTCAACAACCCTTATCATTACTTATTTCCCTTTGGAGTATTATTTCAAAATCCATATTATTTATTCAATACATATATTTTATAAGGCACATTTTTTATTAAATATATTATGAAATAGTTGGACTTGAAACACCCGTGAAGGTGATCAATTAAGGAAAGCCCTATGGGTTGGGGTACTGTTAATGAATTTACTTCGATGCATTGGTAGTATCATGAGATGAAATAGTTGTACAAATTAAATGGGTTTATACCTAAAATCTAAAACAACTTGTGAATTTTCATGATGGTATTGGCTCCATATACCTACGAATCATGGAGTCCAGTAATTACGCATTACCCTCATTTATATATAGTTATTATTTCTCCATGAGATTTTGATTCAATATATCTAAGGATACATTTCATAATAAATTTATTTCTATTGATGTAATGTGATTCAGTTTCTTACTTTCCATTTTTATATTACTTTATCTATTTATTTTTAGGGAATTTTTTGACATTAATATTCCATTCCAAGTAAATTTATTAATATTGAATAATTATTGCTTCTATTTTACATACCCTTATAGATCATTTGAGCTCACCCTTACTGTTTTTTCTTTCCCTGGTTATTAAGAAGAACTCTTTGAATAAGAATTCAAGGATTGAATTTATTATCTTTCTATATATATTTCTTTTATTTTTTATTTCCCAATGTATTATGGGTATCATGTATGTAATCTGGATTTCCCAAAATGCTAAATTGATCGCTCTTTCGGGATTTGATTCTTCGTAATCATGCCATTGTAATAAAATGCATCCCATTTCTAAACATTTGGGGTTAGAGTGTTATAGTTGGTATCAATGGATGTGTAGCAACAAAATTAGGAACTAGAAAATGAAATCATATAATAGGAAGCACAACCTAAAGATAGACATTTAGGCTAATTATACATGAAAATCCTTGAATTTTTGTAAGGTACTGATTATGTGGGTATTCGATGTAATGAATTATGATTTCATAAAAAAATTTGACGTGGTAATATAACATATGTACATAAGAGTAATAACATTGACATGGTGTTCCGAGCCTGAATCGGGGTAAACTGGTACATGAAAATGAGACAAACTCTGCCCCATGTTTGACACTCTCAGGGAAAATGTTTAGGATAATTCACATTGTATTTACCTACCATAGAGAAGGGTTTTAAAGTAATGATTTTCAAAATGTAGATAATGTTAATGATTCTACAATTTAGGATGCATTAATTTTTCTTATATACTATTCCATATCTAGAGTTATACAATTCTCATAATTGTAGGAGCTAATCTGTTCTATTACATTGTTTAAGGGGATATTATATGACAAATACCTATATCATGATCATTAAATCGAGATGAAGATAAATTTTCATAGTTTAAAGGAAAAGGAATAAGAGAGTGTCATAGCTTATGAAGAACACATTATAAGTTATTCTAGGTATGCTTGTAATTGTATATGAAGAACAAAGTGAACGATCGACCAATTATTTGGAAGATATAAGTCAAATATCTAATGGGTAATGGTTTCACAAAATGTGTCATCATATGAAGAAATTACTTTACTTTCCATCAAGATAGAGAAGGAATTATAAAAATCCTATGCTTTCATAGGATACCAAAAGAAGAAGATGACTTCTCAGAACCAAGAAAATGGGAATTCATCAAATAATAATAAGAATTTATAAAAATATTAATTTTGTGAGAACTATGAATATAATCACCCAAGGATATTCATGAATGAAATTTTATTTTGATATAAGTGTAGAGAAAAAGGTCACCTAGAGAAATGAAAAGGGAAGAGTTAAAAATAAATGATTCATTGTTATAACTTAAAGGATACGGGTCGCTATAAAAATTAATTCCCATACATTAAAACAATATACATCTGATTATTGTTAGAGGTCAAGGTCATTCACAATCCATTGATACAGCCAATGGGAAAAGATTAATGTACATCAGTTTTTGGACCCAATAAATAAGTTGTAAATACATTTTGTGTCTGATGTTCTCATGAAATCATTTATGAAATATTCATGGATTTTACTAAAGTACTTTTATAAATATATATTTTAGATCATATTTTTAATTTTACTAATGAATGTTATACAGTATAATGTTTATATTTTTAGGAAAATCATGATTGAGGGAATAAAAGCCCTTAATATGATCTCAATGTTAAGATAATTTCAAAGAAATAATTTATTTGAAAAAATGTTGAAAACCTTGGAATTGATTAATAACATGTTGAAATTATTTCTATGATATCACTGATTAAGTTTAAAGCACTTTTATATTTAAGGAATATATCTAATAAAAAAATTTAACATTAGTATTAATAAATATTGAATGGTAATTTAATTTATTACTATGTTTTAAAATGATACTTGGAAAATATATTCACATGTTTGGAATGTGAAATTTTTAAGATACTCCATGTTTAATAAAGGATAATGATATGTTTTTTTAGAAATACAGTTACCCCTTCAAAAGTTATTGGATAATAATATTCTTTAAAAGTTAACCGTTTATAAAATGGATCAGGATGATCATTTGATTATATTTTAGAGGAAAATGAATTACTTACCTTTATGATGAATCATGTGCTCAGAGATAAGATATAAATAGTTCAAGGCATAATAAATGGAAAATATTATGTTTAAAGAAACATATATTTTCTTATATTCTTATAGAGTCAAATTACTCTGTAACATTAGAAATAAAATGTTTTTGAAACAAAATTAGTGTATTATTATCATGATTGTTGATGATATTAATAAAATAAGTTAAAAAATACGGTGTATGTTTTTATGGTAAATAACATTAATCTGAACATGTTATTTATAAATCTCCATTAGAACATGATTTTTGGACTTTTTCTTCTATAACCATGTTTCCATTTTCCACCTATGTTCTCCTATTAGAGAATCTAGTTACTAGAAAATTGCATATTACATTATATCATATTATTGAGATGTGATATTATCTATTTTTATGATGCAGATCATTAAAAATAGATTATTTTTAATCCCTCTATCAATGAGATTATTTTTAAATTTTTAGGATGTAATTTAATTAAGGTGCGGAGAATGTAACACCCTAAAATTCTATATAAAGATATGTATATTCGATTGTGTGCATGACATGCGACACCAAGATAATATGTTGAGATAATACCATGATAATTTAAATTTTTTTACGATTTTAAATAGACTTGATATATTATTATTTTCCATTTCACACAAGAATGAGTTAGAATGTGTTTCACACAAGATCAACCTTCTTCGAGGGCTTGTGTTACACGAAAGACCGAGTATTACTAAACAATAATATGTAATTATATTATTATTGTTTAATAAAATAATATAAAAATTATCTTTAATGAGTATTTTTAATTAATTTATTAAAATATATGGTTTATATAAATATAATATGAATTCAATGGATTCCAACTAATGAGAAATGTAAATGAAAACTGATTGAATATATAAGAAAATATTATTTTCACAAAGCAGTTATATCCAATGATATTTTATTAATAACAATAAGTTAGTGATAATATATATATATATATAATATTCAATATAATAATTTTAAATTTCACCTAACTCATTTTATAATCATAATTTGAGAACAAACCAAATATTATACTAAAAAACCGATATTATTATAAAAGATATTTTGCCACATTTTTTATGAAAAACCCATTTTAAACATGTATTTTGAAAATTATATTGATTTAATATGTTAATATTAAATTCATATTTGAAATCGGAACTAAAAAATTATGATAGGTTGAATTTCAGATATTTCTCTGAAACATAAAATTTTGTAATGAATAGTAAAAAATACCATATTTTAGTTCAAAATGTTTTTTCATATGATTAATTTATTTGGTTATGTTATGTTTTATATTTTTTTAATGTTTAATTAGATAATATATTTCTCAATTAATCAAATATATTTTATTCAAATCGATTTTACTTTCAAGATGATTATAAAAATATTGCAATAATTTTGACGTTTTCACATTATAACCCTACGTTGTCATCCAGCTGAAGGAATTATATTTACATTAATATATTTAACATATTTGAATGGAATATGGAAAATTTAATTTAATTTTTTTAAGCACAATAATTTATAATTTCTAATAAAGTCAACTTAGTTTTTGACCAAAAATATTAGTGAATGTAATCAAAATTACTTTTTATAATTAAGGAAATATCTTTAGTTCATAAAGAACTAAAGCTTTAACATAAGAGACCAAATGAGCTATCCACTTGTTAGATATCCATCATATGGACATATAAAATCCATAAAACATCCATTACTAAGGTTTGTTTGTTTGGTATGACTTATGTTAGGTAACAAAATTTGTACACCTATCTTTTCCGAAAAAATTTCATGTGAGTTCTTTTCAATACACATAAAAGGCCACCAACATTTACACTTCTCCACAAAACTCAAATATATTTGTTTTATCCAAGATATATGTAAATATATTACCATAATACATTCCATATACCTTTAATCCCCCCATTTTTCCCGAAATCCTCCCTATGAATCCATTTGGTATAAACCAAAAGATGTTACCCGATTAAGATGTAACATCTTCTCTCAGTATTTTTATATTAATTTCCATTCTCCACTCCCAATAATAATCTCATTATATTAATAAATAAAAATAAAATTATCTTCAATATATATGGATTTTTTATGTTAATATTTATACCATAATAAACACAAACCTCAATCTAATGGGTATTGAAAATATTATTTACATGTACGACGAACTACTGCCTCTAAAAACAATGGTTGTTCAGTTTTCCATTACCACCTATCGTTGTGGACATTATGATGGACACCTTGTTTATAAATCTTATTTATGAAATTTATCATGTCTTTTTTCTTAGGTAATTTTTATTTAGGATATACCTTTATTCCTTCCATCTTGTGTAAATACGATAATTATTTTTGAGTAAATGTGGACTACCACCCTCTCAAAGTGATATGACACGTTCATAACAGACATGGAACATATAATGTATGTTTTATATAATCCTATGTAAAATATATAAAATCTATATGATTATTTAATTTTAATATACACATGTATCATTTATTTTTCATTCTGGTAATTCAATAATGAGATGAAAGTAGCGTTCAAGAGTACATATTGTCTACCGTCTCCATAGAGAGTGCACATCATTTATTATATTAAAATATAAGGGACTACTATAAATACATCTATACAGATTATATATGATAAATAAGCCATGTTTTACATTCTATATATTATGAAATAATTATCTAATTAATCATAACAGCAAATTAGATGTTAATATTACTCGAGCAAACTATGCAATTAACACCCGGAATAGTGAAATTAATCAAAGAGTGTTCACAAAATGGAAATAAAATGTTATAAATAATTAATATATGATATTATGAACATGATAATGGTCATGGTATAAGTTCATAACATATTTTAAATCACTATATAAGAGGATAAATACCACACAACAAAAGAAAGGATAAGTTAAGGGATTATCATCTCAGTTTTTATACTGGTGAGATAAATGTCATATTCAGTACTCACATATTTTTAGTGGAACACAAACTACCAATTTTTATATATTATATTATGATTTATTTTTATTTTAGGATATTAAATGTTTCAATTTATTATTAATATTTCATTGATCTCATGATTTGAAATCTACTCAAGTAGTAATGGAATGCCATATTAATTTAAATTACATTGAGCCTTATTTGTTAACATGAACCAATTCACTTTTATTTGGAGTATATACTATTTTTTCACATTATATCATGAATTATGTTATTATAATCATATTTTATGTTTCATTTAATCACATAACATTCTGGAAATTATGATCTTAAGGTTCCAATGTTTTATGTGACACTTTGCACTGACTAAATATTATTTATCCAAAATAATGTTTTAATGTCAACAACCCTTATTATTAATTATTATCCATTGACTTATTATTGATAAATATATATTATTTATTAAATATAGGTATTTGAGAGGGCATATTGTTTATTCAATATATGATGAATTCTTTTGATATTCAATACATGGGTTGGGGATCATTTATGGAAGGCCATATGGATTTGGGTATTGGTTAATGAAGGCCCCTAAAAGTATAGGTAGTCTTGTGAGATGAAATAAATGGCTCAATTATATGTGTTTTAAACTTATAGATAAACTATCTTGTGAAAGGAATTGATGGTACTTGTTCCATGTACCTATGAAACATGGTGACCAATAATTAATCATTTACCTCATTTAGATTCAATTATTATTTATCCATGGGATTTTCCAACGACATATCAATGGATATATTTAATTTTCAATTTTTTGATTTATATGGAATGTGTTTCGTTTAAATACTTATGTTATTTTTATTACTTTATCTAATTTTTGAATAGTATGTGTATTTATTTTTTACCTTACCGTGTTAATTTATTCCTATTGATTCATTATTGATTTAACTTTACTTAACCAAACATAGAATTTGAGCTCACCATTATTATGTTTCATTTCTATATGTTAAAAAATAACTATTTGAATAAGAATTAAAAGAAGTAGTTTATTTTATATTTAAGATCCTTTATTGTATTTCATATTTCCTTGTGTATTATGGGTTTCATGTATGTCATCTGAATTTTCAATACTTTTAAACCAGTCATTCCTTGGGAATATGATTCCTTATAATCACACCAACGTAATAAAATAAGGCATATGATCTGAACATCTAGGGTCGAGGCGTTACACCGACCCTATCGTTGAGACCATCATGATCCGTTTTCACCAAACACCACCTCAAGCACTACCACAATGGCTACAAGCTTCATTGTTCTACCTAAGGACCTTGACTGAATATTAAATATGCAATTGGTACTTCCAATTGATCATATAAACTCTAATCTTCAGAGACCACATGTCATACCCAAACACCCAATGATGTGCATCCCAACATGGTCATTCTTTATCCTATACACCGCAACTAGAAAAACCCAATGAACCTATTTTTCACCTCTAATGGTGAATTTATCTACCTGTATCACCAATTAAAACCATTAAGATGATATTTTAAATTAGACAACACACCAATAATTTAGGGGAAAATACAATATGGGCTATCTTAGAACACCCCTATACCATATATTTGAAGTTTTTTATATTTATTTAATATTAATTTTATAAAAATGTCTAAAATGTATTTTAAATTATTATTTTAAAAATATATATAAAAATTTATCAAAATTTTGGAAAAGTGATGTGAGTTGATACCCCAAGACAAAAATTCTTGTAATTATATAATCAATTATAATTTTTTGTAACAGATCATCCTAGATATTAATCATGAAAATAGATTATTAGATTATTTATTGTATTATCCATCCTTGGCATGGTTATAGGGACTTACCACACACCTAGTTTGACACTCCCAAGAAATTAGATATGGGTTATTAATATATTCACTACTAATTCATAAAAATATATATGATTTTTTGAATTTATTTATTTTGAAAAAAAAATCAATTCACCAAACTACATATTATATATCTTGTTAAGATCATTTTAACATTTTTTTCTTAAGAAGGTTTAATTTAGGGGGAGATACCTATTATTTCATAGTTTTCCATTATTTTAGGGAGAACATGTGTTTCAAATTTGATATTTTTTTCTTTAATTGATCCAAGCTAGATGAAAAAATGTTTTTTCAAAATAATTTTATTATTAATGATTAATTTCATAAAGTGGGTGAAATTTTTAAATTTATATTCTATTTTATAATTTAAAAAATGGGTGAGATTATTTGAGTGGATCCTTCCCACATTAATTATTTTATGATTTAATATTTAGAGTATATTATATTACATAATTATTGTTATTATTATTATTTTATTAATTATTAATTATTATTATAATTGTTTATGATTTATATATATATATATTTACTAACTTTTTTAGAGGAAATATGGTAATTTTTTACCTTTAGATTACTCTTTATTAACAACAAGTGGGATATATATTTTATTTTTTTACAATTATATAGCCCATTTCTAAATTTTACACATCCTTTTGAATGTTCTTCTTAACATTATATATCAGTGTATCAACCCTTAAACAACTTTGAATCATCCAATTAAAAACCTATGTTATCTTCTTCTTACATGTATGAAAATTGGGTTGTACCATTACACATGATTTAAATTTTTTTTACATTTTTCAAATTTTCAAGATAATTCTCCACACACTTCTTCAATGGATGGAAGTAAGTTTACATAGGGATTTGAAGTTTCTCTTTATATTTATGAAACTCCAAGAATTCCATTACACATCTCATGTATATTATTAGTTACCATTATACAACAGTATCAACCCTTATGCATGATATATAGTTTAGTGTTTACCAATATGAAAGATATATACACATATATGACACATGTATAATATTTTATTCTTTTATACATTGTTTCAATGATACAGTATACCCTTATATAATATTGTATTTTACCCTTATATACATCTTAAAATCTAAATTTATTTATAGTTAAGATATTTCATTATATATTCATTATCTCCATATATATTACAAGTATTTAAATTATATTAATGAATTTATAAAATCATAATATTCATCTAAAAGATATGAAAATTGATTTTACCATGTTTTTAAAACAATAATTTGTAGACTAATTCTATTCTTCAGTTAATTTTATATTTACATCATGAAACTCAAATAAATAAATTTTTTATTTTTCGATATATTTTAATTATTTCTAAATACATGTTTATTTCTATTAGAGGCATTCAAACACTATTATTTCTATTAATATGTTATAATTAAATTGTGATATTATCACATGTTTAAATTTTGAATGAAATTTGAAATTCTAATTTTTAATAATATATAATAACACTATAGTAATATTTTATTTTATCATTGGCATATTATTTTTTATCTTCTTTGAACACTTTTTATCGATATTGTTGAAATGATAAGGAATTGTTAAAATAATTTTTATTTCAGAAGATATTATTATAGAAAATATATGTTTTTATCCTCAATAATTCTGTAATAATAATAATATTTTTTTGAATTTAATTTCTTAATGATTTTTGCGTAATTTTTGGGTTAATAATTTTTAACAAGATCATGTAGGATTAAAAACTTATGTTCAAAATATATTGAACATTTATTTTTTCACGTTAATGAAACCTGATGTATTCCAAAATATATCTAAATGATGGGAAGGTAATAATTAGAGCCATTGAGTGACTTATCAATGTCCATCGACACACACTCTCATTCACTAACATGCTCTAGTTGCTCATATGCTCTCACATGCTCTCATTTTTAATTATCTTTCTCTGTTTAGATTTAGAACAGAAATAAAAAATTACATCACTCAGAATTATAATTATCATTGTCTCGTTGTGTTTTTAATATAATTTTGTGGATTTTAGTAAACTATTCCTTGTGGTTTCTGCATTGAAGTCTCTCCCCTTACTACTTCTTCTATATTTTGTTGTTTAATATCATTATGTTAAGATAAAAAGGGTTTTATTCAATTAAATATAAAAAATAATGGGATTTCATTGTTCATGGTTACTAGATTCACCATTAATGATAGATTGTCTATTTTATCTATTTTGTTCTATAAAAAATAGAAATCGAAAGTTTTTGTATATTGGATACTATAAATGTTAAGGGACAAGTATATTAAATCCTTATGTGATTGAGGTTGTTTTGCAGTCATAACTTTAAGAACCATTTCCAAATATTTATTAACCAAATTTGT
Source organism: Viscum album (assembly GCA_963277665.1). Lineage (NCBI taxonomy): Eukaryota > Viridiplantae > Streptophyta > Magnoliopsida > Santalales > Viscaceae > Viscum > Viscum album. The sequence continues at coordinate 1,253,637,438 of OY728157.1, read as the reverse complement.
TTTCGTATATTCTTTCCACATATATTATTATTCTTCACATTCATTATTTATTCAAATCTATTAATCCATAAAATAACATTCTTAATCAATTTTTTATTGAAAAAAATTATTATTTTATTTGATAAGTTTTTTTTTATATTATATTTTATTATTTATCATTCAACATTGATTAACATATTTTATTTTTTATTTTTTATTTTCTTTTTTCTTTTAAAAATAAGTTTTAAAAATTGGATTGTTTTACTATATTTTTAAAAGATAAATTAACCCACCCCTCATATTTCTATATTACATTTCTCCCTCTTATATTCTCTCCACTAATGTTCCCAATTATGTATTTTTCTGACACAAAATCATTGTCTATTTGGTCCATGTAATTTTAAATATCTAGCATCACCACCTTTAACTTAATGTTTAATGATTGAAAACATATGAACATATATAGCGTGATTTATTCTCTAGTTTCCACTTATAGTGATAATTGACATAGGTATCTATGTTAGACTAGGTATTTTGTAACCGGGATGTTTTAATACATGTTTATTGAAGAAATATATTATTCACAATGATCAAAATGAATATGAGAATGTTTTTTACACAATTCCTCAAATCCATTCTATGTTAGACCTTGGTATGATTTATATTAAAGTAGTTGGAACAACTGTTTTCAAGCCACATGCTAAAGCATATACATAGTGAAATTCACATTAATTGTTGTTTAGGTTACCATGAAATTAACAATTTTATTTATTCTACGAAGACATGGTTTTTATTTTTTAGGTCTTGATCCACCATAAACGATTAGTTTAATTTAAAATTGGAATTTAATAAAGTGGTCCACAATATGTGCTTCCACCATTCGAGATCTATTGACTATATCTTGAATGACTTCAGTGGTATTTCTAATAAGATGTTTATTTCCGTATTGTTCAAGTTGTACTATTGTATCTATACAATCCTCTTACTAATTTCATTGTATCTAAAATTGTGGAAGCTTCCAATATTGAATTAAAATTAACCAATTAGTCCTAACATAAAAATTTAGTCACATAACTTTTGTTATAAAATAATTCATAACAAGAAGATCAAAAACATCAAATATAGGATAATATTTTAGTTTAAAGTATCTTTACTAATGTAATATATTGAACACTCATAATTCAAACCAACAATAATGATGTAATGATAATTCAATAAGTGTTTATCAGTACATTTTATATCAAAACAAACCAAGTAACATGATTTTATGTATACCATGGTTCTCAACACCTTTTTTAATATACATTTTCTACTAGAAAAAAATATACATTCAATCCCAATATCCCATTTGGAAGAAAAATCCTAAATAATACAATTTATTACACATACAATCTAACCACTTTATTAAAGGACCAATATTCCATCATAATTTATTAACATATCTCATATAATCTGGCTTATAATTAATGGAATATGTATTATCAAATCATTATAAAACATTCCTTACATAAAAAATTAAAAATAATATAATATAAAAAGTAGAATATAAATATAGTTTTTGAAATATAATAAACCAAAAATCAAATGAGATTATGAAACTAGAATTAGATTCATAATAGTGAAATATACCAAAATTGTATACATAATACAATGATTCAAGGAAAAATGGTCAATGTTGTTTCACTTTGCAAATTCCACAACAAGAAAGTCTCTAATCTCCAACCCCCAAAAGACATGACTAAAACATAATTATTTTTCACTAGAAATGTATGAAATAATCCCATTACCTCTATAATTGTAAAAAAAAATTATTAATACCATGGGGAATGTGTAGGGATAGGTGAAAAAATTCGTACAAAATCCACAAAACACCCCTATTAAGATTCTAATATGGAAATATTTTATCTCAAAGCTATATATAAAATGATATGACAACTAGTCAAGATGATAAGTTATAATATAGTAGTAGTGGAAATAAAACATGCAATGATGACCCCCATGCCATGAACACACTGACCCATGAATGTTTCCAACAATAAAAATTCTATATTGTCCTCAAAACAGTATATAGTAACATGTGATACACATCCCTCCATACCAATATCACCACCAGGTGGAATAATCCTGTTTTTACTAACTCATACACAAGTATCCATTTTTAAAATAATAAGTCCCCCAATATAAAAAATGTAATCAATCAATCATGTCAAATAAAAAATCCCTTACTCAAAAATTCTTTGGTTATAAAAATAATATTTATGCATTTTATCAAACTTATTGTGATTGAGTCCCATAACCATTACGTTTGTAGCCTCACCACCAAAGGGGTATCCAAAACAAATTTTTTAGAAATTATCATTTTCAAAATAAAGTAACGCTTTTAGATAAATAAATCAAGTTTTATAAGTATTATAGTTTTATTTATTACACTAACCTCGCCACATTAATTTTGAAAACACTCTCTGTGAACATGCAGATCCAGACACTTATCACTATCCCTTTAATAATTCAAAATAATTTTTTTTCAAAATTAATCACTGAAAAATAGATTTGGGAGTATACAACCTTTTTTTTGGTCCTTCAATGATATTATGAGATTAAAAATATGGAAATATGTAATTATATCTCTTTCCTACAATTTCCAAGTACCAATACATAAGATATGGTGGAATATTCCACCATATTGAAGAGAATCCCAAAAAAACACAATGTTGAATTTGTTTGTTTTAGATCCCATAAAATATAAGGACGTGATAGTGATTTATTTGAAAAAAAATGATTAAAACAATTCATATTTAATTAATTTTTGACTAATGGTTGGCAGGATAGTTTGGTAAATCATTTACAAACCATGCAATGTTTAGCTTTCTTGAAAATTATAAAGTATCTTGGTTACCATATCTTTTTTATAGAGTGTACAGTATCTATTTTTCTACACTCATTAATTCATTCAATTTTTCACCGTTAGATGGGGAATCTATATAGTTTCATCCCTATGCCAACTACACACACTGATGAATCCCTCAAAACCATCGAGAAATCTTATAGAACCTACTAGATCCAACACTAAACCATTAATAACTTATTATGATAAAATAAAAAAGGTTATATATTAGAATAAAGGTGATATAATGATATAAGATTTCAATAAGATTTCAATATTTTACCATATGTTTGATCTCATTTTATTATTTTTGAATTTTATCACGGTGAATAATTTTTACTTGAGCAATTTATTTTTATGATTAAAAATAAAACTAACCATATTAAATATTTATATTTTTTTATTCCATTTAATAAATACAATTATATATTTATAATTTATAAAATTATTATAAATTAATTAAAACTTAATAATTTTATAATGCATTGAAAATGATTTCAAGAAAACATTCAACATAAATTAAAAAATGACACTTATATCTTTTAAAATTACGGATATAATTTTAAATTATATAATATTACATATAAAGTATATAATTTGTCCATAAAATAGGTTCATATACTTTTTTTAATATTTATATTCTACCAATTTCAGAAATGTCAATGTATTTTGAAAAAACATTATTTTTTACAACATATTAAAAAGGTCAATATTTAAAAAAATACAAATTCATTGAAAAATTTTCATTATTATAACAAAATAATAAATTTTATTTTTTAAAAATAACATTATAAAATATAGAAATTCATGTTTAAGATGCAAATAAAAAAATTGAAAACTATATTTATAGGAAAATATAATTTTCAAATATTAATTATTCGTCCTTTTTCCTATAAAAAATTACATTATTGTTAATTTTATTTTCTTATAAATAATGGATTTTATAATCATTTAATGATAATATAATTATATTTTTAATATAAAAATGTATAGCACATAAAACAATTCATAGAAAAAATACATTTTTACATATAAAATGATCTTATTATTTTTATAGTTATAAACATTGAATATTATCAATGAATTAGTACTAGTATTGATCAATACATTTCATTAAAATTCTAAAATAAAAATTATTAAATGAATAATTATATTAGAAATTATATTTTTCATTATCCTAATTTATACTTACACCATCCGTTATGATATCTGCAAAAGTTATATGGATAAAAAACCTACAGTGGTCGTTATGGTTGGAGGTTAATCTATCACGATTCATATATAAATTATCATAATCATAAAATATTCCACATATTATTTCATTCATACTGTAATTTTTTGTTTTTATATTTGGTTTGGTTTTAGGAAAACACCAGTGAATCCAGAAGCCATCGAAGCTCAAAAAATGAGTTTTATAAACAATAGGAGTACTACCTGATTCCATATCCTTCCTTTATCTACATAAATTTTTTTATATGCTTACATTTATTTATAATAAAAAAATTAATTAATTTATTATAATGAACAAAATTGATTATTTTATTATATGTATGAATTTTTTTTAGTTTTGTGTTTCGTGTAAAACATTATATTCAACATAGTATTTATTTATATGAAAATTAGTTATAAAATATCAATATTTTATATTATCCTCCTTAAAATGAATTTAATCGCCAAAAATTTATTTAACTCTTAATAATGAAATAGTAAAGGGTATCTATAATAATGAAAAAACATATTTATAAATTATTATTTTATATTTGTATCAGTATCATAGGTCAGACTAGGAATGATTCCTATACAAATTAATAAACATATATCCTTATTATATAATTTCTAAAACAGTTTTAGAAAATCTGATTCCTTAATTTTCTTATATGATAGAGATTTTTATATTAATGCCTTCTAGAAAATTATTTTTAGCATCTCAATTCTAAAAAAATAATAAAACAAAAAAATTAATAATTATATTATCTTATAAAATTAAACCATCATATGAATTAATGTTTTCTTTATAGAAACCTATTTCTTAGCTTGTGATTCTTTTGGATTGATCTAGTTTTCATTACATTATGAACTCGTATATTTTTAACATTATCCCTAAAATATTTTTCTATAAAAAATAATGGTATTTTTTCCAAAAATTATAATATTTAAAATCTTGTAAATCTATTCTCTAAAAATTCAAATTACAAATTAACTATAAAAGTGAATATTAGTTAAAATATAGCTTGTATTTGGAATATTTTAATTTTAATATATGATATTAAAATGATTTTATATTATTTTCTCTATAAGGGTCTAAATACTTATAGTTTAACCCTTTGTGTGTTTTCGATGTTCATGGATCTTGGATGAGGCATTTCTTGGGTCTAGAGGTATGTGGTGAAAAAAATATAGAAGCATGTAAAATACAGAACGTGTAAGTGTTTCATGATTTGTATTCATAGTTCATGGGCTGTGTGAGGGATAGTTCATGACCTGATATCTATTCATATCTTTTTTAGGGTGGTTAATGTGGTGTTACATGATTTTAAATAATTCGTTTTTAGATAATTCAAGGAGATGTGTTTTTAGTAATATCTAATTACTGAAATTTACATGATGATAATTGGATTGACGTTGTGTAAATAACTTATAAAATGCACATATATTTTCCGTAGCGACCAAGGTTTTCCTCAAAACTGAAGGATTCTCTCGATTTATTAGTGTCCTAAGATACATTGTTCTTAGTTCATGGGAATCCTTCAACAATGATCGATTCATAGCCATCCATCTTTGATTGATTGAAACTTTAGGCAAGTTATACATCTTCTCTAATGATTATTTTATATGATTTCTCTTGTTTCTTAATTTGATGCATTGGAAAATTATTTCCATGTCTCAAATTGATTTTTATTTCTTTTTTTATTGGTATAATTTCCTAATGAAATCATAGGATGGATAAAACTTATAGTGGGATAGGTAATTGGGATATACAACATTTTTCAATTACCATTTATAGAACATTGACACAATTTCAGTTTAGGATTCATTTTCTCCCCTATATTTATATTAATTTTTATTTTGACCATGTATTATCCCTTTATATGACAGATAAATTAACATAATATTGGTTAAATAAGATAAATGAATAATTTTTTTGTTATAAAAAATTGATGTTCTTTATACCATCTTAAATGTTAGACTATTGATTTGTAAGATAGGGTGATACCTATGATATTATTGTCATAATGTTTGGTGATTATATGGATTTACATGTGGTTCTTGATCGAAATTGGTAAAGAATGAAAATTTGGATTTAATTGAAAAAAAATTAACTAAGAATAATTAATAATTCATGTTTATAGTCTTGTTTTTCTTTTAATTTGATGATGACCAAATTTATTCAATTCACATGTATAATTAAATGTTATTTCATATGATGAATGTAATTGTTAAAAATTATGAATCATGTTAATCTTTTTTTATAATTATATAAAGGCATGTAAAATAATAATTTTCCTCCTCACAATTTGAATAAATAGTTTTAATTATACAGATAATGTCTCATCATTTGATAACATGTGATAACAAGATGCCAAATGATTCCAATAATTATATACAATTAATAATAAATTAGTTAATTAAATATGGAATAAAAATGATTATATGTAAATGAATATTTTTTGGGCCTTTGTTTATAATTTAATTATGATGTACAAAGTACCCTCAGTTTGGATCCGTTAGAAATCATATATTTGTGATGAACGGATGCCATGTTTTAGGACCTGGGATTCCATGTTTGAGGTGATTGTTTTTTATGATTTTATTATTATATTTTAGAAATGTGATATTCATTATGTGAGGTGATATATGAAGGTGGGGCTCAGATGTTATTTTGAGCCTAGTATGGATGATCCTTGGATGGATGATGTGATATTGGGAAGGGAGACTAAAATGATGTGTTATAATTTAACACATGTGATGGTGATATGCTTAATTATATGCATGAAGGTGCCATGAATCATGTAAGATGTGATGGAATGAGTTGATGGTGGGCTTACAGATTGATGTTATTATATTATTTGTGATTATTTATTATGAATCTATTATGTCGATGATGGATGAGTTGATGGATTCATCATTTCTTCAATTCCCCACTGCATGTGGTAGCTAGATGTGCACGGTTTCATGTTACCACCTTTTGTTTTTTAGGAAGATTTTCTAGATCACATGAACAATGTAATGACTCTAATAATGAATAAATAATTCCTAACCCATAAGGTTGGTAATGTTGTAATATAAATGAAAAAATATGTAAATATTATTAAAAAGGAACATTGTTGGATTATAACTGGAGGGAACATTCATTACATGGATGATTCATATAATTTAAAGTAATTTTATATAATTTTATTGGGTAATTAGTGGATAATGAACTATTTATCTGATGGAAATGATAAAAAGGATATAATTAATTAATATATCCCTTTTAAATGATTGTGTGATGTAGGATATCTAGTCATAGTTGTGGAATATGTGAGTCTGAGAAAGTTTAGCAAAAGAGTAGTCTAGGACTAGGTTATATCTATAGTGTGGTTTTGAGCTAGATTATAACCATTATATTCTCTGATGTCATATTATCCCTCTCCCTTGTTTTTAGGGAGTCTATATCCTAGTGTACTCTTGGTGGTTATTTTTCCAAACATATTAATGTGAGGAAGGATGGATGACTACACCCTCAAGAACATTTCACTAATCTTAATAGTTACATAATCTAGTATTCTGAGTAGTTAGTTTTCCTATATATTTATATATAAGTATGTGGTGTATTTTTTTATTCTGCCCACATGTATCCCCATATATATTTTCCAAATTGTATTTATATGTATGACATGTATAGGAAATGATATATTGAGGTACATTCTTGGGGTACATTCTATAATGGATCTAACTATAATACTTGATATATGATGCATGTCATACAGGATTTGGTGACTCTCAGAAACTACTAGGATATGATATATGGATAAGTGGATGTGATGATGTGATGATTTAATCCAATGAGATTCCGGTTGTGATACCTTTCCTTGTTTCAGTTGGACTAAATTATTTTGGATATAGAGGGATCAAGACATGGGATGTTTGGTAAGAACGACAAACCTGTGGGGAATAGGGAGTAGGGTAGCCTTGATTATTCATTTTTTAATTATATTCTGATGTCTATGAGATTCTATTTTAGAGTTATCCATAGTGATTCTGCTGATATAGTATAAATATTTTTGTGTAGAGTTAGTTTCATTTTTTGTCACTATGCATTAGTCAGATTTCTTTATATTTTTCATGAGAGGATCTTGTGAGGATCTTACTGAGTATACTATTGTTCTCACTCTCTTTATATAAAAATTATTTTCTAGGTCATCAAAAATAATTTTTTGATCAGGCTGGATACTACTAGATCAAAGTTTTTTAGGAGTTGTTTGGGATTCTTGGTCAGTACCATCCTTAAATTTTGATACTTGGTGTTTTTATTTTAGTTATTGTAGTAATTTATGAAATCGAACGTTTTCACTTGGGTTTTATTTATATATTTCGTTGAGAAGGTTATCCGTGATATATATATATTGTACTTATATTATTCATATTTTCTTATAGTATAATTCCTCCCAAATTTATTTTCAGGATACCCCAACTGCTAGTCACCAACCTGTGGCCTACTCGTGGCAGCACTTGGGATGTAACCATCTCCCTTTTCAAATTTATGGACATGGTGGTGTAAACATTTATTTGATGGAATTCTAACCGATTGTGGTCATATTTTTTGTTGTGGGGTACGATGTATTTTGAGTTGGAATAGTTATAATTTCATGGGTTGGTATAGAAATGGTTTAATACAGGTTTAGTGAGGGATGTAAAAATGGAATATGAGATAAGAAATCATTATTTTTTCCAATAATGATAATATTCATGGGTATCTAAGATTTCTAAGACTAAAAAAAGGAGAGGTGATGGATTCATGATAGATTCTTAATAAAGGATCATGATTCAATTTTCTTTTATCCTATGTTTTAAATTCGTAGACCATGGGATAATTTATAACCTTAAAATATAATAAAATAAGTAACTAATTACTGTCAAATATTGCATATTCTTGGATAAGGAACTCTAATTGTTTTTTATTATTCATGAATGGCTCCATTTCAACATCCTCATATTGTTTATGAAATTATATTCAACAGTATGTTCTAATATATTTCTATAGAGTGGAGGTTGACGATGAAGAATATTTGAGGGGGGAAGTCCATGAGTTTCCATTCCAATTTTTGAAAAAGTATGAGGTATCCATTTTAGATTACTTGAAAGAATAATATTTATAGGATGATGAGACAACTTTCTGATTTATTTTTTATCAGAAAGAGTAGTGGTCTTCATTTGACAGGATGATTCCATTTAGAGTGGCGAAGAACTACTGGTTATCATTCTTTGGAGATTGTGATGCTTTTTTTTCTTGTGGGAGATGTTTCAACACCAGTTTGGAGAAATATTTCAATTTTTGGACCACAATGTTTTTTAGGAACCATGACCCACTAACCATTGTATAGGGGAGTTCAAGATTTCAATTGTTCGGTTTCCATTTCATGACCATCTTTTGATATTCTTTATTCAAATATCATGTTGTTCTTTCCATTATGAGGAATTTCAGAAATGATTCTCATATATATATCTAATTACATGTCACCACCTTTATGATGAAGACATATCTGGATTTGTTTGTGGGAGAATATATTATTGATAGAAAGTTTTCCAGAAGTATATCATTATGATATAGGTGTTTTTGGGATTCCTCATGACATAGAGATATAATTTAGGGTAACCTATTTCTTGAACTGAAGAGTTTTCAGTCTGTAGGGGGTTGTTCCAAGACCTCTCCATATATTGTTTTCTAGGGGAGGTGGATCCTAGAACATTTACAAGGGTTCCGACATATTATTTTTATATGAGGGATGAAGACATCGGTAGAGTAAATGTTTTACCTATATGAGTATTCAGTGTGTTCTAGGTATTCTTCTTTAGGTTTTTCAATTGAGACAGTTCAAGCCAATGTCGCAGTAGTAGGGTTTTATTTTTTGGGATAAGTAGATATGTGGTGTTTAAATAGTGTATTTCCATAATATATTCCATGTACGTAAAGAAAAGATAACGATAATGAAGGTGGTAATCAATAAGGTTGGATGGGTTGTGTTTTAGGTCAAGGTTGACTTCATTCTGTTGTGTTGCTCGCACCAGCGGAACCATACATCATTATCGGTACCCTACTCTTGTGTCCAACATTGGAGCATGGTTTTTTTATTCAAGAGTGATTCACTCTTTTATATCACTATCCCTCATCCATTATTTGGGAAACAATGATGTGTGACTTACATTTCTCTTTCCATTGACAATTCTTATTAGATGTTGACCTGATTTATATGAATTATGTAGATATCGTGAACTAGTGGTGAGGAATCATAGATCGTGGGTAGATTTAACTTATTTATAAATATAGATATATTCCATCACCTTCATCTTGGATTAGTTGTACTAAATATAGGATATTTATTATTTCATTATTAGTTAGATTGTGTCATATGATGCCGATAGATATCAAATAGTGTTTGTTGGTGATAGAGTCCCTAATATGGTTTTGAGGCTTGATCCATCCTCATCTTTTTTAATTATCGAGTATATTAGGTACTCTTAATAGGTTCATAAGTCAGTGTTACCCAAGGTTAAATAAGAGTACAATGATTTTTTTCAAGAGGAGGTTTTTCAATTTCCTCCATGATGGGTGATCTGGTTTGGGATCTATATATAGTCAGGCATGTATTATGTCTCAATGTCTCTATAATGGATGATACCATCTTGGTTTCAAGACCAATGTATAAATATCACTGATATATTTCATAGTTGTTTTTTCCAAAAAAAAACTTTTCACCTTGGGGTACACTAGTTTTTTTTCATGAAGAAGGCCGATGGAAGGTTGTATACCTCTATAAATTATCATTTCTTAAACCAAGTAATAGTGAAGGGATGTTATACACATCCATAGATTGATTATTTATTTGAAAAATTAAAGTGAGAAATATGGTTATAAAAAATAAATTTATGGACACGATATCATTAGATGTGTTTAATGTATCGGGATATTCAGAAGTATTTTTTCTGTTTTCATCAAGAGGATTATGAGTTCATTGGGATGCCTTTTAGTGTGTTGAACAATCTGTCCATGTTCCTGGTGTTGATGAAACCAATGTTTAAATAGTTCTTGTATAATTTCTATGTTATTTTAATTGATGATATCTTTATGTAATCTGCATCTGATGAGGATAATGAAAAGGATCATCATGCTATTTTCATATTTCTTCATCAAGATAAACTATTTAAGAAGCTATTAATGTTTATGTTATATCCCTAAAAATTCCATTTAATATGGTATGTTCTGTCCCAACAAGGATTATTTTTATGTCCATTAATAATATAAATAGTTTTATTTATGAATCCCCATGACAGTGGGAGATTTGTGAAGATTACTTGATCCTATAGCCTATTATAAGTTTTTTAGGTAATTTTAATCATGTTTCAACACCTATTAAAGTGTAGAACTAGAACTATCATTAATTATTATGGTCAATACATTATCAATAATCTTTACTAATGGGGAATTTGTTCAACTCTCTAGTATTTTTTATTCCTACAGACGGTGGCATATTTTAGGTTTTCATTAAAACTTCACGTCTTGGGTTGGAATATATTATGATACAATAGAGATCAATTTCTGTTTATGCTCTAAATTTTTACATCCGCATGAAAATTATTATGCCACCCATTATCTTAGGTTGGTAGAAATTATCTTTACATTGATGTTGTGGTTACATTACCTATCTACTGAGTGTTTTTTATTTTTTCCCAACTATAAGAGCATCAAATATTTCTTTTCTAACATGAATTTTAATTCAATTTTAATCAATGGATTCAATTATTACATGATGATGACTTTGAAAATGTTTATACTCTACGATAGGTAAATGGTGTAGCTGATTCACTGAGTAGGGAGTCACATAGGGATTCTTTGCAAGAATTTGATGATTTCTAGAGTGTAATGGAGTGCTATTAGCAATGAGTCAATATTATTTAGAGGTAAAGGGTATAAGTTTTATATTCCATATGATGGTATATTCATCATTATTGTAGTAGGTGGATGTGTCCCAATTGGGGAAGTTTTTGGTGATATCTTGTAGGAAATAGTTTTTTTGGCGATGAACCAAATGGTTGGTATAATGATGGACTGCACCAGGGGTTGTTTCATTGAAGTAATTGAATTCCATCAAAAATTCATGATATGATTCTCTATGGGTTCCAAAACAGACCTTTAATGGTACATCCTATTTTGAGAAAATATGAACCAGGATTTGGGAGGTCATATTTTGTGGCCTTAGTTGAATCATGTATTTGATATGATTGTTTCTTGAAGTTTGACCTAACAAAAGGTGAAGGAAAATCAATGTGTTCCATGTGGTTTTCACTGGATGTTAGATTTTCCCCCATGGATGTTTGAGAAAATATCAATGGACTTCATCACTTATTTATATCAACCTCAAGGTGGCTATGATGTTTTATGTGTTATAAATAAATTTTAATGAATTCTTTTCACTTTATAGAGGTTGGGGTATTGAGATTACTAGAGGTTTTTTCAAGGAAGTATCATTAGGATGTTTTTCAATACCAACACGTCCCACAGATAATCTTCAATGATCGAGATCCCCGTTTTAGCTTAATTGTATAGTGAAGTCTGTTTAATGATTTTTGATATTGTTTATGCCTTAAAATTGGATTTCATTTGTAGATGGATGATTAGACAAAACAGGCCATCCATAATCGTGAAGGAATGTTGGGGACATATGTCTTATATTCATGGATGTTCATGTATGAGGCATTGAACTTGGTCATGTTTTAATAAAATTATATATTCCACTCTGCTATTGGTATGAAACCATTTGAAAGCTTTTATGACTATGTTTATTTTTCACAATTGTGCTGAATTGATGTACTATAGGAGTCAATTCCCTAGCAATAGGTAGTAAAAAATATGAAGGAGATGGTATATATAATTCTCAAGAAGATTAATGAAGTGAATGCTCTTTATAAAATCTATATCATTAATAGGAGGATACCATTTGGGGTTTGATTTTGGAGATCATGTGTATTTGAATGTGAATACACATTATGAGAAACCAATGTTTAGTCCACGAAGTAATCATTCTCCCCATGTTGATGGGTTTTTTGGGTTTTTTGGTCCTATTTTAGTCGTGGTGTATCAGATTGAACTTCCTCCATATATTATCAAAATATTTAATGTTTTTCACATATATCATATCAATCATTATCTTTACAAAAACTCGTATTTCATCGATTTAGTTGTGATTGATGTTAATAGCGATGTGACCTGGGAGTATAGTCCCTTGGAGATGCACGACTTCATAGAGAAGTTATTTCATTAGGGTTATATTCTATTATATCATGTCATGCGGTAGAAAAATTTTGTTAAATAGATTGCATGGGAACATGAGTCACATATGTTCACTCAGTACCCTAATATATTTTTATTCTTATCTCTTGTATTGTAAATTTTTTTATTTTGTGTGTGTCGATCCATATGGATTATGAGAAGGATTACTCTAATTTATAGTTGTGTATTTACTCTAATCTATGAGGTATCTCTCCTAGGATAATGTTTATGATACAATTTCTTCTTCTTCATGGATTCATGTTGTTCCTCTGATTAGTTTTTTGAGCTCATTTGATAGTGAGATCTATGAATGGTATCTCAGGGGGTGGCTGTTTGGATTACCCATTTACATTTTCCTTCAAGGCTAGGTTCTATATTCTTTTATATTATAATTGTTTAAGTGGTATCTAATATAACATCATGAATTTGTTTAGTGGGACCCATTACATTTCTTTGAAGCTCAAGGTGAATAGTGTAGGACTAGAGTGCATCTGGGGGATTGTGGATGAAAATACTGTAAGAAGGGACAATAGAAGGTGTGTAAATATATCAAATCTTGTATACATAGTTTTTGATTTGTAGGATATATACTTCATGGTATGAAATATATTCATATATAATTTTAGGATAGATAACATGGTATTACATGACGTGTAATAATTTGATGTTAAATTATTCAAGGTGAATAGTTTTTTCGGGATATTTTAAGAACCACAGTTATACAATTTCAAATGATTTCATACTATGTGAGAACCCTATGAACTATAATAATAAATATTTAATGGGATAATGTTTTACTCAAAAACTATGTCTTCCCAAAATTTCTTGGAGTGTATTAACCTTTATTTTATGAATTATGGTAATCCATCAACTATGATAAATAATTGGCATTATGTATTTGATCTGTATTGATTCTAGGTACATATTACCACATCTCTTAGGGTACTTCAATCATGTTCCTTAAATTTCCTGCTTTAATTATATGATAGATCATCTTCGTGTTTCTAATGGTGATTTCTAGGTTTTTTGGTGTGGTTATGACATAGTGACGTTGGAGGGTTTTAACTTCTTTTGAAACCGGTGATTGGGATTTGGGACACTTTTTTGTTCTCATGTGTTGAAACTCATTTCTTATGAGTTTGGGGATAAATTTCCTCCTTTATTTATTTATGGGTAATCATAAATTGATCATTGTTTATCAATTTTTAATGAAATTAAATTAACCAAATAGTATCTAAAGTAGATTAATAAATAATTGGATAGAAATCACATGTTCATGTGCTTTATACTGTGATAATGATTTCCCACATGAATTTATAGATAGTGGGATATATACACTCTAATTGTTATATTATCTTGTGATTATATGGATTAAATTATTGTTCTTGATATAAATTAGTAAAGAACATTAATCCATAATAAATAGAAAATTATTTGACTTTAAAATAATTAAAGAAGATAAATATTTGAAATATGATTTATTTTATAATTTTATGATGATAAAATTTATGCAATAAACATGTATAATTAAATATTATAACATATGATGAATATAATTGTTATAGAATTTTAATGTTTATTTTTATATTCAAGATAATGATAAAAGAGGAATGTTAAATAATAATGGTTCATCCCATAGTTTGATGAAACTTGATTATTAGTAGATATAATATTTAGCCTTTTATAAATTATGATACATTTGATGCCTTAAGATGCCCGTAGTTGGAAAAAGTGAATAATGAATTGGTTAATTCATGATTGTTTAAAAAACTATTGTTTGATAATGGTAATTTTTGGGCCGTCAGTTTTCTATTTTCTTATGAAGGCATATGTTCCATGTGTTTGGATCCTTGAGAGCACTAATGTTATTGAAGGCATGATGCCTTGATTTAGAGACATGATTTACCTATTAGTTTTGAATGTTTGTTTAATGATATTATTATTATGTGATCATGATTTGAGATTCTATATGTTATGTGATATGGGGCTGGGAGGACAATATTTGAAGTAGAGACTGGGTTGGATAAACTGATATGGGCACGGAAGGCCAAGTTGATTTTGTAGAATATTACACCTATGATGGTTCGATTATCCGAGGTATGCATGTGGGTGTTAGGTGTGGTGCTATATATGATGGAATATATTGAACCTATGAATTTCAATCGATGTTATGCAATTATTTTGGAGTGAAAAAAATTGGTTGATTGATGGGTTTATTTGTATAGCTGTATTCTTTCTACACTTCTTATGATATTTGGATTTTCTTACTTGCATATTTTTTCTTGGATGGAAATTATTATGGTTTCCTAAAGTAACTTGATTATAAAATGATGATAATAATTAATAAATAATTCATATCCCATGAGGTTAGTGGTAATGGGATGGACATGCTAAATGATATTAAGCTTAAAAATATGCAAACTTGGTTTTAATGATATGTGGAATAATGTTATTGGTAAATTAATGTATAATGAATTAATTAATTGAATGAAATGATAAAAACTAATGAGGAAATTTTTATAGAAATTTTAAATTCTTGTCTTCTTATAAGATATCTGGTCCTCGAAGTGGCTGTTGGGATTTTGAATGATGATAACTGTAGTTGATTATAAGACAAGTTTATTCATATAGTTTAATTGTGAGATATATTATATCTTTTATAATAATAGATTTCAGATGCTACAACCAAAATTAATAAGGATGATTGATACCTAGTATACTTTATGAGGGTATTTTCCCTAACATTCTTATGAAGGATGGATGGCTATCTACCCCCTCTGATCCCTCTATATTAACATGGTATCTATTTGTATATGTCTGCACATTGGTAAGTTATCCAATATTGGTGTACATAGGGTTGTAACGGTTTTTTTATTTCACACACATGTATCCCTACATATAGTATCTGATGATTATTATAGGCATGATATGTATATGATGTGATGGATTCATTTACTTACATGGTGTATTGGTTGTAATTTCTTAATGTCTAATACCCGATAAATGATACATGTCATAGAGTTTTTGGTTCCTCTCAGATTTTTTTTACTATATAGGTCTATGTGTATGGGATGATGTGGAGATTTTTTGCTTGAGGTGTTTATTTACTCCATTACCATGTGTCTTTGTGTTGGATTATTTTGGATAGAGATTACCTAGGACATGTGATGTTTGGGCTAAGAGATAATGTAGTGGGTATATGGGAGGAGGGTACAACTGATGTTTCAATATTATATTATAATATGTCTTTTATGTGGTACATCATTAGAGTTGTACCTGGGGAGTTTGGGAACCTAGTGTACCTATTTAGGTGATGTGTTTGTTTTATAATAGTTTACTATTCCTTTTCCTGCTATCATTATATTTTAAATGAGGGGATCAAGGGAAGATCTTTCTATGTATACTATTATACTCACCCTACATATATAATTTGTTCAGGTCATTCTGAGTAGTTTTTATATTAGGATAGATATTACTAGCTCATAGATTTTCAAGAGCTATTTTGGATTCATAGTAACTACCATCTTTACAATTTTTTAGTAGTTATTGTCATTTTAGTTGTTTTATTACAATTTGAAACTGCATGTTTTCACTTGGATTTTATTTATATATATTTCTAAGAACATGATAATTGTTTTATATATCATATATCTTTATTATTCATATTCCATTATATGTTAATAACTACCATATGAATGTTTATTATCCCATCGGTTATAGTCACCATCCCAGGGCTAAGTAGAGGTACAACTCAGGTAGTCCCCACCTCCGATTATTTATTGTCATCCTAGGGGGATACACATTGAGGGGATGGTGTCATGGAATTATTTATAATAACGCGTTCATTATTTCTTTCTATTTTTTAAAATCCATTATTATTCATTTCAATGGGCATGTAAATCAGAAAATCATGTTGCCCATGAGTATTAAATTAATTGTGCAGTTCTTCCACATTATTATCCATAATTTTAATATTGAGTAAATAAGAACCCATAACGTTATTGGTTATTACAACTAGGTTCATTTGTACTAGAGACTACATCAGCTTATTTTAGTATAAAATCCTCTTTATTTTGAATTGTACTCCTCTCTATTTTTAGTTAAACCCTATCATAACCATCATTGGGTGTTCATTGGGTGGATGAAGGAATATTGGGTGTCATCCAGGGGCATGGGGATTAGGGTTGTCACGACAAACATCATATTGATGCCACATTGGATCAATAGTGGCTTAACCAATAACCTTGTCTTTCAATTGGTCACACCTTCCATCTATTGAATGTAACACTTGAGTGATTATGTTCCATCAACTAGTTGATGGATTCCAGTAGCACTCTAATATAATCTAGGATCATTTTCATAAATGGTGGTTGTTTGTCTATTTATCCCTATTCTACGTAAAATATCATACATAATTTATCCCCACAATTTTTTATTGTATAATCCATATTCATACTCTACCTCTACATCATTCCTTGAAGAATCCCCCTAAACAATTGGTCGGTTGAGTTTCTATTTTATGCATTCAAAAACATAAGATAATTATATGTACATTTTACCATGTTATCCTATTTTATTTACTTTTTTGAATTCCCTCAATTTTTATTTCTCTAATAAGCCTTTTATTAAGGTATTTCATATAACTTCTCAATTTCTCTCATTTTAGAATGAATGAGGGCTTCATACTATATGATAAATCTTTTATATTTTCTATGTGTTTGGTCCTTATATTTTCCCAAAGGTTTTACAAAAATTATAAATTCATCAATAGATATTTCATGAAAACATATAATGAAACAACATGAAAATTTTATTAAAGAACTTCTTTATGAAATATATATGAATTAACACCTGATTATATGTGATTGTGACCTTTAAGAAGTCATGAATCAAATAGAATTACCTTATTCAGTGAATGAATATGAAATTGGTTTAAAGGACATGTTAAATATGAATTGGACCTCCTACAAGGTGGGGTGATTCCAAGTAGAAATATTACCATAAAATTTCCGTGAAATTGTTTTTTCATGGTAAATATTATTATTATATTTGTTTTTAA
This sequence comes from Viscum album, assembly GCA_963277665.1. Taxonomy (NCBI): domain Eukaryota; kingdom Viridiplantae; phylum Streptophyta; class Magnoliopsida; order Santalales; family Viscaceae; genus Viscum; species Viscum album. The sequence continues at coordinate 1,253,618,988 of OY728157.1, read as the reverse complement.
TTATAAACTCAATGAAAAAAATAATGGTTTTTGTTTTTAGTGGTTGAACAATGATCCATGAAGAAATATTGTTTATCATGATAATTAATTGAAATTTTAAAGCTAAATATGTGTAAAACATATATGATGTTCTCAGAGATATCCATTACTGGCCAATGTTGGTATGTCTAACCTTAGGTGTAACCGTAGAACATGATTATTATGTCAATTTATTATACGTTCATTAATTTATTTATTAAAAATTAAATTATTATTTTATTTAACTCCTGGATGTTATTATATATATATATACAATAGATTTATTTAGGGATTAAATTTGTGTTGGGATATAGAGTTATACTAACACACTAAGCAGTCTGTCAGGTAGTACCCAAACAAAATTCATGGTTGCAGGTCAGGATAAGTTTAAATTCCTAGATATTGATGTTTAAATATCATGTTAGGATAATTTATTTGAGATTTATAATATGATGAAAAATGATAAGTTTTGGGAAGTGTAATTATATTTGTTATTTTTTACTTTACAAACTTTTGTATATGATGTTTTTGTATTGACTATTTATATATGATTCACCTATAAAGAATAAATATATATGTTGAGATTTCTTGGGTTGTATTATTATTTCAAATTTTACATGGTGTTTTATTACCTATTATTTATTAAATGGTATTTTCCTTATTTTTTGTGATTCCACACTAACCATAGGGTACAGTATCCCTATGGGTTTCACATAGAACAAAATATATATTTTAAAAAAAATTGAATATGTGGAGTTATGCCTAATGTTATGTACCATACCATGTGAGGAAACAACTAGAGTTTACACAAGTGTTGGACATTTAAATATGAAAATATAGTGTAATTTTATTTTTTTACAATTTGGTAATGATATAAATGAGAATAGGATGTGATAGTTATTAGTAATAAGATCATGATTGAGAGTATATATCCAAATAATATGAAGATATCATGTTTTTAGGTATGGGGATTATTTTTCATGGAATTCAATTAATACAATTGTGTTATTTCAAATTGTATGATGAACCTGATTTTTATTATTATACAATTTTTATATTTTATATGTTGGGTAATTATATAAAGATATGACATGTATGTTTTTGAATCCTACTAGGGACATAATATTCAAATATTAGGATATAAATTTATTTTATCACATAGAGTGCGAGTGGGTGAATAAATAATAATATATTAATTTTAAATATTTATCCTATTTGAAACTGAACCTCCAGAACCGGTGAAGTTTCTCAGAAAAAACACACTAAAAAATATAGAACATTCCACATTTTTATATTTCAAATAAAAGGAATGACCCATGATGTTTACAAATTTATATACCCTTGTGTACTCTAAAAAATGTGGGTTAGTACCCCCCACATTGATTTATCCACTATGTCACAATCATATTACAACATGTACTAATCCCTTTGTCCACACCATTTTTTCAATCCTCTAGAAAATAAAATGACTATATAGGACATGATCCAACATGGATAGATAAAACCCAATGATCACATAAACTATCTGATCACTTCACCATGTGATTCTCTTCCTCCCAAAAAATGAATCAAATGATCTTATGTATTTGTGATTCTTATAAATGAACTTCAACACCCAATGATGATCTTGTCCTCTATGTATAAAAAATATCATCGTGATACGATTGATTAGGTTTTCTTAAATATATTAAAATTTACATCCTTGTAAGATCTCCTTCATCGATGATACTCTTCAAAAAATAATTTTCATGTAGTCGGTCTCTTATGAACTAATAGATTGTTATCAACTATTTTTGTTCCTTTTTTTAATTCAATATATTCTTTATTCTAGCTGATCACACCCCATTATAATGGATGGTAATGTTCCAATAAATGTGATGGACTTCTAGAATCATAATTTATTCTAAGAAAACCCATTCACACATTAATAAATCACCAATTAATTCATCACTAATAACAGCCACATATCATATCATAGGGATTCTCCCTCTTCATTACAGTGTGGGAATATTTACACATTTAATCCACATAATTTAATACTGAAAACTAATTTAATTATTTGTTTAATAATTGCATAAAACCACGTCCAATGCCAATGATTACATTAGAGATCGATCTATGAATCTCCAATGTTAATTTAGAGATGTTCCACACTTCTCAACCCATCATTCCATGCACCAGTGCAAGGTGATGTGTCCTTAAAAAATTTCCCTCAATATTCATAAGACCACTAATGTTTCCTCCCTAATTTGGTAATTTTTTATTCCAAATATAACTACCAATGATGAAATCATTCACCACAATAATGGATGTTGTCATTTTTTCTCTACTGACCAAGACATCGTTTAGATCTCAACACCAATTTTTGGAGTCCTCATCATTCAAGGTTATACATCATAACACACACTAATGGAACAACATGTATGGTAATGTTTATTTTTCTATATCAAAACTAGGTAGTTAAACTCCCATGTTTTTCCAACCATTATGGCCATTTGAGGCTCATATTTTTTTCAGAGGTGAATCAAGTCTTCACCACAGTTACCCTAACATGCACAATCCCTTTTTATATACATATTTATGTATATATTATTGTAAATACAAATTAAAAAATTGTGTGTGTTGTACTCATGAATTATTCTATAGCTTCACCAAAATACTTATCTATGGAGTGTACTCGAAAGTGGTGGTAGTATTCAAAACTTCGTGCCTTGATATAAGGTATGATATTCTTCCACCATCTCCAATAATCCTCCAAAATTATTTTTCCATCACCATGCTCATATAAAATTAATAGTTAATTTCAAACAAATATATTTCCGTCAACCATAACCATCAATCACATATTCTATGGTTCACTGGTAATTACAAAAAATACCATCACAATCCCCAAATATTTTCACAAATATCCTGCATTTAATTTTATTCATAATACTCTCCTTTATCCTCATAATATTCCCATATTAAAAATCCATATCACAATGAAATTAAAGGAATACATAATTGGATATGAATATTTCTTTTATTATAATTTTTCATCTCCTATGCTTGTCACACTATGGAGAGGCATTGAATCACATGATTCCTTAGAACAATTATGTTGATCAATCGATATTATATATACAAGGAGAAATATTTTATAGAAAAAAAAGATAAAAGTAATAAATTTTATCTATAAGTTATGTCATAAATCATCATGTCATGACATGCTCAAAATAAAAATTAGACCACACATCAAAGAGAAATAACTTTAACAGGAGCATCCTTGCAAATCTTAGTAGGCCATTAAAACTATTCGATAAAATGATATATATTCATTTTTTTCTCATTAAAATCTTGACCAACCAACCCATTGATAAATATGTTTAAAATATTAATAATAATGGAATAAATGAAATTTTATCAAAACTTATTTCTTGGATATCAAGTTTTCTATAAATTCCAAATTTTAAAACATTGTCTTCAACTGAGATTATTATAATGGAATGCACTCAATTCCTCTTTTTAAAAGGTAACTACTTAATGTTCATCTCATAAATTTTTTTTAGTAATGAAATAATGATGTAACTCTGTAAATAATCATTATATTTTCAAAACGATATAAAAATGATTATTAGAAAAAAAAATAGATAACTCTATGTGTTTCAAGGGAAACCATTAGGCCATGTGCCTCCTCTGAACATATGAATTTAATTTCTTCTAATATCAACATCATTATTTTCTAAATAATATTTCTTCACCTTATGTATTAATAAATATTCAATTCAATTTGATTTAATTGTTATTAAAATATACCAAATTTTCTCACATCTATCACACTTCTCCAAATTATAACTTTTAAACTTCATCTTAATGACTTTACCCTATTCTATCAACAAAATTTTATTTATCATAATATTCATAAACATATTCTCACCAATGTTACTCATTTTTATTTCCTCTTCATATGTATAAAAATCTTGAACTATAATGAGTAATCTTGGTGTCCATACCCTCCAAAACAAAAACAATATCCCTTGAATTTTGATGTGCTATATAGGTTATAGATTTGTTTAGAATATTATTAATATTATTATTGTGGATCATAAAATTTCTTAGATAGTTTTTTAATTCTTGAAATACTCTTTTAATTCTCATGTGTGGAGTTTTTACTCATAATACTCATATAATCACATTGAGAAGCTACATCACTAGACCCCAGAGTTATATTTTTAGGCAGAATATGTGTTACTTTGATCTTATATTTTCATATTCATTATAATATACTCTTATTATCAAGGTATATTTCATGAAATATTCTATATCCTTTTCTAAATTAATTTGAACTAAAAAACATACAGAACATATCTCATAATTTTATTCTTATATAACCATAAAGTTCATATTGTTATAATATATCAAGAAAATGTTTTACATATTAATCTAAATCAATATATAGTTAATATATATAATAATTATATCATATATAACATTATAAAGTTTATGGAACCATGAAAAATTAAAAGGACTACAATTACAAAACCAAAAAAACATGGATTAAATGTAATTATTACTCAGAACTATTATTTTAACAAATAATTGTTAATAAAAGAGTGATAAATGATTAGGGTGAATTTTTGTTATTTTTCTAAAATAGTTGAATTATTGGTGAATTGTAAAATATTATAATTTTGAATAAAATCTAAATACATGAATTATTAAGTCATTGTTGATTTAACTATGATATAAGACCAAAATATCAAACCCTAATTAATTATTTTAATACATTTTTTGATCATATTCAAACTATTCATGGTCATGATACAAAATAATAAACTAATGTAAAAACTAATGATAAATCACCCCCTCTCCTCCCATATAAATAGAACCCATCACCAACTCTTATCCTCACACCAATAAATCATTGATACATGTACGAGTTATGTCCAATACTCTTACCAATCCTCTTCCTCACTTTGAGGATCACATGGTCTCTTCAAAAGTCCAAACCCTTTTCCCTAAGGAGGTTTTCAAGGATGAGAAATTCAAGAGGTAAATATACATTCTTTTTCTATTATATTAATTTTAAATTAAATTAATTTCATATAATATAATTATCATTTTATATCAAAAAGCCATGAAAAATCCATTTTCAAATATATTCTAAAATTTTATTATGTTAATTTTATAATTCATCTTTTAAACTCTTCCATTTCCCTTTTATTCTAAAAACTAAAATATCATCTATGGTGTGTCTATTTACCGCCGCCATGGATGATGTGCTTTCATTTATTAGTACCACCATCCATAATGGTCATAATACTATAATTTTGGTTAAATAAAATTTATTATTCTTATTATATTTTATATAATATTATTGTGAAATATAAAAACAAGATTATAAATAAAATGATATGAGTTCATGATGGTTGTAAAAATTCACCAAATAAATTAAATCATATTAATTTTGTATATATCAAATTTTTAATCCTTATATAATATAACTAAATGGCATATATTATTATTTAATACTCTAAAATATCATTAATAACAAATAATTTATATTTTGGATAACAATTTCTATTTTACATGAATATTTATCCTCATATACTAGAATACCAATCATGAAAACCAAGAAACAAACACCCCCAAACGATGAAATTAATATCTATAAATCATCAAAAAGACCATAAATTAAATTAATAAAAATATTATAATATAAATGAATATATAAATGGATCTCTATTTATTAATTAATGAATTGAATTTGATTATATCGGATATTAATGTGTAGAATGTATTCAGACATAAGGTAAGGGGATTCTCGATCCCAAATTCATTTCTTTAGGTTATTACTATTTCATCACAAATTTCAGATAGAATTTTAATTTAATATTAAAAAAATCATTATTCATTCCTATTCTATTCTTGTAAATACAAGTTCGTAATATGTTTTATAAGAAGTACAAATATTTTCAAAAAGAAATATTTTTTCCTAAATACAATTTGAATCCTATTGGGATCCCCAATGATTATTCTTGACAATATACTTTATTCATTAAAATACCTTAATTTTAATTCGGTTTTTTTGTCTAAAAATTATATGTGTTCAGTGTGGTATGAATGATTATGTAAATGTAATGATGTGATGGATGCACTTGAAATTATATAGCACTCTAATTCATTGGGTAATGTGATGCGTCTCATTAGGTAATTTGAAATATGTCTGAACACAATGCTATCATTATTTTGAATAATGATGTTAAGGTTATGTATGCATGTTATGCTTGATCATAATGACAGATTTCATTAGAAATATGTGTGGTATTTGACCACAAAGAAATGATGTTTGATTTTTATGAATTGACACATTTGATTCCTTTATCTAATTCTTAATATCATGATTATGGTGATTATGTTATGATAATTATTAATCCCAATGATGTTTAATGTCTCTTATACATCCTTTTAATGTGATTTTATATCACCCATGTTTTTATATATATCATCATGTGACTACATATAACAAGGAGTACCCATGGGCCACTACAAATATAGAGAAGAAGGAATTAAATAATGGTCATGTTTTTTATATAAATTTTATGTATGGTCTTAATTTTTCCATAGAAATAAACCTTATGATCCTAATTATGTAACATAATTATTATATTTATATTTAAAATTATGTAATATTCATGTTTGAAAAACAAGGGCTTATATAGTTGGAATCAGAGCACAATTTACATGATTTTGGAATTAGGATTATATAAACGTAGTATAAACCCTTATTAAGATAATATATATAAGTAAGCATAGAATAATATATTTTTTTTGAAAAATTATAAAAAAAGAGATCCCAAAAGATTTTCATTTAATGAAAATTTGAAATGGAATAAATTATTCATTCATGACATGATGAATAATTTTTTAAATTTTTTTTATAGACACTAGTTGGATCTTAGATAATCTAAGCCAAAAATCAGACTGATGGAAAAAGAAGTGATTTTATGGAAAAGATCTCTAATTCCTTGTGAGGTGGAATTCATAATTTCATATATATTTTTACCAAAATGTCTCTATTTATGAAAAATGTCATGGATTATGTGAAACCTTCTCCTTCACATAAGAAGGGGAAATAAGCTATCATGTCTCTTATGTGTAACTGAACTCCATAATTTAGTGGAACATCTCATCCACTAGTCATGGAATAACCAGTCAACTAGATGGATAAGATATTGTATGGTCACCATGGTTCTGAGATAGAGAAGGTGACTATAGAAGTTTAACATCTATGTGGGGAGGCTAATAAATCATGGGATTTGATTAAAAACTCAATGAATAAGGAATAAATTTAATATATGGAGTGGAACACACTAATATAATGTTTTATAAGAAGTATTTTCATCATATTATTCATAAAAGTATTAAGATATAATTCAAAGAGTTGATGAAAAATTAAGGTCACTCTGTCATGGAAAATGATGAAAATTAAACAATGCATGAAAGTTACACATGGGGTTTTGTTATAAAATTGATAAGAAATAGATATATTATTTAGTGGTTTAAAACCACGTCTATAAATGGATCTACGAATTATCGCTTTGGGTGTTGTGACATCATTTTTCAATGTTCTTTCAATTTGGAGATGGAATTAAAAGAATATTCCCTTGTCTTTAGATATAATAATGGTATGATGTAGTTTCAAAATGGGGGATTAAATGAAAAATGTTGAAATAAAAATCAACCATCCACAAGTCAAAATTGTGCAAAAAGTATCATGTGAACTGCCTTTATGGGATAATGATATTGTATAGTTGTGGGAGAGAAGGCCACCAAAATCATTATTGTCAAAAAATACATGAGGAAGATAAAAATGGGGTATATTAATGGAGATTAAAACCTATGGTTCAATTCTCTGACTATAGCGTGAAATGGAACTATGAAAGCTAGTGTATTAATCAGCGAGTTTTTGAGGGTAATCAATGTCAATAAGAACCAATGCCAAAAGTTCATGGGATAGTTTATGACATCACTAATGATAATATGGATCCTAATAATGATGTGGTGATAGGTACTCTAGATATTCATTCATGAATAGTCAATGATATATTTATTTCTGGTTATATGAATTCATTTATATCTTTCATGTTCAATTGAACTATTCAAAAAAACCCTCAAAATATGGCGGTTGAGTTATCTATATGAATATAAAAGAGGAAAATTACTATATGCAATGTATATAACTCCTTCCATTATAATGTTTTTGGTTTGAACCTCAAATAAAATCATATCTTACTTCCATTAGTGGAGTTTGATGCTATATTGGTAATGTATTGTCTATTTTTTAAAAATCCAACGTCAAATATCGGGAGATGAAGATCACTCTACACATCCAATGGAATCCTCCTATTCTATAAAAATGTACTGAAGAGGATGATTATGCTTTAGAATCATAATATCTGGTGTGGATATTATTTCCACCCGAGCAATCAAATCTATATCAAATGAATGGTTTGTAAATTTAGATGGAGGATGTATCCTTGAGAAATAAGAAATCCTCATAGTTCAAAATTGACATGGAATGAGTTGTATGATTTTGGTCACGACTATGCATGCCATCTGTTCTAGAGATAAATAAGTAGATTCTAAATGATGTACATAGGTCAACGATTTATATTCACTAAAGGAGCACAATGATGTATCAAGATCTCTGATAGAAATATTGGTGGGATAATATAAAGAAGAATCTCACCAAATATACATCAACATTCCTGGTATGATGACTATTGAAAGATGAATCATAGAAGTCTATTGGGTGATGAATCCACTACCCATACAATCATGGAAATGGAAAAACGTTACCATAGACGTTTTTATGGGACATCCAAAGATATCTATAGTAAATAGTTCTATAGGAGTTGTTATTGATTTTTATTAAATCAAAACTCACATTACCTCCTTTTAAGAGGAATTATCACTGTATGTACTTGCATGGATATACATCATGGATGTGGTAAGGCTACATTGAGTACCATTATCTATTGAATCTGGTGGATATTAGTGATTAACGTCCTTGTTCTAGAAATGTCTCCAACAAGCTCTAAGCAGTAATATGAACATCAGTAAGTCATATCATCCTCAAACTGATGAACAATCTGAGCGAACTACTCAAATATGTTGAGTTAATATTATATAGACATTAAAGGTTGTGAGGACAAACACCATACTCTGGTTCCGTTCACATAAAAAAATAGTTCGAAATCAAGCATCCTAATGGAACCAAATGAAGATCATTTTTGCAAAAGATGAATAACACTAGCATGAGGGGATGAATTTGATGAACATAAACTACTAGGACCAAAAATGGTTGAAACATTGGTGGAAAAGGTGATAACTATTCATCAGCACATCAATCTTTCCCAATGGTAAAAGAATATCTTTGAAAGAAATCTTGATTGGGACATATAGATTAAGTTTAGGGACATGGTATTGCCCCACCTATCTCCATTGAAGAGAATCATGATATTTGGGGTGAAAGGAAAGCTCAGTACCAAGTACATAGGCCTCTTCATGATCCTTAATCATGTAAGAGATATAAAATATCGAATGAAACATCCAACTACTTTATCTCATGTACATGATGTAATCCATTAATCCTTATTAATGAAGAACAAACTAGATCTAGAACATGTACTTAATCAAGAGGTGGTACATTTGGAAAATGATCTCCCTTATGAAAAGAAGCCGGTAAAGATCATAGATCATAGAGATAATGTTATACGCCAAAAGACTAGTCACTTGGTAAATGTAGTTTAGTGGAACCATATATATGAATAGGTAACATGGTAACTATATGAAGCAATTAAGGAGAAGCACCCTCACTTTTTCACTATAATATATAAAAAAAGACATCGAGGGTGAAATTTCTTAAGGGGGGAAGAATGTAAAAAACTACATTTTTATAAATGAATATTACCTTTATTCGATTATTTCATATAGTATAAACCATAATAAATCTCATTTAGATCCAAATACAAAAATTAAAAATGATGAATGAATGAAATAAGAGGTATTTCAAGAAATTAAGGAACATAGCCCGATTGAATAATAACCTTACGAGAGGAATAGTAACATGAAAATTATTGATAGTAATTAGTCTAATATAATATAATCCTCATATATAAATGAATAAATAAAATTTTTGTATCTTAAAAATGAAAATATTATGTTATTATATCATTATATAAGTAAATATATATTTCAAAAAATTATTATTTAAGTGTAAGTATTATTTTATAAAACGTTAATGATTATTTAAAATTTTATATTTATTATAATTATTTAAAATGAAATTTATATTCAATAAAATGGTATCATAAATTATCATTTGGAATTCTTATTATTATAATATTATTTTTTTAGAGTTTAATTAACTTTCCAAAGTGTTATAAAATCAGTTATAATTTTAAAAATGGTACTTCATGAATAAATGATGATTTAATTAAAAATTAAAAATTACATATTAGGAAAATTATTTCCATCAAATAGAGTTCATTTTTTTATTTTACAGATCAAACAATGGGTAGGGTTTTTTTTATTGATCTTTCTAAAATATATTACATGTTGGTGAATAGTAAAATATGATAATTTCAATAAATGATAAATACATGAATTATTGACTGATAGATGATGTAAGACTAATGTAGGATTAAAATATATAACTCAAGTTAATTATTTTAAAATATACAGTGATAACTTTCAGAATATTCATAATCATGAACCAAAATAAAATACTAATGATTACAATAATGATAAAACACTCATATCCTCACCTATAAATATAACCCTCACCACCTCTTCTCCACAATACTATTATAATTTTATACATTTACAAAATCTATTATATAATCTTCTCATGATCCCCTCCCCCACTTCAATGATCAATTGGTCTCATCAAGAGACCAAACCCATTGCTTTAAGGTGGTTCAATGGAGGAGAAATTCAAGAGGTAAAATCCTCACTCTTTTCTTTTACTTTCTTTTGATGTTCATTTATTTTAATATCTTATCCTCACCTCCACCTATCCAAAAGAAATTATAACTAATGTTTATTTTTTATACTAAAATTTTATTTCTGTACTGTAACAATTAATCTTCAAATTTCTTCTTTTTTCCTTTTATTCTAAAAATGAAAATAACATCCTTGATGTGTCGATTTACCATCACCACTGATAATGAAATTTCATTTTACACTACTTCCTTAAATTTTAGTCAGAAAATCATAATTTTTTATAAAATTTATTTTAGTATACATATTATATGTTATATAATGTTTTGGAATAACTATACAAACATGATATTTAAAAAAATGATACAATTTATTGGTGGTTGTAAAATCTTCCAAATAAATTAAATAATTTTCGTTATATATTTATATAATGATTCATCTTCATATAATATAATGAAAAGATATATATAATAATTTAATATTATAAATGTTAATTAATAACATATAATTTTAATTATGGATAACAATTCCAATTTTACATAAACTTCCATACTCATATTCCAACTAACCAATCATGAAACCCAAAAAAATTAACCCTACCGAATGATGAAATTAAATTCTATAACACATCAAATATACAATAAATGAACATAATAAAACTATAATAGAAAAAATAATATATAAAATGTTATTAATTTTTTATTAATTTATTTATTTTTATTATACATGACATTAATGTGAAGAAAGAATTCACACCTTAGGTAAGGGGATTTCAAATCCAATTTCATTTGTTCAGGTTATTCCTCTTTCTTGCAAAATTTTAGAGTGTATGTTAATTTAATATTACAAAAATATATTTTCATTTTTCAGAGATTATTTTTTCTAGTATATACATGTTTCTAATACGGTTTATGACAAATACAAATATTTTTCATAATAACTATTATTTCCAAAACCAATTTTGATACAACTTGAGTTATTTATTATTCACCCAAAATGTTGAATATTAAACCAAATATGTTTTCCCTATATCAATTGGGGACAGAAATTTTTATTCATGAATGTATTATTTATCAAATTATTCCCACTAATTTTTACGGGTTATTTTATATCGAATATCAATATATATTCTCTTGTGGAATGAATGATTATATAAATGTTATGACGTGATGGGTGAACCCAAAATTATATATCACTCCAATGAATTAGATAATGTCATGTGTATCATGATATGATTAGAAATATTCATAAAAAGGATGTGATATTTTTCACAATGATGACAATATGGTTATTTACATAGGTTATTAATGTACAAGATGCTAAATTAGTTCACAAATATATGTTTTATATGACCACTAAGAAATGATTTTTAATTTATATTTATTTCCAAATTCAATGACATTATCTAATGATTCCACTCATGATTATGATGATGATTTGATGATTATTATTATTATACTCACCCAAGTGTCATGTCACTTATTCATCCTCTTACTAGGTTTTATTCTCCCCCCTCTTTTGATGTATATCCTTAGGTGACTACTTATAACATGGATTACTTGTAAGAAACTAAGAATATAGAGAAGAAAGAATTAAATAAGTATTATTTTGAATTTTGTAAATGTTATTTATGATGCAAATTTTCTCAAAACACTAATACTTTAGATCATGGTTTTGTAACAAAATTATATTTTTTATATTCAAAATGATGAAATAGTAATGTAAGAAAAATTAGTGTCACTAAAATTTATTAATTATTTAACATCATATTTACGCATATTAATTTTGAGAAACTATGCTCAATAATTTATTATATTTCATTTCTCTAAGAGACAAGAAATAATATTATGATTCTCATATAGGGTTACTCTATAAGAAATTATGGTGTAAAAAAATAAAACATTGTAATGTATTTATGTGCTGTTAAATGTGATGTGTAATTAATGTATATATCATGTTATCCAAGACAACTAATATATTATGTCCTTTAATACACTATCATTTGTATATAGTGAAAATATTTTAATGTAACCGCCAGGTTTTGTGAATTTTGTATGGGTCTTTATATGTGGTACAAGATAAAGCTTAGAAGAAACCATGGTAACTAGATTTAAGATAAGTTAGATTAGATAACATTGATCTGTGAAAGACATAGAGAATTTTCCCAAAGAAAAAACGTCAATGATTATGAGATTATCTATGCATTAATTATCAATATATGGTACATGATTCATTATATTGGGAATTATACATTATGATTCATAATTTTATGAGATAAGATAACATAATCCATTATTTAGAATTTTTGTTTAGAAGAATGAATGAAAACATTATATATGGATGTAATCCATGTAGTTATTTCCCTGATGGGAATGATAATTTAAAGGGATTTTCAATTGTATCATGATCTAAAAAAATTATAAATATTTTTGGAAATCTAGCTACGATAATGACCAATAATGTGCCTTGTATTGATTAGTTTCCTAAACCACAACACGGTGTAGAAATATAAAACCAATTAATACCCCATCAACCACCATCATTCAATGAAACTACAAATACATATCTATATTAACAATGGATAATTACCCTAGATAAGATATTTTTTGAATCGGGACGTAATGAAAGGGGTTGATTTTCATGATAGTTCATTGTCTCTCAGGGGATGTTTGTACAAACATGGCAAAAAACCTGACTCAATCTACTGTCTATAGAGTTGATTTCATTTTCATTCATTCCAAATTATATTTTATATTTTTTTAATATAGTTAGATCAAAAATGTAATATAATAATAATATATATTATAAATATGAAACTTCTAATAATTATAAATTTTTAACAATACATAAATTTTAGTGAAAAAAATTATTTCATTTCCTGAAAAATATTAACGACATTGAAATTGACATTATCCTGTCACTTACCCATCTATAAGAGCTATGATTTAAAAACATGGATGAGAACAAAAAACATAGTAAGGTACATAATTGAAAAAAAAATCATTACTCTAGAAAAAAACATGAAAATATATAAAATACACACTTTTATAAAATTAATCATAGATAATATGAAATAAATCATTTCAAAATGAAAAATTCACAATTAATATAAAAGTAAGGATTTAAAACTGATATAAAGGATGGATAAAACAATTGGGAAATATTGGGCATAATTTAATATCACACATATATATGGAATAAAAATCAGGGTCATACTTGTATTATCCTTCATAGTCAAACATGAAACAACCATCACAGTTATACATAGAATAAACATTATAGAACATTCACATAATCTCTTAGGAGAAACCAAATTGGTTAACATTTTCCTTATACACAGGTAATTATAGATATATAATGAGATCACCCAAGCATGGTTTATAAATTAGGAACCCATCATGACAGAATATTCCCACGAATAATAACTTAATCCTAACATGTAATAAATGCATGAAAACATAATTTTGACCCATAATAAACCATTTTTAGGTATTGAAAATAGAACAAATATTTCAAAAATAAAATCCCTTTATTAGATAGAAATAAAATTTTTATTTTAGGAAAGCATGATATATTTTTATGGAAGAAAAAATGGATAAAACAATAGGTAAAGTCTTTTTCACTATATAAATTAAAATATAACATTACATTTGTCTTTTTTAATGAACCTCAAAATATACTAAAAAAATATTCCTTTGGAAAAAAATTTATAGAAATTCAAAGAAAAAATAAATTTCTTTTATAATTCAATTATTTCCATATAAATAAATCTAGTAAACAATTTTATGAATAAGGATACTAAATAAATGAATAGTTTTAAGAGAAACAGTAAAAGAATATTATTAAAAAGAAATTCTCTTCACATGAGTCTGACTCATCATGTTAAATATTTATATTGATAAACAATAATAATTTATTGATTATATAATTTTTTAACTATTTTTAAAGATTATTATTCATTTTATTTTACCTCTTACCTTCTTATATTTATTTTCATAATAAATTAAATTCATGTTTGATGTTTTGATGATATTCGGTTTATGTTTCCAAAATGATATATGTATGATCAATATGATCAATGTAGTCATTAAATAACCATATATAGAATAATAATGATATAATTATCACATTAAACACTGTATTTTCATTTAAATCCAACCACTAAAAATGTAAATAAGAATAAAACTATGTTATAGATTTGTATATAGTCGTTCGTATATACCCTAGAGTAACATTTCCATTTTTCAATGATCATTATTGAAAGAAATTATGTATTATTTTAAAATTACATAAAAATAATAATTACATAAATATCATATTACATCTTGAAATATCCATATATTTATCATAAATGTGTTTTGGTGATGGAAAGAGAATAATATCATGGCGCGGAGGTTGTAGTCCACACGTACACCTGAATGATGTTATCAATGTTCAATGAATGAAAAGGTTAAAATATAAAGTTTATATTACCTTATTATAATAATAATTCAATCCTTAATAGTATATATAAATATTAATTCCACCATTATAACAACTGTTGAGAGATTGTCATAGAAAATAAATTATATTAGACCATGAGGTTGTCGCTCACCATACGAACAAATAATGAATTCCACTATAATTTTATGGATGTTGGAGATGGACATAGGGTATTAAATTAAAAAATTATTATTATTATATTTAGGAAAAATATTTTAATATATTATATTGGTTGAATAATATTTTAAGGAGGCATAAGAAGAAATAAAACAAAATCATGGGGTCAAAAAAATATCTCTTTTTCCGAAAATCTTTCTTGATTAATGCCTCATTTATTTAATGTTTTTTATTACTCAAAAAAGACACTAAGAATGTGTTATGAGATTTTGGGAAGGTATTATTTAGTTTTTGGATGAAGAAATGAATTTTTATGTGCGAAATAAAGAGGATATATGAGCAGTAAAAAGAAATAGGCAAGGCACTCTTTGAATTTCTGAATATAATAATTTACTATAAATAAATTTTTTATTAAAAGGGATCCAAATAAAATATTAATTATATATAAGGAGTATGGGTATATTTCATCTCATGAATAAACTATTGGATAAGTTTTGACTATGTTTTTATACTTATCATTTGGTTTTAACCCGTCGTTAAGAAATTTCACACTTATTATGACAACAATGTTTTTTACTGTTCAAGGTTGAAGATAGTAAACATAAATGGAACAATAACTCATAAATAAACCATGGTTTATATTAGGAACTATATCCTAAATAATTAAAAAAAATATTAATTTACTAATTTTTGGTTATTTAATAAAATATAATTCGTCATTAAAAATTAATAATTTCAATTTGTAGAACTATTTATTACATTGACATTAATAACATGAATTAAATAATTATATTTTAAAAAATTATTTTAATAAATACCTATCATGTAGTACCAGTATATAAATTTTTTGGATCACATTAATTATATTAAATTATGAGAATTTAAATATTTTTACGAACATTTAGTTGATATTTCCATTAGTTGAATAATTGTTGTGGCAACATTATGTAAGAATCTATTGTAATTATATAAGTACTAAAATATCAAAATATATATTTTTTAAAAATAAATTGTTTTTAAAATTTAAAATTAAATCTGATCATGTTCTCTTGTTATCCCCATGCTAAATATAATATTGTCATAACAAATAGTTTTGTGACATTTTTTGATTTGTTATTAAATAAAATATTATATGGGTCAAAATGATACCAAATTTGAAAAAAGTTAAATAAAAAATATTTGATAATTATTGAAAAGTGGAATCATCCAAGAAAATTTAGTCATGTGTTTGGGGTTACTGTATATTCGTTATCATATTATTTTTAAACCTTAACTACTCAATTTACCCTTAACCAATATAATAAAAATAACAAATATTACTATTCATTTTGAATAAAAATAAAATTAACTTATTTACCAAATTTGGGAATTATAATTACAAACATGGAATCCCATTTTGTTAATTCAAAACACAAAAGGTGTATAATTTAATTTAAAATTAAACAAGAAAGACACGTTGATAAAATATTTTTCAAAAATAAATTAACTTTTAAAACATTAAATGATTTTATATTAAATTATATTATAAAATACATTTCAAAACACCGTAATTTTAATATTATGAATGAAAATAAAATAATGAATTTATATAGAAAATAAATTAAAGAGTTTATATTTCTAAAAACATAAAAAAAATTCAATTTTTCATAAAAATCATTATGTACACTATTCGTTGAAACATCTGTCTTTTCATAAAGTTCTCAAAAATTTCATCAAAGGATAACTTTTAATTAATTAATAAAATAAATAAATTCATCTTCTCAAATTAAATTTTAAATATTTCAAATAATTAATTTTAGTATTCACTCATAATAAACATGAAAACATATTTTCATAAAATTTATTTTAAACTAACAAAATGATTTTACTAAAAAGAGAGTTATCATTTAATAATAGTTAATTATTTAACTAGTAATGAGTAAGAATATTATATTTTTAATAATGTGGTTAATACTATTCATTCCTACCAATTTAATGACTATGTTATAACAGTCACATTTAGATTATAATAATTTTTTGTTCATTTTAGTTCAATGTTGTATATCTTTGAAGCTATCCAACATATACATTAAAAAAATAAGGTAATTTATAATTAACCTCACTATATTAAATATTTATCTATATGTTCTATTATATCCCCTTCAGGATTCATCCCCCTAGGAAATCAATTTGTATAATGACCATTTTCCCTGCATTTAAAATATTTAATTGATACCTCGGTAAGAACCTATTTCTACATCATGATATTAACTGAACGCTTCCTTTTTCGTAAGTAGATTATTTCAATAGGACCTATTTTACAAAAAATCATCATCCCATTATATTAAGTCATTTTCATGGGTTCTTTGTTCCGCATTATATACACATAGGTTACTGAATATATTTCCTATTACGATTATTTTCACCTGAACTTCCCTGGGGCTTCATTTCTCTCATATTTGTTGATTTAAAAATATCACAATTGTTAAGGATGTTAATAATTACTCCTGATAATTGGTTAATAATAATCAATGGAGTTCTCACTTCAACTCTTATTCTGTTCAGTTGATCATTTGGAATACCACCATATTTTATTTCACAATAATTGTAATATTGTTTCCTAAGGGATATGACTATTTACTAAAACTAAAAATGGTCAGTGTTTTTATATCTATAAAATCATAATATAAAAACATATATGGAGGATATACACTATGATATCATTAACTATGATATCTTCATCATTTTATATTTATCCAAATAACCATAATTATCCCTACCATAATATCTTTTGGGGTTATAATTGACCTATAACATATGTTTTAATAACATCATAACATGTAATGTCATATTACCCCTAATATGATTTCAATTATAAGAACCTGTTCTTAATCATTATTTAATGTTATATATTTATACTATTTCTTAAATTTATTTTAGTCCGAATTAAAATTCAGTTTTAGATTTTTTGAGAGTTAGTTTATAACTCTTAAATAACAATACCATACATTATAAATATGAAACTTCAACTTAGTGTCAATTTTTTCACAATATAAATATTTTACAGTAAGCATGGTTTTCATTATGAAAACTATTCACTACATTTATCTTCAATTATTAATTTCTTCTATCCATCCTTAATACATATGATTTTTTTTAATGTTGGTTATGTATAACAATATCAGGATGTGATATAGAGAAAAAAATAAATCTATTAATCTATAATAAACAAGAAAATATATAAAACACTTTCCTTTATCACATTAATCTATGAGAATATTAAATAAATCATTTCCTCAAAAAAATACACTTTTTTTAACATGGAAATTATAAAACACATTGAAATTATAGATAATAAAACTAAGAAAACATAGGAATCTTTTTCATGTCACTATTTCAATTTTAATAACCATTATGATTATTCATGGAGTAACCATCATAATAAAACATGAAATAACCATCATGTTTATACATGGATAAAAAAACATATTATATTCCCATAATAATTTAAGAGAATCCAAATCGGTTAACTCCATTAATTTACCCAAGGAATTTAATAGAGATAATTGGATCCCGTGAAAATAGTTTACAGAGGATTCGACCATCATAAAAAAAATTCCCCCAAATCATAGAGTAGTCATAAAACATTAAATAATGCAATATAAAAACATTTTTTTTCACCCATAAGAAAAAAAATTATATATTTATATAAAACTTCACTATAAAACCCAATTTTCTAAACAAAAGATCCCAAAATAAAGTAAATGTTTTTTTATTTTAATAAAATAAGAAATATTAAAATGTTTTAAAAAACCAAATAAAGGCAATGGTTGCGGGAAAAATTCATTTTTACTATATATATTATAATAGAACATTACTTATATATCTATTTAAATAATGTCAAACCATTTCATAAAAATATTCCATTTTAAAAAAATTTATAAAAAGTATAAGAGACATAGAATCACCTTTATAATTAACTTCAGTTCAAAAAAATACATCCATAAAAATTTTTAAATATATTTATATAGAATAAAAAGGGTGTTTTAACGGTAACATTAATTGAGGATTTTTAAAAAGAAATGCATTTAACTTGAGTCTGACTCATAACAAAAAATATTTCTCTTCTTGATTAATAATATTAAGTAAAAAAAATTCATTCTCAAGAATTTTTTTTTCATGGATGTTATTATTTTTATATTATCTCTTTCCAACCTATATTTTATTACATAATATTTTAAATCTATATCAAACATATTGATGAAATTTTGTACATTATTCTAAAATGACATAGGTATCATGACTATGTTCAAAATGGTCATAATTACACCATATATTGAATAAAAATGACATAATTATAAAATTTATAACTCAACTATACATTTAAATACCACCATTAAATATGGTTATGAAAAATGAACAATGTTTCAATCATGGAGATAGTAGATTGAATGTACGCATTAGTAATGATTCCATTAATCAAAAATATGTATGGAAATAAGGTATGTATTATTTGAACATTACATAATGATCATAATATCATAAATTATTATCAATTCATTATATAAAATTATATGTATCATTCATGTGATATGGTAATGATATACAAATATCATCGCTTTTTGTATATGGTGTTCCACACACACACACAAATGACCTTATCATTTTTTCAATGTAAATTTATCAATGTAAATGTTATATGAAATTTTTATAATAATATATATACAATTAATATTATATATATAATTAATTTCACCATTATAACTACTCTTGAGAGACAATGAAGGAAAAATGAAATATAGGATTCGTGAAGTGATAGTATTCAGTACACAGAAATGATGAATTTAACTCCCATTTGATATAGGATAGATATTGATGAAGTTAATTTCATTAACATACTAAAATACAATTATATTATGTATTTAGATGTTATTATTTAATAATTGTTGAACAATAGTTGAATTTGGCATTACATGAAAAAAACAATGTTGTTTAAATGATTCCTCTTCTTTCGAACGTATCCATTGATTAACACTATAATCCCTATAAGAGTGGTATTATGCCTAAAAAATACATATATTATGGAGGATATGATTATATAAACGTGTTTGAGAATTTATTATCAATAACTAATGGTTTTTATAGTGTAACGTAAGAATAAAGACATATTCCATTTTATAAGAGAGGGGGTACAAGTAGAATTTCTCAATATATTATATTAATTTTAAATTAAAAATGGATATAAAAATAATTTTTTCAAATATAAGATGTTTATGCATTGAAATCACCTAGGTAAATAAATTTTAGAATTTTATTGAATATGTTTTTACCCTTATCATTTAGTTTTGACCAGTCATTAACCCCCTTCGAACTAACCGTGACTACAAGGATTTTTAAACATTTGAAGGTCATGATAGTTGTTGTAGATAAGAAAAAATCCCTTAATAAACCTAGTTTATTTTATAATCAAAATCCAAATCAATTTTTAGAATCTATGATTTATTATAATTTTATATCATTACATAAAATATAATTTTTTATCAAATATCAATAATGTCATTTTGTAGAATTATTTATCATTATTTAAGAATTTATGGTAATTACGTATTTATTAAATATATAAAATAAATTTCCTTGATGTAGATAAATAATTTATTATCTAAATGAATTTTTATAACCGAACATATATTTCATGACCCAACCTTATGGGGCTCGAGATGTAACTACCCCAATCCCATCTTTATTTGGCTAGTGGATGATGACTAGAAATGGGAAGGCATAACACGAACATGGGAAAAATTTCCATAAGTGCATATTTAACACATACATATCCAATCCCATACAGTGGTGAAATTTTAAAAAAATGATAATAATGAAAACAAACCACTATAAACCCAGAACTAGTGTAACGACCCAAAGTTTCATTAATGGAAATCCCTCTTGATCTAATTAAATGTCTCTTTATGTAAAATGTTTATATAAAATGTCAAATTATTTGGTTTTATGTTAAGAATTTTGACCGTTGCTAATATAGCTGTTGAACAGTGATCACATGATTAGTATAAATACAGGGCTTTAACAAATCCAATTTACTCTAAAAAAAGAAGCGATGACATCATCCCATAGAATTGCTCCATATGAAGCCCATTTTTCAGAGCTCCAAAAAGAGGTGGTGTCTTTTGGCTTCGCTCTTGACCAAGACCAAGCTGAGATTCATCATGCCAATCTCAAACGAGACCGTCTACGGGAAAAGTGAAAGTTGATAGAGATTACCACTCGAGAAATGTTATTTGAGCCACCCCAAGAGTCGGTCACCATCGCACATCTTACCCTTAGGTCTTATGTGGCTGTTTTAAGGGGTTATGTAACAAATCTCTAGTACTATTTTCATATACATTATTTTATTATATAATAATGAATACACTTTCTTGTCATTATTGATATATTGTATATAGGTTTTAAAGTACAAGATGTGTTTTTAGTTATTATTTAATTAAAAAATCTATTTTATTAAATTAATGAATTTTTTAATTAAATAATATTTTAATAAAATATTATTATTATTATTAAATTAATTTTATTATATATAAATGATCATATAAATTTATGAATGTAATTAAGATTTTTTATTATGGTTTGAAAGCCATTTCTGTCAAAACCCGTGAATTTTCGATAAATGTCTGTTTTTATTTTAAAGGTAAAAATTAATATACTTAAAAAATAATTTAAATAAAATAAATTATATTTCTAGAATCAGCACGTCAAAATCTTCCAAGGGTGAATTTTTCTTAATTTTCTGGGACAGTCAAATATTTGGGTAAAAATAAATATCGTTTAAATATATAATGTGATTCATGACATCATAATGACTAAATAGTGATGTAATAAAATACTATAAGCTTCATGTTCGGCCAATATATGTTTTACCATTAAAATAATGTGATTTTGGGTTTCTTTTACTTACTTTTCAAATCATTAATGGACCTCTCAAGACTTATTAAACATCTTGTCTTTTTAAATTATTTTCCATGGGAGTGTGACTCACCTCCATAAAAGAAACCCCATTATTTAAAAAATTTCGGACTTTGGCCTCATAAAATATTGTTTTAATCTTTTATTTTAAAAAAACCATGGGAAAAAACCTTGAGATGATTTTTGTTTTGGATTAGTTTAATGTAAGGGGTCCCAAACCAATATATTAAAGAATTCACTCACCTTTCCTATATACACCCACCCATGCTCCCACTTCCTCCTTACTCAAAGCCTTTGGAGTTCATCCATCCTCTAACCTACCCTCTATGGAATCCTCCCAAGGTGACCCAAGCTCCCAATAATCCTCTCTCAAGCCTCTCTCAATACTTGGAAGCAAACTTCCATGTAAGTGTTTTTTCTTCCTTTCACCTTTTTGTCCAATTTTCATAATATTGTTATGCCCTTTTAATTTCAATTATAAATGTTGGGGTATGGTTTATCACCTCCCCAATACTTCCCTCTTATTTTATGAATGATGGGAGGCCCATTTCTCTCTCATTAAATGCCACCCATGTACACCCGTTACTATGCCGAAATTCCAAAAGGAACTTCTCTCTCCTCAATTACATTCAAGCAATACTTTTGTATCATGAATCTAAATTCCATTAAAATTGTTGGGAAACGTATCTATACGACCCCCCTACTGTCCATTTCATGTAGATATGATGAGGCACCCCTTTCTCTCTCATCCAACATTTTTTATGAATTCTTATATCACACTGTTACGCTACCAAAATTGCACAGATTTTCTAAGCCAATGCCATTGTGTAGTGAATACCATCCCCCTTTCTCCAGCAAGGGTATTCACCTTCATGCACATTTAATTATTGATTATAAAGTTTCATTCCACATTCATTTATCTTAAAATAAATTATTATGTTTTATGAATCCATGTTTTAGGATCCATGTGGGACACTTATGCATGAAATGAAATGTTTAAGAAGGGTGCACCCTTATAGCACTTCAATGCATTGGGTAAAGTATAGTATCATGATACGTCATGTTCAATTATTGTTGAATAATTCTAATTCAAGTGCAATGAGGGTTTACTCGTGCTTCATGTGCAATGAGGATATACTCATGCTTCATGTGCAATGGGCCTTGGCTCATGCTAATTCCATGTTAAGTGTTGTTGCCACATTTCCATGTTATGATTATCATGATTTATCATGCCTTTATGTCCATGTTTCTCTTGTTCTCTATTGATATTGCTATTGTATAACATGTATTATAATCCTCATGTATTCCATTTTTATTCCCTTACTGGGCTTTATGGATCACCCCTTTTCTTATCCATGTCCTTAGGTTATCCCATGAAATGCTAAGTACGGGGGAATGTAGTGGTCATGTAAAAGAAGTTTTCAATAAAGATGTTGTATTTCTTGTTTTAAGTTGTTATGTTATGATCCTAATCCCCAAAGACACTAGACCTCTAGATCATCCATGTTGTATCAATTGAATAGATTATCTAATAAATCATGTTTATGTTTGTAATAAAAGCAGGGTTGTCATAGTTGGTATCAGAGGATAGGTTTAGTTATTTTTGGGATTTGTGTTAGAAAATCCTAGTAAAGCCTTATATACAAGACTATGTACAATAAAAACGTCCCTACATTTTGGTGAGTATTGATTAGGTGGGTTATCATGAAAATACATCCCTGTCTGGATACGAGCAGGTAGAGGTGGCTCTAGCACAGATGCATCCTAGGGGTAAAACCCGAAAACACCACTTTGAGCTAGACTCGAATGGGAACAGGTGCATGACAACAGGTCTTGCTTCACTATTGGTTAGGACACTCCCAAGGGATATGCTTTGGTAAATTCACAAGCTTAGTATGAACAATTATTATGGGAATAAAAAAACCCCTAATAATATATGTTAGATAGTAGATCACGAAAAGCCTAGATTGAAGCCTATATATTTATAAGTTAAGGAAATAAAATTTAGTTTATAAGTCATCAAATTTTGTCATTGGATTACCCTTTATGTTTTACCCCTAACATTCCTTTTATTCTAGCCAATGGCCGTTAATAGGAGGACTCGGGCTAACAACCGATGTGAAGATCGGTGTGATGACTGTACTAATGAGATGCCCAATCCAATGGGAGCGGGAATTGCTAACTTTGTCACACTTCTCTCTCAGCTAACTGAAGTGTTGAATAGAAACACGGGTCAAGAAGAAAGTTCAACCCCCCCCCCCCCCTAAGAAAGAAAAATTCTCTATCGAGAGCTTCATGAGACAAGGGCCCCCTACTTTTAGTGGATCATCCGATCCTACGATCGCTAAACAATGGATCAACTCCACTGAAAATATCTTCTCCATCCTTCAATGTTTTGAACAAGAGAAATTTATCATGGAGGCTTATCATATGGAGGGTGAAGCTGATCAATGGTGGACTTTGATCAAAAATACGAAGCCTGAGGAAGATATCGAGGAGTTGGAATGGAAGGACTTCTGAAAGAAGTTTTTCGATAAATATTTTACACACACCCTCTGGATTATGATGGAAAGGGACTTCCTTTCCCTCACGAAAAATGATGATGAATCTATTGGAGCATATGAGAAAATATTCACAAGGATTTCACGATACACTTATGGATTTTTCATTGCCCCCGAATGCAAAGTTGATCAATTCTTTGGTGGGATGAAGCCTAGCCTACAGAAATCATTAGCGATCCGTGACTTTGACAGCTATGAGGAAATTGTCTGATGTGCCCTCAAGGTCTAAATTGATATCGAGGAATCATAGGGGTATCATGGGGACAAGAAGCGTAAGGTGGACTTCAATGCTGGTGGTCCGATGGAAAAATCTAGCAGTGCTAAGAATATCCATCACCCCCTTACCAAAAGTGCAGAAAGAAACACCCTGGAAATTGCCTTAAGTGGACGAGGAAATGCTTTAGGTGTGGAAGAGAAGGGCACCTAGCTGTTAACTGTTGGAATGAAAGACCCACAGCTGTGATATAGGAGAGGAATGCTCTGTTCGAACCTCAACGCATTGTTCATTGATACAACTACAAAGAACATGGGTATTTTTCAAATCAGTGCCCTAATCCAAGGGTTTTCGGAGGCAACCAACAACCTCCAAAGCAACAAGGAAGAGATTTTTCCATCACTTCTACTGAAGTGAACCCCGAAAACGAAGTGGTGAAAGGTATTCTAGTTATTCATTCAGGAATAGAAAATGTACTTTTTGATTCAGGTTCTATGCATTCATTTATATCTCAAAAATTTAGTAGAACAATCCCAACACCACCACAAATCATGGAAGTGAAGATTTCAGTGAGTACGGAAAATGGGGAAATCATTACATCCCATGAATATAACTCCTCCCCTATCATAATCTGTGGATTGAATTTCCCAGTGAACCTCGTCATACTCCCTCTAGTGTAATTTGATGCAATTCTTGGCATGTATTGTCTTTCCTTATATAAAGCCAACATAAATTTTTGGGATAGGGAAATCACACTCCATATGGAGAATCGACCCCCGATTATATAGAAGTGTAATGAGGAAGCTTAATATACTTTAGCTCCATAATCTCAAGAATGGATATTACTACCCTATGAGAATGAGTATCTTGCTCAAATGATTGAGTCCAAGGAAGAAACCATCCTTGAAGAAATGCCTATTGTGAGGGAATTTTCTAAAGTGTTTCCTCAGGAACTGCCTGGTATTCCTCCTAAAAGAGACGTTGAATTCTCAATTGAACTTATACCAAGGGTGCTACCAATATCCAATACTCCATATAGAATAGCTGTCATGGAGCTTGAAGATCTAGAGTAACAACTACAGGAGAATCTGGATAAAGGGTTTATACGCCTAAGTGCTTCACCATGGGGTGCACTAGTCCTCTTCGTCAAGAAGAAGGATGGGTCAATGAAACATTTCATTGATTATCGTGAACTTAAAAAAATCATGATAAATAACAAGTATCATGTTCCCTGGATTGATGAATTATTCGATCATCTGCATGGAGCATAATACTTCTCCAAGTTAGATTTGTTGTCGGGATATTATCAAGTAAGGGTGAAGAAGGAAGATGTCCCCAAGACTACTTTTCGTACAAGATACGGGCACTATGAAGTCATAGTAATGCCTTTTGGATGCAATAATGCTTCAGAAATCTTCATGGACTTGATGAATAGAGTCTTTAGAGATTACCTTGACAAATTTGTGGTAGTCTTTATAGATGATATTCTAATATACTCCAAAACCAAGGAGTATCATGAGGAGCATTTAAGAACTGTACTAGAGACTTTGTGCAAGGAGATGATCTATGTAAAGTATAGAAAGTGTGAGTTCTAGTTGATGGAGGTCTCATTCTTGGGCCATATCATCACAAGAAATGGTATATTTGTGGATCCCTCCAAAACAGATGCAATTGTGGCACGACTGAGGCCAACATTGGTAACGGATATCCATAGCTTCTTGGGGTTAGCTAGATATTGTCGACGATTTGTGAGAAATTTCTCATGATTGTCCAACCCTCTTACCAAGTTAACTCGAAAGGGAGTAAGGTTTTCTTGGAGTGATGAATGCGAAGAAATCTTCAAGGAGTTGAAAAGGATTCTTATCACTGCACTCGGGCTCACTTTACCCACAAGTGGGGAAGCTTTTGTGATATTCATTGATGCTTCGAAGAAGGGATTAGGCTTTGTGATAATGCGAAATGATAAAGTGATATCCTATGCCTCAAGGCAGTTGAAAATCCATGAGTGAAACTATCCAACACATGATCTCAAGTTGGCAGCGGTGATCTTTTCCTTGAAAATTTGGCGGCATTATCTCTATGGGTAGAAATGTGAGATATATACTGACCACAACAGTCTTAAATATATATTCACACAGAAAGAGCTTAATATGCGCCAGAAAATATGGATAGAGCTCATAAAAGATTATGACTATTCAATACATTACCACCCTGGGGAAGAGAACAAGGTGGCAGATGCCCAAAGTAGAAAGAACCCAGCAATTTTATCAATGATGATAATTGAGAAGGATCCAATCTTCTTAGACTTGATGAAGATGGACATGGGAATAATAAAGAGGGGAACATCATCAATCCTTTCACAAATGATTGCTCAATTTTCTCTTTTGGGAAGGTTAATTGATGCTCAAAAGGATGATGTGGGAATTCAAAAAAAAGTGAAAGCTATCTAAAAAGGGAAATCCTCATAGTTTAATTTTAATGAAAAAGGAATTGTGAAATTTGGGAAAAGATTATGTGTTCCATCATGTCTGGAGCTGGAGAAGGATCTTTTGGATGATGCACATAGTTCAAATTTCTCTATTCACCCAGGGAACAAAAAGATGTATTGAGATCTCCGAGAAAACTTTTGGTGGGATAATATAAAGAAGGATATAGCTGCATAAACATCAAAGTGCCTGGTGTGCCAGCAAGTGAAGGAAGAGAGGCAGAAGTATAAGGGGATGATGCAACCATTTCCCATACCGGAATGGAAATAGGAGAACATCACCATGGACTTTGTCAATGGACTTCCTAGGATATCCAAAGGCAACAATGCAATCTAGGTCGTGGTGGATCATCTTACAAAGACTACACACTTCATTGCTATTCGGTAGGATTTCTCATTGGATCAACCGGTACTGATATATATCGGGGAAGTGGTAAGGCTGGATGGAGTACCACTATCTATTGTGTCTGACCGAGTTCCAGGATTCACCTCTATGTTTTGGAAGAGTCTTCAACATGCTCTGAATACTGAGCTGGACTTCAGTACGACATATCATCCTCAAAATGATGGCCAATCCGAGCAGACTATCCAAACACATGACGACATGTTGAGAGCATGCTCAATGGACTTTAAAGGAGGATGGGTCCACATCTTCATCTGGTTGAGTTCTCTTATAATAACAGTTTCCACTCGAGCATCCAAATGGCACTATATGAAGCTCTATATGGGAAAAGGTGCAAAACACCGGCATGTTGGGATGAGGTCGGTGAACGTAAGCTGCTTGGACCAAAAATGGTCGAAGATATGGTGGAGAATGTGAAAAATATTCAACAGCATATCAAGGCAGCCCAGATTCGACAGAAGAGTTATGCAGATAACCATCGACGCGACCTTGATTTTAAGGTTGGATACATGGTTTTTCTACACATATCTCCATGGAAGAAGGTCATGAGGTTTGGAAAGAAAGGGAGTTATGTCCAAGGTACATTGGCCCCTTCGAGTTTTATGATCATGTTAGGGTTGTGGCCTATCGACTAGCACATCCAACTACCATGGCCAAAGTTCATGATGTATTTCATGTATCCCTCTTAAGGAAGTACATACCGAACCCTTCACATGTACTCTCTTCTGAGGTGGTACAGTTGGAGGATGATCTTTCTTACGATGAGCAACCAGTGAAGATCTTAGATCATAGAGAAAAAGTTCTACAAAATAATACAATGCCCCTTGTCAAGGTGTTGTGGAGAAACCACAAGTTTGAAGAAGTGACTTGGGAATTAGAGGAAATGATGAAGCTGAGTTACCCAGATCTATTCTAGTATGGGAAAAGGAAATTTCGAGGGCATAATTTCTTAAGGGGGGAATATTTTAACGACCCAAAGTTTCATTAATGGAAATCCCTCTTGATCTAATTAAATGTCTCTTTATGTTAAATGATTATATAAAATGTCAACTTATTTGTTTTTATGTTATGAATTTTTACCATTGCTAATATAGACATTGAACATTGATCACATGATTAGTATAAATATAGGGCTTTAACAAATCCAATTTGCTCAGAAAAAATAAGTGATGGCCTCATCCAGTAGAATTTCTCTATACGAATTCCATTTATTGGAGCATGGAAAAGAGGTGGTGTCTTTGGGATTCTCTCTTGACCAAGCCCAAGATGAGCTTCATCATGTCAAGCTCGAACGAGACCATCTACGGGAAAAGTGGAAGTTGATGGAGATTACCACTCGAGCAATGTTATCTAAGCCACCCCAAGAGTCTGTCACCATCTCACACCTTATCCTTAGGTCTAATGCGGCTACTTTAAGGGGTTATGTAACAAATCTCTAGTACTATGTTCATGTACATTATTTTTGTATATAATAATGAATATACTTTCATGTCATTATAGAAACATTGTAAATAGTTTTTAAAGTACAAGAAGTGTTTTTAGTTATTATTTAATTAAGTAATATATTTTATTAAATTAAGGGATTTCTGAATTAAAAAATATTTTAATAAAATAATAATTTTATTATTAAATTATGTTTATTATATATAAATTATCATATAATTTTATGAATGCAATTATAATTTTTTTAAGGTTTGAAAGCCCTTTCTTTCAAAACCCGTGAATTTTCAATAAATGTAGTTTTTTATGTTAAAATTGAAAATTAGTATATTTATAAAATTATTTAAATAAAATAAATGATATTTCTAGAATCAGGGTATCAAAATTATCCAATGGTGAATTTTTCATAATTTTCTAAGACGGTCAAATTTTTGGGTTAAAATTAAATACAGTTTAAATATATAATGTGTTTTATGACATCATAATGACCCAATAGTGATGTAATAAAATACTATAATCTTTATGTTCGGCCAATATATGTTTTACCATTAAAATAATGTGAATTTGGGTTTGTTTGACTTAATTTTTAAAGCATTAATGGACCCCTCAAGACTTAATAAACATCTAGCCTTTTAAAATTATTTTCCATGGGAGTGTGACTCACCACCACATAAGAAACACCATTACGTTAAGAAGATCGGAATTTGGCTTTATAAAATATTGTTTTCCTTTTCTCTTTTAAAAAACCATGGGAAAAACCATGAGTTGATTTGTGGTTTGGATTAGTCTAATGTAAGGGGTCCCAAACCTAAATAATAAAGAATTCACTCACGTTTCCTATATAAACCCACCCAAGATCCCACTTCCTCTTCACTCAATATAACAACCCGAGATTTTATGAGGTATGTTATTTTTAATTTCTTTGATTTCTTCTATTATACACTACACCAAGATTAGCTTGTACTATACGCAACACCGTATTAGCATGCAGTATACGCAACACTATTCTGGGCTCGTGTTACACACAAATTGAAGTTCGTTTTGTGGAAATTATTCTACGCAACATTATGTATAGATTTTGTTTAATACATAAATGAAATAAGTTTTGATTATTTTTTACACACCACCAAAGGGAGATTGAACTACATGCAACACTGACATTTCTTGCATTAAACGCAATCGTGACCTTCCTCGATAGCGTGTGTAGTACGCAATAACGGGTTTCACTAAACAATGATATATTATATATAATAGCCTTTATGAATAGTAATACCCACTTTTGGAAATTTTATAATGTTTATCTTTCAAAATGGACTTCATTTTTGGATTCATAATATCAAAATTAGCCTAGGGTTAATTTTTTGGTATTTTTCTGAAAACATTCAATTTTTGATGAATAGTGAAAATACTATGTAAATATTTAAAAACCGAAGTTTTATTTAAATAATTATTTATTTTATTTAAATTTATTTTAGGTCAAAATTGATACATAATACCTATATAAGTTCAATGTAATTCATTGGAGTCATTTTATTAGAATTTTAGATATATAAAAATTGTATTGTACTTTTCACAGTCTTTTACCCACCTCTAAGGAGAATTTAAAAATTTACATAAAACATAATTTTACCGCTTCTGTGAGTGGAATTTCAAAAATCCAAGAGACATGGTTAATATAAAGGAGTAAAATGTGGTTCAATAAGATAAAAATATTTTTTGTTGAATAGTGACTTTTTACTTTTATTTACCACGGTTAAAAGAAAATGGGGTAATTAAGGGTAAAAATGATATTATTATTACCCTAAAACATGTCCTAATTATATTGGACAAATGTAATTCGACCAAAACCAACCTTAGGAATAAAATATGACTATTTAGGTCCACTTGGATTAGATTAGGACTTTTATTATTAATTTATTTAAAGAAGGTCTAAAATAGTTAAAATCAAAGTTTAATAACTAAATCATTTTTAATATAGGGTTATACATAAGATAAATTTGACTATAAATATTCATTAGAAAGATAAAACGATTCCCTACATAATGGTATTTTATTTATACTTTTTAAACATTAAATAGTTTAATTTATTTATGACACAATGATGATGCAGTAATTACCTTGTTAATGAAATATTAACATAATTGATGTTATAAATACCAAATAAATGTATTTTTAGACATTTTATTAATTACACTAATTTTTAGGTCAATATGACATGTTATTATTGATTTAATTAACTTTTTTAGAACTAATCATGCTTTTATGATTTTCACAAAAATCAAGTACCAAATTGTTTCAAAATTGACATAAAATAGTTTTTAAAACAAATATTATATTATTAATTGTTATTTTATTCCTAAAAATATATGGTTCGGAAAAATGACTTAGATAAGGATATATATATTAATAATGAACCACTTGGGGTTCTTTTGGCTTGTTATAGTTAGTTTATTAACCATATAGTTTAAGAAAACAAAAAGACACGGTAAAAGATAAATTATTTAACTTAGAGTTAAATCTAAATGATAAGGATAAAATAGTAACCTAAACTTGTCTAAAACCTATTGGTTGAGATTTTTTCGACCCATCCCCACCTTAGCTTCGAAATAAATCAATTTAAAGCTATTAAAAACCGAATATGTCTTTAGTATAAAATAATATTTTAAGATTTTCTAAGGTGACCCTCTCCTCCCTTATAAAAAGGTCACCCCTTCCCTCTTCCCTTAACACCCTTTTGAGCCTTGAAGCTCAGCCAACCCCTGCCCATTTCTCTTCTCCACTTACCTAGAAACATTCTGGTGGTTCTGGTCTTCTCAAAAGACCAAATCTAGTTCCCTAAGAATAATTTTAAAGGAGGTTCATCGAGGAAGAGGAGGTTCGGATACATACAAAGCATATCGGACCTAAGGTAAGGGATAATTATTCCATTCTCATTCTTATCCGAGATTGTTAATTCGTAAGTATTTACTGGGGTTATGTTTATCATCCATGTCCATGTTTTCTAAAATTGTTTTCAAAAAATGTTCAGTATTCTTCCATGTATGTTTAAAGTCATTTAAACCCTTTTATGACAATTACCACAAGGTTTGGAAGGAATCTTTCTTTTGTTTACCATATAAGGTACTTTTTGACTTTTCCGACAAAAGTATGAAGAGAGTGTTTTTTTAAATTATACGGCATGAACAGATTTTTACGGTTTCATAACTCCTTATTTTCCAGAAGATTACTATACAATATTTCATGACTATTTTCAGCAAAATCCTTTTCTTTTAAAATTTCATGGCATTTTGTAAAAAGAAAATGATTTTGAAGAAGAAAGGATATTTTCATCAAGAATTCATTTCAAGTGTTTTATCAAAACCATTTTCGTTCTAAGATGACATTATTTCATATGTGTGTGTTTCAAGTATAATGTCTCTATGATTTACATGGTTTCACTTTTATTATGATGAAATGGTATCCATTTGTTTTATATGGATTATGTTATTATGGGATGATGTTTATGAAACCTATTTTTATTCATTGGGTTATGATGAATGATTTATGTTTATGTTGTCGAACAAGTAAGAATGACTTCATTATGAGATGGGTAGGACCTATATCTCCCTCCAATGCATTGGGTAATGTTTTATATCTCCAGAGATAGACATCGCTGGAATGATAAGTTAATTCGGTTCAGTGATAAAAGACTGGAACGAGGAGTGAACTCAATTCAGAAAGGGACTTTGTCCTCTAAGATGGTCTTGGAAGTAATGTCTTGGCTAATATGGAAATAATATCATGTTCTTAATGTTTTTCAAAAATTAAAAGTTGTATTTCCATGTTATTTTATTATGAATGATGTTCCATTATAATCTAAGCCTTATGTACCGCCATGTTTTATGTAATCTCTTAAGATTTCGATGTTTAAACATTATGTTCATGTTTTTTTGTTCAAATGTATATGGTTTGTTTTATATTCTCCATGCTTACCCTTACTAAGAATTTGAGCTCACCATTTATATGTTTTCTTTTCCCTAGGATATAAAGAAATGGTTTAGCTAAGAAAACAAAAGGGGAAGATCATTATGGGAGATGTTGAAGATCTTTCACAACGATTAGAAGATTATGTTCCGAGTTTCCAAAAACACTAAACTATTATGGTCCTTCGGTGTTTGTTTTTGTTATGTATTAAGTATTCTGAGAAAGTAATGAAATGTCCATGTACGTCATGCTTTGGGTCTCTACAGTTGGTATCAGAGGAAAGGTTTAGTTAACCTTTGGAAACAAGGATGCGAAAACATTAGTGAAATCCCTAGAGATATTTATAAGGTATGTCTAGGGATGTCCCTATGGTTAAGTATACATATAGGTTATAGTTCTAGAATTATGGTAGTGATCTTAGAATTTAACCTAAGATGTTAGATATTGATGGTACTCCCCCTTGATTATGATTTTTTCCTCTCACACTATACTTTTTGGGATTTAGAATATGGCTGGTAACTGGAAGATTCACGATAATGGAGGATGTGATGGACAATGGAATGATAATCTTCATGATCATCCAAATGAAATTGGATCCGGAAGTCCACATATCGTTATTATGAATAATCATAAATCTCATAATATGATCAATAATCTCAACTTTGGTAAATTTCATGACTCATCTAATAAGAGAAAGATGGAGTTTCATGATGATCATAGAGGAAAGATAGTTCAATTTCTCTCATGTAAATCCTGTTGGAAGAGGAATTATATAGAATGTATCAAAGGAACTGGAAGATGCATTAGGTGTGGAAAAGAAAGACACAAATCCAGTAAGTGCAAAGGGAAAGGTTCAGTTAACACCTTGGAGAAGGATAATGGTATTTCTATGACATCAACAATGATTAAATGTTTTAAATGTGGAATGTATGGGAATCATGAAAACCAATGCCCGGAGGGAAAATCTCATGAAGAGAATTAGCATGGTCAAATGGGAAGTATTTAGGTGGATGATTATGAAGAGACTACAAATGATATATGAGATGAAATAAATGATGAAGCTCAGTCAGTTGTTTAAGAAGGTAGTGGAATGAATACATGTTTATCAATAGTACTGTTGAATAAGTAATCTCATGTTACTATGGAATAATGAGACATCTAAGGATTGTTACACTATTGTTTTTCCTAATGTTTTTGAAAGTATATGTTGATTGGTACCAGTAACCAAGAAAGGTTATTCAGATATTTTTGGAAATCACCTAGTATGTGCATGAAGAAGGGATAAAGAGATAATGAAATTTTTGATAGTATTAATGAGCTCATGACTGATATAAGGACAAAGTGATATCATGGTTTGAGTATATAGAATTTTTGGGATTTTGGTATGTGGAAAGAGTTACCTTTTGACAGCATTCATGTTTTCAATATGGTTCCATGATAATTTATGTTTCAAGAGAATATGTGATTAAGGTATTCACATGTTTGGAATGTGATCAACAAGATATATCTTATGATATATGGGGGATAAATGATGGTATTTACTTGCTTATTATGTGACCATTCCCGTAGTAATTTTCTTTATACTATGATCTTGGACTGAAGTATTTTGGATTAGCCAAAATATTGGAATGAATTAAGTTAGACATAAGATTGTATTGTTTAAGGCTAGAATTGTTTTTCAATATAATTTTTGTAGTGTGATAATAATGTAGTTTTAGAAAAAGGAAAACCTACAGGACGAGTGACAACCTGTCGCGTCGGACAGGGCTGTGGGAATTGAACCCACAACCGAAGTGTGACAGGCCTTTATCGCCTACCACTAGCCTATAGGAAGTCCCTAGTTAGTAGAAACTAGTTTTATTATATTAAGCAATATGATATATGAAGTATAAGTCCAATATCACTATAGATGGACTTATGTATGTTTGATAACTTTTTCTATCCTTTTGTTTGAAACAGATGGAATGACCTATCATTCTATCGCATGATCTGCTAACACTTCACAGAAGACAAATTCAACTTCATTTCTTTAAGAGATGAAGTGTAAATTGTTCAAGGCACAAACATTAGTAAGATTTTACTAAAATCAAGTAAATATTTCTTTTAACTCAACAATTCTTCAAATTTAGGGAAATGATATTGAAAACAAAAAAATGTTGTCCTAGTGTCTTTATATGTGATCAAATAGATGGTACATTAAATCATCACAAATTTATGGAATTGTGATTGTTGGCTTTTTCATAGCCATGTCCTCTACCACTCTCCATCAGAACTTAATGGTTAGATTTCTCTTCCATATCCATATTTTCACCTATGTTCTTTTATGTGTAAACTTAGTGATGAGTTAATTTGGATAACCGTTATGTTTCATACTTCACTTTTTAAAATTAAGTTTTAGTTTTCCTTTTTACGATGTGGGTTTCTATGAAAGAAAATTTCAAGTAGTAAACCATTTATAACCCCGACGAATTTCGAGGGAGAAATTAATTTCAAAGGGGGTAGAATGTTACACCGGGAGATTTTATGAGATATATTAATTTTAATTTCTTTGATGTCTTCTATTATAAACTACACTAATATTAGCTTGTACTATATGCAACACCGTATTAGCTTGCAGTATACATAACACTATTCTTGGCTCGTGTTACACACAAATTCAAGATTGTTTTGTGGAAATTATTCTATGAAACATTAAGTATAGATTTTTTTTAATGTATAAATGAAATATGTTTTGATTATGTTATACACAACACCAAAGTGAGTTTACACTACACACACCCTTGACTTGTCTTGCATTACACACAATCACGACCTTCCTCGATAGCGTGTGAAGTACGCAATAACAGGTCTCACTAAACAATGATATATTATATAAACTAGCCGTAATGAACAGTAATACCCACTTTTTGAAATTTTTTAATTTTTATCGTTCATAATTGACTTTATTTTAGGATTCATAATATCAAAATTAGCCTAGGGTGAATTTTTTTTTATTTTTCTAAAAACTTTCCATTTTTGATGAATATTGAAAACACTAGGTAACTATTTAAAAAATGACATTTTATTTAAATAATTATTTATTTTACTTAAATTTATCTGAGGTCAAAATTGATACATAATACCTATATAAGTTCAATGTAATTCATTGGTGTCATTTTATAGGAACTTTAGACATATAAAAATTTAATTGAACTTTTCACCGTCTTTTACCCACCTCCAAGGAGAATTTGGAAATTTATATAAAACATAATTTTACCGCTTCTGAGAGGGGAATTTCGAAAATCCAAGACACACTATTAATATAAAGGAGAAAAATGTGGTTCAATAAGAGAAAAATAATTTTTGGTGAATAGTAACTTTTTACTTTTATTTACTGCGGTTAAAAGTAAATCGGGTATTGAAGGGTAAAAATGATATTATTATTACCCTAACACATGTCCTAATTCTATTGTATAAGTGTAATTCGACCAAAAACAACCTTAGGATTAAAATATGACCATTTAGGTCCACTTGGAGTAGATTAGGACAATTTATTATTAATTTATTTAAAGAAGGTTTAAAATAGTAAAAATCAAAGTTTAATAGCTAAATAATTTTTAATATAGGGTTATACATAAGATAAATTAGACTATAAATATTCATTAGAAATCTAAAAAGATTTCCTACATAATTATATTTTATTTATAATTTTTAAACATTATATAATTTAATTTATTTCTGACACAATGATAATGCAGTAATTACCTTGTTAATGGAATATTAACATAATTGATGTTATAAATATCCTATAAATGTAATTTTAGACTTTTTATGAATTACACTAATTTTCTAGGTTAATATGACATGTTAGTATTGATTTAATTAACCTTTTTCGAACTAATCCTGATGTTATAATTTTCACAAAAATCAAGTACCAAATAGTTTCAAAATTGACATAAAATAGTTTTTAAAACAAATATTATATTATTAATTGTTATTTTATTCTCAAAAATCTATGGTTTAGAATAATGACTTAGATAAGGATATATATATTAATAATGAACCATTTGGTGTTCTTTTGACTTGTTATAGTATGTTTATTAACCATATAGTGTAAGAAAACTAAAAGACACTGTAAAAGTTAAATTATTTAACATAGAGTTAAATATAAATGATAAGGATAAAATAGTAAACTAAACTTTCCAAAAACATATTTTTTGAGAGGATTCCGACCCATCCCCACCTTAGCTTTGAAATAAATAAATTTTAACCTATTAAAAACTGAATATGACTTTATTATAAAATAATATTTTAAGATTTTCTAAGGTGCCCCTCTCCTCCCTTATAAAATGGGCACCCCTTCCCTCTTCACTTTACACTATTTTGATCCTTGAAGCTCGGACAACCCCTGCCCATTTCTCTCCTCCACTTCCCTAGAAACATTTTGGTGGTTTTGGTCTTCTCAAAAGACCAACTTTAGTTCCCTAGGAAGAAGTTTAAAGGAGGTACGTCGAGTAAGAGAAGGTTCGGATACGTACGAAGCATATCAAACCTAAGGTAAGGGATAATTATTCCAATCTCATTCTTATCCAAGATTGTTTATTCATAAGTATTTACTGGGGTTATGTTTATCATCCATGTCCATGTTTTATAGAAATTTTTTCATAAAATGTTTAGTATTCTTCCATGTATGTTTAAAGTCATTTTTACCCTTTTATGGCTTTTACCACAAGGTTTGGAAGGAATATTTCTTTTGTTTACCATTTAAGGTACTTTTTTACTTTTCTGACAAAAGTATGAGGATAGTGTTTTTTTAACATATACAACATGAACATATTTTTACGGTTTCATAACTCCTTATTTTCGAGAAGATTAATATATAAGATTTCATGAGAACTTTCATCAAAATCCTTTTATTTGAAAATTTCTTGTCATTTTGTAAAAAGAAAATGATTTTGAAGAAGAAAGGATATTTTCTCAAGAATTCATTTCAAGTGTTTTATCGAAACTGTTTTCCATCTAAGATGACATTATTTCATATGTGTATGTTTCAAGTATAATGTATCTATGATTTACATGGTTACACTTTTATTATGATGAAATGGTATCCATTTGTTTTATATTGATTATGATATGATGGTATGATGTTTATGAAACCCATTTTTATTCTTTGTGTTATGATGAATGATTTATGTTTATGGTGTGGCACAAGTAAGAATGATTTCATTATTAGATGGGTGGGACCTATATCTCCCTCTAATCAATCGGGTAAAGATTTATATCTCATGAGATAGACATTATTGTAATGGTAAGTTAATTCGGTTCAGTGATACAGGATTGGAAGGAGGAGTGAACTCGATTCAGAAAGGGACATTGTCCTCTAAGATGGTCTTAGTAGCAATGCCTTGGCTACTATAGAAATAATATCATCTGCTTAATGTTTTTCCACAATTATAAGTTTTATTTCCAAGCTATTTTATTATGATTGATGTTCCATTATAATCTATGCCTTACGTACTACCATGTTTTATGTAATTTTTCAAAATTTCGATGTTTAAACATTATGTTCATATTTCTATGTTCAAATGTATATGGTTTGTTTTATTTTCTCCATGATTAACCTTATGGAGAATTTTAGCTCACCCTTTATATGTTTTCTTCTCCATAAGATATAAAGAAATGTTTTAGGTAAGAAAACAAAAGGGGAAGATCTTTATGGGAAATGTTGAAGATCTTTCACCATGATTAGAAGATTATGTTCCGAGTTTCCAAAGACACTAAACTATTACGGTCCTTTGGTGTTTGTTTTTGTTATGTATTAAGTATTCCGCAAAAGTAATGTAATGTCCATGTACGTCATTCTTTGGGTCTCTACAGTTGGTATCAGATGAAAGGATTAGTTAACCTTTGGAAACTAGGATGCGAAAACTTTAGTAAAATCTCTAGAGATATTTATAAGGTATGTATAGGGATGTCCCTAAGGTTAAGTATACGTATAAGTTATAAATCTAGAATTATGTTAACGATCTTAGAATTTAACCTAATATGTTATATATTGATGGTACTCCCTCTTGATTATGATTTCTGCCTCTCAAACTATTCTTTTTGGGTTTTAGAAAATGGCTAGAAACTGGAAGATTCACGATAATGGAGGATATGATGGACAATGGAATTATATTCTTCATGATAAAACAAATGAAATTGGATATGGAAGTCCACATATCGTTATTATTCCTAATCATAAATCTCATAATATGATCAATAATCTCAACTTTGGTAAATTTCCCGACTCAGTTAATAAGAGAAAGATGGAGTTTCATGATGAACATAGAGGAAAGAAAGTTCAATTTCTCTCATTTAAATCATATGGGAAGAGGCATCAAGGAGAATGTTTCAAAGGAACTGGAATATGCTATGGGTTTGGAAGGAAAAAAATCTAGTAATTTCTAAGGGAAAGGTTCAGTTAACACCTTGGAGAAGGATAATGGTATTGCTATGACATCAACAATGATTAAATGTTTTAAATGTGGAATGTATGGGCATCATGAAAACCAATGCCCTGAGGGAAAATCTCATGAAGAGAATCTGCATGGTCATATGGGTAGTATTTATGTGGATGATGATGAAGAGAATAAAAATGATATATGAGATGAAAGAAATGATGAAGCTCAGTCAGTGGTTTAAGAAGGTAGTGGAATGATTACATGTTTTTCAAGAGTAATGTTGTATAACTAATCTCATGGTACTATGGAATAATGAGACATCTAAGGATTGTTACACTATTGTTTTTCCTTATGTGTTTGAAAGTATATGTTGAATGGTACGAGTAACCATGAATGTTTATTCAGATATTATTGGAAAGCACCTAGTATGCGCATAAAGAAGGGGTAAAGAGATAATGAAATGTTTGATAGTATTAATGAGCTCATGACTGATATAAGGACAATGTGATATCGTGGTTTGAGTATATAGAATTTTTGTGATTTTGGTATGTGGAAAGAGTTACCTATTTGATAGAATTAATGTTTTCAATATGGTTCTATGATAATTTATGTTTCAAGAGAATAAATAATTAAGGTATTCACATGTTTGGAATGCGATCAACAAGATATATCTTATGATATATGGGGGATAAATGATGGTATTCACTTTCTTATTATGTGACCATTCCAGTAATAATTTTCGTTATACTATGAGATTAGACCTATGTATTTTGGATAAGCCTAAATATTGGAATGAATTAAGTTAGACATAAGATGGTATTGTTTAAGGATAGAATTTTTTTTCAATATATTTTCTGTAGTGTTATAATAATGTAGTTTTAGAAAAAGGAAAACATGCAGGATGGGCGACAAACTGTCATGTCGGACATGGCTGTAGAAATTGAACCCACAACCGAAGTGTGACATGCCTTTATCACCTACCATTGGCCTAAAGGAAGTCCCTGGTTAGTAGAAACTAGTTTTATTATATTAAGCGGTACGATATATGAAGTATAAGTCGAATCTCACTATAGATGGACTTATGTATATTTAATAACTTTTTCTATCCTTTTTTTAGATAGATAGAATGACCTATCATTCTATCGCATGATCTGATAACACTTCATAGAAGACAAATTCAACTTCATTTCTTTAAGAGATGAAGTGGAAATTTTTCAAGGAAAAAAAACAGAAAGACTGTACTAAAATAAAGTAAATATTTCTTTTAACTCAACAATTCTTAAAATTTAGGAAAATGATCTTGAAAACAAAAAAAATGTTGTCCAAGTTTCCTTATATCTGATGAATCAGATGGTACCTTAAATCATCACAAATTTATGGCTTTGTGATTGTTGTATTTTTAATAGCCATGTCCTCTACCACTCTCCATCAGAACATTATGGTTATATTTCTCTTCCATATCCATATTTTCACCTATGTTCTCCTATGTGGAAACCTAGTGATGAGTTAATTTGGGTAACCGTTATGTTTCATACTTCAGTTTTTAAAATTAAGTTTTAGTTTTTCTTTTTACGATGTGAGTTTTTATGAAAGAAACTTTCAAGTTGTAAACCATTTATAACCCTGACAAATTTCGAGGGCGAAATTCATTTTAAGGGGGTAGAATGTAACACCCCGAGATTTTATGAGATATGTTATTTTTAATTTCTTTGATGTCTTCTATTATACACTACACCAAGATTAACTTGTACTATATGCAACACTGTATTAGCTTGCAGTATACGCAACACTATTCTTGGCTCATGTTACACACAAATTGAAGTTTGTTTTGTGGAAATTATTCTACACAACATTAAGTATAGATTTTGTTTAATGTATAAATGAAATATGTTTTGATTAATTTATAAATAGCACCAAAAGTGAGATTGCACTACAAGAAGCCCTGACATGTCTTGCATTACACGCAATCACGACCTTCCTCAATAGCATGTGTAGTACGCAATAACGGGTTTCACTAAACAATGATATATTATATAAACTAGCCGTAATGAACAGTAATACCCACTTTTTGAAATTTTTTAATTTTTATCGTTCATAATTGACTTTATTTTAGGATTCATAATATCAAAATTAGCCTAGGGTGATTTTTTTTTTATTTTTCTAAAAACTTTCCATTTTTGATGAATATTGAAAACACTAGGTAACTATTTAAAAAATGACATTTTATTTAAATAATTATTTATTTTACATAAATTTATCTGAGGTCAAAATTGATACATAATACCTATATAAGTTCAATGTAATTCATTGGTGTCATTTTATAGGAACTTTAGACATATAAAAATTTAATTGAACTTTTCACCGTCTTTTACCCACCTCCAAGGAGAATTTGGAAATTTATATAAAACATAATTTTACCGCTTCTGAGAGGGGAATTTCGAAAATCCAAGACACACTATTAATATAAAGGAGAAAAATGTGGTTCAATAAGAGAAAAATAATTTTTGGTGAATAGTAACTTTTTACTTTTATTTACTGCGGTTAAAAGTAAATCGGGTATTGAAGGGTAAAAATGATATTATTATTACCCTAACACATGTCCTAATTCTATTGTATAAGTGTAATTCGACCAAAAACAACCTTAGGATTAAAATATGACCATTTAGGTCCACTTGGAGTAGATTAGGACAATTTATTATTAATTTATTTAAAGAAGGTTTAAAATAGTAAAAATCAAAGTTTAATAGCTAAATAATTTTTAATATAGGGTTATACATAAGATAAATTAGACTATAAATATTCATTAGAAATCTAAAAAGATTTCCTACATAATTATATTTTATTTATAATTTTTAGACATTATATAATTTAATTTATTTCTGACACAATGATAATGCAGTAATTACCTTGTTAATGGAATATTAACATAATTGATGTTATAAATATCCTATAAATGTAATTTTAGACTTTTTATGAATTACACTAATTTTCTAGGTTAATATGACATGTTAGTATTGATTTAATTAACCTTTTTCGAACTAATCCTGATGTTATAATTTTCACAAAAATCAAGTACCAAATAGTTTCAAAATTGACATAAAATAGTTTTTAAAACAAATATTATATTATTAATTGTTATTTTATTCTCAAAAATCTATGGTTTAGAATAATGACTTAGATAAGGATATATATATTAATAATGAACCATTTGGTGTTCTTTTGACTTGTTATAGTATGTTTATTAACCATATAGTGTAAGAAAACTAAAAGACACTGTAAAAGTTAAATTATTTAACATAGAGTTAAATATAAATGATAAGGATAAAATAGTAAACTAAACTTTCCAAAAACATATTTTTTGAGAGGATTCCGACCCATCCCCACCTTAGCTTTGAAATAAATAAATTTTAACCTATTAAAAACTGAATATGACTTTATTATAAAATAATATTTTAAGATTTCCTAAGGTGCCCCTCTCCTCCCTTATAAAATGGGCACCCCTTCCCTCTTCACTTTACACTATTTTGATCCTTGAAGCTCGGACAACCCCTGCCCATTTCTCTCCTCCACTTCCCTAGAAACATTTTGGTGGTTTTGGTCTTCTCAAAAGACCAACTTTAGTTCCCTAGGAAGAAGTTTAAAGGAGGTACGTCGAGTAAGAGAAGGTTCGGATACGTACGAAGCATATCAAACCTAAGGTAAGGGATAATTATTCCAATCTCATTCTTATCCAAGATTGTTTATTCATAAGTA
The DNA here is from genome assembly GCA_963277665.1 of Viscum album. Taxonomy (NCBI): domain Eukaryota; kingdom Viridiplantae; phylum Streptophyta; class Magnoliopsida; order Santalales; family Viscaceae; genus Viscum; species Viscum album. The sequence goes on along the minus strand of OY728157.1, from coordinate 1,253,575,193 downwards.
TTTACTGGGGTTATGTTTATCATCCATGTCCATGTTTTATAGAAATTTTTTCATAAAATGTTTAGTATTCTTCCATGTATGTTTAAAGTCATTTTTACCCTTTTATGGCTTTTACCACAAGGTTTGGAAGGAATATTTCTTTTGTTTACCATTTAAGGTACTTTTTTACTTTTCTGACAAAAGTATGAGGATAGTGTTTTTTTAACATATACAACATGAACATATTTTTACGGTTTCATAACTCCTTATTTTCGAGAAGATTAATATATAAGATTTCATGAGAACTTTCATCAAAATCCTTTTATTTGAAAATTTCTTGTCATTTTGTAAAAAGAAAATGATTTTGAAGAAGAAAGGATATTTTCTCAAGAATTCATTTCAAGTGTTTTATCGAAACTGTTTTCCATCTAAGATGAAATTATTTCATATGTGTATGTTTCAAGTATAATGTATCTATGATTTACATGGTTACACTTTTATTATGATGAAATGGTATCCATTTGTTTTATATTGATTATGATATGATGGTATGATGTTTATGAAACCCATTTTTATTCTTTGTGTTATGATGAATGATTTATGTTTATGGTGTGGCACAAGTAAGAATGATTTCATTATTAGATGGGTGGGACCTATATCTCCCTCTAATCAATCGGGTAAAGATTTATATCTCATGAGATAGACATTATTGTAATGGTAAGTTAATTCGGTTCAGTGATACAGGATTGGAAGGAGGAGTGAACTCGATTCAGAAAGGGACATTGTCCTCTAAGATGGTCTTAGTAGCAATGCCTTGGCTACTATAGAAATAATATCATCTGCTTAATGTTTTTCCACAATTATAAGTTTTATTTCCAAGCTATTTTATTATGATTGATGTTCCATTATAATCTATGCCTTACGTACTACCATGTTTTATGTAATTTTTCAAAATTTCGATGTTTAAACATTATGTTAATATTTCTATGTTCAAATGTATATGGTTTGTTTTATTTTCTCCATGATTAACCTTATGGAGAATTTTAGCTCACCCTTTATATGTTTTCTTCTCCATAAGATATAAAGAAATGTTTTAGGTAAGAAAACAAAAGGGGAAGATCTTTATGGGAAATGTTGAAGATCTTTCACCATGATTAGAAGATTATGTTCCGAGTTTCCAAAGACACTAAACTATTACGGTCCTTTGGTGTTTGTTTTTGTTATGTATTAAGTATTCCGCAAAAGTAATGTAATGTCCATGTACGTCATTCTTTGGGTCTCTACAGTTGGTATCAGATGAAAGGATTAGTTAACCTTTGGAAACTAGGATGCGAAAACTTTAGTAAAATCTCTAGAGATATTTATAAGGTATGTATAGGGATGTCCCTAAGGTTAAGTATACGTATAAGTTATAAATCTAGAATTATGTTAACGATCTTAGAATTTAACCTAATATGTTATATATTGATGGTACTCCCTCTTGATTATGATTTCTGCCTCTCAAACTATTCTTTTTGGGTTTTAGAAAATGGCTAGAAACTGGAAGATTCACGATAATGGAGGATATGATGGACAATGGAATTATATTCTTCATGATAAAACAAATGAAATTGGATATGGAAGTCCACATATCGTTATTATTCCTAATCATAAATCTCATAATATGATCAATAATCTCAACTTTGGTAAATTTCCCGACTCAGTTAATAAGAGAAAGATGGAGTTTCATGATGAACATAGAGGAAAGAAAGTTCAATTTCTCTCATTTAAATCATATGGGAAGAGGCATCAAGGAGAATGTTTCAAAGGAACTGGAATATGCTATGGGTTTGGAAGGAAAAAAATCTAGTAATTTCTAAGGGAAAGGTTCAGTTAACACCTTGGAGAAGGATAATGGTATTGCTATGACATCAACAATGATTAAATGTTTTAAATGTGGAATGTATGGGCATCATGAAAACCAATGCCCTGAGGGAAAATCTCATGAAGAGAATCTGCATGGTCATATGGGTAGTATTTATGTGGATGATGATGAAGAGAATAAAAATGATATATGAGATGAAAGAAATGATGAAGCTCAGTCAGTGGTTTAAGAAGGTAGTGGAATGATTACATGTTTTTCAAGAGTAATGTTGTATAACTAATCTCATGGTACTATGGAATAATGAGACATCTAAGGATTGTTACACTATTGTTTTTCCTTATGTGTTTGAAAGTATATGTTGAATGGTACGAGTAACCATGAATGTTTATTCAGATATTATTGGAAAGCACCTAGTATGCGCATAAAGAAGGGGTAAAGAGATAATGAAATGTTTGATAGTATTAATGAGCTCATGACTGATATAAGGACAATGTGATATCGTGGTTTGAGTATATAGAATTTTTGTGATTTTGGTATGTGGAAAGAGTTACCTATTTGATAGAATTAATGTTTTCAATATGGTTCTATGATAATTTATGTTTCAAGAGAATAAATAATTAAGGTATTCACATGTTTGGAATGCGATCAACAAGATATATCTTATGATATATGGGGGATAAATGATGGTATTCACTTTCTTATTATGTGACCATTCCAGTAATAATTTTCGTTATACTATGAGATTAGACCTATGTATTTTGGATAAGCCTAAATATTGGAATGAATTAAGTTAGACATAAGATGGTATTGTTTAAGGATAGAATTTTTTTTCAATATATTTTCTGTAGTGTTATAATAATGTAGTTTTAGAAAAAGGAAAACATGCAGGATGGGCGACAAACTGTCATGTCGGACATGGCTGTAGAAATTGAACCCACAACCGAAGTGTGACATGCCTTTATCACCTACCATTGGCCTAAAGGAAGTCCCTGGTTAGTAGAAACTAGTTTTATTATATTAAGCGGTATGATATATGAAGTATAAGTCGAATCTCACTATAGATGGACTTATGTATATTTAATAACTTTTTCTATCCTTTTTTTAGATAGATAGAATGACCTATCATTCTATCGCATGATCCGATAACACTTCATAGAAGACAAATTCAACTTCATTTCTTTAAGAGATGAAGTGGAAATTTTTCAAGGAAAAAAAACAGAAAGACTGTACTAAAATAAAGTAAATATTTCTTTTAACTCAACAATTCTTAAAATTTAGGAAAATGATCTTGAAAACAAAAAAAATGTTGTCTAAGTTTCCTTATATCTGATGAATCAGATGGTACCTTAAATCATCACAAATTTATGGCTTTGTGATTGTTGTATTTTTAATCGCCATGTCCTCTACCACTCTCCATCAGAACATTATGGTTATATTTCTCTTCCATATCCATATTTTCACCTATGTTCTCCTATGTGGAAACCTAGTGATGAGTTAATTTGGGTAACCGTTATGTTTCATACTTCAGTTTTTAAAATTAAGTTTTAGTTTTTCTTTTTACGATGTGAGTTTTTATGAAAGAAACTTTCAAGTTGTAAACCATTTATAACCCTGACAAATTTCGAGGGCGAAATTCATTTTAAGGGGGTAGAATGTAACACCCCGAGATTTTATGAGATATGTTATTTTTAATTTCTTTGATGTCTTCTATTATACACTACACCAAGATTAACTTGTACTATATGCAACACTGTATTAGCTTGCAGTATACGCAACACTATTCTTGGCTCATGTTACACACAAATTGAAGTTTGTTTTGTGGAAATTATTCTACACAACATTAAGTATAGATTTTGTTTAATGTATAAATGAAATATGTTTTGATTAATTTATAAATAGCACCAAAAGTGAGATTGCACTACAAGAAGCCCTGACATGTCTTGCATTACACGCAATCACGACCTTCCTCAATAGCATGTGTAGTACGCAATAACGGGTTTCACTAAACAATGATATATTATATAAACTAGCCGTTATGAATAGTAATACCCACTTTTTGAAATTTTTAATGTTTATCTTTAAAAATGGACTTCATTTTTGGATTCGGAATATCAAAATTAGCCTAGGGAGAATTTTTGGTATTTTTCTAAAAACATTCAATTTTTGATGAATAGTGAAAACACTGGGTTACTATTTAAAAACCGACATTTTATTTAAATAATTATTTATTTTATTTAAATTTATTTTAGGTAAAAATTGATACATAATACCTATATATGTTGAATGTAATTCATTGGAGTCATTTTATAAGAATTTTAGATATATAAAAATTTTATTGAACTTTTCACCGTCTTTTACCCACTGCCTATGAGAATTTGGAAATTTACATAAAACATAATTTTACCACTTCTGTGAGTGGAATTTCAAAATTCTGAGAGACGTGGTTAATATCAAGGTGTAAAATGTGGTTCAATAAGATAAAAATAATTTTTGGTGAACAGTAAATTTTTACTTTTATTTACCACGGTTAAATGTAAATAGGGTAATTAAGGGTAAAAATGATATTATTATTACCCTAAAACATGTCCTAATTCTATTGGAAAAGTGTAATTAGACCAAAAACAACCTTAGGAATAAAATATGGCCATTTATGTCCACTTGGATTAGATTAGTACATTTATTATTAATTTATTTAATGAAGGTTTAAAATAGTTAAAATCAAAGTTTAATAACTAAATCATTTTTTATATAGTGTTATACATAAGATAAATTCGACTATAAATATCCATTATAAAGATAAAAATATTTCCTACATAATGGTAGTTTATGTATTATTTTTAGACATTATATAATTTAATTTATTTATGACACAATGATGATGCAGTAATTACATTATTAATGAAATATTAACATAATTGATGTTATAAATACCATAAAAATGTAATTTTATACTTTTTATGAATTACACTATTTTTATAGGTTAATATGACATGTTAGTATTGATTTAATTAAAAAAATTTGAACTAATAATGTTGTTATTAGTTTCACTAAAATCATGTACCAAATAGTGTCAAAATTTACATAAAATAGTTTTTTAAAAAATATTATATTATTAATTGTTATTTTATTCCTAAAAATCTATGTTTTGTCCAAATGACTTATATAAGGATATATATATTAATAATGAACCACTTGGGGTTCGTTTGGCTTGTTATTGTATGTTTATTAACCATATAGTGTAAGAAAACAAAAAGACACAGTAAAAGTAAAATTATTTAACTTAGAGTTAAATCTAAATGATAAGATAAAATAGTAACCTAAAATTGTCTAAAACCTATTGGTTTGGAGGATTTCGACCCATCCCCACCTTAGCTTCGAAATAAATAAATTTTGAGCTATTAAAAACTAAATACGACTTTATTATAAAATAATATTTTAAGTTTTCCTAAGGTGCCCCTCTCCTCCCTTATAAAAAGGACACCCCTTCCCTATTCTCTTCACACCCTTTTGAGCATTGAACCTCGGCTAACCCCTTCCCATTTCTCTTATACACTTCCCTAGAAACATTTTGGTGGTTCTAGTCTTCTCAAAAGTCCAACTCTAATTCTCTAAGAAGAAGTTTAATGAAGGTGCGTCGAGGAAGTGGAGGTTCAGATACGTACGAAGCATATCAGACCTAAGGTAAGGGATAATTATTCCAATATCATTCTTATCAGAGACTGTTTATTCATAAGTATTTACCAGGGTTATGTTTATCATCCATGTCCATGTTTTCTAAAAATGTATTCATAAATTTTTTAGTATTCTTCCATGTATGTTTAAAGTCATTTTTACCCTTTTATGACTTTTACCACAAGGTTTGGAAGGAATAATTATTTTGTTTACCGTAAAAGGTACTTTCTGAATTATCCAACAAAAGTATGAGGGAAATGTTTTTTTAACTTATACGGCATTAACGAATTTTTTTTATTTCATAAGTCCTTATTTTCAAGAAGATTACTATACAAGATTTTAGGACTATTTTCAACAAAATCCTTTTCTTTTAAAATTTCATGTCATTTTGTAAAAATAAAAAGATTTTGAAGAATAAAGGATATTTTCCTAAAGAATTAATTTCAAGTATTTTATCAAAACCATTTTCCATCTAATATGACATTATTTCATATGTGTATGTTTCAAGTATAATGCCTCTATGATTTACGTGGTTTCACTTTTATTATTATGAAATGGTATCCATTTGTTTTATATGGATTATGTTATGATGGGATGATTTTTATGAAACCAATTTTTTATTCTTTGGGTTATGAGGAATGATTTATGTTTATGTTGTGGCATAAGTAAGAATGATTTCATTATGGGATGGGTGGGACCTATATCTCCCTCCAATGCATTGGGTAATGATTTATATCTCATGAGATAGACATTAGTGGAATGGTAAGTTAATCTGGTTCAGTGATACAGGACTGGAACGAGGAGAGAACGTGATTCAGAAAGGGACTTTGTCCACTAAGATGGTCTTGGCAGCAACGCATTTGCTACTATGGAAATCATATCATGTGCCTAATTTTTTTCACAATTACAAGTTTTATTTCCAAGATATTTTATCATGATTTATGTTCCATTATAATCAATGCCTTACGTACTGCCATGTTTTATGTAATAACTCAAGATTTCAATGTTTAAAAAATATTTTCATTTTTTTATGTTCAAATGTATATGGTTTGTTTGATTTTCTCCGTGGTTGCTGTTACTGAGCATTTGAGCTCACCCTTTATATGTTTTCTTTTCCCCAGGATATAACGAAAGGTTTTAGGTAAGAAAACAAAAGGGGAAGTTCTTTAATAGAGATGTTGAAGATCTTTCACCACGATTAGAAGATTATGTTTCGAGTTTCCTATGACACTAAACTATTACGGTCCTTCGATGTTTGTTTTTGTTATGTATTAATTATTCCAAAAAGGTAATGTAACTTTTATGTACTTCAAGCTTTGGGTCTCTACACTCAAATCCTTTGGAGTTCATCCAACCTCTTCCCTACTCACTCTAAAATCCTCCCAAGGTTCCCCAAGCTCCCAATAATCCTCTCTCAAGCCTCTCTCAAGCCTTGGAAGCACACTTCCAAGTAAGGGATTTTTATTATTTCCAACTTTTTGTCCAATTTTATTAATATTGTTATTCCCTATTGATTTCAATTATAAATGTTGGGGTATGGTTTCACACCTCCCCCATACTGCCCTCTTATTGTTTGAATGATGGGAGACCTCTTTCTCTCGCATTAAATTCCTCCCATTTACACCCGTTATGTAACGTCCCAGTTCTGGATGCCACCCAGAGGCGCCCCGTACCCGGTAGGTCACATGGCCTCAAGCGCATTTCCCCAATCTCCAGAGGCTACAGACTAGCAGTGAGGGCCTTGTGTGTGATAGTGGGGAAACTATTCCCTCATTGATAGAGTACACAACAGAAGAAAATAAACATTAAATAGCAGAAGAAGTGAATAACCAACATTAATAATAGCATATGAATAAATCAAAAAACTAGAGAAAACATGCATATATGGAATGGTGCAAAATACAACTCTAGGAAAGCAGTCAAACAAGTCACAATGCAGAAACACCAGAGTACCAGAACATGTACAAAATAAAAGTAAACAACTTCTCAGCATCGCACGCCCAAGCTTGGTCTCATGCTCTCCTGCTCCAAGCAATCAAGTTCCAGAAGTCGAAGGGTGATTACCCTTGTCTACTCCCGCAACAACACTATCTGCTTGGGCCCAAGAGCATGGCCCAAACAGGGTGTGAGATAAAATCCCAGTAGGCAACCACACGAAGATTTGTGCCTAACAGTCAGTGAGTATATGGCATGTAAAAGTACAATAAGTAGTAAACAACAACAACAAGTAGTAGGTAGTAAACAGTAATCAGTAAAAAAAAGGATGATACATAGCAACAATCAATCCACAACAATCAACAGCAATGAAACAAACAGCTAACAAGCCGAAACCCTCTTGGAAGTACTCGCAACCATCCCCTCTAGTCCTATCCAAGAAGCACCACAACCATCTGGGCGGTTCACTCAGTCTAACCCCTCTGGCTTGGTCATACAAAATTATGAGACTCTTTGTGGAAGCTCACTCAGTCAATTCCCCTTATAGTCAAGGGTAGTCAGGGACTCTCTTGAGGAAGATCACACGATCTAACCCTCTTAGCCCCAAGGTCTAGATACTCTCTGAGAAAGCTATCCCAGTCAATTCATCCTATAGCCTCAGGTATACCACATCCTCTCTTAGGAAGCTCACTTGGTCTACCCTCCTATAGTCTATAATATCCAAGACTCTCTGGGAGCTCACTCGGTCCATCCCCTATGTAGTCTATAATGTCTAAGACTCTCTGGGAAGCTCACTCGGTCTGTCCCTTATAGTCTATAGCACCAGGTTCTCTCAGCCCCATTCCTTTCGGTGCATAATAATGCTATAAGGCCAAGTACACCTATAGAGATACTTGGATAACCAAAGAACACCTATAGAGCTACTTAGCTAATAGTCTACAAGGCAACAAGCATGTCATGAATTTCACTTCATCCTATAACTTCAAGGCATGAAACAGGTGTATCATCCAAAGGAAAACGAGACCCAAAGGTCATAAACAGAACAAGCAAGGAAAAAATACATCCAAGCACAAAAAAATATCCTCTAAAAAGATCAATTTACCTCTATACAAGCATACATGCAAGGAAGAAAACCAACAAGGGCAAAAAGGTAAACACGCAATACCCCGTTCACGGGTATTGGTGGAATTTTCACATAAAACACCGAGACATTGAATGGTAAGGCACAAAACACCTACGTCGATCCTACAAGATCGATATACTTTAACCATGATGGATAATTATCCCTAAAATGTTGTAGATCTGATAAAACGCAAAAAAAAGATCAACTTTAGATAACTTGAGAAAGAGGAAAAATTGGAAAACAGGGCTCAAGCAGAAGGAATAACTCACAGCTGCTCTTCCAACACAATCGACCGTGCTCAAATCGGAGAATGGACGGAGAGGTGGGAGCTCAGGGAAGATCTGGCCATACTGGTCGCTCTCTAATGAACCAGACCTTGAAGAAGATGATTATGGAGAAGAGGCGTGACCCCGGTCCATTTCTTAAAAAAAATAAAAGTACACGGCGTGTATTTTTAAAGTACACGGCGTGTAGTGGGTTTTCTATACTCTGCCAAAATCGGCCTCCACGTCACCCCTACACACCGTGTGTGTGGCTCGGGCACGGCCAGCACACAACTTTGAGCTGGATAAGAGTACACGATGTGTACTCAGAAAGTACACAGCATGTACTTAAAAAATTTCTAGAATCTTTAAAAATTCCCAAAAAATTGCAGAAAAGGAAAGACATACTTGAAAGGAAGATCTGGGTTCTTACAAACTTCCCCCCTTAAAGAAATTCGTCCCCAAATTTCCCTAGAAGGCCGTAGAAGAAGAAACCTTGAACAGCTCCGACCACTGCAATCGAACCTCGGCCTCCCTCTCCCAAGTCTCGTCCCGTACTCACCCATGCTTCCATAGCACTCATATCAGAGGGATAGACCGGCCTTGGAGAACCTTCGTACTGAAATCGACAATCCAGATAGGATGCTCCTCAAACGACGCATCCACTTCGAGCTCAACCTCATCGTGTCGAAAGACATGAGACGGGTCTGAAAAGTAACATCCGAGATGAGAGACATGGAAGACATCGTGCATGGCCTGGTACATCTGAGGTAGCTGCAACTGATAGGCACCTGGCCCACCTCTCTCCAAAACCTCAAACGGCCCGACGTACCATAGTGAAAGCTTACCCTCCCTCTGAATCCTCTTGTGTCCCAACCTCAGTGTGACACGCAAGAAAACCAGATCTCTGACCTCGAACTCCAAAGGTCATCTCTGCTGATCATCATAAGACTTCTGTCGAGACTGTGTTGTAGCCATCCTCTTCGAAATCAACTCTATCAGCTCGGAGGTCCCCTGAACAAGACGAGGTCCTAGCAAAGCTGCCTCTCCTACCTCCAGCCAGCATAAAGGTGATCAGCATGGCCTACCATACAAAGCCTCGTATGGTGCCATATGAATGGTCTCCTGAAAACTATTATTGTAGGAGAACTCTAGAAGAGGTATATGCTTCTCCCAAGAACCACCGAAGTCTAGAATGCAAGATCGGAACATATCCTCAAGCACCTGGATTGTGCACTCGGACTAGCCATTTGTCTGGGGATGGATGCTATACTCAAAAGTACTTGTGTGCCCAAAGCCTTATGACGTCCCTTCCAGAACTGAGAGCTAAGGCGTGCATCCCTATCTGAAACAATGGAGTGTGGAACTCCATGTAGACGTACAATATCTCGGATGTATAGTCGTCCCAGATCATCAACATTGAAGGTCTCCTTGATCAGAAATAAGTGTGCTACCTTCGTAAGCCTATCAACGACGACCCAAACAATATCACTTCCCCAAGGTGACCTCGGTAACCCAGTCATGAATTCCATATCGACATTGTTCCACTTTCACTCAGGAATGGGTAACTACTGTAAAAACTCTACTGGTCGCTGATGCTCTGCCTTCACCTACTGACAAGTAGGACATATCATGAAAAAACAAGCAACATCCTTCTTCATACCTGGCCACTAGTACTGGAGATGAAGATCTCAATACATCTTGGTGACGCCAGGATGAACTAACCAAACTAAGGAATGTAAATCCCGCATCAGCTCCTCAAGTATGTCTGCTGGCACCCATACGCGTCCCTGGAAACTCAAGATCTCATCTTCACCCACAGTCCATCCAGGAAGAGGGTCCCCTCCAGACACACTCTCCTACAGGACCAAGGCATCTGAGTTTGATAGCTACCTCATTCGTACCTGATCAAGAAGTGTATAGGTAATATCCACAGATGAGAGAAAGGTATGTCCTTGCCTGTCATGCACCTCCAGATGCATCTCAGAGAACAGAGCCGTAAGATGCCACTCACTGCTGGCTTATTGAACTGCCTGAATCTAAGTTCATCTTCTCAATGTATTTTCCACTACATTTCCCTTTCCCGACGTATAGGTGAGCTCGATGTCAATGGACTGAAGATAATTGACCCACCTATGCTGTCTTAGATTCAGATCACGCTGAGTGAAGATATACTTGAGACTCTTGTGGTCGGTGAAAACCACAAAGTGCTCTCCCGGATGATATTCTATCCAAGAGTGCAAGGCATGAACAACTACTGCTAACTCCAGATCGTGCTTCGGGTAGTTCCTCTCATGTGGCCTCAACTTCCAAGAACCATACACAATGACTCAATCTCCCTGCATGAGCACAACTACTAGACCAATACCTGAAGCATCACAGTAAACGGTGTATCCCTTGCCCGGCTCTGGAAAGACTAGTATCGGTGCTGACGTCAACCTCCCTTTCAGCTCATGAAAGGCTGACTCACAAAAATCTGACCATAAAAACTTCACCCCCTTCTTGGTCAGACCTGTAAACAGTGCTTCTTGGCATGATAAGTCCTGAATGAAGCGTCTTTAGTATCCATCCAGCACTAGGAATCTCCGCACCTCAAAGACGTTCTTCGGCTGCTCCCAGGAAACTACAGCTCTCACTTTCTATGGGTCCACTAACACTCTTTTCTCTGAGATAACATGACCCAAGAAGTGAACATGATCCAACCAAAAGTGGCACTTCAAGAGTTTAGAATATAGTCATTGCTCTCTCAGTGTACTCAAACGATCTCAAGATGTGTGGCATGGTCGTGTCGAGTGTGAGAGTACGCCAAGATGTCATCCACGAAAACCATGATGAAAAATTCTAAGTACGGATGGAACACTAGGTTCAGTAGTTCCATGAAAACCGCAGGCGCGTTCATGAGACCGAACGGCATGACTGTATACTACTAAAGACCATACCTGCTCCTGAATGCTGTCAGAGGTATATATGATGGTCTAACGCGCAACTGATGATAACCGGACCTCAAGTCAATCATTGAGAAAACCATGGCACCTCAAGGATGATCAAAGAGGTCATCGATCCTCAGAAAGGGATATCGGTTCTTGACCATCAACTGGTTCAGCTTCCAATAATCCACACAGAGCCGAAGGGTACCATCTGCCTTCATTGCAAATAGGACAGGAAAACCCCAAGGAGATGTAGTGGGTCAGATGAAACACTTTGCCTGCAACTCCTCCAACTACTTCTTGAGCTCCTACAACACAGTTGTATCCATCCTATAAGGTGGAATGGACACCGGTGCCGCTCCTGGAATGAGATCAATCGAGAAGTCTACCTCACGCTCCGGAGGTAAACCTAAAATGTCTTATGGAAAGACATCCCTGAAATGATCCACCAATGGAGGAAAGTCTAACTGTGAATTCCCCTGGTCATCCAAATAAAGACTGGTAATATGGATTGTAACTTCCCCTAGCACATTATGCTCTGGTCCAGCTCTACCCACATGGACATCCCACATGCCTCTATGAAGGAACGATCCACCCTTGGTGATATGAAACTCACCCTACGGCAATAACAATCAATGACTTCTTAGAAGGGAACCAACCAGTCTATAACGAGAATGATGCCACAGCCCGTCATCACTAGGACATAGAGGTCACATAACAAAAGACACCCCAAAAACTCAAGAGGGAACTCTCTGCACTGACAGATGCTAGATGTCCTCGTTCCCAATGGTGTGTCAAGAGCCAACAAGTTGACAGATGAAACGATACATAGCCCAAGGCTCTCCACAACCGCAACAGAGATAAATCTATAGGAAGCACCAGTATCGAAAATAGTTGAAGACAAAACTGAGGCTACTAAGATCATACCTAGAACTATAGAAGTGTCGAGATCCTGCTCCTGATAAGTCTGATCTATGGTGAAAGACTATCCTGCACCACGGCCCTGCGCCCCTGGATGACCGCTCTGAGCTGATCCACTCTACTTTCACTGATGACCTGGTGACTGACCACCATGGTCGTGACCTCCACCTCGGCCTGAACGTCTGGAAGAACTCCAGTTCCCTGACTGGTGGGAAACTGGTGAAGCATCTTCAGAATGTAGGGTCATAGAGGAACCCCTACCACCAGCTGAAGGTGAGAAGATGTGACAAAAACGCTGATGATAGCCCATCTTTCTGCAAGACCGACACTTCATCGGATCCCTCTGGCACTGATGCCTAGTGTTCCCACTCCTACCGCACTGGTAGCATACAACCTGGCTACCAGAAGACGCATCCCGCGAACCTCGATCTCAATGAGAAGACTCTCTGTGATGCTTCCTACTGTCCATAGAAGGAACACCATCTCTGGATATCGAACCGCCCTGGCTCACTGCTCTATAATCTCTCATATTTCACTTAGTGTTCAGTGCCTAGTTTACGATGGAGGATATCAAAGTCAACAGGAAGATATTCACCTGGGAATAGATCTCCTGCCTAAGACCATACTCGAACATCCTAGCAAGGAACAACTCATCACCTGCTGGGATCGGTGTGAAACACTACAGCTCAGTGAAACGAGATGAGTACTCCATAACAGAGAGAGTACCCTTCTGCAGACTCATAAACTCCCATGCTCGATCGGCCATCAGGGTCTCCGAATAGAAGTAGTCATATAAGGTGCGCCAAAACTCGTCCCAAGACATATCTTGCTGAAACCCTGACCGTGAGATCACCTCCCACCACCTCTTGGTGGTGTCCCAGAGCATATAAGTAGCCAGCTTTACCCTTTTCTCAAGAGGGATCTCTAGGTGCTCAAAGATGGTCATTGTGGCCTCTATCCATGACTCTACAGCCTGAGGTCCTCCATCCCCTGTAATAGTAGGAGGATGCTTCTGTTGGAAAACCTGCATCAACTCAGCCATCGACGGGGAAGGAGGAGGCGCTCCCTAGAAAGTCTTCATCATCCTCAGGAAGTCCTCCCTGAACAGCGCCTCGACGCCTCCAATGAGTATGACAGCCTGTGCCAAGGATGGATCGACTGGAGGATCGGCAGGAAGTCCCTGATCAACCATATCTGGTGTCTGATCACTGCCTGACGATAGACGTACAACCAGAAGACGTCTCGAAGGCATAGATCTGAAAGATCAAAAGTATACCTTAGATCAGAAAACAAGGTCAGAGAACACAGGGGTACAAAACAAAAACAGGGGAAGAGAAAACACATGATTATACAAAACATGACTACACGGCATGTATAAAAACTACACGGTGTGTCCTCTTAAGCCACTGACATAGGTGTATACCCCTGCCCTACAGATCGTGTAACACCTCAAACTACACGGCTTGTTGACCCAACACACGGTGTGTACATGAAGACAATTCCCCTACAAAAGTCTCTTTACACGGCTAACTAACACAGTTCAAACTAACCTCATACTACACAACGTGTTACCTAGGGACACGGTGTGTACTAGACACTAACTCGGCAGTCCGTGTTGTTGGTTACACAGTCTTCCACATGACTGGCCCTTACACGGCGTGTTCCGAACAAACACGGTGTGTATAGGAGAAGGTGACATTGTCCCGTGTTGTTTGTGACACGGCCAGGTACCTGGGAAAGACTACACAGCATGTTCCAAAAGCAACACGGTGTGTAATAGAGAAGGTCACAACGAACCATGTTGTTCGTGACATGGTCGGGTGCATGGATAGAACTATATGGCGTAATCTTCACCCACACGACGTGTTCTACTCAAGCTTCCCCAACCCATGTTGTTAGTGACATGACCGGGTACAAGGTTCGACACAACAAAGTGTGTACATGCAGTACACGGCGTGCTCCTGTCGTTATTTTCACAACACCGTGTTCCTGCACACATAGTCTGTAAAATGCCCTAGAAACTACACGGCATGTAACCAGAAAGTACACACCGTGTATTCTGGGTTTTTCTGGGAAGTAGCTCGGAAGCTGCACAGAAACCCGTAAACACTGAAAACAAGGTAAAGAGGTGCCAAATTCCGATCTGTGAGGGCCCATACTCCCCTTGAATCAAAGCTTGGTATCTCCTACAGTTAGGTACAAGAGAAAACAAGATCATGATCCATGAAATTCTGATTCAAGAGGGCCCATAATACCTCAAGAATCAAAATTTGCCATTCATTTAAACAAATTAAAATACAAACAATTCTCTAATAAGAAGCAGAGATTCTATCAAGCATCTATCACAACAGCATGAATAATCTACACAACGTCTATCACAACAGCATGTAATTGCTAATGCACCCTAAATTGCATGGCAAGAATGCCTGGAATGTGATTTCTACAAGTTCCTATATGATGCATGAGACGAAATACCCTCATCTCATCGGGTTGCGACAGAAATAAAACCATAATATCAAATAAATAACAGTACAGATCATGTGAATCACTCTAGGTGAAATCGTATCAACCGTAAATCTTGAAACCAGAAAACTGCAATAAACGAGGTAGTATGGCTTTTCCCTATACACGGGTTAGCTACTCCCGGGCACAGCTTATTACCAAGTACCGAATACATAATATCCTTGGATAAAGTCTCCAAATAGTAAATTAAGAGAAAATAATTCCTCTGATACCACATTGTAACATCCTAGTTTCGGAAACCACCCAGAGGCGCACTATACCTGGTTGGTCACATGGCCTCAAGCGCATTTCCCCAAATGCCAGAGGCTTCCGACTCATAGAGAGGGCCTTGGGTGTGATAGTGGGGAAACTACACCCTCATTGGTAGAGTATACAATAGAAGAAAATAAACATCTAATAGAGGAAGTAGTGAATAACCAATAGTAATAACATCGGAAGACTAAATCAATAAACTGGAGCAAACATGCTTATATAGAATGGTGAAAAATACAACTCTAGGAAAGAATCCAAACAAGTCATAATTCTGAAACACGACAGTACCAAAACAAGTACAAAACAAAAGTAAAAAGCTCCTCAACATCGCAATCCAATGCTTGGTCCCATGCTCTCTAGAACCAAGCAATCTTGTTCAGAAGTCGAAGGGTGCTTTCCCTTGTCTATACCTGCAACAATATAGTCTGCTTGGGCCCAAAAGCATGGCCCAAACAGGGTGTGAGATAAAATCCCAGTAGGCAACCACCTGAAGATCTCTGCCTAATAGTCGGTGTGTATATGGTAGGTAAAAGTACAGTAAGTAGTAAACACCTTCAACAAGCAGTAGGCAGTAAATTGTAAGTAGTAAAATAGGATGATACATTGCAGAAATCAATCCAAAAATAATCAACAGCAATGAAATAAATAGCTAACAAGCTAGAAACCCTCTGGTAAGTAATCACAGTCATCCCCTCTGGTCCCATACAAGAATTACCACAACCCTCTGGGCTTTGCACTCAGCCTAAACCCTCTGGCTTGGTCATACGAATTTATGAGACTCTCTGGGGAAGATCATTCGGTCAATTTCCCTTATAGTCTAGGGTAGTCAGGGACTCTCTTGAGGAAGATCACACGGTCTAACCCTCTTATTCCCAAGGTCTAGAGACTCTCTGAAGAAGCTATCTCAGTCAATTCCTCCTATAGCCTCAGGTATACCACAGACTCTCTGAGGAAGCTCACTCAGTCAATTCCCCCTCTAGCCTAGGAAGGTTCTTAAAGAAATATAAACAAGGTAAGACTCTCTGAGGAATCTCACTCAGTCTACCCTCCTGTAGTCTATAATATCCAAGACTCTTTGGGAGCTCACTCGGTCCATCCCCTCTGAAGTTTATAATGTCTAAGACTCTCTGGGAAGCTCACTTGGTCTATCCCTTATAGTCTATAGCACCAGGTTCTCTCAGCCCCTGCCAGTCAGTGCATAATAATTCTATCAGGCCAAGTACACCTATAGGGCTACTTGGCTAAACAAAGTACACCTATAGAGATACTTAGCTAATAGTCTACAAGTCAACAAGCATGTAATGAATTTCACTTCATCCTATAACTACAAGTCATGAAATAGGTGTAGCATTCAAAGGAAATCAAGACCCAATGGTCGTAAAAAGAACAAGCAAGGGAAAAATGCATCCAATCACAACAAACTATCCTTTAACAAGGTCAATTTACCTCTACACAGGCATACAGGTAAGGTAGGAAAATAACAAGGGCAAAAAGTTAAACACGCAATACCATGTTCACGGGTATTGGTGGAATTTGCACATAAAACCCAGAGACATTGAACGGTAAGGAACAAACCACCTACCTAGATCCTAGAAGACTGATATACTTGAACCACGATGGATAATTATCCCTAGAACATCATAGATATGAAAAAAATCACAAAACCTTCATCCTTATATAACATAAGAAAGAGGAAGAATTCGGAAACAAGGATCAAGCAGAAGGAAGAACTCACTGCTGCACTTCCAACGCAATCGACCATGCTTGAATCAGAGAACGGAGGGAGAGACAGGAGCTCGGGGAAGATCTGGCTGTACAGGTCGCTCTCGGAAAAACCAGACCTAGAAGAAGATGATTATGGTGAAGAGGTGTGACCCCGATCCATTTAGTAAAAAAATAAAAGTACACGGCGTGTAGTGGGTTATTCGGTACTCTTCCAAAATCGGCCTCCACGTCACCCCTACACACTGTGTGTGTGGCCCGGGAATGACCATCACATAGCTTCGAGCTGGAGAAGAGTAAACGGCGTGTACTCAGAAAGTACACGGCGTGTACTTCAAAAAAATTTTAAATCTCCAAAAATTCCCAAAAAACTCCATAAAAGGTAATACATACCTGAAACGAAGATCCGGGTTCTTACACGTTACTATTCCGAAATTCTGAAAGGAACTTCTCTCTCCTCATTTAGATTCAAGCAATATTTTTGTATCATGAATCTAAATTCCATTACAATTGATTGGACATGTATCTATATAAACCCCCTTACTGTCCATTTCATGTAGATATGATGAGGCACCCCTTTCTCTCTTATCAACCATTTTTTATGAATTCTTATATCACGCTGTTATGCTGCCAAAATTACACCGATTTTCTAAGCCAATGCCATTGTGTAGTGAATACCATGCCCATTTCTCCATCAAGGGTATTCACCTTCATGAAAATATAGTTACTGATTATAAAGTTCCATTCCAGATTCCGTTGTCGTGGAATAAATGAATATGTTTTATGAATCCATGTTTTATGATCCATGGGGCACACTTATGCATGAAATGAAATGTTTAAGAAGGGTGTGCCCTTATAGTGCTCCAATGCATTGGGTAAAGTATAGTATCATGATACGTCATGTGCAATGAGTGTTGAATCATGATAATTCAAGTGCAATGAGGGGTTACTAGTGCTTCATGTGCAATGAGGATTTACTCATACTTCATGTGCAATGGGACTTGGCTCATGCTAATTCCATGTTAAGTGTTGTTGCCACATTTGTATAAGAAACCCAATGCGTAGGAAGATCCCATGAAGGGCTGATTATAATAATACATAGTATGAAACATTAAAAAATTACAAAATAAAGAATAAAAAAGTAACAATCTTCTCTGTATATGTATATTTGTAAAACACATATAATAATAATATTCATAGGTACTCAAAAAATCCTATGTCTCAAAATAATTATCACAACTGTAAAGCCAACATGGCATTCCAAATCAAAGGTATAATATAATTCTTGTCTGGGAGAACACACTTCATGAGATATACTTCCACTAATGACAGTCATCGTAGTGGTCGTGATCCTTAGGTATAAAAATAGTGTAAATATATGAGTCTTTATTTGAGATACACATTCAATAAAACTACACCTCATCAAAAATATCGGACCTTGATACACAAATTGGAGGTCAAAGCCAAAACATCTCTATGGGAAGAAAATAACCTAATGGAAAAATCCTCCTATATAGAGGATCGGTTCTTGGGTAAATATTTTTTATGCCAATTCAAACAACCTGATATAAGGTTAAAAATAACTGAAATGAGGATCACCCATGATTATCATTGTGATACATGATCCAAGACATTGAGTCCATAGTCGAATAAGACCAAGTGAAATCACTCTAGAATAATGGAACCCACCCTAACTACACAAATCATCAAGAATTTTGCAGTGGTTACTCTACATGCCTATAATATGATAGCGCATCAAACAGTCATCGTAATAGTCCAATGGGAACACACTCAACTGATACAAGGAAAAGGTATCTCACACATTCTTACAACGATGATGATATAACCACAATTAGAAATTTAACCTTTATTCAAATGAATACAAGGCGTGTCTCTGGAGGTACACGACTTGCCTCACTAAGCTATGTACTATCTATCTCTTGCACTCACACAACATGTAATTTTTCTCGATACAAATTGAATCCCAAGGGTACACAACATGTAAGAGTAATCTCAGAACATAACAATCTATCTTTCCCAGGACATTGTAAATGTACACAGCTTGTTAATTACCTGGAAGTAATTTCATTGTCAATGTACATGGATAGTATCATGTACATCTATCCAGACCATGTTCATGTGGGCGTACAAGGAGTTCCCTTGGCTGTGCACCATTCTTCATGTCTGCATATGCTTCGACGTTTATATTGAGCCAACCAAAAAGGGTAACAAGTCGTGTGATAGGGTTCAAAACATTTTTTATAATTAACATCATCCCAAAACACTATCATCTACTGAGAGGGTCTCACATGGTGTGTAGCTCTGAAGTACTTTATGTGCATATATAATGTTTCTAGAATTGAAGATCTAGAATCATATTTCTCATTCAATTATCTATACATAAATCCAAATATGACTCATTCTAGAATCAATGATTGTTATTACATTGGACTCAACATCAACAAATCCCCAAAAAAATAGATAAAAAATCAGGTCAAAAATCTCCTCCAATCTCCATTCATAGACACACACAAAATAACAGAAAAACAGTGTATTCACACAATCTGATCTTCTTCCACATCGGTTGTCACACTGCCATCATGTTGTGACAATCACATATGTATAATATTGAATCATTACACCTTGAAATCAGTTTCCAATGATCAATTCCTATTATATTTTAGAACCATGGGCCCTTGGATCAACCATGATGAATGATGAAATAGGAGTGAAAATAAAGCTTAAAATAATGATAAAAGAACACATTATATATTCAAGTTGACCTCAATTGTTACAGTTAAAACATTAAATAAAGAGATATTATAAAATCAAAAAAAAATCCTCATATTCCTAAATAATACTAACCCATCTCAGAATTCACATGACATGTGGATTAAACTACTAGTTGAATTATTCATGTTCAGCATAGAAAATATAATGGTTACAGAAGTGAAGTAAAAACAAAAAACCATCCTTTATTTTGATTGATCACTGATGATGAATGATGCTGCAACAAATTTGTTATTGATATCCCTTTATTCTGTTGTACACTGATCGTGGAACCTCAATCTGGTTTTCATCCACCAATGGAGTTCCTCCAACACTCTCCAATGTATCTAAATCAATTGTGGGGTCTTACTTCTAACCATTAAAATTTATAATGAGTGTGCATTAAAATGCAACTGTTATGATGTTGTTTCAATTCAAAATCAAGAAATTGTTTTTATTTATTTTATTCTTTTCTTTCACGTGACAACATGTTCACAAACCCCTCATCCTAAAAAATGTTCTGTCATTCCTATGTTAAAACTCGTGTCCTAAACTCAATGATGCCCTCATATTTCTAACTCGGGCTCCATTTTAAGGTTTATCCCACTTTTTTTGAAAACATCAAGAACATGATGATTAATATCTTTTATAAATTTAAAATCATAATTCTAGGAACATTGAACCACTAATTACCACAACATCTCAATACCAGGAATGGAAAATATTTCATGAATTATTGTAATGTTTTACGTAGAAAAAACATTGAAATTATAATTTCCCCTCCTTTAAGGATTTTCATCTAAACAAAAAAAAAGAAAAAGGGGTGGAATGTAAACACTCAACTACGTCACGCACTCCCAGGATAACTTCAAATAATTTCTTTTGCTATTATGAATCACTCACCCATGGATATCTCTAGCCCACAAAGTTTACTTCCCCTTAACATTCTCAAAATTACCATCTCTTTCAAAATGAAACTACATTTCTACAGTCCATATCCCCATGTTCGGTATCATAACACGAGTCATTCACATACCAACACAGATATGACATATTGAGAACACCATGAAAACCAAATATTATTGTGGTCTCTAGGATAAAAGACACACCATCTCACTAACTGAACATCGCCTTATAAAAAAATGCCTATGATTATTGATGATAGAACACCATCCTAGAATAGACTATATAACTAACAATATCCAAAGACCTATAACACCAATAAAATGAGGGCTAATGGTGTTTTTTGGGATGTAATAATATTCTCTTTGAAAAATTTTAGCATTTATAATTATCATTGTTACTAAAAATAGGACCCCATCAATCATACCCAATGGATTCAACTAGTATAATAATTTCCTACATATTTTCACATTAATGGACTCCAAAAGTTTTTCCTCCAGTGGCAGAGTGAAAATCATCTTGATAAAAAACCACACCGATGGTAGATGGTCCTCCAAGCTATAGCTCTAAACCAAAATGATAAACCCAATCATGTTCACTAGAACCTGAATGGTCAATTCAACCTAGCCTACTAGAAGGGGGAGAACACTATTCCCAAAATTGTTGAGTCCCAACATGATTCTCTCATTGCCTCTTTAATAGTTTTGATATTTAATAATCTCCATTGAAACAATAATCAATCTAATTAAAAACCATAGAACACCACCTCAATATATTTGTGTCCTAAACTCTCCACATATACATTTCATCTCTTATCCAAGGACAACAAAAAAAAGAATTTATCATAGAAACTCGTTATAATCTCATTGATTTCCTAACTAATTGATTGATATCTCGATACATAATGACATCTACAAAATTTAACACTTAATGAAAATCATCCCCCCTCTCTCCTATTCTTGTATCATGAATGGAATCACTATCCTCTCTATTAAAGGATAATGTTATTCTCTTATTCAAGGAATTACTGTAAGAAATATATCAATGGGATATCTAATCCTGAAAAATCTCACCGTCGACATTCCCAAGTAATGCATCCCAAACTTGTTAAATAATTGAAGGGGTATCAAGCATTAATTGGATATATAGTACACCATCCTCACCCAAAAAATAATCAATTGAAATGACATAAACTACCCTGAAGCCACTTCCTACAAGTGAGAAATAGATTTTAGGTTGAGATAATCTTCCATCACATTCCCTATAACAACCTTAACTTTTTCACACGTGACTATTACAAAATTTTAATGAAAAAATTATAGTGAAACAAAGTATGTATCCAATGGTATTGTGTATTGGAAAAATAAGGACATTATATAACTTCTACATAATAAAACATAAACATTTATTTAATTCTTTCTTCAGTAGCTTCTTATTGTCCCTCATGATCCCCATATTACAAGTATTCACATGGGGATATATATCGATAAGAGGGGTGAGATAAAAGCCTAATATGTTGATAGATAAATACACGAATCAATATAACATGGTTACTCATTAAATAATCAACAAAATCCGAAGTGGAAGAATTATATAATGTCATGTAATGTGAAAATTCATAAAACTCAAACATGATATGTTTGCGGTCAAATACAACACATAGTTACTAACCAATCTAGAATCATGTTCATGCATATTGAACTTTTTATCATGAGATTCATCAAATTTACCAATGAATTATATAACTATATAATTATAGGTGAACCTGTCACATCATAACATTTACATGCTCTATTTAATTCCCATCGCACCCATCACATCAAATCATGTACATTATCAGGCATTCCACAAAGAATTTATTTTGATCTTGAACATAAAATAACTCATGAAAATAGGATGTGTTTCACTTTGTAAAGAGTATATTCTTGAATAAAAATTGGGGCACCAAAAATAAAAACCAAATACCATGCAGGGTATAAAATTCAACAATTTTGAGAGAGGAAGAAACAATCTCATGTAAAATAAAGGATGTGTTTTTAAAAAGAATAGTTTTTTTGGAAAAATCATTTCATTTATAATAATAATAGTTTAGAAATATTTATATATAGAAAATAAAATTTATGGGTAAAAAAATTATACTTATGTAAATTTAAAGGGATATCCATATTGAAAATGGAGTGAATGTGGGACAACCCAACGGAAGAGAGCTGGGTTCGAGAATCCTCATACATTATGTCCGAATGATTTCATCACTTTAACATCCCAGATAATCAAAATTAAATTCATTAATTTACATATAAAGATATTTTTATAGATGAATGTGTTTAATTATTGTTTTATCAGTTCAATTTATAGTCTTTTCAATGAGTTATTGATTTTAATTTCATCCTTCGAGGGTGTTTGTTTTCATAGTTTTCAAGATCGGTTGGCTTAAATATGAGAATATATATTCCTATAAAATGAGAATAATTATCTAGAATTGAGAATATATAATACTATTAAACGTAGATAATGTTGAATTATCTTATATATCATTTGGTTATATGGTATGAGGATGAATCATAAGATAAAATGTTAATGAACATGATTAAATATATTTGGTGGATTTTATGACCCTTGTGAGCATATATCAATTTTTTTTACATTATGTTTATATATGGGTTCTAGAATATAATATTACTTGTAATATGTATAATAAATTATTATTTAAACATAATAATGATTTTATGTTTATCCTTAAAGGTGCTAGTAAAAAATGAAAATATATCACCCATGATGGCGGTAAATTCACACAACAGAGACGATAATTTAATTTTTTGAATAAATGGGAGAGGAAAAAGATTTGTAGATGAATTATTCCATTAAAAAACTAAATTTCTATATAGAAAAGATATAGGTGATATCATTCTATAGGTATATGTTTATGTTTGGATATCAAAATAAAATAAAGGAAATTGAATAGAAATTAAAAGGGAATGAAAGAGGATTATACCTATTCAATTTATCCTCCTTGAGAATGTATTAAGTGAAATGGGTTTGGAATTTTGATGAGAATAAGGGATCTTCAACATGGGAAAGAGGCTAGAGAAGAGGATTGGTCAGAATTTTACAATTCTCAATGCTTTGGAATTTTGATGATGAGGGCTGTTGATATGTGGTATTTATTGTCGAGGAGATGGGTTTTTTCTCTTTATTTTATACATTAGTTTGTTATTTTGCATCATGATTATGAATAATTTAAGAATTATAACAAAATATGTTAAAATATAGAAGTATATTTCTATATTATGTGTTTATATCAAAAATAAATCATCTATGACTCAATAATTCATTGTGTTGTAAAATACAATAAATTACTGTATTTCAGTATTCACAACAAATTTAACTACTTTAGAAAAATCCAAAAAAAATTCCATATCAAATTTTTGATGTTTATAATTCAAAAATGAGCTCAATTATATAAAATTATTTTCTAAATATAGGAAACTAACATTTTAATTGAAATAATCATTTACTCAAAAAATAATGATTTTAAAATTATAATTGATATTATAACACATTGGAAAATTAAATAAAGTTTCATAAAATTATCTTATAATACTAATAATAATATTAATTTATGAATATTTTTTAAAAAAAATAAATTTTATTTTATATTATTAAATAATTCATTATATAATAATTAATTTATTATGACTTAAAAAAATTCCATCGCTTAATTTATCATTTCTAAAACATCTATTTACATGTTATAAGATATAGATATATCATATTTTTATTTATAAGATACCAAAATTTTATTTATACATTAATTTGTGAGGTTTCTATTCTATTGTCTAGTTTACTATCCATAAGGGTCCCATTACTTTTCCATAGATCATGTTACTATTTCATTTTTATAGGATCCTTAACATTCATAAATAAATATTTTTTCATTTGTTCATCATTTATAAATATTTTGTGTGTTATTTATGAGGTTTATGTTATTTATACTCGATGAAATAATAATTAGAATGGAATATTCCATGATAGAATTCTTGGTCTTTACATTCTTCCCAATTTACGAAATTTTTACATTAAAATTTTCTTTAAAATATTATGGTGACAAAAAATCAGGGTACTTATCATTAATAATGTCAAAAAATTACAATGTTTTATCTTCATAGTTATAGTTCACCTGTTGTACTTCCACTCAGTGAGTAATCTTTTTTTCTTCGAATATTATCTCTATAGTAAAATATCTATATTGAATTATCCTCATAAGAGAGACCATTTCCCATCTGTACCACCATTGGATTCAGTACATGTGAGGAATCTATTACTTAAACCCTCCAGAATTATACAAGGACTACATTGTGTACTTCAGACATGGTTGTTGGATGTTCAAATTGATAGGTCGCATCTTCATGTCGACCAATAATCTCAAAAGGGACAATGTAAAAATGTCTCATCTTTACTTTATCTACAAATATCATGATCCTCTTCAATGGTGATATGTTGAGGAATACCTTGTATCAGACCAAAATCACATTCTCTTTGATGATCATATTTATTATCCTTTTGTCAATTTTAGCATTCCTTGATTTTATTCTAAATATTATTCACATTTTCTTCCATTTAATAATATTTTTCTAGTCCTAGAATATTTTGTTCAGTGACTTCATCCAAGCATATCTGTGTTCTAAATATTTTCCCATAACGGGATACATATAGATCCATTTGGAAGAAAATGTGGAAACTGTTATTGTAAGATAACTAAACTAGATACTGATGTTGGTACCCTATTCCATTGACATCAATTTAACATACTCTAATAAAGTCATCTAGTCTTGGAATAGTCTGATTAGATTAGCCTTCAGTTTGATGATGATAGGCCATACATTAGTTTAGCTAATTATTTAGGGCTTATTGGATATTTTTCTAGAACATGGAGGTTAATATCAATTCTTGATCGGATATAATATATAGTAGTACTTAGTGAAGCCTTACCTCTTCACTGATGTATATCTGTACAAGATGATCTAGTGACATGTCCTCCTAAATTCTGATAAATTCACCTATATTTTAGGATGAACCAAGTAACCCATATAACATTGTTTTCTCAAGATTGCTACAGAATTCGAGGGAATCGTTTAATGGTGATGTTTTTCCATTTCAATATTGGAATGGTATTTTTTGGATCCTCCCATTAGACTTTTTAAATTTCTCCTTCACATTATGACATCCATATAACCTTAAGGCAAATTTATTGATGCCTTTCTTCATATTATCCCACCAATAGTTCTCTTACAGATCATGATACATATGTGTGTTCCCTAGGTGAATAGAGAATGTTGAGCTAGGTGCGTCAATAATAATTACTTTTGTTGTATATGGGTTGTATGGTAAACATAATCAAGAACAAAATATTAAAAATGCATCCTCATAAATTTTATTCTCTATGGATTTCCCATTTCTAATAGCTTCCACCTTATTCTGTATTTCTACGTCATTTATTTGTGTATCATTTATTATCTCCATAATGGATGGTTGAGAAATCATTTAAGAGTGTATTGTTGATGTTCCTTCCTTAATGATTCCCCTGTACATCATTTTTAGTCATATGAAGATATTATTCTTCTCATTTTTCATCATCGTTAATTTTGATGGATCCTTTCGTCTTAGATTACGTGCCAATTTATTCTCATTACAAGGATGGTTGTGGAATGAGAAGTCAAAATACATGATGTGATATAAAAATATTATGTATCTCATATTATTATCCTTCTATGTGAATATATATTGTATGCTCCAATGATGAGTATATATCTCATCATTCTACCCATATTGACAATTTTGCAAGATTTTCAATGCAAATATCACAACTTCCAACAATAGATCATGCATTAGACAGTTTTTATTTTTAAGTTTAATCTTAATTGAGGCTTAGGCTATCATGTTTTCATTTTACATCTAAAAAAGTATGAAAGCCTTCTTTTATGAACCACTGTACATCACAAAAAATGTCCACACATATTGGAAGTGTCAACAATGGAGCAGTGATAAGCCTCTTTTTAAACGCTTGGAATTGTTCTTCACATTCAATACTATAGAAAATAATTCTCCCATTTGATTTGTATTGGTTAGTGGGATTGAAATTCATGATATTTTATTCAAAAGTATCCTCTAATACACTTCCAGACCAAGGAAACTATGGATATCTATAACAATATTTTTCATGGGCCACTCTTCAATATCCATTTTCTTGGAAGGGTCTACAAATATTTCTTTACTTTTAATGACATTCCCCAAGATTTATACTTCTCACTACTAGAATTAATATTTATTCTAGTTTTCATATTTACTCTCTCTTTATTATGTATTTATTGTAGTATGCAGATTCTCCTCATGTTCCTCATTTACCATGGAGTGTATTAGAATATCATCAATAAAGACTACAAGAAATTTGTCATGTAAATATTTAATGATAATATTCATTATGTCCATAAATATTTTTGGAGTATTATTGAGTCTAAAAGTAATCACTATGAATTCATTGTGTCTGTACATAGTTCAAAATGTGACCTTAGGAATGATTTCCTTCCCCTCCTTTAGTTAGTTATATCATGACCAAAGGTCCACCGTAGAGAAATACATGGACCCACAGAGTTGATTGAAAATGTCATCTACACATGGAAGGGGATAATTATTATTCATCATGATTTTTTTTAGCTCACAATATTTAATATATAGGTTCATGAATCCTTCATTCTTCTGGACGAAGAGGACTGATGCACCACAAGTTTGAAATACTCAAGAATATAATACCCTTATTCAAACTCTCTCGTAACTGCTTCCCTAGTTCCTCAAACTCAATGGTTGTCATTCTATAAGGATTTATTAAAATAGGTTGATCCTTATAAGTGTATTCAATATAAAACACAGCATACTGGTTAGGTTGAAGATCAATAAATTCTTTAGGGCACACATCAGTGTAGTCTTAGAAAATGGGAATGTCCTCAAGCATGATTCTCTCCTTTGTCACAATAATTTAATGTTGGTATTAATATTATATAAGGAAATAATATCCAAACATGAGAAAATGTATTTCATAAATATTCATAATATTTTTTACAATTGTAAAAATTTATAGGATACCTCAAGATGTGAAGTGTGATTTCCCCTTCCTAAAAATTGATGTTGGAATTTTATATAGATAGCCAATCCATTATTAATTTTACATCAAACTCTAGAAAAAGAAATATATCCATAATTTATAGGAGTTATATTCCACAAAAATAAACCTGAGAGAAGTTATATACATTGGATGCAATAATTTCACAATTTACGGTTCTCATAGACAACTCAATCGATATATTTTGAGGTGATAATTAAATAGTTCTACTAAACATGCATCAAATGAATAAATAAATTGAATGATAATAAAATAGTATGTTGATTATTATTTAATTTATAACAACTGTACTTGTAACCCCATCATTTTCAGACCTAACCTTAGTATTAGTGATCTAATATGCTTTCACATGATCCTTTGGATGTAGTGGATGATGTCGTTGATTACCTACGAGGACATAGGGTTTAGTTATCTTCCTCACATATTTTTCATTCTTTCTATGGATTTTGTGTTTAAACATGAGTGTAGATATTATTTCCACCACCACATTAGAGTGTTCCATCATTTATCTTCGACATTCACGAAAATAGTGTCATTATCTCCAAGATATAGAGCATTTCCCCATCCCTTTGAGAAAATTCCCCTGACGCTTCTTCCCAAAATTTTTACAAGTGGTTAGTTGAGTTTTTTTCACATTTTTCATTAGATCCACCAGATTAAAACACCACATTTTGTATATTATCATCATATCCATGTGACTATTCATCATATTTCATATCAATTTGGAGATAACATCAAAAAACTTCTTTATAACTCCCAATGTATCAAATGACTAGAGCCTTTTATGGAGTGGTTTTAAACTACTAAAGAATATATCAATTTTACTATCATATTTTATAAAAAAAACCCAAAGTATACCTTGTATGCCATATGAAATTGTATTCTTAGTTCATGAAAGATTCTAATTCATATTTCTTCCGCTCCATGATTAATTTCACCATATTTATATGAAGAGTTATAAGGATATGATTTTAATAATAATAATCACAACGTCTTCTCTCTTCATCTTTTAAATTTCATCCTTCGAATAGGTTTTCTTAATCAATACCCACCATAGGTCATCATCTACATCTAAACGATAATTGATTAGAGTCATATTCTCTATCTCAGAAAAGTGATGCACATAAAAGATATTTTCCTATGAATTAAAAAACAATTCCATGATGAGTGGACAAGAGGATCCACTAAATGTCAGTGGCCATTGCCACATAAATAAAATGATATCTAGTTTCACCATATTGTTAAAAGAGGATGTTCCACGTTGTTTAAGATGTTTTACATATCATGATATAGATATGTATTAATTAATATGATATTTTTAAATCCATCTATTATGTCATTTGGGATGTTATTTGGGAAATCCCTACATTAACCATCACCTGTATAGTGGGTCTGGTTTCTCCTAGTTCCCATCATTTCTTAAAATAGAAATTACTTGAACGAAACATAAATCAAAAGTCATTAAAAAATAAATTATTTCATTGGGGAAGAAAATCAATATGATTATCTTATAGGATCCATATGATTATCATTTTTCTAAAACAATGATTCTTGGAAATATACATATTCACATACCAAGAGTTTTCACTAAGGTTCTTTAATACTAATTACCAAATTAAATAAACCGTTCTCAAATTACTACTATAATTACCTTACCTTTTTCATACAATACTATTAAATTATTTTAAATATAAAAAACATAATAGAACTAAAAATACCGGATCCAAATATTTAAGGTCTTGGGAAAATTAAGATAATACATAAATTTTACATAATTAAACAAAAACATGAATTTAATTATTTCTGGTCTATATTCCTATAGGATAGTGTTTTCTACTTAGTAAAATTATTCACCTAAGGTTATACATAAAAAAAGGGGTGAGATAAAATCACCATAAGAGGATATATAATGATAAGAATCAATATAACATGAGTGAGAATAAAATCATCATCATAATCATTAGTGGAAGTTTTAGATAAAGGCATGGAATGTGTAAGTACATAAGAAATTAAAAATCATATTTTAGTGGTCAAACAAATATAGATTCATGATCATGTATATTTAAATTTTTATCACCAGATACATCACATTACCAAATGATCTTTAGTCCTATATAATTCTAAGATCATCCATCACATCTTAACATTTACATGCACTATATAATTCTATATTCACTAACCGCATCAAAATAGTTACATTAGCATGCCATCCACAAGAATATATTTCAATGTTGAAAAAAATAACCCATAAAAAGGATTGGGATTAATTTTATAAAAAATAAATTCATGAATAATCATTTGGATTGTCAAAATATATGGGTATCAACATACATTCTATAGGAATAATCAATTTTGAGTGAGTAAGAATCAATCTCATGAGAAAAAATGGTGTTTTTTTCGAAAGAAGGGTTCTTTTAGAAAAAATAATATCTTTTTTCACAAAATCTGATTGTAAACATGTATATCTAGAAAAAATATAGAAGTATAATGAAATGATATTTATAGATCATTAAATACCTATCCATATTGAATATAGAGTAACTTAGGGAAAACCCAAAGGAAGAGAGCTGGGTTCAAGAATACTCATAACATAGGTCTTAAGGATTTAATCACATTAATATTATATATAATAAAATAAAATTAAATAATTTACAAATATAGAATATTTTATACTTGTATTTGATTCATTATATATTTATTTAGTGAATTCATGGTTTATTCTATGAGTTATATAGTTTAACTTCATTGTTTGTGAGAGTTCTTTTAATTTGTTTTTATGATCAGTTCGCTTGTATATGAGTGTTGATGTTCATGTAAAATTAGGATAAATATCAAATAATTGAGATTATATGTTATTAATAAACATTTTAAATATTAAATAATATTATATATCATTTTTTTATATTTTATGAGGATGAATCATTATATAGAAAATTTTATGAAAATGAATTAATTTATTTAGTGGATTTTATGACAATTATGAGAAAATATCATTTTATTTTATGTCATGTTTATATATTTGTAGTAGATTATAATATAGATTATAATATATATAATAAAATATAATTTAACAATAATAATGTTTTCATGATAATACCTTAATGAAGTTGTGAAAAATAAATATTCATTGTCCAGTGTGGTGGTAAATCCACACATGACAGATGATAATTTCATTTTAATAATAAAAGGGAGATGGAAAATATTTTAAGATGAATTATTAAATAACATAATAAAATTATATTATATGAATTATAATGGTTTTATCATTCAACTTTTATTAGTGTATGTCAGGATAGTTTAATAAATTTAAAGAAATAGAAAATATTTTAAAAGAAAAAGAAAAAAATTTAACCTCTTGAATTTATCCTCCTTGAGAACATACATAGGAAACTTTTTTTCCGTCTTTTTATGAGTCAAATGAATATGGATATGGAAGATATGATTTGGAAGGTTATTGGGAAGAATTTTTTCAAGTATAAAAGCATTGGAGTTATGAGGAGAATAGGTTGTGGGTGGTATTTACAAGGAATGAGAGGGGTGTCTTCTCATTATTTTATTAATTAGTTTATTATTTTTGAACAGGTCTACTAATAGATAGTGAAATATCACTAAATATATTAAAGTAAATATGACAGTTTTGAGATTATGGGATTATAATAGTCATACATAATCAATAACTCCATTATTCATGTTTTTGTTAAATACCATAAATTATTGTATTTTCCCTGTTTTCCAAAAAAGTAACTATTTTATAAAAAAAAAGAAAAATTAACACTAAATTTTTTTAAATCTGTATATTAATGAAATGATCTCAATTTTATGAAAATATATTTATAAATATTATAAATTTGATTTTTAATTAAAATCATCATTTACTCGATAAATACATATTTCTAAATTATAATTGATTTATAACACATTGAAAAAGTAATTGAGGTATCATAAAATTTAATTATAATCATAAGACAAAAATATATTAATTAATGAATATATTTTCTGAAAAGGAATTATCATTTAAATTATTAAATTAATCATGAAATTGTAATTAAATATTTATGACATAAAAAATTCTATAACTTAATATATCATTTATAAAACATATATTTAATTATTCAAGGATGTAGATATATAATATTTTTATTCATATGATACAAAAATATTTTATAAAAAATCATATGTGAGGTTACTATTCTATTAGACATTTTACTATTTATAAGGGTGAAATTACTATTCCAATGGTGATGTTACTATTCCATTGGTATAGGTTCCTTAACTACAAGAAATATTTCATATCTCATTCATTATTATTTTGTAAAGCGTGTTTTGTGCTATTTGTGTTATTTTACTTGACATATAATATATGGAATAATTATAATAACTATAACTTTATTGGAATAATTCTGGGTAATTACATTCCCCTTCCTATGAGTATTGTAAATTTTAATGTCATTGTCCTGGATGATCTCTAGCCACTGACTATGTCTTATGTTATGATCCTTCTGTGAGAAGATATACATGAGACTTTTAGGGCCATATTAAACTATAAACCATTCTCCCATAAAGTAGTATTTCCCTATGTAGAGTGTTAATAGAACAGTTTCTAGATGAATATCGTGGGTCATATAGTTCTGCTCATGTGGTCTCAACTGATGTAAGCCATAGGCAATAACCACATACAACTATATGAAAACACAAAAATATTAATTTCCATTATGTGTCACATAACCCTACATAATTTCCACCCCCGTTGGAAATATTTATATTGGAGCACTCTATAATCTCTCCCATAGTGTAACAGCCCATGATTTTATGGTATTATTTTGTCATGAACTATTCTCGGTCGCCATCGGACCCAGAACCTGACCCAGTCCATGGAATAACATGAAGGGTGTTCCCAATCCCAGGGTCCGAAAACTAGTGACTAGGTATCTACAATATTCTTTGGGATTGATTTTATCAAAATTCATATACAAAAATATCCAACAATACAAGAAGACGAAATTGAAAAATACACAACCAAATAGGGAATAACTATTTTTTAATTATTATATACAACATGGAATAAAACCCCAAATCAAAAACTAAAATAAATATGATACTCAATCCATCCCAAACATCCATGCAACAAAAGGGTCAACATATTCAATCCACCATCACCAAGACCTACAAATAAATCTACAAAAGACCGTAACCGCAAAAATAACACATCTTTATATACCTTTAAAAAACATGCAACTAGATCTTCATACAAAAAATGATGTATGTATTCTATGAGCCATAGCTTATTAGGATACCTCCTGGATAAAAATACTCCATACCATAACATTTAATTATATTCAAACATTCTTTTTAATATAAAAAACATTGAATCGTTTATAAAGAACTCAATTTTAGGGAATACCTCTTTTATAGAGAGACATTAAAGAAATATTTTCACCACAAAAATTTAAAAAGATAATTTTCTGAATGAAAAATTTATTAAAAAATGTCTTTCACTAAAATGAAATTATCACACTCAATATCCACCGTATGCCGACAGATTAAACCATTATATAGAAGTTCCAATTGAGAAAAATGGTAAAATCCCCTATGGTTAATCCAGATTGAGTGGGGAATTAGATACACATACCATGGTGTAACATGGAACAAAAACCATGATAATTTCCATTCACTTGCACAAGACACTATTTGGGTACACCCCCATAACTTAGTGGTATCCATTCATCATAGTTTACTAAGTGTTTTATGCTTAAATCCTACTAAATGAAACCAGGCCATAGCCACAACTGTATCACTAACATTTTAGAACTAACCAGCCCACCATGATACTCAGGATTTCTATGGATCAAGTTAATGTTCTCATGTCACAAATATCACAAAACCCACAACTCAGTGTCAATCATATGATGGAATCACCAATTTCATGAAAAAACATTTTTTATTTTACACGCACCAAATCCTTTTCAAATACATTTTCAATTCATAAAAATTCATTTAGAAATAACAAAAAAAGTCAAAAAAAATTCTCACACTAAACCATAGGTAAATACCCCATGATTTAATCCATACATAAAACATAATCATTTCTAATACAATATTAAAAATTTAAAAACAATTCATAACTCATACTAAAAATTGATCAACAAAATTCCATTCATATACTAATCCATTTTCCATTTTACTCACAATAAAAATCATTTTCAATCATTTTCACATCACCTACACAATTCTTAAAATTCCCTATTTGACATAATTGATGTTATAAATACCCAAATAAATTTAATTTGAGTCTCTTTATGAATTCCAATATGTTTCTATGTTAATATGACATTTTATTATTGATTTAATTAATTTTTTTCGAACTTATCATTCTGTTATGATTTTCACAAAAAATCAATTACCAAATAGTGTCAAAATTCACATAAAATAGTTTTGAAAACAAATATTATATTATTAATTGTTATTTTATTCCTAAAAATCTAAGGTTCGGCCAAATGACTTAGATAATGTTATATATATTAATAATAAACAACTTGGGGTTCTTTTGGCTTGATATAGTAAGTTTATTAACCTTATAGTGTAAGAAAACAAGAAGACACGGTAAAAGTAAAATTATCTAACTTAAAGTTAAATATAAATGATAAGGTTAAAATAGGAACCTAAACTTGTCTAAATTTTATTGGATGAGATTATTTCGACCCATCCCCACCTTAGCTTCGAAATAAATCAATTTGGAGCTATTTAAAACCGAATTTGGCTTTATAATAAAATAATATTTTTAGTTTTTCCAAAGGAGCACCTCTCCTCCCTTATAAAAGGGAACACCCTCCCTCTCTTCCTCACAACACATTGAGCCTTCAAGCTCGGACAACCCCTGCCAAATTCTCTTATCCACTTCCCTAGAAACATCCTAGACGTTCTGGTCTTCCTCAAAGACCAATTTTAGTGCCCTAAAAGGAGATCTCAAAGAGGCGCTTCAAAGAAGAGGTAATGTCTGTTAACGATTCTTTCAACTTTATTTCTTCTTCCACTTCTTCTTATTAGGTTTTTTCATTATGAAGTAATAACATCCGTATCACTCATATACTGATACGTTATTATAATTATGAAACAACCATATTTCACTATCTATCCATCCAACGGAAAACAAAATCACTACGCGTGCGTACGTACAGAATACCGTCTCCACGCCGTGGTGAAATCTATTTTCCACCACCACCTTACTTGGATGGGTATAATGGTGTAAATAATAACTATATATGATTATTTTAAAGTGATATTAATTCTGAAATAGTATACATACACTCCAATACAGTCCCACGATCATGAGAACGATATCATCGCTCGTGCGTACGTACGGACTACCGTCTCCACGACGCGATGAGATTCATTCTCCACGTTAACCATTCATGAATGATTATAAAGTATATATAATAAGTAATCATGAAATATATTACATAATAATGATACTATATTTATGTGTATATACATGTATTTCATCTACTTAATTCCATTCAACTCAATAAGGAAACAAAAACAACGTTCATGCGTACATACGGCCTACCATCTCCATGAACGATGTATTTCATTCGATTTACTAATCTATTATATATATGTATATTCTGAAGATATATTATATATAAATCATGTTTTATATTCTGGAATTAAGTAATCATGATCTAAGTAGTCATATGAATAATTACAATTCAAAACACGGATGACAAATGAAACGATTTTACCCAAAACACTCTTTAACATGGAATTTACAAAAGAACAGGTAAAACAAAGTAATAAGTGAACCATATATGATATCATGACAATGACTATGATTCTGGAATAATTCAATGACATTATTTAAATCATTATACAGGAGTTTCGGACACTTACGAAGCAAATCGGACCTAAGGAAAGGGAAATATCACAATCTCATTTTTATCCGAGATTGTTTATACTTTGGTATTTACTGGGGTGTATTTTATCATCCACATCCATGTTTCCTCAATATGTAATATTGTTTCCATCCACCTATAATTGTTTAAATCCAATTTTACTCTTTGGTGAGTTTTTAGTAAAAGATATGAAAGGAATCTTTTGTCATTTTTCATACGATGTACTTTTTGACTTTTCCGACAAAAGTACGAAAAGAATGTTTTTTTAACTTATACGGCAGGAATGAATTTTTAAAACTTTATTTCCAAGAATCTTCTTTTAAAATTTTTCAAGTTTATTTTTAATCAACATCTTTTAGTTTAAAGTTGTATGACATGTTAAGAAAGGAAGATGTTTTTGAACTAGAAATTATATCTTCCTCAAGAATGGAGTTCAAGTGTTTTATCAAAAATATATTCCATCTAAGATAATATAGGGTTCTGTTTCTATCCCTATTATTACATTGATTTGATTATGTTGTGATGAAATTATTTTTATGAATTCTTTTATCTTATATGAATTGTTTTTTGATGTCATGTTGTTTAAGAATCCCATTTTTATTACATGAGTTATACAATGATGTATGATTTATGATTTTGTGGCACACATAAGAATGGTATCATTATGAGATGGGTGGGAACTATATCTCCCTCCAATGCATTGGGTAAAGATTTTATATCTCATGAGATAGACACGGCTGGAACGGCAGGTTAAACCAGTTCAGTGAAACAGGACTGAAA
This sequence comes from Viscum album, assembly GCA_963277665.1. Lineage (NCBI taxonomy): Eukaryota > Viridiplantae > Streptophyta > Magnoliopsida > Santalales > Viscaceae > Viscum > Viscum album. The sequence goes on along the minus strand of OY728157.1, from coordinate 1,253,538,497 downwards.
CGAGGAGTGAACTCGGTTCAGAAATGGACTTTGTCCACTAAGATAGTCTTGGGAATGAGTCTTGACTAATAAGAAATGTTTCTCTATGATTATGTGTGTATTCCACAAAGTTTCATGTTTCATGTTATGATTATTGGGATTACATTTCACTACTATGATTTAACCCATGATATGAAATTATGATTTCTTTTGCAGGTTAAGATTTCCAAATGTTATGTTCTTATGTATATGATGTGATTGATATTTCTTTTGTTTACCCTTAATGAGCATTTGAGCTCACCCTTTTATGTTTTCTTTTCCCCAGGATAAAAAGAAATGTTTTAGGTAAAAAAAGGAAGATCTTTATGGGAGATGTTGAAGATATTTCACCACGATTAGAAGATTATATTCTGAGTTTTCAAAGACACTAAAATATTACGGACCTTGTGTGTGTGTTTTTGTTATGTACTAAGTATTCCTCAAAAGTAATGTAATGTCCATGTACGTTAAGCTTCGGGTCTCTACAGTTGGTATCAGAGGAAAGGTTTAGTCAACCTTTGGAAACTAGGATGCAAAAACGTTAGTGAGATCCCTAGAGATATTTCTAAGGTATGTCTAGGGATGTCCCTAAGGATATGTATACGTATATGATATAGTCCTAGAACTAGGGTAACGATCTTAGAATTTAACCTAAGATGTTAGTTATTGAGGGTACACCCCCTTTACTATGTTGTTTTCCCTAGCATGATCTTTTCCTCTCATAGAATTCTTTTTGTGTTTTAGTCAACGGAGGGAACCAGAAGGAATTCGGTTAACATTGAATCCAATGAACAAATTGGTGACTATGAGAAACAAAATTGTGTAATGCTTAGAGAGAAGGATATTGTGATTATGCCGAATCAGTCATCGCGATATATGATTAACAAGGTGAAATTTAGTGGTATGCCTAATTCATCAAATAAGAGGAATATAGACTATTATGCAAGTTCGCATGTTGAGGAGCATAAAGAAAGGAAGATTGATATTTCCAAAGAAGGGAATAAGAACCTTGAGGAATACCTAAAATGGAGGGACCGATGTTATCTGTGTAGAGAAAAGGGTCATAGAGTGACAGACTATTATGGAGTTCAATGTATTATTTGTGGAGAACATGGGCATTACCCAACACAATTCCCTGACCTAAACAGTTACTTCTAAATCAAGGAAGGACTTATTCCAGGACAATAATTCAAGAGGATGGATTGAAGTGTTTATGTATTGGTATTCAACAATAATGTTGTTGAGGTACTTTTATTGTGTATTAGAATATTTTTGTATTATTCTATTGTGGTTTTCAATAATTTTAAGGTACCGATAACCATGAAAATTGATTCAAATATTTTGGAAAGCAGATGATATGCGCATATTGATGGGATAATAAGAAAATGAAATGTTTGACAGTATTCATGGGCTCATGATTGATATAAAGACTAAGTGATATCATGGTTTGAGTATATAGAATTTTGAGGATTTTGGTATATGGAAAGTGTTAACTTTTAACTGCATTCATGTTTTCACTATGGTTCAATTAATGGGTATTCATTATTCAAGAGAATATATGATTAAGGTATTCACATGATTGTAATTTGACCAAAAAGATATATCTTATGATATTTTGGGGATAATTGATGGAATTCACGTGATTGTTATGTGACATTTCAAATAATAATTTTCTTTATACTATGAGCTTGGACCAAAGTATTTTAGATAAGCCTAAAGATTGGAATGGATTATGTTAGACATAAGTTAGTATTGTTTAAGGATAGAAGTTTTTTTGATATTATTGATGGGATGTTATAGTAATATAGCTTTAGAAAAAGGACAACCTCTAGGATGGGCGACAGCCCATCGCGTCGAAAAAGGATGTGGGAATCGAACCCACAACTGAAGTGTGATTGGCCTTTATCGCCTACCACTAGCCTACAGGAAGTCCCTGTTTAGTAGAAACTAGTTTTATTATATTAATTAGTATGATATATAAATTATAAGTCCATTTTAAGAACCATATATGATTAATCTTACTATAGATGGACTTATGTATTTTTTGATAACTTTTCTAACCTTTTGTTTCAGACAGATGGAATGACCCATCATTCTATCACATTATCTGCTAACACATCAAGAATGAAAAATTCAACTTAATTTAATTAAGGGATGAAGTGGAAATTGATCAATTCATGAACAACAGTGAGATTGTACCAAAATCATGTAAGTATTTATTTTAATTCATCAACTTTAGGGAAATGATCTTCAAAACCAAAAATGTTGTCTTAGTGACCTTATATCTAACGAATTAGATGGTACCTTAGATCATCACAAATCTATGGCTTTGTGATTGCTGGATTTTCCATAGCCATGTTCTCTACCACTCTCCATCAGAACATGATGGTTAGATTTCCCTTCCATATCCATATTTTAACCTATGTGGAAACCCAGTGATTATTTTATTTGGGTAAACGTTATGTTTCGTACTTTTGTTTTTAAAGATTAGTTTTTGTATTCCTTTTTACGATGTGGGTTCTTATTAAAGAAAATTTCGAATAGTAAACCATTTATAACCCCGAAAAATTTCGAGGGCGAAATTCATTTTAAGGAGGGTAGAATGTAACACCCCGAGATTTTATGAAAAATATTATTTTTAATTTTATTAATGTCTTGTGTTGTACGCTACACCAAAAGGAGCTTTCACAACACGCATCCTTGACTTTCCTTGCATTACACGCAATTGCGACCTTCCTCGATAGCGTGTGTAGTACGCAATACCGAGTTTCACTAAACAACGATATGCTATTAAAATATTATTAAAACTAGCCGTTATGAATAGTAATAATCACCTTTTAAAATTTTAGAAATTTTATCTCTCAAAATGGACTTCATTTTTGGATTCGGAGTATCGAATTTAGCCTAAGGTGAAATTTTGGTACTTTTTGGATAACTTTCATTTTATGATGAATAGTGAAAATTACTAAATTGTAATTAAAAACAACCTTTTTAATAGAAATAATTAATAGTGATAAATTATTACTTTGAGTGGTTTTAAATTATATTTAGAATATATTTTTACAATTTAATACAATGTTGGTCATTGGATGTAATTCTATATTTAAACCAGACATAAACAAGTGTCAATCTTTTGATAGTTATTATCTCTTAAGAACACGCTATTTGTTTTGACGATGGGAATTAATTTTTAAATTAATTAATGCAACTGATATTTTTTGAATTTGGTAAAATAGACATCATTTTTGAGTTCATAATATCAAATATAGGTTAGGCCTAATTTTTTGTATTTTTCAAGAAACATTCATTTTTTGATGAATAGTGAAACCACTAAGTTGTAGTTAAAAAAATGAATTTTTCATAAAACTTAATTTTACCCCTTCTGTGAGTGGAATTTCAAAAATCCGAGAGACACGGTTGATTTTAGAAAGTAAAATGTGGTTCAATGAGATGAAAATAATTTTTGGTGAATAGTAACATTTTACTTTTTTTTACCACGGTTAAAAGTAAATAGGGTAATTAAGGGTAAAAAGGTTATTATTATTACCCTAACACATGTAATAATTCTGTTAGATAAGTGTAATTCGACCAAAAACAACTTTAGGAATAAAATATGATCATTTAGGCCCACTTGGATTAGATTAGGACATTTATTATTAATTTATTTAAAGAAGGGTTAAAATAATTAAAATCAAAGTTTAATAAGTAAATCATTTTTAATATGGGGTTATACATAAGATAAATTCGACTATAAAGATTCATTAAAATATAAAACTATTTCCAACATAATGATATTTTATTTATAATTTTTATACATTATATAATTTAATTTATTTATGACACAACAATGATGCAGTAATTATCTTATTAATGGAATATTGACATAATTGACGTTATAAATACCCAAATAAATTTAATTTGAGACTTTATATGAATTACACTAATTTTCCCTGTTAATATGACATGTTATTATTGATTTAATTAATTTTTTTCGAACTAATCATTCTGTTATGATTTTCACAAAAATCAATTACCAAATAGTGTCAAAATTCACATAAAATAGTTTTTAAAACAAACATTATATTATTAATTGTTATTTTATTCATAAATATCTAAGGTTCGGCCAAATAAATTAGATAAGGTTATATATATTAATAATAAACAACTTGGGGTTCGTTTGGCTTGATATATTAAGTTTATTAACCTTATAGTGTAAGAAAACAAGAAGACACGGTAAAAGTAAATTTATCTAACTTAAAGTTAAATATAAAATATAAGGTTAAAATAGAAACCTAAACTTGTCTAAATTTTATTGGATGAGATTATTTCGACCCATCCCCACCTTAGCTTAGAAATAAATCAATTTGGAGCTATTTAAAACCGAATTTGGCTTTATAATAAAATAATATTTTTAGTTTTTCCAAAGGAGCCCCTCTCCTCCCTTATAAAAGGGAACCCCCTCCCTCTCTTCCTCACAACACATTGAGCCTTCAAGCTCGGACAACCCCTGCCAAATTCTCTTATACACTTCCCTAGAAACATCCTAGAGGTTCTGGTCTTCCTCAAAGACCAATTTTAGTGCCCTAAAAGGAGATCTCAAAGAGGCGCTTCAAAGAAGAGGTAATGTCTGTTAACGATTCTTTCAACTTTATTTCTTCTTCCACTTCTTCTTCTTAGGTTTTCTCGTTATGAAGTAATAACATTCGTATCACTCATATACTGATACGTTATTATAATTATGAAACAACCATATTTCACCATCTATCCATCCTACGGAAAACAAAATCACGAGGCGTGTGTAGGTACAGAATATCGTCTCCACGCCGTGGTGAAATCTATTTTCCACCACCACCTTACTTGGATGGGTATAATGGTGTAAATAATAACTATATATGATTATTTTAAAGTGATATTGATTCTGAAATAGTATACATACACTCCAATACAGTCCCACGATCATGAGAACGATATCATCGCTCGTGCATACGTACGGACTACCGTCTCCACGACGCGATGAGATTCATTCTCCACGTTAACCATTCATGAATGATTATAAAGTATATATAATAAGTAATCATGAAATATATGACATAATAATGATACTGGATTTTTGTGTATATACATGTATTTCATCTACTTAATTCCATTCAACTCAATAAGGAAACGAAAACAGCGTTCATGCGTACGTACGGCCTACCATCTCCATGAACGATGTATTTCATTCCATTTACTGATCTATTATATATATGTATATTCTGAAGATATATTATATATAAATCATGTTTTATATTCAGGAATTAAGTAATCATGATCTAAGTAATCATATGAATAATTACAATTCAAAACACGGATGACAAATGAAACGATTTTACCCAAAACACTCTTTAACATGGAATTTACAAAAGAATGGGTAAAATAAAGTCATAAGTGAACCATATATGATATCATAACAATGACTATGATTCTGGATTAATTCAATGACATTATTTAAATCATTATACAGGAGTTTCGGACACTTACGAAGCAAATCGGACCTAAGTAAAGGGAAATATCACAATCTCATTTTTATCCGAGATTGTTTATACTTTGGTATTTACTGGGGTGTATTTTATCATCCACATCCATGTTTCCTCAATATGTAATATTGTTTCCATCCACCTATAATTTTTTAAATCCAATTTTACTCTTCGGTGAGTTTTTAGTAAAAGATATGAAAGGAATCTTTTGTCATTTTTCATACGATGTACTTTTTGACTTTTCCGAGAAAAGTACGAAAAGAATGTTTTTTTAACTTATACGGCATGAATGAATTTTTAAAACTTTATTTCCAAGAATCTTCTTTTAAAATTTTTTAAGTTTATTTTTAATCAACTTCTTTTAGTTTAAAGTTGTATGACATGTTAAGAAAGGAAAATGTTTTTGAAGTAGAAATGATATCTTCCTCAAGAATGGAGTTCAAGTGTTTTATCAAAAATATATTCCATATAAGATAATATAGGGTTCTGTTTCTATCCCTATTATTACATTGATTTGATTATGTTGTGATGAAATTATTTTTATGAATTCTTTTATCTTATATGAATTGTTTTTTGATGTCATGTTGTTTATCAATCCCATTTTTATTACATGAGTTATGTAATGATGTATGATTTATGATTTTGTGGCACACATAAGAATGGTATCATTATGAGATGGGTGGGAACTATATCTCCCTCCAATGCATTGGGTAAAGATTTTATATCTCATGAGATAGACACGGCTGGAACGGCAGGTTAAACCAGTTCAGTGAAACAGGACTGAAACGAGGAGTGAACTCGGTTCAGAAATGGACTTTGTCCACTAAGATAGTCTTGGGAATGAGTCTTGACTAATAAGAAATGTTTCTCTATGATTATGTGTGTATTCCACAAAGTTTCATGTTTCATGTTATGATTATTGGGATTACATTTCACTACTATGATTTAACCCATGATATGAAATTATGATTTCTTTTGCAGGTTAAGATTTCCAAATGTTATGTTCTTATGTATATGATGTGATTGATATTTCTTTTGTTTACCCTTACTGAGCATTTGAGCTCACCCTTTTATTTTTTATTTTCCCCAGGATAAAAAGAAATGTTTTAGGTAAAAAAAGGAAGATCTTTATGGGAGATGTTGAAGATATTTCACCACGATTAGAAGATTATATTCTGAGTTTCCAAAGACACTAAAATATTACGGACCTTGTGTGTGTGTTTTTGTTATGTACTAAGTATTCCTCAAAAGTAATGTAATGTCCATGTACGTTAAGCTTCGGGTCTCTACAGTTGGTATCAGAGGAAAGGTTTAGTCAACCTTTGGAAACTAGGATGCAAAAACGTTAGTGAGATCCCTAGAGATATTTCTAAGGTATGTCTAGGGATGTCCCTAAGGATAAGTATACGTATAGGATATAGTCCTAGAACTAGGGTAACGATCTTAGAATTTAACCTAAGATGTTAGTTATTGAGGGTACACCCCCTTTACTATGTTGTTTTCCCTAGCATGATCTTTTCCTCTCATAGAATTCTTTTTGTGTTTTAGTCAACGGAGGGAACCAGAAGGAATTCGGTTAACATTGAATCCAATGAACAAATTGGTGACTATGAGCAACAAAATTGTGTAATGCTTAGAGAGAAGGATATTGTGATTATGCCGAATCAGTCATCGCGATATATGATTAACAAGGTGAAATTTAGTGGTATGCCTAATTCATCAAATAAGAGGAAGATGGACTATTATGCATGTTCGCATGTTGAGGAGCATAAAGAAAGGAAGATTGATATTTCCAGAGAAGGGAATAACAACCTTGAGGAAAACCTAAAATGGAGGGACCGATGTTATCTGTGTAGAGAAAAGGGTCATAGAGTGATAGACTATTATGGAGTTCAATGTATTATTTGTGGAGAACATGGGCATTACCCAACTCAATTCCCTGACCTAAACAGTTACTTCTAAATCAAGGAAGGACTTATTCCAGGACAATAATTCAAGAGGATGGATTGAAGTGTTTATGTATTGGTATTCAACAATAATGTTGTTGAGGTACTTTTATTGTGTATTAGAATATTTTTGTATTATTCTATTGTGGTTTTCAATAATTTTAAGGTACCGATAACCATGAAAAGTGATTCAAATATTTTGGAAAGCAGATGATATGCGCTTATTGATGGGATAAGAAGAAAATGAAATGTTTGACAGTATTCATGGGCTCATGATTGATATAAAGACTAAGTGATATCATGGTTTGAGTATATAGAATTTTGAGGATTTTGGTATATGGAAAGTGTTAACTTTTAACTGCATTCATGTTTTCACTATGGTTCAATTAATGGGTATTCATTCTTCAAGAGAATATATGATTAAGGTATTCAAATGATTGTAATTTGACCAAAAAGATATATCTTATGATATATTGGGGATAAATGATGGCATTCACATGATTGTTATGTGACATTTCAAATAATAATTTTCTTTATACTATGAGCTTGGACCAAAGTATTTTAGATAAGCATAAAGATTGGAATGGATTATGTTAGACATAAGTTAGTATTGTTTAAGGATAGAAGTTTTTTTGATATTATTGATGGGATGTTATAGTAATATAGCTTTAGAAAAAGGACAACCAGTAGGATGGGTGACAGCCCATCGCGTCCGACAGGGATGTGGGAATCAAACCCACAACTGAAGTGCGATTGGCCTTTATCGCCTACCCCTAGCCTACAGGAAGTCCCTGTTTAGTAGAAACTAGTTTTATTATATTAAGCAGTATGATATATAAAGTATAAGTCCATTTTAAGAACCATATATGATTAATCTCACTATAGATGGACTTATGTATTTTTTGATAACTTTTCTAACCTTTTGTTTCAGACAGATGGAATGACCCATCATTCTATCACATGATCTGCTAGCACATCAAGAATGAAAAATTCAACTTAATTTCATTAAGGGATGAAGTGGAAATTGATCAATTCATGAACAACAGTGAGATTGTACCAAAATCATGTAAGTATTTATTTTAATTCATCAACTTTTGGGAAATGATCTTGAAAACCAAAAATGTGGTCTTAGTGACCTTATATCTGACGAATTAGATGGTACCTTAGATCATCACAAATCTATGGCTTTGTGATTGCTGGATTTTCCATAACCATGTTCTCTACCACTCTCCATCAGAACATGATGGTTAGATTTATCTTCCATATCCATATTTTAACCTATGTGGAAACCTAGTGATTATTTTATTTGGGTAAACGTTACGTTTCATACTTTTGTTTTTAAAGATTTGTTTTGGTATTCCTTTTTACGATGTGGGTTTCTATTAAAGAAAATTTCTAATAGTAAACCATTTATAACCCCGAAAAATTTCGAGGGCGAAATTCATTTTAAGGAGGGTAGAATGTAACACCCCGAGATTTTATGAAAAATATTCTTTTTAATTTCATTAATGTCTTGTGTTGTACGCTACACCAAAAGGAGCTTGCACAACACGCATCCTTTACTTGCCTTGAATTACACGCAATTGCGACCTTCCTCGATAGCGTGTGTAGTACGCAATACCGAGTTTCACTAAACAACGATATGCTATTAAAATATTATTAAAACTAGCCGTTATGAATAGTAATAATCACCTTTTAAAATTTTAGAAGTTTTATCTCTCAAAATGGACTTCATTTTTGGATTCGGAGTATCGAATTTAGCCTAAGGTGAAATTTTGGTACTTTTCGGATAACTTTCATTTTCTGATGAATAGTGAAAATTACTAAATTGTAATTAAAAACAACCTTTTTAATAGAAATAATTAATAGTGATAAATTATTACTTTGAGTGGTTTTAAATTATATTTAGAATATATTTTTACAATTTAATACAATGTTGGTCATTGGATGTAATTCTACATTTAAACCAGACATAAACAAGTGTCAATCTTTTGATAGTTATTATCTCTTAAGAACACGCTATTTGTTTTGACGATGGGAATTAATTTTTAAATTAATTAATGCAACTGATATGTTTTGAATTTGGTAAAATAGACATCATTTTTGAGTTCATAATATCAAATATAGGTTAGGCCTAATTTTTGGTATTTTTCTAGAAACATTCATTTTTTGATGAATAGTGAAACCACTAAGTTGTAGTTAAAAAAAATGAATTTTTCATAAAACTTAATTTTACCCCTTCTGTGAGTGGAATTTCAAAAATCCGAGAGACACGGTTGATTTTAGTAAGTAAAATGTGGTTCAATGAGATGAAAATAATTTTTGGTGAATAGTAACATTTTACTTTTTTTTACCACGGTTAAAAGTAAATAGGGTAATTAAGGGTAAAAATGTTATTATTATTACCCTAACACATGTCCTAATTCTGTTGGATAAGTGTAATTCGACCAAAAACAACCTTAGGAATAAAATATGATCATTTAGGCCCACTTGGATTAGATTAGGACATTTATTATTAATTTATTTAAAGAAGGGTTAAAATAATTAAAATCAATGTTTAATAAGTAAATCATTTTTAATATGGGGTTATACATAAGATAAATTCGACTATAAAGATTCATTAAAATCTAAAACGATTTCCAACATAATGATATTTTATTTATAATTTTTATACATTATATAATTTAATTTATTTATGACACAACAATGATGCATTAATTATCTTATTAATAGAATATTGACATAATTGATGTTATAAATACCCAAATAAATTTAATTTGAGACTTTCTATGAATTCCAATAATTTTCCCTGTTAATATGACATGTTATTATTGATTTAATTAATTTTGTTCGAACTAATCATTCTGTTATGATTTTCACAAAAATCAATTACCAAATAGTGTCAAAATTCACATAAAATAGTTTTTAAAACAAATATTATATTATTAATTGTTATTTTATTCTTAAATATCTAAGGTTCGGCCAAATAAATTAGATAAGGTTATATATATTAATAATAAACAACTTGGGGTTCGTTTGGCTTGATATATTAAGTTTATTAACCTTATAGTGTAAGAAAACAAGAAGACACGGTAAAAGTAAATTTATCTAACTTAAAGTTAAATATAAATGATAAGGTTAAAATAGGAACCTAAACTTGTCTAAATTTTATTGGATGAGATTATTTTGACCCATCCCCACCTTAGCTTCGAAATAAATCAATTTGGAGCTATTTAAAACCGAATTTGGCTTTATAATAAAATAATATTTTTAGTTTTTCCAAAGGAGCCCCTCTCCTCCTTTATAAAAGGGAACCCCCTCCCTCTCTTCCTCACAACACATTGAGCCTTCAAGCTCAGACAAACCCTGCCAAATTATCTTATCCACTTCCCTAGAAACATCCTAGAGGTTCTGGTCTTCCTCAAAGACCAATTTTAGTGCCCTAAAAGGAGATCTCAAAGAGGCGCTTCAAAGAAGAGGTAATGTCTGTTAACGATTCTTTCAACTTTATTTCTTCTTCCACTTCTTCTTATTAGGTTTTTTCATTATGAAGTAATAACATCTGTATCACTCATATACTGATACGTTATTATAATTATGAAACAACCATATTTCACCATCTATCCATCCTACGGAAAACAAAATCACTACGCGTGCGTACGTACAGAATACCGTCTCCACGCCGTGGTGAAATCTATTTTCCCCCACCACCTTACTTGGATGGGTATAATGGTGTAAATAATAACTATATATGATTATTTTAAAGTGATATTGATTCTGAAATAGTATACATACACTCCAATACAGTCCCACGATCATGAGAACGATATCATCGCTCGTGCGTACGTACGGACTACTGTCTCCACGACGCGATGAGATTCATTCGCCACGCTAACCATTCATGAATGATTATAAAGTATATATAATAAGTAATCAAGAAATATATGACATAATAATGATACTGGATTTATGTGTATATACATGTATTTCATCTACTTAATTCCATTCAACTCAATAAGGAAACGAAAACAGCGTTCATGCGTACGTACGGCCTACCATCTCCATGAATGATGTATTTCATTCCATTTACTGATCAGTTATATATATGTATATTCTGAAGATATATTATATATAAATCATGTTTTATATTCTGGAATTAATTAATCATGATCTAAGTAATCATATGAATAATTACAATTCAAAACACGGATGACAAATGAAACGATTTTACCCAAAACACTCTTTAACATGGAATTTACAAAAGAACGGGTAAAATAAAGTCATAAGTGAACCATATATGATATCATAACAATGACAATGATTATGGAATAATTAAATGACATTATTTAAATCATTATACAGGAGTTTCGGACACTTACGAAGCAAATCAGACCTAAGGAAAGGGAAATATCACAATCTCATTTTTATCCGAGATTGTTTATACTTTGGTATTTACTGGGGTGTATTTTATCATCCACATCCATGTTTCCGCAATATGTAATATTGTTTCCATCCACATATAATTGTATAAATCCAATTTTACTCTTCGGTGAGTTTTTAGTAAAAGATATGAAAGGAATCTTTTGTCATTTTTCATACGATGTACTTTTTGACTTTTCCGACAAAAGTACGAAAAGAATGTTTTTTTAACTTATACGGCATGAATGAATTTTTAAAACGTTATTTCCAAGAATATTCTTTTAAAATTTTTCAAGTTTATTTTTAATCAACTTCTTTTAGTTTAAAGTTGTATGACATGTTAAGAAAGGAAAATGTTTTTGAAGTAGAAATGATATCTTCCTCAAGAATGGAGTTCAAGTGTTTTATCAAAAATATATTCCATCTAAGATAATATAGGTTTCTGTTTCTATCCCTATTATTACATTGATTTGATTATGTTGTGATGAAATTATTTTTATAAATTCTTTTATCTTATATGAATTGTTTTTTGATGTCATGTTGTTTAAGAATCCCATTTTTATTACATGAGTTATGCAATGATGTATGATTTATGATTTTGGGGCACACATAAGAATGGTATCATTATGAGATGGGTGGGAACTATATCTCCCTCCAAAGCATTGGGTAAAGATTTTATATCTCATGAGATAGACACGGTTGGAACGGCAGGTTAAACCAGTTCAGTGAAACAGGACTGAAACGAGGAGTGAACTCTGTTCAGAAATGGACTTTGTCCACTAAGATAGTCTTGGGAATGAGTCTTGACTAATAAGAAATGTTTCTCTATGATTATGTGTGTATTCCACAAAGATTCATGTTTCATGTTATGATTATTGGGATTACATTTCACTACTATGATTTAACCCATGATATGAAATTATGATTTCTTTTGCAGGTTAAGATTTCCAAATGTTATGTTCATATGTATATGAAGTGATTGATATTTCTTTTGTTTACCCTTACTGAGCATTTGAGCTCACCCTTTTATGTTTTCTTTTCCCCAGGATAAAAAAGAAATGTTTTAGGTAAAAAAAGGAAGATCTTTATGGGAGATGTTGAAGATATTTCACCACGATTAGAAGATTATATTCTGAGTTTCCAAAGACACTAAAATATTACGGACCTTGTGTGTGTGTTTTTGTTATGTACTAAGTATTCCTCAAAAGTAATGTAATGTCCATGTACGTTAAGCTTTGCGTCTCTACACATAATCCTTGAAATAAAACCAAAATACAAAATATCAAACCCCTAAAACCAAACACTAATCACTAGAAAAGAAAAATCCAATGGTAATTGGATGAATACTTTCATGAATGGGTGGCTTCCATAGAGAGGGGTCACACATCGAGGAGGAACCAGTGGGGAGATCACTAGATGAAGAGATATGCCGACAGGGATCTCAGGGAAATAAGGGAGGCACAGTAAAGGAATCTCACTTGGAGGGGGCTCATGAATGGAGAGGGTAAGGGGGAGAGAAGCAACATTACATGGATGAAGGGCATCCAGATGGAGGCTATCCAAATGTAGGATCGCCCATAAGGGAAGGTGTAACGACCCAAACAAATATTAATAAATTTTCTCCCTTATTATAGTAATGTCATAATCACATGAAAAAGCATTAGGAAAAAAATTCCACATCGTTTTTAAATGTCCTAATATGATACCTTTAAACATAAATTTCACTCTCTTGTGATTTGAATTTCAATAATCTTACATACATGTTTGCAGTCAGTAAAATGATTGTAGTCTCATAGAGAAAACATAATTATTTTTGAATAGTTACATAACTTTATGAATGGTAACATAATGTTATCAATGGTAATATGACCCTAATGTATTGTATATCATCTAAGAGAATCATATCCTTTCCAATAAATAGTATAAAAAAAATTATTCTTCTATATGTGAAAATATGATATAATTACATTATCGTGTTAGTATTTTTCTAGGTTTTTAATATCTAATGATTAATTTAATAATTTAAATAAAATATATTTTCATAAAATTTATTCACAAACTAATATTTATATGAATTAAGATTATATGATAAGTTTATGAGAACTCAATTAATTTTTCAAAGTGTTAGAAAAGCATTATTTATTTTAAAATTTTGTATTTTTTTACGAAAATAATTATTTTAAATAAAAATTAATTAATTATATTAGGAACTTTTATGTCATAAAATAGAGGTTAGTTTTTAATTATACGCGACAAAAAAATGTTAGGGTAAATTTCATGGATTTTTGATAATGTCTTGAAATTTTAGTGAATAGTGAAACTAGATAATTTTTAAAAATATGCTAAATAAATGAATTAATTAATTATGATTGAGTCATTGATTATTTATACTGAAATATGAACGAACTAAAAAACCCATATTAATTTTTTTATTGACAAAAATCCTAACCATTAATTTTCTTGTGGAGAAATAATAAATTAATAAATATAATATTGAGAAAACCCCTCTCCCCTCTCCTACAAATATTACCCCTCACAACCTCATTTCATCACATTTCTCAAGATTCAAGAAATTTATAAATTATTCCAAAACCACTTCCATATACCCTAACCCACATCTAAGAGATCATGGTCACCTAAAAATTCCCACCATAGATTCTTTAAGGAGGCTCTCAAGAGGAGGATTCAAGAGGTAATTCCTCTCACTCTTATCTATGAATTTCCTTTCAAATTTCATTTCTTTTATTCTCGTATCTTCTACATATCATATCCAAATTTCATGATAACTACATTATTTTTTATAAAATGGTATTCTGTCATGTAAATGGAGGATTATTTATTACACTCCTCCTTTTATCTCTATGTTTATAAAAATGAAATTGTTGCCTGTGATGTGTTAATTTACTTATAGCATGGGAGATGCACATCCATTTTCATTCAAATACATAAAAGATAATAATAAAACCATTAAATGGTTGAAAACATATTTTAATGTTTATTTTTATCCTTTTTTAGTTCTGGAAATAATTTTTTACATAATACAAAATGATAAAACAACAGACGTTCATTGTGATAAAAAAACTGACGAAATTAACCTAAAATGGTCATCATTATGTTTTAACTAATGATTCATCCACATGGTTTATAACATAATTCAATATAAAATCTTTTAAACTCTTTTTTAATCCTTAATAACATTTAATAATAGTTATGTATGTTTATCCATTTTCTATATGAACTTTCATTCGTGTGTACAAGTGAAGTGTTCATAAAAACTAAGAATAAAACACTCACGTACCATAAATATAAACTCTATAACTCATCTAAAAACTAATAAAAGGATATAATGATGCCATAATTAACAATATTCTTGCATTAATGGTTTATTAATTTCTAATTAAATAATCTAATTTCATTATACATGAAATTAAACTGAATAAACCATTCAGAGACTTGTTAAGTAGAATTCTCAAACCCAACATTATTTTGTAGGGGTTTTCACATTTTACTCCATTTTGTGTATAGATATTCATTAAAATAATATATTCATATTTATATTCCATTTTTTGGGATATACATGTTTTCTACTGTTGTTTATGTCAAACATAGTGTTTTCCAAAAGTACTCTTCTTTTAAAACCACACCATTTACAACCCACTCAATAATGATTGTGATTGTATCGAGTATCTTATTTCCTCATTCATTTGGGAGACCAATGTTAATGAATGTATCCATTATTAAGTGAAACCCATTACTTTACATGGATTGTTTTATTTTTAATATTGATATACATTCTATGTTTGATTCATTATAATGTTAACGTTCTGATGTGACCACTGCACCCATAATTATATAGCATAATGTTGATGTTAGGATGTGATGGGTGCTCCTAGAGTTATAAAACACTACAATTCACTATGTAATCTGATGAATCTCATGAGTTAAACTATAATATACATGAAATAGTTCTTTCATTGTTCCCAATTATATGTAGTAGTTAACCACTATGACATATGTTTTCATTTTATTCAATACCACTTTTCAGTTATATAATTTATTTTTATCGTTTTTATGATCATATGCCGATATTATGATAATAATGAATATTATCACTTCTTGATATATTTTCTCATGTTCTTATCCAATTACCGGTATTTTATCTCACTTCATTTTGAATGTACATCCTCTGGTGATTATGTGTACTATGGAAAACTCAAGGAACAATAAGAAGTTAGAGAAGAAAAAATTAAATAAATATTTATGTTTCATGTCGTAAAAGTGATTTTTGGTACACATTTTAACAAGACACTAAAAATTTTGATCCTATTTCTATATTTATTTTATGGGTATTATAATTAAAATTATGTGAAATTAATTTAAGAAAAGATGGGTCGCTATAGTTGGTATCAAAGGTGTGGTTCAGTTAATTTCGGAATTAGGATTAGAGAACATTAGTGAAAACCATAGAATGAGACTAAATATATGTAAGCACACAAGAAGCATTGATAAACATTGGGATCCAATAAGATATTATTTTAGTGAAATTTTCACAATTTAATAAATTATTTATTCATAACTTGTTTACTTATGTTTTCCTCTAACATTTTCTATTTTCTAATATAGTTGTAACCATGAGAAGCTAAGCCAACAAACTCTATGAGGGACAATGAAGCGATTTCCCAAATGACATCCCAAACGATTTTGGAGGTGGATAAAAACATCATGGTTATTATTACCCAGTTGTCTTAGGCTATCAATAATAACATGAATAATGTGGAACATTACCCTTCACCTAAGAGGGAGAAACTATCTATGAAGTGTATTATGCAAAAAACGACACTCGACATTTAGTGTTGTCTGAACCACTAGTTGTAGAATAGTAGTTCAATTAGATGGAGAATATATATTTTGTTCTTCACTACTCTATAATAGAGAAGGTGACTCTATCCATTTATCTTCTTAATGGAGAGGCTGACCAACAGTTGGATTTGATTATGAACACCAGGATGAAGGACGAAATTGAAGAGACGGAGTGGGAAGACATTAAGATAATATTTATTAACAAGTATTTACCATGAATTCATTATACGATAATGGAGTTATAATTAATATAGATAAATCAAGAGGATGGGGAGTATTACATGGTCTATGATGTAAATTTCACAAGGCGTTCCAAGTACACATTAGGTTTTGTTATAAAATTTTTTGAATATATGATAGATTATTTATTGGATTAAAACCACTCCTTAAAAAGCCTCTTGAAATTATAGACATTGAATTTTATGAATATGTTTTTCGATGTGCATTCAACGTGGATATAGAGTATGGAGAATGGTATGAAAATTTTGGTAATAAGACACATAAGATAGTGTTTCATGCCGGTGGATCTAATGAGAAATGTGGAATGAAAACTATGCCACCCATATTTAAAAAACATGGGACGTAGCATCATGGTAATTTTATGAAAGGGAAGGGGAAATTCTTCAACTATGGGATAGATGTCCACCATGCTCAAAAGTGTTGAAAAGAAATGTGATGATAGGAGAATATGGTGGAGGAAAATAAATCACCACACATGGTCTAATGCTAAAACTGTAGGATGAAAGGGTACTATGCAAACATAGTGCACTAAACCTCAATACCTCGAGGTTAATCGGTGTCATCAAAAAAAAAGAAAAAGGAACAAGAGAAGTAGTGTTCCATTAGGAATTCATAATTTGAGACATAATATAAAGTCGTGTAAGGTACATTTCCTATTCAAAAAATAATGGAAAAAGTATTATTTGATTCTTGTTATATGCATTCCTTGATATCACTAATGTTTTCTAGAACTAATTAATTGATGCTATGAATCCTTGAAGTATAAATATCTATAAAAACACCAAGGGGATAAATCATTGAAGCCCAAGTGTGGGACTCTTATATTTTTTTTGTGTGTGGTGGGATTATACAAATGAATCTCATGATTTATCCCTTGGTGGAATTTGACACTACAATGGGAATGGATTTGATCTCGTTATATGGAGGAAATATAAAATTTAAAGAAATGTAAATATCTATTAATATTCCAAACCATCCCATGCTCCATTGCATATGAAAGAAATAACATTAATTTCTATTGAGAAAACCTTCAATGGTGTTCGTTCGGATTCCCTATTTTGTGGCATACCTAACTGAAATGGATAAGTTAAATGGAAGTTTCAACCTAAAATACGCTACCATTATGATGGAATATGGGGATGTATTTCCCAAAGTGTTACTTGAACTTCCCCCAGATCATGAGGTAGAGTTCTCTATAGAACTCAAACCCTGAGCTACTTCTATCACAATGTACCCAAATAGGATGGCTCTTATCAAACTAGACGATTTATAGAAGTATGTTCAAGTGAATTTAGAAAAAGGGTTCATACACCCTAGTGCATCTCCTTGGGGTTCCCCCATGATCTTTGTGAATTAGAATGATGAAGCAATGAGAATGTGTATCAATTGTCTAGAACTCCACAAGATCACCTCAATGGAAAAGTATCCTCTTCCAAAGATATATGAATTGTTCGATTAGTTAATAGGATATTAATACTGTCCAATGGTGGATATTTTTTTATATATCCTCAGTTATACGTAAAGAATAGATATATTTAGAATACTAACTTCCGTATAAGGTATTGGAACTATGAGTATATGCTGATTCCCTACAGACTTTATAATGTCTCTACAATCATCATTTATTTGACGAATAGAGTCCTTAGACATTAAATTGAATTTTTTTTGGTAGTGTTTATTAATGTTATTCTCATCTACACCAGGAGAAATTATGAACATGTAGAACATCTAAGACTTGTTTTGGAGTCATTGATAAAGGACAACTTGTACTCAGAGTTCAGCAACTGTCAATTTTTGATGAAGATAGCCATGTTCTTGGGACATGTGATTTAATATGAGGTAATTTATATGGACCCTTAAAAAGGCTATTGAGAAATGATCTAGAGCTACTAGTGTCATAGAAATAATTAGTTTTCTTGAATTAGTTGGGTACAACATATTTTTTTGTGAGTAATTTATCACAGTTGTATAGCCTACTAAATATGTTAATACGGAACGGGGTAAAGTATGTCTGAATGGAATAATGTCAGGAAATCTCAAAGGATCTAAATAGAAGGATGATTGATGAACCTGTACTCATATTACAAAAAAATAGAGTAATTTTTTTGATATACCATAATTCTTTAAGAAATGCTTCGGATGTGTACACATGAAAAAAAGATAATGTGAAAAACTACGCCTCATGGAAGTTGATGATTCATGAGCTAAACATGCTAACATAAGATCTGGAGTTAGAAGCTATGATTTATTCCTAGAAAATATGGTGGCACTACATCTATGGTGCGAAGTGTGACACATATACTGATTATAAGAGTCTAAAGTATATATTAAAACAACAGGATATCAACACACATCAAAGGAGATTGTTAGAGCTCATAAAAACAATTATTTCTCTATTCGCATTCATCCTGGAAAGGTGAACAAGGTAGATGGTGATCTAAAATGAGAAGAACCTACTATTATATTCATGATGTCTTTTGAGGAATACCTGTCATTATGTATATGAAAATGATGGATTTGGGAATCATAACGGAAGGGAATGCATCCAGCCTTTCCCAAATGATTGACCAACCATCTATCCAAGAGAATATTATGGAGTCACAATGGGATGATCTGGAGTTACAAAAGAAGTTGAATGTAATAATGGAAGGGAAAATAAAAGAATTAAATTTTTATGATGACGATGTGATTCAATTTGGAGCATGACTATGTGTGCCTCCAGCATCTGGGAGAAATAAGGATATATTTGATAATTCACTTAGCTCAACTTTCACAATCCATCATATTATAAGTAAGACGTACCGAGATCTCAGAAAATAGTTCTAGTGGGATAACATAAAAAAAGTGATTGTGGAATATATATATTGATTCTTGAAATGTCTTTAAGTTTATGTAGAGAGATAAAAAACCAAAGGGATGTTGTAAGACTTCCTTATACACCTCTGAAAATGTGATAATGTCACTATGTACATTATCATGGGTGTCCTGAAGTCATCCAAAAGAAATAATGTGTTATGTTTTTTGGTGGACCGACTCACCAAGACATCCCATAATATCTCTATTTAGGAAGATACCACACTTGAAAAACATGGAATGTCATATGTGATGGAAGTGGTGAGACTGAATGGGGTTCCACTCTCAATTGACTCTAATCATGATCCAATGTTCACATCAAAATATTGGATGAGTCTTCCACATGTTTTGACTACTGAATTTAATTTCATCATGACATATTACCCCCTAATTGTTGGGAAATTTCAAAAGACAATTAAGACACTAAAAGATATTCTATGAGTTTGTTCCATAGAATTCAATGGTGGATGGGATCAACATCTCCCATTGCTTGAGTTATTACAACAATACCTTCCCCTAAAGTATACATATTGATCCATATAATGATCTATATGGAAAGAAATTTATAAATCCAACCTATTAGGATGATGTTAGATAGAAAATTCTACTTGGACATTATCTTGTAAAGGAGATGACTAAGGAGGTGCATGCCAACAAAAAAATATCAATGTTTCTAAGAGTCAGAAAAAGTGCTATTCTGAAAACAATCGGAAGGGACTTCAAGTTTAACGTTGGTGATAATGTTTTCATTCAGTTATCACCATGGAAAGCTATACATTTTGGATATAAAAGGATGTTAAGCAAAAGGTACATTGGCCCCTTTGAGATCCATGACCACATAGAAGTCATGGACTATCAGCATGCACTTCCACCAAATATGGATCAGGTTCATTATGTGATTCACTTGTCACTTCTCATGATGTACATTATAGATACCTCAGATGTACTAATCTCAGAGGTGGTACAACTGGAATATGATCATCTTATATGGTGTAGCTAGTAGGATTATATACCAGATAGATGTGGTTCTATTAAACAAGACATGTTACCTTGTTAAAGTGTTTTGGTGGAACAATACATATGAAGAAGCAACTTAGGATCCAGAGGAATGGATAAAAGAGAATTACCTTCATCGGTTCATTACAAGGTAATTTTGTGAGCGAAAATTTAAAAGGAAAAAAATGTAACAACCCAAACTATTATCAATATAACCTACCCCTTCTTGTATTAATGTCCTAATCATAAAAAATCACATAAGGAAACCCAATTTCACATCATGCATAAATGAACTAATTTAGGACCTTTAAACAGAAATTTTCTACTTCTCTGATATGAATTTCAAAAATTGACCAAACATGGTTGTAATCAGTAAGATGTTTGGAGTCTGATCAGACAATAAATTTTTTTTGGTGAATAGTAAAGAACCCTAATGAATAGAAACATGCCCGTATGAACTGTAATACAAACCTTATGAATTGAAAATCAGACAAGGGAATAGGTACCTTACCAATGATAGTATAAATAAAATTTATCCATCATATAAGTGATAATATGATCTAATAAATAATACTATTTATATTTTTTGTATTTCATGAAAATATAATTACTAATTTTATAATTTAAAAGAACATTTATTTTTATAAAATTTATACATAAACTATTATTTAGAGATCTTATGATTATATGAAATCTTTATGAGACAGAAATCAATTTTTCAATGTGTTTGTAAATCAGTTTTTATTATTAAAATTTGTATTCTTCAAGTAATATATAATTAAATTATAAAATAAATTATTCATATTTAGAAAATTATGTTTATAAAATGGAATTCATTTTTAAATTTCACACATCTCAAAATTGTTTGGGAGAAAGTTTTTGGATTTTTCTAAAATAAGTAATTTTTTTGGGGAATAGTAAAATTTGATTATTTAAAAAATATGCTAAATAAAAAAATTATGCATTATGCTTGTGTCATAGATGATTTAAGTGGACATTGGCTTGAACTCACATGCACTTATTACTATTTATAGTCACAATAATCCCCTTTTATTTCTTTTATTGTAAACAAATAACAAATCAATTAATATAATTTTGGGAAAAACCCCCTCCCCTCCGCTATAAATATCACCCATAAAAACATCATTTCCTCACAGATAGAAAACATGAATTCCAGTCTAAATTTTTCCCTAACATCTTCCCTATCACCTCAAAATATTACATTATATCTTGTTTATATCAAAAGACCAAGCCAAGGTTCCTTGAGTAGGATCTCAAGAGGTGGATTGAAGAGGCAATTCCTCACTTTCCTTTCATTCAATTTCCATTAGAATTTCTTTTATTTTCTTCTCTGATCATAAAATTATCTTATCCAAATGGCTTGATAACCCTATTAAAATATATATAATGGTATTCTCTCATGTTAATATAATATTCTTAATTACACTCCTCCATGTATGTCTTTTTTTTGTAAATAATAATTGGTTTCCCACGATGTATTAATTTACCTACATCATGGGTGATGCACTTATATTTTCATTTGAATCCACCAAGGATGTAAATAAAATGATTAAATGGTTGAAAAAATATTTTAAATGTATTTCATTGCCCCTATTTTTTTCTAGAAACAACATTTTTATATAATACTAAATGATAAAACAAAACATGTTCGTTGTGATCGAAAAACTGCCCAAATTAACCTAAAATGATCATCATTAAATTTTATGTATAGATTCATTAAAATGGTATAGAAAAAATTAATTAAAATATATTTTAAAATCTAATAATATCATTAATAACATGTAATATAAGTTCTATATGTTTACCCATGTTCTACACGAACATTCATTTATATGTTCAAGTGAATTGTTCATGAAAACTATGAAAAAGGACACTCCCGAACAATGAATATAAACTCTATAACTAATAATAGGCCTATTATTGAACTTAATGACACCATAATGAACCAGATTCATGTATAAAGGGTTCTTAATATTATAATTTAAGAATAAAATGTCATGATATATGTTAGGTCTACTAGTCTAGATACACTGAGAGGGTGGGAATCGGGGTATAAAAGATTAAAACAACTACCCCTTTGATCTAGTTTCATTGTAAAGAAACATATTATCTCTCTGTCCCATAGAAAATTATTGAAAATTCAAGGGTCATGCACTATAAAGAGAATTTTCCATAGATCACCCTCATTGGGCTACGTTTAAAGAGAATAAACTTGCAATTTTCCAATGTACCAGATCCAATATAAGTGCACTGCTATTTAAAAGTTTCAAGTGGAATCATTATCCCTCATGGTTTAAAGCCACTCCCAATTTGAGATATTACAACTTTCTCGATTGATGTGAGGTCACTGCTTGTTCAAAATATCTACACACAGTTTAAAGACTTGTAGGTCCTTTCATTATCTCTAATGAGTGCATACTTCACTCTATGTAGATGTAATACTGAAGTCCAAATTTCATCCACTGATGAATACCCATTCTCCACTGATCACCTGGAAACAAACATTGTAAATACATTCACAATTCTCCCTACATTGTGAAACTCCAAATTTCACAAATCTCAAACAAGTCATCGCGAAGTCCCTGCCTCTTCGCAATGCACTCAACTTTTCAGTGCTCGCTGATTCGCGAAGCACACTACTTTACAAAGCTCACGCCTTCTCAAAGTGACATCTTTCATGAAGCTCACAAATCCAATGCCAAACACACCACTATTACAGAGCTAGATTAGTCTCTTCAATTCTCCTCTGTATCAGGAAGCACACTTCCTCAACAAACCACCATCAAGATTCGAGAGAAACAGGTTTTTCTTGGAAAAAAGTTTTCTTCGCTCGAGGTGGTCGAGGTCAATTTATACGCTATTCCACCAACCCTCGATCCTTTCGTGCATAGTCAGCATCACGTAAACTAAAATCAAAATGATCGAAAATTCCCTAAAAAATCAGCCTGTTTCATGAACAACCATATCACTTTTTGGATTGTGAAGCTTGTCATAATCATAGAGTGTTCCGTCAATTCCATTTCACTGCCACCACAATGCTTCACCATAATGTACATCACCACAATTATTAATGAATCTCATTGTAATTTCAAGAAACACCATAAATATCATTCATCTCTTAGAGAAATCCAATTTATGAAACCCATCATCGTGAAACCCATTCCTTTTCCAAATTTTGAAGATATCTTCCATGAAATACTATTTTCAAAATTGTCTACAAATCCCAAATTTTGACACCAAAAATTTTAAAAACACTAGAAAATGACTCCACCTAGTATCCATTTATTTGTACCGCCTCTATATCTTTTATTCCTTTTTCATTTTTTATTGTCAACATGGATTTTCAATAACATCATTGAACATGACAATTCACCACAGAAACCTGCATCGGCAACAAACTTGACCAACCCAAAAAATGAAGCTATGTTTCCATGACATATTTTTGACCAACAATATCTTCCTTTGGGTTTTTCAAAAACTATTCTCAAAATGATTCTCTGTGTTAACGCTTTATCCACGATTCACCTCTTGTGATACAGATAGCGATCAAGTATTCACTCAGCATAGACTCTAATCCCACACAAGTAATGATCGGCATGATAAAAAAGAGTAAATGTAAAGTTATTCAATATAACACTTCATTTAGGACACTAATTGTTGATACCAAACTAATAAGAACTGCTGATTGTTGGAATCCTTCTTACGCCATTCCAACAATACTCTTCATCTTTAATCACGATCCTCAGCTATTGTGATATCTATTTCATTGATCGACCACTTAAAATTACCATCAGATTTAAAAATATCCCCCTATCATGTTTCCCCACCTGTTATCTTCTCCACATGTCTTTGAAAAATTATTCTTCTCTCTTATATAGCCACATTTTCTCCCCCTTAAGTAACAATTTGTCCACATTTTTCAACGAACCCAATGGTCACTCCTTTTTGGTTTATAATAAAGTAGATAACACATATCATCAAATTAAGGAAGGACACACCAAACCTCATGGAGATGGGGTAGAGGGTCCCACATCCACAGTTGTTTAAATGAGGGGAGTTGACTAAACACCCAGAGCTAGTCGATTCCACTCAAAAGATTTCTTGGGTAAAGCCTTTGTCCGAATGTCTGTAACCTGTAATTATTTGGCACATATATGAACTCCAGGTTTCCCTGATCAACCTACTCCCTGATAAAAAGATACATTATCTCAATGTGCTTTTTACATGAGTGATGGATTGGATTTTTGCTGGGATTTATTTCACGTGAGTTATCGCACTGGATTCTGATCAGAGACGTCACTTCAACTCTCATATCTTCAAGCTGTTGCTTCATCCACAATAAATGTGTGAATACCTAAGTGGTGGAAATATAATATGCTTCTATGATTTTGAATGAAATTTAATCTTTCTTCATGATTATCCAAGAAATAAAGAAACCAAAAAGATAGAAAGAACCTCCTGGTGATTATCTCCTATTATCCACTAAATCAGCACAATCAACAGATGTATATCCCAACAGATCTTACAGAGATTTTTCTATATACATAAAACAAAAATCCATAGTTCCTTTGATATACTGAAGTATTCTATTGACTGAAATAATGTGGCATTCCGTGGGATTTCATTGATATCACACTGCTTCACACTGGGAAAAAATACCATGTCTTTTCGCTGTTAGGTACAAAAAACTTACAATAATCTCTCTATATTTTGGGATATTAACTACATTTTCATCATAATATTTCAATAATTTCATCTAGGTAGAAACTAGTGTCTTCATATACTTGGAATTTTCCATTAAAAATATTCTCAAAATCTCCTTGGAATATTTTACTTGAGAACTGAATGTGAAATTGCATCATTTTAACACCTGTAAACCAATTAAAAATGTCTGCACTAGTGCAGAAAACGTTTTTTACGTCGGTTATTTTTCATTTTTTACGTCGGTTTCTAGCTGACGTTAATACGTGCGACGTTATAAATAAGGTTTTTGACGTCGGTTATTTAAAAACCGACATCAAAAACATAAAATCGCGATGTTTATCACGTCGATTATTTTAGAACCAACGTGATAAAGGTCCTGGAGAATGGTTTATCACGTCGGTTTTTAAAGAACTGATGTGATAAATGGCCTGGACAATGGTTTATCACGTCTGTTCTTAAACAACCGACGTGATAAACAGGGGCGAGGGGGTATATCACGTCGGTTCATATAGAACCGACGTGATAAAGTGGGGTGAGGGCGGTTTATCACGTCCGTTCTATAGGAACCGACGTGATAAACCGGGCTGAGCGTGGTTTATCACGTCGGTTCATATAAAACCGACGTGAAAAGCCGGGGGAGGGGGGTTTATCACGTCGGTTATTGTATAACCGCCGTGATAAACCAGAGGGAGGCGGTTTATCATGTCGGTTATTGAATAATCGACGTGATAAACCATTGTCCAGGCCATTTAGCACGTCAGTTATTCAATAACTGACGTGCTAAACCATTCTCCAGGCACTTTATCACGTCGGTTATTAAATAACTGACGTGATAAACCATTCTCCAGGCCTTTTATCACGTCGGTTATTAAATAACCGACGTGATAAACCATTCTGCATACATTTATCACGTCGGTTATTAAATAACCGACGTGATAAACTATTTTCCAGGCATTTTATCACGTCGGTTATTAAATAACCAACGTGATAAACCCAATTTTTTTTAAACAGAATGTAGTGATCTTCTCTCCACCAGAATCAACCAGAAATCAAATCAAGAAATCGTACCACAAAAACAGAAGTACATCGAAATTAAGCATGTACATAGATAACATATAAAACTTACCCACTAGACATCATCCACCCTCATTTATACCCCATGGACAACCCTCCCCCACCCCGTTGGAGCCCTCACCCTCATGTATACCCCCTGGACAGCCCTCCCCCACCCCATTGGAGCTCCCACCCTCATATATACCCCTTGGACAACCCTCCGCCACCCCATTGGAGCCCCCACCACACTCCTGGACTGCCCCCGACCCCCGGACACCCCCAAACACCCCTCGACAACCCCCCACCCGCTTGAACAACACCTCCTCATCCCCTCACCCCACTTGACAGCCCCCACCACACCCATGGACAACCCCCCCACCCCTGGACTGCACTCCCACAGCCCTGGACCGGCTTCCCACACCCCTAGACATCCCTGCAACCCCCCAGGACTGTCCCCCCACCCCACCGGACAGCCCTCCCAGACCGCTGGACACCCCCAACCCCACTGAACACACCCCCACACCGTTGGAACCCCTCCCCCACAGACCCAAATCCATACCAGAAGAACCATCAAAAGTAGACCAAAACAAGAAGTAGAGCAAAATTAAACATTCACTTATATAACATTCAAAACTTACACTGTCAACTTCAAAAAAAAACTAAATCAAACCTAAACAACTACCAAATACACAATTAAAATGACAATATTCAAAATTACATTTTACATTACAAACAACTAAAATTCAATCAAACCTGTAAAATAATTTGACCACTCCACTTGTACGTGTTTGATGTCTTCAGCAGTATAGGGTTGAGGGTCATCAAAAAGCTACAAATGAAAAAGAAGATAGTTAACATGTATAATGAATAAATAAAATTGAAATATTATGGCAAAGTTTAAGAGGAAATCGTACCAGGTCAAAATTCACAACTGTCCCAGTTGTTATTATTTCATACATAAATCTTAACATATAATATCCGCATTCGATGAGGCCTTGTTGTTCATGACAATTCTGTTTTGAATGAGTGTAAATTCAATATATTATTTTTATGTAATAAATCAAAAAGTACAAATTATAAATGGAAATTTACCTTCGCCTTTACATATTTGATCTTTGCATTTCTTTTCTTTGTGTTTTTTCGAAAGTAGGCCCATGCACTGTTAGAAAAATAATACGAATGGGGTAAATTTAAAATTCATTATAATATATAAAACTATTGAGAAATTGAAACTTACTTTTCCAATATATTCTTAAAACTTGCCCGCACATCACCATGAACAGAGCATATCCAATAAAGAGCTTTCTCCCTTGGGAAAAAAATCCCTAACATCCAATGAATACTGATAAAAGGAAATTTAATGTTAGTGGTTTTTTATGTTAAAAGATAATTAACTCTTTGAGAGAAATGTGTTTCATACCTCTCACAAAAAGGCATCATCCAACATTGTTGGATTATATTCTTTTCAAATCTATCAGCAATATAAACCATTCTTTGTTCCTCAGTCAATGCACATGCTTCAGGGGAAATCAATTGCGGGTCCATGAATCCATATACTTCTGTCAGTTCATTCCTCTCAAAAATTTTATAAAGATACCTAATACAAAACATATATAAGTATACATTTTTAATAAATATAACGCAGGGAAAAGGTGTTAAGACTTACATGGAAAAAATTTGCACCACATTGATGCCCAACTTATCTCCAGTAACAAGCTCCATGATATCAGATTTTGTAATCCCCACAATTATTTCACTTCCACAAACATGAGATTCCATTGGAAACTCATAAAAACCCAACAAAAAATGTGAATATCTTGACAATTTACCAAGACCACTGGAATCTGTATCTGATGTCATAGCATGTTGTCTTTGTTTTTGTCTATACAGTATTTCTTTACCTTTGAAGTATTCCTGTGAAAAAAAATTGAGAATTATAGTAGTTTTCAAATGATAAAACAACTTTAATAAAAAAATAAAATAAAAGATATAAGATTCATACCTCAATGGTAATGAGTCGAAGAAGTCTGGATGGCCAAACTAAAAAATAACCGATACTCTGTCCAACTGTCGCCACCTCATCTGTAGGTATTGGTACCCTTGCTGATCTATCTATAATATCCTGTACAGTGACCCTCTGATTCTCTACCTCTAATTGTTGATGATGAACTGTATCTCCTATACAATATACCAACCCGTATGCTACTATATGATGTTGAGAATCATCAACATACAACTCACAATATGTAGGAAGATGCGGTGGAGGCGTAGGATAAAGAATGGGGTCCGCAGGCTGAGGTGGGGGAGTGGGAGCTACTGGCGGAGGTGGAGGATAAATAATGGGGTCTGTAGGGGGAGGTGGAGGAGGGGGAGCTGCAGTCTGAAATTGTCTTTGCATTTCTGCAAACATAGACTGCACCGAATCTCTAATCTTGTCTTCCATTGTCGCATTAATATTTTGAACTTCAGCCTCAAAGGATTCTATTTTTTTTATAAACCCCCTCAATGTTAGAAGTTGAAGAACGTGGAAACACTTTTCTTACCGATACACCTGTCGGATATCCTCTTACACGACCAGGATGTTCTGGCCTTCCCAATGCTGCAAATAAAATATCTTCCCTCCCAGTAGCTGTAAATGTCCCCTATGAACTTTGCTCCTCAAGAGAGTCCTGTATTAATTAATTGAACATTTCTGTAATGATTGAAACTTATATGAAGAAAAAAGTTAACTTAAATAAATTAAATAGATATCTTACAATCCTCTCAGCTACGATTCTTGATTCTTCCGAAAGATATTGCCCTTTTTTTCCCTTCCGAGCTCTCTTCCATTTTTCATGTCTAGATGGAGGGGGTGGAGGGGCCACCTCTCCAGAGCTTGAAGACTCAACTCTTAGTTGTTGAAATTTTTCCGCTATCATTTTTTCTTCCAATAATGTATACCCTCCCCGAGATAAACTATGAGGGTATACATTTTTAGATTGGATCTCCTGATGAGCTTTCCTTGTTTTCTATAATTTAAGAATAAGAAATCATTAACAAAACATTAATAAAATCATTTATATAAGAAAGTATATAAAATTTTACATTGCCCTTACCAGAAATGACTCTTTTTTTCTACTTTCAAAAAACTGCCTCCATGTGTCTTCATCTATAAAAGGATATATATGACATGGATTGTCATGACTCCTATGACCATAAATGAAATCAGATGTGAGGGTTGATTTGAAATCCCTCCATCTCCTGGCAGCCAACGATAATCATTTCTTCCTGACTCCTCCAGTGTCAGGAATATCAAATTTCATCTGATAAAGAGGTTAAACATATTATATATACCAGAAACATTAAAAGAATGCTCAAACAATGAAAAAAGATCTTACCAAAATCGTCTCCCACAACTGAGAGATAATCGCTTTATCCACACCTCTCCAATCATCATACAGAATGCTTACTTTGGTCTTAGCCTGAGTTGCAACAAAACTCTTAAAATCTTTGGCATTCGGACCTCTAGGAATATCATCATCATCAAACTCAACTACTATCCTCTGATCCTGCGTACGGGCAAGTGATAATTTTGGTAAACGTGTGCAACCACGTTTACCAACCTTTGAACTCTTTGTCGTAATAGGAGCATGTGAATGTTAATCCCCAGAGGTATGACCAGCAAAATGCTCCTCCCCAGAATCATGTGGTTGATCATCTGAATGATCTGTCATTATCCTTCAAATCAAAAAAAAAAACAAACGTCAATTCACAAATATACTAATTCAAATATTTTAATACTACTGTAATCAGAAAATAGAAAAGTGTACTAGGATACATAATAGTAAACATTGGTAATATGGTAAGCATGTTAAACAATGGTAAAGATGAAGAAGATGGTCAAGATGGTCAAGATGGTCAAGATGGTAAAAAATGGAAAAAATGGTAAAACTGGGTCCTCCGGCTGGCCGGTGGGCAAGAACCGGTTGGCCGGTGCCCATACTGGCTGGCCGGTGCGCTAACACCGGCCGGCCGGTGGCTCTGGCAGAAAGCAATGCTTTTGCCAGAGACCACCGGCGGGCCGGTGTCACCAGGCAGTGGGCAAGCCTACTTCCTGGGGCCTCCGGCTGGCCGGTGGGCAAGAACCGGTTGGCCGGTGCCCATACCGGCTGGCCGGTGCCCATACCGGTTGGCCGGTGCCCTAACACCGGTTGGCCGGTAGACTCAGAAATATACTTATTTTTTTTAAAACATGTTTTAATAAATAAAAAACTTAAAATATCTAACATTTATGGAAAAAATAAATGTAAACAAGAAATAAACACATGTTACCTGTAATTTTAGGAATGTACAGATGGATTATTTTCCCAAATTCCTTCGTCGTGATCGTTCCTTATGGCACAAACTATGTCTTCAAAATGATCGTCATTATGTTCTGTTAATATTTCCATTGAAGTAGGGATCTCACATAAATCAGCATATTCATCAAGTTCATCCTCACCAACATATTGTTTTTTCCCTTGTAAAACAACAGCCCACTGCATATCTGATTGATCTACTACATAAAAAATTTGTTTTTCATGTGTTTCCATTATAAAAGAATCAGATGTGTCTTCCAATCTATTCAGATTAACAAGTGTCATTCCAAATTCATCGTGTCTGACACTGTTGTTACCGTTAAACCATTTACAATTAAAAACGGGAACTTTAATTTTAAAGTAATCAACCTCTCATATGTCTTCAATCACTCCATAATATTCATTTGATGCAGAAATTGGGTTTGTGTCCTTAGCACTCGAAAAATGCATTGCTTCTGCAAACACCAATACACCACTATTCTGAACATTACTTCTGTTGTCCTGAGCTTTTGTGTGAAATGTATAACCATTAATGTCATAACCAGACCATGTTATCACATTTAAACATGGACCACCCACTATCCATTTTAATGTCTCTGATACATCTGATCTACCAAGCAAAGTCTTTTTAATCCATGACAAAAAAGTTTTGTTGTGCTCATTCAAAATCCACATTTCTTTCTTCTTTGGATGACATTATTTCAACTCATTAATGTGCAATGTGATATATGGTTGAGAATCTGCTATGTTATTCAAGATGTATGATTCTAATTTCTTCATCTGTTCAGCTGACAATGATTTGACTTTCACGCCGCGAATCCCCTTTCCCTCATTATTAACTCGTTCATGGCGAGATGGAGGCAAACCTATGTGTTGTGCCGCAGCCAAGTAGCTCGTACAAAACTCTGCTACCTCCTCAGAAATATACTTTTCAATAATGGAGGCTTCAGGTCGATATAGATTTTTAACATACCCCTTTAATATTTTCATATAGCTTTCAAAAGGATACATCCAACGAAGATATACAGGTCCACAAAGCTTTATTTCTCGAACCAGATGAATCATTAAATGCACCATTATATCAAAAAAAGTTGGAGGAAAATACATTTCCAATTGACAAAGTATTAAAATTGCATCCTTTTCCAAAATGTTCAAATCATTCACATCAATCGCCTTGTTACAAATTGAATTGAAAAAATAACACAACTTCATTATAGTCTTTCTGACACGAATGGGCAATATTCCACGCAATGCAACTGGTAGAATTTGTTGCATCATGACGTGAAAATCATGTGATTTCATACCTATCAACTTCAAGTCCTTCATTGAGACAAAAGTTTTTACATTAGAAGAATAACCTTGAGGCACTTTGGTATCATGAAGACACTGACAGAAGCTAATTTTCTCCCTCTTCGATAATGTATGACAAGCCGGGGGAAGAAATGTTCGTCTTCCTTTAGGAGTGGGAGCTAACTCCAAACGTATTCCCATTGATATTAAGTCTAATATTGCATTCAACTCATCTTTAGTCTTTCCTTTAATGTCTAACAATGTTCCAATCAAAGAATCATAGATATTCTTCTCCACGTGCATGACATCAATATTATTTTTAACTTCATGATACCTCCAATATGGTAGCTCAAAAAATATTGACCTTTTCTTCCAAATATGTCTATCATTACTAGATTTCTGTGTCTTTCCCAATGTCACGTCAAGGTTTTTCACCCTCTCAAAATACAGATCATGGGATAAAGTTTTTGGAGCAGTATCAAATTCTTGTGAGTCATTAAATGCCTTTTTTAGTCTTCTATAAGGGTGTTCCATAGGCAAAAACTTTCGATGACCCATGTACACTGTTTTCCTCCCATGATGCAATTGACAATAGGACGTCTATTGTTCGCAAATTGGACATGCCTTATGCCCTTTAACACTGTATCCAGACAAATTTCCATATGCTGGGAAGTCATTTATAGTGAACAGAAGCACTGCATGCAGTTGAAAATATTCCATTTTATAAGAATCATACACCCTAATACCATCAGCCCATAACAGTTTCAAATCATCAATCAACGGTGACAAGTAAACATCAATATCATTACCGGGTTGCTTTGGACCAGAGATCATTGTACTCAACATGACATATTTGCGCTTCATACAACCATCAGGAGAGAGGTTGTAAATTACCAATAAAACAGGCCATGAACTATTTGTGATACTGAGTGTTCGGTATGGATTCATTCCATCTGTGCACAGCCCTAGTCTGAGATTTCTTATTTCATTTCCAAATGTAGAATACTGCGCATCAATTTTCTTCCATTGTGGAAAATCAGATGGATGACGTATTTTTCCATCACATACCCTCTCTTCAGCAAGCCATCTTAACCTTTTTGCATCATGTGAATTAGCAAATAAACGTTTGAAACGATTAATTATAGGAAGATACCAAAATACCTTTGAAGGGAGCTTTGTAATCTCTACATCAGCCTGTGATTTTTCTTTCACCTTATACCGTGATGTCCCACATTTTGGACACTCTGACAGAAATTCATATTCCTTCCTATATATAATGCAGTCATTCAGAAAAGCATGTATTTTCTTGTATCCCAATCCCATCGGGCATAATATTTTCTTGGATTTGTAATGTGAATCTGGAAGATCGTTATCTTTTGGAAGAATGTCTTTCATCAATTGTAGCAGCTCTGTAAAACTCATGTCACTCCATACATGCTTCGCCTTTAGGTTAATCAATCTTAACACCGCCGACAGAACCGTAAAATCTATACAACCGGGATATAATGGTTTTTCAGCATCACCATATAGACGTGCAACTGTCGGTTCTATCTCAATTTGTTCTGCTATAATATCGCGAATCATTTCTTCAATTCCATCGGAGTTACCATCTTGCGAATCATCATCATCAGTGACATTCCGTCTAGTTTCACCATGCCAAATCCAAGGGCTGTAACTCGGATTAAAACCATGACATATCAGATGATCTTTTATCTCTCTACTTTTCAACTTCTTCATATTCAAACATTTCTGGCATGGACAGAAAAAAATGTCACTACTTGGAACATTTCGTTTTGCAAATTCCAAAAAGTCATCAACACCTTCCTCAAATTCATTCCTCATTCGATGTGCCATAATCCAACTTCGACTCATTATTACCTATAACAAATATGAACAAAAAATATATATTTTTAAGATAAGAAAAAACATGTTTTTATGAAAAAAATCATAATTTGAATGTAAAAAAATTTAAAATATAAAACAAATCTTGAAAGTAGTAGTAGTTTTCATAAGTACCCAACACCAAATAGCTATACATCGTAAGTGTCATGTTAAAAATATGAATATAGACCATTTGTTTTATGTTTAATAATATTGTCATATTATCTGATCATTCTGATTATATATTAGAATTACTATATCCTTTTGATCTGATATATAATCTAAGGACATTAATATTTCTTTAGAAAAAGTAATTTTAATATCATGGTAATGTAAAAAAAAGTATATGCCGAACTATATATATGTAATACCAATAAAAAAATACATATGTGTTTGGCCTGGGTTTCACACATAAATCAACTCATCTCACAGATTAAATTTTTGAATCATCCTACATAATACTTATTTTTATAACTTAGGGAATGAAAATAATAAAAGTTTTGATTTATGATACTCATTATGGGTAAACATGATATATATAAATATAATATCTAATCTCATAAAAAGATATCCATGGGGGTATAAGAGCATGTATACACAAAGAACATGATCAAAAAGATAAGTGAAACATTTCTATATAATCATAGATCATAAAACCTGAGTCCAAGTATAACAATTTTAGCATAACATAAGACATGATTTATATGATAGTGGGAACATGATTTAAAAAACCGTATTCACAAGATCACAACATTTGTATGTGGAATAACATAAGAGTGTGGCACAAACATAATCATATAAGTCATAACATATGTCAAGGGAAAACATAGTTTCATTCACCTCATATTGGGATATGTTATTCAGCTTTCCTATAATTTATTATAATATTTCTTACCAGGAACATCACATAACACATTGGACATGGTATAAAAATCTGTATCCCATATTGATCTATGATATATAATGCATTGTCGAATGCATTAGAAGGATATTATGGACCCAAATGTCACATAATGACTAACCATATATATGGGTGAATCGTGATCATCAAATCATTTATAACACTTTCGTAGATCAATTAACTAACAAAAATGAAATGGGGGTCATAATTGTTTTTACAAAACATAATAAATATGAATTGATATTTTTATGAATGCAGATGAAAAAAGATGATGGTTTTCTGATCTAGGAGTTCTAAAAATCATAATTTTTTGAAAAAATATTATGATGTAACAATGTTGAATGAAATTTTAAGGATAGGTATTGCCGATTGTACCTGGTCCAATTTCATTCATGAAAATAATTTTCTGGACAATCATATTGAAAATATGATTTTAAGAAAATAAGTACTACCAATCTTTATCCAGAAAGACACATTCCAGCTAAGTAGGAAATAATAATGTTGCTGGAAGAATGGAACATTACAGTACCACCCATTATTTTTCAGATTTTGCTGAAGCTAATCCACAATGTTTTAATAATCATTTGCGAGTTTAATGTTGCGAGTTGAATGAACATAATAACCATTTGCAATAAAAAAAATTCCACGAGATTCAAAAACGAACAAAAAGCACATCAAGAATCGAAACAAAAACGAACGAAATAAATTCGTGGAAGGCTTACTTGAATGTTGCGAGTTGAGATGATAGATCCGAGAGCAGTGAAGAAGATAAACAATACAGCCAAAATGAGTGTAATGCAGGTGATCGACGAGCCGATTACAGTTTACCGCGCGAGAGAGAGACGAGTCGACGACTGTCAATCGAAAAAATCGTAAATGACATAACACGGGCTTTAATTTTTTTAAATTCTTTATAACGTCGGTTATATAATAACCGACGTTATAAACTATTTTTTAGCTTTTTTACGTCGGTTATTTGGCAACCGACGTAAAAAACCCCCCGGGGCTTTGGTTTTTTACGTCGGTTTCAAAATAACCGACGTAAAAAAACCCGATATCTATGAGTTTTTTACGTCGGTTATAAAATAACCGACGTAGAAAACCCGATATTGACGTGTTTTTTACGTCGGTTATCAAATAACCGATGTAAAAAAACCAAAGCCCCCGGGGGTTTTTTACGTCGGTTATAAAATAACCGACATAAAACACACCGCGCTTTGGTTTTTTACGTCGGTTATTTGATAACCGACGTAAAAAACCCGATATTGACGCGTTTTTACGTCGGTTATCAAATAACCGATGTAAAAAACCCCCCGCGCATTGGTTTTTACGTCGGTTATTTGATAACCGACGTAAAAACCCAACAGGTGCGATTTGTAAAGTCGGTTATTAAAATAACCGACGTAAAAAATCTTCTCGCCGCATTGTTACGTCGGTTATATATAACCGACGTAAAAAATGGTTTCGTAAAAAACGATTTCTGCACTAGTGCTGTTCTCCAATCATTGACATTTTGAACTTAATTTTCATGAATTCAGAAAATATTATGCACTGAGATTCACCTGATCTACCAAATATTATGTCATAGACATAAACTAGTACCATCAACATTTGATTACTATCATTATTGAAATAGAGATTGTAATCAACATCACTATACTGGAAACCATGCTTTATCAAATACTGATCAAGCCTTCAGTATCATGCTCTTGGTGATTTTTTAAGTCCATATAAAACCTTCTTAAGCTTAAAAACCATCTTTTTATTCTAATGAATAAGACACCCATATCGATACTTGATATACACTTCTTCATCCAGAACTCCATTAAAGACAGTAGATTTTAAATCCAACTAGAACACATTTAACATCAACTGCATTGAAATGGATAAGAATAATCTAATTGTCTCCTATCTTAAAACTGGTGAAAATGTCTCATCAAAATCAATTACTTGTATCTGGGAGTATCTTTTTCACACCAATCGTGGTTTGTTTTGAATCACAATCCCATATTCACTCATCATGTTGCAATAGACCCATTGTTTCCCAATGATATTCTTATCTGTTGGCCTCAAAACAATCTCCCATGTCTGGTTCTTCTCAATCTGATATAGCTCTCCATTCATAGCCTGAACCCAAATTTCATCTTCACCTACATCAGCAAAGCATTTAGGCTATACCTGAGATAAGAAATATGTATGTTGTAGTGATTACATTATTATTGTCTAAAATGGAGCGGACTAATCACCAATGATATTTTACCAATCAATTTCAGCTTGACTCCTTTCCTTCTGTGTAGATACTGATTTTACATCCTAATGATCTTCATCAGTATCATCTTTTGAATTAGCACTGGAAACTTCTTATTTCCTTGTGTGACTTCCCTTTTCATTAATTTCATCAAGAAATTGTTAACTGTGAGGTTGATTATCCTCTTCATTTCCCACAACAGTGATATCATTTCTCTCAACAACTTTTTCCCATCCTCTTATCAAAGCATTTATATGCTTTTTTTGTAGGGTATCCAAGGAAAATCCATTCATCTCCACGTGACTCAAATTTCCTATGTTTTTCCTTGTCGAGGATAAATAACATACATCAAAATATTTAAAAATATTTCACTCTTGTCATCATTCCATACCACATCTCATATCTAGTATTTCCTTTATTTGGACACAATAGAGATCTATTAGAAATGTATACCGATATCAACACTGCTTCCTTCCAGTACTTCTCTGGTAAGTCATTCTCTATAAGAATCATTTTTTCCATGTAGTTGATGACCCAATTTCTCCTATAAATTAATCCATTCTATTGGTGAGTCCTCATCGAGGAAACATTATTCCTTATCTAATGTTTCACGATATAGTCTTCCACTTGACTATATGTGAATTTTGTATGGTTAATAGTAAGAAACATCAAATTTTTATGTTCAAGCATCATTTATCACTATCTCAGGTACTTCTTTACGCAACTAATCACATAAAAAAAATTTAGTAAAAAATATCCCAGTCATTCTTCTATATTCATCAAGGAAATGAATGCAGTACCTCTTTCTGTCAATTTATCTTGGTGTGATAGGCCCACAAACACTTTCATGCACCAATTCGAGCACTCTTGTTGATTTATTTTCTTTTGTACTTAAACATTTTTATCATGACCATCCCTTGTTATCATGAATCACATGTATGAGTATGATCCCATGATAGCTTTGAGAGGTCTCTAGCTGCATCAAACATTACCAAATATTCTAGGAATGTCTAGCATAGATGATGAAGTTGTTTGGAACACAACTTTTTTTATCATCTCTTGATAAAAAACACCTATCTCCATCACTACTAACCATGTAGAGATTACCCTTTGTCCATTTTTCTTATAGGATCATTTTTTCATCTCTTCCCTTGACGACAAACATCTTCTTGGTAAACCGTATCAAATGCCCTAAGTCACATAGTTACCTGATGCTTAGAAAATTTTGATTGATACCTTATACAACCAAGTCATCAACACGTCTTATTTCTTTTCCCAAAAACCTAGCCCTTCCTGATCCAATTACCATTAAGACATAATCATTTCCATACTTGAAAACACCTTATTTGTCATATTATATGCCTGTTACTAGATTCTTATTTTGAGTTATGTGAGAAACAAAACCACTGTCAAGGATTGAAACATGAGAACGGTATGATGATCTAAAGGTAATTTCAAGAACCATTGTCTTCTCTTATCTCTTCTTCTTGATCCATATTTTTATCTTCAGACTTGGCATAGGTTGATACTTCTTATTTTTCTTATATCATGATAGACCGACATCATATTGCAATGTTGGAAATCTATTTTTCATTTTCAACTCACATTTGGGATCATTGATCCGCTGCTTGCAAATGTTTTGATTCTTCTTTGGAACATTCCTTTGTATGGTCAATGTACAATATCTAGCCATGTTCCCAAATCCTCCTCACCAAAAAAATGTCCTTCAATATAGTTTCTATATAAC
This sequence comes from Viscum album, assembly GCA_963277665.1. Classification (NCBI taxonomy): domain Eukaryota; kingdom Viridiplantae; phylum Streptophyta; class Magnoliopsida; order Santalales; family Viscaceae; genus Viscum; species Viscum album. The sequence goes on along the minus strand of OY728157.1, from coordinate 1,253,499,467 downwards.
CATTCAATGTATGGTGTCCACCTTTGTTCTTGTATCCTTCGGTATCTTTTTTCTACATAACACACATTTTATTAGTGTCCCATATTTCTACAACAATAACACCTAATAAAAGGTGAATTAATACATGTCACTTCTCTATTTCTAGTTGTTCCTTGGGCTCTTTAAAAAAATTTATTCTTGCTTTATACCCAATTCAATTTTCATTTTCGGAACAGGCGCTTGCGGTCTGATATCAACCCTAACTTATTTCTATTTCAGATCAATCCATAAATCAACATTAAATTTTGAGCTCGATTGCTGTTTATTTTTCTAATGAACAACTAGGATACTCTTTCACGTTTTCATTCATTTAAATTATATTTTTTCTTATTGTCACATTAGGGGTCATAAATTTTTCTTGATCCTTAAAATTTCTTTAGAGATTGATGAATTAATCTTCATGTTCTTCAATACAGTTGACTTTATTGTTCAATTTCCATTCAATCCATAGATCTTCCTATTTTTTCTTCAATAATGATATTTTATCAAGTAACCTTTTCTAACCTCCCTAGTTTGGATGACATAATGTTTTCAATTTTATTTACCAACTCAGACTTCTATTCTGCATGCTTTATCATGTAGAGTTTAGAAACATGTACCAACTTGTTGGATTTCTTTATTTTTTCTCTCCAAGAATCTATCTCTTAATGAGATACTTATAATTCATCTTCCATGTCGATTCTTCCATAAAATTATTCTTCTTCTTTATAATCTTTGGTTTTTTCTTGTTTTTTAGAACAACTGGAAATGGACACCATATAATTCTCTCCACGATCTCTGCAATTATCTTTCTCTTCACCCTCCTCTAACCCAGACTCGTATCAACTGTAAATTTATTTTGGAAGAAGGTTCTTCTTTATAAAATAACTTCCCTTGAATTGTTTCTTTCCATTCACATAGGGTGATGGATTTTCTTGGTAATTTTGGTTTCATCAACATCTTCATTTTCTTGGACATTTTGGGGCATCATTCTTTAAGATGACCAACCATTCCACATCAAAAAAAATGAAGTAGATGTTTCCAGTTAAACATAAAATATTCTTCTTTGAAGGATTGAGGAGATGAATGACATCACGTCATCTGTATCTTCTTCTTCCAGAGAGTCTTAAATAGTGAAATTCTTCATGGATTTGAATGCCACCTCCTTGGATTTCCCCTTTTCCATAGCATCATTGTCATCATTTCACATTTCATATGCTACAGGGGTACTATCCTGATTATTCAATGTCATATTTTTCAGATCTTTATCTTCTAAAACTATATCCACTGTATTAAAGAAAGGTGGATGTTTCCTCAAGATGCACTTCACAATATTTATGTCTTTAATGACTTCACCAAGACCTCACATTTCTTCTAGTACCACATTTACGCTGTCAATGAATGCATCAACAAACTCATTCAAACTCATTCTAAGATCATCATGCTGCTTCCACAACACATGAAGCTTCTCTCTTCTAAACATTGTATCTCCTTCATTTATATTCTATATCTTTTCCCGCATCGATTGTGAGGTTTTTTTATAACATCACCTTCATTTATATTTCATTGGTTAAGGCTCTCCTATAGCATTGATTCCCTTGGCGTCAACATCAAATTCTCTTTTCTCAACTTCTAATGATACCCCACTTTTAATATCAGTTGTTATACCAAGAATTTATATTTTGAACACATCCATTCCCAATGATCAGAAGTAGTGTTGCATCAGATTCTTCCATAACTGAATATTGTTTTTGTTGATGATAATAATCCCTTTACGTTTAGTGACCTCTATTTGATATAGAACCACTGATATTAATATTTCTCTCTCATACCAATTTTTAGGTCTACTAGGATAGATACTCGGAGGGGGGAGGGGTAGGGTAAGACATATTAAAAAAACTACCAAATTGTTCTTATTTAGTTGTAAGAAACCATCTTACCTCTTTATCCCATTGAATATTATAGACAAATCATAATGCATGCACAGGATACAACAATTTTATGGGGTACACCCTCCCTGGGCTACATCCCAGAAGCATACACTTGTAATGTTCCAATGTACCAAATCCCCTATAAGCAGAAAATTGTTTAAATGTTCATAGTGGACTCATTTTCCCTCCTAGTTTACAAAAACTATCATTTTGAGAACTCACTTCTCTCTCAACTGAAGTAAGATCACTACTTCTTCAAATGATCCACTCATAATTTAAAGACATGTAAGTCCTTTCATTATCTGTATTGAGTGCATTCTTCAATGTATGTAGATTCTATATTAAAGTCCAAATTTTATCCATTGATGATTAATCATTTTCCACTGATCATTGGAAGACAACATTTGGAAATACAGTTGAAAAATTCCCTATTTTGCAAAGGTCCTAATTTTGAAAATCTCAAACAAGCCTTTACGAAGTCCCTACATCTTCACAATGCACACACCTTCGCATAGCTCACTTCTTCGTGGAGAACATTGCTTCCCAGAGCTCAAGCTTTCGCAAAGAGACCTCCTTGGTGAAGCTCAATGAGCCAACATGGAAAAAACCACTTTTCTAGAGCTAGATAATCCTTTCTTACATGATAAGAGAAACAAATTTTTCGTGAAAATATCTCTAGTTCTCTCAAGGGGGTTGAGTCCTATTTAAGAGAGATTACACCAACCCTCGATCCTTCTATGAAATGTCAGCACCACATCAACACAAATCGTAATACTCTAATATTCTTGTCAAATATATCTCTATTTCACAATGGACTACGACACTTTTTAGATCGCATAACACTTCACATATCATTCCATAAATTCCATTTTTCCTCCAAAGCAAGGTGTCACTACAATTCATTTCACCACTTTTATTCCCAAATGTCATCATAATCGTGAAGAACAACATCCACATCCTTCATCTCCTCGTGAATTCGAATTCATGAAGCCCATCGTTGGGAAACATATTCCAATGAAATATTTTGATGATATATTTAAGGAAAGACAGTTTTCACGATGCTTACCAAATCCCAAATGTTATACCCTAAAAAATTGGCATGCACTGGAATACACTACCACTTTGTATATGTTCTTTTGTACCACCTCCAGATCTTATATTCCTATGTCATGATTATTTTTCAACAAGGATTGTTAACGCCATCTCTGTAACTCGAAAATTAACCATGGAAACCTGCATTGTCAACAAACACAACCCATCCAAAAATAATGCCATGTTACCTTGAAGGATTTTTTCCAAAAATATAAGTCATTAAAGTGACCAAACCATTCTTCTACAAGGTAAGATGAATTTCTAGAACACAATATTGATTATTTAGGTTTTCCCTATTACACTCAAATTTCAATATGGATATTCCATAAATATAATGTATTCATCATTATATTACCTTTTATTATATATGTGTTTTTAACTTGAGTTTATGTAAATGAAAATGTTTTCTATATGAAAACATTCTTCAAAAAACAATCATTTTACTTCCCACTAAAGCTTGATGGTGATGTATCAAGTATTCTATTCCCTCATTTATTTGGGAACCGAAATGTTATTGATATATCCTTTATGAATTGATAATCAGTCCTTTCCATGGGTTTTTTATGTTTAATATTGATATACATTCTATGTGGCATGCAAGATAATGTTAACATTAAAATGTGATGGGTTCACCTATAATAATATAGTGAATTGTTGATATTATGATTTGACCAGTGCATAGGGAATGATATAGTTCTATAGTGAATAGGGTGGTTTAATGAATATTAGGAGATAAAGTATAATATGCCTGAAAATTTTGCTAGATTTTTTCAAAAATATGTGAGGTATTTACCCACTAAGTCATAATGTATCATTTTATGCATTTCCATGTTTCAAGACTATTATTAATTCTTTTTATCATGAGTATGATCATATTCCTATGTTATGATAATAATGATTATGCTCACCCTCTTTTATGTTGTCTTTTGTTCATATCCCCTTTCTAGAATTTTAGATTACCCCTTTATGAATGTATATCCCGGGGTGATTACATATAATAAGGATAAATCATGGGCCAATAAGAAGCAAGAGAAGAAGAAATTAAATATATGTTTTCTATTTTATGTTGTAAAAATTATTTTTGGGCCTAGTTTTACTAAGAAAAAAAACCACTGGATTCTTCTTGTGTAATGATTTAATTTGTTTTTAATTAAAATGGCCTAAAAGTAATGTTTGAAAAGATGGGACTCTATAGGAGGTGGACACACAAGGGGGATCAAGCGAGAAGACCAGACAGAGGGAATGGGTGCATGAGGGAGAGAGGAAAAGATGGATGAGGGTGGGAGAAACTTTAAAAAACCAAGAAATAATAGAAATAATACTAATACACTCAATATTATTATTATTATTATTCATAATAATAATATTATGATTATTTTTTTATTAAAACAATTCATCTATATTTTATTTCATTTCACTGTGATTTCAATTTAAAATAGTTTAAATAAAAAACTAAAATATAAATTAAATAATAGAATTCATAATGAATTTCTTAGTGTTTGAAATTCCTCTAAACCATTAACACTTTCCACCCCTAGAAATCCATTATAAGGTTAAACCTAAAAGAAAAAAACTGACTCTCATCACAGCATAAAGAGATTTCCAATAAACGTTGTATGAGAAGAAGGATAAAACATTATCAATTGAAAATGGGACTTACAAATCTATGTCATGAGACCAATATGTTCTCCTCACTATGTGCTGCCTACTCCCAAAACATTAAACCCCTCAAGGTGGTAAATCAAAGGGAAATAAATAAAAAAACATAATCCATACCCTTAAACAAAAACACCATATACATTATCAATGAATCCCTTTCCACTATCTTGATATAGGAAAACAAGATCATCCATTTCCAAGTCAACATTAGAAACATAATGAGATACCCTACATGATAGGCTCAGAATGACACCCCACCACAAGAAATAAGATAACACTGATTCAATCTAGAAGAAATCTAGTTAGAACCATGGTAGTTCTCCCCCCATTAGGACCATCTTACTGACCTAACATGTGCATCCCAGCATGGGATCTCGACATGGGGTCACTTCAGAACATCCGACACCAACCATAATAAACTGATGAAGAATCCCATCAATGATATAAATTCACATCCTAGGGGTATGATGAAGAGGACTCAAAACAAAATTCAAATCACCACATGATTCAATACTCCCAGGGGTAGTCACCATCCTTAGATGAGCCCAAACTAGAATAGAGGTTGATCTATAAGGTTTTTCATACATGGACAAATATATGGAGGTTCAAATCCACAATTGTATAAGAAATCAGGTTCAAGCAAATGATGCAACCATTATCCCTTATAACCAAGGAGGTTCTCATCCACCCATGTGACATGAAATGAAGAAGAATGGTCAATGTGTCTCTTTTCACCAAATGGGGCCGCTCATAATGAGACAACTACACAAGATGTTTAAACTATCCCCATTTTCCATAATATAGATAAACAAAAGACTGAGGTTTTTTACACCGCCTTGGGTTTTCTATTTATGCCCCAGGTTCACTTTGGGGCCTGTGGATGGATCTCATATGTTTGATGCATCTTTTCCCATATATTCAGGCATTGAATACTCCGAAAATGGAACTTCTCCTTTGGGTACCATGCACCACTTCACCAAAATCAGAAAACACCAATAAAACCCACATATCCCAATACTCACGTGGTTCTGGAATGATAATTCACCAAGATAGGAACATAATGTATCATCCCTTACATCCCGAATAAAAATAAATGAAAGAAGGGTCACATTGAAGGAAAATTCATTTGGAATGCCGGTTTTTAAGAATTTCTGGAAGAGGAAAACACTAATGGTAAAATAGAATCTCTCTATAGGTTCCACAAAATTCACCATTACATCTAAAATAAAACATAACTATAAAATATGGAACTATAAATGACACTTGTAATTGTTAGAAATGTTATAATGAGATGGACCTTAAACCGAGTCCGAAGTAGAAAACTATTCTTTCATACGTCCATAATAGCCTATTATGACCAAACCATCCACACTAATGGGAAAGAAGGAAATCTATCTTGAATGAAACCCTTTAAAATTACAATGTCCCTTTAAGATAATGGCTTACACCAACAACACATAGTTCATTCCACTTTACTCAGTATAATTCCTTATACTGCTTCCAAGTAGGACCTTCAGGATTCATTATTCTTGACATCACATCTGGCGATTCATGAAACACAAGAAACACTGATTTCATTCAACTCATTCCACATCCACTCTACCACTTTGAGAGGATCTAATTAACACAAAAAAATAAGAGAGATAAACTCAAAATTAGAATCTAAGAAAAGAGATTGTACATTGATCAACTAGAGGTCATACCAATAGAGAATTTCCCTCATCCAGATTCTCAATATGCATCAATTCCTTATGAGGGAATTCACAAGAAAATAAGGTAAAGATATCAAACCTATAGAACTGGCCATTTGGCCCAATCATAACACACTAAAACACCGAATGTAGAAAAGGGAACCAACTAAAAGGTATCCCAACCATTATTCCAGAAAAAACCAATGAACCATTTTCTCATACCGACTCAACGATAAAATTAAACTCCAAAAATCTCTCAAACAACAAGGGTATTCAAACCCCAAATACCATTAAAATAAAAATCCAAAATCATAAAAAATACAAAACAATACTGCAGACTACCATGAACTCCATCTTTTCTTTAAAAAACAACTAATAATAATTTATGATGGGTGGGCTACCCATTCACCAATGGTACCTCATGAAGTCTCACCCATGCCATTCCTCATGTAATAACTGTCACCAGTCCAACTTTCACATATATTTGATGCTCGTGGTCACTCATGATAGTACCCAAGGTAAGGAAAAAATATTTTCACTTTTGAAAAAATACATTCACCATGAGTCCTCATCTTTCTCAAAATTGTTAGTCACAAAATCAAAACGCATTTTGAATCCCAAAAAATATTTTCAAAAAAACTGTAATAAATAAAATAATAATTTAATTTCAAATCTTACACATTAATTTTAAAACATTTCATTTAACATTAAAAACTTCCATGTTTTACAAGAAAAACCATTTCACCCATACCCACTCATTTAATAAACATTATTTATCCTCACATAAAATAAGATTCCAAAAAATTTTGAAACTTTCCAAATGCCCAATATTACTAAATAAAAATAAATTTCTAATTAAACAAATTTTTTAACTCTACAATTCAATTAAAAAACATTTCCCCGCTCTCATAACACATCTAGTATAATAACAAACCCCATTTCATCAACAATATTTTAATAAAAAACCAACCATTTCTCCGATGAAAAATGGTTCCAAAAACCTTTAAAAAATAATGTCACCCCTTTCTGAACATCAAATTTATGATAAACTACATGTTTTGGTTATAAAAATATAATCTAGATAAACTCATCCCAATTTACAAAAGAGATTTTTTAAAAACCCTCCTTTTTAATGTTTTATTCAAAATAATTGTAAAAACCCATTTTCTATCTTTGATGATCAACCTTATTTATGTAAAATCCTGTTTTTTTCAATTTTGAAATGAGGGTTATTAAGGAAAATTTAGAACCCATGAATGAATCAAAAAATACCAGAGGAAACTACTACCAATGGGAAACATGGACATATGGTTGGAAAAAATGTGTCATGTGTACCACCGTGATGGAGAGTATTCTTGGTCAATTTCTCCAGCTTCACATATATTTACAGGCCTAGTGAGATCACTGAAACCATTGGACTAACTCCCATTTCATTTCCAAATTGCGAACAACCACAAAGACCGAAAAAGTAAGATGAAACCGGACTCCTCTAGATACCTAGGTCCCAGCATGAGATGTGATGGCTAGACACCAAACACATAAATAGAAATTCAAGTCCCAAATATTCTATCTCTTGTTTACCCAGACACATTCCCATTGAAAAAGACTCTAAAGAGAATCACCTTAATTTGATACCATTTTGTAATAAACTAAGACATGTCCCCATCTGACCCAAGGCCCAACCCGATATATGGCATAACCTAATGGAAGTTCATGATCCCCATGGGTTGGAAACTAGTCTACATATTAATAACATGGTTTGGGATTTATTTTACACAAATTTCAAATATGTAAAAATACTACAAGGCGAAAGGCTAAAACTATAAAATGCCAAACCAATCATAGATTTTTTATTTATTTAATTTTTACTACAATGAATAGAACTCCAAAAGAAAGACTATATCAAAGAGGGGACTCACTCTATCCCAGACAATCAGGTAAATAGTGGAGAAACATCCTCATGCAACCACCACCATGACCCAAAAAGAAATCCACTAAATACCATGACTGCCAAAACCAAACATGATTCCATAACTAGAATGAAAAATTCAACAATATATAAATACACCCAAATGTGTATATAGGGTGTGAGAAAAATACTAATACGATACAACCCGGATTAAGAGATTCCATTCCATGAAATTTAAATAAATTCTAACAAGATTGTTTATAATAAAACTATTTGAAGATTTGTAAAGAAAATATTTTTAGAGATTAATTATTTTAAAGGAAACCATTGATGGTATATTTTCACCACAATTATTTTAAATGTAATCTTTTTGAACGAAACAATTATAAGGAAATTTTATTCTTTAAAATGAAATTAATACACTCGAGGTCCACCGTTTGCTGACAGATGCAACCCTAACACACATGTTTAAATTGGTAACCATGGATAAACCCCTAGGAATAATCTATCTTGATTGGGAAACCAGATCCATGTAACTAATTGTAACATGCATTAGAAATCACAACCATCAGCATTCTCTTACATGAGACACTAGTTAGGGACACCCCCATAACCTAATGGTCTCCAATTATCAGATATTAGTTAGTGTTGTAAGAGTAAATCAAGAAATTTTAAACATGGTCGTAGCCATTTCCATATAACTATCATACTAGAACAATCTATCCCACCTAGATTCACAGGATTCTTGTGGGATCAAGTTAATAATCTCATGTAACACAAAACACCACTCCAATAACTCAATGTAATGAATACCAATAAATCACCAGTTTCATTAACAAACCATTTATTTATTTTACACATGCTGGAATGCTTTTTCAAATAAATTTTAAATTCATAAAAATGCATTTAGAAAGTCACAAAAAAGGCATGCAATTGATCCCCAAAAACAATGGTCAAATACCACTTGTTAGAATCCATAAATAAAATATGTTCACTTCTAATACAAGATTCCCAGCCTATTAAGAGTTCATAAATCATACTAAAATTTGGTAAAAAAATGGTTATATGGTAATACTAATCAATTTTTCAATTTACATACACCAGAAACCCATTTCAATGCTTTTACTATCACCTACACAATTCATTAAATTACCCTTTTTATGATCATAAGAAGAACCCACTATTTCTAACCCAATTCCATGGTAAACCCATTTTTATAAATCCATACACCACATGAAAAAATTTCCAAAACATTCCCTTTTCATATTAAAAATTTTTAATTCATACTAAAATATACACAACTTTCCTTATATACCAACAATACTGCTTTAAAAAAACTTATTATGAACATATATGAATCTCAAGTTCCATTCAAACTACAATTCAAATATTATGAAAAGGATAAAATTATTTTCAAGAAACATTAATGTTTAATTTTCACAACACATAGCCATTTATTTTAAGATAACTCATTTAAAACCCATAATCAGCTTAAAACATTAACCATGTATAGTTTTCACCACCCAAATAATTTTTAGAATGCATTCAAATTAACTTAAAAAATAAATCAAATCGTCTAAAAATGTTAAGGCATGGAATCACCTACCTAATATGATGAAATGTATGGAAAATGGTGCAAAACAGAAACCACACCTCCGATGCACCTCTGAGAGGCAAGATCAAAGCATAATCCAAGAAATTGATCCAAAATAGTCATAATGGAACCGCTAAAATAAAACCCTAGCCACTGGAAAATAAAAACACAAATTTTTTATGATGAAGACATACCAGGATGGGTGGTCACCAGAGGGAGGGGTTGCACATAGGGGAAGTGGCAACAGGGAGCTTTCCAAAAGAATAGAGGCACCATTGGAAAGATCACCCAAATAAGGGAGGCATGCAAGATGAAGCTCACCAATAGGGGGAACATAATAGTGCAGAGAAGGGTGGAGAGAAACCACACAACATGGAAGAGGGGCATCCAGAGGGAGGCTTACCGGAAGGGGGGATGGTCTGCAGGTGAGGCACGTGCACAAGGGATCACGCGAGGGGACTAGGGATGGGGTATGGGGGTGCGTGAGGGATACGGGAGAATAGGGAAGAGGGTCGGAGAAACCCTAAATAATAATAATAATAACAAATTATTTTTATTAGTATTATTATTATAAAAACTACAACAACAATAATAATAATAATACTAACATTATGGATATTATTAAATCATTTACTTTATATTTTAATTTCATTCATTTTTTCAATTAAATAAATTTTATATATAAAGAAATGTATAAAATAAAAATAAACTAAACACATACACAAAGTGTACGTCAAGTGTGATATTTTTTTAATATAAATTCTTTAACTCATTTTTCATGTAATATCGAGTTTGAACTCATCGTGATATATTAATATGTGACTATTATAACATATCTATTAATATAGCATGATTGAATAATTTTTTTTACATTCTAAAATTCATATTTCTAATTTTCGTAAAAAATACTATAACATAAATAGATAAGAATAGATCGAATTTTAGGCATTAAAAATCTATAATTTTCTAAAGGCATAATTATAGCCTCTTGATGGAAAACATGTTTTAAATATAGAATTTTACAATTTAGTAACATATATTTGAAAAAATAAACTTTTTATTTGAAAGGGAAATATAATAATTAACATTTTTTTAGTTTATTATTTCTCAAATAAGTTTTATGTTTTGATGAATTGTGATAAAATATTGAATTTTAATGAAAAACATTTTCCTATAAATAATATATATTGATAAATTATGTTTTAATTTTGTTTAACGGAAAATTATATTAATTTCTATATCTATTAATCCAATTCAGGTAATTTGAATCAATATAACATTAAATTTGGATATAAAAACATTTTAATCTTGTTAAAATTTAACTTTAAATGCATGTTTTCTCATTCCATAAATGATATTAATTATGAATTTATTATTGAAACTTCTTTGTATTTAATTTTAAAAAATGGATTCCAAATTCTGAATCAGTGCACCCAAATTTGGGAAATATGTTTCTTTTATTTTTGTTTTTTTTTTGAATAGTAATTTCAGTAATATTTATTAAAATATATAATAGAAAATTATGTAATTAAGGGTATAAATAATATTATTAATATTAAAGAATAACCCTAAAACTAGTCCAAAGTTTTTTGTATTGGTGGGTTTCAACTGAAAAAGTCCATTAGATATGATTATAAACTTTTGATGCCACTTTTATGATAATATTATATTTATTATCATATTTTTAAAGAGATATTAATGATGCCAAACTAAAATATCAAATATATATATAATTTTTAATATTGGGTCATACAAAATGTAAATTCTACTGTAAATATTAATTTTAAATTAAATGTGTTTATTTATTATAGTAATTTATTTCAAATGTTTCTGAAATAAATATTTACCTAAAAATATTATATAATCATGATGAAATAATTGTTTAATTAATGAAAATATAAAATAAATAATATTACAAATATTAAAATAAATTTAATTTTATAGAATTAAATTCATCCATGAATTTTATAAATTTCATATATATATTATGGATATTTAATTGTTTTTTATATGTTATCTTAATCCTATATATTTTTAAAATTCAATAAATGAACAGTGTCAAAATTTACATTAATTATATTCTAACATATAAAATATTTTATTAAATGATATTGAATTCATAAAATTATAAACATCAGAAAATTAATTAATATAGGTAAAACATTTCATCAACGGTCCATTTATGGTTTTTTTTTAATTCCATAGTAACTAGTTTATCACATATGTATTGAAAACACATGTTGTCATGGTTAGAGTTAAAGAGATTTAATAATGGTTATAAAAAAACATTAAGTGTAATATGGTGAAAAAAATATTTATAAAACCTATTGGTTGAGAGTATTTATACATATAAACATATTATATTTATAATAAATAATTTGGATCCATTTGGAAATTGTAATTAATTTACATTAATTTAATATTTTTGAGAGTTTCCCAAAGAACCCCTCTCCTCAATTATAAAAGGGAACCTAGTCCCTCACATCATTTCACCACATTGAGACTTATATGTTGAAAAAAACCTTCCCATTTAACCTACCAGAATCTGCATCCATGTTATAGAGTTTTTGGTCTTCAAAAAATACTAAAACTAGATCTATTAAGATGCAGTATAATGAAAATCTGCGGAAGATGACATAATCATTTTCACATACTAATCCAATGTCACGACCCATCCTCAGGGTCCGTGCTGTGACAACCCCAAACCCACCTTCCATAGGCTAGGGGGTGGTGACTAGCACCAAAGGAATAATCTCGATAAAAAGAGAAGGAAGTGCCTTTAATAAGTAAAAACAACAACAGAGAACACAACTAGAAGTAAAAACTATGTAATTCTGTATACAAAAGAAAGTTCTGGAAGGAAAGGGGGTCGGAAATACAAGACCAACATTAAAGTACAAACAACTGAAAAGCAAGTACAACTATAGAAAGGTAAAACAGCAACTATTGAGTCATCCTCTAGGAATCCCACCTGAAGGGTGGGTACATATGGCCTCCTCAACACCCCAGGTCCGTCTGTCTGCTCCGTGTATGTCTCGCAAAGTGGTCCTCCTCCGAGTACAGTCCAACTCTACAACTCTCTACCTCGATCAGTACTATCTGTCATATGCAACCCAAACAGCAAAGTGCGGGCATAGCCCATGCAAGGGTGAGTATAACAATACTCAGTAGGGACCCCAAAACCACTGAAGGTCTCCCAGAATCCACAAAGGATAAACCATAGAAGAAAGATACAATCATGAAGTATCAACCAACCCTACTTAGGAATATGGCCAGAAATATACCTAAGTTACCAATCACAGTTTGGCTCTAACTCTCAAGCCCAAGCACAACCTAGTACACATAGTAAGTAAACTCAATCACATCAATGTTAAATGATTGAAATATATGACTCAACACACATAGGTACACATCTTTTGTAGAGTGATAGAGATGATAAGATGAAGTCACTGATTCATCTAAGCTGTCGGAACCACACAGGATTCATGACCAGCTATGATACGGGACCCACACAAGATACATGACCAGCTATTCTGTCAGACCCACACATAATACAGGAAGAAAATTCAGATCTCTTGAACCCCCGGAGGATTCAGGTCCAGCAGTCGTCACTGTCGAACCCACAGAGGATTCTGGTACAGTAGTCATGGCTGTCAAACCCATTGGGGATTCCGGAACAGAATTCATCGCTGTCGAACCCACGGAGGATTCCGATACAATAGTTGTCATAGTCGCAACCATCCTCAGGTTTCCTGCACACAACACGCTTGATTTTGGGAGGGTTCTCTTCTTGTTCCAAGTGTGGATACAAAAACTATCACGAAGTCCTGAGTCTATGTATCTCATAGTTCTGTCTCATCATAAGGAACCCCACGTGACAAATGACGCGTCAATCGTACTTCCGGTCTGAGAGTTATTGACATTTTCGTTCCAGGGGCCTGGTTGGATTTATGCTCAGTCCAAAACCCGACCATTTTCCAAAGTTTCCCAAAACTCACTTAGAGTATCGAAAAAGGACCTCCCCGTCGTGAGGGTCCCAGTGCTGTAAACGCTGCATCATTCGGATGTGTGGTCATGAATATATTCGCATTTAAGCAATGTCGGGCTCGGGTCGTCAAGACCGGTGGGCTGGTGGGTCGGCCCGACCAGGATCGGGGGGTCCAACCCGGGTGGGGGTCAGCTCAGCCCGGTTTGGCGGGTACGACCCGGCTTGGGGGTCGTCCAAGCCAGGTGGGGCGCGGCCCACCTACAGACACGGCCCGCGCTGCGGGACGGTCCTGTTCTCCTGGTAGCGCCAAGCGGCGCCGCCTCTTCCTCTGGCCAGCCAGCCGTAGTCGGCCGGTTCTGCCAGGCGCATAAGGCTCGCAGACACAGGTCGTCGTTCTCCTCAAACGATTCCTACAGGCACCGCGGTTTCCCAGCCCAGCCAGCAGGCAGTAGACTGATTCACCCAACTGAGCGGCCCGTGGAAGCGATTCGCGGTCTTCTCCACCGTGCAGTGCTTGCGGGCACCGTAGTCCTCCAGCCCGGCCGATAGGCGACTGAGCAGCCCACAGACGCGGGCCGTGTCTTCCCTCTATGTGGCTGGTGCGATGGAATCGGTCCACCCCCGCCGTGGCCTGGCCTAGCCGCGGCCTTTAGCTCCACAACACGGCGCGACGGCACCGAACCACTTCATCCGTCACGGCCTTCCCAGCTGCGGTTCCTCTTCCATCCACCGAAGTTATCCTTGACGTAGTTATTCTCTGGCACCGTGTGATGGAACCACGCCCTTTAGGCTTTTCCTCCGATGTCATCAAATAGATACAACAAAGGGGGATGGTCAGGCCGTGTTCATGCGGTTCAAACCCTCCTCGTTACATTGATAACAGTAGGTACATCATTCCACCAACATAACGATATTAAACGGAGGGTAAAATAAAACATTAAAGTAACCCCTACCTCTATTCAAAGTATGTTGTCGATGGTGTGGAAATAATTTTGAAGACGTTGTCAAATGTTGCACCCATCACACACCGCCGATTCCGGGCTCAAGCGCCATCCTCATTGTCATTGGAAAAGAAGAAGCTAAGGATGACGTCGGCGTTCTTCGTAGATGATGTTACCCTTTCCTTGTTTTTGTAGAAGAAGTAAGAAGACGTCCGAGGAAAAAGTTGAAGAATAAATCTCGCATTCTTCGCGTTCTTCGTTGGGAGAATTTTAATCCTCCCAATCTCTCATGTTCTACCAAAGGAGAATTCCATCCAAAATAATAGTAGGGAGTCATATTATTTTATTTCTGGCTTGCAAATACAAAAATGAGAACTAAACTCTTCTTAATAAATTCACATGCATTGGAGAAATTAATTTGTACGTGTGTTCACACAATTAATTGGCACGCCCGTTAACATAATTAATTGGCACGCGCATTGGAACAATTAATTGGCACGCGCGTTGGCACAATTAATTCTCCGGAGGAGGTCAAGGATTCTCCCTCATTAATGAGGGATAGTGGATAGGTTCTATCCTCCAACATTAAAAGGGTTTGGGTGGTCCCCACCCCTATCATTTAATTGAGAGGTTATTCTCAGGTGGTCCCCACGTTGTAACCTCTCGCGGGAGGTTACGGTGTGGTGGTCCCACCCCCCAACTTCCAATGGGAGGTTCCAACTAACCGCACACACAACACAAGGAAGCTTAAAAATAAAATAAAGTTGTTGTACATTATTTTATTATTACATTCTTTAATAAAAATCCAAAAACTAATTTTCCAAACTCGTCAGAATGCAACTGCGGTAATAGTCTCCTTAAGAGAATATCGGTGATGTGATTTCATCGGTGTCCTTGGATTTTAATTCCAAGCACCAGTTCAAAAGATATAAAAACCAACACGTACATTTACTAAATGTACACGAGTAAAACATCATAGATTGATTCCGGGCATGTCGGGCCTCGGAATAAGGCACCGTCAGAAACTGTGGACTCGTAAAATTCCCATGTATTTCAGGAAAAAAAAATTCCACGGGATTTCCGGGTCTTTACATTCTACCCACATAAGGTATTTACATCACCGTAAGCTACAACACACACTATGAAAACAAATGGGGGAACTGAGCATGCATCTGAGCCTCCCACTCCAATGTGCTTCCCTAGAGGTTCCCATGCTGCCATTAAACGCGCACCAGAGGAATCGACCGTCCACACAGGACCCGCTCCTATCAATCCTCAATATCCACTAGAACATCCGTGAATGTCTCCCCATCATCGATGTCTAGATCCCCATGGTTGATGATGTTGGATGGGTCGTGAACGTATCTCCTCATCTGAGATACGAAGAAGATGTCGTGTACCCGATGCAACTGAGCTGGAATAGCTAGAAGGTAAGCCACCTCGCCTACTCTACTGAGGACCTGGAACGGTCCGATGAATCATGAAGATAGCTTGCCGCCTTGGACAAATCTCTATAGGCCTCATCGCGGTGAGACCATTAGGAAGACGTGGTCACCATCCTTGAACTCCAGTGGTCTCTATCTCCTTTCAGCATAGGACTTCTGTCTGCATTGTGCAGTCTTCATCCGCTCCTGGAAGATCCATACCTTCTCCATCGTAGCCTGCACCATCTCTGGTCCTACAACTGCTGACTCCTCTGGGTTAGTCCAGCAGAGTGGTGATCTGCAAGGCTGGTCGTACATTACCTTATAAGGTGCCATCCCTACGGTGGAGTAGAAGCTGTAGTTGTATGCAAACTCCACCAAGGGTAAGTGGTCCTCTCAACTGCGACCAAAGACATGGAAACATGCACACATCATGTTCTCAAGAGTCTTAATGGTCCTCTCAATCTGTCCATCCATTTGACGATGGAATGAAATGCTCAAGAGAAGCAGCATCTTGAAAGCCTCCTGAACCCCTTCCATAACTGGGAAGTGAAATGTGCATCCTGATCGGAGACGATCATCGATGGGACACCAAAAAGCTTTATGTATGATCTCTTGTATGTAATGGCTTCCCAAGCTCTCTACTAAGCCATTCTCTTTGACTTGTAGGAAGTTGGACGACATAGTGAGTCTATCGACAATCACACATATAGATTCATGTCCTTTGGATTTACTTGGAATTCCCATTACGAAATCCATGGATATCCCATCCTACTTCCACTCTGGTACCTCTAAGGGATGAACCAGGTCTGCTGGAACCTGGTACTCTGCCTTCACTTCCTGACAAGTGAGGCATCACGAGACAAACTCTGATACTTCCTTCTTCATACCTGGCCACCAGTGCTGTCATTTGAGGTCTTGATACATCTTATCCACTCATGGATGTACTTCTAGAGAGGAAGTGTGAAACTCCCTCAACACCTCCTCTTGTAGTGCAACTAGTACCATGGTACATCCTCTGAAGAGGATGACGTGCTACCCACCTTAATAAAACCCATCAGGTTCCTACCCTGAGGATATCTAAGCTCATCGCGTGTCACATTCAACGTCCTCACACTGTTCCTCTATTACTCACTGAAGAATGGAGGACTGACTATGAGAGACTGTAGAAAGTCTGCTCCATCATTGTCCACAAAGGATATCTACAATGCGGGTAGCTACTCTGTCGCCTCTCCTAGCTATTGACTTCCTGATCCCCTGCTGAGAGAATCTACTACAACATTCCCCTTCCCATGAGTAAGAATATATTTATGTCATAGTCCTGGAGGAACTCGAGCCATCATCATTGTCTCAAGTTCAGGTCCCTCTGCAAGAATATGTACCTGAGACTCTGGTGGTTAGAGTAGACTGTAAAATGATCTCCCATCAAATAGTGTCTCCACATCGTCAAGGTGAATACCACTACTGCTAACTCCATGTCATGGATAGCGTAGTTCTGCTTGTGCAGTCTCAACTGTCGTGAACCATACACGAGCACTGCTCACTCCTGCCCCAGGACACACCCAAGTCCATTCCTTGATGCATCGTAGTAAACTACGTACCCAACACCCTCTTTAGGTACCCTCAAGATGGGCGCACTGGTAAAACTCTTCCTCATCTCTTGAAAGCCCTGCTGGCATCTATTTGACCAAACAAAGGGTTTCCCCTTCTTTGTCAATGCTGAATGTAGTGTTGCAACTCTGTAGAAGCCCGGAACAAATATACTACAGTACCCCTCTAGTCCCAGGAATCTCTGCACCTCCGTTACACTCCTGGGTGGATCCCAAGAAAGTACTACCTTGATCTTCGCTGGATCCACTGCAACTCTAGCCTCTGAGATGATGTTCTCCATGAAATGAACCTCTCGAATCCAAAACTGGCACTTCAAGAGAATACCATAAAGCTAGTGATCTCGGATTGTGTCATGTACTACCCACAAATGGTAGGATTTCTCCTCCTTAGTTGTCTGTTAAATCAGTATGTCTTCAATGAAGACTATAACAAAGCGATCGAGGTACGGTTGGAAGATCATGTTCAATAGACTCATGAACACTAATGGAGCATTGGTTACACCGAAGGGAATTACCAAGAACTCATAGTGGCCATACCAACACCTGAAGGACACCATCTTCACATCCTAGTCTTGAACTCTATGTTAGTGATAGAATGTACTAAGGTCTATCTTTGAGAACCATCGTGCTCCATTGAGTTGATCAAACAGGTCATCAATCCTTGAGAGTGGGTACTTGTTCTTCATGGTCACCTGATTCAGGAAACAATAGTCAACACACAGTCGCATGCTCCCATAAGCCTTCTTGGAGAACAAAATAAAAGATGCACTGGGTGAAACACTGGGTCAGATAAATCCCTTCCCCTACAAGTCCTCCAGCTGTACCCGCAGTTCATGAAGCACAGCGAGAGCCATCCGAAATGATGGAGTAGATATCAGTTTTGTCTCAGGGTACATGTCAATGTATAAGTTTACCTCTCTATGAGGAGGTACTCCTGGAACATAGTTATTGAAAACATCCGCATACTGATCCACCACAACAGGAAATCTCAGACTCCGCACATCAACCGCTCCGAGGATTAGACTGGCCAACTGATGTGTGATCGGATGCCCCCTCTTCTATGTAAGTACATCATGCACTACAAAGGCTCCCTTCTCACCGGTGAAGGTGAACCGGGTCCCATCCATACGGATACACCACACTTTGTGCCTAATACAGTCAATCTGGGAATGATCTATGGATAACCCATCCATACCCAAGATGATGTCGTAAGGACTTGATGTCGATACAAGAAGATCCCAGCCGAAGCTCTCACCTCCTAGAGTATGCTCACACTACCGGGACCAGTGCGTAATCATCGAGTCTACTCTCGTAGGAGTCTCTAGCCACAAAGATCGAGCCAACAGCTCTGTTGGAATCTTCGAGCTCCGAACGAGGGCAGTGGCAATAAAAGAATGATGCACACCTGTGTCTATAAGTACTGCAGAAGGGGTGGAGTAGATACAGATAGTACCTTGAATCATCTCAGGTGTGCTGTGGTAGTAGGACTCGACTACGTGGAGCTGAGCCCACCTATGTCCACCAGCTCCCTGTGGTCGGGGTGGACCTCCTGGTGGTGGTGGTGGTAGAGCCTCGAAACGTCGTCCACCACCTGCTGCTCGGCCAACTCCCTTGCCACATCTGTTTTCTCCTGGCGAACCACCATGGTCGAACCTCAGCCTCTGCTTGGGAGGTCCCTCTATTTTCTGTTGCTCATCTGCATGGCGGGTCAGGCAGTCACGATCCATGTGGCCTTTCCCGCCGCATGCATAACACTACCTTCTCCTCATATAGATGGCACTGTCTCGTGTGCCTCGCAAAACTGAACTTGTATCCTGGGGTCGCCAACCTGATGGACCGGTCTGCTTGGACCTCTACGTCATCTGTTTACTCTTGGATGCAGAAGACTCTACTACATGTCACCCTATGGTGGGTCTCGCTGCTGGTGACTTCTCAGTGAAAAAAATCTCTGCTAGAAGGGCTCTCTCCAACACCCCCTCCTACGTTGGGATGCTGAGGGGAATTTTTGAAGCCCTAATCTCATGCATGAGTCCCTGGTCGAAGGTCTGGGCCCTGAAGAACGGGTCACGCACCATATCTATGGAGTAGTGCGAGAGGTTGGTGAACCTCACTGAGTACTGAGCTACCGTTATGGTGCCATGTTGTAGATGAAGTAACTCCTGAATCCGCACTGCATGAAGGGTGGCTGAAACAAACTTCGAGCGGAAGAGACTCTCGAAGTCTGTCCAGAGTAATGATGCCTCATCATGCTCCTAGATCATCAGGCTCCATCATTTTTCTATTGCTGCATGCCAGAGACTCACGGAAAGGATCACCATGAGGTCAGATCGTGTCCCTACCAATCTAAAAACTCTCACGACAGCCTCCAACCAATCCTCAGCTACCTGTGGGTCTGTCTCTTCCCAGAACCTGGGTGGCCTCTGGCACTAGAACTCGTGCAACACACTCAGGCAGTGTGCACTCTCTACTGCTGGAGCTGGTGGTATCAGTGGCCCAGCTGGTTGTGGTACTACTAGTACCTCCGCTGTGATGGGGCCTTTCACTGAGGCCTCATCGTTTGGTGGGCTACCATCTCATACGTAACTCAGAACTCTAGCTGGATGCCTTCCTGGGGCCATACTGAAAAGAAACAGGTGTGCTATGGTTAAAATAGTATACCTGGTGGGTTGACACAAAGTAATCACAAAGAAAACTTTTCAAAGGAAACACACACGCAATCTTTGTTTTCACGCCCTAAGTCAGAGATCAGAAGTCAGAGTCCTTATGTATGGATACGTCGGCCTTCGCCCCAACACCAGTTTACCTAAACTGATAACCACACCCAAAACACTTAACACCATTGCCCTTAAAACAGTCAAAGACCATGTTCTACTGTAGAACTGACTCCTCTGATACCAATTTTTCCCGACCCTTCCTCGGGGCACGTGTCGTGACAACCCAAGCCCAACAATAAAGTACAAACAACTGAAAAGCTAGTACAACTACAAAAATGTAAAAAATCAACTACTGAGTCATCCTCCAGTAATCCAACCTGAAGGGAGGGTACATATGGCCTTTTTAGCACCCCAACTCTGTCCGTCTACTCTATGTACATCTCTCCAAGTGTTCCTCCTCCAGAACCGTCTAGATATACAACTCTCTACCTCGATTAGTGATGTCCATCGTCTAAAACCAACACAACGAAATGCGGGCATAGCCTGTGCAGCGGTGAGTATAACGATACTCAGTAGGGACCCTGAGACCCCCTAAGGTCTCTCTGAAGCCATGAAAGATACAACACATAATAAAGGTACAATCACGAAGTATCAACCAACCCTACTTAGGTATATGACCATACATATACCTAAGTTACCAATCACAGTTTGGCTCCAACTCTCGATCCCAAGCACAACCTAGTCCACAAAGGAAGTAAAGTCAATCCCATCGATGATAAATGATTGAAAGACAAGGCTTAGCTCACACAGCAACACATCTTTTGTAGAGAGATAGAGATGGTCAGATGTAGTCACTGATTCATCTTAGTTGTCGGAACCACACATGATACATGACCAGCTAAGCTGTCAGACCCATACAGGATACATGACCAGCTATTCTACCAGACCAACACAGGATACAAGAACCGAAGTCAGAACTGTCAAACCCCTAGAGGATTCCAGTATAATAGTCGTCACTGTCAAACCCACAGATGATTCCGGTACAGTAGTCATTTCTGTCGAACCCATGGAGGATTATGGTACAGTAGTCGTCGATGTCGAACCCACTGAAGATTCAGGTATAGTAATCGTCGTTGTCAAACCCATGAAGGATTCCGGTATAGTAGTCGTCGTAGTCGCAGCCAGCCCTAGGGTTCCCGAACACAGCATGCTCGATTCCAAGAGGGTCTGATCATCTAGCCAAGTGTCGATACATCAACTATAATTAAGTCCCGAGTTGATGTATCTTGTAGTTCCGTCTCATCATAAGGAACCCAATGCAACAGATGACGCGTTAATCAGACGCACGGTCTGAGAGTTATTGGCATTTTTGTTCCAGGGGCCCGGTTGGATTTAAAGTCGGTCCAAACCCGGCAGTCGTACAGAGTTTTCCAAAACACACTTAGAGTATCATAAATAGACCGCCTCATCGTGAGGGTCCCAGTGCCGCAGACAGCGCGTCGTTTGGACGTGCAATCTTGAAGATATTCGCATTTAAGCAAATTCAGGCATGGCCTGTCAAGCCCGGTGGGTTGGTGGGTCTGACCCGGCTGGGGGGTCATCCAAGCCTGGTTTTTTGGGTCCGACTCGGCTGGGGGGTCGGCTTGGCCCGGTGGGAAGCGGCCCACCTGCGGACCCGGCCCGCGCTGCAGGCCGGTCCGGTTCGCCCAGCAGCGCCACCTCTTCCTCTATCCCGCCGACCGTAGCCGGCTAGTTCTTCCTAGCGCACGAGGGCCGTGGACGCAGGCCGTGGTTCTACTCATGTGGTGCCTATGGGCACCGCGGTTTCCCAGCCCGACCGGCAGGCAGCTGGCCGGTTCGCCAAGCAGAGCGGCCTACGGTCATTTCTGCCGGGCGGCGCCTGCGGCCGCCGTGGTCCTCCAGCCCGGTCGGCAGGCGGCCATCCGGTTCGGTTCAGCTGAGGGGCCCGTGGACATGGGCCACATCTTCCCTCCATGCTACCAGACAGATGGCTTTGTTCCACCACCGCCACGGCCCGGCCTGGCCATGGCCTTCGGCTCCATAGCGCGTTGTGACGGCGCCTCGCCTCTTCATCTACCGCGGCCCTCCCGACCGCAGTTCCTCTTCCATCCACTATGGTCATCCTGGCTGCAGTTATTCTCCATTGAGGTGCAATGGAACCGTTCCCTTTCAGCTCCACCTTCGACATCATCAAATAGAAACAAAAAGGGGGACGGTCAGGCCATGTTCGTGCTGTCAGGACCCTCCTCACTACATTGATAACAATCGGCACAGAGGTACACCAACATAACAATGTTGAACGAAGCGTAAAATCATACATTAATGCAAACCCTACCTCAAATAGATGTACGTTGTCGAAGGTACAGAAAATAATTCGAAGACGTCTTCGAATGTTGTGCATGTCACAGACCGCCGATTCCGGGCTCAAGCGTCATCCTCATTGACGTCGGAAAAGAAGAAGCCGAGGATGACACTACCCATTTCTTACTTCAGTAGAAGGTGGAAGAAGACGTCCGTTGAAGAAGTGGAAGAAGAAATCCAGCGTTCTTCACGATCTTTGATGGGATAATTTTAATCCTCCCAAACTCTCAAGTTACACTGAAAGAGAATTCCAACCAAAATAATAGTATGGAGTCTTACAATTTTATTCTTGGAACGCAAATTCAAAAAGGTGAAAGAAACTCTCCTCAATAAATTCACACGCATCAATGAAATTAATTGGTATGCACATTCTCACAATTAATTGTCACGTGTGTAAGCACAATTAATTGGCACACGTGTTGGCACAACTAATTGGCACGCGCGTTGGCGCAATTAATTGGGCAGAGGATTTCAAGGGCTCTCCCCCCATTAATGAGGGAGAGTGGAGAGGTTTCATCCTCCATCATTAATTGGGAGCAGGTGGTCCCCACCCCTATCATTTAATTGAGTGGTTAAGGTCGGGTGGTCCCCACATCATAACCTCCCATGGGAGGTTAGGTTGTGGTGGTCCCACCCCCCAACATCCAATGGGAGGTTCCAACTAACCTCACACACAACACAAGGCAGCTTAAAAATAATATAAATTTATTGTACGCTATTTTATTATTATTTTATTTAATAAAAATCCAAAATCTAATTTCCCAAACTCATCAGAATGCAACTGTGGTAAAGGTCTTTTTAAGTGAATACTGGCACTGCGAGTTAATCGGTGTCCTCAGAATTCAATTCCGAGCACCGGTTCAAAAGATATAAAAACACGCACGCATGATTACTAAGCGTACCCAAGTAAAACATCAGAGATTGATTCCAAGAATGTTGGGCCTCGTTATCAGGCACCGTCAGAAACTACTGACTCGTAAAATTCCCATCTATTTAAGAAAAAAATTCCACAGGATTTCCGGGTCTTTACATCCATGTTCACTTCTTCTTCTACATCCAGATCATGAGTTTCTTCCAAGATAAAGTAATAAATTCGGTGTAATATATATGATGATATGTTACTATGAATATTAGATAATCATATTCTATAATTTATTCATTCTGTAAAAATTAAAGCACCGCGAAGGCATACGTACGACGTACCATCTCCACGCTGTGGAGTAATTTTTTATCATCACCACTTTATTTGGATGGGTATAATCATTGATAAGATGGATATAAATAATAAAAATGAAATTTTATTGATGATATATAAATATTATACCATCCAATTTCATACCCGTTCACCAAAAAATTAAATGATACCAACGCTCATGCATACATTCTACATATCGTCTCCATGATATGATTAGATTCATTTTCCACGTTAATCATTAAACAATGAATATTAAATATTATATAATGTGTGTATTAAATATCTACGAACCTAAAATAATTATGTCTGTAATATATATATATATATATTATTCATAAGAAATAACGCATACAAGATAAATCATGCATAAGAAAATGAATAAGTTAAAACATGAAACAAGGTGATAATAGAATATTATTAACAAAATAATATAAGAACATATATGATAACATAAATATGAAAATGGTTATGGTATAAAATAACAAATTTAAACAAATCATTATACCAGATATTAAATCACATTTATCTAAATTAAAATACAAGTTAAGGGAAATTTTCACAATGACATTATTATCTAGGGTTACATATACGTAAGTATCTACAAAGGAATATTTATGTTCTATGTCAATGTTTCTTATAAAACTCTTCCAAAATATTTTTACTATTATATTTAAAATGTTTAAATTTTTCTTACCATGTTGTGTGTTTTATAATGCACATTGTATGAAATCTTTTTATCATTTTTTAAATGAGGTAATTTATGAAATTTCATCAACATTATGAAATGAATGGTTTATTTAACATATATGGAATGCAGATATTTTTCCACCATGATTATGTATTAATGTCATAAAACATATTTTAAAATATTAAAAGGATATTTTAAATTAAAATGTTATATTTTAAAATTATATGACATCTTAAATAAAAGATTTCAAAAAAAATAATGTGTTATTTCTCTCAAAACAATTAATGATTTTATTAGATCGTATTCATAAAATTCAATATACCTTGATTGATATTATGATTGATTGAGGATTATCATTTATGTTACAATATAAAGTATTCTATTAAAGGGTTTATGATTAGTTTCACTGTGGGTGTGATCTTTTGATACTATTCAGGATTTATGGTTGAAGTATTCACATTTCATATGCTAGTATTTTCAATATGAATATTTATGTTGTTTATGTGTCACCATGTTCATATGAATAGGGAATTGGTCTTAGAGTGTGATGGGTAGGTCCCTCTAATGGCCATCTATGAATCATTAGGTCTCATAAAAAAACTAGTTTGGGTAATGGGTGATGTATTACCTAGTTAAGTAAGAATTTTTAGCCAAAGCCTTGACGATAAGTTTATGATGTCTGAAATTATTCATTCCCTTATTATGTGATTCTTTATTATTATTAAATGTGATTATTAAATTATTATAATATCCATGTGGTTATTTATATTTAATTTTATAATTTTCATTTATTCTTTCCATATTATGCTCAATATTATATTTAAATATCTTGTCTATAGATATACACCATTCCTTATGGTTTATGATTATTGTTTATAAGATATTTCACTGCACACTTACCATTTCATAGCATATGATCTCACCCCATTCATATAATTTATTTTCCATGGATTCCGAGATGTGTATTATGACTGATATATCAGTTTATGATAGGATAATAATGATGCTACATTGATCCTCATAAAACATATATGGATTTCCCTCCCATGAAATAAAATGATGTTCTAACAAAAGATGCAATTGGTGATGGGAACATAAAACTATAATGGGACATCTAACACAGATTATAAATAAAACCTTACCTATGAAGATAATATTAATCCACAACGTTCAGGAAAAATTTTAAAACACTTCATCAGAAAACAACCTTTAACCTTCAATTGGACTAAAATTCCATTTATAGGTGAACAATGGATATGTTCCCTAGAGGAGATATCTCTTTATTTGAGAAGAAATGACATGGAGATGTTTGTCAAGGATGATTTTCATCTAATGGGAGATGTGGACCAATGGTGATCAATGATTCAATACATGATGTTGGGGGGAGAAAACCAAAACAAGGGATGTATGAATTTTAAAGAACTTTTCTTGGAAAAATAATTCCTAGGAAAATAGTGAGCAGACATGGAGATACAATTCGTGAATATGTGAAAAAAGGAGTATGATAATGTTGCTAAATATGTATCCAAAATTACAAACCTATAATGAAATGATATGGATTAAGAATATAATCTAATGAAAAATATTCATCGACTCTTGGACGGGATATAACCATTCCTATAAAGGGAACTGGTCTCCCAACATTTCTCATCATATATAGATATAGAATCATGTGCTATCAATAAATAAAATGAATTATCTATTTACAATAACAATAATATAAGGAAAGAGATGAAGATTACCTCAGAACACATTGTAAAATAAAATAAATAAAAGTGGAATAAGGGAAGTGTTTGGATTCCATCTTATATTAACTATTTTATTGAAAAAACTTGAATCCTTCCTCTTGGTGATTTGAGATTGTTACAAGTGTGGTGAAAAGGCCATAATGTACATGATTGCAATAGAAATAATGAAGTATGTAATTTTTATTGTTTAAACTATAATTAAACAGAAAATTAAGAAAATTAGTGCCCTAGGAATCAAGGAATCATGACCCAGAAAAGGAAAAGAGAGCATGGATGCGCTTATTTAGTCACAAATTTTGTGCTTCATGTTCCTAATGTTGTGGTCAAAAGTACATTAATAATCTCCTCAAACATAGATATTGATTTTTTTATTCTAGATCATCTGATTCTTTTATATCTTCCTTTTTTTACATGAATCATATACATTCAAATTTTTATTTAATATATTATTTATTAGGTAAACCTATTTTGGGATTTCTCATTGAAAAAACGATGTTTTAGTCAGTTTCATTTATTAAACATAAATGTTCATCACTTTCTGACCTTGTCATCTGAACTATGGTTTAAATTTATATAATCCTTAGTATGTACCGATATTCAAAATACAATGAGAAAATTTATTTCATGAAGAAGGAAATAATGATTTGTGTCATAGAAGGAGAATACACTATATATAAAGAAAAATCGTTATCACCTGATTCTTATATAGATCAACCCCTAGTAGAAATATTGAATGGAATTAATGGGGAGGAAGAAGAAAAAATATCTAGGGATGAGGGAGGAAACCTTCAAATTGAGTATGTAACAATTTTATAAGAATACATTTATGTTTTTACAAGTAAATTACCTGCACACGCCCCCTAGAGAATGAAATTCTGGTTTCTAATGATTTAATCCCTGATGAAAGAGTAATATGAACGTGTTTCTATGTAATGAAAAAAATTGAATTATTGAAGCTGAAGAAAAAATTATATAAGTTTAGTAAAATGGTATTTATTCTCCCACATGTTTTTCTATGAGGTTACACTGCACTATTTTCATAGATTTAATATCGATCCATGCTGCATTATTTATATTATAGGGAAATAAGCAAAATTAAAATAATAAAATAAGTATCTTGTGCCTCACATGAATGATTTATTTGATCAATTTAGTGGAACGAAATTATTATCTAAAATTTAAATTTCCTATAGATGTCATCAATTGGGAGTAAAGAAGGAGAACATTTTAAATATAGATTTTTGGACTAGGTATGAATATTTTGATATTAGAGTAATGCCATCGAGATTGACTAATACACCATTTGTTTTCATATATGTAAAAAAATGGTATTCATGGAACATAATTTTTTTGATGTATTCATTTATACATTTTTTTATTCTAAAAGCTATGATGATCATAAGAATAATACATGGGAAATTTTTGTGACTCTAAATAAGAAAGAGTTATATGGTAAATTTACAATGTTTTAATATTGGATTCAAGAAATTTCATTTCATGGACATATTTTCTCTAAGTTTGGAATCACAGTTGCTCAAATAATACTACTGAAAATCCATGAATAGCCTACACCAATGATCCTAACTAACATACATATATTCATCTGTTTAGTGGGTTATTATCAGTGTTTTATTTATAATTATTCCTTATTAGATAACCCATTAAAAATATCATACAAAAAGGGGTTAAGTCCATATAAAAAAAATAACATCATGAATTTTTTTAAGAATTGGAGAGAAAATGGTCAGTGCTCTGATCATTAAATTATAATAAGTAAATGATGGGTTAGTTATTTATAGTGATGAATATAGGAAATGACATTGTTTTATTATTACATATAATGATATAGTTATTTAATATGTATCCAGTTATTTCAATATAATGATCAAAAATATCCAAATCATGATATTCAGTTAGAGGAAGTAACAATTTCTTCAAAGATATGGAGACACTATATCTAAGGAGAAAGAGAAGAGATATATACATATCACAAGAGATTGAAATATATATTCACAATGAAAGAACATAACATGAGGAAAAGGAGATGGACCTAACAAATCAAGGATTATTTTTGTTCAATACACTACCACATAGGGAAAGAAAATAAGGTTGCCGATGCATTTACACAAAAGGATCATAGAGTTCTTAAAACTTTGATAACTGAAAGGGGTCATTTATTAATCAATATAATAATGATGGATTTGGGAATTATTATGGAAATTGAAACACCACTATATATTAAAATGTTTTCTAAAACATCTTTATTAGAAAGGATAACAAATTATCTGTCTGATGTTGAGAACTTTCCAAAGAAAAATAAAGATGTGAATGATTGGAATTTTATAGACATCATATCGAAAATTATGTTTTAAAATTTGGAAAATGTATTTATGTTACCTATGTAACTATGCCAAAAAAGAAATTATTAGATGATTCTCCTAACTCTAATCTCATAATACACTATGGTTCTACCATAATGTAAACAGATTTGAGGGAAAATTTTGGGGGGACAATATGAAGTGGTAAATTTCTGATTATGTGTCAAGATGTCTGATTTATCAATAAGTTAAGGTTGAGAGACAATAACCTAGAAAAGTTAAGAAACCTCTTCCTATACCCATGTATAAATTGGATGATATTATGATGGAATTTTTCATAGTATTACTAAGGACTCCTATAAGGAGTGATGTGATATTGATTATTATTGATTGTCTAACCAATTTCACACATTTTATTTCATTATGAGATGATTTAACCTTTGAACACCATTACTAACTCTAAATTAATGAAATTGTAATACTTTGTGATACACCTCTATAGATTGTGTCTAATCATGCCCCCATTTTATATCAATATTATAGAAAAGTATTCAAAAGGATATAGATGTTGATATTCATTTCACCACTACCTACAACGCAAAAATTGATTGGAAATCAAAAATTACTATTAAAACATAAAAAGACATGTTGATGTATTTCTCACATCAATTTCTAGGTATGTGGGATTAGAATTTACATTTGGTATAATTTTCCTATACAAATATATTCCATTCATTTATTCAAATGGAAATATATGAAGCATTTTATAGAAAAATATTTCATAATAAATCATTTTGGGATAATGTTTGTGAAACTATACTAGTAGGCATCGAACATTTTTAGAAAACCAAAGTAAATTGAATATTATACAAAACCATATAAAATATTCTTAGAGTTGGAAAAAAGGTATATGCTTATAGTATAAGAAATAATTTTGAATTTCAATTAGGAGATCATGTTTTAGTGAAATAATCATAATGTAAGAGAGTTATATGATTTATAAATAGGTACTAAGCTTGAGGTAATTTATTTATTTTTAAATTAGATAACATAATGGAAGTGTGGCATATCATTTGGAAATACCATCCAGCCTTTCTAAAGTGCATGATGTGTTCTATATCTCTTTTATTAAGAGGTACATTGCAGACCCAAAACATGTTATAACTTCTAAATAAAGAGAATTAGATCCTAATTTTTCATAATTTGATGTACATATCTAGGTATTGGATATTGGATAACATGTTTTTAGGAATTAGACGACTTAACTGGTGAAGGTATTATTGGAAAATCATAAAATAAAAGAGTTGATGTGAGAACATAAGGAAATTATGATAAAGAATTATCCAAACATTTTTATGAGTTGATATTCTATAATATACAAGGATATTTTTTATATGGGAATAATTTAACAACCATAAGGTTTTCTGATATATTATATATTTACATAAATTTAATACATTGTGTTTCATGCCACACTGAGTTTGAACATATCGTGATCTAATAATATATGACTATTATAACCTAGCCATTAAAATAATGGGAGTGAATAGAATTATCCATATTATGATATTTATATATTTAATAGTCATCCAAATGATTTTATAGGCCTAATATAAGAAGGAATCAAATTTTATGAATTAAAATTAAATATTTTTAAAGGCAATATTTCCACATTTTGACAAAGAACTTGTTTTAAATCATGTTTTTGGAAATTTTATAAATTATATTTGAAAAAACACAATTTTGAATGATAAATATAAATATTTAATTTGGTTTATTTTTTTAAAAAAATTTGTAATCATTTTTATGTTTCAATGAATAATGATGAAATATATCATTTTATTTCAAATTAAATTTTCTGCTAAATATTTTATATTGTTAACTTATATTGTTAATTGTTTTTAAATAATAAATAAATTATGTATTCATCATTTAATTCAATATAGTTCATTGGATTCAATTTCACATTGAATTTGGATTAAAAAAATCATTATTTTGAATGTGTCGCTATAAAATCTCATTTTCTTATTGTGTTAATGAGATAAATTTTAAATTAATTTAAGGAAATTATATGTCATTAATTTTTAAAATGGAATGCATATCTGTATTTATTGGTACAAAATTATGTACATATTTTTCTTTTATTTTTGTCATTATGAGTGATGTATGTAGTAATTTTTATATAAACACAATTAAAGATAAATCCAGTAATTAAGGAAAAATAATATTATTAATATTATTAAATTTCTAAAAAAATCATCGTATATTATTTCTATGAGTGAGTGTCAACAAAAATATCATCTTCCAAATATTATATCCTTTTTATCCCACTTTTTTAAAAGAATTAATTTTAGTATAATTTATTTAAAAATAAGTTAAAGATGTCAAAAACGTATTTGTAATAAATATATCATTTTTAATATAGGGTTATATATAATTAAAATTTGACTATAAATAATAATTTTGATGGTAAACTGTTTTTAATTATTATATTACACTATTTTATATTTTTATGAGAAAAATAATTTCTTTAAAATCTTATTAAAAAATGATATATTTATTGTGTAATTAATGTAAATATCCAACAAATGATATTAAAAATATTAAAATAAATATAATTTTAGATAATTAAACTCATACACGAATTTTATCTAATCCCAGGATATATTAGGGACGTATTAAAATTTTAGTATCAAGTTAACTTGGGTCATGATATTTTTTAAAATTTCAAGATGTTAATAGATTCAAAATTGAAACAAATTTTATTTTAATATAAAAAACATTTTATTAAATGATAAAAAATATATATAATAATCAACATCATCAAAAAAATTTATATAAGGTTTAAAATTGAATCAATGATACATTTATTAGAGGATCCAGGTGTCACTCAATGGGTGCCCTGAACCCGGTTGGTCACATGACCTCAAACACATTTCCTCAAATGCTAGAGGCTGCCGAATAGCAGTGAGGACCTAGGTCTGATAGGTAAGAAACAATGCCATCATTTGTCAAAGTGTAGTGCAATGGAAAGGATAAATAATATACAAAAGTGGAAGCAGTAAACAGTGTGCAATTGAAATGGACAACTGAAGTAAATAGAACCAGCAGTCACATATATATATATATATATATATATCAAGATACAACATGTCACTATTATATGAAAACATCCAGAACATGATACACTGCAATACAATACAATACAACTCAAGTATAGGTTACATCAATACAAAACAGAACAGCCTGCAGTATCATGAGCCTAAGCTCAGTCCCATGCTCCCCTACACCTCAGAAACACTCAAGTACCTGTATATGGACCTTTTCCCTTATCCACACCTGCAGCAATATAGTCTGTTTGGGTTGAAGACATGACCCAAATAGGGTGTGAGAAATAAATCCCAGTAGGCACCCACCAAAGGCCCGGGCCCAACTGTCCGTGAAACTGTGCAACAGCAGTGTGCAATAGTAAAATTCAATAAACAAATCAATACTCAAAAGTAACTAACTACTAGTTATATTTCCATTTTAATATTCATTAAATCATTCAATTTTAAGATATCACCATAGTGAATATTCTAAGTAAACAGTCAGTGTCCTTAGACATGAAAACCTTACCTTCAGGTAATTATAATCAAAATCCTCAGGTGACTTCCCTCAGGCATAATAAATATTTCCATCAGGCGTACGGTGTGTCTCCTTCTGGAAAAGAATCTACTGCCTAGAGGCATAGTAGGAGTTTCCCTCTGGATAAACAGAACACAGCCCTCAGGCTGAATAGAACACTACCCTTTGGCTAAAGTAACAGGTCCGAGCCAAATAGGTAAGCTACAATTATATAAAATTCCTCTCAAGGAAATTTAAAGAATGCTAAAATTTACAGTATACCCTCGGGTAAACTGGCCAAATGGCTAAACAGAGGAACACACCCTCAGGGTAGTCCTGGATCCAAGAAATGATCCCAAACATCATATTATAATTATATTCAAATACCTATAAAATTATAGGTATATAATTCTTCAAGGACTCACCCATACAACACCCCACTAATGGGAGCGCATCACAACGGTACACAAATTCACCACAATAGTTGGAAATAAACACTAGACCACCTACCACGATTGCCTATGATCGGTATACGAGAATGACACCTCCTGCAATTCCCAAGAACGACGTAGATCTGAGATAAAAGAATTTTCGTTCAATCCTAAATAACTTCCCATAGAGGAATAATTGGCAAGATCTACCCAAGGAGATGGAAGAACTCACCTGTGCAGTTCCAGGGAGATTGACGGAGCAGAAAATGGGTTTCCGGTGTGCGGTCGGGAGGTCCTACAATTTCCATCTGTCTCTCCCAAGTTCTCCTCCGGTTCTATGCTTCCTCTATGTACAGAGGAGGGTACTGCCCATTTTAAGCAAAAAAAACAGACTACACGGCGTTTACTCTCAAGCACACAGTGTGAAATTTTCTCATTTAACTATTCCTCTGGCGGCTAATTTATCCACCACCGAACTATTCGTCTGTCTACATGAGTACGTGTCGTGTACTATCACTGTAACACACCAGGTAAATAAGGAATATGACATTTTCATATTTATCCATATTTGTGAATAAAATATTAATATGACTTTAAAGGGGACGCTATGCTCGATGGCGTACCCAACACGCAACAAAGAGTTTCTTGGGAATCTTACGTTGCACTCTAATAATAAAATAATATTATTTCAAATGGTAGTTAACATGTAGCCGTTGTATTGGAGGGAATGGATAGAAATAACTAAAATATGATTATATATGTTTTTTAAATGTTTTTACATTTATCCAATAAAAGCTAAAAGGCTTAAAATACGGAAAGAATTCAATTTTAGGCGTATATGCCCTAGTTTTCACTAAAGGTTCACTTATCGCCTTTTAATGGAGAACTGTCATTAAATATAGTTTTGTTCACTCTTAAACATTCTTTTGGACCAAATAAAACTCTTATTAAGAATCGGGACATCAAATTTTACTTTGTGTAATTTTTGGTATCTTTCCGATAAAGTTCGTTTTTTTAATGAATAGTGTAAAATGTTGTATTTTAATTAAAAACCACTTTTTAATCTAATTTATTTATATGATTAGATTATATTTTGAATTGGTTTTAAAGTTAAAGTAGAAAATATTTTTACCATTAAATCCAATAGTGGTCTTTGGAATCAATTTCACTTTGAAATCAGACTTAAACTAGTGTTAATCTTTTGATACTTATTGTTTCATAAAACACGCTATTTGTCATGACAGCGGGAATTAATTATTAAATTAAATAATGTGACTTATATGTTTTGAATTTTGTAAAATGGACTTCATTTTTGAATTCGGAATATCAAATATAGCTTAGGGTGAATTTTTGGTAATTTTCTGAAAAACTTCAATTTTTTATGAATAGTGAAACAACTAAGTGGTAATCAAGCAAACTGATTTTTCAGTTAAATGAAAGTTTACCACTAATGTGTACTGAATTTTTAAAATCCGACATACATGGTTGTCATTAAGAAGTAAAATGTGGTTCAATGCGATTAAAATAATTTTTTGGTGAATAGTAACTTATTAAGTTCTTAATCGCGATTAGTGGTAATTAGTGTAGTTTAAGGTATAAATAATGCTTTAATAATATGAAATGACCTAGACACATGTCCCAACCTTATTGGTTGTGTCGTGGCCGACCAATACAAGCCATGGGTAAACTTGGGGACCCCATGGAGACACTTTGGTTTGGAAATGACATAAATAACTTTTTATTAAATGTTAAAGTAAAAAATGACAGAAACAAGAGATGTTTTACAAAAACAATTTTTACAGGGGGTTATAAAGATCATATTTTTTATTATAAATAGACATTGGAAAGATAAAAAGATTTCCTACATGATAGTATTTTTTTATGATTTTTAGACATTAAATAAATTAAATTATTTATGACATAATAATGATTCAGCGATGACATCATTATTTGACGATTTAAATAAAATGGAAAGGTAATGTAACATCTATGAACTACACATGTCCAAAACCAATTGGATGAGTGGATTTCGAACCCTTATCACCTTATACACGAATTCTATCAATGTGGGACCTTTTAAAACCGAAACACATTTTCAAATAAAGTAATATTTCTTTACTTTCCAAAAGTGCCCCTCCTCTCCTCTTATAAAAAGCCCCCACCTCTACCTCATTTCACACAGTCCTCAAGCCATTGGCTCGGCCAACCCCTGCCCATTTACTCTCTCCAAATCCCTCTCCTCATCCTAGAGGATTCCCTTTGGGCAGAATCCTTTCAAAGGAAGCCTTTAGGCTCAAATCAAAAGGAGTTACACTTTTAAAGGTAATTCATTCTCTCGTGTTCATTTGTTTTATTTTGCTTCTCCAACCCACTAAACTCTTTTTATTTACTTCTTTTGTAACAACACCAGTATCTTAAATATACTAGGATGTTTTTATAAGATTTTTTCGAGCTACACTCTCACACAACTACATCAAATGGTTAAAGAACATACGGTTTCCGTGGATGGTGAAATTCTGCCTCCCGAAACGATGATTGTTCAATACTCATTTAACACCTTCAAAGGTGGCCATTATGATGTCACTATTTTTATATATGATATATAATATGTTTATTTTTTATTTATTCTTCTGTATTTTTCATTTTTGTCTTACCTTTATGGCTTCCATTATGGGTATATGCGATATCTTCATTTAAGGAAGTGCGGACTACCGCCCCCTCAAAGTGATTTGATTCGTTAAATACCATATGTGGGATGTATAAAGGATGGAAATATGATATTACATATGATATTATACTGGAATTATAATATACCTTTATATAATTATTATTCCATTCTATAAAATACGAAATAGAAATGAAAGTAGCGTTCATGCGTACGTACGGCTTACCGTCTCCATGAACGGTGCATTTCATTTCTTACCTCTAAATGATTATGTAATGTTATAAATGCATGCATGTACTGGATATATATGACATATATGATATCTAAATAATGAATACAATTCTGGATATAATAAACATTTGGCCACACGAACAACATGTAATTGTAAGAAGTCCACTTTCGACTTAAGAACCAAATATCGGCAAAACAAATATTATTAACTTAAATGATTACATAATGTTTATGACATGGTAATAAGTGGTATAAAAGTAATAATGAACTTGAAAAATGTTCTTAAGGAAATAGAAATTAACTCAAGTTTATTATTCAGGATATTAAAGAACGATCGAGTCAAGTCGGACCCGAGGTAAGGGATCCTACTCCTCTCTTTCTTTTTAATTACACTCTTTTATGTCATTCCTTTTAATTCTCATATTTCTTGTTATTGGGATGATCTTTTATATTACATTTACTGTAATTTTTATGTTCATGTGATGAGAGACCCTATTCTCTCTCATCAATCCATTTTGGAAGTTTTGAGTGGCGCCGTTAGGCTGCCGAACTTTCATAAGAGATCTAACCTCTCTCTTTCTTTTTAAGTACTCTCCTTTGTGTCACTTCTTTTAAGCTCCTATTTGTTATGTTGGGGGATTTTATTTTATATTCCTCTTGCTTTAAATTCTATTTTAATATTATGGGATACTCTATTTTATCTCTTCAATCCATTTTGTAAGTTTTAAGTGGCGCCGTTAGGCTGCTGAGTTTTCGTAAGGGATTTTTCATCTCACTTTTATTCTCGTGAGATTTATGATACATTTGCCACAATTTCCTTTTAGTGGTGTATGTACTGACCATTATTTTACTCATTGTGTAATATTCTTTCATTTATGAGTATTTACATCAATGATGTATTGTCCTTCTTTCACGGGTCGTATGTTTCGAAAGATACCCATGTCGATAAGGGAACCTTTCACCCTCCTCTTTTTAAAAGACTTCTTTTGTTGGGTCTTTTAATGTACATATTGTTATGTTGGAATATGTTATCATATATCCTTATTGATGTAAATTTTATGTCCAAGTGATGAGATACAATTTTTATCTCTCATCAACTCATTTTGATGTGATGCCGTTAGGCTGTCAATGGAACTTTTTAACCCAATTTCGATTTCTTTGGGTTCAACATGTAGTCATTGAATATGTCATCCATTGAATATGTGTGAATGAACTTTTATTGTTTTAAACTTAATATCCACTTATATTGGGTGTATTTATATTTTTCACACATATTTTTGAGATTGATTTGTCCTTAATTTAAGGATACCTTCTTTATAAGGGATTTCATCACATTTGACATTTCTATTGAGGGTTCATTGTTGTTATGCACCAATTCACTCTTATATGGTGTATATACTGTCCTTTGGAGTATTATATCATGAATCCATTTATTCTCATGATATTATAAAGTTCTGACTAAATGTTATTCCTCAATTGTTGTATTCAAGTGTCTCTAATTTTGGTAAAATCACTTTAACCAAAATATCATTTTAAATGTTTTAATTATTTGTTCTTATTAATATCCATGTTTTGAAAATGGTTTTAAGGATTTATTTATATGGATATTAATGGTTTAAAGTTTTAAGCTTCAAGGTGGTATGGGACACTTTGATTCAAAAATCTCTTTATTAAATGTAATAAATGGTTTTGGAAATGGTTTCTTTTTGAATGGATTCATTATTTCAATATACTAAAATGTTATATTGTGATTGAAATGTGGAAATGCTATGTTTCCTTTATGCATGTTTTATGTGATATGATTATGTTATGGTCATTGGGCATTGTTATGAAGAACTAGTGGTTCCGTGATAAACTAAGGGCGGGTGAGCCCGTTATAGCTCTCCAATGCATTGGGTAACGTGAAGGAGTGAAACGTTAAGGTTTCTCCGAAGAGATTTAGGGAATATACTGTGATGGGTATTCCAAATGTAACCAAGTGGGTTACTCCCTACGTAAGAATGTTATGAATGCCTCAAGTTACCTTTATGTCTTATGTTTTCTATGATTTATTCATGATTTGATATGCCTATGTTTTATGGGTAAAGTATGATTTCATTCTTATGTATATATGAACTCATGTTTCCTTTCCATATTTTTATAACCCTTACTGAGCTTTTTATGCTCATCCCATGTTTTTGAAATGTTTTTCACAGGTCAAGGGGAAGGTACATGATGTGACGATAGTGTCAAGGATGTGTCAAGAAAGAATCCGTGTTTTATTTTAAATAGGTTTCCCTTGATGGGAAGAATGAATATTGCCTTTTATGTAACCACTTTGTTTAAATGTGGAATGTAATGCAAGTTTCGTGATCTAATTCTCTAAAACTCTAAACCTGAAAAGATCCTCAATGTGTAATCTTGTAATAACTCAAGTTTAAGTAAGGTTTAAGGCTGGGGCCTTATAGTTGGTATCAGAGGTCAGTTTAGATAACTTTAGAGGTTAGGGTATTCTTTAAGAATAAGTGACATTACAATAATGGTTAGGATTTCAGAAAGAGTCCTAGTTTTAGATAAAGTGAATGAGTAAGTGTATCTTAGTGTTTACCTTCCACATTAGTACATGATGGTTTTGTTGATATACTCACACTGACATTTCTATTTTTAGTGAATGGATGGATCTAGCAGGCACCAAAGAGACAACAGGTTTGAAGGAAACTGTGGTGGTTCTCTGATTAAGATACTAGATAAAATGGAGGATTCAATGAGGAAACTCGTGGTTGTTCTAAACCAAATATCAATGAGTCATGATCAACCACTTCAACCTTGGTGAGTTCTCTAATGCATCATGTACGAGATGGCCAACTCGATGTGGAAATTCAGGTAATAATTATTAAGGTAACCATTAGGGTTTATATGATACTTAATTTTTAGGTAATTATGGGTTACTCTATGATATGATGGAAAATGAAAGGAATGAGATAAACTTGAGGTGAAAATATGTTATGATTATTCTTGAAGATTTTATCTCATTTTGGGGAATGTTTTAAGAATTATATAGTTTTGGAAAAAGGACAACACGTAGACCGTGTGACATCCCGTCGCGTCGGACAATGCTGCGGGAATCGAACCCACAACCAAAGTGCGACTGGTATTTATCGCCTACCACTGGACTACGTGAAGTCCCTGGTTAGTTTGACTGATTCATTCTAGTTATATGATTTTATGAATTAAGATTAAGTTGATTTTGGGTTATTTATGAAAATGATTAACCTATCATGGAGGATATGTGATTAGGTTAATTACTTTTCAAAACAAGACTTTAGGAGCAACTGATATTGTTTGGAGATAAATGTTATGATTTATCTTGGAAGACTATGCGACTAAATCCTTCAAATATTTGGGTTTCAATCTTATATTGGTTTACTTTGAAGAATTTTATGGACAAATTGATTATAGAATGGTCCTCGCTGAACTTAGGGTTTTGTTGGACAAATTTTGGAGATTAAGAATAGATTTTCTTTTTATAAAGGGTTATCCTTTTCTGGATTATCTGATCTTGTACTAGCCTTTTTGGTTCTGGTTTTGGTTAAAGTCTAAAGACATGGGAAGTATATAGTTCTATTTTGTGGATTAGGTGATTCTCTAGAAGTTGATTATAGTACTCTTAATGTGAACAAGTCTTCCTAAATACTCGTCTTTTGAAGAAAATATGAGTTTGTGTAAGGAATCTAATAAAAGTTGAAAGTCAATATGATAAGTGATTATTTTTCCATATGAATAAATTCCTCAATAAAAAGTAACTTAAAACAAAAATATTGTCTATTAACTTTTATTACTGGGGAATTGAATACCGTTTAACCCATCACAAGTTTGTGATTTTCTCATTGTTAACTTTCTCCTAGACATGTTTACTATCACTCTCCCTCAAGAACATGACCCTATGTTTTCTCCTCCATGTCCATATTTTCATACTTATAATCCTAGTATGGGTTAACTCGGGTGACCTCTGTGCTTATCTTTCTTTATTTTAAAGTGATTGTTTTACCGACTCTTGTTCCGATGTGGGACGTTCAAGGATGTTTCCAAGCGCAATTTTAAAATTGTGAGGACGCAATTCCCAAAAGGGGGGAAGGATGTAACACCCCAGGTAAATAAGGAATATGAAATTTTCATATTTATCCATATTTGTGAATAAAATATTAATATGACTTTAAAGGGGACGCTATGCTCGATGGCGTACCCAACACGCAACAAAGAGTTTCTTGGGAATCTTACGTTGCACTCTAATAATAAAATAATATTATTTCAAATGGTAGTTAACATGTAGCCGTTGTATTGGAGGGAATGGATAGAAATAACTAAAATATGATTATATATGTTTTTTAAATGTTTTTACATTTATCCAATAAAAGCTAAAAGGCTTAAAATACGGAAAGAATTCAATTTTAGGCGTATATGCCCTAGTTTTCACTAAAGGTTCACTTATCGCCTTTTAATGGAGAACTGTCATTAAATATAGTTTTGTTCACTCTTAAACATTCTTTTGGACCAAATAAAACTATTATTAAGAATCGGGACATCAAATTTTACTTTGTGTAATTTTTTGGTATCTTTCCGATAAAGTTCATTTTTTTAATGAATAGTGTAAAATGTTGTATTTTAATTCAAAACCACTTTTTAATCTAATTTATTTATATGATTAGATTATATTTTTAATTGGTTTTAAAGTTAAAGTAGAAAATATTTTTACCATTAAATCCAATAGTGGTCGTTGGAATCAATTTCACTTTGAAATCAGACTTAAACTAGTGTCAATCTTTTGATACTTATTGTTTCATAAAACACGCTATTTGTCATGACAGCGGGAATTAATTATTAAATTAATTAATGTGACATATATGTTTTGAATTTTGTAAAATGGACTTCATTTTTGAATTCGGAATATCAAATATAGCTTAGGGTGAATTTTTGGTAATTTTCTGAAAAACTTCAATTTTTGATGAATAGTGAAACTACTAAGTGGTAATCAAGCAAAGTGATTTTTCAGTTAAATGAAAGTTTACCACTAATGTGTACTGAATTTTAAAAATCCGACATACATGGTTTTCATTAAGAAGTAAAATGTGGGTCAATGCGATTAAAATAACTTTTTGGTGAATAGTAACTTATTAAGTTCTTAATCGCGATTAGTGGTAATTAGTGTAGTTTAAGGTATAAATAATGCTTTAATAATATTAAATGACCTAGACACATGTCCCAACCTTATTGGTTGTGTCATCGCCGACCAAGACAAGCCATGGGTCAACTTGGGGACCCCATGGAGACACTTTGGTTTGGAAATGACATAAATAACTTTTTATTAAATGTTAAAGTAAAAAATGACACAAACAAGAGATGTTTTACGAAAACAATTTTTACATTGGGTTATAAAGATCGGATTTTTGATTATAAATAGTCATTGGAAAGATAAAAAGATTTCCTAAATCATAGTATTTTTTTTATGATTTTTAGACATTAAATAAATTAAATTATTTATGACATAATAATGATTCAGCGATGACATCATTATTTGACGATTTAAATAAAATGGAAAGATAATGTAAAATCTATGAACTACACATGTCCAAAACCAATTGTATGAGTGGATTTCTAACCCGTATCACCTTATCCACGAATTCTATCAATGTGGGACCTTTTAAAACCGAAACACATTTTCCAATAAAGTAATATTTCTTTACTTTCCAAAAGTGCCCCTCCTCTCCTCTTATAAAAGGTCCCCACCTCTACCTCATTTCACATAGTCCTCAAGCCATTGGCTCGGCCAACCCCTGCCCATTTACTCTCTCCACATCCCTCTCCTCATCCTAGAGGATTCCCTTTGGGCATAAGCCTTTCAAAGGAAGCCTTTAGGCTCAAATCAAAAGGAGTTACACTTTTAAAGGTAATTCATTCTCTCGTGTTCATTTGTATTATTTTGCTTATCCAACCCACTAAACTCTTTTTATTTACTTCTTTTGTAACAACACCAGTATCTTCAATATACTCGGATGTTGTTATAAGATTTATTAGAGCTAAAATCTCACACAACTACATCAAATGGTTAAAGAACATACGGTTTCCGTTGATGGTGAAATTCGGCCTCCCGAAACGATGATTGTTCAATACTCATTTAACACCTTCAAAGGTGGCCATTATGATGTCACTATTTTTATATATGATATATAATATTTTTATGTTTTATTTATTCCTCTGTATTTTTCATTTTAGTCTTACCTTTATGGCTTCCATTATGGGTATATGCGATATCTTCATTTAAGGAAGTGCGGACTACCGCCCCCTCAAAGTGATTGGATTTGTTAAATACCATATGTGGGATGTATAAAGGATGGAAATATGATATTATATATGATATTATAATGGAATTATAATATACCTTTATATCATTATTATTCCATTCTATAAAATACGAAATAGAAATTAAAAGTAGCGTTCATGCGTACGTACGGCTTACCGTCTCCATGAACGGTGCATTTCATTTCTTACCTCTAAATGATTATGTAATGTTCTAAATTCATGAATGTACTGGATATATATGACATATATGATATCTACATAATGAATACAATTCTGGATATAATAAACATTTGGCCACATGAACAACATGTAATTGTAAGAAGTCCACTTTCGACTTAAGAACCAAATATCGGCAAAAAAAATATTATTAACTTAAATGATTACATAATGTTTATGACATGGTAATAAGTGGTATAAAAGTAATAATGAACTTGAAAAAGGTTCTTAAGGAATTATAAATTAACTCAAGTTTATTATTCAGGAGATTAAAGAACGATCGAGTCAAGTCGGACCCGAGGTAAGGGATCCTACTCCTCTCTTTCTTTTTAAGTACACTCTTTTATGTCATTCCTTTTAATGCTCATCTTTCTTGTTATTGGGATGATCTTTTATATTAAATTTAATGTAATTTTTATGTTCATGTGATGAGAGACCCTATTCTCTCTCATAAATCCATTTTGGAAGTTTTGAGTGGCGCTGTTAGGCTGCCGAACTTTCATAAGAGATCTAACCTCTCTCTTTCTTTTTAAGTACTCTCCTTTGTGTCACTTCTTTTAAGCTCCTATTTGTTATGTTGGGGGATTTTATTTTATATTCCTCTTGCTGTAAATTATATTGTAATATGATG
Organism: Viscum album; assembly: GCA_963277665.1. Classification (NCBI taxonomy): domain Eukaryota; kingdom Viridiplantae; phylum Streptophyta; class Magnoliopsida; order Santalales; family Viscaceae; genus Viscum; species Viscum album. The sequence goes on along the minus strand of OY728157.1, from coordinate 1,253,456,509 downwards.
GGATACTCTATTTGATCTCATCAATCCATTTTGGAAGTTTTAAGTGGCGTCGTTAGGCTGCTGAGTTTTCGTAAGGGATTTTTCATCTCACTTTTATTCCCGTGAGATTTATGATACATTTGCCACAATTTCCTTTTAGTGGTGTATATACTGACCATTATTTTACTCACTATGTAATATTCTTTCATTTATGAGTATTTACATCTATGATGTATTGTCCTTCTTTCACGGGTCGTATGTTTCGAAAGATACCCATGTCGGTAAGGGAACCTTTCACCCTCCTCTTTTTAAAAGACATCTTTTGTTGGGTCTTTTAATGTACATATTGTTATGTTGGAATATGTTATCATATATCCTTATTGATGTAAATTTTATTTCCAAGTGATGAGATACAATTTTTACCTCTCATCAACTCATTTTGATGTGATGCCGTTAGGCTGTCAATGGAACTTTTTAACCCAATTTCGATTTCTTTGGGTTCAACATGTAGTCATTGAATATGTCATCCATTGAATATGTGTGAATGAACTTTTATTGTTTTACACTTAATATCCACTTATATTGGGTGTATTTATATTTGTCACACATATTTTTGAGATTGATTTGTCCTTAATTTAAGGATACCTTCTTTATAAGGGATTTCATCACATTTGACATTTCTATTGAGGGTTCATTGTTGTTATGCACCAATTCACTCTTATATGGTGTATATACTGTCCTTTGGAGTATTATATCATGAATCCATTTATTCTCATGATATTATAAAGTTCTGACTAAATGTTATTCCTCAATTGTTGTATTCAAGTGTCTCTAATTTTGGTAAAACCACTTTATCCAAAATATCGTTTTAAATGTTTTAATTATTTGTTCTTATTAATATCCATGTTTTCAAAATGGTTTTAAGGATTTATTTATATGGATATTAATGGTTTAAAGTTTTAAGCTTCAAGGTGGTATGGGACACTTTGATTCAAAAATCTCTTTATTAAATGTAATAAATGGTTTTGGAAATGGTTTCTTTTTGAATGGATTCATTATTTCAATATACAAAAATGTTATATTGTGATTGAAATGTGGAAATGCTATGTTTCCTTTATGCATGTTTTATGTGATATGATTATGTTATGGTCCTTGGGAATTGTTATGAAGAACGGGTGGTTCCGTGATAAACTAAGGGCGGGTGAGCCCGTTATAGCTCTCTAATGCATTGGGTAACGTGAAGGAGTGAAACGTTAAGGTTTCTCCGAAGAGATTTAGGGAATATACTGTGATGGGTATTCCAAACGTAACCAAGAGGGTTACTCCCTACATAAGAATGTTATGAATGCCTCAAGTTACCTTTATGTCTTATGTTTTCTATGATTTATTCATGATTTGATATGCCTATGTTTTATGGGTAAAGTATGATTTCATTCTTATGTATATATGAACTCATGTTTCCTTTCCCTATTTTTATTACCCTTACTGAGCTTTTTATGCTCATCCCAAGTTTTTGAAATGTTTTTCACAGGTCAAGGGAAAGGTAAATGATGTGACGATAGTGTCAAGGATGTGTCAAGAAAGAATCTGTGTTTTATTTTAAATAGGTTTCCATTGATGGGAAGAATGAATATTGACTTTTATGTAACCACTTTGTTTAAATGTGGAATGTAATGCAAGTTTCATGATCTCATTCTCTAAAACTCTAAACCTGAAAAGATCCTCAATGTGTAATCTTGTAATAACTCAAGTTTAAGTAAGGTTTAAGGCTGGGGCCTTATAATCACTCAGCTAGGAGACACCTCCACTGCCATACTATTCACCTGCAGGCTGACTACACGGCGTGTAAATACCAACTACATGGCATGTAGTCGGTTTTTACACCTTTCATCGTTAGCAGGGCTACACACCCTGTGTATTCATCCCACACGGCCAAAGTACATGGCGTGTAGAAAAGTACACAACGTTTACCCACAGAATTAGGGACATTTCCCCATTTTCCTTATTTTCTCAAAAACACCATAGGAAAAAGGAAATGAAGAAAACCATACCTCAAGATTAAGAATCGGGTTCTTACACCCCTCACCTAAATTATAAAAAGGGAACCTCTTCCTACACTGGTCCACACAACATTGAGCCCTAAAGATCGAGTAAAAGATCCTCATTTCCACTAATAACATAATTATAAATCATATAGATTTACTGGTATTCCAAAAAAATCCAAACCTAGATCCCATAAGATGATATCTAAAGGGAGTCTTCCAAAAATGAGGTAATCATTTTTACCAACTCATCCAAGTTCATTTTTTCTTTTACATCCTCCACATGTGTTGTTACTGTGATTAAGTAATAAAATAGTATCATATATATTCATATATGTTATTATGATTATGGGATAACTATTTTCCATTATTTATCAATTCTATGAAAATTTAAAGCACCACCCATGCGTACGCACAACTTACCATCTCCATGCTATGGTGTAATTTGTTTTTCATGACCACATTATTTTGATGGGAATAATATTAGACATAATGGATATACATAATCAATATTAAATGACATTGAAGATATATAATTAATATACTATTCAATACCTTATCCATTCACCACTAAGGGAATGATATCGTCGCTTGTTTGTATGTATGACCTACTATCTTCATGACGCGATGAGATTTATATTCCATATTAACCATTAAATAATGATTATGAATATATATATAATGAGTATGTAAAATATCTATGAACTTAATTTATATATATATATGTGAAATATATATACATATCATATTCATACTAAATAGGACATACATGAAAAAACATGCATTGGAAAATGATGCAGTTAACATAAGAAACAAGAGTAATATCATAATATTATTAACAAAATGATATAATATGATCAAATATAATATCATAAGCATGGATATAGATATTTTATAAATTAATAACATCTTTAAATACATATATAATATGTCAAATCACATTTAACTAATGGAATGTATAAGGTAATGGTTCATTTCATAATATCATTATTATTCGGGGATCTTTATACATAAGTATTGGCTAAGAAATATTTATCTTTGATGTATAGGTTTCTTATAATTGTTTTCCAAACTATTTTAATTATCATACATCAAATGTTTAATGTATTCATGCCATATTTTACATTTTATAAAATATTTGTTAGGATTTTTTTAGATTTCTAAACGAGGTACTAAATGACTTTTTGATAAAAATAAGGAAGATATATCTTCTAAAACTAATGTGGAATGAGTATATTTTTATACCATCACGAAAAAATAATGATTTAAAGCCTCTTATATAGTATTATAAGGTTTAATTCAATTAAATTTCTTTATTTTTAAATTACACGACCTCTAAAATAAATTATTTCTTTGAAAAAGAGGGACATTTCCATCATGAAAGTTTTAATGATTTCATTATAGTATTTAAAATTATGTAAAAATAATTATTATAAATATTTTTTTGATTTAGGATGATCTATTATGATACCATATACTATATTTTATTACTTTCTTTGTGATTTTTTTTAAAATGGATGTGCTATTTTGGTACAATTAATGGAATATTGTTTAAGTATTCCCATCTAATATGCTAGTTTTTAAATATACAAGTTTATGTTAATTATGTTTCATCCTTTTCATATGAAGAATAAATTGGACCTTTTATCTAATGGGTGAGGCCTAAAATAGACCCTCAATTCATAAGTAGGTCTCATGAGACAAACTAGTTTGAGTATTGGCTGATTTATTACCTGTTATGTATGGTGTCCAGGACGGAGCCTTGATGGTATGTTTATGATGTCTATCATTATGAATTCCCTGGTTATGAAATTTCATATAGATATTCAAGTTGATTATTATATTATTAAAATATCCATGTGATTTAAATATGGAATTATATGATTTTCATATATTCTTTCTATATTTTGCTCAAGATTATATTTAAATGTCATTTTTTCGAGTTATACACCTTACATTAATGTTTATTTTTATTAATCATAATAGATTCGACTATATTATTACAATTATAGGGCATTTGAGATTAAAAATTTGTTATGATTTTGTTGTGGATTCTAGGATGTGTATGATAATTGATATTTAGGTCATTTCTAATAAATAATGGTGTTCTAATATGATTTTATATGTTATACATTATATTGTAAAATTTAATGTAAGGTGTTTGAATATAATATGGATTCCAAAAATTCATAAATTATTGGTCCTTTGGGATATGAATATTGTATCTTTACCCTTGTAATAATGTGAGGCACGATATTTTTTCTTTATGGGACATGGTATTTTGCAGTTAAACCCAGAATGCTCTACCAGATCCTTTACATCGACACTAAAGGTATTCCCCTTAGGGGTATAATCTATCAAAGGTTCTTCTAGATAAATCAAGTACAATAATATGATTGTAAAATAACAACATAAAGAGTATATACATATTGGTAACACTTTTTGGTGTCTCATAATCAGTAAATTCCTCAACCTTCTTCTGAAACACTTCTAGTCCTTCCATTGAGATGACATATTCCAAAAAGAGAACCTTTGAAACAAGAACTGGTTCTACGATAGCTTCCATGTGACATGTATTCATAGAGCATGTCTAGAACCATCGTATTATGTGTCACATGTTCCATTTCGAATGCATTGGATTCATGGATTACACTAATAATGACTACCATGAACTGATCTTTAAATGGATTGGGATCAAGTCCATAAGTATCTCGTTTATGGTGTGGCATGAAAATTTCCAAAGGGTATCAAAAGATACTAAAAAACCATAATATCTTTATAAATATACTTCTATAATAGGTTTCTACCCATAAAAAACATACAATAACCCATCTAAAGGGATACTCTCTGACCCCCTTGCCTCCATATTCTAGGAAAATGCGTCATCCATTCTCAGGTGTGGATACATTACCTCATGTCACCATTCTCAAATGACACTAATCCATGTCAATCCTCAATCCCTCATCCTCCTATAATGTGAACAACATAGGGATTCAAAGATATGAAAAATCGGTCTTATGTATCCCCTGATCTTCAGACTTCTCCAACTACACATCCAAATCTTATATATATATAGGTTCATAAATTATTGAAGTGAACATATCGGGTCATCGTGTTGTAATTCCATATAAGAAACAAACACATGATGGTGAGATAAACCTGTCACATCCTTATTGAAGCCCACTCAATGAGAAAAATGAAATTAAAAAAAATGAATAAATACCTATGTATGGATATTATTTTCCCAATAATGGAAACAGATGAAAAAGGCAGTTGGGAGATGCAGATCCCACGATACATCAATGGACTCATCATGTGAAAATTATAAGGTCATGTGATGGATCCACACATATTGTGTAACCTATAGTGTATCTCAAAGAACTGATTTCCACAAGTCCTACTACTCATGAAAAGGCACTATGTACAATCAATGGTCACATATATATAGCCATATAATCTCCACTAGGCCACGTAATACATCTATAATAGACCTGAAAATCAAACATAAATTTCTACGGAAAAAAAATAGGAAAATATTCCAAGGTAAGATAGATCTATAATTCATAACATTCATACGATGCATCACCAATGGGAAATTTTATTATATTTTAATTCATAAAACCAATATCCCATGAACATTAACAACTGAAAAAATAAGGAAAGGTAATAATATTGAAGGTGGTGAGAGCTACTCTCAATTACTGAACAACGTGTGATGCGTCACCAGTAGCCCGTAAGACATCGTGAGTCTCTAGTGACATACTATACTCATATAATAAATTCCAATTTGATATTTAGACTCATCTCATAGAATTACTCATGTATGTCCATGAAACCATGCACATCCCTCTTTGATCTATATGAAAAAATTGATGAATTTGTCCATGAAATGGTCTCACTCCTCTATAGGAATCTAGTTTGTAATGTGATACATCATCCAAAAATAGATCTATTATATTTTAAATTACTCTTGTAATCTCACAGGACTCCCCAACAATTTTAATATAAAAAAAAAGAATAAAAGTGGTAGGAGGTTAAAGCCTCTTACGATCATAAAATTTTTGAAATGTGCAGAGGATGTCCACAGTGTGGTCCTGCGAGACTCTTCGACTAGCCACCTAGATCTCGGAGACTCCCCCAGACAAGCCACCCTTACCTCACAAAAATTTCCCATGAAGGAAATCATTTATCTCACTAAGTCCTTTCAACATGAACATTGATCCCACAAAGGCCCTTTATAAATATAAATATGAAAATATGGAGGTCCTTTAGAATAACTGTAGGATCAAACCCCCCCCCCCCCCATTAATAATAAATAATCTAATAAATGTGGATTTAGTGGGAGGGACTCAAATAGATGAAAATCAATAGACACCCCCAATGTTATCCACGGAAAAGTCTCTTGAATACGCATGGTGGAAGAACCCTTCATTAATTCCATCTTGGATCTGCACCAGATACACTGTGAAAACTAGTGAAAAACTTGTGTTGGGGGGCCAATATATTCTTCACCCATCATGAAAAATGAACTACTACCTATCGCAACCAAGAGAATAAATTATTTGAATTTTCTACAGGAACTAGAGAGGATCCATTAGAGTAAAATATATCATGAATGGAAAGTCTTTAGTTATGTAATATTCCATAAAATAGCTTGAGAGATCATGCTCTATGCATAAGTAACTTCGTGTGATCATTCATAGATCTCTCAAATGATCTCTAACAAGGCACATGATAAACATCCCACATATCTTTAAGATCAACAAAGACATCATAGTAAATAAATCTAAGGATTTAAAAATATAATATTTAGAGTAATGACTAAAATATGAATTCTAATGAAAAAAACATGTTCGTTGACCCTCATGTGCTTTGTGTGAGTCATATGAGACACGTGATAGCACCTGTACATGTTTCCCAGATCTTGTTATGCTCTTTGAGCCTGTTATTTGGGTCATGAAAAGTCCTACATATATCTTAGGTAATTAATTATAGACTTCCTGGGCACTCCAAATTAATATTGAGAAGTCCTAAGAGATCTTTGCCCATGTTTTTTAGGTACTTTAGATGAATCATTTGAATCATTTGACGGGGTCCACCCATGTCAGCCATGTTTTACGAAAGCACCTAAAAATGTAAACTAGATCTCATGACATCATTTGAGAAAGTCAGATGAGACTCATGCTTCCCTCCAAATGTGTCCACCACAACATAAAACACCCCGAGAAACATGTCGTAATGACTCTCTTGACACACTCCATGTGTATAAGCCATATCTTATGATGAAACCATGTAAAATCAACTTCATCATCCAAAACATCCTAGAAATGCCACCCATGTCATGTGATGGCCTCTGGGACAACCCATTTAGATCTCGAGATTTACTTTAGAATAGTCAACTGTGACATAAATAACTTCTAGACAAGAATTCCAGGTTAAATTTTCATAAAATTCCTTGATAAAATTTTCAATACTCATTGTGTTAGCCTTGATTAATGGGGAATCATCAGTATGTAAGCTTGGATAAAGGGATATAGGAAGACATGAATTCCTACCATATTCATGATTACTAATCCTACTATCCATGAGGTCTGAGCTCCATATTGATTATCCAGGGAGATCCCAGTTCTAATGTCCCTTATTCACAATGAAATGACATTGATTACTTTACCTCCCTGTTTCTCACAAAGATAAAGGCTAACAGAAGATTAGGGAATTACCATGGCCATATCATTTTCTCCGTAAACCACCAGAAAGATAATGGAATAAGAAAACTATGAGAACTCTTATTCTATTCGTAATCGGGATACGTAATACTCTAATATAAGGTTTGACCTCAAACGATTACCCATTTCAGTGAAAGTACTTTTATGAGTCTAACAGATCAGTCATCGAGACCCAATAAATTCCATCACATGATCATTATACCTCATCCATCAGAAGAACGATGAAAATATTGAATTATGATAACTCTTATTCCCTCCATTATCAGGATACGCTGGACTCCTTCTATTTTCCTGATCTCAAATAAAAATTTAATTCATTGCAATCCTTATGGTAATGGAATTTTCAACCATAATGACCCAATCATTACCAAGGGATAATAACTCAAACTCATCCATCTGCAGATAGATAAATAAATTTATCTATAATAAATCCAAATACTACCACAACTAGGATATATAGAACATCACTCTGAGGCATGAGTTCCATAATAAATATTATTTGGTAAGTCCCAACTCAAACGTCCCAAAACATGAGCAATGAAACATTGATTAGTTTACATCCCTTTTTTGTCACACCAATCATAAATCACATGGTTTTAGAATACTAAATAATATTGTATTATATGTCATAATTTTCTATGGTAATAATGTAAATATTAGTGTGTAAGGAACAAAAAATGGAAATCAGAAACATTAATTCTCTATATAATTTGGATACAGTGTATGTCCCTCAAGGGCTATAGATTGAACACCTGGTATCCCACATGACCTGTATAAGTCCTCTCCAAATGATGTTAAACTGCATGGGTCAGAAGAACTATGTGGTTTTTCATTCCTATAATGATCATGATATGCAGGACAACTCATAATGGCATAAAACAATTCTATGAATATTAACTACCTCCTTGCATAACAACACATTATATATCACTAGCTTATATTGATTCAATACATAACTGACCACCCATTAATTGAAAATGATAGAGAACCATATATACATATATATGGATTCATTAATGAGATTCTAGTCTTTTATCAAATATAAAAAAAATGAACACATGAGGGATTTTACTGTAACTAGTCCTGTATTAGAATTTGAAGATATACATGAATGTATCATACATCTATTGGAGTGTACCATAATATGAAATAATTCACCATAAAGGGTTTGATGATCCTGACCTCCCATCTTATTTACTAATTCATGTCCCCAAGAGACAGTAGTCTTAAAACCATGTTTGATCACCTGCCTTCGAAAGGTAGGATTATACTCAGTTATATATGAGTGAATCATTGGTATTTTCTAGTATGACCATCAATGGAAGACCTATGTTCACGATTAGTTAAAAAAACCCCAAACACACACACAATCAATATATTTGGTGTATCACTTCCACAAATCTCCTCCTAATGAATCAAAAATGGGGATCCTAATGCAAATCTCTCTAACGATAAAATGATCAGTTATTATCATTCAAATGAATTTTTTCCCACTTCAAGAAAACATAAATCATTAAACCAATCTAAATAACTTTAATAATATAAAATTGGTTTATAATCTAACAATCCATTTTGTCTTTACACCATATGAAAATGATAATGTAAAATCTAACGTGAATCTCTCAAACAATTGGACAATAATGTGTTAGGATACATTGTTATTTCATAACATATAAAAATCCCATAAGACCGGAGTGATCTTACAGATGATCCCCTATAATAGAGGTTCTTGTAATTCCATCCTCTCATTGAAATTATATGTGAGAAGAATGTCATAATTAGGAAAATAATTATATTTTTCTCACCCTACATGTCTGACAAAGCACATCATTTTTACAATATTATAACAATCGGTATCCTGGTTCATTGTTTCCTTCATGACTATAGATACTCTTCTCAGAAACGAAAACCCAACCCAATACAATGAATTCATTATAAACCCTTAAATTTGTTATATAATCTTTAAATTTGACCCCTGTGGGATTCATATCGATTTTAACTTCTAGAAAAGTCCAAAAACAGGTATAAAAAATGATAGAATGTGAGTACCACCAACATAGTATAATCCTGAACATGGATTCCACCCGTGAGGTTCTCCAAGACCATCCTATAGTGAGTTTTCATTACCCAAGGAAGGTAGGTTCTTTTCTAGTATCCATCATTTCTGAAAAAAAAACCTTGGGGATCTAGTCCCCTGAGAGTGAAAAACATCCACATTCAGTCTCTGATAAAGGTGGATTAGGAATCCAAATACAGATCCCTTTCAGTTATGGTTTCACCAAGGAGGCACCTATCAACCGCCATCACGAACACCATCCCAATGGTACCCACTAGTAATCTACTGATTATACCACCTGGCATAGTTACACCTCTTTATTCCCTTTCATGGTTATCAGGGAAGGCTCATCTCGGGATAATGGTGCTGGATATTCTAGAGAGAAATCATTTCCCACTCTTACTGAAGATTCCCATTTTCATATCCTGATAGGAACCAACCAACATGATCAGATTATTACTAACATAGTTGAAGTCTATGGGCAATTTCATCCATTAGGTATGGGGGAGTCACATATTCCTACCCATGTGCATGAATCCCACCCTAATTTTTCAATGGTATAAGGAGAAAAAGTGGGTGCATATCCCCACATCAAACGAAGACATTTGTTGGCATATAATGGAGACCAATAATGTGTAGAATTATATCCTTAATATAAAATTTATATAATTATAATATATTTTAGCCACAACTAAAGAACAATGCTTCTATATTGCAACAGAGTTGTAGACAATGTGATATGTGCATACTTCTATCCCTACATCTAGGGATACATAACACTCCGATCATTATGAACAAGTGGTTATAACAAAGTAAGATCACAGTATTTCTCCCATCCAAGAAGATTGTCATAATACTCCTATAAAATATGAGGCATCAAATCGGGCCCATACACCCATTACTATCAAGGCACATTATGTGACAGAAACACGTGCATCGAGATAGGGGAACATGCATATTGAAAATGTTAATTGATATATTCCAAAGGAGTAGGATCAGGATCGTATCCATGTTTCGGTCATTGATCACCATGTTGGAGGAGAACAAGAATTGGGACACGCCCATATTCCAATCAAATAAGTCCACTAGAAAAATCAAATTGCCGAGGATCAGGCATATATCATAGTTTTGGCCAGGGATAACCATGTGAGAATGAAACAATCCAAATTACATTTTCATATTCATTTTACTGTGTCCACTTGGAATATTCCAACAGATTATAAATATATGTAATATAATCATACATCCATCGATGAATGAATGTGGCCAAATCATTTCCATGAAACACTAAAGGAGGCTCATATTCTTTTTCCCATTCTAGAGGTTGGTCGGTATATTTGAGAGGGGAATGGATATTCAAAACCAGCACACATTCTAATTCCAACCATGTCTCACCTGGAGAGAGTGACATAGGCGTTGATTTAGGCTCATATTTGAACCATGAATGTCAAGCGGGATATCCCAAATGCTCATGGTCAGGCTCATTCCCCCAACATGACTGATACCCACCATGTGATAATGGATAAGGCATCAGAATAGGATCACATTCCTACTAAATGTTAGGCAACATATTATCATATTCTTTCAACTTCTCAGCAGCATTATCATATTTTTGTAGCACCTTATAGTTACATACATGTTTCAAAAACCCTCGTACGTCAAGCTCAAATTTCTCCATAATCCCTAATTGTATGTCCAAATATTTGAACCATATTTCATAACTTGTCACAAATTCCTAATCAACTCAATTCCAGTGTCCTTGATGTTTTTTGAGACACATTTTCAACACCATAAGGGTCTATCCACTATTAAATATAGGCTGAAGAAGAATATGTTCAATACCCAGATAGTCCTCCCCATGGTAGTATGTAGATGGATCACATGGACTCTACTCCTAACATATACAATGTAAATCCTCCCCATGGAGATATCTACCATGGATAAAGAAATAATAACCTCACCGTGACACCATTATATTGAGTGGTGCTTGAAACATTAGGTTCAACTATATATGGTTACCCATCAACTTCCAGCAGCACTCCACTACCTTATTTTGGTGACCATTAGATCTATATTCATTGGTCTCACAAAATGGTGGAATGTATGTATAATTATGAGGAGTTTTTCATTGATATATTGATAGAGTTATTCGAAAACAACCGCCCCATGATGTTTTTCTCCTTAAATACTTATGACTATGAGATTAAAGATGATAATGAAAATGAGTTCATTCCTAATCTACCCCAAAATATGTGGGACCCTAATCTGTGGTTGATGTCCAGAAACATCCCTTATCCATGAAATGAGTTTCAACATCATAAAATAAAAAACTTTATTTTCATCAAGACCTGACAGCTATCTCCATGGCCTGAGATCCAAAACCACAAAATCATAGTTCAAATATGCCACATAACAGCTGCCACTACATCCTGACAGTTTGGTAGTTGATATTCAAATCCATTTAATGTGTCTTTACTCATGGATGGGGATAGTATAGAGACTTAAACATTTACACACCAATGGAAAAACAAAACATCTCAGATCTGGCATCCTATAATGTTATAGCCTCTGACAAAATCAGGGGATCGGGCTAAACCAAGTCTAGGTGGTCACTACAATGGAACCGCACTACTCTAGTGATACCCATACATCATGAATTATGTGCGAGGAAATCCAAAAAGATTTCAAATTGGAACCCTCGAACAAATTTGAATTCATTTTAGAGAGGGAGACCAATGTTTCAATCACTCGAACAACATCCTGTAATGAATTGTTCTCATCATGGGCTTCCATCGCAACTAGCCCTTATGTGAGCATATTTGATCTGCAAAAAATGGGAAATAATAATTACTTTTATAGAATCCATATAGGATCATACCCATTCCAATGTGCCAGGATAATATCTACCACAACCTTTACCCTTTCAATATTAAATTACAGTGATGATTCAGGTCATATCCTCAACATTAGTGAGATAACACCATCCTGTTGCACTTGGGGAATTTATAACTCAATCACCATATATAGTCTTGTCTTTCTCTAGGAGGATATAAATGAATTATTGGTGATTATAGATCACTTCCATCCCACTGAGATGGGGTAATTTATTTTTTCCTCTCTATCTTTGGAATCATGAAATCTCAATCTGGAATCATTGGATCCTCAACAAAAGGACCAATCAAGTCCAATTGTGGCCCCAAATTACCCAACCCTGTAGGGATAGGGGGAAATTTTAATGATAAATATACCTATAAATATAAGTAGTCTTCACTAGGTTTGGATGAAAATAGTATGTGTCCCACATATACCTCCGACCACAAAGAAACCTTATGTTGGACAGGGATTGTATGAAAAACTCAACCAGATAGTCTCTCAAATAACTGTTCGGAGGCAGAGACCAGATAAGAATATAAAAAATGAAATCAAACCTCGTCAGGGTCTCAATCCAAAATGAAAACAAATACACCATGATAAAAATAAAAAACCTAATGAATTTAGGAAAGACTAATCCAGAAGTATTGAGAATTATGACAGAACTACCATTTCAAGATATACCTCCATGAATTTTGTCTTTATCAGTAGAGAAGACATTGATTAATATGAAAATGAAAAGTCCCACGATATGGAAAATCTTCCCAGGGAGAATGTTGATTTGGATAAAAAATGGGGTTACATGAACCTTGAACCAAAGAAGGCTTCAAAATATTGCACCAAAAAATATAGTGTTGCCACCCCCAGTGTAACGCCCCGACCCCAGCTGCCCAGAGTCGGTGCATTAATTACTTAACATTGGCATGATCACAAGAAAGATCAAATCTCGAAAGACCGATTGGTTTAGTAGCCTTGGAAACACTAGATATAATCATAAAGTTTTACATTACATTTCAAAGTGAAAAACTACTACAACAACAAAGTCTTCATATCCACACTATTAACCCCTCATAATATCCCTGCAAGTCATTCATAATTTACTTCTTCACTACCTGGGAAAAATAAAACATAGAAAAGGGGTGAGCTCAAATGCCCAGTAAGGATAACAATATAGCGTAACATTCAAAATAAGCATAAACATTTAAGGCAATGTATAACTAAAACAAAAGCCTTTTAAACTTGAACATTTAACATAGTATGGCATAAATAAAATGAAATAATGCCATTTACTTATTCACATGGATATTCTACTAATCGAATAATCACATGCAAAAATCAATAACCACTTTCATAATGTTGGAATGCATAATGTCAAACGTTAATTTCATTGTCTAGGCCTCATCCCAAGACCTAGGGGTTACTTCTAACCGGAACCCAACCCGGAGTGCCTCTAATAACCGGACACCAACCCGGAGTGCCTCTAATAACCGGACACCAACCCGGAGTGCCTCTAATAACCGGACACCAACCCGGAGTACCTCTAATAACCGGAGACCAAACCGGAGGGCTTACTTTTACCAGTCCCTAACCTGGAGGGCTTACTTTAACCAGTCCCCAACCTGGAGGGCTTACTTTTACCGGTCCCCAACCCGGAACATACTTGTTTAGCACATTCATCTAAAGAAAAGTTTGAAATATAACATAAACATTCGGGTTAAAACTAGCATACGAAATGTCAATAGTTTCACCATAAACTATGAATGGTATAAAATAGCACATCCACATTAAAACATATCACAAAACCTTCAATACAATATAGAAGTTTTGTATTATAATAAATCAACTTCATATAATCTTAAAATCCATCAAAGGATGTTGATATAGATGAAATCAAAATTCTTTTAAAAGAAGTATCTCCTTTTATTTTGAAATCATTTAAGATACATATAAAATAAAACATTTTCTTTGAAAATATTCTTATAAGCTTGTAAGGAAAGCTTCGACGATTTTATAACGGTGGAAAATAACCACACCCGCCATATAAGTTAAAAAAACATTCTTACCTCAATTCTGTCGAAAAGGTTAAAAAGGACCTTGTTTTGAAAACGACGGGAAGATTCCTTTATAAACCTCTTATAAAAAGTCAAACAAGGGTATAAATGACTTTAACCCATATTCTTGTAAATAGTAAAAATGTTTTGAAATACATTTCGAAGAAACATGGATGTGGATGATAAAGATATCCCAGTAGATTATTACGTATAATACAACCTCGGATAATGAAGAGATTGTGAAATAACCCTTACCTTGTACTTTTCCTTGGTTGGGGTAGGTTAACCTCCTGAATAATGGTGAAATAATTGATATTAAATTATAAAAGAATCATATACATTAATATGATATCATATATGATCTTTTAATATTGATTTGATAATAAAATCTTAGTATTATCGTTGTTTCGGGTGTGAACTTACTTGTTTGCTTTTGTATGTTTTGTTACGTAAGACATGTTTGTAAAGGATAAGTTGTATATTATTCAAATCCAGAATGGTATCAAGTCCTTAAACATCATTTTTAAATCATCAAATGATAATTATACTTGAATGGATACGATGGAGAATGAATCTCATCACGTTCGTGGAGACGGTAGTCCGTACGTACGCACGAACGCTACTTCCATTTAATTTTTATTTTAAAAGAATAAAATACAGATGATACATAGGTATATTACTATTCCAGTATAATATAATATTTTATACATGTTACTTAAGTTCATTAACACCATCCTTTATACGTTCCATGTGTGGTATGAACGAGTCATATCATTTTAAGGGGGCGGTAGTCCGCACTTCCTCAAATGAAATTATCGTATGTATATACAACATGAAACGAATAATGGTATGAAATAAAATGGAATTACAGAAGCTTATATATAAAATATATATCATTAATATCATATTTAATTACAGTGCCATCATAATGGCCACCATGAGAGGCGGTAAGATGTTTTTGAACAATCATCGTTTCGTGAGGCGTTAGTTTGCCATCCACAGAAACATTATGTTCATCATCCATTAGATGGAGTTGTGTGTATGTGTAGTTTGAATACTTCTTATAACAACATCCTAGTATATTGAGGATACTGGTGTTGTTACAAAAGAAGGTAAATAAAAAGAGTTTGGGGGTTGAAGAAGCAAAATAAATGAAAATAATTTAAGAGAAATCGTTACCTTTAATTTAGGTAACTCACTTTGGTTGGAACCAAAGGACTTGTTGAAATGCTTTCTGCCTAAGGGGAAGCTTCAAGGAGGAGGAGAGGGATGTGGGGAGCTTAGTTGGGCAGAGTTTGGACGAGCCAAGTGGCTTGAGAGGTGTGAGGAAAAGATAAGGAGGAGTGCCCTTTTATAAGAGGGGTGAGGGGCACTTTTGGAAAAGCTAGAAATATTAATTTATAATAAATTCATATTCGGTTTCAAAAGGCTCCAAAGTTGACTATTAAAATTTTGAGGTGGGGATGGGTCTAAAACAACTCATCCAATAGAATTTAGACAGGTTTGGGTACTTATATTAACCTTATCTTTAAGTATTAACACCAAGTTAATTAGTTTCACTTTTACAATGTCTCTTTGTATTTTTATATAATATGGTTAATAAACTTACTATATACATCCAAGAGACCCCAAAGTGGTCCATTAATGATGAACCTATCATAATATAAGTTTCTTGGCCGAACCTTAGATTTTTAGGAATTTAATATCAATTAATAATATAATATTTGTTTTAAGAACTCTTTTATGTCAATTTTGACACTATTCAATAGTTGATTTTTTTGAAACTCATAACAGATTGATTACTTCGAATAAAGTCATATAAATCAATCCTAATATATCATATTATCCTATAAAATTAGTTTAATTCATTAAAAGTTTCATATTATATTTATTTGGGTATTTATAATATCAATTATTTTAATTTTTCACTATTATAGTAATTACTGCATCATCATTGTGTCATAAATAAAATAACTATTTTAATGTCTAAAAATTATAAATAAAATATCATTATGTAAGAAATCTTTTTATCTTTCTAATGAATATTTATAATCTAAAATCCAACATGTATAACCCTATGTAACAATTGTTTTTCTAAAAGATATATGCTTGTGTCATTTTTGTATTCATTTTAACTTAATTAATATAAAGTGTCATTATCACTTACAAGTGGATCCATGGGGTCCCAAAATTGACCCAAAGATTCCCATGGTCGACCATGTATCAACCAATAGGGTTAAGACACATTTTAGGGTAATTTAGTATTATTATAATATTATTTGTTTAACCCTTATTTACCGGATTTACCCTTAACCATGGTAAATAAAATATTTACCGCAGTAATTATTCAAAATGTCTAAAAATAAAAGTTACCTATTTACACAATTTGAACATCCTGATTCCAAATATGGAATCCATTTTTCTAAATTCAAAACACAGAAGTGGCAGAAATTAATTTAAAATTAATTCCCGCTGTCAAAACAAAAAGCGTGTTTTTAAGAGATAATAACTATCAAAAGATTGACACTTGTTTATGTTCGGTTTAATTGTACAATTATGTCCAATGACCAACATTATATTAAGTGGTAAAAATATATTCTAAATATACTTTAAAACCACTCAAATTAATAATTTATCACTATTAATTATTTTGATTAAAAAAGTTGTTTTTAATTAAAATTTAGTAATTTTCACTATTCATCAAAATATGAAAGTTATCCGAAAAGTACCAAAATTTCACCTTAGGATAAATTTGATATTCCGAATCCAAAAATGAAGTCCATTTTAAAATATAAAATATATATAACTTCAAAAAGTAGGTATTACTATTCATAACAACTAGTTTGATTGGTTATGGTGTGTTAGAACTCGAAGTTGCGTACAACACACGCTACTGTTTTATCCAAAGGAAAGCGTACCGTGGACGCTTGGGAGGTTTTATTTTAAATTTTTTGATGTCTCCATTTAGTCAAAAAGTTTAAAATATTGTATTTAAAAAGGTTTCACTATTAGAAGTTGATAAAAGTGAAATACTGAAAATGAATTTGTTCTTGCATTATGACTAAGAAACTCATAATAGGGATTCTAAAATTATAAGGATTATATAAAGTTCAAAATGTAGTTAATACTATTCATGACCTTTTTTAATGGTGTGATTGAACTCGGTGTTGCGTGTAGTGCAAGTTATTGAATTATTTTTAAGAAATAACACACTCTGAAATCCTGGGGTGTTACATTCTCCCCTCCTTCAATAAATTGCGTCCTCGCAATTTGAAATTGTTCTTCGAAGATAAAAGGTTGAAAGTAGAAAATATATTTGTGGGAAAACCCACATTGGAAATTGGGTTACTAAAATTTAGTCTTAATATGAGTAAAAGAGAAATTAAAGGGTCACCACCAAATTATGATCTCGATTAGGAGAACATTGGCGGCAATTAGAGACATATAATCGGAGGAAAAACGTAAATATTTATAGGTAGTGATTGAGGTCATCAATCAAAAACAAGTGTATAATTGAGGTCCTTAAACTCATCAATCTATGATGATTTAAAGTACCATCGGTTCAACAAAATATAGGGTATTGGGATAACACATTTTTGACGTTTCAAAATATCTTAGTTGAAATCCCACATCGAAAAATGAATTAACGAGGCCTCTATTTAAAATAAAGAGTCGAAAGTATGAAGATTACTGAAAATAACACATAATAGGGTTCCATGTAAGAAAATATGGATATGGAAGGAAAATCTAGCCATCAATTATCTGATGGAGAGTGGTAGAGAACATGGCTATGAAAAGGCCAACAATCCCAAAGCCATAAATTTGTGATGATTTAAGGTACCATCTAGGACAACATTTTTGTTCTAAGTTTCTATTATTAATGTTGAGGAATTTATTTATGAGATTGGATAAGATAATAAGGAGATATACTTAGTTTATAATTAGAGTTTTATCCATTAATAAATTTCTACCAAAACTCATCATTCACTCGTAAAAAAAATTCTATTTATACTATTCATAGAGGGTTCCAAAATAAACGAATTTATAATTCATCTACCAGATCTTTTAAACAACTACTTTATTTAATCCAGGACATCTCGTGGGATAGTGGTAGGTGATACACCCTTGTCGCCCTTTGGTTGCGGGTTCAAGTCTCGCAGCCTTGCCGGACGCGACGGGTTGCCGCCCGACCTCCGGGTTGTCCTTTTATGGCAATCCAAAATAATCCAAACTAGAACTATCCAAAATACTTCTGTCCAAAATCACAGTCCAACATTCATAAGGAAGGTAAACATAATATAGATCCTTTTTACCCCGTAATAGCATATGAATACCTTCATCATGTATTACCATATTCCTTATTGATTACATTCATGCTCCCTTATTCCATATAGAATGCTGGATATACTTCATTAATCCAAAAATGTTTTAAACCCCAACAATGATGGAATATACAAATCATTAATCAGTTCCAAGGTAGTCAAGAATATCCAATATAATTTATCCAAAACAATCACATATTATTCCAAAATCACTACCTCAGTATCAGAACTATATTATGGTTTATCATTCTCTCAACCATATATTTTCCAAAAATCTATCCTGCTAATGAGTCACTTTTCTTTGTTCCACACAATCTCAAGTCCTTAATGAAATAGTACTGCAGTACAATCCTTATATACTCCATAATTATTATAACAAGTACATTGTTTATACAAAGCTCAATTGACATAATCAACATAAGAACTCTAATCATTCCTCTTCATCTGTGGTAGTATCATAACTTGATTATTATCCAATAACATCATTTGCGGCATAGTCTGATGACTGGGACATAGGTTCGCGTAGTGTCCAAACTCCTTGCAAATGAAGCATTGTATATTTAAAACCATTTTCTTACCCTTGCAGTCACGTACTTTGTGCCCTTTTCCTCCACACTTATAACAAACTCCCATTCCTTTCAGGCAAGTTCCAGGGTGTTTCTTTCCACAATTACCACATATGGGAAAATTCTTCTTTTCCCTCTTCCCTTTATCCATCTTTCTCTCTTCCATCCTTTTCTTCTCTTGCTTCCCTTCAAAGCCATAGGACTCAGTAAACTCTTTACTTATCTTATCAACACATGATATTATTTCTTCATATGATGATAATACATGGGAGACTATTTCTCTTATAAATTCTAGCTTAAGACCATGAAAGATATGATCCTTCCTTCTCTTTGGATCATGTGCATTTCTGGAGTTCTCATTCCTTCTACTGGGCGCCATTTCTAAACAATGGCATAAACTAGATCAGTTTATGAATCAAAATACATAATCCCATACTTATAAAACACCTAACATAAATTGAACTATTTATGGATATAATCCATAATCATAAGAATGTTTTCTTTGAGGAAGTATATACTCATAATCCCTTCAAAATGATTTGTAAAGAAAATGAGAGTTATCTTAAGCATATCCCCCGGGAGTGTCGTAACCAAGAGTGCAGCAAGGCCCGTTGTCGTGCACCAGTTATCGTTCGAGTCTAGCTCAAAGCGGTGTTTTCGGGTTTTACCCCTAGGTACATCTGTGCCAGAGCCGCCTCTACCTGCTCGTATCCAGACAGGGATGTATTGCTTGGAAAACTCACAAAATCTCTACAATACCAAAATTCTAGGAAGTTCTTCTATACTAATCCTCAAAGTTCATCTTAGGTATACGTGCTCTAATCAGAGTTTATCTAAATCTAGCTTCCAAGGTTTGTACTAAACTTCCTCTGATACCAACTGTAACGCCCTGACCCCAGCTGCCCAGAGTCGGTGCATTAATTACTTAACATTGGCATGATCACAAGAAAGATCAAATCTCGAAAGACCGATTGGTTTAGTAGCCTTGGAAACACTAGATATAATCATAAAGTTTTACATTACATTTCAAAGTGAAAAACTACTACAACAACAAAGTCTTCATATCCACACTATTAACCCCTCATAATATCCCTGCAAGTCATTCATAATTTACTTCTTCACTACCTGGGAAAAATAAAACATAGAAAAGGGGTGAGCTCAAATGCCCAGTAAGGATAACAATATAGCGGAACATTCAAAATAAGCATAAACATTTAAGGAAATGTATAACTAAAACAAAAGCCTTTTAAACTTGAACATTTAACATAGTATGGCATAAATAAAATGAAATAATTCCATTTACTTATTCACATGGATATTCTACTAATCGAATAATCACATGAAAAAATCAATAACCACTTTCATAATGTTGGAATGCATAATGTCAAACGTTAATTTCATTGTCTAGGCCTCATCCCAAGACCTAGGGGTTACTTCTAACCGGAACCCAACCCGGAGTGCCTCTAATAACCGGACACCAACCCGGAATGCCTCTAATAACCGGACACCAACCCGGAGTGCCTCTAATAACCGGACACCAACCCGGAGTACCTCTAATAACCGGAGACCAAACCGGAGGGCTTACTTTTACCAGTCCCTAACCTGGAGGGCTTACTTTAACCAGTCCCCAACCTGGAGGGCTTACTTTTACCGGTCTCCAACCCGGAACATACTTGTTTAGCACATTCATCTGAAGAAAAGTTTGAAATATAACATAAACATTCGGGTTAAAACTAGCATACGAAATGTCAATAGTTTCACCATAAACTATGAATGGTATAAAATAGCACATCCACATTAAAACATATCACAAAACCTTCAATACAATATAGAAGTTTTGTATTATAATAAATCAACTTCATATAATCTTAAAATCCATCAAAGGATGTTGACATAGATGAAATCAAAATTCTTTTAAAAGAAGTATCTCCTTTTATTTTGAAATCATTTAAGATACATATAAAATAAAACATTTTCTTTGAAAATATTCTTATAAGCTTGTAAGGAAAGCTTCGACGATTTTATAACGGCGGAAAATAACCGCACCCGCCGTATAAGTTAAAAAAAACATTCTTACCTCAATTCTGTCGAAAAGGTTAAAAAGGACCTTGTTTTGAAAACGACGGGAAGATTCCTTTATAAACCTCTTATAAAAAGTCAAACAAGGGTATAAATGACTTTAACCCATATTCTTGTAAATAGTAAAAATGTTTTGAAATACATTTCGAAGAAACATGGATGTGGATGATAAAGATATCCCAGTAGATTATTACGTATAATACAACCTCGGATAATGAAGAGATTGTGAAATAACCCTTACCTTGTACTTTTCCTTGGTTGGGGTAGGTTAACCTCCTGAATAATGGTGAAATAATTGTTATTAAATTATAAAAGAATCATATACATTAATATGATATCATATATGATCTTTTAATATTGATTTGATAATAAAATCTTAGTATTATCGTTGTTTCGGGTGTGAACTTACTTGTTTGCTTTTGTATGTTTTGTTACGTAAGACATGTTTGTAAAGGATAAGTTGTATATTATTCAAATCCATAATGGTATCAAGTCCTTAAACATCATTTTTAAATCATCAAATGATAATTATACTTGAATGGATACGATGGAGAATGAATCTCATCGCGTTCGTGGAGACGGTAGTCCGTACGTACGCACGAACGCTACTTCCATTTAATTTTTATTTTAAAAGAATAAAATACAGATGATACATAGGTATATTACTATTCCAGTATAATATAATATTTTATACATGTTACTTAAGTTCATTAACACCATCCTTTATACGTTCCATGTGTGGTATGAACGAGTCATATCATTTTAAGGGGGCGGTAGTCCGCACTTCCTCAAATGAAATTATCGTATGTATATACAACATGAAACGAATAATGGTATGAAATAAAATGGAATTACAGAAGATTATATATAAAATATATATCATTAATATCATATTTAATTACAGTGCCATCATAATGGACACCATGAGAGGCGGTAAGATGTTTTTGAACAATCATCGTTTCGTGAGGCGTTAGTTTGCCATCCACAGAAACATTATGTTCATCATCCATTAGATGGAGTTGTGTGTATGTGTAGTTTGAATACTTCTTATAACAACATCCTAGTATATTGAGGATACTGGTGTTGTTACAAAATAAGGTAAATAAAAAGAGTTTGGGGGTTGAAGAAGCAAAATAAATGAAAATAATTTAAGAGAAATCGTTACCTTTAATTTAGGTAACTCACTTTGGTTGGAACCAAAGGACTTGTTGAAATGCTTTCTGCCTAAGGGGAAGCTTCAAGGAGGAGGAGAGGGATGTGGGGAGCTTAGTTGGGCAGAGTTTGGACGAGCCAAGTGGCTTGAGAGGTGTGAGGAAAAGATAAGGAGGAGTGCCCTTTTATAAGAGGGGTGAGGGGCACTTTTGGAAAAGCTAGAAATATTAATTTATAATAAATTCATATTCGGTTTCAAAAGGCTCCAAAGTTGACTATTAAAATTTTGAGGTGGGGATGGGTCTAAAACAACTCATCCAATAGAATTTAGACAGGTTTGGGTACTTATATTAACCTTATCTTTAAGTATTAACACCAAGTTAATTAGTTTCACTTTTACAATGTCTCTTTGTATTTTTATATAATATGGTTAATAAACTTACTATATACATCCAAGAGACCCCAAAGTGGTCCATTAATGATGAACCTATCATAATATAAGTTTCTTGGCCCAACCTTAGATTTTTAGGAATTTAATATCAATTAATAATATAATATTTGTTTTAAGAACTCTTTTATGTCAATTTTGACACTATTCAATAGTTGATTTTTTTGAAACTCATAACAGATTGATTACGTCGAATAAAGTCATATAAATCAATCCTAATATATCATATTATCCTATAAAATTAGTGTAATTCATTAAAAGTTTCATATTATATTTATTTGGGTATTTATAATATCAATTATTTTAATTTTTCACTATTATAGTAATTACTGCATCATCATTGTGTCATAAATAAAATAAATATTTTAATGTCTAAAAATTATAAATAAAATATCATTATGTAAGAAATCTTTTTATCTTTCTAATGAATATTTATAATCTAAAATCCAACATGTATAACCTTATGTAACAATTGTTTTTCTAAAAGATATATGCTTGTGTCATTTTTGTATTCATTTTAACTTAATTAATATAAAGTGTCATTATCACTTACAAGTGGATCCATGGGGTCCCAAAATTGACCCAAAGATTCCCATGGTCGACCATGTATCAACCAATAGGGTTAAGACACATTTTAGGGTAATTTAGTATTATTATAATATTATTTGTTTAACCCTTATTTACCGGATTTACCCTTAACCATGGTAAATAAAATATTTACCGCAGTAATTATTCAAAATGTCTAAAAATAAAAGTTACCTATTTACACAATTTGAACATCCTGATTCCAAATATGGAATCCATTTTTCTAAATTCAAAACACATAAGTGGCAGAAATTAATTTAAAATTAATTCCCGCTGTCAAAACAAAAAGCGTGTTTTTAAGAGATAATAACTATCAAAAGATTGACACTTGTTTATGTTCGGTTTAATTGTACAATTATGTCCAATGACCAACATTATATTAAGTGGTAAAAATATATTCTAAATATACTTTAAAACCACTCAAATTAATAATTTATCACTATTAATTATTTTGATTAAAAAAGTTGTTTTTAATTAAAATTTAGTAATTTTCACTATTCATCAAAATATGAAAGTTATCCGAAAAGTACCAAAATTTCACCTTAGGCTAAATTTGATATTCCGAATCCAAAAATGAAGTCCATTTTAAAATATAAAATATATATAACTTCAAAAAGTAGGTATTACTATTCATAACAACTAGTTTGATTGGTTATGGTGTGTTAGAACTCGAAGTTGCGTACAACACACGCTACTGTTTTATCCAAAGGAAAGCGTACCGTGGACGCTTGGGAGGTTTTATTTTAAATTTTTTGATGTCTCCATTTAGTCAAAAAGTTTAAAATATTGTATTTAAAAAGGTTTCACTATTAGAAGTTGATAAAAGTGAAATACTGAAAATGAATTTGTTCTTGCATTATGACTAAGAAACTCATAATAGGGATTCTAAAATTATAAGGATTATATAAAGTTCAAAATGTAGTTAATACTATTCATGACCTCTTTTAATGGTGTGATTGAACTCGGTGTTGCGTGTAGTGCAAGTTATTGAATTATTTTTAAGAAATAACACACTCTGAAATCCTGGGGTGTTACACCCAGGATGGAACATTGCCAATGAGAACATTAAAACTACAACTGAATCACCACAGTGAATATTTTAAGATCCATCCCCTAAGGAACAATTGTCACAATTTTTTATTGAAATGTGAACTCTCCAACATGACTCCCCACTGATGCGGAAATAACCTCTCCATAACCATGGAAATCATTATTCCACATAAATAATTAAGGATAAGTGATACATAAGGAGGGACCACCTAATTGGAAACCTATAACTCCCTATGGATGGGAGACAACTCATATATAGTTCCCCATAGTTACATAACATTATAGTGTCCCTGGATACTCAAATAGAATCCATAGAAGGCAGATGCAGGAATGTAGACCCTGAAAATAATCCATATCCCAAATGTATTGATGATATTCCACCTCTAAAAAACATCCAAAGTCATAGCTTCTATACCATTGATGGTGTAGGAATCTCTGGACAACTTCTCACACACTTTGTATCCCTAAGTGGGTTGATGATGGGAAATCATGATCAAAATGAAAAAAAAAGATGAGATGTTTCGTATAAACTCAGATAGGGCTAGCCATTGTTTCGTATCACATCCTTCTAGCAGGATGTGTTAAATGATGGGAAGACCTTCACCATCAATTATGTTATTATTCCACTTCCACGCTGATAAATACACTGATCTTCAACTTTCGTAACTTCAAAAAATAATGGAATGAGAGGTGTTTGATATCATAACAAGGTGTAATGGATTAACCTATTCACTCATCATCCCTATCTCAAAATAAAAATTGATGGAATTCTGTTCTAAAAACATTAGGGATGAGTTTTAGAAACCTCTGATCACTACAAAGTATCAAGGTGGGTTCTTGTATTTTTCTAAAACAAAACAATATCTTTGAGAGATTATTTAGAAAACCATATCCAAAGCACGACTGATACATAAAATATAGTGGGAAAAGTTGGGTAGATAAGAAGTTGTAGTTGTCACCCTCAAGCCCACTATAGTGCCAATCCACACACCAAGGCGGCCTCCAAGCCTCAAAAAATAATTCTATTGAGTAGTGGTAAACCCAAAATTATTCTAGACCATAATAATAGGGAAATTAGGGTTGCTCAATATTTGAGGAATGAATGATCAAAGTATACTAAATCTAAAATGAATAGGCCTATGATTATTTCTTGACCTCTATGTAAAATAAACTGAACAATCATACACAAACATGATATATTGATGAGGTCATCATCATCGATCATCCCAACTATTTCCCTTAAAATTTAAGGATCAGTCATTATATCATGGATTATTTCATCTTCAAATAAATACTTCATGTTATGTTCGAATTTTGATAGGTGGAACTAGAAAACACCCAAGTGAAGGTGGTTTGAAAATCTATCATCTAGTCAGAAGAATATTATTGTCCTTAGAATGTTCTAGAAACGAATGCACAAAAATATGATAATTGGATGACTTGAAAAAACTATTTATTGAGCTCACACTACCCCCTAAGAATAGTTTTGCAGATTTGAAATAACTCCACAACCTATTATGGAAAAATCATTTGTACCTTTCAAAGTTGGGCATGACAACATGAATCATGAATAAATAGAAAAGGATGAATGATATTATGATCCAATTCAATACCTAACTCTTGTATATTTATATCATGCAATATACATAGCACGGGAACTTCCTTACCAACCATTAACCTCATTGTATTAAGAGCTGATTTTGGGTCTTATCAAAGTGATTCACTAGTTAGATCCCACATGTGTATATTATAAAACCCTAAATATGAATTTACATTACATAACTAGTGAATGGAAGGATGTATGAACTATATCTAAGGATAGTAGGGTTAACATAGATTTCTTCAGACCCAGTATTCTTATCACATGTCCATTGAGAGCATATACACCACTGAAAGTAATGTAATTAACTGTAGTGGGCCTAAAAGAGTAATAGTGGTTCCCTAAAGTCCTTCTCCAGTTGTCAGCATTTGATTGAATTAAATGATTGCATATTGTGGGTTTAATGTATTCAACCTATAAAATGGAAAATTCTGGTATTACCTGCATCACTGGTAGCTAATGTCCCCTCAACTACTGCACATGATCCAGACACAAACACATCAAATTCTCTTCTCCCATACCGCATCGACTCTTGCACATCATTCCTAAGAGAAACCGCATTCTGGGAAGTTTTGACCACTGGTAGATAAGTACAATGTTCTAAAATTCATGGATGAAGTCCTAGGAAAGATCTAAGTCCTTGGTGTGCTACATATTTCAAAATAACATAGTGAGGACATTGTTTAAGGAGTTAAAATTGCACATGAGTTCATGCTAGAAGTCGCTATATACGTGGTCTATCATGTGGAGACAATTCCCTAGGAATTTCATGTCTCTATCTCATTCAATAATCAAGAATATGAAGGGTACATCCAAGGACTAATCAAAACCATACATGTTTCGGGAAGACTCAATAATTCCAATGTTGGTTATTATTTATAAAGGATTTGGGATCAATTTCTTCCAACTTCAAACCCTCCAACATTTTGGATATAGAGAAGGGGAATTATCCTACATAAAGATAACCATTCAAGGGTGTGATATGTTTGTGAAAAATTCCCCTCATGAAGATCAAACAATAATGGAAAATCAAGCTATAGCCACAGTTCCAACTAGACGTCACACGTATTGGAATAGATATAGCTAAATTTATATCTATGATTTTATTGGTCTATAAACATTGGTTTCAACCATGTTTATAGCCCATGTAAACCACAGATATAGCCCAAAAATAATGTGCGCCCAAATAGATTCAATCTTTGTACCACTTCTATGTGCAACATCCATCTATCCACTACATCACAAATGCATTTACATATATATATATATAGTTTTTATTATTAAAAAACATGGATATAGCATATAAACTGTGGATATAACCATTCCCGCAAATTTTTTATGGTTTATTTTTTGGCGCATAAAGGTAGGAGACCTAAAGCCACATTTTTTAGGAACCGTGGATATATAAACTAAAATAAAACTCAACAGCCATGGTTTTACAGAAACCATGAATATAAACCATGAAGAAAATTATATATCCATCGTTTTACCCAAACCATGGTTATAACCCTTGAAAAAGACTATATAGCCACAATTTACCAATACTGTTTCTATAGCCCTTGAATAAAGACCATATAGACACGGTTTTACCCAAATTATTGCTATTTACCTTGTAAACTGAACCTATATCCACAATTTTATCAAATCATGGCTATATCCATAGAAAATAAAATACTATAGCCATGGAACAGTGAAACTTTGGCTATAGCCGTTGAATGTAAACCATAGATCCATGGTATTATTTAAAATTGGTGCTATAGTCTTCATATAAAAACCTATAGCCACGATTTTGGAAAACCATGGCTATTGGTTCGTGTCAATAGACCAGTTATCTAGTACTAAAATGCAATGATGAGATTTTGTAACTCACATTTGATACTATGTTCATGAGTATTCTAGATGAAACAACTAATACTGTCCTACTCAGTAGGCCCTATCTCCATTAAGAAATGGTGGTATCAACAAAACTCCATCTGTTTCTGAAGTACCCCATCAATGAAAAATTTCTCATAATTCATGGTGAAAACTCTTGATTTGAGACTTTTAGAGCGATATATGATGAAGAATATTTATACATGAAGGGGGAATTCAAGTAATGGAGGATGATGAAATATGGGCTTTAACACCTAATGGCTTGGGGACCACCCCATTGAATCTATGTAGTATGATCTATAGTGACTATGTGATCTTCATAATTTTGGTCGAGGTATCAGATCAAATCCATGAGGTCAAATCCTCTCCTGTCCGTAGTGACATTATAAAAATAAATCATCATCGATATCTCTATGTGATGACTCATATATAATGGGATGATAATGTCTCTTAAAATTGTCTCCCTCCCCATGATAGTGGTATATGATCCCTCATATTTCATGATTCATATGAAAATTCATTAATTAAATAATAATTAGAGAAAGATGAGGATGATATCAAGAATACTCATCCAGTATTCGAAGAAGGTGTCTCCACCAAAATAGATTAGCTCAGACAAAGATATCAAAAAATCTAAGAAGACCTGTGACCAAATATAATTAGTGCCTCCATTCCCTTTAAAGAGCATGATATATATATTTCATTTATAGAGAAGCATCGATATGTGTTCGCCTATAACTATATACTAAATCCATATGTTGATTTCCACCATCATGTACAACCAAAGGATAATTGAGCATTCAAATAGGCAACCAAGAGGATGCACCCCACTTATACCTCTAATGTAGAGGTAGAATTAGATAATTAGAATAAAGAAAACTTTTTATGTGAGCTGAAATACCCATGATGGATTTCCAACATCATCCATGTTACGAAAAATATTCAACATATTATGGTATTCATTGATTTTAGATACCTCAATCGACATTTCCCAAAGGATGAGTTCCTATTGTAGATAACAGAACACTTAATCGATTCAATGACTAACTTTTAAGCCCTATACTCCATAGAAGAATACTCTATTTACAATCATATCATGATATCCCCCAAATATATAGAACCATTAAGATAGATTCCCAAAAGAGAACTAATGATATCATGTCATTCCCATTGGATTAAAGAATTATAGCACTACATATCACCATGCCATGAAAAACATATTTAATCCATTCCCAAAAAAGGATAGTTTAGTGATATGTTAATGAAATAGTTGCTAAATCCTAAAAATGATGCGATAACATCAAATATTACCATGATATTTTATACGAACTGTGGAAAAACATTATAAAGATAAATATGTTTAAATTCACTTTTAGGGAAACATTTGAAAAAATTCCTTTCCTTTGCGGTGTGCCACTGTGACTTGTAGGTTGATCCAGATAGGGGTAGCTCTATTTTAGCTATGTCGCCTCCTATAAATCTCATTTAATTGAGGGTAATTTATTGTAAACTTTCTTATATTAAGAAATTCATCACCAAAATGGATATTAGAGTGCTCCCCTTCATCAGGATATTTTTGAATGGAATCACTAATTAATTGAAATGTGACTATCAAAAAGCCTTCAAAATTCATTAGTGCTTACTTCCCCCCACTATTTTTGATGTCTCGGGTGGATGGAAGGCCACTAATCTTATATGTGGATTTTATGGATTTCTCACTGGGCACCCTCCTCACTCAGAAAAATGATGAAGGGTGTGATATTATTCTATTATTCTTCAACCAGAAGATGATATCTACTGAGACTATATATTATGATGTTGATAATAACAACCTTACAGTCATATTTATGGTGAAAATTTTGAGGCGTTACTTATAGAACCATAATGTTTAATAGGTCTCTATATTGTTCAACTTTAGTAAAACCTTGAACTTACAATTTTTATAGAGTTCTTGGCTTGATGGGTTGCCATTCAGAAATAATATGGAAATCTATTCATAACATATATGTAAATTAAAGGTAAATCCCTAACTAATTTCCTTGAAACACATTTTGACCCAGAAAATACACTAGTGGACACCGAGCTTCCAGATGAGGAGGTCTTCTATCCCCATTACACTCCTAGTAAATGTGATATATACTTTAATGGAGGCCCCATAATCCCTTTCTCACAATTATAGAAGACGAGATACTCAATCTCGTTATTCTAGGGATTATATTAGTCTCTCCAGAAAAAGGAGTTTTTCCATACCCTTTCTCATTATATGAAGTTTTCATAAATAATGAGGAATTATTCAAATCCCACATGTCTAGATTGGAACTAGACCAACAACTAAAAATATCTTAAATGAATATGAAATGGGACATGAAAGTAGTGATATAGAAGATCAATGGTGAATATTTCATCAATAACATGGAACTGAAACCTCTAACTAGATACATCATGATATTAATCGAATAATTTCCCTTTAATTCTACATTGAATCATGTTCCTTGATCACAGAATGCATGTGGCAATTCCCTAGATAATGAATCCTCTGTCCTGGATATCCCTAGTCACGAGGAAGAATAATTTCATATCATACATCGATGAATCTTCTCATCTGTCATTATATGTTATATGGAGAAATCAATCTGGTTAGTACAACACCAGAGCATGAAGAAACAATGACCCCTCTGGGGAGGATGGATCCCAAAATTGGTTATCTCCAAAATTGGATTCTCCAAAAATTCCAAGTGGGGATGGAATAGATTCAGTGCTGCATAGAATCCATCACTCAAAATGATGGTCCAAAATAGAAAAACTCTCTCTAAAAGATTGGATTTTATGTAATCCCCCTCAGGTTCATAGAAGAAGGAAAATTTTCTTCCATCATAGAAGAAGTATATGTATGCTCCTGCAGTGACAATCAATCTTGAACTATTATCTCCCACTAAATTATGTGGTTTTGATGTTATAGAAAAACAATGATATATGACTTCATTTAATTTACCAAGATGTATCATGTGTATTAGATTCATTAAAAATAATTCATCAGCCCCAGGAATTTATTCATATTGATATGTATTAATTTCCATTCTCATTTTGGGTAATATCAAGTTTAATAAACCAAATAGATAAAATTAAATGAAAATGTATAGATAAAGGCCTTCAATAAGACCATATAAAATAAATTCTAGAAGATGTTGAACAAATATAAGAAGTCCAAACTGGGAAATATTTTCCTTGCTTTATGGGCCTACCATACCAGCACATGTACTACCGGATTGGAAATTTCATACTCATTATTTTATAATAAAAAGGTGGTGTAACCTATTGATGTAAAATTTCATTCAATATGAATATCAATTTATGACAGCTCTCTGAAGATGAAAAATCTAAAAATTGGATCGGTGAATTGGAACAACTAGATGAGAAAAGATTGTACACACGGCACAACCTGGAGGTCCATTATAATTAGATAGAAAAGGACATTAATAGAAAGGTTGAAGTTCATTCATTCATTAATACAATACTGGTGATAGCTCTGAGAATCGAAATAATACACAAAATAAATCCCCTGAAACTAGAACCCAAGTGGGAAGGGCATTATATAATAAATTAGGGTTATCAAAATGGATCATACTCATTGGAAACAATGGTTTGGGATTTTGTCACACCACCCCAAAATTTGATATTTCTCAAGAAATACATTGCATATCTATCATTAAATTAGAATCGACATCAGAGTAATCCCCATTATATATCTTGATGATGTGATGTTAAATTATAAAAATTCATCTTGACCATATAAAAATAAAGAATACAGATTTCATTCTAGATGAATGAAATCAAACATCACGGTTCCCTACGAACTAAAAATATCATTATTACTACAATAACATGAAATTATTTTATGCATGAAACTCTAATATTTTTTCCAACCATTGAATTAATTCAATTTTATACTGGTTGATCTAATGTACTTACATGATGACATTAAATTGTAGGGAAAATGAAATTACTGCATGACTGTGAAGTGAAATGAAAATGTCCTTACCACAAGACGTAAATGTTCTTGGATCCAAAACATCACTTATCATTTAAACAAGGTGCTCTGTGTCCTTAATTAATGGCATAAAACTTCACGTATCTATAATATTAATCATCATTCACATCAAGTCACCCATGTCTTCACTGTATGACGTTAAACTGCATGAGTTTCCTTGAACTACCTATGTCTTGATTATAATTTATAATGAAATATATAGGGATTTCTCAATCATATATATGGGTTCAGCCACCACATGATACAAAATGTACATGTCCTACACTTAAATTCCTATGGATGGTGAGAAGAACCCATGTTGTTCCTTTATTTTTACACCGATCATAGGTCATGTGGATATAGAATTCTTATCATGGGATTCCCCTCACAAAAAAAGGAATAACATATTTTGATAGGCCCATCTCACTCCAGAATCCATGATCATAAATGGAATACCATGATTCCTCACTAAATGTTGTTAAATGGAATAATTAATGAACCCTACATGACCTGAAACATCACACTCCCATGAGCCTCACATGAGAGGACCACTATAGTTGGTATTGGTCTTCTACCACACCTCTAGCCACTATTAAATATTCGTTTTTTGGAGACCACCTCCTTACTACATGTAGTTAAACTGCAAGGTTCTTCAAGAACAATTTGTGGCTTGATTCTCATTTTCATGAGATATGTAGTGCTGCCCAAACTTCCATTCTGAAGCCTATCTAAATTATCACTACTTCTTCTGGTCGATCCATACTCATCATTATTACATGAATTTAAAAAAAGGGTTCCTTAAGAACTACAAGTGACTGATTCATGTCATCACATGATATGTAATGGTGCTTGAGTATTCAATCCTAAGACCAACTACAAAAATTAATGGAAATAATTCTCACCTCTATGTATAGTCCAAACCTATGTTGATTATTTACCACTCAAGAACTTTGTGTGACCTAGTTTTTGTTCTCATATGATACATGGTGATGTAAATATTTCTATCACCAAGAAGAGTAACATAAACTCAATATAATAATGTCCCTTTTCTTGAATGGGTATGAACTACACAATAAACATCCTTTTGAACTAAATCGGGTTTGATTACCATCACAATTGGATATGTAGTGACACCAATAATTCCATTCATGTGCCCATCGATGATTCAACCATTTCATGTCATGGGATACACATCTCTACCACATGACATTAAACTGTATGTCTATTTAGAACTACATGCAGGTTGGTTCACATTTTAATGAAGTATGATGTGTTTCTTGAACATTCAACATTGGGAGAAATTGCAATATTTCTATCCATTCATGTCATTAACTATGATCATACCACATGATGATAAACTAAAAAAACGTTTTTCCATACCTAATGACTCTAAAATACATGGTAAAAGTATTGTTTTCATTACATTAAAAATTCATAAAAAATATTTTCTAACCACCAGAAGAACAACTTAATAGAAAAATTACTTACTGTATGTTGGGAAAATGCATAAAAAACATCCCCACTACATGATGGAAAAATGGGCCGAGCATCACCCATCATTCATTCCTTATTGAGGGACCACAATAGACTTACCTCAATCAACTATAGTATTGTATTATTCTACAATATTTTAAGATAACATCAACACATATACCAAACATCATGTCTTGAGAACCTACGGTTTCCAAAAACCATCCATTGTCCTTGTAAAAGAAAATAGATCTTTCATTTCAGCCATGCAACTGATGCAGAATGGCTTGACACCCACCAAATGACGACATCTTTGTGCAATATAAAGGAATTTCTATTTTTTGTGAGCCTCTATGACATTGTAATGGATACTATCATCTCAATGTGTTACAAGACATGGAAAAAATTCCCTCCGCATATCATTTCTCTTGACATGAGAACCATAATCAAGGATTTATGACATTTCCATCTCCATATAAAAGTATGTTGGAGTTATGTTGAATTTGATTATCCTAATTATGATCTTGTGTGTCGTTTCATATATTACTTCCATGTGAGTCGTGTCCTTATGTTGTCGTGGATCTGGTCAATGTTATACGACCTTACGATCTATCCTATAATGGTCCAAATCCAATGACTATAAACTACTAGAAATAGAGACAAAAAACATTTGAGGTTGAAAACACACGAAGGAGGACCTGACATAAGGTAAAATCATCTTTCTAAACTCTTCGTCATCAAAGTTTATGAAAAAAATAGGGAACACATGAATAAGGAAAAAATCTCATAGGGACTATATTATAGCCCTAGTAAAATCCAATATATGCTTATCGGAACCCCTAGTTTAGGAAAAAGTTAGAGAAATTATTTTTCAAATATCCTAATCATGGGAATATGTTTTCAATAAGGTGAAACAACTTTTAGAATGCTTTAACACTTCTTGGATCATACATTCTCCATAAGTCACACTACATGATTTGGAGTGCCACAAATCATTGTAAACCTTCAATGGCGCATAAAAATAATACGTGAAATCAATGGAACCATTACATGAGTATGAAAGTATACATATGGCTTCTACATGTGTACATATGGTCACCAACTAAATGTGTCACTCCAGAAAAGACATTTTGATAGTTGTGGGCCCAAATTTCACTATAGAAGCACTAAACACCATAGTGTGTCTGAAATAATTCTGGTATTATAGTACCATATCATCATTTTGATCCATGCACTTAGATCCATGATTTACAGTCCCCTTAATAAACAATCCATGTGAATTTGACATCCTCAATGTTATGTCATTGTGTTATGTACCCTTTCTCAATGTAGTAAGGAATAACTTCATTCTCAAACCATTAATGTCTCACACCTCATGATTCAAAACTACATGGAATATTTCTTAAGATTCATAATTATGTGATGAATTTTCATAGGTTTCCTTATATGTTCTTTGAGATATTTCATTCTATACCAAACATCATTGGTCAGATGATTGACTGTTCAAAAATCATGCATGACCCTCAGAAAGATGTAGTGATTATATTTTATTGGACATGCAATCAATAAATAAGGACGTTTACACACCAATGAAAATGAATATACTATAATAATGTAATTATCTTCAATCCATGTGATCCCCAACAATACCACAATGGAACCTAGAATTGTAGAGTGTTTTCTGTTATCCCTAGTATGACTACTCCATCCCATATTCACAAACTCATACTCTTTGGTTATGATTTATATCACCCACATTCTAAATATATAATCAGACCTAGTATCCCAAATTTATCACACTCTTCTGATATTACATCGATATATATTCCATGGTCCTTGGAAAAGAGTTTATATCAGCTTTTCATGGCCATGATATCGATGCATAAGTTATTCAACCCACCAAATAATGTTATATCCTCCTTGAAAGAATGAAACTCAAATCCTTGTAATACCAATCAACACCATGGAAGAACATAGAACCACAATGTATTTTAGGTAATTCCTTCCATGTCTACGCAATATTTACTAGTCTTCATTATAATTTTCATGATCAATGACCTCAAAATGTACAAGATAAATCACGTTATACTATATCACAAATAGGCCAATGATCAAATACCCTAAACAAAAAAAAATGTAAAAGCTCAAAGTCCCTAAACAATATCACACCATAGGGCCAATCTCAAAGACCCTAAATTATATTACAAAAATGATCCATGCTCAATGACACTAAATTACAGTACACCAATGCTCTGAGGTGAATGAAATTAAACTAAAAGAAATATGATGTCTTAGATGAAAACCCATAATCTAAATCATTATTTTTTATTATAATGTAAAATATTATAAGGGCCATTACAAGACCTTAGCATCATAGAGATGGTCTAGCCGAGCATATCACCGTCGTGAGAAGATAGATCACATTCCCTCTATGGCATGTATCATACCAAGTAAATCATTCTAAAAATAGTGTGATCTCAATATTACTATAACAAATAATCAGTATAGAGTCTCATGTTGGTGGGAATTCAAGAGTACTTATCAAGAAAGAATATATAATGATTTCAAATATTCAGATCTAGTCATTGAGGTCTACATAATGTTATGAGAAGGATAGGTCACATTAGAGATTCTCGTAATATTGGAGAAACTATATATAATGCATTAAGATTAAAATAGAACCATACAACACATGTAAATACCATCAAATTAATTCATTGATACAATTAAAAAGGATAAATCTTTACATATTTGAGCATATCCTATGAATATAAAATATCATGAAGGATTGAATGATTATGATTCTAGCATATAATTTTCTCATATGTGTACTTAACATCTGCAAGTATCTACTCAAGGGAAGACACATATTTTCCTATTTGATTAGAAGTCTTATTTTTTGCCTTCACACATAGTTGGAACCCCTCCACCCTGAAAATGCCCTCGAGAAATGCCTTTTATCCCACATAAAGAAGTCTCTATTACTTTATCATATCCTTTTATAATGTTTGGAGTACGTTTTGACATTTTCATAAATATTATTGAATACAACTAATCTCATATAAAAGATGACCAATTTCTGATATAAAATAACCAATTTCAATTTTCATAGCATTGAATACATCAAGATAAGTGGATTTTTCTATTGTATTATATGATGATTCCTTCATAGCATTATCCCATTACTACTTCACTGTAGAAGATGTCACAATAGCATCCCCAAAATATCCGAGAGGCCTTTTTTCCATTATAGATAATGCGTCCTTTATCTGAGAATGAGCAGTGGGATAATAGAAATCCACATATCAAAGTGTAGGATACATAAACGAACATTTAATCAACTGATCCTTCAACTCCTCCATGGGGGTCATCAATCCTATGGCTCAGAACTCCATCCACATGTGTCGTCTCACTAAATGATGGAATGATGAAGACC
Organism: Viscum album; assembly: GCA_963277665.1. Classification (NCBI taxonomy): domain Eukaryota; kingdom Viridiplantae; phylum Streptophyta; class Magnoliopsida; order Santalales; family Viscaceae; genus Viscum; species Viscum album. The sequence goes on along the minus strand of OY728157.1, from coordinate 1,253,419,177 downwards.
TAGTACCTTCAATTAAACCCATTTTTGTAAAAGAGAAGAATGTCAGGACCATGTCACTTAGGGAAAGAGTTGGACTCACTTCCATTGATGATAATGGAAGAGAACCATCCTCCATATTGGTAAATCTCTTAAGAAGAACCTATTTGGGAGAAGTCACTAAATCCCCCAAAAATCATTTTGAATACACTATAGTAAATGGAATAATGAATCAATTGTTACATGATGAATAACACGGTATCACCAAGTAATAGATAAATATGATCAAGGATATAAACATACCATTATCGGTCATATCACTAGAAAATTACATAGCCACATCCTCATCCTTACAGAATGAATAAAATCCTTCTTGTGATGAGTGAATTTGTGGTACGTTTGGTTCTTTTTTATAAGAATTATTCTTCTCAACATCCATGAGGACTGTAGGGGAAAATAATAAGATCAAGTGATGTGAAATAAATAGAAGAAGTGTCTAGTCCAGAATAGGTATTAATATTCTTCAAAACTCACCTATATTAGAGATAATGTAGTATAATAATAGACACTTGTACCATCATCCATTAAAATAGAATCCCCATGCACTGGATCAAAGGGTAATATCATTAAAATGCCAATAGTAGGAAACATACATTATTGAACGGGCACCTTAGACACCTACGCTTTTTGACATGTTAGGAATAATATAAAAGTGTCTGCTGGAGAAACAAATTGTTCACCCATATCCCTAGAATTGGACACATATCTCTCTTTTTAATACCAATGGGGACCTGCACATTTTTTGAAAATTGATAATTTATTACAAAAATTATCCATGATAAAAGTTGTGTGAAATGTCAAAGTAACAATAGGATTCTGGAGGAGGGGGATATTAGAATACATATCACTTCCTTTTATTCTACAATATTCCTTCTAAAGAAGGACTTCCATAAGTTTCTAAATTTAAAATTATTTCTTTAGTACTGGAAATCACTACCCACATCTGAGACAATCAATCTTGGGACCCTTTATCATCTGTTCCCTAGTCACAACCAAATCTATCCCCAACTACCATACAATAGGGAGTATATTAAGGGTATTGTTGGACTAGATACTCTAAAAAATCATCCCAATGCATCATAATATTTGAATTATGTTAATATATTTGAAAAATATCTTTGACACCATAAGAATTGCAGTAAGATCATACTTACTACTTCATTTGTGACATGGTAAACTTATTCACCCACATCAATTTAAAGTGTTACCAGGGAAACTAATTGATAGAATAGTTGGGAGAAAATAGCTTTCCATTGACACTCAACAATTCCATGTGAATATATTGAAGAAAGTTTTTGAACACCTAAAAATGGTCTTAAGTGGTGATGCCATTAGCTGTAGTGATATAAGAAAAACCTCCATAAGAACCTTTGTGTACTCCAATAAACACCATAGTTCATCCTCTACAGATCATGCCTTATAGAATTCAATCTATTGATATTAAATATGACACAATAATTCTTGCACATCCTCACCCTATAATGTTATGTTCATTGTAATCGTGGAAGTAGAAAACTCTTTCAGCAATTTTAATCACATGGCTTCCTTGTGATGTGGTTCAAAGGGTATTGGACCTTTAGAATGATGTATTTTCCCTATGATTGGCATTATTCTCCACATTCGATGGATTAAAAAATTATCTTACCAATGTGGATAGCTTCTCACTGGGATAAGAGAGAATCCAAATGTATGCATATTCACGAGATAAACTGATCATTGTATTAGGTTGAGAACAATTTACTATATCATTGATCTCCTAAAAGGTAACCATCTTCTATAATTGTTGATCTACCATTTTTTGATCCTCAAATTGATCAAATATATAGTGGGTAAATCCTTATTGAACATACATAATCTATAGGATGAACTGGTAGGTTGCATACCACTCGTAGTTAAGATCCCTGTAATTATGGGTGGAAAGAACTCCATTGTGATGTGACACTAAATAAGATCATACATCAATATTATCCTCATTAGTGTCAACAATGTTTCCTATAAATACTATTATGTAAATTTTAATTTAAATAAAAATGAATAATATATTCTCTAGTATCTTATACATTCAATGGGTCATGTCTCACCATGTAGATTCATTGAAAGTATGGTTCAAAGTGATCAGTGGGAATATCATGAATGTTCAGATATTCAAAACCTCATAGGTGAGGCCCTATCCATCCCCCTAATACCTGGATGGGGGGAAAGGCCATATAATTAGAATTTCCTTAATAAACATGATGGAGAAGGTGATAGGGTTTCACCACTAGAGGGATATAAAGCCCAATATTCCCCCTTCTATAGAGGTCACCACACAGAATGTGGAAACACTAACTCAAACTTTTTATTACATGAGAATTATGTACCCACATATGTGTATGGAGGAAAAACTAGAAATATGAATTGACTGATTGATATAAGGAAAAACATACCATCCCCATTCTTGATACATTCCATCCTCAACTGGGGACCAATAAGTACTGGACACACCATGAAAATCCTTTATAAGATGTTATTTTGTTCTTTTATCTTCCATTTGAGAACTGTTATTCTATATAAAGAAATCTTCCTATATCTTAAAAGGGATATCAACTACAGAAAGTAGATCCTATGAATGTGTCTTCTATGTAAGCTTAATTATCTCTGAGGTAGGGGAGGAGTCCTCATTTAATCTTCCCAAGTGGATCATGGATAAATAAACTCTTCATTCATAAGACCTAATATAAGTTCACCAAAAACATGATCAACATCCCAATGGATGGTGACCACAATACCATTTGTAAGGTAAAAATTGTTTATATTGGGGATCACACAACAGTATCGCTCTTTCATCCAAACCGTATTTTAATAGGTGGACATCTAGGAAATCCAGACAACCTAATACATTTCAATGTGATCAAACGCCTTAATGAATTGATAATCAATGTATTTTACAATGAAATGCCATCCTGAGTCCATGCCACAACTACCTCTTATCTGTAAGTCCAATTTCATAATCCACCTGAATTTCTCTCTGTGAGAGTATATCTACACTATTGAGTGATACATATGGACATCCTCATTAGGTGAGAAATCACTCCCATAAAATTCGATGGGAATGAATGTTAGTATATTTTCATCATCATGATCTCTATGATAGATAATATAATCCCTATGGGAGATCTATGGCTGAAAAGTATTGTGGTCATACAATTCCTATATGATGGTATAAATGATGATTTCAACAAAGGAATGGAAACATCATCAGTTAGACTGAACCCATAAGAGGAAATAAGTCTGATTTTGGATATTCTAAGAGTAATAATCCCATCATGGTTATGAATTTCATTTTTCCAAAACCAAAATAATGAAGTAAATAAGGATCTACGCTCACCACAATAGCATCACAACATGTTGTAGTTTCCCGTTCCTCCTTTTCCAAGAGCTTTTAGAAAGAATGGTGAGAGCCATAAGCAGTCAGAAAATAAGTATGTGAAATATTTCCAAGTGATAAAATATGATCTTTTAATAAAAAAATACATGATTTTGGGGAGATATATTTCACATCACATGAGTTGACAATTAATTTGAAAATATCCAAAAGGGGACTCAAATATCATGATATACAGAGGTCTAAAGGGTCGCATAAACCCCAATATGACATTGAAAAATTGCATGAACCACTTGGAGACTCATGATCGCCTGACTTGTACATGGTCAAATGAATCACATGATGAGTGATCGATTATATGATCAAATAAAAGTATCCCGAAAAAACCCCAATAAAATCACAGTAACTCATGGTCAATGTTAAACAAAATTACCGAAGTATGGATAATATTTGAACTGGAAATGATCCTAATCAAAATCAATATTATGGGACAGATCAAACACCAAAGGTTCATGATGGGTTCTTGTGATAGGGTCCTTCGAAACAGTCCTTCTATATATCCGCATAAGGGAGGTGCAATTGAGATCGCTATGAAAGAAGGGTTGGCCTATGAGATGAATCACCCACGTTCCCCCTATATACAGGGTATTCAAAAGATACAAAGAATCACCTGAAATGTGAAATGTTACTGAAGACAGAGATTTTTCACACCTCCAAAGTCTCTTGTAAGCATTTACTTTATCCAGAGCTGAACCCTTGTCCCCACTGATTTTTCTCCTGAGGGGGGGGGGGCATTTGTTGATCCCACAAAATTAGCATCCACACATTCACAAAGGTAGAGATACCTAAATATGTGTACTATTTTACATGAAAAGTAAATTTAATATGATGGTGTCCAAGACCTTTAGATCACTAGATCCTTCAAAGAAATCATGATCACGTCTCCATTATAAGGTTACATGAAGAACTCACTTGTTGTGCATAAATTACAATGGGTCCCACATAAACCCTTTCAACATGCCCTCAAACTTTTAGAAAGGAACTCTAGATAATCATTTTTCACATAGTGGTATCCAGATAATCCATCCTTGACCTCACATTTTGTTGGTATGAAGAACCTAACAAACCTACATGAAAACTGAATGAAAATAAAGAGGAAAATATCCAAAGGGAGTAGGCATCTAGTGGTCGTAATGTTCATGGAATTAATACCTAATGGGAAGGTTAATTATCACTGAAAACATGTAATAAATGTAACATTAACCTTAACCTTTGTAGTAAATAAACCAAGGAAATGAAAGGGGAGGAGTCAAGAGCTACATGTGATCATTGAGGGCCATGCGACTTGCCCCCAGCAGCTCGCAAGACATCATATCTCTTTGGAGACATATCCTTATCATCTCACAAAACACCTTTGTACTTTTAGTCACATTACATGAAAAATAATACATATTTCTTGGAAATAATTAACATCACTTTTTCTCCACAAGGAAATTGATATATATTTTCCACAATATGATCGCACACCTCCTTCGGATGTTGGTTGGTCCCATGACATTTCATTGAAAAATATAGTTTTTTTTAAATTACACAAGTAATCTCACATTATTCCACAACCATTGTAAAATAATTGAATGTTAATAATAGATGGAGGTGGTGGATGCCAATAATAGTCGTAAAACATTCATGACCTACTAAGGATGTCCAAATCATTTTCCTATGAGACATTTGGTCAAACCGCCCAGATCTTATGGAGGCCCCTGAACAAGACACCATTGCCTCCTAAAATCTCATATTCAAGGAATCCCTAATCACAATAAGGCATTTCAATAAGAATTCTTCTCTAACAATGGCCCTTATACATGTCTGTATGATAATATTGAAGTCCTTCATCATAACAACATGATGAAATAATTCCACATTAATTTTCAATAATCTAATAATTTGGGTGTTGGTGGGAGGAACTCAACGTCACTAAAAATTAGGAAATTCATTCCACGAAACCCAAGAAAAAGGATTCTAACAATATTTGGTTGCATACCCCTTCACTGACTCCATCATGGTTCAATTATAGATACTCCATAAAAACTAGAGAACAACCATGGTGGAGTGGCCTACAAATTTTCCACCCCATAATAGAGAATGCAGTACTACCTATCATGACCAAGAAGAAAAAATCATTGAATTTCACACAAACAAAAGAGATTATCTATCGAAGAAAGAAATTTTGGAACCAAAATGTCATCTATCGGGTTAGATACTGGTGAATAGTAGTAGTGATCATCTGACATGCATATAAGAAATTGAGTAATCATTTATAGATCACATGAAGGACCTCTATCAGGGCACGTGAAAAACATCCTGTAGGATATCATGATCATTAAAGACATTAAATAATATGTCATTGAAAAAATATAATACATTCAAAATATAAGAGCTAGAAAAAGGACTAAATGTGAATTAATTAAGAAAAAAATATGTTTGTTGAACCTCATGCACTTCCTGTGAGTCATCCAATACATGCGATGACACATAGAAATGCTACCTAGATCTCATGATTCTCCTACATCATCATATTTTGATCTTAATAATTCCTCTAGATATGTATGGGTAGGTTATATAGTCTTCTACATAACTCCACCTTAATATATAAAAAATCCTCTGAGCTGGTCTCCCATGAAATGTGATGTACTTAAGATGCATCACCTAGCTCATATAACGATATCCTCTTATGTCATCCAAGTCTTGCAGAAGCACCTAGTCATGTCCACTAGATTTTTCAACATCTTCTTGGACAGTTAGATGATACTCATGATCCCCTCCATACATGTCAGCCAAGACATATGACACCCCAAGACATGTTGTATTTACTCTCACGACACACTACTTGTGTATCAACTACATCTTGAAATGATACTAGGGAAATGCAGTGGGATCATGTGACACATCAAATTAATTTTAGTTGGGTTATGTGAGGGCCCCCAAAAAACCATTTGGATCTTTCCATGTCCTATATAATATTCAAATAAATCACGCAACACCCTCTAGACAAGCATTCCAAACTACAAGGGCATCTTGGATTTAATAATATTTTACATCCTCGTTATGTGAGCCATAATCAGTAGGTTACCCTCAGTGTCTAATCCTATTTAAATAGATATATGATGACTCTAATTCCTACCCTATTCAGGATACACAGGCCACCTCACCTTGAGATATGAGATCTATGTTATTCATCTTGGTTGATCCCATCATTTGTGTTTCTTATTCAAAAATCAATGACATTTCTAACTTTCCATCCCTTGTTTTTCTCAATGAGCATGCATCATGCGGAATTAGGGAATTTCAGTGGTAATATATGCTACAACATAAAAATCCACAATGATTACTAAATAAATAAACTATGAGAACTCTGACTTCCACCATAATTGAGATAAGTATGATATCTTCATTTTCTTTATCTCAAATGAATAACCCTTTCGGTGAATTTCAATTTATTACATTGAAATATCAACCATCGAGACCATATCATTCCCATGATTTGATCATTCTACCTCATCGATCATCAGACAGAGGAATAGATTAAATTGAAAAAACATTGATACCCACCCAAATTAATGATATGTTGGATTAATTTCCAAGGCTTGAGCTCAAATAAACATCCATTTCAATATAAGACTTATGAAATTTTAATTTTCAACAACAGTGACCCAATTATTTTCATGGGATGATAAATATAACATATAAATTAATGTATATGGAAATAAAATTTACTATGATGACTCTGATTCCTACCATAACCATGATATGTAGGATGTCTCTCTATGTTCTGATAACCATAATAAATCTTCTCTAGGTGGTCCCATATCGTAAGTCCCTTACCATGAGAAAGGAAAATATGACCAGTTTTCATCCCTTTTTTCTCACACCAAGAATAGATCACATGGGATTAGGGAACTAGAACAATCATTTCATTTTTATCCTATGTATCTACAGTGAAAATGGAAACCGCATCTTGTAAGCCCAAAATAAATGATATATGACAACTATGATTCTCTTTATAGCCATGATACATAGTATATCCCAGCAAGACTCGATATTGAACACCTACTATCCTATAGAACCTATGAATGTCCTCTCATCAGGACATTAAATTTCCAAAGTCTGAAGAACTATGTGGATTTTGATTCATACAATGACAATGACATGTAGGATTCCATATAATGGCTCAATTCCCTTATTGAAATATTAACCAGCTCCATACATAGAATCACATTTCGAATAAATGGGTTATACAACCAACATGGATTTCTCCAAAACCTCAGAACAACAATAAATATCTGATGCACATGTTAGAGAAATATATTCATCTATACGTCGACATTATCCATTTTCAGTGGAATTGACTATCCCACACATTTTTGGATCGCATCTCAAGGATGTGTCTTGGTGGAGGAATTTTCCCTCTTTATTCAATGTCTAATTCAATTTTATAAATTACTAATACATGGTTATAACTATTCCTATCAATAACCATAAAAAGTCTTGCCACCTAAAAAACCATCAATGAGGAGTCTCGTCTATGAAGAACATCCACACCATAGCTTCACTTTAGTTCTCCACCAACTGAGAAGGGGGTCTGACACAATATTCAACCTAAACAATATTTATACTATAAAACCCACAATACAGACAAAACAAAAGTCTGTCATCATAATGTACCAATGAATAAAAATAATTATCCATGGAGAAAATAGGTAAAATGATCAATCATCTTATTGGTTATGGTCTGCACATCCCAGAAACCTAGACCACCTCCTCGAGTCAATCCTCCAACAGGTGAGGGTCTGTCTCATCAGGGAACCGCAACGATCCTCATTGATGGATCTTTCATAATATCTGAAGCTTATGAATACCATAATATTTCCTTTCTATATATAAAAAATACTCATCACATAGATGACCATCTTCTGTAACAAAAATTGATCCATATTCTACTCCATAGGTGGTGGCTTAACATAGTGCCCACTTTGAGGAAATAACATCATGAGTGGGTCCCCAATCTAAAAACTCATACATGTTATGGTAATTATAATAAAACTATATCAAAATATTTTGTGGATATCATCATATAATAATTTTGAATTTTATCATGATGTACCATGGTTTATGAGTATATTTATGGGGAGTTCAATCAATATGTACATCGAAAATACAACCCATTATTATAGGATTCATGTAACAATGTTTTCCATGCAACCTATCTCTACATATATTGAGCCAACAAGTAGGTTATCATGGTCTTTTGGAATGGATAATATGGATTCCACTCCATCTCTAGACACCATGGCCTAATATAAATACTTTAAATACTTTAACAATGTTTCAATAGTTCCCAAACCAAGCCTCATTCTATAAAAAAGAAACTCCAATAACTGATCCAAAACCCAAAAATTTCATAAAAAATATGTTTGGGTACTTCTTTGATACCATACTATCATGAATGAACTAATGGGGCTCAAGACATAACTACCCCAATCCTGCCTCTAATTAGCTTGTAAATGGCGACTAGTAATAATAATTCATATCATAGGCACGAGAGGTATCTCACATAATGAACCGTAGACACGAACACACCTCCAAGATAATATAAGGATAAATTGTAATATAATTGATGAAAATGAAACACATAACTATTAGATCACAACCATAGTATGATAAAAAAGAACAAGAAAGCGTAAAAATGGGGGAATGTACAAGACCAACTAAAATTATAATTTAATGACCCACATAATCATATGGAGGGGAATAATATCAAATGAAACACTGGTAATAACTTTGGTATGTCTAGCCCATACTAGCTACATGTACTCCTACTCCATAAAGGAATCTGTGAAAAAGATTTTTCATCTGCCTAAGACACGTCACGTTTGGGAAGATCCCATTTAGGGGTGTGTATAAAAACCCAACTAGGACACTCTGAAATAACAAATCACAACGAATCAAGTGTAATAGTAATAAATAAACATGTATATGTATTAAAAACATATAAAAACAAATTACATTTATATAATCAACAAATACCCATAGCCTAATGTTAATGACCAAATCTGTAATGACAACCTCAGAATCTTGCTATAAGGTTCCACATAATTTTCACCCGGGAGAACACATTCCAGAGATATACTACCATATACAACACTCATCCTATATGTCATGTGCCATAGGGATAGACATAGTGGAAATATGATAGGGTTCATCCTATATACACACTCAACGTGAGTACACATCATCAAAATGATTAGATCTCAATATAGAGATACTGGTCAATGTTAGGGCTCACTATGGGGACACCAGACCCTAATGGAAATATCAACAAATATGAAGGACCAGACCCCATGTCACTATCAGCTATTCCAATTATAAACACACTATCTAAGGGAGAGTGAATAAAAATGATGATCACTCTGTGACTCTATGTGGAATATAAACTCCAAACCAATGAGTTCATAGTCGAATTGGTATGAGACATCTCACTACTATGTAATGGAACTCACCCTTACTGCAAAAATCCTTAAAAACGAAAGAGGGCTCACCCACTAGGATGATTATGGGATACTGTACAAAACCCACAAAGGAATATACCAAGGGAACACACTCAATCGATACTGGTCCATGGTAGCTCACATAAGCTTATAAGAAAGTAGATTTGAGGAGGAGGAATCCAACATTTCAAAAAGGTGTACGCAGATAGTTCTTGGAGTTACATAAAATTTCTCTCTAATCCTGGTACTTATCATGTCTCTAAATCACAGGACATATACATTTTATCGAAAATGGAATGTTTGAAGAATACATTGGGTGTAGGAGTCATCCTAATACTCATTGTTCCACATTTCCCATTGCCATTTAAAATCACATAGTTTGGTAATGACCGTATACGTATACCCATGTAAATTTACTTGGATAATCTGGTGTAAATCAATCTTGGAATTGTATGTGTGGAAGTACAAGATGTTCCATTGGATGTGTACTCTCAGCCATGCTTGTGGACACTATAATGTACACATTGATCAAATTAGGAAAGGTCAAATATCATGTAATAGGGGTTACACACCATGTGGTCCTTAAAATCATCTGGAAACCATATCCCTCACTAAGAGGGCCCCACACTATGTGTAGTGTGGAAGTACATTCAATGTATATAAGACCATTCAGAAATTCTTAATATGGAATCATAAATCTCCTTCGCATCTCCGGAAATCAATCTAACCATGCTCCAAGTTGGAATCAAGGAATATCATCTGTCAGGCCACTCCCTTGACTAATCATCGAAAAACAGCCCTCAATTCTACATGGAATATCACATTCAAACATTGATCATCATCTAGCACCAATATACACAAAATTTTTCATCCAAACTTTCAAATATTCTGATTCTTCAATCATCGCACCGCCACCACATAATGAAGATCCCAAATATATTATATTGTATCATTGCACCATGAAATGGTTGTGAAATGATCAATTTAATAAATATTATTGAACCATGGGCCATAGTGTTTCCCACATTGAATGATGTAATAGGATATAAAACCATAAAGAATAATCATGTGGAATAGGTATCTATAAATTATTTTGTTATAACCTAATTTGTTTCAATTCGAATGAGGGATGAAGAAAAAATTGTTAATTACAAAGAAATTCTCATAATTCATTAATGAAATTAACACATCCTATAATACAAATGATATATGGATCAATCTATTTGTCAATTGATCCATGCTCATGATAGAAAAGATAACTAGGAAAATAGAATAAAAAATATCCTACCGTGATTTGGATCGATCACTAACAAAAAAATGAAGCTTCATCATTATCATTGGTGAGATCCTATGATTCCATTTCACATTGATCGTGGAACGTCAATATGGTTTTCGTCTTCCAAACGAGTCCCTCTGATGCACTCTGATGCCCTTAAACTACTCATAGGATCATATGACTAACCCAAAAAATTTCCCGGAGCATGTATTTAAGTAATAATATTAGGTGGATGTGTAAATTCAAAATAAAAAAAATTATTTTAATTATTTTGTTCGTTTTCTGAGCATGATAATGTTTTCAAAAACTTCTCATGTTGAAAATGGATACGTTGTCCCCATGGTAAAATCCTCATTCTAAACTCAACTGTACCCTCAGGTTTATGGTCATGGCCAATGCTTAGGTGTTATTAAACATTATAAAAAAACAACATGCATGTGATATTTAATATAATTAAAATAATAAAAGTTAATTAACTAACACACTGGGTCCTAGAATCTCATGCTCACTCATACATTGAATCTAGAAATATTCCTAAAAATATTCAATAGTTATACTTATTAAACCCCAGGACAATACAATATGCATTGATTTCCCACATGTTAAAAATATTCTACTTATTAAATACTAGTGTTTGAAATGTTTTAATTTTATTTATTTTTTTATAGGGGTAATATTAATTTACTAAATTGAAAAAATGTAGTATAAAAAATCATGGATTAATATGGTTTAAATAAATTCGTACAATAGAATTTTGGAAAGTGTTTTTGTCATTTTATAGTCTTTATCATTTCATTTTTAACCCTTGACTATAGGATTTACCCGTAACTGATGTAAATAAAATAATTACAACAATATTAATTTTGAATAAAAATAAAACAAAAATATTTAATAAATATGAAAATTATGATTTGAAATATGGAATAAATTTTTCAAAATTCAAATCATATAAGTTGAGAGATTTAATTTAAAATCAAACTGGAAAATTTGATGAATAACAGTTCTTTTAAAAAAAATTAAATTTAAAATATTACAAGTTTTTTTATTAAATTTATGATTAAAATATATTAATAATTTTCTTTTCATGATTATTTAAAATAGAAATTAACCAAATTGAATTAAAAATGAATCCAAAATAGATATTGATTTTCTAAATACGTAAAATGAAAAAAAAGTAAATAAAAAATAACATTTTCACTAGTCATTGAAAATTAAAACTATATTATTATATTAACTTATAAAAGAAAATAATTTCAAATTTAAGAAAAAATATATTTTTGATGAATAAGATGGTATTATTATAAAAATGGGATTATTTTCAAATGTTTAATTAATTCATTAAGAATGTGTTAGACCGTTATAAATTTTACAATGAAGTTAAAAATATTCATGCTCTTCAATTTGATAATTAGGTTATAATATTCAAATTTAAATAATTATAATTCATTATTAATTTATTCGTGGAATTTCATATACTGTAGGATATGGGCCATAGTATTTAAAAAACTCTCGATCTTACAATTCATAATAATGGTCCTGATTAATTACAACAACTATGGATAAATAATACATAAAATTAATAAAATGTATTTATTTAGTGTCTTTTCTCTGAAAATTATTTTCCTCCAAAATAATGAATATATTAGGAGAGGTAATTCGTAGAGCTAAGAAAAAATTATGTTAATATAGTTTATAAGTTTTTAAAAAAATTCTCGTGGATGTTATGTAATTTTTCAAACTATATACACAATCTAAAGAGTCATATTGACCAATTATTTAAAGTGTAAAATAAAATCCATTGATGGAAAGTGATCACAAAAATATTCTCATCATATGAGAATATATTATCATGCTCAATAAAGGTAGAGAAAGAATTCAATAAGTCACATGTATATGAAATAATGAAATAGAATAAATGGATGGAAGAGTAAACATTGATAATGGGATGAAGGGAAAGAATGCATTTAAAATTTGTACTAATTATATAAAGAAACCCCTATGTACTTACCTGAAAGGAATGAAAGTTTTCATAATGTGTGGATAGAAAGGCCATCAAGAGTGTGAGTTTCAGGGTAAAAAGAGACCTATAATGTTTACTGTTTCAATTCTAAGGTGATGGGGAACTTTGAAAATAAATGTCCAAAGTGTTAATGGAATACACCACAAAAGAATCTTATAAATCAAGGTAATCCTTATTATATTACTATTTCTAAATATTAGTGACTGATGTTCTATTGTATTTGAATTTAATATATTTTTTATAGAGGTGTTTTATATGTGATATTCTTGTGTTAAGAAACCTGAAAGGTTGAAGGAATGTAATTAATTATTTTTTCTTTAATTTATTGAAATCATATGTTTAATTGTATAAATATCAATGAAAACTGATTTAGTGGAATGGTTATATTATTGTAAATTCAATGAATATGGTAATAATAATCCTTTAAAAGATTATGATATTTATTCAATATTTTTTATTTTGGTTAAATAGTATATTTACATTAATGTTGTAAATAGTATAGTATTGGTGACCAAAAAATTGGTATGTGATTTTATAAAAATGTAATTTAATATTTATTATAAAACTTTTTTTTATTTAGGAAATATTTTTTTGATAATATGATATTTTTTAATGAATAAAGAGACAGTTTGTTTCAAGAAGAAAATATGTTTTAATTTTGGAATTATGGAATTAAAAATGTTATATGATAATATGTGATCATGTTAGTAAAATAATTTGTATGTGATAATTAAGTGATTCATTATGGACTAATCATAACTTTATTTTGACTTTTCCAAAATATATTTTTTTAAGGGACATATGGATAACCATTTCTTTAACTAATTAAGTTGAGCATTTGGTGTTATAAATGAGGTTATTGAAAATAATGTAATGTTTTATAAATTATTATAACTATATTAGCTTTGAAAAAATATCTAGATATTGGAATAATGATAAGATAATATTTTTTGGACCCTATAATTCATTATAGGTTAATTTTGTTCTTTATTGGATAAACAATTCATCTAAAAAATTCATTTAATTGAGATAGAGATGAATTGGAAATTTATCAATGCAAAACCAAAGGAAGTAGCTTTGAAAATTTTATTATATTTACTTATTATATAACACTATATGTTAGTTGAATTCCCCACCTCTTAAAAAAGGATCCTGATATATTTTTTTTATTAATTTCAATTTTGATGAATTGTGTACTTTTCCCAGTTCATTGATTTATGGTTTTTTGGTCATCAACATTATCATGTTCTTTTACTATCAATTATTAATGTTCTCTTTCACACTCCATCATTATATGGAAAATATTTTTTTTACTTCAATGTCCCAATTGTCCTGTCCCACAATTTTTCCTTTTCTAAAACCCATCATATCTGTTATTCCAAATAACCTACATATTTCTCTTTCCCCTCTCTTAAATAGTATGTTTTATAAAACATTTATTACTCTGTGGGTTTTTAATAATGTAATTTTTAAAAATTAAAAACTTCATTATATAAAACATGTTAAATTTGTGGGTACACAATTTATTAAGGTAGGGGGATGAAACACATTATTATTTTAAAAGAACAAGATTAGTATTCATTAAGAACAAGACTCAGAAAAATAAACATAAATGTAAAATATTATTATTTAATTATTACAATTATAAACTATCCATTGAAATTGTGAGTAAGAATTTTATAAACCAAATTATGATGTATATATACATACAAAAAGAACCTAATCAATATAAATTAGTCTATTAATTTTATGAAATATGTAATAAATTTTTAATAAAATTGGTTAATGTTTTAGAAGTATATTTTCTTCAAAAATTATTTTCATTGTTTTTTTTGTGAGAAAATATTATCATTTATATTTGGAATAAATATCAATTAAATTTTATAAAAATAATATTTTTTATTAAATAATCATTTCATCTTTATATTAGAGTGATGTTTTCATATTTTTATGAAGATATTGATTTTCCTATAAATTGGGAATAATATCTTTTTTGTTTCAATAATTTAAAAATATCCATTTTAATTAAAATTATTTTGAAATATTATTAGTTATCTTATATTATTAAAAAACTAATTATGTTTAATGGAATAAATCCCATTATTGAATATGGTATAAAATTAATTTTTTACATAAAAGGAAATTTATGGAAATTTTTTTTAAAAATAATTTATTTATAAACAAAATACTTCCACATAATATAATCTATTTTCATAAAATATATTTCATATATGGAATCGAGATGTAATTTTTTTTAAATGTAACCCCTTTATTTTTAGGCCTAGTGAAAAGTAACCATGATAAAATTTATCACCTCAAAAATTGGTAAGTCGGGTTACATGAGGTTAAAACTAATTGAAAGGTAATAATATTTCATCCTAAAACTAATTAGATTAATATAATTTGACCCTTAACAAATTATTCTTTAACATTATTTTTATAATGGACAATTGTCTATGAAAATAACCAATATTTTATATAAATTAAAAAAGATACCAAATGACACTCTCTTAATTATAAATATCTATATAGTTTACATATATGAAGATAATAAAGTTATGGATGTATCTATATATGTATTTTTATACTATATAAATTATTTTCTTGTTTTAAATTTATTTTTTATTTTATTGTGTGATATAATTAACTTAAATTCATATACAACTCCGAAACAATATTAAATTAATCAATATAAAAATAAAATAAATTACATTATATAAAATAAAAATTCATATTATTTGTGCATGTTATACTGAAAATATCATTATATAGATGAATATTAATAAATAATTTGTAATTAATATATTATCTTATAATTAAATATTTTTCTTTATGTCACATAATTCAAAATAAATGAATAGTGTCTTAACTGACATTAATGAGATTTTATAAAAATAATATTTTAGTAAAATATTTATAAATAAATAAAATATATAAAGAAGATAAGGGGGAAATATTTGCTCTAAAATATCATATCATGTCCATTTACAAGTCATTAGTTACCTTATATATAAAATTATGACCCATTAAGAGTGAAAAATATGTTTCTATGATTAATGCTAAAATAGATTAAAAGGGGGTTAAACCAAATGAAAAGGCCGAAAATACCACTTACACCTTTATAATTATAATTTATTGATGATATTTAAAATATTTAAAAAATTATTTTAAAATATATGTCCTTTGTATATTATTGGTAGAAAATGACATTAATATATTTTAATATTTTATAAATTCTAATAGGGCCCCTCCGATCAATTATATAAGGGAACCACTTTCTAAACATCGTTAAACAATATTGATCCACATTTATTGACCAAAAAATTAACATTAGTATTATAAAAATTCTTTTCATGTAAAATTGGTTATGTTCATTCACAATGATAAACACTAAGTCCCTCATTATAAGATTTAAAAGATCCCTTCAAAGAAGAGGTAATCATCATTACCAAGTACTTCAAGATTATTTATTCTTATATGTCATCTTAAAGTGTTGTGAAAATTGTATAATAATTAATAATATATAATAAATATACTAATATGTTATTATTATAATGTGATAATCGTATTCTGTGTATTTTCTATTCTACAAAAAGTGATAATATTGCTTCTGTGTATGTATGGATTGTCATCTCCACGCAGCGATGTAATTGTTTTTTTATCACCAAATTAAGTGGATGTATTAAATGATTGAAATAATAATTATATATTGTATTGATGACCTAAATACTATTCTAGAAAAATTATTTCATATTTACCTTTTAACTTTCAATCCTTTGGAGAAGGATAATGCCACTCGTGTATATATCTGGACTACCACCTCTACATAGTAATGTGACTTTTTTTCATTTAAAATTTTCATAAAAGGTAACAGTAATAAATTTAATGAATATATTTGATTTATTTGAAGCAATATTTTCAATTTAATTATTAATTACTACTTTTATGTCTTTCATTCCATCCATTAAAAAGTGGAAATATCGTTCTTGCGTACGTACAACCTACCGTCTTCATGATCAGTGTAATTCATTTTTATCTCTATAATTTTTTTGATTAGTATAAATATAAAGATAGTGATTATATATAATATTTATAGCATGGTAAAAATTATATCTATGATTTAACCATGGTTATAGAAAAATGACAGATATTATCGAACCAAAACCTACATGAAAATGAAGTTGTTATTACAAAGAATAGAGATTTTAGAAATGAATTGAAAAAAAATTAGTTATAAAATATTATAAATAAATCATCTATGGATTAATATATATTATAATGGTTGTTTAATAATTTTATAATGAAAATAATTATTATATATAAGGCTTAATTTCATATAAGTAAAATAAGTCAAGAGATTACAGTTTATTTCAAAATCACATAATTATTCAAGATTGATTATGATTAAGTATCAATTGGGGAAAGATTTTTATATTTTAATATTAAATCCAATTTAACTTCTTATCCATTGGTTATTAATAAAAACTTCAAATTATAATTCCATTTAAATTTATTTTTCAATTACAAGAGTCTAGTGTTTTAAAAAAAAATCTATTTCTCTCTTCTTTCGAATATAATCTCTCATACACACTCATGTTTTCTATTTTTAAAGAATTTCCTTAATATTCTAATATAGTTTTTCTTTTAATTTTTACCCTAGTTGTAGTTTTTTATTTTTGTAAGGATTCTTTATAACATTTTCAGAATTAGGTACTTTTGTACATTTTTCCAAAAGTGTGAAAGAAATGTTTGTTATCATATATAGAAAGAACATAATTTCATATCATCATAAATTATCAGGGAATTTAATATTAAATTTATGATTTAAATGTTTTTTTAAATGAAAATTTTTTTCCATAAATTTTTTGAATAGTTTTGATTTTCGTTATGTATTTTCTATTTGAGGAAATGGTATTTACCTATATAAATTTTCTACTGTTCATTTGAATGTATATTTATCAATATCAAAATCATTTTTTGAATCATACTATTTACTGAGTTTATACTCTTTGATACCATCCACCATATTTTATTAGATGAATTATGGTCATCTTGATAGGGAAAAGTGTTGATATTCAATAAATTAGTTCCTTAAATACATACAGTTATTTATTTTAATGTTATATTGATTATGTTGTGTTGTTTAATCACATGATGGATACATTAGACATATTATGTGATGGGAGGGTCCAATATAGCATTTCAATTGATTGGTATTTTAATCTCCCATAAATTTGTATATTTATTTTAATTATATAGAATTATTTCAAGACTGAGAAATCTAACTACGTGCGATTCTGAGGCCCGAGGTGACATGAATGATCCGTCTATGTTTTGTTATACTTTAGTTTTCACACCTATGACATTTTTCTGAAAAAGTATAATAACTCTTAAAAAGTTTCCTGGATCAGAAATATAGAGGCACTGATGTGGTTTGGGTGGCAGGTTTACCCTAGCCGTGACTTCAGTTTAGTCGGTGCATGCCTCATGTGAGAAAACCCGAAAATGGTATAACCGTAAATAAAATAATTAAATAAAGTTATTTTATTTTTTAAATGCTAATAAATTATGAACGGTTACTTGTAGTGAATATCCAAGAACACTACTAAACTCGTGAGGTTCTGCTTTCTTTAGGTAGATACTAACATTGGCCGGTGCATTCCACCAGTGAAAGTTAGTTTTTTTCCGAAAATAAAATAATTAAGTGACAATTATTTTATTGTAAAATTCATAACATATAAATAGTAACTCAGATTAAAAATCCAAGAGTACCTTTGAGTTTGTGGGGAATGTTATCCTAAGGTGATGTCTAACCATGACCTTCACAGGTCACGGGTGAAGGTTATGAATTTATTGAACTTTTTAATGGTACATTTAGTAAATGCGGGGGTGAATCTTTCTATATTTTAAACATGTACACTGATTAAAAATATGAGTGCACCGTTGAATCCAAAACACCAAGATTCGATGAAGGGTGTCTTTATGTTGACTACAGTAGGTCTAGAGAAAAATCTATGTTTTCTGACTTTTTAAAAGAAATGAAATGAAATAATTTTATTATTTTATTTTAGATCCTCCAATTGACAAGCAAAGGGTTGGGCCAGTGATGTGTCAAACAAATAAATGGCTTAACTTGCTAATCATATATAATGAAATAATTAGGGAATAAGAAAGGTTACTAGTTTATGAGCCCCCATTAATTCCCCACATCGTTACTTAGCCTCCCCCTCTCCTATATATATGGATTTGGGGGAGGGGTATTGGCACAATGTTGTCAAGAAATGAAATGATGAATGAGTGCCGAGATGCCGAACCCTTAGCAGACATAGCCAATCCCTACGGGAGGTGATTGGTGACACTGAACCATGAACCGAAGGACAGTGTGGAAGTGGCGTCATTGGGAACTGGTTGCGGGAATGAATAACATGATCCACAATCATTTGTGGGCGCTCTCAAATGTGTTTACAAGGTATAAGGTTTATTCGTTTACACATCTTAAATGTTTTAATATTTCCCATTCTTGAATAATACAATGAATTAGAACCATCCGACTAATGAGTTGATCTACAATTCATTCATTTTTGTAGGAGATTGTTGCAGGGTATCTTTGTAGGGGTTTGTTTTCTTGTTTTGAATTCATGTGAATTTATTGACACCATTTTTATCCTCCACTTTGTTTAACAAGCTATCACAGAGGGGGTAGGCCCAACGAACATATCCTTATCCCCCACCACATTTCTAATTTTATTCCCTCAATGGATAACCAACAATGCGACGATACAGACTGGCTATGTTTGGGATAGTACATTGATGCACGCTACAAGAGGAGTTCACTGCACAATGTTGCAGTGGTCATTAGAGCGACTAGCACCAGCCAGCCTTAGAGGAGGCACAAAACATTGTCACGCTCTACTGATGAACAAATGTGGGCCCCGACTTGGTAGTTTCTGTGACGTGAGGAAGCTGGCCAGCACACCAGCTGACCGCGGGTGGCGGAACGAAGAGTCGTAGCATGCCAGCCATCCACGACGGGAGTTGGAAGGACCCACTACAGTTGGTCTCGCGTTCCACCTATCGGTATCCTAACATGCCACCTCTATGAAGGAGACCTAATGGCTATCATCAATTTTAAAAAACTAGGGGTCTCTCCCTCGCTCGTGGCTAGAGAGGACCCCCTTGCAGGTCATACCTCATGCGGCCAGGCTGCTTCCCTAGCAAGACACCGCCTTTGTGGGCCACCCGTTTCGGGCCAAGTCATCCCTTTGTGGTTTGTATTATAAGGGCTGAGCTTCCCCCTTGCGGTTTGGGATGGACCTCTCCCCAATGGGCCGAGTCCACCGTGATACGACTCAGACCGAGTCGGGTCGGGTCAGTCCGACAAGGTCGGACCAGACCCTAGCCCAACTAGGCCCCGAAACACTTAATGGTCCATATTTGGGGAACCAGACATTTGTTTGATGAACCGTATGAGGCATTGAGATTCTTGGTTCGAGTCAGGACTTTTGGAATTACTCTTTTGAGTTTTGGATATATTTGGAGTATAGTTGGGTTGGATTTAATCTGAATCCAATAGAGTTCTCGAATCTAAAATGCTTATAACTCACAGAGAGGATGTCTGATTAACGCACCGTCTATCGCATTGGAACCCTTACGATATGGTGATCATTTGGGTTGCACCTTTTTGGAGCACAGTGGAAGTCTAGTTATGAACAATATATCGAGTGAAGATTCTATGGAACTTGAGTTCACTGGGTGCAAGGAATCCAGTGGCTGGTAGTGAGGTGTAGGCTGGAGACAGATCATACGGATGTTAGTACCACGAGATCCTTTGTGGGTCAGAACCTTGAGTTCCTGTGTGGGTCAGCACCTTGTGATATTGTGTGGATCAACACTATGTGGTCCTATGTGGATTATCCCCTATCGGTACTATGTGGATTAGAACCTCCCAACCCGACGAGTACCATCCTTAGAGCGGCCTATCGTGGTTCTGCAATATACCGATCATGGGAGGATCAGATCCTATGTGGGTCATTGCAGGTGTTAGTTACTTATTGACTATGGGTGGGATGAATCTTGTGTGGATCATTGAGGGGGTTAGTTACCTATCTATCTTTTGTGGGTCAGACTCTGTATGGTCGGAAGCAGTGCCTCATTACAGAATAAGATGATATAGCTTCACGACTAATCATCTATACTTATATACTTCACTGAAAACCTGGTTTGATCGGATACCCTTGTTTGAGTTGTGTCTATTGCATGTTTTTTGTTATTGAAATCATGATTTTTGGTTTTAACTTTTTGTAATTCTGAGAGACCTTCAAGGGTCTCTGGGTCCATATTGTGTATTGTTATATTCACCCATGCACCAACATCACCCACACCTTGTTGTTTCTTGTGCAGACAACGAGCAGCAGGGTTGAGTCTTGGGGGAGCCAGGACCAGGTATTAAATGGAGGATACATGCTAACTTGGAGTTCTATTGCGATGATCTATACCTAAACTTACGATAAGAACTTGGTGGATGATCCAGGAGATGATTTGTACTTTTTAGTTGTATCATTACTTTCTAGTTATAATTGTACTATACAGTTGGTCTTGTATTTCCAGCTCCATTACTTTCAACAAACTTTTTTCGATACCAGTTTACATCATCGTTTCTTCTTATTGCATTCTACTCTTTGTTTTTATACAGGTTTCAAGTAAATTCATTACCATTATAGGGATACACCTTTCTGGTGTTTTTCTCCATCCCCTGGCCTATGAATGGAGGACTTCGTGTAGTCACGACATAGGCCTCGTGGGATGGTTCATGATACTGTGGTATTAGAGGAGTAAATTATAACGAAGAACTAAAACTATTATCTTTTCAATGTGGAAATAGTGTTAACTACTATGAGTGTGGTTTTCAGTTTGGGGATTCTAGTGTCAGTGTGGAGGCTGACGTATCCATTCACAAGGTCTCAAAATTCTGATTTCTCACTCAGTACACGGAAGTAATGATTGCATGTGTTTTGGAAAAGTTTTTCTTGTGATCTATTTTAGTCAGCTCACCCTCTAGAACTTAATTACTATGGTGCACCTATTACTTGTAATGATTTCTCCACATAGATAGCCAGCTAGGATTCCCGAGAGAGTACACGATGACGACTCACCGAGCAACGCGGCTCTGGTGCAGGGCCCTCTTACGGTGTTGAAACCTTTGGGTGGTATACCAGCACCACCACCACCTGTTGAGACATAGTTACCACTAACCGCACTAGAAGATAGTGCACACTAATTGAGCACATTTCACGAGATCCAGCGGCAGAGGCCTCCAATGTTTTAGGATGAGACAGATCCCCAGGTAGCTGAGGACTAGTTGGAGGTTATGGCTAGAGATTTCTACCTAGTTGGGACACCAGCAGATCAGATGGTGATCCTAGATGATAGTATTTGTCAGTGCGTTCCCATAAGGATGGTCTGTATGGTGATGAGGCTTCGGTATATAGACCATTTCCCAAGATGTTACATTCATGAAGTGTTCCAGCTATATCTCTATATGTTAGTCAGCTGTTACAACTGGCAGTATCCGTAGAGGAAACATGCAGGCTTAGTGCCTTACACGTGTTTGAGCATCAGATACCCCTAGGTTCCTAGGAGACCCCGATACATAGGTGGCTAAAGAGTGGATTAAGAAGGTGGCTGAGTTTCCAGGTAGCCAGGGCACCATTAGATCTAATGATGGTCCTGGTAGAAAGCCTTCTACGAGGCTCAGTAGGATGATGATAGGGTTCAGGTTACCCTGATCTAGAAAATAGGTGACTTTTCTATGGACAAGCTTGAGAACATTCCTCGTAGAAGGTGGGTCTCTTTCATTAAATAGCTAAGGAATGAGAATTCCCTAGATCTTCTACAGCTTTGGCAAGACGACATGTCGGTAGCTTAGTATTAATCGAGGCATATCGACCATCCTAGGTACTCAGTGAATATAGTACAATTAGTGATTTAGGGATCAGACCTTTGAGAGAGGTGTGTTTATGGGACATTTCTACCAACACTATTTCTATATGCATTCCTACTTATGTTTGGGTTCTAGAGAAAACCTTTGAGGATGAATTTTCTTTCGATGAGAGAATACTGCCCGTAAATGTTATCATTATGAATGATTGAAACTAACACTAGTCTTGGAGACTTGGGCATGTAAAATGTTTTAGGGGGAGGAAGTGTTAGGTATAAAATAATCTGTAGGGAGGAAAACATGGAAGTGTAGCTAAGAGAGTATCATGAGGTGTTATACATTAGTAAATGTTACATCCACCAACCCAATATGGTACCCACCAGGCGTAGGGAGCTGGAGGACAGGGGAAGGGAGTAGTTGCATCCGATCAAGGAGTGAGACCCAAGGGCTCCTGAAACGATTAATGGTACGGTATGAAGCTACTAATATCTGTCTTATTAGTTGACATATGAGGTAAAAATTCCTTCTTTCCACGAATCTTGTTAAGGACCTAGAGTCCTCGGTTAAACCGTTGACATTAACCTTACATATGGAGATACCTGTGGGAGGAGACTTGGAAATCGCACATACCGATGGTGTGATCTGACCCATGAGGCAAGAGTTTCTGTTGGAACCTATTGGTGGCAGTGTCGAGGACTTACGACATTATTTTGGTTATAGAATAGACATCATCAGTTCATACTCAGAATGACAATATTAGGAAAAAATGTTTATGGTTTAGATGCAATGTTGGAATGGTATTTTCCGTGGTTGGTAAAAAAATGTAACCCATGAAGCATAAGATAAACTCAAGAAAAGGAGGTTGCATCCGATTACACTTGAGTCAACCATCCTTAACCACGTAGAAGTGGGTGTTTTGAGTTTTTAGATTCCAACAGAAGTGGTAGATTGTGGGAAAATCCTTTCAAAATATGTTTCTGTGTTTACCTCCCCACAGGGAGAGGGACTTCTTCTTTGGCTAGGTACTACCAGAATTTTGAACCAGACTTTTCTAGGGTAGCGACACCCTTGTCAGCTTTGACATAGAGGGGGTCATTCTTATTGAGTTAGAAGTGTTAATAGATCTTTAGAGAGCTAATACGGAGACTAATGAGATGAACTATGCTACCCATGACTTGGAGTTAGCAGCAGTGGTCTCTGTGGTGAGGATGTGGCAGCACTACATGATGGGTGAATGGTATACTGTTTACTCTGATCACAAAAAGTCTAATGTATATATTCTCACAGAAGGGCCTGAACCCAAGGAAATGATGATGGCTAGTGTTAATCAAATATTATGAAAAAGAGAAAGTCTATACTACTAGGAAGGTGAACATGGTTGTAGGTGCACTCAGCAAGAGGTCTAGTATACAGTTGTTGGGTGGGGCGTTAGAACAGCTAAATGGGTTGCAGATATATTTCATGGATAAAGATGGAGCAGCTTACTTCTAGTCTATGACTATCATGCCCCTAATTATTTAGTAAATTCAGTGGGCATATCTTGAGTCATTCACTATGATCCCCTATGTTCTCAAATATTCTCAGGACGGTCTCTTAAAGTATTTTCTGAAGGAGGGTAGCATGTCATCCTCTTTAGAGGATGAAACATGGTACCATTGATGCTTCAGGAGGTTATTTTTATGGAGTCCATACATTCAAATAGTGTTACATCCTAGAGTGGTGAAGGTGTATCAGGACTTCCAGCGTCAGTACATGTTTCTAGGGATGAAGGAAGGAATTTTAGATTTTTTATCATGATGTATCACTTGTGAGAAAGCGAAGACTAAATAGATCCCGCAGAAGTCTTATGCTGATAGGAGGAGGGAGACCATGTCTTCTTATGCGTCTCACCTCAATGAGGTTTGCAGTGGTTTGGCAAGGGAAGCAAGTTATATCTAAGGTTCATCAGACCTTTTAGATTCTCAGTAGAGTGGGAGAGGTGGTGTACCATCTATTTCTTTTCTAAATGATGAATTGGGTGCATAATGATTTCCATGTGTCACAGCTGAGGAGATGCATGCATGATCCATCATACGTTATCAAATAGGGCGAGTTAAAATTTGATGATGGAGTGACTTTTACAGAGTTCCCAGTGGAGATAGAGGTTCAATTGGAGTGTGTTCATTGTGGATGATTGATCCCTCTGGTACGAGTTCAATGGTATCGTGGGGAAATCCAGGAGATCACAAGAGAGCGGGAGGCTCATATTCATGACCAATACCCTCATTAGTTGTATTTGTCTTTTTTTGGTCTTTCATGGAGGTAAATCCCTATGGTGGGGAGAATGTAATGTCCCAGAATTTTCATTTTATTTTTTTAATTATATGAAATTATTTTGAGACTACAAAATCTGACAGCGCGTGAATCCAGGGGCTAGAGTGCATGGAATTATCCGTCGATGTTTTTTTAAGCATCAGTTTGTGCACGTAAAAAGTTTTCCAGAAAATATGGAAGAATTATTAAACAGTTTCTCAGATCAGAAATCAGAGGGCACCATTGTGTTTTGGATGGCAGGTTTATCATAGGTTCGACTTAAGTCTAGTGGGAACATGCCTCCTGTGAGAAAACCCAAAAATGGAATAATTGTAAATAAAATAATAAAATAATGTTATTTTATTTTAAAATTCTATTAACTCACGAACAGTGACTCAGATTAGAAATCTTGTACCAGCACTAAACTCATGAGGGTATGCTTTTTTAGGAAGATACTAACATTGTCCGACACAGGCAACTAGTGAAATTTAGTATTTGGTCATAAATAAATTAATTGAGTGAAAATTATTTTGTTGTAAAATATATAACTTCTAAATAGTGACTATGTATGAAAATCTGAGCTTAACATTGAGTTCGTTGAGGCATGTTATAATTAAGAGAATACTATCCCCGACCGGCATGGGTCGAGGTTGGACTTTATCAATTTATTGATCATTTTTTTAGGTACGTTCAGTAAACACGTGGGTGAAATTTTATATCTTTTGAACCGGTGATTGAATTAAAAATATGAGGAACCGTTGAATCTGCAGTGCCGAGATTCTCATACGGAAGAATATATTTTTATCGTTGTAAGACTAGGGAATAAGATATGTTTCGTAAAATTTTAAAAGAAATGATATAAAAATAATTTTATTTTTTTATTTCATATCATCCAACGAACAATCAAATAGTGGGGACACCGTTGTGTAAAGACAATAAATGGCTTGACCTGCCAATACTATGTAACAATGTCGTTCGTGAATTTGGAAGGTTCCTAATTAATTTTCCCCCATTAATTCCCCACATCATTACATACTTTTTACCTCTCTTATATATATATATATAATTTCAGGAGGGGTATCGGCATAGATTCACCACACAACAAAGTGCTGATGGAGTTTCGAGATGCCGAATCCATAGAAGATGGATCTGATCCTAGTGAGAGGTGACAAGTGAAACTGAACCACGAACCAAAGGATGACGTACGAGTAGCTTCATTGGGGACCAGTTACGGGAATGAATAATGTGACCCACCTTCAATTGCGGGTGATCTCCAATGGGTTTATGAGGTAGGGGGTTTATTCGTTTACGTATCTTAAAGGTTTTCCTCTTCCCTGGTGTTGAATTATATAAAGATTGTGGACCAACCGACTAACTAGTTGATCCAAGATTCATTCATTTTTCCGGGATGTTATTGTGGGGGTATTTTTGTAGGTTTTTAGTTTCTTGTTTTAAATTCAAGAGAATTTATTGAGAACCCCTTTTATCCTCCCCATAGTTTAATGAGATATTGTGGAGGGTGCAGGCACAATGAGCACGGCTCAAACCCCTCGCCACATTGCTTATTTTATGCCTTCCAGGGATAATCGAAAGCACGATGATACCGACCTGCTACGTTGGGGATAATATGTCGACGAACACCACAAGAGGGGGTTGTGACCCAAATCCATGACAACCATTAGAGTGGAAGGAACCAACCGGCTATGGAGGAGGCCCGGCGTGCCATCCTACACCGCCAATGAACAGTGGGGGGTGCGGATCGTCAGCCGTGAAAAATGGAGGAAGGCAGATGAAACACCGGATGACGGCAGGTGGCAGAGCATCACTCTACTATAGAAGTTGGTCGGCACACAGTTTGGCAGCAACAGAGTCATCAGGACCTGCTCCAGCAGGTCCCACATTCCACCTAGAGGTGCCCTACCAGGTCGCCTATGCGAAGAAGACCAAATAGCCATAGACCATTTGGGAAAACCATGGGTCTCTACCCTAGTGGAGGTAAGGTGGACCCCCTTGGGGGTCGTGCCTCATGCTCCCGGGATGGCCCCTTGCGAGCTGGGCCGTCCCTTTGCGGGCCATCCAAAATGGGTCGGGCCCCATTGTGGGCCACTACCCTTGTGGGAAAGGCTGGACCTTAGCCTAGTGGGCTGAGTATGCCACGACCCAGCCCGGACTGAGTTGGGCCCGGTTAGTCCGAAATGGTCAAACCTGACCCGGGCTTGACTAGGCCCAGCAACACTTAAAGGGCCATCTATTGAGAATCTAATGTCTGTTTGATGAACAGTCCACGACGTTGGGAGCCTTTAATCAAGATGTTACTTTTGGAATTACTTCTCTTGATTTTTTGAGACATTCAGAGTATGTCTGTGTTGGATTGAATCTAAATCCAACAAGGACCCCAGAACTAATATTCTTTTAACTCACAGACTGGGAGTCTGATTGATACACCGTCTGTCTCATTGGAACCCATATGACATGGAAGTCCTTTGGGTTACTCTGTTTTAGATCTTAGTGTTTGTTGAAGAACAATTGATATCTCAAGGGCTGATTTTATGGAACTCGAGCAACCAGGTTCATGGAATCCAGTGGATGTCCATGAGGCAGAGGTAGGAGATAGATTATATGATGGTTAGTACCGAGCGATCCTTTGTGGGTCAACATATAGAGGTACTGTGTGGATCCTCACCTTGCGGTCCTATGTGGATCAGCACCTAGTAATCCTTTGTGGATCACCACCTAGTGGTCTAGTGTGGATAAGCACCTCGGGACCCGATGTGGACCAGCCGTAGAGCAGCCTGTCGTGGTTCAACGATATACCAATCATTGTTTGATCAGATCTGGTTTGTTTCATTGCTGGGGTAAGTTACCTATCGACTCTTGGCGGGCCAGATCCTATGTGAATAATTTCAGGGGTTATTTTCATATTGATCATGTGTAGGTCAGACTCCGAATATTCAAAAACTCTTCCTCTTGACAGAATAAGATGATCTAGCTTCGCAACTAATCATTTATACTTTTATACATCACGGAAAACCTGGATTTAGCGGAGACTCTATTTTGAAATGTGCCTATTGATTTTTCTTTGTGATTGAAATCATGATTTGTGGTTATTCCATTGTTGAATTCTGTGAGACTTTCCAGGGTCTCGGGGTCCCTACGGATTATTGTTATACTCACCCTTTCATGGGCTTTGCCAGCATCTTGTTCTGTCTTGTACGGATGATGAGTATTAGGGTTGAGTCTAGAGGGAGCCAGGATCAGGCAATACACAGAGGAGACATGCTGACGTGGAGTTCTGTGGAGACAATCTATACATGCACATTAGTTAGGAACCTCAGTGTATAACCCAAGAGCTGCTTTTTACTTTTTAGTTGTATTTCTTACTTTCTATTTGTTCATGTACATTATAGTTGGGCTCGTATTTCTGGACCCTTATCATTCATCACTCTTTTTTCTTTAGATGTTTGTTTTGTGGATGGTTCTTGTTTAATTATACTCTTTCTGTTTTGTAGAGGTTTAAAGGAAATTCCTTCCTGTTATAAAGATACACCTTTCTGTTGCTAGTTGCTAGCCCCTGGAATATGGAAGGCAAGATTGGGGTATTCACGGAATGGGCCCTAGGGGACGGGTCTTGACAGGTATTCCTAAAGATACAAAATAGATTATTTTATTTTCAATGATCTACCCATTTATGTAGATTTGTTATCAGAATGCCTGGATGGTTCATTCTTATTTTGTGGAATAAGGACTCAACAATTAGTTTCAAATATCTATAATTATACATTACTTCATTATGATATTATTTATTTATGTTCATGTGATTATTTGATTATTTTATTCTAAAAAAATATAATATTCTATTATGTGATCTTTTTTATATAGAGTGATTTTATCAGTATTTATTGTTTCCCTATTATTTATGACTTATTTAGTATCTCTTGTATGGAAACCCTTACTGAATATATATTTTGATCCCTTTCTTATGTCTCCAATCCATAGGATACAATGAGATGTATTATTATTGATAAAAAAGGTTATTATATTGACCATAATGGTTTATAAAAGAAAATACTATGTTTTATTTTAATTTTTTCATGTATAATATGGTATTCAAATATATATTATGTTTATGAGGTATATAAATCAACTTAGTCTTTTTGAATTATATTTTTTGTTTATAGTTCAAATATAATAAAGTAAACAAAAAATTTTGACAAGTGGGCTCAATGTATTTACAATTATCCCTAATAATTTCCATAATATGATCTTCCATATTTAATTCTTATATTCCTTCACATTGATGCTTTTCTTATATCTTCTCCTCAATTTACCTGGTATATCCATTATATTGTCAAGACATACCACATTCGTGTAAACATTATGTGACAATGATATAATAGTTGATATTTTGTTCTTTTTCACACATCATAGCATTTCATGTATCAACAAGTTTCATATGATAATTATTTGAAATGGGTGTAAAACCTATTATAGAATCATCAAATGAATCATGGAAAATTAAATAGAGGTAAGGAAGCATTATATTACTCTAATAATGGTATTTTATTCTATAAAAGATAGAAACATGTTATCTATTTAAGTAATTATGGTAGTTTATTTCTCAATAAATTCTCTTGGATATTAAGAGGTAACTAATCCTTAAATCCACTATTTATTTTATGACATTATTTGATCACTACTAGGGGTGGTAGCTCAATGATCCTCCTTTTTTATTTACTAGTTTCCCAATTTTTGAAATTCACCTCTTGAAATTGTGAAGTTTACTAAACAACTTGTTATAAATAATCATCATTTAATCATAGTAGAAAATAATGATAAATCAAAACACATGATATTTATAAGTTTCAATCCCCATGATTTCTTCATTCCGTGTTGGTCAGTCCCACTAATATGAGTCTATTCAATAATTTACAAATATCTTACATCAAAATTCATTCCCTATGACCACAAAACTTATAGAAAATAATAAAATATATAACCTCATTATAATATGTGGTCTAATAAGGATTTAATGTACTCAGTGATCACGTAAGCTCAGTGATCAATTTATTGCTTGATGATTTCGAATATAAATAGAAAAATATATAGATATTCATGTATACTTATTAGTTTTTAACATCAATGTCAAACATTTATGCTCACCTTAGTATTCTTGAAAATCCTACAAGAATATGAGTGGTCTGAGTTTCCTCAATTAGAGCAGATTCACATCCTCATATTCTCCACTTAATTCATACTTGTCCTTAAAAACTTATTTTCATGGTTTAAGTATTTCATGTAATGCATATGAACTTCTCGCTTTCTTTTCTTATATGATTAATGTGATTTCGCCTATTTCATTGATCTGATATCATTCTGTTAAATAAGAGGCCATCTTCCCATCATATGAAACAAATTTTAGCGTCCTAATGGGATCCATTAACCAACCATTTACTCTTCAATAAATCTCCAAAAAATTCCTACATGACAAATACACATTACAACTACATTAGATTATCTCTCGTTTTTTCAGTATTGAATAATTTCACCATTATTCTTTCAAATTAATTAATAAAAACTCATTCAATTTATTTTGGATCCACATGTTAAACCAAAATCCAATGAAGATAGTTTTTTTACAAATCATTCCATGAATAAAAACAATTAATTTGTTTATATTGCACAGGACACTTACCCACATTCCATACAACACGACCTGGTACATAATTCTTGGATGTTCTTCCCTAAACACATTGCAATCCACCGGTGTAGTCTCCTTTATCTATCAATACAATCACGCAGAAAACACTATAATCCGCTAATTATTTTACCATTGTCATGTATCCATCTATTTTATGCTTATTTAAACCACATGTTAAGACATGTTGAATAAAAAAATCCTTCATTGCTCTATAACCATTTTGGGGATCCCCATTTTTCATTGGACGACATCAAAAACACTATGGAATGAACCATTGGTGTATTAATGATTTTTTACCCTTTTAAAAACCATGTTATGAATCACCTTGAATATAACATCCACTATGCTGATTTTGGGATCAATTGTTTCACTGGTATGAAATTGTTGTTCTCTATGGGTACCACCATGGGAATGGTGCCTATCTATCTGCCCATTTTTTGAACTTTTCATTTTCTATACCTTTTATAATGGATATAGAATACTCATAACATCTTCTATATAATTACCACATCATCTTCTAGGGAATTTTATTTTCCCTCCTTGGGATTCCTTAAACATAACATGGCTTCAGTTAGGTCATGATTTTCATCAATCATCTCCATGATTAAATCATCATTATTTTGCAATAACTAAGATCATCATAAATCATGGGAGGTTATCTAAAACACATATTGTGATCAAAAGTTACAAAAAAATATAATTCAATGATTAGCTCCTAATTATATTCAAATACAATATAATATTCAATTATTTATAACATCACAATTCTTTTATATATTGTCTATGATTGATTTAAATTTCTTTATACATATTCTTATCGATATAATGGTTGTGGGGATTGATCATTTAAATTTTAAATAATAATATCTATGAATTTTTTCTATATATTTATGTTTTTAATCGTACATTCTCAACTCCTTGAGTAACATGATTCAAAATTTATAGATATAATTAATTTTTAAATGATGACGTTTGATATATAAGGTTCTACAATGAATCCTATAATTAATTTTAACATATATATTATAAATTAATCTTTATCTAACCAATCCATCATAAGAAAATTAATTTTAAAATATGAATAAATTAGAGTGAAAATATATTAAAATGTATTACCATGAAGTTTATTGGAATTTTTATTTATAAAATCCCATGGAAAGAGATTGTAGATTACCAAAAGTAGTATATTGGTATTGTGAGAGTGGTTAGATTTATATAATATTTATAGAATTACCTTGTAGTGTAGTGTTATATTGTTCTTATCTATATTTATCAATGTTTATTTAGGTTCCCTATTATATTATTTAGAGATTTTTTCAGAGTTGTTATGATATGCGTCCTCGAAGAGTTTTGGACCCACATCAGGGGCTAAAGAGGAGCATGACCCACATGCATGTGGATGAGGACCTTCTCTAATATAGGGTCCAAATTTAGAAATTCTGCATTATTATAGTATTTTATATATCAATTAGTCCATGGAGAGTGGGGGGTTTTATAGACCCATCCATGTCATATCTTATTCATAATATTGACGGTCAACAACAACAATTGTTCATGGGTGAGTGTTGTGCACATGAGGAAAAGTTATGGATTGAATTGATATAGTCTATTTATGTTAATCAAAAGACCCCTCTAGATAACATTTTAATGACATGTTTATATTTTTTTGGAGATGAATATCATTGGGGGATTTTATTTTCTTTGGTGACAATTTGGGTATTTTTACATGGAAAAAAATTATTACATACTTCAACTAACATTTCTTCGCTAAGACCAAGTGATTGGATGTGGACAGATAGTTTATGTTATTGACATATGGGGTATATAATTTGTCAACAATGAATCATTATTCACATTGAATCATTGTTATTGTCCACCATGGTTTCTGATGAAACTGTTAGGGGAAAATATTAGAAGAAGTATTATAATACAATATTTCAGTATCGGTCAATTTATTCCACTTCACCTCCTTTTCAGATATCATGAACCAATCCATTATAATCAAGATGAACAATATTATAAGAAATGGTGGTGTGTTTTTATCATTTGTGAGTGATAGAGGTTGTGATTCATTTTTTAATATTAAAAATTTTCTTGAAGGGTCATGTTCGGATGGTAGTAGCCACACTTGATTGTGTGGTGATTCTTACCATCCATTATAGGGCTGGAGCGGTAGTGTTTCATAAGTAAGCTTCCATGGGGGACTTGAAGTTTTATTTTAATTTATCTCTATATGTTGGATGGTATTGTGAATTGATGGGGAACCTATGCTATTTTCCATATGGTCACTCATTAGGAACCTCGTGGTAGAGGATTTGAGCCAACATTGGGTTTTGAAGAACGATCGGTTATAACTCAACGGTCTATTAATTTAGAGTCCATTGGTCATTCTGGTTATGGTTTAGGTAATGGATATTAGGGTGAGGTTTAAAAATAATATTGTTTGTGTATTAGTAAATGTAGTCTGCAAGGTTCTCAATGCCATAGTTCAATCCAAATACATTTTATTCAGCGTACCCATTGGCGCAACACATTAAATTATTTATAGATATAATTTTTATATTAGTATATTTCAATCCAGAATATACATTATTTTATAATGGATCCTAATATTAATTATTTTCTACTATTTTATTATGAGGCTTTGATTTTTATTTTAAGTTCCTTTATGGGGTGTTATTAATTGAAAAACAATTTGGCATGAAATTAGAGTGGATCTGTATAAATGAAAAATGTTCCTTGGTTGTTGGAAGCTATTGATTCCTATATGTTTTCATTGTGTTGTAAATGAGTGTTTTTAATTTAATTACCAAGATTATTTTTCATTTTTATTTTCGAGAATATAATTATTTCTTTCATAGATGAGTTTCATTCAATTTTGGTAAAAAAAATTAGTTGTTTTGGTGAGGGGGTATTCAAAAAAGTTGTATAGTAATTGATCATCAGAGACTGGGTGGAATCCTATCCCATTATTCTAGTCACATCCTAGATGAGGGATAAAACCAATGGGTTTTATTTCAAGCATGTTTTTGATAAATTTCATGATGTGTTTCCAAAGGATTGTGGGATAAAATTTACTATCAAAGTTATGATGGTAAGATATTATATTTTTATTCCTCCTTACAAGTTAGATTTTCTATACATCCAGGAATTGATATCCATAGTAGAGGATGGAGAGGTGAAGAAGTCCATCTATCCCAACACATCCCATATAATTCCTCCAGTCATACATGTTAATAAGGTGAATGGGCCCTTGATTCTATGCATAATCTATTAGATGTTAAAGAAAATTGTAGTTAAAAAATGATATAAAATTCATCACATGTATTACTTATTTGATCTTCTAAATGGTGCTCATTTTTCATGATGAAAAATGTAACGAAATTTATTTGTCCTTGTAATTGTTTAAATATATATAATTATTACGTGTTTGTGAAAATTGATAGCGCATGATTCCGAGGCCTGATGTGACCAGAATGATTTAATGAACTTTTGTTAAATTATGCTCAGTAAACATATGGGCAGTGTTAACTATTTTTTGAACTGATGGTCATATTAAAAATATGAGGGCACTGTTGAATTTGTAGTTCTATGATTCACTTATTTAATGGTCACTTCTAAATCAGAAGGTCGAGAGAAAATGATAGTTTTGGTACATTTAAAAGAATAATAAAATAAAAATGTTATTTTATTCCACTTTTTTCTTTTACTCCATTGGACAAGCGGTGGTGGAAGGACCAAAAACATGTCAATACATTAAATGTATTGACTCCAATTTATTTTTCTAATAACACCATTGAATTTGGAAGGAACTTTAATTAAATGAACATCATTAATTCCACATGGGATATACACCTTTCTCCTCATGTATTTTTATAGAGCTCAGGGATGGGTGTGCGGACAACTTCCCCAAGAAATGAATCTCTCTAAAAGTACCACAACACCATCCACATAGAGTAAGAGACCAGTTTCAGCATACAGTGAGGAGCACCATGGAATCACATACTGATGACAACGATGAAGGGGGTTCCGTCGATCGTCATCATCTAATGTCTCTTCTAGTTTGGAGGGTTGTTTAAAAGTTATCATTGATGGTTTACCTTGTTTCTTCTGGCTATCACGTTAATGTGGAGGGCACAGTCCAAATGAGCAAGGCCTAGACCCTCCACTCCTTCAATCATGCTGCATTCTTTGGGGAAAGATTCCTTAGATTGATGGAAACATGAAATAGAAGGTCATGTAATGATGATGGTTGCACAGGAGGGTCGTAGGCATAGAGAACAACAAGAACGGACACTAGAGAACATCTGGCGACCTGCTGAAGATACTGTGGGTGCACCATGTCGGTGGCGGACTGTGGTAGCCAAAGGAGTCCCGCAGAAACCATCCATGGGAGGTAAAAGGCGGCGTGCAACGACGTGTTGCAGTGGCCGAAGGCACCCAGCCCGAGCCGGCCACACGGGACAAGGGAGGTTCTCACATGCTCTTTCGGCAGTGTGATGTAGCTACGGAAGAAGGGGGATGACATGGAGCAGTTGTGTCTAGCATGCATGAGTAGGTAGAATCGGCACATCGCCACGCCTCACCGTATTGGCAGAACCCGGTCGGAAAAATGCGGAACCATTCTTGGGGTGGGGTAGTGCCCCACCAACTAGAGAAATGGTGTCCCAAACTCAGGGCCAGCAGGACACAATGGTTATTTTTCGGGCGGATAGATCCAAACGTGGGCTGGTAAAGTGGGCCAGACTTGCCCGACGGGACGGGC
The DNA here is from genome assembly GCA_963277665.1 of Viscum album. Lineage (NCBI taxonomy): Eukaryota > Viridiplantae > Streptophyta > Magnoliopsida > Santalales > Viscaceae > Viscum > Viscum album. Next base: position 1,253,383,244 of record OY728157.1, on the reverse strand, counting down.
CGGACCTGTATCACAGCGGGCCATCGCGGGTGGGGAGAGCACCACCCGGCGGGCCGGGCCAAGCACAACCCAAGCAGAAAAACTGAACATGGCCGGCCCAAATGGGAAAAACCCAATGAACTAGGTAGAACCTTAACTGGACAAATCTGGGTGAGGTTAAGTAGACCCCGAGAGCCATTACGTCTGGCCAGTTTGACCGAGTCAGACCAGACCCAAACACAACTGGTCCCCGAATAATGAAAAACCCGTAACTGGTGAACCATTTGTCTTTCATACACTCCATAAATGGTGTTGATATTTCTTTTGGGAAGCTTTCCCTTTTTGAGTATTTCTATGAGCCCGATAGAGTCAGGCTAGACCGAGGTATGATCACCCAGGTTTTCATGGAATGGATGTAACTAACAGAACAGACGTCTGATCGACATATCATCTATGGCAGAAGGACACCTGTGACAAGGAGGTAATTTAGAGATACTCTAAGTGAGTTTTGAACAAGTTTGACATATTACATGGGTTGGATTATAATTGAATCCAACCAGGAACGTTTTACAAAAGTTCCTATATCTCATAGACCAGTGCGTCTGATCGATGCGCCGTCTGTCGCATTGGGACCCCTATGAAGGGGAGGTCCCGTGGGTATGATTTTGGTGGGACATCATACCTGTTGAAACTCAAACGATGGCTTGAGGGCCGGTTCCCCCAAAATAAATCGTGATATGAGAGGGAATCCTGTGACAGGCAGTGACATGAAGTAGAAGAGCAACCAATGCAAGTCAACATTAGAAACTCCATAGTGCGATGATCTAGATTTACATCTAGTCATACCAAAAACTATACTAGATACCATGTGTGGATCATCATCTAGTGACCCTCTATGGATCATCAACAAAGAAACCCTATGCGGATCAACATCATAGTGACCCTGTGTGGATCAGTGTTCTATCTACCCTTTATGGATCAGCAACTAGAAACCCTGTGTGGATCAATAGCAGCGTGACCCAATGAGGAACCGCATTACTGTGCCCCATAATAGAGAAATGACTCACGCCCATGAGTGGACCAATAGTAGAACAACTTATTCTCTATCAGTTGTGGAACTTCTATTGTAATATGATGTTATAACTTATCAAAGATCATCTATATTCTTGAACACATAGATGTATACCTGGGTTGAGATTAATATTGATTTTTTCATTGTGTTTGAGGTCTTGCTTTGTGTTTTTTCCTTGTCTAACTATTGGAGACCATTGGGTGTCTCAGGGCACCTACTGAGTATTGTTATACTAACCCCTACATGGGCTTCGCCTACACCTTATTGTGTCTTGTGCAGACGATGAGAAGTCGGACTGAGACTTAAGGGATCCTGGTCCAGGCGGTATATGGAGGGGATGGGCTGATGTGGAGTGCAGTGGAGATGATATGTACCTAACCTTCAATTATGAGCCTTGGTGGACAATCTAGGAGCAGTTTTCTCTTTTCTGTTTTACGTGTACATTTCAGATGGGCTTGTACTCCAACTCCTTTATATTCAGTAAACATATTAATAGAACATTTTACTTAATAATTGATTCTTGTTTTTTTCATGTATTTTATAGCAACCCAATCCTTTTACATAAAACATTTCATTATTTTAAGCATAATTAATCATCAGATTACAAGACAAGGATCGTTAAGTCTACTGTCTTGGAAGAGTAGGTACATATTACATAAAACATGGGTCTAAAATAACACTACCTTATTTAATCTCCATAATTAGATTCTAACTTCCATTGAGCTCCTACATCTTCATAGGGTACCCTGGGGAACACATGAACAAAGGGATGAGCTAAAAATTCCCAGTTAGGGAATGAACATAAGGATACATCTCAAGAACATGAGATAAGAGGCGTGACATAATGATATAAAAATCATGAAACTTATGAAATCATTTAATATTAGCATGGAATCATATAAACATTGGAATCATATGAATGTGGAAGTATCAAAAAAAATTTATTTAGTACGGTTCAAGGCTAACCACCAATTTGTTTCCCATTTAAGTACGGGTCAAGGCTAACCGCCAATCCCGTTTCACATCACGTCTCATGAGACTTATCCTTACCCAATGCATTGGAGCGCTATTTGGGCACACCCATCTCAATATATTCATGAATATTCTTGCCACATAAATAATATTTCCACATAAATATTCATACATAATCAACCATACATAAACATAAGGTTACCCATGGAACGAATTGGGTACTACAATCATGACACAAAACATATCCAATGGGCGTATCACGATAGTATCCATGCATGGAAGGGATTAGAACATACAGGTACATTCATAGGGTAAAATAGGCCTATAACATGGTAATTGGTGTCAAATATAAGTGACAACATATAAAAAATGTATTTTAGAAACATTGTCATTAAAACATTTTTGTGCGGTTTTAAGGAAACACTCTAGAGCTTTTCAAATAGAAAAGAGGACATTCTTTTATATAAAACCTGAGTTAAACCAAGAAGGTTTTCATAATAAAAATACATTTTCTATAAATACAATGGATATTTAAAACATAATATATATTGCACTTGAAATTTTGTTAAAAATTTGGGAAGTCCCCTTAAAACAGGTTGGCTTATCGGAAAGTTCTAAGGAGGGAATCTTTCAAAATCATGTATATCCCGAAAAGAATGTGATGAAAGTGTTTTGATATAAGAATCTTGTACAACTAACCAGAAGTCATAAGACTCAAATAGATAGATAAGATAACACCATTTTGAAAGAAAGATAAGGCAACCTGAAAGAACAAGGAAGGTTCGGGTAGAATTCGTTACGATTTTATCGGCATGGTGTCAGGTGTGACCAAGGGGGATTGATGAGAGGGAAATGGGGATTCTCATCACTATAAATCCAGAAGGAAGTACGGGGGAGGTTCTTAAACATACCCCATCATTTTCTAGTACACATATAAAAGCATATTGTAGAGTACAATCATGATTAAGAGAGAAAAGGAGAGGACCCCTTACCATAAATATGGTGTTGTTCTCCACTTGTTATTAATGACCTCTTGAGACTTACTCCGTTGAGAACATCTTAAGGGGAGATGTTTTGGTATTTTGAGGAGGCTGAAACCTTTTGGACGTGGGGGAGGACCTTGGGGAGATATTTGGGCAGATTTTAGATAGTACTTGGAGATTGAGGGGAGTAGAGAGAAGAGGGAGTGAATGTAGGTTTTTATAGTGGAGGAGAGGAGGGATTTCATTATATAATAATCATTAATTTATTATTTCATCCCATGAAAAAGAATAGTAAGTATTCCATGACCAGGAATAGTAAATGGGTCATGTGAATTCGAACCATGGGTGCTGACATTAGCCGTGATGCTAGGAATAGTTTATTTAGCTTATATTGTATATATACGGTAAATTACCTTATTTTACTATTCATCAAAAATTCAAGTATTTCAGAAAAATATCAAAAATTCACCCAAACCATTTTTCAACATGTAGAATCCAAAAATGAAGTCCATTTTTCAAAAATAATTTTCTAAATATCATTATTTTTATATTTGATTAAAATCATAATTTATTATCAAAAACCAGATTTAAAACATGCATTAACTCATTCTAAAACATAGGTATATTGTACTTCCAACTTGAATATTATTTTTATACTATCATAGGTGAGGTTAATATTCATTAGGGTATATCACTATTCATAAGGGTATATTAATATTCATTAGGGTAGGTTACTATTCACCAAAAAATATTTTTGTTTTATTAGACTCTAAAAAACATCTTGAACACAACCGTGTATGTCAAATTTTCAAAATTCCAAACACAGAAGTGAGAAAATTCTGTATAAAGGTCACTTATCACTTATTATTTCATTATTATGTGATATTATTGCATATTTATAAGAATGTAATTTCCATTAAAAATATTAGGTCGTTACATTTTCCCCCCCTGAAGAAATTTCACCCTCAAAATTTCATTTTACATTCTAGGCCAAAAATATATGTGGGTACTTTTCCATCATTTCTTCCTCCAGTTCCCATGTTGCTTCCTCAAACTTATGGTTCCTCCAAAACACATTGACAAGATGGGTTGTCTTGTTGCGTAGAACATTATTTCTCCGATCCAGAATCTTCACTGGATGCTCCGCATAGGAGAGATCATCTTCCAGCTAAACCACCTCAGAGTTTAGTACATGTGAGGGATCAGGTATGTAATTTCTCAAGAGTGATACGTGGAAAACATCATGAACTCGATCCATATTTAGTTGAAGTGCAAGCCAATAGTCCACAACTCCTATGCGGTCAAAGAAATCAAAGGGGCCAATATACCTTGGGCTTAGCTTCCCTTTCTTCCCAAATCGCATGACAATCTTCCATGGAGATATTTGAAGGAAGACATTATCTCCAACGTCGAACTCCAAGTCCCTTCGACGGTTGTCAGCATAGCTCTTTTGCCGACTTTTAGAATCTTTGATGTGTTTCTGGATGACTTGAACCTTCTATGTCATCTCTTGAATAAGATCGGGTCCAAGTAGATTTATTTCTCCAACTTCATCCCAACAGGTTGGAGTTCCACATCGCTTTCCATACAGAGCTTCATATGGATCAATCTGAATACTCGAGTGGAATCTATTGTTGTATGAGAACTAAACCAATGGTAGATGTTGATCCCAACCACCTTTGAATTCTAGAGAGTAGGCTATTAGCATGTCTTCAAGTGTCTGAATAGTCCTTTTAGATTGGCCATCAGTTTGGCGGTGATAGGTCGTGCTGAAACTCAATTCAGTACCAAAATCATGTTGAAGTCTCCTCCAGAATTTAGATGTAATCCTTGGATCGCGGTCAGAGACAATTGATATTGGAACACCGTGAAGTCTCACCATTTCGTTCACATATAACTTTGTAAGTTTTTCAAGAAAGAGATCTTCCCGAATAGTGATGAAATGGGATTCCTTGGTTAGTCGGTCAACCACAACCCATTTCTCATAATTTCTCTTTGACATCTTCGGGAGACCCGTGACAAAGTCCATAGTAACATTTTCCCATTTCCACATGGGTATAGGCAATGGCTGCATCATACCTATGGACTTTTTTTGCTCATCTTTAACTTGTTGACATACCAAGCACCTTGATATATATTCCGCAATCTCCTTCTTCATGTTATCCCACCAGAAGTGTTCACGGAGATCAAAATACAATTTGGTAATCCCAGGATGGATAGAGAAGGTCGAGGTATGTGGATCATTCAATAGCTCCTTCTTTATCTCTCGATCAGATGGTACACATAATCGTGTCCCAAATCTTAGAACTCCTTCCTCATTAATTTTTAAATCGGAGGATTTCCCATTTTTAACAGCTTCCACCCTTTTTTGAAATTCCACATCCTTTATTTGAGAAACCTATATTTTATCTAAGAGGGATGGTTGAGAAATCATTTGATAAAGGATCAATGATGTTCCTCCCTTAATGATTCCCATGTCCATACTTTGTAAATCCAAGAAGATCGGATCCTTTTAAATTCTCATCATTGATAAAGAAGTTGGATCCTTTTTACTTAGAGCATCTGCCACCTTGTTTGCCTTACCAAGATGGTAGTAGATTGAGCCATCATAATCCTTGATGAGCTCTATCCATATTCTTTGGCACATATTATGCGCTTTCTGTGTGAAAATATATTTGAAACTTTTGTGGCCAGTATATATGTAACATGTTACCCACAGAGATAATGCCGCCAGATTTTCAATGCAAAGATCATAGCCGCCAACTCTAGATCATGCGTGGGAGAGTTTTGCTCATGTATTTTAGCTTCCTTTAGGCATAGGCTATCAATTTATCATTTTTAATTCGCACACATCCTATTCCTTTCTTAGAAGCATCACTATACAACACAAAGAGTTCTCCACCTGAAGGGAGTGTGAGTACCGATGCAGTGATAAGCCTCTTTTTCAACTCCTTCAAACAACCTTCACATTCATGTGTCCAGAAGAACATTACTCCCCCCCCTGTGTCAGCTTGGTCATTGGGTTTTAAAATCATGAAAAATTCTTCACAAATATTCAATAATACCCAGCTCGACCTAAAAAGATGAGGATCTCCGTCACAGAAGTTGGCCTCGGCCACTCTTCAATTGCCTTCGTCTTGGAAGGGTCCACATATATCCCTTTCATGGTGATAACATTCCCCAAGAATGATACTTCCTCCATCCATAACTCTCATTTACTATACTTTTCATAGAACTTCTATAATCACAAAGTCTTTAACACAGTTTCCAAATGCTCCTCATGTTTCTCTGTGCTATTGGAGTATATCAGAATATCATCAATAAAGACCACCACAAATTTGTCAAGAAAATATCTAAAGACTATTGATTAAGTCCATGAAAATTTATGGAGCATTATTGAGTCTGAAAGGAATAACTATGAACTCATAGTTTCCAAACCTAGTTTGAAAGGAAGTCTTGGGAATATCTTCCTTCCTCACCTTTAGTTGGTGATATCCTGACCGAAGGTCCACCTTAGAGAAATAACTGGCCCCATGAAGCTGATCGAATAGGTCATCTATCCGTGTAAGGGGATATTTGTTCTTTATAATGATTTAATTGAGCTCACGATAATCAATGCAGAGGCGCATTGATCCATCCTTCTTCTTGACGAAGAGGACTGGAGCACCCCACAGTGAAGCACTCGGGCATATGAAACCCTTCTCCATATTCTCCTGTAACTGCTTCATCAGCTCTTCCAGCTCTACGGTGGCCATTCTATAAGGTGTATTTGAGAATAGCAGAGATCTAGGGATAAGTTCAATTGATAACTCAACCTATTGGTCTGGAGGAAGACCAGGCAACTCTTTGGGGAATACATCAGTGCAATACCTCACGATGGGCATGTATTCAAGCATGATTCTCTCCTTTGTCTCAATCATTTGAGCATGGTATGAATTCTCATAAAGAATCAGTATCCAAACCTGAGATGAAGATTCTAAAGGAGACTCATCTTCCTCCTTGCACTTGTAAAGACTCAAAGGATGCTTAGAGATGTGAAGAGTGATCTCCCTTTCCCAACAATTGATATTGGCCTTGTACAAAGATAACCAATCCATGCCCTAGATAGCGTCGAACTCCACTAAATGAAGTATGACAAGATTTTTTGAGAGGTTCAATCCTCAAACATTAACCGGGGAGGAGTTATAAACCATGGATACAAAAATTTACCCATTGGCTGTTCTCACAGATAACTTTTCTACCAAATTTTGAGGTGGTGTTTGAATAGTTCTACTAAACTTTCAAGATATGAAAGAATGCGTAGAACCACAATCAAATAGTACATTCACTATTATTAAATAAATAACAAGCTTACATGTCACCACATCATTTTCCGGATCCACCTCAGTAGTAGTGATAGCATAAGACCTTCCTTGTTTCCTTGGAGGATGTTGTTGATTGCCTCTGACAACCCTCGGCTTAGGGAAATTGTTCGCATAATGCCCAAGCTCCTTGAAGTTAAAACACTAAACTATAGTCTGAGTGTTGATATGAACCTTCCATTTATCTTCATAATTAGCGGTATTTTTGATATCCCTTTGGTAGTTCTTGTCTAGGTGACCAAACTTTCTACATTTGAAGCAATTCCTAGTTCCCTTGATACACTCACCAAGACACTACTTCCCACAATTATTGTAAAGGGGAAATTGAGGCTTCTTTCCCTCATGGGATTTGATTGATGAAACACACATGTGGTTATCCATTTTCGGCTTCTTGTCACTAGGCCCATGAGATCACTGAGAGTCTCCAATTTCCATTTCAACCTTGAGGGCACAATGAACAATTTCTTCATAGCTATCAAAGTCTTGCATTTCCAACAAGTTTCGTAGACTTGGCTTTAGTCCGCTAAAGAAGCGATCCACCCAGCTTTCAGTGATCATGAAAAATCTAGAGGCGTACCTTACAAGACTTGTAAAGTTTTCTTCATACTCCTCGATGGACTCATATTCCTTCTGCTTGAGGCCAAGGAACTCTATTTCCATCTTGAGATGGAGGGTTCAAGGAAAATATGTGTTAAAAAACATCCTCTGGAATTCCTCCCAATATATGAAATCAATTTCCCCTTGGGACTTCATATTATTGATTAGTGTCCCCCACTGATCAGCTTTCCCATCAAAACGATAGACTTCCAGTACAACATTCTCTTCTTCCGAGAACTGGAGGATAGAGAAAAGATTTTCAATAGAGTTAATCCATTGCTCTGCGAGGAGGAGATCAGAAGACACGCTAAACAAGGGAGTCATTTTCCCCATGAAGGCTTCTATGGTAACGTTCTCTTTCCCTGGAGGAGGGGGTCATTCCACCTAATTCAAGTTATTATTCATAACTGGAACTAGCTGGGCAAGTACTGCCATGATGTTTTGAGCACCCGCTTACACCACATCAGGCATGTCATTAGGGAAATCATCACATTTCCTATTACATTGTTCTTTGGAACGTGTTCTTCTATTTCCCTCCATTAACTAAGAAAAAGAACGTATAATTAGAGGTCTTGAATACTTAGCTATTGAGCATAAAAAAACTTTGAACATAAAAGTATAAACTTATAAAGCAGAAGTATATCCTAACTTGTGATTCCTTAGGTTTATATCTAGGTTATCCTAGATCTATTTCTTAACTGAAATTCTTATGGGTTTTTTTCTTAATAATGGTTTTTACTAAGCTCGTGAATATGCCGAAGCATATCTCTGAGAGTGTCATAAGAAAGAGTGCAGCAAGGCCCGTTATCGTGCACCAGTTACCATTCTATTCTATCTCAAAGCGGTGTTTTCAGGTTTTACCCCTAGATACATATGTGCCAGAGACGCCTCTACCTGCTCGTATCCAGACATGGATGTATTTTCTTGATAAACCACTTACTCTATACTCACCAAAATTTAGTTCGGTTTCCTTATATGTAAAGGCCCGTAAAAATCAAGGAATTTTTTTCTTAATTTTCTTGGGAATTTTACAAGATCGGAGTTTCTGACGGCACCTAATTCCAAGGCCCGATGTGCCCAGAATCATTTTCCGAAGTTTAGCTCGGGTACGTTCAGTAAACGAACAAGCGGGGTTTTCTAACTTTTTAACCGGTGCTCGGAATCGAATTTCGAGGGCACCGGTGGAATCGCAGCACTGGTATTTGCTTAGAAACGCCTTTTTTGGTGTTGTGTTTGCTCGAGTGTAGTTTTTAATTTATGGGGTTAAGTTATGAAATAAAATAAAAGGGGTGCGACAATTTTATTTTATTTCACTTAAAGCCGCTTAACCTAAGTTAAGCAGATAAGGTGGTACCCACAATATCCTACCCACTTGGTAGGATATTTGTGAGGTGGGGCCTTCACAGGCCCCACCGTTTCTTCCCTCCTAAGTAACGCACTCGTAACCCCCCTTTTAATGAAAGTCAAACCTTACGTTTTTCTGGTTAAGAAACGCCTCATTAAATTGAGTGGTTAAATCGTTACAATTAATTCTTTGAATTAATTGTTCGTTTCTTATCTTTTGAATTTAAAAAGCTTAGGTTGATAATAAAATAAGCGTTGAACTTATTTTATTTTGCTGGTTGGGTTGTGTTAAAGCCTTGGGAGAGAAAGAGAGGATTCTTCATTCTTCGACGAAGAACGCGAAGAACGCGCCACAGCCAACGAAGAACGCCAACCTCTGACGGCGGACGACGGTGAGGGACGCCTTCCTCAGAGATCACCTAACACCAACGGCGATCCTCTTCTTCTACGGCAACCCTATTCTTCCGCGACGGTTAATTCCGCGACAAACGTTCATTCGACGACAACGTTGAGGTAGGGGTTTATTTTCTTGTGATTACTTCCGTCGTTTTTCCCCATTCAATTGAACCGCCTGTTATCGCATTAATGGGAGGAGGTTGGACCGCACGAACACGGCCGACACTCCTCCCCTTTTTGGTTGTTGATTTTTGTTGCAACGACCAAGGAAACGCGGTGCCGAAGCACCGCGCGAACATTTTAAAAAGGGAGAGCGGAGAAGCGCGGCGCCGTCGCACTGCGCCGTTGGAAGCAACAAATCCGCGGCACCGTTGCGCCACGCCGTAGAAGATGAACAAAAGACGTGGCATCGTCGCACCGCACTGGAGGACCTCAGAAGCACCGCGGCCAGAGTGGGGCTGCATAGGAGGGGCATGGCACCGTCGTGTCGCGCCGGACAGACGAAGGTCGCGGCCGGTTCTGGGCCGCCGGCATCGGAGCGAGGGGACCAGCCCCTGCCGGTCCCATGATGGCGGCAGCCGGCCGGCCAGCCGGGCCAGCCGGTCAGAGGAAATCGCTGGGTTCGTAACCCCTGGTTGGCCAGTTGAGCGGCCCCATAAAGGGGCTGCGGTTCTTCATGCGGGGGCAGCGCATCCGAAACGGCTCGGCCATTCGGCCGAGCCTCTGGCCAGCGCGCCACGCGCCGGGCCGTGCCCAGGTCGGGTCGGGCCGCACCGTGCCGGCCGGGCCGAGCCGCGCCAACCGGGTCGGGCCGCGCCCAAGCCGGCCAGACCCAGACCCAGTTCGGGTTGCTCTGGTTCGGGCCGACCCTGGGGGTATCGGGCCGGGTCGGACCGGGCCCGAACCTCCTAATATTGAACCTTTTTCGGTCTGTTGCCCATAACATGAGCTACGGGACTCCGATCGGCACACCGTCAGTTGCGATACGATCCTTGGATCGCGGCGGTCGTTTTGGTATATTGCTCTCAAGGTTTCGGAATACCTTGGGTTCGGCGAGGTTGGTTCGTACTCGAAACCAATCGGGCCCTCGGAGTGGAAAAACTCATAACTTGAGTTCCGGACGTCCGAATGACGTGCTGTCGACATTGTTGGATTCCTCTTAGTGAGACAGAACTTTTGGCTTATTCTGATAGAGGTTTGGACATAGTCGGAGTATGGTCTGGTTGGTTTTGACCTAAAAACCAACTGGGCCCCTGGGACGAAAAAGCCAATAACTATCAGACCGGGCATCCGAATGACGCATCGTCTGTGACGTCAAGTTCCCGTTGACGATACGGAACTTTTGGATACATAAACTCTGGACTATGTGTCAGTTGATGTATCAGCCTCTCGGCTCGTGAAGTGAACCCTCTCGAATGAGCTTACTGTGTGTGTGAACCCTAGAGCTGGCTGCGACTACGACGACGACTGTACAAAGATCCTCAGTAGATTCGACAGCGACGACTACAACACTCGGTGATCCTACGTGGATCAGTGCTACCGATCCTGTGTGGGTCCGATCCTGTGTGGTTCAGCGCTCCGCGGTCCTGTGTGGGCCAGCACCTACAGATCCTATGTGGGTCCGATCCTGTGTGGGTCTTTGCGGGGGTTAGTTACCTATCGATACTTTTTGGGTCAGATCCATTGTGGGTCATTGCGGGGGTTAATTACCTATCGATCCTTTGTGGGTCAGATCCTTTGTGGGTCATTCCGGGGGTTAGTTACCTATCGATCCTTTGTGGGTTATTGTGGGGGTTAGTTATATATTTATCCTTTGTGGGTCTGATCCTTTTTGGGTCATTGTGGGGGTTAGTACCTATCGATCCTTTGTGGTATGACGTCTTAGATGAATCAGTGGCTATATCTGATCATCTCTACCGTCATACGAAGAAGTATACCTGTGTGAGCTAAATCTTGACTTTCTTTCCTATGTGGATTACATTATGCTTTCCTGTGTGGATTGGGTTGTGGTTTCCTGTGTGGACTTGGTTGTACTTGGGCTCGGAGGTTGGAGCGAACTGGAATTGATGACTTAGGTATATGTATGGGAATATACCTAAGTAGTGTCGGATTTTACTTCGTGATTGTATATTTCCTTTGTGGTTTGTCCTTTGTGGATTCTGGGAGACCATCGGGGGTCTCGGGGTCCCTACTAAGTAGCTTATACTCACCCCTACATGGGTTATGCCCACACTACGTTGTGTTCGTTGCAGACGACGGACAACGCTGATCGTGGTTGAGGCTTGCGGAGCAGGACGGTACCTGTAGGTGGACCACTGGGCAGACATACTCGTAGCGGTCGGCTGGACCCGAGGAGCAGTGGAGGCTATCTGTACCCACCCTTCAGGTGGGAATTCCAGTGGATGGCTCGACGCTGCGGCTCAACCTTTCAGTTTTTGTTTTCCCTTTCTAGTTGTACTTTACTTTCAGTTTGGGTTTGTATACTGGCCCACTAACTTTTCCGCACTTACTGTTGTACCCAGCTTTTACATAGTGTTTACTTCAACTAATTGCTTGCTCTGTGGTGTTTGTTTACTTTACAAAGGAAATGCCTTCCCTTTTTACTGGAAATTACACCTTACTGCTAGTCGCCAGCCCCTGGCTTATGGAAGGCGGGCTTGGGGAAGTCACGGCACGGGCCCCGAGGACGGGTCTTGACAAATTGGTATCATAGGAGTTCGGTTCTACCACAGAACTTTGGACTCTTATCTTTTTCTATGTGAAGCAATGGTGTTAAGAATATTGGGTGTGGTTATCAGTCCAGGGAGTCCAGTGTTGGTGTGGCGGCTGACGTATCCGTACACCAGGACCCTGACTTCTTATTTCTGACTTAATGCACGAAAACATTGATTTCATGTGTGATTCAAGTTTTCTTTGTGATTACATGGTTTCAGCTCACCAGGTATACTGTTCTAACCGTGGCGCACCTGTTTCCTTTTCAGGATGGCCCCACGATGGCAGCCAGCTAGGGTTTCGAGAGTTGAGCGTGATGACAGCCCACCGAGCGACGAGGCCTCGGTACAAGGCCCTTTGACAGCTGAGGCACCGGTGGTACCTTTACCCGCCAAGCCACCGATGCTTCCAGCTCCTGCCGCTGATGATGCACATTGCCTTAGTGCACTACATGAGTTCCAGTGCCAGAGACTACCCAGGTTCCACGGGGAGACAGACCCCCAGGCAGCCGAGGATTGGCTGGAGGCAGTGGTACGAGTTTTCAGGTTAGTGAGGACACCAGCAGACCTCATGGTGGTCCTCAAAGCGAGCCTACTACACGCGGCAGTGGGCCGATGGTGGAGCTTGATGCTCCAGGTGCACGATGAGGAATCTCTTCTCTGGACAAATTTGAGAGCCTCTTCCACTCAGAGTTCATCCCAGCCACCCTCTGTGCGGTGCGCATCCAGAAGATTCTTCATCTGCGGCAGGGCAGCTTGACGGTCGCCCAGTACTCGGTGAGATTTACCGATCTCTCGCGCTACTCGACAGATATGATATGAGACCCATTCTTCAGGGCCTGGATCTTTGAGAAGGGATTGAGGCATGAGATCAGGGCATCACTGATCTCTCTCAGCATTCCGACTCAGGAAGGAGTACTGGAGCAAGCCCTTTTGATCGAGAGCTTTCTTGGTGAGCCTTCTTTAGCATCAAGACCTACCGCAGGGTGGCACGTAGTAGAGTCATCTGCAGCAGGCAGTCAACGGATGACTCATGTGTCAAGGCAGACTAGACTCTCAAGCAGACGACCTCAAGAAACTGGCTCAGTAGTGCGGGGCACATAGCGCGGAGCCAGTATTTCGTGAGGCAGTCAGTGCTACACATGCGGCAGGCAGGGCCACATGGCTCGTGACTTCCTGACCCTCCGTGCTGAGGAGTAGCAGATGGTTGAGGGGCCACCCAGGCAGAGGTATAGGGTCGACCGTGGTGGTTCGCATGGAGTAGTCTGACGAGGCAGATGAGCTGGCCGAGTAGCAGGTGGTGGGCGACGCTTTGAGGCTCTACCACCACCACCACCAGGAGGTCCACCCCGACCATAGGGAGCTGGCGGGAAGAGACAGGAATAGCTCCAGGCAGTGGAGGCCTACGACCACGGTGCGCTCGAGATGATTCAAGGTAATATCTGTGTCTATTCCACCCTTGTTGCAGTTCTTATAGACACAAGAGCGAGTCATTCTTTCATAGCCACTTCCCTTGTTCGGAGCTCGAAGATTCCGACAGAGCCGTTGGATCGATCCTTACGGCTAGAGACTCCTATGGGAGCAGACTCGATGATTACGCACTGGTGCCGGTAGTGTGAGCTTACTCTAGGAGGTGAGAGCTTCAGCTGAGATCTTCTTGTAGCGGCGTCGAGGCCTTACAACGTCATCTTGGACATGGATTGGTTATCTACAGTCCATGCTCAGATCGACTGTATTAGGCGAAGGTGTGATGGGTACGCACCGACGGGAGCATGTTAACCTTCACCGGTGAGAAGGGAGACTTCGCAGCACAGGATGGACTCCCGCATAGGAGAGGATAGCCCATCACTCATTAGTTGTCTAGCCTCATCCTGGGAGAAGTTGACATGCAGAGTCCTATTTTTCCTGCAGTGGTGGATCAGTATGCGGACGTTTTCCCCGATGACGTTCCAGGACTACCTACTCATAGAGAGGTAGACTTTTATATTGGTCTGTACCCCGGAACAGCCCTGATATCCACCCCAGCATATCAGATGGATCCCACCAATCTTTGAGAGCTGCAGATACAGTTGGAGGACTTCCAGGGCAAGGGATTCATCTGACCCAGTGTTTCACCCTGGGCTTCCCCAATATTGTTCGCCAAGAAGGCGGACGGGTGCTTGCGACTTTGTGTCGACTATCATCACCTGAACCAGGTGACAGTGAGGAAGAAGTATCTGATACCAAGGATTGATGACCTCTTCGACCAGCTCAAGGGAGCATGGTGGTTCTCAAAGATAGACCTCAGGTCATGTTATCATCAGCTCAGAGTTCGGGACGAGGATGTGCAGAAGACGGCCTTCAGATGTCGGTATGGCCACTATGAGTTCTTGGTTATGCCTTTCGGTGTGACCAACACTCCGAAAGTGTTCATGGGACTCATGAACATGATCTTTCATCCATACCTCGATCGATTTGTTGTGGTATTCATCGACAGCATTTTGATATACTCGACGACTGAGGAGGAGCACGCCTACCACTTGCGGGTTGTACTAGGCACACTCCGAGAGCACCAACTTTATGGAAAGCTCTCAAAGTTTCAGTTCCGGATACGTGAGGTCCACTACTTGGGACACGTCATCTCTAAGGTGGGATTTGCGGTGGATCCTGTGAAGATCGAGGCAGTGCTAGCTTGGGAGCCACCGAGGAGCATGACGGAGGTACGGAGTTTCTTTGGACGAGCTGGATACTATCAGAGATTTTTTCCAGACTTCTACAAAGTTGCGGCACCACTCTCAGCTTTAACGAAGAAGGGGAAACCCTTTGTGTGGTCAGACAGATGTCAGCAGAGCTTCCAGGAGCTGAGACAGAGATTGACCAACACACCTATCTTGAGGCTTCCGGAGGAGGGATTTGGGTACGTGGTTTACTATGATGCATCAGGGACCAGACTCGGGTGTGTCCTGATGCAGGAGCGGGCTGTGATCACCTATGGATCATGCCAGTTGAGGCCTCATGAGCAGAACTACGCTACTCATGACCGGGAGTTATCAGTAGTGGTCTTCGCTCTGGAGATGTGGCGACACTATCTGATGGGCGAGTGCTTTACAGTCTTTTCTGACCATCAGAGTCTCAGGTACATCTTCTCTCAGAAGGAACTAAACCTGAGACTGTGGTGATGGCTCGAGTTCCTCCAGGACTATGACATTGAGATAGTCTATACTCCTGGGATGGGGAACGTGGTAACCAATGCTCTCAGCAGGAGGACGGGCATTCAGCTACTTGGGGAGGCGACAGAGCAGCTATCCGCTTTGCCGATATCTTTTGTCGATAGAGATGGAACAGCCTTCCTTCAGTCTCTCATAGTCACTTCTCCAATACTGCAGTGGGTCGGAGAGGCACAGTGTGGGGACACTGACTGTGAGACGCGGAGTGCGCAGATATCCTCAGGACAGGCACATAATGGTTTCTCCTTTGGAGCAGAGCACGACGTCCTTTTCAGAGGACATACCTTGGTACCAGTTGATTTACGGGAGGAGGTGCTGAGAGAGTTTCACACTTCTCCCCTGGCGGTACATCCTGGAGTGGCGAAGATGTATCAAGACCTCAGACGACAGCACTGGTGTCCAGGAATGAAGAAGGTTGTGGTATATTTTGTTTCTTGATGCCTCACCTGCCAGTAGGTGAAGGCAGAGCATCAGGTACCAGCAGGCTTGGTACAACCCTTGGAGGTCCCAGAGTGGAAGTGGGACGGGATATCTATGGACTTCGTGACTGGACTTCCACGCACTTCCAGAGGTCATGACTCTATTTGGGTGATTGTCGACCGACTCACCAAGTCGGCTCACTTCTTACCCATCAGGGAGTAGGGCCCAGTGGAGAGCCTGGGACGTCTCTACATTCAAGAGATTGTACGGCTTCACGGTGTGCCATCATATATCGTCTCTGATCGAGATGCTCGATTTACTTCCCAGCTTTGGAAGGGGTTGCAGGAGGCGTTCGGGACGCAGCTACGTCTGAGCACTGTCTTTCACCCTCAGATGGATGGTCAGATGGAGAGGACCATTCAGACTCTCGAGGACATGCTCCGTGCATGTGTCCTCGACTTTGGTCACAGCTGAGAGGACCACCTACCCTTGGTGGAGTTCACGTACAACAACAGTTAACACTCCACCATCGGGATGGCACCATACGAGGCGTTGTACGACCGACCATGCAGATCTCCTTTGTGCTGGACAGACCCTGGGAGTCAGCACTTGTGGGACCGGAGATGGTCCAGGCCATGACAGAGAAGGTCCAGGTCATCCAGGAGTGGATGAGGACAGCTTAGAGCCGGCAGAAGTCTTATGCTGACAAGAGGCGAAGGCCACTAGAGTTCGAGTATGGAGACCACATCTTCTTGCGTGTCTCACCTCGATGTGGATGACGGAGATTTGGCCGAGGCGGAAAGTTGTCTCCACGCTTCATCAGACCATTCCAGGTTTTCACCAGGATTGGCGAGGTGGCTTATCGCCTGGCTCTACCACCTTAGTTGCACAGGGTGCATGACGTCTTCCACGTATCTCAGCTGAGGAGATATGTGCACGACCTGACGCATATCATTGACCATGGGGAGCTGGACGTTGATGATGTGGCGACTTTTGCGGAGGTCCTGGTGGAGATTGAGGATCGACAGGAGTGGGTCCTACGTGGACGGTCGATTCCTCTAGTGTGCATCAGATGGAAGCACGGGAACCTCCAGGAAAGCACTTGGGATCGGGAGGCTCAGATGCATGCTCAGTACCCACATTTGTTTCCCTAGTTTTTGATGTATCTTTACAGGGACGTAAATCCCTGAGATGGGAGTGATATAAAGACCCATAAAATTCAAGGAATTTTTTTTCTTAATTTTCTTGGAAATTTTACCAGAGCGCAGTTTCTGACGGCACATGATTCCGAGGCCCGGTGTGCTCGGAATCATTTTCCGAAGTTTAGCTCGGGTACGTTCAGTGAACGAACGAGCGGGGTTTTCTAACTTTTGAACCGGTGCTCGGAATCGAATTCCGAGGGCACTGGTGGAATTGCAGTGCAGGAATTTTCTTAGAAACGCCTTTTTCGGAGTTGCGTTTGCTCGAGTGTGGTTTTTAATTTTTGGGGTTAAGTTATGAAAAAAATGAAAGGGGGGCGACAATTTTATTATATTTCACTTAAAGCCGCTTAACCTAAGTTAAGCGGATAAGGTGGGACCCACAATATCCTACCCACTTGGTAGGATATTTGTGAGGTGGGACCCGCACGAGCCCTACCATTTCTTCCCTCCTAAGTAACGCACCTGCAACCCCCCTTTTAATGAAAGTCAAACCTTACATTTTTCTGGTTAAGAAATGACTCATTAAATTGAGCGGTTAAATCGTTACATTAATTCTTTTAATTAATTGTTCATTTCTTATCTTTTGAATTTCAAAATCTTAGGTTGATAATAAAATAATGGTTGAACTTATTTTATTTCGTTGGTTGGGTTGTGTTAAAGCCTTGTGAGAAAAAGAGAGGATTCTTCGTTCTTCGACGAAGAAAACGAAGAACGCGCCACCGCCAACGAAGAACACCAACCTCTGACGGCGGATGACGGTGAGAGACACCTTCCTTGGAGATCACCTAACGCCAACGGTGATCATATTCTTCTACAGTGACCCTCTTCTTTCGTGATGGTTAATTCTGCGATGAACGTTCGTTCGACGACAACGTTCAGGTAGGGGTTTATTTTCTTGTGATTACTTCCATCGTTTTTACCCTTTCAATTGAACCGCCTGTTATCGCATTAACGGGAGGAGGTTGGACAGCATAAAAACGGCCGACACTCCTCCCATTTTTGTTTGTTGATCTTGGTTGCGACGAGCAAGGCAACGCGGTGCCGAAGCACCGCGCGGACATTGTAAAAAGGGAGATCGGAGAAGCACTGCGCCCTCGCACCGCGCCGTTGGAAGCAACAAATCCGCAGCACCGTTGCGCCGCGCCTTAGAAGATGAACGGAAGACGTGACGCCGTCGCGCCGCGCCGGAGGACCTCAAAAGCACCGCGGCCGGAGCAGGGTTGTGGCGGAGGGGCGCGGAATGATGATGGTGGTGGCCGGTTCTGGGCCGCAGCGGAGCAGGGAACCGGCGGCCGATTCCGGGCCGCCGGCATCGGAGCGAAGGGACCGGCCCCTGCCGGTCCCGTGATGGCGGCAGCCGGCCGGCCAGCCGGGCCGGCCGGTCATTGGAAATCACCGGGGGTCGTAACCCCCGGTCGGCCAGCTGAGCGGCCCCATAATGGGGCCACGGTTCTTCACGCGGGGGCAGCGCACCCCCCTCATCCGAAAAGGCTCGGTCGTTCGGTCGAGCCTCTGGCCAGCGCGCTAGTGCGCCGCGCGCCGGGCCGGCTGCCCCGACCGGTCCGCCAGGCCAGGCCGTGCCGGCCGGGCCAAGCCACACCAACCGGGCCAGGCCGCGCCCCCACGGGCCGGACCCGGACTCAGTTTCTGTCGACCCGATTCGGGCGGACCCTGGGGGTATCGGGCCGGGTCGGACCGGGCCCGAACCCTCTAATACCAAACATTTTTTGGTCTGTTTCCCATAACTTGAGATACGGGCCTCTGATCGACGCACCTTCAGTTTTGATATGATACTTGGATTGAGACGGTCATTTCGATATATCGCACTCAAGGTTTCGGAATACTTTATGTTCGGCCAGGTTGGTTCGTACACGAAACCAACCGGGCCCTCAGAGCGGAAATGCTCATAACTTGAGTTCCGGACGTCCGAATGAAGTGTCGTCGATTTTGTTGGATTTCTCTTAATGAGAAGGAACTTTTAGATTACTCCGATCAAGGTTTGGACGCAGTTGGAGTACGGTCGGGTTGGTGTTGACTTAAAAACCAACCTGGCCCCTGAGACGAAAAGGCCAATAACTTTCAGACCGGGCATCCGAATGATGTGTCGTCTGTGACGTCGAGTTCCCGTTGACGATACAGAAATTTTGGATACATCAACTCCAGACTATGTGTCAGTTGATGTATTAGCCTCTCGGCTCGTGGAGCGGACCCTCTCGAACGATCTTGTTGTGTGCGGGAATCCTAGAGCTGGTTGCGACTACGACGACGACTGTACAGAGATCCTTAGTAGATTCGACGGCGACGACTACAACACTTATTGATCCAACATGGATCAGTGCTACTGATCCTGTGTGGGTCCGATCCTGTGTGGATCAGTTCTTAGCGGTCCTGTGTGGGCCAGCGCCTATAGATCCTGTGTGGGTCTGATCCTGTGTGGGTCTTCGCGGGGGTTAGTTACCTATCGATCCTTTGTGGGTTAGATCCTTTTTGGGTCATTGTGGCGGTTAGTTACCTATCGATCATTTGTTGGTCAGATCCTTTGTGGGTCATTGCGGGGGTTAGTAACCTTTCGATCCTTTGTGGGTCAGATCCTTTGTGGGTCATTGCGGGGGTTAGTTACCTATCGATCCTTTGTTGGTCAGATCCTTTATGGGTAACTGTAGGGGTTAGTACCTATTGATCCTTTGTGGGTACGACATCTTAGATGAATCAGTGGCTATATCTGATCATCTCTATCGTCATACGAAGAAGTATACCTGTGTGAGATGAATCTTGGATTGCTTTCTTATGTGGATTATGTTATGCTTTCCTGTGTGGATTGGGTTGTGGTTTCCTGTGTCGACTGGGTTGTACGTGGGCTCGGAGGTTGGAGCGAACTGGAATTGATGACTTAGGTATATGTATGGGCATATACCTAATCAGTGTCGGATGTTACTTTGTGATTGTATCTTTCCTTTGTGGTTTATCCTTTGTGGATTCTTGGAGACCTTCAGGGGTCTCGGGGTCCCTAATGAGTAGATTATACTCACCCCTGCACGGGCTATGCCCGCACTACGTTGTGTTCGTTGCAGACGACAGACAACGCTGATCGTGGTTGAGGCTTCCAGAGCAGGACGGTACCTGGAGGTGGACCACTGGGCAGACGTACTCGGAGCGGTCGGCTGGACCCGAGGCGCAGTGGAGGCTATCTATACCCACCCTTCAGGTGGGACTTCCAGTGGACGGCTCGACGTTGCGGCTCTACTTTTCAATTGTTGTTTTCCCTTTCCAGTTGTACTTTACTTTCAGTTTGAGTTTGTATACTAGCCCACTTACATTTCCACACTTACTGTTGTACCCAGTTTTTACTTAGTGTTTACTTCTACTTCTTGCTTGTTCTATGGTGTTTGTTTTAATTACAAAGGCAATGCCTTCCCTTTTTACCAGGAATTACGCCTTGGTGCTAGTCGCCAACCCTTTCCCTATAGAAGGCGGGCTTGGTGTAGTCAGGACAAAGGCCCCAAGGACGGGTCGTGACATTATACTTAGTCTCATCCTTAATTTTCTCACTAAGGTGATCTATTACTAATATCTAAAAATAACTATACCATCCTCCGATACCAAGTATAGCGGCCCAAGCCTTTTACATAAAACCTTTCATGATTTTAAGCATAATTAATCATCAGAGTAGAAGCCAAGGATCGTTAAGTCTAGTGTCTTGGAAGACTAGATACAAATAACATAAAACATGGGGCTAAAAAACAATTAATTATTTAATCTCCATAATGAGGTACTAACTTCCTCTGAGCTCTTACATCTGCATTGGGTACCCTGGGGAACACATGAACTAAGGGATGAGCTAAAATTTCCCAGTAATTGAATGAATATAAGGATACATCTCAATCTTATGAGTTTAGAGGCATGACATAATGATATCTAAAGCGTGATACTTATGAAATCATTTAATATAATCATGGGATCATATAATCATGGAATCATATAAATGTGGAAGAATCATAAAACATTTCATTAGTATGGGTCACGGCTAACCGCCAATCCTGTTTCCCATTTCAGTACGGGTCCATGCTAACTGTCAATCCCGTTTCACATCGCATCTCATGAGACTTATCCTTACCCAACGAATTGGAGCGCCATCTGGGAGCACCCATCTCAAAATATTCATGAATATTATTTCCACGTAAATAATATTTCCACATTAATTATCATACATAATCAACCATACATATACATAAGGTTAACCATTTAATGAATTTGGTACCACAATCATGACACAGAAAATCTCCAATGGGCGTATCACGAAAGCTTCCAAGAAAGGAACGTATTAGAACATACATGGACATCAAAAGGGTAATATAGGCATATAACATGGTAAGTGGTGTCAAATATAAGTGACAACATATAAAAAAATTATTTTAGAAACATTAGCATTAAAACATTTTTGTGCGGTTTTAAGGAAAACACTCTAGAGATTTTCAAATATAAAAGAGGACATTCTTTTATATAAAACCAGAGTTGAAACAATAAGGTTTTCATAAAAAAAATACTGATTTCTTAAATAATATCGTTTTATTAAAACATAAGATAGAGTGAACTTGAAATTTGGGTAAAAATTTGAGAAGTCCCCTTAAAACAGGTTGGCTTAGCGGAAAGTTCTAAGGAGAGAATCATTCAAAATCATGTATATCCCGGAAAGAATGTGATGAAAGGGTCTTGATATAATAATCTTGTACAAATAACCAGAAGTCATAAGACTCGCATATATAGATAAGATAACACCATTTTGAAATAATGATAAGGAAAACTAAAAGAAAAAGGAAGGTTCGGGTAGAATTCGTTATGATTTTATCGGCATGGTGTCGGGTGTGACCAAGAGGGATTGATGAGAGAGAAATGGGGTTTATCATCACTTATAAATCCAGAAGGAAGTATGGGGGAGGTTCTTAAACATAACCCATAATTTTCTAGTACACATATAAAGGCATAGTATAGAGTAAAATATTGATTAAGAGAGAAAAGGAGAGGATTCATTACCTTAAATCAGGTGGTGTTCTCCACTTGTTATTAATGACCTCTTGAGACTTCATCCTTTGAGAACATCTTAATGGGAGATGTTTTGGTATTTTGAGGATGCTGAATTCTTTTGGAAGTGGGGGAGGACCCTGGGGAGAGATTTGGGCAGAATTTAGAGAAGGCCAGAAGCATGAGAGGAGTGAAGAGAAGAGGGAGTGAAGGGAGGTTTTTATAGTGGTGGAGCGGAGGGATTTCATGGTATAATAATGATTAATTTATTATTTCTTCCCAAGAAAAACAATAGTTAGTATTCCATGACCAAGACTAGTAAATGGGTCATGTGAACTCGAACCATGTGAGGTGACATCATCCATGATTCTAGGAATAGTTTTTAGCTTATAATTAATATATACGGTAAATTACCGTAATTTACCATTCATCAAAAATTCAAGTATTTCAGAAAAATCTAAAAAATTCACCCTAACCATTTTTCGACGTGTAGATTCCATAAATGAAGTCCATTTTTCAAAAATAATTTTCTAAATATGATTATTTTATTATTTAATTAAAATCATAATTTATTATCCAAAACCAGATTTAAAACATGGATTAACTCATTCTAAAACATATGTATATTGTAATTCCAACTTGAATTTTTTTTATACTATCATAGGTGAGGTTACTATTCATTGGGGTATATCACTATTCATAAGGGTATATTACTATTCATTAGGGTAGGTTACTATTCACAAAAAATTATTTTGGTTTTATTAGACTCAAAAAAACATCTTGAAAACAATCGTGTAGATCAGATTTTCAAAATTCCAAACACCAAAGTGAAAATACATTGTTTAAAGGTCACATATCACTTATTAGTTCATTATTATGTGATTTTATGGCATATTTATAAGAAGGGAATTTCCATTAAAAACATTGGGTCGTTGCAGCTTGTGTGTTTTTATAGGACTAAAGGAAATGCCTTTCCATTATATGGATATTCTCTTTATGTGATCGTCACCAACCCCTGGCCTATGGAAGAAAAGCTTGGGGGACGAGTCTTGAAAATGTGGTATTAGTGGAGTCAATTATACCAAAGAACTATGAAACTGATATTTTAATAGAGCATCAATGTTAAGTGTTTTGAGTGTGTTTTTTAGTTATGGGAGTCCAGTGTTGGTGCGGTGACCGACGTATCGATACACCAGGACACTGAATTCTGATTTCTGACATGGGGCATGAAAACACTAATTGTGTGGGTTTTGAAAATGTTTCTACATTGATCTTCTTGAGTCAGTTCACCATGTATAAATCAATGACCATGGAACACTTGATTATTTTTGGGATTCCACCACATGGATAGCTAGTCAAAATTACTACACGATGGAGGCCTCTTAAGAAATGAGGCTTCGGTGTAAGACCCTATTAAAACGATTGTACCATCGAGTGGTTTACGAGTATCCCCACTACCTATTGGGAAGTAGTTTCCCGCATCCCCAGTAGTAGGTAGTGCACACCGACTCATCATGTTGCACGAGTTCCAGTGAAAGAGGCCTCTGATGTTCATAGAAAAGACAGATCCAAAGGTGGCTGAGGACTGGCTGGAGATTATGGCATGAGTTTTTCACTTGGTTGTGTCACCATCTGACTAGATGGTGATCCTAGTTGCTAGTATTTTTAGGGAGTTTTAGGGACATGGTGGATCCTGACACTCTAGACACATGATGCGGATACCCTCACATGGGTAGATTTTAGGGCCTCTTCAGGGAAGAGTTTGTTCCAGTTACTCTATGTTATGTGCGTATATATGAGCTGCTACACAAACAGTAGGGCTTCCTATCCATGTATCAGTACTCAGTGAGGTTAACCTAACTCTCACACTACTCTAGTGATATGGTGTGGGACCCTTTATTCAAGGCCTAGAACTTTGATCAGGATCTTCATTGGGAGATTAGAGCATAGATGGTATCTCTCAGTATCCCGACTCATGTTGGAGTGCTAGATATAGAACTCTTGGTGGAGATATTCTCTACTAAGAGGACACCGACAGCGAGACCCACCAACAGGAGACACATTAAAGAGTCATCTGTGGCCTGTAGTAGGTAGATGAAACAATGTTCCAAGTGGACCAAACAATTTGGTGGACAACCCTGGGACATAGGGTCAGAGGTGCGAGGATCACGAGGTAGAGAAGGCTAACAGATAAGTAGATGATGCTTCACGTGTGGCAGGTAGGGTCACATGGATCACGACTTCTAGACCAGCCGCACTTATGACCAGAAGAAGGTAGAAGAACCACTGAGGCATAGGAAAATATTTGAGTGAAGAGGCCTATAGGGAAGCAGACATGGAAGAGGAGATAGTCGTGCAGTCAGTGGTGGGAAGCAATTCAAGGTTCTACCACCACCACCTCTAGGTGGTACACCCTGACCACAGGGAGCAGGTGGACAGGGACGAGCATAGCTCTAAGAAGGTGAGGCTTACATCCATGGCACTATAGAGTTGATTAGAGGTATGATATGTGTCTACTCTATCGTATCTAAAATACTTATAGGTTCATAAGTAGGTCATTCTTTTATTGCCCCAGATATCGTTCGGAGCTCGAAGAATCGGGTGGAGTTGTTGGCTCGATCCTTATGATTAGAGATTATTATGAGATAAGATTCGATGATTACACACTACTGTTGTCACTGTGATCTTACTCTATAGGGGAGAGTTTCGGCTGGGATCTTCTAGTAGCATCATCGAGGCCTTACGACATCATCATGGGTATGGATTGGTTATTCACAGTCCATGCTCAGATTGACTGTATTAGGTGAAAAATGTGGTGTGTCTGTGATAATGGGACCAATTTATTTTTTCATCAGTGAGAATGGAACCCTTTCTGCACATGATGGAATTACTCGGAGTAGGGTTCAAGAGATCACACATCAATTGGATAGCCTTACCCTTAGAGCAATTTACATTGAGTGTCTAAGCATTCCTATAGTGGTGGACCAGTATGCTGATGTCTTCCCTAATGATGTTTCGAGTCAACATCCTCGCAGAGAGGTGGAATTCAACATCAACTTATATCTAGGGATGAAATCGATTTCTAAACCAGGATATCAGATGGCTCTAATGGAGCTTCGGGAGTTATGAGTGCAACTTGAGGTCTTACAGAGGAAGGTGTTCATAAGGCCCAGTGTTTCTCCATGGGCATCCCTGATTTTATTCTCCAAGAAGAGTGATGGGAGTTTGAGGCAATGCTTGGATTATAGGTACCTGAACAAGATGACCATGAAGAACAAGTATCAACTTCTAAATATTATAATCTCTTTAATAAACTGACGAGGTATCGTTAGTTTTTAAAGATATACCTCAGATCATGCTATCATCATCTCAGGGTACGAGATGAGGATGTGGAGATAACGACCTTCAGATGTTGGTATGTCAAGTAAGAGTTATTGGTTATTCCATAAAGAAGGTCCAACAACACAACATTTTTCATGGGACTCATGAACATGATATTCCAGCCATACCTTGAAAATTTTGGGGTGGTCTTCATCGATGAAATATTGGTGTACTCAGCGACAGTGGATGAGTAGGCATATCATCTTTAGATAGTACTCGATACAATCTGAGAGCACTGGATTTTTGGTAAACTCTCAATGTGCCAGTTATGGATACGAGAGGTCCAATTTCTGGGACACATTATATATGAGGCTGGAGTTGCAGTGGATCCTAAGATGATAGAGGTTGTGCTAGTTTGGGAGCCACCCAGGAGTGTGGCCGAGGTGCAGAGTTTCTCAGGGATGGCTAGAACTACCAGAGATTCGTACCTGAATTTTCTAGAGTTGCAGTACCCTTGTAAGTGTTGACGAATAAGGGACATCCCTTTGTATGGATGAAGAGATTCCAACCGAGTTTTCAAGATCTATGGTAGGGACTGACAAGTACCCCCATCTTGAGGCTACCAGAAGATGGCGTTGGGTATGTAGTCTATGTTGATGTGTTAGGGACCAGACATGGATGCGCCTTGATGCAGGACATAGTAGTGATCTCTTATTGTTCATGAATGTTGAGAAAAAATTAGAATAAATAAACTACCCATGAACTATATTTTGCAGTAGTGGTATTTTCCTTGAAGATGTGGAGCCACTACTTTATGGGTGAACATTTTACAGTCTAATATGATCACAAGATTCTCCGGTGTATCTTGTCACCAAAGGACAAGAACCTGAGACAACGTTGATGGATAAGTTTCTCCAGGACCATGGATTTGAGGTAGTCTATACTCCTAGGAAGTGGAACATAGTGGCATAAATACATAGTAAGTGGTTTAGTTTACAGCTTCTGAGTGAGACGACAAAGTAGCTATCCACATTACAGATATCCATTGGGGATAGAGATGGACCATCATACCTTCAGTCTATGACTACCACATGCACACTTATTTAGAGAGTTTGGGAGGAAAATATTTTGGAAATTGACTGCGAGGATTTATGTGCTCAGATACCCTCACAGCAATCACTTGATGTATTTTATGAAGGTGGGATCACATCACCCACTTCAGAGAATGAACAATAGTAACAATGGCGCTATGGGAGGAGGTGTTGATAGAGTTATATACATCCCCTATGGAAATATATCATGGTGTGGTGAAGATGTACCAGGAACTTTGGTGTCATTAGTAGTGGCCAGGGATGAACAAAACAGTGGTAGAGTATGTTTCATGATGCCTCACATGTGAGCAAGAGAAGGTCAAGCATCAGGTTCCAACAAGCTTAGCGCATCCACCTGAGGTACCAGAGTTGAAGTGGGATAATATATCCATGGACTTCATAACCGGGCTATCAGGTACATCTATGGTACATCATTTTATCTAGGGGATCATTTTCAAACTCACCATGTCATCCCACTTTCTAACCATCAAAGAGTAGTTATTAGTAGAGGTATTGGGACACATCTACATACAATAGATTGTACGACTTCAAGGGGTGCTATAGACTATCATATCTAACCATGATTCACATTTCAAATCCTAGTTTTGGAAGGGATTACAGGAGGAACTTGAGACTCCACTATGTTTGAGAACCACCTTTCATCCTTAGACAGATGGTTAGACTGAGCAGAACATACAAACAATTGAGGACATGCTTCATTCTTGCATACTAGATTTTGGCCACAGTTGGGAGGGCCACCTACCCATAACAAAGTTCATATAAAACAATATATATCACTCCAACATCGGTATAAAACTATTTGAGGCCTTTTATGGTCGACCATGCAGATCACCATAATGCTAGACAGATCATGGGAGTCATCACTTATGGGTCCAGAGTTGTTACGTGCTTCCACTGAGAAGGTGAAAATCATCTTGGAACAGATGAAGACTACACATAGCTGACTTCAGTCTCATGCTGATAGTGAAAAGAGGCCTTTGGAGTTAGAGGAGGGAGACCATGTCTTTCTATTGGTCTCACCTAGATTAGGTTTCTGGAGATTTGTCTTGGGTATAAATCTATCTCTGAGGTTCATCAGACCCTTTCCAGTTCTTAGTATATTTGGAGAGGTGGCATAATGCCTAGATCTTCCCCCACAAATGAATCGGGTGCATTCCATTTTCCACATGTTTCATCTAATGAAGTACGTTAATTATCCATCGAATGTTATTGAATTGGGAACACAAGACATTAATGATGGGGAGGAATTTACAGTGGTTCTAGTAGAGATTAAGGATCTGTAGAAGTGTGTCCTTCTTGGAAAATTGATTCCTCTAGTGCGTGTTTTTAGTAAGCAAAAGAACTTCCAAGAGAGCACATGGGAATGAGTGGCTCATATTCATGCTCTGTACCCCCATTTTTTTCCTTAGTGAATGTTGTGGATTTTGGAGACGATAATCCCTATGCTGGGGAGAATGTAAAGACCCATATTTTTAATTTATTTTTTTAAATATATAGAATTATTACGAGTCTGCAAAAATTGACGGCGCGTGATTCGGAGGCCCAGTGTGCCTGGAATGATTTTCTTGACTTTTTTATGGTACATTTACAAAATGTGTGGGAGTCATTTTCTATATTTTTAACCGGTTATCATATTATGAATCAAAGGAAACCATGGAATATGTAACGTCGGTATTCGCTTAAGGGAGGCTTCACATAGACTACAGTATGTCGAGTGAAAAAGATA
Organism: Viscum album; assembly: GCA_963277665.1. Taxonomy (NCBI): domain Eukaryota; kingdom Viridiplantae; phylum Streptophyta; class Magnoliopsida; order Santalales; family Viscaceae; genus Viscum; species Viscum album. The sequence goes on along the minus strand of OY728157.1, from coordinate 1,253,354,823 downwards.
GTTTTTGGACATTTTAAAGTATAATGAAATAACTATGTTATTTTATTTATATTTTTTTTATTCTCCTTCAATGGAAGAACGGAGGTGGGGGGATGAAAAACATGTCAAGATATTAAATGGCTTGAAACCTTTTTTTTTGTAATCGCACTATAGGAATTTGGATGGTTCGTTAATTAAATGAACCGTCCACGTGCATTACTCTCCCTTCCCTTGTTCTATTTATATATACCATTGGGTGGGGTGTTAGAATGACTCCACCAAGTTAGGATTCTCTTGAAATGTACCACAACGCCAACCAATTGTAATACGAGACCGGTTACAGAAAGAGGTGATTAACGCCACCAAATCACTAACCGACAATAATGATGAAGGGGGTTTTTTCAATCATCATTAGTGGAAATCTCTTCTAGGTAAGGGGATTGTTTAAAAGTTATATTTGATATTTTACCTTGAATCAACTTACTATCAAATTAATGTGGAGGGAGCGGGCCAAACGAACAAGGCCCGAACCCTTCGACGCTTTTCTCATGCTCCATTCATCAGTGAAAATTTCCTCAGATTTATGGCATCATGAAAAAGTGGGCCACGCTATGATAGAGGAAGTTTGAGAGAGTCTTAGGTGTAGAAAACACCATGAATAGACACTAGGGAACCTCTGCTGACCCATGGAAGAAACCGTCGACACACCATTTCGGTGGTGGCCGGCGGTGGCCAGATGAGTCCCACAACAACCATCCATTGGTAGTGGAAGGTGGCAATCGACGACGTGTTGTGGTGGCTGAAGGGGGATGGCCTGATCCCACCCTGCGGTACAAGGGTGGCATGAAGTATCCATGGCCAGTGGTTTGGGGCATAAGGGGGTGGTGCGGAGCAGTTGCAGCCAACGAGCATTGACAGGAAGGAGCGGCGTGGCGCCGCGCTGCGCCGACTTGGTAGAACCCGGTCAGCCGAACGGTCGCCCATTCATATGGTGGGGAAGTTTCCAACTGGCTGGTAAAAACTCCACAGAACTACGGGGCCAGTTGGACACAATGGTATTTCTTCGGGCAGACCGATCCTGACGCAGTCCAGACTCGCCGAGCAAACCGGACCTGATAGCGGGTCGAGCCGCACCAGCGGGCCGATGCGGGTGGGCCGATGCCCACCCAGCGGGCCGGTCCAACCGTGTCCTGGGCCCGAGAATTAAACCGGGCTGAACCCCATGGGTCATACCTAGTGAACCAGGCCATACCTTAATAGGCTGGTCTCGGACGAGGTCAGGTAGACCCCGAGACATGTTGTGTCAGGCCGATCTGACCGAGTCGGACTGGGCTTAGACCCAACCAGTCCCTGAACAAAGAAAAACTGAAACTGATAAACTGTGTGTCTGTTTGACACTTAATCATTGGTTTGTGGATCCCTTTTGTTAATTGGTCCCTTTGGAATATTCCGGTAGGCCCGACCAAGGCTGTCAATATCGAGGTGTGATCACCCCCGTTTCACGGAAGGGATGTAACTAACAAACCAGTAATACAATCAACGCACTATCTATGACATAAGGACCCTTGTGACATGGAGGGACTTTGGAGATACTCTATCTCTGATTTTTTTTTGACATATGACTTGGTATGGATCATACTTGAATCCAGACGGGCCCTTTTTACAAAAGTGTTCATATCTCGCAGACCCAGGTGTCGGATCGACGTGTCATCAGTCACATTGGGACCCCTATGATGCAACAATCACATGGGTATTGTTTTTTGAAGACATTTTACTAGTTGAAACATGAAAAATGGCATGAGGAGAATATATCCTAGAATAATGCGTGATATGAGTGGGAATCTTGTGCCATGATGTGACATGAAGAAGAAGAGAGACCAATGCAGGTCAGCATCAAAAGCTCCAGAGTGGGATGATATAGCCGTATGACTAATAATACCTACCTCCGTACTAGAGACCCTATGTGGATCAGCATCTAGAGACCCTTTGGGGGTATTAAACATAGAGGCCCTAGGTGGATCGACATCATTGTGACCCTCTGTGGATAAGCATTCTAGCAACCCTGTGCGGATCAACAACTAGCGACCCTGTGTGGATCAGTTGTAGTGTGACCCAATTAGGACCTACCTTATAGTGGCCCATTAAGTTAAAGAGGCTTACATCCATGAGTGGACTGATAGTAGAACAACTTCTTTTGGCTCAGTTGTGGAACTTCTAATGAAATACGCTGATATAGCTTATGACTAATCATCTATATTGCTGAACTCCAAGTTGTATACCTGGTGTGAGATGAATATTTCTTCGTGCCTTGTGTTTGATTTATTTCATTATGTTTTTTCCTTGTGTAACTTTGGGAGAACATAGGGGGTCTCGAGGTCCCTACCGAGTATTTTTATACTCACTCTTGCACGTGATTCTGCCGCAACTTGTTGTGTCTTGTGCAGATGATGAGCAACTGAGCTGATACTTATGGGAGCTCATACCAGGCGGTGCACAGAGGACAAGGGATGATTTAGAGTTCTAGGGAGATGATCTGTACATAAAATTAAGGTAGGATTTTTAGTGGACAATTCAGTAGTTGTTTTCTCTTTTCAGTTGTACTTGTACTTTTTAGTTGGGATTGTAATATGGACCCTTTAATTTCAGTTCACTTTTTACCCCTATAGATTACTTCATAATTGTTTATTGTTATTTTCTTGTATTGTGTGTTTTAATAGGATTAAAGGAAATTCCTTCCCATTATAGGGATATTACTTTTCAGTGCTAGTCGCCAACCCCTGGCCTAAGGAAGGGGGGATTCGGGTAGTGACAACCCTGGCTCCGGGGGACGAGTCATGACAAAAAACATCATCTTAGGGTACCTAAAACTTAGGATTGAGAATTATAATAATTATCATATCATATCTAAGATTATATACAACATTTAAAAGTACCATTTTGTTCCTTTTGGTTATATGATAGCACTATTAATATTCATTTCCAGGATGAATAGGTTCTTATAACCTTATTTTTACTCTTTAATTATCATGTTAATTGAAAAAGTAATTGTGTATTCCGGGTCAAGGGAAGGGAATACTCATAATCTGTATATATTTTTGATCACACTAAGAGGGAAGTCTCTATGTAGTAATTCATAATTTTATTAGCATTGGGTGGATAAAGTTTTCTTATTTTTTTCCATGTGCTACCGAAGGTAAGGGTTTGTGCATATCAGGTGAAGGAGGAGGCCATGGATTATTAGAGGTGATACTCAAATGTATTTAATGTTCATTGATTCTCGGGGTTGGCTAGAGGGTATCATATATTTATTGAAGATATCTCCAGATTTTTAGTTCTGTTGATGGGGTTGACCATAATTGGAGGGAAGTTTTAATAGTGTGCTTATTTTGAGGGAACCATCTGGTAGTTGGAGAAGATATTTACTTTTTCATTAATTATATACATAGCCTAGATGGGTAATTATTAAACACTATACTTGTTGGGCTATGATATATTCATGGATAAAATTCTATTGCAATATAGATGGGTTTTATCTTATAGTTACATGAAACTAATTCAACATAAGTTCTAATAACCCAGTCATTTTTTAGATTTTGTTGTTGTGGTGTAAGATGTGAGGTGATGGAGGAAATATCTGTTAGGATAGAGAATCATTGTTTATTATATATTATAAAAAATTGAAATACCATTTACATTAATAGGATTGAATATTTCAACAATGCATATGGGTTGAGTACCTTCATTCATGTTATTTGAGCTAGTATACACCCTTAGGAATGGGAGTTTCATAAATATGAATTGATAAAACACTTAGTCCTATGTGGTTCAGTAGTTCATTAATGATTATATGATGATGAAACTGTAATCTGATTTTTTGGATATTCAAATGTAACAAGGAAGATATATGTTTGATTCACAACATATCATGTCTTCATTTATTTATAGGGAAATAGAAAGAAATTTTTCAAAATAAATTATTTTTATGATGAGGAATAGTTAAAATGGAAGGGGGAAACAACATGATTGGTCTCAAGATACTGATGAGATTCTATATATTTAAAAAATGTGATATCCCCTACAAGTATTCCTGAGGAGAAGATAAGATAATTACATGCCTCAAATTGGCTAGTTCACCATAGTCTAAGCATGATGTAATATGATGTAAAAAGTGGATATTTGTGGGTATAAATAAAGAAATACATTACAAGTTTCATTGCTCAATGTACCACATGTCATCGAGAGATGGCTAATCACTTGTGAAATTTTTGTGTTCTCTACTCATTAGACATTGTATTGTAAGAATGGGATAATTTGTGAATAGAAATTACAATAGGATTATCAATGAATCCCAGGAAAATGATGTAGTTTTGGTCATTATTTAATATTTTAGAGAAGTGAAACATTTTTTATAGATCAAAGAATCATTTTTAGTGGATAATTTGGGTATATTTTATGTATTTTAGGTTTTACACTTACATGTGGTTCCATGGAGAATATATTTTCATAGATATTCCCATTTTACATTGAAATGTTCACATATATTTCAAAAATAATTTTACACACATGTTCAGAATTATAAAAATTACCACACATAGATAGATGGTCAATCTGAATGTTTTATACTGGTTTTGGAGGATATTCTTCAATCAGATGTACATAATTTGGGTGGATATTTAGAAATTCATCCCAATATGTGGGATTTTTTTATAATGATAGTTACTAGGAACATATTATTATGTATCTAGCTGAATATTTAAATGTAAGGATATGTAGATTTCAGTTATGGTAGATATAAGATGAAGAATCAGCCATGTTTGGACCAACTCTCATACAATACACCCTTGAGAAGAATTTTTTTATCAATCAGTGGATGGAAACCACATAGGGAAGAAATACATCATATCATGTATAGTGATGTAAACCATTGGAGGTCAAGTTGGGTGATCCGGTTTTGTTATGCATGATACTGAGACCTGGGAACAATCATATTGTGAATCAGGGAATGTTGGGATTTAAATTTTTTCGAAAATTTGATATGATAAAAATTGTTTTTAGGTTGGAATGTATACTGGATGTTTTATTGAGATACTAATCTCATCAAGGGATGTTTCATTTTTCTCATACATGGTGGTATCATCATGAACCATATAATCTGATCTATATTAATGACATCAAGCAAGATTTAGATACCTCATTTTATGAACCATATATTGGTATTATTTATTTTACTGAGAAGATCCTACATGTAATGAAATTAACCCTATTATTTGTGATGTTGCAGTACATGAAAAACTTAGATGATATAAGGGAATGAGAATCAAATATTCGATTCAAATTTTTAGAAAATATTATTCTCAATAATAAATGATTCTTGAGAGTCCAACTCAGGGATGATAAATCATATATTGGCCAGGATATAAGACCTAATATTTCATTTATGGTATATTAGACTATTATTTTTCTAAACCCATTATATATCACTCATTTAGTATTCTTCATGGTGTAGAAATGGATGTATTAGAAATCTAGGGGCTCGGGGCCAGGGACCAAGACTACGTGATCCAATTATAATCCCACTGGCTAACCTAGGTGGGGAAACCAAATCAGCAGTGAGATAACATGGAGACCTATAAGTATATTAGGAATAAAAATTATCCAGTGATCATAGAATTAGCCAAATTTTGGACCACCGATTATTTGGTTTCACAAAGAAGTTTTTTTAATTGTAGGTATTTATTTATTTTTACCCCTTGTATTTTAAAAATATACCACATTTCCCCATTTTAGGTCCAGTATCAACCTTATGCATGCCCCTCCATAATCCTCTTTTCCCATAAAGATCCTTTCTTAAATATTTTCTATCTCATTGTTTTATTTTTTTTAATTAATATAATAAAAGTGCAATATTTTTTATACCATTTTACTCCTTTATTCACATATCTTTGTTCAATCTTGATTTATTTATATGATATTACATTTTTTGGGATACATTAATTCCTTTCTCATTTTCTATAATTTATGGATGAATGATGGATTTTTACTGGAAGAAAATTGTTCTATAGGGATAATATATGTTTTCAATAAATTTTTCCCAAAGGTCATTCATAATATATAAATGCATGGGTAGTGTAGTCTCACCGAACTATCATGTTTCTACATAATAACTAAATAAATTATATTCTTATGGAATTTCATGGAATTAAAACTCCATTACCAATGTTGATAACATTTAGGAATGGGGGACTCAAATGGAATTCACCTGTTTAGTGTTTTTATATGAAATTTGTTTATTGTCCTCGATAAATATGAATTGACCCCTGTGGGATGTGGGGTTATTCCCAAAGGAAGCCCAAAACTAGATATTCCTTGATATTGGTTAATGTAATCATATATCATGTTAATGCTTTTATTTACAATTATGAAGTTGATGAAAATATGATAATGGTTTTGATTGTTAATGGTTGAATAATGATCCATGAATTCTAATGTTTTTAATGATGAAAAATAACAACTACGAATGTAATGTGATATTGTAACCTCATAAGGTAAATGTGTGTATGAGATGAATTCATAATACATGAGATAAAAGAAATCATGCCCTGAGGTAGTGTTGAGATACTTGTGATGTGAACACCCTCATTGGTAGTTCTGACAAACATATAATGAAAACACACATGTATGTGGTTTCAGTATTAATATAAAGAAAATACCAACAATGGTGGTGTTGAAATACATATAATGAAAATTACCTTATAGGAATCATTAAGATACTTAAATTAAAAATTCCAATATAGTTGGTTTTGAGATAATGATAAAGAAAATTACCTTTTAGTAAGACATAATACTTTTTTTCGTTATATGGGTAGGTAAAAAAACACAACATTATTGGATACATCTAACACTAGATGAAGCTGGTATATCTGAACTAGATTGTTAATACAGAATCAAGGAATCATGTTTTTTATTTTTTAGACATTAATCATTTTTTATATAACATTTTAATTTTTAAAAAATATTACACAGACTTATATATATTTAGACACATTTTATACATGGAAACAATTTATGGTGACCTAATTAATTATACTCACACCCTTGTAGAGTAATCATCTAGTACCTGGGAAACCTTCATAGTTGCAGATCAGTATACGGGGGAATAACTAAAAAATGATGTCTGACTGTAAGGATTGGATGGAGTATTAGAAATAGAGATTAAGATATATCTCAATACATTTTAGGACATGAATTTTTTTAGTCTTTTAATTTTTATTAATTTTTTATATGATGTGTATTATATTATTATAAATAAATTATTCATCTATTAAGAGTACATGTGCAATTTTTTATTTAAGGTGATGTATTAGATTTTTTATTTTACAATGTTATTTATTTCCATAGTGTGTTCTATATGGTATTTTACACATTTATATTATGTTTTCACTAAAACTGGAGGGTAAAGTCTCCCTACAATATTAAAAGAACCCTTTCTATTAGTGGGAAACTTATGATGAATAAGGAGGTACACCTGATATTACATTGTGTTATTGGTAGGGGTATCAATTAAGTGACCTCTAAATCAGGATGTTACAGTTTGTCTCCATATAAGGATGTAAATTATCTAAAACCACCCAATATATATATATATATTAGGTTTATGCGAGTAAATATACGTTAAATACAGACACACCACACATAGAGGCATGACGGGGAGGCCATAGCCCCTAGGGATAGCCCAACCAAAAAAGCATTCTTTTTTAATACATGAATTGAAGGCCCAGTGGGCATTTAATCCATTTCAATGAAAAAAGGCCCAAAAAAGGCCCAATGGCCTAGCGTAGCATCATGCCTAAATTATTTCTACGTCATTATGTGTCTGTGTCACTATCAGGAAGTGGATATTCACTCCCACTTAGATTTGAGCCTATTTCCATTATAGGAGTATGGGAATCCTCTACCATTCATTAAAGCCCCCAAATACTCACACACTCAATACATTACAAAAAATATAGCATGTTTTAAAATATTTTGACTTTAAAGTTAGAGTTTTCACATATTTTCTCTATTATTATTCCCCAAAAATAACATAACTAATACAAAAAATAACTAAACCCTTCTATATTATAAACCAAGGCACCCAAGTCTTTAAAACATGAATCTGGTAAAAAAATAATTTCATTAAATGCTAAATTTAATTTTTCATAACACATGGTCTAGTGGTAGTTAGCTTTGGTCTTTATATCCACGAGACAAAAGACTGAATCCTAGAAGTCCATGTAACGACCCAAGGTTTTTCAATGGAAATTCCCTGCATATAAATATGTCATAAAATAACATTAAAACACAACATAATGAACAAATATGTGCTATGTGATCTTTAAACTAATTTATGTCACCTATGTGATTGGAATTTAGAAAATCTGACATACACGGTTACAATCAAAAAGATATTTGTAGTCAAATAACAAAAACATAATTTTTTGTTAATAATTACCTACCCCTATGAATAGTAACATACCCTTATGAATATTGGTATACAATAATGAATAGTAACCATACCTATTATAATATATAAATAATATTCATGTCAAATGTATGATATTATTAAATTTTAGAATAATTTAATGAACGTTTTAAAACTCGGTTTTGATAATAAATTGTGATTTTAATTTTATGTTATTATAATAATATTTAGAAAATTATTTTTGAAAAATGGACATCATTTTTTAATTAAACACATCTATAAATGGTTGGGGTGAATTTTTTGAATTTTTCTGAAATACATGAATTTTCGATGAATAGTAAAATACCATAATTTAAAAACTAAGCTAAATATGCTAATTATAGTGTCATGCATTATCTTCTACTGATGCAAGATCAATTGGATCGGGTTCACATGATAAAAGTACTACTCTTGGCCATGTAATACTCACAATTCTTTTTTTTGTGGGTAAATAATAAATTAATGAATTTTATATTGAGAACTCTCCTCTCCCCTCAACTATAAATAGAACCTTTCACACCCTCATTTACTCACACAACTAAATAATCAAGACATGTCTAAAATATACTAAATAATCTTTCCTAGACCCTCCCCCAAGTCCATGTGCTTCTGGTCTCATCAATGGACAAAGCCTATGTCCTTTAAAGAGGATCTGAATAGGATGATTCAAGAGGTAATTTCCCTTGCTATTTCCTTTAATTTCCTTTCAATTTCAAGTTCCCTTCTTATTCTCACCCCACCAACCATCATCCACATGTAATGGTAACCAATGTATCATAAATATAATAGATATTTGTTATACTAATCAGATATTATAACTTCCAATACCTTCCCATCTTCCGTTCATTTTATAAAGGGAAACGTTGTTCGTGATGGGTTTATCTATCACCTTAAAGAACATTTTTTTTCTTTTTTCTATTTCTACATTCAGATCTGGTCATGAAAACTTTTTTGTGGTTGAACCAAAATATTTTTTATGTATTATATCCTATTTAATGATCTTGAACTAACATATGTATATATTACTCAATGATTAATCAAAACATGTTCTTTGTGGTCGAAAAACCGCCCAAATTATCTCAAACAATCATCATTTAATTCTTATATAAAAAATCATCCACATGGTATATAATATAATCAACAATAAGATCATTTAAAACTCTATATGATAATTAATAACATCTAATAATAGTTATGTATGTTTACCCATGTTCTACCCGATCTTCAATTTATGAATATAAGTGAACCGCTCATGAAAATCATAAAAATGAACATTCCCAAACAATGTTTTTAAACTATATAGCTCTTCCAAATGCCCATAAAATCATTTATTGAAACTATAATTTACCATATTCATGTTAATATGGTTATGGAAATGTCAATTAATGAATCTGGTGTGGTTATACAGGACATTATAGTGAAGAAAGCATTTGGATACATGGTAAGGGGAAATTCTCAAACCCAACATTCATCCTTATGGTTCACTATTTTTTGCTCCTTTTTTGATATGGTTACTCCATTAAAATATTTCTGAAAATAATTTTATTTTATGTTTTGTGATATAAATTTTTTTCACATATGTTTATGTCAAACAAAATGTTTTCCAAAAGAACTCTTTTTTTAAGAACACATCTTTTACTTCTCATTCGAATGTTGATGGTTCTTGTAACAGGTATGTTATTGCCTCTTTATTTTGGGAACCCAATGTTTCTTATTGTGTTCTTATGAGATGAAACCTATTTATTTTCATGGTTCAGTAATGTTCCTTTTTTATATATGTTCATTGTGGAATGCATGATATATGATAATTTTATGATGTGATTGGTGTGCCAGGAATTAAATAACTTAATGTAAATGTTTCTTTGTGACGGGTGTGCCCAAAATTATAAAGTGATCTAATTTATTGGATAATGTGATGAATATCATGAGTTAATTTGAAAATATATGTGAAAAAAATTCTATATTTGTTCACATTTATGTGTGGTAGTTAACCACTAAGAGATGATTTTTCATTTTTATGCATTTCCACATTTTAAGACACTTATTAATGATTACTCTCATGTTCATGATCATTTTCATATGTTATGGTCTTGATCAACCATTGTTATATTGTTCTTATATATCCTCTAACTAGGATTTTAGATCACCCCTTTTGATGTATATCCTTAGGTGACTACACGTACTAAAGAGAGGTCAAGTGGAAAAAAGAATCTAAAGAAGAAGGAATGAAACAAACGTTTATGCTTGATGTTGTAGTTGTTATGTAGGTTCATATTTTTTCCAAGAAACTAATCCATTGGATCCTATACATGTAATATTACTATGTTTTTATCATTAAAATGATTTAATGGTAATATAAGAAAAGGATAGGTCACTATCATTGGTATTAGTGGGAGGTTTACTTATTTGGGGAATTTGGATTAGTGAACCCGAGAAAAAACCTCTCGTATAAAAATAAGTACAAATATTCAAACAAAAATATATTCATAAGTATCCATTATGTTATGATTTAGTATAAATCATAAAAATTAGTAATTTATTCCAAAAAAAATGACATATGTTTTGTTCTATTCTTTTTTATATTAGAAAATGGTGGGAACCCGTAAGAACCATGCCAACCACTCGTGCGAGGGCCGATGCAATGATTACTCGAATTAAATCCCCAATGATTTGGTAGGTGGAGTTCAAAAAATCATGGTGATTCTTACCCAACTATCTCATGTTATGAACAACAACCTTAAAAATGGGGAATGTCCTCCTTCACCAAATAGGGAGAAACTGGCTATCAAATGTTTTATGTGGAAACAAACACAGACGTTTAGTGGGTCATCTGATCCACTAGTTGGGGAACAATTGGTCAAATATATAGAGAATATCTTTTCAGTGATTCGCTATTTTTATATGGATATGTTGACATTGGCCATTTATTTTCTTGATGGAGAGGCTGATCAAATGTGGGATTTGATTATGAACACCATGCAAAGGGAGGAAATTTATGGGATAGAATGGGAAGACATTAAGATAATGAATCTTAAAAATTATTTCCAAAGAACTCTTCACACTAAGATATAGATATAATTCATAGAGATCATACAAAAAGGAAAATCGGTCACATCATATGAATTGAATTTCACAAGGCTTGCATGGTACACTTTGGGGTTTGTTATAAAAAATGATAGAAAACTTGATAGATTCTTTAGTGGATTAAAACCACACCTTAAAAATGATCTTGTAATTCGGTACTTTTGGAGTTACTAAGATGTTTTTTGGCGTGCTCTTAACGTGGATATTGAATTTGGTGAATGGTCCCATGGCTATGGCGATAAGAAAGGAATGATGGAGTTTGAAGCCTGTGGATCTAATGAAAAAGGTGGGAAGAAAAATCAATCCCCCACATGACAAAAATTTGAGAAGTTTAGCCATGTGGACTACCTTAAAGGGATTAAGATGTTCTTCTAGTGTTGGAAAGAAGGCCATCATGTTCAAGAGTGTCAAAAAGACATGAAAAAGAAGGAGAATGTAGCCGAAGAATGGAGAGAACCACACATGGTTAAATGCTACATTGGTTGGGAGCTATGGAACTATACAAGCAAGTGCACTATAACTCGAGTTATCAAGGGTAATCTACATCAGAAACCACCAATGTCAAAGGAAAAAGGTAAGGATTATGATATCACAACTACAGAAGTAGAGCAAGATAATGAAGTCATACAAGGTCCAATTCCTATTCACTTAGGAATGAAAGAAGTCTTATATGATTCTCATTCTTTGAACTGCTTTATAATATGAAAGATTTATAGAACTATAGTATTGATGCCCTGAAACCATTAAGTTGATATATCTCTAAAAACACCAAGTGGTGCAGTCCTTACAACCCATGTGTTTCACTCTTCACTTGTTGGCGTATATGGGAAGATTCTTCTAGTGAATCTTCCAATACTTCCCTGGGTGTAATTATAATGTATAATTAATATGGATTTGATCTCATCATATAGAGAACATATCCACTGTCTAGAAAAATAAATTTTCTTTTTATATTTTGAACCATCCCATGATCCACTAAAAATAAAATAATGATCTTGAATCTCCTTTGAAAAATCCATAGTTTGTGTGGGTGATGATTCCATATGAAGAAGCATACCTCTCTCAAATGGTTGTGTCTAAGTAATGATCCAACCATATGGAAATCCCTATCTTGAGGGATTATAGTGATGTATTTTTGGATGAGTTACTCATAATTTCCCCAAATTGTGAGGTAGAGTTTTCAATAGAAATCATACCCATAGGAACTCATATCTTAAAGTGTTGTTATAGGATGGCTCCTATCTAATTGGACGAGTTAAATAAGTTATGGCATGAGCATCAAAAAAAATGGTTTATATGCCCTAGTGCATCACCATGGGGTGCGCTAGTTCTATTTGTTAAGAAGAAGGATGGAATAATGCGGGTGTGTAACGATTATCGGTATCATAACAAGATCACAATAAAGAACTAGTATCCTATTACAAGGACTGATGACTTTTTTGATCAGTTAAGAGGAGCTCAATGCTTTTCAAAGGTGGATCTTCATTATGGATATCATCAGATAATAGTGAGGAAGTAAGATATTTAGAAGACAACCTTCCATACTAGGTATGGTCACTATGATTTTCTGGTGATTCCATTCAAACTTAAAAATTACCCTCTAATCATCATTGATTTGATGAATTGTGTATTTAGACATAAATTTGGGATTTTTTTGGTAGTGTTTATTGATTATATTATCATCTACTCTAAGTGAAAGGAGGAAGATGAAGAACATCTAAGGCTAGTGTTGGTGACATTGAGAACTCATTAGTTTTACGCCATGTTCATTAAGTGTGAATTTTGGTTGATGTAAGTCACATTCTTGGGACATGTGATCAATAGTGAGGGAATTTATGTAGACCCTTCAAATATAAAGACTATTGAGGAATGGCCCAGGACCTCTAGTGTCACAGAAATCCAATGTTTTCTTGGATTATTTGGGTACTACCGACGTTTTGTGAGAAATTTCTCACGACTGTCAATCCCACTAACTATGATAACAAGTAAAGGGATAAAGTATGTCTTGACTAAAGAATGTCAGGAAAAGCTTCAAGGAAGTAAAGATAAGGATGATCACTACACTTGTATACACACTAAAAAAAAAGTAGAGAATGATTTGTGATAGACAATGAAGCTTTAATACAATGCTAGGGTTTCTTACTCATACAAATTGACAATCTGATAGACTACGCCTCATGATAGTTGAAGATCCATTATCAGAACTACTTGACGCATGATATAGAGATGGAAGCCATGATTTTTTCCTTGAAAATCATGTAGAACTACATTTATGGTGAGAATTCTGACATATTCACCATCCACAAGATCCTATATTATATATTCACACAAAAGGAGCTCAAGAAGAATCAAAGGAGACGATTAGAGCTAATCAAGGATTATGATTTCTCTATTCACTAAGATGCTAGAAAGGTGTAAAAGGTAAGTGATTCTCTATGTAGAAAATAACCTGCTACTTTATCCTTGTTACGGATTGAGGAAGACCCTATCTTCATGGATATGTAAAGGATGGATTTAGAGAACATAAGGGCAGGGGATAAATCCTATCATTCCCAAATAATTGTTCAACCATCCAAACAAGAGAAGATTAAGGAATCAAAAAATGATGATGTGGAAATAAAAAATAGGGTGAATGATGTAATGTGTGGGAAGCTTCAAGGGTTCTATACCGATGGTGTTAGTGTGATTTGGATTGGAACATGGTTTTGTGTGCCTTCATCACCCAGGATAATGAATGAAAAATTGGAAAATGCACATAGCTCAACATTCACAATCCATCTCGGGAGTACCATGATGTACCGTGATCTCCAAGAACACTTATGGTGGGATAACATGAAAAAGGATATCATAGAATATATATCAAGGTGGTTGGTATGTCAGATAGTTAAAGTAGAGCGTCAAAAGTCCAAAGGGATAATGCAACAGTTGTATATACCCATCTGAAAATGGAAGAATGTTACTATGGAATTTGGAAAAGGTATTCAGAAGACGTTGAATGGAAATAATACAATATGGCTTGAGGTTGACCAACTCACCAAGACTACCCATTTAATCACTATTCAAGAAGATCTCTCACTTTAACATCTTTCAATGATATATGTGAATGAAGTGGTGGGACTGTATAGTGTTCCACTCTCAATTGCCTCTGACCATGATCCAAGGTTCACATATAAATTATGGAGGAGTCTTAAACATGAAATGAGTGCTGAATTAAATTGTAGCAGTTCTTATAACACCCAAAAAGCTGGCCAATCTGAAAGGACTATTAAGACACTTGAAAATATGCTAAGTGAATACTCTAAATAATTCAAAGGTTGATGGGATCATCATCTCCCATTGGTTGAGTTCTCATACAACAATAACTTCCACTCAACTATTCATATGGATCCATATGAATCTCTATATGGAAAGGGATGTAGAACTACAACCCATTGGGATGAAGTTGGAGAAACAATACTACATGGACCCAATCATGATAATGATATGAAAAAGAAGGATAAAGTAATCTAGAAACACATCAAAGATGCTCAAAGATGGAAAAAGATCTATGCTAACAATCGTTGAAGGAACTTGGAGTTTGACATTGGAGATAAAGTCTTCTTTCGAATATCACCTTGGAAGAGAGTCATGTGGTTTGGAAAGAAAGGGATGCTAAGCCCAACGTACATTTATCCCTTTGTGATCCTTGACTGCATAAGATCTATGGCCTATTGGCTTGTACTTCCACTGAATATGGCTCATGGTCATGATGTGTTTCATGTATCACACCCGAGGAAGTACACACCTAATCCCTCACATGTACTGAACTCAGAGGTGGTACAGTTTGAAGATGATCCCTCTTACAAGGAGCATCCAGTAGAGATTTTGAACCGGAAAGATAAGGTTCTAAGAAACAAAAAAACCAACCTTGTCAATGTGTTGTGGAGGAACCATATGTTTGATGAAGCTACATGGGAACCGGAGGACGTGACGTAGGAGAAGTACCGTCACCTATTTGTGTGAAGTAAAATTTTGTGGGTGAAATTTCATAAGGAGGGAAGAATGTAAAGACCCGATGTTTTAATGTAAATTACCTTCTAATAAAGAGTCATAAAATAATATGAAAACACAACATACTGAACTTCTATGTTCTAAGTGACCTTTCAATATATGTTTTTCACATCTGTGATAGGAATTTGGAAAATATGACATACACGGTTACAATGAGTGTGTTATTTGGTGCCTAGTAACAAAAACATATTTTATGGTGAATAGTAATCTAACATTATGAATAGTAACACACCCTTATTTATAGTGATATACCCTAATGAATAGTAACCTTACCTATGATAATATATAAATAATATTCATGTTGAAAGTATGATATAACTATACTTTAGAATATGTAAATGAATGTTTTAAAAATGGTTTTCGATTAGAAATTATGATTATAATAAAATATTAAAATAATAATATTTAGAAAATTAATTTTGAAAAATGTACATTATTTTTGGATTCAACATATCAAAAAAATACTAGGGGGATTTTTTGGGATTTTTCTGAAATTTTTGAATTTTTTATGAATAGTGAAATACGATAATTTTTAAAATAAGCTAAATAAACTAATTATAGAGTCATGCATGATGTTCTGTTGATGTAAGCCCAATTGGGTCGGGTTGACATGATAAAATTACTATTCACTTTCATGAAATACTCACTATTCATTATTTCTGGGAAAATATTCAATTAATAAGTTTTATATTGAGAAATCCCCTCTCCCCTCCACTATAAATACCACCTTTCACACCCTCATTTCCTCACACAAATAAAGCTTCAAGCCTTTCCTACACTCTCCCCCAGAATACTCCCTAGCACCTCCCCCATGTCCAAGAGCTTCTGGTTTAATAAATAGACCAAGCCTAGGTCCCTTAATGAGGATCTCAAGAGGAGGATTCAAGAGGTAATTTTCCTTCCTCATTCCTTTAATTTCCATTAAATATAATGTTCTCTTCTTATTCTATCCCAACCTACCTTCACGCACATGGTATGTGAACTATACTATCATACATATACTATAATTTTATGATACTAATGGGTTATTATACCATCCACCCCCCTTCCCCAATTCAGTTTATTTTATAAAAGAAAACGTTTTTTGTGAGGTGTTAATCTATCACCTTCCAAAACAACATTTTGTATATTCGAATTTCTACTTTCGGATATGGTAATGGAACCATTTTTATGGTTGTACAAAAATATTTTTAATTTATTATTTTCTATTTAATGTTATAGAACTATCTTTTGTATATGTTATTAAATTATTGATCAAAATAAGTTTGTTGTGGTTGAAAACCGCCCAAATTAACTCAAACCATCATCGTTTAATTATTATATAATAATTAATCAACATGGTATATACTAAAATAAATAATTAGTTCATATTTAAACCTGGAATATAATTAATAACATGTAATAATAGTTATAGATGTTTCCCATGTCCAACCCGAACATAAATTTCTGAATACAAGTGAACCGCTCAAGAAAACCATAAAAACGTACATTCACGAACTATTTGTTTAAACTCCATAACACATCCAAAGGCCAATAAAATTTCTTAATGAAACCATAATGAACCATTTTCATGTAAACAAGGATATTTAATTGTCAATTAATGAATTTAATGTGGTTATATATGACATTAATTTTAAGAATGTGTTTGCATACAAAGTAAGGGGAAATTCTCGAACCCAACTATCATCCTTTGGGTTCACCATCTTTCACAACTTTTTTGACTTGGTCACTACTTAAAAATACTTTTTTCATAATTTTATTCCCTTTACTGAGATATAATTTTTTTTCCCTGCTTTTTTTTTCAAAAAAATTATTTTCCAAATGAACTCTTCTTTTAAGAACACGCCATTTAGTTCTCATTCATGGTTGATGGTTCTTGTAACATGTATGTTATTCCCTCATTCATTTGGGAACCTAATGTTTATTAATTCTCCCTTATGATATGAAACCCATTACTTTTCATTTGATAGTTATGTTCATTTTTTTATATATTTTCATTATGTCATGCATGATAAATGGTAGTGTTATGATGTGATGGTGCACCCATAATTCTACAGTACTCCAATTCATTGGGTAAAGTGATGAATCGCATGGGTTAATGTTAAATCATGTGTGAAAAAGATTCTATATTTTTTCACAATTATATGTGGTTATTAACCACTATGACATGATGTTTCGTTTTTATGCATTACCACATTTCATGTTTCATATTAATGATTCCTCTCATGTTCATGATCATTGGAATATGTTATGGTTATGCTCACTCATTGTTATATTGTTCTTATATATCCTATTACTGGGACATTAGCTCAATAATTTTGATGTATATCCTCAAGTGACAACATTTACTAAAGAGATTTCATGTTCTAATAAGAATATAGAGAAGGATGAATTGAATAATTGATTGTTCACGATGATGTAATTGTTATGTAGGGTCCTAGTTTTCCCAAGACACTAAACCTAGGGATCCTCTATGTGTAGTACTGTTATGTTGTTTATATTTAAAATTATTTAATATTAATATAATAATGTGTAGGTTTATATAGTCCACATGGTGGATTTATGATGAAAGAAATGGTGTATGTGGTAATTAAAGGCGGTGACACATTAGTGACACAATCATGTGTGAATAACCAAGTAATGGACTTTAGGTCACCTGGAATTTTGTATAATAAATGTAACTAGATTTGAATATAGTGGTTAAACCCTAGGGGTGATGTGTGGCATGTCCATGGTAGTCCATGGGTGTTTGCATGGTTTCTTTTCATTGTATCCATTATAACATTATATAATTATACAATGTTTTTATATCAATTGAGGAAACTATGGTAAACATTTCATTATTATTTTAACATACTGACGTTGTTAACTCTATATAATATAAATTAATTGGTTCACCACATGTCCTAAGGCCTGACACGTCTTACACCGGGGGTTGTTGACAAGCAATGGGGGCATGTGGTAGTATTGTAGGGAGACTATGCCCCTTAATCCGAGTGCACAATAATAGATAAAAAACATAGTAACACATATCAGTAAAAAATACATAGTATTATGAAGGGTAAATAAAAATATAAATCAAAAATAATAATATTCCATGTGGAAGAAATATTATCAGACAAGGAAGATTGCAAACGTGAATGACTAAATACCCAAATAAAGATAGAAATGAGAAATCAAAAAAAAATTATGGGCCTCAGCCACATCTCCCTGACTCACCTCAAAACTAGGCTCCACCCCTCTAGATCCAAATAGATTTTCTACTAACATCATACTATGGAACAAATCCATCCATGCTCATGATAAGTGAGAAATATTCTCGGGTATACTAGTGCCATAGTAGCCCGATCATGGTGTGAGTACAACTCTGTAGGCCACCATCAATAGTTTATAATGAAATAAAAATTATAATATATACTATATATAGATACATGGTGAAATAATACACAATAAATAAATGATGATATGTTTTAAAACAGACATTATAATTAACATGTTATCTGACTAGTTCTAAAGTTACACATGGGACAACCAAAACTGAATTTACTAAAGCTGTTTGTCTAGGTCATAAGTAATAGGATGATACAAAAATTATGAAAAGAAATGTTCTTTCACTAATTATATAGTTCTAGGAAAAAATAATCATTAGTATAAGGAAGACACAATATATTTAATTGTGTTTTTTTCATAGAGTGTCTTTTAGGCATAAAACCAATGGATTTTGAGCATTACTTTGACAACCTATTCCATATTAAATGCAAAAAAATCCGAAATATTTTGTTTGGAATCTAAATCATGGATGTTAAACATTATTTCCACATCCTAAACCACTTATAACACTACTTGTACATATACCATTAGTCTAATATAGTTACCATGGGCGTAGAGAAGCCACAAAATATCCTAAAGCATTTAGATTACTACAACTTACCAATGAGTTAGTATGACACATAAACCCTAAATATAGAGATTAATTCAAACATCAAAAACAAATCTATCATTTTTCATAGACCAAAATGGCCTTTAATACTAAAAAATTGTTTATAAATCACAATCCTCTTGATATTAAAAAAAGAAATCAAACAGTATATCAAAATTATGGAATTCATAAAATACTTATCAGCAATTAAAATCCACCCATAAACATTTCTATTCTTTTTGGAAGTCCAAAAAAATCCCCATTTTATTTATTTACCTCAAAACTCATCAAAAAGATATCAAGGAATTTTTACCATACAGGAAAACACACACTCATTTCATATTAATAATATAAATTTTTTTATAATCCCTTCTTATACAGCATGAGTTGCACAATGAATTTTAACACAATATCCCCATTAAAAGATGGATTGGTGTAATTGGAAATAAAACCTGAGTATAAAGCTGGAAATAATATTAAAAGCATTATGAAAATCCTCATAGGAAAATCATAGAATCTTATCACATATAATCATTCCATTTATTCCTCATGATATGTTGTAATACATTTATTCCTATGTTATACCATATAGACCCTTAATAAGGCCATGAATACCCAAAATAAATATGGTTTTCCTCAAAAGCCACAATTTTATAATTTAAAGCCACACATTTCCATTTTCACGAATCAACAAAACATGAGGGATGCTATTGTTTTGGTCCCATAATCACCAAAATACTAAGACTTATTCATGAAGGGTCTATGATATCAATTTCAGGGAAATATAATTTTTTAAAACAAGAGATATAACACAAAACACATTGGTTCTATTGTACATACTATAAACTATTGGAAATATCAATACTATAATAAATATTTAATATATCACATATCTCATACAATGATTTACCAATGAATTCAATGGCCCATTTAATCTATTAAGTCATGTCTAATCCTCACCCACCCACTTCAGTTTCCAAATGATATTTACTTAACAACCAGAGTTGTAACCTCATGCAATGTAACAAAACAAATTTAATTTCATCGTTAAATATTTTATTTATGAATTAAATTTTATATATAATTAAGGATTCCAATATCACTAGACACTCTCTACTTGCTGAAACTCCATGAAACTTCCACAAGAAGTGTAACTCCCCTACCCGATTAGCCAGGATCTGGTGCATTATTTTAATACATTGGCATGATTACAAGGAATCATGTCCTGACGGACCGACTAGTTTAACCGTTTGGAAAATAGATTACATATATGAACGTCAAATTACACATTCAAATATAAAACATAACATAATTCATCCTTTTATAATTCCACTAATACACTAGCCTAACCCTACACATCAATAATAATACACATCCTGTAATCTTGTGAAAGTAAAATAGAAGAAAGGGGTGATTTCAAATGTTCAGTAAGGGTAAGAAATTCAGTGGAAGATAACATATACATTAGGCATGGTGAATAATTTAAAACACATGCCTTTACAAATAAAAAACATGAAGCCTATATGGCTAGAATATGATTTGAGTAAATAATGCCATAATAAAACAGAGTCATCAGTATTCTACTAGTCGACTAACCACATGAACAATCAATAATATCTTCATAATGATGGAATGTATACTACGAGACATTCTGAAACATTTTTTCAAGGCCTCAACCAAGAAGTCTACAACTGATTAAGGACTCGGCCAAAACCATATATCAAATTGGGAATGGCATTAGCCAATTCCACATCTAATTGTCTCATGAGACCTATTGATGCATCTGAGAGATATAGCGTGCTCCACACATCACATTCTATGTCCAAGAAATTCCTCATATGAAAAGGTTAAAATATAACATAAACATTTATATTATAACTAGTATATGAAATGTCAATACTTTAACCGAAAATTATGAATGCTATAAAAATAACAGATCCATAGTGAAACATATCACAGAACCTTCAATAAAATATGGATGATTTGAATCATGATAAATTAACTTCAAACAAGATTAAAATCCATCAAATTATGTTGATATAGAAGAAAATGATTTGTAATACTCTTTGAGAAGTTATCACTTTTTAATGAAATCACTTAAAAGTCACATAATTTATAATGGAAGTAATTTAAAAGATAGTTCTTAATAAAAGTGTCCCATTGTAATGCCCCGACCCCATCTACCCAGAGTCGGTGCATTAATTACATAACATTGGCATGATCACAAGAAAGATCAAATCTCGAAAGACCGATTGGTTTAGTAGCCTTGGAAACACTAGATATATTCATAAGTTTTAAATTACATCATAAAACGAAAAACTACTACAACAACATATTGTCTCCATAATCCACACTCATATCCCCACATAATATCCCTGTAGGTCATTCATAACTTACTTCTTCACTTCCTGGGAAAAATAAAACATAGAAAAGGGGTGAGCTCAAATGCCCAGTAAGGATAACAATATAGCGGAAACTTTCATAAATAAGAATAAACATTTAAGGCAATGTATAACTAAAACAAAAGCCTTTCAAACATGAACTTTCAACATAGTATGGCATAAATAAAATGAAATAATGCCATTTACTTATTCACATGGATATTCTAATAATCGAATAATCACATGAAAAATCAATAACCACTTTCATAATGATGGAATGCATAATGATGAACTTTAATTTCTTTGGCAAGGCCTCATCCTAAGACCTTGGGGCTAACTGTAACCGGAACCCAACCCGGAGTGCCTCTAATAACCGGACACCAACCCGGAGTGCCTCTAATAACCGGACACCAACCCGGAGTGCCTCTAATAACCGGAGACCAAACTGGAGGGCTTACTTTTACCAGTCCCTAACCTGGAGGGCTTACTTTTACCAGTCCCCAACCTGGAGGGCTTACTTCAACTAGTCCCCAACCTGGAACATACTTGTCCAACACATTCATATGAAGTAAAGGTTGAAATATAACATAAACATTCTTATTGGAACTAGCATACGAAATGTCAATACTTTCACCATAAACTATGAATGGTATAAAAATAGCACATCCACAGTAAAACATATCACAAAACCTTCAATACAATATAGAAGTTTTGTATCATAATAAATCAACTTCAAATAATCTTAAAATCCATCAAAGGATGTTGACATAGATGAAATCAAAATTATTTTTAAAGAAACATCTCCTTTTATTTTGAAATCATTTAAGATCCATATAAAATAAAACATTTTCTTTGAAAATATTCTTATAAGCTTGTAAGGGAAGCTTTGAAGATTTTATAACGGCGGAAAATAGCCGCACCCGCCGTATAAGTTAAAAAAAACATTCGTACCTTAATTCTGTCGAAAAGGTTAAAAAGGACCTTGTTTTGAAAATGACAGAAAGATTCCTTTATAAACCTCTTATAAAAAGTCAAACAAGGGTATGACTTTAACCCATATTCTTGTAAATAATAACAATGTTTTGAAATACATTTTGAATAAACATGTATGTGGATGATAAAGAGATCCCAGTAGATTATTACATATAAACAACCTCGGATAATGAAAAGATTATGAAATAACCCTTACCAATTTGGTAACTTATGAAACATACAACCCATGAAAGAGGTATCATACAATGAATATGTAAATACACATAAATTAGAGTGTATTACACAAAGAATATAATTATGGACAGTACATACACCACACAAAAGGTGATGGTGGCAATATGGCATGAATCTCACGGAAATAAGGAGTGAGATGAAAACCTATTACCTTGTACTTTTCCTTGGTTGGGGTAGGTTAACCTCCTGTATAATGGTGAAATAATTGTTATTAAATTATACAAGAACCATATACATTAATATGATATCATATATGATCTTTTAATATCGATTTGATAATAATATCTTAGTATTATCGTTGTTTCGGGTGTTAACTTACTTGTATTATTTTATATGTTTTGTTACGTAAGACATTTTTGTAAAGGATAGGTTGTATATTATTCATATCCAGAATGATATCAAGTCCTTAAACATCATTTTTAAATCATCAAATGATAATTATACTTGAATGGATACGATGGAGAATGAATCTCATCGCGTTCGTGGAGACGGTAGTCCGTACGTACGCACGAGCGACAATATCATTCTTTTGATATTAAAATAATATATAAATGGATGGTATATCATATATACAGAATCATTAACATGTTATATTTATTATTTACATGAGTTACACATCATTATTATACCCATCCAAATAATAATATATTGAATAACAATTACACCACGACGTGGAGACGGTAAGACGTACGTACGCACGTATGGTGACAAGTTATTCAAAGGGTGGATAGAATACTGAATATGGTTGAACCATATTTATAATAACATCACATTATATGTGAGATACTGGAGTTATTATTTTAGAATGGTAAGAACAAAGGAAGAAGAAGTGGAAGAAGAAATGAACTTGGATAAGGGTGGTGAAATCATTACCTCTTCTTCGGGTTCTTCCTTTTGATTTGATCAAAAGGGCTCCTTAGGTTGGCTTTCTGATCAGACTAAGGCCCCTAGGTTGTAGTGAGGTAAGTTGGTAGAGTATTTGGGCAGAGTTTGGCCGAACAAAAAGGCTTTGAAGGTGTGAAGAAATGAGAAGGAGGAGTGCCCTTTTATAAGAGGGGTGAGGGGCACCTTTGGAAAAGCTAGAAATATTAATTTATAATAAATTCATATTCGTTTTATAATGGATCCAAAGTTGATTATTCAAAGTTTAAGGTAGGGATAGGTCGAAAACCACTCAACCAATAGAATTTAGACAGGTTTGGGTACTTATATTAACCTTATCTTTAAGTATTAACTCTAAGTTAATTAGTTTCACTTTTACAATGTCTCTTTGTATTTTTATATAATATGGTTAATAAACTTACTATATAAATCCAAGAGACCCCCAAGTGGTCCATTAATGATGAACCTATCATGATATAAGTCTCTTGGACGAACCTTATATTTTTAGGAATTTAATATCAATTAATAATGTAATATTTGTTTTAAGAACTCTTTTATGTCAATTTTGACACTATTCAATTGTTGATTTTTGTGAAACTCATAACAGATTGATTACTTCGAAAAAAGTCAATTAAATCAATCCTAATATATCATATTATCCTATAAAATTAGTTTAATTCATTAAAAGTTTCATATTATATTTATTTGGGTATTTATAATATCAATTATTTTAATTTTTCACTATTATAGTAATTACTACATCATCATTGTGTCATAAATAAAATAAATTATATAATGTCTAAAAATTATAAATAAAATATCCTTATGTAGGAAATCGTTTTATATTTCTAATGAATATTTATTATCTGAAATCCAACATATATAACCCAATGTAAATATTGTTTTTCTAAAAGATATATGCTTGTGTTATTTTTGTATTCATTTTAACTTAATTAAAATAAAGTGTCATTATCACTTACAAGTGGATCCATGGGGTCCCAAAATCGACCCAAAGATGCCCATGGTCGACCATGTATCAACCAATAGGTTTAAGACACGTTTTAGGGTAATTTAGTATTATTATAATATTATTTTTTTAACCCTTATTTACCGGATTTACCCTTAACCATGGTAAATAAAATATTTACCGCATTAATTATTCAAAATGTCTAAAAATAAAAGTTACCTATTTACACAATTTGAACATCCTGATTCCAAATATGGAATCCATTTTTCTAAATTCAAAACACATAAGTGGCAGAAATTAATTTAAAATTAATTCCCGCTGTCAAAACAAAAAGCGTGTTTTTAAGAGATAATAACTATCAAAAGATTGACACTTGTTTATGTCCGGTTTAATTGTAAAATTATGTCCAATGACCAAAATTATATTAAATGGTACAAATATATTCTAAATATACTTTAAATCCACTCAAATTCATAATTTATCACTATTAATTATTTTGATTAAAAAAGTTGTTTTTAATTAAAATTTAGTAATTTTCACTATTCATCAAAATATGAAAGTTATCCGAAATGTACCAAAATTTCACCTTAGGCTAAATTCGATATTCTTGAATCCAGAAATGAAGTCCATTTTAAAATATAAAATATATATAATTTCAAAAAGTAGGTATTACTATTCATAACGGCTTGTTTGATTGGTTGTGGTGTGTGTTAAAACTCAAGGTTGCGTACAACACACGCTACTGTATTATTCAAAGAAAGCGTACCGTGGAAGCTTGGGATGTTTCATTTTAAATTTTTGATGTCCCCATTTAGTCAAAAAGTTTAAAATATTGTATTTAAAAAGGGTTCACTATTAAAAGTTGGTAAAAGTGCAATACTGAAAATGAATTTTTTCTTACATTATGTCTAAGAAACTCATAATATGGATTCTAAAATTATAAGGATTATATAAAGTTTAATATTTAGTTAACACTATTCATAACCTCTTTTTAACGGCTTGTTTGGTAAGTCATGGTGCGATTGAACTCGGTGTTGCGTGTAGTGCAAGTTATTGAATTATTTTGAAGAAATAACACACTATGAAATCTTGGGGTGTTACATTCTCCCCTCCTTCAATAAATTGCATCCTCACAATTTGAAATTGTTCTTCGAAAATAAAAGGTTGAAAATAGAAAATATATTTGTGGGAAAACCCACATCGGAAATTGGGTTACTAAAATTTAGTCTTAATATGAGGAAAAGAGAAATGAAAGGGTCACCACCAAATTATGATCTCGATTAGGAGAACATTGGTGGCAATTAGAGACATATAATTGGAGGAAAAACGTAAATATTTATAGGTAGTTATTGAGGTCATCAATCACAAACAAGTATAGAATTTAGGTCCTTAAATTCATCAATCTATGATGATTTGAAATACCATTGGTTCAACAAAACATAGGGTATTAGGATAACACATTTTTGACGTTTCAAAATATCTTAGTTGAAATCCCACATCGAAAAATGAATTAATGAGGCCTCTATTTAAAACAAAGAGTGGAAAGTATGAAGATTACCGAAAATAACACATACTAGGGTTGCATGTAGGAAAATATGGATATGGAAGAGAAATCTAACCATCAATTATCTGATGGAGAGTGGTAGAGAAATGGCTATGAAAAGACCAAAAATCCCAAAGCCATAAATTAGTTATGATTTAAGGTACCATCTAGGACAACATTTTTGTTCTAAGTTCCTTTTATTAATGTTGAGGAATTTATTTATGAGATTGGCTTAGATCATAAGGAGATATACTTACTTTATAATTAGAGTTTTATCCATTAATAAATTTCTACCACAAACTCATCTTTCACTCTAAAAGATAATAGAACGTAAAGAAAATTTCTATTTATACTATTCGTACAGGGTTCCAAAATAAATGAATTTATAATTCATCTACCAGATCATTTAAAAAAACTACATTATTTAATCCAGGACATCTCGTGGGCCAGTGGTAGGTGATACACCCTTTTCTCCCTTCGGTTGCGGGTTCAAGTCTCGCAGCCTTGCCGGACGCGACGGGTTGTCGCCCGACCTCCGGGTTGTACTTTTATGGCAATCCAAAATAATCCAAACTAGAACTATCCAAAATACTTCTGTCCAAACTCACAGTCCAACATTTATAAGGAAGGTAAACATAATATAGATCCTTTTTACCCCGTAATAGCATATGAATACCTTCATCATGTATTACCATATTCCTTATTGATTATATTCATGATCCCTTATTCTATATAGAATGCTGGATATACTTCATTAATCCAAAAATGTTTTAAACCCCAACAATGATGGAATATACAAATCATTAATCAGTTCCAAGGTAGTCAAGAATATCCAATATAATTTATCCAAAACAATCACATATTATTCCAAAATCACTACCTCGGTATCAGAACTATATTATGATTTATCATTCTCTCAACCATATATTTTCCAAAAATTTATCCTGCTATTGAGTCACTTTTCTTTGTTCCACACAATCTCAAGTCCTTAATGAAATAGTACTGTAGTACAATCCTTATATACTCCATAATTATTATAACAAGTACATTGTTGATACAACACTCAGTTGACATAATCAACATAAGAACTCTAATCATTCCTCTTCATCTGTGGTAGTATCATAACTTGATTATTATCCAATAGCATCATTTGCGGCATAGTCTGATGACTGGGACATAGGTTCGCGTAGTGTCCAAACTCCTTGCAAATGAAGCATTGTACATTTGAAACCATTTTCTTACCCTTGCAGTCACGTACTTTTTGCCCTTTTCCTCCACACTTATAACAAACTCTCATTCCTTTCAGGCAAGTTCCAGGGTGTTTCTTTCCACAGTTACCACATATGGGAAAATTCTTATTTTCCCTCTTCCCTTTATCCATCTTTCTATCTTCCATCCTTTTCTTCTCTTGCTTCCCTTAAAAGCCATAGGACTCAGTAAACTCTTTACTTATCTTATCAACACATGATATTATTTCTTCATATGATGATAATACATGGGAGACTATTTCTCTTATAAATTCTAGCTTAAGACCATGAAAGATATGATCCTTCCTTCTCTTTGGATCATGTGCATTTCTGGAGTTCTCATTCCTTCTACTGGGCGCCATTTCTAAACAATGGCATACACTAGATCAGTTTATGAATCAAAATACATAATCCCATACTTATAAAACACTTAACATAAATTGAACTATTTATGGATATAATCCATAATCATAAAAATGTCTCCTTTGAGGATGTATATACTCATATACCCTTCAGAATGGTTTGTAAAGAAAATGAGAATTATCCTTAGCATATCCCCCGGGAGTGTCGTAACCAAGAGTGCAGCAAGGCCCGTTGTCGTGCACCAGTTCCCGTTCGAGTCTAGCTCAAAGCGGTGTTTTCAGGTTTTACCCCTAGGTACATCTATGCCAGAGCCGCCTCTACCTGCTCGTATCCAGACAGGTATGTATTGCTTGGAAAACTCACAAAATCCCTATAATAGCAAAATTCTAGGAAGTTCTTCTATACTAATCCTCAAAGTTCATCTTAGGTCTACGTGCTCTAATGAGAGTTTATCTAAATCTAGCTTCCAAGGTTTGTACTAAACTTCCTCTGATACCAACTGTAATGCCCCGACCCCAGCTACCCAGAGTCGGTGCATTAATTACATAACATTGGCATGATCACAAGAAAGATCAAATCTCGAAAGACCGATTGGTTTAGTAGCCTTGGAAACACTAGATATATTCATAAGTTTTAAATTACATCATAAAACGAAAAACTACTACAACAAAATATTGTCTCCATAATCCACACTCATATCCCCACATAATATCCCTGCAGGTCATTCATAACTTACTTCTTCACTTCCTGGGAAAAATAAAACATAGAAAAGGGGTGAGCTCAAATGCCCAGTAAGGATAACAATATAGCGGAAACATTCATAAATAAGAATAAACATTTAAGGAAATGTATAACTAAAACAAAAGCCTTTCAAACATGAACTTTCAACATAGTATGGCATAAATAAAATGAAATAATTCCATTTACTTATTCACATGGATATTCTACTAATCGAATAATCACATGAAAAATCAATAACCACTTTCATAATGATGGAATGCATAATGATGAACTTTAATTTCTTTTTCAAGGCCTCGTCCCAAGACCTTGGGGCTAACTGTAACCGGAACCCAACCCGGAGTGCCTCTAATAACCGGACACCAACCCGGAGTGCCTCTAATAACCGGACACCAACCCGGAGTGCCTCTAATAACTGGAGACCAAACCGGAGGGCTTACTTTTACCAGTCCCTAACCTGGAGGGCTTACTTTTACCAGTCCCCAACCTGGAGGGCTTACTTCAACTAGTCCCCAACCTGGAACATACTAGTCCAACACATTCATATGAAGTAAAGGTTGAAATATAACATAAACATTCTTATTGGAACTAGCATACG
This sequence comes from Viscum album, assembly GCA_963277665.1. Classification (NCBI taxonomy): domain Eukaryota; kingdom Viridiplantae; phylum Streptophyta; class Magnoliopsida; order Santalales; family Viscaceae; genus Viscum; species Viscum album. The sequence continues at coordinate 1,253,325,345 of OY728157.1, read as the reverse complement.
AAATGTCAATACTTTCACCATAAACTATGAATGGTATAAAAATAGCACATCCACAGTCAAACATATCACAAAACCTTCAATACAATATATAAGTTTTGTATCATAATAAATCAACTTCAAATAATCTTAAAATCCATCAAAGGATGTTGACATAGATGAAATCAAAATTCTTTTTAAAGAAACATCTCCTTTTATTTTGAAATCATTTAAGATCCATATAAAATAAAACATTTTCTTTGAAAATATTCTTATAAACTTGTAAGGGAAGCTTTGAAGATTTTATAACGGCGGAAAATAGCCGCACCCGCCGTATAAGTTAAAAAAAACATTCTTACCTTAATTCTGTCGAAAAGGTTAAAAAGGACCTTGTTTTGAAAATGACGGAAAGATTCCTTTATAAACCTCTTATAAAAAGTCAAACAAGGGTATGACTTTAACCCATATTCTTGTAAATAATAACAATGTTTTGAAATACATTTTGAATAAACATGTATGTGGATGATAAAGAGATCCCAGTAGATTATTACATATAAACTACCTCAGATAATGAAGAGATTGTGAAATAACCCTTACCAATTTGGTAACTTATGAAACATACAACCCATGAAAGAGGTATCATACAATGAATATGTAAATACACATAAATTAGAGTGTATTACACAAATAATATAATTATGGACAGTACATACACCACACAAAAGGTGATGGTGGCAATATGGCACGAATCTCACGGAAATAAGGAGTGAGATGAAAACCCCTTACCTTGTACTTTTCCTTGGTTGGGGTAGGTTAACCTCCTGTATAATGGTGAAATAATTGTTATTAAATTATACAAGAACCATATACATTAATATGATATCATATATGATCTTTTAATATCGATTTGATAATAATATCTTAGTATTATCGTTGTTTCGGGTGTTAACTTACTTGTATTCTTTTATATGTTTTGTTACGTAAGACATTTTTGTAAAGGATAGGTTGTATATTATTCATATCCATAATGATATCAAGTCCTTAAACATCATTTTTAAATCATCAAATGATAATTATACTTGAATGGATACGATGGAGAATGAATCTTATCGCGTTCGTGGAGACGGTAGTCCGTACGTACGCACGAGCGACAATATCATTCTTTTGATATTAAAATAATATATAAATGGATGGTATATCATATATACAGAATCATTAACATGTTATATTTATTATTTACATGAGTTACACATCATTATTATACCCATCCAAATAATAATATATTGAATAACAATTACACCACGACGTGGAGACGGTAAGCCGTACGTACGCACGTATGGTGACATGTTATTCAAAGGGTGGATAGAATACTGAATATGGTTGTACCATATTTATAATAACATCACAGTATATGTGAGATACTGGAGTTATTATTTTAGAATGGTAAGAACAGAGGAAGAATAAGTGGAAGAAGAAATGAACTTGGAGAAGGGTGGTGAAATCATTACCTCTTCTTCGGGTTCTTCCTTTTGATTTGATCAAAAGGGCTCCTTAGGTTAGCTTTATGATCAGACTAAGGCCCCTAGGTTGTAGTGAGATAAGTTGGGAGAGTATTTGGGCAGAGTTTGGCCGAACCAAAAGGCTTTGAAGGTGTGAAGAAATGAGAAGGAGGAGTGCCCTTTTATAAGAGGGGTGAGGGGCACCTTTGGAAAATCTAGAAATATTAATTTATAATAAATTCATATTCGGTTTCTAATGGATCCAAAGTTGATTATTAAAAGTTTAAGGTGGGGATAGGTCGAAAACCACTCAACCAATAGAATTTAGACAGGTTTGGGTACTTATATTAACCTTATCTTTAAGTATTAACTCTAAGTTAATTAGTTTCACTTTTACAATGTCTCTTTGTATTTTTATATAATATGGTTAATAAACTTACTATATAAATCCAAGAGACCCCCAAGTGGTCCATTAATGATTAAACTATCATGATATAAGTCTCTTGGCCGAACCTTATATTTTTAGGAATTTAATATCAATTAATAATGTAATATTTGTTTTAAGAACTCTTTTATGTCAATTTTGACACTATTCAATTGTTGATTTTTGTGAAACTCATAACAGATTGATTACTTAGAAAAAATAAATTAAATCAATCCTAATATATCTTATTATCCTAGAAAATTAGTTTAATTCATTAAAATCTTCATATTATATTTATTTGGGTATTTATAATATCAATTATTTTAATTTTTCACTATTATAGTAATTACTGAATCATCATTGTGTCATAAATAAAATAAATTATTTAATGTCTAAAAATTATAAATAAAATATACTTATGTAGGAAATCTTTTTATCTTTCTAATGAATATTTATTATCTGAAATCCAACATATATAACCCTATGTAAATATTGTTTTGCTAAAAGATATATGCTTGTGTCATTTTTGTATTCATTTTAACTTAATTAAAATAAAGTGTCATTATCACTTACAAGTGGATCCATGGGGTCCCAAAATCAACCCAAAGATGCCCATGGTCGACCATGTATCAACAAATAGGGTTAAGACACGTTTTAGGGTAATTTAGTATTATTATAATATTATTTTTTTTAACCCTTATTTACCGGATTTACCCTTAACCATGGTAAATAAAATATTTACCACAGTAATTATTCAAAATGTCTAAAAATAAAAGTTACCTATTTACACAATTTGAACATCCTGATTCCAAATATGGAATCCATTTTTCTAAATTCAAAACACAGAAGTGGCAGAAATTAATTTAAAATTAATTCCCGCTGTCAAAACAAAAAGCGTGTTTTTAAGAGATAATAACTATCAAAAGATTGACACTTGTTTATGTCCGGTTTAATTGTAAAATTATGTCCAATTACCAAAATTATATTAAATGGTAAAAATATATTCTAAATATACTTGAAAACCACTCAAATTCATAATTTATCACTATTAATTATTTTGATTAAAAAAGTTGTTTTTAATTAAAATTTTGTAATTTTCACTATTCATCAAAATATGAAAGTTATCCGAAATGTACCAAAATTTCTCCTTAGGCTAAATTCGATATTCTGAATCTAGAAATGAAGTCCATTTTAAAATATAAAATATATATAATTTCGAAAAGTAGGTATTACTATTCATAACGGCTTGTTTGATTGGTTGTGGTGTGTGTTAAAACTCAAGGTTGCGTACAACACACGCTACTGTATTATTCAAAGAAAGCGTACCGTGGAAGATTGGGATGTTTCATTTTAAATTTTTGATGTCCCCATTTAGTCAAAAAGTTTAAAATATTGTATTTAAAAAGGGTTCACTATTAAAAGTTGGTAAAAGTGCAATACTGAAAATGAATATTTTCTTACATTATGTCTAAGAAACTCATAATATGGATTCTAAAATTATAAGGATTATATAAAGTTTAAAATTTAGTTAACACTATTCATAACCTCTTTTAACGGCTTGTTTGGTAAGTCATGGTGCGATTGAACTCGGTGTTGCGTGTAGTGCAAGTTATTGAATTATTTTGAAGAAATAACACACTATGAAATCTTGTGGTGTTACACCCATACCACTTTGAAACTTTTGAAATGAATTTACACTTTAAAACATTCATGTCCATATAAATAAATCCTTAAAACCCTTTTAAATATAGGTACATTAATGAGAATGGATTAGAAGAATAAATCATTAAAATATTTAAAATGAATTTTTAGTAAAAAAAATCACTTAAAAAGAATCACTTTGAAAAACATTTTCTAAAACATGGACATAGATAATAAATATTTCCTAGTAGATACTTACGTATTAACAACCTCAGATAATAATGATATTGTGAAATTAACCCTTACCTTGTACTTTATTTTAGTTGAGGGTACATAAAACCTCATGTATAAAGACCATAATATAATTTTAAATTATACTGTAATCATATTAATATTTATGATATAATACAAGATTCATTTATGACTTTGTACTTACCATTTAATAATAATTTACATGTTAAATTAACATTTCGGGTATAATAACTTTATTTATCGTACATGTTTTAACTTGTTACTCATGATTGTATCTCTTAGATAATGATTTAAATACTTCAAGAATATAAAACATGATTTATATATCATATATATTTAGAATATAAATATGTACAATATATATATATATATATGATATGGAATACACCATTTATAAAGATGGTAAGCCGTACATATGCATAAATGTTATTTCCATTTTCATATCGTATTCAACCGAACTAAGTGAATAAGATATATGTAATCACACACGCACACACACACACACATATATATATATATAGTGGCATTATTATTTCATATATTACATACTTATAAGTGATATATATTTATATAATCATCATTGATTGGTGAATGTGGAAATGAATCTAATTGTGTCGTAGAGACGGTAATCCATACATACGCACGAGCATCAATATCATTGAATTGATGGTGAAATCATATGTAATTGGATGTTATATCATATATAATGAGTAATTTATGTGTTATATTTTTTATTTACATCATTTATAATCATTTTTATACCCATCAAAATAGTGACATGTTTGAATAACAAACTACACCAAGACGTGGAGAAGGTAATCCGTACGTACGCACATATGGTGACTTTGTCATTTATAAGACAGAAAGAGTTATGAAAATGGTGGCACCATTTTTATAATAACAACACAGTATATAGAATATACTAGAGTTATTATTTTAGATTGAAAAAAACAAATAATTATGAAGTGGAAGAAGAAAATAACTTGAAAGAGGGGATGAAATATTTACCTCTTCTTCGGGTTCTTCCATTTGATTTGATCAAAAGAGCTCTATAAGTTGGATTTATGATCAAATGAATGATTCTAAGATGAGGGGAGGAAATTTGGGAGGATATTTTGGCAAGATTTTTCCGATCCAAAAGGGTTTGGATATGTGAAATTAAGATAAGGGGATGTTGCTTTTTATAAGAGGGTTGAGGGTCACATTAGGAAAATACTAAAGTATTAATTTATTATACTCTCATATTCGGTTTATAATGTATCAAAATGAATTTATTTGGTGCCTTAGGTGGTTATGGGTCGAAATCTTCTACACTAATAAGTATTATACAGTTTTATGTTACCATTTTACCCTTATCTTTTAGATTTAACTCTTTGTTAAATAGTATAACTTTTACTGTGTCTTCTAGTATTGTTACACTGTACAGTTAATAAACATACACTTAACATCCAAGAGAACCTCATGTGGTTAATTAATGACATATATAATATTATTTAATCCATTTGGATGATCCTTTGATTTCTAGTAATATTATATCAATCAATAATATTGTATTTGTTTTAAAAATTAATTTGTGTCAATTTTGACAATATTTGGAATTTTGTTTTTGTGAAAGTCATAACAACTTTATCAATTAGAAAAAAAAATTATATAATAAAATTTAAAATGTCATATTAACCTATAAAATTATTGGAGATCATCGGAAATCTCAATATACATTTATATAGATATTTATAATATCAATTATTTTAATATTTCATAATTTTGGTAATTACTGCATCATTATTGTGTCATAAATAAATTAAATTATTTAATATCTAAAAATTATTAATAAAATAACATTATGTATGAAATAATTTTAGTTTTATAATGAATATTTATAGTCTAGTTCATATTGTGTAACCCTATATTTAAAATGGTTTACTTATTAAACATTTAATTTTACACTTTTAAATCTTCTTTAAATAAAATAACAATAAATGTACTAAACTAAATTATGTTGACCAAAAAGGATTAGATTTTATTCCTAAGATCATTTTTTTAGAATTAGAGTTATCCAATAGGATTAGGGCATGTGTTAGGGTAATTATAATATCATTTGTTTCGCTTAATTACTCTATTTACTTTTAACCGTGGAAAATAAAAGTCAAAAGTTACTATTCACCGAAAATTATTTTCATCTTATTGAATGAAATTTTAGTTTCTGATGTCAATCGTGTCTCTCAGATTTCTAAAATTCAACCCACAGAAGTGGTAAAATTACAGTTTATGCAAATTTGTAAATGCTCCTAGAAGCTGGGTAAAAGAAGGTAAAATGATCAATAAAATTGTATATATCTAAAATTATTATAAAATTTCTTTAATGAATTAAATTGAACATATATATGAATTATGTATCTATTTTTTACTAAAACAAATTTAAATATAAAAAATAATTATTTAAATAAAATGTCGGTGTTAACCAATAAAGAAATGTCGGATTTTATGTTGTAAATGATTTTGCTAAATGTTTTATTAAATTTCACACCACATGTGTGTCAACCATTGAATTTTTCAGGAACTATATTGATAGTTTCTTACTGGTTTTCCAAACCACTCTCTAAAAATAATCCTCTAGTTATCACTCCATTTACACCTTAATATGAGAAAGAATAAATTTAAAAGCAATTAATTATATTTATAATTGAAAATGTTAATAATTAGATAAAAAATGAAAAATAAATAATTTAAATAAAATTCAAAGTCTGGACTCACATTGTGACTACACATGTAAACTCAATATTCATTATATAAGGTGGTGATAAGTAATCTATTCATTACATGACTCTTTATTTTCTCAAATTCCATCTCATACATAGAAGAAATAATGCAATAAAACTCTTCTTTACTATTTTTAATGAACATCCCTCGGACTACACACCACATCACCCTTGAAATCCAATTACAAGGGCCAATGTGAACTCTAAATTGGAATGGACTGTAGACATGTGTTGAGATAATCACACAAGATAATGTTGAAATAATTTAATATGTGTATGTTTAAAGAAAAAAATAGAACTATTATAATAATATAGAATAATGCAACCATACATTTAACTTCCATGTATAGGTAAATAAATAGTTCCATAATATGAAAACCCAAGAACACAGAATTAGAAGAAAAATATTTTCATATTACAAAGAAAAAAAATAAACAATACTATGGAAAAATTGTCATATAAAAACTAATAAGATAGGTAAGAAGAAATATATAATAAACAATAAACAAAAAAAATTAGGAAATCATGTAAAATACAAAAATTCCAATAACCTCATGACCTATATTCAATGCCCAATCATCATAAAAATTACATACTAGCTCCATGAACAATATGTATAAATCATAATATAGATTTATAGACACTAACAAAACCTATACAATATAAAAAAACACAACACAATCACCAAAGTGAATTGGTAAGCTGTTAAAAATTTCATAATTAGATACTACCAATAAAATAATCTCTTCAATTTCAATTATAATTTATTTAGAAATGATAGATTAATATATAATTTTTGAAAATATTATTATTTTAATATTTTATAGATGACGTTTCAACAAGGTTCCCCAAATGTGGCTTTTAAAAATAAATCTCACAATTTTTTATGGGAAACCATTATAGTGTTACTAAATACCTTTGAGTTCCATTTGATAGAAGATGAAAACAAATAAATTATTTATTATAAAAATTCTGAGAATGTTTATCAACTATTGTTCCCTATTTTTAATTTACAGCATTTGGGAGATTTAATTTTATATAAAAAAAATTCCGATAATATTAATCAATTGAGAATATGGGAGAAGATTGATATGGTCAACAATAAATAATATTTTTAGAAACTAATTCATTTCATGAAATGGTTTTAAAATAGTATAATTATAGTTAACATATTTTTCCATGTTGTGTACAATAGAATAAAATATTAAAAAGAATTTTCAAAATTAAATAGTTACATAATACTAATTTATAATATATTAAGTGTGGCTAACAAATATTATTGGTAATCAAAAAATTGAATGAAGAAAAAATCTACCCATGATCATTCCAATGTGACTAGGTTAAGAAAATATAGTTTACCATTACTAATACATATACAAATCCATGTAAAAAACATGTTAAAGGTCACAAAATATGGTGGAATCCTAAACTAGTTGGTATAAAGATAAGAAAACGCATATTTGGTCACTAATTATGGATCTCATAATGGTTGTTGTTATAGTTATCCTTTATGTAATGAGGTAATAGGGATCAAAATAGGAATGTTGGATTTATAACATAATAATTGATCAATTGTATTATAAGTAGAGTGATATCAATTCCTAAGAAAAATTTGTCTATATTACCACCTCTGTACATAGATTTCTCATTTCATGAATAAATTTTTAAATAATTTAGAATTAATTTCATTTCTCTATTATATAAAAAAGTATATAATTATTTAGATTTCATTTACAATTAATTTAAAAAAAGATCGTTAAATCCACAAATAAACTATGTATATGTAACGTCCCGGTTTCAGAAGCCACCCAGAGGTGCCCCGTACCCGGTTGATCACAAGGCCTCAAGCACATTTTCCCAAAAGCAAGAGGCTACTGACTAGCATCAAGGGCCTTGTGCGTGATATTTGGGAAACTATGCCCTCATTGGAAGAGTACACAGCAGAAGAGAAAACAGGTAACAACAATAGCAGAAGAAGTAGACATCTATACCAGAGTAAATTGTGGAAGACTAATAAATAAACATCTTGGGAAGAAATATATGTATATGATGCATGATACACATATGTCTAGGAAAATAGACAAATAAGTCACAATGCTGAATACTGTAATAAACCATTGTACAACAGAAAAACAGATGAGCAACTCCTCAGCATCGAAAGCCTCAGCTTGGTCCCATGCTCTCCAGCTCCCATACAATCAAGAACCTGAAGTAGAAGGGCACTTTCCCGTATCTATATCTGCAACAATATAATCTATTTAGGCCCAAAATCAAGACCCATACATGGTGTAAGAAAATGTCCCAATAGGCACCCACCCAAAGATCTGTGCCTAACAGTCTGTGAAATATAAGGAAGGTAAAGAACAGTAAGAGGAAAACAATAAGTAGTAAACAAGATAATAAACAGCATTAACAATCCACAGTTTCAAGCATATAATCCACAAACATGAAACAACCACTCAAGCAAGTAGAAAAAAAGTTAACCTCGGGGTAGTTCTCACAGTCTACCTCCTAAGGTTCAACCTACAACAACTAGCAACCCTCTGTGAGGCACACACAATCTCACCCCCTGGTTTAGATAATGAATAGACTCTCTGTAGAAGCACTCACCATCAATTCCCCCTATAGTCTCATATCATACTAAAGTCTATATGGGGAAGCACTCAACATCAATTCCCCCAATGGCCTGCATCGAGGAAGAACAGAATCTCTGAGGAAACACTCAACGTCAATTCCTGATGTGGTCTCGCATCATAAATTAATGACACTCTGGAGAAGCCCTTACGCCCATTCTCCCTATGGTCCATTGCACTAGGTTCTCATAGCCCTATGTAAAACAACATGCATAGAATGCGTATCAGCCCAAGTAAACATCAAAAACTACATGGCTATCTTTCTATGTCACTACACCATAATAGTACAGCAGTTCCACTATCCTACAACTAGGCATGGCAACTGTAAAAACTCTAAACAAGAAAAACATGATGGAAAAATATTCAGAGCAGAGTACAATTTACCCTATGCAAAAGAAATTACCTCTACTCAAGAAATCAAGCAATGTAGGCAAACATCAAGGGAAAAACAGGAAACACGCAATACCCCATTTGAGTTATTGGTGGAATTTGCACAAAATATTCACAGAATTCCTACAAAAAGGGACAAACCACCTACCTCGATTCTAGGAGATCGATATAAGTGAACCTCGATGATTGATTCCCCTTAGAACATCGAAGATCTGAGAAAATGTCTAAAATGCTAAACCAACGATAACGTGAAAACGAGAAGGAATAATGCAACAAGGCTAAATCATAAGAGAGAGCTTAACGAGGAGATCCCAACACAATCGATGATGGATGAAATGGATATCGGACAGAGGCTTAGGAGCTCGGTGAAGAATCATGACCGTACGAGAGCTCTCGGCTGAATGAAACATAGAAGAATGTTGTTCTGGGGATTAGGCGCGACCCCGATGCGTTTAATGAAAAAAAATGAAAATACACGGTGTGTACATCTGGGTTACACGGTGTGTACTCTATTTTTCCATAATTCACTTTAAGCGGCCTCCACATCACCCCTACACCGTGTGTGTGGCCCGAACACGGCCATCACATGGCCTGGTGCGACAAGGGAGTACACGGCGTGTACTCAGAATGTACACGGCGTGTACTTAAAAATATTCCAGAAAATACCACTTTTCTCAAAAAACTCTAGGAAAATAAATACATACCTAAAAATGAAGATCCGGGTTCTTACAAACTTCCCCTCTTAAATATATTCATCCCCGAATTTCCCTAACGAGGCAAAGAAGGAGAAACCCCGAATAGCTCAGGCCACTGCGATCATACATCGACCTCCCTTTCCTAGGTCTCATCCTGAACTCTCTCGTGATTCCATAGAACTCGTACTAGAAGAACAGACCGCCCACGGATAACCTTCGTACTGCGATCGACAATCCGGATAGGATGCTCCTCAAACGATGCATCATCTTCGAGCTCAACCTCCTAGGGCTGAAAGACATGAGACAGGTCTGAAAAGTAACGTTAGAGATGAGAGATGTGGAATAAATCATGTGTGTCCTGGTACCTCTGAGGTAACTACAACTGATAGGCAACCGGCTCAACTCTCTCTAATACCTCAAACGGCCTAGCGCATCTGCCATAGTGTTTCTCTTTCCAGGAATATAGGCAAGCTCGAAATCAAAAGACAAAAGATACTCGAACCACCTACGCTATCTCAGATTCAGATCACGCTGAGTGAAGATGTACTTGATACTCTTGTGGTCAGTGAAAGCCACAAAGTGCTCTCCAAGAAGGTAATGTATCCAATAGTGTAAGGCATGAACAACAACTGCAAACTCCAGGTCGTGCGTCAGGTAGATTTTCTCATGTGGCCCCAACTGCCGAGACCCATACGCAACGACTCTATCTACCTGCATAAGCAGATTGCCCAACCTGATACCTAAAGCATCACAATAGACTGTATATCTCTTGCCTATCTTTGGAAAGACGAGTGTCGGTGCTGATGTCAACTTTCCATTCATCTCTAGAAAGGATGAATCACAAGAATATGACCATAAGAACTTCAACCCCTTCTTGGTCAGACCTGTCAATGGTGCTGCTAGGTGTGAAAAGTCCTGAATAGAGCATCTGTTGTATATAGCCATCCCTAAGAAAATCCGCACCTCAAAAATGTTTTTCCGCTGATCCTAGAAAACTACATCTCTCACTTTCTCTGGGTCCACAGATACTCCTGCCCCTGAGATGAAATGCCCCAAGAAGTGAATCTGATCCATCCAGAAGTGGCACATGGAGAGTTTACCATAAAGTTGATGCTCACTCAGTGTACTCAGAACAATCTCAAGGTGGGTATCATGGTCGTGTCGAGTGTGAGAGTACACCAAGATATCGTCCCTGAAGACCACAACGAAGGATTCCAAGTAAGGATGGAATACACGGTTCATCAGTGTGATGAAAACAGCTGGAATATTCATGATACCGAACAGTATAACCCTATACTCGAAGAGTCCATACCTGCTCCTGAAGGCTGTAAGAGGTATATATGATGGTCTGACGCACAACTGATGATAACTGGACCTCAAATCTATCTCCGAGAACACGCAGGCTCCTCGAAGCTGATCGAAGAGATCATCAATCCTAAAAAATGGATATCGGTTCTTGACCGTCAAATGGTTCACCATCTGATAATCCATATAGAGCCTAAGAGTATCGTTTGCCTTCTTCGCAAACAGGAAAGGGGAACGCCAAGGAGAAGTACTGGGTCGGTTGAAACCCATTGCTTGTAACTCCTCCAACTGCTTCTTTAGCTCCTGCAACTCAGGTGTAGCCATGCTATAGGGAGGAATGGGCACCGGTGCCACTCCTGGAATGAGCTCGATATAGAAGTCTACCTCTGGATTCTGAGGAAAACCTGAAAATTCATCTTGAAATACATCTCTGAAATGATCCACCACTGGAGGAAAGTAAAACTTTGAAGTCCCCTGATCATCCAGAGAAAGACTAGAAATCTGTGTTGTCACCCCTCCTAGCCCATGATGCTCGAATCCTGCTCGACTCGCCCGAACATCCCATTCGCCTCTATGAAGAAAAGACTCACCCTCTGGTGAGATAAAACTCACCCTGTAGTGATAAATGTTGATGACTACCTAGAAGGGAACCAACTAGTTCATCCCGATAATGACATCAAACCATGTCATCTCTAGGGTATAGAGATCCCATAAGAAATGATACCCTCAATCCTTGAGAGGGAACTCTATAAACTGACGTACACTAGATGTCCTCATCCCCAAAGGTGTGTCTAGTCTCAAAAAGTCGACATAAGAAAGGATAAAGAGCCCCATGCTCTCCACAACAGCAATGGAGATAATTCTATGCATAGCACTAGTATCGAAAAGTGATGAAGTTAAATCTAAGGCTACTAAAATTATACCTCGAACTGTAGAAGGTCCGAGATCCTTCTCTTGATAAGTCATCTTCGTCGTAAAAGTTTGGCCTACCCTGCGGCCCTGTGACCCTGCATGACCACTGTGAGATAATCCTCCCTGTTGACGATGAAAGACTTATGACTGACTTCCATGGACTCGACCGCCACCTCTTCCCAAACGGCTAGAAGAACTCCAGTTCCCCGACTGGTGAGAAACTGGGGGTGATTCTCCTGAAAGAGGAGTCATGGAAGAACCCTTGTCACCAGCTACTGGTGAGAAAACCTGGAAGAAAATCTGAAGGTGACCCACCTTGCCACAAGATCGGCACTCCACTGGGTCTCTCTTGCACTAGGACCTTGTGTGCCCTTCCCTTCCACACTAGTAGCATACTACATGGCTACCTGAATATGTACCTCACCTCCTTGAATCACCGCGCGTAGACTCCCAACAGCGCTTCCTGCTTTCAACTAGAGGAACAGCAGTTATGGAAGCAGAACTGCCCTGGCTCGCAGATTCAGAGTCTCTCAGACTGCGCTCCGCAATCAGTGCATGGTCGATGATAGAAGTGATGGTAGTCAGCTAGAATATATTCACCTACGAGCGGATCTCCCACCTGAGACCTTCTTCAAAATTCCTTTCTATGAACACCCCACTTCCATCCTGGAGGGGTGTAAAATGCTGCAGCTCGGTGAAATGAGAGGAATACTTCATGACAGAAACAGTACCCTACTCTAGACTCAGGAACTCCCAGTATCGATCGGCCCTCAGGGTTTCATGGTAAAATTAGTCATAAAACACATGCTGGAACTCCTCCCAAGCCATAAACTGCTGATGACCCTCCTGTGATATCACGTCCCACCACCTCTTGGTGGATTCTCATAGCATATAGGTTGCGAGATTGACCCGCATCTCTAGAGGTGTTTCCAAATGCTCAATGATAGTTAGCATGGCTTCCAGCCATGACTCAGCAGCCTGTGGTCCTCTTTCCACCAAGAAAGTAGAAGGATGCTGCTACTAGAAAACCCATGTCAAGTCTGCCATAGACGTGGCAGGAGACGGTGCTCCCTGAAAGATCTGCATCATCCTCATAAATCCTTCCATGAACTTTGAATCGATGCCTTCAACGGGTATAAAATTCGGTGCCATGGCTGGCCTGACTGGAGGATCATCAGGAAGTCCCTGATCAGCCATATTTGGCGTCTGATCACTATCCTGCAACTGACGTACAACCAGAGGACATCTTGGAGGCATAGATCTGAAAGATGAAAAGCATACCTTTTATCAGGATAACAAGGATAGAGAACATTAGAGTACAAAATGGAAACAGGAGAAAGAAACACTCTATTTTACAAAACATGACTACACGGCGTGTATAAGCTCTACACGGTGTGTACTTAACTCTATCCCCCCTGCCCGTGCCTCCTTGCATGGCTAACCCACACGGTCATCTTAAACTGAGACTACACGGCGTGTTCACCGTGGAAACGCAGTGTAGTGGACATGGTTTCAACAACCAGTGTTGTTAGTTACACGGTTGATCACACGGCTAAGACTACACGACGTGTACCGAACAAACACGACCTATAGAGGAAGAGAGAACATTTTCCCGTATTGTTCGTGACACGGACGGGTACTGGGGACAAGGATACACGGCGTGTTCATACAAAAAATGGCGTGTATGACACGACCTTCCCCGATATGTGTTGTTACTGACACAGCCGGGTACATAGCTTACTACTACATAGCATGTACCTACCGTACACGGCATGTTCCTGGAGATTTTTCACAACCCATGTTTCTGCTCACACATTCAGTGACATAGCTTCAAAAACTACATGGATTGTATATATAAAGTACACGTCGTATATTTTGGGTTTTTATGGGATGTAGCTCTGGAACTGCACCGAAGACCAGAAAACACTGAAAAACAAGCAAAGGGGTGCCAAATTCCGATCCGTGAGGGCCAATACACTACACGAATCAAAGCTTGGCATCATAATAGTCACATATAAGGAAAAACAGGTCAATGATTCACCATTTTTTGATTCAAGAGGGCCCATAACACCTAAAGAACCAAAATTTGGCGTTCATTTAAGCAAGGTACAAAACGAACAAATTCTTTATCAAAGAGCATAGATTCTATGAAATCATCTAAAAATACAACATGCATAATATACACAAAGTCTATCACAACAACATGCAATTGTTAATGCCCCCTAAATGGCATGGCAAGAATGCATGGAATGTGATTTTTATCAAGTGCATATATGATGCATGAGATGGAAAACCCTCATATCATCGGGTTGTGACAAAAATAGAAACACAATCTCAACAATAATAACAACACAAGGCATGAAAATAACTCTAGGTGAAATCATATCAACTGTAAAATCTCAAAACCAGAAAACATCAATAAACGAGGTAGTATGGATTTTCCCTGTACAAGGGTTAGCTACTCCCGACCACAACTTAATAACAAGTACCGAAAACTTCCTATTCATTGCTAAAAGATCTAAACAGTAAATCAAGAGAAAATAATCCCTCTGATACCACTTTGTAAATTTCTGGTTCCGGAAGACACCTAGAGGCGCCCCGTACCCTTTTGGTCAAATGGACTCAAGCGAATTTCCCCAAACCCCAGAGGCTGGCAACTTTCAGCGATGGCCTTGGGTGTGATAGTGGGGAAACTGTGCCCTCATTGGCAGAGTACATAGCAGAAGAGAAAACAAGTAACAACAATAGCGAAAGCAGTAGACATCCATAAAAGAGTAAACAACGGAAGACTGATAAATAAACAACTTGATAAGAAATATATGTAAATGATGCATGATACACATATGTCTAGGAAAACAATGAAACAAGTCACAATGATGAATACAATACTAAACCAAAGTACAAAAGAAAAAAAGATGAGAAACTCCTCAGCATCGCAAGCCTTGGCTTGGTCCCATGCTCTCCAACTTTAGTACAATAATGAACCTGAAGTAGAAGGGTGCTTTCCCTTATCTATACCTGCAACAATATAATCTGTTTGGGACCAAAAGCATGACCCAAACAGGGTGTGAGAGAAATTCCCAATAGAAAACCACCCATTGATTTGTGCCTAACAGTCAGTGAAATATATGGTAGGTAAAGTATAGTAAGCGATAAACAGTAAGCGGTTAACAGGATAATACACAGCAGTAACAATCCAATGTTTCTAGCATATAATCCACAAACATAAAACAACCACTCAAGCAAGTAGAACAAAAAAATGTAACCTCTGGGTATTTCTCACAGTCTACCTCATAAGGTTCAACATACAAGTACTAGAAACCCTCTGGGAGGCACACACAGTCTCACCCCTCTGGTTCACCTAAAAAATAGTCTCTCTGAAGAAGCACTCACAGTCAATTCCCCCTATAATCTCGTACCGTACTAAAGGATCTCTGGGGAAGCACTCAATGTCAATTCCCCCAATGGCCCACGCCGAGGAACAACAGACTCTCTAAGGAATCACTCAATGTCAATTCCCCATGTGGTCTCGCATCGTAAATTAAAGACACTCTAGAGAAGAACTTACGTCCATTCTCCATATGGTTCACTACACTAGGTTCTCACAGCCTTGTGTAAAACAACATGCATAACGTGCATATCAGTCCAAATAAACCACAAGAACTACTTGGCTATCATTCTAAGGCACAACAGCATAACAGTACAACAGTTCCACTATCCTAAAACTAGGCTTGAAATTGGAAAAATGCCAAACAAGCAAAACGGCATGGAAAAACATTCAGAGCATAGTAAAATTTACCCTATGCACAAGCAATTACCTCTACTCAAGGAATCAAGCAACGTAGACAAACAACAAGGGAAAAACATGAAACACACAATACCCCGTTCGAGGTATTGGTGGAATATGCCCAAAATATTCACGGACATCCTACAAAAAGGCACAATCCACCTACCTCGATGCTAGGAGATGGATATAAGTGAACCTCGATGATTGATTTCCTTTAGAACGTCGAAGATATGAGAAAACATCCAAATGATCAACCCACAATAACATGAAAACGAGGTGGAATCATGGAACTTGGATAAAACAGAAGAGAGAGCTTACCGAGGCGATCCCAATGCTGTCGACGATGGCTAAAATGGAGATCGGACGGAGGCTCAGGAGCTCGGGGAAGAATTGCGGTCGTACGGGAGTTCTCGGCCGAACAAAACCTAGAAAAAGTTCGTTCTGGTGATTATGAACGACCCTGGTGCGCTTAATGAAAAAAAAGAAAATACACGGCGTATACTTATGGGGTATATGGTTTGTAATCTGTTTTTCTATACTCTTCTTTAAGCGGCCACCACATCATCCCTACACACCGTGTGTGGGGCCCGGACACAGCCAACACACGTCCTGTCGCGGCAAGGGAGTATAAGGCGTGTACTCAGAAAGTAAATGGTGTGTACATCAAAATTTTCTATAAAATCCCACTTTTCTCAAAAGCACTATGAAAAGAAATACATACCTGAAAACGAAGATCCGGGTTCTTACAGTATAAAACAATTCTATTTTTAATGAAGACACTATGGACAAATTTTTATATATAAATTCATTTAAATCAAGTCAAAATATAATATTAAAAAATAATATTTAATAATAACATTAAAATACCTCAAAAATCATATGAAATATCAAATCATTTATTTTTTAAAAAATAAATTTATGAACTAGTAAATCACATTGTTAGTATGATGAGGTTCATAAGCCAATATATTTCCTACAAAAACATTTTAAATTATAATAACAACACATCAGAAAATGAGGTTTCATAATGTAATTATAAATAAATTTAGATATCAAAACCCAAAATATTTATAAAATAATATTAGGAAAACCCATTATAATTTCTTTTTCACATTGTGTGAGTGAATTAAAATTTTAAATGTATAATTCTTATATTAATTTCTAAAACTTAGTTTAATTTCAAAAATAAAACTTAAATTAAGATAATTCACATATAATAACATCATATATATCACATAAAATATAATACTAAATAAAAATAGGGTTTAAAAATATCAATAACCAAATGAAATGTAAAACTGATGAAATTTCATAGAAAATTTTACTATGGTATTATATAGATAACCCAAAACATTTCAATATTAGAATAAAATCTGATAATAAAAAACTACACAACCTAAAAAGAGAGAAAATTTTGTATATAAAACCCCTCACATAGTATTTGACAACAAAAATTTCATCAACTGTTGAAATGAAATATAATTGAAGGAATAAATAAATTGAAAATAACTAGAGAGAAAATGAGGTTCATAACATAGAAAATCCATTACTATGAAGGTGTTATTACATTAGATATATATGGAATAGAGGCATTAGTTTAGAAGATATCCTCACTACGTTTATAGGTCGAGGGATGAAAAAATATTAAAACTAATGGTTAAATATAGAAGTGGAATAATTATAAATTCAAATATAAATTTCTGGGTATGATGATTTAAATGGATATATGGTTTACCAAACCATTAAAAATAATGTGGAATCTATAAGAAAATAAAAGAACACGAACCCAAATTGTATATATAATTTTCTAAACCATGTACGATTTGTGTACTATAAACAATAATGAATTTCAAAAATATATAAGATTTCTCAATATAATTTTCCCGAACCACCAGAAAAATATTTTTTCCAACTCATACAAAGTATAATATTGTGAATCTATAAATAATAGTGAAAAAAACATTTTTTGATCATGGATATGTAAAAATATATGATTTTTTGAAAAAAATAAAACTCATAATATCAATAATTCTATTAAAAATTAGATGTTATGTAAGATAATACACAAAATTGACAATATGGTGTGATACATTTCCCCCCATGAATTCATGGGGAATTTTATCGATTATATAATGGTTATGTAAATGTTTTACATGAATATTAATATTTTTATATTCATATTTTTTTATGAATCATGGGAATTACTTTTAGTAAAATAATTACCCATTTAAATTTTTTAACACACTATAAAAGATGTTATGCTTTACAAATTTCATGGATCATATTGGTGTTGATATTTTCTATAAATGTAGATATCATGTTATATTACATGGTTAGAGAATATCCAAATATAGACATAAAATAGGGTAGATTTTATAATATAGTATTATAAAATATATGTTATATTTTGCTTATTCGACACATAGTATTTATATATAACTCTGTTTTGTGAATTTTATTTTTATATACAAAATTTTAATGATACATTTAACATAAAATAAATACATGTTCATATGAAAATTATATATCATGTGAAAATATAATAATATATATTAGAAATACTGGTTATAAAAATTAAATTTAATCAAACATGCACACCGAAATGGTATACATGAACTCAATCATATCCCCCCACAATAGAATATCCACATCATTATGTTGTAATTACTACAATATTTAATTTTAATTTAGGGTTTTTATAGTAAATTTTTTTATTAAATTAATATAATTATATATATAGATGTTCAATTAATAAATAACATTTAAAATAAATTTTTATATATGTTCTATTCTGATTTCTAGAAAATATTATGTACTATGTATAAAAAAACATAGTTTCATGTGAAATGTTATTAAAAGGATTTTGGTTATATATAATAATAATAAAACTATGAATATAATATAATCATTCACATTCACCAATCATTTAATTATATAGAATGTTATAGCCATCTAGAATATTTTTTTATTAATATATTTTATAAAAGTTGTATGTTGGCATCTCATAGTATATACATGACATGTTTATGAACTTATTAAGATATATATATGTGTGTGTGTGTGTGTGTGTGTTTGAATGGGTTTTGTGATAATAATTTTGGATTTTACACATCGAGGGGACATATCATTTACAAGTCTCCCCAGCCATGACGTTGGAATAATGTTTGTGATGGGTCAAGAAAAATTGGGTCTACTAGGGTCTCACATAAAGCAAAGAAATAATATCCCAATAACCAAGTGTGAATCCATACCCTATGTATGTGAAATATGAGTAGGGGACCAGTCACATACCATCGATATATTAGATTCTCGTTCATTATGATGGTTTAATCACTGCAATGGGAATTGGGCTCAATATCCTTGCGAGGGTTAAGAATATTATGGAATTATAGTTTTAATATATATATATATATATTGGTAGGGATGGTGAGTGTGATGTAGTAAGAGAGAGGTTGATGGAGGGGGAGATAGAGATAATATGTAGATAGTATTCCCCCCATATAATTATAAATTCATTGATATTATATTTTTGTCATTTCTACAAGGTATATGATAATAATATAAGCAATTATCGTTTTTCAATGCAAAAAATATCAATGTACATTTAGAAAAAATGTTTATAATATTTATGTTTATAACACCAAATAATTTTTTCATTTTCATATAAATCACATGATATAAAGTTCTACCATAATATATTTATTTCATAAAAAAATTACATAAATTTATTTATTAATATGAAATTTTAAACCAAACGATTCACATTTTAGGATTTTCATTTAAAAAATTGAAACCAAAATTTTTATGAAATGAATATTAGTAATATTAATATTAAATATCATTTCATTATAAAATATATTATTTTTTACACAATATTATTTTTTTTTTTTATTTTCTTGAACATTATTTAAATTCTAAAAAATAACATTATTTCATAAAAATACATATAAAATATTATATAAGAAAAAATATAATATATATTTGATATTATTATTAAATAATATATTTGGATAAGATGCAATGTTCTCAACTTAACAAAATAGGTTTTTAGAAAATGATTAATATTTTTTAAATAGCTTATAAATATATTATAATTGTATTAAATATAATATAGGTTTATAATTAAAATATGGTATAACATTTTGGTAAATAATAATAAATAATAGGAATAGGTAATAAATTATTTGAATTTTATATTCTGATGAGAAATTATTGATGTACATTAATATAATATATTAATTTTTTCGACATTTAACAATATCGATGAATTTTTTCTGTTTTTGAACACGATAAAATAGTTTGATGTATATTTTCAATAAAATATAATATTATGAAATGATAAGTAATGTTATATTTTCGAGACATGGATCTACCAAACAATTTATAATAATATATGTAATTATCTTGATTCATTTAAGATTATGTGTATTAAATTTTCTAAACTAGATGTACATAAAAAAATTTATTTAAAATATAATGTAATCCCTTTCATCATTCACAGTATCATTGAGAAGATACATATATTCTGGATAAATAACAAATATGTTTTTTAATTTCATAAATTCTAAAAATGAAATTATTTAAATTAATTTGATTAAACAACATCTAAATTAGATATATGGTCTCTTCTTTGAGAAATAATTATTTATGATATTCCCAAATTATAAAACAACATTGTCACCTTAATGTAATAATTAAAGGAAAATCATTTTTAAAAATGTTAGGAAAATAATATTTAAATACAAAAATTAAAAGCACAAATAATAAAACATATAAATTTTACTTTTTATAAACCATCGTTTAAAAATGAAATAATAAAATTTGATAAATACTTTTTGAATATATAAGAGAAATTAATAGTAATTCTATAATTATATACCACTATTACGGAATCCCATAGAGAAAATTATATATGTGGGTTATTTTTACCCATCATAAGACATTATACCCTCTCTGATATGATAATCTTTACTATATCAGCATGAGTGTCTTAAAATTTTCATTTACAAGATGATATAGATTTTTTCAAAGATTATATGAATAAAATATTTGTTATAATTTATATAGATAGTTGTTTTAATATTTATATTTTAATAATAAGTTAATGTGGGTAGACATTCGTGATAAATTTATTAGATTAAATGCTAGTTAGAAAAAAATACTGGTTAATTATGATTCATGTTAAAATGTAATAGTAATTCATTGGTAAAAAGTTTTATAATAATTAATGAAGTCATTGTTTTTATGATAAAGTCCATATTCATTAAATAATTTGGCCACATAAATTATGTTTCAATATATTATTCCCTGAGTCTAGGTATGTGATACATGAAAATATAATAATAATTTAATGTGTATGACACATAAGAGATTTTTTATCTCTATTTATTTTTATAGTCATAAATGGATATTAGTACAAGAACCCTTTCCAAAATTTTATTTTTTTACAATTGTTCGATATATAATTGGGCAGTCAAGATATATTTAGATAAAAATAAAGTATCATCATTAAAAAAATTAGATTAAAACTTATAAAAATTGGCTAACACTGAATATTTAGATACATGTTTTATTTTATTTATTTATTCTCAATCATTCATTTCCTCAGCAATACCATTAATTCGGTTTTTAATATCTGACCAATATAAATATCTTATATTGGATGATATCTATAATTCACACACACACACACACATATATATTTATTTTATATTCAACAGATTTTATGATTAATTAATTTTTAATATCGAAATAATGTTATTTATTATATGAATATAGATGGAAATAATGATTTATATAAATAGTTGTATAATATAGAAAATATGAAATTTTAAGGAAATATGGATAGAACCTTGAAAAATAAGAAAATTAAACAATGAAGGATTGTGAAAAAAACTAGGATAACATAGTGACCATATGATCATGGCTATCTATACTCAGGTAGCCAAACTGGCCAGATAGTAGGGAAGGCCCTGAAATATAAACAAAGTGCTCCAAATATGGGAAATCATAGATTGTTGTGTTATTATGGTTGTACAAATACAAACGATAAAAAAAATTAATTAACTCCAATATATAATGATAAGTTAACTACAAAATAGATGTCAACTAAAGGGAAAATGATTTTTATAATATAAATCATGTTTCTGTAAATGTTCTACGACAGATAGGATATGACATCGTCTCTTTCATCATCTTCTACATCTAATCTAGGGTTTACCTATGAGATTTCACATTGTCCATTCTGAACTCGTAGAATTCTTAGGGAATATAGGATACACTACCCCTACATAATCATATCATGACATTTCCTATGTTACCATGATGTCTAACATGAGTGAAACTCTAGATTTGTATGCTACATTTTTCAGGTTGATAAATCCATGAATGAAAGGTGAGATATAATTCAACTAATATAAAGAAAATTTTACAGTTTAACCTCTATTGATTCCATAATTAAAGATGTAATAGAATCTCAATATTAACAACCCTATATTTTAGAAGTGTAATCTACGTTTGAAAGCATATTTGACATTTAACACAAAGCATAAACGTCTGACAATATATATAACCATTATAACCATTCCATTAAATTGGAAGGTATATATATTATTAAATAAATTTTATATATATATATATGGGGAAAACATTTATAATGATTAAATATATATTAAATAATAAATCATTTTTTCGTAAAGTTATTTTATTCTTTAAAAATATGGATTCTTTAAAAATAATATTATTTAATTTCCATGAAATATTATTATTATTATTATATTTTATAATTTTTTGAAAATATATTTAATAAAATAAAAACCATATTTCATATTAAAATAAAAAATTTAGTTTGTTTTAAACTCTTGGATGTTTTAAAAAATATAGATTTTCACTGAATAGTGAAAAATACAAATATTTTTAAAAATATCATAACTTTTCATTATTTTATTGAGGTTAATACCATTATGTTTTGAATAATATTTCATTTAACATATTTATTATTTATGTATAATTAATATTCATATTTTCATTTGTATCAACTTTATATTGTAAATTTGTAGAATATTTTTATTGCGTTTTAAAATGATATTTTTCCTAAAACGGTTTCAATGTGAATAATGTTTATCCTTTTTAATTAATTAAAAAATACATTATGAGGATTTATTTAATATGAATAAATTGATTATATATAATGATATATTAATTTATATTAATAAAAAAATTATTAGCCACAGTTTTAAATTAATATCATCATTTCCAATAAAAATACATTTCATCAAAACATACTCATATCGTTGCACCTATGGGTGTAATTTCAAAATATATTTTACCGCGTGGGACAATTTTAATTGGAAAAATGGAATAAAAATTTGTAATTATCATAATTTATATTATATAGTCAGATAAAAGTATATTTTCACCATAATTAATAGTGAAAAAGGTAAAAATAAATAAATACTATAATGGTGAAAATTGGTTTGACGATAAGTTCAACTAAATATATTAGGTTAATTTGACCAAAAAATCCTTTATAAAAACATATTTTTGGAAATATATATACCATATAATGTATAATTCTATGTAATTCACCAATTTCGGGACATTTTTCATGTTAAAGAATGGGTTGAAATTTTATTTCAGAAAATTATATGTGTGACACTCAGCTCACATATAAAAGTCAACCCACTTTCCTCTCTCATTCAAAACATAAAAACATTTTTTTGAAAATAAATTCCCATAAAACACTTAAACACCAATACGATAATCCTAGAATTATTTTTTGGTCATTAACTAAATCTACTAATACATCATTTATATTCCTAAAAATGTTTTCTAAGAAGAAAATAATTCATAACTATGTGTTTTTGTGTTATTTTCACTTCCACCTCAAAAAACATTCTAGCAATATTATCATATGATAAAAATAGTGTCTCTTATACTCTTTTAATTTATTTTATCAATTTAATAACCTAAATCCATAACTTCTTCTATCAAATTGGATATGAAATAATCATCTGTATGTACGGAGGGCTAAAACCTCACAATACAATTTCATTATTCTCTCATTGCATATAATATTTTTTAACGATATATTTATTTAATATTTATGCTATTTTTAAAATATTTATATATATGTAGATATATTATCACACTTACATTTTAAAATTTCCATTTCGTGTGAGATGCGTTGATGTTGCATGTGTGTATTGCGAACTACCACCTCATGAAGCGATGTGATAATTTTTTCATTAACAAATCGAATGGTAGTTATTAAGGACAACGTGAATGTATATATTTGATATAAATATCATAATAATTATATTAATGAAATATTTATCATTATCAAATGTTAATATAAGATTTTCTTTCATATAATATAAAATTATAATCTTGATCCTGTATATATGTACTACTACATCCACAATGTGATGAGATTATTTTTTCACTGACACATCACAAGAATGATTAATATAATTATATTTAAGAAAATTTTATTGTATTTTTGTTATTAATATCATTATGAAATGATAAAATAATACATAAAATCTTTTCATAATTATAATTATAAAATGAAACATTTTAAATGTATATGTATGACATATTATCTCCAAGATTGTAACGTAGTTTATTATTTATAACCAGTATTATTGATTTTATTTAAAAGTATGTGTGAATAAAAATATGATAATTATATCCTGATTATTATTTTTTCTTTTTTAAAATAATGTCCTCTTTGACCACAGTCAACAAACCGAAGCTATTTTGAAAAAATAAAACGAATGTCCTAATAATAATTGATGTGGATATAAAAGAATAAACATTTAAACACATCATATGGAAAATAAATAGATTAAATATATGTTATTAAAACATTAAAATGTTATTATGAAATAAAATAATAGATTTATTCTTGTTAACAATTGTAAAAATACATTAAAGTTATGTTTTGAATTGAATAAATTGATTTTTCTAGTCTCAATATTACTTTGGGGAGACATATTCCATATTCACCACTTTTTTCTATTTTTCTGTGTATATATTGTCAATTTTTAAGTTATATAACGAATTATTCATACATTATGGAATTTTATTTCTCATTTTTAATGAATTTATCTAAGGGTATTGGCATGAATGCTTCTAGTTTTTAAAGAGTTTCATTACTAAATGTCCTTCCACTAGGTTATAAACCATCCTCATTGACTTCATTTTGACATGATTTGGAGATAATTGATATCTAAATTATTTTATTATCTAATTAATTTTTTTTCAATTTTAATTTATTAAACATAATCTCAACATTTAATTACTCAGGTTTAAATGACATGATCTTTATAAGTGTTAATCTTCCAAAATTTGTTTCTTTGGAAAATATGATTATGATTTGAAAATAAAATCTTTATAAATACCATATAATTATCATTTTGAATCTAATATGATGGGTCTACTTGTTCTAGATATATTTAAATTTTTATTTTAAATTATTCTTTAATAGGGATTACAATGAATGTGTTTCCAAATATGATATGGATTTATGTTAGGACCTACATTAATTTGTGATTTTTTATGTTCATAAATCATTTAGAAGAAATATTGAGGTATATTTTTTGTGAATAGATATCATTTATTATCATCTCAAAATGAATTTATTTTACATGTTTAATTTCTATTTCCACCCTTATTTATTTAGGAGACCTCAACAATGTTATATGGAATTGATACTGATCTTTTATTTTTTAGAACGAGTTTCTTTTTCTTCCATATCCATGTGTTCTAAAAATGTATAAACATGTTATTACTAAATATTAATTATTTTTGAAATAAATTTTACATGTTCTGTGAACATATATTAAATGGTTTATATAGGAAATTTATTCATGGTTTCTAAATGAGTCACTTTTGACTCCCTATTGCAAAATATTTTTTTTAAAATAATGGTTATATTTATCATTTAAAACCATAATATATTTTCCCTCCATTGTGAACATTATTTTATTCCATTTTTTATTTATATGTTTCCATGTTTTCTTGTGAAGAAAAGTATTTAGTCAACATTTGGTGAGTTATTAATTTCTAGGGTGATTTTTAAATTGGAAATTTTATTTTCCTCAGAAATGATTTAATTATATTTTAATTATATTTCTATTAATCATTTTGAATAAAACATATTGTAACTTATTCACTAATGGGGATATTTTGTATTGATATCATCCTCATTATTTCTCAAGATGTACTATGATTATTTAAAATTTTATTGACATTTAATAATTTTCATCTCTATTTTTTAGTCATCTTTCATAGACATTGTTATTGAACCCATTTCCTTTCTTTAGGATAATCACATTTCAACGTGTTTGTGTCTGAATGAAAATATTTTAAATTTGTTAATAACTTTTCAAATATATTTTTGTGGTACTTCATTTCTAGGGGTTAATCATGTTTCAAAGGGATTGGCAGGGAACTGTTTTCATTTCAATGAGTTAATATTGTTTCAAGGGATTTTAATTTAACCTATTTTGTTTTCATGGGTTAATAATGTTATGAAATATGTGATGTTTAATTTATGATGAAATGAATGAAATATGTTCTTAATTCATGACACAGTTATTGTAATTGTTTATATATTGGGTGGTTCCATTATAAAACATGGATGGGTGGATCCTTTATACACCATGTATGGATGGTTATATTATTACCAAAGGATTAGTGGTTAAATGATGAACCATATATGAGTGGGTAAGTTATATCTATCCAATGTGGTGGGTACTCTAGACATGGAAGTCAAACGTATTGGTTGTTCCATTTGATAAAATTGATTTGAAAATAACACCCCAATATTAGAATATGTTTTCATTGTGCTTGATATAGTAATAAATTATTCTTTTGATAATTATTGATAACATATGGCTCATGATTATTGATTCTAGCTATAGTTGGATTTGTGAATTCATTATGCCATCATTTCTAATTTAAAAATACCCATATTTATTGGTGTGAAAATTCATATATTATACTCAATAACAATGAATATGTCATCACCCAATAATTGTATTATTATGTTAACATTTAATATTATATTTTTAATGCATACATTTTCCTATACATATCACCTAAGCTCACCCTTCTTCTATTTGATTTAGCATATGAAATAAATAATGAGTTTGAGAAATAATTTATATGAGGTGTTTAATATGGATGATGATGATCTGTTCATGAGAAATAAGAAAAGCTAGTATATGTGGGAGGTATTATCATTTAATGATATGGGTGTTTTTTATGTAAATTTTTTCATTATTTTCTAAAACAATATACCATAATGGTACATTATAATTTATGTTGTATAATTTTTATTATGATGTATGGTTTTAATGGAAAAATTCGGCTATCCTTCATTGATATCAAATAATATAATATAAAGATAATGTTTCCAACACCTGATCAAGAGTGTGGGCTAAGGTCTGTTATATCTGCACCACCTCTATGATCTTGATTTTTTACTATATGGGATATATATTTTATAATGAATGGATGAAAATATTAGGGAATCCATTAAGAAGATAGAATAATTATTGGAGGTTTGTGTGATCTCAACAACAACATTGTTTCCCCAATAAATCCATATATAATTTATGAATTCTATATTTAAAAGTATGTGTTATTTTATATACAAATATAATGAATAAAAATTTCATTGGAATTAATCCATGAAAAGAAACATAATATGATGGATAAGATTCTATTTTATTCTATCATAAAGAAACATATCTAAAAGTGGATTACTATACAGAATATGAATGGTTTTTCCCATTATATTGAATGTTACATCATGAAAAACTCATATGTATCCTGGAGAAGTTGAATACTATTTTACATCTATTCCTAAAAAAATAAGAATTTTAAAAAAAATAATTATGATGTTACACTGCATATTGAAAATTTTCAGTGTGAAATTTTCTATATGAATCATCAAAAACTATTATAGGAATGATCATAAAATTTAGCTTAGTGGACAAAACTATATTAGGGATGTGGCAGTTTGATAGTACTGGATCATAGAAAATAAAAAGATATCACAAAATGGTATAATATTGTCATGATTCATTTTATGATTCATAGAGTATTCATATTTTAACAAATACTATAGAAATATTTTCATCCTTGGTTAAATAAATAATTCCTTGTTCATACATGGAGGTAGACAATAGTAAGTGGATTCTAGTACTCTATTCCCTGAAACCCCAATTTCACTACAAAATGGTTTGGTAAAAAATTGTAAAAATTGGATCTTGTAAGTCTATAGGTGAATTTTTTGAATATTGGACCATTGAGGGTCATGGTTAATTAATATTGATACATTGGAAAGAAAATGAGTTACATGGGGTGAATATGAGTCATCAAATAAAAGGGTTACGCACAATTAACCAATGTAGGAGGGGAAATGAAACTAGATCATTACTAATATAGTTGGAGGTAGCTTTTTTCGTCTATGCTTCTATGATGTGTAATATAAGAATATTTTCTCCTCAACGTGAATATCATGTGTGGTATCATTTTAGACTAGGTTGATTGATATTATAGTTGATATAAATTTATTAGGGATTTCTATACCTAATGAAAATTCAAGTAGGTTTTTTTAAATTGTTCTTTGTATATGTCTCAATAGTACATTGTACATTTAATCTTCTATTGTATAAGAGTAGTGATTTAATGGTGTATAAACTAAAATATAGTTCACCCCATGAAAATTTGATTAATAAAAATAATGCCTAATTGCTGTTTCAGGATATTTATTTCCTTGAATAACCAATGTACATGAACAGGGGATAATTGTATTGTTGGGGATAATAAGTGTGTTATGAAAATAAGGGATTCAATTAGAAAAGATTTCAAAAAATCATGACAGTTCTATAATTGTTTTAAACCCATAAAATATATGAACTATAAATTTTAATTTCATTACACTTTTTATGTTATGTTCACTTCTAATTCCATATCAAACATGATGATTTTGATCATTTATTCATTTAGTTTGAATTCATTCTTTTTTTCTGAAGTGTTCTATAACACCAATACAATGTTTTGATGATAAGAAGACACAAAATATATGTACTAAATGTTATATGCTTGTTGTTTTTTCTTATGACTAGGTTATAAATTTCAAAATAGGTGGGTCATATTGAATTATCAATGTGCATTAGGCAACCATGCTTATAGATCTTTTACCATTTGGGAGGTGTAGGAAACCTTGGATTTGGTAGTTAGGATAATCGTATTCTCACCTATATTATTAACATTATTTTATTATATGTTCTTCTTTTGTTCCATTATGCATTTGATATTTTTAGTTGTGATGATAGGTAGTGATTTCATTATGAATGGACACCATTATTTTGAAATTCACATAGATTCAACAATAAACTGGAATAATCAAATCAAGGAATGAATCCAAAATAACTGTGGAAATGTCCCACAACCCTATCCATGTAATGATGAGGAACTCCCATAAAACATGGATGTAATTTCCAAATAGATGTGTTCAGCCTTGGTGTGGATGACTAAATATGTTTAAGAGTCTAAACTATAAAACCAAGAGGAGTCTATAATTATGGATTATCTAATGTTAACATATATGGAATATGTTTAGTCAAAACATTATAAATAATATAACCCCATAATAATTGCATTGAGAATATAGAAAAAAACTAAATTAAAATAATAAGAGAAGAAACAAGAGGGGAGGGGCAATTAGACTAAAAAATAACCACAAATATGATGAAAAGTAGAATACAAGAGTATAAATATGGATGTAATACCACATTTATATATATTATTAAATTCTTCTCCAATAAAGGAATTTGTAATTATTTTGGATTTCACTAAAATAAGGTAATGGGTATATTTTCTAGAAATGGAGAAGAAACCCACAAAAAAACTAGAACCAAATTCATATATTTATCATTCTAGATTTGTAAATCTATTCTATATTCCAATTAGTTGATAAAGGGATAACTTATAGCTAAAATTTAATGAAGAATGTTCATTTCTAGAGTAATTCTGTATTAATATATTCCAT
Source organism: Viscum album (assembly GCA_963277665.1). Taxonomy (NCBI): domain Eukaryota; kingdom Viridiplantae; phylum Streptophyta; class Magnoliopsida; order Santalales; family Viscaceae; genus Viscum; species Viscum album. The sequence continues at coordinate 1,253,295,004 of OY728157.1, read as the reverse complement.
TATTATAAATTTAGGATTTCATTATTAGGATTAATATTAATAATTTATTTTAGAATGTATAATAGATTACCAGAAATATTTTTTAGGTTTATTATCATGTACTTTTTAATTTAACAATATTGTTCCTGTTTCATACGACTTTTATTTATATTGAAAAATTAATAATTTCTATAATTACTTCATTTATAAGGGATTTATTTTTATTATCATTTTTATTTAATCATTTCTTTTTTATATGTATTAATTATTTTAGGGAAATTATGTGCCATAAATAAACCAATATTTTCTTTTCATAAAAGCCCTAATATTTTTTTAATAACATTATTCCATGGTTTAAATTTTAATTTTTATAATATTTAATGAGTTGAAATGGGGAAATATTGAGTAATGATATACAAGAGGGTATTATTTTGATGAATCGTGATTTTGGGTGATTAATTAATTTTTTTTGATAAAATTATCCTTGGAATGTATAATGCAATTATTTTTTGAAATTTTTATTAATATTAAAATTGGTGTTTTAGGAATCAGTTACATTTATATGATTGAATTTTTAATTTTTTATCTTTTACAATTAGAGACCAAACATTACATTTAAAACAACTTTATATCCCACTACATCCCCAAAATACCATTATTATTAATCCAAATTGCAACCCTATTTTATCCTTCATACATTAATATTATTATTTGGGTACATATTGAAGTAGAAATATTATAGGAGAGAGGTTGTTTTTGTTGAATTGTGTCACTTTTATTGAGGAAATATGTGATGTGTTTTAATTGGGTGTGGTTAGGGGTTTTTGAGTAACTATTAACTCTACATCATTATACATCTTTTAAGCCAAAAAAAATAATAAATCATCACTAAAAAAAGAAAATAATATATGCCTTCAAAAATAATTTAATAAATTTAAATATAATTCATTATAAAGTGGGGACATTTTATTTTTCATGTTCATGTAACATTTTATGAATTATCATTTTGTTGGGGAATGTATGTGATGTAACATTTAAGACAAATAATATTTCATTATGATTATCTACATTTTATCATTTAATGTAATTTCGAATTAGTTCCCATTTTTTTATATTTATAATGTTATAATTTATTTATTTACCAGAATTAAATATCATTGAAATTTGATCATTTTGGTGAATTCCTTATGGATAATTATGATTTTTTTATTTAGTTGATGTGGATTTGTTATTATTTTCAGGGCTATGGATTTGATGCCTATTCTTGAAGAATGGGAATAACTCTATAAATAATTTAACATGAGTGATGTGAAAATATGCTTTAGGGTATGTATATCACAATTTTTATGTACAATAATAATGAATTGAGAAATATGAATAAAATATAGGTAAATCATATTCAATTAAACAAGATTTTTCAAATATATGGTAAAAAATTTTCCATAAAAAATGAGGAGTTGGGAAGATACTTTTTTTACAATGATTAAAAATTTATTTCTTATTGAAACTTTTTTAATTTTATTATCCATGATTATTAAAACTTGTCTGTATGGATTTAATTTTAAATATTTTGAGATTTATTGTAGGAGGGCCTATAAGAGTTTATGTGTGTTGGGATTTTACATCAATAATTCATCCATGTATTTATAATGTTAATTTCATTAATTTCTAGTATATATAAAAATTATATTCCTTATTTTAGTTGGTTCTCAATGGTTTACGCAATAAAATATTGGTTTTCTTATTTTGGTTCAATATAGAGAATGTATGATGGAAAAATGAATTCTGGCCATTACTATGAAAAATTGGAAAACAATACTAATGATGTAGTACTAAAAAATTATTTCAGCTTAGCTACCATAATAGCCTAGCTATACACATTGACAAAAATAACATTTCTCAACTTCCAATAAGGTCAAGTGATAGGTTTTATGAGGTAAGATGATGGGTAACAACTAATCATAGTGGATATAGTGTAATGATACTCCATTGGAAGGGAAAACTAATGATGATTATATATATATGTGTGTGTGTTAATAAGCATGATCATGACCAAATGTACTTTATGCCAAAGTATAAATCATTAATATTCTAAAAATAAGAAAAATGTGTATAATGGGATGGGATATGACATTATCTCTCACATAATAATTCATAAACACTCTAGGGATTCTTTGTTGTATTTAATTCCAAGCCTATCTAACTCAAGTCATGATTGCAAATATAATAGATTCAATGTATGCATTAATAAAGATGTATGTTTCCTATTGAATGGTTAGACATCGACGTGACCTATTTTAGAGCTGGTCACATTATTTTTTTGCCTCAATAAATACAATAATGAATTGGGAGAGTTTTTAAAACCCATGGGAATCCAATAAAAATTTATTACACCATATATGCCACTGTAGATGATTTACACAACCATTATAATCTCGATTCCACCCTATAATATATGGAAATGATATAGAATCTGGTAGGGAACATCGAATAACCCTTTGTGAAGATGGATCTAGTATGTTTTTGAAGGCCAAAATGACTTTTACAAAAATATTATACCATACAATATGAATATTTATTACATAAATTCACTACAAAATTGTTCATATATTATGAATTTTTTGAATTTGGAGACGTGAAACGTATGTCCATGTGTGAGCTATGACATATCCATCTATATTATTCATATCAATCACCCTTCTTAGACATATCATAAATAATAACTATCATCATAACTTGTGGAAAGACATAATAATAAATGGTTACATTAGATTCTTAGTATGGAAAAAAAGTGAGAAATAAACATATCATATGCATAACATTATGAGAACATGAGAGTAAAATTTGAATTTCCTTCCCTTAATATTATAGTTTATAAATTTGAGGAACAAAAAAATAATTTTAGATTATAAGTTCTATGTAATAATATAATAAAATAGCATAATCTATTGGAAGGTAACATTGACAAGAGACATTGAGTTTTTTTTCATACTCAGAAGAACATAAAATATTTTTCAGAGGGGTGAAGGCTCACTAAAAAAGCTATTATAGTGGAATGGATTTTCTCCCTACACTGTTAATGTATTTTAGGGTAAATCCCCATACTATAAAAGTTGATATATTCCCTTATTGAATTGTGTTTACTCTCCACTCTCATGTCTAGTATATCTGATTAGATATCAATATTTACTGAATATATTGGATGGTGATATTTTCCACAACCATAAAATAATTAAAATCATATATTTTTGTTTCATAAAAATATAACAAATATTCATATCATATCCCATTAAATGAAATGGTTTCATAAAAATATTTTCATAACATGGACGGATCAATAGAAGCTGGTTTTAAAATCATTTCATCATTTCATTAATGCATAAACGGTGGAAAAAAAGATGGTCCAGTAAGATTCAATTCATCATAAACATAAACCATTTAAGGAAAAAATAATAATGAAGTCCTTGGTACATATTCATAATATATCATATGTAACATAAAAGGATTCCAACATACATGTAAAATGATTTCAAAGTATTTATTGGAACATTTAATCTATAAAATAACCCTTGAGGTTTTAAAATAATAATTTAAATCTAAAAATTAATAAAAAAATTAAAAACCATCTTTTTAAAAACACAATATTAAAAATATAATGTCAACCATAAGATAATTTACAGTCAGTATGGTATTGAATTTCATTCATAGTGTAAATAATTAAAATCCATGTTTCCTTTCACATATTATGTTAAAGTCAAAAGGTCCTCATTAATAAAATTAAAATAAGATTCCATTAAAATTTTCTAAAAAATGAACATGGGTAAAAATATCAATAAATAGTGTTTTATATTAAAAAAATTATCTTTATAATTATTTATTAAGATATGGACATGAAGAAAAATGTTTTTTGACTAAAGATATAAATAATGATCACTTTTTTAATAAATAATAAATATTAAGTACATAATGAGTTGAAAATAAAGTGAGAAATTTGATTCTCATGAAATAAAAATATTTTATAAATATAAATTAATATTTGGAGTTGTAGATCAAAATATATCATCATAAGCATAAAAAAATACAAAACCTATAAACAAATATATTGTATCATGAAAACATTACCACTTTGGTAACATTAACTATTAGTATATATGAAAGAATAAAAATTATGGAAACATAAAATACTAAAGAATAAATAAACTCATGATGTTAAATGTAAAAGTGTATGTGTAAACATTGACTAAACTATGATTGGTGCATAACATAACACATGTATTAAAGAATGAAAACTGTGCAACAATACAATACTGTGGGTTATTATCTCCATGGAAAGTCTATATACAAATGTATTATTAATAAAAATTTATTATAAACATATTATAGTTTAATAATAATATATATAATGTCAAACATGATGTACTTAATCACTTTTATTACACTTTTATTAAAAATTCATTGTTGATATTATGTTTTAGGAAATAAATGAATCATATTTTATTTGTTTTGATTATTATTTTATTATAATCTTACATTGATCATTATTCAAAAATATCTATATCATTAATCATTATTTAAATATCATATATATTCATTATATATTTATTTATAGTAATCCAAAAATGTTAGACATAGACATTGAAATGCACAATTCATGTAGATGGTAGGTTGTTAGTACACCTCAATGCTATTAATATTTTCTCAATAGAGATATAGAAATAATGGATAATAATATATTACATTAATAATTAATTTATATTTAATTTATAAAACATTTATTTATTTAATTTAATCTTTATTTCGTTCCATGTAAAATAGAAGATAAAAATGAATCACATCACTTCTCGATGTGGTAGTCTATCATACACATGATCGATATTATCGTATACCACGTGGAATTTAATGTTAAATTTCATTTGTGGTAATATATTTTATGGTGAGTATTTAGGTAATAAATATCATACAAATACATTATATTCGTAACCATACACAGCAATGATAGATATTGATGGAAAACGTGTCACATCGATTCATGAGGCTGTAATCCACCACACACACGAGCGTCATTATAATTCCACATTTGAGGGAAGTGGATATAGACTTAGGTCATGATAATATCATAATAACATCTAATTATATGGAATATTATGAAGATATTATATTATCACAGTTTAATAAAATTTTATGGAGGTGGAGTAGGAAATAAAATAAAAACACTCATTGAATAACCATATAGGTTTTTTGGGAAACAAACTTATGTTTTAACCTAAATACATCATAGGATGTATTTATTATAAAAATATGAATTGTATGATTATATGACATAATTAGGTACAATATTTTGGTAGATACTTTCCTATAAAGTTAATTTTTGATGTATGATGTGGAAAAGATAATGCTCGACCTTATATAAGTGGGGGAGATGACACACTGAGTATTTTTGAAATGATTAAGGTGGACACAATTTAGGCATTTTTAAAAATCAAAAAAATGGTACTTTATCAAATCTTATAAGTTATAAATATAATGAGCCAACCTTAAAAAATTACATAATCTTGAATTAAATGAATAATTTACAATGAGGATCTTTTTAGGTTTAGAGTTTTAGAGAATTAGGCCCTAACTATTACATCTCACAGGATTACAAAGTAGACACTTCTACTCGGATTCCATTTTTTTCATAAAATAAAAACTCTTAATAAAGAAACATTTATATTTTAATGTTTTAGATAGCATGTCTTTCCTTCATCCCATCCTTGACCCTATTCATCTTTAAGTCCTGTGGAAAACATTTCAGAAACTTGGGATGAGCATAAAAAGCTCAGTAAGGGATACAAAAAGAAAAAAATGTTAGTTTTTCAAAACAACAAGTAAACTATGAATAAAATTTAATTAATAATACATTTCACCTTTATGAAGTATTAAATACTCTTCACTAAATATAAGATCATTACATACCCTTTCGTAACCATAAGATTGCCATAAAACCCATATAAAGAACACATAAAATATAAAGGTAACTTGGGACATAAACATACTTAAATAAAATAACCATATAGTCAACTTCAACATATATCAATAAATGGAATAGCCATACGGCCGACTTCCATACCCAATGCATTGGAGGTTATAATGTATCCACCCGTCCTGTTATTCACGGCACCACCCGTCATTTGGTTTATCACGTATCCACCCATAAAATTTCCAAGTACCATTAAAAAATAATAACACATAAAATATTGAAAATATAAACATTTCACTATTATCATTTCATTTTAAATCACAATATATCATTTCAAGATATCGACAAAATCAACGATTTATCAAACTATTTTGAAAACCATTAAATAAAGATATTTTTGAAACAAAATGTCCCATACCACTTTGAAGATTATAAAAGAATAAAATTTAATAAAAACAATATATGATCATGAGAATAAAGTTATTAATGATATAATATTCCAAATGATAGTATGTACACCATATCAAAGTGAATTGGCACATAACAACAATGAAGTCTCAATGGAATGTAAAATTTAGATGAAATCCCTTATAAAGATGGTATCCTTTGATTAAGGATAAATCAATTACATAATTATGTGTGGAAAAAGAATACCCCAAATAAAAGTGGATATTAATTTTAAGACAGTCATAGGTCAGTCACACATATTCATATAACAACATATTCAAGGAGTATAAGTTTAACCCAAAGAATTGAAATTTGGTTAAGAAGTTTCCTTACAAAAATTCGATAGCCTAACGACATGACTTTAAAATTTAGAAAATGAGTTAATGGAAGAGAAAATTGTATCTCATCACATGAACATAAAATTTACATCAATATGGATATATAAGAAAATATCCCAACATAATAAGATGTAAATTAAAATACATAACAACAAGAAGTCTTTTAAAAAGATGATGGTGAAAGGTTCCCTTACCGATTTGGGTAAATTTCGAAACGTACACCCCATGAAAGAAGGATTATACAATGAATATGTGAATACTGATAAATTAAAGTATATTACACAAATAATACAATCATGTGAAGTAAATACACCACACAAAAGGAAATAGTGGCAACTGTAGCATGAATCTCACAGGAATAAATTTGAGATGAAAAACCCCTTACCTCATTGTAATCAATCAAGTTATATGAAAAAAGATAATAAACACCAAATGAATTACAGAATAACATGAATATAAATCGAATCATGAAAATATATATCAAATGGAAGTACACAATACACCACATGGAATAAATATGTGGCAAAAAATAGAAAACTCGCAGAATTAAAAGTGAGATAAGAAATCCCTTACAAAAATTCGGCAGCCTAACGACGCCACATAAAACTTCCAAAATGGATTGATGAGATCAAATAGGGTATCTAATCATATTGACATGAATATTATAGTATGAGGAATATAAATGAAAAACCCCCCAACATATGATAAATGATCTTAAAATAAGTGACATAAAAGAGAGTTCTTAAAAATAATTAGAGAGGTAGGATCCCTTACCTCATTTCTGACATGTCTTGTTCGTTTCCAAACATTCCTGAGGAATAAACATTGGTCAATTTATAATTTAATAAGTACCTCCTTTAATTTTTATTATTCAATTCATATCACATATTATAATGTTATAATAATTAGTTAATTATGTTGGTACATATCAGACATTTTTGTCGATGTTCGGTACATGAGTCAAAAATGAACTTGTTTGAAATGAATTGTCCATGTAGTTATAATAACATAATCTCAACAATAGTATTAATTATTTAAATATCATATATATCCAGTATATATTCAATTTATACTATTCCATAACATTTGGAGATAAAAAAATGAAATACACCGTTCATGGGAACGGTTGGTCGTACGTACACATGAACTCTATCATCTCTTTCTCATATTAATGGAATTAAAACTAATTGAGATATAAATATATATTATAATTACATTATAATATTCATAATTTAGATGTAATATATATCATATATATAAATTATATATATGTACTTATAATAGTACATAACATTTGAATATAAGAAATGAAATGCACCGTTCATGGAGACGGTAATCCGTACGTACGCATAAACGCTGCTTTCATTTATATTTCACTCTTTAATGTAATGAAAACATAATGATACATAGGTATATTATAATTACTGTATAATATCATTTATAACATCATTAACACCATCCTTAATACATCCGACATATGGCACTAACGATTCAAATCACTTTGAGGGGGCGGTAGTCCGCACTTCATAAAATCAAATTTTCTCGTTTACCCATTATGGAAACCATAAAAGGATGGAATAAATGAAAAAAATAAGAATAAGGAAAAAATAAACATAATATATATCATATATAAATATAGTGACATCTTAATGGACACCATGAGAGGTGTTAAAAGATTATTGAACAATCATCGTTTCGTGAGACAGTAATTCGTCATCCACAGAAACAGTATGTTCTCTAACCATTAGATGGAGGTGTGGGTAAGTTTAGCTAGAATAATGCTCATAAAAACATCCTAGTATAAGGAATATACTGTTTTGGTTACAAAAATAAACTAATAATAATATTTTAGGGGTTTGGAGAATCAAAATAAATGAAAAGAACATAGGAGAATACATTGCCTTTAAATCGGGTAACTCTCCTTGGTTTGAACCAAAAGGGTTTCTTGAAAAGCTTTATGCCTACGGTAAGGCATCTAGGATGAATATATGAATGTGGTGAGATAATATGAGAATGTTTTGAACGAGGAAACGGCTTGAGAGGTGTGGGTAAGAGAGTAGAGGTGGGGGCCTTTTATAAGAGGGAGGATGTGCACTATTGGAAGGTCATGAAATGTTACTTTGTTATGAAATTATTTTGGGATTTTAAAGGTCCCACAATGATATATTTCACGGATAAGGTGATAAGGGTTCTAAATCCACCAATACAATAGGTTTTTGACAAGTTTAGGTCTTATATTTTACCTTATCTATTCATATTATTTAAATCATTCATTAATGATGTAATCGCTGCATCATCATGGTGTCATAAATAAATTTATCTATTTATTGCCTAAAAATTATAAAAAAATTACCATGATTTAGGAAATCGTTTTAGCTTTCTAATGAATATTTATAGTCAAAAATATAACTTATATAACACTATGTAAAAATTGTTTTAGTAAAAAAATACATGTTTGTGACATTTTTATTTTTAATTTAAATAAACTGTTATTATTTTTATTTTCTTACCCAAGTGGATCCATGGGGTCCCAAAGTTGACCCATGGATTTTATTGGTCTTTCATGACTCATCCAATAAGGGTATGACATGTTTCAAGGTAATTTCATATTATTGAAACATTATTTTTACCTTAAATTACACTAATTACCTCTAATCGCGATTAATAAAACTCAAAAGTTACGATTCACAAAAAAAAAAATTCATCCCATTGAACCACATTTTAATTACTAATTTCAACCATGTATGTTGGATTTTTGAAATTCAAATCACAGAAGCGGTAAAATTTCATTCAAACTAAAAATAAAAATTTTAACTACCACCTAGTGGTTTCACTATTCATCAAAAATTGATGTTTTTCAGGAATTTTTTTTTCAAAGATATATTTGATATTCCAAATTCAAAAATTATTTCCATTTCACCCAATTCATAACATATAATTTTAATTAATTAATTTCATAATTAATTATCGATGTCAAAACAAATAACGTGTTTTTAAGAAACAATACTTATCAAAAGATTGACACTTGTTTATGTCCAATGTCAAAGTGAAATTAATTTCAATGACCACCATTGGATTAAATGGTAAAATTATATTTTAATTACACATTAAAACAAATTAAAAATATAATATGACCATATTAATAAATTAGACTGAATGGACATTTTGGATTAAAATACAACAAATTTCACTATTCATTAAAAAAATTAACTTTATCGGAAAAATACCAGAACATACAAAACTTAAATTTTTATGTCCCGATTCTAAAAATGAATTTTATTTGGTCTATTATAATGTATAAGAGTGACCAAAACTATATTCAATGAGGGTTCACCATCAAAAGGTGGTTAATCGACCTTTTAAATAACATTAGAATATTTATTCTTAAAATCGAATTCTTTTCTTATTTTAAGCCTCTAAATTTTATTGGGTAAACATAAAAATATTTAACAAACATATATAATTATTTTTTAGTTAGTTCTGGTCATTACCGCCATTACAACATCTAAGCGTTAACTACCATTTAAAATAATATTATTTTATTATTAGTGTGCAATTACAGATTTCATAGAAACTCGTTGTTGTGTATTGGGTACGCCATCAAGAATAGCATTCCCTTTAAATTAATTTTAACATTTTATTCACAAATATTGATAAATATGAAAATTTCATATTCTTTATTTACCTGGGATGTTACATCGTTCTCCCCTTTTGGGAATTGCGTCCTCGCAATTTTAAAATTGGGCTCGATAACATCATTGAATGCCCCACATTGGAAAATGATTTAATTAAACTATCACATTAAAAGAAAAAATGAAAATTAAAAAGGTCACCCAATTCAAAAGATACTAGGATTCCATGAAAACATGTATAAGGAGGAGAAAAAAACATCAAGTTCTGATGGAGAGTGATGGGAATATATGTCTAGGAGAAATTTAACCACTAGGAAATCACAAACTTGTGATGGGTTAAACAGTATTTGATTCCCCAGTAGGAAAAGTTAACAGAAATTTTTTTTTTAAGTTACATTTCATTGATTAATTTATTTATGGGATTTAATAAAACATAATGAAACATACTTACATGTCGTGTATACTTTTATCTCTTACAAGATTTCTTACACAAACTCATATTTTCTCAAAAAGGTGAGTATTTAGGATGAATTGTTCACATTAAGAGTGCTACAATCAACTTATAATGAATCACCTAATCCACAAATGATGAACTATTTATTTCCCATGTCTTTAGACCTTAACCAAAACCAAAATTGTTAGTACGAGATTAGATAATCCCCAAAAAGGACAATCTTTTACAAAAAAACTACTCTTAATCTCAAAACGTTGTCCAAGAAAACCCAAAGTTCATCAAAGACAATTCAATAAATATCTATCCATAAAATAATTCAATTTACTCCAAACTATGATTGAAACCCAAATCTTTGAAGGATTTAATCACATATTCTTCTAAGGTAAATCTTAACATTTATCTCCAAATAACACTAGTTACTCTAAAAGTATCATACTAAAAAGTAAATAACTTAATCACATATCCTCCACGACAGGTTAATCATTTCCATAAATAACCCAAAATTAACTTATTCGTGATTCTTAAGATCATATAACTAAATAGAATTAGTCATACTAACCAGGGACTTCACATAGTCCAGTGGTAGGCGATAAATCCCAGTCGTACTTTGGTTGTCGGTTCGATTCCCACAGCTTCGTCTGATGCGGCGGGTTGTCACACGATCTGCGTGTTGTCCTTTTTACAAAACTATATAATTCTTAAAACATTTCCCAAAAAGAGATAAAATCTTCAAAAATATCCATAATATAATTTAACCTCAAGTTTATCTCATGCCTTTAATTTTCCATCATAACATATAGTAACCCATAATTACCTCAAAAGTAAAGATCACATAAACCCTAATGGTTACCTTTATAAGTATTACCTGAACTTACACATCGAGTTGATTATATTGTACATGATTAAATAGATTAATCCCCAGGGTTAAAGTGGTTAATCATGACTCTTGAAATTTGGTTGAAAAAAACCACAAGAGTTCTCATTGTAGCTCCCATATCATTAAGTTGTTCTTTCGAAAAACCGTCATTGTTTTCTTCACATCCACTGTTACATTGGTGCCTGCTAAATCCAAAAATTTACTAAAACCAAAAAGGCCAGTGTGAGTATGTCATTAGAATCATCATATAATATCTTATGATGAGGGTAAATACTAAGATATAATTATTCATCTTATCTTAAACTCATTCACATTATCTAAAACTATGCCTGTTTCTGAAATCCTAACCATTATGGGAATGTCACTTATGCCTAAAGAATACAATAACCTCTAAAGTTATATAAACCGACCTTTGATAACAACTATAAGGACCTGACCTTATAACATTACATAATCTTGAATTAAATGAATAATTAACATTAAGGATATTTTCAGGTTTTGAGTTTTAGAGAATTAGTCCATAACTATTACATCTCACAAGATTAAAAAGTAGACACTTCTACTCAGTTTCCATTTTTTTATAAAATAGAATCTCTTAAAAAGAAACATGTCTAGTTCCATGTTTTAGATAGCTTGTCTTTATTGATCCTATCCTCGACCCTATTTATCTTTATGTCCTGTGGAAAACATTTAAAAAACATGAGATGAGAATAAAAATCTCAGTAAGGGATACACAAAGAAGGAAAACTGTTAGTTTTTCAAAACAATAAGTAAACTATGGATAACTTATCATTAGTAATAATTTTCACCTTTATGAAGTAGTAAATACTCTTCACTAAATAAAATATCATTACTTACCCTTTTGTAACCAAAAGATTACCGTAAAACCCATATAAAGTACACATTACATATAAAGGTAACTTGGGACATAAAAATACTTAAATGGAATGACTATATTGTCAAATTCCACACATATCACTAAATGGAATAGCCATACAACTGACTTCCATGCCCAGTGCATTGGAGGTTATAACATAACCACCCATCCTAATATTCATGGAACCACCCATCATTTGTTTTATCACATTACCACTCGTCAAATGTCCAAGTACCATTAAAAAATCCTAGCACACAAAATATTGAAAATATAAAGATTTCATTATTAACATTTCATTTGAAATCACAATATATCATTTCAAGATATCAACAAAATCAATGATTTATCAAACTATTTTCAAAACCATTTAATAACGAGATTTTTGAATCAATGTGTCTCATACCACTTTGATGATTATAAAGGAATAACATTAAATAAAAACTTTATAATATCATGAGACTAAAGGTATTCATTATATAATATTCCAAAAGATAGTATATATACTATATCAATGTGAATTGGCACATAAAACCAATGAAGTCTCAGTGGAATGTAAAATTGAGGCGAACTCCCTTATAAAGACGGTATCCTTTGATTAAGGATAAATCAATTGCATAATTATGTGTGAAAAAAGATTACACCAAATATAAGTGGATATTAAGTGTAAAACAATCAGAGTTAATTCACAAATATTCATTGAACTACATATTCAAGGTGTACAAGTTTAACCCAAATAATTGAAATTGGGTTAAGAAGTTCCCTTACAAAAATATGACAGCCTAAAGGCATGACTTTAAAATTCAAAAAATGAGTTGATGAGAGAGAAAATGGTATCTCAACACATGAACATAAAATTTACATAAATATTGATATTGAATAAAATATCCCAACATAATAATACGTAAATTAAAATACATAACAACAAGAAGTCTTTTAAAAGAGGAGGGTGAAAGGTTCCCTTACCGATTTGGGTAACATTCGAAACGTACACCCCATGAAAGAAGGATTATACAATGAAGATGTGAATACCCATATATTAAATTATATTACACAAAGAATAAAATCATGGGAATTACATACACCACAAAAAAGTAAATAGTGTCAAATTTAGCCTGAATCTCACGGGAATAAATGTGAGATGAAAAACCCCTTTCCTCATGTTAATCAATCGAGTCATATGACCAAAAGATAATAAACACAAAATTAATTACATAATACCATGAATATAAGTATAATAATGATAATATATATCAAATGGCAGTATACAATACACAACATGCAATAAATAGGTGGTGAACAATAGAAATCTCACAGAATTAAAATTGAGATAAGAAATCCCTTACAAAAATTCGGTAGCCTAACGGCGCCACTTAAAACATCTAAAAATGGACTGATGAGATCAAATAGGGTCTCTCATCATATTAACCTAAAAATTATAGTATTAGGAATATAAAATAACATCCCCAAACATAATTGAAAAGAGATTAAAATAAGTGACATAAAAGAGATTACTTAAAAAGGAAGAGAGAGGTAGGATCCCTTACCTCAAGTTCGGCATGTCTTGTTCGTTTATCTATATTCCTGAAGAATAAACTTTGGTAAATTAATAATTTCTTAAGGACCTAATTTAATTTTTATTATTAAATTCATAATACATATTATAATGTTATAATAATTAGTTAATTATGTGAGTTCATATCAAACGTTTTTGTTGATGTTTGGTACATGAGTCAAAAATGAACTTGTTTGAAAAGAATTGTCCATGTTGTTATAAGTACATCATCTCCAGAATAGTATTAATGATTTAAATATCATATATATCCAGTATATATTCAATTTAAACTATTCCATAACATTTGGGGAAAATAAAATGAAATGCGCCGTTCAAGGGGACGGCATGCCATACGTACTCATGAACGCTACATTCATTTCTTTGTCATATTAATGGAATTTAAACTAAATTAGAGATATATATATTATAATTCCAGAATGATATTAATCATATAGATGTAATATATATAATATATATGAATTATATATATATACTTATAATAGTACATAACATCTAGAGAAAAGAAATGAAATGCATCATTCATGGAGACGGTAATCTGTACGTAGCATGAACGCTAATTTCATTTCTATTTCATACTTTAATGGAATGAAAATATAATGATACATTCTCATATTATAATTACATTATAATATCATTTATAACATCATTGACTCCATCATTTATACATCCCACATATGGCACTAACGATTCAAATCACTTTGAGGGGAGGTACTCCGCACTTCCTAAAATGAAATTATCATGTTTACCCATTATGTAAACCATAAAGGGATGGAATAAATGAAAAATAAAGAAGCATAAGGAAAAAATAAACATTATATATATCATATATAAATATAGTGACATCTTAATTGCCACCATGAGAGGTGTTAAAAGATTATTGAAGAATCATCATTTCGTGAGGCAGTAATTCGCTATCCATGGAAACAGTTTATTCATTAACAATTTTAAAGAGGTGTGTGTAAGTATAGATAGAATAATTCTCATAAAAACATCCTATTGTATTGAATATACTATTTTTGTTACGAAATAAATGCATAAAAAGAGTTTATGGGTTTGGAGAAGCAAAATAAAACAAATGATCATAAGAGAAGACATTACCTTTAAATCAGGTAACTCATCTTGGTTTTAACCAAAAGGGTTTCTTGGAGAGATTTCTACCTAAGGTAAGGCATATAGGATAAATAGGGTGATGTGGAGAGATAATTTGAGCATGGTTTGGATGATACAAGGGCCTGAGAGGTGTGGGTAAGGGTGTAGATGTGGGGGCCTTTTATAAGAGGGAGGAGGGACACTCTTGGAAGGTCATGAAATGTTACTTTATTATGAAATGATTTTCTGATTTTAAAGGTCCCAAAAAAATATATTTTTAGTATAAGCTGATAAGGGTTCGAAATCCACCCATCCAATAGGTTTTCGATCACTGTAAGTCTTATATTTTACCTTATCTTATCATTTTATTTAAATCGTTCATCAATGAGGTAATCACTACATCATCATGGTGTCATAAATAAATAAATTTATTTATTGTCTAAAAATAATAAGAAAAATACCATGATTTAGGAAATCCTTTTATATTTCTAATTAATATTTATAGTTAAAAATATAACTTATATAACCCCATGTAAAATTGTTTTAGTAAAACAATTCATGTTTGTGACATTTTAATTTTAACTTTAAATAAAATTTTATTAATGTCATTTTCATACCAAAGTGGCTCCATAAGGTCCCCAAGTTGACCCATGGATTTTATTGGTCGGACATGACTCATCCAATAAGGGTAGGACTTGTGTCAAGGTAATTTCATATTATTAAAACATTATTTTTACCCTAAATTACACTAATTACCTCTACTCGCGATTAATAAAACTAAAATGTTACTATTCACCAAAAATTATTTTCAACCCATTGAACCACATTTTACTTACTAATGAAAACCATGTTTGTTGGATTTTTGAAATTCAAATCACAGAAGCGGTAAAAATACAATTAAATAAAAAATCTGTTTTTTAACTACCACTTAGTGGTTTCACTATTCATTAAAAATTTATGTTTTTCAGAAAAAAACCAAATAATTCATCCTAAGATATATTTGATATTCCGAATTCAAAAATAACGTAAATTTAACTAAATTCATAAAATAGAAGTTTCATTAATTAATTTTATGATTAATTACCTCTGTCAAAAAAATAGCGTGTTTTTAAGAAACAATATCTTTCAAAAGATTAACACTTGTTTATGTCCAATTTCGAAGTGAAATTAATTCTAATGACCACCATTGGATTAAATGGTAAAAATATATTTTAATTACACCTTAAAACATATTAAAAAGATAATATGACCATATAAATAAATTATACTGAAAGGAGGTTTTGAATTAAAATACAATATCTTTCACTATTCATTAAAAAAATGAACTTTATCGGAAAAATACCAAAAATATTCACAAAGTAAATTTTGATGTCCCGATTATAAAAAAGAATTTTATTTGGACCAATATAAAGAATTAGAGTTACAAAAACTATATTTAAAGAGGGTTCCCCATCAAAAGGTGGTTAATCGACCTTTTAAATAACATTAGAATATTTATGCTTAAAATCAAATTATTTTCTTATTTTAAGACTCTAAATTTTATTGGATAAATGTAAAAATATTTAACAAACATATATAATAATTTTGTAGTTAGTTATTTCCATTCCCGCCATTACAATGGTTAAGCATTAACTACCATTTAAAATAATATTATTTTATTATTAGTGTGCAACGTAAGATTTCTAAGAAACTCGTTGGTGCGTATTGGGTACGCCATCGAGCATAACATTCCCTTTATAGTAATATTAAAATTTTATTCACAAATATTGATAAATATTAAAATTTCATATTATTTATTTACTCGGGATATTATAATAAATGTTAAAAATTTCTAAAAAATTTGTTTTAGGCATTTTTTTGGTAATTTTAAACCCATATCATTTATGATTTACCCCCAATAAACCCATTTTTATCTAAAAAATGATAATTTGTTGTCTATTTTGACTATTAATTTTGTTAATAAAATAATTTTACCTGATTATATAAGAAAAATTATGATGATTCTAAATATTTATTACATTTTCTAAATTAAATTAAAAAAAGTCGAAATATTTAATATAAAATTAATCCCTTAGAAGAGACAAGAAAGACGATTTCTAAAGTGAAAATGTTCAAAAGTATTAAAAAAATTATTTAAATATTCATTTGGAAATTTATTACTTGGATCCAAATTTTATTTACCAATATATAACTTAACAAATATTACTTTAAAATAGAAGTGACTTGATATATTTTAAACTAAAAATGATTTTTTAAAATACATTAATTTTACAGTACTCATCGAAAAAAATTTCATTAAAAATAAATATCATAAATTAAAACTATGATAAATTAGAAAAGATAATTTGAAAAACAAATTTTTATTTTTATATAATTTTTTCAATATTAATAATATTCGGTTTTATTTGTTTAAAAAACTAAATAAATATCATTTCTTTGAGAAAATGGTATCTTTTAAACAAATAATTTATTTAATGAAAATTATAATATTATCTATCAATATATTTTCTTATTATTAAATAATTATACATAATATTTAAAATTTTTTTATTCATATACATAATATTATGTTTAATTTCTATTCAATAAGGGTCATGTTTTAATAATAATATTAATAGTTTATCTCAGTTCATTAAAACTAAATATAGTTGGTATCCAATGTTATCCAGTAAAATAATTTTAATTGAAAAATAATATTCAATAAAATATCAGGGATTTAAATTTTACCACCTTTAAAAATAATTTAAACTTTTAAATTTTTCACTCCAATAGTTACAATTGATGTGTCACACCCAGTTTTTTTTATGACAATGTTTGGATTCGGTTCTTTGGAAATCTGGATACTTTTTATGGGTTATAGGGGAAATTAATGTTGATTTTCTTACCTAAATCTTTATATAATTGTCCCACCATGGGTCCCCCATAATGTGTTTGAGTGTTTTTCGAGAAAAGGGTGTTTACTTCTACATATGGGCCAACCATGAGCCCATTTGAATATTTAAAAAAATTCCTTTTATAACTCCCCCATTTATTAACCTTTATCACTCAGTAAACATTAAAATTTTCCTAAAAATACATATTCAAAATTCTATATCCTTTTCGATCCCGATAGAATTCATAATCATGGTGGATAGGGATATTTAACAAAGTATTGGGGGAACTTGTGATCTCATTTCTAGTTAAAAAAATTATTTGTTTCATTTATATATATTTTATTTTTTAATATTTTTTAGTGATTCAACCTATCACGTGATCCCATAAACCCTAGGCTCACCCCCATGATCTATTTACCCTATTTTATGCTCATTTTAGTTGTAGATTATGGATAAATTTTTTAATTTTTCTAAAAGTTCCCAGATTTGGTAAGGTAAATTGTTTTTTAATTAATCATTTTTCTCTTTTTCACCATTATCCTATTTATATGGATCTCCTATAACTAATGAGCCTCTATAGGAATTCCAATCCATTACCTTTACTCTAAGGGTGTAGGTCTAAGTGACGATGAAGCGGTCTCTAGTTTCTGATGTGAGATTCCTTATCCCCCTCTTCTTCTCCTTCCATGTTAATTTGGATTCTACTTCCCATATAGTAATGAATTACCTAGTGTTATGTTATCCAATTATTTTTATTGGGTTTTGGTTTGTTTAGGGCCGGTCATCATAGATCTACATTGTTCGGAACCGCAGTGTGTGATATCAGGTATGTAATTCTATTCCTCCATGGTTTTGAGGAAAGATATTATTTTCACATGAATTTATCATTTATTCTTCATCATTTTTGTGCTTCTATAAACTGATAAATATATCTATTATGTCGTTCAGTTTTTTAGAATATTCATGGTGTGAAAAATGGTTGATTAAGATTTGTTTTGTGAAAAATATTGTTTTGTTGTTATAAAGGTGTACACCTATAGCTTATATAAATGGTATATTATCATTCCCCAAATATTATGGTATTTATATCATGTTTTATTATCTTTTATATATATATTTAATTTAAATTTTATTTATCCTTATTAAGTGCTTAAAATATGTTGTTTGTTTAAAAGTGTTGGCCATGTTTTCTGTAAATTGTAGAGTTGGATTTTATGACTGAAGTGAAATTTAAAATGATTTTTTTTTATTTATAAATACATAAAAAGAATAAAAAAATGTGATTTTGGTGTCCATTTATTTCTATAAAATTATTATTTCTTTTATGAAAAATTAGGGGTTTGGTAGTTAACATGTTTTGGACCGAGTAGGAGGAAAATGACCTATTTGACATGTTTATAAAAATTGTTGTGCATTGAATGTGTAACCTTAATGTTATAAGGGATTTATAAAATTATTTATATTCTTTAAATTTTGTGTATACAACTATTTATTAAAATATAATTTTTTATCATTTTAAAATGTTAGTTTTATTGAAATGTAAAAAGGCATGTTTGGTATTTTCTGGTCAAAATGGTTTCCATGTGTTTTTCATGTTGTATAATTTGGGGATATTTTATGTCCATGAAATTTAATTATTTATTATTTGGGGGGAATAAAAATATTATTTGATATGGTATTAGTTTTGTTTGAAGTTAAAATATTATTTTTAAATTGAATAATCATGAGAAAATGTACTTTTATGGATTGGTTGCATTTTTTAGAACAAACTATTAAAAATTTGGTATCTAGGTGGGTGAATGTGTACTAGTATGAAAGTTATCCAGAGGTTTTTTTCCCTATTTAATGTAGAAAGTTGGATGATGAAGACACTAACTAAACAATGATGAAGATGATATTTGAGACCACAAGTTTATAGATTATTCTCTTACTAGTGGATATTGTGAATGAGAATGAATATTTTTGTGGTTACTTATTCACCAAGACACGAGGTACTTGGGGTCCACAATGAACTACTAACTAGGGTTGTTCCCGTGACTTGTTCTCATTGGCTATTTTGTACCCACCGTCAGAATATGTTTTTTTTCAAGGTAACCTCAAGAGTTTTTGTGTTTTATATAAATGTGTAAATTTATTAATGAATCATTCTTGAAACCTATTTTCATTTGGAAGTTTCACCTCTTTGAAAATTTGTTACATGAATTATTTTTATAATACATTCATGTTTTTTTCTATTAATATATATAAAATTGAACAATGTTTGGAAAAATACTTTTATATATTGTATTCCAAACAAGGAAGTGAGGTTTCTTTTATTTTAAAGGATGTGCTTTGGGAAAATATTATCGGGCTAGCCTATTGATTTTTAATTATCACGCCAATCATTTTCCACTTTTTAAAGTTCATTTCAATTTTTATATAAAGGTATATTGGTGTGTACGTTCAATCATTTGTTTTCTTATTGGTTATATTTCGGAGAAACCATTACCTTGTGTAATATATTGATGCCCTCAGTGATTGTCTTCATCTTGAGAGGATCAGAAAATCTTCTTGGGACTTTTCGCGGGCTATCCTGGGTGACTGGTTCAGGGTCGACATAGGCTAGTTTGTGACAATATGGTATCAGATGGTGGTGGGCTCATAGTAGACATTTCATTTTGGAGAACCAATTTTTAGGGAGGTCAAGGTTGATATAGTAGGATTTTTTTGATTTGAGGTTATTTTTGGCAGGATCATCACAAACCCTTTCTCATTATGACCCTTAGGGGTCAATGGGATGTCTAATTATATTAGTGCCTTTAGTTCTTATTGATTATTTAGAGTTGGGATACAAAAAATAGAGTGTGACTAATGGTCATCGTGATATCTCAAGGCATGGAAATCCTTGTGGATCTAGGTTATGGTCCTATAATGTCTCACTATATTGGCAGTTGGTTTTACATATGGCCTCCAACCATATGGTCATGTCACCCACCGCCACTACTTCTTATTTGTGGGTATCTTTACATTTTCTTGAATTCACAATATTGTTTTTAAAATCCTTGTTTGAGAATTGTGAAATGGGTTTAAATGGAATGGTTGGTTGTTGAAATGCAGAAAATGGTTTCTCAAAATATAATATGAGAACGGTAATGGAATTTTTGGTTTTGTACATCAAATCATGGGGATAAAGAGGAAATTTTTTAACGAGATTGAATTTCCTTATTCTAAAATTATGGTTTCATGAAATTAAATTTTTGGAAAGCATGCATTATTTTAATGAAATTACGAACACTGATTTAAATGGGGTGTTTGGGGATATTGAAAATGGTTTTAATATGATGAATTGGTTTTTGATATATGGTTTTGAGCGGTTGGTCTTTTTCTGGATAAGGGGTTTTCCCTTTGTGGTTGTCAAATTTTGAAAATGGACCTTTTAGAATTTTTTAAAATGGGAAATGGATATTAATAATAGAATTTTTGTTTTCGGATGTTCTATTAAATTAAATGGTTGAGTTTTTCAATCATATGTTTCATGATGATGTGGGTTATGTTTTTTCATATATGAAAATGGTTTTTTATTTGGTGGTTAATGTTCCTTTAGAAGGTACATGATTACTTATAGAGTGATAAATGCTTTATTTTATCCATTGGTGTTTTCCTGGATGCTCACATACATTATTTTATGGATATATGTATTAATGTATAGTATAGAATGGTGGTTGGGTGCCCAGGATGGCAAGGAAACATGCATATGTATGAGAGGTGATGAAACCCCATTGGTGATTATGAGAATGAACCAAGTTTTTTTAAAGTGTTTTAAGCTAAAAATTTGTAGGGGTTTTTATAAACTAATGGACATGTGGATAATTATTCATATATCCAAGAAGTGTTGTTTATTCAGCATGCTTTAATGTGATATGGATGTTATAATTTTGTTGTGCCTTTATATGGGATCACGTTGGTGCCTCATTATTAGAGAAATGATCATTTGGGTTCTAAAGATGTGTTGGATGTTGTGATGTGGCCATGAATGGATCTCCATTTCCAACATTTCTATATGATGAACCTAAGGATTCATTCCAAATGTTAAATCTACTTATTTTAATGATGCCTTAGCCCATTTTTTAGAATAGAGACATTTTCGAGCTCGATTTAAAGTTCCATTCTATTATGGTGCCCTTCTCAATTGAGGTAGCTATGATTAGTAATGTTGAGGTATTTATATCTATTCGTTTTCAATTCTACTACCCATTTGGATTGAAAAAAAATCATTTAGTGTATCTCAAGGATCTTGTTTATTTAAAAGTGTGTTGTTTGAGGAAGATTATTTCATAGTGTCCCATTATTTGTTGTTTCAGCCTAATATTGTAATGTGTCACCATGTGGAACCAATGGGAAGAGTGTAAGGTAGTAATTATCAAATCTTTACTGCAAGGTAGGAGATGCTTCATCCTTCTTAAATATATCAATTGTTCACAGAGTGAAGCTTTCACATAATCAGAAGTCCCTGGACTAGAGGAAGTATTTCTAGGCTCATTCCTATACTTGTTGTATGATATAGTTTATTTATTTTTTTGGATTTAGTGGCACAATGATTAGGTCCCCTTCCCTCCCAGCCCCATGTGGTGGGGGTTTGGATCCATGCAGACAGTGTTGGACCAATTATGGTCCCCTCCATTCAGAAGTAGAGGGTTTAAATATTCATGTTGTATTTCTCTTAACATGGGTTTGTAAGTTGTTTTAGGATATTTTTAGTGGGCCTGTGTTTAAGAGACCAATTCCTAGTTCATGTGGAATACTCATTCTGTAATTTATCATTGGTTTTTATTAGTGGGGAGTACCACCATAGGTTTCATAGAGTTTCCTCTTAATAATTAGTTGAGCGCTAGTTGTTTCTTAATGGTGGTGAGTCCATTCTAGACTGCCCTAGAATACATGTTCATCGTGAGAGATAAATTTTTTTTCTATTCATTGAATTCATTGGGATAAGGACCGACAATCTAGTTCATCTTCTGGTTGTGGAGGTAGTTACTCGATCTTTCGATTGATTCTCAGGAAGTGGTTGGAAGTTGGTGTTTTGGACTTGGTAAGAGGGTTTTGTTCTGTTAACAGTTGATGATCATTCATTGGATTCAGAGGCAATACCACATTGATATGAAATCTTTAGTTGTTGATCAAACATTTGGAATGTGTTCTGGCTTTCTGGGGGTGGAAAACATTAATGGTGGTGAGAATTGTCACAAACGATTTTCTTTCGTGTTTTGGTTTTGATCATCTTTGTTGGAAATACTGATCATTTTCTTCAGTTTTGGTTGAGTTTATTGTTTATTTTTGTACTAAAATATATCTCAAATCATCCTACCCTAGGTTACCGAAAGCTTGTTAGGGATTTTTTTAAGAAAAGGTTGGATACATCGAGATTTGGCCCAACCGTGAACCCATTTCTAGATATAAAAACATAATTGGTTTCTTTTATAAATCTTTATTTTTTCTACATTTATATCTGATTATATTTCCCACATGGCCCCCAAGAGACTTATTAAAACAAAAATATCATTTTTACTCCTTATTAATTTATATTCATGGTGGATTTGTGTTATTTATTCATGTAATGGGCTATCTCGTGATATTGTTTTAAAATTTTTAATATATAATTTGTTCTTTTTACATCATATTAATTACTATTATAAATTTTAGATTACTCCACATATCTCCATATAACCATATTATCATCCCCATGTTCCATTTTCTAACTTTTGATCTAGTCTTAGTTGTAGATTAGAGGTAAATTTATCAAGTCATCTCAAATTATATAGATTTTCTATTGTAATTTGTTTATTTCATGAATCATTCTATTTGTTCCCTTTTTCCACCAAACCAGATCTCCAGGGTTCATCCAGACCTAATTATCCTCCAGAAGATGTTTCAATCCATTAAATTTACTCTATTTGTGTAGATCGAAGGGGAGATGAAGAGTTCTATTGTTTCAAAGGTGATATTCTTTCTCTTTTCTCCCCCTCTTCCTTCTCCATCCACATAATTTTCATTTATCTTCTCCCATAGTCATTGAAGACCTAGGGTTATGTTACCATATTAATTTTTATGGGGTTTTGGTTCAATTAGGGACATTCTTCAATGATCTAGTGTGTTGGGAATTGTGGTGTCTAATATTGGGTGTGTGGTCCTTTTCCACCCTGGATTTGAGGAAGCATATCCCTTGCACATGGATTTATCATTTATGATTCATCATTTTCTTGTTTATCACACCTGATATATATTTTTATTATTGTTTTTCTATCTTTGGATAAAATTTTTTGAGTAAAAACAGTGGATAAAAACATTTTTTTGTGAAAAGTTGTGTAGTTTTTTTATAATTGTGTACACCACTAGATTAATTTAATGTCATGTAAGATTCTGAGATTGGTTTATGTTATATTCAACATGGTTCAGTAGTTTTAGAACATGTATTTCAATAAAATTTTATTTTATTCCATTTCAAGTTCTTTAAATAATTTTTTTTTAAATGTGCACACCATGTTTTCGGTAAATTTTATGCTTGGACATTGAGTGCTTAGTCCAATTTAAAATGATCTTTTTATTTATAAATACAATGGTAGAATGATTTTTTTTATTTTGGGTTCCTTTTAGGGCTGTCCAAATAAGATTATGTTTTATAAAAAAATAGGTTTATTGTGGTTTACATGTTTTGGCTCGAGTTGCTGGAAACTGTCTTGTTTTGCATCTTTAAAAAATACTTTTGATTTGGATGTTAAACATAAATGATTCAAGAGATTTATGAATTTTGTTTTCTACATTAAATGGTCTGTATATGACACTATATTGAGAGTGAAATTTGTTTCTTTGGAAAATTTTAGTTTTTTAGAAATGCATAATAGACCATTTGGAAATTTTCTTGTAAAAATAGTTCCTTCATGTATTTCATGTTGTATCATATGGGTCTATTTTATAGTCCAAGAAATTGATTTATTGAATTGTGTTTGGGATTTAAAATCTGGTTTGATATTGTATTGGTGTATTTTTGGCCTTAAAAGAACTTTTTTGTATGAATTTTATGCAGAAGGCCTCGTTATGCATCTTCAAATGGTTTTATGAAATTTTAGTGGCTTATTGATCCATGAACAAAATATGAGACATGTGTGTGTGATGTTTGATGGTTTTATTATTTCTAAAAAAAATATTGAAGAAAAAATGGTATTTTATAGATGTGTAACTTGTTTGAGAACAAAAAGGTAAAATCTGATTATATAGGTGGGTGAATATGTACTGGTATGATAGTTATCTAAAGGGGTTTGTTACCTAATTCACATTAAAATATTGAAGATAATGACACTAAATAATATATGATGATGATGGTGGTATAGACTACTTGGTTAAGATGATTCTATTAGAATTGCAACGTGTGCATGAGAAGGGAAATTTTTAATTGTTTATTTTCACTGAGATACGAGGTACCTATGGCCCACAAGGAACACCTACCAATGGGAGTTAAATGACATGTCCTCATTGGATATTTTTTACTCATAGTTGGAATACAATGTGTTTTTTGATAAAATCTAGTGTGGGGGTGTTTTATTTAAATGTGTACATTCTTTAAATCAAAACTCTGGAAAAAAAATTTCATTTTTATGATTAACCTCTTTGAAAAATTCTTACTAGAATTCATGATTATAAAAATGCATTTTTTTTCTGAAAAATTTTTTAGCATTGAAAAATGTTGGGAAAACATACTTTTATATGTTGTATTTCAAAATTTGATGTGTTATTTCTTTAATTTTAAAGGAATATCATTGAGAATAGACTACCAGACTTTCCGATTAAGTTTTAAAACTCATGCCTATTGTTATATTCTATTTTTACCCTTGTCTATGTTTCATCATGAGGTCGATCGCCTTGGGTGACATGTTATCATTGTGTTGGAGAGTTACCAATGGGGTCACATGAAGTTATTTAGTAGTTTGGTTTGGTTTGTTGAGTTTTCGGTTCAGTGTTATTTTCACATTCATGAACAAATAATGTTCAATTAAAATTTTATATGAATGTATATTGGGTTTTATATTCACTTCATTGTTTGTTTTATTGGTTATATTTGGAAAAAAAAACCGTTCCTCTGTGCACTCTATAGATTCCTGTGGTTCTTTTCACCATCATGGGAGTATTGGGAACGCCTATCAAGATTTATTGTAGGTTTTCCTAGGTGACCAGTTCAGGGATGACTTAGGCTAGTTCGTGACATGAGGATACTTCTACCTCACCATATATTTAGGATCCCACATAGATTCTAAAAACAGTTTGTTTCTCTACAAAAATATTGAATAGGTTAGAGGTCTTGTTTCAAATCACATTCTCTTTATAGACTAGAATATATACTGCCTTTTCATCAAATGAATGATCCTACTCCATCATGATGAACTCTTTTTTAAGTACTGGGGAAGCATCAACTATGTAATTTCTCAGGAAAGATATATGGAACCCATAATGAATGTGATTGAGGATCAGTGGAAGGGTCAATCGATATGATATAGTTCAAATATAATCAGTCATTTGAAATGGAAAAATATACACATTGTATTATTTTCCATTTTTCTCATATCTCATTACCTTCATCGATGGTGAAATTATTTGAATCACCACCTCCCTAACATCAAATTATATATCACACATATGATTGTTAGCATAATTTTTTTACCAAATTTGAGCACCATTACTTTGTCGCCGAATAGATCTAACCTTCTCATCCATTTTTTTAGCTTACTCAATCCCCAATATATTTTCCTATATAACTTATTTCCATCATTTTTGTGTTCTATTCCTCTTTACATAAAAGGATTAAAAACCTTCCATTTGAATTTTCTATTGAAAATAATTCTTATAAGAAAAATCAGCTAGTAAAAGGTGTTGATCCCAAAAAAATTAAATCCATAGAAATGTATCCCAGTATATCTTATAGGGGTTAAATTGTTCTCTCAGGTTGAGCATCTTTACAAATATGATATACAATGAAAAAAATTCATTATCAAAATCTTGTTGAAGACATCTCTAGAACATGGAGAAATGTATCATATCCCAAGGATAAATAATAAATTATGGAATTTTATTTATCCTTAACACTTCCTCAATATAAATTATCGAATTAAGTGGAAGGGAGAAATCAAATCTAATTGTGGTTATGTCTGGTAACTATTATTGTGATCTTCTATTTCATGGGTTGGATTTTTAACCTTTGACATTTTGCAGATTCGAATGACAAATTCCATGGTTTTGTTTTCTTATTTCAATTCTATTTTGGTAAGTGGATGTAGAGTCCCTTTATAATTTTTTCTCTCACTCTTATCTTTCTACAATAACCAAATTCAAGATAATATATCAATTATATCTCTCTTTATGCCATATCTCTAGAAATATTTTTTCAAATAACTATACATCTTTATACATACATAATTAACATTGAATGAAGGACTATGAGATTCATCTAATATTTAGATATTCAAATATGATATTTATGGAACACATACATGGTTCCTAAACATAATTATTTCATCTTGACTATGATTAAAAATATGAACATTTCTCTCTTTCTATTAGAGCTATATATCTTCCTTATACACCACATAAATCATCGCATTGATTTATGGATAATAATAAAACTGTGTAATATTATATATCTCCCCTTCAATTAGGATTTCAACATACGTATATTTCAAATCCCTAAAAAGTGTATCCTTTGTGATCTTCATCATGGATAATAAAAGATTTCAATTTAAACACAAATTAGCTTCCAACTAGTTCTATTTCTTAGGGTAATGATTTATTAGGAAATCATATTAATTAATTAGTTCTATCCATATTATATCTAACATGATAATCTATTTATGTGTGAATATATATGGTAGACATTTTTTTAGTATATATATAACAAATTTCTTTAAATATCATTCCCCCATATTTTTAATAAAAGGATATCTAAAACAAACTTTAAATAATGTGATGGGTTATTTTACTAATGAAACATTAATTTTCATGATGCATACTAAATAACCGTGTAATTATATGTGATACCACATAAAAATATCTTCTTGGATTCATAACTATATATTACAAACCATTCTCCACTTTAATGTAATGTATAAATAGGTTCACTAACTTAAATTATCTATAGTTCCTCAAAATTTTCCTCACACTGATCTGTCCAGATGAACATGGATCCCTTTTGAGTTATGTTTTTCGGTGGACTAGAGAATCATGAGAAATTATACTCAAAATATAAATTATATATAACTAAACAATTAAAATAACATATCCTGGTCAATATGGTTTGTCTAGAAAGATACTCAATGGCCGTTATCTTTTATACATATATAATAAATCTTCCATTGAGATCATATGACCCAAAAATGAATATTTTGTAGCAGGAATTCAGTCATATTAAAAAATATATTTTCTACTTCCATCGGGTGTTTACTACAATTCTCGAATGATCTTAATACTATTCATTTTTCATTGAATAGAATAGCATATAATCCAAAAAATATCAAAAGAAAATCAAGGTAATCTATAGAGAATATCTATTTAATCCATGAATATAGTAGGGAAATTAGTAAGACATGATGACATCACAATAAATCCATAATATATATACCTTTTATGGATGGATTCCATTGGTATATCCTCATTCTCAACCTTTAGTTGATGATATATAGAATAATGGTTAATCATTGAAATTTATTGAGCCCTATGAATATTATTAAATAGTTCATCAATACGGTGAATATGATTCATGTTAATTATCATGTCATTGTTCAAATCCCAATAATCAACTATGAGTTAGATCAATCCATCATAATTTTCAACAAAATAGTATAGGTTCATCCCAAGGTGACAAACTTTTTATAATTATTCTCAAACCATAATTCTTTGGGAGTGGAGTTTCAAATTCCTGCAAAATAATCATATCAATTCATGTTTTGGTGGATGAAAAGGTAAATATTATTGAAATACATCCAAAAACTCATTTATAATAAGCATATAATTGATTTTATGTTTCTCCCCAACCATATATGAGGAACACACTTATAAAAGAGGAATCAAAATCATTAAATTGGTTGTTATGTCTATTAGAAGATAATATTTATCCTTTTACTAATATATGATCATAGATTAGATTAGAATATAAATTGTGACTTCCCTGTCATGCATATTAATGTGTTGTTTTTTTAGGTAAGTCCTATAAATTAAAAATAGAAAATTCAATTCAATTAGAGGAATTATGAATAGTTTCAGAGGAAGAGCATTCCCATAGAAACATATTATATAGTAATCATATAGATAAGTTGGAATCATTGTACCATTAATTTATTTCACTATAAATTCATCATCGAATCATATGGGTGGAAACTGGATGTCCATATAAAATTATATAGATAAATATGAATGAGTAAATAAATAGTCAAATAATTCATTAGAAGATCTATAGTGAATGGTACATGTAACTTCCACAACATCATTATCAAACCCCTCTACCGCAAAAAATATTGCATGAGATTTCCCTCTGCCTCTCATCCTAGGAAGCTACCTATGTCTATCGTCATTTTTAACCACTGTATTATTGAATTTTTTTTATTTATCATACTATTTTCATTTGAATCCGTGTAGTGTGGGTGGTGAATTCATTGTGTATTTAATTCATTTTTCATTAGTAGTTGTCTTCTCCCCTTCACTTCAACACTTTTCTAAATGACCTTACCATCCAAATAGAATTTATTTATCATTATTATTAAGTATATATACTCAATATTTCCTTCCAAATTATTTTCATGAAGGAAATATCATAATATTTAATCCATAGACTAAATAGTTTCCTCTAAAATCCATTTTTTCATTAAATATCCTTGCACATGATTGGTAACCTAGTATTTATTTCCACACTGATTACACAATGAATTATTTCCCCATAACTAATGATGTCCCTTATAAGAATCTCATGTTGGAAACTCAGTGTTATACCAATGAAGAATCAATAAACCTTACTAATTGGATGGATGAAAATACAAAAATAATACATAGAAATTCTTCTAAAATTACTTTCATTGATATCAATAGATTCATCATCATTCTTCAGTAAAAAAATTAATTGCATCTCTATTTTCATGCGATGAATATGATTAAATTACATATTAAAAATATATTACCAAATGCATCCCATATCATGGAGTCAATTTCATCTTTTAGAATTGTATTCTTGATTAGAGGCTATCATTGGCCTATTTTACTATCAAAATAAAACACATCAATTATGACATTTTAAACTTTTGAATATAAAATAATGGAAAAAATATTTTCCATGTTAAAAAATCATTTCCTGATAACAAGTTTATTAGAAAAACTAATAAAATAATGTGAGCTTTGACACATGGGTAACCCAATAGAACATTGTTCCCTCATTTTCTTGTTTTAATGATCAGTATCATTCATATCTTGAGAATTTTTTATGAGATTAGTAATGATAGTTTTCGTTCTACCTCACATAAATTCTTTCATTTTATTTTTAAAATCATTATATTTTTTATTTAACTCCTAACTAAAATAGTTTTTTAATGATCATTAAATTTATTAAAACAAAAAATATATATTTTATGAAATAGTATTTATAGTGGGAACCACATAATAAGTAAAAATAAATTATATTATCTAAAAAACATGACACCTACATTTCAATATATAACACATTGGGATTAACCAATATGATTCACAGTAATTATTGAAATCATTCATAATGGTTTATATGGGTTTTTTAATTTGTATATAATATCCCTCAGAAATGTCAAACCATGTTTGTAGCAATTCCCAGTTTCCAACACCAAGTGACCATTGCATCCAACTCAATGTTCTCCTATCATATTTATTTTCTCGATGTACCTATGTACTAGTGAAATGTTTACTTATAGTATATAGAACATGATATAATTGATTAGAAATCACTTCATATATCATTTACAATAACTCCAGTGTATTTTACAATTCTTTATCTCATATTTGGAAATATCCTTATAAATATCGATAGATATATTGTTATAAATATTCCAAGGGATCTCACACTTCTTTTATCATTTTTTTTCAATGGTTACCTAATAAAATGTATGATTCCCAATATGATGACCCAGTCATCCCATATATAAATATTACATCTTAATATACGAATATTCACTAGAAAACTTTATGATCACCATTATAATTTTTAAGGTATAGTGTTGTTAGAAACGTGAACGTATAAAAAAATGTCCCATAAGTGAGATATGTCATCTATAGCTGTATTCTTATTAACATTTAAACTTATTAGGAATATCTTCCATAACAACATTCAACATAATTTATAGAAAGGAAACATAATAAAGTGAGGGATCATATGATATGTAATGTTAAAAAATGCGATATATCATCATATAATGAGTATAGTGGAATGAGAAAATGAGAATAACATTTGAATACCATAACATTCATATCATAAATAATAAATGATTCCCATGAAATACATATATATGGTTAATAAAACATGATCTTTGAAATAATAACTTTTGAATAATAAATATATTTGTAAAATAAAAATAATAATAGAATATCATTTAATTAGTATCCATAAATAATTTTAATACTATAATAGTGTAATGGGTTTACTCCCAAAAACATCATTACAATTGTGCATCACTCCCAAGACTAGCATAGGGGACATATCCCCTAGCTGAAATTTTCAATCCCCATTCTAGGCCTATTTATCTATTGTGTTATCAATCATCACCACATTTATTTAAGACAGATATATATATAACACACCATATAATGTAAATAAAATATATTTATTCCTGAAGATCATAAAACAATCATCATATCATAACCCATTAAATAAAATGTATTTCAAAAAAATCTCATCGTATCATTTACTGGATCCAAGGATTTTATTTTCTATAAATGAAGTCTGGTTTGTTCTTATTCTCAATAAATTTTTGGATGAAAATGCAGTTTTGGAAGGAATGTAATCTTATTGTGCAAGATAACTATTTTATTAAAGGTGGAATTGTGAATGGATGTTTTCTAGAATTGAATCTTCATAAAAATGATAAATTCATAGGGTATTGTGTATTTTGGGTTATGATTCAAAAATATGTGGATCATTGCAAACAGTTTCAGGGATCTTTATGACTCTGATAATCGTTGTGAGTATGTTGGATTTTTCTATGGGTCCATGAGTCAAACAACATCATGAACATAGATTTGGTATTCCCTAAGAAATCCACTAAATGAAAGGGAGTATCATGAATGAATTATAATATAAATATAAGAATAATCCACATCATTTGACGTGAAAATACTATGAGGCAAACCGTAATGTCTCTGATTTTTTTATGGTAGGGAGCTCCGTGCATCTAGATATTTTATGTGAGTCAGGGGTATGTGAAAAGGCTAGATAAGTCTTGACTAATGTTAATGCTTCTGGGTAATGGGATATTCAGAATGACTTGTTATTCCAAGATGACTTAGTGAGCTTCATGATGGTTGATTGTTCCACAAAGGTAGTTTGCTACATGACAGTTTCGAGCATCGTAACGGAGCACTACAAATAGTAGTTTTGAGTATTAGGTTTATGTGAAAAATTATTTCATTGTGATTAAATATAGGTCTATAGTGAAATCAATATCTCGTGTTATATAGGGATAATTACTTTAATACTAGTCCACTAAATTGAACATCATGTCGATAAACTGTGTAAGACATCACCCATGGAAGCGAGTTAGGGGTAGTTGAAAAAGTGTTCTGAGTGCTGCAATGTTTTATTGCAAAATTCTTAAAAAATAAGTTATCCTAAGACATTTTTATTGTTTCTGGTCTTATTTATTCAAAAAAAATTGAATATTAGTTTATTTAGGTATGAACGACGCACTGTCGGTGTATGTTCTTTGGTCTAGCCCTTAGCGGTGAACAATGTGACTCTGATATTTTTTCTCAATGCATGAGAATGATGAAATTATTAAAAATTACCATCAAATAGTATTAACATGTTACTAACAACCTAGTATTAGGATATATCACTTTAAAATAAAAATATTACACCTTGATTCGACCCTCCCTCCCCTCTCAGGGTGTTCTGAGGTCCTTAAAAATAGCATGTTGACATGAATCGTGTTTCAATATCATTTAATAATTTCAGGAAATCATAACCCAGGAAAAAAATAATTTCCTAAAAATCATGTCATCATAAACTCAATCCATTCAATATATGATCATAATGTTATCCTTATATCATATCTAGAGTGAAGAATAAGTAACCTCAAATAATGTCATAACAGATATAAAATGGTTTTTTAAGTATTTATTGGACCAAATTTCGAGTAAAAAATCCTTTTCACTTTGAAAATAAAATTATATTATCTAAAAATCATACAAACATTTTAAGCTAGTTTCCCATGAAAATATACTTAATAAAATTACAAATTAGGTATAAAATATTTATATTGTCCTGATGGAAAATTTTTTGTTATTGTTACACATATTTAAAAACAAAGACTCCTTTCACATAATAGATAATATTCAAAAGGTTACAGTTTAGATCTGATTATTAAATTTACATAAACCCATTATATATGAATGTAAAACATTGATAAATTTTCCATAAAAAATATTTTTGGAATTTTACAGAATTTATTTCAAATTTGTTTATGAAAAAATTGTCATTGATTAAAAAAGGGTATTGGATTGAAGGGATAATAATATTGATTTTTCATAAAATGAATATTTTAAAATTTAGTGCAAATAAATATAGTAAAATGATGTGAGAACATTTATTATATTGACTTGACCATTGTATATAAATATTCACGAGTTTATTTAAATAGGTTTCACAACATATCATCCTCACAAGAATATACATAACCAACCCTCATAAATGATGATATTGTATCATTAAACCCTTACAACTATAGAAACAGTGAATTGAACGAAACATTAAAGAATAATATTAAATTAATCTAAAAAGATAAATAAAATAATTAAATTTAAGATATTAAATATTAAAAGGGTTGTATATATGTCCCATAATAGAATATAGTTTCATAACTTAACATTTGTCTCAAATAAAGATAATTGAGATAAAAAACACTTACTTTGATATCCCCATTTGTAGATGGCACCATAGACTACAACATAAAATAAAATATATTGTAAATACATTAAAAACCATAATCATATATATCATATCGTATATGATGTAAATATTCCATTTTATTAACATGTCCTTGTTAAAATTATATTTCAAGTAATAACTCCTTAATTTGTCATGTATGTATTGAATTGATATTTTTAATCATCTTATATTTTCCATGGTAACATAGTCTCATGAACATTGAACATGAAATAAATATCATATATATTCAGTATATATGTATTTATTGTAATCCCTAAAATCTAGGGGAAAAATGAAATACACTGATTATAGAGACGGTATGTCATTCATATTCTTTAAATTTGATTCCACATTATCATGAAAGGAACTGAAAGAAAGGTAAATAATATATAAAAATTATAGAATAAATTATATCTTATATATATCACATATATAAAATAAATTTTTAGGTATAGAATTCCATGTAAAATGTTTGTGAAAAAACAAATCATATCACTATGCGGGGAGGTAGTCCACTATACAGACTATTGATTCTACTATATACCTAATTAAATGGAATATAAAAATTATATTTGTGATATTATATTTAAATAAGATGATTAATATTAATAATATCGTAAATATAAATCATATCCTTCATCATACAAAACTGTGAGACATGTAAATTGAAATAATCTCACATAGGTTTGCGAGGAGGTATGCCACAAAATATACAAGTGACATTATCATTTCCCATATAAGGTGAATAAGAGATTAATATTGGTCATTATCCTTACATAATAGTATCTCAAATACTAAATATACTTTTTTCATTATATTATCATGGTATAATCATATTTTATGTAGCTGGATAAATAAATAAAATAAAAAATGCTAGATAAATAATATTACCTCTTCATCATGTACACTCCTTATATTTACGGTAGAATCCATCGTAAGATGTATTTGTGGTCAAAATAAGAAACATCGTATGGTTGTAAGGTAGTAAGGGGTGGATTTGGGTAAATTATGAACAAAAGTTTTCACTTCTAAAAAATGATCCCAAATGTATAATTCAAGATCCTCAATTGTGATAATGACAAAATAGGAAAAAAATTGTATGTGGAAAATTTTTGGGTCATTTTTTTCCCTTATCTTATTTTTAACCCCAAATAATTATATTTTAACCTTATCAACAATAATTTATTTTTCAAAATTTTTTTAATTCATATTACCCAAAAATAAATGTTACATTTATATACAATATAATTTATTATTATTCCAATTATAGAATCATTTTTTTGAAATTCTATTTACATTTATAGAAAATTTTAATTTAAAATCAAACCCATATTTAGGATGATAAATAAGTTTTCCAATGAACAAATATTCAATATTTTAAAATGTTTTTTAAATCAAAATTTAATATGGAATTGAATAAAATGACCTTAATTTCATTTATTATATTTATTTGATCAATATTTTACTTTTAAACTCAATTTATAAGTAAAATAACCTTAAAAATTCATTAAATGAAAATGTGGTTTTCAGTAATTACTAGAACTTTTCATTATTCAATGAAAATTTAAAAATTTCAGAAAAATATAAAATATTTTACTAAATATAATTTTGATATTTATATTTCAAAAAAATTTATGAGTTTTTCAAATAAAATTTATAATATTTCAAAAAATTACTTTTGTTATATGATCACAAAAAGAAATAAAAAATATTTCCCTGGGAAAATTTTATTTGAAAAACATATGAAATCATTTTGAAAAATTAATTAGTTTTTAATCAAAAAAATTTCATTATAAAATAAAATTATACTTAATGTTAAAAATTATATTATTCATATTCATGCCCTTATGATTAATTATTATGCAATAATGATCACGTTTAATTACAAATAATAATATTTTTTCGTGGTTCGTTAAAACTCTATGTTGTGTCTAATGTAAACTATTTAAAAAATTACATTTAATTGGGATAAAAATTCCTCAAATATTTGGGTGTTATAATGTAATAATATTAAAAGACTGAAGATTCCGATATGGGAAATGTATATTCACAATATAATATGAGATTATTAAGAGATAAAAGAGGAAATTTCCACAATTTATATATAATAAAGAATGAGTATATTGTCTTCTATGCTTGAAATTACAAGAGAAATGCTTAATGAAAATATATTCATGGATCTGGTGGTGATAAAAAATCCATAAGATCCTAACACTACAATCTAGAATGATATATAACACTAGCGGATTATTTGTATAGGGAATGCATATGAAGATGTATAGATGTTGATACTAATAGTTTTTCCTCCATACTAACTAAAGATAATAGAATTAAAGAAAAGATATAGGAATCATTTTTCTGATGTCAAATGAAATCACAATGAATAAAATTCTTAAAGATCCTAGATATATTTATTAGATTCATAAAGGTATTCATTGATGTAAAATAATTTTATAAAATTTAATGATTGGAATTTCCTTATATATGGAGATGTTGTGTTGTGAAAGGTTCTATTGGAAACATGCTAAAGAATTGATGTAATAGGGGAA
Organism: Viscum album; assembly: GCA_963277665.1. Classification (NCBI taxonomy): domain Eukaryota; kingdom Viridiplantae; phylum Streptophyta; class Magnoliopsida; order Santalales; family Viscaceae; genus Viscum; species Viscum album. The sequence goes on along the minus strand of OY728157.1, from coordinate 1,253,258,186 downwards.
CCATGAGGGATGGATAATGAAGCCTTGTGGGAATTTTGTTTATATATTTTAAAATATAATTATGTCCCTCCCATGGTATGATTTTATCGTGGAGTGTTTGATATGAAATATACAAAGCTTGTTTTCATTGAATAATTTTGAAATATTCATTCCATTAATAATGAAACCATTTCATGTGGAATTAATGATTAATATTGTACTATGTTATTTATAGTGTTTCACGATGTAGATCCCCTGTTATTCCATTAACGACTTAGTAACTAAAATTTAAAAATATATCATTCGTGATCTTATTAGAATAATTTTTGTTGTTTTAAAATGTAGGTTCATGTTTAATATAAGGGTATATTTTATATAGCAAAATAAATTTCCTTGGTTGATATTAATCTTAAGATTCTGGTGTTTTACCATACTAGATATGCATAAGAGACGTACTCGACTTGGATAAGTTTCATTTATATAATTGGTTAGGTCTCAGACTTTTCATTTACTACTAGTTCATTTTTATATTGTTTTTCTTAAATATAATAAATAACATCTATGTATAGATTTTATTTACATGTTTTCTAAAATAAAGGGGATTTATGATTTTGAGGTATTTAATAAGTTAATTATACATCAGGTATATTTTGTGCATTATAATTTTTTTCTAGAAACATCATCAATTTATTTTACATGACTACATCTCATGGATTATATGTGTGATTTTATATTACATAAACATTTGTGTAGTTATAACAATGACTATTGGGTGAATTTAGCTGTTTTTTAATCATTGTTTTAGGTTACTTATATCCCTAAAAATGTAATATACCATGTAAAAAAGTGATTTTGTGGGATAAATATTATTTTACTAGAACAATGGATTTACTCAAAAACTATTCCAATTAATTCACTATTACTCATTCATTAATGTATTTGCTATTTTTTTAAACTGGAATTTTAGTTGGATAAAACGTTTTCATCATTATATCTTGTCTAATTTGAAAATATTATAATAGGTTTTATCTTTTATTCTATTAGTTATAACTACTAAATATTAAATTAAACTCTTCTCTAACACCTTGTATCAATTGGTTAAAAAATTTATCTTTCATTACATATACTAAATATTATAGTTGTAGTGTTTTGTGTGTTTCATGAATTCTAAATATCCGAACTACTTACCCATAAATAAAAAATGTTGCTCCATGGGAAAAAATTAATAAATGAAAATTCCATCAGTTTTATGAAATCCTCATTTATATAAAATTTCATGTTAAATTAAGTTGACATGAAAATTATATAATGATGTAGAAATAGTTTCTTTGGATTCCAAACCTATTATATGAAACAAGATTTATATTTTATCAAATTTATTTGACAAAAATATGATTTTAAAATAACATTATATGTTTTCTTATAAAATTAATTTATAAAACTAAATATTTGAAAACACATTGGAAGAATGATCATGTATATACAAAAATATGTTTATCATTTTAAAAAAAATTAGATCCCTATCATATGAAATCATGAAATTGAATCACATTTTTTTTGGTATATTGTTTAAATTATTTAAATTTTCAAATAAATTGTCCAAAATACACTAAAAATGAGATGAAGTTGGATACAAACCACCATAAGAAAGATTTAAAAAATGGATTTGTGAATAAAAAAATAATAAATGCATAAATAGGAAGATGGAGTAATGTATGTTTGTTTTATATAAAAACTTATATAGAATAAATTAGACATGATGTTCCCCAGATACCCTTTATATGTATGTTTTATGGAGTCCACTGTGCATAGATCAGAATATCCATAACTTAAAAAAATTTAATTAATTTAAATATTGAATAGACTATTATAATGTCTTTATGTTGTATCATATTTAGAATGAAAATATATTTTAAAATATATATTATTTTTATAGGATCTATATTTAATAATATTGATCAATCACTTTGAAAAATCACTCTTATATTAATCATGATTATATACCATTAATTTAATATCCTCACAATGTCATTAATCCACTAAAGGTTGTTTTACGTCGTTTTTATTCATTATGACCCATAACCACTTTCACGGAATACTAATTTCATACAAAAAATACTATCTAAATCCAAAATATTAGACTTAAAATAGTTTTTAAGGATATACATTCATTCATTTAGGTATTATTTTAGCATTGGACCACAATTACATGTCATTCCTTCCTCGTCATTTGTGTAAAACCAATACTAAATTGTATATGTTTTATTCTATTACTATTTAAAAAATTTGGTATATAGGTCATCACCAAATTAAATTAAATTACATGGTATATAGTAGATACATCATAATCTAAAATAAATTATATGGTTTAAATTATTACTAATGAGTGATTCATTATTTGTGGTTGTGGATATATGTTGTATTTTTCATATTCAATTCCAATCATTAATTGATATCGACATGTTTAGAGGTAATCTAAATTGGGACATGGTCATTGTAGAATTTACTTATACCGTGTATTTGAGTACTCTTACAAATAAATATTTATCCTATAGTGATGTGTTTAGATAAAATTCTATTTTGGAGGCCTTCTATTAATATTTATTTGATTAATTGCATTCATATTTTTTTACATTTTATTTACGTACATCCTTCACATGGATTAGTTAGAGTATTTTAGGATTAAATTAATATTAAATTGTAGTTATTATTTTATTATTTGAAGTGTATCAGGAAATTAAGGATGAAATTGTAGTATGATGGGAACATTATATATAAAGAGATTGACTCTAGCTCTCAGGACATATTATATATTGATAAAATCAATTCTTTGTAGAAGTTGATGTGAAAAAGAGGCACACAACATGACAACTTGTTAAACTATGATGAATTTATCCAAGGAATTTTCTTTTATGGTTATGTTATGGTAAAAAAAATTCTAATTTTAGAGCCATTATATTTGAAAAAAAAGTTCCTCATGTCACAAATGACTAGTTAATGTTGAAAAATACAATATTAGAAAACATATTTCATTAAAATATATTAGTAAATCAATGAAATTATTCTACAATGTTCGAAGTGATTAATGTTTTTTAATATATATTTGTTTATATGAATAAATAAGTTGTTTATTCTTCAATAAACTAGTTCACACATCAATAGTTTTTATAAAATTTTATGATTTACTTCTTACATAAGTTATATCATGGGTCTATATAATAAATTATGTTTTCGTGTCACAATTAATGTATCCTATCTATATAAAATACTCAATTTATTAAAAAATGTACTGAATGATTGTAAAGTCCCTGAAATTTTAAGGAAATTTTTTTCTTAATTTTCTTTGGAATTTTACAAGAAAGCAGTTTCTGACAGCACCTGATTTCGAGGCCCGGTGTGCCCGGAATTAATTTCCAAAGTTTAGCTCGGGTACGTTTAGTGAACGAACGATCAGGTTTTTCTAACTTTGAAACCGGTGCTTGGAATCAAATTTCGAGGGCACCAATAGAACCACAACACCGGTATTTTCTTAGGAACGCCTATTCTGGAGTTGAGTTTTCACAGGAGGAGTTGTTAAAATTAGTGGATTAATTGAGGAATGAATAAAATTGTGAGACAATTTTATTTCTTAAGTCTAAGGTAGTTTTATCCTACATGGGGAAGTTGGGGTGGCACCTAACTACCCATGTAAGGATAAATGAGAGGATAATGTGTGGCGGGGCACACACGAGACCCAACCTTTTCAAATTCCCCATAACTCCCTAACTCCTCTAAACCCCCCACTTAAGTTGTGTAACTCTTCCTCTCCCCTCTCTCCCTCTTAAAATCTTGCCAACCTATCACTTAATTAATTAGACAACTCATTGTTTAATTGATTTAGTGAATTAGGTTTTGAATTTTTGTAAGTTTGAATGCATGGAAAAATAATAAAATAAGGAGAGGCCTTATTTTATTTTGGGAGTTTGGTTGTGTGAGAGAATTTTGAAGAGAGCTCTTCCCTCTTTTGAAGAACTTCATCTTCAACGAAGAACGACACCTCTTCAACGAAGAACGATGACGCACCCATTATCCTCTTCTTCATGCGACAAGAGAGGATATGCTGATTCTTTATTGGGTCACTTGATAACTTAGGTATATGTATGGGCATATACTTGGGTAGTGGTTATCTGTTGATTTCATGATCTTTGTGTTTCCCTCATGATTGAGATGGGTTACTTGATAACTTAGATATATGTATGGGCATGTACCTAAGTAGAGGTTATCTGTTGAGATCTTCTTTGTGGATATCCATGTTGGTTTTAGTGAGACCTTAGGGTCTCGGGGTTCCTACTGAGTATCATTATACTCACCCCTGCACGGGCTATGCCCGCACCTCGTTGTGTTGGTTGCAGAAAACGGGCAGTGCTGATGGAGGCCGAGTGTTCGAGGACTGGACGGTACCCGGAGCTGGACCACACGGAGAGACGACAAATGGAGGAGGTTGATGGGCGAGAGCGTTGTGGAGGCTATCTGTACCTACCCTTCAGGTAGGATCCGTGGTGGACGATCCAGGAGCTGCGTCATCTGTACCTACCCTTCAGGTAGGATCCGAGGAGGACGATCCAGGAGATGCTTCCTATCTCCCAGCTGTTGTCTTTTCATGTTGTACTTGTTCAGTTGTAGTTTTACTTTCATTTGGGTTTGTATTCTGGCCCATTTACTTTTCAGCACTTTCCTTTGTACTTAGTGTTTTGCTTCCGCTTGTGCTCGATGGTGTTTTGTTTACTTTTATAAGGTAATGCCTTCCCAGTTATCAGGATTTACGCCTTTGGTGCTAGTCGCCAGCCCCTGGCCTATGGAAGGCGGGCTTGGGGTAGTCATGGCACGGGCCCGAGGTCGGGTCCTGAAAAATTGGTATCAGAGGAGTCAGTTCTACCACAGAACTTACAACTCTGATATTTTCTTTCTGTGAAGCGATAGTGTTAAGTGTACTGAGTGTGGTTTTCAATTCAGGGAGTCCAGTGTTGGTGCGGGTGGCCGACGTATCCATACACCAGGACCCTGACAACTGATTTCCGACTTTGTGAACGAAAACACTGTTTGCGTGTGTGTTTCCATAATTTTTCAAAGTCAGGTCAAACCAGGTCATCTCACCAGGTTAATCGTTTGACCGTGTCACGTTGTTTCTTTCAGGATGCCTCCCCACGGACGACCAGCTAGAGCCCCGAGAGTTGTACGTACTGACAGCCCGCCGAGCGACGAGGCCTCAGTACAGGGCCCTATCCCAGTTGAGGCACCAGCGGTACTACTACCCATTAGGCCACCGATGCCAACAGCCCCAGCAGTAGAGGGTGCACGTCACTTGAGCGCACTGCACGAGTTCCAGCGCCAGAGGCCACCTAGGTTCCAGGGAGGGATGGACCCACAGGCGGCTGAGGTTGGCTGGAGGCTGTGGTGAGAGTTTTTAGGATAGTGGGGACACCGGCAGACTTCATGGTGATCCTTGCTACCAGCCTTCTTCAGGCAGCAGCAGGCAGATGGTGGAGCCTGATGCTCCAGATGCATGACGAGGAGAAACTTCTTTGGGCAGACTTCGAGAGCTTGTTCCGGGCAGAGTTTGTACCAGCCACCCTTCGAGCGGTGCGTATACAGGAGCTACTTCAGCTGCGTCAGGGTAGCATGATAGTGGCATAGTATTTAGCGAGGTTCACAGACCTCTCGCACTACTCCACAGATATGGTACAGGACCCGTTCTTCAGGGCCCGAACCTTCGAGCAGGGGCTCAGGTGAGAGATTAGAGCTTCTGTTGTTTCTCAAAGCATTCCGACATAGACAGGGGTGTTGGCGAGAGCCCTCTTAGTGGAGAGTTTCCTTGCTGAGCAGTCTCCAGCTACAGGACCCACCACTAGCCGGCTTGCGGCAGAGTCTTCTGCAGCAGGCAGTAGATAGATGACACAGAGGTCTAAGAGGACCAGACCTACCGATGGCCGACTGCACAACTTAGGTTCAGTTGTGCGGGGAAACTAGGGTGGAGTCAGAGCCAGACATTCCGAGAGTGGACAGTGTTACTCCTGCGGCAGAATTGGTCAAATGGCACATGACTGTCCGACCCGCCATGCAGATGACCAGCAGTTAAATGAAGAACCTCCCATCCAGAGGCAGAGGTTCGATCAGGGCAGACTGCAAGGAGCAGGCGGCCATGGAAGAGGAGCTGGTCGTGCAACTTGAGGTGGAAGACGCTTTGGGGTGTTGGCACCCCCACCACCAGGAGTCTCACCCCGACCGCAGGGGACAGGAGGACATGGGAGAGCTCAGCTTCAGGCAGTTGAGGCATATGGTCATGGAGCTCCAGAAGCAGATGGACAGGAGCGGGACTAGCTTCCGACCTGGAGATTATTGATCTTGTTGCTTCTAGTTTTGTTGATGTTTGTCTGTAGTTGCTTCGTGTCTTTGTACTATGAGCTGCAATAATAAAAAGACACTTATCTTTGTGATGTTTGCTTTCCTGTCCTTTTGTTTGGTTGATACTGAGTGGTTCCGGTTAAAACTGTTGACTTGACCCTCACTTTTGTTATTTCTACTAGAGGAGTCCTAGTGACCTCACACTGATGCCGACAGTGTGACTCGACCCTTGGAGGCGAGAGTGACAGTTGGATCTTTTGGTAGTTACCTCGAGTCCTTACGACGTCATTCATTGCATGAATGCATCATTCATGTCAGGATTGACTGTATTAGGCAATGAATTTTGTTCATCCAGGGGATGAGACCAGATTTATCTTATCGGCAAAGAAGAAATCATAGCATCTCTTGTGAGACTAGAGAAGTTCCAGGTCATCCTAGAGCGGATGAGGACAGCATAGGGCTGACAGAAGCCTTATGCTGACAGGGCTTGGAGACCTCTGGAGTTCGAGGATGACGATCACGTCCTTATACGGGTCTCACATCGACGAGGATTACGGGATGTGACCATGGCAGCAGGTTATCTCCGAGGTTCAGCGGACCTTCTTAGGTCCTCATCTGGGTAGGCGGGTTGGTTTACCGCTTGACCCATCCACCTCAGTTGCACCAGGTGCACGACGACTTCCACGTATCTCAACTGAGGAGATATGTGCTCGACCCTTCGCATATCATCGACCATGGGGAGTTGGACGATGACGATGGGGTGTCTTTCATGGAGGTTCCAGTGGGGATCGAGGATCGATAGGAGCAGATCCTACGAGGACGATCGATTCCTCGGGTGCACTTTCTTTGGCAGTACGGGAACCTCCAGGTGAGCACATGGGAGTGAAAGGCTCAGATGCGTGCTCTGTACCGCTTTTGTGACACTAGTTTGTGTTGAAGCTTTACGGGGACGTAAAGCCCTGAGGTGGGAGTAATTTAAAGTCCCTAAAATTTCAAGGAAAATTTTTTCTTAATTTTTTTTGGAATTTTACAAGAAAGCAGTTTATGACGGCGCCTGATTCCGAGGCCCGGTGTGCCCAGAATTAATTTCCGAAGTTTATCTCAGGTACGTTTAGTGAACGAACGATAGGGTTTTTCTAACTTTGAAACCGGTGCTCGGAATCAAATTCTGAGGGCACTGATGGAACCACAACGCCAGTATTTGCTTAGGAACGCCTATTCTAGAGTTGCGTTTTCATTGGAGGAGTTGTTAAAATTAGTGGATTAATTGAGGAATGAATAAAATTGTGAGACAATTTTATTTCTTAAGTCTAAGGTAGTTTTATCCTACATGGGGAAGTTGGGGTGGCACCTAACTACCCATGTGAGGATAAATGAGAGGATAATGTGTGGTGGGGCCCACATGAGCCCCCACCTTTTTAAATTCCCCATAACTCCCTAACTCCTCTAAACCCCCCCAATTAAGTTGTGTAACTCTTCCTCTCCCCTCTCTCCCTCTTAAATTCTTGCCAACCTATCACTTAATTAATTAGACAACTCATTGTTTAATTGATTTAGTGAATTAGGTTTTGAATTTTTGTAAGTTTGAATGCATGGCAAAATAATAAAATAAGGAGAGGCCTTATTTTATTTTGGGAGTTTGGTTTTGTGAGAGAATTTTCAAGAGAGCTCTTCCCTCTTTTGAAGAACTTTATCTTCAACGAAGAACGACGCCTCTTCAATGAAGAACGACGACGCACCCATTATCCTTTTCTTCATGCGACAAGAGAGGAGACGCCGATTCTTCTTTGGGTCACTTGATAACTTAGGTATATGTATGGGCATATACCTGGGTAGTGGTTATCTGTTGATTTCATGATCTTTGTGTTTCCCTCATGATTGATATGGGTTACTTGATAACTTAGATATATGTATGGGCATATACCTAAGTAGAGGTTATCTGTTGAGATCTTCTTTGTGGATATCCATGTTGGTTTTAGTGAGACCTTGAGGGTCTCGGGGTCCCTACTGAGTATCGTTATACTCACCCCTGCACGGGCTATGCCTGCACCTCGTTGTGTTGGTTGCAGACGACGGGCAGTGCTGACGGAGGCCGAGTGTTTGAGGACTGGACGGTACCCGGAGGTGGACTACACGGCGAGACGACACACGGAAGAGGTTGACGGGCGAGAGCGTTGTGGAGGCTATCTGTACCTACCCTTCAGGTAGGATCCATGGTGGACGATCCAAGAGCTGTGTCATCTATACCAACCCTTCAAGTAGGATCCGAGGAGGATGATCCAGGAGCTGCTTCCTTTCTTCCAGCTGTTGTCTTTTCCTGTTTTACTTATTCAGTTGTAGTTGTACTTTCATTTGGGTTTGTATTCTGGCCCATTTACTTTTCAGCACTTTCCTTTGTACTTAGTGTTTTGCTTCCACTTGTGCTCTGTGGTGTTTTGTTTACTTTTATAAGGCAATGCCTTCCCAGTTATCGGGATTTATGCATTTGGTGCTAGTTGCCAGCCCCTGGCCTATGGAAGGCGGGCTTGGGGTAGTCACGGCACGGGCCCGAGGACGGGTCGTGACAATGATGGTAATAAAATGTTGAATTAGCATAACATTCATTTCAAGGATTTTTTGGTTGAGATTTAATATAAATAATAATCGTGTACAAGAAATCAAAATTATAGATTCACTTGAGGAGAATGAAAGTGGGGATATATTTACATATTGATTATGGCCATTAAATATTCTACTTTTTCATTCAAAACCAACTCCAAACTCATTTTTTTTCTTTTTTAGAATAATATATGACTGTGGGTAGCTAGACCACAACCATTACAAATTATAAATTATCCACATGATAAAAGGAATTAGTGATACTTTTCTTCTATATTTTTTAATCTTCATTATTTCTCTTCATATCAATAATCATTTCATTTCACTCATATATATTCCTAAAATGTAAAAAGTTGTGGAAAATCATTTTTTGGGATTTTGTATTTTTTTCAACCACTGATTTACCCCTAACTCATTGTTGGATTACTTTATCCTTATCCTTTTAAATAGAATTATTTATTTCCTAAAATGGTTCAAGGAAACATCTTATAACATGGTTATGATTATTTCCACTACATAAATATTTTTTAGACTCTATCTCTTGAGTCAATTCACTGTATTAAAACAAAAATATTTCCTATATTAGAACTAAAATGAATATATAGACATAGAGGATGGTTTGAAATATTCTATAATTTTTCATGGATGTTACTAAATACATTATAATTAAATATCACTTTTAAATTTTTTTACAATTTACATGTTTCAAGAAATAGATGAATAAAGTTCATTCAATAAATTACATTATTCTGTTTCAAAGATGGAGTAAATCTGATCCCTTAGGTTAATGAAATTATATAAATTTCTATGAAATATAATGATATCAATGGTGATAAAAAACATAAATTTTTAATTTTTATAGGAATGTTAGGATGAATTTTAATATCTCATGATTAGAGGAGACAAATGATATTATTAGTTTCTTATTCAAGTGAAAAAAATTACTAAAAAACAGTTTCTTCTATGGAAAAATTCGTAAATATCATAAAATTTAGAAGAAGATGATTTTGATAATCCAAAATAATATTAAACAATGATTTATATCCTAGATGAAAAATTCTTATAAAACTGTACCATTTTTAAAAAAATTAATGTTTTTATTACTTATGAGATGAGAAAAGTTACGATAATAAGAAAATAAGTAAAATCTTAGGAGTAAGAGATAGTTAATGTTGTCAAATTTATGAAATGACTTCTTCCACAAAAATTTTCGGAGGAAAAATTTGATTATTATTATTCTTCCATTTAAAAATTTTAATTTATATCATTATTATCAAAAAGAATAAAATACGTCAATATTAAAAACAAATGTAATATTTTATTCAACTATTTTAATAATGTAATGATTCATGTTTATTTCTAGTTATCTAGTGATGAATAAAGCATATACAGATTATGATAAATCATAATGTTAATATTAAATTATAAATAATGAGGAAAAAATAATAATCAAATAATGATCTTTAGTGAAAATTTGATGGAAAAAAAATTAAGAAGATTTTATTATGAAAACTATTGTTTATATATTGTCATGAGAAATGAGAAAGAGTGAATGTGGAATTATTAGATGAAGGTCCAAAAAAATTAGGGGTATATAAATTCTTCTGAAATATCCTTATTGTGAATATTAATATTGGTGTAATTAATATGAATAACAAAGTGATCATGTAACCCTGAAATATTCCAACTAAGGATTATCTCTTATATATTATTAAAGGAAAATATTAAATATTATCATGAAAATAAATAATTATAATATGTGAATAGTTTATATATAAAATATCATAATAGATCACAATAGAAATTAATTTCCAATATTTATACAAAATTCACCTAATATATGGGTGGTCATTATGAATTTTATGATTCTAGAGATAAAATTCATGATATTACAACATTGATAACATTGAAAAAAATTAAGCATTAATGTAACTTGAGAAATGGTTGTGGATTATAAAATATTATTAATGAGAAATAACCATGGGACAAAAATTTATATCAAATTAATTTGTGAATGATCCAAAATAATATATAAAAATTATAATTCCACAAATGTGTTGGTTATTTTCTTATAGAACCATGAACCGCCATCTCGGATATCTGAAATTGCCTTTCAATTTCCATTAGTAGAAAATAACTGGAGGATGACAATTTTTTCATTACAATTTATGGTGAATATAAATATTTTCAATTTTAATAACTAATGAAAATAAACTAAATAAGATTTATGTAGAGACATGAATCTTAACGTACATGGACATTACATTACTTTTGTGGAATACTTATTACATAACAAAAAATCACACACACAAGGACCGTAATAGTTTAGTGTCTTTGGAAACTCAGAATATAATCTTCTAATCGTGGTGAAAGATCTTCAACATCTCTCATAAAGATCTTCCTTTTTTTACCTAAAACCTTTCTTTATATCCTGGGGAAAAGAAAACATAAAAGGGTGAGCTCAAATGCTCAGTAAGGGTAAACAAAAGAAATATCAATCACATCATATACATAAGAACATAACTTTTAGAAATCTTAACCTGCAAAAGAAATCATAATTTCATATCATGGGTTAAATCATTGTAGTGAAATGTAATCCCAATAATCATAACTTAAAACATGAAACTTTGTGGCATACACACATAATCGTAGAGAATCATTTCTTATTAGTCAAGACTCATTGCCAAGATTATCTTAGTGGACAAAGTCCATTTCTGAACCGAGTTCACTCCTCGTTTCAGTCCTTTTTCACTGAACCGGTTTAACCTGCCGTTCCAGCCATGTCTATCTCATGAGATATAAAATCTTTACCCAATGTATTGCAGGGATATATAGGTCCCACCCATCTCATAATGATACCATTCTTATGTGTGCCATAAAATCATAAATCATACATCATTGCATAACCCATGTAATGAAAATGGGATTCTTAAACATCATTCCATCATAACAAAATCCATATAAGATAAAAGGACATCATAAAAATAATTCCATCACAACAGAATAAAATCAATGTAAAAATAGGGATATAAACATAACCCTATATTACCTTAGATGGAAAATAATTTTGATAAAACACTTGAACTCCATTCTTGAGGAAAATATCCTTTCTACTTCAAAAACATTTTTCCTTTCTAAACATGTCATACAATTTTAAACTAAAAGAAGTTGATTAAAAATAAACTTGAAAACTTGTAAAGGAAGCTTCTTGGAAATAATGTTTTAAAATCCATTCATGCCGTATAAGTTAAAAAACATTATTCTTATACTTTTGTCGGAAAAGTAAAAAAGTACCTCGTATGAAAAACGACAAAAGATTCATTTCATATCTTTTACTAAAAACTCACCAAAGGGTAAAATAGGTTTTAAACAATTGTAGGTGGATGGAAATAATATTACATATTGAGGAAACAGGGATTTGGATGATAAAATACACCCCAGTAAATTCAAAAGTAAAAACAATCTCGGATAAAAATGAGATTCTGATATTTTCCTTACCTTAGGTCCGATTTGTTTCGTAAGTGTCCGAACCTCCTGTATAATGATTTAAATAATGTCATTAACTTATTCCAGAATCATACTCATTGTTATGATATCATATATGGTTCACTTATGACTTTATATTACCTGTTCTTTTGTAAATTCCATGTTAAAGAGCGTTTTGGGTAAAATTGTTTCATTTGTCTTCCGTGTTTTGACTTGTAATTATTCATATGATTACTTAGATCATGATTACTTAATTCCAGAATGTAAAAAAAACATGATTTATATATAATATATATTCAGAATATACATATATATAATAAATCAGTAAATGGAAAGAAATACATCGTTCATGGAGACGGTAGGTCGTATGTACGCATGAACGCTGTTTTCGTTACCTTATTGAGTTGAATGGAATTAAGTAGATGACATATATAGAAACAGAACCCTATATTACCTTAGATGGGAAATAATTTTGATAAAACACTTGAACTCAATTCTTGAGGAAAATATCATTTCTACTTCAAAAAAATTTTCCCTTTCTTAACATGTCATATAACTTTAAACTAAAAGAAGTTGATTAAAAATAAACTTTAAAACTTGTAAACGAGGCTTCTTGGAAATAATGTTTTAAAAATCCATTCATGTCGTATAAGTTAAAAAAACATTCTTCAAGTACTTTTTTCGGAAAAGTCAAAAAGTACCTCGTACGAAAAACGACAAAAGATTCCTTTCATATCTTTTACTAAAAAATCACCAAAGGGTAAAATAGGTTTTAAACAATTGTAGGTGGATGGAAATAATATTACATATTAAGGAAACATGGATTTGGATGATAAAATACACCCCAGTAAATTCCAAAGTAAAAACAATCTCGGATAAAAATGAGATTGTGATATTTCCCTTACCTTAGGTCTGATTTTCTTCGTAAGTGTCTGAACCTCCTGTATAATGATTTAAATAATGTCATTGACTTATTCCAGAATCATACTCATTATTATGATATCATATATGGTTCACTTATGACTTTATATTACCCGTTCTTTTGTAAATTCCATGTTAAAGAGCGTTTTGGGTAAAATTGTTTCATTTATCGTCCGTGTTTTGACTTGTAATTATTCATATGATTAATTAGATCATGATTAATTAATTCCAGAATATAAAAAATGATTTATATATAATATATATTCAGAATATACATATATATAATAAATCAGTAAATGGAAAGAAATACATCGCTCATGGAGACGGTAGGTCGTACGTACGCATGAACGCTGTTTTCGTTTCCTTATTGAGTTGAATGGAATTAATTAGATGACATACATATATATAAACACAAATATAGTATAATTATTATGTCATATATTTCATGATTAATTATTATATATACTTTATAATCATTCATGAATGGTTAAAGTGGAGAATGAATCTCATCGCGTTGTGGAGACGGTAGTCCGTACGTACGCACGAGCGATGATATCGTTCTCATGATCATGGGACTGTATTGGAGTGCATGTATACTATTTCAGAATTAATATCAATTTAAAATAATAATATATAGTTATTATTTACACCATTATACTCATCCAAGTAAGGTGGTGGTGGAAAATAGATTTCACCACGGCATGGAGACGGTATTCCATACGTACGCACGCGCGGTGATTTCGTTTTCCGTAGGGTGGATAGATGGTGAAATAGGGTTGTTTCATACTTATAATAACATATCAGTGTATGATTGAGACTGATGTTATTACTTCATAATGAAAAAACCTAAGAAGTAGAAGTGGAAGAATAAATAAAGTTCAATGAATCGGTAACGGACATTACCTCTTCTTTGAAGCGCCTCTTTGAGATCTCCTTTTAGGGAACTACAATTGGTCTTTGAGGAAGACCAGAACCTCTAGGATGTTTCTAGGGAAGTGGAGAAGATAATTTGGAAGGGGTTGGCCAAGCTTGAAGGCTCAAAGTGGTGTGAGGAGGAGAGGGAGGGGGTGCCCTTTTATAAGGGAGGAGAGGGGCTCCTTTAGAAAAACTAAAAATATTATTTTATTATAAAGCCAAATTCGGTTTTAAATAGCTCCAAATTAATTTATTTCGAAGCTAAGGTGGGTATGGGTCGAAATAATCTCATCCAATAGAATTTAGACAAGTTTAGGTTCCTATTTTAACCTTATCATTTATATTTAACTTTAAGTTAGATAATTTTACTTTTACTGTATCTTCTTGTTTTCTTACACTATAAGGTTAATAAACTTTCAATATCAAGCCGAACGAACCCCAAGTTGTTTATTATTAATATATATAACCTTATCTATGTCATTTGGCCGAACCTTATATTTTTAGGAATAAAATAAAAATTAATAATATAATATTTGTTTTAAAAACTATTTTATGTGAATTCTGACACTATTTGGTAATTGATTTTTGTGAAAATCATAACAGAATTATTAGTTCGAAAAAAATTAATTAAATCAATAATAACATGTCATATTAACATAGAAAATTAGTTTAATTCATAAAAAGTCTCAAATTAAATTTATTTGGGTATTTATAACATCAATTATATCAATATTTCATTAATAAGATAATTACTTCATCATTGTTGTGTCATAAATAAATTAATATATTTAATGTCTAAAAATTATAAATAAAATCCCATTATGTTGGAAATCGTTTTAGATTTTAATTAATCTTTATAGTCGAATTTATCTTATGTATAACCCCATATTAAAAATGATTTACTTATTAAGCTTTGATTTTAACTATTTTAACCCTTCTTTAAATAAATTAATAATAAATGTCCTAATCTAATCCAAGTGGGCCTAAATGATCATATTTTATTCCTAAGGCTGTTTTTGGTCGAATTAAACTTATCCAATAGAATTAGGACATATGTTAGGGTAATAATAATAACATTTTTACCCTTAATTACCCTATTTACTTTTAACCGTGGTAAAAAAAAGTAAAAAGTTACTATTCACCAAAAATTATTTTCATCTCATTGAACCACATTTTACATAATAACATCAATTCTGTCTCTCAAATTTTTGTAATTCCACTCACAGAAGCGGTAAAATTAAGTTTTATGAAAAATTCATTTTTTAACTACCACTTAGTGGTTTCACTATTCATCAAAAAATGAAAGTTTCCAGAAAAATACAAAAAATTAGGCCTAAGATATATTTGATATTATGAACTCAAAAATGATGTCTATTTTACCAAATTCAAAACATATCAGTTGCATTAATTAATTTAAAAATTAATTCCCATCGTCAAAACAAATAGCGTGTTCTTAAGAGATAATAACTATCAAAAGATTGAAACTTGTTTATGTCTGGTTTAAATGTAGAATTACATACAATGACCAAAATTGTATTAAATTGTAAAAATATATTCTAAATATACTTTAAAACCACTCAAATTAATAATTTATCACTATTAATTATTTCGATTAAAAAGGTTGTTTTTAATTAAAATTTAGTGATTTTCACTATTCATCAGAAAATGAAAGTTATCCGAAAAGTACCAAAATTTCACCTTAGGCTAAATTCGATATTCCGAATCCAAAAATGAATTCCATTTTGAGAGATAAAATTTCTAAAATTTTAAAAGTTAGTTATTACTATTCATAACGGCTAGTTTTAATAATATTTTAATAGCATATCGTTGTTTAGTGAAACTCGGTATTGCGTACTACACACGCTATCGAGGAAGGTCGCGATTGCATGTAATGCAAGTAAAGTCAAGGATGCATGTTGTGCAAGCTCCTTTTGGTGTATCATACAACACAAGACATTAATGAAATTAAAACGAATATTTTTCATAAAATCTCGGGATGTTACATTCTACCCCCCTTAAAATGAATTTCGCCCTCGAAATTCGTCGGGGTTATAAATGGTTTACTATTCGAATGTTTCTTTAATATAAACCCACATCTTAAAAATGAATACCAAAACCAATCTTTAAAAACGAAAGTATGAAATGTAATGTTTACCCAAATAAACTAATCACTGGGTTTCCACATAGGTGAAAATATGGATATGGAAGAGAAATCTAACCATCATGTTTTGATGGAGAGTGGTAGAGAACATGGCTATGGAAAAGCCAGAAATCACAAATCCAGAAATTTGTGACGATCTAAGGTACCATCTGATTCATCAGATATAAGAGCACTAGGACAACATTTTTGGTTTTCAAGATCATTTCCCTAAAGTTGATGAAATTGGAATTAAAAGAAATACTTTCATGATTTTGGTATAGTCCACTGTTGGTCATTCTTTAGACAATTTCCACTTCATATCATAAATAAATGAAGTTGAATTTGTCATTCGTGATGTGTTAGCAGATCATGTGATAGAATGATGGGTCATTCCATCTGTCTCAAACAAAATGTTAGAAAAGTAATCAATAAAATACATAAGTTCATCTATAGTGAGATTAATCATATATGGTTCCTAAAATGGACGTATACTTCATATATCATACTGCTTAATATAATAAAACTAGTTTCTACAAAACAAGGACTTCTTGTAGGCCAGTGGTAGGCGATAAAAGCCAGTCGCTCTTCGGTTGTGGGTTCGATTCCCACAGCCTTGTCCGACGCGATGGGTTATCGCCCGTCCTGCAGGTTGTCCTTTTTCTAAAACTACATTACTATAACATCCCATAGATAATATCGAAAAAAACTCATATCCTTAAACAATAATAACTTATGTCTAACATAATATATTCCAATATTTAAGCTTATCTAAAATACTTTGGTCCAAGCTCATAGTATAAAGAAAATGATTACTTGAAATGTCACATAACAATCACGTGAATGCCATCATTTATCCCCAATATATCATAAGATATATCTTGTTGGTCAAATTACAATCATGTGAATACCTTAATCATGTATTCTCTTGAAGAATGAATACTCATTAATTGAACCATAGTGAAAACATGAATGCAGTTAAATGTTAACACTTTCCACATACCAAAATCCTCAAAATTCTATATACTCAAACCATGATATCACTTAGTCCTTATATCAATCATGAGCTCATGAATACTATCAAACATTTCATTTTCTCCTTATCCCTTCAATATGCGCATATCATCTACTTTCCAAAATATTTGAATCACTTTTCATGGTTACAGGTACCTTAAAATTATTGAAAACCACAATAGAATAATACAAAAATATTCTAATACACAATAAAAGTACCTCAAAAACATTATTCTTGAATACCAATACATAAACACTTCAATCCATCCTCTTGAATTATTGTCCTGGAATAAGTCCTTCCTTGATTTAGAAGTAACTTTTTAGGTCAGGGCATTGAGTTGGGTAATGCCCATGTTCTCCACAAATAATACATTGAACTCCATAAAAGTCTGTCACTCTATGACCCTTTTCTCCACGCAGATAACATCAGTCCCTCCATTTGATGTATTCCTCAAGGTTCTTCTTCCTTTCTTTAAAAATCTCAATCTTCCTTTCTTTATGCTCCTCAACATGCGAACATGCATAATATTCTATCTTCCTTTTATTTGATGAATTAGGAATACCACTAAATTTCACCTTGTTAATCATATATCGCGATGACTGATTCGGCATAATCACAATATCCTTCTCTCTAGGCATTACACAATTTTGTTGCTCAGAGTCACCAATTTGTCCATTGGATTCAATGTTAACCGAATTCTTTCTGGTTCCCTCCATTGACTAAAACACAAAAAGAATTCTGTGAGAGGAAAAGATCATGCTAGGGAAAACAACATAGTAAAGGGGGTGTACCCTCAATATCTAACATCTTAGGTTAAATTCTAAGAACGTTACCGTAGTTCTTGGACTATATCCTATACGTATACTTATCCTTAGGGACATCCCTAGACATACCTTAGAAATATCTCTAGGGATCTCACTAACGTTTTTGCATCCTATTTTCCAAAGGTTAACTAAACCTTTACTCTGATACCAACTGTAGAGACACGAATCTTAACGTACATGGACATTACATTACTTTTGCGGAATACTTAGTACATAACAAAAACACACACACACAAGGATCGTAATAGTTTAGTGTCTTTGGAAACTCAGAATATAATCTTCTAATCGTGGTGAAAGATCTTCAACATATCCCATAAATATCTTCCTTTTTTTACCTAAAACATTTTTTTATATCCTGGGGAAAAGAAAACATAAAAGGGTGAGCTCAAATGCTCAGTAAGGGTAAACAAAAGAAATATAAATCACATCATATACATAAGAACATAACTTTTGGAAATCTTAACCTGCAAAAGAAATCATAATTTCATATCATGGGTTAAATCATAGTAGTGAAATGTAATCCTAATAATCATAACGTAAAACATGAAACTTTGTGTCATACACATATAATCATAGAGAATCATTTCTTATTAGTTAAGACTCATTGCCAAGACTATCTTAGTGGACAAAGTCCATTTCTAAACTGAGTTCACTCCTCATTTCAGTCCTGTTTCACTGAACTAGTTTAACATGTTGTTCCATCCATGTCTATCTCATGAGATATAAAATCTTTACCCAATGCATTGGAGGGAGATATAGGTCCCAACCATCTCATAATGATACCATTCTTATGTGTGCCACAAAATCATAAATCATACATCATTGCATAACCCATGTAATGAAAATGGGATTCTTAAACATCATTCCATCATAACATAATCCATATAAGATAAAAGGACATAATAAAAATAAATCCATCATAACATAATCAAATCAATGTAAAAATAGGGATAGAAACAGAACCCTATATTACCATAGATGGAAAATAATTTTGATAAAACACTTGAACTCCATTCTTGAGGAAAATATCCTTTCTACTTCAAAAACATTTTTCCTTTCTTAACATGTCATACAATTTTAAACTAAAAGAAGTTGTTTAAAAATAAACTTGAAAACTTGTAAAGTAAGCTTCTTTGAAATAATGTTTTAAAAATCCATTCATGCCGTATAAGTTTAAAAAAACATTCTTCTCGTACTTTTGTTGGAAAAGTCAAAAAGTACCTCGTACGAAAAACGACAAAAGATTCCTTTCATATCTTTTACTAAAAACTCATCAAAGGGTAAAATAGGTTTTAAACAATTGTAGGTGGATGGAAATAATATTACATATTGAGGAAACATGGATGTGGATGATAAAATACACCCCAGTAAATTTCAAAGTAAAAACAATCTTGGATAAAAATGAGATTGTGATATTTCCCTTACCTTAGGTCCGATTTGCTTCGTAAGTGTCCGAACCTCCTGTATAATGATTTAAATAATGTCATTGACTTATCCCAAAATCATACTTATTGTTATGATATCATATATGGTTCACTTATGACTTTATATTACCCGTTCTTTTGTAAATTCCATGTTAAAGAGCGTTTTGGGTAAAATTGTTTCATTTGTCGTCCGTGTTTTGACTTGTAATTATTCATATGATTACTTAGATCATGATTAGTTAATTCCAGAATATAAAAAATGATTTATATATTATATATATTAAGAATATACATATATATAATAAATCAGTAAATGGAAAGAAATACATCGTTCATGGAGACAGTAGGCCGTACGTACGCATGAACGTTGTTTTCGTTTCCTTATTGAGTTGAATGGAATTAAGTAGATGACATACATATATATACACATATATCCAGTATCATTATTATGTCATATATTTCATTATTAATTATTATATATTCTTTATAATTATTCATGAATGGTTAAAGTGGAGAATAAATCTCATCGCGTCGTGGAGACGGTAGTCCATACGTACGCACGAGCGATGATATCGTTCTCATGATCGTGGGACTGTATTGGAGTGTATGTATACTATTTAATAATCAATATCACTTTAAAATAATCATATATAGTTATTATTTACACCATTATACCTATCCATGTATGGTGGTGGTGGAAAATAGATTTCACCACGGCGTGGAGACGGTATTCTGTACGTACGCACGCGCGGTGATTTCGTTTTCTGTAGGATGGATAGATGTTGAAATAGATTTGTTTCATAATTATAATAACATATCAGTATATGAGTGATACTGATGTTATTACTTCATAATGAAAAAACCTAAGAATAAGAAGTGGAAGAAGAAATAAAGTTTAAAGAATCGGTAACGGACATTACCTCTTCTTTGAAGTGCCTCTTTGAGATCTCCTTTTAGGGCACTAAAATTGGTCTTTGAGGAAGACCAGAACCTCTAGGATGTTTCTAGGGAAGTGGATAAGAGAATTTTTCAGGGGTTGGCCGAGATTGAAGGCTCAATGTGGTGTGAGGAAGAGAGGGAGGGGGTGCCCTTTTATAAGGGAGGAGAGGGGCTCCTTTGGAAAAACTAAAAATATTATTTTATTATAAAGCCAAATTCGGTTTTAAATAGCTCCAAATTGATTTATTTCAAAGATAAGGTGGGGATGAGTCTAAAGCCTTTCATCCAATAGAATTTAGACAGGTTCAGGTTCCTATTTTAACCTTATCATTTATATTTTACTTTAAGATAGATAATTTTACTTTTACCGTGTCTTCTTGTTTTCTTGAACTATAAGGTTAATAATCTTACTATATCAAGAAAAAAGAACCACAAGTTGTTTATTATTAATATATATAACCTTATCTAAGTCATTTGGCCGAACCTTAGATTTTTAGGAATAAAATAACAATTAATAATATAATATTTGTTTTAAAAACTATTTTATGTGAATTTTGACACTATTTGGTAATTGATTTTTGTGAAAATCATAACATAATGATTATTTCGAAAAAAATTAATTAAATCAATAATAACATGTCATATTAACATATAAAATTATTTGAATTCATAAAAAGTCTGAAATTAAATTTATTTGGGTATTTATAACATCAATTATGTCAATATTTCATTAATAAGATAATTACTGCATCATTATTGTGTCATAAATAAATTAAATTATTTAATGTCTAAAAATTATAAATAAAATACCATTATGTTTGAAATAATTTTAGATTTTAATTAATCTTTATATTCGAATTTAACTTATGTATAACCCCATATTAAAAATGATTTACTTATTAAACTTTGATTTTAACTATTTTAACCCTTCTTTAAATAAATTAACAATAAATGTCCTAATCTAATCCAAGCGGGCATAAATGATCATATTTTATTCCTAAGGTTGTTTTGGTCGAATTACACTTATCCAATAGAATTAGGACATGTGTTAGGGTAATAATAATAACATTTTTACCCTTAATTACCCTATTTACTTTTAACCGTGGTAAAAAAAAGTAAAAAGTTACTATTCACCAAAAATTATTTTCATCTCATTGAACCACATTTTACTTACTAACATCAACCGTGTCTCTCAGATTTTTGAAATTCCACTAACAGAAGCGGTAAAATTAAGTTTTATGAAAAATTCATTTTTTTAACTACCACTTAGTGGTTTCACTATTCATCAAAAAATGAAAGTTTCCAGAAAAATACCAAAAATTAGACCTAAGCTATATTTGATATTATGAACTCAAAATTGATGTCTATTTTACCAAATTCAAAACATATCAGTTGAATTAATTAATTTAAAAATTAATTCCCTTCATCAAAATAAATAGCGTGTTCTTAAGAGATAATAACTATCAAAAGATTGACACTTGTCTATGTCTGGTTTAAATGTATAATTACATCCAATGACCAACATTGTATGAAATTGTAAAACTATATTCTAAATATACTTTAAAACCACTAAAATTAATAATTTATCACTATTAATTATTTCAATTAAAAAGGTTGTTTTTAATTAAAATTTAGTAATTTTCATTATTCATCAGAAAATGAAAGTTATCCGAAAAGTACTAAAATTTCACCTTAGTCTAAATTCGATACTCCGAATCCAAAAATGAAGTCCATTTTAAGAGATAAAATTTCTAAAATTTTGAAAGGTGGTTATTAATATTCATAACGGTTAGTTTTAATAATATTTTAATAGCATATCGTTGTTTAGTGAAACTCTGTATTGCGTACTACACACGTTATCGAGGAAGGTCACGATTGCGTGTAATGCAAGGCAAGTCAAGGATGCGTGTTGTGCAAGCTCCTTTTGGTGTAGCGTACAACACAAGACATTAATGAAATTAAAAAGAATATTTTTCATAAAATCTCGGGGTGTTACAATTTAGTTTTGTAGAAGAGTAATAAAAATATTAATGAAATCGAAAAAGTAATAGTAGTATAAAAATATATAAAACATGGGAAGATTGAAAAAATTAGAATATTTATAATCATAAAGAATGTAATTTTGTATATTTAAAATTATATAACTATTATTCAAGAAAATATAACTTTTAATGAGGAAATTGATGTTATAGAGTCTATAGAAACAATGTTAATGTGGGATGGTATAACATGTAACATCGAAAAAGAATGATAGGGAAATAATTCGTGGGGATTCAAAAAAAATTCTAAATGGTCATGTGAGAAAACACCTGAAAGAGATGGTTAATTTTTAAAATTATTTTGAATATCATTGAAAACATCGGGAAGATATGATTAACCAGTAAATAACTGCAAAAAATTGTCTCATCGTTATAACATGAAAAATGTGAATATAGAATCAATGGGTAACAACATGAGAAATAAATAGATGTTAATATATCCTGAAAAATTAGAAAAAATTACTATATTTTTATATTTGTTTTCTTTACCATCACATATATTAAATAAATAAAATATCCTAATGGGGTTACAATAGTATATTTAAGGAGTTATTATATCCTATAATAGTGGACCACCGATTGTCGAAGGATTTGGATTCACAATGATTTTTAAGAAGACATCCAATGATGTTAATTTATATGTCTATATATAGATATATCCCTTGAGTTTTTATTGTCATTGTGAGAATGGGAATTAGGTGACTTATTTTATTGATGGATTTTTCATAATAACGTTGAAAGTTGGCATGATCAAAATAAATAGGGAGTGGAGATGTAATTATCTATTTCAACATTCCTATAATCAACATACTGACTGAATGAGTTTGAAGGAATAATATTCATTATTAGAAATAATTATTTCTCGTTCATTGAAAAATAACATAGGTAATATAATTATGTGTAATTTGTTGATTTTTTATTTAAAGATATAACGTTAAAGGATACTCACATAGAACACATTACACTATGGAATAATTGTAAAATGGATTCAAAAAACAGTGTAGATAATGAAAATTCAGCCTGTTGGGTTAGTGTAATCATATGTGAAAGTAAAATGTGTTTGAATTATTCTTCTAAATATATTTATTTCATATATTTTTTATTAGATAACTCATATGACATATTTTATATTTTATATTACTAAATAAAATGATATTTAGAGACTTAAAAACATCCAATAATGTTTTAGAATAAATTATGATGTTCTAAAAAATAGTGACATATATCAATAGATTAAAAAATAAAAATAAAAATTGTATAATATCATGATATGTATGAAATAATTCATGGTTATATATTTTTATAGACCCCCAATAACATGGATTAGTTGTGTGAAATAATAGGTGTTTGTACAGAAAGGGATAAATTGTGATATCAGAGTATAGATCTTCAAATTTTATTAATGTCATAAATTAACGATGTGTATGTATATTGATAATTGATACATTATCTAACTAGATTTGAATAATAATACATTTGAGATATGGTTCAGTAAAATGTAATTGAAATAAATATTTTATTTTCCTAGAATACCTTTTAATGTCAAGATGAAAGGAAAAATATTGAGTTTATCCTTTCAGTTATTTGATAAAAGAATATTGAATATAAAATAACTCAAAATGAAGCGTTAAAATTTTTAATGAATTAATTTTAGAACAATAATTAAAAACTTAAATCATTATTTCCAATTAATGTTGATGTTGGTGGAGATCATAGAGAGAATAAGTGATAATGTGGGAGTATTCTAAAACGACATATTGATTACTAAAATTCTAACAATTATTTTAAAATATCTGTATATGAGGAAAGACCTAGGGAAGGTGAAACTATATATTTAGATAATTTAACCATATACGAAGAAAATAATATTGTTGGGGATATTTGAAATAGTGTTCAAACCTGAAAGATTTTGTGAAATTATAATCGTTACATCTGCATTTTTGAATTTGTATTAGAGTCTGTTGAATATTACTTCCTTTTTAATAATTAAAGAACCTTTGTTGAAGAAGATATTTAACTTATTTATAATAATTATTCTTAGTATTTTGTGCTACCATCTAATGATAAAAAAGTGAATTTTTTGGGTCGATTTATGAAAATATATTCAATGATAAAGGAGTAGTTTCATGGACCGGTAAAAATTTTAAATATTGAGAAATATATTATTTATAATTAATTTACTAAATCCAATATCTTTTATCTAGACGTAACATATAGTTTTTCTTGAGCTTCATGAAAAATTGAGTTTATTTTTTCTTACCCTTGACATATAGTTTAAATGAAATGTGACACAACATTAAAACATTACAATTTAATATGATAGTTATCATTATTTTATTTTAATGGTGGGTTTTAATAGTATTAAATAAATTATGTAGATATATATTTATCACAAGTATATAAAATGAATTATTTTGGGAATTATAAATGAAAATTAATACTATTTTATAGTAATATATATAATTTTCTGACGAAATAATTTAATTCAAAAATAATTTTTAACATGAATATATAAAAACAATAACAGTTGGATAATTATTAAAATTTAATCTAAATACTGTATAATCAAAAAAATGTTTAACATTCATCTTATGTGTTTCAATACAAGTGATATGAATAAATCAAAATTTATACATAAAAACCACATTTTGTAAAAAAATAAAATTTCCATTTTAATACCTATTTTAAAATTTATTTGTCTAATTCAAAAAATATATTTTAAAAAATTGACTTAATTTATGAAACCAACATGTAATAATTATTCTAAATTTAATTTTTTATGATTTTTCTATGATGATAAATTTATCAATGAATTGTGAAAAAACTTGTTTCAATTAGAAAATTTTATTTTTTATATAGAATGTATAGGTGTAAAAATTATATTATTATAGTATTAAATATGACAATTATTCCAATATATATCTATATACAGAATTTATTACATTTTAAGAAATATAATATTAAATTCTGTAATAAATTGTTTTTAAACATTTTATCATTTTACTTGTGAAAATACGGTTTCTCACTATATCTATATGTTCATTTTAAATTTATATTCTTCCAAATATTCTATTTAAATAATTAAAAATAGATCATATATTTGTAATAATAATAATTTATATATTCTAATAATATATATTAAAAATTTTATTATAATGAATTATAAATACAGGTAAAATTATTTACCATGTTTAGTGTGAATATGGGTTTACCATGGTTTAAAATAAAGATATACTCATTAAAAATGGCTCAAAACATTCTATACACACTTTTGTAGGACATATTTTTACCCTTAATATTTTTGGATTTCTAAATATGAATTTTATTTCCATTTTTGATAATAAATCATTCGTAAACATATTTCATTTAAAAAATTACATTTTTCCACTCACCTTACTAAAAAGGCACCCCTTTCCACTCTTATTTAAACATATTAAACCTATTTTTTTGTATAATACCTACCTAAATAAGTTGTACAACTACATAATATCATCCTTGAATAATTATTCTTTCATATATACATCCTAATAAAGAGTTATCTCTAAACTAAAATAAGTTTCCTAAAGAAGATGTAACATCCCTAACCGAGCATTTTATTTAATTTATTACTCTACCACATCAAATTATTATTTAACAATGTGGATAATATAACCCATAAATATTCTATATAATTATCTATTTTTACATTAATGTAATGACCTATATCAGTCAACTATAACATTAGTAGATTTATGAAATCATCATCTGTGTGTATAGTATGATACTCTCTCACGAACCATTGTTATAAATTTTTTGTTACCAAATATCACAACTGAATATAATGATGGATTTACTTATATATTATATTAATGATATTATAATTATATTAGAAAAAAATTTATATTATTCTATTTTTCATCACATTCTTTTGAAATGTGATGACATCAATTCTTTGTACGGTAGACTACAACCTTGTAGAGTGATGTGATTCATTCATCACATATGAATTTTAGGGAAGGGGATAATGAAGAATATAAATTAAAATCTGTAATATAAATTAAAATAAAATTACTAATAAATGTTAATATATAATTTATCCTTAAATTATTCAATTAGTAAATTCAATGGAAACATCATTCATGCAAACGTATACCCTATCATCTTCATGAATCGTGTATTTTATATTGTATATTTATGTTTAATAAATTTATATAAATACATATATACTGAATATAAATGTTATTTATATCATGGATATAATAATGAAAATTATTGAACCGTGATCATTATAATAAGGCTAAAAATTCCATATCAAAGCATATACGAAAAACAACGCATTAATTACCAAAAACAAGACATTAAGAAGGAAGTGTTCATAAATATGTAATAGAAGGTCATAAGTAAATCATATATGGTATAATATATATAATCACAGTTCTATAATATATGTGTTATAATTTTTTTATTATTCAATAGGTTCTAACGTTTACAAAATAATTCAAAACTTCAATTAAGGATTTTTTTCTTAATTATCATTTGTCAAATGAAATGTTGTGTTAAGTGCCTATAAAATATTAAGAATTTTATATAAATACCAAAGGAAATATCATAGCGTGAAATTATATATATCACTAATATTTTATGTTAAATTTTAATATATTCTTTCATGGGTCATATAATTTCAATTTACCAAAAATGGTAAGGGTTTTATGAAACAATTTTATCATTTATCTAAATTATTTATGATTTTGATTACAAGGATGAAATTTTATGATCAATATCTAAAAGAAATTAATTATTTTGTTATACCAAAGTTATTAATCTGGAATATTTCTTTCAATTCATTTGCATATATTTATTCACATAACATTTTAAAATAATGATTTTAAATAATACTAAATTAATTTCACCTTTCGGCCGAAAACCTTTTCTCTTCATTGTCATTTTTTTCATAAAATGTATTAAAAAAATTTATAATATCCCTATATGATAATAAAATTTCATTTTTACATTTTTATGAATATTTAAAAAACATTATAAAATTATTAATTATTTCATTTTCCAAACAATTTATGAATCACTTTAACAAAAAATGAGAAATGAACCATTTTTTAATATCTATATCATGAATGAAATTTTCAGATTCTATTAATATTATTTGGTTTTAAGATCCCATTATATTTTTTTTCAATATTATTTTCCATGAAAAATATTTTGAAACTATTTTCATTTTTAGCATCTTCAATTTTAAAATTATATTTTACTCAATGTATATTTTTAATAATTTTATAGATTACAATAAATTTTTTTATTTTTTTAAAGAAAATAATTAAAAAAAAAATTATAAATTATAGTTTGAAAAAATTATTTTAAATGACAGTCTGTTTTCATTAATAAATAATCCATTTGATCATTCAAAATTATTTTCCATCTATGATGAAATCATTTGATGTTATGTGTGATTTATATGGGGATATGATCCAATGTTTCAACTCATATTATCTATCTAGATAGATTGTGTTTATGATGATAATATGATTACGAAAATTGTTTCTTTTCATGGGTTTAGGTTTGATAAAATTATTATAAATTTCACTTCTTTTTTCGAGGGTTTATGATATCGTTTAAATCATTAAATGATTATGAAGCTTGATTCTTTTCCACTATTTATAAAATAAAGAATTGATTATGAAACACATTTGTTTTTATGAGTTATGATATGATGATTTTTTTATATTCTTAGGTTAAAAATATGAATTATTTTCATTATTTTATGGCTGGGACCTATATCTCCCTTCAATTCATTGGTTAATGATTAATAGTATATGATCTCAATATTCATCCTAGAGGTTATACAAAACCTGAAAGTTGGTACATGAGAGGCTATCCCAAACCTGATAGAGTGTTCATGAGAGGTTATCCTGAGCCTAAAAGAGGTTACACAATAGGTTATATCATTCCCAATAGATGGTTCATTAGAGGTTTTCCCAATCATTATGATGGTACAAAGGTGGTTATCAAAATCCTAACCTGTTATTAATTCCATGGTGGTTATATATAACATTGTATTTTCTATGACTATGTATATGAATAAACACAATAAATTATGCCAATTTATGCTCTCACATCTCATGGTCTCTGATTTAATTAAATTTTATGTCTTACAATCTACCTGAAGTTATGTAATTTATCATATTTATTGAATATGATATGCGGTGTATGTTTTCTCTGTGCTATTATTCTGTTCATTTACTCATATTCATGTATTACATTGAAATATATATTTTTTAACCTTACTAAGATTCTGATATCACCCTATCTTATGTTTCCTTTTCAATTGATATGATAAAAGGTATTATGTATTATATTTAAAAGAATGGTTCTAATTATGAATGACATAGTGGGGGGGTGGAGTACCTCGCTTTTGGAATTTTTCTAATGTGTCCATCATAAAAAATTAATTATAAGTAAATTATTCTAGCTCAGATCATTATTTTATGTTACTAATATTCATATACTAATATTTAATATTAATTTCTGAGAAGGATGGGGTCTCTCTGGTGGGTATTAAATAGATTATAAGTTAACCATTAGAATATAGGATGGTAAAACATTAGTTATATACATAGGTATATTTATAATGATATGTCAATGGATATGTCTAAGTATTAGTATACAGATGTGTCGATGTATAGGAAAATGTACTGAAATATTATAAATGGTATAATGAGTGGTTTCAATGCAATTACATCCCTTTTTATATATTACAAGTGTATTTGAATTTTTAACAAATGTACCATGGCTCAATAACTCTTAAAATAGTGAATTAAGATGAACTTTATCATCAAATTCTATAGGAAAATAGTCCATGATAGTCTGTTATTTGAACAATCCTATGAAATATAATTGGAAATTTCCATTCTCATTATAAAAAATCATGATATGTTTCAATAATGACCATGAATGACGTAGGTTAACCCTGTAAATCCATTGATTCAAAAGAAGGATTAATGGGTTTGACATCCTAAAATTTATTTCTCATGATTGTGTTTTTCCCTAATATTATTATTGTTTATAAAACTATGATTTGTTGTTTCATTCAATTTCTATAACTAGATATAATAATTTTAATAGTAAATTTAATGGGAAATTCAGTTTTATTGTAAACTAAATTGGATTATGAATGGGGAGGAAGATATTGTAATTATACATTAATATGTATCATGATATATTATTACCTACATGAAATTTAGTGATAATCATAATGCAAAAAACTATAGTGAATTATAATTTTCAAAAATTTATAATGGTAAAAAACATGGAAGAAAGAATATTCATCTTTTAATTTTCATTGAATATTAGAAGAAAAATAGATAAATGTATCACAAATAGAGGGGAAGATATTTTATAATTGGAATTGAAGGCCCTATTGAAATGAATATCCATGGAATTTAATGTATTATATTTTGGTAACATGGAATGTATTCAATTTAATTCACAAACTACATCCTATACCATATATAATGGGAAGTAATATTCTATTTAAATTTATGAATTGAAATTATTTAGGTGTTTATGTGTTAGGATTAATGAAATATGCAATGGAAGTTTTTTAGTAATTTCGATTTTGTTATAAAAATTTGGATATATTTAATTATTTTGGTAATTTTGGATGAATATATGTCATCATTTAAGACTAACATAATAGTTATGGATACCATAATGGGATTATGATATAAATTTTGATCATGTTTTCAATGTAGGAGAGAATATTTTTTTTTGATTTTATATGATGGGATTTTATCATGGTTAATGTTGTTTTGAGAGAAATATATGGCATAATAATACTTATATTTTGAGGAGGAATTCTGATTTTGTCGAAATATGATTAAAGGTGTTATTAAACATTACATTTAATTTTAAATTTGATATTTTTTTAATTATAGGAATTTTATATTTTTTAACATTTTGATTAATAATATTTTGGAAAATGGATAACCTGAAATCCAAGAGACAAACTTTAATATCTTGTATAGTCATGGGGATGGTGCAGATGAATGATTGGTGACCTAGTTATAATAAAATCCATGTGTTGTATTGTACATGGATGTCACTTAATTGTTGCGCCAATCCCGGTGGACTACATGGCCTCAAGAGTATCTCCTCAAATTCTAGAGGCTCCCAACTAGTAGCGAGGGCCTTGTGTGTGTTCATGGGGAGAAAAACCCCTCATTACCAGAGTGTAGAAAAATAGATAAATAATTAAAGAGGTCAATATTGGAAATAATAGACATAAATAGTGGAACCACACTACATTAATAAATAGTCCAAGATAACAATAACTAAATCAATTGAAATAACTTATGATTATTTTTCATATAAATATAAAATTAGAAAACATGGATAAAATATAGTTGTAATAAAAAGTACCATAAAAGTATAATGGAACCCAAATTTCAATCCCATGACTCCATACCTCAAAGTCAATAATCTATTATCATGATCAATCATAAAAATCAAAGAATCATGTGTTTGAAGTTTTATTCTTCCCTTTATCAAAATCATCACTCATGTAATTTTTCCAAGGTACCAATAAATTATCAAAGAGGGTGTGAGATAAATCTCAACGGGCCACCACCATGGGTTTCTATAACATTTTTCATGTGTAATAGAAATGAAACAGTGTGAAAGAATGAAAATATAATGTAAAATAGTGAAATGTAACTATATAACAATGTACATGATCCATCCCTATGTTGGTGTATGAACATGTAACCTATTCAGTTTTGTTATTATTACAAGATATAAATATGTCACACATTATCAATAGTGAATGTTATAGGTTGTAACCATGAAAACTGTAGTGATATTTAATAATTATTTTCCAATTAAATAACCAAGGAAATGTAGAAGTCAAGGATTACCAAATCAATAATTATTGTAGCCTAGATGAGGGTTAGAGTGTAATCCAAGGATAATAGTCTAAGTTGTTCCATAATAAGATTCCTACGAAGTCCACGTAGTTCTTCGAATGTAAAATGGGGCTATGGAATGTCTTGGCCCGATGGGATTTAACAATGGAACCTACATGAAAATGACGTATCCAATGAGTTTATACAAGGAAACATGTAATATTAATGAAGGGGTCCTACTGTGTCGTACAAATAATCATGTGTTAGAAACGAATCAGGTTCCAGGTGGGTCTCAACTAAAGAAAGATGCATCATTTAAGCAGAAGGGGTTCTCGAGTTCTCAAGGCATTCCCTATGGAATCCAAGGTGACCTTGAGTTATGAGACTCATATTTTATAATGATTTCATGTATAATTCATATGGTTTAATTCATTACCTTTAATTAGTTTGAAAAGGTTAATTGAGCATGTAACCATTTAATTAAGACGTAATTACACAATATGTTTGTTTGGGTAATTCAATGCCATTCATTACTGTGACTATGCCATGAATCAAAAACCATTAATTTAATCAATTTAATACCTTTTCAACAATGAAGGTTCACTCTGATACCTTCCATTCACATGTTTTGGGGTCCTATTTACATGAAACCTATTATTCAATTATACATAAAAAGCCCATGTGATATACATACTATACTCGAAAATTCCAATTTATCATTAAATTATCAAATTAAAAAACGTACCATAGGCATGTCATGTGGTGAGCATATATGGTACTTTCCATTATGAATGTCACAATTTAAATCATTCCATTTAATATTAAAATGAATACCCTTAGAATGTTTAATCCAAGGATCACCCGAACAATGGCTCCAAAATTTCAAGAAACTAAAATGAAAATTATGGAAAACAACCTACATGGGATGGAAAGAGTTGTGTTTCTATCCACTGACGACATAATAGATATTTGGAAAGAGCATAACCATATGATTATAATTATTATAACCATGGAATATAAATTCAATATACCACATGAAATGATTCGGCGGGCCCCACATATAATTTCCAAAATCCACAAACATGAGGGATGAGTTATAGACCACCAACCATAGGCTTGTACAACTATTTTCATCTATAATTAACCTATAATTTGGGATAGAGTTGAGTGTATCTGAGAACTATAAAAACAAGCACACATTGATAAATTGGTTGGGAGCTAGAGTGACAAAGAATATATAAAAAGGATTCATGTTCTTACCATTGTGTATCCACTATGTCAAACATAAGCTCGAATGGATCCCAGATAGTGGAGATATCTTGATCCCTAGTTTAGGCATTCAAAATTCTACAAGATGATTGAATATGGAATTCATCCAAATGAAAAATTCTATAGGAGGAAAGAGGAGGTTAAATTAAATCATTAATGGTAATAATGTAAAATGACCCTAATTTTTCCATGTGTACTATTTTTCCATGAAATAAGAAAAACTATGATAAAACCATGCATGAGTACCAATATAAGAATGGGAACTAACATGATTAGGTTACATGGTTAGAGAAAAAATGCGCGTACTGTGCGAGATGACTCGTCTTGAAAATACAGACCATCTGCATGGTTGGATCAAACCATGCGGTCATCCTATATGGTTTACTATAACCATGTGATATGTCCATTTTTTCCAGAAAGTTATGTCAGATTCTCCAAATATGACCCAAACACTCTTTGGATGTTTTTTAACTCAAATTTCTTCTATATAAGGTAAAAGATAATGAATAACACAAAAATTTAATGAATATATAGCTGAGAGAAAAGCCAAATTCTTTCAAACATCTGGCCAATAAGAATGGTTATTTTTGGAGAAAAATCATAAAGATAGATTTTTTGGTGTATGTATCAAAATTCATAGTATTTAATAAATTTATGCATGAGATATAATGTTCAAAAAGTATTATATAATTATTATTCTTACAAAAAAAAATTGAAAGATATCCCACTTGGATTTTTCATTATACACCCAAAATAATTTAAAGGTCATAATCATAAATGTGTTATACACAACTACCTTATTATATATTAAAATCTTTATCTATCAGAGGATATTTCTCTTCATATTAGCATTTATATATAAAAATTAATATTTTTTAAGGATTTCATGGAGTAAATCATAATATTATAGTATATCAAGATATGAGAATTTCCATAATGTTTTAGAGAAGCCTTCTACATGACATCGGTACAAAACTATGTTTTCAACACTATCAATCATCACTATAAATATATATTGTTTTAGAGAAAAATTCATTCCCAATTGAATATTCGAAAATTTTATTCTATGTATTTAAATGTTCATTGTGATCAAAACCTTCCCCTGGTTGATGTTTTGATGATTAATAGATTTCACTCTAGAATTTAGATTGATCCCTATGAATCCCTTTCTAGAAAGAAGTGTAGAACACCAATATAATATTATAAAGTTTCAAAATGAATGAAATTGGGTCTTGAGATATCTGATGAAATTATGCTGAAGGTTATATCTATTTAGAAATAAGTATGGGGAGAATAAAGTTAACATATATTTTATGTTGATAATCATCAATGATATCTCGAATTTTAGGTTTATGATAATGTTTTTCTAAAAATTTATCAACGGAATAATGGTTAGAATATTCCCTATGTATATTTTCACCATTAAAATTCATGTTTATATTAGGAATGTGGCTTATATTTTGAAATATCCTTTGAACATATATTTTGTTCACGTTGTGTTCCACGCATCTCTTCCAATAAAATATCTATATGATCTATCACAAGTAATGAACAAAAGGTTTTTTCTATTGTACAATTATCATTCTTATGAGAAACAACCATTGGAGATTCTAGATTAAATAGAGAATATTCTATGAAATTTGACCACTCCTTTGGTAAATGTTTTCTTTGGGGAAATCACTAGGTTGAATATGTTTTTTAAAATATGAGGATGTAATTTGGAAAATGTATCCTCAATTGTCAGTACCAATGTGATAAATTTAGAGGGATAAATTCATTATAATGTGGGTAGAATTTGACACAATAATATTTTGTGAAATATATAAATATTCCAGATAAATTTAATTTTTTTTAACTTTTCATTACATGAAATACATAATTTAGATTTTTTTTACAAGCGTCACTGAGTTTATATTTTGTTACTTGAGACAACATGTTTAAATGAAATTTCACATACTATTAAAATATTAGTATTTAATATAATATTTTTTATCGATCCATTGGAATTGTGGTTATAAATATTATTAAAAAAATTATGAAATTATAGGGTGTACACATGTAAATAAAATGGATTATTCAATGAAAAAATTATTTTGGATTAAAATAAAAATTATTTCAAAATAAATAAAATAGTTTTGCTAAGAACATTTTCTATGAAAAAAAATTATTTTTACAAAAATCAATGTACAAAAATCACTTTTGGTAAATTATTTTATTCAAATTTATATATTATTTATGAAATCATATGTTTAATATTCCCTTTTTTACTTTTTTATCCTTCAATCCATTGAGAAAATTGAAACAATGATCATACATATGTATTTCCTACCATCTTCATGAATTGTTTATTTAGGTTCCAATATCTTTCATTTATTGATTTCTATAAATACATATATATATATATATATATAGAATATAAACGGTATTTATATCAGGTTTAACATTTTAGA
Organism: Viscum album; assembly: GCA_963277665.1. Classification (NCBI taxonomy): domain Eukaryota; kingdom Viridiplantae; phylum Streptophyta; class Magnoliopsida; order Santalales; family Viscaceae; genus Viscum; species Viscum album. Next base: position 1,253,222,918 of record OY728157.1, on the reverse strand, counting down.
GATGATGGAACCAACATGAAAGTAATACATCCAAAAATAAAAAATCAAAACTAATATGAAAATCAATGCAGTTATTACCTAAAACAAGACATTGAGATAAAAGGATATTAAATTGGTAATAAAAGGTTATAAATAAATCATCTATTATATGATATATATGTATATATATATACGTATTTTCAATAATAGATGTATAATAAAATTATATATATTATAAATGATGTCAAAATATGTGCAAAACAAGTCGACAATAATGGTCTGGATTTTTGTATAAATTTATTTACTTGTTAAATATGTTGTATTATGAACATATATTTATTTATGACGTGTACTAAAAGACCATTTTATATGTAATATTCTAAAATTAAATATTATCATCAAATTCTATGTTTCATTTATTTTTATTCTTTAATGGGGCATAGAATTCAATGTTACAAAAGTGGTAAAAGTTTTATTATATGATCCCATAATTTATTGGGATTGTTCATGATTTGGATTCCAATAATGAAATATTATAATATATTATCCCAATCCAAAAAGAAAATACATTGGAGGCAATCAGAAAACATACCGAAAAAATAAGGTATAAATGTGGTTATACCAAGCATTTAGTTGGTACAATGGTTGTTAGCCCATTCCTAACATGTTATGAATGTCATAGTGGGTATAATTGACATAATATTTTCAATAATTATTTATATTTGAAAAATAACTATATATTATCCCAATGTTATCATACATTGATCATGATAATTTATTTAATTATGATTTATTTCTTATAGACTACCAGGATTTATTCCCTGACTCTTGTTTATGATATATTATTTATAGGGTATGGTGTGTATATTTTATTTTTATTTTCTCATATTATTATGCACGTGTTACATTGATGACTCCATTTTCTACAATTACTAAGAATCTAATCTCACCCTTCCATTTGTTAAATAATATTCCTCTCTTAATAAGAAATTATAATGACTCATTACTATATCTTCTATAAATTTTTTATATTATTTTATTTATAAATTTAATGAACTAAATCAATTTAAAAAATAAATAATGGTTTCACATTCCTTATAAAAATTAGTGGAATAAAGTAAATAACAGATTGATAAAATGTAATTCATTTTGTGCTAAATAAAAATGTACAACAAGAACACTACCCTAGTGATTTATTTTTTTCTAATAGGTATGTGAATGAAATATAGACACAAAACAATGAAATAATTTAGAGAATATCAATGTTGGCCGACATGTTGAAATAATAAAGGATAGTTAACATTTCCTTGTGGGGTTATAAATATCCACTCATGTATAATATCATGAATGTAACTGGTATAAAGGATAAATTACATTTATAAAGAATATTAATTAACATAAAGAGATGATTTTTAAAATTGATACCCTTCAACTAATGAATAAGTTTAGTAAGACAAATCATATCCTCATTTTGTGGTATTCCATTACAAATAATGTCAATGTAACCATCTCATATCTATTGTATTAATAATCTTGTTATAGGGGATCAACACAATAGTCATTAGTGAGAAAAGCACAATCAATATCATCAGTTACTCATCATTCTCATAAAAACAACATGTTATAAACCAATAATTTATTTTTTACCACAATATCTATTAAAAAAAGAAAAAATACATTAGCATATTTTTTAAATTTGGATGTCTAATGGTGATTAAAATTGTGTATTTTAGAGGAAACAACATAGAGGGAAGGTGAGGGAATTTTATATTTGACATTCCAATGAACAAGATACAAAATTATTCATGTACCCACTTGGGGGGTTCCTCATGGAAAACAAGGTGGTATTGGATAAGAAGTAAAGCTAACACCAAAATCCGAAATATCAATGAGGACAATAGAAAAACTGATAAATCACATGTGTCATACAAGGGGTCCATTACATTCATTCTGATTAACTATCTTTAATCAAGACATATCTCATTAATAAAGGAAAAATTAAATTATTTAGAAAAAAAATATGTGGAAAATTTATATAGGAATAAAATTAAAATAATACAAGATGATTAATTTCATATCATGATCACATGGTTTCATATGGACTCCCACAATCCATCTAAAATTACACATTGAAAACATAATATACATTCTAATTTATTTTATTCATATATATGAATTCACAAAAATATAAAATATAGAATATTATTCATAAATTATACCTTAGTATTAGTTAATTTTGATCAATTAATGGAATACACTAATTGAATTCTTAGAGCACTACTAACATAATAGACATTCTGAAACATATAATAATTTAGAAACATTTATAATTTAAACATGACATGAATGATATAGGTTTATTCCATTTCTATAGACAATGAATGGTGTTCAATGTATTTTTTTGTCATTAAAACATCTTACATTTAAAAAATATAATTGATGTGTAATTTTATGTTATTTATTACCAAAATTTTATAAAAATATAATGCATTATATATATGTATATAAAAGAAAGTATGTCATATCATTATTGACATGCATCTATTAACCACATGCCTGATATATTGTCATATTAAAACCATTTTTCACCAACAAAAAATCATTATATTTATATCGTATTATTGAATATTTTCACTGTCCATAAATTAATATTTGTAAAATACATATCTTATTAGTTTTTAATTCTTTTTAAAATCATTCATGAGGTTTATGATAAATAATATCATCCAATTTGACATAAAAATATATTTCTAATATATAAAAATATAATTTGAAAATAATATTTAGTATCATATGAAATATGAATCTGTATAGATTAGGGATTCAAAACTGAGGAAAATACCCACCATATTATAAATCTTCCAATTAGATATATCCCCTATCCTAGATTTATATTTAATATTTATCTCCCCAGTGTCGTCATCCTTCTTCGCAATGATACATCTGACATGAATAATTTTTTTTCTCAATTACTCCATATAATAAAGTTTTATTCTTACTAAGGGAATTTATTTCAAATTTCATGACTATTATCCACTACTATGGTTTTTTATATTTTATCACTTGATTAAATAATTTTGTTCATCACTAAATTTATCTATAGAAAAAATAAAATCATACACAACCAAATTTATATGGGTAAACTAAGGATGATGTATAATATTCTCTCAAACTCCATCTATAGTAATTTCTTTATGTCTACCATCATTACCTATCATGTTCGCTGATTCAGATCAAGAACAAGAATATTAATTATAATGAGTATATGGGATAAGATTTTTGGAGACATTAAATAGTCCAAAATTCTCTCAAGACTTTAATAATATCTCCAAACCTTTTGTTTGGGTGTTCTGGTACCACTAAACTTGAAATTCGTATATTATGTTTGACAAGACTCACATAATACAAAATCATGCTTGATAGTTGATTTTTTGATTTCCATTAGTATCTATATATAATAAATAAACCTTAACACACATTTTATAAACAAGAAAGATTCGCTTTATATCCCATGATTCCAATATATCACTCTCAGTTTGTTAATAAGTTGAAAATCCTATATGTATAAGTATTTTAATTATAGGTTATATTTATATCTAAATATTGTCAAATTTCTTGAAAAGATTAATTAAATATAGTAAAGAGTTAACTAATTCTGCTTCTATGGTGGTGGATTCATTCCAAAAGAACTACAATATATAGAAATGTGGGATCATGAATATTCCCTTCCTTATGATGGACAAATTAATATACTCAACCATTCTATTATATTTTAGGTTTCATGTAATATAGATGTAAATTTTTGTATACTCAGATGCAAAAACACTACAAACTCATTATATTTAAATTAAAAACCTCTATTAGTTCTATGAGATTATAACTTCTTAACATATTCATTTCCCATGTAATTATTCTAATTATTAAATTTATAAAATCCATTAGTCATCCATTTCAAAAATTAAATTTTGGCCATTTGTGAGTAATAATTTATAAACAAGACAATATAACAAACATAAGCACATAATATAGTCATAGAGGGACCCAAAATATTAAAATGGGAACACTAAATATGGGTTGTTTTCTCTATGTACTAACATATCAAAAATCTATTTTCTATACATTCAATACCAAAAGTCCACAATGAAAAAAATACAGTAGGAGGTACATCACCCATTATTATGTACTTTATAGCGTTTTCCTCACCAGTATCACTCTTGTTCCCAAATATCCCAAGAAAAGTGTATTTTTATATATAATTGGGATGTGAGATTCACTAAGTTATTTCATGTGATTCCTATTATCTAACACATACATTCCATTGAAGAGGGTTATGTTGATCACATTGAAGGATTCACATGAAATTCTATGACTAACAGTACCATATTAGATGGTATATGTATTTTAACATATAAATCATTTTTATTTATTATATATAATAAATTAGATTATATAATATTTGACAAAACATTCGTCATATGTTAAATTCATAATGCACAAATTTCAATTTCATCATAATAGTTTATAACATATTGATACAATAAAAGTAGTAAGTAATAAAATTTATAATAGAATATAAAACTTTTACTAGAAATCATGTAAAAAATAATGGAAAAATATTTATTTTAAAATAATTTGGATCATACCCTAAAAATAATAATTGGTACGAGATATAAATTTCTATCAATAAGAAAAAAATATCACTGGAACTAACATTGTGTAAAAAAAAAGAAAATGTTATAATATGATTTAGACATTAGTGTGTAAATACGGATGAATATCACCAATGATCATTATAACCATGGTGAAATAAGACTAATGGTCATAATTACCATTGTACAATGTGAACATTGATCAATATGACCATTACTAGAATATATTTTAAGAACATATTGTTAGGATTATTCTTTATTATAGGTGTTGTTGAATTTTATTGTTCCTACATGGGTTGAAATATGGATTAGACCAGTTGGAACAAAGCATAAAAATTATATTAATCAGTTATTTGAAATGATGTAGCATAATTGGAGTTCACCCATGATAAAACCCAAAAAGAAGTCCAACAGATGATGTTTGAGTGAAACCATCCACGTTAAAATTTCATGTCAGTATATATCACCACCCGATCAATTATTGGATATCACCCCAAAAAGTACCACCTTTTCAAAACATACCCTTAGAGAATACTCTTGTGCGATTAGAGGTTAGGATTCTAGGGGATGATTTGTATTGTAATATATATCTTATTTTAGATATATAATAAATGTTTACTCATATACATTATTTTTAGTATATATATATATATCAACATAACATAAAATTTTAAATATTTTTAATTAGAAAATCAATCTTCTAAAATGGATTTTAAATTTTTAATCATGATGTTGAAAGATTCCAAGGGTGAAATTTTCTAATTTTTGATTAAAATAGTAAAATATAGTAAATTCAACGGAATAGAGTAAAATATAGTAAACACATTATATATGATGCCATATTTATGTATGGATGGGTCATTTGACCCTTGGAAGTTTTATTTCACTATTTTGTAAGTACACACTATATTGTGGAATTAACAGTGGTATTGGAGCATAATGGATATAATGGGTCTCTAATGGAATGTGAAATAATAATATAATTAAATAATTATTCCTTGAAGTTACACTCTCAAAAATTATAAATCCCCATCCAAAATTTCATGACTATAGTCCAAATTCAAATATAACTATTCGAATCGCTATAAAATATTATCTCCCCTAACCATATTTTTATTCATGATGAGTTTTTTTAGTCTATGGTTTGGTTGTAATCTAATATTCACAAGATAGATATGAGTTCTTACATTTTTCTTTTCATTTCCCATTTGAATATTCATACATGTAATCCCTTTAAAAATTTTATATTATATTTTTTCATTACAATCTACCACATTATTATATACCAATTGATATATAATAATTTTTACATTACCCATACCCCTTATCCGATACTATTTTTGTAATTATTTCCTACTCCAATGTAATTGTTTATTTTATCTCTCTTTATATTTCATATTTACATACCATTTTCAAACATTATTTAATCAACTAGTTAATATCAAATTATTTTATTTATGTCATTTAAGTTTCATCTATAAGACATCTAACCCCTGTTATTATTATTTTTCCATCAAATTAAACCAAATTTATGTCATTATAATGCCTAAAACTCATCAACACCCTATAAATAATATATATTTGGTTATCCCGTTGTTGAGCGCATCAAAATAGATGTTTATTTTTAACTAGAATTTCTATAGTATAGCAAGACCCCTAGGTCATATCTCGATGAATCATTAGATATTTAAATTTAAAAGTGGGGTTTGATTAATAAAATATTATAAGAATGGGGTTATTGAAAACATTGGGTGTTTTATGATTTAATAAGCCAAAATAGAATATAATTTGGTGACACATTGAATAAACAAAAAGAATTAATTTAGCATGATCAACATAAGGAATTATCATGATTCTCATACATCATTTATTCCAGGTATAGTTTTAAGATCTTATATTCCTTGTATTATAACAACTATAACTGGGGTGTTACTAATTTTATAATATTATATCTCATAGAGTTCAGTTGAAAATGAAAACGTATTCACCAGTTACAACTGCTGATTGGGTGATTTTTGATTGGCTTCATAACCCAAAGTCACTATGGAAACACACAACGAACTCAATATGATGCCAAATTTTGTATATTATTTCAATTTTTTACCATGAAATAAATTTACATGGAATTGGAAATGTTTATGACTGTTTAATTAACAAATATTAACCACGGAATCACTACAATTGGCAGGGGAAGAAGAAGTGGTGAACGATGTGTGAAACATCACATGAATGGGTACCCCGAAACATGTTCATATGAGTTTGATATTGACATACTAGTACATAGATCAATAAAATAATAAAATGGAATGATGAAAATTAACACAAAACCTGGAATTAAAATGATCATTCAAGATAATACAAACACGAATCTTTGGATTACATCACGTTTCAACCTAGGCGATCAAGAGGAGATTAAATCTCCATGGGAGGAGAGGAATATAATGATGATGAATTCACACCTCCCATGGACTCCAGATCTTCTTGGATCTAGTATATTACTCCTTGGAGATTCCAAAATGATGGATCCTAGCATCCGGATTGAACTCCCAAATGTGGTGCCCAAGGTCTCTTTTTATAGGAAAATTGGAAAGTGGTTTTGAGAATAGAGATTGTATAAAACCACTTGGCCCATTATTTTCAACCGTTATATAGTATTATATCAATTAGAAGTAAACTAAAAAGTTTTATCCCCACCACTTTAATATTTCTACAAGAACTTTTTCACAAGTTTGACATCTACATCTTGATATATTGATAAAATATAGAAAACCATTTTTAATATTGTGCAGATTTTATTCCCTGGACAGATCAGTGAAGATAAGCATAATATAAGCCTAGTGGGGATTAATTCTATTAATATTAACTTTATCCCATTAAATATTTCCTCATACAACAAAATTCATCTCATTTGGATCCACGGTTTAGTATCAGTGTGCAGTTTTGTCCACTAGTGGGCTTGGATCATATGTAGATTGGCTCATTTTCTTGAACTTCATCATGGGCCCTCCAATTCACCAACACCTACAATGTAATTATACAAAAAATTAACATTTCAAATTTAAACAGTGTTAAAAAAATCATTTAATCAAAAAGGAATATAAATTTCCTAATATAATTGTAATTTTAAATACAAAACTAGTATAAAAAATTTTTATAAGGGTGAAATAAAAAGTGAATTGTGGTACGATCACACCCCAAACCTAAACATCTGAACTCCTGTGAAAAGTATTATATAATAATAAATTATCATTACTAAATAAAAGGTTCTAAAACATCAAATATAATTTCAAAAGAAATTCATCATTCCTCATTTACGGAATCAATTTTCATATAATTTTTCTTTTCTAAAATTAAATTTTGTTCATATTCATTTGTTCACTCATAAAACATGTCACAAACTAAATCACATATAAATTTAATCTCTTAACTAAATGAACATATGAATTAGGGTTATGATCTTTTCCCCAAGTTCATGTTATCTTATGATATCATTTTCATGATTCCATGTTCTCTACCAGCATAAACTAGTGTTATACTCAAGAGGAACTCCAACATATTTTTCTAATGTTCAAGGGTTAGTAGTTTTTAATGATTATAAATCTAGGAACAAGCAAATTTTCTAATCTATTATGCACAAACATGTCAAAATTCATAATTTTTTCCCAATTAATGTACACACTCGACCCCTTACAATGTGTATCACCTCTTACTCACTATCCCCATATGTCCATTTGTGTGGGTAAGAACCAAGAAGTTTATAATAATGAGTAAACATCCCATTTTCTTATTTTTATTCTACTATTATATATTTTTTACTGACATAACTATATATTTTTTAATATATTGTTTTTGGATAAAAATAGAAAAATATGTGAAAAAAAATTATGGAATATGACATGTCATTTAATTTCCCATGGAAAAAGTGAGAACCCATTATATAAACACTTGATAAGGATTCTCTCCCTATAATTCTAATGTAAATCCCCTCTCACCAAAACATTCTGAAAATAGAATATGAATATACGCATGAGATGGGTAGGTAGGGATAAATTGGCTTGTAATGTGGCTACCTAATAAAACTTTCTTGCTCTTTAAGGATTAATAAAGATAAAATGTCATGGTTGATGAAAATAGATATTGTTTTAAAAAGGGATTTTCAATAAATTATTTCCTCTATCATGAATATTGCATTCTCGAATCTTATGGATCCAAACAGAATAATGGAAGGTTCATGTTTTTCTACATGACCTGATACTCTAAAGTATGTGATTACATGGAACATCATTCAATAAAGGGCTTAAAATGTATCTCATGTAAGGGATTAAAATATTATATAGTTCCAATGAGGCATAGGATTAAAAAATCCATTAAACAAATAAGAATGATTTGAATGTACAAATTATAGAAAAATATTCCTTATCAACATTCATTTGAAAAAATACTACATAAATATTGTAATTTTCTGCACAATTGACTCAAGCATGAAAAATGATTTTTGGATAATCTTTATATGATCAATTATTAATAATAATAATGAAATATTAAGAAATGAAAACAATTTTATTTTTATTTTTTTTAATCCAAATTGTGACATGTTGCCCACCCACAAACCTAAAAATAACATTTTCCTCAATGCATGTATATTAAATAAATAGTCTTGTATATAAATTTATAGAAAAGGGATAACCTTCTATGTGATGTCAAGTGTGGCATCCATCAGTTGTATTTTCTACATGAGATGATTTTGAAATTCCTCTGTGAAATGTTTGAGCCTGTGCCCACTAACAGTAAACCTCATCCCAATATTCACATTAAAAACATGTATAACACCAAAATGGTAAGCATCAGTAATAGTATAAGGACCATACCATTAAAAATGATACATTTTATGGTGGGGATTTAGCCTGAAATTATACATGGTGAGATTCTCACCAATATACAACATCCACTAATTAATCATGCTACCATGGATATTCTTTATCATCTCTTTATAGATCCAAGAGTTCTCATAACCATCACATCTAATTTCATCCATCACTTTAATATGAAGCATCCTATTACCACCTATATCTGAAAGATTTATATTATATTGTTTTGAAGCCCAATATGATTTGTGTTCTACCTATACCAAGATGAAAAAAGTCATTCCAAAGACAATAATTTATGGTGACATTTCTATTGGGGTTTTCAAATCTGTATGTTATTACCAAAGTGTATCATCCATGTGCAAACTCAAGTCTTTCCTATCAGGTTGTGCTATTTCTTCAAATATTCTATTATATTCATGATTTGAGATTTTTTTTGTCTGTTAGTTTGGGGGTGATATGTAGTGGAGACATTATGATCAACCCCATACTTATGATGAATTTTTCTTATGTTGTGATTACAAAAATGTGAACCTTGATAACTAATGATGAATCTTGAAAAACAAAACCTAGTGAAAACATGTAACCTAATAAAATCAATAACCTCTCCAGAGTTAGCTATTTTATTGGACATTACATCCACCCATTTAGACACATCGTAAAAATATAAGAAGATGTACTTGAAAAAAATTAAATTTGGAATAGTCCCCATGAAGTTAACACCCAATGAATCAATGATTAGAAAGGATAACATGGCTAGGTGGGGAATTTCATTCCTCTTGGTGATATTCCATTTTAATTGACAACGACTACAAGAAATTTAAAATTTATGGGAATACCTATAAAATGTTGTTAAATAAATTCTTATGTAAATGAACTTTTGAGCTATATTTTGAGAGAAAATATGGCCTCCACAAGGGAAAGTACTTTAGATGGTCAAAACGGTGAAATCATGGTCAAGGACGCACCGAATAATAACTTGGTCACTATAAATTAACCTGAAAAATTGTTTATCCCAAATGTACCACCGAGCATATTTCTTAAGTCTCTGGGATTATAAAGTGATGAAATAAGTTGGGAACCTAGATGTTGCATTTAAATTCACAATGTTCACATACCATGGGGAAAGGTCGACAGAATCACATAGGTTCTCATGAGGGAAGAATTCTCTAATGGGGATGGGTGAGTCAACACGATAATTCAATGGTGGGGAAATCATACTAATGTGATTAGCTACTACACTTTCCACCCATCTCTTAACTATAATATCATGGTCATTCTCTTAGAGGATAATCATACACCAAATGAATAAAGGTTGTTCAATAGGTTTTGTTAAGTTGAAACGATGTGCAGAATGATCAAGAAAATATAATCAATTTTGACTCAATATGATATGAACTGAATTTTTTCAAGGAATATATAATATTGTGAAATATTTTTCAATGGTTTTGTAGTTTTACTAGGTAGGATCAAGGCTACCAGAGGAATACACAATGACATGATGAGCCTTATCAACCATTTCTGATAAAACCTCTACAAGTGCAAAGTTAGAGTTATAAGACATCGGAGGAAAGGGGAGATCTGACCTTAGTGTTTGGATGAATGGAGGTGATGTGAGACTCCATTATAGTGAATTCAATTCATCTTCATATTTCATTCAAACACAAACTCAGAATATTTTTGTAATAACTTGGACAAGGTAAGTACAATCATACTAAAATCTTTAATGAATTGGTGGTAAAGACTAGCATGACCCAAGATTGATCAAACCTCACGAACAGATTTTTGATATGGAAGGGTTGGAATTAATTCAGTTTTCAATTTATCCACTTGAATTCTTCCATTTCAAATAACATACCAATGATTTATTCACCACTCAAACATGAAATGTCTATTCACATAATTTAATATTGGATATTTTTCAAAGCATCGGCGGAGGGAAGAACCTTCGTGTGAAAAACATTCATTATAAGAATAACAAAAAATAGTGAATTCATACCTAAATACTTGCATAAAAATATAAATATACTATACAAAAATACTCATCATACATCATTGAAAATTAAAAATAGCATTATGTAGAACAAAAGGTATTCTTCTGTATGAATATGTGCCAAATAGATAGCAAAATATTGTATTTTCTTGATCCTCATGAATATATGTATTTGGAAATAAACTGAATATCTATAAAGGAAATAATAATGTGATTTACTATCTAATCTCTATAACATTTTTTCAATAAAATGCATAAGATAATGGTCCTTCTGTATGGCTGGATACAGTTGATGATATTCAATACAGAGTCACTATCTATTTTTCACACGTGTTCGAACCAATTCATTTATTTCATTTGACAGTACATTTATTCTAGGTTTTTAGGAACAATTTTCACTTGTCAAACCCATTTAATATTATATATAGAATAAATTAACCCATAAGAATGTAATTTATTGAATTCCAATTTTACCACATCAAGGAGAGTGGAATTTAAATTGGACTGAACTTGCCTTAGGGGATTTTCCACATCATCTAAAGGTATATGGTGCATTCAAATGGAATAGAAAATCCTTAGAATGTCTTCCAAGGTATATCCTATCAATTTTTTACGCACTTTTAGTTGGTCAAGCAGTTTTTATTCATTATGTAAATAGATTTTTTTTTAAATAATGATAGGTAATTGGTTTATACCCTTAAGATAAGCATATTTCAAATTATATGGAAGTTGTTTTAATTTAGATACCATTTTTCTGATTAAGGGAGGGGATTTAGGGGGAGTGAGGTCCAGGGAAAAATCTATATGCCCATGTTTATTATCTAATGATAGAGAATATATTGAAATTATATTTTCAAAATCATCGACAGTCATGGCTACCTCAGAATGAACCCAATCATCAATTAAATTGTAGAATTGGAACCTTTTAGAACCCACCCAATAATAAAAACATGAATCAAATCTCAAATAATCCAAGGGTGGATAATCAAAAAATAATTTAGAGCATGGTCAAAGGAGATAATTTTTTGTGTGTTTGTGTAATTAAAGAACACTTACATCGAATAGACAATTAATGTGGAGTTCTCTTCAATATGGTGTTTCATAGTTTTAAGGATAATAAAACAAACCTTTTCTCCACCTAACTCAATGGATAGTATACCATTGTGAACATTGATGAACATATTCTCTATTTTATAAATTTCCTCCCAGGTTTGATTGGAGCATTTCCTTGGGATCAGGTTTCCTCCATCTAAATAATTTAGGATTCAGAAGGAATGATGAAAATATTCACTTTTACAAGGACATCGATGACCACTCCGAATGGGAGTGTGGTGCTCTGGTTGGAATGATTCAGAATGATTCCTTTTTTTGAATACCTATATGTTATGTACAAGTGTAAATAGATTAAGGAATTACATTAATTTATGCATCTAAATCTAGAATAACATCTAAAAAGAATGTATCCCTTATGGTATATGTTATAGTAAATGTTCCATGATCCTTTCATTTGGTTGGAATTGATAGTTTAATCATGTACGAGAAAATCCTACATAGATTAAGAACTTCATTACAATTCGGCCTCGATCTATTGGTGAAATGATATTTAATAAATTTTCCATATCAAGGGATTCTGTTAATGCCATCCAAAAAATGAATGTTAACTTTAATTTTTTTTTAAAATTTATCCATTAATTCATTGTCGATATCATTATAAAAAGTCTTCTTATATTCGGAGTCAATTTAGAGGAAAGAAAGAGGAATATATTGTTAATGGTAATCCTCAATTATAATTTTATTACCTTTTTATATTCATTGGAATATTTTATGTGTGGATAAAGGGTGTTTTTCGGTGAAGGACATAGCTATTGTTTAGAATAAGTAAAATGAGATACTTATTTTTCCACTACAAAGTACTATTACACATTCATTAAAAGTATCCTTCAGATTAGAATTTGGTTTGGATGGTTGTTGTCTAGAACATTACATCTTAATCTCACTGATGGTTTTGGCATGTTGCCCTACTTGAGTTCATTGGTCTCGAATGGACGATTTAGTAGTATGTTGGATCTGGAGGTTATGGGATTCCATTTTTTTCACCATGTCCTTGAGGATTCGTTCAGATTAGGGATAAGGATGGGTTTTTGAGATGTATAGGGATAATAAGGTTTAGTACCTTTGTATGTTAATTCAAATTCTTCATGGGGTCGCTTGGATTTCTTCCATGTCCATATTGTGGTTGTGCTTGCCACCCGAGGATTGGATTTGGTCTAAATTATTCTTGATTTAAGGGTGGTTCTTGTAGGAAATTATTCCTATGGGATAATACATCAAATGTTATATATTAATCCTGATGTTGTGGTCAATTATTAGAAAAATAAGTGTTTTTAGAGCAAATACCCCAATGTAAATGAAAAAGTTGAGATTGTGGGTTACCTTATGCTTGATCTAATTACCTAATTAGGGATTGCAGACCCACATATTTATTATCCACCTTTTTATATGGATATATGAAATACCTTATGGACTCCTTGGGTTGGTGATGTTTCTCGTGTACCAAATTGGTGTACATTTTAGCCATGATAGCAATTATGTCACGTGTGAAATAAAGAGTTTTATCAAATATGACACCACCAGCAACCAAAAACTATATTTCCATTATCCATGGGGATAGGCCATTCATAGATATATTTGGATTAATATTTGTTCACTAATCGGGTGGTGGGGGTAACTTGAGAAAAGTCTTTTGAATATCTCCATGTATTCATGAAATGTATCTCCTTGTGATTTCCAAATGACATATATTTTCGTTCTAATTGATTCATACTGAGAGGCAGGGATAAAATTTTCTAGAAAAAGTATTTTCCATCATTTGATCCCCAAATTGTGGTTGTAAGATAGTCTATCTAGTCTTTGGACACACCGTCATGGGACTAAGGGATGACCCTAAACCAAATGAGGTCCTCAAACACATTTTATAAGGCCCCAACCTTAAACATTACTTAATCTTGAGTTATTACAAGATTACACATTGAGGATCTTTTCAGGTTTAGAGTTTTAGAGAATTAGATCAAATAACTTGCATTACATTCCACATTTAAACAAAGTGGTAACATAAAAGATAGTATTCATTTTTCCCATCAACGGAAACATATTTAAAATAAAACATGGATTATTTCTTGACACTTCCTTGAAACTATCATCATATCATGTACCCTTCCCTTGACCTGTGAAAAACATTTCAAAAACTTCGGATGAGCATAAAAATCTCAGTAAGGGATATAAAAATATGGAAAGGAAACATGAGTACATGTATACATAAGAATGAAATCATACTTTACCCATAAAACATAAGCACTTTAACATACCTCATAAAATCATGAATAAATCATAGAAATCATAAGTCATAAAGGTAACTTGAGGCATTCATAACATTCTTACGTAGGGAGTAACCCTCTTGGTTACATTTGGAATACCCATCACAGTATATTCCCTAAATCTCTTCGGAGAAACCTTAACGTTTAACCCCTTCGCGTTACCCAATGCATTGGAGAGCTATATCGGGCTCACATGCCCATATTTTATCACAGAACCACCCGTCTTCATAATAATTCCCAAGAACCTCAACATAATCGTATCACATAAAACATGTATAAAGGAAAACATAAAATTTCCACCTTTCAATCACAATATATCAATACAACACATTAATATAAAAACCATTATGAAAACCATTTTCAATACCAAAATAAAAGAAAGCTAAAACATGGTATTTTTTTTTTAAAGTTTGGCTTGTAGAGGAAGCCAAAACTCAAATAATGGTCACGGAGGCGGAGAAGTCGTTGTCGCCGCATACGTATGAAAAAAACATTCCCTTTTGTCGTTTAGTAAACGCTTCGTATAAAAAAGATTCCTTTTGAATAAATGTAAAATTAAAAGGGTTTTATACACCGTATAAAAGAAGGTTGTGTATAAAACAAAATATGCCTCAATGAAAGGAGATTGAGACGAAGTCCCTTACAAAGACGGTATCCTTGGATTAAGGATAAATAAATTACATATTTATGTGTGACAAATGAATACACCAAATATAAGTGGATATTAAGTGTAACACAATCAGAGGACATTCACACATATTCATAGAATGACATATTCAAGGAGTACAAGTTTATCCCAAAGAATCAAAAATGGGTTAAGAAGTTCCCTTGCAAAAGTTTGACAGCCTAACGGCGTCACTTCAAAATTCAGAAAAAGAGTTGATGAGAGATAAAAAGGGTATATCATCACTTGAACATAAAATTAACATCAAAAATGAAATATAAGAACATATCCCAACATAATATTATGTGAATTAGAAGACATAACAAAAGAAGTCTTTTAAAAGAGGAGGGTGAAAGGTTCCCTTACCGACTTGGGTAACTTTCAAAACATACACCCCATTGAAGAAGGGAAATAAAACATTGATGTAAATACTCATAAATGAAAGTATATTACACAATGAGTAAAATAATGGGCAGTACATACACCACTGAAAGGAAATTGTGGAAAATGTATCATAAATCTCACGGGAATAAAAGTGAGATGAAAAATCCCTTACGAAAACTCGGCAGCCTAACGGCGCCACTTAAACCTTCCAAAAATGGATTGATGAGATCAAATAGGGTCTCTCATCATATTACAATAAAATGTACATAAATAGTAATATAAAATAACATCCCCCATCATAACAAATAGGAGCTTAAAAGAAGTGACATAAATGAGAGTACTTAAAAAGAAAGAGAGAGGTTAGATCTCTTACGAAAATTTGGCAGCCTAACGGCGCCACTCAAAACTTCCAAAATGGATTGACGAGAGAGAATAGGGTATATAATCATATGATCATAAAAATTAAAAAAATAGTAATATAAAAGAACATCCCAATCACAAGAAAGATGAGCTTAAAAGGAATGACATAAAAGAGTGTACTTAAAAAGAGAGGAGTAGGATCCCTTACCTCGGGTCTGACTTGACTTGATCGTTCTTTAATCTCCTGAATAATAAACTTGAGTTAATTTCTAATTCCTTAAGAACCTTTTTCAAGTTCATTATTCCTTTTATATCACTTATTACCATGTCATGAACACTATGTAATTATTTTAGTTAATAACGGTCGTTTAAACGATCATTGGTACTTGAGTCAAAATATGCTCTTTATAATTACAAGTTGTTCATGTATCCATTATATCCAGAGTTATAATCATGATGTATATATCATATATACATATATATCTAGTACATATTCATTTTATACTATTCCATATCATTTGGATATAAAAATGAAAAGCACCGTTCATGGAGACGGTAGGCCGTACGTACGCATGAACGCTACTTTCATTTTTTTTCTTTTTCATATTAATGGAATTAAAAATAAATGATATATATATATTATAATTCCAGTATAATATATATGTTATATAGTTCACATATGTTCATTAATTTCATTCTTTATACATTCCATGTATTGCATGTACGAGTCACATCACTTGAGGGGGCGGTAGTCCACACTTCCTCATATGAAATTATCGCATTTACACAACATGAAAAGAATAAAGGTATGGTTTAAATATAAAATACAGAAGCATATAGTAAAAATAAATTCCATATATATAATATATAAAATACAGTGACATCATAATGGCCACCTTTAATGGTGTTAAAAGAATATTGAACAATCATCGTTTCGTGAGGTAGAAAATCGCCAACCACAGAAACAGTATGTTCTTTAACCATTAGACGAAGGTGTGTGTAAGTGTAGCTCGAATACTTCTTATAAAAACATCCTAGTATATTTAATATACTTTATTTGTTACAAAATAAAGGAATAAAAAGAGTTTAGGGGGTTGGAGAAGAAAAATAAAACAAAAGGACTCAAGTGATGACATTACCTTAAAAATCGGGTAACTCCCTTTGGTTTGAGCTAAAAGGCTTCCTTGGGAAGACATCTGCTGAAATTGAGGCTTCATGGAGTTCTATAGAGATGTATAAAGACAAAATGGGGAGGTTTTGGCCGAGCCAAAGGCTTTGGAAGTGTGGTTAATGAGGTAGGGGTGGGGGCCTTTTATAAGAGGAGAAGAGGGGCACTCTTGGAAAGGTATAAAATGTAACTTTATTTTCAAATGATTTTCGAATTTTAATGGTCCCACATTGATGTGTTTCTAGGATAAGGTTATAAGGGTTCTAAATCCACCCATCCAATAGGTTTTGGACATGTGTAGGTCTTAGATTTTACATTATCTTTCCATTTTATTTAAATCGTTAAATAATGAGGTCATCGCTGCATCATCATGATGTCATAAATAATTTATTTTATTTAATGTTTAAAAATTATAAAAAAATACTATGATGTAGAAAATGTTTTTAGCTTTCTAATTAATATTTATAGTCCAAAAGATCGTTTTTGTAGACAAAATTAAAAATATTTTACTTAGGTGAAACATTCTTTGTTACATTTAACATTCTTTAAAAATAAAAAGATAAAAAGTCACTTTCTCACAAAAGTGATTCCATGGGGCCCCCAAGTTTGGCACAAGGCATCCCATGGTCTGCCATGAGACAAAAAGTAGCCTTAGGACACATTTTTTGGTCATTTTATATTATTATGATATTATCTTATTATCTTTGACTACCCGATTACTCATTAATCAAGATAATTAAAGATAATTACCATTGTTACTATTCATAATGTCCAAAAAAAGAGTATTAATTACATAATTTGGACCTTCTAATTACAAATATGTAATCCATTTTACCAAATTCAAAACACATAAATTGGAATAATTAATTTTAAAAAAACTTCCTGTTGTCAAAACAAATAGCAGGTTTTTTAGAAACAGTATTTATGAAAAGTTTGGCACATGTTTATGCCCAATTCCAAAGTGAAATTAATCCCAATGACCATAATTGAATTACATGGAAAAAATATATTCTAATTAAACTTTAAAACAAATTAAAAAGGTAATATAACCATATAATTAAATTATATGAAAAAGTAGTTTTGATGTAAAATGCAGTATTTTTCACTATTTATTGAAAAATGAACATTGTCAGAAAAATACCAAAAATTAACCCGAGGTAAATTTCAATGTCCCAATCATAAATAATATGTTTATTTTGAAAAATATAGCTTATAAAATTGTCAAAAAGTTGATTTAATAGAGGTTCGCGATTAAAAGGCGGTTAATCGACCTTTTAAAGAATATTGGAATGTTTACGCTTAAAATTGGATTCATTCGCATTTTTAATCCTATAACATTTATTGTAAGGAGTAAAAATATTTGACAAACATATATAATCATTTTTTAGTTAGTTTTTTTCATTCCCGCCATTACAACGGCTAGGCGTTAACTACCGTTTAAAATATTATTATTTTATTATTAGAGTGCAATGCAAGATTCCCAAGAAACTCATTGTTGCGTATTGGGTACGCCATCATGCATAGCGTCCCCTTTAAAGTAATATTAATATTTTATTCACAAATATGGATAAATATGAAAATTTCATACTCTTTATTTACCTGGGGTGTTACATCCTTCCCCCCTTTTGGGAATTGCATCCTCGCAATTTTAAATTTGAGCTTGGAAATATCCTTGAACGTCCCACATCGGAATAAGAGTCGGTAAAACAATAACTTTAAAATAAAGAAAGATAAGTACAAAGGTCACCTGAGTTAACCCATACTAGGATTCCATGTATGAAAATATGGACATGGAGGAAAAAACAAAGGGTCATGTTCTGATGGAGAGTGATAGTAAACATGTCTAGGAGAAAGTTAACCATAAGAGAATCACAAACTTGTGATGGGTTAAACGGTATTCGATTCCCCAGTAGGAAAAGTTAATAGACAACATTTTTGTTTTAAGTTACTTTTTATTAAGGAATTTATTCATAAGGAAAAATATTTACTTATCATGTTGACTTTCCACTTTTATTAGATTTCTTACACAAACTCATTTTTTCTCCAAATGACGAGTGTTTAGGTAGACTTGTTCACTATAAGAGTACTATAATCAACTTCTAGAGAATCACCTAATCCACAAAAGAGAACTATATAATTCCCATGTCTTTATACTTTAACCCAAACCAAAACTAAAAAGGTTAGTACAAGATCAGATAATCCAGAAAAGGATAACCCTTTATAAAAAGAAAATCTATTCTTAATCTCCAAAATTTGTCCAACAAAACCCAAAGTTCAACGAGGACCATTCAATAAACAATTTTTCCATAAAATTCTACAAAGTAAACCAAACTAAGATTTAAACCCAAATATTTGAAGGATTTAGTCACACAGTCTTCCAAGTTAAATCGTAACATTTATCTCCAAACAACATCAGTTTCTCTTAATGTCTCGTGTTGAAAAGTAATTAACCTAATCACATATCCTCTATGATAGGTTAATAAATTTCCATAGATAACCCAAAATCAACTTACTCTTAATTCATAAAATCATCTAACTAAAAAGAATCAGTCAAAATAACCAGGGACTTCATGTAGTCCAGTGGTAGGTGATAAATACCAGTTGCACTTTGGTTGTGGGTTCGATTCCCGCAGCTTTGTCTGACGCGACGGGTTGTCACATGGTCTGCGTGTTTTCCTTTTTCCAAAACTATATAATTCTCAAATCATTCCCCAAAAAGAGATAAAATCATCAAAAATAACCATAACATAATTTAACCTCAATTTTATCTCATGCCTTTCAATTCCATCATAACATATAGTAACCCATAATTACCTCAAAAGTAAGGATCATATAAACCCAAATGGTTCTTTATAAATATTTCCACAAAAGAACAGATAACTATTCCTTGAATAAAATTTTCATATATTAAACATCAGGGTTACACATACTATAAAAAGTCTTCTAATGTAACCACATCATCAACAGAGACTTAATACTCTTAATAATTTCACCATAACTCTTGAATCCCTTATATGTTGACATCTTACTCATTCAACATTCTTCATGATCCATTAACCATTCATTTCCAACTTATTCTGAAATACGTCTTTCCTACAAACAAAATCATGAGTCATATCCTAAGATTCCAAAATAGGAAAACAATAGTTATGAAATAATCCATACCTTTGATTGGTCATTTTCGGTTTCTTCATCCTCAATAGGAATGGAATTAGGTATTGGGAAACGAACATTTGTATGATCTTGGTGATCTCATTCACAAAACTTCTTCATAGGACATGTGTTTGCATAATGACCATGCACAACACATTTAAAACATTCAATTGATACCTCAGAAAGAAATTTTTTCCCTTTCCTCGAGTCAAATGGATGCTTCCTTTTTCCATGGCAGGTTCATGCTTTATGACCTTCATTTCCACATCTATAGCATATTTCTGTCCCTTTGAAACATTTTCCTAGGTGTTTCTTTCCACATTTTTGACACATAAGTTTTTTAACACACTTACCTTTATGATTATTACCTGTAGTTCTGTAGGGATTTGTTTCTCGCATATATGATGCCTTAGAGAAATCACCAAGGTTTAGGTGGTCAATCATGACTCTAGATAGTTGGTTGAGGATAATCACAAGATTTCTCATTGCATCTCTCATATCATTCAGTTTCTTGCTCAAAAAACTGTCACAGTTTCCTTCACATCCACTGTTACTTTGGTGCTTGCTAGATCCAGCCATTTACTAAAACCAAAAAGGTCAGTGTGAGTATATCAACAAAACCATCATGTACTAATGAGTAAGATAAACACTAAGATATACTTACTCATTCACTTTATCTAAAACTAGGACTCTTTCTGAAATCCTAACCATTATGGTAATGTCACTTGTGCTTAGAGAATACCCTAACCTCTAAAGTTATCTAAACTGACCTGTGATACCAACTATAAGGCCAAAACCTTAAACATTACTTAATCTTGAGTTATTACAAGATTACACATTGAGGGTCTTTTCAGGTTTAGAGTTTTAGAGAATTATATCAAATAACTTGCATTACATTCCACGTTTAAACAAAGTGGTTACATAAAAGATAGTATTCATTTTTCCAATCAACGGAAACATATTTAAAATTAAACATGGATTCTTTTTTGAAAATTCCTTGACACTATCATCATATCATGTACCCTTCCCTTGACCTATGAAAAACATTTCAAAAACATGGGATGAGCATAAAAAGCTCAGGGAGGGATATAAAAATATAGAAAGCAAACATGAGTACATGTATACATAAGAATGAAATCATACTTTACCCATAAAAAATAAGCACTTTAACATACCTCATAAAATCATGAATAAATCATAGAAATCATAAGACATAAAGGTAACTTGATGCATTCATAACATTCTTACGTAGGGAGTAACCCTCTTGGTTACATTTGTAATACCCATCACAGTATATTCCCTAAATCTCTTCGGAGAAACCTTAACATTTAACCCCTTTGCGTTACCCGATGCATTGGAGAGATATATCGGGCTCACCCGCCCATATTTTATCACGGAACCACCCGTCTTCATAATAATTCCCAAGAACCTCAACATAATCGTATAACATAAAACATGCATAAAAGAAACATAACATTTCCACCTTTCAATCACAAGATATCAATACAACACATTAATATAAAAAATATTATGAAAACCATTTTCAATATGAAAATAAAAGAAAATTAAAACATGGTATTTTTTTTTTTTTAAAGTATGGCTTGTAGAGGAAGTCGAAACTCAAATAATGGTCAGAGCGGCAGAGAAGTCGTTCTCGCCGCATACATATGACAAAAACATTCCCTTTTTTCGTTTATTAAACGCTTCGTATAAAAAAGATTCCTTTTGAATAAATTTAAAAGTCAAAGGGGTTTATACACCGTATAAAAGAAGGTTGTGTATAAAACAAAATATGCCTCAATGAAAGGATATTGAGACTAAGTCCCTTACAAAGACGGTATCCTTGGATTAAGGATAAATCAATTACATATTAATGTGTAACAAATGAATAAACCAAATATAAGTAGATATTAAGTGTAAAACAATCAGAGGAAATTCACACATATTCATAGAATTACATATTAAAGGAGTAAAAGTTTATCCCAAAGAATCAAAATTTGGTTAAGAAGTTCCCTTACAAAAGTTCGACAGCCTAACGGCGTCACTTCAAAATTCAGAAAAATAGTTGATAAGAGATAAAAAGGGTATCTCATCACTTGGACATAAAATTCACATCAAAAAGGATATATAAGAACATATCCCAACATATTATTATGTGAATTAAAAGACATAACAAAATAAGTCTTTTAAAAGGGGAGGGTGACAGGTTCTCTTACCGACTTGGGTAACTTTCAAAACATACACCCCATTGAAGAAGGACAATACAACATTGATTTAAATATTCATAAATGAAAGTATATTACACAATGAGTAAAATAATGGGAAGTACATACACCAATCAAAGGAAATTGTTGAAAATGTAGCATAAATCTCACGGGAATAAAAGTGAGATGAAAAATCCCTTATGAAAACTCGGCAGCCAAACGGTGCCACTTAAAACTTCCAAAAATGGATTGATGAGATAAAATAGGGTCTTCCATCATATTAAAATAAAATTTACAGAAATATGAATATAAAATAACATCCCCCATCATAACAAAGAGGAGATTAAAATAAGTGACATAAAGGAGAGTACTTAAAAAGAAAGAGAGAGGTTAGATCTCTTACGAAAATTCGGCAGCCTAACGGCGCCACTCAAAACTTCCAAAATGGATTGATGAGAGAGAATATGGTCTCTCATCATATGATCATAAAAATTACTGTAAGAGTAATATAAAATAACATCCCAATCACAAGAAAGATGAGCTTAAAAGGAATGACATAAAAGTGTGTACTTAAAAAGAAAGAGAGGAGTAGGATCCCTTACCTCGGGTCCGACTTGACTCGATCGTTCTTTAATCTCCTGAATAATAAACTTGAGTTAATTTCTAATTCCTTAACAACCTTTTTCAAGTTCATTATTCCTTTTATATCACTTATTACCATGTCATTAACACTATGTAATTATTTTAGTTAATAACGGTCGTTTAAACGACCTTTGGTACTTGAGTCAAAATATGCTCTTTATAATTACAAGTTGTTCATGTATCCATTATATCCAGAGTTATAATCATGATGTTTATATCATATATATCATATATATCCTGTACATATTCATTTTATACTATTCCATATCATTTTGAGATAAAAACGAAAAGCACCGTTCATGGAGACGGTAGGCCGTACGTACGTATGAACGCTAGTTTCATTTTTTTTTCTTTTTCATATTAATGGAATTAAAAATAAATGATATATATATATATTATAATTCCAGTATAATATATATGTTATATAGGTCACATATGTTTATTAATTTCATTCATTATACATTCCATGTATTGCATGTACGAGTCTCATCACTTGAGGGGGCGGTAGTCCACACTTCCTCATATGAAATTATCGCATTTACACAACATGAAAAGAATAAAGGTATGGTTTAAATATAAAATACAGAAGCATATAGTAAACATAAATACCATATATATCATATATAAAATTCAGTGACATCATAATGGCCACCTTTAAAGGTGTTAAAAGAATATTGAACAATCATCGTTTCGTGAGGCAGAAAATCGTCAACCACAGAAACAGTATGTTCTTTAACCATTAGATGAAGGTGTGTGTAAGTATAGCTCGAATAATTCTTATAAAAACAATATAGTATATTGAATATACTGTATTTGTTACAAAAGAAATGAGTAAAAAGAGTTTAGGGGGTTGGAGAAGCAAAATAAAACAAAAGGACTCAAGTGAAGACATTACCTTAAAAATCGGGTAACTCCCTTTGCTTTGAGCTAAAAGGCTTCCATGGGAAGACTTCTGCCCAAAGTGAGGCTTTAAATAGTTAGATAGGGATGTGGAGAGACAAAATGGGTAGGTTTAGGCCGAGGTAAAGGCTTTGGAAGTGTGGGTAAAGAGGTAGGGGTGAGGGCCTTTTATAAGAGGGGAGGAGGGGCACTCTTGGAAAGGTATAAAATGTAACTTTATTTTCAAATGAGTTTCGGATTTTAATGGTCCCACATTGATTTTTTTCGAAGATAAGGTGATAAGGGTTCTAAATCCACCCATAAAATAGGTTTTGTACATTTGTAGGTTTTATATTTTACATTATCTTTCCATTTTATTTAAATCATTAAATAATGAGGTCATCGCTGCATCATCATGATGTCATAAATAATTTAATTTATTTAATGTATAAAAATTATAAAAAAATACTATGATGTAGGAAATATTTTTATATTTATAATTAATATTTATAGTCCAAAAGACCATTTATTTAGACAAAATTAAAAAATATTTTACTTAGGTGATACATTATTTGTTACATTTAACATTCTTTAAAAATAAAAAAATAAAAAGTCACTTTCTCACTAAAGTGATTCCATGGGGCCCCCATGTTTGGCACAAGGAATCCCATGGTCGGACATGAGACAACCAGTAGCCTTAGGACACATTTTGTGGTCATTTTGTATTATTATGATATTATCCTATTATCTTTGACTACCCAATTACTCATTAATCAAGATAATTAAAGATAATTACCGTTGTTACTATTCATAATGTCCAAAAACAAAAGAGTCTTAATTACATAACTTGGAACTTCTGATTACAAATATTTAATACATTTTACCAAATTCCAAACACATAAATTTCAATAATTAATTTTAAAAAAAACTTCTCGTTGTCAAAACAAATAGCGGGTTTTTTAGAAACAGTATTTATGAAAAGTTTGGCACTTGT
Source organism: Viscum album (assembly GCA_963277665.1). Lineage (NCBI taxonomy): Eukaryota > Viridiplantae > Streptophyta > Magnoliopsida > Santalales > Viscaceae > Viscum > Viscum album. The sequence continues at coordinate 1,253,197,610 of OY728157.1, read as the reverse complement.
TTTTGCCTAATTCCAAAGTGAAATTAATCCCAATGACCATCATTGAATTATATGGTAAAAATCTATTCTAATTAAACTTTAAAACAAATTAAAAAGGTAATATAACCATAGAATTAAATTATATGAAAAAGCAGTTTTGATGTAAAATGCAGTATTTTTCACTATTCATTGAAAAATGAACATTGTCAGAAAAATACCAAAAATTAAATCGAGGTAAATTTCAATGTCCCAATCATAAATAATATGTTTATTTTGAAAAATATAGCTTATAAAATTTTCAAAAAGTGGATTTAAAAGCGTTTTTCCATTAAAAGGCGGTTAATCAACCTTTTAAAGAATATTGGAATGTTTACGCTTAAAATTGGATTCATTCGCATTTTTAATCCTATAACATTTATTGTAAGGAGTAAAAGTATTTGACAAACATATATAATCATTTTTTAGTTAGTTCTGTTCATTCCCGCCATTACAACGGCTAGGTGTTAACTACCATTTAAAATAATATTATTTTATTATTAGAGTGCAATGCAAGATTCCCAAGAAACTCATTGTTGCGTATTGGGTACGCCATCGTGCATAGAGTCCCCTTTAAAGTAATATTAATATTTTATTCACAAATATGGATAAATATGAAATTTTCATACACTTTATTTACCTGGGGTGTTACACATTTTGTGGTTTCATGGTAGATCACACTATGTAAAACTCTTTAAGATGTTTGTGTGAGACCTCACTGGGAAGAGCATGGAATTTAAGGCGAAGGTGTATGAGGCCAGATCCCAGCTCACTATTGGCTACTTCCTCATGGTTTTGGATGTTTTCAAGTTGGAACTCTACATCTGGGGTGGTATGTTCATTTAGTGTTTGGATAATTTCAACCATTATATCTGGGGTTTGGTTTGGTTTACTTTTTGAGTTGGTTTTGAACAATAGAAGTTCTGTAAAGGATTCTTTAGTTTTACAAGATTTTCCTACTCTAGATGACCTAATTTGGGTGGGATGTGACTTGTTAATTTCATGGTCAAATTCACACAGGGTTTCTTTTTTAGATCTTTTCATGCAAAAATGATGGCCAATTTGTTTGATTGATTGATTTTTATTGTTTTGTTGATTTTTTTTAAAATATATATGGAACGTGAATAAAATAAAAATACTTATAAAATTTAATTATTAATAAAATTTGAGTGTAATATTACATATTTATAGAGAGATATAGAGAAAGAGAGATATAGAGAATAAGAGAGAAAAAATGCATTCAAAACATAAGAAACCAAAAAATAAAAAGAGATGGAGGGGATATTGAAATGATAAATAATTAAGAATTAAAATAGATAAATAAAAGTAAATTATGGAAAATGATATTTTATTCCTGAAAATGGTTCCAAATATTGATAGTATTGTCGAGCGCATCAAAATAGAGGTTTATTTTTCACTCTATTTTCGGCAGTACAACAGGTAACCGAGGTCGTCTCCCAACAGAGCCTTAGATCATAAAAATAAAAATACGGGTTTGGTTAATAAAATAATATGAGATGGTGGTTTTGTAAAACTTGGGGTTTTGATGATTTATGAAGACAACAAAAAATATAAGGTGATTACCAAAATATGAAATTAACAGAATTAATAATGTATGATCAACTTGGATAATTATCATGATGATAATTATTTATAGCTTCAATATATAGAATTATGATATTTTAATCCATTTTTTTATAAAAACTATAATTATAGTGTAACCGATTTTATACTAGGATATATCCTATGGTTCGGTCTAAATCATAAAATGATTCGCCGGTTACCAACGATGATTGAGTGGTTTGTCTTTGACTTCATAACTGAAACTCACCATGGGAAAACATGAACAATATGATGTGATTCAAAGTTTCTTATGTATTTTATTTGTGATACCATGAAGTAAATGTGCATGGACTGGAAAGTGTTTATGAGAGTTCAATTAAATAATATGAACATCAAAAACACTTCAATTGATAGGGGGAATAAGAAGTGGTGAATGGTGTGTGAAACATCACATTAATGGGAACCCCCAAACATGATCATTTGAGTGTGAGAATTATATACCATTAAAAAACAATAAAAACAAAATGGGTTGATTAAAAATAACACACAACGAGTAATTAAAAGGATTATTCTAGATAATATAATCATGATACTTGGGATTACATCAGATTCCTCCCTGGGTGATCACCAAGAGTTTAGAACTCCTTATAAGGGGAGGAACATAATGACGATGAATTAGATCCTCACATGGCCTCTATAACATCTAGTATTTACTATAGAACTCTTTGGGGACTCCAAAATTATAGAACCTTCCCTCTTGTTCAAAATCCCATATGCGGTTCCCAAGGTGTCTTTTTATAGGAAAATTGGATTATTGTTTTGAGAACACTGATTTTGTAAAACCTCATGTCCCATTGTTTTTGTACACCATACATACTTATATCACATAGTAAAAAAAATAAAAAGTTGTATCCACACCTATTGACTATATCCACCTATACTTTGGAAACAGATTTACTCCTACACCTTGAGATATTGATAAAATACAGATCACCACTTTTAAATTTTTTAATGATTTGATTCCCAAGAAAGATAAATATATATAGGAATTATAGAGGCCAAATGGGGATTAGGTTACTTCATATGAAATTTATCCCATTATATATTGTACTTGGAAATAAATTTTCAACATATTTAGATACATTTTTTTGTAACAGTATGCGGTTTATTCAACTGGTGTGCATGGATCATGTGTAGATTGTCCCATTTTCTTGGGCTTCATCATGGGACCTCTGAATACCCTACACTAACAACGTAGTTATCATGCCAAGTAACATTTACATATTAAACAGTTCTAAAGACAAAATAATAGAATAAAACATGATGTGAAATTTGTTATTATACTTGTAATTTTCAATACAAAACCAGTTTAATACATTTGTATAATGGTGAGATAAATTAGGGATTTGTGGTACAATCAATTTGTTAAGTGAAAACTTTTTTTGTTTCCATGTAAATACATCACTATATAGATACTAAATGATGAAATGGTATTATAATAGATTCTTAATGTTTTAATAACCCCAAATGGTGATGGACGAGTATATCATGTTCATCATTCAGATACACGAGCAATGACACCTTATTACACTACTAGTTTGACACTCCCAGGTGATAGTCTATTCATAATAATCCTAATATTTATAATCCAGAATAATAATAACATATATGGTGTAATAAAATTTATGAATTGTTTTCGTATCCTACCATTGTGAATACAATTTCATAAACAAATGGAATATCCTAAATATTGATATGATCTTTTTCACACCATCTTCATATAAATCACTTACTATTAGAAATTTATAAAGACTTTGAAACACTAATTATTCATTATTTATAATTAGGGAATTCACATGCACAATATTATTATTTTAAAAAATAGATAAATCTATTAACTACCCAAATTATTATTTATTTCACATGGAATGATCATTTAATGCATATTCTATTAGTATAATATTCCATTTATTTCTAAGTTGTTCATACTTATAAATTTTGTGATGTATGACCTATAATATTTTTGAATGTGACAGAATTATTTTGTAATTTATGTTTCAGGTGGTACCCAATATTACATATCCCAATGGTTCACTAGTAGGTACATTGAAAAATAATGGCTAGGTAATGGAAACATCCTTACCCTTTATGTATTTTCAAAAGGTATCATTGATATTTTTATGATTTATGACATTGTAAAATTCTATATTTTAGATTATTTTTGTGAACCATGTGACTATTAATTTCCTTTTCCTCTAGGGATTGCACTTACAAATTCATTTTAATGGAATCTATTACACTAGGGATTATATTTATTCCATATATACCCTTAATTATCTTTTGTTTAATTTTTTACCTTACTGATCATTTACGATCAAACATTTTACTTTTTATCCCTGTTTCCCTAAAAATTAATTGGAATATTATGAATTAATAATGATATAATTTTGTAATGAATATGTGTAATTTTATGTTGTAAGATTTTAATTTTTTTAATTAATTATATTTCCTAAAACCAAACCATTATCCTCAAAATGTAATAATTTTTTCATTTTTTTACATGTAAATAATAAACCACCAAATGTAGTGAACAAGGGTTGGGTGACTTACAGTTGCAATCAAGGGGTGGTTTTTCAGAAACCATAAGAATCATAATTAAAAAAATTTATGTAGAGAATATGTATTGTTTCACTAGCGGAAAAAATTAAATATATTTTTTGGAAATTTTATTTACAATATAATAAGTAATTTGTCTTAGGGGTTTAATAATTAACAAATTAAATTATAGTTGTATAATGGAACATTTTAGAATAAGTAGAACCAAGTCAATTAACTACACACAAGGCAATGAAAGATTGAATAATTGGGATAAATTTGTTTATATTTAATGAGAGACAAAAAATATTATTGTATGAAAATTTAATCAGGTTATAAAAATTAACATTTTTCAAATGGATCTAATATCATCCCTTATACTAGGATTAATCGTATTAAATTATATACTGATGTTAAAACATCTACATTTTAAGGGTAGTAAAAATTTATATTTTAATAATAATGGACTACATATCTAGAGATAATAATTTTGGAATTAGGATACTCTTTGGAGTTTAATTTCATTATGGTTCTGTATCAGCTAAGGGGATATGCTAATTAAAAGTGGTAGTTAATTAAAAAATATAATGAAATTACTGAAATTTTTGAGAATAGAGATGAATTATATCAAGGTTAATTTATTGAAAAAATATATTCATTTATAAAAAGGTGTAGAGTTTAAAATGAAATTGATGAACCTAAGAAAAAATAATGAAAATATGGTGGATAAAAAAATAAAAAAAATTATATAGTCTTAAATGTATGTTGTGGATATTCTGAGAAACCTATTTTGAATTATTGAAAACTTCATTAATGGTGTAAACAAATTTTTTAATATACATATTATCTCATCGTTTCTCAACCTACGTGGAGATAGAAAAATGCTCTATCAAAACTAACAAGGATTTCACTAAATCATGTATGATTCAAAAAGAAAAATAATGGATTTCATTTTTTTCCATCATCCATTAAATATGGGAAGGAAGACTATATGATATGTTTAAAAGGCGTAATAATTTAATAAAATTGTAGATATATACGACATAATGATCATGATTGTAATGGAACATGGAAAAAATCCGTGATACAATGTATAAAATACAAGGAAATTGGTAATTACTCTAATCCATTCCATATGTTCGAAATAAATATTCCACATATTATGCATATGGATCAAAGTCATGCGTTTACAATAACAACAACTAATATTGATGCTCTAGATAATGTAAAATCAGGAACATTGATTATATATTTAATGATGGATAATATATTGTTAGGTTATAGATCAATGAATTCATATATATATTGTATGTTTAAGAAGAATATACAATCACCCTTGTTACACTAAATAATTAATTATGGGTTTGAACATTGAGCGGTACATTTATTGAAACAACTTTACACCAAGAAGATCAAATTTGGATGAATTGGTGTATTAAAATTGAAAATATAATCTTAATTCATATAGTATATTTTATTATAATATTGATGATGGATTCATAATTGAATTACAATTCTAGTATATATGATATCATGAAATATGTTTCTATTGGTGCAGAATGTGAGGAATTTATTATTTTTTAGAAAAGATTTCATTAACTGATAATTTTCTTGATCCACCACAAATATCTCAATGTAATGAAATTAATGGGTATGATATATAAGTAATTTAATATATGGTGGGTAAGGGTTTTAGAAAAAAAAATATACCTGTTGTGATAGAATATATCGAGGTATTTCTAAATGAATTACATGATGAACATATAATTGAGAAGATGAATTCTCTATTCATATTATTTATGGATAGAATTGGCTACGTAATCCACATTATTGGATGGATTATGTGGAGTTGTATTAATTAAATAAGGAAACCTAAGACTAATGAGGTAATTAATTCAATCAAACATGTATTTCACGATGGGATAATATGTTTTTCTTTTGTAGAAGAAGCAATCCAAAAAGTTACATTGAATAAATTATTGGTAAATTGTTGGAGTTACAATAAAGAACAAGTAGCGAATACCAGGTACAAAATGACTAAAATATAACGGGAAATTTAAATTTTAAGGAAATTTTTTTATTTTTTCTACCATCAGTAAAAATTTATAAATCATTTTATTCCAATGATAGATTTTTTTATGAGGTATGTTCATTATGGGATCTGATTAATACATATTGGATTCGATAATTCTTTATCTATGTTTACAGACATGATGAACAGAAAATTCAAATACTACCATGATATGTTTGTGGTGCTATTTATTGATGAAATTATAGAATAATCAATGAGTAATGTAGAGTATGATATATATTTATGAATTATTATTATGGTGTTGAGGATAAGATAGTTACAAGGGGAATTAAATATATGGGATTTTAGGATTTAACAAGTTTATTTACATGATCATATTATTTCCAAATTTTGAATATTTCTTCAATTTTCAATGGTAATGGTTGTTAAGTAATGTCCATGGCCAACCTGGTTAATATGGATCCATGTTTTCTACTGTTAGAGGGATACAATAAAAATTTGGATAAGAAATTTACTGCATTGGATAATATGTTTACAAAGATAACACATAATAGTGATGTGTTAATATAGACATAATGATGTGATGGCAATTTTGATAAGTTAACGATGGTTTTTGAACATTCTCTATTATTGACAATTCGTTCTAAAAAATATGGATTTTTATGTTATTGTGATGCATAACTTTAATATAATGGATGTGTTGTGAATAAAATGATATAATTCTTTCTCATACATTAATATAGTTGTAACCCCATGTGATTCACTAGCTGACTCATGATATAGAATCAGTCATAGTAATATTTTCTTTAATGATAAGTATGACATAACCTCTAGAGAGAGATATTAAATATGTATATATATATCACATGTGTTTAAAATATATCATTACATATAAATATCTTTTTTAGGAAAATAAGATCGTTATAAATACGAAACTATTGTTAATATACTATCCATTATCATCTTGTGAATGAAAAAAGGTTTAATATGCTTTGAGTAAAAAATACAATTGTTCCAAATATATTCTGATGGTGAAGAATAATCCAATTCTAAATGACCTAGTTAGTATTGATATTATTACTATAATGGATGTAAAAACATCAATAATATACCATGTAATCACCAATAATTTATTATTAGAAAAGATTATAGAAGATAAAAATGATTTTAATTCAATATAAAAAATGGAATATGTAATGATTGGTAATTATTAGAGTTCATCATTAGTGATGATGGTGTTTAAATGTTTCGAATGAGTGTATGTGATCAATCCATACCAATGTTAAATAAGGATCTTTAGGATAACAATCAATGATCAATATTCTTTACACATCCTGGTAGTATGAATATATATTGAGATATACTAGGGAATATTTTGTTAGAAAATATAAATATTTTAATGTAGGTTATACTACAACATGCATAGTGTACCCTCCGGTGAATGCTTGAAGAAAACATCCCAAAAGAGTAGAGAAACCTCTACCTATACTATAATGGAGTTGGTCTAATAATACAATGGATTTTATTTCTAGTATTCCAATGATATATAAAGGGAATAAAATAATTTGGTTTATTATAGATCATATCATAAAGTCAACAATTTTTTTTCAATTCCAGATGATTTTCTCTTGACCATATTTTAATGTTATATATCAGTGAAATTTTGATTCATAATTGAAGAACCCTAAAGATGTTATCTGATCATGACATAAGGTTCACATAAAATATTTGGAGTTACCAAAAGGATTTAAACACATAGCACAATCATATCATGATATATCAACCTCAAATTGTTGAGATGACTGAATAGACTATGAAGATATTTGAGGGAATGAAAAGGTCACTATATCTCGACATCCATAGATTTTGGGATAATTATTTTCCACTTAAGTATTTTTACTACAATAGACGGTACTAATCTAACATTAATTGGAAAAATATGAATCCTTGTACATAATGATAAGTAGAACTACAACATATTGGGATGATAATAGAGAAAAGATGATTTTGGGTCAAATTTTTTTGGAGGAAACACATATAATGTTGAGATCAATCTAATAGAATATCAATGTAGGCCAATGTTGATATAAATGTTATTAGAATAATTTAAATAAGGTTCCTGATTTCCAAATGAGAGACTTTGTCTTCTTAAAAGTATCTCCATCGAAAAAGGTTATGATATTTACAATGAAATGGATGTTGGGTAAATGAAATATAGGGTCATTAAAAATATTGGAGTAGATAGGGATAAATAGAATATTGTTTATACCAGCCACTAAGCCTAATGATTTTTTATGATGTATTCCATATATCACTTTTAAGGAAATATTTGAAAGAACCTAAGCCTATTATTAATTTTGACCATGTTCTGTAAGAGAAACAATTATCAATTTAGGGATATAAAATTAAAATTCATGATATAAGGGATAAATGACACAAAATAGAACTACTAAGATAGTGATGTTTATTTTGTGGGATCATCATTAAGGAGAGGAAACATGGGAGAAATATGATCTATGATATAGTTTTATCCACATATGTTTTTTATATAGATTCACAATTTTAAGGATGAAATTTTTTAGGTGTTGGAATGTAGTAAAATAGATTCAGTATTATTAAATTAACCATTAATAAAATCAATTTTTCACAATGAAAACATTAATTTTTAAGAGTAATCATCAAGGAGAAGAAATACGGTGGCAATAGGATAGATGAGATAGAATTATCCGAATATTTTTTATATTGCTTGACAATTGTAATGAATAATTCTTTTTGGTGTGAAAATTTTGTAGTTGTGATTTTATAAAATTTTATTAAACATTCATAAACTTTTTGTTTCACAATGAACACCTAATTATTTTATAAAACTAATACAATACATAATGATAAAAAACTGTGTATTTGAATTATTAAAAATATGTTAAACTAGAACCATAATATATAAAACAATGTGTGATCGTACAATAATCTTGTACTCTGTTGGATAATATGTGATAAATAATAACAAGTACACACAATATGTTACAGTTTATTTGAAAACAAAAAACATTGGAATTAAAATGGTGTAATAAAATGAATAATTTTGTGAATAAAATTATTTATTGGTGTATAAAATAATGATTAGTATAGAATTTCTAAAATATGAACATTTGAAATTATGACAATTTATCATTATGATAATTGTGCACATGATCCTCAACGCAGTTTGTGAGGTATCCTTAAGTGCATCCATGAGACCAAGGTTCGAAAATAGGTGGAGGCATATTTATGGGGGACTATAGAAATACTGTAGATGTACTATATTAAGAAATGGGTGGGTAATGTAGGAGTTACTATAGAAGTTACTATAGTAGTTACTGTATCAGGTACTATTCGGTACTGTTGCAGCCTGGAACTATTCACCTTCTTCCACAAGATTGGGCTTGGAGTCCTTAATGCCTTCGGGCCACCCATTCCTTTGGTTCAGTAGGTATTTCTAGCCACCTTTAAGACTTTTGGGCCACCTCAAGGTCATAGGTCCAAATACAGTTTCCCCAGACATAATCTACAAAAATGGAGCAGACCCATAAGAGGATATAGAGATTGTGCACTCAACAGAGCATAACCAAAAGGACTTTGAATGAATGAGAGGGTATGGATACGCCATTGGGACCAGCCTTTTCATACACAAGATTCATTTAAAGAGGACTATGTGATGGTGTAGAGTTATCAACATGATACAGAATCTAGGAAGGGGATGTTCCTTATATTTATAGTCTGGTTGAATTCTCTAAGACCTTTGGGTCATGTAATGTCCCTCAAGTCTATGGTAAATGTAATCACATAAGACTATGGGCCTTGTAAGGGTTCAACCTCATCCCTTGAAATGTGGGTTATCAAAAACTAAAAAATGTAGCATTTGGGCCATTCGGGCATTATGATAACCGTTCAAAATTAATGTTGATCGATATGACCATTGGTGTTATAGAGTCCATGAAAAGAATGTTGGGATTAGTTTATATTATGGGTAATAATGAATGTTAATTATCATATAAGAGAAGAAATATGTCTCTGACCAATAGAAACATACCATTATGATGATTATTTATTATATCATAGAAATGATATAGTATCACTAGGGTTATCTCTTGACCAATTCTAAGTAGAACTCCAAAAATGATATGTTAGTGAAACCATATGTGCATGATGTTCATGTTGGTGAAGACCACCACCAAATAAATGTTGGATGAAAACCCCCCATGAATTTTTTTATCATATTACGCATTAATATTATGTAATGTGATAGTTGTATTGTTCATTATTTATGTAGGGTTATGTTATGTTATAATTTAAATTCTATATGAAATGTAATGGACGTTTACTCATGTAATTTATTTTTTATGTATACATCAAAAAACCATAAATGGTATAATTTATGTAATCCGAGATTAAATTTGATAAATTTAATTTTTTTTAGGAAAAGGTAATTGAAATTACACAAGGTTTTAGATTTGGTAAATATTTTTTAAAATAATATGATAATGTAAACTATTGTAAATACAGTGTATATTACATCATATTTTGTAAGAATGGGTCATTTGATCAAGGTAAGTGCAATTTAACTATTTTGAAACTAAAAAAAAATATTTTTGGATTATAGATGGTAGTGGAGCACAATGGTTATAGTGGTGTACTAATGGAATGTGGAACAATTTAATTAATAAAATATTATTCCTTGAAATTTAACTAACAATTACCATAAATATTCATACCTGCACTCATCATTAACCAACAATTTCATTGATCCCTCTTCATTTTACACTAAAGGAGTATCTTTAATATAAATCCCTTCATTCTTGGAGAGTTTGGTTTGATCAGTGGCCGGGTTCCAATCATATAAGCTCAATATATAAATGGTTTCTAATTCTCTATTCTACTTTACTATATGAATATTTGTAATTGAAATAAATTTTAAAATTCATTTTAATATGAATCCATTCTATTTGTCCATATTATTATTCTCCCTTTGATATATTATCAATTGATCATTACCCACACACCTTATCTTATACCCTTCGTGTAATTTGTTACAATACTGAAGTAAGGGATTATTTTTTCTCTAATTATAATTATAATTTATATAAAAATTATCACATATTTTTTAATGCACACGTTATTATACAATTAATGTATTGATATATATTATTTTCCAAAATTATGGAATCATACCCATGTGATTTTTATTTTAATAACATTATGTCCAATCCATAAACTATTGATATTCCTGAATATTGTCCCACAACAGAAATCATATAATTGTTTTAAGTAAAATTCATGTGATTTTCAAAAAAAACATCATTTTTTATATTAAATATTGAGGTGGTTTTTTATATATGTAAGAAGGTGTAATAAATACAAAAATAGGTGGCCACGTTTATCATGATCATCATCCAATTACATGGTGAATGATCCCTTAATCCACACATGATGTGACATCTCAGGGGGAATGTCTATTGATAATTATCATTGATTTTTTTTTCTAAAACATAGAATTTATATTATTGAGAATAATGTTTGAATTTTTTTGTTTTCCTAAAATTTTAAATAATATTTTAAAAATATATGGAAAATATTTATTCTTGATGTGTTCATGATAACTATAATAGAAATAAATCAGTTGGAGTGTGTTTTTTTCAAAAACTATGAATCCTTAATTATTCCATATATTTGTTTTGAGAATTAAAGTAGGATTTGTTATTTGATCATTTTCTGGGGAAATCTAATGATGATCCCTAAAAGTTTTTTTATATGGGATGCTCTTATATGATAAGTTATACTAGGTAAATATTCCATGTATTTTGATGTTATTCATCCTTGACCATTATACCATTTATAGCCTAAAAATATTTGGTACAAGATGGAATGAGCTGGAAAAATATTTGATGGGAGGGGCCCATAATTTTATATCCCATAACTGTATAGTTATGTCTCATGGGAAAACTAATATATGGTAATGAAATCATCATTAAAATTTATTTCTTGAAAGAAGGCCTCGATGATACAATTATGATGTTCGAAATTATTAAATTTAGAATTTTATATTATTTCTGTGATACATGTGACTATTGGTCACCCTATAATCTATGAATGAAATTTATTAATTCAATTGAAAGGATTCAATTTTATTCATGATGTTACATATTTTATATTAATCCTTTATTATTTTTCACTATAAAATCTTCCATTATTGACCATTTAGTCTCAAAACATTCACTATATTTACTTATCTTCCATTATAATAATGTTTACTACTATGAATGGATAAATAGATCGTTTTTGAATAATATTTTTTACATTTATGATATAAATTATAGATTTAAGTATTTCGTTACTTATGTAAAACTAAATATTTGTCCTTGGAATGTAATATCATGATCATGATTTTATATAAAATAATTCAACCTCAGCTTCACGAAATTGGGTTTGGGGGAATTACCTGGTTTACCATTATTTTTTTCAACCACTCTAACTATTAGATATTATTTAACATCAAATAATTAAGTAATATTGATATTGAATTTATTTTATTTATAATAGATTATTATTATTTCCTTAATTTACATCAACAGATTCAATCCCCCTATGATTATTGATGTAATCTCGCCTAGGAAGCTTGTGAAGTGGTATCTGAGTCACAGATCCACTTCTTAGAGGTTGTATACTCAACAATTTTCATAATATTCTTACTGTAAAAATAATTTATTTTAAAATAGATCATATTGTTGTGATATTTTTTTATTATGATATATCAAATTTATATTAACATATTGTTTATATTAGAAAGAATTAATAAAATTTTTATCTCTAATTTTGTTATATTCTTCCATGAACATTTATTCTCTCTTAGCCTACCCCTATGATCATTCTTTATTATGATATTTAATCTTTTGGACCAACTCATAAAATTTTCTTCACTATGATGTTCATTCAATAATAAAGTTGATATAACATACTCAAGAGTGAGAGTGTTTCTACCATAAATCATAGAGTGTTTAATATAATATAATGACTTATCCAATTATTATAATAGTATTATTACCTGATCCTCATCACCAATTTCAAATTATAAATACTAATGATCTATTAATTCTTTAATAAAATCATAAATATGGACCAAAATTGAATTCCAAAGACACATATTAATGATTTTTAATAAAATTTTATTATATAGTAATCTTTAAAAATATTTATTTTCATATTTTTCATCTAATATAGACCATATACAAAAAAAAATAGACTCTAAATCATCTTACCCATATAATTTATCACCCATGAAAAAAATATATATATAAGAATTCATGAGAACATCATTAGATTCATAAAAAACATTGTGAAGGACATTTATTTGAGAAAAAGTGTGGACTCTCTAAGTTTAGAACTATTGTGAGAATCAAGATGTTTATTACTATGTAAAATAAAAGTCATTTTAATTTCCAAATGATGTAATTAATTTTTATTTCAAAATTATCTATGTAAAATTTTATAAATCCCATTATTAATGATTTTCTAGAATATGATATAAATTTTTGAGTAAAAACATATCAGGAATTTCATTATAAATTTTAAATGATCCACATTTGTGTTTATGATTAATTATGTAACAAATTTATATTATTTTTATACATTGAGATATTTAATGAAAATCACATATGATAAAAGGATATGTAATCCATAGGAATAAAAAGAATAATGATTATTTAATAATGAGATATAATTTTCTTTTATTATTGTCTAACTTACGTTCATGGAAATGATCATCTTGTGGAAAAAAATTATTACTAAAGAAACAAACTAAAAAACTGACAAGAAATCACAAGAGGTCATAAGAACTATTTGAGAAATCCCATATGCTAAACTTAGTGGAATTGGATAACTCATTCATATTTAGTTAGAACAATACACTCTTTGATAGACTATTAAATTCCCCAAAATTAAATAAACAATAATAATCATCAATAATGAATATGGGAAAAAAATTATAGAGTCTAGTTCATTCAATGCTACTTGTTTTTTTTAGTCTGCAACATTGAATAATCATGCAGTGTTCATCATGGTATATGTAACTCACCACCTCTAATAAATCTGTATAGTAATAGAACTCTGGTAATCAAAAATTAACATGATTGTCATCTAGGAGAAAGGATCATTAGGGGACCTCAATTTCCCCCCTCCTTCTGTATTATTAATCACACTAGAAACTAATGGTTACATAAACATGAAAATTCCATGACCAAAAAAAAGAAAATGGGTATGTTAAAATATTAAAATGTATGTTTCAAAACGAGATGTGAAATTATCATTATAATGATAGATGATATAGAGAGTTGGTGAAGGTGTGACTCGTGAGACATGTAAATAAACATGTTCAATGTGTTATTTGTTTAATACCCTATGTAGTATCTCATAAGAAATTGTAATGACATAGAATATGTCAAAATACATTGTGTTAATTGAAATTAACTATAACAAAAAATTATACACAATAGAAAGTAACAAGGGGAGAAAAATGTGGCCATAATATCATTACCGATGCTTGGTCATAAGAAACTAAAAACACACATATATAGGATAAATGATTATAAAGTTAATACATTCAAAGGATAATTATATTATTAAAATTAAGAAAATAAGACCCCATGTAAGGATATAAAATGATCGATGAATGTGTAATGAAAAAATTTGAGGAATTAGTTCTATAAAAACTTTTAAAAGCATATAAATTCATCAAATTGGTAAAATTTCAATAAGAAAATGAAACACTATTTCCATATGAAGGAAACTAACAAATAAAGTGTATTTATTCCTATAAAAACATAACAATAATATAAAATTAATATAATTAAAATGTTTTCCAAAAGGATATGTAATTACAATTACTCAATTGTGATATTAAGGTTTTTTTCAAATTTGAATAAACAGAAGGGATTTTCGTTAATTTTTAATGGTTCTCATATTTTAAGTTAATGATGTCATTGTATGGGATCATACCGAATCACCACATATGCTATTCAATTAAAATAATAAAACAACAATATTCTATAATTCACAAATGTAAATTATAATTGTGATTTCTATTTTGAAATTATTGAATTAAAATCTCTAATCTTGATTATGAATATTGATGAAATAATTATTTTTTCCAAAATAATAGAGAAATTTGATAGGTGTTTGTAAACCAAATAAGAAGACACTTTTTGAGTTATATGGTCACTGATATGAAATTATTTTTAGACATGTATGAAAAATTGAAAATTTTATATTTTGACCTCATAAGAAAAGTATACATTAGACTCATTATATATCTTCTTCATAAAAGAGACAAAAAAGGCCCCTAATCCGCTATAATGTTTTACCATGATATCAATTACTAAATAAACAAGGAATTTAGATCATAAAATTTCTTATGGGTTTATTTTTTCCTTCATTTAATTTACAACATAAAGTTCCACCAATATATTTTAAATTACATATTATGCATGATTCGAATAAAAACCAAGGAATCCATATCATCAAGTGGTATATGGATCCTATGATACATCAAAGGATCTGTTTATTTTGGATTAAGGTATGATAAGTCAAAATTATTTTACCTTTTTTGTTGTTTTAAATAATATTTCTCTAAATATTAATTATATATAAAGTCTACATATATGGGTAAGTTTATTATTTACGAAAGGTGAACATATTGCAACAATCAGAAGAATATTGTTTTCTCATGGATCACAATATATACTGACTATGTTGTTAAAACCAAATAAAAAATATATAAATTGAAGATAAAGATACATCTTGATAATATGATAGTGAATGTCTAAATCCCATTATAGATAATTTATGAAAACATTATTGGAAACAACATGCCATTGAATCTAGTAAAACATTCACAGTAGATTCATATTGATTTAAATCACCCCATCACAAAGGAAAATGCTACTCATAGTGATGTTTCATTGATATATATTTTAACCCAAGAGAAATTAACAAATAAATTGAAAATTAATTCTTTCCACCACTTCATATTGATTTTGGGAGTACAGGGATTCTAATAAACCCAATATGTATTATTTGTTTTTTCTTACATTAATATCTATAATTTTTAAAAAAGGGGATGAATGTTCTGTTAGACATTTATTCAAATTGTAAGAAACACAAGTTTTATTTAATAGGTATTGATGAATTCGAATACTTGAACTGTTGTTAGTTAAAGATGAACCTAGTAATTGTCATTAATTTATTCACATATTATGAAAAAACCCGAGGTGGATAATGAATGTCCATAGGGATATTGAAGGGTCCTTATTGACTGGTGGTAGTTGATAAGTGTTGTTGTTTATAGAATACCCTTATAGATATAATTATCGTTGGGGATATTTTCAGTCGATCTGAAATGAGGCATGATCAACATACAACTTTTCATAGCCAATGATTTATAATACCCTCTCAAAAAGCATTCATTCATATTGTGTTATATTTTGATAATCTTCTAATGAGAGGCATGAAAATAGTATACTCTAGTGGAAATATATTAAATTGTTTTAAATGTTTTTTAATTTTTAATTTATATTATTATAATGAATGTTTTGATTGTTTTTTATTGGAGTGATGTTGAAAATTAATGATTCTTTTTTCAGTTTAAGGATATAAATACATGAATTATGTAGTTGCACCATGAGTGTTGTATTTTAAATGAAGTGATTTAATCTCATCTAAATACCTCATACCATAATAGAAATAACAATGGTTTTAAAATGTTACGAAATAGGATATGAAAAATATAATATAATGAATAGTTTTTTAATAAATTTACATGAGTAGTTTTCAAGAGAGTTTCAACTAAAATAAGATGCCATGATTATTTTGTGCCACATAGTTCGAGTGGTAGATTTATATATGTTGTATTTACCCCAATCCTACTATAAAGATTACTTAAAACAATATTTTTTTGGAATGTACTTAAATTTAGTTAATGGATTAAATGATACCATATAAATTGTGTCCCTATGTAATTTTTCGTGTTGAAATTGTTTATCCATTAATTCTTGTACATATACGTTGATGCATATTTCAACCTATAATGCACTCCACGTGTAACATCCCAAGAAAATAATGAATATAAAATTTTCATATTTAATAATTTTTTTTGAATTATATATTTATTTTAATTGGAAGGGGATTATATATTCAATGGAATACCTGACATGCAAAAATGGGTTTCTCTGAAGTCTTATATTTCACACAATGCTGAGTCATACTGAAAAACATTATATACTATTATTATTTTAAATAGTAGATAACGTCAACCATTTTTTTGGGATTAAATATAACTATATATATTATGATTATAGATGTTTGTTAAATGTGTTTACATTTATCCAATAAAATTTAGAGGCTTAAAATGTGAATGAATATAATTTTAAGCATAAATACTCTAATATTTTAAAAAGGTTGATTTAGAACCTTTTGATGGAGAACCCTATTTAAATATAGTTTTTGTCACTTTTATATTTTATATTTGACATTATAAAATTATTCATTAGAATTGGGACATCAAAATTTACTTTGGGTAAATTTTTGGTATTTTTTGATAATGTTCATTTTTAATGAATTGTGTAATGTTCAACATTTTAAATCAATCCACCTTTTAATATAATTTATTTATATAGATATATTATCTATTTGAATGGTATTAATGTGTAATAAGATTATATTTCTAACATTTAATCCAATGATGGTCATTGGATGTAATTTTACTTTGAAATTGGACATAAACAAGTGTCAATCATTTGTTAGTTATTATTTCTTAAATACAGGCTTTTTGTTTGGACAAAAAGAATTAATTTTAAATTAATTAATGAAACTTCTATGTTTTCAATTGGGTAAAATATACATTATCTTTTATTTCATAATATCAAATATATCCTAGGCTGAATTGTTTGGTATTTTTCTGAAAACCATCAATTTTAGAAGAATGGTGAAAATGCTAAGTAGTTGTTAAAAAACTAACTTTTTAAATTAAAAGTGATTTTACCAATTTTTTGAATTTAATTTTTAAAATAAGACATATATTGTTGTTATAAATATGTAAAATGAGGTTTAATAATATGAAAACAATTTTTGATGAATAAAATCTTTTGAATTTTATTTACCGCTGTTAAAGGTAAATATGGTAATTCAAGGTAAAAATAACATTATAATAATATAAAATTGTCTTTACACTTGTCCTAATCATATTGGATGAGTAATGGACAACCAGGAAAACCCTTGGGTAAGTCGGTTTTCCTTTAAAATCCATTTGGGTATGATAATGACATTAATAACTTTTTATTTAATGTAAAAATAGAAATATCATTAACATGTATAGTTTTGCTAAACCAATTTTAATATGTGATTATATAATAGATATATTTGACTATAAATAATAATTATAAATCTCAATGATTTCCTAAGTCATGGTATTTTCTTTATAATTTTTATACATCAAATAAATAAAATTATTTATGACACAATAATGATGTTGGGTTTACCACATAAATGAAGGATTTAAATATATAAGATAATAAAAATTAAAACATATCCAAAACATATCCAATTATTATATAATGATTTTATTTAAAAAAATAGTCATCTTATATTTTAATTTAATAAGTTTTTGACCTTTAGAAACCTAAAATCATTATATCATAATATTATATTTTCAAAATTTCCTAAACAACCCATCCACACCTTAAAAAAACCATCACCTCTAATCCATTACTCACACCTCTCAAGACACTTGGATTTCCCAAAATATTTCAAAATATGCTCTCATGATATTTCTCTTCCACATAGAATCTTTCATTAGGCATAAGGCACTTCATGAAATCCTTTTGGTTGAAACCAAAGGTAGTTACCCGATCTAAAGGTAATGTCTTCTCTTAAGTTATTTTATTTTATTTTACTTCTCTAACCTATTAAACATTTTTATTTATTTATTTTATAAAAACAAAATTATCATCAATATTAAATGTTGTTTATATGAGAATTACTCAAACTACACTTACACACACATCCATATAATGGGTAAAGAACATATTGTTGCGGTGTACGGTGAACTACTACCTCACAAAGTGATGATTATTCAACCTTATCTTACCACCTCTTATGGTGGCCATTAAGATGGAACTATATTTACATGTAATATATATTATATTTATATTGTCTCTATACTTATGTATTTTTCATTTATATCATACAATTGTGGATTCCAGTATGGTTAAATATGATAATTTCATTTTAGGAAGTGCGGACTACCGCCGCCTTCAAATGATATGTCTATTTCATTACATACATGGAATATATAAAGGATGTAATTAATGTAATTATATATTATATTATACCTATATTATAATATAACTATGTATCATTATGTTTTCATACCATTAACTATGAAATATAAATTTATGTTTCCTTCATGCATACGTACATCTTACAGTCTCCATGAACGGTGCATTTCATTTCATACCTCCAAATATAATGTACTATTATAAATAACCACACAAACATATATATATACATATGATATATATGATATCTAAATCATTATTATTATTACAGAGACAATAGAATTTTGACGACATGAACAACATGTAATTATAAGAGGTTCATTTTTGACTCACTTACCAAATATCGACAAAACGACGATTATTAACATAAATGACTGCATAATTTTTATAACATAAAAATAAGTGATATAAAAGGAATAATAAACTTTAAAAAGTTATTTAAACAATTAAAAATTATCCTTATTTTATTATTCTGTATTTTAAATAATGAACGGGTTAAGTCGGTAAGGGGTTTAATATCTCACTTTTAATTCAATGAGATTTCCATTGTTCGCCACTTTTTTACTACGTGTGGAATATTATGTACAACAATTTGATATATAATATCATGATTATATTTATATTCAAGGTATTCTGTGATTCATTTTGTGGTTA
This sequence comes from Viscum album, assembly GCA_963277665.1. Lineage (NCBI taxonomy): Eukaryota > Viridiplantae > Streptophyta > Magnoliopsida > Santalales > Viscaceae > Viscum > Viscum album. Next base: position 1,253,177,390 of record OY728157.1, on the reverse strand, counting down.
TAAACTTTTGGTCATACAACTCAGTTGATTACAACATTGTAAGGGGGTTTCATCTCACTTTTTATTCGCATGAGATTCATGCCATATTGGCCACTATTTCCTTTTTTTGGTGTATGTACTACCCATGATTGTATTCATTATGTAATATACATTAACTAATTGGTCTTAAATTCTTCATTATATGATCCTTCTTTCATGTGATGTATGTTTCATAAGTTACCAAATCAGAACGGGAACCTTTCACCCTCCTATTCAAGTCAAAGTCTTCTTTTATGTTATGTATTTAAATTTCAATTCACAAATTCTGTGATATCTTCATCTATATCCTTATTGTTGTAAATTTTTTTCCATGTGATGCGAGACCCTTTTCTCTCTCATCGACTCATTTTTTGAATTTTAACGTGACATCGTTAGGCTGTCGAATTTCAGTAAGAGAAATTATTATCCCAATTTCAAATCATTCATTTAAAATTCTACTTCTTGATTATGTCGTGATATAAATATGTGTGAATGAAACATATTTGATTTGCACTTAAAATCCAATTATATTAGGGGAATTTATATATTTAACACATAATTAGGTTATTGATTTTTCCTTAATCTATGGATATGATATTTCTAACAGGCATTGTCTCAATTTAAATTCTATTGAGACTTATTTTTTTTATACATTAATTCACTTTTATATGATGTATATAATTAACTTTGACATATTATATCATAAATATAATTATAATAAGGATATTATAATCTTTGATTAATGTTATTCATTAATTATCTCTATTCAAGAATCTCTCATTTGTTAAGAACTCTTTAACAATAATATTGTTTTAAATGGTTTAAAAATTTATTCAACTAAATATTTTTCATTAATGACCACGTTTTCAGACTAGTTTTGTGTATTAAATTCTAATGAAATAAACTTTTTAAAATTTTAATTCCTTTAAAAGCTTCAATGTGGTATAGGACACATTGATTCAGAAATATCTTTATTAAAGGATTTAAATGGGTGTAAAAATAGTTTTATAAAGTATTATTTATTTCAATATCTTGATATGATATATTGTGATTGGAATGTGGAAATTTTATCTTTTGTTTATGATTTATTTATGTGTTATGATTATATTATGGATTTTGGGCACTGTTTACGTATACTGGTGGTTCCGGGATAAACCAAGGGCAGGTGAGCCTGAGATAGCTTTCCAATGCATTGGAAAACATTACAGAGGTAAACGATAATGTTTATCATAAGAGATTTATAGAATAAATTGTGATAGGTTTTCCAAATGTAAATACCTAGGTAGCTGTGAAAGCTACAATGTTAGTATCTCTTGGATTCCACTTGTTACCTTTATTATTTATGATTTTTATGTATTATTTATAAATAATGTAATTTCATAAATTATATTATGATAAAAATTATGGTTTCTTTGATTGGAATTTATTGATGGGATAATGTTTTCTTTTATTATTCTATAACCCTTACTGAGCTTTCCATTCTCTTCCCACATTTTTAAATTTTTTTCAGAGGACCTAAAGATGAATACGGTCAAGTATGGGATCATTGAAAAGTCATGTTTTCTAAAACATAAAACTAGGAAATTTTATTTTTTAGGTGTTATTAATTTATAAAAAAATGGAAACTTAAAAGAAGTGTCTACTTTGTAATTTTTGAGATGTAAAAGTTATAGCCTAATTCTCTAAACCTCTAAACCTGAAAATATCCTCAATGTTAATTATTCACATAATTCAAGATTATGTAATGTTTTAGGTTGGGTCCTTATAGTTTGTATCAAAGGTATGTTTAGTTAATGTTAGAGGTTAGGATGTTATTTATTCATAAGTGACATAACTATAATGTATATCATATTCGAAAGGGTCATAGTTATTTTAGAGGTGATAAATGGTTATTACATTTTGGGGTAAAAATTGAAAGGTATTAGTTAACCATTAGGGATAAAATATATTATGGTTATTTTTCCGGCATTTGACTCTTTTATTTGGAATGTTATGAAATTATATAACTTTGGAAAGTGGAAAACATGTTGTCCATGTGACAACCCATCCCATTGAAAACAATTATGAAAATTGAACCCACAACTAATGTGGGATAGGTATTGATCGCCTACCACTAGACTACATGATTTCCCTGGTTAGTATTGAAAACTATTTTTAGTTAAATGATTTTAGGGATCATGAAAAAGATGACTTGGGATCTTATGTTTTTTCAAATGGATATAATAGGTATAGGAATATGATTTGGTGATTTTGTGATAAAGGTTATTTTGGAAGACATTATCCCTTTGGGGAACACTATATGCTTAAAGAAAATAGAATAGTATCGGATTTAATTTGTGGAGTAATGGTTAATAGATTATTTTGGAAGAATTTATGTTTTTGTAGTGGACATAATGTTATTTAGGTTATTTATGGAAATAATTAACCTATCATAGAGAATATGTGATTAGGTTAATTACATATCATTATGAGACATTGATATTAGTCGATGTTTTGGGAGATAAATGATATGATTTACTGTAGAAGAATATGTCATTAAATCCTTCTATCATTTGGGATTCAATATTATTTTTGATTATTTGGAATAACTTTAAGTAAAATTGTATATTGAATAGTCTTTCTTGAACTATGGGTACATTTTGATGAATTTGGTAGATTGGGAGTACTATTTCTTTTTTATAATGTATTATTATTTTAGGGATTATCTGATCTCGTACTAACCAATTTTGGTTTTGTTTAATTTATAAATATAGGGGAAATATATGGGTCATATTTTGTGGATTAGGTTATTCTCTAGAAGTTGATTTTAGTGCATTTGATGTGTCCATGTCAATATTAATACTCATCATTTTGAGAAAATAAGAGTTAATTGTATAAATTTAGTAAAGGTTGAATGTTTACATGACAAGTAAGTATGTGTCCTTTTGTTCATAGTCAAGATCATAAATAAATTCCTCAACATCACAAAAAGGAATGTAAAAAAAATTGTTCTTATACTTTTCCTACTGGGAAACCAATGACCGTATGACCCATAAATTTTTTGCTTTTCTTATTATTAATATTCTCCTAATTACGTTTTCTATCACTCTCCATAATAACATGACACTTAGTTTCTCCTCCATATCCATGTTTTTAAGGAATCCAATTATTTGTTATCTCTTGTGACCTTTGTAATTATCTTTCATTCTTTTATAGTGATAGTTTTATTTATTCTTCTTCCAATGGGGGACATTCAATGAACTTTCCACGCCCAATCTTCAAATTATGAGGATGCAATTTCTAAAAAGGATGAAGGATGTAACAACTCATGAAAATAAATATTATGAAATTTTTATATTTATTAAAAAAAATTAATTATATATTAATTATATTTTAAATGTGATTCTATATTCCATGGAATACCTGACACACAACAATGGGTTTCTCTGAAGTCTTATGATACACACAATGATCTGTCATATTGAAAAAAATTATTATAATATTATTATTTTAAATGGTAGTAAACATCTATCGTTTATATTGTAGGTAATGAATAGAACAACCCATATTATGTTTATACACGTTTTTTTAATATTTTTACATTTATCCAATAAAATATAGTGGCTTAAAATTTTAATTAATCTAACTTTAATCATAAATACTCTAATATTTTTCAAAAGATCGATTTAACTCCTTTTGATGGAGACCCATCATTAAATATAGTTTTTATCCCATTTATATGGTCTATTTGGAAAAATAAAATTATTCTTTAGAATTGGGACATCAAAAATAACATTGCGTAATTTTTTTGGTATTTTTTGATAAAGTTCATTTTTTAATGAATATTGACAAATACTGTAGTTTAATTAAAAAATAACTTTTTATCTAATTTATTTATTTAGAAATTTTACCTTTTTAAATGAAGTTAAAGTGTAATAATATTTTATTTTTATGATTTCATCCAATTTTGGTAATTAGAAGTAACTTCACTTTGAAATTGGAAATAAATAAGTGTCAATATATTGATAGTTATTATTTCTTAAAATCACGATTTTGGTTTTGAAAATGGGAATTCATTTTATATTAATTAATGAAACTTCAATGATTTTAATTTGGAAAAATATATATAATTTTTTAATTTGGAATATCAAATATATATTAACATGAATTAATTTTATTTTTATGAAAACCTTCAATTTTTGATGAATAGTGAAAACACTAAGTAGTAGTTAAAAAACTGATATTTCCATTTAAATTAAAATTTACCACCTTTGTGATTTGAAAGTATAAAATATGACATAAATTGATGTTATCAGTTTGTAATACGTGGTTAAATAAGATGAAAATAATTTTTATGAATAGTATCTTTTTACTTTTATATACGACGGTTAAAGGTAAATAGGGTAATTCAAGGTAAACATAATATTATAAAAATATTAAATTATCTTAATACTTTTCCTAGAATTATGGATGAGTAATGGTTGACCAAAAATATACATGGGTAGGACTTTTTGACTTTGAAAGCCATTTGGGTAAGATAATTACAATAATAACTTTTTATTTAATGTATATATAAAAATATCATAAACTTATATTATTTTGCTAAAACAATTTTAATGATGGGTTATATAATCGATAAATTTGACTAAAAATATTCATTATAATGCTAATAATATTTACTAAATAATTTAATTTTATTTATTTTTTTTATACATGATTTAAATAAAATTATTTATGACCCAATAATGATGTATGGTTTACGTCACTAATGAATGATTTTAAAAAATATGATTATAAAATTAAAACAATAGCCAAAACATATCCAATTGTAATTGGATAATTTTATTTCGAACACTAGTCATATTTTCTTTAAATTTAATTTGTTTTTGTCCTTTAGAAACTGAAAATCATTATATAATAAAATAATATTTTAAAACATTCAAAATATGCCCATCCTCCCCCTTATAAAAATATCTCAACCCTAACCAATTATTCACACCATCAAGCCTTTAATCTCGTCAAAATTCTGCCAAATAATCTCTAATGATCCATCTCTTCCACCTAAATTCCTGTCTTTAGGCTGAAGGAACTTTCAAAAATATGTTTGGTTGAAACCAAAGGGAGTTGCCCAATTTAAAGGTAATGCCTTTCTTATATTCTTTTCTTTTTTATTTTAAATATCCAACCCCCTAAACACTTTTTATTAATTTTTTTATAACAAAAATAGTATCATAAATATAATATGTTGTTTATATGAGAATTATTCGAATTAATCATACACACACATCCACCAAATGTGTAAAGAACATACTATTTCTGTAGACGGTGAACTACTGCCTCACGAAACGATGATTGTTCAATATTCTCATACTACCTTTTTATGGTGGACATTAAGATGAAACTGTATTTGAATGTAATATATATCATATTTATATTGTCACTATACTTCTATATTTTTCATTTATATCTTACCATTATGGTTTCAATAATGGGTAAATATGATAATTTCATTTGATGAACAACATACTACCGCCCCCTAAAAGTGATATGAATCATTCATGTCATACATAGAGAATATAAAGGAATGGAATTCATGAAATTATATATGATATTATACTAGAATTATAATATACTTATGTATCATTTTGTTTTTATTCCATTAAATATGAAATAGAAATGAAAGTAGCGTTCATGTGTATGTAAGCCTTACTGTCTCTTTGAATGGTGCAATTTATTTTTTACGTCCAAATGTTTTGTACTATTATAAATACATATATATATACAGTATATATATGATATATATGATATCTAAATCATGAATATAATTATAGAGATAATGGAATTTTGACCGCATTAACAACTTGAAATTATAAGAAGTTCATTTTTGACCCAAGTACCAAATATCAACAAAATGAAGATTGTTAACATAAACTATTGCATAATTTTTATAACATTGTAATAAGTGATTCAAAAAATAATAGAAAATGTGAAATAGGTTCTTAAAAAAGAATATATTATCTATAGTTTACTATTCAGGAGATTAAATAACGAATGGGTCAATTCGGACACACGCTATGGGGTTTATTATGTCACTTTTAATTCAGTGATATTTCCATTTTTTCGCAATTTATTTATTGACAGTGGGGTATTTTGTACTGAAATTTGATATATATAATCATTATTCTATTTATATTCATCGTATTTTGTGATTAATTTGGTGGTTATTAACCTTGGTTCATTCAACTCGGTTTATTATAATGTGGTAATGGGTTTCATCTCACTTTTTATTCACGTGACACTCATGCTATATTTGCCACTATTTCCTTCTGTGTGGTGTATGTAATACCCATGATTGTATGAATTTTTCAATATAATTTAATATATGGGTATTGATATCTTCATTGTATGATCCTTCTTTCATGTGGTGTATGTTTCATAAGTTACCAAAATCGGTAAGGGAACCATTCACCCTCCTCCTCTAGTCAAAGACTTCTTTTATGTTATGCATTTAAATTTCAAATCACAAATGTGGGAATATGTTGTACTATATACTTGATGCATTAAAATGTAAGTACATGTAATGAGAATCCTTTTTCTCTTTAATCGAATTATTTCTGAATTATAAAGCGAAGTCTTTAGGTTTTCAAATTTCTATAAGAGAACTTCTTATCCCAATTTAAAATATTTGGGTTAAACTTCTACTTTTCGAGTATGTCGTGTTATAAATATTTTTAAATTACATTTGATTTAATTACACATAATATCCACTTATATTGGTTATATTCTTATTTTCCAGATCTAATAATTTATTTTATTTGTCTTTAATCTAAGAATATGATATTTTCAAGGGCATTGTGTCAATTTACATTCCATTGATCCATATTTGTTTTTATACAAAAATTAACTTTTTTATGGTTTATATACTTCCCTTTGATATATTATATCATTAATATCCTTATTTTACAGATATTATAAGCATTGAATAATGTTATTCATCAATTATTTGTATTCAACCATCTGTCATTTTGATAAGAACCCTTTAACTAAAATATAGTTTTAAATGTCTTAATGATTTAATATTTTAAATCACTATCATTAATGTCTATGTTTTCAATATGGTTTTATGTATTAAATTTTATGTAAATTAATGTTTTAAAATTTTAATTCATTTAACAGCTTCCTTGAGGTATGGGACACTTTGATTAATAAATATCTTTATTAAATGATTAATGTTTTTTTGAAATTGGTTTGATAAAGAATTGTTTATTTCCATATCCTGATTAGATATATTGTTATTGTAATGTGGTAATTTTACCTTTCTTTTATAGATTTATTATGTGTTATGATTATGTTATTAATTGTGGTAATTTTTTACATATATGGGTGGCTCCATGATAAACCATGGGCAGGTGAGCCCGAGATAGCTCTCTAGTGCATTTGGTAATGTGCCAGAGGTAAACGATAATTACTCTCTTAAGAGATTTAGAGAATATACTATGATGGGTATTCCAAATGTAACTCCCAATGTAGTTGTGATATCTACAATGTAAGTATCTTATGAATGAAACACATTACCTTTCTTATTTATGATTTCTGTGTATTATTCATAAATCTGGTGATTTCATAAGGTATGCTATGATTAAAAATAATGGTTTTATTGATTTTTATTTATTTATAGGATATTGTTTTATTTTCTTGGTTTATAACCCTTGATGAGCTTTTTATGATCATCTCATGTTTTGAAATGTTTTTCACATGACATAAAGATGAATAAGGTCATGTATAGGATCAAGGAAAAGTCATGTTGTCTAAAACATTGAACTAGACGAGTTTATTTTTTAAGAGTTTTTATTATATAAATAAAATTGAAACTGTGATGAAGTGTGTACTTTTCAATTTATTAGATGAAATATTTATGGCCTAATTATATGAAGCTATAAACCTGAAAATAACCTCAATGTGAATTATTCACTTAATTCAAGATTATGTAATGTTTAAGGTTGAGTACTTATAACACAACACTATAATAGTGCTCCAGAATATTCGATATTTAGTTTCTATATAATTATATTATTTCAAACACAAAATGAGGGAAGTGATAAAACTATAATAAAGGATAGGTTTAAAAATAAATTATTTTATTTCCAATTTTTTTTAGATATTTCCAGGGAAAAATCATTTAGTATACCATTCACTCCATGATGTTCCCCATGGTGGGTTTGGATGATATGTAAAGAGATATGGTAAGATATATACATGATCTAGATTATATATTTATTTTTGGCCAAGGAAGAAAATTTCATTCATCTTATTGAATTTTCCCTTCATTTTTTAACAGTGGTGTTTATGTTTGTACTCTAGCTCATTATCATGTTCTAATTGATAATAAAAAACAAACATGGTTAATATGATCAAAACTGGGGAACATTGGGGGTTATATTAATGATAAGTAGAGTGGGTGATCATTATATTCACCATTGTGTCATTATTTCAATCTCTCACTCTATCAATCATCATTATTTCATCATTATTGATATCTATATACATTATCTAGTGATGAAAAATCCATATGTGAAATTTAGTGTTTATGTCATCTATTGATTCAATACCTTCAAAATGGTGTCACCTAATAACTCCCAGATCCATCCCATGTAATGTAACATAAAAATATATACCAACTTATATCCCAATGAAATACATTGTATTACAAAGAAGATTGTACTTAAATAATAGGGGATTATTTCATGCACATCTGTCATTACCTATTTTTTGTATCCAAATGTCAAACACCATGATATAAATTTTAATGTATATGTTTAATTGTAAATGATATAAAACTAAACAACAATTCTATTATTATATGATAAAATACTATGAGGCCCATAATATTATTAATATAACAATTTCATAAAACATACACCATTATTTTATGGATTCTAAATATATGATCATATTTTATACATAGTTTTCAGGCACAAATTATATGATATAAAAGAGTATTGATAGTTTTTCCTAGTAATGCTTTTTGTTTTTAATACTTGTATCAAAATTCATCAACATCATTATCTTACACTATGTATGGTATCAAGATACTAATTACTTAATTATTGTATATAATTAAAATGATGTACTCATTTCTCAATGACTATATCTATACCTAGATTTTATGGATGAAATATTCATGGTCTAAATTCCCTTGTGGTATTTACACAAATAAAACAGGAATCTAATTTTAATTTAAACATTGTTTTAAATTGGGTGGTTTTTTTCATTGTAACTATATTATATAGGATTCCACCCTAATTTTAATTTATATCAAATCATCTAATTAACATCCATTTTAAACCAACTATCTATTTCTATCGATGATTATCTAGTAGACTAGGGTTTGTAGGTTTTATCATTGAACAACAATATATTGATAAAATGATAATTGATGAGTCTATGAATGATGAGTTAGTCATCCAACAAGAATAAAAATGGTTATTGTAAAAACATTTGGTGCTGATGATCTAATGGATGATTAACTTATTCAAATAACAAGAGGCCAATATTATTGTGAATAATGAGTATATACATATTATTTGGTGAGAAAACTACTAAATTTGTGCATGGGTGATAATCTAGTTCGCCAGGATACCTTTTCATGCTGAATAATATGTATATAGTATTGAATATTTATTATTTAATTTCAATTCCATTTATCCATTAATATTTTACAAACAAGGTATGTTTATGTTGTTTTCAAATTTATGTTGTATTTTGAATTATTTTGGATTTATTATTAAATTAAGACATAAATTTAAATTAATTTGATTTATTATTTTGATGAATAAATTAATTTAAAATTATTAATTAATTTGTAATATTTTGTGCAAATGTCTTATAATTCATGGAATGTTAAAATGACTATGATAGTTATCCAAATTGATAATGAATCATTGTTTTCTTTCAATTGAACCAATTATTCTAGTTATCACAACCTACTGTAAACTACTCCCTATGGAGTGAAACAATTTATGATACAAATTCAAAATTATTTTTTTCTGAAATTGAATATGTAATTGAATAATAAAGTATATCATAACCAACTAACCATTAACTGTTTTAATGAAAAGATAAATTATCCATGATATAAGGTTATATAGTCCCTATTCTAGGATATAAAAGGGTCTCAATAAACCATCAACAGTATGAAAAATAGAACAAACAAATATTTAATATAGGACATTAAAGATAATGTATTTTATTTTAATTGATATGTACTATAATGTGTGGATAACCTATTATTGTCTATTTAAATTATGAATCCCCGCAAAAAATATATAAATGTCTCAAAATCCGAAGAAAATAAGAGTAAATAAAATCATATGGTGTATATCAAATGGGGAAATAAAATAAAATCTAGATTATCGTTTTCACCAATCCTATACAAATAAAAAATCAAATAGTAATGATATACATTTGGAATAATCAGTTGTATCTAAGGTATTTAATAACAGATACTTAGAAGATACAAAATGAAGGTATGTACCACTGTACATAGGAATTTTTCATGAAGTAATATTTATTTAATTTCCATTTCATTCTCGTTCCATCATTGTTTTTATTTCTTATATGTTGTTATAAACACCCTTTTGGTGAATTATTCAGAGGATGGAGGGCCTTGACTGTATGCGAGTCCTTATAATTACACCAAATTCTTCTCTTTACCAATTTGTATCAATTTATTTTTATTGTATTGATTGATTTATTTGTAATTTTAATTAATCGTATTAATATAAAAAACTAGTTTATTATTTGGTTTTTTTCATTATTCCCTTTATAATGTTATTCTTAAACATATTTTATTTGGATTGATCAAGTGATAGTTTAATTGTAAATTTCTATTTGATGTTTTTTTATTGACGTATCATTAATATGTTCATGAAGAAAATTCTACCATTTTAGAAATATACATTTTTATATTCTGTGATGAATATTAAATAATTTTTAATTTATATCATTTTAACCAAATACATTTATTAATGTGGACTAAATTATTGTTATCAAAATAATATTAAAAATAATAATTCACTAGAACATAGTTGAGAAATATCAAATCATTAATTTACACAGTGATCCTGATTTAGAATGAGTATTTTCATGTATGGGACAATATAATTAATGATTTTAGTGATCACACCCTTAATATATTCACAAATATATATATTTTTATTTCAATTATTTTGTCATATTATTTTTTTGTTTATGATCATACTAATTAACAATATAATCGTCCCACAATTATTTTTATACATAAAATACAAAAAATAAATTAATTAATATAAATCAGAGAATGTGTCTCTCACTATAGTGATAACCTGGGGTTTTAATTACTATTCTTTTGTCCGGATTGTTTATATGGGACATGGAATTTGAAAATGGATGAAAAAACCCTTAGGCTGTTTCCAAGAATGTTATAAAACAATGATCATTATTTTTTTGATTTATTAAATTTTTTTCATGAATGACCATATCGAATTATTCTAGAATATTTATATTTCATCCTATATATGAGATGAATTGTTTATTAGAAATCAATATATTATTTATGACCTAGGAATTTTTAAAACTACAACTGAGAATAATACACTTTCTAACTAAGATTAATTTTTAATTTTTACTGTGAATTTAATTTTCATGTTATAGAAGATAACCTCACTCAAACACCAAAATAAATTTCATAACCTTATTTAATCATTCAATAGAATATAATTTCATATAACAAATTAAAAATAAAATTTTAGGTTAAAAATATATTATTTAAATTACTTCTAAATTCTCATAGATATCAATGGAAAAAAAATTAACTAAAATAATTTATAATTGTGTGTATAACAATTATTTAAAAAGGAATAATTGATAAATAAATCATATGAATGTTATTCAATTTCTCCACTAAATTAGTTTTTTTAGAATATCTATTTAAATATCATCCATGAGAAGATTAAATAATGGATGATCTTTAATGTAACTGAATAAAATCTTTTCTTGTATCATCTAGAAGTAATGGATTGACAAATGAAATTTATGTAATAAGGAAATCCATTAGAAATTTTTTTGTGCAATTAGAATGAATCAAGAATATTTTCTAAATCCATACACATTAATATATTAAATAATACAATTTCATCATTTTTTTCTGTCATGAATTTATTCAATGTGATAAAAACAAACTCTCAGAATCACCTAGGAGAACATTTATTGACAAATAACCTACTTAATCTAATGTAATCATTGAGAAAATTACTCAAAATTAAAAAATGTTATTCATAGTAGATTTCGAACAATAAGATAATATGACATAGAATTTATCGATACCCCTTTTAATGATATAATCATTAATAAATAATAACTTAGGTGTGATATATAGTTCATTATAAAATATCTTATTAATAAAATCCACTAATAATTTTTATGAATTTTGTTTTCCAAAAATATTTACTATTGAATATTATCAACATTGTGATAATATGATTTAACTTGAATCATAACACAATAGAATATTTTCCCATCCAATGATTAAAAATTAATTTAGGTATAGTTATCATCTTTAGTATATATTTTTTAATTTAAATTACACTTATATTATTCTATTTGAATTATGATTCCAATAAAAATAAAAAAAAATTTATTCCAAAATTTCATTTATAATCCCTTAATTCTGTATCTAACATGTAAAATAAAATTTTGGATTAGAGATAAATATTTTAATAATAAAAGCCAAAATCGTAGGAAAAATTTGTTTATAGTAAATATGAATTATGAAACAAAATGAATGAAATGGAAATGTAGTTGTTAAGTATTTTTCTATAGATATATAAAATTATAAATAAAAAATTTACTAGGTCACTCATGCCACATATTAGAAAACCAACAAATTAATCAGTATGAGAATAATAAATTGTAATATAGATAATATAACATGATAAAATAATAAATAATACTCTAATTAATATTTATAAGAGATTGAAATGTGAAATAATACTATAACATAAAATAATAACATGAGATATTGAATAATGAGAACAAAAGTGGGACGCTCTTTTCTCTCTCTATAGAGGGCGCTCCCTGTGATCATCTTCTACTTTTACCTAGGGTTTCAAATCTCGCCATCAGCTTCTGCCCTTCGTTCTCAGCTTCTCCCCTTCACTCTGAGCTTCTCCCCTCTACTCTCCCCCTCCCCTCTTGTGCTTTCTGCTGTGGACTGTCTTCCGTGGTTTTCATGTTTCTTCCATCTAAGTTTTGTGTTTTGGTCACCCTCCACCACCTTAACCTGCCCTGATCTTAAATTTCTTTGTGCCTCTCCGGGTTTGATATGGTGTGGAGATTTTTTTAAGACTTTGGTATTGTGGTTTGGTGGTCGTTGGGTTTCCAGATGTTGTACGAGTTGGACTTTCTTCCTCGGTTGCTGAAACCCACTATGACCTATGGTTACACTTCTTATCTCTTGGTAGGTGTGGGAGTAATGGGTACACAAGGTTTTAGGTTATACGGTTTGAGGTAGTTGAGGTTCATTTTGTGTTTTATCCCCGACCTTCTTCTGGGTTCCCTTTAGTGTTTATCATTTTTTTATAGAAGATTTTTTTATTTTTTTCGGCGATCTCATTCAGAGATATTGGTGGATGTTTTTATGGATATGGTGGCGATTTTTGATGGATCCTATGACGTCAGTGTTGAAAAGAGAAGGATGGAAATGACAGTGTCAGAATCATCTATGGTAAATTTCAGTGTTTGTGATGTTGTGGTTTATGGCGGAAATGATGATGTTGTCAAACAACGTTTTGAATGATAGTGACTTTCTCAGCGACCGAGGTGTGGATCGAGATTGGTAGTGAGTTTAGGTCAACGATGGTGGTGTATCGGCGCTATGTGTTCCAATCATCGGCTCTGGTGGTGATGTACAACAGCGACAATGAAGGTGGTTTACCGACATGGATGATGAAAAGTGGCAAAGGGACCAGCTGATTCAGTGCTCACAATTCGAGGCTCCTTTGGTAGGTTGGAGTCATGATGGTAGTCGATACGTGGATCGAGGAGGTCACGTGACATGCGGTGGATCTGGTTTTTGTAATTTTAAATATTTTGGAGTTTCGGAAGGAATTATTGGAGGTATGGGATATGCATTGTGTTTAATTTTGAAATTTGAATGTTGTATGATGTAATTTTCTTGTTAGGTTGTGTTTTTTGTTAGGGTCTACACTTAGCCCTTAAAAGTGTCAATAGAAAATAAAAAAAATATGGATTGTGGTGAGAACAAAGGTATTCAAATAAATTTTATATTAGAAGAGTTAATATTGAATTAAAACTATTTAGAATAAATGTATATTGGGGTATTTTTAACATTTAAAAAAATAGAGGCAAATATCATACTCATGTAGTTGCTTAAATTAATCCCATGGAAGGAATATTTTTTTGAATCAAATATTTAGAAATGGAGACATTAGGGGATGAGATAGATATTCTGAGGAAGGATGAATTAATTCTAATTTATCCTATAATTGTAATTATTTAACATGATCTATAAAATTTCAAAATTACATGTACCATATATAATTATGATTTTTTTGGACTCTTTGTTTGATCATGGGGAATTGATAAATGCTATGACTAACTTTATATCCCTTTATATATATATATATATGTATATATATATATATATATCTATTTCATAATTGAAAATAAAATTGTATTAGTTAAACATTAAAATTAAACCTTTTAATTTACATAGTGATACCTTTAATATATCAAATATAATGAAAAGAACATAAAATTTTAGTTCAATTATTTTGTTCTGAATTTGGATGAGGAATGAATACTATCCCATGTGCTAAATTTTTATGTTAGTACCTTCATTCACATTACCCATACCATAACTAATTTTCATAAACGTACCTTGACTATAATTTTTTTTGAAAATTATATCATTATTTAATTTTGGATTCTTATAGGAGTCATCATAAGGACTATCATTATATAAAATTTCACATTTGAGATAACACCATTCAGATGATGATAATGAAATTTAAAAAACTATTATGGTTTTTTGGAAAACAATAATTAATGAATTCATTAAATCATAGAAAAATTTATTGTGAAAATGTTATTATTTGTTTATCATAGGAATTTACGATTTGTAGCTATGGGATGAGACACTTAAAAAAAATTGATAGATTTTATAATTCAGTATCCAAAGAAAAATGACACACTGGTTCATTTTTTTGTAGTATCTTCATGTTGTTAATGTAATGTAACCTAAAATTTTAGATTCATTTATAAACCCAATGATACCAAAACCCAATCAGTTTCTTTTTTATCATAATTATGAGGTCTATTATCACTACCAATAATTTGATCTCTAAAAAATATAGTCAAATAGTATGTATTTTGAGAGATAATATAATCCCTATAGATACAATTTTAGAAGACATAACAGAAATACATACAGTAATTCTAGTATACATTTTTTTAAAATGAATTAAAATAAATTTGATAACCAAAACTGTGGTTTATTTTTATAATGATTGAAGTGGTTATGAAATATATTAATGAGTTCAAAAAATAATGAAAAATATATAAAATATCTATTCATCCTATTTTTGTACAATAAAATTAGTTCCAAAAAATGTCCTTTTAGGATTTATTGGTGATGAAAAATATTTCACCAATTATGAATATAAAATAGATAGAGAGTCATAATTGATTAAATAAGATCAAATCTTGTGACCAAGCCATCATCTTTTCATAACCTTTATTGAATAATTTTTTTAATAATTAGATGTATTACTCAAAAAAATTAATCCTTTATAACACCCAATATATTCTAAATTATGGAATTATATATTCTAGCAGAGTGTTCTTCCTACAATTATAATATTTTTCAGGGTTCAATCCATAACACTAGGATGTATCACTATTGTGAGATATTATATGAGATTATTATATTTTCTATAGTGTGATGGTTGGGCCAAAATTGTTTGGTTTATATAATGAATTGGGTTTTAATGTTAACAATAATCTATGATATATATGATATATCTTCTAAAGGGAGGAAAAACTGAACTACAATTTAAGGCAGTAAAGCATGGCGTTGAATGGGTATGAATATATTGAAGGATAACAGGGGACACTTATGATTTATCCTTGGGATATGTAATATTATGTTGTTACAAATGTGAATAGTAACACAGTAACATCATGGGTATTTATAAAAGGGTTGGATGATAGGGTATTTATATAATTTTATTTAATTTTCGATGTTAATAAGACTTACCAATAATGAAACACTCCGATTCAATGTAGGGGATAACTTGTATATCAAATTGAGGAAAATGGGATATCACTTCCCCATCAGGGTGTGTTTACATCAAAGGGTACTATAGATTGTGTTTTCTTTCCATTATTTTTGAAGGCTTAGGTACTCAAGCTAGTAGGGCCATGCCACATGGGATACCATAGTAGTAACATTGTATTTTGATAATTGTTGATATGTCACAAGCCATGTTTTGGGTTTCTTATTTTATTATATTAAATGTTTTTAATATTAAATTCATAATAATTTTAATTTCAATAATCTATATTGGAAATAATAACAATAAATCATTCCCACTATTTTCATCCCCCTTTTTTGGTATCTTCCTAAATAGTTTTTATATTTGAGTTTTGTTTGTTACGATTTATAAATGATGGGAATTCTATCCATACCCATCGACATATTCACTATTTCATGTAACCCTTTAGTGATTTCCATTTCCTGTGATATTATTTTAGTCCACATCAATTAAAGATGCATAAAATAGAGACATTAAAATATTAGGCTTCCAATGTAATGATTTTGGTGGTCTATAACCTTTAACAATGATTATGAATTGTTTTGTGATATTTTAAATACAAAGTATTTCCACCTGTGAATGAGTAACAATAATCCAAAATAAATTATTTCCATTGAATCATATTTTTTATGTATGATATATTGTATCAATGATAGACCCGTCTATTAAAATGCATTGATTCCTTGATCATTGTTTGTAATAATATTTAATTAAAATAAATGAGAATTTGAACTTAATAATGAATATTTATTAGCATTAGTTATAATTAGATGTCTATGACATTTTTTAGAATCCTATAACATCCTTCTATATATGAAAAGTGTGCATGAAAGTGTGAAAAATGATTACAACAACATAAAATGTCACTTTCACAAACTAAGAGTGGATTTGTTCTATTATCATAACGTTCTTGAATTCAATGTGGTTTAGAGTGTTTCCATATTCATTGGGGAAAATACATGAAATTTAATATATAATAATCAAGGTATATTATTCAAAATAGTATCTATATTTATGGAATATAATATAGGTGACATAAAATATGGTCCTTATACTTTATTAATGGTGTTCATTTTTTTTGTGATTGTAAGAGGCATGACATTAATGAATCATTGTTTTACTTTATAAAGCTTTTAGTTTATGTGAATAAGATTTATGGTGAAAAATCCACCCCCCCCCCTGAATGAATCTTTTGTAGAGGGCTATATAAAAGAATTTTCTATGTATAAGGGTTCATTTAGTGAGGTATAACCTATTATATAATTTAACTGATTTATATGCTCTACAACCTAAATATGAGTTTATTATTTTTTATTATTTTTGTTACTTATTATAACATAAATAATTTTTAAAAAATATTAAATGTGGACTTTTATTCAATTATTTATTATTATTTATATATGTAGGTAATTTTTTTCCCTTATTAATATATATTTTTTGTGTGTGAGGTGACTTAAATGGCCACAATTACTTCACTTAAGGAAAGAGATGATATGTTGACTTCATCTTTTCACACAGAAGGCATGGGATGGGATGCCTGAGGTGATTTTGGGACTTTTGATATGGAAATAATATCCCACATACAATATGATAATGATATTATGGATTTTATTTCCATTAAGGGATATTCTTATTGACTAGGACACAACAGCTAATTACATTGATATCTTGAAGGAATTTCATTGAGGGATTCTATAACCATTCATTTTTCATATCCTGACTTTATATTACATACCTTAGATTTGATAATTGATTCCCTCCATGTCTTGGGATAGATATAAGAGAAGATATTAATTAAGTAGTTAAGATAATAAAATTCCATGTTCTATTATATTTCTTATTGAATTGGGGTGTACATCCCAATGGACATTTCTTTGAAATAAGGTTAAATATTATTATATAAGCTCAAATGAATATTGGAGGTGATTAAATTCATAACATGTCATTAAAAATTTTAAATTAATTATAATTATTTATTTCCTATGAAATTGGGATGAACTACCCATGGTGAGATGTGTCTATTGAATGGGGGATGAGACATATAACCCATGCGCTCCTAATGATATTGGTATCAATATTGAATTCCATGATTGTTTTTTAAATACCATTATAGGTGCAACAAATTTCCTTGTATATTATCCATCTAATGAATGAGAAGATATTCCCATGAAAAATTGGGTTTTAAAGGACACGATGGAATCTCTTATGATATGGAATAGAGTTATAGATAATTTTCCAACTTATTATTAATACATTGATAAATAAGTTATTCTATATACTAATAATTATTTTGAGGTGTGATACCTAATTTTATGTGATTATTATAGATCATATGAACATTATTTTTACATTTTTACCCTGAGATACTACCAGTAATGGTTGGGATATGTAATGCCCCCAAATCCGGTACACTCTCATGTGGCCAGAAAGGGTTGGTCATGAGTCCTCTAGCATGGCTCCACATATGCAGGAATACATCGATGTTCAACAAGATTGTGAAATATATAATGGGGAGACTATACCCATTGGTATAAAGTGTCATTGAAGAACAATATATCATAATAAAACAAAAATAATAATCAATGTAATTACATACAAGAAGACAATAACAAAAGCTAACATAATAATACAATTTATAAAAAATAAATAATGTTATAAAATGCTAGAATTTATATAGATGACAGTCTAGAAAAATACATGCAAATAATAGAATATTAAAATAAAAGACTCAATTTCCCATGTCATGAACCCCATGTTGGTCCCATATCAAAACTCTAGCACATCATCAAACAAGAAATCAACATCTATACCATTTTTCCTTATCCAAACATATATCCACATAATCAGCTCAAGTTCAAACCAATAGCCTAAATAGGGTGCGAGTATAGCATAGTAGGCTCACATTTACCTATCTAAACCAACCTAGTCTGATTAGAACTATATTAAATAAATATAATAACTTGTTTAATAAATTAATTCATCAATTAAAAGAACACAACATCATCTTACATCATCTCTATGCCTTAATATCTCTGATCATGTGTTACGACAATTCCAACCAAACCCATATATCCAAGGAAAAAAGCCTTCAATGGCTCTTTTCTAGAATATTTATTATCATGTAATAAGACCATGCCAACCAAAATTATATAACCCTGGTAAAATAATTATATAAACACCAGGTTGGAATATATTTGATAATATCTTATGACCAAGTCAATCAAATATTTATAACCATGGTATAGTCACAACAATCAATCTAGGATAAATACCTATAAGAATTACAACATTCTCAGTCAATGAAATATAATTATTATTCCATTTCTAGGTCAAAAAAATATAAAAATTACAGCATGGGATTAGGCCCACCCCACTCTCAATAACCATTATAGAATATTCATGTTGAAATTCTTTGGCCTATTCCATTATATAATCATCTCATCATGAAAATAAATTTATATCATACAACATGGATATCACAATATCACATCATATATATCTGTATTTCATTATGTGAAATTTCATTATTATTTAAAATACAATATGTAATTCAATTCATAATTGATAAAAATTTATATCAATAAAAAATAACACAAAATTTTGGGATTCTATAAAATGATATCACAAACGGTAACATGTTGTGATAAAAAAAAATTCCATTATCAAATTACAAACTGATTTTAGGCTATAATAATTCAAAGGGTTATCTCATTCAATTATTTAATGAATTTTGGTTTCATGTAATAAGAGAACATTCTTGATATTGTATAAAATTGGCCATAATCAAACCATCGGGTTTATATTTACACCCCCTAACATATACCAATGATCTATCAATGCTTCCTTTGACCAAAACACACGAGGAAGAAAGTGAAGATGATTGAAAAGAGGCTTATATATCAACCTTTATCATGATAAAAACCAATATGTCAATTTGTTAAAGGATTTATAACAACGATTAGAGAACCGAAGGGGGGTGAATAAAATTGATCAATGAAAGATATTTGGTGTTGTAGAAATCATCAGAGCGTCAGGAAGAATGGTTTTCACTTCAAAATTTCTATGGAATTACATAGTGTATATATGAGATGATATTTAGAATAATCAAAAGAAAATCACCCACACAACATGTTTAAAATAGCAGGTTGGGAATTTACATGGTGTGTAATATAGTTTGACATCGTGTAAATGTTTTCTTTTATATTCTACAAAAACTTGTTGCCTTGGTTTTATATTATTAAAACCAAAAAACAATTACATAACATTAAAACCCTTTAAATTACATGTAAATGATTTGATATTGTGTTTTCAATGATTTTACCAATAAATTATAAAACCTCATTTGAAGCCTCATATCTTACAGAGAACACATAAAACAAATAATCCATTTATACACAAACTCCATTAACTCAAATGAGCATACATCTCTGATCATTAGGTCATACTACCACATAAAGTCTCTCTATAACTGAACATGGCATAACCACCATGGATCAAATGAGAATATTTTATAGAAAAATAACTGAAAAAGGATGGAATATTATAACCTCACCACCTTATAATAGTGCATCCATGAGTATCTCAATGAATCACTCCAAGGTCTCTACGAATATCTTTAGACACTCTGTTCACATATCATGATACCTCTCAAAGGTCTTTTTCTAAACACACCTATGCTTCCACAACACTCGATTAAATAGTATTGGCTGACATCGATGTTATTTCTCTCTATGATCCACAACCAGTATTTGATGCACCTAAAAGGATGAATCAATAAAATTCTCAACATAAACTATGTCT
Source organism: Viscum album (assembly GCA_963277665.1). Lineage (NCBI taxonomy): Eukaryota > Viridiplantae > Streptophyta > Magnoliopsida > Santalales > Viscaceae > Viscum > Viscum album. Next base: position 1,253,156,220 of record OY728157.1, on the reverse strand, counting down.
ATTATATTGAAGGTTTCAAGATGATATTATCATAGTTGAGACACATGCAACATTCCATTCATGGAACTATATCACTGTGGAATGGATAAACGACATGTCATTGGACTAATCCTTTCAAATATATCAAATGACCTAACAATCATCGGTGATAGATTTCCATATTTCCGGATTCATCATTTCTTTAAACTAGGAAAACCCCGATAAAAACCCTGATGAGATCCCAAAAAGTACATAGGCGCTCTCTAACGTTAATCATAGGATTTATTCACACTCTTCATGGTCACCAACCACAATAAGATCACGTGAACCTATTCAGATTTATCCTGCATGAGACTAGAAACAAAATGTTTTAAATCACCTTCCCCCATCAAACAAATAACCTAACAACATGGTATTCCATAAAAAACTTCAATAGGTTCCATTTTAATTGATCCATGGAATCATTTATTATATAAAATGAACATGAGTGCCATTTTTTTCTCCCACAAACCACAAAAAACCGAAATAATGTCTTGCAACATATCTTCCAGAACATAAACACTCTACACCAATTAACCATCTATTTGTTGATGATTGTCTATGATTAAAATTTTGTTATCCCAGAGATTTCAAAAGACCCTGCTAGAGAGATGATGTGAATTGAGCCTCTGTATTTGAAATGATACTCCTCAGAACATTGTGCAACCGAAACTCCATATGCACATAATGATTTTCCAGATCATAAAATGTAATAGTTTCCCTAATAGGTAATATGTGGGATACCTAATTCAATCGATCCACAAAAACACATGAAGAATAATTATAATGGGACATCATGGGTAATCCCATTAAATAATCTATCATGACATAATCCCATTTCCTCTCTAGAATGGTGTAACGCCCCGACCCCAGTTACCCAGAGTCAGTGCATTATTACTTAACATTGGAATGATCACAAGAAAGATCAAATCTCGAAAGACCGATTGGTTTAGTAGCCTTGGAAGCACTAGATATATTCATAAAGTTTTACATTACATCATGAAGTGAAAAACTACTACAACAACATATTGTCTCTATAATCCACACTATTATCCCCTCATAATATCCCTGCAGGTCATTCATAATTTACTTCTTCACTTCCTGGGAAAAATAAAACATAGAAAAGGGGTGAGCTCAAATTCCCAATAAGGATAACAATATAGCAGAAACTTTTATAAATAAGAATAAACATTTAAGTCAATGTATAACTAAAACAAAAGCCTTTTAAACTTGAACTTCAACATAGTATGGTAAAAATAAAATGAAATAATGCCATTTACTTATTCACATGGATATTCTACTAATCGAATAATCACATGAAATATCAATAACCACTTTCATAATAATGGAATGCATAATGCCAGACTATCATAACCACATAGCCAAGGCCTCGTGCCAAGACTACAAATAAGATTTTGCCAAGGCCTTATGCCAAGACACTAGTTTGTCTCATCAGACCTACCGATGCATCGAGGAGCTATAGCGGGATCCACCCATCACTTATTAAGTCCAATGAATTCTTCATATGATCAGGTTTAAACATAACATAAACATTCGTATTAAAACTAGCATAGGAAATGTCAATACTTTAACCACAAACCATGAATGGTATAAAAATAGCACATCCACAGTCAAAAATAACTCATTCGATACAAATGAGTCGTATGGCCAAAAGCTAATAACCACCAAATGATTTACAGAATAACATGAATATAAAGAGAATCATGATAATATATATCAAATGGCAGTACACAATACACCACTTTCAATAATTTAGTGGCGAACAATGGAAATCTCACGGAATTGAAAGTGAGATAAGAAAATCCCTTACTTTGTACATTTTCCTTGGTCGACGGTAGGTTAACCTCCTGTATAATGGTGAAATAATTGTTATTTAATTATACAAGAATCATTTACTTTAATATGATATCATATATGATCTTTTAACATTGATTTGTTAATAATATCTTAGAATTATCGTCATTTCGGGTGTTAATGGGTTCATTTTACATTATATTCTTTGTTATGTGAGCCATATTCATTATTAATGGGATGTATATTATTAATATCTAGAATGATATCAAGTCCTTAGATACTATTTTTAAATCATCAAATTATAATTATACTTGAATGGATATGATGGAGAATGAATCTCATCGCGTTCGTGGAGATGGTAGTCCGTACGTACGCACGAGCGACAATATCATTCTTTTGATATTAAAATAATATATAATTGGATGGTATATCATATGTACAGAATCATTATTATGTTATATTTATTATTTACATGAGTTACAAATCATTATTATAACCATCCAAATAATAATAAATTGAATAACAATTACACCACGACGTGGAGACGGTAATCCGTACGTACACATGTATGGTGACATGTTATTCAATGGATGGATAGAATACTGAATATGGTTGTAACATATTTATAATAACATCACAGTATATATATAATACTGGAGTTATTATTTTATAATGGTAATAACAAAGAAAGAAGTAGTGGAAGAATAAAAGAACTTGAAAAGGGGTGGTGAAAACATTACCTCTTCTTCGGGTTCTTCCTTTTGATTTGATCAAAAGGGATCCTTAGGTTGGCTTTCTGATCAAAATAAGTCCTCTAGGTTGTAGTGAGTTAAGTTGAGAGAGTATTTGGTCAGGGACTGGTCGAACCAAAAGGCTTTGAAGGTGTGAAGAAATGATAAGGAGGAGTGCCCTTTTATAAGAGGGGTGAGGGGCACCTTTGGAAAAGCTAGAAATATTAATTTATAATAAATTCATATTCGGTTTATAATGGCTCCAAAGTTGATTATTCAAAGGTTACGGTGGGGATAGGTTGAAAACCATTCATCCAATAGAATTTACACAGGTTTGGATCACTATATTAACCTTATCTTTTAGTTTTAACTCTTAGTTAATTAGTTTGACATTTACCATGTCACTTTGTATTTTTATATTATATAGTTAATAAACTTACTATATACATTTAAGTGACCCCCAAGTGGTCCATTAATGATATAACTGTCATGATATAAGTCTCTTGTCCAAACCTTAGATTTTTAGGAATTTAATATCAATTAATAATATAATATTTGTTTTAAAAACTTTTTTATGTCAATTTTGACACTATTCAATAGTTGATTTTTTTGAAACACATAATAGAATGATTACTTTGAAAAAAGTTAATTAAATAAATCCTAATATGTCATAGTAACCTATAAAATTAGTTTAATTCAACAAAAGTCTCAAATTATATTTATTTGGGTATTTATAATATCAATTATTCTAATTTTTCACTATTATGGTAATTACTGCATCACCATTGTGTCATAAATAAATTAACTTATTTAATGTCTAAAAATTATAAATAAAATATCATTATGTAGGAAATATTTTTATATTTCTAATTAATATTTATAGTCTAAAATCAAACATATATAACTCTATGTAACAATTGTTTTGCTAAAAGATATATGCTTGTGTCATTTTTGTATTTATTTTAACTTAATTAAAATAAAGTGTCATTATCACTTACAAGTGGATCCATGGGGTCCCAAAATCGACCCAAAGATACCCATGGTCGACCATGTATTAACCAATAGGGTTAAGACACGTTTTAGGGTAATTTAGTATTATTATAATACTATTTTTTAACCCTTGTTTACCGGATTTACCCTTTAACCATGGTAAATAAAATATTTACCGAAATAATTATCCAAAATGTCTTAAAATAAAAGTTACCTATTTACACAATTTGAACATCCTGATTCCAAATATGGAATCCATTTTTATAAATTCAAAACACAGAAGTGGCAGAAATTAATTTAAAATTAATTCCTGTTGTTAAAACAAAAAGCGTGTTTTTAAGAGATAATAACTATCAAAAGATTGGCACTTGTTTATGTCTGGTTTAAATGTGAAATTATGTTCAATGACCCACATTGTATTACATGGTAAAAATATATTCCAAATATACTTTAAAACCACTCAAATTCATAATTTATCACTATTAATTATTTTGATTAAAAAGGTTGTTTTTAATTAAAATTTAGTAATTTTCACTATTCATCAAAATATGAAAGTTATCCGAAAAGTACCAAAATTTCACCCTTGGCTAATTTTGATATTCCGAATCCAAAAATGAAGTCCATTTTGAGAGATAGAATTTATAAAATTTCAAAAAGTAGGTATTACTATTCATAACGGCTAGTTTGATTGGTTGTGGTGTGTTAAAATCTCGAAGTTGCGTACAATGCATGTCATTGCATTATTCGAAGGGAAACGTACCGTGGAAGATTGGGGTGTTACATTCTCCACTACTTCAATAAATTGCGTCCCCGCAATTTTTAAAATTGTGCTTGGGAATATAATGGAAATTCCCACATCAGAAAAGGAGTCAATAAAACTATCACTTTAAAAGAAAGAATGAGAGGTATAAAGGTCATCCAAGATAACTCATACTCGGATTCCATGTAGGAAAACATGGATATGGATGATAAACTAAGTGTCAAGTTATGATGGAGAGGGATATAAATCATGATCAGGAGAAAGTTAACAATAAGAAAACCACAAACTTGTGTTGGGATAAACGACCATTAGTCTCCTAGTAGGAAAGTAAACGGACAACAATTTTTTTTTTAAGTTACATTACATAAGGACGAGGAATTCATTTATGATATTGACTGAGAACATTAAGAGATATACTTACTTTTTAAGTAGAGTTTTATTATTTAATAAATTTCCACCACTAACTCAAATTTTGTTTTTAAACGATGAGTATTCAAGAAGACTTGGTCACACTGGAAGAGCTAGAATAAACTTCTATAGAATCACATGATCCATGCAGGATAAACTATATATTTACATTGTCTTTGAAGATTAATCAAAACCAAAATGGTTAGTGAAAGATCTAATGATCCCCCAAAAGAATATTCCTTGAGATAAATATGCACTAATCTTAATTTCTAAAATTAAACCAACAATACCCCAAAGTTAAATAAATACCATTCAATAATCAATTGTCCTTAAAATCCTTCAATATAATCCAAAATAATATTGAAACCCAAAACATAGAATAATTTGATTATGTAGTCTCCCATGTTAAATTGTATCTCCAAATGACATCAAATACTCTTAAAGTCATATACTTAAAAGTAATTGACATCATCACATATTCTCTGTTATAGGTTAATCATTTCCATAAATAACCCAAATCACTATAAATCCACAATAAAAAATGTAGATACAAATCTACCATTACTCTACAAATGAAACCCCATTGTATTCTATTTTCCTTGGGCATATAGTGTTCCCAACAAAGCGAACATCTTCCAAAATAACATTTATCACTTAATCACCAAATCATTTTCCTATACCAAGGGTATTAATTTGATAATACATAAGAACCCAAATCAACTTATTATTGATCAATAAAATCATTTAACTAAAAAAAATAGTCACACTAACCAGGGACTTCACGTAGTCCAGTCGTAGGCGATAAATCCCAATCGCACTTTGGTTGTGGGTCTGATTCCCACAGCTTTGTCCGATGCGACGGGTTGTCACACGGTCTATGTGTTGTCCTTTTCCAAAAACTATATTTTATAATATTACCAAAATGAGATAAATTCTTCAAAATAACATAATTTAACCACAAATGTTATATCATACCTTGCATTTTCATCCCAAATTATAATAACTTATAATTCTCTCAAACCCCAATGATCATATAAAACCAAATGGTTATTTATATCTATATCCACAAGAGAAGAGACAATTCTTCCTCAAATATCATTCTCACATGGCAAACTGCGGGGTTACAAATACAAGAGAAAATTATTCCAAAGTAAACCCATCAACAAGGAGCGCTAATACTTTTTAAACATTTCTCCAACCATTTATTTCCACATAGCTTCTTCTTTGACCAAGAAAATATCCTATAGAATAGGACATTCACTGGGGTAGTGTCCAAGTCCCCTACATTTACAGAAAATGTCTGTAAATGGACTCTTGGGACCATTTTTATCTTCTTCCATAGTACTCTTCATTTTTCTTCAGCAATTCTTCACTTTATGTACTTCCTTCTCACACGTAAAGCATTTCTTTGTCCCATTGAGACACTTTCCTGGGTGTCTCCTTCCGCATTTCCTGCATGATGAAAATTGAGGGTTCTTTTCTCCATGATCTCCATTGCTGGAGCTCTTATATTTCATCACCTTTCTCTTCCTTGTTGAGTTTGGGATTTGGTTAATATATATGTTGTTTATCATATTTTTGGAAAACTGATTTGGCATAAAGACGATATCTTTTACACCTATCAACATTCCATTTTGTTGCTCATTGCCACCACCATTCCAACCTTGTACATCATTCTCAAAGTCACTAGGACTTCCTTGGAATCCAGCCATTGACTAAAACCAGAAAGCATTGTGTGAGTAACAATAGTCGTAAAATCATTTAGAGATTAACATGTCACCATATTCTCAATTTGAAACATATTAGGATTAACCAAAGTCATTTACTCTCATCTTATATATATATTACTTAAATCGGTTTGTAAAGAAAATGTAAATTATCCTAAGCATATCCCCCGGGAGTGTCGTAACCAAGAGTGCAGCAAGGCCCGTTGTCGTGCACCAGTTCCCGTTTGAGTCTAGCTCAAAGCGGTGTTTTCGGGTTTTACCCCTAGGTACATCTGTGCCAGAGCCGCCTCTACCTGCTCGTATCCAGACAGGGATGTATTGCTCGGAAAACTCACAAAATCTCTACAATACCGAAATTCTAGGAAGTTCTTCTATACTAATCCTCAAAGTTCATCTTAGGTATACGTGCTCTAATCAGAGTTTATCTAAATCTAGCTTCCAAGGTTTGTACTAAACTTCCTCTGATACCAACTGTAACGCACCGACCCCAGTTACCCAGAGTCGGTGCATTATTAATTAACATTGGCATGATCACAAGAAGGATCAAATCTCGAAAGACTGATTGGTTTAGTGGCCTTGGAAGCACTGGATATATTCAAAAAGTTTTACATTACATCATGAAGTGAAAAACTACTACAACAACATATTGTCTTCATAATCCACACTATTATCCCCTCATAATATCCCTGCAGTTCATTCATAATTTACTTCTTCACTTCCGGGGAAAAATAAAACATAGAAAAGGGGTGAGCTCAAATGCCTAGTAAGGATAACAATATAGCGGAAACTTTTATAAATAAGAATAAACATTTAAGGCAATGTATAACTAAAACAAAAGCCTTTTAAACTTGAACTTCAACATAGTATGGCAAAAATAAAATGAAATAATTCCATTTACTTATTCACATAGATATTCTACTACTCGGATAATCACATGCAATATCAATAACCACTTTCATAATGATGGAATGCATAATGCCAGACTATCATAACCACATAGCCAAGGCCTCGTGGCAAGACTACAAATAATATTTTGCCAAGGCCTTGTGCCAAGACACTAGTTTTTCTCATGAGACCTACTGATTCATTGAGGAGCTATAGCGGGCTCCACCCATCACTTATTAAGTCCAATGCATTCCTCATATGATCAGGTTTAAACAAAACATAAACATTCGTATTAAAACTAGCATACGAAATGTCAATACTTTAACCACAAACCATGAATGGTATAAAAATAGCACATCCACAGTCAAAAATAACTCATTCGATACAATATGGAAGATTGTATTGTATCATATTAACCTCAATCAAGAATAATGAAGGATGTTGACATAGATGAAAATAATCATCAAAACTATTTGAGAGAAATATCCCCCTTTTTCTTGAAATCATTTAAAAGTCACACTATTTGTCAAGAATCCATTTAAAAATAGATTTTTGAATCAAAGTGTCCCATACCACTTTGAAACTTTTTAAAAGGAGTTTTAATTTTAAAACTTTAATGTCCATATAAATAAATCCTTAAAACCATTTTTTAAAACATGGACATTAATGAGCAAGATTTAGAAGAATAAGTCTTTAAAACATTTAAAAATGGTATTTTAGTTAGAGTTTCTAACCAAAATAGAGACACTTGAATACAAATAATTGAGGTAATAAAAACATTGTAATATCATGAGAATAAAGGGATTCATGATATACTATGTCAAAGTACATTATATACACCTCATAAAAGCGATTTGGTGTATATCAACAAAGAAGTCTCAATGGAATGTAAATTGAGATGAAATCTCTCATAAAGGTCGTACCCTTAGGATAAGGATAAATCAATGACATAGTTATGTGTGAAAAATATAAACACACTAAATATGATTGGATATTCAGTGTAAAACAATAAAAGGACATTCACACATAATCTTGTAAAAACAACACCAATGAATTGGATGTTTAACTCAACAAATGGAGAATGAGTTAAAATTACTCTTATCAAATTAATATCGATGACTTGAGAAATTATCAATGGATTGATTATGTGTATCAAAAGTATATCCATAGACAACGGGAGTTGAAATTATGACATAAGCAAATGAATAGAGATTCCACACATAATCTCGGAGTAAAATAATCAATGGAGTTTGCGTAAATCCGAATAAATGGAAATTGGAATTTCAAATTCCCTTATCGATTTGGTAACTTATGAAACATGAACCCATGAAAGAAGGATAACACAATGATGATGTAAATATACATGAATTAAAGTATATTACACAATGAATACAAACATGGGCAGCACACACACCACATGCAATAAATAAGTGGTGAATAATGGAATTCTCATGAAATTAAGAGTGAGATAAGAAACTCCTTACCACGTTAATCAACTGAGTCGTATGGCCAAAAGTTAATAACCACCAAATTATTTACAGAATAAAATGAATATAAAGAGAATCATGATAATATATATCAAATGGAAGTACACAATAAACCACTTTCAATAATTTAGTGGGGAACAATGGAAATCTAACAGAATTGAAAGTGAGATAAGAAAATCCCTTACTTTGTACTTTTTCCTTGGTCGGTGGTAGGTTAACCTACTGTATAATGGTGAAATAATTGTTATTGAATTATACAAGAATCATTTACTTTAATATGATATCATATATGATCTTTTAACATTGATTTGTTAATAATATCTTAGAATTATCGTCATTTCGGGTGTTAACGGGTTCATTTTACTTTATATTCTTTGTTATGTGAGCCATATTCATTATTAATGGGATGTATATTATTCATATCCATAATTATATCAAGTCCTTAGATACTATTTTTAAATCATAAAATTATAATAATACATGAATGGATATGATGGAGAATGAATCTTATCGCGTTCGTGGAGACGGTAGTCCGTACGTACGCACGAGCGACAATATCATTATTTTGATATTAAAATAATATATAATTGGATGGTATATCATATGTACAGAATCATTATCATGTTATATTTATTATTTACATGAGTTGAACATCATTATTATACCCATCCAAATAATAATAAATTGAATAACAATTACACCACGATGTGGAGACGGTAAGCCGTACGTACGCACGTATGGTGACATGTTATTCAATGGATGGATAGAATACTGAATATGGTTGTAATATATTTATAATAACATCACAGTATATATATAATACTGGATTTATTATTTTATAATGGTAATAACAAAGAAATAAGTAGTGGAAGAAGAAAGGAACTTGAAAAGGGGTGGTGAAAACATTACCTCTTCTTCGGGTTCTTCCTTTTGATTTGATCAAAAGGGATCCTTAGGTTGGCTTTCTGATCAAACTAAGGCCTCTAGGTTGTATTGAGGGAAGTTTATAGAGTATTTGGGCAGGGGTTGGCCGAACCAAAAGGCTTTGAAGGTGTGAAGAAATGAGAAGGAGGAGTGCCCTTTTATAAGAGGGGTGAGGGGCACCTTTGGAAAAGCTAGAAATATTAATTTATAATAAATTCATATTCGGTTTCTAATGGCTCCAAAGTTGATTATTCAAAGGTTAAGGTGGGGATAGGTCGAAAACCATTCATCCAATATAATTTAGACAGTTTTGGGTCACTATATTAACCTTATCTTTTAGTTTTAACTCTTAGTTAATTTGTTTGACATTTACCATGTCACTTTGTATTTTTATATTATATAGTTAATAAACTTACTATATACATCCAAGCGACCCCAAGTGGTCCATTAATGATATAAATATCATGATATAAGTCTCTTGGATGAACCTTAGATTTTTATGAATTTAATATCAATTAATAATATAATATTTGTTTTAAAAACACTTTTATGTCAATTTTGACACTATTCAATAGTTGATTTTTGTGAAACACATAACAGAATGATTACTTCTAAAAAAGTTAATTAAATCAATCCTAATATGTCATAGTAACCTAGAAAATTATTTTAATTCAACAAAAGTCTCAAATTATATTTATTTGGGTATTTATAATATCAATTATTCTAATTTTTCACTATTATGGTAATTACTGCATCACTATTGTGTCATAAATAAATTAACTTATTTAATGTCTAAAATTTATAAATAAAATATCATTATGTAGGAAATATTTTTATCTTTATAATTAATATTTATAGTCTAAAATCAAACATATATAACCCTATGTAACAATTGTTTTTCTAAAATATATATGCTTGTGTCATTTTTGTATTTATTTTAACTTAATTAAAATAAAGTGTCATTATCACTTACAAGTGGATCCATGGGGTCCCAAAATCGACCCAAATATACCCATGTTCGACCATGTATTAACCAATATGGTTAATACATGTTTTAGGGTAATTTAGTATTATTATAATATTATTTTTTAACCCTTGTTTACCGGATTTACCCTTTAATCATGGTAAATAAAATATTTACCGAAATAATTATCCAAAATGTCTAAAAATAAAAGTTACCTATTTACACAATTTGAATATCCTGATTCCAAATATGGAATCCATTTTTCTAAATTCAAAACACAGAAGTGGCAGAAATTAATTTAAAATTAATTCCCGTTGTTAAAATAAAAAGCGTGTTTTTAAGAGATAATAACTATCAAAAGATTGGCACTTGTTTATGTCTGGTTTAAATGTGAAATTATGTTCAATGACCCACATTGTATTACATGGTAAAAATATATTCTAAATATACTTTAAAACCACTCAAATTCATAATTTATCACTATTAATTATTTTGATTAAAAAAGTTGTTTTTAATTAAAATTTAGTAATTTTCACTATTCATCAAAATATGAAAGTTATCCGAAAAGTACCAAAATTTCACCCTAGGATAATTTTGATATTCCGAATACAAAAATGAAGTCCATTTTTAGAGATAGAATTTATAAAATTTCAAAAAGTAGGTATTACTATTCATAAAGGATAGTTTGATTGGTTGTGGTGTGTTAAAATCTCGAAGTTGCGTACAATGCACGCCATTGCATTATTCGAAGGGAAACGTACCGTGGAAGCTTGGGGTGTTATATTCTCCCCTCCTTCAATAAATTGCGTCCTCTCAATTTTTAAAATTGTGCTTGGGAATATAATGGAAAGTCCCACATCGGAAAAAGAGTCAATAAAACTATCACTTTAAAAGAAAGAAAGAGAGGTATAAAGGTCATCCAAGATAACCCATACTCGGATTCCATGTAGGAAAACATGGATATGGATGATAAAATAAGTGTCAAGTTATGATGGAGAGGGATAGAAATCATGATCAGGAGAAAGTTAACAATAAGAAAACCACAAACTTGTGTTGGGACAAACGACCATTAGTCTCCTCGTAGGAAAGTAAACGGACAACATTTTTTTTGTTTTAAGTTACATTACATAAGGATGAGGAATTCATTTATGATATTGACTAAGAACATTAAGAGATATACTTACTTTTTAAGTAGAGTTTCATTCTTTAATAAATTTCCACCACTAACTCAAAAAAAAATTAAACGATGAGTATTCAAGAAGACTTGGTCACACTGGAAGAGCTAGAATAAACTTCTATAGAATCACATGATCCATGCAGGATAAACTATATATGTACATTGTCTTTGAAGATTAATCAAAACCAAAATGGTTAGTGAAAGATCTAATAATCCCCCAAAAGGATATTCCTTGAGATAAATATGCACTAATCTTAATTTCTAAAATTAAACCAACAATACCCCAAAGTTAAATAAATACCATTCAATAATCAATTGTCCTTAAAATCCTTCAATATAATGCAAACTAATATTGAAACCCAAAACATAGAATAATTTTATTATGTAGTCTCCCATGTTAAATTGTATCTCCAAATGACATCAAATACTCTTAAAGTCACATACTTAAAAGTAATTAACATCATCACATATTCTCTGTTATAGGTTAATCATTTCCATAAATAACCCGAATCACTATAAATCCACAATAAAAAACGTAGATAAAAATCTACCATTACTCTACAAATGAAACCCCATTGTATTCTATTTTCCTTGGGCATATAGTGTTCCCAACAAAGCGAACATCTTCCAAAATAACATTTATCACTTAATCACCAAATCATTTTCCTATACCAAGGGTATTCATTTGATAAGACATAAGAACCCAAATCAACTTATTATTGATCAATAAAATCATTTAACTAAAAAAAATAGTCACACTAACCAGGGACTTCACGTAGTCCAGTGGTAGGCGATAAATCCCAATCGCACTTTGGTTGTGGGTTCGATTCCCACAGCTTTTTCTGACGTGACGGGTTGTCACATGGTCTACGTGTTGTCCTTTTTCAAAAACTATATTTTATAATATTACCAAAATGAGATAAATTCTTAAAAATAACAAAATTTAACCACAAATGTTATATCATACCTTGCATTTTCATCCCAAATTATAATAACTTATAATTCTCTCAAACCCCAATGATCATATAAAACCAAATGGTTATTTATACCTATATCCACAAGAGAAGAGACAATTCTTCCTCAAATATCATTCTCACATGGAAAACTACGGGGTTACAAATACAAGAGAAAATTATTCCAAAGTAAACCCATCAATAAGGAGCGCTAATACTTTTTAAACATTTCTCCAACCATTTATTTCCACATAGCTTCTTCTTTGACCAAGAAAATATCCTATAGAATAGGACATTCACTCGGGTAATGTCCAGGTCCCCTACATTTACGGCAAATGACTGTAAATGGACTCTTGGGACCATTTTTATCTTCTTCCATAGTACTCTTCATTTTTCTTCGGCAATTATTCACTTTTTGTCCTTCATTCCCGCACGTAAAGCATTTCGTTGTCCCATTGAGACACTTTCCTGGGTGTCTCCTTCCACATTTCCTGCATGATGAAAATTGAGGGTTCTTTTCTCCATGGTCTCCATTGCTGGAGCTCTTATCTTTCATCACCTTTCTCTTCCTTGTTGAGTCTGGGATTTGGTTAATATATATGTTGTTGATCATATTTTTGGAAAACTGATTTGGCATAAAGATGATATCTTTTACGCCTATCAACATTCCATTTTGTTGCTTATTGCCACCACCATTCCCACCTTGTACATCATTCTCAAAGTCACTATGACTTCCTTGGAATCCAGCCATTGACTAAAACCAGAAAGCATTGTGTGAGTAACAATAGTCGTAAAATCATTTAGAGATTAACATGTCACCATATTCTCAATTTGAAACATATTAGGATTAACCAAGGTCATTTACTCTCATCTTATATATATATTACTTAAATCAGTTTTTAAAGAAAATGTAAATTATCCTAATCATATCCTCCATGAGTGTCATACCCAAGAGTGCAGCAAGGCCCGTTGTCGTGCACCAGTTCCTGTTTGAGTCTAGCTCAAAGCGGTGTTTTCGGGTTTTACCCCTAGGTACATCTGTGCTAGAGCCGCCTCTACCTGCTCGTATCCAGACAGGGATGTATTGCTCGGAAAACTCACAAAATCTCTACAATACCAAAATTCTAGGAAGTTCTTCTATACTAATCCTCAAAGTTCATCTTAGTTCTACGTGCTCTAATCAGAGTTTATCTAAATCTAGCTTCCAAGGTTTGTACTAAACTTCCTCTAATACCAACTGTAACGCCCCGACCCCAGTTACCCAGAGTCGGTGCATTATTACTTAACATTGGCATGATCACAAGAAAGATCAAATCATGAAAGACTGATTGGTTTAGTAGCCTTGGAAGCAATAGATATATTCATAAAGTATTACATTACATCATGAAGTGAAAAACTACTACAACAACATATTGTCTCTATAATCCACACTATTATCCCCTCATAATATCCCTGCAGGTCATTCATAATTTACTTCTTCACTTCCTGGGAAAAATAAAACATAGAAAAGGGGTGAGCTCAAATGCCCAGTAAGGATAACAATATAGCGGAAACTTTTATAAATAAGAATAAACATTTAAGGCAATGTATAACTAAAACAAAAGCCTTTTAAACTTGAACTTCAACATAGTATGGCAAAAATAAAATGAAATAATGCCATTTACTTATTCACATGGATATTCTACTAATCGAATAATCACATGCAATATCAATAACCACTTTCCTAATGATGGAATGCATAATGTCAGACTATCATAACCACATAGCCAAGGCCTCGTGCCAAGACTGCAAATAAGATTTTGCCAAGGCCTTGTGCCAAGACACTAGTTTGTCTCATGAGACCTACCGATGCATCGAGGAGCTATAGTGGGCTCCACCCGTCACTTATTAAGCCCAATTCATTCCTCATATGATCAGGTTTAAACATAACATAAACATTCGTATTAAAACTAGCATACGAAATGTCAATACTTTAACCACAAACCATGAATGGTATAAAAATAGCACATCCACAGTCAAAAATAAATCATTCGATACAATATGGAAGATTGTATTGTATCATATTAACCTCAATCAAGAATAATGAAGGATGTTGACATAGATTAAAATAATCATCAAAACTATTTGAGAGAAATATCCCCATTTTTCTTGAAATCATTTAAAAGTCAAACTATTTGTCAAGAATCCATTTAAAAATAGATTTTTGAATCAAAGTGTCCCATACCACTTTGAAACTTTTTAAAAGGAGTTTTAATTTTAAAACTTTAATGTCCATATAAATAAATCCTTAAAACCATTTTTTAAAACATGGACATTAATGAGAAAGATTTAGAAGAATAAGTCTTTAAAACATTTAAAAATGGTATTTTAGTTAGAGTTTATAACCAAAAGAGAGACACTTGAATACAAATAATTGAGGTAATCAAAACATTATAATATCATGAGAATAAAGGGATTCATGATATACTATGTCAAAGTACATTATATACACCTCATAAAAGCGATTTGGTGTATATCAACAAAGAAGTCTCAATGGAATGTAAATTGAGATGAAATCTCTCATAAAGGTCGTACCCTTAGGATAAGGATAAATCAACGACATAGTTATGTGTGAAAAATATAAATACACTAAATATGATTGGATATTCAGTGTAAAACAATCATAGGACATTCACACATAATCTTGTAAAAACAACACTAATGAATTGGATGTTTAACTCAACAAATGGAGAATGAGTTAAAATTACTCTTATCAAATTCATATCGATGACTTGAGAAATTATAAATGGAGTGATTATGTGTATCAAAAGTATATCCACAGAAAAGGGGAGTGGAAATTATGACATAAGCAAATGAATAGAGATTCCACACATAATCTCGGAGTAAAATAATCAATGGAGTTTGCGTAAAGTCGAATAAATGGAAATTGGAATTTCAAATTCCCTTATCGATTTGGTAACTTATGAAACATGAACCCATGAAAGAAGGATAAAACAATTATTATGTAAATATACATGAATTAAAGTATATTACACAATGAATACAAACATGGTCAGCACACACACCACATGCAATAAATAAGTGGTGAATAATGGAATTCTCACGAAATTAAGAGTGAGATAAGAAACTCCTTACCACGTTAATCAACTGAGTCGTATGGCCAAAAGTTAATAACCACCAAATTATTTACAGAATAACATGAATATAAAGAGAATCATGATAATATATATCAAATGGCAGTACACAATACACCACTTTCAATAATTTAGTGGCGAACAATGGAAATCTCACGGAATTGAAAGTGAGATAAGAAAATCCCTTACTTTGTACTTTTTCCTTGGTCAACGGTAGGTTAACCTCCTGTACAATGGTGAAATAATTGTTATTGAATTATACAATAATCATTTACTTTAATATGATATCATATATTATCTTTTAACATTGATTTGTTAATAATATCTTAGAATTATCGTCATTTCGGGTGTTAACGGGTTCATTTTACTTTATATTCTTTGTTATGTGAGCCATATTCATTATTAATGGGATGTATATTATTCATATCCAGAATTATATCAAGTCATTAGATACTATTTTTAAATCATCAAATTATAATTATACTTGAATGGATATGATGGAGAATGAATCTCACCGCGTTCGTGGAGACGGTAGTCCGTACGTACGCACGAGCGACAATATCATTCTTTTGATATTAAAATAATATATAATTGGATGGTATATCATATGTACAGAATAATTATCATGTTATATTTATTATTTACATGAGTTACACATCATTATTATACCCATCCAAATAATAATTAATTGAATAACAATTACACCACGACGTGGAGACGGTAAGCCGTACGTACGCACGTATGGTGAAATGTTATTCAATGGATGGATATAATACTGAATATGGTTGTACCATATTTATAATAACATCACAGTATATATATAATACTGGAGTTATTATTTTATAATGGTAATAACAAATAAATAAGTAGTGGAAGAAGAAAGGAACTTGAAAAGGGGTGGTGAAAACATTACCTCTTCTTCGGGTTCTTCATTTTGATTTGATCAAAAGGGATCCTTAGGTTGGTTTTCTGATCAAACTAAGGCCTATAGGTTGTAGTGAGGGAAGTTGAGAGAGTATTTGGGTAGGGTTTTTCCAAACCAAAAGGATTTTAAGGTGTGAAGAAATGAGAAGGAGGAGTGCCCTTTTATAAGTGGGGTGAGGGGCACCTTTGGAAAAGCTAGAAATATTAATTTATAATAAATTCATATTCGGTTTCTAATGGCTCCAAAGTTGATTATTCAAAGGTTAAGGTAGGTATAGGTCTAAAACCATTTATCCAATATAATATAGACAGTTTTGGGTCACTATATTAACCTTATCTTTTAGTTTTAACTCTTAGTTAATTAGTTTGACATTTACCATGTCACTTTGTATTTTAATATTATATAGTTAATAAACTTACTATATACATCCAAGTGACCCCAAAGTGGTCCATTAATGATATAACTATCATGATATAAGTCTATTGTCCTAACCTTATATTTTTAGGAATTTAATATCAATTAATAATATAATATTTGTTTTAAAAACTCTTTTATGTCAATTTTGACACTATTCAATAGTTGATTTTTTTGAAACACATAACAGAATGATTACTTCTAAATTAGTTAATTAAATAAATCCTAATATGTCATAGTAACCTATAAAATTAGTGTAATTCAACAAAAGTCTCAAATTATATTTATTTGGGTATTTATAATATCAATTATTCTAATATTTCACTATTATGGTAATTACTGCATCACCATTGTGTCATAAATAAATTAACTTATTTAATGTCTAAAAATTATAAATAAAATATAATTATGTAAGAAATCTTTTTATATTTCTAATGAATATTTATAGTATAAAATAAAACATATATAACCCTATGTAACAATTGTTTTGCTAAAAGATATATGCTTGTGTCATTTTTGTATTTATTTTAACTTAATTAAAATAAAGTGTCATTATCACTTACAAGTGGATCCATGGGGTCCCAAAATCGACCCAAAGATACCCATGGTCGACCATGTATTAACCAATAGGGTTCAGACATGTTTTAGGGTAATTTAGTATTATTATAATATTATTTTTTAACCCTTGTTTACCGGATTTACCCTTTAACCATGGTAAATAAAATATTTACCGAAATAATTATCCAAAATGTATAAAAATAAAAGTTACCTATTTACACAATTTGAACATAATGATTCCAAATATGGAATCCATTTTTCTAAATTCAAAACACATAAGTGGAAGAAATTAATTTAAAATTAATTCCCGTTGTTAAAACAAAAAGCGTGTTTTTAAGAGATAATAACTATCAAAAGATTGGCACTTGTTTTTGTCTGGTTTAAATGTGAAATTATGTTCAATGACCCACATTGTATTACATGGTAAAACTATATTATAAATATACTTTAAAACCACTCAAATTCATAATTTATCACTATTAATTATTTTGATTAAAAAAGTTGTTTTTAATTAAAATTTAGTAATTTTCACTATTCATCAAAATATGAAAGTTATCCGAAAAGTACCAAAATTTCACCCTAGGCTAATTTCGATATTCCAAATCCAAAAATGAAGTCCATTTTGAGAGATAGAATTTATAAAATTTCAAAAAGTAGGTATTACTATTCATAACGGCTAGTTTGATTGGTTGTGGTGTGTTAAAATCTCGAAGTTGCGTACAATACACGCCATTGCATTATTCGAAGGGAAACGTACCATGGAAGCTTGGGGTGTTACAAATGGTAAAAGGATACAATAGATGAATTGACCTTTAATTCTAGGCTTTCACTAGCTAACCAGTGAAGAATCTGTATATAAAACATTACACAATGTTCAACATTACTGAACAGTAGTTATGTCCAAAGAGGCTATGATACATATTTTTTTAACCAGGATGAAACAACCATATAGATGCATGAAACTCCCTTATTAGATCCACATTGATGTGTGTAGTAACCCATACTCGGCCTTGGAAAAGAATTGAATTTCCACTACTGAAAGACCCTATTGATGGTGTCTCCCCACTATATTATGTTTATCTCTTAAATGATCCCTTTATACCTGAAATCAAACCAGTTTTCATTCAGTAAAAAGTAATAGGTAAAATATAGGTTGATTTCAGAGATACCAACCCTAGAGACTATAGAACATCTAGATGTATGTTTGTAAAGAGATCCATTATGTTCCACTCATCATAAGACTCTCATTTTGCCTCTATCTGTTTCTTTTGCCTGTATCATCAGAAACAATATTTATGTTTCCTAGTGTATAACCCAATTAAAAGTTGGAAGTCTACTGATACATGACCCACCTCTTCTTCTAAAGGTTATGGTCTTATTGAGAAAAGTTGTGCCTAGGGATATTGTGATCCATATATATCCCAATCCTCTCATAATTAGATAGTTTCTCCAACATCTCAGGGAATGTACCACTACTTCTAACTCCAATTTATGTGTAGGGTAACTTCCCTCAAGTGGTATAAGTTTCTTAGATCTATAAGCATCCACATGATTCTCTTGAATTAGAACTGCTCCAATACTATCTCTCGATGGATTACATTACATGGTATATACTATATCAAGAATAGGTAATGTTGGGTTAAGTTTCGAGTTCAACATTACATTCAGATCATAAAATGATCATTCATAATAATCAGAAAAAACAAATCATTGTCCCATTCATGTCCAACCCAAACATTAATTCTATTATTTGGGATAAATCTTGTATAAAATGCCGATAATAATGTAGTAAATGAAAAAGATCCAAATTTCAATGATGTTCTTGAGGAGTCCCCAATATAAAATGTCTATGAATATCATTAGATCCACAAATAGTCATTCTTCATAGATTACATGGCCCAGGAAGTTCACATTAATTATCTAGAAACTGCATTTAATTATCTTTGCATAAATTTGAAGTTATCTCAATGTACTGAAGAATATTTAAGATGTTTGGAATGTTCATATACCAGCAGAGAGTAAACTTAGATATCATCAGTGCCAACAACCACCAATTGCTCTAGTAAATGATGAATTATCTTATTCATTTAGTATTTGAATACCTTAGGCACATTAGTCGACCTAGATAACCTCACTATGAATTAATACAACCATATATTATCCAAAAATAATTCAAATGTATGAAAAAATGTTTAACTCTTTATGGAAGATATAATGATCTCAATTCAATCATATAGAATATCTTATAACCTCTAATTAGAAGAGAAGATCATCAATTCCCTAAAGAAGATACTGGTTGTTGAACATAATCTAGTTTAATATTTTATTATCCAAAAAAAAATGTAAGCACCAATCATCCTATTTTGTGAAGTAAATTGTAGAACCCAAGGAGATGTACTATGTAGTATGAATCTTTTAGATTCATGATATTCGATGAGAACCACCAACTCATAAATATATTATAGTTCCATTTAGTAAAAATGTATAGAAACTGACTATACTCCCTCCAAAATCATTATCATGAACTTGATCATCACCTATATGATAAGACATATAACTCTCCCAAGAATGCATAATGAAAACTATATACCACTAGAGGAAAATAATTCTTCTACATTCCACCAAGATCTAGTGAAAGAACAATGATTTGAGCCATCATAAAATATTATCTGCACAGTATTTTTCCCAAACGTCTATCCTAGAGATCTCACCCACCCTAGTGAGAATATATTCTTCCTTCTTGATATATGAATGTATCTCTTTTAATGTAATAGCTTGTATGATCATGGTAAAGAAAAACCCAATCAATTCCATGGATAAAGACGAATATAGTAATTTCCAGCATGAACGGTTCCCAAATGAAATAGTAACCACCAATACCATTAGAACATGACTTGTAATTTTTGATATTCTCTGTCCACATTCTCAAGGTTGTTCCAATGGTTAAAACATCATCTATGATTTTCAAATACAAGACAACCCCATTTGAAAAATAAATAAATAGACAATAATACGAAGATCCGATATAAAAAAGAAAGAAAACCTAAG
Organism: Viscum album; assembly: GCA_963277665.1. Lineage (NCBI taxonomy): Eukaryota > Viridiplantae > Streptophyta > Magnoliopsida > Santalales > Viscaceae > Viscum > Viscum album. The sequence continues at coordinate 1,253,135,302 of OY728157.1, read as the reverse complement.
GTACAATATACAATAATCATACCTATGAATACAGATGGTCATGCGTCGACAATAACTAGAGTAATCTACATAATGTGAAACTGACATGTCCCTCTTCCCTAGACCACAATTTTACTACCCCTACTTTCTTCCCTTAATAGGTAATGTTTCTCATACACTAGGGTACGAAATCCCCTGCCTTAGCCAGAAGGGCCAGTGGAACACCACCTTCTAACCTAATGTGTTGTATCTGATCCCATTTATGATTCGAGTGACAATACTAATCCTCTACCACCAGTCTAGAAAGGAAATTTCACACAGAACCTCTAATGAAGACCTAGTTTTCAACATATGTGATACACATCTACAGGGTAAGGAATCTATAGTTTCTTATGACGAAACATTTCATATCGATATCACTAGAATGAAACATGATCATGAGCTGGTTTTCCACTACCCCCAATAATCTTTCCATTACATGTTTAGTGGAAATTGTTATAACAATTTTTGTTAGTACTCAGAGAAGAACTTCAAGATCACCTTTCTAAAATAAATTGGATGCTTTTTTAAGCCTCTCAAAGACTCCCTTCCATGCTGACTTTTGAATTTGTCACATCTTCAAAGATGTTTAAATGAGAAGTTTCTAACCATGACTTAACCTTTTAATGAATATCATCCTAAAAACAAATATACCTTAAGATATCATTAGGTTCTGAGATATCCCAAACCAAAGAAGGTATGTAAAATGTCTAACATTGTCTAGCATTGAAAAACCCTCATGTGTCATACACATGAACTCAAATGAATTTTAATCTCTAAATGTTTTAAAATATAAATGGATCTGGAACATTACCTATATTTTCTTCGAGGATATCCCATCCTGCTTCTTATCTTCCTCTAAAATATCTCACCAATGCATGACAGGTCCTCCTATCATATAAACAACAGGCTTCACCCTCCTATGTGCAGGCATCTCTAGATTCATTAAGATGGTATAGATAGACTCAATCCATAAATTGGAGGCCTAGTGTCTACCTTACCTAGTAAACAAATGTGGATGCTGAAGATGAAACACTCTAGTCTACTCAAACATATATGTAATTGTACAAATAGTATCACTTTCCAAGGATAACATGACCCTCAAAAAACTACCATGAATCTAAAAATGCATCTTCTCATCATGAATTATTGGAATTTATATTTCAACAATGTTAGGCTCATACTAATTTTAACTCTCCTGACACTCATGTAGAATATGAGGAGGATGTATTTTCACATCAACACAAATGCACACCTTAGAGAACTGGATAGAAATATGGTCAACTGAACCAGTGATTGCAATTGACTACCACCATCTCTTTGTATTTCTAGACATGTCTTATAAGTATTTAGCATGACTTGAAAGCTCAGTTTATTTATCTAGTTAAATAAGTCTCTAATATTACATTTCAACATGCATGTATATATTAAATGGAAAAAAATATATGTTTATATTCTGAAAAACTCATGTCAATATAAACTTGTGTGCCTATAATGACGAATATATTCCTATCTCACACCAAACTGGGCCACGAATATGATCTTAAGGAACTAAAAACTTACAAAACAACAACTTAATTAATCATTTGAATCACATTAGCATAAATAACACCAACTATAAAAAAAATATAACACAATATTCATTCAGAACCTAGTGTACTATTGGTCCCCCATACTGTGGTTAGATAGTTACATGTAAACTATCATTACCAAGTCTTAAATCATCCTCATCACCTTTCTACCTTTCCCAAATAGTAATGAAGAAGAAAAGAGAAACTAGATCTCATAACACTTTGTAACATCCCCTAATATGACACTCTCTCACATATCCCGAAATGGTTGGTCATAAGATCTCAATCGTTCCTCAAAATATTCCTTATGATTCCAAATAGAAGTGGGGGAGTAAAATATATAGAGGGGATACTATACACCTTAGTATGATGCTTCATAGATGTAGAACAAATCATTATAATATTTTAACATTAATCAATATAAATACATAGTAGACGATAAAGATAAATTACAACTTAATAATATGATATATATTAAATGAATAATTTAATTATGTTCTAGAATGTAACTAAATGACATGCTAGAAAAAATAAAATCATAGAATACTAACTGAAATAAAAGACTCAATGTCTCGGTTTTTGAACCCCATGTTAGACCCATCTTCAAACATTATCCCCATAGAGTATTTATAAAAAACAATAAGGTCTTCTATCCATATCAAAACTCACATCCACATAATTTGTCCATGTATGAAGTAGTTGTATAAATAGGTGTGGGTATAAATCATTATGTCCAAACCACTGTGTCCCAAAAAAACTTTTCTTGTAACATGTAAACACAATATATTGAATAACAGGTGAAAAAAATTAATTATCCTATTAATAGGAAAACATGTTAAACAACTTTTTATCTATGTTGAATTATCTTTGATCGTGTATTTTTACAATATAAACCACAACCATATAAATAAGGTAAATAAAATAGGAACCAATCCATAATATCTATGAGCATGTCTTACAACCATTCCAACCATAGCTGTATAACAAAGGTAAAAACCTGAATTTGGCTCCATGATAGAATATTTCTGAACATGTCTTATGACTATGCCAACCAAAATCATATTAATATTTTATAGTAAAAAATTAATCTATTACAAATACTTGTAATAATTATAACAATTTGTGACAAATCCCTAAAATCATTATAACATTTCGGAGTCAAATCCCTATAAATATTAAAATGTAGGACTACTGGTTCACGCCCAAATTTACCCAATAAAAGAAGGGTAGAACGGTCCTTATAGTGTAGCTTGGGTTGTCGATTCCACAGAGACCTAAGAAGATACCTAAGATACACAACCTAAGGGATGGATTTTTGTCTATGAAGTGGCCAACTTGGATTGATTTTGGATGGGTTTTTAAGATATCTAAAATATTTAAGTGGATTCAATTTAAAAGAATGAGTTGATCCTAGGTTATCACTCGGGGTGGATTGGACGTATTTTCTTTTTAATGATTTCAAATTCTTCAATTTGAGATGGGTTCATTTAAGGAGATAAAACAACATAATCACTTACTGGTTTAATGCCTACACACTCTAATACTAATCACCTATACACTTGAAGGATCAAAGTTTTGAGCACTTCAAGGTAAAGGATCGTATTAGTACTTGAAGTGTGTGGCCTTAAATTCAACAAGGACGATGGAGTTTAAAAATCATCAAATAAAAATCCCAATTAAAGAAGTGATTATACATTAATTAGGTGATAAATAACATCCAATACAGACCCTTGCTACTCCCTTGGATCAACCCATAAGTGGGTTAGCCCTCCATTGATCCCATCGTTTCAATGGAAGCGGAAAGTAGACTCATAAGGGAGGAAATGGAGAAGTAAAGAAAACAACAAAAATAAAATGATCACTCCACCGTTGTGTGAATAATTTCACAAGGGTTGGTGTGAATAAATTCACACCTTGATCCAACGGTATCAAAGTGATATTAAGAACAACAGAATAAGAGTAGAAGAAGAACTTTTATTAAGAAACTAAAGTGAATTGAACAACTTACATGTGAAAGACAAAATTGAGGCAATAAAAATGCAGCATAACATTACAATTAAACAAAGCATCCAAGATCCTCAACTCCTTCACCACCACTGCCTTAAATAGGAATTTTGGGAGCCTTGGGTCGAACCACCAACAGTACAAAGCATCTTAATTAATTTTTCTAGGCTATAGGTGGTGGAAAGCTTGTGGAATTTGGACTTTTCCACGTTTGACCCGAGGTGGCAGCCAGCTTTCCTTCACCGAACAGATGCGTCTGGAAGACCTTCTAGACAGCCGAATCAGGGTGGTCCATAGAAGAAGAAAATGGAGCTCCTGATGTATTCTAACCGCCTGTAAAATTTTGGCCCATTTGGAGTTGTGGATTCCGAGATATGATCATAGTAGTGGACTGTTTTTCTGGGCCGCAGAATCTGGCCCAGAATTTTATCTCTAACTTGGGCCGACTAAATGACCAACATGGAGGACGAATTAGCATTAACTCCTGAAGAGTGATTTGTTCCTATACATGTATTATAGCAGCACGTGAAATTTGGGATTAATTGGGCCTGTATGTTGGGGCCCACAGTCTCATCAGTGGGCTAGTGTCCAATCTGCCTTCTCCAGAATTGCTTCCTTTCATTGCCAAATATCTCCATCATCCTCCATGAATTCTCCATTGATCCCTGAATCAAACATGTTCATATTTAAGTGTAGATCAATTTATAAAAATATCAAATTAAAATATGTAAAATTCAATTCCTTAAAATCATATGAATCATTGGGTACTTTAAATGATGTTCAAAAATGTACCACATAATAGTGCATTTTAAGAAGGTATTACAATCATAATGTGAAATGATGTTCAAAGTGTAAAATGAACTAAAATGGTGTTTATGAATAATAAAGAACATGAATATTATATATATTACCAATGAATATTAGCCTCATTTAGTGGCTAATCAACTACGATGATACCACTCTCTATAAGAATTATAACATATTCATGTGAATGTGTATAGGCCTAGGCCATTATATAACCCTCATAGCATAGAACAAAATTCCATTAAAACAACATGGAAATAATAATATCATATCGTATATCTCAATGGTCAATCATGCAAATGTTATTTCAAATGAAACATGAAATTAAATTCTTATTTGGTTAATAATTATATCAATAATAAATAAGAAACAATTTAGGGATTCTATAGCATGAAATCACTCTAGGTCACATGTCATGATAAACATAAATTAACCCATTTTATTGAAACTAAATAAATTCATTGGATAATATCATCCAATTATTTAATAAATATTTGACCCACACAATGAGGTAAAAACATAATATTCTATAAATATTATAATAATAAAACCATAGGGATAATATTTATACCCCTACCTTATTCCAATGATCCAAAAATGATTCCTTTAGAGAAATACCATAAGGAAAAATCTATAAAATATTGAAAAAAGGCTCATAGATTGAAACTAATCAAGATCAAAACCAACAAACCAATTGGGTATAATTGTTTCTACAACAATTAGAGAACCAATGATAAGAAAAAAAAAGATGACCAAAAGAACATACCAGTGATTAAAGACACGACCGAAATGTTTGGGGGGAAGGGTTTCCCTTCAATATTTCATATAGAATTCCCTATGGTCGAGAGGAGAGGAGATAAAATAGATTCAAGAGAAAATTGGTTGCACTTCATGTTTTAAATAATTTATAGTGCATTTACACGGTGTATAATTATGTTACACATCATGTATGTATTTTTAATGGTATTCACTAAAAAACTGATCACAATATATTTATTTAATTAAAACCCCCAAAAAATTACACAACATGTAATCCCTTTACATGATTTGTAAATGTTATTTATATGATTTTCATCCCATTTCCACTTTAACACACTTAAAATCCATTAAATATTCTCAACATACCAAGAACCCATAAAACAATAAACCCATTTATACCTGGATAACATTACCTAAAATGAGCATACATCCAAGAACATTTGGTCATTTCCCCCAAGAATTTATCTTTGTCACTTAACATGACTTGTCCACTAAAGTTAAAAAACTCAAAGTGAAACATACATAAACAATGATGGGATCTAGCAGGATATCTAAATGATGTTATACCCACTCTCTTGTTTTTTTTATTTTGAATTATTTTCTATATACTAATCAATATGCTTTGAAAAGATATTATTCCCATTTATGTTGACATGGGACATGATTCCCATTTAACTATTACTGGATAAGTTTGGAGACACTCTAGAAATGTACAATGTAGGTATTCTCCACAATAACATACCTTTCTATAATGATTGGTGTGAAAGATTTATTATTATTATTTGTATATATTTATATTTTTTTATATCACACTGTTTATATTTTTGATTATATATGATATGATAGAATCAACATTAGTGGTGGATTACTAAGTTTCACTCACTCCCTTATAAATAACCCTAATAACCTAGAAGAAATTATACATTGTTTTATATACTTGAGATATGGCTTTGGTGTCGATCGTGATCTTGGGAACATTGTGGGTGATGGTGACGATTCCAAGGTGTTTAAAATGTAGTCAATGTGATAACTATCATTTTTTTGTCAGTTGAAATATACCAAATCGAATGAACATTAATAAAAACCCTATATTATTCTAAGAGAGTTTCTTTTTAACATAATATTTATAAATAATTTAAAATAATTTTCACATAATCCTGATTATTGTTCTTGTTTTTTATCAATTCGATTTATGATTTTGTAGTGTCACTATTTTAGTGCAGGATATAATACATGATCCCTTTAGTTTTATATATACATTATCTATTATTCATGTTACATTGCTATTGGTATAATTTGTGCATGAATAGTGGGACAATAAATGTTACATCATTCACCATTAATCATAAATATTAATCATTTAGACATGAAATAATTCTATCTTGATATATCATTCTTCTAGGGGAGGTGTATAATTATTCTCATGGGATTGAGAGAAATAACTCGAGAGGTTATATTGTGCACAACCCTTCATATGATCCAAAGATGATATATTTGATAATATATAGTTATTGTTATAAAATAAGAAATATCATGGAGATATATTATATAATTGATTATTCAAATTAAACCCAATATTTTGAAATAATAATAAAAAATTATTATATTCTATTAAATTAAGTATCTCAAATACATTTAATCGATGTCTATAAAATTAATAAATAGATATTTAATTAAATGATATTAAATAAAGTATTTCATTCCAATTAGGATTCTCACTAATCATTTCATTTTTCATTACAATTTATGAAAACATTAATATTAAATAAAAGAAAATTATCATTCAGGATTTATTTTATATGACATGTTTAATATATTATATAAAAATGATAAAATAATAATAAACCTTTAAAGGATACAATAAATAATAATTATTCATATGTTAAAAAATTACCATTTATGAAATATTATGAATAATATGACCTTTAATTTTATTTGTTGAAAATACAAAAATATAAAAAAGTATTAGTCTGGACATTTTCAAGATACTTTTATTCATGAAGGATTTATATTGAATTATTTTGGATGATGTGAAAATGTTAAAATCAAGAGTTTTTTTCCTTTAAACATGTGGTGTAAAACTAGTGAATCCATTAAATAAATTAGAGTCTTTTATTTCATAATTAGGGAGACCACTCAATAGATTAGGGAACTGTGGGTAATGTAGTTAGAAAGTTAACCTAGAAAAATACCTTCCAATTATCTAACCTAGCACATTTCATGGTTACATAGAAGAAAAATATGGATCATTTCTTCTAGAATATCCATGTGATTGGATATTTTAAAAACAATTGGGAGAGATTTATTGATTATATAAAAATAATGGAGTCTAATTTATTATTCCACACATGGATATTAATATAATGTACTATAATATTCATTTATATAAGGTATAAAGAACCAAATAAATCCTAGAGAGATAATATGACCATTCATAGAAAATTAAAATTTCATTTAAAGTAAAAATTTATATGTGTGGTATATGATTATATATACTACACTGCAATATGAATTTTTTTACTGTAGCTTGGAATCACTTATACCAATTTTCCATGTCATCCAACATACCATTGCTAAAAGGATCCATATATGAGATAAATAAAGGAATAAAAAAATTGTTTTGTTATGAAATTAGTTATGTATAGATAGAGATATATATTTCATAAATTCATTGATGCATAATTTCTGAAAAATCATCTCTTATATCATTAAATAGAGACATAAGGTTATGATAAACGAGGTTGTTACTACACTGTAGAAGTATAAACATAAAGATGATCGCCTTTATTGTGTTATTTCTTTCAGGATAATAGATATAATTGAACTATTAGTGATGTTGGGAATCCATATATATATATGATAAATTATCTATAAATATTATTTTACAATCCATAAGAAATATATTTTCCTTATTCATTAATTAATTTTTCAAGAATAATATGGATAAAATGCACACGAATAATTTAACTATGATTTTATAAGAAGACATTGATTTTAGGGGACAATGATCCTCTCTGATTAATTAGGAAATTTTAAAATAATATTTTGAAATGCCAAAAAAAAGGATTAAATTTAACGTAATTTTATAGCATCCTTCGATGAAATAAATACTTAGAGGGAGGGGAAGGAACAAGAGGAAATATACATATCATTTGTTATGAAATGTCACTAAAAACATAAAGGAATTATAATAAAATTAATCAGAAAATAACACTTTAGATACACACACCATTTCATGTAATGGTTCTCTCTTTCTTCTTGTGAATTAACATAAAATATGAAACTTGTATATTAATATCTAAATATAAGTACCATGGATGATTAGATACATTACATAATGTTTTCTTAATTATCATAGTAATTGAATGTTGGTTATTCCTATTCTAGTTTATGGATGATCGCAAAATCATATTTCTATGAATATTGATTCTGGTAAAACTATCGTTCTGTCTGGAGTATTACCAAAACATCAATCTTAGTTTCCATTTCTAGAGATGATGTGATATTATTTTATATTTGAATTGATTATTGTTATGATAGTTAAAAATTTGTTTTTTAATACATGAATCACATTTAACAAATAATAACATACTCCGATTAATATAAAATAAATGCCTCAGAGAATACATAAGTATGTAAAGTTTTTTGAAGGGATTACAAATAAAATTAATGGTCAATGACATACCTAAAAATTTTGCTATTTTCACTACTGGAAATCCCATTTTTACCAACGCTTATATCCCAACGGTTTTGATAAACCGTTGGGAATGGTTATGTATACCAACAGTTTTAAGAAAACTGTTGGCATAAAGGCTTTTATGAAGAGTTTTACCAACGGTTTATACAACCGTTGGTATAGGGCTCCATTAAGAGACTTTTACCAATGGTTATACACTAACTGTTGGTATATGTTGGAATCTATACCAACGGTTTGTTTAAACCGTTGGTATAGGCCTTAGGTAAACTTACATTCCCAACGGTTTTTAAAAACCGTTGGAAACGTTTTCCCCTAAATCCAGTAGCCCCTTCGCTCGATTTCAGTCCCCCTCCGCTCGACTACAGCCCTAAATTGAAGCTCTCCCGACGCACTCTCGTTACCCAGTCTCCGAAACTCCATCCATCCTCTTCAATCAAACAATTTTTATGTTCTACACTTCAAATCTGTAAGTTCTAATGTTCTTCATCTATTTTTTTATTTTCTATTTTGATTTGACCTAAACGTCTCGGATCTCTCTATACAAGTACTCAGAAACTCGTTCCACTCATAGATCCATATTAAATCAAACAATTTTGTAGTTCTACACTCTAAATATGTAATTACTACCTTAGTTTTAATGTTTTCCATCTATTATTTTTGTTTTCTGTTTTAATTTGGTATAAACTAGGTTGTGTTGTTTATGGCATGCGAAGGTTAGTGATATTGAGGATGAATTGGATGTTGGTTGGGTGATGGATTGGAATTGTGATGTTTTTTGGATTAAGTTTAGTTAATTTTCAATGAATTATTTGGGGATTTCCTCCCTTTAACAGAGCCCCCACTCCTCATGGACCCTAGACACCCCCCCTCTTGGACCCTGGACAGTCCCCCCTCCTGGAACTTGGACAGCCTAGCCCCCCTCTTTCCTGAAACTTGGACATCCCCTCTCCTGGACCCTGGACAACCCCCCTCCACCCTCCTCCCAGGACCTTGTATAGTCCCCCCTCCTTCCTGGACCCTAGGAAGCCCCCCACCCTCCACCCTGGACCTTGGATAGCCCCCCTCCTCGATGGACCCTGGACAACCCCCCCTCCTTCCTGGACCATGGACAACCCCTTCTCCCCTTATCCTTGACCCTGGACAGCCCCCCGCCCCCTTCCTGGACCCTGGACAGCCCCCCACCCCTCCTCCTAGACCTTGGACATCCCCCTCACCCCCTCCTCAACCACCAAATACCCCCCCACTTCAAAACATTGACCACCAAACTTGGACATGCTGGATTTTCTCTAAAAAGATAGATTTATCCTCAAACCACCTCAATAATATCCTAAACAATGCTTATAATGTGGTTTTCACCACATAACATCCAATTGTATTCCAAGTCACTAGTCTATCCTCCCTTGGCTAGATTTTACAAAAAGAGTTCAACCTTAAAGATCCAAATAAAAATAAATTGATATAAGACATTTGATAATGGATTAAAATTTCAAATTGGGATCCAATGAGGAATATTTGAGATATTATGCATCATGTCCATGAGTAAATCCATTTTTATATATCCGATAAGTTATTTTTCACAATTTTCACACATTAATTGTTTGTAAAAATGGGACAAACATTTATAAAGGTTCTAATATATAAAAATAAATCTATTTGTGGATGCAGCTTAACCAACAATGTCTAGCTTGTCTGCCTCTTCCATGATCATCGATGTGCACGTCCCGTCTCCATCTGACCTCGCACGACGGGTGACTCAGCGTCTGACTGATGACGAGCGCCAGATTCTCTTACTTCCACACCAGATTCATGCCCGCTACGCTCCTGAAGTGATCAATCCCACTCAGCGTCTGGCTGATGACGAGCACCAGATTCTCTTACTTCCACACCAGATTCATGCCCGCTGCGCTCCTGAAGTGATCAATCCCACTAAGCGTCCATGTGAGCTTGATGACACGGCCACCAGTTCTTGTAAGAGGCAGAGGAGTTCTGAGTTGATGGACCAAGGCGATTGACCAATGTCCATCCATCTGGCTGAAGACGTAAAATATAGCGCTTCCTGGGAGGCAACCCATATTCTAGAGTTTTATCATTTTGATTTTTTTACTCTGTTTTAGGAAATAAACATGGCTTGTATGCAACAATTTTTTAGCTGCTTCTGATCTGTATGTGCACTTGTCATTACTCTGCATGACTGCTTCTATTTTGTCTGATCCTTGGTGTTATTTTTTATGACATGATGCGCCTATGTTCTGTCTATGTGTAGATTTTAAAGGTACATAAGTATGTGCAATTTTCATTATTCCATTCTTTCAGTTCTTCGGCCGATGGTAAGAGGGAGGCTCGTACCAGAGGTAGACGAGCATCTCCGCATACCCGACTAGACCCTTCCCCTCCGACCAAACGCATTCGGATTCTGTTTAAACATAAGGTAAAAAATACATGGGTCAAATTTGACGTGTATAAGTCAACCTCTCCTCAATAAAAGGCACGGTGTGGTCAGGATCACTCAAACTGTCTCTCTTTTGTTCAAAATTCACTTATTTTTAAGTGAAATCAACAACTGACATATGGGAAACCGACCAAACGCCTTCGGATTGTGTTGAAACTTTAGGAAAACGATCCATGGGTCATATGTGACATGTAAAAGTCAACTCCGCCTCAATCCGATGCGCGGTGTGGCCGGTATCACTCCAAGTGTATGTATTTTGTTTAAAATGGATAATATTTTCCGTACATACACCAATCCAATAAAACAGCTTTTGATTGTGTTGATACTTTTTAACAATGATCCATGACTCATATGTGACGTGTACGAGTCAACCCCGCCTCAATTCGAGACCCGGTGTGGTCGATACCACTCAAAGTGCCTCTGTTTTGTTAAAAATGGACTTAATTTTAAGTGAAATCAACAACTGGCATAAGGAAAACCGACCAAACACATTCGTATTCTGTTGAAACTTAAGGAAAAAGATCCATGAGTCAAATGTGACATTTATGAGTCAACTCCTCCTCAATACAAGGTTCGGTGTGGCCGACACCACTCAAAATGCCTCTATTTTGTTAAAAATGGTCTTAATTTTAAGTGAAATCAACAACTGACATACGGTAAACCGACCAAACGCATTCGAATTCTATTGATACTATAGGAAAACGATATATAGGTCATATGTGACATGTACGAGTCAACCCCACCTCAATACAAGGCACGGTGTGGACGGTACCATTCAAAATGTATCTTTTTTGTTCAAAATGACTTTAATTTTAAGTGAAAATAACAACTGACATACGAAAAACTGACCAAATGCATTCCAAATCTATTTAAACTTTAGGAAAATGATACATGGGTCATATGTGATGTGTACGAGTCAACCCTGCCTCAATCCAAGGCACGGTGTAGCCGGAACCACCCAAACTTTCCCTCTTTTGTTTAAAATGGACAATATTTTACGTACATACGCCAAACAGATCAAACAGATTCTGATTGTGTTGATACTTTTTCACAAAAATCCATGACTCATATGTGATGTGTACGAGTCAACCCCAAATCAATTCAAGGCCCGGTGTGGCCGACACCACTCAAAGTGCCTCTGTTTTGTTAAAAATGGACTTAATTTTAAGTGAAATCAACAACTGACATACAACAAACCGACCAAACGTATTTGGATTATATTGAAACTTAAGGAAAACAATACATGAGTCAAATGTGATGTGTAAGAGTTAACCCCGCCTCAATACGAGGCCCGGTGTGGCCGACACCACTCAAAGTGCCTCCTTTTTTTTTAAATGTACTTAATTTTAAGTGAAAACAACAACTGTCATACGGAAAACTGACCAATCGCCTACAGATTCTATTGAAACTTTAGGAAAACGATCCATGGGTCATATGTGATGTGTACGAGTCAATCCCACCTCAATCCGAGGCACTGTGGGGCCGGGACCACCCAAATTGCCAGTCTTTTGTTGAAAATGGACTAAATTGTAAGTGAAAACAACAACTGTCATAAGGGAAACTGACCAAATGCGTTCCAAATCTATTGAAACTTTAGCACAAAGATCCATGGGTCATATGTCATGTGTAAGAGTCAATCCCTCCTCAATCTGAGGCGTAGTGTGGCCGACACTACCCAAACTGTCTCTCTTATGTTTAAAATGGACAATATTTTACGTACATACGTCAAACCGATCAAATGGATTCTGATTGTCTTAATACTTTTGAAAAACAATCCATGACTCATATGTGATGTTTAAGAGTCAACCCCGCCTCAATCCGAGGCCCGGTGTGGCCGACACCACTCAAAGTGACTCTGTTTTGTTAAAAATGGACTTAATTTTAAGTGAAAACAACAACTGACATACGCCAAACCGACCAAACACATTCGAATTAATGTGTCGTCTGCTCGACCACATCACAATTCACTCACCCTTTGATGTCGTCCGATTTCAGTCCATTCGGACTTCTTTCGGCCAGTTTGGACCCCCCACGCGCTTTTATCAAGCGCGCGCAACGCTAAAAGAACGCATAATGAGTCCTCCCGCGCAGACCGCACGTCTGATTGACGTGCCGTCTACGCGTGCACGTCGAAAATAATAATGGGATTTTTGTCCTGTGATTTCAGGTCAATCCGATGTCGTCCGCTATGAGTTTGACCGTTAGACGCCCGTTTTGGCCGTTTTTGACACCAGAACGGCGTTCCCGGTCACCGCGGGCACACGGCACGTCCGATTGACGTGTCGTCTACTCGACCACATCACAATTAACTCACCCTTTGATGTCGTCCGATTTCAGGCCATTCGGACATCGTTCGTCCAGTTTGGACCCCCCCCCCACCCCCACGCGCGTTTATCAAGCGCGCGCAACGCTTAAAGAACGCATAATGAGCCCTCCCATGCAGAACACACGTCCGATTGATGTGTCGTCTGTGCGTGCACGTCGAGAATAATAATGGGATTGTTGCCCTGTGATTTCAGGTCAATCTGTTGTCGTTCGCTATGAGTTTGACCGTTAGACGCCTGTTTTGGCCGTTTATGACACCAGAACGGCGTTCCCGGTCACCGCGGGCACAGGGAACGTCCGATTGACGTGACGTCTGCTCGACCACTTCAGAAATCAATCACCCGTATTTTTCATCTGATTTCAGGCCATTCCGAAAGCGTTTGGCCCGTTTGGACCCCCCTCACGCGCGTTTACGAAGCGCGCACATCACTTAAAACATGAATATTGAGTCGTACCGTGCAAACCGCACGTCCGATTGACGTGCCGTCTACGCGTACACGTCACTAATAATAATTATAATGTTGCACGGTGGTTTCAGCTCAATCCGAGGTCGTCTCCTATGAATTTGACCGTTGGACGCCCGTTTTGGCCGTTTTTGACACCAGAACTACGTTGTCGGTCACCGCGGGCACACGACACGTCCGATTGACGTGCCGTCTGCTCGACCACTTCATAAATCACTCACCCGTATTTGTTGTCTGATTTCAGGCCATTCTGACTTTGTTCGGCCTATTTGGACCCCCTCGCGCGCGTTTACGAAGCACGCTCATCACTTAATACACGAATATTGAGCCGTACCGCGCAAACCGCACGTCCGATTGACGTGACCTATGCGCGTACACGTCACGAATAATAATTAGAATGTTTCACGGTGGTTTCAGCTCAATCCGGAGACGCGGTGTGGCCGACACCACTCAAAGTGTCCGTCTTTTGTTTCAAAAGGACGTCATTTTAAGTGAAAAGCATCAACTGGCATACGGAAAACCGACCAAACGCATTCTGAATCTGTTGATAATTTATCCCAACAATCCATGGGTCATATGTGACGTGTACGAGCCAACCTGGGAAGAATCCAAGTCGCGGTGTGGTCGGGATAAGTCTAAGTGGCTCTCTTTTGTTTAAAATGGACACCATTTTAAGTACATACGGAAAAATGACCAAACGGATTCGGTTTCCATTGAAAATTTATGAGAACGATCCATGGGTAATATGTGACGTGTACGAATCAACCCCGCCACAATCGGAGACGCGGTGTGGCCGACACCACTCAAAGTGTCGGTCTTTTGTTTCAAAAAGACGTCATTTTAAGTGAAAAGCATCAAGTGACATACGAAAAACCGACCAAAGGCATTCGGACTGTGTCGATACTTTAGCACAAGGATCCATGGGTCGTATGTGACGTGTATGAGTCAATCCCGCCTCAATCCGAGGAGCGGTGTGGCCGACACCGTTCTAACTGTGTCTCTTTTGTTTAAAATGGACAGGATTATAAGTGAAAAGAACAACTGACATATGCAAAACTGACCAAACGCATTCCGAATCTGTTGATAATTTATCACAATGATCCATCGGTCATATGTGATCTGTACGAGCCAACCCGGGCTCAATCTGAGTTGCGGTGTGGCCGAGATCAGTCTAAGTGGCTCTCTTTTGTTTAAAATGGACATCATTTTAAGTACATACGGAAAACCAACCAAACGCATTCGGTTTCCATTGAAACTTTAGGAGAACTATCCATGGGTCCTATGTGACATGTACGAATCATCCCCGCCTCAATCCGACATGCGGTGCGGCTGACACCACTCAAAGTGTCCGTCTTTTGTTTCAAAAGGACATCATTTTAAGTGAAAAGCATCAACTGACATACGCCAAACTGATCAAACACCTACGAGTTCTGTTAAAACTTTAGTAAAATGATCCATGGGTCATATGTGACATGTACGGGTCAACCCCTCCACAAACCGAGCCACGATGTGGCCGATACCACTCAAACTCTCTCTCTTTTGTTCAAAATGGACTAAATTGTAAGTGAAATCAACAACTGACATACGGGAAACAGACCAAACGCCTTAGGATTATATTGAAACATTAGTAAAACAATACATTGGTCATATGTGACGTGTATGAGTCAACTCTACCTCAATATGAGGCACCGTGGGGCCGGGACCATCCAAACTGCCTCTCTTTTGTTAAAAATGGACAATAGTTTACGTACATACGACAAACCGATCAAACAGATTCTGATTGTGTTTTAACTTTATGAAAATGATACCTGGCTCATATGTGATGTGTACGAGTAAACCCCGTCTCAATCCGAGGCCCGGTGTGGCCGACACAACTCAAAGTGCCTCTCTTTTTTTTAAATGTATTTAATTTTAAGTGAAAACAACAACTGACATACGAGAAACCGACCAAACGCCTATTAATTATGTCTAAACTTTAGGACAACAATCCATGTGTCATATGTGACGTGTACAAGTCAACCCCGCCAAAAATTGAGCCACGGTGTGGCCAGGACTACTCAAAATGTATCTCTTTTGTTAAAAATGGACTAAATTGTAAGTGAAATCAACAACTGACATACGGGAAACGGACCAAACTCCTTCAGATTCTATCGAAACTTTAGGACAAAGATCCATGGGTCATATGTGATGTTTACAAGTCAATATCGCCTCAATCCGAGCTGCGGTGTGGCCGGAACTACTCAAACTATCTCTCTTTTGTTTAAAATGGACATAATTTTAAGTGAAAACAACAACTGACATACGCCAAACCAACCAAACAACTTCTAATTCTATTAAAATGTTACTAAAATGATCCATAGATCAAATTTGACGTGTACGAGTCAACTCTGCCACAATCTGAGCTGCGGTGTGACCGGGACCACTCAAACTGTCTCTCTTTTGTTCAAAATGGACTAAATTGTAAGTGAAATCAACAACTGACATACGGGAAACTGACCAAACACCTTCGGATTCTATTTATATTTTAGGAAAACGATCCATGGGTCATATGTGATGTGTACGAGTCAACCCCAACTCAATCCGAGGCACCGTGGGGCCGGGACCACCCAAACTGCCTCTCTTTTGTTCCAAAGGGACAATATTTTATGTACATACGCCAAACCGATCAAACAGATTATGATTGTGTTTAAACTTTAGGACAATGATTCATGCCTCATATGTGACGTGTATGAGTCAACCCCGCCTCAATCCGAGGCCCGGTGTGGCCGACACCACTGAAAGTGGCTCTTTTTTTAAAAATGTACTTAATTTTAAGTGAAAACAAAAATTGACATACGGAAAACTGACCAAATGCCTACGGATTCTGTATAAACTTTAGGAAAAAAATTCATGGGTCATATGTGATGTTTACGTGTCAACCCCACCTCAATCCGAGCCACGGTGTGGCTTGGACCACTAAAACTTTCTCTCTTTTGTTGAAAATGGACTAAATTGTAAGTGAAATCAACAACTGTCATACGGGAAACCGACCAAACGCCTTCGTAATCTATTTACACTTTAGGAAAACAATCCATCGGTCATATTTGATGTGTAAGAGTCAATACCACCTCAATCTGAGGCATGGTGAGGCCGACACCACCCAAACCGTCTCTCATATGTTAAAAATGGACAACATTTTACATACATACGCCAAAATGATCAAACAAATTCTGATTGTGTTGAAACATTAGGATAACAATCCATGGATCATATGTGACATGTACGAGTCAACCCCGCCTCAATCCGAGGTCCGTTGGGGCCGACACCACTCCAAGTGTCTCTCTTTTGTTTAAAATGGACATAACTTTAAGTGAAAACAACTGTTGACAAACGCCAAACCAACCAAACGCATTAGGATTCTATTGAAACTTTAGAAAAACGATCTATGGGTCATATTTGACTTTTACGAATCAAACCTACCTCAATCCAAGCCACGGTGTGGCCAGGACCACTCAAATTGTCTCTCTTTTCTTGAAAAGGGACTAAATTGTAAGTGATATCAACAACTGACATACGGGAAACAGACCAAATACCTTCTAATTCTTTTGACACTTTAGTAAAACAATCCATGGGTCATATGTGACATGTACGAGTCAATCCCACCTCAATACGAGTCACCGTGGGGCGGGGACCACCCAAACTACCTCTCATTTGTTCAAAATGGATTAATATTTTACGTACATATGCCAAACCGATCAAACGGATTTTGATTGTGTTGAAACTTAAGGACAATGATCCATGGATCATATTTGATGTGTACCAGTCAACCCAGCCTCAATTTGAGGCATGGTGTGGCACTTACTGAGTTACAAGTGATGAGAATCCTATGAAAATACCTTTTCACTATATATTATAAAAGTGGTTGTCGTGTGAAGATTGAAATGGGTGTAAATAATATTTGACTTATTGAAACTCTGATTCAACTATACTGGATGATTTTTGTCATATGAAGATTCAAATGGGGAATTAGTCACCATGACTCTATTCAAAGAGGTGGTGTTCTTTTTTGTTGTTTTAAGTGTGTCAGTGTTTTTGTCATATGAAGATTCAAATGGGGAATTATTCAGCATGACTCTATTCAAAGAGGTGGTGTTTTTTTCAGTGTTAGTTTTTTATGCAGGTGTATGCACTGGAGGGGCAACTGGAGGGGCTGCTGACAATTCTGAAACTACTGAATACCAACGGTTGTAAACCGTTGGTATACTTTGCCATACTTAAACATATGCCAACGGTTTCAATGAAACCGTTGGGAAAAAATCTATACCAACGGTTGTAAACCGTTGGTATAAGATCAAAGCCATTGAATTCCCAACGGTTTCCATGAAACCGTTGGGAAAAATTCTATACCAACGGTTTACAACCGTTGGTATAAAATAAAAACCATTGAATTCCCAACGGTTTGATGAAAACCGTTGGGAAAAATACTATACCAACGGTTGTGAACCGTTGGTATAAGATGAGAATAATAGTATTCCCAACGGTTCTAAACCGTTGGGTAAACCTATACCAATAGTTCAGAAAGAACCGTTGGCAAATCCACACCTACAGTGGGCTATCCCAACGGTTTACTTCAAACCGTTGGTATATATCTTTCCCCACGCCTTACTTCCCTACGGTTTGGACAACCGTTGGTATAGAATATACCAACGGTTCTCTAGCCTATACCAACGGTTCTAAACCGTTGGTATATCCTTTATTTCCAGTAGTGTTTGGAGAATTAAATCACAGGTATTTTCTATATATTTTATTATAAAGATATATAATCATTAATAGATAATTTTAAGACAACAAATATTCTATAATCAGATCAAAAATACATGTGTGAATTATAGTGATGAGAAAATTAAGGTATATTCATATACTTTATGAAAACACCTTAAGTGGAATTTCATATATAATGTGGATGTAATGGATGGACTCAATAAATGAAATAAGATCCTATATTTTGGCTTGTTTGAAAATGTCATTACTATGTATTCATCTATCATTGAAATTTTAAATTGATCTATTTATAAACACACATTACCATTTAGAAAATTAATAGGTAAATTTATTGGAATGAGGATTAAAAATGAATATTATATGTATTACATGAATTCCAAATTAGTTTTTTCGAAGGGTTTCAAAACAATAGTCATAATAACTATCCATATTGTTGCTATATTGATTAATTTATACCATATATGTTATAATAAGATAATATTTTATTATTTAACATTCATTTAATGAGAAATTCCAGTTAATGGTAATCCTAACAAACAGTCATATATGAAGAAAATTTTACATTCTAATGATACTCATGATACGACAATACCATTGATAGAAATGAAAATCCAATATGATTATATAATATTTAAACACTTATTTTATATGATAATGGGATTTATATAGACTTCAATTAAGTCAAGTATTAAGTTGCATTTATATAGGTTTTGGAATAGTAAAAATATAAGATTTACTAGATGTCTTTGTTTTAATGTCAAATGCTATATTGGAATGATAAAACCTAAAGTTTTGGTTTTATATTCAATAATTATAGTGATAAATTATTTGATAAAAATAATAAATCATACAGGAAAAAAATAAATGGAATCTAATAATGATTAGAATATTCATATTAGTTCAATGATAAATACCATGTACAAAAATAATTTTCCATCATTTGGTAGTTTCTCTAGTTGATGTAAATACATTGGTAGGGAGTCATGAAGAAACTATACCACGACGTTTCTCGTTCGTATAGATAGTTATTGATTGGATATTGATGTTTTCAAATTAAATCATGAAATATTCCATGAAAAATCCTCACAAACGTTATCACGAAAAAATATATTATAATTTTACTATAATAAATTAACATCTATGATCATGTTGTTGGAAAATTTATTTTGAAGAACAATTTCCAGGAATAAAATTTTGAGGAGGATTTCAATATAACACGAATAGAAGAGTTGGTGGGACCAAAAAATTCCAATAATTATTTAGAGTAGAAGAAATATATTTATGGAATAGTGTAAAAAAATTACATAAAAATTCATATTGATAAAAAAATTATAGCGTTTGAATTGATTATGAATGAAAGTGGGTTATGTTTCTACCAGAGGCTACTGTGATTACTACAGTTTTTCATGGAAATTTTTAAAGAAATGGGAAAAATGTATTATATTTTATTTCTTTTAATACCAATTAAAAGATATTTCTCTATTAGTAAATTAAATTAGAACCCCAATTTCAGGGGATATATACCATTTGAATTAGATATATTTGTTGTCTTGATTTTTGGTTTTATATACAATGATAAGGTTTTAAAAATTCATGTTAAAATAATTTCACATAAAATGATTCTTATGTCACATGATGTGAAATATCTCCCAGAATTTCTTATAATGAAAATGGGAATAGTATTATTTTGAATATAATTTATTATGCTTAACATATTTGAATTTATCAACTAGTATATAATTTGTATTATTTTTTTATATTTCTTTTATAGAAAATATTGGAAATATGTTCAAAATGAGGATATATTCATACTGTAGAGGTAAAAAGTATATGATAGTATTTGATAATATGTAATAGATGAGTTAAAATAAGTTATAGATATGGGAATACTAGGTTTCAAAGGGATAAAGATCTTGACTTCCATCTAATATTTTAGATTTGGTATAATATTAATGCTACGGTAATATTTAAGAGAATCTTATTTAATAATTTTCAATTCTATATAGACATATAATGCTTAAGATTCTAATAAGGTTTAAGAAACATTTTTATTGTGATTTTTTACATATTTAGGAAAATACTGATCCTTGTTAAGAATTATTGCTATAGTATTTATATATTTATATAATTATAAACATAGTACAGAGGTATTTGGAATGATTTCATGTTTTTTATTGTGGGAAAAGGTAAATATATGGTCATATAAATTTTGAGGGATTTTTTCACAGGTGTGAAGTCAAAGTGAACAATGATGGAATAGATGTTATAATTGTACATAAAAAATAATCATGCATATATTATAATTGGTGATAACTAATATAACATATGTTGGAACTAGTGTATATTGGAGTGTTTTGGAGGTTTTCAGCAAGAACCAACAAACATCATACCTTCAATTAATATAATATTAATCAATACATTACTACATGATCATTATTATCTATGTAACATTGTTTTCATAATATTCATAGAGTATTTATCACATAAAAATGTTATAATAGTTCCACAGTACACTGATAACATTTAAATTCAATGAAAATATTCTTACACCAGTGCCCTATATTTTTTATAACAATATATTTATTTGGAAGAAATGATACTAGACTAATATTTGATAAGTATTAATTTTCAGATGTCGATTATTGTCATGAAGTCTAAAAATGTTAATATCCAATAAGATAAACTATGATGCTAGACCCAAAAAATGAAATTGTTATATTATATTTTAAACAGGATATTCTAATCTATATATGTTTGTATTTTTTTCACAATCTTAATGTTATTATTATGGTTACCATGAATTTCAAACATTGTTGTACTGAAGAATAAGATAAGAATATATAATAACATTGAGGTAGGATATGTTTTGTGAATCATGAGTGATATTTTATTAATTGAGTAATTTATGATTGAATTTTCACTACCCTGTTAATAGAAGAAGACATTAATTTCCATTAGAATGAAATAGAACTGCTTATTTAAAAAGAAGAACTAGTTATTTCATTGAGGTGTTTCTTTCAAGGATTCAATGAATGATAAATCATTCAAATTGGTTGATAAAAAATGTATGTTACTTGGTTGATGAGATATCAAGAAAATTGGGTTATATAACTCCCAAATCACTCATATGAGTTTTTTATTTCAATATTGAATAAATTAAATATGGGTGCCATGATGTGTTTTTTGACATTGATTTTATAATTTATTATTGTTTTTTCTAATTTAATGATAACTATTATAGGAGGATTATATGCCTTTTTCTGTAATGACCCACATCTTTTCCCACAACACTACTTAGTCAGTCGCATCATCTGTCTTACTTGTGGTGGCCAAACAACTCTCCACTATATAACCGCAAGGGAGGAAATTTCCTTTCTATTATGGTTTTAATTATTCCTTTCCCAAAACTCAATCTTATGACCATTGGAATAAGAGTCCGCCATATAGCATTACAAGTACAAGTAGGACATTAACTACATGGTACTTGAAATGATCCTTGGGCGAAACATATACAAGAAGTCCCTAGATCTGGTTACGATGTAGTTCGAATAAAACATAGAAAGGGAGGGGAAAGTTCCTTCCATTTAGAAATAGAATAAAGAGGTGTTTATCTACCATAAGTAAGAATGATGATGTGGATGATTAAGTTGTCACATGGGGCCCCGAGGATTGTTACCTATTTATGTAAATATTATTATATATTTTTATTCAGATATTCGACGGAAAAAGATTAAACATTGTTATATCAGGTAATTGTATTTATGAGATCAACAGTGATTGAATAATTATTAAACAATAGTCTAGGAATATTATTTTTTTACTCTTAAATTTTATTCACTTTATTTGAAATGTCGGATAAACATAATGTATTAAGAACTAGGCCTCATTCTCATTGGAATTAAATAAACATTATTACTGACTTAGATAAATATCTAGAAATACAACAGGAAACCCATAAATAAATAATTCAATGTTTAAAAAACATCTCCTTAAATAATAAAAATATTTTATACAATCCCTTTATTTTGATATATCATCTGGATGGTTTCAAACTTTTGTAACATACAATTATTCCAAATTTATCATTCCTTTACTCAATAAATTGCCTCATGTATTAATTACCATTGAAAATTTTTTATCCAATATTTCCTTTTAAATTAATAGTTAAAGTTATTTTATTCCATGAACATAAATGGTACATATCTATTCATGACTATTGAAACTATTTTCATTGCAATTATAAATCACCCATCATATCTTACCTCACTCCGCATATATATTTTCACGTTTTTCCTCAATAAATAAAACTATGTTATTTGATATATATATTAATAATAATTTAAAATCAAAGGAACTATATACACATTCATAGAGTGAAATGACCAATGAATAATATAACTTCTGCAATTTTTAATAATGGGTATATCATTAAAACACCTCGCATTAGACATTAACATCTTCATGCTTCATATGAGAAGTGTCCACTAGTTATGATTCTCTAGAACATGTTAGTCAAACAATATCTATGACTCATCAGATTTATGTTGTCATAAACATGTGAATAATGTTTAGGAATATTTTCATATTCATTCAGAGATGTTGTTTTATTAAAATAATTATAAACTTTTCATGTGACCCATTTTCTATGTCCAATATCAAATTAATTCTACTAATATAAAAATTGTTATATTGTTATATATTTAATAATTTTCATGTAATAAACTGTACAAATACGATTATTTCTCTAAAAAAAGACCAACATTTGGGATATGGGAATGAGATTTGACTTAAAACCATTTTTGTCTTAATATATAACCTTTTAGTACTTTTTGGGAGTCTGTTATGTTATTTACCAATGTTAGATATATTTCATATTTGTATTCTTATATGGCAGTACATGTACTAATATTCAAAAATCACGAAAGATGATATTTTTTACCTACAATATGTATTTTTATTTGATTCATAGTATTGAGTCACCTCTTATGTTGTAAATTATGATTTTATTCTACAAAGGGTACATACTCCCAATAAACACC
Source organism: Viscum album (assembly GCA_963277665.1). Taxonomy (NCBI): domain Eukaryota; kingdom Viridiplantae; phylum Streptophyta; class Magnoliopsida; order Santalales; family Viscaceae; genus Viscum; species Viscum album. The sequence goes on along the minus strand of OY728157.1, from coordinate 1,253,111,411 downwards.
TACAAAACCTCATGATGAGTTTGAATCCTCTAGAATATTACGTGGAACATGATGTGTGTGCCACCTGGTTCTTTCATTCGGGAGTTGAACTAGAGGGGATATTACAATGTAATTTTAAGACCTATTTTTTCATATATTACATGTTTAAATATTTTAATGAACTTACATATAATGACATAACATGTAATATGAACCATTCTACCCCATGCCCCAAGGAGTACTCTAGATCACCCCTAGAGAGCATCATGAACCATTGTGTCATAAAAGAATATATAAGGATGGTTTCATTCAATTTATAAACATAAATCATCATTGTTTATTGAAAATTAACCTAAAATAAGTTTTTCATGTATTTTAAGTCGATTAAACAAAAAATAAGTTCTTTTAAATTAATGACAAATAGACCTAGAATTATAATTAAAATGAATAATTGATTTTTTGAAACATTTTCATCTCATAAATGATACCATTTTTATAAAAATATTTTATATATAAATAAATATAAACATAAATAAACAAAATAAGGAGTCTAAAAAGGATGATACACTAGACCACCCCAATGAGTCTGACCATCTCTAATGATAAACGCCGGTATCTCTATAAAACTGTAAACTGACCAACATAACCTAAAGATCACCACATTTATAATAGATATCATTAGAAAACCAACATAAAATGAATAACTGTGAACGTATGAAAACAATTAATGATTCATAACCTCCAATGTGAGTATATTTATTGTCATCCATATTCATTTTGGATACCACCATGAGTCCACTACATTCTGTTTCACCCACAAGTTTGAAATTTAAAAAAAATTATTTTTTCCATCTTATTAAAAAAACAACCACACAATACGTTTTAACAATTATTATAAAGAAAAACTTATTAAAAAATGTATCAAAGATGATTTAACTGTGTAATATAATTTAAAAGACTAAACAAAACCCATTATAGAAAAATCAATTTGAAAAGAATGTAGATAAGAAAATAATTTTTTTAATATCCATTATTGAAAATAAATCCTAACACAGTTTCACATACTTTTAAAATAAACATTTTTTTTAGATTTCACTAAAAAATATACCATTTTCCTTTCTAAATTAAAATTAATTGTTACACCTTAAGAAAGTTTATAGGTTACTAAAAATATAATAAAATAAAAATAGATTAATATACATAAAGAAGAAAATGAAAATAGAATAAAACCATATAATAAAAATAAATCTCCACCTTAAATAACTAATTAAAAAAAATTATTTTCAATATAATAGATTTATTACTCACTTGTTCATACTCAATCAAGTGGAATACTATAGGATATTTATCATGGTGAGGCAACATAAGGTCTAGTGTAATAAGTACTATAATTGAATAGGAGTGATCAATTTTTGTAAAGTTAACAGTCATAAATAACATTACATGAATCACTCTCTATTAGTCAATTTGGTGACACCAACTATCAATGTCATAACATTAAAATAATTTTTACCAGCTAGTGCATATATCTCATCATGCATAACTAACATCCCTTAGATTATATCATAGAATCTTAGTGTTCTTAATTTAATTGATTATAGAGGTGGAAAACTATTGAATAAACTTCTATCACAAGAAAATAAAAATTCCCAGAGGTAATATAATAAAACATTAGAATACAATCCATTTTTGAAACAATATGTTTGATAAAAATCCCCTATCCAAACAACATAACCAAAAATCAAAATTCTTATAACTATAAAAATCAAACAAAAACACAATGAATGAATAATAATAGGGATCAACCAGGGTGTAAACAATCCATAAACCAAATAGAATTACACAATGTTCTAATCATGACATATCATTATACATGTGAATGATGTTATTTGTAAATACATTATTAGAAAGTATTTAAAACCTATGAACGATTCCGTGGTATATAACACATAAATCAAAATCACAATAAATGTAACAAAATTTTGAATCCTTTTTAAATTTCATGTTTATAATATATTAACTTTGGGGAAACACACAACCAATAACATAAAATCAACAATACCTAATAAAAAAGGCTTCATTCATGAAATCCAATAAATAAGACAAAAACCATAATTTTAATAAACCAAGAAAATAATTTTGAATATGGGAACCACATTTTTAAAATATTGAAACACCATTAAAACATTTCCACACCCCACATTATAAAACAATATTGGCCCATTTTACCTTGATCAAATCATTTTTCTGAAAGAGAAAAAACAATGCAAATTTATAATGTATGAAGAACTCATTAAATAATATTTAAATACCACATTCCATTATTTAGGTAAAATTAACAATCTTAAAAGTGAAAAATAAATTAAATCATGGACAAAATTTAATAACACAAAACTAGGAATCATATATATCACAATTTTAGTTCAAAAAACACATTTAAATACTAAAAATCAAAATACCACATTAATAAATTGAAATGTAAATGTAAACACCTACAAGAATTTGTGGATTCATGTCACCAATGGTAAAAACCCACAAAAATAGAATTTTTATGATACATATCCACCTTTAAAAAAAAATCAATAATTCAAAAACAATCACAACCATGAAAAGTTCCCACAAAGGCCACTATGGTTTCAAGAGATGTGAAAAGAAGGACCAAACATTGGATAAAGTAAATTATAACTTTTAATTAATGATTTTAGAAGATAAATAGAGATCCAATATTTCTAATAACACAAAATGTTAACAAATTAATATCCCAAAAGGCCTCTAAATATTATCCCATGGTTTATCAAACAACGTTCATTTTGTGTTGTCCCCAATACCATAAAACAATATTTGATGATGGTTTATGCTACATGGTATACTATATAAGGATCCTAAATGTGTTTCCCTAGAAATACCTAAAAAATTAAAAACATCAACCATAGGTAACCATGAACCCAATAAATTAATAAATTTTCTAAACTGATTTATGAAATGACATTTTGGCAGGTCATAATTCTCCCCACCATGGATTGTTTTACCACACAAATACAATCAACAACAAAATTAATGGAATAATGTCTAATAAAACACGCCAAAAAGATTAATTTAAATGATTTAAGAGTCTTAAAAATTAAACAATGAACCAGGGGACTAAAATTACCATCCAAAGCAATTTCTTTCATTTTCTAAAAAGCTGATAGGGTTACCGGTAACTTTACAGACAAATGAAATACCCAACATTCCACACACATTTCATATTTCAAATTTCAAAATTTTCCAGAACTCAAATTTCGAGCGCAAACTTGTCAAACCCATGCCACGCGTCCACCTCGCATCGCAAAACCGCATCGAGCTGTGAACCCTTATTATATCTCCAATTAGAGAAGGTCGCTAGCGAGAACAGAATTCACAACATTGCTGGCCCATCATCATCACATCAACACTCACCCTGATCATCATCTTCATCGCTTGAATCTGGAAACCACCATCTTCATTGAGGAAGCATCCCCCCAAACCAAGGAAGAAAGCACAAACACCGCTAGAACTCCTCTGGAATGGTGACAGCCGCTCGAACTACACCTCCCAAATACTCATTCAGAACCATCGCACCAGACCGACTCGGACAGTAGCATAGAACATTAAAGCCATAGCAGTGTTGAGCAGACCTCACAACAGAATCTCTAGAACATCTTCGAAGAACCTCGTTGTGTAAACATCGTTTTAATCACCAAAGAAAAAATGAAAACACCTTAACATATAAATCAGTGTCGGAAGAAGAACCAACCCCACGGAAACCTCCCAAAGCCTCCTCAGATCCATCTCACCCTACTGACATGGGAAGGATCAATGGATCTGGAAGCCAGAGCATAGTAAGAGCAGTCAGACCTCCATAGAGAGCCATGACATGACAAGCACCAGAAACCCCACGAAGAACTCATCGGTGAACCATAGCTGAAGTTTTTATCAACGGTATGGAACAACAAAAAATCCAACGCTGGACCTTCAAATTGAACTAGAATCAAAAGCGTGAAAACACTTAAACGTCACAGCTTAACCAGACACCAAAAACCTAATATGTAGGAGCAAAATGTGAAGAAGGATTCGAAAAGAAGATATCCAAGAACACCGTGAGTGCCAGCGTAGAGTGAAGGAAAAATAGCACCACAAAAGGAGATAGAGAAGAAGGTGAAAAGTGGTAATCCTATATCACTGAAGGAGAATCGAGCCGAGAAAGAGAAAAATGAACAAAACGGTTGCAGATGGATAAAAACGTGAATCTGGGAAGAGAGAAGATAGTCGGCATTGCCAGGTGAAAGAAACCTAGATGGGGGAGAAGATGGGGGTTGGAGAATCCAAGCCATGAAAAAGGGAATCCTAGAATAGAGGGTCCACTGGGAAGAAGGGAAATAAAAGGAAGAGAACCTGGAGAAAAGAATGCCGAAGAAGCAGGAGAAGGATCCCAAGAAGCAGGAGAAGGAGTCGTCGCCGCCGGGAGACTCTTGAAACCCTAGAAGGAGAGAGAGAGCAAAGGACGGGAGCGGGAGCCAGGATAATGGGGAACCATTCGTTGATTCCCACTAGGGGCCTAAAATTACCGCTTATAAAATAATGTCTAAAACAATTAATGATTTACAAACAATTGAAACTACAGAAATCGTAAAATTTTATTCATAAAAAAATGAAACATTGGATGATATCTCATATACATTACATTGGATATGGGAACATTGATATATTCATATAAAAAAACCCATATGTAATTTCAATTTCCCAAACCATACCAAAGGATAGAAGAAAAACACCTCAAGAACATTTATAGAACAAATACTATATGCCATGGAATGTTCCATCTAATGTAACCATGTTGAAAACTCCTAGGAAAAATAAAAACATATAGTCCATCATACAGTTTCTGGATCTTTTATAATTGATATAATGTGGTAAATAATCAAATGTATACACCCAAAATATTGACGATAATAAAAAAATAAACATCCATAATCCATGTGATCTAACAACTACAAAGAGAAAAAAAATATAATAAAAAAGGATGAACAACGTGACAACAAAAATAAAAATTATTAGAATCCACCTAGCCAAGAAAATTCTTCATTAAGGAACAACATGGATCTCACAATGGTTTATAGAGCTACATAAATGGTTTCTAGGTAATATAACATAAAAACTTACTATCATGGATCAGTTTGGAAATTATAACCTTTTCATCTCAAATAGTATAATTTAATACTGAAATTAGTTCCCCACATCCCAATTCCATACCCCATCCATTCTAATTAATTTCATTAAACAAACCTCAATCCATGTTATAGACTATTCCCAATTAATAAATGAACAACAAATCTATGAGGCATGAGCATCTCAAAAGTAATTAAGAACATGATTGAAAAACAATTTCTTCTATTACTAGAAAATATATGTTATGTGATGTTGAAAGGAAGAAAATAAAAAAAAAATATAGATATAATTGACCTAAATTCTATAAAATCATTACTAATTCTTGACTCTCCCATGGTTGCAATGATGAAAAGAACTTCATGGATCATTATTGGGATTGAGACTTATTCTTCATCTAAATACTATTTCACTAATAAAAACACTATATGTTTCTAGGATTAATGAAATGATAAAAGTTCATTGTAGGATTCTAACAATTACATTTAAAATAAATATACAATGAACACTAGTAGAACATTACTAACTTACAATTTCTATTATAAGGATCCATTTTAATGACACTAGATAGGGAAGAAGTACAACATGTCATGGGATGACCTTCTAAAAAATACAAAATAAAAAGTTAATTAAAACATAATCTCCACAACGTTAGTTAAGCCAGGATAAAACATCACCAAACTAATATCTTGAAGGAGGCCTCTGGTAATGAACTTTTCATTCATTGAATCATCATCATTCATCATAGGAATGAAAGGGGAATGTCTACTGAAATGATCAATGTAATCCTTAACTGAGAAATATCCCTAATTAAAACTCAAAAGATCCATTAAAGATAATATTTATACTTCTTTGGTAAGAAATAATGTATGATAAAACCATGAATGTTTTTTAAGATAAATCATTAAGAACATGTCCATAGGTATAAGTCATCAATAAATCCAAACAAAAACATTCAATCAATGTAGTGTTGTACCTCACCAATAAAGATTTTGGCTTCCCAAGAAACCCAAATATATGTTTAAAGTTAGCTACCCATTTTTTTCCACCCAAGGTACTTGGTAATTTCTAATATCATATATATATTCATGTCAAAAGACAGAAACATGATCCATAATCTCAAAAATAAGAAGGAACTCCCATTGTACAAAGTCTGTGAGTAGAGTATAATACTAAGAAAAAAATAGACAAATCACATGAACAACTACTCAATGCATTCCCTTGTTACATTTCAACTACTTTGTAGGTTTTATATTATAAAATATCATAAAAAATCTTGTTATACATTCCCATTTTCCCAAAAAAGTGATACAAAATCACAAATCAATCAAATCAACATTGTAATGTATCCTTTATAAACCAATTTGAACATCACGTTATGAGGCCATATATGTATTTATAAACCGAACTATTTTTATAAAAATACTTTTATTCACTCGACATAAAATCCGTTAAAAATTTAACTTAAAAAAACCAATTTAAATAATATTGGAAAATCATATTCCATTTAGAATATCACAAACACAAAATATCAAATTATTTATTAAGAAACATTTCCATTTGTAAGAAACACAACTCTGAAAAACTATTTTTTTTATTTATATTTGACCTAAATATTTGAAAGTATATACATGAATATAAAATATCAGCATATGTTCCCATAAATAAATGTCATGAGTTTTTTAAATACATGAGTTCAGACATGCGTTATAGTAGGCGAGAGGCTACTGACTAGTAGTGACGGTCGAATAAAAAATGTTGGGAGACTATTCCTCCATTACCATTATAAAACAATAAAGGAAATAATAATAATAATCAACATTCAATAATAATTAATAACCAAATATCTCTAAACAAAATCCCAATATAGGGTTTATAAAATAATGATAAATAATAATTATATGATGATATGATTTTTTAAAAGTGTAAAATAAAAAAAACAAAAGAAGACACCAAATAAAATCCACCAAGTGTTTCTGGATCACAACTTTGGTCCCATCATCCATGAACCATCCCTTATAAACCATCGATCATAGGACCATTTCAATTTTCCAGTCCTACAAATATGAAGTCTTTTTAGGTACCGAAATATGGCTTCATCATGGTGTGAGATCAACTCAGTAGGTCACCAGTAATGGTGTATAAAAATATCGCTAGTCTAATAGTTGTTTCTATAGAAGTATAGATAAATAATAAAAAATTCACCTAATAGAAAAATATTTATTATCAATTAATTAACAATTATCCTCATAGTAACTCAATTTCCCATATCGAACTGACAAATCAAACCTACATCAACCCATGGCGTATGATTATAACAAATACAATAAGTTAAAATAGCACATTAAAGCACATGAATTTTTTATTAATCAATTCAGTAAAATCATTATACCATGGAACTGTAGTCCAGGTGTCCATATCATATCGTGCTATGGGATCTTGGAGCATCAAAATGACTTTACGACCATATCATGCATCATTAGAGAATAATGCCTCATTCTAGCCCAACACAATGTTGAGGAGCCTCAGTCGAATATAACATCCATAAAATAAATCATTATATCCATTATCATAATCATTTATATTTTATTAAACAATAACAATGATTGGGAAATATCTTATTTAACATCATTCGCATGGTTTATCACTTTCATTACCTTTAACTCACACCCATTACAATCCCATTTTACAATTAATTCATAAACACAACAATTAAAAATACATTAATACCATGTAATGAATATTGCATTCCCCATATGACCATTTATCTATTTTCCCCTTAATAATCTCAACAACCGTTTAACATTCCATGTAAACAAAAATGGACATTAATACCATGTTAACATTAAAAATACAATTAGAATTTGTTTAATATCATAATCTAATCAATTCGTCATTTAATAAACCAATTCCAATGTTAAATAAAGTGGGACACTACATAGGTGGCCTTCAAATCAGTATACTCACTATCAATAGATCCTACATGGTCCAAGAAAAGAAAAAAATTATTTAGACACCAAATTTAACATTTTATAACAAGGAATTATTATAATAATTTAATATAACAAATAAAAAACCACATACATTATAATTAACATTTTAACATTACTAAATAATATATATACCACCTATCTCAAGATCATAGACATGATATCACTAAATATTATCCCATTATTCTATCTCAAGCAACTATTAATGCCTTATTTATTTATTCCCTAGAAAATATTGGTTATTTTCATTATAAGGGGTAAAAATTTCCCAAATGATTCTCTTAAGGAAAAGATGTAAATGTAGTTAAAGACTCACTAGGAGCATTGATACACACTAAACTACTAACCAATATCATTCAAAACAAACTAGATCAGCCCATGAAGAGATTAGGATGATTTATATCATAACCATATATTTTATGGTAGAAATTGGGGACACATCAGGTAAATATTGTATAATGATCTGGAGGAAAAAATATTCAATTTACCATTTTTATTGTTCCAGAATGTATGGCCACATGGTTTGGACACATTGTCTCCTAAACTATTTCTCAACCATGTGGTTCGTGCTATTTAATATAAAACCAATCCATATAGTTTCTAAATCCACCAACAAATGTTGAATTATTTTGTTGCATCTATATATAGGGATGTAGCCACACGAACTCATGGAAACCACATACATAGTTTTCAAACATGAACCCCCCATCCAACCGGCTACACTATTAGGAACACAATTAGTAATAATATTTCTTTATCTGTGGCCCATTTATTAGATGTCCACAGTCCCACATTTTCTGGAACTAAACCCCCATGAAACACTTGAGGCTATCCCTATAATTGAGAAGCATTCCATTAACCAATTTAAAGTGATTTAAATGAAAATTAATGTATGCATATACCTCATCTAATAGAAAAGATCTTAACCACACCCCCACATTATAATAGATTGTCCTTGATATTCCATCATTATAATTACAAATCCTTCATGGTTAAAAGTTGAAGCCATTGGGATTTAATTTCAGCTCCCCACTCCCACGTTTCTTCTTAGAGATGACTATGATACCATTTCACATGGATCTGTGGAACAATCAAACCCTGAATTGTTTTTCACAATGATCCACAAAAGAAATCATATTCTACATAAAGTACCCTTCATACTCATGTTCAACATCCTAAACATAAATCAATTTAGATTGGTTAGGATGACAATACAGAATTTTTGACCCATTAAAAACATCAGGCATATCGTTTACTGTTATGGATGATATAATTGGTATTCCACCAGTCCAATCATATCCATAATATAAAATGACCCTTCATATATGAGAATCAACACTTCATAAATCTGAATCTAAAGGTGACTCAATCTCAAAAACACCCAAATAATCACCTGATCACGTACCAGAAACTCAATAGTTAAAAACATCGATCGACACAATAATTCTTAAAAATATGTGTTGTATCAAAATACATTTAGACTAACTAAAAATTCATCAATATAATATATATGAGTCTAATCCCCATCGACTTAGATTCCAAATCCTCCATATAGCCTAAAAATATCTACATCGTCTACCATATATCCAATAATATATTTTCATCAAAATAGTAACAAGATAACTTTTTTAACTGGTGATATCAGTAATTGATATGTTCTTATCCCATGATCCAACTAAATATTGGATTCAATATCTAATTATTTCTTACCAAACCTATAATTTACATTTTTATTACCCATCCTTATGATGAAGAAATTAATTACATAAAGACAATTGATCATCCAACACCATATAAAACCCTTGTAAAAGTGAGATGTAAAAGAATGGTCCTTATCAGAAACAATTCTATAGGAAAATCAAGGAAATGCACTATCAAAAAATAATACAAGTCTCCAAATTGATCAATATTAAATGTATCATATATGTACATTAAATTAGAAGGTTTATTAGATGATATTACATTACCCTATCACATCATTCACCCAGGTGGCCCTTTGTATGACAAATACTACATGAAAAAAAATCATACCTCTTGGTTTCCTAGATGGGAATATTTTGTTTGTAGACTAGTATGATTATCATGCACAATATTCACCTACTAACATGTGAAAAAAAATGTAAAAAACTAATTCTATCCTTTTTCATTCCTGACCATCAATATTATTGATGAATATTATAGTATATTTTGGTTTAACTAGGTTGTGCCATCAACAATAGCAATTAAAATCATGTATCAAATACTACCATGTTAATATAGTCATAATAACTCTTCAATGGATGATCTGATCATCTATAATATCCCAATTAGAGTGTATCTCACCTCCCCCAAATCCATCCCTAAAATATTGGGAAACAATATCCTCAATCTCTCTCCACGTGATGTTGTTCAGAATAGAGGGATCTATTTATTTTGGAACAATGGTTATATATTAACTTTACTACTAAACAAATAGAAAAATATTAGGGAAAAATGATACAATTTTTTAATTTGAAATAGAATATTTATTCTCTATGTATCTGTATTTCAGATCAAATATTTAGGAACATTGTTTCATTTTCATGGAATATAATATTGCTCAAAATTAATTTATTTTATACACTTATTCTACAATAACTCATGAATATTCTATTAATGATGAAAAAAATATGTATTTTAGGTTCTTATGATTAGTAATGTCACATAACATTTCACCTATAAGATAACATCACCAACACATTATTGAATATACCACTATAGCTACATAGAGATTTTTTATAAGATTATTTCATTTATTCAGCTGTAACTGTTGTGATCCCTACAAAAAATGTGATCCATTTTAATAGCACTTCCCAAGCCTTATTCTAGTTTCATTACAAAACAATGTATACCCCTCACCATTTATGGTAAGATCAATTTTTTGTTTTTGTTTTTAAACACCACTTCCTTTTATGGAATGCATTCTCACTAATTCCATCCACTTAAATCATCACAATCATCTTGTTTAAGCCCAAGGATGGGGTTTCCAAGAAACAATATTCTTTGATGTTCTTTTATAAATATCCCATTAAACCAATAATTCTACTGAAAAACATTTTTTACATGTGTTTCTTTGAAAAAGTAAATATTTGAACCTTATATTGATCAACTAATGCACATTACTCTAAGATGATATTACCTGATAAATATACCATGTAAGTAAATAAAATTAAGCATAGATATATTTTCATATATATAATGATATTACAGAGTAATAATAATGATTTTCATATGTTTGAAATGATTATGATGAGCTTTGGAGCATAGTAAGATGTAAAATATTAATAAACTAATGAATTTTTCAATGTAAATCTAAATTATTCGATCTATCAATTCGATTAACAAGTTATCAACATTCATTATCCCAAACAACGTGATAACATACTCCAATAAAAAATATATTTTCTTGAATGGTTCTTGCGGTACATTCGAAGGCATCACAATTAGTTTACAATGCCCCACTCTCATAATAATTTTGGAGAACTCACAAGCCCCTATCAGGTGGTAAAAACATTATTGATATGTAGAAGAGTATAATGTGTATTAATCATCATATAGTTCAACTAATTGTAATCAATTCCTAATTGTAGTATTCTTATATTACTTCATAACAAACCAAAATGGAGATCCACATGGTGATGTACTATGATTGATTAAACCATTATCCTATCACTCCTCCAACTAAGTGTCGTGTTATTTAATCTCAACTAGTTAAACTATATAATGTGGAATAGAAACAAAATCAGATCCTTGAATCAGCTCAATCAAGAGCTCAACTAACCCCATTGGTGGAATCCCTACAAACTCATTTGGAAACCCATTATGGAACTGATCCACTATATGATCGAAAACCTCATGATCCACATCCCCATTAATTATTGCACGACATTACACCTAATCCTCGATCACAGAAAACTTATGTTGGGTTTTAACTTTATTTACTACTAAGATATCCCATTTTTTATATACATAAACATCTTCCATTGAAGATATAATACTCACTCTCCTGCAATACAACTCAATGTAAGACTAGAACATAGCATACAAATCCATTCCTTATATCAATTCCAAACCAAACATCTCATTATTTTATATGTTTTAAAGGAAATGGTACACACCATCTTTGATGCGTCATTACATACATTGTGGAATACCGTACGATCATAACCCTAATGGGTCGTCAATCCTCATAACCAAGTATACTGAATCGAATTAAAGAACCAAATAATTCACAATATATGTAGATATAATAGAGTTAGATTCCCCTATACCAAACAAATAATTTTAATGCATTGATGATACAAAAGTCATACCTCAGATAGTTAGTGGTCAACCCTTCCCTCCATACATAGTATGTTGAATTTCATAAAGCTATCATATTTCCCTATAGCGAGATCCTGTTTGAGTCTTAATAACATTAATTCTCTAATAATATTGTACATCCTATATTGAGGAACCATATCCTCCACCCCAACTGGTATGGTTAGTAGAACCCAACTACTTGACTGATATGGGATATTAAATCCCATCTTAGCACTCTTTATCAACCTAGAACCCAAACCACCAAAATTTTTTTAGGGTTCTTATAGAACCTCTATAGATTTACCGTCATACTACATAATCATCTATGAAATTTTTGTTGGTACCAATGACCACACATGTGATGAGGTCTACAACACTAATAGTATAACAACAAATCCCTATACCAAAAGGCTAATTCTCTCCCCAAGATACTCTATCTACCGTGACCGTTGTGAAGTTTGTCATAATCATTCTTCTTAATTTATCAATAAGTGATACCTTAATACCAATATAGAACAATTAATCCATCACCAAAAGTCTCATTTTAGGATAACCTATAAAATAAGCACCTGATTTATTTCCTTAACAATATTCATCAAACATAATATATTAAATTGAGACGTTCTATAACATCTATGTCCAACCTAAAATAATTTTTCCATAGTATCCTTAAATCCCATTAATATCGAAATAAAAAACAACAATTTATTAAATCATGTAACATAATCAAGCATTATTGTTTCCCTAGCGTCATCCACATAAAATCAGTAGATATCCCATGTATTGGGATTTCCCTATAAATGTATTTTAATAACATCTATTGGGATTCAATTAAAACCATACCCTATGTATGACCATCTTGGAAATAGATATCACATAAGAGAAATGTTGGTCCCAGTAATATATATTTCCCTAGATTGACCATTTTTTTGTTGGAATCTCTATGTGATCTAGGACCATTTGCACAGACTCAATCCGAATATATGCTTCTTTATATCTGCCTTCCCCAAAAAACTTAGGGTGTATTGAAGTTGAATCTCCCATGTCAGATCAAACGTAATTGAAAATTCTTTCCCAAGGACACCCTCCATAATCATTGTAAAATAGGGATAACAACCATGAAACACTTCTTTTTTCCGATTGTGAAAAACTATATGGGGTTTCCCGCACTACTAGAGGTGCCCTCTCAAAAATTCCCTTAAGTTTCCATATTAGTAAATGTTTTCATGTTTATATAAATCTATAATTATGAATTTCCATTTAAGAGAAAATCGAAATAATTTAGATTTTATAAAATAGGTGTAACTATAAGCCATAAGGTTATACTTTTTTACACTATCCCAATGACCTTTACCATAGTACTATCCCATCACCTAATGATCCCTATTCGAGGCTATGGAAATCCCATAGTAAACCAAATAAAATATATTTTTACTTCAAGAAATACATTTTAGACAATTTTATCATCTTAGGAAAATTAAACAATTAAAATCTATTGTTAAGAATAATTTTAAAATCATAAATTCTCACAATTCAATTTTAAAAAGATAATATATCTTTGTTAGTAAGAACTTATTATAAACCCCAAGGGAAGAATAAAATAAATTTATTTCCCACAACCCACATGCTTTTTTGTGTGTTCCTATCTGGATGTAGGTCTCATGAATGATTGAGTGCCTAAAATAATACATGTATAAAAAATAAATCCATATCATCCACTAACAAACATATCAACAAAAAAAACTCGCAACATGTGTATCACCCATGGTGAAATAATATACAACCATAAATAATGAACATAAAGTATCCCACCTTGGGAACATTAGATTTCAAAAATACATGGGTTAGATACTCACATGAATGAGATCATATCTAAGGCCAAACACATCCTGATATATAGTCTACATTTTCCCAAACAATAAGTAAATAAATAGTAATATCTATTCTTTTATCCATGTTCTATCCAAAATCAACCACATATCATTGGGCCATTTCCCATGTATTTTCTAGTAATCCTGATGTTGACTCAGGTCAACACCAATATCCTAAGTAGTGGGTGATTACAAATCATTAGGCTAAAAATAGTGGTGTCTATAATAATATATAGTATAATATCAATTTATACAAAATTAAAAATAAACAATAAGAAACACTGTGAAATTAAACTTGTTATTAATTAAAAAATTAACTATAGGCCACATGGGATCCTGGTTCACACTATGGAACCAACACATCAATCCTTCTTTTCCCAACACTAGAAGTAAAACATGTATACTATAAAGAGGGATGCCAATTTAAATCACATTAGAGGCCATTAATATATTAAATCATGTAATTTTACCATAGAACATCATTATAGGTATCCACATATTATGCATATTATGGTATGATAGATCATCACTCCAAATCCTAAAAATACCATGCATCTATATAGCCTAGATCACCAATCTAGTCCAACCCATATATGGGAGTAATAGTTCAATATTCCAACCATACCATCAATGATTTTTTCCATGGGTCATCATCAGTGACCATTTATCAATCAATAAAAAAGAAGAATCATTAAATAATTTATCAAAAACTCATCGTTTATAAAGTTCATTTAAATTAATTAAATTACATTACATTATAATATTAGAATTCATTCATATAAATGACAATTAATCATAATTTCAAACTTTTTTATAATAATGATATACCCCCTTTAACTATTTATCATTTATCCAATTAATTATTTTAGTCACTATTTTACTTAATAGGTTAATTAGTATAACCCTCCATAACAGGTTGTCATTATAAAAATAATTATAAGGGGATCAATATCATAAAATTTTCAATTCCTCATATACTTACTAAATAATCATGTTTATTGGAGTGGATTACCCTATCAATATCCTTAGGATAAGTATACTCATTGTCAACTGATACAATGATGTCTGTGAAAGGTCCAAAACATCATTTAGAAAAAAATAACACCGTAATAAGGATTCAATTTAATAATGAAACAACACAAACTCAAAAACTGCATACATAATTATAAACATCAATTATATGGGAAATAACTAATAAACCACTTACCTCGAGTTTTTACAAAAAAATATCACATAGCCTCGGCCCTTGATTCATTCCAAAATAATCCTAATATCCATTTCTTTAAATTATCATTAAATAAAGGGTTTATATATTCATAATAAGTTAAAATATACCTTAATGATTCTCCCCTAAAAAAAGAAAGAATCATCGTAGAACAATTTCCTAGAGCAGTGACATGCACTAAAAGACACTCCAAAATCCTATGAATCAACAAGAACCACCCTTAGAGAGTGTATGATAATTATTCTAGTGAGAATTACAACTATGGGAGAAATGGATGAGATTTGTTTTTATAATTTTATAACAGCTGGGGTGGGAAACAATTATTTTACATCTTTTTAAGGGGCATCGTAGATCACTGCACAATTTTCAAAATTGTGAAAAAAAGTTTGGAAACCTTTTATAAGGGGAAATATGGATACACATTATCCTAGGCACTGACATGTTTTGAAAACCCATTTGGTTGCTAGATGGTGGCCTTTGTCCAAGGTTTAAAATCATTATAGTCTCCTGGGTACCACATTCATGTTTTTAAAATAGTTAACCCCTAACTTTCTGTATGGTTATTTCTCAAGTTTACTAATAACATTTTTCTAACCATGCAACATTCACTAGATGGATGTTTTCACCATTTTCATGTCCCAACCCCCATGAAACCCTATAAACCTTCTCTAATCATGGGAATAATTTTCTTATCCAATTAGTATGGATTTAAATAAATATTCAAATATGAACATCCCTCCTCAAAAGGTCAGTATCCTACAATGAATGATATTACAATAAAAATAACTTGATGATATCATAATATATATGATAGTGTGAAAAATAATTTCATCAAATCAACTCAGACACGTGAAGAAATTGTATTCATAAAAAAACATAAGCACCAAATCGAACACACTAATATAAACCATTTATTTAAAAAAATTCAAGAATATCAATGATTCACTTCAATATTTATAAAAAATTAACTTAAATCATCATATGGGATAAGAATTAATAGAAGGAAAAAAATTAGAAAATACACTTCTTTTCAACTACACATGGTTTAGACACATTTTGTTTTAAAATGCACAAAGCATGTGTTTTCTACGGGATATTATCAAGAACATTCCGTATAGCCTATGCACGAATTGATAAATCATGCAACCTATCATATTCCACTTGGAATATATTTAGTTTCACTAGGAATCATGTATATTTCCAAGAAACATAATTGTATATTCTTTAAATTAGAGTAAAGTTAAACCACATAAAAATACGTTAATTCTAAACTATCATATAACATTAAATTCGATATAAGACTCCTTACCATCCATGGAAACTACAGAACTCACATTATAATGAGCTGGAAAAGTACCCCACCACAACCTACACATGATTCTTGATAGTCTTAGATCTAGTATATTGTTAACCCCCAATTACTAATATGTCTTTAATAAAACATTTTCATGAACCATACTAGAATAACTAGACACATTACTAGAGCCATTCCATCATAATAGTAGATTCATGTTCTAAATTTTAACAATATTATGACAAGTTCTTAGGTATCCTTAAAGAACATTGGGAAACATTTTCACCCAACTTAGAAACCATTATAGAAAATATGTCTTTACTGGGAACCATTGTTGAGGTTTCTCTGTATTGGATAACCATGCGAATGTAAAATAATCTGTTCAATCCATTCATATTAATAATATATTTAACTAATTTATTTTTTATTATTTTCCTTATATAAAATAAATATTTTTTAATAAATAATATAAAATAAACAAAACAAATCAAAGAAAAATATAAGAGGAATTCTTAAATGGCTGATAATCTGCACATATATGGCTATTATAAACAACACAGGAGACAAAATATAATAGAAATCACTAAGACTGCATACCATCCAAATGTCAGTATGCATAGTTTCTGTCATAAGCTAGTAGGATACCACCATTATTCCGTTGCATTTATCTCATATAATAAAACCATGTTTACTCAGATTAAATTACTAAAAAATTAGTTTGTATTTCCTCAATAAAAATTAGAAAAAACCAAATAATACTATATTTTATATAATAAAACCAATAATTTATTAAAAATTCCACTAATTGGGATTTCTAGGATAATTTCATTTTAAAAACAAACATGTACCCTATTTAAATAAAATTTAATTTCTATCAGAAACATGTTATATATTACCATTTCATTATAAAAACAAATTAAAAACATAGAATGGATTATTATACATTGGAAAATAATTTTTTCAGAATGAAAAGATTTAAAATAACCACCCATTTCCATTTAATAACAAAACCCACCCAAAAACCACAAAAATGTCTATGCCAAAAGAGAAAACATAAAAAATTATATAATAAAAGAGTCATAAAAAGAAAATAATAACTGGAATAAAACATTAAAAATATATTTATATTTATCCACAAACATCAAATTCATCAAAGGGGGATAAATAGGTTAAAAAAAATCTTGTTCTAGTAAAAAATATAAAAGCACAACATAGGATACAAAGAATTAGGATGAAATCTATGGACTAATGACACAAGTACAATAAGATAACATGTGTTACCAACTATTGGTAGGCTAACCATTACTAATCCTATTAGATGAATCACTCTCAACTTGACCCATTGGTGAAACCATCATGTTAGGTCATAAAATTATACTAGGATAAACATGCCATTTTATTAAACATAACAACAATATATAATGTCCCATTACTTTTTACATAGTATCCTAGTGTCACTAATGTCCTATACATTGGAGGTATACTACTATATAACCATTGTTCAATCACATAATTTTTTTTAAAGAAGCTAATAAATAATAATAATGAAATAAATTGCACCTCCATCACACTATCTTCAATAACAATCCCTTATCCAAACTTAAATCCCCTAAATCAAAATTCATATAATATAACACATTTACATAATCATAAAAAATGTATAAAAATGTTGCTCGATTAGGTGGTAAACAGTCAATCAACCAAACAACATCACATGAGATACTAAATGATATTTCTCATTATACATCAGAATAATGTACAACTAAAATCCATTTTTAAAACTACTTAAATATCAATGTAAATTAAATTGGATATCAAACATAAAACCAATGTATAATAAAGGTTACGTGATTTGAAATTATATTTTAATAATTACTTCAAAATAACTTGAATTCTAGGAAACAGATATCCCATATCATAATATCTAAAATACTATGTTAATA
Source organism: Viscum album (assembly GCA_963277665.1). Taxonomy (NCBI): domain Eukaryota; kingdom Viridiplantae; phylum Streptophyta; class Magnoliopsida; order Santalales; family Viscaceae; genus Viscum; species Viscum album. The sequence goes on along the minus strand of OY728157.1, from coordinate 1,253,092,605 downwards.
ATGGATTAATTCATGCTTTAAAACTAAGAAGTTAAGGAAGAAATATTTAATAATGATTGGTAAAATTTAGAAAAAGAGAAAATAAAATTTGTTTAAAATATAAATACACCTTTAAAAATAGGAAACATCCCATATTACATATCTAAATTAGCTATTATTACTATAAGAAAATAATTATTCTCAAAAATAACAATCAATGGAATTTTTTAATACACAATGAATGCAAAAAACACCATTTGAAAAAAAACTATTGATATATGAAAATTTACAAAACATTTCAATGTAATTACCCTAAAATCATAGAGAAACGAATATAATAAAAATAAATGTTGGATATAAATCATTAGTATAGTTCAATGACAAATTTAAAAACCAAAAATCCATGTAACTCATTAATAAAAATTAGGGGAATTGAAACACCAACCTCAAGGGGTGAAATCATGTAGCCTATAATGAAAACGAAGAGACTCAACCTCGTAGGATGGATAAATACAATTAGAAAATAAAATTCCCCATTCTAAAACTATAATAAGATAGAAATTCATCCTTATGAATGAAAATTTCATTATTAAACATTAATTTATTATTTATTAGTAGACAATACACATAATTCAACCAAAAATATCAATAAGTCTAGTTTATTTTGGAAATAAAAACATAGAGTAAGTCTTGAAAATGGGATACAACCACATTATCTTATGCTTCCCTAATATGATCATAGAAATCAATGATTATTTTAAATCTGCATGTGATAACCTAGATATGTATTAATGAAATGGGTGAGCTATAAATTGTAATAAGTGAATAAAAAATTCAAAAAAAATTAAGAGGATATTAAATGTTATCAACATACAGTTCAATAGTACAAAAAAGCATGATAATCATAATCATAATCAATGAATAATGATATCGTAGGATTACATATAGTAAATGTAAGAATGTTTCAACAACATTAATTAGGGAACAATAAATGTTGATCAAGGTTAACAACCAATACATCATAATATAATGTGTTTAGGATAACCTTACATACACAATCCACTGAATCACATGAGAATAAATCATTAAAAAATGAATTCAAGAGATATCAAGCTCACCCATCATGTAAGCTATAAAGGGATTACCTAACTCTAACTGGGCACACCCCTTATAATCATATCATGTATATGCACAAGTGTTACACCTATATCATATATCATAATACATATTTAGTCGCATTTAATCCAATAGTGAAGAATTGTGGGTTAAACACATGGATGTTCCCACTATTAAAATTATAGGTATTTATTTCTGAATACACCTGAGTAAAAATAGTGATAGTATCAAAAAAATAAGGTTCGTCAAATAATATCACTGTGAAATTTTGTAATCATAATGACAGAACATAAAGGGTCATAAAATGGATTAATGAAAGATAAAAACGATTCTCCTAATTTGTACATAAAATGGGTATTAATAGGGATATGAATAAATATATCCCTAAATTATGAATTGGTAATTAAATTCATACCAAGACGAAGATAACTAAAATTATTCGAAAGAGAGTATTTAAACATAGTAATGACTTAGCTAATTGTTATAATGAGAAGGGATAAATATTATATCATTCAATGAATATAATGGGGAATGTAAAAAAATATTTTTAATCTCATCGAAAAAACCTATAGAGATTAAAAGGTATTAATATAACAAAGGTTATTAAAATTAAAACAAAATAGATAGGTCCCTTACAGTTGGTAAGGAAAATCACATGCAAATTTCAAAAACATAATTTTGGAACAAAAAGGTTAAGGGGAGTTATTAGTAATATTTAAAAGGGTATCCAATCACATTAATCAAAATTACTAATTTATGGATGTTTAAAAACATACCAAAAAAATAATTAATGGAAATTAACTGACAGATCATTAAAATCGATCTTGGGTAAAATGAAGAGAGGTAAATCACTTACCTTGAAAGTGTAATCCCAAAATAATTGGCAGATATTATTAAGAGACCGTGGAACCTTGGTAAGACTATATTGGTTGGAGATAAGAGTAAGTACCTTATCTATGGTTATTTATTATGGATGTATGGGTTCTTGGATGGTTCTATATTTTAAAAGAGAGGGGAGTTTTTTAATATTTCTCAGTCATCAGTTTTAGACTCTATACAATAAAATAATCAAAAAATACAAACCATGCAATTTTTAACATTTATTAAACCAAATATATGTTGTTTTCATTATTTTATAACTACAATTTCTGAAATAATTTACATGTTACCCTCAGGGATGTGGATGTGAGCCATGTTCATACTGAAATGATTTTAAAAATCATAAAATATAATATATGTTTTGAAGGATTCATAAGGCTTTATAAAATTATTAAAAAAATCTTAAATACCAATTAGATTAATGATAAATCGTATATATTTTCTTTGATACCATATATGTTATATATTAGATAACGTTTTTGTCATTATGATGTTATAATACACCCCATAAACTTATACTATATTTAATTTTTCCCTAAAAATTTTATGGTCATAAAAATTTAATGAAAACCCACCAGTGGATAACAATAATGTAATGATTACTAAATTATATTTAAATTAACAAAAAATTTACCTAAATAAGAGACATTAATATTTTAATCTAAAATATTATTTATTGGGAAATGCTATTTTTTTGATAATTAGAGTTTTATAACCATTAAAAAATTACATTTTCACATTGTAAAATTATATTATCATTTATATTTAATATATAATGTTTAATCATAATATTTTAGAAAAAAATAATTTATTTAAAAAACTATTAAATAGATCAAAAAATGTGTTTCTTCATTAATATTATATTTTACACTAAATACAATTAATGTTTTAACACACCGAAAATATTAATTTCATAAAAATCATTATTTAATTAATTATATATTAAAAAATAATTATTATTGTATTAAATTAAATATATATAGATATATATTCAAAATATTTGGGTTATGTTGTTTTTAGTACTAGTTAAATTATTTCTACACTTTATTTATATATTTTCCTTTTACTATGCTAATAAATATTTAATATGGTTACTGTTCATATTCTTAAAAAATTAATAAGTTCTTATTAAATAATATTAAATATGATTACCACAAACATTGATTCCATTTTATGAAAATAAATTCCTAAAGTTGGAATAGTTTAATTTAATTCAAAACCTAGAAGCGTGAAAAAATGAAGTTATTTGAAAAATTATTTTTTCAAGGAAAATTTGTTGTGAATTTAATATTGTTACTAGTAATCATAATTATATGAATTTAAATTAATATATATTGATCAATAATATTTTATTTTCATTTAAATATTTCAACATTATAGTTTATTTTAAATAATTACGATCGATAAAAATTATTATTTTAACTTTTACTTCAAAACAAATGTGGTTCATGATAAAAAATTAAAATTATTATAATTTCTATTATAAATATGATTTAAATGTAATAAATAATATTTAATATAACAAAAAAAATATTTATGTATATTTTAAATCAAATTTAAATAATAATAGTAATTATAAATTACAAAATTTATCAATAGAAATGAGGATTTCACAAAAAAATGATTATTTTTCAACTACTCATAGAAAAATTATTATTTTCTTAAAAATATAAAAATATAAATATAATTAAATCTTTATTTAATGATAAACAAATTATTTTAATTTTAAAAAATATATATTATAAATGTTTTATACAATAAAAATATTTTTTTAATAGAAATATAGAAATTATTTTTGAAGAAAACATAATTTGAAGAACACAATGTCATTTCCAAAAAATATAGGGAGATTATTTACTAAAAAAATTTCAATGAATTTGTGTTTAGTATTCAATATATATTTTAATAAATTATTTAATTATATTCATACGTGAAAATATTACACATATGTTATAATAGTCTTGTTTAAATAATCATGGTTTGTTATCATTCCGTGTTTCATATCTCATATGATATCAAATATAGTATAAAATATAAAAAAACTTGTCGGTTTAAAATACTACTATGGTCCCTAATGATAGAGGAAATATAAATTTGGAAAACAAAGGATACATGAAAACTGGAGCACAAAAATTGGGATTTGGGGAAGAAACCATAAATAAATTATTTCAATCCAACCATGGAGGAAATTAAATAAGTAAGTTAGGTATAGGAGGGGATATTAAAATATGTGTTTATAAATTATTGAAAGATAATAAGACCCCCAAATGATCATGAAATGGTAAAAAATCATAATCCTATGAAGGTTTCATAATTTCTATGTATGGTATACGAAACCATGTGAAGACCGTTTGATCACCACTACCCCAAAACTGGCTAGGACGTGTAACAACATGTGATTTTGTGGGAAAAATATATCAATTATATATAATTTTTTTATAATTTTTATTACATGAAAAACCATTACATTCTTATTCCATACACAAACCTGAGTTATCTTGCACTTCCAAAAACCAAGTTTGAACAAGACTGTGGTATATTATTAACATTTATATATAGTCTCGATCATTATAACCTAGACATTAGATAGAGTGAAATTAATTCAAATTTAATATATTTAAAAATTATTTATAATTTTTTTATATAAATAAAATACATTTATATAAAATATAATTTTTTTCAATAAAGTCATTAAATGTTTTGAAAGTACTATTCTCAAAAGAACAATTATCTTTATTAAAAAATTTTATTTTAAAAAAATTAATTATTTTACATATTTAGAAAATTAATTTTATAAAATAAAATTAATTTTTTATATAAAAAATAAAAGATTATTTTATCATTTATTTTTTTAAATAGATATTTTTTTGATGAATAATTAAAAATATTGAATTATAATAGAAAACATCCTTTTTGTTCTATTTATATATAAATTTGAACAATATTTTAAATTTTATTTAAATTTTAAATAGTTCAATTATACATCAATTAATATAATTTAATAAATTTAATTTCATTTAATATTGAAATGGGATATATAAATATTTTATAATATCGATGTTTTTCATTTTCAAAACTGCTTTCTAATAAAATATTTAGTTATAATTTTAAAATAATGATTTCATCTTATGTGAATCGAATTTGAAAAAAATGATTCTATATTTTTAATCACAAAATTTTATATTTTATAACTATGTCATCTTAATTTTTTTCTAGAATGAATAGTTAATGCATTAAAATTTAATTACCACAATTAAGGAAAGAACAGATTTACCACGCGGTTAAACTAAAACATAGGACTAAAATTAACATATAAAATATTATAAAAACTATTTTGTGGACATATTTATACCATGAGACCTATATTGTTTTATAATGGTAAACTTTGGACCCATTTAGCGTTTGAAACAAAATCGGAGCACTAAAATATTTTAAAAAATACTAATTGTGTCCTCTAACTCACTTATATTAGGCCCCCCACTATCCTCTGTTTTTTACCCCAAAATCTAGTATTATCAGATAATACCTTCGCAAATCACTTACCAACTTCCCCCACTCATCCCTGAAGCCTTTAGCTAGCTTAAATTCTTCAATGGAAGGCTTTTATTGAAAACCTCCATAGGATAACCAAAGAAGATGTACATACATCAATGAGCATCATTGCTTTATTTCTTCCTCATCCCATTTAATTATATGGATATCATGATTATAAGATATAAAAGGTAAATTTCATATAATTATTTGGATTTCTATTATGTAATGACATAATAAAATCTCTAAATTAATTTGATGGGTTGCAAAATCATTATTCTTGTGTACATTGCCTGACCGCCTAATGAACTGATGTCATTATTTATTACATTTCCACCATTCTAGGAATGTAATAATTATTCTTTATAGTTTTTATATATTATATTTTCTTTTTATGATGATTTTATTAATCATTAATTTTTTATCACATAAACCTTAATGATTTCAATTTTTTGGTAACACATAGCGTCGTTCGTGTGTACTATAAACTACTGCCTGGAAAAGTGATGTGAATTGTTCATGAATTACACAGAATTTTTTAAAGACGAGTTTAATAAAAATATATTATATATATAATTATGTGACATAAATATGAAACTATAATTATAATATATCATAAAAGTTCCATTCTTTCAATTCATCAAAAACATGGATTCAACGAACATTCATACATACAACCTATTGTCTCCATGAAGGATGTATTTAATTCCTAATTTATATCCATTTTAGATTACAATAATTAAATATATAATAAATATATATGATATTTATATCATTTTAATCATTATGGAGATGATTAAATCATGATTAATGTATGAGGACCAAAATATAGCATGTCATATATTATATGAAAATCAAAGAAGTTATTATATGAAACATAACCATAACATGGAATCATTAAAATAAATGAAATAAAATTTCATAATAAAATAATATATTTTATTATATATATATATTAATATTAGTATTCAATATTTTTATAATAAAATAGTATTTATTATATTTTTTTGAATGAATATGAAATATGTGAAGACATATGTTTAGGGATTTCCGTCTCATTTTTTACTTCTATGATACAAATGCCCTGATCAATGACAATTTATTTTATTTTGTTTGTATACATCCCATGAATTGATTTTTGTATTACTCTACTAGAAATTATTTTCAAATACCTATATATTTCTTAATCTATCTTTCACGAGGCTTATGGTTCAAAATATGTCAAATCATTAATGGAATTTTTCCTCATTTGTCTTTATTTAAGAATAATATTATGTTATGAACCTATAATTTTTTACAAGGTGTATATACAAACACCATACCATTTAATATCATGACGTTTTTCATCCTGACAATGTTTTGTGATTTAATTTATGGTTTCCCATAATGGGGGATATTGTTCAATGTTAGAAAATTTGTTTTAATTTTTTGTTACACTATCATCATTCATTGAGATTAATAATGAATATGTTTAAAATGTTGAAATATCATGATATAAGTCACCATAATTCTAATTAATTTTCATCTCATGTGGTTAATCGTGATATTTTCATGAAATAATAATATTTTAACACTCATTGGTACATTAAATTATTAACAAATTTTTTAGAAACTATGAATTATTTCTCTCTTCATTCATAAACATATTTTCATTCATATCCATATTTTCTAATAATGTTATCCAAAATATTCGATTATTTATAAAAGAATTTTGACACATTTTTTACATATTGAAAATAATTTTTTAAAAGAATTTTCATGAAATTTCACAAAAAATACCTCTATGTCATTTATCTAAAATGTGAATGGAACCATTGTTATAACATATAATAAAGGGATAGATTTTTCTAACATCATGAAAATTAATTTCTTCATAAACACCAATATATTTATTATCGTTATTTAAAAATAAAATTATTCGTAAAATGTATTATTTAAAAAATAAAATAAAATGTAAGAATCTTATTTTCCTCATGATTTTTTTATATTATCCTATAAAATTATATTCCCTCAATTATTTTCATCATAGTTTTCACATATTCCTTACTATGGATATGATTTATGGTATGATTCATATTATTTCCCTAATTTTTTTGTTATTAAGGTATTCTATCTAAAAAAATGTTCCTCTTTAAGAGGTTATATAATGAAAAAATTATTATGAAAGCCAATTCTTTTAACATGTTATTATATGATAAAATTATTATCAAAACATTCTATTATCCATATGTTCTGATATGTTGAAATTATTATGATACCCATTTCATTTTATGGTTTATGATATGATGAATTTTTATGATTTTGTTTAACATATATATATTATTTCATTATGAGATGGGTGGGACACATATATCCCTCTAATGAATTTGGTAAAAAATTATATCCCTTCTGATGGGAAGGACTTGAATAAGGAATAAACACAAATCAGTAATACAAGGACGAAACCAAGAGTTAACTTAGTTCCAAAATACAAGTCTTCAATGAGAGGTGATATTATTTAGTAAGATAGGGAATGAGTGGAGAGTTAATCTAATTCAGTAATGGGATTTGTTATTTATGATGATCCTGGTAGTGATCCTTCACTAATATGGAAATTATTTTCTTTACTTGTGTGTAGGAAAACAATTCAATGTATTATGCCAATTTTATCTATCATGTATTATTTTTTGAAATTCCTTATGATTAATTAATTATGAAAACTCATTATTTATTCAAGGAATCATGGTAATGATTATTGATATGAATGGTTTTGTTTTAAATTATTATATAATTTCATTATACCCTTATATTAATATATTTATTATGTATCTTCCTTGTTTACCATTTTTTAGAATCTATTATCATAGATTATTTAGATATATACCCAAGGTTATGAAGATATGAATTATATGTCATATGTATTTGAAGATTTATAGTTATGAAAAACACAATGGCAAATATTGATACTCACATATGGGCTAGTGATTCTGTTTCCATGTTCCCATAGACAGGAAACATTTATAGTCCTCATGAATGTGTTTAACTAATTTAAAAAACATTTATAAAAAATGATGTAATTTTAAAGTATGAAAGGCATGTGTCACTATAGTTTAAAATTGAGTAATTTTTTACTTGTAATTTAGAAAATATGATTATAAAAAAATAGTAGTATCCTAAAATAAATCTCTAAGAATATGTTTAGGTATGTGTCAAAGTATAAGAAAATGTCGCGTAATTATGGTAAAGGATAGAGGGAGTGGATTATATGTCATTTCATTCATATCTAGATACCGCAAATTAATGTGTTTTTGGCATTGATGTACATACAGGTAACTATCCAAAAAAACTGTATTGAGCTAGAATCGATCAAGAACTAGTGAGGAACAATGGACCATAATTTAAATATTTTTTGACACACCCAAATGATATGGTCTATAAATTAACAAAAAATTTTCAAACCATCGTGATAGATTTCAATATAATAGGACTACGAATGAATAAGATAAAACATAAGGTTTCATAGATTAAAAAAGAATTTTTAATGATTTAGATATCCAAAATGATTTTTCAGATAATAGAATTTCCATTATAAATATTGTTTCTCAGAAAATGATATTTAGTATTATTCAATATTGGGAAACATAATGAAATGGAATAACATTGAATGTGATAGAAGATTTACTGATGAGATTCCAATTAAAATGATGCCTGGCGTAAAATATATTGTGAATAATTCTAAGTAGTTTTCACTGAATATGATTATCAACATGTAACCTAACTAACAATTAGAATCATGAATGGAAAGAATGAAATATTTCTATAATTTATTGAGTAATGGTCCCCATAGAAGAATTAATATTATGATCCTTATGTATCGAAAATGTGGGATGAAAAACCCAAATGGGTGCCTAATAGGAATAAGAATTTGTTTTCATGGTGGAAACAAAGGACCAAAAGAATGTAACATCCAAGGGAAAATAAAAATTTAATGTTCACAAAATATATATTAATATCGGTCAACCTAATATATATTTATCTATTGAACTTGTAAATCTTTTAAAGAATGGTAAGAATGCAAATCAATCTCATAGGGAGAAATTATATGAATGGAATAAGCAAGGTGTTTTGAGTTATGGTTAACTAGTGACGATGGAGAGTCTATAAATGATTTGTAAGATAAAAGTTATCAAAGATTAATATGAGAAAGCCTAGTAAATGGATAATTAATGAGGTTGTATAGTTGAGTTGTTTTTTTACTAGAATTCAATAAATACGAATTTTATAAGGATTGTTTATTTTGTGTATTTTATATTTTTGATCCAATACATTTAATGGTACTGATAACCAAGATACTTTATTTAATGTAAACATTATATTTTTCTTTGTAAGAAAATCTATAATGTGAATGAAACCTTAATATGTTCTTGATTATGAGAAAATGTTTTTTATTTTGGGAAAATAGATTATGTATATGGATTGTATAAATTGTACAAAATTGATGACCTCAGAACTGAAAAAATATTTCTTGGAAAAGTATCTTGTGTTATTATTGATTGAGTTTACAAAATTATTGGATCTAAGGAATATATTATATTATGTGTAGTTTTATTTATGGAATATGGAAGCATGTAATTTTTTATAAGGTTTTAGGTTAATTCAGGTTATCACCATTTTTCAATCTAATTTATGATGAAGGTCCTCACATGTTTAGTATGTTACAATCTAGAGACACGATATAGTTTATAGGAGAATAATGATATAATGATTTTTCAAATTTAGTGACCTTATCTATAATGTTTTGAATTTTAATATTTTACAATGTTCATATGTTTAACCATTTATTTTAATGTTAGTGTTGAAATTTGTATGATGTTTAATGATTAATTTATTACTTCACCATATGATGATTAATCCATTTTTTATAACTTGTCCAAAACATTTTGTTGTGATGATAAAAAATGATAGAACTAATGAATTATCATATTAGTTATGGATCATAAGATCCATAAGATTTTCATGAATAGTAAATTAGAATTCATAATTTAGATTATGATATGAACATGGAATGGATCAAGCCACAACAAATTTATGAGATTATGCTTATGAAAAGGAATGAAATCAAGTAAGTATTTCCTTTCATGAAAGTATCTCTACAAGAAGTAAAATATTATGAATCAAATGTTAAAATTTTAACATCGTTTATAATAAATCAAATGGATCCTTAAGTCATCATATATTTGTGGTTTTTTTTTCAAAATTCATTAGATCACTCACTTTTGTGGGACCAGTGACAGTTATCGATTTGTATAATTATTGTTTTTCATCCATGTCCAAATATTCACATCCCCAATGTTATCTTAAGATGAAATATAGTTATGAATGACTTTGGGTATCCATTAAGTTTCAAAATTTAAATATATCAATAATTTTTCATTATTAATTTCTATAATGTGGGTTTCTATGAGTGATTTTTAAAATGAAAACCCTTTGATAAATGGGACAAATATTGAAGAAGAAATTATTTTTAAGGTGGGTAGAATGTAACAAACTTATATTTTGTTAAATATATTGTTTAATTAATTTAATAACATTATTTAATTTATTAAACACCACATAATGTCATTTTTTCATTATACACATCCCTGAGTTAGTTTTCACTTCACAACCCTATGTTTAATAAACCCATGATAAATTGTTAATATATTTATATAACATTGACCATTATAACCATAAAACTAAATGTAGTATTGTGAATTGATGAAAATAATTTAAAAATAATAAATATAATTTTTTTATATATAAATAAAACACATTGATATAAAACTAGTTAATTTATCAATAAATACATTATATGTTTTTGAAAATACTATTTTCTAAAATTTTTTTTTATATATTTATGTAATTATAATTAAAATTACATTTTCACAAATTTATAATATAAAATTGAAAAATGTTTATAAAAATATAAATCAGAAAATTATCATAGGGTGTATTTTTTTGTTTATTTCAATATGTTTCATTTTTGATTAATAATGAAAAATGTTGAATTGTAATTAAAAAAATATAATATATTATAAATTATTTAGAAAGATAAAATATATTTTAAATTTGTTTTAACATATAGATATTTCAATTATTAATGAATTAATCCAATTCCGATCATAATAATGAATTTTATATTGAAATTGGTCTAAGAAACATTGTACATTTTTTATTTTTATCCTTAAAAAATCTGATTTTCCCATTACGTGGGAGAGATTAATATTATATTTATTTATCTACATATATGAATTTAATTTTGAAAAAATTAATTCAATAATTGTAATTAAAATAATTAATAATATATAATTACGTCAACATAATTTTATTTAAAATTGAATGTTAAATGCTAAAGATGGTAATTATTATGGTTTTGGTGAGACTCGAGTTTAATAGGGGTTAAGCTGATACATACATGAAATAATTACCTATATACTTGTTTAAAAAAATATCATGGAAATAAATATACCATTACACCTATAAGGTTCTATAATGGTTCATTTTTATACTTGCGACATATGAAAAATTTTGGAGCACTGATTGTTTTTTTTCAAAAATACAAACTATGTCATCTCAACCAATTATAGAAGGCCACACCATATCCTCACATATTCACACATTAAAAACATCTTAAATTCCCTAAACTATCGCTCAAATACTTATGTTGGGAGAAAATGTTTCCTAATAATGTATTATGTGCAATCCAATGGAGAATTCCCTAAGAAGTGGTAAGGTTCAACAACGAGTGTATTTATTGTATTTCATCCTCCGAAATCATAAATTAATTTTATATAATTATTATAAAATATATTAATAATATTATATATAATTATATGTTTTTATTTCAGCGTAATTATCAAAACCTATCTCAACGTCAACCAAATGTGTTTTGAAATCATTATTTCTGTGTACGCCAGACTACTTCTGTACATATCGATGTTGTTGTTTCTTAGTACCACCTATCATGTATTTTCATAATTATAGATTTAATATTTATATATTTATATGTTTTAATTTTATTATGATATTATTATTCTGAAATTTTCTTATCACACATAACATCATGATTTTCATTTAGTGTTAATAAAATTACACATTTCTTATCTACGATAGACTACCGCCTCACGAAGTGATGTGATTCATTAATGATTTACATCGAATGTATTAAGGATAGTTTTTATAACAATATTTGATATATATTAAATAAAATTACACTATAATCATAAAATATCATATTATTTTATTTATTTCAATCCAACATAAAAAAGGAAACATTGTTCATTCAAACATATGACCTCCCATCTCTGTTTACTATGTATTTTATTTCTTATTTATAAGTTTTAAAATTATCATAAATTAATAAATATTGAATATAAATGTAATATATATATTTTTATCATTATATAGATTATTAGCTAATGATTAATTTAATAGGACAAATATATAACAATTCAAAACATATATGAAGGAAAAAATCTATAATTACTAGAAACATATCATTAACATGAAATCATCAATAAAAGGATAATAAAAAGACACATGTGAATAGTATTGGGTGTGATATATATATATATATATATATTAATATTGTTATTAAATATATTTATAATAATATAATATTTATTATACTGGTGTTTTGAATGAGTATTAAAGAATTCAAGACGTGAGAAAAAGGATTTATATCTCACATTTTTACATCCACGTGACACATTCCTTGTTCCCAAAATAACTATTTTTTGTTTAGTATATAAATTCAATGATTTTATTTTATGATTAATCTAATTATAATTTTATGTATTTAAATAATCATTTTAGGATCTCACTTTAATGGGGTTTATGGTTCAAAAGATAACTAATCTCTAAAGGATGTTTGTCACACATTTCCTTCATTAATATTTATGTTATGTTATGAAGATATATTAATTAATGAGTTGTATATAAGGCCCCTTTAACAAGTAATTTAATGGATTTTTTATCCTGGTATTTTATTGTTTAATATATGCTATTACTCTATAAGGATTCTAGTTCAGTTTTACCAATGTGTTAAATATTTTATCTTACAATAACATCATTATTAAGATTTTTTATGATTAAGTCTATAAAATTAAAATCTTAAGATATAAATAACAATAAATATAATGAATTTTATTGTAATATAGATATTGAATATATTTTAATGTTATAATACATTTTTTAATCCTATAGTTACTTGCTCTTATTATGAATTTGTTTAGAATTTATGACATATTTCTCTCTTAGGTTGGATATCTATTTTATTTTGAAAAAATTATTTCTAAATATGATATCAGAAATGATTTATTATTTCTAAAATATATATTTTACCCTATTTTTATTTTTAAATAATTTTTTAAAATTAATTTTCAAGTCATTTTACAAATATTCTTGTTTTGATTTTATAGAAAATGTCAAAGGAACCTATATTTTAATATGTACAACATGGGTGGAATTTTCTAATGACATGAATAATAATTTCTTCGAATATTCCTTTTTAATTTTAAATTTTTATTTTAAAATATAATTATTTTCTAAATGGTTTATGTTTTAAAATGTGTTTTTAATATGAAAAGGATATGTTATAACATAATTAGTTTAAATGATATTTTTAAAATATTCTCCATCTAAGATTATATATGTTAGTACTACCTATTCCATAATATGTATATGATCCATGGATAACATTTATATTAATTCTATAGTTTATTTTATTTTTATGATATGATTTTTTGAACACTATATCCCTTCCATAGGGTATACCATACCACAATGAAATTAAATCCCACATCTTTTCATTGGTTATGCTACGATGAAATGATTATCAATAAATTATCTTTACTATATGAAATGATAAGATGAACTATTTATGATATCCATTTCATTTTATTAGTTATTATATAATTAATTTGTATGTTCCTGTGGAACACAAGTTTCTTGTTTCTTTATGTGATGTGTAAGACATATACGTCTCTCTAATGAATTGGGTAATGATATATATCTTATGAGATTGGTTGGAAATGAATGTTTAGTGAACTCAATTTAGTAATACAGGGCTACAATGGGGTCTGAACATAGTTTTGTAATACAGGGGTAGAAGGAGAAGTGAACCCAGCTCAATAAGTCCTGGTTGGATTTGGGAGGGATGTTGGTTCTGTAAATTACATTTTCCTCTATTTTTGTCTTATATTGGATCCTTGACTAACATGGGAATTTTTTTATATTATTATGTGTAGGCCACAAATTATATGTCTTAAAACAATTCTATTCACCCATTACTCATGTTCTTTGATTTATTTGTGATTCATATATTATGATCTATCTATCATTATGCCATGATAGATGATTATGATCTTCGATATATAAGGTATGGTTTTCAAATGATATTATCATGTTACCTTACCCATAATGTTCTATTTAATCTTTCAAATTTTACTTGTTTACCATTAATATAAATTTCATCTCACCCTTTCTAAGTTTTCATTTCCCTATGTTATGATGACATATATTATGTATTATATTTTTTAGAAGGGTTCTTGTTATGAAGAACATAGTTATAGATGATGTATCATATTTATAGACATGTTATTTTGATTAAAGGTTTCTAAATGTACAAAACTATTATGGTCCTTATTATTTTGTTTATGTATTGTAATAAATAATAATAAAAATGTTTTAATATATATGTATAGAATCCATGGTCACTATAGAAAATATAATTTCAACTTCATAGTATCATAAACCATGCTAAAAAATATGAACCCATAAAAAAAGAAATTGAAATATTTCAACATTAGGAAACCATTTATTGAATTTTTACGTTAACCACATAAACACAATAATTAATTTGTAATTTTATACTATCACTAATTAATTATATTAATATAAAAAATATTAGAACAATGGATTAGTCTTATGTCTTGAACCTGACTAGAACATGATTCTAGGGGGACTGAGTTCTTTATATATATAATTTATGATACTTTAAGATTATTGATTTTTTTTCCATTTGGCCTAGGGATTAAGAGGAATGTTGTCATTCATCCTGTAATAAATTTATGATTCACAAGATTTTTTTAATGTTTTTATATAAGTGGATTGATTATAATATAATATTATGTAATTTAATTTGATATTAACAACTTATATACCATTTCACAATATAAATTGATGGTGTAATTATACCTATAAAAATATATGTTTTTATTATGTAATTACTGTTTAATAATTATTGAGTTCAATACTACCTATATATAATATCAAGACACATGGTCTATATGTTGAGGTAATGGTTTCCAAGGTGAGTTGAACCACATATGTTTTAGGGTGAGTAAAAATTATGTAGAAATATTTCATGACACATCCATTGCCTTTTTAAAGAAATTTGGTCCATGTTACTCATGGGGTAGGGTGGTGTCATCATTATTTCAATATAAGTAAGAGAAATCCACGAGGTTTTATTTAATTATTTGGGAATGTGAGGAGGATTGGAACTTTATACTGTCTATCTTGGTGTAGAAATTGATAAGTATTTCTTGCATAATTTCCCAAAATTGGGCTATATCAAATGGGTTTTTTATATATTTATGAGTAATGCATGAGAAAATCAGAATTAGTATTAAACACCATGGGATAAGGTTTATAGAATTCATTATATGGATTATATATTTTTTAACTTAATATCATATACAAATAGGTTTTATCAATTTGAAAGAATGATTTTCCTTATATATATATGATGGGTTGTGATGAGAATAGGGGTTTTCAGGGGAGGAGTGAGACCCATTTATATTGTTTAATATTTTAAAATAATAATCCTTTGATTATTTTTATGATATGTATTATAGGAGAAACACTATAGTGTCATGTGACAATATATTAGATTTTTATGATGCATCCATTTACGTATATTAATATTTAACACAACTGATCCATAATGTTGTGATATTACAAACATTTCTAGGAGATATTGTCAACTATCACATATACTAGTTAGCAAAGGATTAATATCATATGATTGTGGATGAATTGAGTTGGATTATAAATAAGATGACACCGGGGTTTATTCCTGGATTTTTTTGATTCAATTTTCCATGGTATCTATGTACTTCATTGTTGATATGATGTTATTACTCCTAAATTGATTATGGAATGGATGATTGTTGTCCTAGCTATGTGTATAGATTTTGATGATGGAAATGGTATGACATTTTCCTTTTCATGGTGAGATTTTTTATAGATATAGTAGATAATGAATCCTATATCATATGATATAATTGTTGTATTTATTTGATAAACTCCCTATGTAAGGGTGTGTATATATAAATGTCCCATTATTTATTTTTTATGCCATTATGAATATCTTGATGTATAATGATTAATTTTATTTCATACACATATGTGGTTTGGACATTATGGAAGCATGTTTATACCCTTCAGACTCATATGAGATATAGGGCCCGTTTTGTTGCCTACATTTTATGTTGTGCATCCATGAAACCTTATCTTTCATTAGTGCCTAAATTTATGATGAGTTATTTTTATGTATTTATTATCAATCAACTTTGCGGTGTTATTGGGAATGTGATAAAGCTTAAAATGTGTCATACAACATTTTCTATTTATGGTATTGACCCTTTATAAAATTTCTCATTTTATAAAAACAATGGTGTTAAATAAGTCAGTTTTTTGAGATGTAGGAACTATTAAGATTTCAGATAGATTTTGAATTACATAAAGGTTTGGAGTATCTCTACTTGTTAAGTGATATTTTGTGTAGTTCATCAATAGTTGGGGGAAAATTTGTTTACCCTTGTTTTATGAAATATAATTATAGAGTATGATTTAAAAAGTAATAGATAAGAGAAATAATCATGTGTCTATGAGTGTGATCATAATTTTAAGTTTATGTCCATCACAACTGGGATGGTGATGGTGGACCATGTATTTTTTTATATCAGATTCATGATATTTTCAAATTCGTAACCTTTGAAAAATGTTCACGGGGCAGGTTCTTCAAAATATAAAAAGTGAGATCTCATGTGCATCATCGATTAGTGGATTAAATTATATGGATATGTCAATATATATATATATATATATATATATCAAATTATGTGATATATTATATACGGGAGAGAGACCATTTAAAATATTATTATTTGTACGCTTTCTTAGGTAGAATGTAATAATGATTATTATTGATATGTATAAAAGTACAAGACTTGTAGTGGATGGTGTTATATATTAGATCATATATACTAGTGTATCAGGGATGTATATATATATAACTGTGTATGTATATATATGTGTGTGATAAGTGGGATAGCAAAAGAATCTAGTACAAAATCAAGGTGAGTGAGTATGTTTATATATTGGGTTACTGACTAGTGAAAATAAAAAAAATGTAGTTTTCTTGGAGGAACATACCTATAGATGTTGGACCATGGATAGATTATAGTGACCATGTTATGGGGTATGGATTTATCATTTAATATATTATCAAGTGTGATAATTTATTTTGTATTTCAAGTTGTTGTGGAGGTGATCGAATGTTATGATTGGTGTGTAGTGTCCATGTTTATGCTATTGAAATTTTACATGGGTGAATGAGTTAGATCATTTTGGAATCCATGGGTGTTAACAGTAGTGGGACATCATTTTGGAGTCAATGGAATAGTTAGTTCCATGGTGGATCAATCGTTTTCTGATTTGGATTAGCTAGTGTTGGGTGTTGTTGGTTATCTCATTTCACATGTGATCGATTTTTATGAATCAGTTGAGAATCTATGTGCGCTATTTTGGAGTTCAATAGAATTTTTGATGGAGATGAACATATGTAATTTGAGATGTTTTACTATTTTAATGGTATGGGTTGTTTTTGGGAAAAATCATAACCAGTGGTAGGTATGGTTTTTGATCATGGATTAGGTGTAATTGACCAATGTGGTTTGTATGGTATGTTTAAGGGGAATTATATATAATTATAAATATTATGTTTGGGAGATTTTAAGAGAATATATATTCTAGAGTATGGAATTTTTTAAATTCTTACCTTATAATGTGTTATTTAATGGTAATCTAAATGTAAATGTTTCAATGGTGGAATGCAGTCTACAGTTTAAATATTGTAAAAATGTTTACTCTAAAATTTTTTATTATATAATGTGCCATGAAACATTATATAGGTGTTTAACCATGATTATGTATTGGGATGGATTTTAAATTTCACTATATATTTTGTTTTTTACTGTATCATGCTCAACTATAATAGGAATTTGGTTCTATGATAAAAATAGATTTTCCTCTTTAAGATAAATTTTCAATAGTTCATTTAAACAATTCCATAATATAAGATAATAATGTTTGGTGATGTTTTCAATAATAACTGACTCATGTGTTTCAGTGGTAGTGTATAGATAACCCTTAAATAACTATTGATAATTTTTTTGAAGAATCTTTTTAAATATACAACAACATTTATTATGTTTTGAAGGATTTCACTCAGGAGATGTTCCAGACATTACTGTGGGGGTTTCTCAATGATTTCCATGTAGTGGGGAAGCACTAAACCTTGAGTAGGGAAACCCAAACCCATAAACAATACCCATTGGGGTTCGCTACATAATTTGAGTGTGTCTACATAATTGATAAATTGTGTTTTTATTTTATAGTTCCTTTAAGAAAAAGGTGTTGTCTCATCGCAAGTAGGGCCACACCACAAATGGGATAATAGTACGGTAATTATTCCATGGACATATTGTTTATTCCATAAGGCTTGTTCTAGTAAGTTTTCAATTAATTATTATTAATTATTTTTTTATTATATTTTTAAAAATGATGTTTTCTTCATTTTTCAAATTAGAAATTTCCATTTCTCCATCCTCTATCTTGCCTCTTCTATCATTGTGTGGTAATCTTTGATGGTGACTATAATATTGTGGGTTCCATTCCATATCATAACATGAGGTAATATTATCACTGTTTTTAAATTTATCAAATATTTATTTAAATTTTTTCATAAAATTATATCAGAGATTCAATTATTTATAGTGTTGTGTTATTATTAAAAAACACGTATTGAATTTGAATCATTTAGACATATTTTGTGGGTGGGATTATAGTGAATCACTATAGGTGATTGGAAACCATTCTTAGTGGTTTTAATTTATTTCATGGGATGTGTGATATATTGTATCACATTCCGTGTTATATTGAATATACATAAAATTCAATTCTCATATTTTCATTAGATATGTTTCAATTTAATCTATTGGGCCAGGATATACCTTGATACTAATTTTTATTGATGCTTCGATGAAAATGGTCAATTTTTTAAATTAAAGTGTATTTCAATTTTTTCCCAAGAAATAATTGCGGATTCTATTGAGTAATGTTATGATATCTTGGAATTTATTTATTATAGTATAACATCCTTTGATATAGGAGAGTTATATATGTTCAGGTGGTTATCATGGGCCACCACTGGATATATTCCTATTATTTCTTGAGATTGAGTATGTGTTATTGGGGATATGATTGGGCCTTAAATGTGATGTATATTGATTCTATGTAAATACCTTGGCCCTTGTATCCCAAATTAAATGGATAATTTATATAGTTTAATTGACACGATAGTTCATATCACCAAGTATTGATGAGTTTAGTAGTCTTGAATAACCATATAAAAACATTTTTTTCTTATTACATTATTAATTAAACATAGAACATATAAAAGGATAATAAACTACTTCCTTTACTCTTATAGAATGTTATAATCATCATAACATGGGGATGGAAAAAATAAATGGTTGATCTCAAATTCTATATAAGGGTTACATACACCCAAAACACGATTCAGTAATAAGTGAATAATAATCCACACCGAATAATAAAAATTGCAAGGAAATCATTTGAAAAACACATTCCATTTAATCAGTAAATTGAGAATGAAAATATATCCATAAATAATATCTTATTGAAAATATTGTAGATAGGAAGAACTAAATACTTAATGAATCACATACTTAATATCTGATGTCATTTATCAAGAACATGCACCAATAATATGAGGAACTTTCATAAGGAATTTTATGTATGTGGGTAGGAACCTGTATGAATCTTAATGGAAATAAAAAGGATTGGTTTGTTAATAATTGTTTTGTCTCATGAGTCATGTCGATGCACTGAGGGGATATATAATGGCATACCCCACCCATCACTAAGTTTCCAAATCATTTTCACACATTTAATTAATTCATGAACAATATTCCATATCAAACTATCATTATTGGCTAGGGCAAAAACATTTATTAATATTTCCCCAGTTTAAACAACATTGAAAATAATCATTATTTTAAAAATGCTACATGTCTTAGGAAATAATCATATCCATGATAAAATATATATTTATCTTTTCTGAAATCATTAATGATTTATGATCATAAATAGAAGGGTCAGTACACAAAGGATACAAGTGATGAATATAGAATATGTTTCAAAGAAGTCAATGTCATATGGAAACCCCTTTCCTTATTTTAGAATGCATAATTCACATCTAATTATTTTCCTGATTAATAAAATTATATCTATTAATTTATTTATTAAATTCCTCCTAAATTTTATTTATTAATTAATATTTTATTAAGTTCATTTATTATATTTTGATTATTGATAATGTTAATTTCTTTGTTTCAAGAGTGCTCATTTTTTGGTTCTATAATCAGTTACCTTGAGTATAAATATTGGATTTCTCGTAAAATGGATATAAATTCTCCATAAGTGAAACTAATTAATATTAAATAACTTCCAAAATTTTAAATTGTCTAATATATAATTTTTTCATATGGTATAAGGATGATTCATTATATAAAATGTTAATCAATGTGTCCCCATTTTTTCAGCAGTTTTTATGAACATCTCAATCTTCTTTCATTTTATTTAACATTATGTTTTATATTAGTTCAAGAATAATATATAACATAAATTTTTTCTATTAATGACTTATTTATAAGGCCACAGCCTTAAACCTTACTTAATATTGAATTAAATTAATAATTCACATTGAGGATCTTTTCAGGTTTAGAGTTTTAGAGAATTATGGTATAACTATTACATCTCAAAAGATTACAAAGTAGAAACTTCTACTAATTTTACATAAAATAAAAACTCTTAAAAAGAAACATGTCTAGTTCCATGTTTTAGGTAGCATGACTTTCCCTTGTTCCCATCCTAGACCCTATTCCACGTTAAGTCCTATGAAAAACATTTAAAAAAACTTGGGATGAGCATAAAAAGCTGAGTAAGGGATACACAAAGAATGAGAACTATTAGTTTTTCAAAACAACAAGTAAACCATGTATAATTTTTCAAAGTAATACTTTTCACCTTTTCGAAGTAGTAAAAAAAACTCTTCAATGAATAAAAGGTCATTACTTACCCTTTTGTAACCAAAATATTACCATAAAACCCATATAAAGAACACATAACATAAAAAGGTAACTTGGGACATAAACATACTTAATTGGAATAACCATACGGTCGACTTCCACACATACTTAATGGAATAGCCATACGACCAACTTCCACACATACTTAATGGAATAGTCATACAGCTGACTTCCATACCCAATGCATTGGAGGTTATAACGTAACCACTCGTCCTGGTATTCACGGCACCACCCGTCATAATGTCCAAGTACCATTATAAAATCATAAGACATTAAACAAATATAATGGAAAGAAAACATTTACACATTTTGATCACAATATATCACTTAAATATATCGACATAACAAATCCTTTATAAAAACCATTTTCAATACCAACATACATAAAAGAGTATATGGTATTTATTTCATTTTAAAAAATCATTACGGCTTGTTGAGGAAGCCAAAGACCAAATAATACTCACAGCAGAGGAAAAGGTCGTTGTCACCGTGTACGTTAAAAGAAATATTCTTTTTTGTCATTTAGTAAAACGCTTCATATAAAAATATTCCTTTTGAATAAAATTAAAAGTCAATGGGGTTTATACACCGTATAAAAGAAAGTTGTGTGTAAAACCAAATATGCCTCAATGAAAGGAGATTGAGACGAAGTCCCTTACAAAGTCAGTATCCTTAGATTAAGGATAAATCAATTACATGATTATGTGTGGAAAATACGA
The DNA here is from genome assembly GCA_963277665.1 of Viscum album. Lineage (NCBI taxonomy): Eukaryota > Viridiplantae > Streptophyta > Magnoliopsida > Santalales > Viscaceae > Viscum > Viscum album. The sequence continues at coordinate 1,253,069,903 of OY728157.1, read as the reverse complement.
ATACACAAAATATAAGTGGATATTAATTGTAAAACAATCAGAGGTCATTCACACATAAACATGGAAAAACAAAACCAATGACATAGATATTTAACTCAATGAAATGAGATTGAGTTATGATTTCCGATACAAGTCCGTCTAAATGACATAAGAATTTATCAATGAGATGATTATGTGTAGAAATAGTATATCCACACAACGGTTTGCGGAAACTACAACATAGATATTCCACACATAATATTGGCATAATAAAATCAAGAATTATAGGTTTAACCCAAAGAATTGAAAGTGGGTTAAGAAGTTCCCTTACAGAAATTCAACAGCCTAACGGCATCACTTCAAAACTTTTAAATGAGTTGATGAGAGATAAAAAGGGTATCTCATCACATAGACATAAAATTTACATTAATAAGGATATATAAGAACATATCCCAACATAATAGTATGTGAATTAAAATACATAACAAAATAAGTCTTTTAAAAAGAGGAGGGTGAAAGGTTCCCTTACCGACTTGGGTAACTTTTGAAACGTACACTCCATTGAAGAAGGGTCATACAATGAATATGTAAGTACCTATAAATGAAATTATATTACAAAAAGAGTATAATAATGGTAAGTACATACACCACTCAAAGGAAATTATGGCAAATGTAGCATAAATCTCACGGGAATAAACGTGAGATGAAAATCCCTTACAAAAACTCGGCAGCCTAACGACGCCACTTAAAACATCCAAAAATGGATTGATGAGATCAAATAGAGTATCTCATAATATTACAATAAAATGTACAGCAAGAGGAATATAAAATAACATCCCACATCATAAAAAATAGGATCTTAAAATAAGTGACATAAATGAGAGTACTTAAAAAGAAAGAGAGAGGTTAGATCTCTTATGAAAATTCGGCAGCCTAACGACGCCACTCAAAACATCCAAAATGGATTGATGAGAGAAAATAGGGTCTCTCACCATATGAACATAAAAAGTACAGTAGGATTAATATAAAATAACATCCCAATCATAATAAATATGAGCTTAAAAGGAATGACATAAAAGAGTGTACTTAAAAAAAAGAGAGGAGTAAGATCCCTTACCTCGTGTCCGACATGACTCGATCATTCTTTAATCTCTTGAATAATAAAATTTGGTCAATTTATAATTTCTTAAGGACCTCCTTTAAATATTATTATTCAGTTCATATCACATATTATAATGTTATAATAATTGGTTAATAAAGTGAGTTCATATCAGACGTTTTTGTCGATGTTCAGTACATGAGTAAAAATTGAACTTGTTGGAAAAGAATTTTCCATGTAGTTATAGGTAAATCATCTCCAGAATATTATTTATGTTTTAAATATCATATATATCCTGTATATATTCATTTTATACTATTCCATATCATTTGGAGATAAAAAAAATTAAAAGCACCGTTCATGTAGACGGTAGGCCGTGTGTACGCATGAACGCTACTTTCATTTTTTTGTCATATTAAAGGAATTAAAACAAAATGAGAGATATATATATTATAATTCCAGAATTATACCCATCATTTAGATGTAATATATTACATATATATCCATTATATATATGTACTTATAATAGTACATAACATTTGGAGATAAGAAATGAAATGTACCGTTCATGGAGACGGTAAGCCGTACGTACGCATGAACGCTACTTTCATTTCTTTTTTTTTGTATTAAATGGAATAAAATAATAAAGATATAAAGGTATATTATAATTCCATTAGGATAAAATATGTAATACCATTAATTCCATCCTTTATACGTCCCACATATGGCATTAACGAATCAAATCACTTTGAGGGGGCGGTAGTCCGCACTTCCTAAAATGAAGATATCGCGTTTACCCATAATGGAAACCATAAAGGTATGCCATAAATGAAAAATACAGAAGATTAAGGAAAAAATAAACATATTATATATCATATATAAATATAGTGACATCTTAATGGCCACCATTGAAGGTGTTAAAAGAATATTGAACAATCATCGTTTCATGAGGCAGTAATTCGCCATCCACAGAAACAGTATGTTCTTTAACCATTAGACGAAGATGTGTGTATGTGTAGCTAAAATCATTCACATAACAACATCCTAGTATATTGAGTATACTGTTTTTGTTACAAATTAAAAGAATAAAAAGATTTTAGGTGGTTGGATAAGCAAAATAAAACAAAAGAACACAAGGGAAGACATTACCTTTAAATCGGGTAACTTCCTTTGATTTGAGCTCAAAGGCTTCCTTGGAAAAGATTATGCCCAAAGTGAGGCTTCAATTATTAATAGAGGGATGTGTAGAGAAGAAATGGGGAGGGTTTGGATGAGCCAAATGCTTGAGAGGTGTGTGTAAGGTGGTAGAGGTGGGGGCCTTTTATAAGAGGAGAGGAGGGGCACTCTTGGAAAGTTAAAAAATGTTACTTTATTTTCAAATGATTTTCGGATTTTAAAGGTCCCAAATTGATGTATTTCTAGGATAAGGTGATAAGGTTTCAAAATCCACCCATCCAATAAGTTTTTGTCCAGTTTAGGTCTTATATTTTACATTATCATTTCATTTTATTTAAATCGTTAAATAATGAGGTAATCGCTGCATCATCATGGTGTCATAAATAATTTAATTTATTTAGTGTCTAAAAATTATAAAAAAAAATCATGATGTATGAAATCTGTTTATATTTTTAATGAATATTTATAGTAAAAAATATGAATTGTATAACCCCATATAAAAATTGTTTTAGTAAAACAACACATGTTTGTGACATTTTAATTTTAACATTAAATAAAAAGGTATTAATGTCATTTTCCAAAAAAAGTGGCTCCATGGGGTCCCCAAGTTGACCCATGGATTGTATTGGTCGGCCATGACACATCCAATGAGGTTAGGACATGTGTCTAGGTCATTTCATATTATTAAAACATTATTTTTACCTTAAATTACAATAATTACCTCCAATCGCGATTAATAAACTTAAAAGTTACTATTCACCAAAAAAATTATTTTAATCCCATTGAACCACATTTTACTTCTTAATGACAACCATGTATGTCAGATTTTTGAAATTCAAATCACAGAAGTGGTAAAGATTCATTTAAATGAAAAATCAGTTTCTTTAACTACCAGTTAATGGTTTCACTATTAATCAAAAATTGAGGTTTTTCAGAAAATTACCACAAATTCACCCTAGATATATTTGATATTACGAACTCAAAAATGATATATATTTTAAAAAATTCAAAACATATAAGTTAAATTAATTAATTTAATAATTAATTCCCACTGTCAGAGCAAATAAGGTGTTTTTATGAAACAATAAGTATCAAAATATTGACACTAGTTTAAGTCCAATTTCAAGATAAAATTAATTCCAACGACCACTATTGGATTAAATGGTAAAAATATATTCAAATTTTACTTTAAAAACAATTCAAAATATAATTTAATCATATAAATAAATTATATTAAAAAGAGGTTTTGAATTAAAATACAACATTTTTCACTATTCATTAAAAAATGAACATTATCGAAAAGATACCAAAAATTTACACAAAGTAAATTTTGATGTCCCAATTCTAAAGATGAATTTTATTTTGTCAAATATAACACATAAAATTTTAAAAAGGTGGATTTAAAAGAGTTTCTCCATCAAAAGGCGGTTAATCGACCTTTTAAAGAATATTAGAATGTTTACGCTTAAAATTGGATTCATTCGCATTTTTAATCCTCTAACATTTATTATAAAGAGTAAAAAAATATTTTACAAACATATATAATCATTTTGTAGTTAGTTCTATTCATTCCCGCCATTACAATGTCTAGGCGTTAACTGCCATTTAAAATAATATTATTTTATTATTAGAGGGCAACGTAAGATTTCAAAGGAACTCGCTGTTGTGTATTGGGTAATCCATCGAGCATAGCGTTCCCTTTAAATTAATATTGACATTTTATTCAAAAATAGGGATAAATATAAAAATGTCATATTCTTTATTTACCTGGGGTGTTACATTCTTCCACCCTTTTGGGAATTGCATCCTCGCAATTTCAAAATTGGGCTCAGAAACATCCTTGAAAGTCCCACATCGGAACAAGAGTTGGTAAAACAATCACTTTAAAAGAATGGGAGAGAAGTACAAATGTCACCCGAGTTAACCCATACTAGGATTCCAAGTATGAAAATATGGATATAGGGGAGAAAACAAAGGGTCATGTTCTGATGGAGAGTGATAGTAATCATGTCTAGGAGAAATTTAACCACAAGAAAATCACAAACATGTGATGGGTTAAACGGTATTCGATTCCCCAGTAGGAAAAGTTAACAGACAACATTTTTGTTTTAGGTTACTATTCATTGAGGAATTTATTTTGGAGCTTAACTAAATCATAATGAAACATACTTACTTGTCACGTAGACTTTCAACTTTTACTAGATTCCTTAATCAAACTCATATTTTCTCTAAAAGATGAGTTTTTAGGAAGAATTGTTCACATTAAGAGTACTATAATCAACTTCCTAAGAATCACCTAATCCACAAAAGAGATGTATATATTTCCCATGTCTTTAGAAAAAATCCAAAACAAAAATTGTTAGTATGAGATCAGATAACCCACAAAAGTATAATCCTTTGTAAAAAGAAAATCCATTCTTAATCTCCAAAATTTGTCCAAAAAAAAACCCAAAGTTCAACGAAGACAATTCGATAAACAATTGTCCATAAAATTCTTCAAAGTAAACCAAACTAATATTGAAACCCAAATATTTTAAGGATTTAATCACATAGTCTTCCAAGGTACAAATTAACTTTTATCTCCAAATAACATCAGTTGATCTTAAATTCTCATATTGAAAAGTAATTAACCAAATCACATATCCTCCATGATAGGTTAATAATTTACATAGATAACCCAAAATAAACTTACTCTTGATTCCTAAAATCATCTAACTAAAAATAATTAGTCAAACTAACTAGGGAATTCACGTAGTCCAGTGGTAGGTGATAAATACCAGTCGCACTTGGGTTGTGGGTTCGATTCCCGCAGCTTTGTCCGACGCGACGGGTTGTCACACGGTCTGCGTGTTGTCCTTTTTCCAAAACTATAAAATTCTTAAATCATTACCAAAAATGAGATAAAATCTTCAAAAATAATCATAACATATTTTAACCTCAATTTTATCTCATGCCTTTCATTTTCCATCATAATATATAACAACCTATAATTACCTCAAAAGTAAGGATCATAAAAACCCTAATGGTTACCTTTATAATTATTACCTGAACTTCCACATCGATTGGTCATCTCGTACATGATGCATTACAGAACATACAAAGGTACAAGTGGTTGATCATGACTCCTTGATAGTTGGTTTAGAACAACCACAAGTTTCCTCATTGACTCCCCCATTTCATCCAGTCTCTTAATCAGAGAACCACCACAGTTTCCTTCAAACCTATTGTCACTTTTGTGCCTACTAGATCCATCCATTCACTAAAAATAGAAATGTCAGTGTGAGTATATCAACAAAACCATCATGTACTAATGAGGAAGATAAACACTAAGATATACTTACTCATTCACTTTATCTAAAACTAGGACTCTTTCTGAAATTCTTACCATTATGGTAATGTCACTTATGCTTAAAGAATACCCTAACCTCTAAATTTATCTAAACTGAACTTTGATACCAACTATAAGGCCCCAGCCTTAAACCTTACTTAATATTGAATTAAATGAATAATTCACATTGAGGATCTTTTCCGGTTTAGAGTTTTAGAGAATTATGACATAACTATTACATCTCAAAAGATTAAAAAGTAGAAACTTCTACTAAGTTTCCATAAAATAAAAACTCTTAAAAAGAAACATGTCTAGTTCCATGTTTTAGGAATCATGAATTTCCCTTGTTCCCATCCTTGACCCTATTCCATGTTAAGTGCTATGAAAAACATTTCAAAAAACTTGGGATGAGTATAAAAAGCTCAGTAAGGGATACACACAGAATGAAAACTGTTAGTTTTTCAAAACAACAAGTAAACCATGTATACTTTATCAATGTAATACTTTTCACCTTTTCAAAGTAGTAAAAAAAACACTTCAATGAATAAAAGATCATTACTTACCCTTTTGTAACAAAACTATGACCATGAAACCCATATAAAGAACGCATAACATAAAAAGGTAACTTGGGACATAAACATACATAAATGGAATAACCATACGGTCGACTTCTACACATACTTAATGGAATAGCAATATGACCAACTTCCACACATACTTAATGGAATAGCCACACGACCGACTTCCATACCCAATGCATTGGAGGTTATAATGTAACCACCCGTCCTGGTATTCACGACACCACCCGTTATAATGTCCATGTACCATTATAAAATCATAAGACATTAAACAAATATAATGGAAAGAAAACATTTCCACATTTCAATCACAATATATCACTTAAATATATCGACATAGAAAATCATTATAAAAACCATTTTCAATACCAACATACATAAAAGAGTATATGGTATTTATTTCATTTTTAAAAAACATTACGACTTGTTGAGGAAGCCAAAGACCAAATAATACTCGCGGCGGCGGAAAAGGTCGTTGTCACCGCGTACGTTAAAAGAAACATTCTTTTTTGTCATTTAGTAAAACGCTTCGTATAAAAAGATTCCTTTTGAATAAAATTAAAAGTCAAAGGGGTTTATACACTGTATAAAAGAAAGTTATGTGTAAAACCAAATATGCCTCAATGAAAGGAGATTGAGACGAAGTCCCTTACAAAGTCGGTATCCTTAGATTAAGGATAAATCAATTACATGATTATGTGTGAAAAATATGAATACACAAAATATAAGTGGATATTAAGTGTAAAACAATCAGAGGTCATTCACACATAAACATGGAAAAACAAAACCAATGACATAGATATTTAACTCAATGAAATGAGATTGAATTATGATTTCCGATACAAGTCCGTCTAAATGACATAAGAATTTATCAATGAGATGATTATGTGTAGAAATAGCATATACACAAAAAAGTTTGTGGAAACTACAACATAGAGATTCCACACATAATCATGGCATAATAAAATCAAGAATTATAGGTTTAACCCAAAGAATTGAAAGTGGGTTAAGAAGTTCCCTTACAGAAATTCGACAGCCTAACGACGTCACTTCAAAACTCATAAAATGAGTTGATGAGAGATAAAAAGGGTATCTAATCACATGGACATAAAATTTACATTAATAAGGATATATAAGAACATATCCCAAAATAATAGTATGTGAATTAAAAGACATAACAAAATAAGTCTTTTAAAAAGAGGAGGGTGAAAGGTTCCCTTACCGACTTGGGTAACTTTCGAAACGTACACCCCATTGAAGAAGGGTCATACAATGAATATGTAAGTACCCATAAATGAAATTATATTACACAAAGAGTATAATAATGTGAAGTACATACACCACTCAAAGGAAATTGTGGCAAATGTAGCATAAATCTCACAGGAAAAAAAGTGAGATGAAAAATCCCTTACAAAAACTCGGTAGCCTAACGACGCCACTTAAAACTTACAAAAATGGATTGATGAGATCAAATAGAGTATCTCATCATATTACAATAAAATGTAAAGAAATAGGAATATAAAAGAACATCCCACATCATAACAAAGAGGAGCTTAAAAGAAGTGACATAAATGAGAGTACTTAAAAAGAAAGAGAGGTTAGATCTCTTACGAAAATTCGGCAGCCTAACGACGCCACTCAAAACTTCAAAAATGGATTGATGAGAGAAAATAGGGTCTCTCACCATATGAACATAAAAATTATAGTAGGAGTAATATAAAATAACATCCCAATCATAATAAATATGAGCTTAAAAGTAATGACATAAAAGAGTGTACTGAAAAAAGAGAGAGGAGTAGGATCCCTTACCTCGTGTCCGACATGACTTGATCATTCTTTAATCTCCTGAATAATAAAATTTGGTCAATTTATAATTGCTTAAGTACCTCCTTTAAATATTATTATTCAGTTAATATCACATATTATAATGTTATAGTAATTGTTTAATAAAGTGAGTTCATATCAGACGTTTTTGTCGATGTTCAGTACATGAGTAAAAATTGAACTTGTTGGAAAAGAATTTTCCATGTAGTTATAGGTACATAATCTCCAGAATAATATTTATGTTTTAAATATCATATATATCCAGTATATATTCATTTTATAATATTACATAGCATTTGGAGATAACAAAAATTAAAATCACCATTCATGGAGACGGTTGGCCGTACGTACGCATGAACGCTATTTTCATTTTTTTGTCATATTAAAGGAATTAAAACAAAATGAGAGATATATACATTATAATTCCAGAATTATACCCATAATTTAGATGTAATATATTACATATATATCCATTATATATATGTACTTATAATAGTACATAACATTTGGAGATAATAAATGAAATGTACCATTCATGGAGACGGTAAGTCGTACGTACGCATGAACGCTACTTTCATTTCTTTCTTTTGTATTCAATGGAATGAAATAATAAATATATAAAGGTATATTATAATTCCAGTTGTATAACATATTTAATACCATTAATTCCATACTTTATACGTCCCACATATGGCATTAACGAATCAAATCACTTTGAGGGGGCGGTAGTCCGCACTTCCTAAAATGAAGATATCGCGTTTACCCATAATGGAAACCATAAAGGTATGCCATAAATGAAAAATACATAAGATTAAGGAAAAAATAAACATATTATATGTCATATATAAATATAGTGACATCTTAATGGCCAACTTTAAAGGTGTTAAAATAATATTGAACAATCATCGTTTCATGAGGCAGTAATTCCCCATCCACAGAAACAGTATGTTCTTTATCCATTAGACGAAGGTGTGTGTAAGTGTAGCTCGAATCCATCACATAAAAACATCCTAGTATATTGAGTATACTGGTTTTGTTACAAAATAAAAGAATAAAAAGAGTTTAGGGGGTTGGATAAGAAAAATAAAACAAAATAACACAAGGGACGACATTACCTTTAAATCGGGTAACTTCTTTTGATTTGAGCTAAAAGGCTTCCTTGGAAAGGATTCTGCCCAAAGTGAAGCTTCAATGATGACGATAGGGATGTGGAGAGATGAAATGGGCAGGGGTTGCCCGAGCCAAAGGCTTTAGAGTTGTGTGTAAGGTGGTAGAGGTGGGGGCCTTTTATAATAGGAGAGGAGGGGCACTCTTGGAAAGTTACAAAATGTTACTTTATTTTCAAATGATTTTCGGATTTTAAAGGTCCCACATTAATGTATTTCTAGGATAAGGTGATAAGGTTTAGAAATCCACCCATCCAATAGGTTTTTGACAAGTTTAGGTCTTATATTTTACATTATCTTTTCATTTTATTTAAATCGTTAAATAATGAGGTAATCACTGCATCATCATGGTGTCATAAATAATTTAATTTATTTAGTGTCTAAAAATTATAAAAAAAATATCATGATGTAGGAAATATTTTTATCTTTCTAATTAATATTTATAGTCAAAAATATGACTTGTATAACCCCATATAATTTTTTTAGTAAAACAACACATGTTTGTGACATTTTAATTTTAACATTAAATAAAAAGGTATTAATGTCATTTTCCAACCAAAGTGGCTCCATGGGGTCCCCAAGTTGACCCATGTATTTTCTTGGTCGGCCATGACACATCCAATGAGGGTAGGACATGTGTAAAGGTCATTTAATATTATTAAAACATTATTTTTACCTTAAATTACACTAATTACCTCTAATCGCGATTAATAAACTTAAAAGTTACTATTCACCAAAAAAATTATTTTAATCCCATTGAACCACATTTTAATTCTTAATGAAAACCAGGTATATCGGATTTTTGAAATTCAAATCACAGAAGTGGTAATTTCTCATTTAAACAAAAAATCAGTTTCTTTAACTACCACTTAGTGGTTTCACTATTCATCAAAAATTGAAGTTTTTCAGAAAATTACCAAAAATTCACCCTGGGCTATATTTGATATTACGAATTAAAAAAATGATGTCTATTTTAAAAAATTCAAAAAATATATGTTACATTAATTAATTTAATAATTAATTCCCGCTGTCAGAGCAAATAACGTGTTTTTATGAAACAATAAGTATCAAAAAATTGACACTAGTTTAAGTCCAATTTTAAGATGAAATTAATTCCAACGACCACTATAGGATTAAATGGTAAAAATATATTCTAATTTTACTTTAAAAACAATTAAAAATATAATATAATCATATAAATAAATCAGATTAAAAAGAGGTTTTGAATTAAAATACAACATTTTTCACTATTCATTAAAAAATGAACTTTATCGGAAAGATACCAAAAATTTACAGAAAGTAAATTTTGATGTCCCGATTCTAAAGAAGAATTTTATTTTGTCAAATATAACACATAAAATTGTCAAAAGGTGTATTTAAAATAGGTTCGCCATCAAAAGGTGGTTAATCGACATTTTAAAGAATATTATAATGTTTACGCTTAAAATTGGATTCATTCGCATTTTTAATCCTCTAAAATTTATTGTAAAGAGTAAAAAAATATTTTACAAACATATATAATCATTTTGTAGTTAGTTCTATTCATTCCCGCCATTACAATTTCTAGACGTTAACTACCATTTAAAATAATATTATTTTATTATTAGAGTGCAACGTAAGATTTCAAAGGAACTCGTTGTTGTGTATTGGGTAAGCCATTGATCATAACGTTCCCTCTAAATTAATATTGAAATTTTATTCACAAATATGGATAAATATAAAAATGTCATATTCTTTATTTACCTGGGGTGTTACATTATTTATCAATAATAATTGTTTCATAAGAAACTATTATGATGTTAATGAAAAATTAAATCTCATCCTTCACGATAGAAGTAAAATGACACATCACAAATGATGTTGTCATTTTAAAAATAAATGAAGAAGAGAAGATAGTAAATTATGGCTAAACCATTTTGATAACAACATTAAATTTTATATATTAATCAATAGTTACAATTCGTCTTTAGATATGGGAGTTGAGAATATGATAATAAGAGAAAATAAATAAAAAGAGAAAGAATGAGTATTTTACCTCTTGAATATCATATTATTATGAACCTACAAAAGACACTTAGATTTTTATTTTTTGCAATATCAGAAGGTATTGGACATGAGGAAGAATATTTGAATGGTAATTGGAAATAAATTACAAAAACAATCATGTCTTAAAAGGTGATGGTAGATGAGGTGGTGAGGGGTTGTATTTATAGGCGATGAGGGTTGTGTTTTTAATTATTTTACCCATTTGTTTATTACTTTCATATAATAATATTAATAGTGATGATTCTTATAGCTATATATAGTAACGAGTGTATTTGGGATCAATATAATTGGTTCTTACCTCATTCTTACCTCATACATGAATCAATAATTAATTTATTTGTTAAATATTGTAAATTTCCATATTTCATTATTCAACAAAAATACAATTAGTTTATAAAAATCCCAAAAATTCACCCTATCCATTAATTGAAGCCTATAAATAAAAAATGTACATTATTTGAGAAAAAATATAAATTTGAAAAATTGAATTTCCACTAAAATCATCATTTGTCAGAAAAATACAGATTTTTACGTAACAATAGATTTTGAGATAATTTTAAATATTAGTTATTGTCTCTTAAAAATATATTATAATTATAATAAAAAAAATATTTATTCATGAATATATTTTTTGAAAATAATTTTATTAAATAATTATATTAGTAATGAAATTGTAATGAAAAATATTCTTTTCAAAAAACACCACATCATTTTTTTTACTTTTTTAATGAAATTAATAAACCTATCCCATGATTTAAATATTTCATATTTACATTTGTGATATGAAAATATTTTATTTATACTATCATATGGAAGGTTATTATTCTAATGGACACATTTATATTTTTAACTCACACCTTACTATTGCAATGGTCATGTTAATATTTAATTTTATATCATGATTCATTTATGATCGGTGTCGTGTGCAACACATGTTATCAAAGAAATTTAATATAATTAAGTTAATGCATATTGTAAATTTATTGGGTTTTATTTTCATCCCAACATTGAAAATTTCATCATGTAAATTTTCACGAATATTTCATTCTAAGAAGATTATTGTGGCTCTTCTTATAACATCCTCAGGCTCCCACATTGCTTCTTCCATTATATGGGTTATCCAAAGAGCTTTTATCGGTCTAGTCATCCAAAATCTCAATTTATTTTATCTAGTGTCAAGTATCTTGATAGGCTCATACCAATAAGAGAAACTAGCTTTTAGTTCTATTTATACATAGGTGAGTACATGGATTAGGTCTGATATGCACTTAAGTAACATTGATATGTGGAATATATCTTGATAATTGGAGAAACGTAGTGGGATTTTTGAAAAGTAAGCTACCTCTCCAATTCATTGATTAATTTCATATGGTCTGATGAACCAAAAGACAATTTTTCCTTTCTTTATGAACCTTCTGACAACCTCCACATAGATACTTTCAAAAAAGAAATATCTCCCATAAATAATTAAAAATAATTCCAATGGTTTTCAGAATAAAAATGTTTCATACTTTCAGAAGGATTAATATGAGCTGTAAAAGGGTTTTAACGTTTTCATTGACTCATAAATATCTTTATTGATTATATGTTTCCTCAGAACAAATACATTACATCATGTTGAATTTTGTCATATCCTGACATATAATGCTTTATATGGAACCATTTGAATACTATAATTGAAACTAATATTGTATGAAACCACAAGAAAAGGTAAATACTATTCCAAAACACCATGAGTGTCTTGTGATAATTATCTTGACATGACATCAAATTTTGAGTATTCATTTTAGAATATCCATCGTGTTTTGGGTGATACGATGTACTCAAATAAATCATAGTAACAAAATAAATCTGAGAAATATCATATAATATTAATGTAAAATAGTGATTTCAATAAAAAACTATTGAAAAAGGCACGCCATGAACCCTTACAACTTCATTAACATAGAGTCTTTCTAGGAGTTCAAGTGGTAAATCATCCAATATAGCATGTAAATTTAATTGTTTTGTTTGGTGACTAATAAAAACCTATATTATATCTTTCATTCTAGGGGATGTGGGTGATCCCATGACAAAGCCATAGTGTTGTTAGACCACATCCACTTTAGAATAGGTAGAGGATTGATGACTCGTCTAGGATGTTTTCTCTTATCCTTCACATATTGAAAAAGTATACATGATTACATCAAGTTAGAAATTTATATATTCTTATTATACCGTGAAAAACGTTTTTTAACTCTACACATTTTTGTTCTACAAGGTATTATAAATAAATTTATGCAATGAGAATCATTCAATAGTTACATTTTATCTTAGGATTTTGTAGACCACAAAAACTCTTTAAAAAATTATAAATTCAATCCTCAAACAAGAAGTTTTCTAATATTTCATCCTTAATAACATTAATTTTCTTTTCAAATTTATCAAAATTTCATTAATAACATTTTATATTCTCCTATAATGATGGTTTAGTAATCATTTGAAAAGGGATGTATGTTTCCCCTTCCAAAAAAAATTCCCATATCTATATTTAGTAAATCTATGAGCAATGGTTCATTTTCATTCCTCATTTTGGTAATAATTACACGATCGTTAATTCTCAATGCATATGATAACTTATTTTAATTTCATGGGTGGTAGTGTATTGGGAAATCATAATCATAGAGTAACTAGATCCATTGTCTTTTTCTCTTGTTGAGTTCATTCTATGTCAATATGGATTTCAAACATTTCTTATCCATATATATCTCACATCAATCAGCATATAAAAAGTGTCTCCATATATACAGAGCTTTGGATATGATAGCTATCTCAATATCATGAGTTGGATAATTTTTTCTAGTAATCATCAACTCCCTTGATGTATATGAAATAACATTATCATTATTCTATAGGAAACAACCCTATCCTTTCTTCAAAGAACCGTGGTATATCACAAACCCATCATACTCTGATGGCAGTTTCAAATAAAATAATTGAATATTATTCTCTCCAATTCGTTAAAAAGTTTTAAACAATAAATTATACATATGAACCAAATCCTATTACATTTTATCATGGTTAATAGGTTAGAAAGTCATGAAAATGATGAATGAAACACTAATTCTAACCTACTAAACAAATAATTCTATATATGTTGGTTATGATTGTTGTTATATTCCATTCATGGATTTGATATTTCTTTATAGTAGAAATTGATATTACATATTTAGAGGAAATATGTCCACAAAAAAAATATTGATCATAGAATTCACACATTCTTAATTTTCAATATTACTCATTCTTTTTGAGTGACTCAAGATTTATCTGCAAGTGAACATCATGGTCTTAATAGGTTTTATAATATATTATATTATCATAAATAAACACTACAAAAAAATCATCAAGATATTCCTTGAAGAAAATGTTTATCTGATCTATAAATTCATATTGTTAATTAGATTATTAAAATTGTATTATTTTAATCTCATAAGTTCTTTACCTCTTCCGAAAATCGACCATCATAATATGTTACTTATTTACACATAATAAATGATACCTAGAACAATGATCAATATTACATAAATATAACTCATCATGAATTTAAAAAATGAAACCATAATTTAAAATTAGATTATATTTTTCCATAATTTTAATATATTTAATTTATTTATAGTTAATGCATACACTCAATTATACATTAGTCTTCTTAGCAATGACAATAGGGGCTCTCCATTCAAAAACACTCTGGAAAATAAATCCCTCCTGACATAAATTCTATATTTTTTTCATCAATTATACTAATTCAACAGTGTAAATTAGATAAGTAGACTTTTATATTGCTCTTTAGATTAAGATTAGAACAATGGTAAACCCAAATTCACAGTCTTTGTGGCGTCTACATAATTCCTTATTAAATACAAAAATGAATTCCTGTAAAATTGTAACATCCTCAATTTTAGGATTACAAACCTCACCATAAGGAAATTTATTCAGTTCTACCCCACAAATTTTATTAAATAGATCCACTAGGGGTGGATCTAAAAAATAATTAGATAATGAAGTTTGTTGAGTATGGATAAGGAAATATAGAACTTCTTAAAAAATCATAATTTCCATTTTATAATAAATTTCCACATCATTTTTTGAAAACCATTCCATTTTGTGGATTATATCAAATTCAACCATAACTATGATGATATGGTTAGTAAAATGAAGAATTTTAAGTGTCATAATTGGGATGGGATGACTAATATTTGTTTCAATGATGCCACCCTTTGGTATTTTAGGCAAAAAATACCTTATTAAATCAAATGGGAAATGCTTAATTTTATGGAAAACTGGGTAGATATAAAATATTATAATGAAATAGAATGAAATAAATCATTTTAAAAATTTTATGATAATATTAATGTACCTTCTACCTAATACAAGGTACTTTTACTTTAGCTATTGTGATCATAAAAGCTTGGTCATCTCCCCTTCACCTCATCTATGGTAGATTACCCATATTATTCTGATATTGATTTGAATAATTCCTCGTTTCATTATAGTTTAAGCATTGAATATAATTTAATTTTTTATTCCCATTGAATCTATTAGCGAGATAACATATTTAATCTAATTTATAACAAGCTACCATTCCATTCATGAATTTCCTAGGTTGATTCGTCCCTTAAATTTTCTAAATTTAAAATTTATTTATTCATATACACTTATTTTATTTGTTAACACTTTTATGGTTATTAGAATTTCTCTTTCTCATTTGTTTTATTGTGAATATATAGGATATAGAAAATTTATCTCCATTTTTCTAGAACTTAATAATATTTAATAATAAGATGAAAATGTATGAGAACCTAATTTCCATATGGGACATGGATAAAGACCGTAAAAAATGAGTAATATTTTTTTCAAGTCACATATGTAATATAAATCATAACTAAATAGTCATATAAATGTATCCTCTACTCTAAAACACTCACTTATTTTTTTTAATTATGTTAATGGATTTTTGCTTCATTTCAGTTCATCACTATTGGGGGAAATATTTTTCAGATAATATTTCTTTAAAATTATTATATTCCATGTGTTCTATTACATCTTCCACCATTTTAATCTAGATCAATGACCACCGTTTTCTCAAATGGATAGATTTTGAAAATGGATTCCATTTTATGAAAATAATTTTGAAAATATTATAAATTTTATTTATAATTAAAATAATTAATTATTTTAGAAAAACCAATTTTAATATTATAGTAGATTTTTGTTTGGAAATTATGATAAATTAATTATTGTGTCATAATATTATCATATAATTATAAAAAAATATTAATTAACAAATAAATTTTAGGAAAAATATTTTGTTTTGAATAAAAATATTAATTATATAATTAAAAATAAAAACTTATATTTTACAACAATTAACAATATTTAATTAAAAATATTAGATCATTTATTTACTTACTCCATTATATAAATAAATAATATTTTCATTGATGATATAGATATATTTTATATACTCATTAATATGTGAGGTTATTATTCTAATGGACACATTACTATTATTAATTGTCCCATTAATATTCCCATGGTTATGTTATCATTTAATTGTATATCAAAATTCATTTAAGGTCATTATTGGGTATAAAATAAGCTATCCAATAAATCGACTTTATTTAAGAAGATACGTACCATAAAATATTAGGGTGTATTTTTCAATTTCTATTTGGGACATGAGAAAATTTTATTGTAATGGGATTTCTAATGTTAGAACTATGTGCGATAATTTGATACGGAAAAATAATATAGTGGTCTTGGAATAGGTTCTCTATCCTTTTTCAAGTAAAAGACATGTAGATTATGTGATCTCAATGCGAGGATTGACATCAATTAAATTTAGTGTTTCCTTGTATCATTTTCATCTTATATAAATGAAATATGGTTTTATTATTCCTCCCCATTAAGACATATAATTTTTAAGTGGGATACACCCCTATTTTTCATGAGTTATTGGTTTGTGAATGTTAGTACATAGGATAGACATTAAGTTAGATTAATATTATAAAAGACATGTTTTACTATCCTATTTAGATTATTCAAATATGTTTATTATAGAATATTGTATTTTACCCTTTGGGATTATTTAAAAACATTTAATATTATTTTTAAATGATGGAGATGATTCCCCTTACATAATTTTGTTAGATAGCATAAATCCTACATAGTCTCATTAAATTTGTTTATAACATATGACTATATTCCCACATAGTTTGAGAAATCCTTATTCTTGGGAGGAAATGATCTATTAAGTACTATAACATTTGTTATAATATCCATTTGAATAAATACATATGATATTGGGAACATGGATTCTAAACCCATTATGGAATATACCTATGAATTTTAATGGGTTTTTTAATCACTTTGGAATAATATTATCTTGAAACTGAGGGACATAATCCACATTCATGGGTAAGATTAAGAATATTGATGTCATTCAATGGATATTAGATTTAATTTCCACCACTACATAGAATTTATTCCTCATATATTTTTTATATTGTAGTTAACTTGATAAAATGACCCTTTATTAAGTATTTTAATTGGATGTGGGACTAAGTACCCATCACCAGATGCTTCTATGGAAGGGTATGTGATGTGTGTATGAGTGTATACACACTTTGGTTGTGATCCCATTCCACTCATATTTTGGCCTAAATTAAATACCTAATTATTTATTTTTTCTATATATGGGGGATGGAGGGCCTATTATGGGATTCTTCCAATTAAGGGGATGTGATGAACATTTGAGTGTTGACGTATAAGAAATGTGATATGCAAGGAATATTATTATAATTGATAAAAACAAGATTTATTTATTTTTAATTTTGGATGTTGGATATTATTATATGTCGATTCTTCAAATTAATTTAATGAAATAGCCATACTAGATTGTTTTTTGAAGGATGTGATGTGGTATCATATCACGTCTCAAAATGTTAAGAATGCTCTTCTTAATTTTTTTATAACACATATAGGTACATTTAACCCTCAATTAATTATGTACTTTTTACATGATGCTCACTTGTATTTGATTTCTAGGGACACTAGTCCCACTTTTTTGACATTTTGTAGGATTTATTTCCCATATACTAAAGCATATGATAACTGAAGGTACAGTAATCCCATAGTATAGTAATGTTTCTTAGAAATTTCATCAATGTATTGGTTATGATACAATAATTGGATGTTCATCCCATTAATGAATACATAGTACATGATTAGAAGTTAAGAATTGTGGTATATTTTTAGATACATGTAAATAGTGGACAAATAAGGTATTCATAACAGTCGTTGATATTGTTATACCCATGTTCATGAAATATTTATTCTTGAAAGATTTTTTTTATTAACATATGAAAATTTATATGCAATTTTTTATTGCATATGATAAGGAAACGTGGTAGGTGAAATTTTTATTTGTACTCACACCGTGTATGGGTTCTCTTGTACCTATGAATTCTTTATGGATTATTTATATTTTTGGATAAGGACCATGCTATTGATAGTGAGTTAGGTTGATTAGTGGTAGTTGGGAGATGAAATAGATAATATAATAAGAACTATATATGATATCATCAAGTGTTCTTATTACTTTTGGGGTGAATAAAAAATGATCTACCCTTAATCTATCCCATTTAAATATGTATGTAGTCTTAATATTACTAATAGTCATTTTCATAAACATAGAGGAAATTTTTTACAGATGGCATGTATTTTTGATATATTATTTTATCAATTCATAATATGATTAAAATTTATTAATTTATCTTTAGATATGTTTGATGGTTGTCTATATTAAATGGTACACCCCCCGATCACCTAAATACAAATTTAACTAATCATCCTGCTATTGCATGTGGGAGTGGATATAGTTGTATAAAACCAATTTAGTCATGATGGAGGTCGATAAAACCAATGATGATACATCCTTAATGGTATATAAGGATATTATCGTGCACCACTTATACCAAAAGACTAACAAAAAATGTAATTACCAATCCCTATATATATTTTCTTTTAATTTGATCCATTTTGATTATGAAATACTTATAGTACACATAATATGAGCACGATGAGTATCTTCCCTTCATTATAAAATATTTAATGAATTTTTTCTTATACAATTTCACAGTTTTGGGAATTTATTTAGATAATTTCCTATCAAATATTATAATTTTTTGATTATTTGATTATTAATTTTTTCCAATTTTTTAGAAATTTATATTCTTATAAAAAGGGGGATTTTTTTGTTAATTTAATTTGAAACAAATTAGAATTTTATTTATAGATCACGATTTGGAATTATTACATCAATTCCATATCACAATTACATGAATAAAAGGATGGAATTCATATTAAAAGATTATTTTATTGAATTGTCATAAAATATTTTTTTTATATAACATTGTTTAAATCTAACTTATATTATATGAATTCTGATTTTTTTCAATATTCTTGTAAGAAATCATTAATTGAACTAATGATTAATATAACAAAAAACTTTATATTTGAACCAAAATACTATGATGTAACCCTCTAGTTTTTATATAATGATTTAAATTTGAATTTAGGTAGTATTTTCATTAAGTGAATATTGGATATATGAATAATATATATAAATTACCTTTTTTCTTTAAAAAAATCTCATGCACTCCCTCTCATTACAGTTTATCATCACTTATGTGTGGTCTCGTCATTCAACTTATAGTTGTTCCCATAAACCTTTATCAATCCAGTTATTTGGATGTTTCTCCTCCCCATTGATCATCATAAATGGTTTCTCTAGGAGATATTATTCTGTCATCAGTTTCATTTCCTACGGATTTTGACTCATTCTAGTTTTAAAAATTGATACCACCTAAAGCTAGTCCATTCATCTCCTTGTATAATTCAAAGAGTTTCTTGAAAATTTCCCAAAAGATATTCTTCATATAATTTTCCCCCCTGAATTTTACTATAATTATGTGTTTGTAACTATACATTATGGTTTTTTATCTACATGTGACCGTTCTCATATTTTTTTGTAAATCTTTCACCTAATGGGACAATCAAAAGTGGAATGTGGTCATGATGTTTAAAAAACATCAAAAGATCATGGTATCTCTATTTAATTGTCATGGTCTCTATTCCCAACATTATTTCTTTATGATTTAATTTGTTTTTCATAATAACATTTATTTTATATAGTATTACGAAAGCTAAACTAATGGAAGATGTTGTTGGATTCTCTTTTATTGTTTGAAGGAGGACAATTATGGAACATATCCTATGATTATTATTTTATATATCAATATTATATATTTTCAACTACATTAAAAGTATTATGACTTTATAATGGGCATCATTGATTCCATTACATGCATGATTTGTTTATATTCATGCTTTTTTGGATTAAATAGACAATGTCAGTTCATATGTATATGGATATTGATTTATAAAAGTAATTTCAGCAGAATATTCTAATTTATATGTGCGACTACTTCTCAAAATGTAAGATGTTTTTGTATACCTCTGTGATGCATTTTGTAGTTTAAACTAAATGGTCATGTTATTAACCTACATAATAATAATTATGTTATGCACATTGTGGGGAAAACCTAATTTAATCATATTTATTACCCCCCTTCCAATATCTCTCCAAAAGGGATTCATTTTTTTCCTCTGATCTAGTACCATCTTTTGTGTTTATAAACATATTTTTCTATCTTATCTATTATAACTCACATACCAAATGCCTTTATAGGGCCCTTTTAAGGATAAAAATCCTGTCTTTCCACCCACATCTCAAAATAGAGTCTCTTTAGATCCATGTAACGTTGGATGAATCAACTCAATAGACTAAGATGTCATGAAGGTTTAAAAGGGTTATGGTAGTGTTGTTTTAATTTTGGTCTCCCCACATTTAATTTCCTAGCATGAGAAATCCAATTAGATTGGGTGTTCAAGATAAGATCACAATGATTTTTCCTAAACCAAATTAGTTTTTGGATTAATCAATTGTTTTCCCTATCTCATGAATCCTAATTTTGACTAGTGTAGATTACTCCTTACCTTTGGCATCCCTAAGAAAGTTGGCTACCCCTAATGTTATTATGTCTAATGAGTGTTTCTATTCATTGAATTTCATTATGACATTAATAATATGTGGTGATGATTCCCTTCATTCCATATTCTCTTGAGTGGGTATATTATAATTCTAAAAAAACCGATTACAGACATATTTTTTCCTAAAATTTGGATATCATATAAAGTTTTTAGCATTAGAACATACAAAGAAATTATTAGTGTAAAATGGACTCACATTTTGATTGAATTGTGGAGGGTTTGATGAGTAATTATATTTTACCTCCAATGGAATATAATTTATATGCTCTATAGACTGAAGAAATGAACTATTAAAAGGATATATAACAATTACCATTGGATGGTCTATCTGGTTATGATTTGAGGAACAAGTAACCATGATAGGAGGGGGTGGGTAAATCTATTTTTTGAAGAATAATTAATTTTCTATTTTTTAATAAATAGTGGTGAAATATTTTTCCCAAATTAATTCTTACAATCATCAATTTATATTTCCATTATATTAAATTTTAAAAAATATATAATGAAGATTCTTTAAATGATGAAAATATTAACATAGAGATTATACATTAACCTATAATAGGGAGAATATCCATGGAATATGCATATGAAAATGTTTTGGTGTCTCAAAATCCATTATCATGAACTATTAGGTGGATATATGTTTCAGGTGATCGCCACTCTATACCAATATATACTGTACATATATGAAATAGTTTTAAACTCTTATCTCAGACATAGGTCATTTTCTTTTCTTCCAACTACATACATCGATTCAATGAATGATTTACAATTTTATATATGTATGGTCTCTCAATGTTTTGTTTGATTTACTGTAAATTAATTATTCTTGGATTTCCAAAAGCAGCTTTAAGGAGATTGGGAACCAAATCAATAGAAACACTTTTCACATTTAAAATTTCGAAACATCTACATTACCCAATTACAACAATTAAAAATTCAAAATATATCCACAAAATGTGATAATCCATGCCATCATCATGAGTAACACTGTTGCTTTCCAGTCATCATCATCACAATTATCACATTTTCATATCCATCCATCATCATGTGTTCATCATCTACCTACTACCACACCAGAAACCCAAAACCATCAGAGATCAGAGACTACAGGTTTCACTATAATAATCCATATCCACGCCATCTTCTTCACACTCATCATCACCATCCATTTCGACACAGAATAATGAAACATAATATAATAACATTGAAAATAGATACCAAATCTACTTTTCCACTAAAAGAACATTAAAAAGATCAATAATTCATATAAAAACACCACAAATGATATCTAAATTCCTTTAGGAAGAATACCAAAGTAGATCAGAAAAATTAGGAACATATTTCACCAGAGAACATCGACTCATCCCGTGCATAGGGCACCGAAGGCCGCAAAACCGCACATTGCAAAACATCATTGTACCCACTGATCTTGACCTGAAAGTTATAGGAATAGAATAACCCAATGTCAGAGAATATATTGGAGAGTCGTTGGGTTCTGAACACAAACAACATTGAAGAGGCAGATGTCCAAAATCAGTCCAAATAAAATGAAACTGACTATTCCAGTGCTTGAAAACCATTTATCCATCAAACTAAAAACCAAAAACTCTTTGGGACCCCCCTCCACCTCTGACTAAGAGAGGTGTTGAGAATTGTGAATCAACATTAGGATAAGGTAGTCAAGTTATTCCACAACACACCACAAGAAAAAACCACCATACTAAATAAGATGTAGAAAATAAGAAAGGAGAAGGATTACGAACAAGAAAGAGAGGGGAATATCCATCATGTAGAGAGGGTTAGGGAATCCCTATAGGGAGTCCCGAGAGTGAGGGAGGCCAAGAAAATGGGAAGAAATCACTAAAAGTTTTGTTTCAGTAAACTAATTTATTCACCTTTCCATTGTTAATATTTTATTCTTTTAAGATGTCTCCCTTGTTACTTCTTATCTCTCAAAGCCATATATAAATAAATTACATTTTAAAATTGTTGAATCACCATCATAAACATAATATATAAAATTGTTTTTACCACCACAACCGATCATTTTTTCTTCATCATTTCATTGTTATGTAAATTTACTATGTCAAGAATTTTTTTCTACTCCCCTTATGATAATTTTAAATATGTCACTAATATTTGATGAGTGCTACATTCTCTCAGGGAGACTATATATAACAAGTAATTGAAAGGATCTTATATCATTTTTTAATTTTATTTAAGATTATATATATAGAGTATAATCTCTATCAATACCAATCATTAAGGTATATAATTCAATAAGGTTGTAATGTTTTGTTCAATTTCCGTAATGATATAGATATTCATTCAATGTTTCCTCCTCATATGTTAATATATATCCTGGTAAAATATTCTTTATTTCATCCCTAAATCATATATAAATATCACATAAATTATAAAATTAATAATATAAAAATTTATTAATCCTAAATATACAATGTTAAAAATATATATCTTATCAAAATCATAAATTTAGAAAATAATAATTCCATTCCGATTAATCTTCATGAATTTAGATAATTTACTATATAAATTAGTGTTATTGATTGATATATAATGTACGAAACAATTTTCTTAGTTTTATCATCCACCAAGTCAATCCTACATCCATATCAAAATTCGAACATGGTTAAATTCCATTAATCATTTACGTTAATGTACTAAAATTACATCCAAAATAACACATTGAAATTCCTCTAAATATCACCATGATTTTCTCAAAGTCAAGAAAACATGTTCCACCAATAACCATTTCATAAAAATATTCCCAGTATGTTATGTGAAAAGATTTATTGGAAACTAATAATGTTTATCTATATTCGAATTAGATAATTTTTTTACTAATCCATATCTTTATCCACCATATGGTATTTGTCCACATTCAATTGGATAATCAAAGACTTGTAAGTTCTGATCTAAAAAAACAAATAATTAAACTTAACATATACTAATAAATATTTATAATTCAAAAATGAAATATAATTTAATTCAAAAAAACTATGATATAGATATATCTAGACCATAAAAAATTTAATATTTAGGTGAAACATTGTCCCTTACATATTTCTCAATTGATTCATTCTAATTCTACAATTAATATAGAAATATTTATACTCAAATTTATGTCCATTATAACATGTCCATATTCCAGACCCTTATTTATAGTTCATCATACATGAGGACCATGTAATTATTTCAGAATTTATTTATTGGTTAACAAGAAAAAACACACTAATAACTATTTCGAGAATATTGTCATTTGAAGTTTGGAATTTGGATTAATTGAAAAAACAATTCCATATGTTTTAAATGAATAATAATTCAAATAAACCAAGGATGGATGGTTGTAATATATGCAAAAAGTTTTTTTTGATGAAATGAAAATTCAAATAGAAATAATGGTTTGATGCGGGGATATTATGGGCCTTACAATCAACATTTTTTTAGAACCCTTAGAATACACATTGTGAAGTGGATCAATATATATTATATGAAAGATGGGTTACCCATCCATGGTATAAATGTTTTTTCTAATTTAATTATTTTTATTAATTTTCTATTAATATATAAATAAAATAGGTAGTGTTTGTAAAATTTTGAACAAATGATAATGTGTTATTAACATTAATAAGAAGAAGCTAAATCATGATCTCTCAGGTTCCTCCAAAGCTAGTCTATAATAAATACTTAATAAAGAAACAATAATTCTCTATATTAAAACATTAATTATCATAAAAAATCAATATTTTCACTAATTTCTATTGCATGTTAGGATTGGATAGAATTATGTAGTGACCATTATAGAAACTACCCTAACCCTTGTAAAGTTATCATGGACCCCCAATCCCTTCTCAAACCTCATAAAAACATTACACCATATAAAATTAGACACAATGAGGGATACTTGTTTATTTGAACTAGAAGTAAGTTATGAATCTATATATAATGATTGAGAAAAATATAAACCTTAAATACATCATAAATTTACATTACAAATTATGGTATTTGACAAATAAATACAGTACAGATCTATTAGAAATCATGAATGGGGTTTGGGGAGTCACTTAGGACTATCCATGAAATCATATGATTACATCACATTAGAGTAATGTAGAATAAAATTATAATCATGAATGAGTAATCACTTTTATAGTGGGTTCATTTTCCCATTTCATGGGAGAAATAACTTCCTATAACATATACCACAACTCCATTGGTCTCCATATAGATATCATAGTGTGATGATGCTCACATATATAAAATTAATGTAACCCAAATATATATTTCTTATAGTTATAATAGTTTTTTCCCCATTATCATTCAGTGACATTTATTTATTCCATTTAATTATTTATTTTTATATTTATTTATTTCCAAAAAGAATAAAATTGAAATAAAAATCACAGGGAAAAAAGAAAAAAGCAAGGATTAAAATGTGGAAGGCTTCATTAAGGGATATAAATGAATGAATTGATATAATGTGATTCTTTTCAAAAATTTCCATGGAACCCACACATGATGATTTAAAATATTTTGGGGATACAAATAATTTCAATTAAATAAACTTGTTTCATTGACTAGTGTTTTCATCCTGAGTCATTTTTTTATTCCTATGTAGATGTTATATCCCTATTTCAAAACTAACTCACATGTATTAGCTATGGATTTTTTATTTATTCTAATACATGATTATTCTAATCTGACGTGGGATATTTTGAATTGGTGTTTATTGAAAATAGTGACTATGCCAAGTAATTTTATTTAGAAATTTTGAGCATATGTGTATAATAACTTGTGAAATTATTTTCATGTGAAGTTAATTTTAAAAAAACATATTAAGGGACTTTTTTGTCATTACACATCCACTTAAATTTTAATTTAATCTTATGCAATGTGTGTGTTTAATCTTATATGTTACATCTCCAACAAAGTTCGTCCTTATGTGATTTATTGGTTATGTGCTGAATATGAGATAGTTGTTCAATAGGTGGAGTTGATCTCATATAACTCGTACACTAGATATATTCTCTTTTTACAAGGTCAATGCTAGTTTGGTGATTTATAGAAAATAACTGGATCATATAGTTCATTTATATACAATCTCCAACATCAGATGATTTATTCTTAATATCTTATAGAGATGATTATTCATGTATAGTACATGGAGTGATATATTAATATGATGTCCATCTGAATTAAATTCTATTAAAAGATACTAATATTAAATAAAATCAAGATTTAGGCTAATTTCATATTAACAAAATTATTTCCTAAATAAATGTAAAATTATTTTATTTAAAATATTCAAATAATATATATATATATATATTAATTTAATTAAAATTTATATTAAAATTTTATTTAATAAATGTAGTTATCACTCTCTTTATCTTATGTTATACCATGTACCAGTGAAACTATTCTTAACAATTTCTCCTCTAAAAATTCAGTTTCATGTCATGTTATAATCAATGTTCCATTGAATAATTTTTAATAAAGAATTAATTTTATCTCAATGTTAATATTCAAGAACATTTTCAAATTTAATTCCTTCATGTTTCTTACCCTTCATTAATTTCCTAAAAAATTATTCATTAATATGTAATGAATTATATAAATTATTTATCGACTTATTTATTTATTATAATTATTTATCATCCTTTCAATATATATCCTTATATAAGTACTTATTCATATTTATTTTTTTCCTTTCAAAGATCAAAAAATATAATTAACTGGGTAAGGGAAATATAAAACTAGTATTTTTAAATATTATGAACTCCATGGTGATAAATCCTTGATGATTCCTAGAATAGGTGTTAGAAAAAATTACTCCAAAAATAGGTCATTATCTTTATTTTGATGTTTCAATGTGAAAATCACTATAATTATTTATATTTAAATATAAATCAATTTGAATAAAAAATTCATAATCAACTATAATTCAAAATAATTTTTTTCTTATTTCTCATATATTTATGAGTCTCTTAGTCTTAATAATTTTTCATGTGAGTAATTCAAATTTATCTTCATCGATCTTGTTTAAGCACATAAAATATATTTTGAAATAACTATAAAATAAAAAAATATAATAATTTATTGTTTTGAAAGTGTATTGGTGACATAGATAACTAAAAAATTAGTTATAGTCATGTTAGACATGTTTCAAACACAATCTTTTAGTTGAAGACAAATAAATGGAGAAATCATAGACAATGTAAACTAAAATTTTTCCACCACCACACATATTAATGAAATTAATATTATTGAAATATATAATTACATTGATAATGAATATAAAAATAATGATATAGGGTATCATAAATATGTATTAAAGAACGATATGACCATTATTATTTAGAACACTCTTCATTATTTTTTTTGTTAAATGGTCATAAATTCTCCATGAAAAGAAATTCCAACATGTAAAACAGATAATGAAAAAGAAAATACAATTAAATTTAATCAAAACATAATGAAAATTTTAAATATAGTGAATGGTGAATTTTTTTAGTTAATCATCCTAATTGGGGTTGAGTATTTACAATCCTCAACTACTAAATTTTGAGATCATCCCAAATTAGTACAAGGATTTGAAATTCATGATAGGAATCCCCATATCTTTATTGAACCATTTCTCTTAAGAAATTTATATTTAATCTCGATCACCCCCTTCATCAGGGAATAAAATTCTTCAAACACAATAATGACCTATCATTAATAATTATATATTCTAGTAGATTTAAATATAAATTCAATTTCTCAAACTTCTAATTATCATTTAGGTTTATCAATTTGGAGAGTTGGGTAACAACTCATAAGCAATATTCACATATATATAGTGTGATAACATCTAAATAGTATCCCATTGTTTCCTAATATAAATATTTTAAAATGAAACTTTTTTTATTTCATGAAAAATAATAATGAATTTCATCATTACTTATTCCATTCAATTAAATATGTTGATGTCCTAAATTATATTTTAAAATATGTAGTGAGAAAAAAATCTCAGTAAGGTACATAAAAATAAAGAATGATGTTGTTAGTCCGTGAATAAGTTTCAATGTTCTACATTTTCAAAATAATCATTGGGGAAAAATTAACATTTGATTGGTTAATATTACACATTTTCATCCAAAAACTTTTTTAAAAAAATTCATATGAATTATTTATGTAAAAAATAATAATCTAGACCCATTATATAAAATTAATTAAATATCACAATAAATTTTTCTTATTTTTATATATTTCAGTATTACAAAGTAGCATATTATTTAATTTTCCTAATAAAAAAAAGTATTTATAAAAATATATGGAATGAATGTTTATGTAATATATGTGACATGATACATCATTTTCTTATCATTCTTACTTACACATGGAATAAAAATCATGGCTACACATGTAGTGACAATCATTATTAGAGTTGAAATAACCATCATAGTTATACTTGGAATAACCATTGGAATATATTCACATAATGTCATAATAGAATCATAATCAGTTTACTATTTCTTATATTTGGAATATCCATAGATCTATATTTTTATATAATAGTAGGAGGAACATTATAGGTTAACTCCAACCCTTTAACCAATGTATTGGAGACTTATAATGGGTCCACCCTCCTTTCATTTATAAAGAAACCATATGTTATCAGAAAAAATTCCCAATAACCATAACATAAATAATATATAGAGACATTTCAATTCATCATAAAACATTAACGAAACAGGGGAATTTTTTTATTAATATAATTACATTTAATTATTTTTAAAACATTCTTTAGGAAATTAAAATTTCTATTTTAAATCAATTATTTTGATAAAAATGTGAACCTATAAAGGGAAAAAGATTATTTGAAAATAACCATGTAAAAAATGCGATGGATGGATAAAAATATATATTTTTCATGAAATTAGAAAATATATTCATTCTATATAAAATAAATATTCATTCAAACCATATTTTTTTCTGAAAAATTACAATATACCTCATTTGAAAATGAAACAAAAATTAATTAAATAATATTTTCTAATAATTTAAATAAGGGTAAAAATTAATTTAAAAACAAATTGTATGATTGAAAAACTTTTCACATTTTTTTAGAAAATAATCAAATGGATTTGGATGGAAAAGAGATGACCTAGGGAATCATTAAGGAAGCCTACTAAAAGAATGTCTATTACCTTGAGTCTAACACGTAATGCATCCTCTTTATCTTAAAAAATAATTTACATAGGATGAATATTTACATTCGTGAGAACATATTTCATGTTTATTATTACTTCAACATAACTTGTAACAATTTTACATTAAATTACTTTTTCATTTAATTTAATGTTATTTGTATAGAAAATATTTCATATATAAGTTAAAAAATTACATTAGATGGTTGACTATGGTCAAAGAGTTCGACTTTTCATAATCTTAATAAAAATATTCATGAATAATTATCAAAATTTTACATGAATAATAATTTTAAAATAAATCAATAAACATTTTTTGGAAATGTGAACTACATTACAATCATGTAGGTAGTAGTTCATATATACGCATGAGTAGCAAATCCAATTTTCAGGAATCCTTGTGGAAATAAGGTAATTGTAATTTTACCTTTCCATAATTTTCATAATATCTTAAATAACATCTTAATTATTCAAATATAACATTATTATCAACCATGAGATGTGGTTGTGAAGAACGAATTACATCACTTTGTGGAGGTGGTAAGCCACACATACACAAAAACAACATTATCATTGTTTAGTGGTTTTAAATGTAATAATGAGAATGATATGATTTATTTTATGAGTGATAAATATGTGAAAAATGTAATATATAAATAATTTTTACTTCATAATAAACATTCATTTGTTGTAGTGTTTGAAATCAAATAACATTAGTTTATGAGTTGGTAGTCCACTATACACACACATGATTATTTTAATTCTATTTTGATAGAAGTCAATATAAATATTGGATGTACTATTAAAATAATGATGTTTAATTAAATAAAGAATAAAATTTTAATATAAGTATAATGTTTTATATATATTTTAAATAGGGGGAATAATAATTAAAATAACAACATACTGGTAAAAACAAAATATCTTCTTTGGGAAACCTCATTTTCATAACACATTAAACACTATATTATTGGTATTATACTGATAAGGATATCTATAATAATGTAATAGATAATAGGAATTTATTTGGGATGGTATTTTCTAAACCAAATGGGTTTTTATCTGTAATGAAACCGGGATAAGAGATACACTTTTAATAGGGAGGAGAAGGCCAATCTTGTATGTTTCATAAGTATATTAATTATATATATATATATATATATATTAATTTTTAATTTCAAATAGATGCAAATAATTTATTTATATTATATGATGAATATTTATCTAAATTATCTAATAATATTAATTTTGGACAAATATATCTAACATTTTCACCCTAATAATTTTGATTTAACCACTCTTCAACCTTTTTAAACGTACCCTGAAAAAAGGATTTGTAAATGTTGAGGGTCAATATAGTTACTATAAATATTAAAAGTCACAAAAATAGAACATCGTTCATATAATATATCAAATACTAATATAATTAAAAAATATGATTTTTATAAAATTTATATCTTTTAATATATAATTATCTTTTATAAAATATCATTAATGTCAATTTTTAAGAATACATATAAAATTAATTTTAATTACATAGATAAAATAATTAAATTACTAAAAAAATATTTATTATATCCCTAGAATGTCATAATAATTTAGAAAAATCGTTTATTAACTTAGTTATATCATATAATACTACATTTTACATTTAAAATTTCATTTATTTTATTTTTCTATTATGAAAATAATTACTATGTATGTGATGTTTAAGAATTTATGGTAGATATTTAATCTCTGAAAATTAAAAACAAAATATCATTATTGAGATGAATATAATATATTTCATATTAATATAAATAAATGAACATATTTTTTGGTTAATCCCACACAAAAATTATTATATTTTTTTTAAAAAATATTCACATTTTTTAGTTTTCATTAAGTAAAATATTATAATGGGGACAATAACATTAAAATAGAAAGAAAAGGTCATCTAATTTAAATTTAAATTAATATAGATGTCATATAATAATCCAATAAAATTTTGTAATCAACTAGGATAATTTAATATTTCATATCATATAATTTTTAAACATTAATTGTTATATATACCCACTATCGTCGAAAGAGAAATTACTAGGATTACTATTCATATTGAAAATAAATAAAAGGGACCTATTTAGAATATTTGGACGCACTGATTCTATATATTGAATCATTTTTTCTAAATTATAAGCATATAAATTTGAAGAATTTAATTTTAAATTATTCCGAAGAAACACAAAAAAACTGTTTTTTAGAAACATTATGTTACATGTATAAAAGGGTTCTATAAAAATTTATACAATATATTAATTTAAAAAACCATAATTGTATTATTTTAAATTAAAAAACTAATGAAATTTTAAAACTAAATAAAATATAATTTTAATTTATAAATAATTTAAATAAATTAAAACTTTTCAATAAAAATATATATTCATTATTATTCATTGAAAAAAAAGATTTAAAAAAGTCTAAAAAATTAAACATAAGAAAAGATTTACATGATGAATAGTGAAATAAATATATTTTTTTTAAAATATAATTCATTGATGTGAAAATAAATATTTTATATAAAATAATATAATTCATAAAAATTATTTTTTTGAAATAAGTCTTTCCCATTTCGAATAAAAAATGTGTATCATTATTATATGGAATATAACTATATAAAATATAACAATTTTATATATGATTTTTCTATAAAAGATTCAGGGTTTATTAAATCCTTTAACCCAAATGGATATTATCTCCTCATAATTACATCCTCATGATAATAAAGTTAAAATAAATTTCCCTCAAATAATTTTTTTTCCTCCCATGTTGCTCATTCAACCATTAAAATTTTCCACACAACCATAAACTAGTGAATTATATTTTTCTATAATATGTGATCTATAAAATCAAGAATCTGAAATGAATTCTTCTCATAAAAGTATCTATTTTAACTGAACAACCCTATGGATTAAAATACATATGAATATTGATCATAATTTCTTATTATAGAAACATGAAAATAATTATATAAAATGGATAAACATAGATATAATGCCTCTTGAAATGTAGCTGATACAACATTATCCAAGATATCATGTTGTTTAATTAATGTTATTATAATCCTCTCATTTTTTATCTAAACACAACACATTTTCACACAAATATACTTTAATAAAAAGGATTTCTTACCATGAAAAATATATATTTTCACTGATTATCTAAATCAATATAATACTAACTCTATTATATCGTCATATTTATTTATTATTAAAATAGCCTAAACAATCATTTCCTCTATCAATTACATTTCCATTAACATCCACTCACCAACTTGATCCCAAAAATATGGAGTTCAACATTTCTTTCTATATAAGGCTTCCAAACGATTCATTAATATATTGTAATAATAACTATTATTTTAAGAATAAATAAGTAAGTAAATATTATTCTCCCAACATAACTGGTAATCCGTTGAACATGAATGACTTGTTCATTCCAATGTGTAAATTTTTCATTGAATTTTCCTTAATAATGTGGATGAAAAGCTATACTGAAATTTAATTCAATACCCAATGAAATCCAATGTCATTTCCAAAATAATTTATCGAACCTATGATTACTATTAGATAAAATATATAATAAAAAGACATAAAATTTTACTCTATCCTTAAGATAAATTCATGAAATATTTTCTAAATATTGGGAATCTCAAATTGTATGTAAATGTGCATATTTAATTAATCAATAAATATTTAGAAAAAAATATTACATTTACATGATATTGAAAATACCACTATGAAATCCATTGATATATTATTGAATTTCTACCATGATAAAGGAATGTACTGAATCATTCTCTTCAATAACTATTATTATTATTTATACTATTTTCATGTCAATAATTTCCTGGTAGAATAAAATATATCTATTTTCATTCCATCCCACTAGTAATACCATTCAATGACCTTATACATCTTAGTAGTGCTAGTATAAAATGAAAAAAAGGACCTTTGAGAATCACTGAATAATTTTCACATCAACTTAGTATCAAACGAAGCATAAATTCTATTTCCAAAATTTTAAAACCCAGCCATTATCATGGTTGAGTTCAGAAAACATATAATTTTTTTATCAAATATACATTTACAGGTAAATCATGTTCCTCCATCTGAACTTTCATATTTATTTTAACTAATCTAAATTTATTGATAACTAAAACAAAACTGATGAATATCATAAAAAATTCATTTAATAATTTTCCAATGTTTCATGTTCAAAATGTATCAGGGTTAAAAAAATTAATATTATTCCAAATAAAAGCATGAACTGATTTATTTTATATTATAGTACAGTAATGAATTTTGAATTCATAATATAATATAAATTCATGAAATATACTATGTCTTATGTTAAACACTTTTTGAGTTAATACATAATTCAAACATTAATAGTGCATATATATTTCATATTTGAATTTATATAAATTATAACCCCAAATATATAAATAAAAAACTATAGTAGATACTTTAAAATCATGTGAAAGATAATTTAACTCATGAGGACTTAATTTAAATGAAGCATAATCAATTACCTATTCATTTTTCATTATGAAAGAAAACTAGGTACATTTAATAAAGAATTAATGTAGATAGAAAAATAACCATTCTTCAATGGAAAGGAAAGAACACTATTCCTCAAAAATATTCATTTTTAGTTCCTAAAAATAATAAACATATTATTTTTCATGATATTAATTTAACTCTATTTTTAGTTAACATAGATTGTGGGAATGAAAACCATGGATTTTTTTCCAGAAAATTACTTGTGATATAATACTAAAAATAGAAAAATGTAAATTTCAAAATCATTGGTTGGTAAAATCCATTCATTAACCACTTTAGTTTTATAAGGATAAAATATTATGCCAAAATGTTTTATACTGTTTCTATGGAAGTATATCTTCTTCAATATAAAATATTGTTTTCTAGACATTCCATATAACATCATTCATTTTGTGTTTTTCTGAAAACTTCCAACATATTTATTATATAATCAATGTTTTTTTAATAAATGTAGATATCAAAAATAAAAAGCCCAAAAATAGATCCAAGTATTCATGGATGATTTTTTTCATACTATCCATAAAAATAAGTGGATATTTTATTAAACCAAAGGGAATAACTACGAATTCATAATTCACATATTTAAAAAAATATATATTTAAAATGTTTTCCACCTTCAACATTTGATGATAGTACCCTTACATTAATTTAACTGTCAAACCGTGATGAGCCCTATTGATCTGGTAAAAAAATCATGAATATGAAGAAAATGATACATTATAATGCAGGGATGTTATAAAAATCTCTATAATATTTTTAAAGCCATATGAAAACTTATTTATTATTAATAAACTTAATAATGTCTACAAAGAAAGATTTGTTAGGATGAATGAAACCATTATAAAAAATCTATTACAATTGAATACAAAAATCCAAATGCTCTAATTGAGCCATTTGATAATGGGGTTTTGAAATATGTATAGAATTATAAACTAAGCGAATTTTAAATTCAACTTCTCAATTAGGTATAACTATGGGTAACATATCACAAAAAACATCCACAAAATATTTATGGATTGGAACATTTTTTTCTAAAAAATTACCTTATTATCAACAATATGTTAATGAAAGCATTCATTTTCATCATTTAATAGGTTCCCAAAAACTTTATATGATATCAAAGTTATGGGTTTATTAATATTTACAATATAAAAGTATTTCTATAATGAAAAATCAAAATCTATATAATCTATCATATTGTGGTAAATGGAGATTCAATTCATACACAAAATTACATAAGACTCTACTAGGGGAATGAAAACAATATTTTCAGGATATGTATTTCCACAACAATAACTAGATGAATCATATAATTTTTTGCATAAATATTTCCATGAGTTACTATTAATATATGCTCTAAATCTATTTTCATTGGTTGGGATTTCAAATTTACCAAAAGGATTCATACAAATTAATGGATTTGTAAACCCTAAATCAAAAACATTATTATCATAATTTAAATATACAACTAATATGAAAGATACCAAATTTATTGAAGGGCCAAAATTTGATAAAGTAATTACAATGAATTTCACCACGCCATCCTACATATAGTCCAGTAACTTCCCATTATGCAAGTTCTTATTCAATGAATCATCTGTATAATGAAACATCTTATTAAATTTTAATCATTTTACAACATTTTTATCATAATTAATCCTACATGATGTATTTTATTACTATTGTGAGCCATATTTCTGATATTACAACATCAAAAGATCATAAAAATAATTATAAGGAATTCTGAACACGATTTTTATGAAAACTATCACCAATTGAGAAATTAATTTTATTACCATCATGTCTATTTAATACATTCTTCCACTTTCTATGATCAAACACACTTTTTCATTTAATTGTTTCTTTAAATTTGATAATTGAAAAACCTGCCTTCTTCCTATATGAAGCATCATAGATCTTACTCATATTATTTAAATTCTATGGATGACTGTTTCTTTATATAGTAAAGCGTAAATAATAATAATTACTATTAAATATTTTTATAAATATCAAATAAATTTTTTTGGGTATTCCTTTAAAATAGGGGGTGTGTTCTTTGTACATAACCATTCAGTATTAATCCTTTTTTAAATTATTTGAATTTATCATACAACCTATGTCGAATAGATTTAGGAAAATATTTCTAAATATATATATTCAGAAAATCAAGCCATTCAATGATATCAATTTCATTACATTCATTATTACTAATATATATTTTTCAAAATTCATTTTCCTAACCTTCAAAATATTAAATAAAAATAAATAAATTTTGGTGATGCAAATATCCCATGGCATTGAATATCATTTTGAGGGATTTAATTTGAATTTCATGTACTACTAGGTCATAAGAACAACTAAATTTATGAGGGACTTTCCTCATAAGATGGACCAATATTGATAGGTTAATTTTTTGTAGATGTTACTGATCTCTAGAATGGTGACCTTTAACTTTTTTTGCATGTTAAAAATAATCCATTATAACAAAAATTTACAATATCCAAATTCCATCCATTCTATGTTTATGATTCATAAGGATATTAGCTCATTGGTTCGAACAAAAATCAGCTTCTTTATTCTCTCTATGGATTAACATTTTAAATAGACAATGTTTAGATGAATAAAAATGGTAATCTACAAATGATATATGATTTCAATATAACCATAAAATAAAACAACTTAAGAGTATTCAATTAATATTCTCTTAAACTAATATGTTGTATAAAATATTTCATGATGACTAAAATATGGTCACGAATATAAAAATGACATATTATAGCGGATTATATCTAGAATTCACATACATAAATTACCAATGAAATTTTAGGTTTAGATATATATATATATACATAGTTCCTAAATATTACATAAAAACCCCATATATATATATGTATTCAAATTTCACATTTTAAAATGTATAATGTTTTTAATAATATAAAATTTCTAAAATGAAGAATGGTTTCATTTTATGAATAATATTCCTCACATTTAACGATACTTACTCATTTACCTTAATCATTAATAAGTTTACAAAAACTTTCAAAAAGATATATTAACACAATAATAATAATAAATACCTTAAAAAACTAAAAATCCATTAGTCTATGAATACATAAAAATATTTACTTTTCAAAAAAAAATTTGTTTTAAATAAACATATTTTTACCCAACATTTTACCCCCTATAAACAAATATTTTTTTGAAACATATCATTGAAATATTAATGAAAAAATAATTATTATAATGGCTTCTTTGAAAACATTAAAATGTCGGAATACATTTTTCAAATGTTTCAACTCTCTACTATATGAAGTAGCATATAATTTTTTCCATGTGAAATAATAATATATCCAAAAAACACATTGTAATTAGATATAAATCATGTAGGTTAGATGAGGAATAATTTTAAATCAAATTTACATACACATATAATAACTACAATGGTTATACATGGAGTATCCATCATAGTTACAAATGAAATAACCATCATTGTTATACATCAAATGACCATTGTAGTTTAATCCCATAATATCTTATAACAATCCTACTCATTTAAATCTATCCAATATTTGGAATAACCTTCATTTAATATTCAAATTTTCTAATATGTTAATTTTCATAAGTTATCTCTTTTATTTAAATAATGTCTTGGAAATCTATAACGGGGTAACCCACCTTTGGTTTGTAGTAGAAAACTTTGTCCTCATAAATAATGAATAAGAACAATAAAAAGTTCATGGGAGTTATATTTAGTCATAATACATAATATAATTAATGGATTTTGGTATCTGAGTTATATAAATTTTATTAAATATAGTTAATTAATTCATGGAGAAAATAACCATTCAATTTGAAATCAGTTATTTTAAAAACTCTGACAATATAAATGAAAATATTTTCTTTGAAAAGAACCATGTAAACAATTAATATAATATTAAAAATAAAAAATATCCATGATTGAGGGAAAATCCATTAATTATTTGTAATTTTAAAAAACATTACTAATATATTTCTATCATAAAAATGATAATATACCACATTTTCAAAATGGCAAAAACATTTGATTCAGTCTATTTTTTAAAAATTCAAACATGGGTAAAAATGAAATTCTAGAAAATAATATAATATTATAAAAAAATTATATAATAAATTTTTTGAAAATAATTATATTAGTATATTTGGAAAAATTGATTTATTTGATAATTTAGTAAATATTTTCAAAATAATGTCCCTTTTCTTGAGGCCGATTTGTCACATACATTCTTCATTATTCCAAATAATTAAAAAGGTAATTATTTAAATTATCAGGAAACATTTATAATATTATTATATATATATTTATATATATTATGTCCTTTATATATATATATTTACATTATCATTTAGTTTTCTGTCAGATGTTTTGACAATACTCAATATATAAGTTAAAAATGACTTTAAAATGTTTAATATGGTAAATGAGTTCACCATTTTCTCCGGTTCAAAATAAATTTTATGATATAAATACAATATATATACATATATTATTCATTAAAATCCAATCATGAAGGATGGTTATGAAAAATAATCTATTTTACAATCACAGAGATGATGATTTGTTTATATGGATGAGGGACATTTCAATTTTTCAAAATTTAGTATGAAAATAAGATAAGTATGATTGTATCTTACATAAAAAATTATAATATATTTTATATCATATTATAAATTTATATATACTTATATAAATTATCCAGGTGATAGGGTCTAGAGAAATGAATCAAAACACATTATGGATGTAGAGACCCAAAGCTTGACGTACATGGACATTACATTACTATTTCGGAATAATTAATACATAAAAAAACAGACAGACAAGGAAAGTAATAGTTTAGAGTCTTTGGAAACATGGAATATAATCTTCAAATCATGGTGAAAGATCCTCAATATCTCCCATATCATTCTTCCCCTTTTTTTCTTACCTAAAACCATTCTTTATATCCTGGGAAAAAGAAAACATAAAAGGGGTGAGCTCAAATTCCTCAGTAAGGGTAAGCATAGAGAACATAAAACAATCCTTAGACATTTTAATGTAAAAAAAACATGAGCATAAAATCTAAACATAAAAATCTTGAGCAATGACATAAACCATGGAAGTATGTAAGGCATAGATCATGAAGAAACATTAATCATGATAAATTAGCATGGGAATAAAACATGTAATTGTGGAAACCATTAAGCACATGATATTATTTCTATAGTAGCCAAGGCATTGCTACCAAGACCATCTTAGTGGACAAATTCCCTTTCTGAATCGAGTTCACTCCTCGTTCCAGTCTGGTAACACTGAACCAGATTAACTTACCTTTCCAGCCATGTCTATCTAATGAGACATAAATCATTACCCAATTCATTGGAGGGAGATATATGTCCCACCCATCTCATAATTAAATCATTATTACTTGTGCCACAAAATAAACATACATCATTCATAATAACCCAATGAATAAAAATGGGTTTCATAAACATCATCCCATCGTCACATAATCCATATAAAACAAATGGATATCATTTCATAATAAGAAAAGTGAAACCATTTAAATCATAGAGACATGATACTTGAAACATACACATATGAAATAATTCCATCTTAGATGAAAATGGTTTTGATAAAACACTTGAAATGAATTCCTGGGGAAAATATCTTTTTTTCTTTAAAATCATTTTCTTTTCACAAAATGTCATGCAATTTTAAAAGAAAAGAATTTTGTTGAGAATATCCATGAAATATTTTTGAGTAAGCTTCATGAAAATAAGGCTTTATAAAACCGTAAAAATCATGTCATGTCGTATATGTTAAAAAAACATTCTTCTCGTACTTTTGTCAGAAAAGTCAAAAAGTACCTTATAGGGTAAATAAAAGAAAGATTCATTCCATGGGGTAAAAGTAAAAATGGGTAAAAAGAACTTTAAACATAAATGAATAAACTTTTATAAAACACGTACATGGATTATGGCAATAACCCCAGTAAATACTTACGAATAAGCAACCTCGGATAAAAAAGAGATTTGAAAAATTATCCCTTACCTTAGGTCCGATATGCTTTGTACATATCCCGAACTCCTGTATAATGATTTAAATATTGTCATTGACTTATTACAGAATCATATTCATTTTTATGATATCATATATGTTTCACTTATGACTTTATATTACCTGTTCTTTTGTAAATTCCATGTTAAAGCAGCGTTTTGGGTCAAATCATTTTATTTATCGTATGTGTTTCGACTTTTAGTTCTTGATATTATTACTTATATCCTGATTTACATAATTTTATAATGTAAAACATGATTTATATATAATATATATTCATCATATACTTATATATATTATAGATCGATAAAAGGAATGAAATAAACCGTTCATGGAGATGGTAGGTCGTACGTACGCATGAACGCTGTTTTCGTTTCCTTATTAAATTGAATGAAACTAAATAAATGAAATACATACATACATATATAAATAAATCCAGTAGAATTATTATTTCATATATTTCATTATTATTCATTATATAAACATTATGATCATTCATGTATGGTTAACATGGAGAATGAATCTCATCGCGTCGTGGAGACGGTAGTCCGTACGTACGCACGAGCGATGATATCGTTCCCATAATTATTGAATAGAATTTTAGTGGATGGTATAATATATCAGAATAATTATGATTTTATAATAACCATATATAGTTATTCTATACACCATTAAAACTATCCATGTATGGTGTTGGTGGAAAAACAGATTTCACCACGGCATGGAGACGGTATTCCGTACGTACGCACGCGTGGTGATTTCATTTTCCATAGGATGGATAGATGGTGAAGTATGGTTGTTTCAAACTTATAATAACAAATCAGTATATTATTTATACTGATGTTATTACTTCATAATGAAACAACTAAATAAGAATAAGTGGAAGAAGAAATAGACTTGAAAGAATCGGTAACGGACATTACCTCTTCTTTGAAGAGCCTCTTTGAGACATCCTCTTAGGGCACAAAAATATGTCTTTGAAGAAGAACAGAACCTCTAGAATGTTTCTATGTAAGTGAATAAGATAATTTTTTGGGGGTTGGCCGAGAATTAAGGCTCAAAGTGGTGTGAGGAAGAGAGGGAGGAGGTGCCCTTTTATAAGGGAGGAGAGGGGCACCTTTGAAAAAACAAAACATATTATTTTATTATAAATCCATATTCGGTTTTTAATAGCTCCAAATTGATTTATTTCGAAGATAATGTGGGTATTGGTCGAAATAATCTCATCCAATGGAATTTAGACAAGTTTAGGTTTCTATTTTAAACTTATCATTTAGATTTAACCTTAAGTTAAATAATTTTACTTTTACCGTGTCTTCTTTTTTTCTTACACTATATGGTTAATAAACTTACTATAACAAGCCAAAAGAACAGAAAGTTGTTAATTATTAATATATATAACCTTATATATGTCATTTTGCTGAACCTTATATTTTTAGGAATAAAATAACAATTAATAATATAATATTTTTTTTAAAAACAATTTTATGTCAATTTTCACACTATTTGGTAAATGATTTTTGTGAAAATCATAACAGAATTATTAGTTCTAAAAATGTTAATTAAATCAAAAATAACATGTCATAATAACCTATAAAATTAGTGAAATTCATAAAAAGTCTCATATTACATTTATTTGGGTATTTATATCATCAATTATGTCAATATTTCATTAATAAGATAATCACTACATCATCATTGTGTCTTAAATAAATTAAAATATTTAATGTCTAAAAATTATAAATAAAATACCATTATGTATGATATCTTATTATATTTCTAATTAATATTTATAGTCTAAGTTATCTTATGTATAACCCTATATTAAAAATGATTTACTTATTAAACTTTGATTTTAACTATTTTAACCCTTCTTTAAAAAATTAATATTAAATATCCTAATCTAATCCAAGTGGTCCTAAATGGTAATATTTTATTATAAGTTTTTTTGGTCGAATTAAACTTATCCAATAGAATTAGGACATGTGTTAAGGTAATAATAATATCATTTTAGCCTTAATTATCCTATTTACTTTTAACCGTGGTAAATAAAAATAAAAAGTTACTATTCAGAAAAAAATATTTTCATCTCATTGAACCACATTTTAGTCCTTGATATTAACCATGTCTCTAGTATTTTTGAAATTCAATTCACAGAAGTGGTAAAATTTAATTTAAATTAGAAAAAGTCAGTTTTTTAACTACTACTAAGTGGTTTCACTATTCATCGAAAATTGATGTTTTTCAGAAAAATACCAAAAATTCAGCCTACGCAATATTTGATATTCTGAATTCAAAATTGATGTCTATTTTTCCAAATTCATAACATATAAGTGGAATTAATTAATTTTTAATTTAATTCCCGTTATCAAAACAAATAGCATGTTTTTAAGAAACAGAAACAATCAAAAGATTGATACTTGTTTATATCCAATTTCAAAGTGAAATTAATTGCAATGAACAAAATTGGATAAAAGGGTAAAAATATATTCTAATTAAACTTTAAAACCAATTAAAAAGATAATATATCAATATAAATTATTGTGATGAAAAAAGTTGTTTTTAATTAAAATATAGCCTGTTTTTACTATTCATTAAAATATGAAAGTTATCAGAATAATATGAAAAATTTATCCAAAGTAAATTTTTATATCCTGATTCCTAATAAGAATTTTATTTTGTCAAATTGAACTTATTGACATGTCAAAAAAAAGATTTATGGTGGGTGCGTCATCAAAAGGCGGGAAAACTGTAATTTTTGAAAAATATATATTTTACACGAAAAATTTATTTTATTCTCATAAAATATTATAGAAAATGTGTAGGATGAATAATAATGTTATAAAATACAAAATGTAGTTAATACTATTCATAACGGCTAGTCCATAATAATATTATAACAATATATCGTTGTTTAGTGAAGCCTGGTATTGTGTACAACACACGCTATCGAGGAAGGCCACGATTGCGTGTAATGCAAGCCAAGTCAGGGTTTCTTGTTGTGCAAGACTCCTCCATTGTTTCGTATAACAGAATCCAAACATATTTCATTTATACAATGACTATATATATACACTCAATGTTTCTTAGAATAACTACCATCAAAATTGTGTGTAACATGATCCAAGAATAGTGTTGTGTATACTGCAAGCTCATACGGTGTTGCGTATAGCGCAAGGAAATATT
The DNA here is from genome assembly GCA_963277665.1 of Viscum album. Taxonomy (NCBI): domain Eukaryota; kingdom Viridiplantae; phylum Streptophyta; class Magnoliopsida; order Santalales; family Viscaceae; genus Viscum; species Viscum album. The sequence continues at coordinate 1,253,026,476 of OY728157.1, read as the reverse complement.
GTTGTAGCTTACAACACAAGACATCAGTGAAATTAAAAGAATATTTTTCATAAAATCTCGGGGAGTTACATTCTACCCCCCTTAAAATGAATTTTGCCCTTGAAATTTGTCGGGGTTATAAATCGTTTACTATTTATAGAAATGCACATCGTAAAAAGGAATAATAATACTTAATCTTAAAAACTAAAGTATGGAATGTAACGATTACCCAATGTAACTCATCACTGGGTTTCCATATATGAGAAATTAGGTGAAAATATGGATATGGCAAAAAAATCTAACCGTCATGTTCTGATGGAGAGTGGTAGAGAACATGGCTATCAAAAATCCATCAATCAAAAATCCATAGATTTGTGATGATCTAAGGTACCATCTGATTTATCGGATATAAGGTCACTAGGACAAAATTTTTGGTTTTCAAGATCATTTCCCTAAAATTGATGAAATTGGAATTAGAAGAAATACTTTCGTGATTTTGGTACAATCTCACCGTTGGTCGTTCTTTGGACAATTTCCACTTCATCTCTTAAAGAAATGAAGTTGAATTTGTCATTCGTGAAGTGTTAGCAGATCATGTGATAGAATGATGGGTCATTCCATCTGTCTTAAACAAAAGGATATAAAAGTTATCAAAAATACATAAGGCCATCAATAGTGAGATTAATCATATATGGTTCCTAAAATGGACTTATACTTTATATATCATACTCCTTAATATAATAAAACTAGTTTATACTAAAGAGGGACTTCCTGTAGGCCAGTGGTAGGCAATAAAGGCCAGTCACACTTTGGTTGTGGGTTCGATTCCCACAGCCTTGTTCGACGTGATGGGATGTCGCCCATCCTACATGTTGTCCTTTTTCTAAAACAACATTACTATAACATCCCATCAATAATATCAAAAAACCTTCTATCCTTAAACAATACTAACTTATGTCCAACATAATCCATTCCAATATTTAGGCTTATCCATAATATTGCAGTCCACTCTCATATTATAGTGAAAACGATTACTAGAGATTTTATATAAAAAAATGTTAATACCATCGTTGATCCCCATATATCATAAGATATGTCTTGTTGGTCACATTCCAAACATTCGATGACCTTAGTCATTTATTCTCTTGAAAAAAATGAATACCCATTGAACCTTAGTGAAAACATGAATGTAGTTAAAAGTTAACACTTTCCACATACCAAAACCCCAAAATTTTATATACTCAAACCATGATATCACATAGTCTTTATATCAATCATGAGCTCATGAATACTGTCAAAAATTTCATTTTATCCTTATCCCTTCATTATGCACATATCATCTGCTTTCCAAAATATTTGAATCACTTTTCATGGTTACCGATACCATAAAATTTTTGAAAACCACAACAAACTAATACAAAAATATTCTAATACACAATAAAAGTACCTCAACAACAATATTATTGAATACCAATACATAAACACTTCAATCCATCCTCTTCAATGATTGTCCTGGAATAAGTCCTTTTTTGATTTAGAAGTAACTTTTTAGGTCAGGGCATTGAGTTGGGTAATGCCCATGTTCTCCACAAATAAGACATTGAACTCTATAATAGTCTATCACCCTATGAATCTTTTCTCCACACAGATAATATATTCCCCTCCATTTGAGATATTCCTCAAGGTTCTTCTTCCCTTCTTTATAAATCTCAATCTTCCCTTCTTTATGCTCCTCAACATGCGAACATGCATAAAAGTCTACCTTCCTCTTATTTGATGAATTAGGCATACCACTAAATTTCACCTTGTTAATCATATAGCACGATGACTGATTCGACATAATCATAATATCTTTCTCTCTAGGCATTACGCAATTTTGTTTCTCATAGACACCATTTTGTCCATTGGATTCAATGTTAAGAGAATTACTTCTGGTTCCCTCCATTGACTAAAACACAAAAAGAATTCTGTGAGGGGAAAAATCATGCTTGGGAAAAAACATAATAAAGGGGGAGTACCATCAATATCTAACATCTTAGGTTTAATTCTAAGATTGTTACCTTAATTCTAGGACTATATCCTATACTTATACTTAACCTTAGAGACATCCCTAGACATACCTTAGAAATATCTCTAGTGATCTTACTAAAGTTCTCGCATCCTAGTTTACAATGGATGACTAATCCATTCCTCTGATACCAACTGTAGAGACCCAAAGCTTGACGTACATGGATATTACATTACTTTTGAGGAATAATTAATACATAACATAAATAGACAGACAAGGACCGTAATAGTTTAGTGTCTTTGGAAACTTGGAATATAATCTTCTAATCGTGATGAAAGATCTTAAACATCTCCCATAACATTCTTCCCCTTTTTTTTCTTACATAAAACCTTTCTTTATATCCTGGGGAAAAGAAAACATAAAAGGGGTGAGCTCAAATGCTCAGTAAGGGTAAGAATAGAGAACATAAAACAATCCTTAAACATTTGAATGTAAAAAAAACATGAGCATAAAATCTAAACATCAAAATCTTGAGCAATGACATAAAACATGGCAGTACGTAAGGCATAGATCATGATGAAACATTAATCATGATAAATTATCATGGGAATAAAACATGTAATTGTGTCAACCATTAAGCACATGATATGATTTTTATAGTAGCCAAGGCATTGCTACCAATACCATCGTAGTGGACAAAGTCCCTTTCTTAATCGAGTTCACTCCTCGTTCCAGTCCTGTAACTCTGAACCGAATTAACATACCATTCCAACCATGTCTATATCATGAGATATAAATCTTTACCCAATGCATTGGAGGGATATATAGGTCCCACCCATCTCATAATGAAATCATTTTACTTATGCCACAAAATAAACATACATCATTCATAATAACCCAACGAATAAAAATGGGTTTCATAAGCATCATCCCATCATCACATAATCCATATAAAACAAATGGATATCATTTCATAATAAGAAAAGTGAAACCATATAAATCATAGAGACATGATACTTGAAACATACACATATGAAATAATGTCATCTTAGATTAAAATAGTTTTGATAAAACACATCAAATGAATTCTGGAGGAAAATATCCTTTTTTCATCAAAATCATTTTCTTTTCACAAAATGTCATGAAATTTTAAAAGAAAGGGACTTTTTTGAAAATAGTAATGAAATATTTTGGAGGAAGCTTCATTAAAATAAGGATTTATAAAACCGTAAAAATCCTTTCATGCCGAATATGTTAAAAAAACAATTTTCTTGTACTTTTTTCGGAAAGGTCAAAAAGTACCTTGTAGGGTAAATAAAAGAAATATTCCTTCCATGGGGTAAAAGTAAAAATGGGTAAAAAGGACTTTAAACATACATGAATACAATTTTATAAAAAATGCACATGGATAATAGCAATAACCCCAGTAAATACTTACGAATAAGAAATCTCGGATAAAAATGAGATTTGCAAAATTATCCCTTACCTTAGGTCTGATATGCTTCGTACATATCCGAAAATACTGTATAATGATTTAAATAATGTCATTTACTTATTACAGAATCATATTAATTGTTATTATATCATATATGTTTCAATTATGATAATATATTACCCGTTCTTCTATAAATTCCATGTTAAAGTAGCGTTTTGGGTAAAATCATTTTATTTATCGTATTTGTTTCGACTTGTCGTTCATGATATTATTACTTATATCCTGATTTACATAATTCCATAATTAAAAACATGATTTATATATAATATATATTTATCATATACATATATATATTATAGATCGATAAAAGGAATGAAATACACCGTTCATGGAGACGGTAGGTCGTACGTACGCATGAACGTTGTTTTCGTTTCCTTATTGAATTGAATGAAACTAAATAGATGAAATACATATATATATATACATAAATCCAGTATAATTATTATTTCATTTATTTCATTATTATTCATTATATAAACTTTATGATCATTCATGTATGGTTAACATGGAGAATGAATCTCATCGCATCGTGGAGACGGTAGTCCATACGTACGCACGAGCGATGATATCGTTCCCATAATTATTGAATATAATTGGAGTGGATGGTATAATATATCAGAATCAGTATGATGTTATAATAACCATATATAGTTATTCTTTACACAATTATACCCATCCATGTAAGGTGTTGGTGGATAAACAGATTTCACCACGGCGTGGAGACGATATTCCGTACGTACGCACGCGTGGTGATTTCATTTTCCGTAGGATTGATAGATGGAGAAATAGGGTTGTTTCATACATATAATAACATATCAGTATATGAGTTATACTGATGTTATTACTTCATAATGAAACAACTAAAGAAGAAGAAGTGGAAGAAGAAATAGAGTTGAAAGAATCGGTAACAGACATTACCTCTTCTTTGAAGCGCCTCTTTGAGACCTCCTCTTAGGGCACTAAAATTGGGATTTGAAGAAGACCAGAACATCTAGGATGTTTATATGGAAGTGGAAAAGAGAATTTGGTAGTTGTTCGCCGATCTTGAAGGCTCAATGTGGTATGAGGAAGAGAGGGAGGAGGTGCCCTTTTATAAGGGAGGAGAGGGGCACCTTTGGAAAAACTAAAAATATTATTTTATTATAAAGTCATATTCGGTTATTAATAGCTCTAAATTGATTTAATTCGAAGGTAATGTTGGGATGGGTTGCAATAATCTAATCCAATTGAATTTAGACAAGTTTAGGTTTCTATTTTAACCTTATCATTTAGATTTAACCTTAAGTTAAATAATTTTACTTTTACCGTGTCTTCTTGTTTTATTACACTATAAGGTTAATAAACTTGATATAACCAGCCAAAAGAACCCCAAGTTGTTTATTATTAATATATATAATGTTATCTAAGTCATTTGGCCTAACCATAGATTTCTAGGAATAAAATAACAATTAATAATATAATATTTGTTTTAAAAACTATTTTATGTCAATTTTGACAATATTTGGTAATTGATTTTTGTGAAAATCATAACAGAATGATTAGTTCGAAAAAAGTTAATTAAATCAAAACTAACATGTCATATTAACCAAGAAAATTAGTGAAATTCATAAAAAGTCTCAAATTACAATTATTTGGGTATTTATAACATCAATTATGTCAATATTTCATTAATAAGATAATTACTGCATCATCTTTCTGTCATAGATAAATTAACTTATATAATGTCTAAAAATTATAAATAAAATACCATTATGTAGGATATCTTATTATATTTATAATTAATATTTATAGTCGAATTTATCTTATGTATAACCATATATTAAAAATGATTTACTTATTAAACATTGATTTTAACTATTTTAACCCTTCTTTAAATAAATTAATATTAAATGTCCTAATTTAATCCAAGTAGGCCTAAATGGTCATATGTTATTCCTAAGGTTGTTTTTTGTCAAATTAAACTTATCCAACAAAATTAGGACATGTTTTAGGGTAATAATAATATCATTTTTACCCTTAATTATCCTATTTACTTTTAACCGTGGTAAATAAAAGCAAAAAGTTACTATTCACCAAAAATTATTTTCATCTCATTGAACCAAATTTTAGTCATTGATATTAACCGTGTCTCTGGGATTTTTGATATTCAATTTACATAAGTGGTAAAATTTAATTTAAATTTAAAAAAAGTCAGTTTTTTAACTACCACTATATGGTTTCACTATTCATCGAAAATTGAAGTTTTTTTCAGAAAAATACCAAAAATTCAGCCTAAACATTATTTGATATTCCGAATTAAAAATTGATGTCTATTTTTTAAAATTCATAACATATAAGTGTAATTAATTAATTTTAAATTTAATTCCCGTTATCACAACAAATAGTGTGTTTTTAAGAAACAAAAACAATCAAAAGATTGATAGTTGTTTATATCCAATTTCAAAGTGAAATTAATTACAATGAACAAAATTGGATTAAATGGTAAATATATATTCTAATTAAACATTAAAACCAATTAAAAATATAATCTAACCATATAAATTATTGCGATGAAAAAAATTGTTTTTAATTAAAATATAGCATGTTTTTACTATTCATTAAAATAGGGAAGTTATCAAAATAATATGAAAAATTTATCCAAAGTAAATTTTTATATCATGATTCCAAAGAAGTATTTTATTTTTTAAAATTGAACTTATAGACATGTCAAAAAATATATTTAAGCTGGGTGCGTCATGAAAAGGCGGGAAAACTGGAATTTTTGAAAAATATATATTTTACATGAAAAATTTATTTTGTTCTAATACCATATTCTAGAAAATGTGTAAGATGAATAATAATGTTATAAAAATAAAAATGTAGTTAATACTATTCATTATGGCTAGTCCATAATAATATTATAACAATATATTGTTGTTTAGTGAAACCTGGTATTGCGTACAACACACACTATCGAGAAAGGTCGCGATTGCGGGTAATGTAAGCCAAGTCAGGGTTGCGTGTTGTGCAAGACTCCTCCATTGTTTCATATAACAGAATACAACCTTATTTCATTTATACATTGAATATATATATATACACACAATATTTCATAGAATAACTACTATCAAAATTGTGTGTAACATTATCCAAGAATAGTGTTGTGTATACTGCAAGCTCATACAGTGTTGGGTATAGTGCAAGGCAATCTTGTTGTTGCATACAACACAAGACATCAATGAAATTAAAAGAATATTTTTCATAAAATCTCGGGGTGTTACAATGGATGTGCTCGTTCACATGTACACAAAAACAACCATATCATGTTCAGTGAATGGAAATGTACAAAATTTATTGATATATTATAATTTAATAATGATCAATATTTAATGAATATAATATATAAATATTGATTACATAATTATAACTAGTAACATTATGTGGTCATGGAAGAAGAATCTGATCAGTTTGTCAAGAGGTGGTCTACCATATACATGGATGTCATTTTTTATTCGCATTTGATGATGTGGGGATAAATATAGGTTGTTACATTAACATTTTAAAATATAAAAATGTGAAGGATAATTGTTTTCTTATTTTAGCTAGGATGAAGAAGGTTGTAATGTGTAGAATGAAGATGTACACCACATAAATGTTGTTTAAAAATATACCCCTTCTTTGCAAGACCATGTAATAATAAGACCCTATGAACATTATATTTGGTGTTATTCCAAAACCAAAAAATCTATAATAAGGGTAAAAATACATGTAAGGGTTTTTTTCTGGGATATTTTTGAACCGTTTGGTTTGTTATGTGTTGGAAAATTGGAAAAAGTGGTGTAATTTTGTAATAGAAGGGAGAGGCACTCTTGGAATATCTAAAAAATATTAAATATATATAAATTATTTTTTATATTAAAATGGATTTGAAATAAATTAATTTCAAAAATATGATTAATATGGGTTGTCATAATCACATATGATTGTTTTTATACAAGTTTCGGTCACATTTTTAAACATATCATTTGTTTTTTACCCTTTATTATCCCTTTGTCAGTATAAAATGGAAACAAGTATTTTTAAACATTGACAGTTAATATAATATCTATAAATGGAGAAAATCTCATAAATCAAATGTGGTTGATATTATAAAACACATAATATTCAAATGTTTGAATCTAATATTTTTATGAATTTTATATAATTTAATAAAGTTTTAATTTAAACCCAATATCATTAATGAAATTTTTTATAAATATTCATTACATTGAATTTTAAGTTATTATGATAAAAATTAAAGTCAGAACCAAAATTTTTAAATATCTTTAAAATGTCACTATCACCTTTAAAATTCATAGATCACCTGAATCATCAAAAAATATATTAAATTTAGTATTTTAATTATCATTTATTAGATTATTCATTTATTCAAATAATTTTTGTGTAAGATTTTAAGGTACCTATATATTCTATAATAATTAAAAATATATTATCAATATGATTTTAAATAATAAATATATTAAGAAAAATTAGAACACAAAATTCTCTACATTAAAACCTATGCTAAAATTTTATAGTTACTAAAAAATAAATGTGATATGTTTTATATTAATTAAAAATTATTAAATGGTCATAATCAAATTAAAAATATAGAAATTTCAAATATTATACCTTTTTATTATAATGGTCTATATTTAATGATCCAATAAAATTTTGGTACGTTTTAGGATATATTTTTAGTCCTTATCATATCATTTTGAATATTTAATTTCCTGATTAACTGTTTTTACATGGTAACATAAATTTTAATGGTTAAATTTCATATTGACCAAAAATAAAAGAGTCCTATTTAAATAATCTGTACCCGATAATTCAAAATATTTTATATATTTTTAAAAATTAAAAGCACAGAATTGGTAGTATTGATTATAAAATTAATATGGAAAATGCAAAGAAAAACAGTTCTTTCCTAAATTTATTTTCTATTATAAAATGTTTTAATAATAAATTAAAGTATAAAATTAATTTGAAACCCCATAATTGTACTATTTAATATATAAAGTAAATAATTTAATATTAAAAATAAAAAAATTGGCAGTATAAATAATTTAAATGGAAATAAACTTTTTAATAAATAAATTTGTAATTTACACTATACATTGAATTATCAAATTCTGAGAAAAATATATAAAAAAATCATATGATAATTTTTTCATGATAAAATATTAAAAATAGTTTATTTATTAAAATTTTGATTATATAATTGGAAAATAAATATTTTTAATAAAATCATATAGTACATAAAAATCCAATTTTGTTAGAAATAATGCATTTTCCTTTCATCGAAAAATTATCATGTATTTCTATAATGAATATATCTCTATAAAATCTGACTAATAAATATATGAAAATGTTTTATTCAAAATTTCAATGGTTTGTTAAATCACATCTGAGTTATAATCATAGAGTGGATTACGGAAGGAATTTTAAAATATTATTTCTGTACTATATTTTAATGAGTTGTATTATACAAAAAGATAATCATGCCAATCCCTAAATGTAGTTATTCCTCTGGTATTGTTCAAATTTATTTATCGAAAAGTATTTTTTTCATTTCTTAACCACATCATGTTCTCTAAATGATGGTACATGAGTGTATTCCATCTATCCATAATATTTGGACTCCTCTCCATTGCGACCTGAATGTTTTATAGGGATTAGAAAATGGTAGCTGAGACAAGAATAAAATACTAAGATAGTTCAATGTACAATATTTTTTTTAAAAAATTTGATTGGAATTAATTAAATATTTGATAAAATCCATCATGAGTGTCAATGTTTATATTTTTCATATTGTTTTTACCCTTTAAAACTACCCATGATGCTTAATGACTTCTACCATTTATGTGTATCCTTAGAATATACCACATATAATGTGGCATCCTCTACTTCATCATTTATAGAAATAATCTATAGACTTGAATATATAATTACTACATAAGGGAAGTAAGTTTTTAATTTAGTTTTAATTAATTATGGAATAATTACATCAAAATAGAGTGCATGTTTTTATATGAATCTTCTTATAATTAAACATAAAAATTTAAAACCCCTGGGTAAAAATTTACCAGTGTGGTTGGTGGTATATTTTATTATTCATCATCACATTCAACCAAAATAGACTAGAATTTTAGAGAATTTAATTTGGGTAATTTTTCTTCCATTACATCTTGTTTCAATACATATTGTATTATCATTAGACATTTAAAACTGAAAGTGAGTTTATCTAATAGGTCCTTCAGGTCATTCAAACTCATTCCTTATTGAGTATTCTTTATTATCTCAAGAAGGTTGATATATTGATCTATATTATTATTATAAAATATTTTTGGATCATAATAATGATCTAATTAATAGTTTCTATTATATAATAACAAAGAATGATTATAATTGATTGAATTGATATTTTTTTTCTCAACCATGTATATAGTAAAATACAACATGTAAAATGAATGTAATATAATGAAAATAATTAAATATATTGAGAATTCATAGACTGTAAAAGGAAACAATGTAGGAAATAATCTTAAATGATAATGGAATCATTTATGAAATCTTTTGATGGTCCTCAGGATCAATATAAATTTTAAAAAACCTAAAATAAAATTAGGTATCTTTATTCGACCGCAATATACTAATGTGGGGTTACTCATGTTTTTTATTCACTTTAATTTTTAGTTAAATATTTATTTAAAAAATGAATGATTTAAAGTAAAAAACGAAACAATTTTCATGAATGATTGAACATATGTTATAAAATTATAAAACTTTAGAGGTTGAATTCATTGTTTATCCTCAGATAACACTCCCAATATAAATATTAACAATCCCACTAAAATAAAATAAGAACTCTCTTACTAATCCCAATAATCTATTAAAAATATAAAATAAATCCTTACATTCCCCAATAATTAGTTTTTAATCATATTTATGTAGATACCCATACACTCAGTACCCTAATACTCCTAAAAAGTTATGTTACCACCGAACACTCCTTGATCCTCCTCTCATGATTCAACCATATGCACAAAGATAAGCCTAAGGGGATATGAGTTTAAAAACAAAATTGGTATATGAAAAAATATAAATATATGAGAATAATAGAAAATTTTATTACTACAAATATGAATATATTAATTTAATATATATTAAAAAAATTCAATACTTATGAAGAACAAACACACAAGGTCCCAACTATCCATTGACACACCTGTTGTGAAAATGGAACGGTCGCCGAAATTAGAATATTGAATTTTAAAAGTCACTATAATGGCACAATTTAATTTTTAGAAATTATATTATACACATTTATGTAGTCACACTACCATCCCCATGAAATAGTGTAGAAGAAAAATAAATAAAATCAACATCTATGGTGTAACTATTCATGTAATGACATCAACAGAAAACATCATAGTACTTCAAAATAAAGAAGAAGATAAAATTGGGGAAAATTAATTTCCAATTTGAAATGGGGTTCAATCCTAAAAAAATCTACATAAATAAATAAATAAAGATTTATTGGCTGCTAATATCCAACTCCAACCAAAAGACCTAGTCAATACACCTATGGCAATGATATGTAACACCAATCTCACCACAAATATTATATTCATCTGGATAAGAATGAAAACATATTTGAAAATCAGATTTATGTGTTTTTATATAAACACCCTATAGGATGACACAAAAACCAAAAAAGGAGAAATATATACACTATATAATTTAGGATAACCCATACTATATATGGAAATTATAACCGATCATATATTTTCATAAAGAATCATATGTGAGATAGAATTGGGATCTCCATATCCACATCCCATAAATGTACAATGAGTGTTCAAATAGATCTAAATTTTCATATTTGATGCACAACATCTCATGCAACATTATAAGAATCTATGTGGAGGGACCCACACCTCACTTTTTCACTCCCCATATTAGGGTTCCACAACTCCAATAGAGAAAATTCTCCCTAATGTATATCAATGAGAGGGGAGTACCACATCATAGATATATGAAGTAGACCCGGATGTTTGTATGGTGGAGTACCAACTCAGCCTCGGTGAACAATTTTTCAGACCTGATCCCTAGGGCGATAGGGGAGTACTGACTCCAATATTACTCTTATAATTATATCTGATCACTCTAATAATAAATGGGTATTCATAGGATCGTCATAGTCAAAACACTTCACATCGTATCTCTTATATCACAATTAAGGGTATTATAGCATTTTATGTGGTCTAAAACATAGATCACACAACTCAATAGCCAAAATTTTATTCATGATGATTGTGATTTGGAATGTATATGTTACTGAGAGAAGTAAACTATGTGTATATGGGGTCATAAGGAATTTGACATCGCATAGTCACCTAGGTATGTTCACCCTTAGTCATGGATTGAGAATCCATGTCATACCACACAATTTATATAGAAGTTTCATTGATTGTGTCAACCTCTTATGCCCTACCGGTGCTCTTCGAGGACATTAATGTGTACAATATCCATGTATATGAATAGGGTTGTGACCGTGTACTCGGGTTGTGACTATTTTCCTAGTCATTTCCATTACAATGAACTCCTCATGTACACAGCAAGTCTCTAATATATGGATACCATGTTTTTAAGGTCCATACATGGCATTTGATCTTTATTGTCACCAAAAATCCATGTTGTCGTTATAGGGGGACTACATAGTGTGTGTTTTTCTGAACTACATACAATGTTGTTAGTTTTTTTAATTGGAAATAAATCTAGGTCTTTATTCTATTTCTAGATCCACCACCATTGCTATAAATCCCACCATTTCACATCCTATATAAATATTTATTGTCTTCATTCATTGATTCACATCCTCTGGTGGTCGGTTACAATAATTATATCTCACGTATAGGAGTATATTCATATTCCAAACATCATTTGGGGTCTTGGAATGGACAATCCCCAAAATATCTTATCTTACTGATACTCGAACAGTAATCAATAAACTATGAAGGAGTGTCTATCCTTGTTATACAACTCTCCCAATTTCATAAAGTTCATAGTGTCATGCAAGTATCATGTTAGTAATTAAATATGGAAGAAACCATATAATTGATCTAAATGAGTTGTCATGGATAGGTGTTAAGAAACCTTCTCAACCCTCAATAGTATTTTGAATAACCTGATGAATCATGAAGATAAAATTCTACCTTAAGAAGGAATCTATAATCCTTATCATGTAGAAACTCTAAATACAAAATTATATAACCTTTTTAACCCTAATGGACCACAATTTTTATCTTCATAAGATATCATTACAAAATGGGATGTACTGTTATGCTCACGGATTGCTGAAACTTTTTCTATCCACACTGACACCATTATTCATCTAACATATGATGCCTTTCAAATAATAGTACAATATAAGGGTGGCCTTCAAAATCACCCATAAAAGACATCAAATGGTTCTGTTAAAATTTTATAGTGATAGAAATTATTACAATAAAACCCTAAAAATGGAATATTATCCTCCTAGATTAAGTTAATGTCCAACACATAAGACCTCATCAGATATTCCAACACCTATATTTTCTGATTAGTATATCCATCCTTTAGGGTATGAAACACTATGATAATATACAATATGACCCTCTTTGGGACACTCTAAAACCATGATAAAAACCATGTATCATGGTTTGATATGATCTTTTATGGTACCCCATGGACTTGAATACTCTCACATAAACAAGTATACCATGATCCTAATTGATATATTCTATTATATGGAAATAAAGTGCATATAAAATTTAAGTTATTCAGAAATCACCTAGATAAAGTTGTGACCTCTTTCGATCCTTGGACGCTTCATTTCCATGTTTATGGATATTTCATCACATTTACACTTTTCAATCTCACGAGGCTATGGAAATATTTCTAAATCAATGTTCTATACTTTTACCAACATGAATGTGAGACATTGACGGTAAAACATGGATATAATTCACCTCATTATATTTCACTAAATCATCCTCTTATGGTACAAGTACATATTATCAACACTTTGTTATAAAACCATGGGGGAATATTAAAACTCTCAGATATCCTTGTCATTCAATGTTACTAGAAAAACCATTCAGCAATAAAAATGATGGAATAATCTCATCATTTTAAAAATCCATCATGATTATATCATAAGAAAATTTATTCAAATACAAAAACACCATTGATTACTCCCAAATTACATCTTGGATAAACTGAAGAAGAATAGGAGTCATTACTCTCAACTGAAAAAAATCTACACCCATACCCTCTATCAAGGTCAGTTAGAATGAAGTCACTATCTTAAAAGTCTCTTATACTATGTGAGAATTTTAATTCCACATCAGGATATGTTTCTCCACATAGCCCATTACAGAAGTATAGAATATATTAATTTCATAGCCTAGCAGGAACTCTAATTGTCATCTTTATCTCATGTTAATGTCTATTTATGTAATGTTGTACCTGAGGCTGTACTAGTACATGAAGACAAAAAATCATCACATAGAAGATAGTGGGTCTATATTTTCAAAGAAAATCCTACCATTTCTGACTCTATATCATGATTTATATAGTTATTATTGTGTTGAATCAATTTATTCTACCTGTAGTTGATCACTTCCTACCTTTTCATTAACACAAAACTGATTCAAACTCTAGTGAAATAGAAAAAAACTATTTACCCAACAACTATATTTGGTAGTACTTACATTGGATAATTGGTCACAATAATACACTTCTCAACAAAATATATCATACAATACTCTATCCTTGTAAAATTTCTCTCATTATGCAATATTGTAATCAATGGTGTGAATTATTAGAGAATCTTACCAAAATCCTGATATAGTAAACTATTATGCTTATAAAATCCACACCTCAAACACACTATTGGGTTGTTTCCAAGAATTATTTATATCAATCTTCACAATATCCAGAGAAAAATCGTGGTCACAAATAACACGACAAAAAAATTGAACCTTCTAGAACCAAAACTAAACCTTTGAGAGAATAATATAAATCCTGTTCCCCCCATGTACCAACAGATTCATCCTAAAATTCTCTACATACTACTCCTTGGGTTCATTGTAAATTAGTATGTAATCATTGAATAAAAGAAAAAATAAATCAATATATGTTTATGAAATTAGATACATAAAAGTTTTGAACTCAACATATGAATTATATACACTGAAATACATCACCAAAAACTAATAGTTTTTGTACTAACCATAAAATGAAGTAATCAAGAAGTCTTTACTCAAAAACCCTCAATTGGTTGATATAAAATTTTATATTTCACTTTTAGAACCAAATTGTGTCTCTCATCATTTTGAAGAGGAAATCAATCCCATAAATTGGGGTACTTATAATTTATTTTTTTCCCAGTTCAAGGGATAATAATCAATACATATACACGTTCTCTATTCAATGTTTTCCATGAACAAATGTTGAGATTCCATGCGGGACACAATAGGTTTGATAACACCCTTCTCCCAAAGTGCCTTCAACTTCACCCTTATCTCATTGATCTCTATAGTGTTCATAAGATATGATGAATAATATATCTATGCATATCTATGGTGAAATTAGAAGGAGTAATCTAACTACTACATCAATGGTATTCCCAAAACATTATTTAGGAAGACAATTATATAAACATCCACTATAAACGGAAGATAAATTACAATAAAATCACAATTCTGGGGGATAAAATTGTATCTGAGGGGGTGTTGGGTGGAAGCTTCTTTCTCCCATGACCCACTCACAAAACCCTATGATATCCCACAAATATAAATTATCATCTTGTCCCATCAATTTGAATGAATCCAAATCTTCATTGGGGATAGTAATTATTTGATTGAACCATTGAAAACTACTCTATACCCATGATGAAGTAATAAGGTTTTATCAGGATTAGCATGATGACCCATGTTAGTATCTCAAAACTAAATAAAATCTCATAAAGTTGGATGTTATATGTTAATGAAGAATCACACCCTTTTAGAACAACAAGACATTATTTTTGGGAAATAGTTTTAATAGGGAGTTCTAGTTCTCACACAAGTAACTGGGATTTGAATGAATGACATGCATTTTTCCACAAAACACTCTAGAAAAATTAAACAATACATTGATCATACTATGAATAATCTAATGTAATGACTTAAAATATAATTCTATATGCTATAGATACCAGAGAAATTGACCCATATCTCTCTAAGCACATCATGGGACACATAGTGGTGGTGGTGGTGGGGTGGGGGGGAGTAGCTTATATCATCACCCTCCAATAGTAGCTCCAAACATCATATATCCACAAATTATCCTATAAGAATCACCTCACCGGGTGAAAAACAGACCACTCTATAATGATCTCAGATCATAGAGATGACTGTACTATGGTTTTCTATTAACAATATATCTATCTCTTTAAGTACATCCCATTGGGAAATCATGATTTATGTGACCTCACTTATAAAAAGTATAACATAAACCTCCACACGGCTTTCAAAATCTTATATGTGATACCTGATCTGTGGATATATTCATCTAAGTCTGAGTGTGACTATACCTCCTATGTTGGGACCCCAATATTTGACTATGGAATGATTCTATAAATGAATAAACCACATAATTTACATATAAAACCCCAACCTCTCGGTATCCATATATATGAAATCTCTTAAAAATTAGGACCTTCAACATAACATAATAATATATAGGTAGGAACACAAAAATATTCTTGCATGAATTTATCCACAAATTCCCTCTTCAAACATTCTTTCACATAAGAACCCATCTTGTACCATATCATGGGAGAAACACATAAACTCAATGAAGCTTGTGGATGATATATAAACTATATTATAACCCTACAAAAACTCTTTAATTTCTTATATAGGCAAAGAATTAATGTACAAGTGGTAATACATGTCATGAAAATGCTGATGGAATCATGAAAATGATAGTGTCCTCCATCACTGTTCCATATCATTAGAATCCACAAACTCCTTGATACCCCATTTAGAAACATGAATGTATGAATGTATGTCTAATTAGTCATATATTATACTATTCTATTGACTCATATCATTGAATCGTGAACATCCTATTCTTCCGGATCTTCTGTATCCCCATGGAACCTCGATATTTTCTAATGTATGATCTCACATAGCACACTATTCAGGCATAAATCGTTGTCCATATATAAAATTTCTATCTACTACTCAATAGGTGATTCTAGTACTCCCTACATTTCTAGAAAAAACACCTCATGATATGTTCCCTAAATGGATTCATATTCAGTTAATGGATCTTCATTGGGATCATGCGTTGGTAAAATTGATTACTATCTTCATGGTGGCATACTGAAATTGATAAATACATACCACTGGTATATTATAAGTGTATATTGGGAGTCAACTCAAGAAGGATAGTCAATGGACTAAATCTAATATTATTTATGTACCATTTATCCTTCAACTGATATATCAGTATGTCGAGTCAACAATCATGTAGTTAGAGTCATGATAAATTATTTTCTCAACCACTGTAAAAACACTAGAATCAATGGCATGAAACCCACACTTGAAACACTCCGACATCGCTTCCCTAAGATCCTAACTAATCATTACCATGGGTCCCACTACAACATTGACGTGAGAATGAACGTATCTAATACCACTCTTCTATTACCCAACACACCATGGAATGCTTGTTCAGCCTCAACCGAAATTTGACAACCCCAATCCAACCTATAGTAGTATAACTGATGAAAATATCACTGATAAGTAAAAAATTTAATGGGGGTAAATTGCTTATGTATATGATTCCTCACACAAAAAAAATATATCCATGTAAACCTGTATAGAATAATAAAGTATAATAACATCTACTTTAAAATAGTGCATGCAATATCTTATTGGGAAAAAATCATAATAAATCAAAATAAATCCCATGAGATAAGGGGGAAAATACATTCCCATTGATAAATGATGTCCAAACCAATAATAAATATAATAATAAAAATAATAAGTACCTAAATTATGATCTCTATGTCTGTCCACCAAATGTGGTCAATATACCAAAGGTACCACTATTCTCTATTAATGTTATTGTTGATCAAACTATCATCTGCATAAAAAATAACACATGCAAAAAAATACCATGTACGTGTGAGTATATAAATACCCCTTGTAATTATATAAAATATATAAATAGATAAAATGAAAGGTACATAGAAGGAATCTCATAAAATAATAAAAGAAAAATAGAAAACCATAATAAAATCTCATAAATAATCCCAAACAAGAGACGAAGGTAATCTCCACATGCATAGCCCATGTTTGTATAATAAGTATTCAATTATATCCAAAGGTATATAGATAATTTATATCATCATACCACCAATAATAAATTCTAGGTAGTTTGGACAATGTCTCATTACTATGATCCAAAACCGATGGATCCATAACTCTAGTGGAGGACATTCTACCGAATGGATCTCAATGATTATGGAGTTCCACTGAATAGATAAAGTACATACAACCTATTGTATTATGGTTTGTACCGAATCGACTTGAGTAAAGAGTATGGGGGACCAAACCATGGTCTCAATTTGGATTACCTTCCCCAGAACCACCTTGATGATACATGACAACCACTTCCTTTGTATATAATCACCTGTAGAAGTGTCACTCGCAATATTCTTCTCATTGTATCTCGTATTGAAGAAAATAATATACTATCACATTCTATATAGATATCTACTTAGGATATACTCATCATGAGAAAAAATAAATGTCATGAAAAATGTGGTACTCTAGCAGATATTATTTAGAGAAGTACATGGTGTGTACGTCAGTTCAACTAGCATGTGACATCACCTTTCCCTCATATTGGGATGATATGCCATAACAATCACAATTTACATCTATTACAGTGTTTGAATCAAACACTTGGGGCCTATATATGTCCTCACTATCCATACCAATGCACATCGGTCATGCCCATGTACACTATCTGTGTCTTAGTACATGGTCATACATTTCAACCACAACAATAATCATGTGATGAGTCATTACCAATCACATGTACCCTCGAATTATATAATGAGTCTCTAGTTTAGTGTCATGTGTTATGTATGATACATATAATTAATGTGATCATTTTCATCACAAAGCCTCTAGATTCCATAGACGGGGGACTACATGAAATGAAATATTGTAAACTATATAATCTACAAAATATAGAGCTTGATCCTCATGCAGTTACTCGATTCACCCATTCCATTGAAAATATAGTTGTTCCACTAATTGATTGTGAATCTTCTCCATCCATTTATACATCACCTTTAGTGACTGAAAATCAAAATCAGATAACCTGTCCAAGATTATTGAATGTTTCTTCCATCATTAGTTGTTCTAGAACCCATAATCATCACCCCATACACATAAACACACAATGTGATTTCCCAAAATCATCAATAATGATGTAGATTAATAAAACACTATGAATAAAACAATTTTTATTATTATCAAACCAATCTTGATAATGTCAAAAAATAATACTCATAGTCGAATTATGATTATCATAAATAATAATGGACAAAAATCCAACAACTATTTCTAACAGTCATTGTTTGATGATGTGATTGCATCATACATTCATAATGTTAGGATAAATTGTGTTATAATTGAATAATGAATGTAAATACATTTAAAAAAATTATATTTTCCTCTAGTTTCATTAAATGAATGTAATTCATTGGTTAAGATAAAGAAAAATAATAATTCCACACTTACCAAATCAAAATTACTGAAAATAAAAATGACATGTCATAATAAGATTATGAATCTATCATTGGAAAATAATTAATCCACCACTATTGAAGAATATATAATAAATTTAGTGACTACCTCTTGATTCACCTTGACATGATGACCATTTTTCTGTAAAACCAATCCACCAATGAATAATTATTATGTACTTATTTTTAATGTCCCATGGTTATGAGGATAACACTGAATATATTCAATAATATGTTATTTATAAATATAGGATTAGATTAGGTCATTTAATTGAGATAAATATATGCGTTATTTATTTTATTAAATATACCCACCAATGGTCATCTCACATAGAATGTCTAATGTCAATGAACATTACATCACTCAAAGGATAAACTCTATTATTCGAAATAATTTATGGTCTTGAATTTCCCATCTGATGCCCCAGAACATGAGAGGGCCTTTTCAACATAATTGATTAATGAGAATGAATTAAAATATATTAATATTTTTAATATATTAATTCATGGGTCATGTGACTCCCAAATATCTTGTTGTCTCTAAGAAAAAATCCATACAAATATATAGAAATGTTTAAATCACTAATCCAAGAAACATTTGTAGTTAAAATAAATATATATTAAAATTCAATAGTAGGTTTTGGGCCTTCTCAACATGCACTTTGTGAATTATTATAATTCCTTTAGTTGAAGGCACAAATGAATTTTAATATATGTATAAAAGGATGATCCCTTATATAATGGGTTCATTTCCCTTATTCGTGGATAAATAAAATCATAAAAATTATACCATATAAATTGTGATGTCTATGTGGATATAAAAAATTATAATTAAAAAAAATTAGATTACATATAGAACCTACCACATATTTTCATTCAATAGTAACTAATTTTCATTCACCCTATGATCCTTTGGTGTGTTTGAAATTTTCTATAAGAAGTTGTTATTATTATATTTTATGTTCTTTTTGAATCTATGTAAATGAAAATACTATTTTTAATTGTGAGGGTGGTTCATCGATGTCACATGGGAATGAGAATCATTAATCATTTTTAATGTTTTCCTCAACCATTCTATGAATTAACATACTATTCTAGGGAACCAATTGATAATGATTTGATGTGATCTGGTGATCTGATCCATATTGATTATATAAATAGTATTGCAGGTCAGTGAAAAAAACTATATATATTGATTTTTATTATATAGTAGTATCCTCATTATTACATTTATTACTCATTTTTAGTATCCATGTATTTATATTTATAACTATGTAAGGAGCTATTAATTTGGCACAAGTAAGGTTCCATGAGTGTTCATCACGTAGAGAAACTTATTAAATAGATTTTATTTTGATGTGGTGGGAAAATTTAGCTAATAATAGATAAATAAAATTGGAAAAAAGAGTTCATACAATGAGATATTATGGTGTATAAATGAACAATTTACAAAACGACTTCCCCTTGTATTTAATCACTTGTAATATAGGGGTTTAATTAAATATATTTATCCATCAGTGTTCATAATGCCGCATGATTTTAAAAGGGGAACATTATTTTTGATAGTGTATATGTAATAACACCATGATTAAAAGATAATGTAACATGATGATACATTAATATATATTTATTTTAAAAAATACTCAACCACATTTATTGTTTGAAATTTATGAAATGTTGTGTTTCTATGAAACATGATTGTCTCTTAAAAAGAATTATTTTAGCCTTACTATTATTACATGAAAGTGATGTTTTATGGAATGAATATGAATAGATATATTTTTAAAATAACGTGGTCTAAAATTTTTTGAAATAAAAATAATGGATATATAATTAATAAAAATAAATTAAGAATCTTTTAAATGAAAATTAATTTTTTTAATTTGTTTTCCTAAATTGTTGTTTCATTACACATTGTGAATATACATTAAAATTAATTTTACCACTTGTTTAAATTTTATTTTAACAAAATTTCATCATTTTTGAAATAATATTTTTAAAATTAACTTATATTGAATTTTAATGAATTTAATGAAATGAATAATTTTTTTATAAATAGTTCAAAATAGTAGTTTTTATTAAAAATTATCATTTCATTTAATAAATATAACTTTTTAGTTTATTTTGATAAATTTTCTTATAATATAAACAACTTATGTTTTTGTAATAAATTTATCATTTATATTTGATATTATAATTTTGATACTTATTGGAATTTTCTATTTGTAAAATTGATTTATTATCTCATTTGTGGGTTTTATTTTAAATTACAAATTTCAAATAATGAATGAATAATTATAAAAAATGATTTATATATATGGAATTATAATTATTAATATTATGTAATTTAGTCCATTTATTTTCTTCTCAAAATAATTTACTAAAATAGTAATAAATAAATTAACGTGATTAAAGATAAAACCGTCTTTTGGGATTTACATGTACTTGTATAAAAATTAATTTTACGCATATGTTGAATTTTTTTTGATAATTTTTTTAATATTTATAATACATTTTTCAAAACTGTCATATGAGGAACATTTTATATTTGGATTAATGGATAAATAACCAAGGTTAAAAACTGAAATAATAGTAGTAAAAATTATATTGTTAAATATTAGTAAAATTAAACTAAAATTAATAAAATATATAAGAAATGAGTCATGTTTATTTAGATATTTCTATTAATAAAAAATTTATTCAAAAAAATTATTTTTCAGTTTCTTTTTCAATTGGGATGTGTGATACATCCCACTATTAAATAGTTTACTGTATTTTAAAAAATATTACTCCCCCTGAATTATAAAAGGTAACTTACTCCCCTTACTTATCCAAGCCACTCATGCCAATTGTATCAAATAAAATATTATAAAACACATCCCAATCATCTTATTTCCAAATTATATATATTCCATTTTTCTTATTTTCATCCATTGGGTCCAAAAGAAGAGATCCAAATGAGTAATGTCTATGAGAAGAAAACTATATGCACTGGGCTAAATAATTATATTTCTTCTTTTACAACAAATAATTATGTCTTGGAAGTTATAATATAATAAAACCATTATTTCCCATATAATTATATATTATTATTTTTAGGGTATAATATTTATCGATCTCCACTTACATCAAATTTTATTTGAAACTGTCAATCATTTATAAGGCAGACTAATGCCCGGTGAACTGGTGTCTTTATTTATCCATTAACACTTCATACACTGGGATATAATGATCAATATATTTTATATATATAATATTTAGGATATAATTATACTTATGATGTTATAATATCATATATACCTTTTCATATATATTTTTTAATATACAATATCATCGCTTGTGTGTACAGTGGAATACCGCCTCATAATGTGATTTGATTCATTATTTACACACACTTTACATGGAAAGTAATAATTATATAATTAATGAATATATGTGATGTATATGGAATTATATAACTCATGGAAAATTTTTCTATCATTCACTTCTCACACATTCACCCTTTCAATGAATGATATCGTTGTCCGTGCGTATATAATTCTTATCATCTCAATAAAGCGACTAAATTCATTTTCTTTTTATGATTTCGAAGAATGGTTAAAAAGTTATATCTAATGAAAAAAAAATAATTAATATATTAATATTATTTTTTTATACATTTAATCAATGTCTTATATGAATGATCATCAACATTGAAGAAAAATCACGCATGAGAAAAATGAAATTATCACACGAAATAAAAAATGAAATATTAATAACAAAAGGTTGGTGAAATGCCATAGTAAGAGAAGATATGGAATTATATATATGAGTATAATTATTTAATATATTATTAAACATATATATATATATTATACATTACATACGGTTATGTTTAAATAAATTCAGACTTGGGGTAAGAGCTTCTCTTCTCACTTTAACATCCATGAGACATATGCCATATTCACAAATTATTCATCTATGTGGTGTATATATATATTTATATGTTATATCTTTATATTATTTATATTAATGGTATTTATAGTTTAATTTTATGTAATTAAATTCACATATATTATTATACAATCATTAATTAAGTGGTACCATTGTAATTCACACTCAAATAATTGTTCGGTATTATTTATGTTTATGTATTCTTTTAAGGAATTATTTGAAATTTAATAACTCAATATATATTATTTTTCTCCAAATATCATGTAATAGTATGTTATACCCAAATTTTTTACTTAATATTATTGATAAAATGTTTTTAACAAAATATGGCGTCTCTATTCAGTCAAAAAATATTGTTTTAACTAAATCCATGTTTTATTGAAATGTTTTTTCCATTATCCAAATCAATTATTTTGTAAAATTTTAACCATTATTGAATTATTACTAAATTATTTTAAATGAATGTCCATTTTGTTTTCCAAACAAGGCATGTATTTTTTATATCATAAATGCGAAAGGAGTATTGGCTTTAACATACACATAATAATTAAAAATTACCACTATTATGACCAATAATTGTTATAAATAATTGGTTAAATGTTTCAAAGATAACATTAAATGATAATTATTTTCAATTTTTTTTATCATTTTATATTTAATGGTGATTTTAAATCTGTATATGTTAGTCTCCTCAAGAATTTTTATAATGATCTTTTAATGTAAATTTTTTTATCCACCAAAATAGTACATATTTTACATACGATACAGTAGGGATTAATTGTAATGAAACTATAATTATTTTTTCTCTATATTCTTTAATGATAGTTTGATTAGTTGTGATCTATTGTATTTAAAATCACTATATTACTCTAGATATTTTATGATTATGTTTATTTATTGGGGTATGTGTTATCATTTGTTATGTACTTTTATCTACATTAATATTTATGTTTATTATGATTTATATATTATAAATTAGGAATGATATTGACTTAGTATGTAAATATTATGACCCATTTATAGATATCCAATGAATGGATCAAAAGGTCTAATGAGAAAAATTGTTTAGAAATATTAAATGGGGGTTTCCCTCTATTTTAAAATGTCCATTGAAATGCCTTGGAATCATTTTTATCATTTCAGAAATTAAAAATTCCTTCATTATGAGATCATTTAATGATTTCTATTTTATTATTGGGATAGTCAGAGTATTAATAGAAATGATTCAAGATCATGGGATTATGTTTATGGAATTATTTAATCATTATTTATTCCTACTGTAATATTGTAATGATTTTATCCAAATATAATTTGTTTCATCAATTTACCTTACCATATTGATTATGCTTATATATTTATGATATCATCCATTATATTCATATTGTTAATGATCATACTAGATCAACCCTTTCTTAGGTTTTATTTTCCCCAGGATACCAGGAATTTTATTTGGATTTATATAGAGGTATATTCTACAAAGTAATATGGTATTATCAATTAATTAAATTGGGTAATTTACTTTTTCAATATTATGGCCAATTTCAAGTATGAATCTAGTTGTCTATGATAAAAAAAATAAATTTCCCATGATTAAATGATACCTTAATTCATATTATAATTTAAAAATTAACCGAATACTCTGGGATAATTTAGTTATGGTATTTAAAGATTCCATTAGAGAACATTTTTTAGGATCATTTAGAACAAGAATTAGGAAAACAATGATTATGTAATATGAATCTATGAAATAATTTAATAATATGTATAAATATAAGATAAAATACTAATCTTATGTTAAGGATGGAATTTTTTTCTTTCATAGAAATAAAATCTTATTTGGATTATAAATGTAAATATAGTTCAAAAATAAATTTAATTAGAAGTAATAATTTTGAATATTGATCTTCCGGATCGACTCGAGAATAAACCAGTACATGGAAACATTTTATACATTGCACCTATCTTGAAACTCATGTGATGATATTGTTAGAATATTTTAAATTTTTATTACAAAAAATATTAGGATTTTATAATAATTTTATTATTTGAAAAATTTTCTAATGATAAAATGTTTATGATTGTGATATTAGAGAAGAAAAAAATTTATAAATTTATATTTTTTGTTTGTCTATTTTTAGGAATATAGGTTATGTTTTATAATGTTTTGAGCTCATATATTATATAGAATTTTTTATATAAGTATCATTAATGATGTAATGTAAACAACATCAATTCACATATATAACGCAAGGATATCCCTCATGGGGAAGATAATTATGTTGGATGTAAATCTATAGACACAAATAATCAAATTATAACCATATTAGGGAAGAAGATATAGGTTATGAGAAATAAAATATCTTATATAGACTAGCCTAATGACCCCCCTTTAAGTGTAACAATGTTTATATTTTTTATGAATCATACAACTCCATAATTTAATTACACTAAAATTATATTTGTAGTTGAGAAATAGAACAGTTCTTTAAAAATGATATTCCATTATTTGTGATGCAATGAAAGGGTAAATGTTGTCATATAATTTTATTATCACTTATGTGACGCATATCAATAGAGGTTATTGATTCAAATACTATATATTAAGAAGTAATATAATAAATTGAATGGATGTATTTTATGTTATTTTTATTTGAAAAGTATTTTCCTTATGAGTAACATGTGTATATGAAAGACAATTCCTGAGTCTAAGAAGAAAATTTAATATAAAAAAGTTAATAATTATGAATCCAACATTACAAGGTTATAAAGGAATTATATGAACTATTCACATAATCCAAGGAGTTTTATTGAACATTAAATATAGGGGTTAAAACCATTCACTAGAAATTCGCTAGTCTCCAAAATTTTAACATCATATTATTATAAAGTATCATGATTTTTCATGATAGAGAAATAATTTTCCATGTCTTATAGCTTATAACGTATGAAATGGAATAAGATGATAATAGATAAAAACAATGAAAAATAGAATAATGGAACGAGGTATATTAATGATTTTTTAATTTTGGAATGAAACACCATGACACTTTGTTGAAGAGAATAAGAGTTTTCTATATGTTTTGTGGGAAACAACGCCATGTTCATGATTTCATGGCAGAGAAATAAATTTCCAATGATCCATGATTCATCAATATAAAGATGGGACAATAATAAAATGAATGAATCCATTATCTAGTGAATTTATCTATAATAATAAAATATATAAAGGGTATGGATATGCTATTAATATAGACGTGGTTGAAAGATTAATGTGATTATGTATTCGGATTAAGGATTAATGTTATAAAACTCTTTTATCAATGATATTCTCATTATATGAACAATTTAATGGAAAATTACTATACTACATTAGTATTTCATTAATGAATTGGATGCATATGTTCAATGGTACCATGAAAAGTGATTTAGTAGGAAGTTGATATTTTTTGGAAATACATGATTACTAAAGGATAACCTTTCATATGTTCCTGATGTTGGGATAATAATGATAATGATATGTTTATGGGGTAGGATTAGTGACATTAAGATTTTTTGAGTGATTTTATTGTTTATGTTTTATTTACGTGAGTTTACTAAATGTTTATACGCATGGAATATATTTGAAAATATGATATTTTATTTTCAAAATAATGCATTTTTTTCATCGAGGTATTATAGTGGCCATGTTATTCACATATGTGGAATGTGACATTAATATTCAATTTTTTATAGGGAATATAATGTTGATTTATTGAGGTCACATTTAAATTTTTGGACTTTCAATACAGTTACCCATGTTTTAGATGAGTGTTAATGATAAAGATTCATTAAATGGATTTCACCGAGTTTTGAGTGTTTTCATTTAGTTATAAATGATTAATGTATTATATTGTATAACATGTGAATAAATTTTTGTTTTTAGTAAAGATAAGATGAATATTTTGTTTCTATTATATAGATCTTATGATCAAATATATGTTAGTTTTAGTGATTTAGGAGTAAAAAAACCAAGAAGGATATTCATTTCATGGACTATGAAATTATGTGGAATTATGTCTAATTTCATCCAATGGATGATATTAAAATTTTCACGCAAAAATATTTTATTATGTTCATATTCTAGATAGTAAAATAATTACTCAAATCTAGGTAAATGATCATGAAAAAATGTTATCTTAATACATTCATTTATGGTGAACCAATAGTCATTTATCTTATATTTTTTAATTGTGGTAACTGTATTTTTAATATCAATAACTTCTCTGTGATCAATCATCTCTATCACTCTCAATAATTATTTATGCTTATCTTGCATGATTAAAAATTCACATCACACCAATGTTCTCAATCATGAAATACAATACTATGATATTCCAAATTACCTTTGTATCGCCCTTTTATCAAGGGGATGTTCTACTGACCGGTTTTACTATTTGGGTTTCTTGAAATATTATTTTCTAATGTAAAACAGTTTTTTACAAGAAAGAATATTAAATTGTGAGGATGTAATTGGTTCAAGGTAGTATAATTTAAGGATTTGACATTTTATAAGAGGGAATTCATATTTGTTAATATATATGATACTGAAATCCATGATTATAATAGAATGCATCAAACTAATAATTTTTAATATATATATATTTAAATAAATTCATTATATTTTATTGCTAATGATGCATGAAATGTTTGGTTACTGAGAAAAAGAATACTTTATTAAAATATTATTTATTAAACATGACCCTTATATCGTAGTTGTTAAGATAAATGTTATGAATATGAATAAATATATAATGAAAATCATTTGTATAATAACATAATGTTTTCTAAATAATAGTATTTTTTAATGGAAGGTTCGTTGTAGTTTAAAAAAATATTAAAACTAATTTTAGATATTTTTGAATGATTATTTTATAAAATAAATTATTTTTTGTAATTATAT
This sequence comes from Viscum album, assembly GCA_963277665.1. NCBI lineage: Eukaryota > Viridiplantae > Streptophyta > Magnoliopsida > Santalales > Viscaceae > Viscum > Viscum album. The sequence continues at coordinate 1,252,998,242 of OY728157.1, read as the reverse complement.
TGTGAAAATTATATTATTTTGGTTATTTTTTATTATTTTATAACAAAATAACTCTTTCAATTAATAATAATAAACACTGGTTTTTATTGATAATTTTCATTTAATTTAAATAAATTATCGGTTCCATTTTCCACAATTTCATTTAATGAGAAATTATTTAAATAATAATATAATAAATAAAACATTGGTAAGTAGAATCAATTTTATATTGATTTTTTGTTTTAATATATTCATTAATTATGTGAATTTTCTCTTTGGATGCCTGCTTTTTTCGTCGCCTCTAGGGGTTTAATTTTAAATTTAATTTTCCCAATTTTCTAGGAAAATTAGATAAAATATATTCCATATATGGAATAATATTAATTAAAATTAGTTATCAAGATAATTTTTTATATCTATGCAAAATATATTGTAAAAATATAAATAAATTAATAAAAATGGTTATAGTTAAAATGAGTTTATGTTTACGACATGCACATTAGTTAAAATTAATTTCCCACATTATTATTTTATTTATATAAAAAAATTTATTCAATGTTTATAACATTTTGGTCCAAATTATCATATAAGGATAATTTTATTTTATGATTAATGGTCAATTTACCTCAGATAAAAATAATAATTATCGTAGTGAATACAAAAAATGGAAATGTTTGCAAACTTAAATTCTAATGAATTGCAAGTTTAAAAAATATATTACATTATTTTTTTATTTTTTTACCTCATATATTAAAATATTATTTATTTAATAATTTTGGTGGATCTTGGGATAGAGTGAATTCCCACTGTTAAATAGTTTTTGGTATTTTCCAAAAACCAACTCTACTTCAATTATAAAATAAAACATATTATAATGACTTATTCAAACCAATAATTCCATTAATCAATACCAAACCATAAAAAACATCCCTAAAACCCTTATATGCATTATATAGATTTTATTTCTCCTCAAAATACTAACTCTATTGCCCTAAAAAAGAGATCAAAACAGGGTTTCTCTAAGAGTAAGTAATTTTTTTCAGAATTATCATTATATATTTTTCTTATTTCAAAACTGTGAATTATATATTAAAAAAAATATATATTAAAAATATTTCTACCATATAATATTTTGTTATTATGATTATTCAATAATATTTATTGATATCCACTTACATTAAATGGGAACTAAAATCATCATTCATGTTTATGATGAACTACCACCTCGCAAACTGATATAACTGATTTCCATCATAACAACTCATAATCATATATAATTATGTATTTAGTATATATATATATAATATTTGTTTTATCATTATAATTTTTGAGTTATAATATCTCATTTACATTCTTATATTCAATTCTATTTAAAAATTGAAAACATTCTACGTGGGTACTGCAGACTAAATCCTCCCAATGTTATGTGATTTTTTTCATTAATGCTTAAATGGTAAGTAATATAATTTTTTTTATGAATATTAGTGATATATATGATGTTATAAAAATTATTTTAAAATAAAATATCATACATTTATTTAAACATTAACAATTTTATGGAATGGTATATCTTCTTTGTGCGTACGTATGACCTATCATCTCCATGAAGTGATGTGATTTTTTTTCATTTTTCAATTATAAAAAATTATTATAATCAAATTTATAAATAAAAAAATATTTCCAACATTAATATAATCATGTATATAATGTAACTATATCCCATGTACAATATCCATTTTATTAATGAAAAAACTTATACTAGAGAATAAGATTATTTAAAACTAAAAAAATGAAAATTATGAAATATTATTAAAAAATAGGTGGTAAAACATGATAATATTATCATATTTTGTATGATGTATTTTTTATGGTTATTTAATAAATTTATAGTAAATAAATTTTTATTATTTATGAGTCACAAACATGTATATGGTTAATCACACCTATGATATGGGTTTCCCGTCTCAAATTTACTTCTATGAGTAATATTTAATTTTCACAACTTACTCAGTCACGTGAGGTTCCTATGTACCTTTATTATATTTTAAATAATTAATATATTTATCTTCTATGTATTAAATTTATCATTTATTATAATTTATTTTATGGGTCTTAATTTTCAAAAGTTACCAAAGCGGAAGGGGTGTATTTCACAATCTAATAATTTTCATGTCTGTTTATGTTTATATATTGTAACACCCTAACCCCTCAAGGCTGGAGACAGTGCATTACATGTGATATTGGATTGGTTTAAAGGAATGAAAAATCCTGAAGGAAGGATCAATTTAGTATTCTTGAAGAATCTAATCACATAGATGTAACACAAATTACATTGGAAAAGGTTACAAAATACAATACATAACAAAGCTAAAAACTGCAACCACATGAACTCAATAAATGTTATCTTATTCTTCACATGTTGAAATTAAAAAATTAAAATATTGAGCTCAAATTCTCAGTAAGGGTTAAAAAGTGATGAAGCATGAATACAATAATAACTTAATTGTAAACAATTTGAACTAATTAATAAGGCATGGTGAATAAATGAAAACTCACGCAAATAATAAACTGACAATGAAACTGCATCCATAGATTTTGTTCATAGTGAGAAACTCATGAATAGTAATAAATGATAATGTATAATGAGAATTATTATTTATTTTATGTCATTGATCTGGAACATGAAACCATAATTCCTTAAAAATGGTTTAGTTCTATTGGTAGAAACATGTAAATTTTTTGGAAAAAAATCGAAGGGTTTGTCACCAACTGATTTGTCTCAAGAGACCTACCAATGCATCAAGGGGATTTAGTGGGCCCAAACGACCACTAAATCCAAAGAATTATTTATAAATTCTTTCAATACATGATAAAATATGTATTTACATTATTCTTATTGAATAGAGCATATGGATTCATCAACATTTCCATAGTCAAATCAACATTCAAAATAAATACCATATGTAGAGTGGTATATGACATAGAAAATAATAATATCCATGTTATGAGAAAATAGACATATAAATGGAATATAATTTTAATTTAAAGGTGATATAAAATGGTCATTATGTGCACTACATAAGAAATAGTAGGTGCACAATACAAAGTAAGTCACATCGAAGTGAAAATTGAGACAAAGCTCATTACCACGTTGTAATCAATTGAGTCATATGACCAAAAGTTAATAACCACAAAATAAATTGATTAATACCATGAATAAAAATATAATCATGATAATATACCTCAAATTGAAGTACACCTATACTAAATATGATAACTAGGAGGCGAATAATGAAAATCCCACAGAAATGAATGTGAGATGTGAAACCCATTACAAACATTTCGGCATGGTAATGAGTGTTATTGTGAGGGTTTAATGAGAGTTAAAATGGTATTATATTATTTATATGTCATAAGGGATGTAGGTGAGAGCTTAGAAAACATACCCCATCATTAGGAATAAAAAATAAAAGAGCACAACATAGGGAAAATTCTTGATCAAAAGTGATAGAGAGGATCCCTTACAAGGATTGTGTCATTAGTGTGACGACGAATCAATGAAATATTTCTATCTAAAAAATAAAAACCCAAATAATATAATTGGTTATATATTAAAAAACAATTGTAGGTCATTAAAAAATATTATTGGATCAATGTATCCAATGAAATGGATGTTTAACTCAAAGAATGAAAATTGAGTTAAGCAATCCCTTACCATATGCTCGAAGGTGTTCTTGACTTGTTATTAATGACCTGAATAAAAAAATTAGGATTATTAATTCATAATTTCAAAACCAGTTATATATTTAAATAATTTATTATTAAACTTTTCAGTTCATTAAAAGCCTTTTTGATTAGTTATAAGGTTCAATTTCATTGTCCGGGTTCGTTTGATCACTTGGTTTTAAAAGATCGGTTCACTTATCTTCGAATTTTGATAAATATAAAAGATGGAATTGGTTGTCCAGAAATGAAGGTATATTATATTATTGAAATAAAAGGAGATTAAATGATTTTTAATTTAATTTGGTTACTTATAGTGAGGTTGGATTATTATATATATAACCTTAGTGACAACCGTTTTTGGTTAATCGGTGAGTTTGATTACAATGAACATGTTTTGCTTTATAAACTAATAAAATTTTTACAGAAGGATTAAATAACTAAAATAGTATGTATTAAAAATATAATAATCTGGTTCAACCATAACACAAATGGTTTCATGACCAGAATTAATGATTATAATAGAAATCAATAAACTATTGTCCTTGAATGTGCTAAATTAGTACATCCCAACGGTACATTCATTTCATCCAAATAAAGGGGGGGGGGGGAGGAGAGAAGATAATAAAATATACCATTAGCATAAAAAAATTCTAGAACATGTATGTTACTATAGTTATCATACAATTTTGGTGAAGGGAAGTCATGAAAGAAATAAAAAGAAAAGATCTTAAAAAGAAATGAATGAATTGAAAAGAGGAATATACCTCTTGAAACATCCTCCTTTGAGAACCTCTTAAGGGGAGAGGTTTTGGTATTTCGAAGTAGTTAGGAGCTTTTGGATGTGGGGGAGGATTTTGGGGAGAGACTCGGGAAGAATATTAGCAAGGAACAAATCTTGAGTGGTGTGAGAGAAGAGGGAGTGAGGGGGGGTTTTTATAGTGGAAGAGAAGAGTTTTCTTAATATAAAATTCATTAATTTATTATTTATCCATAAGTCAAGGAATAATGAGTATTCCATGACCAATAATAGTAATATTTTCATGTGAGTTACATATTTTGGTTCTTACATCACTCATGATGCTATGAATAGTTAATTTAAATTATAAGGTATTTATACGGTAAATTAATATATTTTACTATTCACCAAAAATTCAATTATTTCAGAAAAATACCAAAAATTCTCCATAGCCATTTCTTAACGTTTAGAATCATAAATAAAGTAATTTTTTTCTAAAATAATATTTTTAATATGATAAATTAAATATTTAATTAAATCCTTATTTATTCGAAATGTATAAACACTTAAAATATTCATCTTCATTTTAAGGTGTCTAAATTCATTTATACACTCAAGTGTATGGATATAATTCATAACAGTCATATTAATATTCATAAGGGTATGTTACTATTCATAAGGGTAGGTTAATATTCATAAGGTTAGGTCAATATTCCCTGAAAATTAAGTTATTTTTATCACACTATAATAATCATCTTTATCACAACCATGTATGTTAGATTTTTATAATTCAAATCACCGAGCTGAAAAATTTATGTTTAATGGCTAGGTTATGGCTATCTCCTATAAGTAACCTTGTTTTGTTCCATAGAGGCTTATCAATTCATTAAATATAAGCTATAACTAAAATTTATTTTAGATAATAATAACATGAAGTGTTTGGGGTGCAACATTATTCCCTCCTTCAGAAATGTCATCCTCAAAATTTCATGTATGAAACTCACCAAAAAGGTGTGGGTGCTTCTTTTTCATATCATCCGCATGTAACTATATTTTTTCCCCATATTCTGGTTTCTCCAAACAACCTTTACTAGATGTGTTGTCTTATTTCTCAATACATTCTCCCTTGTGTCAAGAATCCTAATAGTCTTTTCACAGTATGACAAATCAGGTTCTAGTTCAATTTATTCATATTTGAGTACATGAATTGGGTCTGGCATGTATTTCTTCAACAATGACACATGGAACACATCATGGAAATTCGAGAGATTTGACGGCATCGCTAGACAGTAAGCTACAACTCTGATTCATTCTAGAATTTCAAATGGTCTGATATACCTGGGGCTCAGTTTCCCTTCCACACCGAACCATAAGAAACCCTTCCATGGAGATAATTTCAGAAAGACATGATATCCCACATGAAATTCCAAACCCTTTCACTAATTATAAGCATAACTCTTCTGCCTACTTTGTGCTGTTTTAATATGGGCTTGTATTATCTTCACCTATATTGTGGTCTCTTCAATAAGTTCTTGGCCTATATGTTTCCTCTCACCTACTTTGTCCCAACAAGTGGGAGTTCGACATCTTTTTTCATATAATGATACATATGGAGCCATTTGAACACAAGAATGGAAACTATTATTGTAGTAAAATTCCACCAAATTAAGGATTGATCCCATATACCTTGGAAGTCAATAGAGAATGACCTCAGCATGTCTTATAGAGTTTTAATAGTTTTTTCAGACATTCCATCAGTTTGGGGGTGATAATTAGTACTCATATGAAGCTCAGTATTCAAATACATTTGGATACTTTTACATAATTTTGATGTAAATCAGGGATATTGATCAAATACAATCGATATAGGTGTACCATTACGTCTAACAACTTCATTAATATAAAGTCTTTCCAAGTGGTCAAGTGGAAAATCCTCTCTTATATGAAGAAAATGTGCTGATTTTGTGAGGCATCAACAATTACCCATACTGCATCATTCCTTCTAGGTGTCCTTGGTAGTCCGGCGACAAAATCCATCGTAATGTTATCCCACTTTCACATAGGTATAGGTAGAGGTTGCATCACTCCTTTGGGATGTTGTCTCTCTGCCTTCACTTTTTGAAAACTTGAATCATGACATGTAGTCAGAAATTTCCCTCTTCATATTATCTCACCATAAATATTCCTTCAATTCTCTATACATCGTGGTGATACCTGGGTTTATAGAGAAATTTGAGCAATGGGAATCATCTAATAGTTCCCTTTTTAGCTCAGGTACTGATAGAGCGCATAACCTCTTCCAAAATTTCAGAACTCCTTCTTCATACACGAAGTTAGCTAATCTCCCATCCTTGAAAGAATTAATTTTCTTGTGCAGGTTCTCATCATATGATTGGGATATTTTTATATTCTCTAATAATGATGGGTTTTCAATCATTTGAAAGAGGAAATATGTTTCCCATTCCTTGATAATTCATATATCCATATATAGTAGATCCAAAAATATAGGATCTCTCTAAATCCTCCTTTGAGTCAGAAGTCCATGATCTTTCCGGTTTAATGAATGTGAAACCTTATTCACCTTTCCCGGGTGGTATTCTATCCAATAATCATAATCTTTAAGTAACTCAAGCCATCTACTCTACCTCATGTTGAGTTCTTTTTGTGTAAAAATGCATTTCAAACTCTTGTGGTCTGTATAAATCTCACATCTTTTTCCATAGCGATAATGCCCCCATATTATCAGTGAAAAGATTACAGCTACTAACTCAACATCATGTGTTGGATCATTTTTCCCATGAGTCTTAAACTGTCTTGATTCATATGCAATAACTTTAACATTTTTCATAAGGATGCAACCTAGTCTATTCTTTGATGCATCACTATATATTACAAATCTACCACTTCCAGATGGAAGAGTCAAAATTGGAGCATTGAATAATATTATTTTAAATTATTTGAATCATTCTATACATTATTTAGTCCACACAATCTTAACTTCTTTACGTGTGATCATGGTTTGTGGGTTAGCCTGTCAGGCATAATTTTGAACGAAAGGCCGATAGTAACCTGCTAAGCCCACAAAACTGCATTCCTCAGTTATGTTTGTTGGCATGGGACAATCTTGGATTTCCTTTTTGTTTGCAGGGTCAACTATGATTTCATCCTTAAAGGAAATATAGCCTAGAAAATAAACCGATTAAAGCAAGAATTCAAACTTACTAAACTTCCAATATAATTTATTTCTTCTAAGTGTTCTTAGAATAATCTGTAAGTGATTCTCATGGTCTTTATATATTTTTGAGTATACGAGGATATCATCGATGAATTATACAACAATGTTATAATGATATTACTTGAAAAATCTATTCATTAAATCCATGAAAACAGAGGGTTCATTTGTCAGTACAAAAGGCATCACTGTAAACTGGTAATGCCCATACCCGGTTCAAAATGTTGTCTTAGGAATATCTTCATCCCTCACACACAACTGATGATATCTGTATCGTAGTTAAATCCTTGAAAATTATTGAGCTCCATGATTTTGATCAAATAAATCATCAATCCAAGGGAGAGGATAATTATTATTTATTTTAATAGCATTGATTTATCTGTAATCAATGCAAAGCTACATGGATAAATCATTATTCTTGAAAAAGAGGATATGGGCTCCCCATGGAGAAAACATTGGTTGGATAAATCCTTTTTCACTCAAATCCCTTACTTGGTTCTTTATCTCTAGTAAATATATAGTGGCCATTCTATAGGGAATAATTGATATAGGTCTTGCATCAGGAATTAAATCAATAGAGAAATCAACTTCCCACTCTGGTGGATGCCCTGGTAAATCATCTGGAAATACATCAATGTATTCATTCACTATGTGCACATCTTCAATTTTATGATTTCTTTCCTTGACCATAGATACTATTTTATCTTCCTCTATAATTATTGCATTCATTAGAGCTACTGGGGGTGGTTCTAGAATAGAATCAGGTAGTGAATTTTCTTCCCTAAATACAAGGGATTATACGCCATTTTAAAAAATGTTAACATCCTTCTTCTTAAAATAAATCATTGCATCATAATTTGATAGATAATCCATACTGAGAATTATATCAAATTCAATCATTGGCATGATGATAAGTTTAAAAACAAAAGAATGTTTCGGTGTCTGGTGGGGGGCTAATCAACATGCCTTTGTTGCAATGATACATCCCCTTGGAGTTTTGACTGACAACTCCTTTATTAAATCAAATTGGAAATATCTAATTTTCATGGAAAAAAAGGAAGATATAAATGAATTTTATGATCCAGATTCAAATAATTTGTTGGCCATGTTTGAGGAAACAATTAAAGTACCATCCACCACATCATTAAGAACTTCAACCTTTGCGGTTTTAATCACATATGCTCTCACTTGTTCTCTTTTCTTTTTCTTAGAAATGTTTCCTTGGGGATTAAGAAAATCATTTGAATAGTGTCCCATATCTATAAAATTTTAGAATTGAATATCATTGAATTTTTTCATCCCCATGCATTCATCAGATCGATGACCCTTTTCTCTATAGTTATAGCACACTCCCATGTCTTTAAAGCATTTACCAAGATGATTCTTTCCACAGTTCTCACATAATAGGAATATATTTGTTCCCTTACTCTTCATTGGTTCTTGTCCTTTTCCTTTATTTTCATAGTACCGCTTATTATCTTGGTTTCCTTTGAAAAGTTTTTATTTAGAAAAATCCATCTCTATTTTGATATCACTTGATAAAATTTCATCATATGATGAATATTATTGAAAAGCAAGTTCCCTTCGAAAGCATGGCTTAATACCTTCATATAAATTTTCCATCTTGTTTGCCGAGTCACATACGTAATCTATGTCATACCTAGCTAGCCTTGTGAATGTAGCCTCATACTCTGCAACACTGTCTTCTTCCCTTTATTTTATGTTAAGGAATTTCCTCTTCATTTTAGTTCGTTGCTCACAAGGGAAATATTTTTTGGATAATATTTCTTTAAAAGTACTACATTCCATATCTATTATATCTTCTTCCACCATGGTATTCTAAATCAAGGACCACCATTGATCAACATCACCCATGAGACAATATACTTCTAGTACCACCTTTTTATTTTTATTGCAACTTAATGCCATGAATATCATTTCAAGGGATTTGAGCCATTGCTCAGCAATCACTGGGTTAGTTTTCCCACTAAAATATGGGGGCTTCTGCCACATGAAATGATCCAACATTGGTGTTGAATAGTTATTCATTACAACCTGAGTATATTGTCCCAATATGGTCGTGATCTGATCTACTCCAACATTGACTATGTTAACTTGCTCAGTAGGGAAATCCCAACCTTGCCCACGAGTATTGATTACCCATCTTCCATTAGACGCAATTTATAAATAATGGGATACACTTGATTAGTTTATGAATATCAAATAGAAAATCACACAACATAGATTGAAATTATATTCATAGATAATCTTATAAACATGGATTCTCTAAGGAAAAATTTACATTAAACACCTTCATAATGGATTATAATGAAAATGTGAATTATCATAAAAATATCCCCTAGGAGTTTCATAACCATGAGGACAACAAGGCCCATTTTCATGCACCATTTCCCATTCGAGTCTATCTCAAAGTGGTGTTTTCGGGGTTTACCCCTAGATATATCTATCCCAGAGCTGCCTCTACCTGCTCGTATCAAGATAAAGACTTATTTCATTAAATATCCTCATAATGTTGTCCTTACCAATATACCAGGATGTTCTTTTATGTTTATCCTCAAATACTACATTTGGTATTTGTTCCCTACTATACATTTCTTACTCTAGTTTCCATGATTCCTTCTAAATTTCCATTTAATACCAAATGTAACACCCCAACCCCACTAGGATCGAGAGGTGCATTACTTGTGATATTGGAATGGTTATAAGGATAGGAAAATCAAAAAGGAACAATAAGTTTTGTAGTCTTGATGAAACTAAATACATAGGTGTAACAAGAATTACATTGGAAAAGGTTAAAATATTCCATACATAACAAAACTACAAACTACAACCACATAAACTCAATAAATGTTCTCTTCATCATCACATGTTGTAAGAAAAAAATGAATGGGGTGAGCTCAAATGCTCAGTAAGGGTTACAAATTGTAGATTCATGAATAAAAAAATAACTGAATTGTAAACTATTTTACATAATCAATATGGCATGGTGAATAAATGAAAACTCACACCATTAATAAATTGAGAATGAAACTGCATCCATAGATATTTTCATAGTGAAAAACTCATGGACAATAATAACTGATAGTGAATAATGAGAATTATTATTAATTGGATTTCATGTACCTAGAACATTAAAAAATAATACCGTAAAAATGGTTTAGTTTTATTGGTAGAAACCCATATGATTTTTGGAAACAAACTCGAAGGGTTTGTCGCCAACAGATTTTTCTCAAGAGACCTAACAATGCATCGAGGGCCTGTAGCGGGCCCCAACCACCTCTACATCCAAATCATTCTTTATAAATATATTCAATACAATTGCAATATGTATTTACATTATCAGTATAGAATAGAGGATATAGATTCATCAGCATTTCCATAGTCAAATCAACATTCAAAATATATATTGTATGTAATGTGGTATACGACTTAGACTGTAGTCATATACATGTTATGAGAATATGGATATTTAAATGGAATATAATTTCAATTACAAATTTATCTAAAATGGACTGTATGTACACTACATAAGAATGAGTAGGTGCATAATACAAAGCAAGTCACAACGAAGTGAAAATTGAGACAAAGCTCGTTACCATGTTGTATTCAATTGAGTCGTATGAGAAAAAGTTAATAACCACAAAATTAATCATAGAATACCATGAATATAAATATAATAATGATAATATACATCAAATTATTGTTTACCTATACTACATATGAGAAATAAGCGGAAAACCATGAAAATCTCACAGAAATGAAAGTGAGATGTGAAACACCGTACACAAATTTTTGAATTGTAACAAGTGTTATTGTGAGGGTTTAATGAGAGGTAAACAGGTAACGTATTATTTATATGTCACAAGGGATGTATGGGGTAGGTGAGAAAACATACCCCCTAATTAGGAATTAAAAATAAAAGAGCAGAACATAGGGATGATTCTTGGACAAAAGTGACAGAGAGGATATCTTACAAAGATTGTGTCATTAGAGTGATGATGAATAAATTAAATATTTATGTGTGACAAATAAATTTCCACAAAATATAATTGTATATACAAAATAAAACAATCACAGGTCATTCAAACATATTCTTGGAACAATTTAACCAATGAAATAGATGTTTAACTCAAAGAATGAAAATTCAGTTAAGCAATCCCTTACCTTATGCTCGAAGGTGTTATTGACTTGTTAAAAAAGACGTAAAGAAAAAAATTAGGATTATTAATTCGTAATTTAATAACATATTATTTAGTTAAATGATTTATTATAAAAACTTCTAGTACATTAAAATCCTTTTTGATTAGTTATAAGGTTCAATTTTCATTGATCGGGCTCCTTTGATCACATGGTTTTAAAAGATCGGTTCACTTATATTCAAGTTGTGATAAATATGAAAGATAGAAGTGGTTGTCCATAAATGAAGATACATTCTATTAGTTAACATCAATGATATTAAATCGTTTTATATTTAATTTAGTTACATAGAGTGAGGTCATATTCTTATATATATATCCTCAGTGACAATCATTTTGGTTAATCGGTGGGTTTGATTACAATGAACATGTTTTGCTTTATAACATAATACCATTTTTACAAAAGTATTATTGAACTAAAATAATATGTATTCCATATAAATTAATCTGGTTCAACCACAACAAAAATTGTTTCATGACCAAAATAAATGATTAAAATGGAAATCGAGAAACTGTTTTCCTTGAATATGCTATATTAGAACATCTCAAACAGTACTTTCATTTCATCCAAATAAAGGGTGCCGAAAGGAGAGAAGATAATGAAATATCCCATAACATAAGAAAAAATGTTGTACATGAATGTTACTAGAGTTATCATACTCATTGGGTGAAGGGAGGTTAGGAATGAAATATAAAGAAATGATCTTAAAAAGAAATGAAGGGATTGAAAATAGCAATTTACCTCTTGAAAATTCCTCCTTTGAGAACCTCTTAAAGGGAGACGTTTCAGTATTTTGAAGAGGCTAGGATATTTTGGACATGGGGGGTGGGATAATGAGGAGTGACATGGGAAGAATATTTTCAATTCTTGAGTGGTGTGAGAGAAGAGGGAGTAAAGGGGGGTTTTATAGTGGAGGAGAGAGGAGTTTTCTTAATATAAAATTCATTAATTTATTATTTCCCCATAAGAAAAGGAATAGTGAGTATTTGATGACAATGAATAGTAATATATGCATGTGAGTTCTAGATTTGGGTTCTTACATCACTCATGGTTATAGGAATAGCTAATTTAAATTTTAATGCATTTATACGGTAAATTAATCTGTTTTACTACTCACAAAATATTCAAGTATTTCAGAAAAATCCCAAAAATTCACCATAACCATTTTTCTACATGTAGAATCCAAAAATGAAGTCCATTTTTCAAAAATAACTTTCTATATATGATTAATTAAATATTTAATTAAATCATTATTTAATCGAAATACATAAACACTTAAAATATTCCTCTTCTTTTTAAGGTGTCTAAATTAATTTATACACTCAAGCGTAAGGATATCAATCATATGATTCATATTAATATTCATAAGGGTAAGTTACTATTCATAAGGGTAGGTTACTATTCATAAGGGTAGGATATGATTCACTGAAAATTAAGTTAATTATATCAGACTCTAATTATCATCTTGATCACAACCGTGTGTGTTAGATTTTTAAAATTCAAATCACAGAGCTGATAAATTTATGTTTAATGCCTAGGTTAAGGATATATATTATATGTAACCATGTTTTGTTCCATAAAGGCTCAGTGATTCATGAAATATATGCTATAACTAAAATTTATTTAAGAGAAACATACCGTGAAGTGTTTGAGGTGCTACACGTATCATATTGGGGAATGATGTGATACTTCATAAACTATGTCTATATTATTATCGAATATTTATTAATTAAAATATTCACATAATAGATCCATATTTAATCTCTTTATTATCTCAAATGGCTTCTATATTTTTAATGAAATTCGACATTATTTCTCTCATTAGTGGAAGTTTCATTTTAATAAAAATGAATGTTTTCAAAATTAGTTTTTAAAATTCTTAAAATTATTTGTTAAATAAATTTATGGAATCATTTTACTTATTAAAATATTTTCCTTTTATAATTTTATATAACGACCGACTCAGATGCCACTAAAATGGTTTCTCGAGTAGGATGGTTACTAGGAATCAACCGTGCCTCCTCGTATGTTAAAGGTTGTCGACTAGCAGTGAGGCCATGCAGTTTAATTATGGCGAAACTATATCATCATATTATAGTTAGAAAATTGAGGAAATATCTATGTATCATATATATTGTAATACTAATCAATGTTTATTTTTTGTAAACAACAAAAATTGAAATGGTGTAATAGTAAAAATTTCATAAAATCCCAATAAACAATGAAATATAATACAACACTTGAAATACACTAGGTTGACTATAGCGGTATATGAGTACCAAATAAACTGAAAGCATGGGTACAAGGTTCTACAACTAACATCTATCCAGACCATGTACCCGGTCTCCAAAAACATTAAAATTGAACCTTTCTGATTAGTAGAAGCACACAAGAATCTCTGCTCGATCATGAAACATTTTTCCTTATCCCTATACACCATAAAACACATGCTCAACCTAAAAAGTAGACATAAGGTATAAACAGACACCAAGGAGCACGTGAAGTGGTGAGAGATATTATTAGTAGTCCACCCCAACAAGAAACATGTAATTTTGATGCTAATTGTGTATATAAAATCAACTAGATCAGCCATGTTGAGGAACAACCAAAAGGATATAAACCAAACGTGATCCCACAGTCCAAGCATATCTCCGTAATCCATGTCAACTGGGAAAGAGACACCATGGATGTCCACATATATATATTAATACATGTATAGTCCCATACAAATACATATATACATAACGATGAATATTATTGGTATGTGAATCAAATAACAAGAAACTACATCAGAAGTAGAACCTCTGGACCATAATCTCAGGAAAATATACACCCTATGAAACGAAACTGAGTTGTAAATTTTTCCAATCATTTCATGTACCATTAATTAGATATCTAGTTATGTCATCCCAATTTACATATACCTACTTCAGCCAATGCTATAAAAGTATACAAGCAAGATATATCAAGACATGGGATACTGATCCTACACGGGATTACCCATACATTCCTACAATAACCTATAAGGATATTGTATACATAAAATAAATCCTATAAATAATGCTACCATATACCGATGGTCAATCCCATGAAGATTACTTTATCCCATTTCAGCTTGCTTTGAGTAAACAAGTGTGTGACCTTAAGGGCCGGATACAAGGTATAACATACAAGGAATTAACATTGGCCTATGCAATGTAACCACAAGTATAAAATCTATCATTACCACACTATATAACAATTTGTTAGACCACAATGTGCCGGATCCATTGTATAACAACCAAAGAATCCACATCCGCCTATGCCTTGTAATCAAAAGTAAAACATCCATCACATCCACACCGTGTAACCATGTGTCAGAACACAATGGGATGTTTCCAAATAACTCATCCATGGAATCCACATAAGGAACTCTAGAACATGAAGGGATAGATCCATGGAACTCATAAAAGGAATCCACATAAAGTCCCATGTGCATCACGGTCTAAACCTAGTCTAGGAACTGGTTGGCATCATAGGAGCATGTCAACAACTCATAACATATGTGTGCTCAAGAAAGATAGAACCATGGGGGTATCAAGGCCCATGGAATCCCATAGAATCAAGAAACGAGGGGTATACTCAACCTAAGGCATCCACTACAACATTCCATACCCAATGGGAGTCATCCATGGTATTTACCAAACTAACAAGAATCATAAATGAGTATACCATCTCATGTAAACCATTTCATATTCAATCAAAAGAAATGGATATAACCACACATTAATCAAAGAATAATGATAGCTCAATCATCCCCACCACATATCAGAAGCCACAGAGTCCAACCAACACATTACTACATCAAAGAATCCATGTATCACTCATGGGTTAAACGAAAATGCATAAGGCTCAACACCAAAATCCTCGGTATCACCTATAAGTACCTGAAAAACCTCGGAGAAGCATGTATCAGATGCCGGATCCAAAGACAGAATATACATGTATCTCAAAAAAATACACCACATGCTATGCTTAATATCTACCAAACAAGATGCACCTCTGGTAAAAACACCTGCATTAGAAAAACTATGTCAGTTATATAAAACAAGTGAGGGTGGACCGAACGCCCAACCAAACACTCCAAAAATATCATAACAGGGTTTTTAGTTTTTAATGGGTTCTAGGTGTCAGCTGAACCCCATATTTTATAAAAAAATAATGTAAAAAATATGGTTGTTCATTAAATGGTCACCCTCTGGGTACCTTAATCCATGACTTGAAAAGCATCTTACTCAGGATTCTTCAAGAAAACATAAGTGATATAATCCTAATATGGTGATCCTATAATTGATACATAAGTTTGAGGAATCATATAAGGGAGTCCCTAGATCTTCATTAATGTGAATTCATCCATTTGGGGATCCTTAGATGCATCGGGTATTACGACCTCATAAGTTAGAATGGATCATCTCACAAGGGGAACGCCCTCAAAATAATAGGTTGTAGGATATTTCAAGTGGATAATCTCAGATCAAGGGTCTCAAATAGGTTGGTCCAAAAACCCAACTAACTATTCATATTCAATTCTCACCCTCTTAAGATGACTAAATTTAATAACTAGTCGATGAACTTTTCAATTTAGATAAAATCCCCAAAACACCCATTTAGAGTCCACAAAATCCACCACACGTTTCACCATCCTGATCTATGTGGAAAACCACTTAATAATGGAATACTCACGGGTCCAATTATGACATCACAGAAAGAAAAAATGAAATTCCCCAAGGGGTTACAATGCGATAGTACACGATGTGTAGCCTATGTACACATCCCGTACTCCTACATCCCAACATTGGTGTGTAACTATGTTGGCCTAGGGATGTACAAATCCTAGGAACACAGCATGAAAGCAACATAGGGTACATGCTCATGTTCCTCAACTGGTTTATCCTTTCACATGGCCAAGACATGTACGTATGCATGGCATGTCTCCCACATGTGGTATGGGCATGTACTCCACATGACCATGTACACCGACACGGGTAGAGCTACCCAGGTACTCGACTACATGAACAACTACTAGTCCATGGCGTGTATACCTCATACACAGTGTGTACCCATGAAATTCCATCTTCCACGAATAGAAAGAACCCACGGTGTGTCACCCTAGACTAAAAACCATGAAACTGAGATTCCTTGAAGGTGAAACCCTAAGATCTCCCAAACCCCCCATTTAAACACCCAAATAATCATTTTGGGCCACTAGGGACCTCATACATGCAAAAATTGGGATATAACATCATAAATTAATGAATTTAAATTTTTTTTTTAGAAAATATAAAATCATCTTACCTATGGGTGGAAACCGATAATGCTTCGCTCGATATCACTATCCCTGATCACTACACACTGACTCAACATGTCGAGGGCTTTGTAATGGTACCAAAAAATCCTTCCCTCCCCCTCTTTTCTAACATCCACCTTTTCTACCTCATCCAAACAACATATGAGTAAATTTAGGAGTGGAATTCATGGGAAGGATGAGGAAAGAAGAGAAAATGAATGGAAAAGAAATAAATGAATAAAAGAAAAATAAAAGATAATGGGTTCTGGTCTGACCCATGCTCCCGAACCGAGTTTGTGCCTAACATAGGATAAAATCTCTATTATGGACTCTACATCAGAGATATAATCTCCATAAAATTATTTCTTCAAAATATATGACCAAACGAATCTATATGAATAGTTTGATATTTAATTTAATTAATATAAAATATTTATTATTCCGGTAAAATTATAACATCTTGTATTTCTAGAATAAAATTATCCTAGGGTAAACACTCTAATCTAATGATCAAAGGAGTGGTTAGAAAAAATATATAATATAATCTGTTGGGAGAAAATCATATAACACACCCATACAAGTATTCGAAAAAAATTAAATTTATGCTCAAAACTGTTGTCTGAAAAAACATGGGTCCCTACAGAATCTAAATTATAAACCTTTTAATCTTAGAGAATCCCAGTAAATGGAACATCATCCATGATCTCATCTCAAGAATCTACACATCCAAGTAATCTAGAATATCCAAGGAACATCCTTGTAGAGATTACTACCATTTCCTACAAGGATGACATTTTAACTATGACAAATCTAGTAATCCCCACCATAGGAATACCCTTATCATCATCTGAAACCAAAATTCGAGCACAATGGCACATATAAATGCAAATTCTCAACTAAAAATGAGGGTTACCACCCCCAAATAGCGAATGATAAACTCCAAACCATATGTCATACCTTATTACGCTCCTTGAGAAAATCCACAATAGGGTTCCTCTTATAAAACTAGAAAAGACATTTAGTAGGAAAACGAGATCACTGTAGGGTTGAAGGCCTCTTAGAAAATTCATGACAACTCAATATAGTGCATGCTCAATTTTAATAGGAGTATACTAATATTAAACAACGGGTGTATATAAAAACCTATGAAAAGCCCTTTCTATTCTTTCAAAACATGAGCAAGATTCAGATATGGGTAAACCATATCACGGTAACCCTATATTTCATGATGCCACCTCAGCCACAAAGAAACATTCCAACACAACATCCAAGATCCAAGAACATAGAAAGTCACAAAATATCAGTCAGTGTATTACATCTCGCCTATCACCAATTTACGATTCAATCAATACACCCAGGAAAATATTGTTTATCTTTAGCACCTTACTCAAACACTAATGAGTCATCCCTCAAAAGGATATGATAATCGTGTTACACGACATGTCATTTTTATTCCATAATATCCCTTTAAACTGATCTTCAAAAGCAGGAACCAATGCTATGCAACAACTTAAACCATGGTCTCTTATCACACAACATCGTTCCTTAGACGAGTGTTTAACTCTGCTCTGACAAAATTATGAATACCAGAAACACTGTTAAACCATTAAATAAACCCAAACTATATTTCACAGTGAAGCTGGCCTCAAAAAAAAATCTCCCAAGGTGATTTTCAAATTCATAAGGCATTAGAATTCATATAACACAAAACAAGAGAACATACCATGCCTATATCATCCCATGATCGTAAAAAAAGATCACTACCTAAAAAACTTCAGAAAAAACAAGCTACAATCTGAAAAATCATACCCACCAATAAAACAGATGTCAACCTACAAGGGTCCGAGTCAAACCAGTGATCTCTATGGATCCCACTGTGACCTACAAAATAAGAGTCACAACTGGTTCACACAGCCATACCACCTATCCCAAAAATATCAAATCCTATCAAAAGTAGGTAAATATAAAAAATACCATAGAGGGTAAGATATGAAAACATAGACTATGATGGCATGAACCTTTCTAATCATACTCAAAAGGAACTACTCCCTAGATGTCACAATCAATATAGAAGTGAAACCGAACTGACACTCTTAGGAAATCTACATATGGAAATAGCACCTAGAGGTCCAGTTCACGAGAAATGTATTAGTTTTTATTGGTATTGTACCCAGATATCCGACTAGAAAAAAAATTTGATAAATAACACCCTAAAATGGGTTCAATAAAAAGGAATCACATGGCGTATCAAACTTATAGGGTCTCTGCACCTTCTGTTCATGAGTGTTGAGTTATAATATTCAGAAAAAATAATTAATATAGATCCACATAACCTTACATAAAGGTGAAATATATATGAATGCAGACCCAAAGGCCTCACTAGTTAGTAAAATCTCACACTATAAGGCCTATATTAAGTGAATACTTCATGCATAGTATGATGAATGAGAAACCACATACCATTGTCGGGCAATAGTCAAAATCCACCCCTATGACTTTGCCAATGTCCATGATCCAATGATACATAATAAATTATAACATCTGCATTACATGCGAATCAGTCATGTTGAAATAATATACAACTATAACATCACAAATCAAAATGGTAATCCCAAACCCTGGAAACCGGGATTTTATATCAAGACCAGTGTTCTCGACACAACAATCATATATCAATAATAAGTTTTGATACATTCCTTGCACTCATTTCTACCATATCCGAAATGGTAAATACTTGGAAAATTACTACTCTAATCCAATTTGTAATGTCTTGACCCGGATGCTATGGAAATGGTGCCCTGAGCTAGATGGTTACAAGGACCCAAGTGTGCCTCCCTGTATTCCATAGGCTGCTGACCTACGGTGAGGTCCTAGTGTGTGATACGGGAGATACAATTCGCTCATATAAAAGTAATAAACGTCTGGAATTAGATATGTATCATTAATAGATAAAAGTAAATAGAGTGTGAGTGTAGTATACAATTGAAATAGAACATGTTTTAAGTGTAAAAAATATATAAAATACAGGAAACTAGAAATATAATTCAACACTAGTCACTCATTGGGCTCACCGTAGAGATACAAGAGTTCAAAAGAAACTGATTGTAAGATTACATGGATCTACTAATAACTTCAACCCAAACAACACACCTAATCTCTAGACATTTTCGAACTATAGAAGCTGATTAGTATAACCAAATGAGCGGCTCCACTCGATCATTCATCTATGGGACTCACCCCTATCCACCATAAAACTCATCCTCAACCTAAAAAGTATACATATAGTCTACACATACACTAATATTTAGGTGGAGATGTGAGAAATAATCTTTGAAGGGAACCCAAACAAGAAACCGGTGACTATGAAGCTGAATGTGTATACAAAATCAATGGTTTCTACGTAGCTAACACATAACCAAAAAGAAGTAAAACAAATGTGATCTGGAAATCAAAACCTAGGTCCATAATATCTATAAAATAGGTCATTTTCACCATGGATATCCAAATCTATATACATATACATGTATTTTTAATACTAATATGTATATACATAAATATGAATATTCTTTCTTTGTGAATAAAATGACATGAAACAACATCACTAGTTGATCCTCATGTAAATATTCCTACTCAACTAGTCATCCTGTGTTAGAGCATTAATTTTGACCTTATGACTTTCAAGCCGTGTACCATCAAGTAGCTCTATGGGTCCATAATCCTAATCGACATAAACCTGATTCATTCAATGCCAATACAAGCTTCTGAACAAGATTCACCACCACAGAGGTTACTAGTCCTACATGGTCTCACCCTTACTCACCTCCAATCACCAATAAGATAATATATACCAATAATCAATATAGTAATTAAGGATACTATATACCAGCGATCAATCATATAAATACTACTTTAAACCACCTTCGGCCTAAAATGAGTAAACATGTGTGAGACCCTATGGGCCGGATCGAAGGTATAAAATCCAATATACCCACATCAGTTTACACCATTTAATAACATGTATAACATCCATCTCAACCATGATATATAAAAATTTTTAATACCATGAAGGGCCAGATTCAAGGTATTCCATCTAAGGAATCCACATCAGCCTACTCTATTTAATCAAATGTATAAAATCTATCATGTCTATGCCATATAACCATGTATTATACCACGAAGGGATTAATCCAAGGAACTCATCCATGTAATCCACATAAAATACTGATAGACCACAATGGGCTAGATTCAGGGAATTATTCTATGGAATCCAAATAGAGACCATTGGGTCTCACAGTGGAAACTCGTTCTAGGCATTAGTTAGGGTGTTAGGATCATGTCATTAGCCTATTTCTTACCTGATCCCAAGCAAGCCAGATCCATAGAGAATAAATTCCCGAGGAATCCCATAGAATCAAGACTCAAGGGTCATACTCAAACCAATAGGTACAATACCGCAATCCATATCTATGGAGAACCATAACATCCATCTATCAAAACATTCAAGTATCAAACATGAGTATACCCACTCATGTAAAACATTTCACATTCGAAAATATTACATGGTTATACACACCCAGTCAATATAGGATGAAGAGGGAAAAATCATCACCATGACATATCACAAGCCAATGATTTCTTCCAAGGTATTTTTACATCGGGAAATCCACGTATCACTCATGGTTTAAAAGAAAACATGAAAGGCTCAACAACAATGTCAAAATTACAACCATTATATACTAGTAAGAAATAAGGAATCATGGCCCTAAATTCGGAACCTATGAGAGCATGTCTGGGCATCCAAGAAAGCAAGAAAGATTCTTCAGGATCGGCTCAACAACTACCAACTAATAAGCATATATGGTAAACATTGCTACATTAGGAAAACCATGTTAGTTATAAACAAATGGGTGACGATGGCCTGAAATCCCAACCTAGCACTTCATCCACAACCCCATGGTCTTACCAGTTCGACACAAGTTCTATGTGACACATGAATATCCTCTTAACCAAAAAACTATGTTCAACTCATGGAAATTCACAAAACGGTCACATGTTGGGTCCCTCAAGACAAGCACTGAAAATAACCATGCTCAAGATCCTCTAGGTAAACTCAAGAGATAGAATCCTACAATGGAGATCCACGAAACAATACACAAGACTAATGTATTATATAACTGGTTCCGTAGATCAGTGTATAAGAAAAGTGATCCCTTATAATATCTATAGATGCATCGGGTCTGATGACCTCATAGGCTAGAAGGGAACACCTCACAAGGGGAGAATCTTCAAAAAAATATTGGGTAATAGGGGATATCCCATGGATCATCATTGATCATGGGTCACAACTGGGTTTCTCCAAATAAACAACCAATTATTCACATTCATTTCTCTCCCTCAAAAGATGACTGAATTTGATAACTGATTTAAGAACCTCTCCATTTAGATAAAATTCCCAAAAAACCCATTATGAGTCCATAAAATTCTCTATGGGTTTGACCAAAATGATATACAAAGAAAACCACTCATTATGGACTACTTTCAGGAATAATTATGACATCATTAAATTAAATAACGAAAAATAACTAATGGGTTACAAGGGGACAATACACAGTGTGTATCCTCTGTACATAGCGTGTACTCCCATATCCCCACCTGGTCATTTACCTCTCCTAAACATGGTCTGTACAATCCATAGGTTCAAGGTGTGTTTAACGAGTACTTAGTGTATACAAAACATGGGTTACTTACTTGTGTCCCTCAACCTGCATGGTCGTTTACCTAGCCAATCTGTGTACGTCTACACAACATGTCACCCACAAAGGGTCTAGTTGTGTATTCTACATGGTTTTGTACCCCAACATGAGTAGAAAATGCCAGGATACTCAGTTATATGGTGGAGTACCATTACCTGGTGTGTGTACCACCTACACGACATGCACCCCTTGAAAATTCATATCCCTGAATGGGAATAATACATGACGTGTCACCCCATACAACATGTTGTTTGACCAGTTTTCTCCAAATAGGAAACCCACAAATCACCCAATGCCCCTCTTTTAAACACCCATATAAGAATATCATTCCACATAGGGTGACATAAAATAACATTAAGGCTATAAAAAATTGAATCCATGAATTTATTGAGGGATTTCCATAAATCTAAAATCTTCCAACCTATCGGTGGAAAAAGCAAAATCATGGATCGATTTCAGTATCCATGAACATCATATGTCGGATCTACAAATCAAGGGCTTTGTAATAACACCATCCTCTTATTCCTTCTACATATTTTCTCTATTACCACTTTTCTAACTTGGTCAAATGATGTTTGAAGATTTGTATGATATGTATGCACAATAATTAGTAGGAAAAAAATTAAAAGGAAAATAAAGAGATGATGACAATGAAAAGAAAAGAAAAAGGGGAATGGGTAAGCTCCAACTCCCTACTCAAGTTTGTACCTCAACTAGGGTAATCTTCCTGTTGCAGAATCAATAGGGATGATAGAATCTAAATCTGATGCTCTGTCAAAATGTTACAACCGAACAAAGATGTAACAAAAATTTAATATTTAATTAGATTAATAATAAATATTATTTATTCCACCAAAATATGAACTGTTCAAATTTCTAAAAAACTACCCCTATGGGTAAACACCGTATTCCGTGACCAACATAGTTGATAAGAAAAATAACTGAGATAAACTTCTGAGGGAAAATTCCATCATACCATTTTACAAGCTTTCAAAAGAAATAATTTTAATTTTTTCTCAGAACCGAAGTCCTGAAAAACACAGGTTCATACATTTTATTTCATATTTGTATTTTTATGAGAATTTATTTAATGAAATTGACCCTCTTATCTTAAAATTAAGATTTAATTTAAATTTCAAGATTTCAATTTATTGTTTATAACATTATATTTTCATATTTTCTACTTATACAATTTTTTTAAATTATATTTTAGGGTCATGTTTATTTAGAGTTTTTAATAAAATTGAGGAGTTAGTTTTCTTGCAGATAAGTGATCATTTATAGTATATGTTAGGGAAATAGATGATTACACCTAATTATGTTATAATAACAATACTATGTTATAGATTGTTTATAAATTCATTAGTTATCTCTATGTGTTGGAGAGTAACACTTATTTATAAATATTAACCCACCAATTTTTTTATGCATGTAATGTTGATCACTAACTCTTTGTCTTTTGAGGTGAGAAGGGGAATCATAATTTTTCATTAGACACACAACACTTTAGTGTCCATGGAATGGGTTTATGTGTACACGGGTAGAAATCATGTTTTATTTCATTAATATGTTTCAACATGGATACATAATTATGGATTTGGATGAAAATTGTATTAGAGAATGATTATTTATTTGGAGGTTATTATTGGATGGGATAGATGCCCTTGAATCTAATTTAGATTTAATAATATACTATATATGTATCAAATGGAGAGACTCTTATTTATTATTATTTCATTCATAATATGTATATTTTATATAGTTACTATGTCATATTATTATGAATTTCATGTGGGAAATTTAGATAATTATTTTTTGGACTATATAATTCCCTCGAGGATCACTATTTGAAGTCTATATGTTTTGAGCATACATTATTTATGTATGGGTAGTATAGATTACACACGCCTATTGCAATGTATGGAAAATATATTATATTTTTTTTAGTGTAGCACAATGGCTATCCTTATTCATCTCACTTGAGGATCTATTCATTTTGGATCACTCAATTAATCTATTCTTCCTAAGCTATCTCTTTATGTTGTTTTGAATAATTTATGAAACAAATTACTATATTTATGTGTTTTGATTACTTTTCTAATAACTTGAAAAATGAGAATTTAAATAAAAATTAAAACATGATATAATGAGTTAATTATAATTTACTTGGTTTAAGGGCATTGTTTTGAAACACTTATAGATTTTGTAAAATATGTTTTTCTGAATTAATATATCACTATGATATTTTTAATTTGACTTGAAACTGGACATTTATATATATATATATATTAAAACACTAATTTTAATGTTCCTTTCATATAAAACCTAATTTTATTTCCATAAATATAATACTACCATGGCTTCCACAACAGGAAACACTGAATTGGCATGCACGACACAAAACACCGAGTTAGAATATGTTACACAAAATATAGACTTTCTACAAAACATCATTTAATTGTTATCATTATTTAAAGGAGTAATTTATAACCTATCAATTAAATCATAGTAATATAAATAGTAATAAAATTGTTTCAAATATTTTTATAATTATTTTATATAAAAAAATATTTGTATGAGGATATATTTTTTTTTTGTAAAGGCCTTATATTTTTAAAAATTCTATTTTCTAAAATGAACTTACGTTATTATTATTCTATGATTAAAAATAATAATAATTTTATACACATATAGGAAATTAATTTTAAAAATTAAATTTCATTTTCATAATTTATAATTCCAGATTTATCATAGGGATAATTTTATTGATTTTTCACACATACAACATTTTTTTATGATAACTATAAAAATATTGCATATTAGTTAATTGGTGCCTTTTTGTATAAATATTTATTAATGTTAAATTATAAATTAAATTTTCTTTAAGCTAAAATTAGATCAATCCTTCACTTATTATTAAAATGTTGGTCATTATAATCATTTTCACTTTGAAATTTAATATAAAACCATTTTAAACATTTCAATAACTATCAACTTTTAAAACTATTCATTTGGCCTAATTTTTGGGATTAAAATTAATCTTAAATTTTCATCCTCTTTGAAATTAATTTTGAAAATTAAAATAGACCATTTTAATTGGTATAATATTTAGCATCCAATTATATTATGTTATTTTTTGACAAAAAAATATTAGCAAAAGCTATTAAAATTAATCACAATTTTTATGGTAAATTTATGCTTAATTTGGGACTGAACCATAATATTAGTTTCCCAAACAACCTAAAATTTTTTTACAACCCATTTAATGAAAATATTATATTCATAAAACGTCAATTAATTATTCTAGTAGGCTTTTTGTGACTATTTTTATTGATTAACAAGTGTACACCTAAATTGTATTAAAAATTCTAAGTGACTTATTTTTCTTCCCTGTACATGGAAACCACCTCCCAATTTTTATCACACGTATAAAACCTATTTTTGTAGGACATTATTGGCCTAATAATATTCTAAAAATCCAAACCTTCCTTCTAGTGTCCTCCAATTGGGAATAAATCAATCCAAGGAAGCCTTTTGAGGAAAACGAAAATGAGTTACCCACTAAAGAAGTAAGATCTTTTATCATGATCTATTCATTAATTTTACATATCCATCCATCCATCCATTATATTTTGATTATTATTTTGTAACATCAATAGTTTCTTAAATATATTATGATGTTATTATTCTTAGTATTCAAACTACAGATACACACACAAATACATTTAATGGGCAACTAACATTATTTTTATGTGTACTATTAACTACCACCACACTAAATGATGATTCTATATTTTTTCGTTTTCCACCTATCATGTTGGAAAATATTTTAAAAAATACATTTATATGTGTCATATATTATAATTTTTATGTCAATTTCTTGTATATATTATCATTTCAATTGAAGAAGTGTGGACTATACCCCCCTCAAATTGATTTGTTTTCATAACATTCTTCATGAAAAGCGTTAAGGATGGGATTATTCAAATTATACTACATATATAATATAATAATGATACTATAATGATGATATATATAAAAATATATAAATATATTTAATATATTATTTTATATCAGTAATATAAAAAAATAGAAACAATGTTCATGCATACGTTACTCTTATCATCACCATTAATCATGTATTTTATTTCAATATTAGATATTAAATAAATTATTATATTTAAAATATAATGAATATAAATTATATTTATATCATGGATTCCATTCCAGAAATTAGTATATAATTATAACTAATAATGATATAATATATTAATATATAAGATAAAAATAATGAAAATATTACCTGAAGGGTAACCTTACCTTCAAATTTATAGCATGTGCATAATATAAAGTCATAATAAATATGTGGTATTATATACAATAATATATTAATTTAAAAATATATAATAAATTTATAGTGTTTATAATGGAGTATTTAATGAGTACAATGAGAGTAATGACCTAAGGTAATGGAATCTTATATCAATTTTATTTCTCTAAGATACATGACATTAAAAACACTCACTTCTTTTATGTGGTGTATGCAATAATGATTAATATATTATATGTCTCTTATAATTAAATTTATTATTATAAACATATCAATATTATGATATATTATTCATGGGTTTTATGATTCAAAAGGTTCCAAATTAGTGAATTTTTCTCTCAATTTTTCTTCATTGAGAATCATATTTTTATGCACCTAATTTATTTTTTGAGGTGTA
Source organism: Viscum album (assembly GCA_963277665.1). NCBI lineage: Eukaryota > Viridiplantae > Streptophyta > Magnoliopsida > Santalales > Viscaceae > Viscum > Viscum album. The sequence continues at coordinate 1,252,970,545 of OY728157.1, read as the reverse complement.
AATACTTATATTTTACATGTTATATCATGAATTTAATTATTTTAATTCTATTTGAAGCTCCATTTAATTCCATTTTCACATATCTAGATTATTATCCATTATTACCATGTTATAAGAGTTTATTGATACATTATCACCGCTTTTAGATGTTGTATATGTTTATGCTTCCATTGATTAAAATATTACGATCCATTCATCATGGGATCCCATTAGTTATCTTATACTCTAGTAATATATGATATATTCATGTATGTCATACCAATTTCTAGTCATCAGTACATAATATGGTTAACATAGTGTTTTTAATAAAACCTGACATTACCCTCTCTTCTGTCGAAAATATATGTACCTTCAGAACCATGTATTCTAAGAATAGTTTACCATAATATTGCGCCATTATCCTTTAATATTTAAAATATATTTTTAAACTTATTTTATTATTCCAGTGTATTTAAAAGAATATTTTTATACCATTATAAATATGAAATTTCTCTAAACTTTTTAAAGTGTAAAAGGAATGTTCCTTTTACCTCATACAACATGTATAAATTTACCCATCATTATATCTTTGATGATTAATTTTAATTTTAAAATGGATAATATTTATGAATATTTGTGTATAATTATTTTTCACAGAAATTTCTATCAAATTGTTTTTATGTCTTATTTATATGTTTTAAAAAAAATTCATTTCAATAAATTTCAAAATATTTTCATTATTTATATATTAGTTTGTTAGGATTTCTCTAAAAAAATGTTTTTTAATATTATTTTTAGCTTATTATATAAATTTCCATACAAAATAATTTTAAATTGATTTCTTTTATTGTTTATAATTGTTCATTTTATTTTTTATGAAAATCAATTTTAAATGATTTTATTTATTTAAATGACTATTTCAAATAAGAATGGATATTTTTAAAAAGAAAATATTTTGATAGATATTTCAAAATTATTTTCCATCTAAGATGACATCTTTTAATGTTAAAAATACCCCTATAGGAAACGATCTAATAGTTCCATTCTTATTATTTCAATGAATGTATTAAGATTAATTTCATGGTATTTATGGAACCTATTTATTTTTCATGGGTTATCAGTTTAGGAAATAACTTTCTCATTAATGGGTTATATGTTTATGAAATTATATTCCCTTTTAGGGTTTATTATTTCAATGAAATGATTATGAAACATGAATATTTTTCCAAAGTTTATGATATGATTACATGTTTATGATATCCATTTCATTTCATGGGTTCAGATATTTCAGTTTATGATTTTGTGGCACATGTACGTATGATTTCATTATGATTTGGGTGGGACATATATATCCTTACAATGCCTTGGTTAGTGATTTATATTTCATGAGATAGACATGGTTGAAATGGCATATGAACTTTGTTCGGTATTACAGGTCTCAAATGAAAATTGAACATGATTCAATAATATATAGATGAAACGAGGAGTGAACTTGGTTTAGTAATACATGGCATGAACTATGTGGTAAACAAGTTCAGTAAAATACATTTTTCAAATAATTTGTCCTTGGTAGGGATTCATTGACTACTATGGGAATCACTATATATATTTATTATTTGGCCATAATTCGTTGTTTTATTTCTATATTATGCAACATGGATTATGGTAAATATTTCTTTATGATTCATTTATTATGAACTATCAATCATTATTATGATATTTTATATGAAGGTTAGGATCATCAAATGTCATTCTCATGTCCCAAACCCTTTTTATTATGTAAAGATTATGTATTTACTCTATTTAACCTTATGGATCTTCTGAGTTCACTCTTTTCTTGTGTTTCCACTCCCTATTTTATAATTAAATGTTATGGGTATATTTACTAAATGTGTTCATCTCTATGGGATATGTTGAACATCATTAAATTGGATAAATGATTTTCCTTCTATTTTTCTTAATAAAACAATACATTTATGGTCTTTGGGAATGTATTTTTGTTATTCACTATATATCAATCTAAAAGAATGTAAAATACATGTATGTTAAGATAGTTTTATTATAGGTTTCATCAATTGAAATGCGTATTCGACATTTATTAACTTGGATGATAAAAACATTATTTATATACCTAGGTAAGTATTTGAGGACATGGCTATGCATATCTTTGTGGATATATATAATGATGAGATAACATTTAGGAAATTATCTTGTAAATTACGTAAAGGATATAGTGAATGGTTTCCTAGAAATAATACCTTTTCTGGATAATACAAGTGGTTGTGTATTTTGAACATATGTACCTTTGAGTGACAACTCTGACAAGATTTCCCAGGCCAATCTCTAGGAAACCTAGTACACGAAAATTGTCCTTGCTGTACACCTGGTTTAGCACTCCTGGGGGATAAGCTTTAAAAATTATGAAAATATTCATGAACCATTAGGATGTATTTTTATATAATATGACTATTAATAACCTAGGATAACCAATGGTTTTATCTATTTAAAGGTATATGACATAATTTTGACATCCATTAAATATTTTTTCAGGATTATGGGGATTTATTAAAGGATTTGGGTTTCTCACCGAGGATTTATGGTTTCAGTTAATTGATAAAACTAGAAATAATTTTGATAAAATTATGTCAAATGGATAATCTAGTGATTATGAGCAATGGAGTTTGATAATAACAATAGAGAAAGATATTGTGTTTTTTTTGAATCTGCTATCATGATATATGATTAACAATGTGGACTTTGGTGATATTCATAACACATCACATAAGTGGAAGATAGTCTTGTATAAAATTTCAATTTCTAAGGAACATAGATATATTGATATTAGGATTTCGACATGAAAAGAAGAATGAATATATTAACATTGAGTGATACCTCAAATAGAGGGGAATAAGTTATATATGTGGAGAAATGGATATATATAGAAAAATTGTCATGGAGTTTAGTGAATCATCTGTGGAGAACACAGGAATTTCCAAATGAAATTACTAGACATAAGAATTTAAATCTAAAACAAGGATGTAATTATACCATTCCAATAATTAAAATATAATGATACAAGTATATAAGTATTCAGATTCAAGAATTATGAATGGTTAATTATTTAAGGATTATTCAATTGAGGTTTTTCTTTAATTATTTTCAATAATATGATAAATTTTTATAATGTACAAGAAATGTTTTTTAATGAAAATGTGATATTATAGGAAAAAATGATTAATAGAAAGTAAACCCTTAATGTTTTCATAATGTGAATATAATTATTTTTGGATATGAAACAATTTGGATATAAATAATTGAATTGGACGATACTGATTAATCTAGATCTGATTATTGATTGATTGAAAAAATGTCATTCTCATAATTGATGAAGTTTATAGCTTATCAAAGGTAAGGAATATATCAATAAATCATTAGAATAAGACATGATTCATGTTTTAGATAACTATTTATGGTAATTTAGGTTATTACCATGTATCAAGGGAATATATGACGAGGGTATTCACATGTTTGGAATGTGACCAAAAAATAGATAATTTTGTTTTATAGGGGATCAATGTTATGTTGATTTAATAAAACTATTCATAATGTTTTGTATGTTATTATTATAGAAGTGTTATAAGGTTTACCATTAATAGAAATAATAAATTAAACTTTGAATGGAGACTATGAGATTAAAGATATATCTCACCGTATGAGGAGTTATTCATGATGGATAACCTATGTTATCCATTACATTGAGATATTAAATAATTAAAAATGCATTGAATTATTGTTTTTATGGATATTGTGATATTTCGGTTCTTTAGTAATTATAAATTCACCATCATTCCATACATTAAGAGAAAAAGTGTGAATTAATCAAAGAAAAACCAAAGGGTGAGATTTTAAATATAAAAAGAAAAAAAATCTTGTAAATTTATTTATTTAGGTTCTTAAATAAAAAAATAATTTCTCAAATTTAATAAAAGGATATTAAAATAGATTTATATTAAAATCATTATTTCTGATAAATCTTATGATCTCTTAGAACATCACCAATATATGGTTTTGTGATCACTCACTTATACTGATCAATATTCTCTATCCATCTAAATCAAAACATTATAGTTATATTTTTATTCCTTGTCTTTGGTTTTTAATCTCACAAATATTCTCTTATAGGGAAACCTAGTTATATGTTACTTTGGAATACCGCTATTTTGCAACAATTTTTAATAGATATTTTAGTATTCATTTATAAGATGTGGGTTTCTATGAAATAAACATTTATGTATAAAACATTTGATATACCAGAAAAATTATGTGGGTGAAGTTCATTTTAACGGGGTTATAATATAACACCCATATATTTTGTGAAATATCTTTTTTTGAAATATTATATCTTTATTATATTTTTCATTTTACATTAGATTGTAAATAGTTATATATATATATATATATATATATATATATATTAAAACACTAAATCAAACATTCCACTCACATGAAACCAACTTGTATTTCACTTAATGAAACATTAGCATGGCTTGCAATACATGAAGCACTGACGGTGCATGCGCTACATGCAACATTGACTTCGCGTATATTACAAAAAATACTAACTTACTATGAAACATAATATTATTGTTATAATTATTTAAGGGAGTTAAATATAATATATAAGTTATATCATATTAATATTAATAGTGATAACTACGTATCAAATATTTGTATAATGTTTTTATATAAATAAAAATTATTGATAAGGGGAAATATATTTTTTCTGGAGTCATCAGATGATTAAAAATACAAATTAGTGAAATAAACTAATTTTCACATCCTTTTGTGAGATAAAAATTTGATGTTAGACATATATAAGATTAAATTGAGACAATACATTCTTTTTTTTATAATAATGAAATTATCCTAACGTGAATTTTTGGGATTTTTCTGAGAAACATCATTTTGTGATGAATATTTGAAAATACTGCATTTTAGTTAAAAACATACTTTTAATTTAAATATTTATTATTGATAAATTATAAATTATACTTGTTTTAAGGTAAACTAAGATAATTTATACAAATATTAATACAATTTAGTTATTTATAGTAAATTTCAAATTGAAATTTAATATAAATATAGTAAAATCATTTGAACATGTTTCTACATTAAAAACATGTTATTTCACCACGTATAAAGGATTATAAATAATATTAATTTTGAATCTTCTTTGAATTTAATTTAGAATATTGGGAATATACCATTTTAATATGTATAATATTTAGAGTGTAATTATTCAATATTAATTTTTTTCCAAATAGATTATTAACCAGGATTAAAATTAATCACAACCATTATAGTAAAAGTATGGTTTATTTAGGGATTGAAACATAATATTATTGGAACAAATGACCTATAAAATATTCAAAGAAAATTCACAGACATATTTAGAATAGAAAACTTATATTTTATATTTTTATTTTTTTTATGAATTTTTTAGGTTAGAATATGTGTACACCAAACTTGTCATCAAAAATTCCATCTGTTTCATTTTCCTTCCCTGTAAAAGGCCACCACATATCCCTATTATGCACACCAATAAAACAAATTAAGATTAAACAATTATCTTCCAAATAAACTTCTAAACATCCTGAACCTTCTCCTACTATCCTCTACTGGGGAATAAAGCAATCCAATGATGAATTTTCACAGAAACTAAAAAGAGTAACCTGATTAAGAGGTAGCAACTTATTTTATTCTCCTTTCTTTTATTTTCAATATCCACCACCTCTAAACTATTTATTAAATTATATTTTAAAAAAATTATATTAAATATATTAGGATATTTTTATGATATTTTTAAAACATACACTTTCTCATCTATCCATCTAATAGTAATGAACATTCTATTTATGTGTATGGTGAACTAATACCACACAAAACGACGATTGTTCATTTTTTAATTACCACAAATAATGGTTGAAATTAGGATGGGAACAATACTAATATATTTCATATATTAAAAAATTTATGTCTTTTTCCTTATTTATTCATTTTACAACACATACCTTCTTCATTTCCATTTACTATAAATAGGATAATTTTCTTTTAGGAAGTGTGGACTACCGCCCCGTCAAAGCAATGCAGTTCCTTCTCAAACAACATGGAATATATAAAGGATTGGATTCATGAACATATATGAAATATATGAAATATTAATTATACTATACTAATGATAAATATAAAAGTATATAAAAATATTTCATTTACATTGTTTCTTTCAATACGACAATAAAAAATAGAAATAGTGTTCGGTTGTACGCACTAATTACCATTTTAATGAACAATGTCCTCTATTTAACAAGTATATATTATATAAACTATTATTATACAAATATTCTAAATATAAATGATATTTATATTATTTTTTATCTAATAGAGTTCATGATGTATGTATAAGGACCAGTGATATAAAAAATTAAGACACAAGAAAAAAAACAATGGAAATATCTCTTAAAGCATAAACATAAATTAAATTACTAAAAAGTGAGAAATATTTTGTCCTAATCAATTTATAATATTTTATATAATATTATAGTTTATTAATATATTTATATTAAATTTATATTTATTTTATAGGGGGATTGAATGAGTACAACGAGAATAATGAAAGAAGGTAAGGGAATCTAATCTCACTTTTATTTCGAGGAGATACCTACATTAATAACCACTCACATTTTTATTATATGTACTACCCATTATTTTATTTTATGAATTATATACTTAAATTTAAGGGTATTCACGTATCCATTTTTTATCTATCATTCATGGTTTTTATGTTTCAAGTGTTACCAAATCTAACAAATAGTTATGTCTCAATTAGCCTTCTTCGAGAGTCGACTTTTTTATACACCGAAATTATTTTTCATGGGGTATATACATAAATTTAACATGTTATATCATGAATTAATACATATTCATGATATTTTAATTTTAATTTAATTCCATTTTCTTACATTGAGATTATGATTCCATGTTACCACGTTATAAGAGTTTATTGAAACAATCTCATCACTTTTTGTGATTGTTTATGTCGATGCTTCCATTATGGAAATATTATGATCCATCCCTCAAGAGTACTCATGAATTTTATTATCCTCTATCGGTTCATAATATATTCATGTATTTGGTACCATTATTTAATCAATTTTATATAATATAGTTATGAATCAATTTTTATGAATCCCCGATATTACCATTTCTTCGGTCGAAAATCAATGTTTCTTCAATACCATGTTTCCTAAAAGTCGATTCCAATAATATTGTTTAATTTTACATTAATAATTAAAATTAATTTTTAACCATTTTACTTTTAAGCATATATTTAATGAAGTATTTTTGTCTTTTTTTGAATAATTTATTTATATATCAATTTTACCATGAAAAAAGAATGTTATTATTACCTCACACATCATATACATATTTTCCTTTTATCATTTATTTGAAGATTACATATCATTGTAAAATTTTTAATATTTAATAATATGATTTTAAAATAAATTTCCATGAAAAATAGTCTAATGGTTCTATTCATATTCATTCTATGAATTTTTTATCCTTAATGTCATGGTCTTTTTGAAACTCATTTTCATTCACATGTTTTATGATTATTAAATAGGTTTGACTTTCAGGTGTTATATGTTTATGAAATTTGTTTCTCTTTCATGGGATATGTTATTGAGGAAATTAATATGAATCCGATATCTTTTATATAGGTTATTATATGATTACATTTTTATGATACCAATTACATTTTATTGGTTATGATATTCTTGTTTATGATTTTTTGGCACATGTCAGTAAGATTTTATTATGAGATGTGTGGTATGGATATCTCCCTATAATTCATTGGGTAAATTTTTATTTCTAATGAAATATACATTGAGAGAATGTGAAATGTACCATGTTTAGTATTATATGGATGGAATGAGAAAAGATATTGGTTCCGTTATATAAGGTCTGAATGAAGAGTGAACTCAGTTTAGTAATAATGGGATGGAATAGGGTGTGATACTAGTTCAATAAAGGACTTTTTCCACTTAGATATCAATTTCCATGATATCTTCACTACTATGAAAATAATTATATATTCTTATGTGTCTAAAATAAATCTATGTTTTATTCTTATGTTATACTTTCATCGCATATGTTAATTATATCATTATGATTCACATCTAATGAACTAATAAACATTATAATGTTCTATGATATATAACTAATGATCTTCAAATGTTATGCTCGTGTTCCATACACATTTTTAATGTTAACATTACACATTTCCTTTGATTACCCTTACTGATCATTTAATAACACCCCTTTCTTATGGAAATTTTCCTTAGGTTCTGAATAATTGTTTTATGTAGAAGTATTGTAGGTGGAGATATTTATGGGAGTTTTTGATGTTATTTTACCAGGACCCATTATTTTTACCATGTTTCCAAAGTCACTAAACTATATTGGTTCTCATATATGTACTTCTGTAATGTACTAAATACTCATCCAAAAAATTTTAATATCCATTTATGTAAAACTCAGGTGTATATAGGTATATGGTTCAACCATTATTCTCCATCATCATTTTGATTTCAGTTTGATAATCCAAACATGAAATATAATATTTTTAATACTATTGATTATTTAGAAATTATCTAATATCATTCAATCCCTAATCACTCTTAATTTTACATATTTAATTGTTATAGGTTTATTACACACCTTGGTCTTTGAGGTGTCATCTTCTAAGACATGGATCAATTTATTCAGTTTCTTCCATTAATTATCTCAAATCATATCATATAAAGAGTTCAGAAATTGAGAAATAAAGAATTATTTAAATAAGAAAATATAAATAAATTTAATTTAATATCATTTTTGGAATGATATCTAATCAGACACATTATCCTCACCATTCATACTACTATTTTTTAGCACAAAAATAAAATTAAACATTATGGAAAATAAAAGAGAACCTTAACCTCCCCATTGTCTAAGCTATAAAGCTAGTATATTATTTCTCAGTATAAGAGATCGTGATGGTTGATGTAGGTGGAATAAAATAATATGATGGAGAAATTATAATAAATAATGGAATATGAATTAAACAAAATTTGAATAATGGGGGATCATAAGATAGATATAAAGAATGAATAATAAAAAAAAATCTAAAAATATAAAATTTATAAATAGTATAATAAAATTAAATTATTATTATTGCGATTATTATAATTATTAAAAAACAGATTAATAAAGTAAGAAAATAAAATAAAAATGTTAAAATATTGTTAATAATAAATAATTAAAAATAATAATAATAATAATAATAATAATAATAATACTAAAAATAAATATAAAATTAATATAAAGAATATTAGAGGATGTATATTTGGTGGTAACAAAATATAAAACATTAATTCATCAAATAATTTAATTTTAAATAAAACCTAAAATTATAATTTAAAATGAAATTGTAAAATTACAAAATAGAAGAAAAAAATAAAATGAATGAGAAGGGGAAAAAATTTTATTAGTCAACCTCCATCAGTGGAGATCTCCCCCTTGGTTCCCTATATGGAATGGGATGAATTTGATTGGAGGTGATTTACTCCTTTTATTGGCCATAATTTTCCTTGGAAGGTATCTACATGTTATCACCATTAAATTTCTGACTAATCTATGGACTTATTTATTATTGTTCTATATAATTGTTTTGCATGTCTCTCATCCAAATTTCATCATATTTGGTGATGTATTGGGAGTGTTAGTTCTATCATACTTTGATAATTTATGTTTCCTAGGAAGACTCTTTGCATCACGTATCATTGGATTCCCATTCAATATTGGTTAGTGAAATGGTTGATTAATGGATGGATGTCTTCATGAAAGTTGTTAAGGATTTTCCTTCATGGGACAACTCCTAATTTTATCATATTTCGTTAATAAAACAAGGAGATATGGTCTCTCCATATAAAATATCCAGATCGTTGAACAATTTTTAAGGACCAAATAGTGATCTTCTTTTGGGATTTTTAAATGGGGATTAAGATTTGGGATGAATAGGGTAAGTTGTATTACAAATAACATGAAATATTATTAAAAAATTAAAATCAATTGTATTTTTAAGTTATAATATATGATCTAAATATGGTTTTGTTTTATTTATGTCAATGTATTGGATGAAATGTGTCTTCATATTTTATCTCAGTTTCATTCAATAATTAAATTTACCAATTGTTTTAATAAAATATTAAAATAATTAGGAGTTTCATTTAAAATAATGAATAATAATAATTACAAGATTAAAAAATGTACTTAATTTTGATATGTCAAATACCCCTACCTAAACTATCCTTTCCCTCTACCATGAAATGTCAACAATAATATAAAGAAGTTACCAATGTTATTAATAATATAACATAAATACAATATAATCAAATATTTATCAATGTAAAATAAAATTTTAAAATTGAACATAAAATATCAAATCAATTTATCATTTTTCAATGAAACTACCAATCCATGTACATTACATTTCCAATTTGAAAAATTATGAATCTTCTCCCCTAATTCATTCATTTTCCTTAATTCAATACTATGAACCATTGTAAATGATTATTTATCTCACAATCAATTCTTTTCATACATAACTCATGATAAAATTTATGTAGTGTTATGATGATATCATAAATACATACACCTTATCCATAGTCTTGTAAAGGAACAACTTCATCCACATTGTAAAAACAAAATTCACATGAAATCAATAGTATATTTGAACCGAGGTTCAAATTACTATGAGGGTTATGGATGGTTTGATTGGATGTTTCAAAAATTAATTCTCAAGGAGGGGGATCATATCTTCAGTATAATGGATGATATTCAATGTACAATTTTTTAATGAAATTATCCACTAAATATTTTATAAATTACCATCATCCTCAATAATCTATGAAAAGATTAGGATTATTTTAAGAATAATTATTGATTTGTACCCTAATATTAATATTTACAATTTTTAAACCCTCTTTAGTTTTATTTTTCAATGAAACTTCCCATTTTTTCATATTTTTAAAATTTATTCATTATAATAATCCTCAATTCCACCACCTAACCACATATGATAGAAATAATTTGTCTAGTTATGGTTATTTATTATTATTCTATGTCAAAAACAATTTTATAATTTATTATCCAAGAGGGTAAAAAGAATAGAGTACAATAAATTTATAAAAAATCATTTAAATTTCCCACAATAATCACCCCATACTATTCCCTTACAATATAAATAATCTCCTTTAATTTGTTTCCCTTTACCCTAAAAAAGAAACATTAAAATATCATTCAAATACTAAGAGTTAGTTATGAATGGATAAAATTAGCTTGAAACATGGATAATTACCAATAAAGACATTCATGGTAAATATGTTCTAAAAAATCATTGATGTAATGTTTTTATTATAAGAATATATTTCTTTTCAAAGGATACCATAGTCATTATAAATGTGTTTTCTCATATACATGGATTTGAAATGTTCAAATGAATGTCCGGGTTGGTGGAATGTCCCAATATCACTCAAGAAATATTTCCAAAAATAAATAGGAATGACATGGTCTATAAATACTCATAATAATAAAAATGTGATTTGGTACAATAACTCATGGTGTGATTAACATCAAAAAATCAATTCACATGAATTTTATATAATCAATTCATGGAAAATAGCTGGAATATTTCATTTAAATGAACCAATTAATTACTTATAATCACAAGTCCTCATTTTAATATCCATTCATCACATATATCAATAATTTTTCCATTGTAATCTTTTAATATAATTAAAAATTATATCTAAAACCTATAATCAAGAGATTCTCATGAAACTCAAATATCCTAGATAATTTGTAATGCATTTTCCAAGTGTGGGTATGCAATATCTCATTAAATCTCTAAAAATAATTTGGGAAAATATTTAAAGACTTTAAAGGCTTAAATAATAAAAATGAAAACCATTTCTAAAGAAGCATATTTATTCTTATTCTCTTATCGAGGTTGTCTTCTTCCATATATGACCCTAAAAAATAGAATTACACTATTAAGAAAAAGGATGACATCACTAATGCTAAAAAATGGAGGGAGTTGGACTTATTATAGACCACATCATATGAAATAAAACTGAAATTTAAATACATATAAATAATGCAGAATGGGATAAGTCTGAGTATGATCCCCAAAATAGGGCATGATTTTTTACTACCTCTAGAGGATAATACCAACTCTTATCCAAAATTAGATGGTCGATGAAGCTTTAGGGTTCTAAACCAACACATTAGCCTTTTACAATTTTGTGCTTCAACTATATGGGAGAAGAAGGATCCATGGAAGAGTAACCCATATCCCCCCTACATAATAAGGTACAAAATTCATGGTGTGGGTTGGATGATTTATGAATAATTCTCATATTTAGTTTATGCTTATGCATCCTCCTCTATCTCTAATAGTGATAGATTTATAATTGATGCATGCCTCAAATAAATAAATCATAGTAAAATTTTATTTCAAATTTAATAATATTTTAATTATTTATAATAAATGTATTCCATTATTATTGTTATCCACTTTCCTGATTTCCCCAAGATTAGAAACTTGAATCTCTTCTTGATGAGGCTTTATAAATGACTGATCATCAAAATCAGGGAGCTAAACATATTCTTCAATATGTTAACATACATGTTCTCCTTTTTCATCTAAGGCATATTAATTATTTTTTTTATTTGTTATAATCAATATAACTAGGAGTGATGTAAAATTCAGATTCAATGAAACTATATGAGATAGTGTAAAATAAAGGATCAACACCCTGAGTTGGTTCAACTTCAATCTTTATCTTTATGGTATGCCCCTCTTGGAGTATACACATAGTATATAGAGGTAGGTATTGAAGATTCTCCATCCTTTCTCAAAATTTCATAAAAAATATGTCATTCTTCTTAAGATGGAACACATCATCTTTGATGTCCTTAGTAAAATTGTGGAACATTGCTGGTGCATGCTTTTTGGCCTTCATTATTTGATAATCAAGATGAAATTTTTCAACCATTTTTTCCAGTTTGTGAGATATAATTCATGTGTCTTGCCCATATATCATTTGCATATCATCGTCAAGGAATACATCAGTCCTTGGTGTGATAGATAACTCTAATTTATTTTAAATTACAATTTCTTAAACTTGAGAGTATTTCTTGTTTCTTAAATTTAAAAAATTTTCATATAAAAACATCAATGAAGTATTATTTCAATTTTTTATAAAAATTAATGAAAATGTTCAATGATTGGAAAATAGACAGAGTAAATGAATATAATATTGGATCTCCAAAAACTGTTCCTATTTTGACACATGCCAATCAAGGGGTGTGGTAAAAAATTATATTATATTTTTCTTAGTGGAGTATAGTGGATGACCAGGGTAATGTCACATGAGGATCCTTTCTATTTTTTCATTCAATTAATTTATTTCCAATAAGATTTATCTTTACGTTTTTTGATTAATTTCTGAAAACAATTACAATCATGATGGGATTTGATTATATTTATAATGACATGAAAAATGGTAATTTAAACCAACATGAAAACTAGAAAAATAATATTAGAAAATGTACATGGTTTTGGCATTTTGTTTAAGGTTCAATCATTATTATCCAATATGTTTTTGATTTCAGTTATATTACACAATCATGAAATCTCATGTTTGGACCACTATTAAATATTTTTGAATTATCAAATACCACTTAATGCCTAAGAACCCTTAATTCCACCTCTTCATTTAATCATGGTTGATGACAGTACTTGGTCTTGGTTGTGTCATCTTCAGGGAGCAAGCCCAATATATACTCTTAAATCCATTTATTATCTATAATATTATCATATGAGGAGTTATAAAGGGAGAAAGGTAAGCATATTTAAAAAATTGAATATATATATATATATTATGTGTCATTTCATTGGTCTGTAGTAATCTAATAGAATGATCTGTAGTAATCTAATCGATGTCACTCACCTGATCTCGCATGCTATACAATTTATTCAAAATCATAAAATTAATTTTTACGGAAAATTCTTGAACACATTGACCACCCATCGGTCCAAGCCTCATAGATTTCCTGTCATTTCTTAGAGTTAGAGATCACAATGGCTGAATTTGTAAGAAGATATGAAAAAGGGATAACAAATAAATAAATAAATGGTGTGTGAGTAAAATAAAAATGGATTAATGGGGGATATAATGAGAGAAAGAGATAAAAAATTAAAATAAAAAATATGAAATTATATAAATTATAATGAATTTAATAATAATAATAAAAATGTATTATTATTATATCATTAAGATAAGAAAAGATTATGAATGCATGAAAATAAACTAAATTTATCAAAATTTTATAAATAATATTTATAGTAATATTTATATTATTATTATTAGTGATAATAATAAGAATAATACAAATAATAATTAAATAATGAATTAGAAAAAGAGATAAATGATAATGGGTGTAAACATAACATAAAACATTCTTGATGGAATTAATTTAATTAAATGTAAAATTAAATAACAATTATATATCAAAATATAAATTAAAAAATTATATAAAATAATGGTGGAGAAGGGGGGATAAGGTACCTTAAGCTGACCTCCCTTGATAGAGATCATATTCTTGGTTCCCTGGATGGTGTGTGATGATTTTGAGTGGAGGAACATGCTTGATTTTATAAGCCTTAATTTTTCATCTATAGTGTAATCAGGTTATCCCAAATAAATGGTGATTCATGTATAGAATCCTTCCAATAAGTTTTAAATTAGTTTCTTTTGCATATCGCCTCCTCATATAATTATATTTTTCCTTTTTTATAGAGTATTAAGTATGTTTTACTCTAAGAATTTATTTTTCCTAAACATCATCTATATTCTATATCTTTAATTTCCCATTATTTCATTGTATTTAAAAAGGTTGATTAATGTGTGTAATAATTATTTAATGTTGTTCATAAATGTATTTCTATTTTCACCTCAATCATTCAACATATATCTTTTATCCAATAATGATATATATTACCACCCTCATCATTTTATAGATTTTTGAATTTCTTTTAGTACCCAAAATGTGAGAATTATTTTATCTTCCAAATGATGGATTTATATTTAGGCCTGAAAGGTAATTTTGTGTCCCAGGTAGTAAGAAATAATGAACAAAAATAACCATATGACGTAGATCATTGATTTAAATGTTATGATCAAAATTCCTAAGAGATTAAAATCCATAAAAATTAAAAACACAAGCAATTTTCATATTCTACCCCATTTTTCTTATTTAATTAAAATTACCCATTATTTTAATTAAAATTTGTATCTATTGGTTTTTTAATTGAAAATCATGAATAAATAATCATAAAATTAATAAAAATCTTCATTTAATTTTTTTCATACAAATAGTATATTTTGATTATTTTGAAATACCATTTTAAATTTAAAGTGAGTAAAAAATAACACCATATCTATTTTGCATGGGAACCACGAGTTTTAACTTTCTGGTATATGGGGGCACTCCTAAGGTTATATGACACCCCTAATTTTTAAATGTTATGGTCAATCATTTCCATGAGTTATAAAACGATTTCATATAATTATTTTAGTTGATAATGTGTATCAAATAGGAGGAGATAATATGTTCCAAAATTGATGGTATACTATGAGAATTTATGTATTGAATAAATTGAGTTAGAACTCATATAACTAGAGTATGTCTGGTGATGGGGTCTATCTGGCTAGGGTGTTACAAAATGGTATTAGAGATTTCATGGTATTGATATGTATATCATAGGGGAAATAATACCAATTCATAATGGATTATATTTAACCTTTTTCGTAGTGCTCATGTTTTTCATTTTTTCATTATCCATGACCAATTATTGAGGAAAAATAGATTATGATACATATCATTAGATAGAATTGTTTATCCAATTTCCATTTACATATCCTATATTAATTGAAACCATATATAATCTATTTAATTTTTTTATTGAATAAATTATATGGGATGAATATATTATTATTAATTATACTGAATTTTTTAATGTGACTGTTTTTTATTGTTTAACTGGTATAGTGTTATAGTTTAGGGTAATTTTGGGTTTTTGGAGAAAAAGACAATTTTATAAGATAATGCATGCGGGTGTAATGAGTTTTTTATAATGTGGTATTCTACAGAAAGAAAATAAATATTCCCCACCTCATGATCTTAGGGATTTCATGAAGTTATGGTACGTGATGTTAAAATTGTGATTTCATACATGTTTGGAAAAAAATTGTTTTTTGATAAATATTTGGTAAGGACAACAATTTATTAATTTGTATGTTTTTATAGAGTCCTATGTATACAATGGTACAATAATTGGAAATTTTAGAGAGTTTAGTTGGTGTATTTTATTTTTTCAATTTTGAACATATATACCTGATACTTATGTATACTTGATTCTCTTACTTTCCTAGGTCATAAAAAATTAAAAATGATTTTTTGGATTTTAATTTTTTAAACCATGTTATATGATTGGATATAGACATATGGGTGTTTTATAATCAATTATATTATGTATATAGTAAGGCTTCGGTAGTTGAATATTTAATATTGTAAACTTATCATTTAGAAAACATGTATTTCATTTTCAATTGGTGATTCATATACATGGAAAAAACTATTAGATGCAATCCACAATTATTAGTTAATATGTTATGTGATGGAAACCATAAGATTAGGGGTTAATAAATTATTTTAGTTTTGATTATTTTGAATTTTTGGGAGTTTTCATAGACTCTCTCTTTGTTTTTTGATTAATAAGTGTGTGTGGTTTTAGTAAATCAATTAGAATTATTATTTCATAAATATAAATATTAATGTAAAATTATTACATTTATGTTATAATGATCATGAAAATAATAGTTGTAGTCACTGTGATTAAGTAATAAGGTTTTTATAGAACACGTCACTCAACATTAGGATCTACACATTAGGGACACAGTTCAAATTTTTTGATAAAACAAGAATGGTTATAAATTATTTGATGACTTTAGTGGGGTTGGAATTATATTCAAATGAATCTTATGGATTGTTGAAGAAAAATAGTGTCGTGGATGGGGCTTTACAATTAATTGATAATTCACGTTTTAGTAAAATAGAAGGAAATATGAAATTATATTTATTTCATTTCTGGATGAATTTGATATTTAAATTTTTGATCATTGAAATGATGTTTTTAAAATGCATTATATGAATACTGGGGTATTCTGGAGGTGTAATGATTTCAAAAATATCTTGAATATTTTTTCAAGTGTTTTCTAAATGGGAAACAAAGTGATAATGGATAAATATTGATATTTGCTACTATATAATGGTATAATGTGTACATGTCTATGTAAATTTGGGTATTATCATTCTATTTTCCTTATTTGGTGTCCAGTGTATGTTCATTATGTTCCTAGTTCTCCAAAACATCATTTTTATACGTAGCGTAAAAGGTTTTTTGACATATTTTTTTTGGTATCATCAAGGGTTCTTTCTCCTGGTATGGTCACTTGAGAGAGGTGGGGGTACTATCCCTTACACAAAACATTTCCTCTATATTCATCCTATATAATATATTGATGTTTCAGTTGAATCATCATTCAAACTAAAGGGTATATGTTCTATTTCCTTCTAGTTTTATCTATTATTTAAATTTATTCTAATTTAACCTTATATGGTATTAAATATTGGAGAGAATTCAATATATTATAGTGGAAAAATCCTTATATGAAGGGGGTTTTCAATGTGGTTTTATAAGAAGGTCTGAAAAAAATAAAATACCACTATCACAAATTTTCCATTAACTAGTTTGTAACATAATTAATTTCATTATATATTATAACAAAACTATAATTTTTTTTGGATCAATCCATATTTTCCATTTTGGTTTTTTGTATGGATTAGTAATGATAGGGTGTCTTGAGTGGGCTGCTACCTATTTCTATTTGTCTCTACATCATATATTATTATAGAATGTTTTTTATATATTATTCCAATCAAGGAATTTGTTTTGATTTGATTAAATGAGTTATTTTTTGGTGTTTATTGATAAGTTATTTTTTTTGGATTGTAATATCTTTATGTGAGATCATGAATATATTTTAAAACATTGTTATATATAGGTGGTCTTTATGTGATCATGTATAATATCCATTTTGTGTTATTTTATATTATTACTAATAATTTCTAGCATCATTGTGTGAAATATTATGATATTTCTCAATAAATTTGGATGGAATCACATCAACCAAATAATAAAGTATCCTGCAATTATTTTCAAATAGAATATTTTTGATTCCTTGGTCAAATAAGCTATAGTTTTCAATATAATGTATTTTTATTTGGAATGTGTTATCTATTTTAAATAAAACATGTTTATCCTTTTAAAATTGTTATTAAAAAATATTCCTTACATTAAAGTGAACTTTCAAATGAAAATTTTATAGTATATAAATATTGACTTAATGTGGCTGGATTCTGTAAAATTGTTTTCTATATGAAGTTATGTTTTCATGTAACATATAAATGTAATCATTTTAATAATGTGATTACTTTCTTATGCCATTTCAAAAATGGATTGCTTCCCTAAAAGTATTATCATGAATTTTTCCAACAAGATCATAGATTGAGTAAATTAATAGGTGAATTCCTATTTAAATGGGTTTTATTATGGTATTTTGATGTAATTTTTTTGATGGAAATAGATAATGAAATTTGGTTAATTATTTGTTCTACATGACCACGTGTGGGTTACCCCTATTTTTCTGAAGACACAATTTTTTTTGGATTACATGTAAGGGCTCCCATGTTATATTATTTTGTAATAAATTCTTGAAATGTAAAAAAAGTATAAAACATCCTATGTGTTATGGGATTATTAGATCATATTGAGATGAGCCTTATTTTTTCATTTGGGGTAGGTCCATAAAAACATTGCGATACAATTGGTATGGTAGTAGTCCTAAATATTTAACAAATTATGGATGATATTTCCATCATTAGATTTTTTATTTTCATAATATATGTATAAGTTTTATGAAATAAATAGTACCTTGTATGAATTAAACATGTTGATATTAGTGTTTGGGGTGAATGTTAGTCCATATGATCTATAATTGATAACTAGGATGGGTTTTTGTGTCATTATACTAATATTAGGATAATCTATACTATAAATCCTTGGATGGGTTAAGTGATATCAGATATAACCTTTTTACAATTTTAGAGAGGTTTATATGTCTCCTCTTATGTGTAAATGGGTTATCCCACATGAGATTGAGAGATTGCACATGTAGCTTTTGAGAAAGGGATACAATCACTATGAACCTCTTGATTAGGAAAAAATAAGAATTGGATGATGCGTATCAGATTAACTCTACGTCATACAGCCATCTCAAAAAGTATGCCTTCTTTTATATCTGATGAAATGTATATTGTTTGATATTTTTTTGATTGAACTAATTAAATATGTGTTATTCAATATGATCATACAAACAATGGAGGGTGATTGATGTGACACTATTATGGATGGTGGATTAGCCATGAGAAGTGATTTAAAGACGCATGAGATAGATCCCACCCATATCCATAAAGTTATACACTTGAGGTAATATCATGCCATTACAATTTAATTTAGTTCAATTATTATTTTCATATAATATTTAGGAATGTAGTGTATAAATATAAGGCTATACCATCATACAGTGTATGGACTGCACTATTTTTAAATTTTAAAATTTTCTTTATGACATGATTTTATATGGATAGTTTATGAAATAAATTTTTAGGAGATTTAATTATATATACTTGGGTAGGGAATTGTGTCTTGGTTACCCAACATCATTTTTGGTGCCCCATTCATTGTTATTTTTTTATTACTATTTATATGGTATTTAATTCATCGCGTCCTCATGTATAATATTTTGGATTTAATTGATGGTTGATGATATACATTACGGGATAGTCCCCCCTTTATTTCTCGTTACTATTTTCCTTATACAATTTTTATTTCCCACAATATTTTTTATTTTTCATAATATTTAATGACATTAGTGAGTCATTAAAAGGATTATAACTATTGAATGAACACATTTATAAAACATTTTTTAATGAATGAGATATCATTATTGCTGGGTGAGTTATACATATAATTGATTTCCAATCTTATAATATTTACATGAATATCAACTTGATCAGTAGTAGTCAAATAGTCATGGACTTTGTGAGAATTCTATTAGGCCAATAGACTCAACCACAAAATAAATGAAATGGGTTTAGATTTAACATTAAAGTAAGTATGAGTAATTTTAGGAATATGTATCTAATTAATGAAATATTTATAGCTTGGGAAGATCATTATTTAGGTGTATGTGTAATTAGTTAGATAATATCAATATTTGGGTTAAATTCCATCATATTGAATTTAGTATTCATATTATGAATCTTATGGGTCTGCTATTTTGAAACCATTTTTTTATTATTAGATTAACATTATGAATATGTTTTTTGATATTTCAACGTTATATAATAGTTTACATCATATTGGTTTCCTATTATAATATTTTATTGAATATGGGTTTCCCACTTCTATTTTAATTTTTTTACATGATTTGGGTAACTCTGTTATATTAATGGGCCATAGTGGATTTGGTTTAGATGTTTTCCAAATAATTTTTTTCTTCCCATTCTAGGTAATGGTGTCCTAAAAGCTGTTGTAGTGCATATTTATTTTGGAGACATATTGAATATGATAAGGTATACCTGAGGTTGTGTAGGGAACCCATTACAAATTTGTTTGGGTGGATCGAGATACATAATTACATACTAATTCATCCATAATTCCTTCAAAAAACATAACATTCTAATTTAGTATTATTACTATAAAATACAGTAATATATTCTATGACTAGATCCATCATCAATATCCCAGTTCACTTATTTCATCATTTTTATTACATCATGAATTTAAGAATGTAAATTTCAAATAGTAGATCCTGATTTTTAATTATATGAATAAACCAAGATATCATGTCTTCCCAATAATTTCACTAATCTCATTTTAAATAATTCCATTTGATTATATAAAATGTATGAAACATTATATTTTGGTGTATCATGTAATCCTTATTTCAACTCAAATGATTTAACCAAAATCTTGAATCACATCCAGTATATTATACTCATTATTTTTTGTTTTCAATTTTACAATAACCACCACATAACTGAATAAAACTTGGACAATAATGAATTATATTGGTTGATCATGGATGAAAATTCTCTAAAACACATAGTATCATTCTATGTTTTCGATTTTTTATGAAACCACAATGTTGTCCACACATCTCGGAAGAAAAATGTTCTCTTTTGTTATCAAATATCATATATGATTCTAAAAAATAATTCTTGGTAATTGATTATTATTTCAATACTATAATATTAAAAAAGAGACAACTTTTTCTTCATATATCAGTCTTTTAATCATGATTAAACATCACTTTATACTCTTAATTTCATATTTCTGACATGTAGATGATTCATGTAATTCCATCACATTCCTTTATAATTTAGTTCATATAGTATATTTTAAATAGAACTCAAAACACAAATCCACAACAATTTTTACATTATCATTATAATTGGAACCCTCCTTCCATGGACTATAACTCCATTTCATCAAACAATCTTCCATGTATCTAATTTACAACCTTATTAGAAATCTATTGAAGATTTATTTAATGATGCTGAATCTCTAAATAGAATATAATTATATATTATGTTTCAATAATGATGATTTCCATTGTCTTGTATCCCATATTTGAATTCAAAATATTAATAATGGATTCTTAAAGAATGTTGTTCCGGAAAAGGAACATGATTATTGTAGTTTTTTCTATACAATCTAACATGCTCTAATAGAATGTTCCAGAAAGACAACACACCATATGGATCATAAAGTGTCATGTATCAAAATGGGGAAAACAAATATGCCTAGAAAATATTAATGATAGCCATAAAGCATATTATGGCCCCTTTGGGGTATGTGATCCTACTTGTGGAAAAATAGATGTATTTCAAAAGCATGATGAGGATAAGGATTTTTTTGGGTGATAATGATCAATATGTACAATATGTATGTTATTAATTTTAGCATACTGTTATGTCTTGTTTTCTGATGCTATTTAAATTTTCATATATTTTACCACTTACTCATCCACCCATGTGAAGGATCAGGATCAACATAATGAACCTCATGAACCAATCCATGAGGAAGTAAAATGTTTCAACTTTGATTCTAATGAGTCTACCCATGATTCTGGTGATCAATCCTTTCATATTGTGGGAGATTATTTGAAAGAAAGATCTATAAAAGTTATATTAAAAAATTTATAAATAATATAGTTTCACCATTATAAATCCATGAAATATTAAAAAATGTAAGGAATACTCTTAAATATAATGGATAATGTTACTATATCCTCTAAAGCTGATATTCCAAAGAAAAAAGTTCTTAAAACACAATCGATTTATGATGACTATTTTCTCAGACATGATGATTATTTTTTTCTCAAACTATTTATCATTGATTAATATGTTATGCCCAGTTTAAAATATTAATATTGTATTACATTGGATTTGGGGGAGGAACTAATGGTTTATATAGAGAGAAAAGATGCAGTCATTTTACAAATATAAATTACTAGAGACATCGCCGTGAATATTTATCTATAAGATAGAGATTAAGAAATTATAATACATTGGGAAAATATAGAAAAAAAATCATGACTATAAGTACTAATATATCCCATGGAAATGACCCTACTCTAATTTATGTTTAGGGTTGAATGTGGATTTTCGGGCCGATTTGGGGTCAGGTGGGATCACCATTAATGGTTTTTCATTAATGGAGGAATTTTTTGTTCTAGGTTCTTAATGTTTTTTGGATTTATTTATAGATTTTTGAATTATATTCATTTGATATTTTTATAGTAGAAGTTGATATATTATAATATTGGAGGAAATTGGACACATGGTTCATATGTAACGCCCCGACCCCAGTTACCCAGAGGCGGTGCATTATTACGTAACATTGGCATGATCACAGAAGATCAAGTCTCGAAACACCGATTAGTTTAGTATCCTTGGAAACACTAGATACATTCATAAATGTTACATTACATCATAAAGTAAAAAATAAAAATAACATAGTCTCCATAGTCCACACTCATATCCCCTTCAGACTATCCCTATAGGTGAGTCATAAAATATTTCTTCACATCCTGGGGAAAATAAAACATAGAAACTAGTAAGCTCATATGCTCAGTATGGATAAAAATATAGCAGAAACTTTCATAAATAAACATAAACATTTAAGGCATTGTATAACTAAAACAAAGCCTTTTAAACTTGAACTTCAGTATAATATGGAAAAAGTAAAATTAAATAATTCCATTTACTTATTTACATGAATATTCTACTATTCTAATAATCACATTCAATATCAATAACCACTTTCATAATGATGGAATGCATAATGCCAAACTATCATAACCACGTAGCCAAGGCCTCGTGCCAAGACTACAAATATGATTTTTTCAAGGCCTCATGCCAAGACACAAGTTTGTATCATGAGACCTACTGGTTCATCGAGGAGCTATAGTGGGCTCCACCCATCACTTATTAAGTCCAATTCATTCCTTATATGAAAATTTTTAAACATATCATAATCCATAACATAATCATATCACATAAAACGTGCATAAATGAAACATAAAATTTACAAATTTCAATCACAAGATATCAATACAAATCGTTGATATAATAAAAACATTATCAAAACCATTTTCAATACCAAAATAAAGGAAAAGTAAAACATGGTATTTATATTTGATTTTAAAAAAAAGTTATGGCTTGTAGAGAAAGCCGAAACTCAAATAATGGTCACAGTGGCAGAGAAGTCGTTGTCGCCACATACGGAAGACAAAACATTCCTTTTGTCATTTAGTAAAAATGATTCATATAAAAAGATTTCTTTTTAATAAAAGTAAAATTAAAATGGGTTTATACACCGTATAAAGTAAATTTCTGTATAAAAAAAATATGCCTCAATGAAAGGAGATTGAGAAGAAGTCCCTTACCTTATATCCGACTTGACTCGAACGTTCATTAACCTCCTGAATAATAAACTAAAGTTAATTTCTAATTTCTTAAGAACTTTTTTCAAGTTAATTGTTTCTTTTATATCACTTATTACCATGTTATTAACATTATGTAATTATTTAAGTTAATAACAGTCGTTTTTTCGATCTTTGGTACTTGAGTTAAAAATAAACTTCATATAATTACAAGTTGTTCATGTAAAAAAATATCCATTATATCCAGAATTATATTTATTATTTAGATATCATATATATAATATATATCCTTTATATACATGCATTTATAATATTACATAACATTTAGAGGTAAGAAATGAAATGCACCGTTCAGGGAGACGGTAAGTCGTACGTACGCATGAACGCTACTTTCATTTCTATTTCATTTTTAATGGAAGGAAATCATAATGATATAAAGATATATTATAATTATAGTATAATATCATATATAATATCATTTACTCCATTCTTTATACATCCCACATATGGCATTAACGATTCAAATCACTTTGAGGGGGCGGTAGTCCGCACTTCCAAAAATGAAATTATCGCGTTTACCCATAATGGAAATTATAAAGGTATTCCATAAATGATAAATACAGAAGCATAAGAAAAACATAAAAATAATATATATCATATATAAATATAGGTACATCTTAATGGCCACCATTAGAGGTGTTAAAAGAAGATTGAACAATCATGATTTTGTGAGGCAGTAATTCACCACCCACAGAAACAGTATGTTCATTAACCATTAGACGAAGTTGTGTGTAATTTTAAATCAAATACTTCTCATAAAAACATCCTATTATATTTAATATACTTGTTTTGTTACACAATAAATGAATAAAAATATTTTAAGGGGTTGGAGAAGCAAAATAAAACAAAAGAACATAAGAGAAGAAATTACCTTAAAATCGGGTAACTATTTTTGATTTGAGCCAAAGGCTTCCTTGAGAAGACTTATGCCCAAAGTGTGGCTTCTAGGAGTAAGAGAGGGATGTTGAGAGAGTATTTTGGCAGAGGTTTGCCGAGCCAAATGGCTTTTACGGTGTGAATATGGTGGTAGAGGTGGGGGCCTTTTATAAGAGGAGAGGAGGGGAAATCTTGGAATTTCATGAAATGTTACATTATTATGAAACTATTTTCGGATTTCAAAGGTCCCACAATTATATATTTAAAATATAAGGTGATAAGGGTTCTTAATATACTCATCTAATATGTTTTTGATAATTGTATGTCTTAGATTTTACATTATATTTTCATTTTATTTAAAAAGTTCATTAATTAGGTAATCACTGCATCATCATGGTGTGATAAATAAATTTATTTATTTAATGCCTAAAAATTATAAAAAAATTACCATGATGTAGAAACCTTTTTTAGATTTCCAATGGATATTTATAGTAGAAATGATAACTGGTATAACCCCTTGTAAAAATTGTTTTAGTAAAACAATGCATGTTTGTGACATTTTTATTTTTACTTTAAATAAAAGGTATTAATGTCATTTTCTTACCCAAGTGGCTCTATGGGGCCCCCATGTTGACCCATGGATTGTCTTTGTAGGCCATGACTCATCCAATAAGTGTAAGACAAGTATAAAGGTTATTTCATATTATTATATCATTATATTTACCTTAAATTACACTAATTACCTTTAATCATGATTAATAGAACTTAAAAGTTACTATTCACCAAAAATTATTTTAATCCCATTGAACCACATTTCACTTCCTAATGACAATGATGTATGTCGGATTTTTGAAATTCAAATAACAAAGGTGGCAAAATTTCATTTAAACGAAAAATCAGTTTTTTAACTACCACTTAGTGGTTTCACTATTCATTAGAAATTGAAGTTTTTCTGAACAATACCAAAAATTCACCCTAAGCTATAATTGATATTATGAATTCAAAAATTATGTCCATTTTGAAGAATTCCTAACATATATGTTTCATTAATTAATATTATAATTAATTCCTGTTGTCAAAACAAATAGCGTGTTTTTTAGAAACAATATCAATCAAAAGATTGACAATTGTTTATGTCTAATTTCAATGTGAAATTAATTCTAATGACCACCATTGGATAAAATGGTAAAATTATATTCTAATTATACTTTAAAACAACTAAATATTATAATTTATCACTATAATTTATTTATATTAATTTTTTTAAGTATTTTCCTTATTCATCCAAAATAGGATGTTCTCAGAAAAATACCAAAAATTCAACATAGGCTAATTTCGATATTCCAAATCCAAAAATGAAGTCTATTTTGAAATATAAAATTTATAAAATTTCAAAAAGTGGGTATTACTATTTATTATGGCAACTTTGATTGGTCGCGGTGGTTTAGAATCTTGAACTTGCGTACAATGTAAGCTATTACATTATTGAAAGAGAAGCGTACCATGGAAGCTTGGGGTGTTACATTCTCCCATCCTTCAATAAATTTTGTCCTTGAAATTTGAAAATCTTCTTCAAAAATAAAAGGATGAAAATTGAAAATACCTTTTTGGAAAACCCACATCAGAAATAAGGTTAATAAAATTTACCCTTAATAAGAGGGAAAGGGAAATGAAAAAGTCACCCCCAAATTATGATATTGATTAGGAGAACATTGGTGGAAATTAGAGACAAATAATTGGAGGAAAAACGTAAATATTTGTGGGGAATGATTGAGTTCATCAATCACAAACATGTGTAAAATTTAGGGCCTCAAAGCCTTCAATCTATGTTGATTTAAAATATAATATGTTCAACAAAACATAATGTATTAGGATAACACATTTTTTTGTTTTCATGTCCCTTTCTTAAAGTTTAATAATTAATTTATTCATAGAATAATAGATATGTATATATATATATTCTTGAAAAGTAGAGTTTCAACCTTCAACTAATTTATACCACAAACTCATCTTTCACTCAAAAAGATAATAGAACTCAAAAATATTATATTTATCCTAAACATACAATGTTAAAATTATTAACACATGCAATTTAGATTAAAAAAAATATTTTGTAATAACCATGGACTTCCTATAGGCTAGTGGTAGGTAATAAAGGCATGCCACACTATGGTTGTGTGTTCGATTCCTACAGCTTTGTCCAACACGACGGGTTATCCCCCGACCTGCATGTTGTCCTTTTCCTAAGACTATAGTATTATAATATTCCAAAAATAATCTTCAGAAATGTTTTAACCATAAACAATACTACCCAATGTTAAAATTAATCCATTCCATCCTTTATAGTTATCCAAAATACCTCTGTCCAGACTTTCTCTAAAGGGTCTCTTAATTCCAAAATCAACTCATCATACTCACCAAACAAAGTAAAGTTTCTCTAATTGTCACATAATAAAAATATGATTACCTTCATCATATTAAAACCTTAATGAAAACAAAAATTACTGTAGTACAATCCTTATATATATCACATTATTCTTATAACTATAATATTGTTATTGAGTCCAAAAAACACAAATACAATAATTATTCCACTTCAACTGTAGTAACAACAAAAGATTGGCCTTGCTCCCTTGGACTTTTCTAAGGTAAGTTACCTTGGTGCTTAGGGAATTCATTTTCATAATACCCCATTTCTCTAAAATTGTAGCATTAAACATTTACATCCTCTTTATTTCCCTTTCAATCACGATCCTGGTGACCCTTTTCTCCACATTTATAACAAACTCCCATTCCTTTTAGGCATGTACCGGGGTGATTCTTCCCACAATTATCGCATAATGGAAAATCCTTAATTCCCTTTTTAACTTTATCTGTCTCTTGTTCCACCATTATATTCTTCTCATAATTTACTTTATTATCATAAGATTTAGAGAATTCATTTTCTGTCTTGATATAACATGAGACTATATCTTCGTACGTTGAGAAAGATTGTGATACAAAATCTCGATGGAGAAATGGTTTTGACCCATCAAAGAAATGATCAATCTTACTTCTTGGGTAACGTATATAATCTGCATCATGCATCGCTATTCTTGTAAAGTTTGCCTCATACTTTGCGACATTATCATCCTCCTTTTGTCTCAGAATCAGAAATTTCCTTTCCATATCAGCCCGATGGTCACAAGGAAAGTATTTTTCTGAGAAAAGCACTTTGAACTCTCTCCTTTCCATACATGATACTTCTTCATCTTCCTTTTTATTTTAAATCAATGACCACCATTGATCAGCATCTCCAGTGAGGCGGTAAACTGCCATGATAACCTTTTCTATTTCACTACTCCCCAAGGCATGGAATATTTTCTCTAAAAAATTTATCCATTTCTCAACTACTAAGGGATTTGTACTCCCATTGAATGTTGGTGGTTGTGGCCTCATCAAGCGGTCTAACATTGATCCTCTACATTGCGGATCAGGGTGCTCCATACGAGTAAGGTTGTTATTCATAACCTGAGTGAGTTGTCCCAGTATGGTGATAAGCTGATCAGAACCATTTGTATCACCATCTCCACTATAATTATCTTGATTAGGAGGTCAATCCCTTAATGGAGTGCGTGCATTGATACAGTTTCCATTCTTTCCACTATGTGCCATTTCTAAACAATGGAATAAACTATATTATTTTATGAATCAAAATACATAATTCCATACTTGTAAAACACTTAACATAAATTGAACAATTTATGGATATAATCCAAAAATCATAAAATTTTTTTTAGGAAGAATATACTCATAAACCCTTCATTATGCTTTGTAAAGAAAATGATAATTATCCTAAGCATGTCCCTTGGGAGTGTCATAACCAAGAGTGCAGTAAGACCCATTGTCGCGCACCAGTTCCCGTTTGAGTCTAGCTCAAAGCAGTGTTTTCGGGTTTTACACCTAGGTACATCTGTGCCAGAGCTGCCTCTACCTGCTCGTATCCAGACATGGATGTACTGATCGGAAAACTAACAAAGTCTCTATAATACCAAAATTATAGTAAGTTCTTCTATACTAATCCTCAATGTCTATCTTAGGGCTATGTGATCTAATCAGAGTTTATCTAAATCAAGCTTCCAAGGTTAGTACTAAACTGCCTCTGATACCAACTGTAACCCCCCGACCCCATTTACCCAGAGTCAGTGCATTATTATGTAACATTTCCATGATCACAAATGATCATGTCTCGAAGGACCGATTAGTTTAGTATCCTTGGAAACACTAGATACATTAATAAATGTTGCATTAAATCATAAAGTGAAAAATCACAATAACATAGTCTCTATAGTCCACACTCATATCCCCTTAAGACTATCCCTGTAGGTCAGTCATAAAATATTTCATCACATCCTGGGTAAAATAAAACATAGAAAGGGGTGAGATCATATGCTCAGTAAGGATAACAATATAGCGGAAACATTCATAAATAAACATAAACATTTAAGGTAATCTATAACTAAAAAAATCCTTTTAAACAAGAACTTCGGCATAATATGGTAAAAGTAAAATGAAATAATTCCATTTACTTATTCACATGGATATTCTACTAGTCGAATAATCACATGAAATATCAATAACCACTTTCATAATGATGGAATGCACAATGCCAGACTATCATAACCACGTAGCCAAGGCCTCATTACAAGACTACAAATAATATTTTGTCACGGCCCGATGCCAAGACACTAGTTTGTCTCATGAGACCTACCGATGCATTGAGTAGATATAGCAGGATCCACCTGTCACTTATTAAGTCCAATGCATTCCATATATGAAAAGGTTTAAACATATCATAAACCATAACATGATCGTATCACATAAAACATGCACAAAGGAAACATAACATTTCCACATTTCAATCACAAGATATCAATACAACACATTGATATAATAAAAAAATTATCAAAAAAATTTCAATACCGAAATAAAGTAAAAGTAAAACATGGTATTTATTTTTCATTTTATAAAAAAGTTATGGCTTGTAGGGGAAGCCGAAACTCAAATAACGGTCACGAAGGCAGAGAAGTCGTTGTCGCCATATACGTAAGACAAAAAATTCCTTTTGTCATTTAGTAAAAATGCTTCATATAAAAAGATTAATTTGTAATAAAATTAAAAGTCAAAGGGGTTTATACACCGTATAAAGTAAAGTTGTGTATAAAATAAAATATGCCTCAATGAAAGGAGATTGAGACAAAGTCCCTTACCTCGTGTCCGACTTGAATCGATCATTCTTTAACCTCTTGAATAATAAAATAGAGTTAATTTCTACTTACTTATGAACCTTTTTCAAGTTCATTTTTACTTTTATATCACTTATTACCATGTTATAAATATTATGTAATTATTTAAGTTAATAACGGTCATTTTTTTGATCATTGGTACTTGAGTTAAAAATAAAATTCTTATAATTACAAGTTGCTAATGTGGTAAAATATCTATTATATCTAGAATTATATTCATGTTTTAGATAAAATATATATCATATATATCCAGTATATACATGCATTTATAATATTACATAACATTTAGAGGTATGAAATTAAATGCACCGTTCATGGAGACGGTAAGCCGTACGTAC
Organism: Viscum album; assembly: GCA_963277665.1. Classification (NCBI taxonomy): domain Eukaryota; kingdom Viridiplantae; phylum Streptophyta; class Magnoliopsida; order Santalales; family Viscaceae; genus Viscum; species Viscum album. Next base: position 1,252,939,708 of record OY728157.1, on the reverse strand, counting down.
GCATGAAAGCTAATTTCATTTCTATTTCGTATTTAATGGAATTAAATCATAATGATATTATGTTATATTATAATTATAGTATAATATCATATATAATATCATTTACTCCATCCTTTACATGACCCACATATGGCATTAACGATTCGAATCACTTTGAGGGGGCGGTAGTCCGCACTTCCAACAATGAAATTATCACATTTACCCATAATGAAATCACAAAGGTATGCCATAAATGAGAAATACAGAAGAATAATGAAAACATAAACATAATATATATCATATATAATTATAGTGACATCTTAATTTCATCCATGATAGGTGTTAAAAGAATATTGAACAATCATTGTTTCGTGAGGTAGTAATTCGCCACGCACAAAGACAATATGTTTTTTAACCATTAGACGAAGGTGTGTGTAAGTGTAAATAAAATAATTCTCAGAAAAACATCCTAGAATATTTAAGATTCTGGTGTTATTACAAAAGAAAGGAATAAAAATATTTTAAGGGTTGGAGAAGCAAAATAAAACAAAAGAACATAAGATAAGACATTACCTTAAAATCAGGTAACTCTTTTTGATTTGAGCCAAAGGCTTCCTTGGGAAGACTTCTGCCCAAAATGAGGCTTCTAAAAGTAAGAGAGGGAAGTTGAGAGAGTATTTAGGCAGAGTATGGCTGATCCAAATGGCATTGAATGTGTAAATAAGGTAGTAGAGGTGGGGGCCTTTTATAAGAGGATAGGAGGGGCACTTTTGGAATGTCATGAAATGTTACATTATTATGAAATGATTTTCGGATTTCAATGGTCCCAAAATTATATATTTCGAAAATAAGGTAATAAGGGTTCAAAAAGTACCCATAAAATTGGTTTTTGATAAGTGTAAGTCTTATATTTTACATTATATTTTCATTTTATTTAAGAATTTCATTAGTGAGGCAATCACCGCATCATCAAGGTGTGATAAATAAATATATTTATTGAATTACTAAAAATTATAAAAAAATTACCATGATGTAGGAAATTGTTTTATCTTTACAATGGATATTTATAGTCGAAATGATAACTTGTATAACCCCACATAAATATTTTTGTAGTAAAACAATGCTTGTTTGTGACATTTTTATTTTTACTTCAAATAAAAGGTATAAATGTCATTTTCTGACCCTAGCGGCTCCATGGAGCCCCCAAGATGACCCATGGATTTTCATGGTCGTCCATGACTCATAAAATAAGTGTAGGAAAAGTGTAATGGTTATTTTATATTATTATATCATTATATTTACCTTAAAATACACTAATTACCTTTAATCACGATTAATAGAACATAAAAGTTACTATTCACAAAAAAATATTTTAATCCCATTGAACCAAATTTTACTTAATAATGACAATGATGTATGTAATATTTTTGAAATTCAAATCACAGAGGTGGTAAAATTTCATTTAAATGAAAAATCATTTTTTAAACTACAACTTAGTGGTTTCACTATTCATCAAAAATTGAATTTTTTAGAACAATACGAAATATTCACCCTAAGATATAATTGATATTATGAAATAAAAAATGATGTATATTTTTCAAAATTCCAAACATATAAGTTGCATTAATTAGTTTTGTAATTAATTCCCATTGTCAAAACAAATAGCGTATTTTTAAGAAATCATATCAATCAAAAGATTGACAATTGTTTATATCCAATTTCAAAGTGAAATTAATTCTAATGATCACCATTGGATAAAATGGTAAAACTATATTCTAATTATACTTTAAAACCCCTCAATAGTATAATTTATCAGTATAAATTATTTTGATTAAAAAAGTTGTTTTTAAGTATTTTTCACTATTCATCGAAAATTGGATGTTCTCAGAAAAATACCAAAAATTCAAGATAGGGTAATTTCGATATTAAAAATCCAAAAATGAAGTCCATTTTGAAATATAAAATATATATAATTTCAATAAGTGGGTATTACTATTCATAAAGGCTACTTTGATTGGTCGCAGTGTGTTAGAATCTTGACCTTTCGTACAATGCATGCTATTACATTATTGAAAGAGAAGCGTACCATGGAAGCTTGGAGTGTTACATCTTTTCTCATTAAATTTTTTGAGATGGAATTATTTTATTTGAAGGTAATATTTTGTTATTCCCCTAGATTCAAACTATTAATGGTCTTGCTACCTTCCGCATCATGTAATGCCTTTCATATTTTTTAGACTATTATTTATTGGCATACATTTGTGTTTTCCTATACATATTTTTCTAGGATGATTGGATTTTTTGATTAATTTATCTTGTTTTATGGATGTTTTAAAGATATTATGTGATCTGTTGGTGTTTTATATCATACTATAGTGTTATTGAACATGTATCCTGATGATCCTATATATGGTGTCAGTTGTACAAACTTTTTTTTGTTTTTTATGTTACATCAACAGAATGATTGATTCATGTAGTTGTGGTTTGTATTAGTGGTAAAGCGACATGTTATACTACATCAAGGATGGAGGTTCAAAAATTATGGGGCACTCATAACTGTAGAGGTACTGTAGTAGGAAAATAGTGCAGCATGATTATCGCACCGAAGGTACTATAGTGGGGGTTGTAACTCTAACAAGAACTGTAGTGGTGGGAAAACTGTATTAGGTATTTTAGAATCCCATGTACTATAATAGCAGAATTCACTAGAGGGATTTGGGGTAAAAACATTTGGGCCTTCAGTTCCATGTAATGGTCTTTATTCCCACCTAGAATACGTGAAAAGTACTAAATAATTAAGGCTTGATGGGTGTGGTATCCCCTTAGGGGCAAATAGACTTCCTTTGTATCATGTGTGTGAGGTGTGTGCATGTGTGTTTAAATATAATTACACCAATATATTCCTAATATATATACATTGATTCTTCTTGTACACGTGATTGCGAATTTTTTATTTGTTAATAAGATGGAAACAACCCCAATAGAGGCTATTGATGTTTGAAAGAAAATATTTTAATCATGAATATTAGATTAGTGAATTTTTGGGGAGAACATGTAACATTGCAGGAGATGTTCCTAAATTATTTTATTGTCTGTAGATCAATTCCACTAGTTTTGGAGAAATGTTGTGCAATTTTCATTGTGGTTTTTCTATATGACGTGAAATAGAATTCAAGAATTATAAAAAGTGGGATCTAATATCCTTCTAATTTATAGTTCAAAATCCAACCCGAGAGGTATCAGAATGGATATCTTCGGTGTGATGGCTCTTTGTCTACTATATCATTGTCATTTCATTTTCATTTTTGTATATTAGTTCCATTTTATTTCATCTCGAGTGTTATTTGTAGTCCATTTTTTTTATTTTAATAGTTTATTGCGATGACATCCAAAAATTGAATTAATGAGAATAATGAAATAACTTTTTATTGAATTATTCTTTATATTTTCATACTTTTAGTAGAATCATTGGGGGGTAGGTTTAACTTCTCTATGATGAATAAAAATGAATCAATAATTAATCCTTCACATAAAATAATATATCATGACCACACTTGGTCCAATTATAAGTTGAGTTTACTAAATAAATCGCATTTACAAATAGCTATAGGATGTAGACTATAAAAAATAATGAAAAACCAAACATGGGTGGAAAAAAATAATAAAAATCAATAATGTAAATACATATCATATGTATAATCAATGATAACAATATCAGTAAATGAATATAAATATTATATAATATAAAAGGATACTACTGGATATAAATGTCTTCTACAATGGAATTGGGACATAATAATAAAATGGAAAATATATATTAAAATAAAAATTGCCAATTTGTTATACTAACTACATATGGGATGAATCCTCCACACTATGGGGTCTATAAGAACAATTATTATTTGGAATGATCAACACCAACAACTGTCATTGACTAAATATAAATGACTGAACTAACACCCCTAGCTCTATATCTTCCAAATTATTCTTTATACAATTAAATATCTACACATACACACCACATGTGGTCAAAACACTATGGATTATGTGATTATAAACATATATAGAAACATGATCTAAAATCAAAAAGTAATGGTGAACAAATTATAATCTCATAAAAAAAATCAAGAAATAATAGAAGTAATTCCAATTTAACAACATATGATCTACTATCAAGAAACACATGGGAATGTAATGAAACATATATATATATATCAACTACCAAAAAGATCATATCAAACATGAATACATTTATAATTTGTGTGGTTATTTTTCTACCATAATATATATCAATAATTATATTATAATCCACACATGTAGGGTAGGAACAAAGAGCCAAAAAGAATATATTTTCTTATGAGAAAAAATATATTGAGATTTCATGTGTTAGATATCTCCTAAAGTATGAGTATTCTATAACATTAATTCAACATCTATTTAACTAAATTTTTGTAACAAGACTCATCAGAATGTAGATTTTGATCAAGGGTGTTTCAGATTATTATGGGATAATTTTCATTGAATTATGTGGTGGTTTTAACTCTAGTAATATAATACCCTTCACTGACACATGGGGAGGTATTGAATCCACTAATAAAAGACCCTAATCAAACACACATGATTGATTACATGATCTATATCTTCAATTTAGTATATAATTTATTTCAATCTATATGTTTCAAGGGAAGTCCTAAAACTCTTATACATAGTGGAATACCCCACCACACATTGGGGACTACCTATTTTTTTAATTCTCTAAACATCTCATTTTCCACCAATGATATCTCACGTAGCGACACCATCCTACAAATATACAAAAATAATAACGTGAATAACTTCAAATCAATATTGGAATTATATTATTATGATATATTTGATATGAAACATTTATAGAATAATAATATATCAAAAATGATTTCAATTAGATATGTATAGAATGAAATTATAATTGGATGAGATAATGTCATGTCTAGTAGGCTACATGGTATTCATAGATCTCTAAAATGGATATTTATTTACTTTCACATATTAGACCATGTAAAATCCACATACATGTTGGATCTAGTGGGGTTCATAACATATAGAGAAACATGGTACATGATCTATGAAAATAATAATTGAGGACATTATATCTAATTAATTTTTAAACCAAAAAATTTGTGATTTAGTACATGAAAAATTACTATCTATACAAACATTCTCCATGGAATAATCTATGTGTAATTCATGAAACATTATCTTATGTATGTGGAAGGATCCTTAGACTAATAATATAAAGTACTATTCTCAAGATTTATAGGTGTGTTGTATATCGTGTGTGGATCTTTCTACCTTGGTTGGGTAGGTATGTGAGGTACATAACATGTCATTCTGTCTAGAAATACATAATATTTTGATTAGGGTCTCAAGGTGTGATCCTTCTTAAAATTCATGTAATCCATTCATAAAAAAAAATATATTTATAGAGTAAAATTGTATAAGAAATTCATTCCATGATAAATCTAAGTAAATATACATAAATTTAATGTAGGAAAGGACCACATGGTGTGTAGATGTGAATTTTCCAAGAACTCCATTTAACATATCATTATAGCTGTTGTAACCTTTTACATTAACTACAACTACACTATTTTTTATTTACATCACCATCAGACTAATCATCACACCTTATTGGATTGATTAATAAGAATGATTCAACATCCATTCTTAATACCAAACCTGAAACAAATTTGTTATTACAAAAATAAGCATTACCATGTTATACTTTGGTTATTTGTTATTGTTTTATCATAAAACCATATTCAAAATAAAAAAATTGTTGTAAAATAAATTAGAAAATGTGGTGGTCCACAGAATAAATGACCACCAAAGAGTGGTATCTTATTCTAGTTCAATGATTGATCTTATTCTGAGATAGTATTTTATTTTGATAATTTATTGAAAAAATATTCCAAATATATTACAATTATATGTATAACATTTTAATTTACAATGAAATTATTTTTCAAATATTAATTTCTATCAAATGTATTTATTAATGTGAATAATAATCACCATGAATGATCTATTTTATTTATATAATATCAATAATTTTCATTAAATTTTTTACAAAAAAGTTAGAGGAATCATACTCACACTCACTAAACGTTAGGTATGAAAAATTTAAATAAATTTTGTTGCATGATTGGATGAGAAATATAATTATGGGAAAAAATATATTTTATTCATGTAATGATAAAATAATAAATTTTCATTATTTAATAGGATCCCTTGAAAAAAATATTCATTCCCTAATATAAAAATCCCCAATTAATTGAATTCATAAGATGAATATATGTAGAGACAGATTTATGAATTCATTTCCTATTACATGATAAACAACATAATAATTTATTTAAATAAAAATCAATTTTGTTTTTCCAATTACATTTTTTCCCACATAAACATGTTATATAATGGGAAAATTCAATTTGGAAATAATGAATTATGAAATAATGTTTCCTCCAGTAGTTTTGACAAAAACAATATCTAAAAGAACAAGAAATAAAAAAATCACACATTTATAATCTTAATGAATTTAAGTTTTCTTATAAACATTGATTAAATTAAAAAATATATATTATAAATAATCTTATTTTAATCCCTATGTATTTTTATTTCACCACTATAGAACATTTTTGTGACTTTCAAAAAAAAGAGAATGTGGGTCAAATATTAAAAAATATATTCGGTGAATAAATTAAATTTAGTCTTACCTTATTGATTATTTCATAATGTTGGATGATCAATTTAAATCCATCAATTATGAATTTTACTATTACCATGAATAATTGTGTGAACAAAAAAATGTTTTATTTTTTTCCCGTATGAAATTATGTAAACAAAAACATCTAACAATAACATTTTAAGAGTGGAAGAAAAATTTAATTAATTATTCTTGTATCAAAAATGATATAAAATAATTTTATAGGGATAAACTACATCTAAATTTATAAAATTAAATCCATCCTCATTTAAAATGGAATAAAAATACTTAATAATTATATTGATTTTCCATTTTTTAGCAGAAAATTTCAAAAAAATAATATGTGATTCTTGAATCAGCATTGTGAATTCTTCATTTCATTTAACATTTTTTACCACATTTTGTGATACATCATAGCCCCATTTTGATGAAAAAAAAATAAAATTAATTTTTATATAATGTATATAACTTTATGAACCCAATTTTGAGTGAATTTACATTTAAATTACTACCCTCTATGAAAGATAAACTTATTCCAGACAATCCAATGTGGTCATAATAATGAATCAATACTACATTTATGGTTTTTTTAATTTTTATATGCTGACAAATAATAGTTATATATTTAATGTATTATTTATTTTAGAAATTCAATAATGTAAAAAAATTCAAAAAACTATTGTGATAAAATAAAAAAATTGAGGGTGTAAAGAGTTATTTTTGAAAATATAATAGTTTAAGGGAATATTATGACATATTTTTTTAAATAAATTTTCCCTTAAAAATGACTTCTAGAGAGATTAAGTGTTATGAAGAATAGGTTTATTAAATTTGGTTATCAAGATGGATTTTTGTGTTAAAAAATGATAATCATAGTCACTTAATTTAATGCTCAATATATGTTTCTAAGTATTAGTGGATACATGAACATTATTTTATATCATTTAAAAATCTAATACTATTATATGTTAATATAGAATTTCTAATTGGATGATAAATTTGATTAAGTTCAGTATTTTGTAAGGATAAATCACTGTTATTTTTATGGGTGATTCCATATTAAAGAATAATAAATGTTCATTTTCATTGATTTTATGATGATATTAAAAACCTATATAATCATGAATTTATATTATCATAATTATGATTGTGATGTTTGCAAAAAATAAATTATTAATTCACAATCATTAATATATTTATGGAATAATGAATTTATATTTTCATGTAGAAGATTGAGTTGTTGTGTAAACATTATTTGACTCTATATAATCATCAATATATCTATTGAATCACTAATTGCAGAATCATAATAATGATTAATTTTATATGAATAATATTAGGTATACATAAGAATCATTATCTAAGAGAAAGGATGAACACTAGGTGAAATTATGATAATATTGTTGGATGAAAATATTTCTTTTTCATGTATTATATTTTGTGAAGAAATATTTTAAAATATAATATTCTATGTGTACCATTCATATATATATTATTATGTCTTGGTGAAATCCATTTTTCTAGATCATGATTCATAATGAAATCAAATGATGATTTCTTAGCATGATATGAGGAGTTGATTTGTGACATGATAAGTAGTTATAGAGTAGTTGTAATCCTTTTTATTCTTATAAAATTATCACATTGTATTTCAATATATATATTTTTTAAAATATTATTCAATAGTAATTTAAATATAATAAATCTTATCAAGCCATCTATTCATGGAATTTAAATGAAAATACCTGTTATAATTTAAATATTTTTTAATAATAAATAATATGTAAAGTTATATAAATATATATTAATGTAATTAAAAAGAATATATATTTATATATTTATTTATATTTATATTATTATCATAATAATAAATTCTGAGAGTTAATTATATTGTTAATAAAAAAATTAATTGAGAGAAATTAGAGGAAGGAGATGTTTCTATGGAGATCCCAAATATTATTGAAGAAAACATTATAGAACAAAATAAAACTAAATTTCGAAAACAATTGTGTGTGATTTTAGTGAAATGGTGTCGAATAAGAGGCCGACAAAATTATAGAGAAATAGATAATAGATTATACTATATCATTTTCTGTGGAAGTTTATTTACAATGAATATATAAAAATATAATGGATATTTCTCATGTGGTTTTATTCATGACAAGTGTTGAGGTGTTTTGAAACTATGAAATAATAGAAGGAGAAAAAAAACATCCCAACAAATTTTTTGAAAATAGTATATTGTGTAATAAATCTAAATTTATTTTTTAAAAATATTTGTAATAATTGTAACATGTTGGTCGAACACATGTGTGTGATACATCAACAAACTATCAACATATGTATAATAAATGATTAAGAATAATCAATGTTCACTTATACTCACAAATTTATTCTAGTGGGTTATGTGATCTCAATGGAATAAAAATCACATAATGGAACATGCTTCTCTATTAGAAAGGTGGTAATTGGAAATCAAAATTCACATTATGTTGGTATGTGTTCGGATATGTATAGAAAAAAAGCATTAATCATTTTATATAGCATATACAGTTTTATGAAATAAAAAATTACAATGATCATTGATTCATCCCCTCAGTGTTATTATATTTTCCCATAGGTAGATCTACCTATATAATATGATATAATATTCCTTTATTTTTAATTGGATACTGATGATAATATTGTGATGTGTCTCTATTATATAATAAGTAGTCATTGAATTATTTATTTTCTATAATTCATTATTTAAATTAATAAAAGAGAAAGATAATTCACATATTTTATGGGAAATGATATCATGTATGGAAGGAATTATTGTTTTCATAACTTTTATCTATATGTTAGGATTCCATGGAAGGTGTTACTGATGGAATTGATCCACACAATAATGGTACATACATGATTTCACTATATATGATATTTCATATTTATGGCCCAACTATGAATTCAATTTTTCACCTTTATGATATTTAATTTTTTATAGTTATAGGATTTAAATTTAAAAATGTTATCTAGGATAAGTTAGTGAATATCTATTAATGTAATACCAATGTAATGTAAGGAAAGTTATAATTTTTTGGGTAATTTTTGAATTCCATATAATGCGTGATGGTGAAACTATTGACATCTTATCACCAAGAATAAATTTGGTTGTCAATATGATCAATGGAATTTGTCATAATTTATAAGAATCTAAAATTTAATTTATAATATTTCTTATTTAACTTAAGTGGATTTATGTAATATTTAACCATTATGAGAAAATTATCTATACAATATTTTTATTGATAAAATAAAATTTATTTGAATAACATATAATATTAAGAAATTAGTAATTTCATGAAATAAGGGCTGGAAAGACTGAAAATTACCTTTAAATCATCAAAATATGAGAATTATAAGGAAATATCTGATATAGATTATGTAAAAAATTAATATTGATATATATTTATGGACCAAAGTATTGAATAAAATTAATTATTTGATCCCAAGAAATGTTATATATTGAAATTGAAAAACAGGGTAATATTTTAATATTTTTTTTACAGTTTGTATCCATTTTACACTTCAAAAAAATTATATCATAGTTGAAATATGACGAAGGCCATGATGGGGAAGAGAAATGATCTAAAAATTACTTAAATTAAAACCAAAAAGATAATTCATTTCACTAAATATGTTGATAAGAAGATCTCTAAATACATGAATAGATAATTATTGTTTAAATTATAAGAATGTTATGGTTATAATGTTGAATATGAATTTTGAAATTTTAATGATGATGTTGATGAAAAAATTCTTCTTTCAAAGTGAATGATGAAAATTTTACAGGGGAATATATAGTAGTTATGGAAGTTAAAATGATGAAACTATGATTATGTTTATTCAAATAGAGAGAGAAATTAATGTCCCAAAAAAATAAATAAATTACAAAAGGAAGTCATATGATAAAATTAATGTAATCAAGTTTCATATATTCATGAATCTTCTAATAAATAAGAATATGAATCGTTTTTAAAAATATTGATGAGATACAAATTTTTTTTGGAGATGATAACAATTCAAAAATATAATTAAAATAATTTAGGGAGGTAAATGTAAGGATATTCTCAATATTCAATAAAAGTTGGTCAAAATTGAATAATACTTTAACAATTTCTTATGCATCTTTCGGAATTATATTTTATAAGATGGAGAATGCTCAAATAATGATTAATATTTAGATGAATAAAAATAATAACCATTAAATGATAAAATATTATTGATAATTTTTAATGAAAGTCAATAGAAAATAACATTTTCAATAAAACCAAGTTTGTATAAAAATTTTGTGAATCTAAAAATTCATTTAATTCGTGCAACACTAAATTGAACTAAAAATCTAGAACAATTAGAGACTGAAAAATGGATGAGAATAAGTTAAATATATAGAATAATATTCCTAATGTTCATAATAATTTTTGGTTTTTAAAAATAAACCCGGATTGGAAATTATAATAAATAATGAAAAAAGAACTAAATTCTAAAAACATACTATTTATAATGTTATGTGTCACATCCCATCCTCGAATCCACTAAAGCGATTCCCCAGGCTCGGTAGTCCCATGGCCTCATGCATACGTCAAGAAATTCCAAATTCTACTAATTAGAAGTGAGGGTATTATTATTTTATAGTGGGGGATCTATAAATTTATTTTTAGATTATTATATTGGTATAAAAATAAATAATTCGATAAGTAGAGGAAAAAAAATGAATATAAAAATGAATAGTGGAAGACAAATAATAAACGGTAAAACAGATAATGTGAAATATATTAAAATGACAGTCCATATGTATACATATAAAAAGAAAAATATATACAGTAGGTAAGGAATGAATAGTACATGAAGAAATGTAAGAGTCCTGAAGTGGAATCCCCATGAGCATCTTTACCTCTATCTCAATATTTTTTTCCAATGCTTCCATGTACAAGAGTCACAACAAAAATATAATCTTAAACACTTGAACCAACAAAAAGGGGACAATTTGGATACCCATTATAATGGTGGATGAAATATAGTGTGAGATATACATATTAGAGCACTAAATTCTTTTTCTAAACAAAGAAACAGTATATGAATATAAAATAAATCAGTTTGAAAGTATAAATGGAAAGTTGTAAATAAATTAAAAAAATAAACAAGTAAGATGACTTTTCTAAGGGAAACCAATCCAAGAATACCAAGTACAACCTATGCTAGGATACCTATGGGTATATATACAGATATATATATATATATATTCACAATAACATAGAAATTTGTATATCAATATATAAATAAGTAAATAGTATAAAGAAGGACCTGTTGTGTAACTCAAGTATCCATGAGTAATATTACTCATAATAATAATAATATAAAATTTAATAGGTTGGGGGAAGTCCCCATTATTAAAAATTAGAAAAATAAAATTGGAACCCATTTAAAATGGGATAATAGTGAACCCATGACAAGACGGGCCAATATACCCAGAGCTATATAGCCTTACAAATTAGTGGCCCGAAATTCCAGTGGGAAAAAACCACTAGAAAACCAAATACCGTGATGTTAGAAACACATAGCCTAGATGACACATAATTAATAACCCATTGGAACAAAACCATAATATGAAACAATGTTTGGTCCTGATGTCTTACAACCCAAAAGGCCATTAACAACACTGACCAGAGCACCACCATGTCATCATTGCCTGCCCGACCATCTAATAAATCAATCATCGAATGAAGAACCCCAAGATCGTCGGAGGACCTTTTCCATACATATCCAAAATTATACTGAATGTGGATGACCTATGACTAAAAAAACAATGTACATCAACACCACACTGATAGAGACATGCCTCACCAAATAAAGAAAATTATATTTGAAACAAATCTGATCTGTCTTCATATGATCACACTATCCAACTTCTTTGACATGAAGAGCACCAAACATCAGACCAAAAGGAGAGACCACCATCGTTGACTTCTCTGTATCCATATCTCCAATAGTTACATACCACCCAACCACATAAAACAGTTGTACACCTATCCTAATAGATCTGGACCAGATCATACACCGCCATATAGAGAACATATGTTTCCACTTCCTATCGAGATGATTCAAAGCATCCATAAATGTTTTATGAAAATTTAATGTCGATGCATAAGGTCGAAGCTGACATCAATTGAATCATTGATTCCCGAGAAGACCTAGCTGTAAGAAATGACACATCGAGATCGAAGATGAATCCCAGATGTGGATGATGAGATCCACAACGATAATAATATCATAATTATAAATAAGTGTCATCATTAATGGAGATATATTAAAAGCTAAGGAAAAGGTCAATTCCCCAATATCATAATAAATATAATATATAATTTTGAATATCATGAATATTATTGCGGAGGCTCTTAACCAACAACCTAATCTAGGTGGTTGAGAACATCATCGCAGGAACCCAAGTGTTGTAGATGACATACAAACAACCTCAACCAAGGGGGTGTAACACATCATATCCAACTACCTTACTCGAGGTCTTATTGGTTTTTATAATATTTAATGTAATCAACATTCTATATGATCTCGTAGTCCGACATTCCATAAACTATTATCATGTATCTCTCAAGGAGAAGCACATAATTTTCCAAATAAATAATTTAATATTTAGTGGTGTTCCATTAGAATATACATTAAAAATTAATCACAAATAATAAAGATGCCTTTTTCCATAATAATGTCACAAAAATATAAATAAAAAATATTTAATAAGAACATATCAATAATATTCCATTATCATAAAATAGGTATAAAGTAGGATGTGCATATACATTTATAAATTCAATCAACCTATTCAATTAACCTATTTTATCAAGTAAGTAATAAAAACAAAAAAAAGTGGTTTTAATATAAATGGGGAATGGATATAAAAATATATTCGTTTAAATAATTTAAATTTCAATTTATTTGAGGCATCACTTAGAATGAATGAAATATTAATTAATTAAAAAACAAGGAATTATTATAATGAGTATCAAGACAGTATCGTAATAGTGTGATTTAATTAGATAAAGAGTCATTATGTGTAAGGAATAAAATAAAATTTCCATATTGGGGTGGTTCGGGGTTAGGTGAATATCCTCCAATAGATTAATTTAAATCTTAAGGATAATATAATTTAAGGAATTATGTATTAAATAAATAATATCACATTTTAATGAAACACATGTAGAATCAATTTTCCAACACTATGGAGTACATTATAAGATGAGAAAGGCGTTAAGGATAAATATATATACCACCAACCTCTCCCATATGATTGTCCGCTCATCCAATATATTATCTTAATTTGATTTGGGTTGAGAGAAATAACAGAAAGAAAAAATGAAATGAAAATAGGTTGAATGAACATACACAATGACATCGCAGAAAATTGTTGATGGAAAAAGAGTACATAAGGAAAATGAATCATAGACTCAGAAAAGTTCTTCTTTTAAAACATAAGACATTCAAAATAAGGGCTGGAAGGAGGGAATATCTCCATTGAATGAGGAGAGGGTAATGAGCCACAAAAGGGTCATGTTTCTGTCTGCGGATAAGTGGAAAAAAATTTATATCTTTAAAATAAGTCCATGGATGAAACATAAAAATTATCTTTTAATGAGTTGCATGGTTTCTCCACATGGTTGGTCAAACCGTGGACCAACAACGTGTGAGATAAAACCTATGATGGGGGGTCTCATGGATCAAGAACATGGTGTGAGAGAATAAAAAAAACCATGTAATAATTCTCTATCATTATCTACAAACAGCTTCAATGTCACCTACCCTAGTTGATATAATTATAAAAACCCTTGAAACACCGAAAAAAACTCAATACTATCTACATGGTTTCTTCTGGAGGGCTGTATGGTTTGACGAAAACTGTTCACCCCTTCATCCACTTTTTCGATTAATTTTTTAAAGGATATCCCTTCAACAAATCAATAATGCAATCTAGATTTGTCTGAGACCTTAAACTAAGTCAAAAAACATCAAATATCAGTTTTTCAAATATATAATATATATGTTGATGCTCTATTTAGAAAATTTACAAAAAAAACAATTGAAATTTCTTATGAAATATCATCCTGTCTGAAAATTAAGAAGTTACGTCCTCCATAACATATAAATTCTTATACTATAGATGCCCTTGGGAAACATAAAAAATGATATCATATTGTCTCAGGTCATCTTGCATATATTAAATATCCTCATTTCAATTCAATATTATATTCATACCACTAATAATCACTTTATAAATATGGTTTATAAGTCATTAAGACTTGATCCCACACTCATACTGCTAAACTAAGTCATTGAGATAAATAATACCCAATCTACTACATCATGATTCTTTATCTTTAATTCCCTATATTTCAATGTGGAATGATTTATTTTTTAAATTCTATCAAACCCTTATTTTTTTTCTTTTTGTCTTAGATCCTTATGATCAAGGCCTATAGGCTAACTAGTTATCATTTAGCTGGAAGAGAAGAAAAGGTGATGATGTATGATTATATAGGGAATACATGATATGTATTCATTTCATGGCATGTAATGAATAACTATTTTTTTTTCAAATACACAAAGTTTATATTCAATATTAGGGCCATAAACATTGTGAACGTGGTTTTTCTAGAATGGGAAAAACCAAATGGATAGATTTCGTGTAAATATTAAACACTTTATTATTCTAAGAAACTTATTTTTTTTTTAAAAAAATTAAAGGGATAATTTTCATAGAAGTAAATCATTTCACTAATAATAGTGAGACCTGGGATATCCACCCTGCCTTAAACTTGGATCATGAAGTTTCCCTCCACCCATCACCCGATCGAGCCATCATCTGTCACATTGAAACACCCTTGCTAAATTATTCGACATGTTATCTTCTTATTCATTATTTTACTCATTTTATTTTATTTTATTTTCATGTGAACTCATATTCCAAATTTCTAGTATTTTTTCATTTTTTAACCTCATCCAATCTTCTTTCATTTCTATATTTGATAATATATTTTTGGACATTTATTAACCTATGGTATGCGGTCTATTAATTTTCCCTAATATTTTTTGTGATTTATTGATTTTTATTCTATTTTCTACAGGATAGAATTTTCTACAAACATACATGAAATGCCTTTCCTCATTTTAATATTTATAAAATTCTTCGATACAAAACCTTGAGATGTGTGAAATTTTTAGAGGATGTTACCTTGTTGAACTCCACCGCAATTAGCTATGCTAAATTAAATTCCCACTAAAATAAAAATGTGTAAATTACCAACAAAATATTAACTGTGTTGTAATGACTTTAAATTGGATGTTTCCTTTTATTATATGTTATATGGTTAATTAAAAAATAATAATATGGTGTCAAGGCCTTGTCATGTGTTTTATATTTAAATATAGTTGATATAAATTTTATTCCCAATAGATATATTGGGAAAAATAAATATAAATGTGTAAGAGAACACGAATCATTATTATTATTTGTAGTCCATGTTAATTTTTTAGTAAACACTGATTAATGTCTTTTACATGCATGTAATTTCACTCAACCATATATTTGTTGATGGTAATGGAATCTGACAACATTTACGACTACATGGATGAAGGGAATTATTTCCACATTTCCTTTCATTAGGTGTTGGGAAATGAGACTCACCAAACTATCTCAGGTGATGGGAATGACACCTCACCCACTATCTCACATGACGATCATAATGTCTCAAATTCATATGAAATTTATTTCATGTACCCTTGTTTCATCATCTAGATCGTTAGACTAGCCATGGAAGAATGAGTTATGCTCATGTCCATCTAACCCCTAATTTCTAGGTATATGTCTATACATGTCTATACATGTCTATACAAGTATATTATATATACAAGAAAACATATTATATTTGATTACATGTATATTGTTAATTGTGATAATATATATATTTTATTCTATACTAAATAAGGTAATTATTACCAAGTATCCTAACTGGACCTAATCCAATTAATATTTATTTTTGATAATTTATAATTATTTATTATACTGTCACTCTTCAATTATATACATATTGACTAGATTATTCTAGAAACTATTTTTGGTTGAGTAATGAATTTATCAAAAATCCTTATCGGTATGCATTTGGTACCCAAGTAGTCCTCATGATTGTAAGAGTCATTAAAGAATGAGAAAATTAATAGATGTTAGATATATTTCAGAATGGGATATAACATTGGAGTAAATGATAGAGAATATTCCTGGGATTCTAGTGGAGAACACTTTTTGTATTTTTGTATTTTTTAGAATGTTTTAAATGTATACTTCTTAATATCCATGTCTCCTCTATATTTATATCATCATGATATGACAACATTTTTAATATAACATATCCTATGGATTTTAGTTATTCTTACTATTGATTTTTTGTTTCCTATTTTTTTATTTATACATATGGTTTCTATTTATACTATAATTTTTTTTATCCATTATGATTCTATAATTTATTATTTCTATACATTTCAATTTTGATACATTGATATAATGGTTAAATCTCACCACCATACCATATTGGACACTCATTTCTAGTCGACATCATCTATCATACGAGGAGGCATTCTTGAGGTCATTTGACCAATCAGCATGGGGCTCTATTTTAGTTCATTCTTGAATGATACAATACAATGTAGTAATAATAGATTTTTTCTTTTTGTATTATTTTAGTTATATTAAAAATTATACTAGGATGTTCCATAATTTGGTAATATTCTAATTACTTAGATAAAATAACCCCCAAAAAGGGTAAAACAAAATTACCTGGGATGAGATATTTCTATTTTGATATCTTCCTATGATTATTTCACTAATTTCTCCATTGGGTGACAGAAATGTTTTTTGATTTTATCATTAATGATATTTTTTGGTCTTTCCCCCTTGGACTAGTATAATAGGTAAGTGTCATCTTTTTAACCAGAATATAAAATTTAGGACTTATATGTCATTCATTCTTCAATTCAGTTTTTACTTTTTGAGTGCATTTTTTTTGTAATATACCATTTATTTGGAATATTATATGTGGTGTGTGACAACATTGTTTGTATGAATAATATAATTTCATTAATTAATGCTCCAACATTAATGTACGTGGTTTTACAACATAGATTTAAGTTTACACCATAAATAACCCATGTATTCCATGTTTGAAAAATGAATCATTATTCTTATGGGATGAATCGTATTATTGTTGGATTTCATGTATTTAGATTACAATTTAATATTCATTTTCTTCTTTAAATTGGGAAAATTAATTCTTATAGTTAAAAAATTATTTTATGACCTGTTACATCCTAAATCTATATGTAAATGATAGGACACTATTTAATTATATTCCATTTAAAATTTATAGGATTATAGATTTTATAAATTGGGAATGATTAAAAATTTAATTGGATATTGATATATATATATATATATATTGTCACGACCCGTCCTCGGGGCCCGTGCCGTGACTACCCCAAGCCCGCCTTCCATAGGCCAGGGGCTGGCGACTAGCACCAAGGCGTAAAATCCCAGTAAACAGGGAAGGCATTGCCTTTATAAGTAACAACCACACAGAGTCAGCAAGCGGAAAGTAAAGTGCAGAAAAGTAAAGGGGGCCGGAAATACAAGCCCAACTGTAAAGTACAACTCAAAAGTAAAGTACAGCAACTGAAGAAAAGACGGCGGCCTCGTGTCGTCCACTGGCAATCCCACCTGAAGGGTGGGTACAGATAGCCTCCAGGCTCCTCGGGTCCCACGTCCGCTCCGAGCACGTCCCGCCCAGTGGTCCACCTCCAGGTACCGTCCTGCTCCACGCCCCAACCGCGATCA
This sequence comes from Viscum album, assembly GCA_963277665.1. Taxonomy (NCBI): domain Eukaryota; kingdom Viridiplantae; phylum Streptophyta; class Magnoliopsida; order Santalales; family Viscaceae; genus Viscum; species Viscum album. Next base: position 1,252,921,052 of record OY728157.1, on the reverse strand, counting down.
GTGCTGTCCGTCGTCTGCAACCAACACAACAAGGTGCGGGCATAGCCCGTGCAGGGGTGAGTACAAGCTACTCAGTAAGGACCCCGAGACCCCCGAAGGTCTCCCGAAATCCACAAAGGATATAGCACAAAAGAAAGATGCAATCACGAAGTAACATCTGACTCGACTTAGGTATATGCCCATACATATACCTAAGTCCCCAATTCTAGCTCTGCTCACGAGCTCAAGAACAACTCAATCCACAAAGGAAAGCAAGACTCAAATCCACAAGGAGAGTAAGCAGTAAAATCCACATAGGATAGTTCAACACAATCCACAAAGGAGAGTAACATACGATTCAGCTCAACCAGGTATACTTTTTCAGATGACGTCAAAGATGATCACTGATCCATCTAAGTCGTCGGACCCACAAAGGATCGATAGGTAACTAACCCCCGCAGAAGACCCACACAGGATCGGGCTCACACAGAACCTGTAGGCGCTGGCTCACACAGAACCGCTGAGCGCAAGGACCCACACAGGATCGGGCTCACACAGAACCTGTAGCACTGATCCACGTAGGATCGCTGAGTGCTGTAGTCGTCGTCGTCGAATCCACACAGGATCTCTGTACTGTCGTCGTCCAATCCACACAGGATCTCTATACTGTCGTCGTCAAATCCACACAGGATCTCTGTACTGTCGTCGTCGCAGTCACAGTAGCAGTCGTAGCAGTAGAACAGTCGCAGCCAGTACTAGGGTTTCCGCACACAGCAAGCTCGTACGGAGGATCCGCTCCACGAGCCGAGAGGCTGATACATCAACTGTCACGAAGACCGAAGTTGATGTATCCAAAAGTTCTGTATCGTCAACATGAACTCAACGCAACAGACGGCGCGTCGATCGGACGCCCGGTCTGAGAGTTATAGACATTTTCGTCTCCGGGGCCCGGTTGGTTTCTAAGGCAAAACCAACCCGACCGTACTCCACCTGCGTCCAAACCTCGGGCGGAGTATGCCAAAAGATCCGTCTCACTAAGAGGGACACAAAGCGACAGACGGCGCGTCAATCGGACGTCCGTAGCTCAAGATATGAGCGTTTCCGCTCCGAAGGCCCGGTTGGTTTCGTGAACGAACCAACCCGGCCGAACTCAAAGTAAACCGAAACCTTGAGTGCGATATACCGAAACGACCGTCTCGATCCAAGGATCGCGTTGCCGCAGACGGTTCGTCATTCGGAGGTCCGAGGCTCAAGTTATGAGCCAAAAACCGAAACTGGTCCGAAACGGGGGGGTCCGGGTCCGGGCCGACCCAGCCCGACCCCCCCCCCCCCCCCCCCGGGGGTGGCGCGGCGGCAACGGCGGCGCGGCGGCGGCGGCGTGGCGGCGCGGCGGCGGCGGGCCGCGGTGGCGGCGGCGGCGGCTGGCCGCGGTGGCGACGGCGGCGGGCCGCGGTGGCAGCGGCGGCGGGCCGCGGGGGCGGCGGGCCGCGGGGGCGGCGGCGGCGAGCCGCGGAGGCGGCGGCGGGTCGCGGGGTGGCCGCACGCGGGGGGACAAACTCCCCCGCTTTTCCCTCTGACGGCGCGGCATAGCCGCGCCGTTTTTTTTTAAAAAAAATGCCCCCCGCTCGTGGGGGGCTTGCTGAAGCGAAACCGGGGGGCCGGCTGCCCCCCCCCCCCCCCCCTCCTTTAAAAACCGCCCCCCCTATCTTTAAGAGGGGGGTTTAGTAAACCGACCGGGGAATTTAATTCCCCGGTTTAATGGCATCCGGCCGGCCAGCTGGCCGGCCGGTCTTCTCCAACGGGACCGGAAAATCCGGTCCCTTCTTCGGCTTCCGACGCCGGCGGCCCGGCCGCCGGCCTTCCCTTCCGCCGCGGCCCGGAACCGGCCGCGGTCTCCTCATCCCGCCGCGGCCCGGAACCGGCCGCGGTCTTCTCTTCCCGCCGCGGCCCGGAACCGGCCGCGGTGTTCGTCGTCCGGCGCGGTGCGACGGCACCGCGCCCCTTTCGCCGTGCCATGAATCCTTTCAACGCGGCGCGACGGCGTCGCGTTCTTGAAGACTCTCCTCGGCGAAGCGCGACGGCGTTGCGTAAAATAAATGAACGATCATCCGCGTGGTGCGACGGCACCACGCTACTTGTTTCCACCCGCATAAACAAACATGAACGATGGAGGGGGGATTCGGCCGTGTTCGTGCGGTCCGGCCCCCCTCACGTTAAAGAAATAATAACGAAACTTAAATAAAATAAGCCACACGTTATACTTGCTATTCACGATCAAGAAAAGGAGTAAGGAAACCAAAATGAAAACAAAAACCCCTACCTCGAAGCTGTTGTTGCCGAACGGGGGATCGTCGCAGGATTGCTCGTCGCGGAAGAAGGAGATCGTCGCGTCGTCGCGGTATCCGGCGTCGCGTCGCCAATCTCCGGATCAAGAACAAACGGATTTAATTAATTAAATCCGTTGTTATTGAAATTAAGAAGGGAGAATTTAGAAGTTTCGATTCTCACCTTTAACCACCGATCGCAGGTTCGCCGCGGAAGAAGAGGCACCGAAGAAGAAGAAGAAGAAGGTCGCGGAAAAGCTGTTGACGTCGCGGATCGTGCGTCGTCGGATTCCGGTTCCGGCGTTCTTCGCGTTCTTCGCGGAGAGGGTGGAGGCTCAGAGGAATTGCACAACGATAGCAATCCTCCAAAATAGACAAGTTTGTCTATTTTATTATTTTGCCAACAAACGTAAAACGCATAAGTAACGACCCAATTAATTCATGAAGAAACAGTCCATTTAATTCACGAAATAAACCGCCCAATTAAATGGTCTGTTAAGAATTAAAGAAAACGCATCGGTTGACTTTTCAGTTACTTTGACGGGTTTTCGCAGGTGCGTTACTTAGCGAAAGAAACGGCGGGGCTCGTGCGGGCCCTGCCTCACAAATATCCTACCAAGAGGGTAGGATATTTCTGGATAGCATCCTATCCAGTTCAACTCAGTTCAAGCCGTCTTTAAGTGGCTTCAAGTGGCTTCCAACAGCTTAAGTGAAATAAAATAAAGTTGTCGCACAAACTTTATTTTATTTCTGACTTAAAGCCGCAAAATTTAAAAACCACGTCTGAGCAAACGCAACTCCGGAAGAGACGTTTCTAAGCAAATACCGGCGCTGCGATTTCATCGGTGCCCTCAGAATTTGATTCCGGGCACCGGTTCAAAAGATAGAAAAACCCGCTCGTCCGTTCACTGAACGTACCCGAGCCAAACTTCGGAAATTGATTCCGGGCACACCGGGCCTCGGAATCAGGTGCCGTCTGAAGCTGCGCTCTTGTAAAATTCCAAAGAAAATTAAGAAAAAAAATTTCCTTGAAATTTGCGGGTCTTTACATATATATATAAACATTATGGAGTATGAAATTAAATGGGTTTAAAATAATTAAATGAAACTTTTATCCTTAAATAACGACTCCAATTAAAAAGTAAATTTTATTTTCCACTATACCATTTAATTTCCTCTCTATAGAGTAGAACCTCAACCATGTGATATGATACTTTAAAAGAAACCCAGCCTTTGTATTGGGTAGTTGGTGGTGTCTCTTATTATATTTATGACATTTTTGTGGTTTCCCATTCCATATAGAGAAGGCTTTTGGAGCAGGTAGAGAGGATTGAAATTTTCTATATGAAGTCTACATACATATGTTTTTGGATAATTGTGATGATTTGAATTGTTGAATTATCTTTTGAGGTGTTTCATTGGAACTATAGAATCATTCCATCACAAAATCGTCTAGTTTTATTCTATGAAATTACTTATGTCAATTCACTGATAGTGGTGGGTGCTATATGATAGTATTAACTGCTATATTTCCGCCTATGGAACCACCTTCTATTCCTCACATGAGCACTAACACCAAGTTTCAAGAGGTATTTCTATATATGATGAATTATATATAAGGAGTTCTTAGTCTTGCTATACTATAGTAGAGTTGACTAGGGAATTTTATTTGAAGATTCATCTTACATTTTTGGGGGATTGATGTCCTCAGGCTATAAAATCATGGCTAGAAGCCATGTTATATTTTTTCGAGTATCTATATATGTATCATGATTGAAGGGTCCAGATCATGACATATATTTTATTTGATTCTACAAAGTGAAGGTGGGATGTCAATACCCAGAAAGACCAACATCATGATATGATCTGGAGGGATTTCGAGATGGACTTAATTGATTACTTATTCACACTGAAATTGTGGGACAACCATGATTGAGAGTTTATGAATTTACATAAGGGTTTGACAGTTGTAATAAAATATTCTACATTTGTTATAGGTCAGTAGAGATTTCCATTGACTGTATTCTTGGATTAATTCATGAATTAAAGGCTAGTTAACTAGAGGGTAGTATATTCCCTCCACTCATAGGTTAATTTCATCATAATGAACATTAATTATAAGATAGCTAACCAAACCCTCATTACTTATTATAATTTGGGGGATATGAAAGTGGTATCTAAAGAGGTTTACCAACTAGTCCTTCCAGTGTTTCTTTAAAAGGATTGATATAGGTCTACGAGGTCTTTCTTACATGGTCAATGGGATATATACAGATACTATTGACAGTTTCATTATATATGATCAGTGTTGGATGCCCATAAATATAATACCCTACTGCATATGGTACCCATTGGAATGAAGCTTCTATGGCGGGAGGATCCATATACAGTGTTTCTCTAAGACTTTTCAAAAAGTGCCCAATGAGAGGGGATATATACTAACTCCACATTCGAGAGCAGGGTTAGTATAACCTAACCCAAAAAGTAGATGGACTTCCACTAGCCAATAAGGATATGGTCATAGTAATGTAAATGGATCATAGTCTCTGGATTGAATGTTCTAGAAGTGCATACCTATACAATGTAGTAATTTTTTAAATTAAGATCGAGTTCAGGCCCGTAACATGATGTTAAAAATAAACTAGAGGATTAGAACATAAAACCATGTACATTTCAAAGTTATATAAAAAAATCTATATTATTGTCTTCCTTATTGGAAAAAAGTTTATCTTAATCTTCAATATCATTAAAAATTCTCAACATTTTGGGCTTTATGGTAGATATATCTAGGGTGTGCAGAAACTCAATACCCCATTGGGTATCTGATTAGCGTGTGTTTGTAGATGTAAGGAATGAACCCTATGGATATTTAGATACATTTTCATGTGAAATAATTTCATTATTGACATGAAAGGATATGATGTAATACTTAGGATGGAATAATTAGTTCCATGTAATTCTCATATCGATTATTATCAGTTGAGGGTGACATTTACATCACCATATGTTTCTATAGATGTTTATAAAGGTGAATTGGATGAATTTGTGTCATGAGATGGACCAAATCAATAATTGTGGGGAAATGTGAAAACCCATATCAGTAGACTTTTCATGGATGATCACAGAGTATGACATGTTGTTTTCCCATCTACGGGGCATAATTTTAGGTATGTGTTATCTATTATCTTCTTAGAAATAACATCAATATGATAGGAAGGAACAACTATGGAGTTAGTTCTAGGATCATCCCTAGTGTACATTCCCCCATATGGAATAGATCCTACATAACATATGAATCTTAAGATGAAATTTGAATAACTGAAAAATTGGATTTATCTAAACAAGAACCTCACTATGTGGTTAATATGTGTTTTTTTCTGAGAGTTCAGATAGTATTTTCCTAAATTTCCTAGATTACTGGTGTATTATCAAACTCACAGTTATGAATCTATATCCACTACCAGAAATAGATTCCCTATTTGAAAAATTTAATGGAGAAATGGTGTTTTCAAAGATTTATTATTGACTAGTTTATCATCGAGAGTATGTTATTTCATAATGCATAGTAATATATAGTTCCAAAATAGGTATTTTATATATGTGTAACTCATAATGTCATTCAGTCTCAAAAAATCTAGTTGTAATCAACTATTTTATGAATATGTTTTTTCACCCATATCGAGATTCAAGCATTGTAGTTTTTTAGGATGAAATATTTGTGTACTATTTTTCTCATTATGACTATTAAAAACATATTAAAATAATGCTAAATACACAGAAAGTGCACCATATTCAGTCAAATCTCACAATAATCTACATGTACATTGACAATGTCTACTTTTGTGTCCTTTCATCTTTGAAATATGAGTATCAATTGACCCAATGAAGGTTAGAGCTATAGTTTCTTGAGAAAATCCTACGATAATCATTGATATATAGAGTTTCTTGGGGATAACCATTTATTACAAAGATGTCATCAAGGATTTATCACACATATCATAACCTCTTATAGGAATGAATAAGAAGTATGTGAACTTTGTATGATAATATGTGTAATAAAGACACCTTCATGAGTTGAAGATATAGATGAATTTAGTATCAATCATGATTCTTCTAGAACTGGGAAGAAGCTATATTGTTTAATTTGACGCATAATTTATTTATTTTAGAATTTATTATGCCAGATGAGTGAGTTTTGGAATATGATTCTCATCATTTTTGGACTTCATGATATGAATTACCTAACAGATGACCTTGAACTATCAGTTATTGTTCATCCATTAAATTTTTAGAGTATTTATTATTATGGAAATCATTTTTTCTATTTACAGAAAAATTACAAATATATATTTTTACTCATTGGGATATAAATCTCAGACTTCAAAATGGGTTGAATACCTCTAGTCCCTAAATTTTGTGTTTTCTATATGCCTGGTAGATGTTATTTAGTTTTTAATACTCCGATATAGAAAACATAGACATATGAAACTTATGAGTCCAATGGTGAGTGGTATTTTATGGCCTTTTTTTCCAATATGTAAGTTACAATATATTATTATCATGGTATATACACTTATCAACCATGGAAGAGGCCTTTACCCTTCTATAACAAGTTTGAATTTGGTTTATTTCTGATACCATGTTTATAAACCCAAGAGACTGTATCGAAAAGGTGGATGCATCTTATGGATGGACCCTGGATAAGGATGAGACCTTATGCATACATGGTCATGTCTAGGTTCATGTAGATACTTGAGAGGAGTTCATACGAGAGTATCCGTCCCTATCATGGGTAGTAAATCCTGGATATTCCTAGATTTTCAAATAAATATGTCATCAATATTGGTGTCCTATTATGAAATGGGAGTGATATAGTTTTATCACATTGTGTTATACCAATCAACAGGTGAAGGGAGGGCATAAGTGACTTTTAGTACAATTACAGTTGTTGTCCATTCATGTGTGGATATGTGAAGATGTCCCCATGTATTTCATGAAATGGTTTCCAAGATCGCTACGAGTAAATGAAACAATTTCGGTTGACATTGATCATTTGATGAAGGTATCCATTTTTTACATATTCGGCATACCATTTCGGAATACAAGCTAGGGAGTCTATAATTCAGAGAGGTTATATTCCTTCATGGAGCCCCATGTTTTATCATACTGAACAAGGACACTATCATCAAATCAAATTTATAGCAGTGTTTACAAAAGGTCATGGGTACATAGATTATTCAATGAATGACCTATCATATTGTGGTCAAAAGTCAGATAGGGAAAATGATTCAAATGTTAGAGGAATTTCATTTTCCATGTGATCATCTATTTGGAGGTACATGGGAGGAACAAATAACACTATTCAAATTCACTTACAATAATATCTTTTAGGATACCATCCATATAAATCTGTACAATTCCCTATACAGATGGAAATGTCATCCACCACTCTGTTATCAAGAGGTATGGGATGTCACACATCCTGGACCATGTCTCATTCAAGAGACTATATATCCAGTTAAGGTGATTAGTAAGTGTATGTCTATAGAATAACGCTGAACGAAGACTTCTATAATCAATTGATGAAGACCTATTGATTTAAGGGTCATAAATTATTATTTCTTATGATTTTCACACAGGTTAGCACATCGATTGATTCAGAGGTAGTGTATACATTCACCTCGATTCCTAGACTTTTATCTTATCGAGATAAATATAATAATTTTTAACAAATACAACTTCGTTGGAAATGTACATTTATGTACAATATTTTTCTATGTGACATAGCTCCACTAGAATTATCCAGACTCATCAGGTGATTTACTTCATGATGTGGTTGAGTTATATGTGTATTATTCTTTTAATGACTTCCTAGTGTGTACAATTGATTAGCACCTAAACGATATATGAGGAACATCATTTATTTTAGTATGGTTTATATAGTAGTACAACCGAGTACAAGCCATGCATTGTGCATGGGGAGCCAATTGATACAATCAGTGGACAAAACATCTCAAAGAAAATGTTTTACCACCCTAATAAGAGAGACATAGGAAATATTTATTTTAAGGTTGCTAGGTTGTAATGACTCAGAGTTTTAGAGCGATAAAAATTCTATTTAAATTTTCTCAAACTCACATTCAGTTGTTTTTTAGCATAATCCCTAGTGACCGGGGGGCTTAGGCTGACTAGTTTTCTTCTTGAAGGGCATGAAGATATAGGGATGGAGTATTTTTGGAGAAGAAATACAACGTTTGTATTCACTAAAATACAGGTAATGAATACACATCATATATTTTTCGAGCCAAATCCCATTATCACCATGACCATGGTTTTTCTAGGTTGTAATGAATACCATGATTACACAACATGTAAGGATTACACACCATATAAATTCTCATACCATTTTTTAGAAATGGGTGAAGGGATTATTTTTATAGAATCCACATATTTTTCTAGGAGGATAAGTGAAAGATATCTCCTAAATATCCCAACCACGGTTTCCTTAATTCTAATATGAATGGTTCCTGATCAAGCCCCCCATCTATCACACTTGATTACATTTGGTAATATATTTGATGTGTTGTCTCATTTTCTTAGTTTCTCTTTCCACATTTTTATAATATTATTTAAACACATATGAGCTATTTTTGGGGTTTTGGTCTAGTTTTTTCCAATATATTCCATTATTATTTTATTCAAAGGCTGATAATGGATGAGTGTTCTTCCAAAAACCATATATAGATGGTATTGTAACTTTTAAAATAATTTTATGTGTTTAATATCATTTTTTTCATTCTTCCAAACATAATACTTTTCCATTAATTTCCATAAAATTTCATTCCTCTTTCTAATAACTATATAATTCATTGATAAACCCCCTTGAGAATTCTTTTAATTATTATAGGATGTTCCCTTATTGACCACCCACCCATTGGGGTGTTATATGTTAAATTTGACCTTAAATTAAAATGTTTAAAATAGAAACAACCTCATAAGTGGTTTGGTTTTACCTTAAATTGGATATTTCATTTTCTATAAATTAAATGGGTTTATTTATTAAAATAGAATTGGGTCTCTTGGTTACTCCACATGTTATATATTTATATGATAATGTTATAAAATTTAATTCCCAAGTGATATTGTGATAAATAAATATTAATTATTAATAGGTGATATGTTATGATTATTATTATTAGGACTTGGTAATTGGAAGGTGAAAAATGGATAATGTATATATTGAACATAGTGATTCTCACTCCATTATGTTTTCTGATGGGAATGGTGTGTCACACAATTTACTTTGTCTCTAATCAATGGAATGTCGTTCTATATTTCCATTCTTCAGGTGTTGGGAATGTCGACCCACCTCACCATCTCAAGTGTTGGTCATCATGTCTCACCCCACAATATCCTATGATGATAATGACATCTCATAGTATTTTGACACTTAAGGCTTATACATATGCATGAGCTTTTATCTAGATACACTATTCATTGATTTCTGAGTTATACTCATGTCCATATAGCACCAATCATCCATGTATATTCCTACATCTGTCCTAAAATATATAGCGTAGACACATGTATTCATATTATATATTATTATTAATATATGGAAAACTGTGTTCAAACGTATAATAGCCATTTTCAAAGTAGGTGAAGTCTACAAAATTTTCTACCAAAACACCGCCATACTAGTATTTATTTTTTGATGTTTCTTATTATTCATTATTATTAAACCCTTATATACTATAAAACTGATTGGATTATTCATTAAACTATTTGTGGTGGCCTATTGAGTTTATCTAACAACCAAAATGGTCCTCCTATGAATCTTGGGTATATTTTATTATTATAGGAGTGGATAATGAAAAGTTCTATGTCAGATATGTTTCATCTACATTCCTTATAGAATAATGAAAGTGTGACGAGGACCACGTGTATAAACCGAATTCTATTGGAGATATCTTTTCGAATTTTATATTTTTATAGCAATTTGGGTATTACCATATTCCCATATCCTTATATTCTATATTTTTATATCTGCAAGAGATGTAATCAATTTTCATATGATATAACCTCTGGATTTTAGTGATTATTACTATGTTTTGGATATTTTATATTTTGGTGTTCTTACATAAGTTATCTATTTTCACTATGGTGTTGGTTATCTATTTTTATTCTTTAATTTCATATTTTTTTATATCTAATGAGATACTCCAATAATAGGGTGCATTTTCAAAACTGTACCATCTGGGAACCTTAGTTCTAGTCGGCAACCTCTAGCATACTCGGAGGAAAAGATGATTCCATGAGGGCCACTAGCTCTGGATCCCATTTCTGTGGATTCAGTGTTGGTATTTTACCTAATAATTTCATTGCCTCTTATAATTTTAAATCCCAAGATACTTACCCACAAAAATCTAACGTATAATTTAAAATTCTGAGTCATAGTAACTACACTTTTAAAAATATTATTTCAGTCTTCCCCTAGCATTATAATGATGCTCTTGTCATGATACTTGGATTTATCAAACAATATACTCCCAATCAACCTCATTTAGAATGGTTGAGATTAACTTACATGATAATCCCAATATTACTTGAAGAGAAATACCCTAATCCATATGATCATCTAGGAAATATTTCCTTGCCACCATCATTTAACTGAACAAGAGGAAAAAAATCTAGGACAGTCAAAAACAAATTCTCAAAATGCTTAGCGTAGGCTATTGGAATATCACAATATGAAACAAGATTTCATCTCCTAATGAATCCATCATTTACCACTTACACGTTATCTAAATTATTTAACTGATTTCCATTTTCATCTCATGTCTAAAAAAATATTTACATTATCGTATCCTAGCACTACATGGGTATAAACATGATCTAACACACTATGATCAGTACACATAATACATATCAACCGACCCAATATAAAGTAAAATTAAACCAAATAATAATCTCATATAGTCCAATGAAAATATAAAAGGTAATTTATACTCCATCATTTACATGTGCAATGTCGATGCATTGTCGAATTTCAACATATCATGAACACTGACTAATTCCAATGTGACATTATATTGGAGGCCATATCAAGGGAAAGAAGACAGTGCTAATGATTCTATCCATGGATTTTCTATCAGAGAACCCATGTATCACCGATCACTAAGCATTCCCCTAAGAAAAACCATGCTTCTATATAAATACTACCACATAGCCCATTTAGTGAAATGGAAGTGAATTTTAATTTTTTTTCTTTTCATCAGTGTATGACTAAAAATCTCTCAATGTATCCTGCGTGATATCGAGATAGGGGACATGATTCTCACTATGAAAATTGTAAACTAATAGGATATCAAGAATTATCTGTGAGAATAAATAAACTTATAACATATTATAAATTAATTAGATAGTATAGTTTCTAACCTACCATACCCAACTAGAGGAAATAAAAGTAGTCAAACCACTATAGGTAAAATTCATTTAAAAGACGTTGGTTGTACTTGAGGATGCATCATCATTACCCACCATTTTTCCATTTCCTACCAAGTCATAACATGATCACTAAATAATAACAAGAGTTGTTAAACCTGATAATTTATGTTTTCATAGGTTTCAAAAGTATCCAACCATATCATCATTATTATTGCTTGCAATGACCAATATATCCATATGATTACCAGCCTCAAGAGTGTTCAAAATTAGTTCTTACCATCTTCAAATAGTCCTCCATGGTTGTGTTACATATTCTAGAAAGGACATATATTCCACATATGACACATGATTCTCTCCACCATAAGAGTTTCTTTATATTAATATTTTCAAGTAACTCATCCGATGGTACATGATCCATCAAATAGTAACTGTGGATCCTTGTTGTGTTCATTATGATTTAGAGAGCATTGAAACCAAAATTATAATAAAACAATACAATAAAAATCATGCTAGAACCGATTCAATTTTAGACGACGCTTGAAACTTCCCTTATGTAACATCCATGTGTGCAATGGAATCATGTGTTAATCCTAAAACAACCATACTAGTTCTCTTACGACACCAGAGAATTTTACAATATCCTCAAGTGTTAGAGAAAATGGTAGATTCCCAAATACCACCTATGTCACTATACCTTGTAGATAACCAATTATAAATTCATAAAAACTCAATGTATTAGAAAAACATTGCAATTATTCGATTAAATGAAAATTTTATGAACTTGATGATCACAACCTATATAAATTCATTCTACCATGATATTTCAAAAGAAAAAATACACATCCTTCATACTATCTAGAGACATATCATTCCTAGGAATCCCAACATCTGATAGAACATCTGATGAAAAGTCTTATACTCAAGAAATCCAATATGAATTTAAAATTGGAAGATAACATCTCGAGTCATCTAACACAAAATAGGATGATGAAGAAGTGGTATATGTCTAAATAAGAATTCCATAATGACCTAGGCATGTCTAACCGGCTAAAAATGATCATTATAAAATTATCAAACCATTTTCAAAGTCACATCACATTGATCCACCCCCATCCTGAAAAGGGTGAGTATTTAAAATTTTGGGTTATACTAGGGAAAATCAAATACTAAATGACACATAATTCCTATAAGAACCTAGACCTTATTTTCAGTTATGTTATCCTTTTCATGTCATTTATTTGAAAAAAAGAAAATTCTGGAAATTTTCTAAGTACATGTCGTGGAAATTATGAGTACATGACATGTACTGCATTGCCGTAGGAGGTCATGTAATTGCCACACACACGGCCGTGTGGGAGTGACTTGGAGGCCGCTTAAAGTGGAGTACGGAAATGGTGAGTACACGTCATGTACTTCAAAATTACATGTCGTGTACTTTCTTTTTTTCATTAAATACACCAGGTTCACGTCTAATCTATAGAACTATCTTCTTTTAGGTCACGTTAGACCGAGAGCTATGTACAACCGTGGATATTCGACAAACCCCCAAGCATGCATCCCTCCTGTAAATCTAACACCATCAGTTTCATTATAATTTCATCGATCTTCGGTGTTCTAGGGTGAATCAAGCTTCGAGGTTCACATATAACGATCTCCTAACAACATGGTCGGTGGTTTGTTCTTTTCTGTTCAAAGTCTTTGAGTATTATGTGCAAATTCTACCAATACCCTTGAATGGGGTATTGCGTGTTTACTGATTTACCCCAAAATATTTTCTTCCTTGTTCTCATGTTTTTTAGAGGTTGTTTGTATATTAATATGGTTTATTTATATGATTTGGATTTATTTACCATGCTTGTTCATTTTAAGGCCGTTTGGTCCTGTTTAGCCAGTTTGGCTGCCTTGCCTATTTTCCATGCCTGTTGCTGTAGAATGGAGATTTTTCATTCTAATAATGGTTAATATATTGTAGACTAGTTATCCAAGTATTTATGTCAGTTTAATTTGTCCATGTTGCATTTCTATTCTCGATGAACTACATAGGGTTGTGAGAGCCTGGTGTGGTTGTATATAATGGGAGTTGACTCAGTGAGCTTCCTCAGAGTGTCTTTGGGAACATTAGACTATAAGAGGAATGGAATATGCAAGCCTCCTCATAGAGTCTTTGTTTTATTTTGAATTACCTTGATTACTCTATACTATAAGAGGAATTGACCGAGCGAGCTTCCTCAGGGAGTCATTGACTGACTTGGGCTATAAAGGGAATTGATCGGGTGAGCTTCCTAAGAGAATCCTTCACCTAGGGGGCTATAAGAGGAATTTACTGTGAGTGAATCCTCTAGGATTTCATGAATACCTTATACTATAAGGGGAATTGACTATGATTGTTTCCTAAAGGAGTCTTTATATACTGAACCATAGGGGTTAGGCCGACTGTACTTCCCAGAGGGTTTCTTGTACTAATTAGGTACGACCGGAGGGAATGGCTATGAGTACTTCCCAGAGGGTTACCTGTTTGTATTTACTTATTTTTTTCACTGGTTTCTTGATATTGAAACTGTGTATTATGATGCATCAGGTATCGGGTTTAGAGCTATTCTTATGCAGGGAGATGCAGTCGTTGCGTATAGGTCTCGATAGTTGAGGCCACATGAGAGGAACTAACCGACGCACGATCTTGAGTTAGCTGAAGTTTTTCTTTCCCTACGTTGATGGATACATAATCTTTTGGGAGAGAATTTTTTTACCGACCACAACAGTCTCATGTACATCTTCACTCAGTGTGATCTGAATTTGAGATAGGTGAGGTGGATCAAGTACTGACAGTCCATTGACATTGAGCTTGCCTATACGCATGGGAAAGGCAATGGAGTGGAAAATGCGTTGAGTAGGAGGACTCAAATACAGACAGTTCAATAGGACATAAATGAGTGGTATTTTATGGATATGTTTTTTGAAATGCATTATGATGTCCATGAAAGATAGGGGCAAACATTCTATCATCTGTAGCTCTTACCTATACTCTTCTTGATCTAGTTCGAATGAGGCATCTATCAGATTCTGAACACCTAGTCCTAATGGAGAATGTTTTCGGAGAGGACCCTTTTCCTTGATGGACCAAATTAGATGATCAGATCTTGCTTTTCTAGGGGCACGTATGGGTACCAACAGAAATACGTGAGGATCTAATGTAGTACTTTCATTCTTCAGTTTATGCAGTTCATCCTGGCGTCACCAAGATGTATCGTGATCTACACCATTATTATTTGTGGATAATTATGAAGTGGGATGTTTCTGGTTTTGTCATGAGGTTTTCCACCTATCAGAAGGTGAATGCGGAGCATCAGCGACCAACAGGGCTCTTACAACAGTTACCCATTCCCGAGTGGAAGTGGAATGATGTCGTGATGGATTTCGTGACTGGGTTACTGAGGTCGCCTCAAGAGAATGATGCAGTATGGGTTTTCATTGGCAGACTCAATATGGTTTCTCACTTATTGCCGATCAAAGAGACCTTCAGTGTGTATGAGAAGGTATGGTTATTCATCTGGGATATTTCACATCTTCATATAGTTTCAC
Organism: Viscum album; assembly: GCA_963277665.1. Classification (NCBI taxonomy): domain Eukaryota; kingdom Viridiplantae; phylum Streptophyta; class Magnoliopsida; order Santalales; family Viscaceae; genus Viscum; species Viscum album. The sequence goes on along the minus strand of OY728157.1, from coordinate 1,252,905,723 downwards.
ACTCCATCGTTTCATACTGGGATGCATGTTTTACTTCCCAGGTCTAGCAGGGGATTTAGAAGGCATTGGGTACACATGTAATTTTTAGTACAGCTAACCATCCCCAGATAGATGGACAATCCGAGCATATGACTAAGGTGATGGAGGACATGCTCATGGCATGATTTCTGTATTTTTGAGGTTATAGGGAGAATCATATACCACTTGTGGAGTTTTCCTAAAATAATAGTTTCCCAGAAACTATTCAGATGACACCTTATGAGGCTTCGTACGGTAGGCCATGACGATCTCCCTTATGTTGGTCGGAGGAAGGAGAGACAAATTTACTGGGACCTCATATTGTACAGGAGTCCCCTGAGCAGATAGAGTTGATTCGGAAAAGGATGGCTGCTGCACAATCTCAAAAGAAGTCTTATGCTGATCAGCGGAGACGACCTCTAGAGTTCGATGTTGGGGATTGGGTATTCTGGTGAGTCACGCCGAGGTTGGGACACAAGAATATTAGGAGACATGATAAGCTTTCATCGTGGTACGCTGGTCTGTATGAGGTGTTGGAGAGAGTTGGGATGGATGCCTATCAGTTTTAGTTACCTTAGAGGTAACGGACTATGCATGACGTTTTTCACATTTCTCATCTCCGACGTTACATTTCAGACTTGTCTAATGCCTTTCAACCTGAAAAGGTTGAGCTCGACGTGGATGCATCCTTTGAAGAGAATCATATCCAGATTGTTGATCTTAGTACAATGTTTCTCCATGGCTGGTATGTCCCTCTAGTACGGGTGTTATGGAAGCACGAGTGAGTACAAGACGAGAGTTGGGAGAGGGAGGCTGACGTACGAGCACAGTGGCCAGAACTCTTTGGGGTTTCCTATTCTACCCCGTGCTACGGAATTCAGGGGATGAATTTCATTATGGGGGGATATTTGTAAAAACCCATACCTTCTTTTTAGGTATTTTTTCTTTTTCTAGTAATTTTTGAGGAAAAGTGGAAATTATGGGAATTTCCTAAGTATGCGTCGTGTACTTTATCAATACATTCCATGTACTTCTTTTCCACAGGAGGCCATGTGCTGGCTGTGTAGTAGCCACACACATGGCCGTGTGAGAGTGATTTGGAGGCCACTTAAAGTGGAGTACAGAAAAAGTGACTAAATTCCATGTACATCAAATGTACATGTCGTATACTTTATTTGTTTCATTAAATGCACAGGGGTGTTGTCAAATCACCAAAACTCTCCTCTTTTAGGTCTTGTTTGACCGTGAGCTCTGTACGGCCGTAGATCTTTGATGAACCCCAAAGCGTGCATCTGTCCTCCGAATCAAACACCATCACTTGTGTTGGAATCACATTGATCTTCAGCATTCTAGGTTGAATCACGCATTTAGGTTAATATATAATGATATATTAATGCCAAGGTATGTGTTTTGTGACATTCCATTAATAGTGTTTGAGTATTATGTTAAAATTATACCAATACCCTTGAATGGGTTATTGTGTGTTTGCTTTTTTACCCCTAATGATTTACTGCCTTGCTGGAATGTTTTTTTAGAGGTTTTTTGAATATGAATATTGTTGATTGAAATTCATTGGATGTATTTTCCATGAATGTACTATTATTGGCCATTTATTCATGTTTATCTAGTTTGGCTGCTTTGCATGTTTTCCATGTCTATTGCTGTAGGATGGACAGTTTTCATTCTCACATTGCTTAATATGTTGTATACTGGTTATTCAAGAAGTTCTGAATGTTTTCTTTGTACATATTGCATTTCTATGCTCGTTGACCTACACAGGGTTGTGAGAACATGGTGTAGTATGCTATAAGGGTAATTGATTGAGTTAGCTTTCTCGTAGAGTCTTTGAGAACTTTAGACTATATAGGGAATGGACTGTGCAAGCCTCATCAAAGATTCTTTGTTTTACATTGAATTACCTTGATTTCTCTAGAATATAAATGGAATTGGCCGATTGAGAATCCTTAGAGCGTCTTTGTACAACTTGAGTTATAAGAGGAATTAACTGGGTGAGCTTCCTCATAGATTCCTTGACCATGGGGATATAAGATAAATTGACTGTGTGTGCTTCCTCAGAGAGTTCCTTACTACATTAGACTATAAGGGGAATTGGCTGTGAGTGCTTCCTTAGAGATTCTTTATATACCAAACCACAGGGGTTGGGCCGAGTGTATTGACTGAAGGGTTTCTTTTACTTCTTAGGTAGGACCAGAGGGGATGGCTGTGAGGACTCCCCAGAGAGATAACTATTTATATTTAGTTGTTTGTTTTGTTGGTTGCTTGATATTGAAACTGTGGATTGTTTAATGCTGATTACTTTCCTCTTAGCTGTTTTTTGTACTTTTTACTACCATATATTCACTGACTTTTAGGCATAGATTTTCGGGTGTTTTCCTACTGGGATTTAGTCTCACACCCTCTTTGGGTAATTCTTTTGGGCACAAATAGATTATATTGCTGCATGTACATATAAGGGAAAGCACCCTTCTACTTCAAGTACATGACTTACTATGGAGTTGGAGAGAATAGGACCAATCTTAGGCTTGCGAGGCTGAGGAGCTGTTTATCTATTTCTTTTGTACTTGGGTTTAGCACTCTTTTTATTTTCAGCATTGTGACATGTTTGGATTCATTCCTAGTCATATGTATTATGAATAATCATATATATATGTGTGTGCTTCAGTTGTTTATTATTCCAGTCGTCTGATGTTTACTGTTGTTGTATATTTACTAATTTCGTTTTTGGGCATTGTTTACTTCTAAAGTGTACTCTTCCAATGAGGGCATAGTTTCCACACTATCACACCCAAGGCCCTTGCTGCTAGTCAGTAGCCTCTGTTGTTTGGGGAAATTCGCTTGAGGCCATGTGGCCAACCAGTTGCAGAGGCGCCTCTGTGTGGCTTTCGGAACCGGGATGGTACAATGTCCATACCGATTAACAAGTATTTATCAACTATTTTTGTTTCTAATGTTGATTCCAAAATCATGATATCCACATTGAAAAGAAAAAAATAGATTTCCCTGTAGGTTGTTCCAGATTATGATATCACTATGCCCTACATTCAATCCTTTAGGTTAGACGAATCCTAAGGGTGACACTCACTTTCTCGATTCCTGGCATAACATAGGAATGATTTAAACTACCATTAATCTATGGTAAAATCTAATAATCACACCATAAGGTTTCATTTAAGCTGATTCATTTATATACATTTAATCTATAATAATTTTAATATCTCATATTAAATTTCCATTACCAGTTATAAGGCATGATATATATAGAAAATTTATTTTCCTAACACCGTAAGGAACACATGGACATTGCATCAAATTCTTTCAGGAATTATTTATTTTAATGCAATATGTTCATATTTATGAATTTCATATTATAAACAAAATTTTAAATCATAATTTTTTTATTCATAATTTTTTTAATTTAGCTTAGTTATATAATAAATTAATTTTCAATATTTATAATAAAAATACCTCTCAGATGTAATTAGAATTTTAATAAAATAACACCTTGTGTATGTAATTATCAAAAGTATATGAAATGAATTTCATTAATTAAGTATGGGAATGGTTAGGTTTGATTCCACCATATTACTATATGTTATCCCATATAAGATTCTACAGAAACTTAAAATGACCATCCATATATAATATAAACATACCCTATGGGAAAAAGTACAAAGGAATGGCATAAAGGAGACCCATGTGGGTCTTATATAACCATTCAATGTAAATCCAATTGAAACACCATTGTATTTAGAAATTTATTATTTATAATAACAACTTATTTTTTTTACATCATAATCATGGACACCATGAATGAACTACATTGCTCGATTCAATAATATCTCATAAGCATCATGACAAAAAATACATACAAGAGTCAATTTCTATATTTTTTAATTTAGTGACATGGTTCATCATTCCCATGTAATATAGTTATAATACATTATAATAGAAACCTATAACAGAACATACCTGGTCAACCGAAACATAAACCTGATTTGATCATTATATAGTGAGGTGAAGTAATAAAATTGAATGGGTATTCTATGTAATGAAACTGGATACAACCATAGTACTATGTGGAATATAAATTTACAACCAGATCCATAAAATACAATCCATCCCAGCTAAATCCAATTTTTTTAATAAGGAAATAACACAGTATGGGACCATCATTCATGTCCAAAAAACCCTTCTATGAAGGAAAAGACCAGTGGAGACGATGAACTACTATAAGATACCCTTTCCCTTTACTTGTATCATTCCATAGTACATCTACAACCACCTAAAGTAAAATTTAGAGTGTGAGAACAATCAATTTTCAGTTACCATCAATGTGTCTATACATGTTATAATATAAATAATTAAATTGTTATATCTTTTAAAATAAACTAAATTTTCATTGAATTTTCATAAATCAAATACATTTTTAAATAATATTCCCTTTGGGTTTTTCATAAAATCCTTCTATATTCTCAAAACAAGATATATGACATGTATTCATGATATAAATTTAAAATCATATCCCTTAATAAAGAGGTATAAAATTAATCAAGTTACCATGACCTAAGTTATCATCAAATTCTATGTGATAGGATATTTTATGAAATTATATATCCACAATCATTCATAAAAACAACCATGTGCTAAATACCAACAAATAACTAATCACCCCATATCAGTCCCAAACCTATCAGACGAAAAGTAAAATACACCCAAGATCCGAAAAATGCATAATGTTGATCTAATCAATACAGATTCACTATACAATATATTGATATTGTAATGGTATCCTAATAGTGGTTTCACCCACAATGATGATACCCTCTTCCCTTTCCCAATGCACTTAAGGTTTCAAATGTGAAAAAATTTCAAATTAAATTTTTATTACCATCCATACAATTTTTGAAAAAAAATTCAAAGTCATTTCAATCAGATTCAGATTTTAAAAATCGATTTCTAAATATAGAAAATTATTTTTCAATGAACAACATCTTTAAAAACACATTCATTTCAATTAAATCCTTTGAAACCAAATTTATCTTCCATGAAATGAAAAAATAAAAGGAATGTTACAAGAATGATAAAAATCATCTTATTAACCCATTGAAAATAATAAATAACTCAAATTATAAACCTATATTAAATCAACAATGGTTATTTGAAACCATGAGAACCTCCTTTTAAAGACAATTCATGAGAATAAACTGATAGGGTTCAATAAAAAATACTATCTGATTAGATATCTAAAACCAAATCACAGTGAATGAAAAAATTGTTAATAAATGGTAAAATATAACTATAAGTAATACATAAACAAAAAAATAATCTTATTTGGCTAAAATGTTCAATAACTAAAAGAAATGGGTTTTAAGGGATAAAACCACCCAAAATCCCATTGTGCGAGATCTCGTTGAGAAAGATAATGTAGCAACTATTATTAAAGTAAAATAATATGTACACCACTCTAAATCCATAACTCAAAACATTTACATTTCATTTTATAAATTTACATGTTGTATAATCCTTGATGATTGGTATCTCTAGAAAATGAAAAAACCATTTTATTGAAATCCAATTTTTGAAAGTACATGACACAACCCTAGTACATGGCATATAAAACGATCACACCATTAATATGGTTGAAATTGTCTACCTATATAATGTTAAAAAACTTTTAATACCTATACATGGTGTGTAATCACCGATTAGACAATAGAAACTACATTTCACGAAAGAATCAAAAATTAAAAACCCAACTATGGAAATTCTCCAAACATGGAAAAACCCACACTAATCATTGACACATTTATACCTAGAATCTATTAATTCCAAAAAAACACACATCCCTAATCCTTAGGCCATTTTAGCCCCACCTTGTCTCCCCATTCTTGAGAAGCGCACGAACACACCCAAACTATGATGGTAAACAATGCATAAACAAAAGTGTATCTGAAAAGCCAAAGGGGGTGATACAATATCATCATTATAAACTATTTATAACCCCATGAAATAAATAAGATTCCTAGGTTCAACAAAATAGAAGGTAAATTATGAAATATTAACAATTCCATATCCAATAATTGGGTTATACCATCCATAATGCAGTAATACCTTGAACATAAGATTCATTACACCATGCATTAAATTTTCACAGTGATCAATAATTTAAACAATCTGCTCAACCAATGTGGTGGTTGTCCCAAGAACAAAATTTACTCATCCAATCCCATGGGAATGATAACATATATACCACCTCAAATTAGTACCATAAAACTCATTTTTGATACAATTGAAACCATATGGTTTGGCTAATAGATATTTCACATTTTATAATTGTTTAATGATCACTATCTGGTCCATAAATCTCAGTGAAAACTTACCATGATTACATTAATGTTCATTTCCAATGAGAGGTAAAAATATTAGAAAAACATGAAAATGAACCTAAAACTCACTACATTATGATGATTTCCCAAAATATATTTCTAACAATGGGTTTTTTGTGATTAAACTGTAACGCCCTGACCCCAGCTACCCAGAGCCGGTGCGTTACTTCGTATCATTGGCATGATCACAAAAGATCAAGTCTCGAAAGGCTGATTAGTTTAGTAGCCTTGGAAACACTAGATACATTCGTAAACGTTACATTACATCATAAAGTGAAAAACTACAATAACAAAGTCTCCATAGTCCACACTCATATCCTCTTCTGACAATCCCTGCAGGTCATTCATAAAATACTTCTTCACATCCTGGAAAATATTAAAACATTGAAAGGGGTGAGCTCAGATGCTCAGTAAGGATAACAATATTGCGGAAACTTTCATAAATAAACATAAAAATTTAAGGCAATGTATAACTAAAACAAAAGCCTTTTAAACTTGCACATCAACATAATATGGCAAAAGTAAAATGAGATAATGACATTCACTTATTCACATGGATATTCTACTGGTCGAATCATCACATGAAATATCAATAACCACTTTCATAATGAGGGAATGTATAATGCCAGAAATTCTGAAACATTTTGTCAAGGCCTCGGCCAAGACGTCTAAAATGATTAAGGCCTCGGCCAAAACCATAAATAAAATTGGGAAAGGGCCTCGGCTAATTCCACATCTAGTTGTCACACGAGACCTACCGATGCATCGAGGAGCTATAGCAGGCTCCACCTGTCACTTATTAAGTCTAATACATTCCTCATATGAATAGGTTTAAACATATCATAAACCATAACATAATCATATCACATAAAAAATGCATACAGGAAACATAAGATTTCCACATTTCAATCACAAGATATCAATACAGCACATTGATATAATAAAAACGCTTTCAAAACCATTTTCAATACCAAAATAAAAGAAAGTTAAAACTTTGTATTTATTTTTCATTTAAAAAAATGATGGCTTGCAGAGAAAGCCGAAACACAAATAGTGGTCACGGCGACAGAGAAGTCGTTGTTTCCACATAAGTACGGAAAGAAAAACATCCCCTTTTGTCGTTTAGCAAAACGCTTCATATAAAAAAGATTCCTTTTGAATAAACGTAAAAAGTCAAAGGGGTTTATACACCGTATAAAAGAAAATTGTGTATAAAACAAAATATGCCTCAATGAAAGGAGATTGAGACGAAGTCCATACAAAGATCATTTTTAAATAAAATATATCTATTATGTGTATTCACTATATGTACACATAAAGAAAGTATAAATACAGTATACGACATAATAATATCATGACATAATTTGAAAGTAGGAGATTAACCCAAAGAATGGAAGTTGGGTTATGAAATTCCCTTACCTCGTGTCTGACTTGACTCAATCGTTCTTTAACCTCCTGAATAATAAAATAGAGTTAATTCCTATTTACTTAAGAACCTTTTTCATGTTCATTATTCCTTTTATATCACTTATTACCATGTTATGAACATTATGTAATTATTTAAGTTAATAACGGTCGTTTTGTCGATCTTTGGTACTTGAGTCAAAAATAAACTTCTTATAATTACAAATTGTTCATGTGGTGAAATATCCATTATATCCAGAATTATATTCATGATGTAGATATCATATATATGATATATATCCAGTATATACATTCATTCATAATGTCACGTAACATTTAGAGGTAAGAAATGAAATGCACCGTTCATGGAGACGGTAAGCCGTACGTATGCATGAACGCTACTTTCATTTCTATTTCGTATTTAATGGAATGAAATCATAATGATATAAATTTATAATATAATTATAGTATAATATAGTGTATAATACCATTTAATCCATCCTTTATACATCCCACATATGGCATTAACAATTCAAATCACTTTGAGGGGGCGGTAGTCCGCACTTCCTAAAATGAAATTATCACGTTTTACCCATAATGGAAATCATAAAGTATGCCATAAATGAGAAATAAAGAAGCATAAGTAAAACATAAACATATTATATATCATATATAAATATATTGACATCTTAATGGACACCTTTGAAGGTGTTATATGAGTGTTGAACAATCATCATTTCGTGAGGCAGAAATTCGCCATCAACAGAAACCGTATGTTCTTTAACCATTATATGTAGGTGTGTGTAAGTGTAGCTCGAATAATTCTTATAACAACATCCTAGTATATTGAGGATACTGGTGTTGTTACAAAAGAAATGAATAAAAAGAGTTTAGGGGGTTGGAGAAGAAAAATAAAACAAAACAACATTAGAGAAGACATTACCTCAAAATCGGGTAACTCTTTTTGATTTGAGCCAAAGGCTTCCTTGGGAAGAGTTCTGCCAAAAGTGAGCTTCTAGGAGTAAGAGGGGGAAGTTGGGAGAGTATTTGGGCAGAGGTTGGCGGAGACAAATGGCTTGAAAGTGTGAATGAGGTGGTAGAGGTGGGGGCCTTTTATAAGAGGAGAGGAGGGGCTCTTTTGGAAAGATTGAAATGTTACATTATTATACAATGCTTTTAGGATTCTAAAGGTCCCACACTTATATAATTAGTGGCTAAGGTGATAAGGGTTTTCAATCTACCCATCCAATAGTCTTTGGACAAGTGTATGCCTTGTATTGTACATTATCTTTTCATTTTATTAAAATCGTTAAATAATGAGGTCATCGCTGCATCATAATGATGTCATAAATAATATAATTTATTTAATGTCTAAAAATTATAACAAAAATACTATGATTTAGGAAATATTTTTATCTTTCCAATGACTATTTATAGTCAAAAAAATGACTTGTATAACCCCATGTAAAAATTGTTTTAGTAAAACATTTCATGTTTGTGTCATTTTTTACTTTAACATTAAATAAAAGGTATTTATGTCATTTTCCAACTAAAGTGGCTCCATGGGGTCCCCAAGTTGACCCATGGATTTTATTGGTCGGCCATGAATCATCCAATAGGATTAGGACAAGTGTCAAGCCCATCTAATATTATTAAAACATTATTTTTACCATAAACTACACTAATTACCTCTAATCGCGATTAAGAACTTAAAAGTTACTATTCACCAAAAAATTATTTTGATCTCATTGAACCACATTTTACTTCTTAATGACAACCATGTATGTCGGATTTTTGAAAATAAAATCACAGAAGTGGTAATATTTCATTTAAATGAAAAATCAGTTATTTAACTACCACTTAGTGGTTTCACTATTCATCAAAAATTAAAGTTTTTCAGAACAATGCCAAAATTTCACCCTAAGCTATAATTGATATTCCGAATTCAAAAATGATGTCTATTTTAAAAAATTCCAAACATATAAGTTGCATTAATTAATTTTATAATTAATTCCCGCTGTCACAACAAATAGCGTGTTTTTAAGAAACAATTTATATCAAAAGATTGACAATTGTTTATGTCCAATTTCAATGTTAAATTAATTATAATGACCAACATTGGATAAAATGGTAAAAATATATTCTAATTATACTTTAAAACCACTAAATATTATAATTTATCACTATAAATTATTTTGATTAAAGAAGTTGTTTTTAAGTATTTTTCACTATTCATAAAAAATTAGAAGTTCTCAGAAAAATACCAAAAATTCAACATAGGCTAATTTCAATATTCCGAATCCAAGAATGAAGTCCATTTTGAAATATAAAATTTCTATAATTTTAAAAAGAGGTTATTACTATTCATAACGGCTACTTTGATTAGTCGCGGTGTTTTAGAACTCGAAGTTGCGTACAATGCAAGCTATTGCATTATTGAATGAGAAGCGTATCATGGAAGCTCGGGGTGTTACATTCTCCCCTCCTTCAATAAATTGCGTCCTCGCAATTTGAAAATTTTCTTTGAAAACAAAAGGTTGAAAATAGAAAATACCTTTGTGGAAAACCCACATCGGAAATAAGTTTAATAAATATATAACATTAAAAGAAAGCAAGATAAGTACAAAGGTCACCCGATATAGCCCATTCTAGGATTCTATGAAAATATGGATATGGAGGAGAAACAAACCATCAAGGTCTGATGGAGAGTTATAGAAAACAAGATTAGGAGAAAGTTTAACTACAAGAAAATCACAAACTTGTGATTGGTTAAGCGATCATTGAATCCCCAGTTGGAAAAGTTAACCGACAACATTTTTGTTTTAAGTTACCTTTTATAATGTTGAGGAATTTATTTAGGAGATTTACTAAGAACGTAAGGGAATATACATACTTGTTATGTATACTTTCATTCGTTAATAAATTTTTACCACAAACCCATCTTTTACTCCAAATGGTAACGGAACTCAAAAATATTCTTTTTATCCTAATTGTATAAGGTTCCAAATATTAACACATACCATTTAGATTAGTAAAACTATTTTGTAATAACCAGGGACTTCCTGTAGGCTAGTGGTAGGTAATAAAGGCCTGTCGCACTATGATTGTGGGTTCGATTCCTGCAGCTTTGTCCGACGCGACGGGTTATGCCCCACCCTGAAGGTTGTCCTTTTCCTAAAACTATAGTATTATAATATTCCAAAATAATCTTCAGAAATGATTTAACCTTAAACAATACTATCCATGGTTCAACTTAATCCATTCCAACCATAATAGTTATCCAAAATACCTCCGTCCAGATTTTCTCTAAAAGGTCTCTAAATTCCAAAATCAATTGTAACATCAGATTCCCCAAACAAAGAAAAGTTTCTCTTATTGTCACATACTAAAAATGTGATTACCTTAATCATATTAAAACCTTACTGAAATCAAAAAGTACTACAGTACAATATTTATATATATAACATTATTCTTATAACCAGAATATAATCCTTGAATCCAAAAGCACCAATACATTAATTATTCCGCTTCAACTGTAGTCACAACATAAGATTGGCCTTGATCCCTTGGCCTTTTCTGAGGTAAGTTTCCTTGACGCTTAGGATATTCATTTGCATAATGCCCCATTTCCCTACAATTGTAGCATTCAACATTGATAGCCTCTTTCCTTCCCTTGCAATCACGAGCTTGGTGACCCTTTTCTCCACATTTATAACAAACTCTCATTCCTTTTAGGAAAGTACCAGGGTGATTCTTCCCACAATTATCACATAATGGAAAATCCTTCTTTCCCTTTTTCCCTTTATCTGTCTCTTGTTCCACCGTTCTCTTCTTCTCTTGCTTTACTTTGTTGTCATAAGACATAGAGAATTCCTTTTCTTTATTGATAGCACACGAGACAATATCTTCGTATAATGAGAAGGATTGTGATACTAAAGCTCGACGGAGAAATGGTTTTAACCCATCAAATAAACGATCAATCTTACTCCTTGGGTTACGTATATAATCGGCAGCATGCCTCGCTAACCTTGTAAAGTTAGCCTCATATTTTGCGACATTCTCATCCTCCTTCTGCCTCAGACTCAGAAATTGCCTTTCCATATCTGCTCGATGGTCATGAGGAAAGTATTTTTCTAAGAAAAGCTCTTTGAACTCCCTCCATTCCATATTCGATACGTCATCATCTTCCTTTGTGTTTTGAATCAGCGACCACCACTGATCGGCATCTCCAGTGAGGCGGTAAACTGCCATGACAACCTTCTCCCTTTCACTACTCCCCAAGGCATGGAATATTTTCTCTAAGGAATTTATCCATTGCTCAGCTACTATAGGATTTGTACTCCCATTGAAGGTTGGTGGTTATTGCCTCATGAAACGGTCTAGCATTGATCCTCCACGTTGCGGATCAGGGTGCTCCATATGAGTAAGGTTATTATTCATAACCTGAGTGAGTTGTCCCAGTATGGTAATAAGTTGATCAGCACCAGTTGTATCTTTAGATCCACAATAATTATCTTGAGCAGGAGGGAAATCCCTACACGGAGTTCATGCATTGATACGGTTTCCATTCCCTCCACTAGGCGCCATTTCTAAACAATTTCATAAACTAGATTAGTTTATGAATCAAAATACATAATTCCATACTTGTAAAACACTTTACATAAATTGAACTATTAATGGATATAATCCATAATCATAAAAAGAAATGTTTTCTTTGAGGAAGTATATACTCATAACCCTTCATAGTGGTTTTTAAATAAAATGAGAATTATCCTAAGCATATCCCCCGGGAGTGTCGTAACCAAGAGTGCAGCAAGGCCCGTTGTCGTGCACCAGTTCCCGTTCGAGTCTAGCTCAAAGCGGTGTTTTCGGGTTTTACACCTAGGTACATCTGTGCCAGAGCCGCCTCTACCTGCTCGTATCCAGACAGGGATGTATTGCTCGGAAAAACTCATAACATCTCTATAATACCAAAATTCTAGGAAGTTCTTCTATACTAATCCTCAAAGTCTATCTTTGGGCTATGTGCTCTAATCAGAGTTTATCTAAATCTAGCTTCCACGGTTAGTACTAAACTGCCTCTGATACCAACTGTAACGCCCTGACCCCAGCTACCCAGAGTTGGTGCGTTACTTCATAACATTGGCATGATCACAAAAGATCAAGTCTCGAAAGACCGATTAGTTTAGTAGCCTTGGAAACACTAGATACATTCGTAAATGTTACATTACATCATAAAGTGAAAAACTACAATAACAAAGTCTCCATAGTCCACACTCATATCCTCTTCTGACAATCCCTGCAGGTCATTCATAAAATACTTCTTCACATTCTGGAAAATATTAAAACATTGAAAGGGGTGAGCTCAGATACTCAGTAAGGATAACAATATTGTGGAAGCTTTCATAAATAAACATAAAAATTTAAGGCAATGTATAACTAAAACAAAAGCCTTTTAAACTTGCACATCAACATAATATGGAAAAAGTAAAATGAGATAATGACATTCACTAATTCACATGGATATTCTACTGGTCGAATCATCACATGAAATATCAATAACCACTTTCATAATGAGGGAATGTATAATGCCAGACATTCTGAACCATTTTGTCAAGGCCTCGGCCAAGACGTCTAAAATGATTAAGGCCTCAGCCAAAACCATAAATCAAATTGGGAAAGGGCCTCGGCCAATTCCACATCTAGTTGTCTCATGAGACCTACCGATGCATCGAGGAGCTATAGCGGGCTCCACCCATCACTTATTAAGTCCAATACATTCCTCATATGAATAGGTTTAAACATATCATAAACCATAACATAATCGTATAACATAAAAAATGCATACAGGAAACATAAAATTTCCACATTTCAATCACAAGATATCAATAAAACACATTGATATAATAAAAACACTTTCAAAACCATTTTCAATACCAAAATAAAAGAAAGTTAAAACTTTGTATTTATTTTTCATTTAAAAAAATGATGGCTTGCAGAGAAAGACGAAACAAAAATAGTGGTCACGACGGCGGAGAAGTCGTTGTCGCCGCATAAGTACGAAAAGAAAAACATTCCCTTTTGTCGTTTAGCAAAACGCTTCGTATAAAAAAGATTCCTTTTGAATAAACGTAAAAAGTCAAAGGGGTTTATACACTGTATAAAAGAAAGTTGTGTATAAAACGAAATATGCCTCAATGAAAGGAGATTGAGACGAAGTCCATACAAAGATAATTTTTAAATAAAATATATCTATTATGTGTATTCACTATATGTACACATAAATAAATTATAAATACAATATACGACATAATAATATCATGACATAATTTGAAAGTAGGAGATTAACCCAAAGAATGGAAGTTGGGTTATGAAATTCCCTTACCTCGTGTCTGACTTGACTCAACCGTTATTTAACCTCCTGAATAATAAAATAGAGTTAATTCCTATTTACTTAAGAAAATTTTTCATGTTCATTATTCCTTTTATATCCCTTATTACCATGTTATGAACATTATGTAATTATTTAAGTTAATAACGGTCGTTTTGTCGATCTTTGGTACTTGAGTCAAAAATAAACTTCTTATAATTACAAGTTGTTCATGTGGTGAAATATCCATTATATCCAGAATTATATTCATGATGTAGATATCATATATATGATATATATCCAGTATATACATTCATTCATAATGTCACGTAACATTTAGAGGTAAGAAATGAAATGCACCGTTCATGGAGACGGTAAGCCGTACGTACGCATGAACGCTAATTTCATTTCTATTTCGTATTTAATGGAATGAAATCATAATGATATAAATTTATAATATAATTACAGTATAATATAGTGTATAATACCATTTAATCCATCCTTTATACATCCCACATATGGCATTAACGATTCAAATCACTTTGAGGGGGCGGTAGTCCGCACTTTCTAAAATGAAATTATCACGTTTTACCCATAATGGAAATCATAAAGTATGCCATAAATGAGAAATACAGAAGCATAAGTAAAACATAAAAATATTATATATCATATATAAATATAGTTACATCTTAATGGACACCTTTGAAGGTGTTATATGAGTGTTGAACAATCATTGTTTCGTGAGGCAGAAATTCGCCATCCACAGAAACCGTATGTTCTTTAACCATTAGATGTAGGTGTGTGTAAGTGTAGCTCGAATCCTTCTTATAACAAAATCCTAGTATATTGAGGATACTGGTGTTGTTACAAAAGAAATTAATAAAAAGAGTTTAGGGGGTTGTAGAAGAAAAATAAAACAAAACAACATTAGAGAAGACATTACCTCAAAATCGGGTAACTCTTTTTGATTTGAGCCAAAGGCTTCCTTGGGAAGAGTTCTGCCCAAAGTGAGGCTTCTAGGAGTAAGAGGGGGAAGTTGGGAGAGTATTTGGGCAGAGGTTAGCCGATCCAAATGTCTTTAAAGTGTGAATGAGGTGGTAGAGGTGGGGTCCTTTTATAAGAGGAGAGGATGGGCTCTTTTGGAATGATTGAAATGTTACATTATTATACAATGATTTTCGGATTCTAAAGGTCCCACACTTATATAATTCGTGAATAAGGTGATAAGGGTTCGAAATCTACCCATCCAATAGTCTTTGGACATGTGTAAGCCTTGTATTGTACATTATCTTTTGATTTTATTAAAATCGTTAAATAATGAGGTCATCACTGCATCATAATGATGTCATAAATAATATAATTTATTTAATGTCTAAAAATTATAAAAAAATACTATGGTGTAGGAAATCTTTTTATCTTTCCAATGACTATTTATAGTCAAAAATATGACTTGTATAACCCCATGTAAAAATTGTTTTAGTAAAACATTTCATGTTTGTGTCATTTTTTACTTTAACATTAAATAAAAGGTATTTATGTCATTTTCCAACTAAAGTGGATCCATGGGGTCCCCAAGTTGACACATTGATTTTCTTGGTCGGCCATGACTCATAAAATAGGAGTAGGACAAGTGTCAAGCCCATATCATATTATTAAAACATTATTTTTACCTTAAACTACACTAATTACCTCTAATCGCGATTAAGAACTTAAAAGTTACTATTCACCAAAAAATTATTTTGATCTCATTGAACCACATTTTACTTCTTAATGACAACCATGTATGTCGGATTTTTGAAAATCAAATCACAGAAGTGGTAATATTTCATTTAAACGAAAAATCAGTTATTTAACTACCACTTAGTGGTTTCACTATTCATCAAAAATTGAAGTTTTTCAGAACAATGCCAAAATTTCACCCTAAGCTATAATTGATATTCCGAATTCAAAAATGTTGTCTATTTTAAAAAATTCCAAACATATAAGTTGCATTAATTAATTTTATAATTAATTCCCGCTGTCACAACAAATAGCGTGTTTTTAAGAAATAATTTATATCAAAAGATTGGCAATTGTTTATGTCCAATTTCAATGTTAAATTAATTCTAATGACCACCATTGGATAAAATGGTAAAAATATATTCTAATTATACTTTAAAACCACTAAATAGTATAATTTATCACTATAAATTATTTTGATTAAAGAAGTTGTTTTTAAGTATTTTTCACTATTCATAAAAAATTAGAAGTTCTCAGAAAAATACCAAAAATTCAACATAGGCTAATATCGATATTCCGAATCCAAGAATGAAGTCCATTTTGAAATATAAAATTTCTATAATTTTAAAAAGCGGTTATTACTATTCATAATGGCTACTTTGATTAGTCGCGGTGTTTTAGAACTCGAAGTTGCGTACAATGCAAGCTATTACATTATTGAATGAGAAGCGTATCATGGAAGCTCGGGGTGTTACATAAAATCTTCTGGATCAAATACACCATCATCATCATTTCTTAAAAAAGAATCACCCTAACGAATTGTCATTTTCCAATCACTTTATAGAATAAAAAGTTCCACATTACCAACCAAAAAAATACTCAAATGAATCAATCCAAATCAATGCCTAATAACTATTTTTAGGCTTAAAATCAACAAGAAGAAGATAATTTTCCCAAATTCCTCAAAAATTAAACACACAAGCCCAAATCATATACTCAAGAACCTCAATAGTACTCTTTTTATACAAATCCATCTATGAATGATAATCTATGCTCAATCTAATCTGCGAACCCATCACATCCTTTAAACCCTTGTAGAACCTTGATGTAGACCTCATGTTCCTATCAAATACATCGACATAGCGAACCTCATGATGTCTCACAATATCATAGTCATACAAATCCAAATGAATTTCAACCTTCGTCGTCTATTTGATTTTAAAGATATTCCATGATTTTTAGTTTTAATCAATGATCAGCAAAATTACATCATACTAAATAGGGTTCAATGGAAAATAGATAAATATGGATTTGGAAATATTATACCACTTCCACATCGGAATGGGTTAGTTATTATTCAAACCCGCATGTCTATAGTATTCTACATTAATTCTTGGATAAATAAAACTCCATGATACAAAATATGTAACATCATTATTTATCCCCATCCACCAATTTTAACATCCCATGTAAATAAAGAATATTACATTTTTATATTTATTAATATTTGTGGATAAATTGTTATTATTATTTTAAAGGTAATTCTATGTTCGATGGCGTACCCAATACGCAACAACGAGTTACTTTGAAATCTTTCGTTGCACACTAATAATATAATAATATTATTTTAAAAGGTAGTTAATGCCTCGGCATTGTAATGGAGGGCATGAACAAAACTAACTAAAAAATGATTATATATGTTTGTTAAATATTTTAACAATTACCCAATAAATTATAGAGGCTTAAAATGCGGATGAATCCAATTTTAGGCATAAATACTCTAGTATTCACTAAAAGGTCGATTTATTGCCTTTTGATGGGGAAACCTCTTTAAAAAAATAGTTCTGGTCATCCTTATACATTATTTGGGACTAAATAAAATCATTAGTTAGAATCGGGAAATCCAAATTTACTTTCTGTATGTTTTTGTTAATTTTTCGATAAAGTCCATTTTTTGAAGAATAATGAAAATGTTTTATTTTAATTCAAAACCTCCATTTAATCTAATTTATTTATATAGTTAGATTATCTTTCTTATTGGTATTAAAGTGTAATTAGAATATATTTTTACAATTTAATCAAATGGTGGTCACTGTAATTAAATTCACTTTGAAATTGGACATAAACAATTGCCAATCTTTTGATAGATATAGTTTCTTAAAAACACGCTTTTTTTGACAACAGAAATTAATTATAAAATTAATTGATGCAACTTATATGTTTTGGATTTTTTAAAATAGACACCATTTTTGAATTTGGAATATCATATATAGCATATGGTGAATTTTTGGTATTTTTTTGGTAAACTTCTTTTTTTGATGAATAGTAAAACCACTATGTGTGAGTTAAAAATAACTGACTTTTTTGTTAAATGAATCTTTACAACAAATGTGAATTGAAATTAAAAAGATCCTCAATGTTAATTATTAATTTAATTATAGATTATTTAATGTTTTAAATCTGAGTCCTTATAGTTGGTATTAGAGGTCGGTTTAGATAACTTTAGAGGTTAGGGTATTCTTTAAGCATAGGTGACATTACCATAATGGTTAAGATTTCAGAAAGTGTCATAGATTTTTTGATAATTTGAATGAGTTTAAGATAACATGACTAATTATATCTTACTATTATATGATTATTTTTTTGATATACTCACACTGACCTTTTTGGTATTAGTAAATGGGTGGATCTAGCAGGAACCAAAGTAACAGTGGATGTGAAGGAAACTGTGACAGTTTTCTAAAAGAGCAACTGAATGATATGGGAGTTAGAATGAGAACTCGTGTGGTTATTTTCAACCAACTATCTAGAGTTATGATTAACCACTTTAACCTTAGTGATTTAAATAAAGCATCATATATGCGAGAAACAAATCCCTACGGAAGTTCATGTAATAATCATAAAGGTAAGTATGTTCGAAAAACAATGTGCCAAAGATGTGGAATGAAACACATAGAAAAATGCTTCAAACAGACATAAGGATGCTATAGATGTGGAAATGAAGGTCATTAAGGAATAACCTTCCATGGAAAAAGGAAGCATCTAGTTGACTCTAGGAAAGGGAATGGAGTTATTTCTGAAGGATCAATTGAATTTTTTAAATGTGGTGTGCATGATCATTATGAAAAAAAATGTCCTACGAATAATTTTCAGGAATGGGATCACCAGAATCATACAAATATTTGTTTACCAATACATAATTCTATTCCGATTGATGATGAAGAAACTGAGAATGACCAATGAAAGGTATGGATTATTTCATAACATATGTTTTCCTATTATTGAAATCTTAGGATATGATTCATTATTTTTTTGTAGGAATGATGTATTCAAAATAAGTTGGAAAGGAATGGTTAATGGATCATGGAGAATGTTGAATGAGTAAGAAGTCAATATATAAGAGATTCAAGATTTATGGATGGTAAAATTATGAAAAGTATTAAGGCTCTGTTGATGAAGGGATTACATTAGAAAGCTTTTTATATTATGTGTAACCCTGAAATTTGATATCTGAAAATTTTAATCAAGGAGTAATTATCTTTTCTTCTGTGGATATAGTTATAAAGAACCATTTTGGTTTATATGATCCTTGAATTTGAGGTAATTAACAGTTAATACATTTTAGGATGCAAAACAAATGTTATTTGATAACCTTTATGGTTAAAATATGTTATGGTTATTTTTTATGAATTTATCTCTTTTTGGGAATATTATGAAATTATGTAGTTTTTAAAAAGGGACAACACGCAAACCATTTGGCAACCCGTTGCGTCGGATGAAGCAGTGGGAATTGAATCCACAACCAAAGTGCGACTGGTATTTATCGCCTACCATTGGACTACGTGAAGTCCCTGGTTAGTTTGACTAATTTTTTTTAGTTAGATGATTTTATGATTCAAGAATAAGTTTATTTTGGGTTATCTATGGAAATTATTAACCAATCATGGAGGATATGTGATTAGGTTAATTACTCTTCAATATGAGACTTTAAGAGTAACTGATGTTATTTGGAGATAAATTTTATGATTTATCTTGGAAGAATATGTGATTAAATCCTTCGGAGATTTGGTTTTCAATATTAGTTTGGTTTACCTTGATGAAATTTTATGGATAGGTGTTTATTGAATGGTCTTTGATGAACTTTTTGTTTTGTTTGACAAATTTAAGAGATTAAGAGTATTTTTTATTTTTATAAAAGATTATCCTTTTTGGGGATTATATGATCTTTTAATAACCTTTTTGGTTTTGGTTAATTTCAAAGGCATGGGAAATATATAGTTCTCTTTTGTGGATTAGGTGGTTCTCAAGAAGTTGGTTATAACACTCTAAATTTGAACAAGACATCCTAAATACTCATCTTTTGTAGAAAATATGCGTTTCTGTTAGAAATCTAGTAAAAGGTGAAAGTATACATGACAAGTAAGTATGTTTCCTTATGTTTTACTTAATATCATTAAAAATTACTCAATTAAATGTAACTTAAAACAGAAACGTTGTTTGTTAATTTTTCCTACTTGGGAATCAAATACTGTTTAACCCATCACAAGTCTATAATTTTCTAGCTGTTAAATTTCTCTTAATCATGTTTTCTATCACTCTACATCTGACCTTGATGGGTTTTTTCTCCTCCATATCCGTGGTTTCATGTAATTATAGTATCTATTGTCTTAGGTGACTTTTTTACTTCTCTTTCATTCTTTTAAAGTGATAGTTTTACTGATTCTTCGATATGGGGCTTTCAATGTAATTTCCGAGCCCAATTTTAAAATTGCGAGGACACAATTCCCAAAAGGGGGGAAAGATGTAACATCCGAGGTAAATAAAGAATAAATAATTTTCATATTTATTAATATTTCTGGATAAAATTTTATTATTACTTTAAAGGTAATGCTATGTTTGATGGCGTACCCAATACGCAACAATGAGTCTCTTTGAAATCTTAGGTTGCACACTAAACATATAATAATATTATTTTAAATGGTAGTCAACACCTAGATGTTTTATTGGTAGTAATGAACAGAACTAACTACAAAACGATTATATATGTTTGTTAAATATTTTAACAATTACCCAATAATTTATAGAGTCTTAAAATGCGGATGAATCCAATTTTATGCATAAATACTCTAGTATTCACTAAAAGGACGATTTATCGCCTTTTGATGGTGAACCCTCTTTAATAAGATTGTTTTGGTCACCCTTATACATTATTTTGGACCAAATAAAATCCTTCTTTAGAATCGGGACCTTAAAATTAACTTTCATTTTTTTGTTATTTTTCTGATAAAGTTCAATTTTTGATGAATAGTGATAAATGTTGTATTTTAATTCAAAACCTCCTTTTAATATAATTTATTTATATAGTTAGATTATATTTTTAATTTGTTTTAATGTGTAATTAGAATATATTTTTACCATTTAATCAAATGGTGGCCATTGAAATTAATTTCACTTTGAAATTGGACATAAACAATTGGAAATCTTTTGATATATATTGTTTCTTAATAACACACTATTTGTTTTGACAATGGGAATTTATTATAATATTAATTAATTAAACTTATATGTTTTGGATTTTTTAAAATAGACATAATTTTTGAATTCGGAATATCAAATATAGCATAGAGTGAATTTTTGGTATTTTTCTGAAAAACATCATTTTTTGATGAATAGTGAAACCACTGAGTGGTAGTTAAAAAGCTGAATTTTTTGTTAAAAAAATATTTACCACTTCTATAGATTGAATTAAAAAAATCCAACATACATGGTTGTCAATTTTAAGTAAAATGTGGTTCAATTGGATGAATATAATTTTTGCTGAATAGTAACTTTTGAGTTTTTGTAATTGCGATTAGAGTTAATTAGGGTAATTTAAGGTAAAAATAATATAATAAAATATAAAAATATCATGACACTTGTCCTACCCTAATTTTATGAGTCATGGCCGACCAAGACAATCCAAGGGTCAATTTTGGGGACCCCATGGAGCCACTTGTGTAAGATAATGACATTAATACCTTTTATTTAAAGTAAAAATAAAAAATTTCACAAACATGTATTTTTTTACTAAAACAATTTTTACATGGGGTTATACGTGTTATATTTTCTACTATAATTATTCATTAGAAAGATAAAAATATTTCCTTCAACATGGTAATTTTTTTTATAATTTTTAGACATCAAATAAATAAAATTATTTTTGACACAATGATGATGTAGTGTTTACGTCATTAATGAATGATTTAAATAAATATGAAGAAAATGTTTAAAATAATATCGAAAACTTGTCCAATTCTTATTGGATGGTTTTATTTTGAACACGGGACAACTTATCTTCAACTTTAATTATTTTGGACATTTAGAAACCCAAAATCTTTATATAATAAAATATTTGTTTCATGATTTCCAAAAGAGCCCCTCGCCTCCCTTATAAAAAGACCCCACATACTAACCATCTCTCACACTTCTGAAGCCCTTTTGTTCATCCAAAATCTACTAAAATAAGCTCCCAATATCCATCTATTCATCCTATAAGCCTTACCTTAGGCAGAAATCTCTTCAAGAAACCCTTTTGGTTCAAACCAAGGGGAGTTACCCGATTTAAAGGTAATGTCTTCTCTTTTGTTGTTTTGTTTTATTTTTCTTCTCATACCACCAAACATCTTTTTATTCCTTTATTTTTTTAACAACAACAGTATCCTAAATATATTAGGATGTTGTTATGAGAATTATTAAAGCTACACTTGCACAAACCTCCATCTAATGGTTAAATAACATACTGTTTCTATGGGCGGCGAATTACTGCCTTACGAAACGATGATTGTTCAATCATCTTTTAACAACATTCATGGTGGCCATTAAGATGTCACTATATTTATATATAATATATATTAGGTTTAGGTTTTCCTTATTCTTCTGTATTTTTCATTTATGTAATACCTTTATGGTTTCCATAATGGATAAACGCGATAATTTCATTTTAAAAAGTGCGGATTACCACCCCCTCAAGTGATTTGAATCGTTAATGCAATATTTGGGATGTATAAAGGATGATGTTAATGGTATTATATATGAAATTATACTATAATTATACTATACCTATATATTATTATGATTTAATTCCATTAAATATAAATTAGAATGAATGTAGCGTTCATGCGTACGTACGGCTTTCTGTCTCCATTAACGGTGCATTTCACTTCTTCCCTCTAAATGTTATGGGGGACGTATAATGACATACGTAGGGAGTAACCCTCATGTTTTATGTGATACGATTATATTATGGTTCTTGGACATTGTTAATTAATATGGGTGTTTCCGTGATAAAATAATGGTGGGTGAGCCCGAGATAGATCTCCAATGCATTGGGTAATGCGAAGGAGTTAAACACTATGGTTTCTATGAAGAGATTCATGGAATATACTATGATGGTTATTCCAAATGTAACCATGAGGGTTACTCCCTACGTAAGAATGTTATGAATGCCTCAAGTTACCTTTATGTCTTATGATTTCTATGAGTTAATCGTAAATCTTATGATTTCATGTGGTATGTTAATGTGCTTATGTTATATGAGTAAAGTATGATTTCATTGATTCTTATGTATACATGGACTAATGATTTCTTTCCATATTTTTATCCATTATTGAGCTTTTTATGCTCATCCCAAGTTTTTGAAAAGTTTTCCACAGGTCATAAAGACGAATAAGGTCAAATATGGGATCAAGGAAAGACATGATATCTAATACATGGAACTAGACATGTTTCTTTTTAAGAGTTTTTATTTTATGAAAAAATGGAAACTGAGTTGAAGTGTCTACTTTGTAATCTTTTGAGATGTAATAGTTATGGCCTAATTCTATAAAACACTAAACCTAAAAAGATACTCAATGTGAATTATTAATTTTACTCAAGATTATGTAATGTTTTACGGCTGAGTCCTTGTAATAGTGGATGTGAAGGAAATTGTGACAGATTTCTGAATGAGAAACTGAATGATATGAAAGCTAGAATGAGAACTCGTGTGGTTATTCTCAAACAACTATCTAGAGTTATGATTAACCACTTATACCTGAGTGATTTTTATAAAGCATTATATATGCGAGAAACACCTCCCTACGGAAGTTCAGGTAATAATCATAAAGGTAAGTATGTTCAAAAAATAATGTGCCAAATATGTGGAATGAAACACATAGAAAAATTATTCAAAGGTACATAAAGATGCTATAGATGTGGAAATGAATGTCATTAAGCAATAACCTACCATGGAAAAAGGAAGCATCTAGTTGACTCTAAGAAAGGGAATGAAGTTCTTTATAAAGGATCAATTGGATGTTTTAAATGTGGTGTGCATGATCATTATGAAAACACATGTCCTACGAAGAATTTTCGAGAATGGGATCACTAGGATCATACAAATATTCGTTTACCAATACCTAATTCCATTCCGATTGATGATGAAGAAACTGATAATGACCAATGAAAGGTATGGATTATTTCTTAACATATGTTTTCCTATTATTTAAATCTTAGGATTTGACTCATTATTTTGTTTGTAGGAATTAAGTATTTAAAATAAGTTGGAAAGGAATGGTTAATGGATCATGGATAATGTCTAATGAGTAAGAAGTCAATATATAAGGGATTCAATATTTATTGACGGTGAAATTATGAAAAGTATTAATTCTCTTTTGATGATGCGATTACATTAGAATGCTTTTTATATTATGTGTAACCCTAAAATTTGATATCTGAAAATTTTATTTAAGGAATACTTATCTTTTCTCTTGTGGATATAGTTATAAAGAACCATTTTGGTATATATGATCCTTGAATTTGAGGTAATTACCAGTTAATACATTTTGGGATGCAAAACAAATGTTATTTGATAACCTTTATGGTTAAAATATGTTATGGTTATTTTTTATGAATTTATATCTTTTTGGGAATATTATAAAATTATGTAGTTTTTAAAAAGGGACAACACACAAACCGTTTGGCAACCCATTGCGTCAGATGAAGCTTCGGGAATCGAACCCACAACCAAAGTGCGACTGGTATTTAACGCCTACCACTGGACTACGTGAAGTCCCTGGTTAGATTGACTAATTATTTTTAGTTAGATGATTTTATGATTCAAGAATAAGTTGATTTTGGGTTATCTATGGAAATTATTAACCAATCATGGAGGATATGTGATTAGTTTAATTACTCTTCAATATAAAACTTTAAGAGTAACTGATGTTATTTGGAGATAAATTTTATGATTTATCTTGGAAGACTATGTGATTAAATCCTTCGGAGATTTGGGTTTCAATATTAGTTTGGTCTACCTTGAAGAAATTTTATGGATAACTTTTTATTGAATGGTCTTTGATGAACTTTGGGTTTTTTTGACAAATTTAAGAGATGAAGAGTAGTTTATCTTTTTATAAAATATTATCCTTTTGGGTATTATATGATCTTGTAATAACCTTTTTGGTTTTGGTTAATGTCAAAGACATGGGAAATATATAGATCTCTTTTTTGGATTATGTGATTCTCAAGAAGTTGGTTATATCACTCTTAATGTGATCAAGACATCTTAAATACTCATCTTTTGGAGAAAATATGAGTTTCTGTTAGAAATCTAGTAAATGTTGAAAGTCTACATGACAAGTAAGTATTTTTCCTTATGTTTTACTTAAGATCATTAAAAATTCCTCAATAAAATGTAACTTAAAACAAAATTGTTGTTTGTTAATTTTTCCTTCTGGGGAATCAAATACTGTTTAACCCATCACAAGTTTGTAATTTTCTAGCTGTTAAATTTCTCTTAATCATGTTTTGTATCACTCTCCATCTGACCTTGATGGTTAGTTTTCTCCTCCATATCGGTGTTTTCATGTAATTATAGTATCTGTTGTCTCAGGTGACTTTTGTACATCTCTTTAATTCTTTTAAAGTGATAGTTTTATTGACTCCTTCTCCGATGTAGGGCTTTCAATGAAATTTCTGAGCCCAATTTTAAAATTGCGAGGACACAGTTCCCAAAAAGGGGGAAGGATGTAACATCCCAAGTAAATAAAAAATATGACATTTTCATATTTATTAATATTTCTGGATAAAATTTTATTATTACTTTAAAGGTAATGCTATGTTCGATGGCGTACCCAATACGCAACAATGAGTTTCTTTGAAATCTTAGGTTGCACACTAAAAATATAATAATATTATTTTAAATGGTAGTTAACACCTAGCCGTTGTGATGGTAGGAATGAACAGAACTAACTTCAAAATGATTATATATGTTTGTTAAATATTTTAACAATTACCCAATAAATTATAGAGTCTTAAAATGCGGATGAATCCAATTTTAGGCATAAATACTCTAGTATTCTCTAAAAGGTCGATTTATCACCTTTTGATGGTGAACCCTCTTTAATAAGTTTGTTTTGGTCACCCTTATACATTCTTTTGGACCAAATAAAATCCTTCTTTAGAATCTGGACCTCAAAATTAACTTTCTGTATGTTTTTGTTATTTTTCCGATAAAGTTCAATTTATGATGAATAGTGAAAAATGTTGTATTTTAATTCAAAACCTCATTTTAATCTAATTTATTTATATAGTTAGATTATCTTTTTATTTTGTTTTAAAGTGTAATTAGAATATATTTTTACCCTTTAATAAAATGGTGGTCATTGAAATTAATTTCACTTTGAAATTGGATATAAACAATTGGAAATCTTTTGATATATATTGTTTCTTAAAAACACACTATTTGTTTTGACAATGGGAATTAATTATAATATTAATTAATGAAACTTATATGTTTTGGATTTTTTAAAATAGATAATTTTGGAATTCGGAATATCAAATATAGCATCGGGTGAATTTTTGGTATTTTTCTGGAAAACATCATTTTTTGATGAATAGTGAAACCACTAAGTGGTAGTTAAAAAAATGAATTTTTCGTTAAAATAATCTTTACTACTTTTGTGAATTTAATTTAAAAAATCCAACATACATGGTTGTCAATTTCAATTAAAATTTGGTTCAATGGGATGAATATATTTTTTGCTGTATAGTAACTTTTGTGTTTTTGTAATCACGATTAGAGGTAATTAGGGTAATTTAAGGTAAAAATAATATAATAAAATATAAAAAAATCATGACACTGGTCCTACCCTAATTTTATGAGTCATGTTCGACCAAAAAAATCCCAGGGTCAATTTTGGGGACCCCATGGAGCCACTTGTGTAAGATAATGACATTAATACCTTTTATTTAAAGTAAAAATAAAAATGTCACAAATATGTATTTTTTTATTAAAAAAATTTTTACATGGGGTTATAAGTGTAATATTTTATACTATAATTATTCATTAGAAAGATAAAAATATTTCCTTCAACATGTAAATTTTTTATAATTTGTAGACATCAAATAAATAAAATTATTTTTGACACAATGATGATGCAGTGTTTACGTCATTAATGAATGATTTAAATAAATAAGAAGATAATGTTTGAAATAATATCCTAAACATTTCCAATTCTTATTGGATGGTTTTATTTTGAACACGGGACATATTATCTTCGACTTTAATTATTTTGGGACATTTAGAAACCCAAAAACTTTATATAATAAAATAATTGTTTCATGATTTCCAAAAGAGCCCCTTGTCTCCCTTATAAAAAGACATCACTTACTAACCATCTCTCACACTTATAATGCCTTTTGTTTTATCCAAAATCTACTAAAATAAGCTCCCAATATCCATCTCTTCATCCTAGAAGCCTTACCATAAGAAGAAATCTATTCAAGAAACCCTTTTGGTTCAAACCAAGGGGAGTTACCCGATTTAAAGGTAATGTATTCTCTTTTGTTCTTTTGTTTTATTTTTCTTCTCATACCACCAATCCTCTTTTTATTACTTTATTTTTTTAACAACACCAGTATCTTAAATATATTGAGATGTAGTTACGAGAATTATTCTAGCTAGACTTGCACAAACCTCCATCTAATTGTTAAATAACATACTGTTTCTGTGGGTGACGAATTACTGCCTCACAAAACGATGATTGTTCAATCATATTTTAACACCATTCATAGTGTCCATTAAGATGTAACTATATTTATATATGATATATATTAGGTTTAGGTTTTCCTTATGCTTATTTATTTTTCATTTATGGCATACCATTATGGTTTCCATAATGGATAAACGCGGTAATTTCATTTTATGAAGTGTGGACTACCACCCCCTCAAGTGATTTGAATCGTTAATGCCATATTTGGGATGTATAAAGGATGAAGTTAATGATATTTTATATGAAATTATATTGTAATTATAATATACCTTTATATCATTATGATTTCATTCCATTAAATATGAAATAGATATGAATGCAGCGTTCATGCATATGTACGGCTTTCTGTCTCCATTAATAGTGCATTTCACTTCTTACCTCTAAATGTTATGTTATATTATAAATGAATGTATATACTGTATATAAATGATATATATGATATCTACATCATTAATATAATTCTAAATATAGTGGATATTTTACCACATGAACAACTTGTGATTATAAGAAGTTTATTTTTGACTCAAGTACCAAATATCGAAAAAACTACCATTATTAACATAAATGATTACTTACTATTTATAACATGGTAATAAGTGATATGAAAGGAATAGTGAACTTGAAAAATGTTCTTATGAAATTATAAATTAAATTAATTTTATCCTTTAGGAAGAACAAGGAACATACAAGCGAGTCAAGTCTGACACGTGGTAAGGGATCCTATATCTCTCTTTCTTTTTAAGTACTCTATTTTATTTCATTCCTTTTAAGCTCATCTTTCTTATGTTGGGGGATGTTATATTATATTCCCCATACTTTACTTTTTTTGTTCATATTATGAGAGACCCTATATGATCTCATTAATCCATTTTTTTATGTTTTAAGTGGCGCCGTTAGGCTGCAAACTTTTCGTAAGGGATTTCTTATCTCACTTATAATTGCGTGAGATTTCTATTGTTCGCCAGGTATTTATTTCATGTGGTGTATTGTGTAATCCAATTTTATATATATTATCATGATTATATTTATATTAATGGTATTATGTTATCCATTTGGTGTTTATTATCTTTTGGTCATACGACTCGATTGATCACAATGAGTTAAGGGGTTTTTATCTCACTTTTTATTCTTGTGAGATTCATGCTAGATTTGCCACTATTTCCTTTTGTGTGATGTATGTACTGCCCATGATTGTATTCTTTGTGTAATATACATTAATTTATTATTTTTTACATTTTCATTGTATGAACCTTCTTTCATGGGGTGTACGTTTTGATAGTTACCCAAATCGGTTAGGTAAACTTTCACCCTCCTCCTTTTAAAGGACTTCTTTTGTGAGGCATTTTACCTTACATATTGTTATGTTGGGATATGTTATTACATATACATATTTATGTAAATGTTATGTCCATGTGATGAGATTCTTTTTTATCTCTCATCATCTCATTTTCTAAATTTTAATGTGACGCCTTTAGGCTGTCGAATTTCTGTAAGGGTACTTCTTAACCCAATTTCAATTCATTGTGCTAAACACCTAAATATTAATTATTTCATGATATGAATATGTGTGGATGACATCTGATTGTTTTACACATAATATCCACTTATATTGGGTGTATTTATATTTGTCAAACATAATTATGTAATTGATTCATCTTTAATCTATGGATACCATCTTTCTAAGGGACTTCATCTCAATCTTCTTTCACTGAGGAATATTTTTTTTTATACAAAACATTATTTTATACGATGTATAAACCCATTTTAATTTTATGTTTATTCAAATGGAATATTTTCTATACGAAGCATTTTACTAAATGAAAAAAAGTATGTTTCTTTTTAACGTACTCTATGACAATGGCCTTTCCTCCACCGTGAGGATTATTTGATCTTTGGCATCCTTAACAAGATGTAATGTTTGTAAAGGGAAAATAAATACAATATACTCTTTTATGTATTTTGGTATTGAAAATGGTTTTGATAATGTTTTGATTATATCAATGATTTTTATTGATATCTTGTGATTAAGATATGGAAATGTTATGTTTGCTTTATGCATGTTTAATGTGATACAATTATGTTATGGTTCATGGAAATTGTTTATAAAGACGAGTGGTACCGTGATAAACTATGGGTGGGTGAGCCCGAGATAGCTCTCTAATGCATTGGTTAACGTGAAGGAGTTAAATGCTAAGGTTTCTCCGAAAAGATTTAGGGAATATACTTTGATGGGTATTCCAATTTTAACCATGAGGGTTACTCCCTACATAAGAATGTTATCAATCCCTCATGTTACCTTTAGGTCTTATGATTTCTATGAGTTAATCTTAAATCTTATGATTTTATGAGGTATGTTAAATTGATTATGTTTTATGAGTAAAGTATGATTTCATTGATTCTTATTTATACATGGACTATTGTTTTTCTTTCTGTATTTTTATCCCATACTGAGCTTTTTATGCTAATAAAATGTTTTTGATATGTTTTCCATAGGACATAAAGATGAATAGGGTCATGGATGGTATCAAGGAAAGACATGCAATCTAAAACACAGAACTATACATGTTTGTTTTTAAGAGTTTTTATTTTATGAAATGAATGGAAACTGAGTTAAAGTGTCTACATTTAAATCGTTTGAGATGTAATAGTTATGGCCTAAATCTCTAAAACTATAAACCTAAAAATATCCTCAATGGGAATTATTCATTTAATTGAATATTATATAATGTTTTAAGGCCGAGTCCTTATACCAATACTGAAAATAATGTTGGGATTCATCTAGGTATCCCCAGGGATCATGGATCACCAAGTTATATGTCAAAAATATAAAATCTCATTATTTTTAGAAAACGTAATAAACATCCTAATATGGAAACAAAATGTGAAATTGGGAGACTGATACCAGTCACCCGAGGCATCACCCAAAATAAAGTATTTCACTGAAAAATTGGAACATTGTATTTTCTGTATTCTTGAGTGAATGAAGAACATGAAAAGAAGAATAATATTTCATCAAAATATGGATCACCATTCCCCTATCCTCTTCCACTCCCAATATAAACCCCACAATATTCTCATCAATGAAAATTACTCTTATAATTCATTCGGGGTTTGTATGATGGAATTTCTAATCAATACATAAACAACCACATTTCACATCACATTTAATTTATGAACTATCCAAATAAAATTTCAGAATAATATTCACATAACATCCCTATCCATGTACACAGTCCTTTGAGTAAAAATATATTGATAGATTTTATGATCTGAATACAATAGAAAATGATCCCCAAAGAGATATTGACACCATGATTCGAGTGCATTAATTACCATTTCCAACTCAATTAAATGGATATGATATTTATTCTAATTATGATGTAAATGGATTGATCCATAGGCTGATACCAATTTTATCTGCATCAATACACATCACAACCTCGTACCAGAAGCATCGTAGAAAAAATCAGAATTTGAACATAGTTTCAAATGATTCATAACTGCTTCTAATGTAATCATCAACTTCATAACCTAAAAATACATCTAGTAGTTTTAATTCCTCTCAAACTTTACACCCTTATAGGTTAATGTTGTCATCAAATATCTTATCATGGATAAATCATGAACAAACCACCTATAATAACCATCCAAAATCTACAATATTTTTATCTCAGACATATTTCAAAACTGATACTTGAATAGAATACCATATATATTTTCATTATATAATGATACAACCCTCTTAGATATCACATGCATCATAAATTTCACTTCATAGATTCAGAACAATCATTTGGAATTCTTACCATATAGGAAATATTTCTTCATTTATCAAATAATGATATCCCAATGGTCCCTATGCTCCTCCTTTGAATTGGAGAACACCAATATATCATTAATGATCAATTAAAAGAACCCAAAAACCAATGAAAAATATGGTTAATCAAAGGATTAATCAATATTGAATAATTATTCATAACAAATGGAATAAGGAGAAACACAAAAATCACATACTAGCTCTTTAACATTGTAATAGATATTTTCTATTGTTGACCCCTTAACTGGTTGTTCATTGATAACATGTCAATATATGAAAAATAATATTCCCCTCAATGCTGAAAAAAAACATAAATAATTGGAAAAAATACTTAATCATAATGGTCAAAAGATTCTAATTATAATGAGATAAAAAATATGAGACATTCATATTCATTATTATCAAATAAGAATGGTAAGACCCATAACGAATTCTTAGGAAGAAGAAATATTTCCCTTCTAGATTCCAAATATGAACCATATGTTCTATAAAATCATTGTGATCCATTTTATAATTTTCTATATAAATGGAAATTTGATTAGGGATAAGATCAATAGTTAAATTATCCCCTCTCAGGTGTAAGGATATAGAAAAACAATTCATGAAGAACATAGGGCGTGCACTCACCACTACAGAATACAACCACCCAAAATTTTTTTATCATCATCATGAAAAATATTTTACTGATGAAATGAGATAATCTTTACAAAAGTAACATCTTTCTTACCCTTACCGATCTATAGTCCCACTCAATTAGAAGGACATGAGTTACCACATCAGTAACTAAAAACTATAAATAATTTTAATGAAACTATTCAAGGTCCTTAACACGGATCTTTAAATCAATTCTCATAATCAAGTTAATGATTTGAAGATAATTCACCAAGAAGTCTCATTCTACATCAATGTTGTCAATTTTCACCTGACATGTGGAACACATGAAACCTTATTCCAATATATTTCTGAATGTTGTGGAAATATCCAACAAGTTTGACCTAAGTTCGAAATTCAAAACAATCATGTCTTATGACTATCTTCATATAAAAAAATGGGTGTAAACTATATCAATAAATATTTCAATAAAGAAGTAAAAATAAATATCTTACCTCTAATAGTATATGTCCCTACATTAGATTCATCATGTGCATACATAAACCACTATAATCTTACATTCATGTACACATGAACATACCCCATGGCCGAAGGATTTGACTCACCATCATCAAAAGCATTAATACATATAATAAAACCCAAGGATAGAGTGGATCTTTCCTTACATCCTGGAATAAAATTTCACAAAAAAAGTGTATATAGTCTGATAATCCTTAATGATGAAATGTACTATGAGCCTTTTTATAGTTATGTGTTGTATTTAAATATTTCCCACATTGATTAAAACAAAATGGTAGAACCCAATCAAAGACACTATAAATTTTATTGAAAAAACCAAACTACCCTTATGCGTCCTCTTATATCTAGAATATAAAAATTAGATAACAATTTAACTAACCGACACTCCTCCGAAAACATTAATCCTAGATATATTTTAATTAACCAAAAAATACTTGAAAAATACCTCCAAAAAGGTCAGAGGGAATAAGATAATTAACATCAAACTAATATTTTTCTTCTATACCAACTCAATCCTATGATCCTTTGGGAAATAATTAGTGAAAAGATCTAGTTCTTGATGATCAATATCAGAAAAATGTGTAGAATTCGAAAAATGGTACACTCTCTCTACTCCACAATCTATAACTCCTTGGTCTTTACATTATATAATATATCACAGTTATAGAGTTTGTTAAATATTTTCCACAAAAAAATTCTATAAAAGGGGCTCATGTAACAAAGGTTCCAAAATATCATCCTATCATATACCTGGATTTCCCTCAAGCACGTATGTGAAAAAAACCATTGAGTCTTAATGAGTCATTATAAAGATGAAGATCCCCTCATTCATCCCCAACCACTCCTCATTTTTATATTTCCCACGGTCAACATGGAATATGATTTCAATCTTCTTAGTAATTATTGCACGATGATCCACCACAAAACCTCTCTCCCAAACACACACTTAACCTAGAGAATGAATAGTGCATATTACATCTTCTACAAAATAAGGGTCCCATACAAGATTAGTCTCTAGAAGCTATATCGTATCATCCACTCTCGGATTTAGAATAATTATTCATGGAGGCATTTTTTAATAGTGGCAAGATAATAACCAATTAAATCATGATAACATTCAAAATTTCATTAGACCACAACTTAAATTATATAAATGAATTAAAAAAATGTAGGTTAATGAATTAATTTTTCTATTTGAAAATTACATTTCCAAAAAAATAAGTCAATTTAAATAAACATATCCTATAGTTCATTCAAATGACACCAAACTCAAATTTTCAGTCCTAGTCAAATTTCCTGACCACCCTTTGTTACTCGAGTTCAACTAAGAATGTGAGATGTTGATGCCTCGTTTATACACTTATAATTCTAATTATGAAATTAATAACAACTATCTAGGAGTGTTAACAAACATATGGTTGATCCTTCCCTTTGATGCCAAAATGTTACAAATAAACTCAGGTTATCCAAAATATTCTCCTGATTTGGGGATAACCTGGTGAGGTGAAGTAATAAAATAGAACATGTATGGTACATAAGGTAATTTTTTATATGAGAAGAGTAATATGAAAAACACAAATATACATCCAGATCTATACAATCAATGATAAAACCAGATAATTCATAATTTATGAAGAGAAAAAGGCCAAAAAATCTCCATGTGACAATTAATGACCTCCAAACCACCCTACTATAAATGAAAAAAGAAAACTAAAAGATGAAATGATAAAATATGAGCTTTCCTTTACATGTATCATGGGATACCTCATTTACAACCTATTAATGGAAAAAGTATAGTGTGATGAAAAATATTTGTATGATACAACCACAATGTCTATATGAGCTCTAATATAAATTATTCAATATTTCTAGATATTAAAACAAGTCTATTTTAAAAAATATTTTAAAACATTCAATTAAATTTTAAACCATTTTCTGAATGGTTTTTCATAAATTCCATTCATATTCTAAAAAATAGTTGTACGAGAAGATGAAGTTATATAAAAAAGTAAACCATAATAATGAATCATGATATATGAATGTAAACACCAATCCTTGAAATTACCTATCATGTGATTCTATGTTATACAACCTCAAATTAAAATTATGAGTAATAATCCAAGATAAAAAAACCATATGATAAATAACAAAAAATTGAAAAGCACCTCAAACATATACCTAAACTATGGAAAAATATGTACTATACACTATAGAGTATAAGCATTCAAAATGGTTGATCGAACTAATATCATGTAATTCTATATCCTCTCGATATCAGAAATGTTACCTCCAAGTGGTTCCACACACACTAATGATAAACAAGTCTTATTCCTGATAAACCATGTTTTTGAATTTTCCTATTATCAAAATACATTTTCAAAACAATTCTCAGAATTTTATAAAACATTATCAAAACAAACCCAATACACTTAGCTATTTGAAATTCAATTTCCAAGTCAATAAATTACATTTTCAAATAAAAATATGTTTAGAAATTATTTTCATTTAAATTAATCATCTCCAAAGAAATATTACATAAAATATATGAACTACCCAATGTAAATTCACAAGAATTATAAAGATAAAAATTTCTCCAATTATATTAAAACAACAACTTTGATTGTTTACAATCACTAATTCCTTTATCAAAAGTGATTAGAATCCATGATGACATTAGTTGAATGAAATAACATACCATGAAACTATGAAGTATTGATCGAAAACGCTATCTGATAAAAAAATCTAAAGACTAACCAAAACCAACACTATATCCACGACAATATTAATGATGAATCAGAATGAATAAATTCTTAGATTAAATCACCGGAGTGAAAAAATGGATCAATAGAAAAAACAAATCATCCAAAAGGGATATAACTACCCAATATCACCTTACGTGAGCTTTCAGTCAAAATATGTAAGGGTGTTGGTGGAATGAAATAAAATTACACCATGCACCAAAAAAAAACCTCAATGTTGGATACTTTTTTAAGGTGTAATCCCATTACATGTTCTATAATTTATTAAGGAAAAAATCATCCAAAAATAAATCACATTTTATTTAAAATCCCAATTTTTTATAGTATATAATGTGAACCATGTACACGTTTTTTAATGTCATCACACAACGAACATATTTGACATCATCATTGTAAATCAAAATACATTTCTTGTTTGACCATCATGATACTTGTAATTTTTCAGCAGACTACA
Organism: Viscum album; assembly: GCA_963277665.1. Lineage (NCBI taxonomy): Eukaryota > Viridiplantae > Streptophyta > Magnoliopsida > Santalales > Viscaceae > Viscum > Viscum album. Next base: position 1,252,869,573 of record OY728157.1, on the reverse strand, counting down.
TAAATTAATTGATTAAGTAGAAAAAACACATCTACAAGCATTCTCTAAACATAGGAAGATCCCAAATATGAATTTGACACATTTATACCTAGACTCAATTTTATTAAAGAACAAAAATCTATGATATATATATCATTTTCATGGAATATTCTCTTTGGCCCTCAGAGTAAAAAAACCCCAAAAAAGATGATAAATAAAGCATAAATATTGGAGTGCATGAAATGTGTAATGAGATGTTTCTAAACAATTAAGTTAAAATAAAATATTCTCATGTATATTTATACAATGACATAAATTTATAACATGCTCATACATAGTGGTTCTATTACACGAGTCAGGATTTTCAATTAAATAATGTTCCCATTCAATTTTTAATTATCAAATTGGCTTTCATTGAATCCCACCCAATATGTTTCAGCCCATGAAATGAATGGTTTATGGCACAATCATGTCATTATAAGTTAAATAATGTACTATCATCAATCTAAATTGTAAATCACCATTTTGGTTACTGTTGATAATTTAATTACCAATCATATGTCACAATTATATTCATTAATGCTATAAAAAAAGTATTTTATAATTAAAATTGATAAATAAATACTGGTGCATAGAAAATAAACATAAAAAGTTACTAATAATGATAGAATATTAAATCATGGTACAATGGTAATAATTCTAATCATAATATTATTTTAACATCTCTTGATATGATACTCTTTCATGTGGACTGATGTGGTTGGATATAAGAACTCATTCATTCCTACCCGTACGCCAGAGGTCTACGACTCGTAGAGGGGGTGTCCTAAGTATATTTGAGAGACAATAACTTATGGATACATAGTTATAACATAGTATAATAATACAATAATTAATTAATTAATATTAGAGTATTCAAAATAATAAATATTATATGGTACAATGGAAATCCAAATAGTAAATTCCAACTAAATAATCTATTAAATAGTAAAGGAATGATGAAATTAAATACTACAATTTAACTAAAAATTAATCTAGAAGTAATACAAATAACATACAATAATTCATAAATATAGACTCAAATGTCTTCGGTCCCGAATCCAATATCAGTCTCATCCCTAACCTCCACCCGATGTAGCAAAAAATAATCAATAGTGGGTTTCCTTACCCATGTTCAATCATACATCCATACAATCTTCATTTGTAAAAAATGGAGGCCTAAAGGTTGTGTGTGTGTATAACTATTAAGGTTCAAACATGAATTTATAAAGCTAAATAGTCTTCTAAGAAGATCAAGAAATAATGATATAAATTGGAGCATTAATTGATTAATTAATTATGTAAATGCCACATCAAATATCTTCAACATAGTGTTGTAAGATCTCTAAACTAGTATCATGACTATTCCAACCATAACGATATAACTGTGGTAAAACATAACAAATTTTGTCACTATTCTATAATGTCACCAAGAATGTCTCAATACAATACCAACCCGTACCATAAAACTATGTTATAAGTCATACAATTTTGGGGAAAACCCCCTATATTGGAATTTTAGAAATCAATTAAGACCAAGAATGTTATATAAGTGTTACAATATTTAATCAGGTCCACACCATGTATATAAAAATAACAACAAGTATCATGGCCAATCATGGTATATATGTTTTAAAAAAAATCATCAGGGATAGGAACAATATACAATAATTTTAGCATTTAATCACATCTAATACTGATATATAACCATTTCAACATCTAATAAGAATGAGTCATAAAATTATAGTTATATAAATATCACCACATATTGTTTAGTGGTTATTAATGAAAATTACCATTTATCCTTCAATCAAACTTTTCATTAATATTTTCACCATAAACCAATAACATTTAATTCATTAAATTTTGTTTGCATCCAAAGTTGAATATATGTCAAACAAACAAACAAATCGAATTTCATGCAAGATACACGTTAATGAATTAGTAAATTAATTTTGTAATAATTTGTTCAATCACATAAATAGTATCCATATGCAGGTAAATAACCAATTGGATTCAAATGGATTATATGTAATAATCCAAATTTTCGTTTAATGTATTCATTAACACATAATGTAGGTGAAAATTCAATATCAAACATTAAAATTAAATAGTCCATACAACTACATTTTAAAACCCTACAATTAACTGATGATAAAATAATTCATCCTGTAATATTTTACTGCCTGAATAAAGGTTCATATTGTTAAATGTATTATCCGAGATTATAACTGAACATGATCAAAACCAAAAATGACCATATTTAAGAGATTGCACCATAATGACTGTAGAACAAATTGAGAGGTGGTAAAACGTAAATAGAATGACTTATCATTTATTTATATCTCAAACATAATGTCAAGATGAGATGATGGTACTTCGAAATGTTTTGGTAAATTCACTATGATTGATAGAGTGAAAGATGTTGTGGAATGAAATGAAAAATTATCTTCACTATACCAATAAAAATGATGATTGGGAAATTTCACCGAGTGTAATACATTTACATGTTGTGTGTTTATTTTTGGAGGTATACGGGAAAAAACCTCACCTTGGATTATATTTACCAATAATACACATTTACAGTGGTTTTATAGTTCTCAATTCTTGTAAATGATATAGGCCCTATACAGTGTCAGGAAATGATTCTGATAGACATTACATGACATGTAATACCTTTACCACCCTATAAATCCCCAAGATAAATTTTTCAGACCATTTTTATACAATGAACCATATAACCACCCGATCATTTCAATGAATTGAAACCCTCATTAATCGATTTAAAACGTTTATATCGAGACTTAATTAACTCCAAGAAACATAAATCATTGAACTTTATGTGATTTTACCCTAACAAAGGATCTCTTACTCTGAAAAAGACTCGACCATGAAGGCTCAACTGAAAAACTAAATGAGTGGAGTAGTTTGAAAATGAAGATATTATATAACCTCTTCAATATTTAACATCTCATCCCCGGGCTACTCTAAGAATTGTTGTGGTTTCTCGGTGAACCATTATGATCATTGTTCTCTCATATCCTATTCCATTTCCTAGGTCTCCATCTAAAAGAACCCATGATTCCACTTCAATCAAATCAAAGGGCTCTCATTACCCTCGATATATTTCATGCTATAGTCCACAATTCATATCAGATTATCACCAATAGAAACATTAGCACAATGCTAAATGTGTACTACATATATCAAATCAGAATAGTCTAGATAATAACTCATAAAATACATCATGTGAAGCATATCATACATAGAGTGGTAACATCGTGGAAGTGATTAATGGTACACCACTTTACTAGCAATTTACACTATCTCATATGGATTAAAAAACATGTGTGTTGACTTACACTATTTCCTGATTCACCATTTCCCCAATGTAGATGGCACCCATTGAAGAACACAATGACAATCCTCAAACTAAAGAGTTCATATCCTATGGTCATCATATGATTTTTTTGATTCCCTACACATTCACCAACCGCTGGCAAATCAACTGAACCAAAAACGATGTTCCTTATACGTGATAAATCCCAATAGTCACTCACTCACCTACTTCTAACCAAAAAATAATCAACTGGAATGACCTTCCCAATATGAAACTGAAAGGAGAAATCTAGATCGATTTATTGATGTAGTAATTATATTCAAAACACATGATTTGTATATAATTCTCCCATGAACCACTAAAATCTAAGACATAGGTTACGAACATATCATCCATAACCTCAATAGTCTCATGATATTATCTACCATTATGAGGATGTAAATCCATCCTTAGAATAACATATTATTTTAGATCCTTTTGAAGTCCCTACTAGAATAAGGATTTAAAATGATGACCTATGTATGAAATGATACTCCTTAGAACACGGTGAAACTAGAATACCTATAAAACATAAAGTCTACCATGATGATTAACTATGATGGTCTCACTAATAGTCATGAAGTGGGAAACCGATGTTAGTTGATTCAAAATCTCCTATACATCATAATTCGTATCGATTTTAATAGGAAATCATGTCACAAAATCACAGTGACATCATTTTTTTTACACTCAATAATGGGAGAAGGGAAATTTTTTCATCTGGACTGTGATTCTTAATTTTAACTAGCACACAAGTGGAAAAATAACATGTAAGCCAGATACATCCCTTTTAATTACAAACGACAAGTATTATATATAGATATCATGATACAACATTGTCAAATTAGGATGTACCATCAATCTATAATTATGTAACTCTCTAATAATATCCTCACACAATCCTATAAAATCACATACTTGTTGTTGTAAAATAAGTGATTTTTCACTTCAATGAGACCATCCCAATTATATCTCCCCTCAATATAAGTTATCTCATAGAATTATGCCTTCTTGATCTAATAACATATTATTATTGATATGATTTAAAAGAAATGGTCAAACCAATATTGAAGTAAGATCCATTATCCCCAAGGATTCATCAGCATCTAAATGCATGTCATTAAATAGTTCCAAAATTAACCAATCATCAATATACTTATGCACTGACTCTATCAGCATTTAGTGATCAATAAATTGACAATTAATTAACCATTCAGGGTGTTTAATCTAAATATATGTGAACATACATTAGTTAATCGACCCATATTCACTTCCAATGGATTAAGGTCCATTGAGAGAAGATGTACTTGAGGCTCTTGTGGTCTATCTAAACCCAAAACATCTTACACAAGAAATATTTCTTTTAGAATATTAGGGCATGCATCACTACTCCTAACTCTAAATAATGAGACGTGTAATTCCTATCTTTCAGTCTTAGCTGTCTGGATCCATACAAAATCGCTTGATCTACGTGCATTAGAATAATTATGAGTCCAACTATTGATGAATCAAATTAAAAGGTAAATTATTTACTCGGTATATGTAATGTGAGGATAGTTGTTGAGGTTATAATGGCATTAAACTCTTTATTTTATCTCTCTCAAGTATTAGAACAAGTAATATTTACCCCATTTAGGGTCATCCCAGAAATCAGTGATGCTAAGAATGGGTAGTCATAGATAAATCACATATAATAAAATAATAACCCTAGAATGGAATGAATTTCAAAAAACCTCATGGGATACTCCCATGATACCATGGATGCAACCTTCAATGGTTAAAACAAAAACACATCCCACTAATAATCAATAGTCCAGAAAGTGAACATTCTAAATCTATAAATTGAATTTCATTATCATTGGGTAAATATGTTTCTTGCTCAATGTACTCAATATGATTTCATTAATTTTGAAATTATTGTCTACTAACTTGAAATGAGCTATGATTTTGTTGAAAAAAACCACAAAAAACTGGTCTAGAAATGAATAAAAGATCTAATTCATAAAATCCATAAACACCTCCACTGTATTCGTCCAACAAAAAAGTATAAAAATGATTTCAAACATGTTATTCATGCTCTAAAAAGTATTATGACATATTTTAATTAGTCTCACATTCATATTATGATATCCTAATTTCACATTTTTATTGGATATGATCTTATAAACTTTAATATAAGTGAATAAATCAGTAAATTAAAAAATAAGATACCCATTCTCAACCTTCATTTGTTTCATTCTCCAATGATCCACACACAAGAGAATAGTTTAGTCTTCCCTCTTGGTGAAGATAAAATTATAACCCCATGGATATGTACTAGGTTTTATAAAAAATATTTATTTTCGATCATTCAATTGAAAATTCAACTACCAAAGATTTTTAGTTTTCATTCTATAGTGTGGGAGAGAAAATAGCAGTGCTCATGACACTAAATTGATTCTAAAATTTCTCTATAACTCACGTGGTAAGATACAAAACTCATTAGAAAATGAATCATGAAATTGGTCTTCCACTGAGGGAAATTAATCACATTGCATTCCACAATCATCAAGTGTATGAAAAATTAATCTAATTTGTGAGATAATCCAATATCACCGAATTGGTCTGCATGTCTAGCCAAATGATACCACTCACAAAAGTGAGAATAACTACCTTTTACTAGAGATTTAAATGTAATTATCATTTTGTAATATTTGATGTGATTCATGTATATATCTATCATATCCATAAAAATATTTGAATTATAACCCCTAATTTACAACAAAATTTATTCCTAAACGAAGAAATAAACATCTATCTCAAGAGAACATGCCTTTAGACGGTTGATATTCTCTAAATAAACTCCCAATAATCATTTGATGGTCACAAAATCACCCAATATTTCCACATAGAAGACCAAAAATTTTTAAAAAATATAGATAAAAACTATTATTATAATTATATTTCAAATAAAACTATAATTGGTGGAGGATTCTGGAATCATACCTCTAACAGTTGGTGTCCCAATATCTATATGAGCCAGAGTAGTCTACATAACTTGCTGCTGACGAGACCCTCTACTCAAGGCTCTAGCATGAATCCCCTAAGGTATAGACTATGCCTAGGAAATCCATTCAAACATGGAAGTACAACATCCTCTGTGTTGACGAATATTTCCCATGGAAATTCAGATATCTGTATTGAAATTAATAGTTGATTTCTTCCCAGTCTCTAGTACCTATCTTATTCCCCTTCCATAACTCTACTGCTACTTACCACTACAAAACATATAAATATTGAATAATATTTCACATGAACGAAACTCAAATGAGGGGAATGTACACTAAGGATGGTTTTTTCTATTCATTCAAATCATATTGAACCACAATATAAAATGATAATGTGATGGATTTCCAATTCCCTAACTACTCTGATCGCTCTTTCCTCGATAGAAACTGTCACATGAACGCATCATTATACTAGAAGAAGAGTTCCTAGTTCACCATGATAAATAAACATGTCTAATTCTAAAATAATCACTTATATTTTTGTCCCTTATGTCATTATGATTCATCACATATACAAAACTGATCAGAAAAAATATGTTCACCAATGAGCTAATCTTGTAGAGAAGGCCATCCTAAAAAATCCTTGCCCGGAATGTTTCATCATCTTTTAAAGATAGATAATTGTGTTTTAGGTTATTGAAGTATTTAGTGTAGTATATCATTGACACTACCTTATGTTTCAGGTGAATGAATTCACAATCCTTCTGTACCCTCAACATATTTGGATAGAAGTGGATCCCTAACATCATCTCAATGTTCTCTAAGAGAGTGCATCCTAACGTCCATCATGCAGCAGAATGTCCCATGAATTTTAGGTTGGTCAGTGGACAATATATGTAACAATCTTAACCCTCTTATATGTGGGTGCATCATGGATCTTATCAATCACATAAATTTACAATATCTAGAACTCAGACTCCTAGGGTCATCCCTTCCCAATGAACGTAGGCTAGTGCTAAAGATTGAAGTATCTCATCATCTGAGATTTAGAATGCATGGTGTTAGCAGTGTATCTTTTCATGGATCCAATGTAACTTATGAAGATATTTTTGTAAAGAACATCCATCCAATCCTTATGAATTATAGAAATATCAGGTTTGGCTAGAATAGGACAAGGCTGATTTCCATTCTCCTAATGCACCACTCGATGACATGAATGATGAATTTTATCTGAGAGAAAAGAACACAACTTAGAAAACTAGCTATAATGAAATGGTCAACATCAATAAGTGACAAAAAAGTGATCCAATGAATATTAGAATCCCTAAACATGTATTAAATTTTATTATCATGACATATTAGTCTATTTATTTCATTTAGTACATATAATATTTATCTCATATTAGAATTCAATAAATAATGTATATATTAAATTCAATAATTATTTCCCTATCATGAACAATACATGTCATTACATATTGAGATGTGTATATCATCATGAATTCATACTCATCTCAAACTATATCGTGATATAAGTTGATATCTCAAGATCTAGTAACATTAGAAAATAACAATCTCACACAATTAGGGAATCACATATGGTAAAATAACATTAATTATAACATGATAACATTAAAAATAGAAATCACATCCAACGTAAATTAGATTTTCCATTAATCATGGGTTACCTACTCACATACATAAGCTCATTATATAGTTGAGGGACATCCTATTATACTTTCTACCATGCCAAATAGCAAAGAAACTGGAAATAAAACTGGGTTTCTCAAATACATGTGTGTAACATCCCCTAATCTGGAACTCTCTCATGTGAATAGAAATGGATGTTACAATACTTGAAGCATGCCTTCCAATATGATTGAGGCTTCTAAATAGAAGCATGGTTTTAATAAGTACAGTAGAGAGACTATTACCCCTAGTTATATATTGAAAACATAGATAAATAATATATATAATAAATATATAATGAAATTTATAAGTAGGTGAAATAATGGAAACAATACAATATCACGGAAGACTAAATAATTACGACAAATGAATAATACAATACATAATAATGGTATAATGTATTGTAATGACTGAACATGACAAAATGTCATGCTATAATAAATACTAATAATTAATTAACAGAATCTTATAAATCCAAAATGTCCCTGGTCTCAAACACCATGAAGGTCCCCTCTCCAAACTCCAACACATCCATCATGTAATAATCAACAGCAGGGTGACATGCCCTTTTCTAAACCTACATACACACAATCAAATCAGCAACCATATGATAGAATCAATATGGAGTGATTATAATGAATTAGGTCTACATCACCCAATGTATACATATTCAGGCTGAAAATAAGATCATGAAATTATTCAGTAAATATTTTTGTTAATTATTTAAATTTTTATGTTAATACAACATTAATATACTTAATACACATACCAGAATATCTATAGGCATGTCTCCATATCCATCCAACCATAACCATATAACCATATTAATCCTAACATTCTTTATAACCATAACAAAATTTATTTGAGGATTTCTCACAAACATGCCATTTATAACCATTTATCTAACGTATAAATCTCATAAAATAGGGTCAAATATAATATATAAGAATTTTAATAATCATCTAGGGTTGATCCTGATATGTAATCATTACATCATTTAATAAGAGGAATGTCTTGTATATATGTATTACAACATGAGTAATGGACATTCCCAGTATATAATCATTCCATCATAAAATAATTTCCATCTTTGGTATATAAGTATTATGTATTTATCTGGGGAAAATCCAAATATATAAGAAACTAAATATATAATATGAATGACTCATAATAATGAGGGCATTTCAATATCACATCATAAAGATCAATGGTTAATTATAAAAATTATGATTTATCTATCAACTACACATTTAATTTATCATTTTACCACAATCCAATAAGATTTTAGTGATCCAAATAATCATTGCAACCCATAGTGAATATATATCATGAGATCACACAAATTTTGTGTCACGCTTAAGACACTGTATACCATTAATTAATTCATTTATAATTGAGAGTTCTATAATAAAAATTATTTTCACTTCTATGTCAACAACCCTTTGAATCAATTGTTTTCTAGATAATAACCTAATTCATCATTTAATTTATTTAGTTGGTTGTTTTGTTTTTGAAAAATAAATATTGCACATATACTAAAATTAAACCAACCATAGGGTTAAGGATCTTATCCCCTACCTATAAATTATGACCAACCAATAATTCCATTAGGAAATTTCAATAGGAATAGAGGTGTAGAAGATCACAAAATGTATATTATATCCTAACTAATTGTGATAAAAAAAAATTAACAAGGTTAGTGGATTACAATAAAATGTTCGTAGAAAAATGGGAGATAGGGGAAACCCCCAAAAAAGACCTACCTTGAATTGGTTTTCTCAAATGGTACATTAAAAACGGGAGCATTGTGTTATAAAATTTCACGATAAATGTATTAGGGTTTATGGGATGAAATATTTCATGGGAGGAAATGAAAAATCAGCTTCACGACATCCTTAATACTCATTAAAGGGAAATTACATTGTGTATAATACATTCACACATCATGTTTTTATTTTTATAAGGGTATGGTGAAAAACATATTTCCATGATTTATATTTTACCATTATCATATTTTACATGATAGTTATATTTAACATGGTGTTTAACCGTTTCATGCCCTATACAGTTTCACATAATTTTTATGACACACATTATACATCACATAGTTCCTTTACAAATCATGTAAATCACATGTAGACATATTTTATCCCATTTAATGTCCAAGGAACCAAACCACCTACAATTAAATTTTATCATGGAAATACCTCATATACTAATTTAACATAATTATACATGGACACCATGAATGCAGAAAAACCAAAATCCGTAAACAATAGGTAATTTCCCCCCATCAAATTCATTCCATCACTTAACAAGATATGAAAACCACATCTCAAACAAAAATCTCTAAGAGGGACACTCATGAAAAATAATGGGATCATAAAACTATATCAAAAAGAAATTAATCAAAATAAAATGGACTATTAATCTACCCATCATGTTATATATAAAAACTATCAAATAATTCACACAAGGCACGTCTATTAATCAAACCACATGGCTTGTAATATACATGGAATATAAATCACTTTGTACATATATTGATGCATCTAATGATTCTACCATTACATATTATTCCAAAGGTTAAATAACGAAAATAGCAAAAATTAGTAATAGTTGATGGTACAATATATTTCTTGAGGTGAAATAATGAGAAAAAGTTAAAATGAACAACATAAAAAACAATCCAATCCCTATACACATGGTATTTTCCCTATGCACGGGTTGATCACTCATAGACAAGGCTATTTACAAAGAATTGAATCATTCATATTCTTATGTTTACCATCCCTAATAATTATTAATAAATGAAAAAAACATCTTTCATACCAATTTTTTAATATCCCAATTGAGGAGACACTAAATAGTTCACTAAGAAAATCAGTCAAAAGGCCTCAAGCACTCATCCACATATTCCAATGGATACCGACTAACATTGTGGGTCTACTGATTGTATGGTGGGAGAATATACCCCTGTGATCATAGTATATCAATATTATAATAATAAATAATTCAATTTATTGATGAAGTAATATGAATAAAATATAGAAGATATAATGGTAAATAATAACTGATTACATGGACAATTCCAAATATACAATAATTAATATCCATGTAATTACATAGTATATGAAAAAAATATACAATAAGTTATAAATAAATTGTAAAGAAATTAAAAAAATCCCTAAGGCTTTCCCCACTAGAACCCTATGATTTAGTTCATGCCTATGATCCTAAACCCCCATATACATGATTCATAACACAAACATAATCCAATTATTCTTTATCTACAAACATGGGGTATGTTCTTGTACACAATTACAATTGTGGCTAGAATGGGGTGTGAGATAGACTTATTAAGACCCCACAAAAGGGTTTTAATGCACTATCCATTCAATGAATATAAAATTCATCAATGTGAAGCTATAATATGTATGAAAAAAAAATTAAATTAAACAGGTTTTCTCGGGTTCCTAAGGGACACATATACCACCGTAACTGGTTTATCCTCTGCTTATATACTTATGGCTATAAATAAAAAGTCACACTCATACACACATATATATAATAATTATTATAAATATATACACAATATAAACATTGGATTATTTTTAAATATATTTAAATATATATATATATATATATATATATGCATAATTAATATTAAACAGTACACAATACGTGACATAGACATCTATGTGAAATACAACTAATAATAATAATAATAGTCTCATTATGATATATCTGGGTCTTCATGCCAAAGGATCATTTATAACAAAAGGATAAGGAAAATTCCACTATATCATAATAAATATAGGAATCCATACTATATATCATAAATATTAATGAGGAATGTTTTACTCAACCTCATAATCAAGGGGGGAAAGGAATGTCATGTGTAGAAACCCAATTAATGTGGTCGTCATGAAAAAATCCTTGATCAGGGATGTGTGACACATTATGTAAAATGACCCAACATGGGGTCCATTTACTGATGTTTTAATATAACGGAATCAACATTCCCTATGATCCCTTAGCCGAATGTTCCATAAAGAGGATATTAGGATCAGTCATGGAGTAGTGGATCCTTTTCAATATAATTTATTAAGCATTTATTAATAGTCAATGTGTTCAGCCAACCACTAATACAATTAAATCATAAATAATAAAGAGGTATATTTCTATAAGCATTCCATGTCACATATATATACAAATAATTAATAAGGCCATATCATAAACATTCCATTAATAAAAACCAGGTATAAATAAAGAAGGGAATGTACATTTATAAATTAAATTAACGTATTCAATTTCCCCTTTTTATTAAGGATGATATCAGACCACAAACGTGGTATTATTATTAATGGGTTTATGACTATCATATATAATTAAATTAAATCATTTAGGTTTACCCATAAATGAGGGGTCACTGAAAATAACTAAAATGTAAATTAGTTAGAAAAAAATAATTATGATCATTTTATATAAAAAATAACTCATGAAGGTGGTTTAATTACATATGGATAAATAATGTTCATGATGTATAAATAACTCACATCAAGGGGTGGTTTCAGTTATGGTGAAATACTCCTATAGTTCAATTTAAATCATAATGAAAATATAATATATGGAATTTGGTATTACATAAATAATTTCAAATTTACAGGATATAGATTGAGAATAAATAGTGAAACACAATGACGTAATTTATAAAATTAGCATGAAATTTGGGAAAATATATAGACATAATACATTATTAATACGAATGTACATCAGTTTGGGATAAATTGAAGAAACTGATAAAAAAATTAAAATCGTGAGAATTATCGTACATTAAGAGAACACCAATGATGGTGAAAGAAAATAAAAAAGGAAGTAAGATATGATTTAGACATACCAAGTGGATTCCATTGAGGTAGATGGTTATAAAATCATAGGCAGGATGGGGGAGATCTCTCCATAGATGGATGAGAGGGGAAGGAGCCTTGAAATGGGATAGTTTTATTGAGATAATGGGTGGAAAATAAATGGTAAACCTTTTAAATAATGTATTATAATAAACATAAAACACCCAATTTAAATAGGTTAGTGGTTTCATCATATGATTTTAGTAACCATTTGAAAAACATTCACAATCTTCAACAGAAAAAGAGAGATCTCACAACTCATGCACACAGTTTGAGAAAATGTGGACAAACCATTCCATCCACATCTCTAAATGATATTATAATAGCTACATGAATGTCCTTAAAAGTGTGAATAGTTAGAAAAAGTCATTGGAAACCCACAACCGCTTCGAAGTAGCAGCACATTTTCTTCTGGAGTGCCTCAAAATTTTAGGAAAACACATCTTCCTATACCATCCTCTTTCAGATTGGGGTTTTATGGTCTATTTCTCCTGAAACACAATGAAACCCAGAAAACACATATCGATACATAAAAAAAATTCTAAAAACAGAAAATTTAATTTTGATAATCCTATGATTTAAATTATGTTTCAAGTTTCAGAAAATGTAAAGTCCACAAAATGGTAAAATTGATGCTCCTTTTAAAATTTCACCCAATCCAACCTATCAAATTTTACATGAAGGGTTAATTTATTGATTTTTTTAATGTTAATAATTTTTTATGAAAAAACAATGTGGTAATTTATTTCATAATTTAATAAATTTAACATGATTTTTGGGAGTAATGGATTGAAGGTGATTCCACCCTCTTAGAGGATGGATGTTCGAAAATAGAATTCAAATTCTATGAAAAATTCATGAACATGATTGAATATGATGAAGAAGAATATGAAATATATGATTGATCATGTAGAAATGAAAAACATTATCTAATCCTTATAACATCCCAACAATATTAATGTAGAAATTCTATACAACCTAAGAACATTAAGATAAAATATATGGTTAAAGTATCAATTATTGATGTTTTTCAGAAATCATAATGAAAAAATACAAAGAACATTGAATGTTGGTGATCCTTAAATATGAGGTGAGAAATTCCATCAATTAAATGATAACTATTCTATTTCATGGTGGGTATCACCATATAAAAAAATTAATAAGGTTTAAATAATAGCGACTGAGTGAATCCACTTGTAAGACTACCACATTCCTGTGGGAGATACCCCAACCTAAAAACAAAAAAATGTGATCACCATTAGGTACCCCATAAACAGGGAAATATGTAACTTTATTCCCCTAGTACCATGTGTTTTTAAGATCCTCCCATGATTTAGGAATCCTTTTGCCTTTGAGAATGATGTAAGTGATTATCTATGTAATTTTAAGCTTTACATATTTCAATCCATGGATATTGGTCGATTCTGTTTCCACTGATTCCACCATAATGTTGTGAGAGTTTCACAACTAAATTAACCTCACCATCATTCAAGACATTTATATGAGTGAGTCCCCTTAATTATATACATAACTGAAAACCATAAACACCACCACTTGGTGGTCACAAGCACCCCCTGACCCTAGACACACACGATTCTACCAAGATAAGATTAATTCCACTGCATATAGGATTCCATCATACCCATATAACCTCCTATTGGAGATTTTGGGAAGTGTATATTGTAGGGATTCCAACCCTAATAATTCTCAGTGAAGGAGAAAGATGCCACAATTTGAAATGTAGGACAAGTTTGTCCAATGTTTTAATGGTTTAGACCACCGTACCAAGTCATAAATAATTCATTCCCTCCCATATAAGCATTGGTTCCACAAAATCCATATAACAAAAAACCCACCATAATTAGTAACACCCTAGAACTATTTTAATTATCATAATTCTTGGTTCTAATAAAACATTTACTATGAAAAGAAACTTCTTTTTTGACTGAAACACTCATCTTTATGACCAAAACAATGACTCTACAAATTGCAACCATGAAATCACCCTCAAATAAGAGGTGATCATAGGGTTAATCATTGGGATTCCTACAGTATAAACCATTAAAATCATTTTTAAATAATGTTTTAATCATCTGTTCATTGTTAGGATTCATTAGATTTGGAGGGGTAACAACAGGATCTAGTATTTTGTAGCACCTGAAGATTTCACTGTGTGTTACTTCTTCAAAATAATTCAATAACTTGCACTACACGCAACACCGAGTTCAAGCACACCACGACTTACCAAACAAGCTGTTCAAAAGAGGTTATGAATAGTATTAACCAAATTTTGAACTTTATATAATCCTTATAATTTTAGAATACACATTAAGATTTTTTTAGACATAATGTAAGAATAAATTCATTTTTTTACAGATAAAAGATGTATTTTTCAAAAATGCAATTTTACCAACTTTTAATAGTGAACCCTTTTTAAATCCAATATTTTAAACATTTATATATTTGATTAATAAGTTTATTATTAATAATGGGGACATCAAAAATTTACAATGTAACACCCCAAGCTTCCACGGTACGCTTCTCTTTAAATAATACAGTAGCATGTGTTGTACACAACTTTGAGTTCTAACACACACCATAACCAATCAAAGTAGCCGTTATGAATAATAATACCCACTTTTTAAAATTTTATAAATTTTATCTCTCAAAATGGAAATCATTTTTGGATTCAGAATATCAAATTTATTCTAGGGTGAAATTTTGGTACAATTAGGATAACTTTTATATTTTGATGAATATTGAAAATTATTAAATTTTAATTAATAACAACTTTTTTAATCAAAATAATTATTAGTGATAAACTATGAATTTGATTGTTTTAAAAGTATATTTAGAATATATTTTTACCATTTAAAACAATTTTGGTCATTGGACATAATTTCACAATTAAACCGGACATAAACAAGTATCAATCTTTTAATAGTTATTATATCTTAAAAACACGCTTTTTGTTTTGACAACAGGAATTAATTTTAAATTAATTTATTCCACTTATGTGTTTTGAATTTGGAAAAATGGATTCCATATTTGGAATCAGGATGTAAAAATTGTGTAAATATGTATCTTTTATTTTTAGACATTTTGAATAATTACTTTGGTAAATATTTTATTTACCATGGTTAAAGGGTAAATCCGGTAAATAAGGGTTAAAACGAATATTATAATAATACTAAATTACCCTAAAACGTGTTCTAACTATATTGTTGGATACATGTCCGACCATGGACATATTTGGGTCGATTTTGGGACCCCATTGAGCCACTTGTAGGTGATAGGGACACTTTATTTTAATTAAGTTAAAATAAATAAAAAACTGACATAAGCATATATCTTTTAGAAAACAATTTTTACATAGAGTTATATATTTTGGATTTTCAACTATAAATATTAATTATAAATATAAAAATATTTCCTACATAATTTTATTTTATTTATAATTATTATACATTAAATAATTTAATTTATTTATGACATAATGGTGATGCAATAATTACCTAATTAATGAAAAATGAGAATAATTGATATTATAAATACCCAAATAAATGTAATTTGAGACTTTTTATAAATAAAAATAATATTATATGTTAATAGGACATATTAGGATTGAATTAAATAACTTTTTTCTAAGTAATCATTATGTTATGAGTTTTACAAAAATAAATTATTGAATAGTGACAAAATTGACATAAAAGAGTTTTTAAAACAAATATTATATTATTAATTGATATTAAATTCCTAAAAATATAAAGTTCGGCTAAGTGACTTATATAATGATAGTTGTATAATTAATGGACCACTTTGGGGTCGCTTGGATGTATATAGTATGTTTATTAACTATATAATATAAGAATACAGAGTGACATGGTAATTGTTAAACTAATTAACTAAGAGTTAAAATAAAATATAAGGTTAATATAGTGACCCAAACCTCTCTAAAACCTATTGGTTGAGTGTTTTTCGACCCATCCCCACCTTAAAATTTAAATAATCCACTTTTTATCCATTATAAACCAAATATTAATTTATTTTAAAATAATATTACTAGCATTTCCAAAGTTTCCCCTCACCCCTCTTATAAAAGGGCACTCCCCCTTCTCATTAATTCACACCTTCAAAGCCTTTTGGTTCAGCCAAACCCTGCCCAAATACTCTCTCAACTTCCCTCACTTCATCCTAGAGTCCTTAATTTAGTCAGAAAGCCATCCTATGGAGTCCCTTTTATCAAATCAAAAGGAAGAACCCGAAGAAGAGGTAATGATTTCACAACCCTCTTTCATGTTCCTTTCTTCTTAAACTTCTTCCTTCTTTCTTATTTCTATTCTAAAATAATAACTCCAGTATATACTATATCCTGTGATGTTATTATAAATATTGTACAAGCATATTCAGTATTCTATCCATCATTTTAATGACATGTCACCATATGTGCATACGTACGTCTTACCATCTCCACGTCGTGGTGTAATTGTTATTCAATACATTATTATTTGGATGGGTATTATAATGATGTGTATCTGATGTAAATAATAAATATAAAGTTATAAGTATTCTGTATATATGATATAACATCCAATTATATATTATTTTAATATAAAAAGAATGATATTTTCGCTCGTGCGTACGTACGGATTACCGTCTCCACGACACAATGAGATTCATTTCCAAGTTCACCATTCATCGACGATTATAAAAATATATATTAATAATAAGTATGTATTATATTACATTATAATGATAATAGAGATATATATATATATATATTTATATATATAAGTATTTATGTACTTACTTATATATTATTCACTTACTTCCGTTCAATACTATATGAAAACAGAAACAGTATATATGCGTACGTACGGACTACCATCTCCATAAACTGTGTTTTACATTTCATATATATGTATATTATACATATTTTTATATATATGTGATATATTTATCATGTTTTATATTCTTAAAGTAGTTAAATCATGATCTAAGTGATACAATCAAAAGTAAGATGTTAAAACACGTACGATAAAGAAAGTGATTATTACCAGAAATGTTAATTGAACAGGGAAATTATTATTAAATGGGTAGTATAAAGTCATAAATGAATAATGTATGATATAATAAATATGGTTCTGGTATAATTTAATAACATACTACGATATTCATACAGGAGGTTAAACGTACCCTCGACTAAAGGAAAGTTCAAGGTAAGGGGTTTTCATCTCAGTCCTTATTCCCGTGAGATTCATGCCATTTTTCCAGTATTACCTTCTGTGTGCTGTATGCACTGCCCATAATTGTATTCATTGTGTAATACAATTTAATTTATGTGCATTTACATATTCATTGTATGGAACCTCTTTCTTGGGTTGTATGTTTCATAAGTTACCAAATTGGTAAGGGTTAATTCCTCAATCTCATTATTACCCGAGATTGTTTATGTGTAAGTATTTACTAGGACATTTTTATCATCCATGTCCATTTTTCATAAAAATTATTTCAAAATGAAGATTTTAAGGATTTTGATTGTTACTCTTTATCATGATCATAATTTCAAATGTTTTAAGTATTTATCTTTCTAAATCTTTTTAATTAATGTCCTTGTTTTCAAAATGATTTTAAGGATTTATTTATATGGACATGAATGTTTTGAAATGATAATTCTTCTCAAAAGTTTCAAAGTGGTATGGGACACTTTGATTCAATAACCTCTTTTAAATTATTTCCTTTATAAATTTGTGACATTTAAATGATTTTTCAAAAGGATATTTCTCTCAAAAAGTTTTACTCATCATTTTCATCTATGTCAACATCCTTTGACGGATTTTAAGCTCATTTCAAGTTGATTTATTATACAAAACCTCCATTGATGGTTTTGTGATATGTTTGACTATGGATGTGTTATTTTTATACCATTCATGGTTTATGGAGAAAGTATTGACATTTAGTATGCTAGTTTTAATACGAATGTTTATGTTATGTTTAAACCTATTCATGTGAGGAATGCATTGGACTTAGTAAGTGATGGGTGGAGCCTGCTATAGCACCTTGATGCATCAATAGGTCTCATGAGACAAATTATTTTCTTGGCACGAGGCCTTGACAGAATCTTATTTTTAGTCTTGGCACGAGGCCTGGGATACGTGGTTATGATAGTCTGGCATTATGGATTCCATCGTTATAATAGTGGTTATTGATATTGCATGTGATTATTTGACTAGTAGAATATCCATGTGAATAATTAAATGGAATTATTTCATTTTATCTTTTCCATATTATGCTAATGTTAATGTTTAAAAAGATTTTGTTTTAGTTATACATTTCCTTAAATGTTTATGCTTATTTATGAATGTTTTCTCTGTATTTATTACCCTTACTGAGCGTTTGAGCTCACCCCTTTCTATGTATTATTTTTCCCAGGATTACAAGAAGTGTATTGTGATTGATATGCACGGTTAAGACAAGGGAATAATGGTGTTAATAAAGATTATTTATGTTGTTTTGTATGTATTAATGTGAAATGTAACATTCATGTATGTAATATATTTTCCAATACTGCTAAACTAATCGGTCCTTCGGGACTTGATTCCTTGTAATCATGCCAATGTATTAAAATAATGCACTGAATCTGGGTAACTGGGGTCGGGGTGTTACAGTTGGTATCAGAGGAAGTTTAGAAATAACATTGGAAACTAGATTTAGATAAACACTGATTAGAGCACATAGCCCTAAGATAGACTTTAAGGATTAGTATAGAATAACTTCCTAGAATTTTGGTATTTGTAGAGATTTTGTGAGTTTTCCGAGCAATACATCACTGTCTGGATACAAGCAGGTAGAGGTGGCTCAGGCATAGATGTACCTAGTGTTAAAACTTGAAAACACATCTTTGAGCTAGACTCGAACGTGAACTGGTGCACGAAAACGGGCCTTGATGCACTCTTGGTTACGACACTCCCGGGGGATATGCTTAGGATAATTCTCAATTTCTTTACAAACCATTATGAAGGGATCATGAGTATATACTTATTCAATGAAAACATTTTGATGATTATGGATTATATCCATAAAATGTTGAATTTGCGTTAGGTATTTTACAAGTTTGGAATTATTCATTGCAATTGATAAACTGACCTAGTTTATGCTATTGTATAGAAATGGCACCCAGTAGAAGAAATGTGAACTCTAATAATACGTATGATCCAAAGAATAAGTAGGATTATATCTTTCATGGTATTAATCCATCATTTAGAAGGGAAATAGTCTCCCATGTACTATCATCATATGAAGAAATAATATGATGTGTTGATAAGATAAGTAAAGAGTTTACTGAGTCTTATGGATTTGAAGGGAATTAAGAGAAGAATAGGATGGGAGAGAGAAAGATGGATAAAGGGAAGAGGGAAAAAGAAGAATTTTTCCATATGTGATAACTGTGGGAATAACACCCTGGAAATTTCCGGAAAGGATTGGGAGTTTTTTATAAGTGTGGAGAAAAAAGACACCATGTAGGTGACTGCAAGGGTAAGAAAAGGGTTTCAAATGTACAATGCTTTATCTGCAAGGAGTTGGGACACTACTCAAACTAATGTATAAATCATCAGAGTATGCACCAAATGATGCTATTGGATAATAATAAAGTTATGATACTACCACAGATGAAGAGGAATGACTAGTCTTCTTTTGTTGTTATTATAGAATTATTTTATTTGAGTGTTGTATCAAAAGTATACTGGTTACATGAATTATGGAGATAAATAAGGATTGTACTGTAGTACTATTTTATTGTGGGTTTGAAATTATATGGTTCTATGAAAAGTGACTTAATAGTAAGGTACAGTTTTTTTAAAAATACATTGTTGAAGGAAATGTAATCCTTAATATGGTCCCAATGATGAGGTAGTGATTTTGGAATAAGAGATGATTGATTTGAATAAATTATATTGGATATTCTTGACTACCATGAAACTGATTAATGATTTTTCATTGATGGAGTTTACAAAATTTTTGGATAAAAGAAGTATATCCATTATTCTATAAGGAATAAGGGATCAAGAATTTAATCAATAAGGTTTTATGGTAATTTGGGATGTTGCAGTGTTTTACAAAGATTACACGATTCAGGTGTTCACATGATATTATGTGGAAAAAAGGATCTTCATTATGTTTACCTTCCTTATAAATGTTGGAATGTGAGTTTGGACAGAATTATTTTGGATAATTCTAGTTTGAGATTAATTTTTGATTTCCATAAAATGAAAAACCGGAGGTCGGGCGACAACCTGTCGCGACCGGCAAGGCTGCGAGACTTGAACCCACAACCGAAGAGTGAGAAGGGTGTATCACCTACCACTGGCCCACGAGATGTCTTGGATCAAATAATGTAGTTTATTTTAATAAGGTCTAGTAGATGAATTATAAATTCATTTTTTAACCCCAAATGAATAGGATAAATAGAACATTTTTTTATGTTCTATTATCTCTTAGAGTGAAATATGAGTTTGTGGTAGAAATTAGTTAAAAGATAGAACTCTACTTGTCAAGTATATATTTTTCTTCTCCTCATATTCTATGAAGAAATTAATTCATATACTTTATTGAAGGGATATTTAAACCAAAAATGTGTTATCCTAATACCTTATGTTTTGTTGAACCAATGGTATTTTAAATAATCATAGATTGATGAATTTAAGGACCTAAATTTTAAACCTGTTTGTGATTGATGACCTCAATCAGTACCTATAAATATTTATGTTTTTCCTCCAATTATATGTCTCTAATTTCCACCAATTTTCTCCTAATCGAGATCATAATTTGGTGGTGACCCTTTCACTTCTCTTTTCCTCTTATTAAGTCTAAATTTTATTAACCAAATTTTCGATGAGGGTTTTCCCACAAAGATATTTTCTATTTTCAACCTTTATTTTCAAATAAAAATATCAAATTACGACGACGCAATTTATTGAAGGAGGGAAGAATGTAACACCTGAAGATTTCACTGTGTGTTACTTCTTCAAAATAATTCAATAACTTTTACTACACACAACATCGAGTTCAAGCGCTCCATGACTTACCAAACAAGCCGTTCAAAAAAGGTAATGAATAGTATTAACTAAATTTTGAACATTATATAATCCTTATAATTTTAGAATCCATATTATGAGTTTTTTAGACATAATGTAAGAACAAAATCATTTTTTACAGATAGAAGAAGTATTTTTCAAAAATGCACTTTTACCAACTTTTAATAGTGAACACTTTTTAAATACAATATTTTAAACTATTATTTATTTGACTAAATAAATTTATTCATTAGAATGGGGAAATAAAAAATTTACAATGTAACACCCCAAGCTTCCACAGTACGCTTCTCTTTGAATAATACAGTAGTGTGTGTTGTACGCAACTTTGAGTTCTAACACACACCACAACCAATCTATGTAGCCGTTATGAATAGTAATACCCACTTTTTAAAATTTTATAAATTTAATCTCTCTAAATGGACTTCATTTTTGGATTCAGAATATCAAATTTAGCCTAGGGTGAAATTTTGGTACTTTTTGGATACCTTTTATATTTTGATGAATAGTGAAAATTACTAAATTTTAATTAAAAACAACTTTTTTAATCAAAATAATTAGTAGTGATAAATGATGAATTTGAGTGATTTTAAAGTATATTTAGAATAAATTTTTACCAGTTAATACACTTTTGGTCATTGGACTTAATTGTACAATTAAACCGGACATACACAAGTATCAATCTTTTGATATTTATTATATCTTAAAAACACGTTTTTTGTTTTGACAACGGGAATTAATTTTAAATTAATTTCTGCCACTTCTGTGTTTATAATTCAGTAAAATGGATTCCATATTTGGAATCAGGATGTCCAAATTTTGCAAATAGGTAACTATTATTTTTTGACATTTTGAATAATTACTTCGGTAAATATTTTATTTACCATGGTTAAAGGGTAAATCCGGTAAATAAGGGTTAAAAAATAATATTATAATAATACTAAATTACCCTAAAATGTGTCTTAACCTTATTGGTGGATACATGTCCGACCATGGGCATCTGTGGGTCGATTTTGGGACCCCATGGAGCCACTTTTAGGTGATAGGGACACTTTATTTTAATTATGTTAAAATAAATACAGAAATGACATAAGCATAAATATTTTATCAAAACAATTTTTACATAGGGTTATATATGTTTGATTTTCTACTATAAATATTACATATAAAGATAAAAATATTTACTACATAATGGTATTTTATTTATAATTTTTAGACATTAAATAATTTACTTTATTTATGACACAATGGTGATGAAGTAATTAACTAATTAATGAATAATTAGAATAATTGATAATATAAATACCCAAATTAATGTAATTTGAGACTTTTTATAAATATAAATAATTTTATAGGTTAATATTACATGTTAATATTGATTTAATTAACTTTTTTCTAAGTAATAATTCTGTTATGATCTTTACAAAAATTAATTATTGAATAGTGTCAAAATTGACATAAAAGAGTTTTTAAAACAAATATTATATTATTAATTGATATTAAATTCATAAAAATATAAGGGTCGGCCAAGAGACTTATATCATTATATCTGTATCATAAATTGTCCACTTGAGGGTCTCTTCGATGTATATAGTATGTTTATTAACTATATAATATAAAAATACAAAGTGACATGGTAATTGTTAAACTAATTAACTAAGAGTTAAAACTAAAATATAAGGTTAATATAGTGACCCAAACCTATCTAAAACCTATTGGTTGAGTTTTTATCGACCCATCCCTACCTTAAAATTTAAATAATCCACTTTGGGGCCATTAGAAACTGAATATGAATTTATTATAAAGTAATATTTATAGCTTTTCCAAAGGTGCCCCTCACCCCTCTTATAAAAGGGAACTCCCCCTTCTCATTAATTCACACCTTCAATTCCTTTTGGTTCGGCCTACCCCTGCCCAAATACTCTATCAAATTCCCTCACCTCATCCTATAGGCCTTAAATTAGTCAGAAAGACAACCTAAGGAGTCCTTTTGATCAAATCAAAATGAAGAACCCGAAGAAGAGGTAATGTTTTCATCACCCTCTTTCAAGTTACTTTCTTCTTCAACTTCTTGTTTCTTTGTTATTTATATTCTAAAATAATAAATCCAGTATCTACTATATAATGTGATGTTATTATCAATATTGTACAACCATATTTAGTATTCTATCCATCATTTTAATGACATGTCACCATATGTGCGTACGTACGGCTTACCGTTTCCATGTCGTGGTGTAATTGTTATTCAATACATTATTATTTGGATGGGTATAATAATGATGTGTATCTAATTTAAATAATAAATATAACTTTATAAGGATTATTTATATATGATATAACATCCAATTATATATTATTTTAATATCAAAAGAATGATATTTTCGCTCGTCTGTACGTACAGATTACCATCTCCACGACGCAATGAGATTCATTTCCAAGTTCACCATTCATCGACGATTATAAAAATATATATTACTAATAAGTATGTACAATATGAAATAATAATGATACTGGAGATATATATATATATTTATATATATAATTATTTATGTACTTATATATATCTTATTCACATACTTCCGTTCAATACTATATGAAAATAGAAACAGCGTTTATGCGTACGTACGAACAACCATCTCCATAAAAGGTGTTTTCCATTTCATATATATGTATATTATACACACACACATATATATATATGATATATTTATCATGTTTTATATTCTGGAAGTTTTTAAATCATGATCTAAGTGATACAATCAAGAGTAACATGTTAAAACACGTATGATAAAGAAAGTGATTATTACCAGAAATGTTAATTTAACATGGAAATTATTATTAAATGGGTAGTATAAAGCCATAAATGTATCATGTATGATATCATAAATATGGTTCTGGTATAATTTAATGACATACTATGATCTTCGTACAGTAGGTTAAACGTACCCTTTACTAAAGGAAAGTTCAAGGTAAGGGGTTTTCATCTCACTCCTTATTCCCGTGAGATTCATTCCATTTTGCCACTATTACCTTTTGTGTGGTGTATGTACTGCCCATAATTGTATTAATTGTGTAATACACTTTAATTTATGTGTATTAACATATTCATTGTATGGTACCTCATTCATGGGTTGTATGTTTCATAAGTTACCAAATTGGTAAGGGTTATTTCCTCAATCTCATTATTAACTAAGATTGTTTACGTGTAAGTATTTACTGGGAAATTTTTATCATCCATGTCCATTTTTCATAAAAATGATTTCAAAATGAATATTTTAAGTATTTTTAAAGTTACTCTTTATCAAGATCAGAATTTGAAATGTTTTAAAGATTTATCTTTCTAAATGATTTTAATTAATGTCCATGTTTTCAAAATGATTTTAAGGATTTATTTATATGGACATGAATGTTTTGAAATGATATTTATTTTCAAAAGTTTCAAAGTTGTATGGGGTAATTTGATTCAAAAATATCTTTTAAATTACTTCCTTTATAAATGTTTGACTTCTAAATGATTTTACAAAAGGATATTTCTCTCAAAAAGTATTACTCATCATTTTAATCTATGTCAACATCCTTTGACAGATTTTAAGATCATTTGGAGTTGATTTATTATAAAAAAAATCCATTGAAGGTTTTGAGATATGTTTGATAGTGGATGTGCTGTTTTTATACCATTCATGGTTTATAGATAAAGTATTGACATTTTGTATCCTAGTTTTAATACGAATGTTTATGTTACGTTTAATACTATTCATATGAGGAATACATTGGACTTAGTAAGTGACGGGTGGAGCCCACTATAGCTCCTTGATGCATCAGTAGGTCTCATGAGACAAACTAGTGTCTTGGAACGAAGCCTTGAAAAAATCTTATTTGTAGTCTTGGCACGAGGCCTTGGATACGTGGTTATGATAGTTTGGCATTATGCATTCCATTTTTATGAAAGTGGTTATTGATATTGCATGTGATTATTAGACTAGTAGAATATGCATGTAAATAAGTAAATGGCATTATTTCATTTTATCTTTTCCATATTATGATGAAGTACAAGTTTAAAAGGCCTTTTTTAGTTATACATTGCCTTAAATATTTATGCTTATTTATGAATGTTTCCACTGTATTTCTTACCCTTACTGAGCGTTTGAGCTCACCCCTTTCGATGTTTTATTTTTCTCATGATTCCAAGAAGTGTATTTTGATTGATATGTAGGATTAAGACAAGGGAATAATGGCGTTCATAAAGATTATTTATGTTGTTTTGTATGTCTTAAAGTGCAATGTAACATTCATGTATGTAATCTATATTCCAAGACTGCTAAACTAATCGGTCCTTCAGGACTTGATTCCTTATAATCATGCCAATTTATTAAAATAATGCACAGACTCTGGGTAACGAGGGTCGGGGCGTTACATATTTCATGCAAATGTCATTGCACAATATTATTTTTCCACCTATAATATACCCAATGCACTTGATTCAAAAAGTGGTAGCCTTTAACCGACAAGGCACCAAATAAAATTCTCGTAAATATGAGTCAGTACTGTTATTTGTTCATGATGAAAATATAATAAATTTTCAATAGATAATGGTTGAGGATTTCTTTGGTGAATGGATAGAACCTGCTAGCCTATGTGGTGGTGTTCAATGTGGTCACATATCTAGGAAAACTGACCATTGAACCAACCAAATTTTCATTACATAAATTAAAATGGCCACAAAAAATAATAAATATGATGCTATTCTAAATCATAGGTACATTATTATAAATAATATTCCGAATATGATAAGTTGTTCCCCATCCCCTGTCTATTTTTTCAATATATATTAAACATAAATCTGTCCCGTAATGATTTTTTTCTCCATGAATTTTTATGCAAGCGTATCCTATATGATCTACATTTCATCTTTCACACTCTTGAGGTTAATTACTACATCACCCACCCCCTGGAAAACATGTCCAATGAATACATGTGAAATCCTTCTATAGAAAGATAATACCATATGTATCCATTAATAAAAATTTAAATATTGATCAAAACTACAATTAAAATGTTGAAAACTGATATCACGTGCCTGAGAATCAAAAAAAGAACACAATTTAAAAGGGTAATTCATTATCTAAAAGAAATGTAACGTCCCATTTCCAGAAGCCACCCAATGGCGCCCTGTACCTGGTTGGTCAAATGACCTCAAGCACATTTCCATGAATGCTACAGGTTGCCGACGAGCAGCGAGGGCCTTGGGTGTAATAGTGGGGAAACTATGCCCTCATTGGTAGAGTACTCATCATAAGTAAACAAATACATACAATAGAGGAAGAAATAATAATGACGTACAATAGAAAACTGAGAGTATAAAATAGAGAATATGTATATAAAATGATGAATGATACATATGTCTAGGAAAATAGTAACACAAAGAATAAAGATGGAATATAGTGCTAAACCAAGTATAAATAAAAAGTAGTATCAACTCCATAGAATCAGAAGCCTAAGCTTGGTCCCATGGTCTCCAGCTCCACAACATGTCTTGTACCTGAAGAAGAAGGGTGCTTTCTTTTTTCTAGTCCGGAAACAATATAATCAGTTTAGGCCCAAAAGCATGCCCCAAAATGGGTGTGAGACTAAATCCCAGTAGGCAACCACCACGAGATATGTGCCTAATAGTTAAAGAGTATATAGTAGGTAAAAGTATAGGAACAATAAATAGGAAAGTAATCAAGAGTAAACAATCCACAATTCAGTATCAATCAATAATTAACAAGCAGGTAAACAAAGAGGTAACCCTATGGAAAGCACTCTTAGTCTAACCCCTATCGTCCTACCTAACATGTACAAGCAACCATCTGGGTAGTACACTCAGTCTAACCCCTCTGGTTCACTTAAAGTATAGACTCTCTGAGGAAGCACTCACTGTAAATTCCCCTTATAGTCTTGTATCGGTACTAAAGGAGCCTATAGAGAAGCACTTACATCACATTCCCTCTATGTCCCACATTGAGGAAATACAAACACTCTAAAAAAGAACTCAATGTCAATTCCCCACGTGGTCTCGCATCTTAAACTATAACGACACTCTGAAGAAGCCCTCAACGCCCATTCTCCCTATGGTCTATAAACTAGGTTCTCACAGCCCTGTGTAAGTCAAGTAAGTGTAGAAGCATGTAACAACCAAGGTAATACTCAATAACTACTTTTATATCATTCTATAGCACACCAAAATAATAGAACAACAATAACACCATCCTATAATACTAGGAATGGGAAAGTAAACAGTATCCTAACTGGCAATCATTGTAACACCCCAAGATTTCATAGTGTGTTATTTCTTCAAAATAATTCAATAACTTGCACTACAAGAAACACCGAGTTCAATTGCACCATGACTTACCAAAAAAAAAGCCATTAAAAGAGGTCATGAATAGCATTAACTACATTTTTAACTTTATATAATCCTTATAATTTTAGAATCCATATTATGAGTTTCTTAGTCATAATGCAAGAACAAATTCATTTTCAGTATTGCACTTTTATCAACTTTTGATAGTGAAACCTTTTTAAATACAATATTTTAAACTTTTTGACTAAATGGAGACATCAAAAAATTTAAAATGAAACATCCCAAGCTTCCACGGTATGCTTTCCTTTGAATAAAACAGCAGCATGTGTTGTACGCAACGTCGAGTTTTAACACACAGCACAACCGATCAAACTAGCCGTTATGAATAGTAATACATACTTTTTGAAATTATATATATTTTATATTTGAAAATGGACTTCATTTTTGGATTTGGAATATCGAATTTAGCCTAAGGTGAAATTTTGGTACATTTTGGATAACTTTCATATTTTGATGAATAGTGAAAATTACTAAATTTTAATTAAAAACAACTTTTTTAATCAAAATAATTAATAGTGATAAATTATGAATTTGAGTGGTTTTAAAGTATATTTAGAATATATTTTTACCATTTAATATAATGTTGGTCATTGGACATAATTTTACAATTAAACCGAACATAAACAAGTGTCAATCTTTTGATAGTTATTATCTCTTAAAAACACGCTTTTTGTTTTGACAGCGGGAATTAATTTTAAATTAATTTCTGCCACTTCTGTGTTTTGAATTTAGAAAAATGGATTCCATATTTGGAATCAGGATGTCCAAATTGTGTAAATAGGTAACTTTTATTTTTAGACATTTTGAATAATTACTGTGGTAAATATTTTATTTACCATGGTTAAGGGTAAATCCGGTAAATAAGGGTTAAAAAATAATATTATAATAATACAAAATTACCCTAAAACGTGTCCTAACCTTATTGGTGGACACATACCCGACCATGAGCATCCTTGGGTCAATTTGGGGACCCCTTGGAGCCACTTGTATGTGGTAGGGACACTTTATATTAATAAAGTTAAAATAAAAATAAAAATGGCATAAGCTTACATCTTTTAGAAGAACAATTTTTACATAGGGTTATACATGTTGGATTTTCGATTATAAATATTCATTAGAAGGCTAAAAAGATTTCCTACATAATCATATTTTATTTATAATTTTTAGACATCAAATAATTAAAATTATTAATGACACAATAATGATGCAATGTTTACCTCATTAATAAATCATTTAAATAAATAAGATTATAATGATTAAAATATTATCTAAAACCTGTCCAATTCTTATTGGTTGATGTTATTTAGAATATGAGTCATCTTATCTTAGACCTCAATGATTTTTTGACCATTATAAACCGAATATAATTATATTATAAAGTAATACTTTCACTCTTTCCTAAAGAGCCCCTCTTCTCCCTTATAAAAGGAGACCACTTCTACTCATTCCTCACACCTCTCAAGCCACTTGGCTCGTCCAAACTCTGACCAACTAAGCTCCCCACATCCCTCTCCTCCACCTTGAAGCTTCCCCTTAGGCAGAAAGCATTTCAAGAAGTCCTTTGGTTCCAACCAAAGTGAGTTACCTAAATTAAAGGTAACGATCTCTCTTAAATTATTTTCATTTATTTTGCTTCTCCAACCCCCAAACTCTTCTTATTTCCTTTCTTTTGTAACAACACCAGTATCCTCAATATACTAGGATGTTGTTATAAGAAGGATTCAAACTACACATACACACAACTCCATCTAATGGATGATGAACATAATGTTTCTGTGGATGGAAAACTAACGCCTCACGAAACGATGATTGTTCAAATACATCTTACCGCCTCTCATGGTGGACATTATGATGGCACTGTAATTAAATATGATATTAATGATATATATTTTATATATAATCTTCTGTAATTCCATTTTATTTCATACCATTATTCGTTTCATGTTGTATATACATACGATAATTTCATTTGAGGAAGTGCGGACTACCGCCCCCTTAAAATGATATGACTCGTTCATACCACACATGGAACCTTTAAAGGATGGTGTTAATGAACTTAAGTAACATATATAAAATATTATATTATAATGGAATAGTAATATACCTATGTATCATTTGGATTCAATTCTTTTAAAATAAAAATTAAATGGAAGTAGCGTTCGTGCGTACGTACGGACTACCGTCTCCACGAACGCAGTGAGATCCATCCTCCATCGTATCCATTCAAGTATTATTCTCATTTTAGGGTTAAAAATAATGTTAATATCATTCTGATTATGAATAAGATTTAATCCATCCATTACAAACATGTCTTACGTAACCAAACATTTAAGAAGAACGAATCGATTATCACCTGAAACGACGATAATACTAAGATATTATTAATAAAGCAATGTTAAAAGATCATATATGATATCATATTAATGTATATGATTCTTGTATAATTTAATAACAATTATTTCACCATTATACAGGAGGTTAACCGACCCAAACAAAGGAAAAGTACAAGGTAAGGGTTATTTCACAATCTCTTCATTATCCGAGGTTGTTTATACGTAATAATCTACTGGGATCTCTTTATCATCCACATCCATGTTTCTTAAAAATGTATTTCAAAACATTTTTACTATTTACTAAAATATGAGTTAAAGTCATTTATACCCTTTTTGACTTTTATAAGTGGTTTATAAAGGAATCTTTCCGTCATTTTCACAACAAGGTCCTTTTTAACCTTTTCGACAAAATTGAGGTAAGAATGTTTTTTTTAACTTATACGGCGGGTGCGGTTATTTTACGCCGTTATAAAATCTTCAAAGCTTTCCTTACAAGCTTATAAGAATATTTTCAAAGAAAATGTTTTATTTTATATGGATCTTAAATGATTTCAAAATAAAAGGAGATATTTCTTTAAAAAGAATTTTGATTTCATCTATGTCAACATCCTTTGATGGATTTTAAGATTATTTGAAGTTGATTTATTATGATACAAAACTTCTATATTGTATTGAAGGTTTTGTGATATGTTTGACTATGGATGTGCTATTTTTATACCATTCATAGTTTATGGTGAAATTATTGACATTTCGTATGCTAGTTTTAATACGAATGTTTATGTTATGTTTAAACCTTTTCATATGGGAATGCATTGGACTTAGTAAGTGACGGGTGGAGCCCGCTATAGCTCCTCGATGCATCGGTAGGTCTCATGAGACAAACTAGTGTCTTGGCACAAGGCCTTGACAAAATCTTATTTGTAGTCTTGGCACGAGGCCTTGGCTATGTGGTTATGATAGCCTGGCATTATGCATTCCAACATTATGAAAGTGGTTATTGATTTTGCATGTGATTATTCGATTAGTAGAATATCCATGTGAACAAGTAAATGGCATTATTTTATTTTACTTTTTCCATACTATGTTGAAGTTCAAGTTTAAAAGGCTTTTGTTTTAGTAATTCATTGCCTTAAATGTTTATGCTTATTTTTGAATGTTCCGCTATATTGTTATCCTTACTGGGCATTTGATCTCACCTCTTTTCTATGTTTTATTTTTCCCAGGAAGTGGAGAAGTAAATTATGAATGACCTGCATGGATATTATGTGGGGATATGAGTGTGGATTATGGAGACATTATGTTATTATAGTAGTTTTTCATTTTATGATGTAATGTAAAACTTATGAATATATCTAGTGTTTCTAAGGCTACTAAACCAATCGGTCTTTCGAGATTTGATCTTTCTTGTGATCATGCCAATGTTATGTAATAATGCAACGACTCTGGGTAACTAGGGTCGGGGCGTTACAATCATGACTCAAAAGTCCAAACAGGGAAAACATGAATGAGAAATACCTCCAAAGAACAACATTTCACCCTATTAATAGTCAATAAACATAAAATCAGGCATACAAGCATAGAAGAGAAACAATAGGGCTAAAACGGTAAACACGCAATACACTATTCATGGGTATTGTGCAATTTTACACCTAAAACTCACGGAATATCTATGTAATGTCACAAAACACCTACCATGGTGTTGGGTGATCAAGATACATGAACCAAGAGGCTTGAATCACAATATAATTCCATATATCTTCGAAAACATATAAAACATTCCACACATGATAACTGACTAAGGAGAAGAAATCAAGGAACGAGGATCAAGCAGAAGAAAGAACTCACATATGTGATTCCAATGCAAACAACCATGTTTAATTAGGAGGATATATGGAGGATTCAAAGATCGTTGAAGATCTGTGGCTACATGTTGATCTCGGATGAACTAAACCTAGAAGAAGGGAGTTTTGTCCTTCATACGTGACCCCGGTGCGTTTAATGAAAAAACATACACGGCGTGTACTTTTGAAGTACATGGAATGTACTTACTGTTTCCATACTCCGCATTAAGAAGCCTCCAGGTCACCCCACATGGCCCTATGCAAGGTTGCTACATGGCCAGAACACGGCTACCCATGGTAACCGAGTAGACGGCTTGTACTAATAAAGTATACAACCTGTAATAAAAAATTTACAAAAATGCCTTTTTCTCTCAAAAATTCTAGAAAAATAATAACATACCTAAAAAGAAAATCCGGGTTCTTACAAACATCCCCCCTCAAAGATATTCAGCCCCAAATTTCCCTGCTGCGGGGTAGAAGAAGAAACCCCGAATAGCTCCGGCCATTGTGATCGTACGTCTACCTCCCTCTCCCAAGTCTCATCCTACACTAGGCCGTTCATCCAATAAACCTGTACCAGAGGAATAGATTGGCCATGGAGAACCTTCGTACTACGATTGACGATCCAGATATGTTGCGCTTCAAAGGATTAAACCACTTCCAACCCAACCTCCTCTGGTTGGAAAACATGAGATGGATCTGAAAAGTTACGTCGAAACTGAGAAACGTGGAAAACATTGGGCATATCCTGGTACCTTTGAGGTAACTGAAACCGATAGGCCACCGGACCAACTCTCTCCAACACCTCAAATGGCCTGACGTACCTTGGCGAAAGCATACCCTGTCTTATAATCCTCTTGTGTCCTAACCTTGGTGTGACAAGCAGCAAAACCTAATCCCCAACCTCGAACTCTAGAGGTCATCTCCACTGATCAGCATAAGACTTTTGACAAGACTGTGTAGTAGCCATCCTCTTCTGAATTTACTCTATCTGCTCCATGGTCTCATGAACAAGATGAGGTCCCAGCTAAGCTGCCTCTCCTGCCTCTATCCAACATAAGGGTGATCAGCATGGCCTACTATACAAATCCACATAAGGTGCCATCTGAATAGTTTCTTGAAAACTATTATTGATGGAAAACTACACAAGAGGTATATTCTTCTCCCAAGAACCTCAAAAATCCATAATGCATGCTCAGAGCATGTCCTCAAGAACCTTAATCAAACTCTTGGATTGGACATCAGTCAGGTGGTGGTAATCTATAATAAAATATACATGTGTACCGAATGCCTTCTAGAGCCCTCACCAGACCCAGGAAGTAAAACGTGCATCCCTATATGAAATAATGGAGTGTGGAACTCCATAAAGACGTACAATTTCTCAGAAGTACAACTGTACCACCTCATCAAAACTAAAGGTCTCCTTGAGTTGCAAGAAGTGAGTGACCATCATGGGTCTGTCAATGAAAACATAAACCGTTTCATTCCCTTGAGGAGACCTCGAAAAAACTGTCACGAAGTCCAATACAATGTCATTCATCTTCCACTCAGGAATGGGTAGCTACTGTAAGAGCCTTACTAGTCGTTGATGATATGCCTTCAACTGTCGACAAGTGGAACATCTCATGGAAAAACCACCAACGTCCCTCTTCAAACCTTGTCACCAATAATGATGGTGTAGATCACCATACATATTATCGACGCCAAGATGAACTTCCCAAACTGAAGAATGAGAGTCCCGCATCAGTTCCTCACGTATGTCTGCATGGAACCCATACACACCCCTAGAAACACAAGATCTCATCCTTGCCTATGGTCCATTCAAGAATATGGTCCTCTCTAGACTCATTCTTCCTTAGGAATCGGCCTTCAGAATATGATAGTAGCCTCGTTTGAACATGATCAAGATGAGAAGAGGTAGCAGCCACATAAGTTAAAAAGTCTACCCCTGTCTATCGTGCACCTTGAAAATTTTCTTCGAGAACAGAGAAATAAGTTTCCACTCACTACTGGCCTCCTGAACAGCCTATATCTGAGTCATCCTGCTCAACACATCTGCTACAGCATTGCGCTTCCCCAATGTATATGCATGCTCAATGTCAAAGGACTGTAGGTACTCAACCCACCTACGCTGTCTCAAATTCAGATCATGCTTAGTGAAGATGTACTTCAGACTCCTGTGGTCAGTGAAGAACATAAAATTCTCTCATAGAAGATAATGTCTCTAACAACGTATGGTGTGAACAATAGCTACCAACTCCAGATCATGTGTTGGGTAGATCCTCTCATGTGGCCTCAACTGCATAGACCTCTACGCAACGACTCCATCTCCCTGCATAAGCACAGATCTCAACCCGATAATTGAAGCATCACAGTAAACAGTATTGCTTTTCCCAGCTCTGGAAAGATTAGTATCGGTGCTAAAGTCAACTTCATTTTCAGCTCTTGAAAGGCTGACTCACAAGAATCTAACCATGAGAACTTCACACCCTTCTTAGTCATACCTACAAGTGGTTCTTATAAGAATGAAAGGCATTATATAAAATGTGTATAGTATCCAACCAGCCCTATAAAACTCCTCACCTCAAATACATTCTTCACCTGCTCCTAGGAAACTACAGCTCTCACATTTTATCGGTATACTGATTCTTCTGCTCTTAAGATAACATGTCCCATGAAGTTAATCTAATCCATCCAAAAATGGGATTTTGAGAGCTTAACATACAACATATTCTCCCTCAGTGTACTCAAAACTATCTCAAAAAGTGTGTCTTGTTCATGTCGAGTGTGAGAGTACACCAAGATATCATCCACGAAGACCACGACAAAGGAATCAAAGTATAGATGGAACACTCGGTTCATCAGTGCCATGAAAACTGCTGGCTCGTTCGTGAGACTGAATGGCATAACCATGTACTTGTATAGACCATAACTGCTCCGAAAGGCTGTATGATTTATATCAGATGGACTAGCACACAATATATGATAACCAGTACTCATGTAAATAATCGAGAACACCTAGGCTCCTCGATACTGATCAAAGAGAACATCAATCCTCAACAAGGGATATCGGTTCTTGACAGTCAACTGGTTCAGATTCCAATAATTGATGCAAATCCTAAGGGTAATGTCTTTTTTCTTCACAAATAGGATAGGTGAACCCCAAGGAGAAGTACTGGTTCAGATGAATCCATTTTCCTGCAACTCCTCCAACTACATCTTGAGCTCCTAAAACTCTGGTGTAGCCATCCTATTAAGAGGAATAGACAATGGTTCCGCTCCTGAAAAAAGATAAATATAAAAGTCTACCTCACACACTGGAGGCAAACCAGAAATTTCATCTTGAAAGACATCTCTGAAACGATCAACAATGAGAGGAAAGACTAACTGTGAAGTCCTACAGTAATCCAAATACAGACTAACAATCTGGGTTGTAACTTCTCTTAACCCATGATGCTCTGGAACCGATCTCCTCACCCGGACATCCCACTCGAACTTATGAAGAAACGATATGCCCTCTGGTGATGTGAAACTCACCCAATGACGATAACAGTCGACGACTACCTAGAAGGGAACTAGACAATCCATCCCAAGAATGAAATCATAGTATGTCATATCTAGGACATAGAGGTCCCATAAAATGTGAAACCCACCAAACTCTAGAGGTAACTCTTTAAACTGATGTACGCTCGGCGTTATGGTCCCCAACCAAGTGTCTAGTGTCAAGATTTCAGCAGAAGAAAAGATGTAGAGCCCAAGGCTCTCCATAAACACAACAGATATAAAGCTATGGGAAGACCCTATATCGAAAAGAAAAAAATCTAAAAAAAAGGAAACTAAGATCGTACCTCGAACTATAGAAGGTCCAAGATCCTACTCTTATTGGGTCTACTCCACTACAAACATTTGTCTTGCACAGCGGACCTGTGGCCTTGCCTGACCACTCGTAGAAGATCCACTCTACTGTCGCAGAAAGACTAGTGACTAACCACCACTGCCACGACCTCCACCTTGGACTAAACGGCTAGAAGAGCTCCAGTTCCCGGACTGGTGAGAAATTGGTGGTGCAACTCCTGAACGAGGAGTCCTAGAAGAACCCCTATCACCATTTTCTAGTGGGAAGATCTGACAAAATCACTGAAGATGACCCAAATTTCCACTTGATAGTCACTCCACTAGGTCTCTTGGAATGTGTGGCCTGGTATTCCTACCCTTTCCACACAGGTAGCACACCACCTAGCTAACAAAAAAAGTGTCTTGCCTTCTTGAATCACCACATGAAGACTCCCTGCAGTGCTTCCTACTGTCAGTAAGAGGGATGTTAAATCTAGATATCGAGCCACCTAGGATCACCACTCCAGAATTGCTAAGATTATGCTCTGTGCCCGGTACATTATTGACGATAGAAATGATGGAACTCAACCAGAATATCTTCACCTGTAATCGGATGTCGTGCCGTATATCATCCTCAAACATTCATTCCATGAATAACTGATCACGTCCTGAAATAGGCGTGATTCATAGCAGATTGGTAAAGTGGGAGGAATACTCTATAAAAGGAATAGTACCCTTCTCTGGACTCATAGACTCTCAGGCTCGATCGGCCCTTAAGGTATTTGGGTAGAATTAGTCATAGAAGATGTGATGTAACTCATCCCACACCATATCCTGTTGGCGTCCCACCTCTGAGATCACATCCCACCACCTCTTGGAGGAGTCTAATAGCATATATGTAGCAAGCTTGACCCTCCTCTCGGGAGGCGTCTCCAGATGCTCAAAGATAATTAGCATGACTTCTAGCCATGAATCTGCAGCCTGGGGTCCTCCATATCCAGAAAAAGTAGGAGGATGCTACTGCTAGAAGACCTGCATCAAATCAGCCATCGACAGGGTAGGAGGCGGTGCTACCTGAAAGGTCTGTATCATCCTCATAAAGCCTTCCCTGAACTGTGCATCAATACTTATGCTCAGTATAACGGATGGTGTGAATACTGGCACAATAGGAGGATATACAGGGAGTCCCTGATCAGCCATATCTGGTGTCTGATCATCGTCTGGTAGTAGGCGCAAAACCAGAGGACGTCTCGGTGGCATGAATCTGAAAAGTCAAATGCAGACCTTAGATCAAGGTTATTATGGACTGAAAAAGAAGAGTGTAAGAATGGAACAGGAGAAATAAAGCATTCAAGTTTTACAAAAAATTACTACACATCGTGTACATTTCCTACACAACATGTTCCCTTAATTCATCTACATGGGTGTGTACTTCTACCAAAACTGGTTATGTAACACCGCAAACACACGACGTGTTGTCTAAACACATGGTGTGTCCTTGAATCCTCTTCCCCTGCCCGAGTCCTTCAACAGGGTTACGCCACAAGACTCTCCTAAGACTAGACTACACAACATGTTCATGATGGAAGAAATGTGTACTATGAAAGCATCACTTAGACCGTGTTGTCAATGACATGACCTAACGCATGAATATCACAAAACAGAGTGTTTCAGATGGACACAGTGTCTATGAAAAGAAATAACACCGACTCATGTTGTTCGTGAGACGGTCGGGTACCTGGGTCAGACTACATGGCATGTTCGACACGGCCACATCATGTATAGATTAATGTCTTATTCGTCCATGTTTTTTGGTTACACTATCAGACACAAGGTCGAAACAACATGACGTGTTCATCTGGTACACGGTGTGTTCCCACAGGATCTTTCCCACCCCGTGTCTCTATCCACATGGACTACGACACGGTCAGAGACTACACAGTGTGTACTTAAGAAAAACATTTACATCCTGAACAAAAGAACACATGGCGTGTAGTTAAAACTACACAGCGTGTATTCTAGATTTTTTCAGAGAGTGAGCCTTAGTAACTACTCCGGAACATAGAAAACACAGAAATGAACACTAAAAGTGAAAAATTCTGATCTAGGAGGCCCATAATCACTGCGAATCAATTCATGGAATATTAAACATTTTATAACAATGAAAAAAGTCAATTATCCACCAAATTCTGGTCCATGAGGGACCATAAGACCTTCATAACCAAAGTGTGGCATCCATTCAAGAAAAAGATTACACAAAACAATACCCTATCAAACATCAGGTATTCTTATCAAGGCATCTATCAAAACAACATGCATATTATACACAACATCTATCACAACAACATGAAATTGCTTATAAACCCAAAATGTCATGGCAAGAATGCATGACATGTGAATTATAAAAAGTGCCTATACGATGCATGAGAGGGAATACGTTGATCTCATCGGGTTGCGACAAAAATATAACTTCAATAACATCAAAAATAACATAAAAAATCGTGTGAATAACTCCTGGTAAAATCCAATGAATTGTAATCTTGCAAAACCAGAGAATTGAAATAAACATGGTAGGCTGGATTTTCCTTGTACATGGGTATGCTACACCCGGGCACAACTTATTACCAAGTACCTATTCCTTCCTATCCCTGGATAAAGGTTCCAAATTGTATGTCAAGAGAAAATAATTCTTCTGATACCACTTGGTATCATCCCAGTCTTGGAAGCCACCCAAAGGTGCCTCGTACCTGGTGGGTCACATGGCCTCAAGGACATTTCCCCGAATGCCAAGGGGTGGAAACTAGCAGGGAGGGCCTTGGGCGTGATATTGGAGAAACCATTCCCTCATTAACAGAGTACACATTGGAAGTAAACAAATACATAACAGAGAATAAGTAGTAATAATGAAATACAATAGAAAAAGGAGAGTATAAACTAGAGAACATATATATAAAATGATGCATGATATGTATGTCTAGGAAAATAGTGAAACAATGCACAATTCTGGAATACAGTGCTAAACCAAGTACAAAATAAAGGTAGAATTAGATATACATAATCCCAAGACTAATCATGGTAACATGATCTTCAGCTCCAAAACATGTCAAGTACCTGAAGTAGAAGGGTTCTTGCCCTTGTCTAGACCTGCAAAAATATAATTTTTTTGGGCCCAAAATAATGGCCCAAATAGGGTGTGAGATGAAATCCCAATAGGAAACCACCACGTGATCTGTGCCTAACAGTTATAGAGTATATTCCAGGTAAAAGTATAGGAACAATAAACAGGAAAGTACACAACAGTAAACAATCCACAGTTCAGTATCAAGCAATAACTAACAAGATGGTAAACAAATAGGTAACCCCTGGGAAGAACACTCAGTCTAACCCCTATGGTCTTACCTAACAAGTAAAAGCAACCTTCTGGTCTGTATAATCAGTCTATCCCCTCTGGTTCAGCTAATGTATAGAATCTCTGAGGAAGCACTCACCGACAATTCCCCTTATAGTCTCGTATCAGTACTAAAGGCTCTCGTGGGAAGAACTTACATCAAAATCCCTCTGTGACCCCCGTAGAGGAACTACAAACACTCTGAGGAAGCACTCAAAGACAATTCCCCATATGGCCTCACATCGTAATCTATAAAGAAACTCTAGAGAAGCCCTCAATGTCTATTCTCCCTATGGTCTATACACCAGGTTCTCACATCCATGTGTATGTGAAGTAAGTGTAGTAGTGCGTAATGGCCAAGGTAAACCTCAAGAACGACAGGTCTAGATTTCTACAGCACAATAGCATAACAGAAAAACAGTCACACCATCCTACAATAATAGGCATTGGAATGTAAACAATAGCCTGACAGACAATCATGACCCAAAGGTCCAAACAAGAAAAACATGCATGGGAAATACATCCAAATTTCAAAAATTCACTATATTAAAAATCCATATCCATCTACTCAGGAATAAAATAATAGAAGAGAAACAGTACGGCTAAAATGGTAAACGCACAATACCCTGGTCATGGGTATTGGGCAATTTTACACATAAAAGTCAGGGACTATCTACAGAAAGGCACAAACCACCTACCTAGGTGTTGGGAGATCAAGATACTTGAACCAAGATTCATGAATCGACGTTGAACACCATATATCTATGAAAACATATAAATCGGTCAACCCATGATAACTCACGACGGATGATATATCAAGGAACGAGGCTCAAGCAGAAGAGATAAATCATATATGTGATTTAAACACAACCAATGGTGTTCGATTCGGAGGACAGATGGAAGCTCGAGGGCTTGTTGAAGATCAGCGGCAACTCGACGCTCTCGTATGAACAAAAACTAGAAGAGGGGTGTTCTGTCT
Organism: Viscum album; assembly: GCA_963277665.1. Classification (NCBI taxonomy): domain Eukaryota; kingdom Viridiplantae; phylum Streptophyta; class Magnoliopsida; order Santalales; family Viscaceae; genus Viscum; species Viscum album. The sequence goes on along the minus strand of OY728157.1, from coordinate 1,252,828,720 downwards.
GTCAGACATGACCATGGTGTGTTTAATGAAAAAAAAAACAAAATAACCAGCGTGTACTTAGAGAGTACACGACGTGTACTTTCCTTTCCCATACTCAACATTAAGCAGCCTCCAGGTCACCCCACATGGTCGTGTGCAAGTCCACTGCATGAGAAACACACATCTACCCATGTTAACCGAGTACACGATGTGTACTCATAAATTACACATCGTGTACTCATAAAGTACATAGTTTTTAATTTAATTTTTTTCAAAAACTCCTTTTCCTCTGAAAAAATCCAGAAAAAGAAAAACATACCTGAAAAGAAGATCTGGGTTCTTACAAGAAAGTAATTGTTTCTTTCAATTTATAATATAGTAATAATGTTTTTCAAATAGCCTATAGAAATTATGAATTCAGACCCTTCCCATGTGTGGTGGAATATCTAATATATTCCATGTGGAAGGATTTATTTTTTAGACCCAAGCCACCTTCAATATTATTTCCCTTTCAATGTGAACAAATTTTTGAAATGATCAAAGTACTATATTCCTGGATAATGGTTTTGAAACTCCAATAATATTAATTTTCCATGATCTTATTGAATTATTTAAAGCTCTACCAATTTCTATTCAAGAAAAATATCATGTCATAAGAAAAATTGATATGTGATATATCCCAAGTATTGGATTTACAATGGATGGCTAATGGATTCCACAATGAATTTTCTCATCTAGATATCAGGTGAGGGAATCTTGTACCATGAAGAGTAGTTAGGATGAAATTTTATCAACCTATCATATTCCATGGTGGGGTTTAGATAACCCAGTCTTCTTCATCATTAAGGAGATTTCTAGATATAGTGGGATGAATCTGCACAAAATAAGATTAACCACCCCTATATAGATTCCCATGTTCTTTAAAACACTGATCATAAATTCCTAACTCCATATTATCATTGGGAAGAATAATTTGGGAAATAATTAACACAGATAGGGATGTGAATCAGAGTTGGGGACACTTTAATCCAATTACGACCTTTTATCCCTATACATCTTGACATGATAGGATCCATATATTTATATTCTCTTTTCCATGTCATATGTAATAATATGAAAGCAGTAAAAATATGAACATGATATTTTATGAGGTTCACTTATCAATAAGAGAAGCTAAATCCTTACCATGTATAGTGATGACCAATACATGTATTCTCCACTACATTGTGAGAACTGTTACAGTGGATTGGATTGGGAAACAATCCTATCACAATTTATAGTCCCTATGATATTGAGGGGAATGGGAAAAAATCATATCATCTAGAAATGTTGTTGACCTAGTCCAATATGGAACTCCTAGCTAGTTATTTATACTACCTTTGAAGAAAGTCTTCTTTCTTCTTGAAATGGTTGCTTCTGGTCTTGATCTTATTCAATGGTCTTCACATGGTTAAATTCAAAATATTAGGAAAAAAACTATCTTTAATTATTATATCTTCTTATGTAGTGAAAAACCAATTACAATACTTATTATTATTTATTATTATTTAGTGAGACAACCAACTACACTATAACTTCTTCTTATTCTTGGATATAATCACAAACAGTTTTGTAACTATTCATGTAATGAGGATCATCTTAATAGGCATCATCAAAATCATTATCTTCTCATCCCTTGTTTTCATATATCCGAAAGATCATCCATGTGTCATTCAGGTGCACCTATCCCTTTCTTCCACTTATTCTTCTTATATTCTCTACTGTGTCCAAAACCTAATGAGTATAATATTTTTACACACAATGCATCTTTTATTCTTCCATATATCTTAATCCCTTTGTACATTGATTTGGTTTATTAAATTCATGCTCTTGAGTGCATTAATGTGGTACAATGTGTTCTCAACCAAACCAAACATACTACTCACTTATTTTGTTACCCTATTATGCACATTAATCTCTTTGGTCTAACAATGAACATAGAGAAACTAACCAGAAAATGAGTAGGCCTTTGGATATGTTCATCATTCTTTTTCACGTGTAAAAACACAATGATTTGGTATTCCTCAAATTATGAATATGAAATCATGTAATCATTTACTGATCTTCTTCTTTTATTCAAATGATTTCATCCATGCATGCTATCCACTTCTTCTTATTTCTTTTTCATGAAGAGATTTCGTTGGGTTTCTTTCATTTATTATTATTATTTATTTGTTTATACAGGAATGTTCTTCAATGGGAAAATAGAAGAATTCAACCCATGGACATTGCGAGTATTATTCATAAAACATGCCAATGGCGTGCTTTTGTGTTTCTGTTCTTCTTCTATGAATACAGAATGCATTATTCATCTTTTCACAAGGTGTACAGTTCCTTTCCAAAAAACCAGAGTGCTTCATGGATTCTCCACACGAATGGAATGCATCATTCTCATATGCACTGAGAGTGCATACCTCTTTCAAAAAATATGATGCTTCATGGGACACTACTCTTGAATATAAAATGGTTTGAGGCTCCTCCCTTTGTGAACTAAGAGTGTTAAAGGCTCATCACTTTCTCTCCATTAACTGAAATCTTGGAGAGACTCTTTATTTTAAGACAGGAGCTCTCGAGTATATAGGGGATGCAACTTCTTCTCATATCAGTGTATCCTTTATTATAGGAGTGGAATACTTGATTTTCCCATTGAAATTTACACATGAAATTCCATAATATCATAGCTTTGAATGCCTATGGTATTTAACATTTTAATGATTTTCAAACCACATGTAAATATATAACATGAGTTGTGGGTGTTTCCTTTTCATGTTTTCAATGTTCTCATTTACATTGATCAAATATTGTGTGTGTGATAATGATCGTACATATCTCATTTTTATTTCTCCCTCGAATCCACGTGGCCTTGGAATCAAAATTTTACTTTGGCCAGACCGAGTTCATTGGACTCCTCGCATGCATGCAAGATGATAGTTTCACGTATGTTCTTGGTTCAATGTTGTGCTCCACCTTTAATGGAAAGTGATCGATCAATGAAACTCAACCATTGTTTTTCAAATCATCAACAATGAATACTAGCAATGTTTTCATGAATTAGAGGGTGGAAGATGATGGAGAGGCTATAGGAGAATCATGATATTGACGTTCAAACACGTGTGGTGCGGGATGGATCAACGACTATAAGAATATCTATATTTTTTGGGTGATTGGATGGTCGAGATAGATGTAGGATTTGATGTATAATAGAGATATCATCTGTGTGTTTTAGAACTCATCCCACATCGAAAATAACATGTGGTGAAGCTATAGATTAATTATCAACCTGCTCCACTATATGCTCATAATTCTACTCCTCCCCCCGCAGTACCACCCCATACTATGTTCATTAACTCTTTTGGCTTGATTTATGCACACCCTTGGTGGGATTCAGCCTAAAAAATCTATACAATCACTATGTGACCACACTCTACTACTTTCCAATGATCATGGTTGGCTTCCCTAGGGGCACAGTTCCCTCATGAACCACATGAGCTTCAGGTTGAGGATAACTCGCTAGCATGAGGGTAGGCACCTTTTTTTTCAAGTAAGGCCACAAAAAATATATTTAACATAAATGATAACATGTAATGAAATTCAGGTACACCTATAAAACCGAGGTCCCTTCATGGAAACCCTTATTCTTATCTTTATTCTCTCATCTTATTCACTTCATGAAAATAAAATAATTATTTTTCTTTTTTATGATCACACATTGTTTCTTAAATCACACTCAGTGGATGATACTTCAATGTTTCAAACATTGCTCCAACTTTGACACAAGTTCATTAACATAAGATTAATAATCCAGTCATATAATTATCCATTCTCCATCAACTATTACATGGGAGTATTCCTTATTCATAATGATCTTCATTGACATCCTCAATGAAAACCCTGACAAACAATTACAACTAAATACAATAAATTTTTCCCAAAAATCTCCCCAATTTTAGTTTTTTCAATAATATATTTTCTCATTTAAATGAATGTGTCATTGTGAATCTTATCACTCCCCTTCACTTCTTTCTCCTCCAAAAACATTCATTTCACATCTCCCCACCATATTGACAAGAAATAGAATGTTAATGGTAGAGAGGGTATCAGTTCAAATATAAGGAATGTGTCATACATCATGTCTCACTATGTATACTATAGTAATACTCGGTATAGAGAACAATAGTGTTGTATTTAGACAAATTTTTTTTCCATTATCCACTAATCATGATACCTCATGAGATTAGAACCAATGTACTTTTCCTCAATGATCTTTTAACTACCATTCATGGATGAAATTTTTGATAATTATATGACATACTAAACATGAAACTCATTTACTGGCTTCAAAAAATGGATCAAAAGCATTTAAGTGCAATTGGATGGTTCGGTGACCTTGGGGAATATCTATTTTTCTTATGTCACTGATTAATTCAATTAATCACCCTTGTAATATGATCACTATATTATGTAATGAATAATGAGATATTGATTAATGAAATACCTTTTCCAATGACATGATCTTCAAGAAATTTATAGATTTATAGTATTTTATAACTAATAACAGTGACATTAATTGAAATAAAGACTCTGCATTATTTTTAATATGTATCCCCCCCATATAAACCCTTCACATCATAGATTCATAGGTTATCCCACTAAGGGATTGCATCACCTTCCAATCCATATAATATAATTGAAAATGAAATAAACAATTATTTGAGGGATTAATGTGGATCATACTTATTTCATCAATTTCAACATCTAGGATGAGAAAGTTTTACTATCTAGGATGCTCCATTATATCCACACTTTACACATGAACATTTGATATTCAATTCTGACAGTGGTTGAGTGGATGATATCACTTATTCCATTTTTTGGGTGTAACTTATTTATTCAACAACATTAAAAGAACTATATTCTTCATATGAAACATTAATATTACTTATAAATTAATCATCATATGGAATATATAAATTTCAATTTTTAACAGTGTTACCAGCCTTATTTCACATGACACACAAGACATCATTTTATTCATGAAGAATTATTCTACTTAATTTTTCACTATCCTTATCCCGAGCATCAACCATCATTCCCATACTTTACAAATCATTATCCCAAATGAATAACATGTCATTAGGGACTAAGGCATTAAGATTGGATTTTCTAAATGGCATCATTTAAGTGACATCATTCATAGAAGATCTTTTGAATGCAGAACCCTTCAACTTCATGGATTTGGAATCCAAGTACTTCTATCCATTCCTTCATGGAGTCTTCTTGGTAGAATTATTATTTTTCAACATTCATCTGACTACTTACCAAGGATTTTTCTTCTTTCATAAAAAGCTTATGCGGTCTTATTTTTTTATAAGATTTGGATAATCATTGAGATAATGATCTACCAACCTTATGACCACTCTCATTACATACATCACATATGTTATATATAATTACAAATGAGTTAGTAGTATAAAGATGATTCTGTATATGTGTATGGTGTTTATATATATATATATATCCCTCTTAATATAGTATTTACTTGTTCATTTTAATTTATGGAATTATACCAACAATCCAATGCACAATGACCAAATATTCTATAGCACTAACACTGACACAAAAATATTGTCTTCTTGATATCTTTTTTATTAGATTGAGATGAATTCTTATTGATTTTTTTGTATATGTGGTGAGTAATATTCCAAATTATACTCCATATACACCCTAGTCATAGTGTTAGGATTCTTATTACCTTTATTCATCCACACTTGTTATGAATTTTTCACCTAACCTTCACTGCTTATGGAAACATGTTCAGAAACCTGAGAACAAGATAATATGGATGATATATTATTCTTCTCATATTATTGTGATTGATCATTAATTAAGGCCATGATATTCTTATCACATGTTGGAGTTATTTAACCATTATAATCATCTAATAAACATTGAGTTCCAGTAGAAATAGTTACAATTTTATGAGTAGTCTCAATATGTGTCTTCTCATGTTAGGCCAACTGAGCTTCCTTTTCTAGACATTTCATATTAAGAATGATATAAATATCTTCAATTAAATTCATATTCACTTCAAAGTCATTATTTAATATTTTAACTTCATCTTCATGATTTTGAACGTTTTATGTAACAATTTTTCATGTTCCTTGATTATCTAAGAATTTTCATCTATGTATAAACACTTGACATCAGTACCCTTATTTAGTTCATTTTCATGTTCATGGATCTTTTCTTATAGAGTCTTATTGAATCCCTCTTTCTCTTCAAAATCATTGATTCATTTTTATTAAAATATCTCAAGTTGCCTTTATGTAGCTTCAATGTCTCCAAATTGTCTAGAAAGCTTTAATCATTCAATAATTTTTTCTTATAAGCTATTCTCCAAAACATTATTTTCTTTCTCCAACAGGTTGATATATTTTTGAATACATTGAAATACTCTAAAAACCATGTATTCACATTATTGATGAATATCATGTAGAATTCTTCTTAATCTATAAAACAATAATTCTAGAAATTTTTTATATTGGTCATAACAAATTGTGCTTGTATTTTAATCATTAAAATAATTTTGAAATATAAATTCACCCACATAATCAGAAATTTATGTAGGAAGTATTTCCATATTCTTGGTGGAAACATGAGGCACCATCTAATTACATTCCAATAAAATTAGTTTTTAATTGTTTGCAAGGCATGGAATGATATCAACTTCCTATTATTTAGGTAAGATGTAATTCTTATTCAAATTTCATTCCTCTTTCATTTTCATTTTCATCATATTTTTGTAAAATATGGAATTCTATTCAGAGATAACAAAATATTTTACCAAATTTTCACAATATTATTTTCTTAGGATAGAATATCAAGTCAACAAAAGTGAATATATCCACTATAGAGAATCCAATAGAGGTGGACCTTTCCCTTTTATACCTATTGAGAGGAATAGTTTGGGATATTCCAAAAACTGATAGGGGGGGGGGCAGGAATTAGTGTTGGGAAATTTTTAAACCATTTCATACTTTGTATCCTAATAATTCATGACCTGTTAGGATATTTATTCTCTTATTCACTATTCCATATTGTACGCAATAATATGAAATCATTAAAAATATGAACATGATATTTTTACATGTATATCTACCCAATAAGAGTAGATAAATTCTTTCCTTGTATGGGGATTACCAATACATGGATTCTACCCTATAATGTGATAATTGTTATAGCCGTTTTTCATGGGAAACAATCCCTTGGAAAGTGTGAGTCCCTACACTTTTTTAGGGGAAGAGAAACAATCCTATATTCCTGAACTGGCGATGACCTATTCAATTTTTCACCTCCTTGCTGGTTTTTATACTACCTCTGATGACAACGTTTTTCCTTCTTGAAAAAGTATGTTCATCTATTGAAATACATTAGTTCACTTCACAGGGTTAATTTCAATATAGTAGAAATCTAACTCTCATTCTTATTATCTCTTCTAATATAGTGAATAAAACACTAGTTAGTATTATTTCTTCTAATTTAGAGCAAAAACCATCTTCTCTAGAACATCTTATTCTTCTTTTAAATAATGAAAAACACATTTGTGATTGATCAAGTAATAAAGATTAACATAATGGGTGTCATAAGATTCATATTCATCTCTAGTTTTAATTTCATATAAACACGAGATAATGCATGTTTTATCAATGTGAACTTCTCCCATTATTCCACTACTTTTCTTCTCATTTCTCTAGTGTCAAAACTCTAATCAGTATAAGTATTTTTATATAGACACACACTACCTCTTATCTTATTCAATTTCCCATCTTCCCTTTGTAATTGGTTTCTATCTAATTAATTTCTTCACATGAGTTCATGCATGTGGTAAAAAAATTTCTCAACCAAACCAAACATACATAGTCACTTATTTTCTTCTACGTGTATTCACATGAATCTCTTTTGTGTAACCATGCACAAAGATACAGTAACCCAAATTATAGTAGTCCTTTGTAAATTTTCTTCCACCTTAATCATGTGTGTACACCCAATGATTCAAGATTCATCAAATTATGCATATGAATTCATCAAAAACATACTACCATTGTTATCTTATTTAATAAAATTCATGAAAGCACAATGTCCACTTATTCTTCTCTGTTTTTTACGGAAACATAGCCCTATGTTTAGTTCAATTTTTATTATTTATTTTTTCATGAATTAATGTTGTTCAACATTAAAATATGAGTATTAAACTCATGGAATTTTGGGGTATTCTTCAAAAAACAAACCAATGATTTGTTTCAGTGTTTGTGTTCTTCTTCTATGCATAGGGAATTCACACTTCATCTGTTCACAGGGTGTGTATTTATATTCAAGAAAACCATTGTTTTTCTCAGATACTCCTCACATAATGAATTTTAGGTTCTCCAATGCAGAGAGAGTATGTACCATCATCACAATCGAGGATGGTTTGTAAATCACTCCTCATGAACATATATTGGCTCTTTGGATCCTCTCTCAGCAAACAAAGAGTGGTACATGCTTATCCTCTTTCTCTCCATGAACTGAAATCTTAGAGAGAATCTTATTTAACAATAGAAGCTATCAGGTATATGGGAGTAGAAACTTCTTTTCATTTTGGGTATTCAATTATTATAAGAGATGAATATTTCCATTTTCTCATATATCCACATGATATGCTATATAATTACATGTATGAATTCCTATGGTCTCCGGCATTTTAATGATTTTCATATAGCATGTGATGATATACCAAGAGTTGCAAGTGTTTCCTTTTCATCAATGTGGACTTCTCATTTTCATTTAGAATATATCATGCATGAGATAATGATCTAATGTATATTGTTTTAAATCCTTTCTCGAATACACATATCCTCAGAAACTCTATTTTTCTTCGGCAAATCTGAGTTCTTCACACTCCTCGAATGTATTCAAGTTCATAGTTGCATGCATGGTCTTGGTTTGATCATGTGACGCTCCTTTGAGGGAATATGGTCAATCGTGGTAGCTTAGTTATGGTTCTAATTTTCTACTCCTGGGAATACCAGATTCAGTGTCTTGTAGTGGAGGGAGGAAGAATATGACATGACTGTGGGAGCATCGGATGAACCACGTTAAAATGCATGAGACACAGGTAAGATGGGTGGGTAGGATTAGGACCATATGCTAGGGTTTATTGAACGATCAAGTGAGATGTGGGATTAGATGGATGATTGATATATCATCCATGTTTTTTAAAATACATCCCACATCAAAACAAAAATGTGCGGAAGCAGTGGTTTATATATAAACCCTCTCTACCATATGCATATAATTATTCTCATCCTTCCATGGTACCACCCCGTACTATGGTCTCTTAATCTATGGGCATTATCTACACCCAAAATCTGTAGGCTTTAGTCCAAAAATCTACAGGTGCCCACCACACCCACTCTATGCCACATGTAGGCTAGTCTGGACGGCTTCGCCATGGGTGTAGTTGACTCCAGACCCACATGAGCCTCAGGTTGATGATTGATAGCTAGATCGAGGTTTGGCCAATTTTTTATGCTGAAAATAATTGTGTTAACATAAATCTCACCATGAAATGAAATTCATGGCCGCATAGTAAATCAATGACCATGCATTGAAACCCCTATTCTTATCTTCATTATTCCATCTTCTTCAATTCATGAAAATCACATAATTATTTTAAATTATTCGTCATCACACATATAATATTCAATCATCCTCGATGGATGATTCTTCACTACTGTAAACATATTCTCTCCATTGAAACAAGTTCTGTGAACTTATGATCAGTGCACCAATCATCTGATTTTCCATTCTTTGTCAATAATTACATGGGATAGATACTTCTTTATATTCATCATCATTGCCACCTTCTATGACAACAATCATAACAAATACAACTCAATACACTAAAATGGTCCCAATAGTCATAGGGGTTGCGTATATCTGCCAAAATAACCACATTAGAACCAAGTGATTTTTTGGGGGTATCCCAAACCATTTCTTGTACCATGCATATGTAAGACTGACTAGATCTTCTTGTGATAAATCCATGTTGGTTCTCTATAACCCATTTAGGGCTATGCCACCCAAGTATTATTTTTATAAAATTTTTACATACCTTATATGAGATGTTCCACATGGTGACTGGCTTATACTAATTTAATCATGCTGGGTATTTCACATTTGGGATGAGAATCAACATTTATGCACAATCAACCCTTATAAATTTACAACATATAAAATGTATTGAATGGCCCCAAACATCTCCCATTTGACAAGCTCCCAAAAGATGTTGTAAAAGGAAACCAGGATGCCATCATGTCCCAAATAATACTCATTGTTATGGGACAAAATAGCCCCTCAAATATCTGATTATTATGATAGGTTTTCAATGAACCCAATAATATCATTAGAAACAAACCTTTATTTATTTTTGAACAAGTTCATTTTCTAACTCATATAACCATGCATCATGAAAGGGTTGGGATAAGCCAATAAAATTTTGAAATATTTATTATCCATACATCTTATGAAAACAAAATCTTGTGTGGAGGACTCTTCATCAAAATGAATATCATGAAAATTTGTGCACCTCATTTCCTTGTTGTATTCCCGGAAGAAGGCCACATTTCTACTGTTCTTCCATAGCCAAGATTCTATTTACCTCTATTAGGTGGATCTTACATGTTCCATAAGTATTTTGGTTAAATACCTTTCCTTTTCCATAGGTATGTAAAAACTTTCCTTATTTCTTATGTATTCCACCATTTTCTCAAATTATAATCTATTCCATAATTCTATATAGGATAATATAATTGTTGAGATTATTGATGAACCAATTGATTATATCACCGTTACGTCTCCAAAACTATCTGTGTAGAAAAATACATTATTCTTATTGCATGAGATTAATTCATGACAATCAAAATACCTAATTAAACATACTATATATTTTCCATTAATTGGGATAATAAAAGTTTCTATTGTACATCGATAAGTTTTTCATCTATATTAAGAGGGGATAATGGTCCTATATATCAAAAAATGGATGCTCCACCATTGAATTCGAAATAGATAAAAATTTATAATTATTATAGAGGCATCAATCCAATCAACACTATGTGTGACAATTTATTCTTTGAGTGTTACACTGAGAATACTATTTTCTAGAAAGACCCATGTCTAGTAAACCATTATGAGATGTGAAGGACACAAAATAATGAAGATCCCATTAAAGAACCACATTTAATCCCTACTTCTATGAAGGATCTAGAATGACATTAATGTGAAACAAAAAGAACTAATCATGTTACTCTGATCAGATATATCCAGCTCACGCCAAGAGTCATCCCTATCTATTTCCTCACTATTGTATTAGATAAAGGGGATGATGAATTTATGATTTCCCTAAATGATATTCGCATAAATATATAGACTAGAAGAACCCAACAAATTAATCATATTATTAATCTTCCAAAAATACACATATTATGGTTGGTAGGATCTCTAGGTAAGAAAATATCATTGGTCAAACATTTGGGAAAAGATAGATTTTTTGGATAAGAGTTGTTTGGGTTCAATGACTGCAAGTATAGAGGACATGGTACAATGATGATCAATTTTGAGAAGGAATATATTGACCTGTTCTCTAATGTTTAGGGAATTCAATATGATAATAGATATCATTACTTATGGGAGTTCCATATTTTGGCCTAACACATTAATGGGCCTTTGTTTTTTCTTAAGGATTAATTATTATTATGTTCAGAACAATCCCCTATACAAAATCCACTTATCTGGGGACCAAATAGTCCATAGAAGAGCCTTCAAGTGCCTGTGGAATTACAATAAAATAATTTGAGAGAACCACCAAGGAACTAATGGTCATATTAGAATCCACTTAAGAATTATATATCTTCACTTTTAGAATGGTTGGACCTCTCATGTCATGAATGAAAGTCTTTAATGATCCCCCTAGACACTATTGAATTGTAAACTATGATAATTGATGTTTATTCTACTTTGTCTCATCGCATAGATGCTGAGTGGGAAAACCAATCGATGAATCGATGATAATTGAATAAGAACATGAGTCCTCTAATTGATAAACAGGGGTCCCAAATGATTGATAATTCACCACAAGAACCCCTAAAATTTTCTTCACTCATTTATAATTTACATCATATAAAAGGATCTTAAACTTCTTTATAATAGTTTCATGTGGTGATTTCTATTCCATGTAGTTAATGGTAAACCTTGATGCTAATAACATGAGTTGAACAATAATTCTAAGGGAAAAACCCGGGGCAAGATCCATTCTCCAATTCCCTCTAACCATAAAATGATACTTAGCGAAAGGGGGATTGTGAGGTCTTGATCAATAAAAATATGGGCCACTAAGGAATATTTGAGCTAGAGTGTAATTTCATCTACTCAAAGGTAGGATCCAATCAATTTTCTGATTTTATGTTGGATGAAGATGGTTTATAACATTAAGGGTAAACATGGTAACATGATTTATAACAGCTTCCATGAAGGATCCCTTTGAAAATGTTTCTTTTTGGACTAACATAAAAAATGGAAGGTCTATCTAGAATCCATGAAATTTTTAAACGTGTGAAATGGATGAATGTACATTGTTAATCATGAAAACTATTGTCCACATTAGTTTATATGATGATTCTATGAAGTACACAACTGATACAGAGAGAACATGAAAACCATTATCCTTGGAAAAATCTATCTCTAGGGTATCCTATGGAAGGGAGACTCCCATTTGTTTGAGAAGATTATGGAGAGAAATGATTTTCTTTGAAATAAGGACCAGAAAGCAGACTGGGGTTATAATAAAAGAGAGTCACATTTATCTCAGCCTTAGTGGTGGCCTCCAAATACTTAGAACCCTGAAACACTATCAATCCTAATAGTCCTAGATCAATGGTGGCTAGAAGATCAGTGTGAATGCTTAAAAAACATTGAAAACCTAGAAGACTGTAAGGCACATTCATTCTCATCAGATTGTTCATTTTTAGGCAATGATATATTATAATATTGAAGAATTATTATAATTGTACTATATTATTAATAAACATTGATAATAGTGGTTCAATGATGTTAATGTAATTGGATCGGAAATCATATAATACTGAAAGATGGTATATAAAGAAATATAAGTTTTGATTGGTCGAAACCAAATTTAGTAATTATGTTTCAAGTCAATTATAAAGACCATGAAGTGGTATTGAAAGAGAATATATGTTTTTTATAATATGAAATATATAATTTATATTATTATAAGCTATATTTTACAATCAAAGTAGTTTTATGTTATTAAAACAATGAATAAGACTATTTCCTAAATGATGAGGAAAAAAGATATTAATATCTGTTTGAATATTATTTAATTCAAATGGAGTGGACAATTTTTCAAACTGAAAATGAAATATAAATAATTTATTTCATTGTATAATGATTTTAAAAAAGGTGAATGTTATTTTTTATCCAAATAATAAAAAATGGGAATTATTTAAAATTAATGAAATCATACACGACATGAATAATGAGACTTCGAGTAGTCATTTTACTGAACATATGACGAATATGAGAACACCAAATAAATTCTAGGGGTTATGTTAGAGGAAAATACATAAATAAATTATGTTAAATATTGAGTTCAGAACAAATCCATGTATGTTGAAGAATATTTATAATCCATCCCTTATCAGGGGTTAAGGATTAAAATGTTTTACCTCTATATCAACTATTATGATAGATTATTTTTCTCAAGGGAGAGAATAATTGAAAACATAAATCCTATTATCTTTCCTAATATAATCTATATAAATGGGGGAGAAATGTAAATAAAAACAACATTGTTTGTGAAATCAATTAAAAAATGTTTTATTTTTTTCCCTAGTGATCTATCAAGTGGGATTATATATTTAATGATTGATTCCAAATGGGATAAAATTTGAATTTAGCACAGTGAAGGTGTGTAAATTTTTTAATAGATTTCGTAAACATATATATATGAACCTTCTTATTAATGTTTTTCCAAATATGATCTATAAATATATAGACAACATTGATGTGATGTTGAAGTATTGACTGTGAATGATAATGATAAATTACTGATTGATGAATGAAAATGTTCTATTTTGGGGACAATAAGAATATAAATTCACATTTTAATGTATATCATGGAAATGTTTTTCCATATTTTTGTTTCAAATAATGGTTTTTCTCTTATTGGAATATTTTTATTCAATTATGAGTAATTTATATATTAATTGAGGATGAAAATACATTATGTACCTTAGTATCAAAAAAGGGAAATCATGGATCATATAGAATATTCTGTACCCATTTTTTGATTAGGGGATTCTATCGATATTTTTAGTATAAGATGATCTCTTAAGCATTTAATGTGTTTCTAGATAATGAGGAATAAATATAAAAATTAAAACCATATTTAGTTTTGATTGATTTTTTTATTTATGTACTTAAATTATATTAATAATAAAGTAATTTAATGTACAATATGTATGGTTAGGCATCAATGGATTTTTGAGGATATATTAACTTATTGGAAAAACATATGAGAGTATTAAAATTAATTCCGCAATTTTTAATTGGAAGTTAATTTTTTAAATTTTATAATTGTGTGAGTATCGTTATTTGAAATGTGTATGGATGATTCAACACTAAAGCATGGGGAAATGGAAAACTCATTGATTTCTATATTATAGTCCAAATATACTTAAATAGTATTTTATATTTATAGATGGATAATTTAGTATTTCATAAATATAATTTTTAAATAAATACATAACCATGAATCCCTATATGCAAGGATAAATTTCAATTTTAAAATATACGATTAATTTTATTATAAACACCATTTATTTTCACATAAGCATCAATCCTACCAATTAGAATTAATTTACATAGAATTTGGATAATTCCCCTCCAAATAATAATAATTTTTTTCAATGGAAGCTTCATTTTCACTCTCTATAAATCAAAACATAGTGAAAATTTTAGAATATAAAAGACATAAAATATTGATTCTTAAATAATTGATTATTTCTAAGAAACACTATAAATCAAGAAATTATTTTTAATCCATTCATCATTGAAAAAAATTACATGATGATTTTCATTTAGCCATGATTCATGTAAATGATTTATAAATATTGGAAATGATAACTATATAAAATGAGATATATAGATAGATTAATATTATAGAAGTTGTAAATAGAAGTTAGATGTTAGATCATTTTAGTACATTAGTCATATGGGATCTTTATAGATAATTTTAATAAAAAGTAGGGTACATGATAATTCAAATATCATTATGATCATCTGGTTGTGTTTTCAAGTAATTTAAATTCAAATATATGTAATAGTTTTATTAAAATTTTAATACATAAATATTAAGAAAAAACAATAATATATTAAAAAATAATCCACACATATATATATATTGATTACATGATAGAATAATTTTAATTATCTAAATAATTAATCATGATTATATTTTGGTTTAAATAAAATGTTTAATATGTTGTGCATATCCCTCTAAGTGATGAAGAAACCTATAAAAATAAATAAATAAATAAAAGTGTGAATAGTTATAGTATGATCAATTTAGAAGGGTGTCTGACCAGAAACATAGAGAATAAATAGATAAAATACATTTCATTTCTATATATTCTGAATAACCATATTGAAAAAGGAAAAGAAAATATCAAATAGAAATGTTTCATGTTTTTTGATGTCTAGATATTGAATAGTCACCTTAATACCAAAAAAAATATTAGGAGAATAATAACATAAGAAAATAATAATTAAAAAATGGTATATTGTTGAAAGAGACATCATTTGTTACAAATACTTTATTATGATTTTAAATTTTACGATGGAATTGAGTAATGGTTGAACAAAAAAATCAGTGGATTTGTGACATGATTTCATGGACAATCCCTAACATTATAACTGATTGTATAATAATTGAAGGCCATATGATCTTAGATAAAATGAAATCAATCAATATATTATCCTTCCCATTTTGAGAGTTGAAAATTATAAATTTCTATGTATATTGAGTTTGAATATGTTTGGATGTGTGTGGAAACCAAAAATAATCCATCCTAATTTTAGTGGGGTTTTTTTGAATGAAACAAAATAATTTTTAGTATTATTTATTAACCCCATAGAATAAATATCCTATGAATACTATAGGAGATTACCTTGAAATATAGAAAAAATTATAAAATATGTTATGAATGAAAATTGGTCAGTGAAAAAAGATCTAGAATATGTACTCACATGATTATTATTTTTAATTATTTAATATTAAATATCTCAAAGAATTAAATTGGCTGAATTTTCTAAAAAATTAAATCACATAGTTAAATTCCATAATCTGATTTAAATATAACCATAATAATATTTCATAAGTTCAGTGTATAGGGTAAATATAATAATTTACTTTCTTTTTGGAACCCTACTCGTGGAAATAAGTTCTTATTATGAAAATTTTTGTTCACTATATGCCACCCCCTATAAATCATTTCTTTATTTGATGTTTAAAAAATAGATTTTATTAATTATATAATTTCTAAACATTGTTTTATGTAATACAACCTTCCATCATTCAAATGTAATCTACAATTAGAGGAACCATGAAAAAATTCCATTGAGACATACTCCTCAAATTTATATATGAATTTTCTAACATAATAGAATATTATCATGGCCACGGAAAATACCATAAACACACCTCACAAAAGCACTGTCTAGATCCCATATAATTTAAATATCCAATCTTAGGTAATCTATTCATATTAAAATACTTGAATGAATACCTACAGTCAAAATCCATAAAAAGGATTATAATTAGGGGAAATATTTGAGAGAGAGTCACACATCACACAGTTTATAAGAATTTAAAAAATCAAATCTCATTTACATAATTATGTCCTCATGGTTAGGTTAAATTATATTTTTGTGAATGTGATATAAAATAATACTCTTACATATAATTGAATTCTTCAAACAGCCACATAACAGACTAAAAAAATCAATTGTGACCCAATTTTTTAAATTCTAATGTGGAATGTATATAATGTTAATGTAACCCTACTTTTTATACTAATGCCACTACAATATCACATTACAAACTCTTGAGACTATAAAAACACTTATAGAACCATACTTCACTAAATATTAGCTATTGACAACCAACCAACACCAATGCACTAGTACCACCAACATATCATACCCATTGAGAATATTTAGTTCTAAACTACCTATTGATACATAACACAAATCATAAAAATAAATAACAATCTAATTTAGAAATAATGATTTTGAATAACCTAATTTTGTAAGAATTTTTTTGGTTAATAATACATGATTAAAAGATTACAGATAATCCTAAAATCAATTATTCAAAATTCTATCTCTAAAATTCATTGAGATGATTGGACCATTGCAGCTATTGTAAAAAATACCAACTATTCCATATTAATCCAACAATGAAGAGTAGTTTCATAGATTACAGTAGCATTAAATAACCATATAATCTAAATCAAGTGGAAATAGTTTCAAAAACCTGACAATTCCAATATGGTCAAATAATTTTTACGAGTTAAATACTATCATAAATGAATAAAATATTCATATAATAAAATATCATGCTTTAATGTATGGATTTATAAAAAATATAATTAAAACATAAAGGATTACCAATTTTTTTTATCTTGAGACAAGATGAAACAATATGAAATTGTATTCTTAAAATTTCTAGCATTTTTCTTAAATCAATGGTTATTTCAATATAACCAACTCAAATCATTTAATGCATTTTAAAATCACTAATTTTATATTTTTAAATCCCAAAAAATTAATTATTTTCTTATATGAACATATGGTGCCTCAAATATTGGCAATGAATTGTCTTTCCCAAAAACATGAGATAAAACTATCCAAACCTATGCTCAGACTCTAATAACCACTAGTTTGGAAGGTTACATATTGTCTAAAAAAACATCCTTTAATATGTATACTAATTTGAAATAAACTACTTGAACTAACCACAAATATCAAATAACTAGTACAAAATATTAGTGCATCAGTGGATTCATGGTAATGCAAGGAAGAAATACTCATTAATGGTATCCATTTTATATTATCAAGGATAAGAACAAAAACTTTGATAATCTCTACAGATAAATACTCAACAAAATAGTAGATATATCATAATGTTATTCTCATGAACATATGAAAGATTAAAATGAGTTAAAAAATTCACATTTTAACTATGTTAAGGGTTTAACAATTTTGGAATCCCTATGTATTGGTATACTAATATTACTATTAGGTCCAGAACTTATTATATTGATGATGTTGAGGTCATTTTTGATTTTAATGTTATTTTGATATTTTTTTTTATTTTATGATGATTTTTAGTGACATGGATATTACAAATAATGAAACTAGGTAAAATATTCAATTGTTAATGAAACGTATTGAGAAAAGGGGGATATTGAAGAATGATGTTATGCCCATTGAAATATTTATAAGATCGATATTTATATTGAAATGGATTTTTGAGAGAATAGGTGTTATTTGTTAATATGAAGATATATTTTCATATGATTATTTTGGAGATCATTTTAATGTTAATAAAAAATGTGGGTGGTTATTTGAGAAATAAATACAGTCTATAATTGTTTTTAGGATCATAATGAAAATCAATTAAGTGAAAAATTAGTATTAGTGTTTAAAAGATATGAATCTTGTTAATAATTTATGAATCGAACCATTGATTATTTATTTTCATAAAAAATATTTTTAATATTTTTTGTGGTTATGATTTGATGTAGGAAAATATTTGTGGAAATATTCAACCTTAAGTTTCTATATACAATAATAATTTATTATAAAATAATAAAAAATTATTAAGAGTTGGATGTTCATAAAAATAAATTATAATCACTATATGTTGTGTAAATAGATTATTTAATGGAATATAGAATATAATTATAGAACTTTTAAAATTCTATGTTCATTTTTAATGAATTTTTAAAGACATAAATTATTTTTAGAATAATATGATGAATTTTTTATATGTTAATTGATGTTTTTTTTAAAAATAATAAAGCTATGAGGATCATTTATTTTCAGCTAAAGAAAATATAGGGTATGGTTACTAATGAAAAATATACACAAACAACATTTTTCACCTAAGAAAGAGAGGTTAATTTTCATATAAAATTTTTGATTTTTCATTTTAAATTTTGGTGTGAGTTTGATGATAGGAATCCGAGGCACCTATATGGGAAAAATGATAACCTCTATAGTAAAGAAAATATAAAAAATTAGGACAAGGGGATATATTTTGGATGATATAATGATCTATAAAACTATTCAGTTTTTTTGTTGGATGAACATTCTCATTTACTAATATATAATTAAAAATACATTTTTGGGTGATTCATTATTGATTCAATCGAATATTTCATAATCCTAAATGAAAAATGAAATGGTTTTCATGGGTTTTGATTATAAAACATAAATCATGACTATAACAACTAATTGTTGGAATATACAAGTCATAGAAGTACATAGATCCATTGTTATGAGACATCAGGATGATGTCGATGCCTTAGGTTAATTCAAGACAAATTAATTCATATAAATATGCATGCATGTAAAATATGGGTGAATTATATTTAATTAAATGGTTAAAGTGAGATGGTACCAAAAATTTTATGTCACTTGGAAGTAAATATAAACCAATAAACCTTGTTAAATCATTAATACCACATAGAGATTCATAGAGATAACAAGAGATTCCATGGCTGTTATTGAGAAGAGAGATAAGAACAATAAATATCCTTCCATTTCAACATAATCTCTATATGTTTTATGAATCCTGAACATTATGAAATGAATAATGTTATATGCGAGGATCCATGCAACAAATTTTTTATGCATGGGGATTGTTGAATATATAAATTATATTTTCATAAAGATTAATCATAGTGTATTGTGTACTCTATAGAGCTTGAAGACTAAGTTGAAATACCATAGGGAGTTAATGTTAATAAATGTGAGTAAAGGTGAAGGTTTATTCCATAGTGTAAATCTATAAACAAGCAGAAAAGAATCTACCTAAATTACAAAAAATGGGAATAAAAATTCATGTAGTATTATGGTTTGTGATTATTTTTAGTTTAAAATTCTAAGAGAAGTAGTATTTTTACTTCAATTGTATTAATTGATTCATAAAGTGTATATGAAATTGTTGATGTAGGAATATAATGTGTTTTCAGAATGTTTCAGAACTATTTTTCTACTTCATAAGAAATATAATGTGAAATAAGTTCTTATCCCGTGAAGTATTAGAAATAATCAGTCATGTATAATTATATTGATAATTTAGAAGCATAAAGTATTTGTGTAATGTTTTCTGGGAGTAAATATATGTGATACATGTTATAGTTATAATGTGGATAAGTATGTATACTATTATAAAGAACATAATAATGTAAATATACTATATATTAATGAATATATTACCCGTAATAAACCTAATTAGAAACAAGATTATCAACACATACATGAATGATGAATTTATAAGAATTTATTTATTACATAATTTAAAAATTTAGATGTAGATTAAAACAAATTAATTGAGAGAACCATTTTTGTGTTTTAAAATTCAATAACGTCCAAAGACAATTTGAGTTTAGAAGATTTTGCGTCAATTATGTTCATAACAATTTTGGATTTTAACACACTGATGAGTGTGATGTTTATGTTTATTGCATATATTATTGTTTGGAGTTTAATGGTACACTATATTTGGAAAAATTATTCATCTAAAAGATTGAATACTTAATCAAATAGAAGGGATGTGGGATCTTTTTGTGTCACTATATAGTTATATTATTTACTAATGGTTTGAAACTTGAAGGGTTAGAAATGATACTACAATTTAGTTACTTATGTAGTGATATAAAATCTTTTGTTGAAAAAACACTATATCATATCATTATACTTGGATGTAGCCCAATGAAGGTTAACTAAAAAAAATTATTCATCCATATATGAATTATTAATTTACTCAATATAGAATGTGAATTTTTGGGTGTGAAGAAAGGATTAATGGTTAATTTTAATAATTAAACCCATTGGACCATTCTGTAAATAAAAATAAAAGTGTGACCCAACTATCTATGAGGGAAATTTTAGGAGGGTATAAATGAGCTCAATATAAATGTGATAAATCAATATTGATTTTCATAATGTGACTCACCACTACACACAATGTATCTCTCCCAAAATACAAACATGATTCTAATATGTGGTGTTTTGGTGAAGTATTTTTTTTATTTTTTTACATTTTATATAAATTTTTTTATTTAGGTTTTCAAGTTGAATATATTCTTCTCTCATTATATTATTTTTATTTGGGAATGTGAAATAATTTTATGAAGTTTAATAAATTAAATTTTATTTATTATTTTTGGTTACTATTAAAAAACATTTGTTATATAGTTTGTATAATCTCATACACATAGAAAGAAATATGTGAATGATTTTGATTAGGAAGTTATTAATCAATTTAATGATTTTGTAGAATTATCTGAGGGTCCAATTATACCATGTGACATTGGAAATGCTAATGAGGATGATGTGTCACTTTATATAAAGGTGGGTTGTATACACATATCATTGGATCTCAATCAAAATATTCAAGAAGAATACATCAAATTGTATGATGAAAACATGTCTCATGGAATTCAGGTTAAAGTGGTAAAAATTATAATTAATTAATTAAAAATACTAAATAAAACAATAGTTCAGTTCAATACTTTTATAAAAGAAAAAAGGTTTCTAAAAAAATATAAATATATAAAAAATAATCTTAAATGTATAATATTCAATAGTATTCCAATTATAAGATATTTGAATAAAAATGAATTAATATCTATGGGATATAAAGGATGAACTTGCTACACACATTGATGAATTGGTAAAAGAGAATCAATGGATTAAGTTATAAGAATTAACCATGAATAAAGTTGTAATGAATATATCTTTTACATAAGTAATATTTTCATTGGAGAAGAAATATTTTACCCATATAAATATTTAATATTCTCGGATAGATTTTATGGAAAATAAGATAAAATATATTGTTAGTTATATAATATAAGTAAATGTGTTTTATGGAAATTATATTATAATGTTGAATAGTGATTGTGAATAAAGATTGGAAACACATGAACACCTTAAAAATTTTAAATATAAACTTCAATGTATTATAGTTAATGGTGAGAAATCAGGAAATTACCCAAGAAGATTTTTCATAGGCTTATGAAGAGAGGAAAACTAAAATTGATGTTTGTGATAAATTTCATCCTTCCAATAAGGTCACATGATAGTGAAAAAAAACTAATAACATATTCTAATAAACATATCACAATCTCATGGAATAAGGAAATCCAATGTCATAATAAATATTTTTTTTCTATTTAATTTTCATCATTTACTACAGAAAATCAATAAATAAATACTCAAAATACTTAAGTAAGATTCATAAAAACAAACCATATTTTTAATGGTATATATTATAATGGCCAAGAAGATAATATACCAAATATATTATAATTTTATTTTCATTATTGTCAATAAATATTAGTATGTTAAATCTCCCCAGAAAATATATATTGGAAAGGGAAGGAGATTAATTAGGAATTGTAGGAGAAATTTGAATAATGGGTGCAAGGGAATTGAATTTGTTTTTACAATATTAACATATGAAAAATATAGAAGGAATATATTAATGGGGATAATGAATTATGAAAATTTGAATACCTTTTTTCCTAATGAAATTTTTATAGAATAAAAGAAGTTATTATGAGATAATTGGGCCCATCATTCCAATATATATGGAAAAAATGAATTAATTTATTCATTTCATATAAAAATAATACAACAAATACAAACAATTATATATTTTGACAATATAAATATTATATCACAAAAATATATCAAAAAACTGGATTCCCAATGATATAGTTATTTGGAAGATAGTTACATTAATATATTATTGTGGACATTTCACTATAATTGTAACATTCTGAATCCCCATATAAATATATCATAGGTTAGTGTCATATTTATATAAAATGTTGTGGAAACCAGATGAAAAGGTTTTGCTCAATGTTTAGAAATAGAAGAAAATATATACATTTCTATTGGGTAAGATTATAATGAGGTGATTAAACAAGATTCATGGGATAAATATCTTTTATATGTTCATATTTAAAAATAAGGGTCTTCCAAGAAGAATGATATTTGGACATGTAATCTCAAATGATCACACATATACTATAGAATAAGTGTTTGAAAAAATGGGATAATAATTTGAATCCATTGAACATATCATAAACATACATCATATTAATGTGAAAAAAATAAACCAAGGTAATCAAAAGATAGTGGTAAAGACATTTCTATGAGATTCATAAATCATATTCGGATTGCGATAACCACTATTATACCCTCTTAGACTTGGGATGATAATACATATACCCTTATGCTCTTAGGATATGACTTCTATAACCACTTAGGGTTATGCAATTAAGCATGCACGCTCCAGGTATTGTGATATAAAACCTTATACTGTCTTGGTATTAAATTAAAATCCCATATACTATTAGGGGATTAGCCTGCATTCCCATATACCTTATTATTTATTCTATAATTACTTATATACCATATTCAGATAGGGTAATTAACCCATATATCCTCAAATGGTTTCAAAAACACACTTGTTCCCATTTTTTATTTGGATAACAACCCATATAACCTATTTGTCATGGAAATAAAATCATATAAAATTTTGGGGTTGGGGTAAAAGTATGCTTATTGTGTAGGTATTTGGGGGAAAACTAATGTACCCATTTGAGGTCATGACATATAAAACCTTAACCAATGGATTATATAGAAATATCACACCCCAATAATCAACAATTATACATACTCAATCCATATAAAATCAACCACATATTATACCATAAAATAACATAGAATATAAATTTATTTTGAAATATTTCTAAATGTTATTACATAAAATGATTTTGAAACATTATAATAGTTGATACAAAAATTTCATTCACCAATAAATAATTATTAATTAAGGGTATTAGTTGTTGATACATGAAAAATTACGCCAAAGTCGAAATATATTTCATAGTTAAAGGGGAAAATAAAAGTTACTTCATAATTTTTTTAGAAAATTTTGTTATGATAATATAATTTATTTTTAGTAACATTTAATGGTTTTTTAAAGATGATCACATTACTTTTTTCCAAAAAATGGAAGATTGAAATCTCAATGATAATGATTTTCCAAAATTAAAAATAATTTTTAGAGGAATTTTTAATTGAATAATAAATCATGAAATCAAAGATGAAATATAATTTTATATATTTTAATACATTTTCTAAAACCCACATAGTAAAAAGAGTAATAATGTTTGTTTTTGTAAGGTGGTACATAAAAATATTAAAATCACAATAGATGAGAATAATTTATTTTAAAAAACATTTAATTCATTTTTAGGTATAATGGATATGGATTTACATGAAAAATAATATTATAGAGGATAATTATTATCCTTAACAAAATTATAATTTTACATAAAAGTTGTTCTTTATATAAGAAGCATAGAATTAATATTTCTATTTTTCATAATTGTAATGAAAAAGTGATATTTAATTAAACATTATGATAAAATGTACCATAAATAAAAGAATAATGTTCATGAATAAATATTATAACTCAATAAAAGGGAGTTTAGTTAACAAAAACTCTTACACCATCAGTGCATTTTGAATTGATAACAATAAAAAATGATGACATGAGATAGATGTGTAAATCCATTTAATTTTAGGAATGGTATGTATAAGAAAACAATAATAATCTATAAAACACAAAATATAACATTTTTGATTATTTAATAATAAATAATGAAAAAATAAACACAATAATCCCTTACATAAACATTCAAATTCTATAAAAGAAATTTGACCTCATTATGTGGATGGATATTAATTTGATGTATACTTTAAAAAATGAGTTGATGGTAGTTATTATTATAACAATGGGTTTTAAAATATTATATCATATTCTAAGAGAAAAAATATAGATGAATTAAAAATTGAAAAATAATGGTAAGATTGACATGGAGTGGGATGAAGTGACATTAAATTAACGGCGAAAAGGAAAATTATAATGGAATCAAAAATTATTTGAGAGTTAGAGATGGAATGGCATGAGGTGAGGTGATGAAGTTGAGTAATAGTTGGCGAGACATGTGGAAAATATATTAAAACACAAATAATTCCTTTTATAAATACAAAAATTCAGTTTTATTTCAAAATATTTGAGAGAGTTTATGTAATCCAAATTTTTATTATTACCTTTGAATAAATAGTTACCATTTTAATTCTATTATTAGTTAAAATATGATATTAAACCTATTATGAAATTATAATGAACTAATTCATTATTTTTATTCCATTTTATCCAATTAAATTTCAAATAAAATAAAAATAACTTTTAAATTCAAACATATAATATATAGAGGAATTGTTCGTATAGATAATTGTATTTTAATACAGTAAGTGTTTTTTGTTCTTATTTGTTATAAAATTTAAATAAAATTTAATATATATATATATATATAAATATATATTATATTTAAAAATCATATTGGAGTAATCATTGAAAATAAATCAATTAATATTATAAAAATAGCATTTTGTCTATATATTGAATATTTCAAAAACTAATTTTTACTGAGGTAGCTAATATTTACATTGATAATATATATTTTATGATACAAATAAAAATTTACTTGTTAATAAATTTTTAAATTATGATTAATAATGTGAGAATAATATTATTACACTATATTTCTAGATTTTATAAAAAATTATGTTTAATAGAAATCTTCAGAATTCATACAAGAAAAGGTCAGAAAAATATATATTTTATGAAAACAATGATTTATTGTCATTACATTCCATGTAATAGATGTTAGTTTAATTATAAATTATATATATGAATCCATTACCAATAATATTAATTAATATGATACATTATTTGCGATTTAGTTTATTAATATTAAAATAAAAACAAATTAAAAATAAAATATTGAAAAATATAGTTTATATTAAATGATTCTATCCAAATACAACTACTTGTTTTCTTAATATAAACCACTTAATTTAATAATTACATTGATAATAAATCATAAAATTATATTTTCCAAATCATTTTTATTAATAATGTTAATGTGTTTTAAAAAATAATTTTCTTAAAAAATAATTTTTGAAAATGTTATATTATAGTATTTATATTTTCTAAAATATATTGTATAAGAAATACACAAAATAGATATACATTTAATATATATTTATAGGAAATGACTATTTCTCTATTGAAACTGTTTCCAATGATCATTTCTTAATGACCAAATTTCAAATGGATATATTTATAAAGGCCATATTTCAATCATGATAATAGTTATTATAAAATATATGATTTCATCCTATATTATTTTGTTAAACTTCACAATCACATTCTTTCACATTGTACGTTTAAATATCATAATGGTGATACTAAATTGTGAAGATAATCTAGATGATCAGCTATTTTATTTTTCTCATTCAGAGGAGGATTTTGATTTCCTATATGAAAAAAAATTGGTTTGGTCTGGCTTGTTCCTATAATGGTAGTTCAACTTAGGAATTATTCCACTATTGTTGTTTTACATGTACTATTTTCACTTAACAACAAAATGATTTAATTTGAAAAATTATAAAGAAAAAAGTTTGGTTTTATTATCTCAATTAAATGCATCATCCTTCATTTTTATTCAGTACTTTGTGTGAAGAATGTAATTAATCAATGAATTTATTTAATGGAAAATTCATATAACCATCATGTTTTTACATTCTCTCCCTTATAATTAAATAAATTTGAATCCCTATTGTTTTAATTAGTACCCAATAAATAATATATGAATAGGTTATCAGTGAGGATATAATTTTCAACTAGCCATCATGTGTAAGACTATGAAATAAATGTTTTCTTTTGTAATATGAAAAAATGACATTTTATTCATTTGATTCAAATTTTTTTTTATTACATAAATATATTCCCTGAAATAATTTTGGCACATACGCTTCATATCATCATTTTCAGGATCATATTTTTAACCAAATATAAAAACTTAGATGTTATAATATCTGATAAAATCATACTAAATGAAGATATTAATATGAAAACAAATTTCCGTGAGGTATTATCGAATTAAATATCTATTCCAATCAATGATACTATCTCTTAAATAATACAATAATTTTATAAACAAATTAGAAATTCAATATAACCTATATTATCCATGATCACATCTCTATTATTTTACCTAATTTCTTTATTTATATATAATAAATGCTAGAAATATATATAAATAATTCATAAAGGTTCACAACAACTATGAGATTCAACAAAAATATTTCTTCTATGAATTTAAAATGAGGTTTATAGTTAATATCATTTAATTCCCATTGAGTAATATATTATGTTAATACCCAATAAATATTTTTTTGGTTTAATACCCCAAGGAACATCTGTTTAACAATATGTGTCCATATATTTTATATATAAATGTATTCTATCAAATGAAAATCTCACACTCTATTATTTTCCAAAATATTATGATGTTTTAATATATTTTGGATTATCCATAGTTTTTCCACCAATTATCTATAATGATTGTTAAAAAATAACAAAAATAATACCCAAAAATAACCAAACCTTACATTGAAACCTATCAAGACACCCCAAAACTAAACTCTTTGGTCTTCTTATCAAGATAAATAATTTGATTTCTCAATTCCATACATATTGATATGACATAATCCAATCTTATATTTACTGGTAGAATATATGACTTACTATACATAGATTTTTTCACAATACAAGAAACGAAAGGTGTAGGGTCTTCAGATATTAGATATTTAAAAATATTATAATGAAAATTTATCCATAATCAAACTGTACAAGATACCCATATAATATGTTATCAAGGAATACACATAATCATTTTCCATGGAATGAAAATAAAAAATAATGGTATGACCCTAAATACTCAACAAGTTAATATATTATCAACGTGTAATCATGGGATAGATCATAATCACATGAATAAACAGAAAATTGAGAGAAATATATTTATTAGAAAGACATCGAACAAAAATATTTATAGATGTGGAATAATAGAGGGACCTGAAATATAAAATAACAAAACAATGTATACAAAATAAGTTTATTGAATCAGAAATACATATCATGAACCATGATGTATAAAATAGGAGTATTTTATTAATGTGCGGAAAATAATAACTATAAGAAATCATAATACAGTGGAACATGAAATTCCCCTAGATATCAATTTCATAAGAAAACTTATTTCATTATTTTATATTTTATAGAATTCTTTGATGAAATAATGGAGACTCTAATGGGTGGATATTGTTTAGGGGTTACATTATATTTAAACATGTTATCAATTTAAATTTATTTCCAACTTTTAATTTATGATCATTTCATAGATGTAAGTAACCATAGAATGTAATAAATTTATCATGTACTTTAGAATGTAATGTTTTATCTCAATAAATTGAATCATTTTTTACATTCGTTTAGTTTTATATGTGAATCACTATATTAAATATCGTATTTAAGTAATGGAAATTTAACAGAAATATTGGGGTGGTACACTCTTCACCATTTAATGATGTGGATGTCATTATGGATTTACAGATTAATATAACAAAAGTGTTAAAATTTATAAACATTATTTGTATATTTAAATTACACATGACTCTTGTTTTAATTTTAAGAAAATTCTACACTATAAATGAAAAAAAGAGTCAATAAAGACTAGTGTTCCATGGGGTAGGTAAAAAAGATAGATTTTACTAAAACTAATCCATTCAACGTATTATTGAATAATGAATTGGATATTTTTATATAAAATAATAGGGTGTTTGTATTATAGTATAAAAGGTCACATAATAAGTTATTTTCAATTTCACCTGATCATAAAATATAAAATAATATATTCAGGAAAAAATTAAGGAATCAATCCAAGATATTAATATAACTATTGGTTCTATAAAACAATTCAGAAAATGAAAAATCAAATATCATACAATGTCTTATTAAAAGAATAATCCTATGAAAAATAGAGATATATGTGGATGATTTAAACCATTTGGGAAGACAACTAACATGTAAATTATTTGGTAACCTAGAAAATGGAATTATTGAAAACCAAATGGACTACACAAATGATTTACTATGTCGAATATGATACTATGAAGAAGGTGTCACCTCAAAAAAAAATATAATTGATTATGTACCTATATATTAGTTAACTATAACCTAAATTGATTGAATTAATTAAGAATTATGAGAAAGTATAAGATAATGAATTATCATTTCTTGATGATGTGATTATGATTATTCAATCTATAAATAGTAATAAAGTGACATAGAAATTTAAATTGTCTAAGAAGATTATTTCATAGAAATAAATGGTGAAATCAGGGATAAATATCATTATATAGAGAAAGTAATTTGTTTAGAGGAATAAATCTCATCAATACTATTGTAAGTAAGGAATTGATGAATAAACCAACATACTATAATATATAATTTTTATTATTCCACTACCTGAATTGAAAGTGTTTCATGAATTTTTTAGGATACCAAAATAAATGAATGTTTTATTAATTATATATGATTTTATAAATCTATCCATATTGGATTATATTATATTTTTCCCGAATTTCAATAATAATTGTAAATATGTCAATTTTTATCATGGTTTAGAAGAAAACATAAATACATATAGATTATTTATTAAATAAATTCAATCACATTGAATAATATTGAAAATAATATCTTAAACACGATGAATAGTTTTTACCACGGTTTTAGTGATTTATAATATAATGATAATTCTTATATGCTATATAGTTCATCAATAATTGAGTCATGACAAAAAAATTTCCCTAATGGTTTTATTATATCAATACTGACACAATAAAGGGGAATTTTTCATTATATTTAAAAAAAATTATTGAATGTGGATGAAATATATCATACACAAGAATTTAATTTAAATATTTATTGAGATGAGTATGGGTATTCAAACTTCATTAAAAGTATTTTTAATTAATAAATAAAATATTTTTACATACTTTGTGGAATATAATAGATATTATATCGATCACATTCACTTCTAATTTTGTCTATAATTTTTTCTACATTGGTTTAGTCGACATATAATTAAATATGAAAAGTTAATTTCTAATTTTATATGATATGTGTGATTATATTTCTCTCTCAAAATGTGAAATTTTTATTTTCTCTCAATTTAAATTTCACAATAATTGCATCAAACATATGATACATGGGAGAAGAATATAAATACATTTTTTCCGAAAATTAGTTGAGTAGATATTTTCCCTTATAAAAATACATTTTTATTTATTATAAATATAATGGAGAATAATTAATTTAACCATATAACTTAATTAATTATGTTTTGGGAATTGAAAATTTATATAGTGACATATTAAAGAGCCCCTAATTAGATATAATAATATTGTGTTTTTTATTTATTTATTTATTTATTATAAACATTGTTTTTTTAAATGAATGTAAATTTGTTTGTAAAGATGTTATACAGTGTGGATATTACTAATAATGAAATATGTTTATTTTTCCCATTGTTATTGAAAATTATCATAAAATGGGTAGATTTGTGATTATAATAATTACAATTGAAGGATACTATAGAATAATTTTGATGGGGAAGAGTTATTTATTTACATGAAGAAACAATTACATTTTTTGATTATATATATTTTTTTAATACATAATAAATGTAAAATTTTAATTTATATGAATTAATAATTTTAATAATAGATTTTATATGATTAAAAATTATCTATTTAATGAACAACATGGTATCTATGATAAGTAAAGATAAAAGGTATATGATAATTTATAAACCATAATTTTATGATTTATAATGACAAACATCATTTGGATATTGTTTGGTGAAGATTTATTTGAATCTATTGAATCAACATGGGAATATTCAAATATTATAATTCATATATTATAATACATCACGTAAAAAAAGGTGAAAATCAATAGATTATGGAAGTTCATTAAAATACATCGGAAAACTATAAAATGAGTAAGTTGATGGTGATAATAACTTATTTTTATATTTGAATACCTTTAAGATTAGATTGTTTATTTAAAATGTGTTTTTGAATTCATTGCAAGTATGTAGAAAAATATAATATAAGTTATATTAGGTGTTTTAATATATTTCTCCAGGTCAAAATTATTATATAATTATTTTTAGGATATTTGATAATTTTTGTGAGGATATAAAAATAAAATATCTTAACCCAAGCTATCACCTAAGTGACTATGTTGAAGGTACAAATAATAAATTTATGTTTTCACTGAGTACTATAGAGTGGTTTTAACAAATGAAGGAGATACACCATTATAGGGATCCATAGTATACCTGGGGTTTAGAATCTTGCCAAATATTTTGAATATGAGTTTATAGGGTGATAAATATTATAAAAAATCAATATATCTAGATTTATTTTATATGGGAAAACATTCCTGTGGTTTTATTAATGAACTCAAAAAATGTATATTCCTGAATCCTGCTTGATATGAATTGTATTTTATTTTCTTGAATGACAATTGAATTTGTTTTCATGTGATGTGAATATAAAAATCACAACACACCTACATTCATTAATTAAACGAATCATAGAATAATGAATGATATTTGAATTTTAGTGAAGTGTTTTTTATAAAATGGAAATGGTATGCTCTAATTCATAAATCATTCATTCATTCTAAATCAGACTCATGAGGAAGATGGGTCATGTAGAAAGAAATAGTTTGGATGAGAAATATAGTTTTAAAATGGTGATTTAATATAGATGTAGTATTTAATAAATTCTCATTCCCAATTAATTTGAAACACATATTGACCAAAAGGGATAGAAAGACATATTGAGACCGAGGGTAAGAAGTGTGAGAATTTGAATAGAGCTCTCTCTATTTGGGAATAATAACCATTTTTATAAAGAATAATCAATGTAATTCCATTCATGGTGTGGTATGAAATGATCTAAGAATGAAATTACATCAGTATAATATTCATTTAACATAGTAGAATTAGATTCATGTAAATGAATCAGATAGTTAAACTTACACTATAAATAGAAAATACTAAGTAGATATCATAACTAGCATTATATTTTCATGAAGTGAGTTACAACGATTGGTGAATTTATAATGTATAATATGAGTTTATAACTTATTAAAAGTCAAATTTTAATAATGGATGTTGTTATATGAAGTTTTATAAATGATAGTGATTATATGAAATTATGAGAAGACATATCAATTCACGAGATACAATATATATTTCACAAAGTGGAACTAAAATTATCGATGTACTTGTATGGATAGTTATTATAAATTTAATTACTCATTCCAAATGATAAAAATACTTATATTTTGAACAATTTTTTTATGCATTTCATTGGAAGATAGAGTCACCAATACAATATTATATAGAGAATATAAATGTAAAAATATAGAGATTAATTATTTTTTAAATCTAAGTCTAGTTTCACATGAGAAATTTGGGGACATAAATATTTCATCTAGAGGAAATTTAATAATAAAAATAAAAAATATATCATGTAGTAGAAAAAATTAAATAAGAAAAAATTATAAAATCAGAATCAATACATACATGAAAAAATCATTTTTTTAATTATTAGGGTATCATAAATTAAACCATTAAATATTATCTCTAATATAATATTTGAGGATGTAAATTATATTGTATTACATATATATAAGATAAAATAAAATTTGATTTCAATATCTATTGAGTCACTTATGAGAATAATAATCATGGATTTTATTAATTTGATGATTTATAGGTCGAATTTCATCAGATAATTAAAAATTATGAGATGATACGTACACCATTTGCAGTGACCCAATCATTCATGAACATTTTTATGATATAATATCATAGATATAAACTGATTTCCCAACATAAATGTGAGTACTGAGTTGATTTTTTAAAATGTTTGTAAACCTAGAAAGTTAGTGATGCGTCTTTAGTGATATAATTTATACACTGAGGTTTGTGTTTTATGTGAAATGAAACATCATAATTTCATGATAGAGGGACTTGTACCAAATAAGATAGAAAAGTAAATTTTATAAATAATATTTAAACAGATTATTGACACTCTATTAAAAACTAACGTATATGTTTAGAAATTTTGATTAAAGGATATATAATGGGAAGATAATCATTTTATCTTTGTGTGATGAGTAACAAATATGTACCCCTAATAATCATAGATCGAGATTAGAGAGGGTTATAAAGAAAAAGTGATATCTAGAAAGAGTTTAATAGGATAATTCATCCTCATCTCAATGTATTTGTGTACAAATACCATTATGGACCAATAATTTCCATTCATAAGTGTTTTTTGGAGCTCAATTTATATCACTCTATGTCAAAACAAAATTCATGGAAGGTGAAATTTCTCAAACTAAAATTGATGATAATTAGTGTCTATGAGGATTACATATGTTATATAAATAATAATCATGGATTCTATATTAACTATGTATTATTTGATAAGAAATATTATATAATTTTTCTGTTAAAACTATGTGTCTAATATGGTGTATCTAATTGTGGAAGAATGATATGGATTTATGGTTCGTACATCTCTATATATATTTTTTTTAACTAGAATCAGACTTTCACTCCCTTATGTAAGTATATTAGAGGTTACTATATAGAAGAACCTAATAACATATTTTCCCTCAATATTGAAATCAGTCAACTTCACAATATTGGGTATAAAAAATTAACAACCATGTTCTAAAAGAACATGGTAATTCCACCATGTGTTTCCCATCATTCAAAATACAACCTCATGTTTTTGATATATCAATGTGATACAATATATTTAATCCCCAAATTGATTATATGATATTTGAGGATCTTCAATAACTCAAATGATTCTAAAGATTATCTTCAAAGTGGGATTGATAAGTGATCATCGAAAAATAATAAACACATGATTAAACCCTAATCATCATTGGATAGTATCATCATGTATACAGATTATTATCAACCAATGGATTTTTACATCATGAATCACAAATAAAATACAAGAATTTATATATGGTTGGTAGATATCCAATGCATACAGTTTGAAAAAATCTCAAACTCAACACAATTCTATATTTTTCTAGATTGTTAACCCCTTAGAAACTCATATAGAATTTATCTCTAGAGCACCCTTTTACATATGTCTTATCATATTTAGACTACATGTAGTCATTTGTATCACAATTGGTACTACTAAATTACTTATACATAATCAACAATAATAATACATATTAAGTTGGATAACCACATAGTTCATAGAACACACATACAATACGATAGGTATCAAATTCAATGAATCAATTCCCAATTGATCAGAAGTGGGAAACTCATGAACTTTGATGAGAATGATATATACCTATATTTAAATAATATCTAGATATATGTGGGTTGTATCCTCAATTAGAGAAGAATGAACTATGATTAATTGTGTAGATTTTTTATTGATGATATAAGAATGAAATGAATAATAAATTTTTTCTCCTACATGATGCATGTCCAATCTTAGATGTACGTAATAATTTATTCCTTGGAGTTCCTTATCAACTATCATATCATCCAGGTCCATAAATAGGATACATTTACCACCACACCAATACTAGTCTCATATGTTAAAAAAATAACTCAAAACCCCCTTAATAAAATAAATCAATTATAAAAAAATATATCAATATAATTAACTCAAAAATAAATAGATAAAACAAGAATGAAACTAATACTTTTCTTACAAAACTGACTAATTGAGACTACAATATGGTGGATTTTATTCTAGGCGTTCCACCGCTAACTGGCCTCTAATTGTAAATGGGATTGAAACTAGCACTAAGAAGTCATAACCATAAAATACATTCCTTATCTTATGAAAACATATTACATAAAAAATATCCAAAAAATGAAATTTGTTAATATTAAAAAAACTAGGTAATTCATGAATTCTATAAAGTGTAATCATGACACAAAAATGCATAGTATAATTTCAAAAAGATATAACATAAAAATAATAAATATGTAAGATGATGTAAATAACTACCAAATATGACTATCTATAGGTATGGTATGAAACCTCCTCTTTATAGGGCCTCTAAGAGAAAGCCCACATTCTAGTGGCAGCATAATAAACCATCATCAACTAATATAATACACTCCACCAAAACCACAAGTACATTATAGACCAAGTCATATATGAATTGTGTAGTATCTTCATATACACAATAGGTCTTATCATATATCTAATGTTCGGGGTATACAATAACTTGCAGGAGCCCCTAATAAAGTTAATATGTACAAATATGTAAACAAAAACATGATATTTTAATAGAATAATGTACCTTATAGGTAGTTGGATGACTTAAAAACACAATTTGAATGATATCAAATAAGTGACCTCAATCCGATGACTATAGAATTTCAAATTTTATCCCAAGGAAACTATATATGATCCAATTTCATGAAAATTATGGGTGAGGAATGAAACTATTATCAACATATTAGTTCCATGAATTATTGTCTCATATATGAAACATGTGATACATAGGGCAGTGAAAATACAATAATACTGGTAGTAGATTTTCAGAATATAAGGAATAACTATATGTAACCAATAGAAATCAAAAGGTAACTAATATAATAAATTAATTTACCTTAATATATTTAATATGATAAATGAATCAAGATTTGTTGTGCCTCCATTATTTTCATGATGAATCTCTAAAACTAGAGGGTGGGACCAAACCTCATTATGGACTGAATAATTATAGAGGGAGTACTGTGACACCCTATGGGTCACATGTGTATAAATTTATGTTATTGTTTTGTCTTTTTTGAGGGTCTATAGGATTTCAAATTCTATTGTTCAAAAATTTAGAGTTTTCGAGGAAACTAGTAACAAACACACCATAGGTTTACAGCCAGTATAATAATGCATTAATCATGAAAATATGACTATATTGGTTCAAAGTGTTATTTAAACAGTTTGTGCATGGTTTTTCCAATTATATGGAACCTGAATAATATTTTCCATATATTGGGGTTGGTTCCAAAGGGTGTCAAATATCATGAACATGGGTTGTAAAACAATGTGGATATTCCTTGGAACCCATGAAATTTGAGTTTCAATGTATAATAGCTACCAAAGAGTTATTATAAATTATCTCTTATTTATGTACCTTAATCCAAACATTTAAAAATATGGAATTCCCCAAATTACCCTGGTTATTTTTGACGTTAATATCTTTCCAACCTTTATTATCTCATATAATCCGCTCTAATATAATATAGAGGACTCTGCCATTAATTTTTTGTGATTGTCGATCAATTTTAGAGGATATCTTCATGTTATGTAGTAATTACCACTCAATTTACCCTATATTATATATATCATTACTCAGTCACTTTTTAACCATGATCCATTAGATCCAAACTATGTTGTGATTTCCTAATTTAGGGGGTTTGAAGGGGAATTAATTTTTTTCATTATAGATCTTTGGTTTTTGGTATTAATTTATTTTTCCCCATCAATGAATAAAATGATATACATGATTCCTCTATTTGTGTAGAAGGTATATCATTATAATAGATTCTTTCATATGGTAAACATGAATGATCAATTCATGTCATTTAATTTAGGAAAATAAAAATTATTATATATATATATATATTGTTAAGAGGATCATTTTAATTCCATTATTATAAATTGATTTTTTGGGTCCATGGGATATGTTGTAAAAAGGGATTTTTTTTAAAATTAAACATTAATGAAGAATAAGTGTTTGATGAATTGATATAAAGACAATATTATAATTTTTGACCTGGATTATCTTGGACATAATGGTGAAATGTTTCCCTTGGGTATGACCTTAAATTACAAGAATTGTTAGGGACCTAAAATTAAATATATTAGCTATAATTCCTTGCATTCATTATTATCATAGTATCCATCTTGTGGAATATTTATGCACTATTATTACGTATTACATGGATTCATGTTAATTAAATTAAAATAAGTTTTAATAAGACTATCTTACATTCTTTTAACCATTTATTAAATAAAACATGTTTTAATTTACAATTAAAAAGAATTAAATTATAAATTGTTTAATGAAATATCATAAGTACATTTTATTAAATTTGTATTCATAAATACCTAATTTTGAAACTAGTATTGATTCAAAAAAATAACAAACCATCTTGAAGCAAAATTATACACATAGGATCATGGTGGTGTCCTATTGGGCATTCCAGAAAACCCAACATAAGACTTTGGGAATATATAGTACTTGCTTTTTAGGTCATGGGTATATGTATTTGTGTCATGTAGTATGGTCCCTCTTCCTAGTCAACATTAACATTTTGTGGTATGGGATTGTGGTGACTGATGTTCAATAGGATATAGACTTCTATATATTGGTTTCCATGAGTAATTGACCATTATGAATTTTTTATGATATTCCACATGTTTACTTTATAATTATTATTATTACTCTATTTTTTTATATATTAATATATATTTCCTTCAATACATGATACATGACTTCCAATTTTTCATGTTTAAGTAATTCTCATTATTTATTTTTTGATACCCATGTACAGGATGTCATACTGTGGTGACTAGGAATATACATAGGAACGTATTGTGGGACATCTCAATTAAAGTATGAGGTTGACCCAGGTTTATTAATTATAAATTTTTATTAAATGAATACTCAAATAGAAGTATCATTAAATATATTATATTTGATCTGTTTTTATGGTTTAATATAGATGTAGAATAACAATTTATATAGTATGGGAAGAATATTTCATTTTTTAATTAAATTTAGTATTTTATCAAAATATACCATGGGTGGTTATGAAGATTGAGATTGTTTTTTAAATAATTAAAATGATCCATATTTCCATGTTTTTAGATAAATTGTGTCTTAAATAATATTATTTTTAGATTTTCCATATATTATTTGATGAATATGTTTTTTTAATAAACTCAAATGGTTTAAGTACATTTTTATGGATTAATGATGTTCATGTTTTGATATGTAGTCATATTATTTTAAGGAAAATATGTTATATTTTGTGTTTAGTAGATAATTCTTCCTAGAAGAGGTATTCTAAATCCTTGTTTGAAATGTATGAGACATGTTTTATATATGAATCCACTAGTGAACCATTTTTTGGTTGAAGCAGTTATCTTGAAATTAAAGCCACTAGGATTGGTGGTTGTGGGAATTTATGAAGACATTGTGGACTACACAGTATATATTACAATGAATAATCTAATATAATTCATGGTGAAAATGTAACCATTTAAATTGATGAAGGGATTGAATGCATTTATATAATTTTATTCCTTATAAAGATATTTTAGGACTCAATGGTGAGTTTCATCATGTAAATTATTTATGGGAAAGTAAGGAAATAGTGTTACTCAATCATACATGTTTTTGTTTGCACAAAGAACACACTTGTACCATTTACAAGATAGTATTAAGTAAGATTAATTGTCCAAAAACATTATAAGTGTGGTATACACACTAATTTGACACCTTGGATTAAGTAGAAAGTTTTTTTGATGTATTTTACTCATTTAACCGAGTTAGTTAATGATGTAATTTAATTGTATTTTTAGAAGCGATGATAAAGGATGACATTAATAAACATTTTTATATAGATTTTATAAATAGGAATTTAATTGGGGCTTAGAAAAGTGGGGATATAGGGATCCAAAATAATAATTTTGAAATGAAATGATAAATGGTTCCTTTATCAGTTATTTTAAAAAGCACGGATAAAGGGGAATACCACACATTGTTGAAACAAAAGCCTGAAAAAGTAGTGAAATTCACTGTTACATCACACCACAACACCAAAACCACAACATATATTAAAAAAATTCTAATATATAATATAAATTAAATGAAATTTACAACATAAATACAATATCAAAAATATATTATAAGAATTTTAACCATTAGTTTATAAAATTACATAATTAAACATTAGTACAAAAATTCAATAAATTTAATGTTCCCTTTTATTTTGATCTTAAACATCACTCATGATATTTTTGAATAAACCACCCATTCTTGAGAAACAGATCATGCATGTTTATGAATAAACTTATTCTGTCAATAATAAGAGAAAATAATTGATTAATATAAAGTGTTAATTTAACTTTATTTGAGGTAAAGTTTAAATAACAAAGACACAGATGTAGTAATAATGTTCACACCAGATTGAGGTTCGAATGATACCGACACATTTTAAATGAC
Organism: Viscum album; assembly: GCA_963277665.1. NCBI lineage: Eukaryota > Viridiplantae > Streptophyta > Magnoliopsida > Santalales > Viscaceae > Viscum > Viscum album. The sequence goes on along the minus strand of OY728157.1, from coordinate 1,252,788,984 downwards.
ATTTGAATCATTATTGTAATTTATCTTATCAATCTGAAAGTGTTTTCTCTATTTTTGGTACATAATTTTCCTTTTTTTACTAAAATGAAATATTAAACAAAAAAAACACATTGACTAGTTAATGTTACATCACTTGTTACATCGATGTGAGATTTATTCATACATAAAATATTATAAATAATTTTCCTAAATTATCATGAAAATTAAAGCATTCTTGATCATTTTTTTATTCTGACATTTTTTCAAAAAAAAAATATATATTTTAAACTATTCACAATATCATTGAGTCATACCTGGAACATCGTGTGTCATGTTTATATTCTTCTATTTCATACAAATCAAAAATGACTTATAGATCCCATTCTTAATTTATCAAATCAATGTGAATTCATTTTCTCATTTTTTAGTAGGTTAGTAGTTATTTTCATTAAGAGTAATGTCATTTTTGTAAATCAATATGAACATTGAGTAATACCAGTCACATCATATGTCAAATTTAGATGTAGATGATTCCTACACATCTCTAATGACTTGTGAATAGTAATATTAAGCATTTAAAACAATATAAATTAATTTTCATGGAATTGATTATTTTATTTTTCCTTTTTTACTAAAACATCATTTTGAACTGGAAAGACACATTTTTTCTCATAGAGATCACATCAAGTGTCAGTTTTACATGAGACAGATTCATAAATGTCAAAAATGAGTTGTAAATTTTCCCTAACTTATCCTGAAAATATGATCTTGTTTCCTAGTTTATTAGAGAGTGACACTTTTTGAACTAAAATGTAATTTTTTAACTAATAATGGAAGGATTGAGTCCTAATATGGAAAACCATGTATCTGATTCAGGTGTGGTGATTCCTACTTATTTGAACTAATTTATGGGTCATTTTTATAAATTATAAAAATAATCTAAATTATTTAGTCATTTTTTCAGAAGGTTTGTACACCTTTATACTAAAATTAAAGTCAATTTTAAATAAATACGCTATTAGAGTCATAGTAGACACATCATGTATTGTATTTAGGTGAGGCATATTACAAAAATTTCAAAATAACATATAGATAATTTTTTTAAAGAATCTTAACAATCAGAATGTGTTTTATTACTTTTGTGTACATCACTTGTATTTTATACTAATAGTTCATTTTGAACATGAAACAAAAACTTTGACTCATATCGATCAAATCATGTAACATTTTTAATGAGGCCATTAATTAGATTTTAAATATGAAAAACGAATTTATGTTCTAATTTCTCAAGAAAATAGGGACAAAATTTATCAGTTTTCAGTTATTAGTTCATTATAAATAAAATGTTGATTTTAAACTCATAATGGAAACATTGAGACTTACCAGACACAACATATATCAAAAGGAGGTATATATAATTCCAACCTAGAAATAATTACTTAAATATTTTTTTACCAAGGAATATAAATAATAAGTGTTTTTTCTTGGTATTTAGTATTTTAGTTATCATTTTTACTAAAATAAATATATTTTTAAATAATAAGTTTCACAAGGAGTCATACAGGTAAAACCATGGATCATATAGAGGTGAGGATGATATCTACATTTTAAAAATTGCACATAGATATTTTTCCTATATTATTAAACCGATAACAATATATTAATTAGTTTTGAGTTTTTCATCTTTTTTTTACTAAATTGGATGTCAATTTTAAATAAACAGATAGTTAGAGTCATTCCTGTCACACCGTTTGTATGATTGAGGTGAAGCCGATTACTAAACATTCCAACTAAAATATGTATACTTGTAGTAATATATCAAAAAATTACCCGAATGAATTATTATATATTTTTAATAAATCATTTTTTTTTTCTGAAATTTCATTTTATACTTGAAATACATACATTGACTCATATCGATCACATCATGTATCTGTTCAATGTGATACTAATTCATGAAACCCATAAATAATTTATTAATATATGTACTAAATTATCAAAAAAATTAAAATAATGTATGAAACTTTTTAGTTAGTTGGAAATTTTGAAGTAAAATGTAGATTTTAAACTAATAATTGACATATTGTGTTATAACGATAACATTGTGTATCAAATTGAGGTTTCAATAATTCCTAAAAATGAAAAAGGATATATTGATAATTTTCATAAAGTATCAAAATAATCAGAATATGTTTTCTCTTTTTTGAGTATGGTAGTTTTATTTTTACTAAAAGTATTGTCAATTTTTATAGAAATATGTACTTGGTGTCATACTAGTCACACATTGTGTCAGATTTAGGTGCAGCTGATTACTAAGTGTCTCAATGTCTCCAAAAATCCTAATAATCAATTTTTACACTATTCCCAGTGAAATTATTTGTCAAACTACTAAAACTACTCATTGAATCAATGTTCTTAGATGAAAAACCATTCTTGTTATTGAATACTAGAAGACAAAGTAAGTTATGTGCCAATTATATCATTATAACACACTGTAATGGGAACAAGAAGATTCTTCTTCTATTTTGGATTTCAATGAGAATGGTTTTTACTCTAATAAAATATACTCAATTTTTTATTTCATATAGTTGAAAATTAATTTAAATGGAAATCATTATAAAATTTATAGAATGAATCATTTTTTATCTTTTTTTGTAGAATAGAACATTTTTTGCGGAACATTTTTGGCGAAACATTTTTCTTTTGTGGGAAATTTTTTTCTTGCAGAACGGAACATTTTTTAATCTTTTTATCAGGTATTTAGATGAAAAATGTGACTTTCCAAAAGATCTTTGAGAAAAATTGAATATTTATACGATAAAAATTATAAGGAAATTAATTTATCAATACTAAATAAAATTATGAAAAAATTAGTTAAATAACTAATAGGAATTTACCTTTTCTTTATGTTTATATGTATTTTTTATAAATTTATTTATTTTAGTTATCTCTATTATAGGATCAAAGTCCAATTCTAATGAGCATGAGAATCATCGAACAAATAACCCAACTAAATAAATGAATCCACCTATAGAAGAAAAAAATTATTATATGAGTAATACTGAAAAAAATAAATCATAAAATGGAATAATACAATAATTCTATGTAAATTTATTTTACTTTGGAAAATCAAAACTACCTCTATGGGTGTTCTTCTAAATAAGAACAATGTGACATTTGAAATTTTTCCAAGGTTGTACAAATTTTTTTTATCATAACCATGTGTGTTTTATGTAAAAAACTAATTGAATATGTAATTGGGGATAAAAATAAATACTGGATAGTGTGAAAGGGGGATTACAAGATAATAGTCATTTATATTTATTAAAATTTTAAAATTGTATACCCATTTGAATAAATTTTAATTTTCATGGATATTATAGTGAAAATTTAGTAAAAATTATTCCCATACGATGTCAAATTAATGATCCTCTTTGGATTTTATAGGGGGTGTATACATTGAGAAATTGGATGGGTTGATTATGTATGAAAATGATAGAAAGGAGTTCCAATTAAATAATTCTTTATATAATATTAATAAACCACTTACGACCTGTTATACAAGGATGGATCAATACCTGAGATTTTTTTAGTGAAGTAGAGATTATCATAGAATATATATCAGGAAATATTATGATCAACTGATGTCGATACTCATATATGATGAAGAAATAATACTTAAGGATTGAAAAAATAAAAATGAAATTTTTTGTGGATCATATGAGGTATTATATCAATATGTATATGATTGGTGATTTAACCATTTTACATGATTTATAGGCGAATCAAAGAAATCATATCACATTAGTTTCTCAAAAAAATATGAAATAGTTATTCCCATGTTATTTGAATGGGAAAATTACAAATTTATTACAACAATAACCACTATATGGATAAATTTTTAATAGATGTTGATTTACAAGATTTATATTTCATTGAATATAGGTTTTGGGAGACTATCATACATCACAAAAAAAATACCCAACATTGGATTTGATATATTTCAAGTCGCATAGTACCAATTTTACCGCAAGGAGAGGATCACGCTATTAGGGAAGATTATACATAAATATATCTATAAAATAGTGATTATTGAGTTGTTTTATTATAGATTATTATAACCGGAGTTATTAGGATACACTAATATGGGCTATGAAGGTTCAATGGATACCTTATGGAAAGTAGGGTTATTGGAAAACCATTATTTCATTCGATCCTTGGTTTCAATCGACCCTTAAATTATTCAAGCCTTGATTTGAGACTTGAAAGAGTTGGGTCCTTGATTCTAAACTAGGGTAGATCATGTATTGACAAAAATGGGCATCAAAAGTATATTTCCTCAAAGGATAGCTCTGGATATCATTAACTAGTTCTTGATGGTTAGGGTTATTAAAATAGGCTAGGATACATTTAATAGTGCTTCCAAAAAAAGAGTAGATAATTCCCCTTTTCCAACTTCAATATGTTAACCAGGACTAATAAAAGGTATTACTATCACTTAATTTTTACCACTAATAAATATATATATTTACCAGTGCTAAAATTTTATCACTGATAATCATTACTTTTAATTGTTCTTTTTTAGAGCTAATAATATGTAACAACCCAGTTATATAGAGAATAATACTTTTTGATTTATATTAATAGATATGAATAAGATATTAATTTTATATTAAATGGATTTTTTTCTATAGCATAATCAACATGCAACAAAATGTTTTTTTGAAATCTTATGTTACAACCAACATTGAGTTATACCGAAAAGTAACCATATTATGATTAAACATTTTTTAACAATTACACATTAATTTTATACTTTTTTGGAATGAACAAAACTAACCATAATCCGAATACACATTTTTTTAACTATCATTACATTTATCCAATAAATTTTAGAGGATTAAAATAAGAGTGAATCCTATTTTATTCATGAAATACTCTAATGTTCGTTAAAATGATGACTTACAGACTTTTCATGGAGAACCTTTTTTAAACATAGTTTATGTCACTTTTATATGTTCCATTTGAAAAAATAAACATCATATTTAGAAGTGAGACCTCAAAATTTAATTAGGGTAATTTTTTGGTATATTTCTGATAATGATCATTTTTAAATGAATAGTGAAATATACTACATTTTATGTCAACACTGTCTTTCCATCTAATTTATTTATATGATTAGACAGTCCTCGTAAATGGTTTCAAATTATAAGTAGATTAAATTTTTATCATTTAATCTAATTATTGTCATTTTATCTAATTTCACATTGAAATTATACATAAATATACATTAATATTTTGATAGTTATCACTTTTTAAAAACACACTTTTAAGTATTGATAATGGAAAATAATTTAATATTAATTTTGGAAACATATATGTTTTGAATTTGGTAGAATTGACTTCATATAATTAATTAGGATGACCAGATTTTTTAAATTCGTAGATTTTATTTTTAAACATTATCAATAGAAAATCAGTAAATATTTTTTTTAACATAGTTTAGGGGTAAATCTCTTAACTACGGGTAAAAATAATATTATAATAATATTAAATTACCCTAACCAATGTACTAACCATATAATATGGGATATTTCCATCTATGGCCATAATTGGGTCGATTTTAGACTCTCATTGTTCCACTTGTGTGTGAATATGACATTTAATTACTTTTAATATAATGTTAAGGAATTTATAACCTAAACATGTATCATTTAATAAAAAAATTATATTGGGTTATATTAGTTATGCATTCATATGTAAATAGTCATTGGGAAGATAAAAATATTTTATACATCATGTTATTTTATTTATATTTTGTATATATTTAATAAATTTATTTATTTATGAATAATGGTGATATAATGATTAGATTATTAACGAACGATTTATATAAATGAGATTGTAAATATTACAATAAATTTTTTTGTACTTTTTAGGAAATAAAAAAATATTAAGGATTATTAGGACATATTAACATGTGATAAATTATGTTTTTTCCAAAATAATCAGGTTTTTATGGTTTTTAAAAAAAGTTATGATATGAATATGTTAAAAATATGCCACAAATGAATTTTTAAATCAATTAATATTTTAATAAATTATATAATAGTCTTAAAAATATAGGATTCATCCAGAGAAAATATTTAATGTTTCAACTTTTATTAATGATCCATTTTTGGGTCGCTTGGAAAATTATAGTAACTATTTAAACCCTATTTTATGAATATACCTGAAGACATGGTAAACGTTAAATTTGATTACTATGGGTTAAAGTTAAAAGATAAGGTTACTTATATTACCTAAACATGTATTCAATACATTGTAGGATATATTTATACCCATCCTCATATGGTATTTGAAATGTATCACTTTAGTGTTATTATAATTGGAAAATAAATTACTACTAAAATAATATTTTCAATATTTCCTAAAGTGGCCCTCCTCCCTCTTATAAAATGACACCACCTCAAACCCTAACTAACACCTCTCATGACACCTTGCCTCATCCAACCTATAACAAAATTAGGTCCCAACATCCATATATTACTCCTATAAGACTTACATTGGGTACAAGGTAATTAAATAAGGCCATTTTTCTTAAATCAAAATAGGTTACTTGATTTGAACTAATGTCTTCTCTCAAGATTATTTCATTTATTTTCTTTATCCAAATGACTAAAATCACTTTATTCAATTATTTTATAAAAAATATAATCTTAAATATACTATAGTGTTTTAAGTAAAGGATTAAAACAACACTTGCACACACATCCCTCTAATGTGTATTGAATATATTGTTTCTGTGGATGGAAACATGCCACCTCACGAAATAATGATTGTTCAATATTCTACTATAACCTCTAATGGTTTTTATTGTGATGGTTCAGTAAATTTATATGACATATTTTTTATTTATTTTGTCTCTATGTTTCTTTAATTATCATTTAGATCATACCTCTATTCGTTTCATGCTGTGTAAATACTCTAGTTTATTTGGAGAAGTGTAGACTACCGTCCCCTTAAAGTGATATGACTCATAATGATATACATGGAACATAAAAAGGATTGAATTAATGAACTTATATAACATATATAACATAAATATTATACTTTACTTACAAAATACGTATGTATCATTTGGTTTTCATTCCGTTAAATATGAAAAAAATGAAAGTAGCGTTTAATTGTACATACTACTCACCATCTCCTTGAATGGTTCATTTCATTTATTATATCAAAATATCATGTACTATTATAAATAAAAATACATACTGTATATATATGATATATAAATCATGAATATCTTCTTGGAGATAATGGACTTTTAAAAACATAGACAATCTATAATTATAACTAGTTCATTTTTTACTAAAGTACTAAACATCGAAAAAAGACCGATATGAACATGAATAATTATATGATTGACACATCAAAGTTATATGTGATATAAAAGGAATAATAAACATGAAAATTTTTCTCAATCAATTATAATTAACTTATGTTTATTATTTAGGGAGATAAATAATGAACAATTTAAGTCAGTCACAAGGTATGAGATCCTTTTACCTTCATTTTTTAGTCAAAGACTTATTTAATGTAATATATTTAAATTTATATTTTATTATGTTGGGATATTTTCTTCTATATCATTAATTATTTAAATTTTTTGTCTATGTGATGAGAGACCTATTCTCTCACATCAACCCATTTTCTGAATTTTTAAATGATGCCATTATGCTGCAAAATTTTCATAAGGGATTTGTCATAATCACCATTCGTTGAGGAATATTTTGGTTTATACAAGACATGATTTTATACATAGTGTAAACCCCAATAATTTTAATTTCATTAAATGGGAATCACATTCTCCATAGCGTTTACTAAATAATAATGTTTATTTTTCATTTTAATATATGAGGTGACACCGACCTTTCCGCCACCACGAGCATTATTTGTTATTTGGCTTCCATAACAAGTCGTGATTTTTTTAAATATGAAATAAATACCATATACCCATTTTAAATATATAGGTATTGAAAATTGCTTTGAAAGTGGATTTACACTTTAAATATCATGAAATTATTTATTCTGATTGCAAATGTAATATTTATGAATGAAATGATTAATTTTGCATTCTTTTATATGTGATGATTATATAATGGTATGTTGAAATTTGATTGGGGGTTTCATGATAAACCAAATGATTGGTGGTTCCATTATAAAATAAGGATGGGTGTTTATGTTATAACCTTCAATGCATTAGGTATGGAAGTCGGCCATATGACTATTCCATTTAGAGGTATGTGTGGATGTTGACTGTATAGTTATTCCATTTAATTATATATACGTATCAAGTATCATTTAAGTGTTATATTTTTAATTCTATGCGATTGTGGTAATATTATGGTCACAAAATAGATATGAAATGAGCTTATATTTGGTGAGGTGTTTTTATTACTTCTTAAATGTGAAGAATATTATGTTATAATAAAGTATTCTGAATTTTCATGATATTTAAAGACTAACAGTTTTCTTTCTTTATGTATCCTTTACTGTGAATTTTATACTTATCCCATGTTTTGAAATATTTTTTCACACGATATAAAGATGAATATGGCCCAGAATGGGATCATGGAACAATTATGTTGTTCAAACCTAAAACGATGTCATATATAGTTTTAAAGAGTTTTTGTTTTATGAAAAAAGGGATAGTGAGTTGATGTGTCTAGTGGTAATATTCAAGATGTTATATATATTTTATGACCATATTCTATAAATTTGTTAACCTTAAAATATAATCTATGTGAATTATTATCTAAATTCAATATTATGTAATGTTTAATCCCAGGTTCATATATAAAGACTCCCTTTATCAGCACTTATTACTAAAGTGCCGATAGAGGATTTTAAATTATAATTATAATTTTTTTGCAAATATATTTACGTTATTATATATTAATTAAATACATATAAAATTTTATTAAAAGTATTTTTTATTTAAATATAATTATTATAAATAAATAATTACGTTAATATATAGTTATTTTTTTACAATTATATAATTGATGTAATAAAAAATTAATTCATTTTATATATTTATATATTAATAAATATAATAAACATATATCAATATAATTAATGTAAATATAATCATTATTTTAAAAAAATTATTATAGTTTTTTCGTTTTAAAAATATCTAAATTTATTTATTTATGATTATGTAAATAATTTCATAAAAATTGATAATTATTTTTATATAATTATAAATTTATAAATATTGTAAATATACATTTATATATAAACTTAATTAATTTTATTTAAGAAACATATTTTTAACATTATTAATTTATATTTAATCTTAAGTGTATGCCTGTTAAAAATTAGTGATGTTTAATAAAAAAACTAGAAAACATTAACATTATTAGAAAAATATATAACCATTAATAATTAAATTTAAATTATTTAGTAAAATTTATATATACTAATATACAAATGAATACATACTAAAAATTATAAAACACAATAAATAAATATTAATAAAATAAAATAATATTTTTTTATTACATTCCCAAAAACAATTATTAAATAATTCCTACCTTTAACAATATTAACAATAAATTGATATCATTTATAGCTTCAAAAACAATATAATAAACGTGTCATGATATAATGAAATTTTAAAAATAATACTAAAATTTGAATAAATAAGAGAAATATTAGTTGTATATGTTTCTCTATAAGATTTCATTAATTCTGTAAATATTTGTGACTGCGTGTTGTATATTAAAATGTGCTAATGAAAATATTTATGTGAATAAAATATAACACTCATTTGATTTTTGTTAAAATGAAAAATAAAATGACATTCAATTATTTCAATTACTTTTTTAAATTAGTCAGAATTTTTAATGAATATTAATTTTAAACTATAATCCATTATTAAGTAAATACACTGAATATTTAAAGTAAAGAATAAATATTTTTATTTATTTGAATCAGATTTACATACAATATTCTATATCTATATATTTAATATATTCAAATAATTAACATTATCATTAATTATTTACATGTTAAAATTTATAATACTTTTCATAAATTACTTATTTTTATTGGTTTAATTTTAATTTTACATATATCTATATAATTAATATACACTATTTTTTAGTATTAATAATATATATATATAATAATCAGTTTATTTATTTTTAGTAATAATTATTTAATAATAAAATTTTTATGATTTTTTCAAAAAAATCATTTTTAGTATTTATGTATTTAATTATTTCATTTTGTAGAATAGTATCAGCGCTAAAAAATGGATGATAAAGGATCACTTTTTGTGGAACTGGAAATGAAGAGCTCATATATGGTATTCATTATCAAAAATAGAAATAATACTTTGATAATGTTTCCTGTTATCAGTGCTAAAAATAATCCACTGATAAAGGGTAAACATTATAAGCAAAAAAAATCACAGATAAATGGTAAGATTTATAAGCACCAATAAAGCACTGATAAAAGGTACACATTATCAACTATTTTTTAGAACTGATCATGGATGCCTTTATTATCACTTATTTATACTGATGGTTGAAGAATGTGATGTTAAATTATGTTTTTATTGTAGTGAATTTAATGAAATGAACTCACTTTTAGAAACACTACGGTAACTCACTTATTCATGAATATGAAGGCAATGAAAATTACCCAACTCTTTGAAGCACTATGTTTTTGAAACCTTCATTTATGATTTATTTCATACAATATGTGTTACCTAGGTGAATTCATCTTATAATCATTAATGTTCTCACCCCGAGCAATATGAGTGCACCCATTTTTTATGAATAATACTCATGTTCTATAACATGGACATTTCATTCATTCAATTTTCCATTATAAAACATTTGAAAAAGTGTTTTAAACTTTTATTCAAATGACCATTGGATATGAAAGCACACTTTTCTTTTAAAACCCAAATTCCATTACCCAAATAAACATTTCATATTAATTAAATTAATTTATTTAACAAAATACCATTTTATTTTGGAAACCCATTTCCAAAACCAAAATACAATAAAAGTGAAATTATATTTTAAATAAATAAGAATAATATATTAAATGAAAAAAAACTTAAAATAATTGTTGTTATATTATAAAAGCCTTTGTGTGTGTGTATTTTGTAATAGAAAATTCATTTTGTCATTTTTCAAAACATTCTATATAAAAAAACAATTTTTTCTTGTTGAAAACCATTTAAATGAAGTAAAAATGTTTATATAATTTAATTTATAGATCTTTTATGTCTGTATAAAAACTTCCGTAATTTCTTAATAAAACATGTTCACTGGAGAAAAAGAGTTTGATTTGAAACATTAAAAGATGATTCTTAAAGAATAATCCCCTATCACTTAGGAAACATTTTAATTGCTTGACCCATAATATAATAACATCAAAACATTAAATATCTTCACTATCAATATGTTCATTATATAAAAATTAAAATGGGTTTTATATACACCATATAAATGAATATAGGAAAATAACATCAAACTATTCCACAATGAAATAAAATTTATACGAAGTCACTTACCTTGATTTTGATTCATCGCATTTATCATTTATTATTATGAATGAATAAATTAGTGAAATATTTATTTTATTAAGAAAAAAATTCATGTTTATTATTTTCTTTGATTCACTTATTACAATTACATATACAGTAACATTATCAATTTAATTTAGGGAAGGTGTTTTGATTATATTTTCCTTATGTGCAAAAAAATACTGTAGTATGTTCTATATTTGTTAAAGAGATCATTATTCCAAATCAAAATAATAATAATAAGAAAATAATTATATTATTTACAAATATAGTCTACTTTTTAAAACAAATAACAGATAATGGTTATGATAATATAACTATGCTACATTAATTGATTTTCAAGGCCATATGTATGTATGATTAACATTTCCACTCATCAATGATAATTAATGAAATAAGGTAATTCTTATTTTATCATTCTATTTTGATAATCATATCCTCAATAACATATTATATTATTATATATATATATATATATCATACAAAAATTCTTTTATTAGTAAACTAATAACATCACTTTTTGGAGATGGTCGTCCAAACATATATAAACAACATTATAATTTTTATTTGTAAGAAATAAAAAGATATAATATATTTTTAGAATGGTAAAAATTTAGTGAATATAATTATTATTTTACATATATAAAATATATTCATTATAATTATCTTTAGTATAATCCATGTAAATAATTAGCAAAAAATGAATCATATCTCTTGGTGAAGTAGTTTTTCGCCGTACAGACGACTGACATTATCATATTCTAACAAAATGGAAGGTAAAAAAGTATATGAGATATCATACCTCCATAAGAATATATATTTTAGAATATCCTATATATATACACACATTAAATGTATCATTAATAAAATCAATGAGTGGTGAGGATGGAAAACGAATGGCATCTGCTCACAAGGAGGTTGTCCGCCACAATCACGAATTATGAATTCATATCAAATTTGATTGATGTGAAGATGGAAATATGATATTTAATTAAAATTAAAAATTCTATTTATATGGGATATATTTTAGTTATCATATCAGAATAAAAGGATAATATTTCATGTAGGTGGAATTTTAAATAAAATAATGACACTCGGTTAAGCACCATACATAATATTCGGATAACCTTTTTCGGTGTGATCCTAAAGATTTCAATGGATGTATATATGATAAAAATAGTGGAAGTATTATATGGAATAAAAATTAATGAATTTATATTTTAGGGAATGTAATGAATAGATTTATTTGAATATGTGAGAAGGATTGTATAAGGGGTGTCCTTTTAAATGTTGTGTGAGGGTCAAAGTTGTAATTTTCTAAATAAAAAACGTTCACCCAATTTTTTCGCATGAAAAAATGCTAAAAATTTGAAATTTATAGAAAACATTACTATATAATGTCAAAATATTTACCTAAAATATATTTTTCACAAGTAGGTGTGTATTTTTAACACTCTTATTTTTAGTTTAACTAGTTGTAATGCAAGTGTTACATGAATTGTTGTAATTAAATTTTACAATTTTTCCTATAAATTATGGTGAAAAATAAATTTTAACTTAATATATATAATAAAATTTTCTTATTAATAATTTAAAACCCAATTAAACAAATATAATACATATAACACGGTAATTTTAATTTATGAAAAACCTATAAATATGACAAAAAGTGGTGTTTTCAAGAAATTTATTTTTTATGAGAAATATTAATCTAGTGCATATTTCCTTAACATTGAGACATGACGGTCATTGTGTATGTGAGATAAATTTGTGGATGAAGCCACTTGGAAAGAAACCAATCATTCATTGTACAAAATTTAATATATTCAAAATAATGTAAAATAGAGATTTTCTATTTTTAAAAAAATTAATGAAACTGTTCTATAAATATACATTGAGAATGTTATGATCTACTACCTCAAAAGAATGATATTTTCTCCAATTATATGCATAACTTTTCTTCCCACACTGTCCCATCCTCAAATGTTGTGTAATCAATTGAACCTTTTCAACAATTTTGTTAATTAACATTGGTCCCATAAACATCCTTTCCTCGACATTATCCTTAAATTATGGTGTCCAATCCCACTATCCATATAATGCCTCAAATGGTTCTATATGTATACAAAAATATTGACTATTTTTAAAAGAATTATAAAAAAATATGTTGGTCCTAAAATCCCTTATAATATATTAAATAAGGGAAATTAATAACTTCTGTGTGATTAATCATCCACTCAGGCTAACCCTCAGTTAGAGGATGGGATGATTGACTAATTTTTTATTAAATATCCAATGAAAATTTATATACATTCAAAAAAATAGATTAGAATATAATATCACATTCTTATACAATTAAGAAAGGATATCAATTTAACAAAGATATATCTTTCAAATATAGTTGATAAATATGAGATAAATACATAATAACATGAATGTGATGGAAATTAATTGATTTATTTAATTGTCAAAAAAACCCCTATATCACATTGTTACCTTCAAAATTATTTGGTAATCCGACCAAAAAATCCATTAATTTATCTTCTCATTTCCAAATTGACACTATAAATAGTTGATTCATTCCCTTTGATAATATTCATATTTCATTAACATGGTTATAAGTAAAACACTTCATCGTATTGTCAAAAATATAGAATTACATTACATATCACTAGTAAAACTCATAATGCTCTCTTTACATTATAGTGCCGCATATATGTACAGAAAATGGAGAACAATTAGACTTCCTCAATATCAATTTATTCAACCCAGAATCATAATACCTAAGTATTTTTTTTATAATATAAAAAACCATTCTTTATAAATTAACCAATAAAGAAAAAAACCATTTAAACAAATTATACATTTTTTAATGAATGTTCTTCCTTCTAAACATGATTCATATTTTCCAACAATGTCGATTGCATAGAAACATGAATGAAAACTGAGGGCATATCTACATCCATAGTATCCTGGACAAATTTAATACTATAATTATCCAAATGGTTAGGTTCCAAAATCATACATGGTTAATGAAAAATTATTTTTTAGATTCAAACCATCAGTCACATGTGTCATATTTCAAGAAGGTAATGAATCGTGCACTCATAATCATTGATCAGATCAATCCATAATCCATATATATTTTTCAAATCATTCTAAATGAATTCATATTTGAAAAATTTATGATCAATAATAATTTCGAACATTACATGATAAAAATGATTTCTCTATGATTTTTATGAAAAAACCCTGGAATTGTGTTGTAGATAATTTTTAGGGAAATGTTACTGATGACATTTCCACTAGTTTCAAGTATAATAAATCACCTGATCATTTCTTGTCAGGACACAACCACTTCCATTTAGTGAAGCATCACAATAGATAATTAATTTACCATTTATGGAAGGATGTTCAAAAAATGTAGCATTCACCAATATTGATTTTATATATAGAAAAAAATCATGTCATACATTTTTGTGATTAATTTAGCTCCTTTTGTAGATACCATATTTTATTGTATAGATTATCAAAAATAATTTTTATCAAAAAAATTTAATAACTCATTATTATAAATTAGACATAAAAAAATTATTTAGCTCCATAGATACGGTTAATCAAACAATCAATATGAATAAAAGGGTAATTGTTTGAAAAACTGATGTTGTTCAAAGTTATTGAGTCATTGAAACGCCTAATTTAATGATATTTATTTCAAAGAAACAACAAAAGACATCTTCATCGTTTTGTTATTTGTTAATTGAAATCATTATAAAAAAAGTCCTACAATTTATTTCTAAATTCAAAATTTTCAATATGAGTAATTAAATAAGGGGTCTAGAAATAGGGATAGCATCAGACACTAATCCAACAATAAATTCAACCTCTACATTAAAAAATAAGAAGGATTATCATCTAGAAATATATCTATATGTTAATACATTACTATCACATCTCTAATTTATATATTTTTAAATATTTTTGATTATGTTATCTTCAAAATTTTAACTAAAATTTATAATCAATTTATCTTCTTCTTAAAAATATTTTAGTGGTCTGAAATCATTGAACAAATATTTCTTATCATTGGAATCAATCATATCTTGTTTAATTAAAAATCTAAACAATTCCATGAATGATATAAAATTTGGATATATCTGGTTCAACAATATTTGCATGATAGAACATCCCACTAACATTAATACACATATTAATAAAAATCATGGTTTCATTAATTCTTCTGCGCATATTATTCACCATATGATCAATCTATGTTTTCTATAATTATATAATTATTTTATATTATTATTTATTAGAATTTAATGAAAAAAAAAGTATAATGCCAATAGATCATTATTTTATGTTTTCTATTGGTGTTTTAACATCTAAACACCAATAGATCATTAGAATAATTTGAATAAAAAAGTATAATGCCTTTTACCACATCATTTTATGGTCTAACATAAAATAATGTTGGAGAAAATGAATTTTATTAACCATTAGTTTTATGATCATGATGATTTCCACCATATTCATGTTAATTTGAACTCATGTTGTAATAATTCCCCAACTCACTTCAACATGATCACCACTATTTCTTAAGATTACTAGTTACCACATTCTTTGGTTATTCATGAATCTTTTCTTTATAGTCATGGGACATGTGACCAAACTGACTACACTAAAAACACATTTGAGATCCTGAAAAACATTCCTTTACCATGCCTGAAATAATTTGGGGGCCTAATTCTGGACTTCATAGCAGGTTTCATCAATATTTCCTACCACCATGACTATTTCCCACAATTTTCATCTAAAGTAAAATACATGTCAACAAATTCCATCTCAAATTTCATAGTTTTACAATATATATTATCCTAAATTTTAATGTATTTTGTATGTAATGTTCTATGAAATCATTTTTTCAAATATGATTAAAATATATCAATTTTACTATTACAGAACCTAATTAAATCTAAAGCATATAAGGACAATCATTTGAACTATTATTTACACATCAAAACCAAATCCTCAACCGTTTTCTTAATTACCCTGAATTGTTTCATTATACTAGGTCAAAAAACCATAGAGAAGTATTTTAAATAAATATATTAGTAAATGATTCTTGTTCCATGATATCATGATCATCTATACATTGGGTATTATTAATAAAATACCACCATCAATCATCCTAAAAATCAAAATGATAAATGTAATGGATCAAAATATTACATTATGAACATCCCCCGATATCAAATAACATATCTAGGGATTTGATCCATACTTTAGATGACACTTAGTCAGATGATTTATCAACTGATGAGTTATTTTTCATCATAAAATAATCCACTATTTCTGCCTTACTTCCATGAAGATTTTTTTCTTATCAAGGATGGTTACCACAACTATTAATGATTGGGTAAAATGATCTATATAAATAACACACTCTTCTATTATAACTCAAATCATCTCTAGATACAGGATTGGATTGATATTATAATCTCGATGCCTTCCCACAATAGCTTCCAAGTTTCTTCATTGGAAAGACAATATAAACATACACATATTTGATGAATTAATATGGTAATATTAATATTCCATATCAGATTAATGTAACAATAATGTAAAATCATTAAATTTCATGCTATTTTAATTATCCAAAACCTTAATGTTATATAAAATGACCTAGGATACCAAGTATATGGATCAAATATAATATATAAGTTAATATTTATTTTTTAGTTAGGATTTATCATTATCTTAATTTGTTTTTATATTTATGTATTTAGTTTTAGATAATGTTTTCATAACAAATACATAAGTAAAATAGTATAACACATTGTAGAAACTTCATATCAATATCAATTTTTTCCATAATAATAAATTTTAAAAAATCATTATTTTTCATGTAAAATTATTAAAACATGCAACTATATATATTCTACAACCTTACCCTTCATTAAATATTATTATAAACATTTTTTAAATGTGGGATGGCCTAAAATAGTAGAGAAATGGAACTAAAAAGATAAAAATCCATTAGTCCAGTGAAAAACAAGAAATCAAATAAAATCTATTATCAATAACATAGTATTAATAAGGAGTAATAAATAAATCATTTTCACATGAAAATAAAAATTTCTCTTAGTGAAATTCTTTAATACCCTTTTCAAATAGAATATATGCCATTTTTGAATCTTAGATATTTCAATTAATTACCCACTTTAAACCCATTTTATAAGTAACTAGAGCATAGTGGAATCCTTTAAAGAAACCTTTTTTTAACATCTCCTTCATAATTGATAAACAATTGACAATATCCTAGTTCAATGGAGTAATATTTATGAACAAAATCATATAAGTTAAACCCCATGTGACATCTACGTTCACCATTTTTATAAGATCTAATGGGATCAACCGTAAATATTTGTTCACACCCATTTATTATATATACTTATCATGTACTATATAAGGAATATTTATTTTTATTTTACATTTCTATCATAATAAAATTTATAAACTATTTTATCTCGAAATAATATTTAATTTTTGAGAAAAATTTATATTATATTGTAATAACAAATTTTCAATACGAAAATACCATTTTATTATGAAAAATTCATTTTCAATACCAACTTACCATTTTATTTTGAAAACAAATTATATATCAAAATAAAAAAAAATTAAGTGTTTCTTTTATTTTAATATAAAATAAACGAAGGTAATGTAATCCAAACATAAAAATTTGTGATGGTAGAATAAGGTTTGTTGCCTCGATATATATTAAAATAGAACACTCCTTTTATCATTTTTTATAACGTTCTTCAAAAAACACTCAAAAAGACTACATTTGAACATTTCAGTAATAAATTAAAAATATATATATAATGTAGTTTATAATAATTTTATTCCATCTAAAAATATTCATTAAATCATTTTCAAATAATGGTTTTTGAAGAATATGTGTTGCAAGGAAAAAAATTAAAACACGATTTTTTAAATTAAAAGTTCCTTATATCTTAGGAAACACTTCACTCTTTATCCCAAAAAAATTATAACATTTATAAAGAAAATAAATATAATTATAAAATAATATTCATGATAGAACATTTAAATTTTGATATATATCTACATTAGAAAAAATATAGGTTCATAATATGAAAATATGGCTCAATAAATAGAAAATAAGAACATGTCCTAAACATTGAGTTTGATTCATCATGTCCATTATTTTTATTCCAGAATAAAAATAATATATCTGAAATCATAATAAACATTTTTAAATTAATTATTCTTTTAATTTCACTTATTACAATTTCATATACAATTACTTAATCAATTAACATCATGTTAGGTGTTTCAACACTATTTGGCTTATGTGTCAAAAATTACTTTGTTAGGTCGACTATTTGTCAAATATTCCATTATAAATCATATACCTATTTTTTCAATAGCAATTATTATGACATTTATACAAAAAATATATTGTTTGAGAGCTGATAATGAATTATGGATAATAACAATGAACTATGTTACAATCACCAAGATGGTATGTCGTATGCACACAAAATTTACATTTTTCAATGATTATTACTAAAAGAATGTAATAACTATATTATCTTCAAAAATTAAAATTATATCACACATACTATTTAATATAATTATTTATATATATATATCATTCAAGTGTTTTGGTGATGAAAACCAATAATCACATCACATAATGAAGGATGTAGTCCATACATAAACAAATAACACTATCATATTTTAGTGTAAGAAAGAAGATAATATATCATCTTTTTATAAGGATTGTTATTAAATTAATATCATTATTATAAAATCCATATAACATAAATTCGTTAAATATATCTTCATTTTAGTAATTATTTTATTTACCATGGTTAAGGGGTTAATCACTTAAATAAGGGTAAAAATAATATTATAATAATATTAAACTACCCTAACACATGTAAAAATAATATTTTATGAGATATGACCAACTATAGTCATCATTGGGTCGATTTTAGAACCCCGTGGTGCCACTTGTGTGTGAAAATACCATTTAATTACTTTTAATATAATGTTAAGGAAAATATAACCAAAACATGTATCATTTAATAAAAAAAATTAAATGTGTTTATATAAGTTATCATTTCATCTATAAATAGTCATTATAAATATAAAAATATTTTTTACATCATGTTATTTTATTTCAACTTTTTTTATATCAAATTAATTTATTTATTGATGAAACAATGGTGATATAGTGATTAGATTATTAATGATTGATTTAAATAAATGAGTTTATAATAAATACAATATTTTTTTATTCTTTTTAGGCCATAAAAATATTATATAGATGATTATGAATTATTTAAAATTTAAAATTTATTCTTTTTATGAAATAATCATGTTCTTATGGTTTTTGTAAAAAAGGCATGATATTAATATGATAAAAACAAGAAATAAATGAGTTTTTAAATCAATTTATATTTTATTAAATGATATAATAATCCAAAAAATATATGGTTCATCCCACTAAAATATATTATGTTACAAATATTATTAAAAAAACATTTTTTGGTCGCTTGTAAAATTATAGTAACTATGTTAACCCTATATTATGAATATAGAAGAAGACAAGGTAAATGTTAAACAAGTTTACTATGGGTTAAATCTAAAA
This sequence comes from Viscum album, assembly GCA_963277665.1. Lineage (NCBI taxonomy): Eukaryota > Viridiplantae > Streptophyta > Magnoliopsida > Santalales > Viscaceae > Viscum > Viscum album. Next base: position 1,252,768,714 of record OY728157.1, on the reverse strand, counting down.
GGTAAGGTTACTTTTATGATATAAACATGTATTCAATACATTGGATGATATATTTATACCAATAATCATCTGATCTTTAAAATATATCACTTTTCTGTTATTATTAATTGAAAATAAATTACTAATAAAATAATATTTTCAATCAGTCCTAAAGTGGCCCTCCTCCCTATTATAAAAGTACACCACCTCTATCCCTAACAATCACCTATAATTAAACCATTCCTCATAAAAAATTTCATTAAATTAGGTAAAAAAACCCTATATTCCTATTATAATCCTTACTTTCGGTACAAGGTAATAAAAGAAGGAAATTTAGCTTAAATCAAAACGGGTTACCTGATTTGAGGTAATGTATTCTCTCAAGATTCTTTCATTTATTTCCCTAATAAAAACCCCTAAAACAACATTATAATATAATATTATAACAAAAATAGTTTCATAAATATACTATTTTATTTTTATTTGAAGGATTAGAACTACACTTACAAACACCTTCCCCAAATGCATATAGAACATATTGTTTCTATGGATGAAAAAATGCTACCTCATGAAACAATGATTGTTCAATCTTCTCCTACAACAACTTATGGTGGTTATTGTGATGTAATGGAAATTTTATATGATATTTATTATATTAATTTTATCTATTGGAATCATTAATTATCATTTAGATCATACCTTTATTCTTTTCATGTTGTGTAAATACTATAATTTCATTTGAGGAAGTGCGGACTACTACACTACCAAAATGATATGACTCATAATGATATACATGGAAAATATAAAGGATTTAATTAATCAACATACATAACCTATATAAAATAAATATAAAAATTTAATTATAATATACTTATATATCATTTGGATTTCATTCCAATAAATATTTTTAAAATGAAAGTAGTGTTCATTTGTACGTATTACTCACCATCTCCCTGAATGGGGAATTTCATTTAATATCTCATAATATTATATACTATTATAAATAAAAATATATACTATATATATATATGATATATATGATATCTAAATCATGAAAATAATTCTGGAGATAACGGACTTTTGAAAACAAGGGAAATTTTTATTATAACTATGTCATTTTTTACTCAAGTACAGAACATCGACAAAAAGACCGATATGAACATGAATAAAAATATGATTGTTATAGAAAGGTTATATGTAATATAAAAGGAATAATAAAAGTTAAAAATATTCTGAATCAATTAGAATTAACTTATGTTTATTATTTAGGGAGATAAAGAATGAACAAGTCAAGTCGGACACAAGGTATGTGATCCTTTTACCTTCCCATTTTAGTCAAAGAATTATTTTATGTAATATATTTTAATTTTTATTTTATTGTGTTGGGATATGTTCTTCTATAAAATTAATGAATTACATTTTATGTCTACATGATGAGAGACCATATTCTCTCTCATCAACTCGATTTCAGAATTTTTAAATAATTCCATTATGATGCCAAATTTTCATAAGGGAATTTGTCTCAATCTAGATTCGTTGAGGCATATTTTGATTTATAGATGACATTATATTATACATTGTGTAAACCCCATTGAATATTAATTTCATTCAATTAGAATCATTTTCTGTATACCATTTTACTAAACAACAGTGTTGATTTTTTTAACGTAAGCGGCGAAAACGACCTTTCTGTCATCGTAAGAGTTATTTGATAATTGACTTTCATAACAAGCCGTGATGTTTTGAAATTAAAAATAAACACCATATACCCATTTTAAATATATGTGTATGGAAAATTGTTTTGAATGTGGATTTACACTTTTAATATCTTGAAATTATTTAATGTTATTTCAAATGAAATATATATAAATGAAATGATTTTTTTGCATTCTTTTATATGTGATGAATATATAATTGTACATTGAAATTTGATTGGTGGTTACATGATAAACTAAATGATTAGATGTAGATACCCGAAGCTTGACGTACATGGAAATTACATTACTTTTACGGAATACATAGTACATAATAAAAACAGACACACAAGGACCGTAATAGTTTAGTGTCTTTGGAAACTCGGAATATAATATTCTAATCATGGTGAAATATCTTCAACATCTCCCATAAAGATCTTCACCTTTTTTTCTTACCTACAACCTTTCTTTATATCCTGGGGAAAAGAAACCATAAAAGGGTTGAGCTCAAATTCTCAGTAAGGGTAAACATAGAGAACAAAAAAAATCTATAAACATTTAAATGAAAAAACATGAACATAAAATCTAAACATCAAAATCTTGAGAAAAGACATGAATCTTGGAAGTACGTAAGGCATATATCATAAGGGAACATCAATAATGATAAAATAGAATGGGAATAAAACATGTAATCATGGAAACCATTAATAACATATTATGATTTCCATAGTAGCCCAGACATTGCTGCCAAGACCATCTTAGTGGACAAAGTCCCTTTCTGAATTGAGTTCACTCCTCGTTTCAGTCCTATAACACTGAACCAGATCAACTTACCATTCCATCCATGTCTATCTCATGAGATATAAATAATTACACAATGAATTGGAGGTAAATATAGGTCCCACACAACTCATAATGAAATCATTCTTACTTGTGCCACAAAATAAATATACATCATTCATAATAACCCAACGAATAAAATGGGTTTCATAATCATAATCCCATCATCACATAATCCATATAAAAGAAATGGATATCGTTTTATAATAAGAAAAGTGAAACCATGTAAATCATAGAGACATTATACTTGAAACATACACATATGAAATAATGTCATCTTAGATGGAAAAATGGTTTTGATAAAACACTTGAAATGAATTCTTGAGGAAAATATCCTTTCTTCTTCAAAATAAATTTATTTTCAAAAAACGACATGAAATTTTAAAAGAAAGAGATTTTGTTGAAAATATTTATGAAATATTTTGGAGGAATCTTCATGAAAATATGGATTTATAAAATCGTAAAAATCATTTCATGCCGTATACATTAAAAAAACATTCTTCTCATACGTTTTTCAGAAAAGTCCAAAAGTACCTTATAGGGTAAATAAAAGAAAGATTCCTTCCATACCATGGGTTAAAAGTCAAAATGGGTAAAAAGGAAAATTAAACATACATGAAAATACGTTTATAAAACATGGACATGGACGGTTGCAATAACCCTAGTAAATACATACAAATACGCAATCTCAGATAAAAATGAGATTTGAAAAATTATCCCTTACCTTAGGTCCGATATGCTTCATACATATCCGAACCTCCTGTATAATGATTTAAATAATGTAATTGACTTATTAAAGAATCATATTTATTGTTATGAAATCATATATGTTTCACTTATGACTTTATATTACCCGTTCTTTTATAAATTCCATGTTAAAGCAGTGTTTTGGGTAAAATCATTTCATTTATCGTATGTGTTTTGACATGTCGTTCTTGATATTAATACATATATCCTGATTTACATAATTTCAGAATGTAAAACATGATTTATATACAATATATATTCATCATATACATATATATATTATAGATTGATAAAAGGAATGAAATACACCGTTCATGGAGATGGTAGGCCGTACGTACGCATGAACGCTGTTTTTGTTTCCTTATTGAATTTAATGAAACTAAATAGATGACATACATATATATATATAAATAAATCTAGTAGAATTATTATTTCATATATTTCATGATTACTTATTATATATACTTTATAATCATTTATGAATGGTTAATCATTAAGAATGAATCTCATCACGTCGTGGAGAGGGTATTCCGTACGTACGCACGAGCGATGATATCTTTCCCATGATTATTGAATAGAATTGTAGTGGATGGTATAATATATCAGAATCTGTATGATGTTATAATAACCATATATAGTAATTCTTTACACCATTATACCCATCCATGTAAGGTGTTGGTGGAAAAACTGATTTCAGCTTGGCGTGGAGACGGTATTGGGTACGTACGCACGCGTGGTGATTTCGTTTTCCGTAGGATGGATAGATGGTGAAATAGGGTTGTTTCATAATTATAATAACATATCAATATACTAGTTATACTGATGTTATTACTTCATAAGGAAACATCTAAAGAAGAAGAAGTAGAAGAAGAAATAAAGATGAATGAATCAATAATGGACATTACCTCTTCTTTGAAGCGCCTCTTTGAGGCCTCCTCTTAGGGCACCAAAATTGGTCTTTGAAGAATACCAAGACCTCTAGGTTGTTTTTTAGGGAAGTGGAGAAGAGAATTTTGCAGGGGTTTTCCGAGCTTGAAGGCTCAAAGTGGTGTGAGTAAGAGAGGGAGGAGGTGCCCTTTTATAAGGGAGGAGAGGGGCACATTTGGAATAACTAAAAATATTATTTTATTATAAAGTCATATTCGGTTTTTAATAACTCCAAATTGAGTTATTTAGAAGCAAATGTGGGTATGGGTCGAAATTCTCTCATCCAATAGAATTTAGACAAGTTTAGGTTTCTATTATAACCTTATCATTAAGATTTAACTTTAAGTTAAATAATTTTTTTTCTACCATGTCTTCTTGTTTTCTTACACTATAAGGTTAATAAAATTACTATAACAAGCCAAACGAACCCCAGGTTCTTTATTATTAATATATATAACCTTATCTAAGTCATTTGTTCGAACCTTAGATTTTTAGGAATAAAATAACAATTAATAATATAATATTTGTTTTAAAAACTACTTTATGTCTATTTTGACACTATTTGGTAATTGATGTTGTGAAAATCATAATAGAAAGATTATTTCGAAAAAAGTTAATTAAATAAATACTATCATGTCATCTTAAAATAGAAAATTATTTTAATTCATAAAAAGTCTCAAATTACATTTATTTGGGTATTTATAACATCAATTATGTCAATATTTCATTAATAATATAATTACCGCATCATCATTATGTCATAAATAAATTAAATTATTTAAAGTCTAATAATTTCAAATAAAATACCATTATGTGGGAAATATTTTTATATTTATAATGAATATTTATAGTCGAATTTATCTTTTGTATAACCCTATATTAAAAATTATTTACTTATTAAACTTTAATTTTTACTATTTTAACCCTTCTTTAAATAAAATAATAATAAATTTCCTAATCTAATCCATGTGGGCCTAAATGGTCATATTTTATTACTAACGTTTTTTGGTCGAATTAGACTTATCCAATAGAATTAGGAAATGTGTTAGGGTAATAATAATATCATTTTTACCCTTAATTACCTAATTTACTTTTAATGGTGGTAAAAAAAAGAAAAAAGATACTATTCACCAAAAAATATTTTCATCTCATTGAACAAAATTTTACTTACTGACATCAACCGTGTCTCTCAGATTTTTGAAATTTCACTCACAAAAGTGGTAAAATTATGTTTTATGTGAATTTTGAAATTCTCCTAGGTGGTGGGTAAAAGACGGTCAAAAGTTCAATAAAATTTTTATATATCTAAAATTATTATAAAATGACCCTAATGAAATACATTGAACTTATATAGGTATTATGTGTCAATTTTTATCCAAAATAAATTTAAATATAATAAATAATTATTTAAATAAAATGTTGGTTTTTAAATAGTAACCCAGAGTTTTCACTATTAATCAAAAATTGAAAGTTTTCAGAAAAATACCAAAATTTCACCCTAGGTTAATTTAGATATTCTGAATCCAAAAATGAAGCCCATTTTGAAAGATTATAAATACAAAATTTCAAAAAGTGGTTTTTACTATTCATAACAGCTAGTTTTAATAATATTTTAATAGCATATCGTTGTTCAGTGAAACTCGGTATTGCGTACAACACACGCTATCGAGGAAGGTCACGATTGCGTGTAATACAGCCAAGTTAGGGTTGCATGTTGTGCAAGACTCATTTTTTATAGCGTACAACACAAGAAATCAATTAAAATAAAACGAATATTTTTCATAAAATCTTGCGGAGTTACATTCTACCCCCCTTAAAATGAATTTCGCCCTCGAAATTCATCAGGGTTATAAATGGTTTACTATTTGAAAGTTTCTTTACTAGAAACCCACATCGTAAAAAGGAATACCAAAACCAATATTTAAAAACTAAAGTACGAAACATAATGGTTATCCAAATTAACTAATCACTGGGTTTCTACATAGGAGATCATAGGTGAAAATATGGATATGGAAGAGAAACATAACCATCATGTTCTGACGAAGAGTGGTAGAGAACATGGCTATGAAAAATACAACAATCACAAAGCCATAGATTTGTGATGATCTAAGGTAACATCTGATTCATCGGATATAAGGGAACTAGGAAAACATTTTTGGATTTCAATATCATTTCCCTAAAGTTGTAAAATTTGAATTAGAAGAAATACTTGCTTGATTTTGGTAAAATCTCACTGTTGTTCGTGCTTTAAACAATTTCCACTTCATTTCTTAAAGAAATGATTTTGAATTTGTTATTCATTAAGTGTTAACAAGTCATGTGATATAATGATGGGTCATTCCATCTGTTTCAAACAATAGGTTAGCAAAATTTATCAAATATACATAAGTCCATCTATGGTGAGGTTGATCATATACGATTCCAAAAATGAACTTACACTTCCTATATCATACCACTTAATAAAATAAAACTAGTTTCTAATAACCAGGGACTTCCTGTAGGACAGTGGTAGGTGATAAAGGCCTATCATACTTTAGTTGTGGGTTTTATTCCCACAGCCTTGTCCGACGTGATGGGCTTTCGCCCGTCCTGCAGGTTTTCCGTTTTTCTAAAACTACATTACTATAACATCCCATCAATAATATCAAAAAAAGTTCTTATCTAAAATACATAGGTCCAAGATCATTATTAATTGAAATGTCACATAATAATCCTGTGAATGCCATCATTTATCCCCCATATATCATAAGATATATCTTTTTGGTCAAATTAAAAACATGTGAATACCTTAATCATGTATTCTCTTGAAGAATTAATACCCATTGAACCTTAGTAAAAACATGAGTGCTTTTAAAAGTTAACTCTTTTCACATACCAAAACCCCAAAATTATACATACTCAAACCTTGATATAACTATTTCTTTATATCAATCATGAGCTCGTGAATACTGTCAAACATTTCATTTTCTCCTTATCCCTTCATTATGCGCATATCATATTATTTCCAAAAAATATCTCAATCACTTTCCATGGTTACCGCTACCATAAAATTATTGAAAAACACAATAGATCAATACATAAATATTCCAATATTCCACGATACTATATACAACATTATTTTGGAATCACATTACCTAAACACTTAATCATTCCACCACATCATTACCATATTCAATATCACTAATAGTGATTGCATGTGACTTAACTTTATCCTTTTCCTTAAGTGGTTGCTCATGTCGATCATCACTAACCCTTGGATTAGAGAATTTATTAGCATAATTCCCCATTTCCTTGCACTTGAAGAATTGAAGTGTAGGTGGAGGGTTCTCTATAGTCTTATCTCTATTCACATCATTAGCAACCTTTTTCCCATTACTTTGACAATCAACTGCTCGATGACCTTCTTTTCAACACTTAAAAAACATTTTCTAGTACCTTTTAGGAAATCTCCACCATGCTTCTTTCCACAATTTGAGCATAAAGAAACATTCATCTTCTTTTCACAATTGTTCTAAGATTTCTCCTTGAACTCCATATTTCAATTCTTGTCAAAACCATGAGATGGATATGATACACCAACTTCCAGTTCTACTTTGATAGCACAATGCACAATTTCTTCATAGCAACTGAATTATCTTATAGATAATTCCCTTAGAAGATTTGGTTTTAAGCCACTAAAGAATCGATCAACTTTACTTTCAGGTTGGATGATAATGCCAGATGCATACCTTTCAAGCCTTGTAAAATTCGCTTCGTATATGCCAACAGATTCATCATCCTTTTGATTTAGTTCAAGAAACTCTTTCTCCATATTTGTTCGATGAATACAAGGTAAGTACTTATTGAAAAATAAGTTCTTGAAGTCATCCCATTCCATGGACTCAATTTAATCTCTTGGCCTCATATTCTTGATAATATTCCACCATTGATCAGCTTCACCTTCCAAAATGATATACTGCTAAGATGACTTTATCATGTTCAAAACATTGAAGAACTGAAAATATCTTTTCAGTGGTACTGATCCACTGTTCAACAACAAGTGGATCAAAAGACCCAATGAAAGAAGGTGGACGTTCCCTCATGAAGGACTCAATAGAATATTGTTCCCTTCTCTGCTCATTTGGATGTCCAGAATGATTGATAGATTGTGTATGTATAGAAATAATATTTTTCACCTCATCTCCCGTAACATTGGTTTGTTCAGGAGGACAATCATTTCACTATCCATTACATTGATCAACATGGTTCCTTCGGGTTCTAGCCATCGTCTAAAACCCAAAAATAATAGTGTGAGAGGCAAAAATCATTCTAGGGAAAACAACATAATAAAGGCGGAGTACCATCAATATCTAACATCTTAGGTTAAATTATAAGATTGTTAACGTAGTTCTAGGACTATATCCTATATGTATACTTATCCTTAGGGACATCCCTAGACATACCTTAAAAATATCACTAGGGATCTCACTAACGTTTTTGCATCCTAGTTTCCAAAGGTTGATTAAACCTTTCCTTTGATACCAAATGTAGAGACCCGGATCTTGAAGTACATGGACATTACATTACTTTTTCGGAATACATAGTATATAAAAAAAACAGATGCACAAGGACCGTAATAGTTTAGTGTCTTTGGAAACTCAGAATATAATCTTCTAATCGTGGTGAATAATCTTCAACATCTCCCATAAAGATCTTCCCCTTTTTTTCTAACCTAAAACCTTTCTTTATATTATGGGGAAAAGAAAACACAAAAGGGGTGAGCTCAAATTCCCAGTAAGGGTAAGCATAGAGAACATAAAACAATCTATAAATATTTGAATGCAAAAACTTGGAGATAAAATCTAAACATCAAAATCTTGAGCAAAGACATGAATCTTGGAAGTGCGTAAGGCATATTTCATAGGGGAACATCAATCATCATAAAATAGCATGGGAATAAAACATGTAATTGTGGCAACTATTAAGCAAAAGTTATGATTTCCATAGTATCCAAGGCATTCTGCCAAGACCATCTTAGTGGAAAAAGTCCCTTTCTGAATCGAGTTCACTCCTCGTTTCAGTCTTGTAACACTGAACCGGATTAACTTACCGTTCCAGCCATGTCTATATCATGAGATATAAATCTTTACCCAATTAATTATAGGGAGATATAGGTCCCACCCATCTCCTAATGAAATCATTCTTACTTGTGCCGCAAAATAAACATACATCATTCATAATAACGCAACGAATAAAATGAGTTTCATAAACATAATCCCATCATCACATAATCCATATAAAAGAAATGGATATCATTTCATAATAAGAAAATTGAAACCATGTAAATCATAGAGACATTATACCTGAAACATAAACATATTAAATAATGTCATCTTAGATGGAAAAATGGTTTTGATAAAACACTTAAAATGAATTCTTGAAGAAAATATCCTTTCTTCTTCAAAATCAATTTATTTTCACAAAACGTCATGAAATGTTAAAAGAAAGAGATTTTGTTTAAAATAGTAATGAAATATTTTGGAGGAATCTTCATGAAAATAATGATTTATAAAACAGTAAAAATCCTTTCATTCTATATACGTTAAAAAAACATTCTTCTCGTACTTTTGGCGGAAAAGTCAAAAAGTACCTTGTAGGGAAAATACAAGAAAGATTCCTTCCATACCATGGGGTAAAAGTTAAAATGGGTAAAAAGTACTTGAAACATACATGAAAACACTTTTATAAAACATGTACATGGATGATTTCAATAACCCTAGTAAATACTTACAAATAAGCAATCTCGGATAAAAATGAGATTTGCAAAATTATCCCTTACCTTAGGTCCGATATGCTTCATATGTATCCGAACCTCCTGTATAATGATTTAAATAATGTCATTTACTTATTACAGAATCATATTCATTTTTATGATATCATATATGTTTCACTTATGAATTTATATTACCCGTTCTTTTGTAAATTCCATGTTAAAGAAGCGTTTTGGGTAAAATCATTTCATTTATCGTATCTGTTTCGACTTGTCGTTCATGATATTAATACGTATATCCTGATTTACATAATTCCAGAATGTAAAACATGATTTATATATAATATAAATTCATCATATACATATATATATATATATATATATTATATTGATAAAAGGAATGAAATACACCGTTCATGGAGACTGTTGGCCGTACGTATGCATGAACGCTGTTTTCGTTTCCTTATTGAATTGAATGAAACTAAATAGATGACATACACATATATACATAAATCCAGTAGAATTATTATTTCATATATTTCATTATTACTTATTATATATACTTCATAATCATTTATGAATGGTTAATCATTGAGAATGAATCTCATCGCGTCGTGGAGACGGTATTCTGTACCTACGCACGAGCGATTATATCATTCCCATGATAATTGAATAGAATTTTAGTGGATGGAATAATATATAAGAATCAGTATGATGTTATAATAACCATATATAGTTATTATTTACACCATTATACCCATCCATGTAAGGTGTTGGTGGAAAAACAGATTTCACCACGGCGTGGAGACGATATTCCATACGTACGCATGCGTGGTGATTTCATTTTCCGTAGGCTGGATAGATGGTGAAATAGGGTTGTTTCATACTTATAATAACATGTCAGTATATGAGTTATACTTATTTTATTACTTCAGAATGAAAAAACTAAAGAAGAAGAAGTGGAAGAAGAAATAAGGTTGAAAAAATCAGTAACAGACATTACCACTTCTTTGAAGCGCCTCTTTGATACCTCCTCTTAGGGCACCAAAATTGGTCTTTGAAGAAGTAAAGGACCTCTAGGATGTTTCTAGGGAAGTGTAGAAGAGAATTTATCAGGGGTTGGCCATTCTTGAAGGCTCAAAGTGGTGTGAGGAAGAGAGGGAGGAGGTGCCCTTTTATAAGGGAGGAGAGGGGCACCTTTGGAATAACTAAATATATTATTTTATTATAAAGTCATATTCGGTATTTAATATCTCCAAATTGAGTTATTCCGAAGCTAATGTGGGTATGGGTCGAAATACTCTCATCCAATAGAATTTAGACAAGTTTATGTTTCTATTTTAACCTTATCATTTAGATTTAACTTTAAGTTAAATAATTTTTCTTTTACCGTGTCTTCTTGTTTTCTTACACTATAAGGTTAATAAAATTACTATAACAAGCCAAAAGAACCCCAAGTTGTTTATTATTAATATATATAACCTTATCTAAGTCATTTTTCTGAACCTTATTTTTTTAGGAATAAAATAACAATTATAAATATAATATTTGTTTTAAAAACTATTTTATGTCAATTTCGACACTATTTGGTAATTGATTTTTTTGAAAATCATAACAGAAATATTTGTTCGAAAAAAGTTAATTAAATCAATAATAACATGTCATATTAACATAGAAAATTGTTTTAATTCATAAAAAGTCTCAAATTACATTTATTTTGGTATTTATAACATCAATTATGTCAATATTTCATTAATAATATAAATACTGCATCATCATTGTGTCATAAATAAATTAATTTATTTAAAGTCTAAAAATTAAAAATAAAATACCATTATGTGGGAAATATTTTTAGATTTCTAATTAATATTTATAGTCGAATTTATCTTTTGTATTACCCTATATTAAAAATTATTTACTTATTAAACGTTGATTTTAACTATTTTAACCCTTCTTTAAATAAATTAATAATAAATGTCCTAATCTAATCCAAGTGGGCCAAAATTGTCATATTTTATTCTTAAGGTTGTTTTTAGTCTAATTACACTTATCCAATAGAATTAGGACATGTGTTAGGGTAATAATAATATCATTTTTACCCTTAATTACCTTATTTACTTTTAACCATGGTAAAAAAAATAAAAAGTTACTATTCACAAAAATTATTTTCATCTCATTGAACCACATTTTACTTACTGACATCAACCGTGTCTCTTGGATTTCTGAAATTACACTCACAAAAGCGGTATAATTATGTTTTATGTGAATTTGGAAATTCTTCTAGGAGGTGGGTAAAAGACGGTCAAAAGTTCAATAAAATTTTTATATATCTAAAATTATTATAAAATTACACTAATGAATTACATTGAACTTATATAGGTATTATGTGTCAATTTTATCTAAAATAAATTTAAATAGAAAAAATAATTATTTAAATAAAAAGTTGGTTTTTAAATAGTAACCCAGTGTTTTCACTATTCATCAAAAATTGAATGTTTTCAGAAAAATACCATAATTTCACCATAGGCTAATTTCGATATTCCGAATCCAAAAATGAAGTCCACTTTGAAAGATGAAATTTACTAAATTTCAAAAATTGGTTATTACTATTCATAAGGGCTAGTTTTAATAATATTTTAATAGCATGTCGTTGTTTAGTGAAACTCGGTATTGCGTACAACACACGCTATCGAGGAAGGTCGTGATTGTGTGTAATGAAGCCAAGTTACGGTTTCATGTTGTGCAAGACTCCTTTGTTGTAGTGTACAACACAAGACACCAATAAAATTAAAAAGAATATTTTTCATAAAATCTCTGGGTGTTACATTGGAAGTTCCATGATAAACCAAGGAAGGTTGTTTATGTTATAACCTCTAATTCATTAGGTATGGAAGTTAGCCATATAACTATTCTATTTAGTATTATGTGGGGAAGTCAACAGTATGGTTATTCAATTTAATTATGTTTATGACTCAAGTATCATTTATATGTTATATGTTGAATTATATGGGATTATGGTAATATCATGGTTATAAAATGGTTATGAAATTAGATTATATTTAGTGACGTGTCTTTACTACTTCATAAACGTGATGGATATTACATTATATTAATGTATTTAGGGTTTTCATGATATTTAAAGACTAACTATTTTCTTTCTGTATGTATTATTTACTGTACATTTTATAATAATCCCATTATTTGAATTTTTTTCCAAGTACATAATGATGAATAGGTTCTATAATGATATCATGGAAAAATTATATTGTTAAAACCCAAAACGATGTCATGTATTGTTTTAAAGAGTTTTTTTTAACACAATAGAATGTGAGTTGATGTGTCTATATGTAATATTAATGATATTATGTATGATTTATGACCTAGTTCTATGAAGTTATAAACCTTAAAATATACTCATTGTGGATGAATTATTTAATTAATGATTATGTAATGTTTAAGCCTGGGTCCTTATATAAAAATTCCATTTATCAGCACATATTAGAAAAGTGTTGATAGAAGATTTCTAATTATAATTAGAGTTTTTTTGTAATTATATTTATGTAATTATATATTAATTAAAAATATATATATTTATTAAATATAATATTTATTTAAATATATTTATTATAAATTAATAATTACGTTAATATGTAGTTATTTTTTTACAATTATATAATTGATTTAATAAATATTGTATCATTATATATATTTATATAATTATATATATAATAAAAATATAAAAATATAATTAAAGTAATTATAATCATTATTTAAATAATTTGTTTATAATTATATTATTTTTTAAAATATATACATTTATTTATTTATAGTTTTATAACTATTTTTTTAAAAATTGATAAATTTTTATTTATAATTATAAATGTATCAATATAGAAAATCTAAACTTATATATGAACAAATTTAGATTTTTTTAAGAAATATATTTTTAACATTATTAATATAAATTTAATCTTAAGTGTATGCTGGTTAAAAATGAGTGAAGTTGAATAATAACAAATCATTACACTTTAACAATATTGAAAAAATGTATATATTTTAATAATTAAATATAAATTATATAAAAATTGATATATACTGATATAAAGTTGAATACATATGAAAAATAATAAAAAATAATAAATATATATATAATAAATGATAGGAATTTCTTACATTCCCAAAAAATAAACATCTAATATATAAATTATTTAAAAAATTATTAAACAATACATAACTTTAACAATATTAACAATAAATTTATATCATATATAGATTCATAAAATAATATAATAAATGTGTCATGATATAATGAAATTTTAAAATGAATACAAAAATTTGAATAAATAACAGAAATATTAGTTGTTTATGTTTCTGTATAAGATTTCATTAATTATGTAAATATTTGTGTGTGCACGTTATAAATTAAAAATGCAATAATGACATATATTGATATGAGAATAATATAATACTCATATGATTTTTGTTAAATTGAACAATAAATTGATATTCAATTATTTCAATTACCTGAGGCAAATTAGTCATTATTTTTAATTTATATTAGTTTTTAACTATAATCCATTATTGAGTAAATATACTGACTATTTAATGTAAAGAATAAATATTTTTTATTAATCAAATCAGATTTACATACATTATTCTATATCTATATATTTAATATATACAATTAATTAACATCATAATTAATTTTTTACATGTTAAAATGTATAATATTTTTCTTAAATTATGTATTTTTAATTTTAATTTGTTTGATATTAATTTTACATATATCTAAATAATTAATATACACTATTCATTATTACTTATAATTTATGTATACAATAATCAGTTTATTTATTTTTAGTAATAATTTCATAATTAATAAATATGTTAAGATATTTTCAACAAACTCATTTTTAGTATTTATGTATTTAATTATTTCATTTTTTCCAGACCATTACAGCGCTAAAAAATGGATAATAAAGGATCTGTTTAGCTGGAACAATAAATTAAGATCTCATAAATGGTATCCATTATGAAAACTAAAAATAATGCGTTTATAATGATTCCAGTTATCATTGCTAAAAATAATCCACTAATAAAGTGTAAACATTATATGGACAAAAAACACCAATAAAGGGTAAGATTTATCAGCACCAAAAAAGCACAGATAAAAGGTACACATTATCAACTCCTTTTTAGAACTGATGATGGCTTCCTTTTTCATCACTTATTTCTAGTGTTGAATAAGTAATTTTTTGTTAAATTCCATTTTTATTATAGTAAATTTAATGAAGTCGACATCCTTTTATGAATTATAGAAAATAACATTAATAACCAATATCTTATTTAACTATAGCCATGATAAATCTATATGAGAAAAAATACGGTAACTCAATTATTCATGAATATGATGATAATAAAATTTGCACAATTATTTAAAGCACTATGTTTTTGATACCATTATTTAAGATCTATTGCATACAATAGGTTTTACCTAGGTGAATTCATCTTATAATCTTTAATGTGCTCACCCTGAGCTATCTGAGTGCACCCATTCCTTATGAACAATTCTCAAGTATTATAACATGGAAATTTCATTCATTCACTTTTCCATTATAAAACTTTTTAAAAAATATTTTAAATGTTTATTTAAATAACCTTGGGATATGAAAATAAACATTTCTTTTAAAAAACCAATTCCTTTACCCAAATATAATTTTTCTATTGAAGAAAACAATTTATTTAATAAAAAACCATTTTATTTAGAAAAATATTTTTCAAAAAAAATAAACAATAAGAGGGTAAATATATTTTTAATAAATAGAAAATTTATTTTAAAATAATGAAAAATTAAAATAATGGTCATGATAGTATAAAAGTATATCTCAGTGTGTATTTTGAAATAAAACATTCCTTTTGTCATTTGTGAAAACATTCTGTATAAGTGAAATAAAATTTTTATTGTGAAAACCATTGAAATAAAGTAAAAATATATATATATATATTCTAATTTATATATCATTTATGTCTTTATAAAAACGTTCTTAATTCAATAATAAAACATGTTCATTATAGAAAAAGAGTCTGATTTAAGAAAATAAAAGATAATTTTTAAAGAATAATCACCTGTCACATAAAAAACATTTTAATTGTATACCCCATAAAAGAATAACACAAAGATACATTAAATATCTTGACTATAGATATGTTCATTATATAAAATTTAAAATGGGTTGTATATACACATTATAAATGAATATATTAAAATAACATCAAAAAATTCCTCAACGAAAAATAAATTAGACAAAGTCCCTTACCTTGATTTTGATTCATAACGTTCATTATTTATTATTCTAAAAAACATAATTCGTGAATTATTTATTTTATTGAGAAAAAATGTCATGTTTATTATTACCTTTTATTCTCTTATTACATTTTCATATACAATAACATTATCAATTAAATTTATAGAAGGTGTTTCGATAATTTTTCCTTATGTGTCTACAAATACAGGAGTATGTTAAATATTGGTCAAAGGGATAATTATTCCATATCAACAAAAAAAAACAACCAGGAAATAATTATATTATTTACAAATCTATTATACTTTTTAAATAAAATATCTTATGATGGTTATGAAAATTTATCTATGCTATGATTATGGATTTGCAATGCAATACATATGCATGAGTAACATTTCCATTCTTTAATGATAATTAATGAAATAAGGTAATTATTATTTTATCATTCCATAGTGATAATAATATCCTTAATAACATATTATATCAATATATAAATATATCATCCAACTATTCTTTTATTAATAAAATAATAACATCCTTTTTTGGGGACGGTTTTCTAGACATATTTGAACAACATTATAATTTTTAATTGTAAGAAATAAAAAGATATAATATATTTTTAGAATGATAAAAATTTATTGAATATAATTATTATGTAAATTATGTAAAATATATTTATTAAAATTATATTTATTATATTAAAGCTCAATAATTAGAGAAAAATGAATCATATCCCTTTGTGAAGTAGTAGTTCACCGTACAAGTGACTAACATTATCATATTCTCCCAAATTGGAAGGAAAGAAGGTATATGAGATATCATAACTCCAAAAGAATAATTATTTTAAAATATCATATATATATATATACATGAAATGTATCATTAATAAAATCTAAGAGTGGAGAGGATGGTAAATGAATGAAATTAGCTCATATGGCGGTTGTCCACCATACACACGAATTATGATTTCATATAAAATTTGATTTATCTGAATATAAAATTAGGTTAAGTCATTAACATAATAAATTCTGTATATATGTGATATGTTTAATTATCATATAAGAATAAAAGGGTAATATATAATATAGGAGGAATAGTAAATAAAAGAATGACACTCAGTTAATCACCATACATATTATTCAGATAACATCTTTAGCTATGATCCTAAAGCAATCATACGATATATATAGGATAAAAATAATGGAACTGTTATATGGAAATAAAATTAAGGAATATATATTTTGGGGAATTGAATTAATAAATATATTTGAATATGTAAGAAAGATAGTATAAGTGGGGCATTTTAAAAGTTGGTTGAGTGTGAAAGTTGTAATTTTTGAAATGAAAAACGTTCACCCACATTTTTCACATGAAACAAAGCTAAAAATTTGATATTTATTTATAATTTGACTATATAAGGTCAATATATTTACATAATATATATTATACACAAGTACGTTTGTATATTTAACACTTATATTTTTAGATTAACAAGTGGTAATTCTAGTGTTACCTTAACTGTTGTAACTAAATATTACAATTTTCACTTCCCATTATGGTAAAAAATAAATTTTACCTTAATATATATTATAAAATATTCTTATTAATAATTTTCGATCCAATTAACCTAATATAATACATATAATATGAATTTTTATATATAATAATAACCTACAAATATGACAAAAAAGCAGTGTTTTCAAGAAGTGTATTTTATATGAAAAATAAAATAATTTATTAACTCAATAAAATTTATTATTATATAAATTAATCTAAATTGATATTTCTATATATAAATTATACAAATTTAATTTAAATCATTACTCATTATATTTTTAAAATTAATTATAATTGTTATACATTATGTACATTATAATTGTTCTCAGAAAAATTTCATTTTCAATCCCAAAAATAACGTTTGTCTAAAATCCAATATAATGTAAAATAAAGTAAATATATTGTTTAAATATAATTAAATGAGTGTTTTTAATCTGATTAATATTCAATACTTATTGGGATCTGTATATTTGTTAAATAATTGAAATGAATTGACTATTTTTCCAAAAATCTTTATTTTCCATTATTCACTAAAAAATTAATATTTTTTGTTAAATGAAAAGTTTTCATCATAGGTTAAATTTATATATAATTTATGAAAAATAATATTAATTTCTTAAAATTAAAATTATATAATAAAAAAATTTATTTTTGAAATAAAATATTATATTAAAAACCAAATAATTAAAATAATTTTCTTTTTGATTTAAAAAGTTCCAAGTGATTTTATAATTAATTTTACTCTACTAGTAAATATTAATGTGGTTTATTAAATTAGTAAATTGATTATTACATTCTTCCCAAATTTTTTAAATTGAATCCACAAAATTTTATTCACTTATTAAAAAAGTATAGATATCATTCCCTCATAGAATATAGAGATTCTTATGTTGCCTCTTCATGTGTATGGTTCTACCATAAATACTTAATCTGGTGAATCAACTTATTCCTTAACACATTCTCTATATTTATAAAAAATTTAATAGTTCAATATTTATATGAAAGGTTCTCTTCCAACTGAACTATTTCTTGTCTCAAAATGTGATATTAATCTAGTACATATTTCCTTAACATTAATACATGACAGTGATTGTGTACATGAGATAAATTTGAAGATGAATCCACTTGGAAGGAAACCAATAAATATTTCTACTTGATTTAATATATACAAATTAATGAAAAACATAACTTTTCCATTTTTAAAAAAAATATTGTCACTTTTCAATATAGATACATTGACAAATATATGATCTGCAACCTCCAAATAATGAAATTTCCTCCAGTTATCTGCATAAATTTTCATCCTACTCTGACCCATCCTCAAATATTATTGAATCAATAGAACATTATCTTTAATTTTATCAATAAAATTTGGTACCATAAACATCCTTTCTTTAAAATTATCCCCAAATTATATTGTCCAACACCACTTTCCATATAATGCCTCAAATATTTCAATATGTATAAAAAAATACTGACTATTGTTAAAATAATTCTAAATAAATACATGGGTCCTAAACTTCTTTATAATCCATTTAATACAGGAAATTAATAACTTTCATGTTATTAATCATCCACATAGGATAAAACTCAGTTGGAGTATGAGAATCTTTACTAAAATTATTTAAATATCCAATGAAAATTTCTTTACAATCATAAAATTAGGTTTGAATCTAGTATCACATTGTCATACAATTAAAATAGAAGATCAATTTAGCAAGGATATATTAGTCAAATTTTATTGATAAATATGATCTAAATACATACTATCTTTAATGGGATGGAAATGAATTGATTTATTTAATTGTTAATAAAATCCCTAAATCACATTATTACCTTCAAAAATCATTGGTAATCCTAAAAAAATCAGTTAATTTGTCTTTACATTTAATAAATTGACATTCAAATGGTTGAAGAATTCCCTTTGATAATATTCATATTCTATTAACATGTTTATATTTAAAACACTTCATAGAAATTTTAAAAATATACCATTACATTACATCCCACTATTAAAACTCATAATGCTATCTTTACAATATTGTGCTACATAGATGTACAGAAAATGGAGAACAATGAGACTACTTCAATAACTATTTATTCAACCCGGAATCACAACGCATGAATAAATTCCCTAATAAAAATATAAAAAACAAATTTTCATAAATAAAACAATCAATAGAAAACCCTTCTTAAAAATTCTATATTATTTAATGCATGTTCATCCTTCTAAAAATGATTAATTTTTTCCACCAATGTCAATTCCACTGAAACATGAATCAAAATTGAGTATATACCAACATCCACAACATCTAGGCCAAAATTAATAATACAACTATCCAAATGGTTAGGTTCCGAATCTAAAATGGTTAATGAATCATTATTTTTTATATACAAACAATCAGCAACATATTTCATTTTCTAGGAGTGTAATTAATCATGTAGTCATAATCATTGATTAAATAAATCCTCATCCCAATATGTTTCTAAATTCATTCTAACTGAATTGATATTTGAAAAACTGTATAAGAAATAATAATTTCAAAAATTACATCATAAAAATGATTCCTTTATAATTTTTATGAAAAGAACATGTAATTGTATTCATGATATTTTTTTAAGTAAATTATACTCATGAATTTTCTATTAGATGGAATTATAATAAACCACATTATCATATTTTATCAGGACACAACCACTTCATTTTACTGAAGCAACACAATAGATAATTAATTTACTATTTATGGAAGGATGGTAAAAAAATGTAGCATTCACAAATAATCATTTTATATCAAGAAAACAATCATATCCGCCTTTTTTGAGATTAATTTATCTCCTTTTATAGATAAATTTTTTTAATGGTATAAATAATCAAGAAATATTTTTAACAAACCAATTTAGTAACCCATTATTATAATAAATATATGAATCTATCTTGTATTTTTGGGTCTTTTCTATTTTTAAGAAACTTTTTTTTGCATGTTCAATAGTTGTTCCATCTTTAAAGAACAATATTTCCCTAGGAATAAAATTTCTGGTACTAAAACACACACATAATAAATTTCCCATATAGTTACCTATCTATTAATATATGAAAATAAAATCATAGGTTTCATTCATGTTCATATAAAATTTAGAAAAATACAAAATCACATCAACAAACACAACCATAAACATGTCCATGAATTCATGGAAAACTCTATTCCAAATATCCATTAATACATTAGTTATATTAAAAAATTTATTTGACATAGCAACATACTAATAATTACCATATCTACTCCGAAATTCATCCTTAAATATAGAATCCTCGGTCACCTTCATTTGATGTTACACAGAATCTAGATCAACCCTAAAAATTTATTGAGCTCCATAGGGATGATTAATCAAATAATCAATATGAGTATAAGGATAATTGTTTGCAATAATGATGTTATTTTGATATCTAATTTAGTGATATTTATTTTAGAGAAATAATACAAGACAACTCCATTGTTAACTTCTTTTTTAATTGAAACCATTATCAAACAAGTCCTACAATTTATTTTTCAGGTCATAATTTTCTACATGAGCAATTCAATATGGTGTCTAGAAATATGCTTAGAATCAGAAACTAATCCAATAATAAATTTAATATTCTCTTTAAAAAAGAAGTATGATAATCATATAAAAATACATCCATATATTAATACAGTACTACCACATATATAATTTCAATTTTTAAATTATTTTTTAAAATGTTATCTTAAAAATTATCACTAAAATCAATTATAAATTTATCGTGTTCTTAAAAATATTTTTGTGGTCTTATATCAATGAATATAAATATATTATCATTGAAATCAATCTTATCATGTTGAACTAAAAAACTAAACAATTCCATGAATGATATCAAAATTGGATAGATCCTGTTCAATATGATTTGCATAAGAGACCATCCAACTAAAATCAATACACATATTAATAAAAATCATGGTTTCTTTAAATATTATGCTCAAATTTCTCACCATATAATTAATCTACATTTCCTATGATTATATAATCATTTTTAATTATGATTTATTAGGAATCCAAGAATGTTAATATCCAAATTCCAATAGAGCATTATCATAATTTTTATAAAAAAGTAGTATACCTTTCAACACTTCATTTTGTAGACTAACATCAACTAAAGTTGGAGAAAATGAATTTTAAAAACCATTAGATTTATGATCATGATGATTTCTATCCTAATCCTATGAATTTGAATACATGTTTTAATAATTCCCAACTCATTTCATTAAATTAACATCACTATTTTAGGATTATTGATTACCCCATTCTTTTTCTATTCCTGAATATATTATTTATAGTCCTGGGACATGTGACCGAACTAACTACACTAGAAACACATTAGAGATCCTGAAAAACATTCCTTGATTTAACATTTACCATACCCAAAATAATTTAGGGGCCTACCTCTAGACTTCTTAACAGGATTCATCAATATTTCCTTCCATGATGACTATTTCCCTCTATTTTCATCTCGAGTAAAATAAATTTCAACAAATTCCATCTCAAATTTCATAGTTTAACAATCCATATTGTCATAAATTTTAATGTAATTTTTAGGGAATGTTCTATGTAGTCATTGTTTAAAATATGATTAAAATTTATCAATTTTACTATGAGTGCCCCTAATTAAATCTGATGCATATAAGGACAATCATTTGAAGTATGCTTCACACATAGAAACCAAATCCTCACCCTTATTCTTAAATACCCTGAATTGTATCATTTTACTACTTCAAAAAACCATAGAAAAATATTTTAAAATAATATATCATTAAAATATTTTTATTCCATGATACAATGATCATCTATGTGTTGGGTATTTGTTACAAAATACCATCATAAATCATCCTAAACATCAAAATGATATAGGGAAATGTTCACAATTTTACATTATGAACATCCCCCGACATCAAATAACATATCTAGGGATTTGATCCATCCTTTAGCTGACACTTTGTCTGATGATCTATCAACTAACGAGGTAACTTTCATCATGATTTTATATACTATTTATGCCTTGCTTCTGGGAAGATTGTGTTTTTATTAATCATGGTTACCAAAAATATTAATATCTTATGTCAAATGATCCATATAAACAACAAACTCTTATATTATAACTCAAACCATCTTTAGATGCTGGATTATAATGATATTCTACTCTCAATTCCTTCCCACAATAGCCTCCATGTTTCTTCATTGGATAACAAATATAAATAGATATATATTTGATGAAGTAATATGATAATATTAATATTATATATCACTTTAATATAACAATAATGTAAAATCACTCAAGGTCATGCAATTTTCATTATCCAAAACTCTAATGTTATCTTAAATGACCTAGGATACCAACTATATGTATCTCATATAAAATATAAGTCTATATTTATTTTTTTAGTTTGGTATTATCATTATCTTAATTTGAGTTTATATTAATGTATTTAGTTTGAGATAACATTTTCATAACAAATACATAATTGAAATAGTATAACACAAAGTGGAAACATATGATCAATATTCATTTTCCCATAATAAAAAATTTTAAAAAATCATTTTTTTTCATTTAATGTTATTAAAACATTCAACTATACATATTTTATACCATTAACCTTCATTAATTATTATTATAAACATTTTTAAAATGTGGAATAACCAAAAATAGCCGAGTAAAGAAACTAAAAAGATAAAAGCACATTAGTCTACTGATATACAGGAAATCCCATAAAATATATTAACTATAACACAATATTAATTGGGAGAAATTATTGAAGACTTTCACATGAAAAAACACGTTTTTCTCAAAGAAATTATTTAATACCCTTTTCAATAAAATATATTCCATTTTAAAAACCTATATAATTCCATTAATAACCCATTTTAAACCCATTTTATAAGTAACTAGATCATAGTGAAATCCATTATAGAAACCCCCTTTTTAACATCTCCTTCATCATTGATAATAAAGTAACAATTACCTATTTCAATGGAGTGATATTTATGAACACCATCATATAAGCTATACCCTATATGACATTTATTTTCTTCTATTATATACTATTAATGAGATCAACCAAGAATATTTGGTCTCACTATTTTCCAATATATAATTATCAAGTACAATATCATGAATATTTATTTTCATTTTACATATCTATCATATAAATATTTATAAAATCTTTTAACTCATAATAAAATTAATTTTGGACAAATATTAATATTATACTGTAATAACACATTTTCAATACCAAAGTACACATTAATTATGAAAAAAACATTTTCAATAACAGAATACCTTTTTATTTTCAAATAAATTAAATATCAAAATTCACTAAAAAAATGTAAGTGGTTTTTTTTTATTTTAATAGATAATAAAAGAAAGTAATGGAATCCAAACATAAAAAAATTGTGATGGGAGAATAATGTCTGTTGTCTCAATATACATTAAAATAGAACATTCCTTTTATTATTTTTGAAAACATTATTCATAAAACATTCAAAATAATATAGTTAAAAATTTCTAAAATAAATTATATATACATATATATATATATATTAGTTTATAAATATTATTTTTCCATATAAAAATATTCCTTAAATAATTTTTATATCATGGATATTGAAGATAATGTTTTGTAATGAGAATATTAAAACAAGATTTTTAAAATTAAAAGTACTGTATTTATTAGGAAACACTTGAATCGTTATCCCCACAAAATAATAACATTAATAAAGACAATTAATATAATGATAATAAAATATTCATGGTATAACATTTTAAATTATATATATATCTACATTATCAAAAATATAGGTTCATAATATTTAAATATGGCCCGATTAATGGAAAATAAAACCATGTCCCTTACATTGATTTTTATTCATCAGGGTCATTTTTTACTCCAGATTAAAAAATACATATAATAATTTTTAATAAACCATTTCATATTTATTATTCCATCAATTTCAATTATTACCATTTCATATAAATTTACTTAATCAATTGAATGTTTGTTAGGTGTTTCGATGCTATTTTCTTATGTGTAAAAAATTACCTCGTTAGATTAACTATTGGTCAAAGATTCCATTATAAAACATATAAATATTATTTTAAAAGAAATTATTATAAAATTTATAAAAATAATATTTAGTTTTAAAACTGATAATGAATTATGGTTAGTAAAAATGAATTATGTTACAATCACCCAGATGGTATGTTGTATGCACACAATATTTCCATTTTTCTATTATTATTATGAAAAATATGTAATAACTTCTTTATCTTTCAATAATAATTATTTCATCATAAATACAATTTTATATAGTTAAATAAACTTATATATATTATTCAAGTGTTTTTGTGATTAAAAAAAATAATCAAATCACATAATATAGGTAGTAGTCCATACATAAAAAAATAACACTGTCATATTTTAGCGCATGAATGAAGAAAATATATTATCTTTTTATAATGATAGTTATTAAAATAATATCATTATTGTTGAATCCATATCACATAAATTTCTTAAATATATCTTTATTACCCTCCATGTAAATTATTAGTGAAAATTAATGACATCACATCAATAGTGTATATAACATTGTACAAAAGATCATTGTAATCATATTCCCCAATGAATTAAAATAATTAAGTTATATTTATTATTATTAGTAAATGATAATAAATATAACAAAAATATCATATATATAAATTAAATTCATCATTTTAATAATTCAAGAGGGGAGAGGACGAAAAATGAATGACACCGGCTCTCATGGTGGTACTCCTCTGTACACATA
This sequence comes from Viscum album, assembly GCA_963277665.1. NCBI lineage: Eukaryota > Viridiplantae > Streptophyta > Magnoliopsida > Santalales > Viscaceae > Viscum > Viscum album. The sequence goes on along the minus strand of OY728157.1, from coordinate 1,252,743,065 downwards.
AATAATGATTTCATATCACATTTGATGGAATAATATATGTATTTATGTTATTACATAATCATAGTAATTTAAAAGTATCCGGTATTTTTTTATTAATGTATAATTGGAGAATATTTTATGTTTATGTAAGAGTCAATTTAATAAAGATGTTATATTAACCACGATAGCCATTCTTAAAAAACACAATAGGTAAGAACCAAAATACATCATAAGAAACATTTGTTATCAAAATAAGGTATTTATAATTTTGGATTGATGTAAGGATGATATTTTTATTAATTTTTGAGGAAAAGTTTTGTGAAGGTGTGAATATGTGAGGAGAGGGGTGGCTTTCAAAAGTGAGATGGGTGGAACACCTATAATATTTGATATGAAAAAAGTGTACCCACATTTTTCACAATAAAAAAGGATCCAAAATTATCCATTCCTAATATAAATAAAATATAGTGTTTAAATATAGTTACAAAATAAAATTTATTTTATTTTTAGGTTATTTTTACCCAGCCAATTTTATTTATACCCATTAAATCTATTTTTACTATAACCACAGTAATTAATTTCTACTATCATCAATACTAATTATAGAAAAAATAAGATGTCCTTTTTAGATAATTCAAATTATTCGGATCTAAAATATGGAATAATTATTACAAAACTAAATCTACATATGTCATAATGTTTAATTTGAATGAAAACCCATAGACGCAATAAAAAAATTTGGTTTTTAAGAAGGGTATTTTAATGAAAAAATTATTTTATATCAACCCTATAAAATTCAATAATATTTAAATGACTTCATATTGATAATTATTGATATATAATCAATATATTATATTTAAATTATTCCTTATTAAATTTTATTTTATTTAATTTTAATTTATATATATTATGGACGAGATAATTGTTTCAACAAATTCCAATTTTAATCCCCAAATTAAACATATAGTAAAACCCAATACAATGTTGATTCAAATGTAATTAAGTGTAATAAAAATAAATAATGAATAATTATGTTACGTAAAATTATTTCAAACCATATTATTAATTTAATATTACATAATATATTGAAGTGAAATGACTTGTTTAGAAAATCTGTATTTTTCACTATTCACACAAAATCAATATTTTCTAAAAACATGGAATATTTTACTATATATTAACACTGAAATGATTATTTCCAATGAGATATTATTTTTCAAAATTCAAAACATATAATTTTTAAATTATTCTTTTAAAAAAATTATAATAAAATAGTTTAATTAAAACTATTTCCTTTTTTACATAAAAAGTGATCAATATTTTGATAATTAATATAATCACATTAATAAAAATAAATGTTATTTATTATATATTATCTATGTCGTTAAAAAAAATATTCTATTATTCATTGATATTTTATTCAAGGTGGTTTTGAAGTTTCTTTTTTAAAGTAAGACATAGTCGTGAAGAGTAGCCTCATTAGTGATTTAATAAATTCTATAGGAATCTAAGATGTGTATTATGGTCAAATAAGAATGTGATTAGAGAAATGATTGAGTAGTGGTAGTGGTTTGAAAAATAAATATTGAAATATTTTTTTATTATATGATAAGTGTTTGAGATATGGTAACAATAAGTAATTTTTTAGGATAACCCCATAGTCATGCAATATCTCTAGATAATTTTGTCATATCTAGTGCTACTATGGAAGCAAACCTCAATGATGTTTTTCAAAATCAATAGTTATTAAAGGAATTAATACCATGTATAATTATATGATAGAAGGTTTATCTCACTACATATGATAAAAATTATTATCAATATCTAAATAATGAATATGGAGGAACTCGTGAAGGTAATCATTATTCTTTAGAGTATGCACCAACATAATAAAAAGGATGGACAACTATTGTGAGACATATATTTTTTATTTCTTTGCATATTATTATATAAATGATTTATACTAGTGAATTTCACTATTTAAAATCATATATTTTAATAGATAAACTAGTTACACATTCAGATTCTATAACAATCTTGATGGATCTTTCCTCTCCATTGGGAATGAGGTAGGGGTTTTGTTTTAAATTCATAGATATTTGGATAGAAATTGATCACTTTTATGTCATATGATATTTTTTGGTTGTTGAAATATATATCATTGAAATTATAAAATTCACCGATTAAATTATTAGTTTTAAGTCTTAGATATACTATTGTTGTTATCATATTCAGTTTAACTCATTTCATGGACCCCCTCATGTCTTTTATTATGTGTTGGACTATTGATCAGTGATAGAAAGTTATTTTCTTCCTTAAACTAGAATTATCTAGTTCCAATTATTATAAATGTTTTTTTAATTTAATTGACTAGTATCTTAATTTTTATATCTCTACTATGTAAAGTGAGTATCCTGAGCTCATTCCTAAATATTTATCATGGTTTCATACAACAAGTGAGTTTGAGTTCACTATTGACCTACTTCCTGGGATGAAACACATCTCAATACCATATTATTGTATAAAACCCAATGAGATAAAGGAAGATAATTTTCATATATGGGAACATGAGGCCACAGGGTCTATTCATCATAGAATATCACCATTGAATTCTCCAGTTCTCATTTAAATAATTCAACAGAAGGCCTCAAACATTTTTTTGATTATTAACATATAAATCTAGTGAGTATAGAGATCAAATACAAAGTTCATTTGATTGAAAATATATTTAACCAAAAAAATAGTAACATATTTTTTTCTATGATTTAACTATGATTGTGGAACCATGAATATGGATTTTTGAAAAAATATATATCTACGATAGATTGTCGGAGGTCGTATATGCATTTTCAATTTCATGTCATTCAATTCAAAATTAATATTATTAATCCTAATTTTATTTAATTGATTAATTAGTTAATTTTTATATTTTAAAACACTACATTGTTTTCATTGTGGAATATATTTTTATGTACTTAGAGATAGTATTAGAAAATATGGATGATAAAGATATCATAATGAGCATCATGAATAATAATAAAAATTGGGTATCTTTCAAAATGTGAGTTTTTGATCGATGAATTTATTTATTTATGTAATTTTATTTAATAATGGGTCATATCAGTGGTTAATTAGATTATATATATTGTTTTTTAAAAACCAATAAATGTTTTTATATCTATATTTCTTTTCTTTTAGTAGGTTATTACAAAAAACAATTTCAATGGAAATCTTCATGCATGAATCTACAGTGATAGTGTTGACCCACATAGATGTTATCCTTTAATGGAATGATAATTTTAAATAACTATTTAAGGAACATAATGTGATATTAAATATTTATATATAGTTCTAAATATTATGGGACTAGGTTAGAGCAATTATGTATACTTTTATTAATCTTGTATGATATTGAGATATGTTCTAATACAAGGGATGCAGTTGGTGGATTATAGTATTATATAACTATGTACTCGTGAGATTAATTTGACTAAAAATGATACATTATTCTATATATTGATGTGTGCTATTGGGACATGGATTCACTATTACTTTTTTGACTAGTTCATTGTGTATTCAGATTACATTATCATGAAGCTAGTCTTATCCTTGAGATACATAGATTTATAATAGAGACTCTTGACTGAGTATCGAAAAGCATTTTTTACTTCATATAAACATAGAAAAGGGAATCTTGTCACAAATATTATTGATTTGAAGTTACATACTCATGCCTCTCGGAAAACAGTGGTGGAGTGGCCATTCACATGTTTTCTCACTAAGATGAGCTTGTAAGATATATGGGATAATGACAAGATGTTAATAGCTTGGATAAAAGATAATTTATATTTTAATGTTTGTTTCTAGATTGTGAATGAAACTAAAATAATTTTTTATTTTCATTATAAAAATATAATGTATTTGGAAGAATAGTGGTGCTTAGCTATGGTCTCCTATTTATAGTTTTACTTTTCAAAGAAGAATAGTTATTATGACAGCTTTGTGGCATTATTTGATGGATAGTTGGCATCAATCAGGGTTTCCCATGCATCCAAGATGAAAAAATTTATCTTTATGTGATAAGAAGATATTTTCCATTGGGGATGATGAAATTAATAGATGAAATAATTTTATAATTCTTTTCATTTTTTATGGTTGAGACGGAGAACTAATGGACTGCTAGTTTTCAACATCCCTTACACATTCTAGTTTGGAAATGTGGTGATATATACATGGACATTGTGATTTTACTAAATCATATATATGTTGAATTGCATACTTTTTGGTTGATGTTTAATCAAGACATAAAATCTTATCATTTCCATCCAATTAAGATATTGATGTAGTTAAAAGTGCATAACTGTTTGTTTGTTTGGGATATAAAGAATCTGCATGTACTAATTTTAACGGGTTTTAGGACAGAAACTCACAAATTATGTCCCTATTTTTAGCGTATTTCAGTAGGAATTTCATACTCAACTGATATTATCCATGGGGTATCATTTTATTGAGCATAATTAGACCAGATGAACCATATAGATTCTAAAAAATATTGTTTGGTCATGTGTGTTTGACATTGGATATTCACGGGAGAAACATAACCATTGAATAAATACACATATATAAATAGTTTTCATAATTTTATTATCATAAAACTTTTTTAATAATTGTATTAGACTCAATATATATCACATTAATTATTGGTGGATATTGATGAGAGTTCAGTCATGGGATCAATTAAAGTCTATGAGATGATAAAAAAAGTCATTTTCATCTAAAATAGATATGTGACATCTTAGATGCTGCTGAAATAAAATGATGATCATTTATACTAACTATTAAAAATTGAGGTTACTTATATGGTTTCTCTGAACATTATTTCCAGGATGGTGAATCGTCAAATTTAATTATCAACCAGACCCATTTATTTTGATTAAATTAGAGGATATTGTTGTTAAACATGATACCTATGTGATTTATCCACTGATTTGGGTTATGAATTTATAGGATATAATAATTATGGTTATTTAAAATCCCATATATATATATAAGTAGTCAGGAAAATATTATCATGTGATGTAGGATAAGGGAGTGTCTATGATGTAGTAGTAGCCTTATCTTTTCACATGTCTAAAATCATAAGATAATTCATGGGGATATTATGTTTAATGATGGGGGTAACTATTACACTCTCTATCTTATATAAATGTTTAATTTTTGTCTAGTATTTATGATATTGATGTTCTTGAGGATTTCAGGTGTAAGGGGTTAATTAATAAGAGTTTCATGCGAAATATAATATGTTAAATTTTTAGGAACACATTTAGTTATAACTGTTTAGTATCCTTGATATATGGATCTTCCTTTTTGAGTAGTGTTTTCATTGGTTGAGAATGTTTTTTATAACCACTTGTGAACATAAGAAAATCATTACTCTATTTTTATTTCATTCAATATGATATCACATATCATTCACATGGTTTTATTAACCATGTGGTAACTCATACGAAACCTTATATTTCCTTTTTAGAGGGAGAATATATACACTATTGTTGACATAATATCCAAATAACATTACATCCTAACAATATATCCTAATCCAAAATTAATATAATGAAATTTACCTTTATTCTCTTGGTTATTTTTTTACTATAATATCTAATTTATCAATAATTATCATAAGACAACTATTATTATATTCTTTATAGGAATCGTAACATGATTATTTAGTGAATATCGATCAATTTTGTTGGATCTATTCAAGGTATATATATATTAATCCTATATTTATACTTTAATCTAAAGACCTATTTTTTATCTCATTTTCCTTAAATATATAGGAATCCTATAGTGATTTTATTTCCAAATCTTGTAAGATTAATGGGAATTTAATGAGGATATTTGTATAAATAAAAATTTGAGGACAATATCTCTTTATATTCCAATAATAAATTCAAAGGAATAATTTTTTCACTGTTATTAAAGAATGTGTCTCTCTTTTATGGATTCATTTCCAAGGGAAATATGACAATTCTTTCAATTTAAATTTATTTTTGAATACAAAAAATATTGGTTTAGTGTTATGAATGGTTAAATTAAAATAAATGATTTTTACTAGATATTTGGTGGCAAATTTTTTTTCCATAAAAGTGTTTGTCTTAAACATCTTTTTTATAATAATTTAGTGTTTAAGGAATGTATAAAATAAATATTCAAAAAAAATTTCCATGTATTATATTTCATGTAATGGTAATCAATGGTACTCGAAGAAGAACGTGCAATACATGTCATTATATAGACCTAATTTAAACTATTCCATCTAGAGTATTTTTTGATTTCCTATTATCAATGTATTAATATTAAGGACCTTTTTATCTTTTTTGGCATATATTATATTGATTCATGTCCCTAATATTCCCATATGTTTTAATATGCAATGATTTCTTGGTTACCATAATGTATATAATGAAACATGATTTATATCAATGTGCATATGCCTTGGGATATGATTTTTATAAATTGAATATAAAGAATATGATTAAATAATTTTATTTTCATATATACTAATTTATAAAAATATTATTTTATTAAAACTAGAATAAATATTTTCATAACGAATGACTTTATATATATTTTTGATAGTGTGTTCCTTGGTATTTCCTAAAACTTTACAAATAACTTTATAAATATTTACACACTATTTTTAAAGAATAAATCGAAGTATTGTTGTCATACAGCTTGGTGGATCATCCTAGTCAAAATCTATTTTAGGTGGGTTGAGATTTTTGTGACTAATGATCACACCGAGATAGACTATTATCTCAATTATATAATTTTTTCTAGAACATAATTATTTTTTCATGTTATGTACCATTTTTATTTTAGTCATATTATTCAAACTCTGATTTAGGATTACATTATTATATATTTATTTATGTAAATTATAATTTATATTATTTCTTTTCCATATCATGTTTCGTGCTATAAGATGGTATGTCTTGGAAACACATTTCTGACCTTATCACATGCCATCTTGAGTGATGTGCCTGGTTGACCTAGTTTAGTTCATTGCATGTAAACAAAAACATTGTATTATTATGCCATTTATATATGGGTAAATACTATACTAATTTATTGAGGAAGCTACTGTAAGATCCTAGTTTTTGGAAGGTATGTTTTTGTTATGTTTTGGTTGAATCCCTTGTTTCAGGTTTCAAGGGATGTCTTCTGAAAGTATGAGAGGTCATGGGGGTGTTTCAGGGGCTCGGGGCACAGAAGAAAGGAAATCATGGAGAGACAGGCTAGGGCGCAAAGCCTACGCACGACCAGGGAAAATCGTGCATCCTGCCTAGGTAAACTATTCCACCCTTCTCATCTGGGTAGTAGCATACCCCCAGTTTGCATACGGTTTTTCAAACTATGCGGCTAAACCGTGTGACCACTTAATGTTGGAAAAAATTAAAAGTTTTCCACTCCTGGATTTTAAGAACCCACTCGGGTTTTTCTCTCATTTCCTCCCTCTTCACCATAGGAACGAACCATATCACCCAAGAGCTCCAAGAGATTGATCTCACTCATTCTTAATGCTTTCTGGATTCCATTTGTTGCAGATCGAAGCTTCAGGTCAAGCTAATCCCATCATTGCTTCTCGTTTTGGTTTAGGGTTTGTATCTTCTATCCCTCTGGTTCCAAAGCTCTAAAACCCTATCGTTTGGGCGAGTTCTTAGTTGAGGCTCCAAAGGATGGTCGAATCGAGGTCTAAGGACTTGATTGAGGGAGTGTTTAACCGTTGTTTCAAGGTAGGCAGTCTACAAGTGTTATACCATAGTTATTTGGGTATTTTTTCATGTTTAGTTGTGTTCTTGCTTTCCCTTGGTTATGTTTTGAATAACCTTGGAATGTTTGTTATTATAGGCATTTAAAATGGAAAATGGAAACTCTCATGATCCCCATGGGTTGCGTTGGGAATGACTTGACCTTATTGACACCATCCATGGGATGTGCCGACCTTTCCCAGACGTAGAGAATGTGATTGAACAAGTGACCTTGTTGTAATAAAGGGTAGAGACCTTGATGAATATGATGGCATGTTTGGTTGAACATGGAATAAAATATAGGTGATGAACCTATACATGGTAATAATCTAAGGGTTTTATGGAATGGGTTGAATGGTTGATTCATGGGAATGATGAATGAGTTAAATGGGTTAATGTGTAAACTGATTTTAAGCCCATAATGGGATGGATTATGAGTCTACTGTGGAATGCTTAGTGATATAAGCATAACACATGGGAATTGGTAAATGGTTAAATGATTGGAAACGGTAATGTGTTAATGGGTTATATCATGATGCGGATTCCCATGTGGGGTGTTGTGAATATTGTTTTCCAAAGGGCCATGGTGTGGATGGTTGATGGTTACTTATATATATAAGCATGTCCACATGGCTTGGTAATGTGGGGTATGACTTGAGGATCTATTCCCATGGGTCGAGTAAAGACTGATGCTATGAACTCCACCCTAAATGAATGGGTTAGGAATGAGGACTGAAGATCTATTATCGTAACGGTTACATCCACCTGGACTGAGGCTTCGAGGTGAGGATATGGTTGCATCCACTCGGACTGAGGCATCAAGGTGATAATATAGTTGCTATAAATGGGGGGGGGGGGGGGGTTAGTCCTAGTGAGATAGGATTACTATGGGTTCACCCTATTTCATGTGATTGTTGTCCTTAGACCCATGTAACATAATGTATGTGATTAACCCATAGAAATTTAATGAATGGTAATGGAAGTGGAAGTGGATTTGTCCATGAACTTGTTATTGGCACCTCATGTAATTACCTGGTAATTATCATTCATATTCCTTTTGCATGCACAACTTTTTTATACTAGATATTTGTAGACACCGTTGGTGGTGGCCTACTGAGTTTTACTCACACCCTGCTCGGGCCGCCGTTGGGTACCCGAGCAGACTTCATATTTGTAGGTCATGAGAAAGGAAAGGGTACTTTCTAGATGGTTGAGTGGAAATTGGTAGCACTTGGTGGAGGATCCAGACATGGTGTTAGGGCCGTTTTGTGGATTGTGGTTGTTGTCCTTATTTTGGGTTATTTTTCACTCTTGCACTTGTAGTATGACATGACAAATGTACTTTTGGAAATGGTTGAAATACATGTTCCCTATTTATTTGTTGTTGTTTTAACTATTTCATTTATTTTTGTTGGGTCATACTCTGAAAGAATGGGGGTATAGTCTCCCCACTTGACCCCATAGACCCCCGTTGCTTGTCGGTAGCCTTTGGCATACAGGGATGTGCATTTAAAGTCATGTAACCACCCATCTTGGAGCACCAGTTTAGTGGTTTCTGGGTCAGGGATGTAACAAAGTGTTATCATATGAGGTATTTCTTCTCCTTCCTTGAGGTATTGTTATTTGGTATAGGTTTCCAAGGGTTAAGATGTGTTAGGACATGGTAATGAGCTCATGCTTGGGAGTAGCTAACCCGGGTATGGGGGAAAACCCAAGTCACCCTGGGTGGGAAATGTTGTTCTTGGTTGTCTGTTGTTACTGTTGATGATACATCACCATTGCGTGATGCAAATGTGGTTTGACGTGAATATTTTATGATATTTGGCTCGTGACCTTAACAGCATGAGAATTTTCATTCATGCATCATTGTAGGCACCTAGAGAGATAGGTGGCATGCATCGTGTTAGGCACATGCACGGGATGAGTGTGTGAGACATGAAGTTAGGGTGCATCATGCATTTCATTAAACCAAGAAATAATGAAAAGAATGAAATAAAACAAGTGGGTAAATGATTTTTAATGAAACATAATGGTTTGAAATGAAGTGTAAAACGTTTTGTAAAATGTTGTGTGAGTTGGGTGATAGTGCATGGTTGTTTACCCCATGTGGACCATGGCCCGCTGAAGGGATGACAAGGGAGGTGAATTTAAGGTGCTAATGTTGTTAAATTAGCATATGAAAATGGGTTGTTGTAACTAGTAAAGAGATTTTTGAGGAATTCGTGAATGTTTTATGGTATGCATGCAAAATATCGTGTCTGGAAATGTAGTGAAATGCCGCCACGACGTTGGTTACTAGTTGGGAAATGAGAGGATGTTGCTAAGAACACTCCTCCAGTATAGGAGAAAGAAAATGTGGCGATCCATGAAGGTAGAGAAGACTAGTTCCGAGAGAACATGGATTGCCTTATGCAGATGAAGGATCGGGACCCAGGGCAGGTTGCACCGAGTATGTTTGAGTTGACCAAGGAATTATAGATGCAACACCCTCCGACCTTCACCGAAGATGGTGGGCTAGAGGAAGCGGAGTTCTAGTTAGAGTCTATACAGAAAATACTAGATCATCTAGAGAACCTTGTTGAAAATCAAGTAAATATGGTCATTTATTTGTTGCGAGGAAAGTCAAGGCATTGCTGGGACATTCAGGATCAGACCGAGCAGGATGAGGGGATGTCGTGGAACGTTTTCCAGGTCAAGTTTCTGGAGCATTTTTTACCCAGAGACTTTGAGGCAGGACCGGGATATAGAGTTTATGATCTTGACTCAGGGATCTCTCTCGGGGATGGACTGTGCTAGTCGCTTCACTGATTTACGAGGCTTCGTCCCAATGTTATTTGGTGATGAAGCAGTGATATCAAGGTGTTTCTAGGATGGGTTGAGACATGAGATTAGGTGTCAAGTAAATATCTTCCTCTTGAAGAAGTTTGTAGAGGTGATGGATCATGCAATTATCTCTAAAAAATATGAAGGGAGCTTTGGGTGGTGGGCTTTTTGTGCCATATGGGTGGAAAAGTGGTGCATCTTTTGAAGGTCGGAAGCATCATTTAGAATGTTTCCAGCAAGGTGGTCAGAAGATGGGGTCATCCTATCAGATTTGGAACCAGGTGTTTTGTTATCAGTGAGGCAGGCTGAGGCAAATGCATGGTCAGTGTCCTCGACCTCTAGTTGAGTGTCATTCGTGCGGCAGAATGGGGCATGTGTAGAGGTTCTGTAGTAACCCTCGATAAATGGGTGAACATGATGATGAAAGGCAGGTACCAGGTATGGGAAGGGGATCAGTTTCTCGGCATCAGGTAGGAAGTTGGAGCTTCACAGCCCGTACTGGTAAGGGCAGTGGATGTGGAACTCCAGGGCAAGATCACTCACGCCAGTAGGGTAGTGTTGTGCAGGGTGTTCATGATGGATCCCAGGGTAGAGGGGCATGTCAGCTTCAGGTAGTTCTGTTTGCACCTGATGACGGCAAGGTCGAACCGTCGACTGTTTAAGGTATGATCCTTGTAGCTTCTATGGTTTCTAGTGCGTTGTTTGAAACAGGTGCCACACTCACTTTTTTTCCTGCTCAACATGTGGTACTACCCGGTTTACCTGTGGAGGGGGTGCATGGAGTTATGTCAATTGACACCCCATTGAGAGTGCGGGTTGAGGATATCAAGAAGTGAAAGGGATGTTCCTTGGATGTTGGTGGGTATCATTTTCTATGGGAATTGTTCGTTCTCGAGATGTCAGGTTTGGACCTAATCTTGGGAATGGATTGGTTGGTGTTGTATCGGTCACACATAGACTGTTATCGTCACAGAGTATCATTCAGGTCACTTGATGGCGACGTTTATGTCCACCGTGGCGAATGGGATGTTCGAGTAGGGCGTGCAGGGCTGTTTTTTCAACAGATGAGTGGACACACGGCTTAAGTGGCATGTCTCATTCTTGATGATGATGAGGGAGTGTGGCAATCTAATTTTCCTCTTGTTTTGGATCAGTTTCAGGACGTTTTTCCTGAGGATTTCTCAAGGTTACCCCCTATGAGGGATGTTGACTTCACGATTGAGTTGTTGTCGGGAGTGGAGCCAGTTTCTATTCCATCATACCGAATAGAACCTAAAAAACTCCCGGAACTGAAGGTTCTGATTGAGGAGTTTGAGTGTAATGGGTTTATCAATCCTAGTACGTCTCCTTGGGGACCTCCCGTGCTTTTTTCAAAAAAGGCCGATGGATCGTTGAGGCTGTGTGATGACTATGGGAAGTTGAATCAGATGATAGTGAAAAATCAGTGCCCTATTCCAAGAATTGATGACTTGTTTTATCAGTTGAGGGGTGAATCAGTGTTTTCTATGATTGATCTGAGGTCTAGTTATCATCAGTTGAGGGTGAGGTCTTCTGACGTACCACAGAAAGCCTTCCGGTGCCCGTATGGGTTGTTTAAGTTTGTGGTAATTCCTTTCCACTTCACCAATGCACCAGTGGTGTTTATGGATTTTATGAATCGAATCTTTCATCCCTATGTAGATCAGTTTGTGGATGTATTTGTTGATTATATCTTATTGTACTTGAAAACTCACGATGATCATGCCCAACTTCTTAATATTTTCGTGGGTAGGCTAAGAGAGCATCAGCTATATGCCATGCTATCAAAGTATCAATTCTTTATCGGTGAGTTGAATTTTCTAGGTCACATCATCTAGGAGGTAGGTGTGACAGTGTATCCAGATAAAGTGCAAGCAGTTGTATCCTATGAGCAGCCCAACAGTGTTTCTGATGTTCGGAGTTTTCTGGGTTTGGCCAGGTATTATCGAAGGTTCATTCAGGATTTATCTCGCTTGGCAGCACCACTCTTAAGCTTGACCAAGAAAGGAATCATGTTTGAGTGGTCTGAGGCTTGTGATAATTCCTTCCATAAGTTGAATAAGTGGTAGACAACCGCACCTATCTTGATCTTACGTGAGACGGTTAAGAGGTACATCGTGTTTTGTGATGCATCCGGAATCGGACATGGGGTTGTGTTGATGCAGGATGAGTGGTTCGTGGATTATGGGTCATGGTAGTTGAGACCCCATGAGAAGAACTATCCCACTCATGATCGTGAGTTTTCTGCAGTAGTGTACACCTTGACGTGCTAGAGGAACTATCTGTTGGGAGAACGAATTACCATGTTTACCGACCATAAGATCCTAAAGTATATCTTCTCACAGTGGGATCTGAATCTTCGACAGCAAAGATCCATTTAATATCTCTAGTCATTTGACTTTGAGTTGGTGTAAACGTCGGGAATGGTAAATAGTGTTGTAGATGGTCTGAGCAGGAAGTATCAGAATCAGGTGGTTCAGGATTCCAGCAGTGAGTGGAAGGTGATGGATTTGTATGCAGAAATTCTCTTGGAGGTGGAGGAGGAGAGTGGTCAGGCCACTTTTGCTTTCTTAACGATCGAGTCGATGCTTTTGAGTCAAGTTAAGGAAGGTAAGCTTGATGATCCTGAGTGTTTGAACATGAAGGAAAAGCTTAATGGTGGGGAGATACCTTCTGGTTGGGTCATCGACGCGCAAGGTGTTGTTCGGGATCAGGATCGTGTGATTGTGCCAAAGTGTGTGCGAGAAGAGTTGAATCGTGAATTCCATGCATTAAAGTGGGAATTGCATCATGTTTTGACCAAGATGTATCGTGATCTCCGAAGGCTATTTTGGTGGCCTAGAATAAAGAAGGAAGTTGCGGACTTTGTGGCACGGTTCCTTACATGTCAGCAGGTGAAGGTCGAGCATCAATGCCCAGGTGGTTTGTTGCATCCATTTCCCATTTCTAAATGGAATTGGGGTGATTTAACAATAGATTTTATCGTGGGTATTCCAAGGAAGCCACAGAAGAATGATGCAATCTGGGTGATTGTGGATCGGTTAACGAAGGTGACTCATTTCTTACAGATTCATGTTACCTTTACAGTTGACCAGTTGGGTGACCTGTATGTTCAGGAGATAGTGTGGTTGCATGGTGTTCCAAAAACCATAGTTTTAGAATGAGATCTGTGTTTCATGTCGCATTTCTATAAAGTGTTACAGAAGGCGCTTGGTACATAGGTGTTTTTGAGTACATCTTTCCACCCGCAGACGGATGGGCAGTCAGAGCGTACGATCCAAGTGTTGGAAGACATGTTATGAGCTTGTGTATTGGACTTTGGTGGTTCTTGGGAGAGGAACCTATCATTATTTGAGTTTTCCTAAAACAAAAAATTTCATGCTACAATTTATATGGCTCCGTTTGAGGCACTCTACGGGAGGCCATGTAGATCTCCGTTGTGTTGGAAAGAGGCTAGTGAATCTGACTTGTTGGGGCCATGTATCATGCAGGAGACTTCAGAGAGAGTTATGTTAATTAGTAAGAAGATGGATATGGCTCAGAGTAGACAAAATTAATATGCATATCGGAGGTGTATAACTCTTGAGTTTGCAGTGGGTGATGAAGTGTTCCTTCAGGTGTCTCAAAGGTTGGGTCACCGTCGAATTTGAAGGCATGGTATGATGGCACCCAGGTATGTGAGACCTTTTGAGATTGTGGAAAGGATCGGACCAGTGGATTATCGATTAGATCTTCCATAGTGGTATGGTGGGATGAATGATGTGTTTCATGTGTCGCACCTTCGATGGTATCACCCTGACCCATCTCACGTTGTTGACGTGGAGGATGTGGAGCTTGAGGCTAATGCGTCCATTGAGCAGCAACAGGTTCATGTGGTGGATTGTATTGAAAAGGTCTTGTGAGGCAAGGTTGTGCCATTAGTGTGAGTAATATGGAAACATGGGAATGTTCAGGAAGAATCTTGGGAGCGGGAATCAGATATGCGGTCTCAGTGGCCCGAACTCTTTTCTTCGGAGGAGCAATGAGGCTTGGGAACTCAGCTCGAGGATGAGCCATTATAAGGTGGGGAGGTTGTCTGATCCCAGTTTATAGAAGGATTTTTTTGTTATGTTTTGGTTAAATCCCTATTTTTGGGTTTCAAGGGATGTCTTCTGAATGTATGAGATTTCGTGTGGGTGTTTCAGGGGATCGGGGCATGGAAGAAAGGAAACCAGGGCAAGACAGTCTAGGGCGCACGGCCTGTGCACGGCCAGGGCAAACCGTGCGGCCTGCCTAGGTAAATCGTGAAACCCTTCTCATCCAGATAGTAGCGTTCACACGGTTTGCGCACGGTTTGTCAAACCGTGGGGCTAAACCGTGAGACAACTAAAAGTTGGGAAAAATTACAAGTTTTCCACTCCCAGATTTTATCAACCCATTCGGGTTTTCCTCTCATTTCCCTACTCATCACCATAGGAATGAACCAAATCACCCAAGAGCTCCAAGAGATCGATCTCCCTTGTTTATAAGGTGTTTTTGGTGCCGTTGGTTGCGGATCAAATCTCCAAGTTAGGATATTCCCATCCTTGATTTTCTTTTTGGTTTAGGGTTAGTACCTTCTCTCCCTCGTGTTATGAAGCTCTAAAACCCTATCTTTTGGGTGTGTTCTAGGTTGATGCTCCAAAGGTTGGTCGGATCGAGGTCTGAGGACTCGATTGAGGGAGCATTCAACCGTGGGTTTGAGGTAGTTGGTCTACAAGTGTTATCCCATAGTTATTTGGGTATTTGTGCAAATTTAGATGTGTTCTTGATTTCCCTTGGTTATGTTTTGAATAACCTTGACATGTTTTGTAATATTGGTATTTAAAATAGTAAATGGAATCTCTCACGATACCCATGGGATGCATTGGGAATGACTTGACCTAATTGGGGCCATCTATGGGATGTCCAGGCTCTTCCTGGACATAGGGAATGTGATTGAACAAGTGACCTGGTTGTAATAACGGGTAGAGACCTTGATGAATATGTTGTCATGTTTGGTTGAACTTGGAATAGAATTTAGGTGGTGCACCTTGACTTGGTAATAACCTGAGGGTTATATGGAATGGGTTGAAAGGTTGATTCATGGGAATGATGAACGTGTTAAATGGGTTAATGTGTAAACTGATTTAAAGACCATAATGGGATAGATTATGAGTCTAGTGTTGAATACATAGTGAGATAAGCATTACACATGTCAATTGGGTAATTGTTAAATGATGTGAAATGGTAATGTGTTAATGGGTTAAGGCATGATGTGGATTCCCATGCGGGGTGTTTTAAATAGTGTTTGCCGAAGGGAAATTATTTGGATGGTTGATATTTACTTATATATATAATAATGTGCACATGGCTTGGTAAAGTGGTGTATGTGTAACAGCCCGAAATTTTGAATAAATCTTGTTTCCTAATTTCATGTGTTATTTTATTTTATTTTTATACTCAACAAAAATGTTTTATTTGATAAACATGATTATAATTAAAATGAGACCATTGGGTTCTGACTGTTATATGACCATTGGTCAATATGACTACTTTGAACAAAATGTTTGGATTATTGTCTCTAAATACAAGTAATCTTGGTTAATTATTATAGAAAGAAGATTCGATGGCCTCACCTAGTAGTCTTGGACCGATCGAAGCCCATCTAATAGAACTTGGGAAGGAGGTATCACCATTGGGCTTTGCTGTGGACCAAACCCAAGCCGAACTTCATCATGTGAAGCTAGAACGGAATCGCCTTCGCGAGAAGTTCAAACTGATAGAAATTATTACTCGGGCAATGTTGGCCGAGCCTCCCTCGGACTCTCTCACCGTAGCACACCTTACACTCAGGTCCTATGCTGGTGTGATAAGGGGCTATGTAAGGAGACCATAACTGCCTTGTGTAATACTTTGTTTTAAATAAAAATTGGGATTTCTTCTTATGATGAAGTTTATGAATTTTCAAATGACCGGATAAATATAGTATGCATATTTTTGATGAATTTTAGAAAAAGGATTTTTTAAAAATGTTTATGTAAACCTTAAATAATTAAAAATGTGTAATGATTTTCAAAAAATGGTCTTCTACAATTATGTTCAGTACAAAATCTGGAGTCTAATAAGATCAACTTAATTTTTGATGAATAGTAAATTATGAATAGTGATTTTATGATTAGGATTAGTAATATGACCAAATGGATTAGTAATCTCACTTAAAGAAAGTTTTAAAATAATCTAGGCACCTTGATTAAGTAATGTGATTCAATAAAATGGTTAAATAACAGTTTCATAAATTATTATTCAAGTATTAGTTTTTCAGGTGAATAGTTTTTTTTAATTAAAAATTAAATTAAAAATATTTAGAAAATTATTTTTATAAAATGGATTTCATTTTTGAACTCAGAGCACCGATATTATGTTATGGTAATTTTTGTGGTTTTTTTCTGAAAAAATGAATTTTCGGTAAATAGTGTATTTATTTAAAAAACAAATTAAAAATATTTAGAAAATTATTTGTATAAAATGGAGTTCATTTTTGAAATCAGAGCATTGATATTTGATTAAGGTGAAATTTTGGGATCTTTCTGAGAAAGTTGAATTTTCAGTGAATAGTGAAAATACAATTTTAGGGTTTCGGTATATTTAATGACATCATAACTGTGTCATGATGATGTCATGAGTTTTTTTAAGGGTTGGCCGGCCAAGGGTAATGAATTATTGTGTGGGGTTCCCCATGTGTCCTAACTTTATGGGAAGTACCATGGGAGGGCCCAAGCTTTTGAGAAAACCACTTTTGAGGTGTCCCTTGGCCATTAATGCCTTGTCCCCTCACTTTCCCTATAAATACCAAGCCCTCCTCTCATCCATTCGACTCCCCACTCTTCCCCAACGAATTTATGGTCTCATTAACTCCCATGGAGTCCTCCCAAGGTGCCCCCAATCCCTCAAGGTCCCATACTTTGAGGTTTAAGAGTTACATTTTAAGGTAAGGGATCCGACCTCTCTCTTTCATTTCAAGTAATCTCTTTTATGTCATTCCTTTTATGCTACATGTTCTTATGTTGGAGGATGTTCTTTTATACTCCTCTTACTGCCATTTCTATGTTCAAATAATGAAATATCCCCTCTTACTCTCATTATTTCATTTTATGAAGTTTTAAGTGGCGCCGTTAGGCTGCCGAAATTTTTGTAACAGTTTCTTTCTCCCTTCTCATTTTTCAAGATCTATTTTCATGTAAAGTATTTCAATTTCCTTTTTGTTATGTTGGGGTATGATCTCTATATCTATCATACTGGACTCTTATGTTCATATTATGAGAGACCCCATTTGATCTCTTCAATTTAGTATTTTGAAGTTTTAAGTGGCGCCGTTAGGCTGCCGAATTTTTAAGTGGTTCTTCACCCTTCTGGTTTTGAAGTTCTACTTTCATGTCAATTATTTCAAGTTCCTTTTTGTTATGTTGGGGTATGATCTCTATATCTATCATACTAGAATCTTATGTTCATATGATGAGAGACCCCATTTTATCTCTTCAATTCAGTATTTTGATGTTTTAAGTGGCGCCGTTAGGCTGCCGAATTTTTAGGGGATTCTTTCACCCTTCTCATTCTTTTCAAAGTTCTACTTTCATGTCAAGTCTTTCAAGCTCCTTTTTAATTATGTTGGGGAATTTCATCTATATTTATCATAATGAACTCTTATTTTCACATGATGAGATACCCTATTTGATCTTTTCAAATCATTTTTGTTGAAGTTTAAGTAACGCCGTTGGGCTGCCGAACTTTCATAAGAGAAATCTAATTTTTGTCTTCCTTCCATGTTTTTCATTTCAAATGGTATGTCCTTGAAATTTCATTACCATGATCATGTATCCTTCTTATTCTGTCCATATACTGTTTTATGGGTCATTTATGAATGTTTGACCCATTTTCCCTCTCCTTTTAATGTCTTCTAAAACCTCGTAACATAGCTGTTATGCTGCAGAATTTCCGTCTCAAAATGTATCTCTCTTTTTCTAAAGATATTTTATATTATTAAGTGAATACTCAAAGCTATTTATTCTAAAGGGGTATTCACATATATACCAAAATGTTATATTTTAAATTCTGGGATTTACATACATGAGACCCACCTTCCTTTTTTGTGGGTTTTAAAGTGACGAAAAGATCATGTCTTTAAAGCAGTTTTTAAAACGTTGTGATTATGAAATGAAACCCATTTATTTTATTATATATGGGTTATTTATGAAATGTTTGATCATGATATATGTGGATCACATGATAATAAAGGAAAATTTAAGGGTGTGCCCTGATAGCCCTCCAATGCATTGGGTAATGATGTAACCACTAGAGATTACAATTTTCACGATACCTTGGTGAATAACCTTGGTAATTTTCAAATGACACCTTGGGGATGGACCTTGGTGATATGTTCATGATTTTATATGTTAAATGATGTAGCCACATCTTCAAGTTATGAAAAATGTTACTTTTATTATGATATATCTCATGATTTATTTCTCATGCCTTAAAGTTCTTTTCATTACCTTATTGAAGTATCTCAAGTTCACATGTAAAATGTTTCTCTTGTTTTCCTTACTGGGCCTTCTGCTCACCCTCTCCTTTGATGTATGTCCCCAGGTTCTGAGATGCAGTAATGAACCTAGGATGAACATAAGGAGAAGCCTTTCAAGTGTTTATGAAGAATGTTTTTTTTGTTGTTTCATGTTTTAAGTTCTTGGTTTCCCAGACACTAAACCTTAAAGATACTCGGTTTTGTAAAATGTAATGAATGTTTATGTGATAAAAAGGCGGGATGCTATAGTTGGTATCAAAGGATGGTTTAGTTATTTGTGGAAATTAGGATATGAAAACTTTAGGAAGAAGCCTATAGAGAAGTTAAAATATTGGAAATCTTCCTGGTATTTTGGTGAGTATTGAGTAAGGGGTTGCCAAGCAAATACATCCCTGTCTGGATACGAGCAGGTAGAGGTGGATCTGGCACAGATGTACATAGGGGTAAAACCCGAAAACACCGCTTTTAGCTAGACTTGAACGGGAACTGGTACACGACAACGGGCCTTGCTGCACTCTTGGTTACGACACTCCCGAGGGATATGCTTTGGTAAATTCATAAGCTTAGTATGAACCATTGTTAAAGAAACAAAGATAAAATAAAATAAAGATTCAAAAAAGAATATATGATCATGGATTACCTAGATGGGAACCTATGGTATCACATGTTAGGGTATACTTTTCAACTACAAGTTATCCTTATATGCTTTAAGTTTCTTTTCATGATTATTGGCTAAGTATTTAAGCCCCTAATTATAGTTCTTTTCATAGTTAATGGCGGGAAATGGAAGAACATGTCTCAACAACCAATGTGATTGGAAATGCTACGATTGCCGTATTAATATGACAGAGATGATTAGGGGATTAAAATATGATTTTTATTTTGGAAGACGTTCACTATTTTGGGGACCCTATATGATCGAGGTAAATAGATTACAATGGTATTTTCATTGAGGAGTAAGGTTGACTTATATTTGAAGAATCTCTGAATTTAAGGTGGACTTATAGTAATTTAGGTTACTTATGGGAATGATTAACCTATCTTGGGTTAAATATTTTTAGGTTAGATACTTTTGTTATAAGATGTTAGGAGTGGTTGATGTTGTTTGGAGATGAACAATGAAGTTTATTTTGGAAGACTATGTTATCAAATCCTTCTTGTATTTGGGTTTCAATCTTAGTTTGGTTTATTTTGAGGAATTTTAAGGACCGTTATTTATGGAATGGACTATGATGAAATTTGGGTAGTACCATGGAACTTTGAAGATTTAAAAGTAGTTTCCATTCCTATGAGATTATTTCTTTTTGAAGAGTTGTTTTACCTTACCCTTTCGGTTTTTGGGATAATGTTTAAATATGAAAGAAATATATAGTTAATATTTTGTGGATTATGTGATTCTATATAAGATGATTCTTGTGTTTTGATGAGACCAAGTAGTTTTTAGTTTAGATAAAAGATTAGTTTTGGGTAGAAACTTATTAAAGGATGAAACATTACATGAAGGTAGATATATTTCCTTATGTTTTTGTTCTATGTTGTAAATGAATTCCTCAAAGTAATGAAAAGGAACGTAAAACAAAAACGTTTTTGGTTTACATTTCCTACTAGGTAATCAAATACCTCTTGCACAAATCATAATTTTGGGATTTTCTGGTGGTTAACTTCCTCCTAATCATGTTTTCTATCACTCTCCTTTAGGACGTGACCCTTTGTTTTCTCCTCCATGTCCATGCTTCCTACATGGAATCCTAGTATGAGTAAACTCATGTGGCCTTTGTACTTCCTTTTCTTTCATTTAAAGTAATGGTGTCACAGACTCTTTTTCCGACGTGGGACTTTCAATGAAATTTCAAAACCCAATTTTTAAAATTGCGAGTACGCAATTTCTTAAGGGGGGAAGATTGTAACAGCCTAAAATTTTGAATAAATCTTGTTTCCTAATTTCATGTGTTATTTTATTTTATTTTTATACTCAACAAAAATGTTTTATTTGATAAACATGATAATAATTAAAATGAGACCATTGGGTTCTGACTGTTATATGACCATTGGTCAATATGACCTCTTTGAACAAAATGTTTTGATTATTGTCTCTAAATACAAGTTATCTTGGTTAATTATTTTAGAAAGAAGATTCGATGGCCTCACCTAGTAGTCTTGGACCGATCGAAGCCCATCTAACAGAACTTGGGAAGGAGATAGCACCATTGGGCTTTGCTGTGGACCAAACCCAAGCCGAACTTCATCATGTGAAGCTAGAACGGAATTGCCTTCGCGAGAAGTTCAAATTGATAGAAATTATTACTCGGGCAATGTTGGCCGAGCCTCCCTCGGACTCTCTCACCTTAGCACACCATACACTTAGGTCCTATGCTGGTGTGACAAGGGGCTATATAAGGAGACCGTAACTACCTTGTGTAATACTTTGTTTTAAATAAAAATTGGGATTTCTTCTTATGATGAAGTTTATGAATTTTCAAATGACCGGATAAATATAGTATGCATATTTTTGATGAATTTTAGAAAAATGATTTTTTAAAAATGTTTATGTAAAACTTAAATAATTAAAAATGTGTAATGATTTTCAAAAAATGGTCTTCTACAATTATGTTCAGTACAAAATTTGGAGTCTAATAAGATCAACTTGATGTTTGATGAATAGTAAATTATGAATAGTGATTTTATGATTAGGATTAGTAATATGACCAAATGGATTAGTAATCTCACTTAAAGAAAGTTTTAAAATAATATAGGCACCTTGATTAAGTAATGTGATTCAATAAAATGGTTAAATAACGGTTTCATAAATTATTATTCAAGTATTAGTTTTTCAGGTGAATAGTTTTTTTTAATTAAAAATTAAATTAAAAATATTTAGAAAAATATTTTTATAAAATGGATTTCATTTTTGAACTCATAGCACCGATATTATGTTATGGTAATTTTTGTGGTTTTTTCTGAAAAAATGAATTTTCGGTGAATAGTGTATTTATTTAAAAAATAAATTAAAAATATTTAGAAAATTATTTGTATAAAATGGAGTTCATTTTTGAAATCAGAGCATTGATATTTGATTAAGGTGAAATTTTGGGATCTTTCTGAGGATGTTGAATTTTCAGTGAATAGTGAAAATACAGTTTTAGGGTTTCGGTATATTTAATGACATCATAACTGTGTCATGATGATGTCATGAGTTTTTTTAAGGGTTGGCCGGCCAAGGGTAATGAATTATTGTGCGGGGTTCCCCATGTGGCCTAACTTTATGGGAAGTACCATGGGAGGGCCCAAGCTTTTGAGAAAACCACTTTTGAGGTGTCCCTTGGCCATTAATGCCTTGTCCCCTCACTTTCCCTATAAATACCAAGCCCTCCTCTCATCCATTCGACTCCCCACTCTTCCCCAACGTATTTCTGGTGTCATTACCTCCCAAGGAGTCCTCCCAAGGTGCCCACAAGCCCTCAAGGTCCCATACTTTGAGGTTTAAGAGTTACATTTTAAGGTAAGGGATCCGACCTCACTCTTTCATTTCAAGTAATCTCTTTTATGTCATTCCTTTTAGGCTACATGTTCTTATGTTGTAGGATGTTCTTTTATACTCCTCTTACTACCCTTTCTATGTTCATATAATGAGAGATCCCCTCTTACTCTCATTATTTCGTTTTATGATGTTTTAAGTGGCGCCGTTAGGCTGCCGAAATTTTTGTAACAGTTTGTTTCTCCCTTCTCATTTTTCAAGATCTATTTTCATGTAAAGTATTTCAATTTCCTTTTTGTTATGTTGGGGTATTATCTCTATATCTATCATATTGGACTCTTATGTTCATATGATGAGAGACCCCATTTGATCTCTTCAATTTAGTATTTTGAAGTTTTAAGTGGCGCCGTTAGGCTGCCGAATTTTTAACGGGTTCTTCACCCTTCTCGTTTTGAAGTTCTACTTTCATGTCAATTATTTCAAGTTCTTTTTCGTTATGTTGGGGTATGATCTCTATATCTATCATACTGGACTCTTATTTTCATATGATGAGAGACCCCATTTGATCTCTTCAATTCAGTATTTTTAAGTTTTAAGTGGCGCCGTTAGGCTGCTGAATTTTTAGGGGATTCTTTCACCCTTCTCATTCTTTTCAAAGTTCTACTTTCATGTCAATTCTTTCAAGCTCCTTTTTAATTATGTTGGGGCATTGTATCTATATTTATCATACGGAACTCTTATTTTCACATGATGAGAGACCCTATTTGATCTTTTCAAATCATTTTTGTTGAAGTTTAAGTAACGCCGTTGGGCTACCGAACTTTCATAAGAGAAATCTAATTTTTGTCTTCCTTCCATGTTTTTCATTTCAAATGGCATGTCCTTGAAATTTCATTACCATGATCATGTATCCTTCTTATTCTGTCCATCTACTGTTTTATGGGTCATTTATGAATGTTTGACCCATTTTCCCTCTCCTTTTAATGTCTTCTAAAACCTCGTAACATATCCGTTATGCTGCAGAATTTCCGTCTCAAAATGTCTCTCTCTTTTTCTAAAGTTATTTTATATTATTAAGTGAATACTCAAAGCTCTTTCTTCTAAAGGGGTATTCACATATATACCAAAATGTTCTATTTTAAATTCTGGGATTTACATACATGAGACCCACCTTCCTTTTTTGTGGGTTTTAAAGTGACGTAAAGATCATGTCTTTAAAGCAGTTTTTAAAACGTTGTGATTATGAAATGAAACCCATTTATTTTATGCTATATGGGTTATTTATGAAATGTTTTATGATGATATATGTGGCTCATCTGATAATAAAGGCAAATTTAAGGGTGCGCACTGATAGCGCTCCAATGCATTGGGTAATGATGTAACCACTAGAGATTACAATTTTCATGATACCTTGGTGAATAACCTTGGTAATTTTCAAATGACACCTTGGGGATGGACCTTGGTGATATGTTCATGATTTTCTATGTTAAATGATGTAGCCACATCTTCATGTTATGAAAAATGTTACTTTTATTATGATATATCTCATGATTTCTTTCTCATGACTTAAAGTTCTTTTCATTACCTTATTGAAGTATCTCAAGTTCACATGTAAAATGTTTCTCTTGTTTTCCTTATTGGGCCTTCTGCTCACCCTCTCCTTTGATGTATGTCCCCAGGTTCTGAGATGCAGTAATGAACCTAGGATGAACATAAGGAGAAGCCTTTCAAGTGTTTATAAAGAATGTTTTTTTTGTTGTTTCATGTTTTAAGTTCTTGGTTTCCAATACACTAAACCTTAATGATCCTCGGTTTTGTAAAATGTAATGAATGTTTATGTGATAAAAAGGCAGGATGCTATAGTATGAATTTAGGATCTACACCCAAGGGTCAAGTGAAGACTGATGATCTGAACACCAACCTAAATCCATAGGTTAGGAATGAGAAGTGAAGATCTATTCTCCTAACGATTGCATCCACCCAGACTGAGGCTTCGAGGTGAGGATATGGTTACATCCACCCAGACTAAGGCTTCGAGGTGAGAATATAGTTGCTATGAGGGGGGAGGGTGGTTAGTCTTAGTGAGATAGGATAACGATGGGTTCACCCTCTTGCATGGGATTGTTGGCCTTAGACTCATGTATCATAATGTATGTGATTAACCCCTTAAAATGTAATGAATGGTAATGGAAGTGGCAATGTCCTTGGATTTGAAATTATTAATGGAACCTCAAGTAATTACATGGTAATTATCATTCATATTAATTTTTCATGAAATACATGTTTATATTGGATATTTATAGATACTGTTGGTGGTGGCCTTCTTATTTGTACTCAAACCCTTCTCAGGCCGTGGTTGGGTTCCTGAGTAGACATCATGTTTGCAGGCCAGAAAAAGGTCAAGGGTCCTTGCTAGATAGTTGAGTGGACATGGGTAGCACTTGGTGGAGAATCCAGACTTGGTGTCGGGATCATTTTGGGGATTGTGGATGTTGTCCTGGTTATGGGTTATTGTTCACTCTTGCACTTGTAGTATGACATGACATATTTTTTTAAATGGTTGATATACAGGTTCCCTATTTTGTTGTTGTTTTTTCCACTATTTGGTTTATTTCTGTTGTTTATTACTCTGATATAAAGGGGGTTTAGTCTCCCCACATGACCCCATAGACCCCTGTTACTTGTCATTAGCCTTTGGCATACGAGGAGGCACGTTAAGGTCATGTAACCACCTGGCTTGGAGCACCGGTTTAGTGGCTTCCAGGTCATGAACGTTACACCTACCCTGACACATGGAGGAGTACTAGATCCCAAAATTGAGGATGATTTCAGTTCCCATGGGGGATTACATTAACTCAGTGTATCAGATGAATAATTATTATCTATAATGTGTATTTTAATTAAGGTATCTCTTCAAAAAATATATATAGTGTGATGTTCCATGATATATAGGGTATTAATAACTCAAATACAAATATAAATTTTTAACCACAACTTTTTATCTCTTTAGTGAATCTATGAACCTTAAACATTAATAATTATTCTATGAATATCTTCTAATGACCAATGGAATAATATTGTTGTGTTATACATGAGATAATGCACATAATAAACAAATAATATGTCTAACACAATTATAATGATGAATATTCATGATGAAAAAAATATGTGGCACAATACATGCTGGTTCATGTAGTATAAACAGTGTGTAAGGATCATGGTCAAAGCTATTCATATACCACCACATCATAACTTCTAAAAAATCCATACACATTATGAGCCTTGTATGGTACACATCATTTATAAATTAGTGGTCTGAAATTTAATCTGATTTATGGAAAGTAATTCCATGTCATCTTTATAAAGACCAAATAATGTGTAATATTGTATATGGAATGAAGTGAACTATAAATGATGCTCCGAATAATACTTATTGAGTGATTCAAACAATAAAATAATGTACGCATAATTAATATTCATTCTATTATTATTATCACTATGTTAAATAGAATTTATGAGTGGTTTATAATAATTTTTTTTACTATATAGGTTAGGAATGTATGTGTAGTATATAATGAGACACTTAGTAAGGTTGTACATTACTTGTGACATGGAGTCACATGATTTCTTATTTTCAAAATTCTATAATTTTCCCACATTGGAATAATTACAAGATATAATTGGATGAAAAACAATTTGATATTCATTTATATTTAATACATAGTATATAAAATTATATGTCATGTTTTTTAGGTAAATACATTGTGTAATTTTATATTTTAATAGAACTATTCTTTACATGTAGTGACGTCAGTTATTTCCATGAAAATCGACTATGCTTATATGTCGACTAACCTATAAGATCATAGTAAAAAATAACATGGATAAAAACTATGAAACCATTTTCATTCATTTTTAACTTATATTATCACAATCATCATATCAAACACAAAACCATCACTTGATCAATAATGCATGCTCAATTTTATAGTTCCTCAGATTTATTTCATTATAGAATAAAATACCGTATTCCAAATCATGCATTAATAATGAGAGAATAATTTTAATTAGGGAGGTGGATATAGATACACCCAACCACTCAAATTTGGTTTCTTATTTAGTTTTATCTAATGAAATGATTATTAGAAAAGGATAAAATTTCATTCATAGTGAAAAAATGTTAATAAGATACAATTATAAGATAAAAAATTTGCCTCTGAAAAAATAACATATACAATTTTAATTTCAAATTTAAAAATAATAATATTAAAAAATATCCACCATGAACATTATTTTCAGAACAAATACAATAATTTGTAAAACAAAAATTATTAAAATAAAAGAGGCTTTATCTTGACAGTCTCCCTATGTTGCATAATTTTTTAACAACTTAAAAGGCACGATTAGATGAAAATTAAAATCAATTGGAAAATATAATATTCACCATGCATTGAAAAAATATATAATTTTATTATTTATTTTTATTCCTTTTAAAAATACAATATTTTTCCATGATATATAATCCATTAAAATTATATTCACCCAATGAATTTGTTTTGAGAATGATATATGTATTATTTTAATGTTTCGTGAGATATAAAACAATAATATATATAAATAATATTTTTTTATAAATTTCAATTATAATAACTTTTTATGCATAAATAATTTCAACATGAAAATGATTTAATAAATTTTTTTATTGAAATAATTTTTCTTTGATTTCTTCTAAAATTTCTAGTAGTAAAATCCATTATTTTGCCAACCATTGAAGATAATTTTTTTAATTGTTCAAAAATCATGAATAATTATACTAATTTTTTTGATAAAAATATATATTTGATCCCTTAATTATAATTTTCATTTTTAAACTATATATATTTATAGTGATTTGATCATGGGAGGTAGAAGATCAAATCACACTAAATAAAAAAGATAAATAATACAAAAAGAAATCATTCATTTTTAGAAATTCTATATGTTTGATGATCAACATAAAATTTCATGGTTGATTCCACCATCATTATGAGGAACAAAAATATTGAATAACATCAGGATTATATTTTTCTAGAAAAAAAATATAAATTTCACTACAAGAATATTGATTAATGTGGAATAAATTCATAGAATTCATATCTTCTCGGATTAGATCTTGTAAAATTCGAGTTTGTTAAATTAATTTCCTAATATCAATATTAAATTTATATTTATCAAACATTGAATATAGATCCCTTATAATTATAATCATTCAACTTTACTAGTGGTGAAATAATGAATAAAATGTGAAGTTCTATATTCTCCCTAATCATTAAAAGAATATTTGTATCATCTCATTATATTACCTAATACAAGTCGCCACCTCATAAATAATTTTTTTATAATAATAATTTCTTATTTACTTTAAATAACATTAATTATTGGTCTAAAGGATCTACCACATTGAATGAAAATTATTCCCCATAGAATAATAACGTCATTTAAAACAGTTAAATTTTTTCGGAATATCTGTTTCATATATTTTTAGGAGTTACTAAATGATCTCACACACATGAAAAAATATAAAAAGATGTTTAAATTTAAATAACTCAACCATAAAGTTATATGATCAGACTTTTTCACTATATTTGTTTTTTTAAATTTTTATAAAAAATTTATAATTAATGATATATAATGTTGATTTATTCAGATCACAAACTCATGGGAAAATTCATTAAATATGTATTAAATATTTAATATTTAAATGAATTAAACCAACTCTTAAAATCACAAATAATCTATCCCAAGGGTACCCAACATTCATAGATTAATGTAAATTTCATAAATTGTTTTAGGATCAAATTATAAGGTAAAATTTCTATTTTTACCCTTTTTATAAAACCCAATAAATGTAACCTAAATTAATATTAATTATCACTTAAGTACCCAATAGTTATAATACATCTCATTAATTTTTTTATTTAAATATCCAGTTATCACTTATGTAGAATTGATATAACTATTATGTAGACATTGGAAAAAATACATGGAATAAAAGTGAGTTGGGTAATTACCTCTATTGAAAAGTGATATTGTTTATTTTCATGAGTATTAAATGTGTTGTTATTTATTTTTATATGTATTTATTATTCATTTGAATATGCTAACTACAATTTTGAATTTATGATCCAGAATAAATTGGTGGGTTGATCTTATAATTATTTCCCAATGTAAATGATTGTCAAAAATATACATAATTTAGAATTTCTCTGTCATCACATTGTATTCATTAACTATTATAAATAGATATTCAATACAAAGGTATTTTTTAGTTTAATGAATAATAATGTGAAATATAAAGAATATTCTAGATAGAAAAATTGATCTATGGTTTTGTAGGATCACTAGGAACCTTGTTGAAATATATTAGGTTACTAGTGGTACATGTTGTGAAATAAGTGTCATTTCAGCTATAATAGGTTCTTGATATAATTAATGGTCATTTGATAGAATTGTTGTTTTTTTTCATTAGGGATTTCAAATATTTTTAGCTCAATAATTATTTTATATAAACAAATTTATTTAATGATTTTACTCATATAAAACATGGTCCTCCACTCACAATATAATTTTTTTCGTTTCTAACCTATGTTCATATACCTTAATCAATTTTTTGAGTTTAAATAGATCCATTATAAAATAATATCTATGGTTATGAAAAACTATGGTAAAAATATAATATTCATTTCTCCCTATTATTTTCAGGGAAGAAAAAATTTATTCTCTTGTCTTAATCATTTTCATAAAAATTATAATATTTATGTGTTTTTCATTTATACTAGATATAGTAGGGGTTTGACCTAGGTGAATATGGGGAAACCATGTAATAATAATTTTTAAATTTATTCTCCAAAATTGTAAATAGTTTAAGTATTATTTATATCATCTTTTATCTTGACCATCTAGTATTCATTGTGAGATATATTCTAGATATTTTATTCACAGTACTACATTTAATTTATTTTTTAGGTGATCCATTCATTCAGCTTTGTACTTAATTTTTCGAACTAACAATGCAATGAAACCTAGTGAGCATAAAAATAACAAGGTTTTCAAAACTATTAATTATTTATATATTACTTTTTGAATATACTAAATTAATTTAGCTAAATTATTCTTCGATTTTGAATTGAATTTTTTAATTTCATATATATTATTTATTTATATTTTTATCATCAATTGCATTCCAACTATGTTATTAATGTTACATATTTTGTTCATATATTCTTTTTAGCTACAAATCCTCACGTATGAATGTTACAGTTTCAATATGTTAAATATGTCCATTTGGAAGGATTAAATGAAGAGGTCTATTTAATTTAATTTGATTCGTATTTATAGTAAAACATTTTAAAATGGTGTATATTTATTTTATATGAAAATACATTATTTAATCCTCCAATATATGAGGAGTGTGGTGGATATGATTTTTTTGCAATTCATTGAATCATTATTCCCCAATAATATTTTTTCGTAGGTGGGATACAATATTTCAATGTGTTATTATGCTTGATTCCACATCCATGTGATTTTTATTACACATGAGCTTGTTATATTCCTTCATATCAATTAATAAGTAGACACATAGGGTTGGTAAACTATGTAAAATGAATAATGATATCATAGTTAAATTATTATAATTTTGATTTATGTTTCATGTAAAATTTAAAATTTATTGGACCATTAAATTTTATTTTTCTTCTACTTTTATTATTTTTTCACATAAACCATGTTTTATTATAACCCATAAGGGGTTGTTTAAATACCAAATACGAGTAATATAATAACAGATACATACACAATCTATTTTTGATACATGTAAATTCTTGATATATGTTATATGGAATGGACAAATATAATCAGGTAGATTAATTTGTTTCAGAACATTGAATTTTGGAGGAAAATATTATAAGAAGGATTATGAAGGTAAATGCGGTATTTCGATGATAATATACAGTGGAGATAAAAATCTTGATGCTTTCATTTTATGTTCCTTAGAGAAAAATTCATCATATCATGTGTGAATAAATGGGTTCTACCAAGTGTCAACCATTTTTAGAAATTATTAATATATTATACATGTGTTATTTATTAAAGTATATACGTAGTGTTTTTTATAATATTATTCATCGAGGATAATGAATAGTTACACATTTCTAATTTACATTACCTTATGTTGTTTGGTCCATTATATACAATAATAACACCCAATTTTCCGTAAAAATATTATATTATTAATTTTAATGATCAATAATTGAAAATAATAACCACTTTGAACATCATTTGACCTTGGATGTTTAATCCATCCACCACTAATCGGTAAGGGTTTATGAGGTATTATAATGATTTAATCCATGTTCTTCTCATGTATTCTCGTCATGGTCATTATAATAAATTATTAGAGTCCTCATTGGTATATTTGGTATGAGGATTATGGTACCCTTGAGATAAAACTATTTAGACTCATAAGGTTACCCATAAATATCCATGATATGCAATGTAATGGTATATTATGTAGTGATAATGGATATTAAAATATAAAAATGTTATATTTTCTTAATTTAGTCTAATGTTATAGAGTCTTGTGTGTAATGTAAACCAGTAGCAGGGATGTACCAAATGGGTATCAGGCCCCATATTATGGTTTTTTCTTTTGGGTTATATACATTATATTTCAAATCAAGTCATTATTCATACTAACTAAAACATTGACAATAATTAAATAGTGTTTTCATATATATTTATTGTTGATGATTACATAATTATTAATTCAAAATGTACTCAATTTATTGATAAATATTTACTTTCATATATTTTTATCAATACTATCAACATTTATTATTAATTCATATAATTAAATTTCATTTAAATGATGTTAGAAAGAATATCAGTGGGTTTTAACTATATTTATGGAAATAGTTAGTTAACCATTATCCATTATGTCATAAAATATGATGAAATACATGTAAATTATAATTAAATTTGTGTGAAGAATCGTGGAGATGGAAAAGTGGATATTCAGAATCAGTATATTATTGTTCCATACATTATAACATATATAATAAAGGATAAAATTTAATTGATAATATCATTTTTTTGTTGATTATTTTTAATATTTTTCCACAACCTATTATATTGTTTGTGGCAGATGTTCATACACCACCAAATTAACTGATGGAGAATCACATTGTTTCAAAAGGAAAATTATTATTACTATAATAATGTATATATATATATACATCAAATGAATACAATGATTTTTCATTCAACATGGGTCTTCTAGTTCTATCATAAAATGATATTTTAAGTTGATGTATCCCCTTTGAAATCTTGGAAAATAATTTTATATATATAATTTATATCTAAAACAACTATATATGCTTGACTATATGAAGGACCCCAAAATTTCCTTGAAGAACATTAAATAAGAATTTATTACTCATTTTTCCTAAATCATTGTTTTTGGTGAAGGCCCATTATTTCATGAAACATATGTAATTCTAAAATATTTCTATATATATTTGATAAAATATATATATTTCCCTTTATATTGTTCATATATTTTCATATGAATGAAATCAAATTCACTACTCATATATATTGGATTAATGAATCAGAAGTATACCATATTAATTCTCATCAATCATCCAGCATTCTCTGGTGTAGTAAACTAAATGGAATAGTAGAGATAGGATATAATGTTGGATCAATAGTAGGTATTTCACTAAAATTTCAAACAATTTCATATAAAAAACAATCAATATCATCCCACCACCTCATACACCTATTCACTACTTAAACTTAGGATATCTATTATAGCATTGGTTCACATCCCTATTAACATAATTCTACTAACTGGAATAACATATCAAAGTTTGTTTTGTTGGGAGAATACACACATTTATTAGAGAAAAAATAATATTGGAAATGACAAAAATCACACACATAAAGATAAATTATTTAATTTTATGCCACCCAGTAATCTATATATAAATAAAAAATATAAACCATGTCAAAATGAATTAACTGTATGCCAATCATGACATAAAGTTAGTCAAAAAAAGTATGTCATATGTTAATTTGAACTCAATGTCTAAAATGAAAAAAATATCAACAAACTAGAATTTATATTATTTCCAAACCCTATATCATATAACATTCCACATCCAAGTAGTCCTATACATAAATCATCATAACATTTACAATTCTAGACTACTATGCTAGTAGAATATTCTATGGCACCCTTGTACAATAGTGGACCTATTATTGTATTGTTAAAACTATCTAGGACACCCAATAAATTTTATAATTATAAATAGTTTAATAAAAATCATATCTAAGTGTTAATTGATAAAAAAACATATCATTATCAACAAAATAAACATAAATAAATAAAACAAATCCAATGATTCCCTTAGTTTTTAATGAAAACTGATGCATGTCACACCATTTTTTGATCCTTATTACTATAAATAATATTGAATATAAATAATTTCTCCTGTGATGATGTTTCTATGAGTATTTCATGTGGAAAAAACATCCCAATAACACCCATAGTTATTTCCAATACACATGATAAAGTAACTAAAAACTCAATTATGTGAGTTTTCTCAGACAAATAATTATCTATTAAATAACATGGGATACCCTCTAATATTTTTTTAAACATTTTGAATATGCTAATAAGATACATAGAACTCCCATATTATGGTTTCATAACTCTTTTCATGATGAAATAGGACATATTGATTCTTCGTATGGTTATTTTCTCAGCCAAAAGTAGAGACTACCTCATACACATTTATTAAATATTATAATGACACACTACTAAGGGATTTTTCATTTATAATATCTAATATTCCCAAAAAAATCATTTTGAGATAATACATTAAAAACAAACTTATGTTTTTCATAATGAACGAAAAAACATCATTTGATTTTACAAGTGTAATTTAAAAAATCTATCATATTTTAATATGTTATCCATATCTGAACATATAAAAACATATTTCATAAATTATTTGTTAAAAACACTTCATACCCTAATAATATGTCCTTTAAAAACAACATGATACAACATTTCATTTTCTATAAACCACTTCTATTGTGTGACATTACAATACATTTTACAAAATCCATTCTATATTATATAACCCTTATGACTTGTAAAATCCTTATTTTTCCATAAAAAGATCATAAAAATTTAATTTCAATAATCCAAAAAATTATATCAACCATCATAAATTATAAATTTTATAGTTTAAATTTAGTAACCGACTATGTTATTTCCAAAACAATTCTATGATAATCGATGATTGTAAAATATTTTTTCATAATGATTGATAAAAATAAAATTACATTTCAAAATCCATGGGAATGTACATTTTTATATTCATGGTTCATTTCTAGAATAGGTTGTTGACTTGGAATCACCCCTTATTCATGGGTTCTTACATCATATGACACACATCTAGGTTAGATGGGATAAAATTAAATTATAAAAACTAGAATTATGTCCTAGCATAATGAAACCATTAAAGAAAACCACCCATGAAATTGAATAATAATAATAAATATTATAGATTATGTATTGGAACCGCCTATATCATTCAAAAAATCACATTCTTAGACAAATATTTGGTTCTTCCTAAAATATGATATGAACAGAAATGCAAGAGTCCACAGAAATATGGAATATTATATTAAAAAGAATAGTGAATACATGATGGTGTAAAAATAAAGGTATACAATCTTGAAGATATTTAGGAATACTTTTGGATCTAAAATGAAGATAGTAGGTGAAAAAACATACCAATGATGCATGAGATCCACTATGGTGGATTAAGAAGGCATAGTTTTAATGTCGTGGTACTATAGGATATGGGATGGGGAATACCATTTAATTTTTATATGGGGGTGGACCTTGGTAAACTATTGTGGTTTCTACAATAACAATGCATCTCAGTAGACCTCCATATAGACAGAGGGACAATTACCTATAACATGGTAATTTCCATGGCACCATCGAATTTGGAGGGGCTCAGTACCATCTAGTCGAGAGTGTAGAAAAATCATTCATCATCACTATCCCATTCCCGAATTTACACTAATTCTATATAACATGAGTCATACTCCACAAAGACTTATGATAAGGTTTGTTAAAAGATACATAAATGAATATAAACTGGTTTGTTACCCTTGATTTGGAGGGGTGTTACAACCACCTGATTATATTTAAGGTCATCCTCAAGAAAAATTTATAACCATCACCAAAAATCATCCACTGAATCAAAAAAAATGTATTCACCTAGTTATGTTTGGGAAAACAATGACTCCACACTATCCTCACAACAAAAAACATCAAATATCCATGGAAGGTGGAACATATTATTTTAACTAGAAAAAACAAAATTCATCATATTAATGGTATCCAATAATTTAAAATGCTCACCAGTCTATATCATGATTAACCACTTAGCAATATTACATGACCAATATGTTGAAGCCATGTCTCCCTTGATGATATTATTTAACTCTATCTCTTAGTTGTCATTATGAAACCAGTTCAACTTGGTTTTTCTCATAGGGATGATGAAATTTCTCATCCTTACAAATTTCATGTTGTCCAACATGATATGGGGTTTTCCAAACCCACTAGAAAATCACAAATGATTCAAAACGTTCCTTGATACTTTATAATAGTTACATTCATACAAAAAAAAATTATATTATATTCCTAAAAAAATTTCCTATCAAGGATAATCAAATAGTTAACCATTGAATCAATTATATCTCAAATTATATCATACCTTAATCATGCCCATAGTAATAATAAACTATTATTTAAATTCATTAATTATATTCCTAAATAAATCTGATGAGTCACAAACCCACTAACCTAGAACATTAACACAACATCTTCTCATGGAATCCTAATCCCACCCTTAAATAATTCCAATCATAACTGATAGTATTAGATACAGTTGTTTCAAACAAACCACATTTATTTCAAGATGAAGTGATAGTCGTCCATCCTATGGAATCTTAATCATAACCATGCATCACTATACTAATTGATGCATCAATATAATTTATATATTAATACATTAAATCATTGATAATATCATGATAATCCTAGTATAATGATGGATATACATCCCTAAGACTAGGAATAATTAGAAATATGGATCATAAGTCAATTAATTCTCATCCCTCATGCCTTACCTCAAGCACTGATGATCCCAGGATTCAAAATAATATTGAAACACCAAAAATATAAATTTTTTATATTGAAAACATTCGAATTCCCAATAAACTCCCTTCTGATGTCCAACATTGTTAACCTATAATAAAGTTCATATATATATAGGTTATTCATGATAATGGAATCTCAAGATATAACAATCGCCCATCGAATGGTTTCACTACATTCATATTCCTACATACAGAGAATCATTGACACACACCTTATCTGATACACCCCACTGTAGGCGTATCCTCATCATCCTTCATTTTAACCAAAACACAATATAACTTAGTCCATCATCAATCGGTAACTAAATAAATAATTAGATGTGACATCCCCAGGTAATATTATGTGAATAAAACATTAACTAATATCATATAAACATGATGGGTGACCTCACTTGTATCGATCATCAAAAATTAAA
This sequence comes from Viscum album, assembly GCA_963277665.1. Lineage (NCBI taxonomy): Eukaryota > Viridiplantae > Streptophyta > Magnoliopsida > Santalales > Viscaceae > Viscum > Viscum album. Next base: position 1,252,706,672 of record OY728157.1, on the reverse strand, counting down.
TCATTGAGTTTACTAATAATAAATGTGTTTCATATATTTCAATCCCTGCTCACCTATCACTATAGTGACATCACATGTCATGCTTAGATCATCTTTTCCACCACAAGTTGACCCATCCATGTTTTTTTAACTATAGAAACATCATAATTCTCAATCTAAAGACTCATGTCACCATTATTTAAAGACTCTCGTTGGTGTGATGTTGTTCTTAAGCAAACCCACTATTGTTCATTGAATCATAACCAAACAATACCACATTAGACCCATGTGAACTACTCTAATATCACATAAACATGATGGGTGTATTCTCCCATAACACCTGATGTAAATTTAGGAAAAAAAATAATTTTCTAATTTGTAAATTACTATAAATTTCATCTAAATCCCAATGGTTTCATGGTACCATTACAATAGATTACGAAAAATCCTACTCAATATCCAATGAGTCCCACATCATCCAAACCAAATCCACATGACCTATCCACTAGGAATTCCTCCACTACATGATATTTTTACCAAATAAAATTATTGTCATAACATTCAAAACAATAGCATCACACCAATATAATTATACAGAAATACTCATAAGCTAAGAATAATTTTTAACTCAAATCAAATAACCATGCTCGATTTGTCCCCACATTCATCCATTTAGGATCCTAATAAACCACTCCCTATATCCACACATATGATCCACAAAAATACATGGTATTCTAATGACCCACCCCTCCAAAATAAGCCCCAAATACAAAACCACCCAAATTAATCCGTATTTACTTTCTCCAACTCATCCATTGGCATACAGATATATAGGGAAAACGGGTCCCAAACATTTTCAAGGACTATCACCAGAACCTACTACACACTAAATTTATATCCCATACATCAGTCTCATACACTATGATTAATTCATTTAATCATTTAAATGGGCACCCATATCCCCAGGAACCCCACCCCCTATACAGTTACCCTTGATCATTTATACTCATATATTAGACAGTACAATAAGTCTCACTCATAAGTACAATTAAATTTCACACCTTTCCTCATAACATAATGCACAAACACTATTTTGAAAAATAACATATCAACCAATTTTTAGGGTAGGAACAACTTAAATAGTCACATGTATTCAAACAAATCATATGATAAGGTATTAACTCATACTAAAGATACTAGTGGCATGTAACATCACAATCCTACACAATTAATTTCACAATGGACTCAAAATTACATCCATGGAATATTATATAGATATCCCTCATAATAAGAAAAAGAGTTCCTATAATACACTATAAATGATTTAAAAAAAATATATTCAATAAATTAATCCACGACATTATGTTATATAAGTAAATTGGCTAAATTTTTTATTGGGAATTTTATTATCCATGTCCAAATCATAACCATTGTTTGTAATCACATTGCATTATTTTATCCATTTATGGGATTGGTTATATAATATGATACCATAAACATATAAAGGCGAACACTATATAAATAGTATTGGACACATTAAATAACAAACCCATGTCATAGTATATGTAAACCATAATTATCATACACAAAAATGACCTGATAATTCTATTTGTGTAATATGACTCTTGAATATATGTCAGAAAAGGTCCAAATCCAATAAAATATAATCTCATAAAAATTATTTTTCAGTCATGGTAAAATTATAAAAAATATAAAAGTGGACAATATGAACAATAATTCCATCCAATACAGTATGAACATCAAAAATAAATGGGGTGGCCAAACCCATGCACATGTTCTATAACTTGTACCCATATCATTATATCCCCTTTCTACCATTCAACAATAGTAAAAAAATAAATATATTAATGGATTCTAAAATGTAATATCTTGCAATCCAAGATCAATAATTACTTCCTGAAATAATGGACACTATTTTTCCTAAGGTTCACCTCTACACCAAAGGCTACCTAATGAAATTGAATGTCAAAAATGGTATGTTTGGGAGATGATACCTATATATTAGATTAAAAAATACCAAAATATATGATGATCAAGAATATCCTTAAAACTAAATCAATTAATAAAAACCCATGAATGTACTAATAGAAAATAAAATCAACCAATATATAATGACTTAATTTTATAATAAACTTTTATGGAAGTCATACAAAAGTAGTATATTATAAGAACATTATATCCTAATGAAAAAAATAAGTAAAAATGAATAACCCCTAAATAGTCACGTGTCCTAGAATGATCCAATCACAGATTATCTCACCTTGATGCACAATCATTCAAGAATCTTGAATTTCTGAAATCTAGACCTATACTCAAGTAGTATATGGTTGGGTACCCTAGTGGAATTGTAACCAGACCAACAACTGCGTAATACTCTATAGGACACAAGGAGCAGATTTCATAAATATATCCTTTTGGATAATAGTTCATTAATTATTTCTATAAATAAAAATTATGTCAATTTAAAAAAATTTAAAAAATGTAACAAAGTAAAATAAATCCCTATGTTTGTAAAGACACCCAATATTGGTCCCACTATTTTTGGTACATAGTTCCAGGAACCAAATAAATTGTACCATCTTCTGCAAGTTTCGGGGTGTCCCTGTGTAATTCAGATGGACCATACCTCTCAATAATTTTTTTCATCCTCCATTATATAAATCATAGTTAAACAAAAACCTACCCTAGGGGAATTTTCTTATTGAAGGCATAATATTATAGGTAAAATATTCCTCCGCTATTGATTTTTTTATTCTAGTGCCATAATTATATATGTAACAAGAGCTTCCCATATAAGAGTTTTCTCATCTTTTGGAATAAGATAGTAATTAAAATGTAACTCTACTATATGAATTTTATCATCCTATATCATGAACCACCTCATATGATGGTGTCAATATATTACAAAGAACATCCCCTTAGGTAAATTTACATTCAGCTTCTAAATCTCCCAGAACAGAATTTTTATTTTCACTTTTGATAAAATAAATAAAATTTTTCATTTTCAAAATTATAAAAAAATGATTTACCTTTTTAAAAGAATAATTCAAAATATCATTTTATTTTAAATGGTAGTAATCTCAAACCATCTAATTTCATATTTCATATTTTATTAATATAAAAAACATTTCAGTGAATCTAGACCTCATTTAAAAATAACATCCTACTATATCAACCTCTATATAACCATTTTCAAATTGGTAACATTATAAACCATTTAACAACATCCATTAAGTATTATTAAGTAATTTATAATTTATAAAAACTTATTTTTACACACTATAATCATAAATATATAGTTTTAAAAAACAAATGTGTACAAAAATTAAAATCACATTACATTTTTTAAAATTAATTATTAGATACTACATAATTCATAGAAAACTAATTTAATGAACTTAGGTGATTGTGAAATTCCATTTTAACTTTAATAATCTATGTATTATATTATTATTTTTAAAGTCATTGTGAATTTAATTTTCCTTAATCATTATCCTTTATTAAATTAGGTCATTCACTCAAAATCACACCCTTTTCTGGTATCATCACATATTATTTTCACTATATTGTAAATTATGGGAAAAATTCAATTATAAAAATTAGATCTAGTTAATAATATAGAGAAACTAGTATGAAACATGAGAGACAGACATCATAAAATAAGAAACATTCTATCTTAGGTCTTTTTATCAACAACCTCCTGCTAAAAAAACTACACACATATAATAATATGATTTATATCCATTTAATAGGTTATAGGTTTATAATAATAACAAATACTCTATAAATAGTCTAGGTTAATTAAAAAGTGGATGAAAAAAATAAAGTGGGTAAAAAAGGAGTAGTATAGGCTAGGATATTTTTATAACTACATTAGGATGGACAATTCCTTTGATAGATGAAAAAAAGATTAACCGCACTATAGATCTATCATAGTTGATGAAGGAGAGTAATGAGCTAAAGGGTCGATGTTAATATCATTTAGGTGGTCCAATAAAGAAAAAGTAAATAAAGTTGAGGCCCTTAGTAAATCTACGATCTTTCCCTGAATAAAACTTCATTCCATGAGTACAATGGGGAGATAATGAGCCCAACACCATTAAAGGGCTAATGTCTATGGCCACTAGTTAGCCGACGGATCTATACCAGCTAGTCGGTGGTACTGCAACAATATTTTGTATCATGAGATAATCTTAAAAAATCCCAAAATGAATCTCATAGAACACCTACACTCTGAACCCCTCTATAGAGAGATGTTACTGAGGTCCAAAAAAAATTCAAACAACTCTTACACATTGATATAGAGTGTTGTTACCCATGCTATCAAAATGATTAGGTGTAGAGATGCATAGATGACTACATTTTCAATGTAACTGGGGTAGTAGTATAACATCATATTGGAGATAAATAAGACCACTCTTGGTTCCATAAATGTGGGAATAAATGTCATGTTAATTAAAACTATACATTTGAGTTGAATTATTGAAAACCTTTTGTTTAATATGACCAAATTCATAGATTATAACTATTAATCATATAAGGGATCATTATATATTGATGATAGTGTATCTATGTGTTATAGTGATGATCAATTTCATATAATACTAAAGGAATTAAACCCCATTTGGGTATATAATGACCTAGGATTAATATACATGGATATTACATCATTTTAGATGAATGTTTATAAAAATACAATAGCACATGACTGAGGACTGTATTTGTTTAGTTTTTTTTGAAACATGGACACATAATATTCTATCATCAAGAATGATTTTAAATACCTCCATTAAATATTTTTCCATTATTTATCCTAATTAAAAACATTCATTAAAACATGGAGAATGGAAACAGAAGAAACGGGGATCCCAGATGCTCAATAAGTGTAAACAAGGGAGTTATATAATCATACCATTAGAATTTCTGTATATATAGATAATCAAAACACTATAATATCACAACCTACAAATCAAATTACATAAACATGAATAAGGATATTATTATTGATATTTCATAAGGTATTAATCACAAGGAAAAATTTACATTATCCTTGAATGCACAATATAGGAATAAGACATAAAAATTATAGAAGACAAAAAATCATATAAAATTGTTCACAATAAGTCAGGTATTATTTAACAAATATATTAGGGAACATCTAGAGGACTACACAAAATGTGTGGGACACACCACCATCCTAATTTACAGTCATATGCTTGCAATGGATCTGAATTCCCATTGTTACTATAGTTGATCAGGATTCCTCTTCGTCCCATAGAGGTTCATGTTTCCCCATCTTCCCATTGTTTATATATTCAGTCAACTTGTTCTGAATAATTATCCAATGAGATATAAATCTTTAACCAATGCAATGGAGAGATAAACAATTCCGACACATATCATAATTTAATCACATATACATGTTCCATAATAACATTACCAATCTTATCATACCCCATGGAATGAAATGGGATTTATATACATGTCATAATTTCATAAAATTTTGACAATACATAAGTTACAAAATCATTTTAAAAAAATAATAACCCATGAATGGATTCATGTATCTTAAGTATATATCCAGTGAAGGTGAAAAGGGGTTCATAAACACCATTCAATAAACAACCATTAAAGAAAGAATATGAAGAGTATAATAGAACTATAGACATAGTAAATCATAATCTATAACAATGTATGTCATTTTATATAGATAAGGGGTTTTTAATGATAAACAAAATTCAAAAAAAATATGTCTTCGTTGAAAATCCTTATCCCAAATTGATTTTAAAATTGTTGTTCTTATAAAGAATTCATGAAAATTTTCGTAAATATTTCATGAAGAAAATATCTTTTTCCCACTATGAAAAATAATTTTTTTAAAACATAAATAAATTTGAATACGATTTTCATTTTATATAGATAATAAATATTATAATGTAAGCTTGAAAATATTATTTAACACAATTGTCTTTGAAAAAACATTGAAAAAAATAAAATGCTGAATTAAAAAAACATGAAAGTTTTTTATTGAAAATGTATTTGAAAATGTATTAATAAGTCATAAAATAATCAAACCATTTCTTTAAAAATAACAATATGAAAACATATAAAAGAGGAAGTAGATATCATTTAGAAAAAAAAGTAAGGGAATTTTTTATAAAATCTATTTGAGTTAAATATTATTTTTAAAAAATAAATTCAAATCATCATAAGAAAACAATTTATTTTAAAAATAACATTTTAAAAAAATAAAAGAAACTTTTTTGCAAATGGTAGTTGTGACAATAGATAAGTTCGCACATTCAAAATATTCCTTCGGAACAATAAAAAAATTTAATAATATATCTGGATCAGAAACAAATAAGAAGATTCCTTCTAAATACTTTTATTAAAAAGCCAAAACATGGGTATAAATTTATAATAATATTTATAGGATAAAATTTGGATATTTCTGAAATTTGTTTTATAATACACTATTTTTGAAAAACATAAGTTTCTGACCATAAAGAGAAATAAAGTTGTATTTTCATAAAAAAAATTATTAATTAAATTAACTAAAAAATATTGAAAAATATTACAATTCATTGGATATAAAATTAATCACCATTGTAAAAGAAAAAATCAAAATATATTTTGAGACACAGATTGTAATATTTTATTAATTGAAGCATAATCATAAACAGTCTTGATAAACAATGATATTATAACAATGAACACATAGCACAGTGGAAACTCTAAATCAAAATCACCCTGAGAAAATAACATCAATGAAGTATAAAATATATTTAAAATAATAATATCAATCATATTACATGCAATGATAAACTATATACATCTAATAATAAAATATTTGTTTATAACATGGCATGTATCTCACCGAATGAAATTAGAGACAAATTTACTTTTGTTCTTAGGTATCTTTTAAACCATAAACTTAATGAACGAATGATCATAAATTGGATATGTAAATACCCATAAATATTTTTTAATAATCATATTATACATTCATGGTTAGTACAAATACAAAACAAATGAAACGAGTGGGGAATAAGGCATAACCATCACATTATTAAAATTGAGATGAAAACCCCCTTACATTATGTGTTGAAAGTATTCATTCCTGATCAAACCTATATTAAAATAAATTTATTTTATTTAAAAATATAAAAAATTATATTATTATATATAACCACATATATGTTTTGATTATGACTTTATATAGCCCTTTTATTAAAAATTTCCTTTTAACATTACGTTTCAGACAATATTTGAATTTTTTTCTTATTTTTTTTTGATTTTTTATTTATATTATTACATAGATCCTGATTTACATATTTCCATACTGTAGAAAATGAAAAAATATATTATATATTAATTATATAAATATATAAAATAATCTAGAAAATGTATAAAAATGAATGGAATACACTGTTAATGGAGACGGTAGGCCCTATGTACATAGGGACAATGAGTTTATTAACATCCCATATTGAAAGGATGAAATTAAATTAAATTAATGTATAAATGTGTTATCATTTCATTAAAATTAATATATAAAAAATCTCATATACATTTACTAAATCAATCCTTATCCATTTCACATATAGTTTGAACAAATCATTTCGCATTGAGAGCTACATTAATACAAATTTCCATAAATGATGTTATCATACATTAAAAAAATGGAATGCATGAATGTATACATTATTTAATAATTAAATGAGCAATAAGACATAAAAAATAACATAAATATATTATAAATACAGTATTACCAACACAATTCCCAAAATAAGAGGTGTTAAATGAAAAATGATCAATTTCATGAGGGGTTAGTCCGTCATTTGCATGAACATTAAAATCATTACCCATTTAATGGAATTTTTTTTAGGTATAGGTAAAACCCTATGTTTGAAAAATATAGTTATATTTATGTTTATGAGGATATTGTATAATCATGTAATAAAAATAAGTTATGAGAGGATAATAAAAATAATAAAAAGAGTTTGTGGAAGGATGCTATCTTTTCTTTGGGTATTTTCATTTGGGTTTTACCAAAAGAAAATTGTGGATTGATTTAGACCAAATTCTATTTTTCTATGATGATGTTATGCTTTTTTGGAAATTATTTTGGTAGGTTTGGTAGAGAAAATTTGTTTTGAGTTTTTTGAGGAAGGGGAAGAGTAAATTCCTTATATATAGGAAGAGGGGTATAATTCTTGTAAATACCAAATGATAAACACTATTGAGAGGTCTCCCTTACCAAATGTGATAAAAAAATTAACAAATAATTTATTATAGTGTAATTATTATCAGTTAAAACATCTGATAGAATAAATATAGTGCTTGTTTATTATTTTATTCCTTACCTGAAATATTTCCACACATTTTTCATTTTGGTTTTTATTATGTTAATTAGCGTTCTATCATATATAATTTTACCCTTATGAAAATAATGAAGAAATATTTATTTTAAAATTTATAACCAATTAATTATAAGTATTTACTTAAAAAAATAACTCCCATGTCCATTGTAATTTTTTTAAAATAAGCGCAAGTAACACACCAAGAAAACAACACTATATTGAACAATGACAACAATATTTACACTATTTAACGGTCAATATGCTCATTATAAAAGACAAACTAGTCCATTAACAGAACTTATTTTTTATTTATTATAATTTAAAATTCATTTGGAATAATACATTTCTTTTAGACATTTTTATTCTTTTAATAAATTATAATTCTTTATAGATTATCAGTAATGTCAATTTTGGCATTACATACATAATATAAATTTAAAATTCCATGAAATATGTTAATATTAAATATATTAAGTTCAAAACTCTGTTACATGATATATTGAGTGAAAAAAATTCAATAAAAAAATTCATTAAATTTAAATATTATATATGTACTATCATTTATTTTAGTTATTTAATAACTAAATAATTACTTTAGTTGATATTACATATGTAGATAACCTAAATAGTTCATTAAAAAAATTAAATATTAATTTATATGACGATAATAAAACCATAAACAATCAAAATAATGCATACAACCAAACTAATGTAGTATTTTGTCTATACCATGTGTCATTATTAATGATAATGGTATAGAGGGTTCCTTTTTAATTTTTCCTTACTTAACTATTAATATAGTTATAATTTTGAAAATAATGTCCCAATAACTCATTTCATTCAATAATAATGGTATTTTAAATTAATTTGGAAATCTACAGATGTTGGAAAAGTTTATATGTCATTTTCTCCATTAATAATATAGTTCAACCATCAAGTAAACTAATTTTTACCTTATTATCTATAATTAATTCGAATTAATTACTCTTATCTAGATGGTAATAATACATGTTTAATATAATATATATTATAAATTATTCAGATTCTAAAAATTTTATACATTTTTCAAAATTCTAAGCACATAATTCGAAATGGTTAATGGAAAATTAATCCCATAGAAGTTTCGGGAATGTGGTTTTTTTAGAAAACAATTTGTAATTGTATTAATTATTTTTATATGAAATTTTATAAAGGAATTCATACCAATTAATTAAATTTGATTAATTGATGTAAAATTTATCTAATTACACATTAAATCTAAATTAAAATATAATTTAAGAATAAAAATAAAGTAGATTACAAGTAGTTTGAAATTAAAATTTAGTATTTTTCACTCTTCAAACAAAAATTATGTATTTGAGGAAAACCCTAAAAATTCACCCTATAATATTTTTGACAATATGAAATAAAAAAGAAAGTTTATTTTATAAAATTAATTTTCAAAAAGTGATTAAAATTAATATTTATTACTTTTTATATATGGACATAAGAAGTATTTCATTTCATAAAATTGTATTGTCAAACCTATAAAAGAATTACCAAAAAATAAATGTTTTCTTATAAATATATTTTATTTATATAAAAACTGTATAAATAATATTAAAAACTAATTATTACTAATAAATTAAATATTTTTGATTGATATTATTATAACAATATCATTTAAAATAATATAATAATAAAATTATATTTCAAAGAAACTTATTTTTGCATGTACATCATGCCAAGTCAGTGTTTCAAGTAGTTCAATCATATATTGGTGTTGTAAATTGTGAGTTTTTATGTTGGTGTAGTGTACAAAACAATATTATTGTGGATCTTTCAGGTAAGAATAACTATATTTACTGTTTCTTGAGAAGATAAAAATGTTTAAATTAATTCAAATAAAATTCCCCAAATATCATCAAGTTACATTTACCCCCCCCATAAAATGAAATTGGAATTTCAAATTTTCCTTGGATATATAATTTTAAAACATTAAGGTAACTTTTCTAAAAACCCCTATTGTCAAAATGATTACTAAATTCTCTTGAGGAAGGGAAATTTGGATCTGTAATGGTAAAATAATATATCACATTACTATGTTACCATATAGAAGAACATAAATTAAAACTGATGATTAGACTTTTTGTAAGTGATTAAATAAATAATGAGAGCGATAATGATCATTAATCATCAATAATTGATTGATTGATGGAATGCGATGAACTGAAAATCCATAAATAAGTGTTGATTTATAAGAGAACCAGATCAAAAAAATGATTTTATATGTATAAATCATTTATAATATAGTTTTCATATAGAAAAGGAATTATTTTAATATATAAGTACATAAGGAAATATAATTACATTATTTTATTAAATTTCATATGCACAATATCTCCCATTTGATAGTGTTTTTGTCAATTTTCACGACAAAAATTACTTAAATAAATGAAGGTTAATTTTTAATTCTAGAATCATTAAATGATCATGAGATCCATAAATTTAATGATATGTTATTCCATCTATCTTTATCAAAACAAAATAGTTATAATTAGTTTTCTAGTATGCAGAAATACCAATATGGTGAGATATTTCATTAATCCCTAAAAACCAATACAATGTTTTACCCTAGACATTCCATAAATGGTTACCCGTATAACCTTAATAAAAGATGGTATTCAAATATAATAAAAATATGGTAACCAAATATATAAAAAATATATTCACATTGATCCCCCATATAACGTAGTATATCTCGTGGTTTTAGCATATCAACTATGTGAATACATTCATCATTCATTCTCTTAAAACATTGTAATGACCGAAATGACCATAAATCCTTATTGAAAACGTTTTTTATTCATTATTAGAATGTTTTTAGATATTCCTTATATCAAAAAATGATGTAAATATTATCTATGATAACATTGAAAACGTTTTCCCAAAAATCCATTATTTGTTCCAAGGTAAATAGTACTATCCAATTTACTTATTCCAATCCAATATATTTTTATCCAAACATCATTATCTCATCATTAAGAACACATTACGTGTTATATTTCCCTTAATAATGTTATTTCCATGACTATCACATTCCTATTAAATAACATTTCTATTCTATCAGATTCATTCAACATATACTTGTAAATATATAATGAAAAGAATAAATAGAACAATACATATATAATTTAAAACTAAAAATTATTGAATCTATAAACATAAATACATCAATCCATCCACTTTTATGATTTTTATGGAATAGTTCCTTCCATCCCCAATAAGTAAATTTTGATTTCAAATAATTTTGTTTGGTAATTCCCATATTCTCCACTGACATTTCATTGAACACCTCAACTATATTTCTCACTATAATCCATTTTTTCACTCAAAAAACATCTTCTTCTATATTTGATGTATTTTGTAATGTTATTATTCCTTCGTTCAATGTAGTAAGAATAATGATCATTCCTCTAAGCTCACTACAAAATGAACCATCATAAAATCTGATATTCCGCTTATTTGATGTGTCATGAATTCCACTTAATTTTCATGTTGTTATTAAAGTACCACAATAATTGATTAGTCATAATTAGTAAATACTTTATTATTTTTCCATCCATCTTGTATTCTCATCAAAAAAATATTTTGTCACATTCAATGTCAACCTATTTTCATTCTATTCCCACCATTGACTAAAACTATAAAGTATAGTGTGAGAAATAATAATCATAAATGAAAACCGTATAATCCAAGAAATATCTTAAATGATTTTAAAATTATCAAATATTTTTTATATATATGAAACCATAATCTTATTATTAGAGAAATCCCTAGACATGTAATTAAAAATATACTTATTGGTCTCACTATTTTTATCTCATCGAATTTTCTAGTGGTTGACTAAAAATTACCTTGGATACAAACTATTAAAACCAAGGCTTACTATATATGGATATTCAATAATTTTTTATGAATATTCACCACATTATAGAAGTAAATTCTTGATGTCCATAACAGTTATTTGTCTTTGGAAACATATAAACATAATGTTCTATCCAGGTGAAAGATATTCAAAAAATCCCGTAATTATATTCCCTGTTATTAATCCTACATAAATCCATTCTTGATAACAATGGGAAGTAAAATATAACAAAGGGGAGAGATAAGATGCTTAGTAAGTGGAATCAAGGTATATATATAAAAATAAAATGAGAATTTTAGAATAACAAGATGATCAAAACTTTATAATATCATACCCTATAAATCAAATTTCATAAAAAAGAATCATGGAATATATATTAGAAGTTCATAATACATGAATAATAAGGAAAAAACAAGAATAATCCATGAAATCATACCACATGAATCAAAAATAGAATTTGTGGTAGACCCATAAGAATATAAATTCGTTGCCAATAAATCTTGGACCATTTCAATAAATTATCATGGAACATCATGGGAACTACACGAATTGGGTAGGACACACCTCTATCCACATCCACAGTCCTTTTCATATAAGGGATTGAGTTTCCCATTGTTTTCATAGTGGAATAGGTTTTACATTCATATAATTGTGGATTCAGTTTCCACTTCATACTATAGTGGATTTGGTTCTCCATTTATCACATAGTGTATCATGCCCATAAAAGTTTTTCAATCATTATCTCAATATAAATAAATATTTACCAAATCTTTAGGATATTGATATAGGTCTCACCCATATCATAATGATACAATAAATACATGTTCCACAAGATCATAAAACATCATATCATAACCCTTCAAATAGATTGGGAATCCTAATTATTTCATAATATCATAACCATAAGAAAATAAATTGGGTTCATAATCATTATTAGAAAATAATAACACCTAAAATAATGCAGGTTTCTTTACTATATAACCCAAGAAAGAGAATAAGGATTCATAAACATCATTCCATCAAAAAATCAATAGACAGTATGAATTGTCTTATTAGATCATATCCCTAGTAAATAATAATCTAATAAAATTTAGGTCACCATAGATGGAAATGTTTTTTGAAGGATAAAATATAACAATTCATATAGAAAATAGCCATTCATTGAAAATAATTTTCAAAAAATAATTTTCAAACCCATTTTCTTATAAATGAAACATTATAATTCAAATTAAAAGATTTATAGAATAAAATATATTTTTCACTTTGATGATTATATATTAAAACAAAATTAATTTTGAAAGTCTTTTTTTCTGAAAATAACATTTATAGCTTATAAAGAATGCCAATAATTTTTTGAAAATGATTTTTTTAAAAAATCTATGAATTTAGAAAAAGAAGTCCTTAAATAATAGTGAAATCCCGTTTGTAATGAATATATTTATAAACATATAAGTGAACCATTAAATCAGATAAATCATTTAATTTTAATATAACCATCCAAGATCTTATAAAATAAACATTGAAAATCATTGAAAATCATTTATAAACTGAAAAAAATTGAATAAAAAATTCCACAAAAAAATTTGTAAAATAAAAAAAATTAAAAAATAATTGGTTAAAATTTTCTTTAAAAATAAATTTTTAAAAATACATAAGAGTATTCAAATAAATGACTATCATGTTGGCGGGTATGTCCATACATGCCATGCACTTTTTTTCATAATAAAATTTTTAGAAAGGTGCATTCAACGAAAAATGGCAAGAATAATCTATGTAAAACAATTTTTTTAAAGCTTTAAAATGGAAAAAAATTTCTTTTAAATATAATGGGATAATATTAAGACATATTTTAAATAATTTTTTGAAAATAAAATTATTAATGCATACAGATTTCTAATCGAAAAGAAAAATCCAATTATTTTTTCATAAAAACATTTTCTTAGTTATTTTAAATACAAAAGAGTGAATAAAGGTATATTTACATGGATAAAGCATTAATATAATAAGGATTATAAAAATTCCAGAATTTTATTTATATATTAATTATAATATTTCATTAATGGAACCATACTCATCAATAATCCTAAAAAATTTATGAGATTGTAGCAATAAACTCCTACCAATTTGGTAATATAAAATCATTATCCCCATTAGAGATTAAAATTACATGATGATAAAAATATCACATAAATAAATATATTTTTTATAACATGTCAAATTTTCATATATACATATCATAAGAATGTATAGGTGAAAAACATGGCAATTTTCTAAAAGGAATAAATTTTATAAAAATTACATTACCGATTTTGTAACTTTTGAACAAAACCACCCATGAAATAAAAGTAATAAAATAGATATGTAAATACCTAAAAATACAATTTTAAATTAATATATATATATATATATTATAATTATATACACTAAAAAATATAATGAGTTGTGAATATCGAATAAGACCCACATAAATAAATGTTAGACGAGAAAACCCTTACCTTATGTTTTGAGTTTCTTACTCTACATAAAAAACTACAGTATAATAAATATATGTTTATTATAAATCTACCAAATAATAATATTTAAATATATATATTTCCATATATTGTCTTATAATATCACAATATTACATATTTATTAACAATTCAATGTTAATGTTACTTCTCGGGATATATCCCACTGGTTTTATCATATATTTTTTGACCTGTTATCCTGGACACACTTTGTGAGGTCCTGATTTTTTTAATTGAATAATATAAAACACTATATATAGATATATATCGTATATATTCATTATTTAAATATTAATAATAATCTATAAATTATTGAAATATGAAATGACAAAAAGCATTTATAAAGACATTTTGTCATATGTCCACCTAAATACTGTGTCTGTTTACTTGAAATATTAAAAAGAATAAAGTTAATGAAATATATGTTTGTATATATTAATCATATTATAATTAGTATTTCATACATAGATTATAAATTTATAGAACCAATACTTAGTAAATTCCATGCAATGTGTTAACGAATCACATCACTTGGAGGAGTTGGTAGTCCACATATCAATAAAAAATGATATTGTATTCTCAAAAAATGGAAATCATAAAGGTATGTTTTATGTAATTATTAATTAATAATAACTAAATAATAAATATTAAATATACCACAAATATAGTATTTCAATCATAATACCTACAAGTATTGGTGGTTATGAAAAAACAACAACGTCATTTCATGAGGTGGTAGTCAGACATATGACGAATGGTATGTTTATTACCATTTTATGGAAGTGTGTTTAGGTTTTTTATACCCATTTACTAAAAATATATAAATATATTTAAGAAACTTATTTTATTATATAGTCATTATATAAGAAAAATTGAGGTGGTGGAGAATGAAATTAAAACAAAATAGCTTGTGGATAGAACATACCTATTCTTTTGGTAATTCCTTTTTGTCAACACCAAAGGACTAACATGGATTTTCATTCCTCCAATCCTGAGGCTTCTATACTATGATTTTTTAATTTCTGTTTTATTTTTTTGGGTTTATAATATCCAAAAATGTTTTGAGATATGTGAGGATGGGAAAGAGTGATTTCATTTAAATATAGGAAGAGGGGAGGCATTATTTTAAATACAAATATTTAAACATATTAGTTGGTATCCACTAGCTAATGTTCATAAACATGTGATAAATTATTTATTAAATTATAATTATGATTTATACAAACCCCCACCACACAATAATACTTTTATATTAAATATTATGTTCCATTACTTCTAGGTTTCACCAATTTTATCATTTGTGTTTCTATTTAAGAAACTAGATTTCATAACTAATTAATTTAACAATTAATAGTAAATTAATCTTACATTTAATATTAAAAATATTTCACATTAGTTCTAAATATTTCATGTAATTTACAAAAAAAATAAATATGATGTTCATTGGAAATGAATTTTAAAACAAGCGCATGTAACACAGAAAAACACTACTATAACCCGAATCGTACTAAGGATCTTTTAACTATTTGAAGTACAATATGTTCATTATAATTGATAAATTTTCTAATTAATATAGAATATTTTTTAGAAACTAAAATTTATAAATAATATTGAATAATATTCTATTTTTAGTATACTTTTTAATTTTTTAATAAACTACATTTTTTTTATAAAATAACATAGACTAATATTTTGACATTATTTAATAAATTTAAATTTATGACATTCAAGAAAAACATTGACATTCAATATATTAAATTAAAACCCATGTAACATGATATATTCATCTGAAAAAAAAATAAAACAAAAAAAATCAATAAATTTACATTAATTTTAATATTTTTATTATCATTTATTATAGTTATTTATTAACTTAATAATTATTTCATTTGGAAATACATAATAATTTAATCTAAATATTCATACCTAAAAATTAAATATAAAGTAATATGATGACAAAATAACTCTTTTAAACATCCAAATAATGTGCACAATAGAACTGATGTGGTGTTTTTTAATATCTCAAGGATTCATTATTGTTAAAGGAAAATAAGGATCATTTCCATTTTATATATAAAATACATATTATATTGGTTAAATTATTGAAATAATGTCTTAATAAAATATTAAATTAGAACTATGAGGGTATAAAATATAAATAATATCAGAAAAAGGAATTTGTACAACTGTATAAGTCATTTTTCCCTTATGATAGAAGCTTAACCATTAAGTGAACTAATATTTCCATAAATTACTATAATTAATATTAATTAATTTTAGTAATTTTTTTTTCAAATACAATGTTTACCGTTTTAAAATTTATAAATTATTCATATTCTAAATATGGATTAAATTTCTTAAAATTATATATACATAGGTGAATAAAATAATTCTAAATTTATCCTATAGACGTATGTAAAAAACAGGGGTGTAGATAGAATATGGTTAATGGTTTGAAATGTATTTATATCCAATTTTAATGTGATATTGGTAACAATTACTAAAATAGGATATATGATTTTAAATATTAAATAATGACACATTAATGATAAATTAAAATATAATTTAACGATAAAACTAATTTACAAGAAAAAACATGTTTTTAAATAAAATTCATAATAGTTATGTATTCATCCAAAAGTGATTTTTTTCAGAGAAAAACCCTAAAATCTACCTAAAGGTTATCTTTGCATTATAGATTGAAAAATTAAGATTATATTATAAAATTGAATTTCAAAATTTTTCTAAATATAATTTATACTATAGTTCACTGAAGCGCATAAAAATTTGTACATTTGGGAAAATATCATTTCTAATCAAATACAAACATTGAAAAATTTGTATTTTTTATTAAATATATGTTTTATTTGTATAAACCCATTATAAATATAATTTAAATAACAGTTATTACTATTAATGTTACTATGATTATTGAGTATGTCTTAACTATCCGTTTTAAATAATATTAATAAGACAATTTTTTTCGTTGAAACTCAGTGTTGTGTGTAACATATTCCAAGTCTGTGTTACTTTTATTTAATGACTACCTTGGTATTGCGTATAATGAAATATCCAATTTGTGTAGCTTAAAAATAAATAATAACTTTTTTATTAAATATAAAAAATGAAATATTATGTGTTTCGTGAAATCCATTATATCATAAAATTTAAATTTATTCAAGAAACATAATTCCAAAATTATCTGGGTGTTAGAGGGAGATCGGTTTTTTGAGGACAACACTATAGCCTAGGAAGAATCACTTTTTTGAAATAATTTGTTAAAATATTTTACCTCAGTGTCATCATGAGTGTTGAAACAAGGGGAATTTAATGCATAATCATATTTCTAATGATATAGAACTTCATTCTAGTGTTAAATGTTAAAATGTATTATCCTTTTCTTTGAAATGTTTATTATTTCATATTGGAGATTCATTTTTCATTATCTATATTTGAGTATAAGTACATTATAAATCTATAGTCATGGGATTTACATCAGATATGAGTCTAGAATCCCATACTAGTAAAATATATAATTGACTATGGGGTTCTAATCTTGCTATCAATTTTTTTATTCTGAATGGATTTATTGGATTTCATGGTCTTTAATTAGAGATATTATGATGCCATTCTATAAATTGACTACTGAACCTAGTTTCATAAAAATATCGACTATTTTAATCAATGAATTTTTTTTTCTTTCAATAGTATACCATATATTCTATATGGTATATGGTATATTCATGGTGGTAAAAGAGGTTATTAATTGGTAAAATTTAGAGTAATAACTTTATATAATGAATATATTGTCTATTGGGTAGTTTTTAATAATGATTAGTTCTTTTTATATGTATTAGTGGATTATTATCCAGAAATGATTCCTATAGATTAATTATGATTTCCAATAAAAGGGAGATGTAGATATTATAATTGATAGACCCCAACATGGGTATTTGAGTGCGATTATCCTGAGGATGTGGGGGAGGGTGAATCAAGGAATTAATTATCAATAAAATTTAAAACACATATTATATAAAATTTAATTCATTCCTAATTGGATCGTTACATAGGAACCATGAGGGTCACATAATAATAATGTTCTTCTATGGAAAAGGAAATGAACTCTTTTTTGGTGGACCTAAATTATTAAGTTTAATAATTGTTGTTTCATACTACGTTACTCTTATTAATAGGCCCACAATATTTCATGTTTAGTGACATCTCACAACATCACAAAGTTAACTCCCTTACACATTCCTTCATTGGATAACTACTAATAGAAATGATCACATTCACATTTTATGGACATTTAGTTATTTTGTTCCCTATAAAATAATGTAATGCATCATCTGAAATGAATGGATTATTTTTCCATGTTCTGTTTTGGTTCTGTATCACTACAAGAGAAAAAATCTTGATTCAGCATAATATGTATTACATAATACCTAGAATAAACCACTATGGTATGAAATTAGTTATTTTCAATTCATAATGTTTCAAACCACTCACTGGAATATAATATTCTTCAACTCATCAAGTAATTATGACAATCATAAAATAATTGGTTGGTCTGTTGCGAATCAATATTTTTTAGAGAGAGCGGATGTGGAAAGACAATCCTCATCTCTCATCACCTTAAATTTGGTTTAACCTTATTAATATATGGTTTTTTCATCCATGAATCGGTCAACATTAAAAATCATTTATGGGATTTAATACCCTCCCATATTTTCTACATCATTCTTCCATGGTGACTTCAATTAACAACTGATAAATAAATCCTTTAAGAGTTAGAAAATACTTATTGTTGTAGTGTGGTTATATGTACTACACGTATCACATCCCATTGAGAAACTTCTATGTCATGGTCATTTTTACCGCAATGCAACTATCAATTCTTCATACATCATAGCAATGTGGTATTTGCACCATAGTGAAATTTTTATTTACACATGGATAGTTATGAAATGGTGACATAGACCATGATATAGGCATTTGTGAATTAAAATATACACATCTATTTTTTATGTAACACAACCATTAACTACATATGATTACATAATTTATACAAAAATGGTTTTCGTCTAGAAATAAAAATTCCTGCACTTTTAGATGAATGATGATTCCCAAAACTATAATTTTACTACTTTTAGGACCTCTATGTCATAACGACTATATATGGAATGATCCCCTTCAATCCCATAGATACATTGGGGTAGATAACATAACTACATAGTGGGTACCATTAAAATTAAAATGTAATCATAACTTCTAGAAACCCTCATTTTATAGTGGTTCATATGGATATGTCATAAACTATAAACTCTTTGTTCCTTACCAAGAATAAATTTTGAAATACCAAAACATATAACCATATTACATCCAATGACATCATAGTTGGGATGAATGGTGTCTGATATAAGTTTATATGACACCACTGACCTATGTTGTGTACAAACACCTTTATATTGCCTCCCCTATTTCATTCACCACTTCTCCCACGCAAATACTGACAGGTATGCATCATATATTTTACATGGTTTTGTTGTTTCTGTGAATGGATTTATTTTTTTCCAGCTTCCACTATGGAGTTACAGTCAACCATGAATCATATTATTGATGACTATGGAATGAATTTTTTAGTTCTCTATAATAAAATCACTTTTACAATGTCATTACATTACCTACTGTGTATTCAACTATCTAGTTTTTTCTTTAAGTAATGATGCATGATATATGGGGTGTATATCCAAGGATATGGCCGCCACTATGGCATGGTATCTCCTTTTGTGGATAGCCAAAAATATTGTGAAACACTATCAATGAACATCACTTTTTTCATGGATCGGGACATATACACATGGAAAATTATATGTTTTTAATACTTACATAAATCATGATATAAAAATTATACATAGGATATCAATATTGCAAGAAAAAATATCCCGAAATTTTTTTGGTCATATTTATCATTTGTTGTTAATAATGATATTATCAATAAAATCCAGCATGATTCACATAGATTCCAACACATATCATTGTCATCAATCTTTAACAACCCAATTTTCAAAAAACAATTATCATATTCTTTTACTGATAAAATAAACCCCATTTATATTTTTCTGACAGTACAAAATATAATTTTTCCTTATTTTAACTCAAATCACCCTTTGATGTATTTTAATACCCTTAATGATATATTCTTCAACATTTAGAATATATCTTATTATCCACATATTATAAAAAAATAAAAAGGGCCTTTCAAATGTAAAGGGACTCTTGATGTATCCTTGTATAAATTTAGGGACAAACATTTCATATTTCTAATCCTTATTTTAAGGAAAATCATCTCCACATAATTGCCCCCAAAATACATGGAATGATACCAATAAGTATCAACTCCTATTGTTGGGATTTATTTTTAAGGATATTATGCATTTTTCAATTGATTCAAAATCAAATCCATTATTTGCAATAAAAATCCATTGGATTATCCCAATTCATTTAAACAATATATTAAAGATGAAAATATAATTTCTTCTTTCATTTTCACATGTGATTCAGGGAGAATGTTTAACACATGGAACAAGAGAAGACAATTTTTTCTTCTAGACATACTCACGAAAATAATAGAGTAGGAAATATGTTATTATGAATAAATAATCAAGTTTTTTTATTTAACTAATTAATAGTAACCTAAATTAAAACAAAATTCTTATTTTACACATTAAAGAGACAACTTATGGTCTCCATACATTCTCAATGAACCTATAGTACATAACTGTACACAGTTGTGAGAATCATACCATATTTTGACCTAATGGATAAAACATTATAATTTTATTACACCAAATGTTGCAAGATAGGATATAATATTAAAAAATGATAACATTTTAACACCATGCCTTTCAGATTTTCTATGGAATCAGAATCATTGACGAGTTTTAATAGCCATTAATGAAAATGAAAACACAACATGATACTTTGTCTCTAAAAACAATTTATGTATCAAATGTTGGTGTAAAAAATGGTGGAACCAATTATTGGTAGGATTATTACAATTCCATGTCTTTGGGTAAGGCTAATTACATTCCGTGAAAATATAAAAAACAAATTATAGAAATCAAATATATATAAAAAAAATCATTTTTGTGCTTCATTGCCTATTTATTAATTTTCCAAGCCGAATTCAAATATATACCTAATTACAAAATTTATAGTAAAACAACATGTGAATTTTCCAATTTTCAGTATAAAAATTTTCAAAAAATTTGCATCTATACTAATAATAATAATAGATATTAATTAATAAAAATAATTATTTGTTAGAAAATTGAAATAACTATTTATAGATGAATTTTCGTTGACCAGATTTAATTCAGATCCCATTACATGTTATTATCATGAAAAATCACCCCATGATCATCTCCCCCACTTATTTATTCACCTCATAATATTCATTTATACATAATAAAACATATATGGATCGATGTACCATAAAATGCATCAGGTTGTGGAATAAGATTAGGGAGGATGACTAACCCATTACTATCAAAATTTAATTTTTAATTTTTTAATATTTTGGGAATATAATTATATCATCTCCATAAGATCATCAATACTAATTATAGATAGAAATATCAAGATCTATGAAAAATATCTTCATTTAGTGAAACCTCTTGTGAAATTATTTTTATGGATGTGGGTATTATCATCCTTCTTTAACATGGGTTTTCCCGAGTTGAGTAATCAATAATTATTGAAAAAATATATTGTTAGGAAAAATCACTAATGGATCTAATATCCTTCATTATTTTACATTACATAATTTTATTTTAGGAAATAGTTGATTTAATTGAATCACAGTATAAAAAACCTTCCTTTCTGTTCAAGAGTTTAATCTTGGAATACAACCTCATTGGAGGGTTATCTTCACACCACGATTCTTCTTATTAACAACGAGAAGAACAAGATATATTTGCTTAAATATTTTTTATATTTTCTACTAATAGAGGTTTTCATGATAACTAGATTTGGGGTCAATATAAAACAATAAATGTGGCTCATTTTCATCTTCTAAAACAATGAACCCAATATCTAGGTTTATATTCCATTCTCATGGATAATGAGTATTCTAGTATGTCCTAGGATGGAGTGTGTCTATATGGACTTTTTACCATTCAATGAATTTATAAAATTGAAATTTTATTCCATATGGTTGAGTATAGAAAAAAATGATTCATTATAAATAATTATCATACCACATTTTGATTCCCTTGAATGAGACCCTGGTACTGCTGGAGCTTGTCTCACTTATTTTTTTTTGTATTTGAATAATTCATCCATTATGTGCCCAAATATTAAATATTAATTGATCAGTGGTTACTTATTAAATTCCGGAATGATAATTTATTTATTTTAGAATAATTATTTTATTATAGATTCCATATATAGAAAAAACATATTTTTTTCACATGTATAAATTTAATTATGTGGTATATTCACCTTATGTTTTATGTTTTCATCCACTCCTCATCATATGTTGTATTCTTTTGATAAATATATCTATATAAATACTTCAACATAGAATTATTATATCTAAGACCCTTTTTCCTTGCATGAGATTATATTCTTAGTGAGAGAAAACATTCCATTAATTATTTCTCCACAGATAGTTTAAATTTTATTTATTGGGAATTATTTTTAAACATATTTCATAGAACATACATATTCATTCTCAATCAATGTATTTAATGATTTATAACCATGATTAATACCTAAACCATATTTTCCTTGTTGAAAAACTACCAATAACTAAAATTTATGCTCTATAAATGAACCTCCACCATTATTCAATATCCTATCATGATAAATCCATGGAATAATAACTATATGTTTTATCCATTTGATCTACCCAATCAATAATCTTTTAATCTACCAATGGTGTTTGTAATCTCACATACTTTCTCCATATATATATATATATGTGTGTGTGTGTGAATCATAGATAACATAATAATCTTATTTTACCTCATTTCGATAACATTACTTATGGGATGAATTATTCTTGATCTTATTCATTTTTCCTTTTGTTATTAGCTTACTCTTACATGGCCTTTATTAAAAAAACTAATCCGATTTGATCCAAAAAATATAAATGAACTGAACTCTTGCATCTTTTTATACAATTATTCTTTAAGATCCTCTATTAATTCCTCTTTGACTAATGAATCAATTTATATTTTTCAATGATATGTCCAATGGATGACTTTGTGTCATATTAACAAAATAATTCAATCAACCACCACATCTAGAGATTATCCAAGAGAATCTTCCATGATGTGAATAACCTCCTTTTTCCATGATTTGATGTTATTTATATAAAATAATATATTTAATTTTGGATATTATCATCAAAATAACTACAGATTAATTCATTGTAATAAAAAAATCCAAATAATAACATACCAGTAAGGACACTTTCTTGAATGATTATGGGGACATAGAATGGGATTATCCTTAAGGAGGTGAGGATAAGGTTATACATTACGAGTAAAAATTAAAACACTTACTATGTTAAATGTCGCACTTTACAAAGATAATCATGATCTCTCAACCATGAGGGAAGAATTTTTGTACTATTTAGTAGGATATTATTAGGGAAACATGATCTATTTTAATGTGCACGAATAATGTAAATATAAACTGATGTAATTAATTATTTCAACACAATGTTATTGTCTAAGGTGATTGTTAATAGATTTAGTTTTGTGAAAAAAGATATAATCTCTCAATTTTATTTTGATCTAGATCACTTATATTCATATTCTCACTACCTTAAATGATTATGAAAATACCAATATTTCCCAAGGTTCACTCCCTTCAAAATTAATTAAAGGACTTACTACCTATGTAAGGGATCACCTTCATATTTTATTGACATGGCGGTCCTTTATCCAGCATCCCTATCATGGATTACATCTTCATATATGACTACATACTCTATTAAATTTTTTCTTGGGTGATGCTTCATCTCTTGTAAAATAGACCATTATGAATAACATTACACACACTATAATACTTTTAACTACTATACATTTTTATCTATTAAAAGGTTTCAATTTATTAAATCTTCTAGTTTAACAAAATAATATAACCATATTCTTATATTTTATGTATCCATATAATCATGAATGAATATATTCAAATAAATGTATTCTATATTTTCTTGAAATGATATATGTGTATTGAGAATCCTTCCCTCTCTCACTATATTCCATTTAATCCCCCCTATATGATATGCGTTGGATTTTTACAAATCAACTGCACACCATGAAAATTAATTTATAGTATTCTAAAATCACACATAACATCTTTATCATTCCTGAAAAATTTATCCAAATAAATGCATAGAAATAAATTTAAATTGAAAACTCAATAAATCATGGCTACAAAATTTCCTAAAGGAATATTCTATTGTAATTCACATTTTTTATCTTATAAGGTGTGTTCGTCTCTATCATAGTGAAACATTCAATTCATCAAACTTCAATATGGAGTGGTGTTTTGCACCATCATGTATCCTTCAATTAAACAATCCAACCACCGGTGTGGCCACTGAAAAAGTAAAATTGACATATTTGTTTGAATAAATCAACATAAATTGTGTGCAGTAACTCCCTAATTTACTCTAAATAAAAATAAACCCGATACTATACTATTTTCCTTTTGGAAACAATTCACTAGTGTGGTCTCCAATAGGAATGAATAATCCTAAAATATCTTCTACAAAATATTAAACCCTTTGGGTCACATGGAATATCTATGGTTTGGTTCACACCAATATCGTATGGATTGCGGTATACATATCATCGTTGTGGAATGGGTATCAATAAAATTCTATAGGAAATTAAAATAATAAAAAACCAATTTTTATTATGGTTTATCTGGCTTCATCATAATCAATAAATTCCTCACACCACATAAAACAATACTCATGTAATCCAGAATCATATAAGCCTATTAACTGACTTTTCATGCCAACTACGAGTAACTGAGTCTTCTCCAGACATCCTCTATACTAAATAACTAATACCTAAACCTTCAAAATTATATTTACCCGATTATAGTTCATACCACTGCTACCATGCACATGTAATCTTGTATTCCTGCTCACCAACTCCTGGGTTCATCTTCAGAGAAGATTTTACTTGTTTTTTCATCATCAATTATGGTCCAATTATCAACACGACAACATAGTTATGGTGACTAAGGTGGTGAAAAACATTGAATATCTCTTAAAAATTTTATTTTACATTAAAAATCCATATACTATGATGTGTTCCTCTCTCTATAATATTCTCTATGGTGTAAAGCCTTATTTCATCATCACAACTCCCATACTTCAATCTATAATATGGTGTTGTGTCACCCATTGTCGAGAGCATGGATTATTTTAAAACACTCTAAATAAAAATCACTACTATTATGCCTTAAATGATCTCCAATTGTCCAATAAGAACTTTTTAAACAAAACAAAAATCTAAATGTAAAAACCATACCATTTCAATCACTATTGTGTTGAACTAATCATCCCTGTAACACATAGGCCATCATTAATATGTGTTCTCAATAATGCTATTTTAAAATAATCTTACTGTTTTCAATGATATATTGAAATAGATCACGGTAATATATTTTTTACAATGTCATTGTCAAAAAATGAAACGTAAATAATTTTGGATTACCCTCAAATATAAACAAAAACCCTATAACTAAAAATATCTCAATAAAATTATAAAATAGTTGTTGGAAGACATAAGTGAATTTAGGATCCAATATGAAGGTCTTAGGGGGATGGGTTTATTATAATTATAACCTCTCATTGGGTTTCTTATGTTATATTCATCAATAAATAATATCTAATTTCTAATCCATTTTGTAGATATAATATGATGAATCATGGATGAACCATGAATCTTTTTCCGTTTACAGAATTCATTATCTATTTAATTAGTAAAAGGGGAAATTTGTTATCTAGTGTTAACCAGTTATTAAGATATCAACATCATTGATTTATTATAAAAAAAAAATTTAAAGACAGCCTTCTTCAGTCTATATAGTAATTTTCAATATCATGTCCTGAATTATGGATTTACTTATTCCCAATCAATCATTATATAATTAATAAAGTATATTTATAATCCATCCATATACTCTTTCCAATTATATAATAATGGTGATATCATTATATATTCAATGTTTCTAGATAACAATATTAGATATCATTACATTATATGGGGAATATTTTTAGAGCATTAGATTTGTGAAAATATTTCAGAATTCTTATTCTAGTACTAAAATGTAATTTTTATCTTACATTTTATTTATATGGATGGAATATTAATTGATCCTTTGTTTGTAAAATCAATGGTATTTTAGAAAATACAGTCAAATTTGTTTAAAATAAACTGTTTTCATAATCATTGATTATATTTTAATTGTTTTATTTAGTATTTTCACATGGTCATTACTTTTTTAACTAATTTGATTGACAACAGAGTAATTTTTATAATTTTTCAAAAAGGAGATAATGTCTTTATGAGTTAAAGAGAAGTATGGATACTTCATTGGTCATGATCTTACCTTATCCAGGTGAACGATATGTTGGGTATTGTGATGTGTCTCTATATTTTATTTTTCTATATTATCATTAGTGATTAATTAGAATTGTATTATGTTATAGATAGTTGTGAACTATGTAGCTAAACTAACATACCCATGAAATGTAATTTAATTCATTTTTATGCCCTAAAATATCGGACACACTTCTTTTTGATGAATCGATTATGGTTTTCACGAAAACCAATAACCTCAAATATATGTTCTTAGAGTCATATTTGAGGCTATGAATAAAAATTTATATAGTATTCATACAATAAATTCATTTTCAATATAAAATGTTCTCCCTAGAAATTAAATGTAATTGTTGATTTAGTGAACATAATAATTTACCTTCAATGTATGAAATAATAAAGGTAATGATAGATAAAATATCTATAACAAAATATATCCCCTTATTGATGATAGAGGATTAATTTTCTATTTTAAAATTATAATTATTCATTATGTAAACTATAATAGAGAATGATAAGGGCTTCTAGTTCATTAATTATAATCTCACCATTATATGTGGAAGGCATTATGATGTGGTGATATTAAATGTATGATACCATGATTTCTCATCATTCTTATATATTTTTTAGGGACATGGAGTTCCTAATTATATATGTTGAATATCTTACATTAATAAAATTAATTCATATGGGATTTATATCATCAAATTTTAATATTATACCATGATGGTCATAAAAAAATTGGGTGTAATATTATTAAAATAATATTATAGGATCAAACTAATCATTATTTACAAATTCATGAGTTTTGTAAAAACATTTTATATTTATAATTGGAAATTATAAAAAAAAATACATGGTTTGAAATTGGATGAAATTGCCATAGGGTTTGTAACTAGCATTCCAAAATCATTATGGTGATGCGATGTAGTTTTGTAGATAATGTATTTTAAAATGATAATTAATAAAATCATAGAGATCATGGAATATTTTGTTATTTATTATAATTGTAAATTATATAATAGAGATAATTTTTGTTATATGTTAGACAGAAAAGTACAATTTCTAATAAGAACCAAGGGTTAATATCTCAATTTTAGAAATATTTATAGTATGATTTAGTCACTCAAGTCAATATAGGTGTAAATCTTCACCCTCAAAGAAATGAAAAATATCAATGAACACTTAATATTATATAGGGTATAATTTTTCCCTATATTCTTTTCTTTGGTGTCACACGTGAGTATAAACTATCATATATGCACCCAAATGATCATTGTAAAATCATTAGGGGTGGAATATCAGTGCCTTTTTTCATGATTTTGATTCTTTCAAAACAACCTTAATAACCTATAATTGTTAGTATAACATAAATTTCATAAATTCTCCAATGAGAAAAAAATATTGGAATAATATACTCCTATAGTGATCACATATCTAGATAAGGAAAATGCATGGAAAAAACATTATTCTCTTCAGACTATATGATCTTCTAGTATTATAATGATGTATATTATTTAATGGGGTTTATACTTTCATCATGATATATTATGGAATAATTTATATGTATCTTCTCACACAAAATCATATATACACATATATATATATATATATTTTGAATAATAGTAGTGTCTTCGACAAAATCATATTTCTATAAGGGGGTCATATTTACTATTATACTTTCTCTCATATTCCACTTCCACTTAATTTACATTATATTATCTATACCTTATAATATCTATGTAAATAATATACTTCTTGTATATACATTATTTATAATTTGTAATTAATTATATTACACCACACAAACATATTAATAGTTTAAATTCAAATCTAATCCTTCATCATTGTCTAACAAAATTTCATCGTTTATAGCTTATTCTAAAACAAATCCATCATATTTGACATCATTTTCATGATTAATGACGTATAAGACATCAAATATTATTTATGAGTGGTTTTTGGGATGTTTTCATATTCATATCAGTTTATCCACTTGAATAAAAAGCACTATACTTCCCACAACTAGCTCAATATCATTTAAGATTTTATTTTTTGTCAAAATGATCTGATCTTTGTATATACATTATTTATAATTTGTAATTCATTATATTACACCACACAAACATATTAATAGTTTAAATTCAAATCTAATCCTTCATTATTGTCTAACAAAATTTCATCTTTTATAGATTATTCTAAAACAAATCCATCATATTTGACATCATTTTCATGATTAATGATGTATAGGACATCAAATATTATTTATGAGTGGTTTTTGGGATGTTTTCATATTCATATCAGTTTATCCACTTGAATAAAAATCACTATACTTCCCACAACTGCTCAATATCATTTAAGATTTTATTTTTTGTCAAAATGATCTGAACTATATATAATCATTTATAAAAATTACAATCACCATGGAGTTTTCAATATATTATATTCCATAAAGATACCTTTATTTACACTAAATCATTCCCCATGTTGTTCATATCACCATTTAATATTTCTAAACCATTTACTCCCTAAAAATATTCCCTAATGTATTTTAGGATTCCACATAAAATTCACTAATGTTTCTCCATGACACGGTTTTCCCATTTTATTTGAATATGAGATCATATTCTCATATTATTGAATTCTTTTAATCATGTAACTTTTTTTTTAAATTAGGAAATTTTCTTCTCGATTTCATATATTCTATAAACAACCAATCAATGTTCTAAATACTTTTCAAAATGGTATCCAACAAAACAATAATGATATGGCCCTCCTTTTTTTGATTCATAGACAACTCATATTCAAAAAATCATCATGACTACCTTTATAGTGTGTTTTAGCTCACTGTTTTGATAGGAAAAACTCTTTTCAAAAATAATAAATGATACACCGATTGTGGTGGAGGTGTCCTTATTTCCATGATGTGACATGTTTCCCAAAACACCACGACATCATCCAGATAACAACAGAACATAGGAAATACATACTAATTATGAAATATCCAAAATGATCACACTTTCTATGTGACTTTATTGTTTTCCATTTTCTGATAGAATTTAATCCCATTATCATGTGTTCTTGTGATGTGGTGATGTCACCTATAAAAAAAACATCAAAAAGCATTATTCTTCCTTAAAACACAAACTATTTTCTTCTAATAATTTATTAAATCAGGGTGAATATTACTAATAAAGAACTATCATGAAAAAGTTGATTGAAAATGGTGTATGTTTTTAAAAAATAAATATAAAATCCCATTCTCTTTATCTATAACACGTCTTATCCAAATATCTGTATCCCCAGAATCTCCCCCAAAAAATTATATTATTTAAAATAGCTCTTGGAGTGAAAAATACCCAAATTTAATTTATTAGGAACCAAGGAAGATAAATCATTTTGAAACTCAACCAATAGGTAAATTTATAATCATTGAATATTTCTATATTTACATTGGTGACAATAGAATAATAAAAAATAACATAGAAAAACAATATCATAGTATCCATAATAAGTTACATTGAATAATCTCAAAATTACTCTTGATACTCCAGACATCACTTTAGTAAATAAATTGAGACAACACATTGATAATCTACACATCATCTTCATTTCAAAAAATACTAACAGAATCAATGAATATAATTTATTAGATTTGTACCCTATTAAACTAACAAAATATTTCATAATGACCACATCACAGTAATAAAATCAATTATATTATTCTTCTTTTAAAAAATAATTTGAAATTTAAGTTATCTCTATAAAATAAATATTTTTCAAATAGGTTAAACAATAATAGGATTACACACCAATAATGTTTCTCCGCATTTGTGAAAGGACTAATCATATGTAGTTGTATTTCTTCAAATTTCCACCACATTAAAAATGATAAAAAAACAACTAAGATGGTTAAGGGGTTGATATAACTACAGAATCTCCATTTGAGGAAAGAGGCTGAACATCCATCATCAGCATTAGTTTTTAAAAATCATCTTTCAGTGGTGGTTCTCTAAAAAGAATAAATTAGTTTATCATTTAGTAGAAAAAATAAAATCATAAATACAATATACACCACCACCTCTTTTATGAAGTGCTACATTATATCACTATTAATTATATTAGAATAGTGAATTGGATTTTTTAGATGATTAATAAACATTGATTATCAAAATACAGACATAGTTGAATCATTACCTCTTCCTTAACATCTTCCACATGATTTCATATCCTTATCCATTGGGATTTACCAAGATTTTCAGCCACATATTATAACTCAAATGTATTAATTCACATATATATATTTGATTGTTTTTTCCAATACATAAAAAATTTATCTTATTATGAAACTTTCACCAGTTTTCGACCATCTATACTTATAATTGCCATGAATATCAATATTTGTATTGGCCAATATATTATTTTTTTCATTATTATCATAAATTTTACATATTCTATTATTTTTTATATACTTTTGAATTATCTCTAAAACCAAGAAATATGACTGATTTTGTACACTATAAATCATGGGACAAAGTACAAAAAACCTATTGAATATCTTTTATAAATGATCATATATTAAAAAAATATAATTGTCTTCATGAAATAATTTTTATCAATTTTCAATTTATTTATCATCCTATAAAAATTTCATTCCAGAATGTTTTTAAAATTAAACTAATTTTGAGTCCTCTAATACAAATTTATTAAATGTTTCCTAGAATTAATATGTTTAGATTGAATGATATTATATTTCACATAAAAAAATAACAAAAATATTAATATATCATACAATATGAATGAAAATTTCAACAAACATATTCATCACTACAGAATGGTTATCAAAAAATGAGTCATTATTTTAATAAAATTGGCTCCATAAATATAATAAATTACAATGTGAGATGCCTTATTGTTATATTTTCATAGATATTAATTTCCAATATTAATTTTTTAAGGTTAAAATTATTCAAATAGGTATATAATATGGAGTACCATGATATAGGTTATTTTTTAACTCAAAATTTTATTTCTTTCAATTATAAACATAGTTCCATTTATTGAATAATAATAATAAATTGTGTTTCTCTGTGAAACCCACCACATAAAATTCACCATTGAGTAACGCAATCATTACATCCATTTGGAAAATATTATATTTACTTTATTCTATAATAATAAATAGCATAATGTGTTATAGTATCAAAACATGTGAGAGTGTGTTCTTAATGTACTTTATGTTTACCTGAGAATAAATGATTCACCAATGTGTTGATATATTTCTTAATGAAACCCCAATTTCATTAATTTGGCATCAATGAATTCACTTATTCCATATAATATATATTTTTGGTTGGATACCAACTAACATGGTCTATTTTTCACTTATTTTTCCAATTAGTCATTCATTGTATCAATGAACAATTTGTTAACCAATGATTCAATTATATATCTTGGTTCAATACCTGAAAACAATGGGGTATGTTCATTAGTTATCAAAACTGATATTATTTTATCATGATGTACCTGGCCTCAAATAATGTATTTGACTTCAAAAATATTCACATAATTTGATTAGATGAACAGGGTATCACCTAATAACATGATATAGATTAATCCAATTCTCCAACATTCATTTAATATTTTTTCATTTATATAAACATCATTCTACAACATAGAGAAAGAAACATTATCACCACATATATAAAATGACTCTATATATGTAGTTTATTTCATTTAGGTTTCCAATACCTTGACATCATACTTGTCAATAATATTATCTAGTTATATACATTGACAACATTTTACTCTTCAGTTTGGATGATATAATAGGATTATAACTTCAACACCCGTCTTCTCAAATTATCCATGATTTCCTCTTTTAAACCCGAAAACATATGGTGTTGTAAATCATATTAAGTACATAATTCAAGACTCAATATTTTATTACATATCATGGTGAAATATCTGATATTTCCCTATAGACACAATGAATTTTAGAGTGAACCATTCAACTAGTATATTATTTATAGGAATATTTTGAAGTATCACAAATGATCAATATAGTTTGATCTATATAAAGAATAATTATCTTCTTTATTCCAACAAAACAATTTTATTTTCATGAATATGGGGTGATGATTTAAATTCTGGTTACATGATTGATAATAATGGAATAAAATTATCTTTTTGTGTATTAGGAACCATTTTCTTTATAGATAATCATTAAGTAAAAGAGACACTCCCTTTTCACTTCTTATATATCTTATGATCATTCTAAGAGACACTATTTTTTTATAAGTATGATAAAATTAATATTTTTAATTACATATATATTGAAAATAAAATAATTAGGTCCATTAGTTGATTACCACCTCACGAGTCCAAAAGAAATTCATTATATAAGATCTGATATATGATATTATAAAATCTCAACATATTATTGTTAATAATTAATAATGTTTCCCAACTGAATTTTAGATAATATACAATTAATTTATTTATCAACATAGGTACATTATGAACATTATACACAAATGTGGTCATTTATGATCATTTTACAATAATTTCCAAACCTTAGATTAAACAATTTATTTTCCTCATTCACAAAAACATAACATGAATTTAAAGCATCAAAAACATGAAAAGTGTTTTTATTGTTAAGCATACATAACATCATATTTCATAAAGAATATGAAAATTTTATATATTTGAAGTATAAAATATCTTCCTTCATTATGGATTTGATATGAATATAAAATATTGTGTTTCAATACATAAAAATATATGGTATTCCTTGAATTTTTCTATTCCCTACCAATAAATATTGATAAAAAAAAATTTATTTTAATTTACTCATTATTTATTATGTTCACTATTACTTCCATTCACTAATAAACTTCTATTAATTTGTTTAAATCCCATGTCACCTGTGAGGAAAATACAATATAAATAATAAATGAGCATTTTAATATTGGTTCCTCATGTTCCATTATAACCACAAAAAATGTTTTTACCCTTTATCTTTCATTATCAGATACATTACTGTAATTTTAATCACATTTAGTTGAGATGGTATATTAATTCTACCATTTATAGAATGGTGAGTCAAATATTCACATCTTATATTTTTTCTAATCCTAAAAATATAATCAGAATCTTATGTCACATAATTTCATATTAATTAGGAATGTTTTTCAATTGTGTTTGTTGTATCCCCCAAAAGCATCTTCCAATGCCTAAAATATAATCTTATAGTACTATATAAAAATTTCATATATCTATTAAGCTTTTATATTTTTACCTTGTCAACTCCTCATCAAAATAAACCTCGTAGATCTTATAGAATCATTATTTTATTTAAATTAAACTAACAAATTATCCATGAAATTATAAATCATCCAGAGTTCTAAATGTATATAATAGAAACATAAATAACTCTAAACATATCATTTCTCTCAAATGATGGAACCTTTAATTCAATTTTCATTGGATTATAATTTTTCAAAATTTTATTTAATAAAATATATTAGTGGCTCCCCAAATATTAATCTTTATCTTTAGATTCATAATATTTAAAAAAAAATATATATATTGAAACATTTTTGTGTAATAACATTTTCTTAAGATTTTAAAACGTTTTACTATCACATTGGTTCACCCTAAATATATTATTCTTCAATAATTCATTCAACTCTCACATACCAACAATAATTTCAATATTATTTTCAATATTTTATTGTTATCTATTTTTTCATCAGAAGCCTAAAAATTATTTAGACATCATTTTCATTAATAAATTTCCCTCTACAATTAATTAAAACATCTTAAATTTTTTTGTATAAATTTAATATTACGTTTTCTAGCTTCTTTCCATACACTAAACTCTTTTTTAGAATAGTTTGAAGACCCTTATACATTAAATTTTATATGTAATAAATCTTGAATTTATAATACATTATATAATCATGATGATTCATTAAATAATAATTATCTATTAATGAATTTAAATTTTCTCTTACAAAAACAAATTAAATTTCTATAAATTATGTATACTATTTCTTAATGATATTAGTATCCATTTAAAAATATATTATATTTAAAAAATTTAAATTAATATTATCTTATTCATGATCTATTCCTCAATTTATTCATCACTAAAAATATCACTAATTTCCTTACAATAAAAAATATCAGCATTCATTCTTTCCTTGACTGTTTTCTCATTAATATCACATTATTTAATATAGTCTATATCATTCAACTTTCATAATATGTATATATTTTTATATTCATTATATGTAATTTCATTAAATTTTGAAGAAAAAATTAATTTATTATCCTTTATGAACATAATTACTAGATAATATCAGTAATATTCTATCTTTATATTCACTTGAATTTTCTACATTCAATCATAGACAATTATATATAAAATTTTCGGTTTCTTTAAATTTGAAAAAGAATAATGATGGATTCCCAATCAATATTACATTTCCTCTTATCACACATGATGATATATGAGACAAAACATTGTAAAAAATAAAATATCCTTAAATCACCCAAAATATAAACATCCATATAAATCTTCATTAACATTCTTGTTTCATGTCTTTAGTAATGAGAATTTTAATAAATCACTTTTTAAGACTTGAAATTTCACATGAAAAAAATGTACATAATTTTCATATAATCTATGGTGGTAATATATAAATAATCTAGAGGATGTATTCCTAGATATATCCCCTTTTATGTGATAATATATTAGGATCAATAATTTCTAGTATAATGTTTAGTATCTACTCAACATATATTTAATACTATAAATTATATTTGAAAATCCTAACTATTATCACTATATAATTATAGTTTTAAAAAGTTATATATATTTAATAATCATTAAATATACTACCGACTCTATATTTTAATATAAAAATATATATATTGGATTTCATCATGTTGGATTTTTTATTATCAATATATGTATTTTTATTTCAAATATATTTATCTACCATATTTCCCTTTAGGTTTAGAAAATAATTCAATGATACAGAACTAAATAAATATTACAGGCCACCTCTATCATTTATTAGATTTTTTCTTTATTCTATTATAATAGTATTATTTTCATTATTTTATACAGGGATACTTGATGCGTTATCCAAATAATCTGAATATATATATATATTAAATTATTCATCATTTGACCATTCAAAATTACTACTTTTACAATAATGATTATTGGTTCCATTTATATTTATATAAACTATGGAAGTCTATTAGATGAAAAAAGAAGAATTAGTATCACTGACTTAAATTAATGAAAATATAATAAAATTACCATTCAAATTTAGTGGTAACTAAGATTTATTACAACTTGAAAATAAGCAATTAGATCAGTGAAAAATCATTATCATGCGAATCAACAATAACTATTCATTTTTTATATTTAATTTGAATTAATATTGATAAGTTTTTGATGCGGATATATGATTAATGGCACACATGATCCAATTAAATCATAAAAGGCATGATTTAAGATGATCATCACTTACATAAATAAATAATAATTTTGGAA
Organism: Viscum album; assembly: GCA_963277665.1. Taxonomy (NCBI): domain Eukaryota; kingdom Viridiplantae; phylum Streptophyta; class Magnoliopsida; order Santalales; family Viscaceae; genus Viscum; species Viscum album. The sequence goes on along the minus strand of OY728157.1, from coordinate 1,252,669,680 downwards.
ATATATGAAAATTTTGGCTAAGAGAATTTATTCGTGTAATATTAAGAGATAACAATCGATGAAAATAATTTATCATAACATAATTATATGTGTTTGGGAACGTAATCATTACATATGAACATTACTACCAATATGTTATAGATGGTAAATTATGAATTGTGGAATAATTCATTGTCATAACAAAATAAAAGAGTCGTACGAGTTTGAAAACAGTAATAATCAATCATGATATTTGATAGAAATTTATATGTATATGACATTTGTTTGGGAAAAGACCCAAAATCATAGAAAACAATTTTTTAGGACGAATTCAAAGACTATCTCAGTGTATTGATTCTAATATTGTGTTGTTTTCATACCATTTTAAATATACATAAACTACATATATGACTATAGTTGATTGAGTTCACACTATATTCTAATAAATTTTGTGGGCATTGTTCCATTCTAGTGTAGGTTTACATCATTTCACTCATTATATTAGCTCTTGAGATTTAAATAATTATATAATTTAATATAGGTCTATCATATTTCAGGCCTTCCTATAAAAAAATGACAACCATACATTTTTTTATCATGCTAACATGAAAAAATTACATTTCTTCAGTACTAAATATACATGTGGAAAATAAATATTAATCAATGAAAAATTCAAGGAAATATTCATAAAACAACAATAGAAAAGAAGAATATTATTTGATATGATAATGTCCTATAATGAACATGAACATATGTGAATATTGATAAAAAATTCATATATATAATTATTTTAAAAATAAAGTTGTAAAAAAATATACATCATCTTTTGAATATACATTTTTAATTAAAATTATTATAAATTGATTTTAAATATTTGGCAAGAATCATCATAAAAAATAACTGTTATAATGGAAAAATAATTTGTACAAATATTAGATGTTAAAATTAATATATTTTTCAAAATAACATATATAGAAAGTGTAATAACCTTAATTTGAATATTTAAAAATAAATTTCATATTATATATATTTTTATTTAATCAATTATTGAATCATATATAAATATAATGAATATGTATATCTGGAAAAAATATTCTTCACTAAAAAGAAGAGGTGTTGTCAGTATCATATAAATGCATAACATTAGGTATGTTATTTTACAGGGAAAATTAAATTAAAGGATGAAACATATGAATAATTTATAATATTGAGAGGAGGAATATTTTTTGGTTTTAGGAATAATGATCACACAATGTCCATAATATGGGAATTAATTCATAATAATCTCTAATTGAATTTGATATTGGAATGATACCCTTAACCTTCAATATTAACATTGATTAATGGTCTTCAATATCATGAAAAATAATAAAAAACATTAAAAACCTATTTTATGGAATCATTCACATATATAAATTTTAAAATTCATATATTATATTCATTCACTATACATGTATTAATTTTTTAATGATTCATTTCCAATATTAGATGATAGTAAATTTTATTGTTTCATGCATGTTTTCTGAATAAGAGATCAATAAACATTAACATATAAAAATTTCATAGCTAAAAAATTATTAATGAAAATTAAATAACATTGTTTTAATTATTTTTGCATCCAATCATTCACAGGAGGAGAACTTTCCACATGGTCCTCAGTAACAGGAGAGATAATGAACATGTTTCTGGTATTGTACTAGTATTAATGGAATGTTTTTTTAAAACTAATAGATCTATATTCTTCAAATATATTTTCATTAATATCATATATATTGATTATATATATCTATATATATACTATATCCATCAATGGTGGAGATGATAAAAATATAACACATCATTAATGGATATGGTAGTCTTTACATAACCCATGAAATGTTTTAATTTTACAAAAATAGATAGAAGGAAGGAAATAATTTATTATTTAACAATAATAATAATGCTAATAAATTATTATATAATCACTAAATAAACCATTTTAACAGGATATGCATTTTTTTATAAGAAAATAAATTAATAATTTAAGGTGGTGAATGTCAGTACATAAACATGGAAAACTTTTCATTATTCTCTGTAGAATAAGAGAGGGTAGATACATTTTTTTCCATAAATATTAAAAAATGTGTATATAAATTATAAAAATGTTTTTATGATAATTTTTTTTAATATATTTTTATGATAAATATATAAAAACGTATGTCAGAGAGTTGGTGACACTCACATTAATAGTTTAAGTCATCTCTTTAAGCATATAATATGAATAGTTGTAATAATAATTATTCATCGATATAGGGAATTAAAAAAATTTGCATTTGACCCTAGGGTGTGTAAACACTCTATATAGAAATGTGAAATTATAATAATAGTTTTAAATTGAACTGGTGTTGGATGTAATATTTTATAATTTTGGAGAGTGGAATATTTTTAATAATTTTAAAAATTTGTCAACATCCAATGGTAAAGTGGAAAAAATGAGGGAAATTTTCTACTGTAGTAGATTTTTGGGAGACCAAAACATTTAAAACACACTATATATATATATACTTTTGAGTTATATTATACCTTTCAAATTAATTTTTTTCCACATATTAACTTTTTCCCTCGTAATAATTACTATAATCATTGGTTACATTGTTTTATAAATAAAAACATTGTTAAAAGTTTTATATAATTTTTATATTATTACTCAAAATAGTAATTTTTCCATAAGATTAGATTTCGAAATTTTATAAAAAATACTATAATATAATAATTTTTTATATCTCACAGAAATATTTTATTTTTTTAAATAAAAAATTTTGTTCTATAATGTCAAATATTTGTTTATAAATTAAAAATATATTTAGAAATAAATAATTTTAATTAATTAATATATATTATATTAAGATAAATGCATCATAATTTTTTTTTCATGGATATACCCTTCTTATTTCATAAATTTTCAAATATTTATGAAAATGGTATTTTTTACTCTTTATAAAAAACACAATTCTTTCAAAAAAAAATTGAATCCTATGATAATATTTTTTATGAAAATATAAAATTATAAGGTCATTTTTATGGTTCATATTCTAAATGATTCTAATTTTTTATCTTAAATAAATGTTATAATATATAATAAATTATTTTATAATGAATAATTACAAAAATCCTACTTATAATTACATAATTGATTTTAATAATTTTGATTCATTTAGATATCTTATAATATATTTCCTTTTTTTGTAATAAAGTATTATTTACATATATTTAACATTGAATTTAAAAAATCCATCAAACACATCTAATTTATTAAGGAGGAAATATATTCTAAAAACATGATGTAGAACATTATACACCCTTAAAATAATTTCATCTATAAAATTCTATTATTATAATGTAAATATATATAGAAAATTAATTTTTATTACTACACCATGTTTCAATAATTATTCAAAAAATGTATGGTTTCACCATAATGATTTCACAAACTAAGTGGTCGTGTTCTATAAAACATTATCTCTTAAATATGGAATGTACACAAGTTTTTTTTTCATATAACAATGTTCATTGTCTGTTTGAAAAGAAACGTATTTAAAAAAATATAAGGTAGAAGGTATATATGTTCTCCGAAGACAAATTTGGAAAAATTTTTGAACATGTGGAAGATTTTAGGGAATCACCCAATGAAAAGATACTATGCCTCTAGGATTAAAAATCTCAATAGAATTAAAATATCCAAGGAAAAAATTCATGTTCATTCAAAAAATATTAATTTATTTGCGTTACATATTCAATATAAGGCAATTTCACTAATTTAGGTATCTATATATCTACATTGTTTAACGATATAACTATATTTTTTACTCTCGGCATGGTTGATGGCCTATTGAGAGACTGTAAAATTATCTACCATTTATTTTGGTATAATTAGATCTTGTATATTAAAATCTATAACATCGTCCCCATATATTGAATTTTGTCACTTCCTTCCAGAAATTAATATAAAGACACTTGAATGATTTAGAAGAATATATTAGTATAAGGAAATTTAACTAGATTAAGTTATTGATGAGTACCACCATTGAAATATATAGAGATACCTCTTATCGTATATATTATAGCTCGAAGGGTTATATTAGAGTGAAAATATATAATAAGATTTCATATTATACTAATTTTGTCCACTATATTAAATGCCTGTTGAATAAGTCTCCAAACTTTCTTGGTAAATAATTGATCTAGATTAAATAAATTGAGAGATCTTACACATGAGACCATACATTTTTCAAAATATATGTCACTGAATTCATATAAAGTGGAAAATATTTTCTGTTATAAATAAAATGTGTTAACCAGTTATGCTTATTAAATAACAACCGAAAAGAAATATATCATTTAAATTACATGGGGTGTTTTATGGCATTGTTTTAATAATGCTGGATACATCAATTTTTATGTAATTATGTGTTTCAAATTCCTAATAAATAATTTATTGGAGAGTTATTGAATTTTCACCAATTTTATATTATGTATTTTATTATATTATTTATGTCATAAAATATTTTTTAGAATATAAAAGCTCAATTTTATTAATTAATTTCAAAGGAAAAAATTCAGTTATTTTGGAAAATTTCATTGGTTTATAATAAATTAAAATTAATTTTGGGGATATAGAGAAGTTATATATACTAATTCAAAATTTATATTTCACAACTCATCTGTGAAAAGATTTTTTTCATCAAAAATTTTAATTCAGTAATGGGTGAAATTATAATGTTCAGGAAGTAATTATTTTTATTGAATGATGTATGTTGGTTGTGTGTTGAGTTATTTATGTAACATAGTTATTTATAAAACCTATCATGCAACCACATTATCAATCAAATGAAAAGATTCCATCCTACCATGCTTGAGGATTAGTCAGACAAAAAAGTGACCACAATATTGAAATTTAATTGTCCACATGTGGATATATTGAGACTCTAACATATGTTTCCATGTTACCACATATTCAGAATTCAAATGACAGAAATAGACTATTATGTATAAAATGAAAAATTATGGTTGTACTATATAATAAATGTGAGAAGTTTTCATGCTAGGTGACCTTCATGAAATTATGTGGGATCATGATCCTTCCAATGATTCTATACAAAAGAATAATCCAACCTGTAGACTTTTGAAATTTAAATTGATATAGAACCTTCCATAAAAATATCAATGATGAACGGGAAATAATGAACCATTAAAAAAAATTCCCTACTGATTAATAACAAATTTTGTGATCTTCTTGAATCCAAATAAAAAATATTGTGGAAATTTTGACTACCAAATTCAGGGCTGATTATGAATGATGGTTTAATGTTGGGTTAGACAAACCTGATGTTATAGAAAGTTATTGCTTTAATTTATTTAAAAATGTGGCTCCCAACCCTCGATTACTTGTGAATGACCCTTACATTGGGGTCAAATCCAGAAAACAAAGATACCATGGTCAAAGTAGAAGAATTATGGAAAAAACAGTTATTTCTAAAGAAAACTTAATTATAACTAGATTCAGGTGAATGATTTAATATATCCAAATTTGAATATTCAATTTTCCAAAATCACTGACTCTGTATATTAAAAAATATATAAAAAAACTTTGAATTGAATTTGTGATGAGGATAAATTAAAAATGACTATAAATGTTGATGGAAATGTAGATCTAGAACCAATTTCAAAAATTGTTTTACTACTAAAAATGTTTCATGATATTTATAGATATAAACTAAAACCCTTCATAAAGAAGAATATATACATGAAAAACCAGTATTTATATATATATGATGTTTTAGGATAATTATTTCAATAAAAATTTATTGATTGTGAAGATGATGTTGAGTTTGTTGTTGCGATAATGGAATTGATCACATGAATATAACCATATATATCAAATTTGTTCATTCCTTATTTTGGTTGAAGCATTGTGGGGGCCTCAATATACTTTTTTATGGATAAATTATGGTTTTTTGTTTCCCATATACTATTGGAAATATTTTTTTCATGAATTTCATCAAGATATAAGTCATTTAGGGAATGTGTATTTTCACGAGTAAAAAACGTCCATATTTTGAATGTAACTTATGACATAGACGTTAATCCTATGGATATTTAATGTAGGTTTCTAATGAAGGGGTTGAATTAGAAAACACACTTCACCTTGTGAATGACTAATAAGTTGATTATTTTCCTGGGGTCATTGCACTAACATAGTTATTTCATATTGTGTCAATAGAAATTATTGATTTCATAATTTTTATATTTACCTCATTAATCTACATCAAGGTATTTCGGGCGTACTGAAATGTAATTTTATATGTGTTTCTAAATGATCATGCTTTAATATTTGGAAATATCATTGTATTTAATGACATGTATGGGTATTAGAATGGTATTTATTCAAATGAAAGACTATAATTATAAAATTAAAAAAAGATTACACAAAGTGGAGATAATTATTGATCAAATGTGTCAATGGAAACATCTTTAGATTGTTAGAATTACTAGATGTGATTAAAATTTTATGTGGCATTATTTGTGAAGATCACGTGGAACATAATATTTATTTGTAAAGATGATTATGGGAATTTAAACATTTTTAATAGAGAATATTTTGTTATTATCATTTAACTATTTCTTTTTATGATAGAGGTTTTCTATAATGAACCCACCACATGGACTATAATGAAGTATTACAAATATGTGACTGTGATTTCAGAGGATGACATTAAAAATAATATTTTTCTCGTAGTTCATGTTCTCTATCAAGGGGATCAGTATAGACGGCATTAGTGGATTATAGATCAAGTATACCTATACTATAGGGGGAGTGTAATCCATTGGGATCAGGTAGATGTAAATATCACTGGATTTAGAGATTACCGCTCACTTTACCTATTTATTTACATTTCATGATTCTGTATAAGGAACATATTTTTGTATACAGATATTAGAAGCCTGGTTTTGGGATATGTTTTATGTTTTAGAATGGGATTTTAGTGTAATATTTTTTACATTTTTGTGATAATTGTTCCTATGTATTTCTCTTTGAAAAAATCTATATAAATATTATTTTCTAATACATCATGATGCTATTAAAATTGGCGACAGTTAATACAATTTGATATATTTTTTCTAATATATAAAATTATCTTCAATGATAAACATAAAATATTAATGATAATATGGATCCAGTGAAAATTAATTAAACATTTTGATTTATATAGAGTTATACAGTCAAAGAACAATGAAATTCATCTGAGTATATGTTGACACCAAAACATGATATTGAACCTTATTCAGTTTGTTTTAGTGTCATGAATCATCATTAATTCAAGAAATAGAACATATTTTAAACTAGTTAGTTGAATCCTTGTAACACATTTATGGGTTTATTCGCAATCATATGTTGATCAGTTTCTATCTTTTTTCATACTCACCTCCTTAGCAAAAATTTCATTCAAATATCATGTTTCTTGATACTTATACATTTTAACATCAATATTCGTTTTATATTCTGGTTTATTCTCAATAAAATACTTATTAACTTATATTAAATAACCTTTATATGCATACAAATGAAAAATCGCTAATTTTACAAGTCCATTGTTGTGTTATAAATAATTAATTTTACATGATTTAGTGACATCTATGATAATCTTTGGAATCATTGTGGGGTAATTTATGTGATACTAATAATATAAAAATTATCAAGAATATTTAAAAATAATAATAACAATAAATATATATATATATAATTATAAAAAAACGTGATTTATCAGAACATTTTATTTCTAAATGTATTGTGAATTCACACGAGGTTAGATAGAGAAACTATCGTTCCTATGAGGATAATGATAGATAATAAAATAATTTATTTGATAAATAAATACATTATGGAATGAAAAAACTAGGATAAAAATATGAATAACCACAAAGATGAAAATAAAAAACCTTCTTGACTATGACATAATAAGATATAAATGTATAAATTATAAAATTAAAATTGAATTTGGTTTCAAATATCACATAATATATTAGAAAATTTAATGTCCTCAAAATAAAAAAATATTTTTTCATTATTACCTCACATAATGGATTACCATATGATGATGTTATGGAAAAAATTAGGGTCCTCTATTATGTGGGGTAATAATTAAGACAATAGTTGTTGATTATATATGAACTAAATAAAAGTATAATACATTTTTTATTTATGTTAAATACTAAAACTTGGTATTAATAAATGTATTAATTTATCATAGAAAAATTTAAAAAAACATTTTAATGATTTTGTCCATAATTTTTCTCCTATGAGACTAAAAACTAATTTAATATTTAATATCACATTATTAATTAATGATAAAGTTGAAATTTTCCATGATGATTTGGGTATATTAAAGGTATTATATAAGATACTTCCAAACCATTTTTGTAGCCCAAAAATATTGATAGATATATTTTACATCAGTCTCATAATATATATATATATATATATATTGGTTTATTAGTCCTCAATATGATATTTAGTTATTCAAATACATAAGGGTTAAAATATATTTTTACCTCACATTATTAGAATTCACAAAATATATGTTAAATGAAATTAAGAATTGCTAGAAAATAACAAATCATATATAATAAGATTTTGTACTATAATCATGGTTGAACAACAAAAATAATAAAAAATCATAATGGGAGAAATTGATCCACTTTGTTATGTTTGGGAATTTAGTATCTCACTAACCAAACAATAATATATATTCCAAAGATAATTATACCTAAAATTATTATAAGTATAGTCATAGGATACAAACTATGGATAATCTATTCTCTAATACCTATAACATAATTTATATAGTCCATTCAAAATTTTGATCCAATAAACAAGGTGTTCTTTGATTCTCCAGTCCCTAGTTTTAAAAAAAAATCTAGAACACAATTACAATACAAATAAAGGGATGAATATTATAATCCCTATGTAAATTTATAAGGAAATTCATATTAAAAAATGAATAATTATTAAATAAATAGATTCAAAAGATGAATTTTTTAATGACGAGTTTTAAAAATAAAGATATTACCAAGATTCAAAAAAATATAAATAGATTATATAATACATAAAATAGTTTTAAAATGGATGAATTATTTATGGTAGAGATTTCTAGTTAATATGGACATTTACAAATGATCACAAAAAAATTCTAGAGAGGATGTAATTCTTGTTACGACATATATTATTTTAAAAACAGAATAGATTTTTCCAACATATCATAATCCACTAAATTTTAAAATCAACATGTATCTAAAAACCAAAATATAATACCCCTTTAATGTAGAAATTTTTACAATAATAAAAAATATATTCTTTAATCATGCTGTTTTAGAAGATTTCAAGAATTTAAATATAATACCATGAAATTAATCATTACATAATCATGAGTTTAATTCAATAAATTAAATTCATTCATATTGAGAATCATTTTAGGACTATAGTTTTATATAATTAGGCAATAAATAATACATTTTGACACCATAACATACTATGTGGACACATCTAATCCATATTAATTTCTTTTAACAATATAAATATCTTTGATCAAAAAACTATTTCTTTCATGAAAATTCATAATGATATTTAACAAGTAATCATCATTGACCTTATCCATCCAATGAAAAAAAATTTAAACATGGGATTTCAAAAAATCTAGTATGGGATACAAAAGAGAGAAAACTGTCAGTCTAGAGAAAACTTAAAAAATCAAATTTTCATTTATCTGTAAAGATCATTGAATATTTTAAATGAAATATGTTTACATAAGAATCATACAATCATTTTTTCTTAAATAAAATAATTGATATCCATATAACGAAATTAAAACCTATTTTTAGTGACCTAGAAAATCATATACATAAACACCTATGAAAATGATATTAATTTTATTAATCATATGTGTGACTTCCAAAATTATCTTTAACCAATAAATTAGATTCCTTTAGGGTATCAGTCATCATTTAAGCTATTATTTCCATTCATGAGGATATATAGGCCACCCTAAGTTAAGATCTAAAGGGATTACATGGAGCTTTATAGAAAACCCTATGTTAATTTATAATGCGATTACCTTGTAATATTAGGGCAACCCCATGTTAAGTTGTAACAAGTTTACCTGACATTAAATAGGTATAAAAATTTCTCATGTATAATCCTCAAGTAAAATATATTTAAAAAAACTTTTTATGATTTTATATTTTCTTCCAGAATAATTTTAAAATGTATTTTAATATCATTAGAATAACACTTATGAATATAAAAATAAACTTTTATTTTATAGTTTTTTTACTATAGATCCCTTTAATTTTGAATACCTATTTTCAATAAGAAAATTCCAAAAAAAACTAACGGGTTTTCTTTGATAAAAAATTGGAATAATTAAAAGGAATATAGAAATAGAATAATGTTCACAACATCATATAAGTCATTGTTGTCATGAATATTAATAAAGGAACCTACCTTTTATCATTTTTTAAAACATTCCGTACAATACACTTAAAATTATGTCATTGAAAATTATTAAAATGAATAAAATTAAGCATAAAATACACATTAAAAAACAATATTTTCAATATAAACTAATTTATAAAACCATAATTTAATTCATGTACAAGGAAGAGAAATTTTGATTGAGGGAAAATTTTAAAAGATGATTTTACTAAAGGGAATGTGTGTTATCACTTATAAAAAATTGGAATCATAAATACCATTAAATAATTACATTAAAAAACTATAAATATCATGGTAATAGATAAATTATTTATATAACATGTATAATAATATTTATAAAAACCATATAAAAAATAACGGTGCATAACATCAAGATATGCATAAATGAATGAATATTGAGAAAATGTCCCTTGATATGAGTATGAATTGTCCCACATGTCATTATATTCCAGAATAATAATCATATTTTAATATATTAGTTGTATCAGAACATTATCATTTTTATATTTAATTTTATATCCCATAATAACATGTTATATACAACTACTTTGTCAATTAATTTTATGTCAGATGTTTTCACAATATTCGACCTCTCTGTCAAAATAGACTTGAGTCAGTTGACTAAGGTCAATGAAGTCATTATTTAAATAAACAAAGAGTAATAATAAGGATATAATTATTATATTTACAAACTAATTATACTCTTAAAATCATTCATGATAAATAGTTATCATAAATGTTCCACCGTAATGATTATGGAGATGGTATACCATATATGCCTGTGGGCACCATTCACATTTTTCAATAATCATTTTGTAAAGAAGGTATGTAACTTCATTACATTAAATAAATAATAATAACATAAATACCATTATAATTAATTATATATAATTTTATACAACATTTTGTTAATTTAGTTATGAATAAAGATGATTAAAATAACATCGAGGAGGCTGTAGTCTAAAGGTCCATGAATAATGTAATAAGATTTTCTGTGTGTGAAATTTTAATATGAAAATAATATATTATATTTATAGAAATATATTTATTTAATTAACATCATAATTATTAAATTTATATCATATATATTATTTATAGCTAGCCTCATTACATTCCATGTAATGGGTTAGGGACAAACTATTCAAATCACTTTGTACGGAGTTAGTTTGTCATACACATGAGTGATGCTATCATATCCTCTTATATGTGAAATATAAAAATGTTTTATATAATATTATAGATCTATATGTATAATTATTTTTGAAATATAATAACTAGCTTATAAAAATATCGTTTCTATATTTATATTTATCAATGAGAGTAGGTAAGGAACAAACAAATGACATCATTTAAAAAAGATGATTGTCCACAATACAAAAGAATGAAAATTGAGTAACCAATTTTATGTTTTTATTTAAGGGTGTAGGTCATACACATAAAATAAAAAAATCATTCTTTTTACGATAATTATTTTATTATACAATCTTTGTATCCGAATAATTGATGGTGATGGATAATAAAAAAATTTATAAACACTTGTTGGAGAATGTTACCACATCATCATGTATCTCTTTTTGGTTTTTGATGAAGTATATAATTTTTGTTATTTATTCACTAATTTAGACATTAATGATTAGTGTTGAAATATTTACAAGTAATTTGGGTTGTTATTTGAAGAAAAAATAGGTTGTGAAGGTGTCAAGAGTAGAAGAGAGGGTGTGACCTTTTATAATAGAGATGGTGGGAGTATTAAATTGGTATTTTTCATTGGAAAGTTAACTAAGACAATATATTTACCTATATAAATATTTAAATAATTAACCTAAATATTTCTATTAATGGATGAGGTCAAAAATATTTTAGTTAATTTGTTCTTGAAAAGTTTTTAGTTCATTTTGAAAATTATGTTTAATGTTCAGTCATGTAGTGAACTCATTATTACCATAATCACTTTTATTAATTTTAATCATTTTCATTAATCATCCTAGTAAAAAAATATTTCTAAATTATATGAAATTATAAATTATGATTATTAGAAATATGTATTTGAATTTTCCAAAATTTAATAAACACAAGTGGAAAGATGTAATTTTATAATAACCCTACAAACCCGACAAGATAATCGGTTTTTAATATGTGTATTTTTTAGAAAATGTTGATTCTATATAATCCTAATGAAAAATGATAATCAATTAATGAAAATAAATTTATATTTAATAATATATACTTTATAATTTTCATTTAACACATCCCCAATTCCAAATTATAATAATTAATTAAAAATATGAAGTATTATGCATTTTAAAATAGTTTTCAAAAAAACATACTTCAAACACACAAAAAATATATTAAAAATATATAAAATTCGTTCAAATGTAAATATATCATTTAAATATGACTGAAAATTGCATATGTTAATTGGACTCAAATTCAAAAATATAAATAATTTTAAATTACAAAATATATCAATATAAATGTATTTTAAGAAAAGCATTATTTTTACTATTCATTATGAAATATATATTTTCCATAAAATTACAAAATATTAACCAATGTACATTTTGATAAAATAATTTTAAATAATTTATTTAATTTAAAATATTCTAATTCTATCCTTTAGAAATTAATATTCTATATAAAATTATATATATATATATATTTTATTTAAAACTGTTTTTCTAATTAAAAACTAATAAATATTTTCATAACTAATGTAACTATATAATTATTATTATTAAATATGAAAATAATTTATTCTATAATAAACTATGTTTTTATGTCTTTTCCCCTTTTAGATATTTATTCTCCTCAATTTTATTCACATATTAAATAATTGGGGATATAATTCCTATATATCTTTTTCATATTCCCATATTGCCTCTTCAATCATATAGTTTTTTCATATAATAATTACATGATGAATCACCTTATAACATATCACATGATGTATACATTCCTGAATCAAATATGTATATTATAAACATGAATTATTCTCTTCCAACTAAACTACATTAGGGATCAACGCGTGAGATGAATCTACGATATATATCCTAAACATTGAAAAATGAAATGCATTTTATACTTGAGGTAGAATCTGAGGGAAATCCATTTAATAGTAAAATAATTCAAATTTCTATATTTTTTCATATATTCCAATGAACACCATACCTATCTTCCCTTTGCCACCAAAATGGATAACACTTTTCCATGGAGAATGATTAAGAATGACATGATAATCTACCCAAAATGATTGCATTCTCGTTCTTTTATTCATATAACTTTTCCTAATTATCCAAGCTGTCCTCATGTGTCATTAAACAAACTAAACATTCTATGACATTTCCACCATGAACAATAGTCTCATTAACATCCATTCTCTAACATCATCCAAAAATGATTGTGTTTGACACAACATTCTATATAATACATAAAATGGTTGCATATATATAATGTAATTAAAGCTATTATTATAATAAAATTAATAAAAAGAAATATAGTGATCTAAAATTTCATTGTAATTGATCGCACTTCATTTAACTATTTCATTTTTTTCAGTTATATTGTATTCTTTATTGTTAAAATGAGGAATTATAATTGTTTTGATAATCTATTTGAAAGGTGGAGTTGATTTGGAGGGCCCATGATGATGTCCAAGAAACATGATCCAAAATGCACAGGATCCATGCATACTAGTGGACTCAACCACTTATTGTTAGTAAACCGCAGAGCCAAATGGGCTGAAATTTTGTGGTATGGTCCAAATTTAAAGGGATACATTTCATATGAAGTAACTATAGCCTCATTTGCCCTCTATAATTCCCATCTGAACTGGTCTATCCAAAGAATTATGGCGCCCAAAACCATCTCCCATTTTGGATATAAAAGAACACCTTTGGGTCCCCATTTTATTGTTCTTCCAATGTGTGAAGTGATTCCAATTTAGAGTTCCAAAGGATTCCTCTCATTATCCATGAAGATGTAGAGGCCCCTATCCACATAGGGGGATCATGAATGAATAAGAAATTAAACATGATATTCCTCCTCCTCTCGATGTCCAACAAAGAGGTGGGTGACCATTGAGAGGGATATTTACACATGAAGAGGGAATTTAAGCACAAATTTATCTATTGGTTTTGTGTATATTATGGTTTGAAATGTTCTTTTATATGTATCTTTATTTGTTTTTATATTTTGAATTGAAACACTTTTTATTTCATAACTGATAGGGGTGCGATTTGAAGTGTGTGTCTTGTGTTGTTCTGATTAGACAACATAATAACCCTTTTCATTCCCATAAATTTGAGATTTAATTGTTAATTTAAAAACCATAAATCATTTTAATGTTCTATAACTTGACTAAATAATTTTTATTTCACAGTTTAATTATAATCAATTTTTTTGAGAGGATTGTGGGTTCCCCAGATCATGGTTAACCCACAACCAAACGATTAAAGAAAAAAAATAATCAATTAAGAATTAGAATTTTGAATTTTCTATAGTAACATAGATATTATCACTTATTTACCTAATATTTTCCACAATAAACATGGTTTTTCAAGTTTATATCTATTTAAATTACGGTACATTCTTGGAACCATTTTAAAAACCATCCCCTCTTTTCTTTTTCTTATTAAAAACAAACACTCAAAACCTATCAATGATCCTTGACATGTGACCTAGGGTATCCCCTAACTATAAATCAACCTTAATAACATTATCAATTTTTTATACCATGACAAAGAGTTACAATTTTGTTGCTATTGTTAGGGAGAACTACAGATTTTAGTTCATGTTTTTGAAAATATAGTGGTAAATTTAATAAATATATATTTGTTTTCGCTTATATATTTTTAATCCATTAGTATTGTAATATATTTATTGTGTAGGTTTGTTGAATAATGTATTCAAATCTAGTAGATTTATCCACTATCGTACCCAATCTGCAAAGGATCATACGTCAACAACACCAAGACACACAAGACAACACTTTGAAGAAGGACACACCACTCACTGGACCTCTTCTTCATTAATCTTTTTCTTTTTCGTATTTTAGAACCAATATTAAAACTAGAATACACTTTTATAACATGGATGAAAACAATATAACACTAAAATAACTAACCTCAATAGATGTTGAAATCCAATGCACATATATTCAAATGCAAAGTGAGGCACAAAAATTTTGGATTAAAATCTAATCAAATTCACTTGTTACCTAGCTTTCATGGAATCGTAGGAGAAGACACACATAAAAATTTAATAGAATTTCATACTGAGTGTTCAATATAAAATTCATCAAATGTTGATGAAGAAAAAGTAAATCTTAGAGCATTTCCATTTTCATTAGATGTCACTACAAAATATTACCTTTATTATGTTAATTCACCAATAATATGTTGGGTGGACATGAAACACATTTTTATTGAAATTTTTTTTCCATCCTATTGAACTGCAACAATAATGTATGAGATTTGTGGTATAATACAATAATCATAGGAATAAATTCATGAATATTAGAATTATTTAAAAGATTATGATCAAGTTTCCTGCACAACTAAATAATTGATCATCATTAAATCAGTATTTTTATGAATGTTTAATCCCAACTGATCATAACACGATTGATTCTTTTGTAGCTAGTGCACTTGCGGATGAAACCACCATCACTATAAAGACCCTAATTGAGAACATTGAACATAATAATCAACAATTTGGTATAAGGTCCACTGTACCCAATCACGGTTTCCATGAGGTGCAATGTACTAAATTAGAGAAAAAGGTGGAAACACTATTTAAAGAGGGATGTACCCTTCTATGACATATCGCTCTCTCCCATGGGAATACTAAATCTCTTCCACCCATCAATTGTGGAATATAATATTCTGACACCCACTATTCTAACCAATTCCCCCCCAATTGAGAGAAAATTATGAGAGTTTTGAGGCAATATTTCTAGGCCCCCCATATAACCAAACATTTTTTAAAGAACCTTACTTTCCATCCAAACCTAGGTGGAATGAAATAAAAGTGTACATGAAAGGGGGTATTCAAACCAACCTCCAAAATAATAAACCCATTAAGGGAAGAGTAATCATCAACCACCACCCAAAATCCTCAATCACCTCAAACTCTATTCCAACCACCCCATCCAAAACCTAATCCTATCCTAGAAGATATGATGAATCAAATGGATTCCAACAATCTCCAATTCTAAAAAACCACCCAAGAATCCATACAATACTTAAAACCCAATTTGGTCTACTAGCTGACTCAATGGGGGAAATCCAATGTCCTGGGTCATGTAAAATACCCTCTAAATAAATAGTTAACCCTAGGGATAAGTGAAATGTTATTTCCATCACCTTAATGAGATCCAAACAACATAAAAATGAAATGAACCCTCAATTAGAGGAAACCACAATTCCAACTACTGAAAGTGGTCCAAGAGATGAAAATCCATTTAACGAGAGAATACATTATAATGAAAATAATTTGTTTATTGGTGAGTCTCCTATCCTGACCATTCCTCCTCCAATTCCCTAAAGGGCCACCCAACAATTAAAACAAATTGAAAATGAACACGATAAGGAAATTTTAATGATATTACAAAACCTGCAGGTAAAAATCCTCTTGATTGATGCTGTGAAACAAATTCCAGGATATTAAAACTTATTGAACGAGAAGTGTACACATCAAAAGCTACTTTGTGGAGATAAAAATTTGTGATTGGGAAGGATCATAGTAGCTTTGATTGATCTATCACTAAACACCATGTGCAACAATCTAGGGTTATTCTTGATTTAATGGACCATACAAGATTATTCATTTCCCATTTCCATGTTTCATTTCAGCGCTTCTATAAATTTTATTCCTCACTCTATTTACCCTAAAATGCAGGTTGAGTTACTGAAGCCCTATGTATTTTTTGTTTAACTAGTCAAATAGAGTACAGAACACCCTTTTGGTGTGTCATAGGATGATCATGTCAGGGTCAAAAATTAAAATTTCCATCTGGATTTTTATGTGAAAATAATGGAAGAAGATATGATGAATGGAAATTCCACAATTATTTTGGGGAGAAATTACATGAAAACATCCAAAACCATAATTAATTTAAATAATTGTAAATTATCTATATAATTTGGTGGTGAAATGGTCCATTACAACATCCATGATTCCATAAATCACCCCTTAGAAGAACATTCCTCTCTATTTGTCAATTCAATTGATGTACTTCGTACCCCTGAAAAAAATTCTTCTTCCCCAATCCCATTTCCATGGTTTCTTCATTGATATAAATTCTAGGAAATGATTCATGCAATTATTGTTTTATTGTATTAAAAAAATTGTCATGAAATTTTATTAATTGATGATTTCATGAACACTGAGGTTGACATAACCATCAAAGATATTGTTATGCTTGTAAAAGGTCATTCCTTTATTAAGGATGATAACACTGAGTAGTTATATGAGATTTAGTGGACACTAACATTCATACACACTACTACCATCAATCCAAAATACACACTAATTAGAAATGAAAAACTTCCTCGAGATTTAAAATATTCATATATTTAGAATGGAAACATGTTGCACATCATTATTTCTAAATCACTCCCACCAAAGCATGAATTGTGACTTCTTTATCTTTTGAGGAAGTATAAAGAAGATTTGGGGTGGAAACTTGCTGAAAATCTTGGTAATATCCCATAAATTATTACACCTCATATATTGTAAAAAGATGATAGTAAACCATATAGGCAGGAAAAACGTCGACTGATCCAAAACCTCATAAAAGTTGTGAAAAAAGAGGTAACTAAATTGTTAGTGGCATGAATCATTTACCCCATTCTAATAGCCAATGATTCAGCACCGTTCACGAAGTTCCTAAAAACTGACCTTAATTTAATAAAAATGAAAACAATGAATTATTTTTAACTCATGTACAGAATAGTTGGTGTGTCTGCATAGAATATCGCCGACTAAACCAACACACTAGGAAGGAATATTTACCATTTTTAATTCATTAAACAAATTCTACAGAGGGTAGAAAAGATTTCCCATTACAATTTTATTGATTTTAATTCTAGACAATTTCATATGATCTTTTCCCTTTAGATTAGGACAAAACAACCTTCAGTTTTCCTATTCGCAATTTTGCATATAAGAGGATTCCATTTGGTCTGTGCAATTTTCCAGGTACTTTCCAACAATGTATACTTATTATTATTTTGATTAAATGGAAAATATAATAGATGTATTGATTAGTGATTTCACAATTTATGGATCCTTTTTTGATGAATGTTTGAGTAGTCTTGCTTTAGTCCTGCATCACTGTATTGAAAATAATATTGTATTAAATTACGATAAATTACATTTTATGGTGAAAAAAGGTTTTGTTTCGGGGCATGTCATTTCTATGGATATTATTAATGTAGATAAATCAAAAGGGGATATCATTTTATCCTTTACATTCTATAAAAATGTACAGGATGTGTGGACTTTCCTTGGTCATGCTAGAATTTAATGTTGTTTCATTCGTGAATTTAGTAAAATTTCATTACCCCTCCACCAATTAGTCCAAAAAGAAAAAGAATTTGTTTTTGATAATTAATGGAATGATGCTTTTAATATATTAAAATGGAGTATCACAGAACCCCCAATAATCTAACCTATATGGTGATATTTACCATTTGAGCTCATGTATGACACAAATAACTATGTAGTTTGGGCAGTCTTATAATACAGGGTCGATCGAGATCAATATGTCATTGCCTATTCCACATGTACTTTGGACCCTTCCCAATAAAACTAAACATCAATTGAAAAAGAATTCCATTCCATTCTGTTTTACTTGGAAAAATTCATATTATACCTTTTGGGGGTAAAATTCATTGTGTTCTCATAACATGTATCCCTCTGGTATCTCCTTAAGAAACTAGAATCCAAATCGTATATCATTCACTGGATGCTCTATCATTATGAATACAATTTTAAAATTAGTGACAAAAAGGGATCAAAAAATATCATGGCTCACCATGTCTATGGGATTCCCTATCCATAGACATTGACTATCCCCCTATGTTCCAACAAATGATATGTTTCCCAATGATAAATTTTACAGAATGCAAGATGTTATTAATTGTTATGCTAAAATTGTATATTATTTGGTATCATATTTCATTATTACTAATTTCAATAAAAACCAATCCATTTATCTAAAACACGGGTCTCATTTGTAAATTTGGGATGACTCCTACCTCTAGATAACATGTTGTTATTAATTCCTTATGCGTTGTATCCCCGATAGCGACTTTCATTCTTTCCATATATTTTTTCACACACTTTCTTATTGGGGCCACTTAGGTCCCCAATGGACTGCTCGCAAAGAACTTATTTCTGGTCTCTGTTAGCTATCACATTTTTGGGATGCCCATGATTATTTTAAATGTTGTACTCTTTATTCAAGAAACATTAATGACTCTAACAGAAACTAAATGTTATAAAAACCATTTCTCATTCATGAAATTTTTTATCTTTGGTTTATTGACTTTATAGGGCCATTTCAAAATTCCTTTAGAAACTTATAAATTCTTATGGTAGTTGCTTATGTGTCATAATGGGTAGAGGTGTGAGCTACAAGGACTGATGATTCTAAATCCATTGTAGAGTTTTTTATGTTTGGGGTATAGGCTTACCTAGGTTTACCCTTGGAGACCAGGGATATCATTTCTAAAAATGAACTATGCGATCACTTTTGCATCAGTATATGGTCAATAATAGAGTGACTAATAAATATCCCCCATTGATTTATGGTTAAGCTGATGTTTCAAATTGAGAGGGAAAATTGATACATGAAAAAATGGATCAACCGAATTGAAAATATTGGAGTCTCCAACTTGATGATTCATTATGTGCGCATCGCATTGCTATCAACTCACATTGGCATGTCACCATATTGGCGGGTGATTGGAAGGAGTTGTCACCTCCTTGTTGAAATTGAGCACCAGTCTTATTGGGCCATCAAACAATGAAATTCTAATCTTTATGGTGTAGATGATAATAGGATGTTACAAATTCATAAGTTGGAGAAAATTGTAATATATTAATATGAGAACTCTAGGATTTATAAGGATAGAATCAAGGCTTCACATTAATGTCTCATCGTTCATCGTCAGTTCCATATTGGGATGAAGGTCCTATTTTACAATAAAAAGGTTGTAGTTTCATTCAGGTAATCAATGTTCATGTTGGTTTGGACCATTCACTATTAATAACACATCTCCATTAGGTGTTGTCTAAGTTCAAAATGATGAATCCAAGAAAACCATCACTATCAATGGGCCGCGGCTGAAGCACTTCCATGAAGCCCTTCTAGAGTCCCCGATGGAGGAACTCCATGTTCAAGAAGCAACATACCGATAACACCCCAAGGTTTTATCCTTCCTCCCTACATTCTATTTTATTGTAGTGAGGACACTACACACTATTGGTGTGTCTGTGGGGGGGGGGGGTGGGTACATTCCTGGTTTAGTTGGGATGTTTCATCTTTTTTTATTTAATATCTTTTTCATCTACTTTATGGTTTTTTACTCTACCCTTATGGTCAAAAAATCATGGAACTTACTCAAAATGAATTTTGAAATTTTTGATTCCATGTTGATTTAAAATTTGATGAAAACCTTATTCATTTAAAAAATGAGTGTTTATATGAATTTAAAATCCATGAGATATTTTTAGTTTATTGGTTTTCTGTCAATCATATAAATATTTGTTTCTCTGTGAAATCGTTAAAATGATTGATTCCCCTTGTGTGAGTAGATTTTATGAAAATTGTGTTACTTTTATCTGCACAATTTTTTCACCAATCAAAAAATTGTGAATATGTATTTCTTAATATAAGGTAAAAATATGTTAGGTTAATACATTTCAACATAAAATTATTTTTCTATAAGTTCATTATTTATCTGATATGTTTCATTATTGTACCAGATTTACCTATGAGTGTGTGCCTGATATCCAATCATTCTACGCCAGCAAAAAAAATTGGGTAATGTCTTCTATAGTTAAAAAACAAATCCTCATCAACAAATGATCTTGTTATATAAATTACGATTAGTTTTTCATTGTAATCAAACAAGGTGTGTGAGATGAGTGTGATATTTATACCAAATGAAACTTCATAAAAAAAATAAATGAGAGGAGTGATGAAATCTGCAACATATGGGAATATCTTGGTAAAAAGATTATGGTATGAATTCTGGTGACAATTAAGTGATTAGTTATTGAAATATGATTTCCCAAGATGTAGGGTGTGTTTGGTGGACAATATCATTTAAGATGAAAATTTTTAAATTAACCTATATTTATTGCATATAAAGTGGAATGAATAGCATGGAATGATTTTTTACACACACACACATGGAGAGTTCATGGAATTAATGACTTATGAATTCTTTTCTCTATTTTTTATCAGTAATCTCTTTGAATTTCCATGGGATATGATTTTTGAGACATTATTATCAATTTTCACAAGAGTAACTCAATGGTGTGGTATTTTAATTGATGAAATTAATTTAATGAATTCAAATTTCCTCAAATGTTAAATCATAATGATGTTGGTAATATATTCATATCTAATTTCTGAAAATGGAACTTTTCCTAGAAGTGCAAATATTTAGGTGTGGGGGTGTGATCACAATGTGAGTCACTGTTTCATTTGCACCCATACACCATTGTGCTAAATTAGTTTTGTGTTGAATATTATAAAAATTATAAAAAAATTAACTTCATATTTGATTTAATTATTTAGTATTTTTTACAGTTAAAAATTGAAATACTACTTGTTTTTATACTATCATTGAAGGTGGAGATGATTTGGAGGGTCCACGATGATGTCTATGAAAAATGGGATCAACTGCACATGATCCATGCACACTAGTGGATTGAACCGCATATTTCTGGTAAAATGTACATACAAATGGTCTGATATTTTGTGATACGATGCATAATTAAATGGTCTATAATTCATATGAAATAATAGAGGCCAAATTCATCCTCTACGATTCCCATATGAACTGATCTGTAAAAAGAATCAAATCTGCACAAAGTCAACAATGGTGTTATGTGTTTTATAAATATCATGATATTTATTTGAACAAATGGTTCTAAAAATTCTTTGCAGATATTCAATAGGAGGGGATACAACTTTTTAGTTTTCTCTAGAGCCTGATAAAACATTATAGTTGACATACACAATGGGACATGTAGTTTCTCAAAATCAGGGTGCCCAAAACCACCTACCATTTTGTCTATAATAGAGCACATTGGGCTCCAAATTTATGTAGTTTGACCAAGCTGTAAATTTATTCCAATTAAGAGTCCCATAGGATTCCTCTTCACTTCCTTGATGTTATGGAGGCTTGTATCTTCAATGGGGGATCAATAATTAAGACAGAGTTCCACCCATGCTTCCTCTTCCTCCTGATGTCGAGATAAGAATTGGGTGATAATTGAAAGGGAGATACACAATTGAAGGGGGAGTTCTAGAATATAATTATCAACATGATTCAGGTATATTGTGGTTTGAATTGTTATTTCACATGCATCTTAACATATTTTTAATAATTGTATTGATTCCGAATTTATTTCATAACCGATTGGAGTGTGATTTTTAGTGTGTGTCTTGTGTTGTTATGGTTGAACTATATAAGATCCATTTTTTACCAAAAATTTGAGATTTCAATGTTACTTTACAAACCATAAAACATTAAAAGGGTATAGAACATGACTACATGACTGTAATGTGAATTTTTAGTTCTCATCGCATCATTTTAATAGGCTTTTGGGTACCCAAGATCTTGGTTAATTGATAACCAAATAATTACACAAAAACATATAATAAATTTAGAATGAGGAACTATTGAAGTGATGTTGTATGTAAGAAATGATCAATTATTAATTTCATAATTATCCCAATCCACATGGTCCTACAAATTTATAAATATTTAAATTATGTTACTTTGATTAAATAGTTTTTTAATCCACACATCACTGTTTTCATTTTAATTAAATATACTCACTAAAAACCGAACTACACTCCATGTGAGACGAACTAGGGTATTCTATATACTATAAAACAACCATAAAAAAATAATCAATTCGATATGTCATGGCATCAAATTCAGTAATACAATGAGCAAGAGAGATGTATATATTCTATTTTCTTAATATTCTTCTTACACTATCCATTATACTGATGATGAAAAAATTTAATGAAATTTAATTTAATACCCAATGACTTGTGATTTATTTTCCAAAAAGTATATGTGAACATGAGATCAGAGTCAGATTCAATAAAGAGTGGAACTCTATGTAACCGAACTATCTCTATTAGTTAAAGTCT
This sequence comes from Viscum album, assembly GCA_963277665.1. Lineage (NCBI taxonomy): Eukaryota > Viridiplantae > Streptophyta > Magnoliopsida > Santalales > Viscaceae > Viscum > Viscum album. The sequence continues at coordinate 1,252,645,768 of OY728157.1, read as the reverse complement.
AGAGAGCTGATCTATATACATTTTACCTCTAAAGCAATGGAAATGCATGGATTTGATTAATCAATCAAAATATCCCAAATGTCAATACATCCATGATATGACTTTGTAAATCCAACCACACAATTTATTGATATATTTCCCACATTTGAAATCCATAACTAGTAACGGATGAAGATTCCATTTTTTAATTTTCATTTTTCTTTTACCAGATGACATGTAAAATACTTCTCAGTAAATTGATAAATATCACTTTTAATTCCATTCCACCAGTAAAACTCATGGAGGTCTATGTACAACTTTGTTCATGCAAGATAAATATATAATAGAGAAACATTGAGCTTCTATCAACAACTATTTACTCATTTGGGAATCACTATGATCACTTAATATTTTTTTAAAATCCTAAAACTCTTTCTTCATTCATATTTAAATTTGATAAATTATCCTTATTGACTTATTCTATATTTTCTAAAAAATATTAGTACCCCTTTTGAGATATCTTACTTATTTCTGATATAATCAACTTTACTAAAACCAAAAAAAATATGGGTTATCCATGAATCCAATAATTCAAAGGAAAATTTAATCAAATCATTAACAAAAGGGTTATTTTTCCAACATAACATGATTTTTGTAGAAATAATTTTTCAACAAATTGTAATATCTATTATGTTTTCTTTTTCTGAATTATAATTAATCATGGAATCACAATCCTTGATTAGTTTAATCCATCTACACTTACACATGTTTAATTATTTCTTAGTGAATATATTCTTCATAATTTTTTCATCATGATATATTTAACACTATACACTATACTAGTGATGCTTCCCAATTTAAAAAAAACATAGTACCTAATTCATAATCATATGTATTTTAACATGACTCGTGAGGTTATAACTATAATGAATCAAAATAATTTAACTGGAAAATAATTTATAGAAAAAAATTCCATTCAATGATAAATAACTATAAATTAAAAATTCACAATTTCTAGATGGTTGGATAAAAACTATAGCATTCAATAATAATATTTTAATTTCATTAAAAACAATAATAAAATTATTTTTTAAAGATGAACATAACTCCTTCAGTTAACATAGTTAGTGGGATAGAAAACCAAGAAATGACTTCATAAATACACATATAATAACCCACTACTCCATAAAAACAATGAATTTATGTGGTATTTTTAATGACTTTCTATTCATCAGTAACTTTTTAATTACAGTCAAGAGATATTATATATTTATAATCAATATATTAAAGGAAAGAATTTTTTTTTCAATAATAAATCAATCATTATAAGTTTCCATTAAAATTACAGTTATTTTCAATATTTCAAAAAATATATTGCATTCTTTTTCCTCATAATTTTATAATATACCAAATATTAATAAATAAAAACAATAAAAATATTAACAAAAAATCATTAGAAGTTCTATTTATAAGCTAGAAACCTACAGTGGATGAATTAGATTACTCAACTATATAATCATAATTTTATAGTGCCCATATCTAATCTAAAAATATCCCTTCATAATGTATACTTCATTCACATTCAGTTGATGGTACCCCAACCTCTGGCCAATCATCAAAAAATAATATTCTCTCATGATATGATCAAACAAATTATTGATAAGAAAAAAGGACACTAATTCTTAACAGTGATATTATTGAATACTCTATAATAAATGAAATGTATTATTCAACATTCAAAATTTTCTAAATAAAATTACGAGAACCACATGGTGATTTCCTACATTAAATGAAACATTTATTTAATTACTCTTCCACATTATTTTTTAATTCAAATAGTTCCATTAGAGACATTTGTTAAGGTTGTTAATAAATAGGCTCAGCATCGGGTATGGCGTTGATTTTAAATTCAATTACATGATCATTAATAACACCTAGATAATCATCTGGAAACAATTTTGGGTATTCATTTAGTAATAGAAAAACACTTATTTGAATAGTTTCATTATTTTCCACAATATGAGCTAGGTAATATTCCAAACCTCCTTAATTAATTTGTTAGAATTTTTTAAGTTATCAAATCCATTAAATCATTTGAATTTACATCCATAAAACGAAAATATTTATTGGAATGATAAACTGAAATATAATAAATAATTATTATTATATAAAACACTATACGGTTTAGTTCAAAAATAGTTTCAAAATGAACCATCCCACTGATAGCAGTAAGAATAATCTTATAAATCATTATTTGTTTGAAACATGAACAGAGTGTTGTAACGAATATTTAAATCTTATATTCATAATGGGATATTACCAATTTACATGAAATATATTACACATTATTTACTGAAAATCTCCATAGTCAAACACAATATTGGAGTAATTTGAATAGACAAGTAATATAGATATCACTATAATGTTTTTTTGACCAACATCCAAAGTAGTACAAGAAAATAAATTTTCTTCACCTTTCTATTTTAATGATGTTGATTTACATGTTATCAAAGTAACACATGAATTTTTTTTAAAATTGACCCCACTCTTTAAAAATAAAACACCTCACCATTAAAAGGATATTAGTTACCACATTATTTGTTTTTTAAGATTTATATACATTATAATCATTTATTTTTTAAGAAAAGTGTCCATATCAAAAACACATCCCAGATCATGTCAGAAATTCATTGAAATGTAGTTTTCTAGACATGGAACATTTTGATGTCTTACCTCTAAACATCATAGAAATTTATTTATATAATTCTTTCATCCATAAACATTTATTACTATTTACATCTCGAAGATAATACATATTTAAAAATGTAATCTAAAATTTCTAGGCACAATGAACCCTTTTTTAATAATTTTCAAACAATCGTGGGTGAAATTATCTTTTTCAGCATGGCCTCAACCCTGAGATAAATTTATTAATATATATATCATTGTATTTAATAAAATACATCACATACCAACCAAATCATTGGTTGTTTTTGACATATTTGGCTATAAAATCTTTTTATTTTTTCATAAATTTGAAAAATAGATTTCCCATTTAGAGCCAAAAAACATAAGGTAATATTTCTCAAAGAAAATATACATGAATGTTTCCCATTATAGGGAATAAATATCATCTTTATCATTGGTATTCTTAACCAAATACTACAATAAATTAGTTTCACCTTCAAAAAAATAAATATAAAGTGTTTTGATTTTTTATATTTATAACATCCTCTAACATCAAATTCCATTTCAAAATCAATCATCCATTATTAATCTTACATATGTAGAGATGATCCCCAGAATTATGGGGGATTTTTTCTGAGGAAATGATTCAAAAAAGTCATTTTCTAATGTGGTATATTGGGTTAGGCTTTAGCATGTATTGAAGAACCATTTATCTATATTTTCATCTAAGCTATAGCTATGACAAACTGTTTAATTATGATTCCAACCATCTATAATTGACGATTTGAATGGATATTTTCATCTCTATTGTTTCCAACAATATCATCCTAACTTCATATATGAAAAAAAATTCTAAAACAATTAATTAGTCAATGAAACATTGCTATCATTAAACACTATATCATTTTAAAATTATAATAAGGTATATTAGTTCAAGGTAATTTTATCATTGTTATAATATCCTAAGAAGTTCTCTAATCATTTACATTGATACCAAAATAAGTTTCCTTGACATAAAGATTATATAATATTTTTTTATTCATAAATATATATTATTTCATCTTTATGATCATTTTAAGCCATGTTGTTTTTATAATTGGTCCATAACTCATTCATTAGAAGACCATTAAATGGAATGTTGACACTGCAAATTAGTATCATTTTTTATTCCAAATAAAAAACTGTAAAAATAATAACTCTTTCATGGAAACTGTTAAATAAATTTAAACATTAATTATTCTTTTCCCTTTCCTATCCTGTGAATGAAATTTAAAAATAGGGGATGAAAAAAAGTCATAGTAAGGGATATAAAATAATCAAAACAATTAGTATAGTGAAAAAATTAAAATTATTTATAAAGATAAAAATTCGCTACATTTTTTAAGAATTTTAAATAAAAAATTTCACATAAGAAAAAAACAAATATTTTTTTCAAATGAAAACACTAAAACACATACTTATTAATTAAAACCAATTTTAATAAAATATGTCACTATATACTTAAAACCCTTCCAAAAAACGTTTATTTGGAATAACCATACATCAAACATCCAAAATTTTAATTAAATAATTAATATTGGTGAAATCAGGACACACACATTGTTTAACATATTATGAGAATACCCAAAAAAATATGATCCCTACCAAGTTCATTTTTAATGTTCATACCATGCACAATCTGAGTCACCCCAGGTCAAGCTGTAACAAGCTTACCCAGGGCTATCTGGGACATCCCATGATAAGGTGGAATGGTATTACAAGTCAATATATGGGTGGACATATTTTTATTGTATAACTCTAAAGTAAAATATAAAGAATAAATAAATTTTAGTTTTGATTTTTCAATAGAAATGATTTCAAAAAACATGTAAACTCATAATAAAACAAAATTTTGAAATGAAAATAACATTTTATTTTAAAAACAAATTTTCAGTACGATAATAGATTTTTATGTTGAAACCCCATTTCTATACAAAAATACATGAAAATGAATGGTTTTATATTTAATAAAAAAATGAAACCATAAAAATGAATCTACAAATAAAATAATATTCGTGATAGTGAAACATTTACTACTGTCAGGTCCGATAAGAATAGAACATCCCCTATATCATTTATCAAAAAAATTCATGCATGAAATGTGAAAATATCCCATTTGGAAAAAATAATTTTTTTGAAAAAGATATATACAATATATATTATAAGACTTTTATATTCATGTAAAATCATTAATGAAATCATATTTAAATCATCGACAGAGAAGATAAATAAATTTTTCATAGAAAAACAAGGAAAGTTTATTTTTAAGGTTAACTACCATATTAGTTGGGGATTTCATGAATCATAAAAACAAAAAATGGATTCCCTAAGAAAATCATTTAATATAATTATAATAGAGAAATAAAACATATAAAATTTTTAATGGGCTGTATATATATAATAACCTATGAATAACATACATCGACATTATGTAATTGTTATGGAAATTTTCATACATTATATAAACACATTCCCAATGACCATATAAGTATAGTGATGTTGGAAAAATTTAACACAAAACTATAGTCTTTTTAAAGATATTCATTGTTTCCCCCATTCTCATTCCCATTAAAAATACTACTTAAAAACCTTTCTTATTACATGGGGAAAGGAAACGTAAACAGTAGTGAGCGCAGATGCTCAATAAGTGTAATAAATAGTCCTATATAACCATAACATTAGTATAAATCTATTATAACATGACTATAATGTTAGAATATCACACCCTATGTATCAAATATCTTATAAATGAGTCATGGGGAAAATATCGGCAGATCAAAAGACATTAACCATAAGTAAATCTAGTGAATCATACATGAAATCAATATATAATAACGTGACGTTGAATTTTTTGAATGAACATAAACATATAAAATAATTCCATATAAGTAATTGAATATTTCAAAATTTTAATATAGAACTTCATGTGGACTAAAACTAATTGTAGGGATACACCACTATCCCTAGTCACAGTACATTCCATATAGAGATCGAGTCTCCCCATTTTTTCAAAACGGATCAATCCCATCAACCTGATTCCCATCATTTTCTCTTGAGATTTAAATGTTTATCCAATTAATTGGAAGGAGATATAAATTCCACCCATAACACAATGAAAATGGTACATATGTGTTCCAAAATAACATGAATCATATTAGAACACCTAATAAAAAATGATTTTCATAAACATTTAATTATTACATTACTGATTGAAATTTAAAAATACTTTATAAGTATCAATAAAAAATAAACATAAACCATTAATAAGAAAAATAAGAATTGTATCATTAGATAATAAACCTAATAAAATATAAGTAACATCAAATAATGGTGTTATAAATGAAAAATGTTATTTAATTATCAATTAAATAATTCATTATAAAAATATCCATTCCATTTTGGAAAAAAGATTATTAAATAGTAAAACATTTATGAAACCATTTTAATTGAAAATATCTTTTAATAAATATATATTATGATAAGAAAAGTTTTTTAAGTATCTTTTAAATTCTTTTTTTGGAAATTTTGATACAATTTATTCAAAACACTTTTAATACATTTTTAGAAAAACATTTTTTGATGGAGGAATGATTTGTGATGGAAGAGAGAATAATGATTCATAAATAATATAATATCATGAAAATAAGTAAATTCATGATAAAAAATGGTAAAGGATATTATAAACACTACATATAATAATATAGATTCATAACATTCAATGTTTCTTTAATTAAAAAATCAAGACACCATTTCCTTACTAATTTGTTAACCATTGTACCATAAAACAAAAAAAGATATATCATAAAATGGAAATTTAAATACTATATTATTCATAATAGAAATCATAAAATAATATCATGGTTAGCATATACAACACACACACAAAATCAAGTAGTGTATAAGGCATATGTCCTATAGTAATAAAAGTGAGACAAAAATCACTTACCCCATGTCTTGACTTCCTTCATATACGTTTAAAATTTCTATATAACAAATATATGTTAATTAAACATATAAAACATAAAAATATAACTATATATAATACTATATATTATTTACTTATGAATTTATCTTATTCACTTATTAATAATTTCATCTTAATTTTTTTCTGGTAATAACCGCTCGATTTTCCTTACATGTTTTGAATTGATATTTGTTTTCCTCTTACATGAATCAATATTCTACCAAATCCATAATTATAAGCAACATATAAATATAATATATATATATATATATATAAATATTCAGTATATATTTATTCATGGTTATTAAGTAATGTTTTATTTTGAAAATAAATACACCGTTCATGGAGATAGTAGACCCTATGTATGCATGAACATTGATCCCATTTTTTGTTTCATATTAAAATAAAGAAAATAATATGATATATTATAATATAAGAATCATTATAATGTTATAAATACATTATATATTAATATAATAAATCTTTATTTCCATCCTTGTGAAATATAGATGAAAGACGAATCAAAGTGTATCGTTGAGATGACATGTCATACGTATGCACGAGCGACGTTGTCATTTCCAAAAAGATTAGGTGTTAAAAATAAATCTATGATATTAATATTAAAAACGTTTAATTATGTCTTAAATATCATATATAAACATTAAAACAATCATAATTATCCCTCATAAATAAAAACTTGGAAAATGAATTGTATTACTATGTGGAGACGGTAAGATGTACGTATACACAAGCAATACAGTCCCCTATTTTTCTATGGAAACGGGTTTGTATAATCTTTTGTTCATAATCATAAAAAATTAAGAATATTTAGGATTATAAATTTAATATTTGTAGATATATAAATATATATATATACAAGTCATATATTTTTTAGAGGTATAGAAGCATATAAGTAGAGATTGATTGATTAGGGAGATTGACTCTTATTTAAAGTAGCTATTATATATCTCTCTTAAAGGTCCCTAGAGTGGGTCCTTTTAGAAGAAAAAACCACTATAATGTACATAAGGAATTAAATTAGTGAATTTGTAATATTTTTATTGATCTATAATTTTAAATGTGCTGAAATGAGATGGGTGAGTAGGTCATCGTTTATAATGAAGGTTAGGGGTACATTAAGAATTTCCGAAATGATTAAATTATAATAAATTAAATCTCAATAAAAAGACATAAAAACATGAATAATAATATCGTATTACTTAAATATATATTATCTTCATGTAATATATTATAGTCATGTTTTGGTTTTATTTCAATATTTATCATATGGATTATCCCCTAATTAACCCAATTAAATTTTAAATATGGTAACCAATATTTCTATACTAAGAGGATGATATACTTACTTATAAAGATTCAATTTGAAAAGAAATGGATTTTTTTTTATAATCTATATAAAATAAAACCCATATTATATATGTAATGTTTTTATGATTTTCATGTAATTTGATAAATTATTAATTTCTTAAAATCACATAAGTGTCCATTTTGACATTATTCAAAACATTGACTTTAATAGAATATATACATCAAGATAAAATCAAATAATTCATATAACATGCCCATAATATGTCATATTCCCCACTAAAATTCTTTCATCACCTTAATTAAGTTAATTTTATTCATTTAATATTTATATTATCATTTAATTAAATGATTCATTAAATGATTAATTAATGAATCATAATTTTTTAATTACTTTTTATAATTTTATCATCACTAAAAATTATAAATATAATTCTATGATGTAGAAAATTATTTTTTCTTTTGAAATAATATATATAGTTTATCATGACATCTATTTATCCTAATATTAAAAAAATTAATAATATTAAAAGTAAGAGTGTGACTTAGTATCACTCACTTTAAGATTAATAATATTTAATTCATTTTCATGGGATAGTTTCCATTAAAATTTTAAATTTAGATACATATTTTTGAAGGGTATAAATATCTTCATCCAATATAATTTGGTTATGTTTTAAGGAAGATTTCTTAAATTTATTATATTATTTACTCCTTAATTACCCGATTTACCTATAACTGTGGTATGGAAATTACTAAAGTTATATTCTTATTTAACCAAAAGGGGAACTATTTAAAAAATCTGAACCAAAAAATTTAAAATATTAATTCCATTTTTATTCATTAAAAACACAGGAAGTTTTAAAATAATTGTTAAATTAACCTTGTTGGCGGATCGAGAAAAATGTTTTTTAAAGTGAAAAAGTCCAAAAGATATACCTAGTTTTATATCAAAATTCAATTTGAAATTTATTTCAATGATCTAAATTTGATTCAATGATAAAAAAATTCTATGGATTCATTAAAATAAATAAATACATAATTAATCATTATAAATTATTTTGATGAAAAATCTATTTTTAATTGAAATTTGATATTTTTCAATATTCCCCAAAACATGAAACATATTTATAAAATACCAAAAGATTAACCAAATTAAATTCTGAAACCAGTATTCAAATAATAAGTATTTTTTTAATCTAATAATTCTAAAAGTGTAAAAATTATATTTAAAATTAGTCATCTATTGTATGGTGGTAAATTTACTTTTCTGAAAAAATGTGGGTTTTATATATAAAATTGGGTTTGTTCTTATAATTTCTTTGTAAAATATATTGGATGAATATCAAAAATATATTATTTAATATATAACATATATATTAATAATTAATATCATTTAATAATTTTAATTAATTAAATTTTTTAAGACCATATGGCTTTTGGATCATAAAAATGAAATTTTATCCTTCATAATCTATTTGTATAAATTTTCGATTCTAAGAAATTAATAACCAATGAATTCATATTAAAAATCATGTATTTGAATAAACTATTTAATAATATCCATAATAAAAAATATGATTGTCAGTTAATATTTTATTATATAAATTAATAATATATTAATAATATACAATTATTTATTAAAACTTTTTCTTCTGTGTAATGAATGATATCATAAGAACTGCGTGTTGTGTGTAAAAAACACAAGAATGGTGTTTTGTATAATTAAATCTAATATCTGTGATTCTAATAGTTCAAAAATTATTTTTTTGTATATATCATAGGTTTAACATTGTGTTTTCTGTATCACAGAATCTATAATCAATATTTTGGGAAATGAAAAATATTGAAAAGATTAAGTTAATTAAAAAAAATAAAAAATTCCCATACTGGTAGAATGTATCCCCCTTAAAATGAATTTCACCAACTAAATACATTCGGTTATCAAAGGATTTTTTTATTTAATGCTCCTTTCAATGACAAATAGTTTGTAAAAATTAATACAAAAACATTATTTTAAAAATGGAATGTTGAAAACTTAACATTTACCTAATTTAACTCATAATAATGTTTCCAAAGATGAGATTATATGAGGAAAGTGACATCTATGATATGGAAGATGAATCAAACTATCATTTTCTATCCAATAGTGATAGAGAACATGCCCATGATAAAAGTTATAATCACATTTCCTTAAATATGTGATTTTTTTAGCGCACTATATGATTCATCTGAAAATGAGGCACTTAGATAATTTTTTTTGTTTCAGGGTAATTTCCCTATAGTTGAAGAATTATCATAATAAGATAGAACCACATGATTTCAATATAATCTCATAAATTTTTGTGACATCATCAATTTATACAACACCACTACCTCTATGAATTAATGTGGAAGTTTTCACCAGGGAAGTATTAATAGATCATGATATCCATAAATAGAATTATAGGTCATTCCATATATCATTAATAAAATGATTCTATATATTTATAAAATATAAATAACTCACCATATGTGGAGATGAAACATAAATATATAAAACATAATCCTATGTATAACATAAATCATTCTTTAATTGGTTGAACATACAACACTTCTAAAGGATGAATGTCCAAGTATTTAGATATAAGGTCAATAAATTTCAAACAAATGACTTAGAATTTATCCTCCATATATAATAATGTATATCTTGTTTGAGACATACAAAACATGTTAATAAATTTATCATTTATTATAATAAAACATGGTAATAACCTGAATTATAATGAAACTATTGTGAAAACGTCCATGCTTTCAAAAATATACTATTTCATTATACCACAAATCCAAAAATTCAATTAACTCAATCCATACTATCATAAACCATATTTTCATATTACCAGTCCCAAGGTCTTCAAAATTATAAAATTTATAATAAAAAATATTTGTATTTCACTATCCCAACATCATGCACATATTAACTGTAATCAACCCCTTCATCACATTTTTTTTTAAAAAATCCACCTTTTAATTAAATCGTGTTTCTAGTCCATCAGAACCATTCAATGTATTATTGTAAATCCTTAAATATTTCAAAATTCTTATAACATTATACCTGATTCCTGAAACATAAGAGCATTGATTATTTCACTTAATCATTAACAAATTAACAAGGCTACCTCATTATATCACATAACATATATTTACATTCACATTTCACAAATGGTCACATCTGCAACATCAATATAATAATTACTTTCCCCACCACAGTGATTATCTTTCGGATCTTTCACCATAAGAAATCATTTTTCATAGTTTCTATTCATTGAAAATTTGAATAATTTGCCATTTTATATTATCATTAGGTTGAAAATATTCTCATGCCTTAGATTCACTGAATTTTTTTTCACATTGTTGTTACATGCTTTCTGTCCTTATTTTCCATAGTCAAAATCTCTTTTTGTTACTCTCAGACACATAGTTGGGTGTTTCTTCACACATTACTAACATAGAGGAATATAAACTTTTCTCTTAATTATACTCATTATATGAATTCTTATAAAACTTTTTTCATCTCACCCTGGATAAGTTTTAGAGTTGGTTAGTGTAAACAATGTTAATCAAATTGCATGAAAGAGAAAGTAGTCATGAGGAAACTTTCCATCACTCAACATATCAACCCATTTTCTACTCATAATTAAATTTCCTCATCATATTCAACATTAATCATATCCTTTTTTGTTTGATCCATCAACTAAAGCCGAAATCATAGCAAGAAGAACACTTATTATAGCAGAAAACAAAAAAACATTGAAAATTAACCTAAAGAACGTATAAATTATGAAAACATGTTTAATAAATGAAAAAATATTCACATCCATATATACATTTTTATATTTAAATAACCTTATAAATATCCATATGTATCCTTATAATTTTTTTTAATAATTATTTATAATGGATAACTAAAATCTTTCACAAATTCCAACTGTACGACTAAGGCTTAATGAACATTGAAATTATGGTATTTTTTGCATAATATTTCATACATTACAGAAATAGAAGAAAAAATACCATATTATATTACTAACTTTAGGAACATAGACCACAAAACTATAGTATATGGCTGATATTACTCGATTCCAACTAAGATAAATCTTTTTTATTACTCCTATATTAATCATTTCTGTAAAACCTGGGAAAATGAAACAGAAAAATGTTTGAAATCAAATTCTCAATAAGGGTAAAAAATGTATATATGTTATAATAACATGATCATGTGGGTATGAGAACATGATCATGATGGTGATGATAATTCCCTCTATATCAAATATAATATACATGAGTTCTGTAATAAATAATTATAGTTTATAATACATGAATCAAAAAGAAAATCTATTGAAAAATTAATTAAATCATAATATAATAATATGAAATTTAATTTTTGGAATTCACATTAACTTGTCATATCATTCCCAATATGTCATGGGTCATTTATTAATCTTATTAGATATCTTAATTGGGACTACATATACTGGGTGGGACACACCTCCATCCCTAATTGAATTCTTTTCCTAGTATGGTAACGACTTTCACCATTTTCCGATAATGAATCAAACCGGATAACCTAATTATAATCACTATATAATGAGATATAACATATCACCCAATAAATTATAAGAATATATATGTCCCACTTGTAACGTAATAAAATACATAAATATTTCTTCCTCATGAAGATAAATTATAATAGAACCCATATTAAAAAATGAGTTTCATATTAATTTCATCATAATCTCACTGATAGAAAAGAAAAAAATCCTATGCATTAATACAAAATAAACATAATACTTTCAGAGAATGAAAAAAATTTATCATTGTATCATATCCCAATAATAGCATAATTAATATCAAATAACGTTGTCATAGATAGAAAATAAATTCTAAATATCATATGAAATAATTATTGTGGAAAATGATTTTTAAAAAATAAAAAAACATCAAAAAAATTTCATTGAAATTAACCTTAAATATGTATAAAAGAATCCTTCAAATAATTGATCTTCATTGAAATACTTTTTCATTAAAAATAAAAAAAGATGATTTAAAACAATATTAATACTTATTTAGAAAATATTATTTTGAAAGATCCCAGTTTTCCAAATGAATAAAGAATAATGTTACATAAATCATATAATATAATAAAAATAAGTATATTAATGAAAACAACATTTAAATGGGTATTATATACACCATAAAAGAGAATATATATATATAACATACCCTATGTCCCAAATAAAGAAACTAAAACCAAATTTCATGGTCAATTTATAATCATTTGAACAGGAAACAACATGAAAGATATATCATCAAATTGATATGTTAATATTTTATTAATCAGAATATTACTCATAAAATACACTCAATTATTGTATATAAACCAAATAGAATAATCACATAGTCTATAAGGCGTGTGTCCCACAAATATAAAAATTTGACAAAATGCCTTAACATAAGTCGTGACTTCCTTCGTATACATTAAAATGTCCAATATAATATGTATAAGTTTAATATAAATATAAAAGATAATTATATACCTATATATTACCATATAAGATTTATGTAAGAATTTATATTACTCTCTTATTAGCAATTTCATGTTAAAGTTATCAATCAGGTAATAAACGCTTTGTTTCTCGTATATATTTTAACATGTTATCCTTGGTCCTCTAACAAATATTATTATTACTTAATATCATGAATTATAACCATGGTATAAATATTATATATCTATAATAAATATATACTTTTTAATGGTGATTCATAAATACTAGAGGTAGAATATAAAATACATCGTTCATGGGGACTATAGGTTGTACGTACACATAAACAATATTTTTATTTTATTGTCTAACTAAAATAATTAAAATAATACAATTTATTATATTTAAAGAATATTCTCAATGTAATAAATATCAAATATATTCATAGAATTCATCCTTATTACCATCCATGTGAAATATATATGAAAAATTATTGACATCACATATTAGAGATGGTATGCCATAAGGATGCATAAGAGACATTATCATTTACCGAATGATAGGATGGTAAAATGGTAGATTTTGTATTATATTAACATGTGTAAAATTATGTCATAAATAATTTTTATAATTATCAAACTAACCATAATTGCCACTCATAAATTATAGTGGGGAAAATTTAATTATATCACTACATGGAGATAGAAAGTCATATGTACGCAATATGGATACATTTAATTATTGTTCAATGGGATAGGGGATGTATAATGGTGTTTCAAAAATAATAATAAACATTCATAATATTCAGTATTATTATGATTTTATTTAGTATTATATATAATATATATTTAGTAGGTATAAAATATTAATAAAGTGTAATTGGTTAGAGCGATTTCCTCTTCCATGAAATAGATCATTTAGATATCCTCCCAATGACATTATAGTTAGCAAATTAGGAATAAATTCACTAATATAATTTGGATAGGGGAGATTATAATATTATTTGAATAAATGTTTTGATATATAAGAGTCTCTGTGGTGACATCATACGAGGGAGGATGCATCCTTTTATAATAAAGTTGATGGGAAATTTTCAAATTTTTCAAAAGAGTAATTTATAATAAATTAAATATCATTTTAAATTCATGAATTTTTTTAATAATATATGATAAGATATGTTTTTAATATCATCTACCCATATATATTTAGAAAATTTTTTGTGTAATTTTAATCATTATCATTTTGACTAACCATTAATTAACACATTTCAATTTTATCAATGATATCAAGTTTTTCTATAATTACATGTTGTAATTTTTACTTATAAAATTTCAATTGGAAAATTAATTGCCAATTTATGATATATTAGACCATATATATTCTATTTTTAATTAGTTATATTTTTCATTTTTTTAATGAATTTTAGAAAATATTATTTTCATAAAATATCATAATTGTTAATCTTGACCCTATTCATAACATTGAATAGATGAAAATAATTACTGCAAGATAAACTAGAAATAATTCAATTAATAGACACATAAAATTTCATATTCACCCATAAAATAATTTTATTACCTTAATTAAGTGAAATTGTTTTTCATTTTATATTTCTATGATCATTTGATTAATTGTTTCATTAATTGAGTAATTATTGCATCATTTTTTTTTATTTTTTTAAGATACTTATTTGTTTTGTAATAATTAATAATAAATTTTTACAATGTCTATAGTTTTTTTATATTTTATTATAACATATATATTAGATCATACAATTTATTTATCCTTATATAAAAAATGTTATTATATTAAAAGTAAGATATTGATGTTTTTTCAATAACTTTGTTTTTAATAATATTTAAGTAATATCCATGGTAATTTTTTAATTAAATTATTAAATTTAGATAATTACGTGTTAATAGTCTAATTATATTAATGAAATATCATTTGGCCAATTTTTTGTATTGTTTTCTAACATTTATTATATTATTTTAACCCCAAATTGCCCGATTTTCAGTTAACTATGGTATTAAAAATTAATAAATTACTATTCATATTTTCCAAAAAAAAGGGAACAATTTTATCAATATGTACATTATAAGTAAAAATTTTAAATCAATATTTCAAAATAAAAAAACACATTAATTTTTAATTATAATTTAAAATTAAAATCATTAACGTAACAAGAAAACAAGTTTTTAATTGAAAAACATAAAAGATATTGATATGTTTTTAAATCCATATTCAATGTGAAATTTATTCCATTGCCCCAAATTGTATTAAATTAAAAAATTATAATGATATTGTAAAATTAATCAAATATGTAGTCAATCAATATAAATTATTTGATGAAAAATCTATTTTCAAATACAAATCCAATAATTTTAACTATTCATTAAAACACAAAACATAATAGTGAAATAAAAAAATTATCCATTTTTTTTGATAGCCCATTTAAATTAATATTTATATTTATTCACTATAAAATTATAAATTTTTTAGATATTTGGATTTAAAATTGATTCACCATTAAAAGCTGGTATTACCTATTTGATAAAATATAGGGTTTTATGCATAATATTGAATTTATTCTTATATTATGACAATAAAATATATTTGTTGAATAAATAATACATTACTAAATTTATAAAATATATATTTCATTAATATCATTCTATAATTTTAATTAATTTAATTTATTGATACAAAATGACTTTGGGAGAACAAAAATAAAATTATTTAATTTCTAATCAATTTGTATATATTTTCATCATTAATTAATTGGTAACCAATTAATTCATATTAGTAACCATATAATTTTTATTTTTATTTTATAACATTCATAACCCCTGATTTAATGGGTATTTTATATATTATTATAAAAAATAAAAATATTTTTATTGTATATTATTATTTGGTAAAACATGGTATTCCATGTATTGAAGTCAATCAATAGAAATGACCTTTGTATATTACACAAGTCAAGAATTGTCTAGAATATACTATAAGATAATCTAATTTTTTTCTATAGTGCTTTATGGACATGGTGGTGTCTAAAATTTATGAAAAACGTAATTTTTTTCATATAACATAATATATATTCAGTATAGTGTGAAATGTAAAATATCAAAAATAATAAATTAAATCAGAAAAAATTAGTTCAAAATATATCAGGACGTTAGAGTATACACTATTTAATTGAATAAATGTTCTCAACATCATGAATTCATCAATTGAAGTAGATTGAGATGAATTCCCTTTCCCTAGGTTCAACATGTCATTTGTGTCATTATTATCCAGAATTGTAAACAAATGTTATATAATATCCCTCAGTCCAGCACTCTCTCACGTTGCCAGAACAGTTTCATTATAGGAAATCAAGCCCTTCCAACCATATATCAAAGGCTTCTGAATAGTATTCGAGGTTGAAATTGCATATTGTGGAAACTATGCTCCCTTATATGAAATGACATAGTAGTATTAAAAAATTATAATAATAAAAAAATTAATTAAATTATACACATAGAAGATGGAAACCGTCAGAGAAAAATGAATAATCCATAAAATAATAAAATAATAACTTAATGTAATGTCAGAGTGTAATAGAATATCATGACTATATAATACATGAATGGAATTGAAGAATCATATATAAGAGTCAAATTCTGAAGTCCAGAACCCCATGTCAGTCCCATCACTAAACATCAACCCAACAATAAAAAAGTTATCAATCGTAAAGTCCTTTGACCTAGTCAGAGTCTTCACGAAAGAAATCTTATCAGTTGCTAAATGATGTATCAAATAAGCTGTGATTATAGCTCAGTAGATAGACATCACCATGTCTAAAGAAACATGTATAACGAGACATATATACAAAAATATGATATATAATTATATTAATTGATTCAAAAATTAAGAAAATAAAACAACTTCCTAGTTTTTCTCTATACAAGAATATCTTTGAAAATTTCATATAACAATATATCCCACTTCTATATACCAATGATATTGTCAAAAAAATTAGAGTAAAAGTCCTATAAGTATTACCGCATAGTACCTGACATAACAGACTCTATATATGCTTTACAACATGGGATTCGGTCGAGCTCACCCACTATCATCATTACAACATATAAGTGTAGATGTCTCTGATCTTATCCAAATATATAATAATCTCAACCTAAAGAACAATTCATGTCCTATAGCATGGATATCAGGATATCACATCATAGTTCTTAGTATTTCATTATGTGAATTACCATTATTCATTCATATGACACATGCTATTGAATACAAAGTTTACTAAAAATTTTATCAATAAGAATTAAGCCACAATATATGGATTCTATAATGAGAAATAACTTTAGGTGGCATGTAATGCTAAAATTACATAATTTAATGGAAAATTTCCATTTAATTTGAAACCAATAGAATTCATGGGATAGTCTCCTTTAATTAGTTAATTGATTTTTAGTGCATGCAAATTTATTGAAATCATGATATTTCAAAAACATGATAACAATAAAAACATAGGTTGGAGATTTAGTACCACTAACATTAATAACTGACCCTATAGTGCTTCCAATATATTAAACCCATGATGTTGGAGGTGATTTTCATTTCAAATTGGTTCCTAGATAAAAAATGATCATAATCAAAATTAATGAAGAAATCAGCCTAAGGATTTCACTGCCACAACTAGAGAACCAATATAATGATAGAGGAAACCTAAACAGAGGAACTTATAGGGATAAATGACACAAACAAAATATATGGAATGGAGATTTTCACATCAAAGTTTGATGGATAATTCCCCATGGTGAATAACAGTGGATTAGTGGACAAAAAAATTAAAATCATGTTGCACATCATGTATAAAAAAATTAGTTGGGAATTGATATGACCATTAATGTAATTACAAAACATGTAAATGTTTTTAATGGAATTCACTAAAAATCCCATCACCTCATATTTCATTTAATAAAATCTTGAACAATTTCATGATGTGTATTCCCTTTACATGTTCTGTAAATGTTTTTCAGTTTATTTTTCTACCCAATTTCATTTTAAACAAACTTTGAACCAATTAAAGCTTCCAAACTAACAGACAGACCATATTAGTCTAAATTAACATCTATAAATGGACACCATTAATTAAAACTAAAAACATATGAAAACATTATGTCATTTTCCACAAAAAATGGCCTATGTACCTGAACAAAGACTCAGTCACCGAGGATCATATAAAAAAACTCAAAGAGAAATGTACTTGGAAAAGGATTTGATCTTACAACCTCTCCACCTTATATCAAATTTTACACTATCTTCTCAAAATATCATTATACGGTCTCATAAAATAATTATTGACCTTATGTTCTCATGTCCATATCCCTCTCCCATGTCTTTTTCAGAACTCTTCCATGCT
Source organism: Viscum album (assembly GCA_963277665.1). Classification (NCBI taxonomy): domain Eukaryota; kingdom Viridiplantae; phylum Streptophyta; class Magnoliopsida; order Santalales; family Viscaceae; genus Viscum; species Viscum album. The sequence continues at coordinate 1,252,626,825 of OY728157.1, read as the reverse complement.
ACCCCTAAACTCTTACCAACTGAATAGTCTGACCGTGATGATATTTCTCATAATGAACCATAACCCATATCAGATACTCATTGAATGAAATATTGTCACAATGTTGGAAATATTCTATCCAAATCACATGGGATTTGTCTTGTTAATATCTTCTTTGTTGAGTAACATGGAAAAAATCATTCATGGAATGATAGTTTTTTGAATGGGATAAATGTTATATAATTAGACTAACACATCCCACTATTTCAAATGGCAGAAAAAACATGGGTTCTAGCATTCCATATTTTTTGAAACATTGTTGCCCAAACCTAGGAAATAACCTGTGCAAAACATTATATATGACATAGAATCCTATATTTCATCCTTTCCGGTGAGAATATAATTTCTTCCTTGCTCTACGTTGTCACCAACCATTGTCGGATCTAGTAAAATTATTCATATGCCTTCTACATGAGACTAGGACCAACATGTGATGAATCACCGACCTCTAGCCAACAAAGAGTCAAATGACAAGACGTTCCATGGAAAACCTCATATGGTTCCATTGGGATTTATTCATTAATGATATTATTATATTAAATCATTATGGTTTTCATATGTTGCAAAAATGAACAACCAAAATAAAAAACATAGGATCATAACATATCCTCCAGAACCTAAATAGTATACTCAGATTAACTATTAGTCATTGGATGTTTTTTTGATAAATAAATTATGATCCTAGTGATTTTTAAATACTCTAAAATAATCATGATGAAAAATTACCTTATCATTCTGAAATTATACTCCTCAGAACACCATGATATTTAACCACCTCATGCATGTAAATGTTTCAAATATCATCAACTAGGGATGTTTACCTAGTAGGTAAGAAGTGGGATAACATAGTTAGTATATCCAAAAAAACCAATATAATTTCATCATTGTGGGCCTTCCTTTGTAATCCTATAATAAAATCTATTTTGATGTCATCCGATATCTGCTCTAGAATGGGTAAAGGTTACAGAAGCATATTTGGCCTCTGATGCTCAGCTTTCACCTATTCAAAAGTGATACATCTATCCATGAATCATTCCATATTCTTAATTATTCATGAAAACTAGTATTATATTCCTATATCATGATACATATTTGTTAATCAAATATAAACTACCCATCTTGAATCATGAAACTCTATCATCATTTCAATGCACAAGGTCATTAGAACTCATAGTAATCCATATAAAATTAATAAATTTCCTCCCCTGATAGACCATCATGATGGTGTCTCCCAAATATAGAATTTATTTCTCATAACAGATCCCTACAGATACAATAATATATTGGTCTTAATCTAGCACAAAATATTGGGTATTACATTTATAAAATTCAACACGGCTTTTCTCTAACATTCCTGAACATCCAAATCCATGTCTATAAAATGGTCCATTATTCAACACCCATCAAAAGACTACCCTATAAGATATGATTTCATATTTCATATCATATAATCGAAAACAACATAACACATTCATGGTGTATAATTCAATTCAATTTCAAAAGACTGCATATACTCAAACCACATCCTCTACAGAAAGTTAAGGTCTTAGTGAGAAATGATTTACCTAAGGCTCTTGGGATCCTTGCATACCAAAATCATCTCAAAAGTTTGATAGTTTCTTCAACATATCATGATATTTACTACTACAAATTACTTCAGATCATGATTAGTTTAATTGCTCTCCTGTGATCACAGATTCATGGATCTATATCAAACCACTCAATCCTCTTGTATTAGAACAACTACGAGTAAAACTATAGATTAGTCACAGTACACAATATATGTTATACCAAGCCTCATTATTTGGGGTATAAGTAGAGATATAAACCTTCAATTCATATATTTAAAATATATTTCTCAACAATTAGACAAATAAAGCATCACCCATTTCTTTTTCATCACATAAGTTGGTGCTGGAAATCAAGATAAATCATGCATTAGACACTATAAATAACCCTTAAATCCAAAAAATATCTAAATATTAGTGAATTTATTAAGATAAATCTAGGATACCATGGAGGAAAGTCAAATTTTTTCCACTTATACCCCTATCTTTGAGATAACATGGCCCACAAAGTGAACATAATTTTTCTACAAACTACATTTAGTTGGCCCGTCGTAAATTTTGTTCTCTCTCAATGTACATAGAATGATTTCGAGATGTTTGGAATGATCATATACTTATTGGGTTTAAACTAAGATATAATAAATGAAAAACACCACAAAATGTACCATAAAATTATGGAAGACCATATTCATTAATTCAGTGAATACTTTCAGTCCCATAGTCAACCCAAATGACATTAGTACAAATTAACCAATACCATAAATGATTCTAAAAGATGATTGAGGTATGTAAAATAGTATAAAACCTAACCTAGGATATCATGAACTCAAATAAATCTTTTAGGATATCTTATAACCTCCCATATGATCTAAAATATTTTTTATACATGGATAAGAACACAACTTCTTGTCCATCAATTGTTTCGACCTGCAACAATCTAAACATTAGAGAAATGACCCATCAACCTTATCGTGATGATTATTATAGAAACCAAAAGGTGATGTAATCATCCTTATGAAGCCTATAGATTATAGACCTTCCAACTAATAAATCAACCCATGAATCATTACTATTTCCATTGTATATGGTGGGATTGAAATTCACAATGCATCTAACAGTAACTCAATCCTACACATGATCTCCAACTCGAGCATTATAATATATAAATAGTTAGGGAAACATATGGAAAATGGCCAGACACTAAAAGAAATGAATATTTATACATTACACTATTATCTAGAGAACTATTAATTATCTGAGACAAGATACAATCCTATTTATAATAAATTGGACCCAAAAAACTAGCCTGAATATCCCACTCTCCCTTGTTATTATTTCATTATACTTAAGGAGAATAAAGATTTCTGCCCTCTTGTAATATATGATATGAATCTAGCATAGAACTAACCATTCCATTACAAGTATCAAGTTGAATCTTTTTACTATCATCAGGAATAGTTCCCAAAAAAATGGCAACCACCCCTATGAATATAACACACCTTGAAATGTTTGATATTCTAAGACCACACTTCCAACATTATGCTGATGGTTAAAACACCATCGACACACCAAGAATCATGTTGAATCTTTTAATTTATATGAATAATAGTTCCCAAATGAATTGGTTACCCCGAATCTGAGATGAAAATGCCTTGAAACGTCATATATTCTCATACCGCACTCCCAACGGTGTGTTGATGACTTAAACACTATTTAATATTTTGAAATATAATCCAATTTTTTTGATAAATGATAATATATAAATTCATGTGATGATCCTATATCAAACAATACACAAGATATGGTCAATGATATAACAATTTTACCTCTGACGGAAGACGTTCCTACATCTATGTTAGTCGAAGTAGTCTACATAATGTGAAACTAAATTGTTCCACGCCCTAGGTTCTGTTATGACTCTTCTAAGCTATTTAACATGACTGGTAATATTTCACTTGTACAAGAGTATAATGTCCACTGCCTTAGCCAGAAATTATTATAGAACTCCGGCTACAATCTTGTATAGGGGTTGTTGAGCCCCTTCCTGACTCCAACGCTTATCCTAATACTCTTCCAATGGTATGTTGTGAAAATATCACGACGGTCCTCTAAAAATTACCTTGTCTTTTACAGCTATGACACATGATTGTTTGCTGATGAAACATTGTCCAATTGTGACCAATCTTTCGACACTAATAGAACATGAAAAAACACCCACTCTATATATGGTATTACAATACCCTAAATACTCTTCTGGGAACTACCTTGACAAAAACAGTTATAATTGCTCTTCATACCACTCAATGAATAAAATCCAGATCACCCAACAAAAATAGCTTGGTGACTTCTGGAGGCCACTTTAAAATTCAACTATGTGATGAGTACCCGATTCAAAACAAATTGGAAGAAATTTAAATTGATAATCCTAACATGCAACATGATAACATAATGAAGATCTTCCAAGAGTAGTCTCACTATGGAGATCTCATCAACTGCCAAACATTGTGCAAATCACACAAGTCAGAGATACACACAGAATAAATTAACACTGATAAACTGTTCTATGACATTTGTTGGAACATTTAAGATCTTTCATCAATCTTGTGTTTGGGATATAAGTGTTATAGGAAAATCTTCTAAAATTCAATCAAATATAACCTATCATTCGGCACAACATCCACTAAAATTTCCCACCAACACATTGAATGTCTACAATGAATATAAATTACGAGAATTACCCTCTTATTAATGGGTTTTTATATAAGATTAAATATTTTCCACACATAGTCAATCTATAACTGACCAACCTAGGGTCCCCCTTCCCCAATAAACAATGTTGAATATTGAAGTTGAAACTATATTTTTATATAATTCATTAATGTAATGGTACAATCTATCTCTATTTACATGTATTAAACGACACTAAGTAAGCTATAATGAGTTTAGGAATCCATCTTAACCATAGTAATTAAATGAACTTATAGTTCAATTTTGATAGGACCGTGTCAAATTCCACACTCTTGAAGATCATGTTAATGTTTCCAAGGATTCATTTTCCCTATAAGACAAATAAAAACCTTATAGAACCGGAAAGAAACATGGTCAACCAAATAGAAAATTGATATAAATACTACTGACTCTTACTCTCTCGTGACATAGATTAATATTATTTTAGCATGACAAGACAACACACTTTATTTTTCCAATGAAATAGATATCTCATATCATAGTTCTATAGGTAATTATATATCAGATGTAAAAACAGATATGACTTTGACATGAACATTGCATGATAATATAACACTATGTCCCTCTTATTATGCATGTGTTCTCGTCTCGGGCCATACCATGATATGAGTAAAAAACTAAAGAATCAATAACAACATGAAACAATACCCTCACAAAACATGTGAATCAGACATGGTGAAATAATATCAACTGTAACTTGCACAAAGAAAAATATCAATACAAGACATAGGTACTCAAATATTCCATTTTACATGGTTTAAATACTCCCATGAACATGCTCATTACCAATTATCAAAACCCCATAGTATTGTTTATACATATTAACAAATTTTATGGGAAATGAAAAAGAGAAACTGTAATTTATTCTAATTTTTAATTCCTCATGATCTGACACTCTTCCATGTGGCTAGAATGGGTTGGTTACAAGACCTCATGATTGCCACCCCATATTTCATAGGTTTCTAACTAGTAGAACGATTGTAAATTTAATAGTTTGAGACTATTACCCCTGGTATTTAGTGACAAAGTGGTATAAAAAAATACCAAAAACCATAAATGTAATCATGGTATGCACATAGTGGAACACAATAATAAGATCGCATTGAATTACACAATAACAATATGAGAATAATGAAATTACATTCTATAATGTAAATAAAGGTCAGGATAATATAATATAAGAAAAGAATATAAACTTCAAATAAATGTCTCAATGTCTCGGGTCCTAAACCCCATATCGGCCCAACCTCAAAACATCATCCCAATAGAAAATAAGAAACCAACAATAAACCATTTTTTCTCATGTTCATACCCATATCGATGGAATATAATCTTGTTCAAAATTGTTCACAATAAAGGGTGTGAGTATACCTCAGTAAGGTGAGACCATCATGTCTAAACTAAACAAGTATTATTAGAAAATTATGCAATTATGAGATAAAAATTGTATTAATTAATTCCCCAATTAATAAAATACAAAAACAACCTAATTTTGATACATTCTGGAATATATCTGAACATTTCTTACAACCATGAAATCCACAAACATACACCCATGGTATTATCACATCAATTGGATAAAACCCCTATAACCATTATATCATGGGACTAGTAATATCCCGCTCTCCATAAGAATTATAGATTTTGATATGGCCAGTCCCGCTCTGTATATTCACTACGCAATATACATGTTCATATGCATGGCCCTAGATTATTATATAAGAATCATCTCATGGATCACAATTCCAATTATATATAATGTATATCATAATAAAACACACAATTATCAATTATTTACTATGACAATTACCATTCTTCTATCATCACCATCACAAAATTTAACTCAAATTGATTAACAACATTATCTAGAAAAAAAGCCACATTTTTGGGATTATGTAACAAGAATTCAACATAGGTTGCTTCTCATTCTAAACATATGTTAATACATTAGCCAATTATTAATCCATTGGAAACAAAATTAATTCAAGGTTTAATATAATTTATTAATGAAATTAATTTTGGGCACACACAATGGGAGAACATCAGGATATTGCATAAACATGAAAATAATCAATCCTTATAGTCAATATATAGACCCCTTCCTTTAACTAAGTATCAAAAAATGCTTCCAAAAGCCAACACCCATGAGGAAGAAGGTGATTTTTATTTCAAAGACACTCTTATATCACAACGTATCACAATCAAAGCCTTGAATGCAATAGGTGAATGGATTTCATCGCAATAGTTAGAGAACCAGAGTGATGAAAGAAGAAACATAATAAAAGGAACTTAACAAGGATTGAATATGAAAATTAAATTTTCGGAAGGGATATTTTCACAAAAAACTCTATGGTATAATTAACTATGGTTGAGAGGATATATGTTGCAGCCAAAAAAATTAGAATTCATCCACACAACATGTTTTTAATAGTAGTTTCTGAATTTAAAAGACTTGTAATATAGTAAAACCTCATGTAACGGTTTTGAATGAGATTATATGAAACCCCCTTCTCATAAGATTTATTTTATTAAGACCCATGAACAATTAAATAATGATATATCCCTTTACACAACATGTAAATGTTCAATAGTTTATTTTCAGCCCAATTTCAATTTAAACAACCGGCACCCCCTTTTACTTTTCTCAACATACTAGGAAACCATATTAATAATCAGTCCCATTTACACATTGAATCTATTAATTAAAATGATTTTTCATACCCAAACATTTCATAATTTTCATTCATAAAGGACCATTGTCTCTAAATAGTTGTCGAGCACTGAAGGTCAAAGAAAAAAACATAGATAGAAACATACTTAGAAAAAGATGGGATCATACATGTTAATTATTTACATTCATGCGAATATATTTCATTTTTATTATTACTTTAATTTCTATTATTAAAAGGTTATATATAAATACATAATAAATTATGTTCTTGTCAGATGTTTTGACCATATTCAGCATATATATCGAAGATTCCTTTTGTATGATAACTAATGGTAAATATGTCACTATTAAAACTTATCATAAATAATAATAATGAAATAATAATCATATGTATTTATATTTTATACAATTAAAATAATTCATTATTTATATTTATGAAAAATGAAAAACATTTACTTTCATGGAGATGGTAGGTCATACGTACGCATGTCTAACGTTTCCATTTTTCAATGATCATTATAGTAATAAGGTATGTAAAATCTTATATTTTCATAATGATAATTATGTCAAAAACACCATTATAAATAATTTTACATACTTATATATATTAATATTGTTATGTAGGGTTGAAGTTATAAGAATCACATCTCTTTGAGGAAGCGGTAGTCCACATGTCCACGAATTATGTAATCATTTTTTCAGTGTGTCAAATGGTAAGAAGAAAATGATATATTATATTTATAAAAAAAATTATTTCATAAAAAATATAATTAATTTTTTTATATCATATAAATTCATTAAACTTACTCTTATTACCTTGCATAAAACTTTTTAGGGAAAAATACATCACATCTCTTAATGAGGTGGTATCTTGCCTTACACAAGTGGAATGTTATCGTATCCCATACATTATAAAATATAAAAAGGGTTCATGTGATATAATAAAAAAATGAATAATTATATTATAAAGGTTATCAATATATTATATCAATATTATTACCATACTTATTCCCAACCACTATAGTTGGTAATGGAAAAATGAATAACATTGTTTTAGAGGCGGTAGTCTGTTGTACACACAAATGAAGATTTCATAAAATATTTGATGGAGTTATGTAATGATATAGGATTTAAAAATAACATAACAACATATAATGATATTTATTATTCTTATTTTATTATATAACTATGATATAATAATAATTAATGTGGATGAATAATGGAAAAAATATGAACAGTAATTAGACAATGTCATCTATTCTTCTCGTAAGTCCTTTTGGTTTGCACTATAAAATATTTTTGTTGTATTTATACCTAGTTTAAATATTATAGGATTAGTGGAGAGAGTTTTATAAGTTAGTTATTTCATTTAATAATCTTTCATTAGGGAATATATAATTAAAAGAAAAGGTGAAACCTAATTCACTGAAAATGTCTTTTTTTTAAAAAACATAAAAATAATCCCGAAAAACAAATATATTAAAAAACAATATAATATCAATTAAAATTTAATTAATTGTATTAAATATAACTATATAATACATTGCATAATTTAAACATGGTCAAAACTTATTTAGACTGTTAAATTGTGTAAATTAATAAGAGAAATGATTTTGAATTTTTTTTTTGAAAATTACCAATTCTTGTAAAAATAAATACTTTATAATAAATAAGAAACATTACACTAAACGTAAAATTTTATATCATTTTTTCAAAATGATAATCATATTATCAAAATAAAATTCTAAATTTTTTAATTTACTCTTAGAAATAAACTCAAAATAAAATCTATTAATCAAAAAAGTTACTTTTTTAAATTTAAAATTACTTAATATTTTTATAACTAATATAAAAATATATTTAATACTAATAAATAAAAAAAGATTTTTTCTATAATTTCATAGTATTTTTTCACGAAAAAATGTAATAAAAAAATAGGTCGATGAAGAATCCTGATGGACATATTGATTGAATACCAACCATAATCAATCATTTAACTCATATCAAATGCTTAACCAAAGGATATAAAAATATAAATCAATATATTGAATTGAATATTTTATTGAACATGATGGAGAAGTATATATCAAAAATAATTTCAAGGAATTATTAGTTGAAATACCTTATTATCTTAAAACAATAAAAAGAATTTGATCATATAAGTGATGCATGGAATGAATTTCAACAAATTATCTCATAGATGTGTTTAATGGAATATTAGATAATGTGGTTCCTCTAAAAAACCTTGGTCCCAAATTTTTTTCCATTATATTCATATTGTAATAAATATGAGGGATATTTTCATATATGTGTTACCATTATGTATGTATTAATTCAATATAACCGTAAATATTTTAATAATTGAATTTAGGAATCCCACAACCAATCACTGTTGAATTACAATTGAAAAAACTCTCTATTATCGACATAGATTGAAGTGATAATGACTTGAATGCTAATGAATGGAATATCATTTTTACATTTTTAATTGTTGATAGTATATATGCAGTGTGATAAAGAAATATGTAAAATATTTTATTGGTCATTACTAGTCACAATGTCATTGATGTGTCTAATAATAAAGTTATTTTTAATCAGGGTGAATAAAAAATGGAATTAAATATTGTTTAATATTCTCAATAACATTCACATAGTCAATATTATCCATATGTGTGTTTCTTAAAACTAAATGCTCATATTGATGATTATGGTTATGTGTTTTGGGAATGATATAAGAGAAAAATATTCACCCTATCCTTGAAAATATATATTTGAGAATCTTATCATGAAAATAAGAAGAACATGTTAATGTGAATTTTGTATGTTTACATGAAAAAATTGATTCTATATCTATAAAAAATAGATTAAATCAAGTTAGAAGACCTTAACATGTGAATATATAAATGGAAATATTTATAATAGTTAATTATTTTATACTACCATCTTTAATTGGATTCATAACGAAATAGGACGTCTATGTCCCAAGTTATATCATTAGTGTAAAAAATATATATACATGGATCTGAGCCCACTACCAAGTCATATGAAATGTTATTTTTTTGTGACTTATCATCATTAATTGTGTAAATATCATATAATTTAGTGGAATATCCAAAAGGTAAATTTTTTATTGCCTTTATGAATCCTCAATCTATTATTTTTGAGTCAAATAATTAAATAAAAAGAATTGTAAATTCTTATAAAATGCATAAAATTCGCATGGATCCTAAAAACCTAACAATATTAATGTTTTAGATAAGGCATTACAAACAGATAGAACATGTATTTATTGAAGAAGTGATAAGATTGCATGATACTATAATAATTTTCACATGTCAAACAACCCATGGGAATGTCATATTCAGGTGGTCCTAATATGAGTGGAATATAAGTTTTTATAATTTTTTATAATTAGAAAATAAAAATGAGGACACTAAATATATGGAGAGTTTTTGTAGATTATATGAATTTTAATGTTTAGACCAAGAAATTTAATCTTTTGATTCAATTTATTAACCAAATTAATTTTAGGATGTTTGGTATTTGTAACACCCCAAGCTTCCACAATATGTTTCCCTTTGAATAATTTAGCAACTTGTGTTGTATGCAACTTGAAGTTTTAACACACCACAACTATCCAAACTAGCCATTATAAATAGTAATAAACACTTTTTAAAATTTTATAAATTTTATTTTTCAAAATAGGATTCATTTTTTAATTTTTAATATCAGAATTATCTTAGGGTCAATTTTTTTTACATTTCTAAAAACTTTCAATTTTTTATGAATAGTGAAAATTACTAAATTTTAACTACAAACCATTTATATTAATCAAAATAATTTATATTGTTAAATTATACATTTTACTAGTTTTAAAGTATCAATAGATTATATTCTTATCATTTAATGTTATTTAGGTTATTTTATGTAATTTCACATTTAAACTGGACATAAACAACTATCAATTTTATGGAAGTTATTATTTCTTGAAAACACGCATTTTGTTTTGTCATCGGAAATTAATTTTAAATTAATTTATGCAACTTCTTTGTTTTGAATTTGGAAAAATAAATTCAATATCTAGAATAATTAATTCCAAATTGTGTATATATATATCTTTTATGTTTATACATTATGAATTATTACTTCGAAAATATTTTATTTACCATGGTTAATGAGTAAATCCGGTAAATGAGGGTAAAAAATATTTTTATAATAATATTAAATTACCATAAAATTCGTCATATTCAATTTTATTGACAAATGAATGACCATTTCCATCTTTGGGTTGATTTTGGAACCCCATGGAGTCACATGGGAGTGGTCATTACAATTTATGTTAATTAATTTAAAGTTAAGGAAAAAATGAAATAAACATATAACTTTTAGTAATACAATTTTTAAATGGGGTTATATAAGTTATATTTTTGACAATAAATACTCATTATAAATATAAAAATATTTCCTCTATAATGCTATTTTTTATAATTTTTAGAAATTAAATAATTAAAATTATTTATGACACAATGGTGATGTAGTAATTACCATATTAATGAAAGAATCAAATAAATGGAATTATATTTTTTTTTAAAAAAATATTATTTAAATGTTTTTATGACATCCACTAATTTTATAGACGAATATGACATGTTAGGGATGATTAAATGTAATTTTTTCTAAGTAATCAAGTTATAATTACTTTCATAGAAACTAAGTACTAAATAGTGTCAAAAATCACATAAATGAGTTTTTAAAAAAAATATTATATTATTAAATTATATAATATTCATCAAAATTTTTGGTTCTTCAAAATAACATATATAATGATATGGATATCATTAATGAACCACTTTATGTTAACTTGTTATTTTATAGTATGTTTATTAATCAATTATTATAAAAATATAAGAAGATATGGTAAAAGTTAAAAAATTTAACTAAGATTTAAATCTAAACGATATGGATTATATGGTGACCCAAACCTATCTAAAACCTATTGGATGAGGGTTTTTCAACCCATACCCACCGTATAATCTAAATATATTATTTTGGAGAAATTAGAAACTAAAAATTATTTTATTATAAAATAATATTTCAATATTTTCCTCGAGTCCTTACTTGTTTCATTTATCCAACCATTGGATTCATTTTGATCATCACAAATAGACACACCCGAAGAAGAGGTAATAATTTCGCCACCCTATTTCAAGTTCTTTTCTTCTTTCGCTTCCACATTCATTGTTGTTTCCATTCCAAAATAATAAATCCAGTACCTTCTACATACTGTGATGTGATTATAAATACTGTAAAACCATATTTGTTATTCTATCTATCCTATAAATGACAAATTCACCATATATGTGTATGTACAACATACCGTCTCTACGACGTGGTGTAGTTTGTTATTCAAAACATAATTATTTGGATGGGTATAACAATTAGTATAACTAATTTGAATAATAAATATAACATGTTAATGATTCATTATATATGTTATACCATACAATTACATATGATTTCACTATTAATATACTGATATTGTCGCTCCTGTGTATGTACAGATTACCGTTTCCACGAACGTGATTAGATTTATTCCCCAGAGTAATCATTCAAGAATAACCCTCATCTTATAATTAAAAACAATGTTTTATAACATAATATCATTATGTATATGAATCAAATACATCTTATCTATAAAGAAAAATCCTTATGTAATCATGCATAGAAATGAAAACGAATCAGTTAACACCTCAAAACGATGATACTACTGAAATATTATTAACAAAGAAATATTAAGGGGTCATATAGGATATAATATTTATGCATATGGTTCATTTATAATATAATAAATTTTTTTTAACTATTATATAAGAGGTTATCATAAAGTCGACTATGGAAATCTACAAGGTAAGTGTTAATTTCACAATCTCTTTATTATCCGAGGATGTTATTACGTAAGTAACTACTTGGAGCTCCAAATCACCAACATCCGTATTTTCTTAAAAATGATATTCAATAAAATATTAATATTTACTATACTACAGGTTAAAGTAATTTATACCCTTTTTTTACCATATATATATTGAAAAGAATCTTTATATAATTTCACAAACAAGGTACATTATGACCTTTTTGACCAAATTAAGGTATGAATGTATTTTTTTAACTTATAAGACCAGTGTGGCTATTTTATGCCCTTATATCATCATCAAATATTCCCATACAAGATTATAATAATATTTTCAAAATAAAATTTTTCCTTTATAATTATATTTATTTCAACTGATTTCAATATAGAAATAGATATTCTTCTAAAAAAGTTTTGATTTCATCTATGTCATAATCCACTGATGTATTTTAATCATATTTAATGTTTAATTATTATGATATAAAACATCCATATTTTATTGAAGGTTATTTTATATGTTTGATTGTTGATGTGTTATTTTGACACCATAAATGGTTTATGGATAAACTATTGGAATTTCGTATGCTAGTTTTAATACAAATGATTATGTTATGTTTAAAACTTTTCATATGAGGAATTCATTAGACATAGTAGGTGACGGGTGGAACTCGCAATAGATCCTTGATGCATCGGTAGGTCTCATGAGACAACTATTGTTATGGAACATGGCCTTGACAAAAACTTATTTTTATTCTTGGCACAAGGCCTTGACTATGTGGTTATGAAGTCTGGCATTATGCATTCCATCATTATGAAAGTGGCTATAGATATTTCATGTGATTATTCGACTAGTAGAATATCCATGTGATTAAGTAAATGAAATTATTTGATTTTATCATTTCTATATTATTCTGATGTTTAATTTTCAAAGGCTTTTGTTTTAGTCTTATACATTGCCTTAAATGTGTATGCTTATTAATGAAAGATTTTACTCTATTGTTATCCTTAATAATCATCTGTGCTCACCTATTTCTATGTTTTATTTTTTCCAAGATTTGATGAAATATTTTATGGTTTACCTGTAAGGACAGGATAAGGATATAATTGTGTTCAAAAGTGGAAAAAATTTTGATGATGTTTTTATTTCATGATATAATGTAAAACTTATGAATGTATCTTGTACTACAAGGATACTAAACCAATCGGCCTTTTGGGACATGATTCTTTGTATCATGACAATGTTATGTAATAATGCACCAACTTAGGGTAACTTGGGTATGGGCATTACAGTTAGTATTAGATGATGTTTAGTACAAACCTTGGAAGAAATATTTATAAAAACACAGATTAGAGAACATTACCCTAAGATAATCTTTGAGGATTAATATAGAATAACTTCCTAGAAATTTGGTAAAATAAGAGTTTTGTGAGTTTTCCATGAAATACATCATAGTATGGATACACACAAGAAGAGGTGGATCTGGCATAGATGTGCCTAGGGGTAAAACCTGAAAACTCTTCTTTGAGGAAGACTAGAACAAGAACTGGTGCACGACAACTAGACTTGATTCAATATTGGTTACAAAACTCTCAAGAGATATGCTTAGTATAATTTTCTTATAAATTATAAACTATTATGATGGGTTTATGAGTATATAAATCCTCAAAGAAAACATTTTTATGATTATAGATTATATCCATAAACTGTTCAATTTGTGGCAACTTTTTTACAAGTTTGGAATTATGTATTACAATTCATAAACTAATCTTTTGTGTTCCATTTTTTAAAAATGTTACCTAGTGGAAGGAATGGAAATTTTATCAACCCATGTAATCCATGTTGAGATTTATATCCTACTCAAGATAATTATATTGTAGTTGTTGATTCCACTTGTGTTAATCAACATATCACCGTACTGGGACAACTCACTCGGGTTATGAATAATAACCTTACCGATATAGATCTTCGTAATCCCCAATGTGGAGGATCAATGATATAATGATTCATTAGAAAAAACCCACCAACATTAAATGGGAGTATAAATACATTAGTAGATGAGAAATGTATAAGTTCCGTATAGAAAATATTTCAATCTTTGAGAAATAGCGAAAGGAAAAAGGTATTCAGGGAAGTTAATCACCTCACAAGAGATGCAGATCAATAGTGGTCATTAATTTAAAACAAAAAGGATGATGAATATGTATTAAACATGGAATTGATATAGTTTAAAGAAATTTTCATAGAAAAATACATTCCTCGTGACCATTGGGCATATATGGAAAGAAAATTTCTGAGTCTGAGACAAAAGGAGGATGAGAATGTCACAATGTATGAGGCTAACATTACAAGGATAACAAGGAATGAAAAAGATTATATACATAACATAAGGAGTAATATATATTGATTCCTTGATGTGTTAAATCCATTTATCCATAGAGCTTTATTATCACAATTCTTCTCATCGTATGAAGATATTGTCTCATGCGCTGTCAAGACAGAAAATGAATTCTCTATTTATTACAACTTCAAAGGAAAGCAAGGGAAGAAGAGATCTTCTGAACAATATGGAAATGAATGTAAGGGGAATAAGGTAAAAGTTTAATATCCATCTTTCAGTAAATGAGGGATGAAACACATAGGTACTTACCTGAAGGGAATGGGAGTCTTTTATAAGTGGGGTGAAAAAGGCCACCAAGCTCATGATTGCAAGGGGAAGAAAGAGGTTGTCAATATTGAATGCTATAATTGTACAAAAAATGGCCATTATGCTAATGAATTTCCTAAGATCCAAGGGAACATACCTTAAAAAAGGCCAAGGGAGAAAGGCCAAGATTTTGTGATCATTAATGCTGAGGTTGATGCTCTGAAAGATGTGGTGGCAGGTAATTTAATTGTTTCCCCAAGTTTATCCAATGCTTTATTTGGGTCTAGGTCATCACATTATTTCATATTTCCCAATTTTCTAAGAAAATTAGATATTTAAAAGTTTACTGAAAAAGGGAGTTTTAAGTCAAAACACCTAAGGGATGTATCATCTCAACAATGTTTTGTGAATCAGTTCCCATTAGGGCATATAAATATTCATTATCTGTAGATATCATTATCATACCCATGATTGAATTTGATATTATCCTCAGTATGGATAGGCTTTTATACCATGATGAGAAAATTTACTATCCTAATAAGGAGGTTAAAATTATCAATGATCATAAGGAGTACCTTATCTTTAGAGGAGAAAGGTCGCCACCTGATTCTTATCTAGATCCACCTCCACTAGCTCTACTAAAATCAATTATTGGGGAGGAACAGAATGAAATAGATATGGGTGAGGAAAATAATGTTCAAAAAGAGGACACGGATATTATGCAAAATATGTTGATGTGATTCCTATGGATTTAACTGGATATCCTCTCGAGTGAGAATTTATGTTTTACGTTGATTTAATTCCTGATTCAAGGCCCATATCAAAGACCCCTTATAGAATGGAAACTGTGGAAATAGTGGAACTAATAAAACAACTATATAATTGAGTAATAAAAGATTTATTCTCCCTAGTGATTCTCCATGGGGATCCCCTATTCTTTTTATATAGATGATAGATGGATCTATGAGGATGTGCATTGACTGCAGTGAGATGAATGCTATAATGATAACAATCAAGTATACCCTACCTATCATTGATTATTTATTTGACCAACTTCATAGAGCTCAATATTATTTAATGATAGACCTTAGATCCGGATATCATCAATTGTGTTTAAAGAAGGAATACATTCTCAAAAAGGAATTCTGAACCAGGTACAAGAATTATGATGATACAGTAATGCCATTTCGATAGACTAATGAACCCTCTGTCTTCATAAACATAAATAATAGTTTTTTCAAGAAATATAATGATGAATTTTTATTTTTATTTATTGATGATATTTTTTTATACAAAAAATTGCTATGAAGATCATGAAAATAACTTGTGAATTATCCTATAGTCAGTTAGAAGAAATGAATTATATGGGAAATTTAGCAGGTGTGATTTCTGGCTTCAATAGATTTATTTTCGTGGAATTTTTTTCTCTATGAATGGAATACCTGTTTATCCTTCAGTGACCCAAGAAATCCAACAATGTCCATAACCGATTAGTATAGCCGAGGAATGAAGTTTTATTTGTTAATCATGTTATTATCGACATTTCGTCCAGAATATTTTCTGGTTAGCTAACACATTAACCAAGCTCACACATAAAGGGGATAAATTTGTTTACACAAAGCAATGTGAATAATGTTTGACGAACAGAAGAGATGATTAGACAATGTTATTATATTTACTCTACCATCAAGTAATGATGGGTTTATTAGTTATAGTCATGCTTTAATGAAAGGACTAGGTTGTTTCCTTATGCAGAATTATAGACTTATTTCATATGCATCACAATTGTTAAAAATTCATGAGAAAAAATATCCTACTCATGATCTTGAGTTTTCATCTGTAATAATTTCTCTAAAGATATAGAGATAGTATCTCTATGGTAAAAATTGTGAGATTTACATAGATCACAATAGTTTGCAGTATATTATCTCATAAAAATAACTCAACATGAGGCAACAGAGATGGATTGAACTACTCAATGATTATAACTTCACTATACACTACCTCCCAGGGAAGAAAAATAAGGTGGAATATTCTTTTAATTAAAGGGATCATGGTGTTTTGAACAAGATAAAAGTTGAAAGGGATCCTATTTTCAAGGATCTAGTAAAGATGGATATGGTAGATACTATGGAAGGTGAAACATCAATACATTTTAAAATGGATTCCAAACAATCATTACTAGAAAGGATAAAGAGTTCTCAGACTGATGATGAGGAGTTTTAAAAGAAGAATAATGTTGTGAATGATGGGAGATTGAGTGAAATCATATATGAAGATGGAATTTTGAAATTTGGTAAGATTCTTTCCGTTCATAACATACCTAATCTAAAAACAGAATTGTTTTATGATGTTCATAGGTCCAATTTCCCTATACTCCCTAGGATCACCAAGATGTATTGAGATTTGAATGAACATTTTTGTGGGGATAACATTAAGAGGGAGATTGCTGATTTTGTATCAAGAGGGATGGTTTTTCAACAAGTCATTTATGTAAGGGAAATGCTTGGAAGAGTCATGAAACCTATTCCCATACCTGAGTGAAAATGGAATAATATTATGATGAACATTGTCACGGGCCTTCCAAAAACTCCTAGAATGAATGATACAATATGGGTCATTGTTGATCATCTTACCAAGTCAACACATTTTCTTTCTATAAGAGAATATTTACAACTTGAACATATGACATGACTATATATTAATGAATTTTTAATACTTCATGGAGTAACCCTATCGATTTTTACTGATCTTGATCCCCATTTTACATCATGATTATGGACATGACGTAAAACATCCTTGGATACTGAACTTTATTTTAGTAATGCCTACCATCGTCAAACTGATGGAAAATCAGAATGGACTATTAAATTATTATAAGAAATGTTGAGATCTATGTCACATGACTTTAAAGGTATGTGGGATCAATATTTACCTCTATTAGATTGTTTCTATAACAATATCTTCTATTCAAATATTCAGATGGCACCATATGAAGCATTATACAGAAAGAGATGTCACACAACAACATGTTGGGATGATGTTGGTGAATGAAAACTCATAGGCCTATAAATTGTTGAGGAAATAGTGGAAAAAGTGAAGATTATCAAAACCCACATCAAAGCAGATCAACGTAGGTAAAATAGATATGTCAATAACCATAGGAAGGATCTGGAATTTCAAGTAGGATATCATATTTTATTGATGGTATCTCCATGGAAAGGTATTATACGTTTCATTAAGAAGGGAAAATTGAGTCCCAGGTACATTGGATCATTTGAATTTGTAGAATGAATTGTAGGTGTAGCTTAAAATTTGGTAATGCCTCTAAGTCTCTCCAAAGTTCATGATGTGTTCCACGTATCACTATTGAGAAAATACATGACTGACCCAAAACATGTACTCACTAATGAGGAAATTGCAATGGAACCTAATTTGTATTATTTTGAAGAACCAACCAATATTCTTGATATTAGAGAACAAGTTCTGAGAAACTGGATGACTCATCTAGTAAAATTTCTATGAAGAAACCTTAAGATGCAAGAGGCAATGTGGGAACTCGAGTAACTTATGATGAAGAAACACCCGACTCTTTTTATGTGGTAATAATTTAAAAATTACAAGGATAAAATTATTTTTAGTAGGGGATAATGTAACACCCTAGGCTTCCACGATATGTTTCCCTTTGAATAATGTAGCATCTTGCATTGTACGCAATGTGAAGTTTTAACACACCATGACCAATCAAACTATCAATTATAAATCGGAATAACCACCTTTGGAAATTTTAAACAATTTATTTTTCAAAATGGACTTCATTTTTAAATTTGAAATGATGAAATTACCCTAGGGTGAATTTTCGGTACTTTTCCAAATACGTTCAATTTTTGACGAATAGTATAAAATGCTAAATTTTAATGAAAAATTACTTTTTTAATGAAAATATTTTTTATTGATAAATTATACTTTTCAGTGGTTTTAAAGTATCATTATATTATATTTTTTTCATTTAATATAATTTCAGACATTTTATGTAATTTCACATTTATACTGGATATAAACAATTTTCAATCTTTTGATAATTATTATTTCTTAAAAACACACTTTTGGTTTTAACAACTTGAATTAATATAAATTAATTTCAGCCACTAATGTGTTTTGAATTTTGCAATATAGATTCCATTTTGGAATCAGAAGGTCAAAATTGTGTATGTATGTAACAATTATTTTTAGACATTTTGAATAATTACTTCGGTAAATATTTTATTTACGATGGTTAAAGTGTAAATCTGGTAAATAAAGGTAAAAAATAATATTATAATAATATTAAATTCCCCTAATAGGTGTCCTATTTCTATTGGTTTATACATGTCCGACCATGGGCATCCTTGGGTCGATTTTAGGACCCCATGGAGCCACATGAGAGTGATAATGACACATTATGTTAATTAATTTAATGTAAATCCAAAAATGAAATAAACATATATATTTTATTAAAACTAATTTTAAATGAGGTTATATAAGATATATTTTCTACTATAAATATAAATTCCCAATATAATAAAATTTCCTACATAATTTTATTTTATTTATAAATTTTACAGATTATATAATTAAATTTATTTATGACATAATGGTGATGCAATAATTACCATATTAATGAAAGAATCAAATAAATGGTATTATAAATATTTACATAAATATAATTTCATATTTTTTTATGACATCCAATAATTTTATAGAGTAATATAAAATTTTAGGGTCGATGCATTGTATTTGGTCAGAAGTAATCATTTTGTGACGAGTTTCACAAAATTAAAATATTAAATACTGTCAAAATTGACAAAAATGATTTTTTAAAACAAATATTATATTATTAAATTATATAATAGTCCTAAAAATATATGGTTCTAAAAATGAACATATATAATGATAGGTATATCATTAATTAACCACTTGATGTTCCCTTGTCATTTTATAGAAATTTTATGATCCAATTATAATAATATTTTTATAATATGTAGTAAAAGTTAAACTCATTAACTAAGAGTTAAATCTGAAATATATGGTTAATATGGTGACCCAAACCTGTCTAAAACCAATTTGTTGTAAGGTTTTTCACCCATACATACCTTATCTTATAAATAAATAATTTTTGAGCCATTACAAACCTAAAATTATTTTATCATAAAATAATATTTCATTCTTTTTGTAAGGTGCCCATCACCTATCTTATAAAATGACACTCCCCCTTCTCTCAAAATCAAACCTCCAAAAGACATTAGGATTAGGAAAAACATGCCAAAATATCTTCCAAACTTCCCTAACTTAATCCTAGAGTCCTTACGTGGATCTGATAGCCAACATAAGGATCCCTTTTGATCAACTCAATGAAAACACCCGAAGAATATGTAATAATTTCACCACACTATTTAATGACCCTTTATTCTTCCACTTCATCTTTCTTTGTTGTTTCTATAAAAAATATCTCTCTTAAATTATATAGACTCTGATGTTATTATAAATATGCTACAACCATATTCATTAATCTATCAATCCTATAAATGACAAAGTCACCATACGTGCGTACGTGCGGCTTACCGTCTCCACATCGTGGTGTAGTTTGTTATTAAAACACTTCATTATTTGGGTGGGTATAATAATGAGATTAACAGATGTAAATAATAAATAAAACATGATAATGATTCTTTATATATTTTATACCATCCAATTACATATGATTTCATCATTAATATAATGATATCGTAGCTCGTGTGTACGTACAGATTACCGTCTCCACGAACGCGATGCGATTCATTCCCCATCATAATCATTCAAAAAGAATTTTCATTTTAAGATTAATAAAATGGTTATGAACATAATATAGTTTTGTATATCAATCAAATACATCCTCTCCTAAAAAACATGGCTTTCCAAATCAAACATATAAAGGTAAACAAATCAGTTAACAACTGAATCAATGATACTACTGAAATATTATTAACAAAACATTATTAGATGATCATATATGATATCATATTTATATATATATGGTTTTTTATAATTTAATAAAAACGTTTTAACTATTTTACAAGAGTTTAAAATACCATTGGCTAAGGAAATGTACATTTTAAGGGTTAATTTTACAATCTCTTTATTATCAGTGGCTGGTTTTATATAAGTATCTACTAGTACCTCATTGTCATCCACATCTATGTTTTCTTAAAAAACTCTTTCAAAACATTTTTCCTATTTACTAAAATATGGTTTACGTTCATTTATTCACTTATTTTTCCATGTACATTTTAAATGGCATTATTTCTGTTGCTTTATAAAAAAGGTACATTATGACCTTTCGACATAATTATGTTTAGAGTGTATTTTTTTACTTATATAGCGGGTATGGAAATTTTCTACCATTATATCATCATCAATGCTTCCCCCATAAAATTTTAAAAAAATATTTTCGAAATAAATGTTTTCTTTTATAATTATATGACGTTTAAATGATTTCAAAAGAGAAAGAGATATTTCTCTAAAAAAGTTTTTATTTAATCTATGTCAACATCCTTTGATGGATTTTCTTCTTTTTTGAAGTTGTTTTATTAAGATACAAAGCTTAAAAATTGTATTAAAGGTTTTGTGATATGTTTGACTGTGGATGTGTTATTTATACACCATTCATGGTTTATGGATAAAATATTTACATTTTATATGCAACTTTTAATAAAAATATTTATGTTGTGTTAAACCATTTCATATGAGGAATTAATTAGACATAGTAAGTTACAGGTGGTTCTTGGTATAACTCCTCAATGCATCGGTAGGTCTCATGAGACAAACTAGTTTCTTGGAAAAAGGCCTTGAAAAAATATTATTTTTGTCTTTCCACAAGGCTATCACTATGTGGTTATGAATTCTGACATTTTATTTCCATTATTATGAAACTGGCTATTGATATTGCATTTTGTGATTCGACTAGTAGAATATCTATGTGATTAAGTAACTATAATTATTTTATTATATCTTGGACTTATTATATTGATGTTTAAGTTAAAATTTAATTTGTTTTAATCTTATACACTACCTTAAATATTTATCTTTATTTATGATAGTTTCCGCTATAATGTTATCCTTACAGAGAATCTAAGCTCACCAATTTCTATGTTTTACATTTTCTTGGATGTGAAGAAGTATTTTATGGTTGAATTTCATGGATAGGCTAAGGATATAAGTTTGTTAAAAAGGGGGAAAATGTCGTTGATATCTTTATTTCATGATGTAATGTAAATCTTTTAAATGTATCTAGTAATTCCAATGCTACAAAACTGATATTTTTTTCGGGACATGATTCCTTTTTTCCTTCCAATGTTATGAATTAATGAACTGATGTTGGGTAACTGGGTTTGAGGAGTACCTGTAATATATATATATATATATATATATATATATATAATTATGGTTTTCCAATTTATAAAAAACAAAAATATCACATGAAGACCACGAATAAACCACATTGTCATTACAACTTGGAACATTTTCTTCATAAAGACTAAAATTTTGGATTATTGTTCCACATCCACATTTTAATGATATATAAAGGAAATTTTAATGGATATGATATAAAGAATAAATTCTATCTTTATAGATTATTTAAATATAGTATTAATCACATTTATAAACTCTAAAGGGAATATAAAAACAATTTTGGAGAGAGTGAATGTGAAAAATGTTTTTTAAATAATTAACAATTTCCGTTTCTGTTTAATAAATGATGTTTTATTAGATATAATGATTAAAAAGGGTAATTCAGGATTAAAACTCAATTATTTTTGTGACCTAGAATCTACCACCTTTATAAAATATAAATGAGATGTCAATATATCTATAAAATATTGTTTTATAAAAGAATGTCATAAATAAATTTTCAAAATCACCAAGACATTGTGCTCACTATGATTCTAGGATATATCTGTTGAATTTAATAATAAATGTTGACAATTATTCAACATTATTTAATGATAAATAAAAACATCATATGGGATCTAAAAAATATATTAAAAACATTAATTAGAAGTATTGGGTCATTCCATTGATGTGGTAATGGGGGATGCTTTTGGGAAAATGGAGATGGAAGAATATTCTGGTGAATTATTTATACTTGTAAGAATTGGGATAATTCTATGAAAAATAATTGTTTAATTAAATATGAGTTTTATTCTATTATGTTTTTGGGAAAAGTTTAAAAAATATCTAATAGAGTTTATTTTTATCATTATCATAAACTACTATACTCTAATATATTTAAATGATAAGAATGAAAACATAACATGGTTTATGAGATTTAATATTTAGTTATAGGAGTTTTAATTGGAATTCATTGATAAGAAATGCGTTAAAAACATTTGTCTTGAACACTTTTATATTTACCCCTATCCCAAGCTAATGAATCAAAATTAAAAAATATATCATTTATTGATGAAAAATTATTTGTTCCCTTAGCATAATAGTCTTAACAGCTTTATGAATATTGAAATTATTTATCTATATTAATTATTCCCATGAAACATTTATGGAACAAAACAAAGGATTAAATTTTTGTGTCCATTTATTTTTTCATAGAAGACAATCTATTTTTTAGATTATTTACTAATGAAATGATAAAGACATGTGTCCTTGAATATGAAGTGGTACCCATAATTTATACATGTCACTTCTCACCATGGTGTGTGCATAAGGGGGGAATGTCTACTACCCAAATTATCATTTAGGATTCTTTATAATGTAAAACACTATTCAAGGATCCTCTATTTTAGTTGGTTTCCTTTAATAAGGTTCTGATGTATGAAAATATTGATTAAAAATAAGAGATTTGCCAATATTGAATTCTTATGTTAGAGATATTTGTTATTATAGAATACAATTAATTTCATCATTCAAATATTTTAAAGGGAATCACTAAGTTCTTGTTTCATTAGAGAATTTGACTCTGTTGGTTGATGTAGTTGTAAATCCAAATAATCTTGTTTATAGTTTAATCATGTTCATCTCAAAAAAACCATCTCAATATTTGGTGTTCCTATTGATTTAATAATTGATAGGGACACTCTTTTAAATAATTATATGTTAAAGTATATAATAGAAAAATATGAGATTGATCATTGAACTATAATAATCTGTCACCTCCAATCTACTATATAGGAATGTATTCTAAATAGTGTGCTTTAAGAAATTCAAGAAAAAAAATTGTGTAATACTTAAACGGAATCATTAATTATTATAATTGAATCATTATATGATTATATGATCTCTTATAAGGACTCCATAGAAATATTTCATTTTAGGAATGCCTTTTGATTAACATTACCTTCAACTATAGAGAGTATGAAAATATCTTCTAGGGAAATAAATTCTTCGAACATTGGTTTTTAGTCTACTAGTGAGATAAAGTTGCTAAGTTGCTAAAGTTGAATGAAATTTCTAAAATTTGACGGGGTTCTAATGGAAATTTATATATTTACAAAGCGATATAAAAAGCCTTAAATGAATATGTAATTCAACAAATTAACATCATTGTTGGTCAGTGGGACATTCTATTTAATAAAAAACTTATGTGTATTCTTATTAAACTCAGGTCGATGTGGTACGAACCGTTCATTGCTATAAGAGTGTAGGTAGACGGGGCTATACAGTTTATCCGAGATGATAATCAACCTATTTTGGTCAATATGATTAAAATGATTCAATTCATTTAAGTGAAACTATGTAGGTTTTATATAAAATGATGATTTTTTAAGAAACAATATTTTAAATAATTTTAATTCCATCAATATCATTCATTATATGCAACACTGATTTTATATAAACATTGATAAATTATTAAAATATAAATATTATTTTGATATTTATAACCTATATAATAAATTTGATGTTATGAATAGAAAAAATCCATTTTTTCAGAAGATATGAAGTTTATATAAAATTAAAATAAATTTATAAATAAGTAATTATTTATAAGAAAAGTCATTATATTCATCAAAAATAAAATATTTATCAATAAAATTTTATTGATTTTTTTAACAAATACTAAACATAATCTTCCACTATTAGAAAATATATATGAAAAGTGTAACATTTTTCCAATTAGTATGTCAAAATTATTATAGTGTTGGGTTTTCAGAATTTTTGGAAGATATTAATATATTGTGTAATAGGGAAAATTATTGATTTTTATTGAAAAAATGAACATTATTTAGAGTATTTAAATTATCATATTTTCATATATGGATAAAAATTAATATTAGATCATTTGTAATTGTAATAACCCAATTTATGCCATTAGATTAGAATTCATGTCTAATTTGTTATTATTTTTTTCATACATATGGTAAAATGTCCATTGGAAAATCTCTTTTTCATCATGTCTCCATGATAAATTTAAAATTAAATTATTCCAGTTGTGTATGTTGAATATTGTAATATGAAATCCACAAATGTAAATTGTTTAATTTATTTTCTATAATAAAAATAGTAAAAATAGTCAAAAATATTAAAATTAATTACCCTGGTCATGATGAATAGTAAAAATAGTAAAAATTAATTACCCTAGTCACAGATAAAACGAGTTTAACGAGTGTTAAACTAAATCAATAATTGATAAAATATCCAAAAAATATGTTTAATTTCTATTTTTTAGACATATTTATGACATATATCAACTATGTACTTATAATGAACCGTTTTGGAGACTTATTTTAGAAAATATTATGGGTATTATTGAATATATATAAAAAACTATGATAGTCCCACGCATGTGAATTATAAACGAGCTCCACTCTATTAATCTATTTTCACTTCCAATTCCTTTTATATCGGTCAACCCCAAACCATAAACATTCTTTCTTCCTTTGGTGAACCCAATAAAAAAAAGAGAGTTGAAAGTGTAAATACCCTAACCCCAATATCCAAGAACTACTGGTTACATTATTACATTGGCACATGATACAAGATCTCAGATCAAATATGACTGAACATGTTAGTATTATTGAAAAACTAGATAGATATATGATAATAAAATATAGTTTGAAAAATATATAAACATTTAGTATATTCTTTGAGTTCACCATAATTCCCATTAATATAACCCTACATATAAATCCTGATAAACACCGTGGTATCATGGGGAAAAGAAGCATAATAAAGGGGTGAGCATAGATGATCAATAACTGTGTGCATATATGGGAATCAAAATAACTCATAAATAATATAGATTTAATGAATTATGATTAAATATTTCCCTATAAATAATATCATATGGTAGAAACATATCCTTCTATATCATAACAAATAATGTAGTCATATATAAATAAATAACTGATTTCATTATGATTGAATAAATAATTCTTGGAATCTGAAACATTCCATTGATGATTTGTGCCAAGACATATGAAAATATTATCATGGACTTATACAACTTCATCTAAAAAATCAGTAACGCCTTTGAAAAAACCTAATATACTTGGTATCATGAGACCAATTGTTGCATTATGAATCAATTATTGTTATCACCCATAGATTTATATTTCTTATTCATTCATCATATTAATATGTTTTTAAACATAATAAAAAATCCTTAAAATTCAACAACATTCCATATTGTTATAGATTGCATATTGAATAATAATAATTTTAATATTTAATCTAATCATATACCATCCAAAAAAATATTTTGGATAATATTATAATATTATTATGTCAATATACCCTAATAATCAAAAAATTAGGTTGAGATATATTAAGACCAATTCAAAATATCATTAGAAAATTAAGTTAGTAAAATAACACTTTAAACATTGAAAAAAATTATTTAAAATCTAATAATTTATAATGTTTTATAGAAAAATGTTTTATTGAAAATTATATTATATACATATAAGAGAATATTTAAATCAATGAGTGATAATGATTGTGATAAAATCTATTTATGTCGTATAATTTTTTTATAAAAATTTGTTCTTTAGAAAAAACGTCAAAAAAACATTCCTAAATATTCCATAGATGATAGTAAAAATATCCCGAATTTGTTTTAGAAAACATGGACATGGAAGGGAAATGATATTTGATGAAAATGAGAAATAATAAAGCATTACCTAAAAATATTTTCGTAATTATTTTATGTAACAATGTTTTAAGAATTTTATTATTTCGAGAAATATTCATAATTAACTAAGTGTTAATAATATAGATTGTTTTATCATATAACCATCAAACAATTAAGCAAGATATATTAAAATATAAACATTCCTGAATAATGAACGAATAATAAAATAAACCCTTTACTCAGGTTTGATATTTTTTTCATATATGTTTGATCCTCTAGTATTATAAATATTTTATAATTTTATAAAATATTATAGATCCATTCTCATATATAAATAACATATATTATTTACTTATATTGTTTTACAACATTTTTATTAACAATTCTTTTATAAAATAAATATTCGGGTAATAACAGCTTAATTGTTTCTTATGTTTTAGTTTTTTAATTTTAGTGATTTTATGTTTATTGAGGTTCAATCATATATATAATTTTAAAAATGTTAAAAATATCATAAATATTAATTATATACTTAATTAGTGCAAACAATTAAGGATAAAGAGAGAATGATAAATTACACAATTCATGGATAAGACATGTTATAGGAACACATGATCATTGTTTTCACTTTTTCATGGACGAAACCACTGAAATAAAATAAAAATTTATATTTAAATTTTAATTATTATATAATGTATACATTATATATTCAGTTAAATTTTTCTAATTAACATAATAAATATAAATTAAAAATAATTCACATAGCTTCATGCAGATGGAAGTCAACACATATAGATGACCAATATTATCATTTTCTAATGGATTTAAAGGTAAAATGATTTATATTATATTATAGTTACCGAATTATATATAAATAATAATTATTATATATATTCAATTTATCCTGATTTATATCCATCCATATTTAGTTGTGATGAAAAATGATTTACAATATTACAAAGAGACACCAAGTCCTATGTACATATGAGAAATGTTTTTCATTTTCATAGGATGTAATTTAGATAAAATATTGATTTTAAATAATCATTATAAAATTTGGGTATATTATTTATAATTTAATCCTTATTAATGTTCCGAGCAACACATTATGTTGATATAGAATACGAAATAAACTATAAGGTCTCGATATACATGATTACGACTTCTTCAGTAGATTTATTGTAGATCATTTATTAATAGTCGTCAAGTAGGTATTTTCGAATGGGGGGAGAGATTATAAAACATGGAAAAGGATGTTGAAAATAATAATTTCAATTTTCGGGTTGATCAATATAGAATAATGTGGAGTATATAAGTGAGTGAATGAGTGCCTTTTTAAAATTCAGGGAGAGACTCTCTTGGAATTTCATAAAATATTAAAAAAATATTAATATCATTATATTTTTCAATTCCACCAAAATAATATATATTTGAATATAATTTTTTTTATAATTTTTATATCATCAATTAATAATATTTGGACCAGCTTATGTGGTATTAATAGTTTTAACATTTTATATGACCCCAAAGTTAATTTATTTTAACATTAAGCGCGATAACATATTTTTCACACTAATTAGGTAATACATTTACATATAATTTAAAAAATGACCCATAAAACTAAAATGGATGAAATTCTAAGTACATTTTATCCCCTATTACTTATTTATCGGTTTCAAAATCTCTTAAATAATTTATTGAAATATTATTTTCATAAAATATCATTAATTTGTATTTTAACACTATTAATTTATTTTGACTATAAATGCATAAAAAAATTATTAATTCAAATATATTTCCTTATCACAAATAATTTTCATAATCATCTATAAATTTCATTTAATTCTAAAACTAACTTAATCAATATATGTTTTAATTTATTTAAAATAATTTATTTTTTTGGTTGAATATGTATTTTCTGAGTGTTGTGTATGAATTTATAGTTATTATATAAAATCATAAAGTTTGAAATTAATTTATATTACGAAAATAATTTAATTAAAATAAAAATATTCACTTATATTCAATTATATCTTGATTCAATGTATATACTATCCCATAATAAATATTTAAAACTAATAGAGTTTCATGTTGTATTTTTTATATAAAAATAATATATTTTTCATTTTCAGGTATATGTGTACAATAAAAATTATGATTCATCCTAAGATGAGAAGTGAAGAATTACCTTCATTAAGTATGATTTATGGTGAAAAATTAGGTCATTATCAATTAGTTTTACCCTTAATTTACCTCATATACCCTTTACCAATGTGATAGATATTACCATGATTCCTATTCGCAATGCCTAAAAGTAAATGTGGCACATTAACCATATTATAACTTGTAATTCAATATATGGAATACTTTTTAAAAATTTCACATTTTTTTTAATTTTTAAAAAATAATTTTAATATCGACACATAAAACACAATAAAAAACAATTTTTTTAAAAAATTATTTTTATTTAAAAAATTTATTTTAAACAAAATTAAATCATGATATTTATTTCAATGAAAATAATTATGTTATTCAGAATATAATAGAACTATTTAATTTTTGGGATATTTTTTTTAAAATAATGTATATTTTTATGTTGTTTACAAATATCAAAATATTGATATTTTCAATTAATTTTAGAAGATCATTCTTTTCAGAAAATTTTGAAAAATTCACCATAAGATTAATATTATATGGGATTTTAAAATATTAAATTTTATTTATACAAACAAATAATTTATTTTCTATAAATTTATTAAAATATTATCTCACAAATTTCATTCAAATATTTTTTTTGGAGAAAATGTTTTTGGGAAGCATAAAATATCATTATTGAAAATTTGCTACTTATTTAATAAGGAATAATAAATGAGTTGGTCTCATGTAGGCAGTTTACTTATATAACAAAACTCCTGATCCAATTACAACTGATCTGGTTCTCTGAGACTATTTAACACATGTCCTCAAGAGAAACTCATAGTTTTCTAGAGGATTCCAATTAATAGAGAGGTTCCAGAATAACATGTCGGGCAACAATACAATCTTTTTTAGAGTAACCATAAAACGATAAAATATGAAATAAAAGTAATATGTTTTTCTATAACCATTTACAAAATATTTATTTCATGAAACACGTTAAAATCCCCCAACATAATAGAAAGTATTATATGTCATGTCATACAATGACATGTCTAAGGGAACACCAAAATAAACACAACTGAAGAATCCCCTAAATGGTTCCCGTCTCCATTTCTAGATCCCACATCCATTCCCATCCTGAAATCACATATCAACCATCTTGAATTTGAATTTTTCTATGTCCTACCATTTATTCATGATTCCTTATCGGGTACCCAATGGTGGCTCGAGTAGGGGATGATTATAACTCATTAGGAAACCAATGATTGTGACTGTAGAATATACATTCCAAACTAATAGTTTATATAGGTACATAATTAATAACAATATAATCAAATGATGAACCTAGTTCATTTAATTAGATTTATTCACTTTATCCACTTCCATAAATTGTTTCAGGGGTTAACCAATTCCATGAAATACACTTTGGATTATAAAAGACATATAATCAATCCGAAATGGTAAATAATCAAGTTCCCTACATCAATAGGGAATATGTTATAAAAACTAATACAAAACACATACCTCAAATCCTCACTCTAGATATCCATTTCCCATGAATTTTTTATGGGCGTTTATCCTCATTCTCACTCCATGACCCATCCATTTTGGAGTAAGTTATATTGCCTCATTATTTCCCAACTAGTGTGTATTGATCCTCATATAAAAAATCAAACACATACAATTAAAACATGCAAACATTCATCTTTACCAATTTAAAATTTATACCATTCCAAAATCAAAACTCATCAACAAATATACCATCTTCATTCCTTAGTGTATTAAATAAATTCCATTTACATTCCCTAACTTATTAAAATGATTACCACCTAAATTACATACCATATTTTACTTGATCTCATTTTAGTATTCACCCATTCAAGCTATGTAAAAAAATCGACAGAATGTTCATTATAATCACTTCATATATAATCATAAAAATATAGAATTGTTATAATTTTTTCTATCTCAATAACTCCTAAATTATTTCTTTAACAACCCACATTCATGTACAATGTAATAGCAGACCCCGTGGGTGGCTTTTATCCTGGTCTATATACATCAATTCACCCCATAAGGATAATGAGGGGTTTTGTTTATCATTTCACCATCCAATTTAAAAATAAAAACTACGGAAACAAAACTGATATCAAAGCGGCACAAGCATAAAATCACATACACATAAATAAAATCAAAAGATTATGTGATATAACTTATATACCACATAAATTGATTACATAGAAGAACAAATTCTAAAACAAGGAAAATAATTTGAGTTCAACTACCCGTAAAAACCCCATCATAAAAAATGATGGGAAATGATGGTTGTTGAGCATTAGAAGCAGAACAATTATTCTATCAGACCTAACATAGAAAAAGGAAGGAAGTGGTGTGTTATACTCACCTAGATCTTCAATCCACACCCAACATCGCTCTAAAATACATAGAAATGAGGGATATCAATCCTTGGGAGGTTTTGAAGGAAGTATTATTCAACATTTTCAACAGTATGAAGTGTGGAGAGGAAAATAATGAAAGAAAATATAAACCCTACATATAAAGTTTTATATTTTCACATCAATAATGGGGTGTATTATCAAGATGCATAGCCAAAAAACTATGCACCAATTTTGTGGAAACATCATTTTGAGAGAGGGCTAGGTTACAAGGTCTCATGGGGAGACCACATGGTGTGAAAATCCATGTGCTAACTATGTCTGATGGGACTGTCTATGCCGACATGGTTTGACCTCTTCTTGTGATTAGTTTCACCAAATTTTCACCACATCCTCCCATATAGATCAGATAAGGTAAAAATTTACTACTAACCATGATCTAACAATAGAACATGCAATTGGGTGGTGTCTTTTTACTCATTTCTCAAACCCATAGGACACCATCGAGCCTTCTCAAAAACTAAGGAATCGTTTAATTAACCAACATAATTTGATTTAAACCAATATCTAAACAAGTATATTCTTCAAAATAAGTATATAATCTTACAACCTCTACAACAGATAATGGATCATCCATAATACACATTCATACCAATAACTTGGTCACCTTGGTAAAATGATCGAACCACAGGGCTCAAAAATCCACATCCATTTCCTAGGATTCCTCCTTGACATTACTATGCTTCCATTACACTCAAAACAACAGCACTATATTTTAATGTAAGATGTTCTCACTATGATCCACAATAAGAATTAGATACTATTTAATGGATACATTAGAATCAAAGTCATCATCATCAATATATGTAAAATGTGAAGGTTTTGTGTGATACTTCTAAAATTGTGAAACATGAAAAAAATCTTGCATGAAACTATTTCACTGTAGAAGATCCAATAGGTTTTCCATCAATCCAATCCTATCCATAGTCAAAAACATCCCAACATACATGGGAACCGACATAAATGGATTCCATATTTGATAGTGGTCCAACCATAGATGCACCTGAAAGAACACATGATCACCCACCACAAACTCAAGAGGTTAATGATGTTGATTAACATCCACACTTTCCATGTTTGAGCCATAGGTATATTTTTCAAAAATAAATGGACATGCTTCTACATCTCCTATACAGTGAATCGGTACCAAAAACTCTAATTCCTTGGCCTTCATCCAATATAATTTAGATCTAAATGACCTACCATATAGAACATCATACTATTAAATATGAATCTTGTCCGATAAACTATTATTATAGGAAAAATGATAATGTACCCTGTTATTCTCCCAGGATCCACCAATTTCAAATACACATTCTCCAAATATTTCCTCAATCACTAGAATAGTACTCTTGTACTAAACATATTTCTTCTAGCTATAAACCTACTGAAAACACCTGGATACCAAGAACCTTCAATAAGAATATCCAAAAGTGTGATGTAAAACATGGATCAGAATATGAAATAATAATATATAGAAACGTGTGAAGACAAAATATCTCCTAAATATCTAGATCACTTAACTGGTCTATGGTGAAGTTATCTTATATAAGAAATAGATATAACACCATGGTCGTCGATCATTAAGTACCCATTCCACATCATCCTTCTGAGAAGTCTTATTGATAATTAAAATAAAATCCATTTCAGAAACATCCAAATTTCGTAATATAATAGAAAAGGTCTATAAAAAACAACTCAATTGCTGATTCATGGACATTAAATGCTAACTGGTGTAGAATCGTTTAATGAAACCTACAAATTACTTTTTCATCCCCAAACACCAATATTTTCTATAAAGATAATGACTCATTTTTGTAAAACCATAATGCACCACCCCTTTAGAAGAATGTAATTAATATATTAACTAATACCACATAAATGTAGATCTGAAAGAAACACCATGAACCTGGATGATCATATCATCATTAATAGTCTAATTAGAAGTTGAATCCACACCTTCATGATTTTTAATCATGGAAAATCACTTGAGATCCTAATACTTATCTTTCCTTATTTTGGATCAGATGTGTGGACTCAACTACAATGAATGAGGGGGTCACATTACTTAGTCCCTAAAGAACCTCTAGATGTATCTCAGTATAGAACACCATCATCCTTCGATCATAAATAGATTCCCAAATAGCATGATTTGGATTCTTCTAAGACAATGCTTCCATAAATTTTTTTACCTTCCCCAGGGTATAGTCAATCTCAAAATCAAAAGACTGAATGCAATCAACCAATATTCACTTCCAAATATTCAAATAAAAATTGGATGATATGTACTTAAGTGTTTCATGATTTGTATACAAGTAAAAATTTTCACCAAAATAATAATTCCAGATTCGCATTATGTCAAAAACTAGAGTATTAATCTCAAGATCATGTGTCTGGTAATTTCAATAATCAGGTATAATATTCTTGACCATACGCCACAACCCAATCATCCAACATCAACATTACTCCAAGGAAAACTATGGACAGATGAAATGATATGGTATACTACTTACTCATCCTAAGAAGGGAAAAATCAGTATAGTTGTCACCTTCATCTTCTACTTCTGTAAATAATTCACTATTTACAAATTCCATTCAAATCGGAAGCACTTATTATTCAAGATCGTATGTTGTGCTAACAAATGAAAACATTCATTGATGAATTTTGATAATAGTTAAATAAACCCAGAAATAATCATATATAAAAATCACTTTATTGATGTTCCTATGAAAACACTACCTTTACTTTCAGTGGGTCCACTAATATTCCTTCACCAGAGATGTTGTAACCTAAGAAAAGTACATTTTAAATATAAATGTTATAATTAGATATCTTGAAATATATCATATCCTCTTTAAATGTAATTATTCCGTGGTAAATACGATTATATTGAACATCATGAGTCTTCTGTTACACCATGATGTCAACCATAGAAAAAAATTCAATTTGATCCTAGTATGGGTGAATGATTCGGTCCATTACATCCATTAACACTTCTAACATGTTAGTCAATTCTAGAGGCATCACAACCAACTCATATAAACTATACATGATCATAAAATTATTATATGGTATCTCCCAAACTCTCACCCTAAACTTATTATACATAATATCAATTAATGGATGAAAAATATAGAAGAACCACATATCTAGTTAAATCGATCATTGATTCATTGAAGTCAAAACCCTGTTCATTATTGAGGTAAAAATCCATTACATTTCTTCAATTTTCAGTTTCAATAACTAAATACGGCCCAATGTGAATTTATCATTAGATAATTCATGTATTAAGGATGTATGAGGTAAGTTCG
The DNA here is from genome assembly GCA_963277665.1 of Viscum album. Classification (NCBI taxonomy): domain Eukaryota; kingdom Viridiplantae; phylum Streptophyta; class Magnoliopsida; order Santalales; family Viscaceae; genus Viscum; species Viscum album. The sequence goes on along the minus strand of OY728157.1, from coordinate 1,252,591,239 downwards.
GAGCCCATAACCCATATTTTGGGTTGAAAAGCCCTTTTAAATGGTCAGTAGAACCCATGTTGGGCATACCGTAAAATTACTTCCAACTACGTAAACCTGGACTAATGGAGGCGTCATTCTTTATGGTTTGATAAACTATGAGATTTGAGGTGCACACCAATCTGAGAATGACTACGATGTAGACAGTGTACTAAAACTATATTGGCACATGGTTAGTCAGATCAGGAGATTTAGCCATGCGAGGTTCCTATTTCCTTGAGTAAAGGGTGCATGGTTGGTGCACAGTTTGGATGCTCATGTAGCCAAACCATGCGACTGTATATTTTGGGTTAAATTACATAAATTAAACTAATAAAATCTTATTTATTAATAATTTTTCCAATTCTTCATCTATTGGTTTCGTTCGCATCTTGAGAGCTCCTTCTAATTACTGAAGTACAAAATGATTAAACTTCTCTGTTTGGACTCAAAATTGGGAGACATTCTTATAAGTATTTCCACATATATAATATAAAATTAATTTTAGGTATTTATTATTTTGTATTAGTATATGTTTAACTATTTGGGTGAATGTTATTATTCCCAATTTATATGTTGTTCATCCATTTATTGATTTTTTCCCAATCGAAGTTAAATATATGAGAAAATACCGGATGATCAATCCCAAACAATCCTACAGTATGTGTTTTCATGATTTTCCATCATAATAGAAGTGATTATATATACATTATGGTTCCACATTACTAATTCTTGGATTAATATCCAAGTAATTAAATTTAATCAATGAATTTAATTGATAGGTGTGACCTACGTAATTAAAAAAACCCATTTATAAATATATAGAGGCTAATAACCCTGAATGGAACCTCCCCTTGGTTGAGTTTCATAGTTAACTGGACCACCATATGTGGATGTTGAAATTTTTTACCGTTTAATGTTCATTTTCCCTTTCCATTATATGTTGAATATAAATTGTTTATTATTAATGAAGTAAATAATAATTTGAATTATAAATAGAATTATAAATTTTATTGTGATATGAGTGGATTAATGAAAAGGGAATAGGGGTTTTATCCTTATACTCTTTACATTTTTTGTCTGATTATGAATTTTCATCCCTTAAATTGAAATGAAAATGTGATTTTAATAAATGTTAGGCCTTTTATGATTAAATCATGACTTGAGTCATCATATAAGGTAAGTTATAAATGAAATTTTATTGGTGATGTCATTGAAATAGAAAATTATATAGACTAATTTTTTTAATATTATTTGGGGGAAAAATGAGTTCTTATTTGAATTAAATTTATGGATGCATTATTGTTATAAATTTATTATGCATGAGTGACCCCAGGACCCCATATAAGATTTTTAAACAATGTACTCATATGGGATTATTATTATATTAAATATTTATATATAAACTTCTTATTGATTTCAAAGAATAGACTTTGAGGGATGTTGATAATACATACCATGGGTGATAATTGGGCTCCACCAGTGGAATTCTATTGATGGAATCAAATGGTAGTGTTGTTACACCACACTATATTGGTACCAGTATTCCAATGAATAATTCCTTCAATGGGACTGTAAGGTGATAGATTCATGATACACCTATAGTGATACATGGATTTCAAATTAGGAATGTTGAGATAAGTCTCATGTTATTAAAAGGTGATTTATTAAAATTATTTATATGATATGTCTTCTAATCCGATTAATAAGATTAGATTTGGTAAGTTTCGTACACTTTACAAGTGGCCAAATTTTTTGATTTGATGATCACATACCGTTGTGGGTGTGCTAAGATTTTTTCTAGGTACGGAGACATATTATTAAATGTGACATAATTATTTAAATAAACATGGTTATATGTGACAATAGACTGAATTTTAATTTTTATAATTTCTGTCTTGGTTGTTGTATGAAATAGAGGAAAACTATCTATGGAAACTCGATCTTTTATTTGTGGTTTACATTCATTAATTTATTTATATTTCTAATATGCTCTGCCCATAATATGTTTTGTTATATATTCACTATCTTGGTGTAAATGGGACTTAGTGTGGTTTCATTTTGATATTATATCTCACAACCTATTTGGGTCAGCGATGGGAACCCATATAAACTATATGATTTTTTGTATGATTATGTGAAAGCACACTACTACAAATTCATGGTTGTTACTTATAGGAATAGATGTATGGGGCTATGAGGAGGCTCTTTAGGCTAGTAGGGTTAGTATTTTTCTTTTGATACTTTTTCATTTATTGAAAATCTTCCATGTATGGGATTTTAGCTATTTTATAGTTCCGTGGCACGTGTAATCAACTTTTGTATATGAGATTGTTTTTCTGAAATTTTGTCTTAATATCTATTCATAAAGTTCAACGTTTTCCGATTAGTTTACTACTACTGATTATTATCAAATAATTTATAATATCTATGATAAACTCTGGTAGTGATGGAATAGACTACCCATCAACAAACCATATTTCCTCTCTACTAGTTGGTGGCCTCTGGCATTTGAGGAGAAGCACTTGAGGCCATTTTCCAACCGATCTCATGGATCTGTCACTAGAATCTGGGTTCATGATGTTAACAAGTTGTATAAAATATTTTTTAATAGTTCTTATTAGTATTTTGAGATAATATAAAAAGATAGGTAATATGAGTATCTGGTAATGAGTTGTGCCTAAAAATAGTGAAACCACAAATTCAAAAATCCAAATTGCCTCAAATGAAATTTTTTTCATAGATTTTTTCAATTAAAGTGGATTTTATTCCTCACTGGGTGATTCACATGAATTAGGATATTATTATTGATATGATTGTGGGTTTTATTTGTTTGAAACCAGGTGAGATATGTTATTCAATCTCATGGATAATTTTAAAGACATTAGAGTAATCGCATAACATGCATTATGTTATAACAATTAGGATGAATTAGTTATTCCATAATGATGTGATATGTGTCTTGATATTTATACATTATATTTTGATAGAAATTACTAAAGGTGTCAATGTGAAAATTATGTAGATTACATATTTTGATTCTAAAAGAGTACAATCCCTTATAGATCAGATATTGGTGATCTATTTGGTAAAAACATTATATAATAAAATGTGATAAAAAGGTGTTGAATATATGAATAAAATTGATACTGAAATTTCTTATAATATAGAAAATAACCAAGACACATCCATAGTATTGGTAAGTAGGTAGTATCAAATGTTTTTATATGTCTTGAATGAATCCCCAACCTATGTCATGGTGCAGACAGAGGGGTGTGTTTATATTATACAATGATTCTATTGTGAGATGTCACGAGTTCATTATTAATTACTATTTTGACAACTATTAAGTATTTTTTGTTTGGGATAATTTATTGGGAATTATTGGGAAGAATTTAAAAAATAGAAGAAAAGGGAATATTCCAAAATACAACACAGTTTTTTGAAACTCTATTTTCTGATTAGAAAAACAAGCAACACTAGAGAGAAAAAGGGATTTCACAACCAGTATATGGTTTTTTAAAATGGAAAACCTAAATGATGAACATCCACCCTACAATAGGTGTGAGTTTCCATAACACAGTTTTTTAAACCATGTGTGAATTTTTATTTAAAATATTTCATTTCAAAATACCGAAACACCTAGATTAACATTAAATCAATAACCACTCTTCCCATAATGATTCCACTTGATTTTAGGGGACCTTGGATAGATTTTAAGCCTTTATGAATTCCAATATTTGGGATTCAAAGTCTAGATTGATGATCGTCACCCCATGTTAGATGATCAAAACATGTGTGGTTTTATTATTCTCCCTTATATCTCATTGATATTTTTTATGGAAGATATCTAGTATATTTTTAGATATAGATCAACGATTTTTGGTTCTAGATCATGAATTTTGAATTCTTATTGTTCAATATTGAATTAAGGTTTGTCATCTAGATCTCATTTTACTTATTTTTTCCACACAATGGTGGATTTCTATTGGCGATTGTTCTTCCTGAATATTGAGGTAGGTGGTCTATATTTCAAATCTCATAGTATTGATTTCAATTAAACATATATAATTTATTCTATTCAATTGGATGATTAGATATTGAGTTTAATATATTGAATTAATTAATTTTATGAATTAAATAAATTTGGGATTACGGAATTGGGGATATTGAGAATATAGATAGGGAATATTTTATTGTTGAATTACGTATAAGTAAGTTAAGATTTTGAATTTGATTAATTAATTATTGAATTTGTAAATGGAGATGAATGTAATTAATATATTTTTGAATTAATTAATAGACATGAAATTTGGTAATTAATTTATGAATTAATTAAGGTCACTTTATTAAATTAATTAAAAATTGAATAAAATAAAAGAGTTTACATGTGTTAATTAATTGATTAATTAATCAATTGGTGTTTATTATATTAATTAATTGTTTAATTAATTAAATAGTTTTAACTGTGAGTAACTAATTATTGAATTAATTAATGTAGTTTACTTAGAGTAAATATTTTATGAATTATTTAATGTGATTATATTATATTAATTAATTGTTTAATTAATTAATAGAGAAAAATGTAATTAATTATTTTTTTCATTGATTAATGATAATGATGTAAATAATTGATTGCAGAATTTCTTGATGGTAATGAATGTGATTCAGTAATTGTTGAGTTAATTATTTTAATTTATCTGAACAATTAATTGGTAAATTAAATTGAAGGAATGAATGTGATTAATTAAATGTGGAATCACTTAATTAAATTTACATTAGCAATTAAGAGTTAAATTACATGAATGTGTTGAAAATGATTAATTAAATATAGAATTAATAAATGTAATTGATGATATCAATTCATTAGTGAATTAATTGAAGGAGTTAAATGTGATTATTTATTATTGAATAATTTAATAGATTTAACATGAATAAATAATGGGTGAATTAATTGATGTTATTAAATGTTATCAATTAATTATGGAATTCCCTGATAGAATTAACCTGAACAATTAAATAGGTAATTAATTGAAGGAGATTAATATGATTAATTAATTTTGGAATTAAATTATTGATTTTAAAAATAAAAATTAATTGGTGATTCAATTTGAGGGATTGAATTGGATTTTTTATTTTTATACTCAAATTGGGGATTTCCATTAGTGAACATTCCTCATAAATCTTTAGGTTGGTGGTATATATTTTAAATCACAATATATTGATTTCAAATACATGTATTAAATGATGGATGTCATATTTCTAGATATGAAATTGATTTTATTAAATTGAATTAATTAATTTGGAAAGTTGTTAAATTAAGGGATTCTAAAATTTGGTATATTAGGATTATAGACTTGGAATAATTAATTATGGATTTAATTGTGAGGATGTTAATATTGTGAAAATTATTAATAAATTGTAATATTAATTAATTGAGTTGAATGTGGTTAAAATTTTATTTAATTATTTAATGGAGTTGACTATGGGTAATTACATTTTTAATTTTTTAGTGGGATAATATAAGATTAATTAATTGATGAATTAATTAATGGAGTAAATGGGATCGATGAATTATTTAATTATTAAATGGAGTTCACTTGGGTTAGTTAATTTTTTAATCATTAAATGGGGTTGTATTGGATTAACTAATTTTTCTAATTTTTAAATGTAGTTAAAATTTTTTAATTAATTATTGAACTAATTAATGTAGTTGACAAGGTTTATTAATAAATGAATTAATTAATGGGGTTATATTGGATTAATTAATATTCAGAATTATTAAATGAATTTGAATGTGATTAAATAATTTTCAAATAATTAATGGAATTTAAGTGAACAATAAATTGGGGAATCAATTGAAGTGATTGAATTTGATTAATTAATCACAGAAATTATTTGTGGAATTGATGTGAACAATTAATTGGTGAATAAAATAAATAGAATGAATGTAAATAATTATTTTTAGAATTAATTAATGGAATAGAAATAAACAAATAAACTATTATTTAGTTGAAAGAGTTGAATGTTATTAGTTTATGGAGTAATTAATTATGAAATTGATTTGAAAAACGCTTAGTTGAATTAATTTTAGGATTTTAATGTTTTTACTAATTTTTTTAAATAATTGATGGAATTGATGTGAATAGTTAATTAATGAATTAACAAAATGGATTTATGTGATGAATTAATTATGGAATTAATTAATTGAATTGATAGAAAAAAAATATTTTTTGAATTAATTGAAGGGATTGAATAGGAATAACAAATTATAGAATTAAGTAGTGGATCTTACACGATAAATTAATTAGTGAATTATTTTAATGTATTGAAAGTTATAATTTTAATGTACTTAAAGTTATTAATTTATTATAGAACTCTTTAATAGAATTGATGTGAACAATTAATTTGTGAAATTGTTTATGGGATAAAATATGACTAATTAATTGTAAAATTATTTAATTTAATTATGTGAAAAAATTATTAGTGAATTAATTTAAGGGATTGAATGGGATTAATTAATTTTTTAATTAATTAATGTAATTAATGTGAAAAAGTAATTGGTGAATTAAATAATGGATGAAATGTTTTGTCTATTAGTTGGATTTATTATTTATAGAATTAATTACTAAATATTTGTGATTAACGAAATAAGGAATTTTGGATAATTAATTTTTGAGTTAATTATTTGGATTTTGTGACTGTGGAATAGGGATGATAAATTTTTAAATTATTTATTCAGACAATATCACTATGGCATATGGATAATTAATTGTTAAATAATTATGGTGATATTGTAATTATGGAATTTGAATAATTAATTTTTGAAAAAATTATAGGGATATTTTAGTAGTGAGATTGGATTAATTAATTATTGAATTAGTAAATGGAGAATGTTAGGATTTTGTAATTTTTATAATATATAATTGATTTTTTAATTAATTATATCTGAATTACAGTTGTTTAATTGAATAATTAATTATTTTATTAATTGTGTAGTTATTATGATTATTAAAAACAATTTAGTAATTGTTGAAATAATTAATTTCATGGTTTGAGATTGTTAAATTGTAATTTGGGGTAATTAAATTTTTAATTACTTTTTTTTATATTGATGACATTGAATTAAGATAATTTATTATTTAAATAATTATTAGATGTTTTGGTGATAAGAAAATTTATTGATGTAATTAATTAGTTTTTGAATTAATTAATGGGTTTATAGGAGAATGAAGTTTTTGAATGGTAACATAAAAATTCAAATGTGAAATGTGATGATGAATGGTAAATGGAACATTCAATTGTGAATTGTGAAATTATAACATGGATAATAAAATATGAATCATTGTGATGAATTTTAACATGGGAATTTTAATGTGAAATGTGATTATGAATATTAACATTGAAATTGTAATGTGAATTGTAAATATGAAAGGTTACAAGGACATTAAAGTGTGAAATGTGATGATTAATTATAACATTTACATTAAAATGTGAGATGTAAAGATGAATGTTAACATGTGAATTCAGATATGAATTTGGTGTTTGGGTATCCTTGAGAACCCATGGTCTATGTGATTAAATAATGTGTAATTGATTAATTGTAATATATTGAATTTGTTTATTTTCATAATAATTATAACACTTCATACACAATTTTTAATTGATATGGTTTTAGACACCATTTGCGGTGGCCTACTAAATTGTACTCACATCCTACTCAGGTTGCCTAATCAGTACCCGAATGGAGTACATAGATACAGGTATGGTTAAGGGAAATGATTATATATTAGATGGTTGAGTTGTGAAAGAGCATGGATGGGGGAACCATACATGGTTCAGGACCCTCTTAAGAGAAGAAAATTCATTATTTATTTTTTGTTTTTCATATAGATACATGACACGTACCTAGAATGGCATATTTACTGGTTAGTTTTTGTTATTTTATTTCTTGTTATTGAATAATGTTTTATGGGTTATTCTTGTTATTTGGTCATATATTTTGTTATTTTTTAGTTCAGTTGTAGGCCTACATTGATAAAGGGTGCATATTATCTCCATAGTGAACCTCACTCAACATACATAGACATAAGATCACTTTTGTGGAATACTTAAAACATTATACAAACTTATTCCCAAAGACCATATTTGTGTACTAATTTTGGAAATAATAAAAAATATAAATTGATAAATAAGAGATCTATATTATATCACACTAGGATCTTCATTACTAGAACCATTATTAGAGACATCATAATTAATTTACTCTTCATAATCATGGAAAAGAAACATAAAAAGTTGTGATCTCTGATGCTCAGTAGAGTTAATCAAGGGATACATGTATCAATAAAAATGAGAACATGGGTATAAGAACATTATCAAAACATTATATGATAATATCTTCCATATCAAAGGTCATAAAAATAATCTTGTCATAAATCAGGGTAGTTTATAAGAAATTAAACAAATAAAAATAATAAACATAAGCCATGAAATTCATTATTGATGAATAAGACATATAATTTGATGAATACAAATATGAATATAAAATATTATGTTAAGGATAATAACCAATACTTTTATAAAATTTCAATCATGGGATACAACCCATGTATCTGCTTCATGTTTGGACTAACAACGTGTGTACCCTCTTTCACTTAGGCGTGTGCTACAAGCCATGTTCTATATTACCTCCATGCTTGGGATACCACCCTTGCATCGTCTTAACTTTAGGCTTTGTCAATAGCCCATGTTGCTTCTTGATTATAGTATTGGGCTATAACCCTTGTACCTTCATACGCTTAGTATTTTTTTATAATCTTTGTTCCGTTTGAGATCATATAGAACTTATCATTACCCAATTCATTAGATGGATACATAGGTCCCACCCATCTCAAAATAAAATCAAAACTACTTTGGACAGAAAAAATTTATAAAATTATGACACAAGATAATAGATAGGTTTTATAAACATAAAATAAAAATAGATGTAATGAAATTTGAATCATTAACATTTCATCACATCATAACCCCTAGAAAATATATTTGTTTCATAAAAATTTAATCAATGAATAATCTATGAAATAATGTATATTTCAAAAGTGTTTATCCCGTGAGAGAGAAACATATGCCATAATAATTATTCCTCTAAAACATAAATCAATCAATGAGGAATATGAATGGATCCTTCGGATTATTTTCTAGAAGGGATTAAGTAACATCAGTAGATGTCATCGTATATGAAGAATATATTCGAATGATATTTTTAAAACATTTCCTGTAAAAACTATAAATTTTTATTTGTTAAGATATTTTTAAAACATAAAACCTTTTATGAACCATTTTATTGAAAATATGAAATAAAATGTATAATTAACTATGAAACATTCTGGAAAATAAATTTCTTTAAAACATAAAAAAAGAGATTGAAAACATTTAAAAATTCCATGAAAAAACATCGAAAGTATATAAAGAAATCTTGAAATTTTTTTGAATATCATTTATTTTAATATTAATTTTAAAACAATTTTCCTAAAAATTATCCTTTTAAACATCAATATAATGCATTATTGAAATGATTTCTGGTATATCCTTACATGCCATAAGAGATAAAAATAACATTCCATTAGCATAGAAAAAATGGTAGGAAAAGGCATTATTTGGAAAGAAAAAATAAGAATCCTTTTAAAAAATTGTTAAATGAGAAAGGGTAAAAATGAATTTTAATGATTATAAAATAATAGTATAATAACCTTGGGAAACCCATTTTAGAAAACATGGTTTTGATGGAACACTGATTTCAGATCAAGAGAGTGTAATGTTCAAATTTCATAGAGAAAAGTTTTTATATATATTATATTCCGATGAGTGGAATAATGGAACCAATAGATATAAAATATATTCAAACTCCTTAAGAATAAAATATCATAATTTATTTGAGATATGAATAATAATATTTCATCAAAGGAAGCTTAAATATTATAAATCTTGATTAGTAAAGAGATGTTTTTCAAAAAAACTCTTACAACTTGTATACAATGAACCACAATACACATGTAATAAAATAAAATTAAAATAATCATAATATATCATGAAAATAAGGATATAAATGGTATTAAATTTAAAAGTTAGTATATGAACATCATGGAGAAATATTGTTTTATGTCATTTCATGTGTCCCAAAGAAGGAATTGTGAGATGAAATTACAGTACATCTTTGGAATCTGTTGAATCAAACACCCCATTAAAAAATATCATCAAATTGAAATGTGTTAACAATAAATTTAATTATTATATTCAAAAAATTTATCAATGGGGTTTATACATACCACACAAAATGAACGGGTGGTGAATAAATCATGTATCTCACCGAAATAAAAAGTGAGTCAAAATTCCCTAACCATGTTCCTTTACTCTAATCGTACTCATAAAAAACACAATTATAATAAATATAACATTAAAATAAATATATTAATGATTAATATTATAATATCATATAAAATTTATTGTTTTATTATGAATTTATATTACCCGTTTGTTATCAATTTCAGGTTAAGGTTACACTTTGGGTAATATTTTATTTGTTTTTGTAATGTGTATTAATTTGTTATATCATTGGAACATATACATATATCATTATTTTCAAAATGTAGAAAATGATATAAATATCATTTATATTTATTATATTTTTATTATAATAATTTATTGAATATATAAGAACGAAATTGAATACATCATTCTTGGAGACAGTAGGACATATATACGAATGAAAGTTGTTTCTATTTTTTGTTTTTGTATTAAAAGATAGAATGAATATATATATATGATTATATTATAATTAAAATAGAATTATTATTTCTAATATATCATTTACATTTACTAAATATATCCATTATGAATTTGATGTAATGTGTGAACAAATCAAACGGATTTGAGGGGGCTCTAGTCCACATTTAGTCATTCAAAATTTAATTTTTACCAACAATTGGTAAGTATACATAACATTTTTGGAAATAAATTAATGAATATTAAAAAAATAATATGTATCAAATATATAATATATAAATATGTTTTACATTATAATTTCCATCATGAGTGGTGGTAACGTTATATCAAATAATCATCGTTTCATGAGGAGGTATTTCATCACACATGTCAACAGCATGTTTGTTTTCCCTTAGATGGAGGTGTCTGTAAGTATAGGTCAAAACCCTATAATAACAAAAGATTAGTTTATTTAGGACATTTTTTGGTTTTATGTTAAATTAATAACTATATATGAGGGTTTTGATAACGAAAATAAAAGAGAAGAGCTTGAGGGGGGGGGGTTGTTACCTCTTAATCGGGTAAATCCTTTTGGTTAGTTCCAAAAGAAATCCTTGGAAGGATTTATAAAAAATGGAATGATTCAATAAATATTTTAGTGTTTTTGGGAAGTTTATTGGGTAGATATTGGAATATCATATGTGGATTTATAGTTGTGAATAATAGGGATAGGTGCTTGCATTTTATAGTGAAGGGAAAGGACACACATGGAATTTTTGAGTGCTAATTTGGTGTAGACACATTTTTACAAAATATAATTTATAAAAAACAATAATAAAGAAATAATTGAAGATTTATTTCTGAATCATGGAAATAGAATAGGTTTTGTGCATTAGGATATGTCACTTGGGCTCTTATGTTTAATGTTTATTTACATGTTAGGATTCATTTTAACCCTAATAAATGTAATTAATTTTAAATACTTTCACATATATAATTAGAGAAACATTGTTTTACATGTTATAAATTTTAAATTATTCTTATTAAAAAATATGAAACTATTTCTCCAAATTCCACACATACATATGGCCGAAATTAATTTAAAATTTATCTCATTTAGAAGATGACAATGTCATTTTTCGGTAACAACGTCTGAATGGTTTCTATATTTTTATAGTCAATTTTTAATTTAATGTAATTACAGAGATATAAATTGGATTAATTGATAAAATTAATATCTTATGATTATTTAAAATGAATTAAATATATAAAATATTCTTTTAATATATTTAGATGAAATAGATGTTTTGATAAAAAAATTATAATTTTTAGCAATTTAATAAAAATGAAACCCAATAGAAAAATACCAAAAATTTATCCCAATATGATTTGTTTGTAATTAAAAGTTGATATTTATTTTAGAATATAAATAATGGGTGATATTTTGATTTCAAATTGGTTCCCTCTATAATTTCTCTAAATTCACATTATAAAAATATAGGGTTTTAAGCAAACAATTTTGTTTGTTCTTAGATTATGTTTATACAATTTATTGAATGAATATGAATTTTTTTACATAATACATAACATATATATTAAATTATTATTACTCACTAACAATAGTTAATTTAATTTATTTTTATACAAGAGCCTTTTGACCATAAAAAATTTATATATCTATTTATATTAAATATAATTTCATATTTATTTAAAATTTATTGGTAACCTATGAAATTATGTTATATTTATGTGAAACAAATATTAACATAAATTATTTAATACTTTTAATAACCACTAATTTAAAGACTAGTTTATATCTTATTATATTAAATAACAACCTTTTAATAATATATAATTTTTCTGTAAACTCGGAGTTGCATGTATCGCAAGCACTTTATGAATTTCATTATTGCAAGTAACGGAAGCTAAACTCAGGGTTTTGTGTATAAAATGATAAAATTTATGTTTCTAACAGTGCATGATTTAACTGGGGTTGCATATAAAACATTAATAAAATAGAGTATTAATTTATAATTAACTATTATTAGTGTTTTGTGAAATAAAATATTCAAAAAGGTTAAATTAACTCGAAACAAAATCAAAAACTCTCTAAGAGTTGCATTCTACCCCGCTAAAATGCATTTATACTAAAATATTTTTATAGGCTATCAATTAATAAAAATTCAATATTTCATTCATTTAAACCAAGATGAAAAAATTTAAAACTAACACTTCACTTAAAAGGGAATCTTGGTACTATTAAAGATACCAAGCGTAACAGATATGTAGGTTTCCACAAAAGATTTCATAAATTCGTAGTTATGATTATACATGGTGAAAAAATTTAAATATATAGGGGGTTATTGAGGTCATCAATAAAATACATATGAATGCTAAATTAAAATCTGATGGCCTCAAAGTCATAAATATTTGATGGTTTAAAAGTCCATAAGTTCAAAAAATTGAAATTTTGGACGATAACATTTTTTGATCATTATCCTAATGTTGATTAATTCTTTTAATGAACAAGAATATAAAGAAATATACATTGTTCATAAATTTCGCTAAAAAAAATTAAAACAATATTTTCACCTTTTACTATTTATAATTCATCCATTACAACTTGAAAAGGGTTTCTTGAAATTAACTTTAATGATTGACATACTAAAATTAACTTTTAGCATATCTTAAGGAACATAAATGAATGAAAAGAATTACTTTCTGTATCTAACTATTATTCAAAATAAATTTGGTTATTAAATTAATCTCTAAACCTAAAATTCCACTATAGTCGTTAATCATTAATATTAACTCATCATGAAAATAATACATTAACCAAAACATTGAATAGGCTAGTGCTATGCATGAAACCCATATCGTCGGTCTGTCATGGGTTCAAGACTCCTGGCCTTTCCAGACATTCTTGGTTGTCGTAAAACATATATGATTTAATTTTTTAAAAACACAATAATATGAAATCCAAAATAAGTATTATTAACATATATGAAATATAGTTAGTCTCTAAATAACATTTATACATTATTTTCATTAAAAAATCAATACATAAATAATTCATCTTATATTTAGCATAATTTTTTTCGGAATAGTTACCTTATAAACCTTCTGATGGATAAAAATACAAATCAATAGAATTAATTTGTATGAAATCATATTAACATTTATTTCCACAATATCATAAAGTAGCTATAGTTTATCACATTACAAAATGTGAATACCTTCATTAAGTATTCTATTCAAACCGTGTGATGACATGAATTTCAATATTTCATTACTAAAAATATTCAAGATTCCTTATTCTAAATATATTTAATCTATTCCTTAAATACATAAATACTATAAACACCATCAATGATAACATAAACAACCATTCAACTAGTCCTTAATTAGTTCCATGTTAATCAATACCTTTTTATTTAATTATTCTCATCCCAAAATCAATATCCAAACAACATTAACCTATAATAAGGAAAACATTATAGTTTATATTTACCTTAATCATTTTTTTCCATAGTAATCATGTTGTAATTAAATTAATTTTTATTTCATTATAATCATTCAATGTGTACCAATAAATACATCGAAAAAACCAAAATAGAACCATCCTTATATATTTCCCATTTTTATATCATAATTCATGAATCCAAATTCCTAAAAAGATTAGTATAAATCTTTATCCTTATTCAATTAACATGACTACATCATCCTATTACAAAATACCTCTTTGTATTCACATTGCATTAGTAGCCTCATCATCATCAGTGATTTCTCCAACACTCTCACCACCATACTGATTCACTTTTGGACCCTTCCTCTATTAAGAATTTATTTGTATAATGGTCATTTATTCCACATGTAAAACATTTAAAATTTTATGATGTATTAGGGAGGCAAATATTATCATCCATATCAATTATATTAATATTCATTTTCCATTTACAGTTACTTTCTTTGGGTCCTTATTTTCCAGATTCAAAACCCCTCCCCTTTCCTCTAAAACATTCTCATACGTGATTCTTCCCACATGAATGACACAAGGGAAATTGAATCATCTTTACACTATGGTCAAAATTACTACACCTATTAGAAAACTATTTAATTTGCTTATATGGTGAGTTTCAGATATTGTTAAGTTACATGTTGATGATCATGTTCTACGAAAACATAAGAGGAATGATCACAACATCCTTCACTCTAGTGGTCATCTCATTTTAATTCTCATCAATTGATTTTCCATCATAATCAATGTTAATGTAGTTCCATATTTTCCCCTCTATTATCTAAAACCACAAAGAATTGAGTTCGAAACGATATCACAGAATAGAGAAACATAATATTTAAAGTAACTTATATGATGTGTAAATGATAAAATCTATCAAAAACTATAAGTTTTGGGGGTAATACAAGGTAATTCATAATAATTTCATATTAAAATCCTACATAATAGTTCATGAATAGTTTGTGAATTATAAAAGCATATCCCTGATGAGTGTCAAACCTAATGTGCCTCAATACCATTTTTTGTTTACTAGACCCCCTATGTCAGAACCTCGACATCTTGTTGATGTTGATACATCTAGGTAAAACTAATCAAGAGCCACATCCACTTGTATAATCCAAAAAATTACATATTTCTTGGAAACAAACCACTTTATACTTTTAAAAAATTTATATGAAATTATCATACACTTTTCATTATCCTTGTACTTATCCTTATATATATACTTAGATTTACTATTATGTTTTGGAAATCCTATATTCCAAAGGAAAAATAAACGTTTTTTCTAAAATCCAAAAATATATATTCTCTTTTGATGTTCATAGAAATTACAATAAACTGTTGAAATACATGAAACATCACTAAAAACGATGCCCAAATACCCTATTAGTTTAGTGCCATCAGAAACATGGAATCATAAACACATATATATAATCCAGTTATATTAACTACAACGTGGTTCTATATTATAAGAACAATTTCTAGACATAACATACTTAATAAAAAACTTCTAATCCTAGGGAATGAAACATAAAATGGTCGGAGATCTGATGCTCAGTATGTGTAAAGATGTTAGACATGTAAGCATAAACATGAAAATATGTGTACGATAATGTGATCAAAACAGTAGATGATGATACTCTACATATCAAAGGTCTTAAAATTTATTTTTGGAATAAATCCTGGTAGTTAATAAGACCAAAATCATAAGGAAATAAATAACATAATACATGAATGAATAACTGAGTAATAAGACATAAAATATTTTCTACACACTTATGAATAGAAAATCTAATATCAGGGCTACCAAAGAAGATCTTTATAACATGTTGTTCTTGGGCTATGACTCATGTACCTAATTCTATATTTGGGTAATAAACTATTTCCCTCTTTTTTCATGATTGGAATATATCCCATGTGCCATATTACCTTTAGGTTTGGGATAAAACCTATTTTACTTCTTAAATTCATCCTTGGGCTACAAACCACCAACCTACTTGTTTTTAGGCTTCAGCTATAACCCATATACCCACATAATTCTATGATTTTTCTGAAACTATGTACCTGTTAAGATCACATAGACGTTATCATTTCCCAACTAATTAGTGGGAGATATTGGTACCAACCATCATAAAATAAATAATAACTATTTGTTTTTCAAAATAATCATCATATCATGAGATATAGAAATATATGGGTTTTATAAACATCTAATCATATCCAATGAAATTATATGGTTCTCATTAGTATTTTATCACCTCATATCCAATGGGTAATAGATTGGATTTATAATTTTTTTATAAATTTATAACTTGTGAAAAAAAGGATTTTAAAATAATATATCCTATAAAAGAGAGACATGTGTCGAAATTATTATTCCTTAAAAACATACACCTTTTAAGAAATGATATCAATGGAAATTTATGATAATTTCATATAAGGTCTTTAGAAATATAAATAGATATCATCATAGATTAATAACAATATTTAATGATATTTTTAACATATTTTTTGAGGAAAATGTCCATTTCTCTTTGGAATTTGTTTTAAAAAATATAAAAAATGTTGAAAAACAAATTTCGTGAAAATTATTGTGAATACATATAATGAAATCTTGAAGACATTTTGAAAAACATTTTCTGTGAAAACATACAGAAGATGTTTTAAATCATATTGAGCAAAATTTACATGATAAATACATTGAAAACATTTGAATAAATCATGTATATTTTTTGAGAACCATTTCATTGAAAATTAATTTTTAAAACAAATTCCTAAACATTGTCCTTTTAGACATGGAATTGGAGCTTCATATAAATGGTGGGGGGTAAATCTGTATATATCATATGAGGTAAAAATATAAATCATTATATATAAAGTAAAAATGTTAGAAAATAGACTTGTTTAGATACTAATAAAAAAATTACATTGAAAACAACGGAAAATGAAAAATGGGAAATGTTTTTATTATTATTATAGGATTGTAGTAGAATATTTTTTGAAACCCTTTTCTGAAAACATAGTTTTGAAGGAACAAAAATGTCCAACTAAATAGATGGTAACATCGAGAATTGTGAAAAACCTATTCTTAAATATCTTATACACCAAATAGTGAAATATTGGTACCAACACAAGAATATATCATGAATATCTTGATCAGAATAAAATTCAATAATGTTCATGATATATAAATCATAATATTTCATCAAAGGATAAATCAACAAAAAAAAATCGATAAACAATGAAATTGTTTCAATAAACTCTTACCACATGGTAAATTTGAGTTATAATCCCCATGTATGAAACTTTTGTTACATGAATATTATAAATTAATTAAAATAGATATATTCATTATATAAAATTTCAACTATAGAATATACACATTATAAAAATATATAGGTTCATAACATGTAATGTGTCTCAATGAAGGAATAATGAGAGAAAATTACTTTAATAATATGGAAACATTTGGAACATAACCCATATGAAATAAATATAATAAAATGATTATGTTAATACACATTAATTTAATTACATGAATTATATAATTGACCAATGGACATTATACACACCACACAAATGGAATGGGTGGTGAATAAAGAATATGTCTTATAGATATAAAATGTTTGATGAAATTCACATACCTTGTTCAATGATACTAATTATACTTGTTCAAAAAACCATTAAAATGAGTATTTTTTTTAAAAAAATATTTCACATTGACATATTATTATATTTAATGACAAAAATTTTATGATTTTTACTTTATATTATCCACTTGTTAACAATTTCATGTTATGTTTATGCTTCAAGTAATATTTTCTTTCTTTTTGGCGTGTGTATTAATTTTTTATATCTTTGGTACATATAATTATATCATGATTTAAAATTTTTAAAACCTGATATAAATATCATTTATAATAATTATATGTTTATTATAATAATATATATAATATATATGTATGAAATGGAAAACACTTTTCCTCGACACGTTACGTTGTACGATTACATGAACAATGTCTCCATTTTTATAGACATATAGATAAAATGAAATGAAATATATATACATATATATGACATAAATATAGTATCTTTAATATTTCAAATATATAATATAATTTTACTAAACTAATCATTAATATATTCCTTTTAATGTGTGAATGCCTCACATCTCTTTGAGGGGGTGGTAGTCCACATTTCCTCAAACGAAATTATCATTTTTACACTAAACTAACTATATAATGATATCTGTTTAAAAATAAATAATTATTATTTATGATATAATAAATATTGTATATATCATATATAATGATATTTTTCATCATAACCGTCTCCATGATTGGTTTTATGGGTTGAATGACCATTCATTGTTTCTTGAGGGGGCAGTTCACCATACACGTAAACAGTATGTTTGTTAGCCATTAAATGGAGGCATGTGTATGTTTAGGGTGAATCCATATCATTAAAACATTTCATTATATATATTTAATTGGTTTTGATTAAAAATAAATTGAAATATTAATTTTTGTTTGGTTGAGATTGAAAATAAAAAAAAACAGATTTTCTTGGAGTGTGTTACCCCTTAATTGGCTAAATCCTTTTGGTTTCCACCAATGGGACTCATTGGAAGTCATTATTATCCAATGGAGGCTTTAATGATGAGTTTAGTTTTTTTCTAAGTGTTATTTTATGATCACTAATTATTATATGTGGCTTGGGAGGTGTTAATAAGAGGGAGATTTTGTGTCCTTTCATCGGCATGGGAAATGAAAAACAAGGAATTTTGGAAAACATGTTAGATGTACCCACGTTTTTACATATATAAAAACAAAAAATGAATAAATCAAAATTATAAACGGTTTATAGACGAAATATTTACATAAAATTAGTGATTGACTAGTTTATAGGCTATTTTGGTCCTTATGTTTGTGTTTTATTCCCTTTTGAATCATAATTTACCTTCACTAGGGTAATTAAATTTAATTACATTGAAAGTATTTTAGGTTTAATTAAATTTAAAATAAAATATATTATAAATTTTAATATTAAAAATAATGAATACATTTTTTTAAAATAGATAAATAGGAGAGAAAGAAAATAATTTTAAATTAATCTCATTGATGGGAGAACAATGTGGGTTTTTAAGGAAAAAAATATAAATTCTTGTTAATTTTTATAGTTAATTTCAAAGTGAATTATTTAAAAAAGATATAAATTTGATTAATTGAAAAAAAAATATGATATAATGAATCTTATAAAACAAATTAAAATATAATTTAGCCTTATAAATAAATTTGACAAAACAAGCAGTTTGAATTAAAATTTAGTATTTTTTACTATTTATTAAAAAACGAATCGTTACAGAAAAATACAAAAAAAAATTCATAACATAATTTTTATTTTCATTATTAATATATAATTTATATTTTCATAAATTAAATGTTCAAAACATCCAATATGCAGATTTATTATGAGTTATCAATTAAAATATGGTAAAACAACCTTTATAAAAATATTAGTTTTAATCATAAAATTTGGTTTGTTATTAACTTATATATATCAAATATAATGACTGAATATAAAAAATATTTTACTGAGTTGATAACATATATTTTACATTAATAACTCACGCCTATTGCAATTAATTTAATTTATTATGGTCAAAAAATTATTTGACCATAAAAACAATAACATTTCTCTCTAAATTTATTCGATTATCATAATAATTTCAAATTGATTAGTATCATATGAATTCATATTATATATTTATAATCGATATATATTCATAAATTATATAATACTGTTAAGAGTCTCTAATTTGACATCAATGTTATATCTTTTTATGTTAAATAATAGCATTTTAATAATATATTATTTTTTGGTGAACTCAGTCTGGATTGTTTCTCAATCCATCATGGAATGTCATTGTTTTGTGTAATGAAATCTTACTACAGTGTTAAATGTAGAGAAATATAATTATTATGTTTAAATTAGTGTAATATTATCTTGGTTATTCATATCTATCAAGAAAATCACCGTGATTTAATTTAAAATAACATATTCTTATTATTGCGTGATATGAATAATATCCAAATTGTTAAAATAATTAGAAATAATCACAAAATTACAAATTCTAATACTCTATGTGATCAATATAAGAGTCTCTTTGATAGTAGGAAGTCTATAAAATATGGGTAGGATCTCTTAAGTTCATGTGACTGAATGAATTGGGGCACTAATGTGTGGAACCCATGCTAGAACATTACAGTTTATTTTCTAAGAAGCTTATACCTACCATATTTCAGTATGAATTCATTTTAGATGTGAACATTGATAACATTACTCTTTAAGGCATGTTTCCTTGGAATTGTATAGGGTTTAAACTGTCAAAAAAATAAGTTGTATTCTAGTGGGTTACGATGACCAAACTCAAGAGGTAGTGGGACATGGGATAATAATTGATCATACTGTCGTGATGGGGATTCCACTTGTATGACAACCCTGATTTTATTACAAACTTAAACATGATTTATTACATAAAACTTCACTTGATAGAACAAATAAGATTGAGAGGTTTAGTTTCTTTGGGGATTAGGATCATTACATAACAAATTAAAACATGAAATACAAAATCAATATTGAAATATTCCTTTACATGACTACTACATTCCCTCTTACTTAGCATTGCATGGGATAACCTGAGGACATGCATAAGAAAATGGTGATCTATAAAGCCCAATAAGGGAGTACACATGGAATAACATGAAGAGTACAACACATTTTAGAAAATAGGTATATCAATAGATAATAAACGAAACATGAGCATAAAGGCATGATAAAGCATGATAATCATAACATGGCAATGTGGCAACAATACTTAACATGGAATTAGCATGAGTCAAGGCTCATTGAACATAGAGAATGAGTACATCCTCATTGCACATAAAGCACGAGTAAACCCTCGTTTCACTTGAATTATCATGATTCACCACTCATTTCACATGATGTATCATGATACTATACTTTACCCAATGCATTGGAGCACTATAAGGGCACACCCTTCTTAAGCATTTCATTTCATGCATAAGTGTGCCACATGGATCATAAAACATGGATTCATAAAACATAATAATTTATTCCAAGACAATGTAATGTTTAATTAATACATGAAACAT
Source organism: Viscum album (assembly GCA_963277665.1). NCBI lineage: Eukaryota > Viridiplantae > Streptophyta > Magnoliopsida > Santalales > Viscaceae > Viscum > Viscum album. The sequence goes on along the minus strand of OY728157.1, from coordinate 1,252,569,765 downwards.
TATAATCAATAAGTAAATGTGCATAAAGTTGAATACCCTTGATGGAGAAATGGGCATGATATTCACTACACAATGGCATTGGCTTAGAAAACCGGTGCGATTTCGGCAGCGTAACAGCGTGATATAAGAATTCATAAAAATTGTTGATGAGATATAAAAGGGTTACTCATCATATTTACATGTAATGGACAGTAAGGAGATCATATAGATACATGTACCAAAAATTGTACTGGAATTTATATTCATGATACAAAAGTATTGCTTGAATGTAAATGAGGAGGGAGATGTTTCTTTCGGAATTTCGTCATAGTAACGGTTGTACAAGGTAGGAATTAAATGAGAGAGAAAGGGGTCTACCATCATTCAAACATAAAGAGGGAGGTATTAGGGAGGTGCGAAACCATACCCCAATATTCATAATTGAAATTAAAAGGCAAAGCAACTTAAAGAAAATTAGACAAAATGAGAAAAGAAGAAAAAACCCTTACTTGGAAGTGTGCTTCCAAAGGCAAGAGGGAGGCTTGTGAGAGGCTTATTGGGATCTTGGGGCACCTTGGAAGGATTATAGAAATAGTAGGGAAGAGGTTGGAGGAACTCCAAGTGCTTTTAGTGAGGAGGAAGTGGGAGCATGAGTGGGTTTATATAGTTAAGGTGAGGGAATTCTTTATTATTTAGGTTTGGGTCCCCATACATTAAATTAATCCAAACCAAAAACCATCCCATGGTTTTTTTCCATGTTTTTTGGAAATTAGAAGAGGAAAAATATATTTTATAAGTCCAAATTTCGAACATCCTAAAATATTAGGGTTGCTTATGTGGAGGTGAGTCACACTCCCATGGAAATTAATTTAAAAAAGGAAAGGTGTTGAATAAGTCTTGAGGGGTCCATTAATGCTTGGAAAAGTAAGTCAAACAAACCCAAAATCACATTATTTTAATTTTAAGACATATATTAGCCGAAAATAAATATTATATTCTTTTATTGCATCACTATTAAGTCATTATGATGTCATAAAACACATTATATATTTAAACAGTATTTAATTTTTACCCAAAAATTTGACTATCTCAGAAAATTATGAAAAATTAACCATTGGATAATTTAGACATCCTGATTCCAGAAATAACATTTATTTTATCTAAATAATTTGATAAATATTTTAATTTTCACTTTTAAAATAAAAACTGACATTTATCGAAAATTCACGGGTTTTGACAGAAATGGCTTTCAAACCTTAATAAAAATATTAATTGCATTCCTAAAATTATAAGATCATTTATATATAATAAAAATTAATTTAATAATAATAATATTATTTTATTAAAATATTATTTAATTAAAAAATCCCTTAATTTAATAAAATAGATTTTTTAATTAAATAATAACTAAAAACACCATTTCTACTTTAAAAACTATTTACAATGTATCAAAAATGACTAGAAATAATATTCATTATTATATACAAAAAAATACACATAGTACTACTTATTTGTTACATAACCCCTTAAAACAGCCGCATAAGACCTAAGGGTAAGGTGTGTGATGGTGATAGACTCTTGCGGTGGCTCGGATAACATCGCTCGAGTGGTAATTTCAATCAACTTCCACTTTTCCCGTAGATGGTCATGTTCGAGCTTGACATGATGAAGATCAGCTTGGGCTTGGTCAAGGGAAAACCCCAAAGACACCAAATCTTTTCTGATCTCGGAAAAATGGGCTTCGTATGGAGAAATTCTACTGGATGAGGCTATCACTTCCTCTGTCTGAGTAAATTGTATTTTTTAAAGTTCTATATTTATACTAATCATGTGATCACTGTTCAACGGATATATTAGCAATGGTCAAAATTCTTAACAAAAAAACAAAGAAGTTGACATTTTATATAAACATAAAGAGACATTTAAATAGAACAAAAGGGATTTCCATTAATGAAACTTTGGGTCGTTACAATATTCCCCCCTTAAGAAATTTGACCCTCGAAATTTTCCGTTTCCCACACTAAAAAAATGTGGGTAACTCAAATTCATCATTTAATTCGATTCCCAAGCTGCTTATTCAAACTTGTGGTTTCTCCACAACACCTTGATGAGGGGAATTTTATTATTTCATAGAACTTTTTCTCAATGATCTAATATCTTCATTGGTTGCTTCTCATAAGAAAGATCATCTTCCAATTGTACAACCTCAGAAGAGAGTACATGTGAAGGGTCCGGTATGTACGTCCTTAATAGTGATACATGAAAGACATCATGTACTTTGGCCATGGTAGGTGGAAGTGCTAGTTGATAGGCCACAACCCCGACACGATCAAGAATCCCGAAGGGGTCGATGTACCTTTGACATAAATTCCCTTTTCCTTCTAAACCTCATGGACTTCTTCCACGGAGATATGCGTAGAAACACCATGTCTCAAAATTTAAACTCAAGGTCTCGTCCACGATTATCTGAAGAACTCTTCTATCGACTATGGGCTTCCTTGATATGATTCTAGCTGGTTTTCACCTTCTCTATCATTTCATAGACCATTTCTGGTCCAAGCAGCATACATTCACCGACCTCATCCCAACATGTCGTTGTTCTGCACCTTTTCCCATATAGGGATTCATATGGTGCCATTTGGATGCTTGAGTGGAAATTGTTATTATAAGAGAACTAAACTAGAGGAAGATGTTGATCCCATCCTCCCATAAAGTCTAGTCAACATGCTCTCAACATATCCTCAAGTGTTTGGATAGTCCGCTCGGATTGGCCCTCAATTTGAGGATGATAGGCCGTACTGAAGTTCAGTTCAGTATTCAGAGCATGTTGAAGACTCTTCCAAAACATAGAGGTGAATCTTGAATCTCGGCCAGACAGAATAGATAGTGGTACTCCATTAAACATTACCACTTTCCTGATATATATCCATGACAGTTTATCCAAAGAGAAATCCTCCTGAATAACAATGAAGTGTACTATCTTTGTAAGACGATCCACAACAACCCAGACTGCATTGTTGCCTTTGGATGTCCTTGGAAGTCCGGTGACAAAGTCCATGGTGATGTTCTCCCATTTCCATTCTGGTATGGGAAATGGTTGCATCATCCCCTTAAACTTCTGCCTCTCTACCTTCACTTGCTGACACACCAGGCACTTTGATGTATATTCAGTGATCTCCCTCTTCATATTATCCCACCAAAAGTTTTCTCAGAGATCTAGATACATCTTTGTGCTACCTGGGTGAATAGAGAAATTTGAACTATGTTCATCATCCAAAAGTTCCTTCTTTAGCTCCGGACATGATAGAACACATAGTCTTTTCCCAAACCGCACAATTCCTTCTTCATTAAAATTGAACTCTGAGGATTTCCCTTTCTTGATAGCTTCCACTTTTTTAATTCCCACATCATCCTTTTGAGCATCCTATAACCTTTCCAAAAGAGATGGTTGATCAATCATTTGTGAAAGGATTGATGATGTTCCATTCTTTATGATTCCCACGTCCACCGTCATCAAGTCTAAGAAGATTGTATCCTTCTAAATTCTCATCATCGATAGAATTGATGAGTCCTTTCTACTTAGGGAATATGCCACCTTGTTGGCTTTCCCAGGGTGGTAATGTATTGAACAGTAATAATCCATGATAATCTCTATCGATCTTCTCTGGCGTATATTAATCTCTTTCTGTGTGAATATATATTTATGAATCTTGTGGTCAGTATATATCTCACATTTCTCTCCATAGGGATAATGCCGCCAGATTTTCAAGGCAATGATCACAGCCGCGAACTCTAGATCATGTGTTCGATAGTTTCGCTCATGTATTTTCAACAGTCTTAAGGCATAGGATAACACTTTATCATTCTGCATCAGCACACAGCCTAAGCCCTTCTTTGAAGCATCACTGAATACCACAAAACGTTCCCCACTTGTGGTTAAAGTGAGCACGGGCATAGTGATAAGCCTCCTTTTCAAATCTTTGATACTTTCTTCACATTCATCACTCTAAGAAAACTTTACTCCCTTTCAACATAGCTTGGTAATAGGGTTGGACAATCTTGAGAAATTTCTCACAAATCGTTGATAATATCCAGCTAACCCCAAGATGCTACAGATATCCGTTACCGATGTTGGCCTCGTACATCCCTCAATTGCATCTGTTTTGGAGGTGTCCATAGATATCCCATTTCTTGTGATGATATGGCCCAAGAATGAGACCTCTTTCAACCAGAAATCATACGTTCTGTACTTTTCATAGAGCTTTTCCTTGTGCAAAGTCTCTAGTACAGTTTTTAAATGCTCCCCATGATCCTCCTTGGTTTTGGAGTATATTACAATATCATCTATAAAGACTACTACAAATTTGTCAAGGTGATCTCTAAAGACACTATTCATCAAGTCCATTAATATTTTTGGAGAATTGGTGAGTCCTAAAGGAATTACTATGAATTCATAGTGACCATATATTGTACGAAAAGTAGTCTTGGGGACATCTTCTTCTTCACCCTTACTTGATAATATCCCAACCGTAAATCCACCCTGGAGAAGTATTGTGCTCCACATAGCTGATCAAACAAGTCTTTGATTCTTGGGAGAGGATACTTGTTAATTATCGTGATTTTGTTATGTCTATGATAATCGATGAAAATCCGCATTGACCCATCCTTCTTCTTGACGAAGAGGACTGGTGCACCCCATGGTGAAGCACTTGGGCGTATAAACCCTTTATCCAGATTCTCCTATAGTTTTTTCTTCAGATCTTTAAGATGAACGACAACCATTCTATATGGATTCTTTGATATTGGTAGTGACCCAGGTATAAGTTCAATTGGGAACTCAAAATCTCTTCTAGGAGGAAGACCAGTCAGTTCCTCGGGAAAAAGTTCAGTGAATTCCATCACAATAGGCATTTCTTGAAGGATGGTTTCTTCCTTGGACTCAATCATCTGAGCCAGATATGCGTGCTCATATGGCAGTAATATCCATGCTTGAGATGATGGAGCTAAAGGAGATTCATCTTCCTCCTTAAACTTGTAATGAATCGGGGGTCGATTCTCCAAAAGGAGTCTGATTTCCCTCTCCCGACTATTTATGTTGGCTCTATATAAGGAAAGCCAATACATGCCAAGAATTGAATCAAATTCCACTAGAGGGAGTATTAAGAGGTTCTTCAAGAAATTCAATGCACAGATTATAACATGGGTGGACTTATATTAATGGGATGCAATGATTTCCCCATTTTCTGTACTCAAAGACATCTTTACTTCCATGTTCTGTGGTGGTGCTGGGATTGTTCTACTAAACTTTCGAGGTATAAAAGAATACGTAGAACCTGAATCAAAAAGTATGTTCGCTATTCCTGAATGAATAACTAGCGTACCTATCACCACTTCATTGTCAGGGTTCACTTTGGCAGAAGTGATGGCAAAAGCTCTTCCTTGCTTCCATGGAGGTTGTTGGTAGTCTCCGAAAACCCTTGGATTAGGGCACTGATCTGCAAAATGACATGGTTCTTTGCAATTGTAGCATTGAACAATACGTTGAGGTTCTAACGGAGCGTTCCTCTCCTCTGTCGTAGCTGTGGATCTTTCTTTCCGACAGTTAACAGCTAGGTGCCCTTCTCTTCCACACCTGGAACATTTTCTTGTCCCCTTAAGGAAATTTACAGGGTGCTTCTTTCCACACTTTTGGAAAGTGGGGTATTGGATCTACTTATTACCATTGGATTTATCTATCAAAACACCAACATTGATATACACCTTACACTTCTTGTCCCCATGATACCCCTATGATTCCCCGATCTGCACTTCGACCTTGAGGGCACATCAGACAATTTCATCATAGCTGTCGAAGTCACGGATCGCTAATGCTTTCCACAAGCTAGGCTTCAGCCCACCAAAGAAGCGGTCAACCTTGAATTCAGGGGTAAAAACAAAGCCGGAAGCGTATTGTGAAATCCTTTTGAAGATTTCCTCGTATTCTCCAACAGATTCTTCATCTTTTTTTTCTTGAGGGAAATGAAGTCCCTTTCTATCTTAAGCCGGAGGGTGCACGGAAAATATTTATCAAAAGAAATCTTCTGGAAATCCTTCCAGTCCAAAGCCTCGATCTCCTCCTCATGCTTCGTATTTTTGATCAACGTCCACCATTGATCAACTTCACCCTCCATATGATAAATAGCCAGGAGAACCTTCTCTTTTTTGGAACATTGAAAGATGGAGAAGATCTTTTTAATGGAGTTGATCCATTGTTCAACGATCGTGGGATCGGATGATCCACTAAACGTAGGAGGCCTTTGGCTCATGAAGCTCTCAATAGCGACATGTTCTTCCTTAGGGGGGGTTGAACATTCCTCTTGACCCGTGTTTCTATTAAAAACTTGAGTTAGCAGAGAAAGAAGCGTGAAAAAGTTCGTGATTCCTGCTCCCATTGGATTTGGCATCTCATTAGTACATTCATCACACTGATCTTCACAATGTTTGCTAGCCCAAGTCCCCCTATTACCGGCCATTTGATGGAATAAATGGAAATTTAGGGGTAACACATAAAGGGTAATCCAAAGACAAAAGTTGACGACTTATAAATAAACTTTTATTTCCTTAACTCATGAGTCTACGGGCTTCAATCTATGATTTTCATGATCTACTTTCTAACATATATTTGTAGGGGAGTTTTTTTAATTCCATTAATAAGGGTTCATACTAAACTTTTGAATTTATCAAAACATATCCCCCGGGAGTGTCGTAACAAAGAGTGCAGCCAGACCCGTTCTCGTGCACCGGTTCCCGTTCGAGTCTAGCTCAAAGCGGTGTTTTCAGGTTTTACCCTTAGGATACATCTATGCCAGAGTCGCCTCTGCCTGCTCGTATCTAGACAGGGATATATTTGATTGATAAAGAACTTACTCAGTACTTACCAAAACTTAGGGATGTTTTTATTATACTTAGTCTTGTCTCTAAGGCTTTACTATGGATTTCTAATCCTAATCCCAAAAATAACTAAACCTATCCTCTGATACCAACTATGACAAGTCTGCTTTTATTACAAAATTAAACATGATTTATTACATAAAACTTCACTTGATACAAAAATGAAGATCGAGAGGTTTAGTGTCTTTGGGGCATAGGATCATTACATAAAAAATTAAAACATTAAATAAAACATCTGTATTTAAAACTTCCTTTACATGACCACTACATTCCCTCGTACTTAGCATTGCATGGGATAACCTGAGGACATGCATAAGAAAAGGGTGAGCTATAAAGCCCAGTAATGGAGTACACATGTAATAACATGAGGAGTACAACACATGTTATAAAATAGTAATATCAATAGAGCATAAAAGAAAAATGAGCATAAAGGCACGATAAAGCATGATAATCATAACATGGAAATCTGGCAACAACACTTAACATGGAATTAGCATGAGCCAAGGCTCATTGCACATAGAGCATGAGTAAATCCTACATGCACATAAATCATGAGTAAAACCTCGTTTTTCTTGAATTAGCATGAGTCAACACTCATTCCACATGATTTATAATGATACTATACTTTACCCAATACATTGGAGCGCTATAAGGGCACACCCTTCTTAAACATTTCATTTCATGCATAAGTGTGCCACATGAATCATAAAACATGGATTCATAAAACATAATAATTTATTACATGATAAAGGAATGTGTAATTAATACACGAATCATTATAATCAATAATTAAGTGAGAATAAAGGTGAATACCCTTGATGGAGAAATGGGCATGGTAATCACTACACAATGGCATCAGCTTAGAAAAGCTGTGCGATTTCGGCAGCGTAACGGCGTGACTTAAGTATTCATAAAAATGGTTGATGAGAGAGAAAGGGTTTAATAATAATATTTTCATGTAATGGAAAGTAAGGAGGTCATATATATACATGTCCCAATAATTTTAATGTAATTTAGATTCATGATACAAAAGTATTGCTAGAAGGTAAATGAGGAGGGAGAAGTTCCTTTCGGAATTTTGGCATAGTAACAGGTGTACATGGGAGGCATTTAATGAGAGAGAAAGGGGTATCCCATCAATAAAACATAAATATGACAGTATGAGGGAGGTGAGAATCCATACCCCAACATTCATAATTGAAATTAAAAGGGAAAACAACTTAATGAAAATTGGACAAAATGAGAAAGGAAGAAAAATCACTTACTTGGAAGTGTGATTCCAAAGGCTAGAGAGAGGCTTGTGAGAGGATTCTTGGGAGCTTGGGGCACCTTGGAAGGATTCTAGATAGAGTAGGGCATAGTATGGACGAACTTCAAGGGATTTTAGTGAGGATTAAGTTGGAGCTTGGGTGAGTTTATATAGGAAAGGAGATGGAATTCTTTATTATTTAGGTTTGGGTCCTCTTACATTAAAGTAATCCAAACCACAAACCATCCCATGGTTTTTGCCCATGGTTTTTGGAAAAAGGGAAGAGGAAAACAATATTTTATATGGCCAAAGTCCGAACTTCCTAAAATATTTGGGTTGCTTATGTGGAGGTGAGTCACACTCCCATGGAAATTATTTTAAAAAGGCAAGGTGTTGAATAAGTCTTGAGGGGTCCATTAATGCTTTGAAAAGTAAGTCAAACAAACCAAAAATTACATTATTTTAATTTTAAAACATATATTGTCTGAACATAAAGATTATATTATTTTATTACATCACTATTGGGTCATTATGATGTCATAAAACACATTATATATTTAAATAGTATTTAATTTTTACCCAAAAAATTGACTGTCTCAAAAAATAATGAAAAATTCAGTGTTGGATAATTTCGATGTCCTGATTCCAGAAATAACATTTATTTTATCTAAATAATTTTCTAAATATGTTAATTTTCATTTTTAAAATAAAAACCGACATTTATCGAAAATTCACGGGTTTTGACAGAAATGGCTTTCAAACGTTAATAAAAATTTTAATTGCATTCCTAAAATTAAAATATCATTTATATTTAATAAAAATTAATTTAATAATAATATTATTATTTTATTAAAATATTATTTAATTCAAGAATCCCTTAATTTAATAGAATATATATATTAATTAAATTATAACTAAAAACCCCATTTGTACTTTAAAATATATTTACAATGTATCAATAATGACTAGAAATTATATTCATTATTATATAAATTAAATAATCTACATAGTACTACTTATTTGTTACATAACCCCTTAAAACAGCCGCATAAGACCTAAGGGTAAGGTGTGCGATTGTGACAGACTCTTGGGGTGGCTCGGATAACATCGCTCGAGTGGTAATTTCAATCAACTTCCACTTTTCCCGTAGACGGTCACGTTTGAGCTTGACATGATGAAGATCGACTTGGTCTTGGTCAAAGGCGAAGCCCAAAGACACCATCTATTTTCCGAGCTCTGAAAAATGGGCTTCGTATGGGGAAATTATGCTGGATGAGGCCATCGCTTCCTTTGTCTAAGTAAATTGGATTTGTCAAAGTCCTATATTTATACTAATCATGTGATTACTATTCAACAACTAAATTAGCAACCGTCAAAATTCATAACATAAAACCAAAGAAGTTGACATTTTATATAAACATGAAGAAAAATTTAATTAGATCAAGAGGGATTTCCATTAATGAATCTTTGGGTTGTTACAACTTGTGGTTCTAATGGAGAGGTGTTGAGTAATATATCTATGAATGAATATTTTGATTCATTAAGACCGTTCAGGGAGAAATGCATACATACATTAATATGGAAGAGATTATGTGTGAATTCCATCTGCATCATATGTTGACGTTTTCAAGGGACGGGGGACCATAGGCTGTAATGTCATGGTTGGAGACCATGTTGTCTATCTTAGAACATAAGGAGATTCCTCTTGAGAGTAGGGTAAATCTCTCTATGTAAATGGTTTGTGATTAATTCATATAATGGTGGGATGTCATTAATCATATAGACCATCTTTAGGAGATGTCTTGGAGGGATTTTTAAATGGAAATCTATGATTACTTCTACCCACAAAAATTGAGGGACGATAGTTCCCTAGAGACAATTCACATGGAGTAGGGTTCCATATCAATTATGGAATATTTATATTGAATTAAAAATCTCCAGTGCATCATGAAAATTTTGATGGGTTACATGTTATCTAAAGATATGTGGTTTGAGAATGGTCTTAACAAGACATCTAATCATAGGTGAAATTATTTTTTCAGAACACCATTTTTGAAACACATTATCATTTTCTTATCAGAAAGCATAACCTGAATGAGGCTATCATCTTGATCTAGTACTACACTTAATAATATTAAAAATCATCTTCTAGAGATTTCTTGTAGTGATATTAGTCACCAGAGCACATACTCAAGTAGCCAAGTGAGGTTCCAAAAGTGTGGCAGATAGAGATATAAGTGACTTCAACGCATCATGGTCCTAGATCAGTGAAAATCCTATAGAATGATGGGACACCAAAAACAATTTTTTTAAAAATATTACTATGTAAGATAGACCAAGAGAGATGGTGTGTATTGAATGTGTTTATTAGAGTTACTTCAAAACAATCTCATCAGGAAATGTGCTTCTATATAGCTATCCAATCAGGTTGGGGCACTGGTCATGGCTATGGAAGTCATACACCATTGTTTTAGCATCTATAGAGAGGAACTACTCAAGGTAGTCGGGTGATGTCATAATGATATGAATATGTCTATATATATAAACTACAATCAACACATGATGAAATGTATCCCAAATCATATATATTGAGATATATTATTCTAGTAGTATCTAATTTAGCATCAAATAATTTTGATATAGTCATTTCTCATAGCCTTATATATGTTTCCTTTTGTAGACAGAATTGGGCTTAATGTTGGGAGTTATGGTGGCCTTATGATTCATCAATCACTATTGGAATTCTAATATATGATGTATGTAAGTGCATGGAGTGCCCCATTGAGATTGGTTGGTGTCACATTAAATAAGAACTCTTTGTAATTTAAATGACTGGTTTTGATATCATTCTTGGGATAGACTAGTTGGTTCAATTTCATGATTTCGTTTACTTTTTTCAACGATGTGTTAGCTTCAGATAATAATATCTCAATGAGTTTATTCATAAGAGTGAATGTGATGTTCAAACAAGTAGAGATTTACCCAAGCATCATGAACTATATTTGATGGTAGTTGATATTGTTAGTTAATATCTAGATGATTAGGAAACAAATCAAGAATATTTCTATCCAGTAGTTGATCATATTAGATAATTCTTCCCAGGTAGATTTTTAGGATTTCTTATAATGGTATAGGTAGAGTTTTATATCAAGATAGTTCTAGGATATACACTAGTATCCATTACTCCTTACATTATGGATACTACTAAGATGCATGATCTTAAGATGCAGCTAGAGGATTTATATGAAATGGGGCTTATCTGACCAAGTATTTCCCTATGGGTTTCACCAGTCTCGTTTGTGAAAAATAAAAATATAACACTTATACAATGTGTGTATTACCAAGAATTGAACAATCTTATGGTTATGTATTGATATCCTCTATCCATGGATTCATTATCTCATTGACCAACTCTGAGGAGATCATGTCTTCTAAATGATTAATTTTGGATCCTTTTATCATTTTCTTCATGTTATACCATCATAAATTCATCATAAATCATTTAATAGAGGTTATTCATAATAAAAGTATGTGATTATATAATTCAATCAAAATAATTCTCTTATAGTTATCAGGGGAATGATGAGCCACGTCTTCCAAATTTTTCATATTTCATGTGTGGTGGTTTTATTGGATGATATATTAGTGTATTCTCACCCTCTACATGTCAATGAAAAGAATCATGAAATCTTATTCAATAAAGTGAGATAGAATCAATTATATGATAATCTCACAATGTATTACTTTTGGATTAATCAGATTTACATCATGGTTCACATTATCTAAAATATATTAGTATTAGATATCCCATATAATGTGAGAGATTTAGTTTTTTTGGAGTATCCCATGAATTTATTTTAGGTACTGAGTTTCATGGTGATTGATGGTTATTAATGGAATTTCATACATGAATTTAAACATATAGAATATCCTCTCATATACTTGACTAAGAAGGGTGTGATGTTTTTATGGTCAGATTATCTTGATTTATCCAATAAAGAGCTAAAATGGAGATTGAATATAATGTTGATACTGATCATTCTAGAGTTAGGATGGAGTAACAAAATTTACTAAAATGAATTAGGTATTGGGTTTGGATAAATCCTTATAATGGGGGATAAAATTGCATTGTACGGGTCTCTAATGTTCCGTCCACATCGGGTGAACAAACATATGCATGATCTCATGTTAGATTTTGTTTTTCATGTATTGAGATGTTGGAGAAAATACTTAAATGGAGTGATTTTTATTGTTTTCATTTGGAAAAAACATCTAGAAAATATTAATAAAAAGAGATATGAATCATCGATAGCGATGGTGGTTTGAATACCTATAGTCAATGGACTTCATTCTTTCATTCATTCTTTGTAATGGAAATGAAGGGTATAGTTAATTAAGAAGGAAGAACTAGATACAGTCAGTTAATCATGATATTATCGAGTGGTAGTTTATTGATTTTTTCTTAGGGACTCATTTTTATGTATATTAAAGTCATGGTAAATCTTTTCTATCATCCTTTGTTGTTAAGTAAAACCTTTAGAATATAGTGACGATGATGAAGCTATTGCAATCTGAGTGCCTAGTACAATGAGAGAGTGTGGTATATAAAGGCCCATCTCCTGGTTTGATAGTAGTTAAAGAGTAAAATATACGTGTATAGGTTCAAAAATATGTTTTAGTATGCATGAATAAAGAGCTGATGTGATACTTTCATTCTTCGTCATGGGTAGTGAATCCTAGCATCACCAAAATTTATCAGGATTTACATCAACAATATTTTTTGTTGTGTATGAAAAGATATGTAGTTTTTTTATGATTTGTTCTAGCTGCCAGTAAGTGAGGGTGGAATACCAATTCCATTCTTGAAATTTTCAATATCTTCTCATTCATCAGTCTAAATGTAATGAAATCATAATGGATTTTTTGAATGAATTTGTTATGAACCGTCTCCCGGGGCCCTTGTCGTGACTACCCAAAGCCTGCCTTCCATAGGCCCGAGGCTGTGGACTAGCACCGAAGGCATATTCCCTAAAACTGGGAATTCATTACCTTTTTTACCTATAATCAAACACAACAAGAACACGGAATGATACGTACACAAGTAAACTATATTTTAAAAACAGTGTGTACATTTAGAAAGTGGGGAAAGAATACAAGCCCAACTGGAAAGTACAAGAAAATTGAAGAGTACAAGTAAACTAAAACTACTCTGGTGAACTCCCACCCAGGATCCTAGCTAAAGGGTAGGTACAACTCTCGAATAGTCTTCTCTACCATACTCCATTCCTAATGTCCAGCTCTGGGCTGCCTCCATTCCTGGTACTCTCGCCCTCTATCAGCGATGTCATTCATCTTCACCAAACACAACAAGGTGCGGGCGTAACCCATGTAGTGGTGAGTATAACGATACTCGGTAAGGGATCCAGAGATGCTCAAATGTCTCACAAAATACACAATGTATAAACCACAAGGCATGGAAAAAAGTAGTCAACCCTACTTAGATATATTCCCATACATATACCAAAGTTATCAATTATACCCATCCCATTCCTGAAGAAACACAAGGCCCAACTCAAAATCCCAAACAGATGTTACACAAAGGAAAGAATATCCCAAATGTAACACCACAAAGATAAGTATCATCAAGGTAATGAAACAAAGAAGAACACCACAAAGGTATCACCATGAAGGTAAGTTACACAAAGGTACACCACACAGAGGAATAACACAATGGTATCACCATGAAGGTAATGTTTTAGTTCATACCAGGTATATCTTAGGTATGGTAGTAAAGTTGATTTGGTGTAACTATCGAATCATATTACTCTATTAAGAGCCAAACCCACATAAGATCCTTAATCATCAAACCCACGTAGGATCTACAATCATCATACCCACATAGGACCCTAAATCATCTGACCTATGTAGCATCCTAGTAGAGAAAACCAAAGTAGCATCCTAGAGTAGTCCCATATAGATTTTTTAGTTCGAATACATGTGGGACCACCAAACAGAGATACATGTAGAATTCCAAATCATAGACCCACATTGGATCACTTTCTCATGTTACATCTAGCCATATGGTTCCCACACTATGCTCGCTTGATTCCAGGGGTGTCCACCTCTCAAGCCAATTGTCAATACTCCAACTACCATGAAGTCCCACGAAGAAGTATCCCAAAGGACCACAATATAATAGTGGTCTCAATGTAACAAACATTTCATTAATTCACACTCAGTCTATATGTTATTGGCCCCATAGTCATGATGGTCCGGTTGGATTCATCTTTGATCCTACCCAGTTTTACCCCAACATTACCCAAAACTCAAGTTTTTATACCAAAAGGACAAGTTCGATCCAAGGTTTCTGGCGCTACAAACAGTTCTTCAAACGGACGCCCAAAGCTCATGTTATGACTGAAAGAGAGAAACGGGTTTGAAGTTGGTCCGAGTCCAGTTTAGTCGGGTCGGAACGACCCGGCCCATCCCATGGTGTGTGGCCGGTAGTGCATCCCTCTCGGCGATCCGCAATGGGTGTCCCGCGCAGCTCCACATCTTTCAGTTTGGCCAGCCTCCTCCTCCAAGCATGGTCATGTGTCGCACCATTACTGACGGCCGACAGGGAGCCGAACGCCCCCCTTCGCTGTTGCTGCCTCATGTCATAGGTCTTGCATACCGGGTAGCACAGATGCTCACCACCACCCCTTCGTGTGGCCAGTTGCTTCCGGCTGCTGCCCATGCTTTACCTCAGGTGGCCGGAGTGCCTTCCGCCATTCCCAAGTCCCTCCACTACTGGTCACCGACACGGGTCTCCAGCGACGTTACTCGAGTCATCGGGCATGCCCCAGTGGCCCATTTTTCATTCCGATGACTTCTACACATGTCTCGAGACGTTTCCATTGTTTCAAGACCATTTAAATTCACAATTTTTGCAGAGATATCGGTTTTTGATTGTATTTCATGAAACCTCCATGTTAGAATAGTAGGACGTGGATTGTTTATTATTTAATCAAGAAGAACATCAAGAATGGGGTAAGGGGTATACCAATAAAAAACCCTACCTCGATGGTTCATTGATGTCGGTGATGAGAGAGGAAATATTAATTTCATTTCATCGTCATTGAAGATGTTTCACTTTGGTGATCCTTCAATGGAGTTCTTCATTGGAGAAGTCTTTCGTCGTTGGATAAAGTGTTCTTCATTGGAGAAAGCATTATTTTTTATAGAAAGGTGTTTCTCCAATGTTCTCACCTTTTCCAAATACCCCCCCCCCAAATAGACCAAAATAAAAAAGGAAACTTATTAAATTACATTTTAATAATTTAATTATTGTTGGCCATTAATTATGTTGATATTGGAATAATAAATTAATGTAAGGTGGCATAATTTATTAAGAGAGAACCAAGAGTCACCTCCCTCATTAAAGAGGGAGTTCAAGGGTCGGGTGGTCCCCACAATTAATCTCAAATTGGGGGGGATTTCTAGCTCAGGTGGTCTCCACCACTGAGAATTCAAACAGGAGTTTAAGAATAAAATAAAATATTGTTCTTTATTTTTTTAATTTCATCAAAAAACACGATAACTAACTTTCACCCTCATCAAAATGTGGTCAGGGTAATAGTGTCCTAAATCAAATTTCAACATTGTGAGTTCAATGATGTCATCATATTTCAATTCCAATAATCGGTTCTATAGTTAAAAAACACACTCGCACGTTTACTGAACGTACCTAAAAAAAGTTCAGAAATTTATTATGGGCACACCGGGCCTCGGAATCACACACTGTCAATTATCATGGACTCGTAACATTCCCATATATTAAAAAATTTACTTGGAAAATTTGGGTCTTAATATTATCCCCACCTCAGGGTTTTGCATCCCAGAAATCCAAATGATGAAAACTAGGAAAAAAAGTGGGGTACTGAGCATGAATTCTTTCGTCTTACTCCCATGTGATTTCCTAGAGATTCTACTGCTGCCAAAGAACACGTAGCTGAGGTATAAACCACCCATGATGGACTCTCTCATGTCAATCCTCAATCTCCACTGAAACCTCTGAAAACATCGCCCCATCATCAATGTCCTGCTCACCCTAGTCAATGATGTGTGAAGGGTCGTGCACGTATCTCCTGAACTAGGATATGTGGAAAACATTCTACACCCTATGAAACTAATGGGGAATTTATATGCGTTAAACCACCTCTCCAACTATGCTAAGGACCTGGAAGGGTCCGATGAACCTCGGAGACAACTTGACTCCTCGACCAAATCTCTACAAACCTCGTCAAGGTGTTACACTTAAAAAGACGTGGTCGCCATACTTGAACTCCAAAGGTCTCCTTCTCTTGTCGGCATAAGACTTCTACCTGCTCTTCCAAGACAACATCCACTCCTAGATGATGTACACTTTATCTCGGGTATCCCGTACCATATCTTGTCCCATGAGTGATGAATCCCCTAGGTCAGTCCAATACAAAGTTTTTCTATAAGGTATATTGTACAGAGCCTCGAATTGTTCCATCTCAATGGTGGAGTGATATATTTGGTTGTATAAAAACTTCATCAAGGGTAGGTGATCCTCCCAGCTATGACCTAAGTCAAGGACACAAGAACAAAACATGTCCTTGAGGGTCTGAATGTTCCGCTCAGTCAGGCCATCCTTCTAAGGATAGAAGGATATTCTCAAAAGAAGTTGTTTTTTAAAAGCCTCCTACAACCCATTTTATAGATTGGAAGTGAAACATGCATCATGATCAGATAAAATAGTCATGGGTACTCCATGTAGCCACAGGATCTCCAGCACATTGGGGCATCCCATTCTCTCTACTAAACCATGCTCTCTGATCAGTAGGAAGTGGGCCGACATGGTGAGTCGATCGACGACCACCCAGATAGAATCATGACCCCTAGATGTTTGTGTATCGTCTGTCACATAGTCCATGTATATCCCGTCCAAAATCCACTATGGGACCTCTAAAGGCTAAACTAATCACTCTAGTACCTGATTCTCTGCCTAGAGTTGCTGAATTTTGAGGCACTGCCTAAAAAACTCCACTACTGCTTTCTTTATTCCTGGCCACTAGTGCTATCGTCAGAGGTCCAGATACATCTTCACCACTCATGGATGTACCTCTAGAAGGGATGTGTGGAACTCCCTTAACACATCCTCTTGAAATGAGACTGGTACCATGGTGCATCTTTTAAAGAGGATGACGTCCTCCCCAACTTCAGGAAAATCTATCATGTTCATGTCCAATGGATATCTGAACACGTCGAGCCTCGTAGTCAGTGTCACCACACTACAACTTCTTGACGAGCTAATGAAGTGGTGGAGTTACTACAAGAGACTGACGAAAATATCTCCATCCTATTCCACAACTGTTATCATTAATGTGACCGATTGCACTGTCACCACACCTAGAAGATGTATACCAGATCTCCTGCTGAGTGCATCTGCTACAACGTTCACCTTCCCAGATGTATGGACTATCTTGAATTCATTATCTTGGAGGATTTTTTGGTGTTTTAAAAGAATACATGATGATGGCATTCACATTTTATGACATGAAAAAAGGATCCTCATTATGTTTAACTTCTATATAAATTTTGGACTGAGAGTTTGGATATAATTATTTTTCATAATTCTAAAGGCTGGAATGGATTTAGT
The DNA here is from genome assembly GCA_963277665.1 of Viscum album. Classification (NCBI taxonomy): domain Eukaryota; kingdom Viridiplantae; phylum Streptophyta; class Magnoliopsida; order Santalales; family Viscaceae; genus Viscum; species Viscum album. The sequence goes on along the minus strand of OY728157.1, from coordinate 1,252,551,940 downwards.
TTGAAATTGGATACTATTGTTAAGGTTATTTTTGCATTTCCAAAAAAAGTACAACCTGGAGGTCGGGCGGCAACCCGTCCCATCCGGCAATGTCGTGAGACCTGAACCCACAACCAATGGACGAAAATGGTGTATCACCTGCCACAAGCCCACGTGATGTCTTGGATTAAATAATGTAGTCTTTTATTTTTAAAATTATGGTAGATGAATTATAAATTCATTTTTTTTGAAGCATATACGAATAGGATAAATATAATATTATTTTTATGTTCTATTATCTTCTAGAGTGAAAGATGAATTTGGGGTAGAAATTAGTTAAAAGATGGGACTCTACTTGTGAAGTATATATTATTCTTCTTCTCTAATTTTATGAAGAAATTAATTCTTATACTCTAGTGAAGGGATCTTAAATCCAAAAATGTGTTATCTTAATACCATATGTTTTGTTGAACCGATTGTATTTTAAATCATCATATATTGATGAATTTAAGGCCCTCAATTTTACACTTGTTTGTGATTGATGACCTCTATCACTACAGATAAATATTTATGTTTTCCTTAATTTATTTTTCTTTAATTTCTATCAATGTTCTTCAAATTGAGATCACAATTTTGTGGTGACCCTTTCATTTCCATTTTCATCTTATTAAGACTAAATTTTATTAACCTAATTTATGAAATGGGTTTTTCCCAAAGATATTTTCAATTTTCATCTTTTTATTTTTGAAAAATAATTTCAAATTGTGAGGATGAAATTTATTTAAGGAGGGGAGAATGTAACACCCCAAACTTCTACGGTACACTTATCTTTAAATAATGCAATAGCGTGTGTTGTATGCAACTTTGAGTTCTAACACACACCACAACCAATCAAACTAGATGTTATGAATAGTAATACCCACATTTGGAAATTTTATAATTTTTTCTTTCAAAATGGACTTCAATTTTGGATTTAGAATATCATAATTAGCTTAGGGTTAATTTTGGTACTTTTTGGATAACTTTCATATTTTGATGAATGGTGAAAATTACTAATTTTTAATTAAAAAGAAATTTATTAATCGAAATAATTAGTAGTGATAAATTATGAATTTGAGTGGTTTTAAAGTATATTTAGAATATATGTTTACCATTCAATACAATGTTGGTCATTGTACGTAATTCCACATTTAAACCAGACATAAACAAGTGTCAATCTTTTGATAGTTATTATTTCTTAAAAACACGCTTTTTGTTTTGAAAGCGAGAATTAATTTTAAATAAATTTTTTCCACTTAGGTGTTTTTAATTTAAAAAAATGGATTTCATATTTAGAATCAGGAGTCCCAAATTTTGTAGATAGGTAACTTTTATTTTTAGACATGTTGAATATTTACTTCAGTAAATATTTTATTTACCATGGTTAAAGGGTAAATTCAGAAAATAAGGGTAAAAAAGAATATTATAATAGTAATTAATTACCCTAAAACGTTTCCTAACACTATTGGTTGATACAAGTCTGACCATGGGCATCTTTGGGTCGATTTTGGGGACCCCAGGGATCCACTTGTAAGTGATAATGACACTTTATATATATTAAGTTAAAGTAAATACAAAAATGACTTAAGCAAATATATTTTAGAAAAATATTTTTTACATAGTGTTATATATGTTATATTTTCTACGATAAATATTTATTATAAATTTAAAAATATTTCTTAAATAATCGTTTTTTATTTACAATTTTTAGACTTTGAATAATTAAATTTATTTATGACACCATAATGATGCAGTATTTTCTTTATTAATGAAAGAATCAAAATATTAGTATTATAAATATTTAAATAAATACAATTTGAAAGTTTTGATGCCATCAAAGACTTTTATTGGTTAATATGACATGTTTTTATTTCTTAAATGAATTTTGTTTGAATTAATAATGTTGTTAATAGTTTAACAAAAATCAATTATTAAATATTCTCAAAATTGACATAAATGAGTTTTTAAAACAAATATTATATTATTAATTTATATTTTATTCCTAAAAATATAAGGATCGAGAAAATGGCTTATATCATGATAGGTGTATCATTAATTGACCACATGGGTGTCGTTTTGATGTATGTAGTAAGTTTATTAACTATATAATATAAAAATACAAAGAGACATGATAAATGTCAAACTAATTAACTAAGAGTTAAAACTAAAAGATAAGGTTAATAAAGTGACCCAAACCTATCAAAAACCTATTGGTTGAGTGGTTTTCTACCCATACCCACCTTATCCTTAAAATAATATACTTTTTATCCATTATAAACCGAATATGAATTTATTATAAAATAATATTTCTAACTTTTCATAAGGTGCCTCTCACCCCTCTTATAAAAGGGCACTCCCACTTACCTCTAATACACACATTCAAAGCCATTTGCCTCGTCCACCCCCTACCCAAATATTCTCTCAACTTCTCTCACTTCATTCTAGAGGCCGTCGTTTGATCAGAAATCCAACCTATGGATCCCTTCTGATCAAATCAATAATAATAACCTGAAGAAGAGGTAATGTTTTCACCACCCTATTTCAAGTTCCTTTCACCTTAAACTTCTTATTTCTTTGTAATTACCATTATAAAATAATAAATATAGTATCTTATATATACTGTGATGTTATTATAAATATGGCACAACCATATTCAGTATTCTATCCATCCTTTGAATGACATGTCACCATATGTGCATACATACGTCTTACCGTCTCCACATCCTGGTGTAATTGTTATTAAAAACATTATTATTTTGATGGGTATGATAATGATGTGTAATTGAATTAAATAATAAATATACCATTATAATGATTATATATATATGATATAACATCCAACAATATATGAATTTAGTATCAAAAGATTGATGTTGTCGCTCGTGTGTACGTACGGACTATCGTCTCCACGAATGAGATGAGATTCATTCCCCATTGTATCCATTCATGAATAATTCTAAATTGATGATTAAAAATAATGTTTAAGGACTTGATATCATTCTGGATATGAATAATATACAACCTATACATAAAAAACACGGCTTATGTATTAAAACATATAAAATAAAATGAGTAAGTTAACACCAGAAATGACGATAATACAAAGATATTATTTACAAAAAAATATTAAAAGATCATATATTATATCATATTAATGTATATGATTATTGTATAATTAAATAAAAATTATTTCACCATTATAAAGGAGGTTAACCTACCCTCGACCAAGTAAATGTTCAAGGTAAGGGTTAATTCTGCAATCTCTTTATTATCCGAGGTTGTTTATACATAATTATCTACTGGGAACTCTTTATCATCCACATCCATGTTTCATACAAATGTATTTCAAAAAAAATTTACTATTTATTAGAAAATGTGTTAAAGTCATTTGTACCATTGTTTGACTTTTTATAAGATGTTTATAAAGGAATCTTTTTGTCGTTTTCCAAAAAAGGTCATTTTAAGCTTTTCAAAAAAATTAAGGTAAGAATGTTTTTTTACCTTATACAGCGGGTGAGGCTATTTTACACCTTTATAAAATCATCGAAGCTTCCCTTACAAGATTATAATAATATTTTCAATCTAAATATTTTCTTTTACAATTATCTGACTCTTAAATGATTTCAAAAAAGAAATATTTCTCTCAAATAGTTTTGATTTCATCTATGTCAACATCATTTTAAATGGTTTAATTATTTATTCTTCTAAACCAGTATCATTAATGTCCATGTTTTCAAAATGGTTTTACAGATTTATTTAAATGGACATGAATATTTTAGAATGTTAATTACATTAAAAAGGTTCAAAGTGGAATGAGACACTTTGATTCAAAAATGTCTTTAAATGTCTTTATTTCTAAATTTTGTGACTTTTAAATGTTTTCATGAAAAGGGATATTTCAGTCAAGGAGTTTTAAAAATCACTTCCATCTATGAAAAATCCTTTATTGGATTTTAAACTTTTTTTGAAGTTGATTTATTATGATACAAAACTGTTATTTTGTATTGAAGGATTTCTGATATGTTTGATTGTGGATTTTCTATTTCTATAGCATTCATGGTTTATTTGCAATGTATTGACAATTATTATGATAGTTTTAATACGAATGTTTATTATATGTTAAAAATATTCATATGAGGAATGTATTCAACTTAGTATGTGAAGGGTGGAGCCCGCTATAGCTCCTTGATTCATCGGTAGGTCTAATGAGAAACCTAGATGTGGAATTTGCCGAGGCCCTTTCCCAATTTGATATATGGTTTTAGCTGAGGCCTTAATCATTTTTAGGTGTATTAGACGAGGCATTGACAAAATGTTTCAGAATGTCTGGCATTATACATTCCCACATTATGGAAATTATAATAATGGTTCATGTGGTCATTCGACTAGTAGAATGCCCATGAATATGTTTTATTACGGCATTATTTACTCATCTCATATTACTGCCATAAAAATATTCATGCTTATTATTGGTAAAGGCATGTGGTTTCAATTATTCACCATGATTAGTATTTATGTTATATACCGCTGTATTGCTTACCCTTACTGAGAGTTTGAGCTCACCCCTTTCTATGTTTTATTTTTCCCAAGATTCGAAGAAGTGTATTGTGATTGATATGTAGGGTTAATCTAAGGGATTAATGGTGATCATAAAGGATTGTTTATGTTGTGTGGTATGTTATAAAGTGTAATGAAATATTCATGTATGTATTCTATTTTCCAAGACTACTAAACTGATTGGTCCTTCGGGACTTGATTCCTTGTAATCGTGCCAATGAATTATAATAATGCACCTACTCTGGGTAATAGGGGTCAGGGCGTTACACCAAACGTCAAACTCATAAAATTCAGAGCCCTTCACCTACAACAAAGTCTATTGATAGAAATTATCTAGAAAAAATTATAGAAAATAATTCCAAAAAAATATGTCATTCTCATAAGTCTAAAACAAGATATCGCAAAATTTATTCACCAATAATTATATCATATATGTTTCCAACATGGCTCTTGTAAAGTCCCAGAAATTTCAAGGGAATTTTTTTATAAATTCTTTATAATTTTACAAGTACACAGTTTCTGATGGCACTTGATTCTGAGGCCAGGTGTGCCCGGAATTATATTCTAAAGTTTGGTTCTGGTACGTTCAGTAAACGTACATGTGGGTTTTTCTATCTTTTGAACTAGTGCTCAGAATCAAAATCATAGGGAACCGATGAACACGCAACGCTGATATTTGCTTAAAGGTAACTTTACCATAGTTGTGTTTAAAGTAGGTTGAGAGTTAATATTTAGGGAAATAGAATAAAATAAATAAAATTTGTGGATCAAAATTTTATTTATCTATGTTAGTTATTTCCTCCCATGGGGATTTAGAGGTGGGGCCCATACCCAGTTCACCTCCCATGAGAGGATATTTGTGGGGTGGGGCCCACACGAACACCCAACCTTTTATCTCCACATAACTCTCTTCAACTCCCTTAACCCCTTGTTTAATTCTTGACAAACCCCCTTTATTTCTAAACTCTCCACCTTCCACGTGGTCATTAATATGACAACTCAGTGAATTAATTATTTTGTAAACCAGACATTAATTAATGATTTTGGGTGGATTTGAATTTTTTTTAAATGGCATGTAATTTTGATTAAAATAGGGGAAAGCATCATTTTAATATTTTCTTGGAAAATATTTTTGTGGAACCTTTGGAATTAAAAGAGAGCTTCATCCTTCCATGAAGAACGGCGCCCTCTGCGACGAAGAACACCGATTACCTGATGAAAAATGACGTTCCATCCTTTATCATCTCTGTAAAAAGTGAGAAGACACTGTTTCCTCCTCGGACGCACCCCGACGTCCACGGAATTGACGTCCATTCTCCGTGACGCCATTCTCCGCGACGCCATCTACCACGTTACTCATCAACCACGGCGCGACGACGTGCGATGTAAATTATCGAGGTAGGGGTGTACTTTGATTGGATCAACATTGAATCTTGTTTCCTTTTTGTTTTGTTTCTCTTTAACCACCTTCTACCAAACTAATGCAGAAACACTGGGCCAAACTAATATGTTACGAATCCTCCGCCATTATTGTGATTGTTGGTGGTTCTTCATGTTCTTCGTGGGTGAAGAACAATGGATTATTATGGGTTCTTTATGTGAAAAAATGGACCCAAAATTGAAGACTCAACATCACGGTGACCTAGAGGAGGTGCGACGATGATAGCGGGTGACTGTTCAGACTAGAATGTGATGTACTGTTCCTTGATCGTTCCTCAAGAGGAAATTCAAAACGTGTTTTCAGAGCCGATTGAAGCCTGAAAACACCAAAATTGACTTCAGGTCATCGAGGAGACCTACAGTCTGATGTTTTTTGATGAATGAACCGTCGGAATGAAGAACCAGCATCATGGGAGGGGCACTGGATAGAGGCATTGTTTTTGGAAAATTCTAGACTACACGGCATGTACGCCTGGAGAACACGCTGTGTAGTTCGGGGATTCTGTTTCTAGGCTTTCAGACATCTGATAGCTAAAACATGGCATGTGACCTCTGTCACATGGTGTGTACTCTCCACATAGCAAGGAGGTTGTGGCTACGCGATAGTCGGCATGTATTTTGAGAATACACAGACAGAGACAAAAATACATGGCCAAGAGGCACAGCGTGTACTCTCTGTGCAGAGTGGCAGAAGCAGCTTTGTGAGACTCGGCGTGTATCCTGAGGATACACATACATAGTGTGAAGTACAAAGTCATGTACTCTACCACACGTCCAAACATGGCCAGTGGTACAGGCTAACCCTTGTACCAATTACACTGGTCGGAGAACACAGGTTAAGGCTGGGTACGAGCACATGCCCAGCGTACATGGAGGTGACCCCAGATGTTTGGACATAGCGTGTAACCATACCACACACCATGTACTTTATTTTCTACACAACTAGCCCTTCGACATGGGTCGTTGCACATGGGAAGTACCTGAGGTCTGACTACACGTCATGTAACGTATACCAACACGCCGTGTACTTTTGGGGTAAAAGTCTTGGTCTTCTTGTGCACATACCTTGGTTACGTTTTTTTGGATTAGCCCCTATGAAGCGGCTTTGGTAATCTCATTGAGAAATGGTCCCTTGAGTAAACCCCATGGGAGTTCGGGGTACAGGTGAGATACGGTCGGGTTGGTTTGTACACAAAACCAACCAGGCCCCCGGGACAAAAAGGCTAATAAATCACAGTCCGAGCGTCCTATTGACGCTCCGTCTATTGCATTGAGACCCCTATAACATAGAGAAACTTTGAGATACATCCACCCAAGACTTCATGGCACATGGAGTATCAAACAGTATCTTGTGGAGCAGATCCTCCCGGAGACGAGCATACGGATTGCAGAGACCTAGTAGCTGTAGACCTGACGAGTGATTGACTGATTCGACTAAGAGTGATTCGATTAGCCCAGTGGATGGAGCGCCCGGTTTGGCAGTAGACCCATGGCGGATGGAGATCCTAGTTTGGAAGCAGACCCGCAGTACTCGACATAAGGAGTACCTCTGACGATTATTATGGGGAGATCCTGGTTTGGCAGCAGACCCACAGCGGAGGAGCGCCCGGTTAGATAGCAGACTCGTGGTACTCGATATGAGGAGTACCTCAAAAATTTAAGGTTAGTGAGTAGCACCTCAGAGTCACGATAAGGCCACTATACTCAACAGAGGAGGCGTTCTCCAGTAGTTGTGGTTTCGATAATGAAAATCTAGGTTTCAGATGAGTCAATGACCTTTGTGTTTTCCTCATTATTGAGATGGGTTACTTGATAACATAGGTATATGTATGGGAATATACCTAAGAAAAGGTTATCTATTGAGATTTTTCATTGTGGTTTATACATGTTGGATTTAGTGAGACCTTGAGGGTCTCAGGGTCCCTACTGAGTATCGTTATACTCATGCCATCATGGGCTATGCTCGCACCTCATTTTGTTGGATAAAGATGATGGACATCGCTGACTGAGGAAGAGTGGACGAGGTTTGGATGGTACCCGGATGTGGACACTCAGTGTGATGGCACACATATCAGACAGATAGATGTGGAGTGCTGAGTAGGACATCTGTACCTACCCTTCAGTAAGGAACCCATAGGACGATCCAAGAGCTGCATCACCATTCAGTTTTTTAACTTTTCAGTTTTACATTCTTTCAGTTGTAGCTGTACCTTTCTATTGGGATTGTATTTACGACACCTTTATACTATCAGAACACTTTTTTTCCTGCTTTACATAGCGTTTTCTTCCCCTTTTACTCTGGTTTTGTGTGTTTTGGTTTTATAAAGACAATGCCTTCCCTATTTTTAGGGAGTTATGCCTTTGGTGCTAGTCGCCAGCCCCTGGCCTATGGAAGGATGGCTTGGGGATGTCACGGCACATGCCCCGAGGATGGGTCGTGAAAAATCGGTATCACATGGAGGTTCTACCACAGAACTCTAGACTTTGATCTTTCTTTCATTGAAGTAATAGTGTTAAGAGTACCGAGTGTGGTTTTCAGTTATGGGTGTCCAGTGTTTGTGCGGCGGCTGACGTATCCATACACCAGGAACCTGACTACTGATTTTCGACTTAGTGCAAGAAAACCCTGCTTGCGTGTGTGTTTTCAAAAGTTTTTCTTCAGTCAACTCAAACCTGGTCAGCTCACCAAGAATAATCTTTTGATCGTGGAGAACCTGTTTCTTTTTCAGGATTTCTTCACCTATTCAGTCATTGCGGGTTCTGAGTGGGGATCGTGATGGTAGCACACCGAGCAGCGAGGCCACAGTGCAAGGTCCCATCATAGTGGAGGCACCAACGGTACCACTAACCGTTGGTCTACCGTTGTCACGATCCCCAACAGTAGAGGGTTCATGCCTCTTGAGCATGTTTCATGTGTTCCAGCGATAGAGGACTCTTAGACTTCATGGAGAGAAAGATTTTCAAAAGGTTGGGTACTGGATGGAGGGTGTAGAACATGTTTTCCACACATTCGGGACACCCACTGACTTGATGGTGTACCTAGCTGTTAGTCTCTTTCAGGGATCAGGTGAGATCCTGATGCTCAAGTTTTACGATGAGGTGACCCTCACTTGGGGAGACTTCGAGGGTCTTTTCAAGACAGAGTTTATACCACAACACTATGCTCTATGCGGGCTCAGGAGATACTACCCTCACCTAAAGTCTTTCTAAATATAGCGGATTCTTCTACAGCCATCAGTGGACAGATGGCACAGAGGTCCAAGAGGACGAGGCCAACAGGTGGGTGACCTCAGTATACATGTTCAGTTGTGCAAGGCACATGAAACAGAGATAGATATACAAGGATCAGTAAGTGCTATTCATGCGGTGGGCATGGTCAATTGTCTTGAGACTTCCCGACATTTCGAGCAAATGAGAAGTAGGAAATAGAGGAACCTATGAGACCGAGCCAGAGTAGCTACATGTGCAGCTGGTGGTGGACGACGCTTCGAGGTATTTCCACCACCACCACCCGGAGGTCCACCCCGACCGTAGAGAACAGATGGATATGGTATAACACAACTTTAGGTAGCTAAAGCATACAACTATGGAGATCCGGAAGCATGTGGACTAAAGTGGGACTAGTTACAAGCGTGGAGGTCTTTATTCCTGGTGCTTCTAGCCTCCTTATTGTTGTTTTTTGTGGTTGGTATGTGTCTTTGTACTTTGAGTTGTAGTAATAAAAGACACTTTTATTTGTGACGTTTTATTTCCTGCCTTTTGTGTGGTAAATACTATGATGTTCTGATTAAAATGTAAAATTGACCCTCACATTATAGATTCCTACTGGAGGAGACCCAGGGACTACACACTGATGCCGACAGTGTGGCACAAACCTTGGAGGCAAGAGTGACGGTTGGATATCTTGGTAGTAGTGTCTAGGACTTACGATGTTGTCCATGGAATGAAATAGTACCGTTCATGTCAGGATTGACTGTATTAGGAATAGAACGCGGTTCATCCATGGGATGAGACAGGATTTCTCTTATAGGAAAAAGAGAAATCTTAGCTGCTCTAGTAGGACCAGAGATGGTTCAGGATACGACGGAGAAAGTGCAGATTATCTAGGAGTGGATGAAGAATGCACAGAGAAGACATAAGTCATATGCTGATAAGAGTCGGAGACCACCAGAGTTAGATGATAATGACCATGTCTTCTTACGGGTCTCACCTCGATGGGGTCTACGGAGATTTGGACAGGGCGGAAAGTTATCTTTGTTTTTCATCGGACCTTTCCAGGTCCTTAGTAGATTAGGCAAGGTGGATTACCGCCTGGCCCATCCACCTCAGTTTCACTGGGTGTATGACGTCTTCCACATATCACAACTGAGAAAATACAAGCACGACCTAACCCAAATCATCGATCATGGGGAGCTATACTTCGATGTCGGGGTGACATTCATGGAGGTCCCAGTGGACATCGAGGATTGAAAAAAGGGGGTCCTACATGGATGATCATTTCATCTGGTGCGCATTCGCTGGAAGCACGGGAACCTCCAAGAGAGTACATGGGAGCGGGTGGCTCAGATGCATGGCCAGTACATCATTTTTATTTTTCTAGTGTGTGTTCTAGATTTACATGGACGTAAAGACCTGAGTTGGGGGTAATGTAAAGACCCGGACATTTCAAGGATTTTTTTTGTTAAATTCTTTTGTATTATACAAGTAATCCGTTCTTGACGGAACCTGATTTCGAGGCCCGATGTGCCCGGAATAATTTTCTGATGTTTTGTTCAGATATGTTCAGTAAACGTACATACGGGTTTCTCTATCTTTTGAACCGTTGCTAGGAATCAATATCCGAGGGCACTAATGAACTCTCCGCGCCGGTATTTTCTTAAGGGGACCTTTATCGTAGTTGCGTTTAAAGTGGGTTGAGAGTTAATATTTGGGGAATTAGAATAAAAGAAATAAAATTTGTGGATCACAATTTTATTTATCTATTTTAGTTATTTTCTCCCAAGAGGAGTTAGAGGTGGGGCCCATACCCACATAACCTCCCCTGATAGGATATTTGTGGGGTGAGGCCCACAAGAAGCCCCAAACTTTTATCTCCCCATAACTCTCTTTAACTCCCTTAAACCCCTTGTTTAATTCTTGACAACCCCCCTTAATTTCTAAACTATCCACCCTCCATATGAACATTAATAAGACAACTCAGTGAATTAATTGTTTTGTACACCAAAAATTAATTAATTATTTTGGGTGGATTTGAATATTTTGGAAATGGCATGGAATGTTAATTAAAATAGGGGAAAGCCTCATTTTAATATTTTCTTAGGAAATATTTCAGTGAAACCTTTGTAATTAGAAGAGAGATTCGTCCTTCCACGATGAAAGATGCACTCTTCAATGAAGAACTCTGATTCAATGAAGGAAAACAAAGCTCCATCATTCCTCTTCTCCACAACAAGTGAGGAGACACAACTTCCTCCTCAGACACACCCCGACATCCATGGAATCGACATCTGTTCTCTGCAATTCCAATCTTCGCGATGCCATTTTCCGTGACGCTCTTCTACCCCGGCTCGACGATGTGCGACGTCAATTATTGAGGTAGGTGTGTTCTTTGAATGGATCAATGTTTAATCTTCTTTCCTTCTTGTTTTTATTCTCTTTAACTTCCCGCTACCGAACTAATGTGGAGATACTGGGCCAAACTAACACGGTCCGAATCCTCCGCCGTTATTGTGACTTTTGGTGGTTCTTCTTGTTCTTCGTGGGTGATGAATAATGGATCATTACAGGTTCGTTATACAACACAACGAACCCAAAATTGAAGACTAAACATCACATAGAGCTAGAGGATGTGTGACGACAATAGCGGGCGACGGTTCGAAATGGAACGGGATGGACCATTCCTCGACCGTTCTTCGAGCAGGAATTCAAAACCTGTTTTCGGAGCCCATCGGAAGCCCAAAAACACCGGAACTGACTTCAGGAAATCAGGGAGACCTAGAGTCTGATGTTTCGGGACAAAAGAACAATCGAAATGAATAATGGGAATCAAGGGAGTCGCGCTGGCCAGAGGCGTCGTTTCAGGAAAATTCTAGACTACATGGCGTGTACACCTGGAGAACATGCCGTGTAGTTCGGACATTCTACGGCTCGGGTTTTGGATGTTAGATGTCTAACACACGGCATGTCACCCCTATTACGCGGCGTGTACTCGCCACACAACAAGGAGGTGGCCGATACGTGAGACTCGACATGTATTTTGAAAATACACGGACACAGACAGAAATACATAACCAAGAGGCATGACGTGTACTCTCTGCGCAGTGTGGAAGATGCAGCTTCGCGAGACTCAGCGTGTATCCCGGTGTTACATGGAAATTGTGTGTATTACACAGGCATGTACTCCACCACATGGCCAGAAATGTCCAGTGGTACGGGCTAACCCGTGTACCAATTACACAGGTTGCAGAACACGGGTTAAGGCCTTGTACGAGCAAATGGCCAGCGTACATGGAGCCTACCACAGATGTTTGGACACGACGTGTAACCATAACACACACCTTGTACTTCTTTTTCTACATTACTAGACCTTCATCACGGGCCATTGCACATGGGTAGTAACTAAGGTATGACTACATGGCAGGTACCACATACCCACACACCGTGTACTTTCGCGTAAAAGGCTTGGTCTCCTTGTGCAAATATCTTGGTTACGTTTTGTTTGGATTATCCCCTATGATGCGGAGTTGGTAATATCGTTGAGTAACAGTCCCTTGAGTACACCCCATGGGTGTTCGGGGTACTGTTGAGATACGGTCGGTTTGGTTTATACATGAAACCCACTGGGCCCCCAGGACAAAAAGGCGGATAACTCACAGACCAGGCATCCGATTGACGCACCGTCTGTTGCATTGAGACCCCTATGACGTGGAGGACCATTGAGATAATTCTACTTGAGAATTAGTGAGACTTGAAGTAACAACCAGTAGCTCATGGAGCAGATCCTCACATAGACTAGCATATGGGGTGTGGAGACCTAGTAGTTGTAGACCTAACGACTGCTTGACCGATTCGACTCAGAGTGATTTGATTATCCCGGTGGATGGAGCGCCCGGTTTGGTGGAAGACCCACGGAGGACGGAGCTCCTGGTTTGGAAGCAGACCTGCGGTAATCTACATAAGGAGTACCTCTGATGGCTATTAGGGGGAGCACCCGGTTTTGCGGCAGACCCACATCGGAGGAGCGCCCAGTTAGATAACAGACTCACGGTACTCGACATGAGGCATACCTTGGACGTTTAAGGTTAGTGAGAAGCGCCTTGGAGTCACGATAAGGCCACTATACTCGACAGAGGAGGAGTTCTCCAATAGTTGTGGTTTCGATAATGAAAATCCTAGTTTGAGCTGAGTCAATGACCTTTGTGTTTTCCTCATGATTGAGATGGATTACTTGACAACTTAGGTATATGTATGGGAATATACCTAAGTAAAGGATAAAAATTGAAATAATGTTTCTGTGGTTTATACTAGTGTGATTCAGTGACACCTTGAGGGTCTCATAATCCCTACTGAGCATCGTCATACACACCCCTACACGGGCTATGCCCGCAACTCGTTGTGTTGGATGCTGACCACAGACAGTGCTGACCGATACAGAGTGTAAGAGGATTGGATAGTACCCAGAGGTGGACACTCGGGGCGACGACACACAGAGCGTACCGATAGATGCAGAGTTCTGAGGAGGACATCTATTCCTACCCTTCAAATAGGAACCCGGAGGATGATCTGGGAGCTGCTTCACTATTCAGTTGTCTGTCTTTTCAATTATACTTTCTTTCAGTTGTAGTTGTACCATTGTATTGGGCTTGTATTTCTGGGAATTTTTTACTTTAAGAACACATGTTATACTGATGTATTTAGTTTTTTCATCCGCTTGTACTCTGGTTGTGTGTTTTTACGTTTTATAAAGGCAATGCCTTCCCAGTTCTTAGGGATTTACACCTTTGGTGCTAGTCACCATGACCTGGCCTATGGAAGGCGGGCTTGGGGTAGTCATGTCACAGGCCACGAGGATGGGACGTGAGAACTCTCTTCTCATTAGTAGATTCTATGTAAACAATAATAATATTGATGGATGGTATCCAAAACACAGATTCCTTAGGTCCACAATAATTATAAAATTTCGAAGTGTTTTTTAATTGAATGTTTATATTCAATAAAACATACTCAGCAGAGCCCACCCTATGTCTCGTTCCATCATCTTCATAATACGGGAAATGTTCACATGGAACCATACCTCTTCTCCATTATCCTATATCATTAGAGTTTCTTACGCCACTACTGGAGGAGTAGTATTGGGGATATCGTCATGTCTCCCAACTAGAATATGTCATATTGGGGAAATCACTATATAATGCAAAACAAATGTCTCAAAATACATACTATATAACTTCTAATGATTTCTCCAAATAAGACTATATACTCTCTTAAAAATTATATTTAATATACACTATCTCAATCGATATAATCACATCCCTTACACTACTTTTAACCATCCATACGGTCGGACATGGTCAACATGGTATAAAACAAATTAAAAAGTCACAAGTATATCATTATATTTGTTTTCAACTACAAAACCATCACAACAGAAATATTTTTTATGAACCATTATATATTTAAAATTTACCAAAACCAATAATTTTTATTAACAATTTTATGATGCATCATTATAAAATTCAAATAACCATTGTTTTTCTTCTTTTCCATTAACCCATTTTTATTATATTTTCTTAACATATATTATTTACATTTAATTTAAAATTTATGACTATTATATCCCTATCATCCAACATATCATTATCATGTGTGCCTACCATGATTTGTGTCACAAATATCCCTCATTTCATTTTATTATTCATTTCTGAAAAACCATGTACAGTTTTTTTGAGAAAATTCCTTTAAATAGAAACAAAACAAATCAATTTCATCAGCCATGGTGAAATATCATCGAACCATAACAACAAAAAACCATAACAATAAATCAACCGCATGAACTTGGTTTTTCCCTCATAAATTGATTAGATACTCCCATGATTGTGCATTATTGAAAAATAACTACATCTCCTAGAATATTATCTACCATTAATAAATAGTACAATAACATAAAAAAAGTATATGATACAACATTGGAACATCGTGACCTTGGGGACCCTTATCTGATGCCCCTATCTAGTTATCCTCAAGACATCAGGCACTCATCCCCTTATACAAGAGGTTTATGACTATTGGCACATTTATATAAGAACATATTGGGAGACTATAACTTCATTTTCATATTAATTGATAAAATTTAATGTATTCTATAAAAGAATAAAGTTAAACCATAATCAGGAATTAAAAAAGTCATCTCCAAAAATAGTGTAAAATACCACAAATAAAAAGTAAATATACTATGTGATGTCAGACAATGTTATGTGTAAGAGAGTCCCAAAATGAAGATAATTGATGAATCCATAAAACTAGAACTGAATCCATGTCCAGATATAGAATCCATGTACATCCATGTTCCCTAGATCACCCCATAGAGTACGCCCTTTTCAGTTTTCCTAATAAGTATCCATGAGGTCTTCTCGAGTACCCTATGGTGGCCCGAGTAGTGTATGAGAAAATATTTTTTGGACATTTCAAAATGGTCATTAAAAAAATCAAATGAAAACTGATAGTGCATACAGATTCATAGTGAATAAAAATATAAAATATTTTAAAACTAGTTTCATTAATTAACAAGTCTTACTTTAAACACATGCATCATTTGTCCATGGGATATCTATTTCAATAAAATTCACGACTTCCAATACATGTCATATCAACCATGAATAGGTGGAAATACCCAATTCCCCCACTTCAATAGAGAAAACATTAAAAAACAATAAAAAACATAGACAATGAAACCTCAATATATGTAATCATATCTAATTAATTCATTAAGGGTATATAGAATCAGTCCGACTCTATAAACCATGCATTTAGGGGTGGGGATTAGTTCCTGAGTCTATCCCAACTCGTGGTTATAGAACCTCATGTATAATACCCATCATAGACCACTAAGATATGTGAACTTGTTTATTTAAAAATTTAACACATACACTAATAAAAAATAGTATATCCTCAACATTTATACCATCTTCATACCTTAATCCATTAAAATTTTTACATTTACATGCCTTCACCCATTAACATATTTACCACATACATACCACTACCCATTTAACTCAATAAAATTATACTAATATCCTTGTTATTCCTTGTCAAAAACTGGAAACAATTAACATTAGATTCATTTCCTAACTCATGACAACATGTTAAAATAGTTTTCTTGGGTTTTATATCATTAACCCATATATTCCATATTTAACAACCCACTACTATGTTTCATGGCACAACTCACCTAATAGGTGCCATTTTATATAGTTTATTAAAACACAATACATCCCACACGTATCATGAGTTGTTAAATTCAAAGAATTACCCACAAATTTAACAATTCCAACTATGGAAACCAAAAGGAAATCAAAACACCACATTATCACACCAACATACACATTATCTATCCCCATGACCATGCTATATAACATTTAAAACACTTAACATGATTCAATAAATGACTTCTCTCTCACCCATGGAATTTGATTCGAATTCAACCACCCTTTTAAACCATATCCTAGAATCCACTAGAAAAAATGGGTTTAGAGCATAACAATATTTACAATAATTTGAAAAGAATTATTCACGAAAAATAAAAAAATGAGGGGGATTTAAATGAACCATAGATTCAATCCTCACCCCAAATTAGGCTAAACATATTTGAAATTAGTGAGATCTCTCATCAGACTATTTAGAAGGAGGGTTTAAACACCCTTATATGTGGTAGAAAGTAAGGGGATGACAATCTGGTGAGAAAAGTTAATTTCTGAGAGGTAAAAAATGATAAAATGTATCCATATTTAATAAGGCTCATGGTTAGGCGACATAGTATCCCAAACCAAGAACCAACTATGCACCAACCTCTATTAAAGAGGGTTTTAGTTTATATTGACATTTATGGTGCCCATAGTGTTTAAAAAAATGCATTAGTCATTTGGGATTTCTCTATCCAATACCACATAGTTTCAAATCCCCCATTTCTCAGTTTCACAAACCAATCACCACCTCTATATGAAATAATGATTAAGGTGTATTGTTTTTATTATCCTTGATCTAGATATGAAAAAATAACTAGATTGACCCTTTTCGGTATTTCATGCCCCAAACATCTTGGATACCCCTTACCATCCTAAAAACAAAAGAAAAATTTCACAAACCACAATAAATGAAACTAAACAAAAATTGAAACAAATAAGTACATTAGAATAATTTATGATTATATAATATAAATCTTATTTTTTGGTTAGTAATATTATTAACCAACAAAGAAAATTCCATATTATAATGGTCATATCAATGTATTCATTTTTTTTTGTTTTCGTTATGTTCAGTGTTTTATGTATTTTATGATATTTAACCTAATTTTTATATATTAAAATATTAGGTTGTCAAATTCTCCCCCCTTAAAAATTTTTGTCCCCACAAATCACATTTGACATATTATTTAAAAATTTAAAATAAAAAAATAATATATTAATACAATTTTAAACTTCATTATTATTATAAACATGATGTATTTGAAAAAATTACTTCTGTAACAAAATTTATGAGTCCAAATATAGAAGAACATTAATGATTCGACATTGGTTGTAGTAACAATATAATCCTGACCATTGAACTAAATAATATTCTATATTATATTACGTAGATGCATGTGGTATTCATTTTCATATTTCCCCATATTTATACAATTGAATCTGTGAATAATAATGGATTATTTATTAACCTTTAACTCATGTTAATGAAGGAATTTCTATATATAGTTGATGAAAACTCCCATTTTATTAAAATATGTACTAGGGTGTTTCTTTACACAATTATCACATGTTGGAAAATCCAAATTAATCTTCTTCAAGTTATCCATTTTTTACACTTTCATCCCTTTCTTCAAATTCATTCATTTAGGGACATGAGAATGGGAGACTTAATTATCTTTTTTAAAAATAGATGATTCCATAACCTCATATGGTGATAATGTTTGGGATACTAATTTTTTTTGAATGATTTTTTATTATACATAAAAAATATATATATTAATCTTGGTATTTGATTAATAGTCTGTAGCATGCCTTTATAAAGACTTAATATTTTATTAAACCATAAAACACATTTCTCTTACTATTTTTGTAGTCTCATGAATATTTTGTCAATTTTATCTTTTTTTTATCATGAATATATTTTCCGATTAAAATATCAATAAAATATTACATTATATGATTTGTCATGAACCGAACCTGGTCGCCACTAAAAATGGCACCAAACCTAGCATGTGACAAGGCCGGAAGGGTGTTCCCTGTAACAACCCAAGATTTTATGAAAAATATTCTTTTTAATTTCACTAATGTCTTGTGTTGTATGCTACACTAAAAGGAGATTTCACAACATGCATCCTTGACTTGCCTTGCATTACACGCAATCACAACCTTCCTCGATAGCGTGTGTAGTATGCAATAACGTGTTTCACTATACAACAATGTGCTATTAAAATATTATTAAAACTAGCTGTTATGAATAGTAATAACCCCTTTTTGAAATTTTGTAAATTTTATTTTTCAAAATGGAATTCATTTTTGGATTCGTAATATCGAAATTAGCTTAGGGTGAAATTTTGGTACTTTTCGGATAACTTTCATTTTTTGATGAATAGTGAAAATTACTAAATTTTAATTAAAAACAACTTTTTTAATCGAAATAATTAATAGTGATAAATTATTTATTTGAGTGGTTTTAAAGTATATTTATAATATATTATTACAATTCAATACAATGTTGGTCATTGGATGTAATTTCACATTTACACCAGACATAAACAAGTGTTAATCTTTTGATAGTTATTATCTCTTAAAAACACGCTATTTGATGTGACAGTGGAAATTAATTATAAAATTAATTAATGAAACTTATATGTTGGGAATTTTGTAAAATAGAAATCATTTTTGAATTCGGAATATCAATTATAGCTTAGGGTGAAATTTTGGCATTTTTATGAAAAACTTCAATTTTTGATGAATAGTGAAACTACTAAGTGGTAGTTAAAAAATTAATTTTTCTTCTTAAATATTAATTTTACCACTTCTGTTAATGGAATTTCAAAAATCCGAGAGACACGGTTGATGTCAGTAAGTAAAATGTGGTTCAATGAGATGAAAATAATTTTTGGTGAATAGTAACTTTTTACTTTTAATTACCACGGTTAAAAGTTAATAGGGTAATTAACGGTAAAAATGATATTAATATTACCCTAACACATGTCCTAATCCTATTGGACAAGTGTATCTCGACCAAAAACAACTTTAAGTGTAAAATATTATCATTTAGGCCCACTTGGATTAGATTAGGACATTTATTATTATTTAATTCAAAGAAGAGTTAAAAGAGTTAAAATCAATGTTTATTTAATAAAAAAATTTTAATATAGGGTTATACATAATATAATTTCGACTATAAATATTAATTAGAAATATAAAAAGCTTTTCTACATAATGGTATTTTATTTGTAATTTTTATACTTTAAATAATTTAATTTATTTATGACCCAAAGATGATGCAGTAATTATCTTATTAATAAAATATTGACATAATTGATGTTTTAAATACCAAAATAAATGTAATTTAAGACATTTTATGCATTCCACTAATTGTCTAGGTTAATATGACATGTTAGTATTGATTTAATTAACTTTTTTCGAACTTATCATTCTGTTATGAGTTTTACAAAAATCAATTACTAAATAGTGTCAAAATTGACATAAAATAGTTTTTAAAACAAATATTATATTATTAATTGTTATTTAATTCCTAAAAATATAAGGTTCAGACAAATGACTTAGATAAGGATATATATATTAATAATAAACAACTTGGGGTTCGTTTGGCTTCATATAGTAAGTTTATTAACCATATAGTGTAAGAAAACAAAAAGACACGGTAAAAGTTAGATTATTTAACTTAGAGTTAAATCTAATTGATAAGGTTAAAATAATAACCTAAACTTGTCTAAATACTATTGTATGAGAGGATTTCTACCCATCCCCACTTTATCTTCGAAATAAGACCTTTTGGAACAATTATAAACCGAATTTGACCTTAATATAAAATAATATTTTGAGATTTTCCTAAGATGCCCCTTTCCTCCCTTATAAAAGGGAACCTCCTCCCTCTCCTCCTCACACCAATTTGAGCATTCAAGCTCGGCCAAACCCTGAAAAAATATCTTCTCCACTTCCCTAGTATCATCCTAGAGGTCGTGGTCTTCTTCAAAGGCCATCATTAGTTCTTTAAGTGGAGGTTAAGAAAAGGCGCGTCAAAAAGAGGTAATATCCATTACCGGTCTTTTTCAATTTCTTTCTTCTTCAACTTCTTCTTCTTTAGTTGTTTAAAAATAAAGTAATAACATCAGTATTTATTATATACTGATATGTTATTATAAATATGAAACAACTCTAATTAACCTTCTATCCATCCTACAGAAAAAGGAAATCACCGCGCGTGCGTACGTACAGAATACCGTCTCCATGCCGTGGTGTAATCTATTTTCCGCCACCACCGTAATTGGATGGGTATAATGGTGTAATGAGTAACTATATATGATTATTATAAAGTTATATTGATACTGAAATAGTATACATACACTTCAACACAAGTTCACGATCATGAGAACAATATCATCGCTCGTGCGTACGTACGGACTACCGTCTCCACGACGCGATGAGATTCATTCTCCACTTTAACCATTCATTAATGATTATAAAGTATATATAATAAGTAATCATTAAATATATGACATAATAATGATACTGTATTTATGTGTATATATATGTATGTCATCTACTTAATTCCATTCAATTCAATAAGGAAATGAAAACAACGTTCATGCGTACGTACGGACTACCGTCTCCATGAACGATGTATTTCTTTCCATTTACTGATTTATTATATATTTATATTCTGAATATATATATATAAATCATGTTTTATATTCTGGAATTAAGTAATCATGATCTAAGTAATCATATGAATAATTACAAGTTAAAAACACGAACGACAAATGAGACGATTTTACCCAAAACGCTACTTTAACATGAATTTACAAAAGAACGGGTAATATAAAGTCATAAGTGGAACATATATGATATAATAACAATGAATATGATTCTGGAATAAGTCAATAACATGATTTAAATCATTATACAGGAGGTTCAGACACTTACAAAGCAAGTCGGACCAAAGGTAAGGGAAATATCACAATCTCATTTTTATCCGAGATTGTTTATACTTTGAAATTTATTGGGGTGTATTTTATCATCCAAATACATGTTTCCTCAATATTTAATATTATTTCCATTCAAATACAATTTCTTAAATCCAATTTTACCCTTCGGTGAGTTTTTAGTAAAGAATATGAAAGGAATCTTTTGTCCTTTTTTCATACGAGGTACTTTTTTGACTTTTCCGACAAAAGTACGGGAAGGATGTTTTTTTAACTTATACGGAATGAATGGATTTTTAAAACATTATTTCCAAGAATATTCCTTTAAAAATTTTGAAGTTTATTTTTAATCAACTTCTTTTAGTTTAAAGTTGTATTACATGTTAAGAAAGGAAAAATGTTTTTGAAGCAGAAAAGATATTTTCCTCAAGAATGGAGTTCAAGTGTTTTATCAAAATTATTTTCCATCTAAGAAAATAAAGGGTTCTGTTTTTATCCCTATTATTACATTGATTTGATTATGTTGTGATGGAATTATATTTTTATGAATTCCTTTATCTTATATGAAGTGTTTTATGATGTTTAATATTCCCATTTTTATTACATGGGTTATGCAATGAGGTGTGATTTAAGATTTTGTGCCACACATAAGAATTGTATCATTATGAGATGGGTGGGACCTATATCTTCCTCCAATGCATTGGGTAAAGATTTTATATCTCATGAGATAGACATGGCTGGAATGGTAGGTTATACCAGTTCAGTGAAACAGGACTGAAACGAGGGTGACTCGGTTCAGAAAGGGACTTTGTCCACTAAGATAGTCTTGGCAATGAGTCTTGACTAACAAGAAATGATTCTCTATGATTATGTGTGAATGCCACAAAGTTTCATGTTTTAAGTTATGATTATTGTAATTACATTTCACTGCCATGATTTATCCCATGTTATGAAATTATGATCTCTTTTGCAGGTTAAGATTTCCAAAAGTTATGTGCTTGTGTATACAATGTGATTGATATTTCTTTTGTTTACCCTTACTAAGCATTTGAGCTCACCCTTTTTTGTTTTCTTTTCCCCAGGATATAAAGAAAGGTTTTAGGTATAAAAAGGAAGATCTTTATGGGAGATGTTGAAGATCTTCCACCATGATTAGAAGATTATATTCCGAGTTTCCAAAGACACTAAACTATTACGATCCTTGTGTGTGTCTGTTTTTGTTATGTACTAAGTATTCCGAAAAAGTAATATAATGTCCATGTACGTCAAGATTCGGGTCTTTACAGTTGGTATCAGAGGAAACGTTTAGTCAACCTTTGGAAACTAGGATGTGAAAACGTTAGATAGATCCCTAGAGATATTTCTAAGGTATGTCTAGGGATGTCCCTAAGGATAAGTATACGTATAGGTTATAGTACTAGATCTACGCTAACGATCATAGAATTAAACCTAAGATGTTAGATATTTAAGGTACTCCCCCTTTATTATGTTATTTTCCCTAGCATGATTTTTTCCTTTCACACTATTCTTTTTGGGTTTTAGACGATGGCTGGAACCCGAAGGAACCGTGTTGATCAATGCAATGGACAATGCAATGATTGTCCTCCTGAACAAAGAAATGTTATGGGAGATGGAGTGAAAAATCTTATTGTTATCCTTACACAAGCTATGAATCATTCTGGACTTCCAAATGAGCAGAGAAGGGAACAATATTCTATTGAGTCCTTCATGAGGCAACATCCACCTTCTTTCAGTGGGACTTCTGATCCACTTGTTGCTGAACAATGGATCAGTACCACTGAAAGGATATTTTCAGTTCTTCAATGTTCTGAACATGATAATGTCATCTTAGCAGTATATCGTTTGGAAGTTAAAGATGATCAATGGTGGAATCTTATCAAGAATACAAGGCTAAGAGATGAAATTGAGTCCATGGAATGGGACGAGTTCAAGAACATGTTTTTCAGTAAGTACTTCCATCGTATTTTTCGAACAAAGATGGAAAAGGAGTTTCTTGAGCTGATGTAGAAGGATGATGAATCTCTTGGTATATACGAAGCAAATTTTACAAGACTTGCAAGGTATGCATCTGGAATTATCATCCATCATGAAAGTAATGTTGATCGATTTTTCAGTGCTTAAAACCAATTCCTCGAAGGGCATTAGCTATAAGAGACTTCAGTAGCTATGAAGAAATTGTTCATTGAGCTATCAAGGTAGAAATGGAAGTTGGTGTTACATATCCATCTCATGGTTTTGACAAGAAACGAAAGATGGAATTCAAGAAGAAATCTCAAAATAATGGTGAAAAGAAGATGAATGTTTCCTTATGCACAAAGTGTGGAAAGAAGCATGGTGGAGATTGTCTTAAAGGGGCTAGAAAATGTTTTAAGTGTGGAAAAGAAGGTCATCGAGTAGCTGAGTGTCGAAGTAATGGAAAAAGGGATTCTAATGATGTGAATAAAGCAAACACTACAGAGAACGCACAACCAACACTTCAATGCTTCAAGTGCTCGGAAATGGGGTATTATGCTAATAAATGCCCTAATCCAAGGGTTAGTGGTGATCGATAAGAGAAACCACTGAAGGCATAGGACAAAGGGAAGTCACATGCAATCACTATTGGTGATGTTGAATATGAAAACGATGTGGTGGAATGATTAAGTGTTTATGTAATGGGATTCCAAAATAATGTGGTATTATAAAGTATTGGAATAATTATGTGTTGGTCTATTGTGGTATTCAAAGTGATTGATATATTTTTGGAAATAAGATGATATGCGAATAATGAAGGGAAAACAAGAAAATGAAATGTTTAACAGTATTCATGAGCTCATGATTGATATAAGGACTAAGTGATATCATGGTTTGAGTATATAGAATTTTGAGGATTTTGGCATGTGGAAAGTGTTAACTTTTCACTACATTCATGTTTTCACTAAGGTTCAATGGGAATTCAAGAGAATACATGATTAAGGCCATTGAATGTTTGGAATGTGACCAACAAGACATATCTTATGATATATGGGGATCAACGATGGTATTAAATCTCTAGTAATCGTTTTCACTATATTATGACAATGGAATGCAGTATTATGGATAAGCCTAAAGAATAGAATGGATTATGTTGAACATAAATTAGTATTATTTAAGGATAGAAGTTCTTTTTTCGATATTATTGATGGGATGTTATAGTAATGTAGTTTTAGAAAAAGGACAACCTGCAGGATGAGCGACAACCCATCGCGTCGGACAAGGCTCTGGGAATTGAACCCACAACTGAAGTGCGACTGGCCTTTATCGCCTACCACTGGCCTACAGGAAGTCCCTGTTTAGTAGAAACTAGTTTTATTTTATTAAGAAGTATGATATATGAAGTATAAGTCCATTTTAGGAACCATATATGATTAATCTCACTATAGATCGACTTATGTATATAATTTTTGCTAACCTTTTGTATGACAGATGGAATGACCCATCATTCTATCACATGATCTGTTAACACTTCACGAATAACAAATTCAACTTAATTTATTTAAGAGATGAAGTGGAAATTGTTCAAGGCACGAACAATAGTGAGATTGTACCAAAATAAAGTAAGTATTTATTCTAATTCAAATTATTTAACTTTAGGGAAACGATCTTGAAAACCAAAAATGTTTTCCTAGTTCTCTTATATCTAATTAATCAGATGGTACCTTAGACCGTCACAAATTTATGGTTTTGTGATTGCTAGCTTTTCCATAGCCATGTTCTCTACCACTCTCAATCAGAACATGATGGTTAGATTTTTCTTTCATATCCATATTTTCACCTAAGTGGAAACCCAGTGATTAGTTTATTTGGGTAACTGTTACGTTTCATACTTTCGTTTTTAAAGATTGGTTTTGGTATTCCTTTTTACGATGTGGGTTTCGATTAAAGAAACATTCGAATAGTAAACCATTTATTACCCCGACGAATTTTGAGGGTGAAATTCATTTTAAGGGGGGTAGAATGTAACAGCCCAAGATTTTATGAAAAATATTCTTTTTAATTTCACTAATGTCTGGTGTTGTACGCTACACTAAAATGAGCTTTCACAACACGCATCCTTGACTTGCCTTGCATTACACGCAATCACGACCTTCCTCGATAGCGTATGTAGTACGCAAAAACGAGTTTCACTAAACAACAATATGCTATTAAAATATTATTAAAACTAGCCATTATGAATAGTAATAACCACTTTTTGAAATTTTTTAAATTTTATTTTTCAAAATGGAATTAATTTTTGGATTCTTAATATCGAAATTAGCTTAGGGTGAAATTTTGGTACTTTTCGGATAACTTTCATTTTCTGATGAATAGTGAAAATTACTAAATTTTAATTGAAAACAACTTTTTTAATTGAAATAATTAATAGTGATAAATTATTAATTTGAGTGGTTTTAAAGTATATTTAGAATATATTTTTACAATTCAATACAATGTTGGTCATTGGATGTAATTTCACATTTACACCAGACATAAACAAGTGTTAATCTTTTGATATTTATTATCTCTTAAAAACACGCTATTTGTTGTGACAGTGGAAATTAATTATAAAATTAATTAATGCAACTTATATGTTGGGAATTTTGTAAAATAGAAATCATTTTTTAATTCGGAATATCAATTATAGCTTAGGGTGAAATTTTGGCATTTTTCTGAAAAACTTCAATTTTTGATGAATAGTGAAACTACTAAGTGGTAGTTAAAAAATTAATTTTTCTTCATAAATCATAATTTTACCGCTTCTGTGAATGGAATTTCAAAAATCCGAGAGACACGGTTGATGTCAGTAAGTAAAATGTCGTTCAATGAGATGAAAATAATTTTTGGTGAATAGTAACTTTTTACTTTTAATTACCACGGTTAAATGTAAATAGGGTAATTAAGGGTAACAAAGATATTAATATTACCCTAACACATGTCCTAATCCTATTGGACAAGTGTATCTCGACCAAAAACAACCTTAAGTGAAAAATATTGTCATTTAGGCCCACTTGGATTAGATTAGGACATTTATTATTATTTAATTCAAAGAAGAGTTAAAAGAGTTAAAATCAAAGTTTATTTACTAAAACATTTTTAATATAGGGTTATACATAATATAATTTCGACTATAAATATTCATTAGAAAGCTAAAAATATTTCCTACATAATGGTAGTTTATTTGTAATTTTTATACTTTAAATAATTTAATTTATTTTTGACACAATGATGATGCAGTAATTATCTTATTAATGAAATATTGACATAATGGATGTTATAAATACCAAAATAAATGCAATTTAAGACTTTTTATGCATTCCACTACTTTTCTAGGTTAATATGACATGTTAGTATTGATTTAATTAACTTTTTTCGAACTTATCATTCTGTTATGATTTTCACAAAAATCAATTACTTAATAGTGTCAAAATTGACATAAAATAGTTTTTTAAAAAAATATTATATTATTAATTGTTATTTAATTCCTAAAAATCTAAGGTTTGTCCAAATGACTTATATAAGGATAGATATATTAATAATAAACAACTTGGGGTTCGTTTGGCTTCATATAGTAAGTTTATTAACCATATAGTGTAAGAAAACAAAAAGACACGGTAAAAGTTAAATTATTTAACTTAGAGTTAAATGTAATTGATAAGGTTAAAATAATAACCTAAACTTGTCTAAATCCTATTGGATGAGAGGATTACTACCCATACCAACCTTATCATCGAAATAAGACCTTTTGGAACCATTATAAACCGAATTTGACCTTAATATAAAATAATATTTTGAGATTTTCCTAAGATGCCCCTCTCCTCCCTTATAAAAGGGCACCACCTCCCTCTCCTCCTCACACCAATTTGAGCATTCAAGCTCGGACAAACCCTGCCAAAATCTCTTCTCCACTTCCGTAGTATCATCCTAGAGGTCCTGGTCTTCTTCAAAGACCATCCTTAGTTCTTTAAGTGGAGGTGAAGAAAAGGCGCGTCAAAAAGAGGTAATATCCATTACCGATCTTTTTCAATTTCATTCTTCTTCAACTTCTTCTTCTTTAGTTGTTTCATGATAAAGTAATAACATCAGTATTTATTATATACTGATATGTTATTATAAATATGAAACAACTGTAATTATCCTTCTATCCATCCTATGGAAAAAGGAAATCACTGCGCGTGCGTACGTACGGAATACCGTCTCCACGCCGTGGTGTACTTTATTTTCCACCAACACCGTAATTTGATGGGTATAATGGTGTAATGAGTAACTATATATGATTATAATAAAGTGATATTGATAATGAAATAGTATACATACACTTCAACACAAGTTCACGATCATGAGAACGATATCATCGCTCGTGCGTACGTACGGACTACTGTCTCCACGACGTGATGAGATTCATTCTCCACTTCAACCATTCATGAATGATTATAAGGTATATATAATAATTAATAATTAAATATATGACATAATAATGATACTGGATTTATGTGTATATATATGTATGTCATCTACTTAATTCCATTCAATTCAATAAGGAAACGAAAACAGCGTTCATGCGTACGTACGGACTACCGTCTCCATGAACGATGTATTTCTTTCCATTTACTGATTTATTATATATGTATATTCTGAATATATATATATAAATCATGTTTTATATTCTGGAATTAAGTAATCATGATCTAAGTAATCATATGAATAATTACAAGTTAAAAACACGAACGACAAATGAGACGATTTTACCCAAAACGCTACTTTAACATGAATTTACAAAAGAACGGGTAATATAAAGTCATAAGTGGACCATATATGATATAATAACAATGAATATGATTCTGGAATAAGTCAATAACATGATTTAAATCATTATATAGGAGGTTCGGACACTTACAAAGCAAGTCGGACCTAAGGTAAGGGAAATATCACAATCTCATTTTTATCCGAGATTGTTTATACTTTGAAATTTACTGGGGTGTATTTTATCATCCAAATACATGTTTCCTCAATATGTAATATTATTTACATTCACCTACAATTGCTTAAATCCAATTTTACCCTTCGGTGAGTTTTTAGTAAAGAATATTAAAGGAATATTTTGTCGTTTTTTCGTACGAGGTACTTTTTTGACTTTTCCGGCAAAAGTACGAGAAGGATGTTTTTTTTAACTTATACGGCATGAATGGATTTTTAAAACCTTATTTCCAAGAAGCTTCCTTTAGAAATTTTCAAGTTTATTTTTAATCAACTTCTTTTAGTTTAAAGTTGTATTACATGTTAAGAAAGGAAAAATGTTTTTAAAGCAGAAAGGATATTTTCCTCAAGAATGGAGTTCAAGTGTTTTATCAAAATTATTTTCCATCTAAGATAATAAAGGGTTTTGTTTTTATCCCTATTATTACATTGATTTGATTATGTTGTGTTGGAATTATATTTTTATGAATTTCTTTATCTTATATGAATTGTTTTATGATGTTTAAGATTCCCATTTTTATTACATGGGTTATGCAATGATGTATGATTTAAGATTTTGTGGCACACATAAGAATGGTATAATTATGAGATGGGTGGGACCTATATCTCCCTCCAATGCATTGGGTAAAGATTTTATATCTCATGAGATAGACATGGCTGGAATGGTAGGTTATACCGGTTCAGTGAAACAGGACTGAAACGAGGGTGACTCGGTTCAGAAAGGGACTTTGTCCACTAAGATAGTCTTGGCAATGAGTCTTGACTAACAAGAAATGATTCTCTATGATTATGTGTGAATTCCACAAAGTTTCATGTTTTAGGTTATGATTATTGTGATTACATTTCACTGCCATGATTTATCCCATGTTATGAAATTATGATCTCTTTTGCAGGTTAAGATTTCCAAAAGTTATGTGCTTGTGTATACGATGTGATTGATATTTCTTTTGTTTACCCTTACTGAGAATTTGAGCTCACCCTTTTATGTTTTCTTTTCCCCAGGATATAAAGAGAGGTTTTAGGTATAAAAAGGAAGATCTTTATGGGAGATGTTTAAGATCTTCCACCACGATTAGAAGATTATATTCCGAGTTTCCAAAGACACTAAACTATTATGATCCTTGTGTGTGTGTGTTTTTGTTATGTACTAAGTATTCCGCAAAAGTAATATAATGTTCATGTACGTCAAGATTCAGGTCTTTACATTCCCTATTCCCACAGTCTAGAACAAGTGCACCGGTATCAAATAATTAGGTTGAGGAACGATTTACCTGAGTATTAAAGCATAAACCTTAAAAAAAATCCATTATATATATTCTGAAATTTATATCCAAACAAGTCTTAAGAAAAAAAGAAATGAATACATTGGATTAAATACAATAAAAGTGGTCCAAATACAAAAAATGGCAACAGAATGACATCCCCAAGGACTCCACATGACAAGGGGTTTATCACCCGCAAGTCATCTCCAAAACTCTACCCCAGCGATGGGGACTAACACCCTGTACCGCCATCACCCTTGGACTTTCCTTTACCTGATTCAAAAATAATAATATCTAAATACACCCTAGGGGTGTTTTTAGGGAGTGAGCATAATACCAATAGGATACCACCCAATGATTCCAAGTTTCATGCAATACAAGGTAAAAAACAAGTAGTTTAAATATGCAATGAAAAGCGGCGACAAATTCCAGGAAATGAAACTATAAATTGAAACAAAATCAAGATAAACAATTCAGAATGATAAAACATTTAAATAGGCATGTTACCTACTGAAATATAATTCAAAATACACACAAATACAAGGGAAAATTCCACAAATCCAATGAGAAAAAAAATCGGGAGCATCCCTAGGCACTAGATAGTCTCAGGACCCATGTACCTCTTACCTCGATGTAATGTAACCATAGTAAAACCCGTTATCATGTACAAGACACTACTAGGGAACATACCAATAACCTAGTGGCCCCTAATCATCATCCACATAGTTCAGGTATAGTTTTCTTTATCCATGTGCTAGGTGAAACAAGGACAAAACCCATCTGGTCCAGTAGCCGTACTAGTACACATCCGCCCCACCTAGATACCCGGGCTTCCCCGTTTGTGCTCAAACAATTTCAGAATTTAACACATATCAATTTTAATGTAAAACACCTCTACTTGTAACATAAACCAAATACAATATCTATCCCATTTTATACAACTTGAAACATACACCAAACACTTTGAATTTGAATCCAACAATTTCTCAAAATCCCGTGTTGTTTTGCACAAAAAACCCCTTAAGAAACCCACTTGTGCACTATGTTCACACATTTAAGTTACCAAAATAGTAATTTCATACCAATACATTTCAATTAAAACATAAAATCAATTTTTGGGAATCCCCATGTTAATCAAGAAGTGATAACTTTGTAAAACCTACATTTTCACACAAAAGTGGAACCAAAAATTCACTTTCTTTACAAATACAATTAAAACCCATTTTTTCAGCAATAACCAAAGAGTATAAAAATTATAAAAAGTTTTTTAATCCTTATTACAGGTCAATAAAAGCAACTAAGTATTTAAGGTCATCCCCAAATAATCAAATAAAACATTTCTTTGGAAAACCCCTAATTTCACACTAAATTGGCATTTAAAATTCAATTGCAATAGAAACATCATTAGAACCAATTTTTGCAGAAATAATAAAAAATATAAACCTGAAAATATGATAAATTTAGCATGATAATACACAAATATTTCATCAACATTGGAATCACCTACCAAATCAAATGAAACCCTTGAATCCATTGTGTGAAAACACAAATGCACCACCGTCGCACCTCAAGAAGGTTAGATCAAAACTAAAAATAGAAAATTGGACCCATAAAACCCAAGGGTAAACCTTAGTTTTGACACCTTACCCTAAAATATTTTGGTACTTCATGTATAATGTAGGAAACCCTAAGAACATTGAATAAGACCCTACGAAAAATGAAAGAAGAACGAAATGGACTAACTTACATGAGAAATATTGAATGAATCTCCACAAAACACTAATATCTAAAATTGAAAATGGCCTAAATTAAGGGATTGTTTGAACAAATATTAAGAGGTCATTTAGGAACTGGAATAGAGGGAAAATAGTATTAATTAAGAGAGTTATGAAATAATTAACATACCTCTTCAAATATGAACGATTTTAGAAACCCTATAAAGTTAGTCCCTAAATCAAGATTCCTAAGAGCCCCAAAATGGGCGAAAAGAGTCTGGGGGCACGATTGGGTGTAATGGTCTCATGTGAGACTTGTAATCACGGAAAAATACATAATATTGAATACGTTATTAAATAAATAAAATTATTTTCTAAAAATGAATATGGGCTTCCGGGCATGCCCAATCCCTTAAATAAAAACCAAAATAATCCTTGGTTATGGATTTATAAAGGCTCAGAATTTTAATTGTGGTTTTACTATATCAGGGGAGGACATTTAGGTGTTGAAATGAGAGAATATTTACAAAAAATGAAGAAGTTATAAAGGAAAAAAAATTTAATTTTAAATCTGGAATTAGGATCACGATTTGGCCCAATTCATGAAAATGCACATATTCTACATAAAACCATTGGAATCCCCAAAAACAAATCATTAATGGAAATTAAAATAAAAATACATTTAAAATATGCTATGTATGTGGAAATTCTTCCCACCATGAACACTTTCCACCCCAGAAAGTCACATCAAGGCCAAAGTAACTATCAAACCCAACTAAGAAACCAAGAAGTACTCCCTCGCCAGGTTTCTCCACCAAAGTCCAAAACACCTCCAATGTTCAATGAAGGAAGGAATACTCTCACAAACCAAACTTACACCACTTTATTAAAACCATCAAGCACATTCCGGCTTTATCAAAAATGTAAACTCCTCAAACACAATCTAAACCATACGAATGCAATTCACCCAAACGAACAACAAATTTGAACAAGGTTACTCTTACCTTACTTTAAATAAACCATTGGGCGCTCTCAAGTCCCAACGTTTACTTCAGGAAGATGTTGGTAGCTAGATAGCTCCAAAAGATACTATCTAAACCAAGCCAAGACCATGGATAAATCTATGTTACTGGTATGGGGGGACAGAAATACGCTCCCCACCATAAGAGACAACCAATAATTTGTTTTCTGAGACAGAATCAGGACACTAATTGGGGGAGGCCTGAACGGACTCCCCAATACAATGGGTATACATCCATCGGACCATTACGAAAGAACTTATATAAGACACATAGTGGGTCTCCCCAACATAAGAACAAACCATCTTAACGGACCAGCATGGGGCAGTACAGAAAGACCCCAAAATTTGAAGAGTTGGGAAGGTCACATGGTTAGTCCGCACAATTTGGGAAACCATGCGCTAATAGTGTGGATCCTTCTATCCACATGGTTTTCTGGGGCATGGTCACTATTAACCAAGTGAAAACCATGTTCTCAACTAGTCTAGCCAAACAACCAACCATTCTCCAAAGACTCAATGGAAACCAATGGGGGAGGGAATGACATTGAGTGATGACATGGGTACAAGGCCCACCACCTATTTCCGCCGAACGTGAACAACCGAAGAAGGATAATGATACTAGAGGTTTAATCTCTTCATATCTTTCATATTTAGGATATTAATTTGTACAAGGTCTTAAATGACAATGTGATTTCCTCTAGCTATGATCCATCTTCTCTTTGAGACCCATGGCTCGTGCTCAAATGATTGAAGCATCTTCGGCCTCACAGTTTGTATTTGGAAACCCACTGAATGAGAATTCTTCTTTCGGTTCCACCAATAACTACACCGCAATCCTAGATATGTTTTCCAAACATAAAACATTCCAAAATCACTTTACACAATCCCGATATTTCACTGAAACAAGGGTTAAATAAGATGCACACACATCAGACCTTGTTTCTTTAGGTGAGAAACAATAGAAGTAAAGAACACCTACACTCACTATCCTCTAAAATGGACGATTTTGAAATTTTTACAAGGGATACATTCACCAAATATAACAGGGACTCTCATCGGATATCACGAAATTCACCTATATGATAAATTGAGCACATGACATTATAAGCCATCACTGAACATGAACATTGAGACTGATATAAACAATGCATGGAGAGGGACCTTATACAACATCCCCAAACAACACACAATTCTAGAAAGTGGCCAAAAATTTACTATCATGACCATATTACCCACACTGGTTGTTTAACATGTATTTATAAATCAAAGAAACTTCGAAGAACCCAAAGTTCTTCTTAGACACCATCGAGACACTCATCCACACTAACAACCGTAGACCACATCCACCTTCGATGTATCAGGAAACATAAGAAACTAAGGTCTCTTTCAACCTTCGATGAGAACTCTTCCTTTATTAGAGGATAAAAAATCAATGAAAGGAAAGGGTGCAGACTCAATATAAAAAACTCAAGAAAAAGATTCCTTATATTGATCAACTGGAGGGTCTTCAAAAGGCAAAACAATCCGGGTTGAACTTCTGTTGTGCACTAACCCTTAATGGGGCATAACTAATCCAACGATTCAACCAAAGGACCCAAACAAGATGGTCCATTGGTCATGATATACTACAATCCAGATACAAACACATGAAGGGAACCACCACAAGGGCATCCCAAAACATTTTTCAAAAGAGACCACTAATCGTCCCTACAACACAGCTTACCGACCAAACACAAACCCAAAACAATGTTCAAACTGGAGGGGATCTTGGAATCAAAACATCCCACAACATCAACATTAATAAAAACCCATAATACAAACTATACCAAACTATTCATCAAGACATCTTGTTTTTCATTAAAACCATTTCTTTGAAATCAAACGGTTTAGCAGTAAGCATATCCACCAATGGTACCCCATGGGCCTCACACATGCATGTTTCTGTTCCACACCGGGCACCCTCCTCATATCCATCCCAACAATCATCCAGTCATGCCATCAACCATCCATTACCCCATATAACTCCATCCATGTGGTTATTCATGGAAATACCAAAGGTTAATACAACGATTCTTTCCACTTTTCAAAACCAAAACGGTCAACCGACGCATTCTTTTTCTCAAAACTGCTAACCAGGAGATCCAAATCCCAATTCAAATATTACTAAAATATTAAGAAGGACACATCCAATTATATAATAACTCAACTACATGATATTCACATCAATTTCAAAACATCTCATCACAATAAAACACCCATTGATTGTTTAGAAAACTCTATCGGAAACACTTTCCAAAACCAACATCAATATAGATCCTGCTTTCAAAAGAGGTGTAAGCACACCATTTCCATTTCAAAAAAAATTCTCAAAATTCAGTTCCATAAATTCATTAACAAAACCATTCCATCATTATTTGAAAATAATATCAAAAAAACTTTACACTTCTTAAAACCAACTCACATTAAAACCAATGTTCCATGATTTCAAAACTAAAGAACATAGGACAACGTGAGAGGAAACTAGTTTTAATGGGTGACATGGAAATATGGTTGGTGACCATATTCCAATCACTTCACAGTCACATAGAGTGTTTTAGGGAAGATCCCCAGCTCCACATGGCTTTCCAGGCCCTGTGAGCTCACTGAGACCATTAACCCAACTCTCTTTTCATTTCCCATAACAATCATCAAACCAAGAAAACCAAAGGACTTAGATAAATCCCGACTTCCCCTGGAAACATGAATCCTATCATGCGGTGTGGTGGTCAAGAACATTACCCATAACTAGAATACCAATTCCCTATAATCCTAACTCTATGTTATCCTGACTCTTCCCGAAATAACATGACCCAAAGAGTTAGCATGAACCTCCTCTGATACCATTTTGTCACGAACCGAATCTGGTTTCCGCCAAACACTGCACCAAAACCAGCATATGGCAAGGCCCGAAGGTCGTTCCCTAAACCCATGGGCTGGCAAAAGTTCTTAGGTATCAAAAAATTAGGTTGGGGAACGACTTACCCGAATATGAAAGCATAAAACCTTAAAAACAATCCCAAATATAAATTCTAAAATTTATAGCCAAAAAAGTATTAATAAGATATTAACTTAATACATTGGATTAAATACAATAAAAGAGGTACAAATACAAAAAATGACAACATAAATACATCCCCATGTACTCCACACGACATGGGGTTCGTCACCCGAAATTCGTCTCCACAACTCTGCCCCAGCGATGGGGACTAACACCCTGAACCGCCATCACCCTTGGCATTTCCTTTACCGGAGTCAAAAATATTAAACTATAATTACACACTAGGGGTGTAAGTAGGGTTTGAGCCTAAGCCCAATAGGATAACACCCAATGATTCCATGTTGCATGCAATACAAGGTAAAAAATCAAGCAGTTTTAATATGCAAAGAAAAGCGGCGACAAATTCCATGAAATGAAACTTTAAATTGAAAAAACATTTCAAGATAAAACATTTAGAATGTTAAAACATTTAAATAAGAATGTTATCTACTTCAATATAATTCCAAAGACACCCAAATACATGGTCAAATACCACAATTCTAATGAGCAACAAAATCAAGAACACCCCTAGGAACTAGATAGTCTTGGGCCCCATGTAACTTGTACCTCGGTGTAATGTAACCATAGTAAAATCCATTCTCATGCATGATCCACTAGTAGGTAACATACCAATAATTTAGTTTTACTCAATAATTTTCCACATATTTTAGTTATAGTTTTTTTATCCATGTGCTAGGTGAATTCAGGACAAAACCCATCTGGTCCACTTGGCGTACTAGTACACATCCGCCCCACCTAGATACCCGGGATCCCCCCTTTATGCTCAAATAATTTAATCATTTAACACATATCAATTCTAATGTAAAACAACACTACTGGTCACATAAAACAAATAATGTAGCTATCACATTTTATACCACTTAAAACACATACCAAACACTTTGAATTTGAATAAAACAATTTCTCAAAATCCCGTGTTGTTTTGCACAAAAACCCCCTTAAGAAACCAACTTGTACACTATGTTCACACTTTTAAGTTACCAAAAAAGTAAATTCATCCCAATACATTTCAATTAAAACAAAAAAACAATTTTCGGGAATCCCCATGTTAAACAAGAAGTGATAACTTTGTAAAACCTACATTTTCACACAAAAGTGGAACCAATATTTCACTTTCTTTACAAACACAATTAAAACCCATTTTTTAAGAAATAACCAAAGTGTATAAACTTTATAAATAGTATTTTAAGCTTTATTACAGGTCAATAAAAACAACTAATTATTTAAGTTCATCCCCAAATAAAAAAATAAAACAATTTTTTGGAAAACCCCCAATTTCACACCAAATTGGCATTTAAAATTCAATTACAATAGAAACATCATTAGAACCAATTTTTTCAGAAAAAATAAAATGATATAAAATGAAAATATGATAAATACAACATAATAATACACAAATATTGCATCAACATTGGAATCACCTACCAATTCAAATGAAACCCTTGAATCCTTTGTGCGAAAACACAAATGCACCACCGCCGCACCTCAAGAAGGGTAGATCAAACCTAAAAATAAAACATTGCACCTAGAAAACCCAAGGTTAAACCATAGGTTTTACACCATACCCTCTAAAAATTTGGGACTTCATCTATAAGGGAAGAAACCCTAAGATCATTTTATGAACCCCTATGAAAAATGAAAGAAGATAGAAATGGACTATCTTACTTGAGAAATCGTGAATGAATCTCCCCAAAACACTAGTACATAAAATTGAAAACGGAAAAAATTAAGGGGATGTTTGAAAAAGAATTAGGAGGTCA
The DNA here is from genome assembly GCA_963277665.1 of Viscum album. Lineage (NCBI taxonomy): Eukaryota > Viridiplantae > Streptophyta > Magnoliopsida > Santalales > Viscaceae > Viscum > Viscum album. Next base: position 1,252,514,665 of record OY728157.1, on the reverse strand, counting down.
TTTAGGATCTTAAATGGAGGGAAAAGAGTATGAATTGAGAAAGTTATGGAAGAATGAACTTACCTCCTCAAATCTGGCCGATTTTAGAAACACTAGAAAGTTCATCCCTAAATCGAGCTATCTAAGAGATCCAAAAAGTGGGTAAAGAGTATGGGGTGCGGATGGGTGTAATGGTCTCATGTGAAACTTGGAATCACCGAAAAAATACATAATATTGAATACGTTATTAAATAAATAACATTAATTTCTAAAACTGGAAATGGGCTTCCGGGCAGGCCCAACCCCTTAAATAAAACCCACAATAAACCTTGGTTATGGATTTATAATGTCTCAAAATTATAATTATGGTGTTAATATATTATGGTAGGACATTTAGAAGTTGAATGAGTGAAAAATAAAAAAAATGGCAATGTTATAAAGGAAACAATATTAATTTTTAAATATGGAATTGGGCTCACGGTTTGGCCCAATTCATAAAAACACACTTATTCTATATAAAACCATTTGAAACACTAAAAACAAAGCATTAATGGAAATTAAAATAAAAATACATTTAAAATAAGCTATTTATGTGATAAATCTTTCCCAACATGAAAACTTTCCACCCCGGAAAGTCACACCAAGGCCAAAACAACTACCATACCCAACTGAGAATCCATCAAGTACTCCCTTGCTAGGTTTCTACACCAAAGTCCAAAACACCTCTATTGATCAATGAAGGAAATAATACTTTGACAAAAGAAACATAAACCACTTTCCTGAAACCATCAAGCACATTCAGGCTTTATCCCAAATGAAAACTCCTCAAACACAATCTGAACAATACTCTTGCAATTCACCCAAACGAATAACAACTTTGAACAAGGTTACACTTACCTTACTTTAAATAAACCAATTGGGAACTCTATAGTCCAAAAGTTTACTTAAAGAAGATGTTGGTAGCTAGGGAGCTCTGAAAGAGACTATCTACACCAAGCCAAGACCATGGATAAATATAAGTTACCGGTATGGGGGGACGCAAATACACTCCCCACCATAAGAGACAACCAAGAATTTTTTTCCGAGACAGAATCAAGACACTAATAGGGGGAGGCATGAACGGACTCCCTAGTAAAATGTGTATACATTCATCGGACCTTTACGAAATAACTTATATATGACTCATAGTGGGTCTCCCCACCATAATAACAAACCATATTAACCGACTAGCATGGGCCAGTACAGAAAGACCCAAAAATTTGAAGAGTTGGGAAGGTCACATGGTTAGTCCGCACTATTTGGGAAACCATGCCCTAACAGTGTGGTTCCTTCAATCCACATGGTTTTCTAGGGCATGGTCACCATTAACCAAGTGAAAATCATGTTCTCAACCTGTCTATCCAAACTTCCAACCATTCTCCAAAGACTCAATGGAAACCAAAGGGGGAGGGAATGACATTGGGCGATGACATGGGTACAAGGCCATCCACCTATTTCCGCCAAACGTGAACAAAAGAAGAAGGATGATGACACAAGAGGTTTAAACTCTTCCTATATTTCATATTTAGGATAGGACTTTTTACAAGGGTTTAAATGACCATGTGATTTCCCCTAACTACGAGCCAGCTTCTCTCTGAGACCTCTGGCTGGTGCTCAAATGAATAAAGAATCTTTGACCTCGCCATTTGTATTTGGAAACCCACTGAATTATAATTCTCCTTTCGGTGCCACTAGCAACTACACCGCAATCCCAGATATGTTTTCCAGAAAAAACACATTTCAAACTCACTTTACCCGATCCTGATATTTCACTGAAACAAGTGCTAAAAATATGCGCACACATCACACCTAGTTTCTTTAGGTGAGAAACAATAGAAGTAAAGAACACATACACTCACCTTCCTCCAAAATGAATGATTTTTAATATTTTACAAGCGAGAAATTCTCCCAATATAACGGGGACTCTAATAGGATTTCATAACATTCAAATATACGGTCAATTGAGCACATGAAATCATATGGAATCACCGAACATGACCATTGCAACTGATATAAACAGTGCATGGAGATGGACCTTATACAACATCCCCAAACAACACACAATTCTAGAGAGTGGCCACAATATCCTATTGTGACCATATTTCCCACACTTATGGTTTAACATGAATTTATGCATCAAAGAAACATCGAAGAACCCAAAGGTCCTCTTAGAAAACATCGAGACACTCATCCACACTAACAACCCTAGACCACATCCACCATCGACATATCAGGAAACTTAAAAATCTAAGCTCTTTTTCAACCATCCATGAGAACTCTCCCATTATAAGAGGATCTAAAAATCAATGAAAGGAAATGTTTTAGTGTCAATCTAAAGATCTCAAGAAAATGATTCTAAATATTGAACAACTGGAGGTCTTAAAAAGGCAAAACAATCTGGGATGCACTTCAGTTGTGCACTAACCCTTAACGGGGTGTACCTTATCCAATGATTGAACCAAAGGACCCAACCTAGATGGTCCATTTGTCATGATATACCACAATACAGATCCAAAAACGTGATGGGAACCACTGAAATGACATCCCATTTTTTTCAAAAGAGAACACCAATCGTTCCTACAACACAGCTTACCGACCAAACACAAACCCAAAACACAGTTCAAACAGGAGGGGTTCTTGGAATCAAAACATCCCACAACATCAACAATATCAAAAACACATAATACAAACTATAGAAAATTATTCATCAAGACATCATGTTTTTCTTTAAAACCATTTCTTTGAAAACAAATGGTTTAGCAGTAAGCATATCGACCGATGGTACCCCATGGGTATCAAACATGCATGTTTTTGTGCCACACCGGGAACCCTCCTTATATCTATCCCGGAACTCATATAGTCAATTCATCAACCATCCATCGTCCCATATAACCCCATGAATGTGGTTACTCATGGAAATAACAAACGTTAATATAATGATTCTTTCAACTTTTCAAAACCAAAATGGTCAACCAACACATCATTTTTCTCAAAACTGATAACAAGGAGATCCAAATCCCAATTCAAATATTACTAAAATTTTCAGACAGACACAACCATTTATACAAGAACTCAATTTCAAGATATACACATCAATTTCAAAACATCTCATCCCATTAAAACACCCTTTGATTGTTTAGAAAACTCTATTGGAAATACTTTCCAAAACCAACATCAATATAGTTCCTGCTTTAAAAATAGGTGTAAGCACACTATTTTCCATTTCAAAAAAAAATTATGATAATTTAGTTCCACCAATTCATTAACAAAAATATTCCATCATTATTTGAATATCATTTCAAAAAAAATTTACGCTTCTTAAAACCAAGTCACATTAAAACCAAAGTTCCAAGATTTCAAAACTAAAGAACAAAAGTCATTGTGAGAGGGAACTAGTTTCAGTGGGTGACTTGGACATATGGTTGGAGACCATATTCCAATATCTTCATAGTCATAGAGAGTGTTATAGGGAAGATAACCATCTCCGAATGGCTTTCCAGGCCCTACGAGCTCACTTAAAATATTAACCCGACTCTCTTTTCATTTCCCATAACCATCATCAAACCAAGAAAACCAAAGGACTTAGATAAATCTTGACATCCCCTAGAAACAAGAATCCTGTCACGAGGTGGGGTGATTAGGCACACTACCCATAACTAGAATACCATGTCCCTACAATTCTAACTCCATATTATCCTGAATCTTCCCAAATAACATGACCCAAAGTGTTAACCTGAACCTCATCTGATACCATTTTGTCACGAACTGAATCTGGTCACCACCAAAAATGGCACCAAACCCAGCTCGTGACAAGTCCCGAAGAGAGTTACCTATCCCCATGGACTGGAACAACTGCCCGGGTATCAAAACATTATGTTGGGGAACGATTTACGGGAGTATGAAATCATAAAACCATAAAAACAATCCATAATATAAATTCTGAAATTTATAGCAAAACATGTCTTAATAAAAATATTACTGAATAAATTGGATTAAATACAATAAAAGTGGCCCAAATGAAAAAAAGGACAACATAAAGACATCCCCATGTACTCTACATGACAAGGGGTTCATCACCCACAAGTCATCTCCACAACTCTGCCCCATCGATGGGGACTAACACCCTGAACCGCCATCACCCTTGGCCTTTCCTTTACCTGAGTCAGAAATTATAAATTCTAATTACACATTAGGGGTTTATTTAGGGTGTGATCCTAATCCTAATAGGATACCACCAAATGATTCCAAGGTTCATGCAATACAAGGTGAAAAAAAGAAGTAGTTTTAATAAGTAATGAAAAGCGGCGACAAATTCCAAGAAATAAAACATTAAATTGAAAACAATTTTCAAGATAAAACTTTCATAATGTTATTACATTTAGATATTAATGTTATATACTTCAATATAATTCTAAAGACACCCATATTAAAGGGAAAATACCACAAATTCAATGAGTAATGAAATTGGGAACACCCCTAGGCACTAGATTGTCTCGGGCCCCATGTACCTCGTACCTCTGTGTAATGTAACCATAGTAAAACCCATTATCGTGCACAATCCACTAGTATAGAACATACCAATAACCTAGTGGTCACCAATTATCATCCACATAGTTTAGTTAGAGTTGTCGTTATCCATGTGCTTGGTGAAACTGGGACAAAACCCATCCGATCCACTAGCTGTACTAGTACACATCCACCCCACCTAGATACCCGGTCTTCTCCCTTTGTGCTCAAAACATTTCAGCATTTAACACATATCCATTTAAATTAAAAACACCACTAATGGTCACATACACCAAATACAGTAGCTATTGCATTTTATACCACTTAAAACACACACCAAACACTTTGAATTTGAATAAAACAATTTCTCAAAAGCCTTTGTTGTTTTGCACACAAAACCACTTAAGAAACCCACTTGTACAGTATGTTCACACTTTTAAGTTTCCAAAACATCAAAATCATCCTAATAAATTTCAATTAAAACAAAAAATATATTTTTTGCAATCCCCATGTCAGACAAGAAGTGACAACTTTGTAAAACGTACATTTTCACACAGAAGTTGAACCAAAACTTCAGATTCTTTACAAACACAAATAAAACCCATTTTTTCATCAATAACCAAAGTGTATAAACATTATAAACAGTATTTTAAGACTTATTACAGGTCAATAAACACAACTAAGTATTTATAGGGCATCCCCAATTAAAAAAATTAAACATTTCTTTGGAAAACCACAAATTTCACACCAAATTGGCATTTAAAATTCAATTGCAATATAAACATCATTAGAACCAATTTTTTCAGCAATAATAAAATGATATAAACCTGAATATATGATAAATACATAATTCTTAAACACATAGATTTCATCAACATTAGAATCACCTACCAAATCAAATGAAACCCTTGAATCCTTTGTGTGAAAACCCAAACGCACCACCGCCGCACCTCAAGATGGGTAGATCAAACCTAAAAATAGAAAATTGGACCACGAAAACCTAAGGATAAACCTTAGGTTTCACACGTTATCCTCAGAAAATTTGGGACTTCATGTATAAGGGAGGAAACCCTAAGCACGTTGAATGAACCCCTATGAAAAATGAATGAAGAAAGAAATGGACTAACTTACTTGAGAAATCTTGAATGAATCTCCCCAAAACACAAGTAGATAAAATTAAAAACTGCCAAAATTAAGGTGTTGTTCGAACAATAATTAGGAGGTCATTTAGGAACTATAATGGCGGGAATAGATTAATAATTGAGAGAGTTATGAAAGAATGAACATACCTCTTAAAATCTGGCCGATTTTAGAAATCCTAGAATGTTCGTCCCCCAATCGAGATTCCTAAGAGCTCCAAAATGGGGGGAAAGATCCTGGGGCCGCGACTGGGTGAAATGGTCTCATGTGAGACTTGGAATCACCAAAAAATACATAATATTGAATATGTTATAAAATAAATAAAATAAATTTCTAAAACTGGATATGGGTTTCTAGGCCGGCCCAATCCCTTAAATAAAAATCAAAATAATCCTTGGTTATTGATTTATAAAGGCTCAAAATTTTAATTGTGGTGTTAATATATCATGGGAGGAAATTTAGGATTTGTAACGAGTGAAAAATATTAAAAAAATGAAAAAGTTATAAAGGAAAAAAAATTATTTTTAAATCGTGAATTGGGCTCACGGTTTGGCCCAATTCATGAAAACAAACCTATTCTCCAGAAAACCATTGGAAACCACAAAAACAAAGCATTAATGGAAATTAAAATAAAAAACATTTAAAATAATCTATGTATTTGAAAATTCTCCCCACCATGAAAACATTCCGCCCCGGAAAGTCTCAACAAGGCCAATTCAACTACCAAACCCAACTGAGAAACCAAGAAGTACTCCCTTGCCAGGTTTCTCCCCCAAATGACAAAACACCACCAGTGATCAATGAAGGAAGGAATACTCTCACAAACCAAACATACACCACTTTTCTGAAAACATCAAGCAAAATCATGCTTTATCCCAAATGAAAACTTCTCAAACACAATCTGACCAATACTCATGCAATTCACCCAAACGAACAACAACTTGGAACAAGGTTACAATTACCTTAATTTAAATAAACCATTGGGTGATCTCTAGTCCCAACATTTACTTAAGGAAGATGTTGGTAGCCAGATATCTTCAAATGAGACAATCTACACCAAGACAAGACCATGGATAAATCTAATTTACCATTACGGGGGGACACAAATACGCTCCCCACCATAAGAGACAACCAATAAATTTTTTTTCGAGACAGAATCAGGACACTAATTGGTGGAGGCCTGAACAGAATACCCAGTAAAATGGGTATACTTCCATCGGACCTTTACGAAAAGAACTTATATAAGACTCATAGTGGGTCTACCCACCATAAGAACCAACCATCTTAACCGACCAGCATGGGCCAGTACAGAAACACCCCAAAATTTGAGGAGTTGGGAAGGTCACATGGTTTGTCCGCACGATTTGGGAAACCATGCACTAATAGTGTGGATCCTTCTATCCACATGGTTTTCTGGGGCATGGTCACTATTAACCAATTGAAAACTGTGTTCTCAACCAGACTAGCCAAACTTCCAACCATTATCTAAAGACTCAATGGAATCCAAAGGTGGGGGGAATGACATTGGATGATGACATGGGTACAAGACCCTCCACCTATTTTGGCTAAACGTGAAAAACAGAAGTAGGATAATGATACAAGAGGTTTAAACTCTTCCTATATTTCATATTTAGGATAGGACTTTGTACAAGGGTTTAAATGACTCTGTGATTTCCCCTGACTACGAGATAGCTTCTCTCCGAGACCTTTGGCTGGTGCTCAAATGATTGAAGCATCTTCGGCCTCGCAATTTTTATTTGGAAACCCGCTGAATGAGAATTCTTCTTTCAGTTCCACCAACAACTACACCACAATCCCTGATAAGTTTTCCAGATATAACACATTCCAAACTCACTTTACACGATCCAGATATTTCACTGAAACAAGGGCTAAGATGATGCACACACAACACACCTTATTTCTTTAGGTGAGAAACAATAGAAGTAAAGAACACCTATACTCAACTTCTTCTAAAATGAAAGAATTTGAGGGTTTTCCAAGGGGGGGAATTCACCCAATATAACAGGGACTCTCATAGAATTTCTTGACATTCACCTATACGGTCAATTGAGCACATGACATCATAAGGAATCACCGAACATGACCATTGCGACTGATATAAACAATGCATGGGGAGGGACCTTATACAACATCCCCAAACAACACACAATTCTATAAAGTGGCCACAATATCTTATCATGACCCTATTTCCCACACCGGTTGTTTAACATGAGTTTATGCATCAAAGAAACATCAAAGAACCCAAAGGTCCTCTTAGAAACCATCGAGACACTCATCCACACTAACTACCATAGACCACATCCACCTTCGATGTATCGAGAAACATAAGAAACTAAGGTCTCTTTAAACCATCCATGATCACTCTCCCATTAGAAGAGGATCTAAAAATAAATGATTGGAAAGGGTGTAGATTCAATCCAAAAATCTCATGAAAAATATTCCTTATATTGATCAACTGGGGGGTCTTTAAAGGGCAAAACAATCCGGGTTTAACTTCAGTTGTGAACTAACCCTTAATGGGTCGTACCTTATCCAACGATTGAACCAAAGGACCCAACCAATATGGTCCATTGGTCATGGTATAACACAATCCAGATCCAAAAACATGAAGGGAACCACCACTAAGGAATCCCAAAACATGTTTCAAAAGAGACCACTAACCGTCCCTACAACATAGCTTACCGACCAAACACAAACCCAAAACACAGTTCAAATAAGAGGGGTTCATGGAATCAAAACATCCTACAACATTAACATTATCAAAAACCCATAATACAAAATATACCAAACTATTCCTAAAGATATCATGTTTTTCTTTAAAAGCATTTCTTTGAAAACAAACATTTTAGCAGTAAGCATATCCACCAATGGTACCACATGGGCCTCACACATGCATGTTTTTGTGCCACACCGGGAACCTTCCTCATATCCGTCCTGGCACTCATCCAGTCATTCCATCAAACTTCCATCATCCCATATAACCCCATGCATGTGGTTACTCACAGAAATTCCAATGGTTAATTCAACGATTATTTCCACTTTTCAAAACCAAGACGGTCAACCAACAAATCCTTTTTCTCAAAACTGCTTACCAGGAGATCTGAATCCCTTTTAAATATTACTAAAATTTTCAGAAAGACACAACCATTTATACAAGAACTCAATTTCAAGATATTCACATCAATTTCAAAACATCTCATCCCATTAAAAACCCTTTGATTGTTTGGAAAACTCTATTGGAAACACTTTCCAAAACCAACATCAAAATAGTTCCTGCTTTCAAAATAGGTTTAAGCACACCATTCCCCATTTCAAAAAAATCTGAAAATTCAATTCCAACAATTCATTAAAAAACCCATTCCCTCATTATTTAAAAATCGTTTCAAAAAAACTTTACTCTTCTTAAAACCAAGTCACATTAAAACCAAAGTTCCAAGATATCAAAACTAAAGAACGCAATACATTGTGAGAGGAAGCTATTTTCAGTGGGTGACTTTGATATATGGTTTGTGACTATATTCCAATCACATCACAGGCACATAGAGTGTTCTAGGGAAGATCCCGGGCTCCACATGGCTTGCCAGGCCCTGCGAGCTCATTGAGACCATTAACCCAACTCTCTTTTCATTTCCCATAACCATCATCAAACCAAGAAAACCAAAGGACTTTGATAAATTTGGACTTCCCCCGGAAACATGAATCCTGTCATGAGGTATGGTGATTAATCACACTACCCATAACTAGAATACCAATTACCTACAATTTTAACTCCATACTATCCTGAATCTTCCCCAAATAACATGCCCAAAAGAGTTAACCTGAACCTCCTCTGATAGCATGTTGTCACGAACCGAATCTGGTTGCCGCAAAAAACGGCTCCAAAACCAGCCTGTGAAAAGGTCTAATGGGCGTTCCCTATCCCCACGGGCTGGCACAAGTGCCCGGGTATCAAACAATTTGGTTGGGGAACGATTTACCAGAGTATAAAAGCATAAAACCTTAAAAACAATCCATAAGAAAAATTCTGAAATTTATAAACGAGTCTTAATAAAAAAAGAACTAAATAAATTGGATTAAATACAATAAAATAGGTCCAACTACAAAACTGACAACAGAATGACATCCCCAAGGGCTTCACACGACAAGGGGTTCATCACCCACAAGTCATCTCCACAACTCTGCCCCAACGATGGGGACTAACACCCTGAACCACCATCACCATTGGTCTTTCCCTTACCTGAGTCAAAAATAATAAAGTATACATACACCGTAGGGGTGTATGTATGGTGTGAGCCTTATACCAATATGGTACCACCCAATGAATCCAAGGTGCATGAAATATAAGGTGAAAAATCAAGCAGTTTTAATATGCAATGAAAAGCAGTGACAAATTCCATGAAATGAAACTTTAAATTGAAATCATTTTTCAAGATAAAACTTTTAGAATGTTAACACATTTGAATAGGCATGTTATCTACTTCAATATAAATCCAAAGACACCCAAATACAAGGGAAAAAACCAAAAATTCTCATGCATTAGCCACTATTAGTGAACATACTCACAACCTAGTGGTCCCCAACCCTAATCTACATAGTTTAGTTAGAGTTGTCTTTATCCATGTGCCTAGTGAAATAGGGACAAAACCCATCCGGTCCACTAGCCGTACTAGTACAAATCCGCACCACCTAGATACCCGGACTTCCCCCTTTGTGCTCAAACAATTTCATCATTTAACACATATTCATTTTAATGTAAAACACCACTACCGGTCACATACACAAAATACAGTAGCTATCTTATTTTATACCACATAAAACACACACCAAACACTTTGAATTTGAATAAAAAAATTTCTCAAAATCCCGTGTTGTTTTGCAAAAAAACCCCCTTAAGAAACCCAATTGTACACTATGTTCACACTTGTAAGTTACCAAAACAATAAATTACTCCCAATACATTTCAATTAAAACAAAAAATCAATTTTTCGGGAATCTCCATGTTAAACAAGAAGTGATGACTTTGTAAAACCTACATTTTCATACAAAAGTGGTACCAAAACTTCACTTTCTTTACAAACACAATTAAAACCCATTTTTGCAGCAATACCCAAAGGGTATAAACATTATAAACAATATTTTTATCCTTATTGCTGGTCAATAAAAACAACTAAGTACTTATAGGGAATCCCCAAATAAACAAATAAAACATTTCTTTGGAAAACCCACAATTTCACACCAAATTGGCAGTTAAAATTCAATTGAAATAGAAACATCAATCGAACCAATTTTTCAGAAATAATAAAAATATATAAACCTGAAAATATTATAAATACAGCATGCTAATACACAAATATTTAATCAAAATTTGAATCACCTACCAAATCAAATGAAACCCTTGAATCCTTTGAGTGAAAACACAAACGCACCACCGCCGAACCTCAAGAAGCGTAGATCAAACCTTAAAATAGAAAATAGGACCAAGAAAACCCATGGTTATACCTTAGGTTTGACACCCTACCCTCTGAAAATTTGTGACATTATGTATAATGGAAGAAACCCTAAGCACATTGAACGAAACTCTAAGAAAAATGAAAGAAGAAAGAAGTGGACTAACTTACTGGAGAAATCTTGAATGAATATCCCCAAAACACTTGTACCTCAAATTGAAAACCGCCTAAATTAAGGGGTTGTTCGAACAAGAATTAGGAGGTCATTTAGAAACAGGAATGGTGGGAAAAAAGTAATATTTGAGATAGTTATAAAACAATGAACGTACCTCCTCAAATCTGGTCTTTTTTAGAAACCCTACGAAGTTCGTCCCTAAATAGAGATTCCTAAGAGCTAAAAAGAGGGGGGAAAGAGTCTGGGGGCGTGGATGGTTGTAATGGTCTCGTATGAGACTTAGAATCACTGAAAAATATATAATATTGAATAAGTTATTGAATAAATAATATTAATTTCTAAAACTGGATATGGGCTTCAGGGAATGCTCAATCCCTTAAATAAATACCAAAATAAACCGTGGTTATGGATTTATAAAGTCTCAAAATTTTAATTGTGGTGTTAACATATCAGGGGAGGACATTTTTGAGTTGTAATGAGTGAAAAATATCCAAAAATGAAATAGTTATTGTAACAGCCCAAGATTTTATAAAAAAATATTCTTTTTAATTTTATTAATGTCTTGTGTTGTACGCTACACCAAAAGGAGCTTGCACAACAGGCATCCTTGACTTTCCTTGCATTACACGCAATCGCGACCTTCCTCGATAGCGTGTGTAATACGCAATACCGAGTTTCACTAAACAACGATGTGATATTAAAATATTATTAAAACTAGCCGTTATGAATAGTAATAACCACTTTTTAAAATTTTGTAAATCTTATTTTTCAAAATGAACTTCATTCATGGATTCGGAGTATCGAATTTAGCCAAAGGTGAAATTTTGGTACTTTTCGGATAACTTTCATATTCTGATGAATAGTGAAAAATTACTAAATTATAATTAAAAACAACTTTTTTTAATCGAAATAATTAATAGTGATAAATTATTAATTTGAGTGGTTTTAAAGTATATTTAGAATATATTTTTACAATTTAATACAATGTTGGTCATTGGATGTAGTTTCACATTTAAACTAGACATAAACAAGTGTTAATCTTTTGATAGATATTGTTTCTTAAAAACACGCTATTTGTTTTAATAGCGGGATTTAATTATAAAATTAATTAATGCAACTTTTATGTTATGAATTTGGTAAAATAGACTTCATTTTTGAATTCGGAATATGAAATATAGTTTGGGATGAAATTTTGGCATTGTTCTGAAAAACATCAATTTTTGATGAATAGTGAAACTACTAAGTGGTAGGTTAAAAACTGAATTTTGCATAAAACTTAATTTTACCGCTTCTGTGAATGGAATTTCGAAAATCCGAGAGACACGGTTAATATCAAGGACTAAAATGTGGTTCAATGAGATGAAAATAATTTTTTGGTGAATAGTAACTTTTTACTTTTTTTTACCACGGTTAATTGTAAATAGGGTAACTAAGGGTAAATATGATGTTAATATTACCCTAACACATGTCCTAATTCTATTGGACAAGTGTAATTCGACCAAAAACAAACTTAGGAATAAAATATGACCATTTAGGCCCACTTGGGTTAGATTAGGACATTTATTATTAATTCATTTAAAGAAGGGTTAAAATAGTTAAAATCAAAGTTTAATAAGTAAATCATTTTTAATATGGGGTTATACATAAGATAAATTCGACTATAAATATTCATTAGAAAGATAAAAAGATTTACTACATGATGGTATTTTATTTGTAATTTTTAGACATCAAATAATTTAATTTATTTATGACACAACGATGATGCAGTAATTATCTTATTAATGAAATATTGACATAATTGATGTTATAAACACCAAAATAAGTGTAATTTGAGATTTTTTATGAATTCCACTAATTTTCTAGGTTACTATGATATATTAATGTTGATTTAATCAACTTGGTTCGAACATTTAATTCTGTTATGACTTTCACAAAAATCATATATCAAATAGTGTCAAAATTGACACAAAATAGTTTTTAAATCAAATATTATATTATTAATTGTTATTGTATTCCTAAAAATCTAAGGTTCGGCCAAATGACTTAGATAAGGATATATATATTAATAATAAACCATTTGGGGTTCGTTTGGCATGTTATAGTAAGTTTATTAACCATATAGTGAAAGAAAACAAAAAGACACGGTAAAAGTTAAATTATTTAACTTAGAGTTAAATCTAATTGATAAGGTTAAAATAATACCCTAAACTTGTCTAAATCCTATTGGTTGATAGGATTTCGACCCATAGCCACTTTATCTTCGAAATAAGACCCTTTGGAACCATTATAAACCGATTTTGACTTTAATATAAATTAATATTTTGAGATATTCCTAAGGTGCCCCTCTCCTCCCCTATAAAAGGACACCTCCTCCCCCTCCTCCTCACACCAATTTGAGCACTCAAGCTCGGCCAACCCCTGACAATTTATCCTCTCCACTTCCCTAGCAACATCCTAGAGGTTCTGGTCTTCCTCAAAGACAAATTTTAGTGCCCTAAGAGGAGGTCTCAAAGAGGCACTTCAAAGAAGAGGTAATTACCGTTACCAATTCTTTCATCTTTATTTCTTCTTCCACTTCTTCTTCTTAGGTTGTTTCATTATGAAGTAATAACATCAGTATCACTCATATACTGATATGTTATTATTATAAGTATGAAACAACCCTATTTCACCATCTATCCATCCTACGGAAAAAGAAATCACCGCGCGTGCGTACGTTCGGAATACCGTCTCCACGCCGTGGTGTAATCTATTTTCCACCACCACCTTACATGGATGGGTATAATGGTGTAAAGAATAACTATACATAGTTATTACAACATCATATTGATTCTGATATATTGTATAATACACTCCAATTCAATTCAATATTTATAGAAATGATATTATCGCTCGTGCGTACGTACGGAATACCGTCTCCACGACGCGATGAGATTCATTCTCCATGTTAACCATTTAAGAATGATTATAATGTATATATAAGAAATAATAATGAAATATATGACATTATAAAGCTACTGGATTTATGTATATATATACATATGTATGTCATCTACTTACTTCCATTTCAAGACAATAAGGAAAGTAAAACGGCGTTCATGCGTACGTACGGACTACCGTCTCCATGAACGGTGTTTTTCATTTTATTTATCTATCTATTATATATATATATATACTGAATATATATGATATATAAATCATATTTTATATTCTGTAAGTATGTAAATCATGATATAAGTAATAATGATGTCAAGAACAACAAGTCAAAACACCTACGATAAATGAAACGATTTTACCCAAAACGCTTCTTTAACATGGAATTTACAAAAGAACGGGTAATATAATGTCATAAGTGAACCATATATGATATCATAACAATTAATATGATTCTGGAATAAGTCAATAACATGATTTAAATCATTATACAGGAGGTTCGGACACTTACAAAGCAAGTCGGACATAAGGTAAGGGAAATATCACAATCTCATTTTTATCCGAGATTGTTTATTCGTAAGTATTTACTGGGGTGTATTTTATCATCCACATCCATGTTCCCTCAATATGTAATATTGTTTCCATCCACTTGAAATAGTTTAAATCCAATTTTACCCTTAGGTGAGTTTTTAGTAAAGAATATGAAAGGAATCTTTTGTCATTTTTCCGTACGAGGTACTTCTTGACTTTTCCGACAAAAGTACGAAGAATGTTTTTTTAACTTATACGGCATGAATGGATTTTTAAAACATTACTTCAAAGAAGCTTCCTTTACAAGTTTTCAAGTTTATTTTTAATCAACTTCTTTATTTTAAAGTTGTATGACATGTTATGAAAGGAAAAATGTTTTTGAAGAAGAAAGGATATTTTCCTCAAGAATTCAATTCAAGTGTTTTATCAAAATTATTTTCCATCTAAGATAATAAAGGGTTCTATTTCTATCCATATTTTTACATTGGTTTGACTATGTTGTGATGGAATTATGTTTATGAATTCCTTTATCATATATGAATTGATTTATGATGTCATGATGTTTCAAGAATCCCATTTTTGTTACATTTGTTATACGATGATGTATGATTTATGATTATGTGGCACACATAAGAAAGGATTCATTATAAGATGGGTGGGACCTATATCTCCCTCCAATGCATTGGGTAAAGATTTTATATCTCATGAGATAGACATGGCTGGAACGGAAGGTTATTTCGGTTCAGTGATACAGGACTGAAACGAGGAGTGAACTCGGTTCAGAAAGGGACTTTGTCCACTAAGATAGTCTTGGAAATGAGTCATGACTAAAAAGAAATGATTTTACATGATTATGTGTGCATGCTACAAAGTTTCAAGTTTTATGTTATGATTATGGGGATCTCATTTTCACTTCTATGATATATTCCATGTTATGATATTATGAGCTCTTTTGCAGGTTAAGATTTCCAAAAGCTATGTATATGATGTGATTGATTTTTTTTTATTTTGTTTACCCTTACTGAGCATTTGAGCTCACCCTTTTATGTTTTCTTTTCCCCAGGATATAAACAAAGGTTTTAGGTAGAAAAAAAGGGATGACCTCTATGGGAGATATTGAAGAACTTTCACCACGATTAGAAGATTACGTTCCGAGTTTCCAAAGACACTAAACTATTACGATCCTTTAGTGTGTGTTTTTGTTATGTACTAAGTATTCCGAAAATGTAATGTAATGTCCATGTACGTCAAGATACGGGTCTCTACAGTTGGTATCAGAGGAAAGGTTTAGTCAACCTTTGGAAACGAGGATGCGAAAACGTTAGTGAGATCCCTAGAGATATTTCTAAGGTATGTCTAGGGATGTCCCTAGGGATAAGTATACGTATAGGTTATAGTAATAGAATTACGCTAACGATCATAGAATTAAACCTAAGATGTTGGATATTGAAGGTACTCCCTCTTTATTATGTTGTTTTCCCTAGCATGATTTTTGCCTCTCACACTATTCTTTTTGGGTTTTAGACGATGGCTGGAACCCGAAGGAACCGTGTTGATCAATGCAATGGACAATGCAATGATTGCCCTCCTGAACAAACAAATGTTATGGGAGATGGAGTGCAAAATCTTATTGCTATACTTACACAAGCTATGAATCATTCTGGACTTCCAAATGAGCAGATAAGGGAACAATATTCTATTGAGTCCTTGATGAGGCAACGTCCACCTTCTTTCAGTGCGTCTTCTGATCCACTTGTGGCTGAACAATGGATCAGTACTACTGAAAAGATATTTTCAGTTCTTCAATGTTCTGAACATGATAAAGTCATCTTATCAGTATATCGTTTGGAAGGTGAAGCTGATCAATGGTGGAATCTTATCAAGAATACGAGGCCAAGAGATGAAATTGAGTCCATGGAATGGGACGAGTTCAAGAACTTGTTTTTCAGTAAGTACTTCCCTCGTATTCTTCGAACAAAGATGGAGAAAGAATTTCTTGAACTGAAGCAAAGGGACGATGAATCTGTTGGTACCTATGAAGCAAATTTTACAAGACTTGCAAGGTATGCTTCTGGAATTATCATCCAACCTGAAAGTAAAGTTGATCGATTTTTCTGTGGCTTAAAACCAAGTCTTCGAAGGGCATTAGCTATAAGAGACTTCAGTAGCTATGAAGAAGTTGTGCGTTGTGCTATCAAGGTAGAAATGGAAGTTGGTGTTACATATCCATCTCATGGTTTTGACAAGAAACGAAAGATGGAGTTCAAGGAGAAATCTCAGAATAATGGTGAAAAGAAGATGAATGTTTCCTTATGCACAAAGTGTGGAAAGAAGCATGGTGGAGATTGTCTTAAAGGGACTAGAAAATGTTTTAAGTGTGGAAAATATGGTCATCGAGCAGGTGAGTGTCGAAGTAACGGAAAAAGGGTTTCTAATGATGTGAATAAAGCAAACACTGCAGAGAACGCACCGCCAACACTTCAATGCTTCAAGTGCAAGGAAATGGGGCATTATGCTAATAATTGCCCTAATCCAAGGGTTAGTGATGATCAACATGAGCAACCACTGAAGGCAAAGGACAAAGGGAAATCACATGCGATCACTATTGGAAATGTGGAATATGACAACGATGTGGTGGAATGATTAAGTGTTTATGTAATGGGATTCCAAAATAATGTTGTATCATTGAGTATTGCAATATTTATTGATGTGGTATTCAAAGTGATTGAGATATTTTTTGGAAATAAGATGATATGCGCATAATGAAGACGAGAAAATGAAATGTTTAATAGTATTCATGAGCTCATGATTGATATAAGGACTAAGTGATATCATGGTTTGAGTATATAGAATTTTGAGGATTTTGGTATGTGGAAAGTGTTAACTTTTAACTGCACTCATGTTTTCACTAAGGTATTCAAGAGAATACACGATTAAGGACTTTGAATGTTTGGAATGTGACCAACAAGACATATCTTGTGATATGTGGGGATCAATGACAGTATTAAATCTCTGGTAATCGTTGTTACTATATTATGAGAGTGGACTGCAGCATTATGTATAAGCCTAAAGATTAGACTGGATTATGTTGGACATAAGTTAGTATTGTTTAAGGATAGAAGATTTTCGATATTATTGATGGGATGTTATAGTAACGTAGTTTTAGAAAAAGGACAACCTGCAGGACGGGCGACAGCCCATCGCTTCGGACAAGGCTGTAGGAATCAAACCCACAACCGAAGTGCGACTGGCCTTTATCGCCTACCACTGACCTACAGGAAGTCCCTGTTTAGTAGAAACTAGTTTTATTATATTAAGAAGTATGATATATGAAGTATAAGTCCATTTTAGGAACCATATATGATTAATCTCACTATAGATCGACTTATGTATATAAGTTTTGCTAACCTTTTGTTTGAGACAGATGGAATGACCTGTCATTCTATCACATGATCTGCTAACACTTCACGAATAACAAATTCAACTTCATTTATTTAAGAGATGAAGTGGAAATTGTTAAAGGCACGAACAACAGTGAGATTGTACCAAAATAAAGTAAGTATTTATTCTAATTCAAATTCTTTAACTTTAGGGAAATGATCTTGAAAACAAAAAATGTTGTCCTAGTTCTCTTATACCTGATGAATCAGATGGTACCTTAGATCGTCACAAATTTATGGATTTGTGATTATTGGCTTTTCCATAGCCATGTTCTCTACCACTCTCCATCAGAACATGATGGTTAGATTTCTCTTCCATATCCATATTTTCACCTATGTGGAAACCCAATGATTAGTTTATTTGGGTAACCGTTACGTTTCATACTTTTGTTTTTAAAGATTGGTTTTGATATTCCTTTTTACGATGTGGGTTTCTATTAAAGAAACTTTCAAATAGTAAACCATTTATAACCCCGACGAATTTCGAGGGCGAAATTCATTTTAAGGGGGGTAGAATGTAACAGCCCAAGATTTTATAAAAAAATATTCTTTTTAATTTTATTAATGTCTTGTGTTGTACGCTACACCAAAAGGAGCTTGCACAACACGCATCCTTGACTTTCCTTGCATTATACGCAATCACGACCTTCCTCGATAGCGTGTGTAATACGCAATACCGAGTTTCCCTAAACAACGATGTGCTATTAAAATATTATTAAAACTAGCCGTTATGAATAGTAATAACCACTTTTTAAAATTTTGTAAATCTTATTTTTCAAAATGAACTTAATTCTTGGATTCGGAGTATCGAATTTAGCCAAAGGTGAAATTTTGGTACTTTTCGGATAACTTTCATATTCTGATGAATAGTGAAAAATTACTAAATTATAATTAAAAACAACTTTTTTTAATCGAAATAATTAATAGTGATAAATTATTAATTTGAGTGGTTTTAAAGTATATTTAGAATATATTTTTACAATTTAATACAATGTTGGTCATTGGATGTAGTTTCACATTTAAACTAGACATAAACAAGTGTCAATCTTTTGATAGATATTGTTTCTTAAAAACACGCTATTTGTTTTAATAGCGGGATTTAATTATAAAATTAATTAATGCAACTTTTATGTTATGAATTTGGTAAAATAGACTTCATTTTTGAATTCGGAATATGAAATATAGCTTGGGATGAAATTTTGGCATTGTTCTGAAAAACATCAATTTTTGATGAATAGTGAAACTACTAAGTGGTAGGTTAAAAACTGAATTTTGCATAAAACTTAATTTTACCGCTTCTGTGAATGGAATTTCGAAAATCCGAGAGACACGGTTAATATCAAGGACTAAAATGTGGTTCAATGAGATGAAAATAATTTTTTGGTGAATAGTAACTTTTTACTTTTTTTTACCACGGTTAATTGTAAATAGGGTAACTAAGGGTAAATGTGATATTAATATTACGCTAACACATGTCCTAATTCTATTGGACAAGTGTAATTCGACCAAAAACAAACTTAGGAATAAAATATGACCATTTAGGCCCACTTGGGTTAGATTAGGACATTTATTATTAATTTATTTAAAGAAGGGTTAAAATAGTTAAAATCAAAGTTTAATAAGTAAATAATTTTTAATATGGGGTTATACATAAGATAAATTCGACTATAAATATTCATTAGAAAGCTAAAAAGATTTACTACATGATGGTATTTTATTTGTAATTTTTAGACATCAAATAATTTAATTTATTTATGACAAAACGATGATGCAGTAATTATCTTATTAATGAAATATTGTCATAATTGATGTTATAAACACCAAAATAAGTGTAATTTGAGATTTTTTATGAATTCCACTAATTTTCTAGGTTACTATGATATATTAATGTTGATTTAATCAACTTGGTTCGAACATTTAATTCTGTTATGACTTTCACAAAAATCATATATCAAATAGTGTCAAAATTAACACAAAATAGTTTTTAAATCAAATATTATATTATTAATTGTTATTGTATTCCTAAAAATCTAAGGTTCGGCCAAATGACTTAGATAAGGATATATATATTAATAATAAACAATTTGGGGTTCGTTTGGCATGTTATAGTAATTTTATTAACCATATAGTGAAAGAAAACAAAAAGACACGGTAAAAGTTAAATTATTTAACTTAGAGTTAAATCTAATTGATAAGGTTAAAATAATACCCTAAACTTGTCTAAATCCTATTGGTTGATAGGATTTCGACCCATACCCACTTTATCTTCGAAATAAGACCCTTTGGAACCATTATAAACCGATTTTGACTTTAATATAAAATAATATTTTGAGATATTCCTAAGGTGCCCCTCTCCTCCCCTATAAAAGGACACCTCCTCCCCCTCCTCTTCACACCAATTTGAGCACTCAAGCTCGGCCAACCCCTGCCAATTTATCCTCTACACTTCCCTAGCAACATCCTAGAGGTTCTGGTATTCCTCAAAGACCAATTTTAGTGCCCTAAGAGGAGGTCTCAAAGAGGCACTTCAAAGAAGAGGTAATTACCGTTACCAATTCTTTCATCTTTATTTCTTCTTCCACTTCTTCTTCTTAGGTTGTTTCATTATGAAGTAATAACATCAGTATCACTCATATACTGATATGTTATTATAAGTATGAAACAACCCTATTTCACCATCTATCGATCCTACGGAAAAAGAAATCACCGCGCGTGCGTACGTACGGAATACCGTCTCCACGCCGTGGTGTAATCTATTTTCCACCACCACCTTACATGGATGGGTATAATGGTGTAAAGAATAACTATACATAGTTATTACAACATCATATTGATTCTGATATATTTTATAATACACTCCAATTCAATTCAATATTTATAGAAATGTTATTATCGCTCGTGCGTACGTACGGAATACCGTCTCCACGACGCGATGAGATTCATTCTCCATGTTAACCATTTAAGAATGATTATAATGTATATATAAGAAATAATAATGAAATATATGACATTATAAAGCTACTGGATTTATGTATATATATACATATGTATGTCATCTACTTACTTCCATTTCAAGACAATAAGGAAAGTAAAACAGCGTTCATGCGTACGTACGGACTACCGTCTCCATGAACGGTGTTTTTCATTTTATTTATCTATCTATTATATATATATATACTGAATATATATGATATATAAATCATATTTTATATTCTGTAAGTAAGTAAATCATGATATAAGTAATAATGATGTCAAGAACAACAAGTCAAAACACCTACGATAAATGAAACGATTTTACCCAAAACGCTTCTTTAACATGGAATTTACAAAAGAACGGGTAATATAATGTCATAAGTGAACCATATATGATATAATAACAATGAATATGATTCTGGAATAAGTCAATAATATGATTTAAATCATTATACAGGAGGTTCGGACACTTACAAAGCAAGTCGGACATAAGGTAAGGGAAATATCACAATCTCATTTTTATCCGAGATTGTTTATTCGTAAGTATTTACTGGGGTGTATTTTATCATCCACATCCATGTTCCCTCAATATGTAATATTGTTTCCATCCACTTGAAATAGTTTAAATCCAATTTTACCCTTAGGTGAGTTTTTAGTAAAGAATATGAAAGGAATCTTTTGTCGTTTTTCCGTACGAGGTACTTTTTGACTTTTCCGACAAAAGTACGAAGAATGTTTTTTTTAACTTATACGGCATGAATGGATTTTTAAAACATTACTTCAAAGAAGCTTCCTTTACAAGTTTTCAAGTTTATTTTTAATCAACTTCTTTATTTTAAAGTTGTATGACATGTTATGAAAGGAAAAATGTTTTTGAAGAAGAAATGATATTTTCCTCAAGAATTCAATTCAAGTGTTTTATCAAAATTATTTTCCATCTAAGATAATAAAGGGTTCTATTTCTATACATATTTTTACATTGGTTTGACTATGTTGTGATGGAATTATGTTTATGAATTCCTTTATCATATATGAATTGATTTATGATGTCATGATGTTTCAAGAATCCCATTTTTGTTACATGTGTTATACGATGATGTATGATTTATGATTATGTGGCACACATAAGAAAGGATTCATTATAAGATGGGTGGGACCTATATCTCCCTCCAATGCATTGGGTAAAGATTTTATATCTCATGAGATAGACATGGCTGGAATGGAAGGTTATTTCGGTTCAGTGATACAGGACTGAAACGAGGAGTGAACTCGGTTCAGAAAGGGACTTTGTCCACTAAGATAGTCTTGGCAATGAGTCATGACTAACAAGAAATGATTTTCCATGATTATGTGTGCATGCCACAAAGTTTCAAGTTTTATGTTATGATTATGGGGATCTCATTTTCACTTCTATTATATATTCCATGTTATGATATTATGAGCTCTTTTGCAGGTTAAGATTTCCAAAAGCTATGTATATGATGTGATTGATTTTTTTTCTTTTGTTTACCCTTACTGAGCATTTGAGCTCACCCTTTTATGTTTTCTTTTCCCCAGGATATAAAGAAAGGTTTTAGGTAGAAAAAAAAAGGGATGACCTCTATGGGAGATATTGAAGAACTTTCACCACGATTAGAAGATTACGTTCCGAGTTTCCAAAGACACTAAACTATTACGATCCTTTAGTGTGTGTTTTTGTTATGTACTAAGTATTACGCAAATGTAATGTAATGTCCATGTACGTCAAGATACGGGTCTCTACAGTTATCAAGGAAACCAAATTTATTTTTAAATTTGGAATTTGGCTCACGGTTTGGCCCAATTCATGAAAACACACCTATTCTCCATAAAACCATTAGAAACCCCAAAAACAAAGCATTAATGGAAATTGAAATAAAAATAAATTTAAAATATTCTATGTATGTGACATGATTTCAATTTCATTAACATAATAATTTATGTGAATTATATAATCCTATTGATGTATATCTTCTTAGAGACTCTAGACTATCATGAAAACCATGTCTCCATCATTACTTCCTCATTCTAGGAAAATATTCTCTTGGGAGATTATATATTTTTCAGCTTCAAATGGATTCACCGTTCCATCCGATGATTGTTTTTTAATCTTTATGAAGCAGTCTAAAAATGTTATTATTTATTTTGGAATAGTAAAATAATAAATATAAATCATATTGATGGTCCTAAATAGAGTGAGATAAACCAAAATAGTAATAATTTTTTCAGATATAACTCTAAATACTTTTATACATTCATTATTTTTTCATGGAGGGAATTCCCTATATGAATTACATGTATTGATACAGTTTCTATTTATTCCTCTGGGATTTATTTCTAAATAATATATTGTAATATATTATCCAAGAACAATATAAATCATAATTTATACTTTAAAAACTATTTAAATACATTACATCATCGATAAATGTTACTTATATAAGATCATATTATCATAAATTTATTTTAAATGATAATAGTCTCGAATTATTTTCCTAAGGTTACATTCTCAGATATTATTTTTCCATAATCCAGTTCATAAGGTCTCTACTATAAATTATATGATTCTAATGCTAATGACCCAAACCATTGAAACTTAGATCATGTGATCTCATTTTACAACTCTATCTATATACATGTTATCACATCCCAAAGGACCTAATAATATAGTAGTTTTTAAGAACTAGATATATTCTTGAATTAATGATAAAAATTTAAAATAATTATGAAACATTCTTTTTATTTGACTAAATAATAATTACATTTAAAATAAGACTGTATATCAATCATAATAATAATACTAGTATCCTATAGAAATGAGTCATAATAAATTGGTGGGAACAAATTCTCAGTAAGGGAATTTATTAAGTTAATCTAAATAAAGAAAAAAATATGGATAGAGTAAATTATGATCAAATAAATCTATATATATTATATAGATATCTAGAAACATTTTCACAGATATCAAAACAATTTAATTAATATAATATACATCAATAACAAGTTTTCAAATAATTTAATGCATAATTCCATGAATCGGAATCATACCATCGATGCCTCATGACAAAAATCTTAAAATATTATCAAAAAATTGTTTTATGACATGAAATTAATGATTATACCCATGGATAAAACCTAAATATATTTTTTCTCCTTAGTAATACAAATGAATCATGGGGTTGTAGAGGGATCTATTAGTCTCATACTAAGTCTAATGATTTCATCATTTCCCTAAATATGACCACTTAATCAACATGACTTAAAATCAATAACTATATAAATTTGAATAAATAACATATATAATATAAATAATTACTCAATTAAATATGTTGAGATAACATCCAAATAAAAATGGAGGATTTAATCATTATATAATAACTTCAGTAAATCATATGATTCAATAAAGGATGTTGACATATATTTAAATACATTCTTAATTTGAAGGGAAAAAATCATTCTAAGAATACTATTATTCACATTCAAAACAATTATATAAAATAGATAATTTTCCAATTAAATAATTATTTTATTATTGATAATATCCTCATAAAAATTATATGAATAATAAAATAAATGAGAGTTCTTGATAGTAGTAATGTTTGTTTACTTTTTTGATATAAAAACATCCTTTTCACACTTTTGTACAATTGAAAAAAACAATCCTTGAATAACAGAAAAAAGATTCCGTTTATAGGATTTTGTAAAAAGTGAAAATTTTGTAAACATGATTATTAAAAATCATTATTGAATATAAAAATTTATATATATTATTATTACAAAACATGGACATGGAAACGAAATGATATTCAACAGAGGTGGAAAATATAGTCATATATTCTTAGAATCATTTTCTTAACTGTATTAATTTCCAAATGGAAAAATAGTAATATTACATGAAAACATCATAAAAAACTAGTGTAGATGAATATATTTTGGACTTAATATATAAATATAAAACAATTCCCTCTCGGGAGACAAAACCAAAAACAATCCACAATTATTACTACATTATGAAATAATTCCTTACCTATGTCTGATATCCCACATACATATTTGGAAAATAAATTATAATTGGTATATAATTATTATAGATCTATTCCATAACAATAATAGCACATATAATATCATATGATATAAACATATAATATTTTATCATTTTTTTGTAATAATTCATTTTTTAATCACTGTTTTTAGTAATAATTTCTTTTTTTCATGTATGTTTTGGTTGGGTTATTTAATTTATTTTACTTTGATTATGGTTATATATTATTTTTATTGTTATAAATGATATAAAAATAATATATATTAACTATATATATATATATATATATTTAGTGTAATACATAATAGATATAGATAGGAAAATGAATTACATTGTTCATGAAGATTGTAGGCCATACGTACAAAAGAATGATTTTTTATTATGTTTTCAATGTAATTAAATAATGGAATATAATAATGAAATTATATATATATTATTATATCATATATATATATATATGTGTGTTAAATTTATTATAACATTCCTTATTACGATCCATGTAAATAAAAAATGAAAAATTAATCATATTTCATTATAATGGTGGTAGAGACGCATACAGACGAGCACAATTTTGTTTTTCCATTAATTATAATGCTATATGCTGTGTATATATATATAATTATAGTTTAATTAAAAATTTATTTTCATCAATATCATATATATTAATAAGTTTAATTTTTATAACCATCGTAGAAAATCTACGATGTTAAATGAATTAAACTACTACATTCAGACGATAAACTGTAAATATGCCTGAGTGATTTTTTATATTTTTATATGAATGAAAATATATATAATATAGCTTTCCCATATTAGTAATAATATATGTGTAAATTTATAATTCCATAGTTATTTTTTAGGATGAGAATAACACATTATTTTGATGTTGAAGATGAAATAATCTTAATGGACTCGACAAAGAGGATTACCTCTTCTTCGACATACTTAATTTTGATATATCATTAATGGACATTTAGTATTTATTTTAGAGTAAACAAAACGAATAAGATATGTATATGGATGTTTATAAGAGGAATGGGTAGGGTGTTGTCGATCTAGATGGCTCAGTGATTTGTAAATATGTGAAGCAAGGGGTTTTCAATTATAATTTTGGGTAGGGGAACTCATTGAATTTTAGAAACTGATTAAAATATAATAAAGTCATTATCTAGTGAGAATTCTACAAAATATGAATATATACAATTTTATGGTACTGGAGAGTTTAAATCATATCAATGAATGAATTTTATATAGGTTTAAGAGGTATTTTAAACCATACATTTGGGTTTATCCACTTAGTTAAACTATTATATCATTAACTGTGGTAACATACTTTTCACACTTAAAGGGTTATCATTTAACATTTAAGGTAAAAAATGAATCATAAAAAATAAAATGGATGAAATTTTAGATATATTATTATACAAATTTTCCCCTTTAATGATATTAATTATTTTTGAAAAAAATATAGAATATCATTTTCATAATATAAAATTAATGTCTATTTTATACTATTGATTTTTTTGACATAAAATACATAAAAAAATTTAGTTCGAATATTATCCATTAAAATAATAATAATAAACTATATTCATGAAATAAAATTCAGGTTACACTATAGTAAACTCAATATATTTTACTTTTAATATATTTAAATTCATTTATTTTATTTTCATATGGATTGAATAAATACAATGTCAATGTTTTGAATTTAAGGTAATTATATAATAAAAAATAATTTTAAAAAAACATACATCAAAAAAAAATTCATTAACATCATCATATGAAAATTAAATCTTGCATAACTATAGTTTTTTCCACATACGATCATATAATATATATTCAAAACTAATAGAGTGACATTTGGTAATATTATTTTACTTGAATAATATATTATTCCTTTTAATGGATAGGATTCTATTATACAAATAACTTTTTATCTAATAGAGGCAATGTTTTAATTAAATTCATATTGTATTATTTATGATGAAAAATTATGGCATAACACTGTTTTTTAATCATCATTGCATTTTTAATAATATGATGAGTATATAAATTTTAAAATAGTAACGATTCATAATAAAAAACTGTTCTTTTTAAAAAATAAGATCATTTATATTCTTTATTTGAAATCCATTTTGTCAATATATATTTCCATATGTGGGAATTTTTTATATTTATTTCAAAACATAACAAATAATAGTTATTAGGAAAATGGTCTTTCTCTAAAAAAATTCAATGCAGAATTAAATAATTAAATTTAATCTAATGAACATAAATGTAAAAATTATAATATATTAATATTAAATTTATAATAAAAAAATTTATATAAGTAAACAATCTAAACATAATTAAGATACATTAATTTCACTGTAAAATAAGAAATAATACTTTTTATAAATTTTATTAAATATTCTCCTAATCTAAATTTAATATTATTATTTTAAAAAGTGTAATTTTTTCTATAAAATAATATTTCTATAAATTAGAATATTTTTTATAATATGTTCTTAATAATTCTAAATAAATTGGATGAAAACTATTTCATATTGAATAAAATAACTTTATATAAAAGCGTGTACATCTTTTCTATGGATTAATCAATTTATTTTAATTGAGCAGTTTATATAAATATATATATCAAAATTTTATTAATACTATTCACAAAAACAAATACATCATCCATGAAATAATTATCATTGTTCTTTATGATTGGGGTCATGTGTCGTGTGTGCTATAGAACCAAATTTTCATTCTGTAAAATATTTGGTTGTTATAGAAAACCCTCCTATGAATTATTTTTGTGAAAACCTAAAGAGGGTTTCTATTGAGAATCTATAATTCTTAAAAAAAATTATATTATTTTATTTTTTCTACCAACTCATTATAATATTTTAGAATAATAACAACATTACCATTAATATGCTGATATTTTTTATGTTTATTGAATATCATATATCCATATTCTCTTTAATGAAACTGGAAAAGAAAAGAATTATATTGTGCACAGTTGATAACCATCTCATATACTGGTGAAATTCGTTTCCATTCACCACCACACAAGGATAGATTTAATGATGTCATTAATGTATAAATAACAGATTTATGTAAATAAATTTATGATTGAATTTTTTTATCATCTACATTATTTCCCAATTTTTTTGGAAATGATAACGTCTTTCATGTGTACGTGTGGACTATATCATCGATAAAGAAAAAGTTATTATTTTTAATTTTATATTGACATAGATGGTAATAAGGATCTTTCTTATAGTAATTGATAATATATTTTATATATGAATGATTATGGAAAAGTGAATTATTATAAAAATTTATTTCATTCTATTTGTTGAAAAAAATATAAAATCATTTTCTCTGAGTATATGGAATATAGTAACCCCAAAATGGCGTAACTCCTTCAATATCAATGAAATTTAATAGAAGAATTTTTTTTATATACTTAATATGTAGTATCTATATCATTATTTAATTTATAGATAATATTCAACTGTAATCAAATTACAAGTATTAAAACTACCAAACCAAAACATAATTGAAAAAATAAGTTGTTATCACCCGTAACAATTCTTTTAATAATTATTTTTTAATAAACATGAATTAAAATGTTATATGAAAATAATATACCATATGATATATAAGGTAATTATTATGTAATATAAATAAAATAAATCTCTCATTATTATATAGGATATTTTAATTTCATCAAATAATTTTAGGGTCTAAGGTAAACAATTTTCATCTCACTTTTATTAATAAGAGACACAATTCATATTCATGACCTTTTCCTTTTCTGGTGTGTATATATTTTCCATTAATGTATCTAATGATAAATTTTATTAATATATTATGTAATTATGTATCCATATAAGGATCATTATTTCATAATTCATATGATTCAATGGCACCAAAATTTAATGGAATTAATTTACAATCTCATTGTTTGTCACGATTGTTTATAATGATGACATATTATGATCTATCTCTCAAAAATATCATAAATAGTCTTCTAATTTATTTATTTGTTTAGAAAAATATTTTCCTCCCATTTTTATCTCTTTATTTCCTAAATAGACGAAATTAATATTTTTTGGAAAAAAAGTTAGGTTCGTTATATTGTCAATAATCCATTCTAATCATGTATATTTTTTATGAAAATGTTTTCAAAAATATTTTTACTACTCTAAAATTATTAATTACAGTAATATTTTGAATTTTGATTAATTTTGGTTAATTATTTTTAAATCGATCTTCTTTTCATTTTCCACATGAAGTACTTTTTTACAATTTTACTATAATGTGAATGGAATGTTTTCTATGTAATTTTATAACACAAACAAAATATCTCACTATTACGATCACTCTAAAAAATTAGAATTTCTTTATAAGTTTAATATATTTCAAATATAAATTATTTTAACATTATT
The DNA here is from genome assembly GCA_963277665.1 of Viscum album. Classification (NCBI taxonomy): domain Eukaryota; kingdom Viridiplantae; phylum Streptophyta; class Magnoliopsida; order Santalales; family Viscaceae; genus Viscum; species Viscum album. Next base: position 1,252,484,975 of record OY728157.1, on the reverse strand, counting down.
TAGTGACATTTTTGTTATAAAATGACTATTTTCAAAGTGAAAGGATTATTGTCCTCAAAAAATATTTTTGGTTAATTTTGGTGATTTTTATTAATCAATGACTACAAACATCGTGGTTACCTATATTGTACTATGTATATAATCCAAGGGCACCATCTTTATTATTAATATAGATATTTACGTATTTTGATTTTGAAATGTATATGAAAAAACATTTATTTTCCATGTGATGTGTTATGATGGATTTATTAAATCCTTATGAAACATTATTTCATTACACGAGTTATGATATGATGATAAAATATATATTTAATAATATTATGAAAATCATATGTATGATTTTCATTATGCGATAAATGGGATCAAAATTACACAACCCTCCAATACTGAGGAAAATATTTATATCTTATGTGATTATTATGAGAAACAAGTCAATTTTATTGAGTCATTATTGGAAAAAGGACAATGAAATTGATCCAAAACAAGAAACATGTATTGATGACTGATCCATTGGGATGTTATGGTCTCATTTTTTTACCTTGGAAAGGGAAATGGTTTCTATAATTATGATGGTTCCATATTTATTTAACATTCACATATGGTTGATTATTTATTTATGACGATTTATCAGTAATATGATCCATGTATTATAAAATAAATTATTTCACGTCATTAATTTTCTTATATTCTATGATATATTGGGTAACAAATTTTTAGTTTACATTCATGATTTGATTCCCTTATTACTATCGTATTCATTCACATGATCATTGATTGATATATATAATGTTGACCCATTCTTAGTATCTAGGATTGAATTTTCTTATGCATCCATTAAATAAGTTATGTAGAAATGTTTTAAGTGGGGTATGTCTATACAAAGTACTGGATTGGAAGAAATTTTTGGAGAAGATATTATTGTTCATACATGAAATAAGAATATTGTGTACCAAGTCTCTAAATAATACAATCCTTCACATACAACAATCATGTATTTTTGAGATGAATTAAATATTCATATAAGAAGATGTAATATTTATATATGAAAATACATATTCATTATAGATGATGGAACAGAATGATAAAGGTAACCATTAGAAACAATTATGTAATAATATCACTGAGAAACCTATGGGTAAATCTATAAAATAGAAACATTCCTATAATTTTGTTAAATGATAGAGTGATTGGTTTATATGAAACAATATCCTTGTCTGTATTCTAATAGTTGATGTTGTTTTAAAATTATTTTACCTCTCAGGTGAGAAATATAAAAATGGAGAGTTACCCTTCCACTCGATAATCACCAAATGTATAACAACATACCCAATTTCACACATGGTTTGACACTCCTAGTGTAAATATTTTGGAAAATCATAATTACTTTTTGATCTATCGTGATGGAAATGAATATAATATAAACAAGAATAAACTATTATATACTTAAGATATACAGATTAAAATATATTGTTCCATGATTTAGACATCATATAAATTATACTTCATGATTATTTATTGTAAAAAAAAATTCCAACTGGTCATGCTATCCATTTTCACTTATATACATGATTTCATAATCAAATATTACTTTGAGGTGATAGTTTGTATGATAAAATATTCTAGTACCCTATTTGAGATTATGAATAGTATAATGGAATTATCATTCTCATAATCAATGATTATAAATACAATTATATTTGAAAACTGAAAGGGTATGATGAACAGATCTCAAGACAAGATTTTCCCTATTTAATGATTGTGGGAATGTGCTTCATATAAATATCAGTATACTTTGATTAAATGTTATGTAATATTATTCAGGAATTGGATTTCCCTAAAAAATAAAAAATTAAATATCATGGATTGGACACCGTGTTTTATATTCCAAACCTAATTTAGTTAATTTATATGTTCAGTGATAAATATAAATTTCCAATGAAAAATCAAATCCCTAATTTTGGTTGTGTTTCATTTTCAAAATTGGTGTTCAACGCATTCGGTGGTGGGGAAAGGTAGCATTAAACATATGCCTATTATATGGGAATTTGATGATTCCTTTATTGAAAATGTTCATTTTATTCAATGAAATCATGAAGTTCAGTTCTCAATATAACTCTATCTAAATTCCATACCTATTTCAAATACTCCCTAATGAATGGACATTATCGAGTTATTGGAATTAAAAATAAACTAAAGGATAATATTGAAAATTGATTTATTGGGCCATCTTTGTCGCCTTGGGGTGTACCTGTATAATTTTTAACAATTAAATATTAATTTATTTGAATCTAAAATTATTATTAGGAAAATAAGAAGATCAATATTTCTTACACTATAGTGATGAATTTTTTAATCGACTACACAAATATCACCATTTTTATATGAATAACCTTCATTATATATATCATGAATTTTGGGTCAATAAGGAGGGTATATCCATTTAATAACAACATATAATTAATAGACATTATATATATATTGTGATTCCATTTTTTAGTAGTCCAAACACTAACTTCATCGATATAATTAATACACTCTTTATTGATCACCTTCATCAGTTTTTGGTAGTATGTTTAGAAAATATTATTAAATTTTGAAAGATTATGGATGTGAATGTATATTCTTTGAATACTATAATAAAAATATATTGAAGTAATAACGTTTTTTAAAAACTAAAAATTTAATAATTTATTATATAAATAGATTCATTTCTAGGTCATATAAAATCATGCAATGGTATATCTGTGGATCCATCAATGATAGAATTAATTCATCATTTCCCCAAAACAATTATGATTATTGAGATCTATAGTTTTTTTGATTGGAAGGATATTATCAGTTAGTTGTGGAAAATTTCTCACTACAATCCAATCAATAAAAAATTATCTCTCTTCTTAGTCAAGTTCAATTGAACATATTAATGTGAGCAAAATTTCATGGATATGGAGTGATGTTTACTTATTACACATGATTATAAAATAAAATGTAGTATGTAAGTGTTGTAATCTACAATGATGAATAATTAGGGATTTTGATTAAATTTATATAAACTAATATGAATATGGTTATGACCCATAAAAATTGATGGTTCAGAATATAAAATTTTCCAACCCATTATATAGACAATGATGAGGTATAATTTTTTTAATGGGATGTAATAATTATCATTGTAACGCCTAGACCCTAGTTACCTAGAGTTGGTGCATTATTACATTACATTGGCATGATCACAAGAAAGATCAAATCTCGAAAGACCGATTGGTTTAGTAGCCTTGGAAACACTAGATATATTCATTAAGTTTTACATTACATCACAAGGTGAAAAACTACTACAATAACATTGTATCCATATTCCACACTCATATCCCCACATACTATCCCTACAGGTCATTCATAACTTACTTCTTCACATCATGTGAAAAATAAAACATAGAAAAGGGGCGAGATCAAATGCCCAGTAAGGATAACAATATAGCGAAAACTTTCCAAAATAAGCATAAACATTTAAGGCAATGTATAACTAAAACAAAAGCCTTTTAAACTTGAAATTCAACGTAGTATGGAAAAAGTAAAATGAAAAAAATTCCATTTACTTATTCACATGGATATTCCACCAATCGAATAATCACATGCAATATCAATAACCACTTTCATAATGATGGAATGCATAATGCCAGACTATCATAACCACATAGCCAAGGCCTCGTGCCAAGACTACAAATAAGATTTTTCCAAGGCCTTGTTCCAAGACACTAGTTTGTCTCATGAGACCTACCGATGCATCTAGGAGCTATAGCGGGCTCCACCCGTCACATATTAAGTCCAATGCATTCCCATATGAAAAGGTTTAAACATAACATAAACATTTGTATTAAAACTAGAATAAGAAATGTAAATACTTCATCCATAAACCATGAATGGTATAAAAATAACACATCCACATTCAAACATATCACAAAACCTTCAATACAATATATAAGTTTTGTATCATAATAAATCAACTTCAAATAAGCGTAAAATCCATCAAAGGATGTTGACATAGATGAAATCAGAACTCTTTTTAGAGAAATATCTCTTTCTATTTTGAAATCATTTAAGAGTCATATATTTATAAAATAAAACATTTTCTTTGAAAATATTCTTATAATCTTGTGAAGGAAGCTTCGAAGATTTTATTACGGCGGAAAATAGCCACACCCGCCGTATAAGTTAAAAAAACATTCTTACCTTAATTTTGTCGAAAAGGTTAAAAAGCACCTTGTTTGGAAAAATACGGAAAGATTTCTTTATAAACCTCTTATAAAAAGTCAAACAAGGGTATAAATGACTTTAACACATATTCTTGTAAATAGTAAAAATGTTTTGAAATTCATTTTTATGAAACATGGATGTGGATGACAAAGAGATCCCAGTAGATTATTACGTATAAACAACCTCAGATAATGAAGAGATTGTGAAATAACCCTTACCTTGTACTTTTCCATGGATGGAGTAGGTTAACCTCCTGTATAATGGTGAAATAATTGTTATTAAATTCTACAAGAATTATATATATTAATATGATATCATATATGATCTTTTAACATTGATTTGTTAATAATATATTTGAATTATCATCGTTTCGGGTGTTAATTTACTCGTTTTCTTTTATATGTTTTGTTACATAAGACATGTTTGTCATGGATAGGTTGTATATTATTCATATAAATAATTATATAAAGTCCTTAAACATCATTTTTAAATCATCAAATGATAATTATACCTTAATGGATACGATGGAGAATGAATGCTATCGCGTTCGTGGAGACGGTAGTCCGTACGTACGCACGAGTGACAATATCATTCTTTTGATTAAAATAATATATAAATGGATGGTATAACATATATAAAGAATCATTAACATGTTATATTTATTATTTACAAGAGTTACACATCATTATTATACCCATCCAAATAATAATATATTGAAGAAAAATTACACCACGACGTGGAGACGGTAAGCCGTACGTACGCACGTATGGTGACATATTATTCAATGGGTGGATAGAATACTGAATATGGTTGTAACATATTTATAAAAAAATCACAGTATATATATGATACTGGAGTTATTATTTTAGAATGGTAACAACAAAGGAAGAAGAAGTGGAAGAAGAAAGGAACTTGGAAAAGGGTGGTGAAATCATTACCTCTTCTTCAGGTTCTTCCTTTTGATTTGATCAAAAGGGCTCCATAGGTTGGCTTTCTGATCAATATAAGGAATCTAGTTTGTAGTGAGGGATGTTGGGAGAGTATTTGGGGAGAGTTTGGCCGAACAAAAAGGCTTTGATGGTGTGAAGAAATGAGAATTTGGAGTGCTCTTTTATAAGAGGGGTGAGGGGCATCTTTGGAAAAGCTAGACATATTAATTTATAATAAATTCATATTCGTTTTCTAATGGCTCCAAAGGTGATTATTAAAAGTTTAAGGTGGGTATAGGTAGAAAAACACTCAAACAATAGAATTTAGACAGGTTTGGGTATTTATATTAACCTTATCTTTAAGTATTAACTCTAAGTTAATTAGTTTCACTTTTACAATGTCTCTTTGTATTTTTATATTATATGGTTAATAAACTTACCATATACATCCAAGAGACCCCCAAGTGGTCCATAAATGATACACCTATAATGATATAAGTCTCTTGGCCGAACCTTATATTTTTAGGAATTTAATATCAATTAATAATATAATATTTGTTTTAAAAACTCTTTTATGTCAATTTTGACACTATTCAATAGTTGATTTTTATGAATCTCATAACAGAATTATTACTTCGAAATAATTTAATTAAAGCAATACTAACATGTCATATTAACTTATAAAATTATTGTAATTCATAAAAAGCCTCAAATTATATTTATTTGGGTATTTATAATATCAATTATTTTAAATTTTCACTATTATGGGAATTACTGTATCATCATTGTGTCATAAATAAATTAAATTATTTAATGTCTAAAAAATGTAAATAAAATATCATTATGTAGAAATCTTATTATCTTTCTAATGAATATTTATAGGTGAAAATCCAACATATATAACCCTATGTAAAAATTGTTTTTCTAAAAGATATATGCTTGTGTCATTTTTTTATTCATTTTAACTTAATTAAAATAAAGTGTCCCAATCACCTATAAGTGGCTCCATGGGGTCCCAAAATCGACCAAAAGATGCCTATGGTCGAACATGTATCAACCAATAAGGCTAGGACACATTTTAGGGTAATTTAATATTATTATAATATTATTGTTTAACCCTTATTTACAGGATTTACCCTAAACCATGGTAAATAAAATATTTACCGAAGTAATTATTCAAAATGTCTAAAAATAAAAGTTACCTATTTACACAATTTGAACATCCTGATTCCAAATATGGAATCCATTCTTCCAAATTCAAAACACAGAAGTGGCAGAAATTAATTTAAAATTAATTCACGTTGTTAAAATAAAAAGCGTGTTTTTAAGAGATAATAACTATGAAAAGATTGTCACTTGTTTATGTCCGGTTTAATTGTAAAATTATGTCCAATTACCAACATTGTATTAAATGGTAAAAATATATTCTAAATAAACTTTAAAACCACTCAAATTCATAATTTATTGCTATTAATTATTTTGATTAAAAAAGTTGTTTTTAATTAAAATTTAGTAATTTTCACTATTCATCAAAATATTAAAGTTATCCAAAAAGTACCAAAATTTCACCTTAGGATAAATTCGATATTCCGAATCCAAAAATGATATCCATTTTGAAATATAGAATATATATAAATTCAAAATGTATGTATTACTATTCATAACGGCTAGTTTGATTGGTTGTGGTGTGTTAGAACTTGATGTTGCGTACAACACACGCTATCACATTATTCAAAGAGAAGCGTACCGTAGAAGCTTGGGGTGTTACATTCTCCCCTCCTTCAAATAATTTCGTCCTCAAAGTTTCTAGAATAGTTATCACATGAAAATACTCGGGTGGTTCTTCATCATAATTTCCTCGGGTTCCCACATTGCCTCTTCCATCTTATGGTTTCTCCACAAAACTTTTACCAGACGCGTCGTCTGGTTTCTCAGTACTTGTTCTCTCATATCAAGAATCCTGATGAGCTCTTCACAATAAGACAGATCGGGTTCCAGTTCTAATTCCTCATAGGTGAGTACATGCGTTGGGTCATGCATGTATTTCCTCAACAGAGATATGTAGAACACATTGTGAACTTTGGAGAGACTTGGCGGCATTGCCAATCAGTAAGCTACAACCCCAATTTGTTTTAGAATTTCGAAGGGTCTGATGTACCTGGGACTCAATTTACCTTTCTTACCAAAACGTATGACTCCCTTCCATGGAGATACCTTTAGGAAAACATGATCACCGACTTGAAATTCCAAATCCTTCCTTCGATTATCGGCATAGCTCTTCTGCCTACTTTGAGCTGCTTTGATGTGATTTTGGATTACCTTCACCTTTTCCATCGTTTCCTCCACCAGTTATGGGCCTACACGTTTTCTTTCACCAACGTCATCCCAACAGGTTGGTGTACGATATCTCTTCCCGTATAACGCTTCATATGGTGCCATATGAATACTCGAATGGAAGCTATTGTTATAGGAAAATTCTACCAGAGGTAAATATTGATCCCACATACATTGAAAGTCAAGTGAGCAAGATCTCAACATGTATTCTATGGTTTGAATAGTCCGATCTAATTGTCTATCTGTCTGAGGGTGGTGAGCAGTTCTCAAATGAAGTTGAGTATCCAGGGATTTCTGAAGACTTTTCCAGAATCTTGAAGTAAAACGGGGATCACGATCAGAAACAATCGATAGGGGTACTCCATTAAGTCTCACAACTTCATTAATATATGGTCTTGCTAGACGTTCCAGGGGTAGATCTTCTCTTATAGCAAGAAAATGTGCTGACTTGGTAAGACGATCAACAATAACCCATATTGCATTGTTCCTTCTAGGAGTCTTTGGTAGCCCCATGAAAAATTCCATTGTAATATTGTCCCATTTCCACTCCGGTATGGGAAGAGGTTGCATGACTCCTCCAGGCTGTTGCGTTCCAGCTTTCACCTGTTGACAAACCATACATCTTAACAGAAAATCAGCAATCTCCCTCTTCATATTGTCCCACCAAAAATGTTCCTTCAAATCTCTATAAATTTTGGTGCTCCCAGGGTGTATAGAGAAATTGGAACTATGAGCATCATCCAACAATTCCCTTTTTAGATCAGGTAAATCGGGAACACAAAGCCTCTTCCCGAATTTCAAAATTCCATCTTCATACACAAAGTCTCTCAATCTCCCATCAGTCACAACTTTAATCTTATTTTTAAATTCTTCATCATCGGTCTGAGAACTCTTAATCCTTTCTAGTAAAGATGTTTTGGCAACCATTTGAAAAAGAATTGATTTTTCGCCTTCCCTGGTTATTCCCATGTCCATCTTCACTAGATCCATGAAAATTGGATCCCTTTAAATTCTCATATTTTTCAAAACTCCATGGTCTTTTATACTCAAAGAATCCTCTACCCTGTTTTCCTTCCCCGAGTGGTAGTGTATCGTACTATCATAATCCTTGAGTAATTCAAGCCATCTCTTTTGACTCATGTTGTGTTCTTTTTGTGAGAAAATAAACTTCAAACTCTTATGATCAGTATAAATCTCACATTTTCACCATAGAGGTAGTGCCTTCATTTCTTCAAAGCAAAGATCATAGCTGCTAACTCGATATCATGAGTAGGATAGTTTTGTTCATGAATTTTCAACTGTCGTGATGCATAGGCAATAACTCTATCATTCTGCATAAGGACACAACCAAGCCCTTTCTTCGATGCATCACTATAAATAACGAACCCATCATTCCTCGATGGTAGAGTCAATATAGGAGCATTGACTAATCATCTCTTCAGTTCTTCGAAACATTCTTCACACTCTTTTGTCCAAACAAATTTAACTCCTTTACGTGTGAGCTTCGTTAATGGGTTAGCCAATCGGGCAAAATTCTGGACGAAACGTCGATAATAACCTGCCAAACCAATAAAACTACGTACCTCAGTTATACTCGTAGGTGCTGGCCATTCTTGGATTACCTTGGTCTTAGAAGGATCAACAGAGATTCCATCTTTAGAGACAATATGGCCAAGAAAAGAAATCTCATGAAGCCAGAATATTCACACTTGCTAAACTTTCCATATAATTCATGTCTTCTCAGAGTCTTCAGGATAATGCGCAAGTGAATTTCATGATCTTCGTTTCTTTTGGATTATACCAAGATATCATCAATAAATACCACCACAAATTCATTGAGATACTCCTCGAAAACTCTATTCATCAGATCCATGAATGCAGAGGGTGAATTAGTCAATCCAAAAGGCATTACAGTAAACTCATAATGCCTGTACCTAGTTCGAAATGCTGTCTTTGGAATGTCTTCCTTCTACACACACAACTGATGGTATCCAGATCGAAGGTCAATCTTTGAAAAGTATTGAGCTCCATGCAGTTGGTCAAATAAATCATCAATGAGTGGTAGGGGATACTTTTTCTTTATTGTTATAGCATTGATCTCCCTATAGTCGATACATAACCTCATAGATCTGTCTTTCTTTTTAACAAAAAGAACAGGGGCTCCCCATGGAGAAACACTAGGGCAAATAAATCCCTTATTACTCAATTCCTCTAGTTTTTTCTTTAGTTCAACTAATTCTACCGAGGCCATTCTATAAGGGGTCTTTGATATAGGCCTTGATCCAGGAATTAAATTAATGGAAAACTCAACTTCTCGTTCTGGAGGATGTCCAGGTAAATCTTCCAGAAATACATCTACAAATTCTTTCACAATAGGTACATCCTCTATTTGAAAATTCCTTTCCTCACCCACAGTTATTTCATTCTATTCAACCCCAATAATTGAATTTAGTTGAGCTACTGGGGGTGGATCTAAATAATAATTTGGTGGTGGTGATTCTGCTCTAAAAATAAGGTGTTCCTTATCATTATCATCAAGAATCGTAACCACTTTCTTCTTACAATAAATATTCACATCACAGTCCAAAAGCCAGTCCATACCGAGGATTATATCAAACTCAATCATAGGTATGACGATGAGATCAACAGATAAAGAACATTTATGTGCTCTAATGGGGACTGATTCACAAAACTTTGTTGCAATGATACTTCCCTTAGGAGTTTTAACTGACAACTCTCTTGTTAAATCAAATTGGAAATATCTAATTTTCTTACCTAACTGGGAAGATATGAAACAATGCGATGATCTAGAATCAAATAATGCATTTTCTAAACTTGAGGAAACCATTAAATTACCTACCACCACGTCTTTCAGAGCTTCTACCTCAGCAGTAGTGATAGCATAAGCCTGGCCTTGATCCCTTGGCCTTTTCTGAGGTATGTTCTCCTAACGCTTAGGAAATTCATTTTCATAATTCCCCATCTCCCTGCAATTGTAGAACTGAACATTGGTAGCTTCCTTCTTCCCTTTGAAATCACGAGCTCAATGGCCTTTTTCACCATATTTGTAACAGACTCCCATTCCCTTCAAGCAAGTACTGGGGTGTTTCTTCCCACATTTACCACAGGATGGATATTCAACCTTTCCTTTCATCACCTTATTTCCATTCCCAGATTGATCAGGAGGCCTCTTCTTCTCTTGCTTTGCTATAACGTCGTAAGACTTAGAGAATTCCTTTTCGGTCTTGATAGCACATGAGACAATGTCTTTGTATGACGAGAAGGATTGTGAGACTAATGCTTGACGGAGAAATGGTTTTAACCCATCAAATAAACGATCAATATTACTTCTTGGGTTACGTATATAATCACCAGCATACCTTGCTAACCTTGTAAAGTTATCCTCATACTTTGTGACATTCTCATCCTCCTTCTGTCTCAGACTTAGAAATTGCCTTTCCATATCTGCTTGATGGTCGCGAGGAAAGTATTTTTCTAAAAACAGATCTTTGAACTCCCTCAATTCCATATTTTATACTTCATCATCTTCCTTCATATTTTGAATCAATGACCACCATTGATCAGCATCTCCAGTTAGGCGGTAAACTGCCATGATAACTTTTTCCCTTTCATTACTCCCCAAATCCTGAAATATTTTCTCTAGGGAAAATATCCATTGCTCAGCTACTAAGGGATTTGTACTCCCATTGAACGTTGGTGGTTGTTTTCTCATGAATCATTCTAACATTGATCCTCCACGCTGCGGATCAGGGTGCTCCATACGGGTAAGGTTATTATTCATAACCTGAGTGAGTTGTCCTAGTATGGTGATTAGCTGATCGGCACCAGTTGCATCACCAGCTCCACTATAATTATCTTGAGCAGGAGGGAAATCCCTACATGGAGTGTGTGCATTGATACGGTTTCCATTTCTTCCACTAGGCGCCATTTCTTAACAATGTCATAAACTAGATCACTTTATGAAGAAAAATACATAATCCCATACTTATAAAACACTTAACATAAATTGAACTATTTATGGATATAATCCATAAAAATATTTTCTTTGAGGAATTATATACTCATAAACCCTTCATAATTATATGTAAAGAAAATGAGAGTTGTCCTATGCGTATCCCCCGGGAGTGTCGTAACCAAGAGTGCAGCAAGGCCCGTTGTCGTGCAACAGTTCCCGTTCGAGTCTAGCTCAAAGCGGTGTTTTCGGGTTTTACCCCTAGGTACATCTGTGCCAGAACCGCCTCTACCTGCTCATATCCAGACAGAGATGTATTTCTCAGAAAACTCACAAAATCTCTACAATACCAAAATTTTAGGAAGTTCTTCTATACTAATCCTCAATCTTCATCTTAAGTCTACGTGCTCTAATCAGAGTTTATCTAAATCTAGCTTCCAAGGTTTGTACTAATCTTCCTCTGATACCAACTATAACGCCCCAACCCAAGTTTCCTAGAGTCGGTGCATTATTACATTACATTGGCATGATCACAAGAAAGATCAAATCTCGAAGGACCGATTGGTTTAGTAGCCTTGGAAACACTAGATATATTCATAAAGTTTTACATTACATCACAAGGTGAAAAACTACTACAACAACATAGTCTCCATATTCCACACTCATATCCCCACATACTATCCCTGCAGGTCATTCTTAACTTACTTCTTCACATCCTGGGAAAAATAAAACATAGAAAAGGGGTGAGCTCAAATGCCCAGTAAGGATAACAATATAGTGGAAACTTTCCAAAATAAGCATAAACATTTAAGGAAATGTATAACTAAAACAAAATCCTTTTAAACTTAAACTTGAACGTAGTATAGAAAATGTAAAATGAAATAATGCCATTTACTTATTCACATGGATATTCCACTAATCCAATAATCACATGCAATATTAATAACCACTTTCATAATGATAGAATGCATAATGCCATACTATCATAACCACATAGCCAAGGCCTCGTGCCAAGACTACAAATAAGATTTTGCCAAGGCCTTGTGCCAAGACACTAGTTTGTCTCATGAGACCTACCGATGCATCGAGGAGCTATAGTGGGCTCCACCCGTCACATATTAAGTCCAATGCATTCCCATATGAAAAGGTTTAAACATAATATAAACATTCGTATTAAAACTAGCATATGAAATGTAAATACTTCATCCATAAACCATGAATGGTATAAAAATAACACATCCAAATTCAAACATATCACAAAACCTTCAATACAATATAGAAGTTTTGTATCATAATAAATCAACTTCAAATAAGCGTAAAATCAATCGAAGGATGTTGACATAGATGAAATCAGAACTCTTTTTAGAGAAATATCTCTTTCTATTTTGAAATCATTTAAGAGTCATATATTTATAAAATAAAACTTTTTCTTTGAAAATATTCTTATAATCTTGTGAAGGAATCTTCGAAGATTTTATTACGGCAGAAAATACCTGCACCCGCCGTATATGTTAAAAAACATTATTACCTTAATTTTGTCGAAAAGGTTAAAAAGCACCTTGTTTGGAAAATGAAGGAAAGATTCCTTTATAAAACTCTTATAAAAAGTCAAACAAGGGTATAAATGACTTTTACCCATATTATTGTAAATAGTAAAAATGTTTTGAAATATATTTTTAAGAAACATTGATGTGGATGATAAAGAGATCCCAGTAGATTATTACGTATAAACAACCTCGGATAATGAAGAGATTGTGAAATAACCCTTACCTTGTACTTTTCCTTGGTTGGGGTAGGTTAACCTCCTGTATAATGGTGAAATAATTGTAATTAAATTATACAAGAATTATATATATTAATATGATATCATATATGATCTTTTAACATTGATTTGTTAATAATATCTTTGAATTATCGTCGTTTCGGTTGTTAACTTACTCGTTTTCTTTTATATGTTTTGTTACATAAGCCATGTTTATCATGGATAGGTTTTATATTATTCATATACAGAATGATATCATGTCCTTAACCATCATTTTTAAATCATCAAATGATAATTATACTTTAACGGATACGATGGAGAATGAATCTCATCGCGTTCGTGGAGATGGTAGTCCGTACGTACGCACGAGCGACAATATCATTCTTTTGATTAAAATAATATATAAATGGATGGTATAACATTTATACAGAATCATTAACATGTTATATTTATTATTTAAATGAGTTACACTTCATTATTATACGCATCCAAATAATAATATATTGAATAATAATTACACCACGACATGGAGACGGTAAGCCGTACGTACATACGTATGGTTACATGTTATTCAAAGGGTTGACAGAATACTGAATATGGTTGTACCATATTTATAATAACATCACAGTATATATATGATACTGGAGTTATTATTTTAGAATGGTAACAACAAGGGAAGAAGAAGTGGAAGAAGAAAGGAACTTGGAAAAGGGTGGTGAAATCATTACCTCTTCTTCAGGTTCTTCCATTTGATTTGATCAAAAGGGATCCTAAAGTTGGCTTTCTGATCAAACTAAGGCCTCTAGGTTGTAGTGAGGGATGTTGGGAGAGTATTTGGGCAGAGTTTGGCCGATCCAAAAGGCTTTTAAGGTGTGAAGAAAAGAGAAGGAGGAGTGCCCTTTTATAAAATGGGTGAGGGGCACCTTTGGAAAAGCTATAAATATTAATTTATAATAATTTCATATTCAACTTATAATGGCTCAAAAGTTGATTATTAAAAGGTTAAGGTGGGGATAGGTCTAAAAACACTCATCCAATAGAATTTAGACAGGTTTGGGTACTTATATTAACCTTATCTTTAAGTATTAACTCTAAGTTAATTAGTTTCACTTTTACAATGTCTCTTTGTATTTTTATATTATATGGTTAATAAACTTACTATATACATCCAAGAGACCCCCAAGTGGTCCATCAATGATACACCTATCATGATATAAGTCACTTGGCCGAAAATTCGATTTTTAGGAATTTAATATCAATTAATAATATAATATTTGTTTTAAAATATCTTTTATGTCAATTTTGACACTATTCAATAGTTGATTTTTATGAATCTCATAACAGAATGATTACTTAGAAATAATTTAATTACATAAATCCTAACATGTCATATTAACTTATAAAATTATTTTAATTCATAAAAAGACTCAAATTATATTTATTTGGGTATTTATAATATCAATTATTTTAAATTTTCACTATTATAGGAATTACTTCATCATCATTGTGTCATAAATAAATTAAATTATTTAATGTCTAAAAATTATAAATAAAATATAATTATATAGTAAATCTTTTTATATTTCTAATGAATACTTATAGTTGAAAATCTAACATATATAACCCTATGTAAAAATTGTTTTTCTAAAAGATATATGCTTGTGTCATTTTTGTATTCATTTTAACTTAATTAAAATAAAGTGTCCCTATCACCTACAAGTGGCTCCATGGGGTCCCAAAATCGACCCAAAGATGAATATGGTCTAAAATGTATCACCAAATATGGCTAGGACACGTTTTAGGGTAATTTAATATTATTATAATATTATTGTTTAACCCTTATTTACCGGATTTACCCTTAACCATGGTAAATAAAATATTTACCGAAGTAATTATTCAAAATGTCTAAAAATAATAGTTAACTATTTACACAATTTGAAAATCCTGATTACAAATATGGAATCCATTTTTCCAAATTCAAAACACAGAAGTGAAAGAAATTAATTTAAAATTAATTCATGTTGTTAAAACAAAAAACGTGTTTTTAAGAGATAATAACTATCAAAAGATTGGCAGTTGTTTATGTCCGGTTTAATTGTAAAATTATGTCCAATGACCAACATTGTATGAAATGGTAAAAATATATTCTAAATATACTTTAAAACCACTCAAATTCATAATTTATCACTATTAATTATTTTGATTAAAAAATTGTTTTTAATTAAAATTTAGTAATTTTCACTATTCATCAAAATATTAAAGTTATCTGAAAAGTACCAAAATTTCACCTTAGGCAAAATTCGATATTCCGAATCCAAAAATAAAGTCCATTTTGAAATATATAATATATATAATTTCAAAAAGTAGGTATTACTGTTCATAATGGCTAGTTTGATTGGTTGTGGTGTGTTAGAACTCGATGTTGCGTACAACACACACTATCACATTATTCAAAGAGAAGCGTACCGTAGAAGATTGGGGTGTTACAATCATTATTGATATTGGTGTGAAATAAAAATGGATCATATAATATTAATGTATTTATTAAAATAGAAATATTTGAATATGATATATTGAACATGATTTCAAAAAATTAATGATTACGAATAGTCAATACATTACCACCCTATTAAAGAGAATGAGGTGAATAATTCATTTTGTTTAATGGATGGTGAAGAATATAATTAGATGATGATCACAAAAGATCGATTAATTATGGATTTCAGAATTATGGATGTGGAAATCCTGATATAAGCAGTGAAATATTAATATTCTAAAATGAGTGTTAAACCATATATCTATGATGAGAATAATGATACATAGAAATATGATGTATAGATGTAGAAGGGGGATATAATATTTCTTTTTTAAAATGTTATTATGATTGAATGACAATGTTCAAGAACAATATATGTCTTTTATTCAAAATATATTTGAAAATTGAGATTTTAATGAAAACCTAGAGTTCTTAATTTTATATTCATCCTAAAGTTATAAATATTCTTAGATATCAGTATGATTAGTTTTTAATGTAAGGAAAGACAATAGATATTAAAAATTTGTCTTTAAGTTCATGATATGTCAATAAGTATATACTTAGAGGAAAAAATGCTAAGGGTATTTTACAACCACTACCCATAACAAAATATAAATAGAAAAATAATACTATGGAATTTTTGGGACTCCCTAAAACAACTAATAGAAATAATTCTATTCGGGTTGTGGTCGATCACCTCACAATTCCAGAAAACATTAATCTTTTTGAAAATATTTCTATCTCTATTAGCTTATAGAGATATATATTAATAAGTGATAACAATTAGTGGGTTATCAAATTATACTATATGTTATTGTGATATGAATATTAATTCGTTGTTCTTGTAAATTATTCATCTATACCTTGATACTAAGTTAATTTTCAGCAATTCATATCATCTGATTACACATTTTAAATATAAGTGATCCATTCATACTGTATAGGATAATTCAGATGTCTTCTTATGAATCCCTCTATGGAAATATTTTCATAACTCTAATTTTCTTTAATGAAGATATAGAATGAAATTAATTGCTACATGTCATAGAAAATGAAATGGAAGAGAAGGTTCGATCAATTTAACACCACACCATGGCAGCTCAAGTTTTGAAATGAAGTTATGATGACAATCATGGGTGAGATATGGTGATAAATGTTGGGGATAAAACATTTTTATGAATTTATACATAGATGAATTTTATAATATTCTATAAGAATGTGAACATATACCCTGTTATATTATCCCCATCGAGATTTTGGATCAAATATTAGTCATAATATATATCATGGCATTTCCCCTAACTCTCACTCGTGATCATTTATGTAGAATGTGTCCCTCCAAGTGAATTAAATACCAATTCCTTCACATTTATTCAATTAAGTTGTGAAACCATAAGAGAGAGATCATTATTATAAGGATAAATCCATCTTATATTATGGATTATAGAGAAAAAGATAAAATAAATAAGACAACTCACCTGATCATAGTTTTTTGTCTAAATAATATTTTAGTCGAGTAGTGATAAAAAAACTATGATTTTATGAAATATTTATTTTAAAATATATTTAGTTCCATTGATAACGTATGTTACATGCACGAACAAAAATAAATTAACTAAGATAAATTTTAAAAATATTATTATTTAACATGAAACTTCTAATAAATACATTAAACTTGGAGGTATTAATATGAATGAATAGTTTTTTAAAATAAATATGATTTTTTATTTAATAAAAATTTATTTATAAATAAGCATATATTTTTTTAATTTTTTTATATTCTTCACGAATATATTTTTTGTAAAAAACAGTCAATTTATTTATTTTTATAAATGTCTAAAAAAATAAAATTTCAAAGTTTATAAAAGTATATTTTATAAATGGACAACATATTTATAATCAATATACAAAAATTATCTAAGAGTGTCATTTTATAATTTATTCAACAGAATATTATTTCTCTGAATAGTGAATAATAATGAATCTTATTTAAAACCACCTCTCTGTTTAATTAATTTATAATGATCGATAATATTTTTAAAAATTAAAATTATTTCAGTAATAGTATTATTAATGTAATATATATCATTTTAATCAATTTCTTGTAGAATTTTGTTAGGAAAACTTATTATACCTATATAATGTTTTTCATAAGAAACTTCAATTTTATAATGTTAGTGGGATTAATTTTTAATGTGATTATTCCACCAATATATATTAAAAAATTTACAATGAATTACTTATTTCAATTCATAATAATTAATAAATTATAACACATTCAACTTAATATATGGTTATAAACAATAAATAAAACAAAAAAATTCATTAATGTGGTTATATTAAATACTAGTTTATTAGAAGTTAAACAAAAAATATAATGGATTGAGTGACCCAAAAAAATGTAAAATTACTATTATTTGGACCTATTTAGACATAATATCTTTAATATGTTAGTTTATGTCATTTGGGATATTTATTTCAAAGATGTGACATTGAATTTTTGTATAACGTTGAAAATTAAAATTGTACAACTCACCTCAATCATAAAAGGGAACTCCCTCTCCACAAATATTCAACAACCAATGAATTTTGGTTCAAAAAATTACAGGAAATATATAATATTTATTTAAATTTATATTTCATAAATTCATGTTTGAGTATTAAACCCTCTTAATAATTCTTTTGAAGTTAACCTGAAGTGTTTTCCAATGAAGAGGTTTCATTTTTACTGAGAATATTGTTATATCTTATTACACCTTCTTATAATATTAATAAAGTATTCCAAATTAATAACACAACTATGTTGAAAATAATTTGATTTTATTTTTTTTCATTTAATGACCTATATCTATCTCCCCTTCCATCAAATGGAAAATAAATTGTCGATCATCTGTACATCAGATTACTACCATGCAAACCTGTATTTATTACATCCCCCCATGCTCTGGATAGATATAAATATGTATTTAATTAAAAAATATTATATTTAATTAATAATTATACATGTATAATGATAATTTATAACATTATTTCGCACTAAATAATCCATTGGAAAAAGATAATGTCGCTTGTCCGTATGTGTGGATTTCTTCCACAACAAAGCGAAGTTATTTAAATTTTTTATAATGAAAGTAATATGGATGGGTTTAATGAGAATATATAATATAGTTGATATTATATTGATTATTTAACATTTAATTAATTTTTACATATATTTTGTTCCATGTGATTGAAATATGGAAACAACTTTTCTGCATATGTATGGCCAAAAATCATCATGAATGACGTAATTCATTTTATATATAAAACGTTTATAGATGAATTTAAATATGTATCTAATGAATAAAATTCATATCAATATAATAATTAAATTTTTTATATTATGTAACCATACACATTTTTAAATTAATGACAGTATTCAATGAAAACATTCTAGAAAAATGCCTCACTTATCACCCAGAACATTAATTTTAATAATTAATTAGTAATAAAAACGTTTTAAAGGATATAATAAAATAATATATGGTATGATAAAAAATATTATTCATTTTGGGATGCTTTATAATATATATATATATATATATCATTTTTTATTTCCAAATTCATTTGAATAAATTTCTGACCTCAGGTAAGTGATTCCAATCACACTTTTATAATTGCGAGAAACAAACCATGTTTACTAATTGTTTCTTTAAATGGTGTGTATACTACCCATGAATTTATTTTATGAATAATTTTATTAAATTTATGGGAATCTACATATTGATATATATTTTCTTCAATCTTATTTCATATTATTTAAATGTTACCTACTTGTTATTTTATATATAGTAAAATCCCATTGTTTATCATGATAGTTCTTGATTGTGTTTCTGATGATGAAATATTACAATATATCAATATAGAAACTCATAAATTTCTATTTCCTCAACTTATTTCTTTAGAATAATTTTTCCCTTTCATTTTCCAATATATAATACCTAATGATATGAAATTAATTTTTTGTGAAAAATCAACATTTTATCTCTATATGGTTTAAAATATATTCTCTTATATGTCCATGTTTTCTAAAAAAATAAATTGGTTTTAGATTAAAAAATAATAAATTGGTGAATTTTGTACCATTTATGTTATTTTTATGAAATGTATTAAAATAAATGTTCTTTTAATATTCTAAATGAGGAACATTCTGACATTTTTTACGAGAATTTGAAAGGTTGTTTTTCTTTTAACTTGTACGAAAAGTGATAACTTTCTATCCATAATGACCAACGAGTGATTATATATTACTTTATAAGATTGTATTATTGTTATATAAAATAAAATTATTTTTCACAATAAACTGAGAGTATATAGATTTTAAAATGTTATTTTTTAGGTGGAAAGAATATTTTCTTCAATAATTAGTTAATAATTTTTTATTGGAATTTTTATTGCAAAATCAAAACAATCATTTGTGGTGATAATTTTTTATTTATTATATGATCCAATGGTATCATCATTATTATTTATAAGGATGGTTTATTATCATGATGTTTAAATTTTTATGAAGCCAATTTATTTTCAATGGGTTATATGATGTATTAATGAAATTGTTATGAAATCATATTTTATTACATGGGTTATGATATAATGGTATGATTAGCTTTATGGAACACATATACATCATTTTCATTATGCAGTAGGTGGGATTGATATTATATATCTCACTAATTTTTTGGGTAATTATTTATATCCAATGATATTATTTGTAGAAAATGTATGGGTGCTTAATCTATAAGGGGAAATTGGTCGACGTGCTTGATCTACATGAGGGAACAAGTCAATGTACTTAATAGTTTATAGGACATATTTCAATTTCAATGATCTAATATATAAAACAATTATTGATTCATGATATATTTTATTTAATGGTATCGATCATTATCCTTTATATTTTAAATTTATTTTCTATATATGATGGTTCCACACTTATATTACATTTATTTATTATTCACGTTTGATTTTTTATGCTTTCTATGTCCTACAATTATTGTATTTTGAAATACACATTTTTTATTCGAGGAATCATCAATATAGACCATGATAGATTTGGTTTGAACATTGTTTGTTATATTCATGATCTCATACCCTTATGATTCTCCTATTATTTCATATAATCATAAGTTTATTTCTCCAATGATTTCTATTACAAGGTTTCTGAACCCACACATTTTTCTATTTCCATTCCTCATGTTATAATGAAAATATTAAAATATACCATGACTATGATGATTTATAAATGGGTTGTTTTTATGTTACATAATGAATAACCTTCACTATATAAAAATATTTTTTATATGGATTCCATATAAAAAATATTTATATCCTTTCTGTGTATAATGGAGAGTTTTGATTAATATACTTCTTAAAATATCTAACATTTATATAAAAAAAATTTGTATTATTTTATTAAATTCCATTTCTTTGAATGAAATAACATCCATCAATGAGTCTACCTAAGGACATTAAACTCATTGATTCTTGTAGGATGACCCATATATCCTTTTTTCATTCATTGTTTTGAAATGAAATATCCTTGTTTCCCATATTGTAATTTTTTTTGTTATTATGATCACATAGGGACATTGTTAGAATTTCCACCACCATAATTTTCCTCAGTATGGTCATTAAATTCTTCAATTAGCAGTTGATCATTTATTCTTAGGACCATTCTATCAATTTTTTATTTTCCATATTTTGAACATAATGTAATTTTAAAATCCTCCATCAACCTGTGCATTATTGACATGTTTATAATATTTTTGTGTATCTTGAATAGAATATCAGGTTCTTTTGAAATGTGAACAGGATATGCCGGTTGAATATTTTTGGATAATAAATACATAAACAGAACTCTATTTTTTATTTCAGTAACCCCTAATATATTACAAACTAATTAAAAGTGGTTTATATTATATGGGAATTTGATCTAAGAAAGAATATTTAATTATCAGTGATAGATGTTAAAGTAAATTTTTCCAAACTATAATGAGAATAGATTCAAAATTTATTAGGGTTATATTATTAAATATTAATTTAATTATTTTATACTTTTTTTCATAAAAATAAAATTATTGGAATTCAACTTTTTATTCTGTACAAAAAACAAGAACATATTTTTTATATTTTTGTTTTGTGGAATACATATATCATTTATTTTTAAAATTATTTTGCTGTGGAAAACAAAGCTCAGATCCACCCATTAAAATGAATTTTAATACAAAAATTGTTTTTACATCCTTATTCGCAATGATAAATTCTGAGATAAATTGTGATTTCTAATGTTTATTCATAATAATTAAATTCTTAGAATTTATGAAATTAGTATATACCTTTTAGATAGTGTGGAAAATGTTTTGAATTTAAATATACCCTTACAAGCATAAATTTCAAAACTGAACTATAACTCCTTTTGAACAAAATTAATATATTAAATTTTCATCCTCCTTTGGTGTTATTTTCAATCGTTTATCAACCATTAATTATTTATGTATAATTATAAAAAATAAATATTTATTATTTTAAAATAATTAATTCATGGTTAATTTCTAGGCCATAAATATTTTTTAACACTGACAATGAAACATTTTTAAATAATATTTATATATTAAAATTAAGTTATAATAAACCATGTAACACATAAAATGAATAATTTCACATCATGGATTATTATAACAATTAAAAATAAAAAATGATAAATTAAAGTATATAAATTAATATATTTAGAACAGGAATCTCCCAAGGAATAACATTTCCTTTAGGAACCATCGTTATTATAAGAAATTATAATGATAATGAATACCAAAATAGCATAATGCATGTTTTGAGACTTAAAATATAATGTATGGAAATGGGAAGTCTAATTTATGAATAATGAATATAATGGATGATTTTAAGATGAAAATATATAAATATTGATTCTCACAATTGAGAGTATAATTTTTATAAATATGACCATTATAATAAGGTAATTGAAGAAATGGTCATTAAATTTTCATGTGTAAAATTGGTCTACCATAGTTTTGTATTGTTAGGAATGTGCATAAATATTATATTTTAGAAATAATATTATTGATACAAAAATATAATATCTAGTTAACATGAATTATTTTCAACATCTAATATATTATTATCAAATTAATAATTTGAAAAAAAATTAAAATAAACATTTTAATATCAATGTAGTAATAAATTTATATGATTTGGATTTAAATATTTAATTATAGTTATATTTTTGTTAGGGTCATTTTATATTGTAAATTGTATTTTTAAAAAATTGGATTTTCATACGCTTTGTATTTTTTAGGAGAGTAATTATTTAATAATTTAATAATTATAATTATAATTATTTATATAAAGTAAAACTTATTTAATAAGTAATTTATGTGAAATAATTTTATGAATATATAATTACTATATAAAATAATTTCAATATAATATCTTTTCATTATTTTATTTTTTGAATAGTAATTTAAATCCATATTTATAAACATTTATACATTAATTTGTAAAATTTTAATTAAATTTTATATTTTCCTTAGTGATATTATAATTCATGAAATTTATTGGTATATATCTTATCAAAAGATTGAATATTTTGTTAGTAACGTGAAATACACTTTTTAAAAATAACATGATATTTATGACATTATTAGTATATAATTATGAATTTAAAATTCATGAAATTATTTTATAAGACCAAATATATATTCTTATGTTACATTAGACTTTTATAATTTTTGGTTTTAATTTAGAAACGTAAATTATACATTAGAAAATGTATATTATTTTTCAAATATTTTTTAATACAATAATAATTCTATATCTTAATTTTTTTTATTATATAAATTGAATAATATGGAATGGATTTAAAATTTTGAATCAGTGAATAAAAATTATTTTATAACATCCTTTTTTATTTTTTGAAAAATAAATTACGTTATGTTAAAATGAGTTCTCACAGTAAATGAAAAATTTGTTAACATTAAAATAAAATTTAATGGTAATGAGCTGGAAATGATGTTTAATTAAAGTCTAGGAATAGTTTATGGTGGGAAATGTTGAACAAATCACTTACAATATTCATTATTTCCCAATTTTGGGGATAATTTCCTTGAAATTGGCATCTAATTGTTAAAATTATTTAGGTTATTTAAAAAATATCATTCCTTTTTTACCTATAAAAGGGGAACTATCCTCCTCACTACCCCTCACACCATGACCAAATAATATTAGAACAATATATTTATAATCAACTACAAATAATATTTTTCAACTTAAATTGGTTATGGTCTTCATAAAATACAATCTGTAAATGTTATATGAATATTTTCAAGGGAGATAATATAAGTCAAAGATATAAATTCCAAAACACAATTTTTTTTAATTTATATTAACTTATATTATATGAATTATCTATAAATTTAATTAAACGATCATTAAATGAAAAAATTAATATAATTATCAATATTTTATGTTATTATAATTATGGTGCATGCATAAAAACCCATTTACTTTTACAGTAGTTAAAATGATAGTTTTATTTGTGTGTTTTGCATACTATACCTCTACACCACAATGGGTTTTATTATTATTCACCACCATAAAATAATGGTACTAATAATGAATTTAATATAAATTTAAAAAAAATCATTACAAAAATATTTAAAATGGTAACGATTTTTACATTTAGATGAAAATTAAAAACATCATCCACACATACATATGGACTATCGATTCCCAAAAATGATTGATTTATATTTTATTTTCATTATGTTCATGATTTTTTGGTAATGAAAGAGAATTAAATGGGTTAATATAATATCATTGAAATTATTAAGGTTCTGTAATAGAAAATTAAACTAATAATACTAGTATATTCATGAAAACCCCCTGGTAAATTCAACCATCATAATGTTTATTCTAATATAAAAAAATATTTTTTAATATAAAATAACATAAAATATAGAATATTCATACATTAAATAAATAAAATTATAAAATACCACAATAATAAACTCTGAATAAGATTATTATAACTCTAGTATAATGATATTGAACCTATATCACTCCATAATCATCCATTATATATGGTATGGACCTATTTGGTTTGGTCTAACATCATTCTTGAACAATGCTATAAATATTATCATGAATGATTATGAAAATTTATTTTCATCTAAAATATTATATAATAAAGTATATAATTATTATTTTTTGGTTAATAATATTAAAATTGACTTCATAATTTAAGAAAAAATTATTCCTTCGCTAAGAATCATCATAATGGACTTGTAACTAAATGAATATTTAATGTCCATGCATTGAATACTATAGAATAAAAACACAACATCATAAATATTTATACATAATAAATTAAAATTGTTTGTATTATATGGTGATAATGTAATTTTTAATATGAATGAAGAACTACCCTAATATTAAGAAAGTAGTTTAAAAAATCAATATTACTCTCTACTAAAATATAAAATATTTAATAAAAATTTAATATAAATATAGAAAATAAATATAATTTTTTTCATAAATTCATATATATATATATCAATTTTGTTTATAAATGGTTGATTAAGATAGTTAATTTTGTAATGAAATATATTTGAGTCTATTCTCACGATGTATGAATTGGGAGAAAGGGTTTACGCCTTCAAAATTTTACATCATTATAATTATTTATTAATGTGAACCATGATACGTTTAATATAGTTTTATTACTATATGATGTATATATTCTAAATAAACATGTGGTATCAAGAGATATATCCTTTTCATTCCATTAATTTTTTATACCAATTGATAAGAAATTTTAAAGGGAGTGTGATCAAAATGTTACTCACACTACATGGCTTTTATTGTCACACACAGTTTTTTTTCTTTTCTGTCATTGTATTGATCCGGACCATTAGAAATACCGATCATTTTCATGGGTATTTTATGAGATAAATATTGAGTTTTGAAGTTTCATATATTTCTAACCACTCTAATTTGGGATCCCCATTGTTTGTTTAGTAGTTTTTGAAGAAAGGGTGGTTACTTCATGATCTGGGCCAACCATGAGCCCATTCCTACTCTTAAAAACTGAATTTGTTTCTTTTATAACTCCTTTTTTTCATCCTTTTTCACCCATTAAACTTCCCACTTGTCCTATACTGATATATTAAAACTTAGTTATCATTTTAGACCCATTATAAATTCATAAGCCGGGTGAATTTGGGTTACTCATTTAGGTATTGGGCCAGCCCATGGGCCCATTTCCTGTTTAAAAAAAATAATTTGTTTCGTTTATATATTTTTCATTTTTTACTATTTTTCGGTTATTCCCCATCCCCCTAGAATACAATAGCCCTATCGTAGCCCTAATAATCTATTTTACCTTTTTGGAGCTCATATGGGTCGCGTAGTAGGGCAATTGTTCTCTGGTTTCCACAAAACGTCCAGAATTGATAAGGTAAATTGTTTCACTCATAACGCATTCAATTCGTATTCTTTTGGCCACCAATTTTCTTCCCCTTGTTCCTCAAGACCTTAGTAGGCTCTCCAAAAATTTTCAAGCCATTACATTCTCTATATGGTTGCAGATCTAATGGAAGACGAAGAGTTTTCTACGGTGAAAGGTGAGATTCTTTCTCCTTTCTCCTTCCTCTTCCCCCTCCTTTCATTATTTCGTGGATTTATTTTATCCTCTAGTATTGATAGACTTAGGGTTTTGTTATACCATGTTTTTTGATGGGTTTTATGTTTGTTTAGGTCTGGTATTTATAGTTTTAGGGTTTATAAACCCGCGGCGGGTGATTTCGGGTGTCCGTTTCAATTACGCCAAAAATTTGAGGTAGGATATCCTTTGCACATGCCTTTATCATTCAAGTTTCATCATTTTAATATTTTCCTAAACTGATATAAATGTTAATTATTGTTTTTAAGCCTTTGGATAATTTTCTTGGTGTCCAAAGTGGTTGTTTAATCGTTGTTTTGTGAAAGGTAGTGTTGTTTTGCCATGAAAGTGCTCAACAAGTGTTTGTTTAAATGTTCCGTTATCTTTTGAAAATATTTTGTGAGGTTTATAATCTGGTTTATGGTATTTTTAACATGTTACAGTATCTTGAATGAAAATATGACATTAAATTGGTGTTTTAATCCTTTTCATGTACATAAAATAAATTGTTTTGTTAAAAAAGGGCATGTCATGTGTTCGGTAAATTGCCCGGTTGGCTTTTATGTGTGATGTGTGATTTAAAAGTTATTTGATTGGATTTATAAAGGAATTGGAAGAATTATAAATGGTATTTTTGGGTACTTATATTGATTTCCAATTTGGATTTGTTTTTAAAAACAAGTGGGTTTTGATTTACAACATATTTTTGCCCGAGTTGCCCAAAAATGGACTGTTTCACATCTTTATGAAAATGGTTGTGTTTTCAATATCTAACCTAAGTATTATAAGAGATTTATGAATGAGTTTTACTGCTGTAAATGATGTTTATACAGATCCTTAATAAAATTAAAATGCATACGTTCATCAAAGGTTAGTTTTGAGAAAATGTTTAAAGGCCCGTTTGGCATTTCCTAATGAAGGAGTGTTTTACTTGTATATAACAAGTTGTGAAATTGGGATTGTTTTATGGTCCATTAAATGATATTATTAAATGTTTAATGGGATGAAAAATATGATTTGGTTTGGTTATGATGTGTTTTTATAATTTAAAGAGTGTTTTTGAAAGAGTTTTTTTGTGCAAAGCCTCAATACACTTCATGAAATTGTTTTACCAAAATATTTAGCAGTTTGTTGATTAGTGTAAGAAATGTGAATAACGATTATGGGATGTTTGTGTTTTTATGGTTTTGGAATGGAATGTGGATATGAAATGTGTATTTGATAATATGTGTAACTTTATTGAGCACTAAAGGGAATCCTGGGTATCTAGGTGGGCGGACGTGTACTAGAATGCTAGTGATTCTGTGGGGGTTGGCCCCTGTTTCACGTAACAAGTTTGAAAATGACAACACTAACTAAACTATGATGATGATGATGATTGGGGACCACTAGGTTATGGGTATGTTCCCTACTAGTAGCTCGTGCACGAGAATGGATATTTATTATGGTTACTTTCAACGAGATACGAGGTACCTGGGGCTCACAACTAACTAGTGCCTAGGGGTATTCCTGTGAGTAGTGCTCATTGGCTATTTTGTACTCACCTTCGGCATACGGTGTGTTTGGTTGGTAAATTAAGTAGTATGTGTTATTTATTTGAATGTTAAAATTCTATAAAGAAGCCCTCTTGAAAACTATATTCATTTTGAAGTTTCACCTCTTTGAAAATAATTGTCACTTGCATTTTTGTTTATTAAACATGCATGTTTTTGTCTGATAATTATTATAGCATGGAACCTCATTTGAAAACCATACTTTCAAATCTTGAATTTAAAACTATAAATTGATGTTTCTTTTATTTTAAAGTAATTTGCATTGGGAATAGAATACCGGGCTAACCTACTGAGTTTTAATACTCACGCCTATAATCTTCTTCTTTTTTTAGCCCTTGTGCAGGTTTCATCTTTAGTTTGATCACCTTGGGCGACATTTTATCATTGTGTTGGAGAGTGACCAGAAGTGTCACATGGAGTTATTTGTTCATCGGGATTGTTCAGTTGAGTTGTTGGTTTTGTTCTAATTTTAGTTTCTTGTACAAATAATATTTAGTTCAATTTTTATATAAATTCATTTTGGGCTGTCCATTTATTTCCGCTGTTTGTTTGATTGTGTATATATGGGTGAAATCATTCCCTTGTGAACTCTATTGATGCCCTTGGTGCTTTTCACCATCCCGGGAGGATCGGGAACGCCTCTCGGGACTTGTCGCGGGCTGGCCTGGGTGACCGGTTCAGGGTCGACTCGGGCTGGTTCGTGACAAAATGGTATCAGAGGAGGTCGGCTATTAGTGGAACTTTCTTTTTAGAGCACCCTTGTTATTTTGGGGATGTCAAGGTAGATGGAGTAGGATTGTAGGGACTTGAGGGGTAAGTGCAAGAAGAGCGTCGCGAACTCTTTCTTGTTCTAATCCTCAGGTTTCCATGGAAGTCCGGTTTTATTAGTTTCCATTGTTCTAGTTGATTGTTTTGTATTGGGATATGACAAGGGGAGTCTGTCTAATGGCCTTCGTAAGCTCACATGGCCTGGAAAACCATGTGGAGCTGGGGAATTGTCCTAATAAGTCTCTCTGTGTTGGTGTTTTGTTTGGCATATGGCCGCCAACCATATGGTCAAGTCACCCACCGACACTAGTTCCCTTTTTTTGGATCTCTTGAACCTTTCTTGAATTCTGAATTTTTGTTTTTAAAATCCTTGTGTGAGAATTGTGGAAATGGGTTTTAATGTAAGGATTAGATTTTGAAAACTGAAAAAGGGGGTTTTCAATAATTAAATATAAGAATGGTTTTGGAAGGTTGTGTTTTTGTGAAAAAAAATGGAGGGAAGCAGAAATGATTTAAAGGGATTGGATTATCCATAATCTAAACTTGTGGTTTGTTGAAATAAAATGTTTTGAAATTGTGAATCATTTTAAAGTGAATCTGGATATTTATTTTAAATGGGGTATTTTAGGATGTTAAAAAGTTTTTGAATGGGATAAATTAGTTTTGGAAATTGGTTTTGATCGATTGGTGTTTTACAACAAACGGTATTGGTCTCAATGGACCTCATATTTTGAAAATATCCCTTGCTGAATGTTTTTTTTTAAAAAAAACGGAAGGGGTTTTTTGGAGTGGATTGGTTATTTAAAAAGTTTTTGAAAATGAAAAGGGGTAGGTTTTTAAGAAAATGGTTCTTAATTAATTGTGTTTTTTTGTTTGTGAAATATGAAAATGTTTTTTTTGACTTGGTGGTTGGTGTTCCTTTTGAAGGTAAATTGTTTTTTGAATTATGATGTTTAATTTTAGCCTTTGGTGTTTTCATGGGTGCTCACATGCATGGTTTTATTTATATCTGGAAGTATGGACTATATGGTATGGTGGTTGGGTGCCAGGGGTGGCATGGAAATGTGCAAGTGGGTGAGACTAGATGAAACACCATTGGTGAATGTGGAAACCCACCAAGTTAGTTTGATTTTTCAAAATTGTTTTGAGCTGAAAATTGTGGCCTCTTTTTAAAACCAATGGTTATGTGGCTTGATTTTTCTATGTTGTAGAAGAGTTGTTTATTCAGTAAGCTTCTTTTTGATCTAAAATTCATACTCTTGTTGTATCTTGAGATGATATCTTTTTGGTGTCTTGGTTTTGGAGAAATTTTCATTGGGTTTCTAAATATGTGTTTG
The DNA here is from genome assembly GCA_963277665.1 of Viscum album. Taxonomy (NCBI): domain Eukaryota; kingdom Viridiplantae; phylum Streptophyta; class Magnoliopsida; order Santalales; family Viscaceae; genus Viscum; species Viscum album. The sequence continues at coordinate 1,252,454,821 of OY728157.1, read as the reverse complement.
ATGTTGTGATGTGGCTATGGATAGTTCTGTGTTGGAAATCTTTCCTGCTGATCAACCTAAGGAATCCTTTAAAATTTTAAATCCACCTATTTTGATGATGCCTCAACTTGTTTGTTGGAATAGAGAGCTGTTTGGGATCTATTAAAAGTGTTTCTAGGTCATGATAATTCTTTTGGACAGAGCAGTTGTGTTCGGTGATGTTGATGTGTTTCATCGTATTCCTTGTCCATTCTGCCCCTCGTTTGGAGTGAGATAGAATTTTGATATGTATCTATGAGTTCCTATTTAGATTAAGGTTTTTGTTTGGTGATCAAGTGTGGTTTTTTAGTGATGTGATCCTTATCACCTGACTGTGGTGCAACAAATGCTTCAAGAATCAGGGCTCCAGCCATAGGCCTCGGAGTGAAGCTTTTCACATAGTCAGAAAATCGACAGAGGTGTGGAGTGCTCGATTATGACCCTTACTCCTCTGTTTTGTTAAGTTATTTTCTATGTCAATTTTTTGGTTATTCATTTCTATGAATTTCCCTTTGTCGCAACAAGCGTGGTGGACTTAACCCCTCACACAGTTTCTATGGTTATTCCTTCATGGATGTGGGTTTTCAATCAATGTCCCTGTGTAGACCGCCTGTAAAAAATCAGGTGTAGTCTTGCTGTTACCTATTCATTGGGGGAGATTTTTGGGTAGTTTCTTTGTTTCTTTTGTTGTTTGAGTGACCAAATTATTGGGTCCCCTTCCCTCTCATCCCCAAGTGACAGGGGTCCAGAATTGTGCTGAATGTGTTGACCAAGTTATTGTCCCCTCCATTCGGGAGTGGGTGGTTTATATGTTCACGTTGAAACTCTATTAACTTGGTATAGTAGTTTTTTGTAGGAGGGTTTTTTTTGGCCTTGTGTGAGTGAGTCCCAACTCTAGCTCATGTTCAATTCTTGTCTATTCATTGCTAGTTGGTTTCTAATGGTGGGGAGACCCACCATGGGTCTCCTGGATTTTCATTATAAGAACATTTCTAGTGCTAGTTGATTATTAATGGTGGGGAGTACATTCTGGAATCCTTAGGTGTTGTTTTTTTTTCAGCTGGAAAGTGTTATGGCTTTCCGGGGGAGGAAAGCTTTAATGGTGGGGAGAATTGTCACACACGATTTTTTTTTCTCTTCTATCATTGTATTGATCCGGCCCACTAGAAAAACCGATCCTTTTAATGGGTATTTGATGAGATAAATCTTGAGTTTTGACGTTTTATATATGTCTAACCACCCTAATTTGGGATCCCCATTGTTTGTTTAGTAGTTTTTGAAGAAAGGGTGGTTACTTCATGATCTGGGCCAACCGTGAGCCCATTCCTAGTTTTAAAAACTGAATTTGTTTCTTTTATAACTCCTTTGTTTTTCATCCTTTTTCACCCATTCAACTTCCCACTTGTCCTATACTGATATATTAAAAATTATTTATCCTTTTGGACCCATTATAAATTTATAAGCCGGGTGAATTTGGGTTACTCATTTAGGTATTGGGCCAGCCCATGGGCCCATTTCCTGTTTAAACAAAAATAATTTGTTTCATTTATATCTTTTTCATTTTTTACTATTTTTCGGTTATTCCACCTCCCCCTCGAATACAATAACCCTATATTAGCCCTAATAATCGATTGTACCTCTTTGGAGCTCATATGGGTCGCGTATTAGGGCGATTGTTCTCTAGTTTCCTCAAAACGTCCAGAATTGATAACATAAATTGTTTCACCCATAACTCATTCAATTCATATTATTTTGGCCAGAAATTTTCTTCCCCTGGTTCTTCAAGACCTTAGGAGGCTCTCCAAAAATTTTCAAGCCATTCCATTCTCTATAGGGTTGCAGATCTAATGGAAGACGAAGAGTTTTCTAGGGTGAAAGGTGAGATTCTTTCTCCTTTCTCCTTCCTCTTCCCCCTCTATTCATTATTTCGTGGATTTATTTTATCCCCTGGTATTGATCGACCTAGGGTTTTGTTATACCATGTTTTTTATGGGTTTTAGGTTTTTTAGGTCTGGTATTTATAGTTTTAGGGTTTATAAAACCGCGGCGGGTGATTTCGGGTGTGCGTTTCAATTACGCCAAAGATTTGAGGTAGAATATCCCTTGCACAAGCCTTTATCATTCAAGTTTCATCATTTTAATATTTTACTAAACTGATATAAATGTTCATTATTGTTTTTAAGCCTTTGGATAATTTTCTTGGTGTCCAAAGTGGTTGTTTAATCATTGTTTTGTGAAAGGTAGTGTTGTTTTGCCATGAAAGTGCTCAACAAGTGTTTGTTTAAATGTTCCGTTATCTTTTGAAAATATTTTGTGAGGTTTATAATCTGGTTTATGGTATTTTTAACATGTCACAGTATCTTGAATGAAAATATTACATTCAATTGGTGTTTTATTCCTTTTCATGGACATAAAATAAATTTTTTTGTTTAAAAATGGCATGTCATGTGTTCGGTAAATTGCCCGGTTGGATTTTATGTGTGATGTGTGATTTAAAAGTTATTTGATTAGATTTGTAAAGGAATTGGAAGAATTATAAATGGTATTTTTGGGTACTTATATTTATTTCCAACTTGTATTTGTTTTTACAAACAAGTGGGTTTTGATTTACAACATATTTTGGCCCGAGTTGCCCAAAAATGGACCGTTTCACATCTTTATGAAAATGGTTGTGTTTTGAATTTGTAATCTAAGTATTATAAGAGATTTATGAATGAGGTTTACTGCTGTAAATGATGTTTATACAGATCCTTAATAAAATTAAAATGCATACCTTCATCAAAGGTTAGTTTTGAGAAAATGTTTAAAGGCCCGTTTGGCATTTCCTAATGAAGGAGTGTTTTACTTGAATATAACAAGTTGTGAAATTGGGATTGTTTTATGGTCCATTAAATGATTTTATTAAATGTTCATTGGGCTTCCAAATATTATTTGGTTTGGTTATGATGTGTTTTTATAATTTAAAGAGTGTTTTTGAAAGAGTTTTTTTGTGCAAATCCTCAATATACTTCATGAAATTGTTTTACCAAAATATTTAGCGGTTTGTTGATTAGTGTAAGAAATGTGAATAAAGATTATGGGATGTTTGTGTTTTTATGTTTTTGGAATGGAATGTGGATATTAAATGTGTATTTGATAATATGTGTAACTTGATTGAGCACTAAAGGGAATCCTGGGTATCTAGGTGGGCGGATGTGTACTAGTATGCTAGTGATTCTGTGGGGGTTGGCCCCTGTTTCACGTAGCAAGTTTGATGATGACAACACTAACTAAACTATGATGATGATGATGATTGGGGACCACTAGGTTATGGGTATGTTCCCTACTAGTGGCTCGTGCATGAGAACAGATATTTATTATGGTTACTTTCACAGAGATACGAGGTACCTGGGGCTCAAAACTAACTAGTGCCTAGGGGTATTCCTGTGACTAGTGCTCATTGGCTATTTTGTACTCACCGTCGGAATACGGTGTGTTTGGTTGGTAAATTCAGTAGTATGTGTTATTTATTTGAATGTTAAAATTCTTTAAAGCAGCCCTCTTGAAAACTATAATCATTTTGAAGTTTCACCTCTTTGAAAATAATTGTTACTTGCATTTTTGTTTATTAAACATGCATGTTTTTGTCTGATAATTATTATAGCATGGAACCTCATTTGAAAACCATACTTTCAAATCTTGAATTTAAAACTAAAAATTGATTTTTATTTTATTTTAAAGTAATATGCATTGGGAATAGAATACCGGGCTAACCTACCGAGTTTTAATACTCACGCCTATAGTCTTCTTCTTTTTTAGCCCTTGTGCAGGTTTCATCTTTAGTTCGATCACCTTGGGTGACATTTTATCATTGTGTTGGAGAGTGACCAGAAGTGTCACATTGAGTTAGTTGTTCATCAGGATTGTTCAGTTGAGTTGTTGGTTTTGTTCTAATTTTAGTTTCTTGTACAAATAATATTTAGTTCAATTTTTATATAAATTCATTTTGGGATGTCCGTTTATTTCCGCTGTTTGTTTGATTGTTTATATATGGGAGAAATCGTTCCCTTGTGTACTCTATTGATTCCATTGGTGCTTTTCACCATCCCGGGAGGATTGAGAACGCCTCTCGGTACTTGTCGCGGGCTGGCCTGGGTGACCGGTTCAGGGTCGACTCGGGCTGGTTCGTGACATTTATTTTCAATCATATTTTCATGTTTAGATTATTTAAAATTTTTTTACATCTATAAAAATTTAATAATTTATACAATTTAACATTATTTTCATTATGTATTCTCGTTTTTTTAAACATACCCTTAAAATTTCAATTCTCATAGACGAATATTTTACCCTATGGTGTTCTTATATGTGAAAATAAACCATTCCCTCCTACATAACTAGGAACATATCTTTTCCATATATATAATAATTAAATATTTTTTATGTGTCCATATTAATGAATAAAAATATTTGGGTAATTTTTTGACATTCGACATTATTTTATAATAAATATATATAATTTATCATTTTTTGGATATTTTTTACCAAAAAATGAATTGATTTTATTTCATTACATTTACATGTGGAAATCTCATCCGACATCCATCAAAATTTTATATGAAGAAATATCTAAAAAAATTCATGGTTTCTAATGAAAAATAATTTTCAACTCTATTTGTAAAATATTTCTATTTTAATTATTTTAAATTTTAAGAGATATTTTAATCTACTGTGATATTTTACTATGATTTTTATATCTTATTTTTCATCTATATAACTAAAATTGGACATATCTTATGCTTGATCGAGGATATTACATAAATGTAATAATCTATGATTTTCTTTCTATGGATTATTTAATGTCCCACTATTATTATTTAATGATACATCTATACCTTTTACAAATTTAATCACCCAACATGTATAAATATAAGATGCTTTCAAATGATTATTCCATTTGACCACTCTGTTTTAAATTCCTCTGAATAATAAGTACTGACCTAGGTTCCAATCATGGATTTATTTTATAAATTATTGGCCGAACTATATACCCTTATATATATAGTATAAATATAACATTAGATATTCTCGCAATTGAATGGTATTTACCTAGACTGTCAAACGCTGTTATTTGAAACCCATTTACATTTAAATGGTTTGTCATGTTATTAATATTTATTTCAATATTAAGGGTTATTTATGTGAATCCATTAAAAAATATATTACCCCTTTTCATTCCATGTGATCAATAATATGTGTTTAATATAATCCATTTTCCATCCATGAAATCATTATTCTATAAAAAGGGACTGATTAACTTTTTAATTATTTGTAAAACCCAATTTATGTTCATGTTTTCATTATGATGATCTATCTGATTGATTTTAATGTGGAACATGTAATTGTTTAATAATAATGGGAACAGACTTTTATAACCCATTAATTTATTAGTGAAAATTTATATCTAAAGGGAAAATTTTTCATTAAAGAACATTATTTTCTCATATGCATGGGCAATGATTGGGTGCCTCATTAAGGATATATTATCTTATATTATGTTTATATAATGAATGAAAATTAATTTTTTATCCTTATTATTCTCATATATATTTTTTCTCATGTATTATTATTATTGAATCTCAAATGACTTCTATTATACCAAGTATTATGTCTTGATATATGATATACTCATTGTTGAGTAGAAGTTTCTTATATACCATGATTTTACCCACATCTCATCTTATGCTCACTAAGGATATTTTATTATTATTGATTATGTTTATACTTATTGAGTATCTATGATTACACCATTATTATGTTTCTAATTTCCCATTTTATGATAATAGTATAATTATAATTCTTATAGAATATTATCTTTTATAGAATATTGTATGGAGATGTTTATATCTCGTTATAGTTTAATTAGTTTTTTATATAGTGGGTAAAATATATAATTGATACAATGAACATTTGTTTTCATTAATCTTTTAGCCTAATTCATTATAACTCAAAACCCAAATGGTCATGGGAATGCATTATAATAAAATATATTATTTATGTTATTTGAATGATACGGTATGCCTACTAACTAAAAAATTTGGTATTATAATTTGGATTAAATAAGTATACATATTATTTTTTTATAATTAGAGGAAGAATTATGATGATAAAATATCATTAGTGTTTAATAAGATATGGAATGAAGTATTTAAAGGTATATATAATCTTTCAGGTTAGTTAATGTAATATTTTGAGCATTCAGATAATAGTGAATTAATATATAAAATTGGGATATATATAATTATAGTATAATTCCTATATAAAATGCACCAGTGATGATCTATTACATGACCAATATTCCCTTTATATAGTTATTAATCCTATGAATGTCTATGTCGAAGAGTTCATCTACTTGTAGTATCATCGACTAGATTTAAATACATATATAACACCTTAATATCAACATTAAAACATATATAAGACATTATACTATAATTATACATATCCCAATTGTATATATTAATTCTTTAAAATAGTTAGTCTTATAATTTGGATTAAAAAATTCTACATCTTATTTTTTTATAATTAGAGGGAAAATTAGTATGATAAAATGTCATTAGTGTTTGATATGTTATGGAATGATATATTTAAAGGTATATATAATATTTCAGGTTAATTAATGTAATATTTTGAGAATTCAGATAATAGAGAATTAATATATACAATTGGGATATGTATAATTATAGAATAATGTCTTATATATGTTTTAATATTTATATTAAGGTGTTATATTTGTAATTAAATATCCTCGATGATACTACAAGTAGATGAACTCGTCGACATAGACGTTCCTAGGATTAATAACCATATAAAGGGAATATTGATCATCAAATAGATCATCACTGGTGCATTTTATATAGGTATGATAATAAACCCATTTGATAATACCAATGTATATAAATGGGTTAATAAATCTCTTTTTAGCATCCATTATAAATTATTTATTCCTTTATGGACTTTGTTTTTGAAATTTGAGAGAACCCAAACAAAAAATAATCATGATTGTTTCAATTGTGATATATATTTAAGGAAATGCTAATTTAATTATATTCAAAGATTAAAAATTGGTTAAAATTTTTATTTAACTATCATACATTAGTTCTCTTATCATTTTAGTTATTCAAAACATGGGATTAAACAATTTTTGTTTTGTAAATGGATAAAATCTGAAGGAATGAAGTTAACACTGTATTCCATAAAAATGGAGATATTTTCCAAATGAGAAACCTAATTATATAAGATCTGAAGTGATTAATCTTATGATTTTGAAAAAATATATATTTTGAATTTTTATTAAGAATTTAAATATATTTTAGCTTCCAACCACATGAAATAATAGAAAAATAGTGTCTCATTGAGTTGGTCATCAACATGATAATGAAATGAATGTCTAAATTCTATTGCTCCAAAAATTTGTTAGGAATCTATATAGTAAATTTATTAAACAATCATAGATATGTTTTATGTGTGGAAAATTATTCCATAGATAAAATAATTGATTAAATAAACAAAAATATTAATGGTCTTGATTAATGGAAAAACGTGTTCAGCCTAACATACCATTAACAACACATTGCCTTAAATGTTGGAATCATTAACATTATCCAAGTCAATTCCACAATAAAATATAAAAAAATATAGGAACTATAAAAATGAACAATAATGGAATTCAAATATAACCATAACTAAGAAATTAAAATTATAGGATACTGTGGAGTGAGGTACCTGGACCATCAACACATTATATATCGAGTGTTGTAATAATATAATATTTCAACTACTTCTACGTTCCAAGAATTTTTTTAATGAAATAAAATCTCCACATATAAGTAAATATATTGAAATTGAAATAAATTATTATCGTTCTTATATATATATAAATCCTCTAAATTTTATATGTACATTATTTTTTTTTCAAAAAAAAATCAAATTATCAATCCTTTAATAAAATTTTATTTGATATTACACATGGATCGGCTCTCTTATAAATGATTGATTCGTTAATTTTAAAATAACATCCATGATTATACCCATGATTTTTATAATATATTTTTTACTAAATATCCATTTTTTATATTTTATTAGTGTATTTACCATAAGTTGTTATAGAACACCTCATTATTATTTTTATTTATATTAAGAGATAAAATATGAGTTCAAAAGTCAAACATATGTTACTGAGGATATATATAAATTATGAAATTAAATATAGCTACATGGAAGCCCGTATATATTAATGTGATTAATAATAAAATGAATAATGAAATAATTTATTTTGGTGGTGAGAGGGAATGTAATACGCCATGTTTATGGAGCGATTAATTATTTTCCCATATATTAAAAACCAAGTTTAACTATTCATTCACACAAATTAATACATTATAATATATTATGCTATAGAAAAAATGGATGATGGTAATGAAACATTATTCAACTAATATAGTACATTAATATTAATTACATGAATGAATGTGTGAAATGTATTGGATTATTACACATTTCTAATGATTATATCCCTTAAAATAGTCATTAGAAAGGGTGCATTATGTTCAATATAATAGAATATTTAAAACAAGAAACCAAACTAGACCACCACAACCATGAATAATAAAAATTTTTATAAAAAAATATATAATTATAATGAATTCCACAAAATTATAATGCATTTAGTGAGACAAACAAAAATACTATGGAAATGAGTTACATTACTTAATAATGAAAAATAAAATGAATTATTCTAGTAATACATTATATAGAAAATGAATATGAATGTTTTAAATAAATTAAATAAAACAATATTCATTGAAAATAAGGATATTGAAAAAAAATTCATATGATATACATGTGAAAAATAGGTAAACAAAAAATATTATTTTTCTATAATAAGTTTAATTTTAAAATATTTTTATAAATAATAATGAATCAACATTATGGTATCTGAAGAAATAAAATTACTTTCATCCACTAAAAATTTATTAATAAAATAATGATTTTGTAAAAAATAAATAAATATTTTAATATAAATATTTTTATTAGATTATGTTATTCATAAATAAATAAATTATTAAAATTATATATAGATTATGTAAATTTTTCCAAAACAATTTAAAATTTTTCTCTTTAATCCCTATTATTTTTATGGGAATCTAAATATTTCATGATGAAAAAAATATACATCTTTATTATTGACATATTTAAGTAATAATATAATTAATAATGGATGTGATATAAGATAATTAAATATAAAATCAGAAAAAAAATTCTTTTAAATTAGTAGTTTTCTAATTTTTTAATTATTAATTTATAAGAAAAATTATAACCATTTAGGTTTTGAATTTCTCAAGGTTTCTTAATTATTTAGATGTATAATGGTAATATAATAATTATCTAAATATTAATATTTTTCTAAAAGTGTTTATTTTATGGTGAATAGTGAAAAATAGAGTTTCCTATAATTGGAATATTTTATGACAATATTACTATATAGAAATAAATCGGGAATTAATGACACCTTATAATAAGACTAAATATTTAATATATTAAATACTTTATTTTTATAAGGATTATATTTTAATTTTATATGTCATTATATAAAAGTTTAGACATTAAGTTATATTTAACAAAAAATTTATTTTAATAAATTATACATTTAGCAATTTAACCTTAAAATTTATAACTATAAGAAATTGAATAATATAAAATGTATTTAAAATTTTGTATTAACATTAATATATTTTGATATATGGGCCATTTTATTTTTTTCCGTATTTCGTAAGGTATGTAAGGTAAAAAATACATATCATGATTAAAGATAAAATGGTAAAATATAAAAAAAATCCAATGGGAATGTGATGAAAATATATATAAAACACGCATGAGAATGTGTGTTTCCCACTTATATGGACCTGATATTGTCCCCAATCCTTTATTTCACGATTTACGAGCTATATTACATCAGTTTTAATTTCAATTATTAATTTTATTTTGGAACATAATTTATATTTACCCTTATCATTTATAAATGGGGAGCCCCTCTCATAATTTTCGCTCCCACAACTACCCACATAGATCATCCAAAACAAAGAATAATCTTCCCCTAAATATTATCATAAAAATATTAAATGGTATTTATCTTTTCAAAAATTCATCCCACTTTGTGTTAACCCCTAAACAAAAAAGTTCATCCAAGAGGTGAGGTATTTTATTTCTAAACACTCCTTTATTAGTTGTATTTTTTATACACACTTATTCATTATCAATCCCCCATGCACAATCATACAATTATATAATCATTATAAAGATTATACTATTATGTAATTATTATTATTTTACATGTATTAACTACCTTTACATTTTTTATCAAGAAAAATGAATCAATTCTTCCCAAGTTGTGTGGACTACAACCTTTATAATAAAATATTTCTGATTATACATCATTGAATTTATAATATTTAATAATTATTTATTTTAATAATTCTGTACTATGTTTTTCCAATATTTTTTATTAATACCTCATAATATACATTAATTCTTTTCAATATTATATGGAAAATGAAACCATCACACATGAGTGTGTATGAACAACAGAATGAGTAGATGATTGATTTCTATTTTTATTTTGATCACCGCCTTTCATGGATGCTTATATAATGGTTTTAATGGATAAAATAAATATGAATTTATTAAGTCCATATAAATATAGTTTTTTACAATTTAAGGAAACATTGATTATAAAAAACAATAGTAAATTGAACCATTTAAAATAGAATTATGTGTGAAAAATAATGATTTATTCATACTATGATATAAATTAATATTATTTATATTCAATAATTAATGATTTCCAGATATAATACATTTCACTAAGAAACACATTATAATAAATTTTTTCCATTGTTATAATGATATCACATAAATCACTTAATTATCAATCATTAATCAATGTGTGTTTGTGATTTGGTTGGTATAACCATCTACTTTAATAGTGATATAAATTTATATCATGGATGCATATGAAAATTTTATTTTCAAAATATATGATATATGTATGTAAATAATGGGTTGTTTTTTATTAATTTTAATATAAATATTTAACTCATTATTAATTCCAAACAACCTCTGTTTTCTAAGAATCATCACAATGATCTTATCACAAAAATCTATCATTAAGGATCATAACCAAAATTCCATTTAATAGATTAACATGAATGTAAATAATTATAAAACATCCATTATAGTAACTTATTAGATATGGAAAATATGGTATTTGTAAAAAGATTGAAAAAGAACCCTAGAATAATTAAATTATTCTAAAATTACCATGATTACTCGCACCATATATAAATAATATATAGTAAGTGGATATTATACATATAAAGATTAGTGTTGAATGTTATATATGAAATATAATATATATGAATTAATTTATGAAGTGGTTGATTAATATACTATCCTTTTAATATCATATATTAGTGCATATTTTACCTTTACCGGACTTGAGGCCATGAAATCATTGTCTAAACTTATTTATTAATTATTACCATAATAACTTGAATATAATGTGATTAATACCTAATTATTATATTATAACATAATCATGGTGTTTTAAAATCCATATATTTTTATTCCACTAAACAAACTTCAACTCAATGTATATAAATGTAAAAGGGGTTTTAATCAAAATGTTACTAAAAATATATGGATTTCAATAATGATTTTTTTTAAATCAATAATATCTAATAATTATATTACATATAGGTAATTTAAATTACTTATAAAAACCACTTAATTTTAATTTTATATTCAGGGTGTTTTATATGTCCTCTCAAAATTTCAATTCCCCTTGACTCATATTTTACCTGAAGATATTATTGTATATGAAACAAACACCATTTCATTTTCTTAGTCAAGAAACATTCATTTTCAATCATTTTATTCCTTGGATAATTATGAATGTTTACTTATATATTAACCATTATTAAGTTATTGTAGTTTTTTATACAATAACTTATCATATATGTTTTAATGGAATCATTAAAAAAATTTCTACTAGGAAACTCTATTAAAAATTTAAGATGAATCTCTGTTAACTTTTTTCTTATGAAAATACATTCTTTATACTTTATCATTTTCAAATAATCCTTCTCTCTATGTTTTCATAGTTTTTAAAATAAATTATTTCTCTTCAATATTATGTATATATCATTTGTTACATTATTTTAATATATCATGTATGATTATTATTTCCAATGTGTTTTTCTAAAATAGTCATACAATTGTTTTAGTTGTTTTCTTTTGAAAAAATTTACAATTAATAAAGGATACTATTTATAAAAAACCACAATAATTTTAATCTGAATGAAATAAGAAATCTAACGCTGTTTTATAGGATCAATCTATCACATTATTTATCATATATATCCATCAACCTTGTAAAGATAGGATTTATCATAAAATTTTTCTCCCCTAGGATTGATTTTCATTTCCATAATTTGATTAATGACATATTATATTTCTTCCTAACATTGATTTATTGGAGAAATTATTATCTTTTTCAAATACCACTTATATATATTCATTCACTATCATATAAATTATTAATTTAATTTATGTTATTTACCAAGGAAGATACTTTATATGATTGGATTTTTATTTTTTTCATGGAATTATTATGTAGATAAAATGAAATGGAATTAAATTTTTTTCTTATGTTAATTCATTTAAAAATGATTTATCTTTTTTTCAATGTTTCTTTTTTGAAATGTTCAATAAAAAAATTCGTTCCATAAAATTATTATGATATTAAAAGTGAATGAATTTTACTTCAATGATTTTTGAAAACTATTTATTTTAGTGGATTCATTATAATGTGACAACTTAATGATTTTAATGTGGCACCATTAATTATAAATGAATAATTGGTGGGGCCCAATATCTTCCTCATGGATTTATTTAATGTTTTTTATCATGTGGCATTTTTATTCAATATTACATCTTACATCCTCATAATCTTGATCATTAATGGTGTGTCATATGAACATAATATTTACCTATTTTAATTTTTGTTCAAAATACGAATGTTATCATATTTTAATGCTTATTATCATACTTATGTTATTATCTATAGGATTAATTTTATTGACTCAACTATATATAATTTTATTCCACTAATTATATCATGATTTTAGATCTATGATATATTGGGTATATGTATCATATGTATCTTCATTATACCCATATGAGCATATTATTCTAATTAATGATGTTCAACTGTTGTTAATTATGTTTACCCTTACTATGCATCTCTGATCAATAATTTAATTTATTTCTATTTCCTCAGGTTAATATGTTAGGAGAAGTATAATGTTTACAAAATCATTTCTTATTTGATTAATTTTTGGGATATATAAATGGCTTATTATCAATTATGTAGTTTTGTATATAATTTAAAAAATATCCAATAGATAATGGAACATGATTTTTGTTAGTTAATATTTATACATAATTCACTAAATATAAAAACTCAAATCTCTTGGAAATGTATTGTAATGAAATATGTTAATTATCATGTCTTTGTGAGATGGTAACATCTATGCATTATTATATTTGTAATCAAGATTGTGAAAAAATGAGAATATTATATGTGGTACAGAGGGGTCATTTACTATGATTTTATTTCTTCAAATACTTAAATAAATCCCAAAATGACTTAATATTTATCAATTTTTTCATAATATCTTGGTCTGTAGATTTAATATTCATAAATATTACATTATACCTATATAGTGATTAAACAATAGTTATTAATGAATTAAATTATTTTAAAATTGGTGGATGTTGAAAATTGTTGGGTGATGTTACCCACAGTTTCAAGGTATTTTTTAAACATCAAATATTATCATGACAAGATAAATATTTTGAGAATTCTTACTAGAACATAAAGAACCATATTTTTTTAATATAAATCAAGTTACCTCACCATCAGTGATATAGAACTCATCACCAGGCTAAAAAATACAATAATATAATTCATTTGATATTGGGTTGAAATGGTACATTGGGGAAATATGGTGAATATCTAAGATAGTAGACACTAAAAATCATATTTTAAAATAAATTATCTCTCCCCACTTACTTGTTTAAAAAATTTAAAATAATTTACTTAACTGTCAAAAATTAATTCATTATGTTTTGGGTAGAATTGTAAATAAAATTGAGTGTGTAAACTAAATTATAAATAAATAAATTCTATTCTATATAGGTATTGAAATCTAATTTATTGTTTAATTAACCTAGGGTAGTGTGATTTTTAATGCAATTCTTGTTGAATATTTATTTCCACTTAAATCAAGAAGTCTTTGACTAAAAGAACAATAATAAATAATTCGATTGAAGTATGAATATAAATGCTTTTTATATAGGAGGATTTAAAATATCAATTTTACATACGTCTATTATTTATTAAAATTTTTGTTTCTATAATTTATCTTAGAAAAAACAAATGTGAAAATTCTTATAAATCATTGGCCCATTTCAAAGTATTTGAATTCTATAAATAGATATTTTAACAAGATTACATATACTCTGATTTGTGGATTATTATAATTTATTTAAAATGTAAAATAATGGATTTCATAAAGAAAATAATTTACATATGTATTGGAGAATTTTCGTTCACCTTATTTTAATAATCATTAATGCATCACATATTTCAGTAATTATTGAGTTTTAATTCCCAAATGATCTTTCATAAAAAAATTATTTAAATTATTTATCATTGATGTTTTGTTTTAATCATTTATTTTACTATATTTTTTTATAAATAATGAGTTATTATTAATTTAATTTACATTAATATTAATTAAAATAAAAATTTTATTTTAGAAGTGATAATTAATTTATAATAAATTATAATTACTTTTTTAATCATGGAGACATATTATCAAAATATCATATTTTTATTTCATAATATATTTTCTAAATATATTAATTTAATTTTAATTTGAAATTTTAAATATAAATTTTATTTGGTGATGATATTCTTGGGAGATGAATCATGGTTTTTGTTAGTTCCTGAATTTTAGATGGGAAACGTGTATTTCATTCACACAATAAACTAAAATAAAAGACCCCAAAATACAATTCCTAATGATTTGTAATGTAAAAAATTGATTATAAATTCATGCTAGGATTCACCAAATTTTTGTAGTTATAAAATCTTATATATAAATCTATGTGGAAACATATTAGAATTAGGATTTAATATAACATGATGATATATAGATAATTAAAAACTATAGAGACACCATAAGAGTAATTTTAGAAACCGATTATCAAATTAATCATTCATAAGAAATGAGTAGAGACCATTAGTCTAACCATGTTATTGAATTAAGGAAGAAAATAACATTCCATATATTTGAAGTAATATTCTCATATAACCTACAATGAACTGAAAGATGATGGAAGATCATGGGTTTTATTTTCCAAATGATCTTGATGTAGGTCCCCGGGACACCCTTAGAGGGGAGGGCAGAATCAGGGTGTCATATTTTTCTTTTAAACTGATGGATCTTGTTCCCACATTGGTAGGAACTAGTTTAACCTCTATAATGTATATGAGAATAAATAAAACATTCACATGGAATGGGAAAACACAACACTTTTTACTTGGTTCACCACTAAGTGCTACGTCCAAGGAGCATACACCGATATGTTTTTGGTAGTACCAAATTTCACTATTATTCACTAGTTGTTGATTAAAATGGTTCGAGAAGAGTCACTCAGTCCTTGGGTCACTGAGTTTACAATTGTTCGAGGATAGCCCACTGCGTACCTTACGTCACTCCCGTTGACTCCCCATAACTCACTGCCCTTAGTGAAGTCCCAATCAGTTTATAGACGTGAAGGTGTCTACAATATATTCACATTGAAGTCTTTACCTTTGCTTAGAATGAGACTCTTCATGCATCAAAGACTAGTAATGATGCACTTGTATGCACTGAACAACTGAACTAGATAACCAAAACGTGCAAACAATTTTCACTGACAATTGTGTGCAACACCAACCCTTTACACGCAAGACCTTACTATTACACGCAATATTTCCTTTTCACGCAGAAAAATATTTCACGCAACAACACCATTTTTCGTGCAACTGAATCATTTATGTGTTGCCTTAATTTTTAATCATAGGTCTAACTTTTTCACGCAGCCGAGAGTTTTTCCTGCAACTCATATTTTTCCGTAAAAACCGAGATATTTGGCATAGCGTGTAATTTTTCCGGCACCTCAGAATTTTTCGTGCAAACTGGAATATTTCACACAACCCCCTTTACATGAACCTTTTAAGCACACCAGACCTCAGATCCTCTCTATGTCTTCAACCGTACAAAACGAGGGGGGTCACATCTTATTTATAGGCATCTCAGACCCCCACATGCAAAACATCATGTGGCGTGAAAAACATCCCATTTTGCGCCTAATATTTATCCCAAATACCGTTTTTCATGCACATCTCCATATTTTTCATGCATCCAATGCCTTTTCAATTTTTGATATTCTAATTCCGAAACACTATTTGCACGAAAAACCTCGATCGACTATTTTGTGTGCCAAAGTATTTTTTGTGCCCAACTCAAATATTTCGCGCACAACCCTCCTTTTTCACGCACCACTTCCTCTTTATACGCACCTTGTTTTACCAACATTCCATGTATTCATTTTACTAGCACAAATTCTGAACTTCCACTGAGGATTGATAACAAACACAAACATACTCAAATTCATGCATAGAATAGCCATGGTTCCAACACTTGACTAGTGAATAAACATGTCTGTGTGCTCGATAAATACAAATGAGGAATGTAGATGAAATTATGAGAACCCATTTTGTGGGGAGGTGAAAATTATGATTTCAAGATAAGATAAAAAATAATTATTATGAAGTGTTTCTGTGATTCATCCACTATATAGGTGGCCTTCAAAGAACACAATTACATAAGAATGTCTATAATGATTGTTTCAATAATTGACAAACATTATCCAAAACTCAAAAAATAAAAGTATTTTTGATCATATGTGTTTTCTTCATTTTCCAAAAAATGTAAAAAATAGATAGGTTGAATACTGATGAAGCTATATATAGATATGATATTTGAAGATAGCAAAAATTCAACCAATTAAATATGATGTAGAAAATTTTTTAAATCATATTTTTTAAAAGGAGTGTTTAGTCTAGATGTGAAATCCAATCGAATCAAGGATCAATGATCCCATGATAAAATTGATTTTGATGATTTATAGATGGGAAATTTCATTCAAAAAAATTCAATATAATTTATAATTAAACCATGAAAGGAAATAATTTTAGCAAATGATGTTTCGGACTGTAAATCTAAAATTAAACGACTGATTATGGAGATGATGTTGAATATAAGGTTTTGAGGAATGAATTGTGTAGGTTAAGATGATCTAGTTAATTTAATGACATCATTGTTCTATAGGATAAAGAAAGAATGTATTCTTAATTTCATTTTATTCTAAGGAATTATTATGTAATTCCTTTTCACACATATTGTTTGATAGGTTTCATGTGAAAAGTTACTACATATTGAAATCAATATGGGAATTTTGGTTTTCATTCTTTTATTCTATCATGTTCTATGGGTTACTTAATAAATTAATACATACACTAAAATTTATTGAATAATGTTTTAAAATGATGATTATTATAGATAATATGTTCTTCAATGTAGGATTCGTGAACTAGTTGAATATGATCACTAAATTATGTATAATTGAAGTCAGGTATAGATGCATAATGATTTATGTGGGCTTCTATAGATGTTATTCTTCACAACAAACTGTTATTTCATAGAAAAAAAGTAGGATGAAAATATATTTTTAGTGTGTTTTTAAATGTGAATTCTGGATGATTCTGGTATTTAATAGTATTTATTTTTTTCAAGGCTATAAAATAGAGATTTAGTCATAGGATTTCCTCAAATGAACAATTTATAAATGGATGATTCAAGGGGGAGATCTCTGTTGCTCAATGAAATTAATTTGTATCCTTGATATTTCATTCAATGTTATATAGGAAATAAAATAAAGGTATGGAATCATCATTAATTACCATGTGTATTTAATTCTTCATTCACATAAATGTTTCTACAGTTTTCACTATGTGTATAAAGGAATATTATATTGTGATGGTTAATATAATTTCTCATACTACGTAGATGTTCTACATTGAATGTTACACATGATTTAAAAAGGAATATTATGAAGCAATGATTGTGATATTGAATCATGGAATTGGTAAAAACATATTTATGATTGGCCATGGACTATAAATAGGGGTCACCCAAGAGGTAATATGAGGCTCATAAAATAGGAATCATTGCTTCTACTAGAGTGAATAATACATAATATTTCAAAAGAGGGAAGAGGAATTGGTTCTTTATAACCAAACTCCCCCTCTACTTCCTTGATTTTCTTGATTATTTAAATGAAAATAGTTTTTTGTATATTAATTAAAAACACAATAATTATCTATATTTTATGTATAGAATTAAATTTCTCTAAAAATATTTTGAACAAGATTTTTACTAATTATTACAAGATGCTACTATCTTGGTCATTCTCTACCTATCATTAATTCATAATCACCGAGAGAAAATATAAAAACACTTCCATTAAAATTATTATTTTCATAAATATGGAAATAAATATTGTTAAAAAAATGTTATAATAAAATGATTCATTGATAGTAGCTGTAACTATTTAATTATTTATAGACAATGGATTTCTAATACTGAATAACAATGTGATTAGCATATAGATTGATTCACCATTCGATAATCTAGTTAATAAGTTTTTATTATGTCATACTTTAGTGTAATTTTACTCATGGATAAATACTTTGTATGAGACATATTCCTCATCCATTTTATTTTTCATTAGAACACATACTATTACCTTCATTGATGCATCAGAGTATGTCACAAATACTTCTCCATTATATTACATTGTATTGACTAGTGCATTGGCTGCCCATATTTTGTTCTACATTAAATTTTATCTCATTCATCTATAAAAAAACTTCACTCCATTTCTTGTTAACATAGTTAGTTTATTTTATATTCTAGAGAAATATCTATCTATGAATTATTAGTATTGAGAAATTTTAATAAATCTATGGATTTTATCCATTATAGTATGTCTAGTACTATATTCAATAACATTAACCATTGATGGATCTAATGATATAAAATTACTGGCGATTGCATGAGGAAAAAAAGAGACGTTCGATACCCATAAATAAAATATTTATAATTTTTTCCTACTGTTTCTCCATAATAATGTTCATTTATACAATACTTATATGTTCATTATGCTCTTAAATACTCTTATAATATAAAATAATATCATCCATAAGGATGAAAAAAAATATGAATGAAACATTTAAAATATTTATTATTAATATCCATGTTGTTTTGTGGGAAATGGTAAGCCCAAATGGAGTCACTATAAATTTATAATATTCAAACATTATAAAAACATTCTCCATCGTTTATCCACCAATTTTTACCTGAATTGATCATATCCATATTGACAGTCATCCATCAAACCGTATTTATTTCTACAAATAATATCAAAAAAAATCATTAATACCATGAATAAGATATTTATTCTATATTGGGATCTCATTATATTCCGAATAATCAATGAAAATATGCATTGATCAATCATGTTTATTAAAAAATAGAATATGATAAACCCATAGATACAATCTAGGGTGACTGATTCCATTTTCTAGATTCTCTTATAGTTTAATCTTCAATTATTGTAACTCAGTTAGGAAGATTCATTATAGAGTCTTTTAAATGGGTGTGGTATTATGTATGAGTTCAATTAAAATATAGAATTCCCGAATCACTATAAAAATAATTAGTTATTCAAATAATTAATTGTAACAATATTGTACTATAGATATATCATTAATACTGTGTTTCTCTCAAAACAGTTGAGATAAATTACTATAATTGATATGTAGTATTACCATTATAAAGGATGCAATTTCTGTTAGTACCAAACCTTAAAAATAAAAAGGTGTTGATATTATTTTATGAATTTTAAATTATTTCACATTAATTTTATTTTTCTGGTTTAGATTTGCAGATAATTATGACAGATATAAAAATCATAAAATACAAAGTGGAGAGGTCTGATTAGTTTCTATTTATTCCATAATTTAAAATAAATAAAATTAAACATGATCTATATTTTAGAGAAACCTCAATGACTTCAACCTGAATTATTCCTCTAATTTACCCATCCTTAAATACGAATATAATCAATTAGAATTCATAATAAACTAAAAATTATCAGTATGGTATACAAAATTTATAAAAACTATTATTCCAATGAAATCATGAATACTCGGAAAATGAATACCATTGTCTCCAAATATATTTGATCACATGAAGTAAAAAAAGTTCAAATTGAAAAAATGAACGTTTTCTTGTTAATGAAAATAGTTAAAAACATCCAAATAATTTAAAACATCTTTTGATAACATGTATCATCAGTTTCATAAAACCATTTAATAACAATTTGAATTGGAATAACCATTATACCAAATTATATCATTTACAATATCAAATGCATTAGAGATATGTAATGGGGATCTCCCTTTATATAATTTTTATCGACCTCACCTGTGAACTATTATGGGGCTCTATTATTTGTATTAACTCTATTGGCATAACCCTTCACCTATAATGGTGATCAAGACATCATATAAGATCTATTCGTTTAACCCGTTAAATAAAATTCAAAATTACCAAAAAAATATTAAAAAACATTCATTATAAATCCATTGGAAAAAATATATTTTAAAATCCTTATAAAAAAACTCATTCAAATAAAAATCCCCTTTTATTTTAGGGAAAAAATTTCAATATCAAAAGACATATTTCATAAGTAGAATATTCAATACAAAAATATTGAAAAATTATAAAAATGGGTTTTCATTTATGGAAACATGAAATAATATAAAGGAAAAAAAATTAACTAAAGGCCATAGTGGTGGAAAATTCATTTTCTCTGTGTACTTTAGGAATGGAATATTTCATTTTTATTGGTGAAAATGATAAACATGAAATAAAATAAAAATGATTCCTCCTTTGAATTTTTTTATTGATATTTAAAATTGATATAAAATTCCAACTATATTACATTCATATGAATAAACCTATAAAATTATCTTGATAATATTGAGATTGAAAAATATATTTTCAAAATAAAATATTAAACATTTAAAAAGTTATTATTAAATTAAAGTGTCCCATTTCACATTGAATCATTTGAACAATAATCCCCATGATGTAATAAAATTTAATAAAAATTTAAATAACTTGGGATTAAAAAAATTCATGATATTATATGTTAGAGGGGTCATACATGGGCCATATAAAAAATGTGTGTATATAATCTAAAAAATTTCATTAATGAAATAAGATTGGGAAAAAGTCCCTTACCTTGAGTCTAAAATGTCATATGTGTCTTTATATTCTTGAATAATAATCTTATGTTAATTATTTATTTTATTCAGAACATTGTTCATGAATATTATAAAATTTATTTTAATTATCAGAATGTTGAATAAAATTAAAAAATCACTTAATATTATGTTGGTTGTATTATCTTTATTCGACTGATGTGTTAGATGAAATCTGTTGGTTAACCATGATCAAATAGGTTAATATTTAAAAATATTTTGATAATAATAATGAGTTAATATTCATATGGTATCATCCCAGATCAGTATGCCACTAAAAGGTTCTACATACCCGACTGTCCACATGGCCTCATGAACATTTCCCAAAACACTAAATGCTAAAAACTAGTAGTGGGACCTATGTTGTGATTGCGGGAAAACTATTCCCTCATTGGTAGAGTGTAAGGCATCATAATTAATAACAACAATAAGAAATTTAGAAAAAAACATGCAACTAATGTAAACCACTAATGAATAAAATATAAATATAACAAAAAGTCATATAATCACAAAATAATTTACCATGTCCCATGTTCTATGAAAACAATAATAACAGGATACACCACAATCATGTAAAATGAAATACCAATGTAAGGAAAAACCAAATGAAACTCATAAACTTCACAAGCCTTGTCTTGGTCTCATGTTCTCATTATTATAACAAGTGATCATGTACCAGAGAAAGGGGACTTTCTCCTATCAAAACCTCCTACAATGTAGTCTATTTGGTCCCAAATACATTTCCAAAATAGGTTGTGTGAAATATATCCTAGTAGGGTACCATTAATGGTATGTACCAATCTGTCAATTAGTACACACAACATTAGTGGAGAACAGTTAAATATTGAAAACTATAAGGCACTCAAAAGTAAGCAATCATAAAAGTAATAAAACTCATTTAGATCCATTCCATGTTATTTAATCAATTCAAATTCATTTAATTATATAAGCCTAAGGGCCTTTAATTATAATGTCAATCCCTTGTATAATGTAATTAGAACAGATACTTCAACATGGTATCAAAATAATAGAAGTGTAGACTAAATAAAAGTTTTTTCATTGTCTTGGAAGATGAATCTTTAGTTTTTCCATTTCAATATGTCTCAAGGACAACCCCTATGTATAATAATTTCTATATATTCAAATTAGGCACATTCCTGGTGTATCAATATGTTAGTATTTTCAATGTCTGGGGAAAACAAGGTGTGTATGCATTTTATGATATTAAAAGTATGGGATAAACGCAGTGTATCATCATTTCACCATTTTTTTGTCCATACTTGGTGTATCAGCATTTTGTAATGTTTTTGGGCCATGCACGGTGTATTATAATTTTAGTATTGTAAAAAACACATGTAAATTTCACTCATAAATGTTAAAAAAATATCATATAACGTGGGTAAATTTATATAATAAGACAAACATATAAATTTAACTATCATATATATTTTAAAATCATATTCATATAGGAACATTTAATTAACAAATTTCATATTTAACTACACTTTAAAGGGTAAAAAAGGCATTCTCATTGGCATCCTAGGACAAACGGCTAAACAATGTTCATGTGATGGAAAATTCACCCACGAGGTGGCTCTTAATCAATCCAACTAAGCTCAAACAAGAATCAATTAATTTACTCAATCTCCAAAATGACATTAAGTATTAACATGAGCCAAATTCTCAATCAGGAGATACCCAAAACATGGGTGTGAGGAACAACAACACATGTAATCAACATGACATTAAAAATTTAGCACAAGACCCCTAACTCATCGTAGTATGCCTTTAATCATATAGTCTCAGAATCAAATTAAATAAATAAAAAAATAGATCTATGAAGAAACGATAAAATCTAAACCTTTAACAACTTAGTAGAAAATGTAAATAACTAATAATGGCTCATGATTAAATTTGAACTCACCGATTGGGTTAAAACATGACTAACAATAATTGGAACGAAGTACGAAAGCTCATTCGGTAACCAAATCCCCTTCCAGCGATCCTTCCTCATGAACCTAGAGCATCCACTATCCCAAATTATAGACAACATGTCTACATTCCATTATAAGTGAAAAAAAGAACACGGAATGCAAGTCCATATACATAGCGTGTAAATAAATTAACTGTTTATTTGGAAGTTGAATTCATGCAACTTACTTTTATGGACATAGTAACATGACTACACAACATGTACCAGGATGTGCCTGGTGAGTAGTTGTTTTTTCCACCTTTACATGAAAACATTCCCATATTCAATGTATTTCCATCATACACAATCAATTAGAATTGAATTTACATTGAAAAACAATGTTTTTAAACCATGATTCCAGTTCTTTTCCCAATTTATATTTTTTTCTAAAATAAATAAAATGATAATGAAATAGTGAATCTATATATCAAACGAAGAACATGGTTCTTAGATACATCCCTCATTAAAGCAATTTTCCCTCAAATTTCCCTGTCATGTGTGTTGAAGGAATATCTATGAATAACAAAGTACATTGAGCACATTGGTTGGCCCCCTCTCCCAAGCTTCATCTTGTACCTGACCACGCTGTTATTGCACTCATACGAGAGGAAATGACAGGCCTGAGATAATCATCATACTCCTATCAACTATATGAATCAGATTACCTCAAAGGATTCATAAACCTAATGCTCATCCTCCTTAGGAAGAAATTTTGAGATGATTCTGGGTGATAATAGTATAACTGAGATACATGGAAGACGTCATGCAGGGATCAGTACATTTAAGTTAGCTGTAACTGATAGAAAATTGAAGTAAATCACTCAAAACTCTCATACAATATGACATATCCCAATGACGTTTACCCTGTCTCGTGAATCTATTGTGTCCCAATATCAGTGTGACCCAAATGAAAAATTCAATCCCAGCCCTTGAAATCCAAAGGTCAAATATGGTTATCTACATATGATTTCTAATGAGACAGCATAGTAGCCATCTTCTTTTGAATCAACATAACATGGTAAGTTGTCTCTTGGACAAGATGATGTAGTTTTATAGATACCTCTCCTATAGAAAACACTTGGGTGATCGTTATGGATTATAGTACAATGACTCACATGACACCATCTCAAAAGTAACCTCCAAGCATTATTATAGGCAAACTCAACCTGGGGTATACGATTCTACCACAAACCCCAAATTTCTAGCACAAATTCATGAAACATGTCCTTGAGAGCATGTATCATATGATCTAATTTTCCATCAGTCTGAGGTTTTTATGTTGTGCTCAGAATCATATATGTACCCAGTTCCCTCTAAAAACTCTGCCAGAAACGTGACATAAAGAGGGTGTCTTTATCTGAAATATTTTACCACATACCCTATAAATTCCTATCACTAATCGGATATACATATTTTTTATCTTATCAAAACTGAATGTCCACTTGATCTCCATGAAATTAGATACCTTAATAATCCTATTTACTACAACCCAGACAACATCGTTTTCACAAGGAGACCACAGTAATCCTGTCATGAAATCCATTGTGATATCATCCCATTTCAACACTAGAATTAGTATCTACTATAAAATCCTATCCGACTACTGTTGTTATGCATTTACCTGTTGAAATGTGGAACATATTGTAACAAAACAAGCTGCATATCGCTTTATACCCAGTCAATAGTACTGAAATCATAAGTCAAAGTACATCTTGGTGACATTGGGATGCACTAACCAAGCTGAAGCATGAATCTCCTACATTAGATCCTCGCGTATATCCCCTAGAACCAACACATGTGCATGGATAGGAAAAACGTCATCCTTGTTTATCGTCTATCTAGGAGTACTATCCTCACCTTCCATACTCTACTGTAGAAATAGGACTTCAGAATCTGATAGCTACCACATCATCACCATGCTTAGTACGGTAGTTGTAACAACCAATTCTGAAAGATAAGTCATACCATGTAGAGAGCCGAAGCCTAACGTACATGGACATTACATTACTTTTGCGGAATACTTAGTACATAACAAAAACACACACACAAGGATCTTAATAGTTTAGTGTCTTTGGAAACTTGGAACGTAATCTTCTAATCGTGGTGAAAGATCTTCAACATCTCCCATAAAGAACTTCCTTTTTTTTATACCTAAAACCTTTCTTTATATCATGGGGAAAAGAAAACATAAAATGGTGAGCTCACATTCTCAATAAGGGTAAACAAAAGAAATATCAATCACATCATATTCATAAGAACATAACATTTTGGAAATCTTAACCTGCAAAAGAGATCATAATTTCATAACATGGGATAGATCATGGTAGTGAAATGTAATCCCAATAATCATAACATAAAACATTAAACATTGTGGCATGCACACATAATCATATAGAATCATTTCTTATTAGTCAAGACTCATTGCCAAGACTATCTTTAGTTGACAAAGTCCATTTCTGAACCGAGTCACCCTCGTTTCAGTCCTGTTTCACTGAACCGGTATAACCTACCGTTCTAGCCATGTCTATCTCATGAGATATAAAATCCTTACCCAATTCATTAGAGGGAGATATAGGTCCCACCCATCTCATAATGATACCATTCTTATGTGTGCCACAAAATCATAAATCATACATCATTACATAACCCATGTAATAAAAATGGAATTCTCAAACATCGTGACATCATAAAACAATTCATATAAGATAAATGAATTCATAAAAATAATTCCATCACAACATAATAAAATCAATGTAATGATAGGGATAGAATCATAACCCAATATTATCTTATATGGAAACTAATTTTGATAAAACACTTGAACTCCATTATTGAGGAAAATATCATTTCTACTTCAAAAACATGTTTCCTTTCTTAACATGTCATACAATTTTAAACTATAAGAAGTTGACTAAAAATAAACTAGAAAACTTGTAAAGGAATATTCTTGGAAATAATTTTTTAAAAATCCATTCATGCCGTATAAGTTAAAAAAAACATTCTTCTCGTACTTTTGTCGGAAAAGTCAAAAAGTACCTCGTACGAAAAATGACAAAAGATTCCTTTCATATCATTTACTAAAAACTCACCGGAGGGTAAAATAGGATTTAAACAATTGTAGGTGAATGGGAATAATATTACATATTGAGGAAACATGGATTTGGATGATAAAATACACCCCAATAAATGCCAAAGTATAAACAATCTCGGATAAAAATGAGATTGTGATATTTCCCTTACCTTATGTCCGATATGCTTTGTACGTATCCAAACCTCCTGTATAATGATTTAAATAATGTCATTAACTTACTAAAGAATCATATTCATTGTTATGATATCATATATGGTTCACTTATGACTTTATATTACCCATTCTTTTGTAAATTCCATGTTAAAGAAGCATTTTGGGTAAAATCGTTTCATTTATCATAGGTGTTTGGACTTGTTGTTCTTGACATTATTATTACTTATATCATGATTTACTTACTTCCAGAATATAAAACATGATTTATATATCATATATATTCAGTATATATATATATAATGGATAGATAAATGAAATGAAACACACCATTCATGGAGACGGTAGTCCGTACGTACGCATGAAGGCTGTATTCCTTTCCTTATTGTCTTGAATGGAAGTAAGTAGATGACATACATATATATATACATAAATCCAGTAGATTTACCATGTCATATATTTCATTATTATTCATTATATATACTTTATAATCATTATGGAATGGTTAACATGGATAATGAACCTCATCGTGTCGTGGAGACGGTAGTCCGTACGTACGCACGAGTGATGATATCGTACCCATGGTCGTGGAATTGTGTTGAGGTGTATGTATACTATTTCAGTATCAATATCACTTTATAATAATCATATATAGTTACTCATTACACCATTATACCCATCCAATTAAGGTGGTGGTGGAAAATAGATTACACCACTGCCTGGAGACAGTATTCCGTACGTATGCACATGCGGTGATTTCCTTTTTCCATAGGATGGATAGAAGGTTAATTAGAGTTGTTTCATATTTATAATAACATATCATTATATAATAAATACTTATGTTATTACTTTACCATGAAAAAACTAAAGAAGAAGAAGTTGAATAAGAAAGACATTGAAAAAGATCTGTAATGGATATTACCTCTTTTTGACGCGCCTTCACTTAACCTCCACTTAAAGAAATAAGGATGGCCTTTGAAGAAGACCAGGACCTCTATGATGATACTAGGGAAGTGGAGAAGATATTTTGGCAGGGGTTGGACGAGCTTGAATTCTAAAATTGCTGTGAGGAGGAGAGGG
This sequence comes from Viscum album, assembly GCA_963277665.1. Lineage (NCBI taxonomy): Eukaryota > Viridiplantae > Streptophyta > Magnoliopsida > Santalales > Viscaceae > Viscum > Viscum album. The sequence continues at coordinate 1,252,426,906 of OY728157.1, read as the reverse complement.
AGGAGGTTCTCTTTTATAAGGGAGGAGAGGGGCACCTTAGGAAAATCTCAAAATATTATTTTATATTAAGGTCAAATTCGGTTTATAATGGTTTTAAAGGGTCTTATTTCGAAAATAAAGTGGGTATGGGTCGAAATACTCTCATTAAATAGGATTTAGACAAGTTTAGGTTATTATTTTAACCTTATCAATTAGATTTAACTCTAAGTTAAATAATTTAACTTTTACCGTGTCTTTTTTTTTCTTACACTATATGGTTAATAAACATACCATAACAAGCCAAAAGAACCCCAAGTTGTTTATTATTAATATATATATCCTTATAGAAGTCATATGGCCAAACTGTAGATTTTTAGGAATTAAATTACAATTAATAATATAATATTTGTTTTAAAAACTAATTTATGTCAATTTTGACACTATTTGGTACATGATTTTTATGAAATTCATAACAGAATGACAATTTCGAACCAAGTTACATATATCAACAATAACATGTCATATTAACCTAGAAAATTAATTTAAGTCATAAAAAGTCTCAAATTACATTTATTTGGGCATTTATAACATCAATTATGTCAATATTTCATTAATAAGACAATTACTGCATCATCTTTGTGTCATAATAAATGATATTTATTTAATCCTTAAGAATTCTAAATAAATTCCTCTGATGTAGATAATTGTATTATATTTCTGGAGACTATTCATGTTAGAAGTTTCATGAAGTTTATCACTAATTTAAAATTATTATACTTATAAGTTTTACGAAAGTGACATGTTGTCACATTCTTTGGTTTTAATAATAATTAAATTATTTTCATGAACAAAAGTCCATAAAATGAATCTAATCCGACCCTTAGGTTATATGGGTATACGTTTAGCCATCCAATAGGATTTTTCCAAGTGTTAGGGTAATTTTATAATCTTATATTTACCCTTAATTACCAGATTTACCTTTAACTATAGTAAAACAAATTTACCGTAGTTACTATTCACAATGCCCAAAAATAAAAAGTAGCTTATTAACATAATTTGGACCCACTGATTCCAAACATGGAATCCATTTTTCCAAATTCAATACACAAAAGATGCAGAAATTAAATTAAAATTAATCACGTTGTCGAAAGAAAAAGGGTTTTTCTTTAAAACATTGCAAAAGATTGAATTGATTTAACCTACGAATTCAAGGTAAAAACAATGATAATAAAATACATTATATTAAATGTTAAAATTATATTATATTTATACTTTAAAACCATTAAATATTATAATTTAACCACATAATATATTACGATGAAAAAAGTTGTTTTTAATTAAAATATAGCGTGTTTTTACTATTCATTAAAATATGAAAGTTATCGGAAAAATATCAAAACTTTATCTAATGTAAATTTTTATATCCTGATTCAAAAGAAGAATTTTATTTTGTCAAATTGAACTTATAGAAATGTCAAAAACTAGATTTAAAGTGGGTGCGCCATCAAAAGGCGGCAAAACTGCATTTTTTGAAAAATACTTATTTTACCCAAAACATTTTTTTTGTTATTTTACCATGTTCTAGAAAATGTGTAAGATGAATAATAATGTTATAAAATTTAAAATTTATTTAACACTATTCATAACGGCTAGTTCATAACAATATTATAATAATATACCGTTGTTTAGTAAATCCCGGTATTGCGTACAACACACGTTATCGAGGAAGGTCGCGATTGCGTGTAATGCAAGCCAAGTCAGGGTTGCATGTAGTGGACGAATCCTTTGTTGTTGCGTATAATAGAATCCAACCATATTTTATTTATACATTGAATATATATATATATATACACACAATGTTGCGTAGAATAAATTCTATCAAACGAACTTGAAAATTGTGTGTAACAAGAGCCAAGAAAAGTGTTGCGTATACTGCAAGCTAATACGGCATTGAATATAACACAAGATAATCATGGTGTGTCGTACAATTGAAGATATGAATGAAATTAAAAAGAATGTATCTTATAAAATCTCGGGTTGTTACATTCTACCCCCCTTAAAATGAATTTCGCCCTCGAAATTCGTCGGGGTTATAAATGGTTTACTATTCGAAAGTTTCTTTAATAGAAACCCACATTGTAAAAAGGAATACCAAAACCAATATTTAAAAACAAAAGTATGAAACGTAATGGTTTCCCAAATAAACTAATCACTGGGTTTCCACATAGGTGAAAATATGGATATGGAAGAGAAATCTAACCATCATGTTCTGATGGAGAGTGGTAGAGAACATGGCTATGAAAAAGCCAACAATCAAAAAGCCATTGATTTGTGATTATCTAAGGTACCATCTGATTTATCGGATATAAGGGCAGTAGGACAATATTTTTGGTTTTTCAAGATCATTTCCCTAAAGTTGATGAAATTGGAATTAGAAGAAATACTTTCGTGATTTTGGTATAGTCTCACCGTTTGTCATTCTTGGGAAAATTTATACTTCATCTCTTAAAGAAATGAAGTTGAATTTGTTATTCGTGATGTGTTAGCAGATCATGTGATAGAATGATGGGTCATTCCATCTGTCTCAAACAAAAGGTTACAAAATACATAAGACCATCTATAGTGAAGTTAATCGTATACGATTCCAAAAATGAACTTATACTTCATATATCATACCGTGTAATAAAATAAAACTAGTTTCTACTAACCAGGGACTTCCTGTAGGCCAGTGGTAGGTGATAAAGGCATGTCGCACTTTGGTTATGGGTTCGATTCCCACAGCCTTGTCCGACGTGATGGGTTGTCGCCCGTCCTGCAGGTTGTCCTTTTTCTAAAACTATATTACTATAAAATCCCATCAATAATATCGAAAAAACTTCTATCCTTAAACAATACTAACTTATGTCCAACATAATCCATTCCAATCTTTAGGCTTATCCATAATACTTCAGTCCACTCTCATAATATAGTGAAAACGATTACCAGAGATTTAATACCATAGTTGATCCCCATATATCATAAGATATATCTTGTTGGTCACATTCTAAACATTCAAAGGCCTTAATCATGTATTCTCTTGAATACCCATTGGACCTTAGTGAAAAAAATGAATGCAGTTAAACGTTAACACTTTCCAAATACCAAAATCCTCAAAATTATATATACTCAAACCATGATATAACCTTCTCCTTATATCAGTCATGTGCTCATGAATACTATCAAACATTTAATTTTCTCCTTATCCCTTCATTATGCGCATATCATATACATTCCAAAAATATCTGAATAACCTTTCATAGATACTGGTACCATTAATCATACACTTTCAAAACTCAAGGAAAGACAACAGTGTAACAATCCTTAGATGTATCTTTATTCCATAGTACCATGAGATTACTTATACAACATTACACATGATAAACATGTAATCATTCCACTACATTCTTAAACCATTGACCGAGCTTCAACAATTCTTTCATATCACATATCATTTGTAGTCTCTTCATCATCATCCACATAAATACTACCCATACGACCATACTGATTCTCTTCATGAGACTTTCCCTTAGGGCATTGGTTTGCATAATGCCCGTACATTCCACATTTAAAACATTTAACCATTATTGATCTCGTAGCAATACCATTATCCTCATCCCTGGTGTTAACTAAACCTTTTCCTTTGCACTTACTGGCTTTGTTTCCTTCTTTTCCACACCCAAAGCATCTTCCAGTTCCTTTGAAACATTCTCCTTGATGCATCTTCCCACATGATTTACATAGGGGAAATTGAACTTTCTTTCCTCTATGATCATCATAAAACTCCATATTTCTCCTATTAGCCGAGTCAGGAAACTTACCAAATTTTACTTTATTGATCATATTATGAGATTGCTGATTCGGCATAATAATGGTGTTTGGACTTCCAAATCCCATTTCATTTGGTTGCTCATGAATAATATCATTTCATTGTCCATCATATCCTCCATTATCATGAATCATCTTATTTCCATCCATTTCATAAAACCCGAAAAGATTAGTGTGAGAGGAAAAAATCATAATAAAGGTGGAGTAAATTCAATATCTAACATATTAGGTTAAATTCTAAGATCTTTACCATAATGCTAGGACGATATCCTATACATTATACTTATCCTTAGGGGCATCCCTAAACATATCTTAGAAATATCTCTAGGGATCTCACTAACGTTTTCGCATCCTAGTTTCCAAAGGTTGAATAAACTTTTCCTCGGATACCAACTATAGAGACCCGAAGCCTGACGTACAAGGACATTACATTACTTTTGCGGAATACTTAGTACATAACAAATACACACACACAAGGATCGTAATTGTTTAGTGTCTTTGGAAACTTGGAACGTAATCTTCTAATCGTGGTGAAAGATCTTCAACATCTCCCATAAAGATCTTCCTTTTTTTATACCTAAAACCTATCTTTATATCCTGGGGAAAAGAAAACATAAAAGGGTGAGCTCACATGCTCAGTAAGGGTAAACAAAAGAAATATAAATCACATCATATTCATAAGAACATAACATTTTGGAAATCTTAACCTGCAAAAGAGATCATAATTTCATAACATTGGATAGATCATGGTAGTGAAATGTAATCCCAATAATCATAACATAAAACATGAAACATTGTGGCATGCACACATAATCATAGAGAATCATTTCTTATTAGTCAAGACTCATTTCCAAGACTATCTTTAGTGGACAAAGTCCATTTCTGAACCGAGTCACCCTCGTTTAAGTCCTGTTTCACTGAACTGGTATAACCTACCGTTCCAGCCATGTCTATCTCATGGGATATAAAATCCTTACCCAATGCATTGGAGGGGGATATAGGTCCCACCCATCTCATAATGATACCATTCTTATGTGTTCCACAAAATCATAAATCATACATCATTACATAACCCATGTAATAAAAATGGAATTCTCAAACATTGTGACATCATAAAACAATTCGTATAAGATAAATGAATTCATAAAAATAATTCCATCACAACATAATCAAATCAATGTAATGATAGGGATAGAATCATAACCCAATTTTATCTTATATGGAAAATAATTTTGATAAAACACTTGAACTCCATTCTTGAGGAAAATATCCTTTCTACTTCAAAAACATTTTTCCTTTCATAACATGTCATACAATTTTAAACTATAAAAAGTTGATTAAAAATAAACTTGAAAACTTTTAAAAGAATATTCTTGGAAATAATTTTTTAAAAATACATTAATGCCGTATAAGTTAAAAAAAATTCTTCTCGTACTTTTGTCGGAAAAGTAAAAAAGTACCTCGTACGAAAAACGACAAAAGATGCCTTTCATATCTTTTACTAAAGACACACCGAAGGGTAAAATAGGATTTAAAAAATTGTAGGTGAATGGGAATAATATTAAATATTTAGGAAACATGGATGTGGATGATAAAATACACCCCAATAAATTCCAAAGTATAAACAATCTCGGATAAAAATGAGATTGTGATATTTCCCTTACCTTTTGTCTGATATGCTTTGTACGTATCCAAACCTCCTGTATAATGATTTAAATAATGTCATTAACTTATTACAGAATCATATTAATTGTTATGATATCATATATGGTTCACTTATGACTTTATATTACCCGTTCTTCTGGAAATTCCATGTTAAAAAAGCATTTTGGGTAAAATCGTTTCATTTATCGTAGGTGTTTGGACTTGTTGTTCATGACATTATTATTACTTATATCATTATTAACTTACTTCCAGAATATAAAACATGATTTATATATCATATATATTCAGTATATATATATATAATAGATAGATAAATGAAATGAAACACACCATCATGGAGACGGTAGTCTGTACGTACGCATGAACGCTGTTTTCCTTTCCTTATTGTCTTGAATGGAAGTAAGTAGATGACATACATATATATATATATACATAAATCCAGTAGATTTACCATGTCATATATTTCATTATTATTCATTATATATACTTTATAATCATTCTTGAATGGTTAACATGGATAATGAATCTCATCGTGTCGTGGAGACGGTAGTCCGTACGTACGCACGAGCGATGATATCGTACCCATGGTCGTGGAATTGTGTTGAGGTGTATGTATACTATTTCAGTATCAATATCACTTTATAATAATAATATATAGTTACTCATTACACCATTATACCCATCCAATTAAGGTGGTGGAGAAAAATAGATTACACCACGGCGTGGAGAAAGTGTTCCGTACGTACACACGCGCGGTGATTTCCTTTTTCCATAGGATGGATAGAAGGTTAATTAGAGTTGTTTAATATTTATAATAACATATCAGTATATAATAAATAATTATGTTATTAATTTACCATGAAACAACTAAAGAAGAAGAAGTTGAAGAAGAAAGACATTGAAAAAGATCGGTAATGGATATTACCTCTTTTTGACGCGCCTTCACTTAACCTCCACTTAAAGAACTAAGGATGGTCTTTGAAGAAGACCAGGACCTCTATGATGATACTAAGGAAGTGGAGAAGATATTTTGTCAGGGTTTGGCCGAGCTTTAATTCTCAAATTGGTGTTAGGAGGAGAGGGAGGAGGTTCCCTTTTATAAGGGAGGAGTGGGGCACCTTAGGAAAATCTCAAAATATTATTTTATATTAAGTTCAAATTCGGTTTATAAAGGTTACAAAGGGTCTTATTTCGAGGATAAAGTGGGGATGGGTCGAAATACTCTCATCCAATAGGATTTAGACAAGTTTAGTTTATTATTTTAACCTTATCAATTAGATTTAACTCTAAGTTAAATAATTTAACTTTTACCGTGTCTTTTTGTTTTCTTACACTATATGGTTAATAAACTTACCATAAAAATCAAAAAGAACCCCAAGTTTTTTATTATTAATATATATATCCTTATATAAGTCATTTTACTGAACCTTAGATTTTTAAGAATTAAATAACAATTAATAATATAATATTTGTTTTAAAAACAAATTTATGTCAATTTTGACACTATTTGGTACATGATTTTTATGAAATTTATAACAGAATGATAATTTCGAACCAAGTTACTTATATCAACAATACAATGTCATATTAACCTAGAAAATTAATTTATGTCATAAAAAGTCTCAAATTACATTTATTTGGGCATTTATAGCATCAATTATGTCAATATTTCATTAATAAGACAATTACTGCATCATCTTTGTGTCATAATAAATGATATTTATTTAATTCCTAAAAATTCTAAATAAATTCCTATGATGTAGATAATTGTATTATATTTCTGGAGACTATTCATTTTAGAAGTTACATGAAGTATATCACTAAATTAAAATTATTATACTTATAAGTTTTAAGAAAGTGACATGTTGTCACATTCTTTGGTTTTAATAATAATTAAATTATTTTCATAAAAAAAAGTCCATAAAATGAATCTAATCCGACCCTTAGGTTATATGGGTCTACTTTTAGACATCCAATAGGATTTTTCCAAGTGTTAGGGTAATTTTATAATCTTATATTTACCCTTAATTTCCAGATTTACCTTTAACTATAGTAAAAAAATTTACCGTAGTTACTATTCACAATGCCCAAAAATAAAAAGTAGCTTATTAACATAATTTGGACTCACTGATTACAAATATGGAATCCATTTTTCCAAATTCAATACACAAAATATGCAGAAATTAAATTAAAATTAATCCCGTTGTCGAAAGAAAACAGGTTTTTCTTCAAAACATTACAAAAGATTGAATTGATTTAACCTACGAATTCAAGGTAAAATCAATGCTAATGACATACATTATATTAAATGGAAAAAATATATTATATTTATACTTTAAAACCATTCAATATTATAATTTAACCGCATAATATATTACGATGAAAAAAGTTGTTTTTAATTAAAATATAGCGTGTTTTTACTATTCATTATAATATGAAAGTTATCGGAAAAATATCAAAACGTTATCTAATGTAAATTTTTATATCCTGATTCAAAATAAGAATTTTATTTTGTAAAATTGAACTTATAAACATGTCAAAAACTAGATTTAGTGTGGGTGTGCCATCAAAAGGCGGCAAAACTGCATTTTTTTAAAAATACTTATTTTACCCAAAAAAATTTATTTTGTTCTTATACCATGTTTTAGAAAATGTGTAAGATGAATAATAATGTTATAAAATTCAAAATTTATTTAACACTATTCATAACGGCTTGTTCATAACAATATTATAATAATATATCTTTGTTTAGTAAATCCCGGTATTGCGTACAACACACGCTATCGAGGAAGGTCGCGATTGCGTGTAATGCAAGTCAAGTCAGGGTTGCCTGTAGTGCACGACTCCTTTGTTGTTGCGTATAATAGAATCAAACCATATTTTATTTGTACATTGAATATATATATATATATACACTCAATGTTGCGTAGAATAAATTCTATCAAACGAACTTGAAAATTGTGTGTAACAAGAGCCAAGAAAAGTGTTGCGTATACTGCAAGCTAATACGGTGTTGCATATAACACAAGATAATCTTGGTGTGTCGTACAATAGAAGATATGAATGAAATTAAAAAGAATGTATCTTATAAAATCTCGGGTTGTTACATTCTACCCCCCTTAAAATGAATTTCGCCCTCGAAATTCGTCGGGGTTATAAATTGTTTACTATTAGAAAGTTTCTTTAATAGAAACCCACATCATAAAAAGGAATAACAAAACCAATATTTAAAAACAAAAGTATGAAACGTAACGGATTCCCAAATAAGTTAATCACTGGGTTTCCACATAGGTGAAAATATGGATATGGAAGAGAAATCTAACCATCATGTTCTGATGGAGAGTGGTAGAGAACATGGCTATGAAAAAGACAACAATCACAAACCCATATATTTGTGATTATCTAAGGTACCATCTGATTCATCGGATATAAGGGCAGTAGGAAAACATTTTTGGTTTTTCAAGATCATTTCCCTAAAGTTGATGAAATTGGAATTAGAAGAAATTCTTTCGTGATTTTGGTATAGTATCACCGTTTGTCATTCTTTGGACAATTTCTACTTCATCTCTTAAAGAAATGAAGTTGAATTTTTCATTCGTGATGTGTTAGAAGATCATGTGATAGAATGATAGGTGATTCCATTTGTCTCAAACAAAAGGTTACAAAATACATAAGACCATCTATAGTGAATTTAATCGTATACGATTCCAAAAATGAACTTATACTTCATATATCATACCGTGTAATAAAATAAAACTTGTTTCTACTAACCAGGGACTTTCTGTAGGCCAGTGGTTGGCGATAAAGGCTAGTCGCACTTCGGTTGTGGGTTCGATTCCCACAACCTTGTCTGACGCGATGGGCTGTTGCCCGTCCTGCAGGTTGTCCTTTTTCTAAAACTGTGTTACTATAACATCCCATCAATAATATCGAAAAAACTTCTATCCTTAAACAATACTAACTTATGTCCAATATAATCCATTCCAATCTTTAGTCTTATCCATAATACTTCAGTCCACTCTCATAATATAGTGAAAACGATTACCAGAGATTTAATACCATCGTTGATCCCCATATATCATAAGATATGTCTTGTTGGTCACATTCTAAACATTCAAAGGCCTTAATCATGTATTCTCTTGAATACCCATTGATCCTTTGTGAAAAAATGAATGCAGTTAAATGTTAACACTTTCCACGTACCAAAATCCTCAAAATTATATATACTCAAACCATGATATAACCTTCTCCTTATATCAGTCATGAGCTCACGAATACTATCAAACATTTAATTTTCTCCTTATCCCTTCATTATGCGCATATCATCTACATTCCAAAAATATCTTGATAACCTTTCATAGATACTGGTACCATTAATCATACACTTTCAAAACTCAAGGAAATACAACAGTGTAACAATCCTTAGATGTATCTTTATTCCATAGTACCATGAGATTACTTATACAACATTACACATGATAAATATGTAATCATTCCACAACATTCTTAAACCATTGACCGAGCTTCAACAATTCTTTCATCTCACATATCATTTGTAGTCTTTTCATCATCATCCACATAAATACTACCCATACGACCATACTGATTCTCTTCATGAGACTTTCACTTAGGGAATTGGTTTGCATAATGCCCGTACATTCCACATTTAAAACATTTAACCATTGTTGATGTCGTAGCAATACCATTATCCTCATATCTGGTGTTAACTGAACCTTTTCCTTTGCACTTACTGGCTTTGTTTCCTTCTTTTCCACACCCAAAGCATCTTCCAGTTCTTTTGAAACATTCTCCTTGATGCATCTTCCCACATGATTTACATAGGGGAAATTGAACTTTCTTTCCTCTATGATCATCATAAAACTCCATCTTTCTCTTATTACCTGAGTCAGGAAACTTACCAAATTTTACTTTATTGATCATATTACGAGATTTCTGATTCGACATAATAATGATGTTTGGACTGCCAAATCCCATTTCATTTGGTTGCTCATGAAGAATATCATTCCATTGTCCATCATATCCTCCATTATCGTGAATCATCTTGTTTCCATCCATTTCCTAAAACCCGAAAAGAATAGTGTGAGAGGAAAAAATCATGATAAAGGGGGAGTAAATTCAATATCTAACATCTTAGGTTAAATTCTAAGATCTTTACCATAGTGCTAGGACTATATCCTATACGTATACTTATCCTTAGGGGCATCCCAAGACATACCTTAGAAATATCTCTAGGGATCTCACTAACGTTTTCACATCCTAGTTTCCAAAGGTTGACTAAACTTTTCCTCTGATACCAACTATAGAGACCCGAAGCCTGACATACATGGACATTACATTACTTTTGCGGAATACTTAGTACATAACAAAAACACACACACAAGGATCGTAATAGGTTAGTGTGTTTGGAAACTTGGAACGTAAACTTATAATCGTGGTGAAAGATATTCAACATCTCCCATAAAGATCTTCCTTTTTTATACCTAAAAGCATTCTTTATATCCTAGGGAAAAGAAAACATAAAAGGGTGAGCTCACATGCTCAGTAAGGGTAAACAAAAGAAATATCAATCACATCATATTCATAAGAACATAACATTTTGGAAATCTTAACCTGCAAAAGAGATCATAATTTCAAAACATGGGATAGATCATGGTAGTGAAATGTAATCCCAATAATAATAACATAAAACATGAAACTTTGTGGCATGTACACATAATCATAGAGAATCATTTCTTATTAGTCAAGACTCATTTCCAAGACTATCTTTAGTGGACAAAGTCCATTTCTGAACTGAGTCACCCTCGTTTCAGTCCTGTTTCACTGAACCGGTATAACCTACCATTCCAGCCATGTCTATCTCCTGGGATATAAAATCCTTAACCAATGCATTGGAGGGAGATATAGGTCCCACCCATCTCATAATGATACCATTCTTATGTGTTCCACAAAATCATAAATCATACATCATTACATAACCCATGTAAAAAAAATGGAATTCTCAAACATCGTGACATCATAAAACAATTCATATAAGATAAATGAATTCATAAAAATAATTCCATCACAACATAATAAAATCAATGTAATGATAGGGATATAATCATAACCCAATACTATCTTATATGGAAAATAATTTTGATAAAACACATGAACTCCATTCTTGAGGAAAATATCCGTTCTACTTCAAAAATTTTTTTCCTTTCTTAAAATGTCATACAATTTTAAACTATAAAAAGTTGATTAAAAATAAACTTGAAAACTTTTAAAGAAAGATTCTTGGAAATAATTTTTTAAAAATACATTCATACCGTATAAGTTAAAAAACATTCTTCTCGTACTTTTGTCAGAAAAGTCAAAAAGTACCTCGTACGAAAAACGACAAAAGATTTCTTTCATATCTTTTACTAAAAACTCACCAGAGGGTAAAATAGGATTTAAACAATTGTAGGTGAATGGGAATAATATTAGATATTGAGGAAACATGGATGTGGATGATAAAATACACCCCAATAAATGCCAAAGTATAAACAATCTCGCATAAAAATGGGATTGTGATATTTCCCTTACCTTATGTCTGATATGCTTTGTACGTATCCAAACCTCCTGTATAATGAGTTAAATAATGTCATTAACTTATTAAAGAATCATATTCATTGTTATGTTATCATATATGGTTCACTTATGACTTTATATTACCCATTCTTTTGTAAATTCCATGTTAAAGAAGCGTTTTGGGTAAAATCGTTTCATTTATCGTAGGTGTTTGGACTTGTTGTTATTGACATTATTATTACTTATATCATGATTTACATACTTACAGAATATAAAACATGATTTATATATAATATATATTCAGTATATATACATATATAATAGATAGATAAATGAAATGAAACACACCATTCATGGAGACGGTAGTCCATACGTACGCATGAACGCTGTTTTACTTTCCTTATTTTCTTGAATGGAAGTAAGTAGATGACATACATATATATATACATAAATCCTGTAGATTTACCATGTCATATATTTAATTATTATTCATTATATATACTTTATAATCATTCTTGAATGGTTAACATGGATAATGAATCTCATCGTGTCGTGGAGACGGTAGTCCGTACGTACGCACGAGCGATGATATCGTACCCATGGTCGTGGAATTGTGTTGAGGTGTATTTATACTATTTCAGTATCAATATCACTTTATAATAATCATATATAGTTACTCATTACAACATTATAACCATCCAATTAAGGTGGTGGCGGAAAATAGATTACACCACGGCGTGGAGGCGGTATTCCGTACGTACGCACGCGCGATGATTTACTTTTTCCGTAGGATGGATAGAAGGTTAATTAGAGTTGTTTCATATTTATAATAACAGATCAGTATATAATAAATACTTATGTTATTACTTTACCATGAAACAACTAAAGAATAATATGTTGAAGAAGAAAGACATTGAAAAAGATCGGTAATGGATATTACCTCTTTTTGACGCGCCTTCACATAACCTCCACTTAAAGAACTAAGGATGGTCTTTTAAGAAGACCAGGACCTCTAGGATGATACTAGGGAAGTGGAGAAGATATTTTTTCAGGGTTTGGCCGAGATTGAATTCTCAAATTGGTGTGAGGAGGAGAGGGAGGAGGTTCCCTTTTATAAGGGAGGAGAGGGGTACCTTAGGAAAATCTCAAAATATTATTTTATATTAAGGTCAAATTCAGTTTATAATGGTTACAAAGGGTCTTATTTAGAAGCTAAAGTGTGGATGGGTTGAAATAATCTCATACAATAATATTTAGACAAGTTTAGGTTATTATTTTAACTTTATCAATTAGATTTAACTCTAAGTTAAATAATTTTACTTTTACCGTGTCTTTTTGTTTTATTACACTATATGGTTAATAAACTTACCATAACGAAACAAACTAACCCCAAGTTGTTTATTATTAATATATCTATCCTTATCGAAGTCATTTGTCTGAACCGTAGATTTTTAGAAATTAAATAACAATTTATAATATAATATTTGTTTTAAAAACTAATTTATGTCAATTTGGACACTATTTGGTACATGATTTTTATGAAATTCATAACAGAATGATAATTTCGAACCAAGTTACTTATATCAACAATAACATGTCATATTAACCTAAAAAATTAATTTAAGTCATATAAAGTCTCAAATTACATTTATCTGGGCATTTATAACATCAATTATGTCAATATTTCATTAATAAGACAATTACTCCATCATCTTTGTGTCATAATAAATTATAATTATTTAATCCCTAAAAATTCTAAATAAATTCCTATGATGTAGATAATTGTATTATCTTCCTGGATACTATTCATGTTCTAAGTTTCATGAACTTTATCACTAAATTAAAATTATTATACTTATAAGGTTTAAGAAAGTGATATGTTGTCACATTCTTTGGTTTTAATAATAATTAAATTATTTTCATAAACAAAAGTCCATAAAATGAATCTAATCCGACCCTTAGGTTATATGGGTCTACTTTTAGCCATCCAATAGGATTTTCCAAGTGTTAGGGTAATTTTATAATCTTATATTTACCCTTAATTACCAGATTTACCTTTAACTATAGTAAAAAACATTTACCGTAGTTACTATTCACAATGCCCAAAAATAAAAAGTAGCTTATTAACATAATTTGGACCCACTGATTCCAAATATGGAATCCATTTTTCTAAATTCAATACACAAAAGATGCAGAAATTAAATTAAAATTAATCCCGTTGTCGAAAGAAAACGGGGTTTTCTTTAAAACATTGCAAAAGATTGAATTGATTTAACCTACGAATTCAAGGTAAAATCAATGCTAATGACATACATTATATTAAATGGTAAAAATATATTATATTTATACTTTAAAACCATTCAATATTATAATTTAACGACATAAGATATTACGATGAAAGAAGTTGTTTTTAATTAAAATATAGCGTGTTTTTACTATTCATTAAAATATGAAAGTTATCGGAAAAATATCAAAACTTTATCTAATGTAAATTTTTATATCCTGATTCAAAAGAAGAATTTTATTTTTTCAAATTGAACTTATAAAAATGTCAAAAACTAAATTTAAAGTGGGTGCGCCATCAAAAGGCGCAAAACTGCATTTTTTGAAAAATACTTATTTTACCCGAAAAAATTATTTTGTTCTTATACCATGTTCTAGAAAATGTGTCAGATGAATAATAATGTTATAAAATTCAAAATTTATTTAACACTATTCAAAACGTCTAGTTCATAACAATATTATAATAATATATCGTTGTTTAGTAAATCCCGGTATTGCGTACAACACACGCTATCGAGGAAGGTCGCGATTACGTGTAATGCAAGCCAAGTCAGGGTTGCGTGTAGTGCACGACTCCTTTTTTGTTGCGTATAATTTAATACAACCATATTTTATTTATAAATTGAATATATATATATATATACAATCAATGTTGCGTAGAATAACTTCTATCAAATGAACATGAAAATTGTGTGTAACAAGAGCCAAGAAAAGTGTTGCGTATACTGCAAGCTAATACGGTGTTGCATATAACAGAAGATAATCTTGGTGTGTCATACAATAGAAGATATGAATGAAATTAAAAAGAATGTATCTTATAAAATCTTGGGTTGTTACATACCATGACCTTTTTGAACCTCTAGATTTATATTAAAGAACAAATCTATAAGAATAGATTCACAACTAGGCTCATGAATTTCTTGTATCTGAGTCCTTCTCAATTTGTCTACCAAAACATTATGTTTTCCAGGTATAAAGGAAACCTCAAAATGAATCAAATAATGGTATTCAACCCAATTTTTCTATCTTAGATTCAGATCACTCAGATTATATATGTATTTGAGATATTTCTATTCTATTTATACAAAACAATTATCTCCAAATAAATAATTTCTCCTATAGCAGAAATCATGTACAATTGCAACCAACTCGACATCACGTGTCTGGTCATTTTTCTCATTTCGCCTCAACTATCGAGACCCGTACACAAAAATGTGATCCCCATACATAATTATATTTTCTAGCCCAATAACTGATCCAACACAGTAAACATTGTTACACTTTCTTGGATCTGGAAATATCAATATTGGTGCTGAAGTCAAACGTCCCTTAACCTACATCAATGGTTCCTCAGAAGTATCTAACCACTCAAACTTCAGAAATTCTTAATCAAGCCTTTAATTGTCTTTACTAATTGTTTCATGTCTTGTGTAAAACTCTTTTAGTATCCACATATCAAAATGAAACTCTGTACCTCAGAAAATTTCTTTGGTTTCTTCCAGGTAACTACACTTTTAACCTTCTCTCGGTCCACTGATACTCCAGTGTATGAGATGATATTACCCATGAAGTAAATTTAATCCATATAAAAGTGTCATTTTGTGAGCATATCATTTGGCTAATGCACTTATAGTGTATTAATAACGATATCATAGTGCTTATCATGGTCGTTTAGATTGTGAGAATACACCAAGACATTGTCTTTAAAAAAACCACAAATGAATATAGGTATAGATAGATCACTCTCTTCATCAGTTCCATGAAATCTGCTGGTGAATTTGTGAGACTAAACCACATAACTAGATACAAATATATACTATACCCGGTACTGAATGTTGAATGTGTTATGTATTTAGGTCGAACATGTACCTGGTGATACACCGACCTCAAGTCAATCACTAAGAATACTCAAGCTCCTCCAAGTTTATCAAATAGTTCATCTATCTGTGGAAAGGGGTATCGATATTTAATTTTCAATTGGATCAGTTTCCAATATTCCATACATATCTTTATAGTACCGCCCACCATTATTCCCCAAAGGACCATGGAAACCCATGGAGAAGTATTGGGTAAGATAAAATCTCTAGCGTTTAGATCATCAAACGTCCTCTTGATCACATGAAACTCCATCATAGCCATCCCGTAAGGAGGAAATGATATCAGGGAATCTCCTAGAACTCGATTGATAGTGAACTCCACCTCTCTTTTAAGAGGAAATCCTTTAGGTCATCCAAAAAACGTCCTTGAAATGATCAACCACTTGGAGGAAATATTCCAGACATGTTCCCTAGTCGTCCAGATATAAACTCTCAATCTGGCCTGTCATCTTTTCCAACCACTGAGGCTCAAATATAGCTCTGATCAAATAGACATGACATTCAACCTTATGTATAATTTATTCTCCCCCTGGTTATTTGAAACTCACCATAAAACAATAGAAATCAATATGGGTTTGAAAAATAACCAACCATTCCACTATGAGAATGGCATTGATGCCTATCATCTCTAAGACATAATAGTTCCATCTAAAGTGACACCCACCAATATCAAGGGGAACTCAATGAATTGATGTATACATATTGTTCTAATCCATAACGGAGTTTGAAGAGTCATAAAATCATAAGTATTATAAACATTATGCCGAAGGAATTCCACACTACCTGTAGGTATAAAAATATGTGCAGCACCAGTATCAAAAAATAAAGAAGATTAAAAAGAGGTAACAAAATAATACCTCAGATAATAGAGGGTGTGATATCTCTTACATTTTTGGATTGTTACACTACATATGTCTGACATGTACCACGACCCTATGGCATTTTTGGCTACCCTAATCTGACCCAACCAACTGTCCCCACGATCATGGGGACTAGCTACCAAGACAACGAACACCCCTCTATCTGAGCGGCCTAACATATTATAGTTCTCTGACTGGTGGGAAAATTATGATCTCACTCTTATGAATGGAGTTAGTAAATAACCTTTCTCACTATATGCTAGTGGAAATCTCCTTCAGAACCATTGTAAATGGACCATATTTCCATAAGCTCGACACTCGACCTGGTCTATTGAGAAATGAGCTTTTGTATGCACAATCATTCCACAATGGGTTTACCTCACCTGGATACCAGAAGATTGGTTTTGACTACTATTATCTTCAAGATAATATTCCATAAGACACTTCTTTCTTTCAGGCAAGAATGTACCAGATCTTGGTGCTGAACCTCCCTGGCTCGTACACCATGATTTTTATAAGTTGTTCTCAATAATAAGTTCTTGATTCACAATAGAAGAGACAAAATGAAACCAAAATATATTAACATGCGATCATATGTCAGTCATGATACTGTCCTAGAATTTTCAATCTTTCTATATTTCATCCCCAATCAGAATAGATGTGAATTGTTGAATCTTAATAAACTAGGAAGAATAGCCCATAACTGATAGTTTTCCCTCTATGTGTATAAACTCCAATGCTCGGTCATCCCTCAACATATCGGAAAATAAATATCATAGATGGATACCAATATTTCGTCTAATGTAATATCCTGATGAGACCCTACACAAGTCATAACAATGCACCATCACATGGTAGAATCACACATCATATATCTCACAAGCATGGCCCTCTTCTGGAGAGTCATCTCAATATGATTAAAGATAATGATCTTTTATTTTAGCCATGATTATGTAGCTGATGGGCCCCCATCCCGTTATAATTTAAGATTATTATACTACTGGAATATACACGTTAGATCATCCATAGATGTGGTAGCCTGCAGTGCTCCCAGAAAAGACATCCTAAACCTCACCAAATCATCACGAAATTATGCATCAACACTTACATTTGGTATAATAGCTGGTGCCTTAGCTTGGACAACTAGAGGATCCATTGGTAGACCATGTCCTACATTCTATAGAGTATGATCATTGCCACTCTCCTAGAAAACAGATTGTGGTCTTTACGGTGACATTACTCTACATGGTCAATAACATGCCTTAATTCAAAACTCATTATCAGGGTTCGTCGTTCAAAATTTCCAATAATTAAAAAGGAATTGATCATAATTTTTTTTTCAAAAAGTCACTGCATGGAGTTTATTCATGATACACTATTTATACCTCTAAGTTCTAAAATTTTTTGTGTTCTACCACAGGCGTGTTTACTTATCAACCCCAACTACACAACGTCATTATGACACACGATGTGTGACTTAAAATTTTAGATGGGCATGTAACTCTTCATTTTTGGTTGTTTAATGGTATTAAGTACACATTTTGTCAGGAATAAACACGTGTGATCTTGGGTATTCTGTTCTCACTATACACTACCACATAGCTATGTCCATATAAGTTCTACCTAGAAAGGCTATACAGTATGTACTGATGGCACAAGGCATATTCTATTCTCAACTACATGGATCACGTTTTCTCTCACATGGATAATTACATGGTCAGGTACTAAATGACATGTATATATGGTATGCATCATGCATATCGTTAAACATGGAAGGAATTATTCTTCATACATGAAAACACATGTCATCTTAGGCTAAACTACATGTCATGTATACTATGGTTTTCAGGTTCAAATCTCCAAAATTCCCAAAAAACCCCAATTCATCAAGAAAAATAACAAGTGGAATTACAAATTCTGATCTGTGAGGGCCCATACTACCCAAAAATAAATGTTTGGTGCCCCTTTAGGGAATATCATAACACAATTATATGTAATAGATGAACAATGATGCTCTAAATTCTGATCCAAAAGGGCGCATACACCCCATGAACCATTGTTTGGCATACTTCAATCAAAACTAAAGCACATACTAATACACCAATCAGAAAAACATGCATATATATCAAGGTAATATCACAACAACATGCATCAGTAATGATCCCTAAATGGAATGGAATATATGCATGACTTGTTCTTATTAAGAAATGTGTATATGGTTCCTGAGATGGCATACCCTCATCACATCAGGTTGCTATAAAACAGAACAAAAATAATATCAACAATAATAATACCTAATAACTGTGTCACCCAACAGTGAAATTGAATCAACAATAATAGATCCAAATTCATAAAATCTCAAGTCAATTCAAGGAAATTTGGCTTTCCCATGTACACAGGGTAGCTACTAACATTCTTAGATTATTACAAAAATCACTTTATATTCAATCCCACTCTAATGTCACCAAATGTTAGGGAAAACTAGAAAAGAATCTCTTCGAAAACCATGTTGTAACATCCTCTATCCAGATTCCCTTATATGGTTCCACACACACGGTTGGCCACTAGGCCTCAAGCACATTTCCCCAAAACCAGTGGCTGCATAATGCCACTAAGGGCCGAAGGTGTTATAGTGGGGAAAATATTCCCTCATTAGAAGAGTGCAACACTGTGGAATAACTAATAACAATATAGGAACTAGTAAACATCATAAAACTAATGTAAACAAATGATTACTAAAAGATAAATATAATTAGAAGGTATATAATATCAAAATTATACATCATGTCACATATTCTAACAAAATAGTGAAAACATGATACAATGAATTCATGTAAAAACAATACCAAAGTACCATAAAATGAAATGAAACATAGAAGCATCACATGACTTTCATTAGTGCCTTGCTCTCATGCTCCAATGCAACAATCAAGTACATGAGAAAGGGGATTTCCCCTACTAAAAGTAGTATTAATTAAATCAATTTGTTCCTAAATGAATATCCCAAAAGGGTGAAACACATAAAGAAACAACCAAAAGTCTGGGCTAATCTATTAGTGAGTACGTGAAATAGTGGTGTACAATTGTGAAATGATATAAACTAGCAGTCAATAAAAATTAAACAATACTAAATGATATGAAATAAATTTAAATTCATTTCATGTTATTTGATAAATTTATGTTAATTCCATTATATAAGTATAAGGGTCTATACTAATCCCTTCAATCCTCTATATAATGTAAACAACACATATTCTTCAGCAGGCTATCAAAACAAAAGATGCATAGACCAAATCTATGCTTGTGCATTGGCATTGAAGATGCATCATCAGTCATTCCATTTCAATATGTCTCATGGCCATGCCCGATATACATGAATTTTAGTATATTCAAATAATGGATATGGTCTGTGTATCAATATTTCGGCATATTCATGGTTTTGGAAAAACATTGTGTATGATCATTCTACCATATTCAATGCCATGTAAAAACCTAGTGTAATAGATTTTTAGCATTTTTTAAGGGCCAAACCGGGTGTATTAGAATTTAATAATGTTTTAGGGCCAAGCCCAGTGTATTATCTTTTCTACAATGTAAACAAAACATCTGAATTTCACTATTACATAGTGAAAATTATAACATCTCACATGGGTAAATTTACATAACAATACTAACATGTGAATTAAACTATCACAAAGATATAACAATGAATTTTAAATGCAATAAATTCAATTTACCAGTTTCATATTAAACAACCATTCAAATGGGAACCAAAGGCATGCCAATTGGCATCCTAGGCCATATGACTATATAAAGGTCATCTGAGGGAAAATGCATCCACGAGGTGGCCCTTAATAAAAAAACAAATCGCGGACAAGATTTATTTAATTTAGTCGATCACATAAATGACATTATGTTTTAACAAGGTTCAAATTCAAAATCAAAAGACCACATAAACTAGGGAACATGGTATAATCGCACTTGTAATCAACTTGAAATTAAACAAATAACATGAGACCACCAACCTCGTTGTAGTATGAAAATCGTCATCCAGTGTTGAAAACCAATTCAAGCTATAATGGTATAGATATATGAAACTGGGATAAAATATAAACCTTAAATAACTAAATAGAGTAATAAAATCAAAAATAAAGGCTCATGAGTAAACGAGAAATAAAATATTGGGTTCAAACAAGATCGCCAGCGATCAAAATTTAGTTATGATGGTCGCCTAGGAACCAAATAACATTCTTGGCCTGGCTGCCTCATGAACCTGGAGCCTCCTCAAACCAAAATGACAGAAAAAGAGGATCCTTCTCAATTTAGGAGAATATCATGATGTACACGGTGTGTAAGTCCATTTAAATGGTGTGTGAATAATTATATTATTCATTTGGCTGCTGATATCTGCTGACTTACTTTTTCGGACCTTCTGACATGACTACATGGTGTGTGCTCGGATTTACACAACATGCAGTTGTGTTTTCCACTTTTCCATGATGACATTCCCACACAACAAGTATTCCCATCATATATGACAAAACTACATGGTGTGTTCTTAGAATTACAGGGTGTGTAACCTAGGATTCCAGTTCTTTTCCCAAACTTCAATTATTTTATCAAACACAATTCAAAGAAAAAAAAGAAAACAAGAATATGTACCATAAAATAAGAAATGTGTTCTTACAAATATTGATACATAATTTATACATATAAAAGAAATAATGAAATATGGTTATGAAAAATGATCCAATGTTACAATCATTGAGACAGTAAGTTGTACTTAGGCATGATTAATGTTCCCATTTTTCAAATATCACTATAAAAATAAGATTTGTTACATTCATCATTCTATAATTACAATTATATCACAATTACCATATTATTTAATCTTATATATATATATATATATATTTAATTTTAAAGGAATGAAATCACATCGTGGAGATGGTAGTACATGCATCCATGAACAATGTTATCGTATTTTTGTTCTGTGGAATAGTATAAAATAAAATATTATATTATATTTCTAAAAATGTAATTATTGCATGAATATAATCTATAATAGATTAATATCTCATAATTTTTTTGAAAACTATACATAATACATTCTATGTGAATTATTAAAGAATCGCATTGCTTGGAGGATGTAGTAGTCTACATGTCGACAAATGATGTTATCATATTCCCGAAAAATTGAAAGCATGAAGGTATATTTTATATAATAATTATTAATGTATAAAAAAATCATAAAATATTATATATACAATTAAATTGGTATATCCATCATTAATTGCAAGATTAATATGTGGTAATAGAAAAATGAATGTCATCTGATTGCGAGGTGATTGGTTGTCATATACATGAATGATGAGTGCATATCCCATTTAATGAAAGTGTGTGATTTTTTCATCATAACAATTTCATAAAAACATAAAATTATATTGAAGATAGTTGTTTTTATAAATAATAATGATATAAAAATAATATTAGGTGTTTAAGAATGAAATAATACAAACATGATCATTGAAAACATTACCTTTTCTTTTGGTAACTCATATTGGTTTTCACAAACAACACCCATCATTTAATTTCATAGAAAAGTGAGTATAATAAGATTAGATGATGATTTTTTAGTTTATTCGGGTTTTTATTTGAATATGTAGAAGTATTCAAGGGTTTTAATAGAGGTGGAGTAATGATGGCATTTTATAAGTTAGAATAGTGAAATACTTGTTATTTGTGGAATGAATGATTTTTTACCATTTTTTTTGCATACCAATAGTATTACATCACATAAAAAAATAATAAAATTCATGTTTTATGGTAGAAATGTGGAATCTTAAAGGGTTTTGGAACAATTTGTAGGTTACATTTGTGCTTATGTTTAATGTTTAACCACTATGTAATGACAATTTTGTCATTATAACTATAATGAATTATAATGAATTATACTACATTTGTATTATAAAAATACAATTTTACCAAAATAAATATTATAAAAAAAATTTATTAAAAATTTGAGAAAAATATTTCCATATTCAAATCATATAATATGATTATTTTAATTTAAAATTAATCTCGTATATGGGAAAAACCCAAAGGTTTTAATTAAAAATATTCCCAAATGATTGAACTGTTTTATATAATATTTCAATGTGACATTTATTCCAATGACCAATATTTATTTAATGGTTTATAATTGAATGAATTATAAATTAAAAAAAATAAAATATAAAAATTCAATATAAATAATTTATTTTAATGATAAAAATGAGGATGTGTATAATGTAAGATCAATTATTCATTATGTATATCAACATTTATTAAATACATCAAATTAACTTTAAATAGTTATATTTTATAAAATATAAGGATGTTACATCCTACCCCCTTAAAATTTATTTCCCCATACAAACATTCTTAGTTAATAATGGATTATCATTTTGGGAATTCATTTAATTAAAACAATATAATACTTATGAAATAATGAAAAAATCCATTAAATATGTAATGTGGGAAACATAATGGTCACATGATGTAATTAATATATGTTTTTACACATTGGGGGAATAGTTGTTGGAAATTAAAATATGGGTTAAGAAGTAAAATCTAATTACCATGGACTATTAGAGAGTGATACAGAAGTAGTATGGTTGGAAGGAAATTGAGAATCATCTAAAGAGTAATTATTGAGGTAATAATAATCCTTTTCCATGTGTGGTAACATACTTTTTCTGCAATGTATGTCACGATCTATAATGTTTTATTACTATTTTATGATTCATCACAAGGTTCATGACTATAAAAAAAGAGTCCAAAACAATAAAAGAATGATATAAGAGTTAGACAATCGGTAATGAGATGTTTTAGTGTAAAATATATATGGAATTATTCTATAATGTGTTTTATGTTACATATGTTGGATGTTGAGGCATACCTATTGTTGGGGCATGGAAAATGAAATTTAATTTTCCTAGTGTAGCATAGCGGCTTACCTAGTTCGTCTCACATAATGAGCTTTTTCAGTTCGTTCACTCACATAATCAAATTCACCTTAACTACTTCATTTTGGATGGTTTTATTTAATATATCAATTTAATAAAATTTATAAAAATAAATGAAATTCAAAAAATCCTTTCAAATTAACATAATATTTTAATCAAATTGGAATTAGTTAAGAAAGGATGTTCTCCTGAGAGAACATTCAGGGAGCACGTTCATTGGCCCAATTCAAATATCATTAGTGAACACTCTCAATCATATGTGTGAAAGAATTAGACTAATACATTTATGCATGAAAATTAAACTTAGATATCACTAAGAACACCATCCCTCCACCTCCTCAATCGAGGAAAATGATTGTTGATTAAGAAGATAAACATTAGACAACCACAGTGAGGATTATGACCTCTATATATTATCCATTGAATTAACTAAAATAATAATAAAAACATGGCCTTTGGTTCATGATACAAATTAATATATCAAGATATTCCTCAAATTAGTTACTCATGATCATGTTTATTATAGTTTATGATTGTAATATGAGAAGAAGAAAATCGGTTGGATTGGTGGACACAGAAATAAAAACAACACCTAAATTTATTATAAATCTAAATTATAATTGAAAAAATAAAATAATAAAGAAAATAAATAAATTAAAAGGAAATGGGGAAGATTTTGAGTCTTCTTCCCTTTGTGGATATCTCTTCCTTTGTTCATTGATGGAATGTGATGGAGAATGGGATAATTTGAGAGGGAGGATCTCCCCTCATTTAATAGGCATCTTTTCCCCCAAATAATGACGAGTTGTATATATAATAAATGAAATCTTCACACATTTCACCATACATGAATGTTGTTAATAATGATATTTTCCATCTACCCTCATAATTTCAGCCTATTTTGGCATCATGTGTGGGTGTTAATAATTATTCATTGGAAAAATATTTTTCTAGTCGATGTTTCCAAGAAGCATCCTTCATATGTATAACACTCAATGGAATAATTAATGACTTCCAAACTCCCAGTAAATAATTTTATATTTTATCCTTTCTTTAACTGTTCTATTACATGTGGAATAATCATAATTGGAGGTTTTTAGGATGTGATTATCATTCATTACATTGGTGGGGTCCACAATGTCTGCCAAAAATATACTTCATCTTCATTGAATTTGTAAGGCCTCTAGATGCTCAAATATACCCCACATCCATAAGGGAAAATTAGAATTAATAATATACAAATTAAAAAAATATTCACCCAATGTAATTTATATCATCCAATAAATAACTAAAATTCCCTTGAGGTAAAAATCTGTCCAAAATCCAAAATTAGGAAATTTTCACCATTTTTCTCAAAACACCAAATAAACCCAAAATTGATTCATAAAAGATGAAATTGATAATTTTAGATGATTAATACAATTTAAATTCATACAATAAAATGTGTAAAATATTATCTTATTTAATTTGAACACACATAAACCATGCTTATCCTCATGTATAATATTTCAACATGGAATATAGAGGACACAAATGTTATCAATATTCAAATTTTAAGTTAATAGAATTTGTTAATTTTCAATTTCAGCTAAATAGTTTTAAAATTCACATAAAATTTCAATTTATATTCCCATTTTCCAAATAAATTATGAATTCATGTTATTTACTTTTCCCCATAAAAAAAAGAAGGAACTTATTATTTTATTCATTAAAGCATGTAAATTATATATTTTTAAGTATTCTACATCAGGATTTACCTCACCTTTAAATTTTAACTCTCATATATATAGATAAAATTCAAGTATAGTTATGCTCATATCTTTAGACCATGTACCTTATCCAAAAACTTGTACAATAACAACATTCTCAACTTGGTAAAGTAAAAAGACACATAAAATAGTTAAGACATTTTAATAAAGGTTTAGATGACTTTGAGGCATAAGGATAGTTTGATTTGATGTTTTAAAAATTAAGGCTCAAGTACTAGGTTTATCTCTTATGTAAAAGTGTAATGAAATTATACCCTTCAATATAGAAACACCCATATCCCCCAAACTCAATGTAATGTTATGATCAAGTAAGTATAATGAATGATCTGTGCCCCACTATATTTTTTCAATTTTTATATATTTTATTTTATTTTACCAATGTTATTATTAGATAAAACCTCACAACCATAACCTAACCACACACCATTAGAACGCCATCATCCTAGAAAATGGGTATTTTTCATTCTCCCAAATCACAACCCATTTTCTTATTTTTTTTGTTCTTTTTTATGTTGTTTTCATTTTTTTAAATCTTGAGGAAAAAAATAAAGTAAAATGGCACCAAAAACATTTAAAATTCCCTAAATTGATCCTCAACACATTTTCATTACAATGAAAATGACCTCACCCACCCTAAATCAATTCACTCAGAAATGTTATCTATAAAATATCATGAAACTACTAAGAGGGGTGTCGTAATTGGAATCAAATGGATTAAAACATTGCTCATCCCTGAAAAGGTTATTGATGGCCTATATGGGAAAAATAAGGATTTATTTAAATGATGTAATTATGGATAAGAGTTTTTTAAAAGATTCCTCAATCATTTTAAATGTTTTTTTACAGTCTTAGCACTGCAAAATTCAAATAAAAGTTATGGCTAGTGACATTTCCCAATATCACTAAAGAAATATGCTCAAGATTAAATAGTAAGTACTTGGTCTAGAAATAATCTATGTAATGAGAAATATTATATTGGACAATAAATAATTAAATGACTAATAGTGACAAATCTATTCACACGAACATAAAAAACTCAAAGCATGAAAGATGGTAGAGAAAATATCATTTATCTGAATCAGTAAATTTCATCAAATCATGAGTCATCATTTCAATAACCATGTTTCACATTAGAAATTAAATTATCCAATTTACTTATTTCATATTTTTAACATTGAAATGTTAAACATGGATACAAAAGTTTCATATGAAACTCATGTCTCCAAGATATTTCATTTATGTTTTAATTTAGTTTTGGTCTTGCAAACTTTAACATTAAAGATCAAAATATGTTTTGCACCAAAAAATGAAAGGTGTTAAAATAGTAATAAAAAAATGAACACCCTTTTGAATTAAATCTTTGATCCTCTTCCAATAATTCTTAGGGATTCTTTCTTCCACCATGATGCTAGAAAAGAAAAATTACTTAATTAAACACAAGAATCATTTCATTTAAGATAAAAATTAAAAGAGATAGTAGGCCACATGCTGGAAAAATTCCTAATATTAAATTTGAAATATTAATTCCTAATATTGAAAATTAATTTACTTTAATATAAGTAAAGGATAAATCATGGAATGATCCCCCAAGCGAGACTTGGCATTTTTTTCTGCCTCTTGAGGGCTGTAGCAGGTTTTTCCATAATATGTTATTTTATGATGATACTTTGATTGGAACCACCAAAGGTTACTCTTCCTTGACTATAGTTCATTGTTCTTATTGAACAAGACTCCATGGAATGAGTATTGTAGATTTCCCCACTTTGAAATGTGGTTTAGCTTGCATGGAGGGGGTAAGATTAAGTATGGAATATCCTTCTCATTTGTTACTACTTGTGAAACATCCATTTTCCTTTCTTTTGATCCATATAGTAAATATTCATTGTCTTTAAGGTGCTATAAATGTTACTCAACAAATGCATTTTATATTCAACCATCATCCTCTTGCATAAAATACGAGATGGCCGAATCTGAAAATTAAAACTATTTAGTGTGACACTCAAATTTGTTTCAATAAAATTAAAAGATTTTATGTGTAAGATTATTTCATCACCCTAAGTCGGTTTGACATTGATATCCTCTTCAATTGAAAATTCCTCTTGGAATAGATATTCACTGGAAGGAAGTTGGCAATCAAGCTCCTCTACCTTGAGTTTTCTTCCACTTCATGGATATCTTATGTGAAATCTAGGAAGAACAGTTGCACATTTGTTTTGGCCTTTAATCTTTTTAAGTCTACCTAGAGTTCATCTACTAGGGACATCAAATATTCTACAGAGAACCATGTTGTAATAACTCTTTCCGCCTGCGTAACTATTATCATCAATGCATCATATCTTCATTTGAGGGCCTCCTCATTGTATTCTTGTTCTTGAACAAATGAGTAATTGTTACTCCATTTATAATATTAATCATTTCAATTCATCTTGAAATGATTTTTTTAATTTTCTTTTATATTGAAATCAATTAACTAAGATGTGATAATAGAAAATGTAAATGAACTAATTATTGGATCCTCAGAATTGGCACCAATTTTGACAGACGCCCATTATAGGATGTGGAAAAGGTAATTTAATTTTTCTTATAGTAG
Organism: Viscum album; assembly: GCA_963277665.1. NCBI lineage: Eukaryota > Viridiplantae > Streptophyta > Magnoliopsida > Santalales > Viscaceae > Viscum > Viscum album. The sequence continues at coordinate 1,252,398,439 of OY728157.1, read as the reverse complement.
TACAGTGGATAACCAAGGTCATCTCATTTGAGAGTCTTTTTTATTTCGTTAAATCACTTAATATAATTCAAATTAGATAAATCATTTTGGATTATATTATATAATATATAAATATAAAATGAAATGAAAAAAATAAATTCAAATTAATATAAAATTCTAAATAGAATGGAATTAGTGATGAAATGATATTCTATAGAGGGAACATTCAAGGATATCCTTCATTGATGAGCTTTAAAGATTCTTAGTGAACACAATCCATTGTATGAGTTCACATCTTTGTCTACCCGAGTTATGAATGAAAAGATAACTTAGACATTTCTATGCGCAACCTCCCTCCACCTCATCAATCAAGGGAAAATGGTTGTAGATTAAGAAGATAAACATTAGACAACCACAATGAGTATTACACAAACTATAAATTATCCTAGGAATTAACTCAAAGAATATTCATAACATGTTACTGGGTTCAAGAACTAGATTAATCAATCAGGATATTCATTTGGTTTGTTACTCATGATCAAGAGTATTATAGATCACGATGGTATGATGAGAAGAATAGAAGAGGGTGGATGGGTAGACTTAGGAAAAAAACAATGCATGAATTTTTTAGAAATAAAAAATAAAAATAAAAAATAAAATACAAAATAGAATAATTAAATTAAAAAGAAATGTGGATAATTTATATCTAGCCTCACTTGGTGGAGATCTCCTCATTGGTGCCTTGATGTAATGGGATGAAGAAAGGGATGATTTGATGGGAAAGAGCTCCCCTCTTTTTATAGCCATAATTTTTCCCCTAAAAGATGACACTTTGTAACCAAATTAAATGACCTTCTCACAAGTCTCTCCCTTCAATAATTTGGTTCATAATGATCATTCCCATATCCTCTCAATATTTCTGCATAATTAGAAATTATATGTGGGATTTATTAATTATGATTTGGAAATTTTTTTCCTCACAAATATTCTAGGAAGCTTCTTTCAAAAGTATAACACCATATTGAAACCATAATGTCTTCCAAACTTGTTAAAATTATTTATAGATTAGTGAATTTGTGTTTTTGTTCTATTACAGGTAAAATAATTACAATTGCAGGAGTTTAGTATGAGATTAACTTCTCTTACAGTGTTGGTTCTACACTGTTCGCCTAAAAAAATCATTCATCTTCATTCAAGTTTTCAGTCCTCTTGATGCTAAAACCAACCACTGGTCTTGAATAAAAAAGTATAGAAAATAAAATAAAGATTATAAAAAATTATTAAATCAATTTTGATTTAAATTTTTCAATAAATGAATAAAATATTCTTGATATAATAATCTGTCCAAAATCTAGAATTATGTGCCTTTAAAATTTTTTCTCAAAACATATCATAAATCCATAATTGATTCACAAAAGATAAAAATTATTATTTGGGACAACTAACATAATTTAATTTCATACAAAAAATGGAAAATATTAGCTCTATCAGAAATTACCATTAATGGATAAAAATGTATAAATTTTTTTGCTTCTACATTTTATTTTGGTCCATCCGATGAAGTCGTTATAACTAAAAGGATATCAGTATTTGAACATAATTCTATTGTCATAAGAACCAATATATTAATGATTTAAATAATGTAAATACCTTGGGATACATTTATTGAATTTTTTACAGATCTTTTTGATATATGTTAAAATTTAACTTATGGAAGAATACAATTACTATTTTGGAAACAAGATTAATGGTAATTATGGCCATTATGAATGACTTATATGTAAAAATGTGTATTAATATTTAAATTTAGGAATTAATGCATGATCTGATAAGATTAATTTTTTATATAATTTAAGATTTTTTTTACCCACTGATAACCCATTTTGTTTCAAATAATTTCTAAAGATATAGGAATATCATATTATTCTTTTTATAGTTTTATGATCTGTTAGAAGATGATTCCAGTTCATTATGAAAGAAAATAAATTATGAAAAATCATTCAGATGGTTAAAAATAATATTTTATTGTAGAAATTGACTAATGGAAGAATTTCTGATCATCGGGTGAGTATATTTCATTATTATCATAGTTTATATGGTAATGTAACCCCTAAAATACAATAAAAGGACATTGGAATAAAAGTAATCCTAGTACATCATTTCTATTAGAAAATGGTATTTTAACTCATCAACGATTTATTGTTCGGAAGTCCTTTACATCTTATTGATTCTTTGATTTCATGTGATCAATGACCCTGATCACCCAGTAAAATTATTTTTTATTTTCCACTATAAATAAATCATTATTTCCCACAAATTTTCTCCAATTAAAAAACAAGGAATGTGTTATTTGTGATGGAATTTCTATATTTTAATTTTTATATCAATATGAATTTGTTTTTACCTTTTTAAAATGTGTGTTTATATGAATTAATTTGGTAGATTCTTATCCATTGAAAAATGAGATGAATTCCGAGAAGAAAAATAATTTTAAGGGGGGGTAGGATGTAACATCCTATGATTTTATGAAAAAAATTATTTCAATGTAAATTCAATTGTTTGGTAGACGGAGTTACACAAAAAATAGTTTATTTTTTGTTATATTTCAAACCATGATTATAATTTTGTTATCCATAATATGATGTTTGTTCTATAACATTTGTTACATGTATGGTTGAGTCCTACATAACAACAATATACCAATAATTTTATTATTTATCATGATAGTTGTCACCTATGATGTTGGAATGGATTTAATTAATTATAACATAAAATTATAAAGATATAGATAATATATTTTTAAGAAAATAACTCTTTGGATAACAATTAACTAAAAATAAAAATGAAAACACATTCAATATAAATGATATTTTTTATTTAAAAAGTCTTATTAGGACCTCACAATAGTATTATCATAAAAAATAAAATAATAACTTTTATTCGGAGCTAAAAATTATGTTTAGATATTATATATTTAATGAAATGTTTTTACATTCATCAAATAATTTTGATATGATTAAGATAAGAATAAATCCAACTTTAAGCATAAATGTTATATTTCTCTAGAAGGAAGATCTAACACAATTTAATGGCCCAATTACATTAAAGATATATTTTTTAATTTTTATAAATTTTATTTTAGAAAATAATCATCATTTTTTTAAATTTGAATATCATCATTTTATTATTGTCAAATTTCAGTACTTTTCACAAATTTCCAATTGTTATGAATAGTGAATATTCTGAATTTTAATTGAAAAGATCAATTTCATTAAAATAATTATAAGGTGAAATTATATATTTAATTTTTTAAATGTTATTTTAGAATAATTATACATATATATATTAAACCAATTTATGTTTTTGGAATCATTTTTATATTAAATTTATATATAAATACATAGGAATATTTTGAACAAGTAAACATAAATATCACGATTAATATCCCCATAAATGAGTTAAATTTTTAAATAACATTCTAAAAAATATGTAAATTTAATTTTCATAAATGGATTAAATATTTTCTATAATCATTATTTCTAATTTCTATTAGGGTGACCATATTTTCTTAATTGTAATATGAGTATCATAAATTTAAATTAATTACGTAGATTTTGGGATGAATGAGTTTATTTAGTAATTAGTCTATAATAGTATGGGGAAAATTGATGTAGAAACATACAAAAAGTAATTTTTATGATATATTTGGATAAATATAAATCTATGGTTCTTTATTAGTGAATTTTTCACACTTATTACACATTTACAATGTGGGGGCACATAATTATCTTCAGGAATATGTGGTGCATCATCATCACCAATTATAAAATGCCACAACACTTCTCCCTAACTTCAAATCTCTGATGACCATTTTTATCATCACAAATTTGAAACAATAATCTCACAGAATCCCATAATATATCCTATAATTCTAAATTTTTTCATAAAAAAACAAAGGATGTCATTACGGTGAAAATAAAAGGGAGTTACCTAAAGAGGGGTAATGTTATAAAAAATAACTTTTGATTTATTTCATTATCCAAAATATAAACTATTATTATTCAATATTTATTTAATAACCTCAGTATACTAATAATATTAATTTTTTACATTTAATTATTTTCGACTACACCCACACACACATCGATCAAATTGGTAACCAATTTATTATGACTGTATATTCCAGACTACCGCCACATGAATCTCAGTCAATCACTTTTTCTTTACCGCATCCAATGGTTGGGTATTATGATGGACATGATATTTTTATCTGATATATATGATATATATTATTAATTAATATTTCTGTAATTATTTTGTAACACATAACTTCTTTATTTTGATTTTTTGTAATAGAATAAAATTGTTTGTAGACATGTCGGCTACCACATCCTCCAAGTGATGTGATTTATTGATAATTCAAAAATAATTTATTAAAGATGCAGTTAATAAAAATATTTTATATTCATGTGTCATATATGATATTAATGACATAATTAACATCGTTTGAATATAATATCTCATTTTATTTATTACATTGGTAGAAACTGAAAAAGTTGTAATGTTGTTTGTGTACATGAGGACTACAACATACACGAAGCGATGTGATTTATTTTACATCATATGAATGAAATATATAAATATATATATAATTATAAACCATTTTATTTATGAAATAATTAGAAATATGGAAATTTTCTTTTTTACTTACTCTCTTCCATAATGAACATTGAAAATTGGAATTTTACTCATGTATACAAACAACATACCGTCTTCACGATGTTATTATTGCTTCATTTTCCATGACCATATTGATGATTTTATATAATATAATAACTATGTTATAAATATGTTAATTATTTAAATTTATTATTATAGAGATTTTAAAATAATTACATCTCTTACAATTGTCAATTTAGTCATTTTTTTGACACATAAGAATAATATGGTCAAAACATATGGTATAAAATTAGTTGATTATGTAATTTTAAAAATCATTTTAATATATAAAATAATTATTAATAAACAAGAAAAAATTTCTTATAAAATTAAATAATTAACATACATTTATCATTGTGGATGATAAAGTCACATGTGAAAATCAAGGCTCATTATAAGGGACTTCATCTCAATATCATTTCATTAAGGAAACTTTTCATGTTATACACCAATATTGTACTATGAGGTTCATATATCACCCCATTAAAGTATAAAATAATGAATTTATTTATTAATATTTTATTTATTGTTATTCAAATTATATTCCTTCTTCGGTGATTTGATTCCAATATTTCAAATTGGTATGGGAAAAATTGTTTCAAAATATCTATTTAAATTTTTAATGATTTAATTAAAAAATATTTTTCTCCAAGTCGATATTCTTGATATTATGATTTATGTTTATTTATATAAAATTAATTTAAATAGATTTTAATTATTATTTTAATTCCATTATTTTTTTTAGAAGGGATTGTCTTAAATTATTTTATATGGAATTTTTTGACAAATGACAAAATAAATGTTGAGTTTTTAACACACAAGGTGACAATGACTTTTTCTCCACTGTAGCCATTATTTTATTTTTTTAATTTTTTTTCATTATTTAATTCTTTCCCAAATGAATATACAACATTATTATTTTTTTATTTTTGAAATTAAAATATAATTTAAAAGAAAACTGTTTTTAATAAAATTGGATCATAAGAGAAAAATACAGTTTTATCTGAATGTTTTTTTTCATATGGGGTTAAAATGAGTTTCTCGAAGGGTTTTATGATTAAGGTGTTATAATCATTATATATTAAATAAGAATTATATGAAAAGGGTGATTTGGATACATCATATATTATGGTCACAACCCATTTATAGCTATCATGTTAGCTCGATAAAGCATATTTGATGGGTTCAGACCCATTGTAGGTACTGAGAAATAGTTTAGCCCAATACTCCTTCAACCAATGTTTGACCCCCATATTCACTCACATATGAGCCCTATATTTCTTATATAAAGGGTGGTCCCCATTATAGATATCCAATTCATTTGTTAATTATAATTATTGATGTAGTACTTATGATTATTCTATGCAAACGTGGTATTTATGGGGTTTATAAAAGTGTTTCTCCTTCTTTTGAAAAAAGGGTTTAATTGTGTCCTATGGGTTTTATTGATTTTATTATAGAATTTTTTTTTCTTATGATAAATTTTTATTTTATATTATCAATAAAATTTTAATAATATCAAAAATTATATAAGATTTTTCATGTGTTCACAGGGAAAAGAATTTTTCTCATTTTTGAATCCCTTATTAAAATTTTTGTTACCATCCCATGTTTTTTATTAATTTTATCTAAATTCTATAATGGGTAAAATAAATAATAAAGAAATTATAAATTATTGGTGATTTTCAATTAAAATAAATCTTGTTTTAAAAAGACATATTTTATGTTAAAAATGGACACTAATCAGAGGTTTCAACCTTATATTTTATTTTATTTTCATGTATGAGTTATGATATAATTATTTATAACTGTAATCTAATTTCATCCAAATATAAGGATGGGGTTTAATACCATTAATTATTTTATATAATAGTTTCTTAAGCTACAATTATCCTACACAATATTATGGTTAACATGAAATTTTGTACTGGTACAAAAATAGATGACATTTTATTTGACAAATAATACTTAATTTATCAGAGAATTATTAATGATAAATCCTTATGATACTTATAATTTAAAAATATGAAATATATCTTTCATGAATTATGTGTATAGTAATTTATGGAATGAATGTTTTTAACATAGGGTATTTCTACTGAATTTTTAATATTAATTGATTGTATGATGGTTTACTTATTTTTTGAATTATATTAATTTGTTATATCGATTATGGTTTTGAATAGTGTATAAATAAAGGTGTAATATATTGAATATTAAATTTATTGTTATGTAATATTTAAATTTTTATTTTTTCACCCAAATAATTAAAATTTCATTTTGAGAACACCTCATTTGGAGTAAAAGATATGATTTGTGTGAAATTGTATAAAAGATGAAATTATACTCACCATGTTTTTATTTCTCTTGTTCAAGATAGTAATAGAATTAGATAACTCTAGGAAGTTCATATTGAAACAAAATTATTATCCTAGTACCTAAAATTCTAATGAGACAATGTCATTTTTGATCATTCTATATTTATGTTTTTGAGGTACATAACATTCTATTCATTATTCACTTGTTTTTTATTAATGACTTCTATCACTCTCAATAATAATTTATAATTTTCATTCATTTATTATTATATTTAATAATAGTAATGTTTATCTAATGGTGACCATTATGTATTATGTTTGTTTCCATAATACAATTTTAAAAATTAAAATCCTTTGATAATGCAAATGAATTTGGAAGGATAAATTCATTTTAAGGGGTGTAGGATGTAACATCCTGTGATTTTATAAATTATCATCCTTAAAAATAATTTAATATTATTAAAATATAATGTTACAAGATATTAAAATATTATATTTTATTATACACACCACCATGATTATTTTTGTTCCGCAAAACAATGAGTTTCTTCAATAGCTTGTGTTATTGGTAAGATCGTGATTTACCAAACAATAATATCCTATGAGTATTATAATTAAAAAATAGTTATCAACTAGATATTGTATTGGATGGTATGAAAGGGATACATTTAATTTTAACAATATGATTCATGCATGTATATATAATTAATTCATTGTTTTTTTAATTAATTATGAATTATAATTTCATATAAATGAAATGTTTTTATGAAAATAATTTTATCCCATAATTGAATTTTTTAAAAATAAAATAAAATAATATATATTATTAAGATATATTAATAAAATTTATATAATTTTTATTCAATTATTACATCCAAAAAATATTTTTTTATGAATAAAATAACTACAAATTCGATTTTAAGCAATAAAATATTTGTTATTCTAAAAATAAATTTTCAAGATATTAATGGAACACTTATTTTAAAACTAAAATATTAAATTTGAATAAATTTTATTTTCAAAAATAAACTTATTATATTAATGATAAATTTAAAATAATTGGGTGACATTATTATTTTTATTTCACAGAACTGCAATTTTCTGATTAATAGTGAAAAATACATGATTATAATGGAATACTGCATTTTCTCAAAAATAATTATAAATTAAAATTATATTTTAAACTATTTTAATGTGTAATTATATAAATTAAACTTATAATTAATAAAATTAAGAAATTTTATGTAATTGTACATAGAAATTGTATATAAAAAAGTTCATATTTTTTTTAACATTTTAACTTTAAAAACTCATTGTTTCATCAATGCTACAAGAATAATATGAAATATAATTTGAAAAATAATATGATTATAATATTAAAAATGGATTCCATATTACGAATAATTATTAGTTTTAATCTCTAGTACAACAAAATTAATTTTTGGGCAAAATATATTAGTGAAATAAAGAAAAATTAATTACAACGATTAATATAAAACGAGCTTACATAGTTGTTAATTTGTAATCATATGGATAAAAATGACCTATGGACTCATAAAAAATACTTTTAATGTAATTATTATTCCAATTAAATATATTGGATCTAATTTTTTGTTTTACATAATTCACATTTTTCTAAAAATAAGGGTACACTTAACATTATTTTCAAAAATACCTAGTTGGTCCTTTCCTCACTTATCAAAGGCTACCACCTCTCCTCGACTCTTCACACATATCATTACCTTTGGCTCTTACAAAAACTATAAAAATAACCCACAACACTATTTTCTCATACTATAAGAATCATATTTAGAGGAATGAATACTGATGAAGTTATTTTGTGGTATCTAAAAGCATTTACTTGAATAATAGGTAACACTATTCAAAGATCGCTTTTTTCTATTTCTTTCTCCACTCCATAAATTATTCAAATAAAATTATTATATATAAAAGATTATCCTTAATATACTGATAAATTTATTCATTATAGCTAAAAATAAACACACTTCCATCATGATTGTTAATGAAAAGAAGATACGTTTGTATGACAGAGTACAACCTCATGAAATGTTGTTGTTAGATTTTACATTACCACCTCTCAGGGATAGGAATTATGATGGAAAGACTATATATATATGATTTATATTTATATGAAATTTATGTTTTATTTATTTTTCTTTTATTATTATATAAATAATATCTTAATGTTATCTATTTTGTGGTAATACTATAACATTATATTTAGACATATGAACAATCACATCCTTAAAAAAATAAGATTCATTATATATTTAAATATAATGTATACAATTTGTGATTAATAATAATATATGATATAAATAACTTATTTATTTTATTAATTTCATAATTATATATCATTACATATAACATATACTTTTATTTATTCCATTTAAGACACTAAAAAAGTGATAACATCATTCATGGTCATGTGGACTACTTCATTCTAAATGTGATGTGATTCACCATTTTTAATCACCACATGAAATTAATAATATATATAATAATATATAATTAAATAATATTGTATTTATGATATAGTTTTCATAACGTAATGATAAATTTTAGTTAACTTTTTTATAATGGTCATTGAAAATTTGGAATGTTACTCATCTATATATACTAACTACCATCTCCATGATGATAATGTTGGTTTGTTTTTCATAACCATATTTTTGGTTAAATGGAAACGATTAATTTTTAAAAAATTGTGTTAATTATGTTTTGATTAATTTTAAGTATATATTTAAATAATGACCATATTGTCATGACCTATCAATGTTAGTTTTGACACATTAGACAAATATGGTCAAAATATCAGACTAAAAAATTATTGATGACATAATTGCATAATACTTGTATATAAGTAAAATAAAATTAATTATAAACATGGAAATATTAATATTGAAATAAAAAAATTTACATATGTTTATTATTTTTTAATATAGAGGAAATTAATTTCAAATCACACTCGAAGTAAGGTGATTTTTAGTCTAACTTTTATTTTTACGAGACGTATTCCATATTCACCACTCGTGTATTTTAAGTGGTGTATATAATTACTTATGAAATTTTATATCATGAATTGAATTTATTGAATGATATTAATATTTTGAATTTATTCTATTAATTCTTGTATCTATTGACTCTAATGTTAATCATATAGTAAGGGGTTTTTTCATATTACATTATTTTCTGTGAAATACAAGATTCATTCACCCCATAATATAATTTTATGGTGTATATATCTCAATTAATTTTTTTATTTATTATATTTTCATATATGTAGTTTTAAATAACCATTAGCGGATTTAGAATTCATGGGGTTCATGGATTCATTGTTACTATTTCTTTAATCATTTTTTTATAATCTTCAATATTTGAGAAGTTTGGTGTGTTATAGACACATATTATTTTATGAGATTTATATAATTCTTCATTGGCATGTTTAATAAAAAATATCCTTAATTTAATGATATTCTATGTTTCATTTAATTATACACTTTCAGGGGTTACTCATTTTTTATGTAGATTGTAATGGAACCCACTTCTTTTCCATCAGTAACTAATGTTTCAATTATATTTTTAAAGAACCCATTTCTATTCAATAGTGTAATAATATTTCAAAAATGATACCAATAAACTTTTTTCTATTCCTTGGTTTTATTATTTTTGAATGATAATGTTATCGATCCAATTTTCCCATAGGTTACTGATACATAAAATTGATTAGTATTGAACCAATTTTCGTTTAAATGATTAGTAATTTGGCAATGTGATTTTAATAGAATCAATTTTTTCATTGGATAATAATTTTTCGTTTATACTGTGTTCCATTGGTTAAAATTTTTTAAAAGGGATTCCAATGAAACCCATTTCACTTTCATGGAAAAATCATGATTCAATTAGATTCTTATAGAAGTAATTTATTTTTATTAAGTGATTCATGTTTCAAAGAGATTATTATGGAACCCATTTTTTCAATGTGTTAATCTTCATTCAAAAAGAATTTTAAAGAACCCTCTTCCTTTCCATTGGTTACTAAAATTTAAAAAATATTTTCCTGGAAATGAATTTTAGCATGGGTTAACCATTTTTCAAAAAGAATGTTATGGAACCCAGTTCATTTATAAGGGTTAATCACATTTCAAAAAGATTTTTATTGAATTCATTTATTTCTATGGGATATTAATTTATACATTTTATTGTTATGAAACACATTTATTTTCCATTTCATTAACATGTTTGTAGGATAAATTTAGGGAACCAGTTTCATTTCCATAGTATAATATTTTTTGATGATATTGTTATGGAAACCATTTAATTTCCATAAAGATAACATGTTTCAATTATATTTTTATGGAACACATTCCTTTTATAGGGGATAATCAATTTTTATATATATTAACATTAAAAAAACTTATTTTCCATGGATTAATCAGATTATAGAGGAATATTGATTTTTAATGAATTTTATTTTGATATAATTATTTACATTATTAGTGGTGTGGTTAATGGGAATTATATTAAAATTTTTAGCATGATATAGGTTATAGGAAGGGTGAACCACCTTATTGAATTAAAATTCACTTTGTAAAAATTGTATTGTATATCTACAATATGGTTATACCAATTTTATGGGTTCTACAAGAAATCATTATGTGTTATATATGGGTTAAATGAGATGATGATCCAAGATAACAAAATGATTAATACTTGATTACAATGGGATTATAAGGATTCTAATAATAATGATTAATATATTATTAATCATTATTTTTTATTATAATGACTACTTTATTTTCTATGTTTTGAGAATTGATTATTCAGTTGTTGACAGGTATATGTTCTTTTATGATTTTCTCATGAACATTGATTATATCATCATACTATTATGGAAACTAATTTTCATTTATAAAACTCAATCATTAATACTTTTTTTACACATAATGATTATTATATCTTAATATTCATATGTTTTATTTTAACCATGTTATAAAGAATGATGTTGAAATATTTATATCAATAAAGGATTTCTAAAGGATAATAATTAGAAAAAATTGTAAAATGAGAAAAATTGACATAAATGGAATATATTTTCACTTGATGAAATGTGTATTTTATGCTTGAGTTTATCTGAATTATCTATAACTAATAACCTAATAGGTCCTACATAATTCATGTGATTCAGATTTTATTTTTGATGTTGTCTAGTTTTGTTGGAATAAAATTTTGTAGCAATTATAGGAATCACAACTAGGAATGTGTTGTTATTGATTTCAGTGCTGATTTAAATCTGTTTCTCAAGAAAGATATCATTTATAACATAATTCATTGAAATTTGAATTAATTCCACATCCATGTGATGTAATTATTCTTTTATAATCACCACATTAAAGCAATGATATATATCAGTTTCTATAGAATTATACATTGTGGTATTTAAGATATAATCCAGATTTTATAAAAATAAGTGTTACATTATTATTTCAAAAATGATAACTGAAAAATGGGAAAATTACACATTCTTAACTACGGAATTCTATCTCAATGATCATAATATTGGTTTATTATTTATAAAAATCTAACATGATTGGGTTTTAAAATAAAAATTGACGTATAAATATTGTTATTCTAGGATGTTACATTCACCCCCACCCCCCATTAGAGAAAAAAGCCTTTATTATAGTCCCTATATCTCATACCATATCTCCTCCCAGACTATGAAACCTCACATAGGTATGGGTTCATACTATGATACAATGTGAAAAATTAGCTAAAAATACTTCATATCGCTTCATGTGGTGGAAATCATATGTACATGCGGGTGATGTTATCATATCCTTTGTGGTATGAAATGTCAAATAAATGTACATGATAAAAGGACTATATTGGCAATATTATTCCATAAATATCCTATATATATTAAAAAAGAAATAAATCCATCATTATTATCTTCTTTTAATTGGGAAAATGGATGAAATAATGATATTAGTTCAGGAGGTGGTGGTTCATTGTATACATGAACAATAATAGTGTATCCCATTTAATGAAATATTGTGTGGTTGTAGGTTATACCGTTAACATAACAACGTATTTTTATTTTGAAGATATTGTGGGTATTATAAGTGAATTTAACAAGAGTAATTGAACTAGAGGGGAATTAAAAAACATAAATGTGCACATTAAAGAACATAAACACTTATTTAGGTAACTCCTTTTGGTTTTCATCAATTGAATTACATGGATTTATTTCTAAAAAAATTGAGTCTTCTAGGATAATATTACAGTTGTATGGATCTTATATGGGACGGATTTTGATGACCCGAATTTTCATGAGAGGCGTGAAGAGAGGAGGAGACTTGGTTTCCACTTATATGTTAGGGGGTGACATACTTGTAGTTTTTGAAAAATATGTTTTATTGAAAATAAGTCATCAATGACATTAAATGTTTCATCTAATGAAAGATAATTATTGTGTTACATGTGTTTAAATATATACAATTTATTTTTTTAACACAATATATAAATAAAAATATATCAATTTGGAAGAAATATATGTCATAAAATCATAGGTAGTTATATCCAATCTCCCTTAAAATGATTTATTCCCTTTAAAATCATCTCGGTTATTATAGGATTAAAAAAATTAAATTCCTTTATTAAATCTCATTTTATAAAAATTAAATTATTAATCACTACATTATAAGATGAATGTGGGAAACAAAAATGTCACCTGAATATATGAATTACAAAGATTCCATATACGTATAAAATTTGTGGGAAATGAAATGAAATATATGGAAGGGAAAACCAATTTCCATAGACTAATATTGAGAGATAAATAATTTATTAAATATTATTCCAGTGAAAACAAAACAAAAAGTCAAATAGGTGTAAAAAAGGAGATTGTTTTAAGAAAAGTGCATCGTTAAAAATAAGTAAAAATAATTTTTTTAGAACAATATATTTCTTTACCATTTAATTGGATTTATTCTTATATTGATCATATAAACCTACTAGATGAATGTAAAAAAAATATGTTTCATATATAAAATATAAATTAATGTCATATTTCTCACTAATAGTGATTTATGTAATTTATTAATATAAAATAACATTGATAGAATAAAAATAGTTCTCTATAAAATCACTTCCATTATATTCAATTTTTCTTCATTCTTTTTCTAATAAATTTGTAACTAATTAATAATTTTTTTTAGAAATTTGTAAAATATATTTTTAAAATACATTTAATCTCATTCATTCCCTCAATCTCAATGGCCAAGTTATAACTTTCATGCCAAATAAAAATATTAACCATAAATTGTTGTTTGGGAAAACATGGTCTTTCTTGTAGAAGAAGTAATAAAATAAAACTCAATGTGGCATGCAATGATTGATAAAATTGTCCTTGATTGTGAAGCTATAAAAAATTTGTAAATTCTTTAACAAAATATATTAATGGGTTTAATTGATTACTAATATAGGTATTTCATAAAATCGTAGGATGTTAGTATATCAATTGGATATCCATCTTCATCATTATTATAGTGGACCGAACTTCTCAGGTCCATTCCTCAGTAGATATCTAGTGTTTGGGGTGTTCTAGTGGTCATGTTGACTTATCCCCAACACATTTCAAAATTTCCAATTTAGTGAACAATTCCAATGGTAGCCTTGTGAACAATTCCAACATTATACCATAATGAACAGTTCTAAAGGTAGCCTTGTGAACAGTTCAAATGGTAGCCTTGTGGAAAATTCCAAAGGTTGACCGTTGTGAATAGTTCCAACCGTAGCCTTGTGAACAGTTCCAAAGATAGCCTTATGTGAATTGTGCCATAGTAACCTTGTGTTAATAGTGAAGTGGTAGCATTATGTGAATTGTGAAAAGGTACCCTTATGTGAATAGTGCAATGGAAACCTTATGTAAATAGTGGAACAGTAACCTTATGTGAATAGTGGAGTTGTAACCTTATTTGAACAGTGCAATTCTATACTTATGTGAACAGTTCCAAATGTATCATTATGTGAGCAGTGCAATGGTAACCTTATGTGAATAGTGAAATGGTAACCTTATGTGAACAATGAAATGGTAACTATATCTAAACAGTGCAATAGTAGCCTCATGTGAATAGTTCCAATGGTAAACTTATGTGAAATGTGCAATGGTAACCTTATGTGAATAGTGTAACGATAAACTTATGTGAATAGTGAAAAGGAAATATTACGTGAACAGTGCAGTAGTAACTATATCTGAGCAGTGCAATGGTAACCTTATTTGAACAATTCTAACAACAAACTTATTTGAACAGTTTTTTGGTAACCTTATTTGAACAGTGTAACGGTATCCTTATGTGAACAGTTCTAACGGTTGCCTTTTGTAAATGCTGCAATGGTAACCTTGTCTGAACAATGCAATAATAACCTTATGTGAACTGTGCAACAGTAACCTTATGTGAATAGTGCAATAATAGCTTTATGTGAACAGTGTTTTTAGAACGGTGAGGTTCCAATGGTAGCCCCTATTTTTTTGCCAAATTTTTAGTTCATGAACAATGTTTCCATAAAGGTGAGTTCCAACTATAGCCTTTATTTCCATTACCAAATTTTGACTTCAGGAACAGTGATTCTAGAATTTTTAGTTCCAATGGTAGCCTCTATTTCATTTGCTAAATTTTGAGTTCATGAATAGTGTTTCCAAAATGGTGAGTCCCAACAGTAGCCTCTATTTCCTTTTCAAAATATTGTATTCATGTACAGTGTTTCCATCTTCCTATAGTTTCACCCCTTCGATATTTCCTTTGTTGTAAAATGCATTTAATGACTAATTTTATGGACATTATGGTCAATTCAAAGACCATAACTCATATATTAATTTTTCTTCAGGCTTGTGGTGCTTTTAATTAATCAAAAGGTTTGGTTTAATGTGATCTACTTTTAATGGAAAATGTAGTGCATCTTAAACCATTTCTCCAATAAATATTATAAAGGGATGAGATATCTTCCACCCTAGTTCTTCGTCCTTGTTCTCAAGTGTGAGACACTCAAACCTTCTATTCCTTCACATAGGAGATGGTTGATCAAACATTCCGCTGTGGATTGGTTCTCCTATGTTTTTTTCAACCAAGTAGTATTGATCAATCATCCATATAAGTTGTCATGGAGGGAGGATATTATAACCCGCTGTTTGGATCATTCTCCTGTGAAGAACATCCTGAATCATTTGAGGCAGGGGATTCATTTCTTCACTTTCTTATACATGCAACTATATAGTTTTCATGTTTTGTCCCACTAGATCACAATGGAATTGACAAAATAAATATTTTAATCGGATAAATATATTGATATCGATCATATGTTATTGCCTCTTGTTTAACTAGATAGTGTGATATCTATTCAATATTTGTTTACATATTCATTATTGATGTAAATTCATAATGAATTTAATGTCACATTTAATTGATAATTGTTTGGATAAATATAATGAGCCATGTTAATGAATCTGATTGTTGTTGTTGTAAATTGATTCAAATCAAATTGATGCAGTAAGATTGTTTAATCAGTTTTGGATAGCTTGCTGTTTAGGTTCTCCATAGTTGGAACTTGTGAATAATAAATTGGTTAATTCAATATGGAATAAAGAACTAGTTGTTTGATAATAAATAATTCGTTTTAGGGTTTTGAGTTACCCTTTTTCTTGTTTAAGGGCCCAGGTCCCAATTGATATTATGTTTATTTTCTTGCTGCATGTGTTTTCATTTGAGCCTGGGTGGCTGTTGTGATATGTGGGGGCATTGAGTCTTATTGATTGTGGCAACAGTTGATTCCTAGAGTGGTGAGACGTATCAGTTTATGCATGTTGGTGTCTGGGAAGACATCAGGGATGACTAAACGTGTTATATGTGAACATTTGGATTCATGGTGATTCTTGATTGTTTTTATCCACATTACTCTCCCCACTACTCAAGGAAGATGGTTTTCTTACCCTCCTTCCAAAAGGGGGGAAGACACGTGAGGTTTTCTGCATGCTTTTTGTGTTTATCTTCTCGATGGATGATGGGTCTATGCTCTTGCTATAGGTGGAAAAGACATGACAGGTAGTTCATCTAATCACCGATTTTATCCCACTTGTTTTTGGTAGCTTAGATGTTTTTATATAATGACTACGAATATGGAAATTTAATAATGTTTTTAATAAATGAATGAATAAATTATTTTAACCCAAGGGTTTGGAGATTGCTGGGATGCAATGCTAAGGTTAAAATTTTAAGGGACTGTTGACTTTAGGTGTGATTCTTATGAAATATAATGATGAATTTTTAATTTTTAATTATTGATTAAATTATTATTTATGGTAAAGTTAATGTGATACATATTTAATTCTGTTAGGTAATAATGATCTTTAAATTGTTCTATGCTTATAGGATACCTATTCTTAGAAGTTGAAACCCAGAGTCCGAGAGATGTTATAAAAAATTGAGTCTAACACTAGGTTGTGCCCATAGTGTGGTCATGAGATATAGTATATTGTGTAATTTTTTTGGTCCTATACACTAATCCACCCCAGCCAGTTAGGGAAATTGAAACTCTTGGGATTCTGAACCATGGGGAGTGTTTTCCCCAATATTACGGTGGGACGATGAATGGATGACAACCCCTAGCACCACTGTCTTCACATGGTAGTAACCTGTGCGGGTAGCCATAGGTTTTAGATTTCCCCAAATATGAGTGTAGAAGATTGTAATGGCTTGTGGTTATTCACACACATATATTTTGGATATAGTTTTCTATGGACTACTAATGGTGCAACGTGTATAGGCTATGATGGATTGAGGATCATTACATGGTTTATGGTCTATAAAGGACTACCGTTTAAAATTCTATGTATGATACCCATTATTCGAGTTGTGTTGGATCTTAGAAAGTACATGGTTACTTTGCTTACATGGACATGGTGGTTTTGATGCATGAGGTGCATGTTGTTGTGCTTCTCCCAGGTGTTGGTGGGAATTATTTTATGGTGAAAGATTCTTTGAATGTGCGACGTTGGGGAAAATAGGTAAACCAGCAGGAAGTAGTGGAAGGGTACCCATGATATTATTTATTATATTATATACTCTTGTATGCGATACATGGTGAGTGTATCAACATTGAGTCTAGGAACATAGTATACCTGTTTAGGTGACAAGTTAGTTTCACTTGTTTTCACTGTGCTTTAGCATTCTTTATATATTTTTTCACGAGAGGCTATGGGGATGATCATACTGAGTATACTATTATACTCAGCCTATGTATATATAATGTATTTTTCAAGTCACATGGATCAGGATGGAGATCCAGCTGGTTTCTACTAGAATATGGTTGTAGGAGCTGTTTGAGCTTGTGGTTACTGTAGTTTTTATATTCCATTGGTACATTCATTTTTCACTTTTAGTTTTAGTATATCTGAATGACATTACATATGTGTACGAGGGATTTATTATGTATTGCATTCTTTTTTGAGTTGGTTGGTGTTTGTATTATCTCTCTCATTCGCATGTGTTCTCTTAGAGGGTAATATCTCCCATTTGTGTGTTTATTATACCCCCAGTGCTAGTTTCCAACCTGGGGCCTAAAGGAGGTTGGACACGGGGGACATTATCTCCATTATAATATTTCCTTCTAAGGAGGGGTACACCATGTTGGACGGGGGTCGTGAAAAAGTGGTATTAATGGTCTGGTTGAGAGATAAGATGTAGTTTGGTGTTGGGAACAAGAGATCTTTGCATGGGTTTGTAGGGAAAAAATGTCATTCATGTTTACCATGTGATGTAAACAATGGAGATCGGGTGAGACAGAATAATTTTGGGACCCCTATGATCTGATGCGTGAGTGTTTATGTTTCCAATGAAAACATAACTAGGTGATACTTGTTGCAGGGTAGAGACCTTGGAAAGGAACATGCATCATTATTCTATGTGCCAGTATTTTAAGGGGTAGACATTAGGATAGGTTAACCTAAAATAATTTAAAATATTAATTAATTAGTGTTGAGTCTTCCATATTTCAGTTCTAGAAGCTTATACTATATGTTATTTTACAAGTATGGTTCAAGGTTTAAATCCTCTCTAGGAACTATTAGAAGATGTCCGGTAGGTTTTGCCTGCAGATCGCCGCAGGATAGAGGTTGACAACGTTGACACTCGAAGAAGGACACTCTTAGATTTTCAGTACCATAGTCTGTAGAGGTATGAGGGCTCCATTTTAGATGCATTCAATGAAGACTGGTTGGATTAGGTAAATATTAGCTTCAGTTTGATCCATGTTAGAATAAATAACTGGTGTCTTTGGTCATGATGATGATGCATGGAGCAGCGATGTACTGGTTGTACTTTTTCATTGGGGATCATGAGGAGTCGACGATCTCATTGGAGGTATTGTGAGACGAGTTTAGAGAAGAGTTTCTTTCTTCAACCACAAAAGTCCTACAATCACAAAGAGATTATTAACCTTCAACAGTGGTGCTCCAGAGAGTGAGAGTTTGTGATATTTTTCAGAAACCGTTGACGATATTATTTGGACATGCTGCAAGATGAGAAAGCAAGGGTGAGGCATTTCTAGGAGTCGTTGCATCCAGAGATCTAGCACCAGGTCAGCCAATTTATGCTAAATATGTATCATGAGGTGTTGTGATGTCTAGAGGTTGTTGAGAGGGCATTGTCTATAATCGGATCTTCATGAGAGGGGAGTCATCATGATTCCTCAGAAAGAAAAGCTGTCGTCTGGGGTTCTTGGTTTTCAGGGCAGAATAGTTCTCTTTCGGATGAGGGTATGTCCCAGACCTCAAAATCTCATTTCTCTTGGGTTAGTGGTTCTCAGGCCTATGATAAGGGAAGAAAATCTTGTTTTAATTGTGGTGGTTGGTGTCATCAACAACGAGAGTGCCTGAACAGTCACAACAGTCATCGTGCACCAGGTGTTCTTTGCCAAGTTCTTCTGTTGAGTCAGTTCTAGCTGAGATTGTAGCAGGTTGCACTAGCTCTGAATCAGTAGAGGTTAGATGGGATAGGCAGAGGAAAACCCCATGATTCTCCCAGTCCCCAGAGACTAGAGCGTGGCCATGGTGGTGGTCATCTTCCGGGTCAAATAGGTCATGGATTAAGTCCTGGTAAGCTTCATGCTTTAGCGTTTCCATCTCCATGTGAGCCAAATGCTGTTTGAGGTACCTTTTATTATTTTATACCATGTTGTATTACTTGTTTTATTCAAGAGATACAAACACATTCACAGCACCTACCCTTGTCCATGATTTGGGACTTGAATTAGAGAGGCTTCTAGTGCCCTTGGAGTGGACTATGCCTATTGAAGTCCGATATAACATGTTTGATGTTTGTAGAGACAATGCACTGGTGTCGGGGTAGTATCGCTCTTGGAAAGATATCATACGATTTAAAATATAACCATTTGATTTAATCCTCACATTACATTGGTGGTATTCAGTGCAGGCTATTATAGATTTATTCAAGAGACAGGTTGTGTACTCGATGGGGATGGAGAGCCAGCGGTTCTTGATAGCGAGCATGACCCTCAGATGGGATAGTGGAATATTCTGTCCTAATCATATATGATGGCTGAGCTAATTGTGATTTCTTCAGTGGATCATCAGTTGGAATTTCATATGGTCGTAGAAGAGTACCCTGATGTCTTTTTAGAAGAGGTTTTAAAATTACCCCCTCGATGAGAGATCAAGTTTGGGATTGAGCTATAACCTAGACCATCTCATATCTATATGTATCTAAATACTATGGACATTTCTATGTTACTAGAGATATTTATATATCTTTATGGTCTGATACAATGTGGTTTTGTTCAGATGATTATGTCACCAAGGGGTGCACCGATTGTTTTCATAAAGAAGGCTAACATAAGTTTGTGGTTGTGTGTCAATTATTGACTCTTAAACAATGTGACAATGATGAATCACTATCCTCTTTCATGGATTGAATATTTATTCGATCAACTGAAGGGTGAATGTTGGTTCATAAATATTTAATTGTAGTTAGGATGTCATCAGATGTGTGTAAAGGATGAGGATATCTCTAAGACTACTTTTCATTGTGGTCACATGAAATAGGAGTTTGTTGTAATGTCATTCGACATGACGTATGCTTATGCTGTGTTCCAGGTATTGATGAACTCTATGTTTTGTAATTTTATGGAAACGTTTTTGGTTGTTTTCATCGACGACATCCTTGTGTTCCCCAACTTTGAGGATGAGCATGCAGAGCATATACATACCATTTTTGGAGTTCATCGTCAACATCGGGTATTTAGGAAGTTGTCGAAGTGTGATTTTTGGATCGAGATATTTGGTTCATAGGGAATGATGAGCCTCATCAAAGAGTATCTATGGATCCATTGAGTATATAAGTAGTTTTGTCTTGGGAATCCCCCAACAAAGTGTCTGAGGTCCGAAGATTTTTTGGTCTCACAGGGCACTAAAGGAGGATCATAGCTGATTTCTGTTGATTTGTGACTCCTCTTACATGTTTGAACAAGATTTGTTAGGCATTCATTTGTACTGATTAGTGATAGGAAGATTTTGAGTATCTAATGGATATGTTAGTAAGTGCTCTAGTTCTAGGTCATTTAGAAAAGGGAGTGACTTTGATGTTTTCTACGACGCTTCACATATGGGGTTAGGATCTTTTCTGATGTAGCAGAGATCAGTTGTTTCTTATGGGTTTCTAAATATGATTCCCCATGAATGTAAATATTCCATCAATGATCTTGAGTTGGAAGTTGTGCTGTTTTCATTATAGTTGTGGATACATTACCTCATTGGCGAGCACTTTTTGGTTTTCACCAATGATAAGATCCTGAATTATGCTTTCTCCCAGCAAGACTTTATCATGAAACAACATTGGTGGATGGAGTTATTACAGTAAAATTAATATGAAATATCGTATACCCCTGTAAATGAGAAATTTGTAACTGATGTGTTGAGTAGGAAGTCACGTGTTGATGCAGTTCGCGAATCTAGTTATTCCTAGAGAGTTATGAAAGAAATGTCAGCAGTACTTCTCGATATGGGAGAATTTGGGGGCAGAGGATGTCTTTTCCAGATGATGGTACAATCATTTCTAGTGCAGATGGTGTAAGAGGCCCAGTTGTGGGATCTTGAGGTGGAGGTCTGGAGAGACCAAGTTGTTTAGGGATACGCCCCTGATGTTTGGTATGAGGATGAACATCAATGAATATTGTATCATGAAAGTATATTTTTTCATTTGTACATGATCATGAAAGTTCTTAGATAGTTCTATACTTTTCTTTTAGCGGTTTATCTTTGCATGAAAAAGATGTATCATGCTCGGAGGAGTATGTTTTGGTGGCCAGTGCTAAAGCGTGTGGTTGCAGATTCTGTGTTATGATGTTTGGTCTGCCAAAAGGTGATGTTTGAACACCGTGTTTTTGGTGGTCTTCTCCAGCCATTATATGTTTTTCATATTATGTGGGAGGACATTTCGATAGACATTGTTACTAGTTTACCTGAAACTTGAGGAGAAATTGTCGTTATTTGGGTGGTAGTGGATCTTTTAACAAACTCATTCCACTTCATAGAAATCAAGGAGTCAAGCTCAGTGGATGTTCTGTCGAGGCAATATCTAGAAGAGGTGGTGAGACTTCATGGAGTCCCAAGGACGATCATTTCTAACTAAGATCCTTATTTCATTTCTAGGGTGTGGAGAGGTCTGCATAATGCTTTTGGTTCTCAACTATTCCTTAACACAACTTTTTATCCGCAAACGGGTGGGCAGACATAGAGAACCATCCAGACTCATGAATACATGTTGTGATATTATTGTTGAATTTTAGAGGTTCGTGGATGAGGCACTTACCCTTGGTGGATTTCGTATACAACAATAGTTTTCACTCCACTATCAATATGGATCCATTTGAAACCTTGTTTGGACGACCATTTTTTTCATAGTTGTGATGGACTAGGTCAGAGATTCAGCAATTATCAGACGAAAACAAGTGCAGAATACAACAATAATGGTTCATGATATTTGTGAGAGGATGAAGACAAAGAAATCCTCAGAAATCATAAGATGTTAAAAAGAGGAAACCTTTTGAGTTTGCCATTGGGGTTCACAATTTTCTTAAGGTGACTTCTTGTAGTAGGCATCAATGGTTTGGCCGTGGAGTAAGCTTCCTCCTATTTTTTTGGCCTTTCGAGATGTTTTCATGTGTTGGTGTAGTGGAATATCAAGTAGCACTTCCCCATAGATGATCCTGATAAATGATGGTTTTCATGTGTCACGGATCGGTTGTTATCTTCAGGATGACTCTCATGTCATCGATTGGGGAGAAATTTATATTTATGATGATGGGGCCATTGAGGAGCGACCTGTGGAGAACCAAGACTGCAATGATAAGGGGTTTCATAGGTCTTCTATCCCTTTGGTTTGTGTCTTTTGGTGAAATAGTTGCATGGAGAAGAGTACTATGGAACGTGAGTCAAAAATACGTGTTCAGTACCCAGGGTTGTCAGATGGTTAACTATTTTCATGTAAGTATGTACCCTTTTTGGTTATAAAAGTTTCATTTTTATAAGAGGGTTTTCATGGGGTCACTTTTTTGGACTTTCACTCTTTTGAAAGTTATCTCGTGGGGAGGTTCATTCAGAGCCCGTTTAGGTTTCCCTTTAGGTGGGTTTTGAAATCATGAGGATATGAATGTTTTCAGAGTTATATGATGTTATGGCCCGAACCTCTTTTTTCCATTCCATGGTAGAAATCTATTATTTGAGGTGTTCTGGTGGTTGTGGTGACTTATCCCCAACACTTTTCAAAATTTCTAATTTGGTGAACAGTTCCAACTGTACCCTTGTGAATAGTTCCAATAGTAAACCACTGTGAATAGTTCCGAATGTAGCCTTGTGAACAGTTCCAATAGTTGTCATATGTGAATAGTCCAATGGTAACCTTATGTGAATAGTGCAATAGTAACCATACGTGAACAATGCAATAATAACCTTATGATAATAGTGAGACGACATCCTTTTGTGAATAGTTCCAACGGTAGCCTTATGTGAATAGTGTAATAGTACCCTTAGGTGAACAGTGAAATGGTATCTTTATATGAATAGTTCAACAGTACCCCTTTGTGAATAGTGCAATAATAAACTTATGTGAACAGTGAAATGGTAACCTTTTGTGAAAATTTCAATGATAACCTTATGTGATCAGTGCAACGGTTGCCTTATGTGAACAGTGTCAATGGATTCCTTTTGTAAAAAATTCAATGGCAACCTTATGTGAAAGGTGCAATAGTAAACTTTTGTGAAAAGTTCTATAGTAACCTTATGTGAATAGTGAAACAGTAGCATTATGTGAATAGTTCCAATGGTAACATTATTTGAACAGTGCGATAGTAACCTTATGTGAACAGTTTCATGGTAGTCTTATGTGAACAGTTCCAAAAGCAGTCTTATTTGAACAGTACAACTGTACCCTTATGTGAACAGTGAAATGGTTACCTTATGTGAACAGTGAAATCGAAACCTTATGTGAATAGTGAAATGGTAGCCTTATGTGAATAGTGTTTCTACAATGGTGAGGTTACAACGGTAGCCTCTATTTCCTTTTCAAAATTTTGATTCCCTGAACAGTGTTTCCAGAATGGAGAGGCCCAACGATAGCCACTATTTCCATTTCTAAATTTTTAGTTCATGAACATTGATTCCAAAACTTTGAGGTCCAACGGTAGCCACTATTTCCTTTTCCAAATTTTGAGACCCAAAATACTGTTTCCCAAATAGTGAGGTATAATGGTAGCCTCTATAACCTTTTTCAAATTTCTTGTACATAAATTGTGTTCCCAGCTTCCAATAGTTTCACCTCTTTGGCATTTCCTTTGACATAAAATGCATTTAAATCCTCGTTTTAATGAATCTAAGGATGATTCCAACGCCATAACTCCTATAATAAATTTTCATCAGGCTCGGGATTTTTTTTACATAGTCAAACCGTGTGGATTAATGCGATCCCCTTTTAATGGAAAATTCTACATATCTGAAACCGTTGCTCAATTAAATCATCTAAAGGGATAAGATATCTTTCTCCCTAGTTATTCCTTTTTGTTATCAGGTGTTATATGCTCTAACCTTTCATTCCTTCCCATATGAGTTGTGCGATCAATAATTTCTCCATGGATTGGTTCCCCTCTGTTTTTTAGGCAACCAAAAAGTACCGATCAAACTTCGAAAAAGTTGTCACGGGTAGAGGAGATCGTAAACCATTGTGTGGCTCGTTCTCATATAATGAATTTTATGAACTATTTAATGTTGGGAATTCATTGTTTCTCTTTTCTTTTATGTGCAACTATATAGTTAGGATGTTTTAACCCACTGAATAACAATGGAATTAACATAATGAATATTGGAAATAGATAAATAAATTGATATTGGTCATATATTATTGCATCTTTTTTCTAGATAGTTATATATATATTCTTTCTTTATTTAGATTATATTTTTTTATGGAAACTTCTAATGAACATAATGCGAAAAATATTAGATAATTGTTGGGCTACATATAAAGTGGCATGTGAAAGAATCTGATTGTTTTATTTGTAATTTCATGCTAATAAAATTGATGTAGTATGCATGATTAATCAATTTTTGGTAGCTTAATGTTTAGGTTTATAATAGTTGTAAACTAAAAAATAATAAATCAGTTAATTCAAGATTGATTAAAGAACTGGTTCTTTTAATAAAGATAATTAATTGTAGGGTTATATGTTACCCTCTTTCATGATTAAGGGCTAAGAGACAAATTGATATGTTGTTTGTTTTCCTGCTTCTTGTGTTGGTATGTGAGGCTTGATAGATGTTGTGATATGTGGGGGCCTGGAGGCCTATTATTTGTGGCTAAAGATGACACCTAGAGTGCAAAGATTCATCAGTTTATGCTTGTTGGTGTCAGACACCGAGGATGATGAAATTGGATGGATGTGAATGTTTTTAAACTTTTTGATTCTTGTTGTTGGTTTATCCTATTTATATTCCCCACTGATAAAGGCATCTAGATTTCATACATTACATCCAAAAGGGGTGAAGACACATAAGTTATTCCACATGAAATCTGTGTTTAACGTGTCAAGGTATGATGTGTCTATGCTCTTGATATAGGGGGCGAAGAATTGACGGGTAGTTCATATACTCGCCTAGTTGATCACCCTTGTGTTTAGTAGCTTATAGGTTTTTCTATAATTCCTAGGAATATGGAAAAGTAATAATGGAGTTAATAAATTATTGAATAAATTATGTCAACCCAATGGGTTAGAGCTTACTGGGACGCAATGCTGAGGTTACAATTTAAAGGGACATTGTGCTAATGATGTGATGCCAATGAAATATGATATTGAATTGATAGTGGTTAATTAATGTTTAAATAATTAATTGACATAAAGTGGAACTTATAAAAAGAGAATGATGAAATGTAATAAAGATCTTTAAATGTTTTAGTTCTTATAAGATACATATTATTAGAAGTTAGAGCTAGGATTCAGAGAATGAGTAGCTACAATTGAGTCTAAGACTACTTTATCCCTTACCATGGTTCTGAGATATAGTATATTCTATTCTTTTTGTGTTTATATATTCTACTCCAACTCTTCTGTTAGAAAAACTGACACCCTAGGGATTCCAAGCCATGGATGGGGGTGTTTTCTCAAACATTGTGGTGGGGGGATGGATGGATGACTTCCCCCTTTGGCCCTACTCTCTTCTCTTGTTAGTTACTTGAGCTGGTAGACACAACAATTAGTTTTCAACATATATGTGTGTAGAGGGTTTTAATGGATTCTGGTTATTCAGCACTTATATTTTGTATATAGTTTTCTATGGATTTTTATAGGTGTAACATGTATAGTATATAATGGCTTGAGGATACTTACTCGGTATATGGGATATAATTACTTATGGTTTAATACCCAATGTATGATACATGTTATGTGATCTGTGGTGGCTACTGGGAACTATTGGGTTACATTTACTAGATGGTCAAGGAGGTTTTGTTGCGTGAGGTACTGGTTGTGGTTCTTCGACCAGGTGTCTTTAGGAAAACCTTTTCAGAGAGAGATTCATAGTATGTGCGACGTTGGTGAAAAGAGGCCAACTCCTAGGGATTTAGTAGATGGATACCCTTGATATTCTTTATTATATTATATACTCTTGTTTGCGGTATATGGTGAGAGTAGACATGGTGAGGTTCTGATCTTAGTATACCTATTTAGGTGATGTGTTAGTTTCACATGTTGTTCACTTTGCTTTAGTATGATTACTTTAATTTTTCACAAGAGGCTTCAGGGAGGATCCTACTGAGTATAATGTTATACTCACCTTAGGTCTATATAAAATATTGTTTTTGCTCTCTTGTAAAAGGTTGGAGATCCAAATGGTGTCTACAAGTATGGGGTAATAGGAGATGTTCAGGCTTTTTGTTTCGGTTGTTTCTTACTTTCATTTTGTACTTATTATTATCAATTTCAGTTGTAGTAGTGTTTCATGACATTAAATATGTGAAGTTGGGATTTCATTTATATTATTCTCTGAGATGATGTTGTTCGGTGTCTTTATTATCTCTTTTTTTCTCACGTGTTCTCTTAGAGGTTAATGCCTCCCATTTGTGTATTTAATATACCCTCAGTTCTAGTCACTATCTCGGAGCATATTGGAGGCAGGAAAAGGGGGGTAATTATCTCCCTTCTCATATTTATAGCCCCAGAGGGGTACACCTTGTGGGGAGTGGTTCATGTCAATTGTAATGATAGATGATCACATATTTATTTATGATATCATATGTTACATTATTTCATTTAAAATGGACTTGGTATCTATTTAGAATGATGAGATACATACCCAAATTCACATCATATTCAGTTGTATGGATATGTACATGGTTAAATGGAATCAAATTATAAAACTAAATTCATATATGATATATGTTCTTTTGATGTAACAATTATACTATTAAGAATTCTCATTGATATTTTAATATATAATCATTACTGTGGTGATTTGATATTATAATAAATATCGTCAGGGATAAAATGGTTGGATGAATATGAAAAAAACAAGTCATTTTTAGTTTTTTGATTTAATTATAAGTGTGCATTTCCCAAATTCATTCACATTACCCACTTTAACTATGGGTATTATATAATGATTCCCATTTTCAAATTTATTTTGATAATATAATCATTGATTGTAATCATTAACCATTATATTCATTTAATAACTACTATAATTTATATACACCTATAATTTATAACATTGCATTGTGGTTGTTGATTTGGATGATCTTTCATCACATATTTGATCATCCTCATAATCTCCCTTTGATATCTATTTTCATCATTTTATTGTTTTACTCACATAAAGAATTTACCTATTTCCATAAAATAGTTCCATCTATTCATCATTAAATATTTTTAGTATGAATGGTGATTAATATTATTTTCACAATAGTATTTATTATTAAAATTCCCTTAAAAATATTTTTTGCCTTATTATCATCAAAATATATAATATAATTATATTATGCACTATATTTCATCATTGGGATAGAATACAACTATTTATTCATATATATAATATTCCCCTATAAAATTTTCATTTTGATGACATGGTTTAAAAAAAAATACATTTATGCTTTCTACGTTAATGATAAATTAAGAAATGTGCATTTAAATATTGTATAAATTTTCTATTTATGTATTAATTATTTCAAAATCATTTTCAATTCTTTTATGAAATCACTTTACATTTTTCATTGAATATTTCTAGGAATATACTTAATGAAAATAATTTTATTAAACTATTATCATTAAATTGAGGAAAACAATTTATTTTCATCATATTAATAATATTTTCCCACCATAGATTAGATTCAGTATCCAAATCATATACTTAAAATAAATCCTTCTCATGGAATGATCACTAGATAATGGAAAATATTGTTTTTATTAAATTTATACATTTATTAGATGTTCGTACAATAGAGGACCCACATAAGGTTGATTGATGTTATCCCAAAATGTACATGATATTATGTTTCTTCATTTCTAGATGGTTTAATATCATAACATGGTTTCAAATATATTTTAATGCATGAAAATGTTTTGAAATAATGAACATAAGATTTTTTACCCCATCTCACGTAACATTTAGTTTCTCATTTGTATAATCACTACATTTGTCATCACACCAAATGTTATCTTGGTTCATTGTGTATCCATAAATTTATGAAAACTAGAAATATTATTTGATTATGAATTAAAAATAGTTTTTTTGATAAAATATTATAATGGTAACCATTCATAAGATTTACTATTTTATAAAACTGTCATATCAACTAATGAAATTTGTGGTTTGAATCTAAATTATTTTGAAAACAAATAAAACATTTCATAATTAAAATTTTATTTCAACAATTAATATCATCCAATAGTTTCAAAATAAATTTAGATATTGTTATCTTTATCATGAACCATGTGACGATTGAGTAAACAAAAAATATGACACATTAACTATTATTACCCCTAGGTGCATCAGTTATAGATCCTATATAAATTTTTTTCATCCAAATAGGAAGTTATTTATATGGGAAAAAATAAATCTCAACATTAATAATATTTTAGGATTCTATCATATTTATAGGATCCTGAAAATTGTGGTGTCATGTCTTTGTTTAAAATAATTTTTATGTATCTTAATTTTTGTTAATGGATAGTATTCTGTGAGTATATGGTGACGCAAGGGTGTTCTCAGGGTTTTATAAAAATAGTGAAGAAGTAATTTGTTTATCTAGAGCATGTTGTAATGTTGATACTTGGTTAAAGATAACCATACACCCATAAAATTCTATCTAAGAGGAATGGTGGACCGTTATGTAGACCCTAAAAGGGGGGTGACCAAAGCTCATGACCGTGGATAAAAGCATTCAACATAGTTGGGGCATGGATTTTCAAAACTTTTGAGACTACATATGTGACCATGTGACTCAAATCCTATTGGATAGAGGTAGGCTCATAGATGTATCACAATTT
This sequence comes from Viscum album, assembly GCA_963277665.1. Taxonomy (NCBI): domain Eukaryota; kingdom Viridiplantae; phylum Streptophyta; class Magnoliopsida; order Santalales; family Viscaceae; genus Viscum; species Viscum album. The sequence continues at coordinate 1,252,368,305 of OY728157.1, read as the reverse complement.
GAGAACTCACATGGAAAAATCAGGCACTGATTATTATTTTGGAATATCTTGTTTCCACCCCACATGATGTTTGTAAAACCACCTAATTTCCCCCCCATTTATTACCTTATAAACCCTAGGGATGAATCCAATAAAAAAAGCGTACCATGAGTGATTCTACATTGATTTTTGACTATATTGATAACATTCGGATGCAGATTCATGATTCGAATATGTCTAACACTTTTATTTCTTCTCTTCATCAGATTGGGGATTATATTTTCTATCATATTCTTATGAAGTGAAAAAACCATAATTTTATAGTGGAATCTAGGTTGGGGGTTCAGAGGTGTTTTTGAATTCGTATCTAATTCTATGATAAATATTACTTTCCCTATTGAATTGGAGATATGTAGTCTACATGTTATATCCCATTGTTTTATTGAGTATTTATGAAACATTATTGCATTCTTTGTTAGATCGTGTTCTGAATATAATTTATTTTTTGAGATCTGGTAAAATGGGTGTCTAAATGATGAATTGAACTCCTTAAAAACCTTTCGGATTTATCAAGGATGAAAATAACAATTTTCGGGCTACCCATGGGTTTCACTGACATTCCAAATTATAGAGATTGGTAAGAAAATACTGTATTTATTGTATGAATTTGTGGATCCATTCATGAAAATGTTTATAATCATGGTCGCATGGAAAATTTTAATTATTATTATTGTTTGTAGAATTTAATAATTTGATAAGTGGTTGTCTGGTAATGATTAAATATGAGTTAATTAGGTAAATTGGATTAATTGAGATTGATTTAAATGGCATGGAAATTATGTTGACATCACTAAGAGGATTGTTGTATAAGAATTTATGAAAATTAAAAACTATAAATGGGTTGTGAATTTAAGAACATGTAAATGAGCCTTCATAGTGGAATTGATGATTTTTTTAATGAAATATACATGGAAAACTATTGGATATATTTAATAGGTTGATGCATGAGAACTATAAACCAGATAAATCAGATAACTGGAATATATATTATATATGGTAAATTTGTTAATGGGTTATATAATTTTATTTATTCCCATGATGATTCTTATGGATAATTATTATAGTTTTACTATTATGAGGATGGTTATGATATGGGATTATGTGTTGAGTGGATAAATTAGAATGAGAACATGACTTGGTAGTTTGGGGTATTTAATTTAGGTTCTACTACGTTGGGATAGTTATACTAGGTCTCTATAATCATCTAAAAATTAAATGGTATAGGGAAGGAGATATAGATCTATTCTCTTAATGGTTGAATTCGAAGACACCACCTAGACCGAGGTATCAAGTAACGTGTGATGAATTAACTATGATGTGTATAACGATAGTTATATTGGGACTTGAATTATTCCTACACAATTAGAGTTTCACTTCCTTAAACCCTTATTTAAATTATTTAATTTCATATACCATGAAACATATGATGAATATGAATTTAATAATAACTATTTTATAACTGTTGAAAAGGAAATAATAATGAAAATTTCTTTTAAGGGTAAAATGTTAACTAATAAAATATGAGTTATCTTCTTGTTAACTTATAATTTATATATTTCATGAAAGAATGATATGTTAGACATGATATTTTGTTGAAAACATTGGTGGTGGACTACTAAGTTATAATCACACCCTACATGGGACGTTGTTTGGCACTCGAGTAGATTTTTGGGTGGAGGGTCAGGAAAAGAGGAAAAGACTTATACTAGGGACATCATAGGGTCTTGAGATATGCATTGATGAGGATCCATAAATGGAGTTAGGACATTTATAGGGAATTGGGATGTATTTCCTTATTTCAGGTTTTTATTCATTTTGGATGTGTGAGCATGAGATGGCATATTAACATGTTTAGTTTTGTATTGTACTATATTTGGGAAATGGTTGGTTAAGCATGATTCCTTTTATTTATTAGTTTTATTTCTATTTTATATATTTTTTTATGGTGGATAAATTTGGTAAAGAGGTCATAGTCTCCCTGGGTGATCTTTTAGGACCTAGATACTATTCGACAACATCAGGAATAAGGGGGGGGGGGGTGCGCTTGATGTCATGTTGCTACATAGTGTACGATACTATCATAATTTCCTCTTATATGGGTACATTATAATATTCATAGAATTATCTATGCGGATTTTACAATTATTTTCTAATCCATATTTGAAAAAATAACTAATCACTGATGTCACAAAATCAGAGGCACCTAAAGTGTCACATATGTGTATATATATATATATTATCATTTTAGATGAATTAAAAATACATGACACTATTATACATGATCTACATGAAAATGGTTTAGTTTAATTCGATACTAGATATATAAAAAATACAATTCATAATTATCCTCAATGCTTAAACAAACAATCTTCTCATAGTGTGCCCTTTCAGTATTATCATACACAATATTATTCCTTAAAAATAATGAAAACTGAACATAGAAAAAGGATTTCATATATTATTTGTAAATAATAACATGTTATATAACAATTGAAGAACATAATTCGGAAAAATATCATCATTTTTGTATGATAAAATTATCATAACTCGTGAAATTCCCACGCAAAAAGTAATGTATCATATATCATAAGTCATGGAATATTTCATTGTGATAAAAAAATACTGTTTTAATAATCCTTTTTAATAATAAATATTATGTGAATGGCCCCTCAATAATATCATAATCAAAAAAAATTCCTTTTCGGTACAAAAAAATCATACTAAATCATTTACATAGTCATGGATATATTCTAAGACCCTCATAGTTGAAAGAGTCCAATTATGGATTGGGTTTTTTCCACATTCATTTCCATATTATCTCATGAGGAATAACGATTTCCCTAATACATTGTAGGGATCTATAATTCTTGTACCCCCATCAAATATTTATTACCGGAAAATATTATTTGATGATAACATAAAAAGTTTCATTATTAATCGTCACATAACTAATCTATGGATAAGTAATTTGTCTAATGGAAACATTAATATTATATTTCAAAAACCATAAATATAATATTGGGGGATTTTTTCATAAGAACATATATAATAGTTAAATACAATTAATGATTCCATCGTTAAGAAATTAGATTTTATAAATATTGAAAAAATATATTTTCAGACACTAACATGATTTTTAGTTTTTTAATTCTTAAAATAAATTTATATTAAAATATTTATAATTTTTTTTGAAACATTTCATGTTTTCTTAATAAATAATTAATAATAAAATTTTTCAAGAATTTATTCACATTTTAAATGACTAAACAAATGTGTTTTTATAAAATAAACCTCAATAAAATGTTACAAACATTATTTTAAATAATCTCCAAGTATTTTAGAAGAATATAAAATTTAATTAATTATATATTTTATCATGAATAAGGACATCTATATAATGTTTATGGAAAAAATGAAAATTATTCATGATGTAAATTTAGAAGTTGTTTATTTTCACATATAAGTATTATATTGGGTACATTATTTACTATGTAAAAATTTGAGAAATAGAACAAGTAAAACATAAATAAAAACCATATGGAGAGAAAATTAGTATGGTTTTAATGAAAAAGTTCCAAAAATATTCCATCATAAAAAAAATTCATAAAAAATCAAGTTTTCATTATTATATTAAAATGAATCTCTTACATTTTCGACTCAAATTTCCCATACAATATATAACCGAAATTATAATAATAAAACCCATCTTAGTAACATATTTAATAACATCTTTGAGACCAATAATATTTTATATTATTAATGTATAATACTTCACTATACATTTATTAGTTATATACTAATTATTGGCATTATTGGATGACATTTATATTTATTATATTAATCTTTTCAAGTGATAGTGACATAAAACCCCTTTATTTGATGAAATGTCTAGCATTACAATACTATAAAAAAATCAAAAACATTTTTCAATGATTTAATCATCCCCAAGTTCAGTATATGAATACTATGGTCATGGTTTTTGTGAATTGGATGTGTGATGATCTTAGTTTAATTTACATATATATATATATTAACATATTAAAATATCGGTATAGTGAAATTTTTTTCATCAATAAAAAATAATATTAATCACCCATGTTAATTGATAATATAATTAATATTTAACAAATATATCTTAAATACATAAATAAATGGTTAGTATATATAAGTAACATGTCTTCAATAGAGTTAGTAGTCTTCATGTTACATGAGTAAGGTTTTTGATTTCCATTGAATGTAAGGAAGGTAGAGAATAATTTATCCTTTAATAACACTAATTGTATTAATAATAATTTATATATTATACATATCCCATTTTATTGGGATATGTGTAGATGATATTTTAAATTATGGTTTTAATATATGGAGGAGGTAATCATCATGTATGTATGGATGATGTTTACATTATTCTAATGAGTAATGTAGATGGAAGATATTAAGAATATCATCAATATAATCTCTTTATTAGTAATAATGTTACATTTTTAACATAGATTCACCTTATTAGGAGGAGGATAGAAGATACTAATATTGAAAAGGAAACCTATGAGAAGGTGAAACAAAATGTTGGAAATTTTAATATTTTATTGATTTATCCTTTAGAAATGACAGCCTTAGGGTTCATTCATGGATTAATGGGATTTAAAATGTAGGAGAGGATTCAAGGGGGAGTAAAATGGGTAGAGGGTAATGAGTAATTTTAATTTTATGGTGAATTTAAATTGGTGTTGGGATTCCACTTTTATATTTAACGATAGTGTAATTTTTATAAGAATATAAAGGGAATATTCACTATTTAATTGTTTAGTTGACCCAACATTTGTAAATAATGATTTTATGTATAATTTACATTAAAACTATCTTCACAAAACGTATTTGAATATGGTATGAGTTATTTTAGGATTTACTTATTTACATTTAAATTTTTAACCAAAATATTTTTCACAATGAAAATTAATTATTTAAAATATGTATCTTATTTTTATAAATAAAAATAAAAATGAACTTATTAAATAAAATAGATATTATGATTCCATATTTGAAGAAATCAAAAAAATCATAAATTTATCAGTATAGAAATAATTAATTCTAATATAATAATTTATTATCATAGAAGAATATTTATTTAGAATAATATATCATTAGGCCCTCAAATGTGAAATATAAATTTATGAATAAAGTTATTATATATAAATATAATATAATCCATTTTATATTAATATTTATTTTTGAAATTGTTTTATAATTTTTTAATTAAATTTCGTTCCATTATTCTTTCATAAATGTCATTGTATTTGTTAATATTATTTTTTTCACCAATCCCCAAAAAATAAATCTTGTTAAAAATAAAATCATACAAATTAATCGAATGATAATATTTTAATGATCAATTTATAAATTAAATTATTATTTAAATATTTTAAATATATGAAGACAAATTTAAAATAAATATAATTTATATTATATGAATATTTTATATAAAACAAAACAATTTCTTTCACATAAATAGTTACAGTAGTACTTATAAAAAATAAGTAATTTATTTTAATATTTGTTTTTATTTAATTTTCATTTTAGATATTTCATTTTTGTTTTGATAACACAATATATTCTAAATATTATTTGAATGTATTTAAACCTATTGAAAAATACAAATTATTCAAATGAAATATAAAAAAAACATACAGGGTGTTATAATAGATTATTTTGAAAGGGTCAGATCTTATAATGATATGGCATGTTCATGACATAATATAGATTTAAATAAGATAATATGGATCACTTGTATTATTATGTGGAATAAAAAATGGTAGGTTTTATCCATTACTTATGTTACATGATAGTATCTAAATAATAAAATTGATCCAACCATATCAAATATGCAGGAATATATATAATCATGAAGATATTCATAAGAAGAATCAAACATCCATCAAGTTATTATAGTTCTACTTGTTCTACCTAACTTGTTCTTCTTCCAAATTTCATTCTTCCTTTTCCCTATTATAATAAATATCTATACTATTTCAAAATATATATGATATCCATTCCATATAGAAAAATATTATTTCACAGTCATTTTGTCATAAATATTAAGGTTTAGACAAAAATTATTGTTTAAAAATAAAAATCCAATCATAAACTTCCATTCATTATCATTTAAGTAATCCCTCTACTTTTTAGTCATATGGAAAATATTATATAATGTAGAAAAAATTTATTTTTTCATCAACATTTTTAATATCGTATTATATGCCACCGAGTTTACTTCTGAGAATAATATATGTTCCATATTAATAAAACTCTATATTTTTATTGTGAAAGGAGCCATGGAAACTAAGAAATTGTCAGTGTTTTAAATTTCTGATCTAATAATAAAACACTCTCAAAACTCCCAATACAATAACATGATATTTCAAGTCAATTTCACCATGGACTTCTATTTCACACTATGAATTTCTCCATGATATGCAACTCCATGCTCTACCAAACCATTTATATAGGTAAATAATTTATGCATAATGAATTGTAAATGAAAATTTTATTGTGGGTGTCACCACTTTCATATTTTATTATGTTATCAAGAAATATCCGTATAGTTTTCTTAGAACCAATGACATTTGGGGGACCATTATTTCAATCCATGATGGAAAAATGATTTTTTTCTATGAATCATCATCATTTACCCATTCAAGAATGCCTATAAACCATTTTTCATGAATTTCATAGTGGAGTGATGTCACATAAATATAAAAAACATCAATTATAAAGGATCAATCAAACAAAAAAATCTATTAATATACAATCAGTTAAAATCCTTGGAATAAATATTATCTCACATTAACCATCTTGAAAGAGTTGAGTTTAAACATGATATTTCTATTGAAAACATAATAAAACAAACCAATATAATATATTTAATTTATAACTCTTATCATTAAAATCATTAGTTATAAAAATCTCCCCTAATAAATAATCTTCTCTAAAATATCTCTTACAGTTTATACTCACTTACAAATATTTTTCCAATAACAACTTCTTTTATTCAATGAAACAAATTGATCAATTCAAGGATCTATAGGGAGTTTCTTGTTTGTTATCACTGCATAGAAGTATATATCAATATTTATAGACTTGGTATGATATTATATAATAGAAAAAAAATATTTATATTTAATTATTAAATAACTTGCAATATCTCAAATCTAGAAAAAATAATATTCTGGTTGTAAACAGACACCCTTTTGGATTCACTATTTGATATCATGTTTTTGAAGAATTTTAAATAAGGCTATACCACTGAATGGTGGATAAAAAATTATGATTGAATCTATGGTTTTTATATAATTTATAAATCATCAGAAGAATGGAAAATTTCCAAACACCATTATTCTTTTTGACAACTAATTCCATAGATAATAGATTCCATATTTTGATGATGAATATTTATTCGAATTTCCTTAAAAATATGATCTCATGTGATTAAATAAATATTGATTACATTGTGTCATGTAAGGAGAATCATATTTTCATTGATCATTATTATGAGAATGTGATATGAATAAAATTATCATCTACCATTTTAGAAAATTGGATACATAAAAATCAACAAGATGAAATTTATTAGTAAAGATTATAAATAATTCCTCAACTAAAATTTTTCCCTCTTCAATCTAATTAAAAATATTAGGGGGAGTGATAATATCAAAACTGTAGTGTTTCTAAAGGTTATTTTACTTAATAGCTAACTAATCCATCTCAACAACAACTCATTTTTGGAAATATTTTTTGAGTTGGATAAAGAATAATTGGACATTCCATGAAGTCGGAAGGGAGTGAAATTGATCATAGGTGATTTAGTATTACTATGAGCACAATGAAATATATGGGGTACATAGTGGATATTGTTGTTATCCAGGTGTTCACTTATATTCGCTGTGTAGCAAGTGTCCTGTATAAATTATGGAAAAGAAAAAAAAAATTATTTAAAACCCAGTTAATTTTTATCTCTTAACCAAATAATATATTACCAAAAAACCCATTCTTTTATGTTTTTACATATTTTTCATTTATAAATATATCCAATGAAATCATTGACAAACACCCCCCTATGTGGATATAAAGGCTTCCATGCCTTATGTTTCTTCGTATAGGTTCTGAAATAAATTATTTCACGGAGAAGGGTTTCATATTATTATAATTTCTTGTTCATCCTATTTTCCTTTTAGAGATTCCTTCAGTAACATATTATCATTATATAAGACCTAATAAATCATTTTTTTCATAAAATTTCATCCATTATATAAATGGTGTAGATTTGATCTTTAGTTAATTGAAGATGATATTGTTACATTGTATTACATATTTAATTTTCTATTTTATGATTAATGATAAAAAATTCTCTTCTTATAGGTTTTCTTTATGGATACAGTAGTAGAATATCTTCTATATCATTAATTAGAACTAATTATTCTATTTTGTTTTTCAAATTTCCTTGTCATCCTCTTACACTCTTAGTAGGATGAATAAACCATATATGTGGTTTTGAGTAAATTAAATAATAATGAGTTTTAATAAAAAAATATGTCTTTTAATAATATATATTAAATTAAAAAATATTTTTTGATATTTTTTTGTTGTTGAAATTCAGTTACATGAATATTCAAAATAATACTTATTTTAATTCACTATCAATTTTACATGAAAACGTTATTAGAAATATTGTGGATAATATCTCCATGTACCCTTAGATATAAGTAGTTTTTTACTCTATGTACAAAAACTAATAATTAAGAATATAAATTAACTTTAAATATAAACATTTGTTATATGATGGTTATATTCTGTACATAAATCACCATAATTTTATAGAATATTATATGGAGGTGTATTGTTTCATTACAATTCTTCTTTCAGGTACACCTCCTATTATTGAAAGGATTATAATAGTAATGAGATCACAAAGATCTAATCCATTATACCCCATTGCATTATACCCTACTAGATGGGAATAAAATTCAAAAATACGTTATACATAATTATCTCTCAAATAAACGAGTATTACAACGTATAGTATTAATGTTTTATATTAGATTAAAATTTGGGTAGCAAAGAAGATAATCCATGTATAAAAACTAATTTAATAGTGGTAAATCATTTTCATCCATCACAACAAATAACTAAGACTTTAATGAAAGTTTATTAGTGTTGGTTTACTAATCCTCCGCTAATATTATAGTAAAAAAATCTGCGGCATTTTTTTATAAACTGCACCTAAATAATAAAAAAAATTAAACAATTAACACTCCCTCCCCACCCACAACACCCCACACCCCGACCCCATGACTTCCCAAATACCTATCTTTCCTTGCCTCGCCGATCATAATCGACCCTTGTTGTTCCAAACTCATCACCAACCTTGTCCACCAATCATCACCCCTAGCATCGCCTTTCCATTCCCCACTGACCCTCACTACCCCTCAACATTCGGTCCCTCGGAACACCATTATCTACTAGGTATTTGAAATATAAATCCAAATATGATGTTTTATATTACACATATTATGATGTGAAAAAGAATGACTATACCCTATCCCTCTCTATCAACATGAATGTAGTTTTTTTAGAATACATAGATTGGGTAGGATTAGCATATAGTGTATGGAGTGACATGATCCATAATTGAATGTGGTCATATTTAATCATTTCCATGAGGTAGAGGAGTGGATGAATGACAATTTTTTTTAGAGGTTATGTCAATGGGTTATCTCTATTTATACACATTTTTCACATTATTATGTTTATGATCAATATTTTAAAAGGACTAATATATCATGCAGTGTTTAAAATTTTTTCCATGAAACATTCATGTATTTGTTTTCTCACATGATTTTCTATGGATTAGTTATGTTCTCAAAAAATGATTGAAGTCACATGATTGGGGTCAAAATAATTTATTCATGTTAAGGGATATGATGACCTATATAATATGAAATCATATATATAGACTATGTATCATGAAAGCAATTTATTCTTGGTTTCACATACACAAGATCTTGTGGCGAGGGTTATGTGTTATCATTCACATGCAAGATTTATATGATCATGGTTACGTTTCACCGGGGGTTTTGAAAATATACTTTCATAAATACGTATTCACATATACTATTACTCAAATAAGTCATTGTTGGTGAAAGAATGTTGTATTGAAAATTAAAATTCATTGATTTTCAAGATCATTGAGATGACATAGACAATGTCTAACAATTTTTAGGTAAACAATAATAGTGTCAGTTATGTATGAAATCAAATTCATCAATTAAAATTATATTTTTATTTATGTGTTGATTTTTTTAGATGGATTTCATATTATCTCTTGTTCATTTTATTTTATAATAAAGAGGGAAATGACTACCATTAAAAATTATATATATTTATTTAATGTTCGTATCAAAAGTTCATATCCTATGGTCATTATACCTCTATTAAATGATTAAAATTTCTTTCAAAGGTGAATAAATAGAGTCTAACATAATCATATATCGGTATTAGTTTGGTGGTATCATAATTTAAAAAAATGGGGTTTTTAGGATTTTGTTGTCCATATTACCTAATTTCTATGTGTATCTATTAAAATATAGAAACCTCCAAATTAATAGTTGTAATTAAATTCTCCAAATGATTAAAGACCTTGATATCTCTTTGGTTGTTGATAAACTTAATCAAACTACCACATGGGTCAGTTTCACTACATTCCTTAATGAAATATGTTCTATTTGTTACCTAAGAAACACTAAGTCATTTTAGGACTTGATTTTGCTAATTAAATTTGATAAATTGAGATAATATAATGGTATAGTGGAATAGATTACACACCTGTTCCTCTAACATTATTTAGAAACTATATGTCTTAAATGGTTATATTTTTTAAATAATGGATTGAGTGTTATTTTTTTCCAATTTTTTTTGGAAGGGATGTAATTACATCATTAATAACATCAATAATGTACATGAAATTACTTATTATTATTATTATTATTATTAGGACTTGATGTTCACTAACGTTCACATAGAATTTTCAGATATGAGAATCATCATTTCTAATTGTGATTATTGGATATGATACTTTATATTATTTATTTGGAGTCACTATACATGGCATTACTCTATGTTATTCATAATTAATGTTCATGATGTACCGTATTGTCAAAAATTAATTACTGGACACGATGTTACACATTTTTCTATTTCAAATAAATGGGCATTGCATGCTCATTTAAAAAAACACGGTCACTATGACATAATTATACATGAATTTATATTTCCACTAAATATAATTATATTATCCAACATAGTTTACCATATCTCATGAAATATGGAATATATAGTTTCAATACATCCCCTTACTTCCATTGGCATTGCGTACATTATTACTAGAAAAAATTACTTTTTTGTACTACAATATAGCACATTTTTAGACAACTATGTGAGAAATATTCACATCAATTTCTCCTGGAAAAACTTCAGGAGATATTGTTATTAACACTTTATGCAATGGAGATAATCTTTCATCGGTCGTTTTTTAATATCATGATGCAGTTAACTATTCATATGGTTGAATAATCTAAATTAGGAGGCCTCATACATTATCTATAAATGTATATAATTGAGAGGTAAATTATTTATATGTTATTAAATTAAGTATAAAGTTTAGGGAACTTAATTTGATACATAATTATGTATATTTATTTTAGTTCCCAGATATCATGAGAATTTGAAATCATATGAAAGAAATAAAGCTCAAACTGAAGGCTCTATACCTAAAAGATATTTCATAGAGGAGTATTGTAAAAGATTAACCAGATACATGGATTATATTAAGATATTATTTAATCATGTTGGATGGGTTGATGACACATTGACTGAATTTCAAATTCATGGGAAATTAGAAATATTTATTTCTATTGGCCAATCAGTTAAGAGGACCTCAAATGTATCAATATATGAAATGGTATTACTATAGTCACATAAATAAGTGTTTATGAATAGTTAAATTATAAATCTCTTTATTGAACAATATAGAATTCAAACAATGATTCGAATGATATGCCTGAAAAGTAATGAGAATGATATGACAAAATTTGTAAATATATATTATGTAGAATGGTTTTCATGATGTGTAGGATCATAAATATTTTAATAAATATAGACATTAAGTTGAAAAAATTATTTTTTATATCTAAAAATGTATATTCCATTTATTATATCATGAATACTGATACTTTAGTAGAGTTGTCTGAGGATTTTATGTTTCATGTACATGTTTTCTTAAAACAAGATAGAAATTGTGATTCGTACAACATGAATGACATTAAATTTCATAAAGTTGATAGGGAAAAGGGTTTGAGAAAATAGAATAGTGGTATATCAACATATTCTGAAATGGGATACTATGGAATGTTGACTGATAATACCGAGTTAAACTACAATGGGTTTTTTGGTTTTTACATTCAAATGAAATTGGGTTTATATTATAAAAGGTTTTGGAAAAGATATTTTTTGTAATTTTCTACGATGAACTTATCACATTGAATGGATATTGGTCACCATCAACTACATGATCAATATATCATATCATTGCAATAGAAAATAGTATATTATGTTGAAGATGTTTTGGATGAAGGGTGTACTATAGTTTATCATGTCAAACAATGATATTTGTATGATATGGGTGATGAAGTGGAAGATTTTTACTCTAAAATTGTATCTCATCTATATAAAGAAGATGAATTATGTGTACATACTAATATTTAAAATATTAGTATTCCAAGGGTTGATGCTATGGATGATGTAATGGAGTAAAAAACTGAGATGATTTATGGTAAAATCACTATAAGTATAGTTATCCATTCATTTATGAACCACTTTTGTCATTTGTGTAGTCATTCATCATCATTGTTATGTATATTTAGTTTTTTAGTAACGTGAATAAGTTATCTTTTTAAAAATAATCTTTCCCAATTTTTAAAAAATATTTTTTATGAATATAATTTTATTTTATTAAATGATAGGAATGTGATGGATGAAGTTTCACACCGTTTTATCCACCATGCCGACATTTGAGGATCCATCTATCTCCCTCTCTACAGCATGTGAGAAAACATCCTCTTTAATCATAAAATACCTCTCACATATTCCTTGAGCATCCCCCTCAGTTGTAACACCCAAGACCTTTATATTATATAAATCATCAAAAGAATCTTTTTCTACACAACACTTGCTTGGCTTACTTTACACGAAATCGCGACCTTCCTCGATAGCTTGCGTCGTACGCAATACCGAGTTTCAATAAACAACGATATGCTTTTAAAATATTATTAAAACTAGCCGTTATGAATAGTAATAACCAATTTTTGAAATTTTATAATTTTTTATTTTTCAAAATGGACTTCATTTTTGGATTCGGAATGTCGAAATTATCCTAGGGTGAAATTTTGGTATTTTTCTAAAAACATTCAATTTTTGATGAATAGTGAAACCACTATGTGGTAGTTAAAAAACTGAATTTTTCATAAAACTTAATTTTACCGCTTCTGTGAGTGGAATTTCGAAAATCCAAGAGACATAGTTAATATCAAGGACTAAAATGTGGTTCAATGAGACGAAAATAATTTTTGATGAATAGTAACTTTTTACTTTTATTTACCACGGTTAAAATTAAATAGGGTAATTAAGGGTAACAATGATATTATTATTACCCTAACACATGTCTTAATTCTATTGTAAAAGTTTAATTCGACCAAAAAAAACCTTAGGAATAAAATATGACCATTTAGGCCCACATGGATTAGATTAGGACATTTATTATTAATTTATTTAAAGAAGGGTTAAATAGTTAAAATCAAAGTTTAATAAGTAAATAATTTTTAATATGGGGTTATACATAAGATAAATTCTACTATAAATATTAATTAGAAAGATAAAAATATTTCCTACATAATTGTATTTTATTTGTAATTTTTAGACATTAAATAATTTAATTTATTTATGACACAATGATGATGCAGTAATTATCTTATTAATGATATATTGACATAATTGATGTTATAAACACCAAAATAAATGTAATTTGAGACTTTTTATGAATTACACTAATTTTATAGGTCAATATGACATGTTAGTATTGATTTATGTAACTTGGTTCGAACAAATCAGTCTTTTATGATTTTCACAAAAATCAATTACTAAATAGTGTCAAAATTGACATAAAATAGTTTTTAAAACAAATATTATATTACTAATTGTTATTTTATTCCTAAAAATCTAAGGTTCGGCCAAATGACTTAGATAAGGCTATATATATTAATAATAAACAACTTGGGGTTCTTTTGGCTTGATATAGTAAGCGTATTAACCTTATAGTGAAAGAAAACAAGAAGACACTGTAAAAGTTAAATTATCTAACTTACAGTTAAATCTAAATGATAAGATTAAAATTGATACCTAAACTTGTCTAAATTATATTTGATGAGAGGATTTTGACCCATCCCCACCTTAGCTTCGAAATATATCAATTTGGATCTATTTATAACCGAACATGACTTTATAATAAAATAATAATTTTAGTTTTCCCAAAGGAGCCCCTCTCCTCCCTTATAAAAGGGCACCACCTCCCCCTCTTCCTCACACCACATTGAGCCTTCAAGCTCGGCCAACCCCTGCCAATTCCTCCTCTACACTTTTCTAGAGACATCCTAGAGGTCTATGTCTTCTTCAAAGACCAATTTTAGTGCCCTAAATGAAGGTCTGAAAGAAGCACTTCAAAGAAGAGGTAATGTCCGTTACAGATTCGTTCATCTTTATTTCTTCTTCCACTTCTTCGTCTTTAGTTGTTTAATTATGAAGTAATAACATCAGTATCACTCATATACTGATATGTTATTATAAGTATGAAACAAACCTATTTAACCATCTATCCATCCTACGGAAAAAGAAATCACCGCGCATGGGTACGTACGGAATACCGTATCCACGCCGTGGTGTAATCTATTTTCCACCACCACCTTACTTGGATGGGAATAATGGTGTAAATAATGACTATATATGACTATTATAAAGTGATACTTATTCTGGAATAGTATACAAACACTCCAATACAATTCCACGATCATAGGAATGATATCATCACTCATGCGTACGTTAGGAATACCGTCTCCACGATGTGATGCGACTCGTTCTACATGATATTCATTTCATAATGATTATATAAATGAATTGAATGAATGAATATGATATATATTACACTAATACCATTCTGGAAATGGGGTATCTATAACCTAAAGAGAATAATAAGAATTTATTCGACAAGACACGCAAAAGAACAAAAAGTTATAAACACCCGAATAACAAGTAGGAATGACATATTACTACTACGAAGCTAAGAATATGACCATATATGATATCATAACAATAATTATGATTCTGTAATAAGTAAATAACATTATTTAAATCATTATACAGGAATTTTGGACACTTTCGAAGCAAATCGGACCTAAGGTAAGGGAAATATCACAATCTCATTTTTATCCTAGATTGTTTATACTTTGGGATTTACT
Organism: Viscum album; assembly: GCA_963277665.1. NCBI lineage: Eukaryota > Viridiplantae > Streptophyta > Magnoliopsida > Santalales > Viscaceae > Viscum > Viscum album. The sequence continues at coordinate 1,252,352,652 of OY728157.1, read as the reverse complement.
GGGGTGTATTTTATCATCCACATCCATGTTTCCTCAATATGTAATATTATTTCCATTCACCTAAAATTTTTTAAATCCTATTTTACCCTTTGGTTAGTTTTTAGTAAAAGATATGAAAGGAATCTTTTGTCGTTTTTCGTACGAGGTACTTTTTTGACTTTTCCGACAAAAGAACGAGAAGAATGTTTTTTTAACTTATACGGCATGAATGGATTTTTAAAACATTATTTCCAAGAAGCTTCCTTTACAAGTTTCCAAGTTTATTTTTAATCAACTTCTTTTAGTTTAAAATTGTATGACATGTTCAGAAAGGAAAATGTTTTTGATGCAGAAAGGATATTTTCCTCAAGAATGGAGTTCAAGTGTTTTATCAAAATTATTTTCCATCTAAGATAATATTGGGTTCTGTTTCTATCCCTATTATTACATTGATTTTATTATGTTGTGATGGAATTATTTTTATGAATTCCTTTATCTTATATGAATTGTTTTATGATTTCATGTTGTTAAAGAATCCCATTTTTATTACATGGGTTATGTAATGATGTATGATTTATGATTTTGTGGCACACATAAGAATGGTATAATTATGAGATGGGTGGGACCTATATCTCCCTCCAATACATTGGGTAATGATTTTATATCTCATGAGATAGACATGGCTGGAACGGTAGGTTAAACCAGTTCAGTGAAACAGGACTGAAACGAGGAGTGAACTCGGTTTAGAAAGTGACTTTGTCCACTAAGATAGTCTTGTAAATGAGTCTTGACTAATAAGAAATTATTCTCTATGATTATGTGTGTATACCACAAAGTTTCATGTTTTAAGTTATGATTATTGGGATTACATTTCAGTACTATGATTTATCCCATGTTATGAAATTATGATCTCTTTTTCAGGTTAAGACTTCCAAAAGATATGTTCTTATGAATATGACGTGATTGATATTTCTTTTATTTACCCTTACTGAGCATTTGAGCTCACCCTTTTGTATGTTTTATTTCCCCAGGTCGGGAAGAAGGTTATTAAGTAGAATATTCCAAAAAGGGACTCTAGATATGATGAAATAAATGGGAGTCAAAGTAGATGCTTTATGAACCAGTTGTTTATGTTTCCTAGTTTCTAAAGACACTATACCTATACGGTCCTTTCGTGGTTTTGTTATATTTTGTAATAAGTATGCTTAAATTTTGAAGTATTAACAATGTATGTAAAGTATGGGTCGTTATAGTTGGTATCAGAGGAAAGGTATAGTCAACCATTGGAAACTAGGATGGAAAATCCTTAGTAAGAACCCTAAGGATAAGTCTAAGCATAGAACACAATCTTAGTGTTTTAGAAATGGCCATGAATAACCTAGGATAAGTCCTTAAGTGTAAAATTTTATTCTTGATTATGTGGTTTTCCTATTATAATTAGTGTTGCTCACACTATTCTTCTTGGTTTTAGTCAATGGCTGGAACCCGAAAGAACCGTGTTAATGCAGAATGCGACGGGAATGCAATTATTGTCCCCCTGAGAAACCAAAAGTTATGGGAGATGGAATGAAAAATCTTGTAGCCTTGCTCACACAACTTTCTCAAGCTATGAATCATGCAGGACTTCCAAATGAGCAAAGGAAGGAGCAATATTCTGTTGAATCCTTCATGAGACCGCGTCCACCTTCATTCAGCGGGTCTACTGATCCATTAGTTGCTGAACAATGGATTAGTACTACTGAAAAGATATTTTCAGTTCTTCAATGTTCTGAGCATGATAAAGTCATCTTAGAAGTGTATCGTTTGGAAGGTGATGCGGATCAATGGTGGAATCTTATTAAGAATACAAGGAAAAGGGATGAAATTGAGTCCATGTAATGGGATGAGTTCAAGAACATAGTTTTCAATAAGTACTTCCCTCGTATTCTCTGAACAATGATGGTGAAAGAGTTTCTGGAACTGAAGCAAAAGGATGATGAATCTGTTGGTACTTATGAAGAAAATTTTACAAGACTTGCAAGGTACGCTTCTGGTATTATTATCCAACCTGAGAGTAAGATCGATCGATTATTTAGTGGCTTAAAACCAAGTCTTCGAAGGGCCTTAGCCATAAGGGACTTCAATAGCTACGAGGAAATCGTCTGATGTTCTCTCAAAGTTGAGATGGAGATTGGAGTAACCCATCAGTCATATGGGTTTGATAAGAAGAGGAAAATGGAATTCAAAGGAAAATCTAAAGAGCACACTGAAAAGAAGATGAGCTTTCCCTTATGCTCAAAGTGTGGAAAGAAACATGGAGGGAGTTGTCTTAAAGGGACAAGTAAATGTTTCAAATGTGGAAAGGAATGTCCTCAGGCATTTGAATGCTGCGATGATGGGAAGAAGATGTCTAATGATGCAAACAAAGGAAGGGATACACAGAATGAACCTACTACACTTCAATGTTTCAAGTGCAAGGATATGGGGCATTATGCCAATAAATGCCCTAATCCAAGGGTTGATGATGATGGTCGACGTCAACAAACTCTTAAGGCTAAAGACAAAGGAATGTCACATGAAATTTCTATCAGCGATGTGGAGTATGATAACGATGTGGTGAAAGGTACACTTACCATCCACTCTAAAGTAGCAAATATTTTATTTGATTCTGGATCCACCCACTCTTTTATTTCTGAATAATTTTCTAAGGGTATCACCGTATTACCTCAACAATTAGATGTTGAGTTAGCTATGACAACACCTAATGGCACAACAGTCACATCAAAAGTTTATAATTCTTCTCCGATTGAAGTTTGTGGGAAAGTGCTTCCTATAAATCATGTGATCCTTCCTATAGTTGAATTTGATGTGATTCTTGGCATGGATTAGATTTATCTACATAGAGCTCATATTAATTTCCAAAGAAGGGAAGTCACATTTCATATTCCAGATCAATCTATGATCGTCTATCGATGCAAGGATGAACATAACCTTCCAGTGGAAATTTCTTCCATTTTATGGGTATTGATTCCACTAAATGAAGGTTATATATCTCAAATTGTTGGTGAGAAACTCACGATTAAGAATATGCCCATTGTAGGGGTGTTTGATGATTTCTTTCCGGAGGAATTACCGGGTCTTCCACCGAATCGTGAAATTGAGTTCTCAATAGAACTCGTACCGGGTGCTTTGCCTATTTCAAAGACACCTTATAGAATGGCCCCAATTGAGTTGCAGGAATTGAAGAAGAAACTCCAGGAGAATATTGATAAGGGATTCATACGCCCTAGTGCGTCACCTTGGGGAACACCTGTTCTATTTGTTAAGAAGAAAGATGGATCAATGAGACTCTGCATTGATTATCGAGAACTTAACAAGATCACTATCAAGAACAAATATCCTCTCCTGCGCATTGATGACCTATTTGACAAACTACGTGGAGCTCAATACTTTTCCAAGATTGATCTTCGTTCAGGGTATCATCAATTAAGGGTCAAAAGGGAGGACATACCAAATAAGGCTTTCCGTACAAGGTATGGACACTATGAATTTATAGTGATGCCATTTGGTCTTACTAATGCCCCTGCTATCTTCATGGATCTGATGAATAGAGTCTTTAGAGACTATCTTGATCAATTTGTGGCAGTCTTTATAGATGACATTCTTGTCTATTCAAAGAGCAAGGAAGAACATGAAGATCACTTGAGAATTATTTTGAAGACACTGAGAAAGGAGAAGCTTTATGCCAAATTTACCAAGTGTGAATTTTGGCTTCAAAAAGTTTCATTTTTGGGTCACATAATCTCAAAAGAGGGGATATCTGTGGATCCAGAAAAAAACAGAGGTTATCGAAAGATGGTCGAGACCAACAACTGTAACTGAGATCTGAAGTTTTCTTGGTTTGGCTGGATATTATCGACGTTTTGTGAAAGATTTTTCACGATTATATAATCCACTCACCAAGTTGACTCGGAAAGGAGTTAAGTTTGTCTGGATGGAAGAATGTGAAGAGAATTTCAAGGAGTTGAAAAGAGGGTTATCCAGTGCACCTGTGCTCACACTGCCATGTAGTGGAGAAAGGTTTGTGATCTATAGTGATGCATCCAAGAAGGGATTGGGGTGTGTTCTTATGAGAAATGATATGGTGATAGCTTATGCCTCATGACAGTTGAAAATCCATGAGAAAAATTACCCAACACATGATTTGAAGTTAGCTGCGGTAATCTTTACATTAAATATTTGGAGGCATTACCTTTATGGTGAAAGGTGTCATATTTATACTGATCATAAAAGTTTAAAGTATATTTTCACACAAAAGGAGCTGATTATGTGCCAAATAAGATGGCTGGAGCTGATTAAGGATTACGATTTCTCAATCCATTACCACCCTGGGAATGCAAACAAGGTGGCAGATGCATTAAGTCGACAAGACCACGCTAGTTTATCCATGATGAGGATCACAAAAGATCCAATATTTATGGATTTACAAAGGATGGATCTTGGAATTATAATGAAAGGGGAAAAATCGTATCTTTCTCAAATGAATGTTCAACCATCTATACATGTGAAGATTAAAGAGGCACAGAAAGAAGATGTCGAGTTACAAAAGAAGGTGAGTAATGTTCCTGAATTCAACCTCGATTGTGATGGGATAATAAAGTTTAGGAATCGGGTTTGTGTTCCTCCCATCCCCGAATTGAAGAAGGAGATGCTGGATGAGGCTCATAGTTCTTCATTCTATATTCATACAGGAAGCACAAAGATGTATAAGGACCTGAAAGAGTACTTCTGGTGGGATGGCATGAAAAGAGATGTTTCTGAATATGTCTCTCGATGCTTGGTTTGTCAGCAAGTTAAAGCTGAGAGACAGAAGTCTAAGGGGATGTTACAACCATTACCCATACCTGAATGGAAATGGGAAAACATCACTATGGAATTTGTCACAGGACTTCCTAAAACATCCAAAGGCAATAATTCTATCTGGGTCATAGTTGATTGTCTTAACAAGTCTGCACACTTCATTGCTATTAGAGAGGATTTCTCTCTTGATCAGCTTGCCAGGATATATGTAGAAGAAGTGGTAAGATTGCATGGAGTACCACTTTCTATTATATCTGATCAGGATCCGAGATTTACCTCAAAGTTCTGGCGAAGTCTTCAGCATACTCTGGATACAGAGTTGAGTTTCAGCACTGCTTATCATCCTCAGACAGACCGTCAGTCTGAGACAACAATTCAAACCCTAGAAATATGTTGAGAGATTGCTCTATGGATTTCAAAGGTGGTTGGGATCAACACCTACATTTGGTGGAATTTTCTTATAATAATAGCATTCACTATAGTATTCAGATGGCTCCTTATGAATCTCTCTATGGAAAGAAATGCAGGACTCCAACTTGCTAGGATGAAGTTGGGGAAAGAAAGCTATTAGGACCTGATCTCGTTGATGAAATGGCAGAAAAGTTCAGATCTATTCAATAACACATAAGAGAAGCTCAGAGTCGACAGAAAAGTTATGATGACAACCGAAGAAAAGACCTAGAGTTTGAAGTGGGGGATAAAGTGTTCTTATGAATATCTCCCTGGAAGAGGGTCATGAGATTTGGGAAGAAGGGGAAGTTGAGCCCTAGATATATCGGTCCTTTCAAAATACTGGATCGTGTTGGGAAGGTAGCTTACCGATTGGCGCTTCCACCGAATCTCTCTCAAGTTCACGATCTGTTCCATGTATCTCTCCTGAGAAAGTACATACCTGATCCTTCACATGTACTCAGCTCAGAAGTTGTACCAATAGAGCAAAATATTTCTTATGAAGAAAAACCAATAGAGTTTCTGTATCATAGCAAAAAAGTTCTATGAAACAAGACCACTCGATTGGTGAAAGTTTTATGGAGGAACCACCAATTAGAAGAAGCTACATGGGTGCTTGAGGATATGATGAGAGAGAGGTATTGTCATCTGTTTGTTACAAAGTGATGAATTTCGAGGGCGAAATTCATTTTAAGGGGGGTAGAATGTAACACCTGAGACATTTATGTTATATAAATCATCAAAGTAATATTTTCCTACACAACACTTTCTTGGTTTGCTTTACACGAAATCGCGACCTTCCTCGATAGCTTGCGTCATACGCAATACCGAGTTTCACTAAACAATGATATACTATTAAAATATTATTAAAACTAGCAGTTATGAATAGTAATAACCACTTTTTGAAATTTTTTAATTTTTGATTTTTCATAATGGACTTCATTTTTGGATTCGATTATCAAAATTAGCCTAGGGTGACATTTTGGTATTTTTCTAAAAACTTTTAAATTTTTGATGAATAGTGAAACCACTAAGTGGTAGTTAAAAAAACTGAATTTTTCATAAAACATAATTTTACCGCTTCTGTGAGTGGAATTTCGAAAATCCGAGAGACATAGTTAATATGAAGGACTAAAATGTGGTTCAATTAGATGAAAATAATTTTTGGTGAATAGTAACTTTTTACTTTTATTTACCACGGTTAAAAGTAAATAGGGTAATTAAGGGTAAATATTATATTATTATTACCCTAAAACATGTCCTAATTCTATTGGACAAGTTTAATTCGACCAAAAACAACCTTAGGAATAAAATATGACCATTTAGGACCACTTGGATTAGATTAGGACATTTATTATTAATTTATTTAAAGATGGGTTAAATAGTAAAAATCAAAGTTTAATAAGTAAATCATTTTTAAAATGGGGTTATACATAAGATAAATTTGACTATAAATATTCATTAGAAAGATAAAAATATTTCCTACATAATGGTATTTTATTTGTAATTTTTAGACATTAAATAATTTAATTTATTTATGACACAATGATGATGCAGTAATTATCTTATTAATGAAATGTTGACATAATTGATGTTATAAACACCAAAATAAATATAATTTGAGACTTTTTATGAATTAAAATAATTTTATAGGTTAATATGACATGTTATTATTGATTTATTTAACTTGGTTCTAACTAATCACTCTGTTATGATTTTCAAAAAAAATCAATTACTAAATAGTGTCAAAATTGACATAAAATAGATTTTAAAACAAATATTATATTACTAATTGTTATTTTATTCCTAAAAATCTATGGTTCGGCCAAATGACATAGATAAGGATATATATATTAATAATAAACAATTTTCGGTTTGTTTGGCTTTATATAGTAAGTTTATTAACCTTATAGTGTAAGAAAACAAGAAGACACGGTAAAAGTTAAATTCCCTAACATAAAGTTAAATCTAAATCATAAGGTTAAAATTGATACCTAAACTTGTCTAAATTCTATTGGATGAAAGTATTTCGACCCATCCCCACCTTAGCTTCGAAATATATCAATTTGGATCTATTTAAAACCGAACTTGACTTTATAATAAAATAATATTTTTAGTTTTCCCAAAGGATCCCCTCTCCTCCCTTATAAGAGGGCACCTCCTCCCCCTCTTCCTCACACCACATTGAGCCTTAAATCTCGGCCAACCCCTGCCAGTTCCTCCTCTACACTTCCCTAGAGACATCCTACAGGACCTGGTCTTCTTTAGAGACCAATTTTAGTGCCCTAAAAGAAGGTCTCAAAGAAGAACTTCAAAGAAGAGGTAATGTCCGTTACCAATTTTTTCATCTTTATTTCTTCTTCCACTTCTTCTTATTTAGTTGTTTCATTATGAAGTAATAACATCAGTATCACTCATATACTGATATGTTATTATATGTATGAAACAACCCTATTTTACCATCTATCCATCCTACGGAAAAAGAAATCACCGCGCGTGCGTACGTACGGAATACAGTCTCCACGCCGTGGTGTAATCTATTTTCCACCACCACCTTACTTGGATGGGTATAATGGTTTAAATAATGCCTATATATGACTATTATAAATTTATACTGATTCTGAAATAGTATACATACACTCCAATACAATTCCACGATCATAGGAACGATATCATCACTCGTGCGTACGTACAGAATACCGTCTCCACGATGTGATGCGACTCGTTCTACATGATCTTCATTTCATAATGATTATATAAATGTATTGAATGAATTAATATGATATATATTACACTAATACCATTCTTGAAATGAGTTATCTATAACCTAAATAGAAGAATAAGAATTTATTCGATAAGACACGCATAAGAACAAAAAGTTATAAACACCCGAATAACTAGTAGCAATGAAATATTACTACGAAGAAGCTAAGAATATGACCATATATGATATCATAACAATAATTATGATTCTGGAATAATTCAATAACATTATTTAAATCATTATACAGGAGGTTCAGACACTTTCGAAGCAAATCAGACCTAAGGTAAGGGAAATATCACAATCTCATTTTTATCCGAGATTGTTTATATTTTGGAATTTACTGGGGTGTATTTTATCATCCACATCCATGTTTCCTCAATATGTAATATTAATTCCATTCACTTATAATTGTTTAAATACTATTTTACCCTTCGGTGAATTTTTAGTAAAAGATATGAAAGGAATCTTTTGTCGTTTTTCGTACGAGGTACTTTTTTGACTTTTCCGACAAAAGTATGAGAAGAATGTTTTTTTAACTTATACGACATGAATGGATTTTTAAATAATTATTTCCAAGAAGCTCCCTTTACAAGTTTCCAAGTTTATTTTTAATCAACTAGTTTTAGTTTAAAATTGAATGGCATTTTAAGAAAGGAAAATGTTTTTGAAGTAGAAAGGATATTTTCCTCAATAATGGAGTTGAAGTGTTTTATCAAAATTATTTTCCATCTAAGATAATATAGGGTTCTGTTTCTATCCATATTATTACATTGATTTGATTATGTTGTGGTGGAATTATTTTTATAAATTCCTTTATCTTATATTAATTGTTTTATGATGGCATGTTGTTTAAGAATCCCATTTTTATTACATGGGTTATGTAATGATGTATGATTTATGATTTTGTGGCACACATAAGAATGGTATCATTATGAGATGGGTGGGACCTAAATATCCCCCCAATGCATTGGGTAATGATTTTATATCTCATGAGATAAACATGGCTGGAACGGTAGGTTATACCGGTTCAGTGAAACAGGACTGAAACGAGGAGTGAACTCGGTTCAGAAAGGGACTTTGTCCACTAAGATAGTCTGGGCAATGAGTCTTGACTAATAAGAAATTATTCTCTATGATTATGTGTGTATGCCAAAAAGTTTCATGTTTTAAGTTATGATTATTGATTTTACATTTCACTATTATGATTTATCACATGTTATGAAATTATGATCTCTTTTGCAGGTTAAGATTTCTAAAAGATATGTTCTTATGAATATGACGTGATTGATATTTCTTTTATTTACCCTTACTGAGCATTTGAGCTCACCCTTTTGTATGTTTTATTTCCCCAGGTCAGGAAGAAGGTTAATAAGTAGAATATGCCAAAAGGGACTCTAGATATGATAAAATAAATGGGAGGCAAAGTAGATGCTTTATGAACCAGTTATTTATATTTCCCAGTTTCTAAAAACACTATACCTATACGGTCCTTTCGTGGTTTTGTTATATGTTATAATAAGTATGCTTCAATTTTGAAGTATTAACAATGTTTGTAAAGTGTGGGTCGTTATATCAGTAGCTGAAGTGATGCCCTCCAATTCAGTATCCTTAATAGTGAGTGAGTGGGGTGCCAATATTAGTTATTTTAAGGGATATTGGAGGATTATGCTTATAGGAAATTTTTTTAATAATAATAATTTTTTTCTCTTTTTTATACTAACTATTTTTTCAAAAAATATTTCATCTATAGTGTCGAGAAAAATAATAAACATTTAGAATTGTTGAATTTGAATGGAGAGAACGTAGTTTTCCCATTTGATTCCAATTGGGTCCCTACAAATGATGTCGCCTCAATACATTGTTAGATTCTAATCCAACTAGATTTGGATGTAGTTTCCCTTTATATTAATTATAATTTTAAGGAGGAATATGCCTTCATCAGGAAAAAATGATGATTTTTATTCACAGATAAAGGTAATTTAAATACATTATACTGTAACTAAATGTCATTTTGTTATCAAATTTTAGTATTTTCAAAATGAATTTCATTATACATTTTTTTCCACATTATGGTTGCTAATGGGTAATATAAAAATTGGACATTTAAAAATCTAGGCAAGAAATTGGAAGACATTAAATGATGATTGGGGGGTGATGTGAATGATACTTAATTGAGAGACAAATAAATGTATGTCAAGGTACCTAATGGGGATCCCAAAGAAAAATGGAATGTCTGTGTTTATAGACTTCTTAATGAGAAGAATATTGTATATAAATATATATATTTTAATATTAATATTGTTTTACATTTATACATGTATATTAAAAGAACATGAAATTTCATACATTACTATTAAATTAAAATTTATTTATATTATTATTTTTTTAGGGAAGAATACATCAAGATGGTATAAGGAAATAATCCCTAACACTGTGGGGACAAAGAGTTTTTCATGAAGTCGATTAGATATGGTAATATTTTCATTAGTTAAATATTTATAATACAATATTATCTATTTATTATGTTAAATTTTTTCATTTATTATTGATTAATATAATCAAATTGTTTAGGGAACCGAGAATCCGAACAGAACTATTGTTGGATGATTATAAAAAATTCAATGAAATAATTTACAATGAGTCTCCCAAAGAAGTTGGGGTATGAATTAATTTTTTATTATAATAAATTATTTTCATTTGTTAATATGTTAATATATAATGATTATAATATGAATGGTTTTTTATTTATATGATAAAATTCATGAATAATGGGGTGAGAATCCCATATAGTCTTACACAGTCTCCAAGACTGACCTAGTTAGTAAAGTGCATGGGAAAGCCCATCTTTGTCATTTGTGTGGGATGGGTATGGGTCGCACAACATCATAGGTATTTGTAGGACCATCAGGGATTGATTCTATATCTACTTCTAGTTTTTGTTAATACATATCCTATTATTATTGTTGAGATTTTGTTTTAATGAAAAACCAAATTGAGGAGGAGGGGACACAAATATCAACTTTGCAGAATGAATTGTTTTATTTATGTCAAAAGAAGACTATATATATCCCTAGTTATATTAGAATAACGACGGGTGATGGTGAGTCGGTAAATAAAAAAACCAAAATTATTCATTTTGAAGAATTTGTTGACATTATGTTTAAATATAAATATACAACAATATTTAATTTTCAATATAATTTTCTTATATTTACCTATATCAGGAAGTAGATATAATGGTGGGGACGGTGAGGAGCTGTATTCATCATCAGAAAATTATTTGTGGTTTTTTTTGATATTTTGGACAAATTTTTAAATTGTTGGTTTGATAATATATCATGTTTTGCATAGAGTAGTCACCAAAAATATTTTGTTTATTTTTTATCTCTGGCACAGAGTAGTAACTGAACATATATTCATTTTTTTTATGTTGGGATGTGTATAATAGTAGTTTAGATGGTTGATTACTGAATATTGTTAGATGTTTTAAATTATTATTCTATATAAACTATACACATGGTTTTTCTTTCAGGGTACTAGTACTCGGGCAATAGAATAAGTAGAATTTTTTTATTTTTAAATTGATATTTAGTGGAAGTTTAAACCTCGGCCAAGTAAATGTCTCGTATTTAGTGTTGGTTTAAACTGTCTCTAAAATGTATTATCCTATTAACGAATTTAGTTAAAACAACCATTATATTATAATTTTCATGTATTTTATTGGTGGGTTTGCGGTTTTAGTGTCATTTTCTATGGGATGTGTTGAATGTTTCTTATGGAGGTTAAAACTATTGGTACAATTCTTGAATTATTTCCCTAGTAATAGTTGTGAAAAACTCCCAAAACCACTAACAAAATTATTTCTATGACACTTATTTAATATCGCCACTATATTGAAGAAACCATTGTGCATTTGTTTATGACGCCCATTTTCGCGACAATTATTTGAATACACTGTAGAATCATATAGCGGCAATTTAGCCAATCACCATATGAAAAAACATCTGTTATGCAGTGATTTTCGTATATTGTATAAGATTTTCATGCACCTCTAATAAAACATTATTTTCATTGATTCCCACTACCATTAAAATTTTATTCTAAACAATATGGATTTTGATATCCATCAAAGGGACGGGTGGTGACAACATACTCAGTATATTTTTATCACACCCTAATTGAATCTTTTAGGATTAATTTATATTATTTTATAAGTTCTTTTAATATGAAAAATATAGTTTCACATGTGAAATCATTGGATACAGAGTGTAGAGTTTAGGTGAAACTTTTTAGTAATTATGGTTGTTGAATTGATTATAGCTATTTGGGATAAACATATATGTATATTATAAATATCCCATTATTGAGACAAACATTAATTTATCCTTAGGGAATCTATTTTGTAGTAACATGTGTATGTGATATTTTTTGGTAGTTTTTATGATTTTATAGATATTATGTATGTTTTGAACCTCAGGTGTGTGTAAATTCCCATATGTATTATTTTATATACATTATTATTCAGGTGCAATAAAAAATTACATGTTATTTATTTACATGTCCTCTAGGTATTGTTTCTATAGAATTAAAAGGTCATGTTTAATTGTTCTCAATAACATGAACATTTTTATCATAAAATTATATATTGGATATATTAATTCTTCTTGAGAATCAATCATTCTATTTCATTTATAGAGACTAGTGGTGATCAATAATTGTTCATAAGGTGTTGGGATGGAGTGATCTATGTAATAATTATGTATTTAGGTTTTAGTATTTATATAATTCCAAATTTTATATATATGATAATTATTTGAAAAGAATTAATTGTTGAAATTGAATCCCTAATATGCAAACAATGAGAATTCAAATTTCTTGAGATATTTCTAAACATTAAAAAAATTATTATAGAACACTAATGGCATATGAGAAAAATTTAGTACTTAAAAACTACAATTATCATTGAATCATGTTAAATATTTTTTTATATAAAAACTATTGTCAATATGTAATTTTCTATTGAAAAAAATAATTTACTTTAAAATATCGTTGAAACTATTATTAACCACATTTTGTTTTATGAAACCATTGTACACTATTAAAGATATTGTTCTCTAATGTATCTTCATGAATTAAAGACTATTATAACAAGAATACTATAATTCAACATGAACATTAGAACACTAATATACATAGAAAAGAATATTTACTAGTATAGTGGGTTAGATAAAACATGACTATGACACTATCCACCCATTAACATAATAAAAATAATATTATATAATATAAACATACAAATAAATATACCAAAAAAGTAAAAATATCAAAAAAAATTCTCTGATACAACCATCTGAATTCCATCCACCACGAAATATAAAATGAAACCCATATAGATCGATAAATAATACATAAAAAAACCTTCATATGCTAATGCCTTAAAAAATATAAATTAATAAAAAATTAAAATAAATATAATTGGATGCACCACCAGTCATCCTTGAGCTTTCGTTGACCATGCTACCAAATTCCCATATATCTATTCTTATCCCCCATTATATATTATGGCCCATTACCAAACCAGAGAACTAATAACATAGTATGTCTATCGATAATGTTGTATTTTTATTTTATAATCATATGACATAGTAATGCATCACAAAATATATTAGTAAAATAAAAAATATATTTATATTCTTATGTCTGACATATTAAATATACATTCAAACCATGACATATAAGTGACTAATAATATAATTATGTGATAAACATTCCAACATGATGTTAAAATCATCCCCACATTGTATAATGCCTTCATTTGAGATAACATCTCTCATTTTCTGATCATATCATTATATAAGGAATGATATGAAATTGTTGGACCTCCATATTTATTGTAACATCAAAATCTTTCAGAAATTGATTAACTAGAGTGTTTATCGATATATCACATATCTTATAATTAAAAGAAGATATACCATATAATTGTTAATTAAATCATTAAATCTTAAGAATATAATATTAAGGGATAAAATATCAATAATATGTCATATATCTATTTGAGGGAGATAATACTACCCCTTAAATTAGTGAATGAAGCATCACTAATAAACAGAAAGAAACAATCTTCCATGGGAGAAATTAGAATCACAATATCTTTATGGGATATACCATCTACACTAGTAGAAGTATAAAATTGAAAGAAATAATTGAACTCCATACATGGAATATGATCATTCATATCTCATTATTTAGTCATTTATAATTAATATTAACTTAGAGGTATTTTCCGTCATTATGTAGTAGTTAACTAAATATCACCTCAACATTTGGGGAATGAAATATCACTCTAAATATTTAAGAAAAACACTTCATAAAATGGTATTCAATTTTCATGACATATAATGGGAATGTTGTCACCAATTAATTACAATGAGTGGAGTCTAATGATCTTAACAAATTTCTATATAATTCTATACTATGTTCGGGAGTATCATCAATACAAATTAAAAAATCTTCTAAAAGGAGATGGAATTAATGTTTTAGTCTTTTAGTAATGAACAATATATCACATTATAAAAAAATGATTTCGGTGACTCGGACCAGAATGATACTAAACAGGGACCCAAGCAAGATTTTTCACATTTCCTACTTCAAATATCCAAAAATTCCAATGGATTCCTTCTTGAAGATAATCCTAATGGTGTGTACATGGGGTCACAATGTAGTCACAAGAATTGTAAAACAATAGTAAAATAAATATATAGAAGGTGAATGTCATATAACAGATAATTTAATTAAAAACAATATAAAAAACTATGCTACCAAAATCAACCAAGTGCGAGAAACTAAAAATTTAAAATGGATGAATATTTCACAATAAATCAGAATATCATGAATTCCATTTTGTTTTAAATTCATGACGTAGAAAATAAAAAAAATGTTATAAAAGGCCAAAAGTCTATCAAAGAATCCCATGCTCCATCACGATCATCAGCTTCGATGTCCATACTAATTCTGGAAAGCAGGGACACACCCATAAAAGGATGTTTCTCTTTATGTATTCCTCATTGAAAAATGTATTCTTTTGTACCATAAGAATCTGAGATTGATAATGTGATAAATCTTATACGGAAACAACCAATTACATCTATAAAAATCATGTTCTTGAATATTATATGGACGTGTAAATGTTTAAAAAATATAAGTAGTAAAAACAACTATAATTTGGTGGGATCTAGTTCTTAAAATTAAACCATTATGAAACTAAATGCTTTAACCCTTTATATAATACCTTTGATCAAGAATCAAGGGAAAAATTATTTTTATCACATTTATATGGGGCTTCATACCCAGTATCAATGTAGTAAAAAATACAGCATGTCTGGTATCATAGTATTATCACAAGGAATTTCATGTGCATATCGTATCACAAGGGACATCATAAACATATATTATCACAATGGAAATCATACTAATATAGTGTAATAAGGGATTCGTTGCCTGTATTGTAACATCCCATGTTTTTAAAAGGAATCACTATGTTCGATAACATACATAATACCCAACATCAAGTTTAAATAAACAACTAAATATTAATATTTAATATGGATGTTATCTCATATTATTGAGAGTAGTGGTAGTGAATATGATTAAGTTAATTATTGAAATATTTTGTACACATTTTTATAAAATTTACTATTTTGTGACCAATTATTTACAAATGAAAATAATACATTTTTTTATAATAAATGGAAATATTTTATATAAAAATTGATATATTCTCAATACAAACATTATAAAAATAATATTATAAAATCACCCTTGTTGGATTATATTTTTGAAATTTATAATAGGAAATATAATTTTAAACATTCAACTCATTTTTTATTGAAATGATATAAGAAAAAATCAAATATTAATAATACAACATCTATTATTCTAAAAATGTAGTTTTCATCCTTTTGATAGTGAACTCATATTTAATATAGTTTTTGAAACTTTTATAAATTATATTTGAAAAAAAATACAATTTATTAGAAATAGGAAAAAAAAATTTAATTTGATTTATTTTTTTTATTTTTTATCATAAGTTTTATGACATTATTAATTGTAAAAAATAATTTAGTTTAATTGAACAAATATTTTCCTTCTAAAAATATTATTTACTTAAAATATATAGTTTATTATTATTAAATATAACAATATAAATTTTATATCATTTAACCAAATTTATGTCATAAGAATATTTTTTTACATTGAAATTTGATATAAAAAGTTTGTGATGTTTTGAATATATTTACCGTAAGAAATCTCGTTGTTTCATCCCATTTGTATTATTATTATTTTGATTAAGTCCAATAAATTTTGTTTCTTGAATTTTGAAAAATGTATTCAATATTTTTATTAAGTAGGTCTAATTTTTTTAAATAGGCCCCTTTTACTCTTAATAAATATTAACAATAACACTTGTAATTTCATTATTACCACTATTATGGGTAAATTAGATAATTTAGGGTAAAAATATTATTAAAAATATTATAAAATTACCTTAAGTCGTGTATTAAGTGTATTATATTTTTGATTTCAGTAAGAAAATATTTTTGTTTTTTTTATGACCTCTTAGATGTACTTTGATAACTCTATTCTCTTTATAGTATTTTATTTCAATGAATAGTCAATGATGTCAAACATATGTTTAAATAATCATAAAATTTTATATATATGATTATTTTGAAAAATTAATCAAATATAAATAGTTTTTTAAAATATTAAATTCTTATGTTCTTTGTTAAAATATATTTTTTATTTTTGAGGAGGATATAATTGTATTAAAGGACTACCCAATAATGATGAAATAATAGTTGAATTAATGGAAATATCGAAAAAGTGATTTTGAAAATAGTGAAATAAATATATTTTGAAGTAACTAATGTCCTAAAATATTATTACTAAATATTGTTATGTGTTACTAATTTTTATATGATGTTTTTGAAAATTTATTTTTTATTTGATATTTTAAAAAGACATAAAATGAATTGTATCAAAATTGACATTAATGATAATTTAAAATAAATAATATGATATTAAATGACAAAAAACAAAATAAAATACAAAATTATCCCAAATAATTAGTATAATATTAAAAATGGATAAAATGATCCATTTATGGTACTTCTGGTATTTTATATTAAATACATTAACCCTTAATGTGTAAAAACACCTTCTATCAAAGAAAAAGTTAAAGAAGTTAAATAATTCATAATGATATTATAAGGATTAAAAATTGTTAAACCATATCTAATATTATTGAATGAATATATTTTCAAATTTAATTATTTTATATAATAAATTAATCATTTTGGAGCCTTGTGGAATGTAAATATAATTTATACTAATATAATATTTTATTGAATTCCAATATTTCCCCTATTCACTCTTATAAAAGAGAACTTCTATTTCTCATTGACTCACCATTAAAAATTTATTTGGAAAAGAAATTATATAGTTAAATCCATTACTAGAATCTCTCTGTAGAGACCCAAAGCTTGACATACATGGACATTACATTACTTTTGTGAAATAATTAATGCATAACAAAAACAGACACATAAGGATCGTAATAGTTTAGTGTCTTTGGAAACTCAGAATATAAACTTATAATCATGATGAAATATCTTCAAAAACTACCATAAAGATCTTCCCCTTTTTGTTCCCTTACCTAAAACCTTTAATTATTTCCTGGGGAAAGTAAAACATAAAAAGGGTGAGCTCAAATGCTCAGTATGGGAAAACATAGATAACATAAAACAATCCATAAACATTTGGAAGAAAAAACTTGAACATGAAATTTAAACATCAAAATCTTGAGCAAAGACATAAATCATGGAAGTACGTAAGGAATATATCATAATGGAAAATCAACCATGATAAAATATAATGGGAATAAAACATGTAATTGTGACAACCATTCAACACATTTTATGATTTCTATAGTAGCCAAGGCATTGCTGCCAAGACCATCTTAGTGGACAAAGTCTCTTTCTGAATCGAGTTCACTCCTCGTTTCAGTCCTATAACACTGAACCATATTAACTTACAATTCCAGCCATGACTATCTCATGAGATATAAATCTTTACCAAATGCATTAGAGGGAGATATAGGTCCCACCCATCTCATAATGAAATCATTCTTACTTGTGCCACAAAATAAACATACATCATTCACAATAACCCAACGAATAAAATGGGTTTCATAAACATCATACCATCATCACATATTCCATATAGAAGAAATGGATATCATTTAATAATATGAAAAGTTAATCCATGTAAATTATAGAGACTTTATACTTGAAATGTACACATATGAAATAATGTCATCTTAGATGGAAAATGGTTTTGATAAAACACCTGAAATGAATTCTTGAGGAAAATACCCTTTCTTCTTCAAAATAAATTTCTTTTCAGAAAACATCATGCAATTTTAGAAGAAAAAGATTTTTTTCGGAAATTGTCATGAAATATTTTGGAGGAAGGCTCATGAAAATAAGGCTTTATAAAACCGTAAAAATCCGTATAAGTTAAAAAAACATTCTTCTCGTACTTTTTCCTGAAAATTCAAAAAGTACCTCGTAAAAGAAAGATTACATACATACCATGTAGTAAAAGTCAAAAATGGGTAAAAGGACTTTAAACATACCTGAAATCATTTCTAGAAAATAGGGACGTGGATGATAAATATAACCCCATTAAATACTTAAGAATAAACAATCTTGGATAAAAATGAAATTGGAAAAGTTATCCATTACCTTAGGTCCGATATGCTTTTTACGTATCCAAACCTCCTGTATAATGATTTAAATAATGTCATTGACTCATTAAATAATCATATTCATTGTTATTATATCATATATTTTTCACTTATGACTTTATATTACCCGTTCTTTTGTAAATTCCATGTAAAAGCAGCGTTTTGGGTAAAATCATTTCATTTATCGTATATGTTTCAACTTGTCGTTCTTGATATTATTACTTATATCCTGATTTAAATAATTCAAAAATGTAAAGCATGATTTATATATATTATATATTCATCATATGCATATATATTATAGATCGATAAAAGGAATCAAATACATTGTTCATGGAGATGGTAGGTCGTACGTACGCATGAACGTTGTTTTCGTTTCCTTATTGAATTGAATGAAATTAAATAGATGACATAAATATATATATACATAAATATAGTAGAATTATTATTCCATATATTTCATTATTATTCATTATATATACTTTATAATCATTCTTTAATGGTTAATCATGGAAAATGAATCTAATCGCGTTCGTGGAGACGGTAGTCCGTACGTACGCACGAGCGATGATATTATTCCCATGATCGTGGAATTGTATTGGAGTGTATATATACTATTTCAGAATCAATATCAATTTAAAATAATCATATATAGTCATTATTTACACCATTATTATTATCCAAGTAAGGTGATGGTGGAAAATAGATTACACCACGTCGTGGAGATGGTATTCCGTATGTACGCACGTGCGGTGATTTCGTTTTCCGTAGGATAGATAGATGGTGAAATAGGTTTGTTTAATACTTATAAAAACATATAATTATATGAGTTATACTTATGTTATTACTTCATAATGAAATAACTAAAGAAGAAGAAGTAGAAGAAGAAATAAAGTTGAAAGAATCGGTAACGGATATTACCTCTTCTTTCGACACGCCTTTTTGAAACCTCCTCTTAGGGCACTAAGATTGGTCTTTGAAGAAGACCATAACCTCTAGGATGTTTCTAGGGAAGTGGAGAAGTGAAATTGGCAGGTTTTGGCTGATATTTAAGTCTCAAATTTGTGTAATGATGATAGGGGGGGAGGTGCCCTTTTATAAGGTAGGAGAGGGGAAACATTGGAAATCTTAAAAATATTAATTTATATAAATATAACCCCAATTAAAAACCTCCAAAAATTACTCATATTCAAATATAATATGAGATAGGGTTGTAATATCATCAACCAATAAAATTTAGGCATGTTTGGAAATTATTTTGAACACTATCAACTTGATTTATCCTTATTTAATCAATTTAATTTTATTTGTGGTAATAACATTCTAAATTTTAAATTATAACAAATAATTACTTATTTGTTGTGAATTTTACATAATTGCTTACTTTATAACATTATCTACCATATAAATTTAAATTTATAATATGTAAATATTTTTGTGATTTTTAAACAATTTTATAATTTGTTATTTTTATAAAATAACAATAGTGTAAATTTTGACACTATTCTTTTATTTGAATTTAAATAAAATATATATAGAAGATATGTTCTAAATAAAAGCTTTAATAGATTAATAATAGGTCATAAGTATCTATAAAATTAGTGGAGAACATTAAATAGTTCATATAATATTTATTTTATTATTTTTAAAACTATTTATTTGATTTATCTCTTAATAAAATAATTAGTACAACATTTTTGTATAATTATTTAATATAATTATTTGTTTTATAAAAATTAAAAAAAATCATATGATCAAGATAAATATATTACCATTATCAATAATACTTTCAATCTTATTTTTCATCTTAAAATCACAATATTTACATTGTTATATTTATTAAATTATGAAGGTGACAAATTTGGCATCATTTAAAATAAAAAAATATATGTGTCATAATCGAATATATAAGGCTCCAAATGGTCACATATTAGACAATTGGATGATTATGGTTTATATTTACATGACCAATATGTTTTGGTCAGGGCTTTGTGCCTTTTATGGTCACCATTAGTTTAATAAAAACTATATTCTTGATTTTTCACTAGATAAACAATTTCTGCATCACTATTGTGTCACAATAAATGACAATTATTTAATCCCTAAAAATTATAAATAAATTCATATAATGTAGATAATGTTATTTTATTTCTGTATACTATTCATGTTAGATTGTTCATGAATTTTATCACTAAACTAAAATTAATATACTTATAAGATTTAAGAGAGTGACATGTTGCCAATTTCTTTGGTTTTAATAATAATTAAAATATTTTTTTTTTTAAAAGTCCATAAAATGAATATTATCTGACCCTTAGGTGATATGGGTCGTCTTTTAGCCATCCATTAGAATTTTGGCATGAGTTAATGTAATTTTATAATCTTATATTTACCCTTAATTACCCGATTTTCCTTTAACTACGGTAAATAAAATTTACCGTAGATACTATTTATAATTCCTAAAAATAAAAAGTAGCTTATTAACATAATTTGGACCCAATGATTAAAAATATGGAATCAATTTTTCCAAATTCAATACACAAAATTTGTAGAAATTAAATTAAAATTAATCATGTTGTCGAAAGAAAACGGGTTTTTCTTTAAAACATTGCATAAGATTGAATTGATTCAACCTACGAATTCAAGGTAAATTCAATGCTAATAAGATAAATTATATTAAATAGTAAAAATATATTCTATTTATATTTTAAAGCCATTCAATATTATAATTTTACCACATAAGTTATTATGATGAAAAAGTTGTTTTTAATTAAAATATAGCGTGTTTTTACTATACATTAAAATATGAAAGTTATCAGAATAATATGAAAAATTTATCCAAGGTTAAATTTTATATCCTGATTCCAAAGAATAATATAATTTTGTAAAATTGAACATATAAACATATCAAAAACTAGATTTAAGGTGGGTGCGCCATCAAAAGGCGGCAAAACTGCATTTTTTAAAAAATACTTATTTTACCTGAAAATTTTATTTTGTTCTTATACCATATTCTAGAAAATGAGTAAGATGAATAATAATGTTATAAAAGTAAAAATATAGTTAATAATATTCACAACGGATAGTTCATAATAATATTATAATAATATATTCGTTGTTTAGTAAAACCTGGTATTGCGTACAAGATACGCTATCGAGGAAGGTCGCGATTACGTGTAATGCATGCCAAGTCAAGGTTGCATGTAGTGCACGACTCCTTTGTTGCTGCGTATAACAAAATAAATTGAATATATATATATATATATACTCAATGTTTCTTAGAATAACTACTATCAGACAAACATGAAATTGTGTGTAACTCGATCCAAGATTAGTGTTGCGTATACTGCAAGCTAATACGGTGTTGCGTATAGCGCAAGATAATCGTGGTGTATCGTACAACAAAAGATATGAATGAAATTAAAAGGAATATATCTTATAAAATCTCTAGTTATTACATTATACCACCCCCTTAAAATGAAATTCGCCCTCGAAATTCTTCGGGGTTATAATTGGTTTTCTACTTGAAAGTTTGTTTAATTGAAACCCACATCGTAAAAAGGAATACCAAAACTTATCTTTAAAAACTAAAGTATAAAACATAACTCTTACCCAAATAAACTAATAACTGGGTTTCCACATAGGAGAACATAGGTGAAAATATGGATATAGAAGAGAAATCTAACCACCATGTTCTGATAGAGAGTGGTAGAGAACATGGCTATGAAAAATCCAACAATCACAAAGCCATAGATTTGTGATGATCTAAGGTACCATCTGATTAATCGGATATAAGGTAACTAGGAAATTTTTTTTGGTTTTCAAGATCATTTCCCTAACGTTGATGAATTAAAAGAAATACTTACATGATTTTGGTACAATCTCACTGTTGTTTGTGAATTGAACAATTTCCAATTCATCCCTTAAATAAATGAAGTTGAATTAGTTATTAGTGATGTGTTAGCAGATCATGTGATAGAATGATGGGTCATTCCATATGTTTCAAACAAAAGGTTGGCAGAAGTTATAAGTCCATCATATTTTTATATTAATCGTATATGGTTCCAAAAATGAATATATACTTTATATATCATAACGCTTAATAAAATAAAACTAGTTTCTACTAACCAGGGACTTCTTATAGGCCAGTGGTAGGCGATAAAGGCTAGTCGCACTTCGGTTGTGGGTTCGATTCCCACAGCCTTGTTCGACGTGATGGCTTGTCGCCAGTCTTATAGGTTGGCCTTTTTCTAAAACTACATTACTATAACATCCCAACAATAATATCAAAAAAAGTTTTATCCTTAAAGAATATTAACTTATGTCCATCATAATCCATTACAATATTTAAACTTATCTAAAATACTTCGGTCCATGTTCATAGTATAATGAAAATGATTATTTGAAATTTCACATAACAATCATAGGAATTCCATCATTTATTTCCATATATCATAAGATATATCTGGTTGGTCAAATTGCAAACATGTGAATATCTTAATCATGTATTCTCTTGAAAAATGAGTACCCATTTAACCTTAGTGAAAACTTGCATGCTGTTAAAAGTTAAGTCTTTCCACATACCAAAATCCCAAAATTTCTATATACTAAAAACCATGATATCACTTTTTTTTATTTTAGTCATGAGCTCGTGATTACTATCATATTATTTTCTCCTTATCCCCTCCATATTCACATTTCATCTACTTTCCAAAAATATTTGAATCACTTTTCATGGTTACCGGTACCATAAAATTATTGAAAACCACAATAGACAAATACAAAAATATTCTAATACACCATAAAAGTACCTCAACAACATTATTCTTTAATACCAACACATAAAAACTTCAATCCATCCTCTTCAATGATTGTCCTGGAATAATTCATTCCTTGATTTAGAAGTAACTTTTTATGTCAGGGCATTGAGTTGGGTAATCCCATGTTCTCCACAAATAAGACATTGAACTCCATAACAGTCTGTCACTCTATGACCCTTTTTTCCACACAGATAACAAATGTCCCTCCATTTGAGGTATTCCTCAAGGTTCTTCTTCCCTTCTTTAGAATCTCAATCTTTTTCTTTATGATCCTCAACATGCGAACATGAATACAAGTCTATCTACCTATTATCTGATGAATTGGGCATAACACTAAATTTCTCCTTGTTAATCATATATCGCAATGACTAATTTGGCATAATCACAATATCTTTCTCTCTAGGTATTACACAATTTTGTTGCTCATAGTGACCAATTTGTCAATTAGATTAAATGTTAACCGAATTCCCTCTGGTTCCCTCCATTGACTAAAATACAAAAAGAATTCTGTGAGAGGCAAAAATCATTAAAGGAAAATAACATAATCAAGGGGAGTACCTTCGACATATAACATCATAGGCTTAATTCTAGGATCGTTATCGCAATTCTAGGACTATAACCTATACGTATAATTAACCTTAGGGACATCCCTAGACATACCTTAGACATATCTATAGGGATCTCACAAACGTTTTCACATCCTAGTTTCCAAAGGTTGACTAAACCTTTCCTATGATACCAACTATAGAGACCCAAATCTTGACGTACATGGACATTACATTACTTTTGCAGAATAAATAATACATAACAAAAACAGACACACAAGGATCGTAATAGTATAGTGTCTTTGGAAACTCAGAATATAAACTTCTAATCAGGTTGAAATATCTTCAAAAACTCCCATAACGATCATCCCCTTTTTGTTTCCTTACCTAAAAGATTTCTTTTTTTCCTGGGGAAAATAAAAAATAAAAAGGGTGAGCTCAAATGCTCAGTAAGGTAAAACATAGATAACATAAAACAATCCATAAAAATTTGGAAGCAAAGACTTGAATATGAAATTTAAACATCAAAATCTTGAGCAGAGACATAAATCGTGGAAGTATGTAAGGCATATATCATAATGGAACATAAACCATGATAAAATATAATGGGAATAAAACATGTAATTGTGGCGACCATTCAGCACATGTTATGATTTCCATAGTAGCCAAGGCATTGCTACCAAGACCATCTTAGTGGATAAAGTTCTTTTTTGAATCGAGTTCACTCCTCATTTCAGTCCTGTAACACTAAACCGGATTAACTTACCGTTCCATCCATGTCTATCTCATGATATATAAATAATTACCCAATGAATTGGAGGGAGATATAGGTCCCACCCACCTCATAATGAAATCATTCTTACTTGTGCCACAAAATAAACATACATCATTCATAATAACCCAAAGAATAAAATGGGTTTCATAAACATCATCCCATCATCACATAATCCATATAAAATAAATGGATATAATTTCATTATAAGAAAATTGAATCCATGTAAATCATAGAGACTTTATACTTGAAACATAAACATATGAAATAATGTCATCTTAGATGGAAAATGGTTTTGATAAAACACTTGAAATGAATTCTGGAGGAAAATATCCTTTCTTCTTCAGAATCAATTTATTTTCAAAAAACATCATGCAATTTTAGAAGAAATGAATTTTGTTGGAAATAATCATGAAATCTTTTGGAAGAATCTTCATGAAAATAAGGCTTTATAAAACCGTAAAAATCCATTCCAGCCGTATAAGTTTAAAAAACATTCTTCTCATACTTTTTCTCGAAAAGTCAAAAAGTACCTCGTAAAAGAAAGATTCCATACATACCATGTAGTAAAAGTAAAAAATGGGTAAAAAGGACTTTAAACATGCATGAAATTATTTTTAGAAAACAGGGACATGGATGATAAATATAACCCCAGTAAATACTTACGAATAAACAATCTCGGATAAAAATGAGATTGGAAAAGTTATCCCTTACCTTAGGTCCGATATGCTTCGTACGTATCCAAACCTCCTATATAATGATTTAAATAATGTCATTGACTCATGAAATAATCATATTCATTGTTATGATATCATATATGTTTCACTTATGACTTTATATTACCCGTTCATTTGTAAATTCCATGTAAAAGTAGCGTTTTGGGTAAAATCATTTCATTTATCGTATATGTTTCGAATTTTCGTTCTTGATATTATTACTTATATACTGATTTACATAATTCCATAATGTAAAACATGATTTATATATATTTTATATTCATCATATAAATATATATTATAGACCGATAAAAGTATTGAAATACACTGTTCATGGAGACGGTAGGTCGTACGTACACATGAAGGCTATTTTCGTTTCCTTATTGAATTTAATGAAATTAAATAGATGACATACATATATATATATATAAATAAAGTATAATTATTATGCCATAAATTTCATTATTATTGATTATATATACTTTATAATCATTCTTTAATGGTTAATCATTGAAAATGAATCTCATCGTGTTCGTGGAGACGGTAGTCCATACGTACGCACGAGCAATGATATCATTCCCATGATTGTGGAATTGTATTGGAGTGTATGTATACTATTTCAGAATCAATATACCTTTTAATTAATCATATATAGTCATTATTTATACCATTATACCTATCCAAGTAAGGTGATGGTGGAATATAGATTACACCACGACGTGGAGACGGTATTTCGTACGTACGCACGTGCGGTGATTTCGTATTACGTAGGATGGATAGATGGTGAAATAGGGGTTTTTCATAATTATAATAATATATAAGTATATGAGTGATACTGATGTTATTACTTTATAATTAAACAACTAAATAAGAATAAGTAGAAGAAGAAATAAAGTTGAAAGAATCGGTAACGGATATTACATCTTCTTTCGACACGCCTTTTTGAAACCTCCTCTTAGGGCACTAAGATTGGTCTTTGAAGAAGACCAGAACCTATAGGTTGTTTCTAGGGAATAAGACAATTGAAATGGGCAGGTTGTGGCCGAGATGTAAGGCTCAATGTTGTGTAAAGATGAGAGGGGGGAGGTGCCCTTTTATAAGGGAGGAGAGGGGAACCTTTGAAAATCATAAAAATATTAATTTATAATAAATCTAACCCCACTTCTAAACCTCCAAAAATTACTCATATTCGAATATTAGATGATATAAGGTTGTAATCCCATCATCCAATAAAATTTAGACATGATAGGAAATTATTTTATACATTATCAACTTGATTTATCCTTATTTAATCAATTTAATTGTATTTTTGTTAATAACATTCTAAATTTTAAATTATAACAAATAATTACTTATTTGTTGTGAATTGCCAATAATCGGTTACTTTATAACATTATCGACCATATAAATTTAAATTTATAATTTTTAAATATTTTTGTGATTTTTAATCAATTTTATAATTTGTTATTTTTATAAAATAACAATGGTGTCAATTTTTATAATATTCATTTATTTGAACTTAAATAAAATATATATAGAAGATATATTCCAAATAAAAGATTTAATAGATTCATAAAAGGTCATATGTATCTATAAAATTAGTGGATCACATTAAATAGTTCATATAATATTTATTTTATTATTTTTAAAACCATTTATTTGGTTTATCTCTTAATAAAAGAATTACTACAACATTTTTGTATAATTATTTAATATACTTATTTGTTGCATAAAAATTAAAAATAAAATCCTATGATGAAGATAAATCTATTAGCTTTCAGAATAATACTTTTACTAGAATTTATCATCTAAAAATCACAAAATTTAAATTGTTATATTTATTAAATTGTGATTGTGTCAACTTTGGGATCATTTAAAATAATATAATATATGTGTCATAATAACTTTTTTTAGTCTCCAAATGGTCAAATATTCGACCATTGGATGGTTACGGTTTATATTTACATGACCAATAAGTTTTGATCAGGGTTTTCTGCCTTTTATGGTCACTATTAGTATAATAAAAACTATATTCTTGATTTTTCACTAGATAAACAATTTCTGCATCACTATTGTGTCACAATTAATGATACTTATTTAATCCCTAAAAATTAAAAATAAATTCATATGATGTTGATAATTTTATTAGATTTATGGATAATATTCATGTTCGAAGTTTCATGAATTTTATCACTAAATTAAAATTAATATACTTATAAGATTTTAGAGAGTGACATGTTGTCAATTTCTTTGCTTTCAATAATAATTAAACTAGTTTTTTTGTAAAAAGTCCATAAAATGAATATAATCCGACCCTTAGGTGAAATGGGTCGACTTTTACCCATCTAATAGAATTTTTTCAAGTGTTAGGGTAATTTTATAATATTATATTTACCCATAATTACCCGAATTTTCTTTAACTACGGTAAATAAAATTTACCGTAGTTACTATTCATAATGCCCAAAAATAAAAATTATCTTATTAATATAATTTGGACCCACTGATTCCAAATATGGAATCATATTTTCCAAATTCAATAAACAAAAGTTTGATAAATTAAATTAAAATTAATCCCTTTGTCGAAAGAAAACGGGTTTTTCTTTAAAACATTGCAAAAGATTGAATTGATTTAACCTAGGAATTCAAGGTAAAATCAATGATAATGACATAAATTATATTAAATGGTAAAAATATATTCTATTTATACTTTAAAACCATTCAATATTATAATTAAACCACATATGTTCTTACGATGAAAAAAGTTGTTTGTAATTATATTATAGTGTGTTTTTACAATTCATTAAAATATGAAAGTTATCAGAATAATATGCAAAATGTATCCAAGGTAAAATTTTATATCTTGATTACAAATAATAATTTTATTTTGTAAAATTTAATATATAAAAATTTCAAAAACTAGATTTAATGTGGGTGCGCCATTAAAAGGCGGCAAAACTGCATTTTTTGAAGAATACTTATTTTACCCGAAAAATTTATTTTTTCTTATACCATGTTATAGAAAATGTGTAAGATAAATAATAATTTTATAAAAGTAAAAATTTATTTAATACTATTCATAACGGCTAGTTCATAATTATATTATAATAATATATCGTTGTTTAGTAAAACCTGGTATTGCACTGTAGCGGCGACAGGGCACTCTAGCGGTGGTGATACTGTGCAGTACTGTAGCAGTAGGTTACTATTCACAGAATGTGAATTATCCTTAGAATTTGGGCCTACGGGCTATGTAATGGGCTACAAGCCCACTGGGACTTCAGGCTATGTAATGGGTTTCTCTCTACCCAGTTAAAAAAAGGACTTTGCTTTGATTTTATAATAAAAATGAGGCTTCAGCCCCAACCTTTAAAAAAAAGTAAAACCCGGTATTGCGTACAACATACGCTATCGAGAAAGGTCGTGATTGCGTGTAATGCAAGCCATGTCAGGGTTGCGTGTAGTGCACGACTCCTTTTTTGCTTCGTATAACAAAATACATTGAATATATATATATATATATAAAATGTTTCGTAGAATAACTACTATCAAACAAATATGAAATTGTGTGTAACACGATCCAGGATTAGTGTTGCGTATACTGAAAGCTAATATAGTGGTGCGTGTAGTGCAGGATAATCTTGGTGTATCATACAATAGAAGATATGAAAGAAATTAAAAAGAATATATCTTATAAAATATCGGGTTATTACACTCTCCAGAAAATATAGATATCATATTGTAGTCATAACTCCATCTATTGTGCTCTTAAGTTGTTATGAAACATGCATTGTCCAAAGAAAAGGTATCATTTTAAACTAAATGTTTCTATTTTATTTATCCCTATGGTACCTCAATAACAACGTCATACGTGATGTTATAAAAGTATAGTATACTTAATGTGATTAGATTATATTATGTTAATATATCACCCAAAATCCATCTATACTTTAATTAAAAGAGAAATCAATAAATCGTTCATGTGTATTTCATAATACGACATCGCGAACCGGTATAATTCATTTTCCTTCACCAAAACTAATGGAATGTGATAATAATATAATTATTGTTCATATAAGAAATCAATGAAATATTTCTCATTATAAAAAATATAATATATCATTTACAATATAACCTTTCAATGCAAGGAAAAATGATAACGTCGTTAATGGGTATGTGTGAACTATAACTTCCACGAAGTGATGTGATTCATCTTCATCACCATATTACATGTATAATATATATATATGGTTATCTTTTAAGAAAATAAATTATATATATGATATTATTATCATTATATAATTTTAAATTTTTTTTAAACTTATTCAAGGATGATCATTGAAAAACGGAAATGATACTCTTGCGTACGTACAACTAACCATCTCTATGATTATAAAGTAGTTAATATTTAAAATAAATATTTCATTGATGGATTGAAATTTATAATTTAGTTATAAATTTGATATTTATGATATTAATATTACTCTTGATATTATTTACTAATGAAAAGTTTTGACTATAGACGTAATACCAATGTCATTTTGGACTCAAGAATAGAATATTTTCAAAATGACTGATATGAACACAAATAATTAAGTAATAATTATAACATGTTAATAAGTGATATAAAGGGAATAATAAACTTGAAATTGGTTATAAGGAATAAAATAATCATCTGATGTTTATTAATTACGGTGATGAAAAAAATTCACGACGAGTCAGACTCAATGTAGGGTACACTATCTCTATC
Source organism: Viscum album (assembly GCA_963277665.1). Taxonomy (NCBI): domain Eukaryota; kingdom Viridiplantae; phylum Streptophyta; class Magnoliopsida; order Santalales; family Viscaceae; genus Viscum; species Viscum album. Next base: position 1,252,322,209 of record OY728157.1, on the reverse strand, counting down.
TCCATTCATTAAGACATATTTTGATTTTATACAGCCACATTCATTAATGAGGTTTATATACAGGCCCATTAATATATCATATAATTAATTTATTTTTTAATCATGTTATTTTATGATTTTTCAAATGATTTTATCTTATAGGAGTTGTGATTTAAATGTTGAATGTGTTATGGAACACGTTGAATGTTTATGGATGTAATTTAAAAAAATTATCCATGTTAATGTTCTAGACATAAAATAAAGGTTATGAAAAAAATTATGTATATTTTTAATTTCATATAATATATTTGAAAAGTAATTTTGTATGTTCTTTATAACAAACTTTTTGAAAAATGATAAAAATGAATATTCTTTTCTTAATGTATATAAAGACAATGACTTTTCCATAATTGGGTATATTATTTCTTTCTTTTGTTGAAGGACTATATATTTTATTTAATAAATAACCATTTTCCATATTTTTTTATTTCAGGAATTCAAAATTGGATTTTGTTAAGAAAATTAGAATTTTATACGGTTATTTTCTTATTTAGGATTAAAATATTTTTTCAAAGAGATTTATGATGAATGTTATTTATTAATGATATAGTAGATTGACACTAAAAAGGTTAGAAAACTATTTCATATACATGGAGTGTCATGGATATCACTAGGTATGCATGATACATAATAACCTGGGGTGGACTATATAGTTCTAAAGAATCATGTTAGAGAATAACATGGGGTGGCCCACAAAGCGCTTGATCCGCCCAATATAGCATAACATGGGATTAAACAAATAGAATATGGTAATACCATAATAGCTTATTTGTATGACATCTGCATGGTTATTTCAATTGAAGTGTTTTATAAGGGTTTTGAAATTTTTTTCTTATTTGTTGCTCTATGTTATATAAAAGTGTATAAATTTCTTTACATGGGTTTTCAATATATTATTTGATAAAAATGAGTGTCTCGTTATCATTACAATATTTATTATTTCATATTCAAAAGTAAAAATAAAGATAATGGTAAACATTTTATGTTTTTTCATATTTTTATAAACTAATGGTTTTTTTATGTCTTTTACTGAGCATTAGTTATCATACCATGCTTCTAAAATTTCATTTAGAATGATTAAGTGGGAATATAGAAATGTATGAGACCAAGGAGATAATTGTGAATATATTTCAAGAAGGAAAATATTTTTTCTTATAGAGTGGAAAAAAATGGATACCGAGTATAAGTAAAGAATTTTAATTTATGGGAATACTTTTTAGGGGTTTTTATAAATTCAATAAAACTCTAAACTAAAAATATCCATTAATTTGAATTCTAGTTCAGAAACAACAGTATATGTAATGATTAATGTCTGATACTTATAGTCAGTCTCAAATGATGGTTTAAGAAACTATTCCGTTAAGGATTTTTTTAATATCATGAATTAATAAAATTCAATGGAATGTGTGATTTTAAATGAGGTTGAATCTTATGATTCCATTTTTTCATTTCAATTATTCATTTTCAGAATAGTCTTCCACAAAAAAAGAATGAAGATGCATTGAGCTAGTGGAAAATAATTTCCCAAATAGTGGATAAATACCTTGGATATGATATTTTAATTCATGGGATGTTCAAAACATCATTATGTTACACTTACTATTTATCCTTGGGATTTTCAAATTATATGATTATTTTATTTTCATTAGAATACTAAAGACAAATAAAATATTAATAGAATGAAATTAGAAAAATTTAATAATGTTGTCCTTGTGAAATATTTCCAATAGTTTTATTGACATAGGTTGGAAAACAATTCATGGAATTAATGAAAACGGTGACAATTCAGTGGCCTCTTATTAATAAAAATTCATAATATGTTGAAGGTATGTTTGGAATTTTATTTAGGATATTGATTTTAAATGTAAAATATTTTTCTCAGGATTGATACCATGTTTACAATGATGTCTAGAATCTTGAGAATTTAAAATTTATGAGAATGTGGTTTTTGTGAATAAGATGTGGTGATGGAGTTTTCTGACTCATATGTTCCACAATATAGAAAGAGTAAGAAATTTACACTATGGAAGGAAATAAAGAAATCGATAACTAATAAATCTGGATGTGATCCCAAAAATTTATCCATGTATCGAAAAAACATTTCAAGGAATGATTTACTATAATATGAATGTGTTTTTGTTGTTGTCAGTTTTCTTCCATGATTGACTATAATTAAAAGATCACTATATATACAAAGAATGGGGTAACTAATTTACATCCAAAGGTTTTATGTTATAGTTTCAATGAGTTGGGTCATTATTCGATTTTTTTACAACTGAAGTTAAAAAGTATCGAACAATTATAATCATAAACAAAAAGATTCATTAATTTTTTTTCTAATATAGTTGATGTTGAGACATATGGTGATGTAATGGATGCACCACAGAGCTTGATATTTTTTAATGGTTAACGACAATTAAATGCATTTAGAAATGAATTTTGTGGTTTTATGTGACGTTATAATATATGATTAAGGACCTTAATATTTTTGTGTGTGTTTATGTTAATGTATGGATTTTCTTTAAGGAAAAATTTTCCTTTAATTTTTTATATCAATTTTACTGTATTGATAACCATTAATGGTTTATGTGATAATTGACGATTATTATTATTTTTTGTGATGTAAAACATATTTCTAGGAATTTATGAGGATAAAATTGATTTTAAAAAAATAAAAATATATCAATAAATATATTTGATTATTTTAACATCCACTCATGGAATTCCCGAACTTTAGGAAATGTTTTTTAATGAAAAACAATATTCATTTACTTTTATTAATATAAAATCAATAGTCTTTTAGAACATCATATATTTATAGTTTTTTATAGTTTACATTATTATTCCCATATACTATATCACTATTCATAATAACATTATAGTTAGTAATTTCTTCAATTTACATGTATTCTTAAATTGGGCCATGGTATGTGTTATCTAAAATGACATTCGTACATCTATTTCATTATTTTAATATGGAATTATAAATGACCCTTGTTCCGAAATGGGATTTCAAAAACCTTTCCTAGAATGTTCATACCCTAGATACTAAAATCGATTTCAAACAGTAAGGATAAAATTTATTAAATGGGGGATAATGTAACATACTGAGTTATTAAAAACAAAAAAATATGTTTGATATCATACATGATACGCCCCATCAATGTTAGATAGATATCAAAATAATATTATTTAATATGATAGTTGTCACATAATTGTATGAATGGTCATTATTAATATGATTAATAGAATTTTCAATATATTGTTTAAAAATTTATATATATTTAATTCTTTTGTTGAAAAATTAATTAAATCATAAAATAAAACCCTTTTTAAAATGAATGGAAGTGTTTTTCTGAAAAACTATTAAAATCAGAACAATTGTGGTTTTACACTGATAAATAAAATAAATCAATCTTATTGTATTTATTGATGAAATTTATAATATAAAATATAGTATTTAGAATTAATATTTTGTGTTTTATATACATGATATAAGAAAGAATCCAATTTTTCTCATGATAGATTTATTTTTCAAAATTTTAAATTTTCCTCCATTTTATTGTAAAATTGTTTTATATCTAATAATATACAATATTAAAAAAATTATTTTTAAAAAATAACTTCTTCTTTTATTTTGTAACATCAAAATTTAATTTTGTTAATTTTTATTCATGTTTCATGTTTTGAGGAATTATAAGAAAAGAATTTTAGTTGGGGAAAACATTTTCATATAAAAAATATATAGTTAACAATTATTTATCTGATTTTTTTCTGTAATTATTTATATTTTATATCTTTTAATAAAAATTAGGTCATTTTAATCTATTTCTCATTTAAATTGGAAATAAAAACATTCTGAACATTTGAAAATATTTACTTTAAAAATCATATTGATTCGTCCCATCTAGAGGGTTAATTTTAAATTAATATCTTAAAATTATATGATTTCATTTTTTAAAGATCTATATATGTGATATAATAAGTTCAAAATTTATAAAAAATATACCTTTTATTTTTGGACAATTTTAATATCAATATTTTTACTTCTTTGTTACCACGTATAAGATTAAATTTTTCAATTAAAGGAATAATTAATATTATAATATAATAAATATTATAAAAATACCCTAAAACATGTAATAATGTTTCTCAATGAGTTATTGTTGAAACAAATCTTAAATGGGGAGATTGTATGTCCTCTTTATTCCATATTGATGACATTAAGCTATTTATAGTATTTTATTTTTATGAATATTCAATGATGTCATTATTATGTATTAATAATAATACTATTAATAATATTGGATAATGTATAATATTTTTTTGTGAGTAATAATTATTTTAAAATATATTTTTTAGTATTTAAATTTATAAATAATTTTTAAGAGAGAAAAAACTATTTTAATGGATTATATAATGATGATGTAGTAATTGTTTAATATATAGAAATTTAAAATAAATGACATTTAAAACATTAAAATAAAAATAATTTGATGTAATTAATGTCATAAATGAATTTAAAATATTAAATTTACATGATACTGCTTTTTTGGAAGAATTGGTTCTAATTTATATTGTTTTAATGATATTTTTAAAATTTCAAAGAATGAATTGTTACAAAAGAGACATTAATTTTATTTTAAAATAAATAAAATATTATTAAATGATTTGATATTAATAAATATATAAAAAAATTATTTTTAAAAGTTTTAATCTATTATAATTGATCCATTGATGATTACTTATTCATTTTATAGTAACTATATTAACCCTGAAAGTGTAAACACAAATATATCATTGTAAGAGTTAAATAGTTTAATTAAGGGTAAGTAATAAAATATAAGGATACGAAATTATTAAAAAAATCAAATTTTAATTAGATTTATTTATTTCAACCAATAATCATATTTTATTATAAAGAAATCATCTTTGATTCTATTTTAATTATAAGATTAATTTATATTATTTTAGGATTTTAAAATAATCCAAGAGTCTCCCTCTCCAATCATAAATATGGGTGCAACTTATTATATTTTATTTACATATAAAACCTGTTTTTTATAGAAATATCATTGAAAATACATCCTGATAGACCCACATCAGAATATGGTTCTATTATTTATATAGAACACAATTCATAGTGGTCTTCTGGTGTTATGAAAAAGTTATTGTTCAATGAAAATGTTACATTTTTTATCAAGAGTTTCAATTTTATTTCATCTTCTACATCCGTAGAATATCATTTAACCATGATGAAATATTATCTATAGTATTCTAAATATAATAAAATGTTATTATCTTAATAGGATAACCTATATCCATCTCCACTTCTATCAAATTAAAAAATAATTAATCGTGTGTGTGTATGGCAGACTACCACCACGCAAACCGTTATAATCTATTTTCCAAATCCTTCTCTAAAGACTATATTTAATGGTGTAATCTAAAATTATATATGATATTCATGACACATTTATTATTATTAAGAGATAATATATCGCTTATGTTATTACCTATCTATGTAGGGAAAAATAATATCACCATTCATTCGTACATGTGAAAATGGCCTCCATTGAAAGATGAGATCTATTTTTCATCACCATATAATATTGATATTATATATATGTATATTTTAATAATTAATAAAATATATATATATTTATTATCATTATTTAATGTTAATTGTATATTTACCTTCTATCTATAATGATCATGGAAAAATCGAAATGTTACTCCTTGGTACAAATGACTTAACGTCTCCATGATTATAACATGGTTCATTATTCATAACCACATTTAATGGATGAATTTAAAATTATATTTTATTTATGATGTTTATTACTATTTCAAATATATTATAGTAGATATGATATTATAATGAAAAATTTTTACTATAGACTTCAGAAAAGAGTTATTTTGGACTCTAGTATACAATATTTTTAAAACATTTGATGCGAACATAAATAATTAAATAATGTTAAAATATAATATTAAGTTATATAAAAGAAATAATAAATATGAATAATTTTATAAATGAAGTAAATAATTAACTGAATTTTATTTTTCTGATTGATAAATAATGTATGGGACAAATCAGACTGAAGGTAAGATACATTGTTTAAATATGCATTAATTGGTGGACAGTTTGATGTTACACACCCAACATATATTATTTTATGTACATATAAACTATACGACGTATTGTTTAAAAAATTAATTTATTAAAATTTTATTTAATGTTTTCAAAAAAATTTATTATTTTAAGGGTATTATGACTTAAATTTTCAATGTTTCATGTGACATATTCTTAAAGATATAATTTCAATATATTTTTTTCCATATAAATTTTCATGATATAAAAAAAATTATAAATGATATTACATGTCTATTTTTTATATCATTGAAATATTTTTAAAAGGATTATTTATATATGTTTTATATTGAATGTTTTACCAAATGAAAAAATGTTTTATTCTTAACATACACAACAAGAATGAATTTTCTTCCACTGTGAATACTATTTCTTTACACCATTTCAAGATAAATTTTTTTCTTAAATTTAAATCCATATTCCCTTATATATGAGATTTTTCATGCTGAAAAATGTTTTTTTTTTTGAAAAATTACATTTTTATAAGTAATTTTATTTTATATGGGATTAAAATATTTTATTAAAGGGTTTTATGATGAGATTTTATTATTAATGATATGATACATAAAGATTATATGAAACCAGTGAGCTTGATATATCTTTTACATGGGTTGCCCAGATAGCACTGTGTAAGCCTGTTACATCTTAATATTGGGGTTCCTGGAAAAGTTCGGGTATTCTTGTTAAAGAAAAACATAGGGTGGCCGAGATAATACTAGGTAACCCATTATAACATAAAATTTGGTGGCCTAGATTGTGCCTGATAATCCCATAATCTCATAATTTTAATTGAACCATATGGATATTTATATTCAGAGGGTTTTTGGTTGTTTTTTGAATTTTATATATATATATATATTATGCTCTAATCCACCAAATGGTGTTTTAACAACTTTTTATGGGTATTAATGATTTTCTATGTTAAAATGTGTCTTTTTTATAGGAAACTTGTTATTTCAAATTGTAAGAAAATTGAAGTCTATGGTAATTTTTTTTTAGTTTTTATATTTTTACAAAACTAATGGATTCCTTTTATATTATAACCATTAATGATATTTTGTGCTCAACCCATGTTTTTTAATTACATGTTGTAGTGTTTTTGGGTAATGAATACATGGATGATATCATGGGGAAAATTTTTTTAGTCATTTCTTATACAGAAGTAGTATTTTATTTTAGAGAGAGTAAATAATTGATTCGTGATATATGATTCCACGTTTTATGTATGGGTTTAATTTTTATAAATTATTCATAATTCTAATAAACTCTAAATTGAATAGATCTATGAATGTGAATTCTAGTTCATGAAAACTAGGAAGTTTAATGATTAATAGTGGCTCTTTACACTTATTTAATCACCAAAGACTCAATTCCAATATAAATTCATAATGGAAACCATACCCTTATAATATCATACGAGAAACCATTCCCATTTAGTATAACATTAACATAAAAGTCTCCATGAAAGAATAGTTGATTTATGAGGAGTTTTCATTCCCATTTGATATAATAAATTCATAAGGATCATAATTCCCATCCAAAATATTTCACATGGGTCGTCATTCACATTTATTTAATTTTTAAAAGTCTTCATGACCGTATGTCATATAATTGATAAAAAACTATTTTCATTAATATAAGATAAGGTATAATCAATTTCTCATTACATTATGTAACGAAAAGGGTGTCACTATTGTCTATTTGATTGGGCGATTTGGGCATACCACCCACTTCTAATAAATTCAATTAACTCTAAGATAATGGTTTTATTCATGATTCAACATAACATTGATCCCCTAATAATTATACTTTTTCATCATTTAGAATTAAAACCACACACTACAATTGGTGCTTCGATACATACTCATGAAGGAAATTTTGGTCTAAATATGGAACACCCAAACAGAATGGATCACATCATGGTTTAAAATTTGTGATTGGAATGGGGTTTTATAATTCATTAGGTTCTAGGAAAGGAAAGGAATTTAATACAAAATACACTTATGATAACACACAAGAAAACTACTTTGTGGGAAAATGGAAAATATTACAAAACATCAAATCTTTTGGAATTTATTATAGATCTTCTATCAATTTCTCTTACAATGTTCATAGTGTATTATCACCCATTAGTTTTTCCCAAATTTGAAGAAATATGAAGAACATATCAACTGTACAAAAACATTTCATATGACCATTCACCAAGATAACTTGATGGAGGGGAAGAGAAATAGAGAAGGGATAAAAAGTAATAAAACATAATGATTTCTATTTAATTAAACTGAATATATCTGAATCGGGCTCCAGATCAACAATTTATCATGAATACTCACTTTTTTGGAGGATATCTCATGTGGAAGGAGGAACACACTACCCAATAGAGATGAGAGGCAAGGAATATGATGGTTATAATTATAAGTCATTAAAAGAAATTTTTTTATTTTTCTAAAATTTCAATGTCCCATGTTTTGTGGTATGGTGTTCAAAAACATGCTTTAACCATGAACATAATATTTCTTAAAGAGGGCACCCACATTGTTTGGAAACATAGTTAGGGAAATAGTGCACTAAATATTGAAATCACATCTAGTAAAAACAAAATACATTCTTTGCATGGTGTATACCCCATTGAACATGGATTGGGAAATCATTGTGCCCTAATTTATACTATTTGTATCCCGTCATAGTTATAGACAACTATGTGGCCTTCCCGCATAGTTCCCCCCAACCATACAAGTGGTCTTTATTCAAAAAATATGCTTTTGGTCACTAATCAAGCCCCGAACAAAACTAAAACCCCAATGAACTCATTAAAAATCCATATTAGATCCTTAATAGTGAAATATAATATATTTATATGGATTTGTAACATTGATAAAAATCTATTTCCAATATATTTCCACAATATGAAGAACTAATCACCATGTTAAACTTCCAATGGTAGTAAAACTCCATTTGAGAACATCACGGGCCCTAGAGCACATCTGTCATCCTCCTACTCTAATGTGTTATCATGTACTCTTTTGTCCTATTATAAAAGCCTCCATAATTGGATATACTGGCCTCAATGATCCATATTCCTTTGTTTAACGAGTCTTAAAGTATATGTCATAGAAAAATAATCATCATATATCTCATTATCCTCAAGATCAGAACCTTGATAAGGGTCAAAATACTAATGGATAATCATGGAAATATCACAAAAAGTGTGAATTGAAAAGTACTTATAAGGTAATAGAAAAAATAGGTTGTCATACCAACTCTCATTTAAATAACAAATATACAAAAAAAAGTGAAGTGATAACATCCCATTCGTTCAAATCTATTAATTAACAACTATGTGTTATAACAGTAAGAACACACCATCCCAAAACACAAACTTTAGAGATAATAAATGGAAAATGGTATATAATTTTTATTTATAATTAGAAATATAAATAAATTTTCTATTTAGATAGACCTAAAATTAATTCTACTAAATGAGAAAAAGATATGGTAGCACTATCGATCCTGCCTCTAACCATTTTTGGGGTGAACGATGTGACCTACCATATAGAGCCTCATAGGGATCCACTTGAATTGGCTCTTGATAACAATTATTGTAGTAGATCCTATAGATACTGATATTATTCTCCTATGATCTATTGATTTCACGTATGCATTCTTGGATCATTTTTTATTGATCTTAAATAGTCTGTTCATACTGACCATCAGTTTAATGGTGGACGGTTGTGATAAAAAGCACCTATGTACCCACCACCTTCTTCAACCCCATCAAGAACCTAAAAGTAAAATGTCCAAGAAAATATATAAATTTATAATGAGGGAATCCTTTTATCGATATAATACAACAATCATATAATATTTCCAACTCATCAACTATGAATGTCTCCTGGAAAGGTTTGAAGTCAGATACATATATAAGTTGATCTACAAATACCCAAAATGTGTCTCTACCTCAGAGTAACAATGATAATATAAAGAAAAAATTCCATCGAATCATCCTCCCATTTATGTTATACAACCGATAAGGGATATTGTAATTTTATAGGTCTTTGTTACTCATTCATCACCTACTCACAAGTGACACACCTGGTGAAACAACATATTATTTGAAACTTCATGCCTTTCGACCAATTCGATCAGCACATGTCACAATATATATTGGAGACACCGACGTGTATAGCCCACTATGAATCATGAGACTCATACATTAAAACCTCTCTCATATCATTGCAAATCTAATTAATCTCTTATATATGAAGAATGTTTTCAAGATATATATAGGAAATTATGGAGGCGAAGCATCACCTGCAACACTATCTCATAGGACCAAGCCTTCTCGAACTAAAAACTAGCTCATTGTAAACTTCTACAGACATGAAGAGGTCACCGATAGCAATACATGTGCGGACTCTCAAAAATTTTCATTAATAATTATGAGATTCTCAGAAAATATATACAAAAGTGTCCATTTTCTAATTGCCTCGTGAAATGCATGTTTTTGAATCCCCCTGCTATGAGAATTTACAATAGTATTTCTTATCATTGGCATGTAAGAAATATCGATGTGGAAGGACTGAAGATATTGTAACAATCTTCGCATCATGAGATTTATGTATCATTGTGTAAATATATACCAGAGGCTCTTGTGGTCTATAATCATCACAAAACACACTCCCACTATGTAATTCCTCCATCAACTCAAAAAATGTACAATAACTACCAACTAAATATAATCCACTATGATTTGGCAAATGATGCTTCATCTTCCATGAATCATTCAAAACATATCCATCCTTCAACATCAAAAAATCCCCAAGGAAAATTCCTTATTCCTCAAAGAGCAGTGTGTAGAATCTTGAAGGATCTAGAAGAATATGAAATGGATTTATGGTAATCCTTCATTTCATCTCCTAAATATAATTCTTCTTGGATTCTGACCATAGGATCGTGACACACATTTTTTGTTGGAGTTGTATAAGGTGAATAAAGGCATGATAATTCGTGTATAAAATTTATTTAGTATCTAGATAGGCATAAGAAACATAGTATATAAAATATATACTTTGGATCCTTATAGATAACCACAACACTCACCTTCTCTATGTCAAAAAAACCCATTACTCTTAGAAAATAAGTCCCATCAGTTGTAATTATTAGATATATAAAGGTCCTAAAATGATATTATCATAATAATTAATCCTACTCAATGTATTAAAAATGATTAAAATATGAGTGGCATGGTCAATATATTTTTGAGAATACTGTAAAGAGTCATTTAAGAAAACCTTGAATATGAAATCTAGATAGGGTTGAAAACCCATATATATAAAATCCCAAAAGATGAAAGTAACTTCTGTAATATGAAAAGGTAAAATAAGATACACACATAACCCATGCAGACTATAAGAAGTTGTATGTGGAATTTATAAATGGCGCTCACAAATTCGATGAAATCCCAGTATCAAGTCAACATTTAAAAACACCCACTCACTTGATAAGTAGTAAAAAAGGTCATATATCAATGTAAATAAATAGTGGTTTTTAAATTAATTCTAATTTTACTTCTAGTAATCCACAAAAATCCTAAGGGGTCCATCTGCTTTGTTTTCTAAAAGGACTGGAAAACCATAGAGAGTTGTACCAATATATATAATATTATTGGCTTCTAAATCTTATATCTTCCAATTGAGATCCTACAACTCATTATTATCCATCTAAAAATTAGGAATGGATACCATCGAGGATCTAGGAACTAGATTTGTAGTAAAAACAACCTCAATCTGAGGAGGTATTCTAGAAACGTAATTATGGAAATCATATCTAAATCAATTGAATATATGATTTAACTGAATATGATGTAGTGCCCAATCATCTATAATAGGATAGAAATCTGGGTGATCACTCCACGTTGCCCAAGATTCTATAGTCCATATCTACTCGTAAGGACAACCCACTCACCCTTATGAATATAATTTTTTCTTTATGGTAATGTGAAGAACACCCTCATGTGATAATGATGTACATATACATTGCAAATAATCTTCCATTCCATCATGAGAAAGATATCATGAATATCTATAATATAGAATAAGTGGTTCCTAGGGAATAAATCAATTCCTACCCCCAGAGTATAGTCCCTGCACTAGCTTACAATCTCTGATAGTTTACACCAATGCCTATCATGTGTCATCACACCATAAGAGTACATAAAATGATGTCCAAGACTCTTTACAATAGACATGATTATGAAACAATATGATTCACCAATATTGTATAATATTAATTAATATTAGAGTATAGTATGATATTACAACGAACTAATAATGGCCGGATATCCTTCTCCTTCTATATAGAAACACATATTAGATATCGCTAGATCCTCGGCCATGTTCTATAACATGACTACCTGGAGTGGTTCTTCTTTGATGGTATTGTATATTTGTATCTTGGATAAAACAACCAAAAACTCATCCTGGGCCTATACTCTGAGTATTACACTAGATACCAACATGTAGAGGTGTTACTAAACCCTCTCTTAAAGGTGGAGCTAGAATAAATCAAATCCCACTGACAACATATGGAATGTCCCAATTGAAATGTTATTTTTTTACCTATCATAGCCTTGATACCTGATGACTTATTTTGGACACTGGGTATTCTAATTCCTAATAATCATAAACTAATGAAATTCAATATAACTATTTGTGGTTGTCAAATAGCTTCTTCATCTTACTCAGTCAGACTCGAAGCATTACTTATGACTACTTGTACATCCACTACCATGTTTGGGTTATGAACCTTCATAACTCACACCATATACTTTAGTCAGGTTCCTCGTAGAGATAAGGGTCTGGTTAATAATATTATATACAGTATTTATTTTACAAAAAATAACTAAGTTCTAATATTATTCTTTGTTCCATCCCAAAATAATCTCTCTTTCATTGGATAACCAGTCGTATGGATAGGTATGATACACTAATTCATTGAAAAATGAGATAAATATTCCATACAAGTCTTCAAACCCTACATCATGTACATGAAATCCCTAGTACGATTGGACTTTAGTGTAACTGGGCTGAAATAGGCATGAAACAAGACTATTTGTCCAAAGAGGTTTCTTCTAGTTACCGAAAATCTTGATTTAGAATAATCCACTTGTGTCTAAGGGATCCTCAAATAATATAATTAATAAGATTCAATCTCATCAAATTTGATTTCTTCCTATTCTATATTATATACATGAAAGTTTTGATCCATAAATCTGTAGCATTTGGTCCGGCATCCACAAAACATGTGGGTGGATGCTAATGATGGAAGTCCCTTGTCAACTGTCCCATTCAACGATTAGAGTGAGAATCACCCTGAATCAAATGAATAAGATATATGAAGTCTCGTAGAATGCGGGAATCATTAAACACATTATGAAAAGAAACTGGAAAAACTTGAGTCACTATAGAAGGTGTATCTAGAATTTTACGGACCACCAACATTGGAGTAGGGACGTCCCCACCATCCTAGAGATCAACATGAGTACTTCGGGGTAGAATTACTCTATAGATGTCATGCACACACCTCATATGGGGTTAATTTGTGATATCACCACAGAAACATATGTATGATAGGTAAAAGAAATTTTATGATCAATCACACCCCTCTCCCTGCTCAATGAGTTAGGATTTGATGATAATATAAAATTATATAGAACAAAAAATATTATATCTACTTCCCACTACAAAGGCCAAGAGTATATCATGATCTAAATTTTTCCATATTTAATATCATTATATATATATATATTTATATTTCAATTAATCATTATGTTGTTGACCAAAAGTTTTTACCATGTCCAATCTATAATGTCTCATGAGCCTTTTGAACAGAAATATTGTGTCTTGTTAATCAATATAATAACACATCTTAGTTCTTGCAATAAGTATTTCATGACTCAATATTCCATAGTTGAATTCTTATGATGACACCATATCCTAATATAGAAAACACTATTTAGGTCATGGAGGTAACTCTAAGAACCAATAATATTTTTCTCAGTCCATAAAATGAATCATTATCCATTATAATTTATATTTTTAACATCTAAATCAATCATGTATATTCTAAGCATTTCAATCAACAATTTTCACCTATATAGTGTGTAAAATGCATGCAATGTGTATTTCCTAGATAATTTCCAATATGATGCATGCTATATGCTTCCGTTATCTCATATTATTGGGAAGAAGATATAATAGATTCCTCAATTATTTCTATAATTATATCATAACTCATGTGAGTCACAAAAGAGTTAACTAAATTCAACCGAAATAATAAATATATTGAGAATGTAAATTTAAATTCAAGGAAATTAAAATTTTCTCTATAGATGGGCTTGATACTCCAAGGAATACCCCATAACCAAATCCCTATCCCTTTATAATATCTAGTATATTATCTAAAAATTATAATGTAGTAAAATAATTATTGATACCACATTGTGACATTGTGGCCCTGGAATCCATGAAATTGTGTGCCGATCTGAAATGCTCACATGGCCTCGTTCACATATCCTCGATTGAAAAATGATATTAACTAGTATAAATAGACTATGTGTGTCCATGGGGAGGCTATACCCTCATTAAAATCTTAGTATAGTGGTAAAATCAATAGACATGCAGGGGAATCTTTAAAACATATTGGACAAAAAAAGTATATAGAATCAACAAAGCACAAATAATTAATACATAGCTGAAAATTGATCATATAAAATTGATGATGATTTCATGTATCAATATATATATAATACACCGACACAATTAAGAATTAAATTCATTACGTACAAAATAAAAAAGTACAAAAAATAGAAAAAATTATATCCATGAATCTCAGGCTCTTGGACGATCATCTTCTGCCACCTCCTTCTTATATCATACACGTAGTCACATGTACATTATTGAATGATTACCAATATATATTCTCGCAATAATGATGATTTATCGGGTACATTATGCATCCCAGATATGGTGTGAGACAAATCTCATTAGGAATCCACAAATTGTTCTTAAATAAATCAAGTCATTGTATACAATATTCTAGTGTGAAGGCATAATAACATAATGTACTAAAGACAAATGTTAATGTGCCAAAAATGGTTACTAAAATGAAAATTGGCTTACAATACCCACATTAGACCATGTTTGAATAAATTCGAAGAACTAAAAACGTATGAAATGCCTATATTACATTTATATGGTACTTTATGTCTAGTATCATAGTAGTAAATGGGATTTCTTTCCCTTTATCATAGTATTATCCCAAGGATCGTCATGCCCATATTGAATCACAAGGGAATCCATGGACTTATAGTATCAAAATTGATTACATTATCATAAAGTATCACAATGAAGGATATGGTCCTATTATATCACAATGAACAACATACCCATATATTATCACATTATCATAAGAGTATCAATGACCACATATTTTATCTATGAAGTGTTAGCTTAACCATTTGTTATAATAAAGTCTAGTATTTCTCCAAGCCCATTCCATATAATTCACAATTTGTTTCATGGCCATTAATTATAATTATTAATGGTCTTCATTCCCTTATATCGTATCATTGATAAACAGACATTGGCATTAATACAATCCATCATATAATCAATTTATCATTTACATTATATAATGAATGGGGAGTAACCATTGCCAATTTAATTATGTGAAACAGTCATACCACTAACATATAATCAATTCAATTTTTATATATAATGGATGTTATCCATGTTTCAAAAAAACCCAGATACATTAAAAAAATTATAAATTAAAATTAATACAACTCAAATAATAGGTTCATTGGATAAATAAAAATGAAGGAAAATTAGTCATAAAGAGGGAGGACCCAAAAGAATGGATCACTCCAGGATTGAACATTATTGATATGAAACAAGTTATTAAAAGTCATTTAGTTATATTAATGGAAACATATTAATGGATGTTTCTTTCTAGAAGCATGCATGGTCAAATAGACATTTCACACAATTTCACGTATTATAAAACATTGAATCCTTAGAAATAATTTATATAACATCTACCTCATACTAGTAAAACTATCCATGTCCAATATAGTCTTTATTATTGGTATGTGCTGGATGAAATATTTTTAATGGATCAAAACCCATAAAATAGAAAATATGGGGATGTACATCAACAAATCTATATAGGAAGTTAAATAGAGAATCGATAAAATTTAAGTAACATCATCTGTGTGGATATCCGATGAAACGAATGGAATAATAATGAGAAACCGGATAATAGAATTATCATGAAGCCTTGATTGTTTTGTATGAGGGAAAAAATTAGAGGAGGATTCCCGCACCCATTTGAAATGTCAGAAACAGAAGTGGATGGTAAAATTATAATTTTTTAATGGAAAAGAATTAATTTTCCCATGTTTTCTGGGTCGCCTGGTTTTACTGCAATATTTCACAAATTTTGAACCAACAGTACCCCTCCCACTTCTTAATGAGGGAACCTGCATGGTTAGGCCACACAGTTACGGGAATCATGTAACAACAGTGCATATCACATTTTCTAGAAAATGAAATCATTCACCCATATCCATGAATCCCTCGGTGTGTGGTTAAGGAAACATTTTTTTCCATATTTCTACTCTATACCACCACCATATATTTATGGATAACCTTGCACCCTACCTCACATGGTTCATCATAATTTTCCACTAATAATTTTTTCCAAAAAATGTGGGTTCTAGAATCCGAATAATCCCAAGACACCCATAAAAACTTTTTTCAAATTAGTCAGACATATCATATCCATAATAATGAATCAGAACTAATTTTAAAGGATTCATATATAAAGTATAAAATTGGGTTTTTATTGTGATAATAATTTAAATGATGGGAAATCTCATTTTACTTATAAACCCCAGCTAATAACCTTTCACACCTCCTTGGTAACATATCATGAAATCTATTTTTTCTTTCCCTCTACTAGCCTTAATGACCATACCAAATGTATTGACTAATTTAAAGCACATATCAAGCCCCCAGATCCACATATATTACCAGCCAAATCATTAATACAACTAAGATAGTTCAGGGGAATTGGTGTAGAATCATATTCGCATATGTACAATTATATAGAATATACCCATTATTTTTACACCAAAAATAATATAACCATGGTGGTTTATAACTCTTAGTCACGTTTCACTTATATTGAAATATTTTATTATCTCATCCCCATCAAATAATTCATATACCACGTGGTATCATTACAATATTTCCACCTAATAATCACCAAAAAATCTCAATATAAAGATATTGATGGGTCAAAATTATTTATTCAACACATTGCATCATTTATTTTGAAAATAAACATCCACTTATTTATAAATATATACTCCTCTTACTTTTTTACAGCAGATGTTTATATAATACATTTACAGAAGTATTTAATTTACCATACATAGAAAATAATATCTGTCATATTGAGTTTTCAAATTAGTTTTACATGTACTATATTCATGAAATATATAATATCAATTTTCATGGGATATATGTTTATATATATATGAATATAATGTATAACAAAATTCTATTAGATTATGAATTAACCTATCTAATAGAGAAACACAATCATACGAAGGAATAAATACTCCCATGGATATAATTTCTAAACCTAGCGAATGTAAAATAATTATAAATTCAACTAGAAATACATAAATTATTTTTCCTTATAGAATATTTAATAATTACATTTGTTCATTTTCAGGACCAAAATTAGATAGAGAAACTACGAGGAAACATTAATGTGAAGAGTGTTCTCCTCTAATGTCATTGTAACCACCTCACACACATAGACACAGACACACACACCCACACATATATATAGAATATAGACATTGGGTGTTTTCATATTAATATATTATATATATGATAAGGATATTGATTTTTAATCTACATGAATACATGATTTCTCATCATCAATTATCTTAAGTTTCTACGATGTTTTTTGTAACATACTATTACTTGAATGGTCTCCATTGTAACTTTTATAATTTGTATTTTATTATACATCTATGTGAATAATTTTGGAAAATAATTTAAACTATTTTTATTATTTAATAATTGTTTTTAAAACCTAGTGTCATCATGGGATTTTCAGGTCTATGAATATATAGGTTATCAATTACACTGTCTTAGGGTTCCTAGGAATGGGGTAAATAAATTTCACCCAATCTTAGTATCAATGGTTTTCATGGGTTTATAGGATATACCTTTTTAGTTATTCTAAATCTATGGAGACCAAAAATAATTGTTTCTGAATTCCATTAAACATTTTTTAAAATTGTGGATATTCCGTTCATAGTGTTTCTATTTATTTTTTATATGATCTTAATAATTTTTTTATTTACATATTTTTAATGAATTTTAATTATTATATGAAGTTATAAAATATATTTTATTATTATTTCTAAAAATTATATATTTTATAGTGTAAATTATATTGGACTGGTTATTTATTTGATTACATTAATATAATGGGATAGTAATGACTATAAGTTTTATGTTTTAACTAAAATTTAACCAAACTTGGTTTGAAAAACATGATCTTTCAATTCTTTTTAATTATTCATGTTTCTAATTTTATAAACTATTACTATAACATAATTATTATAGAAAATAGAATACTTCTTTTATGATGTTAGTTTAATAATTTCAGATATTAGAGAATATCAATCTACAAGAACACATATATTTTATTCATTCAATTATATATACTGTATAGATTGCAACAAGTAAATTTTTTAATAAATAGAGTATTGGATACTTTCTTCATTCTCACATGATATTAAAACATTTATAATAATAAAGTTACAAGATTAATTTGAGTTGAAATGTTGGAATTTCAATATAATAATAAAGACAGAAATAATGATTTTATACTCAATTAAAATAAATTTATATAGTAAAATTTTGTTCTATGAATCTTCAAATAATATTTAGATGATTTTATAGGTTACTCACATTAAAACAACCAATGTTATTTAAACTAGATAATCTTTGAATATAAAAAATTAGGTAGTTTTATATTTTCCCATAGAGAATCGTTTTCCAATATGAATCAATCAAATATGAAAATTGTTAATTTTCAAAAATCTATTTTATATAAAGGCATACAAAATGAATTGTTGGTTGAAATAATTATTCATATAATATAATATTAGTTAAATAAAAAAATATACTCATTTATTGTATAAATAACATTACAAAGTTGAATTTTAAATTCTTAATTGGAACTCTATTGAAGTATGATATAACATTGAATAGTCTTTATAAATATGTTAAGAATAATAATAGAGTATATTTTCCTTCATCTTCTATAGTAGTTAAAAATCAATATTATTGGAAAAAAATATGGAATATTCTAAGATAAATAATGTAAATATTGAGAATGAAAATCATTATTCATAATATTTTGATAGTAAAAATTATATTATTTATAAAATGATTACTAATATTTAGGGTAATAATTATTTTAGATTCAGGTACAATATTACTCTTACAAAATCAGTGACAATAAGGATGCACCTGGGAAGATTTGTAATGAATTTGGGAACCCGATTTAGAAAAGAAGATATTTTATGGGATTGAAGTTAAAGGATAAAAAATACATGAATTCATGAGATTTATATTAAAATAAATGGAATATATATGCAAAGCCTTTTAAATATTGTAGTGCTATAGGGTGAGATAGTTATTATAATAGTTTAGTCATTAATATATATCTATATATGAAAAATAATGGTTTTGTTGTAATTTTGAATATTAATTAATGTTTGATGGAAGAGTTATATAATGATTCTTTAAAAAATAATCATATAATGAAAATAATATTGTCTCTATTAATGTCTATAATACATTCTATATAAAATAAAAATATTTTTCACTTGATGGTAAAGATTTATTTAAATTTAGTGAGGAGGATTCAAGACGTGAAATGATTTTGTAATAAATAATCTTATGGATTTTGAAAAATATGAAAATTATAATAATGAATATGAAAAATATATTTCCAAATTTCAAAAAAATCCATAAATTTTTTAATAATTACTACAGAATTAGATAATAAATCTAGTTCAACAATACATTTTAAATATATGAATTTGATTACAAAACTAAATTCATAAATTTTTGCATTATTTCTAAAATAGATACCATTTGTTTAGAATGCTAGAGTGGTAGAAATAGAAAGGAAAAACGATATTTGTAGACTCTTATTACTTTTGTAATACAGAAAATAATAAATTTATAAATCCTTGTTATCTATATGACACAAAAATGTTTAAAAAAATGTGGTTTCCAAATTCCTTATTTTTTAAAAATTCCCTACCAAAAAACAACATCCAAACAAAAAAATTTGGATATAATTAATGTATAAGAATATATAACATGTCATACATCGACACCAGACATTCTAGACATATATCAAAAAAAATATTCATTTAGAATAATATAAATATGTATGGTGGTAACCTCTATTTTTCAGATAATTCTCAATTATAAATATAAAGTACTTGTGATATAGTTCATCATAGAAAATACGTAATTTAAAATATTTTTTTTCTAAACATAAGAACAAACTCAATATGAGGACTCTATTATGTTATTATGGATAATTTTTCTTATCTTTTGGAATGATAAATGTAATTATAAAACATGAAAAGTTATGTTTATTTATTATGCCGATATTCATGACAATGTTTATACACATAACCTAAAATACATCAGCGACAATGATCTACCTTGTTTTACAAAAGTGGATTATTGCTAATTTTTATATATAATGTTATGGCATTAAAATTTTAAAACATAAGCCAAAAATTAAATTAAATTACTAGTTTGTGATTTACCATAATTAAGTATTAATTATTATAATGATAGTAATCTATGTCAATTTGGAATGAATCAGATGTAACGAATTAAATCTATTAATAATGTTTCAACATATATATTTTTTATATTTATTTTATATAGATTTATTTTTATAATTAAAATGTATATTTATTGGGGTAAAATACAATTTATATGTCTTAGTTGATTACTAAACAAGATATACATTAGTTTATTTTTTAGAAAAAAATTCAAAAAAGTTTTTTTTTCTAAATTTTTTAGTCAGAATGTATAGCCTAGTCCTTATTATTAAAAAATAAAAATAAATTCAAGTTGGGGTTATATGGGGACATACCAACATTCATGGCCTCTTGTGAAGAATAGAACACTCAAATATCAAATTCACTCTGGTAGGAGGGACAATAACCAATATACAAGTCAGAATCGTAATATAATGTCCCATTTGACCTAATAACCATAGTTTTCATTGAATTTAAGAAGAAAAATATTTTTAATATAATTTAACATCCTCTATAGTTTTTCATAATTTTTGTAAAAATGTTTTTATTTGAAATTCAATGAATATATATAATTTATATAAAAAATGAATTAATTATTAACAAGTGTTACAATCGACATGAAGAAATTAATTATGATAATATTATTTCTCTAGTCGCTACACATGAACCTAGTCATATAATTTTATCAAATGCACCATTCCTAGATTACATGATTTTTCAAATAGATGTGATGTATTAATTTCATAATATAATAGGCCAAGAGGATATTTATGTAGAAATACCTCCTAGTTTAAAAAATAAATAAACTCTAGATAATTTATTTACTCATAATATGTCCCTTATTGGATCTATATAGGCCTAAAGAGATTTATATGACTTATTAAGTAGGTTTTATATGAAAAAAATTTTGTTATAGGGGATACATATCCCACTCTATTGATAAATTTTTTTTAATGAAACATTAATTGTTCAATAAAATTATCTTAAATAGTATTTCTCTCCAAAACACATTTCAATTCCTTTTCAGTTTTATAAAATTGTTTTTTGAAATGGGCTTGATGGGTGTGGTAACTATATTAAATTTATTTCAAATTCCTAAAAACATCATAATAAATGTTATATGTAGAAATACTTATATAACAATGTGCATAATTTCTTTTGAAATCATAATTATAAATTTATTAGTAATCATAATGAAATATAAAAACAAATCAACATGTTGAATAAAGGAAACCATTTAATCCAAAGCCATTTATATGAATGATTGATAATATACAATGCCTTATATATATTCGATGAGACATAATGTTTTATATATTCTATTATGGATAATTATAAGATTCTCTAAAAGATCCCAAGTCTAACAATGAAAAATGATTTTTTTCTTCATCTATTGAAAACTATGGATCTTGGATTATTTTACTCTTATAGAAAATATTTCGATAAAAAAATCAAAGGGCAAGTTTTTTAGAGGAAAATGGATATAAAATTTCAATGGGAAATTTTATTTATAAGGAGATTGTTTAATGTCTTGGTTACTTGTGAAACATAATTCATTAACAGTTTTATCCTCTGAATCTGAATATGTGGTAACTGGATGGTTTTGATCTAATATGAATTGAATGAAATACAAAATATCTTATATGGGATTTTTTTTTAAAAAAAATCAGTATTTTTTAGTGAAATTTTTTCATATGATTTAGAAACAACACACCACATTTATCACATGATAAAACATATATATATTACATCATTTCATTTAGATCAAATAGAAAAATCTGATATTTTGTTTCAATTCATCAGAATGAAATAAAAAAGTACTAATATTTTTTAGAACCCCATAAAATATAATATATTTTAATAAATTATTTTTTTGGAATAGTAAAGATAAAAATTTCATTTATATATTTTTTAATAATATAAAAATAATTAAAAATTAATAAAAATGTTCCTGACAATTATTAATTTCCTAAAATGGTTTTAAAATTTGATTCCATTTTCATTAAAAAAAATTCATTGAAAGAGATATAATAATTTTTTTGAGATAAAAAATTCCACTAAAAGTTATTCTATCAATATTACTCCTAAATATTTCAATAAAATTATAATTCTTTTAGAAACCATAATGTCCATATGACTAGCTGAACCATAGTTGGGGACAATTATAAATTTTCCACTAATAGGTATATATCTAAATCATTCTTATAAATTTTTCTTATATTATATATATAATATTTTATGATTTGATATATTTCAAGAAAAAAAATTCAAACACTTTTTTTCTACATATATATTATCATTTTAAAAAATAAAACCAGTAAAAATAATATCAAGAGTTCTTGTATATTTTAATCATTTAAAAATTTCATGTTATCTATTGATGAAATGTTATGTTCATTAAATCAATATAAGTGTTTCATTCCGAGATAGTTCGTCAAACAAAGATGATCCACACATCTCATTATTTTTGTGTAATGTACAATTTTGTTACCAAATACTCACCAATGATGTGATTTCATTGGACAACCCTAGTGTACTGATTTACCTACATCTAATATTCTTCATTTTATCCATTACCTTTATGGTTAATCAGTCTATTATAATGGAAGATTCCATAATTTTTTCAAATAGGATGGATGTGATAAATTTTTATATAATGAATTAAGTTTGAAAATAATGACTCCAATCTGAATATTTTTATAATAATTAATTATTTCTAATGACATTATGTTTCTAAATAGAATTATTATCTTAACTATCCCTAGATAGTCAATGAATATTATAATTTTACTGAAATTAGAGAAGTTAGTTGATTATTTTCTTATGACTTTATATCTTTTTGAATGTTAATAAAATTAAATATCATAAAATATCTAAAGTTTTCAAGATAACATTTGATGTTGAAGAAATACATATAACCAAAAAATTTACATTGGGGATCTGGCGTTTTTAAAATTCTACAGATGGAACATCTTTATTGATACATATTATAATATAGAGAATGTACATCAACTATATCTTCAGGAATGAATAGATTCATTATAGGTGACATTTTTTCTTGTTTCATGGAATGGCGCATTGATACTATCAATATTCGGTGTATATATGTTATAAATTTTTTTAAATCATGAGAGATTTCAATATAATGAGTTTTTATCAGTAACGTCAATGAAGTGAAGGTATGATCTATCAAACTGATGATTATGTTCTACCTATGTATCATAAACATGTATTTGTAAAACATTTTTTATGTGATGAAAATAAATAATGATGATACTACATTAAAAAAATTAATATTTTATTAGTTATGATAAAATTAATAAAAAATTTCTAATGTATGTTTCATCAACGGATAACTATTTTTGATAAAAATAAAATAAAATTTTACATCTACTATATATTGTCAAAAACTCAATTAATAGGTTATGTGGAAATGGATAGTTCATTATTCGTCTTCTTTTATTTTATAGAAGATGGAAAATAGTATAAAAATGAATCTTTTGATGCATTTTATTAAATGAAATGTAAAAGTTTTGATAAATCTTATTTTAGTTTAGATTAAAAATAGGAAGTGGATATAAATAAGATACCTAGAAATAATATCCATGAATAAGTAAATAAAATGTTTCCCGCTATGAAATAATAAAAATAAGAATTATCTACGGGGATTCTAAAAGAAAATATAGAAAATTAATTTAACAATATAATTTAAAACAAAATGATATGTTCCTATTCCCATAGATCTTATTTATGTTCTATGAATAGAATGTAAACCAATCCATGTTTCTATATAACAGCCATTATTTAAAAATAAAATGGATAATAATTAGTAATTCATAAATTTCAGTTAAAAAATACTTATGCAAAGCAAATAATGTTCATAAAAAAATCTGGAAAAGGAAAACTGAAAAATGACTATGGGTTTGTTAAAGATATAAATTAAGCGATATATATTATTGTTATTTTAGCTAAAACATATACTTCCATATCAAACTATTATCAATAAAATGTAGGTCTTAGTGACGTAAATAATGAATAAAATTCTACATAATAAGATGAACATTTGATAATAGGTGCTCCATACAGTGTAAGAACTGCTCATGAAATGGAATATTTAGTTGTTTTTGAATATCAATTTAATGGGAGATGATAATATCAAAAACTATATAGACAAAATTATTTACCTATTCCAAAAAAATCGTTATATTCTACATATTGTTCTCAACTAATATGATTAATAAAATAATGATGAGATTTAATAATTTCAATGAATTCATAAATACATATAAATAGATATGGATTTTTTTCCAAATATTTTGGACTATTACAAATAGATAAATGGTTATATTGATGTGTAGGCCATGTATAACTCATAAAAAACATTTAGACACTCTAATTAATAACGAGGAATAAATTTTTAATATAAATGAAATATTTAATGTTTATACATTATATTTGAATTATTTATTCTTTTTTACAAAATAAATATAATAGAATATATTGTTTTTGGATGAAATAATTAATGAACCCAGAAGTTATGTTAATTATATTTGTAATTTTTTTATTTACATCTACTATAATGTGTGTGATAGTAGAAAAACAAATTTAAATATCAAATCATTTTTAATGCAACATGATGAGGATAATTTCCAATCAAAGGATAATGATTTAAGCTTTCGAAGAAGATATCTCAATGTTGATTTATATTATAAGTATGTTTATTGTTCTTGAAGAATGATATGTAAAGAAAATGGTATGTACTTTTGAATTTTATAAGTACTAATATGATATGAATATTATGAAATTTATTATCAAAAAATAATCCAAGATACATGTCTTTTTTTAATCTCTTAATATATTTGTTAATGAACCAAATAGTATCTTTTTCAATAATTATCTTTTCAGGGATATTATTTAATAATTTTTTTGGATGTATGTTTATCATTGGATGATATACATTAATTAATTATTTATAATATATTGGGAGAAATAACATATAAATTTTTGGTGAAATGAATCTTTCAGACTAAGAGGGATAAAGATTGATTCTTATAAGCATATGAAGAAAAATGTACAAGGTTCAATTATATAAGACTGGTGGAGTTAGTATGAAAATTTCCTTCAATTTTACCATTTCTCATTTAGATTTTTTTGTTATTTAAATTAAGTTTGTTTATTGTTTTTAAATTTCTCATTCAACACCTTATAATCATGATTACTAAATTCATAAACAACCTATTTACTTATTTATATAATTCCCTCATTTATAATTCCCATTTTCATTCAATATTTTATAAGAAATATTATTTTACTAGATGTTGGAAATATATTTTGTTAGATTATGTGTTAACATCAGATATGCATGTACATTGTACAATGTATAGATTATTTCAATGTTAATATCATGTATGACTACCAATTCCCAAATAAAATGTATTTTAAATAACATAGGAGGATATTTTACTAAGACAGCCATAAAAACAATATTACATAGTGGAATCCATACTAAAAGGAAAAAAAATTGAACACCAAAGGTATGAATAAAAAATATATAATTCCACATGTTAATGATTAGTTATTGTAGAAAATAGAGAATTTAATTACTTTTAATGTGTATAACAGGTTTATTTTTTTCATTTTAGAAACTTCTGAGATATATCAAATATGAAAATATGGAGATTTCTTAGAAATAAATGTATCATATGATGAGTTTGATGATTTTTCATGCCCATGGATTATAGAAATCGGTCATCATCATTCTAATATTATAATGATCCTTTAATGTAAATCAAAATTTTGTTTTATTTGATTTTAACAACATCTTAGATATATAAAATATAAAAATAAAAGGTTTTCTAATAAATAAATGTTTTATATAAAGAGATCGATGATTTTTCATACCCAAGGCATAGATAATTCCATCATCAATATTCTAATGTTATTGTGATAATTTTTATAACATCTTTTTACTTGAGTATGATTATTTATAATATTTATAATTTCATTTTCATAAATAATCCATTTGAAGTATTGTTGTAAAAGTGTTAATATGATTTTATTTTTTACTAGTTATTCATTTGATCTAGTGTGATCGAGGGATTTTAAAGATTTATAAAATAGAGGTTACCAATCATGTTGTTTGAGGATTTTGAGGACACGAGAAATAAAATTATTTATTATTTTAGTATCAAGGTATACATTAGATATGGAAGAAATGCGATTATAGATTTGTTAAAATTATTTATACATAATGTTAATTATATCTACTTCTATTATACAGATTATAAGAGTGTATATATATATTTTCTAATGAAATTTTTGTTTTTCATTGGAAATTTACAATATTTAATTGTGTATTTTTCAAGTGCTTTTTAATTAAATTATGAATTCATTATGAATGTTTATACTATTTGATATAATATTTTATAACAAATATAATATTAATTTTATTATAACTATTAATTATGAAATTAATTTCTTATAGTATTTCAGTGACTATTTTCTATTTTTTTATTAAGAACTATTCACCCAACTATTTGAGTGAAAATAATTAATCCATATATCCTATAGATAGTCCAATAAATAGATCATTATCACAGTCATCCACTCAAGGTAGATCATTTTTTCTATTGTAATACAACTCAAACATAACAATGTCGTGTTCGATAACATGGTGAGTTGTAATTTATTAATTTGGTGGATAATAAAAGGTATCACGATATTCAAGCATCATTAGCTTAGTAGTCATTATTGTTGAAATATAGAAATGATCTTCCATTTAAACAACAAATTAAAATAAAAACTATTATTAAATAAACCATATTATTACTCCATCATTATCCTTAGTTCATACATAATACTGTCCATGGTTTCATGGGGAAAAGGAAAAATATAATTGGGATACATTAGATGAATTGTAAGGGGAACATAATAAAAATATAATATAGAATAAAAAAGTTATAAATAATATAATGTAAATATATATTCATATAGATTCCATATGAAAAAATCTATATAGGACACGATTAACATTGGAATAAATAAATAAAAACAATAATTTTTTTTTGAATTATGGAATTCATAATTCAAAAAATAATAATCATACAATTAATGTTTGAATAAAAATATCATATCCACACTATCAAGGATTTATTTCAATTCATTAATCATTCTTGTAAAGGTATACACCAATTACCAAAAATTATTTTTTTCTCATGGGAATTTTCATTAAAACTTGGAGATATAAAATTATAGGTCACATTAAACACATAATTGATCTAATGAATCTATAAAATTAATCAATATGGATAATAACTCAAATTATAATGTTCCTAAAAATAACAATTCCAATTCACTTCATTTAGTAGTAAATACTATTTATTATATAAGTAGAAGATATATGATTAAGATGTGATTCCCCCAATAAACTAAATTATATGGATATCTATGTAAAAATAAATCAATAATGTTTGAATTATATAATATTAGAAATGTAGTGGATTTTATCATTGATGATGGATAATAATATTATGATACATTCCCCATATTAGGGGAATTGTTTTGATTCAATAAAGTGAATTCAATAGTTGTTGTACCAGGAAGTGATAATAGTATACCCTCTTGAATATAATAACATGGATTGTTTTATTTTTAATGATCTATGACTGTAGAAGTATAATAGTTAATTATAATTTGATGATAAATTAATTGATTTATTACAATAAAATATAACATCATTATGTTAGGAAATATATATAAATACAATTAAATTGAAAACATGTATGCATGTATTTTATATGAAACAATTTTCTATCTATGTCTCTTCCAAAGTGTTATTTTAAAAACTGAGCCCCATTAAGAGCACAGACAACCCACCATAACATGGCTGTTGGGTCTTGGCCCAATAGGTTAAACTAGTTTACTATATAAACATAGTCCCCCAATGGGGGACACCCATGTACCCAAACTGGTAATCAAATTAATGATTGTTCACACATGCCATCATATCTTATTCCTAAAGTAATTTTTAAAAAAAATCACACTTCTTGGAAAGCATTGATAAAGGTTACCCTTCATTATCAAATTTCCATACCAATCGGGATATAATATGGAGTGTTATTAAATTATGTTCTTTAAAATAAAGGTCGACATTATTAACATCAATCATATTATTTATTTATTTACCCCTTTATCTTTATGAGGTGTTACAACCACCCAAACCCCTAGGGAATAATACTCTCATTTTGGAACATACATATGACCCTTGAATGTACACCACACTTAAGGCTAGGTTCTTTCTTTGACACCAAATGTAACAAATGAGTCCCACTAACGGTACATACACACTGCCTTCACATGCATGTCGGGTCTGGCCTCTCACAACACCACCTGTTTCCCCACATTCATGTAATCCATCCTTGGTCCCACCAATTTAAAATAATGGGTTATCAGGATAATGATTGTCCCAACAGGATGACAAATTTTATTTCAAATATTCATTTTAATCACATACATACACCATGGAAGGATTACCAAAAGGTCACCCTTCCTTATCACTACTGAATGACAAATAAATATAACTATGGATTTATGAGCTGGTAGGATCCCAAAAAAGAACGGTTCTCCTTGTTAACATGACTCATATAATATATTAATTTAACCCTTTAGTAATAGGGTGTTACAATTATTAGATAACTATGCAAGGACTTAGTTTTAGATCTCTAATGCTAAATATATATACGGTTTTTGGGAACCCTTTTTACATTAATTTTCCTGAGAAAAAATCCTATGCTCATTTTCAAGAGAGAAATGGTGGAAGAGTTTTATACCCATAGTAAACTACGCCTTTTACCAATACATCATGAGTATGAAAACGAGAAATTGTTTTTCCAAATATTTTAATATTGATAGGAATGGGAAGTTGAGTTGTTAAATACTAAAAATGATGTGAACTAATAATTAAATTCTAATAAATGATAAGGACAATATGATCTGAAAAAAATAGAAATCAATTAGTCATCATATTATTTTACAAAATGTAATTTTATATATAGAACATATTTTTTTATTATATATTAAATTTAGATCATTAGAAAATTATTAATTTTAATGCGAATTATATTTCATCACAAAAATGAATTTTAGAAATCATAACATATAGTTTATTATAGGGAAACATATTTAATTGTCTGAAAAATTCAATTTTATTTTAAAATATAATATTTTGATGAATAAAATTTTTATTTGTAGATAAAGCCTTTATATTATTTATTTCAACATTTACATGTCATTATGATTGATTAGTATTAATAATAAATTAATTATATATTTTAATTCTTCATAAAATATTTGACTAGATATTTAATTTATAAAAAAAATATTACATTTGGGAATTTCATCTTGTTAATTCTAATATTTTAAGTCTATTTATAGAAATAATTTTTCACATATAGTAAATTCAATTTTTAAATAAGGACATTAGTTAATTTATAAATCATGAATTATGTACTACATATTTAAAAATACACCTTCAAAAAATATTAAATTTATTTTATTTCACATATAAGCAATTTTATTAATTATAAATATTTAATATCAATTATTAATATTATTTGATTAAATCATTTATATAAAACATTATTTATTTTTTTATAAAATTATTTGTATATTAATTTTTTTTACAATATAGAATTGAAGAATTAGTCTGTTTAAAGAAGTCCTAGAAGAACCTGCATCCTACTATTTGACTAATGAAATTCAATTGGGATTTTTCAATAAAGCCAATTTTTATTCTACACCAATCATATGTGTCATAGTGTGTTCTATCATACATCTGTACAAGATAATGTTATAATCTCTCCCCACACGAAGAAACATGTTCACCCAACCACTTTGCGCAGTCCTCTCCTGACATCATGACAGTGTGATCGAGTCAAATGACAAAGAATATATATATAACCTCTTGAAATACTATCATATTATGTTCCCTATTTTTTTATTATCATATATGTATACCCAATTTGTATTTTGATTATATAACTTTGTGATGGATTCTCCGTAATGATGATTATTACTAATATAGGGAATGGACCTCCAGTGAAGGGTTCATTAATCCAATGGTCCATGAAAAAAGAACAACATACCCCATCAATAATAAATTATTCATCTATCATCCATGGTGTACTTGGCCTGTCATAACACTTTTTGATTCAAATAAAATTTGACATAATTTATATTATATTCATTCTATATTCATAAGATTCTCATAACAATCAGTTATTGAGCCTCATATGGGTTTTAATGTCCTTCCCTCTATCATCGGTATAAAAAGTGCGAAGTTAATCATTTTTTACCCATCAGTAATACAGTTTAAATTAGTATTGAAGTAGTTTTTTTGTCGGATTCCCTTTAACTTAATAAATATAACATCTCATCATTTAGTTAATATTATGTGGCCATATATTTTATAAATTAATGGTATAAGAAATTTGACCTTAGTATACAACACCCTCTCTAGGATAGACAATATTGGCGTACATACAGCATTCATGTCAAGTTTAATTAACCCTGTCTAGATAGAAAAACTCACCATTTGGTCAGATCTGTATGACCTCAAACACCATTAAATAATATTCTAAGGATAATAATCATATTCTCTATCAGATATATCCCATATTTAATGACCTTGAAATAAAATAACCTTCGTTGAGATTGTTTAAAATAGTTATGGGATTTTCATTCATGTGGTGATTATCTCACCATATTACTATAAATACCACCTCAGTTGAGGGACTGATCTCCATGACACTAAAGTATTGTAACCTTCCTTTGGGGATATCAATGTTCATGGAATTGTGAATTCATTCATCTAAGTATTAACCCATTTTGGATTATAAAAATATTAACTCATATTTTTGTCTAAGCTACCCAACCATAAATTCCACCGATATTGGTCGAATTTTAGTGACCATAAATTCCAATAAAATAGTTGTAGATTTTTTGGAATACCACATTATATTAGTCAGAGTTTCCATTTATATAGTTACTATATTGTATATATTTTATCACACACAACACATAACTAAAACAATCCATGGACCATTTTTCTTATGATGATTTTTATAATTAAAGAAAAACATTAAAAATTATATAATGTCTTGAAAAAAAACAATTTTTAAATATAATTATTTTTACTAAGGAAATATGTATATTTTATTAATCACATATGATTGACATATTACGTTTTTACAAAATTCAATAAATTATTTGAATATCTATGATTTATTAAAACTACAATTTTCAACAATATATAATTATTTTTAACTGTAATTAGAGAATATTGTTAAATATAATTGTTTTATTTTTTATACACCCATGTTTCAAATATGTTTTTTATATTTTATTACTCTTGAATAATGATTTATTTTAAATAATATAATTTTAAATAGTTTACAAAAAAATAAATTATTATCCACCTCATAGTTCTTACTAGGTATATAATAATATTAAATAAATTTATTCTTAGTAAGTTATTTTATAAAAATGTCATTTATATGCACTATGATTTTTTTAAAAGACTAATTTTATTTTAGGTGAATGATGATATTTTATATTATCGATATGAATAATATATTAATACTAATATAAATATTAATTAATTGAGAAAAACATTTGTAATAGTTATTATTTAAAAAAATTTATTTTCTAATAAATAAAATTAGTTAATATATTTTGTATTTTTATTTAAAATATATATTCATAAAATTTTAATTTTATTCTTAAAAAATAATTTTTTTAGTTTATCATAAAAATATTATATTCCATCAATTGTTTTTCATATAATGATTTTTAATGTAATAATACAAAATATTATATTTTAAAATACCTCATATTTTATAATATCATTAAAATGTAATAACGACGTCATAATTTTTGAAAAATGTATTTTTAACTAAATATATAATTTATAATTAAAATTATAGATATAAAATTAATGATATTAATTTGAAAAAATAAAGTTGGCTTTTTCGAACATGTGATTTACTATTCTAAAACTATTTATATTAATTATGCGTGCCTTATTTAAAAATTAATTTTTTATCACACTTAGAAATTTAATATAGTGAAATTCATTTGACATTATGAAACACAACTTCAAAATTTTAAAAAAAATGTTTTTTTATTCAAAAAAATTTGTTACCAAGGATAGAAAATTATTAGTTATTGTAAAACATTTAATAATTAAAAAATTCATATTATATATTAAAACAAATAACATGTTTTTATCTTTCACACATTGTGTATAAAGTAAAAAACTATATTTTTTAAAATGATAAGCTAATCCCATATAATACATTAAAATGAATGTAAAATATGATTAGAGATGAATATAAGTACACATTGTTGAAAACTTAATGACATTCTTGAATTATTTAAAATAACTATGATATGTGATAGAAAGAGTTTGAAGGAAAACAAATAATCATGCAATTTTTTAAATGAAGTCCTTTGCATGTTATCTAATTGAGGAATTGTGAACCAAAAAAGTGAATAAATCTAATATAAAATAATAAATCAAGAAAATAACCACAGGTGAATAATTTTTTTTCAATGTTAATAGATATGGATAAAATAATTTTTTTAAATCAAACATTATTATATGATATCGTGAAATAAAATGAGATTGTAACAAAATTATCTTACTATATATATATATATAGGTCTTATGTTTGATCATCCGGATTTAGGAATATATTTTTAATAAATACAATATTCATATCACGATTAATTTATTTTAAGTGTACTATTTTAATTTTTTAATAATTATAAATCTATTAAAGGATTAGTTAATTGATACATCAAACACATTAGGTTTCTTAGTCACTTTTTCCAATATTACATCGTTATATATTAAATTGTAAAATATGATATGCAATTATTAAATTACATAAATAATGTTAACAATTTGATGCATTTAATTTTTATTCACTATATAAAATATTATAATAATTCATGATTGTTTGTAAAAGAAAAATGAATCACATCATTTCATGGATGTAGTATTCAACACAAATACTTGATCAGTGTTATCATTTTATAATAGATGTGTTGGTAATAAGGTACATGATATGTTATATTTATAGCATAATAATTATATCTTAGATTTCATATATTTTCATTTATTCTATTATTATTTCCGTCCATGTAAATCTGTGATGATAAAAATATTATACAACTATATAGATACGGTTGGTCATATATACACACAAGTGATGTTTTAATTTTCGATGGGTTTGAAAGGATATATAAATGTATATACAATTAACACAAAGTATTTATGAATTTTTAATATAAAATTTTAGTTATTATAATATAGATATTTCATATTTGGAGTAGGTTTACAGTGAAAGTAACAAAAAAAGCCACAGTAAGAACATATACATCATATTTTTGTATCCTCCATTGGCTTACACCTTAAGCCATTGCAGAGTTTTAGATTAGAGAAATAAAGTATTATGGAGAATTGGGAGGTATTTTGTGAACGTATTTGGATAGTTATTGGTTGAGGTATGTTTTTAATGTAATGTAGAGAGTAGATATGATAGTGGTCCCTTTCATAAGATAATTGGGTACTTATAAATACTTGAAACATAATTATATTATTATATCCTTGTGAATATCCAGACGTAGAATCATTGAGTTGGTGGATACATTAACATATTGGAATAATATAAGAGTGATTTCACCATGACGGGCTGAAGATTATAGTATTATTTGAAATATAGATACATACATGAATACAATATAAAATATTAATAATATAAATTAAAGCATAGTGAATGTAAATATTTTAAACCCTAAAAGGTATTAAAACACTTATTCTTCATTAATTGAGGAATGGAAAAAATAATGGGTCTTATCAAATAATTAATAAGGATCTTGTATAATCTAAGATAACATGAATAAATAAATCATAATCAATAAGGAATAATTGATATGGTATAACTGATGAATAATAATTAATATCATAGAATGCATAACTAAAAACACATGGCAATTTATCAAAAAAACAAGAAAAATTCATCAATGGATGATACAAATAAAAACATATCTTGGAATATTAATAATAAATTTACAATAAAAAAATCTAAGTATTGGTTGTCATGATATATGACATCATGGTATCTATATAATTAAGAACATATGGTATGATTGTTTAATCGATGGGTATATATACACTTGAAAACTGTTTCATTTTTCTAGACAATATAATTTTTTCATTTGGTGGTAAATGAATCAAGGGAATATATATTTTTGAGCCCCACCCATCTCTTAATAAACAATGTATTCCTCGTATGTAAAATGATCAATTTTATTTCGGTAAAATATACATTATCAATAAATATCTATAATATATGATAAATATGTAATATCATTAATTCCCTAGACGGTAAATTAAATTTATATTTTAAACACTGCATATAAAAATATTATATGGTATATGTAATTATATTATATATGAAAAAAATTATATTTCTGTTTATGTGAAAATAATTGTTTTTTTATCACAATAAAATGATGGTTTATATGGGAAAAAACAAAAAAAATTCTAAAATGTGAATAAAAATACATTATTTTATCAAAAATATCAAAAACTATCTAAATATGAATATGTATTTCATCATTACAGAATATCCCCTATAGAGTCTAAGTATATTAATGGGATGAAGCTTTTGATGAATATGAATACAATTAATATATCTTTAAATTTTTTGGATAAATACCCTTCTCTATTATAAAAATGATAAATTACTAAAATATTAGGAAAACATTTTGGATTAATACAAAAATTCATACATGTAATGTAAGCATAAAAAATTTATCATTCTTGATGGGGATAATATTCCATTCACACAGGAAACCTTAAAAATATAATCCTCCCTATTTTTTTTCCATATTTAAAAATGTAATATGTTTATAAATAGACACAAATTTTATTTTCATCAAATTTTTTTAAAATAAAATCACCGGTAAAAATGTGTGTAATAAATAATGCTATAATTTTGATAATATTTCCTAAAACAGTTTAAGGAATACATAGATATGTATAAAAAATAATTTTTTTGTGAAAATAGAAATAGAAATGTTATTTTAGAAACATATTTTATAAATCCAT
Source organism: Viscum album (assembly GCA_963277665.1). Lineage (NCBI taxonomy): Eukaryota > Viridiplantae > Streptophyta > Magnoliopsida > Santalales > Viscaceae > Viscum > Viscum album. The sequence goes on along the minus strand of OY728157.1, from coordinate 1,252,285,897 downwards.
TCATTTAACATGTTGAGAAAAATTTGAATTCAATATTAAATTTATATAAAAATAATGAATAATAAAAAAAAGTGGTTTATTAGCTAATGACCAAATAATTTCATTCAATGTAAAATCTTGTATATACAATCTAGATTAAAATAGTAATAAAGGAATAATCCTTATAACTTTGGAAAATTATTAATTTTATAAACAATATAGAAAATAAATAAAATTACAGTAATTATCATGAACATAATGTGATTCATGGTATAAAATTTAAATGTTTTTGTAGACACACCTCATAAGAAAAACTACTACAAAATACTGAATATGTCTATATAGAGTGTAAATTAATGCAATTTCTCTTAAAAGATCATATTGTTGAAGTAAGAATGGATTTATGAATTAATTAGGTTTATAAAATTTAACACACATAATAATTATATAAAATTATTATAATAATCTAAATTTATTACTCACATAATCTCTGCAAATCAAATATAATTATGAATTAATATAATCTAATGAAACAAAATTGTGTTATGAAATTCCATAATGTTTCTCCAATATTATAGCAAATACTATTGAATGATATTATTAATTTTGAAAATAAAATACCAAAATGTTTATAGGAATTATGATATTACATGTAAAATGGGTATTTTATACACAATATAAATATAATTAGGTGCATTACTTTAAAATATTTCTTATCGAAGGGAAATTGGGACTAGTCTTCTTACCTCATATATCTGTTTATGAAATAATGATAAAGTTCCTATATAGAGGCCTTATTCCTATTATTAATTTCTTCCAAAAAACATTAAAATTAATAATATCATATATGATACTATTATATCAAATTATCTCATTTTCATTATTAATATTTCATTATTTACATAGTTTAATGTAATGTTATCTTTTTTATCCCTAGCATGTTTTGTCATGGAATATATAGTTCTTATTAGTATGATAAAGCTAAAAAATTCTAGAGTTACCAGAAATTTATAGACAACATATTTATTCATAATATAATTTTAAAAATATTTTTGAATGTTTTAAATAGAAAATGAATCACATGAATTCATTGAGATGGTAGGCCATATGTAGGTACGAGTGATGAGATCATTCCCTTATGGGTAAAAGGGTAAAAAATTGGAATATTAGTTAATTTTATTGATTAATAACATTTATTATTTATTATATATATATATATATATTAATTTTATTATCATTATGAATACCCATATAAGCATGTGATGTAAAAAAATTATCTCAGTTCATGATGTGATATTCTTCCAAATACACAAGCGATGGAGTTTTGTTTTATTTTATGGTAATGTTTGTGGAATATTATTATAGAATAAAAATAAAAAATTATCAGTATATTATAGATGTTATTATTATATTTTAATTTTCAATACATATTTTTGGTGAAAAAACAACAAGTAAAACTAAAAAAGTTCATATTGTAGACAATTGTCTTCACTTTGAAAAAAAATTATTTGATATACTATTAAGGGAAAAATGGTTCATATTATGCATAAACTAGAATATATAATAATCGTATAAGGATTTTGGGGAAATATTTTTTAAATGGTTTCATCATACAAAATTTTTTTAGATTAGTGACGATGTTATGGGAGGTTTTACCTTTTATAATTGAGGAGGATTGGAATTTTATTAAACTCCCAAAACTATCAAATAATGGGATTTCACATTAAGACCATGTTCTTAAAATTTTTATAAATAATGGATTGAATGGATTAAATTGTGTATCCTCATTTACAACACAAAATATAATTATGTTTTAAATAGTTTATTCCATTTACCTAGAGGATACTCACTTTTACCATATTAGTTTCCACCACATCACCTTGTTTTTAACCTATGTAAATTTTTGTTTATATGTAAAATAAAATATTTATTGTTAGAAATTTTTTAGAAAATATTTATAAATAACAAACCCAATTCAAAAATTTTAAATTTTATTATTGGTGAAAATTAATTTTAACAGAAACATATTTATTGTTCCAAACCCTGTTTTGACCTTATCTTCAAAAATTTATTATAATAGTTGATAATGGTATCATTAATCCTAAAATTGATCATAAATTGACAATGGATGATATTATAATCCTTATACCATTAAATTTAATGAATATATAGTTTTTAGTAATTATGAATAATATACAACATCATTTTTTATTATAAACTATAATTATGCCAGTTTTGATTGTATTCATTAAATTTTACATTTTACATTTCATGATTGAAATTTAAATAAAATATATAACATTCATTCATCCTCATCATTTTATAAATTTCAAAATATTTTTTTAATACAATAATTTATTTAAATTATAATACATGTAATATTTTTAAAATCATATATATTATTTTTTGTTTAATTAAATTACCACCTCATCGGCGATGCAGAATCATTTAATATTAATTATTTCATTAATAAAAATTATAAAATTTTTTCCCTAATAAAAAAGTAAATAATATTTTATATAATTTTTTTTAACTCAATATATGTTTTTTTATCCATATAAAATATATTATTGTTATCAGTTTAATGAAAGTTATATTTTTTCATTTCCATACCAATAATATGATTATGATCACAATTATAGACGTATGGCCTAAGAAATATAAAATTTACATTAAAAAGATGATATAGGGTGTAAATATGTTCATTTAACATAAATGAGGCATGTTTTGATGCAATTATAACCCTTATTTATTTAGTTTATTAGAACATAAACCTGATTTTCACTTAACTATTATAATTGATTTTTACTACATTCATTATTTATGTTGATGAACAATTCTATTGAAATTATTAAATAATATTAAATTTTATGATTCCAAATAACAAATATATTTTACTACATTCAAATAAAATAATATATAGGATTTAAAATATAAATATTCATGAAAAAATGGTGATAATGGGTTTTCAAATAATATATTTTTTATGAATAAGATGATCTTACATTAACTATATGTCAGTTGGTAATAAATATATCGATATAAATAAAAATAGTTAGGAAAATTATCTAATAGTATAATTTAAATTAATAATTTTTTATTATTAGTTCAGTTAATTAATAATGAAATTATTAATTTCAAAACAATTTTTAATAAATAGTTGTGTTTTCCACTAATCATTGAATAATCAGTCATCTAAAAAAATTGAAAAACCCAAAATTATATTAATTTTCAAATACAAAATTTAAAAAATATTTAAATTTTATTGAATAAATTTTATAAAAGTAGAAATAATTAATAATAGTATTTTAAATAAAAATTAGTAAAAATTGTTTTTAATGAAAACATATTACTTAATAAATCAATTTTATTTACATATAATTCAATTCTTATTTATTAATATATTAAAAATAATTTTAAATTGGGTCGTAATTTCATATACATTTCCTAAATTAGTAAAATGTATCTATACCATCAATTTAATGTCTATGTTGTAATGAAAAAATTTAAACAATATATTTTTTGGGTGGTCTAAGATCGATAATTCATGTTTTATACTCTATTGAAAAAAATGTTATTGTAAAATCTTATTGAGGTATATTTTCTCATCCTTAAATTTACTTCTCTAAATTTGATGATTCCATTAATTATCATGTGTTTGTAATTATAGAATTGTTTTATATAAAACCAATAAAATAAATGTTTAAATAAAACTTCCTCTAAAAACAATGTAACGATAAATATGTAGGCCATCAAAAAAATAGGATTAAAGGGTTGGATACAATTACTAGAAATTTAATGTATGAGCATAGAGTAGAAATCTAATTTCCATGGTCTGATAAAGATGGACTGAAAAAATGATTTTCATAATGTTAACAACCACAAATCAATAAATCTATGATTAGTGAAAAGATTAATGATTCATTAGAAATAAAGGTAAATGTATAAAATTTATATTTCCTGATTTTTCCTATAGTTAAGGGGTACTTTTACTATCCTGATAATGAATAAGAAAATGATCCTATCTTGTTCAATTTTGTATACTATTATCAATTTACCAAACATTTATTATTCCAATAAATGAATATCAAATATCAATATTTCATTCAAGAATCACTAAAATTCTATTTTAACAGATAAAATGGCCCATAAAAGGGTGACAATTGTTTCTCTCTGCCTTAAAATATATAACACAAAATGGATTGAAGATGTTATATAACATAATATTTTAATCACTATAACCAAAACAGTAAAACTGAAAATTCAAAACATTCCATATGTATTTACCTTTCAAATAGTTTTAGAAAAAAATATATCAAATTGACAAAGACATCATATAAGCCAGTGGTAGGAGGTGTACTCTTTTCTACCAATAGTTGATGGTTAAGGACGCATGGACGTTATGTACAGAAATGTGTTATACATATAATGTAGTTGTTAATATTTATATATATAATAATATAATTTATATAATATTCCAAAACATTTGTTGACCATCTCCAACAATATTGTCAATAATAAAATCATTTTTATCCAATAAGAGTTTGTTATCAGTTTATTTTTATTAAACAATAATATAAATTGAATATTATTATAATATCATGTTCGATATTATTAACCTTATTTTTTACCTATACCATTAAAATTATGTCAATAATATAATAAAGCACAATTCTTTCAAATACCCTCTTAACTAAAATATATACCAAACCAATGTGCATTATTTCCATAAATTATTTCACAAAAAAATTATTAATCACGTTTCATTACCATCACAGAAATGCAGAAAATGGTATATATAGATTCAATCATATACAAATCCTCTCAAATATTATCCCATTATACTCTAGAATTATCCCATAACAAAATGAAGATTCAGAAATTTTCATAACTTGTATTAATAATTCATTAAAATTTATCTAAAAAAATTTGTTTCAACCTAATCATATCCCCCATATTTTTCAAACTACGTATGAATCAATGAATATTTTTATGCACTAGGTTATGATCATTTCAAATCTCAATAAAACATTTTTATAGTTATTATAACTAATTATATATTTTCAAGAAACATGTCCACATGTAGTTTCCATACATTTATGTAATTCATTGCAAAAACAAAATTATCTATTCATTACCAAACGTTTTGGATGTCATTCCAATATTTATAATATCATAAAAGTCAATAATAGGGAAATTCTTCCTTCTATGTCATTTACTACATTTTTTCATGGTTTCTACTTGAAATTTTTGGATTGCAACTATAATGACTCTAAACCCACTAGCCTAGAGCAAGTGGCCACTTTACTATTATGGAACATGATACAAGAGATAACATCCCTAAAGACTATATTTTAGTGCAATCAGTAGACTATATGCAGTATTGAATATCACATAAAGTTTTAAAGAATTAATTTCAATATCATATATATATATATATATTCTAAATCTAGGAACTTATTCATTGATTTTCTCTTTATAATGCGAGATAATTAAAAAAAATAAGTTTTTTGGATAATCTATACATACTATACTATAATATATCATTAATATATAATGAATAATCAATAATTTATTATTAATAAGGAATAATATATAATAAATAATAAGTATATTAAGGTATATAATTGAGAAATAAATCCATATTATTAATAACTAGATCCCAAAATTTTATACTCAGATTAGTGAAACAAAAAATATATTGGATAATAAATAATTAATTGTTAATGATAAAACTATTAATTTTTAAATTAATGGGAACATATATCAATTATCTATTCCACAAAAAAAATAAACAATAAAATTTTATATATTGGTAGGTATACAATAATGTCTTAGAATCCACAGTCTTACATTTTAAAAATAAAAAATAACATTACATTTCTATAATTGATACCAATGAAGGTGACCCAAATTTTTCGATTCAAACCATACAATGTCAAAAGGAAAAATTGAATCACATACATTCTCAAGGACCATTATGGTTTCGATTTTATTATAATTATAAGAAACACATACATAAAATATATCCAATAATTCAAGAGATTATCATTCCCTCTATAGCCAAATTTTCGTATTTCATATTTTGTTATCAACATTATTCATATAAAATCCTTCAAGATAAAATTAATTCAAAATAAATATATATTAACATAAAAATGGTGAGATAAAATTCTCAATAAGGGTAAATGTAATAATTAATGGTTGAATTTCAATTGTGATAGTAAATGGAAAACATAATTTTTCTTGTAAAATCATTTTTCATAAGAGAAAAATAAATGAAGTCTAACCTATTAATACATGAATCATAAGTCAGGAAAACAATTCCATAAAAACATCATTAAAACATGCATAAACCATGGAGAATAATTTAGATCCATAGTAATCTCATCAAAACATGACTATCCCACAAAATATAAATAGGTTTCATAGAAATAAATTTGAAACATGATTAAACCATGGAAAATAAAGGAGTTCCATATAAATCAATTTGAAACATGAGAAACCCCTGGAAATGAAATGTGTTCATTATCATATTGTCATTATAAAAAACCATCTACATAAATTATTTTATTTTAATCCTTGGATCATATACCCATTAATATATATGTAACATCATAATATTTCACCTAAGAAGGAAAATATTTTTTAATGATAAATTTGAAATTTCTTAAAGGAAAATAAATTTTATTTATATAAAATTTCAATTTATATTTTTTTTAAATTTTTTGTAAATTATTTTTATTGAAAAAAACAATGTTAAATAATAATGGATTCATTAAAAATAATTTTATACTTTTTTTAGGAATATTTCATTACCACATGGAGAAATACTTTTTATAACATTAAAAAATAAAATATTTTTTAATAAAAATAACTACGAAAAATAATAATGAAATAATATTATATAATTTAAAAAATTTCATGATGAAAATATCACTTCATCATTTGACTTAAATTTTTAAAATATAAAAATTTTCTATATTCATTTCTTTGAAAATAAACATGAAATCATATAAATGTGGATTTGAAAAATATTTAAAACATTTCATGTCGAAAATATTCATCCAAATTTTGAAGAAACATTTTAAAATATTAAAAAATTTCTTGATCATTTTCATTGAAAATAACATTAATCCATATAAAATAATCTGTAATCCACATTCAAAAAATTTCATGTGGAAATTTTTTTTCTCATTTGGAAATATATTTTTGAAAAAAAATTCATTTTCTAAATCATTTTCATAGGAAATATCCTTGAGAACATATCAAAAAATGTCTGAAAGAAATATAAAATAACATTTTTTTTAAATATTTGTAGAAACATGGATATAGAAGAAAAATATTCTTAATCTAATTGAAAATATAAGATCATAATCAGTTAAAAGGTCTTTCATGAGGTTTCATTAATAAATAAGAGAGGAAAGGAAAATTATACTTATTAATCAAATTCATAAATTGTTGGGAGTAAAAGAGATGTGGTTCAATAAAATAATAACCAATTATTTCCTCTAAAATAATCTTGAACATATCAATCATAATAAATTGATATTGTAACAAAAAACCTTTTCTATATTAGCGTCTCTTCAATCCTATGACCCGTGAAATAATAACATCACATACTAATATAAATATCATAAACATAAGGATTTTTATGATATAAAAAGTTTAATGTATATATCTAAACCTCCAAAATTAATCTACATGAATATATTAAATGTATGTTTCAATGAAAGATAATTTTATACAGATAACCGTTAAAAAAATTATACAAATAAAATTAATAATTAATAAAATAATTGTTTATTTTTAACAAATATCAATCAATATAAAAATAGATTAAATACAACCCAAGATAATAAAAATAAAGTACATGCCAAATCATATAATACCAGATACATTGATTTAGTAATAATACACAATGAAAATAAATTGAGCTATGAAATTATTTACCATTATGTAACGTTCAGGATAAAAACTCCTTTGATGAAATATTTCAAATTGAATAATAAAATAAAATCATGTACAATGTCGTAATTTGAACTATTTCAACGAAGGGTTTTTACATGAATGGTCATTATACTAATAGATCATATGTTCCAATGAGTAAAATTACATATATTAATGGGAATTATACTAATAAGTAATGTATTATATTAGGTTCAATGAATTATAATGGTGGCATATAAACTATATTATTATTTTTTATTTGTATATATTTTATTCTTATGATGTGGTGATTAATAATTAATCGCATCGCTTCATGGTGATTGTAGTCCACATGTACACAAGTGACATTATCAATTTTCTTTTATAAGATAAAAAATGATATATTATATTTTTCAGAATGTAAGTATGTTTTGAAAATATTTTTTATTTAATTTATATCACATATATTCATTAACATTCTTTTTATTACCATATTTGTAATGAGTTATTGAGAAAAAATTCATATCTCTTAGTGTAGTGGTTGTCCACCCTACACTTGAGCCAAATTATCATATCCACCAAAAAATGGAAATTAATAATATGTATTTAATATAATAACAATTAATTTATACATATGCTACAAATATCATATATATATACATATACAATACATTCATCATTATATTGAGGCTTGATAGTGATAATGGAAAATGAATGGCACTGATTCGTGAGGTGGTAGTCCTCTTTAAACACAAATCATCATTTCTTACACCATTTGATAAATAGGATATGAATTTCTTACATTAATTTAATTTATTATAATAAAATAACATTGTATATTAAATTTTTAGCAGATTATTTTTATTGAATAATAATATAAGCAGTTCAAAAAATAAATAAAAGAAAAAAACATATTTGGAAATTTTACCATTGTTGAACCAAGTCTTTATGGTTATTCATAAATTTTCCCTAGAATAGATTTATGACCCGAAATATTATTCTAGAATTAAGAGATAGATGATTTAAATTTATTTTGTTATTGATTATTTGAATATAGCCAAAAGGTTTGGAAGACGAGCTGAAACCTACCCCAAACATATTTATTATAAAAAATTGTAAACAGTACAAAACAACTCAAAAACAGGAGGCTTTACAAAGATGTGTATACAGAACACCATCCCTATCATTGCTAACCAAGTTGTCGCAATAAGAGGGAATAAGAAAAGTCTAACTAGAACTAACCTCCATGATAGTCCATTTAGAGAGAGAATCAACAACCTGATTAGAATCTCAATAGTCGTGAGACACCTCAAGACATAAACCCTCCACAAGGCTAAGATATGAGATCCAAGCGTGCATCATTCTTGAAGGAACGTTCTGAGAGCGATCTTTCAGAATCTACATAGCAAGAGATGAGTCTGACTCCACCCATACCCTATGACAACCATAACACAATGCATACCTGATAGCATTAATCATCTCGCACAATTCATCCTTATTAGCATGAGCATATCCAATCTAGTGAAAAAAGAATCCTTTAACAAAGCCCCAATGAGTTCTGAAGACTCCACCACACCCAACAGGACCCGGTGCACTGGAGGGTGCCCATCCTGATTCACTTTTACCCAATCTGAAATTGGTGGAATCCACCTGATGTATTTATCCATTCTGGGCTTCCTTTCCCTTCCACTAATACCAAGAGATCTCAAGAGTACAAAATCAGAGACATCATTATTCATAGATCCAGTTCGGTTCATCGAAGAAGATTTTAAACCTCGATGTATAAACATAACAACATCCCTAAAAGATGGATTGACATTTTTAAATATAATTTTATTCCAAGATTTATAGATATAAGACAATACTGAAATGATATCAGCTATAGGAAGCGTTTTTAGTTGATCACTGAAGTCAGTTTTGAAGGCTGAGTTTAAGACCGATTCAACAGAGCAACAATCCAAGAAGCATTTGAAGACAGATTGCACATAGTGCCATAATTGTACAGAAGAAGAGCAGTGAATACACAAATGAGTGTGAGATTCGTCACTACTCATATAGAAGTGACATATCGAAGCCAAGACGAACCCTTTTCACGGTAGAGCACCCTGAATGCGAATTCTTTTTTTCCAGATTCTCCAGATCAAGAAGGTATCACAAGGGGATATGAATGGCTGATGAACACCTACCAAACAAGATGGTATGCCAGAAAAAGCACAACGATGTCTGTTATAATAATCCTTAATAGAAAACAGTCCACTGAGAGTAGTTTTATATATCAGTATGTCAATATCCACAAGGGCATAATTAACACTAGTGCAGAAAACGTTTTTTACGTCGGTTATTTTTAATTTTTTACGTCTGTTTCTAGCCGACGTTAATACACGCGACATTATAAATAAGGTTTTTGACGTCTGTTATTTAAAAACCGACGTCAAAAACATAAAATCGCAATGGTTATCACATCGGTTATTTTAGAACCGATGTGATAAAGGTCCTGGAGAATGGTTTATCACGTCGGTTATTTTAGAACCGACGTGATAAAAGGCCTGGAGAATGGTTTATCATGTCGGTTACTGAAGAACGGATGTGATAAACGGCTTGGACAATGGTTTATCACGTCCATTCTTAAACAACCGATGTGATAAACAGGGGGTGAGGGGGTTTATCAGGTCGGTTCATATAGAACCGACGTGATAAACAGGGGTGAGGGTGGTTTATCACGTCCGTTCTATAAGAACCGACGTGATAAACCTGGCTGAGCGTGGTTTATCACGTCGGTTCATATAAAACTAACGTGAAAAACCGGGGGAGGGGGGTTTATCACTTCGGTTATTGTATAACCGCCGTGATAAACCGCTGGGAGGGAGTTTATTACGTCGGTTAGTCAATAACCGACGTGATAAACCACTGTCCAGGCCGTTTAGCACGTCGGTTATTCAATAACCGACGTGCTAAACCATTCTTCGGGCCCTTTATCACGTCGGTTACTAAATAACTGACGTGATAAACTGTTCTCCCGGCCTTTTATCACGTCGGTTATTAAATAAACGATGTGATAAACCATTTTCTAGGCCTTTTATCACGTCGGTTATTAAATAACCGACATGATAAACTATTTTCCAGGCATTTTATCAAGTCGGTTATTAAATAACCGACGTGATAAACCAAATTTTTTTTAAACAGATTGCAGTGATCTTCTCTCCACCAGAATCAACCAGAAAATAAATCAAGAAATCATACCACAAAAATAGAAGTACATCAAAAATAAGCATGTAAATAGATAACATAAAAAACTTACCCACTAGACAGCATCCACCCTCATTTATACCCCATGGACAGCCCTCCCCCACCCAGTTGGAGCCCTCACCCTCATGTATACCCCCTGGACAGCCCTCCCCCACCCCATTGGAGCTCCCACCCTCATGTATACCCCTTGGACAGCCCTCCCCCACCCCATTGGAGCCCCCACCACACTCCTGGACTGCCCCACGACCCCCGGACACCCCTAAACACCCCTCGACAACCCCCCACCTACCTGAACAGCACCTCGTCACCCCCTCACCCCACTTGACAGCCCCCACCACATTCCTGGACAACCCCCCCACCCCTGGACAGCACTCCCACACCCCTGGACCGGCTTCCCACACCCCTGGACATCCCTATCACCCCCCAAGACTGTCCCCCCACCCCACCGGACAGCCCTCCCAGACCGCTGGACACCCCCAACCCCACTGAACACACCCCCACACCATGGGAACCCCTCCCCCACAGACCCAAATCCATACCAGAAGAACCATCAAAAGTAGACCAAAACAAGAAGTAGAGCAAAATTAAACATTCACTTATATAACAGTAAAACTTACACTGCCAACTTCAAAAAATTACTAAATCAAACCTAAACAACTACCAAATAGGCAATTAAAACAACAATATTCAAAATTACATTTTACATTACAAACAACTAAAATTCAATCAAACGTGTAAAATAATTTGACCACTCTACTTGTACCTGTTTGATGTCTTCAGCAGTATAGGGTTGAGGGTCATCAAAAAGCTACAAATGAAAAAGAAGATAGTTAACGTGTATAATGAATAAATCAAATTGAAATATGATGGCAAAGTTTAAGAGGAAATCGTACTGGGTGAAAATTCACAACTGTCCCAGTTGTTATTATTTCATACATAAATCTTAAAATATAATATCCGCATTCGATGAGGCCTTGTTGTTCATGAAAATTCTGTTTTTAATGTGTAAATTCAATATATTATTTTTATGTAATAAATCAAAAAGTACAAATTATAAATGGAAATTTACCTTCACCTTTACATATTTGATCTTTGCATTTCATTTCTTTGTGTTTTTTCGAAAGTAGACCCATGCACTGTTAGAAAATAATACGAATGGGGTAAATTTAAAATTCATTATAATATATAAAACTATTGAGAAATTGAAACTTACTTTTCCAATATATTCTTAAAACTTGCCCGCACATCACCATGAATAGAGCATATCCAATAAAGAGCTTTCTCCCGTGGGCAAAAAATCCCTAACATCCAATGATTACTGATAATAGGAAATTTAATGTTAGTGGTTTTTTATGTTAAAAGATAATTAACTCTTTGAGAGAAATGTGTTTCACACCTCTTACAAAAAGGCATCATCCAACATTGTTGGATTATATTCTTTTCAAATATTTTAGCAATATAAAACATTCTTTGTTCCTCAGTCAATTCACATGCTTCAGGGGAAATCAATTGCGGGTCCATGAATCCATATACTTCTGTCAGTTCATTCCTCTCACAAATTTTAGAAAGATACCTAATACAAAACATATATAAGTATACATTTTTAATAAATATAACGTAGGGAAAAGGTGTTAAGACTTACATGGAAAAAATTTGCACCACGTTGATGCCCAACTTATCTCCAGTAACAAGCTCCATGATATCAGATTTTGTAATCCCCACACTTATTTCACGTCCACAAACATGAGATTCCATTGGAAACTCATAAAAATCCAACAACAAATGTCAATATCTTGACAATTTGTCAAGACCACTAGAATCTGTATCTGATGTCATAGCCTATTGTCTTTGTTGTTGTCTATACAATATTTCTTTACCTTTGAAGTATTCCTGTGAAAAAAAATTGAGAATTATAGTAGTTTTCAAATGATAAAAAAACTTTAATAAAAAAATAAAATAAAAGATATAACATTCATACCTCTATGGTAATGAGTCGAAGAAGTCTGGATGGCCAAACTAAAAAATGGCCGATACTCTGTCCAACTGTCGCCACCTCATCTGTAGGTATTGGTACCCTAGCTGATCTATCTATAATATCCTGTACAGTGACCCTCTGATTCTCTACCTCTAATTGTTTATGATGAACTGTATCTCCTATACAATATACCAACCCGTATGCTACTATATGATGTTGAGAATCATCAACATACAACTCGAAATATGTAGGAAGCTGTGGCGGAGGCGTAGGATAAAAAATGGGGTCCGCAGGCTGAGGTGGGGGAGTGGGAGCTACGGGCATAGGTGGAGGATAAATAATGGGGTCTGCAGGGGGAGGTGGAGGAGTGGGAGCTGCAGTCTGAAATTTTCTTTGCATTTCTGCAAACATAGATTTCACCGAATCTCTAATCTTGTCTTCCATCGTCGCATTAATATTTTGAACTTCACCCTCCAAGGATTCTATTTTTTTTATAAACCCCCTCAATGTTAGAAGTTGAAGAACGTGGAAACACTTTTCTTACCGATACACCTGTCGGATATCCTCTTACACGACCAGGATGTTCGGGCCTTCCCAATGCTGCAAATAAAATATCTTCCCTCCCATTAGCTGTAAATGTCCCCTCTGAACTCTGCTCCTCAAGAGAGTCTTGTATTAATTAATTGAACATTTCTGTAATGATAGAAACTTATATGAAGAAAAAAGTTAACTTAAATAAATTTAATAGATATCTTACAATCCTATCAGCTACGATTCTCGATTCTTCCGAATGATATTGCCCTTTTTTCCCTTCAGAGCTCTCTTCCATTTTTCATGTCTAGATGGAGGGGATGTAGGGGCCACCTCTCCAGAGCTTGAAGACTCAGCTCTTAGTTGTTGAAATTTTTCCGCTATCATTTTTTCTTCCAATAATGTATACCCTCCCCGAGATAAACTATGAGGGTATACATTTTTTGATTGGATCTTCTGATGAGCTTTCCTTGTTTGTTGTAATTTAAGAATAAGAAATCATTAACAAAACATTAATAAAATCATTTATATAAGATAGTATATAAAAGTTTACATTGCCCTTACCAGAAATGACTCTTTTTTTCTACTTTCAAAAAACTGTCTCCATGTGTCTTCATCTATAAAAGGATATATAAGACATGGATTGTCATGACTCCTATGACCATAAATGAAATCAGATTTGAGGGTTGATTTGAAATCCCTCCATCTCCTGGCAGCCAACGATAAGCATTTCTTCCTAACTCCTCCAGTGTCAGGAATATCAAATGTCATCTGATAAAGAAGAGGTTAAACATATTATATATACCAGAAACATTAAAAGAATGGTCAAACAATGACAAAAGATCTTACCAAAATCGTCTCCCACAACTGAGAGATAATCGCTTTATCCACACCTCTCCAATCATCATACAGAATGCTTACATTGGTCTTAGCCTGAGTTGCAACAAAACTATTAAAATATTTGGCATTCGGACCCCTAAGAATATCATCATCATCAAACTCAACTACTATCCTCGGATCCTGCGTACGGGCAAGTGATAATTTTGGTAAACGTGTGCAACCACATTTACCAACCTTTGAACTCTTTGTCGTAATAGGAGAATGTGAATGTTCATCCCCAGAGGTATGACCAGCAATATGCTCCTCCCCAGAATCATGTGGTTGATCGTCTGAATGATATGTCATTATCCTTTAAATCAAAAAAACAAACGTCAGTTCACAAATATACAAATTCAAATATTTTAATACTACACTGTAATCAGAAAATAGAAAAGTGTACTAGGTTACCTAATAGTAAACATTGGTAATATGGTAAGCATGTTAAACAATGGTAAAGATGGCAAAGATGGTCAAGATGGTCAAGATAGGAGAAATACCCATAAACACTTCAATATGGCCATTGGAGGGCTTCCGGAGCCGTTGGGGGTCAAAAGTAAAAGTCTGGTCAAAGCCCAACGGCTAGTTTGACTGGGCACACCGGCTGGCCGGTGGTGTCTCACCAGCTGGTCGGTGGTCCATCGGCTGGCCGGTGCTGAGCTCCCGGCTGGCCGGTGGTCCAGACAGAGCAGGCTTTCTGTCTGGGTTCCACCGGCTGGCCGATGGTAATCCACCGGTTGGCCGGTGCACATACCGGCTGGCCGGTGAGCTAACACCGGTTGACCGGTAGATCAGGCAGAAAGCAATGCTTCTGCCAGAGACCATCGGCTGGCCGGTGGGAATCCACCGGTTGGCCGGTGGACTCAGAGAGTCCACTATCAGCCTTCTTGGGCCAACTCCTGGACAACCTTTTTCCTAGCATAAAAACACTTGAAAACAAGTTAGAACACGATGAGAGTGATTGTGATCATTAAAATCCAAGAGAGAGGGGTACAGCAAAATAAGCATTCTAAAATTCATGTAATGGTTATAAACATGATAAAGTAAACAAAACAAACTTAAAACAAACAATAACATATACTTATTTTATTTTAAAACATGTTTTAATAAATAAAAAATTTACAATATCTAACATTTATGGAAAAAATAAATGTAAACAAGAAATAATCATATGTTACCTGTAATTTTAGGAATGTACAGATGAATTGTTTTCCCAAATTCCTTCGTCGTGATCGTTCCTTATGGCACAAACTATGTATTCAACATGATCGTCATTATGTTCTGTTAATATTTCCATTGAAGTAGGGATCTCACATTAATCAGCATATTCATCAAGTTCATCCTCACCAACATATTGTTTTTTCCCTTGTAAAAAAACAGCCCACTGCATATCTGAGTGGTCTACTACACAAAAAATTTGTTTTTCATGTGTTCTCATTATAAAAGAATCAGCTGTGTCTTCCAATCTATTCAGATTAACAAGTGTCATTCCAAATTCATCGTGTCTGACACTGTTGTTACCGTTAAACCATTTACAGTTAAAAACTGGAACTTTAATTTTAAAGTAATCAACCTCCCGTATGTCTTCAATCACTCCATAATATGCATTTGATGTAGAAATTGGGTTTTTGTCCTTAGCACTCGAAAAATGCATTGCTTCTGCAAACACCAATACACCACTATTCTGAACTGCACTTCTGTTGTCCTGAGCTTTTGTATGAAATGTATAACCATTAATGCAATAACCAGACCATGTTATCACATTTAAACATGGACCACCCACTATCCATTTTAATGTCTCTGATACATCTGATCTACCAAGCAAAGTCTTTTTAATCCATGACAAAAAAGTTTTTTTGTGCTCATTCAAAATCCACATTTCTTTCTTCTTTGGATGACATTGTTTCAACTCATTAATATGCAATGTGATATATGGTTGAGCATCAGCTATGTTATTCAAGATGTATGATTCTAACTTCTTCATCTGTTCAGCTGACAATGATTTGACTTTCAAGCCGCGAATCCCCTTTCCCTCATTATTAACTCGTTCATGGCGAGATGGAGGCAAACCTATGTGTTGTGCCGCAGCCATATAGCTCGTACAAAACTCTGCTACCTCCTCAGAAATATACTTTTCAATAATGGAGGCCTCAGGTCGATATAGATTTTTAACATACCCCTTTAATATTTTCATATACCTTTCAAAAGGATACATCCAACGAAGATATACAGGTCCACAAAGCTTTATTTCTCGAACCAGATGAATCATTAAATGCACCGTTATATCAAAAAAAGTTGGAGTAAAATACATTTCCAATTGAAAAAGTATAAAAATTGCATCCTTTTCCAAAATGTTCAAAGCATTCACATCAATCTCCTTGTTACAAATTGAATTGAAAAAATAACACAACTTCATTATAGTCTTTCTTACACGAATGGGCAATATTCCACGCAATGCAACTGGTAGAATTTGTTGCATCATGACGTGAAAATCATGTGATTTCATACCTATCAACTTCAAGTCCTTCGATGAGACAAAATTTTTTACATTAGAAGAATAACCTTGAGGCACTTTGGTATCATGAAGACACTGACAGAAGCTAATTTTCTCCCTCTTCGATAATGTATGACAAGCCGGGGGAAGAAATGTTCGTCTTCCTTTAGGAGTGGGAGCTAACTCCAAACGTATTCCCATTGATAGTAAGTCTAATCTTGCATTCAACCCATCTTTAGTCTTTCCTTTAATATCTAACAATGTTCCAATCAAAGAATCACAGATATTCTTCTCCATGTGCATGACATCAATATTATGTTTAACTTCATGATACCTCCAATATGGTAGCTCAAAAAAAATTGACCTTTTCTTCCAAATATGTCTATCATTACCAGATTTCTGTGTCTTTCCCAATGTCACGTCAAGGTTTTTCACCCTCTCAAAATACATATCATGGGATAAAGGTTTTGGAGCAGTATCAAATTCTTGGGAGCTATTAAATGCCTTTTTTAGTCTTCTATAAGGGTGTTCCATAGGCAAAAACTTTTGATGACCCATGTACACTGTCTTCCTCCCATGATGCAATTGACAATAGGACGTCTGTCGTTCGCAAATTGGACATGCTTTATGCCCTTTAACACTGTATCCAGACAAATTTCTATATGTTGGGAAGTCATTTATAGTGAACAGAAGCACTACATTCAGTTGAAAAAATTCCATTTTATAAGAATCATACACCCTAATACCATCAGCCCATAACAGTTTCAAATCATCAATCAACGGTGACAAGTAAACATCAATATCATTACCGGGTTTCTTTGGACCAGATATCATTGTACTCAACATGACATATTTGCGCTTCATACAAACTTTAGGAGAGAGGTTGTAAATTACCGATAAAACAGGCCATGAAATATGTGTGCTACTGAGTGTTCGGTATGGATTCATTCCATCTGTGCACAACCCTAGTCTGAGATTTATTATTTCATTTCCAAATGTAGAGTACTACGCATCAATTTTCTTCCATTGTGGACAATCAGCTGGATGAAGTATTTTTCCGTCACATACCCGCTCTTCAGCATGCCATCTTAACCTTTTTGCATCATGTGAATTAGCAAAGAAACGTTTGAAACGATTAATTATAGGAAGATACCAAAATACCTTTGAAGGGAGCTTTGTAATCTCTACATCACCCTGTGATTTTTCTTTCACCTTATACCGTGATGTCCCACATTTTGGACACTCTGACAGAAATTCATATTCCTTCCTATATATAATGCAGTCATTCGGATAGGCATTTATTTTCTTGTATCCCAATCCCATCGGGCATAATATTTTCTTGGCTTTGTAATGTGAATCTGGAAGATCGTTATCTTTTGGAAGAATGTCTTTCATCAATTGTAGCAGCTCTGTAAAACTTCTGTCACTCCATCCATGCTTCACCTTCAGGTTAATCAATCTTAACACCGCCGACAGAACCGTAAAATCTGTACAACCGGGATATAATGGTTTTTCAGCATCACCATATAGACGTGCAACTATCGGTTCTATCTCAATTTGTTCTGCTACAATATCGCGAATCATTTCTTCAATTCCATCGGAGTTACCATCTTGCGAATCATAATCATTAGTGACATTCCGTCCAGTTTCACCATGCCAAATCCAAGGGCTGTAACTCGGATTAAAACCATGACATATCAGATGATCTTTTATCTCTCTACTTTTCAACTTCTTCATATTCAAACATTTCAGGCATGGACAGAAAAAAATGTCACTACTTGGAACATTTCGTTTTGCAAATTCCAAAAAGGAATCAACACCTTCCTCAAATTCATTGCTCATTCGATGTGACGTAATCCAACTTCGACTCATTATTACCTATAACAAATATCAACAAAAAATATATATTTTTAAGATAAGACAAAACATGTTTATATAAAAAAAATCATAATTTGAATGTAAAACAATTTAAAATATAAAACAAATCTTGAAGGTAGTAGTAGTTTTCATAAGTACCCAACACCAAATAGCTATACATCGTAAGTGTCATGTTAAAAATATGAATATAGACCATTTGTTTTATGTTTAATAATATTGTCATATTATCTGATCATTCTGATTATATATTAGAATTACTATATCCTTTTGATCCGATATATAATTTAAGGACATTAATATTTCTTTAGAAAAAGTAATGTTAATATCATGGTAATGCAAAAAAAATATATGTCGAACTATATATATGTAATACCAATAAAAAATACATATGTGTTTGGCCTGGGTTTCACACATAAAACAACTCATCTCACAGATTAAATTTTTGAATCATCCTACATAATAATTATTTTTATAACTTAGGGAATGAAAATAATAAAAGTTTTGATTTATGATACTCATTATGGGTAAACATGATATATATAAATATAATATCTAATCTCATAAAAAGATATCCATGGGGGTATAAGAGCATACACAAAGCACATGATCAAAAAGATAAGTGAAACAGTTCTATATAATCATAGATCATAAAACCTGAGTCCAAGTATAACAATTTTAGCATAACATAAGACATGATTTATATGATAGTGGGAACATGATTTAAAAAACCTTATTCACAAGATCACAACATTGGAATGTGGAATAACATAATAGTGTGGCACAAACATAATCATATAAGTCATAACATATGTCAAGGGAAAACATAGTTTCATTCACCTCATGTTGGGATATGTTAATCACCTTTCCTATAATTTATTATAATATTTCTTACCAGACACATCACATAACACATTGGACATGGTATAACCAGAAAGACACATTCCAGCTAAGTAAGAAATAATAATGTTGCTGGAAGAATGGAACGTTATAGTACCACCCATTGTTTTTCAGATTTTGCTGAAGCTAATCCTCAATGTTTTAATAACCATTTGCGAGTTGAATGTTGCGAGTTGAATGAACATAATAACCATTTGCAATAAAAAAAATTCCACGAGATTCAAAAACGAACGAAAATCACATCAAGAATCGAAACAAAAATGAACGAAATAAATTCGTGGAAGGCTTACTTGAATGTCACGAGTTGAGATGATAGATCCGAGAGGAGTGAAGAAGATAAACAATGAATCCAAAATGAGTGTAATACAGGCGATCGACGAGCCGATTAGGGTTTATCGCGCGAGAGAGAGACGAGCCAGCGACTGTCAATCGAAAAAATCGTAAATGACAGAACACGGGCTTTTATTCTTTTAAATGCTTTATAATGTCGGTTATTATATAACCGACGTTATAAACTATTTTTAAGCTTTTTTATGTCGGTTATCCTAAAACCGACGTAAAAAATCTCCCGCGCTTTGGTTATTTACGTCGGTTATAAAATAACCGACGTAAAAACGCGTAGATATCGGGTTTTTTTAAGTCGGTTATTTGGAAACCGACTTAAAAAACCCCCTGGGGATTTGGTTTTTTACATCGTTTATATGATAACTGACGTAAAAAACCAATGCGCGGGGGGTTTTTTACGTCGGTTTCCATATAACGGACGTAAAAAAACCCGATATCTACGCGTTTTTTACGTCGGTTATCAAATAACTGACGTAAAAAACCAAAGCCCCGGGGGGTTTTTTACATCAGTTATAAAATAACCGACGTAAAAAACCCCGCGCTTTGGTTTTTTACGTCAGTTATTTGATAACCAACGTAAAAAACCCCCCGTGCATTGGTTTTTTACGTCCATTATAAGATAACCGACGTAAAAACACAACAGGCTCGATTTGTAACGTCGGTTATTAAAATAATCGACGTGAAAAATCTACTCGCCGCATTGTTACGTCGGTTATATATAACCGACGTAAAAAATGGTGACGTAAAAAATGATTTCTGCACTAGTGTAACAATTTCCACATGAATATTATTGGGAATAAAATAATAAGCATCCAGATTTCCCGACAAGACAGAAATGCACAGCTTACCAAAGAATATGGAATGTCAGTGAAATCCTTTATTGTGGAGGATAACCATGGGGTATTCCAGCAATTCAGATGAGAGTCAAAATAAACAAAAAATATTGATTGAGACATGGTATTTGAATAGGTACTCTTAATCGAGGACCAAACAGGGGATTTCAGATAAGTGAACATACTGTTTTGAAGTCTATCAACAAACCTACCAACAAAAAATTCAATAGAAAAATAAGGCTGGGAATGAAGCCTCTTGGTAAAGTTCTGAAGAAGAGCATTATTAATGATTTTAATATCCTTAATTCCCATTCCTCCCATATTTAATGGCTTTATACAGTCTTTCTCGGAAAATGTAACAAGTTTCCTCTAATGGGTTGATCCATTCCAAATGAAATTATGAATCATAGCACTCAATTCCTTGAGAAGAAGTGATGGCCATATATACACAGAAAAGGAGTAGACAAACATGGATGTAATAGCATAGGTGACAAGGAAAATTCTATAAGCTTGCGACATTATATTTCCTTTCCATCTTGCCAACTGATTTCAAATTTTTAGAGCAATATGTTCTAATTGAACATGTTTCAATATTCCCTAAAACAAAGGAATCCCAACATAGTTAAATGGTAATGTACCTCTATTATCACCAAGTCTACGAGCCACTCTCCTTTGCTTCAAGTTTCTAATTCCTTCCCCTAGGACAACAAAGGATTTGTTCCACCTAATAACCAGGACTGCAACATCATCGTAAGGTGACAATATTCACTTAATGCAAGAAGTTGTTTTCCTGCCATCCTTTCAGAATAAAAGTATATCATCAGCATATAATTCATGTGAGGGAGAATATACATTCTTACCTGCCCTCATTCCTTGGTATATACCAGTGTTGACAAGATCATGGAGACAGATTCTCAGGTAATCCTCAGCCATAGAGAATAAAATCCTAGATAAAGGATCACCTTGTCTGACCCCTCTGGTGCATTGAAATAAACCCTTGGGGGAGCCATTGAAAAGGATGTATAAATATGAACTTTTCAATATGGTATAAATCAAACTAATTAATTTCTCGGAGAAACAATTCATCTTAAGAATAGTGAAGATGAATTCCACATTTATTTTCTCAAATGCCTTTGATATATCAACCTTCAGGGCCATGTTACCATGTGGAACTTTTCTTTTCATGACATTAATGCATTCTGAGGAAGTGAAAAGACAATTCTGAATCTTCCGCCCAGGTACAAATCCAAATTGATTGATAGAGACAATCTTCTTAGCAACTTCACCTAACCAAATTGCCATGATTTTTCTAATTACCTTGGTAACAGAGATCCCAATGGAAACATGCCTAAAATCCATGATGTCCAAGAAATTTTCCTTCCTAGGAATCAGAGCAATGAAGTTAGAGTTCATCCCAAAGGGCATAATGGAGTGATGAATGAATTCATTAACAACACTGATAACATCATTCTGGATGATATCCCAGTAAAAACTAGAAAACATATTCGTGAATCCATTAGTACCCGAGACACTGTCAATATTCAAAGAAAAAATTGCATAATGTAATTCTTTTTGTGTAGGAGTCTCAATAAGATTTTTATTCTAAATATCATTAACACCGGATTCAACACATCAGATGATCTTTCCAGAGCAGTTCTCACCAGATTCAGAATATAATTTGTCAAAGTAAGATGTCACACCATTGGAAATGTCATTTTGTGATGTTAGCATATTATCATCAATCTTTAGGACCCTAAGGTTCTTTCTAACCTTTTTTTCATTGTGCATGAAAATAAAAAATATCGACTTCCTATCTCCATCCTTAAGCCACTTAACATTGAGTTGATTGTGGTCCACATTATCAATTAGAGTCAGGATATTATCATGTTTTAAAGTAGCTAGTATTTCCTCTAGAGATGAAATGTCATGTTGCCGATTCCTCTGGTGACAACATGACAAATTGGATTCCGACTCTTTAATATCATTATCAGTATTGGAGAAATATTTTTTTAGTCCACTCTTTCAGTTTAGCTTTATCAATTTTTAGAATAAAAATTAGAATGAACAAAGGGAAACCTGTGAAATTTGTTTTCCAAGCCTCCAGGATTATTTCTCTACTCCCAGGCACAACCAAACATGCATTATTGAACTTGAAGGGTAGAGATTTGACCTCAAGCTACTAAAACATTGATCAAACGGTATGGGATTATGGTCTAAATGAAGCCTGAGAAGATTCATTCCACACACCCCCATCATATCACTTCTATCGTCCATATTAACAATGAATCTGTCCAATTTACATGCCTTCCTTCCATTTACAGTATATCTTCTCTAAGTAAAATCTTCACCTAAAATGGGGACTTCATCAAACCTGCAATAATCAATGTAGGGGGAGAAATCTTTAGTTGAATCTCTACAAAAATTACTCCCAGGTTTCTCCTCTAACCTAAGAATGTTATTGAAATCCCTTATCAGAATCCACCCAGTAGACATGTTATCTGAAATATCGTTCAGAGATTATCATAATGGTCTTCTTCTAATATACATATTAAAATCATACACAATGTTCACACAAAGATTATTTGACTGAAAGTAGAAAAAAGGGTTACTGATTGTTGATCATTCTAAAAGGAATCAATTGTAACACTATTGTGCCTTACCACCCATAAAGAGTCATTCTCATTCACTTGTTGATTGGTTGAAATAATGGAATAACCCAAGAGATTACAATTATAGTCCATCCATTTTTTAAAATTAATTCATGGTTCAGAAATACATAGTAGCATGGGTTTATTGGTCATGATGATATGCTACAGGGTGATGACCGTGGGAGAGTTCCCAAGATCCTGGAAGTTCTATAAAACTATGTTAATTGATTGGAAGCCCTCTATCTTGTGCAGGGGCTGGCATAGCTTGGAGCTATACATTACTCAGTACCTGACTTGTTCTTATAAGTAAAAATGAAATGTTCTACGTATTTATATTTAATGTTTTTAGATATTTTTAGGTCTTTTTTATCATTTTATTATTAGTTTATCCCTCAGTTAAACATATTTCATTGTAATTTTGAATGTAAATTTCTATTGTTGACATTGTATGAATCCCAAAGTTCTTATATTTTTTTAAATCCAAATATTAAATTGGGTTTATGGGTAAGCATACATGTCTCCTAATTCCATACACACCTTGGCC
This sequence comes from Viscum album, assembly GCA_963277665.1. Classification (NCBI taxonomy): domain Eukaryota; kingdom Viridiplantae; phylum Streptophyta; class Magnoliopsida; order Santalales; family Viscaceae; genus Viscum; species Viscum album. The sequence goes on along the minus strand of OY728157.1, from coordinate 1,252,261,722 downwards.
TAGTACAAGACCATTTAAGGCCTAGCGGCATCAAGATCTTACACCCCCTAATTGATACTAATAATGCTTCAAAGTAGTCATTATTGAAGGATGGTACACAAGAAATTTCCCATGAATAACTACATAATATTTGATCTTGATGGAGAAATACATACTATATAATTCATCCATTGTTGTTGTTTTTATTGTCGGTGTTTCTACTCTAAACATTATCTCACCTAAACCTGGGTTTTTTTGTTGAGGATGCGCTCTGTCTTTCATGTTCAAGATTCATCAAGCCTTTCTTTATAAAACATCAAAATATCAGTATACACACATGAATTATACCTTGTCAGTTCTAATTCATTTTAGTGGCTACCAAGTGGTAGCGCCACCACATCGTTGTGGCCTCCACTAAGAGCCTCCATGAAGAAGTCATGTCGAACTTCTACCAAACACCATATCACTATTCCCATAGTCAATGCCAGAAATTCCTACTGCCATACATAATTCTTCCAGATAGATCAAAATTTCCGGTTAAATAATTGAGACAATAAACCATAAAGATACGCCATATAAAAGTGAATTAAAATTAACAAAACCACCAAATCTGATCAAAAATTGCTTTTTCACGAAGTATATTTCTTTTGGGAAATTGATGAACTTATATAAACTATGTGAGTAATAATAATTATTTATTGATATTAAATTAATATTTTTTGATATATAATCTATATATTTCATTTTAGAAATATAAAATTAATGGAATTTAATTAACAAAATTTTATAAACTTAATGTAAATTAAAACAGTTTACAGAATATCTTATTTTTAAACACAATAATTTACTTATACTAAAAATATATATTTATAATTCAGATGTAATTAGGTTTATTAAATATAAATATTTAATTTTTTATTTATTTGATATAAAATTCTTAATATAATGGTTCTTTTTTATTGAATTAAATTTTTATTAATTAATGACATTATTTATAATATTGGTATTTTTCAATACCCAATGAAATTTTAAAATTTTATCAAAATTAAAACACATTATTCAAACAGATATTTTTATATCATTAAGTGAAAAATTAATTTAATTTTGTAAGATAAATATTCTAATGGATCCAATAAATTATAATAATATTTTCTCAAGAGATGTAATAAAAATCAATTTTTGGTGAAATCATATTATTGAAACGTAAATTTTCAAATTTAAAATTTTATAAATAAATTATATTGATTAGAAAATTTATATAGATATATATTATAATGTGGTTAATATTATTAATACAAAACAATTTTAAGGATAGTTTATAAATATTATATATTTTTTTGGGTTACATAAGATCATTGTTTTCATTTTCATACTCTATCAACATAAAAATCATTGTGTTGCGTATACCAGAATCATTCAAAGAGAAAAAATTATATTAAAATATATATATATTAATCTCTCATAGTGTTATCATGTAATTTATTCCCAGTTTTTCTCGTTTTATATTCTATGAAGCAAAATATCATTATTTTAAAATATTGAAGTGTTAAATATACAAACACACGTTAAATTAATAAATACAAATGACTCATATCATGAGAGTATGATTTGGGGGGGTAACTAATTATAGGACCTGACCCTTATTTTTTGTCAAATTATTTATGTATAAATCTAATTATTGAATTAATGCAACATCAATTGACCTTATCTATGAATATTATTATTGAGTAACTAATATGGATTATCATTAATTCCATATTCCATAAAAATGAATTCAATATAAATGATTATATATATATATATCATATAATTTAGTTAATAATAATATCTATGATTCAATGAATATTTATATTTAATTGAATTGTAATTTTTATTGATCATTAAGAAGTGAATATTTTTTTAGAATATAAATGACTATAAAATTAATCAATAAATTGAATATCAATGCATTCTATTCAGAAAAGGATGATAAAATATCCCAAATTTAAATAATGATGGTTTTATAAAAAAATATTCCCCAATTTATTGAAATTAAAAAAATCTATTAATATTATTTATTAGAAATACCATAAAAATATCTTTAATCATTCTAAAGAAAAACTAATTTTTTTACATTGAATATAATTTTAAAAATCAAGAAATTTATAGAATTTTTGAGAAAAATGTATTATATAAAAGTAACCTATTAAAATTAATTTTATGATTCATAAGAATGAGTTAAAATGATGGGGGTAATATTTTATTCATTTAATGTTTGTTAAATCAATGATTTTGTTCAAATTTTTTTAAAAAAATCATAAAGTCATTTTATTTTACAAAAACCTCATGTGTTATTTTAATCCATTTTTAAAAAATTGAATCATGGGTAAGAATTTATATAACAACATATTATAATATTAAAAAAATTTAAATCATTACAATAAATGTATGGATTTGGAAGATAATTTATTTCCGACTTAAATGAAAAACAATGTTGGATTTTCATAAAATAATATATCAATCATTTTATGTACCAAATATAGGGTAATTGTGAAATTAGATAAAAATATCATTAATTACTAGTGGATATTTAAATTAATGGTTTTTATGAACATTATCTTGTAATTTCATTCATGGGATATTCAATTATAAACAATATCAATTAAAATAAAACCTGAAGTATAAACCCCTACTACATTGGTATATTCCCAATAATAGATCCATGAAATAAATAGAATCAAATTAATAATTATATACCATGAATATTATGTGAATCATTATTTAACATATAAAATTTTCAGTAGATAAAAATCATAACAATAAATTGGAACATATTAAAATTTATGTTTCAATGGAGTTGAAATCAGAAAACATATCCTACAAAATCACATCATTTATGTGAGAATTAAAGAATAATGTTTTCATGTTTATCCAATTAAAAAATTATAAATTTTAAAAATATAAACACGTAATTAAACACTTAATCATATAATATCAACTAGTATGATGAAGTAATATTACCCAGAAAGGAAATGGAGTTTTGTAATTAGATACCAATTGGTAACATTCATGAGAAATATCAGTTGATGAAGTAAATAATTTTGAATATTAATATACCATAATTTTTTAATGTTTAATGATATCATTAGTAAAATGGGATTTAAAAACAAAATATAAAATTAATTACATTTATACTGTTAAAATATACCACAATGAGTTGTAATTTAGATGAATTTCATTACCAAACATTTCCATTATGCTGACCATTCTACAAACACCTGAATAATGGTCTTAAACTTAATATTAATTTATTGCATAACCATTATCATTTGTATAATATCATATATGTTCACCTAAAACCATATTATCAATAGTACATTAATATGATTAGATTATTACCATGGTTTTATGTGTCAAATACTGTATTTTATCATACATGTGTTGTTGTGGATTTTTTGGTTCATGTGAACATGACATAGTTCCATCCATTAAATAATTATATTACTGATATAAGTATAATTTATTTTAATTAAAATAATTTATATAATAATTATTAACTTTTTGATTTGGAAAATGAATTTCATCTCATCGTTCAAATGGATTGCAACACATACGCACATGGAACAATATTATTCCCTTAATATTTGAAAGGGTAGGGAATTTATTTACAAATAACTTTTAAATAATAAATGTAATTTATAATTTATCATATTTATTCATTATTTCCACCATTATGACTAATCGTGTGAGTTGGGTATGGAAAAACATATTCCATTAGTTTCAAGGTTGTAGTCTGACATCCACAGAAGTGATGGTTTCATTCACATTTTATGTATATGTATATAAATAATTATTTTTCATTAATATATTACAATATCGATATATTAAAGATATTGGTGTCATTATATGTTATATATTAATGTATAATCTATGGTGGTAAAATAAGAATAAGAAAGAAATGCCTTACCAAACACAATTACCTTAACTTTAAACAGACATCTTCTAATATCATATTAATGGCCAAAGGGTTGGTGTTTTTCGAAGAGTAGAACCTATAGAATGTTCTTAATGATGTTTTTGATATATTTTTTTTGGAATTTTTATAGAGAAATAAAATTTCTTGTATAAATATTCAAGGGGTGGTGTAACCCTTTTATAATTGATACTGAGTGACATTTATTTAAATACCCAAAAATATTCAATAATAGGAAGTCACTATCATCCAATGATCAGGAAAAATTAAAAAAATATGATATTTTAGGGAATATAAGGTATATACAAATCTCCAAAAACTAAAAATAACTTTTTAAGATGTTTTGTTCATTAATCTCCAATGTTACTCACTTTTACCATTTTAGTTTTCACCATAGTAAGTAGTATTTTATCCAAGCTACTTTATGATGTAATTATAAATGAAATGATCTTTATTAGATAATTTTGGTACATTGAATAAAAATTTTAAATAATATTTTAAAAAAAATTATTTGTTATAAATAGTAATATAAAAATAATAGTATATCTTAAGAAAAACCTTATTTTATTTCAATATATTGTACATATTTTTATTAAATAACAAATGGTTAATAATGATATGATAAACTAAAAAATGAACCATAGTTTAAAAATATTTTATATGTTTAAATATATTAAATTTACATGGAAAAAAATAAATTTTCAGTAATTCTAAAACTCATAAAAAATTCATTACATTTTATAAAATATCACTACTGTCAATTTCGAGACTATTAAATTACATTGAAATTATAAACATTATGAAAAAGGATTAAAATTATATAAATATAAAATATCCATAAAATCTTATAATTTTTTTTTAAAAATTAACATAATAAAATATAAATTATTTTAAATTTAATATTATTTAATTTATTTAATTGATTTTCCTCATATCTAAATAATTATTGCATCAGCATTGCTAAAAAATTTAATTTAATTATTTCACTACTAAAAATTAGAAATATTTTTCATTGATAAGAAATTTTTAAATTTTTTTATTTATGAGCTAACATATAATATTTTTATACCTTTCAAAAATTATTATAGTAGTTGAAATAAAAAAGTTACAGATTTTATGTTCTTTTCAAAATGTATTATTAAGGTCAAAATCATGACCACATAGACATGAATATAGAATGTTTATCAAACATATTTACTATATGGTTGGAATATGTCCATAAAATAGAAATTATAAATGTTTTTTTATCATTATAGTACATATTTTAATCGGTTAAACAAAGGTAAAACTATTTTATGCATAACCATATTAATCGATTTGTTAGGTGTTCAGTATTTTGGATGAAAAATAATTATGTTTATATTATTAATTATTATTTATAATATGTATTCAAAATATTGAATACATTTTATAAATTAATATTAGTTTAAGTGGAATAATTAAATTTAAAACAAATATCATAATTCTTATTCAAAATATGTTTTCAAGGACTGAATTTTTGATACATAAGATGAATTGGCATAACTATCTGAGTTCTGGTAATAGATATATTGATTTAAACTCATATAGTATAAAATATAATATATAGATTTCATTTAAATTATTAATTAGTTTATATTTAATTAATTAGTGAATAAATTCATTAAGGATTTAAAAACAATTCTCTATAAAAGTATATTGTTTCAAAATTCAATGAAAAGTAGTTTTTTTAAAATGAAAATTTTTTCTGAAATATAATTTTCATATGATAATTTCAAAACGATGTTTATTTTCACAAATACATTTTCTAAATATGGTAAAAATTAATTATTTTATTTCAAAGAAAATAATTATAAATCATTTTTGATTAAAACACATTTTTTGGAATAATTTATATTTTATAAACATTGATTGACAATTAAATAATAATTTATCAATTTTTTTCTATTCAGTTTATTATAAATAAATATATTTCATCAAAATAAGACAATATTATTTACACACTCCATTTTTACACCTCAGTTATAATGGTTATATTGAATTAATATATTTTTTAGGCCTTCTAATTTCTGTGTTTCATGTCATATATTATGTCAATCGTAATGTTATTATATTAAATTTTCATAGTGTTATAGTATTTCTCCTGAATATTATCTAAAAAATTATCATACATTAAAAGACTAATATGTTCTGTGTAATCTTGAATCCCTATAACAATATTTTAACACTTTTAAAGAAATAGTACACATAACCTAAGTGATAAATATTTACCACAATTACAATTAATTATTTAAAAAATTAAGTTGACCATAAGAAATGTGAAAAATTATTCTAGTCACTATAAATAAAACCATTTATAAAATTAAATTTCTAAATTGTTTATACTTACTTTAAATATATATTCCTAAAATACACTGAAAATATTCCTATAAATATTCATGTAGTACACATAAAAAACAATTTTTAAATTAAATCAAGTTTATTTTTTATTCCAATATACATAATTTGACTATTTTAATCAAATAAGAATTTATTTTTGGTTCAATACATTTTATAAATTAAATTATACTAGTAAATACATCGTTGATATAGTTAAGCTAAAAATATAAATTTCAACAATAACATTAATTAGATTCCAATATTTATAGGCATATGTTTCTAGTCAATCATTTTATTTTTTACCTAATTATAGTACCTCTAATATATATAGATATTTCTATTATAAAAAATAGTTTACAAAATACTATGTCTCATTATAATACCATTAAAATTTCATTAAAGTGATTTTTTTTGAAAAAAAAAATTCACTATTTGACTAAAATAAATTTATTAAAAAAGATATATAAATCATCCTAATATAAATTTGAAATGATGAATTCAAAAATAAAATTCATTTAATCAAATTAAAATAAACAATTTTTGTAATACTTTTAATCACATTGGAATAACACAAATTTCAATTTTTTTGTATCATTAGAATGATATGTTTACATGTTATAATGGGAGCTTTGAAGTTACATACATACTTCATTCAAATATTCAATAATAAAAAATTCCCAAATTTTACATTATGATTAGCTATTTTTTTCATCACTAAAACTTATTTCGCTTAAAAATATTCCACATATATATTGTGATTTCACTATAGTTATATCAACTACGCAATCATCTGATAATGCATCACATTTTCTTCAGTGTTAATAATTGGAATAGAGAGTTCAATATAAAATATCTAATGTAACATTTATATATCCATATAGGTGAACACATTTATTGGGAAAATTATTTAATTCTTTAATAAAGAAATATGGGGAACACTGTGAACATCAGTGAGGCTAAGATGAATTTAAATGAAGATAGACACAACTCCAATTAATTCTAGAATTTAAAAAATACATAATGTTCCTAAGACATAGTTTAACATTCTTATTAAAACTTATGACACAATTCCACTGATATAAATTCAAGAAAACATGATCTACTACATAAAATACTAATGTCATCATTTAGTTAGTGGTGTATAAATTATTCCTTCATTGAGATAACATTATATGACTTTGATTAGACTTTACCTTCTCCACTGTGTCTTCAATATGATCAAGGCTTATGAGATATTATTCACTAAAATTTAATCAAATAAAGTGGTGAATGAAATAATTTTCCTCACAACTATTAAAAACATTCCATTTGAATTATCACATACAAGCTGTTAAATAAAAAAATTCCACTAAATGTCAATACTAATCACAAATAACATTAATTTCTTTTGAAAAAATCCTCATCTACTTTTCTATTATTTTAATACTCCTTTTAAATTTTCCATTACTCTATGTTTGATATTTAATAACAAAATATAGATCCCCCTAGAGATAATTTGTAAAAAAATTCCTAATTTTTTAAACCATGGGTCATGATCAGATAAAACTATGATGGCCCATTCCTGCCCACGATCATGATATTGTCCACATTGGGACCAACCCCCACAATTTTGATTTCACTAGCCTTTATCCCCCATGAATACCCAAGGAAAAGGACGCATGGTGGGATAGGTATCAAAACCACATTATAAAGGGGTGATTTGTTCTCCTCTTCCTTTAATGTGGGATTTCCATTAGCCACCTCCTCTAGAAGGGCCAAGTATCCTCATAGGAACATCAAATAGAAACTGGATCTGATACCATATGTGATAGCATAGTCCATACCCCATTCCTGATTTTTTCCAATTTCATCCTACCAACAAAAATTTGCATTTCCCAGGGCTCTATCCCTCAGAAAACCCCTATGAAAATGACGCATGATGTGAGAGATATCCACACCACATTATAATGCAGTGAACTGTCCTCCTCCTCCTTCGATGTGGGATTTCCATAATCTAGATGACACTCAATGATTCCCCATACTCGGTTGGAAACATTTACTCATATACATATCTACAAACACCAAAGGCTACCGAAAATTACCGAGTGACCAGGTTACAATAGTGGGGAGAAATTTCCATCATTTTGTAGAGTGTAACACAACAGAAATAATAAATGAGAGCAGAAATAGAAATTACCTAAAATAGAAATAAATATCGGATTATTGATAATATATATAACCTAAATTCATATCACACCAAATATGATGTATCATGTTACATTTTCTAAGAATATATCCAAAACATGTTACACTACAGTAATACATGATATATGTACCAGTGTGCAAAAATGATAAAAGAAACTAATAAGCATCACAAGCCTCAACATTGACTCATGATCTCTTGCTCCTAAATAGCATATCATGTACTTATAGAAGTTATTATTCCCTTATCGACACATGTAAAAATATATATTTTGTGGGAAAAATCATGACTCAAATATCTTGTAAGTCAAATCTCAATAGGTAATCACTAATGTTCTTTGCCACTCAGTCAATGAATATTTATAACAGGTAGTGTACTATTGTAAAAATATTACACTAAGACATGCTCAAATGTAAATAGTCTTACATGAATTGTTTTTAATGATTCAATAATATCATGTTACTTAACAGTTCAATTACATTTAATTATATAAGTCTCATAATTCAGCATAAGGTCGACAGTCACCAAATAAAATTAAACACAACACATACCTCATAAGGCTATCTAATCAATTATTAGGGAAGTCCAAATACAAGATTGTTCTTTGTCTTTGAATGAAACATCATAAGTCAATCCATTTAAAGTTTCAATTTATAAATTCAGTCCGTCCTTGACATTCCTATGTCATAATTGAAGTATATCCTTTGGTGAAAATCAACATACATCATACGAGCCCGTTTGGATGATCCTTGTAACGACCCAATGTTATCCAATGGAAATTCCATTCTTATAAATATTTCATAATATAACATGAAAACACAACATAATAAAATACTATGTTCTAATTGTAAATTATTAAATTGATTGTCAATTCTATGTTTGGAATTTCGAAAATATGATACAGAATGTTACAATCAGAAAGTTGTTTGGAGCCCAATAAGAAAAAAATAATTTCTGGTTAATAGTAACATACCCTTTTTAATATTGACATACCCTTATGAATAGTGATATAGAGTAATAGAATATTAACCTAACTTTTGATAATATATAAATAATATTCATGTTGAATGTATGAGGCACCTATATTTTAATATAAGTACATAATTGTTTTTAAAAATGGTTTTCAGTAGTTAATTATGATTTTAGTTAAATATTAAAATAATAATATATATAAAACTAATTTTGAAAAGTGGACTTCATTTTTTGATCCTACACGTTGAAAAATGTACGGGGGGAATTTCTGTCTTTTCTGAAATACATTATTTTTTGGTGAATAGTAAAATACATTTGTTTACCATATCAATACATTATAATTTAAACCCATAATTATGGACATCACAAGTGATGTAAGTACCCAAATCATGAACTCACATTCCTACATTACTATTCTTGGTCATGGAATCATCACAATTTCTTGTCATAGTAGAAATTAATTTACTAATGATTTAAATATAAATATAACCCCTCTCCCCTCAACTATAAATACCACCCTTCAGACCATTATTTCTTCACAACTCTCATGTTCGTGATTTGTGTAAAATCTGCCTGAGCATCTTCCCTAACCCCTCCACCACATCCCAATGATTCTAGTCTCATGAAAAGACCAGGACTAGCTTCTTTAAGTAGGAAAACAAGATGATGATTCAAGAGGTTTTTCCTCTCTCTCTTTTTCCATGAAATTGCTTTTAATTTCATGTTCTTCATTTATTCTCTACCCACCTATATTCATCCATAATGTATGGTAACTCCAGTATCACACATATTCTCAAATTTTATTAATCAAATGGGATAGTATACCATATAAATCCCTTATGCTATTAATTTTATTTTATAAAGGAAATATGTCACGACTCGTCCCAATGGGGCCCAAGAAGCAACTTCCCAAGCCCGCCTCCAATAGGCCAGGGGCTGGTGACTAGAACTGAGTAGGCATGTTACTAGGATGGGAGTCATTTCTTATAAACCTGCACACACACGCACACACCCATCTCCAAGCCCAAAAATCTACAAAGTAAAAACTACTAAAAATGGAAATGCATGCATACACTAAAAATCCCAAACAACAGAGTACGACATGAAAGTAAAGTATAGCAAGTGTAAAACCCTGGGCCAAAAGTAAAAGCCCACCAAAAGAGAGTCCGTAACAAAGTCCAACCTGTAAGGAAAGGTACTAAGACTACAATATGTAGCCATAGGAACACACCTCGTCCCACCTGATCTCACTGAGCACCGTTCAGTCATATTCCACCTAGAATCCTGTCAAAGGATCACTCGTCGGCACAATACATGACATGTGTGGGCAAATCCTGTGCAGGGGTGAGTATAACAATACCAATTAGGACACCCCAAAACCACAAAGGATATAAAACAAGGGAAAATACCACAATGGAATGATACAGTTAGCTTTACACAGTATATGTCTAAAGAACATATAACAAGAATCTCCAGATATACACATACACGATCAACTATCGCGAAACCACCACTAAGATCCATCTCAAAGATTCCACTAAGCACGTAACAAGGAGAACACATTCCTAGGTCTGAAGGGAGAGATACGAAGTACTCGATCCGGGAGAACACACTCCATAGGTACTTTGAGAACATTATGCCCAGATGTGGATCACAACCAAGTCGGGGGTGATTCCGACAACTCTGTATTTGCTAATCTGCTAAGCAGAGGATCGGCACCTGGGTAACGTTAGTCAAATAGATACTAAGAGCTCTACATAGGGTTTGAGTAATGAATAGAGGTTCTGGCTCTATGTCTCACAGAGGGGATTTCAACAACTCTATTCAGGAAGTCTTGCTGAAGGGATCATACTTCTGTATAATGGAAATGGTACTAGAACCTTCAGGGAAAATACCAAGGGTACGAACCCTAAGAAAACAAGTCCATGACACAGAAGAATAGTGGTTCATGCCATGTAATATTGGTTACACGACGTGTAGTATGGTTACACACCGTGTTCCTTGACCCCGGGTACTGCCCATGTAACGGCCCGTGTCATCTATCAAGTTTATGTAAAACTAGACTACACGGTGTGTAGAAGGATCACATGCCATGTTTGTTGACTCTAGGTACTACCCGTGTAAACGGCCCGTGTCATCGGTTCATGCTATGTAAAACCTAACTACACAGCGTGTATAAGAATCACATGTCGTGTTCCATGACTCCGGGTACTGCCCATGTAAATGCCCCATGTCACTCGGCTTGTCAGATATAAAGCATCTACACGTTGTGTAGTAGGGACACACACTATGTCCGAGCACCTGGGACTCGCTCCGTGTACGTTGGCCATGTGCTCGTACACAGTCTATGTCTGTCTTCGTGTCACATTCTCGTGTACCAATACACGGGGTATCCCGTGTATCTAGCCGGATCTGGCTGGGGAAGGGTATACACGTCGTGTCCTTGGCCATGTACCAAACATGTTTCTGTGTACTACCAGAGTACACGCCATGTGTTCTTCCGATGAACACACACCGTGTAGCATATACTACACGGCGTGTAGTCGGGATTTTTTCAGAAAAGTCGTCTTCTTCCTCGCGTCGCGGCTGAACCTCAATATCCTCGGTTTCTTGTCTGTTATTCCTGATACTGCAGGGATTGGTTCGATTCATCATACAAAAATCGTAACGGGTGTATTCATCTCTTAAATCAGATCATAAACCTCGAATGATCCATCCAAAGAAAAACGCCTGAAACTCGTATCTCCTGATCCGCTCCGAGTCGCCTGCTGAAACCGTCATCGCACCTCCGTGACATCGCTCTGGGGTTGGAACATCAATCTTGGATCGTTGCACCAACAAACGAATGCACAATGACCAATTTCATCCAAGAACACATAGAATTAAATGAAGAACGTGAGGGAGAAAAATACAATAATCAAACAAGAGGGACGAACCTTGATCGTTGTTCGTGACGATTCGTGTTTGTTGTAGTTAGATCAAATCCGAACAACCTCAAAATCCCCGAAAAACTTGTCCTGCAAGAACGATCAATCTGCGGGATAATATGTTCATGGATTAGTCCGCATTAGTCATGGAAATCAAAAACAGGGAGGGAAATAAAAAAAAATATCCTACCTAGATCCACGAAGTTCGTTGGTGAAGATCTGGTCATCGCGTCGTCGTCACCGACGATGCACGTCAAGAACACTATCACCGCGTTGGGAGGGTTTCTCTAGAGCCTCCAAGGGAATTCAGGGTTATGGAAAATATAAACCAGATCCCCTGTGAAATCTCCATTTCAAAGATAATATATTTTACTATAATAAGGATTTAAATAAAATATTTTATTACGGTTGCATCCAAAAACCAGATTTCACCACCAACCTACGACGGCCAATGTTATGTCTGTTCTAGGGTAAACCATCTTCTCTGAGCACAACGGTGCCATCAGATTTTTTATCCGAGCACCCGTTTGGGAGTTCTTCCACTTTTTCAGGAAAACAGCATGCACGCGTTATTTAATTATTTAATTACATTCAAACATTTGTTTCGGGCTCACCGGGCCTCAGAACTGCACTCCATCTCAGAGCCTAGTCTCGAATTAATTCACATATAATATTAAAATAATAAATGGAAAAATTAGGGGCATGACATCACACCATCCTTAGGGCTTTTACGTCCCCGAAAAACCAAAACAAAGGCTACTCAAAAAGTTGTGTGTGTTGCACGTGAATCTGAGCCTCCCTCTCCCACATGCTCTCCTGGAGACTCCCGTGCTGCCACCAGACATGAACTAAGGGAATAACACGCCCATGAAGGATCTTTTCCCACCAATCAACGATCTTCATTGGGTACTCAGCAAAGGTCTCTCTATCATCAATGTCCAGCTTGCCCCAGTCGATAACGTGTGATGGATCATGCATGTACCTACACAGTTGTGACACATGGAAGGCGTTGTGTACCCGGTCAATATAGGGAGGTAGATCCAAGTGATATGCCACCTCGCCAGCTCTACTCAGAATTTGAAAAGGGACGATGAAACTCAGAGATAGCTTGCTTCCTAGGCCAAATCTCTGCAATCTCCGTCATGGTGAGACCTGAATAAACAAATGGTCTCTCTCCTCGAACTCCAAGGGCATCTGCCTCCTATTGGCATAAGACTTATTACGACTCTGTGTAGTCTTCATCCATTCTTGGATGACCTGAACCTTCTCTATAGTATCTCTCACCATCTCTGGGCCCATAAGTTCTGACTCTCCTGGGTTAGTCCAGAAAAGTGGTGACCAGCATGGTCGCCCATACAGAGCCTCGAATGGTGACATACCAATAGTAGAATGATAACTATTTTATAAGAAAATTCCCCCAGTGGAAGTTTATCCTCCAAGCTACGACCGAAGTCAAGTATTGATGCTCGATGCATATCCTCTAGAACCTGAATGGTCTGCTCTGCCTGACCATCAGTCTGAGGATGGAATGCTGTGCTCAAGCATAACTAAGTCCCAAAAGCTTCCTGCAATCCCTTCCACAACCAGGATGTGAAACGAGCATCACGATCTGAGACAATTAGTTATGGAACTCCATGAAGTAAAACTATATCTTGCACGTAGAGGCGTCCTAAGCTCTCTACTGAACTCTGCTCCCATATGGCTAGGAAGTGGGCAGACTTGGTGAGTCGATCAATGATCACCCAGATGGCATCATGTCCCCTCGACGTATGTGGTAAACCCATCACGAAGTCCATGGAAATCCCATCCTACATCCACTCTGGAACCTCAAGGGGCTGATCAAGCCTGCTGGCACCTGGTGCTCAGCCTTTACATGATGACAAGTAAGGCATCGAGAGACAAACTATGTCACACACTTCTTCATTCCTGGCCAACAGATCTGACATCAGAGGTCTTGATACATCATTTCCACACCTATATGCACCTCCAAAGGGATGTATGGAACTCCCTGAAAACCTCCTACTGCAACTTCACTGGTACTACTGTATGCCCTTTAAAAATAACAACATGCTCCCCACCTTTTGAATATCAATTAGCCGCAACACCTATAGATATGTGAGCACGTAGAGTCTCACAACTAGCATCCTCATGTTGCGCTTCCCTGACTCGCTGTAAGAGTGGAGGGGTAACATACATCGATTGAATGTAAGCGCCCTCATATAAATCCACAAAGGATAACTGTAAATAGGACAACTGCCTCGTTGCCTCATCCAGCAACTGCGAACTGGATTTCCTACCGAGAGCATCATCCACAATGTTTCCCTTCCTAGGTGTGTAAAAGATCACCAAGTCGAAATCCTGGAGGAACTAAAGCCATCATCTTTGTCTCAAATTCAGATCCTTTTTAGAAAAGATATATCTGAGACTCTTGTGATTAGAGTAGACGGTAAACCGCTCGGCCATCAGGTAGTGCCGCCACATCTTCAATGCGAAGACTACCGCTGCCAAATCAAGATCATGGGTGACATAGTTATACTCGTGTATCCTCAAATGATGTGAGCCATAGGCAATCACTGCTTGGATCTGCATCAGGACACAACCAAGCCTAGTTCCTGATGCGTTGCAGAACACTACAAACTCGACACCATCCTCCGGTAACCTCAAGATCAGGGCGCTCATCAGACTCTGTCACAACAGCTAAAAAGCCCATTGGAATTTCTCGTTCCACATGAAAGGTTTCCCCTATCGTGTCAAAGCTTTCATGGGTGATGAAATCCTGAAGAAATCAAGAATAAATCTCCGATAGTATCATGACAACCCAAGGAAACTCCGCACCTCTTTCAATCTCCGGGGTGGCTCCCATGCTAGAAAAACCTTCACCTTGGCTGGGTCTATGGCTACACCATCTGCTGAGATAAACTGTGTCCTAGAAAGTGGACCTCCTGTATCCAGAACTGGCACTTCAAGAGTTTCTCGTACAACTGGTGCTCTCAGAGTGTGTCTAGAACCATCCTTAGGTGTATCACATGCTCCTCCTCGGACGTAGAGTACACAAGGATATCATCGAAGAAGACTACTATGAACCCATCTAAATAGGGCTAAAAGATCCGGTTCATGAGTCCCATGAACACCGCCAGGGCATTCGTCACACCGATGGGCATCACTAGGTACTCATAGTGACCGTAGCGACATCTGAAAGTCGTCTTAGGTATATCCTCATCCCTTAGCCGCAACTAGTGCTAGATAGATCGTAGGTCAACCTTCGAGAACCATTGTGCCCCTCTCAACTGGTCGAAGTGGTCATTGATCCTTGGTAGTGGATATCAGTTCTTCACGGTCACATGATTCAAGTGCCTGTAATCCACACATATACTCATGGTCCCATCTGCCTTCTTGGAAAACAGCACTGGGGCCGCCCATGGTGAAATCATGGGTCTCACAAAGCCCTTCTTTTGCAAGTCATCCAGCTGCACTCTCAACTCACGATGCTCTGAAGGAGCCATCCGATATGATGATGCTGATATCAGTGTCATCCCGGGTTGCAACTCAATGCACAAATCTATCTCCTGATAGGGTGGTAGTCTGGGGACATCCTCTAGAAAGACGTCCCCGTACTCAGGAACTACTGCTAGAAACTGGAAACTCTTGAAACCTGTTGTGCCAAGGTCTAGACTAGCCAACTTATGTGAAATTGGTTGTGCCTTCCTATGGATGTGTCCATCATGTGCTGCATGGGTCTCTCTTTCACCGAAAAAAGAGAACCTTGTTCCATCACTGCGGACACACCGCACCCTTCGCCTAAAACAGTAGATCTGGGCATGAACTGTAGATAGCCAATCCATACCAAGAATGACATCATAAGGGCTCAACTCTACCACAAAGAATTTCCAAAAAAACTCTCGCCTCCACAGATCAGGTCACACTGTCTACAGTGGTGTGTGATATCTGAATCATCTCCATTCAGTGTTTCAGAGCATAAGGGTCAAGTCAATGGATCAACTAGAATCTCAATGTCTCGAACAAGACAAGCAGCTAGAAAAAATAACTAGCCCATGTGTCTATCAGAACGGCAGCTAAAGTAGAAGATACACAGAGTGTACCTCTAATAATTCTGGGAGTACCTGGGTCATAAGCCTCTGCCGCCTGCAGCTGTCCCATCCTCTGTCCACTGGCTCCCTGATCCTGGGGGAGGTGGTGGTAAGAGGTCGAAACGCCGACAACCTTCAGCTTCTCTCCCAACTCCCCTACCACGTCCACTACCCCGCGGATCTGTCAGCTCCACAAGCTGCCTCTTCCTCAGTGGTCCATCCACTAATCCCGTGTCAGTAGTACGACGGGTCGGAAAATCTCGATTGAGATGTCCCCTTCCATCACATTAGTAGCATCACCTCTCTCTAGGCTTTATGGATTCCCCCCGCGAACCCTTTACGGCAGATCCCATGTCCTGGGATATCCTAGGAAAATGTCTCCCATGCATGGGTCCCTAACGTCAGCTCCCTACTGCCGAGGTCTCTGCTCCAGCTCACCCACCACTGACAACTACCGGCTGTCTCTGCTCTTCCAAGAAGCTCTCGACCACCAAAGCCCACTCGTGCTCCCCAAAATAAGTGGGAATGCTCATAAGGATGATGCTAGATCAGTTATATCTACGCAAGCCCTGCGCGAAAGTCCGAGCTCTGATGTACTAATCTCGGACCATATCCATCGAGTATAGAGAGAGATCGGTAAACCTATATGAATAGTCATCCACCGTCATGGTTCCCTGCTGGAGTTGAAGAAGATCTTGTATCCATACTGCTCTCAGGGAATCCGGTGAAAAATCCTCTCTGAAGAGATGTTGAAACACTGACCATGCAAGAGTTTACTCGTCGTGGGTCTGGAGAACCAAACTCCACCATCGTCCTGCCGAGCCCTGCTGAAGGCTATCTACCAGAATCACTATCTGGTATGCTGGTGTCCTGACTAAATGGAAGACTATGGTGACTACCTCAAGTCGGTCCTCTGCTGCCTGAGGGTCAGGCTCGCAACGAAACATGAGGTGTCTCTTTCTCTGTAAGTCATGGAGTGCGCTCAACCTACGCTCCTCCTCCAATAGTACAGTAGGCACTAAACACTGCTCCACAGGTGGCAGGAAATCTAGCACACCACCCAATGGTAAAACTGGGGCATCCGGTCCTTGAATCAAAGATTCATCACTGAGGGGGTCATCATCGTGATCATGCTGCTGGATCCTAGCGGGTGCGCGTCATAGAGGCATCCTGTAAGGGAATAAGATGTATCTCAGTTAGTGAGTATCTCTGGAGAGGTGACTCAACATGGGCATGGAAACTATAACCCATTCATATATGATTCATGTACCATTATTTTCCCATGCAACTAGTGTTCTCATGCTCTGAGTCAAAAAGCTAGTTATCAGAGTCCGGGTGTATGGATGCGTCGGCCTACCGCACAAACACTAGGGTCCCTGGCCTGAAATCCGAACTCGAAACAAATAAAACTGATGCCCCAAAGCAACTTACAGACACTCGGTCCTATGGTAGAACTGACCACCTCTGATACCACTCTGTCACAATCCATCCCAGTAGGGCCCGAGCCGCAACTCCCCAAGCCCGCCTCCAATCGGCCGGGGGCTTGTGACTAGCACCGAGTAGGAATGTCAGTAACATGGGAGGCATTTCCTATAAACCTGTACACACAGACACACATCTCCAAGCCCACAAAGATGAACGTAAAAACTACTAAAAATGGAAATTCATGCATACACTAAAAATACCATAAAACAGAGTATGATTGGAAAGTAGAGTATAGCAAGTGTAAAACCCTAGGCCAAATTTACAAGGCCACCAAAAGAGAGTCTGTAACAAAGTCCAACCTATAAGGAAAGGTACTGAGACTGCAATCTGTAGCAGTAGGAACACAACTCAGCCCGCCTGATCTCACTGAGCACCGTCTGGTCCTGGTCCACCTAGAATCATGTCAAATGCTCGCTCATTTTCACAAGACACGACACGTATGGGCAAAGCCCGTGCATGGGTGAGTATAAAAATACCCAGTAGGACACCTCGAAACCACAAAAGAAATACATCAAGGTAAAATACAACAACATAAATATACATTCATCCCAACATAGTATATGTCTATAGAACATATAACAAGAATATAAAGATATACTCATACACCATCAAATATTGTAAAACCACCACTAAGATCCATCTTGAAGATTCCACTTAGCATGTAACAAGGAGAACTAACTCCTATATTTGAAGAGAGATATATGAAGTACTCGTTCTAGGAGAACACACCCCACTAGTAGTTTGAGAACATGATGCTCAGATGAGGATCACAACCATGTCATAGGGTGATTCCGACAACTTAGTTTGAGCTAATCCGCTAAGCAGAGTATCTGCACCCAGGCAAAGTTGGTCACGTTGATACCAAGAAATTTACATAGGGTTCCAGAAATTAATAGCAGATCCAGGTCTAAGTCTCACAGTGGGGATTCCAATAACTCCATTCAGAAAGTCTTGCTGAAAGGATCGTACTCATGTATAAAGGAAATGATACCAGAGCCTTCAGGAAAAAGACCAAGGGTACGAACCCTAAGAAAACTAGTCCATGTCACATAAGACAAGTCACTCAAGACATGTAGGATTGGTTAAATGTTGTGTAGTATGATTACATGTCATGTTCCTTGACCCCAAGTACTACCCAGGTAACGGCCCATGTCATTTTTCTAGTCTGTGTAAAAATAGACTACACGACAAGTATATGGATCACACACCGTGTTCCTTGACTCCGGGTACTGCCCGTGTAAATGGCCCTTGTCATCCATTCATGCTGTGTAAAACCTAACTACACGGCGTGTAGAAGAATCACACGCCCTGTTCCTTGACTCTGGGTACTGCCTGTGTCACTTGGATTGTCAGATGACAGTATATACACGACGTTTAGAAGGTTCACACGCCATGTCCGAGCACCTGGGGCTCGCTCCGTGTATTCTTGCCATGTTCCCGTACATGGTCTTTGTCTGTGTCCATGTCGCTTTCTCGTATACCAGTACACGGGGTATCCCGTGTATCTGGTCGGGTCTGGTCGGGGAAAGGTATACACGCCATGTCCTTGGTCATGTACACAACCCGTGTCCGTGTACTCCCAGAGTACATGGCATGTGGTCTACCGACGAACACACGCCGTGTAGCCCATACTACACGGCGTATAGTCGAGAGTTTTCCAGAAATGTCATCTTCTTCCTCGCGCCACGGCTGAACCTCCAGATCCTCAGTTTCTTATCAGTTTCTCTTGATACTCCAGGGATTGGTTCGTTTCATCATACCAACATCGTAACAGGTGTTTTAGGGTCTTAAATCGAATCATAAACCTCGAACGAACCATCCATATAAAAACACCTAATAACTCGTATCTCTAGATCCGCTACGAGTCACATGCTGAAACCGTCGTCGCACCTCCATGACATCACTCCGGGGTTGGATCTTCAATCTTGGATCATTGTGCCAACAAACGAAAGCGCAATGATTGATTTCATCCAAGAATGTGTAGAACACAATGAAGAACATGAGGGATAAAAATAAAAGAATTAAACAAGATGGACTAACCTTGATCGTTGTTCGTGAAAATTTGGGTTCGTCGCCTTTAGATCAAAACCGAAAAACCTCAAAATCCCCGAAAAACCCATCACACAAGAACGATCGATCCTCGGGCTAATCTCTTCGTGGATTAGTACGTGTTAATCATGGAAATAAAAAATGGGGAAGGAAATCAAAAACAAACATCCTACGTGGATCCGTGATGTTCATTGGTGAAGATCTGGTCACCGCGTCGTCGTCGCCGGCGAAACCTGTTAACACCGTTACCGTGTTGGGAGTTTTTCTCCAGAGGCTCTAGGAGAATTTAGGGTTATGAAAATCGTAACCCTGATCCCCTGTGAAATCTCCATTTAAAAGATAAGAGAATTTGCTATAACTAGGATTTAAATAAAATATTTTAATAAAATATTTTATTACAGTTGCGTCCAAAACCAGATTTCACCACCGACCTGTGCTAACCAAAGTTAGGTCTCTTCTAGGGAAAACCCGCTGCTCTGAATGCAACGGTGCCATCATAATGTTGATATGAGCACCCATTCGTGAGTTATTCCACTTTTTCATGAAAACCACACGTGGGAGATATTTAATTATTTAATTAAATTCAAACATTTGTTCCGGGCTCACCGGGCCTCTGAACTGCACACCATCTCAGAGCCTGATCTCAAATTAATTCCCATATAATATTAAAATAATACATGGAACGATCTGGAAAGTTACAAAATAGTTGTTAATAAGGTGTTAATCTATCATCTTCAAGAATGACTTGTTTTCATTTTACATTTATACCTTCAGATCTGGTCATGAAACCATTTTTATGGTTGAATCAGAATATTTTTTTATTATGTATTATTTGAAGTTCTGGAACTAACTTTTGTATATATTAGTAAAAAATTTATCGAACCATGTTCGTTGTGGTCTAAAAACCGCCCAAATTAACCCAAACCATCTTTATTTAAATATTTTTCAATGATTCTTCCACATGATATATGGTATAAATAATTGTAATATCATTTAAACATCTATAATATCATTAGTAACATGAAATATCATTTTTGGATGATTTTCCAGGTTCGTCATGAACATTTATTTAAGAATAAATGTGAATCACTCAATAAAACCATAAAAACGTACATTCCCGAAGAATTCGTTAAACAATATAACTCATGAAAGGACCATAAAATTACATAATTAAACCAAAAGGAACCCTATTAAAGTATAAAAGGTTTTTTAATTGTCAATTAATGAATCTAATGTGGTTATACATGACATTAGAGAAACGAAAATGTTCGGATACAAGGTAAGGTGAAATTCTCGAACCCAATTTCATCCTTCGTGTTCTCCCAGTGTCACTACATTTTATATTTGGTTATTCCTTGAAATCATTTTTTCATAATTTTATTTCCTTTTATTGGATCTACATGTTTAAAACCGGTGTTTTTGTCAAAAAAGATGTCTTCTAAATTAAAACTTCTTTTAATAACTCACATTTTACTTCTCACTCAAGGTTGATGGTTCATGTAACATGTATTGTATTCCCTCATTTTGTGAACACAATGTTTATGAGTGCATTTTTATGATATGTTACCCATTCCATTACATGGGTTAGTTATGTTAAGTTTTATATATGTTCATTATGGCATGCATAATAAATGATAATCTTATGATGTAATGGATGAACCCAATGTGACGAGTGCGCTTGAAATTATACAGTGCTCTAATTCAATGTGTAAAGTGATGAATCTCATGATTTAATTTGATGTGATTTGTGAACAAGATTATAGATTTTTTCACAAGTACGTGTGGTAGTTAACCACGATAACATTATGTTTCATTATTTAAGCATTTCTACATTTCATGACATTTATTTATGCTTCCTCTCTTGTTCCTGAATCTGGACTATGATATGATTATTCTCACCCCATTCTATATTGTTATTATAAATCCACTTATTGGAATTTTATATAACCCATTTTTATTTATATCCTTAGTTGCATACATGTAATAAATATTAGTCAAGTTCCAATAAGAATATAGAGACAAAAAACTAAATAAATGTATATTTTTGATGTAGTAATTGTTATGTATGGTCCTATTTTATCCAAGAAACTATTCCTTTGGATCCACTATTTGTAATAAAACTATATATTTTTGTCATTAAAATAATCTAATTGAAATTTGAGAAAAGTATGTGTTGATATAGTTGGTATCATAGGTAGGGTTTAGTTAATTTGGGAATTAGGATTAGTGAACCCTAGATAAATCCTCTAACATGAGACTAAGTAAAAATATTCACCCAAGAATCATTACATAGTAATCCCAAATGTAATTATTTTAGAATATATCATAAAAATGACTACGTCATTCATTACTTATTGAATTATGTTTTGTTCTAACATTTTTTATTTTATAAAATGGTGGGAACCAGGAGAAACCAAGCCAACAACTCATGCGATGGCCAATGCAACAATTGCCCAAATGAAATACCCACTGATTTGAGAGGCGGATTTCAGAACATAATGGCGATGATTAAAAATTTATCTCAGGTTATGAAAAATAACCATATTGATGGGTGACATCCTCCTTCAGAAAATAGGGTGAAACACTCAATTGAATGTTTTATGAGGCAATGACTAGTGACATTTAGTGGATATAATGATCCTCTAGTTACAGAACTGTGGTTCAAATCCATAGAGAAGATATTTTATATGATTCACTATTCTGAGATAGATAAGTTGACAGTATCCAATTAACATCTAAATGGATAGGCCATTAACTTGTGGTCTTTGATTAATAACACCATGCCACGAGACAAAATTAAAGAGATTGAATGGGAAGACTTAAAGATAATGATTCATAACATATATTTCCCATGAAATCTTCGCACAATTATAGAGCGATAATTCATATAGCTAAAGGAAAAAGAAGGAGAATCAGTTACAAGCTATGATGAAAATAGCACATGGCTTTCAAGGTTTGATTTGGGTTTTGTTATCAACAATAATAGCAAAATTGATAAATTCTATACTGGATTAAAAACACACCTTCAAAATGATATTGAAATCTGTGTCTTTGGGAGTTATAAAGACGTTGTTTGATGTGCTCTTAATGTGGAGATGGAGTTTGGAGAATGGTCACATGTATATGGTGATATAAAATTAATGTTGGAGTTTCAAACCAGTGGATCTAAAGGCAATGGTGGGAAGAAAACTCCATGACTCACATGCCAAAATCGTGAGAGGTTGCACCATGGGAACAACCTGAAAGGGAAGGGAAATTTCTTCAACTATGGGAAATGAGGACCTAAAGCTCACGAGCGTCGAAAATATTTTAAAAGGAATGATAATGTGGTGGATGAAAGGAGAGAAACACCCATGGTTCAATGCTACAAATTTATGGAGCAGGGGAACTATGCCAGCCTATTCACTAAACCTCATGTTCTTGAGGGTAATCAGTGTTAGTAGCCACCAATTCCAAAGGAACAAGGGACGGCTTATACCATCTATACTGTTAATGTTGAGAAAGATAATGTAGTCACAAAAGGTACACTTTATACTAACTCACGAATCGTAATAATATTATATGATTCTGGTTCTTCACATTCCTTTATATCCTAAAAGTTCGATAGAACTATGGAATCAAATCCTTGAAACCTTAAAGTAGAGATATCTGTAAAAACAAAAAGTTGTGAAACTATTTCAATCTAATAGTTTGACTCTTTTCATGTTGGAGTATGTGGGAAGATTCTTCCTTAGATTTTCATAATTCTTCCTATGGTGGAATTCGACTCTATAATTAGAATGGAGTGGCACCCATTATACAACACACATATCAAATATCGAGATCAGAAAAAATCTTTTCATATTCTGAAACATCCCATGAACCACTACAAATGCAAGGAAGATCATGAATTGCCTTTAAAAAATCTTTAATGGTGTGGGTGTTGATTCCCATTGAAGAAGCATACCTCACCCAAATGGTTGAGTAGATGGAATGTTCCAACCCTACAGAAATTCCCATTGTGAGGGAATACGATGATGTATTTTCGAAAGATTTACCAAGAATTCCCCCATTCGTGAGGTAGAGTTCTCAATAGAACACATACTCGGAGATAATCCTATCTCAAAATATCCCTATAAGATGGATCCTATCAAACCGAAAGAGTTAAAGAAGTATCTGCAAGAGCATTTGGACAAAGGGTTCATACTCCCTAGGGAATAACCTTGGAATGGGAAAGGGCTCTTTGTGATGAAGAAGGATGGAAAAATGCGGCTGTGTATGGATTATTGTGAACTCAAAATGATCACCATAAAAACATGTATCCACTTCTACGGAAATATTATTGTTCAATTAGTTAATAGAATTTCAATACTTCTCAAAGGTGCATCATCTTTTTAGATATCATCAGTTAACGGTGAAGAAGTAAGATATTCAAAAGACTTCCTTCCGAACAAGGTATGGGAACTATGAGTTTTTGGTGATTCCCTTTGGACTTACTAAGGCCCATACAATATTAATGGATTTGATGAATAGAGTCATTATGGATTACCTTGAAAAACTTCTGGCAGTGTATATTGATGATATTTTCATCTACTCCAAGATAAAGGAGAAACATGAAGAATATCTAAGACATTTATTGGTGAAATTGAGAAATGAGATGTTGTACTCCATGTTCAGCAAGTGTGACTTTTGGATGAATCAAGTCATGTTCATGGGGAATGTGATCACAAGTGAGGGAAATACATGTAGAACCTTCAAAATCAAAGGTGATGGAGGAGTATCCAAGGCCCTATAGTTTTACATAAATCTATAGTTTTCATGGATTAACTAGGTACTACTGACGTTTTGTGAGAATGTTTTCACAATTATCAATCCATCTAAATAAGATAACATGAAAAGGAGTTAAGTATGTCTGGAAGGAAGAATGTGAGGGAAGCTTCAAGGATCTAAAAATATGGCTTATCACTGCACATGTACTCAAACTACAGAAATGTGGAGAATGTTTTGTGATATGTACTGATGCTTCAAATAAAATATTAGGTTGTGTACTCATGAAAAATGACAATGTTATAGCCTACACCTCATGGAAGATGAATATCGATGAGAATAACTACCTGACTCATGATCTAGAGCTGATAGCCAAGATTTTTTCCTTGAAAATCTAGCGGCACCACCTTAATGGTGAGAAGTGTGACCTATACACCGACCACAAGAGCCTAAATTATATATTCACACAAAAGGAGAACAACATGGGTCAATGGAGATTGTCAGAGCTAATCAAGGATTATATTTGATATATTTACTATCATCGTTGAAAGGCGGACAAGGTAACTGATTCTCTAATACAAAAAGAACCTGCAACTCTATCCATGTTATGGATTGGGAAAGACATTATCTTCTTGGATATGAGAAGGATGGATTTAGAAATCATAATGGCAGGTGATACATCCTACCTTGTCCAAATTAATGTGAAACCGTACATTCGAGAAGATATTAACAATGAAAAAAGAGATGATGCAGAGTTACAAATATAGTTGAATGAAGTAAAAATAGGGAAGATGCAAGAGTTCCATATTGACAATGATGGTGCAATTCGGTTTGGATTGTGAATTTGTGTGCCTTCATCACCAAGGATAAAGAAGGAGCTATTCGGCAGTGCACATAGCTCAACATTCTTTATCCTTACAGGGAGTAATAATATGTATTGTGATCTCTGAGAACACTGCTGGTGGGATAACATAAAGAAAGAGATTACAGAATATATATCATGTATCTTGGTTTGTTAACATGTTAAAGTGGAGCGACAAAATTCCAAAGGGTTGGTGAATCCATTGCCAATACCCAATTTCAAATGGGATAATGTTACTATGGGCTTTGTCATGGGTATCACAAAGACGCCAAAGGGAAATAATGCGATATGGGTTACGGTTGACTAACTCACTAAGAATGCCCATTTTATAACTATTTGAGGAGACCACTCTCTTGAACAACTTGTAAAAACATAAGTGAAGGATGTGGTGAAACATCATGGTGTTCCACTCTCAATTTTCTCTTATCGTGATCCAAGTATCACATCTAAATTCTAGAGGTGAATTCAACATGATTTGAGTACTGAATTAAATTTCATCACAGCCTAAAACCCCCAAACTGATGCCCAATATGAAACCACTCTTCATACTATTAATGATATTCTAAGAGTATGCTATCTGGAATTTAAATGGGGATGGGATCATAATCTCTTGTTGGATGAGTTCTCATACAACAATAGAGTCCACTCAAGTACTCAGATGGCTCTATATGAAGCTCTGTATGGAAACCGACAAAGAACTGGAACCTATTTGGATAAAATTGGAGAACGAATGCTACTTGGACCTGGTCTTGAGCAAGAGATGAGACTGAAGGTTCAATTCATCCAGAAACACATCAAAGCTGCTTAGATTCGGAAAACGAGTTATGCTGACAACCATTGAAGAGAGATGGTGTTCAAAAATGGGCATAATGTCATCCTTCGAATATCACCAAGGAAGATAGTCATGCAGTATGGAAGTAAAGGAAATCTTGGCCCATGGTACATTGGCCCCATTGAGGAATAATCAATTACACTTCATTGATGAATAAAAATATGTCACAAAACTATATCATCCTGATGGTAATTTAAATTTAATTTCATTAAATATATCATCATTAATTCATTGAAATATCTTGTAAATTATTTTTAAAATATGAACCTAAACTCCATTTAATGTCAAATTGATTACTAGATAAGATAATTTTTAAAAACTCAACAAATCATCTATAGTATACTGCTAATCCAATGAAATAATTTACCTCAAAAATATTCGTTTCTTCATCTATTTCATCAATATCTTTTTTAATCAAATAACAAACATTCAATACTTAAAGATATCGTGTCAAATTATATAAAATTTGTGATTCCAAAAATATCATTTTCTAAATTCCACATACAAATCCTATTGATTAAGAGGCCTAAGAATGTTTCATAAATTACTCTTCATCCATACATTGCTTTTAAAACATTCAATGATAGTATTAATGTATATAAAAAACATATTATCATCATAATAATTTATTAATATATTCAAATGATCTGTAAATTCATATCATGGATTTTTCAAAATAAAGGAAATTGATCTAAATTTATAATGTCATTAACTCATTTACAACATTGTATTTGGAATATATTCATTATTTACTCATACATGATAATATGAAAAAATTAGTTGAGAAATGATGAAATCCTACATACTGATCAATTAATTCATCATTGTGTGGATGTAAATACTTCTTAATTATTTTAATGTAATTGGTTTCCTTGGAATCAATTTCAAATCGCCTAAACCTATCATTACTCTTAAAAATGTAAATTGGAACCCCATATAAAAACTAACAGTGCATTTATATCCATTAGAACACAATACATGTTGTTATTTTATCATTTAAACAAATTTTTTGTGTGGAATTATTATTTGGATTCTTTGATGGATATTCACTTAACAATCATTTCATCTTATACTCAAAAGATAAATGTCCCATTCATATGTTACATATTATCTTCGTCTCTATGAATTTTACTAGTGAGAGCTCATGTATATGGATCTAGACATGATTATGTTGATGAAATGTCTTCTAGGATGTCAAAGAATTCCATAACTATATCTTTAATACTAACACCATTCACTTAGAAATATATTTTCAAATTTTAATTTTTCTTAAAATCCTTAAATGTGACTATATAAATGTCTTCCATTTATATTATTGTCACATTTTCAACTGGGAAATGTATATGTGTCATTATGGAAACATACATACATATCCATGATAAAACACTTTTTTTACATTGAGTCTTGATTTAGAACACCATTCTTAAGTTTCTAAATAAATTTATAATTTTTTAACAAAAATAAATGTAATAAATGTTTTAAAATATCTATACTAAAATAAAGAATTAGTTTTTTGCATGTTATGATCAAATAACCATCCACCATATCCTTAGGAACATAAACATCAAAAAAGAAAATATAATAATTTCTTTATTATCCCATTTCAGAATAATATTGGAGGATCCCTTTATTTAGGGGATATTTTATAGAATAATTCTATAACTCATTATAGAAAATGTACATTATAGGAGTGGGTTCTTTATTAGTAACGACCTACATTTTTATTAATGAAAAGTAATCTATATCTAATTAAGTGTATTCTTATCATTATATAACGTATGATCTTCTTTGTTTGTTTGATTTTGTACTTCAATATACCATTAAAAATGTTTACCATTTTTAATTTTTCCTTTTAACAGTGGTAAATTGATTATTATAAATATAAGACTTTGATAATTCCAATTTACATAGGGAAAGGAAGTGATGGAATAATCTAGTAGAATTGTTCCATTCAAATCCAATTTGTGGGATATTGTAAAAGAGGTGGCATCAATGGCCTTCGCTCTTATACAAGACCAAACTGAGGCGAAACATGTTATGCTTGAATGGAACCTCCTATAGGATCACTGTAAGTTGAAAGAGATTACCACATCAGCGATGTTATACGAGCCACCCCTAGAGTTTTCACCATCTCCCACATTCCCCCAAGGTACTATACATGTATTATAGATGGTTATATAACAAGACGTTAGCACTATTATTATGTCCATTATGTTTTTATATAATAAAGAAAATAAATTAATTTTATTATTTTTATATTAATGAACTAATAGTATTTTTAGTTAAAATCCAAGTAAGAAATATATTTTGATGAATTAATTGGTTTTTTAATTAAAATATGTAATAAAAAATTAGTATAAAAAAATTATTTTTTATTAAATTTAAATGATCTTATAATTTAATTTAATACAATTGAATATTTTTTTTGGTTTGAAAACTGTTTTAGTCAACACCCATGAATTTTCAAAAAAAAGGCATTTATTTTTAAATTAAAAATTTACATATATATAGAAATATATTTACATAAAATAAAAAATTATTTTCGGATTTAGGTCATCAAAATTATCTAATGGTGAATTTTTCATAATATTCTAAGACAATCAAATTTTTGGGTAAAAATTATATACCGCTGAAATATATAATGTGTTTTATGACATCATAATGACCTAATAGTGATGTAATAAAATACTATAAATTAGATTTTCATCCATTATATGTTTTTTCATTAAAATAATGTGTTTTTTTGTTTTATTTACATATTTTACAAATCCATTTTTGACCCTCCAAGACTTATAAATGATTTTGTGATTTTGAAATGACTTCCTTGAGAGTGTGATTAAAATCCACTTAATCACACCCAATAATTTAATATGTTAGTGAATTTTATTTATAAAGCAATGTTATCCACTCCCATTGGGAAAAAACAAAGGAAAAAACAATTTTTTGGTTTGTGGTTTTGATTAGATTAATGTGTGGTGGCCAAAACATAAATAATAATGAATTCCCTCTATTCCCCTATATAAACCCACCCAATTATCCACTTCCACTTCGTGGAATGCCTTTGTATCTTGAAAAACATCTTCCATAACCTCTCCATAATCCTCCCAAGGCACCCCAAGATCCAAAGATACCTCTTTCAATCCTCTCCCAAGCCATTAGAATCAAACTTCCATGTAAGGGATTTTTTCCTTTCACATTATTGTCTAAATTTCATAATATTTTTATACCATTTTTTCAATTAAACATGTTGGGTTATTATTTTTAACCTCCCCATACATCCCTCCTTGTTTTTGGATGATTAGATAACCCTTTTTCTCTAATTAAAATCATCCATGTACACCAGTTACAGCGCCAGAATTCCTTATGGAATTTCTATCTTCACATTTACATTCAAACAATTATTTTGTGTTACGAATATTAATTCCATTAAATATGTTAGTATAGGTATATATATGACCCCCATATAGTTCATTTCATTTAAATATTCTAATACACCTCTTTCTCTCTCATTAATTTTTTTTTTGAATTCTTATATCACGTTGGTGTGCTGCTGAAATTGCACTGCAATTTTCCACCTCAAAGTCATTGTCTGGTGAATACCATAACCATTTATCTATCAAGGCTATTAAACATTTTGAACATATAGTTATTTATTATATAGTTTCATGTATGAATTCAAATTCCTTTATCATGGAATAAATTATGATGTATAATGAATCCTTGTTATATGTTCCTTGTGGCACACTTATGCATGGAATAAAATTATTAAGAAGAGAGAACCATGATAGCACACCAATGCATTGGGTAATGATTAGTTTTATGATACCTAAAGTTCAATTAGGGTTTAATCATTCTAATTAATGTTCAAGGAGGGTTTAATCATTCTCTATGTGCAATGATCATTGGGTCATGCTAATACCATGTAAAGTCTTGTTGCCACAATTCCATGTTTCGATAATCCTGATGTATCAGGAATTTAGGTTCATATATACCTTAAGCTCTGTTGATATGCCTATTTCCTAACATGTACTGTATTCTTTAATGTTATTACTTATTTAATCCAATACTGGTCTTTATATCTCAACCTTTTCTTATGCATGTACTCAGGTTATCCCTTGAAATGCTATGTATAAAGGAATTTGTGTGGTCATGTAAAAGAAGTTTTCAATAACATTTTTGTGTTTTATGGTATAAGTTGTTATGTAATGTTATTTATCCCAAAATAAACTGCACCACATGATCTTCTTTGTCGTATCAACTCATGTGTATTATGTAATAAATCATGTTTAACTTTTTAATAAAGAGTAGGATTGTTATAGTTGGTATTAGAGAATAAGTTTTGTTATTTTTGAGATTATGATTAGAAAACCCTAGTAAAAGCCTTAGGGATAAAACTAAGTATAACAAAAACATCCCTAAAATTTTGAGAGTATTTATTAAAGATTTTATCATTAAAATACCTCCATGTCTGGATACTAGTAAGTAAAGGTTGATCTAGCGCATATGTATCTTGCGGTAAAACATGATAACAACGTTTTGATCAGGACTCAAACAAGAATGGGTGCATGACTATGATCCTTTATTCACTCATGGTTATGAAACTCTTGTGAGATATTATTTGGAAAAACCACAAGCTTGGTATGAACCATTATTATAGGAATTAAATGAAATTCCCTCTAATAATAAATGTTGGGAACTAGATCAAAGAAAACATAGATTGGAGCTTATAAATTCGAAAGTTAAGGAGAAAAAGTAATTTGTAAGTCATATGTTTTTTCTTTGGATTACCATTTAGGTGTTACCCCTATCTTTCCTTTTAGTCTAGACATTGTCCGCTAATTGAAGGACTTAGCATAACGACCAATGTGAAGATCAAGGTGATGATTTTTCTAATCAGATTCCCAATCCAATGGGAGTGGAAATCATGACGTTTTTCAAGATACTCTCTTAGGTAATTTATGTTTTGAATAGAATCATATGTCAAGAAGAACATTCAACCCCCCAATGAAAAAAGGTTGCAATCAAGAGATTCATGATATAAAGGCCTCATACATTTAATGGATCATTTGATCCCTCCAAGGCTGAACAGTGCATAAAATCAATTGAGAAGATCTTATCCATATTTAAATGTTATGAAGAAGAGAAGTTACGTATGGCTACTTATCTGATATAGGTGGATTCCATTCAATGGTGGAAATTGATTAAAAATACGAATACCGGAGAGGATATTAAGGCATTGGAATTGAAGGATTCTGTATTTTTTTTACAAATATTTTCCTCACACCCTCTAACATATGATTGAAAGGGATTTCTTGGCCCTCATTTAAAAATACAACGAATCCATTGACTCATACAAGGAAAACATTACAAGGCTTGCACGACACACCTCCAGCTCTGACATTTCCCCCAAATTCAAGGGTTACAACTACTTTGGTGGGATAAATCCTATCCTATAGAAATCCCTAGGAATCCGTGACATCGATAGATACAATGAAATTATTCGATGTTCCATCAAAGTCGAAATGGTGATCAGTGAATCTCAGGGGTATCTTGGGATACGAAGCATAAGGTGGACTAAAATTATTTAGGTCTGATGGATAAAACCAATAGTGATAAGAATATAAAACACCCCAGTTTCCAATGGATCAGAACGAATCACCTCGTAAATTGCATGAATGGGATGCTGAAATGATTTAGGTGTGGAAGAGAAGGTCACTTGTCCATTAACTAATGACAATAAAAACCTACATCTACAATAGAGGAGAGGAACGCTCCATTCGACCCTCAATGCATTTTTCATTGCCTCAAATTCAAGGAACCATGGATTTTTTCAAACAAGATCCCTAGGCCAAGGGTTTTCAGAGGCAACCATCAACTTCCACGGCAAAAAGGGAGAGCTTTTTCTATATCACTACTTCCGATTTGAACCCAAAAAAGAATGTGGTGAGAGGTACGCTAGTTATTAATTATAGAATATCAAACTTGTTTTTTGATTTTGGTTCTATTTATTCATTTATATCCTGAATGTTTATAAGAACAATCCTAACACCACAAAAAATCATGGAAGTAAAGATGTCGGTGAGACAGGAAAATCGGGAAATCATTGCAACCCATGAATATAACTTTTACCCAGTCACAATTTGTTGATTTAATTTCTGGGAAAACCTTTTCATACTCCCTTTAGTGCAATATTATGTTATTCATGGACTGAATTGGCTTTCCTTATATATATCCAACATAATTTCCATGGGAGGGAAATGACTCTCTATATGGAAAATTGACCCCGATTCTGTACAAGAGCAAGGAGGAGGATGAAACTTATTTAGAACAATCATCTCAAGCGTGGATATTACTGCCCTATGATAACATGTATATAGTTCAGATGATTGAGTCTAATTAATTAACCATCTTTTAAGACATGACTATTGTGAGGGAATTAAATGAAGTGATTCCCAATGAATTGCATAGTCTTCCACCTATAAGGGTTTTTTAATTCTCAAACGATCTTATACATAAAAATATTCCATTATCCATGAATCCATATAGAATAGATATTTCACATCCTTAGGAGTTGAATAATTCACTAAAAATGTATCTGGATAATGGTTTTATATGCCCTAGTGCTTCACCATGTGGTGTATCATTCCACTTCATCAAGAAGACGGATAGGTCAATGAAACTTCACAATGATTATTTTTAGGTCAGCAAAATCTCGATAAAAAAGTATATTATTCCCTAAATTGATGAATTTTATGATCTTCTACTTGAATCCCAATACATATCCATGGTGGATTTTTTGTTTGGATATTAACAAGTAATAGTGAATAAGGAGGATATCTACAAGAATTCATTCGTACAAGATACAGGCACTATGAATTCATAGTAATGACTTTCAAACTCCCTAATTCCCCTGTAATATTCATGAATTTTATTAAGTGTGTCTTTTTAAATAACATAGTAAATTTTCTTTAAGTATTTATATATGATATTATAATATAATAAAAAAGGAGCATGAGGAGCATAGAAACACTGTACTAGAGAACATGCGAAAGTAGAAGATCCACAAAAAGTATAGAAACTGTGATTTCTGGTCGAAGGAGGTCTTATTCATGGGTCATTTCATCAGAAGAAATGGATTATCTATGGATTCATCCAATGAAGCTTCAATTGAGGGATGGATGATGCCAACACCATTAGTGGATATCCATAGATTGGTGAGTTTTTCAGGATATTATTGCTGATTTGTGAGATATTTTTCATGATTGTCAAACACTATTACCAAGGTAACTTGGAAGGGAGTCATATTACCTTGGAATGATCAATGTGAAGGGTGATTCAAGGAGTTAAAAAGAAGGTTTATCACTGTGTCCATTCTCACATTACCCAAAAGTGGATAACTTTTTGTGTTATTTATTGATTCATAAAAAAAATTTATGGGTTTAGTTTTTTGAAAAATGACAAAGCAATTGCCTATGCTTCAAGTCAATTGAATTTTCATAATAAAAACTATCCAAAAAATGATCTAGGGATGGTTTTAGTAATATCCACTTTGAATATTTGGAAACATTTATACTTTGTGGATATGTGTGAAGTATACATTGATCACAAAAGTCACACGTATATATTAGCAAAAAATGTGATGAATATATGCTAATGAATATGGATAAAGTTGATAAATGACTATGACTGATCAATCCATTACAAACCTAGGAAAGAGAATAAGGTGGGAGATGCTCTGTGTAAAATATACCCAACATTTATATCAATGATGAGAATTGGAAAAGATATAATCTTATAAGACTTGACGAAGATGGAATGGGAATCAAAATGAAGGGAATATCATGAATACTTACACAAATGATTTATTAACAGTATCTTTTAGGAAAAAAATGATTCTCAAAAGGATAATGAACGAATTCAGAAGAAAGGGGAAACTATCAATAAAAGGAAATCCTCATAGTTCAATGTTAATGAAGAAGGAACTGTGAGATTTGGTTCAATACTATGTGTTCTGTCCAATCCATAGTTAAAGAATGAAATTTTGTTTTTTGAATATTGTTCAAATTTATATGGTCACCCAAGAAACACAAAAATTTAACGAGATATCCTAGTTCATTATTGATGGGATAACATGAAAAAGGAGAATGCTATGTATACATCAAAGTACCTGGAATTCTAGAATGTGATGGCTGAGGGGATGATGTCTAAGGGGATGATGAAACCATTATAATATCAACTTGGAAGTGGGAGGAATTTTCCATAGACTTATTCAATGGACATCTGAAGACATCCAAGGGAAACAATGCTATCTGGGATGTAGCATATTACCGTACAAATAAAACACACTTCATTGCAATTCGGGAGGATTTCTCATGGGATCAATGGGCATGGATATATATCAATGATGTGGAAAGGCTACATGGAGTACCACTATCTATTGTATCTGATCGAGATATAGGATTTACCATTATGTATTGTAAGTGTATTCAACATGATCATAATACTGAGATAAACATCATTATGACTTATAATCATCAAACAGATAGCCAATTTGAGAAAACTTTCTAAATACTCAAGGACATATTGAGATCATGATCAATGGAATTCATAAAAGAATGGGATCAACATATTCCTCTAATTTAGTTATCATGAAAAAATAGTTTACACTCAATCATCAAAATGGCTCCTTATGAATCCATTTAGGGGACGATGTGCAGAACATATGAATGTTGGGATGACATTGGGGAGAAAAAACTACAATGTTCAAAAATGGTTTGAGAAATGATAGAGAAGGTTATGGCCATTCAACATCACCGTAAAGCTTCTCAGAGTCGAAAAAAGATATTTGATGATAATTTTTAAGAAAAACATGATTTTAATGTCGGAGACATGGTATTGCTCTACATATCACAGTCGAAGAGAGTTATGATATTTGGGAAGAATATAAAGCTTAGTCACTGGTAAATTGGCCATTTTGAGATCATTGATCGCTTTTGGTCAGTGGGATATTGACTTAAACTCCCACCAAACTTGTATCATGTACATTATGTATTCCATGTATCACTATTGAGAAAGTACATACATGACCCATCGCATGTACTCAATCCAGACGAGGTACCATTTGGAATGAACTCTCCAATGAAGAGATGTCAGTGAAGATCATAGATTGTGGGGAAAGAGTTCTATGAAATAATACATTTCCCCTAATAAATGTGTTGTGGAGAAACCCCATGTTTGAAGAAACAACATGGGAATCAGAGGAAGTGCTGAGACAGAGCTACACACATATGTTTTTAGTGTGGGAAATAGAAATTTCAATGGAAAATTTTCTCAATGTGGAAAATGGTAATAGTACAAACATTTATTAATGAATATTCTTCTTGATCTAATTAAATGTATTATTACAGTTAGATAACATATGATATTATTTAGTTTTATGGTTTTGGATTTCAAAATTCCATTATGAATTGGTACCGTTACACATATAGTTGTTGAAAAGTGATAAATTGGTTAGTATAAATATAGGGATTTAACAAATCCAATTTACTCAGGAAAAAGAATTGATGGTCTCATCCAGTATAATTGCTCTGTAAGAATCCAATTTTTCAATTCTCTAAAATGAATTGGTGTCGCTGGGCTTCAGACATGATGAATCCAAAGCGGAGTATCAATATATTATTCATGAACGTTACTGCCTATCGGAGAAGTGGAAGTTGATAGAGATTACAAACCAAGTGATGTTATGTGAGCCACCATAAGAGTATGTCACCATCGCACACCTTAAACTTATGTCTTATGTGGGTGTTATAAGAGGTTATATAACAAGAACAAAGATATATTTTTATGAGCAATATTTTTGTATATAATAATGAATATATATTCATTTTATTAGTGATAATTTATAGTACAATTTGTATTTTTAGTTAATATTCTATTAAGAAATCTATTTTTATAAATTAATGGTTTTTTGAATTAAATAATATTTTATTAAAACTTTATTAATAAATTTCATTTATTATTTATAATTGATCATCTAATTTTTATGATTACAACATATATTTTTATTATGTTTTGAAAACTGTATTTTTCAAAACACATTAATTTCCAATAAATGAATGATATTTGTTTAAAATTAAAAATTCACTTATTTAGATAAAATGAATATTATTTTTGGATTTAGTATGTCAAAAATATCTAATGGTGAATTTTTTAAAATTTTCTTAGGCAGTCTATTTTTTGGGTAAAAATTAAATACTGTTTAATTATTTATGTGTTTTGTGACATCATAATGACCCAATTGATATGTAATAAAATACTATAAATGGTTTGTTCGTCCAATATATGATTTTACACTAAAATAATATTATTTTATTTTTGTTTTATTTATTTTACAATTCCTTATAGTACCCTCTATGACTTATAAAACATTCTGTCATTTTAAAATGATTCCCTTAGAGTGTGACTCACCTCCACAAAAGAATGAAAAATATTTTAAGATGTTTGGCCATTGGATTTATTAAATAATTTTATACACATCCCTTTTTTCAGTAAAAATGGGAACAAACAATGGTTTGGATTTTTTTATTATATTAATGTTTGGTGGTCAAAACCTATATAGTAAATAATTTCCTATCATTTCTTATATAAACCCTCCAAAGGTCTGAATTCATCTTCATTAAAATCCTATAAAGTTAGACCAACCTATTCTCTACTCTATATAGAATCCTACCAAGTCTCCCCAAGCACTGAAGAATCCTATATTAAGAATCACATGTGACTTTCATATCACACTTCCATGTAATATATTTCATCCATTATCATTTTTGTCCAAATTTCATTATATTTCTTTGCCAATTTGTTTTCAAAAAAAATGTGGGAGTATGATATCCATACACCCACCACCACACACCACTCCATATGTTTTGATGAAGAGAGAACCATTAATCTATCGTTAATTCCTCCCTTGTACATATATTACCATGCCGAAATTCCCTAAGGAATTTCTCTCTACACATTTACATTCAAGAAATTATTTTGAATTATGAATCTAAATTACAATAAATATGTCTTGACATGTATCTAACATACCACATACTATACATTTAATTTACAAATGACGAGACACCCCTTTATCTATCATCAAACATTTTTATGAATATATTTTTCACATTGTTTTGATGCCAAAATTGCACCATGATTTTCCAAGACCAGGTAATTTTGTAACGAATACCATGCCCATTTTTATATGAAGGATATTCACCTTTATTCACATCTACATATTAATTTAAGAGTTTCATGTATTATTTCCACATTTCATTATCCTGGAATAAATATTGGTGTTTAATTAATCTATGTTATATGATCAATGAGGCACACATATGCATGAAATAAATTGAGTAAGAAGGTTTCGCCCTAATAGTACTCCAATACATTGGGTAAAGATTAGTATCATGATATGTCAAGTTAAATGAGGGTTTACTCATCATAATACATGTGTTAGGAGGCATTACTCATGATCCACATGTAATAATCCTTAGATCATGTTAATACCTTGTTAAGTGTTGATGCCTCATTTTCATGTTATGATAACCATGTTTCTAAATGCCTTCATGTTCATGTATCTCTTATTATCAATTGATTTTCTTATTCACTAACATGTACTATGTTGTTCATGTTATGCATTTTTTACTCCCTTACATAGCATTATAGCTCACCATTTTCATATGCATGTCCTTAGGTTATCCAATGCAAGGATATGTATTAAGTAATGTGTGTGTTAATGTAAAAGTGGTTTTTAATAAAGATAATGTGTTTTATGTTATATGATGTTATGTAATGTTCCAAATCCCCTAATACACAAGAAATCTTAATATTCTATGATATATAAATTCAAGAGATTTATGTAATAGATCATGTTTATGTTTATAATAAAAATTGGGCTTGTCCTATTATTCCCCTTGTATTTCAGAGATATATGTTCCATCTATATACACTTGAAATAGACTAATTATCCTATTAATAGTGTTATTGGGTGTTTCTTTAAGACATTACGACATGTTTGAAATCCAATCATCACTTTTTTCTCACTAAAAATTATTTTTCCATTATTAACATTGCAACACATATTTTCTTAATTTCCCTTGAAGATAAATATCTATATAATTATTTTTAATTAGAAAAACTCTTTTAAATAAATGTTCATTTTGATTTATTAAATTAATCATTAATTATTGTAGTTTTATAGAACTTATGAACTAATTTATTTATTTTGGATGTTTATATTTGACAGAATGTTAGATTTAAAATCCAATTAACAATCATTGTATATAGCCCAATTTGAATGTATTAGATAAGGTGTATTACATTATTACCTTGGAATAATATACCTGGAATAACTTCCTGAAGAACTGAATAATTTATTAGTATAGATAAACTAGATAAATACATGATTCTGATATTAAATTTTAATAAAATTATAACACATTTTCTAAAAACTAGCAGTATTCCTTCATTCATATTATTTCATAACAATAGAGTAAATTTAATGGATTCCTTGTAAATGAAACAATATAAGGGAGAAAACAAATTCTCAGCAAGGGTTGACTATGGTGGAATCTATAATGAATCAATAACAATAATCCACCTATAAAGGTAAAAATAATTTTTAAAATTCACGTCAAATAAATTAAATATCATGATTAGACAAGTAATAATAAATATAAAAATTTAAATATCTGAAAAAACATTCCATTTAATCGAAAATATGAAATTAATTTCATCCATAGAAAATATCATTATAAAAATATCTTAGATATTGAGATAAAAATAATAAATATTTAAAGTAATTAACATAAAAACCATTATATATAATAAATAATATGTGAGGTAAATGAAACATAGATAATATAATATTGAAAAAATCATGGACTATATAAAAATAAATTTTAATTAATGAAATTATTAAACATTGGACATCATGTTCTCATGAACATGATTCCTCAACCATCAAAAACATTCACAATATGATTTAAAGCTATAGTCTGGCTCAAATTTATTGCTATATTACTTATTCAACAAATGAGACTATAGATAAGTATTTTGTAAATATAATTATAGGTCTCATTGATCACTAAATGTCTAAATATTTCTTCATATATTGAATAATCAAATTAAATCATGAATAGTGTTCATTATCATCAATAATCTGTATCGAGTAATAAATATGAATTTCTTAATTTTTCGCAATACAAAAAGATATATTTTATTATATGACATCATATGACAAAATATATATTTTTTAGTAAATGAAAATTACATTGTTAATTTTTTTTGATATTAATGGAAAATTTAATGCTGATTTATTATATGAAATGGAAAATTTCAAGTAAATGTATGTGTATTAAGAATGTGAATTTAAATGAAATCAATGGTAAATATTATAATAAAACATCCAAATAATTGATAATTAAGTTACTAATACAACATATAACATGTAGAGCGTATATAAAACAAGCTTTTTCATTAAAGATTGGATATTCCATAAAATAATCCATTAAAATAGCCATTAGAAAAATAAATTTTTTTACTTTGAATCAAATATATATTAATTATAAAAAAATTGAAATTTAATTTATTTAAAAAAATCCTTTGGAACATATATATTAATATATAAAACATTGGGTGGTCATGATGGTAAAAATCCACTATATGTTGTAGATGTTAATACAAATATTCTTTACACTATTTTGATAAATATTTAAATGGAATTTTTTTAGAAACAACATTACTATGATATCATAATTTTTTTATATATAATGTCGAATATGTTTAATAATATATTAAATAAATATTATATAAAAATTTAATAATTAAATCATTTTTATAAAACATGGTTTTGGATGAAATATTATTTTCTACAATAGTGATTAATGATATAAGATTTCACTAAAATACTTTCACAATTATTTTATATAAAAAAGGATAAGTAGATATAATAGTTAAAAAAACATGAATACACTGAGAAAAATAAAATTATTTATATTTTAATAAAAAATGATCAAATAATTTCATTTAATGGACTTTGAAGCATAAAAAATCCTGATTAAAATGATATTGTAAAATAAACCCTAACAAAGACAATAACGTTGAAGTGATAATTAACCATTGAATTGATGACGTGTATTAAATGTAAAGACACATGACACATGTTTATAATACACATAATATATAAAAAATTCACTATATGCATGATCATATAATATCCATGTCAACGAAGAAGTAATACAATATAATGGAATGAAATTGTATTACAAATTTTGTTACCATTTGGAATATTTATTTTAATATACATTTAGATGATAAGATTCAAATTAAATCCTTAAATACCATGATTTATTATTTAATTTTGACAATACATAAAAATATGGTTATTATAAAAACCATATTAATTAAATTAGATTAATGACATTACAACATGACTCAGTGATGAAATATTAACATAATGACCCTTAACTCACACATCGTTTGGTTGAGCATGATTTAACCCCATGTATAGTGGTTTCAAATATGTTATTAACATAAAATATTAATAATACATTATTTATAATATTATATATAATCCTTTTATGATAAATTATCAACCATTCCTTGTAATTCTATTCCTTATTATCATTGTTTTATGTGTTAAATTTATTGTTTTCCCATTCATAAATATTCATCAATGTTCTTATATTGTTTGTGTCATATAGTTTCATCATGTATATAATAAAAAATTATTCCATAATTATAATATTTATGAATAAATTATAATATTTATAACAATAAAAAATATGGATTTGAGAAATTATTGAGGATAGGATCATGGAGGTGGTCGTTCATACAAACACATGAGTAATGTGCCCATTTTTCAAAATCATTACTGAAAGTGGTTAATTAATATATAAACATTAAATAGTTATCAATATAAAAAATATAATATTGTTTCTTAAAAAATAATTATATATATCATCTATTATGTGTGGGGTTGAATAAATTTTCACATCGCTCTATGACGGTTATATCCTACACGTACAATAACGAATTTATCATGTATTATTTGGTGAAAATGTTTGAAAAAAGATGATTTTTACCTTTAATAGTCATAATTAAATAATTAATTTCCTAATAATTTCTTCTATATAACATATATTCATTTAAATTGTCATTCATTCATTCCATGTAAATAATTAGTGAAAATTAATTGTAATGCTTCATGAGGTAATAGTCGGTCGTATAGATGAGAAACATTGTCATATCCCACATTGAAAGGGATGTTGAAAAGGTACATATATGATGTAATAAAACCATAGAATTGATTATTTTATAAACAACCAATATATAATTTATATTGGTTATCAAACCCAACCATGATAATTGTTGATGGAAAACATGCCACATCTATTCAAGAGATACAAGTCTCTTGTATAGATGAGTGACATTATCCTATCCCATTTGTGGGGAGACGAGGTGGATATAAATATTTCTATGGTACCCTAACCAATGTATCATGGATTTAATTTCCTATTCATTACATTGGAATAGTATTAATTTAATTACATCCCAAATGACTGAATATTTTATTTTTCATGTTAAACTAGATACATAATGTAGTCTTACAAAAAATTTAAAGGAAAAAATGAAAACAATTTTTTTGTCCAGAAAATTATATTCCCTAGAATATCCTTCATATTAAATCCTATAACACATCATCGATTATTTTGAGAAAATATAAGGCTGAAAAAAAATCCTCCATAAGGGTTATATAAATTAGAAGCTATCAACAATCAATTATAAATAATGAATACGACAAGGTAAACAAATTAACACACATTAAATTTCATCATTAAATTAGATCTCAAAATTAGACAATACACGATCAACCTAGAATGGTAAATAATGAAACACACTTTCAAATTTAATAACATAATATTATACATGATAAGTAATAATCAATATATAATTATAAATAACTAAAAACGCATTCCACTTAATCAATTTCTGAGAATGAAATGAATCCAAAGATAATTTAATATATAAATTTCAAGGATAATAATTTTTACTAAATTATAAATTTTGGGAAGTCTTAATTATTTAATTTCTTGTTATCTATATCATAGTCCCTCAACTATCAAGATAATTCTGATGTTTGAAACTACTATGTGAAAATTAATATATTTTGGAAAATTGATTTTATTCTATCATAATGGTTTATCTGATGAGGAATAAGATTCATCGTGGTGATATATATATATATATATATATATAAATTCCCCACCTATTTTCTCTTGTCCAATGCATTCCTTGCATATAAAATAATTTATTTAATTAGTAAAAAATGATCATTTTCCTAAAATATCTATATATGTAAGGAATAATTATTTATCTATATTTAAATTGATAGTAAAATAACATTAAATGTAGAAAACTATTTCTATAAATGACATATAGTTTAACAAATAAAAAAATCCAAGAAAATTATTATTTATATGAAGGTGATATTTAATATCATTATGAATTTGAATATTTCAATGGATAGATAATTAATACATAAGGTAATCGTGTAGTTTAATTTCAATACATTCCCTAGTAAAAATGATCCTATAACATCAAAAGAAAAAATAATGATTTAATTAATACAATATATATCCATTTGAGGTTGAATAAAAGATTTCTTCTATAGTGGATAGAAAAAAATAATTAAAATTATTCTGGGGGAAACTGTCATTTTTTTTTTGAAAATTAATTTTTTTAACAATTTGGAGAAAAAAACTTTTGAAAAAATTTTTATTGAAAAATGAAATCCTAAAAACATATATTATTAACTGAATCATTTTATTATCTTTAATTTTTTATAATTCCAATCATGTCATAACATTAAAATAAATATTCCTTTCCATTTTTCTATATAGGGTAAATGTGAATTATTTTTCAAAATAACATGATGAATCCCATAAAAAAATGTTTTAAAAGTAAAAATTGTTAATTTTTTAATAAATTGTTTTTAAAAGGTTAAAAAAATTGAAATAAATTCATGTAAACACAATTTTGGAAGAAAATATATTTCCAACCGAAGAGGGAAATAATGTTATATTTTATTAAAAAAAATCTCAATTATTATAATTACCAACGATTAGAAAAATAGTACTATTATTTTGAAATTTCATTTATAAATAGTGTAGTAGAAAATGATTTGTCTTTGTTATACAATAATGATATAGTTATATTCATGAAATTTTCATGAATAAACAATATCAATGAGAAAGAGATTAAAAAATAAACCCTTCTAATGATAATATATTTGATGAAGTTATTAGTTAGGGAATTAATTATGTTTTTAATTATAAAATTATATTAAAAGAAAAGAAATAAAAAATTATATAATTTAAATCTTTTTCAAATATAATCATAAAACACAATATATAACTAAGAAGTAATATAACACATTGAATATAAATTGAGTTATGAAATTGATTACAACATGTTAAATCTTAATTAAAATCTAAATCTATAAAATTATTCAAATTGAAAAATAAAATTGAATAAATTATTAATTAGTAATGATAATACTTATCATTAGATAACTATTTGTTCTATATAAGTGAAATT
Source organism: Viscum album (assembly GCA_963277665.1). Lineage (NCBI taxonomy): Eukaryota > Viridiplantae > Streptophyta > Magnoliopsida > Santalales > Viscaceae > Viscum > Viscum album. Next base: position 1,252,217,647 of record OY728157.1, on the reverse strand, counting down.
TTGTAAACAACCTTACAACATTCCCTATTGAAGATAAATTAAGTCAAAATCTCCTAACATATGAATATTTTTTGATGTATGTGATTTATCCTAATATACAGTGGTTTTAACATTGTTGATAACTTTTAAATTAACCATATAAATATTTATAATATAATTTATTTTCTTTTTATAGTTTATAATAACTTTTATATTATTAATCATTCACCGTTTTCATTATTTCAAATTTTAATTAATTTTTTTTTCTCATTCTTGTTTTATCATGAATGATTCAGTTCATACACAAATTATATTTTTATATAATCTGTTGAATCATAATAATGAAATGGTTAATCTATATTAGGTCAAATTGTCTTTTAAAACCAATAATGACTGATGGTTATCCAAAATGGAAATTGATAAACTGATATAGATAGTATGTCATATGTATACAAAAGTAGTTTTTTCATTTTACAATGATCATTAAAGATACAATATATGTAAAATTTTATCATTAAATAATTATTATAAAATCATATATAAAATATAAATTATTCTAATAGAGAGATATATATATTTATATAACTTCATTGTGGTGTATTTATGAAAAGGGAGTCGCATCGCTTCGTGAAGGTGGAGGTCCACACATAAACAAACAATACTGTAAATATTTAGAGAAAAAACATGTATATTAGATTTATAGAATGATAAAGAGTTCATTTAAATCATAATTATTTAATTTATATAACATATAAACATAAAAGTTATTCATATTACATTCCATGTATTATGTTAGTGATGATAAATCACATCACTTTTCAGGGTGGTAGTTCGTCACACACAGGAGTAAAATTATCATATCCCCTATATAATTGAAAATAAAATGTTTATAAATGAATTAAATAATCCCTATATATATATTTTTTATAAATATTATATATATATATATATAATCAATCATAATACCCAACCATGAGAGGTTTTAATGAAAAAATAATAAATTGTTTTCTTATAGAGTTAGTTTGTCATACACATGAATAGAAATTTCATAAACCATTTTATAGATGTTGCAATGGTTGTAGGTAATTCCCATAAAATAACAGAATGTAATTAAATGGTATAAATTTATTTTATTATATAATCATCATTTAATAATATTATAGGGAGTTAGAATATGAAATATAATAAAAACGATCAATGAAAAACGGTACCTCTTCTTTGGTAGATCTGCTCAGGATTGCAAAGAAAATACATCTAATATAGTCCTTCTATAAAAACAAGGCTTAAAAGATGAGGGGATTAATGTTGATATTTTATTTTGTCAATTATTGGCTTAATTAATAGGGTTTAATGGGTTGAAAGGGGTAAGAGCGGTGTTATCCTTTTATATGTTGGGTGAGTGGAATAGTAGTTTTTTTGGAACCAAAAGTTTTTTCCCATATATGTCACTTGAAAAAGGGTCAAGAAAGATATTTATAAATAAATCGATATGGAAAGGACAAAATATTTCAATAAAATACATTTTATTCATGTTTTTGGACAACATTAACTATTATAAATTTAGTTTAACCCTCAATAATTCATTTTTTTCAACAACTATGATATATTTTTTTATTATTTTCAGTATTCAATTCAAAAAAATATTATACTAACCTAATTAGATAATATAAATTATTATTATTAAAAATATAGAATCCATTTTTTCAATGATCCATTAACAGAAATGGGAATTTATTTTATAATTAATCCCACAAACATGATAAGATAGCTCGTTTTCAAATAAAAATGGTTCAAATGTTTTCAATATTTTACATCAAAATTAAATTTGAAAAGGAGTATAAGGATATAAATATGATAAATTTTTACATAAGTATACTAAATTTACTTTGAAACCAATTCTTGATAAAATAAATATTTATAAATAAATTATGTGACATGTAATTTTCTAACTAATATTCAATATTTTATTTTACTATTCCTAAACTATTGATATATAAAAAAAAGAAACCAAAAAAGGACCCTATAAAAAATTTATATTTATATTTAAAAAAATTCATCTGTTTTGTCAAATAAATATTCTAAAATTTATTGAAAATAATTTTAAATTATGAGCGTAGTTAAAAACTAAACAATCATAAAAAAGTTTTCTTTGAAAACATTCGTTTTCATTTAAAAACTTCTTATTTTATTTTTAGTAAATCAATAACCATAATTTTAATTATTTAGGTTGTACAAATAGTATCCCTCAATTTAATAGCTAGATATTATATATTATAATTCATTTTGACATGGTGTTTCGTGTTCTTCAAGCTATCAATGTGATTAAATTTAAAAAAGTATATTCCACATATTGATTAAGATCGGTGTTTCATGTAACCTATGATATCAAATAAAATGTTATTATATTAATATTTTTTTAAAATCCACTACTAAAAAAATCCCAAATATTTATAACATGATCTCAATAATCATGGATTATATAGTTAAAATTTTCATTTTTTATAAACCAAACCATAAATTGGTTTATAAAAAATCCTCTTAATAAGAAAGAAATGGAAGAACAAATTTTATATGGAATAAACCATAAAATTTTTGTAAGAAGGATATCATAGGTGTAAAATAAAGATGTGGATATGAAATAAAATATTACATATTTATAGAGGCCTATTGAGTTCTATTATCACATGAAGGTGAAATATCAATGGAAAGTTAACAGAATCAAACCCCTAAATATATGATGACATAATATAGGATTTGATTCATAAGATATTAATTAAATAGGTTAAACTTTTTTTTGAAATTATTTATATATGGACGAGGTATTTATTTACTATGTATGAATATAAATATATATACATAACTGATTCTATTCTATTTTATAAAAACTTTTTTCTCCTTCAGTTGTGATTTAATCAATGTTCTATTCGTCACTCGCTTTATGAAATGAATCACCAAAAATGAATTCATTATTCCTAAATCACTAAATATTACTTATTAGGGATTGTATGATCAATAAATGTGTGAAATCTCATTCCATATATCATAAACTATTTTACATAACCAATATTTTTAGAACATATTATCCAGTAAAATAAGTTATTCTCTAATCCTCAAAAAAGTTTGACCATCAGTTCATCATTAATATTTATCTTTTCTAAAAAATTTAACTAAAAATAATGAAATATTTACCAATTACTTATATAGTCTTGTGAAAGGATTCATTCCATTTTCATCCATCAGGCATGGGTTCTGTCCTTATGACAATGCTAGATGCGATAGGTTGTCCTCTAGATTGGGTGTTGTCCATTTTATAAACAATATAAATTAATTTTGTCAAATTTTGGAAAAAATACTGTATTCATCATTGAAATAAAAATCACATTTTAAAAAAATTTTATCTAAGGTTTTCAATATAACAATTTTTTCACAATTTGTAATAATATAATTTGAATATTATTACAATAAAATTAATATTAATAATAACCATAATGGTTGTAAATACCTTTAAACTTATATCTATAAAATGTAAAGGAATTATTCCTCAAATAACATAACCACTAAAAAATATGATTATCATAAATTTATTAAAAATATATTCATAATCTTGGAGGAATCTCATAACATAAAACCCCAAAAGAGTACTTTACAAAGGTAAACACATAGTCAATAATAAAATCATAAACACATCATGTTATATATAATTGTTAACTTACTTAAGACATATCTAATAATGAAATTTAATAAAATAATTAATTTTATTATGATACTTATAAAAAAATCTCATCTGTAAAAATACGTATGTAATATAATTTTGGAATCCCAAGACATGAATAAACCATTTTCTTCAATATATAAACTTTCAAGGAATTTAATTTTGAATTTAAATGAGTGTATTTACTCAAATATAGAATAGTTGATATAATTCACGATCAATTTGGCTTACCATAAAATATTCATATTGAGTATGGAATGAAAATTTAATAATATATCCCCAAATAAATAAATAAAAATCAGCGTAAAAATACATATGTATAAATTATACATTCTTTAAGAAAAAATTATATCCATGATAAATAGAATGATTAGTTTCTAGAAATTTATTGTTCACATAAAAGTAAATAATTCATGGGAATCATAATGAATAAAAAATGAATCAAGGAAGAAAATGTTAATAAATTACATGGTAAAAATGATCATAAACAATACATAGTTGGAATATGGATAGTATTTTATGTTCTCAAAGTTTTAATGATCACAATATTTTGATTATGATTTTTTTAATGAGTTTCATGTTTTTTTGTAAGTAATAGATTTTTGGAGATATGTGAGAAAATTATTTATGTATGAGAAATCATTGTGATTGTCACATTCAACATGATACAATGGTGTCCATGACTTCCCATCACCATAAAAAGATCAATATGTATAACATACCACCATGATATCACACTTCTATAATTTCGTATCATTGGAATGAAATATTGACAATGATAGAGACACTGTTAGTTGACACATCATAACAATCTCATTCTACCCAAACACAAATTTTTCTATGTACGAGATACACCCTTGACATAACAATACCAATTTAATACATCCAAAATATAATTTTGGATAATTACAAAACACTAGAAAACTATAAAATTCAAGACCAGACACCTCTAGTTTAGAGTAATGTAGTGTAGTGTAAATTTTACTATGTCAAATACATCACTAGTTTGTCCCACCAGAACTAAAAACCTCTTGATTGAGACAAGTCTAATCTAAGATACCACCACTTATTATCTTGATTCATATTTTTGAATAATTTTTTTCAAATAGATATATTTATGGATGTTATTTACATTTACTATATTAATGACTGTATCATAAATTTTCAATATAAGGAATTGATTAGAGTTTCTAAATGTGCAGTACAAGGAAGAACATGACTCGATTATTCTCTTTTATACTACTAAAAAACGTACAACACACTACCACATGATAATTTTGTTTATGAGAGATGAAATGGTAGGTGATGTAGACTAATATAAAGTATAGATCTTGGAATTCATCAACACACAAAGAGATGAACTGGTTGAACGAAATAAGAGGTTGCATCTTTTAATCATTCTATTGAGATGTTGAACTACACATCCACATTTTTTTCCTCCTGTGAAGGGGCATGAGTTGTGACACTCAATTTTTCTAATGTTTACAAGATAACCTAGCTGAATAATTACTACTAAATCAATTCAAGTGTCAAAAAATGCATTGCAACAGACCGAGCACTTAAAAACTATACTCTTCTAGATTTTTATTTTTTGATTATATTAATAATATTTTGAGTAGTTTGTGTGGATAATCTATTTTACCACATGAACACTCTCTCTTTTTCTAAACAAAAAGATACTCAATATATTCTATAATTATTTTCTTAATTGTTTCTCCCACAAATATGAATGGTAGTGGACCTTGTGTTGTCGGTTTACTTTTTATCCCACGTTTAACTATGGAAGAGGTTGTGTGGGGCCTCGCTGGTTGTAAAAAGTTTTAAAACCTATTATAGGTTGTATATAATGTAGTTTTTTTTATATAATGTTCTTTGTGATATGTTATCACCAATTGAAATGGAATATGTATCAAGTTGATACTAAACCACTCGTATTCATAGTTTTTATGTGTGATTTATATTTTTGTTATATTACGTTAACTTCAAATCTAATTTTTTTAAACTCTACAGTGATATATATATTCTTTGATAGTTTATCTTAATTTTTGTTCATACTGTATTTAAAAAGATTAAACTAATTTCAAAGTATCAAATATTCTTGAACATTATACATCCATGACCGAATCAATATTTACAGAAATATTTACAATGATTGACATAAATATCATACTAATAATTTTCAAAAACTGCGTTGTATTTAAATATTGTCATGTTTTCAAAATAGTCCATTATAGTGAAATATTTTATTGGGTACTCAATTCACCACCTATTTAGATACTCACTCCAAATAACATTTGTTATCTAAGGACTCGAATTCTTTGGTATTAATAATTTTCAAATCGATTTAACTTTGATTATAGTTTATATTAAAGATATTAATTTTTTGTCATTTTAAATTTATTACATTAAAATGTATAATTCTCAAAAATGTTCTTTTAAAAACATACCACATTTCTTTAATAGTAAAAATTATGATCAATGTAAGATTAAAATTAAAATTAATATAGAAATAATGGGGTTTGATATTTAGCATGTATATTAAATGAATATGTTTTACCTGATAATGCTAGAATCACGTTAGTTAATGAAATAAATTGTAATAAAAAATTAATTGTAAGGAAATGAATGAAATTTTATGTACTTTAGTATATGATTAATTTAATAAAATATTTGTATGTGATATAGAATTAGAAAATAAGGGCACTATGTCTCTTTCTCGTGAACATTAAATTTTAATGTGATGAGGATTAATAATACAATGATTAAATGTAATAATATTAAAATGAAGCATGATAAAAAAATTTCTGACACATATATTAGGTTTAAGAGGATTTTCAACGAAATGAGGTATTTTAGAAAACTGCTATCAGACATGGATTATATTATCTGATTACTCTAATGTGTACTATAATTATTTAGAGGAACATCAATTTCATTCTTAGATTCATGCGATGTAAGTTAATTTTTTGGAAATGTGTTTATTGGTAAACTGATTATGTATAAAAGAAAATTGAAATTAAATTGAGAATAATATGAGGATCCAGAAAGAGATTCATGAACATTAAATACTTCTACCCCTAGAAAACAAAAGAAAAAAAATAGAAAGATAATGAACAATATCCTAGTTCTAGCCATATTTAATCACCTAATAATTATTATGATAATATGGCTCACCTATCCCAAATATTTAAGAAATTTTACCTAATAAAAAATATCATCTAAATATTAAACACAAATGAATGTATGATAATAAAAGAAAATTGATGAAATATTTGGAGAAGGATAGTGATCCAAAGAACTTTTTCTTATATTAATGTTAGAGGAAAGGACACCTAAAATATAATTATCCAAAGAATAAGTACAAAGTGAAATATGTGGATATGGATAAGAGATAAAAAATCTGTGAAAGAAACATGAGGATCATCAAAGGATAGCTCCAATAACTCTGATGCACCACCTGATGGGATTTTAAGGAGAGACAATATATGATTTATGACTAATGTCAGTGGGGTACTTGATTAACCTACTATTCCTAGTATTTATCTTTTACATGTGTGTGATAATTAAGAAAATGGATAACATGATAATGATAATATATCAAATTAATAATTAAAAGATTACTACAACATGTTAGTGGATACATTTTATTAATTAATCTACAATTAAAAAAGTCATAAAAGGTTACATTCTCTATCTGAAAATATAAAATTTGATATATTTATAGAAAAAGTTAAATAATTTCAACGAATCATTGAAAATGTTAAAATTAAACTATCAAATGAAAAAATTTCATAAAGATCTTTATTAGTTATAAAATGTTAGATAGAAACATACACAAATTTTGGGAAAACAAACAGCTTCTAAATTTGTTACTTGAATATGATATAATCCTGAAAAAATGAGAATATATAAATGTATGTTTGATCCATAATCGAGACCTAAATGTTCGACATCTTATCATTTATTAAAATCACCAAACATGTTTTTTATTTATAAAGGTATGAAATATTTTTATAGGAAACCAAGTAGGAATATTGAAGTTCCCAAAGCATTTATTACTGACATTTTTGGACCCAAATAGATTTGGGTTCAAAAAAATCATTTACTATTTAACATATATTTTGTAGGGAAAATGCTTCAAGATATCTAGTAGAATTTTATTTTACTTGGAAAATAGTTATTCAAGACATATGATAAGATAAAATTTATTCTTCAAGAGTATCATAAATGTTTATGGTGGACATTTCACCTTTAGTGATAATGGAAAATAAAAAATCATCTGCCTATGACAAATTGGTGATACAAATTCAGTTTTAATAATTAATGTTTTGTATTATAATGGTTTAAAGTGTAATATGAATATAATTTCTCTGTTTTATTGTCATGATTTTTATTTTATGTTCTAATGTGATTTTAGTCATGTTTTTTTATAAAAATATTATAGTTTTTACAGCTTTATGAAATAAAAATGTTTATGATAATGATTTACATTATATAATTTAAAAAAAAGTTTAATGCTTAAGTTCCATTCAAAAAAATCCATTTATTTTACATATGAAACTAAGATATTGAAACATTCACACACATATAACGATAACTAAGAAATAGTGTCTTAGGGAACAACCTAAGATTGAGTTCCCAACTGATAATGTTTGTAACCCCAATATAAAAAGAAAACATCACAATGATTCTTTTTAAATAAAAAAAATACATGTTAACTTCCCAACCCATTCAGTTACTTCACATGGATTTTTTCATACCTTCTAGAGTTTCAAGACATAATGGTTATAAATATATTTATTTTCATATATATTATTTCAGTCAGTATAAATTGGGTAATCCTTCAATTTAACAAAAGTTAATCTTTCTCTTACATTAAAAAGTATTATATGTCTATAGAAAATAAGTGTGGACATAAAATTATGACAATAAGGAGTGATCGTTTTTATGAGTGGGAAAATCATGATTTTTAATAATTTTTTCACAATATCTCTACACACATAACATATATAGTCCTAGAACCCCCAGTATATTGGATTTTTTGAAAGAATAAACATAACCTTTTAAGAGATATCACTAACTATACATATTGAGTATGGCATGCCTATCTATTTTGGCGCTGAAGCTGTCAATAAATCATACTATAAAATCTAAAGATATTCGATTAGACCTATACATAAAATGATCCATTATGTGATTTTGAATAATATAAATTGAATATTTAATTGCTTATATTTTTTTTTGTAACATATTTATTATAGATGTTATGAATAATGTTGAAAATTTTCCTCCAATAATGATGGATGAAATTTCCTAAGTTATTCATTCTCTAAGAAATCATATACAGTTTTCAATAAGAAGACAAAAATTGTGGAAGAATCGTTCCATGTCAATTGTCTTGTCATATAGGGACCCAATCAATTTATAAATATCATTACATGATTTTAAGCATAATTATAAATCAGAGTACAAGACAACGATCAATAAGTCTAGTGTCATAGAAGACTAGGTACATAAAATATACAACATGGGGCTAAAAAATACAGTTCATAATTTAATCTCTTTAAAGAGCTCTAATTTTCTTTGATTCCATACCTCAGCAAAGGGTAACCTGGAGAACACATGTACAAAGATATGAGCTTAAAATCCCAGTAATGAAAAGAACATAAGGATAAATTTTAGGAACATGAGTTAGGAGGCATGACGTAACGATATTTAAATCATGGGACATATTAAACCATATCATATAAGAATGGGATGATATAAAAATGGAATCATATAAATGTTACAGAATCATAAAACATTTATTTACTAAGTGTCATGGATAACTTCCAATCTTGTTTCCCATTTTAGTACTGGTTAAGGATAACCAGAAATCCCATTTCCCTTTGTATCTCATGAGGCTTAACATTACCCAATGCAGTATAGAGCTATCTGGTCACACCATTCTCAAAATTTTCAGGAATATTATTTCCACATAAATAATCATACATAACCAACCATAAATAAACATAAGTGTACCCGTGTAATGAATTAGGTACCACAATCATGACATAAATCATAACAAATGAGTGTATCATGAAATTATCCATAAAATAAATGGATTAAAACATAAATGGATGTTAATGGGGTAAAATAGGCTTATAAAATGGTAAGTGATGTCCAATAGAAGTGAAAAAATAAAATTCATGTATTTGAGAAACATTATCATTAAACCATTTTTGTGCGGTTTTAAGGAAAATACTATAGAGGTTTTAAAATATAAAAGAGGAAAATCTTTTATATAAAACAATAACTGAATGAAATAAGTTTTCATATTAAAAATACTGATTTTATAAAGAGAATGGTTTCATAGACAATGTGTTTAGTGGGCACTTGATATTTGGTAAAAATTTGCGATGTTTCCCAAAAACATGTTGGCTTATTAGAATGTTCTAAGGAGGGAATTTCATAAAAAATGTATATCCCCGAAAGTGTGTTATTAAAGGGTCTTCATATATAAATTTTGAAAAACTGAAAAGTATCTAAAATATGTACGAAAAACAGTTAAGATAACTCAACTTTAATATAAATAAAGATAATGTAGCCTGAATGAACAAAAAGGGGTCAGGTAGAATTCCTTACGGTTTATTGGAATGGTATCTGGAGTAACTACGAGGGTTTTATGAGATGTAAAAGGGTATAATCATCACATAGACATCAATAGGGATGTATGGGGGAGGTTTGAAATAATATACAATCCTTTGAAATTCCATATAAAAAGGCATGACATAGAGGACAATCTTGATTTAAGAGTGAAATGGAGTGGATCCCTTACCATAAATCAGTTCATGTTCTCCACTTTTTATTAAAGACATAAATAAAAAATTAGGGATATTAATTAACAATTTAACAACCACTTATATATTTAATTGGATAATTATAATCACTTTAAGTTCATTTATAATAGTTTTAATTATTTATGAGGTTATATTTCATTTTTCATTCTCGTTTGTTTACTTGGTTTTAATTTTCAGTTTGCTTATATTCATGTATGGATAAACATGTAAGATGAAAGTGGTTGTCCAAATATGAAGTTATATTATATTAGTGAACATCTAAGAGATTACATGGTTTTATATTTTATTTGGTTATTTATAGAGAAGTAAAATTTGTATATAAAACTATAGAGAAAACCGTTTTTGTTAGTAGGTGGGTTTGATTAAAAATAAATGTTTTGATTTATAACATAATTCCATTTTTACAGAAGGATTATAGAATAAAAAATAGGATATATTACATATATAATAATCTTTTTCAACCATAAAAAAAATTATTTCACGACCCGAAATAATAATGATAATAAAAATTGATAAATTGTTGTCCTTGAATGAGCTAAATTAGCACATCCCAAACTGTGCTTTCATTTATAAGAAATAAAATGGTGGATAAATAATAAAATATAACTAAATATCCCATTATCATAAAAACATTATATTATATTATGGTTACTAGAGTTTTCATTTTTTATAACTGACGAGAGGTGAGGAAAGTAACAAAAATAAAAGAACATAAAAGAAATGAAGTCATTGGAAAGAAGAATTTTTTTCGTGAGACTTACTCCATTGAAAACCACTTTAAGAGAGAGGTTTTGGTATTTTAAATAGGCCGAGAGAATTTAGATGTGGGGGAGGATCTTGGGGAGAGATTTGGGAAAAATATTTTCAGCAGACATGGCTTGAGAGTAGTGCTGTGAAGAGGGAGTGAGGGGGGGTTATACTGTAGGGGAGGAGGCTTTTCATAATTTTTTAGTCAATAATAAATCATTTATTCACAAGATAATGAATATTAATTATTCCACGACCCCAAATAGTAATAAATTCAGGATACATGGAACCATAGTCTATTTACATCAACCATGAATCATGCATCATGGAAAAAATAACGTTTTAGATTTTATTGAGAATTATCATATTTCATTATTCATAAAAAATTCAAGTATTTTTGAAAAATCACAAAAAATACCCCCAACCATTAATCGATTTCTAAAATCCAAAAATTATGTCAATTTTGCAAAAATAATTTTTTATATATGATTATTTTAATATTTAATTAAAATCATAATTTATTATAGAAAATCATTTTTAAAACAAACATTTACTTATTCTAAAATATAGATATATCGTACTTTCAATCATGATTACTATATATATATTATCATAGGTATGATTACTATTCATTATGCTATGTCACTATTCATAAGAGTATGTTACTATTCAAAAGGGTAGGTTACTATTCACCAAAAAATAGGTATTTCTTACCGGACTCAAAAGAAATTATTTATCGTAACCGTGTATGTCGTATTTTCAAAATTACAAAAACATAAGTGAAGAACATGTCTTGAAAGGTCACATACCTATTATTAGTTCATTATGTAGTGTTTTCATGGGTTTATAAGAAATATTTATACGAAAGGAATTTATATTTATTAATCATTATGTCGTTAATTATCCCTCGCCCACCCTTATGAAATTTCTCCCTCTAAATTTCATTTTACATTCTATTCCTATAACCGGTGTGGGTACTTATCCTTGATTTCTTTTTCTAGATCCCAACATTCTTCTTCGTACTTATGGTTTCCCCATAGTATCTGGACCACATTAGTAGTCTTGTTGTGGAGAACATTGTATCTATGATCCAAGATCTTCACTGGTTGATACAACAAGGAATGATCATCCTCCAACTATACAACCTTTGAAGAGAGTACATGTGAACAGTCTGGTATGAACTTTGTTAAGAGAGATACATTAAAGACATCATGAACTTTTGACATGGTAGGTGGATGTGTTAGTGGATAGTCCATACCTCTGAATCGATCATGGTTTTCAAAGGGCTCAATGTACCTGGGACATAAAATCCATTAATACCCAAACATCATGACCTTATTCAATGGAGATATTCATAAAAATACCTTGTATCCATCTTTAAATAAATAGTCTCATCGGTGATATCCGGCATAACGTTTCTGTCAGCTTGGGTCTGCCTTGATATAATGTTGAATGGTTTTCACCTTCTTTACCATTTCTTTGACCATTTCATGTCCATGCATCTTACGCTCATGAATTCATCCAAACATAGCGGTGTTCTAAACCATTTACCATAAATGTATTCATATGGATCCATTCAGATTCTTGAGTGGAAACTGTTGTTATAATATAATTTAACTAGTAGAATATGTTTCCCCGTCCTACTTTGATTTACATAGAACATGCTATCAACATGTGTTCAAGAGTCATCATAGTTCTCTCATATTGTAAATTAGTTTGAATATGATAGGTCGTACTGAAGTTCAGTTCAGTGCTTAGAGCATGTTGCAGACTTTTCTAGATCATCAAGGTGAATCTTTGACCGTGATCAGATTTGATAGATAGTGGAACATTATGATGTCTTACCAATTATTTGATGTAAATCCTTGCATGTTTATCCATTGATAGTTCCTCTCAAATCACGATAAAGTGATATTCCTTTCTTAAATGATCCACAATGACCCATATATCATTGTTTCCTTTGGATTTCCTTGGACATCTAGTGACAATGCCCATAGTAATGTTCTCCTGCAACCACACTGGTGTGGGTAGAAGTTGCATCACCCCCTTATACTTTTTAATCATAGCTTTCACTTGCAAATATACCAGGCACATTGATTCATATTCAGTAATCTATCTTTTCATATTGTCCCACCAAAATATTTCTCAGAGATCTCGATATATCAATGTGCTCTCTGTGTGGATAAAAAAATTTCACACCATGTGAATTACTCAACATGATATTCTTTATCTCTCTATCCAATGGTACACATAATTGTGTCCTAAATCTTACAACACCTTCCTCCTCCATTTTGAAATCGGAGGATATCTCATTTCAGATATCTTCCACCCTTTTCTGAATTTCCTTATCTTTTCATTGACCATCATTTATTTTCTCCAAGAGGGATGGTTGAGAAATCATTTGAGAATGTATTGATGGTCTTCTTCTAATAATTATTTCTATGTCAATCCTTTTCAAATCTTAGAAGATCAGATCCTTTTCAATTCTCATCATGGATAAAGATGTAGGATCCTTTCTACTTAGCCCATCTTCCACCTTGTTTTCCATATTGTTAATGTAGTGGATTGAGAAGTCATAATCCTTGATGAGCTCAATCAATCTTTGATGGTTAATAGTAAGCTTTTTCTGTGTGAAAAAATAATTCAGACATTTTTTGTCAGTATGTATCACACATTTCTCCACATAGAGATAATGTTGTTTTATTTTAAATGCAATGATCACCGCCACCAACTCTTGATCATGCATGAGATAGTTTTGATCACGTATTTTCATCTTCCATGAGTCATAGGCTATCACATTATCATTTTTCATTAACACACTACCGAAGACCTTCTAAGAAGTATAACTATACACCATAAACAGTTCTATACTTGTAGGGAGTGTTAGTACTGGGGCAGTGATAAGCCACTTTTTCAACTCCTTGAAACAAACATCACATTCATGTGTCTAGAAAATCATCACTCCCTTACTTGACATCTTGGTCATTGGGTTTGACAGTCATGAAACTTTCATCATGACTCATCGATAATATCTAGCGACACCCAAAACGATATAGATTAATATTAAAAAAGTTGGCATGGGCCAGTCTTCAATTGCCTCAATCTGGGAAGGGTCCAAGGATATCCCTTTACTAGTGATAAAATGCCCCATGAATGATACATTCTCCCTCCATAACACACATTAAATGTACTTTTCAAACAACTTCACCATTCACAATGTCTTTAAAATAGTATTCAAATTATCATCATATTCCTCTTCGCTCTTGGAGTACATTACAATATAATAAATAAAGATTATGACAAATTTTTTGAGGAAATCTCTAAAGTCCCTATTCATTAAATCCAAGAAAATTTATGGAGAATTAGTGTGTTCGAAGAGCTACACTAGGAACTCGTAGTATCTGTACCTCGTTTGAAAGGAAGTCATGGTATTTATTTTTTCCACACCATTAGTTGCTGATATCCTGACTAAAGGTTCACCTTAGAGAAAAAACTGGCCCCATGATGCTGATTTAATATGTAATCAATCCATGGAAGGGGATACTTTTTCTTTATCATGATTTTATTGAGCTCAATATAATCAATGCAGAGGCTCATTCATCCATAATTCTTTTTGACAATGTGGTCTGGCTCACCCCACTATGAAGCACTCAGGAAAATAGAACACTTCTCCATGTTCTCCTGTAACTAGTTCATCAGTTCTTCTACTTCTATGGTAGCCATCTTGTAAGGTGCCTTTGAGATAGGCAGAGATCATGTGATTAGTTCAATTGAAAACTCAAACTCTTGTTCAAGATAATGAATATAAAAATCCTCTGTAAATACATCAGTGTAATCCCTCACAATGGGCATGTTTTCTATCATAATTATATCATTTGTCCCAATAATTTTAGTTTCATATCATCGCTCACAAGGATGAAATATCAAAACTTTTGATGATGATTCTAAAGGCATCTCATCACCCTACCTACACATAAAATGAATTGAAGGATGCATTGGGATGTGAAAAGTGATCTCCCTTTCCTAACAATTGATGTTGGATTTTTATAAAGATAGAAAATCCATTCCCAAGTTTGAACCAAACTCCACTAAAAGAATTATGATGATATTTTCTAGTAGGTTCAGTACACAAATGTTAACTGAGGAGAAGTTATAAACCCTGGATTCAATAATTGCCCCATTTTTTATTCCCACAGAAAATATTTCCTCTATATGTAGAAGTGGTGTTTGAATAGTTCTACTAAACATGCATTATATTAAAGAATGTGAAGAACTAGACTCAAATAGTAGGTTCACTATTCGTGAATGAATAACTAATGTACCTGTCACCACATCATTTTCCAGCTCCAAATCAGTAGTATTGATAACATAAACTCTTCCTTGTTTCCATGGAGGTTGTTGTTGATTCCCTCCGACAACCATTAGATTAGAGAAATATATTGCACAATTCCTAAGATCCATGCATTGGTAACATTGCAATACATGCTGATTGTTGATCTGAACCGTCCTTTCATCTTCAAAATTAACGGGATTTTTCATATTCCTTTGGCAGTTCATGGCTAGATGACCAAACTTTCCACATTTGAAGCAATTCTTGGTTCCTCTATTATTGTTACCAGGATTTTTCTTCCCACAACAGTTACACAGGGAAATGTTAGGATTTATTCTATAATGGTATTTGTTTGATGAACCACCCACATTGTTATCCATTTTTTTCTTCTTGTTATTGGGCCCACAAGACCACTAAGCGTCACCAATCTCCATTTCAAAATTGAGGGCACAATAGACATTCTTCGCATAACTTTTGATGTCTCATATCACCAATGATTTTTGTATACTCATCTTTAGTCTGCTAAAGAAGCGATACACATTGAATTCGGGGTTCATGACAAAGCTGGAGGCAAACCATTAAAGCCTTGTAATGATTTCTTCATACACTCTTATGAAATAATCATCCTTCTTCTTGAGTTTGAAGAACTCTCTTTCCATCATGAGATGGAAGAATTGAGGAACATATTTGTTGAAAAACATCCTCTTGAATTCCTCCCAATCCATTAAGTAAATTTCATCTTGCGAAATTGAATTCTTGATCAGTTTCCACAAATGATCATCTTCCCCTACAAAATGATAGACCTTTAGTACAACCTTCTCTTATTCTGAGCACTGGAGGATGGAGAATGTCATTTCAATGGAGTTAATCCATAATTCTACAAGGAGGGGACCAGAATAATCAATAAGCATGAGCGGCCTTTGGTGCCTGAAGGATTCTATGGAAAACATTTTTTTCCATGAAGGAGGAGGGAATTCCACATGATTCATTTTATTATTAATAACTTGATCCAATAGTTCAAGAAATCCAATGATGTTTTGAGAACCCTCTCCTATCATATCATGCATATCTTTAGGGAAATATTCACATTGCATATCACATTGTATTTTAGAAAGTGTTCTTCATTTTCCCTACATTATCTACGAGAAATAAAGTAAAATTAGAGGTATTAAATAATTATCTATTGGGTATAAAAAGGAACCTTTGAACATAGGAGGATAAACTTATAAAGAAGATGTAAATCCTAAAATGTGATTCCATAGTTTTATATCTAGGTTATCCTTGGACTATTTCATAACATATATTCTTCTAGTACTTTTTCACTTGATAATGATTTTTACTATGATTTTGATTCTAGCAAAGCATATCACCCCCAAATTTTCTTAACAAAGAGTGGAGTAAGGCATGTTGTCATGTAACAGGATACTGTAGGTGAAGCCTGAAACTCTTTGTCGTTGTTTTCACTCATATGTAGATCGTTTCTAGATTATCCTTTAACTGCTCATATCCAGACATGGATGTATATTCTGGATAAATAACTTACTCAACAATAACCAAAATTTTGAAATGTTTTATTATAAATAGTCTCATCTATATGCTTCCCACAATGGTGCAGTATTCCAAAGATCCAAAAATAACTACACAATGCCTATGATAACAACTATAAAAACCCAAGCCTTTTACAAATATCATTAAATAATTTTAAGAATAATTATACATCAGAGTACACTTCAATGATCATTAAGTCTAGTGTCACGAGAGACTATTAACATATTAAATTAATCATGGGGCTAAAAAACACATCGTTATTGAATCTCCATAAAGAGCTCCAAAATTCTTGTGGGCCCTTACATCTGCATAGGGTACCCTGGGGAACACATGAACAACGAGATGATCTAAAAATCCCAGTAAGGGATTGAACATAAGGATACATTGTAGGTATATGAGTAAGGAGGCATGATGTAATGATATATAAATAACATGACATATGAAATCATTCATATAAGAATGAGATCATATATACATGGAATTATATAAATGTGTTATAATCATAAAGCATTTATTTTTTACAGGTCAATGCTAACCGCCAATCCTGTTTCCCATTTTAGTATTGGTCTGGGCTAATGGCCAATCATGTTTCACATTGCATATCAGGAGACTTAACGTTACCAAATTCATTGGAGTGCAATCTATCCGGACCTATATCAACATTTTCATGAATATTCTTTCCACATAATTAATCATACATAATCAAACACACATAATCGTAATGTTAACAATGGAAAGATTTAGGTACCACAATCAGTACATAAATCATAACCAATGAGTGTATCATGAATGTGTCCCGGAAAGAAAGGTATTAGAGCATACATGGACGTTCATAATGTAAAATAGTATTTCGACATGTTATTTTATGCCAAACAGAAGTGAAAACATATAAAGAATGTATTTGAGAAACATTAGCATTAAAAATTTTTTGTACGTTTTTAAGGAAAATACTATATAGATTTTAAAATAGAAAAGTGGAAATTCATTTATATAAAATCAGAATTGAACAAAAAAAAATTTCATAATAGAAATAATTATTTAATAAATAAAATTTCATCTTAAAACATAGGATATAGTGCATATGATTTTGCGTAAATGTTTGGGATTTTTTTTTTTAAATAGGTTTTCTTATCAAAAAGTTCAATATAGGGAATATTTTAAAAACATGTATATCCACAAAAAAAGAATAATCAATAATGCTTCATATATGAATTTTATAAAAATAAATAATAGCTATTATATGTACAAAAACTGATATGATAACTCAAATTTGATATAATCAATTATAAGGCAACCAAAATGAACAAAAAAGGTTCGGGTAGAATTCATTACGGTTTATTGGCACGATATCAGGTGTAAATAAGAGGGTTCGAAGAGAGAGAAAAGGAGTTTATCATCAAATAGAAATCAATATGGTAGTATGGGAGATGAGATGAATAATACCACATAATTTGTAATTACACAATAAATTGCATTGCATAGAGGACAATCTGGATTTAAGAGTGAAATGGATAGGATCCCTTATATTAAATCAAATGGTGTTCTCCACATGTTATAAAAGATGATTATAAACAAATCAGGGTTATTAATTATTTCTTGCAGAACCTATTTTATATGTAATTCGTTTAGTATAATAATTTTCAGTTCATTTATAACCGTTTTGATTGATTATGATGTTCAATTTCATTGTTCAGTCATGTTTGATAACTTGATTTTAATTACTAGTTAATTTATATTCTTATTTGGATAAACATGTAATATGAAAGTGGATTTCAAGAATTAATGTTATATTTTATTAGTGACCATACAAGAGATTATATAGTATTAAATTTAATTTGGTTACTTATATTGAATTGAAATTATTATATAAAACCTCAGTGACAACCGTTTTTTGTAATCGGTGGGTTTGATTAAAAAGAAAATGTATTTATTTATAACTTAATAACATTTATACAAATGCATTATAGAACAAAAATATGATAAATAACATATACAATAATATATTACAACCATAACACAAATTATTTAATGACCTGAATTAACGATGATAATATAAATTGAAAAACCATTGTCCTTGAATGTGCTGAATTAGCGCATCTCAAACGGTGGTATCATTCCCTTCAAATAAAAAGGTGGGGAAAGGACTCAATATAATGAATTGTCCCATTAGCATTAGAAAATTACATAACATGTCTGTTACTAGAGTTATCATTCTATTTTAGTGATGGTAGGTGAGGAAAGAATGAAAAAGAAAGAACATAAAAGAAATAAAGGAATTGGAAAGAGGAATTTATCCCTTGAGAGATCTTCCTTGAGAACCTATTAAAGGGAGACATTTTGGTATTTTGAAGAGTCTAGCAGTTTTTGGAAGTGTATGAAGATCTTGGAGAGTGATATGGGCATAATATTGTCATGTCACAAGGCTTGAGAGTTGTGAAGTGAAGAGGGAGTGAGTTTGTTTTTTATCGTGTATTGTAGGAGGGTTTTCATAAATTTTTAATCATTTTTTTATCATTTCTTCACATGACAAGTAATAGTATGTTTTACATGACCATGTATAGTAATAAATACATGTTACTTTGAACCAAAGTCCATTTACATCATCGATGACTCAAATCATGATGCAAAAATTATGGTTTTAGCATTTACTGTCAATTATATGATTTTACTAATCATAAAAAAAATCTCATGTATTTTAGAAAAAAAATCACCTAAACCATTTTTTGATATACAGAATCCAAAAATGAAGTCATTTTTTTTTAAAAATAATTTTATAAGTATGATTATTTTAATATATAATTATAACCATACTTTATTATCAAAAAACAATTTTAAAACATTCATTTACTTATTCTAAAATATAGGTATATCAAACATTCGATCATGAATATTGTTTATATATTATCATAGGAAATTTTTCTATTGATTAGGGTATATCAGTATTCATAAGGCTATGTTACTATTCATAAGGGTATGTTACTATTCACTAAAAATTATGTTTTTATATCAGACTCCAAATAACATACTGATCGCAAATCTATATGTCATATTTTTGAAATTCCAAACATAGAAGTGACAAACTTATATTTAAAGGTAAATTAGCACTTAGTAGTTCATTATTTTGTGTTTTCATGTTTTTATATGAAATATTTACAAGAAAGGAATTTATATTTATAAAACATTTGGTTGTTACATTTCATGTCGTTAGTTATCACATTATTGGCTTGTCACACTATTTTCATGTCATGTTAATGGGAACCGTATCATTTATATGTCATTAAATTGATTTTCATCCTATTGCTCCATTTTTTGTTTCTAGAAATTTGGATCTTCCAGTTTATATTCCAATTTTTTATATTTCTTGTAACTAGATACATGTTTTTTTATTGAATATAAATTTTATTTCTATTTCATCTATTTTATCTATTTTATAATACCTAATATTTGAAATGATACTAAAGTGGAATAATTATTATTCCCAACATACCTTAATCCCCACACAATACACTCATATCTCTATTATACATACTAAAACCTTATGCCTCTCAGATTTCAAACCTTTTCTAACCCTCAACTGATAATTTTGAAAGAATCATAATTACATAAATGAAGTGTTATTTTGATATTTATCATTATATTTAAATACAATTGATTAATATGATGAAATAGTTGAGTGAACCTACTCAAGTTTCCTTAATTAACCATGATCTTTCAAACCTAGTTGATGTGCTAAAAGAGGATTTTGGGACATTTTTTTGTTTTCCCTTAAGTATTTTCAACTCAATGTCCTCCAGAATCAAGGATTGTAAGATATGTTTTCCTCTAATGAAATACCATTTTACCCAAAGTTGGTCTTTGTATTTTTCTGCTTATAGATATTTTTTTTATCAATATGGTGATGATTATATTAGATGTCGTGTGAAGGGATACAATTTTTTATCATCAGAAAAATAGGATAAATGTTTCGGTTAATTTCATGATAGAATTTATGATGACTGTCAATGCAGCATTCCAATCATCATTGGCTTGTTTATGTCTGAGTATTCTATTTCTTTTCTGAGAGGGGATGGCACAACTAGAAGTCATGTTGCCTTAGAGTAGGTCGAAAAACATAGTCTGCCCTTTAATTTTTCAAATAAAAATATTTAACCTAGTAAGGATGATTTTTCATGATTAATATACCGAAATTATTATCATATTTCTCTTATTACATACGATCATAGATTAATCTATGCAGATATATCATGGTGAATATGCGTGAGATAACCAATCCATCTTCAATATCTTATTATTTTGCCTACTCGATGATGAATTCTCCCATGTTATTTACCAAGGTCTTAATATCTAGTATAATGAGTAAATTAATGTCTTTAGTGGTATATATATTACTTATACTACTAGAATAATAATGAAAATTAGTTGTAACCCATGTAAGAAACAATGGGTTCGAGATCATAAATATCTGAATAATGAGTATAATTTGGCTGGTCATCCATCTATACTAAAGGATGAAGTTGATCCAAGAATTGACCCAGAGGAAGATACTCGGATATTGATAAAGAATACTCTATTACTAAAGAAGAAGAAAAAATACCATATTTTTATGCTGGGATTGATCCTAACTAGTCTCCCAAAGATTCTCCCATTTCATTTGGAGATCCTTTCCCACCTAGGAGATTTCCAAAGTGTATAAAAGATGGTTAATAGTGATAAATAAGTGATTGAGGTATTTGGAGAGGATTAGTATAAAACATCCAAATCTACCTAATATAATGATGATGATAACGAGGGGGAAGAAATGGAATAAGAATATGAAGTTGAAAATGGTGAAAGTGGAAATGAATAAAGAAATTTGTAGTGAATTTAATGATGATGTTAGTGTTGATGGTCCAACCGAAATGGTTCTAGTGGCTGAATCATAAAAAGGAATAGGAGATTCCCATAGAATATTATGATACAATTGTAAAGGGGGAGAAATCCCCAATTTTAGAATTTTTTCATGATTCTCCAAGTATTAATAATGTTGAGGATAGTTATATTTCCATTGGTCATGTATTATCAAATTTTAATATAGCTACGAAACATTGTGTTGTAGATACTTTAGAATAGTATGTAGTCAAACATGATAAAAATGAGCTTATTGTGGGAGAAATTGAGAATGAATAGTTTTTTAATGGAAATGTTCATAAGCTTCATGTGGATAATAACAGGGATGGCAAATCTGCCATTGTTGTTTAAAAATAGATAATGAACCTACTGTTGGTACACGTTTATAAGATGATTCCCCAAAATATAATGCACATATCTTATATGATCAAGAATTAAATGGAATCTTTATAGTATTTATATAGTTTGTAGTTGTACATGTTTTATATGATCATAAAAATATTGAGACAACAGTGGTTGTACCTACTGTTTTGATCCATTATACCATTTATTCAGTAGTTGTTGATGTTTTTGGGACATGTGTTCATAAAATATTTGAATACTTTGGTTAGCAATGGTGTATTGCAAGGAGTCCACCATATCATGGTGCAATAATGGTTAGAATTAAAGGATATCCTAATGGATACTTGTTATCTCTTGTAGATTTTGATGGGATATGTGGAATTTTGTCTTATGTTAGATATCCTTCCCCATAACCTTTTCCATTACTTCTTTTCGGTCGAATTTATATAGTCACCAAAGCAGACTTGGATACTTTTCGCTAGAACATGATATCTAATTTTTTTGGAAAGTTAACAAATCAACCTCTTAAAGAAAATTTAACATATGAGAAGGATGAATCATAAATATTTTGTTTTGTTTTTATATATATCCATCCATAGATGATGGCACATAGTTGTGATGATTATATTAGGAACACCAAAATTGAAAGTGAGTGGGAGTCATTTGAAGCTATCACGGAGGACATCAAGTCATCCTTTTCTATATCTATGGAACGTTCCTAATAATTATCAGGGATAAAACAACACATACATATGTTTCTACTAATCCACCTACTCTAGTGTGTGATTTCTATCATTTCTGACCAATATCAGATATGATCAGTAATCTACATTAGCTGGTTCTTCTAGAAGTTTTTTTGATCATCCCCAAGAGACATTGAGAACAATTCATTATAAATATTATAAATTTCTCATGCTAGATTCCAGTTATGCCCATCGCATTAATGTTGTACTTAAACAAATAAGTATTTCTATCATAATTCTATCTCACATAGATTTATACAAAGCATGAAATATATACCGATATCAAATTTATGGTTGAAAACATGAGGATGTGTCATGTGAAATATTATTTTAAAAAATGAGTTTGAAAACATGTGTTGTTGGAACCTTTATTGAACTATTTAATAGAATAGGAGAAATATTTCTTCAGTGTAATAGAAATAGGTGGCCAAATCCTTATGGATTTTATAAATATCATGAATACATTTCTTAATGTTCATTTAGAAGATGTTGTTGATTTATAAGCTATTGAAATAACCCCTCATATATTTTTTAGTGGCATTGAAGGAAATCCATTAGCAACATTGCATATCTAATTTTGGCCATTTATAATGTCTCAGTGTCATTCCTTGAGAAACAGCTCGTTAGATGTTATTTTGGAATATCATCTTCATACTATTGCTAGAATCACATCTGGTGTTCCTTATATCTTACCCCAGGATGGTCCTTATGCCTCAAATTAGTATCCATAGATATCTATGGATAATGGAAAATCACCATTGGATCCACTAACTAAACATTCACCCATGTTTTTGTTTATTTAGATAGAGAATATTTCTTGGGAATTGGGTTGTAATTACATTTTGGTAACAATTTTGAATTCCTTTGATAATTATTGTTTTATCCTTTTTTCTACTACTTTTATTAATATCTTTGATAGTCCCAAGGAGAAGGTATTTATGTCATTTTGGAAAACCATATCAAATTTTTTATATATTTCGGTGATGGATATATGTTATCATTGATTCAATTTTTTTTAATCCTTCATATCATGATACTTATGTGTGATGCTTAATATTTTCTAATTTTTATGGGATGCAATCTACACTTACTGTGAATAATATATTATAATGTGTACTGCCTGGTTAAATCCTTTAAAATTCTATTGATGCAACGATTTGTGATAAACAAAAGGGTATATTATTGACCTCCCTGATTTAATGACCTAGAAATCGTGATTATGTAGTTATTAATGAGATTCATGTTTCTTTATAAGTAATCTGCATTTTGAACTACGTGAGAATGTTATCTATGTAAGAGTCACCATTGACATTATCACCTCTAAATTGAGAAACTATTTTCCATGACTCAACCAAAGCATAAAAATATCAATAAGTAAGTGATCCTGCTATGATATCACACTCCCAAAATTTAATAGTATTGGAATGAAAAATTTACAAACTCTGAGTCACCATCAATCGACACACCGTCTGGATATCATGGCACTAAATTTTTTTTGGCTCTGTATGTGATACAAATAGGATATTACAACAAAAATTTCATACAACCAAAAAAAATTTCTTTTTCTAAAACACTATTATATTATGCAACGCCAGACCTGACAACACTAGCTAACATGCCTCCAGCATAGTGGAAATTTAACTAAGTCTTAGATTCTGCGAGTATCAAGCTACTAGAACAATATACAACCAGGGAGAGACACTTCCGGTCTAAGACACTGCCATTAATTATCACGACATATATTTTTGAATCACATTATTCAAATGACTATATTTATTGAAGTTAATTCCTTTTAATATTTTTTTATTTTCACTTAAATACTCGACATATATAATTGAAGATATTGTCAAATGTGCAGTATGGGGAGGAAGATGATGCGTATATTCTCCATGGAACTACTAATAAAAGAAATTCACACACCCTCGTATAGTAGTAGTGTATTATATATGTGAGAGTATATAATGTGGGTGGATAGAATGTATAGATGATGAACATCCTAAAAATAGATAGAGATCCTCTTGTAAATTGTAAGATCTTAGCTATAATAATCATTCAACTGGTAATCTGAACTAAAAATCCAGATTTTTTTCTTTCCTCCTATTAAATAACACGAGTCTGCAACATTATTATTTCATTGAATTTACAAGAGAACTAGAAACAAACTTCACTACAGAACGAATTCAAGAGTCGCATAATACATTACAACATAGAAAGAATTTATACACTCTACTCATATAGATTACACTATTATAGATATATTCATTAGATCTTTTATACTATGTATTGATACTATATTTTACAACATGCACACTATCACCTAAGCTAAATTTTATGATACATTATATCCTCTTGAACGATTTTCATATGTGTTTCTCCTATGGATAAATTTGTTAGAAATCTATGTGTGCAATGTGTACTTTTACTCCCACATATAAATGTGGAAGTGGTCATGAGTTGAAAACTACTATAAAACCTGATCTAGGTTGTAGATGATCTTGTTTATAATATATAAATTGTATGATAGTGGGTGATCAACAAGTGAATAGGACTAATGTTTGAGTTGATATTGAACAATTTGAATTCATTATTTTTGATGTGTGAGTTTTCATTGTTTTATTTAGTTTTTTACATTAAAAGTAATTTTTTAATTTTTTTTAAATATATATATATATATAATTTGAAAGATTTTTTTATTTGTGTCCACATAGTATTTTCATCATGTAAAACAATTTAAAAGGATCTAATAATATTGAACACTATTTATATGAGACCTAATAAATATATAGAGAAATCTCTATAAATATTCTATTCTATATCATTCTACAAATTTTGATAATATGGGATATATTTAAATATTTATTGGATTAAAAAATAATACATTTTATGTATAAATTTTATTATTTACTCAATTTACTCCACTATTGACATCCTCACGCTGACCAACATTATATATACGACATATAAAATTTAGTGTAAGAATAATTGTTTTTTTAATTAATTAATAGAACAAATATATTTATAACTCTATTGAGTAATAAAAATTTACTTTTAAAAATAACTTTTCAAAATAAATTTTTCTAAAATAATTAAAATTAATCTTCTTCAAAATGAATTTTTATCATTAAAAATGATGCTTTAAAAATATTTATATGTCTATGAGAGCTGGAAAGTATACTCATTCAATACCGGTAAAATGAAATATTCATTAGATTTATTCATTAAAACCCAAAAAGCATTATATTAAAAAAGAAATAAGGATTCCATTAAAAAACTGATCAGTAAAAATGGGTAAAATTTTATTTTAAAAAAAATTATAACATTTTAGAAACATGTTTAATTTTTTTAAACATTGATTGGAATCCAATGGAATTCTGATTGAAGAGGGAAATGAATTCCGAATATATTAAGAAAATTATCAATTATTTTAAATATTAAATTTTTTACAATTTTAATATTAATTTTAAATTTTATAATAAATTATGTAGGAATAAATTATATGGTTTTATTAAGAAATAGTCAAATAATTTTCATCAAATGAATTTAATGATTAAAAATCTCAATGAAAATGAAATTGTAAAATAAAACCATACAATGATCATAAATTTTTGTGAGAATTCGTCACTAGATAGATTATTTGTATAAAATTTAAATATTCATAAATAAATTATAAATAAAAAATAATATAAATAAAATAAATTACAAAAAAATCATATCATCTCAATAATGATGAAGCAATAATAAATCATACTGAAAAGAACATGATTTACAAAAGTATTTATTATATGGTAAATATTAGGTAAAATCACCTTAGAAGAAATAATTAAAATTAAAACATACAATTACATGTTTTATTAATTATTCAAGATATTAAATATCAATGGTTCATTATATAAACTATATAATTTCCACTTGGTGAATAACATTACAATATGACTCAATGATGGGAAATTTAGAAGAAGTCCATTAAATCCAGATTTATTTTTGGTGTTGAATCAGTAACCTCATGTATTGTGTTTCCAACCTTCTTATAAAATTTTAACAGTGTCATATTAATATTCATAATATCATATATGATCCATTTATGACATTTTATCACCCTTTTTTTAATAATCCTTCATTTTGTTAATTGATACAACAATTAATTTCATTGTTTTCCCACACGTGTTTGGTCTCCAAATATATAGGTGATAATCCTAAAATATAAATCCATAATATATAAAATAAAAATTATGGAATTATTACTATATTTTTAAATCATGTATACTTTCATAACTAGTCATGAATGATGTTTATGAAAAATTTACTATGATAAAATCATGGAGATGATATGTCATATGTAAACATGAGTAACATTTGAATTCGTTAATGATCATTATAGAATAATGAAAATATTATTTTTACCTAAATTAATGATAATAATATCATATTTACAATATTAATTATTTAATTTAACATTTATATATATATATATATTATACATGTTTTTTGTTGATGAAAAAATAGCCACATCAATTTATAAATTGGTAGTCAACATATTCACAAACAATGTTATAATTTTTCTATATACAAAATTATATAATATATTTTCATAATGTTAAATATTTAATAATTATAATAATTATTTCATGTATATAATATATATTTAAAAAATTATACTTATTAAATTTCATGTAATGCATCAGTGAATGATGAACCATGTCACTCTATGATGTGGTAGTATTCCAGACAGACGAGCATTATTATTGTATCCCCGATAGAATAGGAATAAAAATGTATATATATATGATATAATGACACCATAAATATAATAATATTGTAAATAATATAATTATATTTTATTTCGTTTATAATAAAATACCAGGAGTGTCAGTACTGTAAAAATTAATGACATCGGTTCGTGAGGCGGTATACCGTTGTACAACTTTATGATGATTTTTATCCTATTTGATATATGTGGGGATGGTTTTTGTTCAGTAGCATAAAATAAAAATATATCGATACATTTAATATATTGATTTGAATATTTCATCGTGTATTAATTTTATTTGATGGAGGAATATGAAGAAATAAAATTAAAATCGTCGTTTAAGAACATAACCTCTTCTTTTTGTAACATCCTTGGGATGGATGGAAAAGGCTTCCTATGAAGGAATGATTCCCAAAATTGTCCTAATTATATGTGGTTATGTGTGAGGAAATTACATATTGTATGTTCTTGGCAGAACCAAAATGTATTGAGTGTGTTAATAAGAGAGGAAAGGATTTTACATTTACAAATGAGTTGTGTGCCACAAGATTAATTTTTAGAAAGAAAAATGTGTACCAGTGTTTTTTAAATTCAAATTAGTCCAAAATATATAATAATGGTTCCTTAGAAATTTTATGTTTCCAATATTTCTAAAACATTACTTTTATACATGTTTTATGTCATTTAACCTTAATATATTTTGTTTAATCCCTAGTAAATACACATTTACCTTTACCACATTACAAAAAATTTACAATTTTCTATATTCTTTTTTGTAATGAGTATATTTGACATTATTAGATCATATAAATTAATCATATTCAAAATATGGAATATATATTTCAAAATTTTCACTAAATTGTTTTTGAGTGATTTATTATAAAATAAATCTCACTAATGAGATGAGAATGTGGTTTTTCGAAGAGGGAATTTTCAAAACATTGCAATGTTTTTATATCCATTTTCTATGTGAAAATGATTAAAATTCATAAAATTTGATTAAGATTATTTTAATTGATCTAATTTTACATTAAATACAATTAAGAATATAATAATATTTTATTAATAACTTATTTGAAAGGATATATTACAATTAAAATTAATTATTTTTCACTATTAATCGAAAAATGAAATATTTCTAAAAAATCATTAAAATTCACCAAATGATAATTTTTTATGATGATTATAAATATGATGTTTATTTATTAAAAGTAATATAAAATTGGTATAAATTATGTAACAAACAATGTTTTTTGAATGGTTCTATATTCCCATACTTTTTTAATATTGTTGTTTTAGTAGTCAAACGAACTTATATATTTTTTAATTAAAACAAAATTTCGAAAGTTTAATTGTGCAACAAAATTATTATAGGTTGGGATTATGTATTTCTGGTAGTCATGGGTTTTTGGGTGGACACCAGAGGAATGAATTTCATCATGGTCTATTGAATACAAATCCATACATAATTACACACCCTGTAAAATTTACACGAAGTGTAAGTCATTTTCACGATGTGCAGAAGGGTGTGAGGCTTGGTGGGGTACACAGAGAATTAATAATGTATAAATATTTTTGGTTTAATGAAACTATTAGGTGATTTTTAAGAGATAAAATTAAGTAATATGTGATTAGTATTTTTGAAATATCCATTAGGGGCTCAACCCTCTACCCACTCCAATTTCATTTTCATGAACATCAGAGGGTACTGGGTTCTTGCATCTCCTTATATCTCCATCTTAAAATTATAATGATCTTCCTAATCCATTTTATATTTATCATTCCATCAGTCATGTTGGATCCCTTGAGATATGCTCTTGACTCTACGTTTTTCTCATCCTTGTTTACCTCTCCATATAATATGATATATCGATGTCATTTCATTATCTATTTTTTAGACGTCCCAAAACCATGATTTCCATTATTTATGATGGTGTTATATGATGATATAAGACATAATAGAGCCTACATAAATTAACAAGGTGGTTCCTATTTTTGTATTTAATTTTAATACTTTTTTTGGTTGCGGGATTTAATATAGACATTTGGTTGAATAAGTTAGACCGTAAATAAATTAAAAAATACCATTTTATTAAAAAATTAAATTAATGGGATTTCATTCAGAGTGTATTATCTATTTAAATATGATTAATAATATACTTAAGGGGCATGTGACCAACATGGTGGATTTTTCCGGTTTATTATTTGAATTAATTAATTTTTCAATGAATATTATGATTCCATAGAAACGTGATGGGAATGGCTATAGGTAATTGATGTAATGATGATCACTAGAACTGAGGTGAAATTGGTCATCTAATTTGGTTTTGTCCTGGATACATGAGATGATAGTGAAAATTTGGTTGAGGTGATAGGGTCTTCAATTTGAGGTGAAAATGTTGTTAGCCTGATGACATGGAAATCAGGAATCTGGATGGGGTCAAACAGTGTGTTTAATTAACGTTGTCACATGGGGAACAAGGAGTTTGGTGGGGTGTATTGTGGTATGTTTATAATTTGTTCGCATGATTGTTTGATGTCATTCCATTAGAGTCATGTGCATTCATATATGACTCTGTTGAGGGGGTGTGGACCACTCATTGTTGGAGAATTCCATTTTATATATTAAGGATTGGGTAATGGTGTTTTCCATCAATTATAGAGAAGCTTATCATTATATAATGCCTTGGTGGATGGTGATAAAACATCAAGAGATGGTTTTGACCCCATAGATTGGTGGGAAATAATAATTGTTATAGTTGAGTCTGGTCTGCTGTGATAATTTGATGATGGGTATCTCTACACCGGTAGCACATGGTTCTTGATTTGATTGTGATTTATTTAATGGAGGGAAGGTATCACCATTCCTTGGGATGTTAGGCTATTGCACCACTGGGGACATTATTAGTTGAGTTCTAATGGATGTGGTTCTTATTGATGGGAATTAAATTAGGTTGAGGGATTTTATATGGGTGGAATGTCTTTTATCTTATGGAATAATGTTTTGGTGATATTTTCAATGGAGGTACCTAAGGTCACTCAAGGAATGATATTATTTACAGGATACCTTATCACAAAACATGCATTCTTCAAAAATATAAATTTACATTTCCATATTAGTATTGTATGAAAAATATATATATTGGACCATGTATTGATAAATATGTTTTCATTGGATGAAACCGTAAGTGATCACGTGTAATTGTTAATAAAAAGTGGAGTGGGTTATTTATTATTATTATCTATAATTTTTAAAATTTATATATCTATTCAATATAAATTATGGAG
Source organism: Viscum album (assembly GCA_963277665.1). Lineage (NCBI taxonomy): Eukaryota > Viridiplantae > Streptophyta > Magnoliopsida > Santalales > Viscaceae > Viscum > Viscum album. Next base: position 1,252,186,485 of record OY728157.1, on the reverse strand, counting down.
ATCGTGTGAGAAAATGTTGGTGGTGTCTTAATGATTTCATACACACACACTACCTATCCCCAGGGTATTATTATAAATGTGATTTTATTAAGATCATTTATGGGATTACACATTGGAGGTGGACTTTAGTGAGTGTGAAAGTACTTATTCATGTGATGGTAAGAAATTGTCCATTGAGGTTCTTGAATCAAGATGAATATTCATTTTTATCATTTTCATGTTATGTATATATACTTTAATAGTCGACCATGTGTGACCATTCATATCTATTTGTTGTATGACATATATTATAATGTTTATAATATGGAAATGCTACTACATATTTGGGAATATTTATCACAACTACATTTTTATTATCCATCTTCTATGTTTATCATTGATTCTATGTTGTATTATATGTATATATACCATTAATGGTATTAACACTAAACACTATTGTATCACCACTGTCATCTTGTTAGACCCTCCATACTTTTGTGTTTCCTTTTGGGTTTGGGGAGGTTCTCATTAGTCACGTAGGTAAACTAGTATATATAACTGTTGAAAGGAAAACTAAATTACGATTTTCAAAATGTATTATAATATTTTCATTTCATTTTTTGCCTTACTATTTTCGACATTGGTAGATCCAAAGCTAGAATTTATTTTTAATTAGGAAAATATCTCATGTTTTGGTGCCGTTAACCCCATTCATGGGGGATAAACAATGTTTCTAGGTCTGGGAAATTAAAATTATGCATTGTGATTTTATAGTTTACTAATATCCCCCTTGTGTTTTTCACTTGGGTGATTTCTATTTTATTATATGGGTTGATCCATACCACTGTATTAAAAAGTAAAATATTTTTACATTATGATGGGATCTTAGTCTTTTATGACATATAATTTTGCTAGAAATTTTCATTGGTATCCATGAATGTTCTGTAAGCGGACTTGTTGTTTAAAGATCCATCATTGACCAAAAATATGTTTTCATGCATATCCATTTTATTGGAAATATACACAACCATACATAGTATGTGTTTACCAAAAAGATAAATATGTGATTCAATATATATATAGTATGTAATGAACTTACCCTATCACGGGGAAATATAGATTTAAAATGGGGAGAGTTGATTGAAGTGTCAAAAAATAAGCTAAATAGTGTTTTCCTATATAGAATTTTTAGTTGATTTATACTGTGCTACCCTAGATTAATAAACATAATATGTGATGACCAGATATATTATTGTTAGGAATAGGTAAGGATTTATTATTTTTTATTTGGACATTGATATGTGTAGGAAAGGGTCTATGTGGCTGGATTTTATGGGATATTTGTGCTGGAGCAGAGTGTAAGGGTTGTGAGATGTAATTCGTGTTATAGTTTTCTTATATGTGATATATATATAAATATATATATTATTATTATGGATATTTGACCATTGTTTTTGGTATTCAATATGATTCTATCTAGATAGCTTCTGGTGTAGCATTAGAAAAGCATTGATGTGTTGTCGCTAAAGCGTTCATGTGATGAGTCCACAAAGGGTTGGGATGAGGCACCTAAGGATCAATATCATTATGAATTATAGGTGTATGCTCTATTACATATGAATAAACCACCTAATATGGATGATTATGAGCCATGTATTAGGGTGAATATTAGTAAGATCTTGGTTCATGTAATATAGATCACTAAAATGGGATCTATATGATTCGATTCGTCCATAGAATATATGAATCACGAGTTATAATATAATCACCCACTATTATTGATAGGTTAGAGTGGTTAATAGGTATAAAAGATCTTTATCAAGATGTTCAAACTGTTTTTGATCAAATTGACAAAGCCGTATGTCATATGGTGAAGATAGAAACATATATGCTCAAAGGACCGGAAAACTACTGATGGGATTTACATGTTTAGGTAGCTAGTTATGGGGGACTATCATGGATGTATTTCTAGGAAAATTTCATCGAAATCGTCTTTCTAGAGTCCATGATGTGGGACAAAGCCTATGATTTCCTGAAAAAAAATCCATTATATACATCTTTAATTTATTTTGAATATAATTTCATAGGCCTTTCCCAAAATTAACATACTGTGTTGGGTGATGGAATCACTATGACATATCATTTCATGAATGAGTTGTGGAAGGCCATAATGGATAATGTGAAATTTTTTAGGCTAACATATTTCTTATAGGAATTGTTAAATGTAGTAATAGTTAAGGTGAACATGATAGACCATCCATATTCGATCATGGTAACAACATCACGGGAGTTTAGCTGTGGGGATTAATATAGTTGAATGTATGACCATAATGAGTCTTAGTAGGGAAGTCATTACATAGACCCAGGAATTCCACCAAATAGTGGTTCGTCGATTTTTTTTCATATAGTTCTATTATTCAGGGCATGTTCAAACATAGAGTGATCATGTTTTGATAGAATATTTGGAATGTGGGCATATGACCCATCTAGAGAGGTTATGTAGGAATCCTCCTCAGGTAGTATGTATCTAGGGAACAAATCATACATATGGTTATAAGTTAGCACAGTGAGTGGTATAATCATCCAGTTGCCTTGATATAGCTTCCCATGGAGGACATATAAGGGAGATAGATACCCAATAGTGGGGTTAGTGGGAATTCGTAAATCCAGATCCATATGAAGGATTGGCTTCAGGTAGTCGGGAATCAGAATAGGTGATTGCAGTTGATTTGGTAGGTTCTTATTTGGTCGATTAGTTGATGATGGTTAGAGGTATTCCTTGATCATGTAATGACATTTTAATTTATTGATAATTTTTTTGCACAAGGTTAATGTTTTTTTTGACTAACCACTAATTCATTAATATGTAGGTATTGGTTATGTTGAGTTATACATTTGATATTTTTAGGTATTAATACTATTTTGAGAATATATATATATACGATATAAGATTATTATTGAAAATTATTTGTGATATATAATTTCAGAGAGTATGATTATATGTGTCACTTGATGGGTTTTGTGTATGAAATGGGTATTAATGAGAATCTAATGTCATGTAGGATTATGGTAATCTTATAGGATATGTGAATAATGGACGAATGTTAAGTAATTATAAATTTTTAAAAATATAATGTTTTTTAGGAATAAAGGTACATAATTGGAGGGATTATATTTCTATGGGTCAGAGGTATGCTCCAAATTTTAGATTTTGGGATAATATGCAATAGGGTTGGTAAATCCTATGGTGGGTAGTGCCTCAAGGGGAGTTGATATGTGTAAAATGACTAGGGTAGACTTGAGCAATATTTTGAGAAGGTAATGTTTGGTATAATATCTACATGATATTCTTAACAATATAATGAGATATTTTATTATTTAGAGATTATAACATAATGAGGTTTTTGAATGGGTAAAAATTCATATACTTTTTGATTTTTTTGTTTTCTAATCAGAAAAACATAAATTTACAGCCTGAGCACTGAATTCTATATTTTTTTATAGCTACATGACCTTGATATATGTGATTATTTGGATTAATTGGGAGTCATTTTGGTTTATAAGAACACTATAGGATAGAAGGACAATCAAAGATACTGAAAATGACTCCATCGAAAATCACATGTCGTGTAACATATTCATGATGTGTAATTAATTTTAATCCCATTTATTATGGTATTATGGATATAGGGTTCTACCCAATGAATTTGAGACATGTAATTTGTTTACACATCATGAACCTAATATATGAATTGAAATAGTTAAATACTATATATTATGTGGGTAGTGATTTTTATAGAACAATAGAGGGCTCAACCACCCCCTCATTTACTTTTAAGGGACAACAATAGTATCTCATGGGTCTCAAGATTCATCCACTCCCCACCATAAGGGATCATGAGATTTCCCCTATCTTTAATCCATTAAACATTCTCTATTTCATGTTTGATCCCTCGCGATATGCTCTCATATGTGATCCCTTCTCTTACCTTTTTACATCAACATAACGAATGCTAAATCCATGTGATAATTTATACGTAAAATTATACTTTTTGGGAACAAAATTCAAATTAATGTAATTTTGGATTGTGTTATAAGCTTATATTAGATAAGTTTTTGAATTTTAGTATAATTTATTTGGTACCAAGATTTATAGATAATTTTACAGGTTTCGGGGGCGCATGATTTAATACACATCATGGGTTGAATGAGGGATTCCCTAAATTAATTAATGGGTTCCTTTATATTAATTAATAAATGACATGGGATGTCGAGGAGAATACCATAGCCTATGAAAATATAAAAATGTTGGATATGTGGATTGTGACCAACATGGTGTGTTATGATTGACTTTTAATTTAATAGATTATGTTTTTTATGAATATTATTGTTCTGTGAGATAGTGATGATCATAGACCAAAGTAATTGTGATGTTGTTGATCCTGAGGAGTAAGGTGGAAAATATCTTCAGCTTTGTAATGGACCGGGATTCATGGGGTGATGATGATCATGAGGATGAGATGTCACGGTCCCCAATATAAGATGGCGAGGACATCAAGACTTGGGCTATGCTCTCAGGACATGGGATGGTGTTAACCATCACGTATGAGAAATATTATCACATAGGGAACAAGGTGTTGGATGGTGTGTCTTAGGATATGTTTTTGACTTCCACACACCTTTATTGGTTTATGTTCCATTTAATGTGTGTTGCATAGATAAGAATCATATGATGTGGTATTAAAAACTCAATTTCGGGGGATGCCTATAATGTTATTACAGATTTGGTGTTTGTTTTGACCATTGGTTACGGAGGAGGTTCTCACCATATAAATCAATGATGGATGGTGATAGACTATTAGGAGTTGGCATTAAGAATATTAGATGGGGGAAGAGGCTCTCTATTATACATGAATTCATTGAGACGAGATTATAGGATGACAAGTATTTCTTTTCATCAGGATGTTTGGTTGTTGAGCCGATGATAATTTATTTATTTGAGGATATTTATCTTCATGCCTCATGATGTTACCTGTTTTTACAATAGGGGAATTATGAGTTCAGGTATGAGGGACCTACACCTTATATATGGGTGTTCTATTAGGACATATGATTATTTAATGGTGGATTCTATGGATCCAAATTTTATTTGGTTTCAACAATATATTTATGGTATGTTACGAAGGTCAATATAGGAATGAAAAAATTTAGGGGACACTTGGAACTTATTATAGGGGACATTTCCTCTAAAAATATGTATTTTTTAACCTATATGGTATCACACACACAGAGAGTGAGAGATATATGGTTTAATTTATTCACAGATACAATGTTATTCTCTAAATCAGGTAATTTCTCACTGATGAATACTGAGCTCATTTGGAGAAATAAATTTAATATTATAATGTGTGAGTTGGTTTTTTATATTTATTTATGAATATATTATAATATTATGGATGTATGATAGGAACATGTCAGTGGTGTCCTGTGGATTTCATAAACACACACTACAAGCGTCCCTCCGGGTATTTGTAGACATTATTTCATTGAGATCAGGTAAGGGATTAGGCTCGAGAGATGGAACATATTGATTATAGATGTTCATTTTTCAGGGAGGAGTTTTAGATAGAATATGGCGGTCATTGAATTGATTCAAAGATTCCATTTGATATTTCTTTTATGTCATATCTTTAGTTTTATAGTGTCCCATGGGGGGCCTTACTTATCTATATACGGAATGACTTTTCTTTCCATGTTTTTCATCGGTAAATGGTATTAATAATCTTGGATTATTTATTAATACTACTTATTATTATGATTACATTGATTTTATAATTTAATATGTGGTTATGGTCCTTATTTTTTCATGTGATATATATAAAACAATTCAATTACCACCACTATTTTCTATTGTCTCTAAACTATCACCCCATCCAACCCTCAACATCGTTCAAAATCAATTGGCATTTGGGGGGCTACGACTAATGCTAGTTCCTGATAATTATAGAGAAATGTCGAGTGGAAACTCGAGTTGAAACACTAAAAAATAATTTTTAATTAGGTTCCCAATGTGGTGCTAAACCATAATTTAGAATAATAATGTTTTTTATAATACACTTATTTTTCTCCTTAATGATTCTTATTTTTTATAAGTAACATATAACCTTAATATTCATAAGATATTTATTATTTTTTATAAAATACAATTTAATGATGATTTATAAAATATTATAGTTCAATTAATCATTGGGTTTCATGTCCCATATTAAATTGAAGAGGTCAAATTCAAATAAATATATTTCATTTATTTTTTAGGAATGGTTTTACTCATCATATACACCGTGGAATACATATTTCTTGTTTAGAATCTTAATGATTTCACATTATTAAAATAATAGAATATCATCTTAGTATAATAGAGATACTAGTTTTATTATATAAGAACAAATGTTTAATATATTGGAGATGTATAAGAATGTATAAAATTCACATTGATAGATTGTAATTTTAACCCTTCACTGACCACCTTAGTTGGATTATTGCTAAATTTTAACTAGAGTTGATTTATGACCAAAATAATACATATAATACTAGGTCATGAAATATGGGATGTCTTATTGGATTTTATTTTCTTAAAAAATGTTTTTATGTGTAGAGGAGATCACATATAGTGTCTTTTTATAAGGGAGGAGAGTTAAACACATGAAATTTTTAGAATAAAAAATATGTATTGAATATTTTGACTGATAAAAATTGTTTATAATGGATTCGTACATTTAACGATACATTATATTGTATAAATAATTCCATAAAATAGATTTTATTTAATTTTTAGTCATTTTAGCCCATATCTTTTTCATTGAACCCTATTAAATCCCTTTTTTTTATTTCATCCCATATCTTTTTACCATTCAAATTTAATATTCAATTTACTTATACATAATTAATTAATTTTACCATATAAAATTTATAGAGGTCTAAACATTATATTCACAACAAAACTTATATCATGATAAAAAATGTGGGGTCTCTCGGAGAAAATTATTATAATTATAGAAATATTATATATTAAAAATAAAAATAAAATTGATCCTACTGAACTAAAGAAGTTAAATAATTAAATATTTTTACTATTTTTATAAAAAATCCAATTAAAAATTTAATAAAACCATATATATAATTAAATTGAAAATACAATTTTGAACAAAAATCATCATTTTTTACTATTCATCAAAATATTAATCTTTTTACAAAGTTCTTAAAAATTCCAACTAATATTATATTGATATTATAATTACATGAAATATATATATTTATATGAAAAAAATTTATAAAATGGGAAAAATATATTTTTAAACTACGTGTGAAAAGTGTGACTACACAATCTTTTAGAAGAACTATAGTTTTTCAGGAAAATAATTATATCATAAAAATGATTCTTATTTTATTTCAAAATAATTGATAATAAATGTTTTGTTGTTAATTTTTTACACAAAATAATATCATTATTTATTTATTTATTTATTTATTTATTTATTTATTTATATTTATTCACTCCAATTTAAGGACTAGGTTCAAATGGTGCACTATATTATATTTCCTTCAGAAGCTGGGTTGTGTGAGATGCAATATTAAAAACAATTAATCTACAAGAAATATATTTGATGGATTATTTAATCATGGTGATGTGTGTCTCATATTATATGGAATAAAATTTTAAAATTTTAAAATTTTAGGGTGTTACATACTCTCCACCTTAAATGAATTGTATCCTCACAACGTGATATTATGCTCATAAATCAATGGCTTGATATTTGAAAATTACATTGTTGGAAACCCCAATTGATAGAGGGTTAATAAAACATTAATTTTTTAAGAGATTAATTTAAATACTATGTTTATATGGAATAACATAAATTAAGTGTCTATGTAAGATAAAATTGATTTTATGGGATGATATGAACATGAAAAGAAATTTACAAATAATTATAAATAGTAATGGGGATCATCGATAACAATAAAATGAATAAACTATTGAATATTTAAGAAATAAAAACCATAAAAATTCTATGTTTTAAATTGATATTTTTTTATTTATATATATGTGTAATATGATACTATTTTCAAAATTATCTTCTAAATGTTGATGAATTCATTTAGTATCTAATAATATAAAGAAATGGAATTACTCAACACATTTTGATTTAATAAGAAAAATTTCGTCAACTTGTTTTTCATCAATAAATTTAAAATTAATCACATACTATGTGAAATTAATATCAATAAATAATTTTTTATTATTGAACAAATAAAATACACATTTAATGGATTTCATGATCCATTAACTAGAGGAATGTTATTTGTTCTATCTCAGACTATATTCCCATACCAATATGGTTAAAAAAATATCTAATATAATACATTGATCAATAATTCTCAATAGTAAGACCAATGGTTCATCGTTAATAATTATTCAAAAAAAAATATGTCTATCAATAATGAAATACTAACATAGAAAATTTCATCAGCAGTGAATGATATTAAACCCTAATCTTCTGTCAATATTGTGTTATAGAGCCGCAACCCTGCAAGATGTGATAGGTTGTCAACCATCATACATGTTGTTCATTTTCTAAAACAATATTTATATAATCCATATGAAGATCCTATATTCTGAGGGCCCTTTGTTACTACAACATAAAAGATAATATAAACCTTAAAGGTTATTAAAGACATTATTCTTATTTCCAATGAATGTAATGTAATTATATCTAAAATATATAATCCATATACTAAACCAATTTCTTGTATTCTAATAAAATATTTCAAAAAAATATCCTTAATTACATTATATTCCTACCACAAAATGTTACACATGGCGTGTCTATTATTTTGATCATATGATCAACCATTAACACATAATCATATAATGGAATCCATAACTCTTTAGTTAATGAATAAAAAATATAATTTTGTGATTGTACACAATCCTCATATTTTTCATGGATCTTTTAACTAATGTAACATCAGTAAAGATACTTATAATAATTAAGAATTTATTACCTTCAATGAATAAATTTTACCATTTCGTTTATCATAGGTCTTTCCATGGTTTATTGTTTAACCATCAGAACATGTACCTCCACATTTGATATGAAAATAATAAAGGGTCAATAGTGATGATCTAAATAACTATTTTCATTGAGTGATATATTTGTGTAGGTAATATATTAGCGTTCCAATTTCCAATATGTTTTTGAATAATAAATATGGTTTTAGACATGGATTAATTTTATAGACACTGAAGGGGTGCTACAAATGGTATTCTTGGCCCATAATGTTAGAATTGGACTGTGGATCCAAGTATACAAGATATAAAATTTCAATGAAATAGATAATTAAATCCCATAATATAATGAAGTGATATTCTTATATGATATGGTTCTAAATCCTGAATAGGAAAAATCATGTATTTATTTTGTGTCTTCATGATCACAAGGTAAAATGTGGTTATGTAAATCATATTTGATTATATAAACTATTTAACTTATTTATTTCACAGAATTAATTTTTTTTTCAATTCACCATTCCCTAATTGCATTTTGTTTATTTTTAGAAACAACTTTTTGGAAAAGTGGGAACCTTACAGAACCTTTCCCCATCATGCATACACCCCAAAACCCAATTCAAAATTCAACGTTGAACCTTCAAAATTCAAAAATCAAAACACACCATCATCACACCTCGGGCCACGTCCCACATCATGATGAGAACCCTGAAAAAAAATAAACCCATCGTCATAACAATTCCCTGGTGTGGAAGCCATCAGAAACCATCGTAGTCTTGGAAGAGCACCATCATTAGCATTGAAAAACACCAAAATTGTATTGAATCACCAGCTCACATAATCACTAAGAACTAGAACAACCCAAAGAAACCAGTAGTAAATCTAAAACAAACCATCATCGCGGGAGGGCACCACCACCCAGCGGCATTGTGTCCATGCCACAGTCACCGAAAACAACATCAGTTTCAACAAAAAATCATGAGCAGAACACAACCAAAGAAAGTAAATTCACCCAAAATATGAACATTAGATTCAAACACAAATAGCATAGCCAATTCCACTACCAAGAAACAAAATCATAAAGGTAGACTTGAGTGAAAACCCACTGCACCCATAGTAATCACCGCAAGAACCACAAAAATATATGAAAGAAAACCACACTGTTGCCGCAAACCACACTGGAGAAAAACAAACCGAAAAACACAAACCCATATCAAAACCACGAACAGCAGAATCTCATCCAAAACCAAAAATGAAAATAAGTACCCAAATCCCATCGCCACCAACCACGTCGCTCGTAGAGACCCGAACCACCCATCGCACAAAGCCAGAGACGAGGCGGTAAACCATAGACCACGAAAGCTGGAACCCGGCAGTTGGAACAACACCGTGCCGCTAATGGAAGCCCTATCCAATAAAGGTGGAATTGAGTGAGGATCTGGCCGAAAATGATGCATAGTGTCGAGACGGTCGAGCCCATGAAGTCGCATGACACCAGCGTGACATGGGAACATCATCCACGATCTCTAAGAGAATGAGGAGGGGAGCCGTGTTGACCTGTAGAGGAAGAAGGCGGTGGCGAGGGGAAACCCTAATGATGGAATGCCCCTTACGATCTCATCCTTACACATAATTAATTATACAACTATAAAAACTACTATTAAATGGTTATTTTTAGATGTTTTTATTTTGTCCTACTGAGATTTGCTCATATTGAACTTATACTTCCCAATCGGTACCCTGATAGACTTCATGATTGCAGGACATGTTGTGTGGAAACTCCCTATGATAGATAAAAGTGTTGGAATAGATCATGAATGAGGGAACTAGACATTGTTTCGAGAACCACTTGTAATTGTCAGTGTATTTTTTTTGGTTTTCTTATTGAAAAATTCAAATACTTTTAAATTTATCATTTAATTCCTTAATTTGGATATTGATTTCAGTTTTGGGTCATAATGTGATACTGGATTTTTCTATTTATTATATTATTCAAGAATTTGGTTGTAGTTGTCTTGGTTATTTATTGTCTATTTCTACTAGTATACTACTTTGATAAAGAGGGTATAGTATACCAATTATATATATATTAGATAGTAACTTATATTCATAATCCTCTACCATATAGGGATAGATGTCTGAGTTCACATAACTCGGTAGCTCTGGACACTAGTATTTGCAACACGGTTCGGGACATTTTAATGTGATATCAAATGATATTTCATATATATTCTATTTTCATACTAATAGGAAAATATAGACATGGGACTAGGATGAGTAAGGACCTGGACATGAGGAAAAGAATGGTATTATCTAACCTATGTTTGAGAGAAAACTAATGTACCAAAGGTTGTAATTGTTGTTATTAATGATTTATATTAGATTTGGATGATAGTTCACATTAGTTGATACACTTGATTCATGATTTTATTTCATTATAATATTTTCTATGATTGAAATAAGGTCCCATGATGGAATGATGTCTGAGTAGTTGTGCATCATTCTAGGAAATCAACAATTATTGTGAGATGCATCATTTTAGAAACACACAAAGAAATAATGTTTTAGGGTATGTTGTTGGATTTTGAATTTTTTTCTTTTATTATGTAATTGAATAAATAATAATTTGTAATATGAAAGGAAAAATTTTAAATGAATATAGATATGGAAAATGGTTTTCTACAATGAATCTAGAATATGATAATGCATTTACCATTTATTAACAATGACCTAGATGTTGGATAGTAAATGGTAGTGATAGTGTGTTTTTTGATGATGTGATGGAAATGGGGATGAATTGTTATGGATTTTTGTTAATCCCTCTAATTAAATGTGTTAATTTAGTGTTATGTGCCAGTTGATGTGTGTTTTAAAATGTAGATAAATTCTTCCATGAAAATTCTTCATGGGGGGATGACATAAGGGTATGGTTAGAGATGTACCACCAGCATTAGAACTTATGGAACTAATTGTTCAAATGGAGGATTTTGAAGATACGTTAAATTAAATTATTTACCATTTTATGTTATTTATGGAAACATAAATAAGGATGGTTTTGATGACTATGTCTGAAATGAAACAGATGTTTTAGTTTTAACATCCTCTAAATTTCGTTGTACATGGTGGACCTGCGGAAGTGGAGTTCTGGATAGAGTCTATATAGAAAATTCTTCACCACATTGAGACTCCTGAAGACAAAAAAATTATTCAGATAGATTATATATCAAGAGGATTAGTGATGTGATGGTGTAATATCTATACTCAGGATAGATATTAAGAAATTATGGTATTTAAGGACATCCATGTGAATAACATTAAAAAAATTTATTCATACACTCTATAATAGGGGAGGGAAGCAGTTTTTTAGGAGGACCTATGTTTTTATTTCCATGATGGATATGTTGGTTAGTTCACGGACTTGTAGTTAATTCCATTATCATTTTTGAAAGATGAAGATATGGCAGAGAAACGATTTCAATTGGTGTGTAAATATGAGATTATGTCCCATGTAAATATCTTATTACTGAAAATGTTATATTAAGTTATAAAATAAGCTCTCATTTATTCTGGGAACATATAAAAGGCTTATAGTAGGGAACATGGGGTTTTTATTTAATACTTATGGGGTACGTGTAATGACCCGAAATTTTGAATAAATTATGTTTCCTACCTTTGTGTGTTATTTTATTTTATACTCAACAGAACTATATCATTTAATAAAATGATTATAATTAAAATAAGATCGTTGGAAACTAAATGATGTGATTATTTTCTATAAATACAAGTGATCTTAATTAATTAATATAGAATAAATATTTGATGGAACCATTGAATAGTCTCGGGCCAATCGAAGCCCATCTGACAGAACTCAGGAAAGAGGTAGCACCTTTGGGATTTACTCGGAACCAAACCCAAGATGAACATAATCATGTGAAGCTGGAACATAATTGACTTCAAGAGAAGTTCATGTAGATAGAAATCACTACTCAGACAATGTTGGCTGAGCCGCTCCAAGATTCTATCACCCTATAACACCTTACTCTTAGGTTTTATGCTGGTGTTATAATGGGTTATGTAATGAGACCGTAACTTCCTTGAGTAATCCTTTGATTTCAATTAAAATTGTTATTAATTCTTTTGATAATTTTTCTGAATTTTCAAATGTTTGGATTAATATAGTATGCAAAATATTGAAGAATTTTAGAAAAAAGATATTTTAAAAATATTTATGTAAACCGTAAATAATTAAAAATGTGTAATGATTTTCAAAAAATGGTAATTTAAAGTTGTGTTCAGTATGAAATTTAGATTCAAATAAGATGAACATAATTTTTGATGAATAGTAAATTATGAATAGATATTTTACCCTTAGGATTAGTAATGTGACCAAATGGATTAGTAATCTCAATTAAAGAAAGTGTTAATATAGTTTATGGACCTTGATTAAGTAATTTCATTCAATAAAGTAGGTAAATAACTGTTTCAGAAATTATTGGATAAGTATTAGTTTTTTCGGGTGAATAATGTTTTTTATATAAAAATTAAATTATAAATATTTAGAAAATTGTTTTCATAAAATGGAGTTCATTTTTGAAATCAGAGCATCGATATTTGGTTAAGGTGAATTTTTGGGATTTTTCTAAAACATTTGAATTTCCAGGGAATAGTGTTTTTATTTAAATGTTAAATTAAAAATATAAAAAAACTATTTTCATAAAATGGAGTTCATTTTTGAAATCATAGCATCAATATTTGGTCAGGGTGAAATTTTGGGATTTTTCGGAGGATGTTGAATTTTTGGTGAATAGTTAAATTTCAATTTTTGAGTTTCGGGTGTTTAATGACATCATTAAGGATGTATTAATTATTCAATAATTCTGGTCTACTTATGAATAGTACGATACGGTATGAGGTGTCCAAAGTGGAAAATACCATGGTAAAATACCATGGTCAAGCCCACAGTTTTTCCAATACTACCGATGAGGTGTCCCTTGGCAATTAATGCTTTGTCCCTTCACTTCTCCTATAAATACAATGCCTTTCCCTAATTATATTCATTTACAAATACACCCCAATGATTTTATGGTCTCTTTACCTCCCAAGGAGTCCTCCCAAGTTTCCCTCAAGCCTATCAAGGTCTTGACCATCATGATTTCAAAGTTATTCTTCAATGTAAGGGATCCTACCTCTCTCTTTCTTTTCAAGTACTCTCGTTTATGTCATTTCTTTTAAGCCCCATGTTATTATGTTGGTGGTGTTTTTTAGTATTCATATTTCATTCCTATTCATGATTATATTATGATAGACTCCATATTTCTCTCATCATTTCATTTTATTAATGTTTAAGTGGCGCTGATAGGGTGGAGAATTTCTGTAAGCGATTCTTTCACCATTCTCATTTTCAAAGTTCTATTTTAAGGTCATGTCTTTCGAGTTAATTTTTCTTATGTTGGGGTATGATCTATATATCCATCATACCTTCCTCTTTATTTTCATATGAGGAGATACCCTACTTGATATAATCAATTCACTTTTTGATGTTTTGAGTGATGTTGTTAGGCTGTGGAATATTCATAAGAGAAATCTTATTTTTGTCTTCCATTCGTGTTTTTCATTTCATATGGTATGTCATTAAAATTTCATTACCATGTTCTTATATCATTTATATTATGTCCCTATACTGTTTTATGTATCACTTATGAGTGGGTGACCCATTTTCCATCTCTTTTCAATATTTTCTAAAACCCAGCAACACAGCTGTTATACTTCCAAATTTTCGTCTCAAAATGACTATATCTTTTTCTAAAAATATTTTATTTTGTTAAGTGAATACCCAAAACTCATTATTCTATAGGTTTATTCACATATATACCAAAATTTTCCATTTTAAATTCTGTGAATTAAATACATGAATCCCTCTTTCCTTTTCTGGGGGTTTAAACTGACATAAAGATCATGTCTTTAAAGCAGTTTTTAAAATGTTATGATTATGAAATAAAACCCATTTCTTTTATACCGTATGGTTTATTCATGAAATGTTTGATGATGATATATGTGGTTCACATGATAATAAATAAAAATTAAGGGCTCACCCTGATACTTCTCCAATTCATTGGGTAATGATGTAATCTTTAGGGATTATAATTTTTACAATACCTTGGTGAATAACCATGGTAATTTTTTTAAATTACACGGGGATGGACCTTGGTGATATTTTCATGATTGTCTATGTTGAATGTTTTATCCATATATTCATTTTATGAAATATGTCATTTTTTTATGATATTTCTCATGATCTCTTTCTCAGGCCTTAAAGTTATTTATCATGACTTTATTGATGTATCTCAAGTTCAAATGTAAAATGTTTCTCTTGTTTACCTTATTGGGCCTTCTACTCACCCTTTCCTTTGATGTATGCTCCCAGGTTATGAGATTCTATAATGAACATATGATGAACAATGAATAAGCTTTAAGAGCGGTTTAGACGAATTTTTTATGGTGTTCTTTTGTTTTATGTTCCTGATTTCCAAGACTCTAGACTTTAAGGATCCTATGTATGTAAAATGTAATGAAATGTTATATAATAAAAAGGTGGGATCCTATAGTTGGTATCTGTAACAGCCCAAGATTTTATAAAAAATATTCTTTTTAATTTTATTAATGTCTTGTGTTGTACGCTACACCAAAAGGAGCTTTCACAACACGCATCCTTGACTTGCCTTGCATTACACGCAATCGCGACCTTCCTCGATAGCGTGTGTAATACGCAATACCGAGTTTCACTAAACAACGATATGCTATTAAAATATTATTAAAACTAGCCGGTATGAATAGTAATAACCACTTTTTAAAATTCTGTAAATCTTATTTTACAAAATGAACTTCATTTTTGGATTCGGAGTATCGAATTTAGCCTAAGGTGAAATTTTGGTACTTTTCGGATAACTTTCATATTCTGATGAATAGTGAAAATTACTAAATTATAATTAAAAACAACTTTTTTAATCGAAATAATTAATAGTGATAAATTATTAATTTGAGTGGTTTTAAAGTATATTTAAAATATATTTTTACAATTTAATACAATGTTGGTCATGGGTTGTAATTTCACATTTAAACCAGACATAATCAAGTGTCAATCTTTTGATAGATATTGTTTCTAAAAAACACGCTATTTGATTTAACAGCGGGATTTAATTATAAAATTAATTAATGAAACTATTATGTTATGAATTTGGTAAAATAGACTTCATTTTTGAATTCGGAATATGAAATATAGCTTAGGATGAAATTTTGGCATTGTTCTGAAAAACATCAATTTTTGATGAATAGTGAAACTACTAAGTGGAAGTTAAAAAAACTGAATTTTTCATAAAACTTAATTTTACCGCTTCTGTGAATGGAATTTCAAAAATCCGAGAGACACGGTTGATGTCAGTAAGTAAAATGTGGTTCAATGAGATGAAAATAATTTTTGGTGAATAGTAACTTTTTACTTTTTTTTTACCACGGTTAATAGTAAATAGGGTAACTAAGGGTAAATATGATATTACTATTACCCTAACACATGTCCTAATTCTATTGGATAAGTGTAATTCGACCAAAAACAACCTTATGAATATAATATGACCATTTAGGTCCACTTGGATTAGATTATGACATTTAATATTATATTATTTAATGAATAGTTAAAATAGTTAAAATCAAAGTTTAATAACTAAAGCATTTTTAATATGGGGTTATACATAAGATAAATTCGACTATAAATATTAATTAGAAAGATAAAAAGATTTCCTACATAATGATATTTTATTTATAATTTTTAGACTTTAAATAAATTAATTTATTTATGACACAACGATGATGCAGTAATTACCCTTTTAAGGAAATATTACATTAATTGATGTTATAAATTCTCAAATGAATGTAATTTGAGACTTTTTATGAATTCCACTAATTTTATAGGATACTATTATATATTAGTGTTGATTTAATCAACTTGGTTCGAACATATAATTCTGTTATGACTTTCAAAAAAATCATATATCAAATAGTGTCAAAATTGACACAAAATAGTTTTTAAATCAAATATTATATTATTAATTGTTATTTTATTCCTAAAAATCTAAGGTTCGGCCAAATGACTTAGATAAGGATATATATATTAATTATAAACAATTTGGGGTTCGTTTGGCATGTTATAGTAAGTGTATTAACCATATAGTGAAAGAAAACAAAAAGACACGGTAAAAGTTAAATTATTTAACTTAGAGTTAAATCTAATTGATAAGGTTAAAATAAGAACATAAACTTGTCTAAATCCTATTGGTTGATAGGATTTAGACCCATCCCCACTTTAGCTTCGAAATAAGACCCTTTGGAACCATTATAAACTGATTTTGACTTTAATATAAAATAATATTTTGAGATATTCCTAAGGTGCCCCTCTCCTCCCTTATAAAAGGACACCTCCTCCCCCTCCTCCTCACAGCAATTTGAGCACTCAATCTCGGCCAACCCCTGACAAAATCACTTCTCCACTTCCCTAGCAACATCCTATATGTTCTGGTCTTCCTCAAAGACCAATTTTAGTTCCCTAAGAGGAGGTCTCCAAAAGGCGCTTCAAAGAAGAGGTAATTACCGTTACCAATTCTTTCATCTTTATTTCTTCTTCCACTTCTTCTTCTTAGGTTGTTTCATTATGAAGTAATAAAATCAGTATCACTCATATACTGATATGTTATTATAAGTATGAAACAACCCTATTTCACCATCTATCTATCCTACGGAAAAAGAAATCACCGCGCGTGCGTACGTACGGAATACCGTCTCCACGCCGTGGTGTAATCTATTTTCCACCACCACCTTACGTGGATGGGTATAATGGTGTAAAGAATAACTATACATAGTTATTAAAACATCATATTGATTCTGATATATTGTATAATCCACTACAATTCAATTCAATATTTATGGAAATGATATCATCGCTCGTGCGTACATACGGAATACCGTCTCCACGACGCGATGAGATTCATTCTCAATGTTAACCATTTAAGAATGATTATAAAGTATATATAAGAAATAATAATGAAATATATGACATTATAAAGCTACTGTATTTATGTATATATATATATGTATGTCATCTACTTACTTCCATTCAAGATAATAGGGAAAGGAAAACAACGTTCATGCGTACGTACGGACTACCGTCTCCATGAACGGTGTTTTTCATTTCATTTATCTATCTATTATATATATATATATATACTGAATATATATGATATATAAATCATATTTTATATTCTGGAAGTAAGTAAATCATGATATAAGTAATAATAATGTCAAGAACAACAAGTCAAAACACCTATGATAAAAGAAACGATTTTACCCAAAACGCTTCTTTAACATGGAATTTACAAAAGAACGGGTAATATAATGTCATAAGTGAACCATATATGATATCATAACAATGAATATGATTCTGTAATAAGTCAATGACATTATTTAAACCATTATACAGGAGCTTCGGACACGTACAAAGCAAATCGGACCTAAGGTAAGGGAAATATCACAATCTCATTTTTATCCGAGATTGTTTATTCGTAAGTATTTACTGGGGTGTATTTTATCATCCACATCCTTGTTTCATAAATATGTAATATTATTTCCATCCAACTACAATTGTTTAAATCCAATTTTACCCTTTTTTGAGTTTTTAGTAAAAGAAATGAAAGGAATCTTTTGTCGTTTTCCGTACGAGGTACTTTTTGACTTTTCCGACAAAAGAACGAGAAGAATGTTTTTTTTAACTTATACGGCATGAATGGATTTTTAAAACATTATTTCCAAGAAGCTTCCTTTACAAGTTTTCAAGTTTATTTTTAATCAACTTCTTTTATTTTAATGTTTTATGACATGTTATGAAAGGAAAAATGTTTTTGAAGAAGAAAGGATAATTTCCTCAAGAATGGAGTTCAAGTGATTTTCAAAATTATTTTCCATCTAAGATAATAAAAGGGTTCTATTTTTATCCCTATTTTTACATGGATATTGATTATGTTGTGATGGAAACATTTTTATGAATTCCTTTATCTTATATGAATTGTTTTATGATGTCATGTTGTTTAAGAATCCCATTTTTATTACATGGGTTATGCGATGAATTATGATTTATGATTATGTGGCACACATAAGAAAGGATTCATTATAAGATGGGTGGGACCTATATCTCCCTCCAATTCATTGGGTAAAGATTTTATATCTCATGAGATAGACAGGGCTGGAACGGTAGGTTATACCGGTTCAGTGAAACAGGACTAAAACGAGGGTTACTCGATTCAGAAAGGGACTTTGTCCACTAAGATAGTCTTGGCAATTAGTCTTGACTAACAAGAAATGATTCTCTATGATTATGTGTGTATGCCAAAAAGTTTCATGTTTTAAGTTATGATTATTGGGATTACTTTTTCACTACCATGATTTATCCCATGATTATGAAATTATGCTCTCTTTTGCAGGTTATGATTTCCAAAATGTTATGTTCTTATGAATATGATGTGATTGATATTTATTTTGTTTACCCTTACTGAGCATTTGAGCTCACCCTTTTATGTTTTCTTTTCCCCAGGATATAAAGAAAGGTTTTAGGTAAAAAAAAGGAAGATCTTTATGGGAGATTTTGAAGATCTTTCACCATGATTAGAAGATTATAGTCCGAGTTTCCAAAGACACTAAACTATTATGGTCCTTGTGTGTGTGTTTTTTTAATGTACTAAGTATTCCGCAAAAGTAATGTAATGTCAATGTACGTCAAGATACGGGTCTCTACAGTTGGTATCAAAGGAAAGGTTTAGTCAACCTTTGGAAACTAGGATGCGAAAACGTTAGTGAGATCCCTAGAGATATTTCTACGGTATGTCTAGGGATGTCTCTAAGGTTAAGTATACGTATAGGTTATAGTCCTAGAATTGCGCTAACGATCTTTGAATTTAACCTAAGATGTTAGATATTGAGGTTACTACCCCTTTATTATGTTGTTTTCCCTAGCATTATTTTTGCCTCTCATACTATTCTTTTGGGGTTTTAGACGATGGCTGGAACCCGAAGGAACCGTGTTAATGCGGAATGTGATGGGCAATGCAATGATTTTCCCCCTGAGCAACCAAACGATATGGGAGCCGGAATGAAAAATCTTGTAGCCATGCTCACACAACTTTCTCAAGCTATGAATCATGCAGGACTTCCAAACGAGCAAAGGAAGGAGCAACATTCTGTTGAATCCTTCATGAGGCAGCGTCCACCTTCTTTCAGTGGGTCTACTGATCCATTAGTTGCTGAACAATGGATTAGTACTACTGAAAAGATATTTTCAGTTCTTCAATGTTCTGAACATGATAAAGTCATCCTAGCAGTGTATCGTTTGGAAGGAGATGCTGATCAATGGTGGAATCTTATTAAGAATACGAGGCAAAGGGATGAAATTGAGTCTATGGAATGGGACGAGTTCAAGAACTTATTTTTCAATAATTACTTCCCTCGTATTCTCCGAACAAAGATGGAGAAAGAGTTTCTTGAACTGAAGCAAAGGGATGATGAATCTGTTGGTACCTATGAAGCGAATTTTACAAGACTTGCAAGGTACGCTTCTGGTATTATCATCCAACCTGAAAGTAAAGTTGATCGATTTTTCAGTGGCTTAAAACCAAGTCTTCGAAGGGCATTAGCTATAAGAGACTTCAGTAGCTATGAAGAAATTGTGCGTTGTGCTATCAAGGTAGAAATGGAAGTTGGTGTTACATATCCATCTCATGGGTTTGACAAGAAACGAAAGATGGAGTTCAAGGAGAAATCTCAGAATAATGGTGAAAAGAAGATGAATGTTTCCTTATGCACAAAGTGTGGAAAGAAGCATGGTGGAGATTGTCTTAAAGGGACTAGAAAATGTTTTAAGTGTGGAAAAGAAGGTCATCGAGCAGCTGAGTGTCGAAGTAATGGAAAAAGGGATTCTAATGAAGTGAATAAAGCAAACACTGCAGAGAACGCACAACCAACACTTCAATGCTTCAAGTGCAAGGAGATGGGACATTATTCCAATAAATGCCCTAATCCAAGGGTTAGTGATGATCGACATGAGCAACCGCTTAAGGCAAAGGACAAAGGGAAGTCACATGCGATCACTATTGGCAATGTTGAATATGACAACGATGTGGTGGAATGATTAAGTTTTTATGTAATGGGATTCCAAAATAATGTTGTATCATGGAATATTGGAATATTTATGTATTGGTCTAAGGTGGTATTCAAAGTGATTGAGATATTATACGCATAATGAAGGGAAAACGAGAAAACGAAATGTTTAACAGTATTCATGAGATCATGATTGATATAAGGACTAAGTGATATCATGGTTTGAGTATATAGAATTTTGAGGATTTTGGTATGTGGAAAGTGTTAACTTTTAACCGCATTCAAGTTTTCACTAAGGTTCAATGGGTATTCAAGAGAGTACAAGATTAAGGCCTTTGAATGTTTGGATTGTGACCAACAAAACATATCTTATGATATATGGGGATCAACGATGGTATTAAATCTCTGGTAATCGTTTTCACTATGTTATGTGAGTGGACTGCAGTATTATGGATAAGCCTAATGATTGAAATGGATTATGTTGGACATAAGTGAGTATTGTTTAATGATAGAAGTTTTTTTTCGATATTATTGATGGGATGTTATAGTAATTTATTTTTAGAAAAAGGACAACCTGCAGGACGGGCGACAGCCCATCGCTTCGGACAAGGCTGTGGGAATCGAACCCACAACCGAAGTGCGACTGGCCTTTATCGCCTACCACTGGCCTACAGGAAGTCCCTATTTAATAAAAACTAGTTTTCTTATATTAAGCAGTATGATATATGAAGTATAAGTCCATTTTAGGAACCATATATGATTAATCTCACTATAGATCGACTTATGCATATAATTTTTGCTAACCTTTTGTTTGAGACAGATGGAATGACCCGTCATTCTATCACATGATCTGCTAACACTTCATGAATAACAAATTCAACTTCATTTATTTAAGAGATGAAGTGGAAATTGTTCAAGGCACGAACAACAGTGAGATTGTACCAAAATAAAGTAAGTATTTATTCTAATTCAAATTTTCAACTTTAGGGAAATGATCTTGAAAACCAAAAATGTTGTCCTAGTGATCTTATACCTGATGAATCGGATGGTACCTTAGATCGTCACAAATTTATGGATTTGTGATTATTGGCTTTTCCATATCCATGTTCTCTACCACTCTCCATCAGAACATGATGGTTAGATTTCTCTTCCATATCCATATTTTCACCTATGTGGAAACCCAATGATTAGTTTATTTGGGTAATCGTTACGTTTCATACTTTTGTTTTTAAAGATTGGTTTTGATATTCCTTTTTACGATGTGGGTTTCTATTAAAGAAACTTTCAAATATTAAACCATTTATAACCCCGACGAATTTCGAGGGCGAAATTCATTTTAAGGGGGGTAGAATGTAACAGCCCAAGATTTTATAAAAAATATTCTTTTTAATTTTATTAATGTCTTGTGTTGTACGCTACACCAAAAGGAGCTTGCACAACACGCATCCTTGACTTGCCTTGCATTACACGCAATCGCGACCTTCCTCGATAGCGTGTGTAATACGCAATACCGAGTTTCACTAAACAACGATATGCTATTAAAATATTATTAAAACTAGCCGGTATGAATAGTAATAACCACTTTTTAAAATTCTGTAAATCTTATTTTTCAAAATGAACTTCATTTTTGGATTCGGAGTATCGAATTTAGCCTAAGGTGAAATTTTGGTACTTTTCGGATAACTTTCATATTCTGATGAATAGTGAAAATTACTAAATTATAATTAAAAACAACTTTTTTAATCGAAATAATTAATAGTGATAAATTATTAATTTGAGTGGTTTTAAAGTATATTTAAAATATATTTTTACAATTTAATACAATGTTGGTCATGGGTTGTAATTTCACATTTAAACCAGACATAATCAAGTGTCAATCTTTTGATAGATATTGTTTCTTAAAAACATGCTATTTGATTTAACAGCGGGATTTAATTATAAAATTAATTAATGCAACTATTATGTTATGAATTTGGTAAAATAGACTTCATTTTTGAATTCGGAATATGAAATATAGCTTAGGATGAAATTTTGGCATTGTTCTGAAAAACATCAATTTTTGATGAATAGTGAAACTACTAAGTGGAAGTTAAAAAAACTGAATTTTTCATAAAACTTAATTTTACCGCTTCTGTGAATGGAATTTCAAAAATCCGAGAGACACGGTTGATGTCAGTAAGTAAAATGTGGTTCAATGAGATGAAAATAATTTTTGGTGAATAGTAACTTTTTACTTTTTTTAACCACGGTTAATAGTAAATAGGGTAACTAAGGGTAAATATGATATTACTATTACCCTAACACATGTCCTAATTCTATTGGATAAGTGTAATTCGACCAAAAACAACCTTATGAATATAATATGACCATTTAGGTCCACTTGGATTAGATTATGACATTTAATATTATATTATTTAATGAATAGTTAAAATAGTTAAAATCAAAGTTTAATAACTAAAGAATTTTTAATATGGGGTTATACATAAGATAAATTAGACTATAGATATTAATTAGAAAGATAAAAATATTTCCTACATAATGATATTTTATTTATAATTTTTAGACTTTAAATTAATTTATTTATTTATGACACAACGATGATGCAGTAATTACCCTTTTAAGGAAATATTACATTAATTGATGTTATAAATTCTCAAATGAATGTAATTTGAGACTTTTTATGAATTCCACTAATTTTCTAGGTTACTATGATATATTAGTGTTGATTTAATCAACTTGGTTCGAACATATAATTCTGTTATGACTTTCACAAAAATCATATATCAAATAGTGTCAATATTGACACAAAATAGTTTTTAAATCAAATATTATATTATTAATTGTTATTTTATTCCTAAAAATCTAAGGTTCGGCCAAATGACTTAGATAAGGATATATATATTAATAATAAACAATTTGGGGTTCTTTTGGCATGTTATAGTAAGTGTATTAACCATATAGTGAAAGAAAACAAAAAGACACGGTAAAAGTTAAATTATTTAACTTAGAGTTAAATCTAATTGATAAGGTTAAAATAAGAACCTAAACTTGTCTAAATCCTATTGGTTGATAGGATTTCGACCCATCCCCACTTTAGCTTCGAAATAAGACCCTTTGGAACCATTATAAACCGATTTTGACTTTAATATAAAATAATATTTTGAGATATTCCTAAGGTGCCCCTCTCCTCCCTTATAAAAGGACACCTCCTCCCCCTCCTCCCCACACCAATTTGAGCACTCAAGCTCGGCCAAACCCTGCCAAAATCTCTTCTCCACTTCCCTAGCAACATCCTAGAGGTTCTGGTCTTCCTCAAAGACCAATTTTAGTTCCCTAAGAGGAGGTCTCCAAAAGGCGCTTCAAATAAGAGGTAATTACCGTTACCAATTCTTTCATCTTTATTTCTTCTTCCACTTCTTCTTCTTAGGTTGTTTCATTATGAAGTAATAACATAAGTATCACTCATATACTGATATGTTATTATAAGTATGAAACAACCCTATTTCACCATCTATCTATCCTACGGAAAAAGAAATCACCGCGCGTGCGTACGTACGGAATACCGTCTCCACGCCGTGGTGTAATCTATTTTCCACCACCACCTTACATGGATGGGTATAATGGTGTAAAGAATAACTATACATACTTATTAAAACATCATATTGATTCTGATATATTGTATAATCCACTCCAATTCAATTCAATATTTATGGAAATGATATCATCGCTCGTGCGTACGTACGGAATACCGTCTCCACGACGCGATGAGATTCATTCTCCATGTTAACCATTTAAGAATGATTATAAAGTATATATAAGAAATAATAATGAAATATATGACATTATAAAGCTACTGTATTTATGTATATATATATATATATGTATGTCATCTACTTACTTCCATTCAAGATAATAGGGAAAGGAAAACAACGTTCATGCGTACGTACGGACTACCGTCTCCATGAACGATGTTTTTCATTTCATTTATCTATCTATTATATATATATATATATACTGAATATATATGATATATAAATCATATGTTATATTCTGGAAGTAATTAAATCATGATATAAGTAATAATAATGTCAAGAACAACAAGTCAAAACACCTACGATAAAAGAAACGATTTTACCCAAAACGCTTCTTTAACGTGGAATTTACAAAAGAACGGGTAATATAATGTCATAAGTGAACCATATATGATATCATAACAATGAATATGATTCTGTAATAATTCAATGACATTATTTAAACCATTATACAGGAGCTTCGGACACGTACAAAGCAAATCGGACCTAAGGTAAGGGAAATATCACAATCTCATTTTTATCCGAGATTGTTTATTCGTAAGTATTTACTGGGGTGTATTTTATCATCCACATCCTTGTTTCATAAATATGTAATATTATTTCCATCCAAATACAATTGTTTAAATCCAATTTTTCCCTTTTGTTGAGTTTTTAGTAAAAGAAATGAAAGGAATCTTTTGTCGTTTTCCGTACGAGGTACTTTTTGACTTTTCCGACAAAAGAACGAGAAGAATGTTTTTTTTAACTTATACGGCATGAATGGATTTTTAAAACATTATTTCCAAGAAGCTTCCTTTACAAGTTTTCAAGTTTATTTTTAATCAACTTCTTTTATTTTAAAGTTGTATGACATGTTATGAAAGGAAAAATGTTTTTGAAGAAGAAAGGATAATTTCCTCAAGAATGGAGTTCAAGTGATTTTCAAAATTATTTTCCATCTAAGATAATAAAAGGGTTCTATTTTTATCCCTATTGTTACATGGATATTGATTATGTTGTGATGGAAACATTTTTATGAATTCCTTTATCTTATATGAATTGTTTTATGATGTCATGTTGTTTAAGAATCCCATTTTTATTACATGGGTTATGCGATGAATTATGATTTATGATTATGTGGCACACATAAGAAAGGATTCATTATAAGATGGGTGGGACCTATATCTCCCTCCAATGCATTGGGTAAAGATTTTATATCTCATGAGATAGACAGGGCTGGAACGGTAGGTTATACCGGTTCAGTGAAACAGGACTGAAACGAGGGTTACTCGATTCAGAAAGGGACTTTGTCCACTAAGATAGTCTTGGCAATTAGTCTTGACTAACAAGAAATGATTCTCTATGATTATGTGTGTATGCCAAAAAGTTTCATGTTTTAAGTTATGATTATTGGGATTACTTTTTCACTGCCATGATTTATCCCATGATTATGAAATTATGCTCTCTTTTGCAGGTTATGATTTCCAAAATGTTATGTTCTTATGAATATGATGTGATTGATATTTATTTTGTTTACCCTTACTGAGCATTTGAGCTCACCCTTTTATGTTTTCTTTTCCCCAGGATATAAAGAAAGGTTTTAGGTAAAAAAAAGGAAGATCTTTATGGGAGATTTTGAAGATCTTTCACCATGATTAGAAGATTATAGTCCGAGTTTCCAAAGACACTAAACTATTACGGTCCTTGTGTGTGTGTTTTTTTAATGTACTAAGTATTCCGCAAAAGTAATGTAATGTCAATGTACGTCAAGATACGGGTCTCTACAGTATCAAAGGATATTTTAGTTATTTATGAAAATTAGGATATGAAAACTTTAGGGAGAACCATATAAGAATGATTAAAAATAGTAATTCTTCATGGTATTTTTTGAGTATTGAGTAAGTGGTTTATCAAAAAAATACATCCCAGTCTCGATACGAGCAGGTAGAGGTGTCTCTGGCACATATGTACATAGGGGTAAAACCCAAAAAAAATCTATTTGAGCTACACTCGAATGAGAACTGGTACACTACAACAGGCCTTGCTGCACTCTTAGTTACGATACTTCTGGGGGATCTGTTTGGTTAATCACAATCTTTTTATGAATCATTATGAAGGAATTATTGAAAAATGTAATTTGTCTATGCATGAAGTTTGAAGACATAAAATCCTTTTATTTATAAATTCATAAATGAAATATGTTTCTCACGAAGGATTTATTCTTTTAGAAACTTTCCCCATCATCTAGGAATATGTTGATGTATTCCCTGAGGATTTACCTGGACCTCCCCTAGAAAATGAGGTAGATTTCTCCATTGAACTCATACCTGGATCTCATCCGATGTCAAAGAACCCCTATAAGATGGAAAATGTCAAGCTAGAGGAATTAATGAAAAAATTTTGAGATCTTTTATAGAATGGTTTTATCTGACCAAGTCTGTCTCTTTGGGGAGAACTAGTTCTCTTTGTGAATAATAATGATGGATCGATGCAGCTATGCAATGATTATAGTGAACTGAATGGGATCAAAATGAAGAATAAATACCCTCTTCCATGAATTGATGAATTATTTTACCAAATTCGTGGGAATAACTTCTTTTTTATGATTGATCTTCATTCTGGTTATCATCAATTGGGGGTGAAGAATGATGATATTCCAAAAACTGCCTTTTGATCAAGTTATGCACATTATGAGTTTGTTTTTATGCCCTTCGGACTAATTCACCTGCTATTTTTATGGATCAAAATTAAGGTAATTTTGGAAACTTATATCATATGGATATCCTTTTCATGGGAAAATTATTTGGTGATTAAATGATAAAGTTTATTTTGGATGATGTTTTCTCTTTTGGAGTACTATATGGGTAAGATATTACATGATTTAAATTGATGAGGAATGGTTGAAGTTTTTTGTAAGAATTTATGTATTTATTTTGGACATATGGTGATTTGGGTTATTTCTAGAAAACGATGAACCTAAAATAGAGAATATATGAATAGGTTATTTAAACATTAGCACGAGTCTTTAATAGTAGTCTATGTTATTTGGAGACAAATGTTATGATTGTTTTTTGGGGAAGATTGTGTGATTAAATCCTTCTGATTTTTGGGTTCCAATCTTATTTTGTATTATTATGATGATTTTTAAGGATGGTTGTGTATTTAATGGTCCTTTTGGAACATTGGGTACCTTTGTTTAATTTTGTAGATTAATATTCATATTTCTTTTTATATAAGATTATCCTTTTAGGGGATTATATGATCTCAAACTAACCTTTTTATTTTTAGTTGATGACTAATGACAAGGGAAAATATAATTATTCTTTTGTGGATTATTTGATTCTCTAGAAGATGATTCATGTGATTTTGATGAGACCATGTCTTTTTGAATGGTCATTGTTTGAAGACAATTTTTTCTTGGTGTAAACTTACAACGGGATGAAACTCTACTTGAAGGTAAGTATATTTCATTATGTTTTTATTCTATATAGTAAATTAATTACTCAAAATTATGAAAAAGAATGTAAAACAAAAATGTTGTTGGATTACGTTTCCTACTAGGTAATCAAAGACCATTTACCACATCTTATGTTTGTGATCTTCTTGTGGTTAATTTTATCCTAATCATGTTTTCTATCTCTCTACATCAAAACATAACCCTTTTTTCTCTTCTATATCCATGTTTTCGTACATGGAATCCTAGAATGGGTTAACTCGGGTGAACTTGTGCTTCCCTTTCTTTCTTTTAACATAATAGTTATACTGACTCTTTTCCAATTTGGGATTTTCATCGAAATTTCCAAGCCCAATTTTAAAATTGCGAGGACACAATTTCTTAAGGGGGTATGATTGTAATGACCTGAAATTTTGAATAAATTTTGTTTCCCAACATTGTGTGTTATATTATTTTATACTCAACAAAACTATTTCATTTAATAAAATGATTATATTTAAAATAATACCATTGGAAACTAAATGTTGCGATTAATTTATATAAATACAAGTGATCTTAATTAATATATATAGAAACAAGACTTGATGGCACCATCCATAATTATTTGGTAGATCAAAGCCCATCTGACGGAACTTAGGAAGGGGGTAACACCTTTGAAATTTTCTCTAGACCAAACCCAAGCCGAACTTCATCATGTGAAGTTGAAATGAAATCAAATTCGCGAGAAGTTCAAGATGATAGAAATCACTACTCAGTCAATGTTGTCCGAGCCGCGCCAAGATTCTATCACCCTAGCACACCTTACTCTTAAGTCATATGCTAGTGTTATAAGGGGCTATATAACGAGACTATAACTTCCTTGACTAATCCTTGGATTTAAATAAAAAATTATATTTCTTCTTATGATCAAGTTTTATAATGTTCAAATTTCCGGATAAATAGAGTATGCATATTATTGATGAATTTTAGAAAAAGGATATTTTAAAAATATTTACGTAAACCATAAATAATTAAAAATGTGTAATGATTTTCAAAAAATGTTCTTCTACATTTGAGTTCAGTATGAAATTTAGAGTCTAATAAGATCAACTTATTTTTTGATGAATAGTAAATTATGAATAGTTATTTTTGACTTATGATTAGTAATGTGACTAAATGGATTAGTAATCTCACTTAAAAAAGTATAAATATAATTTAGGCACCTTAATTATGTAATGTGATTCAATAAAATAGGTAAATAACTGTTTTAGAAATTATTGGTTAAGTATTAGTTTTTTTTGGTGAATAGTTTTTTTTATTTAAAAATAAAATTTAAAATATTTAGAAAATTATTTTTATAAAATGGAGTTCATTTTTGAAATCAGAGCACTAATATTTGGTTAAGGTAAATTTCATGGGATTTTTCTGAAACAATTGAATTTTCAGTGAATAGTGTTTTTAATTAAAAAATAAATGAAAATTATTTATAAAATTATTTTAATAAAATGGAGTTCATTTTTGAAATCAGAGCATCAATATTTTCTTAAGGTGAAATTTTGGGATTTTTCTGAGAAAGTAGAATTTTTGGTGAATATTGAAAATACTGTTTTTGAGTTTCAGGTGTATAATGACATCATTAAGGATGAATTAATAGTTCAATAATTCTGGTCGAATTATAAATAGTAATATAAGTTATGAGGTGTCCTATTTGGCCAATACCATCGGAAAATACCATGTTCAAGCCCATGGGTTTTCCAATACCTCTGATGAGGTGTCCCTTGACAATTAATGCTTTGTCCCCTCACTTATCCTATAAATACCAAGACTTTACCTCATTATTTTCATTTAAAAATCCTCCCCAATGATGTTCTGGTCTCTTTACCTCCCAAATAGTCCTCCGATGTTTCCATCAAGCCTCCCAAGGTCCTGACCTTCACGCTTTCGAAGTTACTCTTCAAGGTAAGGGATCCTACCTTTCTCTTTCTTTTCAAGTACTCTCATTTATGCCATTTCTTTTAAGCCCCATGTTCTTATGTTGGTGGTGTTCTTTTATATTCATATTACTTTCCTTTTAATTCTCATATGATGAGATACCCCTTCTTTCTCTCATCATTTCATATTATGTTTTTTTAAGTGGTGTCATTAGGCTACCGAATTTTTGTAAGGGATTCTTTCACCCTTCTCATTTTCAGTGTTCTATTTTAATGTGAAGTCTTTAGAGATTCTTTTTCTTAGGTTGGGGTATGATATCTATATCCATAATACTTTCATCTTTATTTTCATATTAGTATAGACCCTATTTTATCTCATTAATTCATTTTTTGAAGTTTTAAGTGACGTCGTTAGGCTGCCGAATTTTCATAAGAGAAATCTTATTTTTGTATTCCTTTCATGTTTTTCATTTAATATGGAATGTCCTTAAATTTTCATTACCATGTTCTTATATCCCTTATATTCAGTCCCTATACTGTTTTATGGATCATTTATGATTGGGTGACCCATTTCTCCTCTCTTTTCAATATTTTCTAAAACCCGGCAACACAACCGTTATGCTGCCTAATTTTCGTCTCAAAATGTCTCTCTCTTTTTCTAAAATTATTTTATTTTATTATGTGAATACCCAAAAAAATTATTCAACATAGGTATTCACATATATACTGAAACATTCTATTTTAAAATCTTGTATTTACATACATGAATTTCACTTTCCTTTTCCATGGGTTTAAAGTGACATAAAGAACATGTCTTTAAAGTAGTTTTAAAAACGTTATGATTATGAAATGAAACCCATTCTTTTTATGATATATGGGTTATTTATTAACTGTTTGATGATGATAATTGTGGCTCACATGATAATATATACAAATTAAGGGTTCTCCCTGATAGCGCTCCAATGCATTGGGCAATGATGTAATCTATAGGGATTACAATTTTAAAGATACCTTGTTGAATAACCTTGGTTATTTTTTTTAAAATGACACCTTGGGAATGAACCTTGGTGATATATTCATGATTGACTAAGTTAAATGTTGTATCCACATATTCAAGTTATTAAACATGTTATTTTTATTATGATATTCCTCATGATCACTTTCTCATGCCTCAAATTTATTTATCATGACTTTATTAATGTATCTAACGTTCACATGTAAAATGTTTCTCTTGTTTCCCTTACTAGGCCTTCTGCTCACCCTTTCCATTGATGTATGATCCCAAGTTATGAGATTCTGTAATGAACATAGGATTAATAATGAATAAGCCTTATGGGTGGTTTATAAGAATGTTTTATGTTGTTATCGTGTTTTATGTTCTTGATTTCCAAGACACTAGACTATAAAGATCCTCTCTTTGTAAAATGTAATGAAATGTTTTGTAATAAAAAGGTGGGATACTATAGTATGACTTCTAAGATCAACAAGAATCATTATAATAATATTAATAAGAGTAGTAGAAAAATGATTTTTCATGGGAATGATTAGTTACTCATGATATTATTCAAGTGATATTTCACTGGTGTGTTAGAATATGTGATGTTCATATAGGGTTCAACTGATCACCAGTAATGTGTGATGTTTACAAAAAAATAAGTCATCTATACTTGTTTTGAGTTAACCCATGATAGATAGGTGTGAATGATATATATATATATATATATATAGACAATGTGATGGATCTGGGTCATCTAACACATTCCATATTTGATGTTTGAGTTCTATAGACATGGTAGTAGAGGGAGTGGACGTGATACATATTGGGATAGACCACCCATATCATCTGAGTTGTACATCTCTGGGGGATCAGACTATGAAATATGAAATATGAGAAATTGGGTTGCATGAAATTCCACATACTCATGTGGATAGTTTATATAAAATGTTGATAGTTTGAGTAACTACTTATGTTTGTTCTATGCTATTCAGTTCCTTATTTGATATAGGTACCTCTAATTACTTTACACCAACAAAAATTTTTCACTGGTTGAGTATGGTAGTGGTTATTATGTGTGGCGTTGTGAATCTTGATATAACATTTGGAGTACTATTGAGTGATGTCTCATTTTTAAATGGTTGATTGCTTGAGGATGTCAACTATCATTAACATTGAGATCATTACAATGTGGCCATGTCATTATTTGACTTAATTGCCTATATAGACTAGTTAGTATCACACCAAGCCCACATATATTATTACCATAGGAGACTAACTTTTACGCCTCTTAGGGGTGATAGTTATATACATCATAGAGAGTGGGATATCCTAGTAGGACATGAAATTTCAATCCATCGATAGTTGGGGGAGATGTCTACACATGTTTCTAGGTTTTTTATGGAAGATAGTTGTTTAATAATTGATGTATTAACACCAATAGTGCAATGTGAATCATCTGGTTAAATTGATCAGGTATGTTTTTACCTTTCTCAATTAATCCCCTTTAGTTAAAGTCTTTGGAGGGATTATTTTGGGTTTATTATAGGCTCTAAAGTAGGCACACACTATGTACCTGTGGTAGAAATTTTGTACAAGAGGATTGATTCATGTTGTGAAAGGGGAGATCAGGGTGTGGGAATGTACACATCTTGTAACTAAGGTCAATCATGTTGGATTGAAATATCAATTTTTAACCTAAGTATATTGATTCTTATAATTTATTATCAAGTGTGGACTACACTTCATGACCCTTCAAGACACATCATGACCCAGACTACCCCCAACTTTATGTTAT
The DNA here is from genome assembly GCA_963277665.1 of Viscum album. Lineage (NCBI taxonomy): Eukaryota > Viridiplantae > Streptophyta > Magnoliopsida > Santalales > Viscaceae > Viscum > Viscum album. Next base: position 1,252,153,300 of record OY728157.1, on the reverse strand, counting down.
TCTTTTAGCTATTTCACTCAGTCTATTCCTTCCAAACCACTTGGCTCCAAAATAAAAATGCTACCTTGGTTATTTTCTGTGGTGCTCACCATAATGTTCGATCTGATCAGTTGATGATCATTATTTCTCATATGGTGATTCCCTTCGACTAATTGTTCTTTCCGGTTCTTCAATGCGGATGGTCATGATAATTTCCTAGAAATGTGTTCTCATATACATTGACTTATTTTGTATGTTTCTTCTTGGTTTCATATGTATCCATTTTGATATATCATTCTGATGTACTTTTCCATTTTTTTTGTGTTCTAGCGGGTGTTCTTCTATGAATTATGAGGGTTTCCTCTCATTATAAAACCTTTAATGGTCAGGATTGGATAAATCACATGATGTGGGTTTTATTTTAGGGCCTTTTTGATCATCATTGGGGATGCCATTGAGGGCATGTGGGAGCCTAGTTCCATGGTAGGTGGTTCTACCTATATCCTATGATATTGAGCTTGATTTCTATTTCATAGTATACTAATTTATTAAAATGGTTTGATTATATGTGTGTTTCAAAAAAGTGTTTTAGAAGGAAAATTTTTTTCCCTGGTTTTGATAAATGGATGGTGAAACTATTTTTAATGGTATTCAATGAATTTAAATTTGTTGTGAAATTGAGCAGATGTGTCAAATTGGGTATATAGGTTGAAGGTTTTTCTTAAGGTCATCATCCTTTGCTTTTTTTATTATTAAAGTAGTTTTTCATGGGGATTTCTTATATTTCCTTGGACCATTGATCTAGGAGATCAATAGTGTTGTATTAGGTGGTTTTCTCAAGTGGTATTCTTTATGCTTTCTTGGATTGTTATCTTGGATCAGTTTTCATGAACATGATTATTGTGGTATGCGTAGTTCTCGGCCTAAATCTGCGGTATTCCTTGGTATTATCATACATGTTCTTATACTTTTTACTACATATATTTCAAATATATACATGATATTCTTGTTTATGCTTGTGATATGTGATATAAAAAATATTTATTGAAAATGATATATCTATTATTTTTTGAACTGTGGGAAAATAATATATTTTTCATGTTTTCTATAATACTGCTTTACATTGTATAATGCAATTTTAATTTTAAAATGATCAAACATGATTTTTTATACATAGATTTGTTATAGAATTCCTAGGTGGGATCCTACTGATCCTTATAGCTCACACCCAGTGCACTTATTCAGTGGTGAATAGACCATTGTTTTTCTTTTGCTGAAAGTATAATAAATGTGTTTTATTAAGGCATTGGTATTTTTAATCTATTTGGTTAGAAGTAGGTGAGATGGTGGGTGTTTTCTCATTCTATTGTTTGGAGTATCTATTTCTTATAGTCCTTTGATGTTGGAATTATATTTTTGGGTTTTTTCTAGAATTACATATGATTAGTTTCTACTATTTTCATTAAAATTATGGAATATGTATTCATTAGTCTTCTATAGTGCATTTAATTCTCTATATATATATTCCTTGTGGTTGTTCAGGTTGGGATAAATTGTTCCATTGTTTTTTCTTTTGATGCTAGTGTGTTTATCACTAGACCGTAGGGATAAGGAATAATATCTGTGTATGTATCATGTCAGGTCAGGTGATAGTTAAGGGTAACTCAGGTTAGTTTATTATATATTGGTATTATATGAAAACTATCATCAAGAATATTTTTCTTGGTCGGCTTATTACATATTGGTATTAGATGAGGACTATCATTAACATGAATGATATGTTGTGATAAGTGCCTGACTAACTATTATTGTAATGAGACTCAAATAGCCTCGGGAAGTCATGATACGTTTCTCTAGTGTTAGGTTTTTTAGAATATTATTTTCTACCTATGGGAATTCTTTTTTTGGAATCATATTTTTTATTTATCGTTCATATGCTTCGATGTGCAGCAGTATGCCTCTGAGATGTCTTTCATGAGTTCCTCAGGAGGGTGGAACTCATGCTTGTCAAGGAAATCCACCTATAGATCACAATCACATTGTGGGTATTGTATGTTTACTCTATGATATCAATTTGGATGTTTCATGAGTTTAAAATGAGTTGTTGAATTACATCCAATTTCTTGAGGTGAAAGAGATCGATCACTAGATTTTTTACTCGAGAATACACTGTCCTTTAAGGGAATGATTAAACCTCAGGAGGCAGTCGATTTGATGGATATGATTGATCAATTCATTTAATTACTTGTGTAACATGAGAATATTAAATTAATGTGTGTAGTGTTCAATCATGAGTGTTTTGACAAGTGTTAGTTAGACTCACTGGTCCATGCAGATATACATGATGTCATTTATTAGAAGGTTTTTAGAACCATATTATTATAGTAGATTTTTCAAAATTAATTGATGTTAGAAAAGTTTATGAATTTCTTATCATAGTTTTAGGGATTGTGTTTGATTTTAGAATACACCAAATTCATTACATACCTTGTCCGTTTTTCTCCAGATGTGGAAAAGAATGATCAACAAAATGTTCAGAAAACCCTGCAGGAATTTTTGACCAGAAATCAAATAATATATGTTTGTGGATAATAATTATACTAATATAGAGATGTTAGATGTATGAAATAGAGGAATATATGATCATTGTTTATAGTTTCAGTGTTAATTCCTTTTCTTTTCCAATAGGTGACAGTTTTACTTACATTAATTGGAAGAAGAGGATGTGGCAGGACCATCGCAGAACTGGTGGATGTGGGTCTCAGCATCGAGCCTCCTCGGCACCATCCACCGTAGCTAGTAGAATGATTTTCATATGAATAAGTGTTGTATGGGATGATAAACTAGATGTTATTCCATGTTCCCAAAAATACATGTAGTATTTATGGATGTGTTGGTCATCTACATCATTTCTACCAGGATATGAATACTCCTCATAATGATTAGAGTTCGTTGGCTCCAAAGGATACTGCAATATAGCTAGAAGCTTTATAGACTATAGGGCTCCAACCACATGCCTTTAGAGAAAAAAATTTATATTCGTTAGATGATTTTCCAAAGGAAGTTGATTCATTTCTGGGGATAGTTTGAGGTACGCTTGATATTACATATTCAGTAGTGTTTTCATTATTTAATAAAGGTTCCTCCCACTCATTCATATTTGCACTATTTTTGGATATGCTTAATCATTTAAAGGATGTTATTCCATTTAAAATGGAGTTAATGACAACTGTTAGAAAGTGTAATGAGTATGGGTTTTATTGACCTTCTTGTTTATTAGGGACAGTCAATGTAGATTCATTATGGGATTTTGTCACTCTTGATAAGGATATATTATAAATTATTATTAATGGGGACTTGCTTCTCTCTCATCGAGGCCAGGTTTATTTTTATCATTGTCATGTTTTTTTTTCCTGCTACCGTTGGGAGCTCTCATGTGTTTTCTGGAGAGTTGGACTTTAGATCCAGTCATACAAGACTTTTCACCCTAGAGCTCAGGTGCTGGTTGGTTTCTATTGTGTTTGAGCATGATGAAATATATTTTATTAATGATATTTCTTTTTTTTTAGATACTTTTTGAAAATTTTCTCCGATGATGTATCCACTCTTCCTCTAGAGAGAGAGGTAGAGATTACAATTGACCTGATGTCTGGTACACATCTGATATTGATTCCTTCATATCTCATGGAACAAGAATATTCGAGAAAACTCAATATTCACATTGAGGTCCTATTTGATAATGTTTTAATTAGCCCTAGTTTTTCACCTTTTTATGGACCTTCACTCATTGATAATAAAGCTTATGGATCAATTTTGTATGTGTGGACTATCGAATGATAAACCATGTAATAGTTAGAAACTAATATAAAACTCCTAATATAGATTCTATGTTAGATAAGTTCAATGGGGGAAAGTTGTTCTTAAATAATGGTCTTTTTTTGGGTTAAAATTATCTCATATTTCGAGAGTCTAAAATACCAAATATGGCCTTTAAGAGCATGTTTCGATGATAAGAATATCTTGTGTGTCCATTTGGTCTTACTAATGATCCTACAATATTTATGTCCTTGATGAATCATATATCACACTACCACCATTACACCATTTTATTATTGTTTGTGGATGATATTCTGGTTGAATCCATGTCTGAGTGTGAGCACAAACACAACATATGTTTGGTATTGGAAATTTTTAGAAGTCTACATTTATATGGAAGGCATTAAAAATTGAGTTTCTAGATTTACGTTGTGATGTTCACGGGGTACCTAATTTTTTATAGTGTCTTATTAGTTAATCCAAAGAAGGTAAAAGCTATTATATCACTGATGGAACCACAAAATTTCTTTAAAAATTGGTTCATTTTTTGTCTTCTAGGTACCAATGATGGTTTTCATGTTTTTCTCTATGATAAAGTCACCTTTAATTACTATTACCCTAAATTTGGTAAAACACTCATGGGGATCTATATGTGAACCTTATTTTGATGATCTGAAATGAATTCCAGCATCATTTCCTATTCTAATCTACCTATGCCCAATAAGGGGTACATTGTATTTTTTAACGAATCTGGTTATAGTTTGGGATGAGTGTTGATGTAATATGATCAAGAGGTATCTCACATGACTTTTCAACTCCGACCACATGAGAAAAACTACCCCACTCATGATTTATACCTTGAATCAATCATTCATGCACAAAAGTGATGGTCACCGTGTCTTTTTTGGGAATGGTTCACAGTCTTCTCTTGTCATAAGTTTCTGAGTTATATATTCTCTCAAATAATCTTGAATCATAGACATAGACGGTGGATAGAACACATTCAGATGTTTGACTTCAATATCTCATAATCCTTGGGGAAAGGGATTTTTTTTCAGATTCTGTATATAGGATGGTAATTTCATTGGATATTTTGGAATCAAATGAGAAGTAGAATCTTATGGGGATTTTCACTCAATTGCACTTGGATGCTCAGGAAGATGACTCTATTATGGTTTTTCCCAGTGTTCTGTTATCATCATATCTCCTAGATTTTATATTGTAAATTCTGTAGTATGATGGTGAGTTTCAAAAGAATCCGGATAGACATTATTGTGGGGAGATGGTTTTTGGTTGGTATTTGTCTTCAAGTGGAAAAATTCACTTTTGGAAGCGATTTATCATCCCATCAACTATGAGTAGTTCTGTCTTGTTTTATTATCATATATCTTTATGGGATTTACATCTAAGTGAAATATATATGTATTATGACATGAGGAGAAGATTATAGTTACTAGGTTCAAAGCATGACATCGTAGATTGTTTGTACCACTATTAAACCTTCCAATGGATAAATTTTCTGTATTTAAACCCTTATAGTAAGCTTCAACGTCTTCCATTTTCGGTTTGGAAAAAAATGAGGTATCTATGGAGTTTTTTGTTCAGTTTCCACAAACACCTTGATAGAAAATTCTATTTGTGAGGTTGTTGAGCAGTTGACGAAGATTGTTCATTTCATTCCAGTCAAAGACACAACTAATGGTGATGATCTTGGTATTCTATTTGAGAAATAGATTTTGAGGTTACAAGGGACACCTACCATTTTTTCGGATAGGGTTTCTAGGCTTACCTTAATTTCTTTTTGGATAGGTATTCAAAAGAAAGTGGGAACTTAGATCATGTTTGGAATAACATACCATCAATAAATTGACCATCAGACGAAGTGCATAATTCAGATCCAAGAGGATATGATTCGTGCCTGCGTCTTGATTTTTTGTTTTATGTGGTTTAGCAATCTGTGACATGTTGAGTTTTTTTATAACAACAATTATTAATCACTGATATTAATGGATCCTTTCAAGGTTATGTATGGTGTCCCAAACAAATAAAATATTTTTTGGTCATATGTGGGTCAAATAGCTTTAGTATGACCATGTTTGGTTTAGGAGATGTTAGTGAAGACTCTAGATGTACAAAAACATCTACATACAACCCAAAGTTGATATAAATCATTTGTAGAATTAATACATCATTCTATAGAGGTTGTCGTAGGTGATGTGGTTTCCTGAATGTTTCCCCACTTTTAGGTCTCCAGAGGATTGATAAATAGGTAATTTTGGCTCTGAGATATGTTGGAACTTTTGAGATCACTAAATGGATCATATAGTTCACAAATCATTTATCATTACAAATTTAGTTGATTGGAATACATTATTTTTTCAACATATCCCTACTCAAGAAGTGTAACCCTGGCCCTATTCCTATTCTTTGTTGGGAAGAAACTGAGTCAGATACACATGATTCTATTTTAGAGAAACTTATTGAGAATATTGACTCTTAGACAACAATCTTGCGTGGAAAATCTATTCTGTTGGCTAGAGGGAAATGGAAACATGGATTAGATTCTCATGAATTTTGGGAACACAATTCATTGATGAGGTAGTAGTGGCCTCCTATTTTTCTAAGATTTACATCAAACATATGACTTCTTAGGGATTGAATTTTTTTGGTGTGGGAGTTTGTAACAGCACAATACATTAATTGGGTATGTTTTTTCTTTCTCCAAGTTTTTTCTTTTTTTTAAATAAATTAGATGTGTTTTATTGGGTTTAATCCAAGCTCCAGAGTAGGTACACACTATGTACCTAATGTAGACGTCTTTTACTGGTGGTTATATTCATGTTCTAAAAGGGTAGATAATTATGTGAGAAGTTAAACATAGTGTACATGAGGTACACATTATATAGGGTTTAAATTTATTTTTTTAAAATGAGAAAATAGTTTTTTTGGTGTAAATTATCTATCATAAAACACACATCATGACCCTTTGGTACACATCGCAACCCATCTTGTGCCCAACATTAAGTCAAAAGTTTAGCAGTTTTCTTTGGTCTATTCATTCCATAAATCCAAGCTCCCAAATCAAAACTCTCCCTAGTCTATTTTTCTAGGCACCAAAACTTCAGGATCGATATGATCGACTATGGATATTCATTTCATCTATGCTACATATCTCAAGGAAATTACTCTTTACAGTTCTTCATTGTGGTTGATTCTAATAGCACTGTAGATTTGAATTTTTGGGTTTGTTGATCTATGTTCGTTGTTTATTCATTATTTTTTCTAGACCTATTATTAGATAACATTCTGAAGGACTTTTCCTTTATTGGATATATTGTGGAGGGCATTCTTCTTCAGGGTATGATGATCTCCTCATGTCCTACATACTCTTATGGTTAGGTTTGGATCAATCATGTGATGTAGAATTCATTTTATGGCCTTTTTCATCGTCATTGGGTTTTTATCATTAGGGGAACCCATTGTGGGTGTGTAAAACCTGAGTTCTGAGGTAGGTGGTTCTATCATTATCCTATGATAATGATACTGATTTCAATATATTAAGAAAATGATTTGTTAAAATTGAATGATTGTTTTTTTATGTTGAAAAGGGATTTTAAAAGAGAAATGGGTTTTTCTGGGTTTCTTATAAAAGGATTGTTATATTTTTTTGAATGGTATTTAAAACATTGAAATTGGGTTGCGAAATTGATCACATGAGTTACCATGGGTAATTAGGTGGAAGGTATATATTGAGGACATTTTCAATTTATTTTTATTATCAAGGGGGTTACATTGGGGAATTTCATTTGTTTCATGTGCTCGTTGTTTTAGGGGTTCGATAGAGGCATTTTTTGGGTGTTTGCTCATGGGGTATTCCTCTGCTTCCAAGGCTTGTGTTTTAAGATTTGTTTTTGTGCACATTATTATTATGGTAATATTAACCTAATACCTAGACCAATAGTATTCCTTGGTGATGTGATAATTGGGATTCAACTTTGTACTGGTTTCCTTTCTGAATTAGCATTGATATGAATGTTTATGCTTCTGAAAAGTGATAAGAAAAAATATGCTTTGAAAAGGTTATATCTAATTTTTTTTAGAATTATTTAAAATGGAAATGATTACCATGTCTTCTATAAAAGTACTTTAGTTAATATCATGCAATGTTTTATTTTAAAATTTAAATATAGGATGTATTATACAGAGACTTGTGAGGGAAAAATCTGTGGGATCCTACTGAGCTAGTTAGCTCACACCCTACAAACTTTTTCATTTGTTTATTAACCTTTTTTTTCTTTTGGTGTAGGGAAATACATGGTTCCATAGTGAGGTGACAAGGTCCATGTCATCTATATTTGTAACCAATGGTGGGATATAGAGTCTTTTTCTGTGCCATTGTTTGGAGTAGTAGTTTCTTTTATCCTTGGTAGTGGGACTTGTATTTTGGGTTTTTTAAATGTTTAGTAGTTTGGTTTCCTATTAGTTTTCATATAGTTATGAAATATATAATTTTTATTCATCCATATTTATTTTTTTCTATATATATATTCAATGTGGTTGTTTAGGGAGGGTGAAATCATTCCCTCGGGACTTTCATTCAATTCTCAGGTGCATGTCTCTGTCCCATGGATCTGGGATGCCTGTTGGGTATGTGACAGGTCAGGTCAGGTTCCATTAGAAGCTATCCTGGGTTGATTCATTATTCAAATGCTCCAAGATGTGTTTCATATGTACTTTAAATGGATTACACTATATATATATTTGGAATGAATAATTTATATCATGCTAAGGGAAGAGACATTATCAACTTCAACATACATGATTAGCACAATAAATGATTTAGGATGATTAAACTCAACTAGAATAATTTATTGAGATATGGCTTATCATTATATGTTTGTCTCCATAGGTTTATCCAATTTTGATTCAATATAATATTTATGGGAACATCCTCTTGTGTGTTTATTACCAAATGAAGAACCAGATGTATTTGAAGAACCAATATCAACTTCAGGGTATTGAGAACCTATTTGACTAGATTAGGGGACATTTTTCTTTAACCAAGAATGATTTCTGTTGATGGTCGCATCATTTTAGAGTCCTACCATTTAACATAGACCAAAAACATTAATAATTAGGCATAAACTATAGGAGTTTGTTGTGATGGAATTTTTATTCAAGAATTATCTTGCCGTGATTATGGACTTGATGAACCGAATCATCCACCTGTACCAGAACTGTTTTTTTGTGGTACTTTTGGATGATTTATTTCTATACTCTAAGTCTCATGATGACCATTACAAATATATTGGTATCATCTTGATTACATTTAGAGACCATCATATACACTTAAAAATATCAAAATTTCATTTTTAGATTGGCCAACTACATTTCATGGGTCCCATATTATTAGAGGATGGTGTGTTAGTATATCAATATAATGTGAAGACAATTGATACCTGGCAGACTTCCAAGAACATCGTTGAAATCCACAATTTTTTATTCCTTATGGGATATTATCATAGGTTAATACAGCAATTTTCTGAAATAGAAGCAACAATTTGGAGATGGATCAAGATCGAACATAATTTTGAATTGACCAGGTCATGTGGGAAATCATTCCAGTAGTTTGATAATTGTCTGACCACCACACTGATCTTGATCCTATAAGATCTATTGGAGGAGTATAAAATGTTTTGGGATGCTGGTATGATTGAGATTGTGGTATTACCAATGTTTGGTGATTGTGTTGTGTTTTATGGGTCTCAAAAGCGGAGGCCACATGAATAGAACAACCAAATGAGTGACCTCGAGTAAGAAATAGTTATTTATTTCCAGACTTTTTTTGTAAAATTAACTATTGGGTAAAAATATTAATATATTTACCAACTTTAATTATAAATGAATATCTTTTCACAATGAGATTTGGATATCTATAGTGGGGTTGGTTGAGTAAATGAAGTATTATGATTTTAAGATGTCATATACACCTAAGAAAGGAAAAATAATTACTAGTGCATTGAGTTGGAAAACAAAAACTAATGATGTTTATAATTCTAGTTCTCAGTGGATGATCATGAATTTTCTGGTGGAGATGCATGTTGTTTCTCAGGATGGTAAAAATCATATAAATCTTGTATTATTTTTAGGTGAGTATAACATTTTGATCTAGATCATGATGAGGAAATATGAGGATCTAAAATGTTTGTAATTGAGGAAAATCCTTTAAGATAGGGATTCACCTTCACAATCGATTATAAACAATGATGGGATCGTATATTTAGGAATTAGGTTTGTTGTGCCTATGAACATGGGGGTGGTTATAATTCACGAATTCCATGACTTAATATGGGAGGTACATATGGGATTGAAATTTTTTTCATGACCTATGATGATAGTATTGTATTTCAGGCTAGAAAAGGATATTTTTGAGACCATGAAATGATTCTACACATATCGATAGGTATAGGTTGAGCAAAGAAAATTTGGTGGATCACTACAGATGTATACTATTTTTAAATGGAAGTTGGATTAAATTACCATGTACACTATGGTGGTTTTCTAATGGAAAAAATCCTAATAATGAAACTATTTACGTGTTTGTGATCCATTTTATAATGTTAGTCAATTTCATATTTATACAGGAGAATTTATAAAGGGACTATTTTAGATATAAGTATGATGAATAAATGATAAACATACATGGTATTCCATTTAGTATTGTTTTAGAAAATGACCTGCATTTTACTTCTCACATCTAGAATTGATTGGATAGGGTTCATGGTAAATTGTTCTAACTGGGTACAAAAATCCTCCCAAAGAATGATTGACAGTCAGAAGAAAACTATTCATGTGATTTAGGCTATTCTTCTTGTTTATGTCATCTACCTTTTTGGGCCACCATAGAAGCACCCAGAATTTGTGGAGTTCTTTGATAATAGTATAAATCAGTAAAAAAATAATATTTACTAAATGAGGATATTTACCATATGACTTGAAAAGTAAATCAATGTTATATAGAGGTATGGGATTCAACTATGTTGGGACCATGTAAATATAAAACATCAATGAAGGTTTAAATGATTCAAAAACATATGGTTATGGATTAGAGGTGAAAAACTCTTATGCTGATACACATCGACGTCCCCATGAGATTATAGTGGTTCATTGAGTGTTCCATCAGGTGACACCATGATTGTGTCAAAGTAGTATTTAAAGGTAAGTAAATATAAGGCCTATTATTTAATACATATTGAGGATATGGAGATAATTATGGTGTTGGTATCACTCTAACCCTAATTATGTGATAGAAGTGGATGATGTTGATATTTAATATGATGTGTATTTTGAAGAAAATTTGATACATGTGTGTTTTTCATATAGAGAATGTGTTATAGGGAAATTATATACCATTTTTTTATATATTGTTCAAATATGGAAATTTTATAGGTTGAAAATGGGTGATACAAGGGGTTTTGATTGAATCTTAGACTGATCTTTTTAACTCAGAATCGTAAAGATCTTTTAGAATACAACCCGAGGAATGGTAGTTATAAGGTGAGGAGACAGTAAGATCACTACTTTTTTATAGATCCCAAATGATTTTTGTATGTATTTTTTTTTTATTTTGATTATTATTTTTGTAGGCATGTAATTGGTTTGTATGGTTGAAACATGGATTTTTTTTGTGGGTTTTTGAGAAATACCCAGTTGGTGCTCAGTTTTCCCAAACTGTCTGCCCTGCCCTAAAAACCATTAAACCTCATATAGAAAGGGATTTCATGGTTAGGGAATGATTATTAAAATATAATTCTTTATTTGATGGTATTTTTTAACCCCAAATTGGGAGGATCACATTTTAGGTTGTATAGAATGAAAATTCATACACTCATGCCTCAAAATATTTGAACGCAAAATAATTTACCATGAAAAGTAGTTTTAAATATTCCAAAACCCATATAAATCACTCTAATTTGAGCCAAATTGAGCTTAACTCATTTATATAGTGATTAGGGGATACTACATAGATTTTAATTTCTTCATAACATTGATAATGATAAATATAAGACTATATTAAATAATCATTAACTCTCCATGTAACATATTTCCATCCTGATTAGCTCTCTCTCACTATCTCTCTCATCATTAACTCATATTTCTTGGAGATTAATTCCATAATTTGTGATTTTTTAAACATTTTTTTCATGGATGTAATTTGATTAATCATTGATCTAGGTTGTGTATCTAGATTTTGTTCCTCATAATTCAATTGAACATTTATCTTATGTTTTAGGATTTCTATTGTTGAGCGTCCAATAGAGATCATGGGGTATGTTTAATAAATTGAAAATCAATGAGACATGCTTATTATTTTCTATATGGTATTCTGAAAAAATAATATCCATGTTTGGAAACAATATCTTGAGTTGGATTAATTTATTTATCAATTAATTAATGGAATTATGTGATTATGAAATTTATGTTAAATGGTGAATATAAATTTTCTTTATTAATTGGGTTGTGTAATTGTTCAATTAATATGATTACGAATTAATTGAAAATGAGAGTTATGAGAGGGTTGGATTAACCTTAATGGGTTAATGGGTTATAATATTTAAATATTAGAAATTGTTTTAATGGAGAATACTCATATTATTCCATGTGACTAAATTTTTGAACAATGATTTTTTTATAATTGAAATTTTATACTTTATTGGAAATAATGTAAATAATTGTTTTTAATTTACTAACCTTGGATGATGTGATATATTTGACACACACACACACACACACATATATATATATATATATGATAGATTGATATATGAGTGTGGTTTGTTGAATGATGCTTGAAATATTCAGATTTGATTCAATGATATACCAGTTTGGGCCACTAGATGATGTTCCACATAGGCCAATGGAATTGAATGATTTATTGGGTTTATTATAGGGACTGATTCTCTATATAATCATGGGGATTTATACATGGAGTTTTAGGCAAAAAATAAGGGCATTGGACCATGGTTATAAGTAGCCATGATTTATAATTGATGTGAAATGGATAATGAAATAAAATTCAATAATGACTTGATATTCTTCTGTGATCTGGATCATAGTACATCATGGAATGAAGCATGTATTATATTATTGGGTTCCTTTATGTAAACATCAAAAAATGTAGTTAAATAATTAACACTTGAGTACATGAAATATTTACCTAATTGATTTCACATTGTTCATTTTACAACTCTATATACTATTATTGACTATATTTTATGAGACACTATTTTTGGTGGACTTATGAGTTTTAATCACACCATACTCAAGACTTTAGATTGGTACCTGAATAGACATCATGATTTCAGGGGAAAAAATGATAAATACGTATGTTCGATGGAAGAATATGGATAATGATTAGATGATGGAACCATACATAGTGTTGGAACCCACTTATATTTTTTCAATTTCATTACCTTAATTATATTCAGTTTCATGTGATGTGTGATATGAAATGGCCTATTTAATTCTTTAGATTGGATTTTTTTAGTTTGGGATCATCATGTGATACTATTTTTTCATGTTATTGTATTATTTTTTGTTCTGGGTAATTTTCTCTTAGTTATTTCTGGGTTATTAATTCTACTGTAAAACTTTTTTAAGATGGAATAGTCTCCCATGTTAAATAAATTATACACTCATGACTATTTGACAACCACTGGAATACAAGGAGCTGAACCAAGCATCATGTAATTGATAGGCTTTTAGAAAAAGTATGTGACACTCCACTCGTGATGTTATATTAATCATGTTATATTACTACTACACAATTTTGAAAAGGGGAGTCATGTATTATGAAATTATTATCAAAATTAAACTAATAAAAAAATTATTATATGAATAACACATAATTTAATAAAGAAATATATAATTCTATAATTTATCGAAATCCTTGGATGTTTTATGATTCTTCTAAAAAAATAACCTTAGTAAAAATTCCTCTGCAATTTAATTATTGATTCAAAATAAATAAATACTTCGATGATTTTATTTCAACATAAGTCTATCCATGGATACTGGTTGACATTTAAAAGGGGTCCTAGACATGGATAATTCTCAGTTCTCAAAATATAATAAAAAAACTATACATGAATACCTAGAATTATATTTACCTAAATTATCATAGACAAAAATTCCCTTGATAATTCATTGATTTATGTAATACATTTCCATATAGAAAACATTTTCCCATTCCATTGGGACACATTCCTTGGTGTCTAATTCCACATTCCAATCATTATATAATTAAATCCTTTATTACACCATGGTCTCTACAACATGATATCTTAGAATGTTCCATCATTTTTCACTTTGGTGAGTTTTAGAGTTGGTTATGGTATATGTTTTTAATCAAATTTATGGGATACATTTTTTGGAATAATCATGAAATATTTTTTCTCACATAATAATCTAATATAGTTTCACATAGTCACCATGTTTTCCTTTATATTTAATATCAACACAATTCATTCGAGATCCAGTCATTGACTAAAACCATAATGCATAACATAAGAAACAATAATCATAGTGAAAAAACAATATAATTATTTATTGGATTTTTTAATTATAACCTCATATTTTTAGTACAAGTAACTATAGTAATATCCTATGTCATTCATTTTCATAATATATTATAATCATTTATAACATTGTATAAATAAAATTTCAATTTGCTTAAAAACATCCCCATGGAGTGTCAAATTAGTTGTGTTTCAAGGCCCATTGTTGTGCACCAATTAATGATTATTTAAAACCAAAGCACCCTTTTTAGAGTTATTACAATAAAATTGTTCCATAACAAAATCCATTCATAGTATCCATACATGGATATATTGGTATGGATAACCAAATAATAAATTACTTATGACATTAGGACGTTATTAAATACATATTTTCAATGTTAATCATTGGGTCATTGTCCATTTTCTATTTTTCACTAAATCTAGTGATCCACGTTTTTATGAAAATTACATTGATTTCGACTATATCATCCCATAAAATAGTTACTATAAACTATTGTCTTACAATATTTCATTGGAATAAGATACCATAAATTACATCTCAATGTACTAAATAGTTTAGTACATTTGGTAATCATAATAAATACATGATTTTCATTCAATATAGGAAAACACAATTTTAAACACAATGTTTTAAATAACATCATTTCTACCCATATAAATCTATTACATATCAAACATTATACACTTCCAAGATTTTTTGTAAATGAAAAAAAATAAGGGTAATCACAATTTATCAGTATGTCTTATGTATAGATGATGTTATCATGAATAAGAAAGAATAATCAACATGGAATTTGAAATCACTAAACACTTATTCCTTTTAAATAACTTTAATAACATGATTAAATAATAATAATACATATTGAAAGATAAATGGATGAAAGAATAATTCCATTCAATCAATATAATGAGAGTGAAATGCATCCAAAAATTTTATCATTATGAAAATATCATGGTTAATAACAAAATAGAGGATCAATATCGAATTTTAAATAATGAAACACATATTATATTTAATGAATATATAGTGAATAAAATTCATCGAGAGATAATATTACTATGAAAATATCATTGATTATAATATTTGATTTATTAATGAAGAAATTCATAATCATCAGATAATATGTTCTCGGGAACATGATACAATTATCATTAAATCCATTTCAATGATGTCTTAGAACTCCATTTATAAACCCATTTAATGATAGAGTCTTGTTTCACTACATTCGATTATTGACACATTTATGGGAAATATTAATTCGGGATCTAGCCATCACTGTGTGTATAAAGAATTTCTCATATATTGAAAAATAAATTCAATTCTTCAACATTGTTTCTTCTCATAAAATATTTATATTGAGCAAAGAATATTGATTTATCAGTATTACCCTAGATAAAAAAATAACATTCAGTTAAAAATAAAAAACATAAAAATGATATATATTTTATGAAATAAGTATTTTAATGAGAAATCAAAATTATATTTAGAGGAAATTTAATGTTCTATAATCACATAGAAGTTAATAATTAAATTTAATGTTAATTAGTAGACAAATGAGTTATGAATGTGAGTTACAATACCATAATATATCATAATGATCATCAAATGCAATATAATAATTATGTATATTACGAATAAAATATATCCCATTAGAGCATTATTATAATCAGTTTTTATGTGGTTGATGAATTGAAATTCCATTATAATTTCATTTAATACATTATTAGGTAATATATCATCCTCTACTTTGGAAATTGTTTTTAAAAAAATTAAAAAAAATATGTAAATTTTTTTTCCAAGAATGTAATATTTGGAAAATATAAATTATTATTTAAAAAATTGAGTGTTCATTACATAATTAGACTATGTACTTGTCATACAATTAAAAAACTCTTCCATTAATTTTTTTTCGTAAAATGTAAATGGGATGTTTTTGAAAAAAAATATCATGATTCTTTTAAAAAATGATTAAAATAATAAAACATAGGTATTAATGAATTCAATAATTCATTTTGAAGAATGATAAAATTATTTTTGAAATTATTTTTAGAAATGAGGGCCTAGAAGAAATATGATTTATAGATAAAGATTGATATAATGAAAGATTTTACTAAAATTATTTTCTCAATATGATTGTGTACTAAAGAGGTGAATATGGTAATATTAATTACAAATATCATGAATAACCAGAGGTGAAATAAAAAAATTGTTTTATAAGAGAATGATTAACAGATTTCATTAATAGAAATTACAACATAAACATCCAAATTAAAATGATATTGAGAAATTAACCATTACTACGATCAAAATATTGAATTGATAATTTACTAATGAATTGATTATGTGAATCGAATTAATATCCACATATAACCATAAGGTATAATTCATAATTTAGTAAAAAGTATACAAACACATAAAAAAATAATATTATAAATTTTAAAATGTAATATAACCAAATAAAATCATATTCAGTTCTGACATACAAAACTATAATGTAACATTTATGTCCAAATCCCTTAAATTAAATAATTCAAATTGAAAAATAAAATACAATGAATTATTAATGATCCACATAACTAAATGTTAATTTGGATGTATATATACCATATAATGATAATTAGGTACATAACATAAAATTTTTTCTTCAACTGATTGAAATTGAGAAGAAACCCCATACCCCACACATTAATATGGCTTAAAATTATATAACCTCATGTATAAAGGGTTTAAACATGTTATTAAATTATTCCAAAAAAATATTTATATTTGTAATATCATATATTAGAATAATATTATGCATGTTATATAGTTTCTTTGTCTCCATAATAATAATCATATCCTAAATATGATATTTTAACATCAATCATACATTTATGACATAACATAAATGATGGATTTGTGAAATTAAATACATTACAATCATGAATACAACAGTACATTCGTATGAATGGGTAATGCTTACATTATTCCATGATTATTATGAAGAGAGGTAATTAATATTTCAAATTTATAGAATTATCATAATATCTTGTATACTATATAATTTTTTTTAATATAATTATATATATAATCTATGTGGTTTGGTGATGAAAATGATGTCACATTACTTACTGAAGGTTGTATTCCACATATACCTGAACGAAATTATCATCATTTACTGAGTGAAAATGAAATAAATAAAATGATATATTAAATTTTCAGAATGATAAATATATGAATAAAATCATTATTATATCATTTATATCACATAATATTAATTAAATGTTTTCTTATTAACATCTATGTAATGTTTGTGAAAAATTAATCACATCACTTTTTGAGGTGG
Organism: Viscum album; assembly: GCA_963277665.1. Taxonomy (NCBI): domain Eukaryota; kingdom Viridiplantae; phylum Streptophyta; class Magnoliopsida; order Santalales; family Viscaceae; genus Viscum; species Viscum album. The sequence continues at coordinate 1,252,135,599 of OY728157.1, read as the reverse complement.
TTCTCCACATTACATACTGAAATGTCATATTATCCCATAAGAAATGGAAAGTAAATTTGTATATATGAGAAATTTATGTTAGATAAAATATTATTTTTTGAATATCATATACATACTTCAGATCCATCAGAATACCAATATGTTGGAGTGGTTGATTTAAAACATGTCACATCAGTTCGTGAGCTAGTAGTCCCCCTTACACAGTAGTAACATCATAATTTACATTTTCAGGGATAATTATATTTGTATACATTATTCATTAATAATAATAAAATTTATTTTTACGTTATATACAACTGTTGTTATATAACAAAAGTATGAATATTTGAAGGAGTTTGAAGAATAAATAAAACAAACATAAATAGTTTCGAATTTTAACTCTTCTCAAACCACCAAATTAATATTATACATACAGTTTCCCAAGAATGGAATTAAGACCAAACCATGTTTTGTAGGATTATGGGAATAAATATTGAAAATTTTATATTTTTATGTATTTACTATGATAAAATGTTTTGATGGTGTATAGAATATAGGATAGGGGAGGCTGTTTATAAGTGGGTTGAGTGGCACACATCTAATTTATTAAATGAAAAAAATATCTTCCCATGTTTTTAACATTAAACATGGCTGAGGTACATATAATTATCAATACATTTACATGGTCTTGTTTAAATGTTTTGAACAAAAATTAAAAAAACTTTTTAGGTCATTTTATAACTTACATATTCTGTTTATCCGTATGTTAAAAATTTTTATATTAACTATGGTGAATTTTTTTACTATTTCTAATGTTTATTAGTTGAAAAAGATAATTGAAATTATTAGACAATATAAATTAATATTTTCTTCAAATTTGGAATCCATTTTACCAAGTTCAATTAACATAATTTAAATCATTAAATTTAAATCAAAACCCAAAGATTCCATAAAAAAGAGGCTTTTCAAAAAAAAATCTCTTATGTATGGACTGATTTTATTTTGAAATTGGACATAAAACTGATCCCAATGACATAAATTACATAAAATTTAAAATTTAGTGTATATTATTTCATTTTAAAAAAATAATAATTTTGTTTTAAATTCAAGAATAATTTAATCTCAAAGGTCGTTTTCAATAATAATATTCCTTTTCACTGTTCATCAAATAATGAAATATTTTAGAGAAATAAAAAAATCACCCTAAGATATGTTTATATGGTTTTCTCAAAAATTAAATATATTTTTCATATTTTTTTTTGGTTTTTTTTAATTTATTGTAAATTTTGCTCCCAAAGGGTTTCTAAATATTAATTTAAAAAAATAGACAATTTCTTAAAATACTATTTCAAATATTTATTATTTGATTTTAAAAAATAGATAACAAATATTTTTTAACTATATCATGGATATAATATATTTTTTTTAATTTTTAATTTCAAATAATTTATCTGTTTGGTTATAATAATATATTTTTATTAAGGGTCTTTTAGACTCAAGGTTGTGTATTATCTATGGTATCAAAAGTATTAAATTTATTTAAAAATGTTTTTTTATTTTTTTTCACATAGGCTTTCATGACACACACACTATCGAATAAAATGATTTTATTTTTTAATATTTGGGTGAAATTATATCCCTAACTTAAAAAATAACAACATCATAAGGATCTTGTGATTAGATATCAAGAGGATTATTTTTGAAAATTTCTTAATTAAAAACCTACATAATATGATGTATAATAAATCATACTCTTGATATGAGAAAAATTGAAAATCAAAGTACACTGTAATTATAATAAAATATGTTTCTATATAGGTGAATGTATGTTGCATTATAATATATAGAAATAGAAGAATGTTTTAATAATTATATAGAGTTATAATATTCATTGGTCAAAAGAATATGAATAATAAATATAATCTTAACAAACAAAAAACAATAAATTTTGGATGGTTTAAAAGAATTTTTGATTTATTGCATATAAAGGTGACAGTAAAAATTATTATTTAAATATCCTTTTATAAAAATTTTGGAATTATTATTCTCTCTACAAATATAATGAAATATACATACTTGATATATTTCTATTTCAGAATCAATCATTTGGTTGTGATTCATTAAATTTCCAAATCACCACTAACTCCATGAAATGAATATCCAAAAATGAAATTTTTATGATTGAAGATCAAGATTTTAATTTTAATGGATCATATTTTCCATAAGATAGTGAAATATCTTTTTGACTATCTTTAACTATTTCCCAAACAAAATATTTTTAGCATATGTTATTCAATATAATACAATAGTCTTTAGTCCTCAATTTTAGAACCACTGGTTCATCATGAATTTTTATTTTTCAAATAATTTAACTCAAAATAATAACAACTTATCTTTTAAATATCATTGTCTAGTGGTTGGATCCCATCCTTTATTGCCCATTTTTTTATTTTTCAAGCCCCCTGGACATATAGGTTGTGATAGGGTCTAATCCATCATGTTGGGTTTTGTATATCGTTAATTGTATGAATATAATTAAAATAAAATTTACAACTTTTGAGCACACAAAAATAATAAAACATTAAAGATAATATAAATATAAATGGTTTCCAATAACATTAAACATAAAAACAAAAAAAATGAAATTTCATTCTCCCTTAAATAACTTATTTATTTTACTAAACCACTGTGTTATATTCCAATAAATGTTTCCCATGAAAATAATTGAAATAATGATGTAATCCTTCAATTAAAATTATCAATTATTGTGTCTAGTATTTTTCAGCTACGATCAACCTCAAATTCATAAACCTGTTATGCTATCACTAACAGTTATGTTAATGAAATCATATAATATTATGAAATACGGCATAATCCTCAAAGGATTTTTCATTATTATAACTGAAATACAATTGGTCCATATAATTAAAAAAATAATTCTTTAATTAGAATACATTAATACATTGACTATTTTTTTCAATAATGGGCCTTAACTGGTCTAGGGTTATCCGTTATAAGGGATGTTGACTTGGAAAAGGTCGATGTTCTCAATAATTTCTAAAATGATCTATTAATTGAACGTAAGGATGAAATTTATCTCCGCCAATCAAACTATTAATCATTCCTTGAAAATTAATATATTTTGTCTGTACTCTTATACACATAAATATATTTATAAGGGTCTCATTCTACATTTCTCATTTTATGTAAATTGATCTTTTTTTCCATGATGGTCTTCACAACTTGTGTTCTTAAAAATATTCATACTTCTCTTATTTGGTGAGTGCAACAACCCAATTATTTATAGAGTACTACTTATTGATTTTTATTAATAATTACGATTAAGATATTAATTTTATATTAAATAGGATGATTTTATCAATATAGTACTCAACATGTAACAACAAGTTTCATTGAAGTCTTCTGTTGTACACAACATTGAGTCATATAGAAAAATAATATAATTGTATTATTATTTTAAATTGTAGTTAACACATTGTTGATCTAATGCTGGGAATGAAAAGAAAAAATCATAGTATGATTACACATGATTGATATATGCCTTAAAATTTATCTAATAAAATTTAGAGGCTTAATATAATAATGAATCTGATTTTAAGCATGAAATACTCTGATATTCTTTAAAAGGTCGATATACCACCTTTTGAATGGAAACACTTATTAAATTTAGTTTTTTTATATGTTCCATTTGAAATAATAAACATTTTATTTAAAATAGTGAAATCAAAATTTACTTTGGGTAATTTTTTTGGTTTTTCCTGATAAATTTTATTTATTAATGAATATTGAACCATTCTTCATTTTAAGTCAAAACATTCTTTTCGCCTAATTTATGAATATTTTTAGACTATCCTTTCAATTATTTTAATGTGTAATTATATAATATTTTTATCATCTAATCTTATAATGGTCATTGGATGAAATTTCTGTTTGAAATTTCACAAAAACACATGTCACGACCTGTCCTAGTGGGGCCCGAGCCGCAACTCCCCAATCCCTCCTCCAATAGGCTAGGGGCTGGTGACTTGCATCGAGTAGGAATGTTACTAACATGGGAGGCATTTCCTAAAAACCTATACATATGCACACACATTTCCAAGCCCACAAAGCTAAAAAAAGTAAAAGCTACTATATATGGAAATGCATGCATACACTAAAATCCCAACCAACAGTGTATGACAGGAAAGTAAAGTACAATAATGTAAAACCTTGTGCCAAATGTACAAGCCCACCAAAAGAGAGTCTGAAACAAATTCCAACCTATATATAATGGTATTGGGACTGAAATCTGTAGTTGTAGGAACACACCCCAACCTGTCTGATCTCCATGAGCAGCGCCCGGTCCTGGTCCACCTAGATTCTTGTCAAAGGATCGATTTTCTACACAAGACACGACACGTGTGGGCAAAGCCCGTGTATGGGTGAGTATATCATTACCCAGAAGGACACCCCTAAACCACAAAGGAATACAACAAGGGGAAAACCACATAGGGAAGATACAGTCATCTCTACATAGTATATGTTTACAGAACATATAACAAGAATATCCAGATATACTCATACACAATCGACCATCGCGAAACCACCACTGAGATCTAGCTCAAAGATCCCACTAAGCAAGTAATAGTGAGAATACACTTCTAGGTCTAAAGAGAGAGATATTAATTACTCATTCCGGGTGAACACACTCCACAAGTACCTGTGAAAAATGATGCTCAGATGAAGATCACAACCAATAGACATGAGGTGATTACATCAACTCACTCTGAACTTATCTACTAAGCAGAGGATCGGTTCCCGGGTAAACTAGGTCACATCGATACCAATAAATCTAATTAGGGTTCCAGGAATGAATAGAGGTTCTGTCTCTAAGTCTCACAGAGGGGATTCCAACAATTCTATTCAGGAAGTTCATCTAAATGGATCATACTCCTATATGTAGGAAATGATACCAGAACCCTTCAGGGGAATGACCAAGGGTTAGAACCCAAAGAAAGCTAGTCCAGGTCACAGAAGACAACTAGCTCAAGCCATCTAAAACAAGTTACAGGGAGTGTAGTATGGTTACATGTTGTGTTCCTTGACTACTGGTACAACCCATGTAAACGGCCCATGTCTCCAGTCCACTTGTGTAAAACTAGACTACACATCGTGTATAAGGATCACACGACTTGTACCTTGAATCTGGGTCCTACTCGTTTAAATGGCCCATTTCTCTATGCTTGGCATATAAAAAAGAACTACACGACGTGTAGAAGGATAACACACTGTGTCCAAGCACGTGGGGTTCCCTCCATGTATGCTGGCTATGTGCCCATACATGGTCTTTGTCTGTGTCGCCTTCCCATGTATCTGGCTTGGTCTGGTCGGGGAACGGTAAACATGTTGTGTCCCTAGCCGTGTACCTAACCCTTGTCCGTGTACTCCCGGAGTACACGCCAGGTGGTCCACCGACAAACACACTCCATGTAGCCCATACTACACGTCGTGTACTTGGTATTTCTCCAGAACTGTTGTCTTTCTCCTCGTGCCTCGACCGGATCTCCAAATCTCAATTATGTTTTCCTTTTTCTATGAAACTCAAGATGCTGGTTCTTTTCATCGACATAACACTGAATCCGGGTGTTTTTTACCTTTAATCGGCTTGGAAAAGAAGCGTTGATTCATTCGAATGAAAATACCCAAAAACCCATATATCTCCATCCGCTCTGAATCATCCATCTCCATCATAGTCGCACCTCCTTAGCATCATTCCAAGGTTGGATCTACAATCTCAGATCATTGCGCCTACAAACAAAAGTGCAAAGATCAATTTCCTCCAAGAACGACATGCGCGAGGATGAATGAGGAGTCTACATAAAGAACGGGGAATTTAATCACAAAACGAGAAAGAGGGACGAACCTCAATCATTGTTCCTAAAGATCCGGGTTCATCGCCGTTAGATCAAAACCAAAATACTCAACATATTAAATCGCAAGGATGAAGATATTCCTCCAAATCCCCGCAAAAGCCCATCCCGCAAATATGATCGATCCGTGAGATAATGTGTTCGTGGATTAATCCTTTTTTGTCTTAGGAATGAAGAATAGGGAAAGGAAAATCAAAATAATACATCCTACCTGGATCTGTGGGGTTTGTTGGAGAAGATCTGGTCATCGCACTATCGTCGCCGACGAAATTCATCATGAACATCGTCACCACATTGGGGGTTTCCTCCAGAGCTTCTAGAGCCTCCAAGGGTTTCAGGGTTATAAGGTCTGTAACCCTGGACCCATACGCAAACCTTTATTTAAAAAGATAAAATATATCCACATCAATAAGATTTAATAAAATATTTTTATTAAATATTATATTATAGTTGCATCCAAAAACTAGATTTCACCACCGACCTGCGCCGTCCGATGTTAGGCCTCGCCTACTGTAAAATTGCTGCTCTGAATGCAATGGTTCCCTCATATTTCTGATCCGAGCACCCATTTAAATGTTATATCCCATTTTCAAGAAAACTAAACGTGCACGTTATTTAATTATTTAATTAAATTCAATCATTTTTTCAGGTCTCACCAGGCCTTAGAACTGCACGTCGTCTCAAAGCCTGCTCTCCAAATAATTCCCATATAATACGAAAATAAAAATACTGACAAAACCAAGTCATTAAATCACACCCACCTTAGGTCTTTACGTCCCCAAAAATCAAAAAAAAAGGTTACTAATAAATATGTGGGTAATGTACATGAATCTCAGCCTCCCGCTCCCATGTGCTCTCTGGGAGTTTCCTGTGCTACCACCGGACACACACCAAGTGAATCATTCAGCCATGAAGGATATTCTCATGACGATCCTCGATATCCACTGGGTACTCTGCAAAGGACTCTCCATCATCAATTTCTAACTCACCCCAGTCGATAACGTGCGATGGATCATGCACGTACCTCCGAAGCTGTGACCCATGGAAGACGTTGTGTACCCGGTGCGTATAAGGAGTTAGATCCAAGCAGTACGCCACCTCGCCAACTCTACTCAGAATCAGAAAAGGGTCGATGAACATCAGAGATATCTTTCTGCCTTGTCCAAATCTTTGTAATCCACATCTAGGTGAGACACAAATGAACACATGGTCTCCCTCCTCGATCTCCAAAGGCCTCCATCTCCTGTAGGAATAAGACTTCTACTGACTCTATGTATTCTTCATCTGCTCTTGGATGACCTAGACCTTCTCTGTAGTATATCACACCATCTATGGGCCCATGACGGGTGACTCCACTGGGTTGGTCCAGCAAAGTGGTGAGCTGTAAGGCCGCTCATACAATTCCTCTAATGGTGCCATACCAAGTGTGGAATGATAACTGTTGTTATATGAAAATTCCACTGGTGGTAGGTGATCCTCCGATCTAGGACTAGGGTCAAGTATGCAAGATCATATTATATCCTCCATAACCTAGATGGTTCGCTCTGTCTGAACATCAGTCTGAGAATTAAATGATGTGCTCAATCGCAACTGAGTCCCAAAAGCATCCTGCAATCCCTTCCAAAACCGAGATGTGAAACGAGCTTCACGATCTAAGATGATCGTGGATGGCACTATATAAAGTCAAATTATCTCATGCACGTAGAGACGTCCCAAGATCTCAATAGAACTCTGTTCCCATATGGCTAGGAAGTGGGCCGACATGGTGAGTCGGTCAACGATCACCCAGAGGGCATCGTGTCCCCTGGACATACGTGGTACACCCCTCATGAAGTCCATGTCTATCACATCCCACATCCACTCTGGCACCTTGAGGGGATGAGTCAAACCTACTGGCACCTGGTTCTTAGCCTTTACTTGATGACAAGTAAGGCACCAAGAAACAAACTCTGCCACACTCTCCTTCATTCCCGGCCACCAGAAATGATGTCGGAGGTCTTTGTACGTCTTTTCCACACCTGGATGCACTGCCAAATGAGATGTATGGAACTTCCTCAAAACCGCCTCCTGCAATGTAACTAGTACTAATGTGCGCCCACTACAAAGAACGACGTGCTCCCCACCTTTTGAATATCAATCAGCGGCATCGCCTGTGGATATATGATCACGTAAAGTCTCACAACTAGAGTCCTCGAGATGTACATCCCTGACTCTCTGTAATATTACATGGGTAACAACCATCGACTGAATGTAAGATCCTTAATCTCTATCCACGAAGGATAACGGTAAAGAGGCCAACTGCCTCATCGCCTCGTCCAGTAACTACGAACTGTATTTCTTGTTGAGAGCCTCTTCCACAACGTTCCCCTTCACAGGAGTATAAACGATCTCAAAGTGTTAATCCTAGAGGATCTCAATCCACCACCTCTATCGAAAATTCAAGTCCTTCTGAGAAAATATATATCTGAGACTCATGTGATCATAGTAGAAGATAAAATGCTCACCCATAAGGTAGTTCTGCCACATCTTCAATGGGAAGACTACCACTACCAACTCAAGATCATGGGTCACGTAGTTCTACTCGTGTGGCCTCAACTGACATGAGCCATATGCAATCACCACTTACCTATAAATCAGTCAGACAGAACCAAGCCTGGTTCCTGATGCATCACAGAACACTACGTACTCGATGCCCTCTTCTGTTAGTCTCAAGATAGGGTCACTCGTCAGACTCTGTCTCAACTGTAGAAAAGACTGCTGGAATCTCTCTGTCCACACGAATGTCTACCCCTTTCAGGTCAAACCTATCATGGGTGGCGGAATATTAGAGAAATCGGGAATGAATCTCCAATAGTAGCCTTCCATCCCATGGAAACTCTGCACCTGTGTCACGGTTTAGGTTGGCTCCCATGCTAACATTGCCTCTACCTTGGCCAGGTCCACTGCTATACCATCAGTTGAGATAATGTGTCCTATAAAGTGTACCTTCTGTATCCATAATTGACACTTCGAGAGTTTCTCGTACAACTGGTGCTCTCGGAGTGTGTCCAGAACTACCCTTAGATGCCTCACCTCCTCCTCCTCAGACACAGAGTACACAAGGATATCATCGATGAAGACCACTACGAACCGATCTAGATAGGGCTAAACGATCCGGTTCATGAGTCCCATAAACCCTACATGGTCATTCGTCACACCGAAGGGAATCACCATGTACCCATATTGACCATAGCGACATCTGAAAGACATGTTTGGTATATACTTATCTTGTACTCGCAACTGGTGATAACATGATCGTAGATAAATTTTATAGAACCATTGTGACCCTATTAACAGGTCGAAGAGGTAATCGATCCTCGGTAGTGGATACCGGTTCTTCACGGTCACCAGATTCAAGTTTCGGTAATCCACACACAGCCTCAAGCTCCCATCTACCATCTTGGAAAACAACATTGGGGCTGCCCAGGATGAAACACTGGGTCTCACGAAGCCCTTCCTCTTCAAGTCTTCCAGCTGCACTCTTAGCTCACGAAGCTCTGCAGGAGCCATCCAATATGCTGATACTAATATCGGTGTCATCCCGGGTTGCAACTCAATGGAGAAATCAATCTCTCACTGGGGAGGTAGTCCGAGGACATCCTCCGGAAAGGCGTCCTCGTACTCAACCACTACATTTGGAAACTAGAAACTCATAACATCTACTGCGCCAAGAGATAGGGTAGCCAACTAATGTGAAATCAGATGTACCTTCCTATGCAAGAGTCCATCCTGCGCTGCCTGGGTCTCCTTTTCAATGACGAAGGAGAACCTCATTCCATCACTGTGGACACACTGCACCAATCACCTAAAATAGTAAATCTGGGCATGAATTGTGGATAGCCAATCCATACCAATAATGACATCGTAAGGCCTCAACGCTACCACCAAGAGGTTCCAACCGAAACTCTCAACTCCAAGGGTCAGGTCACACTGTCTGCAAAGGTGTATGATCTCGGAATATTCTCCAGTCGGTGTTACTAAGCATAAGGGACAAGTCAACGTCTCAACAGGAATCCCACGGTCTCAAACAAGATAAGAAGATAGAAAAGAATGACTATCACCTGTGACTATCAGTATAGCAACCAAAGCAGAAAAGACACATATTGTACCTCTAATAATTCTAGTAGTACCTGGGTCATACGCCTCTATTGCCTCTAGATTTCCATGCCTCTGTCCACCAGCTCCATGAGTCATGGGTGGACCTCCAGGGGGCGGTGGTGGTAGAAGTTCAAAACGATGACCACCTCCAGCTGCTCTCCAGCTCCCCTACCACGTCCACCGCCCCACGGATCAGCCTGATCCACATGTTGCCTCTGCCTCGATAGTCCATCCAGTGCTCCCATGTTAGTAGTATGGCGGGTCGGACAATCTCGATCAAGATGTCCCCTACCATCACAAGATTAGAATCACCTCTCTTGAGGATGGCTGGATGCACCCTGCGAACCCTGTATGGAAGATCCCATGTCCTGGTATCTCCTTTGAAAACATCTCCCATGCCTGGGTCCCTAACATCGGCTCCCTGCTGCTGAGGTCTCTGCTCCATCTCGCTCACTACTGAAAAGTGTCTGCTGTCTCCGCTCTGCTAAGAAGATCTCGACCTTCAAAGCCCGCTCTATTAGCCCAACATAAGTAGGAATTCTCATAAGTATGATGATAGCTCAGATATCTTTGCATAATCCCTGCTAAAAAGTTGGAGCTCTGAAGTACTGATCTCTGACCATATCCATCTAGTACCGTGAGAGGTCGATAAACCTTGATGAATAGTCCGCCAATGATATGGTTCCATTCTCGAGCTGAAGAAGATCGTGTATATGTACTTCTCTTAGGGTAACCATTGAAAAAACATCTCTAAAGAGATGCTCAAACTCTTACCATGCAAGAGTCTCCTCGTCGTGAGTCTGGATAACCAAACTCCATCATTGCCTCGCCGAGCCCTACAGAAGGCTCACTTCTAGGATCACCATCTGGTATGCTGGTGTCCTGACCAAATGGGAGACTCTGGCCACTGCCTCAAGCCAGTCCTCTGCTACCTGAGGGTCAGGCTCACTTTGAAACCTGAGGGGTCTCTATCTCTGAAACTCATGGAGTGCGCTCAGCCAGCGCTCCTCCTCTAGTAGTATAGTAGGAACTAAACACTACTCCACGGGTGGTGGAATAGTTGTCACACCACCCGAAGGTAAAATTGGGGGATCTGGTCCCTGTATCGAAGCTTCATAACTTAGGGGGTCATCCTCGTGATCGAGTTGCTGGATCCTAGTGGGTGCGCATCACGGAGGCATCCTGTAAAGAAACAAGACGTATCACAGTCAATGAGTATATCTGGAGAGCTGACTCATGAAGGTCATGGAAACCACATCCCATTCCTATATGATGCATATACCATTAGTTTCCCCTGGAACCAGTGTTCTCATGTTCCGAGTCGAGAAACAAGTTATCAAGGTCCTGGTGTATGGATACGTTGGCTGCCCACACCAACACTGGGGTCCCTATCCTGAAAGCTGAACTCGAAACACTTAACAATGTTTCCCCAAACCAACTCACAGAATCTCGGTCTTAAGGAAGAACCAACCACCTCTGATACCACTCTTTCACGACCCATCCTAGTGGGGCCCAAGCCACAACTCCCAAAGCCTGCCTCCAATAGGCCAGGGGTTAGTGACTAGCACTGAGTAGAAATGTTACTAACATAGGAGGCATTGCCTATAACCTGTACACACGCACACACATATCCAAGCCCACAAAGCTGAAAAAAAGTAAAAGCTACAAAAAATGGAAAGGCATGCATACACTAAAATCCCATCCAAGAGAGTCCGATAGGAATGTAAAATACAGTAATGTAAAACCCTGGGCAAAAAGTACCAGCCCACCAAAAGAGAGTCTGCAGTGATGTCCAACCTGTATAGAATGGTACTGGGACTGTAATCTGTTGTCGTAGGAACACAACTCGGCCTGCCTGATCTCACTGAGGACCGCCCGATCATGTTCAACCTAGATTCTTTTCAAAGGCTCGATCATCTGCACATGACACGACACATTCGGGAAAAGCCCCAGTAGGGGTGAGTATAACAATATCCAGTAGGACACCCTAAAACCACAAAGGAATAAAACGAGGGAAAACCCACAAAGGAAAGATATTGTCATCTCTACACAGTATATGTTTATAGAACATATAAAAAGAATATCCAGATACACTCATACACAATCGACCATCACAAAACCACAACTGAGATCCAGCTCGAATATTACACTATGAACGTTACAGGCATAACACACTCCTAGGTCTGATGAGATAGATATGAATTACTTGTTCCAGGGGAACACAATCCGCAAGTACTTGTGAAAAATGTTGCTCAGATGAGGATCACAACCAATAGCCATAAGGTGATTCCATCAACTCAGTCTAAACTAATTTACTAAGTAGAGGATTAGTGCCTGGGTATATTATGTCACATCTATACAAAAAAACTTTACTTAGGGTTCTAGGAATGAATAGAGGATCCAACTCTAAGTCTCACAGAAGGGATTCCAAAAACTCTATTTAGTAAGTCCTGCTGATGTGATCATACTCCTGTACGTAGGAAATGATACCCAAAACTTTTAGGGGAAAGACCAAGGGTACGAACCCTAAGAAATCTAGTACAGGCCCAGAAGACAATTGGATCAAGCCATGTAATAGAAGTTACACGGCTTTTAGTATGGTTACACGATGCGTTCCTTGACTCCGGGTACAACCCATGTAAATAGACCACGTCTCCGATCTAGCTGTGTAAAACTAGACTACATGGCATGTATAAGGATCACATGTCATGTTCCTGGACTCCAGGTACTTCCCGTGTAAACGTCCAATGTCTCTAGGCTTGTTGCATAAAAAGGAACAACACAACGTGTAGAAGGATTACATGCCGTTTCTGAGCACCTGGGGTTCGCTCCGTGTACACTGGCCATGTGCCCATACATGGTCTCTGTCCATGTTGCCTGCCCGTGTACCAGTACTCGGGGTATCTCGTGTATCTAGTCGGGTTTGGCTGTGGAACGGTAAACACGCAGTGTCCTTGGCCATGTACCCAACCCGTGTCTTTGTACTCCTTGAGTACACGATGGGTGGTCCACCAATGAACACACTCTGTGTTTCCCGTAATACTTGTTGTGTAGTCGGGATTTCTCCAGAAATGCCATCTTCCCCCTCGCACCTCTTCCGGATCTCTGTATCTCAATTCTTTTTCCATTTTCCACAAAAACTCAACACGCTGGTTCGTTTCATCATCTTAACACTGAATACTGGTGTTTTAGACCTTCAATCGGCTCGGAAAACAAGTGCGGATTCATCCGAAATAAAATTCCCAAAAATTCATATATATCGATTTGCTCCGAATCATCCATCGCCACCACAGTCTCACATCTGTAGCAGTATTATGGGTTTGGATCTATAATATCGGATCATTGTTCCAACAAACGAACGCGCAATGATCGATCTCCGCCAAGAACATCAAGCGCGGGGATGATCGAGGAGTCTCCATGAAGAACAAAAAATGTAATCGCAAAACGAGCAGGAGGGATGAACCTCAATGGTTGTTCCTGAGGATCCGAGTTCATCACCATTAGATCAAAACCAAAATAATCAATAGATTAAATCGCAAGGATGAAGATGTTACCCAAAATCCCAACAAAAGCCTATCCTGCAAATACAATTGATCCGTGAGCTAATGTTTTTGTCAATTAGTCTGCGTTCATCATAGGAATCAAGAACGGGTAAAGGAAAATCAAAATCAAACATCTTACCTTGATCCATGGCATTCGTTGGTGAAGATCCGGTCGCCGCGTCATCATTGTCGGTGAAATTCATCAAGAACGTCATCACCACGTTGGGGGTTTCCTCCAGAGCCTCCAAAGGCTCCAAGGGTTTCAGGTTTATGAGGTCTGTAACCCTAGACCCCTGCACAAACCATTATTTAAAATGTAAAAGATATCTGTTTCAACAAGATTTAATGAAATATTTTTATGAAATATTTTCTTACAGTTATGTCAAAAAACTAGATTTCACCACAGACCTACATCATCCAATCTTAGTCCTCACCTAAGGTAAAATCGCTGCTCTGAACGCTATGGTGCCCTCAGATAATTGATCCGAGCACCCACTGAAAAGTTATTCCACTTTTTCTGGAAAACCATAGGTGCATGATATTTAATTATTTAATTAAATTCAATCATTTGTTTTGGGATAATCGGGCCTCGGAACTACACATCGTCTCAATACCAAGTATCGAAATAATTCCCATATAATATTAAAATAAAAATACTAAGAAATCTGAGACATTAAAACAAATTTCAATTATTTGGTAGTTTTTACTTCTTAAAAACACGCTTTTTGGTTTTGACAACATGAATTATTTTTAAATTATTTTCTGCAACTTCTCTATTATGAATTTTGAATAATGGATTCCATATTTTTAATTAAGAGGTCCAAATTTTTAAAATATGTATGTTTTATTTTTAGAAATTATGAATAGTAAATTTAGTAAATATTTTATTTATCATCGTGGAAGTGTATATCAAATAAATAAGGGTAAAATTTAATATTATAATAATATTAAATTACCCTAAAACATATACCAACACTATTTCATGAGATATCTCCTACCATGATCATACATGGGTTGATTTTAGGAACCTGATGGATCAACATGTGTGTGAAAATGTCATTTAATTACTTTTAATTTAATGTTTAGAAAAATATAACCTAAAAATGTATCCTTTAGTAAAATAATTTTTATATGGGGTTATATAATGAAATATCATAAACTATAAATATTCATTAGATATTTAAAAATATTTCCAACATCATGTTAGTTTGTTCAAAAAATTTAGACATCATATAAATTAATTTATCTATAACACAATGGTGATGTAGTTATTTCCTTATTTATGAAACATTTAAATAAATGAGATTATAAATACTGAAAATAAATTTATTTTTAATCTTTTTATTCAATACATGAATTTTAGATATTATTAGAACATTTTATATTTTAATTAGTGACGATTTTTTGAAATAATCAATTTGTTATGGTTTGAAAAAAAATTCATTATATGAATAGTATAAATAACTTATAGAAATGATTTTTCAAAACAATTAATAATTTATTTAATGATATAAAACTCTTAAAAATTTATTATTCTTATAACTGACATATATGATTTTAAAAATGTCATTAATGATTATTTTTTGGGTCTCTGGACATTTTATAGTAACCATGATAACCATATGTAATGAGTATACATGAAGACATGGAAAAAGTTAAATTACATTACTATGGGTTAAAGCTAAACGATAAGGTTAATTTTATGACCTAAACATGTCTAAAATACCTTGTATAAGAATATTTAAACAAATACTCATATTATTTATGGAATATATCACTTTGGTGTAATTAGAATTGGAAAATCAATTAATTATAAAATAATATTTTGAAACATCTCTAAAGTGCCCCTCCTTCCTTTTATAAAAGGACACCACCTCTAACCTTTACTCACACCTATCAAACATTATTCCCACATCCAAAAATTAACCAACTAAGCTCTCAACTTAAATATATTGATCTTGATAGCCTTACTTTGAGAAAATTCAATTAAATAAGGCCTTTTAGCTTACATCAAAAGGAGTTACCCGATTTGAAGTAATGTATACTCTCAAGTTTCTTTAATTTATTTCCCTTCTCCAACCCCCTAACCTCTCATTATTAAATAATTTTATTATTAAACCAGTATATTAAACATATTAAATTGTTTTTATGATAATTATTTGAACTAAACTTATACGAACCTCCATCTAATGGGTATAGATCATACTGTTTATATGGACAGAAAATTATTGTCTCACGAACCGATGATTGTTCAATCATCTCCTACCAACTATAATGGTGTAAATTATGATGGAACTGTAATTATATATGGTATATATGATATTTTTATATCTCTATTATTTTATAATTTTAATTTATAATATACCATTATACTTTTTTTGATGTAGAAATAATATAATTTCATTTGAGGAAGTGCAGACTATCGTCCCCTCAATGTGATATGACTCGTTCATTCTATATATGGAACATATAAAGGATGTAATTAATGAAATTATGTAAAATATATCACATATATATTATAAATGTATTATAAAATACCTATGTATCATTTATTTTTCATCCATTTAAATATTAAAATGAAATAAAAGTAGCGGTCATATGGACGTACGGCTTACCATATCCATGAATAGTGCATATCATTTTTTATATGAAAATTATATGAACTATTATAAATACTTATATACAAGATATATTTTATATATATGATATCTAAATCATTAATATCATTTAAAAGATAATGTAATTTAGGCCACATGGGGAATTTATAATTATAAATAGTTCATATTTGACTCTGGTTTCAAACATTGAAAAAATGTCTGATATGAACTCAAATAATTATATAATTGTTATTGAATTGTAATAAGTGATATAAAAGGAATAATAAAAATTAAATGGATCTATAGAAAATATAAAATTACTTGTGTTTATTATTATGAAAATTCAAGAATGAATGATTCAAGTTCGACATGAGGTAAGGGACTTTGAATCAATATCCATTTTTTGTGGCATATTTTGATTTATACATGAATTAATTTTATACGGTGTATATACACTTTTAAAATTTAATTTCATTAAAAGGGAATATTTTTTATATTTTTAATTTCACTAAACGTGAAAGGTAATGTTTCTTTTTTAACGTACACGATAACGACCATTCCACTGATGCGAGCATTATTTGATATTTGGATTCCTTAAAAAGTCATGATGTTTTTAAGTTAAAAATAAATAAAAAATATCCTTTTTATTTATTTTGGTATTGAAAATGGTGTAGAATGTGAATTTAATATTTCAATATCATGAAATTATTTATTATTATTAAATATTAAATTTTATGATTGAAATGTTGATATTTTCAACCTTTTATATGTGATAATTATATATGGGTAAATGGAAATTTTATGAGTGGTTATGTGATAAACCAAATAATGGGTGGTTTAATGATAAACCAAGGATGGGTGCTTACATTATAACATCCAATTCATTGGGTATGAAAGTCAACAATATGGTTTTTCAATTTAATGAAATGTGTGTAAGTCGACCATATGTTCATTTTATTTAATTGTGTTTATACCCTAAGTTAACATTATATGTTATATATTGAATTATATGGGGTTTTGGTAATCTATTTGTAACAAAAAGGTTATGAAATGATCTTATATTCAGTGATGTGTTTTTAATACCTCTTAAAGGTGAAAAGTAATACTTTATAATAAAGTATTCATGGTTTTAATTTAATTTAATTACTAACACTTCAATTTCATTATGTATCCTATTACTAATATTTTTATGTTCATCCCATGTTTTAAAATGTTTCTCACCGATCATAAAGAAGAATACTGTAAAGGATGGGGTCAAAGAAAAAGTTTTCTATTAAAACATGAAATGATGTGATGTTTTGTTTTTAAGTGTTTTTTTATGAATAAATGGACAATGTGTTGATGTGTCTACTTGGAATGTTTAAGATGTTATGTATATGTTATGATCTAATTCTCGAAATCTAAAAACCTTAAATGATCCTCAATGTAAATTATTAACTTAGTTTTTGATTATTTAATAATTAATCCTGAGTCCATATAGTTGGTATCAAAGGAAAGGTTTAGAAAACATTAGGTATTATTATTTTCTTTTAAACACATTGTTACTCCCTATGCATATAGTATCGGTTAAATCGTTGTTTTATTAATTTTTAGATTGAGTAATATCAGTTACAAATGGAGGAGGAGGATCTCAAACAACATTCATGTCTCTTCCTGATGGCATGCTTGCAATAATTAGTGTAATGTAATGTTCATATGATTATGAAACTTTTTCTAGAATACAACTCACTTCATAGTAGTTGTTTGAGATATAAAACACCTCCGATATACCTAGATACCATCCAGGATCAAGGGATGTATTTAATCAAATCCTATTTTATCAATATTTTCATATTTTTAGGAAATGTAAATATTATCAATGTATATTCAAATATTTCACCTTATCAAAAGATTATGAAGCATATTATTATTTTAAAAAATGTGTTGATGAAGGAGACCATTGAACAACCTATTTATATTTTCTATTTGTATATAGTCTCTCAGTACCAACTTATAGTGTTTTAAATGGATGATTGGTTGAAATTTTCAACTCAATCATTGTCTGAATGTTTTATAAAATTCATGTTTTATCAGCTATTTTGAAATTATATGTCATACATGATTATTTCTCAAAACTATTTTCTATTAACACCAATATGAACCATGTTGTAGAAGGCGAATTTGGATGAAAAAAGTGAATGATTTTGAAGGATCTCTAAATCATTTTTGTAATGCATGGACCTTGTACCTATATGAAAAAGATGATGATGAAACCATGTGGACACCATGATCAAGGTATGATGTTTTTTCTATTGGGAACAATTTTATTTAATCATTGGAGTTGAAATAAAAAAATTTGACAATATATATAAGACATCATTATGATGTTGATATCTCAATGAGTTAGCATGAAAATGATATGTATAATAAAATCATGGAGGTTAAAATATTGTAGGGTTATTGTTTTTTTATTATAAAAACAAACTGTAAGATGTCTGAAATCTTGTTGTGTTTGGAAAGGTTGCATGAATCGAACCCACAACAGATGGACGATAAGGGAGAATTTCCTACCACTAGCCTACATGAAGTCCCTTGTTAGTATGACTTATTCATTTTAGTTAAATTATTATATTAATCAAGAATAAGTTGATTAAGAATATTATGTTATATTAATTTGATATCCCTAGTATATAAATTGATTTGGTGGTTAAGTGATAAAGGTTATTTTGTATGAAGTTTTATCTTTTCGGAACACTATATGAGTAATGAAAATAGAAGATTTTGGAATTTCAATTGAGGAGTATTGGAGGAATTTTATTTAAGAAGAACCTATGTTTTTATTATTGACTTATAGGGATTAAGGTTGTTCATTAAAATGATTAATCCATGTTGTACAATTTATTATTAGGTTAATTATTTTTTAGTATGGTACTTTAAGGGTATTTGATGTTATTTGGGGTAAATGTTATGATTTTCCATAGAAGATTATGTGTTAAAATTATTTTGAGTATTGAGATTAAATATTAGTTTTTATTATTTTGAATAATTATAAGGACTAATGTTCATTGAAAGGTCTTTGTTGAATTTTGGCTACTATTTTATGAATTTAGGAGGTTAAGAGTAGTATTTTTTATAACATACTACACCTTTAGAGATTATTTGATCTCATACTAACCATTTTGGATTTGGTTAATGTTTAAAGACAGAGGAAATATATAGTTCATATTTTTTGGATTATGTGATTCTATAGAATTTTATTGTAGCACTTTTAATATGACCAAGTAATCTTGAATACTCATCATTTCGATAAAAGTTGAGTTTCTGGTAGAAATTTAGAAAATAATGAAAGTCTCCATGACATGTATATTTTATTTATGTTCACAGTCAATCTCATAAATAAATTATCCAACATTATAAAATGGAAGATCTAACAAAAAAAGTTGTTCGTTAACTTCTCTGACTAAGGAATCAAAGACCGTTTTATCTAACACAATAGTTTGGTTTTCTGGTTGTTAAGTTTCTCCTAATTGCGATTTCTATTACTCTCCATCAGACCATGACACTCAGTTTCCCTTCTATATTCATGGTTTTTTACATAGAATCCTATTATGTGTTATCTTGAGTGACCCTTGTACATCTATTTCATTATTTTAATGTGATAGTTTCATTGAATCTTTTTCTGATGTGAGGCTTTCAATGAAATTTCCAAGCCCGGTTTTTAAATTGCAATTACTAAATTTTCCAAAAAGGGGGGAAGGATGTAATAACACATGTATTTATAGAATAATACTTTTTGATTTATTTTAATAATTATATATACGATATTAATTTTATGTTAAATGTAACTTATTTTTTTATGTCATACTCATCACGCAATAATGGATTTCATTGATGTCTTATGTTGCACACAACATAGAGTTATACAGATAAATTATATAATAATATTATTATTTTATATAACAGTTAACGCATTCATGATGTAATGATGTGAATAAAAAAACTAAACATATTATGATTACACATATTATTTAAGTGTCTTTACATTTATCCAACAAATTTTAGAGGCCTAAAATAAGAATTCATCCAATTTAATGCTTGAAATACTCTAATATTCATCAAAATGTTAATTTACTACCTTTTGATGAAAAACTATTTTTAAATCAAATTTTTTGTCACATCTATATGTTCCATTTGAAAAAATATTCTTCTTATTCTAGAGGTGGATAGAATAATATAGTTTGGGTATATTTTGGGTTTTCTTTCTGATAAAGTTCATTTTTAATGAATAGTGAAAAATACATCGTTTTAAGTCAAAATTGTATTTTCATCTAATTTAATTATATGATTACATTGTGATTTTAAATGGGTTAAAATTGAAATTAGTTTATATTTTTATAATTTAATCCAATTATGGTTATTGGAAATAATTTCACATAAAAATTGGACATAAACACATGTCAATATTTTGGTAGTTTTTTCTTCTTAAAAAACACCATTTTCAATTTTGACAAGGGAAATTAATTTTAAATTAATTTGTGAAACTTTTGTATTATAAATTTTTTAGAATGGGTTCCATATTTTTAATCAGGATGTCCATATTGTGTAAATATGAAACATTTATTTTGATACATTATAACTAGTAATATCAGTAAATATTTTATTTGTCATGGTTAAAGCCTAAATCTGGTAAATAAGGGTAACAAATAATATTATAATAATTATAAATTACCCTATAATATGTATTAACCCTATTGAATTACATAATTCCGACCATGGGATTCTTTGGGACGATTTTAGGACACAATGGAGCCAATTTTGTTTGAAAATTACATTTAATTACTTTCAATTTAATGTTAAGGAAATATAACCTAAACATGTATCGTTTAGTAAAACATTTTTTAAATTTGGTTATATAAGTATTATATTCAAAAATAAATATTCCTTAAAAAGATAAAATGATTTCCAACATCATGTTATTTTATTTTTAATTTTTAGATATTTGGTAACTAAATTTATTTATTACTATGTGGTGATGCGATGATTAACTTATTTATGAATGATTTAAAATAATGAGATTATAAATATTAAAATAATGTTATTTTTAATCAGTTTAGACCATAATATAATTTAGGGATTATTATGACTTGTTATCTATTAATTAATGAATTTTTTCAAAAGAATGAAGTTGTTGTGGATTTTTAAAAAAGAAATGATGTCAACAGTAAAAACATTTCCATAAATGAGTTTTTAAATAAATTAATATTTTATTAAATGATATAATAGTCCTAAAAATATATGATTTAGAAAACTGAAATATATGAAATTAAAATTTTCATTAATGATCATTTGTTTTGTCACTTGACATTTTATTTTAGCTATGGTAAACCTATGTTATGAATATACCAGAAGACATGGTAAAAGATAAATTACTTTACAAATGCATTAATGATAAAAGATAAGGATAATTTTATGACCTCAAAATGTAAAAATATCATTGGCTGAGAGAATTTACACTCATCCTCATATGATCTTAAAAATATATCACATTTTTTTAATTATAATTAGAAAATACACTAATAATAAAATAATATTACCAAATATTCTTAAAGTGACCCTTGTCCCTCTTATAATAGGACAACTCCTCTAACCCATACACACACCACTCATGCACCCTTTCATTGTCCAAACCTTGACAAAATAGAATCCCAAAATCACTCTTTTCATTGTAGAAACCTTAAATTATGATGAAGGAATAAAATAAGGCATTTTAGCTTAAATCAAAAAGAGTTAACTGGTATGAGGTAATATCTTCTCTGAGGATTCTTTCATTTATTTTCCTTCTCCAACCCCATAAACTCTCTTTATTTTAATAATTTACAAAAAAATAAGTATCTTAAATATAGCAGGTTGTTTTTATAAGATGTATTCAAACTAAACTTACACAAACCTCCAACTAATGTGTATGGAACATACTATTTTTGTGGATGACAAACTGATGCCTCGCGAAAGGATGATTGTTCAATCTTCTCCTAACACCACTTATTGTGGCCATTATGAATAAACCAAAATTATATTTGATATATATAATATTAAATTTATCTCGATTCTTCCGTAATTATAATTTTGATTATACCATTATTCTTTTCATGTGGTATAAATAAGATAATATCATTCGAGGGAGTGCAGACAACTGCCCCCTCAAACTGATATGACTCGTTCATGCTATACATAGAACATATAATCGATGGAATTAATGAACTTATGTAAATTATATAACATAGATATTATACTGAAATAATTATATAACTATTTATAATTTAGTTTTCATCCCATTAAATATAAAAAATAAATTAATGTAGTGTTCACGCGTACGTATAGCTTACCATCTTCCAAAATTGTGCATTTGGTTTCTTATATAAAAATGCTATGGAATATTATAAATACATATATACTGAATATATATTATATATAAGATATATAAATCATTAATATCATTATTGATATAATTTAATTTTTACCACATATTCCATTTAAAATTATAACAAGATCATTTTTACTCATGTTCTGAATATCATCAAAATGTACGATACGAACTAAAATATAAAACTAAATGTTATAGAATGTTCATAAGATATATAAAAGTAATAATAAAATTTAAAATGTTCTCATTAATTTATAAATTATCTTATGTTTATTATTCAGGTAATTAATGAAAGAATGAGTCTAGTTGCAAACAAGGTAAGGGACTTTTTCTCAATCTCCATTCTTTGAGGCATATTTTTTATTTATGCATGACTTTCTTTTATATGAGGTATTAACCCATATAATTTTAATTTCATTAAATGTGAATCATTTTTCAATTTATAGTTTTACTAAATTGAAAATGGAATGTTTCTTTCTGACATACATGGTGACAATGACCATTCCGCCGCCACGAGAATTATTTGATATTTGGATCCCATAACAAGCCTTGATGTTTTTAAATGAAAAATAAATAACATATACCCATTTTTCATATTTTGGTTTTGAAAATTATTTTGAAAGTATATATCCTATTTCAATATCATGAAATTATTTCTTGTGATTACAAATGAAATTTTATGATTTAAATTTTGATATTTGTAATCTTTATGTTTGATTATTATAAAATGGTTCTTTTTCATTTGATGGGGGTTACATGTAACATTCCAGGTAAATAAAGAATAAGTAATATTTAATATTTATTAATATTTATAAATTAAATATTAATTTTACTTTAAAATGGTTGCTATGTTCGATAGCGTACCCGATACGCAACAACATGTTTCTTTGAAAGATTACGTTGCACACTAATAATATAATATTACTATATTAAATGGTCGTTAACTCATAGCCACAGTATTGGTGGGAATGAACAAAACTAACTACAATATGATTATACATGTTTGTTAAATGTATCTACATTTATCCAATAAATGTTAGAGGCTTAAAATATGAATGAATCTAATTTTAAGCATAATTTACATTAAAAGGCCGATTTACAGCCTATTAATTGCGAACTCTCTTTAAATATATTTTTATCCACTTTAATACATTATATTTGACCAAATAAAATCTTTATTTATAATTGGGACATCAAATTTAACTTTGTTAATTTTTTGGTATTTTTCTAATAAATATCATTTTTAATGAATAGTGAAAAATACTGTATTTTAATTCAAAATTGCCTTTTAATATAATTTATTTATATTTATAGATTATCATTTTAATTGGTTTTAAAGTGAAATTAAAATATATTTTTACCATTTAATCCAATTTTTGTCATTGTAATTAATTTCACTTTGAAATTGGACATAAATAAGTGTCAATCTTTTGATAGTTATTGTTTCTTAAAAACACGCTATTTATTTTGATAACATGAATTAAATTTAGAATTAATTAATGCCACCTCTAGGTTTTTAATTTGAAAAAATATACAACATTATTTAATTCGGAATATCAAATATAGAATCGGCTGAATTTTTGGTCTTTTTCTAAAAAACATCAATTTTTTATGAATAGTGAAACCACTTAGTGGTAGTTAAAAAACAGACCATTTTATTTAAATGAAATTTTAAATCTTCTGCGAATTGAATTTAAAAAATCAAAAATACATGGTTGTTATATAAAATTAAAATGTGGGTCATTAAGATAAAAATAATTTTTGGCGATTAGTAACTTTTGACTTTTATTTACTGCGGTTAAAGATAAATAAGGTAAATCATGGTTAACAGAATATTATAATAACTCAAAATTACATTAACACTTGTCCTAACCTTATTGGATAAGTTTTGGATGACCATGGGCATCCTTGGGTCGATTTTGGGACCCCATTGAGCCACTAGGTTGTGATAATGTCAATTTGGATTAATTAATTTAATGTGAAGACAAAATTGACATTAAAAAAATATTTTAGTAATTAATTTTATAAGGGATTATATAAATTAACCTTACTACTATAAATAATAATTGGAATGATAAAACTATTTCCTAAATGGTGGTATTTTTTTATAATTTCTAGACATCAAATAAATAAAATTATATATGACACAATAGTGATGCAGTATTCACCTCATTAGTAAATGATTTAAATAAATAAGATTATAATGATTAAAATATTATCCAAAACATGAAAAATTCTGATTGGATGATTTTATTTCAACCATTAGTCATATTATATTCATCTTTAATGATTTTTGGACATTTTGATACTAAAGATAAGTTTTTAATAATATAATATTTTCCAACTTTTCGAACTAGCCCCTCCTCCCCCTTATAAAAGAAGTCCACTTCTAACCAATTACTCAAACCTCTAAAGCCATTTTTATCATCCAACCCTTTCCCAATTATACTCCCTAAATCCCTAACCTCCCCCTTAGAAGCCTTACATTTGGAAGAAGGAACTTGAAGAAGTCATTTTGGTTCAAACCAAAGAAAGTTACCCAAATTAAAGGTAAAGGTTTCTCTTAAATTGATTTCATTTATTTTACTTCTCCAACCCCTAAACTCTTTTTATTCCATTAATTTGTAACAAGACTAGTGTCCCCAATATACTAGTATGTTGTTATCATATGGATTCAAACAAAATATACACACACCTCCATCTAATGGGTGAAGAACATAATGTTTATGTGGATGGAAAACTAACGCCTCAGGAAACGATGATTATTCGATTATCATCTACCGCCTCTCATGGTGGCCATTATGATAGAGATATGTTTATAAATGATATATATTATGTTTATGTTTTCTGTATGCTTCTGTAATTTCCATTTATAGCATGCCATTATGGTTTCCATAGTGGGTAAACATGATAATCTCATTTGAGAAAGTGCGGACTACCGCCCCCTCAAAGTGAGGTGACACGTTAATGACTTATGCGGGATGTATAAAGGATGGTGATAATGATATTATATCTGATATTATTCTATAATTACAATATACCTATTTATAATTATGTTTAATTTCCATTAAAATAAGAAATATAAATGAAAGTAACGTTCATGCGTACGTACGGCTTACCGTCTCCATGAACGGTGTATTTCATTTCTGACCTCCATATGTTATATACAATTATAAATACATGAATATGCTAGATATATATGATATATGTGATATATAAATCATGAATATCATTCTAGAAATAATGAACCTTTGACCACTTGAACAACATTTAATTATAAGAAGTCCAATTTTGACTCAAGTACCAAATATCGACTAAACGAACGTTATTAACGTAAATGGTTAAAAATTGTTTACAACATGGTAATAATTGATATAAAAGGAATAATAAACTTCAAAAATGCTCTTAATCACGTATAAATTAACTTTAATTTATTATTAAGGATATTAAAGAACGATCGAGTCAAGTCAGACACAAGGTAATGGAACATTATAACCCAATTTTTGTTCATTGGGTTATTTTTATACTTATTGATTATGTCATGATATGACTATATGTGAAATGATTTTTGATATCATATATTGTATTTATACATTTTGAATGTGTACTTATTGTAAAAACACACAATTTAACAATTTTATTTACAAAATGATCTTTGTAAGGGACTTCATCTCAATCTCCTTTCATTGAGGCATTTTTAGTTTTATACACGACATTATTTTATTTGGTGTATAAACCCCTTTGACTTTTCATTTTATTCAAAGGGAATCTTTTTATACAAATCGTTTTACAAAATTATAAAAAGGAATGTTTTTTACGTAAGCGTTGACAAAGATCTTTCACTGCTGCGAGTATTATTTGATTTTTGGCTTCCTTTACAAGCCGGAATGTTTTTAAGGATAAATAAATACCATATACTCTTTTTACATATTTTACTATGAACTGTTGAACTTGTCAGCAGCTGAAAGCAGATCAGCAGCTACCGAAAGGAATGCTTCAGCCTTTACCAGTTCCAGATAGAAAATGGGAAAATATATCCATGGAAATTGGTGTCGTATTATCAAAGACATCTCGAGGTAATAATGAAATTTGGATTATTATTGATCGATTAACTAAATCTACTCATTTCCTTCTTATTCAAGATACATTGTCTCTAAATAAACTTGCTCGGTTGTATGTTAAAGAGATAGTCAGGTTTCATGGTGTTCCCCTCTCCATTGTATCTGATCGTGATCCTAGGTTTTTATCTATCTTTTGGAAAGGCCTTCAGAAGTCTTTGGGTTCTAAAAAATTTTTAGTACATCTTTTCATCCGCAATCAGATTGGCAGTCAAAATGAACAATACAGACCTTGGTGGAAATTCTACGTTCTTTTTTACTGGATTATCAGGGAAGTTGGGACCAACATATTTCATTGGTTGAATTTTCTTATATTAACAATTTTCATTCCAATATACAGATGGCTCCATTTGAGGCATTATATGGAATGCATTGTCAAAAACTAGAAATTTGGATGAAGTAGGTGAAAGGAAGCTGAGGGGACCAAAATTATTAGAAGAGATGGCATAGAATGTTCAGTTGATTCAGAAACTCAAGAGAACAGCTCAGAGCAGACAGAAAAGTTATACAGATAACCGGAGGAAGGATCATTCTTTTGAGGTAGGTGATCATGTTTTTCTCAAATTTTCTCCATGGAAAAGTGTAATTCATTTTGGTAAGAAGGGAAATTTGAGTCCGAGGTTCATTGGAATTTATGAAATTCTGTAGAAAGTTAGATCAATTGCGTATAGAGTGGCTTTAACTTCAAATTTATCCCAGGTACACAATGTTTTTAAATTTTCGAATTGATAAAGTATATTCCATATCCATCTCATTTTTTTAGCCCAGAGGTAGTTCAGTTGGAAGAGAATCTCTCTTATGAATAACAAATTGTTCAGATTCTTCACTGTAGAGAGCAGGTGTTGCGGAATAAGGTAATTCACTTGGTGATGGTTTTGTGTAAAATACACATGGTTGAAGAGGCAATGTGGGAATCTGAAAATGGTATGAGGGATAAATACCCCCACTTATTTTTATAAGTGAATAAAAATTGCGAGGATGCAATTTCCAAAAGGGAAAATGATGTAACATCCCAGGTAAATAAATAATAACACATATTTCATATTTATTAATATTTTTGAATTAAATATTAATTTTACTTTAAAAGGGTTCCCTGTGTTCGATAGCGTATGTGATATGCAACAATGGGTTTCATTGAAAGCTTACATTGCACACTAATAATATAATATTATTATTTTAAATGGTAGTTAACTCACAACCAATGTATTGGTGAGAATGAAAAAAACTAACTACAATATTATTATACATGTTTCTTAAATGTATTTACATATATCCAATAAATGTTATAGGCTTAAAATATGATTGAATACAATTTTAAGCATAATTTACATTAAAAGGTCGATTACCGCCTATTAATGGAGAACCCACTTTAAATATATTTTTGGACACTTTAATACATTATATTTGACCAAATACAATCCTTCTTTAGAATGGGGAAATAAAAATTAACTTTTGGTAATTTTTTGGTATTTTTCTGATAAAGCTCATTTTTAATGAATAGTGAAATATATTGTATTTTAATTAAAAATTGCCTTTTAATCAAATTAATGTATATGGTAAGATTATATTTTTAATTAGTTTTAAAGTGAAATTAAAGTATATTTTTACCATTTAATCAAATTTTTTTCATTGGAATTAATTTCACTTTGAAATTGGACATAAACAGGTGTCGATCTTTTGATAATAATTGTTTCTTAAAAACAGGCTATTTTTTTTATAACAAGAATTAATTTTAAAATTAATTAGTGCCTCTTCTATATTTTCAATTTTTAAAAATAGACATCATTTTTTAATTTGGAATATCAAATATATAATAGGCTGAATTTTTTGTATTATTCTGAAAAACATCAATTTTTTATGAATAGTGAAACCACTTAGTGGTAGTTAAAAAAACTGACTTTTTCATTTAAATGGAAATTTACCACTTCTGTGAATTTAATTTCAACAATTCGACATACATGGTTGTTATGAAGATGTAAAATTTGGTTCATAATGATGAAAATAATTTTTGGCAAATAGTAACTTTTGACTATTATTTACCGCGGTTAAAGTTAAATAAGGTAATTCAATGTTCAAAAAATATTTTAATAATTCAAAATTACCTTAACACTTGTCCTAAACTTATTTTATGAGTAGTTTCTGATCATGGGCATCCGTGGGTTGATTTGGGGACCCCATTGAGCCACTTGGTAGTGATAATGGCAATTTGGATTAATTATTTTAATATAATGATAAAATTGGCATTAACAACAATCTTTTAGTAATTAATTTTTATAAGGGGTTATATAAATTATATTTTCGACTATAAATATTTAATTTAAATATAAGGAGATTTACTACATGATGGTATTATTTTATTAATTGTTAGACATCAAATAACCTAAATTATTTATGACACAATAATGATGTTGTATTTACCTCTTTAATAAATGATTTAAATAAATAAAATTATAATGATTAAAATATTATCCAAAAAATGTTCAATTCTGATTGGATGATTTTATTTGGACCATGATTCATCTTATATACATCTTTAATGATTTTCCATCCTTTTGAAACCGAACATAAGTTTATAATAAAATAATATTTTCACACATTCCAAAAGAGCCCCTCCTCCCCCTTATAAAAGGAGACCACTTCTAACCAATTCCTCACACCTCTCAATCCATTTGTCTCATACAACATCTACCCAATTAATCTACCTACATCCCTATCCTCCCCCTAGATTCCATACCATATGCAGAAGTAACTTCAAGATGTCCTTTTGGTTCAAACCAAAGGAAGTTACCCAGATTAAAGGTAAAGGTTTCTCTTAAATTGTTTTCTTTTATTTTACTTCTCCAACCCCTAAACTCTTTTTATTCCATTATTTTGTAACAAAACCAGTATCCTAAATATATGAAGATTTTTTTATCATAATTATTCGAACTAAACATACACACACCTCCATCTAATGGGTGAAGAACATAATTTTTCTGTGGATGGAAAACTAATGACTCACGAAACGATGATGGTTCATTTATCTTCTACGCCCTCTCATGGTGGCCGTTATGATGGAACTTTTTTTATATATGATATATATTATGTTTATGTTTTCTTTATGTTTCTGTAATTTTCATTTATAGCACTCCTTTATGATTTCCATAGTGGGTAAATATGATAATCTCATTTAAGGAAGTGCGGACTACCGCCCCCTCAAAGTGATGTGACACGTTAATGCCTTATGTGGGATGTATAAAGGAAGGAGTTAAAGATATTATATATGATATTATACTGTAATTATAATATAATTATGTATAATTATTTTTAAATTCCATTAAAATAATAAATCGATATGAATGTAGCGTTCATCCGTACGTACGACTTACCGTCTCCATGAACGGTTCATTTCATTTCTTACCTCCATATGTTATGTACTATTATAATTGCATGTGTATGCTGGACATATATGATATATATGATATATAATTAATGAATATAAATCTGGATATAATGAACCATTGACCACATGAACAACATGTAATTATAAGATGTCCATTTTTGACTCAAGTGCCAAATATCGAAAAAACGGACGTTATTAATGTAAATGGTTACATATTATTTATAACATAGTAATAATTGATATAAAAGGAATAATGAACATGGGAAATGTTCTTAAGAAAGTAGAAATTAGCTTTAGATTATTATTCAGGAGATTAAAGAACGATTGAGTCAATTCGGACACAAGGTATGGGAACTTCTTAACCCAATTGTTGTTCTTTGGGTTAATTTTCTACTTATTGATTATGTCATGATATGACTATGTGTGAAATGATTTTTGATATCATATATTGTATTTATAAATTTTGTATGTGTAATTATAATAAATACACCTAATTGAACTATTTTATTTACAAAATGATCTTTGTAAGGGACTTCGTCTTAATCTCCTTTCATTGAGGCATTTTTTTATACACGACTTTATTTTATACAGTGTATAAACCCCTTTGAAATTTCATTTTATTCAAAGGGAATATTTTTATACGAAGCGTTTTACAAAATGACAAATGGGAATGTTGTTTTTACTTAAGTGGTGACAAGGACCTTTCCGTCACCATGAGTATTTTTTGATCTTTGGCTTCTTTAACAAGCTGGAATGTTAAGGAAAAATAAATATTATATACTCTTTTCACGTATTTTGGTTTTCAAAATGATTTTGAGAATGGATTTATTATTTCAATATCTTGAAATGATATTTTATTATTGCAATGTGGAAATATTGTCTTTCCTTTATTCTTATGTTATGTGTTATTATCATGTTATGGTTCTTGGGCATTATTTATGTATACGGGCGGTTCTTTGACAAACCTAGGTCGGGTGAGCTCGAGATAGCACTCCAATGCATTGGGTAATGTGACGGAGGTTAACATGAATGTTTCTCCTAAGATATTTTAGGGAATATAATGTGATTTTTATTCTACTGTAACTCCCTATGTAGCTGTGATAGCTATAATGTAAGTAAGATATGGATGCCACAAGTTACCTTTATGATTTATGATTTCAATGCATCTTTCATAAATCTTATGATTTCATGAGGTAAGTAAAAGAGTTCATGTTTTGTATATATCTGTGAAAAAAAATTCATTCATTGTTTATAACCCTTACTTATCCATTTATGCTCATCCCAAGTTTTGAAATGTTTTCACAGGACTTAAAGATGAATAGGGTCAAGGATGGGATCAAGGAAACGCCATGTTGTCTAAAATATGGAACTAGACATGACTCTTATTTTCAAGAGTTTATATTTTATGAAAAAATGGAAATTATATAGAAGTTTCTACCTTGTAATCTTTTGAGATGTAATACTTATGTCCTAATTCTGTGAAACTCGAAACTTGAAAAGATCCTCAATGTGAATTATTGGTTTAATTCAAGATTATGTAATGTTTTAAGGCCGGGTCCTTATATTACATGATAAAAAAATAATGGGTGGCTCTGGGATTAACCAGGGTTAGGTGATAACATTAAAACCTCCAATTAATTAGTTATGTAAGTCCACCATAAGGTTATTCTATTTAGTGATATCTGTGGAAGTCCACAGTATGGTTATTCCATTTAATTATGTTTATCTCTCATCTTACCATTATATGTTATATGTATAATTATAGGGTATTGTGACAATATCACGGTTAAAAATGGTAATTTATGAGCTTATATTCAATGATGTGTTATTATTACTTATTAAAAGTGAATATTATTAATTTATAATAAATTATTCTTGGTTTTCATTCTATTTAAAGACGAACCATTTTCTTTATTTATGTATACCTTACTGAGATTTTTATTCTCATGGTTTTTTTTGAAATGGACTTCAAATGAGACAATGAAAAATAGACTCGTGGATAGGATCATGGAAAAATTATGATCTTAAAACATTAAACGATGTCATGTTTTTTTAAACAGTGTTTTATTATAATAAATGGATAGTGATATGAATGGTAAACTTATAATATTCAAGATGTTATTTATATGTTACAAACTAATACTATAATTTTCTATTAAAAAATAGATATTAAATGTTAATTATTAACTTAATTCAAGATTATGTATTGTTTAAGCGTGGGTCCTTATAGTGAGTGTAAGAGTAGGTTAGGTTATATGTTATTAATAATATGGTGCATAGATTATTAAAAAATAACATGATATCTTTCTCTATTATCATCTTCATATATGTTTTATCATAGTCACCACATTGTATTTGATGTTTAGTGTAAAGAAGACTCCTTCAGGTTTGAGCTATTTACTAAAATCCAAATGCATAGTATGAGTAACTATAATCATAGTGAGATAACAATATAATCATGTATAGGTTGTTGAAATAATAATAAATATTTAATCATGGACACCATATGTACGACCAATGATATTAATTATCATCATCTATTAATATAATTTAAAATGGATTGTAAGGAATGTGTGAATTATCATAAACACATCCAATATGAGTTTCAAATTAAGAGACTAGTAAGGCACAATTTTGTGCACCAGTTGATGATCTTACTCTACATGAAGCACCATTTTCAGTTTTATTTATATTATCTATAATTCTTCTAGAACCATTACCAATAGTTATTTCTCCTTTATAACATTATTGATGAAAATAACCATTTTTTACATTTAAAATAAATTTTATAAAAATTGAAATTTTTTTTATAAATGACATTTAAAATGTCCTTTCAAATTATAATATATCATCTAAAGAATTTAGTCCACATGAATAAATGGCACTCCATTTAATTGATACACATTAAAATAAATATTCCCACCACTTTTTATGTAAAGGCCATACAAGAATTATTATGAAAATAACTTGAATATTCCATTAAAAGTTTATAAAAAATTTAATACACGTATAAAAATTTCTTTAATAAATAATTTTTTATAATTTTGAAAACAATTTTGAAAATATTTTTATAGTATATGGTTTTGGATGAAATATAAATTCATATCGATGAGAGAAATATATTTGGATTTTCATGAAAAAATTGTCTACAATTTTATGTTACAATGAGTGGGAAAAAAGTACTATAACCTTAATGAATTATGATTAATAAAAGAAAAATAAAATGAAATGGGTTGTCCTATAATGATAAAATAATTTCCTCTAATGTGAGTTGATTCCAAAATCCGTCCTTGTCATTATTAGATTGTGAAATAAACCATTTCATTCATCATAATACTGATGTGAGAATTAACCAGTGAATTGATTATGAGTATAGAATGTAAATCCAAATAAAAACATTTGAAATAAAATATTATGTTGTAAAAATAAAATAAATGCATAATAATTAAATTTCAATTAAAATGATGAATTAATATGACCCATTGAAAAGAAATTGAGTTACCAAATTATCTAACACTAGATAACTTTTATGTCAAATCCCAAAAATAAAATAATTCAGACTAACACATTAAATACCATGAATTATTAAAGATTCATTATATTTTATTTCAAAGATGGTGTATATAAACCCCATAACTAAAATTAGTTTCTCAACTTTACAATATGCATCAATGAAGAAATTTGAGATGATGTCCCACGCCTCACACATCCTTTTGGTTATAATTGATTACACTTATATACATCATTCTTAAACAACATATAAACTTATAAAATGATCAAATTTTATATTTACATTATCATATATGTTCCGTTAATTATATCTTTTCACTCATTTGTTTATAATCATTCATTATTTTCATTATCCCATGTGTTATTTTTCTTGTTTTCTCATTTAGGATTCTTTATGAATGATCGGATATTTTTAAATAGTATATATTCACAACTTGAGTATTATAAATATTACATAATAATCATTTTTATACTTAAATTATAATTTTATGAAAAATCCTAGAATATGATATTTGAAAAATATATTAATTATATTACAATGGATATAGTTTCCTGTATGTATGCTTTAGTAAAATTTAATTTTTTTAATGATCATTATGGAGAATTGGTAAGTAATATTATTTTCACTACATAATAATAATAAGATCAAAAATATTATTTTATTATTTTTAATATACTTATATATCTCACTAATTATTTTGGTGATGAAAACTGATTCACTTCAAATTTTGAGCATGGTAGTCCACATGTAGATGAACGACGGTATCGTCATTCATTGAGTGAAATGTTAAGAAATAAAATAATATATTAATATTAAATAATGACTTATATGTCATTAATAGCATAATTGATTTATTTATATCATATAAAATCATTAAATAAAACCTTTTTACCTTCCATGTAATGCGTTAGTGAAAAAAGAACTATATCCCATTGTGAGTCCATAATCCGCCACACACACGAGTGATGTTATTCTATTCACTGTGGAATGGAAAGGAAAAAAATATGTAAAATACAATGAATAAAAATGGAGAATTATTTTATAAATATCATATATATATTTTATATCCATCATCATACCCATCCGAAGGATGTGTTGATGAAAAACATTTATCATCTGTTCGCGAGGCTACAATATACTGTACACACAAGAGTCGTTATCGCTTCCCATTTGGGGGAAGAGGGGATGGATATAGTTAGTTCTAATAATATAATAACATCATGTATATTTTAGATATATGTGTAATTAAATAATCATAAATTGATATTATATTAAGGATATTTATGTAGAAATTAAACATACATTTATAACTTTGGATTTTACTTCTTCCTATACTAAATATTTATAAATATACATAATGTACTCATAGAAATTATTTCATTCCAAACCATTAAATATAGTCTGATGGTAATTATTTCAATAAGTAAATTGTTAATGTATTTTTCTAATAAAAATGGCCCGATGGTGTGAATAATAGAGCAAAGGGCGTCCTTTTATAAGAGAGGTTAGTGGAAAAGATGTAATTTTAAAAATATAATATATGTAACAACAGTTTTACAATTAAAAAATGTAATTAAATATAGTATTTCTAGATAATTATATAATATAATTAAAAAAATGTAATGAAAATATAATGTTTAAATGCTCTTAAGCCATTTTAACCCTTATCTTTTTAGTTTAACCCGTAGTAAACTCATTTTTACCTAAAATTTGGTAATAATTTATTAAATTTTGTAATGTTTGTAAGGAATAAAAACTACGATTTCATCATTATAAAATATAAATTCACATCAATTGAAATATGAAATCCTATTTAACATATTGAAATATCATAAACTGAAGATTTATATTTAAACCAATACCCAATGTCCCAACAAAAAACAAGGACTTCAAAGTGCACATTCTCACATATATGGAATGTTTTTATATTTAAATTGAAATTATAATTTCTTCTAATGAACTAAATTACACAAATATTATATAAATTTAATTATTAAAACAATAAAAAAATAATATATAATCTAAATGTTTAAATAATTTAAACTATAAAGAACTAATCATGAACAATCATTGTTTTCACTACTCATCAAAAAATGAATTTGTTAAAAAAAATTCTAAAAAATCAACCTAATATAAATATTATATTTCTTAAAAAACACCACCATTTTATAAAATAAATTTTTATATGTATTGATATCAATTTTAAATTTTTTTTCATAAAGGATGAATAAACCTTCTCTTTGAAAAATATATCTTTTTAGAAAACATTTATTTTTTTATTTATGTGATTTTGATATTATTTCTAATAAATATGTTAAAATGATGTTTTTACACATATAAAAGTTATTAATATCATAATTTATCAACTATTATTCATAAAATCAAATATAATAACTTTTTTTATAAATCAATGCTAAATTATGATTTATTTCGACTCAAGATTGCATGTACTATATGCTATGTAATAAATTAAAGTTAATGAAATATAATTTTTTTGTGGTTTAATCTATGCGTTGAATGCAACATATGATATTTAAATAATTTTTTTATATTTCATAATTCTTTTTTGTTAAAATCATATTATTTTAGAATAGCTTTTCAATACAACAACTACTAGAATTAGATTAAAAAAATTATGATAACTAATAATTGATAGTTACAGAAGAAGGGATCTCCTCGACCTATATGATTATACCCCATTATTCTTATTTATTTGAGATTATGAGGGATATGGAATCACTGGTATTTTCCACTAATGAATTCCAATACGAGATTCAACTTATAGTACATTGGTGAAACCATTTATGGTATAATATTTGGATTATCAAGATGAAAACCAAACAATGTTTTTTAGATAATTTCGTGAATGTACAATGACTGGAACATTACCCATCTAATATATATTGGTGCTATTAAAGGTTATGTATCTTGACCATAGTAGTTTTAATTTTTTTCATAATTAAATAATTATGATATTTTATCTCTATTTAATATTACATTATAAATAAAATTATATAAGAGTTGATGAAAATTAAATATTAATTCGAAAAAAAACATGTATTACTGGAACATACATTATTGAAAATAAAACCATCCATTTGATAAATTAAATAATTCTAAAATTATTTTAATCTTAATTTTAAATTCTTAATGAATAGTATTTAATAACATATAAATGATAATATAATTTACTGAAGTCCAGTTTAATCAGTATAATGGATAAAAAATTATCATCATCTCAAAAAAAGTTTATTTCAATTAACAAGGATTTTTATTCAATTTAAATTTTTATATTTTGACAATTATTTATATAAAAAATATCAATTTTAAATTTAATATTAATATATTATGAAATGTATAATTTCCTATTATATTTTTAGTATGTTGGATTTGTTGGAAAAGAATGTAAATATAGTATAATTATATGGTCTGTATTATGAAATTGTAGTATTCTTAAATGTGTTGTAATGAATTATATAAAATTTATCCATAACCATATAGAGATTTCCAAATTAATATAATGAGATTTATTTTTATTTAATTTACATTATAATACATTATTGAATCCTCTAAATCCTATGTTATATTTTATAATATAAAAATCAATTATTTATTATCATGACTCACTAGCACATCACCAATGATAATATTTTAATATTTATGCTTCATGAAATTATAAATCATTGAATAATAATACTCTATCATAGATTATATGAAAAAATCAATGGGATGTATTGTGGTTTTGATTATTTTGTTATATAGTTATGAATAACAATGTTTTGAAATTCAAAATAAAATCCCCTTATTTTTCTTATAAATACCCAACCACTCTCCGAATCATATTTTCTAAAAACCCATTTATAATGAAGCTCGTACCTCTAGTTATCTCTCTCTAATTCCCTTTTAGGGTATTTTTATCAACATTAAAATATCCTCCAAATCATATAGAATCACCCTCTCAAGGTAACAGATCTCTCTCCCTTATTCATCATTTGAACAACTTATTTCTATTTAGCCTCTAGATTATCCACTAAATTTGGTTTCATTTATTTTTAAAAACTCTTTTACTATAAAATTTATGTTTTAAGAATATTATATTATTTATTCCCTCCTAATATAACCTTTACCTAATACATTATTAATATTAAGTAAGGATTCTCTTCTCTATCCCCTTTATTGAAGAACATTAATTATATTACAACTTTTTATTTCCAATACACCATTATTGTATATGTCATTATCAAAAATAACCATATTTATGGTTGAAATTTAATTAAAAACAAGCATTAACTCTCAGTAAACCCTCCCTTGAACTATTATGTTCATCCATTATACTGGTGATATAATCCCATGATATTCCATGAAGAACATATCTATTGTGTTTATCCATGCCTATTTATATGTGAGGATATTATCCTAGATGTATCTATCCATAATTTATTGGGGAATACCATGTATCTAACACAAAATCAATATTCATGGGTTTAAAAGTTATGAAATACATTCTTATGGTGTTTTATCTATAATGAATATAAATTCATGTGCAATATATGGATGTAATGGATGGGAAAAAATTCATATTATAATTAAATTAATTGGGTAATGTGTTTATCTCATGTGATATAATATATGATGCATAAGAGTTCATACTAGTAACATAATGTTATTATGTTATACCTGTCATCCTTGACTTATGCTTATGCTGTTATGTTTTACGCTATTACAAAATTCATTTGTATTCATGGTGTAGTCATCTAATATGAATCCATAAATTTTATGTATATAACACTCCCCCATTTTTTCTCCTTGATATGGATCTTCACACACATTTATTACACTAATAATGTTATTATTTTATTAACCCCTTATACAGATTTATAGCTCGCCCACTTATAATGTACATTTATATATTATTTATCAAATGATTAGAAGTTAAATTAATTTTAATGGTATGATAAGTAGTTTTAAATAATTCCATCATATCCTTATTTAATGATAATTTTCTATGTATCTAATTTAAAAAATATAATAGGGTTGACAATCATCTTAGATTTAATTAGGTGTATTCTTAGGTAATATATGCTGAAATATATGAAATAAAAGATATGGGTTGGTTTAGTTAGTATTATGGGATTGTCTATAAAATTTGATTGATTATGATTTGAAAATTTAAGGGAAATATTTATGACTAATAATAACATATAAAATCATTCTTCTATTATTCATAACTATAGTGTAAGTGGTTTTTCTGAAAAAAAAGTCCATATCATGGTAATAAATGTTTATGTTGATCTTGAATAGTTATACTGAAGTGTAATATCCCCAAATTGGGAGGATTGTGTTGTAAATTGATTATCACATGTTTCGGAATAAATAATCTTTGTTTCACACCTAGATTAAGTCATTAATGGGATATGATTTTGTATTCTCCTAACATCTTTACAAGACATTATCATGGGATAAAAAACTCATAAAAATGTATGTTCAAAAAAAATCATGGATAACTTATATTGATCCCTTGAAATTAATAGGTTATTTAATGTATGAAATTCTGGATTTATCCCTTAAATGAAAAATTTATCCCATTTAGGTGTTTAATATGCTAAAAATTATCAACCCTAACTTTATTTTGATTGATATAAATGATTAAAAAAAGAATCAAATTGTAAATTTCATGTTCATCTTCCATTAAATAACATGAAATTTTATATATGATTGTTGTTCTATTAATTATTTTATATCATGTATTCTTAAAAAAATATTCAAAGACTATATTTAAAAATGGATGTTGACTTATTTCTAGAAATGAAAAAAATTTATAATATTTTTCCCATTTATTTGACTCATTTCTAGTCAATAATTTTCTACGTAATTTCCATTTAAACCCAGTCATACCCCCTTTAAAATATTTCAACATATTTATAGGTATGAATATTTATTAGTTTTGTATTTCCAACATCATGTTTTTGTATAAGGAAATCATGCTCTGCATCATAAATCTCCCACCTATTCCATAGAATTGTAATAAAGAAGATGGATCTTCATTTGTATCATCATTTATAAACAAATATTTTTTCATTATTATGAAGTCTATCTAGCTGATATGATTGAGACTATGTAAAATATCATCGATGATTATATTACCACTTTAAGATAGTATTCAAAGGTGTTTTCAAAAAAGTGAAAATGTCTTTTACCTAACTGATTAGTTATTTTTCCTATTGAACAAATACCAATAAATTTTATATTTTATAAGACTCCATAGAGTATTAAAAAAATTTGAATGTAAACAAAATAGAGAATTAAATATTGGTAAATATGGATATAGGGATTATATTCCAAATTTATTTACCTTGGGGTGTGATGATCCTCTTCTTCATGAAGTTGGATCATTTAATGTACCACCCTTTTGATTATCATGATCTCAATAAGATAATGAAAACCATTATTTATCTTCTTCCAATGATTGATTATATATTTATAAGCTATATGAAAACTATTACTTCTTTACGTTTGATCTACATTCTGGATATTATCAATGAAATTTAATGTTTGTGGATATCTAGAAGAATATTTTTTGTCCACGGTATAGAAATATAATGTTCATTGTATATCAGATTGTAATCATTAGTGGTCAATATATCCTTAAGAACACAATAAATAAAAACATTATAGATAACCATGAAATTATGATTTTTCTTTATATATGGTATTTATATTATCATCAAAATAATGGAGGGTCATGAGGATGATTTTAATTTTTACTATATATATTATAAAAGGAAATGTTTTATGTGATGTATAGTAATTATTAGTTTTTGATTGAGTTAAAGACATTTAGGGGGAATGATTTCACATATAAATAGATATTTAATGATTCATAGAATATAAATGAAATAAAATTATGACTAATATGGATATTTATGATCTAGATAATCTATTTCAATGGATTAATTTTCTAATATCATCGATTTGTTAGAAGATTCATGGGATTATCAATCCCACTAACCAGTCTATCTTAAATGGCATTGAAATATTTTTTACTGATGAATGTGAGGGTTGATTAAAATAGTTAAAGATGTGATTAATCACTAATAATGAGCTTACATTACACACCCATAGGTACGATCTAATGATATATTTTAATTCATCTAAAAATTTGTTGGGTTTTTTACTCAAGAAATATGATAATGTTAAATCCTCTGAACCTCACTAATTATTGATTAATAATTATAACAATAATAACCATAATCATGAATTGGATTGACGAATAATCAAATTTATGATTTAGTGCTATTTTATCTATGGGAAGACGTGTGAAATATATACGAGTAATAAATTCATTGCCTATATGTTCACACAAAAGAATAATAATATTTTACAACAAATGTGGTCAGATTTGTTCGAGGATTATGAATATTCAATCCATTACCATCCATGGATGGTGAATATATTGTAAGGTTTTCTGATTACAATTCATCCCATGTCCATATCCAGGATTAATATTTATAGAGATACAATCATCTTGGATATTCCAAGGATGTACATGGGAACAATGAAAGATATGTTACCATACATTCTTTTAAAAATAATCAACAATCCATACATCAAAGTATTCAAGGGTCCCAAAAATATGATGATACATAATATAATATGGTCGTGAATATTATAGATTTAAACATATCAATATATGGAGTAATATATAAAAACTGAATAAAGCTCCTGTAAAACTAGAGTTGTTGTGGAGGCCCCTTGATGAAAATAATATTTTATACATCTCTATTTATCATGTAAGGAATATGATATATAGAGATATTTTGAAAAACATTAGGTGGTATAACATGATGATATAAACATTATAATTGTTATTTTAATGCATGATATGATAATAAGTCATTATATATACAAGGGAATCATGAAATATTTTCCCACAATAGTATGGATATGGGAAAACTAAACCTTGGATTTCATCATAGGAATTACAAGGACATCAAAAGGCAATAAAGCCATTTGGGTGGTAGTTGGTCAACTTACAATGTCTTTTCATTTCATTACAATCATATAATGATTTTATTCTAACAAACCATCCATGGTATAATAATGTGAAGTGGTATCAATTCACATAATGATTAATTAATTTTTAGCTGATTGATATTTGAGGGTTATGATGGGTTACTATAAGATACTTTAGTAATCAACAGATTAAAAAACGCAGCATCATTAATTCTTATCATCCTCAAAATTATGGTCATTATGATAGAACCATTAAATATCTAGAAAAAATGATGAGATATATTACAATTTATTTCCAAGGATGATGTGATTAACACTTCACCTAGTGGACATCTCATATAAAACTATTTTCAATTCCCACAATCAATTGGAACCTTCTAACACTCAATATGTAATGATATCATGGATTAATACATATTTATATATTTTGGTGAGAATAATATAATAACAAATATCATATTTATGAAAATAAAGATAATGTTTAAACCATTCAACATTATATGAAATCCATAAAATTTTCATATAAAATCTATGAATAATATTATTGATTCGACTTGGGGTATTAAGTCTGAGATAAATTATCCCATCATAAATTACATTAGGAAAATATAATGAGTTTTCATGTGATGATAACACATAGTCTTAGATAAATTTTACACCGTAAAATCCTTATACACATCATTGTAGTGTCCTGTTAACTTGAAATCCCACATATCTCAAAATGAAAAAATTATTTATTCTATGTATTTTCCATCTGTAATTACATAATATATCCCTCAAATGTATTGAATATATATGTAAAATCCTTGTGGAATGGTCTTTAAATTGACAAGTTACTTCTGAATATCGTAGATCATAGAGAAAATGTTCTACGAATCAAAATTACTCAATAGACAAAAGTAATTTGGTGGACAAAAAGTTTAAATAATAAACATTGGAACAAGAATATGAGATAAAAAAATAAGTACCTTTGTGTGTTCTAATGTACAATTTGATACTGGGATAGATGAATTTATTTTTTGGTAAGTATTTAATGACATTGACATTTGTAAATGAAATTCCCTTTTGAATGAAGAAATTCTTCATTATGCAATTTAGTTACGAAAACACATGCACTAATTTAATATTATTCTAAATTGTTATATAATATTGCTTGTGATATATAAAAATAATTTAAAAATAATATCCACTAGTAAAATACCCATTGTAATAAAATTTTTAAAATTAGTATATATTCAGGGATCTAAACAACCCAAATTGACATATATTGAAGATGAAATGACCATGAAATGAATTTTAATAACCTATAAATCCCAAGAATCCGATGTTTTAATAGAGATAGAATCACTGGGCTTTACCGTTGAACAATAATAAGAAAATATATATATAAAACAATGTAAAACTATTTGTGGGATTTGTGCAAGATTATTGATATCACACCCCATAACCTGTTTATGGAACCTGAAAATAAAACTACCACCATCACAGACCTTACACTTAAGTCATACCTTGGTATAATAAGGTGTTATGTATCAAGACTATATTATTATTAAATTTTATGTTTTCTTTTTAAAAAATGATTATATTTAGCATTTTTCATTATTAAATTATATATACAATTGTAATTTAATTAATGAGAATTTGATTCTGATTAGACGAAAAAAAGTTGCATTTTTTTAAAATATATGTTTTTAAATAAATAACACTTTTTATAAGATTAATAATTATAAAAGAAATAATTTCATTAAATAATATTCTTATCAAAATATATTATTATATATATTATTTATAATATACATTAGGTGTTTCATGATTTATCTTTCTTAGGATTATAAAACTTTTATTATCATAAAAGCGAATGTTTTTTGTAAATGGGGATTTTTATTGATTATAGAAATTATCATATTTAGAAAACTTTTTAAAAAATATATATATTATTTTGTAAATCATCATGTCGACATTATCTAATTTTGATGTTTTCATAATGTATTAAGAAAGTTAATTTTTTTGGGAAAATTAAATACAAAAAAAATACAATATATGTATTATAACATAATAATTTATCAAATTGAGGTAAAAAATTATATAAAATGAATCCATAATATATATATATATATATTCAATTTAAGATATTATTTTTTATGTTTTTGGATATATTTTAGAAGACATTATTAAATCCTTTCAATCATGTATTATATTTATGTTTGTACATCCTATTTCTTATAAACATGACTCACAATAACAACACATATTGTTTTATTTTTATATAAAATGTTAATATCCTTGTAAAATATTGTAATCCAATATTATTTGGGAGATATAATTGTCAAAAACCAAGGTATGAATTTTTTTATTATTTTTGTATATAGAGTCCAAAACCATTGTCTGTAAATTAAAAAAGAATTGTCACCAATATGGAAATTTATAACTCCCCAATGCACTACTAGTATTTCATAAAAACCATTTTTTAATTAAATATTTTTTTCTTAACCTCTCTAAATCTCTAAGATATAGTTTCCAACAATTTATGATGTTCCACCTAAGATTTTAGATTTTCCCTCCCTATAAAATAGATCTCTCACACTTATACTCCATTCAAGTTCATTTTTTGAATATCATTTTGTTTTTCATTTGAAAATGTTGTGAGGTTTATATAAATATCACAATACTATCTAATTGAATTTATTTGAATAATATATAATTTAACCATATTCATTACAATCTTCACCAATGATGTTATTATGATGTAGTATGAGATTCTCTTCCTCCTCCCCTATATTCATTAGGATTATTTGTATGG
Source organism: Viscum album (assembly GCA_963277665.1). Taxonomy (NCBI): domain Eukaryota; kingdom Viridiplantae; phylum Streptophyta; class Magnoliopsida; order Santalales; family Viscaceae; genus Viscum; species Viscum album. Next base: position 1,252,091,190 of record OY728157.1, on the reverse strand, counting down.
TGACATTTGATTTCCAATTTTTCATGTTTGAATATGTTATTAGACATATTTTTATTATCATTATGATTCCCATGTAATATAATTAAACCATTAACTCAAATTAAAACAATTGTTGAATTACTATGTACATTTTTTATCCTTATGAAATCCTATCATGATTATTCATGAACAACATTTTTGTTCTTTATACCCATTGCATTATATACTCAAGGGTATTTACATCAATGTAACATCCGTTCAATGATTGGGATATCAAATTTGTGTACCCCACACTCCATAATACTATGATTAAATGTGTTAAAAGAAATTATTATTTTTTATGATATAGTGGTTAAAAATAAGAATTTATATGATGTTAATGTTAAGGGTCGGTTTGAAATTATATAGTCCAATAATAAATTGGGCATTGATTTTATCTAATGAGATTAAATATATGGTAAATGGGTGGATATAATCAGAACGATGTGTTATGAGGTCACAGTTTCTATCATTTATGTATGTTTAGAATGTAAATTTTTATGTCATTGCCACGTTACTATGTTTCTTTGATGTTATCATGATATATCATTTTTTAATGTGAACGTTTATTATTATCACCATTTTTGTATGTATGATATTCCTCTCAACTCACATGTATAAATTAAATCATGTTATTCTTCCGTTATTCGGTTATTGTTATCAATAGATCACCATATTCATGAATTCAATCCAACATTATCAATTTTAGTATTAAAAGAACAATGGAATTTAAGGTAATAATACATTATTTTAAAAAAAATGACTTTTTATCCCTATTTACTGTGAACATTTTATGTATGTAATTTCCAAATTACACTATGCATATAAAATCTTATGGGATTGTATTGTATGCATCATTATATAATATTTGATTAAATAAGATCTATAAAATATATGGGTTGTGATATTATTTAAATATTTTTATGTGTGATGATTATATATAATCATATACACAATTTTTTTAAGAAATCAGTTCCCTTTAAAAATTGGGGTATTCATATAAATTAATAATATATAACAAATATCCAAATTATGAATGTAAAATAAAATATACCTCGATAGTCTGGTAGTGTTAGGCTTATATGATCCACCATTTTATTCTTCCTTCTACATTAAAGTGAGGATCTTCTTATCTATTTCATCTCACATCTTTCAAGGAATATATTTCTCAAATAAAAACAATATAAATGTTCTAAATTTTATTCATTTTTATTATTAAAAATAATAAGAGTTATAGATCAATTTTCATTGTTTATAGAAATTTTCTTTAGAAAATATATATTTATAATTACCTTTTATCTTTCATTACATTAAAAATAAAAAATAGTTTTTTAGGGATATAAAACATTTCTCATCAACCAATTAAATAATTGTACCATTAATCTATGGATACTTTTATCACATGTAAAAAAACAAATATAGGATAACCATGATATGAAACAATGGGATTATAAATATAGTCATGTTACATATTATAACCTGAAATTAATTCCCTAATACTTCCTTACTATAAATTGATCCAAACCAACTATATTGGATTTCATAGGTTTTTCATCTTAAATGTATAAATGGATTTCTATTCCATTCCATGAAATCTAATCTATATATAATCATGGGCACAAATTGAGTAATCACATTCTAATTATGGTTATTGAATCATAATCTAAAACAACATATATTGGTGAAATTTCATGATATGGAAGTGTGGTTACTCAACACTAATTCCATTAAATCAACAACTTTAGATAAATGTTCATCCATTTCTAATATCAATATTCCAATCACATAGTTAATAAATACTAATATTCTATTAATGGATATAATACTTCATGGAAATCATGAACATAGCACTGAGGCCGCAACTATGATATCAAGAATGTTACTAATATGTTTTAATGAATTAATTCATAGTAAATAAGCGTGTGTAAACCATATAAGCATCTAATATGAAATTCTTACTATTATACCTCCTGAAGCCTCTTATTTATTTTGAGGAAAATCCATAACTCACCCCTCCCACATAACATACATATTTTCAATACATTCATAAAATATTAATTCGACAGTATAATATATAATCTATACTCACAAATAGATACTAAATTCCTATATTTAATTATCAATATGTAACATCTTATTTTCCCATATAAATGAAAATAATTTCATAATAATATTCCTTCAAATTATATCATACAAATCCATGATACTAGACATATGGTCATGAAAAAGTAAAATATTGTCAACAAGAGTTATGGAGACATATAGGGATTCTCATCTTGAGTAATTTTATTAAAAAAATAATGAACCGGTAATGAATAAAAAATCTAATTCATCAATGATTATGTCATAGAAAAAATTGGGTTCAATAGGATATCTACATCACATAATCATAATCCATTAATATAAATAAAAATGATAATATCATTATATAATTCCCCAATAAATCATAATAAACATTAAAGGATGTTGAAATTGACGAAATTTTCATTTAAATTCTCATTCAGTCATTTATCCGAAACATGGGGTATTTATAATTTCCAATAGAAACATTAAAAACATAATATTTGGAGACTATTCAGAAAAATATTTTATATGAAAATAATCATGTAAAAAATAAAATGAAATCCTGATATAAATTATCAGTCATGGTAGAAGGAAGGTTCATTTTTTATAAATATCAAAAATAGATATATCATCCACAAATTTTGTAGAAAATCATAAAGTACCACATTTTGAAATTGACCAGAACCTTATTTTTAAAACATTATTATAAGATAAAATAATATTAATAATTTAATAAAGAATCATTTGACAATAGAAAATTATATTATTTACTCATTTTAAATAACAAATATAAATATTAAAATGGGTTAGAAATAAATAATAAAATTAGGATTTTATTAAATGAATGTCCCATATATATAACAAAATCATTGATTCATTATACAAAATGAATAGAAAATAGAAAATAATTATGTAAAACCAAAAAATAAGTACAGTAATAAAAAAAATAAGGATTAAAACATTAGTATTCTTTATTTTTTTCAGAAGGAAATATGAACAAAAACTATCCCTAAATAAAATGAGATTGTAACAGAATTCCCTTACCGTGGGTCTCAAATAATTCATACATGATTGATCATCTAATTTAATGAATTTAAATTTGTTGAATAATTTATTTATAATATAATTCACTTCTATTATAATTTCCATAGACTCTTTTTTATTATATTGGTATCCATTAATTAAAATTTTCACTCTTATATCGACATGTTAATGTTGTTTTATCAATTTTTAAGAAATTACATTGGTATATTGACCCAGGTAAACGGATTTCAATTTTTTTACCCGATCACCAATATATAATTAGATTAATGAATTTATTTTTATACATTAATTTAAATTTTATATCCATCTTTTTAGGTTGGTAATATAAAAATTAATCACAATTATTTTAGGATGGTTAATTCAACATGTACATGTGAGCGAGTTTATCGTATTTGAATGGATATAAGTGTAATATTTTTGATGATATATTATATTTAAAATTATTAATCATTTAAAAAATATATTATATATTTAAAAATTATATATTTATAACCATTAATGTTTGTTAGTGATGAAAAATGAGTTATATCGCTACATGGAGATAGTAGGATAAATGTATGAAAAAGTGATGTTTACATTTTTTAATGAGTGGAATGTACATATTAAATTGATATACCATTAACATACAAACTACTCAATATTGGTAATATATTATTTTAATTATGTTATGATGGTTAGTGAACATTTTATTGAGGATCTATAAATAATGAACATGACAATATGTGATAAGAACAAATAAAACATCTTTTAGTATCCCTATTTAGATGAAACCTTAATCCTTTTTGATATAATATTTTAGTGATAAAACACCAACCATAATTCGAGGAAGGATGTTGAAATTATATTTGGATATTTATTGGTAAGAAAACGTTGGACATGTAGTTTTTTGATGAGAAGGAATTTGGTTCCCTTTTATTTGTGTTTTGGGTGGAAAATCTAGTAAATGTGTGAAACTTTTTATTTAATATATGTCTATATAAAGCAGTTTTTAATTTTGTTCACATATTATAATATGATATGTTTATATTATACGTAAAAAATTCTATTTAGTTTTAATAAAATTTTCAATATTTTTATCACTTCTCTCTTTATTATGACACTTTTATGACACCTGCCCTTAAATGAAGTTATACATTTTTTCAATGGATACTGTTAATTAATAGTAAAATTACATTATTTTTGTTCCAAATAATGTTTTTTGGGAAAAAATATGTAATACATTTTACATGAATCAATTTCTATAAGTAGTAATAATTATGTTGATTATATGTTCATAATGCTCAAAGAAAATTATTTTTTAAGAAAAATAATGTTACTATAATGAAAATTATTTGACAACATAATCATGTAGAATAAATATTAAAAAAATTTAATTTGATAATATTTAATAAAATGAGACATATTGTTTTAAAAAACTAATAATTAATGGAACATTTTAAATAAATTATTATGAGAGTGGAATTAAAACCCGTTTTTATTTGAATAATAGTATTATATTGATTTTCAAAATGATATGATTTGATTTCAAATTTCCCCCATATTAATTTATATCATTTATATTAAATTGAAAATATTAATTTTATTTTGATGTTTTTTATAAAAAAATTTGTTGATATTATATATTTATTATTTCATAGTGTTGGTATTTTTGTAAATAAGTATTTCTCACTATTATCCAAAAAATTAAACTAAATCTATAAAATCCAAAGATTTCTCCCTTAACATATATTTACAAAAAAACTATATATGAATATTTTTTAATTAGGTTATATATTTTTTTTAAAATAATTTTGTTTTAATCCCATTCAGAAATAATTCTATTTATAATATAAAATACTTTTCATTAGAATGAAAACCATACTTAATATGAACAAGTGCAACTATTACATCACCATGAAGGGTAATAAAATAATATATTACCAATGAAAAAGTGGTTTTATCATCGCAAATTTTATTTATCAAGACATATTCCATATTCAACACTAATTTTACATAATATAGTGTATATACTACCTAAAACTTTCATTATATATATATATATATTTAATTATTCAATTAAAGTGATTAGAAGATCCCCACATATTCTTCTATTTCAAATAACTTTTATTAAAATATTAAACATCCCATAATGGTTTTTATGAACTCAACACCATTACATTGAGCATGTGATTTATTCATAAAATTGATTCATCTATGTTTTTTGTATCACACCATATGGTTTGATTATATGTTACATTGTATTTCAATCTAGGAAAAATTTATATTTTAATTCACATATTCTACCTAGATAGATTGATATTTCATATAATTATACAATTGTTAATTATAATTCTCTACCACATTAATTAATACTCATCCTCTATAGCCACATTCATTCCCTGTAGAAATTTTTTTCCATTCTTATTTTGAAAAAACTATATATACTATCTCTAAAATTATTCAAAATTAAATCTTTTCAATAGATTTTCTTATTAAAAATTTTATGATGTTTCTTTAAATAAATTTGTCTCCAAATATTAATTTTGTTTCATTATATGATCATATGTTTTATCTTTACCCTATATTTTTTAAACCAATACATAGGTATTTTTCAATGTTATAATATTATATTTAATTACTCATTGTGGATAAATTAGTTATCATTTCATATTATCAAAGAAAAAACATTCAAACCTAACGCATAACATCTGTTTAATGTTATTGTAAAAAATTCTTGTTCCAGATAGTTTTTATGATTTTGATTGTATTTTCATATTTTACATCAAATTATCAATATTTTTTATAGTATTTTTTCATGAATAATCACTCAAAAACATATTATAAAAAAATCAAGTTGGGTGGATGAATTTCTGTTATAAACAAACTAATTATTGAAGTTTGTTTATGAGATACCATTACTAAATATTACATTACCCATTTTATTACAATGTTTTATTCATGATATGTTAAATTCTAGATTACATATATCACACATAAGGTATGATATGAATGTGTGGAGTTATATATTTACATCTAATGAATTGGTTTAGTCTTATATCACATAATAAAGTTATATTAAGGGAGTATTGATGATCCCTCTACTATGAGAATCATGAAGTCTTGCTTCTACCATAGTTTTATCTAATTTAGTAAATGTTTTTGGATCCAATATGTTATGAGAATCAGTAATTGATTAATGATCCAATATGTTAGGGAAATCATGAATTGACTCTTACTCTACATTTTTATGGGAGGATAGATGATTTTTACTCTCTACATAATGATCTGACTGAGACTCGATAAGTCACATTACCTTTTGTGTGCCTCCTCGTACACCAGAGGGTATCGTATAGAATCGAGGGTCGAATATATATCAACAAGGGGCTATTATAGCCTATTTATACAAGTAAATATCTATTAAATAAATAAGAAATAAATAAAAGAAAATAATCAAAAACAGGAATAAATCTATAACCATAACAGAATGCCAATACATGATAAAGTAGAATAGTAAAAACAATATCTAATGCTAACAAAAGATATTTCAAGACATCATAAGTGTCAAATGACTACATGAAAAATTAAATAAATAAACTAAAAAAACCCTATGTTGGGGGTCAGTAAAACCCAATAGGCCACCATCAATAGAATCTAAAAAAATATCTAATCAATATTCGTGAATAAATTTTAATGATTTATATGATATAATTAATAAGTAAAATTTAATTATTTATTATATAAACACATTAATGCATTGGTTTACAATGAAAACAATATTATCAATACATTCTTCGTCTAATGCTTGAGTCTAAATAATACCCATGGGATATAAGATATAACAATACCATGGTCATCATTTTCATTTAAATTCAATTCAAATCACATTTATTAGGAATCATAGTCTAGGACCAATCTAAAGGGTGTAGAACCTCGTGTCTAACACCCTGTGGGTATTTGGATCCCATGTCTCTATCCCACACCTCAATGTCAAATGTGTCTTTGGATACCCAGTCCTTATCCAACACTCTCAATCACAGTTGGGTATGTCGAACCAGATTCAATGTACGACACTCACTATCACATATGAGTATTTGTTTCTTAATTCCCTATCCCAAACATGCTATCATATATGGGTATTTGGAGACCCGTTCCTTATCCAAATCTTGCTATCACATATGGGTATTTTGAGTGTCAATACCTATCCCATAATTTCTATTACATATGTTTATTTTGAAACTCAGTCAATGTCCCGCACTCACTATAACATATAGGTATTTTGAGCCTTAGTTCATATCACACACCACAATGCCACATATATCACAAATATCCTAATATAAAAAAATTACATTGACATCATGTTTATGTATAATTAACCTTTTTTATCAGATATTTTCATTAAAAAAAAACATTTTTGATTAATCACAAAAATCGTAATTATATATTTCTATCACATGGAATAATATGGAAATTCAATATTGAATTAATTAAAAACATTTAATAAAATAATTATTTACCTCTTCACGTATAACAAAAATGTCACTTTATTCCTATTAATAAAACAATTCTATATTAAATTAGTCAATACATTCCAAAATCCCGTCAACTAACCAATTCCATAACCCCATTATCCCATAAATTTAACAGTGTCTAGCTAATCAATTTCCTTATCTAAAATTCAACCCAAGCAATTATCACATGGAATGATAATTTAAAAAATTAATTAACTAATGAAATTTCCAAATAATATAAATTTAAATTTCATAATTACATAAATGTAATTAAATAAATAATATGTTGTTTGAAATATAGAACACATAACTCACGATCATTATTGGACACTTACCAAAGTAAATCACCAAATTGAAGTGGAATGTTTAATTTCACCACAAGGAAAAATATCTAGATCCAAAGTTGATTCAATTTAAAGATGAAGAAAACATAAATCTATATCAATAACTAATGGTGGGGAAATACATTTAAAAATGATACAAAATGTGGATAAGGATGATTCCAATCAGGATGAGATCTCTTACTAAGAGTGATGATGATATTTAAAATTGAACATCGATTCACCATGATCATTGTTAAGTAGAACATTAAATTCATCTCAGAGCTACGAAAATATATATAGAAATAAATTACGGTCAATTCCAATTTTTAGGGATATTATAAGATGGTTTGTGATATTTTTTATCTTCAGGGGTTTATTTTTTCTTGTTCTAGGTCTTATATACTGGTCTCATGGCTTTCCCTACCAATACACATAATTGTGAATCTCTTCCTAGGGGTCGAACTGTTACGACAATGATTGTTCATAGTTTTAAATCCATGTTTCATCCATGTAAATCACCTATTATTTATTTTACATTATTTTCTTTCTGTGTTTCATTGTTTACTATCACAATTCCCTAACTGTGCATTTTTCGACATCCTTCCAAAATTCCCCAATTTCACCACAAAACTCCCCAATGTAGAACCCATAATAATTTCACCTAAAATGGAGAAAAAATAACATTAAATGACAAAAATAATATCTATAAATTTTCATGATTTTATAATCACTTTACATTATAACATTTCATCCTATAAATCTAATGCAACACCCCTAGCATCCACGGTGTTCTACGTTTTAAATAATTAAATATCATGCACTGCATGCAACACTAAGTTCGAGCACACCATGACTTATCAAAATAGCCATTTCAAAATATTTTATGAATATTATCAAACAAATTTTTGAAATTTCAATATATTCTATATAATTTTATCATTCAACTTATCTGTTTCTTATAAATAATATAAAGAGAAATTCAATTTTCCAAAAAAAGTATTAAAAAATAGTTTTTCAACTTTTTAATGCAAAACCCTTCTTAAATACAATATTTGACAGATTTATATTTTCTAGTTTTTGAAACATTATTATTATTTAGAAGTGGTACATAAAAAGTTAGTTTAGAAGAATGTTTGGTAGTTTTCTGATAACTTTTATATTTTGAAGAACAGTGAAAAATAATAAATATTATTTGAATAAAACTTTTTTGATCAAAATAACTTATATTGATAAATTATAAGTTTTAGTGGTTTTAAAGTATAAATATAATATATTTTTATAATTTAATATTTTTCAGTACATTTGAAATAACTTCTCATTTAAATTGGACATAATCATATGTCAATCTGTTTATAGTTTTTACTTATTAAAAACATGCTTTCTTGTCATAACAATAAGAATTAAATTTAAATTATTTTATTCCAATTATATATTTTGAATTTGAATAAATGGATTTCATATTTTTATTAAGAAGTTTCAAATTTTTTAAATAGATACCTTTTTTTGACATTATGAATAGAAACAACATTAATTATTTTTATTTTCCACGATAAAAATGTAAATTATGTAAATAAGGGTAAAAATAATTTATAATAATATAAAACTACCCTAAAAATTTAATTATACTGTTTTATTATATATATTTGACCATGATAATCATTAGGCTGAACATTTAGAATTTGGGAAGAGCATGGGTGTGAAAATGACATTTTAGAATATATAATATAACATAAACATGTATCTTTTACTAAATAATTTTTAATATTGTCATATATAACTGATATCTATGACTATAAATATTCATTGGAAATATTAAATAATTACCAATATCATGGTATTATATTTATAATTATTAAAAATTAGATAAATATATTTATTTATGACACAATTATGATGTAGTGATTAACTTATTGATGAATGATTCAAATAAATGATTTTATAAATATTAATATAAATGTAATATGAATCTTTTCATGCCATAAAATAACTTTTTTGGATAAAATTTAAATATCATTAATGATTTAATGCCTTTGATTCAAATAAATAAATTGGTTATAACTTTTACAAAAATCAAGTACAAAATAGTGTTAAATTTGAATTTCATTAAAAAAACAGATATTATTTAATTAAATCATAAAAATATACTAAATTTCTGATATTCAGAAAAAAAAAATATGATAATGATAAATATTATATTAATGGTCCTTTTTAGGTTCTTTTGTAATTTTATAGTTATTACATTAACCCTATAGTCTACGAATACAAGAAGTCATGGTAAGAGTGAAACGGGTCAACTAAGGGTTTATCCAAAATGATAAGGTTAATTTAATGTGAAAAACCTGAATAAAAATAATTAGATATTATTACCTAGACCAATACTATTATTATCCTAGAAATTAATTAATTTTGAGATATTATAATGTGAAAATTAATTTAGAATAAATTAATTATTAATATTTTTTAATGCCCCCCTCACCTCTCATCTAAAAGAGAACTTCCCCTTGTCTTTAATTAACAACTCCATATCTCATTTTCATGGACAAACCCTTCAAATATTCTCTCCCAAAAACCCTAATATAAATATATATGATAAATGTTGGGTTGAAATCCATCCTAAGGATTCTTTTTGTGCAAATAAAAAAAAGACACCCGAAAAGATGTAATTTTATTGTCCCCTATTTCAAACTACTTTTATAATTATACTTCTTCTTTCTATGTTTTTTACATACTAAAATAATATATCATGTAATTTCAACATTATGAAATGTTATTTCAATTATTTTACAACCATATTCATCTTTTTACCCATCCTATGAGTGAACAATATCACCATGCATGTGTACATACAACTTACCATCTCAATGATGTAGTGTAAACTGTTTTTAATGTACACATTATTTCTATGGGTATAAACATGAATATAATGGACGTAAATAATATATATATAATATTTTTTCCATAAAATGTATACCCCATCCAATTTTGTACCATTTATCAATTAAAATGACTATACTGTCACTCGTGTGTACGTACAGTTTACCGTCTCCAAGACGCGATGAGACTCATCTTCCATATTCATCATCCAAGAATGATTATAAGAATAAATAATAGTAGTAAGTATGAAATATATGACATAATAATTTTACGGGGATGATATATATGTTTATATATATACATATATGTCTTTCACTAACTTCCAATAAATATGATATGAAAACAAAAACAGCATTCATGCTTACTTAAGGTATACCGTCTCAATGAACAATGTGTTCTATTTTATTTATCTATATGTTATATATATTTATATAAATACTAAATTTTATATAATAATAATATTTTACATTCTGGATGTATGTAAATTATTATCAATGTAATATGATAAAAAATAACATATACAAAACTTATAATAAAGAAAGTGATTGTTATTCGAAATGTTCAATTATATTAAAACTGATAATAAACTGAAAATATTATATCATAAAAAATGATATATGATATCTGAAATAGTATTATAATTCTGATGTAAGAAGATAATATGTTTAAAAACATTATACTAGAGTTTTTGACATGTACATAGAGTATCCGACCTAAGGTAAGGGTTAATTATTTAATCTCATTATAATCTGAGATTGTTTATGATTATGAATTTTATTGGGATATATTTATCATTAATTTACATGTTTCATTAATTATTTTTTGAAAGTAATATTTTTATGGATTTCTAAAAGAAAATATTTATCAAAAACATTGTTATAAATGTTTCATTTATTTATACTTCTAATCAAATTTCAATAATGTCCATGTTTTCATATTGGTTTTAACAATTTACATATATGGACATAATTGTTTTAAAATATTAATTCCGTTAAAAATTATCAATGTTGCATGGGACACATTGATTCAAAAATATATTTTAAATGTGTTGTTTTAGTAATTGTTCAACTTTTCATGTTTTCAAAATAAAAAAGGATATTTCTATGAATGAAATTGAATTATTTTATTATATTATTTTCATCTATGCTAACATCTTTGTTGGATTTTATGCTTAATTGGGAATGATTAATTAAGATAAAATCATATATATTTTATTGAGGGGTTAATGATATGATTGACTATGGATGTGTTATATTAATACCATTCATTCATTATGCTTAAAGTATTGAAATTTAATATTATTGTTTTAATACATGTTTTTTTGTTATGTTTCACCCTTTTCAAATGAGGAATGTATTAGACATCGTAAGTGATTGGCGGAGCCTGCTATAGCCCCTCGATGAATCGATAGAACTCATTATACAAAGTAGTGTCTTAGAACATGGAGTCGAAAGAATATTTTGTTATGGTGTTGGAAAGAGGCCTTGATTTAGAGGTTATGATGTTGAGATTTATGTATTCCCTTATTGTAACTTCATCGACCCTGGAGCCAGTAAATTGGTTCTTCTAGCTGGGTAGTAACATGACCTCATGGGCACCTCCCCATACAATAGAGGTTCTCGACTAGTAGTGAAGGTCCAATAGGTCATGTGTGGAGACTGCGACTTCAATACCAGATTAATCCACAATAGTTACTGATTGAAATAGTGGAAACAAAAGACAACAACCAACAAAATACATAAATATTCAAATACTAATGATGTAACACCCCAAGCTTCCACGGTACGCTTCTCTTTCAATAATGCAATATCTTGCATTGTATGCAAGTTCGAGATTCTAACACACTGTGACCAATCAAAGTGGCCATTATGAATAGTATTATCCAGTTTTTGAAATTTTATAAATTTTATATTTCAAAATGGACTTCATGTTTGGATTCGGAATATCGAAATTAACCTATGTTGAATTTTTGGTATTTTTCTGAGAACTTCCAAATTTTCAATGAATAGTGAAAAATACTTAAAAACAACATTTTTAATAAAAATAATTTATAGTGAAAAATTATACTATTTAGTGGTTTTAATGTATAATTAGAATATAATTTTACCATTTTATTCAATGGTGGTCATTAGAATTAATTTCACTTTGAAATTGGACATAAACGAGTGTCAGTCTTTTGATATATATTTTTCTTAAAAACATGTTATTTGTTTTGACAGTGGGAATTATATATATAAATAATTAATGAAACTTTTATGTTTTGAATATGGTAAAATGGAAAACATTTTTGAATTCAGAATATTATTTATAGCTTAGGGTGAATTTTTTGTTTTGTTTTGAAAAACCTCGATTTTTGATGAATTGTGAAACCACTAAGTGGTAGTTAAAAACTGAGTTTTTGTTTAAATGAAATTTTATTACCTGTGTGATTTGAATTTCAAGAATCCGACATACATCATTGTAATTAGGACATAAAATTTGGTTCAATGGGATTAAAATAATTATTGGTGAATAGTAACATTTAAGTTCTATTAATCGCGATTAAAGGTAATTAGTGTAATTTAAGGAAAAGATAATAATATAATAATATGAAATTACATTTACACTTGTCCTAAACTTATTGGATGAGTCATGGACGACCAAGAAAATTCATGGGTCAACCTGGGGGCCCCATGGAGCCACTTGGGTAAGGAAATGACATTAATACCTTTTATTTAAAGTAAAAATAAAAATGTCACAAACATATATTATTTTAGTAAAACAATTTTTACAAGTGGTTATACAAGCTATATTTTTGACATTAAATATCCATTGTAAAGATAAAAATATTTCCAACATCATGGTAATTGTTTTATAATTTTTTGGCATTATATAAATAAATTTATTTATCACACCATGATGATTCAAAGATTACCTAATTAATTAACGATTTTAAAAAATGAAAAGATAATGTAAAATATAAGACTTAAACTTGTCAAAAACCGATTTGATGAGTATATTTCCAACACTTATAACCTTATATTAGAAATATATAATTGTTGGACCTTTGAAATCTGAAAATAATTTCATAATAATGTAACATTTCATGACATTCCAAGAGTGCCCCTCCTCTCCTCTTATAAAAGGCCCCCACCTCTACCACCTTATTCACAAATTCAAAGCCATTTGGCTTGGACAACCTCTGCCCAAATACTCAATAAAATTCCCTCTATTACTCCTATAATCCTAACTTTGGGAATATGTATTCCCAAGGAAGCCGTTGGCTCAAATCAAAAAGAGTTACCCGATTTTGAGGTAATGTCTTCTCTTATGTTCTTTTGTTTTATTTTGCTTCTCCAAACCCTTAAACTCTTTTTATTACTTTAGTTTATAACAACACTAGTATATTAAATATACAAGGATTTTTTGATGAGAATTATTTTATTTACACTTATAAACACCTTCGTCTAATGGTTAAAGAACATACAGTTTCTATGGGTGGAAAATTACTGCCTCACGAAACGATGATTGTTCAATATTCTTTTAACACCTCTCATAGTGGCCATTAATATGTCACTATATTTATATATGATCTATATTATGTTTATGTTTTAATTATGATTATGTATTTTTCATTTATGTAATACCATTGTGATTTCCATTATGGGTAAATGCGATAATTTTATTTTTAGAAGTGCGGACTGCCGCCCCCTCAAAGTGATTTGAATCGTTAATGTCATATGTGGGATGTATAAAGGATGGAGTTAATGATATTATATATGATATTATACTGTAATTATAATACACATTTATATAATTATGATTTCATTCCATTAAATACGAAATATAAATGAATGTAGCATTCATGCATACGTACAGCTTATCGTCTCCATGAACGGTGCATTTAATTTCTTACCTCTTAATGTTATATAATATTATAAATACATGTATCTACTTGATATATATGATATATGTGATATCTACATCATGAATATAATTTTGGAGATAATTTATATTTTACCACATAAATAACATGTAATTATAAGATGTTTATTTTTGACTCAAGTACCAAAGATCAACAAAACGACCGTTATTAACATAAATAATTACATAATGTTTATAACATGGTAATAAGTGATATAAAAGGAAAAATGATCATGAAAAAGGTTATTAAGCAAGTATAAATTAACTCTAGTTTATTATTCAGGAGTTTAAAGAACGGTCGAGTCAAGTCGGACACGAGGTAAGGGACTTCGTCTCAATCTCCTTTCATTGAGGCATATTTTGTTTTATACACAACTTTCTTTTATACGGTGTATAAACCTCTTTGAATTTTATGTTAATTCAAAATGAATCTTTTTTTATACAAAGCATTTTACTATACGAAAAACGAGAATGTTTTTTTGTCGTATGTATGCGGCAACAACGACTTCTTCGCCGCCGTGACCATTATTTGAGTTTCAGCTTCCTCTATAAGCCATAAATTTTTAAAATGAAAAATAAATACAAAGTTTTAATTTTCTTTTATTTTGGTATTGAAAATGGTTGTGACAGTGTTTTTATTTTATCAATGTGTTGTGTTGATATCTTGTGATTGGAATGTGGAAATGTTATGTTTTATTTATGCATTTTTATGTGATATGATTATATTATGGTTTATGATATGTTTAAACATGTCCGTATGAGGAATGAATTGGACTTAATAAGTGACGGGTTTAGCCCTCTATAGCTCCTCAATTAATCATTAGGTATCATGAGACAAACTAGTGTCTTGGAACGAGGCCTTGACAAAATCTTATTTGTAGTATTGGCACGAGGCCTTGTCTACGTCGTTATGATAGTCTGGCATTATGCATTCCATCATTAAGAAAGTGGTTATTGATATTGAATGTGATTATTCGACTAGTAGAATATCCATGTGAGTATGTAAATGGAATTATTTTATATTACTTTTACCATATTATTCTTAAGTTCAAGTTTAAAATGCTTTTGTTTTAGTTATACATTGCCTTAAATGTTTAGGTTTATTTACGAATGTTTCCGCTATATTGTTATCCTTACTGAGCATCTGAGCTCACCCCTTTCTATGTTTTATTTTCCCATGATGTGAAGAAATATATTATGACTGACCTAAAGTGATAGTCTGAAGGGGATATGGGTGTGGACTATAGAGACTATGTTATTGTGATTTTTCACTTTATGATGTAATGTAACATTTATGAATGTATCTAGTGTTTCCAAGGCTACTAAACTATCAGTCGTTTGAGACTTGATCTTATGTGATCAGGACAATGTTACGTAATAATGCACCAACTCTTGATAACTGGCATCGGGGCGTTACAATTGGTATCATAGGTAGTTTAGTACTAACCTTGGAAGATAGATTTAGATGAACTCTGCTTAGAGCACATCGCCCTAAGATAAACTTTTAGGATTAGTATAGAAGAACATCCATGAATTTTGGTATTATAGATATTTTGTGAGTTTTCCGAGCAATACATCCCTGTCTCGATACGAGTAGGTAGAGGCGGCTCTGGCACAGATGTACCTAGGGGTAAAACCTGAAAAGGCCGCTTTGAGATAGACTCAAATGGGAACTGGTGCACGACAATGGGTCTTGCTGCACTCTTGTTTATGACACTCCCGGGGGATATGGTTAGGATAATTCGCATTTTCTTTAAAAACCATTTTGACGGTTTTATGAGTATACACTTCCTCAAAGAAAACATTTCTTTTTATGATTATGGATTATATTGATAAACTGTTCAATTTATGTTAAGTGTTTTACAAGTATGGAATTATGTATTTTGATTCATAAACTGATCTAGTTTAATCCATTATTTGGAAATGTTTCCTGGTGGAAGGAATGTAAACCATATCAATGCATGCAATCCATATAGGGATTTCCCTCCTGCTCAAGATAATTATAGTGGAGATAGTGATACAACTGGTGTTGATCAAATTATCACCATACAGGGAAAACTCACTCATGTTATTAATAATAACCTTACTCGTATGGAGCACCCTGATCCGTAATGTGGAGGATTAATGTTAGACAGCATCATGAGGCAACAACCACCAACATTAAATGGGAGTAAAAATCCCTTAGTAGGTGAGCAATGGATAAATTCCTTAAATAAAATCATTCATTCCTTGGGGAGTAGTGAAAGGGAAAAGGTTATCATGGTAGTTTACTGCCACACTGGATATGCTGATCAATGGTGGTCATTGATTCAAAACAAATAGGAAGATGATAAAGTATCAAATATGGAATGGAGGGAGTTCAAAGAGCTTTTCATAGAAAAATACTTCCCTCTTGACCATCAAGAAGATATGTAAAGGCAATTTGTGAGTCTGAGGCAAAAGGAGGATGAGAATGTCGCAAAGTATAAGGCTAACTTTACAAGGTTAGCGAGACATGGTCCAGATTATATACATAACCTAAGAAGTAATATTGATTTTTTCTTTGATGGGTTAAAACCATTTCTCCATCGAGATTTAGTATCACAATCATTCTCAACGTATAAAGATATAGTCTCTTGTTCTATCAGGACAAAAAAGGAATTATCTAAATCATATGACATTAAAGTAATGCAAGAGAAGAATAGAATGGTGGAATAAGAGACAAATAAAGGGAAAAGGGGAAAGAAGTATTTTCCATTATGCGATAATTATGAGAAGAATCACCCCAGTACTTGCCTAAAAGGAATGAGAGTTTGTTATAAATGTGGAGAAAAAGGACACCAGGCTTGTGTTTGTAAGGGAAAGAAAGCGGCTATCAATGTTGAATGATACAATTGTAAGGAAATGGGGCATTATGCAAATTAATGTCCTAATTGTCAGGGAAACTTAACTAAGATAAAGTCAAGAGAGAAAGGTCAATCTTATGTTGTTACTATAGTTGAAGTGGAATAATTATTGTATTTGTGTTTTTGGACTCAATAACTATATTATAGTTGTAATAATATTGTGATATATATAATGATTGTACTACAGTACTTGTTGTTTTCATTAAGTATTTAATATGATGAAGGTAATCATATTTTTAGTATTTGACAATAAGAGAAACATTACTTTATTTGGGGAATCTGATGTTACAATTGATTCTGGAATTTAGAGACCTTTTATAGAAATTCTGGATAGAGCTATTTTGGATAAATATAAAGGTTGGAATGGATTATGTTGAACTTTGGATAGTATTTTTTAAGGTTAAAAAATTTGAAATATTATTTTTGGAATATTATAATACTATAGTTTTAGGAAATGGAAAACCTGGAGGTTGGGGGATAACCCATCGTGTCGGACAAAGCTGTTGGAATCAAACCCTCAAAAATAGTGTGACATGCCTTTATAACCTACCACTAGCCTAAAAAAGTCGCTGGTTATTACAAAATAGTTTTCCTAATCTAAATGGTATGTGTTAATATTTTTAACCATGTACGATTAGGATAAATATAATATTTTTTAGTTCTATCGTCTTTTTTAGTGAAAGATGAGTTTGTGGTATAAATTAAATGAAGGATGAAATTCTTCTTGTCAAGTATATATATATATATATATATCTTATTCTACCAAGAAATTAATTCTTAAAATTTTGTGAAGGGATAACAAAACAAAAAAAAATTTATCTCAATACCTTATGTTAAGTTGAACTGATGATATTTTCATCATAGATTGAATGCTTTGAGGCCCTCAATTTTACACCTGTTTCTGATTGATGACCTCAATCACTCCCTACAAATATTTACATTTTTCCTCTATTTATGTGTCTCTAATTTCCAACAATGTTCTCCTAATCGAGATCATAATTTGGTGGTGAATTTTTCATTTCTCTTCCCCTCATATTAAGACTAATTTTTATTAACCTTATTTCCGATGTGGGTTTTCCACAAAGGTATTTTCTATTTTCAACCTTTTATTTTTGAAAAACATTTTCAAATTTCTAGGATGAAAATTATTGAATGAGGATAGAATGTAACACCCCAATCATCCATGGTACGCTTCTCTTTCAATAATGCAATAGCTTGCATTTTACGCAAGTTCGAGATTCTAACACACTACAACCAATCAAAGTAGCCATTATGAATAGTAATACCCACTTTTTAAATTTTGCTAAATTTTATATTTCAAAATGGACTTCATTTTTGGATTCAGAATATTGAAATTATCCAATGTTGATTTTTTGGTATTTTTCTAAGAACTTCCAATTTTTGATGAATAGTGAAAAATACTTAAAAAGATCATTTTTAATAAAAATAATTTATTGGGATAAATTATACTATTAAGTGGTTTTAAAGTATAATTAGAATATAATTTTACCATTTTGGTGGTCATTAGAATAAATTTCACTGAAATTTGACATAAACGAGTGTCAATCTTTTGATAGATATTGTTTCTTACAAACACGTTATTTGTTTTGACAGTGGGAATTAAATATAAAAATAATTAATGAAACTTTTATGTATTGAATTTAGTAAAATGGACATCATTTTTGAATTCAGAATATCAATTATATCTTAGGGTGAAGTTTTAGTATTGTTCTGAAAAACTTCGATTTTTGATGAATCGTGAAACCACTAAGTGGTAGTTAAAAAACTGATTTTTCGTTTAAATGAAATTTTACCACCTCTGTGATTTGAATTTCAAAAATCCGACATAAATCATTGTCATTAAGAAGTAAAATGTGTTTCAATGAGATTAAAATAATTATTTGTGAATAGTAACTTTTAAGTTCTATTAATCGTGATTAAAGGTAATTAGTGTAATTTAAGGTAAATATAATGATATAATAATATGAAATTACCTTTACACTTTTCCTACACATATTGGATGAGTCATGGATGACCAAGAAAATCCATGGGTCATCTTGGGTGCCCCATGGAGCCACTTGGGTAAGAAAATGACATCAATACCTTTTATTTAAAGTAAAAATAAAAATATCACAAACATGTATTGTTTTACTAAAACAATTTTAGAAGTGGTTATACATGTTATCATTTTGAATATAAATATCCATTGGAAAGCTAACAATATTTCCTACATCATGGTAATTGTTTTATAATTTTTAGGCATAAATAAATAAATTTATATATCACACCATGATGTTCCAGCGATTAACTCATTAATTAACGATTTAAATAAAATGAAAAGGTAATGTAAAATCTACGACTTATAATTTTTAATGACCTATTAGATGAGTATATTTCGAACTCTTATCACCTTATCTTAGAAATATATAATTGTGGGACCTTTCAAATCCAAAAATCATTACATAATAATGTAACATTTCATGACATTCCAAAAGTGACCCTCCTCTCCTCTTATAAAAGGCCCCCACCTCTACCACCTTATTCACAACATCAAAGCCATTTGGATCGGCCAACCTCTTCCGAAATACTCAATAAACTTACCTCTCTTACTTTTAGAAGCCTCACATTGGGCAAAAGTCTTCCCAAGGAAGCCTTTGGCTCAAATCAAAAAGAGTGACCTGATTTTGAGGTATTGTCTTCTCTTATGTTCTTTTGTTTTATTTTTCTTCTCTAACCCCATAAACTATTTTTGTTCCTTTTTTTTGTAACAACACTAGAATTGTAAATATACTGTGATGTTTTATGAGAAGGATTTGATTTACACTTACACACACCTTCGTCTAACGGTTAAAGAACATACTGTTTCTGTGGGTGGTGAATTACTGCCTCACGAAACGATGATTATTCAATCTTCTTTTAACACCTCTCATGGTGGCCATTAAGATATAACTATATTTATATATGATATATATTATGTTTATTTTTTCCTTATGCTTCTGTATATTTCATTTATATAATACCTTTATGATTATCATTATGGGTAAATGTGATAATTTCATTTTAGGAAATGCGGACTACCACCCCCTCAAAGTGATTTCAATCGTTAATGCCATATGTGGGACGTATAAAGGGTTGATTTAATTATATTATATATTATATTATACATTAAGTATAATATAACTTTATATAATTATGATTTAATTCCATTAAATACGAAATAGAAATGAAAGTAGCGTTCATGCGTACGTACGGCTTACCGTCTCCATGAACGGTGCATTTCATTTCATAACTCTAAATGTTATATAATATTATAAATGAATGTGTCTACTAGATATAAATGATATATATAATATATACATCATGAATATAATTCTGTAGATAATGGATATTTTACCACATAAACAACTTTTAATTATAAGAAGTTTATTTTTGACTCAAGTACCAAAGATCGACAAAACGACCGTTATTAACTTAAATAATTACATAATGTTCACAACATGGTAATAAGTGATATAAAAGGAATAATGAACGTGAAAAAGGTTCTTAAGCAAGTATAAATTAACTATAGTTTATTATTTAGGTGTTTAAAGAATGATCGAGTCATGTCGGACATGAGGTAAGGGACTTCGTCTCAATCTTCTTTCGTTGAGGCATATTTTCTTTTATACACAAATTTCATTTATATAGTGTATAAAATCCTTCGAAATTTATGTTTATTCAAAAGGAATCTTCTTTATACAAAGAGTTTTACTAAACGATAAAAGGGAATGTTTTTTTGTCGTACGTATGTGGCAACAACGACTTCTCCGCTGCCATGACCATTATTTGAGTTTCGGCTTCCTCTACAAGCCATAAATTTTTAAAATGAAAAAAATTACCATGTTTTAATATTCTTTTATTTTGGTATTGAAAATGGTCTTGACAGTTTTCTATTATATCAATGTGTTGTGTTGATATCTTGTTATTGAAATGTGTAAATGTTACGTTTCCTTTACGCATGTTTTATGTGATATGATTATGTTATGGTTTATGATATGTTTAAAAATGTTCATATAAGGAATGAAATGGACTTAATAAGTGATGGGTGGAGCCCGCTATAGCTTATCAATGCATCGGTATGTCTCATGAGACAAACTAGTGTATTGGCACGAGGCCTTGACAAAATCTTATTTGTAGTCTTAGCATGAGGCCTTGGCTACGTGGTTATGATATTCTGGCATTATGCATTCCATCATTATGAAAGTGGTTATTGATATTGCATGTGATTATTTGACTAGTAGAATATCCATGTGAGTAAGTAAATGGAATTATTTTATTTTACTTTTGCCATATTATGTTGAAGTTCAAGTTTAAAATGCTTTTGTTTTAGTTATACATTTCCTTAAATGTTTATGTTGATTTATGAATGTTTTGGCTGTATTGTTATCCTTATTGAGCATCTGAGCTCACCCCTTTCTATGTTTTATTTTCCCAGGATATGAAGAAATATTTTATAACTGACCTATAGGGATAGTCTGAAGGGGATAGGGGTGTGGACTATGGAGACTATGTTATTTTGATTTTTCACTTTATGATGTAAGGTAACATTTATGAGTGTATCTAGTTTTTCCAAGGGTACTAAACTAATCAGTCATTCGGGACATGATCTTTTATGATCATGCCAATGTTATGTAATAATGCATCGACTATGGGTAACTAGGGTTGGGGCGTTTCAAAAAAAATGGTACAACCATAAACAATAATAAACATGGCATTCTATCATACACTTTCATGTGAAAAAAAAACAGAACAAAATAAAATAGAAGAATCCCAAAGATGGTTCGGACTCCATGGGTGGAACCTCACCCAAACATGTACCATGTCCAACTAATCACCATAGCATAGGGCCATTTCCCTTGTCCTGGCCTACAAGCATGAAATTTTCTGGGGGTACCCAAAGGTGGCCCGAAATGTTTGTAAGTATAACTCAGTAGGCCATAAACAATAGGGTCTACAAATATCCAAAATGGATGATAATACATGCAAATGATAAATAAAGGAAAGTTTAGATAAATAATTTAATTGGATATATTTATTTTTGTTCATTCATGTTATTCTACCAATTAACCAATGTTTATTACCACGTCAGTTCATTTATCATGCCACCCTTTCATGTGATGAATGAATTTGGCATGATCTATATTTTCAACATGTGTGAATTTAATAAGTCGTATGTCACTAGCCATCATTTGAGAAATATTACCAATATCCTCACCTCAAGGCCTTAGTCTGGTGGTAATGAAACAGTTTGGGGAATGCAACTATGTCCCCATTCCTAACCCATGAATTTAGGGAAGGAGCTAGAACCTCAGTCCAACTCAACTCGTTGGTGTAGAACCACAAGTAAATACCCCACTCTACCAAGCCATGTGCACATTCTTATTTATTATCCACCACAAAACACTATATCACAACAAAATATCCAACATCATTTACAACACGAAAACAATCTCAAAAATGGGAAATTATATTTTCCCTCAATCTTTTAACATGTTAATTATTCATGTTACATAACACTTTTTTCCCCATTCACATTTTACATGCCTATATCACTAAGTATATTCTAGTATAATGATAATCCCAATAATTTTCCCATTTATCCATTTAACCCTTTTCATGCCAACAAAACAGCCTATAAGGTAATTACTGAACCTAATTTTTTTACTAAACACTAATTAAACATCACTTAAGCGTATTAATATATTTTTCATAAGATCAATGTTATCACACAATGGCCAACACATACTTTGTTAGCTCTACATATGGGGTATATCAGCACACCTCTTGGGTAGAGCTAATTTGGTCAATTCATCCTCCTTTCATCCCATGAAGATCAAGAGGTGTTCAATTAACCATTAAGACCCCACTATATCACATCATGTCAATGTAACTAATAAATTTTTCAACGATAGAAATAATATAAACCCTACAAGCCCAAATATACACAAAACCCAAGGGATATATCTTGTAGACCACATACCACGAATATATTGATGAATACCCATTCAAAACTAGACATAGATCCCAATAAAACAAAAATTTGAAGCCTCAAACTAAATTTGACAAAAAAAAATGGTTTGAGAGCTTCGAATAGAGATCACTCAAAATACCAGACCTAAACCAGAAAACGAAGAGGGGAGAAATATTAGACTCACCCCGATCTTTCATTCGCATTCAAGGGAACTCCAAATAGAAAAAATAGATGGTTATTGATCCTTGGGTTCCCTTAGTACCTTTGGTTCATTCCTAGGGTTGTAAGGGGGGGAGGAAGAAAATCCTGAGTGGGATATAAGATCCTGGATTGGCAATTTTGTAAATTTATAAATGATTCTGGGTTGTACAGTTTACCTACACAATTTTACAAAACGTCCAATAACTGTGTAGACTCTACTATTCAAAAACCACATCCTATATTATTTACATGGTTTTCCTACACGGTTATCACTAAATGTGCACAGACCGTGCGGCTAGCATCAAAAACTCCTTCTGCCACCTTTTTCTTGTCCTGGAAAAATAGAACATCCCAGATCAATTATAAGGACATTTGAATGAAATTAGTTATATAAAATAAGAGGCCTAAACTGAAACATAAGTAAAACCTAACTTACAGATAAAACATTGATTTTATACCCTCCCCACCATTTAACAGCTTGTCCTCGAGCTGCTATTCTCGAGCATCATTGATTTTATAAGGAAAAGTGATTGGGAAACTGGACCCGCATATCAGATTCCCTCTCCAAAGATTCCTCCTGAACAGTAGCATGTTTCCATAGAAAATGAACCAGGTGCACGACCTTACGCTGAAAAACATTCTCAGTATGATCTAAAATATTAACTGGGTGCTCCTCCAAGATGCCTCATCCACCAGCTCGACATTCCCATAATTTATCACATGAGATGGGTTTGGGTGACATTGCCGGATTTTTCAAACATGGAAAGCATCATGTATCCCAATATACTATTGTGGATGTGGAAATCTATAAGACACCGGCCAGATCCTCTCTAAAATATCAAATGGCTCCACATATCTACGCACCAATCTGCCCTGTTTACAAATTCGATGGTGACCCAACCTGGGAAACACCCTAAAGAATACACTATCACCCACCATGAACTCAAGAGGTCTCAGAAACTGATCTACATATGAATTCTGCCTACTTTCACCAAAAAAATGGTGATCTATAAGGTCCCTCATAAAGTGACTCAAAATGTTCCATTTGAACTATATCCTAAAAATAATTGTTATATGAATTCAAAACAAGAGACAAGTTCTTTTCCCATGAACCAATAAAATATTGAACACATTCTCTCCACATGTCTTTTAGTACCTAAATTATAAGCTCCAACTACCCATTAGTCATTGGGTGGTAAGCCATACTCAGAAAAACCTGGGTACCAAGTTCCTTCTTTAGTCCCATCCCGAGGATCAAGGTGAAATGCGGATCACGGTCTGAAACATCAGTTCTCATAAAAATCATTAAACCATACTATTTCATGAATAAGAAACTCCACTAATTAGTCAACTGTAAAAATCACCTAAATTGGAATGAAATGAGATAATTTGGTCAGTCGATCTACCACCATCAAAATGGAATCATTCATTAAAGGTGGCATAGGAAGACCGACAAAAAATTCTATCAGGACGTCATTCAACATCCACTCTAGAATTGGCAATAACTGCAACAACCCACATGGGTGCTGATGTTCAGCCTTCACCAGCTGACAGGTAAGTCATCATTCCAAAAAACTCACCCCTTCCTTCTTCATTCATGGCCACAAAAACTGACTACAATGTTCACGGTATATAATAGTCAAGCTTAGATTCACTAACCACTATGACTTGTTGAACTCATGCATCAAATAATCCAGTACATCTGTCAGCACCAACATAAGACCATGAACATAAGAAACTCCCTCAGCTAGGAATATGAAACCATAAGATGACTCCCCACCATTATGACATTCTCTCATTACCAAACACTCTATATTTACCAACTGACTCTCTTTAACATTGCTCAATGGCACAAAGTCCATTTCTATAGATTCAAGGGTCATTTTTGTGTTCCCCTCCTATAAATCTAAATTCAGATCCATAAAAAAGGCCATAATCACCCATTTTGAACATGATTCCTAAATTAATTGAATCTATGTTCTCCAGATTGGAGAATCAGAGAAACTATTTCATTTTCCTAGTGTGTAAACAAATTCAAAATCAAAGACTACAGATACTCGACCCACCATCACTATCAATGATTCAAATACCACATAGAGAAATTGAATTTGATACATTTAGTGTATGTAAACTTTATAAAGTGTTCTCCCAACAAGTAATTCCTCCATCACATTAAGGTGTGAACCACAACAACTAGTTACAGGTCCTAAGGAAAATAATTTCATTCATTTGGCCTCAACTTCCTAGACCAATAAGCCACAACCCGATTATCCTACATCAACCGTACCCCAAGTCCAACTCTGGACACATCGATGAACATGTTGTACCTCTTACCTAGTTCGGGGAAGAAAAAAATCATTGTGGTGGTCAGAAACTTCTTTATAACCTGAAAAAAAATTCTCAAAAACCTTTCACCAATCAAAATTATCCCCCTTCTTGTTTAGGCCTATGAGTGGTGCTGTCAAATGAGAGGAATATGTAATATTCATTTGATAATAACCGGCCAAACCCAGAAAACACCGAATATCAGAGTCATTCATGGGATGTTCCCAAAACACCACAACAAGAACCATTTTTTGATCCACCAACATGCCATACATGGATATGATATGCCCTATAAGGTGTACAACTTCAATCCAAAACTAACATTTTGATAGCATAGTTTAATGATTAATAAATCTTAATGTACTTAATACGATGTAATGATGTTTGGAAGGATCATCATGAGATCTGGAGTACACCATGATTTAATCAACGAAGACAGATTAAAAGTAATTCAGATACAGGTGGAATACCAGGTTCATCACATCCCTGAACACAACTAGTGAATTAAGAAATTTATACAACTCGTATCTCCTTCGGAATCCATGTAGGGTATGTCAGATTTTATCACAATCAACTTAATATTAAAAGATCACAAAACAATAAGGTAAAACAGTAAGGCACCTCAGAGCTAATCAAACAGGTCTTCATTTCAAGAAAGAGGGTATTGGTTTTTAACTATCACCTAGTTTAGTTTTCTATAATCATCACGGTGATGTATTATGATCCATAATCCACTTTCAGTAAAAATCCTCTAACTGAACCACTGGTTCATTGAGCTGTGTTGGGGCTATTCTGTTAAGTGGAATGGAAACTGGATTTGCTTTAGGAAAAAGTTTTCATCGAAAACTCATCATCTCTCTCTCTCAGGTGGTAACCATGAGAAGTTATCATGGAACACGTCCTAAAACAGGTCTATAACAAAATGAAATACTTGTTTTCATTTTAACCATCATCTATCATAAGGCATGCCACTTGAGCTGTGACCTCTACCATTTGATGACATAGTGGCCCTGCAAGGCACGCCCATGTATCCCACTCTCCATGAAGTACATGAGTTCTCTGATCGAGAGATGTGAATGTTTCCCAACATCGGTAATAGTAAATTTGGGATGGATATAACATCAACTAATCCATTTCCAAGATTAGGTCAAAAATTTACATCTCTAGTAACGATACCCACCAAACTCAAAGGCACAACCCATATACTTCTTGTAGTCCTCGACTCGTGCCCTTATTGGAGTATCAAGTGACATTACCCCACTACTAGTCGCTATGTTTAATCCCAATTAGACTATGAAATGAGAAGAAATATATGATTTTGTAGCACATGTATCAAATAAATAACTAGAAAATGTTGAAGCTACAAGAATCATACTTCTCTTAGTAGATGACCCTACCTCAATACTTTCATGTGCATCCTGAAAAACATGGAGATAACCTACCACATTACCCTGGGCTCCAACCTGATTACCATGCATTGCAATACTATTTTTTATGGGTAATATTGCCCAAGAGTTCCACGTCCATCGCCCCTACTAGTACCACCCGTGGAGCTCCAAATTCATGCTTGATACGGGGTAACCAACCTCCTAGAAACACTCATTTGTTGCCTCTGACCTCCATCATTTCCCAATAGATGTGGGTTCCAGCAGAACCCATGGACATGGATACCATGTTTTATCATCCACACTCAACTGATTGGGGGGTATACTTTTCAATCCTGTGCTCCATCACACCACACAGAAAATATAACACTTTTTCACCAACCTGGGAAGATGGCCCCCTCTTCTCAGTTGGCTCCCAAAGTTTACTACATGAAGCTCCCTTGAGGTTTCAATCATAGATATGGGTGTGATCCACCACTTCTGAAAACATTTTTAGACCAAATCTATTCACCTGATATGTTATCTCATGTCTCAGTTCATCATGGATGATTTTTTCACATCTACCTCATCTCTCATAAATGACAGAACAAAACGTCCGAAATTGATAAAATTAAACATATAGACCATCACTGAAATTATCTACTGAGTTAACATCATAAAGTATGCAGTCTTCTCCTACATCAAGTTTTATGGATATAATTCCTTGTGAAACTACTCTTAAAAATATTTCTACATCATCCCCTCAGCCTGCTCAGTCTAAACTATAATGTACGATAAACATTTTTCTTACCCCCTCAACATATAGGCCCATAAATTTACATTCTTCTCCAGAAGAGTATCTAGATGGTCAATAATAGTTTGAGTTGACTCAATCTAGAACTATACTACTTCTGGACCTCCCTATCTGGTAAATTTCGTATGGTGTTTTAGTTCAAACTCCCTAGTAAGATCAAACTAACATGGTGCAACCCACCTGGGTCTCATTACATCACATGAATAAATGAAAAAAATTTATTTAGATATTCTCCTCCCAATATCACTAGACCACTACACTCTCCGACTCTACTGCTGATAGAGTGTTCTAGGAAACATCCTCATGTCTCTCAACCTACACACATCATAGGGTTGGGATATCTCTACAATGGAAAACATGAGTTTTTTATGGAACCATAATGATTTTATGAGAAATAAGTGATATAGATATTATCATAACTGGTAATAACAATCCCAGTTCCCATATAGTACCCCAAAAAGACCACTCAGAACTAGGTCACTACACTCATCTATCTACCTATGTCCATGACCAACATGGTATATAATTATCAATGTTTCAAGACATATCATTTACTCCAATTCGAGCAATTTTCATAATCCAATTTACAATAAAAAAATTATTCCACCTTCAATTCATTACCATGAACCATTTTCTAATTACTACATTACTTTTTCAAATCCCCTTTTTATGAATTCATACCATCTTATTAGGCATAATTCATTAGTTTAAAGTGAAAATATTCATCATAAACATCACATCTTGCACACCAATCTCATGTGTGTGCCTATCTTGATGCATGTCACTTTCCAGAAAAGGTACCCAAAATGATACCTCCTCTTACCTTTCCAGCTGCAAGATAAATATCATGAAACCATAAAATAACACAACAAGTGCATCTCCTATTGGGGAAATTTCATTAAATGTTACTACAAACAATAATAACAACAATCCACTCATATAGTGACTTGGGTTATTCCTCATACATGGGTTAGGTAGTCCTAAGAACATGCTCATTACCAAGGCCCGACATATTCATGATCACATGTCTACCATCCTGAAATAGTAAAAAAGAGAAAATAAATCCTTCTATACCACATTGTTAAATCCCAGAACTGGGAACCACTGAACCAGTGCACCAATATGGGTTGTTAAATGACCTCAATCACGCCTCCTAATATGATTAAGGTTGCCGATAATCATCGAGGGTCCAACAGGTCATGTGGGGAGACTATACCCAAAATATCAAAGTAATCCACAATAGATAATATTTGAAATAGCCAGAGAAAAAGAGTGAAACCAATAACATTAGTGAATAACCAAATCCCAAAACTATGTAAAATAATAAACTATAATAAATATTTGATTCCATCATCCAATTTCAAGTGAAAAAAACATAACAGAAAGAAAATAGTAGAATCCACAAAATTGTATACACTACTAGTCTAGAACCTCCCCAAACTATTTTCCATTTAAAAATCATCTCCCAACCACAAGTCCATTACCCTTGTTATGAACTAAATGCATGAAATCGGCTCAGGTACCCAATGATGATGCGAACAAGGTGTTAGTGTAACTCAGTAGGCTACCACCATTGGTGTCTAAAAATACCCATAATGGAAGATTGTGCATGAAATTGATAAATAAAAGAAATTTAAGGTAAAGAATTCAATATGATCTCTTTATTTATGTTCCATTATGATAACCTACCAATTAACCCATGTTAATGACCAATACATTTCATTCATCATTTCACTAATTTCATGTGTTTAATGGATTTGGAATTATCGTCATTTTCAACATGTGGGAATTTAACAAGTCCTATCTCACTAAGAATCATTGGAAAACAATTCCCATTATTCTCTCCTCGATGACTCAGTCCCAGGGGAATTAAACCATTAGGGGAATAGAAATTTTTCCCCTCCCTAACACATGCATTTAGAAGAGGAGCAAGAAACTCAGTCCAACACAACTCATGGGATTAGAACCTCATTTCAATACCCAACTCTACCAAGCCTTGTGCACATTATTTTTTTCATCCACCCCAAAACACCATATAACAACAACATAGACAACATCATTTACAACATAAAAATAATCTCAATAAATGGTAAATTACACTTTCCCTCAATACATTAACATATTCATTATTCACATTACTAAAACTTTTATCCCCATTCTTTTTTTCCACTACTATATCACTAAGCATATTCTAATATGAAGCCAATCCCTAGAATTTTCCCATTTATCATTTTAACACTTTTTCATGACAACAAAACAACCTCTTATGTAATTACCCAACCTATGTGTTTTACTAAACACCAATTTCACATCACTTATTCATATTAATATATTTTTCCTAGTCTCTTTGTTCTTTCCCAACAAACTACACTTACTTAGCAAGCTCAGAATATGAGGAATATCAGCATGCCCCTTGAGTGGCCCTAATTTAGTCGAGTTATCCTCCTTTCATCACATGGGGATCAATTGGGGTTAAAATAAACATTTATACACAACTTCATCGCATCATGTCAACTTCACTAGGAACACTTTCAAAGTGGGAAATAATAAAAACACTACATGACAAAATGTGTAAAAAATAGAAGTGATATAACCTGTAGACCATATACATTGAATCTATTTATGAATGCCCTCTCAAATTGTGCGTTATATCCAAATCTAAGACATCTTTTATGCCTCAACCTAAATCCCAATAGAAAAATGTTTTCAGATAATTGAATGTAGATCATTCAAAAAATAAGACCTAAATTGGTAAAGTGATAGAGGAAGATGATAAGACTGACCTGGAAATTCATTTCGAATCCAATGCCACTCTGAACGGCAAAAAATTTGAAAGATATTGATCCTTTGGGGCTCTTGGTCCATTTGATCCATTCCTAGGGTTTCAGGGGAGTTTGAGAAAGAATATATCGCATGGTATTTAAAATATCTGAAATGAAATTTGCAAAAATTTTAATAGTTTCTGGGCTGCATTGTTTAACCACATGGTTTTCCAAACCGTACGAAAACTGTGCGGACCCCAATGTCAAAAATTCCACCTCGTTCATGGTTTACATGTGTTACCTTCACAGTTATCACTAACTATGCGTAGGCCATGCGACTGGCCCAAAATATCATTTTCCACCTTTTTCGTATCCCACACCCCCTGAAAACCACCCAGACTCATTAAAGGCATTGTAAAATACTTAATTAACTAAAATAAAGGGCCTAATATGAAACATAATTAAATAATACCTTAAATATATATCAGGGACCTTACACTCATTATGAGATAAGTTATTGATTTTACATGTGACTATTAGACTAGTAGAATATCTATGTGAATATTAAAATGACATTATTTGATTTATTCATTCCATATTATACTAAATATTATGTTTAAAAGGATCATGATTAAATTTTATACATTTCTATAAAATATTATTCTTATTTATGATAGCTTTAGCTATATTTTTTATCCTTTCTGACCATCTCATCTCACCTTTTTCTTATGTTTTGTTTCATCCAGTATGCCATGATTTGTTTTGTTATTGATATGCAGGGTTATGATTTTAAAAGGATTTTTTATGAAATTTTCAATGATAAAAATTTTATGGTAATTTTCATGTATGTAATAATTTTTTCATTACTAAAAAATATATTGGTCATTCATGACTTGATTCCTTATAATCATGAAAATATATTAAAATAATTCCTCATCTCAAGGAATCTAGGGTTGGGGTGTTATATCTATTCCCAATAATCACAATGATTATAAGTTTATTAGGTTGTTACACTCATGCAGAATATCATATTATTTCTCTATATAATTTATCTTGAACATTACAATGCTTCCACAATACATAGACTATCAAAATCATCATTCCCCTAAAAACATTCACATTGTGATCCAAAACATGTATTTGATTCTCCACAACGGACATATCTACCTCAAAATCAACATCATTCAAATAGATCACAAGGGAATAGTCAGGACGATACTTATGATGTTGTGACACATGAAATATGTTATTTATAGAACATTACATTTATGGAAGACCCAATAGATACACCAAATGTTTGAATATCTACACAATATAAAATGGTCTAACTAACATGAGAAATAACATACCCTTTGACAGAATTTTATAGTAACCAAATCTAGGAGTCCCCCAAAGCTAAACATGATCACCCTATCTATACTCTATGGTTCATCAACATATATCAACATAAAACTACTTCATACTTCTAATTATATTCATATACTTCCTAATTAGGTGATATTCCTAAAATGTCTCTTACATGATACACATTTCCAAAAAAATTGACTCACTAAACTCTATCCAACATAGAGGGGGTCTTCATAGAATTCCATTAAGATCCTCATAAGCTTCTGTCTATATTTTTTCCTGATAAACATTTTTATAGGTGAACATAACCAATTCAAGGTGATTAACCCATGACCTAGAAAATTATAGGACACATGCTCGAAGCAAGTACACATAAATTCATATTGTACATTTAAACAACACATCAATCTATGGGTGAAAATACATTCTTTTTAAAATATGTGAACCAATATCCTTTTGAAAGACTGAGAAAATTAGTGATGTTAAAAAAAATAAGGATTTAAATATATACATGGTGTCACCCCATGTAGACTGAACATCTTATGATTGATCATGTCTCCTAACAAATCCACTGAAAAAAAATATGTCACATATAGAAAATAAATGCTCTACCGTTTTCATGTTTTCTATAATAAAAAAATAGAGTAGTTCTTCTAATGATTCATTAGCAGACTGATAAAAAATTACATTGTAACTTCTTCCCACATCGAATCTGTATTGGGTAATGGAT
Source organism: Viscum album (assembly GCA_963277665.1). NCBI lineage: Eukaryota > Viridiplantae > Streptophyta > Magnoliopsida > Santalales > Viscaceae > Viscum > Viscum album. Next base: position 1,252,058,039 of record OY728157.1, on the reverse strand, counting down.
GTTATAAACAACCAGGTAATTTATGACCATCCTTCACATATTGAAAGGTGTAAAATTGTTTTAGAAACCCTAAAATCATTTTTTAGATCCAGGCACTAATATTTCTGATAGAAGCCATGATAAATTTTGGGTGAAAACCAATTTCATTTCCCTCTACGAAGCACATAATGAATGAATAGACTCATTTTACATAGTTTTTGGAAAAAAATTATAGAAATAGATGATATTATTACCATCTATGGTATAATTCGAAGGTAAATCTACACCTTTATGTATTTTCCTATTGGAAGAAATTGTAGATCATCATAAATCTTTTCCTTGGTCCAAATAAAAATAGTATAATCAAATAAACATAATATAAGATTTATCTTCTCTAGAAACTATTGAATGAAACACTACATATCATCCAGTAAACTCATCATCTCCCACCCAAAACTAGACTCATGAACTTACCATGTCTGAGTTCTCCTGTTATAAATTTCAAAAACATTTTTCCTTCCCCGGATTATACTCTAGATCAAATTCTAATAACTACATATACTTATACCCTATCTATTTCTGAATATTCAAATCTATGTTTGGAAATATATCTATTATCTTTTATTTATTATTATAAAGATTGTAATTTTTACCCAATAGATAATAATCCCAAAAATCAAGAGCATAATGAAATATAGCTATCTTGAGGTAGTGTGTTGGGCAATTCTGTTCATGTGGCCTCAAATGCTGATTCCCATACTCCAAAAATTCATCTCCCTGCATCAACACTACCAAATTCTTGATCACCGAAGCGTCAAAACACCACATGTAATCCTCCCCATCCCATGTATAATTCAAATTGTTTTCATCGTCAACCAATTACTCCACTACTGAAAGGCGTTCTCATATTGTCCATATTATTCAAAATATTTACCTTATTTAATGTCCAATATAGGTTCATTATATAGGTAAATTATTGGTATGAACCAATTTTAGTAGCACACTGAATCGTGAAAACAAAGGATATCACATGTTCCCCTAGGATTCTCTCAATATACAACATTATAAAACTTCACTGGGTCCACCAAAACCCCTTTATCTAGGATGATGTTACCCAAAAAATGTACCAGATCATTTCATAATTTATACTTTGAAATATTAGCTTATATAATATGCTCTATACTCATAATATTCGGATGTCTAGATATTGGGAATGATTATTATAAGTCTTGGATTATATAATATGATGTTGTTTATTCATCATCCCAAATGAAATCAAAAAGAAATAATATAGGCCATACCTACTTTTGAATGCATTTTGATGTATTTTAGAATGTTGATCTCTCAACTGGTGATACCCAGATCTATAGATGATCTTGTGGGAAAAAATTTATATAATAAACCGGTCAAAGAGATAATCAATATGTAGAGGAGGATAACTATGCATTATTTTCCTCTATTTAAACTATCGATAATAGACACACAAGAAAAAACCCCAATCATTCTTTTTTAAAACCAGACTAGATAAGAACATGTTTACATACTAGAATGATAAACCTCTTATCCATCAACTCATCCACATGAGTCCAGATATGTTTAATCACTATTAGTTCCATTTTTTAAGGTGGAATACAAAATGGATAATCCCCCAACATGATAACAATCACATATTTCACATATCTCTTATGAGGAATCCTTGATTATTCTTCAAGAAATACATCCTAGATATAGTCTAATACATGTAGAAAGATTCCATGTTTTACACCCACATCATCTAGAAACAGACATGTAGCTTTGGATCTCATCTCCTCTAGTTGCTAATGAATTGACCCCGGATGACCCTCATAGATATCCCACTTTCCATGATAAAAATAATTGTCTCCCTCAAAAGACAAAAAAATCACTCTCTTATGGTAGCAATCTGTGTTGGATTGGTATGACAATAACTATTACCTACCAATAATTTTCACAAATTCCAACACATCAAAGATGTGAAGTTTCCATAGAAAATGATACTCCCTATCCTCAAGATAACATCCATTGAATCATAATTTTTCCCTTGAATATACAACCATGGGTGTACCGATCATCATAACCCCGCTCAAAAACTCTACTATCAGTTTAAACTCATTCATATGTTTGGTAGATATAATGGAATGTTAGGTGACCTAATTAAATAAGACACTATCAATCATATAATGTAATATAATAGTATCACATGCTATTTATTATCCAAAATCTCTATCAATAATTGTAGGATGAATATATAACTACCCAGGATTTTATGGTATGCCACTTTTTAAATTTACCTTCTTCAATAGTATTCATTACACAGAACACTAAGCATAAAGAAATGATTAAATATAATTTTGATAGTTTCAGTATAGAGATTGGAATGGAATGAAGGAAATAAATTATCTAAATTTGGAGAATATAATTTATATATATTTATAAATTAATTATTTGGTTACTTATTAATTATAAATAAGTATAAAATTCAATTGAACATAGGATATGTATATTTAAAAAGGAAATTATGAATACAATGGTATTATACATGAACAAATTTAGTTAGACACTGAAGATAAATGTCAAAACGAAATATAAATGAAAAATATTAAATCAATTTTTTTTAAATTAGGTGAATAATTTTGATGGTTTTTATATATGAATAAATCTAATATTATATATAAAATATTATGTTTCCGAAATATCGTTCTACCAAATTTTAATGGAACATTAGATTTAAAACAGAATTTGGAACCATTATGAATTCTATTTAACAAAATAATTTCATTTTATAAAATATAAATGTCAAAAATAGTTGAGGGTGAAATTTTTTAATTTTTAAGAAAATATTTATTTTCCATTGAAACATGAATAACCATGATTTTTATAAAACATTCATTTTTGTTACATTAATAGTCTACATAAAATATTAATTAAAAAACTCAATTATGAAAGTATAAATGAAATTTTTAAATATTTTAAATTAAAATATGTTATATTTATATCATACAATATGTAAATAATAATATTTTTAAAATATTAAATTATTTGTTTGTATTTTTGTGAAAAATAAATGATTAATTAAAATTTAATAGAAAATATAACGATTTAATGGAAAATTTATTTTCATAAAATATATTTATAAATTAATATTCTTTCCCTATGATTATAAAATAATTTTATAAGGCATTAATTAATTTTTCATAGTTTCATAAAAATAGTTATATGATTAAAAATTATATTTTTCAGGAAAATTAAAATTTCATTTAAAAAAGAAATTTTTCAAAAATAAAAAAAAATTATTTCCATAAAATGGAGTATATTTTTTAATTACACATGTAAATAAATTTAGGTTTACTATTTGGGATTTTTTAAAATAATTAACAGTTGGAGAATAATTAAATAATATAATTTATGGTATTTAATTAATACACTAATTATTGAGTCAAATATGATTTATTAATGATATAAGAACATAATCTAGATATATAATTTATCATGATAATATATCAGTGATAATTTTTAGTCTATTAATTGTCTTGAGAAAAAATAATAAACTAATGAATAAAATAATGAGAAAATACCCATATCATCCTCTATGAATACCACCCCACTGAACCCCTTCTCCCCATACCTCTTATGCTTTAATTCATTTTGAATTCCTTCCCAAACATATCCTAAATCCCCTTACTCCCATATAAGAGAATTTATTAGCAAAAATTTTCCAAACACATTTCCCTTAATGATGTTCTCAGTGATAATAAATTTAATAGTTAAAATCAGCATTCATTGTCCACGTTTTTCTTTTAAATTTCATTTATTTTTGTTTTATTTTATATAAATAATTTTTCAAAACATTAATGATTACAATATGTAAAGTATATATATTTTCAATATTATTATTATAATCAGATATCCCCCTTAAATTATTATATATTATCTTTTTAATTAAAAAATGAAAACATTGTCAATGACGTGCTGATTTACCACATTTGTGAAAGAAGATTTTTCTTTTTTCAATTTCACATACAAGGCTGGTCCTAAAAAATCATTAATATTTTACCATATTTTAATATATGTTTTAAAAACTATATAAATTTTTTAAAAAATTATATATATTATGTTAATTAATTAAACGAGACCAGTTCACGATAAAAAAATCCAAATAATTTAAACTGTTATCCTCTAGATTTTATATAATGGATCATCCTAAAATATGAATAAAAATGATATATATGACTATTTAATAATTTATATGTTCATTAATAACATATAATTTCATTTTTTCTCAACTATTCACATTTTACATGATTTTCTATACATGTATACAAGAAAAATGATCATTATTCCTAGGAAATGAATGCTCCTGAATGATAAAATTTTATCTTATAAGTCATAAAAATGACACAAATGAACATATTAAAATAAAAATTAATATTAATTCAAAAATATTATTAATTAATTAAACAATGGATTTCATTTAACTAATTATTAAATTACATACAATGTCAAAATTATTTCAGACATAAGGAAAGGGTTTTCCTATCTCACATTTAATTCTGTGAGATATGCCTTATTTACCACTATTTGAGGACTGTGTTGTACATATTCTACCATTTTATATATAATATCATTAATCGCTTTATATTCACATTATTAATTTTTTCATTCTATGGTCATTAATTTTATGGGCCATATGCTTCAATTGTTTCCAATGTGGTAACAGATTCCCCTCGAACCTTCATTTTTCATTCGGGTGATTCTTTATCTATATTTACACTAATGTAATTCTTATATATTTTTATATAAATCTTATAAATTATTTTTTTATTTTTCATATTCAAATATTCAGATCAGTTCATATCTATTTTATGGGAAATTACATGTTTTACAATGTTCTGTCTTCAGTTTGTTCGGATAAGCAAGCCAAATTTACGTGGACTTTCAAATTTCTTAACCATTTTAAATTATACAACATAATATATTTTAAGCCACCATTAATTTTATATAATATCATATTTAAACATGAAAAACAACTCTTTTTATTTTTGTTTATATAGAAAAATTATGCCTTTTTTAAAGACTCTTTATTATTTTCCCTTAAACGGCAGTGAGGCGGCGCATTTCTATTATTTTTTAAATGATCTTTTCACATGTTTTCACATTATATTGATCCAATTTATGTAAAAAATATAATTTCATTTCCCTAAATTTTTATTTCTGGGATGTAAATGTTTTTAATTTATTTTTATATAAATTATTTTCCAAATGAATACTTCTTTTCAAAGGAAAACACTATTTCACTAATGATTTTCTCAAGGTTATTCTTAAATCAAATTATTATATGATTATGATTAGAATATTTTAATGTGAATTGTAAAAATTCTATTTAAAGATACATTTTTATTCAACATATGTTGAATTAATTTGACTTGTTATGAGATAGGTGGGGCCCATTATAGTCCATCGATGCATCCGTTGGTCTGATGAGAAAAACTAGAGGGGTTTTTGGATGATGCCTTAACCATTTTATAGAAATATTGGTCATTGACTTGGTGGTATGTTTATGATTTCATAAAATAATAATTCCATAATTTTAATTTCAGTAATTTATAATCCATGTGATTATTCGACTATTACAATATCTATGGTTTTATTTCATTCTGATGTGTTTATTTATATGGTATTCTAAAATCAGTTTTTATTATGGCAATTCCATGACTAAGTTATTGATTAAATAGAATTTATTTTTGTTAATCACCATAAAATAGTCAATTATTACTATATATAATATATTATACTATATTATATACCCTTATAGAGCATATGAGATAACCCCTTTCTTATGTTATATATTTCATAAGAGTCCATGATGTTTATTAGGACTGATATGCACTGTTAAGCTCAGAGAATGATGGTTCTTTAATAAAATTATATTTTTTATGTTTTATAATGTAATAAAATGTGTATGTGTGTATGTTGGTGTAAAAAATAACTAAATTGATTAATCCTTTGGGATTTGTGTGTTGTATCTCTGAAAATGTAAAAATTTAAGGCACCATCACTAGGATACATGGGTCAGAGTCATTACAGTTGGTATTAAAAATGTATTGTAGAACCTTTGGATGTGATATTATGAAAACATAGATTATGTAACATAAACCTAATATAGACATTATATATAATCATATAATAATATCCTTGATATTTTACGGTGGAGATTTTGTGGGTCATTCTATAAATACATCCCCTCTGGATATTAAAAGTGGATATTATTTAGGAACATATTTACCTACGATTAATAACACGAACATGGTGTGTCATGATTGAGTTGGCCAAACCTAGTAAATGATAATGGGCCTTATTACACACCAATTTTGATACTCTTGGGGGATATGAATAAGATAATTCTCATTAAAATTACAAACCATTATAAAGGTTATAGTAGTAAATATGTTTCCATGGAAACCATTATTATGATTATGTGTTTAGCTACACCTAATTTCATCAATTTATGTTCATTATTTCACTATTTTCATGATTATACAGTTTTTTATAACTGTTACAATGTAATCTAGTATATGACATTGTTTAAAATGGTTAGTAGTGAATTTATTGAATATTTCATCAATGAACATAATCCAATGAGTATGAATGATCATTCAATCAATGGGTTTAAACTTGTATTTTGATGGGACATTTCCCCCCAAAGATTCTATTCATATGAAAGAAAAATATAATGATATAACTAGATATATAAATAATTATCCATGTATTATGTCTTCAATGGAATGAACAAGAATAAGATGAATTATGATAAAAAGATAGATAAAGGGATAAAGGTAAATATGTATTTTCTATCTTGTGGTAACTATCTATGAAAATAACATGGTGTATTCATAGTTAGAAAAGGATATTGCTTTATGTATGAGTAAAAAGGCCTCTATAAACATGATGTAATGAAATGAAATAATTTTCTAACATTATGTGCTTTAGCTACAAGGTGATAGGATAGTACACAAATCAATTTCATAAGATTAAAAGTAATTTTCCACAAAATAAGATAATATACCATTGCCAAGCGTATGATACTACCTTAGATAAAGATAAATGATTAATATTCTTGTGTTTGGATTCAAAATTATGTTATTAAATTATATTATCAATAATTATGTGGTTATAAGATACATGAGATATATCAGGATAGAACTGCAGTACTTATTCTTTATAGATTTCAAAGAATTCATGTTTTCAATAAGGTTCAAATTTGATCAAGGTATTTCTATATTTGGTATATGGGAATAAGAGATACATTTTTGTAAATCATATATTAAGTTGTTATTTGTAAATTTTGTGACCTTTCTTCTAAATTGTATTTTTAATGAATAAGGTCAGACATGTTTTGGATTAGTCATATGATTTACTACTTGAGGAATTGATAAAATTAGTATTTGGAGATTATCATTCGAAGATAATTTTTTTAACATTTATGCTATTGGTAAATATTTGTTGGAATAAGGAAGAAATTATGTACAATATGATTCATTAAAAGTTCATGAAGAGTACATATTTCATCATGAACATTCATTTCAATGATTAAGGGATGAAATGAAAATATACCAAAGAACAACCAATGTATGATATTATGCTTATGATATGTATCATAGTCAAGTATGTTTATTTTCTCATGTTCATACTTTAATATTTAAAACATTCTTCAACTGTAGAAAAATTAGTTCCGAAAAAAAACCATAACTGTTTACGTTTCATTCTATGAAATCAAACATATTTTAAAATATCATAGTATTTAAGGATTTATGATAGTTAAATTTCTAATGATCTTATTTTATATTTTTCATGACCCATCCCCTAGGGTCGGTGCTGTGACTACCCCAAGCCCGCCATCCATATGCTAGGGGCTGGCGACTAGCACCAATGTCGTAAATACCTAACACTATGAAGGAATTTCCATTATAATGTGTAAACACACACAACATTGTAAGATCTAGAAGTAAAACACTAAGCAAAACTGTATACAAAATAGTGCTGAAAAGAAAAAGGGGTGAGAAATACAAGCCCAACATGGAAGCACAACTACAACTGAAAAATAAGTACAACTGAAGAAATGTAAAGAAGCTATTGGGTCATCCTCCAGGAATTACTACCTGAATGGTAGGTATAGATAGCCTCCTCAGCACTCCACGTCCTCCAGTCTCCTCCGTGTATCGAGTCATCATAAGTTCTACCTCTGGGTACCGTCCAGTCCTGCTACTCTGATACTCAGTCAGCGATGTCCAACGTCTGTAACAAAAACAATGTGGTGCGGGTATAGCCTGTATAGGGGTGAGTATAACGATACTCAGTAGGGACCCTGAGACCCCCAAAGTCTCACAAAATCCAATAGGTATAAACTACAATGTAGGAAATCAATAGATAACCAAACTTAGGAATATTCCTATGCATATACCTAAGTTATCAAGTAATGCATCTCAGTCATGAGGTAAACTCAAAAGTTACTATCTTAAATCAACCTTTATTTTTATTCACATTAACGAAACCATGACTACTGGAGAAATCCTCCACTTTCAAGTACATTGGTCCAACCACGACACCAAGGTGCTTACCACTAACCTTTGAATGTAGAGGTACTCCTCCCATCGAGTATCGTGGGTCTGCCGCACTCACATAGAGTCACTCCCCACTGTGGGTCTGCTGTCAACTACTAGGTTCTCCCCCTAATAGCCTGTAGAGGTACTCCTCCTATCGATTACCATAGGTTTTCCGCAAACTACCAAGAGATCACCCACTCTGGGTTTGTCGGCACCTACCAGGTGCTCCCCGCTGGGTTAGTAGAATCACTCCGAGTCGAATCAGTCAAGATGTTGTCAGGTCTCTTCCAGCTACTAGGTCTTCATACTCTGCTCGCTCGTCTCTCGGAGGATCCGTTCCACAAGCTACATGTAGATACATCAAATTTCGTGAATTCCAACGAAAAAATATCTCAAAGGTTTGCCTCATCATATGGCTTTCAATGCTACAAATGACGCACCAATCAGACGCCCGGTCTGTGAGTTAAGGATTTTTCATATGGCTTTCAATGTTGGATTCGTGTATGATCCGTCCTAAACACATCTTAACATTACCCCGAACTCCATTGGGGTATACTTAATAGAAAAGTCATGATCCAAGAAAACCAGCGCCACTGACAGTTCGTCAAACGATCATCCGGTGCCAAAGGTATGGCCAAACAAAGTAACAGTCAGTAGTGGGCCCGGGTCCGGTCCAACCCAGTCGGACCGACTCGGCCCATCCTAGACTCCGCCGATGTCGTTTGTGTCGACTTGGTTTGACCTATTGGGTTTGGCCTGACCCATTGGCTGGGTAAGCCTGTTAGGTTTGGCCTGGTCCATTGGGCCCAACCCAGCGGACTGCGAGGGAGGTTCGGAGAGGAGGTCGCCACATAGGCGGCTCGGTTCGGAGGTCGGGGCCAGTTCGGCTGACACCACGTGGGGAATGTCTCGAGAGGCTCGGCCCAGAAGGCCATGCCGGTTTGTCCAGAGACGCCACGAGGGACGCCATAGGCCATCTTGGGAGGTGAGTGCAGTTCGGCCGGTTCGTCCGGGAAATAGGGCGCGGCCGGGCAGGCCGTGTGGCGGCCGAGCAATGAATCGGGGAGGCTGGCAGGTCAGCCGAGAGGGCACTGGGCAGGCCGACGGGGCGTTGGGCATTCCACAGGCTGGGTGCACAGGGTGCGGGCAGGCCAGCAGGGCGGAGAGGTTGCAGGGAGGCCGCGGCCAAGCCTGAAGTGTGCCAGGCTGGTGGCAGGCAGGGCGCGTGGGAGGCCGGGTAGGCGGTCGGGTAGGCCAGTTCGGTATGGCTCGGGCCGGTGTGGGCTGATGATGTTCGGCCAGGAACACTGGTGCTCTGTGGGGGTGGAACGATTCACATAGGTCGCAGGAAGCACGACCTTTATCGTCCCTGCCTTCTCCATTCCATCACCTTGTCACCTCGTCGAAGGGCATCAAAAACAAGAACATATGAGAGGGGACGGCCCGTGTAGGATTGGCCCGCACCCTCCATATTTAGGGTGGTATAATGTAGTTCACCAATATCATAAGAATGATAAGGAACAAATCACCCACAATAAATCCTTTACAACTGATGAAGAAGATTCATGGAAGGCATCAACATGAAATAAACCCCTACCTTTAATCATCGGTCATTTTTGTTGAAGTCGCGGGAAGAAGATGAATGAGAATCATCATTCATCGCGTCCTTCATGCACACATCCTATCCTGGGTTGCGTCGGCTCGTGGAAGACGCTCCACATCGGTAGGTGTCTGGGGAAGAAGTCTCAGAAGGATTGTTGTCGGTGTTCTTCGTTCGAAGAATGCATTCTTTGTTCTTCATTCTTCTTTGAGATAATTCTCTATTCTCCCAATAATCCTCTTTCCAAACTTCCAACCAAATGAAAAATGCAAAAAATAGAAGAATGAGTTTTTCTATTATTTTTTTGGCACAATAATTCTAATATGAGAATTAATTACATGTCTCCCCTTCATAAATCCACATGAGTTGTACCAAATTAATTAGGGGAGATCAAGAGGCTCTCCCTCATTAATGAGGGAGAGTTGATATGTTATAATCTCCTCCCATTAATAGGGGTTGGGTGGTCCCCGCCCATATTATTCAAATGGGAGGCTAAGGTCTTGGGTGGTCCCCACGTTATAACCTCTCGTGTGAGGTTATGTTCGGGTGGGCCCCACCACCATAACCTTTCATGAGAGGTTAAGGTGTGGTGGTCCCACCTCCAACTCCCATGAGTAGGTTTTAACCACCTACACTCACATGGCAGCTGAAAATAAAATAAAGTGTTGCCCACTTTATTTTATTTTTTTGAAAACCCAAAAACTAACTTTTAATCTCGATCAAATTTCATCGAGGTGAAAGTCTCCTTAATTGAATACCGGCACTGCCAGTTCAATGGTGCCATTAGATTTCAATTCTGAACATCGGTTAAAAAGTTATAAAAACCAGCTCGTACGTTTACTGAACGTACCTCAACAAAACTTCAGAAATTAATTCCGGGCACACCGGACCTCAGAATCACGTCCCTTCAGTTTTCACTGACTTGTGAAATTACCTTGTATTTTAGAAAGAAATTCATGGAATTTCCAAGTCTTTACAATGTCACTATCTATCACAAAATGATATTTATATTTATCTCCCATGTCTATGTTATCATTTTACACTAATTATTTCATATTTGAATTAACAGTTTTTTGGTGACCTTCACTGTTGAATTTTACAGTTATTAAGATGATATTTTATTATCACTATTTTTCATTTTGGTATCCCATAAAAGAATTATTAAATATCAACCTATTATATCAAAATTAAAATTTAAAATTTTTAGGTAATAATTTATTTGATGGGATAAAAATAACACCCTTTGATTTTAAGGAATGTAACTCCTTGCATTTAAATGGAGATAATGATATATATTATGAAAATTATGATGACATACTTTACAAAAATTAGTAAATTAATTCTTTGAATATATATTAATTTTAATTCAAAATAAAAACCCATTGAGCATAACAGATCTGTTGTTATAAAAAATTTCTAGAACCACAATGGTATTTTATAATAGTAAATTAAATTTATCACGAATAGTGAATGATATTAATGAAAATTATATTTCACATATTCAATCAAATGTTTTTATAATTCAACTAATATGGCTGATAGTATTAATATATGAAAAATCATATTTTACGTATAAAAGACTGTATTTCCTAAAGACATTTCTATTACCTTTTAAGGGTGAAATTGTTTTAAAAAAATTAACATTTTTATAAATAAAACTAAAAAATGTAATCTTATTAAAAAAAATAATGTAAAAAATAACTTAGAGTGATATTTTTTTATTTTTATGAAAATATTTATTTTGTAGTCAATATTAAAAAATCCCATTTTTTATAAAACCACCAAATTTTTTATTCAATTTTATGTTTATGATCTAAGTGGTGACAAAACATTTATAATTATATCTAATATTTTGGTATCAATGGAATAATATTTTTTATATTTATATCATGAAATATGTAAATAAATGGATTAATAATAATAAATTAATTATTGGTCTTTTTTAAACCTAAATGTCTACGTACTGTTTTATTATAACTATAATTATTAAAAATTAAAATTATTTTCATTAAATAGATTCATAAATAAATATTTTCCTGTCATATAATATTTAGATAACATTATGAGACATCAATTAATTTTTCAAGGTGTCATAAAAATAGTTATAATATTTTGATCACTATTTTTTAATTAAATAATAAATTTATTCATAAGTTATATTTCTCATAATTAGAATATTAGTTCCATAAAACTATGACCATTTATAATTCAAAACATATAAAAAAGGATATGATGATGTTTTGGATTTTTTATAAACTAGTTGATTCTTTTATGATTAGTGAGATACTGTAATTTATGGTATTTAATAAATAAATTAATTATCGATTTATAGATGATGTTTGGATGTTGTAAGCCCATAATATAACACCCCAAACATCCACGGTACACTTCTCTTTGACGAATACATTAGCATATGTTGTACGCAACTTCGAGTTATAACACACCAAAACCAATCAAACTAGACATTATGAATACTAATACCTAATTTTTTATTTATTATAAATTTTATATTTCAAAATAAACTTCATTTTTGGATTCGTAATATCAAAATTAGCTTAGGGGGAATTTTTGGTATTTTTTGGAAAACATTCAATTTTTGATTAATAGTGACAAACACTAAGTTGTTGGTTAAAACCAAATTTTTAATTAAATAATTATTTATTTTATTTTTTATTTATTTTAGGTCAAAATAGATATATAATACCTATATAATTTCAATTTAATTCATAGGAGTCATTTTATAATTAGTTTAGATATATAAAATTTTTATTGAACTTATCACCGTCTTTTACCCACCTCCTATGAGAATTTGCAAATTCACATAAACCATAGTTTTACCACTTTTCTGAGTGGAATTTCAAAAATCTGAGAGATACGGTTGATATCATTTGGTAAAATGTGTTTCAATATGACGAAAATAATTTTCGGTGAATTGAAACTTTTTACTTTTATTTACCACGGTTAAAAGTAAATAAGGTAATTTAGGGTTGAAATGATATTATTATTATACTAACACATGTCCTAATCCTATTGTATTAGTATATTTTGACCAATAAGAACCTTATAAATAAAATATGAACCAATTTTGTCCACTTGGATTAGATTTGGACATTTATTATTATTTAATTCAAAGAAGAGTTAAAAGAGTTAAAATCATTGTTTAATAACTAAAACATTTTTAATATAATGATATACATAAGGTAAATTTGATTATAAATATTCAATAGAAATATAAAAATATTTCCTAAATAATGGTATTTTATTTATATTATTTATAAATTGAATAATTTAGTTTATTTTTGACACATTGATGATGCAGTAATTACCTAATTAATGAAATATTAAAACAATTGACATTATAAATATCCAAATAAGTGTAATTTGACATTTTTTATAAATTAGAATAATAATCTAGGTTAATATGACATTTTAGAGTTGGTTAGATGAATTTTATTTGATGTAATAATAATATTATGAATTTTGCTAAAACAAAATACCAAATAGGGTCAAAATTGACATAAAAGTGTTTTGAAATCAAATATTATATTATTAAATGATATTCTATTTCTATATATCTGAGGTTCGACAAAAGAACTTATATAATAATATTTGTATCATTAATGAACCACTTAAGGTTCTCTTGATGTATATAGTATGTTTATTAACCATATAATATAAAAATATAAAGAGACATGGTTAATGTCAAACTATTTAACTAAGAGTTAAATATAGAATATAAGTGTAAAATAGTGACCCAAACCTGTCTAAAACATATTGGTTGAGTGGTTTTGGACCCATAACTACCTTCTCATTTAAATAATACATTTTTTAGACATTAGAGAAGGAAAATTATTTTATTATAAAATAATATTTCTAGAACTTCCTAAGGTGCCCCTCTCCCCTCTTATAAAAGCCCCCCCCCCACCCCTCATTATAATTCACACATTAAAACCCATTAGGATCGGACAAACCCTGCCCAAATACCCTTTAAACAGTCCTCCATTCATCCTTGGTGCCTTGAATTAGTTTTAAATCCAACCTAGGGATCTCTTTTGATTATATCAAAATGATGATCTAGACAAAGAGATAAATATATCACCACATCTTTGAAGTTCGATTCTTCATCCACTTCCTTTTTCTTTGTTGTTTCCATTATAAAATAATAAATCTGGTATCTTCTAAATACTCTGATGTTATTATAAATATGGTACAACCAAATTCATTTTTCTATCCATCCTTTGAATGACATGTAACCATTTGTGCATACGTACGGATTACCGTCTCCACGTCGTGGTGTAATTGTTATTCAATACATTATTATTTGGATGGGTATAATATTGATGTGTAATTGATGTAAATAATAAATATAACATGATAATTATTCTTTATATATGATATAACATTTGATTATATATTAATTTAATATCAAAATAATGATATTATCGCTCGTGCATACGTACGGATTAACGTCTCCACGAACGCGATGTGATTCATTTTCCATCATGTCCATTCAAGAATAATTTTCATTTGATGATTAAAAATAAGTTTTAAGGGATTTATATCATTCTTGATATGAATAATATGAAACCTATCCATAACAAACACAACTTATGTAACAAAACATATAAAAGAAAATGTGTAAGTGAACACTCGAAACAACACAAATTCTAAAATATTATTAACAAAGAAATATTAAAAGATCATATATGAGATCATATTAAAGTATATGATTATTTTATAATTTAATAAAAATTGTTTCACCATTATATAGGAGGTTAACCTACCCTCGACAAAGGAAAAGTACAAGGTAAGTGTTAATTTCACAATCTATTTTCTATCTAAGGATGTTTTACATTTGTATCTACTAAGTCCTCTTTATCATCCACATCCATGTTTCTTAAAAATGTATTCGAATTTTTTTTTACTATTTACTATACAAAAAGTTAAAGAATTTTTTATTCTTATATGTTTTGGAAGGAATCTTTCCTTCGTTTTCATAACAAGATACTTTTTTACCTTTTTGAAAAATTTAAGGTAAGAATGTTTTTTTAACTTATACGGCAGGTGCGGCTATTTTCTATTGTTATAACATCAAAAAAGCATCCCTTACAATCATATAAAAAAAATTTCAAAATGAATGTTTTCTTTATAATTATGTGAATCTTAAATGAATTTAAAATCTAAAGAGATATCTCTCTAATAAATGTTTTGATTTCATCTATGTCAACATCCTTTGATGGATTTTAAGTTTATTTGATGTTGATTTATTATGATACAAAACTTTCATATTGTATTGAAGGTTTTGTGATATGTTTGACTATAGATGTGCTATTTTTATAGGATTCATGGTTTATGGTTAAAGTATTTACATTTCTTATTTTAGTTTTAATAAGTATGTTTATGTTATATTTCCACCTTTTTATATGAGGAATGTATTAGACTTAGTATGTGATGGGTGGAGCCCGCTATAGCCCCTCGATGCATCGGTAGGTTTCATGAGAAAACTAGATGTTGAATTGGCCGAGGCCTTTCCCAATTTGACATATGGTTCTGGCAGAGGCATTAATCATTTTTAGATGTCCTGGATGAGGCCTAGATAGGATGTTTAAGAATTTCTGGCATTATACGTTCAGTCATTATTAAAATAATATTGATGGTCCATGTGGTCATTCAACTAGCATAATACCCATAATTAGGTTTTATTATGGCATTATTTACTCAGCTCATATTCCTTCCATAAAAGTATTCATGATTAGTATTGGTAAAGGCTAGTGGTATCAATTATTCACTATACTTAATCTTTATGTTATCATCCATTGTATTACATACCTTTACTGTGAATTTGAGCTCACCCATTTATTATGTTTCATTTTCCCAGGATATGAAGAAATTAGTTATGATTGACTTTAAGGCATAATCAAGGAGGCTTGGATGTTCCAAATGAAATAAATTCTTGTTTCATTTATTTTCAAGTTGTAATGTTGAACTTATGTATGAATCTTGTTTCCAATAATACTAAACTGATCACTCTTTCAAGACATTATTTCTTTCTGATCATGCCAATGTTATGTAATAATGAATGGAATCTAGGTAAATGGGGTCGGGGTGTTACAGTAGGTATCAGGGGAAGTATTTTACAAACCATGGAAAGTAGATTTATATAATCATTGATTAGAGCACATATACCTAAGATAAACTTTTAGGAATAGTATAGATGAACATCCAAGAATTTTGTTATAGTAAATATTTTGTGTGTTTTCCAAGAAATACATCCATGCCTGGATACGAGCAGGTAGAGATGGCTCTGGCACATATGTACCTAGGGGTAAAACTCGAAAACACCGCTTTGAGCTGGACTCGAACGGGAACTGGTGCACAACAATAGGCCCTGCTGCAATATTCGTTACGACACTCCTGGGGGATATGCTTATGACAAATATCATTTTATATAAAAACCATTATGAGGGATTTAATAGTATATAATTCCTCAAAGAAATAATTTTTATTATTATGGATTATATCTATAAAAATTTTAATTTATGTTAAGTGTTTTACAAGTTTAGATTTATCTATTGTGATTCATAAACTAATCTATTGTTTTCCATTGTCTAGAAATGGTGCATAGGGGAAGTAATGGAAACCGCACAAACTCCATTTAGGTACTGCCCTCATACTAAAGATAATTATAGTGGAGTAGGTGATGCAACTGGTGATGATCAGTTAATCACCATACTGGGACAACTAACACAAGTTATGAATAATAACCATACCCGTATGGAGAACCCTGATCCATAGCGTGTAGGATCAATGTAAGATCACTTTATGAGCAAACAACCACCAACATTAAATGGGAGTACAAATCCATTAGTGGATAATAATTGGATAAATTCCTTAGATAAAATATTCCACACATTGGGGGTAGCAAAAGGGAAAAAGTTGTCATTGCAGTTTGTCGCCTCACTTGAGATGTTGATCAATGGTGGTAATTTATTCAAAACACAAAGGAAGATGAGGAAGTATCAAATATTGAATAGAGGGAGTTTAAGGAATTTTTCTTAGAAAAATAATTTCCTCATGACCATCGAGCGTATATGGAAGGACAATTTCTGAGTCTGAGGAAAAATGAGGATGAGAATGTCGTAAAGTATGAAGCTAAATTTACATGGTTAGCGAGGCATGAAGCTGATTATATATGTATCCCAAGAAGTAATATTGGCCATTTCTTTTATGTGTTGAAACCATATCTCCATCGAGCATTAGTATCACAATCATTCTAATCATAGGAATATATTGTCTCGTGTGCTATCAAGACATAAAAAGAATTTTCTACATCTTATGACTTTAAAGAAAAGAAAGAGAAGAAGAGATCTGTTGAACACTATATGAATGGAAATAAGGAAACAAGGGAGAAGGGAATAATTGAATTTCCCCTCTTTGATAATTGTGGAAGAAATCACCCAGGTGCCTGTCTATAAGGAAAAGAAGTATGCCAAAAGTGTGGACAGAAATTCCATATTACTGCTGATTGTAATGGAATGAAAGACTCTACCAATGTTCAATGTGACAATTTTAGAGAGATGGGACATTATGCAAATGAATTTCCAAATATTTAGGGAAACATACCTCAGAAAAGGCCAAGGGATCAAGTTCATGCTTATGTGATCACTACAGTTGAGTTTTAAGCTCCGAAAGTTCTAGTGGAGGGTAATTTAATGATTTACTCAACTTTAGAAAATGCATTATTTTATTCTAGATCATTTCATAGTTTCATAAATTCCTAGATTGCTATGAAAATTAGATATTTTCAATTTTATTTAACAAGGGAGTCGTCAATAAAAACTCTTAATGGAAGTATCATTTTAACAATGATGTGTGAATCAGTCTCCATTAGAGCACATAAATGTTCTTTATCTCCTGATTTCATCGTCATACACATGATTTAATTTGATATAATCCATGGTATGTATTGGATTTTGTACTAGGATGTGAAAATTTATTGTAAGAAGAAAGATGTTATGATTTTTGATGATGCTGATAATGAACACCTTATCTTTAGAGATGAATCATCACCACCTGATTATTATCTAAATGCACCATGAGTAGCTCAACTAAATTCAATTATTGGGGAGGATGAGAATGAAATAACTGTGGGTGAGGAAAATAATGTTAAAATAGAGGATGCAACTATTGTGAAAGAATATGTTGTTGTGCTTCCAGAAGATTTACCTAGACATGCTGTAGAACATGAAATTAAGTTTTCCATTGATTTAATTCCTAGATCAAGGCCCATATCGAAGACCCCTTATAGAATGGACACTCTAGAATTAGTGGAACTAAAGAAACAACTAGATGGATTGAGAAATAAGGGATTTATTTACCCTAGTGTTTCTCCATAGGGAGCCCCTAGAATTTCTTTAATAATAAAGATGGATCTATGAGGATATTCGTTGACTACAGGGAGATCAATGCTATAACAATAAATAACAGGTATCCCCTACCTCGCTTTGACGATTAATGTGACCAATTCATGGATCCCAATAATTTTCAACGAGTGACCTTCAATCTAGATATCATTAGTTTTTTGTGAATAAGGAATACATTCTGAAGATAGCATTTGAAACTAGGTACGTGTATTACAAGTTTACAATAATTCCATTTGGATTGACTAATGCACCCTCTATCTTAATGGATCTAGTGAATAGAGTTTTCATGGAATATCTCAATGACTTTTTAGTTGTATTTATTTATGATATCTTGGTATACTGAAAATACTATGAAGATCATGAAAATCACATGCGCATTATCTTGAAAACTCATAGAGGACATGGATTATATGGGATGTTTAGCATGTGTGAATTATGGCTTCAGGAGATTTATTTTCTTGGACATATTGCATCTAATGATGGAATCTCTATAGATCCTTCAAAGACAAGATCAGTCCATGAATGTTTAGCACCTACGGGTATAACTGAGGTATGCAGTTTTATTGGTTTAGCAGGTTATTATCGGCATTTTGTCTATATTTTTGCCTGATTGGCCAACCCTTTATCCAAGCTCATGCATAAAGGGGTTAAATTTATGTGGAAAAAAAGGTGTGAAGAATTTTATGAATAACTAAAGATAATATTAGTCAATGATCTTATATTGGCTCTACCATCGGGGAATGATGGGTTTGTTATTTATAGTGATGCATCGAAGAATGGACGTGGTTGTGTCCTTATGCAAAATGATAGAGTTATTGCCTATGCATCACGACAGGTGAAAATTAATGAGAAAAACTATCATACTGATGATCTTGAGTTATGGGAAGTAATCTTTTCTTTGAAGATATGGATACATTATCTCTATGGTAAAAAATTTGAGATATATACCGATCAAAAGTGTTTGAAGTATATTTTTTCACAAAAAGAACTCAACATGAGGAAAAGATGATGGCTTGAACTACTCATAGATTATGGTTTCACGATACACTACCACCCAGGGAAGGCAAATAAGGAGGAAAATGCATTGAGTATAAAGGATCATGGGTTTTGGAACAAGATGAGTGTTAAAAATGATCCTATATAAATGGATTTAGTAAAGATGGATATGGGAATCACCATGGAAGGTGAAACATAAATACTTTTTCAAATGGTTTCCAAAAAATCATTACTAGAAAGGATAATGAATTCTTATACTAGGGATGAAGAGTTTCAACAAATGATTAATATTTTGAATGATGGGAGATTGAGTGACTTTTTATATGAATATGATGTTTGAAATTTTGGAAGAGAGTTTGTGTTCCTGATATACCTGACCTGAAAATGGAATTTTTAGATGATTATCATAGCTCCTATTTCTCTTTACACCCTGGGAGAACCAAAATGTATAAGGATTTCAAGGAAAAATTTTGGTGGGAAAACATGAAGAGGGAGTTGTGTCAAGATGTATGGTTTTTCAACATGTGAAAGCTGGAAGGAAATAGCCTGGAGGAGTCTTGCAACATCTTCCCAAACCTGAGTGGAAATGGGATAATAACACGATGTAATTTTTCATGGTACTACCAATGACTCCTAGAAGGAATGATGCAATATGGGTCATTGTTGATTGTTTTACGAATTCATCTCATTTTCTTCCTATAAGTGAAGATTTTCCACTTGAACGTCTAGCAAGTCTATATATTAATGAACTTGTAAGACATAATGGAGTACCACTATTGATTGTTTCTGATCATGATCCCCATTTTACATCAAGATTCTAGAAAAGTTTTCCGAAAGCCCTGGATACTAAACTTAGTTTGAGCACTTCCTACCACCTCCAAATTGATGGAAAATCAGAACAGACTATTCAAACCATAGAAGACATGTTGAGATCATGCTCACATAACTTTCATGATATGTGGGATAAATATTTACCTCTGGTAGAATTATCAAATAATAATATCTTCCATTAAAGTATTCATATGTCACCATATGAAGCGTTATACGGAAAGAGATATTGCACACCAACCTGTTGGGATGATGTTGGTGATAAAACTCATAGGCCCAGAACATGTGGATGAAACGATGTAAAAGGTGAAGGTAATCCAAAACCACATCAAAGCATCCCAAAGTAGGCAGATGAGCTATGTTGACAACCGAAGGAATGATTTGGAATTTCAGGTATGAGATCATGTTTTCTTTAATATATCACCATGGAAGGGTGATATACATTTTGGTAAGAAGGGTAAATTGAGTCCCAGGTACATCGGACCTTTCGAAATCTTAGAACTAATTGGTGTTGTAGATTACGGTTTAGCAATGCTTCCAAGTCTCCTCAAAGTTCACGATGTGTTCCACGTATCACTGTTGAGAAAATACACGCCTGATCCAACAAATGTACTCACCTATGAGGAATTAGAACTGAAACTCGATATTTCTTATTGCAAAGAGCCTGTCAAAGTTCTTTGATACAAGATATAAAGTGCTGAGAAACCGGATAACTCGTCTGGTAAATGTTATATGGAGAAACCATAAGATGGAAGCGGCGACATGAGAACCCGGGGAACTAATGATTAAGAACCACCTGTGTCTTTATACGTAGTAATTCTATAGAAATTTTGAGGATGAAATTATTTTATGGGGGATAATGTAACACCCCAACCTTCCACGGTACGCTTATCTTTGATTAATACAGTAGCGTGTGCTGTGCGCAACATCGAGTTCTCACACACCACAACCAATCAAACTAGCCATTATGAATAGTAATACCCACTTTTTAAAATTTTATAAATTTTACCTTTCAAATGAACTTCATTTTTGGATTTGAAATATTGAAATTATCTTAGGGTGAATTTATTGTATTTTTCTGAAAACATACAAATTTTGATGAATAGTTAAAAACACAGAGTTATTGGTTAAAACCAAATTTTTATTTATATAATTAATTATAATATATAAATTTATTTTTGGTCAAAATAGATACATAATACCTATATAAGAATAATTTAATTCATTGGAGTCATTTAATAATATGTTTAGATATAAAAAATTATTATTGAACCTTTCACCGTCTTTTACCCACCTCCTAGGAGAATTTGAAAATTCACATAAAACATAATTTTACCGCTTCTGTGACTACAATTTCAAAAATCTGAGATACACGGTTGATATCAGTAAGTAAAATTTGGTTCAATAAGTTGAAAATAATTTTTGGTGAATAGTATGTTTATACTTTTATTTACCACGATTAAAATTAAATAAGGTAATAAAGGGTAAAAATGATATTATTATTACCCTAACGCATGTCCTAATTCTATTAGATAAGTATAATTCTACCAAAAAAGTATTAATAATAAAATATGAACCTCTTTGGTCCACTTGGATTAGATTATGACATTTATTATTATTTAATTCAAGGAAGAGTTAAAATATTTAAAATCAAAGTTGAATAACTAAAACATTTTTAGTATAGGGTTATAATGAATATAAAGTTGACTATAAATATTCATTATAAATTTAAAACTATTTCCTATGTAATGGTAATTCATTTATATTTTGTAGACATTAACAAATTTAATTAATTTATGAAACATTGATGATGCAATAATTACCAAATTAATGAAATATTAAAATAATTGACATTATAAATATCCAAATAAATGTATTTTCAGAATTTTTATGAATTCCAATAATTTTCTAGGATAATATGACATATTAGGGTTGGTTATATGAATTCTATTCCTAAAAATATAAGGTTCGGCGAAAACAGTTATATAATGATAGGTGTATCATTAATGAACCACTAGGGGTTCTCTTGGAATTATGTAGTATATTTATTTACCATATAATATAAAAATATGGCAATGATATAATTAGTCTTATGGAGGATGGCGAGCACTTAGGAAGCTAGGGTTCGAGAATGGCCTTCATAGGCGGTGATGGCCTTCGAGCTGATCCCTCCTCCCTTGGTGGAAGAGGGATTTCCGTATTCCTTTAGTGATCGTCGATTTCTCCCATTCTCAAAACCTGATCTCTTGCCTTCGTACCAAGAAATTTTTTTCTCCCCCATTTTTGCTGAGTTACATGAAGGGATTCTGCAGCTCTCAGTCATGGCTAGTGAGTTCAACGATGCTTCGTCCCTACTGAGTCTGACCTTGATAGATCACTTCAAGCAATGACGTCCACCAGTGTATTGCTTTGATTGATTTATCTTCAGTTCATGGAATCTACAGAAGCATGACACTATGGGTCTTCTTGATTCAAAACACATAATGGTTCGCTTTGAGTTGGAGGAAGATTTAATCCTGGCCTCGTCCTATGCCCCGTGTATCTGTGATGATTATTGTTTCCTACTCTTCCGATGGTCCTACAACCATCATATGAAGCATGATTCCTCGACTATGACAATCTGGGTAAGATTTCCAGAACTACCACTTCCATTTCAAAATCCTTCCATCATATGCATGCTGAGAAATCTTGTTGGTCGTTATTTGTGCTCGGACAACAGAACTAGGGCAGTTTCCCACCCGATTTCGCCGAGAATTTGTGTTGAAGTAGACCTGTTGAAATTTCCGGTTAGGTCAATATTCAATGATGTGAGTGAAGAATTTAGATGTAAAAAAGTTTGTTGTTTTTGAATTCTGGTTTGAGTACTACTCTTGGTGTATTATAGTCAGGCACTTGAGGGAGGATTTCAGAGGTATGAGGGTGGTTCTACGAGTGGATTTGGCTCCAAATGTTGCAGAGGTGGTGGACTAAAAATCTCAGTAAGGGAAGTAGGACATGGGTAAGGGAATTTGGACAGAACCTTGTCCTTTGGGTACCAGTACACTATATAGAAGACGAATGGGGGAAGTGAATGAGTTTCTAAACCCGAGGGTTGATGAGGTGTTTGGATGACTCCAGAATGATCTTGGGGTGTCTCATGCAGGAGGTTTGAAGACTGCTGTGAAGCAGGCCATCCAATCTGTTGGGGTAACCAGTGGCCAAGAACTGGAGCCAGCGGGGGGTAGGAATGCTATGGACAGATCTGTTATGACCCCACAAGCAGGGGCTTCTGTGGAGGAAGCTGGTGGTTGGGTGAGGGAATCTCCTGGGCTGAAGACACATCATGTGCATTAGGTGGAGTGTATTGAAATCACTAACTGCTTCTCTGGACTGGTGAATGATGAACTGGAAGCAGGTCAGGATCAGATTTCTCTTGGTTTGTCTACTGGACGGATGACTGTTGAGGCTATTGAGTTGCAGGACAACGTGGTGATGGGTCTAGTACTGGTTTGTGATCAGAATGATAGCAAGAATGAAGAGGTGTATCGAAAGGGATCTGACCTTTTTGCTAAGGAATTGGATCATGGAAAAATCTATCATACTGGTGGGGATTCTCCATGGATTGATGGCGGTAATTTGCGGGTTGGGTTGAATTCTCAAGACGCTGTTCTTGGAGAAGGATTTTTTGTAGACAAGGGTGCTTGTTGATCATGAGAATGGGATGTAACCACAGTGTTTAGCACAGATTAACATTAATATCCACGTTGAGTAGGAGCAGGGTGTGAATAGAGGCTACTAGAAGGTGATAATACTTGGTAAATGGGGGGAAGTATATGATAGTGAGAAGAAGAATTATGGCCAAGGCCGAACTTCGTTTAGTGATGTTGTGCAGTATGGAAAGAAGGTTGTGGCAGAGAATGAGGGTGTTGTGACTGCCCCACCATGAAGAAGGCAGCGGAAAGATTACTCTTCTAAGCCAAAGCCGATGTCTACCAGATCATCTATTAGTAAATGTAAAGGGATGAATTCTTCTGAGGAGTTTTTGTATTTTGAAAAAAATAAATCATAGAAGAAAGTATTCGAATATTCTGAAGCAGTATAAATGTTCATAATGGGAGTCATCTACCGCAGATGAGGCAATTGATCATGGAGATGGCGACGGGTATGATGACAGGTATGGATTCTAACATGTAGATGTATTATCTTGTTTGTAATTCTTTCCTGCTGAACTTTTTATTTATTTTAAAAAATGGTCAGAGACATTTTCTCTGGCAGAGCTTTTCTGGTATAAAAATACAAAGAGACCTGGAAAATGTCATACTATTTAACTAATAGTTAAATCTAATAGATAAGGGTAAAATAGTGACCCAAACCTATCTAAAACGTATTGGTTGAGTGGTTTTCTACCTATCCCCACCATAGCCTTTAAATAATTCATTTTCAAGCGACGAGAAAACAAAAATTATTTTATTATAAAATAACATTTCTATCATTTCCTAAGGTTCCCCTCACCCCTATTATAAAAGGGAACTCCCCCTTCATTATAATTCACACCTTCAAAACCATTTGGCTCGGCTAAAACCTAACCAAATACTATCTCAACAGTCCTCCCCTCATCGTATAGGCCTTCATTTAGTCATAAATCCAACATATGGGGACCTTTTGATCAAATGAAAAGGAAGAACCCGAAGACGAGGTAAATATCTCACCACCTCTCTCAAGTTAATTTCTTCTTCCACTTCCTTTTTATTTGTTGTGTCTATTCTAAAGTAATAAATATTGTCTCTTCTATATATTTTTATGTTATTATAATTATGTTAAAACAATATTCACTTTTCTATCCATCTTTTTAATGACATGTCACCATACGTACGTACGTACAACTTACCGTCTCCACATCGTGGTGTAATTGTTATTCAACAAATTATTATTTGGATGGTTATAATAATGATGTGTAAATGATGTAAATAATATATATAACATGATACTGATTCATTATATATGATATAACATCCAATTATAAATTATTTTAATATCAAAACATTGATATTATCGCTCGTGTGTACGTACGGATTACGGTCTCCATGAACGCGATAAGATTCATTTTCCATCTTGTCCATTCAAGACTAATTTACATTTGATGATTAAAAATAATGTTTAAGGACTTTATATAATTCTGGATATGAATAATATACAACCTATTGATAACAAACACGTCTTATGTAACAAAACATATAAAAGAAAATGAGTAAGTGAACACCCAAAATGACAAAAATACTAAAATATTATTAACAAAGCAATATTAAAAGATAATATATGATATAATATTAATGTATAAGATTCTTTTGTAATTTAATTACAATTAATTCAGCATTAAACATGAGGATAACCTACCCTTGACCAAGTATAAGTACAAGGTAAGGGTTAATTTCACAATCTCATTACTATCTGAGGTTGTTTTACGTAAGTATCTCTTCGGACCACTTTATAATCAACATCCATGTTTCTTAAAAATGTATTTCAAAACACTTTTAATAATTACTAAAAAATGGGTTAATGTCATTTATACCCTTATATGTTTTGAAAGGAATCATTCCATCATTCTTCAAACAATTTACTTTTTAACCATTTTGACAAATTTAATGTAAGAATGTTTTTTAACTTATACGGTAGGTGCGGCTATTTTCTACCATTATAACATCATAGAAGCTTAACTTACAATACTATACGAATATTTTCAAAATAAATGTTTTCTTTATAATTATGTGACACTGAAATGATTTCAAAATAGAAAGAGATATTTATATAAAAAAGGTTTTGATTTCATCTATGTCAACATCCTTTGAGGGATTTTTAGATTATATGAAGTTGATTTATTATGATACCAAAATTTCTTATTGTATGGAAGGTTTTGTGATATGTTTGACTATGGGTGTTATATTTTTATACCATTCATGGTTTATGGTTAAAGTATTGACATTTTGTATGCGAGTTTTAATACGAATGTTTATGTTATATTACAAAATTTTCATATGAGGAATGTGTTGGACTTAGTAAGTGACGGGTGGAGCCCGCTATAGCTCTTTAATGTATCGGTAGGTCTCATGAGGCAACTAGACATGGAATTGGATGAGTTAGTTCCCAATTTGTTATATTGTTTTTTCTGAGGCCTTAATCATTTTTAGATGTCTTAGCCAAGGCCTTGACAAAATGTTTCAGACTGTCTGACATTATACATTACCTCATTATGAAAATAATATTTATGGTTCTTGTGGTCATTTGACTAGTAGAAATACCCATGATAATGTTTGATTATGTCATTATTTACTCATCTTATATTCCTACCATAAAATTATTCATGTTTATTATTGGTAAAGGAAAGTGGTTTCAATTATTCACCATGCATCATATTTATGTTATCTTCTACTGTAGTTCTTACCCTTACTGAGCTTTTGAGCTCACCCCTTTCCTATGTTTCATTTTCCCATGATATGAAGAATTTAGTTATGAGTGACTTGTAGGCATGATCTAGTAGGCTTGGATGTTCCTAATGAATTAAATTCATGTTGTATTTCTTTTCAAGTTGTAATTTTGAACTTATGTATGAATCTTGTTTCCAATAATACTAAACCGATCGGTCTTCAAGACATGATTTCTTTTTGATTATGCCAATGTTATGTAATAATGCACCGAATCTGTGTAACTGGGTTCATGACGTTATACATAATATCTAAATATCATGATTTAATATAATATATTTATTTCTAATTCTAAAACTAATCATTGTATACAGGAAAATAATAAACTAGTGAAAAAATAATGAGAAAACCCCACTCTCCTCCACTATAAACACAACCCATGAGCACCACTACTCCTAACACATCATAATGTTTAATTGTTATTCAATTATGACCCAATTATCTTCCCAGGAATCTTTATAACATTAGATATCCATTGTAGTAATAAAAAAACCAAATCCAATCCCATTGAATACGATATCAAATAGAATGAATTCAGGAGGTAAAAGCCTCTTTCAGTTTCCTTTATTTTTTCAATTTTGTTTTTTATAATAAAATCACCACCTTATCTATAAAAAATGATTGTTAATTCTAGTATCTTACATATATTTTAAATTTCATATGAAAATTGTATATCCTCCATCAATTCATTTATATTCCTCTATTTATTCTTGAAATTACAAATCATCTATGAGGTTCCTATTTACAACATTTTTGGACGATGTGTTTTCATTTTCAATTACACCATCATGGATGGTCATAAAACTATTAATATGGTTAAAAAATATTATCAAATATTTATTATATAGTAGTAAATTTTTTGTACAATTATATATATAAATGTGTCATTAATTAGTAAATCAAACCATGTTCATGATGATAAAAAACTGCCAAATAATATAAATGATTAACATTAATATTACATCTAATGAATGATCCTAAAATATAGAAACAATAGATATATAAGACCCTTTAATATTCTCTATGTTCAATAATAACATATAATTTAAATTTTTAGTAATATTTCCATTTAACATTATTTTCCATTCATGAATACAACTACCATGATTATGAAAACAACGGACATAAATGCCACTGATGGATAAAATTGTATCTTATAACTCCCCAAAAAAGACCAAAAAATGAACCTAATTAAATTATAATAATTCTAATTTTTTTATAAAAATTTACAAATTATTTTACATAATGGAGTAAATTTCATTATCTTGGATATTATGTACAAGTGTCGAATGCATTTTGAAAATATTATGGGTTTTCTCATCTCACATTTATTTCTCTAAGATATACCTTCTTCACCACTATAAATTGTGTGTGGTTTTTTTATACATCACACTGATTTATAATATCATTCATCATGTTATACTAATTGTGTTCAATTTTTTATTTTATTATAATTAATTTTATGGGGAATATGGTCTAGTTGTTTGAAAATTGGTAAGTGATTTTCCCCAAATGTCCATTTTTCATCCAAGATACACATTTTAGTTCTTTACACCAGTGTATTTATTATTTAATTTTATATAAATCTTATAAATTATATATATATGTTCAAAACATATGGATATATATCATTTAATCTATATTTTATGGTGAAGAACATGTTTTATAGGGTCCCCTTCTCAATTCATCACAATAATCTAGCCTAAGTAACATTAACTTCTTGATTTCTTAACCATTTTCAAGTCCACTACATAATATATTGAAATCCCACATTATATTTATAAAAAACCTTAATTTATCATTACAAAATATCTTTTTTCATTAATTATTTTATTATAAAAAATTATCCATTTTTATTTTTTAGGAATAATTTAGTGTTTTCCCTTATTCCATAACAAGGAATCTAATTCTTAATGTTTCTTAAAAACATTTTTTACATATTTTTACCATAGATGGAAGTAATATTTTCCTATAATATAATTCCATTATCCCTCTTGTTAATTTTCTAGTATTTACTTGTTCATAATCTGATTTTATACAATTTATTTACCAAAATATGACATCTTTATTCAAAGAATAAGGGTATTTCATTGAGGATTTTCTCAGTGATTTTATTATAGTACATCTATCTATGATTACTATTCAAATATATCAATGTGATATGGGAAAATTGTAAATAAAGTTATGTTATAAATCAACATATGGGGAATTCGTGGGACTCAGTATGTGATGAGTGGGTCTCAGTCTAGCCCCTTGATTCATTGATTTCTCTCAAGAGACATACTAGAATAGGTTTTGGCCAGGGATATAAACATTTATGAATATTTCAAGGAAGAGGCATTGATGATATATTTATGATTTTCAGAATTATGAATTTCTTCATTATGGTATTATTAATTGATAATCCATGTGATTATATAGCTACTAGAATATTCATGGTAAAGTTTCAATATTATATGAATAATTGTATTTAATTATTAAACCTGTTTTTATTCCTACCAAACTACGATCATGTTATTAATAAATGTAAATGGTTTCTATTTAAAACCATTAAAAAAATTCAATGATTTGTATGTTAGATTTAATTTTATTAATTACAAATTTTTATCATTAGATCTCGTTATATTCTTATGTTTTCTTTTTTTTCCAATATGTGAAGATGTATATTATGACTGATATGATTGGTTATGCTAGGAGAATGATTGTTCACTTAAATGATATTATTTGATGTATTTTATGATTAAATATAGAATTTAATTTTCCTATATAGAATCTAGAATCCTAAAATGATAAACTGATCAATCCTTTCGGATCTGAGTCTTGTATCAATTCTACTATAATAATGTAAGGTATTTACTAGGAGATACTGGTGTAGGGATATTTATAGAATATCATGAAAATTTTCATCCATTCTTTTCTATTTTGTAGTCTATATCCCTTGAGTTGATCCATGCTAATGATATGGGAATTGTTTCCTAGAATCACCTTGTCTACTGACATGATAGAAATATGTATCATAACTCTAAGTAAATGAATCAAACATCATAGAAGACACCCTTAGTGTAATAAGTTTTCATATTTCCCCTGCATCACTACCCTTCTAGAGTGGGTTCCTATAGAGCCGCTATTGATGTCATATCCATCCACATGTTCCACACGTTACATGTGGTCAAGGACAATCAATATGAACATTTCCTGACCCTACCACACTAATGTCATCGACCATGGGTAAAATCATGTGTAACTGATTATTCCTCCTGGAAAATATTATTTACAATACATTGACCTAAAATATCATATAAATGATTTATAAATTTGGAAGAAGTACCCAATGAAAATTCCACAACGACAATCGTTCCTCCAGTGGACACGAACATCAACTTCACCTCAGATATGAGTTCCAGATCCACCACCTCCGCAAACATCATTAAACTAAATATTTTAAAATGGAACATAGTATCATAATTAGGAAAATTATGAAAACATCTTTCCATAGTTGTCTCATCCCCTACCAACACTGGTGAATTGAGTCTTATGTCCATAAAGTGACCAAAATAGTCTGTTATGGACATACTCTATTAGGCTAGAGACATGAACTCGTCTTCAATATGTTATCTTAGTGTCTATAAAAAAGTTATTTAAGAACATATCCAAACATTCTTTCCATTACATAGAATCTCCATGTCCAATATGATCTTGAATATCCCACTAGTTATTTCTAAATTCTAACAGATTATAAGTTTCCAATGTGATCATCATATTAGTATTAGTCTATAAATGGACACATATATTGAGTATGGAATAAATACAAGGCTCTCTTTTCTTAGGTCCACCCACTTCAATGAATTTTTTAGGGTGTTGTAACTAAAACAAAATTGTTAGGTTAAAATTACTCCCCATATCATTCATTTCGTCACACTCCATAAATGGAATTAATGGAGCAATGTTATCATGAAATTTCACTCTTTATCCTTAACCCAACAATATTAGTGCCTCAGGTTCCACTATTAGTGGATCATATCTTCCCTAATCATCCTCACAACCTATTAACAGCCATCATCAGGGGGGATTTACGCTCAATGAAAAACATATTTATTAGGACACATAACATATTATTTAACATTTAATAAGAGGGATTCTCATAATTCTATAAAAGTTTGTCGACATTTTATCCCCACACTATCAAAACAGAGGCAATATGACTCCCCTAATCCATAAATAATCTAAGAGAAGGTTATAAAAGGATCAAAAAACATTCCCAACTCATGTTTCTCACTAGACACCCATTTTTATCAATTTTAATTATTTTAATATTTTCAATTCATTAATATGTTGTTTTTTTAGTTCAATTGAATAATCAGGAATGAAAATTTTAATATAAACAACTACCCAAAACATGTTCATCCATGCGTGCCTAAAAAATGATACATGTAAAAATAAATCTGAAGTTCCTATAAGAATGAATGCATACAAAAATATAATGTCATATTGGATGAATAGTAAAATCATAGAAAAAAACGAAAAAAATCACATCACACAAGAAGTGTATCACCAATGATGAAATAAAATCCAAATTTAATCGCACAAATCAATAGAAATAGTCACACCCCTAGAACATGGATTTCAACCCCCACACATGGTTTAACTGCTCTCATGCAAAATATCTTAAATAAGGATCAACACATCCTAGTCTTTTATATACCAGTTCAAAAAAATAAAAAAAAATTAAAAGAAATATCCTTTGTTACCAATTTGTAACGTCCATACCTTGGTTCCCCACACCGGTGATCTGACCTGGTCCGTCACATAACCTCAAGTGTGCTTCTCTACATGTTAGAGGCTTCCGAATACCAGTGAGGGTCTAATACATATCATCAGGGGGAGACCATTCCCTCATTATCAATATACCACAATAGTAAAAATTAGCATTCAATAACAAAATTAAAATATCCAATAACCATTATAAATCCATAACTATAAAGAACTGATAATGCATGATGAATAAGAATAGTAAAAACAATATCAAAAACTAACATTTGATATTTCCAACAATAATAAGATCCAAGAGTATAATTCAAAATCAATATATATTCACTGATAACATCACAAGTGGGCCTCAACACCATTGTAGTTCCCTTGTCAATGATCCATCAAAAATCAACTAGTTAGAGTATTCTATTTTCCCATATTCTACTGTAATAACATGAAGTCTATTATGGCACCGATTCGGTAAAACAAGTAGGTTATAAGAACAACTCAATAGGGTACCACAAGTGACATCTAAAACAATATCATGTCAGTAATAGTTTATTTTTATGTATAATGAATATGGTAGAATTCATAAGTAACGAGTAAAAAATTTATTTTATTCCTTAATTACACATATAAATATATGTGTTCATGATGACACGTGTACTATTAATACCTTCTCTGGCCTATGACGGAGTTTGATCTATCATGAAGGGATATCAGAGATCACAAAATTGTTGTCATCATTTATCATTTAATTCCAATTCAAATACCAACAAATCAGAACCAAATTCTAATTCCAATATCTTGGTAATATAACATTGTGTCTAACACCCTATAGGTATTTGGATCACATGTAAAAATCTCAAACCTCAATGTATCATGGTTATATAGATCATTAGTCGTATTATAACTATTAGTATGACATATTGGTATTTGGAGCATTAGTTCGTGAACCAAAATTGATATAAAATATTGGTATTAGGATCCCTTGTCCTTCCCCCACAATCTCTATCACATATGGGTATTTGGAGCCTCAGTCTCTATCTTATAGTCCCTATCACATATGGGTAATGGATGCCTCAAATCCAATCCCATACTGACTCTCACATCTGGGTATTTGGAGCCTCAGTTACTATCACTCACTCATTGTCACATATATGTATTTTGATTCTCACTCCCTTTCCAAAAACTCAATGTGACAAATATAAAAAATATCAAAACATAACAAAAATTAAAAAAAAATTACATCAATTTTATGCATAAATAACTTTCATATTACACGTTTTCATTAAAGTGTACCATTTCAATTTATAACAACCAACAATATAATTAATTTCAATCACAATAATTTATATGAACAATTCACTCTAAAAAATATCAACATTCAAATAAATTATTACATAACAATTCATGGATATGAAAAAATCATATCATACCCATTAATCAATCAATTTACAAATCAATCAACAAATAAATTCAAAATTCCAATAAATTAAACAATTCCATGGCCCAATTATCCAATCAATTTCATAATCATTTGTCAATAAATTACAATTTCCCCAATTCAACCAAATTCAATATCACATGATAATTTAATTTAATCAATTAAATTTTGGATTCAATTTTCCTATAATAGAAATTGAAAATTCAATGTCACATACGAATAATTAAATTCAATGTTTGGGGTTTTTAATTTATACAGTCATCCTCAATATCAATTAAAGACACTTCCAAATATAAATCACCAAATTTAGGTGGAACAATCAATTTAGAAAGAAATAATGAGATCTAAATCCAAATACTAAATCACAAATTGAATGAATTATTATCTATCAAAACCTAGATCATGATTCATCACCAATGGTGATAACATACCTCAAAAGATGAGAGAAATATTGGAGAGTGAGAGGAACTCTATCATAATGATATCTCTTACCTAGAGCGGTGGAGATTCATAAAATGGATCTTTATTTATCCACGAATGGGGATTAAAAACCCTTGGAATCCTACTTTTAGACATCTAAAATAATATTAATGAGTTGGTGTCAAGCAGGGGTGTTTTGTGATATAGGAATTGGATTCCTGAAATTTTTATTTATTTTTTGGGTTATTTTTTCATCTACATCGTTAACTATATATGTCTAATGATTCAGCCTAATTTTGTGCCTCCACCGATGGTTTTCATGGTTACAACTATCAGATAATACAGTTAGAAAAATAGTGCACCAGTCATGTGAATCCCCTCCATAGGGTTCACATAGTTGTTTTGTTAGTATGCATGGTTTTGTAAAAATGTGAATGAATCATGACCTGTCTATCTTCCTTTTAAAATTATCTTTTTTCACCCCAAGACAACCCAAATTAAAACCCAACCAAAATGCACTAAAACTATATTAATGAGTACCTATAAACGATTCTAATCATTTATGTTAATCTTTCATATATAAAATATATTATATTATGGGAATAAAGTAGTTATTCATACTATAATATTTTAGTGGATAAATTTTTTCATTACTAACCCACTATGTTTGAGTTCTTATACATATTTTAATGAAATTTTTTATGTTATATGACTATTAAAATTTTAATTGATCATGTTCATTATTTTAAGATATTATACTTTTATGTCTTCATATATGTTGGACCACAATAGAATAAATGTCGATCTGTTATTATGTTAGTAAATCTTCGATTGTTCCATGTTCTATTAATACATTTAATTTCTCATGATCATATTTTATCACGTGATTATGAGTTTACAATTGATGAAATTATTATAATATTTTACATTACTATGTTTTTGAGTAAAACCATTTCTTATTTTTCCAATTACATGGGTTATGAAAATGAGAATAAACTAATAGATCCCTAGAAGGGGATCTAGTTTGTTCGGACTATATAAAGGAATTTTCATAATAAAATTAATCTTTATATAATCCTCAAAGACAATAAAATATTGGTTTCTATTATTTTTAAATCAGTAGTGAGAATTAATTTTTATTATATTGAAATATATTCATATTTCCCATGAGTCGTCTTGTATGGTATAAAATCAGAAAAAATAATTTTTTAAAACTATATATGGGGTTTCATGCTTGGGGTCTATCCATTCTTATTAAAGAATGTTTTTTTTATTTTATTGGGATTATATAACTAATTTTTTATGGTAAAGACTAAAAAATATAAAATAAAACAAAAACAATCCTAAATATAAAAAAATATCTGAATCTTTTTCCACTATCAAGAGTATGTGTTTTCATAGGAATTTTATTTATATCTTGTTACAAACAGTGAATTATAAGGAAGAAATTACTGTTAGGGTAATAATATTGTAAAATAATTATGTAGTATTATCATGAATTTCACTTGGTGAATGGAATGTGGGACAATCATTACACCTGATTTCACAAATCCAAGAGTTTATGCATTGGTTGATTCAAATGCTATTTATGATTGAATATAATAAATTCAAGTAAGATCTATTGATCTAATATATTACTAATTTGGATAGAGTACCTAATAAATTTATTAACATGAATACCAAATATAAATTCATAAAGATTCAATGTTAGATTAAGAAAATAATTTATGATTAAATTATTATTAGTATATATATTAATTTAATATATTTATTAAATTCATTATTTTTATTATTCAAATTTTTATTATTTATATAATTTTTTTGAAATGGAAAATTCATGATATAAATTTGGTATACTAAGAAATGTAGTGGTTTTCCAAATGAGAATCCAATTTTTAATGATGTTGGGGTTAAGAATATTTTTATTATAATCATGTTAAAATCATGTGTAATAATTATGAACATAAATATCAAAAATATATTATAATATCCAATTAATAATATGTAACAGTTTTTAATAAATATAATTCAATATATTCATGTCGAAATTAAAATGGAATTTATATTATACTGAGGATATGAAAACATTCACCTAATTTAATTCCTTATAGAAATAATAAAAATTTACCATGTCTGTATGAATTTTACATCAAACTTTTTATTATTAGAGAGAGATAAATAATTTTCATAATATATATGAAGCATTGAGGGCTCTATCTAATAATACCCACACAATTAAATAATAATGTGAATCTTGATCTCCAAATTTATGAATGTATAATCAGATTCTTGTTTAGGATAATACATTATATTTATAAGGTTTTCGATAATTACCAACTCAAAATATTGAAGATATGATGTTTTATTACCAGATACAATTTATTTTTGTATGATAATTAGGTCCTATGATAATTCTATGGGATTTTTCCTTGCTAAAATAATATTATTATTTTGTTATCTGAATTTTATGTCATTATGGAGAAAAATAGGTTATCCAAAATTTCAATCCTTATTAATTTTTGAAATGTTGAAATCACATTACATATTACAAATCTATTTATAAATATCTATCATTTCATGTCTAGTAAAAACATATCTAGGTAGATTTATTATCTGGGTTTTCATACAATGTCCTTACGGGTATTTATCTTAACCCATTTTAAAGAATCCCAATATTAGAAATCAGCTTATTATGAGGGAAATTATTTATTTTATATCTTATCCTATGATCATAAGGATGTTTTATAATTTTAAATTATATTTTCATTCATATCAAGCTTTATGTTTCCATTCTCTATTATTATTATACAATAATAAAAAATGAATGGAAGTAGTTCATTTAGGGTGAATGTAAAACCCCATGATTGTAGTATCATTTTATCATTAAATAAGTAATAGTTTTAATATATTTTTTCATTGTAAACACAAGATTAAATCAAATCAGGATTAATTTTATTGAGAGAAAACATTACAATGCATGATAAACATTAATACATAAAAATAATGCTATATTAAAACAAAAATCTAATATTTAATATTTTAATTTAATTAATATATATATATTTATATTTACTAATCACCAATTATCATAATAGGATTTATTAATAAATATTAATTAATCAATTTAATGAGTTTTTATTATTAATATTGAATTTTTAGAATGTAAATAATAAATTTCAATTGCATTTTTTGAAGATTATTTTATATAAAATTAATGTTTCTAAATGGGAAATTATTTTAAAGTTTTGTTTACATAAAATGACTCTAGATTAAAGAAGTTATTTTTTGAAATCTATTTATAAAATTTATAAAAAAATAATTTTACATCCATCCAATAGTTATTATTACTTTTTTGGTAAGAATATTTTTATTTTATGCCTCAAAATTCATTTAATTATATGACTGTTTTTTGTGATAAGTATATTTTTTTAGAAACAAAAAAATAAAAATGTTAAAACATGAGAATTTCTATTTTTTATATAAAAAATTTATTTACACCATTATAATTATTAGTTAACTAAAAAATAATAATAACATTAAATATGATAAATTAAATTTTCGAATAAAAATGGTTTTTTATCATATTCTTTGATTACATTAAAACTTTAAATTCCAAAATATAAGATTTTTAATTAGGAAAAATTTCTACAAGAAATATATTAAATTACAACATGTTTTTTAGATACCTTAGAAATACTTATTCTAGGTTAATTGTACAAATTACCATTTGTAATATTCCTTTGATTTTTATAACCTATATAGGATGTGATAATGATGAAAAAATTTGTAAAACTATTTCCAAGGAATGATATGTATTTTATATATAATATATATATTTAATAATATTATGTTAAATTCAAAAACATAATTTTTATTATTCATTGTCCAAGTTTTATTTTTTCTAAAACATTTATAAGTTTTATACAATTATATAATTAATAAAATTATTTAACAACTATTTCATGTTGAATAATTTTATTTATTTTTCATATATTTAATCAAAAAATATTTTTCTCACAATGGTAATTTTATTTTTATTCATATAAATAAGTTAATGGTGATCGAAAATGGGTTATCATGGTAAAAGATATTTTTTTAATAGTTTATTTTTTGGAAAAATAGAAACTAATACCCCAATAAACATCTATTATTTTTTAATAATATATTTAGATCTACCATGACATACCCTAATTCCATTATTGTTTTCTTTTGGAGCTTTGTGACTTCAATTGTTTATATATAATTAAAAATTTCCACCCCTCACACATGTAAAATGATCACTTCAATACCACTCATATATCAAACCATAGGCCTGTGGGTTCTAACTAAATATTACAAAATCCCTCTGTCAATAATTTATAAAAATTAGACATGTTTTTATCTATGCAACGGATGATCGATTAAATGCTTAATCAAATTTCCAATAGAGGCATCCAAACGATTAATATAAATATTCCTAATGACCAAAAATTCATTTCAATTCAACTATATGTTCTTCTATATAATATTAATTTATTCTAATAATTTTTATATAAATACATTAGCATTAAACTTTTATTAATGTTTTTTATTGGAATAATAATTTTCTAATATTCTTACAAACTGAACGAATAATTAATAAATTTCTCATGCATACATGTAGACTATATCCTCTAAGAACAATGTATTTTTTTATATCACAACCTTACTTGGTTGGTATTAAAAATTTATTTAATAAATATATATGAAATTTATGAAATAATTATTATTTAATAAAAAGAAATCTTGATCCACCTTCATTCCATTCAGTTAATTTAAAATTTAAAATGTTTCTTGTGCGTACGTACAAACCACTACCCTAATAGACAACAATTTTTAATCAAGATCATAGATATTTTTTTGTAACATTGAATATTATAGGTATATATTATATTAAAATGTAATTAATTTCACAAATTGTTTTCTAAATGGATGATTAAAAAATAGTCTATCAATATAAAGTAAATAGTTGATATTTGTATATTAGAAGAAATATTCTCATCATTGATTCCATCGTTATGAATCTTGGGTGAAATTAAAATATTATGTTATGGGGTGTTTATAAATCATAGTGTAACTTTTATTACAGTAATTTAAATAATATCATAATGTTGAATTTTTTTACTCATATTTTGGATTGATAAGCCCATCAAAAGCCCATCCAAATGGATAAAATTATTAACATCAAATTATGAAAATAAACTATGTGTTACCGATATATATGTATATAAAGATTGTAAATTTAGTAAATATAATGTATTATATATTATTATGGTTCCCAAATAATTTATTAATATGTTTATTTTTTTATACATGAGTGTATTATGCTTTCATGGATGAATATAGTTAATGTAATGGTTTCTTATTATAAAATATACCTCTTTAGCACATGCATCCTATTACGAGAATATTTGTTATTAAATAATGAATATACCACAACCTAGAAAAATTATATCAAGATAATATTTGTATATGTGGTATTTAAATTTCCTATAAAATTTAACTATATCGACATAATTCAATTTAAATGTTTCATAATACATCAGTGTTTTTTTATCAAATTTTCTTCATTAGGGCCTATTCAACATTCCCCAATTATTTTCATTTTTATGGTGTATATACAACCAATATATGTATTAATATAATAATAATTATTATATTCAATGTATTTAAAGTCCATATAATGTTTTCTAATTAATATCCATTTAATTCAGAAGATACATAATCGGGAGTGTTTTTATAAAACCATCTCTATTTCATTGAGTTATTAGATTTATTTTTCAAATTTATTTATCATTATTTTTGCTAAAAAAATTAGGCTATTTTATATGTAAATATATCATTATATTTTGGGAAAATTAAATTTATAATTAAGATATATATTCCAGATGAAATCGATTATCATAAAAATATATATTTTATGAGAATTAATCTCATCAGTTTTTTTGACTTTTATTCTCCCATATAAATATTTTTTCATTTAATGAATGATATAATTTAAGTTATTGAAATAAAAATATTTATTATCTCTTGTAGTCATAATACTTTTTCATTACCTATTTTTTGAATAAATTTACGATACTATTTAGGATATTTTTTTCAATAATGGTATTTTAAAATATTAACCATTTTTTCTCCAATGATCGTATGTTTTACCATCCACTACACATTTCCTCTAGAAAAACTCTCTTTCATTTTTGGGAAATTTTATTTATATTTTATTCTATATAATTAATGTATTGTTTCTAATATCAAAACCTCTATTACATATTCTTTCCTTAAATAATTTTCTTCTGGATATGATATATGATTAATTTCATAAAGAACATATATTTGCGTGTTCTGATGGATAAGGTCTAATATACTCTTACACTACATTTTTTAAGGTTTAATATCCTCTGAGATAGTTATGGTAATCATGTATTAATATTTTATCCAATATGGGAATCTTGAAGGTGTGTCTTCTCCATTATTTCATGGTAATCCATGATCAATTTTTACTATACTATATAATGTGAGATATAAAGTAATTCATACTCCACTATGTTATGGGAAATCAGATGTAAGTCATAAATCAATACGTTTCTCTAATTTGAATGTTATTTATACCCCCTTATTTTTTAGAATTAAGTGTTTATATATGATCCACTATTTCATTGGAAATAAGTAGTGATACATACTCAATAATGTTTCATTATCTATGCTTACTCACATGAATCATTACTAAATCATATGCCCAATTTTTTTCTAAGAATCCATATTGTTATGCAATTATTCAAAAGTTTTAAGACGTTTTTCAATCCTGGTCATTTTAGATTAAACGAGCTTATAATATGACAAATCAAAATCTCTTAATTTTTTATGTTATTTTTTATAGGATACTTATCTAACAATTATTCTTTCTATGAAGCATATTATTTAACTCTTAATGACATGTTTAAAAGTTATTCCTTAATAGAGATATTTTATATACACTTAGTAATTCTTTTAATTATTTTTGTTTTGATGGTGAGAATGAAGAGGGAAATTTATATGGAGATCTAGAATGGTCTAATTATGAAAAAATGTAAACAATTAAATTTTTATGTATTGTATTTTCAATGTGAATAAAAATTTTGGATATAAGTTTGTGTAATCATTTTTTAGATATATTATTTATATTATTGAAGTATGTGTATATTTTTTTTACACCACATTATGTATGAAGTCATGAAATTAAATAATTTTATATTATGAGAAGATCATGGAGTGTTTGAATATATTACATCACAAACTAGGTTGAATACAAAAGGAATATAACATTGTAAAGAATCTAGTCTCTTCTATATAAGAATTCTCCCCTCATTATTAAAGATAGTTTTTACTTTTTGAAAAGAATATTGATCATAAATTATTGGGTGAAAAATCAAAAAAGGGTGGCCTAAGAAAAATATGACTCCCTACCATTATGGACTCCCATATACGATTCATGGGAATTAATTTTCAATAATAAAAGATTCACAAATCGTGTAGTGTCCCTATGAGACCCTGTAAAAACACATTCCATGCTAACGAGATCCCTAGATCAAAGAAAAAATTAGTGGAATTTTTATTCCAACTATATATTGGTTTAGAGGACCCATTCTAAATGCACTGCTATATAGTATGGGTGTGATCAAGTCATCATGATCCTTGGAATCATTATTTAATATCCACCGTATAGATATTCATAAAACTATCCACTCATCTCCCATGTTAGGATACACAAACTATATTGTACGTGGTTGAAGTGTACTTATTTATATCTATCCCTTTATAGCCATCTGGGAGAATAAATCCAAAATAATAATATATTTCATTTTGAAGTAATTTCCACCCAACATATTTTAATGGTACATATACCACCATATTCAACCATCGTACATATATCTAAGGAACATCTTTCAATGATATGGTATTTCCTCCTATATTAGATTAAAATCGTGTATTTGAGAAATTGGAGTTGACTATTTTTTCATCAGACAATGTTATTGTGGATTGAATTATTCATTATTATAATCATAATTAATATTAAATATTATTAATAATAAATAATAAAAAACAAAATATTGAGAAAAAATACTGAGGAAAAGAATATTATCATATGTATAAAAAGTGGAACATGCAACAAATAGACTCCCTGTTAAATTTATACAAAAAAAACAATGATGTAAAAATATAATAAAAATAGAAATATTTTATAGGGCATGCTTTATTGGTCTATGTATTTTGTCAATCAATGATTGGGACTCAATATTGTGATAGTGATATTTACCCATCTCTACCACCTAATCTTCCTCTGTGGGGAATAACTTTTCTTCTCTGGAAGCATTGACTTCGTATCTAATCATGTTTTAATCAATAAAACATTGGTATTCTATTAATTATACATTTAAATAATTTAGTTCCAAAAATTTATTCATCTGCTATAGTTTCATTTTAATTGTCTTGTCATTGTTTCACAATCTATGACTCCTCTTGGTGAGGGATTACATGAACTACTATATCATAAGGATATATAAATTGCATGAATAATTCCACTCTAGAGTGATACCAGTAGAACATCTACCACTACAAAAATTAAAAATTATCTACTCAATTAGATCATGGAAAACTCGATAGTTAAATCAGTCATTACGATGAAATGGTAACACACTGAGAAAGAAAACGAAACAACATGCCTTGATACTCTATGAGAGTATTTTGTATAATAGTTAATATACCATTCCATAAATTTTTTTTTTGTTACTATTTATAAATGTTTGGGGATTTATGTCTTAGATCATAGCCTCTTAGATGCAATGATATATTTTAAGACCATGTGACTCAAAGAGAATATATTATTTTTACCCTTTAATATTTTCTAAATTAGGACAATTCCAGCCTCTGTTATATGTATAAATTAATTGAGGGGACAAAAAACCATCAATTGGGTACTCTACTTATGGTGGAAGGGTTGTAGGAAATATAAGAAGTATGTATGTGTTTGTGTTTGTGTTTGTGCCTATATATATATATTGTAAATACATGAATATTACATGTAATTACTTTATTATATATAATATTATGAGT
Organism: Viscum album; assembly: GCA_963277665.1. Classification (NCBI taxonomy): domain Eukaryota; kingdom Viridiplantae; phylum Streptophyta; class Magnoliopsida; order Santalales; family Viscaceae; genus Viscum; species Viscum album. Next base: position 1,252,015,413 of record OY728157.1, on the reverse strand, counting down.
CTGTGACAATTGACGGAACGTGATTCTGAGTCCCAGTGTACCCAGAATGATTTTCTGAACTTTTTTTAGGTACCTTCAGTAAACATGCGAGCAGGATTTTATAACTTTTGAACCAGTGCTCAGAATTAAAATATGATGACATTGTTGAACTCGGAGCACTGATATTCTCATAAAAAGACCTTCACCTTGACTGCAGTAGGTTGAGGGTGGAAGATAGTTTTTCAAATTTTGTGGAGGAAGAAATATTAAATAATTAAAATTGTATTTTTCTTTTGAAACATCTCTTTTGAAATTTTGGATGATGGGACCACCCGAGATAGAAAATCCTTCAAATGTGGATTCATGGTGGTGGGGACCACCTGAACCCCTCTTTATATGGGAAAACATCCAAATCATTAATTAATTAACTGTTCCATATTTTCGTAACAGCATCAAATTAATTAATTGCCAACTATAATTAAATTAAAAAACTTATATTAATTTTTTGGTTCCTCATTTCCATGGGGAAATCGTTGGAAAAGGGGAAAACATTGGAGATACTCTTCCACCAACAAAAAAACCTTCTCTCTAATGAAGAACACTCTCTACAACGAAGAACGAGGAACCGACCCTAAGCCCGGATCAGAAGCGCTTTTAAGAAGCAACAGATGCTGACGTTCCTCAATGACTTCATCTTCTACCTCTCGACTCCACCAAATAATGACATGGGAGGGTTTGTTTTTTTGAATACCTGTTACCTATTCCTAACGTTCTTTATAATTCAATAACAAATAATCCAATTGCTACCATTCTAATTTGAAGGGTGCAGGCTGAACAAAAACCACCCAACCTCTCTGAACACATGGTGAATTTTGATGGTCTTTAATTGATGGAGACATCCCGAGGAAGGTGAAATATTTTTGGAATGAGAAATGGGCCACCGGGGCACACCCGGTGCCCCGAAGAATGTCATCAGTTACCGTGCTAGTGACCGGAACCGGTGGATCTTGGCAGTGGTTGCCGGCACCGTCGACGGCTATGACGGTGGCAGAGGTGCGACCGTGCTACCAGAGAAAGGACATGACCCATCGGCCACGACGGAGCAAGAGCGGCTATCTGTGTAGAGTCTTCTGTGTGATGGGGGTGGCGGCGTGCATCTGCGTCGCCCAGTGTGCATGTGACGTGGCTACCATGGATGGGTGGTCGGCTTGCTACCGACCGTCAGTGATAGCGAGGCATAAACCTGCGCCTCTTGGAGGAGGGTCGGTCGTCCTGCCAGCCGCGAACCAGTGGGCCTCCCGGCATGGGCTGTGCAGAAAGGGCTGCCCACCGGCCTCCCAGTAGGGCACCCAGCGGGCTGGGCCGCACTGAAGGACAGGGCCATCATGCCGGACAGGGCCGTACCTAGTGGGTCGGGCTAGACCCAACTATCCGGGTCAGTCTGACCGTGTTAGATCGGACTCGGACCAGCTTCGACCCTTTTCGCTTTTTCAACCATAGCATTTGATATGTGCGTCCGTTTGATAAAACGTTAGGGGTCACATAAACCTTGGATGGAGAAGGGACTTTTGGTATAAACCACATGAGTTTTGGATAATTTTGGGGTATGGCTGGGTTGGATATGACACGAATTGAATCAGGCCCTCATGACCAAAAGGCCAATTACTTACACACCGGGAATCCGATTGACGCATCGTCTATTGCGTTGAGATCCCAATAATGTGGTGGTCCTTTTGGATAAATATTCATGGGGCTTCATGGTAGTTAGAGTATCATCCTATGGCTTGAGGAGAGGATCGTCCTGAAATCAATAAAGCTTAGTGTGGGAACCCTGTAGCTGGTTGTATCCTGAGAAAGGGATCATATGTGGTCTTACTTTGGGATCCTACATTGTTTTGTGTTCAAGTTTCTTACCTGGATCTTCTCTAGGAATACACATGGGACTACTCCAAGATCCTACATGGGTATGCTATATTAAAATCCTATGCGGGTTTGATTATTTAGGATCCTACACTGGTCTGATGATTTAGTATTCTATGTTGGTCTTCCTCTTAAAAAGAGTAAGAAGAATCAGTAGTTACATCTAATAATATATTCTAAAATACATAAGTTATAGCAGTGTGAGATGAGTACATACCTTCATAGTGATTCCTTTGTAGTTTTCTTCTATGTGGTGTACCTTTTTGGTACATCCCTTTGTGGTGATACCTTTTTGGTATTCTTATATGTGGTATTACCTTTGTGGTACATACCTTTGTGGTGTTACCTTATTGGTATTCTTTTCTTCGTGGAACAGTTCAGTTTTGGGATAATGAGTTTGGCCTTGTGCTTCCTCATGAATGATATGAGTATACTTGATAACATTGGTATATGTATGGGAATATATCTATGTAGGGTTTTCAGTTGTTTTCATGCTTTTGGTTTATTCTTTGTGGATTTTTGTGAGACCTTTAGGGTCTCGGGTTCCCTTCTGAGTATCGCTATACTCACCCATGCATGGGCTACGCCCACACCTTGTTGTGTTTGGTTCTGATGACGAACAACGCTAACTAAGGACGAGAGTACCAGGACTGGAGGTAGCTCACAGGTGAATAATAGATGAGGCATACCATAGAGATGACTATTCGAGGGTTGTGCCTACCCTTCAGGTTAGATCTTTGGTGGCAGTTCACAAGAGCTATTTTAGTTTACTTGTATGTTTTAGTTTTCTGTACTTTCCAGTTGGGCTTGTATTTTGACCCCTTTTTCTTACCATACACACACTTTTTACTATAATGTTTACTTGTGTTCATATCATTTTGTGTGATTGGTTGTGTGTGATTATAGTTTACAAAGTCAATGCCTTCCTGGTTTTAGGGAATAATCTATTCGGTGTTAGTCGCCAGTCCTTGGTCTATGGAAGGCGGGCATGATATAGTCACAACACGAGCCCTGGAGGAAAGGTCGTGAAAAATCGGTATCAAAGGGAGGTTAAACTATAGAACATTGGATTTTGATCTTTTAATAGAAATAGTGTTAAGTGTAATGAGTGTGGTTATCAGTTTATGGAATCCAGTGTTGTTGTGGCGATATATGTATCCATACACTAGGACCCGAACTACTGATTCCTAACTCAGTTCACGATAACATTGATTGTGTGTGTGTTAAGAAAATTTTTCTTTTTGAACATTTTGAGTCCGCTCACAAGGTATAAATTATTGACCATGGTGAACTTATTTCATTTCAGGATTCCTCCACGCAGACAACCTGCTAGGGTTCTAGGTAGAGTACATGATGATATCCCACTATGTGACGAGTCCTCGGTGCAGGGCCCTCTTTCAGTAGAGGCACCAGTGGAGGCACCAGTGGTACCATTACCTGTTGGGCCCCCGATTCCACCCTCTCTAGTAGGAGAGATTGAAGGCCACTTGAGCACGTGACACGAGTTCCATCACCCGGGGCTACCCAGGATCAGGGGTGAGACAAGCCCAAAGGTGGGCGAGGATTTGATGGAGTCCATGGAGAGAGTATTCCAACTTGTAGGGACACCAGCATACCTCATGGTGATCCTTTCAGCCTAACTTCTACAAGAAGAAGCTGGAAAATGGGGGAACTTGATGCTCTATGTTCACGATGGGGTGAAACATTTATGGGAAGAATTTGAGAACCTGTTTTAGGAAGAGTTTTTCCCAGCGAACCTTCGTGCAGTGCGCATATAGGAGCTTCTTCATCTGCAGCATGGCTGCATGACTGGGGATTAGTACTTAGTGAGGTTCCCCAACCACTCATGCTGCTCCACTGACATGGTACGGTACCCATTCTTTAAGGCCCACACCTTCGAGCAGGGACTCAGGTTGGTGATCAGGGCTTCAATGATTTCTCTCAGCATACTGATGTAGGTGGGGGTATTAAAGAGATCCCTCTTAGTGTAGTGTTTTCTTGTTGAGCAGTCACCAGCAGCGACACCCACCAACAGGTGTCATGTAGTGGAGTCTTCTGCATCTGGTAGAAGACAAATATCACCGAGGTCCAAGAGGTCCAGAACTACAAGAGGATGACCACCAGATTCAAGTTTGGTTGTGTGAGGCACTCAAGACAGAGCCAGCCATGCGAGGATCATTCAGTGTTACACATGCATCAGGAAGGGTCACATGGCACATGACTATCCAAACCACCATATGGATGATTAGTAGACGGTCGGAGGACCTCCAAAGAATAAACAGAGGTTTGAACAAGGAGGTCCGCAGAGAGAAGGCAGACATGGCAGAGGAGCTGGCCATGCAGCTGGAGGTGGGCGATGATTTGGGGTGTTACTGCCACCACCACCAGGTGGTCCACCTCGACCACAGGGAGTAGGAGGACATCATCGAGCTCAGCTCTAGACAGCTGACACCTACCATCGTAGTGCTCCTGAGATGATACGAGGTACGATCTCTGTCTACACCACCTTATTTGCAGTACATATAGACATAGCTTCCAGTCATTCTTTTATTTCCACTTCCATCGTTTGGACCTCGAAGATTATGGGGAAGCCGTTGGCTCGATCATTATGGCTAGATACTCCTACGGGAAAGGATTTGAATATTACACACTAGTGACAGCAGTGTGAGCTTACTCTAGGAGGTGAGAGCTTCGGCTGGGATCTTCTCGTAGTGGCATCAAGGACTTATGAAATCATATTGTGTATGTACTGGTTATCTACAGTCCATGATCAGATTGATTGTATTAGGTGAAAGGTGCTATGTTTCCACAAGTATGGGACTAGTTTCACCTTCACCAGCGAGAAGAGAGACTTTGCAGCACATGATGGACTTACCCGATGGAGAGTGTAGCCAATCACTCATTAGTTGGCTAGACTCTCCCACGGAGTAGGTGATATGGAGAGTATGAGTTATCCTGTAGTGGTGGACCAGTACACGGATGCCTTCCTGGATGATGATATGGGTTTACCTCCTCATTGAGAGGTGGAATTTTACATTTATATGTACCTCAGGACAACACTGATATCTACACCAGCATATTGGATAGATCCCATAGAGCTTCATGAGCTGCGTGTATAGTTGGAGGACTTAAAGGGGAAGGATTTCAAATGGCCCAGTGTTTCTCCTTGGGGAGCCCCAATTTTGTTCACCAAGAAGACGGATGATAGCTTGAGATATTGTGTTGACTATCAGTGCCTGAACCAGGTGTCCTTGATGAAAAAGTACCCACTCTCTATGATTGATGACCTCTCTGACCAGCTGAAGGGAGAACAGTGGTTGTCAAAAATAGACCTCATATCTGGCTATCACCATCTCATAGTACGAGACAAGGATGTGCAAGAGATGAATTTCATATGTTAGTATGACCATTATGAGTTTTTGGTCATGTCGTTCAGTGTGACCAACACTCCAACACTGTTAATGGGAATCATGAACATGATCTTTAAGCCATACATTTATCACTTTGTAGTAGTATTCATCAACGACATTCTAATCTACTCAGCTACCGAGGAGAATCATGCCTATCATTTGCAGATAGTTCTGAACAGACTATGAGAGAACCAGCTTTATGGTAAGCTCTCGAAGTGCCATTTTAGGATCTGATAGATTCACTATCTTGGACATGTCATCTCGGGGTTCGAGTTTCGGTGGATCCAGTGATCATTGAGGCGATACATGCTTCAGAGCCACCCAGGAGTGTGACATAGGTACCTAGTTTATTGGGTTTTTCCTGATACTATCGGAGGTTTGTGCCAGATTTATCCAGATTTGCAGCACATTTATCAGCGTTGACGAAGAAGGGGAAACCTTTAATCAGGTTAGAGAGATGGTAGTGGAGTTTTTAAGAGGTGAGTTAGAGGATGACTAGTGCCCCAATCTTGAGGCATTCAGAGGAGGGTTTTGGGCATGTAGTCTACTGATAAATATCAGGTACTAGGCTCAGATGTGTCCTAATGTAAGAGAAACCAATAATCGCATATGCTTATCGATAGATGAGACAACATGAGACAAACTACACTACCCATGACCTAGAGTTAGCAGCAGTGGTCTTCTCCTTGAAGATGTGGTGACATTACTTGATGGGCGAACGTTATAATGTATACTCTAATCACAAGTGACTTAGGCATATCTTCTCTAGGATGAACATGAACCTGAGACAGAAACATTGGCTTGAGTTTCTCCAGGACAATGACATCGAGATAGTCGATGATCTTGGGAAGAGTAACATTGTAAAAGATGCACTCAACAAGATACCTAGTATACACATTCATGTTGAGGCAACAGAGCAGTTTGCCGCTTTATGGATATCCTTTGTGGAAAGAGATAGAGATGCTTTTCTTCATCTTCTTACTGTCACTACCCCACTTCTTCAGCAAGTTAGGGAGGCGCCATGTAGAGACACTGACTGAAAGGCTCAACGTGATCAGATATCCATAGGACATGCACATGATAGATTTTCTGAAGGCGGGGAGCACTTCATCATCTTTAGAGGATGTACCATGGTACTGGTGTCACTTTGGGAGGAACTGTTGATGGAGTTTCACACATCCCCTATAGCAGTACATTCAAGATTGGTGAAGATGTATGAGGACCTCCAATTAAAGAACTGGTGGTCGGGAATGACGAAAGTAGTAGAAGAGTTTTTCTCTAGGTGCCTCACATGTCATCATGTGAATGCAAAGAATCATGTACTAGTAGGCATATTTAAGCCTTTAAAGGTCCCAGAGTAGATATGGGATGGGATATCTACGGACTTCGTGACTGGACTTCCACGTACATAAAGGGATCATGATTCTATCTGGGTGATCGTTGACCGACTCAACGAGCTGGCCCACTTCTTATCAATAAGAGATCAGGGTTCAGTAGATAGCTTGGGATGCCTCTATGTGCAAGAGATTGTGCGGTTATAAGGAGTACCTTTAATGATTGTCTCCAATTGTGATGCACATTTCACTTTCTGGATATGGAATGGTTTGAAGGATGCTTTCAGTACGCAGCTTCATTAGAGCACCACCTTCCATCCTCAGACGGATGACCATACTGATAGGACCATTCAGACCCTTGAGGACATGTTGTGTGCTTCCGTCCTCAACATCGGTCGCAGCTGGGAGGATCACATGCCCTTGGTGGAGTTTACATAAAACAACAACTATCACTCAACCATTGGGACAAAACCATTGAAGGCTCTGTATGGCCAATTTTTCATATCGCCTTTGTGCAAGATTGAACCATTGGAGTGGGCACTCATGGGACCAGAGATGATATGGGATACCATATAGAAAGTAAAGATCATCCAAGAATGGATGAAGACTACACATAGTAGGCATAATTCTTATGATGACAGGAGACTGAGACCTCTAGAGATCAAGGATGGTTACCACGTCTTTTTATGGGTATCACCCCGACGAAGATTGTAGAGAATGGCCTAGGGCGGTAAGTTATCTTCGAGGATCATCAGACCCTTTCAATTCTTCAGTAGAGTTGGCAAGGTGGCTTACCGCTTAGCTCTTCCACATTTATTTCACCAGGTGCACGACGTCTTCCATGTTTCCCATCTAAGGAGATACATTCACGAACCTTCACACATCATTAACTGGGGTGATATGTACATCGACGATGGGGTGATGTTTATGGAGGTTCCAATGGATATTGAGGATCAACATGAGAGAGTCCTTATTAGGCGATCAATAACTTTGTTTCTTGTATGTTGGCAGCACATGGACCTCCAGGAGAGAACAAGGGAGTAATGGGCTTAGATTTGTGCTCACTATCCCCACATGTTATCTTAGATTGTTTCTGATATGGCTTTCGGGGACGCAAAGCCCTGAGGTGGGGAGAATGTAAAGACCCTAAAATTCCATGTAATGTTTTATATTATATGTCATATTACGAGTCCATGAAAATTGACAGTGCATGATTCTAAGGCCTGGTGTGCCCAAAATACATTACGGAACTTTTGTTTAAGTATGATTAGTAAAGGTGCGAGTGGGTTTTTATAACCTTTGAAACGATGCTCAGATTTGAAATCTGATGACACCGTTGAACTCACAGTGCCGATATTCTGTTAAAGGCACCTTCACCTCACCTGTAGTAGTTCATGGTTGGATGATAGTTGGTCACTTTTCCTGGATGACGAAAAATAATATAATTAAAATTTTTCTTTTCAGTGGAAACCTCTCTTTTTTGAAATTATATAGGTGGGGACCACCCGAGCTAGAAAAACCTCACAAATAAAATTCATGGTGTTGGGGACCACCTGATCCCCTCTTAATGTGGAAGAACATTAAAATCTCTAATTAATTAATTGTGCCATTTATTCATACCAACATAAACATAATTAACAGCCACCTCAAATTAAATTAATAAACCTATTTTCACTTGTTGGATCCTTATTTCATTGGGGAAATCATTGCCAAATGGGAGAACATTGGAGAAACTCTTCCTCCAATGAAGAACACCCTCCCCAACAAAGCACTCCCTCTCCAACTATGAACAATGAACCGACCCTGAGCCCAAATCAGAAGAACTTTATGGAAGCAACAAACTCTGACGTTCTTCAACGGCTTCATCTTCAACCTCTCGACTTGTCCAACAAACGACAAGGTAGGGTTTTTTGTTTTTGAATACCCCATAATTGATCATGGTGATCTTCATGATTCAAGAACAAATATGCAGCATTCTATTGTTCTAACGCGGAGGTTGTAGGACAAAAAAACACAGCCTGACCTCTCCGCAACCTTGGTGAATTTTGACGGTCTTGAATCGATGGCGACATCCCAAGGAAAGTGGGGAAATTTTCTGAATGGGAAATGGTCCACTAGGGCACACCCGGTGACCTAAAAATGTCATTGGAGACTGTGATGGTGACTGACAGCGGTGGAACTCTGAAGCGGCGGCCGACACCTTGGTCGGCCGTGACGAAGACGGCGACAAGACCGCGTCGCAATAGATGGGTCGCGATCTGTCGGTCGCGGTGGAGTGAGGGCAGTGGTCTGTGCAAGGTCGGACGCAGGATGGGGGTTGTGGCGATCGTTTTTGCTTCCCGGCATGCAGGAGCCGCGGTGTGAGGCCGTGACGGTGGTGGAGGCATGGCCGACATGTGGCTGGCTGCTGGTGATGGTGCGGCATGAGACTGCCACCCTTGGAAGAGGGTCATCCATCCTGCCAGCCACGGACCAGCGGGCCACCCTGCGGGTCATTCTTCACCGCCGGACCGAGACAGACCCAGTGGGCTAGGTTAGACCCAGCATGCCGGGTCGATCCAAATTGGGTCGGGTCAGACAAGGTCAGGTCAGACCGGAACCGGACCCGCTTCAACCCTTTTCTCTCATTCGTCCATAACATGAGCTATGAGAGTCCGTTTGACGAACCATTTACGGTTTCAGAAACCATGGATCGAGATGATTCTTTTGGTATACACCACTTGAGTTTTGGATAAATTTGGGGTATAGACAGGTTATATTTGATAGGAATCCAACCGGGACCTTAGTACCAAAAGGCCAACAACTTATAGACAGTGCGTCCAATTGACACAACGTCTCTTGCGTTCAGACACCTATCACGTGGCGGTCCTTTGGGATACTTCTTCATGGGACTTCAGGGTAGTTGGATTATTGACCTGTGTATTGTGGAGAGGACCCTCCAGGAATCTTACGAGCTTAGTGTGGGAAACCTATAGCAGGCTGTAACATGAGAAGGGGATTCTAAGTGGGTATGTGCTTTGGGATCCTACATGGGTCTGTGTTCTAGAGTCTCACCTATATCCATTCTAGGAATCCAGGTGGGACTACTCTAGGATCCTACGTGGGACTTCTTCTTAAATAGATTTAAATGATTTATTAGTTACATATAATCATCATTGACACCATAATTAAGTTATACCTCGTTTCAGTTGAGTCATTACCTTCGTGGTGATACCTTTTTTGTATTCTTCTGTGTGATGTACCTTTGTGGTACTTACCTTTATAGTGATACCTTTGTGGTATTCATCTATGTGGCATTACCTTTATGTTACATACCATTGTGGTGTTACCTTCATGGAATAGTTGAGTTTTGGGATAATCAGTTGGGAATTGTGTATCCTCATGAATGAGATGAGTATACTCCATAACTTAGGTATATGTATGGGCATATACTGAAGTATGGTTGTTAGTTGTTTTCATTCTTGTGGTTTATCCATTACAGATTTTTTTGAGACCATTAGGGTCTCAGGTTCCCTACTGAGTATCGCTATACTCACCCCGACACTGGCTAAGCCTGCACCTTGTTGTGATTGGTGCATATGAAGGAAAGCAATGACTGAGGATGAGAGTACCAAGACTGGAGGTAGCTCAGAGGTGGACATTAGACAAGACTTATGGTATATATGAACATTAGAGAGATGTACCTACCCTTCAATTAGGCTCATTGGTGGGATTTCACAGGAGCTGTTTCAATTTATGTGTACTTTTCAGTTTTCATGTACTTTTATGTTGGGCTTATATTCTTTCCCCTTTTTCTTACCGTAAAATCTCATTTTACTATACAATTTACTTGTGTTCATATCTTATTGTGTGCATGGTTGTATGTGATTACAGGTTATAAAGTCAATGCCTTCCCGGATTTAGGGAATACGCCTTTTGGTGCTAGTCGCCGGTCCATGGGCTCTGGAAGGCGGGATTATGGTAGTCACGGCAAGGGCCCCGGGGTATGGGTCGTGACATATATATATATATATATATATATATATATATATATATATATATATTAATTTTATAGAATCAAATTAAATTCAATGTGCTATGGATAGTAACCCATTTTTTCCAAAGAATTAGCCACCCCTGGGGGTGAATCATAATATAGTAGGTCAATATGGGCATCTCTTCTTATATGTGTCTATGTAAAAACCTATGAATTATATTCAATGAATGATTTCATCCATCATTTTGGCATAATTGATGTATTATGATCTTCAATTTAATCATTTCAATATGTAAGATATAAATCCCATTTCATAGTGGCCAAATCATCTCTTTGTTAAACATAGAAGTCTCAGAAAGGAAAAAACATCAGGGGAACTCTTTTGGCCCACATTGGGTATGTTTTATGGATACACCCTATCCAATTATCTAAATCATCATTTCACTACATGAAAAGGTGATATAGAGACTCTCTTTTACTAGTGGAAATATTATTATATATTTCATAAGAAATGTAATGTAATAAAGATGATCCTAATAGAATATAATTTATGGAAAAAAATATTATTTCGAGTTAGTAGTTAGGCCCAAATAACTCTATTTGAGGTCTCTAAATATGTATAGGGACATTTGGGTGACTTTAATGAAAAGGTTATCCTCCATCAAGGATGTATCATCAACGTGATTATTTTGTTCTAGAAGAGAATAGATAGTTTGAAAGGGGACATAAAGTACCATATTTTCCATTAGTTATTATACATGATTCGTAAACCACACCATTAAAACACCCTATTTAAATTGGTTCAGTTGATTCCCCATCCTCTATAATTATTGCAATATATTTAGTAGGGGTAGAGGGTTTTCCAAAATCATTCCCTATAATAACTTCTAATTTTATCAAAAAATAATCCACATTAAAGAAACATTCTATTGATTTTGGTACAATGTTAAGGATTATATATATATTTATATACAAGTATAATGTGAGGGAAGATGATTAACTCTAAAACAAAACATTTCTTATAGATCGAATGTGTTTGTCCACAATATTGACACTCCACCAATGGCTAATCATATATGGAGTGTTATTTAGATTATCCACATTGGTTATGTGTCATAGATATGGGAATATGGAAAAATTAACATCCAATTCCACTTTCGTCATTATTATTTCACCAGATAACATATCATTTACCGAAATATGGTTCATTCATGTAACCCATATTTGAGTTGCACTTATGGTGTACATAAATGATTCGATAAATATATATCCCCTCTTTAATTTTTCAAGATATAAATGGTAGATATTTCTATCAGTGAAGTAAATGTTGATGGAAAAGTTTCTAATTGAGAAAAATGGTCATCCAAATTAGGGTATAATGGTATCATCAAATTCTTTATATTGGAACTAGATAATGAACCATTAGATAGTACTCAAATTTTTTATTTCATGAACCTTCATCATGGTGGGGAATCCATCATCAATAGAATATCCTAGAATCTCTAACACCCTAATGCATCTGTAGTACTTGATAGGATTGGTATTGGGGTTTATGTTTTATGGAGGAATACTATTTAAATGTTTATAGAGATACAAATGACATTGAATAGATTTCTATAAGACCATGATTTTTGTATTTAGGGGTTGGTTATAAAAATTTTACAAGACATTGGATATCTATAGTATGATGTGTCATTAGTAGAACCCCCATATAAGGATGAATAAGTGTTGATATATGTCAATTTCAAATTATTTACCACATATTCATTAAATTTTTTGTATTATATTTTTAATTCTGGTCTTTTGGATTCAAAAATTTGGGGACTATATATTATTTAAACAATTTTCTAATTTTCTCCTTATTTAGGGGCTTCTGGGTTAACATAATCCATCTGTAAATGGAAAGGGATTCCATAACACTAGGAATAATATCCAAATATATCTTGTTAATATATGATGATATAAAAACTCGAGTATAATATATTATTATTTCTAGTAATTTATCTAGAGAAGGAAGTCAAATCATGAGCCATGTGTTTTCTTAAAAAATAATGATTCAATTCAAGCAAACCACCATCATGGTCTATTTCACCCCAATCTCAATCATTGGAAATACAAAATTGTTTTGGAATCACATGTATTGATTGAACAATTGATATGGTGTATATAATTCAAAAATAGTGTCATAATCAATAAAGGTTTACAAAACATTATTTTTATACCAATAATTAATGGTTGTGCATCAAACATGTCACTTCATACATCTATTATCATGCCTCTAGTAGTGTTATCGTTGGGATGAAATTTTAACTAAGACATACACCCATGTGTTTCATTTCCTTCACTCTATTTTTTGACAATTGATTAATTCCAAGTATTCCTTAACATAATAGTCATAACATTCATCCTATGATTTTTAAATAACTAATATTCATGTATGTGTTGACGTGCACAATAATACATCACTATAATACATGAAAAGTCCATAAGATAAAAATTAAATCATTATTTTTAAATAAAACTAATATGAATTAATATAACTTTTCCAACACTTTAATTGCATGCTCTATGACATTTCTTTGTATTAGTTAGAAAATCACCAAAAGGTACATAGATATAATATGTTTTTTAGAGTCATGGATGGGGATATTTTACCAATTTTTACATAATTTAATATCTTTCTGGATGAGATTGTGTATGGGTCATTGAATTATTGATGTGAACTCACTCCTCTCAAAACAGTCACACTAATATTATCCAATATGTTTCTCATGGTAATCATTACTACAAATATTGGTACCCTATTTATTGTCCCAATATTATTCTATTTTTTCATTATAATATAAATAAAATCATGTTGGTTACAAAGTAGAAATTAATTAGTGGCTTGAGACCTTCCCCATTATTGTTGGGGAATCTCATTAAAATTTCATAAATACTAAAGGGTTAATGTGATATCTTTGAGGGAGGAATATGGGATCATAAAATCATTTTTCTAAGGAATGGGATGATCAATCCATAGAAAGTCTATATGTATACATTTTTTTGTGTGTATATATATATATATATTTATATCCCATTGATTAATTCTACACTATCCCTGACTAGATTAAATTTGTTTTTAATGGGATCTAGTAAATGTGAAATTCATAGATTAGGATTCTGTTTTAGTAAATGTATGTTTGGTAAATAGAATCATCTTCTAATATTGAGATTTAATTTATATAATATCTGAATTTGACAATTATCTAGTAGGCATTGTGAAGTGCATTGTGTTGCATTTGTTGTCAATGAGGTTGTCAATGAGGCATGAAGTTGTCTTGGAATGAATCGAAGTCAGGGAATGTCAAGATGTGAATGCCAAAGGTAGTGATGGTGTTGGTGGTGAAGGAGAATGGCCATAGTACTAAGATGCATGTCACTTAGGAGATTCACTAAGTGACATAGGAGCTGATGGTTGAAACATTCTCTAAGTAAATCAGACGATTGTTGAACTGGTCTTTAAGTTCTAAGAACTTGTATCCTGATGATACAATGTCACAACATTGTTTGAAGACCATGCATTGTATTGACAATGCATGAGGAGAAGTAAGATGATCCATCCACAACCACTAAGTGGATGAAGTGGATTGAATGAAGTCCATGCACTATCACTTAGTGCATGTGAATCAGAAGATGTTCCAATTGATCTCTGATTAGATCAATGAATATTATTGAAGAAATATTTGATTCAGGAGCTCGGTTGAAGATGAAGAACCTTCGGAATTCCCTCCTAAGTTGTGAAATGTTGAAAAGTTATTAAGAACATGAGGAGGAGATGGGTAATTCCTAAGAAGAAGAATAATAATGGAGAAGAGGAAATGGAGAAGTGGCATTTGGCATATTACACTTGGTACTTTGTTTTTATACAAAGTCACTTAGTGTTTTACACTAGCAAAAAATAGCCACCAAGGAAGGCCAGCCGAGGGTCATCACCCAAGGCTCATGTGGGACTCGAGGTCACCAGGCCCATGGGGAACCCTCAGGCCAAGGCAGCATATCCTTGAGGCAGGGGCGCACCCAAGACAACCGCATGGGCGCCAGGGGCACGCCCGGAGTGTCACAGGGAGCATAGTGGGCGCCAGTGGCGCGCCCGCAGGAGGCATGAGTGGGCGCAGAGCGCGCCCGCAGAGAGAACCCGGTGCGGGGCGGCACCGGGAGGGGAGAAGTGCAACTGAGGAGTTGCGGGCAGCGGCAGGCTAATAAACCGCGGAAATTCCGCGAGAGAATTCGATGTGGGACGCGCGATTTTCACCGGGAACAAATCCCGGCCGTCCGAGCGATCTCGCGCTCGATCTGGACCGCTCATCTGATCCGCCGCGCCCCCGATTTAATCCGGCCGTCCGATGTCCTTCATTCGCCCGATCGAACGGCTCCCGGCTCATCTCCTTCGTCGAGCTCGAGCCGAAGCCACCCGCGAGCAGCCGCTGAACCAGAGCCATCCCGACGACCTATCTCGAGCTCCCGGCCACCATTTCCGAATCCGAAACCTCCATCGTGCTCGTCTGGCCACACTGAACACGGCCATGCCTAAAAATGACCATGCATGCAATGTTTGAAGGATTTCGAGCAAGGCCGAAGCAACCGGAGGTGCGAGGCCATTCGGTGTTCGTGCCTTTGCATGGATAAGGTTTAACGAAGGCCATGCATGCGTTATAAATCGCATGCATGTGGAGGAAACCGAAGAAGAAAGATCCCGCGTGAAACAGAGGATAAATATAAATATTTGGAAGATTTTAAAGAACCGAAAACTTCGGGATCTTGAAGTTAAATCACGCGGAAGATATGGGGTATTCCTCTGCCTATATAAAGAGAGGCCGAGCCCTCAAGAAGTTTGCTGGAACGCTGCTGAAAATTTTGGGAGTCCCGCGAGAGCTCTGCCTCGCGAAGAACAGCCTGTGCACCCCTTGCGCGGCAGAGAAGCCCGGAGCCATATTTTGGCTTCGTGAAGTTCCTTGCGCGCTGCTCCCTTGCGCGACAAGAAGAAGGAGGAGGAGGAAGTCCCCTGCGCGCATCACTTGCGCGACAGGAAGAGCTCTCCCTGCCCGCATACTTGCGCGGCAGGAGAAGCTTGCACACCCAAGGTGCTCTTGCACTCTTGAGGCCTGCACAACCCGAGCCGCATCCTCTTGCGTGCTCAAAGTTGTTGTGGCTTGCGCGGCAGTGTTGAAGAGGAGAAGTCGCACCCTTGCGCGCCTCCTTTGAAGCTGGTGTTCGGCTGTGAGCAAGAGAAGGCCGAGGGCCTTAGTGCTTATGTGTTAAACAGGAAGACCCGAGCCCTTGCACCCCTTAAGTGCTAAACTGAAGAAGTAAGCCGAGGCTTGGGTGGGTGCAAAGAAGAATAAAAGAACACACTTGGCAGTGTGTGTGCCAAGTGAGAAGGAAGACCCGAACCTTGTGTGGGAGAAGTGAAGACCACACCCTACGGGTTGTGGGTGCTTGGCAAGCAAGAAGGCCGAGGCATAGCTTGGGGTGTGCAAAAATAGTGGAGGCCAAATACACACTCATTGTGTGTGTGCAAAGCAAAGAACAAATTTGTGTGTGCAAAACAACAAAGTGAAGTGGCCGAACCTATGTGTGTGCTCTAAGAGGAGTGGACACACTTAGAAGAAGAAGAAGACTCACACCAAAGTATAACACACTTTTAAGTGTGTGAACAAATTGCATAAAGAGTGTGAAGTTTGAGAAGTAGGTGTGTGCTCAAAAGTGATTACACCCTTTGTGGGTCTACTGCACCAAGAAGAGGAAAGGAAGAGTGCATGCTTGCATGCATGCACGTGCACACGTGAACAGTGCTAAATCAGTGGTGTGCATCTGAGGAGTCCAAGACTTGAAGATCTTGAAGAGTTGCCATGCACTCAGTGCATGATGTTGAAGTGAACTGAGACTGGACCAGACCGAAGATAAAGATATTATTTGTCTGAGCATTCAGTAGATTGAGAAGACCTGATCAACTCAAGTGATCAGAGGTACAGAGCAAGGCCAGCAGTCTTTATCCCAGACTGCTGAGGATACTTGAAGACCTTAAAGTGAAGAAGAGCTACTCGTGTGACTCGAGGAGCCAGGAGAAGACCCTGTGGGACTCAGGGAGAAGAAGTCTTCAGTGGGATTCTGGAGCAGGCCAGTGGGACTCTGGTAACACTGTGGGACGCAGTATAAAGACCCTCCTGTGGGACTCAGGAGAGATACAGTGGGACTCTGTATCGACCATTGTAATTTTAACAGGTTATAATGGAGAATCCATGCTGGGAGAGCATGGCAAGGATGTAGGCCTTTGGTGCCGAACCTTGTAAATCCTTGTGTCCTGTGCCTTTTCATTACTGCATCATTCGGGAAAGGTTGAGAGATACAAGAAGAGTGGATCGAGGCTTTAACCATCCATAGAGGTTTAATTGATAAGAATCAATTAGTAAAAAGTTTTAAGGGATCACTGATTCACCCCCTCCCCCTCTCAGTGATTCACACTGGTCTGGGCACTTCAATTGGTATCAGAGGGAGGTTACCTCTAAAAGATCCAAGAGAGTCTTTATGAAGTGCAGATTTGAGGAAACGAGCGACCAGCCTCAAATGGAGATATCTGCCAAGACTCAGAAAAATAGAAAGAAGAAACAGGCCAAGAAGATGAAGAAAGTCTGTCCTAGCTGTGATGAAGTTGAAATAATGAATGATCTTCAGAGTGCACTCAAATATCTTCAGAAGACAGTTCCCATGGAAGTGGCAAAGTGTATAGCTACAGGCATCCATGATCTTCATGAAGAAAAATCACAGTTAGAAGAATAATCCAATGCTATGGAAGATCAGCTGGCTAAAAGGGTTGGCATAACCAACACTCTCAGAAAGCTGGTAAATGCCAAAGATGAAACAGTTTCCCTTTGCAATGAAAGATATGAAGACACTGCTGAAGAATTGCAAAGAAGCCTTTCTGAGAAAGACATCTTTATGATAATGATCAAAGATGTTGTCCATGCACTGGAAAAGAGGCACAAAGTGTCAATGGTTGTCAGGGATGCTCAACTAGAAGACAAAGTCAAAAGGGTGAAGGAGCTTGACAACTCATTGCTTGAAATGAAGCAGATGCATGAAGACCAGATAAAACAGCTGGAAGAGAAATGGGAAGGAAGGCTAAGAACAGTTGAGGATGAGAAGAACTCCCTCAACATGAAGTGTTTAGAACTAGAGGTGATATTGAATAATCTGCAATCACTCAAAGCTGAAGCCTCCCAGTCAGCTGAAAGGAAAAATGTTGCTACTCAAGTATGCTTTGAGCAGGATGATTCTAAGAGAAAGACATCCTCTAATAAAAGTGCAACATCTTCTAGAAAGAAGGTACCATCCATACCATCTTGTACTGATGCTTCTAATTGTGTTTCCACAAAAAGTGCAGGATGGAAGAATAATTCCAAACAAATATGGATGAAGACAGTAAAGAAGCAGAGCTCTCCTGAAACAGCACAACAGGTCAAGAAAAGTACCCTACAATCAGAAGGACTGAAGAGGTCAAGATTCGTGGGTCAGTGTTGGTGTTGTAACAAGTATGGGCATTGTGCAAAGGATTGTTGGTACAATCCACTGAATGACAAAGCACAGAGGAAGCCCATGCCTAGGGGGAGCAAGCCAGGAGAAAAGAAGCAGCATCCACAGGTCCAGAGACATCTGTTTACTGCAAATAGATTTGGATTACTTGACAACATCTAGGATGATTGCAAAAGTGGTCAAAAGAATGATACATGTCAATCTCCAACTGTATCCAAAGCTGGAATGAAGAGAAGATCACTGAACCTGGCTAAAAGAGATTCCTTGGGAAGCAAGCAGAAGAAAGTAGAAAATGCTCCCAAGAAGTGTTTGAAAAAGGAAGAGAAGACCTTGGAGTCTAAGTCCAAGAAGGGTGAGTCATCCAGTAGGACCACCAAGAAGACATGCTTCTACTGTGGAAAGAAAGGTCATACCATGGATCTTTGCAAACAAGCCATGGAAATCAATAGAAGCCAACTGAACTCAAACAGACAATCAATCCAGAAGAAGAAGAAGGGATTGATTGAAAACAAGTTGCCTAAGAAAGGTAGCTTGACAGCATCAAAAGAACCATGTGGAATTTCCAAAACTGAGGCCACACTTCAAAGTGACTTACTTGTCATATGGCCTAATCAGTTGCAACTTGCCAGAGAACTGCAAAGAGCTGAAGATGAAGCTCTGGCAACTGCTAAAGCAAAAAGGAAGAAGAAGGTTTCACATGAAGATGTTTTGAGAACCACACCAGCACAATCATCAATGAAGATCAAATGTGCAAGTGTGAAGACTGGTGAAAATGGGACATCTCGGTTGAGAGAATCTTCTCAACCTTGTTGTTCACATTGATGAACCAAGGAGGTTCCATCTTATTCCCTTATACTATTGGAATATACATGTGCTAACATTGCAGGGAATTGAAGATGATGATCATTCTCATCTGGAGGATGGTTTTGACAGAATGGAGTGCACCCCTTGAGGGGGAGCCAATCTGGAGAAGATGGTATTCTAAGATTTAATACTATCTTGAGAAAAGCTGAAGGTATTCCAATCATACTTTCATCCCTTGTTTCTTAATTGAGTTTATCTTGTCAATTAAGGGGGAGTATGGATTGAAGGCAAATGGATGAAAGGGGGAGCTTTATCATTGCACTGAACTTTCTAATGAGTTTTGTGAAGTATGTGCAGGATTTAGCAATTCGTTGTTATATCTGAAAAATTTTCAAACCCCTGAAGCATGATCTCACATGTATAGTGAATGTTGGACAGCATTGAGTACCTTGGTTATATCACTCTTGTTTTCTACACCGGGTTAGCCCAAGTAGACTTAGAGCTGATTTACTAAAGGTTCTTTGCTAAAGAGAACATGTGACATCATCCCTCTCCTAGTGTTTTTCAAGAAGATACTTTTCAATGGGAGGAAGATATTTCTGGAAGAGAACCACACCACACCTTTGCATTTGATTGCCAATAAGGGGGAGAAATATTGGCACACATATTGACCCATTCATATGTGCTGAAGGAGTGTATTGACAACAAATACAAAGGGGGAGATTGAAGTGCATTGTGTTGCATTTGTTGTCAATGAGGTTGTCAATGAGGCATGAAGTTGTCTTGGAATGAATCGAAGTCAGGGAATGTCAAGATGTGAATGCCAAAGGTAGTGATGGTGTTGGTGGTGAAGGAGAATGGCCATAGTACTAAGATGCATGTCACTTAGGAGATTCACTAAGTGACATAGGAGCTGATGGTTGAAACATTCTCTAAGAAAATCAGACGATTGTGGAGCTGTTCTTTAAGTTCATAGAACTTGTATCAACTGGATACAAAGTCACAACATGATTAGAAGACCATGCATTGTACTGACAATGCATGAGGAGTTGAAGAGATCCATCCACAACTTCTAAGTGGATGAAGTGGACTAATAAAGTCCATGCACTATCACTTAGTGCATGAGAATTTGAAGAAGTTCCAATTTGATCTCTGATTAAATCAACAAAGAGAATTGAAGAAGTTATTTGATTCAGGAGTTCGGTTGAAGATGAAAAACCCTCAAGAAGTCCCTCCTAAGTATTGAACACATATGGAAGAGGAGATGAAGAAGATTAAGAAGAAACCGTTTGAAATTCCATTCATAAGTGATGGATTCTAATGAAGAAGAAGAAATAAAGAAGAGGAAGAATGGAATAGAGATGGGAAGAAGATGGCTTGGAATATGGCATTTGGCTTTAACTTATGGAAGAACTTTGTATTTGACAAAGTATTATTCTTTACTTTGCCAAAAAAATTGGCCACCAAGGAGGCCAGCCGAGGGTCATCACCCAAGGCACATGTGGGACTCAAGGTCACCACGCCCATGGGGAACCCTCAAGGCCAGGGCAGCAACCTTGAGGCATGGGGCGCACCCAAGGACACCGCATGGGCGCCTGGGGCACGCCCGGAGGAGCGCAGGGGGCCGTGTATAAGCCCCCGAGGGCACGCGGTGGTGAAACCCGCGCACCGGAGGAGCATAGTGGGCGCTAGGAGCGCGCCCGCAGGAGCAAGAGTGGGCGCAGAGCGCGCCCGCAGGGAGAACACGGTGCGGGGCGGCACCGTGGAGGGAGAGAATTCAACTGGCCACTCATGGGAGCGCCAGGGTGATAAACCGCGGAAAAATCCCGCGGCGTTTCGATGTGGGACGGCGAAATTTCACCCGGGAACGATCCTGGCCGCACGATCAATCGCGCGCCAGATCTCGACCGCTCATCTAATCGCGCCTCTCGCGATCTGATCGGGGCCGTCCGAAGACCTGATCCGACGGCTCCGAGGCGTCTCCTACCTCGAGCTCGAGCCGAAGCCTCCCGCGAAGCCGCCGCCGAACCAGAGCCTCCCCGAGGATGGTTTTGAAGCTCCCGGCCACCTCCGAGCAAACCGAGACCTCCACTGAGCTCGTCTGAGCATACCGAACCTAACCATGCATAAAAAATGGTGTGCATGCAATGTATGGAGAATTTCGAATGAGGCCGAGGCAAACGAAGTTGCCGAGGCACCGAGGTGTTTATGGTTTGCATGGGATGAGCCTAAACAGAGGCCGTGCATGCGTTATAAATCGCATGCACGAGGAGGAAAGGAAAAATGAGATCCCGCGGTGAAACAGAGGAGAAAATCAAGATTCATAAAATCTTGAAGATCCGAAGATCTCGGGTGTTTGAAGTTATTGCACGCGGATAATCTGAGGCAGTCTCTGCCTATAAAAATGAGGCCGAGCCCTCTGTGCCGCTTGCTGATGCGCTGAAACCTTGAGGAGTCCCGCGTGCACCTTGTGCCTCGCGAAGCCGAAGCCCCGCGCAAATACCATTTGCGCGGCTGAGTCCCTTTCGCGCACTCCTTGCGTGAAAGAAGAAAGGGGAAGACCCCTGCGCGCTAATCCTTGCGCGGCAGGAAGAACCCGGGGCCGCGACACTCTGCGCGCCCATGGTTGAAGCCCGCTGTGCCTTGCACCCGAGGCTTGCGCGCCCTAGAGTCCTTGTGCACTTGCACACTGCCTTGTGCACCAAGTGTGCCTTGTGCTTTGTTGAAGAAGAGGAGGCCGCGGCTCATCAAGCACTTGCGCGCCTACTTTGAAGGTGGAAGAACCCGAGGCCTTGTGTGTGAGATCAAATGAAGAAAACCACATTCGGGCAGTGGGTGTGCAACATAAAGGAGGCCAAGGCTTAATGCCTTATGTGAGCATCAAGTGAAGACCTAGCATATTGGGTGTATGCTAAGTGAAGAACAAGAAACACCCTACGGCCACTTATGTGATTGCCATGTGCTAAGAAGGCCACACTTTGTGTGTGAAGTGAAGAAGGACGAGAGTAAGTGTGTGCAAGTGAAGAAGGCCAAGACTTGTGTTTGCTAATTGATCAAAGGAAGTGTGTGTGTGCAAACAAAACAAGAAGGCCACTACACCCTACGGGCAGTGGGTGTGCAAAGAGAGGAAGGCCAAGGCTTAGTGCCTTTGTGTGCAAATTGAACAAGTGAAGGCCGTATCCCTTGTGTGTGCACACTATTGAAGAACAACTAAAAGGAACACTAAAGTGTGTGTGTGCAACAAGAAGAGGAAGGTCACTACAAGTGTATGCTAAGTGAAGAATTTGTGTGTGCAAACTAAAGAAGTGGCCGAACCTAGGTGTGCACTAAAAGTGAACACACATAGAAGAAGTTGAAAGGAGGACATCCACACTAAAGTAGAACACACTCTAAGTGTGTAAACAAATTGGATAAAGTGTGTGAAGTTCGGAGAAGGTGTGTGCTATAATTGATTACACCCTCTGTGGGTCTACTGCACCAAGAAGAGGACAGGAGAAGTGCATGCATGCATGCATGCACGTGCACACGTGAACAGAGCCAAACCAGCTTGTGTGCATTTGAGTTGTCCAAGTCTTGAAGATATTGTGATGCCATGCATTCAGTGCATGAAGTTGATGTAATCTGAGACTGAGCCAGACTGAAGTTAAAGAGATCGGTTGTCTGAGTTTTCAGTAGATTGAGAAGACCCTGATCATCACAAGTGATCAGAGGTACAGAGCAAGGCCAGCAGTCTTTATCCCAGACTGCTGAAGATACTTGAAGAGCTGAACAAGAAGAAGAGCTACTCGTGTGACTCGAGCAGCCAGGAGAAGACCATGTGGGACTCAGGGCGAAGAAGTCTTCAGTGGGATTCTGGAGCAGGCCAGTGGGACTCTGGTAACACTGTGGGACGCAGTATAAAGACCCTCCTGTGGGACTCAGGAGAGATACGGTGGGAAGCTGTATCGACCATTGTAATACTAACAGATTATAATGGGAGAATCCATGCTTGGAGAGCATGGCAAGGATGTAGGCCTTTGGTGCCGAACCTTGTAAATCCTTGTGTCCTGTGCCTTTTCATTACTGCATTATCCGGGAAAGGTTGAGAGATACAAGAAGAGTGGATCGAGGCTTTAACCAGCCATAGAGGTTTAATTGATAAAGAATCAATTAGTAAAAAGTTTTAAGGGATCACTGATTCACCCCCTCCCCCTCTCAGTGATTCACACTGATCTGGGCACTTCACATTGTGTTCTTTTATACACTCTATCTTAGATTAATAATTGAGAAAATTTTCTTAGCCCTCAACACAACCTTTGGATAAATTGTGGAATTATCATGTGTAATAGTGCATCTCAGTCTCTGACAAATAGAAATGATTTTTTGGTTATATAGAGTGTATTGATGAATATATATGGGAATATCCTCCCGTATATGATGTATAACTATTTGAAAACATGTTGTCACTACCTATTTGGTAATAATATATGACTGAAGTGTTTATCTGATTAATATTAGGCCTCCAATATTTTTTAAAATTTACAAGATTGTGACTATATAATGGAGAGAATTATGAGTTCATGTACAACCACTTATTCTTCCTTGAGAATTATTATATATAAAAAATGGTTATATGAATTAAAAATGCTATCCTTACTTTAAATCAACAACCATGTCCTCAATCTAGACACTAAATTTACTATTTGATATGATGAGTTAAATGGGATCCATTTAATTCCAATATAAAATAATTAAATAAAAATTAATTGAATATGTATAAATTAGATATGAAAACACCTCAGTGAAAAGATGAACAATGTAACTTCCCCTAATGTATAACTCTTTAATGACGGTAAAATGGGTTATTTTTGAGACCTCAAGTGCACATACTCAAATGCTATAGTCAACCATCAAATTGGTTTGTGATATGTATAATAGGGAGACTATAACACTTAGATACAATGTTACAACATAGAAGAAATAAGAAATATAAATTATGAATAAATATCAAAGTGTTTAAATAATCAAAACAAGATGATACATATGAAATCAAATAATAAATCCAAATATAATAACTAATAAATATTGATTGAATAACGTAATGAAATTCTTGAATGTAAATAAATGTAATGATAGGGAAATAAAAAATAATGCCAATAAGAATAAAAAACCTCTCTAAATTCCATGAAATCGAAACCCTTATAGGCCCCATCTCTAAAATTTTGCCAATCCAGTAAGTAAAATATCAAAAATAGATTCATTTAACATTTTTCAAACCAATATTGATATAATATGCTTGTGTACCATATAGAGGCCCAAATATAATGTATGTATAATTTCTTAGGTAGACATTATTATTCCGAAACATGAATTTTCTAAAAATAAGTGAATGAAATAATGGAATAAATATAAGTATTAATTAATAAAACAATTAAATTATTAACACTACAAAATTCTTCAGGTCCATTCCAGAATATCATTGAGCATGTCTCACAATCATTCTATCCAAACGCATATAAGCATTAGATAACAGAACCTACCATAGGGAAATTACTATGTTTCCCTCATCACATATCATAACCAAGACGACCTTGACAATATAACAATGGAGTAACATAACCTACCTCGACACCATTCTATAATGTATATATTAATTTCTTATAACAATCTCAACCATATCCTAATAACAAAGGTTAATGAATGTAACAAAACATGGTAAAAACTCATTATTTAATCATTTCAGCATTGTATCATGGATGAGACTTATATATCATCATTTCATCATGTTTGAGTACTAATACTGGTAATTCATATTTATGTAGTTTCTCAAGGCCACAGTTGGTATATCATTATTGCATCATTTCACAAAACTAAGCATGATATATTAGTATTTTAGCATTTAAACTAGGAGAACACCCCATATAATAATTTGGTAACAGAAAATCATAAAAAACATTCATACAATATATTATATCACACAGTCACATCAAAATTCCCAATGGTTAATTATTAAAATTTCTATTTATCATTCAATTACGATATTAAATTATCAGTTGGTCATAACCAATAAATTTAAGTTATATTTATTAACAAGTCATGTCACGATGAATTTTATTATGAAATCACCCTAATTCCATGTTATTCTAAAAACACACGAATCCATTAATAAATTTATTTATAATTACAGATTTTTCCGACCCAGAATTGTTCCCATAATATATTTCAAAAAAATAATTTAATCCAAATAAAATAAAATAAATAATCCAAAAAAGAAATTAATTTTATTGGGGCATGATGTTTTGGAAACAAAATGAAATTTTAAAAATAATGTAAAATTAAAAAAACCATAGGGTTATGGTTTAGAACTGTACCCTTAACTAATTATCAAAAAAACATCAAATAAAAAACAACTATGGTAAAAACATGTGGATTATCACAATAGTGATCCTAGATAAAAAACAATCATGATCAAATCAACAATGCATGTTGTCAAGATATTAAACCACAATATGTAAAATAAATAGTGGAGTGAAAGGAAATAACCAGAAAACCCCACATAAAAGTGATAAGAAGAAAAAATTGGTTATTTGGAATTGGGGGGGGTGAAAGAACATTTCTTAGAAAGTCACCCATGGCCAAGAGGAAAAAATCTCCAAGCTGTTGAATGGGAAAATAATCTACATAAAACATATAAAACTATTGGATAGGGAATTACACAGTGTTTAATATAGTAAAACATCAATTATATTTTTTATTATACCTTGATAACTCCATCACCTCATATTATTATTTATTTCGATCAAATGTTACATGACATGTTATCTTTTTACATGGCATGTAAATGTACAACAGATTGGTTTTCATCGCATTTTTCTTATAAAATAACCACAACCTATTTAATTAATATCATCTTTCCATAATCCAACAAGAGTAAGATGATAATAATAATAATGATAATAAAAGTAAGAATAAGAATAAGAATGATGTTAATAATAATAATAATAATAATAATAATAATAATAATAACAATAATATTAAGAATAATAATAATAATAACAACAACAACAAAAACAACAACACTAATAATAATAATAACAACAACGGTATTAATAAATATAATAATAAATATAATTATAATAATAACAATAATAATAATAATAAAAGTAAAAATAAAAATTAAATAAATGTTTCATGGGGGGTCTTTGCTCCTCGGTGTGTGAGGCCGAGGGCCGATGATGGGTGCACGAGATATCGCAGAAGAGGAGGGTCGGCGCTGGCTATGTCGAGACTAGAGTGGGGTGCGTTGGCAGCTGCAAATGAGAGAAGAAGGCAGATAGAGGAGAGGAAGCCGAGCACCGTTGGGCAGGGTCGGCGCTGGCTGGTTGCGGCGGTGTACAGAGGAGGCCACTGGGTGATGGGTCACTGCGGGCAAGAGAGGAGGGGCCGAGGCATGGAGGGACTGTGCCAGAAAGTAGAGTCGCGAAGGTCTTGGAGCAAGGGAGAGCGCACCAAAGAGAGGGGGTCATTGCCGTGTGTCGCACCAGGGAAAAAGCATAAAGAATGCCACCCGGGGGGGGGGGGGGGGGGGTTCACCATCGGAAGGAAGGCTGAGGGCCGATGTTGGGTTCATGGGAGGAGCCAGTCGGGGGTCACCGGTTTCTGTGCGTTATGATGGAGGGAGGCTAAGGGGGACTGCACCAGAGTGGGATGGAGGTCAGGGCAGGGTCGCACTGGACTGCAGGGGTCGCGCCCGAGGGTAGACCTTCTCGCACACCTCAAAGGAGAAAAGGAATCGGTGGCAGCCGAGGCTGGGCAGCGTCAGTGAATTGGGGAAGGAGGAGACGGGGTACATGGGCCTTCGACTAGGAAGCGGCATAAACCGAGAGAGGGGTGTTGGGGAATGCCAAATGAGCGTAGGGAATGGAGGGTGCTGCTACTATGGAAGAGGCGGTTGGGCTACCGCTTGCTGAGAGGGAGGTGCGAGGCAGCTGGGTGCAAGAAAGAGGCAAGGGCTGCGATATGGGGAGGAGAGGCGGTCGGGTGCTGCAGGCTACTCGAGGAGAGGCATTAGGGTGCATGTGCTGCGGGAGGAGAAGGTGGCACTGCCAGATGGGAGCGAGAAGGGATCATGAAGAGAAAAAAATGTGATGAAACCCTAAAGAAAAGAGGAAAAAAATTAAGAAATATGAGAAAAATAAAATAAAGATGATAAAAATAATGATAAATAAATAAATAAAATAATAACCAAAAATCATATTATCGTAACAGTAATAATGATAATAACAATAACAAATAATAATCATTATAGTGATAAAATAAAAAAACAATAAAGGTGTTCATATAATTTTATTAACAATTAATTCTTATCGCAATAAAATTTTTAACAACGCAACAATTAATGCATGTTCTAATTACAAAAATCCACTTATTTTAATTTATTTATCTATTTTTTGATGATGGAAGGCCGCGCAATGTCCGAACAGAGCCGCATGTGATCTTTAAAAACAAGCTGCGCCCAAGCACCAACGACGTCAACCTGAAACAAACAGTTTTTATCATAAACTCAAAAATCTGATCCGAGACTTAACACGAACTCCTGCAAACAAAATGAAATCAATGAAATCATAAAATAAAATAAACCCACGGGTCGGGGTGTGACAATTATCCCCACCATAACACTTTCCACCTGTGGAAACCCATAACACTATCTCGTCGATCGATCAACACCTAAGGATTCCACATAAACACGATCCAACCTTTTAACCCAATGACATTCCATCGAAGACCAATGGGACTCAACCTCATTTCCTAAAATAAATCATCAACATAGGGGGGCCTGAATGGGCTACCCCCCATAAGCACTGAACTATCACTTGATAATGACTTAAGAGAAAACGAAAAGAGATGGTGGGTTTCCCCACCATAAAGAACCAAACTACTAAAAACCAAACAAAAAACCATCTTAGACATGCCTGAGGGCTTACTCAGGCTAGAAAGAGCACATCAATGACCATTAAACAACTTACTATTGTCTGAATGGGATAAGATCTGAATCAAGAACTCCGTACAAACCAAAAACCCTAAACCCATGGATGGGGATAGAGGGACGAATGACTAGATCAATGAAACTACGACAGACAACTACTCACATCTCACCACTCCGGGATGGGCACAAACCAAAGCCGAAATTGATTAACATCAGAGGTCCATGCAAGGCCACTAATCGGTGACTGACATACCAAAAAATGCACCATTACTGACATTGCATGAGGGATACATCTATCACACCACTTTTGTGATGAGAGAGAATTTACAATGACTGAGAAACCACAGTAGAAATGCAAAACCCATCTCAACTCAATGATAGAGGCACACCCTTAACCAGACTCCTCAAAATTCCCTGGGGGTTCTTGACTACGCGTTGGTTTCACTACAAGGCATTTTTGGCAGGATCCCTGATGGATGAAGCATCTCCTGCCTCACCATCAGGTTCTGATAATCCCAACATGAAACATACATCTTTTGACCTGAAAGATGAAAGAAGAAGATTTTTAATATTGAAAACATACCAGCATTGAAAACCGATGTTTTCCAAAAGACACATGACATCCCATGCATTTCAAAACCCAAAACATCATCTGTAAAACTGCAAAGATAAAAGATCCCTTACACTTATAGGATACTTACACCAGAAACATTGAACGAAACCCCAACAACACATCGTTTCTGAGAACTTCCTCTATGGCGCTTTCTACCAATGCCCCGACAGAATTTTCACAAGTGACCGAGGCATCCACATGCCTGACAGGGCTTCAGATTACTCTGACAAGACCGCTTCTTGTGACCCATCTTTCTATACTGATAACACATGAAGATATCTCACTCCGAAGAGGTTGATGAAAGATCTAGACGACTTTTGATTCCATGACCTGCTCCATCAACATTCATTTTCTTACTCATATCCTTTCCAGAATCATTAACACCACTCATATGAATCGATGGAGGGAGAACTACTTTGAGCACTCCTGCCATCGCAGCTTCGACATGAAATGATTCTCTCGCCACATCGACAAAATAATTTAGGTTGGACTCTAATACCTTCGACTATAGATTAGGGCAGAGACCTGCCTCGAAGCATCGAGCCTTCAAGGTCTCGTTCGTGGCATACCCTGAATCATAAGGTACTATATCCACAAAGCGATGGAAATATTCCCACACAGATCCATCGCCCTACTGAAGACAACACATCTCCATCCCCTTTATCACCCTTTCTTCCTAGGAGAAATACTGGCGAATGAACAATGCCTTGAAGAACTCCCAAGTAAGATCTTGACGGGGCTTGTTCCAAGACACTGAATTCCACCACATCAACGATGAACCTTCAAGCATGATGATTACAAACTGGACCTTTAACGACTCGGGAAACTCAACGTGTTTAAATTACCTTTCAATCCTTTAAATCCACTCCTCCACTACAGAAGGGCCTCCATGACCATAAAAGAGAAGTGGATCAAGCTTCTAAAACTTTAGAAAAAAATCCTTAGGTTGATCAACCATACTACAATCACCCCTCAAAGCATTAATGGATTAGCCACTGGATAAAAAAGTAAAGAACACAATCGAGGAAAAATAAATAAACTAAAATACTAAAAAACAAACACTGCATATATGACAATCTATGAACACAAGTATACAAGCCATCATATAATCAAAACATTCCTTCTAAAAACCTATTTAATTTAAAACAATCTTGTTGGGTTATAACCTTTCCATTGATATAATTTAGAGTCTCACTCACATGTATGTATTTGTGCCACCCCGGGAATCCATCCACCAAACCAGAAATCCATCCACATTTCCATCATACCACTATTAATGTGAGCACCCATAGGAATACCAAGGCCAAAACAAAGCAACTTCATTTTCTAAAAACAAATCATTCATACCATTCTTTTAAAACAATCCACAAATTAAACTTTTCATTTTCATTTTTTGTCAAAACCCATTTTTTTCAAAATCGAACCACTCCCAAAAGTTATAGGAGACCCAAAAAATCTCAAACAAGAAACTAGTGTCAGTGGGCGACTTGAACATATGTATGGAGGCCATATTTCAATCACGTCACCGACACAGAGAATCTTTTTAGACCATGCCCCTAGCTCCACATGGCTTGCAAGGCCATGTGGCTTAGGAGGACTATTATCCCAACTCCCTTTTTCGTGTCCTAATAACATAATGCTCCATAAAAAACACCAAGGAAACTAATTAATCCGAACATCCCATGGAATCCCAAGGATCCGAACTAGAAAGAGTTCGCGACGCTCATCCTCCACCAACCCCTCGATTCCCAACAATCCTACTCCATCTACCTTGACATCCCAAATAACAAAGGGCGCTCTGAAAAGCAAGGTCTGCTACGATCCAACCTCCCTCTGATACCTTTTTGTCACGAACCAACCTAGGTAGACCCTGAACCAATCACCCGAGTCACTCTACGATATAGTCCGAGAGGCATTCCAGATCCTCCCGGGCTGGCAACAAGCACCAAGGCATCAACAGAGGCTGTGGGAACGATTTTGACCAATATATATAAACAAAGTGCAAGAAAAAATACAGAGCAACGTAGAATAAGTAAACTAAACAAAAAAACCAAACAGGAACAAAAGAACAATAGAACTAACCAAGAACAACGTCCGAACTAACTCCGTGTGACCTCACAGGTTACTCTCCGACCCAACGATCAAGCATCGCCCAAGCCGAGTGCACTCATGATATAGCCTGCAAAAACACTAATGATAGAAATAAACTACAGACATGAGTATTAAAACTCAGTAGACTTTCCAAATATCTATTCCCAATGTACTACCTTTAAAATAAAATAAACATCATTTCATGTTTGAACTAAAATTTATATAAGTATTTTTTCCTAAATATTTTACTTAAAAAAATGTATGAACCATTATCCATAACCATTTCCAAATTTGGGTTCATTTCAATAGTGTCAATGTCTTTTTAGAAAGGGAAGGTGATGTTTATATTTTAAAATTTGTAAAATTAAGATTAAACACTTTCATTTGAAAACCATTTCTAGAAACCAAGTCAATAACAATTTATCACTTTCCAAGGAAAACAATATACAAAAATCCGCAAGAGTAAGTACACAATAAGGGAAATATATAAATACATACAAGTACCAAATCATCACTACAAGTAACTGAAAAGTCATATTCATGGGTGAACCTAGGAGATCAAGAATAAACCATAATACACCAATACATAAGATATCATCTTCGTTGACATGTCACACACAATGAAATCAAAAATCCCAATACACTCGACCATCCTTTCTCAGGCAGGCCGAGGGCAAGTCCCATAGTAACAAACCCAACATATCCACCTACTATGGGACACTGGTCAGAACCATAACCTACTAGTTTATCAATCATTTTTAGAATATTCTCTCAATATTTCAGATTTCCATGTCTCAAGTATTTGAAAAGGGGGTGAGCCAACTGATGTCAACTGAGCATCCAATAACACACACACACTCTCTTATATATATATATATATATATAAAGCACAATTTGAATCACCCCGTGCAACTATATGGGACAACCACTTGCCTTCAATCTACTCGAGCACCCGGAAGCCCTTAAGCACGACCTCCCATTAATCAGTCACATCCAATGCAGGAGAGTTATCCTAAAAGGATTTTCATTAAAAAAAACTTTCATCATTTTCCATAAAGTGCCAAACATGCATTGAACACATTTCACAATCACTAAATTAAAAATAACTAAAAAGCTTTTTGACGCTTCTGAAGAAATCATTTATCATTAAAACCAGAACTCTACATGAAATTTCGTGAATTATGTTTAAAATCCAAACATGAATTCTTTCACTATTGTGCATCCACTCATAATGAAATTTTTTCAAGTCTCATGTATTAATTGAACGGCACTTATTACATCAAGTAATAACTTAAAAATTAATTATCTAATACTATTAAATATTTTTTAAAATAAATAAAATATTTAATTGAACAATTGGTGTTCCCAAACAAAAAAAAGACACCATTTTTAAACCACAAGAATTGAATTATAAATTTTCATTATAAATTAATTAATCTTATGTTCCAGAATAATATTCAGCATAAATATATATAGGATAAAAATAGAAGAAAATAAAGTAAAATAAACATTAAAAGTAGTGATATGGGAACCTACCTCGAGATTGGTGTGCGATGACAATGCAACCTCGGAACCAAGGTGTGACGACGACACTCCCTCGAAAACACCCTGCGCGGGTCCTAAAAATCCAAAACCAACCAATAAAAACCCACAATCAACTAAAACCCATATTCCAACAAGAGTAAGATGATAATAATAATAATGATAATAAGAGTAAGAATAACAATAATAATAATTTTAATAATAATAATAATAATAATAATAACAACAACATCAACAATAACAAAAATAATAATAATAATAACAACAACAACAAAAACAACAACAACAACAATAATAATAAAATAATAATAAAAATAATAATAAAAATAATAATAATAACAATAGTTATAATAATAATAATAAAAGTAAAAATAAAAATAAAATAAATGTTTCATGGGGGGGGGGGGTTTGTGCTGCTCGGTGTGTGAGGTTGAGGGCCGGTGATGAGTACACAAGCTACCAGAGAAGAGGACGGTCGGTAATGGATGGGTCAGGACCGGAGTGGGGAGCGTTGGATGCTGCAAAGGGGAGCAGGAGGTGGGCAGAGGGGAGGAGGCCGAGCAATGGTGGGAAGGGTCTGCACTGGCTGGTTGCCGCGGTAGACAGAGGAGGTCGCTGGGTTCTAGGTCACTACGGAAAGAAAAGGAGGGGATGACATGTGTTAGGACCGCGCCAGAGAGTAGAGTCCCACCGATAATGGGGCGAGGGAGAGCGCACCAAGGAGAGGTGTCCTGGACGTGCGCCGCGTATGGGAAAAATCATAAGGAAAGCCAACCGGGGGGGGGGGGGGGGTTTCGCTGTCGGAAGGAAGGCCGAGGGACGATGTTGGGTTCAAGGGAGGAGTCGTTCGGGGGTCACCGGTTTCTGTGTGCTAAGAGGGAGGGAGGCCGAGGGGGACTACATCGGAGTGGGATGAATATCAGGGCTGGGATGTGCCGGACTGCAGGGGTTGTGTCGGAGGGTAGACCAGCTCACACACTACAAAGGAGAATGGCAATCAGTGGCAGTCGAGGCTGGTCTGTGTCATTGAATAGAAGTAGGATGAGGCGGGGTACGGGGGAATTCAACAGTGAAGCGGTAGCAACCAAGAGAGGGGTGATGGGGCATGCCGAATGAGTATGGGGTAGAGAGGGCACTGCTACTATGGAGGAGGCAGTTGGGCTGCCGCTGGCTAAGAGGGAGGTGCGAGGCGGTTGGGTGCAAGAAGGAGGCCAAGGATGCGCTATGGGGAGGAGAGGAGGCTGGGTGATGCAGGCTATAGGAGAAGCGGCGTTGGGGGAGTTATTTTTTTTTTTACATTTTTTCAAAAAAAAAAATTTAAAAATACAACGAGGTTTAAAATATTTTTTTTTACATCCTAAAGGCGGCAGGTGGTGTGCCGCCTTTGGGGAATTTTCCGGCCAGGGCAAGGCGGCACCGGGTGTGCCGCCTTTGCCCAAAAAATAACCGCAAAGGCGGCACACCAAGTGCCGCCTTTGCGTAAATAATTTTTTTAAAATTTTTATTTTTATTTTGTTTTGTTTTGTTTTATATATATATATATATATATATAACAGAACTTTTCAGCAGAATTTTTCCGCTATTTAATATCCAGCGGTTCTGCCATTACAGCAGTCTGGATTCTGACTGATACCCTCACCCAGAACTCCCTTTTATAAGGGGGTTTGCCCTGAAAACAATACTGCATTTCCGATGTGGGATTCTGGTTCTCCTTTTCCTGCACAGTACATTCTGCGTTTCCGATGTGTGATTCTGTTTCAAGTACGCGACTTTGAAAGACTATAAAAGTTAAAATATAAGACCAATACAAATGAAACTTTAAACACTGATTAAACATATAAGAAATAATTGAAAACAAAAATAATTTCATAAAAAATGTTGATACAGATTAATTTATATGCTTTCAAAACCACCTACTTGAAACTTAAACATATTTGAAGTACGTGACTTTGAAAGCTTATAAAAGATAAATTATAAGACCAATACAAATGAAACTTTAAACATTGATTAAACATATAATAAATAGTTGATACGTCTTTCATTTATAAGAAAAGCGATTGAAGGAAAAGAGTATAATATTCCTCTATGTATGGTAGTTATTTCTCTAAAATTAGGTATTCCATGGTTTCACACTGAATTACGATCCTTCATTTCTCATAATGTTTTCTTATCATGAGAGGGGATCTTTTTATGATACCATTTGATTTAACCAAGGATCAGTTGGGTTCTAATGAGGGGGGGGGGGGGTGAATCCATAGTACACTGTTTTAAAAATTCACTATTCTGTAATCTAAAATCTGTGACTGATTAAATTATCTATCCCTTATCTTAAATTCTGAAAATCTGCCTGAATGAAAAAATAAAATCAATGAAAAACACAGGGATTCTATTAGGTTCATTACAAAGGCCTACTCCTTACTACAACCATTTATTACACCTTGATAAAGGTTATTCACTTTTTTTAGTCGGTTACAACATGGGAAAGTTGTATTCCCATAAAAAATAAGTCCAATAGTGCTTCATATCTAGAGTCCCACTATAAATTACAAGATCCCACCTTCACTAACAACTCTTAACTCCCATAGGTGGATCTTTATACTATATCCATGGTGATTCTAAAATCTCATAAGCCTACTCGAGAGTCCCACTGGTGACCTCTTCTACATCTGAGTCCCAAAAAAGACTTCAAAAATCCTAAGTCACACAATATATGATCTTTTTTCTAAATATATCTATCAAATTTTTATATTTCTGGACAACCTTCATATATAGTCTTTCTCAAAAAACAAACCAAAGCACCTGATCTACCCATGTACAATATTAATGAAATTATGCAACTGTTTTTCAATGACCTTATCTTTATCACTATCCATTGAACATAAAATTTCCTGGACTAATCTCAAAAAACTCATAACATGGGTATATATCTTCTGAAACACTACCTAGATCGGTCTCAATATTTATGTATATAAAATTAATGGAATATCAATTCAATTTTATTTAAAAAAGACAAATATAAAATATTCCATGATAATTTTATGTAAGTGTTATTTAATTTTCATGAAAATATTTTATAATTCATGCACACCTACAATGCCTCTTTCCTTCTCACTTTAGTGCTTCCACTGAAGGCCTTTCCTGACCGAGGCACTGGTTTTATGGCACCCAGGATATGATGTTACACTAACTCCTCCTAATCAACTCTAATTTGAACCTTTGGTTTTTTTAGGCTCTCAGTAGATTATTTTGAAAACTCTAACCCGTAATATTCTTAGACCAAAGTAACAATGGATGTTATTATTCTTCCTTCGATGTGGATATCTCTTATTGTTGTGGAATCCACCATTATTCTCTACTCTCTATCTTTGAGAGTGAAAAATTCATATGCTGCTGATGGATTGGATCCTTGTTTCGATGGATTGAAATTCTAGGGATTTCTCATTGATCTACCTCAACTTTGACTCTCATTGGCATTTATCAACACATGTGATTGATTAATCGCGTGAATAATGGTTTGTGGATACACTATTTTCTTTTTTGGGAAATTCAATTTAGAGTAGATATGGGTGTGGATTTTTAGTTTTTTGGATACCCTATGTGGGGGAATATGGACATGTAAGTAACATCACCATATCCCATTTATTATATGTAGAAAGTAGCTATATGTGTTACATGGAAAGATTCCATGTTAGAATATGGAAAGATTCCATGTTGGAACATTGAAAGATTCCATGTTGGAACATGGAAGGATTCCATGTTGGAACATGGAAATATTAAATTTTGGTACATGGTAAGGTACCCCATTTGATATGCACGGTATGTATAAGGGAGACATTTCATATAATTTGGATGTACATGTTAGGTTGGGAAGAGTTTTATGAGAAGGTAAGGATTGAGGAGGAACATTCTATATACATGATGAACACACCATTTACTTCTTATGAATTTTAGGTGTGAGGATGAAGTGGTGATATGAGGAAATTATTGATATATTATATATTTATATTTGGGTTTTACAATGGTTTTTGGAGGACCCCTTCATGGTTTTTATTTTAGAATCCTATTAAAGGAAGTGTGGTGTGAGGCCCAAGTGGGGCTGTAGGATTTCTTCTTGGAATGAATTAGAATTACCATGGTGTATTTTTTTATGCTCTTTTTGATTTTTTTCTATAATTAAGGATAGTGTAGTCTCATGGTTGTGTTTTATTAGTCAGTTTCTCAAAGTTTAGTTTTTTTATAGACATTATGATATGGTGACCCTATGGGGATGTCAAGAACAAATGAGTTCTATTAAGTAAAGTTTTAATTAGGTCTGATGGACCTTTTAGTATATTATAATGTGTGAGGTATTGTTTGGATATAGGTTTTATTCCAAGAGGATGGATGAGGTCCTATTTATATGGTCTTTAATTAAGGATTTTTACATGTGGTAGAGTAGAACTGTGTTGGTTTTTATGTTATTTATGTGGTTCTGAACACTATTTTGGGTGCCCTATTATTTTTACCCCTATAGGGATAGTACTAGTTTCAATTAAAATGGTTATGGGTTTTAGTTTTCTCAAATCATGTCTTTGTGGCCTCTGAATTGGATTTTATTGGTCATTTCTATTCACGTTCTAGATGTGAGAGGAGTCATTTGGGATATTATTAGATTTGGCATCAATTCTGAGAATTATATAATGAAATATTCTATTAGTTGGATAGTGTTTTTTAGGTCTGGGGAGCTTATAGTCTACCTATATTAGTGAAAAATTTCTTTCTAGTTTAGTATTATATCCTATCTATAGTTTGGGGATTTATGGATTTTTTTCTTCTCTATGAACTTATATGGAAGTGGACATGTACATGAATAAAGTTCCAACCTAGTTAGGTAGAACATACTGAATATTATGATTAGATTTCTTGGTTGAATCTTCCCAACCATGGGAACATTGATGGGTTCTCTAGTGTCATCCAATATGTTCTTCTTGCCAATTTATAGTCTTTGAAATTCGTGTACTTGAAACATTTTTAAGTTTCAAGTAGACTGTTTTGAAAGATTATAAATTAATTTTTATGGACATTTTTTAGGATGTTTTTGTTGTTTTCAACTATTTCTTATATGTTTAATCAATGTTTAATGTTTCATTTATATTTGTCTTATAGTTTATGTTTTATAGTCTTTCAAAGTCGGGAACTTGAATCATTTTTAAGTTTCATGTTGATGGTTTTGAAAGCTTATAAATTGTTTTTGGTGAACATTTTTTATGAAATTATTTTTGTTTTCAACTATTTATTATATGTTTAATCAATGTTTAAAGTTTCATTTGTATTGGTATTATAATTTATCTTTTATAAGCTTTCAAAGTCACGTACTTCAAATATGTTTAAGTTTCAAGTAGGTGGTTTTGAAAGCTTATAAATTAATCTGTATCAACATTTTTTATGAAATTATTTTTGTTTTCAATTATTTCTTATATGTTTAATCAGTGTTTAAAGTTTCATTTGTATTGGTCTTATAGTTTAACTTTTATAGTCTTTCAAAGTCGCGTACTTGAAACAGAATCACACATCGGAAACGCAGAATGTACTGTGCAGGAAAAGGAGAACCAGAATCCCACATCAGAAATGCAGTATTGTTTTCAGGGCAAACCCCCTTATAAAAGGGAGTCCTGGGTGAGGGTATCAGTCAGAATCCAGACTGCTGTAATGGCAGAACCGCTGGATACTAAATAGCAGAAAAATTCTGCTGAAAAGTTTTGTTATATATATATATATATATATAACAAAACAAAACAAAAAATAAAAATTTAAAAAAAAATATTTAGGCAAAGGCGGCACCGGGTGTGCCGCCTTTGCGGTTATTTTTTAGGCCAAGGCGGCACACCATGTGCCGCCTTGCCATGGGCGGAAAATTCCCCAAAGGCGGCACACCAGGGGCCGCCTTTGGGGGGTAAAATTTTTTTTTTTTTTAACCTAGATGTATTTCCAAAAGTGTTTTTCTAAAAAAATGTATATTAAAAAAAAACTCGGCGCTGGGGTGTGTTGGCTGCAAGAGGAGAAGGGGGGGTATTTAAGACGTAGGGGTTTTTTAATTTTATTTTTATTTTTATGGGTTTAGGTTTGAATTTATTGGGGAAATGGGGCTATCCAGCGCCAAATGAATTGGCGCTGGACAAAAGTGCCGCACCACCCATATATATATAAAATTAACAAAATAAAATAAATACAATTACAAAAATATAAATATAATAAACTTAGATATAATAATTAATAAAATATAATATGATAAATACAAAATAAATTTTAAATATAATATAATTATATAATAAATTATAAATATAATAATTATTATATAATTACAAATATAATAAATATAGATATAATAAATATATAATAAATATAATTATATATTAAAAAATATAATAATTATATGAATATAAATATAATTATAATTTTATATATATAAATATAATAATAATTATATAATTATTATAATTTTAAATATTATAATAATTATAAATATAGTAAAAATTATATAATAAATTACAAATATAATAAAAATTATATAATAAATTAAAAATATAATAAAAATTATATAATAAATTATAAATATTATAATTATTATATAATTATTATATAATAAATATAATTATATATTACAATAATAATTATATATTTAAATTCATAATAATTATATAATTATATAATTATAAATACAATAATTAAATAATTATATTGTATTTATTATATTTATTATATATAATAATTATAATTAATAATTATATAATTATAAATTTAATTATTAGATAATTATAAACATAATAAATATAAATATAATAATTATATAATTAAAAATATAACAAATATAAATATAAATATGTATTTATTGTATTTAATTATTAGATAATTATAAATATAATAAATATAAATATAATAATTCTATAATTATAAATATAACAAATACAAATATATTTATGTATTTATTGAATTTTTTTATTATATTTATAATTATAAAATAAATATATTATATTTATTATATTAGTTATATTTATTTTAATTTATTAAGTATTTATAAATTATTATATAATAAATTATTAATATAATAATTATTATATAATAAATTATAAATATAATAATTATATATTTATATATTTATTATATTTATAATTATGCATTTATTTATAGTATATAATTATTCATAGATATGATAATTATACAATAAAGATAAATAATTACATTTTATATTTATTATATTATAAATAAAAAATTAATTTATTGTAATATTTATTATACATTTATTATACATATTTATTATAATAAATATACATTTATAATATCTATTATAATAAATTTTATTATAATATTTATTATAATAAATGAATAATAAATATTATAATAAATGTATGATAAATATTATTATAATAAATATTATAATAATTGTATAATAAATGTATAATAAATATTTATAATACATTTATTATAAATGTATATTTATTTTAATAAATATTATAATATTTAATTATAATAAATTTATGTTTATATTTATATTTATAATAAATATACATTTATTTATTATAATAAATCTACATTTATTTTATACATTTATTATAATAAATATGAACAATAAATGTATAATAAATATTATAATACATTTATTTTTTAATTATAATATAATAAATGTAATATGTAATTATTTATCTTTATTATATAATTATCATATCTATATTTATTATATTTATAATTATATAATTATATTATAAATAAATGTAATATGTAATATAATATAATAAATGTAATATGATACATTTATTTTTTAATTATAATAAATGTATATTTATAATTATATAAATGTATAATAAGTATAATAAATATAAATGTATAATTACATATTACATTTATTATAATAAATAAATAATTACATATTGCATTTATTATAATAAATAAATGTATATTTATAATTACATTTATAAATGTATATTTATTATAATTAATATATAATTATTATAGTTATATAATTATTATAATTATATAATTGTTGTAAATATATAATCATCGTAATTATATACTTATTATATATATATATATAATTAATAAGGTTTATTTATATAAAGATATGATTATATTATTTACATCATTAGAATAATTATATAATTATAAATATAATAAATATATAATTAAAAATATAATAAATATATAGTTATAAATATAATAAATATATGATTATAGTAATTACATAATTATAATAAATATGTAATTATAATAATTAAAGAATATTTAATAAAGTTTATTTATATAAAGATAAATTATTTTAATAATGTTTATTTAAATATAAATGTATAAATTTTAAATATAAGGTTTATTTATATATAATTATTTAAATACATAATTAAACCATGTCAAATTTATTTATAAATTTATATATATATATATAAATAAACATTATTAAAATTATTTATATTTATTATAATATATTATATTTATGCTTTTATTAAATTTATAATTATGTATTTATTATAATATTATATTATGTATTAAATTTATAATTATGTATTTATATTTAACAAGGTTTATTTATAATAAATATGTAATTATAATAATTAAAGAATATTTAATAATGTTTATATATATATATATATATATAAATTTATAAATAAATTTAAGATGGTTTATTTTTGTATTTAATTAATTATGTATAAATTTAAAAATAATTTATAAATAAATTTAATATGGTTTATTTATGTATTTTAATACATAATTATAAATTTAATACATAATTATAATATTATAATAGATACATAATTATATTATATTATAATAAATATAATAAATATAAATAATTTTAAAAGGTTATATATATAATTTTAATAAAGTTTATATATTTAATTATATCTTTATTATATTTATAATTATATAATTATTGTAATTATAATTGTATATTTATTATAATTATACAATTATTATAATATTTATTATAATAATATTTATCATACATTTATTATAATATTTATTATAATAGATATTATAAATGTATATTTATTATAATAATATTTATTATACATTTATTAGATATTTATTATTGTAAATATTATAATATTTAATTATAATAAGTATTTATTATAAATATAAATGTATTATAAATATTTATTATACATTTATTATACATTTATTGTGCATTTATTATAATAGTATTTATTAAAACATTTATTATATATTTATTATAATGAATATTATAATATTATAACATTATAATATTTGTAATAAATGTATAATAAATGTATAAAAAATGTATATTTATTATAATAATATTATAATATTTATTAGATATTTATTATAAAAAATTAAATTTATTATAATTTTTGTACTTATTATAATAAATATAATTATGTATTTATTGTATTTTTTTATTATAATAAATAAATTTATTATATATATATATATATATATATATACACATATATATATATATCGGGTTTGGGGGTGTGGGGTCAAAGCGCCACTTCAAGTGGCGCTTTGCCCTTTTTTTCTTCAGCGCCACTTCATGTGTCGCAAAAGAAACCCATATCCCCAAAATTTAAAAACCCTGCCCCATAAAATTAAAAAAAAAACCACCCTCCTAAATTACCCGGAGAAGGGGGCCCTGCCAACAGGGAGAGATAAGGGAGTATGAAGTGAAAAAAAGCGACGAAACCCTAAAGAAAAGAGGAGAAAAAAAATTAAGAAAAACGAGAAAAATAAACTAATGATGATAAAAATAATGATAAATTAATAAATAACAATTTTAACCAAAAGTTATATTATCATAATAATAATAATGATAATAACAACAACAAATAATAATAATCATTGAGATAAAAAACAATAACGGTGTACACATCATATTAAAAATAATTAATTCATAACACAACAAAAAATTTAACAACACAACCATTAATGCGCGTTCTAATTACAAAAATCTTTTTATTTTAATTTATTTATCTATTTTTTGAAGATGGAAGGTTGCGCAATGTCCGAGAGGAGCCGCATGTTGTTTTTCAAAACACGCTGCACCCAAGTGCCAACAATGTCAACCCGAAACACACAATTTTTAATAGAAACTCCAAAATCTGATCAGAGACTAAACACGAACCCCAACAAAAAAAATTAAAATCAAAGAAATCATAAAATAATATAAACTCACGGGTCAGGGTGTGATAATTGAGATATTTTATTATATATCCTTATTGTTTTAAATTTCATATACTTGTGATTATAGGCCTTTTTCCCCCATCAACTCATTTTAATAATTTTAATGTGACGTCATTATGCTGCCGAATTTTAGTAAGGGAACTTCTTCACCGAATTTCTATTCATAAGGTCAAACCATTACTTCTTAATTTTGTCATGATATAAATATTATTTAATGAACACTAATTTTTTTAAACATAATATTCACTAATATTGGATATTTCTCACACATAATTATGTCATTGATTTGTCCTTAATCTAAGGATATTATCTTTGCAA
This sequence comes from Viscum album, assembly GCA_963277665.1. NCBI lineage: Eukaryota > Viridiplantae > Streptophyta > Magnoliopsida > Santalales > Viscaceae > Viscum > Viscum album. Next base: position 1,251,972,722 of record OY728157.1, on the reverse strand, counting down.
GGGACTTTGTCTCAATTTACATTCCATTGAGACTTATTTGTGGTAATAAACAAATTCACATTTATATGGTGTATTTACTACCCTTTTAAATATAATATCATGAATATTTTTATACTAATGATATTATAAGATCTAATTAATGTTATTATTCCATTATTTGTATTCAAGCATCTCTCATTTGGTTAGGATCTCCTTAACTAAAATATCATTCTAAATGTATTAAATGCTTATTCTTCAAAATATTTTTAATTAATGGACATCTTTTAAAAATGGTTTTAAGGATTTATTTATATGGAAATAAATTTTTCTAAAAAAATTCATTAAAATAATTGAAATTTTTATGGGATTCTTTGATTCAAAAATCTCTTTATTAAATTTTTTAAATTATTTTGAAAATTGTTTTTGAAATGGATTGATTATTTCATTATCATGAAATTAATTCTTGTGGTTGAAAATGAAATGTTGTTAGTGAAATGCTTATATTTTCAATATTTTATTTTCTATGATTTTATCATGGTACTTGGACATTTGAAGGGTGGTTACATTATAAAACAAATGAAAGGTGGTTTTGTGATAAAATAGGATGGATGGTTACATTATAACCTCCATTGATATTGTTATGGAAGTCAGTCATATAGATATTACATTTAGTGATACATTTTGAAGTCAACCGTATGGTTATTCCATTTATGTATGTTTTGTCCCATGTAACCTTTATATGTTATGTGTTATTTATATTGGTTTTTTGTAATCTTTTGGTTAAAAAAGTGTATGAAATGATCTTTTACTCAGTGAAGAGTATTTAATACTTCATAAAGGTTAAAATTATTACTTATGATTAATTATTCATGGTTTACATGTTGTTTTGAAAAAATTAACCGGATTCCTTCATTGTATATCTTGTAGTAATAATTTTATGCTCATCCCATGTTTATGAAATTTTTTCACTTGAAATAAATATGAATAGGTTCAAGCATGGGATCATGGAAATTTCATGTGGTCTAAAACATGGAATAAGACATGTTTCTTTGTTTATGAGTTTTTATTTTATGAAATTTTTTTTACTGAGTATAAGTGTCTACATTATAATTTTTTCAGATATAATGTAATAGTAATGTAATAATTCTATAAAACTCTAAACCTTAAAATTTTTAAATGCAAATTATTAACATAACTCAAGATTAGGTAATTTTTATGTTTGGGTTTTATAGTTTATATCATAGTTAATTTTATATATATTTATAGGTTAGGGTGTTATTTAATTATTAGTGACATAACCATAATGGTTAAAATATTTGAAAAAGTCATAGTTATTTTAGATAAATTGAATCAGTTTAAGATAACATGAATACATATATCTTAGTTTTTACCCTCCTCATAAGATATTATATTATGATTTTACACATATACTCACATGGAACTTTGGGTTTTAGTAAATATGAAGATATATTAGGCACTAATGTAACTATGAATGTGACGAAAACAATGACGGGTTTTTCAATAAGCAACTAAATGAAGTGGGGGATGTAATGAGATAAATTTTGGTTATTCTCAACCATATATTTGGAGTCATTATTGAAAAATTATACATTTTTTTATAAGACATCGTATATGCGTGAAGAAATTCCATAAGGTTGTTCGGGTAATAATCATAAAAGTAATTATTTTCAAAAACCTATGTTTCAAGGATAAGTAAGGAAAAACCAAGGAAAAATATTCAATGGGGTGGTAAGATGTTTTATATGTGGTAATGAAGGTCATAAAGGAATAACCTCCCATGGAAAATCTAAGCGTCCAGTTCATTTTAGGAAAGGAAAAAATGTTCTCTACTAAGGATCAATTGAATGATATAAATGTGGTGGTCATGGTCATTACACAAAAATATTTACTATAAAAATGGATCGAGAATGGGATCAATAAGATTATAAAAATATATTATTACCAATACCTAATTCATTTACGATTGATGATGAGGAAATTGGAAATGACCAATAAAAGGTATGTATTATTTCTTATTTCATTTTTTGATATTACTGAGATCATAGGACATTATGCATGATTTTGTTTCTAAGAAAGAAGTATAAAAGAATAAGACGGAAAAACATTGATTATGGATCATGAAGAATATTCGATGATTTTAATGTCTACATTTTAGGAATTGAAGTGTTATGTTGTATATATGGATGATGACTTGTTTAATAATATTAATGATAAGATAAATTTGGTTGAATATTTCTAGAATGTGTAAACATGATGTTTGATATATGAAAATTTTATTCAAGGAAGAAATATATTTTCTTTTCTAGATATAGTCATAATGAACAATTTGGGTTTATATGGTCTATGAATTTGAATAAAATAGATGTTATTACTTATTGGGATGAAAATTCAAGGTACAAGATAACAATTTTTTTATTATAATGTTATGATTATTTTTGTGGAATTTATATCATTTTCTGAAATTTTATAAAATTATATTGTTTTTGAAAAAGGACAAAACATAGACAGTGTGAAAACCTGTCGTGTCTGACATAGCTACGAGAATCAAACCCACAAAAAAATTGTTATTGGGATTTATAGACTACCACTAGACTACATGAAGGCCATGGTCAGTATGACTTATTCTTTTTAGTCAAATAATTTCATGGATAAAAAATATGTTGATTTTGGAAACATATGTATTATAAAATGTATTTTCTTTTAAAAAAAAAACCGTTTGGTGATTTAGTGATAAAGGTTATTTTGGAAGATGTTCTCTCTTTTGGGGAAACACTAAGGATAATAAATTTTTCTTGGAACACTCTATGTTTTATTGTTGACATATAGATATTCCTGATATTTATTGAACTTAATAACATATCTTTTATAATATGTGACTAAGTTAATTACCCTTTTGTATGAGACTTTAAGAGTAACCAACTTTATTTTGAAATAAATGTTATGATTTCTCTGGAAGACTATGTTATCAAATACTTCTAAATTTTGGGTGTCAATATGAGTTTGGATTATTTTTAAGAATTGTAAGGATAGTGGTTTATTGAATGTTTTTGATGAACATTGGGTTTTGATTGTCACCTTTTGGTGATAAAGATAAGTATTTATTTTTATAAATTATTATCCTTTTTGGGGATTATCTGATCTTGTACTAACCATTTTTGTTTTGGTTAATGTCTAAAGAAAAGGGAAATATATTGTTCATCAATTATAGATTACGTGATCCTCTAAATGTTTATTATAGAACATCAGGTATGACCAAGTCATCTTGAATACTTATTGTTTAGGGAAAAGAATAGTTTTTGGTTGGAACTTATTAAATGAAGAAACTATACTTAAATAGTAGGTATATTTCCTTATGTTTTTTGTCAATCTCATAAATAAATTCTCCGAAATTACTAAATGAAACTTAAAAGAAAAAAAATTTCTGTTTACTTTTCTTACTGGGTAACCAAAGACCATTTAAACTATCACATGTTTTTTGTTTTCTAGTTGTTAAAAATCTCTTAATTATGTTTTTCTATCACTCTCCATCATAACATGATACTTGGTTTCTCATCTATATCCACGTTTTCATAGAATCCTAGTATGGGTTTTCTTAGATAAAATTTTTAATTCTCATTATTTATTTTAATGTTAGTTTTTTATTGACTATTTTCCGATGTGTACTTTCAATGAATGTTCTGAGCCCAATTTTAAAATTGTGAGGATGTAGTTTCCAAAAGGGGGTAAGGGTATTACATTCCAGTTAAATAAAGAGTAATACATTTTAAAATTTATAATATTTTTAATTGGATATAAATTTTAAATTCAAATGGATTTCATGTTTGTCGGAGTACCCGATACACAACAACAGGTTTCTTTGAAATCTTATGTTGCACAAAATGTTGAGTTAAACTGAAAAATAATAACATAATATTATTATTTTAAATATTTTTTATGCAAAGATGTTCTATTTTAGGGAATGAATATAACTAAATAAAATATTATTAAACATGTTTGTTAAATGTTTTTACATTCATCGAATATCTTTTATAGGCTTAAAATATGAATGGATCCAATTTTAATCATAAATACACAAATATTATTTAAAAAGATGATTTACCGACTTTTGATGGAGAGAAAATTTTTAATTATAGTTTCTGTAACTTTTGTATATTCTATTTGACAAAATATTACTCTACATTAGAATATAGACATCAAAATTTATTGTGGGTGAATTTTTGTTATTTTTCTGATAAATATCATTATTAATTAATACTGAAAAGTACTATATTTTAATTCAAAATATCATTTTAATCTAATATATTTATATGGATATGTTATATTTTTAATTTGTTTTAATGTGTAATTAGATTATATTGTTACCATTTAATATAATGTTGGTCATTAGAAGAAATTGTATTTTGAAATTGTATGTAAATAAGTGTCAATATTTTGATAGGTATAATATCTTTCAAAACATGTTTTTTGTTTTAACAACCAAAATTAATTATAAATGAATTTATAAAAATTATGTATTTTGAATTTAGAAAAATTTATTCAATATTTGGAATCAGGTGGTCAAAATTTATTAAATAGTTAACTTTTATTTTTATACATTATGAATATTTATTTCAGCAAATAATTTATTTACCACGGTTAAAGGGTAAATCTTGTCAATAAGGGTAAAAAAATATATTTATAATAATATTATATTACTCTAACTTGTTCCCTATTCATATTGGATGATACATTTCTGACAATGCTCATACTTGGGTCTGTTTGGGTACACCATAGAGACACATGGGAGTGATAATGACTGTTTATATAAATTAATTTAATGTAAGGACTATATGACATAAACATATACATTTTAGTAAATAAATTTTTAAATAAAGTAATATTTGTTATCTCTTCATATATAAATATTTATTATAATGTTAAAAATATTTCTTACAATATCATATTTTATTTATAATTTTTAGACATCAAATTGCAAAAATTATTTTTGACATAATGATGATCGAATGATTACCTTTTTAATGAATAATTTAAATAAATGTGATTATAAAATTTAAAACAACTATCCAAAACTCGTCCAATTTTTTTGGATGATTCAATTTTAAATAAGAGTCATCTTATCTTTGAATTCAAAGATTTTTTGACCTTTTGAAACTGAAAATACTTTTATAATAATATAATATTTTCAAACATTCGAAAACTGCCCCTCCTTCCCCTTATAAAAATCCATCCGTTTTATCCCATTAATCGCACCTCTATGGCCCCTTTAATCATCCTACATATGAAACATTAAGCTCCATAAATCCCTATATTCATCATAGAATCCTTACCTTATGCATAAGGCACTTCAAGAAATCCATTTCGATATAACAAAGTGAGTTACCCAATTTAAAAGAAACATATTCTCTTATGTTCTTATCTATTATTATACTTCTCCAACCCCTTAAACCATCATTATAACATTATTTGATTACAAACCCCATATCCACAGTATAATAGGATGTTGTTATGTGATTTATTTGAACTAAAATTTCACACAACTACATCTAATGGGTATAGAACGTAATATTTATGTGGATGATGGGCTACTGCCTCGCGAAACAATGATTGTTCAAATATCTCCAAAACCTCTCATGGTGGCCATTATGATTGAACTGTGTATATATATGATATATATAAAGTTTGTGTTTTCTATATTCTTATGTATTTTTCATTTATATAATACCATTGTGGTTTCCAGAATGGGTAAATAAGGTAATTTTATTTGAGGAAGTGTGGACTACCGCCCCCTCAAGGTGATATGACTCATTCATACCATACATGGAATGTATAATAGATGGTGTTATTGAAAATTAATAATGTAAATAAAATATTAAATTGTACTTTAATAATAATAAACCTATGTATTATTTGGTTGTCATTCCTTTTAAACTGAAAAAATGAAATGGAAGTCACATTCATGCTTACGTACGGCTTACTGTCTCTAAGAATGATGCATTTAATTTTCATATATCCAAATGATATGGACTATTAAAATCACATATTTACTACATATATATATAATATATATTATATATAAACAAGTAATACTATTCTAGAGATAATATCATTTTATTTTCTCCTGGAAAATTTATAATTATAAAAAGTTAATTTTTACCTCAATTTCGAACATCCCAAAATGCATGATATGAATTCATATATTTTAATAAATCTAGAGAAAAGTAACAAGTAATATATAAGGAATAATAATAATCATAAATTGTTTTTAATCATGTTTAAATGAACTTAATATTATTATTCATGAAATTAAAGAATGAACGGGTCAAGTCAAGTATGAGGTAAGGGGTTTTCATCTTAATTTTTTTCGTATGAGATTCATGCTATATTTTACAATACTTATTTTTTGTGTTGTGTATGTACATCATATTATTGTATAGTTTTCTTAATATAATTATATTAATAAGTATTTAATTGTATATTTTATACTCATTCTTTCATGGGGTGTTTGATTCTTAAGTTACCAAATCTGTAATGGAACCTTTCACCCTCCACTTTTTGTAAGAGACTTTTTTATGTCATGTATTTTAAATTAAATTTACTTTGTGGGAAATGTTTTTATATATCCTTATTTTTGTATGGTTTATGTCCATTTGATTATAGACCCTTTTATCTCTCATCAAATCATTTTTTGTAATTTTAATGTGACACCGTTAGGATGCCAAATTTTCGTAAGGGAACATTTTCACCTAATTTTCACTCAATGGGTTAAACTTCTACATCATGATTATGTCATAATGTGAATATGAGTGATTTTTACTCTAATTAATTCACAAATAATATCCACTTATATTTGGTGTATTCTCATATTTTAGACATTATTATTTCATTGATGTTTTCTTAATATAAGGATATGATCATTGCAAGGGTCTTTGTCCCAATTTACATTCATTTGAGACTTATTTGTTGTTATACACCAATTCACTTTTATATGGGTTATATAGAACCGTTTGACATATTATTTCATGAATCTACTAATTCTCAATATATTATAATCCTTAATTATTGTTATTCCTCAAATATATGTATTCAAGAGTCTCTCATTTGGTTATGAACTATTTAACTAAAATATTTTTTTAAATGTTTTAAATATTTGTAAATATAAATCATTATCATTAATGTCCATGTTTTAAAAATGAATTTATGTATTTATTTTCATAGAAAATATTGTTTTTAAATTTAAATTTATTTAAAAATATTGAAATTGTTATGGGAAACATTGATTCAAAAATCTCTTTGTTAAATGTTTTAAATTATTTTGAAAATGGATTTTGAAATGGATTGATTATTTCAATATCTAGAAATGAATTCTTATGATTGAAAATGAAATGTTATTAGTGAAATGTATATATTTTTTGTATTTAATGTATTATGTTTTTATAGTGGTACTTGGACATTGGATGGGTGGTTACGTTATAGCCCCCAATGCATTGGGAATAGAAATTGGTTGTATGGCTATTTCATTTAGGGATATGTGTGGAAGTCGACTGTATAGTTATTCCATTTAAGTATGTTAGTGTCTCAAGTTACAATTATATGTTATTTTTTCTTTATATGGGTTTTATGCTATTATTTTAGATAAAAAAGGGTATGAAATGATCTTTTATTCAGTGATGAGTATTTAATACTTCATAAAGGTGAAAAGTATTACTTATGATAATGTATTCATGGTTTAAATTTTGTTTTGAAAAAACAAACAGTTGTTCTTCTTTGTGTGTCTCTTAATGAGCTTTTTATGAACATCCCATTTTTTGAAATGTTTTTTAAAGCACATAATGATGAATATAGTCAAGGATGAGACCAAAGAAAACTCGTGCAGTCAAAAAAATGGAACTACATATGTTTGTTTTTATGAGTTTTTATTTTATGAAAAAATAGAGATAAGTAGAAGTGACTACTTTGTAATATTTTGAGATTTAATGTAATAGTTAAGGCCTAATTATCTAAAAATATAATCTTAAAAAGATCCTCAATGTGAATTATTAACATAATTTAAGATTAAGTAATGTTTAAGGTTGGGGCATAACATTTCCTCCATACCCAAGACAATTTTCATTTAAAAACAAAGGAATTTATGAATAAAACCCAACCAATGAGGTTCATATATGGGGGAGAACTCAATAAAAATAATTATAATAAAAAACAAAGAGAAAGAAATACCTAAAAACAGACGATATCTTACATCCTACCCACCATATAACTATTGTCCTAGAGATACTCTAAGCATCACTATGGGGTCTCGATGAAAAATTAATACCATTGTGATCACATTTTATACTCTCTCTCATAGGTATTTTCCAAAACACTCCCATAATTCCACTACAATATAACCAGATGTATCACCTTTACTCAGAGATAGTTCTCAAATGGCCTGAAACCCATGAATATTTCCTTCACGTCTATTTTAGAAAGGCTTTCCCCTCTCGAAGAGACTCTTGAAGGAATGAAAAATGAAGACCATCTAACACTATATGTAATAAACTATGGTCTTTATTCTTAATCTTTCTCATCAACTACCTCTATCTGATCAAATGAACTTAATCATATGTATCATAAATGTGACTAGTCCCAAAAATTGTTGAATAACAAATCACCTGCCAAAAATGAGGTGAACAACAAGACCTTCCATAAAAGTCCCCAAATGGTCCCATATGGAGAGATTCATAGAATATTTTATTTTATGAAAACTCCACAATTTCCATATGTTAATCCCAAAAACATGTGAAATCTAGAAATGGTCCTCAGAACATGTCGTCTAGAAGCTGAGTATTTCATTCAACATGACCATCAATATATGGACGATTAATCATCATCAAAATAACCAGCCACACTAGATCCTTATGAAGAGAATTCTGGAAACTCGATGTAAAATGAAGATCTCTTTTTGAAATGATAATCCCCATAATACAATGAAAGAGAAATACATGTCGGTCACAACCCCCTCCCTCAAAAGATGCCCCTCATGAGCTATCAATAAAGGAAGAGAAATAATGACCCATGAGTCCCACCCATAGTAGTCCATGGGGTGGAAACCAACAACAAGGGTATACAAATCACAAAAAATAGGTTTCCTTTACCTTTTCATAAAACCAATATATACAGTTATGATGTATTAAACTCAAAAAAATCGAATACATATATAAACAATGTTAAAATACATCCTACATTCTTATTTAAAATAATGATGTTTAAATGCAATAAAAATACAAATAAAGTATCCAATGTAAAAATAAGCTGCATCACAACAACTACCAAATTTCTGAACTAGTATGATCTATCACGGCCTATGTAATTATCATGGAAACATAAATTTAAATTCATATATGTAGAGTGAGCACACAATTATACTATGTAGGAAAACAAAAACTCTCTCAGGAAAAAGTGAGAGAAAAAAACAGATTCCCATATCAGAATATAACAGAACACAATATCACCTAACATTGTATAATAGCCATCCAAACCTCACCAAGTCACACTCACCATGTAACTCATGTTTTGAAATGAAATATAGTAATTAAATATGTGATTTGCGTACCCTGCACCAAATCCCATTTGTTTATTTGGTCATTCATTATATAAAATATCATCACGCTCCCACCTCTTCTGAATGTACCACAACACAACCCGCACGCACACAATAGGGACCCACAAATAGTACCATCACCTTAGAAAACAAATCACATCACATAACACCTACAAACACCTAGGCCTAATTTCTATTCCCATCGCCAATGAAAACAAAGAACATCACATCTTGCATGGACACACCTAGACCTCACATACCACATCTCATCCCACCCACTCACATAAGGGACTCACAAACAACAACCTACCTGAGAAATCCTGCGTTATAACCCCATGGAAGTGGGACCAGGGAATAGAAGGTCGACAACATACCATCCTCACAATGAGATGTTTTGGAAAGACTCCATCCCTGATGAATAGGGGTTGTTCGAGATATATTGATAAAATAGGGTGGGGTGCATATAGAAATCACATGGAAAATACATGTAATACATATATGATACAAAACAATGAAGGACAACCTATGAGTTTCCAACCGACAAAAAACTCACCATACCACCTTTACTACTACTTCTAAATGCCCAACCACCCATACAAACACAAACTCAGTTGATGCCTAGGGTCTATTCATTTGACCAGTTATAATTATTTATCAAAAAACACTTAATTATAACTTTCATATTTATGAAACTACAATGCACAACACGTAACAATCCACAAAAAAGAATAAAAAAAGAGGAAGAGGAACCATGGTAAATTAACCTACTTTAAATTACTATCTACCTAACACATAGACTAACCACTACCATCTTATTTATTTAATGTAATTCCACTGATGTCACATTTGAACTGAACCAAACCCCAACTCACAAGTAGAACACCACACTCAAAATTCCAAATCCATATCCCTTTATAATCAAAGTCATTTTCACACTACCACACATAACAATATTACTCCCACAATCGTATTCCTACTACAACACACTTATTATTCATTACACAATCAATTAATATCTCAACATGATATTCCATTACACCACCCAAACAACCCCAAATCTCGCAGATATGCCCAAAACCCCACAACACCAAAAGTTAAGAAAAAACCCCATACATAACAGACCATATCTTGGACCAATTAAAGGCATATATAGATGTAAAAATGAATTCATCACTCAATTTCTACTTGGTAATTTGGGGGTTATCATATAAAAAATTTGAGCCTGGGGAATCCACGTAATTTATATGAATATACGTGGTTAATAGATTTCATGTATTTGTTTCAGAAGAAATGAAAAAACATGCATTCACAAAAAATATGTGTGTAAACAAGGATCCTCAATGACCAAAATTTCCATTAGGCTTATAGGCAATACAATTCATAACATTGATTATAAATTTCAATAAAATTGTATAATCATACATCCCATTCCCTAGACACTATTTATTTATTTGAAACTGATACCATTATCTTTATTTTATTATATTAAATAATATTTAAAAGGATGCATTAGTACACCCACCCTACATGATACACAATTGAGAGAGATAAAGGAATTATTCTTGGATGATGAGTCAACCAATACGTAATTAATGCGCCAAAACAGGGGCCACACATGTAGTATGAAAATCCTCCAAGGAAAACTAGATCTGAAAGCTATAGTACAACACCCGACTCCTTTAGAATGAATGGTTCTATGGATTGTTTTTGTTTAGAAAAATGATACAGAATCAATTAAGGGCCCTAGATTAGAAGGATTTGATCAGTGTTTTAGGGAATATGAAACATTTTTGAATTTTCCATCGCAGAAGGATCTCAACAAATGATGGTGGTTTGACCATTTAGAAGTTTCGTATACTTTTATACAATTAATGATATGATTCTTATACCTTGAAATTTCTTCAAAACCACTTAAATATGATATTAAACTAATTTTATTTAAAAAACATAAAACTTTCAATTATGGAGAAACATGAAATACAAAAAACTGTTGGAAATGACTCATCGTTAGATGAGTAATCACTATGAGTCACTGTTCATTAAGATACCAGTGTGTGTCACTATTACAAGTCACTATTTGATGACCCATTTTTGGACAAGAAAATATTGGGTATGATACCACCATGATTCACCCTCACGAGCTACCATCATGAGTCACCATTACGACTCACTGTCAGGAGCTACCTGTGTGAGTCACCATTGCGACTCACCATCACGAACTACTAGTGAGGCTCACCATTTTCACTCACCATAAATTGATACTAGTGAAGTCATTGTTACGACTCACCATCATGACCTACTAGTGAAACTCCTCATTACGACTCACCATCACGTTGAGATACCATTGGAAAACAGCAATTTTGGAAAACTCATGAAATGACTCACCGTGACCTCACAAAACACAACAAATACGATATTTTCACAATGTAATGGACTATGGATGTCCATTACATTATATCAGACACATAAAAAAGTATTTTCAGCATCAAGAATCCAAAACAATGGCCCAATGAATTAGGGGTCCAAAAAACCAACCCATGAGATACCTTTTATAGATCCCACTACACTTGAAACATCGCTAACATCTAAACACGTCTATGTCCAACGATAAACCACCCAACATTGTTCTAATGCTATTGTGGAAACCTAATCAACCAATAACACTTCCAATGACATTGTGAAACCCAAAAAAAAGGAACACCACACAAGAACAATAACCATAATGTCCAAACAAGAAACCATAGAATTCCATCAATTATGTCCAGATACTATCGACTCTGGGAAGCACTGACTTGCATGTAGGATTTTAATAACATCACAATTAATGCATCTTGATTAGGAATCAGGTCCTCCAATCTACACGCATCATGCCATTATAACACATTATTGAATACGGAAACAACTAATATCATAATAAACAAGGTTAAAATATTACATCATAAGGAAAAATAGAATGAGAAAAACTCAATAGAAACATCGGTTACTAGGAACATATCTGAATTTCTCATTCCAATGTACTATTCTCCATGCCACCATGCCTCCACAACATGTGATGTAATTGAATGGTCCTCCAATGAAGATCATTCTCCCGATGATATGGAATTTCCATTGGTTAATCCACATTCATCACGTCATCCTGGATATCAAAACTTCCCCAGTCAAGGACCTGCGAGTCATCATCAAGATACTTACAAAGTTGTGAGACATGGAAGATGTCATTGATCTTATCCAATCATGGTGGAAATTAAATCTGGTATTCCACTTCACCAACATGACCCAACACATCAATGGTTCCATTGAACAGAGGATAAATTTTGACCCCTCTACCAAACTACCGCGATCGTATGTTCATATCTCACTAGGATAAGATATACCGCAAACTATTCTGCTACAAGAAAACCAAAAATCACTCACTAATGATTTAATGATGCAAAAAAAATATTTCAAACATGGCCAATTCTATATCCAAATAATTGGTGGACTAATAAAGATCATGGGGACAAAATTTCCTACACCCTTCAAAGATCAATTCCTATTTCTAAATTAATATGTGTCCCAATCATATAAGGGAAGCATCACCAAAAATCTCAAACATCTAATTTTTCTTCTCCCAACTAGAGAATAGTAGAATCAACAAACATCACCTATAGATTTCCAAACACTTCCTTTCAGTAATCGCTCAAAACTAAATCATGGTCTTTTCTTGCATGAGCTTTCAAATGAGCAAATAATTAAGGATAATAGTGTACAACCCTTCAATAATATTCTTCATGACCAAGAATAATGTGTTGCTCCACCACATTATTAGGTGATGAATAAAAAATAACTATTTCAACATTTGAAGGGTCAACTGAAACACCCTAATGAGATAGAACATTCCCAAGGAAATGCGCATCTCATGTCCATAACATAGAAATGGAAAACTTTTTGTATTGGTAGTGACGTCGATGATCATGAAAGATAGTTTTCAGATGCTCAGAGTTATTCACCTATAAATTTGAGTAGATTAGGATATCATCAATTAATATGACGATGAACAAGTCCAACAAGTCACAAGAGAGGGAGTTCATATTCCCCATGTAGAAGGTTGGTTCATTCATAACCCCAAATGGAATTATTATATATTCAAAGGTACCATATCATAATATGAATGTTGTATTTGGGATATCATCACAATTCATTCTCGACTATTGATTTTCAAACACATATTGATCATAGAAAATCAACATGAACTATTTAACTATTCCAAAATATCTTATTTAATGGGGACATGGTAACTGTTATTTAACATCACTTGGTTCAACCTTTAGTAGTTTATGAACAACCTCAGAACACCACTCACCTTCTTTGTAGAAAACACTCAATAACACCATGATGAAACACTAGGAATTATAAATATCTTCATTATCAGATCTTCAAACTATATCAACTCTCCCACAACTCAGAAGATTCTATCTGATAAAAAGCCATTAAAATTAGATAAGAACAAGGACACAAGTCCATCCCGAACACAATGTCATGTAAAGGGGGTAGATTGGAAAACTACATATAAAAAAACATCCATGAAATCTTAACTACCCATGGAGCTTTCACCATCTCAGTTTCTAGTGATTCCACTAACATATGATCCAATAATGAAAAATGAGTCTGTACACATGGATTTCCTACATGACAAATCCACTCACCAAATAAATCCACAAACTGACTATCCATATTTGAATACACAAATCTTATCTAGAAGTAGTAAAAAATAGATTATTTGGAATAAAACCATTCAATTCCATAAAAAACATCTTATGGTTGTATCAGTTGAAATAATAGACCCCAATGAGAATGAAGGGGCCCCATCACAAGTCTTCATCCCATCACACATCAAACAAGATGATCTAGACATCCACTAACGTACTCAACACCAGGAGAATAGGAAACTAGGATTTTTCTGGTACCATATAGTAGGATATATTGGGGTGAATAAAGGAGTATGGGTCACCTACAAAAAATCAATAATGGGTACTAAAAAATGATCGTAACTCTGACATTATTAGTCCCTATTAGAACTACAACTTTTTGGTATGCAACAGACCACTCTAGATCCTCTATCCCTTTAATGAAGACCAACTCCAAAACCACCCGGTGTTCAGACACAACCTTATCCATATCCCATGGGTAGAGAATGAGCCAATTATCCCTTATGATGAAACAACATACCTAGAAACTGTTGATGAGAATCACATTGGGGATGTCCACCTCTAACATACTGAGTTAAAATGACCACTGGGTGCAAGTAATATTATTTCACGTGAACTATATAGATGAAACACATTGTTACCATGATCATATGAAAGGAATGAGGATTAGATGTTGGAAACCTAAACTATTACGTTCGAGTCCCTACCAGTCAAAACCCCAAAGGCCCTATCACTAAAGACCTACGACTCGTAACCCTATACCTTGAATACCTTTCCTTTCTCCCCTATCATGGATGAAATCCTCATGAGTGCATCTTATCAATCACTTCTTCCTTCTTCTGAACCTTTATCTACATCAACAGTGTAAAGGGAGTAAAACATACTAGATATAAGGAAAAGGTGCCTATTAAGGGCATCTCGCATGAGAGTCCTTGTCTTAAGAGAGATATGTTGAAAACAGATGGATGCCCTTGATGTTAATCCTTACACCCCATACCAACATACACCCATGGTAGAGGGAGATTAACTCCTTCCACTTTTAATACATCATGTTCAATGAAATTAATTATTCTAGAAAAATATTCTCAAAATTGACCCATATAATTTCATCCTCATTACTCTCCCCTAGGTACAACACCCACCACTGACTTGTAGACCCCATATTTGGCTCACTTCCATGGGATCCCAATACTCCATCGGAGCCCCGATCAAACTGAAGGTAATCTGAATCTCCTCAATCTATCTCTCCATATCTAAGATCAAAACACTACCCTCATACATTCCCAAGGAATTCCTCTATAAAGAATGTAATGATATCTTCCCATGTTCATCCTCTTATAATTAATCAACCCACCACCAATCAACCAGATCACCCTACAAAGCCTCAGCTGCCTCAGCCACACACAGATGATGACTAAGACACATAATTAAAAAATATAATCATGGAATTCCTAAGACTGAGTAGTGTGTAATTTTATTTGGCATTCATTTTAACTATTTTATCTAATTTCATTATTTATATAATATTCTAATAAACATTCCAATTTATACAAAAACAAAATTCATTATGATTCATGTACCATTACTAGCGTCTCTACATTAAAAATAGTGTAGAACCAATTAGTAATTAGGTATAACTATATTCTTTCAATTAGTTTACCAGGGGCCGTAAAATCGCATGTCCTAGTCAGTATTAAAAGGCCTTTGTCATGCACAAGGGTCACTTGAAACTATTTCCCTATCCACCCATGTCCTTACTATGCCTAACTCAAATCTCCTTCACATTTCTCAAAAATCACCTCTGATACCATTCTATCATGGACCCTCGCTACAAATAGACCCTCCATGACCTGGAAATGAGGGGAGAGAGATATTGACTCCCATGTCCCTCCCCCATTAGGCGCCATGGTGGAGACCATCACTAAGTGTATAAAAATATCACAAAAGGGAGGATTTTTCCTATTTAGAAAAAATAATACGGGAGATTAGATGTATTAACATTAAAATAAATCTAATAAATATATAAAATAAATCCTAAATCCATCCCACATGCATGTTTAAAATAAAATTTTTATAATGAAAAAAACAACAAAGTACCCAATGTAAAACTAAGAAGGGATACATCAACTATGGATAAGTCCATTCCAGTGAGGTCCAATCAGTCCACATAATATTCTTGGAAACCTAAAAGTAGTTTTATATCCGTAAGGTGACTATACAAGTATGCATAGTAGGAAAAAGAAATGTCTCCTCTACCCAAGTGAGAAAAGAATTTTTATTCTCCATTGTGAAAATAGCGTAACCCAATAGCACCTAACATGTTATACATGCCATCCCAATCTTACCAAGTCAACCGCACTATGTAACCCATGTAAGAATTGTAATACAGTAATCAAATTAGTGATTTGGGTACCCCTAATCACTTATCACTGTTATAACCACTCTTTCCTAATGAAAAACATCCTTGTGATCCCACCTCTTCTGAACGTACACCATCATAACCCACCCCCACACACACATGGCTCACATCTATTCCCAACACCTTGGAAAATGGATCACATAATATCCCACCCACACACATCTAAGCCTTATATACCAAATATAATCCCTCCCACCACACTGGTTCTTCCCAAACCACAACCATCTCAAGGAATATTGGGTAATCGTTTATTGGAAGAGGGTGTAGGGAAGATGGGGTTGCCAGCCATATCCCTTCCCACCTTAATGTTTGGGAAAATCACCCTCTCCCGTGATGATGTGGTTTTTTGGAAAATAATTCTCATATAGGGTGCATTAATATAGAAATAACAAGTAAAATAAATGTAATACATATTTGATACCAAACACTCATGCTTATCCTATTGGTTTTCAACCAACAACGAACTCATAATACTACCTTTGTAGAAACCAAATTATCCACAACCACCAAACTAGACCCAAAATTAGGTAATACCTCTAGACAACTAATTTAACTACTATCATTATTTATTAAAAAACAATTACTCATTCCATTTCATTCTGGGAATCTATAATGAACAATACGTAAGAAGACACCCATCAAAAGTCACATAGATGTAGTGGAACCATACTAAATTAACAAGCATCATAGTCTTATATATTTGTCACCCATACCATACACTACCATAATAAATATTTAATGTCATTCCACCCATGTCATGTTCATATGGAACAAACCAAAATTTAACAATGAAAATCCCAGAACCAAAATACACACCACATCCCCTTAAAGTCAAATTCAGTTTCACACCCCTATTGCATAACCATAAAACTCCAACAATCACAACACCACTATAACTAACTTAGCATCCATTCATCAGTCAATTAATCTCTCAACATGTGATTCCATTACAAAATATAAACCACACCACATATCAAAGTCTCCAGCACAATGCAAAAACTTCAATTTAAAAAAATCCTACAAATAACACACCACTGCAAATAACCAAGGCACATTTTATTTGGATTTAAAAATAAACTCCTCAATCAATTTCAACTTGTTAATTGTGGGGTTATCAAAGAAACAATTTGATCATGTGGTATCCATTTACATTATTTATATATACTTGGTCAAAATATTATATGTAGTTTTTTAATGAGAAGAAGAAAAACATGCATTCGTAAATATTTTTTGTGTAACTAAGGACCCCCAATAACCATTATTTTTAGTAGGCATATCGCACATACAATTCACTACTTTGATCAAAAAATTTAATAAACTGTATGATCATTCATTGCATTCCACAGACCAAGTTTACTAATTTGAAACTGATAAGATTCTATATTTTAGATCGAATTAATATATATTCATAAGGATATATTCATACACCCACCCACATGATACATAATTGCGATTGAAAAAAATAAAATCTACCTTTATGAAGAAGATATCAACACTTCATTAATGCACTAATGTAGGGGGTGCACATGTAGCAGGAAAATCATCTAGGGAAGACTAGATCTGAAACCAAAATCAAAACACATAAAACCTTGCGGAGGAAAGGTTTTAGGGATGTCAAATATCCATAGAAATTATAATTAATGAATTTAACTCCACTGATATAGAATGATTTTATCCAAGACTCATGGAATATAAAATAGTTATGTTTTTTTCATTAAATCTAGATCACAACAAAACCACATGGTTATACTATTTTGAAGGCTCTGAGACATTTATAAAAGGAATGATATGACTGTTATCAACTTAAGAGGCTTGAAAACCACTAAAACATTCTATTAACTAATTTTATGTAAAAAACCTAAAATCATCAAACTTGCAAAATCTAGAAAAATAGATAACTATTAGAAATGACTCACTATTAGATAAGTCAGAAGTGAAATTCATTATTTTTCTAGATACCAGTGCGAGTCACATTTGAGACTTAACATTGTATGACTCACCATTGGTTGATGTACAATAGGTTAATATAGCATTGTGATTCACCATTGAGACTCAAAATCTTGAGTTATCAATGTGCGTCATCATTGTGATTCACCTTCATGACCTCCCATTGTGACTCACCATTGTGACTCACCATCAAGAGATACTGATATGAGTCACCATTGTGACTCATAGTCATTACCTATTGTTGTGAATCACTATTCCAACTCACCATACTGATGATATACCATTGGAAAACAATAATTTTGGAAATCTTTTTAAATGAGTCACCGTAACCTCCCAGAACACTTCACCCACTATTTTATCAAAAAGTAAATTACTGGTTATGTCTAACCCATTGAAATCATGCACCAATAGAACACTCTAATCATAAAATGTGATGGTTTCCTTAATAGAAAATGTTACACCCCAAGGTTTCATAGTACATTATGTCATTAAATTAATTTAATATCTTGCACTAAATGCAACTCCGAGTTCGAGCGCACAACAACATTACAAAATTAGCCACAAATAAAAGAGGCTACAATGAGTATTAACGGATATTTTAATCTTATATACTCTATATAATTTTAACATCTATATTATGTGTTTCTTAGACATAATATAAGAACAAATTCATTTTTTTAGATAAAAGATGTATTTTTCAAAAAATGCAATTATAACGCCTTTTAATGGAGAACACATTTTAAGTAAAATATTTTACACATTAATATATTAAATTTGAAAAAATAACATTCTCATTTTGAATAGAGACATAAAAATTTAGTTTCGATAATTTTTTTGTGTTTTTTTGATAACTTTCATATTTGGGTGAATAGTACAAATTACTAAATTTTAACTGAAAACATCTATTTTAGTCAAAATAATTAATAGTGTTAAATTATATATATAAATGGTTTTTAAGTATAATAAGATTATATTTTCATAATTTTATACAATTATGTTCATTATATGCTATTTTACATTTAAATTTGACATAAACACATGAAAATATTTTGATAGTTTTTACATTTTTTAAAAACCCACTTTTTTGTTTTGAAAATGGGAATTAATTTTAAATTAATAAATTAAAATTCTATGTTTTTAATTTTGTAAAATAAAAATTATTTTTGAATTTGGAATATCAAAATTAGCTTAGGGTAAAATTTTGGAATTTTTCTGAAAAATTAAAATTTTTGACGGATAGTGAAAAACATTAAGTTATTGTATAAAATCGGCTTTTTTAAAATAATTATTTATTTTATTTAAATTTATTTTAGGTCAAAATAGATACATAATAGCTATATATGTTCAATGTAATTTATTGTAGTTATTTTATAATATGTTTAGATATATAAAAATTTTATTGAACTTTTTACTGTCTTTTACCCTTCTCCTATAAGAATTTTCAAATTTACATAAAACATCATATTACCACTTATTGGAATTGAATTTTAAAAATCCACAAGACACAGATGATATGAGTAAATAATTTGTGGTTCAATAAGATAAAAATAATTGATGGTGAATAGAAACTTTTCAGTTTTATTTACCACGGTTAAAAATACACAGGGTAATTAATGGTAAAAATTATAATATTATTACCCTAACACATGACCTAATTCTATTTTATATGTGTAATTCGAACAAAAACAACCTTAATAATAAAATATGACCCTTTTGGTCCACTTTAATTTTATTAGGACATGTATTATTATTTAATTTAAAGAAGAGTTTAAAGTGTTAAATTCAAGTTTTCATAACTAAAATATTTTAATATGGGGTTATACATAAGAAAAATTCGATAATAAATATTCATTAGAAAGATTAAAATATTTCATACATCGTGGTATTTTATTTATAATCTTTAGTCATTAAATAATTTAATTAATTTTTGACACAATGTTTATGCAATAATTACCTTATTAATGAAAGAAGAAAATAATTGATATTTTAAATCTCCAAATAAATATAATTTGAAAGATTTGATTAATTCCACTAATTTTAAAGGTTAACATGTCATTTTATGGTTGATTAGATACATTTTTTTGAATTAATAATGTTTTTATGACATTCACTAAAACAAAATACCATATAGTGTCAAAATTGATATATAATAATTTAAAACAATACTATATTATTGGTTGATATAATATTCCAAAATTCTGAGGTTCAGAAAAAGGGCTTAAATAATATTATATATGTCATTAATGAACCACTTGAGGTTCTCTTGGATGTTTATAGTATGTGTATAAACTATATAGTGTAATAATAGAAGAAGACACTGTGAAAATAAAATTATTTAACTTACAGTTAAATATAAATGATAAGGGTAAAATGGTAACCTAAACATTACAAACCTATTAGTTGAAAGGAGTTCAACCCATACGTACTTTATCTGAGAAATAAATCAATTTTGAAAAATTATAAACAAAATATGAATTTATTATAAAATAATATTTCAATCTTTTCCAAAAGTGCCCCTCACCCCTCTTATAAAAGGGCACTCCCCCTTCTCCAAAATTCAGACCTTCAATGCCATTTGGCTCGGCCAAAACCTGAAAAAATATCCTATAAAATATCCTACCTTCATCCTAGAGGAATTACTTTGGTCATAAAGCTATCCTAAGGATCCCTTTTGATCCAATCAAATGAAATAACATGAAGAAGAGGTAAATAATTCATCACCACTTTCATATTCTTTTCTTCTACACTTCTTGTTTCCTTGTTGTTTCCATTGTAAAACAATAACTCTAGTATCTTATATATACTGTGATGTTATTATAAATATGGTACAATCATATCCATTATTCTATCCATCATGTGAATGACATGTCACCATACGTGCGTACGTAAGTCTTACAATCTCCACGCTGTGGTGTAGTTATTATTCAATACATTATTATATTGGATTGGTATAGTAATGATGTATAATTGATGTAAATAATAAATATAACACATTAATTATTCTATAAATATATGATATACTATCCAATTATATTTGATTTTAATAATAAAAGAATGATATTGTCGCTAATGCGTACGTACATATTTCTGTCTCCACGACGTGATGAGATTCATTTCCATGTTCACCATTCAATGATGATTATAAAAATATATATTATTAATAAGTATGTAATATTTTACATAATAATGCTAATATATATATATATATATTTATGTATTTAATATTATACATACATATATCTTCCACAATTACTTTCGTTCAATACGATGTGAAAACGGAAACAATGTTTATGCGTATGTATGGACTACCGTCTCCATAAAAGGTGCCTTCCATGTCATATATACATCTATTATAAATCATTATATTATAAATATATATGATATATAAATCAATGCTTATATTTTATAATCATTTAAATCATGATCTAAATGATACGGTCATTAATAACATGTCAAAACATATACGATAAAGAAAGCGATTATTACCCAAAATGTTAATTTTACATGGAAATCATTATTAAATGGGTAGTATAAACTAATACATGAATCTTGTATGATATAATAAATATAAATATGGTTCTGTTATAGTTTAATAACATACTATGGTCATTATAAAGGGGGTTAAATGTACCTTTTACCAAAGGAAAGTGCAAGGTAAGGGTTAATTCCTCAATCTCATTATTATTATAGATTGTTTATGGGTAAGTTTTTAGTGAAAAAATATTTATTATCCTGGTCCATGATTCAAAGAAGTTTTTTCAATGGGATTCTTTTAAGGTAATATTTTATTAAAACATCATATTAAATTTTTTAAATATATTTTTTTCTAATTCATTCTCATTAATGTCCATGATTTCAAAATGTTTTTAACGATTTATTTATATGAACATGAATGTTTTTAAAATGTTAAATCCATTAAAAATTTTCATGGTGGTATGGTACACATTTATTAAAAAATGCCTTCAAATGAATTTAATTCGAAATTGTGTGAATTTTAAATGACTTCATGAAAAATCGATATTTCTATCAAAGAGTTTTACAAATCATTTATATATATGTCAACATCATCTGATGGATTTTAAATTTGTTTGAAGTTGATTAATTATGATACAAAGATTCAATATTATATTGAATGTTTTGTGATATGTTTGACTATGGATGTGTTATTTTTAAACCATTCATGGTTTATGGTTAAAGTATTTAAATTTCGTATGCTAGTTTTAATTCGAATGTCTATGTTACATTTAAACATCTTTTTAAGATGAATGTGTTGGACTAGTATGTTTAGGTTGTGGTCTGGTTATAGTAGACCCTCTCGGTTGCAGTCCTATTACAAAGGCTCTTTTGGTTAGAGTCTGGTTACAAAGACTCTCTGGGTTGGAGTCCAATTATAGAGGCTCTCCAGGATAGGGTCTGGTTAGAGTTATCCCCTAGGTCTTGGCACGATTCCTTGACATATAAATTAAGGTATGGTACTATACATTCCCTCATTATAGAATTAGTTGTTACATGTGATTATTCGACTAGAATAATATCTATGAGAATGTTTATATGGTAATGTTTGATTTATTCTTTATATATTATGTTCATGTCATGTTCAAAATTATATTGTTTTTATTACACATCTTACGTTAAAAGTTTATAGCTTCCGCTAAATTATTGACCCTTACTAAGCATCTGAGCTCACCCCTTTCTTATTTTTATTTTCCAAGGATCCCACGAATTGTTTTATGTTTTAGACATAGGGTTAAGATAAGGGAACAATATCACTCTCAAAGGATTTTTCGTGTGTTGTATGTTAGAATGGGTAATGTAACGTTCATTTATGCAATCTATTTTCCATGACTACTAAACTGATCAGTCTTTCAGGACATGATTCCTTGTAATCATGAAAATGTATTAAAATAAATCACCGACTATATGAATCTAGGGTCGAGGTATTATAGTTGGTATCAGAGGAATTTCAGAAAAAACCTGGGAAACTAGATTTAGATAAAATCTGTTTAGAGCACATTACCTTAAGATAGTGTTTGAGTATTAGTATAGATAAACTTACTTTAATTTTGGTAATGTAAATATTTTTTTCCGTTTTCCAAGAAAATACATCCACGTCTCGACATGAGCAGGTAGAGGTGGCTTTGGAACTGATGCACCTAGGGGTAAAACTCGAAAACAATGTTGTGAGATTGACTCGAATGGGAAATGGTTCACGATGATGGGGTTTGCTGAACTTTTGGAGATAATAGTCCAAGGGTATATTCTTAGGATAATTCTCAGTTTCATTACAAAACATTATGAATGATTTATGAGTATATACCTCTTCAAAGAAAATATTTTTATGATTACAGATTATATCCACAAACTGTTAAATTTACATTAGGTATTTTAAATGTTTTGAATTACTAATTGTGATTCAAAAACTGACCTCGTGAATTCCATTGTATAGAAATGATGCCCAGAAGAAGGAATGAGAACTCCACCAATACGTATGATTTAAAGAGTAAGAAGGATCATATCATTCATGGTATTAATCCAATATTTATAAGGGAAATAGTGTCCCTTGTATTATCAAAATATGATGAAATAATATCATGTGTTAATATGATAAGTATTGAATTACTTGTGTCCTATGTTATTTAAGGGAAGCAAGAGAAGAAGAGGACGAATAGAGAAAGTTGGACAAAGGGAGGAAGGGATAGAAGGATTTTCCCATATGTGATAAATTTGGAAATAATCACCTTGGTAAATGACTGACGGTAATGGAAGTTTGTTATAATTGTTGAAACAAATTACACCAAGTATGTGGTTTAAAGGGTAAGAAAAAGGTTTCAAAAGTAAAATTCTTCATCAAAAAGGCGTTGTGACACTACCAGATTCAATGTCCTAGTAATCAGAGTTTACCACAAATGATTTTATTTGGTAATAATCAAGTTATGATACTACCTCAGATGAAGAGGAATGGATAGTGTTCTTATGTTTTTATTATAGAATTATTTCATTCGACTGTTGTATCAACAATATACTAGTTAAATAAATTATGGAGATCAAAATGTATTATACTGTAGTAGTATTTTATTGAGGATTTGATATTATATTGTTCTATAAAAACTGACGTAATAGTAAGCTAAACTTTTTTGGAAAATACATTGTTGAAGGAAAGTTAATCCTTAATATGGTTTTGAAAATGAGGTAGTGATTTTGGAATAATATATGGTTGATTTAGATAAATTATATTAGATATTCTTGAATTCTTTAGAACTAATTAATAGTTTTATTATTTCATCATTGATGGAATATTCAAAATTTTTGGATATATTGAATATATCCCATATTCTATAAAGAATAAGGGAGAATTAATGTAATCAATGTGTTTTTATGGTAATTCAGGGCGTTACCATGTTTTAAAAGAATACATGATGAAGGTCTTCACATGTTATTATGTGGAAAAAGGATCTTCATTGTCTTTAAATTCCGTATAAATTTTTGACTGTGAGTTTGGATAAAATTATTTTGGAGATTCTAATGGTTGGAACGAATTATGTTTGAAATTGGATTCAATTATTAATGTCATATTTGGATTTTCATAAAAAGTAAAACCCAGAGGATGTGCAATAACCATTCGCGTCCCGAAAGGCCGCGAGACTTAAACCCACAAACGAAGGGTGACAAGGATGCATCACCTACCACTGGCCTACGTGATGTCATGGATTATATGATGTAGTTTTTTAAAAGTTATGATAGGAGAATTATTAATTCATTATTTTTGGAACCCTATAGGATTAGGATAAATAGAATATTTTTTTGAAATCGTTTAGAGTGAAAGTTGAGTTTGTGGTATGAATTAGTTAAAAGATGTGTCTCTACTTGTCTAGTATATATATAGTTATATTCACTCTTATTCTATGACTAAATAAATTCTTAAATATTAGTTAAGGGATATCGCCTCAATCTCCATTCATTGAGGCATCCTTTTATTTCTAAACAAATTTCATTTATATGATGTATAAAACCATTTGACTTTTCATTTCTAGGGGAATATTTTTCTACGATGCGTTTTACTAAAAAAATGAATGTTTTTTAACGTAAGTGATGACACTGACCATTTTGCCACTGTGAGTTTTATTTGATGTTTGGAATCCTTAAAAAAACAAAATGGTATTTAAAAAAAATACAATATAATTTTTTATGATTTTTTTTATTGAAAATGTATTTGATAATGGATTTGTTATGTTAATATATTTAAATGATATATTGTGTTTGATGACCTTAATCACTCCCTATAAATATTTGCGTTATTCCTCTAATTATTTGTATTTAATTTCCACTAATGTTCTCCTAATGAAGATCATAATTTGGTGGTAACTTTTTCATTTACTGTTCCCTCTTATTAAGATTCAATTTTAATAACCCAATTTCCGATGTTGGTTTTCTACAAAAGTATTTCACTATTTTTAACCTTTTGTTTTCGAAGAACAATGTAAAAATGTGAGGATTAAATTTATTGAGGGAGGGGTGAATGTAACACCCCAAGATCTCATAGTAAGTTATCTTATTAAATTAATTTAATAGCTTGTGCTACACGCAACACCGAGTTGGAGCGCACCACAACATTACCAAACTAGCCATTCAAAAAATTAACAGTTATAAATACTGTTAACTAGATTTTGAATCTGATATACTTTATATAATTTTAACAACCATATTATGTGTTTCTTAGAAATAATATATGAACAAATTCATTTTTTTCATATAAAAGAAGTATTTTTCAAAAAATACAATTTTACAGCCTTTTAATGGTGAACCTTTTTTAAATCCAATTTTGACACTTTTAGATATTAAATTTTACAAAATAAACATCTTCATTAGAATTGGTACATAAAATAGTATTTTAGATAATTTTTAAGTGTTTTTCTGATAACATTCATATTTTGTTGAATAGTGATTATTACTAAATTTTAACTGAATTTTTTTAATCAAAATAATTTATAGTGTTAAATTATACATTAGAAACGTTTTAAAGTATAAATATATTATATTTTTAACATTTATAAAATGTGGGTCATTATATGCAATTTCATATTAAAATTTGACGTAAACATATTTCAATCATTTGATAGTTTTTACTTTTTTTAAAACCCCATTTTTTTGGTTTTGACAACGGGAATTAATTTTAAATTATAAAATCAAACATATATGTTTTTAATATGGTAAAATAGACTTCATTTTTGAAATTGTAATATCAAAATTATCTTAGGTTGAATTTTTGGTATTTTTTTTTGAAAACATTCAATTTATGATGAGTAGTGAAAAACATTGAGTTATTATTTAAAACTAATTTTATTATGTAAATAATTATTTATTTTATTTAATTTTATCTTATGTAAAAATAGATACATAATAACTATATAAGTTTAAGGTAATTCATTGCATTCATTTTATAATAATTTTAGGTATATAAAAATTTTATTGAACTTTTTACCGTCTTTTACCCACCTCTTAGGAGCATTAGCAAATTTGCATAAAAGATAATTTTACCATTTCTGTGAATTTAATTTTTAAAATCATGGAGACATGGTTGGAATAATTATGTAAAATTTGGTTCAATAATATAAAAATAATTTTTGGTGAATAGTAACTTTTGACTTTTATTTACCACTTTTAAAAGTAAATATGGTAATTTATGGTAAAAATGATATTATTATTACTCGTAAAAATATACTATTTCTATTGGATAAGTGTAATTAGAACAAAAAATAACCTTTTGTATAATATATGACCCTTTAGGTCCACTTTGATTTTATTAGGACATTTATTATTATTTTATTTAAAGAAGTGTTGTAAGTGTTAAATTCAAGTTTTCATAACTAAAAATTTTCAATATAGGGGAATAAATAACATAAATTCTACTATAAATATTCATTAGAAATATAAAATTATTTCCTACATATTTTTATTTTATTAATTATTTTTAGACGTTAAATAATATAATTTATTTATGACACAATGATGATGCAGTAATAACCTTATTAATGAATGATTAAAATAATTTATATTATAAATATCCAAATAAATGTAATTTGATACTTTTGATGTATTAAACTAATATTATAGGTTAATATTACATGTTAGGGTTAATTTTATATTTTTTTTTCTGAGTGATAAGTTTTTTTTACTTTCAAAAAAACAAAATACCGAATAGTGTTAAAACTGACATAAATTAATTTTTAAAAACAAATACTATATTGTTGGTTTATATAATATTTCTAAAAATATAATTATCAGCCAAAGATCATAAATAATATTATAAATTTTATTAATGAACCAATTTAGGGTCATTTGGAAGTTTATAGTATGTTTATTAACCATGTAATTTAAGACTACAAGAAGACACTGTAAAAGATAAAGAATTTATCTTAGAGTTAAATCTAAAAGAAAGGGTTAAAATGGAAACCTAAAATTTTATAAAATATATAGGTTGAAATGATTTCAAACCATTCTCACATTATCTTAGAAATAAATAATTTTTGAGCTATTATAAACTGAATATGATTTTATTATAAAATAATATTTCAATCATTTCCTAAGATGCCCTTCACCCCTCTTATAAAAGGTCACTCACCCTTATCTCAAATTCACACCTTAAAATACATTTGGATTGCCATACCCATTGCCAAATATCTTTTAAAATATTCTCCCTTAATGTTAGAGGCATTAATTTGGTCATAAAGATAACCTATGGAGCCCTTTCGATCAAATCAAAAGGAAGAACCCGAAGAAGAGGTAAATCTGTAATCACCTCTTTCATGTTGTTTTATTATTCCACTTCATGTTTCCTTTTTGTTTTCATTGTTAAACAATAACTCCAATATATTCTATATGCTCTAATGTTATTATTAATATGTTAGAATCATATTTATTATTCTACCCATCCTATGAATGGCATGTCACCATACGTGTGTACGTACGACTTACCGTATCCACGTCGCGGTGTAGTTTTTATTCAATACCTTATTATATTGGATGTGTATAATACTGATGTATAATTGATTTAAATAATAAATATAACATGTTAATTATTATGTAAATATGATATACCATCATATTATATATGATTTTAATATCAAAATAATGATATTGTAGATCGTGCATACGTAAGGATTACCGTCTCCACGACGCGATGAGATTCATTTCCATGTTCACCATTCAATGACGATTATATATATATATATATTATTAATAAGTGTGTAATATATGACATAATAATTATACTATATATATATATATGTATGTACATAAATATATCTTATTCACTTACTTCTATTCAATACGACATGAAAATGAAAACAACAGTTATGTGTACGTACGACCTACCATCTCCATAAACTGTGCCATCCATTTCAAATATAAATCTATTATAAATATTTATATTCTGCATATATATGAAATATATTTCATGTATTATATTCTTTAATCATTTAAATCATGATCAAAATGTTACGATCATGAATAATATGTTAAAACACATACGATAAAGAAAGCGATTATTACCCAAAATATTAATTTAACATGGAAAGCATTATTAAATGGGTAGTATAAAGTCATAAATTAATCATATATTATATAATAAATATGAATGTAGTTTTGGTTTAAATTAATAACATACTATGGTCACTATAAAAGAGGATAAACGTACCATCCACCAAATGAAAGTGCAAGGTAAGGGTTAATTCCTCAATCTCATTATTATTCGAGATTGTTTATGTGAATGCTAGTACTGGGAAATATTTATAATCCATTTCAATGTTTCATAAAAGATTATTAAATTGGATTCATTTAAGAAAATATTATTTTAAAAAATCATATTAAATGTTTTAAATATTTATTCTTCTAAATCATTCTCATTAATGTCCATGTTTTCAAAATGTTTTTTAAGGATTTATTTATATGGACTTGAATGTTTATAAAATGATAATTCCATTAAAATGTTTAAATGTGGTATGGGAAACTTTGATTGAAAAATGCCTTTACATGTATTATTTTCTAAATTGTGTGACTTTTAAATATTTTCATGAAAAATGGATATATCTCTCAAATAAATTTACGATCATTTTCATCTATGTAAAAATACATTGATGTATTTTAAATGTGTTTGAAGTTGATTTATTATGATACAAATATTTAAAATTTTATTGATGGTTTTGTGACATCTTTGACTGTGGATGTGTTATTTTTATACCATTCATGGTTTATGGTTAAAGTAGTGACATTTTGTATGCTCGTTTTAATGCGCATATTAATGTTATATTTTAACCATGTCTTAGGATTAATGTGTTGGACTAGTTTGGTTCGAGTTGGGTTCCAGTTATAGTAGATCCTCTGGGTTGGAGTCCAGTTACATAGGGTCTTTTTGTTAGAGTTCGGTTACAGAGGTTCTCTGAGTTCTGTTCAGTTACATTTATCCCCAAGGTCCTGGCACAAGGCCTTGCCAAAAAAATTAGTGTCCAGAACAATACATTCCCTCATTATAGAATTAGTTATTACATGTGATTATTCAACTAGTAAAATATCCATGTGCATGTTTATATGGTAATGTTTGATTTTTTTTTTCATCATATTATGTTCAAGTTATGTTGAAAAGGATTTTTTTATTACACATCTTGCCTTAAAAGTTTATAGATTATTATAAATTATTTACCCTTTCCGAGCATCTGAGATCACCCATTACTTATGTATTTTCCCTAGGATCCCAAGAAGTTTTTTATCTTTGAGATGAAGGGTAAAGATAAGGGAACAATGGAATTCTCAAAGGATTTTTGTGTGTGTTGTATGTTAGAATGTGTAATTTAACGTTCATGTATGTAATCTATTTTCCATGACTGCAAAACTAATTGATCTTTCAGGACATTATTCCTTGTAATCAACCCAATGTATTAAAATAATTCACCAACTCTGGGAATCTTGGGTCAGGGTGTTATAGGAAACAAGTAGGGATACTATCATATATTAATTCATAATCACTTATATAGAAT
Source organism: Viscum album (assembly GCA_963277665.1). NCBI lineage: Eukaryota > Viridiplantae > Streptophyta > Magnoliopsida > Santalales > Viscaceae > Viscum > Viscum album. The sequence goes on along the minus strand of OY728157.1, from coordinate 1,251,942,062 downwards.
AAATATTTTGGGAATTCCATGGAAATTGTATCACAAAATCAATTGTGACATCATCCCAATTCTATTGAGACTTTGGAAATGGCTGATAAAGCCAAGATACCCTCTGATTCTATAATTTCACCTACTAAAAATCAAAATATCTTAACAAAAATATTTTTGTATTCTTTTTAATTAAATTTGAGATGTATTGTTTATGGAGATCATAATTCATATATTTCAAACCCACATTTACCACACATCTATAATAATTAAAATATTTAATCATATCCTCAGGAAATGATTTTAGAACCCACACTTGGTAATAAAAACGAATATAATTTACACATCTCTAATACTAGCCTGATGGGTTCTCACCACTATATAAGCTATCACTCAAAATTATTCCCTCGATATTTGATAAATTCTCGGTCTTTATTTTGTCCTAAAACATTGGGATAAAAGTCATCTATGTAGATTATAATCTTCCCTAAGAATCTTGTACATATAAATGCATATCATAAATTTTGTACATTACCTCCCACAAATATCAATACTCTCATACAACCTCCTCCTACATCATTCATATTAATGCATCATAAACAATGCTGAACATTCTTTGTTTATAAGCCAACTAATAGTACAATGCATATAGATACTTTACTAGACACTTCTATAGAAGGTTTAAGCGCCACTATGAAAAGATGATCCTGGTCTCATTTCAATATTTGAATACAATAATCCACTCACCTAGGAGATAAAGCATGTATCATCTCAATGAATTTTCAAATCATTATATTGCAAAATTGTGGGTAGTATAACTCCACCCAAGTGGTGTCACCTATTTGGAGCCATAAGAAACCATTCAATCCTCCTTCATCATAATTGATCTAAGTACAACATCATAAGCACAAATATATGTGGTATAAAATTTAACAAACTACAGTAAATCATGTTACATGATGAGGTCAGAGTTCCTTTCATAAAAATGGTCTTTCATAACAATCTAACAAAATAATAATCACCACTTTCTTGGTGATTCCAAACATCTATTATTACAAATTAGAAATTTCCTGGATAAAGAAATGATAAAAAAATTCTAAACCAAGAATGCACCATATTTTAAAAACATTAATGAGATTATACAAATATATTACAACATCAACATTCTATGGTATTCTAAAACTCCCACCGAGGAGATTATATGGCCCATGATGTTAACATTATCAATCCATAAACTACATTTTTCTAGAGTAGTGTAAATCTGATACTTCTTCAATGTACTCTGGATGGTGTCAATATGGTTGCAATTATATTCTTCTAAATAGGAGTAAAATTTAATGTTATCGATGAAAACCACTAAAAAATTATCCCAATGAGGAAGAAAGTTATTATTACCCAAGTCCATTAATACCCTAAATAAATTGATTAAACCAATGACATAACTACGAATTCATACTTTACTTACATAATACTAAAAAATATTGAGAATTGTCTAATGTTCTTTCACTATGTTGATGGAATCCATATATCATGTTTATCATGGAGGAGATAATAAAACCATGGAACTAATTGAAGAGTCATAGTTTAATATAAGGTGAAAACGGTGATTGGCTGTCATCTGGTTCAATCTCTAATAATCCACACACAACCAAAAATTTCCCAATAGTATCTATTATGAAGAGACATAGAGAACCACATTTAGATGTACTAGGCTACAAAAAACCATTATTTTCTATATCATCCAACTAAACCATCAACTAATGATTTAATGTTGTTGTTATCTATAAAGAGAGATAGAAAACAGTTCTACTCCCACCACGAACTTGAAAATGAACTCAATATCTCACATGGGAGGATATTCATATAACTAATCATGGAAAACATACTGAAAAAGGTATAACACTATAGGAAAAGAACCTTGTGATGTCCCACAATATTCTTTAGAAATATTGGATATTTTATGTGAAAGAAAATGCAGTCTAAATTGAATTGATCTAACATGACTAGTTGGGAGATCACACCCACCCTTGTGAGAATAACTTCCTCCATCAGGAGATAGAATGGTAATACTCAACCTAGAAGATTATATATGATACCTGTATAGAAAAAAACCAATCCAAAACAAGAATCGTATCATATGCTTCGATTTCCTACACAAATGATTCCCAAAAGAAAAGATAACAACCAATTTATAAGAAAAATGCCTTGAATGATATTAAATTCTCTAACTACATTTCCATACGTGTGTCAATGTTAAAAAACCATCCCATGATTTCTACATCCCATCCAAAACCATTTATAAGAAGAGAAGAAAATATGAAATTTAATGCTCCAATATCCAATAAAAAACAATCAATTGTAGTTGATATTATAGTTATACCTATGACAATAGATAGTCCCACATCAAAAATATCCATAGATATCTGAAAAATATGTAACTGACCAACCCATATTCCCTGGTATCCATGTCAACTATCCTAATATATAACCTATTATATGTTACTTCAATTATTATATGGGGTTACCCTATCAACATCCTCGACTAAAACCTTATCCAGAACTCTAACTATCTTATAGTTGAGAATTAGTTGTGTACTTCCTAGACAATGATCCATATCTTGTTCTTTGGAACTACTCTACTACTACATGCCCCTAAAAACTCTATTGATGTCCCTTCCTTGAGCAAGAATGACAATCCCATGACGGGTAAATACTATGGGGCCTATTGTGGCTAATCATTAACCACTAACAATACTACAATATGATAAAATCTAATGATACATTCCAACTACCCGGGCTAATTTTCCCACTGATTCATTGGTGAAAACTATTATAATGATGATTATTTATAATAGAATAAGATTTCAATGTTTTCTCATATGAAACCACCAAACTGTTACTCAAGGACTCGCTCAGATCACTTTTCATGATGAGTACCTAGTTTATCACATAACTAAAATAGCTCATAATGTACATAGTCACACATGAGCTGATATCATCATGAATACCACCATTAAAATTACACTCCTTATTGATATAATCCAATTCATTTATAGAGTAATGTAATGGAGATCAGTAAAAAATTCAGTAAAGACCAACATTGATATTCATTACCTTTTCATGTCCTTGAACTCACAAGACTTTTCATCCCAAAAATTATTAGGGTAGAAAATTCATTGGAACATCATATCTAGTACCTTACATGATAACTTCTCTTCCTATCATTCATGTTAGAGAATGCCCCTCCAACATATGGCTATTACATAATGCATGTAGGAAACAAGATTCACTCTCTTATATGTGGGTGTCTCAAGATGATTAAAGATCAGTATGTATTACTCGATCAAAAACCCAACTACCTGTTCGACCCTTCTATAGTGACCATAGGTGGATGTTTAAGCTATAACTCTCTCTCTTCATATTAATTAACAAAGGAACATTAATATCATTATCACATTCCATGGATCTCATGTCCATTTATAAGCTTCCACGGAATGAACATCTATCTGATCATTAAGAACTATGGGATGATCTTGTTTAACCATGATAAATGCTTTTTTACTTCCACATTACTAATAATCAAATCAAATACAATGTGAAGGGATTTTATATACAATACAAACCCACTTTTTAGAATAGTGTCTATAATAATGGGTTCAACCTCAACAAGTGAGAACATGATAGAACCATTGACTCTTCGTCTCCCTAAAAATGGATTCCATTTGTTTTTTATGACATAAAAATTAATTTATTTCATTTTTTATATATAATATATATCTTATATCACACATAAATATGATTTTTTATATCACATTTATTAAATATTCTCTTACCATGAAAAATTAATGTCAATATACATCCCTATATTTTTATAATGATGCATGTATGCACATATCCCACTATACTAGGACATGTGTATAAATATAAATAATTTATAATAACATTAATCAATAACACTACAGAAAAGTTGAATAAATAAAGGTAAAATGAAATTAAATGTTATAAGAGAACAACATTAAATGTATTCATATCACTATACATATGCCAAACAGTAATAAAATCGAAAATATTCTTTTTATTCTCTGATAATACATCAAAACATCCACAAATTAGACACTCTAACACATGGATGAAATAAATTAGATTTGAGACAGCAATCGTGCCTCCCCATATGCCAGAGGATTTCAATGAGTAGTAGAGGTGTGATAAGTACAGTGAAAATATTGTACCCCGGGCTATAGAGTTACAAAAAAGTGGGAATAATAAATATAGATAATTAATATATCATAGATTTTATAATTTATGGAATCAGTATGATATACTATAAATCTATTAATTAAGCCAAATAAATAGTACATTAAATAATGAATGAAATATTTAATTGCCTTTTGGGTTGTAACAAAAAAAATTTCTAGAGTATTAAAAAATAAAATTCTCGTAGTCTAATCAAAGGCTCAAAAGTCACCAATCTCGAACAGCATGTTAGTCCCATATCCCAAATCACACCCATCCAGAATGAAAACCATCAACATCATGGTCCTTTTCCCTTATCTAATCATGTATCCATATAACCTTATTAGGTTCTAAAAATCGACCTGAGTAGGTTGTGAGTAAAAATTAGTTGGTCAACAAAATTGTGTCCAATAATTACCACTTTGATAAAAAGTTAATGTAATAATTTAATAAATAAGTGTAATAATTAACTAATAAATTAAATTAATACAACATCAACATAAATCAGCTCAAATATACATTTCTTCAAATTAAGAAATCTTCCAAAAATGTTTAGATGAACCATGGTATAGAAGATAAAACATAACCAAGTCCACATTCTAGGGATCAGGTGCACCAAAAGGATGTCCAAAATAGAGGCATTCTCTCTAAAAATACGTAGAAGACAACCCTCAGTCAAGAGGAGAAAATATGGGCATGAGTGAATGGGTTTCAACCTATATTCCTTAAAAAGTTCCAAACCCCCATAAAATATTATCAAAATTACAAGAACATTTTTTACTACTAACCTATTTATAGCCATACTTCTTTAAATCCAACAAATCTACATTTCTTGAAATTAAGAAATCTTCCCAAAAAATAAATCTCTATGTGAATCCTATCTAGTTTTCTAAAATTTCGTCTCATCCAATGACTAATTTTATTTAAAAAAATGATTATTTTTAATGAAAACAAAACCATTGATGTTCAGTGATGGGAAAAATCTCAATGAAGATAAGTTTAATGAAAATACCAAGGAACGATGTTCATGAAAAAATATGGTATCTTACAAAAAATTTACAAAAACCCTTAAGCTTAAATTCAGAAAAGGATGGAGGATTCATTATGTCATTTCGCTTAGGTATCATTCTATATGCACGTTTTTTTAGAATTCTTCATCTTGGTTGTTTCTCCATGGTGAATGTGAGTGATAATTATTAACAAGACCACCTCATCATAAAATTTATAATGTGAAGTTGAAATTTCTATTGATCATTCATTGTATAGAATGATTCCATACAAATGTGAATATTGTTATGTGTTAGGATTAGATAAAATTAATAGTTTTCTTAAATTTTTTAGGGGTATTTTAAGATAACCAATTCTATTCAATTATTTTTTAATATGAATTTATCAACAAATTAGTAGTGACTATAAGTAAGAGAAATCTCCCAATGATGAAAACAACGATAGGTATTTATGAATTAATACAATATCCAGTTATAACCTATGTGAAAATGATCCCCTTGTTAAAATATGTTTCTTACACAAGCCACATTTACCAGAGAATTTGTTATTTTTTATACTAATTATATAGAATTATAAGAGAATGAAGAAATTAGGTGGATCTATATTCACATAAAACGATAGATTCCTTGTTCATAATGGAGATTTTTTCTAAATCATTCATGTCTATTTGTTCACACAAATCTACTCACCAGATCTAGTTTGATTAGGTATGTTGTTGTGCTACACCCCTTAGATAGAGCAATATATATTATCTCACAATAGTGATAGTGTGGATGTGTGTGTCTCACCTCTCATTATGGAACATATTGACAAAATTAATTCGTTAATCTCACTCACATGGTTACACCAATATGACCATACAATGCTCCCAAGAAACATACATTAACCGGTTTTCAAGCCATATATTAATATACCATATTCTCTTTATTTTTATATACATAGACACTAGGATACATTATTTCACAGAAATTTTAGATGGATTCATATATTGGAAGATTAAATCACTGAGAGAGAACACCCAATGTGATCTATAGTCTCCATCCACTATTAGGTAGGATAATTATGCAAAAACGTAAAGGAATTTATTAGAAATTGAGGGTATCTATTTTAACAATTGTTTTAAAAAATTAAAACCATCATGGGAGACCACATTTTATATTTATCTGGAATATTATTATTAATGAAAAACATACCATATGACACACTAGGGTTCTATATTCACTCTACCCTTGAAATGGGGTGAAACTATTCCAATACTACAAATTCATTGTAATATTCTGTTTACCTTGTAATTACAGTGTCCCTTCTCTAAGAGATCCCATATAGGGACACACTTGTATTTACCATATATTATGATAACCATGTATTACCAACCTCTATAATATAGAGAAAGTTTTCCATAACCTTATACTAGAGTGACACATCGACCTAAAACTATACACGGGAGATACTTTTCCCAAAGCTCAATGTTGGGTTACTGATCACCATGAACAAAACTACTATTCTAGTTACCAATGAATACCTCATAGGAGTTCCATTCATGTTGTTTTATACCCCATGACATCAAGAAGAATTTATATCACCATCATTTACATAGGGTAATAAAATTGGATAACATAATTTCCCAAAAAACCAATCAAATACTCTTTAGTTTTGGGAAACATACTACATAAGAAACCAAACTGTGCCTCCCCCAAGTCCTATTGAGATACATAACTAGAATATAAATGTAATTATGAAACCATTCACTCTTATAATCATTTCATAATAGACATATCGTGATATATCCTCTCAAATTATTAGACCCCCTGGGTAGTGGTGATCATATAATACATTAATAATGAGGGTCTCTATCATTGCAATATATGTGAAGACTCTATTGGTCCATATTGCTTATTTTATAGCAATGCATATATTTTGATTCCTCATTAATCTATTTCAAAGAACATGAGGAGAAAAATTAAATATTACCTATTTTAAGACAAAAAACATTCCTTAGACTAAGAAATTGACTGTACAAGGATAATATGAGTAACATACATAAAATACCCAAAATACCCATTATGCTTCCTTAGAATGACTTCAGCCATTATCAAGTGAATGACTCAAATAATCATCATTGTGTTATTTATCATGTCATTCCATTTATCATTCTTCACTTAGTTATCAACAATAATGACATAAGCCATCAACATATGGCCCTCCCTAGAATAAACATCCATTAATACATTATTTGTTTACCTATTTCACGACAAAACATTTCTCACCACATGATTTCAATATTCACAGTGTTGTCATATAAAATGACCTTAAAATGTTTAAGTAAAACTACATACGAATTTATTCATGTTAACATGAATAAAAATTATTCTTTTCTATATTTTAAACTAAAAATAACAGACACTCACTAAGCCATATAATAGATGATATTGTATCATCACTAATCTATATTCACTAAGAAGTGTGAACTCCTAACCATAAAAAAATATTTTTGAGGATACATTGGAATTATTTTCAACCCCCACTTGTTAAATATTCCACTATAATCACATCATACCACCTATTATATATATACTAACAAATATGATGATCTATAATGGTCAAGTTATATATAATCATTACAGTCAACCATTTATAAGAACCCTTAACCTATCATTCCATTATGAATGATGTTAAAAATCAATGCATTGTTTTTGAATGGATTATCCTAAAAATAGAATCATTTTTTTGGTTTTGTGAACAAAATAAATAGAAAATATTTAATTTAGAAAAAACTGTCCTGGGAATGACATGTCCAATAATGAATCACTGAATTTTTTGAGTTTTCATTCCCTTCATTCAGATGTGTAGGAATCCTGTATCCCAATTTCCATACCACATCAACAAAATCAAATATCATAATGGGGGATGAATAATAATAGTGTTTCTAAATGTGTATCTATAAACCATGACATAATTAATCATTAAGAAAAATATGTTCACTATTTAATAAATTCTGATGTTTATCCAATTATATATACATGTTATTCCATACATAGAGATCATTTAATATAGATTGAAGTTGACATCGTCATATGGTGTTGGTTGATAATATATATAGAGGTAAATAATCAATGACTAGGATTAGGGATGAAATAAGTGATATATCATTAATCAAAAATAGTGATCGAGTGCATGAAATAATCCCATATTGATGTGTATGATTATAATGACATCCTATAAACTTAACTAATGACCATCCCAATGCAACACCAAAAAATCCCATTTAACACATGTTTAGGGAGTGTAGGATTATATTGACTCAAAAAAATATTGGCATAGTGCACTATAATACATTAATGAGTTATATGAAATCATTTTAACACAAATTTTTTAGTTTAATCAGGAAATATGAATTACAATTCTCACTATTGGAATAGATAATTTTTCACACAAAAAAGCATATGCCAAGGTTACATTACTATTACAGAACTCAATGAGAAAAGTTACAATTCTAATTATCTTATTCCACTGGTTAGTTTTCAATATCACTATACCTTCCATTGGTCATATTGACACATATATATACACATTAATCTAATATCTAAAGTATTTTACTTCCTTATCATAGTTATTATATCACTTCCATTCAAATTTTTAATTCATTCTTCATATAATATAATATATTATATATTGTATTATATATTTTTCATTCATCATGGAGTCTGATCCTCTATAGTTCAATGATGTAGTGGTGTTATATATTATAATGTGTTCTATAGTTTTATTTTGTGATTTTTTGGTGTATTTAATTTTATTTTTTATATTTTCACTTATACATTTAATCTTATTGTGTTGAAACAGAAGATTCCAAATAAAATTGTATTAATTATAGTGAAGCTTATACTTACTATATTGAAATATAAGAGAATAATTTATTCATATAATGTAAAATAACTTGTAATATTTTTATACAAGTCAAAACATAAATATATTTGAGTAATTTTTCATCATTACCTATGTAGGTTCCGATGCTACTTCTCCTAATATTAGATTACCCCTAAAAAAATAACAAGTAGTAATGGATGATTCCTAAAAATGTAACCTATATTATCATGGATCATTAACTCCTATGCACTATTTTAATTTTTTTGGATGCATTTAATTTTAATCTATAGCTATTAAATGAATTAGATTCTATAAAAAATTCTAAAATATATATAAATGGAAAATACTCCAAAATATATTGATATTTTTCGTATTTATAAACACAAATCCAAAAAGAAAATTAATTTGAAAACGATATATATCAAAATTTACATTATACATGGATTCCCATTATTACCAATACTAATAACACCCATCAATGGTGTTACATTCATGTATATATTATCCCCAATGTTAAATTCAAAATATATTTTCTAATAACATTAATAATTATTTATTCTTCATTTAGGTATCATGAAATGATTTTTCATGACTCAAATATTTTTTATAATCTATATAAATATTTTTTAACCAAAAAATATCTTTTATCCAAATTAATAATAATTTATCTGTGCGTGACATTTTTCCCCATACAAGGACTCATATAGTTCCATTTGAAACCCAAAATGGGAACAATTATTATATGTAAATTCCTCAATAGGTAAATAATTTTCTGATTTTTCTTGGATGTTAATTTATCATGATAAAAAAATTCCATATTTTTCGTGGACAATGAATTTAGTTTTCCTATATATTTTTGGATGATCATGGATTCTCCAAAAAAATATCATATTCAAATCCTTCTCCAAATTATTTATTTGAAATGAGGATAATGAACTGATGAGAATGATATTCCTTCACCACGAACTCTAAAAACATAATCGATATAGAGTTGTTAATGATGATAAAGGGGGAAATACTCTAATATTTAGAAGAAATATGAATAAATTATATGGGTTTCCATAATAAATCATATTACATAATTCAATATGTATTTTGTAATTTTTCTAGTAATAATGTAGATTTTAATATTATCCCCCAATAAAATTTGATTAGGGAGTCATTTTCACACATCATCTTCTTATCGAAATATTATGCATATTGAACCATAGTCTAAAAGTGACAACTTAATTTTTCCTCTATAAATTGATCTCTTAAATTTTATAATATCTTATTTCTACAAAGTTCAATTGAGGAGTACAATATATGACTTTAATATATTAATTCTTTCTGTATATCAGGTATTGATAGTGCATATAGTCACTCTCAAAACAATAAAACCATATATTGGTTATACGATTTTCTTATTTCTCTCATTATTATTGAATTGTTTTTATTTATATATTCTTTTCACTGTGTTCACATTTCCTTATCTTGTTTAGTAATGTTTGATAAGAATCAACTTGAAAAAATTTACTTATTTTCCCTTCCATAATAATTTCTATGTCCAATATTAGTAAATAAATAAATATTAAATCCTTGATTTTAATAATCATAGACAGAATACTATGACAAATAATTCTCAATGCATCCACTTTATTTTTTTTCATTTTCACGGAGATAGTGTATTTTGAAATCATTGTCCTTGATATGCTCCAATCATATCAATCGTCTCATATTAATGTTGTATTATATTAATAACAACATTAAACTCTTGATACATTTATTTTTGATTCATTCCCATATATTTTATGTATAAATATCCTCAAATAACTAATTTAATCATTAAACTACATGTATTTAGTCAGATACGTTTTTTCATGTTCTTCAACATCCTTGATGTAAAGGTGAAAAATATGTCATTTTAAAAATGATTAACCCCAAAACATTGTTCATTGAATTAATATATATAAACAATACCCCCTATCCAATGGTAATCATAATACCATTGAATTGAACTATATATTTTTGAATCCCTGATAACATTATTGACATCTCTTTTATTATGAATAATTTACACCTTTCTATGTTAACTTGGTTGATGAGTTGGCTAATCCGGAATTTTTTTGAAGAATTAATTGATTGTAGACTTGAAAATGATGGAAAATGTGTGTCTCAATTATAATTATCAATTTAGAAAATTATTTTACATCCATTTAAATTTTAGGATCAATTACATTCCCTTCATAAAAATGGTATGCCATTAAATGAAAAATTCAAGATCCAAATTTCATAATGATTAATTTTCCCATCTGAATCTTATTTATATGATTCCTTATTATAAATGAAAAATTATTATAATTACCTTCTTTGAATTTAAATTGTATCAAAAATTCATTAAAATATGGCACAATAAATTTATCAATATAATCCTTGAAAACTGTCTTCATCAAATCCTTAAATACTAATGATGAATTAGTTAATCCAACAATTATTATTGTAAAATAATATTTTCAAAAGTTTTTAAATATTTCCATATTTCATAAGTAATTGTGTTTTAAACTAATTTATTTATATCAAGAATAAATATAAATCTTTGATAAAGTTTCAACACCTTCATATTTTTCATACAAGTCATCTATGCGGGGTAAGGTAAAATTTTTCATTAGATTAAGGACATGGATTTTATTATATTTACTTTCAATTATCATAAACCAATACTTATTCTTTAATAATAGAATTGGGGAACCACATTGTGAAAAAATAGAACGTATGAATCCAATATCACAAATCCCATGTAGCTATTTCTTCATATATGACAATTATTATGAGTCCATTCTATATTGAGGCTTGGATATGGTTTTTGTTTTAGTAATAATTTTAATATATAACTACCCTTAAGATTTAGTTGGATATTCCATTAATACATTAAAAGGTATATCAATTTATTTTTATCATAATAAGATCATACCTTAATATGAGGATATTTTTGTACTAAATAGATTTCATTTTTAGATTTTCCTCCCAGATATTTATTCTGGTCAGCTACAAGAGGTGGCTCTATATAAGACACTTATAATAATGTATCCCCTAAGAATACAAGATATTCAATTCTTACATTATAATATAAATATCTTATCTTCGATTTAAATCCTTCCATTAGTCATTGGGATCTAATACATAGAAATTAATAAACAATATACAATGATAGGTTCCAATTTTCTTTTCATAAATAGAATATCTCTCTAAATTAATAGAAAAAAATAATTTTTTATTAAGATATCCACATGATGTTTTGAATGTTAAATACCACATTACTGAATCTGGGGATAATTATTTCTTATTATTAATAATTAATGAAATTAGAGGGTTTATACATCAATAATAATAGATTAAATATCTAACATGGTGTTTAAGATCAACATACTTTCTATTATTTCATTTAATACATCAACATACTATGTAGTAATTGAATAATCCCACCCCTAGTCCCTTGTAATCCTCTATAGTAGATTTAATACATTATTAGGGAATTGATAAAAATATCATCACATTTAAAAGTACTTGAATAAATAGATATATGTATATTATATGTCTTTTAAAATTAATTATTATGATGTCCTTTATACACAAACATATAAGGAACTCTAATTCCTATCATTTAATCTTGATGGTGTTCCTTCCCATATTTATTACATGATAAGAATTCAAGTATATCTTATTTTTCCTTTTTTCAAATTGATCTATAAATTATGTCCCATGGAATTATTATTCAATTAAATTTAATTATGAGTATAAAATTTTTATAAAACCTTCATGGAATCGATAGAAATTTTATCAGTCTTATCATATAATAGAAATTATGGAGACAAAATTCTATTTGATGTTTCAAATTTAATCCACTAATTACTTTGTTGAACATTCATTCTCTATTGTGTGTATATTTTTTAATATTTATTTTTAATCATATCAATATTCCCTCATACACATAAATTATTTCCAACATGTATTCTTAAATTTATAAATTATCATTCCATGAATTCCATTATCACTTCTATATAATATATTTCAAGGAATACCTATTTAAAAATATTATTTCATTTTTTCATTGTAACAAAATGATCTTTGAGAAAAATTTTCTTCAAATATATTAATTTTATTTGATTTATTTCAATGAATGATGCAATAAGTAAAACATGTTATATATTCTACACCATGATAGACTTCAGAAATGTGCAACACCGACATGAATTCTGTAATACACAAAATTGAGATTCAACGGAACAAAATTGTATCATTATAATTATTCAAATGATATTTTCATAACAAATCCATTAAACATAGTAAAATAAATATTAATCAATATTTTCTAAATATTATTTGTCATGTTTTTATATAAAAAAATAATTTTCAAAATAATACATACATTTTTAATAAATTATTTATATGTGGTAAACTCCTATTTTCAAAAAATATTTTTTCCCATCATTCTTCTAAGAATAATAAATTTAATTTTAGAAACATTAACAAAATAATATTATTAAAAAAATATAATTTAAATGGTCAAAATTATATTATAGTGATATTTAAGCATTTTTCTGAAAAACATAAATTTTGATGAATAATTAAAACTATAGAATTTTAATTCAAAAATTATATTTTCCATATTAATTTATATATTTCAATTATAATTTAATTTTTTATGTTTAAAGAGACTAATATTACAAATCTTAATCCAATTTTGTTAAATGGAACTAAGTTCACTTCAAAATTTGACATCAAATAATTCCAATCATTTAGTTTTTTAGTTAAAAGAATCTTATTATCATAAAATATATATGGGATAATTTTAATGTTAATTTTTATCACAACAATTAATTGAATTTGTAATATTAGATTCCATTTAATTAAAAATAATAATTTATATTTTATAAAAATTTAATCATATTTGTTGACCAAAATTATTATTGAAAGTGACTAAATTTAATTGTAGGATTAAGAGAAAAATTAGACTGTCAAATGAAAAAACCCTACAAATAATTAAAAGAAATTTTTTTTCCATAATTTATTATATGGGAATATATATACTCTATCCTCTCATGTCCCTAATTTAATCCACTATTGGTTCAAACTTTCATAGGAAACCCATAGGTAAAATAAGCATTTAAAATTCACAAGATTGCCACTCCTCCTTTAGGATAAAAAGGAACACAAAACTCCAAATTATTCACACATATAAATCCCTTTGTATCAAATAACATAGAGTAAAATAATCCCCCAAAATCACTCAATCCCTATTTTAATCATCTGTTTTGGCCTAATCAACAAAAGAAAACCATTTTTTGCAATAAAAAATGAGTTACCTAATGAAGAGCTAAAATCCATCCTCATGCTCTTTTATATTAATTTCATTTTATATAACCGAAATTATTATTATTAAATTATTATATAATAACATAAAAATATTCAATATAATGATATTTTTATTCTATAGGTTTTAATTACACTAACACTGACTTATTTCTTATTGGAAATAAACATACATTTATGTGTATGATGAACTGTCATCGTAAGAAAAAATATTGGTCTCTTCATCATTACGCCCTATCATGGTTTTCAACTATGATAACAAATAAAAATTTTTATGTTTAAAATGATATATATGATGTATTTATTCTTATGTTATTATTAGATAACATATACCTTTATTATTTACATTTTGTGTAAATACGATAATTTTCATTACGAAAGTGTGGACTGTTTCCTCCTCAAAGAGATGAGAATCTTTCACAAGAAACATGGAATTTAATGAGAATTTTTATCATAAAATATATGATATATATTAATTCAAAATAACACTGTAATTATTATTATATATAATTATATTCATATATTTTATATACTTTCATTCTTTCAATTTGATAATTAAACATAAACACCGTTCATGCATGCGTGTGGCCTACTATATCCATGAATGGTGTATTACATTTAATATTTATACAATTAATATATTATTATAATTTAATATATAATCAATAAAAAATTATTATATCATCTTCAAAATAATATAAATTATGATAAAAGTATGAAGACAAAAAATAAAACAAAGTAAGAAACATGAGAAAAAATAACAAGATATTGCCTGAAATGTATCCTTAACATGGAAATGTTAATAATTGGGTAATATAAAGACATATATTTTATTAGATATAATATAATTATATTTTATTATATTTATAAGATATTTTCATTTATTATATACTAGGGTTGAATTATTACAATAAGTGTCAAGATATACGGTATGAGTATTTCTAATATAACTATTATTTCTATGGGATTTATGAATTTATAAATACTTGTTTCTTTTGTGTGGTGTATATACATAATATAAATATATAATATTATTTTTATCCTTAAATGAGGGTGTATTTAAATATCCATTTTATTTTCTCTCATTGACTATGCTTATGTTTCAAAAGACAATAAATCATTATAGTAGTTTTTCCTGAATTTTTCATTCGTTCATACACATCACATGAATTTAAAAAAACATGTCTTCAAAAAAGATTTCAAATAAGTATTTAAGTGGATATGTTATTATCGTTTTAATGGAAACAATATTGTAATTGTTTTATGTTTTTCAAGTATTCATTTATTTATTTTCAACATGTTATTAAATATGTAGTTTCCGAACATTTCTAATCCTTCATTATATTTTTTGAAGTATTTTCAATGAAATGGTTATTAAAACCCTTTATATATTTAATCGTAATATATAATATTTTATTCAATGAAATGTATTTAAAAATATTTGAAATATTTTTTATATGTTTTCATGTACATTTTCAAAGAATGGTTTTTCTAAAATGTTTTTTGTTTTAAGAATAATTTTCAAAGAATAAATGATATTTTCCTGATAAAATGATATCGAAGGTTATTTTAAGAATATTTTACATATAAGATGACGTCAATTGTTGTTACTAAATCATTTTTGAGGAAATTCTCTAAACTTTTCATTCATTTTCTTTCACTGAATGGTTTATGTTTGGATGACTTGGTGTTTTTGAAACAGAATTCTCTTTCATTGCTAACATGTTTAGGAGAAATTTTTTTTCAAGTGTTATATGTCTATAAAATACATATATTTCATGGTTTTTTATTTACATTAAATGATTTTGGAACCTATCTATTATTCCATTGGTTTTTATATGATTATATTTTTATGATACACATTAAATTTCATGGGTTATTATATGGGTTTTTTATGAATTTGTCGCACATGTATGTATGATTTAAATATGATATGGGTTGGACCAATATATACCTCCAATGCATTGGGTAATATTTATATCTAATGAGATAATGATTCGATTCAATTCAATAGGTAAGATCCCCTATAGAATATGGTTAATCCTAATCCACTATGGGAGGTTGGGGAAACACGATCCCTTACAAGTAAATGACTACAATTTGGGATGGTTGTGTGTCTCGACCAATAGTTGAAGTCCCATGAAGATAAGAATATAGGGAAAACTAATCCACTATGAGAAAAAGGGTAAACATTATTAATTATAATGAATGGATCATGACTCAGGATGGTGGTGTGTCGCTCCCAGTTAGTGTAGTTCCTGTGATGTTATCTGATAAGTTCTTTCAATGAGTCTTGACTTATAAGGAATGGTATTACATGATTTTTTGTTATGAAAGAATTATATGTAGTATTAATAATTTTTTTATTTCATAAAATTATTGTGTGATCCCATTATGAGTATGATCTTATGAACTACCAATATGTATTCCATGATTTATTTTTATGATATTTTATATGTTGTGTATGATACTCTAATGTCAGGATCACATCCTCATACCCTTATGCTCATTTTATGCATTCTTATTTCCCCTGTTTAACCTTACTGTGAATTTTATCTCTCCCCTTTATATCTATAGATTCCCAAGGTTAAATATCTATGTATTATGTAAGATATTTCAAAGAAGGTTTCTGGTCAAGAAGATCGTAGTGGGAGATAATGCATCTCACTAATGTTTAAGTGTTAATGTTTCCATGTCTCCAAATTCATTTAAAAAATATAGTCTTTGGCCATCTATTGTTGTAATGTATTAATTAATCCGAAAAAGTGATGTAATGTTAATTCTTAAAAACTATGTGACTCTATTGTTGGTATCCAAGAAACATTTTATTTAACCATTGGAAAATAATATGATAAATCATTTGTGATAACTCTAAGGACATTTATATGGAAAATTTTTAGTATAATGAAAAGTATTGGAAAATGACATTGAATTTTAGAATTTTATAGAAAATATGGATTTGTACAAATACAACCATATCCAGTTACTATAATTAGATGTGGTTCTAGAATATAGGTACCTATGTTTAATACCTCTGATAAGGTGGATCAGGCCTCAATCAAGTGTAAACGAGTATTGAACAATGGGCCTTACTATGCACCTTCATTAAAACACCTTGCAGAAATGATTTATGTATTAACAAAATATTTATAAACCATCATGAAGGATTTAAAAATAAATGGTTTGTGAGTAATATTTGATAGAGAAATGGTCTAATAAATTAAGTATGTTTTAACTATTTATAGATGTTATAAGTGTTTTATCATGGATATATGGTTCATATCTATTAAAAATGATTCATAATGTTGATTTTTGTTTTTATTTGTTGGATGAAACCAGAAAGAAGGACATTAATTATGGCTATAATGGACAATCCATTGGTCATCTTATATAGAATATTTATTCTATCAGAGCTGGAATAGAAAACCTCATTGGTATTCTCACATGTATTTTTAAATATATGAATCTTGATGACATTCCAAACCATCAATGGGGGAGGAAGAGTCTATTTAGTTATTCATGATGAAACATCCACCATCATTCGGTGGGTCTTCAATTTCACATGTTTCAAAAATCTAGAGTACTTCCACTAAAAATCATATTCCCCAGAATCCATATTTTAGATCATGAGAAAGTCATTCGGGCTATTTATCAATTAGAAGGTGAAGCATACTAGTGGTGGACTATAATCACGAATATATGGATGAAAGATGAAATTGAAGCCATGTATTATGAAGATATCAATAACATAATCTTCAATAAGTTCTTTCTTCATGTTCTTCTTACAAATAAGGAAAAGTATTTCCTTGAGTTTAATCAAATGATGATGATTATGTTGGTACCAATGAGGCTAATTTCAAAAGACATGAGTAGTGCACTATTGATACTATCATCCAACATGAATGTCATTTTGATTGGTTATTTAGTGGCTTATAGACAAGTATCAAAAGGTTATTTTACTAAAAAACAATAGTAGATATGATGATATTGTGAATTTTGCAATCATGGTCCAAATGGATGTTGGATTTATATTTCAATATCAAGGTTTTAATTAAAAAAGTAATATGGGGGTAAGGGGAATATATAAAAACCATGAACTGAAAAATATGATCCATTATTTATTCTACAAGTGTGGGAATAATAATGGGTTATATTTTTATATGGGGTATAACATGAGTTTTAATTAAAGAATGTAAGGTCATTAGGAAATTTATTTCCACACTGATGGGATGAAGGTATAATATGATAATAATTGAGAAAATTCTACAT
The DNA here is from genome assembly GCA_963277665.1 of Viscum album. NCBI lineage: Eukaryota > Viridiplantae > Streptophyta > Magnoliopsida > Santalales > Viscaceae > Viscum > Viscum album. The sequence continues at coordinate 1,251,923,357 of OY728157.1, read as the reverse complement.
TGAACGAACCTTCCACTAATAAGTGCTTCAAGTGTATGGAGAATGATAATTATGATAAATAGTTATCAAACCCAAGGTTTGGTTATGATTAATGGAATTAGAAACCTCTAAAAACTACGGTAAAAGTGGAATTATCATGCAACTATTATTTCTAATGAGGTGTGTGATAGTGTTGTGGTGAAAGTTATTCTTACAATCTAATATTGAACTACTAATTTCTTATTTTATTCTAGATCTACCCACACATTCATATATAAATAATTTTATAAAGGAATTATGATTCAACCAATATGATTAAACCAGGAATTAGTAAGGAAACCCCATAATAGTTTGATTATTGCATCTCATGTCAATGATACCACAAAAATTATCTTTTTTGGGAATTTTTTCGTGAAAATAATTTCATTCATCCAGTGGTTGAATTTTAGGTCAACTTCATAACAGATTGTATTTCTCTTTATAAATACTACATCAAATTTCTAGGAAAGGTTGTGTCATTTGATATTTCAATCCAACCTATGATCATATATCAATGTGACCATATCTATTAAATTACAATTGATATTAAATCAAAATTATGGGTCATAATTCCAATTTGGAAGAGTAGTTAACCAAAAATTGGTTTTGTATAAAACCACCATCGATGAATATTAGTATTCTTTGGGAGTTTATGGACGTATTTCCAGAAATATTTCATAGACATCCAAAAAAATTTTCAGTTGAGTTTCTGATAGATTTCATTCATGGTTCCTCAAAAATTTCAAAGACTCATTGTACAATATCCCCAATTGAGTTTCAAAAAGTAATGAAGAAACTCAAAGAAAACCATGATAAGGGATACATTGTTCCATGTGTGTCACATTGGGAATCACTTATTCTTATTATTTAAAATAATGATTGATGAATGAAACTATACGTTGATTATTGAGAGTTGAACAATATCCCAACTGATTAAAAGTATAATCTTTCCCATCTTGATGACTAGTTTTATCAATTATCTAGAGTTCAATACAATTCCAAGAATAATCATAATTTTCTATATCATCAATTTAGTGTTTTGAGAGAGGATATATCCAAGATGAAATAATGGACAAGTTATGGACACCCTGAATTTATAGTGGTGCCTTTTGTTCTTACTAATTCCTTTGATAAAATCATGCAATATATTATTATATTCTTCAAATATTACCTTGATCATGTTATTGTGGAATTTATATATGATATTATTATCTATTGAATGTTTAAATAAGATAATTAAGACATCTTGTAACTATACACCTGATCCTGAGGACTATGAACCATTATAATAAACTTAAAATGTCTGATTTTTTTGTGCAAAAGGACAAATTTATTGGGTTACATAAACATTAGATATGGTAAAGCAGTAGATCCATAAATGATAATGGATAATTAATGTTGGATTAGAACAATCATGGGGACTGATATCCATAGATTTATTGTATTATATATATATTATATATGGTTACTAGATAATTTATCATTACAATCAAGTGCACTGAAATTGTTAACTCTAAAGTGTTCCTTGTTTCTCTGGAGAGATGAATGATATGAATATTCCAAGGAACTAAGGACAAGGGTTTTCAATGAACATGTTATCACCATACCCATTATTATAGATTGGGTTTTTAATTGTAGTGATGTATCCATGAATGGATTGGGATTCATTCTTATAAAGAAAAACATGGTTATTTATTTTCCTCATGAAAATGGATGATTCACATGAAAAATTACGTTGATCGTGATTAGGTGTTCATAGTAGTATTTTTTTCAATAAATAAATGGAGTTATTATTTTTATGGAGAAAAGTGTGATATATATAATGATCATAAAAGTCAATAATATATATTCACTCTTATTGAGTTGAACATGCTCCAGTGAATATGGTTGGAGATGATAATGGATTTTGACTGCTCAATATATTAATACATTGTGAAAGATAAGATGTTTTCAAATGATATGAGTCTAAAAGATCACTCTATCTTATCAATGATTAGAATCACAAAAGATTGAATATTTATAGATTTGAAATGATTTTTCTAAAATAACTTATTTGAGGATATAAATCTTAGCTTCCTCAAATTATTGTTCAACCATAAATCTATCTAAATATTAAATAAGTATAGAAGAAATTTATAGTGAAAAAAAGAGGGTTCCAAATGGTCATGTGATTAAACCACCTCATGATGAAATTATAATGTTCAACAAATTTGTATTCATTCCTTTAATACCATATTTTAATTGGGATATATTAGAGGATGTAAATATTCCAGCATTCAATATTAATCCCATAAGTATGAATATGTATATAGATTTGAAGGAATACTTCTGGGGGGTAGACTGAACATGGATATCATAGAGTTTTTAAATCGGTGCTTAGCATGCTAACATTTAATGGAGGAAAGGACAATGGGATGTTTTATCTATTTTCTATACCAGAAATGAAATGAGAGAACATCATTGTGGATTTTGTCGTTGGACTCCACATAACCTATGACGAGTTTAATTCTATATGAGGGGTTTTCAGCATCCTTATTAAGTCAGAACACATCAAAACTATCAAATATAATTTCTCTATAGATTATCCTTATAGGATATACATTAATGAAGTGGTAAGGTTTCATGGACTTCAACATTCCATTGTATTTGATCCATATTCAAGTCTCACCTCAATGTTTTGGTGATTTCATGATTAATCAATTGATACATAATTGAGTTAATGTATTTCATATCACCCAAATATAGATGATAAATCTAAAAGAACAATTCCAACACTATATGATTTTTTTAGATCATGATTCATTTGTTTTCAATTTCATTTCAAAAAAACCTTTGTATTGATGAGTTTTTTTACAACAATAAATTTCACTCAACCATTTAGATGGTTCAATATGAATCCCTCTATGGGAAACAATGTAGAGCTCCAACGTGATGGAATGAAGTTATAGAGAAAATTGTTTGTGAGCTGTGATTTATGAAGAAATTGATGATAATGTTAGAACTATTCATCATCATATCAAGTAACCACAATGTTGATATAAATTTATGCTAATAACTCTCTCTGTGGTCTTGAATTTAAAGTTGGTAAGAATGATCATCAACGAATCACTCACTAGAATAAGGTTATAAGGTTAAAGGATATATGGAAACTAATAATAAGGTGTATCATTTTTTTGGAATTATTGATCATATCGGAATGGTTTCCTATAACATGGATATTACTCAAAATATCTGTCAAGTACACAATGTTTTCTATGCATCTATCCAAAAACGTATATGAGAGACGCTTCACATATACCGAACAAAGAGGTCATACTACTAGATAAGGACCATTCATTCTTTCCATAACAATTTGAAAATATAATTCATATTGAGAAACTCAGAAGAATCATGTTACTCACCTGGTCAATCATTTTTAAGAAATCACTAGTTAGAAGAATGCATGTTAAAAAATTAGTATAATATGAGACAAAAATATTATCATTTATTTTTATTAGAATGATGAATTTTGAGGGTGAAATTAATAATTTGGGTGGTAGAAGGTAACACCATAAGTTTTTGTGATCCTCCATTTTTGAATAAATTAATTTTCATTGAATTATTTCAATTAAAAAGATTATATTCTATAATAAGATCAACGTTCTATATATCCAATACTGACTTTTATTATATTACACGCAAAAATGAGTTTCAATAAAACAAAATTTTATCCTTATAATTATATAAATTTGAAATTTAAAACAATGACATTTAGAATAGTAATACAAAAATCAATAAATATTTTTTCAATAGTATTTATAATGATTTTAGATGAATAAAATGTACTGATAATAATGTATACATTTTTAGTAAAGTCATTATATGATTGAAAATACTAATTTTTATAAAGAGCATCCTTTTATATCGTTATATGAAAAATAATAAATATATTATATTTATCTTTTAGATATTTAATTTTATTAAATAATGATCATTTTTTATTAATAATTTCTAATTTTTCTACGTGTGGCTTATTTAATTTTTCTAATAAAAAATTAATTTTGGATGAATACTAAAAAATACTGAATATAAATTCAAAATATTTTATCATGTAATTAATTATATTGTTAAATTATATTTTAATGGAGTTTTAATGTGTGATGAGATTAATTTTTGTTTTAAAATAATTTAATTTTGGGAATTGGAAACAATTTCAAATTGATATTTGATATCTAATCATTAAAAAAATGAAAACATTGTTGCTAAAAAACTATAGTCGTGACACGTCTGTGAGCGAAATTTGGAATTAATTTCTGACTGTTTGGTTATTAGAATTAAAAAAAATGGATTCCATAATTTGAAACATAAAAATACATATTTTTTAGTAAGATCAAAAAATCTTTTGAGTAAAAATATTTTTTGAATATGATTAAAATTAATTATAGAGATTAAAAAAATTAGCTTAACAAAGCATTAAACCCTAATCATAAGAGAAAAATAGAGCGTGATAAATATCCAAAGTTCATTACATGGAAATATTTTAAAAGTATAATAATGATAATCTAATTTTATATATTATTAGATCAAATTTTCATAGTAATATAATCAATGGAATTTTATTTTTAAAAATTGACAAGAATACCACTCATCCTCTACAATAAAAATGAACTCACCCTTCCACTATTTCACACATTTTGAGCCCTTTAGGTCTACTAATATCATCCCAAAAATATCTGTAAATACCTAAATTCCTCCATTAATATTTTCTTTGGTATGAAATAAAACACAAGTATCCATTTTGTGCAATGAAAAAAGAGTTACCTAAAGAAAATGTAACATCCATCATCAATGTCCTATCTTTTAATTTATATCATCACCACCATATATATCCTTATTCTATGATCATATAACAAAAATTTTATTATAAATATACAAATAATTTTTTATTCTAATGTTTCTACCTACACTAACATTGAATTCCATTTAATGGGTAACAAACATACCGATATTGTTTACAGTGAACAATCGGCCCAAGAAACATTTTTTTGTTATTCATTTACCGCATATCCTATATTTTAATTATTAGAGAAAATATATATTTACATGAAATATATGATATATATATATATATATATATATATTATTTATGATTCCATAATTACTATATAACACAAAACATAATGCTTTCCAATTTTTTTATATATGATAATTTTTTTGTGGAAGTGTGGTCTACTGCGTCCTCAATGAAATGTGACTCATTCACACTATATATAGAATGTATTAAAGATGGTTTTAGTAAATTTATTTGATTTATATGAAACATTATTATACTAAAATTATAATATATATACATATATTTTGTTTTCTTTCTTTGTTCTAATATTATAATTAAACGGAAAGAATGTCCATGTGTATGTATGACCTACTGTCTCCATGAATGATATATTCCATTTAATTATTCTATAATTTATAGATTATGATATATATATGTATATAATGAATATAAATTATATTTATATCATTTTTTACAATTTATAATTCATGATATTATTATGAGGACCAAAAATGATACAAATTAGGACAAATGAGAAAAATGAAATGGATATTTACAGAAAGGTAACCATAACATTGAAGTGATAATAAGTGGTTATTATAATTCCATATATACTATTAGATATAAAAATATAGTTCTATTTAATATGGGTAATAAACATATATTTATTATAAATTAGGTTTTAACAAGTACGATTGGATTCAAGACATATGTTAATGGGATTTGTAATCTAACGTTTATTTTTGTCAGATTTATGTCATATTTCCAAGTCAAATATTTTGTGTGGTGTTTATAATTCCCATGAATATATTATATAATTATTTTAAAAAAATATGGATATTTACATATCCATTTTATTTTCTCTATTTTATGAGGATTATGTTTCAAAATTTTCCAAATTTGTAATGTATTTTTGTATCAAGTTTCCTTCTTTGAGACAAATGCCATGAATTTTAAAAAAAATCACGTTTTCATTAATACTATAAATTTTTTCATAAAGATGGTATTTTAATATAATTTTAAATTAAAATGTACTTTAATACCATTTTATAGTTTTTAAGTAATACCATATACATTTTAATGATGTTTTTAATGAAATGGTTTTCAACATGTTTTCATGATTTCTGTGTAGTTTTACAATGTGTTTACAAAGAAATGGTTTTAGAAACATTTTAAATATTTAATTATATCATTCAATGTTTATTTTCAATGAATATGGTTGGAAAATAGATTTCTATTTTAAAACTAAATTTTCAATTAATAATGGTCATTTTCCTATGGAAAAAAATTGATATGGTATTTCTAAAATAATCCATCTATGATGACATATTTTGGTGGTACTTGTGCCTTTATGGGGAAATGATCCAAAGGAAGCTTTTATATTATTTCAATTGGTTTATGATTTTATAGAATTGTGTTTATAGTGCCAATTTATCTTTCACAGTTTACATGTTTACGAGACCAGTTCCTTTTTCATGGTTTATATGTCTATGAAACCCACATCAAATTTGGGGTCATGATTTTTATAAAATGATTATGAAAGCTGTCTCTTTTTTCACATGCTATGATATTACTACATGTTTATGATAACCATTTTATTTCAAAGGTTATGATATTATATTTATTATTTATTTTCACATGAATGTTTGATTTCATTATAAAATTTGTGGGTCCTATATCTCCCTCCAATACATTGGGTACAGATTTATATCCCCTGATATAATTTTCGTATTCTATTTTATGGGCCTGATCTAATTTGGAATATTGGTAAACCGAATCTAATATGGGACTATTGGAAAACCATTTCAATTAGAGAGAAATTACATAGATTGGTGAAGTTGATGTGTCATGTCCAGTGGTTATAGTCCCCATGAATATGGGAATATGGAGAAACTAGATCTTTTATAGGAATAATATGAAACATGATCCCTTACAAGGAAATGATTATAACTATGGAAGGTGGTGTGTTCATCCTAGTAGGTGTATTCCTCATGATGTTCCTAGATATGTTCTAGAAATTAACATTGTCCTATTCGGAATGATAATACATTTTTTTGTGAATGCCACAATGGCATGTCTTATTCCTGTATTATGATTTTATTGATTATGATCATGATACCATTATGATTTATTTTACATTAACTACAAATATTTATCCCAATATTTATTTTTATGACATTTCATATGAAGGGTATGGACTTATAACGTTATTATTACATTCACATACCATTATGCTCATGTTTATGCTAACAAATCTCCCTTGTTTACGATTACAGAGCATCTGAGCTCAATCCTTTTTATGTTTTCATTCACAAGGTTATAAAAAACCATATTAAATATGAATCTTATAAGTGGTTCCCTGGAAATTATAATCCTAGTGGGAGATAATGTATCTCAATTATTTACCCATCTTTATGTTTCCAGGTTTTATAAAGGCACTATACTAATATAGACATTGTATATCTATTTATGTGATGCATTAAGTATTCCTCCAAAGTGATGCAAGGTTAATGTATGAAAATCTATGATTTTTATATTCAATTTATACATCCTTTCAGATTTCTTGAATCAACTATCACCATTAACCCTCATGTACCATTATAAGATGTATTATGATGACTTAATTCCCCACATATCTATATCCAAAAGTGAGGAACATATTCTCTTGATACTATATTCATTTTTCTGTATGTAATGTATTAATGGTTCTTTTTAAGGACAGTGTATTATTAATAAGGAAATTGTAAAACAATGTTATGCAATATTGATGGGAAGATGTTATTATATGTGGGAAAGTTTACTAGTCAAAAAATGTTTCATGTTCCCTAATATAATGATAATCTACTAATTTATAATACATAAGTCGCTATATTTCGTGGACATAAAATACATACATTGATTATTGGTGTTTATGTATCTTCATTCAATTACTTAGACTCCCTTTTAAAATTATTTTATATACATAATTATTGTGTAACATTATTAATATAGAACCAAAATATAATTTTATTATATAGGTGATTTTAATAAATATAATAAGGGTTTATCATAATGTTTATATGGTATAAATATTTTATTCTACTTCATGTTATCACCATGTCTATTAATTATATTATTTTTAAAATTGGGAAATATATATCTTTATAAATAATTGTTGTTTAAATAATAAAATAAAATTCCTAGGTTTGATAGTTATTTATTTATTTTGAAACATTATTTTTATTTTATTGTAATTCATTTTTTTGTTAATAATAAAATTCTCCATTGACAAAGGCACTATATAATTTATGACATTGTTTTTTATTTATTATTATTTAATAATCATTATTATATAATAATAGATTTTTTTATTTACACAAAAAAATTATCATTATAGAATATTGTGAATGAATCATTGTTTCCTAACATAAAAAATAATAATAATTAATTGTATTTCCATTGTATAGAAAATATTTCAAATGGATAGAAAAATTAATTTTTAAATGAAACATTTAGTTTATATTAAACCCTTAATTTGAAATATACATTTGGAAAACATTTCTTCCATATTTTTTCTTTCTTATTTGAACATGTAATATAAAATTATGTAACTATATTGATTGATATGTACTATTAATTGATATTAATTTTATTATCAACGAAAAATTTTATTTGTTTTAATGTAAAATATTTTTATAATGATTTCTTTAATATTCCATTGTTCATAGGGTCGAGTTACTATCAAGCCTTTTATATTTGTAATTTTTTTTATTGTAATAAAAAAATTACCCATCCGAATTACATTTTACCCCTTATATATACACATTATAAAAATGTTTAAAATAATACACATTTATATTGATGTTTCTATACAATGATTATTCAACTAGACAAAAAAATTTATAAAAATGTTAAACCTAGAAATATTTTCAATATTTTTGGAGTATGTTACATAAATTTTCATGGTTTTTGTTATTCCAGATATTGAAATCTATATTATAGAACAAGAGGTAATTTGAATAAAATTTTCAATTTTAATGTCATAAAAATATTTATTAACTATTTTTATGGAATAATATAATGTGTTTTCAAAAACAGTTATTTTAATAAAGTGTTTGTACAATGTAGTGTAATCATAGGTCATACATATTTCCACCCTTATAAATCAATTATAATAATTAATCACAGATTTAACCATTTACATAACTAGAATTGAAAAAACATTGTCCATGAATCAAAAGTTTATTTATACCATAGCCCATTGATTTAGAGAAATATTACAAAATTTTAATTAGTTACTAGTTAGGTTATATGAACCTTCACTCAAGGTTGGGTACCCATATACTCCACCAACATTAAATCCAATAATAAATTCCAATTAAAACATAACCACAAGAGGATTTATAAAGGATGTGTAACACATTCATGTTGTTTAAGATAATAATTAACCTCTTTTGGTATACCTAATATGTGTTAACCCACATATATTTCATATACGGTAACTCACAATGGATAACCACTTGTACCAAGCCATATGGAATTTAAAACAACATTTAATAAATGGATAAAAATTGGTGAGTTACAATAAATAATGATTTCCCATATTTTTTATGATATAAATATCATAACATTCGTGAATTGAAGATAAATTTCATATAAGAGTCCTTATAATATTTAGAGACCCAATAAAATTAATTATATAACATCATAAGTAATATAAAAAATAATTCCACAATCTTTCCATCCTATCATAACCCAACAAAACTACCCATGTGATTTACCCTCATTGAAATCTAATGTAGTGTGGTGTGATCCACTATTAACTCACCATAAATCTAATTAATATATAAATCCATAGAACCATATTATGATTAAAATATAAATTTCTATCAAAATAATAAAAAAATACCAACAATAAATTGATAAATATAGTTACATAAATTTAATTGATTATTAAACACCTCCATTTAGAACTCAATGAAATAATTTTTTCCTTAATAAATGAAATATATTTGATTCTAACACTATTCCATTAATCACATTTGGAATCAATATAAATTGATGAATTTAGAAACCAAAAATGAGTTAGAGACGAAGGAAAATAATTATTGTGTAAGAATAGAAGATAAGCATCATTGATTTATTATGATATACCTATACAGAAGTAATTACATAAATTATTTGAGGAATGAGAGAAAGGAAAATAGGACACGTATCTCCCATAATGATATACTGATCCAAATGAATAATATCATTTTGAGTTTTAAATTTAAAATATAAATATTCTATAATTCCCTACTATGAAAAAACTTTCCTTTGTCCCATGAGGTACACAATGGTGTCCTAGGGACTATTCATCCCATATAGTCACACCACTTGGTATGTGGTGTACTTAAACCCGAAACATTGATCTATCAGTTGTTTTTAGTGTTAAAATAAAATACATGATATGTTCATAGTTTATCATTTTTGGGTACCATGTCATTATACTTAATCTTATTTTAAATTACAATACCTCTAATTCTCACCACCAAACACTTGATATTAATTCAAAAAATCCATTAAAATATTCTAGAAATTCATAAAGAAGCATCATTTCATGTCCCATACCTGAAAAACTATTCAAATTAAATCTGAACTGGACCGTGGAACGATATTATGGGAATTCTTGTTCAACATACTCTTCAGACAAACAAATGGGAATCAAATAAATATAAGAATGAAATATTTTATCGACATAAATATAGTTTTATGGTATATAAAAGTGAAGGATAAAAAAGATTAATTTTTCTATATATAATATAATGTCAATTGTAGAGATACATTAGAATGTATCTTGATTAAAACTAAAACTACACTTACAAAAACAATAAATTATGATAACTAAAATAGTAAATAGATACTGCAAGTGATATATTGTCATATTCCCACAGTTTCCCTATTAAAGACCAATATCAAACTGATATAAACCATACCACCTCACTATTCTACATTTCCATTTTATACATTAGATAAAAAAGGACTATTAAACCCCATTAGAGTGTTAATACTATGAGCTAATCAACCATGGAATGCCCCCAATAATTATTTACATTTCATGATTATATAAAAAAACCATTATATATGCAATTTAAAATAAAACATGGCATTACAAATAGTTTTCACATTTATATCCATATTTTTGGAGAATATTTCTACTTTATAGATAAAAAAAAGTTAATAACATAGTTTAAATGAATATTTAAAATAATAAAATTACATATATCAACTCATGCATCACATAATATCATAGTAAAATATGTAAATTATAATAACAATAGGTATCACCACAATAATATTATATGTCATGAAATATATGTCACTCTTACCCAAATAACAACCACAACATGTTCACACTATACATGTTCCCTAATACATTATTTCTTATAGAATAAGAGGGCACCCCATGAATAAACCACATATGATTTCAAGGTATTGTTCCTTGAGAAAATGTATAAATATTCTAGTAACACATACACACATCATAAATTAGACCAACCAAGGACATCAATAGATAATATATTATTCCAAAAAATATAGCTATATACGTAGGGAACAAATGAGATGTATTTATGATATCATTTCTAATGGAATATCAAATTTCACAATAAAATTACAAATAAACATTTTTTAAAAATCATTCATTGAAGGGTTTTTAATATTCTATTTCACAATTTATTTAAATCCATCAATTTTTTTACAAAAACATTTGATGCATAATAATTTAATAATAAATAAATTTCGTAACACGTGTCATTCATTTTTATAAGCATTTAATTTATAATTTAAAAAAACATTTATTAAACAAAGAGAAATAATGGTTCATCACGCATAGGACAAAGACTGAAATAAGAACCTCAAAATCCAGTCTCACACCAACCAAAATGATATCCTAAGAGGGGATGTAAAGTTAATATCAGAGTAAATGAGATGATGTTCTATAAAACAATTACCATATCATTAAATTATGTTTCCAAAAAAATAATGGTCGATGGGGAAAATAGATCAAAACATTTCTCTTCAATCAAATGAACTTCACCACAACCAAAATGATATTCTTCCTTAAGGAGATGAAGAAAGTGGATCTATGCTAAATGTATAAGTATATAAAAATGTAAATATACACCAGACCATGGTAGCATAGAACCACTAAAAATTTATTGAATAATAGAAAAACTACAAGAAAAATGATCAAATATGCTAATATATTTAATGTATGCCAATAAAATAAAAAATACTCGATAATATCAGTGTACATTAGTGTAATATACTATCATTTTAAAATAATGATAATTTTTTCTAGTGTATAAAAATGAAATACCAAGCACAAATGAACAGAAAAATATTATTATTTATATATAACTATAATAACACAGTCATTAAAATTGTATTTATGAATTTTTTTAAACAAATTAGAAAATATGTTTAGTTTTCATAATCAATAAAAAATTATTGATAAATTCTTAAAAAAATGGAATTTTTCTTAAGGTCATTTTATGTTTTAGAAATACATTTTAATCAAAAACATATATTTTACATTAATTTTTGTTTGAAAGTGAATTAATTATTTTTTAAAAAAATTAGGAAATTTTTTTGACCAAATTATATTCATTTTGTAATAATCATAAAAAAATTATCTTTAGGGGATGTTAAGTGATTTTTTTGAGAATGGTGAATTTTCATTGAATTTTTTGAAATACTTACTATCATTAAAATGATTGTTTTTGTTTCCAATATTGAAAAAGTTTTATTTTTTTAAAAAATGGATTCTAATGAATATATTTTAAAAGATATTACAAATATTTTTTTTTATTTTAATAGAATAATTTTTATCATTTTATTTTTTATAAAAACATTTTTATACATAAAAATAGTTTTTTCTTGAAAATTGATTTTTGTTGCGTTCTTAAATCAAGTTATAAATATAATTTTTTTTACTTCAGTTAATGGAATCATGAAAAAGTGATTAAAAATATGGTTTTATTATGTATAATATTTTTAAACAATTCCCCCTTTAGCAATTATGAATAGTAATCATTGTATTTTTTTAAAATGGTATAGGGAAAAAGGGTAAAAAAACATAAAAATGCAATAATATGGAAAAAAATGACACTACATCTTCAAATAATTTAACTATATTAGTATCTCTCATCCATAATCATAAAAATGTAAAATATATGTATTTTATTCTATTATCCATTAATTTTACAATTATTTTATTTTATCATTACAAGCTTCAAAAAGTCACCCTCTTTTTTTTTTCTTATCCCTAACTTTTTGGTATTAGGGTTAAACCTATGATTAGTTCAATTATAAATATTCACATTAAATTTAAATAATTCTTATCATGATGATAATTTTTTTAAAAATTAAATGATGAAATATGTTCCTTTAATTATTATGAAACAAATAAAGAGTGCTTGTGAGAGTAGTAAAATAGTAATTAAATGGAATTTAAAAAGCATAAAAATATAAAAATATGAGTGACAAATTATGTTGGAAGAATATTTGAAATAAATTTTAATTTTTGGGGTGCTTCAAATGGTTATATTAAATTTTCATTATTTATATTTAAAAGTCAAAATTAATGAATGATTCTAAAATTGTCATAATATATTTTTCAAAATAAATAATTTTTATTTAATTATTTTAAAATTATAAAAATATATTATTCATCCAAATTTATTATATATAATTTATCATATCCAAAATAATCCATTTATGAGTTTTTTAAACTTTTAGAGTAGCTATATTGACCCTTAAATAGTAAATAACTTTTTGTTTTGGTAATCATCAAAATATTTTAATGGGGGTAAAACAAATTGATAACAATGAAACTATCTCTTGAAAATGTCCAAATAATTTATATTTGATAATTTTTATCATTTATAATGGTATCTTATAAATAGATTACTTTTAGCCTTTATTAAATGAAAAATAATTTATATTAATTTTATTTTTTTTAATATAGATTGGCTCACCTCCCAAGTCATATTAAATGGTCCCCCCCGAAGCTTATCTACATTGTCAAAGACTAGTTTTTCTAGATAATATATTAAAAGTCACTTCTTATAATCCCTCATCTGGTTTTAGAGTCTATATATTGGTTTTAATACCCCCAAATTATTTCTTAATCTATAAAAAGGTTGTTATCTGAAGAATATGCATATTTCATATCATGGTATTTTAATTTTAAGATTTCTTATACCATATTCAAATATTATTTAAACACTATAAAAAATAATACACGAATCTTAAATATATTTATATTCTCTCTTGTATATGTAATATTCAATGTACATATAATTTAAAATACAATGGGAAATTAATTTACCATTCATATAATTTTCAAATTAATCGCTCTCGGATTTAAGTAATTAATTTCCATTCAACACCTCTCACCTCTAGTTATAATGTATGAATTATGTTTTATATATTATATTCAAGAGATTTTGATCAAATTTAAAATATACTAAATCATATATTTTATTACTGTATCATTGTTTTAAAATAGATAATGCCATTTATGCATTTGTGTGGACTCCCATCTCTACGAAGTAATATGGTTTTTATTCATTACCATGTCACACGGATGATATATATAAGTCTATCAAAACATATATTATTTCATTCAAGATAAAATAACCATTATTTAATTTTTATATTATTCATAACAATATTCCCTAATTATTATTGATAAATGGAAATATTAATCACATGTAGATATGATGTTCCATATCTATGATTAGAAAATTGGTTAATTTTTTAACTTTCATTAATAAATGTTTCTAGAATTATAATTAATCTAAAACATTTAAATAATTTCATTTTATTATTTTAGAGGTGATGGAATAATTACTTCATTAACCATAATTATAACACTAAATCTGTATTGAAAATCATGGACTAAATGTCCTTAAAAAAACTAAAGTTCACTAAACTGAATAAATAATTAAATATTTATTTAAAATTAATTAAATAAATTATTTAGCGATAAGCTATTAAAAAAGTAGAATTTTATTTATTAGTTACATATTTTATAAGTGTTTATTATAATGGAGTTAATGGAAATAAATGGAATGTCTGGACTCAAGGTACGGATCTCATCTCAAAATACATTTATTGAGGCCTATTTTAAAATTTTAATCCATATTTCATTTATTAGAATCATATACTATATATTTTTTAAAAATTATCATAGA
Organism: Viscum album; assembly: GCA_963277665.1. Lineage (NCBI taxonomy): Eukaryota > Viridiplantae > Streptophyta > Magnoliopsida > Santalales > Viscaceae > Viscum > Viscum album. The sequence goes on along the minus strand of OY728157.1, from coordinate 1,251,908,087 downwards.
TATTTTACAATTAATTGAATTTTATGTTTCATGTTAATTATTTCAACCATCTAGGTTTTAATTGAATGTCTCTATGTGGTAAGTAATTTATTAAATCAATATAATTTCATCATGTTATACCACTTTTTCATTAATTATAATATCTAAGAATTATGTGTGAATTTTAATTTAATTTATTTTTATTGTATTTAAACTTTTATTCAGTGAAGTTTTGTTTTTTTTATATAATGAAACCATTATTTTTTTCAAATTCAGTGATATTCTCTTTGTATGGGTAATTAATCTCAAATTCTCATTCATTTGGATTCACATTTAGGTTATCCATATATTTTATTTTATATGCTGTATATACAACCAAATTATATTTTAAATCATAAAGGACTCTTTTTGCCATGATATTTAATGTTACTTTTATGTTCTATTTTTTCTAATATATTTATTAAAATATTATTAATATTTTAAGGCTTCTCATTACCAAAATCTCATTTATTTGAGACATGAATTTTTTTAATGGTGTACATATTTCATCTAAAATAACTTTGACATATTAAATTGAAACAATTTATGGGATTTAATGTTCTATTCTCTAATCCTTCATTCTGTGAATCTTGATTCAAATTTTTCCAATGTTTTAAAGGTCTTATGATGAAAACTCATTTATTTTAGTTATTTTTATGATTAAGGATCTTTTAAAGAGAAATAAAATTATATTTTTTTCTTGATCAAGTTTTTTATAATCATATCATTATAAATATGTTTTATGTGTTTAATTTTCATTTCCTCACTTTTTAATTAATGAATCCTCATGAACTTTGTCATGTTATATTGATCTTGTAATACCATTTAGATTTTTAATCGTTCTCTTCTATTTTAATGATTACAAAACTATATTCCGGATACCTCATTATATATATAATTTCACTTTGAAATTTATTTTATATGAACATTTAACTTAGTTAAGAATATTTTAAAAAAGAAATATTTTTAACTTTTCCAAACAAGTCAATTATGAGTTTAAAAGAAATTGAGAAGAAAATATCTTATTTCAATATCTATGGAATGAAAAATTTTCCAATAAATATGACCTACCTATTAATTTAATGTTTAATTATATAATTCCACAGATATTTTAAATGAAAATATTTTTCAGAATATTTTTTACATTTTTATACATTATTACTCAAATAAATGGTTATATTAATTTTTTTCAATGGAATTTTTTAAATGATAATTTATTTTTATGATATTCAATTTCATCATCATATAATTATATTCTACATATCTAGAATTATGATCTAAGGATAAAATAAAAAATCAATATCTTGAGGGATAATATTTATTTTTATGGACATTTTTTTTGAAACCTATTCTTTTCCACAGGTGAATCTAGAAATGAATAAACAATGGATAATGGTACACAAAAAACTAAATTATTAAAATTATTTTTAGACTAAATGGATGTTCCTGATATGGATTATGTAATTGTTTTTCCTTTTTATAGCTCAGGCTTAATTTTTTATTATGATACCTATTATTTTAATGGTTATGCCCCTTTAAATCTCATTATGAATTGGTGATATCAAAAAAACACATATAACTGATTAATATCCCCTATAAATAATTAATTCATTATGAAGTTATCCTTTCATTTATATGAATGGATGGAATTTATCAGTGGGGTTTCTCTTATGTATATAACTGGGCTCCAGATATTTCTAACATGGGTAAGGAAGATAATGTTCAAACATACCAAACACATTTTCCCTATGATTACTATGGGTACTTAATGATTCCTTCTATCAATATTGATATCACATGGTTCAATATTATTTTCTACTTATACTATATTCTTTTTTGAAAGATTATTAAAATATTCATGATTTATGATCTAGATATTGATAGTTATAAATTCTCTTATATAATTATCATTTAATATTATTATGTTATCATACCCTTAGAATCATTTTATTTTCACTAATGTAATTCAATTGTTAATGAATATTCTTACACATAAATAAAATTTGAGATCAAACATACAATGTGTACTTTAATATAGTAGATGAGGAATGATGATAAATGATCTGTGTGTATATGATTTTTAGGTGTGGTTAATTTTATTGGAGATTTAAAATAATTATTGAGAAAAAAATGGATGTAATGGGTAAAATTGATCACTGAAAGGCACATATAGTATTACGTAAGACATTATCTAAATTTCCTAAAACTATAAATCTAATAGGTTATTGGGTTTGAAATTGATCCATGTTTTTCTTTTTGATGATCTATGTTTGTAATGGCTAAAATTTGGTAATGTTTATCTGTATTAATCCAAAACAATACAATAATTTTTTTTGTAATAAATTCAAGAGTGTGGACTTAGGGTTATTCAAATTAGTTTCAGAGCACAATATAATAAATATTTTTGATTCTTATGTTTTTATTTGTTATTTTATAAAGCATTGTGGATACCATGTTGTTTTTATAATAATATGTCTTATCATATGTTCATAGTCATAGATACCTATATTATGGATTTATGTCATGGAATTTAATGTTATTAATTATATCATGGGAGATGTCCTATTATATTGAGTTATATGTAACACATAGTTTTAACCAAAATTATTCATTCTAAATAATTCTATCATGATTTTGGGATGTAATAAAAAAGTTATGAGATAACCATTGAGGTTGAAAAAATAATTAATTTTATTATTTTTGATGTATGGTGATTTGATTATGAAAAATAACTAACAAATTCATGATATTGTACTACTAGGTATTATAGAATTTTGTTATGAGAATTTATGAGTGGTTTCTGTTGTTTGTATATAAATATTAAATTAATAATGGTTGAATTTGTGATCGTATAATTCATATAGTTTAGTTTCAATCTTTGTTGGAAAAATTTTCAAGAAATTTTAGGATCTTTATGAATAAAGATTTTTATGTTAATCATTCAGTGTTTTTATTGAATCTTTGAAGATTAATTTTTCATTTAATAATATGAAGTTTTATTAATTTTGATTATAATATTGTCATCATATAGTAGTTTCTGTTTTAGGTAATGAGTAATGATGATAAATAGGTGTTAAATTTATTATATATATAATCTAATGGATGATTATTTTGATGGTTCAGGGGAAAAAATTCATATTCAATACCCATTAATTTTTGACGAAGATGATATTATAGTAGAAATTTATTATAGAATTTTTTTTTTCATTTAATGTATTTATATTTTTTTATGGTATTAGTAAATCTAGTATATAAATTCCTCATCACTAGGAAAGAAATTTTGAATAAAATATTTTATCCCATTACATTATTTTTTGATGAATCTATATTCTTTTAGAATCCTCTTTTGTTTATGGTTTTATGGTCCTTAACATTCTATTTATGATTTAATTTCTTGTGATAAATGATCTCTATCCCAGCCCATCATTATTTGGATAATTTTATTTAATTACATGTCTATATTTTTGAAATCCTAATAAATGTTTTCTTTTTCTGATACATAGTCATTTGTTATTCTAGATGTACATCGAATTCCCACATTTCGAGAGGATGTTTTATTAACAATTTTTATGATGTTGGATTAAAAAAAAAGTTATACTAAAATATAAAACATTTTATAACTTTTAATAATTTCATCATTTCAGGGTGTAAATTTGTTATTTGGGGGTAAGGTATAATATCCTCTAATTTTTTAATATATACTATGTTCGACAACTTAAAAATTGTATAAAATTGAACAAAATTGAACCAAAAAAATTATTATATAAATATGAATATTATATCCTAGTTATTGAATTTGTGGATATGAATTGAAATAATATAGTCATGAAATATATGTACTGTTCATAGTTAATTAAAATGTATAGATTAATTCTTAAGAATTAAGAACTCATTTTTTTGTAAATTCGTTTGATGATTATAATGTTTGTTTTCCTCAAAAATGATTTGTAATGATTTTTGTGGAATGTTATTATAATTAATTTTTCGATCATATAGAAAATTTGTTAAATAAAATCATCATTCTTATTTTTTGTATATTAATATTAAAATCTTTTAAACGTTAATTTTGTTAATTTTCTAAAACATTAATTTTCTATGTCAGTAGTAAGAAATATTTATTTTCATTGAATGATCTATTTTTTCATTCATTCACAAATACATATAATTTATAAAATGTTATAAACTTAAAATAAGTTATATAATATTATTAGTTATCCAATTATATTTATTTGAATATATTTTATTATTTAATTTGGATAATGGATTATTATAATAGTAAATTTAAATTTCTAGAAATAATTTTTTTTTTCATTTTTTGATTTACTATTAAATAAAACTTTTGCATATATATCAACAAAATAATGGACTTTTTTTCTATATTTGAAATATGGATTTACAAATTTACAAAAAAATCTATTTTTAACCATTATAAATTGTAATAAATGTAAATTTTTCATCCACGATAGAAGAATAATGTGTTAATAAATGGTAATAATTAAATATTAAGGGAAATAAAATAAATCTTAAACCTTCCATAGTCTTATATTTGGAGTATATATCACCCTAATTAACCAAAAGTTTAATATATGTATTGTTTTTCTATTTGGCCATTTTTTCATTTATATTGTTTTATATATTAGAAGGTAAAAAATTCCATTTCCTTTTTATTATGTCCTCTAAAATTATATCACATGGATAAAATCATGATATTTTCATTTGTATATATTAATATTAAATATAAATTAATTTTTTTATAATGTTAATTTATTTCAAATTTTTACAAATAAAGTAATTATCTTGTATGATTTTTCAACACTAACACAATGATTATGAAAAAATATAATAAAAAGCCAATTTAAAAACACTAAAAATAATAATACTTTAAGGGGTTATAATTCAACATGATTCTGTTAGATAATTATTAGATTTTAATTGAGTTTTAAAAAATTATATTTTAATTTATTTTACCTCATTTTCTAAATTTCAAATTAATTTAATAGTTAAATAAATGATAATAACTATGTTTTATAATAAATAATATTTCATAAAAATATTTAATATTCTAAAAAATATTATCTTTTGAAAATGGAATAATATATTTTTGATAATATCATCCATTTCCCATTTATTTGTTTCATTTTTATTAACGATATTAACCCCTAAATAACAAAAAAACATTGTTCCAAGGTAATTTTAAAAATTATGAATCGGGGATAAAATAACAATACTATGACTAAACCCTCAATTAAACATTCCAAAATTTTATTTTAGGATAGGATCTGAAACCATGGTATCATTAATATTAAATAAATTATTTTTTTACAAATTTAGACATGAAGATTATTTTAATTTAATTGAATAATATATGAAAATACAAATGTGATCCTCCCCTAACTTATAAAATGGAACCTCCAATATTATTTTATACACATTTAATAAACAACCTATTTTAGCAAATACCTAATGAAATAAATTACAAAAATACTTCCCTGTAATATACATCTCGTATATTGTTAATTATACAATCATTTTTTATCATAAGTAATATGAAAATGTGGTCTTTTTGAAGAAGTGGAATTGTTCATAAGAAATAATATTAGTTATATTTTTCATCCAAATCCTTCAATTATTCATCGTACATGAAGAAATAGTAACAACGGTATCTTATATATATTATGATTTAATTTTGTTAATAGACGAACTTATATCCATCCACTCTTCCATTAAATGGGAATGAAATAGTCATTTAAATGAATGGAGATTTACAACCTCACAAACCAATATAATTAATTTCTATCACAACAAATCATATATGGTATAATAATTTCATAATGATAAAATTATAATTATAGAAAAATAAAATAATACTTACCTTCATTATATATTTATCATTGAATATAGAAAAATTAGACATTCGTACTTACGACCCACCATCTCAATCATTGTACCTTAGATCATTTTTAGTAAAAAAAATTAACTAATTGTTTAAAAATTTTAATATATTTATAAATACTATAATTATATAATTTTTATTATTCTAGAGTTGTTGGAAAATAGATCATTTGAACATAGTCAACACCCCAATGTTATTTCGAAAATAATGAACTAAACATCCTCAAAATTACAATCATATAATTAAAAAACTATTTAATTAAATAAATAATTAACAATACATATATGGTTCAATTATTAGTATTTATTCTTATAAAATTCAACTATGAGATCAAATAATTGAAATCATGTTATTATATTGAATTTAAAGTGAATGAATTGGAATTTTGGAGTCACGGTAAGGGATTTTGTCTCGACATCCTTTCATTCAAGAAAGTTTTATTAAGTTGAACCTAATTTCTTTTATTTGGTTTATATGTAATAATTTCAATTGATTTATAATTTATAATTAATAAATCATGGAATTTTATTTTTTTGATTCAAATTATTTGAACAAGGGGATTCGACAAGACTATTACCAAGTGATAAGGAATATCTTAACTAAATTTTCTTTAACTGGGTTATATCAATTCTCCATTGACTATATTATTAAAATAAAATAAGTAAAATGAAAATTTGGTATTTTTTTTATTAAAACATGGTTTAATTTTATTCTAATTTCCTAGACATATTCACTCCATTTATTATTTCTAAACAAAATAATATGATCATTGAAACTATTATTAATCTATAATTCCCTTTATTTGTTAAATGCATATATTATATAAATATATTTACTTTTATAAGATAAATTTAACACAAATTATGGTTTTTATATAATGAATTAATATTTCATCATGATTTTTAATCTTCCTTTTATGTTATATCATTCATGAGATATTGATTACAATGTTATAGGAGTTGTAGGGGTTCTTATTATCATAATATCATTTTCAATAAATGATTAATTTTATATACCACAATTTCAATAAATGGTGTATATAGTACAAAAATAATAAGTTATTGTCCAAATTACATTATGAAATTCAGGGGACATGCAGATCCATAATGTACACTTTCTTCTAGTAACTCTTTATTTTAATGATACAAAATCGATAATACCCTTATGATACAATCGAAATTTTTTTATTGATTTTTAATATTAATAGTTCTGTTAGGGTAAACAATATTTCCTAATTTTTTTGAAGAATATATATTTTATTCACCTAAAATTATTAATAGTGACTACATGTATATGTCAAATTTCTTACAATATTGTTTAAATAATCCTCCATTAATTGTTTTAAGTGATATAGATATTCTATATTATTTTAGTTCATGATTCATTACCTTCCATATACAAGTTTTATAAAATGATTTCATGGATTATATTTAAAAATATACATTACTCTCAAATGTTGTTTTTTGGATACATTACCTTCATTTAAATTTTATTAAAATGAATATTTTAATATTTTTTCAATTATTTATTTTTCCAAATTTTACAAATGTTTGGAAGAAATTTATTCCTTTAACATATAAATTATGAATTGTTATTTAATTCATGATTAATTTTTTTACATTTATTATTCCATTATAATATCAATGATTATTTTTAATGAAAATAATTTACCCATTATTTTAAAAAAATTGATGATCTATTAATAATTTAAAATCTTATTTCATATTCTTTTCAATGAAATGATTTAAAGTTCCTTATAAAGTTTTTTTTTCTACACTTCATCATCAAATAATGATATATATACATCTCTAGGATTATGATATTATTATATAATCTATATTATTTATTTTAGTAGATTACATTGATTATTTCAAATAAATATTTATGAAACCATCTTCTTTTCTATGAATGAATCAATCAATAAATTACAAATAATTATTATTATATCTTTAATTGAAGGATTCAAAATACTTTTTCTATAAACGGTATTTGAATGTTTTTTATGGTGACAAGTGATCATAATATAGCTTATAAAATGTGTTGAGCACCATTATAGCTCATAATAATTGGGTGAGCCGAATATAGACTATTCATATGGTTGATCCCCATTAATGTTCGTCTTAAATGGGTGAGCCCGATATGGTTACTCAGAGAGTTGATCCACATTATATCTATCCAATGAAATTAGCATATTTTATGTTTCATTTCATGTAAAAAATATGTAGTTTAGTCATTTTATTCCTCATATTTATTTAATTGGGATCTGTTTTGTTCTCACATGTTATGAAGATAATATTTCATTATTCTAAGAATTTTTTCTCTTTATTATCTATTTGTATTCAATTATTCCATTGTTAATGATTTCCATCACATGGATCATGGGTATTAATTTATATGACTCTTCCCTCTATTAATTATTTATGAAATATTTCATTATTATTGATTTAGATATTTTTGGGTTTGAATTGCCTTATTTTTTGAACATTTATCTTGAATATGTCACCATAACCTTACGTTCATCTAGTTCTTGCATATTAAATTTAATTGTTAATTATTATAATTACTCTTAGATATCATTTTATCTTACCCATATTATTTTTCATCTTCCAATGTTTATGAGGAATTATGTTAACTGATTTCGGTCTGAAGAGGTTTCATGTGTGATTAATTTTGTTGGATATGTTGAAGTCATTTAGGAAATTAAGAATAAATTGGTGTATGAGGAAACATTTATCGCTAAAACAAATATGTCGTATTATGTAAATGCCTTTTTGGAGTTGGCCCAAATCTTGGTGATTCGCAGTGATGAAACCATAGATTATCAAGGTGGAGTCCCCCCCCCCCATTCCCAAAGGCGAGAGGGGTGGATGAAATCGTTTTTCCACCTCCGAGGTTGAGTAAACAGTTTATTCCCTTTTTGTTCCCTAGATTTGTTCCGGTCATTCAGATGATTTATTTAAGCCTAGTGGTCCCTGGCCTACATCTTGGTGGTCCTCATCTCCCTATTTCACTGTCAGAGTTCTACAAAGCATCTATCCTTATGGATATGAAATTGGTAGCCCATTTGAACCATCTAATATCCTTGGTAGATGATTTTGATTGGTTTGTGTTGGGTAAATGGGACCTTCAAGAATGCACGATTGTTGGTCTTATTGATAAGAGGTGTCTCATGATCCGATTTTCCTCAGAGGATGATCTGATCTGGGCCTGGTATTGTGCTCCCCATCATTGAAACTGATACAAGTTCTTCATACATCAATGGTCATTCAACCTCATAATCAATCACAATCCTTCCTATATTGTGACATGGGTAAGCCTTCCTCAACATCCATTACCCTTTAAAAATAATTCAATTATCCATATGAATGGAAACATGGTGGGATGATATCTCTGTATGATGTTCTCTCATCTTCCACGATTCATCTGATAAACCCACACATTTGTGTTGTGGTGGACGTGTCGAAGCCCCTAGTGGAGTGGATTTGAATTGTTGTGGGTGGAAATATTTGATGAAAACAAGACGTGGTTTTTGAGTCATGGGATTACTATTGCTCAAATTTTTGTCATATGTGGAATCTTCTAACACACTATGATGCTGATGGTAGTAGAACAAGGCGTGATCCTATGGTGAGTACAGGTGAGGGGTATAGATTGTTTCTTAATGCGGCCAATTGAAATGATTCTAGGTATAAGAACAATGATGTGGTGGTAGTGGGAAAAGGAAATTTCCTCTTCCAATCTGAGGGTGACGACAATTCTTTATAGGCTTAAAACATATATGAGGGTGGGGGATGGTGCGAAGTTGGTAGTTACTAAGAGTGTCATTGGTAAGGGTTTCATTGGTTCTGAAAGAAGGAGAATTAGCAGCAGCAGGGATGTATTTTGGAATGAGGGGCTAAGGCTCGGGGTAGTTGGAAACTGTAAGTTAATTGTATGCGAGGATAGTCTATTTTTGGCGATTTATGTGGTATTTTTTGATAGGTTTAATGCCCTGGCTTATAATAAAGGTGTGATGGTAACTATTCCCATTTGAAATCAGCTTCAAGGGATGGAGCATGAGGGTGTGTAAGAGGTTATGGAGGATGGTTCCAAAATGAAGACCGATATCACTTTGCAGGACTATGTTGAAGTGAATGTGATAGTAAAAAAGGGATATGTGAAGGTAAATAAATGGTGGAAAACCCACAATGCTTAGTTTCAATTGACAAAATTTTCAGCACCATCATAACTGACTAGAGAATTATCATGAAATTAAGATCCCTAGAAGATGGGGGGGAAATGTCTGATAGTGGAAAAGAAAATTATGGTGGTATGGATAGGCCCTCATGTAGTGATGTTGTCCAGGGATGAATGGAGATGTTGTATGGGCCCCAGGAGGATATGATTGCTTCACCATGAAGAATGCCAATTAAGGATTACTATTATCTTCCAAAGTCAATGTCCACCGAATCATTTAATAATGGAATGAAAACTACTAATGAATATATTTCATAGGTGTGTATAAATCACAAAAGGATGTATGCCAAGATTATGAATCATTACGAAAGCCCAGAATGGGAATCATCAACTTTGGACAAATATTTTGTTCATGGAGGAGGTGAAGGGATTGATTTTTATAGTATGTAGTTGTTGTTTTAGTCCTATAGGGTATGTTTACTGCACATTTCATTTATATTAAGAAATGGTTTGACTTATTTCTATAACGATGCTTTTTGGTATTATGTTTTTGTTTTTATTATATCACTAAAAATATAAACCTAAAAATATAATTTCTTATGTATGTGATCCAATATTAAAAATTGATGTTGTATGAATTTAATTGATAAAATTGGGTAACAATTTTTTATATTATTCAACAAATTTAATCATTTTATTTGTTGTAATGGATCTAAGAATGAGGGTTTAAAGATATTAATATTTTAATGTTAATGTGGGACCTCTCTAAATGTTTTGGTAAAAATAGGTGTGAAAATGTCCAATTAACTATACAATTAAGGGTTTCATCTAATTTAAATTACAATTAAACCCTTATAATCCCTTCCTATCTCGATTCCACCAACAATTCGATGGTGTTCATTGGATTTATGGTTTCCCTTTTGGTCATGAAGTGGATACCAATCATCCTTCTAAAAATCTAGTGGAATCCCATTAGCGGGATGGCATAACTAAAATCCATATATCACTCGATATAAAGCCACTGATAGGCCAGTGGATCGATATAGACACTGATTATCCCAATACACCATAAGAAAACAACAAAACTGATGAATCCTCATAAACCCAAATGAAAAAAATTAAAAATAAATGAGTTATATGCATGTAATAGTATAGTGCAATTATATCGACTATAATCCTATTTATCGATGTAATGTAATGAAAAATAATGATTCTCCTGGAAATAGTGAGGCCATTTCTCCCGCACCAATGATTCAGTATCCCAAGTCTTGTGATAATATGATCCATTCTGTACTTATACATGGAGCAAAGTAATTGTTTTCGCACAGAGAATATTTGTCGGAAAATCAATTATATATATGTCCTCATCTATAGTAAATTCATCTGGATCTAAATAACTATACTCCCTACTCAAATCATGATAAAGAAGATGATTATAAATATTGACCTGGGATATATAGAAATGACCATTAGTACTCATCAATTGTTTGTGTAATACACAATGATAAGCAACCGAAAAAACCCACATAGTGATAAAAAATGGTCCCACAAATCATGGAACCTCCATATCCTATTTCACAACAAGGCTGTAAAAAATATAAGGAGAAACATTCCAGAGGATGTAGTTGACAATGTAAAATACCAAATAATGAAAATGATGATCTACTTATGATTTATATTTCCTCTGATATGTAATAAAAACTGATATATATTCTAAATCAGTAATGATGAATCCTCAACATGACTCATAACCAAAAGAGGGGCCTTTTCAACTATTGAAAAAACAATGATGTGGCCAATATGGAGAACATATAAGCCTAGAAGGGTGCCATTATGTTTGATAACTAGTAACTATGATAAGTTTATTACTCGTCCAATCCAATATTGTTATTCTATGATCCATAGAAATAACATATGTTAGAAAAAACATATCCTCCATTATCTAAATAGAAAAATCTAGTTGGACATATATATATATATGGATAGTAAGCTATAATAATCCATAATTTTGATCTCATAAACTCTGGGATTATTTTAAAAAATTTAGAGAAAAACTTGGAATCCATTCCAAGGATAATGGAAGAGGGTACACAATTAATCCTCACAATACCATGCACATATATCATATCTCGAATTTTATTTGTTATGGTGTTCTTAATTAGAAATAAATTTGTTTATTTCATTAGTAAATAATTTAAATATATAAATAAAATTATTTCCATTGGGATTATATTGAAAATCAACAATGATATCCATGTAAACCATGTCATTTTTTATAATAGTGATATATTTGGGGTGGGAGATGACAAGACAGATTTAGGTTCTCTATCTTTAACTTATTATAAGTAAAACATTTGTAATCATAATTAAAAATTTCATGATTCATACATAACCACCAAAAATATCATCTCAATTCATAATACATCATTGTAGTTATATTATGAATATACCACTAAAAATAATGATAATATCGAAACATAATGATCATGGTATATAAATGGATGGAAATCAAATAATGATGTAGTGGATTATTCTATAGTGGAGATTCTAACCAAAGATAGTATCCCAATAAACCATGGATTAGTTGAATCACATAACACATCATCCAACTATTGGTACATTATAGGAGAGTCAGGTTGATATTATGAAAATTTAAAACTTTTCATAATCATACCTCAGGCATCCTTCCATATATTCATATTAAACTGAGTGAATTTCTCCCTAAATATACCCTCATAATTTCATTCCAGGATGTACAAATGTGATTATTTCATACCAAGATCATCCCTGATAAAATTCCCCTTTACTAAGGTTTAGGTTATTTCAATGTTTAACATCTAGGGGACATCACCCATTGACCCTCCATGAGGATCATGTCCTTTTAAGAAAAGATGTATCTTAAGAACAATTGATAAAAAATATAGTAAACAAATACATAAAAAGATATTGTCTCTGACATATAATTTAGTACATAATTGTAGTGAGATATAAGTTATGATTAGGTTATTTTATCTCAAACTACTAAATAATTCAATTATTATATGCCACAATATGGTCCTCCAACATAAGAATACACCCTAGACTATTACCAACTGTATGATAGTATACCACATATCCCTTACCATGTTCTAAGAATACTAAAATAGTATCCAATGTATGAAATAATTTAGGATAAAAAAGTGGTCCAAACACATAGAATCTGAAAATAATTTCTTCCATTTATTGCTAAAATCATTCAACATTGATTCTATATTAGATAAATTCATTGGAAATCCACTTAGAGTATCCAGCTTGACCTAGGATGTTATATTTCCCAATGATTCTCTACATATTTTTACACGTAAATATATCCTTCAATGATCCTAGAAAAACTAGGAGGACATGTTTAGAAGCCATGTGACCTAATAACATCACTTCTTGGTTCTATATATTTCACTTTGATAGCTTCCCATGGTGGCAGTTACATATTATTTCTATGAAAATTGATTTCATGTGGTGCTCATGATCATTCACATATCTCAAATAAACATTGATGTCATCCATGAATATTAACATAATTATATTGATATATTAGTGTATTATATATTAATAAAATCCATAAACACATTAGTTGGAATATTTAGTAAAAAATAAATCAAAAAATATACATATTAGGAATTATTTATAGAGAATTAATGCCTCGTAATATCTTATTTCTTAATTTTAAGATGATAACCTGGTCAATGATTGATTTTTTTTAAAATGAACTTCTCCCCTTTAACTGATCAACTAAATCATTGATACTAGAAAAAAATATACATGTTCTTAACTATTACTCAAATTATATTTATATAATCAACACAGATATGTAGAGAACCCTCATCCGTATTGGAAAAGAGCATGGGGCCACCCATTTACATGGCTATAATATGATCAATGGACTTCTTTAAAATTTAATATAACTAAAAAATAAGCTCATTTCCACCATAGGTTTTATATAATAAGAGGGTATGAAGACCAGCTGAGTCCCTAACAAAAGATATGGGGAAAAAATTACCTCTCCCATGGGTGAAATACAAGAGATGTTTTGTGACAACTCTTGTGAAAATTCTCATCAACCATGTGAATAACAAAAATAATGGAAACATCTTTGGGATATTTTGTGAAGAATGAAAACAAAATATTTATATCATGATGAATGGTTTTCACATTAAATGACCTTGTGAATCTCTCTCAATGGAAAAGCTAAAATATCCAATAAATTGCATTGAATTAAACACACCAATGATAAAAATATTTTTTATAACGGTGAGAGATAATCCAATTAATCGTGATGATAAAGGTGAATAGATCTAGATCATCTAACTGAATGTACCAGACTAAAATTGTATGAGATTATAAATGGGAGGTTAATGTAAAACAAACCCATTTCACACTCATCAAACATATTTTTTTGTAATTTTCATAACCATGGACATCATATCCACTACATGTTTCAAAAAATCAATAAATTGGGATGATATGATAAGGTGTGATGAATCAATTAAAAATGTTTTTATTTGTATAATTTGAAAAAAAATGTTACATATCACTATAGTTAGGACCAAAATGACATACTCTATAAATGAGTCCACTATATGATGTTTAATCCCTACAATGGAATTTAGATTGATGTATGATAAATTTGAAGCTTCTAAATATGTCATAATTGTCTACAGAAATGAAGGTTTGTTGCTATAACAAGGTGGTGAAAGAAAAAATAACAATCTATATAGAATAACTCATTTGAAAAATTAATTATTCAATCTTTTAGGTAATTATAGTCAAATATTCCCCACCATACCAGAATAATAAAATGAAAATGTCACAATGATAGACACAACTAATAGTGAAACAATTGTGTAGCATACCAATTTATCTCTAAGTTGAAGACTATTATTTTTTCGTATAATTCATTTAAATATACATAAAAATGATTTCCAAGGAATTAAAGGATGTATTCAGTGCATCTAAGTCTTTTTCAGTGCTTGAAACCCAAACACAGGAAAAAAATAATGGGACACATAGTTTCTCTTCAACAGTGCAACCTAGGGTGAATGACCATGAATGTGTTCAAGTTTTTGTGATAGTTTTGATTTGGAAGGTTTGGAAACACTTATTCATACCATATAATAACCTATCTAATGTTCCAATTATATTAGTGGATGATGCAATGTTGGCTCACAGTTTAAAATAAGTGAAATTATGTTTTCCCTTTTTAAATGAATTATAATAATCCAATATTCCTCTCTCCCTCATTTCTAGTAGACACCCCTCCATCAAGGCACATGGAGATCATCCCTTCCTCTACATGGGTACAAATGTAACTTCTCCATCCAATGCCTTTTTTATTCATCATTATATCCTTTTGAAATATATGTTATGATAAATAATCCTTTCTACTATAATTAATTTTTTCCCTCTATCAATTTTGTAATTTTGGTGCAATATCATTTTCACCATTTTCAGTGCATTAAATTGTTTTGTCATTTTATTCTAAACAAAATCTAATGAAAAGATTATAATAGATGATTTAAACATCATTAGGGGGAGGTAGGTATCCCTTTCCATTTATCTTTACTTCATTATGTTTCATAAATTATTCTATTGTGCCACTCATTGGGTCATTCATATGAATCCCCGATAATGTTAATTAAATCATTCAGATTTGTTTCTCACATGTATTATGATCCTCATTTGTGAAAATCACCATAGAAGTATATCAACTAGTATTTTCCCCCTCATTGGGATATTATACCATTAATACAATTTTTTCCTTTTTCTAAATGATTTTACACCACTTGAGGTGTGTTTTTATGAAACCAATGACTTGAATAGATAAGATAATTTTTTTGTGGGGTATGGAAAGTGAATAATCCTCTATAACTCATTAAATTATATATTTTCAAATATTATATGAATTGGAAAATGGTTAGGGATATATAACTTGTGACTTATAACATAAATGGTTGGTCCCAATGACATGAGTTGATTAAATTTTCCCATATAAAATAATTATTGAATAAATGGATATTAATATCATTGTACATTCTATATAAGTATACCATTCTTATTTATTTATAGATTCCATAATTACAAGGGTGATATATGGTTTTCAGACTTACGGACCCCTTGGATGGACTATAATGCCTTAGTTAGATTTTTATAATTCATTATAAATACAACAAGTGTGAAATTAGGTATTACTGAGATGTGATCATTGTGCGTTGTCTGTTTCACAACTAGAAGAGTGAAAAAATTTCCCTCAGAGAGACATGCTTGATTTTATTAATGGAACCACTATTTGTACCATTCCTCAAGAGTTACATTATCCCATACATGTGATACTAGGTACATACATGGGGTGCAGTTCCTTATGTTTCCACACCATGTCGTATTGACACCTTGGACTCCATACATGGGTCATATTTGATGGAATACATGGAATATGAGTTTTACCATACCCTTCGTTTGATACATGGAAAGTATCTATAGATTTCCATTTAATGGGATCAAGGTGTATCAACATGTTTTTAAGGAAATGATTAAAATGATATCAAAACGTAATATATGTTTTCAAATTAATAATTGTCTGTTATTTTGGAAAACATAAGAAATATTCTATAAGACAAATCAAAATATAGGTGACAGTCCATCCTTTGGAACATTACTCAAGTTACTTTACAATTTATTGATCTATCAGTTCAAACACATCAGATTAGGCCAAGGAAGGTAGTTTGTCTAGGATTCAATGTAGACCCTAGTCACGTTATTTTTTATTTACTTTTTATTACATTTAAATTTTATATATGACACAATTTATATTTATATCGCATGAGGTGGCATGGAATAGAAACTATGGGTGCCGACCTAATAGGATTTTATCCTCCAGCCTAATCAGGCACCTTCAGTACCCACGAAGACTTTATGATTTCATTTGTAAAAAATGGGACAATCCAACCTCTAATTAATTGTATAATTTTTTATTATAGAGTTTGGAGCATAGGAATGAACATGTGCGTGAGATTCTAGTTCTAGTAGTTTTGGGCATTTTTAATTTATTTTGATAGCACTTTATATATGTTTTTATCCCAACACACTTACTTCGTAATGTTTGTATAATACATGACATATAATCATCAACAGTTTCCTCTTTTTATTTCTTCTGAATCAATAATTAATTTCATTATCTTGCAAGATTATATTGTTGGTTTTTTATTCTATAAGGATGATTTCATTACCTCAATAGATCCTTATATATCAGTTGATTCACATTACTCAAATAAAAAGGAAATTTTCTCTACATAAACATAACCAAGATTCTCTCTATTAGTTGGAATCCACTAACATATGGGGATTTGAATTTGATGTCTTATGGAAAACGGCCTTTGGAATAGTTGACTGGAACTCTGGGTGGGATACTATAAAATGATAAAATAACTATTTTTCATATTTTTAATTATTTGGGCACAGACAAGATATTGAGATATGAAAATTTGGTTAATATCATGTTCCTGGGATTATCTTCCCCATGTATAGTGGAAACAAAAATTACAGGGTGTGTGTAAATGTTATAATTGACTATGTTGTTACAACTTTGTGGATTTCATTATTTAGGGACACATCTAAATTTATTTTTTATTATATTAATGAGGATGATATTATTTTGTCCCAATGATATGAGGGAGATCTCAATGATTTAATCATACTAGGTTGAATATGACCTAAAATTCAATTCATTATTTCATTCCATATTTCTTTTAGGTGTTCATTTCTAGTTTTTCTTGTGACTGCTCTTTGTTCCTTACTTTTTATGTGTATTTCTATACAATTATTATCACTGATAGAATAAATGGTTTAATTGACCAATAACATTATAGTATTTGGATTTATTTAGGAGTTCCAATAGCAGATCATCTGATCAATCTACAACTATGTCCTATTACACCATAATTATGGTGTAATGGTCAGGGTGTAGTTTGTGGAGACATAAATTTAAATTTATAATGTGTTTGAGAACATATAAATTTGTAATAGTGACACAATTAATTTGATTATGATTTTAGAAATGAAATATAAAAGAAATAATCTAAAAGGGTTAAAAGAATATGTTTCATTAATTTAAATGGTTATCTTATAGGTGAAAAAATAACCTTGTTCCGACTAGCTATTGTGTGGTTTTCCTTGTGTCATATTCATTCATATTATGACTCACTCTAATCTACCAAACGTGGATCCAAATGTAGGAATAGGGGTGTTCATATTTATTATGATAGTTTTGTGCTTGGTCTTCATTAAATCTTTGAATATTTTTTATAATTCATCTTTGGGGTATGCTCTTAGAATTGTTAGATCATTACCTATGTGATGACTAAGTGTTATACCCAAGAAAAGTGGCAATGAGAATAATATTGATATGGTGGGAAATAATCCAGATTTGATACCACCTATTGTGCCACATTAGGCACATCTAGAAGGCCATCCACATGTTGTTGATTCCCAGTTCCAATATATCATTATTAATATTATAACATTAGTTCAAGGTGCACCTCGACCCAGTCGTTCGATGTAATAGTTGAACGTAGAATTATAGAAGATTATTTGTACCACCTTCTTGAGGGATGACATACCTCAACCTATCGAATAATTCTTGGAATAAATAGTTTATATCTTCATCAACATTAAGATAACCTTATAGTTGAGGTTCATGTATCCAACCTATATGATATGTGACTCTTATATGTTTTGGTGGGATGTTCAGACTCAGGATGGTCAATATTGGGGTATGGTATGGGATAAATTATATTAATCCATCTTTAACTAATTGTTTCGTCAGACTTTGAGAGAGTATAGAGTTAATTAATTCATGCACCTAGATCAATGTGACATGTTAGTGATGTAATATTCACCTCTCGTTACTAAATTGAATCATTTTTTTCTGATATTGACTAGTAATTATATGAATACTATGACATTTTTTGAATATGGTATTTCTTATACCATTATCTCATTGGTGAATTTCATTTAGATGATAAATATTTCTGAAATATTTAATCATTCCCACATTACATAAAGAAACATGAAGGATTCATGTGATGTGAAGAAGGGAAGTTTGGAATCAAGGATGATCAGTGGGATATCCATTAGAAAGAAGAGGATTTTTGAGGTTACACATAGGGAAGTACCAATAATGAGGAACAAACTAAGAATTATGTAGAATTTTAACTATTGTGGTAGTCTTGGTCAAATAAAATGTATGTGTATAAGGAAAATGATAAATTGTTGGGATTGCAGCAAGATGAGTCGCTGTCAACACTTCTTCTGATACATTCCTTCAGTTCCATGTGACAATGTTTATGCACCAACCCCACCCTCATGGGTAGGGTTAATGAAACCTAATCATCAAATAATTAGGTCATCCATGAGCTATTTTTTCCAGTTAGGTGTTTATGGCTATGGTAGTTAAGCGTCAATGATATATCTTCATCATAGTGGAACTGGTCAGGATACTCATGAAGTATCTCATGGCCTCAGTTCCTGCCTTATCTATATTTTTCAGTCCACAGAAGAGGATAATATTTCTTTTCCATCTATAATTATATGATATATTCTAGTAGCCTTTATATTATTATATTTATTATTTGATATTGGAGAATAAAAATTTTTTGTGTCTGTTGTAACTATGGGAAGTCTTAGCATAGTGATCAAATACTATAGTGTTGTTTTGACCATTGACATTTTGTTAAGAGTTTTAGAAATGGACATATGATAGTGCAAGGATTTCCCCCTTGAGAAATGTTTTTTCTATTTTTTGTGGAGTTTCATTATCCTCTTGGGGACAAACATGGATGTTATTCTCATGATGGATTTAATCTTCATTAATCGAGCCTATGTGGATTACTATCACTACAAAGTGTCAGTCACATCACATTAGTTCAAAATATATATCCATAATTAATAGTGTGAACATCAACCCAATCAATCTGGATTTAAGCATTCTTGGTTGGGTGGAGTGACATCCGATATGTCTAGTCTCGTCAAGATCGAATGTGGATTACAATTGATGGATTTACATCCTATTGTAGAATGTTTTAGGGACATATTTTTAGATTATTTTTTCAACTTATATACTAAAAGGGAAGTTGAGTTCACCATTGATCTCGTGTTCAGTGTGGAATAATGTCCATTTCTCCTTATAGGATGGAACCAACAGTGTTCTATGAACTCAACAGGAATCTTGAAAACAAGGACGATATGTATTTTATATGAAATAGCACATCATAATGTGGTTCACCCATTCTTTTCACAAATAATGTGGATAATATTATTCTATTCTTAAATAATTACTTCTTAATGAACCAAATTATAGTGATAAATAGTTATCCACTCCCTTTTACAGATGATATTTTTTACCAATTTTAGGGACACATTTTTTTCTATAAAATCCATTTGTGTCTGAGATACCACCATGTTCACATAAGACCACAAACATTATTAATATAAGGATATGGAGTAGGTATGGAAAATATGAGTATCTAGTAATGAAATTTGGACTAAAATGGACTGGAAGGTTTTTTGGATTTGATGAATTGTGCTTTCCACCTACATATTGATAACTTTGTGGTAGACTTCATAGACAATGTTTTAGTGTATTTGGACTCCAGACATGACCATGGAAATCATATAGATATTGTGTTGAGTAAATTGGGGGATAACTAGCTAAAATATAATTGTGATAAATTCCACATTTGGATGAGTAAGGTTCAATTCATTAGTCATTTAATATTTGAAGAAGGCATATCAATTAACCCATTAATGGTGAGTGTTATGGTTTTCTAGTATTTTCTGAAGAATGTTTTTGACATAAGATGATTCATTGATATGAATGGATTTTTTAGGTGATCCATTCAAGACTTTTCATTCCTAGGTGTTCCTCTTATGTTCTCAACCATGAAGTTTGGAAATTTTATTGGATTGAAGCTTTTGAAGCCTCTTTTTTGTAGTTAAAGGGAAGTATTACTTCATCTATGATATTTATTCTTCCTAATCCAAGTATAAGTTATATATTGTATTGTTATTCCTTAATAATTATTCATGGTGTAGTTATAATAATGGTTGACAAAGTTATGACTTATGGTTCCCACTATCTAAGGACTTGTAGGAAGGATTACCCTATGCAGGACCTCGAGCTAGCGGCTCTGGTTCATAATCTATGATGTTTGAGGCACTACATGTTGGTGATATATTCATTATTTATAAATACCATAAAACTCTAAAATACATCTCTCTATAGTGATACATTAATATGAGACTATTTAGGAGGAATCATTTCCTACAATCTCTCGATTCTGTGCAGGGTTACACACCTATAAAGGCTAATAAAGTGGATGATTCTTTGAGCTAAAATACTTAAATAAAATTTTTCAATGAATTAATTAGTTATTGGAAGATGTTGAATCTATTTCTTGGGATGAATATAAATGTTTAGAAACACCAATAGCAGACAGTTCAAGAATATTTAGTAATGACTTCCTCCATTGCAGAGTGTTTCTGGATAAGGAAGCTTTCTGACTCAGAGTGTCTCGTTTTGGGGGAGGTCGTCACATGAGATAACCCCCCTCTTGTTTGAGTTATTGATGGTGGTGATATTTTACACTTTCATTGCTGTGTGTGGGTAAATTCTAATATACCTGATGAACTGATGGAAGAACCAAATTACTCAGTGTTTTCAGTTCATCCTGGCCATACCATGATATACTAAGACATCCAATGTCAATAGTTGTGGCCAGGTATAAAGTGGAAGATAACAGGTTTTATGAATTTGTCCTCCACCTAATAGAAGGTAACAATTGGGAACTGACGTCCTTTTGGACCTCTACATACTATATATATTAATGGGTGGAAATTGAATGGCATCACCATGGATTTCATGATACGCTTGTCGATATCCCCTAGAAGTAGTGATGTAGTATGGGTTATTGTCGACAAATTGACTAAGGTTTCAATGTTTATACCTATCTGATAGTCCTTCTGTATTGACTATGTTAGAAGGATGTATATCTGAGTGATAGTGAGACATAATGGGGTTCCATATTCATTCATATCATATTGATATTCTCACATTACTCTTTGGTTTTAGAAAGGGTTGCAAAAGGCACTCGGTTAATAAGTGGTCTACGTTATTTCATATAACCCTCATATAAAGAGATGTATGAGAGGAACATTCGATTGTTAATATATATTTTGATGTCATGTATCATTGATTATATAGTTTCCTTGTGATAATAATATTCCTATGGTTTATTTTTCATAATATAAATGTTTTTACGAAACAATTAGAATGGCTCTATATGAGGACCTCAATGGAAAACTATGTCATTTACCTCTATCTGGGATTATGGAGGAGAGGTAGATATAACAGTTCCTTATCACATTAAAAATAAATCATTGAATATTTAGATTATTCAAGAGTATATGGTTTGAGATCATTGTTGGAAGAAGAATTATATCGATCACTATAGTACACCTCTAGAGTTCATGGTGAGAAATCATGTCATTCTACATGTATCACCGAAGTGGGGTCACAGATAGATCAAGCTAATAGGAATGATATCTCAAATATATGTTTGGGCTTTTTAGATAATTCAGAGATTTGGGATGGTGGCCTATCAGTTACTATTACTTCAAAGTTACCATAGCATGCATGATGTCTTCCATGTATCTCATCTCGGGTAGTATCATATATATAATATCATTTGTTTCAACCTAATTATATTTAAATGGATGTGAATGTGTCCTTTGAGGAGCCTTAGGTACGTATCATTAATAATTGAAGGAATGATCTATGAGGAATGTCAGTTCTTCATGTTATTGTGCTATGGCAGCACAAATTCATGAATGATGAGACATAGGATTTAGAAGTCGATTTATTCTTATTGGTTTAGAATTCTTGTCGTGGAAACAGTCTTCTACCTCCGAAAGGGATACTCGATGATGAGTTTTCTTAATTAGGGGAGTTTGTAATGTCCCAACATTTTTATATGTTATATGCCATTAATATTTTGTTTTATTCCTTTTAACAACCCTAATTTTGATGCTTAATCATGTAAAGGATGTCTAGACTGTGCTTGGGCACATTCTAGGACCAAAACCCCATGATAGGAAAAACATATATTCCGCATTGTTTTTCTACAACTGTGTGTCCTAGGGCTCATGGTAAGGTAGGTCTTGATGGTTTTTTGACAAGGCGGTTTAGAATAGTTTTGGTATTGTTAGTCTAACATTTAAAAAAATTGGTGATGTTTCCATTATAGTAGTGAATGCCACACTGTTGGTGCATTGTTTGGACAAAATCTGAGGTCAAACCATGTGAATTTTAATAATTGGTGAAATTAAGGTTTCCCCTCATAAACGAATTAGTTAATCCTCTATTTTGACCCCTCTCATTTCTAGTGGTCTCTCCACCTTATAGGAGAATAGAGCACATTCATTCCTCTAATTAGGGATCCATATAGATCCTTCATCATATTTATGATTCATTTATCTTTAGATCCTACATAATGATAGTTGTATGATCTAAAATCCCTGATAACCTATTTCATGGTTTTTTCATGAAACCAATTCAGTATTTTGGTGAAAGCTCATTTTATCTATTTAATGGGAATATAGAGGTTGCTCCATTTTCTTCCAACTGATATTTAACCCATCATTGATACCATACAAGGAAAACTCTACATAAATAAGGTAGGAAATAATTTTATTTCTATTTGTTCCATTGTGTTTCATCAATATTTTCAATGTTCTCTTTATCGATCCATTCTGGTGAAGCCTCCAAAATGAGAATTAATTCTTTCAATTGCATTTATCATTTTTATAATGATCATTTT
Organism: Viscum album; assembly: GCA_963277665.1. NCBI lineage: Eukaryota > Viridiplantae > Streptophyta > Magnoliopsida > Santalales > Viscaceae > Viscum > Viscum album. The sequence goes on along the minus strand of OY728157.1, from coordinate 1,251,884,096 downwards.
TTATGTGTAATCACCTCTAAGGTAGATCACATTTTATTATCCCACTCCATTGGTTATGTTATAACATAAAGCCACATTTGATTTTTTTTTCAAAAATGATTTAACACCCCTTAAGGTGTTTTTTAACACAACTAATACCTTTAATAGATATGTTCAATTTTTTGGGATGTAATACATGTTCATAAGCATCTATTCCACATTCCATGAGTGTTTTTTTATATATTACCTGAATTTTATAATTGGTTAGGTTTGGTGCATTTGTCTTTATGTCATAAATGGTTTCTCACAATGACATTCCTTGATTATATTTTCCAGAGAAAAAAAAATTCTTGAATAAATGGACTGGTATATCATTATGCTTGCTATATATGTATAACTTACATGATTAGTTGTTTTTTATAGAGGGTAGAGGGTTATAATAGTAATTCTAACATTTATACCCTGTGGAAAAACAACTCGTTCCCCAGTTATATTTTGAAAATTCAGGGCCAATACACTAGGGGTGTTATCAAAATTTCCTGAGAATATCTCAATTTGTGATATCTATCTTACCCCTAGAAGAGTGAAAAATGTTACTCTGGGTAGACACATTGGATGGTCTGGATATATTGATTAGATGTACCATTCCACTAGACAGACACAATCCCATATGTACCAACTTAGATAATAGTACATGCAATTTCCACAAAAATCCATAGTGACACTAGGGACTCTATACATGTGTCATAATGGATAAACTACTTGGAATTGGAATTTTACCAAGACCTTTGAGAGATACATGTAATCTACTTTATGATTTCCATTGACAAACTCAATAGTTTACAACATGTAATACAGTGATATGATTAAAATGTTTTCAAATGTAACTAAATATATACTTTAAAAGATTAGTTGTATTGGAAAAACAAGGATGAGTCCTCCCATCCTAATTATAAAAATGCTGATGGTCTTACCATAAGAACATTACTCTTATAACTTTAATATTTTTGGAACTATCATTTTAAACCCATTACCTAATGAGGAAGCGGGTAGTTTTGTTGGGTTTCCAAGTTGATCTCGATCAAATGGTTTCATTTTTTTATTCTATTTAAAATTTAAATTTTATATATTGGAAACTGGTTATTTTATCACAGTATATGGGAGGGAATATACATTGTGGGTGTATATATATTGAGATTTTATCTCCCACCCTACTTAGGCTCCTTTGGTACGTGAGTAGAAAATATGATGGATAGTGTTGAAAAATGGAAGTATCGAGATTATAATTCTGGATTTATATTACTAGGATAGAGTAGGGATTAAAGGACAGATCCTATGATAGAGATTCTAGATATATATGTTTTTGTTCTTTTTTTCTATGGAGTGATGTATATTATATAAACCCCATCCCATTGTTTTTTAATTTTTTATAAGAGATGACATACTATCATCATCATTTCCCTATGTTTATTTATTCAGCTTCCAAACATTATTTTATTATTTTACAGGAATGTTCTTTTGGATTGTGATAATATATGTATATTTTCATATCCTCTACCATTTCTTATATATCGATTTTAATGATCTACATTAATCAATTATGGAATAGTCTCCCCCTAAAATTAATCAGGGCCCTCACTACTTGTATTAAGCCTCTATAATTTGGAGAGTTTTTCATGATGTTTTGCATATAACTGTCTTAGGGAAATATTGAGTGATGCTCTGTGTGCGATTCGACAATTAGAACATTTTTGAACAAAAAACACTACTCATGTGACTATCATGACACTTCCCCATCATCCCATGTGTGGTGATGGAAATTCCAATGGATTGAAGGGGTGATTTTACCAAACCGATCATGCATACTATGTAGATTTTATCCCTCATATCCATGTTAACTATCTCAGTATAAGTTATGGGATTTAACATATATACATTGTATCAATGTTTAGGTAGTAAGACCTATCAGTATTTTTCAGAGCTCAAATAATCATTCATAGCCACCTCTAGAGAAAAACAAACCAGCTCCATAAAACTCTTGGTGTCCTCAATCACAAACGCATCTCCCTAATATATGGATAAGAACTCCATATATTATTATATAATAAATTATTTTGGGTAGAATTTCCAAATGAATAGGTTATTGAATCCATTCTTTAACTTTAAATTATATTTACTCACATAATCCATTAAACCCCATTAAAAATTTTAGGCCCCCTATAATAAAGGTTGATCACTTCATATTGAGGAACCTAGAATCCTCATAAATCAATGAAATTATTCATCATTTCATCCCAAATATTCACCACTTATGATTTATTCAAACCATTAATGGTTGTGGATTCCCATTCAGAAACTCACACACCTGATAATATACTCCTATAGATTATTTTTGTGTCTCAACATCCTAGATTTGAATATGCAGTTCATTGAATCCCATGACACATCCATCACTCATGACATCTTCTAAGATATTCTAATCAATATGATTATTCCCTTGAAGATAATTACCGAAACATTCCTCTTAAATAGCCCTTTAATTAAATCTATGTTGTGTGTAAATTTGATCCATAAAAAAATATGCAGTAAGTAAAATAAAATAACAAACTCATTTTAAGGTCAATATAACACATGTGGAAACTATGATTTAAATTAAAACATAACACATGAGTTATAAAACCTATAATCATTTGGTGAAATGAGGATTTTCATGAAATGATCTAGTTATGAAATCCCTAGTACCAATATCTAAATTCATCAAATTCGTTTATCCTTTCTATCAACATTGAAATACAAATAATAAATATTCTATGATACAACTTATATGATGTATCTAAGAAAATGCGTCAACAAATACCGTAACTTGGTCCAATGTAATACTTGAAGGCTGTTCTTGATCAATATGGGATACTGAAATGAACCTGAGCATCCAAAATATACTACAGGGAATAATTTTTCCAACAAAAAAATAAAAACATGTTCTATAAAAGAGAAAGAAAACCATGAATAATATTTCACAAACAAATAAGTGGCAATGTATCTGATACATTTTAATTTATGATGATAACTACCCAATGATAATGAATATAAAAATCCATGTATATAATACAAAACTATAAATTGATACATCATGTGACACATAGACATCATCCCACCATATCACCACTAATTAACCGTAGACAACAAACTTAATATTTTCTACCCCAATGTGGATCATTTCCATTTCATGTATAAGAAAAAACATACACACACCAACAAGGGTTTCTATAGGTTGTGAAATAAATATTTTTAGTAGGATATCCATCATCTAATCCAAATATGATCAATTTAATAATAAAATTGGAAAGTAAAAAATGCACAAACATATATAAAAATCATGGTAAAATAGTTCCCCATTACAGTAATAATGTAAATCCATATAACATAACTCGAAAACAAATTTCAAGTTATCCATTTACATATATCAAAGTACGTATCATATAATATAGTATACAAAAAAATAAATTCCATGAGGCAAATAGGTCTCCCCAATGATATTATAGGTCGACATGTCTATGTCACTTGTACCTAGGGAGAAATCATGACTATTGTGCATTATTAATGTTTATTAGAACTCTATGTCCTAAGGAATAGGGGAACAACCAATGAATGAACCCCCAATGTTTTCATGTCAATGATCTAGATTTAATTTAACTACTATATAGATATATAATAACAACCGAATAATGTAAACAACCCTACAACGTCAAGTGACAATGTCCAATAATAAACCCTCCACAATGATACCCAAAAACCCATTGTGTCGCATTAATCATATCAATTGAATAGTATTTTCACATGTTATTAAAAAATTCCAATAACAAAATTTCACTAAAATGATCATTTGGAAACCATTCGACCTACCATTTAAAAATACATTGAATCCCATATATATTTTACCAAAATTGGGAATAACACATATTCTATTAAAAACACATTTATGAAAATATTTTAAACAATTATATAACCATTAAAAATTTCATTTATAAATATATTTAGAATATCATTATTATCAATGGATAATGAAATATCAGATAGAGACTTAACCACCTACATCAAATTCGAGTCTAAAACCACCAAAAAGTGGTTCCACGATCATTAAGGAAGGGTAATGTAAGAAAAAATATGAGAAATACATATGAATTGATACCCACAAACTAGAATCAAAAATCAATAAAAATGATCGATGTAGAAGATAATCATAATATAACTTGAGAATAACATAGATCATACAATAATGAACTTTAAATTTAGCCTTGAGGAGATGAAAAAAGTATATATATATAACAATCAAAGAATAAAAAAAATCAAATGATGGATAAATCTAACCATTGAAAAAAATAACCACATAAAATTAAAAGAACAATTACTGAATGTGAAAATAATTTATAAAACATAGTGATTCCTTAAAAATTAATCAAATCAGGGCCAAAACAACAAGTCATGAATTTTGATGGATATTATAATTCAAAATATAATCCTATCTAAGATAACTATTTAGATTTTTTTGGTGATGGGAGTAAGATTAAAAATAATGGTTTCTATAGATTCAAATTATAATTAAATCCTTAGTTACCCAACAAAGCCTAATAAAATATATTAGGTAGTGTCCACTATAATTGAGTAATGTCTACAGATCATAATTTTGGTTAGTGACATGAATCCTATTAGAAATCTAGTGGCACTAAAATCTATACATGAGTCTTCCAAATCCACACACAAGCTGGTGGATTCCCACAACTTGGATTATGTCCCCCCTATAGAAACCACATATATATATCCATTACATAGAATAAAACCCTTATAAAAATCACTAAAAAGACCCTAAAACTATTCATACTAACAATATAACATTGAAAACATTAATAAGAGTTTTAATTAGAAAAGGATATTATATTCCTTCTATATATTATTACAAAAAATTAAATTTTCTATACCTTCAATTATAATTATGATATTATTTACCTAAATCCATTTCAATACATAGATTGGATATTTAAAAATATCTCATATTATATTTTCCCAAATATGATAATTGTACTCATAAATCATTCATAGAAAAATTTAGTCACATAGATCTAATTCCTGATCCCAATTCCCATGAATTGAATTGGTTTTGTGTCTATCATAGTTGTCTATAAACCATTGAAACATTATAATCTGTAGATACCTATCTCTAATCAAATAACAGTGAATATAAATCTTATAATAAAAGTTATAAATTAAATTATTTTTATCATCATTATTCTTATGTGAATTATTTCAAATATACTTTATTATAATTTATTAAATGATAAACTAAAATTCATGAAAATTAATGATTCAAATGAATTCACTAACCTCTTAATAATGTCAAAATTGAAAAAGATCTAAATATTGGATTTCAATATCTATTACATAATTATACACACATAAACACACACACAAAGATATATATATATATATATATATGAACACTAACTACATAGAGATACTACTGAAAATCCTATGTTATGAATAAATTTCCTATGTAACATCAAATTCAAGACTGAATCCCTCAAATAATGTCTATGTTCTTAGAATTTACAATTATAATCTTTTGATAGTACTATAATTCACAACACTAAATTATTGATCAAATTTAACTACTTCTAATTAATAATTTCATGGATCCTTAATAATCATTTATTTTTATTACACAAATATTGGATTTTCCTGTTAACCATCCATTTCGAGGTTGATTATATATTACTGCCCATTCTAATCCTCATTCATCAATAGTGTGGATCTATAAAATATGCCATACTCAATATTCATCACATTTAGCTAGATCTGAGGATAGAATCTAATATTAATTGAAATTATACACCCCCATATGACTACATATATCCTCAATTAATGAAAATTTACCTTTTCTTAATAAATAATTTCATTATTTTCATATTTCATAATCATGACAGAGCTATTAATATAGACCCATACACAAAGAATTACTCATGGGTTTTAAGATGATAGAGTAAATTTATATAATAATTCATCTTTAAATATCAAATTATTAAACAATATATTTCATGATCTATTGACCTACGAAGCCCAATAGGTTTATCATGTCCAAACTTTTATATAGTACGCATAATCTAGCTAGAAGTATTATAATTTCACAAAATCTAAATGTACAATTATTTTGGAAATATATATATATATTAATTATTTATTTATATAGATATACTTAATCCCTTGGATATAAAACTATCACAATATAGTAATTTTTTTTCCTATTCTAGTCAACCACATCCTAGATTTTGTCATGAGTTTTTATTAAAAAAAACATTTCTAGTGATATTCCCAATCATACACCACTAAAGATAGGCTAAAAGTTCCATCACCCTTTTCCATTTCATTCTTTGGATGATTTTATAAACATTTTCTTGTCTGATATAACAATTTATATTATATAATGTTTGATCATTCATTAAATCACATTTGTTTTTTGCCTAACTATAATTTTAGAAGATATCTATAGAGTCAACAACTCTAGTACCATCATATAATCCATTAAAATCATTTTGCTTATAATATTTTCATATCTCACATGATATCCTATTAATATAATGAAAAGCTAATCCATTTTATCACCATCACTAGGTTAAAAATAGGGTATACCATTTCCCCTACCTGTGATAATTTATAAAAAAACCCAATGTTCTTATTCAAGTGAATGGGATTACAAAAATGACACAAATTGTGGTGAATAACTAGAAATATTGTCTACTGAATCCCTCTAATTAAGATAAAAACTATAGGACTATAATTATTTCCCACACCACTCATGGTTTTGTGGTTAATATGCTAAATATTTGGTGATAATATAGTTAAGAAGACATTCATTCCTCCTGGCCATATTATTCATATACCTAATATATCTCAATGCCTATTGTTTCTTATCAAAAACATAACTACGGAAATCCTTCATTCTTATACATAAGTCATCACCATACTTAGTTCATGTATAGTTTATATAACATAAACCATTCATATTTTTATTTTACCTCTAAATGAAACCAAATTACTATGAAAAATTATCACCCTTGGGAGACTCATATATTTCACAATCCATCTCATGAAATGGTATAATCAATTCCATTAAATGATTCTGTTTTACTCAAATTTCATCTCACTCGATATCATCTTATTTTGAATATTCTCCACTACATAGTCTATGGAATTAATATATAAAACAATGTTTATGTAATAATATTTTTTCACTCATTTTTCTATCAAATATAAACAATGAAATCTATAATTACAACACAACTAATCTTGGTATCTCATCCACATAAAGGATTACACAAACTTATCTGCCCACTATATAGTAATTTTCATTATGACCATATACATATTGAAAATACCTGTATAATGAAAATATTATTTATAAAACCATTACTAAATTATATACTTCTGTAAAGTGTGACTCATATGTTATTATATAATGCATTGATTAATATAATAATGAATTTTTTAAAAAAATTGATAAACTAATTTCTCAATTGCATAGATTCATTCATGTTTCAAATAAAAGTATATTCAATATTTTATGCATTCATTCATTTAAAATCCAATTATAATCGAAGACAATGAAAATAGGTAATAGAAAAAATAACAAAATTTTTTAAATAATATATTATAAGTTGAATTTTTTTTTATAAAATATGAATTATATAAATTAAAATATCTTTAATCCCATATTCAATCCATCCTTTTCTACATATATATTTTTCTAAATTATATGGAAAAATAGGTCTCTAAATCATTTTCATTACATCAATATCTATTAAATTGTTTATATGACCAAATATAGAGAATTATATAACATTAATCATGCAAACCTATATGTCATAAGATATTAACTAGTATTAATTATCTATTAAAGTAAAAACTTTATAATATATATTTAATACAATCAAATTTAACTAATTTAAATAATATAAATATTAAAAAAACAACAAAAATGATATAAAATATTACATAATTATAATGATAACCCAATTATATTAACACAATACACAATCTAATGATTAATTAATACAATTTTGAACATAATGTTGAACAACAAAAATGGAAAATACAATTTGTGTCCTTCAATAAAAATATTTTCAAAAATGAATAAAATATATAAAATGAGAGAGAGTATCATGCTTCCTCATCCATATCATATATTTGTCACCATATTCTTCATTGATCGAATAATTTCCAAAAATCTATATAATGGACACTTCTATAAATATTAAACTTACCATAGGAATTAAAAACTAACCAAGGCACACAAATATAGTATCAAAATAATCATAGGTATGTGAGGACCACTGGTGTCCCAATTATAACCCATATATATGTGTGTTCGCCTTATATATGAAATTTAAATTATATATCATCATATTAATAAATCATTTCATATCATTACTTTTAAATATGGGTCCTTAATTGTTTAACAATACCTAAATCAGAAAGGGAAGATATTTCTAAGGAAATTTTACTTGGAATATTCCCATCAATAATTGATAACCTTCTAAAATTATTTATCCCCTCAAATGTGAATGAATCTCTTAAAAGGACCATGATTCACAAAAAATGTTCAAGTATTAGATATCAATAACAACAATGGGAAACAATTCAACATTAAATATGTATATCAAAATTAAATGGAAATTACACTTGATCATACTTATGTATAATGGGAAACAATATATCATCTCCACTGATTCAGGTGAATATAATATGAAAAATAAATATAAGTTAACATACACTCAACCTGTTAGATCATGAGACAACAAATCAAATAGGTATAAATCTATATTAAATAATTAATTTATAATTTTAAGAAATATTCCCTTTATATATTAATATGTCAATAATACACTGTTAAGGGGCTAATACAGAATCACCAGTCAGAAGGGTGAACAATTACCCACAAATAGATGTATTATTTAAAGGAATACCACATCTTCTACTTGTGAATATAATATCCCTAGATATATAAATGGATAATTCTCTATAATATGTTGGGAAATTATGTTCTCTTATGGTTTATATAGTATCAAAAAAAATTATTGTCAATTTTTTAATGCACCAAAATATAAAATATAATAATATAATATTTTCAATATCCATATATATTCTAAATAAATCATCTACATGTTTTAAAAACATGTTTTTTATTTTATAGTTATTAATTCGATATGAAATTGTAAACATAGAAGTTAATATAATTATTATAACAATGGAAACATACAACCTATATCTTGAATAAAAAGAATAAACAATTTTACCACTTGAGTCACATAACTTTATACAAATATTAATGATTGGGAAATTTTAGATAATCTATAATATCTTATAAATAACACTCAAGTAATGAAATCCCCTTATACTTAAACAAAAAATTTCATATATTTTGGGTAACAAAAGGGACCCATCAAAAATATATTATAAGACACTCTACCAAAAATAGTATATTTATCATAATTTTATTAAACCACTATTGATCTATATAATTACCCAATTTTAATTCCATATTTCATTTACAAGATGTTGATAGAACCATAGTACTCACCACTAACTGATACCATAGTTTAACACAAATGACTACTAAATCATTATATAGTTAACTCCATAATCCCTAAAAGGTTGATATCATTTCATAATTTCACTAAACCTATCATGCAACCACTCAAAAATTTATTATCTACTAAAACTTATTTCATGATATATTGACCCAAACTATATAAGGTTTCTTAATTTTACACTCAAAAAATTCACCCTAATCTCATAGATCTTGAGGAATTATTTACATCCTTAAATAGGACTACTATTGGTAATTTGAACCATTTTAAAATAATAGCAATACAACTTAGGTCCAATTTCCAATTCAACATAATAACTGCAGCTATAAAAGTATCCCTATATGTAAATACAATCATTTAATAAAAAATTGATTAACAACTATAAGCCTAATGAACCACACTAGTCCCACCAGACATGTTTGAACCCATATTAGTTTTAGGGAAAATTATTCTCACCCACATAACTCTAATACAACAACCTAAGACATGTTATATAACATATAATAGTGATAAAATTATTAGAGATCTACCTCAACCCTAGAGTTCATCTACATCTGTAATTACCACATTTTCCAAAAAATGAATGATTTGGAATCACCCATATACAATAGTTCTCTCAAAATTTTGATCCTAATTCTATAAAATACATTTAATATTAATTATAATTCTTTATTTAATATATTTAATAAAAATAAAATAATATTAATTAATGGTAATAACCTTATTGAAACGTTTACATTTGTGGAGTGATAAATTATTAATGAAACCCTAAGTCTATTAGAATTTAAAACTAAGGTTTATTATTCCAATGAACACATTAATTTTATATAGGGAAGAAAATTAAATTCAAATTAATTTTTTCAATTATAGGATACTCCACACATTACACGTAGAAACAATTTTATTATTAGTCTTATTCAATGATTCACAAGTATATTGATACAATAATCACTAAATTTATCCACATAAATTTATAGTTAGGGGAGTGTAATATAGAGTGGAAAAAATTTATAGGTTTGATCCAATATCAATAAATAATTATGTACATAAATTTCGATAATGATAGGTGGTGGAATAAGAATGGATGAATTCTATAAAGGCATAGATTATCCACTGATGTTAGATATCTACACCCAAATATCCCAATTAGGGGTTTTAAATTAAAAAAATAATTATTTACATATACTAACAAAAACTATTCATGGGATCATAGACTACAATACTTTGTAAATATTGGGTACATGGTTGACACCAAAAGAACGTTTTCCCTATTGGACACCACAACATGTAACAAATGAACTCTACTAAATGTCCAGTGTTATCTTGTAGATTTTATAAATAATGATTATAATACACTATGTACATAGTATAACTTCACTATGTAAAATATTTTATTACATTCCTTATAATAAATACAATAATTCTTATTCTAATTTCCCCAACCCATTAATTATTCCAAATCATCCCAGATGCACATAAACATTTTCCTTCAAAACTAAAAGAACAAAGTTTTCCTAGAATTTAATTATAAAAGTATAAAACTTCTATTAATTCCAAATATGAACAATGGAACTAGATGTTTATTGTGAAAAATATAATAAAAAATTTAGTTACTAACACTTTTCTTATTTTCATACATGATCACATTGGAAAATAAATACGAAAGGGTTTTCTAATGTGCATATATAGAAGAGGTATCATTATGTGAATATATTATTTAGATTTATACATCATTTTAGTAGGATAGTTCAAATGATTTTTTTGAAACATGAGACTCATGTTAATCTCCATTAAATAGTTATATTTTAGAAAAAAAATTTATTATAAAATAGTAAAATATGATGGTAATAATTGTACAATGTAACATTTCTTAAAAACTCTCATGTGAGGACCTCTATAATCATCATGGGTTGATATATTATTTGGTGATTAATATTAATAAAGTTATTATTTAAACAATATATAAGTTTTTTCTAGTAAAAAATTTATTAGTTCATAAATTATCCATAACTGCAAATCCACCATATTCATAATAAATCCTCCAACCATGAACAATAAAACCTTATAAGACCTAATGATTGGAATATGAAATTGAAATTTTTATATGAGTATTAGTGAATTTAATAAAACAAAGTGAATCTTTCACGAGATTTAGTTAATAAAAAATCATTTCTCAATCATTTATTATTTTGAGTGAATGTTTTATTAGATGGATGAATTTGGTGAGAATGGAGGGATATAAAAGGAGAAAATTAATTAAACTAAAATAATTAAGAATTTGGAAAAAATATCATTAATGAGGCATGATAAGTCCATTATATCGAGAATAAGGAAATGGTTTCTCAATATGAATTGTCTTAAAAATTCAATATGGGTATACTTTTAATTATGTATTTACCATGAGTATATGAAAATAAGTGTGCATAAATTAGTACGTTACAATTATTGAACATTATTGTACTAATTTAAATTATATTTGTTCATCCAAAATTAATAAATTATATAATACTATTGATATATAATTTATGTTATATTTTAAAGTACATAATAAATATTTTGGAGTATTTCCATAAATGTGAATTAGATCAATTAAGAATATTTAGGATTAATTTAATGTATAAACAATGATTCAATTTTATATTTATATATAAGTGGATAATTATTATCAATTTATATAATTTTTTTCCATAAAATATTCATAAATAGGCAATATGATGGGATAAATTTTGGATTGGTATTATTCTCCATGAATACCAAATATATAGTTATCTACCATCATTAAAAATAATATGAATAAAACCAAATATCCAATACATAAAAGTAGGATATAATATAAAATAAATTCATATACATGGATAATTTGATCTTGATTACACATTGATGATGTGTTGATATACTAAATAAACCATTTCTCAATATTGTTATTACATGTATATAAATACTCATTATTAATCCAATGTTAAAGACCATAACTTATAATCTCATACACTACATGAATATATGGTATATGAAAAATGGTAACATAATAGTCACCATTGAGGAATACCATTAAGATTAATTGATAGAAAACATCTTCGGAGTTGTTGTTGAACATAAATCTATTTAATATACTATGTATATTGAAGTAGAATTCAAAAAATCACACATATTGGAAGTCATGATTATTTGCTTATATCTATTTATTTTTGTAAAATATATATCATTCATTTCTCTTTACTTAACCCCTTTTCTATATAATGTGTTAAAAATTCATCCTCCATCAAATTTCTTGTGTTAACTCAATTCATCAATTTTAGTCAATTTAAAATCAATTATAAAATATAATTAAAATAAATCAATAAAATAAATCATAATTATTAATTTTAAATTATTATATATATATATAACAATGAATATTAATACAAAAAATTGCATAGCATTTATATACTATGTACCTCAAAATCAATAGCCATTGGGCCCAATTATGAAAAAATCATATTTTTAGCCAGTTTAGTTTCTTAAATTAAAATTTAACTGATATAATTTTGTCTTTTTCACTTATAGACCATGATATAGTCTATATGATCATAGATCCCAATAATATACACATATTCAATATTTGATTACACATTTTAAATATGAAATGATTCCCAACAAACCAGTTTATATACCCTAAATCATGTTTCTATCAAATTTTAATATATCTCCATAAATAGAAATCAAAACCCTTCACACCATGTTAATTATGTGGTTTCCTATTTTTAGTATTTTTTTAAGACCCTAATGTTTATAACACCTATTTTACACCTACTCATGGAAAAATAATATTTAATAAATCATCATATTAAATTGTATCAGAAATCTAAACAACCCTCTGCCGATTATGTCACGACCCGACCCAACGGGGCTCGAGCCATGACTCCCCAAGCCCGCCTCCAATAGGCCAGGGGCTGGAGACCAGCGCTGAGTAGGCTATCACACACATGGGAGGCATTAGCCTAAGGTACCTGTACACACGCACCCACAAACACCTCCATGCAACAGTGCAGAGATAAAGAAACTGAAAAGTAAATGCATGCATACAATCTATCCCAAACCAGAGTGCAACAGAAAAAGTACAAGGGCAAAACAGGGCCCACCAAAAGAAAACTACAAAGCGCGTCCAACCTGCTCTGAAGAAGGGGAACGCTGCCACAAACACCCGCCGAAAAGCTCCCTCGGCACAGCTCCGATAAACACCCCGGTCAACTCGCTCACTAAGCTCCGCCTGCTCCGGGTCCTCATGGGACTCCGTCAAAAGGCCTGTGGTCTGCACAAGACACAAACATGTGCGGGAAAAGCCCGTGCAGGGGTGAGTATAAACATACTCAGTAGGCACCCCAAAAACCCAAAACCCAAGGGAGCAACTGAAAGGCAACAATCCGCTCAACCCAGCCAGAGGGAACCCAGACGAGAGAGAAACTCCATCTCGTGACCATCCTCGGCTAAACACAACAAGTCAGCTCAGCTCAGCTCAGGTGTATGCCCATACATACACCTTGAACAATCCAGATATACACAGCTCACGCCACAAAGCCACAAGAGGTACCGACCTCATCACCAGCAACTGTCCACATCCAGGAGAGTACACCACAAACATTGTCATACCAGATGAAACTCATCCGAGAGATACACTCCATCGAGATACTCGCAAACATCTCAGACACTCACCCGTGAGACCACGCTCGTCGGATAGCATCACTGAGGAAACATTGCTGAAACACCATAACCACCAAACCCCTCGGATAGGGGATCGCTGCTAGGGTCCGCTAGGGGATACCAAGACCCACTCCAGTATACGTAGCCCACAGATAGGGGATCACTCCCAGGGTCCGTTGAGGGATACCAAGACCCGATCTGGCATACGTAGTTTTCACAGATAGGGGATCACACCCAAGATCCGCTGGGGGATGCCACAACCCGATCTGGCGCTCGACAGAAGCTCCACACTCAGATAGAGGATCATCGTCCATATAAAGATGGTCACAACGATACCGGAACCCTATCTGGTATGACTCACGATGTAGGGGATCGAACCGACGATGCCGCAACCCTACCGAAACCACGCACTGAGTACGGGATCGTATAACCAACGATACCGCACCCTACCATAAACAACATGCTGAGTAGGGGATCGTAAGCCCGACGATGCCACAACCCTACTGTGCACGACCCACCGCGTAGGGGATCATATGTCCGATGATGCCACAAACCCTATGGGGTTAACCTGCTAGATAGGGGATCACCACCCGTAAATAAACGGTCACAGCGATACCAAGAACCCGATCTAGGTAAAGATGCTAAAGGATCCACTCCGGGCCCACCGGAGGGATACCACAACTCTAACAGTTTAAAGATCCCATCGAGAGGATCACAAACTCATACGAAGGTTGTGATGCCACACAAACCCTCGTGGGAACGAACCAAGGGAGAACCCTCAACCACTGCTGGTCCAACCGTCGCTAACCCGAGCGACCCGCCACAACGCCACACTGCGCACCTCCTAGGCCAAAACCGAGGCCACCATCGCGTTCCATGCAGAATAACACGCAGGATAGGCTGTTTACTCACCCGAAATGGAGCACCGGTGAAAAAGGCACTATTCACCGTAGCTAGCTCATGCGGGGCCCACACAACGATCTCAAAACCCATCGAGCAGATCACACCACGACGATCCCCTCGGAAAAACAAGCGGAATCGACTACTCGCTCGCCCAAAACGGACACCCGGTGAATAAGGTACTATTCACCGAAGGCCGGCTCGGGTGGGGCCCACGCCTGGATTCCGAAACTCATCGAACGGATCGCACCATTGCGATCCTCTCGGAAAAACACACAGGATCGACTATTCATCCGCCAAAATCAGACTCCTGGTGAAAAGGCTGCGTTTCTCCGCGAACGCCAAAACCTGGCCTCCTGGGGCCCGCACCCCGTCCTCATACCCAACACCTGGAAACCATCTCAAGAAGTCCGTCGTACCATCAGGGTCTCAACGCCACTGACGACACGTCAATCGGACGCTCCGGGTAGAAGTTACAATGGCCCGAAGTCATAAAATAATAAAATAATAGTATTTTATACGACGTTTCTAGCTCCCGGGCCACGATCCCGAACCTTTAAACCCTCAAACTTACACCGGAGGGTTTGCCTCGTCGTCAGGGTCGCGTCGCCGCAAACGGCACGCAAATCTGACTCCCGGAGTGCAAGATACGGGGGTTTAAAGACCCCCGTATGCGAAAAGTGGCCGGACCGGCCTGGACCGGCCGCCGCCGCCGGCCCGCCCAGGCCGGCGGCATCCGCCGCGCGCCGCCGCGCTGGGCGGCCGGCAGCCGGGCTCCGCCGCGGCTCCGCCGCGCGCCGCCGCGCTGGTGCCGCGCCGGCAGACCTTCCACGGACCGCCGGGAGCACCCCGGTGGTCCGTTTCGCGATCCGGAGGCGTCTACACGACCCTCGTGACCCGATCCACACTGCTACGGCTTCAATTTGCAGAAAAACGCAGCAAAAACGGGATCGGGGGTTAAAACTCAAAACCGCCTACCTCGCGGGTGAAACGCCGACGTTCTGCCTTAGATCAGCGCTCCCGAGCTTCCGCTGCGCGCTCCTGGAACGTCCGCCATCGAATTCTGAGCTCGTGGGCGCTCCATTTGCTCGATTCGGCGGAGTGGCGGCGAAGAACGGCGAAAAAACTATAAAAGGGGGGGGGGGCTGATATTTATATCAGCTGCCCGCCGGCGCCAAACCAGCCTCGGACCCGACGCCCGATGCGAACAAAAGTAAGGTCACCCCTAGGGTAAACGCGCCGTTCTGAACGCAACGGCGGTCTCAGATTTTCCATCCGAGACTCCGTTCAGAAGTTATTTGAGCCGACGCTCGCACACTAACTTGCCACTTATTTACGGAAACGCCCCTGGTGGCGTTTCTCACCGCAGGCCCGCGCCGGCAAAGATTACACCCCGCCTAGGGTAAACGGCACGTTCCGGACGCAACCTTGCCCTCAGATTCTCGTTCTGAGCTACCGTTTAGGAGATATCACACCCTCGCTACGTGCATAGTATAAAAATACTTAATATTTTTATAAAATTAATTCCAGGCACACCGGGCCTCGGAATCACACGCCGTCTTCGCGCCTAGCCCTAGAATTATTCGTAGAAATATTCCAATGTCTGACAGGGCCAAAAACCCGAGTCGCTACAGATTATTTATTTAAATTTTGTAACTTGTCACCAACACTAGTTCGTGGATAACAAATGATAACCATTTAAAATCCAATACATGACTAATGTTTATCATTACATTTTAAACCATAAATGACAACGTTGATGTATCTAAATTTTATAGTAATCCATGGACATCTCTATTTAATTAACCATCAACCTATAGATAGTATGGATATTTTAGAAAAATATATTCCACCATGGTTTATACATTTATGCCCTCCTAATATAAATATTCATCAGATCATGGCCAACACCAATATAGATTGATGTATAGACAGTTCAAAAAAAAAATCAACCAAAATCAACTAATGATCTTATAATATTTTCTATGACACTCATTTAGATTAATAATTTTTTTTAAACACCATAATTTTAGTCATCATAAATATTAAACACAATATCAATTTTTACTTGTATTCATATATTCCAATATTCTTAATTGTTTTTAATTTCTATTCTAAAATTCTTCCCATTTGATTTTTACGAAATTAAACTAAATTCAATACAACAAAAGAATCTATAAATTGGGATAAGATAGAATAATATATATTTAAAAATTATAAATATATGTGATAAATTATTGTTGTAGAAAATAATAGAGAAAGTTATAATTATATGGTTACAATACATTCTTCTAAAAATCTCTTACAACAAAGAAGTTGTTTTTGATATCTATAACACTTTCAAAATCCCTTTGAATTCATTAATATTGATCATCTTACAACTTATACCCACTAATATAATCTTAACCTATACCTAATTCCATGACCTCTCAATCAATAGATGTGTTTCTTCACATTAATATGATAATTCTTATCTAAGTTCAATATTTAAACTTTTAATACTATATCATTACCTTACAATTTCATAAATTATTCACGTTTTGATAATAAAAATTAAAAAGTATAGAAATAAAAAGAACGTAATCTTATATTAAACAATAAAAAATATCCAAAGGCAATTTCAAAATCATACTGAATCTATGGAATTGATTTCGATGTTCAACAGACACAATCGAAATGATTCTGTGGCCAATGGGAGTGTAATAATATTATCCCCTTGTTGATTTTAATAACAAACATAATGATAATTATTACATGATCCAAAATTGACTTAATAAAATGGTATTTATTCTATAATTCTATTATGATAGGACTGTTCATGAGAGATTTAAAATTTACTAGGAATCTATTTGTTATGATAGATAACTATAGGAAATGTATCCAAACATAGATCCTATAATATTTTATTCATGCATATTGACAATGTAAATTCTGTTATGGATGAAATATATTTGAATAATTTAATTATATGTTCTGTCCAGATTTACTTTTATCCTCCCAAACAACTTATTGATGTCAAAAAAATTACCCAAAATAGAATAATATATATATATATATATTTATAATAATATTAAATCATTCCACTATAATTTTTTAATTTACTACATAGTATACTGAATCATAATCATTTGGGAATCAAATATACCTCATAATTATTTTAACTATAGTTAGTAGCTGATACTTTATATTACATTGAAATGTTGTCTCAAATCTTATTAAATAGATAATACATATTTTTATCATGTATAGTATGATTCTAATCAATCATGAATATTAATAAATATGTATTAACTTTCTATATTCATATTTACAATATTTGGTTTGAGCCACAGATTTAGCATAAATAAGTCCACAACTATGAATACAAATCATTCTAATTAACTCGCGTGATTATTTACAATTAAAAATAAAACTGTATCCATCCATTTGAATCATATGAATTGAAAATAAAATTATCCCATTAATGTATACATAAAAACTCTACACATGTCAATTCAAAAAAACCATTGTGGATTTATTATTGGCATAGAAAATGTGGTATCATTAATGTCGAAGAATGGCCACCTAAGAGAAACACTACATCTTACAGGGGAACAAATATATAATTCCATATACTTGATCAATAATGTACTATTGTTTCATAAAATATTCAATATCTAAAATAGTACAATGATTGAAAATTATAACCCACAATATCTCATTTTGATATTGTTGTTAACATGAATGGTTTGAAATTAAACTAATTTTGAAAAAAAAAATCATTGACTGAATGAATTAATGTTAAATACCATTGATAAATTTTAAATTATGTTTTTAAAATATATAACGATTATATTTATTCATGAACACATAATTTTATGTTTTTTATGTGTGTTCAAATGTAATTTACTTCATTGTGGACATGTACATGTTTTTATTACTATCAAAATTATTTCACATAATCCTAAAAAAATTATTGAATGTGTAGTAAGTTAAATAATAAAATAAAGAAGGGTAATTCAAATCTTTTTTCACTATTAAATAATTTTATACACAACAGGTATATGTACATATAAATAATATCCATATCTCTTCCAATAAATAAAAATCTAAAAATTTTAATCACAATTTTTTTATTTAATAAAAAAATATCATTATAGAATATAATAGTTAATAATTAATTATCTAAACATATACACTTGATACATTTCTTTATTGACAATAAAAACTCATGATAACATATATTTTCATAATGGATTACATTTTCTAATTATTTAACAACTATAGGGAATGCAATTTTAATAATTAATCATTAATGTAAAATAAAAATTAATGAACATACATGGATAAAATAATGAACCATAATTAATAGATTTTTTTAATGAAAATGGAAATTGAATGGGTTAAAATTCATATGTAAATTTGAAATGGATTGTAAATGTTACTCTTCTCCTATAACCATTTGAAATAAAACCCAATTTTGAATGCCAGACTAAAATAGTAAACAATGATACCAACTGTGATGTGGTGAGATAAATCTAAAATAAAACATATTATATATTATTATAAGGTGGAATAATAAATATTTCCTATATTAGAGATATGGTTTTAAGGATCTATCTATTATCTTCCATCATTTAATCACCCTATTATCATAGCACAACTCCGAATCAATTTTTTTTAAATTTGAGTGTGAAATACATTTCCTCACAAATAGTATGATGTGTTGATAATATAGGCTATAATGTGTATATTTGATGATAAAATGATATCACATCTTATTTTAATCTTTTTTTATGAATGGTTCTATACATTATTTTCTCTAGGTACAAAAAAACTCACTCATGAAAAGGACAATTTTGGTGTGAAGGTATAGGTTATGATGGAATAATATTGTCTTCCTAGAATCTAATAAAATTTTATTTTACTATAGATCATTTAAATTGTCGGTGGATTTCAACATATAGGTTGAGGATTTATGCATTTTACATGTTTCTATTTATTTTTCCAAGTGTGTCATTATATTCTTATGGTTCTTTAATAATGTGATTGAATTTCCCTACCTAATGAATACTAGTTTTATGATATGTTGTGCCATTATAGTTATTATCAAGAACCAATGATAAGATTTACTTTTTTTGGAACAAACCCCAAGTTGATTGGATATTTCCATTTTTGGTTCCCTTTATCATATTATGCTTTATCATTCATACATCATCAATTTTCACTAAAATGCATTATTTAATGTGACATTCGATGAAGGGGAATGAATTTTGCGTTTTTAATTTTTTTATTCAAAACCACTTAACTCATGATGTTTTTGTATACAATAATATTATGTTTTAGTTTTCTCAATTTCCATAAAAAATATCCAATGTCATTACTTGACTCCATTAATCAATAAAAAAATTTAAAAAACCATTTTAAAACATTATTAAGTTTATAAATTAATAATAACAATCAAAATTTAAACTATTAAATGTCCCCATAAATCAACATGTTCATATTATCACAAAAAACACATCAAAAATGATTTTAAAATCAACCAATCCTTTAATATGGGAAGAAGAAAAATAACATTAATAAAATTAAAATGGAAATTTTCATATTTTTATATTTTTTCACCTCGAGATCCATCCATTCCGCATCATTTAAATTTATATATAATTACCCTTCACATTCATTATCATTTTTAACATTTCCTAGTATAATAATTTCAACACTATAGTATACTTATTGAATGTCTTTTGCCTTATCACATTAGACTAATATAACACAAGATTTATGGAAAATCTCTGGTGTGATAATTTTTTATGTATTATTTCAAAATATATCCATTACATGATTAAAAAAATATCATGTAAATAATTAAGAATAAATTTTGAATAAAGTGGTCATTTCAATGAGGTTAAACGTATACCCTTCAACATGAATCTTAAAAAATAATGCCTAAAAGGGGTGATAAATTATATAAGTATAATTCCTGATATATAGAGTCAATTCACTGGTAAAAATTACCCCTCTCGAACAAAATACATTATATTAGATTAATCTCCTCTTCATCAAATTTTTCACTATTGGATGAGTCAATAATATCTGAATAATTTTTCTTTTTTTTATTTATCTACTTTTCTAATAGAAATTGGGCATGGAAACAATATCAATCTGATTAAATTAGCTATTTTTTATACTCTTTACAATATTTATAATAGATAAAATAATGCCACATGCTTAGTATATGGGATCATTAAAATTTTCAGGATATATCCATGTATTTCAATTTTAATTCTTATATGATAAAGGACCTAACTTAACATAGTGAAAATTAGTTTTAAATAAATTTCATAAAAATGTATTATAGATCTAGTTTTATTTGTTACATGTATTTGTTAAATAAGTTTTGACCAAAAAAAATTATCCATACTATACTAAAAAATGAAAAATTATTCTATTCATCCAAATAATGTATTGTATGAAATGTAAATTTTGTTGTGTTGTGGGTTCATTGTTAACTATTCTCATTTATAAAATATTGGATTATATTAGGGTAAATTTTTATATATTTTTAGAAAAAAGATAAGAAAAATATTCTTAATCGATCAATGTTTAAAAATCATGATTTGAAATTTATTTGTGTGATTGTTGTAGTATTTTTATCATGCCTCGAGTCTTGAAGTTAGATCCCAATAACAAGTTGAATGTATACATTCAACTATTAGAATACTAGAAAATAAAATATCATATAATCATTTTTCTTATGTGTAAATTTATTGGGTTAATTTCCTTAAATTTTTGTACCAAATAATTATTTTCATTTCATCATTTCAATGTGTGCCTATGGTTAATATTACAATATTCATAATCATATGATTGATGGTCACAAAAACGTATATCTTATTGGAAAATTATGATACATGAATATTATGTTTATATAGTTATTGTTACATGGTAATTATTCTCATTAAACATCACTTGGAGATATTATTGATATGATGGTGAACTGAAAATACCCACAAATAAAAATTTTAGATGATTTTTGTGTCATTAGATATTCCCATTTGAGAACATTTTTGTTGAATCTGGCACTTCATATTATTTGTAATGTGTATAATGAATTGTGATACAATTTTTTATTTATGAAAACTATGAAAACATATACATTTCATTAGAATACATACATTGGGTTCGCAAAAAAAATTCTGAAATAATTGAACAAATCATGAAAGGATATTGAACTATAGTTTATATGAATTATTATGCATCTTTTGTTATTTAAATATAACCATTATGTTAAATCAATGATCGTAGTGTCAAAAATGTATTTATAGGTTTATTTTTTTCATCAATAAATGTGTGTTATATTATATCATGTTATATTTTACTCATAAAATATATAGATAAATTAAAAAGAATTCATTTCATTACTAGAGATAGTTACATTAGTTAGAAATAAAACCTATGTAAATTCAAAGTATTATAATTAGAAAAGCATATTTTTAATATAGAATATATAATGTAAAAAAATTGATAATAGTGATTTTATATAATTATGAACTCCATTAATAACTATATAGTCATGAAAAAGAAAATTGAAAAGTATTTTACATCATTAAAAATGTAAATATAGAACCTTGGTAAGAATTTTACTTAATGATGAAGGAGAGAATAGAACCGTATTTATAGGATGTTACATGATCATTTTAATAGTAATATTATCATTAGAATAGTAATATGGCCATTAGAATAGTAATGTGAATGTTTTTAATAGCCGCTCGACTGTTGGGAATATTATCATGCCTGTTGTAATATTAATTTTACCCTGATATAAAAAATGTAAATAAATTAGTAGTTAGCATAATTATTTTTATAAAATAAATGTATTACAATAATATAAAATAAATATAATGTATAAAAACTCTTATAAAATATATGATTTTTTAAAATATATATTTTAATTTATTTAATAAATGCCATTATTAGTTATATAAATATATAAAATAATATATTATTAAATGTTAACTTGTTAAAATGAAATTCATTTTTGGAATCATCAAATCGATATATAAAATGGATTATTTTTTGTAAATTATTCATAATAATTTGATTTTATTAGTGAATATAAAAAATTTAATTTTTCATAAATTATTTCTTTTAAATTAAATAATCCATGATGTAATAATGAACTATCAAAATATAGAATAAGTGGATAAAAAACAAAAATGGTAAATGAGTATTTTAAATACAATTAACATGCTTTCCTAACCTAAAATGTATTTTTGAATATCAAAAGTCTTGTGTATTCTATTAAAATATTCTTTTTTTCATTTTTATACCATTCATATTGATATAATTAATAAATTCAGATTATGTAGTGTTTGAAAGTCATAATATCATATCTTTCAATGAAAATATAATTTATAATGAAAAAATATTAATATTTGAATTTTTAACATGAATATGGTATTTTTATTCAATATTATAACTAAAAAATACACTTGTCCCTACAAAAAAATATTCCATCAACCCTCTATTGACAGATAATACTCACAAACATTACAAAATTACACATATACCAGAATACCCAGAAATAAGAACATTATAATTTTATGAGTGATATTAAGTAATCAAACTATAAAATTACAGTAATTTAAGGACCAAATAAGATGAACAACTTCATGAATGATGTAAGTTCCATTCATCACATTATTTCGTTTTGCATTACTATCTTCTTAGCCTCATTTTATATTATTTTAAAATGATTCTTAAAAATCAAATAATTATACAAAAATGAAATTTATAATATTAATATACTATTAAATTTTATTTCAAATATAAGCATATATTTTATATCCTAGACATTATCTTTTGATAAGGTCTCAGTAATAGTTAGTTTATACCCAATGAGGGAATTTAAATTTTTTCCTAGCATGACTTGTATGGATGTTTATAATCAATTATTAATAATATTTAATTTTATAAATATAATTATTTATAATATTCTAGAGTTTATTATAAAATTTTATAAATATAAACAAATAAATTTAATTAAATGAAATATGATAATTAATTTTATAAGATTTTTTAAAGAAAAATGTTTCACCATTAATAAAGTGAATAATTGAATATAATCAAACTATTATATTTATCAACAATGAAAAAATTGACATTACTCACATTTGGTTCCATGTATAATTAATCGTTTAATTATTATAAACTAAACATAAAAATGACAAAATAATGAATGATTTAACATAAGGGGATTCATGAACCCAATATCATAGTATTGAGGTAATCTTATCTTTTACATCATTATCAATATGTATGTTTCTATATTATACCTAATTTTTACTTTCAAAATTATTCCCCTTATCATTTTTGTTATATACATGTTTTTACCATGTCAAAATGACTCAGAGGCCAATTATAATGATTTTTTAAAATAAAAATATTTATTTCAAACCTCTCACTGAATCGTATTACATTATATAATATTCAATGAAAAATGGTTTTTATTCCAAAATATGGCCTCCCTTAGTTTTTTCCATATCCTATGGTTTATTCATTAATGCATTATTTATAACACCCTTATGTATCCCATTCCATATCATGGATTTATTTCATGACAACAATAGTCATATGTTCTATTTTTATGTGGCATACATGATTCTAAGCATTTAATGATGTGACTAGAGGGACTATTATTATATATATCTCCAAGGATTTGGATTATTTGATATATCTTATGATATTATATTTATTATGCATGAACATGATGTTAGATTATTTATCAATTATGATGTTAGTATTTATAAACATTTTCAATTTGTGACCATGATGTTATCATTTTCTAAAATAATATGTTGGTTTAAAACTTAATTTATTAAATATAATTATTTTTAATACTCTAAATACCTTTCCACTATCAAATGATTCCCCCATTATTGGTTATGATCCTATTATTATGATTTGATAATTTTTATTATGCTCACCCATGAACTACTGACACATATTATACATCCCTCATATAAAATTCCTCCACATAATTGTTTTGTAGCTAACCAAATTCATTGATGTATATAATTTTATGATTTCTGGTACTTATAACAACATGATTTATTTTGTGAGGGTAGATTAGAAGTATTTTAAAATGTTTAATACATACGTTATAATAATGATGTGTGAGCCATTATTTTCTTATATTATAATCCTTTATATAATTTATTATATAAATGTTATTATGAATACCATAAAATTGGTTTAATTTTCATATAAGAAAAATTTGTGTCACTGTTATTGGAACTTGAGCTTGAATTATTTAATTATGTAATTTGAATTTGAATGATTTATTGAAGACAAAAAAGGTAATTCTATGTTCATATAATCAATAAATAATTTGGGAATGTGTAAGGGGTAAAAGATTCCACAAAATAAAATTCATGTTTGGATATTATAAGTCTATATGGATATGGAATTGTTTAATTTATATTTCATAAATATAAAAATGGGAGATTTGGTACAAATTATTTCATCATCTAGTGCCTAACAAAGAGGCCTTGCTCCACACCTATTGTGACACTCCCAGATGATATTATTTGGTTTTTCAGAAGATTTATAAGAAAAATTATAATTGATATATAACTAATGTAATTTTTTAACATTATAAAATGTTAAGTACATGATCGGTGTACCATTATTTTATAATAAAGATATTATAAACAATGGGATAACATACAATATTTATTTATAAATAATTTATCTTTAAGAATATAAATTTCCTACCTTCTTTGCTCAATTATTTTTTTCAAATTATTTCTATTTTATAAATGGGTGGAGCAATGGGAAACCAAAATAACAACCCATGTGTGGTACAATAAAATTATTTCTCAAATAAATTCCCCAATTTCAATGGTTATGGAGTTATATATTTTATGGTGATTTTTACCCACATTTATCAGGTTATGAATAGTATTAAAACACATGTGGAATTACCACCACAACCAATGAAAGGGAAACTGTATATTATGTACAATATGAAGAAATATTTATCAATTTTTAGAGTATATTACAATCTAAATGACATGGATCTGTGCATTAGATAAATAGGGGAAAATATTAATTTTATCTAATATTCTATGATCAATAAAATCACAATTTATATGTAATATTATGATATTTGGATGATCAATTAAAAGAGTTGATATAGAATAGTATGGTTTTGTATAAAATGGATGAAATGGAATCAGAATAATTTATGAAGATTTTCATAATAAGTATTTCCATCAAACTCATGAACAAAAGGTAGTGATTTATTTAATATATATTAATAAAAAAGAGATTGAATATATCATGGATTACATGGATATATTCACATTTTGGGAATGATATAACTATGGTTTTTATCAATAATGTTACAAAAATATATAGTTTCCACTGTTGTTTAATGCTACTCAAGGAAATGTTCTTGTATCTAAGACTTTGTAGTTATGGGAAAAAAATTATTAAAGAAAATATGGAGTTAATTGAATTATACCAATGTTATGGATATAATAAATGAATGATAGACTTTCATTTAGGGGATCATATTGAAAAAAATGATTATCTATCCACACACTAGAAATAATGTTTTATATAGTATCCTATGTAGTTCCTCAAAGGCATAGAGCTAGTCATAAAGTGGGAGGGAGTACACGAATATTTTCATTCTTAAAGAGATGTGAACAATCTGACCACTATGATAGTGGAAAGGAATGCACATCATAATGCACCAAAGATGGTTGAATGCTTTAAAATCCATTTTATGTAAGAAAACTGACTAAAATAGAGCTCATGGAGGAAACTAAATATCAGTAACCACTATATTATAATGAAAAATGTAAATCTTATTCCACCACTACCGAAGTGGTCGAACATTAAAATGATTGCAAACAAGGTATACTCTCTATTCAATATTTTATGGAAGAAACTCTTAATTGACTTTAGTATTAAAAATTATTTTATATACATATTTTTTTCTAGAAAATGTGAATAAAAACCTCAATATGTTGAAGTAGATATATCAATAAACCCACTTAGTGGAACGATAAATGTAATAAAAGTGTTGGACTCTAATCTTATTAGTGTTTGTGGAAACATTATTCATGAATATCTAATACTAAAAACATTGGTGTAATTTGATGCTATACTCACTTATGATTTTATTTCATTATATAGATCACCCATAATTTTATGGTAAGAAGAAATATTGTTCAATATTATGTATTATCAATTTATCATGAAAAAATGTATGGAAGATCATGAATCATATTTAAAAAATCCCTCAATGGTGTTAGTGTTTATAGACATTAGTATAGAATAACATTCCCAAATGGTATAGTTGTAGGAAAGTACCATTTGTGATGAAATATATATTTTATGGGAATATAAAATTTATTTCCCAATGAATTATTAGTCTTTAACCAAGATATTGAGATAGATTTCTCAACAGAGTTTTACCTAGAGAGACTAATTTATTAAGATTATCCTATTGTATGGACCCAATTTAATTGTGGTAGCTAATGAATAACTTAAATGTTTATTGAAAATTGGGTTTATATTCCCTAGTGAAGTTCTTTGGGGTTCACTAATTCTACTATTCAAAACATGGTAGATCATTTCTTCTATGTATCATGTAATGGGTGCTCAAAAAGACACCCATAAATAATAAGTATCAATTTCCAAGGAATAATGATTTTTATTATCAACACTATGGATACCAGAAATTCGAAAACGTGGATATTCATTATAGATATAACCAAATAAAGGTTAATTAAGAAGATATTATTTTAAATAAAGCATTAAATATATGGTATATACACTATGATTTCACAATAATTCACATTTGAATTATTTATTCCTCAACATTCATCAGGGGTTTTATCAGTATATTCCAAAATGAATACATTGAAAATACTTAGTAGTTTTTGTTGATGATATTTTAATTTATTCCCAGAGGATGGAGGAACATGAAGATAATATACATATTTTTCATTTATCATTATTAATCGGGATAATATATGATAGGTTTATCATGTTTATATTTTTGATGTAGTTATTCACATTTGTGGTGAACATGATTACAAGACACAAAATTTTTTCCCCCACGAGGAGAATGAATACTTAAAAATACCCTAAAACCACTACTTCCATAGAATTCCTTTTTTTCTAGGTCAACAGGAAACTAATGATGACTTTTTATAGGATTCTCATTACCATCAATCCCTCTAACAATGATATCATGGAATGAGTTAAAGTATGTTTATATAAAAGAATGCGAGGAATGCATTAAAAATCATAAGAAGAGACTAATCAATGAACCGATTTTCCAGCAACCATCATTTGTAGATTGGTTTCTATATATTATGATTATTGAATGAAATTTATGGGTTGGGTGCTCATGAATAATTATTATGTGATATCAAATTCCTTATTAATGTTAAAAATTCATGAGTAGAACTATCTGATGGTTGATATTCTGTTAGCAATCATTATGTTAACCATATTTATTTTGTTGAAAATACAATATGGTGATAAGTTTGAAATATATGCTGATCAAAATAGTAAAAAGAATATATTCAATCAGAATTTCTTGGTCATTTATTAATGTATATGGTTAGGGATGATCACAGAATATTATTTCTCTATTCACTACCATCCTAGAAAACAAAACATGTTAGTTGTTTCCTATAGAAGAAAAGAACCTACAACTATATCCATAAGGTGGATTGAGAATTACCTTATCTTCATGGGTGTAAAAAATGATGGATCATGAAATCCAAATGGAAGATAATTCATCCTACCATAACCTAATGAATTCATAATCGTGTATCCACAATTTGAACAATGAGGCTCAAATGGATGAACGACAGATTCAAAATATGGTTAATGTCGTCAATCAATAGAATAATCTTGAATATCACTTTGATAAATTTGTTTTAATTATGTTTTTAAATATATGTTTTATCCCCACATTACCTATCATTACCTAACCCTACTAGTCTCGAGCCACAACTACCCCAGGCATGCCTCCATAGGCTTAGGGCTGGCGACAAGCACCGAAGGCGTAACAATCTCAGGGAGGCATTCGCCTAAGTACATATACACACACATTCCACTCGATGTAGAAGTGCAAAGCAAAAAATAAAACCAAAGGACAAACAACTATAACCCAACCACAGTAATGCATCAACTTCTAAATAGAACTAGTAATGTGTTAAAATGTACACACAAGATAACTACGCAGAAAAAAGGCCAAAACATGCGTCCAGCCTGAAAGGTGCCACAACCTGACAATGGGTAAAAAAATTAAACAACTGGTGAGTCTCACAGCTGAAAGTAATACTACGACCATTGAACGCAGCCCAAGATGATGTATCCACTATGCTTTTCCATAGTCTCAATCGACCTATCCATCGTCTGCAAGTTCACACCAGGTGCAGGAAAATCCCAAGCAGGGGTGAGTATAAATATAATCAGTAAGATTCCATAAAAGATCAAGCAAGAAAAAAATCAGGTACTAAAATGGTGAGCAGTAGACATAACCGTGAAAAGTAAAAGAGTACAGTAAATTGAGTTCAACTCAACCCAATAAGAGAAAGGAAGCAGACTCGTTGAGACACATGGAGTTAGAAATGGTTAGAAGACGAACTTCTCATCGAGTCTTCACTGCCTATAGTAGGAGAGAAGACCATCCATCCAAGGGATGCTAGACACAGAAAGCACGTGGCATACCCCGTGTGTCTTCACCCCTCCTAGAAGGAGAGTAACTAAACCCAAGGAGTGGGAACAAAAGTAAGGTGTATGTAAATATATGCTCTAAAAGAAACCCGAATGAGTGTGTAAGTGGATCTCAATCTTCAATCTCAGCCCAAGAAAATTAGCCAATAGTTATAAGGATTTCCATCACTAATGTCCAAAATCCCTGCACATCAAAGCTGTCTCATCGGTGAACCATAAAACCAAGGTTCCCACTCCATTAATCACGTAGAAAAGTTGCTGACTATCCACATAGAAAGGGATGAGTCTAAAAGAAGTCGTAGGGTAACCCACTACTTAGCCCAGTTGGAGGGTAAACCCTAAGAGTTCCTTGGGTAACCCACCGCCCAGCCCAGCTGGATGGTAAACCCTAAGAGGTCATCAGGTAACCCAATTCCCAGCACAACGGTAGGGTAAACACTAAGGTCAATGGGTAACCCACTACCCAACCCTGATGGAGGGTAAACTATAAGGATAATGGGTAACCCTGAAACTAGCCCCACTATAGGGTAAACCATGATACGCCGGTGGGTAAACTATGGCCCTGCCCCGCTAGAGGTTAATCCTGGAACTGCACTGGTCATCCATTTTGGATGGTACCTCTCAGAAGCCACTGAGGATCACTATCCATCCCTACTATATTGTACCTCTCATGAAAGCAATGTGGAAAACTGATCATCCATGCTGGATAGTACGTATCGGAAAAAAATTTAATATATCTAATCATCCACGCTGGATGGTTTGTCTCGGAAATACATCAAGGGCTCTGATCATCCCTAATGGATTGTATTTCTTAGAAAAACATCAAGGATCTTTGATCATCCCCGCTGGATGGGATGTCTCAGAAAACATGCCGCTGTAGTCATCAGGTGTGGGCCTGAATAGGCGTCGCACAATGAAATTCTCCCATCGTATCTGAAAATCCACTACGAAGGGAACCATAACATTCTACATGAAAAAACTCTTTGGATAGGTTAATCATATGCCGATGTCTGAGTTCAAAAAGAGATACGAGAGATATAAGATTTGTAAAGTGGTCTACGGTGCATGTGGGGACCACATGATGCGTGTGGTGACTATACGTTGTGATTTCTCGATTCTTCTCCTGGACCTGTACCTTTCCATACTCAGGTACTAATCTATAAATCAAGTACCCCTTAAGTGTGAAAGTGTACTCCCAGAGTACATAACATCTTTAGTCAAAAGGCTCACGAGCATGCAATGCTAATTGTGAAAGAGAAGGGTGAAAATGTACTTTTACTGAAAGGCCTCCTCAAACGGCATTAGATAACCAAACATATCATATCGTTGCAATATTTGGAGAAAAAAACACAAGATCGACTATTCACCCACCCTGAACGGACATCTGATGAAAATGTCTTATATCGCCGCATTGTTCTTGAAAGGCTTTACATGGGGCCCACACCTTAGTCCCAAGAATAATTTTACGGATCACTCCATTGCTATCCTCTCAGAAAAACATACGAGAACGACTACTCGTTCTCCCAGAATGGATACCCGGTGAAAAATTCGCATTCCACCGAAATGCGTGCGAACCGTCTTCATGGGGTCCATAACTCAACTTTGGTTTAAACACCAGAAATTAGTCCTAAAATGTCCTCTTTAATGTTCGGGTAACTACGCCGATAATGGCTCGCCAATCCAATGTCTTATAGGGGAGTTACGAATGATGCAAGATTCCGCAACAATAATTATATTCTTATGGTTGAGCATTTCGTGGACCCACGTCATGAACCAGAATTTATTATTCATCATAGGACTTTAATCGACTTTCTGAATGATAGGATCATGTTGCTGCTGACAGAATCTCAATCAGATGTCACACGTACACGTTATAGTGGGTCGAAGATTTAAAAATAATATTAAATCTATTATTTCACGAGCATTTTGGGTACCCAATCTGAAAACAAAAAAAAGACATTCAATATTACGCTCATAATTTCCATCTCGAAGTCAGGGTTTCACTACCACTAACGGTTCATTGAACGAACATCTCTGTTAAAAGATATATCTTATATATGATAATTTATCCAAAACAATATTAATAATATTTTATATTATTATTAAAAGAAATTATAAATTTAATTTAAAAGAAGGAGGGGTCACGTTTTCCCCCGGTCTTCTCTCTTCACACCAAAGTACCACCCCACCCTTTGATTGCCCCTCTTTTGGTTTTTGTTTTTCTTTTATTATATTTTCCAGTTTGTTCACTCTATTTTTTTCTATTCTCCCTCCAATCTAATTCTTCTTCCATGATACCCATTATCCCCTATCATCACGTTGCTTCTCCCCCTTCAACCCTAACATCTGCCCGCCAAAACTGGCGCACACCTCCTCCCCTAATCCTTGCCTCCCTCCTTTTATGCAGGTCGACCACATTGCCAACCTCGTCTTGCGCCCCAGGTCTCTCTCCACCCAAATCGCTTGTCACGTCGTAGTTCAAAAGGGGCCACCAAATGCTACCAGAAAAGAGAGTCTCACCGCCTTTAGTCATCGGTCACCAGTCAACGATCACCATCTCCATCGTGTCTCATTCCGATAAAATAAGATCCCAAACATATCATACCAGATCCTACTCCGATCCGTGTTTGAATTTAAATCACACACCATGGTTCAATTGTACCCGATCTAGATCATAATGTCACAAAATTACTTCCATTGCACCTATGTTTATTTCTGTGTTAAATTATTTGATTAGATCATTCGCCAAAGAATTAAAAGGTAATAATAATCATGTGGGTAGAGAAAGGAATGATTACCAGACTTAAACATGTATCAATTGATAATCTTACTAAATTGGGCTGTTGAGGATCACGAAAAAATTATATTGAAAAATAAGCATTTATCATATGTCAATAATTTCAATTTCACGATAAACAATAATAAATTAATTCAATAAATTTTTTCAAAATGAAAATTAATTCATTTAATTTTCATTCATCGTGAATATTCAATGGGTTAGGGAATTCACAAAGATAAATCTTACCTGAATTGGTTCAGTCACCGCAGATAAAGGTCACACTTGCACAATGTTCGGGAGAAGCTGTAGTGTGTGTCATGCTTCAATCTTCCTAGATCTGACGTCTCACCATTCATTTGTCGTTGTTCTTCAATGGGGGGGGGGAGGAGGGGAGAGGAGAAGTCATCGTTGAAAAAAATGGATATTAGGCCAAGATCTCATAACCATGAATTTATAACCAATCATCAGGTTAAAATAAATTAATTGCATAATTAAATAGTCAATTATTTAATTATTTAATTGTTTTCCCATGGTGGCGCATAAGCCGAACACCCGATGCCGATAAAGTTTATACCCTGCCTAGGGTAAATCCTATGTTTCACGCTCATTGGTGGTCTCAGATTTTTTTATCTGAGCCATCTTTCATTAGTTATTCAGGTTTGAGGTACTAATTCAGTAAATAATTTTTTTAATTTATCCATTTAACACACCGCCAACGAGCAAGGGGTCTGAACATCCCACATTGTAACACCCCAATATTCCACTCTATGCTTCTCTTTGACTAATATAGTTGCATGTGTTGTACGCAACTTCGAGTTCTTACACTCCACAACCAATCAAACTAGCAGTTGTGAATAGTAATACCCACTTTTGGAAATTTTATAAAATTTATCTTTCAAAATGGAATTTATTTTTGGATTTTTAATATCAAAATTAGATTAGGGTGAATTTTTTGTAATTTTTTGAAATCTTTCATTTTTTGATGAATATTGACAAAAACTCAGTTTTTGGTTAAAACTGATATTTTATTTAAATAATTAGTTATTTTATTTAAATTTTTTTGGTAAAAATATATACAAAATACCTATATATGTTCAATTTAATTCATTGTGGTCATTTTATAATAAGTTTATATATATAAAAATTTTATTGAACTTTTCACCGTCTTTTACCCACCTCTTAGGATAATTTGCAAATTCACATTAAACATAATTTTACCGCTTATGTCAGTGGAATTTTAAAAATCATAGAGACACGGTTGATATCAGAAAGTAAAATTTTGTTCAATAAGATGAAAATAATTTTTGGTGAATAATAACTTTTTACTTTTATTTACCACGGTTAAACGTAAATAAGGTAATTAAAGGTAAAAATGAAATTAGTATTACCCTAACACAAGTCCTAATTCTATTAGATAAGTAAAATTAGACCAAAAAACCATAGGAATAAAATATGAACCTCTTTGGGGCACATAGATTAGATTAGGACATTTATTATTATTTAATTTAACAATGAGTTAAAAGAGTTAAAATCAATGTTTAATAACTAAAAGATTTTAATTTTGGGTTATAAATAAGTTAAATTCGACTATAAATATTCATTATTAAGCTAAAAATATTTAATAAATAATGTTATTTTATATTTATTTTTTATAAATTATATAATTTAATTTATTTGTGACACATTGATGATGCAGTAATTACCTAATTAATGAAATATTAAAATAATTGACATTATAAATATCCAAATAAATATAATTTGAGACTTTTTAGAAATTACATTAAATTTCCCAGTTAATATGACATATTAGGGTTGGTTAGATGAATTTTATTCTATGTAATAATGCTGTTATGAATTTATCAAAAACAAAATAACAAATAGTGTCAAAATTCACATTAAACAGTTTTTAAAACAAATATTATATTATTAATTGGTATTCTATTCATAAAAATCCATGGGTCTGTAAATGGACTTATATAATGATATTTGTATCATTAATGAACCACTTCGGGTTCTGTTGGAATTATATAGTATGTTTATTAACCATATAATATAAAAATACAAAGAGTCATGGTAAATGTCAAACTATTTAACTAAGAGTTAAATCTATAAAATATGGGTAAAATAGTAACCAAAACCAGTATAAAACCTATTTTTTGAGTGGTTTTCAAACCATACCCACCTTATCCTTTAAATAAAATATTTTGGATCCATTATAATGCAAAATTGATTTTATTATAAAATAATATTTCTAGCTTTTCCTGAGGTTCCCCTCACCCTCTTATAAGAGGAACTCCCACATCACTCTAAATCGCACCTTCAAAGCCATTTGGACAGACCATACCCTACCCAAATACCCTCTCAACATTCCTACCTTCATCCTAGAGGCCTTCATTTATTTGGAAAGCAATCCTAGGGATCCCTTTTGTTCAAATCAATATGAAGAACCCGCAGAAGAGGTAAATATCTCACCACCTATTTCAAGTTCCTCTCTTCTTCCACTTCCTTTTTCATTGTTGATTCCATTTTAAAATAATAAATCCAGTTTATTCTATATAATGTGATGTTATTATAAATATTATAGAACCAAATTCATTTTTCTATCCATCATTTGAAAGACATGTCACCATACGTGCGTACTTACGGCTTACCGTCTCCATGTCGTGGTGTAATTATTATTCAATACATTATTATTGGGATTGGTATAATAATGATGATTAATTGTTGTAAATAATAAATATAACAGAATAATGATTCTGTATCTATGATATACCATCTAATTATATATTATTTCTATATCAAAAGAATCATATTATCGCTCGTGCATACATAAGGATTGTCGTCTCCACGAACGCGATGAGATTCATTTTCCATCTTGTCCATTCAAGACTACTTTTCATTTGAGGATTAATTTTTTTAAGTACTTGATATCATTTTGGATATGAATACTATGCAGCCTATCCATAAAAAACACTGCTTGTGTAACAAAACATATAAAAGAAAATGAGTAAATGAACACCCGAAACGACGAAAATACTAAAATATTACTAACAAAGCAATATTAAAAGATAATAAATGATATCATATAAATGTATATGATTATTTTATAATTTAATAACAATTATTTCACTTTTACATAGGAGGTTATTCAACCCTCGACCAAGGAAAATTAAAAGTTACGAGTTAATTTCACAATCTCTTTACTATCTAAGGTTGTTTTACATTAGTATCTACCGGGACCTCTTTATCATCAACATCCATGTTTCTTAAAAATATATTTTAAAACATTTTTACTATTTAATAGACAATGGGTTAAAGTCATTTATACCCTTATATGTTTTTAAAGGAATCTTTCTGTCATTTTCCCAACAAGGTACTTTTTGACCTTTTTGAAAAATTTATGGTAAGAATGTTTTTTTAACTTTTACGGTGGGTGCATCTATTTTTTTCCGTTATAACATCATCAAAGATTCCCTTACAATCTTATAAAAATATTTTCAAAATAAATGTTTTCTTTATAATTATGTGACTCTTAAAAGACTTCAAAATAGAAAGAGATATTTCTCTAAAAAATGGATTTGATTTCATCTATGTCAGCATCCATTCATGAATTTTAAGTTTATCTGAAGTTGAATTATAATGATAAAAAACATTCATATGGTATTGAACGTTTTGTGATATTCTTGACATTAGATGTTCAATTTTTATACCATTCATAGTTTATTGTTAATGTATTGACATTTCGTATGATAGTTTTAATAAGAATGTTTATGTTATATTTCAACCTTTTCATATGAGGAATATATTGGACTTAGTAATTAACGGGTGGAGCCCACTATAGCTCATCGATGCATCGGTAGGTCTCATGAGACAACTAGGTGTGTAATTGGTTGAGGCCTTTCCCAAATTGATATATGGTTTTGCCGAGGCCTTAATCATTTTTATATGTCTTGGTCGAAGCCTTGACAAAATGTTTCAGAATGTCCGGCATTATACATTACCTCATTATGAAAATAATATTAATGGTTCATGTGGTCATTAGAATAGTATAATACCCATGATTATGTTTTATTTTGGCATTATTTACTCATCTCATATTCCTTCTATAAAAGTATTCATGTTTAGAGTAGGTAAAGGCACGTGGTTTCAATTATTTACCTTGCTTTTTATTTATATTATCTTCTAATGTATTTCTTAACCTTACTGAGTGTTTGACCTAACCCATTTCTTATCTTTAATTTTCCAAGGATATAAAGAAGATTTTTATGAGTGACTTCCAGGCATAATCTGAGAGTCTTGGATGTTCCTAATGAAATAAATTCATGTTATTTTTCTTTTCCAGTTGTAAAGTTGGACTTATCTATGAATATTGTTTCTAATAACACTAAATTGATCGGTCTTTTGAGATATTATTTCCTTGTGATCATTCCAATGTTATGTAATAATGCACCGACTCTGGGTAACTTGGGTCGGGGCATTATATTTCGTATCAGAGGATGTTTAGTACAGACCATAGAAACTAGATTTAGATAACCTCTGATTAGAGCACATAACCCTAAGATAAACTTTGAAGAATAGTATAGAAGAATTTATTAGAATTTTGGTATTGTAGAAATTTGGTGTGTTTTCCAAAATTACATCCTTGTCTGGATAGGAGCAGGTAGGGGTGGCTCTGAAACAGATGTATCTGGGGGTAAAACCCGAAAACACCGCATTGAGCTAGACTCGAACAAAAACGGGTGCACGACAACGGGTCTGGTTGCACTCTTGGTTACGACACTCCTGGGGGATATTCTTAGGATAATTCTCATTTTTATTACAAACCATTATGAAGGATTTATGAGTATATAATTCCTCAAAGAAATTTTTTTATGTTTATAGATTATATCCATAAATATTTCAATTTATTTTAAGTGTTTTATATGTTTGGATTTATGTATTGCGATTAATAAATGAATCTAGTGTAAGACATTGTTTAGAAATGATGCCTAGTGGAAGGAATGGAAATGGTATCAATGCATGAACTGCATGTAGGGACTGCCCTTCTACTCAAGATAATTATAGTGTGGCTAGTGAATCAACTGGGACTGATTAGCTAATCACCATACTGGGACAACTCACACAGTTTATGAATAATATCCTTACCCGTATGGAGCACCCATATCCAAAGTGTAGAGGACCAATGTTAGATCGATTAATGAGGCAACAACCTCTGACATTCAATGGGAGTACAAATCCATTAGTGGCTAATAAATGGATTAATATCTTTGAGAATATATTTCATGCTTTGGGGAGTAGCGAAAGGGAATATGTTGTCATTGTAGTTTACTACCTCACTGGAGATGCTGATCAATGGTGGTCATTGATTCAAAACACAAAGGAAGACCAAGAAGTATAAAATATGGAATGGATGGAGTTTAAAGAAATTTTCTTAGAAAACTACTTTCCTCATGACCATCAAATGGATATGGAAATACAATTTTTGAGTCTGAGGAAAAAGGAGGATGAGAATGTCGTAAATAATGAAGGAAACTTTACAAGGTTATCGAGGCATGCAAAATTTTATATACGTAACTCACCTAGTATGATTGACCATTTCTTTGATGGATTAATACCATTTCACCTATGATCATTAGTATCACAATCCTTCTAATCATACGTAGATATTGTCTCGTGTGCTATCAAGACAGAAAAGGAATTCTCTAAGATTTATGAATTCAAAGAAAAGCAAGAGAAGAAGAGATATGATGCACACTCTAGGAAAGGAAATAAGGAAACAAGTAATATGGGATGAATTGAATTTCCACCCTATGATAATTACGGCAGAAAGCACCCTGGTACCTGTCTAAAAATAAAATGAGTATGCTACAAATTTGGACAAAAAGGCCATATTTCTGGTGATTGTAAG
Source organism: Viscum album (assembly GCA_963277665.1). Classification (NCBI taxonomy): domain Eukaryota; kingdom Viridiplantae; phylum Streptophyta; class Magnoliopsida; order Santalales; family Viscaceae; genus Viscum; species Viscum album. Next base: position 1,251,845,464 of record OY728157.1, on the reverse strand, counting down.
GGAAAGAAAGATGCTACCAATGTTCAATTCCACAATTGCAGGGAGATAGGACATTATGAAAATTAATTTCCTAAGTGTTAGGAAAACTTTCCTTAGAAAATTCCAATGGATCATGGCCGAACGTATGTGTTCACTACTGCTGAGGTTGAAGATCCGAAAGACGTAGTGGAATATAATTTAATGGTTTCCTCGAGTTTAGAAAATGCATTTTTTGATTCTTTATCATCACATTGTTTCATATCTTCCCAGTATTAAATGAAAATTAGATATTTCCAATTTATTTAACATTGGAGTTGTCAGTAAAAACTCCTAAGGAATGTATCATTTCAAAAATGTTTTTTGAATCAATCCACATTAGAGCACATAAATGTTCTTTATCTACTGATCTCATAGTTATACCAATGATTTAATTTTATATAATCCTCTGTATGGCTTCTCTTTCAGACCTTGATGCGAAAACTTACTGTAAGAAGAAATAGGTTACGATTTTTTATGATGATGAAAAAGGACAACTTATCATTAGGGTAGAATCACTACCACCTGATTATTATCTAAATCTACACCCAGTAGCTCAACTAAGTTCAATTATTCGGTAGTAAGATAATAAAAGAATTGTGGGTGAGGAAAATAATGTTCAAATAGAGGATGAAACTATTTTGAAAGAATATGTTGATGTGTTTCCATAAGATTTACCTGAACATCCTCCAGAACAAGAAATTGAGTTTCCCATTGATTTAATTCCTGGATCAAGGCCCATATCAAAGATCCCTTATATAATGTCCAATGTGTAATTAGTGGAACTAAAGAAACAACTAGAGGAATTGAGTAATAAGAGATTTATTCTCCCTAGTGTTTCTCCATGGGGAGCCCCTGTTCTTTTTGTAAAGAAGAAAGATGGATCTATGAGGATGTGCATTGACTACAGGAAGATAAATGCTAAAACAATAATAAACAGGTATCCCCTACCTCACATTGATGATTTATTCTACCAAATTTATGGAGACCATTACTTTTCATAGATCGACCTTTGATCTGGATATCATCAGTTGTGTGTGAAGCAGGAAGACATTCTGAAGACAGCATTTCGAACTAGGTACGAGCATTACAAGTTTACAGTAATGCCTTTTGGATTGACTAATGCACCCTATGTCTTCATTGATATAATGAATAGAGTTTTAAATTAATATATCGATAAAATTTTTGTGATATTTATTGATGATATATTGGTATACTCCAAATGATATGAAGATCATGAAAATAACATGCGCATTATCTTGATGACTCTTAGAAGACATTAATCATATGGGAAGTTTAGCATGTGTGAATTTTGGCTTCAAGAGATTTCCTTTCATGGCCATATTATCTCCAAAGATGGAATCACTGTTTATCCTTATAATACAAGAGAAATACAAGCATTTCCCGCACCTACGTGTATAACTAAGGTACACAGTTTTATTGGTTTAACAAGTTATTATTGGCGTTTTGTCTATAATTTTTCCTGATTGGCTAAACCATTAACCAAGCTCACATGTAAAGGGGTTAAATTTTTGTGAAAAGAAGAGTGTGTATAATGTTTTGATGAACTGAATAGAATATTAGTCAATGATCTTATATTGACTATATCATCTGGTAATGATGGTTTTGTCATTTATATTGATACATCGACGGAAGGACATGGTTGTGTCCTTATTCAGAATGATAGAGTTATTGCCTATGCATCACAACAACTACAAATTAATGAGAAAAACTATCCTAATCATGATCATAAGTTAAAGTCTGTAATCTTTTCTTTGAAATTAGCTTAGGGTTAAATTTTGGTATTTTTATGAAACCATTCAATTTTTGATGAAAAGTGAAAAACACTGAGTTATTGGTTAAATCCAATTTTTTTTTAAATAATTGGTTATTTTATATATATTTATTTTAGGTCAAAATCAATACATAATACCTATATAAATTCAATTTAATTCATTGGAGTCATTTTATAATATGTTTTGATATATAAAAATTTTATTGAACTTTTCACCGTCTTTTACCCACATCGTAGGAGAATTTGCATATCACATAAAACATAATTTTACCGCTTCTTTGAGTGGAATTTCCAAAATCTGAGAGACACTTTTATTATCAGTAACTAAAATTTGGTTCAATAAGATGTAAATAATGTTTTGTGAATAATAACTTTTTACTTTTATTTACCACAGTTAAAAGTAAATAAGGTAATTAAGGGTAAAAATGATATTATTATTATTACCTTAACAGATGTACTAATTCTATTGGATAAGTATAATTTGACCAAAAACAACCATATTAATAAAATATGTACCACTTTGGTCCACTTAAATTTGATTTGGACATGTATTATTAATTAATTCAAAGAAGAGTTAAAGGAGTTAAAATCGACGTTTAATAACTAAATGATTATTAATATTATGTTATAAATATGGTAAATACGACTATGAATATTAATTATAAAGCTAAAAATATTTCCTACATAATTGTAGTTTATTTATATTTTTTTGACATTATATAAATTAATTTATTTATGACCCATTGATGATGCATTAATTACCTAATTAATGAAATATTAAAATAATTTACATTATAAATATACAAATAAATGTAATTTGAGACTTTTTATGAATTCCAATAATTTTTTAGGTTAATATGAAATATTAGGGTTGGTTAGATGAATTATATTCGATTTAATAATGCTCTTATGATGTTATCAAAAACCAAATACCATATAGTGTAAAAATTGACAAAAAATAGTATTTAAAACAAATATCATAATATTAATGGATATTCGATTTTTAAAAATATAAAGTTTGGAAGAATAACTTATATAATGATAGTTGTATCAATAATTAACCACTTTGGGTTCTATTGGAAGTATATAGTATGTTTATTAACCATATAATATAAAAATACAAAGAGACATGGTAAATGTCAAACTATTTAACTAAGAATTAAATCTAAAAGATAATGGTAAAATAGTGACCCAAACCAATATAAAACCTATTGGATGAGTGGTTTTTATCTCATCCCCACATTATCCTTTAAACAATATATTTTTTATCCATTAGAAACCGAAAATAATTTTATTATAACATAATATTTCTACCTTTTCATAAGATGACCCTCACCCCTGTTATAAAAGGGAACTCCCCCTTCTTTCTAATTCACACCTTCAATGAAATTTGTTTCAACCAATCCCTGACCAAATAACCTCTCAATAGTCCTACATTCATCTTAGAGGTATTCATTTAGTCATAATGTCAACATAGGGTTCCCTTTTGATCAAATCAAAGTGAAGAACCCAAGAAGAGGTAAATATCTCACCCACTCTTTCAAGTTCCTTTCTTCATCCAATTCCTTTTTCATTATTGTTTCCATTAAAAAATAATAAATCCAGTATATTCTATATAATTTTATGTTATTATAAATATGGTACAACCATATTCATTTTTCTATCCATAATTTGAATGACATGTCACCATACGTGCGTACGTACGACTTAGCTTCTCCACATCGTGGTGTAAATGTTAGTCAATACATTATTATTTGTATGGGTGTAATAATGATGTGTAATTGATGTAAATAATAAATATAACATTATAATGATTCTATATATATGATATACCATCCAATTATATATTATTTTAATATCAAAGGAATGATATTATCGCTCGTGCGTATGTACGGATTACTGTCTCCACGAACACAATGAGATTCATTTTCCATCGTGTCCATTCAAAAATAATTTTCATTTGATGATTAAAAAAATTTATAGACTTGATATCAATCTGGATATAAATACTATACAACCTATCTATAACAAATACTGCTTATGTAACAAAACATATAAAAGAAAACGAGTAAGTGAACACATGAAACGACAAAAATACGAAAATATTATTAACAATGAAATATTAAAAGATCATATATGATATCATATTAATATATATAATTCTTTTATAATTTAATTAAAATTATTTTACCATTATAAATGAGGTTAACTTACCCTTGACCAAGGAAAAGTACAAGGTAAGGGTTACTTTCACAATCTCTTTAATATCTGAGGTAGTTTTACGTTAGAATATACTAGGACCACATTATCATCCACATCCATGTTTCGTAAAAATGTATTTTAAAACATTTTTACTATTTACTAGACAATAGTTTAATGTCATTTATACCATTATATGATTTGAAAAAAATCATTCCGTCATTTTCCAAATAAGGTACTTTTTGAACTATTCGACAAATTTAAGGTAAGAATGTTTTTTTAACTTATACGGAGGGTGTGGCTATTTTCTGCCGTTATAACATCATAAAATCATCAATTACATTTTTATAAAAATATTTCTAAAATAAATGTTTTATTTATAATTATGTGACTCTTAAATTATTTCAAAATATAAAGATATATTTCTATAAAAAGGGTTTTGATTTCATCTATGTCAACATCCTTTGATTTATTTTATGTTTATTTGAAGTTGATTTGTTATGATACCAAACATTCATATTTTATTGAAGGTTTTGTGATATGCTTGACTGTGGATGTGCAATTTTAATACCCATCATGGTTTATGGTTAAATTATTTACATTTCATATGCTAGTATTAATATGAATGTTTATGTTATATTTCAAACTTTTAATATGAGGAACGTATTGTACTAAATAAGTAATGGGTGGTGCCCACTATAGCTCCTTGATGAATCGGTAGGTCTCAACAGACAACTAGATGTGGAATTGGCTGAGGCCTTTCACAATTTTACATATGGTTTTGGATGAGGACTTAATCATTTTTAGATGTCTTGGCTGAGGCCGTAACAAAATGTTTCAGAATGTTCGGAATTATACATTCCCTCATTATAAAAATAATATTGATGGTTCATGTGGTCATTCGACAAGTAGAATACCCATGATTATGTTTTATTATGGAAATATTTACTCATCTGATATTTATACCATAAAAGTATTCATGTTTATTATTGGTAATGGCAGGGGGATTAAATTATTCATCATGCTTAATATTTATGTTATCTTTTGCAGTATTGCTTACCCTTATGGTGAGTTTGAGCTCACCACTTTCTTATGTTTCATTTTCCCAGGATATGAAGATGTTGGTTATGAGTAACTCGCTGGCATAATCTTGGTAGCTTGGATGTTCCTAATGAAATAAATTCATGTTTTATTTCTTATCATGTTGTTATGTTGATCTTATGTACGAATCTTGTTTCCAATAATACTAAACTGATCGGTCATTCAAGACATGATTTTCTTGTGATCATGTCAATGTTATGTAATAATGCACCAACTCTGATAACTGGTTTTGGGGCATTACAGTTTGTATCAGAGGAATTTTAGCACAAACCTTGGAAACTAGATTTAGATAAACTCTAATTAGAGCACATCACCCTAAGATAATCTTTGAAGAATAGTATAGAAGAACATCCTAGAATTTTGGTATTGTAGTGATTTTGTGATTTTTCCAAGCAATATATACTTGTTTGGATATGAGCTGGTAGAAGTGGCTCTGGCACAAATATATCTAGGGTTAAAACCTGAAAACACTACTTTGAGATAGTCTCGAATGAGAACTGGTGCACCACAATGTGCCTTGCTGAACTCTTGGTTACGACACTCCCAGGGGATATGCTTAGGATAATTATTATTTTATTTACAGACCATTATGAAGGATCTATGAATATATACATCCTCAATGAAAACATTTTTATGATTATGTTTTATATCTATAACATTTCAATTTATGTTATGTGTTTTACATGTTAGGATTTCTGTATTGTGATTCATAAACTAATCTAGTTTATGCCATTGTTTTTAAATGGCACCTAGTGGAAGGAATGGAAACTATATCAATACACGCACTTCATGTAGGGACTAACCTCCTACTCAAGATAATTATAGTGGATTTGGTGATGCTACTGGTGTTTATCAGCTAATCACCATACTGGGACAACTCACACAAGTTATGAATAATAACCTTACCCGTATGGAGCATCCTCATCCACAACGTGGAGGATCAATGTTAGATCACTTCATGAGGAAAAAACCACCGATATTCAATGTGTGTACAAATCCATTAGTGGCTGAGAAATGGATAAATCCATTAGAGAAAATATTACATGCTTTGGGGAGTAGGGAAAGGAAATAAGTTGTCATGGTAGTTTACCGCCTCACTGGATATTTTGATCAATGGTGGTCATTGATTTAAAACACAAAGGAAGATGATGAAGTATCAAATATGCAATGGAGGGAGTTTAAAGAAATTTTCTTATAAAAATACTTTCTTCATGACCATATAGTAGATATGTAAAGAAAATATCTAAGTTTGAGGCAAAAGGAGGATGAGAATGTCGCAAAGAATGAAGATAACATTACAACGTTAGAGAGGAATGCATCAGATTATATACATAACCCACAAAGTAATATTGACCATTTCATTGATGGGTTAAAACTATTTCTACGTCTAGAATTATAATTACAGTTTGTATCATCATACGAAGATATTGTCTTGTGTGATATCTAGACAGAAAAGGAATTCTCTAAGTCTTATGACATTAAATTAATGCAAGATAAGAAGAGATTTGCTGAACACTATGGGAATGGAAATAAGGAAATAGGTAAGAACCAAAGAATTGAATTTCTACCCTATGATAACTGCGGAAGAAATCACACTGGTTCTTGTCTAAAAGGAAACAGAGTATGCATCAAATGTGGATAGAAAGGCAATATTGCAGGTGATTGTAAGGGAAATAAAGATGCTGCCAATGTTTAATGCTACAATTTCAGGGAGATGGGGTATTATGAAAATGATTGTCCTAAGAGTCAGGGAAACATACCTCAACAAAGGCCAAGGGATCATGGACAAGCTTATGCAATCAATAATGCTGAGTTTGAAGCTCCGAAAGATGTAGTGGCAGGTAATTTAATGGTTTCCTCAAGTTTAGAAAATTCATTATTTGATTCTTGATCATCACATTGTTTCATATCTTACCAGTTTTCTAAGAAAATTAGATATTTCCAATTCTATTTAACAATGGGGTTGTCAGTAAAAACCCCTAAGGGAAGTATAATTACAACAATGTTTTGTGAATCAGTCCCAATTGGAGAAGATAATTGTTCTTTATCTGCTGGTCTCATCATCATACCCAAGATTGAATTTGATATAATCCCCGTTATAGATTGGATTTCTGACTATGATGCGAAAATTTATTATAAGAAGAAGGACATTACAATTTTAGATGACGATGATAAAGAACACCTTATCGTTATAGTAGAATCATCACCACCTAATTCCTATCAAAATCCACCCCAAGTAGCTCAATTAAAATCAATTAATAGGTAGGAAGAGAATGTAATAACTGTGGGTGAGGAAAAGAATGTTCAAATATAGGATGTAACTTTGGTGAACGAATATGTTGATGTTTTTCCATAAGATTAACCTGGACATCCTCCAGAACGAGAAATTGAGTTTTCCATTGTTTTAATTCCTAGATCAAGGCCCATATCGAAAACCCCTAATAGAATGGCCACAATGAAATTATTGGAACTAATGAAACAACTAGAGGAATTGAGTAATACGGTTTTTATTCTCCCTAGTGTTTCTCCATGGGGAGCCCATGTTCTTTTTGTTAAGTAGAAATATGGATCTATGTTGTTGTGAATTGACTACTGGGAGATCAATGCTATAAAAATAATAAATAGGTATCCCATGCCTCGCATTGATGATTTGTTCGACCAACTTCATGCAGCCTGTAGAGACCCAAAGCATGATGTACATGGACATTACATTAATTTTTCGGAATAATTAATAGATAACAAAAACATAAAAACAAGGACCTTAATAGTTTAGTATCTTTGGAAACTCTGAATATAATCTTCTAATCGTGGTGAAAGATCTTCAACATCTCCCATAACATTCTTCCCCATTTTTTTATTACCTAAAACCTTTCTTTATATCTTAGGGAAAAGAAAACATAAAAGGGGTGACCTCAAATGCTCAGTAAGGGTAAGCATAGAGAACATAAAACAATCCTTAGACATTTGAATTTTAAAAAAACATGAGCATAAAATCTAAACATCAAAATCTTGAGCAATGACATAAAATATGGAAGTACGTAAGGCATAGATCATGAAAAAACATTAATCATGATAAATTAGCATGGGAATAAAACATGTAATTTTGGAAACCATTAAGCACATGATATGATTTCCATAGTATCAAATGCATTTCTACCAAGACAATCTTAGTGGACAAAGTCCCTTTCTAAATCGAGTTCAATCCTCATTCCAGTCCTGTAACACTGAACCCGAATAACATACCATTCCATCCATGTCTATCTCAGGATATATTAATCTTTACCCAATGCATTGGAGGGAGATATAGGTCCCACCTATCTCATAATGAAATCTTTCTCACCTATGCCACAAAATAAACATACATCATTCATAATAACCCAACAAATAAAAATGGGTTTCATAAACATCATCCCATCATCAAATAATACATATAAAAGAAATGGATATAATTTAATAATAAGAAAAGTGAAACCGTGTAAATCATAGAGACATGATACTTGAAACATGGACATAGGAAATAATGTCATCTAAGATGAAAATGGTTTTAATAAAACACTTGAAACGAATTCTTGAGGAAAATATCCTTTTTTCTTCAAAATAATTTTCTTTTCACAAAATGTCATGCAATTTTAAAAGATAATGATTTTGTTGAAAATAGTCATGAAATCTTTTGGAGGAAGCTTCATGAAAATAATACTTTATAAAACTGTAAAAATCCATTCATGCCGTATATGTTAAAAAAACATTCTTCTTGTACTTTTGTCGGAAATTTCAAAAAGTACATTTTAGGGTAAGTAAAAGAAATATTCATTCCATGGGGTAAAATTAATAATGGGTAAAAAGGACTTTAAACATATATGAATACACTTTTATAAAACATGGACATGGATGATATCAATAACCCCAGTAAATACTGACGAATAAGCAATCTCGGATAAAAATGAGATTTGCAAAATTATCCCTTACCTTAGGTCTGATATGCTTCGTACGTATCCGAACCTCATGTATAATGATTTAAATAATGTCATTGACTTATTATAGAATCATATTCATTGTTATTATATCATATATGTTTCACTTGTGACTTAATATTACCCATTCTTTTGTAAATTCCATGTAAAAGCAGCGTTTTGGGTAAAATAATTTTATTTATCGTATGTGTTTTGACTTGTCATTCATGATATTATTACTTATATCCTAATTTAAATAATTACAGAATTTATAAAATGATTTATATATAATATATATTCATCATATACATATATATATTATAGATCGATAAAAGGATTGAAATATACCGTTCATGGAAGGGTAGGCCATACATACGCATGAACACTGTTTTCGTTTCCTTATTGAATTGAATGAAACTAAATAGGTGAGAGATATATATATATATATATATAAATTAGAATTATTATTTCATATATTTCATTATTATTCATTATATAAACATTATGATCATTCATGTATGGTTAACATGGAGAATGAATCTCATCGGGTCGTGGAGACAGAAGTCCGTACGTACGCACGAGCGATGATATCATTCCCATAATTATTGATTAGAATTGGAGTGGATGGTATACTATATCAGAATCAGTGTGATGTTATAATAACCATATATATTTATTCTTTACACCATTATACCCATCCATGTAATGTGTTGCTGGAAAAACAGATTTCACCACGGTGTGGAGACGGTATTCCGTACGTATGCACGCGTGGTGATTTAGTTTTCCGTAGGATGGATAGATGGTGAAATAGGGTTGTTTCATAATTACAATAACATATAAGTATATGAGTTATATTAATGTTATAAATTCATAATGAAACAACTAAAGAAGAAGAAGTGGAAGAAGAAATAGGGTTGAAAGAATCGGTAACGAACATTACCTCTTCTTTGAAGGGCCTCTTTGAGAACTCCTCTTAGGGAACTAAAATTGGTCTTTGAAGAAGACCATAACCTCTAAAATGTTTCTATTTAAGTTTATAAGAGAAGTTTTCAGGGTTTTTCTGAGCTTTATGGATCAAAGTGGTGTGAGGAAGAGAGGGAGGAGGTGCCTTTTATAAGGGAGGAGAGGGGCACCTTTGGTAAAACTAAAAATATTATTTTATTATAAAGTCATATTCAATTTTTAATAGCTCCAAATTGATTTATTTAGAAGATAATGTGGGGATGGGTCGAAATCCTCTCATACAATGGAATTTAGACAATTTTAGGTTTCTATTTTAACATTATCATTTAGATTTAACCTTAAGTAAAAGAAGTTTACTTTTACAGTGTCTTCTTGTTTTCTTACACCATAATGTTAATAAACATACTATAACAAGCCAAACGAACCCCAGGATTATTATTATTAATATATATATAATTATATATGTCATTTGGCCGAACTGTAGATTTTTACGAATAAAATAACAATTAATAATATATTATTTTTTTAAACTATTTTATGTCAATTTTGACACTATTTGGTAATTGATTGATATGAAAATCATAACAGAATGATTAGTTCGAAAAAAGTTAATTAAATCAAAACTAACATGTCAAACTAACCTATAAAATTATTTATGTTTATAAAAAGTCTCAAATTACATTTATTTGGGTATTTATAACATCAATTATGTCAATATTTCATTAATAAGATAATTACAGTATCATTTTTGTGTCATAAATAATTATATTATTTAATGTCTACAAATTATAAAAAAATACCATTATGTAGGAAATCTTTTTATCTTTCTTATTAATATTTATACTCGAATTTATCATATGTATAACCATATATTAAAAATGATTTACTTATTAAATATTGATTTTAACTATTTTAACCCTTCTTTAAATAAATTAATATTAAATGTCCTAATCTAATCCAAGTGGGCCTAAATGGTCATATTTTATTCCTAAGTTTGTTTTTGGTCGAATTAAACTTATCCAATAAAAAATAGGACATGTGTTAGGGTAATAATAATATCATTTTTACCATTAATTATCCTATTTACTTTTAATCATGGTAAATAAAAGTAAAAAGTTATTATTCCCCAAAAATTATTTTCATCTCATTGAACCACATTTTAGTATTTGATATTAACAATGTTTCTAGGATTTTTGATATTCAATTCACAGAAGTGGTAAAATATAATTTAAATTTAAAAAGGTCAATTTTTTTAGTACGACTAAGTGGTTTCACTATTCATCGAAAATTGATGTTTTTTTCAAAAAATACCAAAAATTCAGCCATTTCAATATTTGATATTCCGAATTAAAAATTGATGTATTTTTTCCAAATTAATAACATATAAGTGGAATTAATTAATTTTAAATTTAATTCCCGTTATGAAAAAAATAGCGTGTTTTTAATAAACAAAAACAATCAAAAGATTGATCCTTGTTTATATCCAATTTCAAAGAAAAATTAATTCCAATGAACAAAATTGGATTAAATGGTAAAAATATATTCTAATTAAACATTAAGACCAATTAAAATGATAATATAACCATATAAATTATTGTGATGAAAAAAGTTGTTTTTAATTAAAATAAAGTTTGTTTTTAATATTCATTAAAATATGAAAGTGATCAGAATAATATAAAAAATTTATCCAAAGTAAATTTTTATATCCTGATTCCAAAGAAGAATTTTATTTTGTCAAATTTAACTTATATACATGTCAGAAACAAGATTTATGGTGGGTGCGTCATCAAAAGGCGGGAAAACTGTAATTTTTTAAAAATACATATTTTACACGAAAAAATTGTTTCGTTCTCATACCATATTCTAGAAAATGTGTAAGATGAATAATAATGTTATAAAATTCAAAAAGTATTTAATACTATTCATAATGTCTATTCCATAATAATATTATAACAATATATCGTTGTTTAGTGAAACCTGGTATTGTGTACAACACATGCTATCGAGGAAGGTCACGATTGCGTGTAATGCAAGCCAAGTCAGGGTTGCGTGTTGGGCAAGACTCCTCCATTGTTTCGTATAACATAATCCAACCATATTTTATTTATACATTGAATATATATATATATACATTCAATGATTCGTAGAATAACTACTATCAAAATTGTGTGTAACATGATCCAAGAATAGTGTTGTGTATACTGCAAGCTCATACGATGTTGCGTATAGCGCAAGGCAATCTTGTTATAGCTTACAACACAAGACATCAAATAAATTAAATGAATATTTTTCATAAAATCTCGGGGTGTTACATTCTACCCCCCTTAAAATTAATTTTCCCTCGAAATTCGTCGGGGTTATAAATCGTTTACTATTTATAGAAACCCACATCGTAAAAAGGAATACTAAAACATAATTTTAAAAACTAAAGTATGAAATTTAACAATTACCCAATGTATCCCATCACTGGGTTTCCATATAGGAGAACATAGGTGAAAATATGGATATGGAAGAAAAATCTATCCATCATGTTTTGATGGATAGTGGTAGAGAACATGGCTATGAAAAAGCTTTCAATCACAAAGCCATTGATTTGTGATGATCTAAGGTACCATATGATTCATCGGATATAAGGGCACCAAGAATTTTTTTTTGGTTTTCATGATCATTTCCCTAAAGTTGATGAAATTTGAATTAGAAGAAATACTTTCGTGATTTTGGTACAGTCTCACCGTTGGTCGTTCTTTCGACAATTTCCACTTCATCTCTTAAAGAAATAAAGTTGAATTTTTCATTCGTGAAGTGTTAGCAGATCATGTGATAGAATGATGGGTCATTCCATCTGTCTCAAACAAAATGTTATAAAAGTTATCAAAAATACATAAGTCCATCTATAGTGTGATTAATAATATATGGTTCCTAAAATGGACTCATATTTCATATATCATACTACTTAATATAAAAAAACTAGTTTCTACTAAACAAGGACTTCCTGTAGGCCAGTGGTAGGTGATAAAGGCTAGTCGCACTTCAGTTGTGGGTTCGATTCCCACAGCCTTTTCCGACGCGATGGGCTGTCTCCCATCCTGTAGGTTGTCCTTTTTCTAAAACTACATTACAATGACATCCCATTAATAAAATCGAAAAAACTTCTATCCTTAAACAATACTAACTTATTCCCAACATAATCCATTCCAATATTTAGGCTTATCCATAATACTGCAGTCCACTCTCATATTATAGTGAAAATGATTACCAGATATTTCATATAACAAGCATGTTAATACCATCATTGATCCCCATATATCATAATATATGTCTTGTTGGTCACATTCCAAACATTCTAAAGCCCTAATCATGTATTCTCTTGAAAAAAAATAAATACCCATTGAACCTTAGTGAAAACATGAATGCAGTTAAAAGTTAACACTTTCCACATACCAAAACCCCAAAATTCTATATACTCAAACCATGATATCACTTAGTGCTTATATCAATCATGAGCTCATGAATACTTTCAAAGATTTCATTTTCTCCTTATCCATTCATTATGCGCATATCATCTACTTTCTAAAATATTTTAATCACTTTTCATGGTTATCGGTACCATAAAATTATTGAAAACCACAATAGACTAATACAAAAATATTCTAATACACCATAAAAGTACCTCAACAACATTATTCTTGAATACCAATACAAAAACACATAAATCCATCCTATTCAATGATTGTCATGAAATAAGTCATTCCTTGATTTAGAAGTAACTTTTTAGGTCAGGGCATTGAGTTGGGTAATGCCCATGTTCTCCACAAATAAGACATTGAACTCCATAACAGTCTGTCACTCTATGACCCTTTTCTCCACACAGATAACATCTTTCCCTCCATTTGAGTTATTCCTTAAGGTTCTTCTTCCTTTTTTTAGAAATCTCAATCTTCCTTTCTTTATGCTCTTCAACATGAGAACATGCATAAAAGTCTACCTTCCTCTTATTTTATGAAGTAGGTATACCACTAAATTTCACCTTGTTAATCATATATCGCGATGAATGATTCAGCATAATCACAATATCTTTCTCTCTAGGCATTACACAATTTTGTTTCTCATAGTCACCATTTTGTCCATTGGATTCAATGTTAACCGAATTCCTTCTGGTTCCCTCCATTGACTAAAACCCAAAAAGAATTCTGTGAGAGGAAAAAATCATGCTATGGAAAACAACATAATAAAGGGGGATTACCTTCAATATCTAACTTCTTAGGTTTAATTCTAAGATCATTACCATAATTCTAGGACTATAACCTATACTTATACTTAACCTTAGGGACATCCCTAGACATACCTTAGAAATATGTCTAGGGATCTCACTAAAGTTCTCGCATCCTAGTTTCCATAGGTTGACTAAACCTTTCCTCTGATACCAACTGTAGATACCCAAAGCTTGACTTATATGAACATTACATTACTTTTGCGGAATAATTAATACATTACAAAAATAGACAGACAAGGACTGTAATAGTTTAGTGTCTTTGGAAACTCGGAATATAATCTTCTAATCGTGGTGAAAGATCTTCAATATCTCCCATAACATTCTTCCTCCTTTTTTTCTTACCTAAAACCTTTCTTTATATCCTGGGGAAAAGAAAACATAAAATGGGTGAGCTCAAATGCTCAGTAAGGTTAAGCATAGAGAACATAAAACAATCCGTAGACATTTGAATGTAAAAAAACATGAGTATAAAATCTAAACATCAAAAATCTTGAGCAATGACATAAAACATGGTAGTAAGTAAGGCATAGATCATGAAGAAACATTAATCATGATAAATTATCATGGGAATAAAACATGTAATTCTGGATACTATTAAGCACATGAAATGATTTCCATAGTAGCCAAGGCATTTCTACCAAGACCATCTTAGTGGACAAAGTCCCTTTCTGAATCGAGTTCACTCCTTGTTCCAGTCCTGTAACACTGAACCAGATTAACTTACTGTTCCATCCATGTCTATATCATGAGATATAAATCATTACCCAATGCATTGGATGAAGATATAGGTCCCACCCTTCTCATAATGAAATCATTCTTACTTGTGCCACAAAATAAACATACATCATTCTTAATAACCCAACGAATAAAAATGGGTTTCATAAACATCATCACATCATCACATAATCCATATAAAATAAATGGATATCATTTCATAATAAGAAAAGTGAAACCATGTAAATAATAGAGACGTGATACTTGAAACATACACATATGAAATAATGTCATCATAGATGAAAATGGTTTTGATAAAACACTTGAAATGAAATCTTGAGGAAAATATCCTTTTTTCTTCAAAATCATTTTATTTTCACAAAATGTCATGAAATTTTAAAAGAAAAGGATTTTGTTGAAAATTGTAATGAAATATTTTGGTGGTAGCTTCATGAAAATAAGGCTTTATAAAACCGTAAAAATCCTTTCATGCCGTATACGTTTAAAAAACATTCTTCTCATACTTTTGTCGGAAAAGTGAAAAAGTACCTTGTAGGGTAAATAAAAGAAATATTCCATCCATGGGGTAAAAGTCAAAATGGGTAAAAGGACTTTAAACAAACATGAATACACTTTTATAAAACATGTACATGGATGATAGCAATAACCCCAGTTAATACTTACGAATAAGAAATCTCGGATAAAAATGAGATTTGTAAAATTATCCCTTACCTTAGGTCTGATATGCTTTGTACGTATCCGAACCCCCTATATAATGATTTAAATCAAGTAATTGACTTATTAAAGAATCATTTTCATTGTTATTATATCATATATGTTTAATTTATGAGTTTATATCACCCATTCTTTTAAAAATTCCATGTTAAAGCAGCGTTTTGGGTAATATCATTTTATTTATCGTATGTGTTTCGACTTGTCATTCTTGATATTATTACTTATATCCTGATTTACATAATTCCATAATTTAAAACATGATTTATATATAATATATACTCATAATATACATATATATATTATAGATCGATAAAAGCAATGAAATACACCGTTCATGGTGATGGTAGACCGTACGTACGCATAACATTATTTTCATTTACTTATAGAATTGAATGAAACTAAATAGATGTAATACATATATATATATATATAAATAAATCCCATATAATTATTATTTCATATATTTAATTATTATTCATTATATAAACTTTATGATCATTCATGTATGGTTAGCATTGAGAATGAATCTCATCGCGTCGTGGAGACGGTAGTCCGTACGTACGCATGAGCGATGATATCGTTCCCATAATTATTGAATAGAATTGGAGTGTATGGTATAATATATCAGAATCAGTATGATGTTATAATAACCTTATATATTTATTCTTTTCACCATTATACCCATCCATGTACGGTGTTGGTGGAAAAATAGATTTCACTACGACATGGAGACGGTATTCCGTATGTACGCACGCGTGGTGATTTTGTTTTCCGTAGGATGGATAGATGGTGAAATAGGGTTTTTTAATACCTATAATATCATATCATTATATGAGTTATACTGATGTTATTACTTCATAATGAAACAACTAAAGAAGAAGAAGTGGAAGAAGAAATAGAGTTGAAAGAATCGGTAACTGACATTACCTCTTCTTTGAAGAGCCTCTTAGAGACCTCCTCTTAGGGCAATAAAATTGGTCTTAGAAGAAGACCAGAACCTATAGTATGTTTCTATTGAAGTGGAGAAGATAATTTCCCAGGGTTTGGCCGATATTGAAGGCTCAACGTGGTGTGAGGAACAGAGGGAGGAGGTGCCCTTTTATAAGGGAGGAGAGGGGCACATTTGGAAAAACAAAAAATATTATTTTATTATAAAGTCATATTCGGTTTTTAATAGCTTGAAATTGATTTATTTTAAATATAATGTTGGTATGGGTCTAAATCATCTCTTTCAATGTAATTTATACAAGTTTAGGTTTCTATTTTAACCATATCATTTAGATTTAGCCTTAAGTTAAATAATTTTACTTTTACCGTGTCTTCTTGTTTTCTTACACTATAAGGTTAATAAACATACTATAACAAGCCAAACGTACCACAAGACGTTTATTATTAATATATATAACCTTATCTAAGTCATTTTGCAGAACCTCAGATTTTTAGGAATAAAATAACAATTAGTAATATAATATTTGTTTTAAAAGCTATTTTATGTCAATTTTGACACTATTTGGTAATTGATTTTTGTGAGAATCATAACAGAATTATTAGTTCAAAAAATGTTAAATAAATCAAAACTAACATGTCATATTAACCTATAAAATTACTGAAATTCATAAAAAGGCTCAGATTATAATTATTTGGGTTTTTATAACATCAATTATATCAATATTTAATTAATAAGATAATCTGTGCATAATCTTTGTGTCATAAATAAATTAAATTATTTAATGTCTAAAAATTATAAATAAAATACCATTATGTAGAAAATCATTTTATATTTCTAATTAATATTTATAGTCGAATTTATCATATGTATAACCTTATATTAAAAGTGATTTACTTATTAAACTTTGATTTTAACTATTTTAACCCTTCTTTAAATAAATTAATATTAAATGTCCTAATCTAATCCAAGTGGGCCAAAATGGACATATTTTATTCCTAAGGTTTTTTTGGTCGAATTTAACTTATCCAATAGAATTAGGACATGTGTTAGGGTAATAATAATATCATTTTACCCTTCATTATCCTATTTACATTTAACCGTGGTAAATAAAAGTAAAAACTTACTATTCAGCAAAAATTATTTTCATCTCATTGAACCACATTTTAGACCTTTATATTAACCATGTCTCTCAATTTTTTGTAATCTAATTCACAGAAGTGGTAAAATTTAATTTAAATTAAAAAAAGTCAGTTTATTAACTACCATTAAGTGGTATCACTATTCATCAAAAATTGATGTTTTTTCAGAAAAATACCGAAAATTCAGCCTAAGCATTATTTGATATTCCAAATTAAAAATTGATGTATATTTTTCAAAATTCATAACATATAAGTTTCATTAATTAATTTTAAATTTAATTCCCGTTAGAAATACAAATAGTGTGTTTTTAAGAAACAAAAACAATCAAAAGATTGATACTTTTTTATATCCAATTTCAAAGTGAAATTAATTCAAATGAACATCATTCTATTAAATGGTAAAAATATATTCTAATTAAACTTTAAAACCAATGAAAATGATAATCTAACCATATAAATTATTGTGATGAAAAAAGTTGTTTTTAATTAAAATATAGAATGTTTTTACTATTCATTAAAATAGGAAAGTTATCAGAATAATATGAAACATTTATCCAAAGTAAATTTTTATATCCTGATTCCAAAGAAGAATTTTATTTTATCAAATTTAATTTATATACATGTAAAAAACAAGATTTAAGGTGGGTGCATCATCAAAAGGCGGGAAAACTATAACTTTAGAAAAATACATATTTTACACGAAAAATTTATTTTATTCTCATACCATATTCTAGAAAATGTGTAAGATGAATAATAATGTTATAAAATTAAAAATGTAGTTAATAATATTCATAACGGCTATTCCATAATAATATTATAACAATATATCATTGTTTAGTGAAACCTGTTATTGCGTACAACACACGCTATCGAGGAAGGTCGCGATTCCGTGTAATGCAAGCCATGTCAGGGTTGCATGTTGTGCAAGACTCCTCCATTGTTTTATATAACAGAATCCAACCATATTTCATTTATAAATTGAATATATATATACACTAAATGTTTTGTAGAATAACTACTATCAAAATTGGGTGTAACATGATCCCAGGATATTGTTGTGTATATTGCAAGCTCATACGGTGTTGTGTATAGCGCAAGGCAATCTTGTTGTAGCTTACAACACAAGACATCAATGAAATTAAAAGAATATTTTTCATAAAATCTCGAGGTGTTTCAGAGCCCAATACTTTTCATCGATTGAACTTCGATCTGGATATCATCAGTTGTGTGTGAAGAAGGAAGACATTCTGAAGACGACATTTCCAACCAGGTACGGGCATTATGAGTTTACAGTAATGCCTTTTAGATTGACTAATGCACCCTCTGTATACATGGATCTAATGAATAAAGTTTTTAAGGAATATCTCGATGACATTTTAGTGATATTTATTGATGATATATTGGTATTCTCCAAATGCTAGGAAGATCATTAAAATCACTTTCGCATTATCTTGAAGACTCTTAGAAGACATGAATCATATGGGATGTTTAGCAGGTGCGAATTCTGGCTTCAGGAGATTTCTTTTCATGGACGTATTTTATCCAAGGATATAATCTTTGTTGATCCTTCTAAGGCAAAAGAAATCCAAAAATTTCCAGCACCTATGAGTATAACTGAGGTATGTAGTTTTATTGGTTTAGCGGGATATTATTGGTATTTTGTAAATATTTTTTCCCAATTGGCTACCCCATTAACCAATCTCATGCGTAAGGGGGTTAAATTTTTGTGGAAAAAAGAGTGTGAAGATTGTTTTGACGAACTGAATAGAAGATTAGTCAATTCTTATATATTGACTCTACCATCGGGGAATGATGGATTTGTCATTTATAGTGATGAATTGACGAAAGGACTTGGTTGTGTCCTTATACAGAATGATAGAGTTATTGCTTATGCATCACGACAACAAAAAATTCACGATCAATACTATCATACTCAGGATATTCAGTTAACAGCTATAATCATTGCTTTGATTATATGGAGACATTATCTCTATGGTCAGAATGTGAGATATATACCTATCACAAGAGTTTGAAGTATATTATCTCATAGAAATAACTCAAAATGAGTCAAATACGATGCCTTGAACTACTCAAGGATTATGATTTCATGATACACTACCACCCGGGGAGGGAAAATAAGGTGGAAGATTCTGTGAGTAGAAAAAATCATGGAGTTTTGAACAATATGGGAGTTGAAAAGGATCCTATATATATGGATTTAGTAAAGATGGGTATATTAATCACCATGGAAGGTAAAACATCAATACTTTTTCAAATGGTTGCCACACCATCTTTACTAGAAGGATAATGATTTCTCAGACTGGGGATGAAGAGTTTCAAAAGAAGATTAAAGCTGTGACTGATGGGAGATTGAGTGAAATTTTGTATGAAGATGGAATTTTGATATTTGGGAAGAGGCTTGGTGTTCCCGAGATACTTGATCTGAAAATGGAATTGTTAGATGATGCTCATAGCTCTAATTTCACAATACACTCTGGGAGCACCAAAATGTATAGATATTTGAAGGATCATTTTTGGTGGGACAACATGAAGAGGGATATCACTGATTTTGTGTCAAGATATATGGTTTTTCAAAAAGTGAAAGCTGTAAGGAAACTGCCTGGAGGAGTATTGCAACCTCATCCCATAACTGAGTGGAAATTGGAGAATATCACGATGGATGTTTTCATGGGACTACCAAATAATCCTAGAAGGAATGATGTAATATGGGTCATTGTTGATCGTCTTACCAAGTCCGCACATTTTTTGGCTATAAGAGATGATTTACCTCTTCAAAGTCTAGCAATAACATATATTAATAAAGTTTTATGACTTCATGGAGTACCATTATCAATTGTTTTTTATCGTGATCCTCGTTTTGCATAAATATTTTGTAAAAGTCTTCAAAATGCCTTGGATACTGAACTTCATTTGAACACTTCCTACCACCCACAAACTAATGGACAATCAGAATAGACTATTAAAACATTAGAAGATATGTTGAGATCATTCTCACATGACTTTCATAGTATGTGGGATCAATATTTACCTCTGGTAGAATTCTCTTATAACAATAGCTCTGATTCAAGTATTCAGATGGCTCCATATGAAGCGTTATATGAAAAGAGATGTCTCACACCAACCTGTTGGGATGATGATGGTAAATGAAAACTTGTTGGCCCAAAACTTTTGGAGGAAATGATGGAAAAGGTGATGGTAATTCAAAACCATATTAAACCAGCTCAAAGTAGGCCGAAGATCTATGTTGATAATTGATGGAAGGTTTTGGAATTTCAGGTAGGAGATCATGTTTTCTTGCATGTATCTCCATGAAAGGGTGTTATACGTTTCAGAAAGAAGGGTAAATTGAATCCCAGGTACATCCGACCGTCCGAAATCTTAGAACAAATTGTTGTTGTAGCTTACTGTTTGGAAATGCCACGAAGTCTCTCCAAAGTTCATGATGTGTTCCATGCATCACTGTTGTGAAAATACATGTCTGGCCTAATGCATGTACTCTCATCTGAGTTATTAGAAATGGAACCCAATCTATCTTATTGCGAAGAGCCTGTCAATGTTCCTGATACAAGAGAACAAGTACTAAGAAACCGGAGGACTCATCTGGTAAAATTTCTATAGAGAAATCATAAGATGGAAGAGGGGATGTGGGAACACGAGGAACTAATGATGAATAACCACTCGAGTCTTTTTATGCAGAAATACTCTACAAATTTCAAGTACAAATCTATTTGAAGGATGTGAGAATTTTTAACATTCCAAGCTTCCACGATACGCTTCTCTTCTACTAATACAACAGCGTGTGTTGTATGGAACTTCGAGTTCTAACACATCACAACTGATAAAACTAGCCGTTATGAATAATAATACCCACTTTTTGAAATTTCATAAATTTTATCTTTCAAAATGGACTTCATTTTTGTATTTGGAATATCGAAATAATCTTATGGTGAATTTTTGGTATTTTTATAAAAACATTCAATTTTTGATGAATAGTGAAAAACACAGAGTTATTGGTTAAAACAGATTTTTTAATTAAATAATAAAGTATTTTATTTAAATTTACTATAGGTAAAAATAGATACATAATACCTATAAATGATCAATGTAATTGATTAGAGTTTTTTATAATATGATTAGATATATGAAAATTTTATTGAACTTTTCACTGTCTTTTACCTATCTCCTATGAGAATTTGAAAATTCACATAAAACATAATTTTTCTATTTATGTGAGTGGAATTTCAAAAATCTGAGAGACACAGTTGATATCAGTAGGTAAAATTTTGTTCAATAAGAAGAAAATAATTTTTGGTTAATAGTAAATGTTTATTTGTATTTACCACGGTTAAAAGTAAATAAGGTAATTAAGGGTAAAAATGATATTATTATTACCCTTACACATGTCCTAATTCTATTGGATAAGTATAATTCGACAAAAATCAACCTTAGGAATGAAATATGAACATTTTTGTTCAACTTATATTAGATTATAACATTTATTATTATTTAATTCAATGAAGAGTTAAAAGAGTTAAAATAAATGTTTAATAACTAAAACCTTATTAATATAGGGTTGTACATAACATAATTAGACTATAAATATTAATTATAAAGATAAAAATATTTCCTACATAATTTTATTTTATTTATATTTTTAAGACATTAAATAATATAATTTATTTATGACACATTGATGATGCAGTAATTACCTAATTAATGAAATATTAAAATAAGTGACATTATAAATATCCAAATAAATGTAATTTGAGATTTTTTATGAATTACAATAATTTTATAGGTCAATATGACAAATTAGGGTTGGTTATATGATTTTTTTGAAGTAATAATGATGTTATGAATTTAGAAAAAACAAAATACCAAAGAGTGTCACAATTGACATAAAAGTGTTTTTAAAAGAAATATTATATTATTAATTGATATTTTATTCCTAAAAATCTTAGGTTCGGAAAAAATACTTATATAATGATAGGTTACTCATTAATGAATCACTTGAGGTTCTCTTAGATGTATATAGTATGTTTATTTACCATTTAATATAAAAATACAAAGAGACATCATAAATGTCAAACTATTTGAATAAAAGTTAAATCTAAATGAGAAGTTGAAAATAGTGACTCAAACTATTCTAAAACGTATTGGTTGAGTGGGTTACGACCCATCCCCACCTCACCCATTACATAATCCATTTTGGAGTGATTAGAAACCAAAAATTATTTTATTATAAAATAATATTTATAGTTTTTCCTAAGGTGCCCCTCACCCCTCTTATAAAAGGGCACTCCCCCTTCTTTATAATTCACACCATTAAAGCCATTTGGAAAGGCAAAACTCTGCCCAAATACCCTTTCAACAGTCTCCCCTTTATACTAAAGGCCTTCATTTAGTCATAAATCCATCTTATGGATCCATTTTGATCAAATCAAAAGGAAAAACCCGAAGAAGATGTAAATATCTCAGCACCTTTTTCAAGTTTCTTTCTTCTTCCACTTCCTTTTTCTTTGTTGTTTACATTCTACAATAATTAATCCAGTATCTTCTATATAATTTTGTGTTATTATAAAAATGGTACATCCAAATTCATTTTTCTATCAACCCTTTGAATGACATGTCACCATACGTGTGTACGTACGACTTACCATCTCCATGTCCTGGTGTAATTGTTATTCAATAAATTATTATATGGATGGGTATAACAATGATGTTTAATTGATGTTAATAATAAATATAACATTATAATGATTATTTATATATGATATAATATCCAATTAAATATTATTTTAATATCAAAAAAAATGATATTATCGCTCATACGTACGTACAGATTACCGTCTCCACGAACGCGATGAGATTCATTTTGCATAGTGTCCATTGAAGACTATTTTTAATTTGATGATTAAAAATAATTTTTAAGGACTTGATATAATTTTGAATATGAATAATATACAACCTATCCATAACAAATACAGCTTCTGTAACAAAACATATAAAAGAAAACTCATAAGCGAACACCCGAAACGATGAAAATACTAAAATATTATTAACAAAGGAATATTAAAAGATCCTATATGATATAATATTAATGTATATGATTCATGTATATTTTAATAACAACTTTTTCACCATTATATAGGAGGTTATCCTACCCTCGAACAAGGAAAAGTACAAGTTAACAGTTAATTTTACAATCTCTTTACTATCTGAGGTTGTTTTACGTAAGTATCTAATGGGACCTCTTTATCATCCACATCCATATTTCTTAAAAATCCGTTTCGAAATTTTTTTACTATTTACTAGACAATGGGTTAAATTCATTTATACCCTAATATTTTTTTAAAAAAAATCTTTTCGTCGTTTTCAAAACAAGGTACTTTTTGACCTTTTCGGCAATTTTAAGGTAAGAATGTTTTTTTAACTTATACGGCGGGTGTGGATATTTTATGCCATTATAACATCATCAAATAATACCATACTATATTATAAAAATATTTTCAAAATAAATGTTTTCTTTATAATTAAGTTACTCTTAAATGATTTTAAAATAGAAAGATATATTTCTCTAGAAAAGGTTTTTATTTCATCTATGTCAACATCCATTGGTGGATTTTAGGTTTATAGGATGTCGATTTATTATGATACAAAACATTCATATTGTATTGAAGGTTCTGTGATATGTTTGACTATGGATGTGCTATTTTTATACCATCCAGTGTTTATGGTTAATTTATTGATATTTTGTATGCTATTTTTAATACAAATGTTTATGTTATATTTCAACCATTTAATATGATGAATCTATTGGACTTAGTAAGTGATGGGTGGAGCTTGCTATAGCTCCTCGATGCATCAGTTGGTATCATGAGGCAACCAGTCATGGAATTGTTCTAGGCATTTCCCAATTTGATATATGGTTTTGGCCGAGACCTTAATGATTTTTAGATGTCTTGGACGAGGCCTTGACAAAATGATTCAGAATGATCGACATTATATGTTCCCTGATTATGAAAATAATATTGATGGTTCATGTGTTCATTCGACTAGTATAATACCCATGATTATTTTTTATTACGACATTAATTACTCATCTCATATTCCTGCAATAAAAGTATTCATGTTTATTATTGGTGAAGACAAGTGGTTTCAATTATTCACCATGCCTAATATTTATGTTATCTTCGGTTGTATTGCTTACCCTTACTGAGTGTTTGAGCTCACCCCTTTCTTATGTTTCATTTTTGCAGGATATGAAGAAGTTAGTTATGAGTGACTTGAAGGAATAATCTTGGATGCATGGATGTTCTTAATAAAATAAATTTGTGTTGTATTTCTTTTCAATTTGTAATGATGAACTTATGTATGAATCTTGGTTCCAATAATACTAAACTGATCGGTCTTTCAAGAAATGATTTCCTTGTCATCATGCCAATGTAATCTAAAAATGAACCGACTCTGCGTAACTGGGGTCGGGGCATTACACGCACCGACTTATTTTATGTCATGCCTAGGGAAAATACCAGATTTCTAACCTAATAGTGGTCTCAAATTTCCATTATAATCAACTATTTAAGATATATACATTTTCTTTAGTTAACCATGTGTGCGTAATATAAAAACACGTAAAATATTTATAAAATTAATTCCGTGCACACCGGACATAGGAATTGCATGTTGTCTTAGCGCCCAACTCTAGAAATATTATTAGAAATATTTCATAATCTTATTAGGAAAAAACCAGGTCTCTACTTTATTTCATCCTTCAATATTTTCTTCCCTGAAAAGCAAAACTAGTGAAACAACTCATGATACCATACTCGGGCTTTGCTCTCTCGTTCCCAAGGAAACTTGTTCGTTTCTGCGCTGCCAAAGAATGTGGACAAAAGGGATGATCCACCCTTATAAGACATTCTTTAGTTGATGACATGTGTAGGACCCCACATGTATCTCATTAGTTGAGACATGTGGAAAGCATCGAGTTCCCACTCCAACTATTTGGGGTAAGGTAAGGCGGTATGCAACCACGTCATGTCCTTGCAGAGTCTCGAATGACCTAATAGAGATCTGGGGATAGTTTTCCTCCCCAGCCGAACCTCTACATCCCATGTCACAACTGGAATCATTGTTTTTTCTAGGATAGGGTCTCGTGATTCCCTCCTTTCGAATGTCCATATGGTGAAACACCCAAGGATACCTGGTCCCACATGGTTTCACAGTCGGCACATCACAACCGAGACTCCCTTACATGCTCGAGATGCAAAGGAGCCAACACCATCAACTGAATAAAGGTCGTACCCTACTTCTCTACAGGGGCCAGCTGTAGGGAAGTTAACTATTCTGAAACATCCCACACTAGGTGATTTTTGGACTTCTCACACTTTGTTCTTAGGGAATAGGCTACCCAACTGCACCTCGAGTGCACAAGTCAGCGGGAATATTACACCATGCTTCTGTGGCACTGTATGGGACCCATATGACCATGTGCCTGAGACTGATCCTGAGATGATCTCCTACGTTGAGATATCGTCGTCTGGTGTCTACTAGTTGCAACAGATGTCTCAGCTCTGCTGCACTGACTGCCGCAACCAGGTGTACGAAGTTCTTTTGAAAAAAAGCTCTTTGTCGCCAACACTTGCTCCATCACCCCTCCATAAGTAGGGATTCATAAAGGTGCAATGATATCACCAATCTCTCTATGGAGTCCCTGTTCAAACCTCAGTGTTTGGAAGTAACCGTTATAGATCATACCCAGAGAGTAGTGTGCAAGGTCTGTGAACCATGTCGCATACTCAGTCACCGTCATCCCTCCAATATTTAACTATAGGAGCTCCTAAAGTTGAAGGGAGCGCATGTAGGAGGGGTATAACGCCTCATGAAACCACTTCTAGAATTTGTCCCATGATAGTGAAAACTGATCGTGTATTTGAGTAACCAAGATCCACTAATGCCGAAATTCTCGAGGGAAATGGTCGGCTGCCAAAGCCACCATCTGATCTTCCAGCATTTGTTCAATCTTAAAGAGGTGGACCACCAACTCTAGCCAAACCTTCGATGTACGATAGTTTGGAATATCAAAGAACCTCAGTGGGATCTGGCGCTGGAACTTGTGAAGTGTGCCTAACCTGTGCACGTCCTCATCCCAATATGTTGGTGATATATACTACTCAAAAATTAGGAGTACTGCTACCTACCCACTCGGGGAAAAGGGTTAGCATGATGGGGCCTGAACTTAGGCCTAGTTGCTCACAAAATCATCGCCACGAACCATAGCTAGTATACTGGATGACTGTCATCACAGAGACATCCTAAATGTTATCAAGGAGTACCGCAGTTGGATGAAAATTAATATATATATCAACAAATAGGGGAGCTGACTCAAGATGGACAGTCAAATACTGAATCATATATGATGCATGTACCATTTTTTCATGCAACAGGTGTCTCAGGGTGTCGAGTCGACAAGCAGGTAATTCGGGTCATGGTGAAAGGATACGATAGCCGTCTGTAACATCACTTGAGTCTCTGGCCTGAGAGACGATTTTGAGACACATCTACACTGTTCACCTAAACCCAACCAAGACCATTTTAGGGAAACGTCCAAAAAACGTCCAAATGGTCAAACCACTATTGATACCACTTTTTCATGACCCAAACTTACCGGTCTTCATCCGAAAATACCCCAGGACCACCTCCACAGGCCAGGGGATGGCGACTGGTGACGAAGGCATAATGATCTCTGGGAGGCCTTCACCTAAGTACCTATATGCACACACACATAGCCTAATCAATGTAGAAGTGAAGAGTAAAAATATTACCAAAGGATATACAACTATAACCCAACTACAATCATGAATCAACTTATAAATAGAACAAGTAAAGTGCTGGAAAGTATTGACAAGATAACTGAGCAGAAAAATGGAAAAACACGTGCCCAACCCGAAATGTGCCACAACTCGGGAACATGAAAATAAATGTAAACAACTGGTGAGTCTCAAACCTCAAAGTCCTACTACAACCACTGAAAGCAGCCCAAGCTCATGTATCCTCTATGCTCCTTCGTAGTCTCGATCGACTTGTATATCGTCAGTAAAGGCAAACCCAGTGCGGAAAAAGCCCAAGCAAGGGTGAGTATAAAGATACTCAATAGGATTGTCAGGAACAGTCCCTCGGGGCCTGTATCGTGACAACCCCATGCCCGCCTTCCATAGGCCAGAGGCTGGCGAGTAGCACCAAAGGAGTATTTCCCTAGAACTGGGAAGGAATTGCCTTTATAAAACGTTAACACACACACAACCATAGAACAAGCAGAAGCAAACACTATGTAAAGAAGTATAACAAGTGTGTTGAAGGTACAAAGGGGGCTGAAATACAAGCCCAACAGAAAATTACAGCTACAAATGAACGAAAGTACAACTGTAAAGAAAGGCAGCTGGAAGATGTAAGAATCTCTTAAATCGTCCTTCGGGTTCCTACCTGAAGGGTAGGTATGATTTCCTCCTTAGCACTCTGCATCTATCGGTCCGCTCCCTATTCTATCACACCGAGTGTCCACATATAGGTACCATCCAGTCCTCATACAGTCGACCTCAGTCAGTGTTGTCCATCGTCTGCATCCAACACAACGAGGTGCGTGCATAGCCCATGCAGGGGTGAGTATAATGAAACTCAATAGGGACCTCGAGATCCTTAAGGTCTCACAAAATCCAATAAGGATAAACCACAAAGAAAGATCTCAACAGATAACCTTTAGATAGGTATATTACCATACATATACCTATGTTATCAAGTAACCAATCTCAATCATGAGGAAAACACAAAGGTGATTGACTCAGCTCAAACCAGGAATTTCATTATCGAAATCACAACTGCGGCTGAATTCTTCCTCTATCAAGTACAGAGGACTTGTCATGACTCCAAGGAGCTACTCACTAACCAGAGACTGCTGAGGTACTCCTCCTGTCGAGTACAGCATGTATTCTACCAAACCATGTGCTACGTCCACCGTGGGTCTTTGGCCAAACCGGGAGCTCCATCTACTGGGCTATTTGAATCACTCCGATTCGAATCGGTCCAGCATTCGTCAGGTCTAGAGCTACTAGGTCTCTGCACTCCTAACGCTTGTCTCCGGGAGGGTCTGCACCACGAGCTATTGGTCGATTCTTAAAAGTGTCATGTAATATCACGTGGAAGTATCTCAAAGTATCGCTTTGTCATAGGGGTCTCATCGCATCAAACGGTGCATCAAACGGACGCCTGGTCTTAGAGTTATTAGCATTTCTGTTCCAGGGGCCCTGTTGGATTTCGGGAACAATACAACCCGGACATACTCAAACAACATCCGAATCTTGTTTGGAGTATTCCAAAAGGTTCGTCTAATCAATAGTAATCCAACGTAGTCGACGACACGTCAATCAGACATCTGATCCTTAAGTTATAAGCATTTCTGCTCTGAGGGCCCTGTTAGAATTACGTTCTTTCCAAACCCGACCATTTTCCAAAGCCATACAAAACTCACTTAGAGTATCACAGAAGGACCGCCTCTTCATGAGGGTCCTAGTTCCACAGACGGTGTGTCGATCAGACGGGTGGTCTTCATGTTATTCGCATTTAAATAAAAACGGGCCCGACCCGTTAAACCCAGTGGGCTAGCGGGTCACGTCAATCCAGAGTTGGTGGGTCCGACCCGTCAGGGGGACAGACCGGCCCATTAAAACATGCTATCTAACTAGAAGGGCGCGGCCTGGTGAGGCATGGCCCGACCCAGCAGGGTGCGGCTCAGCCCGACATGGCGCGGCCCGGCCGGCCATGACTTGGCTGGCTGGCCGAGCGGCTCAGCCCGAATTGGCCGAGAAGTCCGGGGGGGGGGGGGGGGTGGCCCCCCGGCTGCCGGAACCGGTGGCACCAAGTGGTGCTACCCTCCCAAACATGTCGACAGAAGCCGACTGTCCTTCTTCGTGCAAGTGGCACTCTCGGGCGGGCCGTGGTTCGTCCAACGCGGCACCCTAGTGTCGTGGCCTTCCTTCGCCCGGCCGGTCGACGAGCCGACCAGTTCATCCACCGAATTAGCCCGCCCTTTACGGGCCGCAGTTCTATTTAGCATAGTGTCATGGTGCTCCACGGTTCCTCCCTCCGACCCGGCCGGCTATAGTCGGCCGGTTCTTTCCCGGTCGAGCGGGCCGCAGTTCTTCCGCATGCGGACAGTGCATGGCCGCCGCTTCTCCCATCACCGCCTCTTCAATTATTGAATTAAAAGAACAAGAATCGCCGGAGGGTCGTCGGGTCATGTGCGTTCGGCCCGCACCCTCCGGGTAATGTGGTAACAGTTTGACAAAGACAATCAAATTTTTAAAATGTAGAACAAGACCTATTTTAATCCATTAAAATGGAACATAATCCACCTACCTCACAAAGATGGCGCACGTCATCGAACCGTGGAAGACGAACGTCGCGGTGGTCGGACATCGCGGAAGAACGATGTCGATTTCATTGACGTCATAGAAATATTTGTCGTCATCGGTGACGTTCCCCGCAGCGTTGTCTCCTCTCTTAACGCGGAGGAAAAAAGAAGAGAAGGAACGTCGTCGGTGACTTCGTGTTCTTTGTTGGATTTGTTCTTCGTTGAAGGTTGGTGTTTATAGTTGGAGAAGAACACTACCTTCTAAATCCTATCAAGAGCTCTCCCACCAATATTGCAAACCCAAAATGAAACAATATGCTTCTCAAAATATTACCATGCCTTTCGAATTAATCCAGATGAATCAATTAATTAAGGGTTCTCACTTAATTAAATTGATGAGGTTGGCACATTAATGAGGGGAGGGTGAAATGTGGGGAGGCTCCACAAAAATAAAGGAGAGGGAGTTGTTGAAAAATAAACAAGGGTAGTTAAATTGGGGAGTTTAAGGGAGGATTAAGTGAGATGAAAGGTTGGGGATCATGTGGGCCCCAACTCAAAAATATCCACACAAGGGAAGTTATGTGGGGGTGGGCCCCACTATTAACTTCCCCATGTAGGATTTAACCACCAAGGTGAATAATCTTTTTCTGAAAAATTTTATTTAACTTTTTAATTAAACACAAATTTTTATCATTCAACCTGCATAAAACACATATGTGGTTAAGGACCCCTTAAGAAAATATCGGCGATGCGAGTTCATTGGTGCCCTAGGATTTCAATTCCGAGCACTGGTTCAAAAGATAAAAAAACCTGCATGTATGTTTACTGAATGTACCCGAAAAAAACATCGGAAATTGATTTCGAGCACACCAAGCCTCAGAATCAAATGCCGTCAGAAGCCACCGACTGGTAAAATCCCAATGAAATTAAGAAAGGATTTTCCTTGAAATTTACAGTTCCTTACATTACTCCCACCTCAGGTCTTTACTTCCACGTAATGCTACAACACACAATAGGGAAACAAAAGAGGGGGTACTGAGCACGCATCTGAGCTTCCCGCTCCCATGTGCTCTCCTAGAGGTTCCTGTGATGCCAGCAAACGGGTCCCAGAGGAATCGACCATCCACGCAAGACCCACTCCTGTCGATCCTCAATCTACACTGGAACCTCTGTGAATGTTTCCCAATCATTGATGTCTAGCTCCCCATGGTCGAAGGTCATGAAAGTACCTCCTCCGCTAAGATACGTGGAAGACGTCATGCACTCAGTGCAACTGAGGTGGAAAGTCCAGGCAGTACGCCACCTCTCCAACTCTGCTGGTGATGTGGAGGAGTCACTCTAGATAGGTTGCACCATCCCTATCCACAAAGGATATCTGGAACGCGGCCAGTTACTATGTCACCTCTCCTAGAAGCTGAATACCAGTCCTGCTGCTGAGAACATCTGCCACAACGTTCCCCTTCCCAGGTATATAACCTATCTTGAATTCATAGTCCTGGAGGAACTGAATTCTCAGAACTCTTGCTGCCATGAGGGTAAGGCTAGCCGACTCAATAGCGATCAGACACACCCTCCTAAGCATGAGTTTATCCTGTGCTGCCTGGGTTTCCATTTTTTATGACCAAGGAAAAACCCCATCCCAACATTATAGTTAAACCACAACCCACTTTCCTAATATAGTCAATCTGTGTATGAACTATGGCTGCCCAGCCCATACCCAAACTAACATCGTAAGACCTTGACGCTGCCACAAAGAGGTTCCAACCTAAACTCTCACCTCAAGGGTCAGATCACACCATTATCATAAGTTTGATTATTGATTCTCCTCCAAAAGGTATCTCCAGACATGAGGGTCAAGTCAACGACTTAACAGGAAACTCTAGGTCTGGGACATGATTCGTGGAAGTAAGGAATGATTCGTATCAATTTCTATTGATACGGAAACTAGTAATAGACACATACAGTACCACGAATCTTCCCTAGAGCCTTTCGTTCGCACACCTTCACCGTATACAGCTACTCTCTTTCCCTTTAATCCTTCTCCTTGAGCTTGGAGGAGACTACAAAGGAAGGTGGTTTTAACATTTCGAAATGTACACCACCACATGTTGCTCTCCTAGCTCTGCTTCCCCATCTACTATCCTGCAGATTCATCTCTCCCTGTCACATCCTCTTCCCAAAACTTCTTACACACCCAAGTCTCTGAGACTGGTGCCATTTTTTGTTTTCCTGCAGCTAACATTCACTTGATGTATCCACTTAGCCAAAGAAAATTCAACCACAAAGGTTCTCTCTAGCACCCTAGCATAAGTATGAAGAGGAAAAGCGTTGGATCAGATGTCCTTTAGACTTTCCACACTCTGTGGTCCGAGCTATAAAGCACTGATCAAACCGTATTCATCAAGTACCAGGAACTATCAGTACGCCTCGATGAATATTCTACTACCGACATGTTGTCCTGTCGAAGCTGTGTAAGTTATAAAAAACTCTCAACCACCTCCTCAAACCAGTCCTCATCCGCCTGTGAGTCGGGCTCACCTCGGATCCTGAGGGATATCTGATGCTGATACATGTGTAAGGCACTAATCCTACAAGTGTCATCTACTAGTACCGCTGGTTAAAACTAATTACCAACAGGCAGTGATATAGCCGGTACACTACCCGAAAGTACTATCTCAGCTATTGGTCTACGTACTAAAGCTTCATCACTATGCGGACCAACCTCATGGTCACTCACTGGAAAACACCAGTAGAGAAGATCATCATCTGCTCCACTAGTGTCTAATCTAGGTGTAGAACTCTAGAAATCACCTCCAGCCAGTCCACTACTGCCTAGTAATATGTCTCACCTTGCAACCTCGGAGGCCTCTACTACTGGAAATCGTGCAACACGCTTAGTCGGTGCGCACCGTCTGCCAATGCGGATGGTGGTATCTGCTACCAAACGGGTGGTTGTGCTGCTGGTACACCACCTAATGTTCCATCATAGTAAGAGGGCCCTGCACCGGAGCCTCATCGCTCGGTGGGCCGTCATCAGGTACTCTCTCGGACCTCCAACTGACTATCTGCGTAGAGGCATCCTGAATAAATGCGACACAATCAAAAGACTATACCTGGTGAGCTGACCTGGTTTGATCTTACATAAATAATACTTTTTAAAACACACATGCAATTAGTGTTTTCGTGCAATGAGTCGGAAATTAGAAGTTAGGGTCCTGGATATGGATAGGTCAGCCACCGCACCAACACTGGACTACCTGAACTGAAAACCACACTCGGTACACTTAACACTATTTCTTCACAAAAATTATGATCAAAGTCTTGAGTTATGCGGTAAAACCAATTCCTATGATACCAATTTGTCATGACCCGTACCTCGGGGCCCATATCGTGAATACCCCAAGCCAACGTTCCATATGCCAAGGGATTGCGACTAGCACCAAAGGTGTATTTCCCTAGAACCAGGAAGGAATCACCTTTATAAAATGTAAACACACACACAAACAGAGATCTAGAGGAAGAAAACACTAAGTAAAACAATATCAAAAGTGTGCTGAAAGTACAAAGGGGCCGAAAATACCACCCCAATAGAAAGGTAAAGCTACAACTGAAAGAAAGTAAAACTGAAAAGACAAGCAGCTGGAAGATGGAAGCAGCTCCTGAATCGTCCTCTGGGTTCCTACCTGAAGGGTATGTACAGATTTCCCTGTACACTCTGCATCGATCAGCGCTGTCCGTCGTCTACATCCAACACAACGAGGTGCGGGCATAGCCCGTGCAGGGGTGAGTACAACAATACACAATAGGGTCTCAGAAACCCTCAAGGTCTCACAAAATCCAACAAGGATAAACCACAAAGAAAGATCTCAATAGATAATAATTACAAAGGTATATGCCCATACATATACCTGTGTTATCAAGTAACCCATCTCAATCATGAGTAAATCCCAAAGGCCATTAAATCAGCTCAAACCAGGATTTTCATTATCGAAACCACAACTGCTGGAGAAATAATCCTCTGTCGAGTACAGTGGCCCTGTCATGACTCTGAGGCACTACTCACTAACCTGAGACTGCTGAGGTACTCCTCCTGTAGAGTACTACAGGTCTGTTACCCCAACACAGCAGTGCTTCCCCCCATGGTTCTGCTTCCCCAACACAGTAGCGCTCCCCCTAATAGCCTACAGAGGTACTCCTCCTGTTGAGTATCGCAGGTCTACTAACAAACCAGGCACTCCGTCCAATGTGGGTCTACAGCCAAACTGGGCGCTCCATCCACTGGGCTAATCGAATCACTCTGTGTCGAATCGGTCAAGCAGTCTCCAGGTATACAACAACTAGGTCTCTGCACTCTGTACGCTCGTCTCCAGGAGGGTACACTCCATGAGATTCTGGTCGATACTTACAAGTGTAACTTAATATCACGTGGAAGTATCTCAAAGAATCTCTTCATCATAGAGGTCTCAATGCAACAGACGGTGCATCAATCGGATGCCCGGTCTGTGAGTTATTAGCATTTCAGTTCTAGGGTCCAGGTTGGATTTTGGGTACAATCCAACATGAACATACTAAAACCACATCCAAATCACGTGTGGAGTATGTAAAAATGACCGTCTCATCAAGAGGAATCCAACTTAGTCGACTACCTGTCAATCAGACGTCTGGTCCTTATGTTATAAGTCTTTCCGCTCCAAGGGCTCAGTTGGAATTACGTTCATTCCAAACCTGGACATTTTCCAAAGACATCCAACTCACTTAGAGTATCTCAAAAGGACCTCCTCATCATGAGGGTCCCAGTGCCATAGACGGCGCATCGATCGGACGCGCGGTCTTCATGTTATTCACATTTAAGTGAAAACGGGCCTGACCCATTAAGCCCATTGGGCTGGCAAGTCGGGTCAACCTAGAGTTGGTGGGTCTGACCCGGCATGGGTTTGGACCGGCCAGATGAAACGCGTAGCCCAGCCCGAAGGGTGTGGTCCGGCCCGGCGGGGCGTGGAGTGGCCAGTGGCAGCTCGGCTGGCGGGCCGAGCGGCACAGCCCGAAGGGGCCCATCGGTCCGAGGGGGGGGGGGTGCCTGAACTGGCGGGGCCAATTGGCACCGCCCTCCCAAACTGGCCAACCTTCTTCGCGCAAGCAGCCCACTAGGTTGGGCCATGGTTCATCCAGGGCAGCACCTTGGTGCCACTGCCTTCCTCTACCCTGCCCGCTGACGAGCTAGCCAATTCTTCTGCCGAAGCAGCCCACCTTGTGCAGGCAGTTGTTCCTCGCAATGCGGAAAGTTTGGGGATCGTGTGGGACCCACCTCACACAAATAAATGTGGGTGAGTTGTCAAAAAATAAACAAGGGGAGTTAAATTGGGGAGTTTAAGGGAGTTTTAAGGGAGATGAAAGGTTGGGGATGATGTGGGACCCACCTCACAAATATCCACACATGGGATGTTATATGGGGGTGGGCCCCACCATTAACATCCCCATGTAGGATTTAACCGCCAAGGTGAATAAAATTGTTCTGAAAATTTTCATTTAACTATTTAATTTAACCACAATTTTTAACATTCAACCTGCAAAAAACAAAACTGTGGGAATGGTCCCCGTAAGCGAAAACCGGCGGTGCAAGTTCATCGGTGCCCTCAGATTTCAATTCTGCGCAAAAGTTCAAATGATAGAAAAAATCGCATGTATGTTTACTGAATGTACCCGAACAAATCTTCAGAAATTGATTCCGGGCTCACCGGTCCTCAGAATCAAGTGTTTTCAGAAGCCACAGACTTGTAAAATCCCATTGAATTTATGAAAAAAATTTCCTTGAAAATTCTCGGTCTTTACAAGGATGACCAGAAAGATCAATAGAGCAATAATGAAGGTACTAAAAGGGTGAGAAGTAGAAAAAAAAGAGAATAGTGAAAGAGTACAGAAAATAAAGTGCAGCTCAACCCAACATGAGAAAGGAAGAAGACTCATCTAGATTCAAGGAGCTAGAAAAGGTGATAAGATGAACTTCTCATCGAGTTATCACTGCCTATAGCAGGAGATTAGACTCGTGCAACCAAGATGAGATAGACATGGAAAGCACGTGGCATACCCCGCACATCTTCACCACTCCTAGACGAAGAGTAACTGAACCAAAAGTGTGAGAAAAAAAGTAGATTTTATGTATATATATTCTCAAAACTAAACCCGGACGAGTGTGTTCAGGTATTTCCATCTTCAAGCTCAGCCCATGAAAATTCGCCAACAGTTCTATGGATAACCATCACTGATGACCAAAAGTCCCGCATGTCAAAGATGTCTCATCACTGAACCGTACCACCAAGTGTACCGCTCCGGTAATCATAGATAAAAGTCACTTCCAAGCATCATATAAAGGGTAGAGTCTGAACGAAGTCGTTGGGTATCCCTCTGCCCAGCCCGGTTAGAGGGTAAACCCTAAGAGGTCGTCGGGTAACTCATTTGCCAACCCACCTGTAGGGTATACCATAAGAGGTCATTGGGTAACCCACATCCCAGCCTAGTTGGAGGGTAAACCCAAAGGTCAATGAGTAACCCACTGCCCACCCCTACTGGACTGTAAACCCTAAGGTCAATGGGTAATCCACTGCCCAGCACCGCTCGAGGGTAAACCTGGAACTACACTGTTCATCCTTTTTAGATGGTACCTATCATAAATATCTAGGGATCACTATCCATCCCTACTAGATGGTACCTCTTAGAAAAAAACTCAGGAATACTGATCATACCTGATAGAGAGTACGTCTCAAAAAACATCGTGGAACTCTGATCATCCCCGCTGGATGGTCTGTATCGAAAAAAAATCGAGGGCTCTGATCATCCCCGCTGGATGGTATGTCTCAGAAAATCATCGAGGAGCTCGGATAATCCCCGCTAGATGGTGTGTTTAGGAAAACTTGCTGATGTAGTCATCAGGTGTCTCCGCGAATAGGCATTTCTCCCTGAACATCTCCAATTGTATCTCTAAATCCACTACAGAGGGCACCGTCGCATTCTAAATGGAATAACACTCCGGATTTGTTACTCATATGACCAACTTCTGAGTCCAAAAGGAGATACGAGAGATAGAATATTCATAAGGTGGTACACGATGTGTGTGGTCCCCACACAATTTGTGTGGGGACCATACGTTTTGTGTACTCACCTCCTCGCCTGGAAGTATACCATTCCATACCCAGGTACTAAACTAAAAATCAATTACACCTTTGGTGTGAAAGTATACTCTCAGAGTATATGATATCTCTAGCCACAAGTCTCACGAGCATGCAATGCTCATTGATAAAGAGAAGGGAAAAAAGTACTTTTACTAGAAGGCCTCCTCAAATGGAACTAGATAACCAAACTGATCACATTGTTGTAGTCATTAGAGAAAAATACACAAGATCGACTATTGATTCACCCTGAACGGACATCTGATGAAAAAGTTTTAAATCACCGCCCTGTGACTGAATGATGTTACCTGGGTCTCACACCTTGGTCCAAAGACAAATTTTACGCATCCCGCCATTGCACTCTTCTCAGGAAAACACACAGGTTTGACTACTCGTTCTCATAGAATGGATACCCAGTGAAAAGGATTCATTCCACTGTAATGCGTGCGAAGCAGATTCGTGGGGTCTACACCTCAACATTTTTTTAATGCCTGAAATTAGTCCTAAAAATTATGCTTCAATTTTAGGGTCACAACGCTGCTGAAGGCTTTCCAATTCGATGTCGTATATAAGATTTATGACCAAGGAAAGATTCCACAACAATAATAATATTCTTATTGTTGAGTGTTTCGTGGACCCGAGTCATGAAAAATAATTTATTATTCAACATTAGACTTGCATCGACTGTCTTAATGACATGATAACATCTCCGCATACAACATGTCAATCAAACATCGCACGTATCAGTTATAATGGGTCGAAGATTTAATATTAAAATTAAATATATTATTTCCCGAGTGTTTCGGGCACAAGATCTAAAAACCTGAAAAAGACATTCAATATTACACTCATAATTTCCATCTCGAAGTCAGGGTTACACTGCCACTTACAGTTCATGAAACAAACATCTTAGTTAAAGGATATATCTGATATACGATTATTTATCCAAAATAGTAATAATAATATTTTATATTTTTATTAAAAGAAATTATAAATTTAATTTAAAAGAAAGAGGGGTCACATGTTCCCCGGTCTTCTCTCTTTAAACTGATGTAGCGCCCCACCCATTGATTGTATCTCGTTTTATTTTTATTTTTCTTTTATTATTTTATCCATTTTTTTCTCTTTTTTTTTCTATTATCTCTCCAATCTCTTTATTCTTCCATGATACCCATTATCCCCTATATTCACGCCGCTTCTCCCCCTGCAACCCAAACATTCTCGCGCCAACAACAGCACACACCGCCTCCTCTGATTCGTGCCGCCCTCCTGCCATGCTGACCAAACACATCGTTGGACTCGCCTCATGCCCCAGGTCTCGCTCCGCCTAACTCGCCAGCTGCGCTACGCCGCTATTCACCAGAGGCCACCGGATGCAGCCGGAAAAGAGAGTCTCACCACTTTTAGTCATCGGTCACTGGTCAATGATCACCATCTCCATCATTTCCTATTCCTTGAAAATCATATCTCAAACATACCATTCTAGATCCAAATCTAATCCATGTTTGAATTTATATTGGACACCATGGTTCAATTGTACCAGATTTAGATCTCAATTTCACAAAATACCTTCCATTGCATGAATGTTTATTTGTGTGATGAATTATTTTATTAGATATTTTGCCAAATATGTCAAATATAATAATAATCCTATGGGTAGAGGAAAGAATTTTTACTAGAATTAATCATGGATCAATCGATGGTCATGCTGAATTGTGTTGTTGAGGATCAAGAACAAAAGAAATTGACAAATAAACATTTTTCATATGTCAATAATTTCAATTTCAAGATAAAAAAGAATAAATTTATTCAATCAACTATTTTTTGATCTGCGAATTAATTCATTTAATTCGCGTTCATCATGAATATTCAACTTGGGTAAGGAATTCACAATGATAAATCCTAACTGAATTGGTTCGGTCACCACAGGTAAATATCTCACTTGTGTAACGTTCGGGAGAAGTTTTTGTTTTCGTCATTATTCAATCCACATCGATATGATGTCTCATGGTTCGTTCTTCATTGATCTTCAATTGGGGGGAGGAGAGGAGAAGATAATTCATCGTTGAAAAAAAGTGATATTAGGATAAGATATCATAACCATGAATTTATAACCACACATCAGGTTATAAGAAATTAATCACTTAATTAAAGAATCAATTATTTAATTATTTAATTATTTTCCCATGATGGCGCATAAGCCGAACACCCAATGCAGAAAAAGGTTATACCCTTCTTTGGGTAAAGCCTACGTTTCGAGCTCAATTGTGGTCTCATGTTTTTTATCTACGCCCTCCTCCACTAGTTATTCTGGTTTGCGGTAATAAATGAATAAATTAATAATTTATTGTATCGATTCAACACACCGCCAATGAGTGAAAGGTCTGAACATCCCACACCGACTTATTTTATGTCACGCATAGAGAAAACAATGCATTTCAGACCCAACCATGGTCTCTGATTTCTGTTCCAATCAACTATTTAACATATATCTTGTTTTCATTAGTTAACTTCCCATGCATAATATAAAAAGAGTTAACATTTTTCTGAAATTAATTCTGTGCACACCAGGTGCCAGAATTACACACCGTCTTAGCGCCCAGCACTGGAAATATTCATAGAAATATTTTAAATTATTATTAGGAAAAATATGAGTCTCTACCTTACCTTATGTTAAAAAAGAATTGACAGATTTTTCATTTAGATCAACTCTTTCTATCCATACTGAAGGTAAGAATGTCTACAACAATATTCATAACACTTATGGTGCGAACATATTATATTGGATATCATTGATTACTAATCAAATTTATTAGTAAATAACAATGTTAAATAATAGTGAACTAAATATATGGTTAGGATTAAACCATTTCCCATAGCAATAATAAAATTTCAGAACAACATCATGGAATTTTTGACTAGTCTACCAATGAAAACCAACTTGAGAAATGTGATTTGGATTATGATAGATCGAATCAACAAGACTTACAACTTCACCTATATTTTATAAAATATAACAGTATAGACATATAATATTATATATATGATTTATGTGGTAAGGATTCATGGAGAACCAATTTTTGGTATTTTATAATTGTGATCCATGGTTTAATTTTAAATTCTGGATATAAATTCAACACTCTAATCGTACTGAATTGATTTTTATTATTCCATATCACCCCTAAAAAAGATCCAATATGAATGGACCCTTATAAAAGATAAGGAAATATTTATTTCATACCCATTGGTATTTTAAATGATG
The DNA here is from genome assembly GCA_963277665.1 of Viscum album. NCBI lineage: Eukaryota > Viridiplantae > Streptophyta > Magnoliopsida > Santalales > Viscaceae > Viscum > Viscum album. The sequence goes on along the minus strand of OY728157.1, from coordinate 1,251,804,776 downwards.
ATGGGATCAAATAACTCATTAATTGAGTTCTTATATAACCAAAACTCCACTCATCTATTTAATTAACACTATATAAATATCTAAATTAGAAGCGATGCAGAAAAACTACTTATTGAGGATAATTTAGTAAATTAAATTTCATGGACCCTATGTTTTGAAATAGATGATAGAAATATTTCAATCCATCAAAACAAATATAACAGATACACAGAGTCAATAGAAGTGTTACAATAAAAACAATTGACTGGACATTGAGTTTTATGTTGTAGACAATGATTTCCATAAAATATCACTATATAAGACAGGAATAAAATTTTGAAATAAAGGGAATGCTAATCCTAGGTATGTTTTACACTTTGATAGACATGATGTATGGGAACAGTATGATATCATCTTTCACATCCAAAAAACACGGCTCTTTTTTATCATTTGTTCCATGTATCTCTCTAAAGGATTCAAAATCTTGATCCATCACATTTCATCAATTCGAAGGTGGTAAAATTGGACAATGAACTCTCTTATGAGGAGAGGTTAGTAAAAATATTTTATTATAGATATAATTTTATACAAAAAAAATAACTTACATTTTCAAAGTTATATTGTGGGAGAATAAATATGATGAGGTGATATACGAGCTTGGGGAAATGATGAAACGAAAGAAACCTCATGTATTCTCAACCAATTATAAGTGTTTTAATTTCATGGATAAAATTTATAAAGGGCAAATAATGAAACAATCCAAAGTTTTTATGTTTTATTTCTTTTTTCTTAAAATGATTTATTATATATTATATTATATAGTATTATACCATATATCACATAGAGAATATAAAAAAAATTATTTCCTTAATATATATTGTAATATTAGTCACCATATAAATTAATAAAAATTCAAACTATTAATTTTTTAAAATTAAATGAAGTAGACAAATAAGAATTGGAATACTTGTATAACTCCAGTCTAGAAGTTTTATATATCCCATTTAAAAACACTATAGAAAATAAAACGGATATTATTAAATAAATTGATATATCAGAAAATTGAAATGTATTACCAAAAGAGGAACTGCAGTCAATATTGATTAATAAAATAAATTTAAATGAATAGAATTTAAAATGGAAATTGGAATTTTAATATTACCATCAGAGTAGTAATATGACTATATGAATTGTAATGTGAATGGTTATAATAGTAACATGCTTTTCTAAAATAGTTACTAGACTGTTGATAGAGTAATATGGCCAAATATTTTAATAATATAATATAATATAAATAAAATTATTCATGTGTAATTTAATAATATATAAATTTTATAAGTTGAAAAACAAAATATCAATTAAAAACACCTTAAAATAATAACATTTATAATGAATTTTAATTTACATAATTTCAAAAAAGTCTTAACATTTGATATTGTGAAATTAAAACACCGAAGGAATAAATTTATTTTCATCAATATATTATCATCATTATAATAATAATTTTGATATTTTCTATGATTAATGTTTTTTTTGATTTTTAAAAATTGTTCAATTTGAAGTCGAAAAGTCAAAATACTATTTTTAGTGAATTATGTTTTTTAAATCACATCATTAGTGAAATAACAATGATGTAATCAATTCTCAAAATGTGGGAACAAAATAATTATATTTAATTTGATAAATGTGACATTTTAGTAGATTTAAAATGTTTTCAAAACTGTATTCTACTTTCCAAATCCTAATGATTAATTTATTCCATTAATAAAATCTCACTTCCCACCTTTCCATTTAATTAAATTATTAAATCCATATTATAATATCTTTTAAAGTCATAAAATCATGAAATTTAATTCATATAGATCTCATAATATCATCAATAGTAGTATTTGATGATTTCCCTTGTATATAATATTCAATTTAACATTATAACTCAAATATAAACCATCCTCATGTACAAAGAAACCCTCATACATCCCATGGATAACAAATACTCCCTAAATATATAATGATCTAACTATACCCAAATCCCCCTTCTTAATCCCCATAGAATCCTTTGTGTTGTTTTATTGTAATAAATCTCAATTAATTCAATATGTTTGGGGTCATATATAATGAATAACTTCTATAAAGTGGTACTGTCCATTCATCCCTTTATTTCATATTCCATTAATAATTTCATATCCTCCATCAAATTTTGAATCCCAACACACACAAAATAATTTAATATTATGTTAAAATTGCCATGATTATTTTAATATGTTATGAAAATGATATATTCAACATAATAACATATTTTATATCTCACACCATCCCTTTGGACAATGTTTCGTTAACTGTCAATTAATCAATGATGAGTATGTTTCTAGTTCCCTTCTAATCACCGCTATACTGGATGATAAAAAAAAGTATTCATAAAATATATATGTTTAATATACATTATTCTATACCTGTATATTTATTCATTACACCGTATAAATAAATATAAATAAATATCATTAATGTATTTAAATATGTTGTATCATATGGAAAATATGAGAAAAACTTTCAACCTTTAAGAAAGGAAATTAATGAGAATTATACAATGATTATAATTTTTTATGAGTAAAAAGTATAATTATAATTCAATTTTGGATCAATGATTTATTATTTTTTGCTTATTCTTTAGGTGTAAAGGATAAGAAATCACAACGGGATTGAGGAAGTTGATCTAGAGTGGCTTGGTGTGGAGATCCTTATAAATCATAGTGCGAATGATCATTTGAGAAGTGTCAATCTCATCACATATAATTAGAATAATGTGTCTTGTCTATTTCATCCATATTCAAGGAATTATATGAATATTGAATAATTCAAAAGTTCCTCAACCTTCACTAGTTTTCCATAGGTTTTTGTACAATTCATAATAATAGTGTTTCTCAATAAATCATGAGGAAGGATGTAGATGTCTATGTTATATCTTCAGATAGAGTAATAACTGAATGAATCGATTAATATAAGAACTCATTTATTTAATTTATATTGTTTTATATGGGGATAAATTCAGGCATGTTTTATAAGTTATTTTTCAGATTGACTCCAATTTTGTGTTTCCATGACATTATGTGTGTATCATTTTGACCTGGTATTTTTCTTCTCCATTTTTGATCTACATAACCGAAAGGTAGTGCATGGAGCTGAGTAATAGTTAATCTGGGTCTATGTATAATTTTATATAATGAATTGTATTTAAATTTCACACTTAATGAGTGCAAAAACCCTTGTCCTCATGTCCATATCAAAATACATAGACTAAATATGGTCTTATAGTATCTATAAATTAGGGTTCACATTTCCTCTACTATAGGTTACCCAATTGGGATGGGTTCTTCCAATGAGTTGGATAATTTTTATCACTATTCTAATATCATATTTGATGTTTATTTAAGTTAAACTGTGATATACAAGGGACCTCGGTCCACACCTCATGATGAGATTATCCATAGAATTATGTGGGAATGAAGGTTTTGTTTTGTGAATCACGACAATTAAATTAGAAATATAATTCTAATTAGGGGGTTATTTTTTCTAAATTTCAATTGAATGATCCTAATAACAAGAACATTTGAATTATTTAAAATATAGTGAAAATCCACAAAAATATGAATTATTTTATTGAAAACTCCATATGTAATGTTTATCTTCTATCTGTCTCTACTAATTTAGTTCCTTCAAATGGAAATACCCCAAAAAATATTGATGTCTCGGATTAAAGGTATAATTTTTTTAACTCGTACGACATTCCTCTGAACAATGGATGAAAAAATTATAAAATTAATTCTATTTCTTTTATTTTTTTTTGAAAATGGATTTGTATCCTCTATTCAGGTGATTGAAAATCCCGTAATGAATTTTGATGATATTTCTGAGGATGGTCATTTGACTACTTCTTGAATAACCATAAATTATGAATTAACTAAGTATATATAACCTTTTTGTGAAGAATATTAATTTGACGGAATCCAAAATAAAGGGAGGATTCTACACAAGTAAATGTAGACTATAATCATGGGCATGAACAGAATATGTTCTCATCCAAAAAATCATGGAGGATATTCCAAGAGTGAAGCTTCCATTAACGATATTAAAATGAATCATTTTTAGGACTACGTTATGTCTGAAGCTATAACTCATAATGATTATGATACTTCCATTTATATATTTTATTGATTTTATTATATGTCTACATAATGTTCTTATTCTACATTGGACTCTGGTCATATTGTGTTTTAGATAGGGGAGGGATATTCAGTCATACTAGCTGGTCGAAGCATTATGTATTGTGATAAGATCACCAAAATCTTATCCTCAATGATTCATTGGCTCACATTATTCCTATGATTATATTTTATCATATTCATGGAATGGAGAAAACAAACACCATGGTTGTTACCTATTCTATATTAAGGCTGTAAGATATGTCTGGTGATACTGGGGATCCTTTATAATACTTGAAAACCCCTATTTTTCTCACTTTATGTTTTTTCAAAATCTTTATAAGGATGAAATATATCTATAATCCCTATAAGGGGAATTATATTCCTTATTGAACCTGTATCACCAACATCTATGGGGAGTGTGACTACATAAGTTTCCCCTATATTACATGATGATATTACTTCTAGTGATGTCATTTCTAGTCCTTTAGCCTATCCTATAGATAAGTCGACAATTTTTATTTCAAAAACAATTAGGGAGACAAATTTTCTCTAGATAATGAATGATGTATCTTTATATAAGTTGTTCCTTTTCTGGGTGAATTAATTTATCCGAGTTTATTGAATTTCTTGTAGATTATTTTGTTGGTTTCTAAGTCTTCCAACATTAGTGAATACTATGTTTCTAAAACTAATTCCCTTGTATTCTATATATAAAATGATTAATCAGTCATGAAGTATACAATATGAAGGTTTAAGGATATTGTTCATAAAACATACTGAATTCTCAACAAATGGACTATTATCATTTAATGTTGAAGTTTTATAAAAAATATGATCTTATTTCCCCTAGATTCATTGAGGAATATTGATATCTTTGTTATTGTGTGACTGATACAAATAAGATTATGGATTCCATTATTGACGGAATCTCAGATGATAGAGGTGGGTCTTGGATTCGGGTAATAACATGGGTAGTGAGGTGACAGCTTCATGGTCAAGGTGGAATCGTATCTTATAAAATCATGGAAACCTGATCTCAAGCTTCTGGATCTACCATGGTTATTATTTCAATTTTTTCATGGGAATATTATTTTATTTTTTTGCTCCTAATTTTTCTTACTTGATAAGGGTCACCTACAATCCAACCATTTAAAAATAAAATAATGTACGAGGATTCTCAAATATAATTACTTCTTTTTGGGTGATCTTCTCTATCAAAAAATTTACATTATAGTTGATCCTATATTACCCTTAATATGTAATTTTATAAATAATTTCATTTTAGTTCATGGGATATATATGTTTTTAAATTTTTAAAATTACTTATATTTACATTACATTTATTTCTTTCAAAATATCATTAGTTTTTAAATATCGATCTTAAAATCATATTACATTGTTTCTTAATCAAATAAAAATGATATATTATATTTAAACATTATCTCACCAATTATTTTGGTAACCCCAAAGATTATTACATAAATGTATGACTAAACCCCCCATATAAAACCCATTCCTTACCATGTGTTTATTTCATGACAATGATTTTTATATGTTATATTTTGACATGGAATACATGATTATGATCATTTTATTTTATAGTGGGTAGACCTAAAAATATATAACCCACTAAAGAAGTCGATTATTTGATATAAAACATGATATTATGTTCCTTATTAATGAACATGATTCTATGTTTTTAAATAATTATGATGTAATTATTTATACACATATGTCATACATGAACATGATACTATATATTTTCACAACTATTTTAGGTATTTTAACAGTATGTTATGATGTTTCATTGTTAATAATATTCTATATTCCAAGATGTTAATAGTATTCTCCCTCGTGATTATGGTTAAATTTACCTACTTATGATATGATGAAGTTGATTATGAACTCCCATGTATTATTGATTTATTTCCCATATTCCTCTAATTATATCCATCCCCTTACAATCCTTTAACCTCACCCATTCTTTGATATATATCAATATGTTATTACATTCAAAAAAAATTATTTTAGTGATTTAATTAAAAAAATTTAGAAGGTTATAAATAATATATAATCATTTTAAAGTAAATTTTTATAGTAGTATAATTTACCTTGATAATAATCCATTGGATCATGGATTGTATCATGTTTATGTTGTTTATCTTAAAACCAATATGATTAAAATGTATGGGAAAATATGGGTTTCAATAGTCATGGAAGATAATAAAAAAATTTATTTAAAATGTTAATAAAATATAAAACATTTCTATAGGTTGATGACACAAGTATACATATTTCTTAATTAAAAATCATTATATAATTTATTTATATTATATAGTTTCATTTATAGAAAGTTTTCTATTTACAGAATATCATCTTTCTTTGTGTGTGTCTGTATTAATGTGTTGTTAGATTAATATCATGAACATTAGATAATTTTACCTAGTAATTATGAGACAAAGTCCATGTGGGTTAATGATTATTTTTATCCATAATTCCATTAAATTTTATTGAATCTACTATTAATAATAAAAAAAATATGAAAAAAATTATTCAAATAATGATGATCATATAAATTCTCAATCGATATATATACATGTTTAGAATATACGAGTTTACTATTATCTATTGTATATCATGAAAAGGTAATAAATAAATAAATATTTAATCATTATTTTAGTGAATACATTACAATAAAAAAGTATATTTGTTAATGTTCATATAAAAATAAAGATTTATTAATGAGAATAGTGAATGTTATATTTTATTATATAATGAATATATATATTTATTTAATTATATGTTTTACTATTTAAGGTTTGATAAATATAATGGGAGGTCTAATCTATATTGTTAATGTCATGATGGAAATTATATATTTTATTTAATATCATTTAAATATATATAATCCTTTTAAATGATGATATTTAAATAAAATCTTGTTATGGGATAAAATAATAATAATATTATTTTATATAAGAATTTATATGATTAAAAAATTTGATATCATTTCATTATGAAATTATCAAAAAAAATTTATATTATGAATAGAATATACATTACACCATTTTAGATTGGGGACTGGTTGTGTGTAAAGGAATAGTCTGTAGAACATTATGAATCCATAGATTGAAAATAATCTCATTGACCCTATTAGGAACATCATTAATACTGAAGAATTATTTATTACGATAAATAGTTAATTTCATGTGTTACTTGATTTCTACACATAAGTACTTTTAGTAATAAATAAATCATATAGAGATTCACCGAGAATGTGTGGATACATGAAGTTGAATTCATTCTTGGATTACCCATATCAATGATGATTATAAAGGAATATATTAGGAAACATTTCATAACAAATGTCATATTCATTTCAATTAATACTTTAAAATCGCAATAATTTAAATTTTAAATATATTCTCATCGATATTTCAAGAGTGAATTCCTAAAACTCATATGATTTATCCAATAAATATTATGAGAATATAGAAACGGGAATACGATCAACCATTATTCTATATTCTAGACACTTCATGTGGTATCAATGTTTTCAGATTTTAATATATAGTTATTGTAAATTTTATTGAAAGTTTTCATGTGATTTTTGTAATAATTTCATTTAGAATTTTTTCATAATCCCATGTTTGAGGAAATTTATTCATCTAACATCACATACACATGATCATGAAAAAACCACAAAAAATATTTTTCAATGATCCAATTGGGTGGATTCAATGTTTATTGATATATGAAAAAGTTAAACAATGGGAACTATTCAATTATATACCCGTCAATCATGTTCATATCTCACACTGTATGTTCATGATAAATAATGCATCACAATGAAACATGATATATGACATAGCTTCCCATAAAGTAATAATTCCAGGTTTGATACATGATTTGACTTGTATTATAAGGTATATAACTAGTGTCAATTCAATGTAACATAATTCACATAGATTCATGTAGTCGCAGCTTGGATTCATTACACAACAAGAATTGAATTCCAAATGAGTGATGTGGCTTGATATTGACTATGTGACATGTGCCTAGTTTTAAATAAAGTGTAACATATTTCATCCAACTTAATATATACACTATGTGTGATTTGGAATGTCCTATATCACAACATGTTATATAATTAATGAGTGAAGAAGACTACAATATGTGCCAAAATCCATAGACGGCATGTGAAACATTTTCCACATTAGGTACGTGGAAACTATTTTTTAGTGTGTTACATTAGTATTTAAATTTGACTATTGACTATATTAAAATTATAAAACTAAAAAATATGTAAAAATCGCTGAATATTTTTTTCCTTAAATGAATCTCCAACAGTACAAGATATCGATATTTAATACATGTTTTGTGGCCACACATATTGTCAATACTACAAAACTGGAAAAATAAAAAACACAAGAAATTCATATCCTAATATAATTTATATGCATAAATTTTTTTAGGTATAAAATACACAAAAATTACAATTCAAACCATGTGGCACATGACCATTTGGGAGAAAAAACATTCCATACTTGTGTTAACAATATACAATAGATTTAAATTAATATATAAGGTACACACTATGTGTTTTCCTTATTAAATTTCATTCATAAAATATTTTTATGTTATATTAAACCAAATTAAAATTTTAATAAAATATAGTGTGAGGATCTTATTATATTTTATGTACTTTTTTAAAATAATATTAGGATAATTAATTAATTAAGTAATTAGATGATTAATTCATTTATTCAAATAAGTTTAACATAATTTGAGTAGACATAAATTATTACTAGAAATACTAAATGTATTTTCATTTCATAATGAAATTTATCAATATCTAGAATGACATATGTATGAGAATGATTTAATTATTTAATTTAATAATTAATTTCATATATTTATGTTAAATTTTTATTTAATTAAAAATAATGTTCTATAAAAAACCCTTTATTACTTTATTGTGACATCTTAGGCTTGGTTCATTTACATGCAACTAATACAGATTAGAAACATGGCCTCAGGTGTCCATACCAGTATTGAATAGGCTATCAAATAGTAGTGAGGATCTATGATGGTATAGTTTGGATACTATACCCTCTTTATCGGAATATAGCTCATCAGTTAATAATAATTATAAATAAACGGAACGAATATAATAAATAGTTGATATAAACAATCCATGTAAGAATAAAAACATAAGGAAAAAAATATTATCATATGAATATGATGTTATGTCTCTACTAACTAAATTTGTATTGATGTTTGTAGAAATAAATTTTATACCAACATAACTAAACAAAAAAATAACTGAAACTATCTTAAAATAATATCAAACACTAGATTGATCATCTCGTACCAATCCCAAATAGATCAAGCACTAATATCAGGGAACTTCTGTTTTTCGCAACCTGCATCAATGATGTTTATCTTGGTTCTAAATAGAGGCATGAATAGGGTGTGAGTAAAACTCATATAGCCACCATAAAGGTAATATAATAAAAACTAGTATATGAATATATAGTGGAGCGGTGTGTATGTGGTATCAAAAAACGGTATTGTTAATAACTAAATCCATTTTGGCATAGTTTCTTCATGGGATACAGGTATGGTTCTACCTTCATAGGAAAAGATGGAAAATATTTGATTGTTTTATGTTATATTAATTGGTATAGCTCATGAGTAATATAACCAATGTATATATTTATAATGATAATCATATGAGGGATCAAAATTTCCAAAAATTTATATCCTTAAAAAAATTGCAATATACAGGATCACCCTTACAATGCCACACAAGAAAATTCTACACAATCCCTATAAACAAGTCCAAAGTAGCCACATGGTTATAAGTGAATTGAGCCAATGTATATAATCCATGTAAGTCCATAACACCATATATAATTAAAATATATAATCCAAGGCATTGAATATTTCTATACTATAATGGAGAAATTTCCATGTCATATCGTGTAATTCACAATCAAATACATTGATCAATCATGTTTTGGGTGTCTCACAAGGTTTTCACATCGATAAACCCTCTATATTCATATCATTCCATCAAAATAATTCCAATTATATAACCCATGAATCACTCAAGTTTATAAATTCCATAATATTGATAAAATTACATGAAATCTATCAGGAATATTATAAATGAAATTAAAGTCCTTATAAATGCATATTCTATTTATCCCTTAAATATTCTAACTGAACCATTCTATATATTAGTAATCAAGAAGGATATGGGATTAATCCATGCCATTATAAAATTTATATTTTTTACTAACTCATATTTATTATATGTAATAAATGTTCCATTTGAGAATAGTTTCCATATTAAAATTCACACAATTCACTTATTTCATCCACTAACATGGAAGAAGCTCAACATACCCATTGTGGTGGAATAATAACAGGGAAAGAATAAAAAAATTATAATTTAGTCTAATACACAATAAGTGATGGTTCAAGATGTAATCAATAACCTTCATCAAAGAAATGTGTCCTACAGAATGTCAATGTTATGGTCTAAATAGCTAATTTAAGGTACTATTAATTTTCATGTTAGGTGTGATAATTCTGATGTGCATCACAATGGAAAAATATCATAAACCGCTATAATTTTTGTAATAGGTAATATAAAACCTCTGTTAATAAAGTATTATAATCCCCATATATTGCAATCATCTAATTTAGGAATGAATGAGAAAAAAATAAAGAAACAAGATGAATAGATTGAAATTGTGTGTATATTCTCATATGAAAATAAAATATGAAATGGTGACAAAGATAAAATAATTAAAGATTATGAATAATATGAATAAAATTGTTGATTTTATGTGAATAATATCATTCAAAATGGGGCATAGGATAAATATATAGGCCAAATAAAAGAATGGGGAACATGGGAGATCCATATAGGGGCTGGTATATGTGATAAAAGGGAAGAGAAAGAAATGGATAACTATAGGGGTTAAATAATGTATTATTGTAATTTCCTTGTTTTTTAATAGGGTGCATGGTTTTATCCCAGAGTAAAAAAAATTGGAGAAATAATGGGAACCTAAATTGTAAGGAACCACACCCACATTATTCATGTGCATGGCTATAAAACCCAGGTGAAACGTGTCTAATCAGTATTCTCCTAATGCTCTCACCGCACAAGGTCTTGGTGTATGGTTGGAAAAACAATATCCCAATTAGATAAAGTTCCTCTAAATTATATTTAAATTTTCACTTGTACATGCGATTTATTATTAATACTATGATTAACATTGTGCCTTCTTCTATGGCCTAATTGTATAATGAATATAGTAAGAAATAACTATTAATTAACCATCTTCATCCATAGTTCCATATAAACCAAAATTATAGGACTTCAATCCCACACAAGAGATCAATTGACCTCCATGGCCTTTTTAGAAACTCAATTAGTGTAAAAATGAATGTCTTAGATCAATAATAAAAGGATTCATACATCTATGGACAAACAGAATCATATAACCTCATCTCCTTAAAACTGATCATCAAGAGTTTACCTTCAATGGTCTGTTAATTTTAATCCATGAATAACTCTTGTCAGTGAGAATATATATCACATTCTCACCCCAATACATGTCAAATGCTTGTTCATGTTATAATATCATCCTTACTAAATTATTTGGCCATCCTCAAAGAGCATTTTTTCTATGTTCAGTGACACTAAACGGTTACTCCTAACAATAAGAACCAGACTTCAACTCAACATACTTATGATCAATATCATGATATGGTTCATGATAATAACTTTGAATCTACTAATCATGGATGAAATTATTCATGGATTGATGACTCGATGTTCGAGCTATCTGATTGGTTACCAAACATACTATCCGAATCACAAAATATCCACACACAAAGAGATAACATATTTTCCTCTGAATTTTCTTGATATTACAAACATGTTGTCATACAAATGAAAACCCAATATCCCACCTCAAACTGTAGATGTTGGTGAAAATTAGTAGCATATGTGTTATCCATATACAAATATATTGGCATCCATTTCAAGATCATCTATACCTAATCTAATGTATCCTAAATGTGATGAGGTCCAAATAGTGCTACATATCATTACCCTAGATAGATGATTGGTGAATGGATTAACCTACTATATAGTTCCTCCCATGAATAACTTTGGATATCATATTATGAAATGTTATGTGTTGGGAAATTCATAGTGCATTAAATGTTTCTCCCTATAATAAACAAATTTTTTGACAAATGAACAATGCATGTTGACTAACACTAGAATAGTTTTCTCAGACTAACCATTGGTCTAATGTTGATATGTAGTAGTCATATATACCATTGAGAAAAGCTTCATCATCATCCCCTACAATACTAGGACCTAAAATGAAGCCCCATATCTAATATGACGATACATGGAACCACAAGAGGTTGTATAATTTCATGAACAAAAAAATTACCATGTTCGTCCCTTGGGAAGCTCTCCTTGATATATAAGAAGTAAGTGAATTCATTTTCCAATCCAAAATCACCCATTCAATTTCACATCACTAAGATAAATTCAGTAATACTTTCATTAAATTGAAGGTGATGTTATCACATTTCTTCACCAAAATCAATTACATGTTGTAAAATACCACTAGTTCATTGGTTTCACCATTCACCTAAATTAGTTGGAACACTTTGTAACAAAACCTAAATAATAATTTTTCAATTATATAAACCAATATACCTGGAACAAGTCATATTTCATATTTGAAATTTTTGTATATACATCACCCAGAGAAACACTAGATTCCTGTATTAAATCTTCCTTCATGTCTATAGAAACTCATAGACATGTATTGATATAAAATAACTTGTACTCATGAATGACCGAGCTAAAGAAGAATGTAATCACCTAAGGTAATTTCCCTCATGTTTATTCCATTGAGATTTGAACTAATTATCATTTTCTCCTTATGAAGAAGTGATGTATTCAATACTATATAAACGAAAAAATTATTATCTTATCACTCCTGAACATACATTTTCATTTTAGGAAAAAGATAAATAAACATCTACTCACTGCAGGATTTCAGAATTAGATGAATATATTCCTTTAAAAAGAAAACTTTATCCACTACATTTCCCGTACATGGGGAGTAAGTTAACTCAAAATCAAAATACTTAACTGTTCCAGAAAACATTTTTATAGGCCGCAAGATGTACTATATAAATATGTATTGAGGATTTTATGGTGCGTGTAAACCATGAACCACTCTCCCAATAACTAATGACTCTATCATTACAAATTATAAGCATTTTTTCATATCTTGAAGACTTTCATCGAGTAATTATTCTTGAATGTTTTCAAATTATGAGACCCATACTCTATAACTCAAAACTAGCCCATCCTAATACATGATTCATCACAATAAAATTTATTGCTTCTTACCAAAACTGTAAGAACTAAGATCAACACTGAGGTTATAATTCTATTCATATTTTGAATGTATTCTTCACGAGAATCAGACCATGTGAATTTTATTCCCATCTTGGTTTATCTAAAAAGTTTTTCAACAGGGTATGAAAGTTTATATATAAAATTTAAATATTAAATACAAAACCCCAACAAAATATTTATTTATAAAATTTCCTTATAATTATCCAAGATAAAAATAGATATATCATTCTCTTGATCCATAGATACAGTGATTTCATATATAATTTAACATCAAATGTGATATATATCAATCTAGAAGTGTAATTTCTTGGGATATTACTAGAACATGTACCCTCATAGTGTACTCAATATGATATAATTATGTTCTCCATGATCATGTCAAGACTATGAGTTCATCATTATATCATCAATGAAAATGACCACCAATGTATCTAGGTATGGGTAGAAAACATATATTATTAAGGATATAAAATTATAAAATATGATAATTTGATTAAATGAAATTAGAAAAGATCTTTATGTGAATATGATATTCAATAATCTGTATATAACATAAGTGAAGGAATAATTCTCACCTGATGATAGTTATATCCCTCATATTTTTTAAATGTCTATTTTTTGGAGCATTTCAAAGAAGTTGTTTTTATTGAAATGGGTAACGGTTATTAACATTAAGATAATTTAAAAACACTTAAAACACATATAGCCCAGATATATAATATGTCATCCTGGCGAAAATAACTAGAATCCTCTAAAGGGAAGTACTAGGTCAGATAAAACCTTTTAGCTTTCTGGTCCATCAACTACCACATTTGTTCCTAATTCTCAATAAGAGCCAACTTTTATAGATTAATTTATACTTATTTCACTCCAATAAACATTTCATTGGTGAACTCAATATTTCTCCCTCTCTCTCTCTCTTGAGAGAGAGAGATAGAGAGGTTTCCTTGAAATACACTAATGGAAAACATCCCTAAATTAGTCACCCAAAAATGAAAAATCATCATATCAGACTCTCCTATCATAAGGAAATGGATAGAAATACTAGTTGACACTCTAACATGAAAATTATTATCAGGACAAATATGAAATTTCATCAGATCCTTTTTTTAAGAATATAGATACTACCATCAGGTGTTGTGAAATAAAATATTCAATAATGGTAATATCGATAATCCCAATAGTGTACCTACATAACTATCCTAGGAATTATTTCAAAACTCATATTCTCATGGATGAAATGGTTCTATAATGAATGGAAACTAAAAATCACGAGAGGAAACAACCTAAATTGGTTTACATACTTTCACCATACTCCCAATGGTGTGTTAAGAGATATCACTCCAAAAATGTACATGACTTCAAACACATGAATTTCAAATATGGATGAATATATAATTTTTTTTTATATTCTAGTGTCAAATAAATTAAATACTAATGTTTAGGATAAATTTTTTTAACTCACACTATAGATATCCAGACAATCTTACTCATAGGTGCAGGTTGTGGTGCATATAACATGCATGATATTTTTCATTCAGCTACAATATGAACACTTAAGAAGGTCTACTCTTATGGAACTACATACTAGAATTATGTATTCCTTATATACTTCCACCTATTTATCCTAAAATATCATTCATACTCTAGATCATGGCCCTGAATGTAGCTACAGATCCCACCGTAGAATATACGGTCGATGTAGAACCTCTTCCACTACACAGGGAAATAAAGGTCATACAAAACCAAAGAAGAAGATTACTTTTGTGTCATGATTATAACTACAATATGGGACTACTATACAAAGGAACTATGTTAAAAAGCCTCTATAACTAATGGCATGCCACATAAAAACATAATTATACACTATGACTACATTTTCCTATATAATAAATATCTAAGTGATGCATCCTTACAGAATATGATGCAATACATTGACCAAAATCTGAAACACCCTTCCATGTACCATCAGCTTATATTTGATTTCTCTTTATGAATAAGGGTATTCATTTCTATATTAAACACAATAGTCAATTGGAATATATTTACCTGATATCAGATGGTATAAATGTACACATACTTAGAGTTCTATTCACAGTGAACTCATCACCGTCAACTGAAATTACGATGCATTGAAGTTAGGTGAAATGACATGATTAATATATAATGGTCATATCAACATACTATATTTTCCTAAACATTATTCCTTGATCAGATCACAAATTTTCATAGTGGATATAATCAAACAAACTAGTCTTGAAGCACCACCAATTTATAATAAGATGCTGATTAGCATGATTTTGAACAAAAATCCATCCCTCTATGGATCAAAAATGGATTTAGGAAATGGTATTGACCCTATAATATGTAGAAAAATTAATATTATCAAAATTATGATATAATGGAATCTAGACATGATCTAGTAGCCTTTTTTCCACTATATTCTATAAAAGTTGATGGGTGTTGCTTCTGTATCTCCATCATTAACTCTAACATAGTCAGTGTTTTTCATGGACCTCCATCCATAGACTGTACTAACAATATGAAACCCTTTATGGGGTGAGAATCAGTTCCCCATTCATTTATAATTTGGTAGTATTGTGGTAGGAGTCATAGGTGGAATTATAGATAGTTCTAGTCTGACCCCTCTCAGAGCACGGTCATTTCCACCATTATAGAATTCATATTTAGCCACCATGGAGACATATATGTAAAATATGAAGCACATTACTAAATAAAAATAATATTATGTATGTTATTTCCATTTTAATAATATGACATGAATAGGGTCTTACTACCTTGGATATATTGACTCAATAACCCATATTTATGGCTAGTTTGTTAGTATGATTCAATGTTTTACTTAAATAGGTTCTACTACATGAAATTTCTATTGAATGTTATAAATTAAGGTTCCCATGAATTTTAAATTTTAATAAATATTTAATAATAATGTTTCCATTAAAATCCATATTTTAATTTATTCATTTATAAAAAATGGTCTAGTTATATGCACTTCCATTCCCAAATTATAATGTCAAATGATTTCTATAATTCAATTAATATTCCTCGTTACTTCAACAAAACATTTTATATGGTCTCAATATTTATTAATAAACATATAATGGTTTGATCCTATGTATCAAAATTCATAATATATAATGACACATTATATATAAATAAAAATTATTATACATTTATCTAAAACCAACTAATATATCCTTATATATAGCAAATGTAACCTAGATATTACATGTAAAAAAAGTTTTCTATAGTGTCACAATCATAAAATAAATTAAAACACCTTTTAGGTTGATGCTGAATATTTTTTTATCCATTTTGTTCTAATTTTTTTGTATGAAATGTTTGTGAAATTTAATATATAAAACCGAAGTCACACACATCAAACATAAGGAAATGCATGTAGTAGAAAAACATTGCACTGGAAATTCATGTCACGAAAATCCTTATGTTATTATAGTGATCCATTAGTAATTAATCATTCATTTACTGGGATAAAAATAGAAATATTTAATAATAAAAAATGATTGAAATTACATTTTTTACTAAATAGTTAAAACAAACCCAACTATAATTCAAAAAAATATATGATAAAAGTTTACATACATGGAGTCATTTTATTCACCAAAATGTGGTTCATTTACAACCATTCCCATCTTATTACAATTTTTTTATCATCTTATAATCTTCTCTAGCATATCAAAAGAGTAAAATAAAAATGAATAACCTCAAATTCCCTTATGCCTTGTTAAATAATTGATTCAATCATATGTTATCAGTCTAGGATAGTGATATTTCATTAATTTGGACTCCCAATATGATAGTGGATTCCAACTATTAGTGAGGGATAAAAATTGTATGATGGGGATATTATAACATATTTACCATTGTACATCAAAAAAGATAATAATAATAATAAATTAATGGAATAAAGATAATTTAATACTGAACTAAACCATTTGGATAACAATAACATCATAAGGTAGTAAGTAATAGCATGTGTAGATGATTTCTTGACTCTATAAGATGAAAAATAATACATGGAATATGTAATAAATAATATATATATATATATATAGAAACGAAGATGAAAAACTATGTTCAATTCAATTGAATCAAAGTTTTGGTTATATTCTACCAACCCCAAAGAGGCCAAGAATCCATAGATGGGAACTACCCTTTATCCCTAAAAAAATCCATGAAGCCTTTTCAGCTACCAAATAAAATCCCTTAGAGGCTGTGAATATGTCCCAATTGTCCACCACCACCAACATCAAATAAAATAAATTAATTTAATATAAAATAAAATATTGTTCTTGTAATAAAAATAAATTCATTATAAATAAATAAATGCATTTTGGGGTTCGTCATGTTGTACCAATATAATTATAATAATTTCTTCCTAAAAATGAATATATATGAGAATTTTATTTCATAAAAATAGGTCTAATACCTGAATAATTAGACTAAAATTTCGTTAAATAATGATAATGGTATGAGGGATCCACATGTACCATGTAATCTAAGGTTACAATTTTATAATTGCACTCTAATGTTTTTACCTGACCCTAAGGAAGAAGTCATGGTTTTCCTTAGTGCGAGATATGATTATCTCCCAAGATGATTGTCCATGGTCTTCTAAACCATTGAAATAAATCCATGGATATAACATAAGGATTTCAATGTTTCAAATGTTTTTAGGTGAATCATTAATTTAGTAATAAGGAATTCACAATCTAATACATTGAATGAGACCGTGTCTTGTATCTCACATAGTGTGACATAAAAGAGTCATATGGAAACAAATTATACCTTCTAATGAATCAGAAGTTCATAATATTTATTTGAGTAGGACACACCATTAATGTGAACGAGGTCTGTCACTATATTCAATAATAACATAATATTTATCAAGGTTCATGTTATTGTCAATTTCATTTATCAATTCAATTTTTTATAATTTTACATTTCTATTTATTATTCATCAAGATGTCCATCAGAATCATCCATTGAAATTCACAATTAAAATTATTCATTTATTCATCTCATATAAAAGTGATAAATTATACCTGAGTGTGTATATTCAATTTGATTTTTCATTTAATTGACTAAAAAAACCCCAAAAAGTTGAATTAACAACACATTAAAGGGGTGGCTTTGTCAGAAGGCATGGATGAGAAGAATTTTAATTTAGTCAAACACATATCATGTGGTAATTTTTATTGAGGAAATAAACCTCAATCCCTGATAAAAGGGTCTATGAAAATTCATATTTTAACAGTACATAATTAAATTAATTTATTAATAATTATTAAATCAACATGTGAAAAGTGGTTGTGAAGTATAAGGTAGAAAAATCATAAAAATAGTTTTAGGGGAAATTAATAGACCACCTACCATAACATGGTATTTTAATCTCCATTCAGCAGGAAAATAATATTTTGGAAATAATTATATAAAATGAAGAAACTATAAAAATACCATGAAAATTGGGTTATGATAACTGTATTTCATGTATATTTTTTATCGTATTTCAAGGTAATGATTTTTGTATTTAAATGATTAGTAATTCCAATGATGGTAATGATTAAAATATATTATTATTAAGTGAGAGAAAAATGAATCACTGGATAAGGAGAAAAAAGTGGAGAATTTAGGTGCTAAAATCCATCTCGCACCATGGGCAAATAGAAGCGACATGAAATTGGATTTTTGAGGATGTAGCATAAATTCAGAACTAGAGATGGCAACTTAAACATCATGTATTTGATTTACACGAATTCAATATTTCAAAATAATTTAAATCCTTCCAATTAATTTCAGGAATATTACAAACTATGAAAATACATCCCACATCACGTACACATATTAAATGATGTCAATGTGTGGGATAGTGATGATATGAAAATTAGATGCAAACATGAATTGCATGTCATGTACACATATTCAATATCATGGATTATTAATGGGATATAAAAATAATAATTATACTACCAATAAATTGAAAATTATAAATTAAATTCTTTCCTAGGACACTGTATAACCCATTCATTAACCCAAGCACCTGATAGATGATAGTTGTAGCACTACATGCATGGAGTGACAATACAGAGCCCTATTTCTCCACCGTTCTTGCCCTTTATTCATCCATTGGTGTCTATATTGGTCATTAACATTATTCCATGAATAAGTGATTAAATTTCCCTCTTTAGGTGATGTTATTGTCAGTAGATATTCCATTAGTGTTTGTTTATTTTTTATAATTCTTCATTATAATTTCATTAAAACAATTTATCAATTCCAATTCATCTTATTTTTATATTACATTACCATTATTTCCATACATGGATTAACAGATTTTCATATAAAATTATTGAACTATATTTTTTATAACAAATATAAAATAAGGAAAATTTATGATTAAATAGGGATTCGATTTTCCTAATCTTCTGATTGTGTTTAGAATCTATCCATTCAAATTGGGAAATAATCAGATAAGTGGAGTGATCCTCGACCCAACTTCCTTGCTAACCCAATTTTGACACTAAATCTAAATAAACTCATATCAATTATATTTACAGAAAACGGAACCTATCTTATTGAACACTACCTAAAACATATCTTGATATTAACCCCAATACTTGATATATTATTGATATTTTATCCAACCAATCATAGTATTTTATTTTATATTTAGTTAATTTATAACAAAATATCACCCTTATGGGTTTGGTAGTCATGATTTCAATTTATTATATTTATAGTTAGGTTGTTTGGGTTTTATAAGTTATTAAATTTTTGTATCCATATAATAAATTAATGTTTACATGTAGGACACTAGGTATATAAGATACATGGATAAATCATCCCAGATGGTGATGAAATGGAGAATAGATTCCAAATTAATGATAGAATTATTGTTGGTTATCCATGGAAAGAGACATTAATCAAAATGAGTCTCATACGTAGAATATAGAATCAATATACTAGAAAGAGAATGAGAGGATACCCATAGAGGGGATATCGCATGTGAATGAGTAGAGTTGAAGGAATCATTATCCTTAGAAATGAAATAACTTATAATGATAATATAAATGGTTTTAATGTGGAAACATATACCATCATCTTAGGGGAGGGGTAAACCAGGGTGTTAATTTTTTCGTTTAAGCTGACTGGTATTGTCCCCACATTCGTAAGAACACATAAAACAAATAAAATATAATTAGGAAATTATTAAACAGTCACATTGAGAGAGACATCATAGAGATTTTACTTAGTTCATCACTAGGGGATAGTCCATAGTGAAAACGATGAAAAAGTACTTTTTATACCAAAAATCACTATGTTTCAATTTGTCACTTTGGAGTGTAAATGATCATACGCAGTCACTCTGTACTAGGCTCACTGCCTTTACAAGATTATTTGGAAAGGCACACTACCTCCCTTGGAACATATAAATCAGGATTCTACATCCAAATGTATTGAGTGAAGTCATGGACATTTTAATGAATCATAGGTCACCTCATTTTATATTTCATTTAATTATTATTCCTCCATTAGTAAGTGACTCTACTTTCACAAAATTTTGGAGTTGATGCACTGGAAAGCTATGTTCAATGAATGTATATGATAAGTTCTATTATTCATGAAGCTCATAGACTTCTAGAAACCCACATTATGATTCATTGAAATAAATACATTTTTGAAAATACACACCATTATATATCTCATAACATTCTAAAAGTTCAATACCATAAAAAGCCTTATGTCTTGATGAAACTCCTAGTTGTCCCGATACTACCCTTTCAAAAAATATTTTGAATCATTCAATATTTAACCATTTTTTTAATTTTGAATCATCAATAGAATACTTAATTACAATGATCCTAGACATAATGATTTCATATTAATTTAATATTTTAAAAAATTTCACTTTGTTTCAAATGAATTGGGTGTGGATGCCTATTTATAGACTCATCCATTCATGAAGATTCCATCCTCATAGTGGCCTTTTTTCAATTCTATTTAGTCATGCTCATGAAGATCCCTTATTATGAATAATCCAATGAAATATAACTCATATTCAATGCCACTTGTAGTAACATTGATATCTTTTTTACATCTTTTATTATGGTACATTATTCTAGTTTTGAGAACACCATCTTTCCATCACGTATTCTCAAATCCCACACCATCATGAAAATGGATTCATTTGTGAATCTATATATCATAAAACTAAAATATTCATGAAATCTATTAATTTACCATATTTTTTATGATTCAATCCTACAAATCAATATTTCATGAACCTTTATCCTTCCTACAAATATTGAGTCACATATATTTGGAAAACACTTGGATAATACGTCACCATCAAAATTCAATCGATCTTCATCATAATATCACATTAAATGAAAAATCCTTGATAAAAACTATTGTGGATTTATAATGACTAAAAAATAAATATCATTTCCAACATTGAAAAATCCTTGGTTCAAAAAATCTACCTATTTTAATTTGTTGTTAATTTTTAGATAAAATCAATAAAGCACCATACATGTCGAGGAACCTGGTAGGCATGACATAGATCATCAATCACTCTAAAAATATGTGAGAAAATCATAATGACGAAAATATAATTTGAAAATGATTGTTTCATGCCACCATAGACCACTAAACAATCATACCTCTGTTGACCACTGACCAATCATGCTGCCAACACTAAATGTATTTCACTTAACTCCCCGATTATAAATATATTCCAAGAACCTATATTAGTGATTTTAGGGATAAAAACTACCCGTCGATCATATCTCCCTCATCAACATATATCAATTTCATAAATACATTTAATAAGTTTACAAAAATGGGTGTAGGGGAATATCCCAACCTCCACAGTCACTATAAAGTGATTTAACACTATGTTTCAACTGATGTTTCACAAACATTTTTCCTACCAATTTTATAGTAATAATGTCATCCATGTGATCATCAGTTCTAATATGTCCATTTTTAAGCACTACTTATTCAAAATAAATTTGATGATGTGATATCTGATCTCAATATTTATTGTATGATAGAATTGAAAGGGGTTTTTTTGTAGGATTGAGTGTTCTATTTTTGCCAGAATGTATAACCATTGGTTGTCTCACCTCATCTATAATATATATAAGTTTCTTATTCATCCACAATAGTTGTTAGAATTCCTTTTCCATGACGATATACTCAGATTAAACGTTACTAAGAGAAGTGATTTCCTATTTCTTTCTCAACCAACCAATATTTTTCATTCCAATGATGATTGTACAACCAAAGGTGGTCTTTATGTCGACATTATATAAAACCCTATCAGCATTATAATATTTTGATAAATGGTTTCCACATACACCAACTAACTATAATCCCAAATGGAGAGTACCTTGAAAATATCTCTTGCTTCTTTTTAATTCTAAAAAATGATCTTCTATTGAATCACATTGAATGAGATTTTCTATGAATTTTTAAAAGATGATACTTGGTTTTGTTGAACTCAAGTATAATAAGATTCCAATGATTCATCTAAATAAGTTTTTATCTACAAATCATTTATCCATATTCTATTCATGTTTTTTCCCAACCGCAATTAGAGTTGACATCTGATTAGAGTCATGCATTTTGAATTGTTTTTGTAGGTCACTTAAATATATTTTCTGAGAAAATAATGTATATTCTTCATTATGAACCTCTTTCAACCACATGGAGTTTTTGATTTGACCAACCATAGACATTTCAACTTCATATTTCATGTGATTAAAAAATATTCCATTGATCCTTAGCAGCTTCTTCCAAAAATTACATCATCCACATACATAACAACCATATATTGTTCTTTCAGAGAATTTATGACATCATGAATTTTATTCAGCCATAATATTTTAAATGTAATCATCTTTAGATAAGCATCATTTCAATAATACAATTCTCATGGTTCCAGCTTCAGATCATACATATCATTATTTAATCAACAAAACATCATCCTATCAATACCAATGATAAATCTCACTAGATATTCAATATAGAAATATTCTCCAAGAACTGTAGTTATTATTTTCGATTAGGAATCAATATAATAAACATATTACCAACATTGAATTAACTCTAAGAGGAAGATATTGATTTACCCTAGTCTAGATAAAGTAGAAAATGTGTCTTCATCATCAATACCTTAAAAAATTCATATCCTTTAAAAATATAGAGTTCCTTGTTTCTGATCAAATTTCAGTGATTTTCTATTTTTTGTGATCCAAAGAGTTATAATCACATTGTGATTTTATAGTCTCTTAATAAGATCCCATTTTTTTCTTCTCCATATGAAACAGTTATCCTTTAATGAAATTATCACATGATTCATCCATTGCTAATTTTTGAGAAAAGAATGGTTCCCAAATTGATTGGATAGATCAATTCTATTCATTCCTCATTATCATTGTATATTAAGGTTCAGTCCAATCACTAATTATGAATGATTAATATATTTATGCTCTTCTATTTCCGGTTGGAGGTTCTGATGGTGTATCTTCAGTAACAGTTTCCTATTTTGATTCTACTTTTGATTCATAATCATTTGGAGAATCCTAAATATTTTTAATGCCTACACCTATTTCTGTATATGAATATGTACATTATCCACTTTCTAGTTTAACTTCCATCGTATCCAAATATGGGATCTTCAAATTATTTTTGGTTTTATCCTCAATAACAATGACATAATTTCTTCCCAAAATAATTCAATGAGGACTATTATAACTGTTGTATTCTTTTACCATTATTGAATATCCAAGAATTCTCTTTAATATGCATTATCATTATACTTTCCCTGATTTCATTCTTTTTTGGATGAAATAATTATATCAAAATGTGTAAGAATATCTCATAGAGGGATTCCTTCAATATCATATCTCATATGGTTCATGGTTTCTTAAATAAAATTCCCTATTCAATTTTGAGTGTACACCTCTACAAGAATTTTGTATTTCTAGTGTTGATAAGAATGATGACCCTCAATCATCATTGTTTTATACAATTTGTTCACCAGTCGATTTTTGTGCGAAAAGACCCAATATTGTTGAGGTAATCTTAATATAGACAGCAAATGAGTTATCAAATGTTTTAATAGAATTTTTCAAATTAAATGTACGTGGATTCTTCTCTATTATCAAATAATAGAATCTTGATTGTGAGGCCTATTTCATTCTCAGCACATTGATGAAAAATCATCATGAAATAAACTATATTTTTTTCCACTCTATAGAAATAACATAATATATTATATAGTTACAATAAATGAAAATACAGAATTACCACTCTCCATATGATCCATCCACAATCACTATACCACATACATATTTGAGGATGACATCAAGAAGATTTGATTCAATTTAATTATTTGAATTATATGAACTCTCGACTATCATTCATCGCATTCATGCCTCAAATAGCTTTTTCTAGATCATGTTTATGATTGGATGTTTTGATGACTATATTATTATTATATTTCTATGAAATTATCTATTGATTAATTTGAAATAATATCGGGTTTTACACATTGTTTTCTTCCATAACTATTGACTAACAAGTGTTCTGTTTATAGTCAACCTGGTATAAGTTTCAATCTGTTATACATCCTTTCAAGATAAAATAACCAGTATTTCCAATGATAGTTCACCCTATTTAAATAATGTTTTCTGTGCTTGACAATTCAAAGTGATTTCTCACACTCTGTATATAACGATGTAAGCCTTCTATATAGAGAACTTCATTTTTCACTATCAATGATTTTTAGTTCTGTGATTCCTTTGAATTTGATCTTTAAGGACATGTTATTAATGTATCTCATTATTCCAAAAAAAACTTTTATTAAAACACTTCAAAAATTAGGAATTTATTATCATGTAGAATAAGAATATGATATCAAGAATCATGGTGCTTATAGTCTCTGTTACTATAATGACCCAAAGTTTTTCAATGACAAATTCCCTTCTTATATCTATGTCATAAAAACACAAAATAATGAACTACTAAGTGATAAGTGACCTATAAACATAATTTTGTCACCCCTAGGTTTGGAATTTTAAAAATCTGACATACACGGTTGTGTTCAGGACAATTTTTGGAGTCTAATGAAAAAAAATATTTTTTGGTGAATAGTAACCCACCCTTATGAATAGTAACCTACCCTTATGAATAGTAATATGACCCTTATGAATATTAAATAAGAGTAACATTACATATGAATAATAAAATAAAATTTAGACATCTTAGAAAGTGATAATTTGACCTTATTAATCATTTTTGGTATTTTATAAGTCATAAATAATTAATTATAATTAATTAATTAATTTAAAAGAATATTTATTTTCCTGAAATATATTAATAAATTATTGAATCAATGTCTAATAGTTTTTAGATAAATTTATAAGACCCTAAGTAATTTTTGAATGAACTTCAAAATCAGTTTTAATTTTAAAAACTGTTTTTAAGTAAATTATGATTTTAATTAAATAATTATTTAATAATATTTAGAAAATTATTTTTGAAAAATGGACTTCATTTTTGGATTCTACACGTTGAAAAATGGTTGGGGTAAAATTTTGTGATTTTTCTGAGATACTTGAATTTTTGATGAATAGTAGAATACATTAATTTATCATATAAATACATTTTAATTAAAACCAACTATTCCTGACATCACAAGTTATGTAAGCACCCAAATCACGAATTCACAAGTCTAATTTACTATTCTTAGTCATCCAAGACTCACTATTCCTTGTCTTAGGTGAAATTAATAAACTAATCAATTTTATATTAAGGAAACCCCTCTCCCCTCCACTGTAAAAGCCACCCTTCACTCCCCCTTTTCCTCACACCTCTCAAGCTCCAAGCCTTCTCTAAATTCTGCCCAAAAACCTTCCCTAGCTCATCCCCCACGTCCAAAAGCTTCTCGTCTCATCAAAAGACCAAGCCTAGCTTCCTTAAAGAGGATCTCAACAGGAGGATTCTAAAGGACATTGAAGAGAAGGAGGCATTCGAGTACAAGGTAAGGGGAAATCTCGAACCCAATTTTCTTCATTCGGGTTCTCCCTCTTTCACTACATTTTGATATGGTTACTCCTCAAAGATCATTTGTTCATCATTTACTTTACTTTTCTGGGACATTCATGTTTGTCATTGGTTTTTATGTTCATCAAAATGTTTTCCAAAAGAACTCTTCTTTCAAGATCTCACCTTTTACCTCTCATTCAAGGTTGATGATTCTTATATCAAGTATGTTGTTCCCTCTCTTTTGGGAACCCAAAACTTATGAATGTGTTATTATGAGATGAAACCCATTCCTTTCCATGGGTTATTTATGTACATGTTTGATATGTGTTCTATGTGGCAAGCATGATAATGATAATGTTATGATGTGACGGGTGCACCCAAGATTATATAGTGCAATATGAATGTTTAAATGTGATGGGTGCGCCCAGAATTATATAGCACTCTAATGCATTGGTTAAAGTGATGAATCTCATGAGTAAATGTGAAATGATTCCTGAACATGATGCTATCATTGTTCACAAGTATGTGTGGTAGTTAACCACTAAGACATGATGTTTCATTTTTATGCTTTGCCACATTTCAAGTTTATTGTTTATGCTCCTCTCATGTTCAAGATCTTCTTCTTATGTCATGATTATGCTCACCCTATGCTATATTGTTCTTATCTATCCTCTTACTGGGCTTCTAGCTCACCCCTTTTGATGTATATCCTTAGGTGGCTACATGTACTAAGGAGAGGACAAGTGCCACTAAAAATATAGTGAAGAAGAAGTTAAATAAATGTTTATTGTTGATGTTGTATTTTTCATGCATGGTCCTAGTTTTCCCAAGACACTAAACCTCTGGATCCTCCATGTGTAATAATATATTTTTTTTATCTTTGAAATGATGTAATAGTAATTTATGAAAAGGCCGGGTCGCTATAGTGGGTATCAGAGGAAAGGTTTAGTTAATTTGGGAATTAGGATTAGTGAACCCTAAAGAAAACCTCTAGCATGAGACTAAGAACAAATATGCACACAAGGATATTTACCTAGGGATCCCATATGTTATGTTTTTGGTATAATTGTTTAAAATGATAAGTTATTCATGACCTGTTTACTTATGTTTTGTTCTAACCTTTTCTATTTTAGAAAATGGTGGGAACCAGGAGAAATCAGGCCCACAACTCTTGCGAAGGCCAATGCAACGATTACCTGAATGAAATCCCCAATGATTTTGGAGGTGGAGTTCAAAACTTCAGGGTGATTCTTACCCAATTATCCTGGGTTATGAATAATAACCATAATAATGGGTAACATCCTCCTTCACCAAAGAGGGAGCAACTAGCTCTCGAATGTTTTATGCGGCAACGACCACTGACGTTTTGTGGATCTTCCGATCCACTAGTTGCGGAGCAATGGGTCAACTCCATGGAGAAGATCTTTTCTGTTCTTCAATGTTCCGAGACGGAGAAGGTGACTCTAGCCGTTTATCGTCTAGATGGAGAAGCTGATCAATGGTGGGCTTTTATTAAGAACACCAAGCCAAGGGATGAAATTGAAGAGATGGAATGGGAAGACTTTAAGATAATGTTTCTTAATAAGTACTTCCCACGAACTCTTCGCACAAATATGGAGAGAGAATTCATAGAGCTCAAAAAAAAGAAGGAAAATCTGTCACAACCTATGAAGCAAATTTCACAAGGCTCGCAAGGTATGCTTCGGGTTTTGTTATCAACAATGATAGAAAAATTGATAGATTCTTTAGTGGATTAAAACCACATCTTCGAAAAGCTCTTGCAATTCGAGAATTTGGGAGTTATGAAGAAGTTTTTCGGTGTGATGTCAAGGTGGAGATGGAGTTTGGAGAATGGTCCCATGGCTATGGTGATAGGAAAAGAAAGATGGAGTTTCATGCTGGTGGATCTAGTGATAAAGATGGGAAGAAAACACGACGACCCACTTTCCAAAAATGTGGGAAGTTTCACAATGGGAACTGCCTCAAAGGGATGGGGAAATGCTTCAAGTGTGGGAAAGAAGGACACCTAGCTCACGAGTGTCGAAGAGACATGAAAAGGAAGGATAATGTAGCCGATGAAAGGAGAGAACCACTCGTGGTTCAATGCTACAACTATAAGGAGCTAGGGCACTATTCAAACCAGTGCACTAAACCTCGAGCTCTAGAGGGTAATCAGTGCCAACAACCACCAAAGCCAAAGGAACAAGGGAAGGATTATGCCATCACTACTGCGGAGGTGGAACATGACAATGAATTCGTACAAGGTACACTTCCTATTCACTCAAGAATGGCAAAAGTCTTATTTGATTCTGGTTCTACACATTCCTTTATATCTTGAAAGTTTTCTAGAACTATAGAATCGAAGCCCCGAAACCTTGAAGTAGAGATATCTATAAAAACACCAAGTGGTGCAATCATTGCAACCCAAGTGTTTGATTCTTCTCCTATTGACGTATGTGGGAAGATTCTTCCGGCAAATCTCGTAATACTTCCCTTGGTGGAATTAGACGCTATAATGGGAATGTATTGCCTCTCGTTATATAGAACACATATCAACTGTCGGGAAAAAGAAATATATTTTCATATTCCGAACCATCCCATGCTCCTCTACAAATGCAAGGAAGATCATGAATCTCCTTTAAGAAATCCTTCAATGGTGTGGGTGATGATTCCCTATGAAGAAGCATACCTAGCCCAAATGTTTGAGTCGAAGGAAAGTTCCAACCTTGTGGAAATGCCCATCGTAAGGGAATATGGCGATGTATTTCCCGAAGAGTTACCCAGAATTCCCCCGGATCGTGAGGTAGAGTTCTCAATTGAACTCATACCCGGAGCTACTCCTATCTCCAAGTGCCCCTATAGGATGGCTCCTATCGAACTGGAGGAGTTAAGGAAGCAGCTGCAAGAGCATCTGGACAAAGGGTTCATACGCCCTAGTGCATCACCTTGGGGTGCGCCAGTGCTCTTTGTGAATAAGAAGGATGGAACCATGCGGCTGTGTATCGATTATCCGGAACTCAACAAGATCACCATAAAGAACAAGTATACTCTCCCAAGGATTGATGACTTTTTTGATCAGTTAAGAGGAGATCAATAATCCTCAAAGGTGGATCTTTGTTCTGGATATCATCAAGTAAAGGTGAAGAAGGAAGATATTCAGAAGACTACCTTCCGTACAAGGTATGGGCACTATGAGTTTTTGGTGATGCCCTTCGGACTTAATAATGCCCCTGCAATCTTCATGGATTTGATGAATAGATTCTTTAGACATTACCTCGGAAAATTTGTAGTAGTTTTTATTGATGATATTTTGATTTACTCCAAGAGTAATGAGGAACATGAAGAACGTCTAAGACTTGTGTTGGTGACATTGAGAAAGGGGAAGTTGTACGCCATGTTCAGAAAGTGTGACTTTTGGATAAATCAAGTCACGTTCATGGGACATGTGATCACAAGCAAGGGAATTTCTGTGGACCCTTCAAAGACAAAGGTGATTGAAGAATGGCCCAGGCCCTCTAGTGTCATAGAAATCCGTAGTTTTTTGGATTAGCTGGGTACTATCGATGTTTTGTGAGAAACTTCTCACGATTGTCAAGCCCGCTAACTAAGTTAACAAGGAAAGGGGTAAAGTATGTCTAGACCGATGAATGTGAGGGAAGCTTCAAGGAGCTAAAGAGAAGGCTAATCACTGCACCTGTACTCACACTACCGAAAAGTGGGGAAAGATTTGTGATATACAGTGATGCTTCAAAGAAAGTCTTGGGTTGTGTACTCATGAAAAATGATAATGTGATAGCCTACGCCTCACGAAAGTTGAAGATCCATGAGCAGAACTACCCGACGCATGATCTAGAGCTGGCAGCCATGATTTTTGCCTTGAAAATCTGGCGGCACTACCTTTATGGTGAGAAGTGTGACATATACACCGACCACAGGAGCCTAAAGTATATATTCACACAAAAGGAGCTCAACATGCATCAAAGGAGATGGTTAGAGCTAATCAAGGATTATGATTTCTCTATTCACTATCATCATGGAAAGGCAAACAAGGTAACTGATGCTCTAAGCAGGAAAGAACCTGCTACACTATCCATGTTTTTGGATTGAGAAAGACCCTATATTCTTGGATATGCAAAGGATGGATTTGGGAATCGTAAGGGTAGGGGATACATCCTACCTTTCCCAAATGATTGTGCAACCATCCATCCAACAGAATATTAAGGAAGCACAAAGGGATGATATGGAGATACAAAATAGGGTGAATGCAGTAAAGGAAGGGAAGCTGCAAGATTTCCATATCGACGATGATGGTGTGGTTCGGTTTGGAACGCGACTTTGTGTGCCTTCATCACCCGGAATAAAGAAGGAACTATTGGATAATACACATAGCTCAACTTTATCTATTAATCCCGGAAGTACCAAGATGTATTGTGATCTTTGAGAACACTTCTGGTGCGATAACATGAAGAAGGAGATTGCGGAATATATATCAAGGTGCTTGGTATGTCAGAAAGTTAAAGTTGAGCGGCAAAAGTCCAAAGGTATGATGCAGCCATTGCCTGTACCCATGTGGAAATGGGAAAATGTTACTATGGACTTTTTCACGGGTCTCCTGAAGACATCAATAGGAAATAATGCGATATGGGTTGTGGTTGATCAACTCACCAAGACTACCCATTTTATCGCTATTCGGAAGACCTCTCACTTGAACAACTTGCAAGGATATAAGTGAAGGAAGTAGTGAGATTGCACGGTGTTCCACTCTCGATTGTCTCTGACCGTGATCCAAGGTTCACATTTAAATTCTGGAGGAGCCTTCAACATGCTTTGAGTACTGAATTAAATTTCAGCACGGCCTATCACCCCCAAACCGATGGCCAGTCTGAAAGGACTATTCAGACGCTCGAAGATATGCTAAGAGCAAGCTCTCTAGAATTCAAAGGTGGATGGGATCAGCACCTCCCATTGGTTGAGTTCTCATACAACAATAGCTTCCACTCGAGTATTCAGATAGCTCCGTATGAAGCTCTTTAGGGGAAGCGATGTAGAACTCCAACCTGTTGGGATGAAGTTGGAGAAAGAAAGCTACTTGGACCCGATCTTGTGCAGGAGATGACCGAGAAGGTTCAAGTCATCCAGAAACACATCAATGCTACTCAAAGTTGAAAAAAGGGCTATGCTGAAAATCGTCGAAGGGACTTGGAGTTCGACGTTGGAGATAAAGTCTTCCTTAGAATATCTCCACGGAAGAGAGTCATGTGATTTGGGAAGAACGGGAAGCAAAGCCCAAGGTACATTGGCCCCTTTGAGATCCTTGATCGTATAGGAGCCGTGGCCTATCGTCTGGCACTTCCACCAAATATGGCTCAAGTTCATGATGTGTTTCACATATCACTACTGAGGAAGTACATTCCAGACCCCTCACATGTACTAAACTCAGAGGTGGTACAGTTGGAAGATGATCTCTCATATGAGGAGCAGCAGGTAAAAATTCTGGACAGAACTCATAAGGTTCTACGCAACAATACAACCCGCCTTGTCAAAGTTTTGTGGAGGAACCAAAAGTTTGAGGAAGTAACTTGGGAACCGGAAGAGGCAATGAAGGAGAAGTACCCTCACCTGTTTGTGTAAAGTGAAATTTCAGGGGCGAAATTTCTTAAGGGGGGAAGATTGTAACGACCCAAAGTTTTTCAATGGAAAATTCCCTTATTATATCTATGTCATAAAAACACAAAATAATGAACTACTAAGTGATAAGTGACCTATAAACATAATTTTGTCACCCCTATGTTTCGAATTTTAAAAATTTGACATACACGGTTGTGTTCAAGACAGTTTTTGGAGTCTAATGAAACAAAAATAATTTTTGGTGAATAATAACCCGCCCTTATGAATATAACCTACCCTTATGAATAGTAATATGACCCTTATGAATAGTAAATAATAGTAACATTACATATGAATAATAAAATAAAATTTAGACATCTTAGAAAGTGATAATTTGACCATAGTAAACGTTTTTGGTATTTTATAAGTCATAAATAATTAATTATAATTAATTAATTAATTTAAAAGAATATTTATTTTCCTGAAATATATTCATAAATTATTGAATCAATGTCTAATAGTTTTTAGATAATTTTATAAGACCCTAAGTAATTTTTGAAAGAACTGCAAAATCATTTTTAATTTTAAAAACTGTTTTTAAGTAAATTATGATTTTAATTAAATATTTAATTAATAATATTTGGAAAATTATTTTTGAAAAATGGACTTCATTTTTGGATTCTACACGTCGAAAAATGGTTAGGGTAAATGTTTGGGATTTTTCTGAGATACTTGAATTTTTGATGAATAGTCGAATACATTAATTTATCATATATATACATTTTATTTAAAACCAACTATTCCTGACATCACAAGTGATGTAAGCACCCAAATCCAGAATTCAAAAGTCTAATTTACTATTATTAGTCATCCAAGACTCACTATTCCTTGTCTTAGTTGAAATTAATAAACTAATCAATTTTATATTAAGGAAACCCCTCTCCCCTCAACTATAAAAGCCACCCTTCACTCCCTCTTTTCCTCACACCTCTCAAGCTCCAAGTCTTCTCTAAATTATTCCCAAACACCTTCTCTAGCTCATCCCCCACGTCCAAAAGTTTCTGGTCTCATCAAAAGACCAAGCCTAGCTTCGTTAAAGAGGATCTCAAGAGGAGGATTCTAAAGGACATTAAAGAGAAGGAGGCATTCGAGTACAAGGTAAGGGGAAATCTCGAACCCAATTTTCTTCCTTCGGGTTCTCCCTCTTTCACTCCATTTTTGATATGGTTACTCCTCAAAGATCATTTGTTCATCATTTCCTTTACTTTTCTAGGATATACATGTTTGTCATTGGTTTTTATGTTCATCAACATGTTTTCCAAAAGAACTCTTCTTTCAAGATCTCACCTTTTAGCTCTCATTCAAGGTTGATGGTTATTATATCACGTATGTTATTCCCTCTCTTTTGGGAACCCAAAGATTATGAATGTGTTATTATGAGATGAAACCCATTACTTTCCATGGGTTATTTATGTACATGTTTGATATGTGTTCTATGTGGCAAGCATGATAATGATAATGTTATGATGTGACGGGTGCGCCCAGAATTATATAGCGCATTATGAATGTTTAAATGTGAAGGGTGCTCCCAGAATTATATAGCACTCCAATGCATTGGGTAAAGTGATGAATCTCATGATTAAATGTGAAATGATGCATGAACATGATGCTAGCTTTGTTCACAAGTATATGTGGTAGTTAACCACTAAGACATGATGTTTCATTTTTATGCTTTTCCACATTTCAAGTTTATTGTTTACGCTCCTCTCATGTTCAAGATCTTCTTCCTATGTCATGATTATGCTCACCCCATGCTATATTTTTCTTATCTATCCTCTTACTGGGTTTCTAGCTCACCCCTTTTGATGTATATCCTCAGGTGGCTACATGTACTAAGGAGAGGACAAGTGCCTCTAAAAAGCTAGTGAAGAAGAAGTTAAATAAATGTTTATGGCTGATGTTGTATTTGTCATGCATGGTCCTAGTTTTCCCAAGACACTAAACCTCTGGATCCTCCATGTGTAATACTATTATGTTTTTTTATCTTTTAAATGATGTAATAGTAATTTATGAAAAGGCCGGGTCTCTATAGTTACATTTAAAGATGTTTCTATAAGGCTATCATTCTCGATTTTATTCATTTCCATCCAGGGGATACCTAATTTAAAGTTATAAGATGATGTAAATTCCAATAACTTTTCAATATGCATGGTTTCTTCAAACACATATTTTCATCTATTGAATAATAGAGATTTTCAATGTTAACTCTGTTTTTTATGGGTATTAACTCCCCCCTGAGTTCTATAGTAATTGATCGAACCTATTCTCTACCTATAATGAATTATATTATACTCAATGTTAGGATAGTTATAATAACATCAATAGAAAATATTTCATCAATATAGGAAGGATATGGCCTCTTTTTTCTTTATTGTCTTCCCAGAACATCCCCATTGAGATAGCTCCTTGCCTTTTCATAATACGATTCGTTATGTACTAGAAATCCATAAAATTAATAAATTAATTAGTATAAAGTCTTTTAAAATCTATTCCTCCACATGTTCCATTCCTTGGCAATGATATTATAATAAAAATACTTCATATATTATAGGTTTATATTGATCTCTCATTTATATTTTGTTTGAAGCATTCTTTTTTGGGACATGAGGTGCTTCTTTGATATACCCAACTATTTTATTCCTTTATTTCGTGGATCATCATATTTCCTTCCATTGATGTTTC
The DNA here is from genome assembly GCA_963277665.1 of Viscum album. NCBI lineage: Eukaryota > Viridiplantae > Streptophyta > Magnoliopsida > Santalales > Viscaceae > Viscum > Viscum album. Next base: position 1,251,769,673 of record OY728157.1, on the reverse strand, counting down.
TATATCACATAACGATAAACATTTTCTGATTTATTTTTATAATCAATCATTGAAGTCCTTATCCACTCATTCAGAACCCGATTAACAATTTTTAATTGTTCTGGATCTTAGAATCATCCCATATATAAATTGTTCTTTTTTTCCATTGATTTTGATTTGTTTTCTATTTTAATAATTTTAGTAACAAATTCTTCTACATGTCATTCAACTATATTTTACTTTGCCTATAATATCAGTGTAATGTCATTGATGAATTATTCAATCCATTAAATCCTATGTTTAAATTGTTAAACTATTTCTGAGCTGTTAAGAGTTGAAAAATGTTATTATGCCTCTATATCGAGTTGATAAATTTCTAATTGGATATGATATGCATACTATGACGATTCTTTCATCACAACTCACATATTTCTTTTTTCATTCAATAAATATCAATGTCATTTTGACAACCCTAATGTTCAACCATGAGATCAAAAACTCTAATAAATTTATTATCTTTATATTTCTCCACTTTCTACCTTTTAATAGATTACTATTTTTGATAAATTAGGTTTAGATTTAAACAGTGGGTATAAATTCCAAAAAAACGGACTATTATCATGTTCTTCATTACAAACATAACTCTTTATCTGATGATAATTTCCTGTTATGAATTCTCCCTTCAGATGTATCATTTTCCATGGAATTTTCACGATTCTTGCTTCACATTCATTATCATCGTGCTTCCTTCACCACCGAGTTTCCATAGGCCCAACTATACCTCATAAAAAAGACAAATAAATATTTCCTTAAAATCAATATTTCCCTCTCCTGAATTTCTTAGAAAAAAGTGAATGATGATTGTCTTACTAATCATCTTTCACCACACAATATTAGGAAATATCACACTTTCACTTTTTTATGAATTCAATTTCCTTTCTTTCTTGAGTTGTTTTCATCTTCTAGTTTGACACTCATTTCATAAAAAAAAGGATTTCTTACTAGTCATCAGGAGATATCATAGACAAATATCTTCCTCCATGTTCTGGAAATTTTGTATTATATAGATGGGGGAGCCAACTCAATATTTTTTCCACATTGTAAATACCCTTAATTTCCTCCCCAATTCCTCAAATAGATCCAACAATTTGAGTTTAGTTATTAAAGAAAGTATAATTATTTTCAACTAAATTCACTTTCATACTATATAACAGATTGTGAATGTCTTTAATATTGGACACTTTTTATTTTTTATCTCCGTCATATATATATTTTAGTATCCTCTATAGGTAATTGGTTGTAGAGAATCTCACCAACATAAAAAATAGATTTGATCTTAAATTGATACTGTAAGATCATGTTGATATTTGGAATCTATAAAAAAATTATTTTCTTTTTTAGTCATAGAATGTCATTTCACATCAATGACATAAATCATATGAGATATGGAAAAAAGAAAATTTGTCCCAAGAGATCTTAAATGATATCCCATCCTAATATCACAAATCTGGATGTTTCTATCATCAATGATGGGATCACACCTCAAATTAAATATATTATATATGAATAAAAAGAGAGGAGAAATTTAACACGTATACAATGTTTTCTATGATACCTCTTGTAGGAACCAAGAACACCCTGAGAGGGTAAGGATGAATCAGGATTTCCACATTTTCTTTAAAATAAATTGATCACGTTCTCACATTGATAGGAACATGTAACCTATCATGTGAAATTATGTAAGTATAATAAACTCACATACAGAGAGACACCACCTAAGTTTTAATTTTGACACAACTAAGGGATAGTTGAAGAAGAATATGTATCTAGTGTGTCAGAAATACCTAAATACACAATGTTTCACTATTTATTGTAGATTATAGAAGATTAGACATAGTAATTATGTTTCTGGAACACTTCTTATACATCAATTATAGGAAAAGAGCATTTCATACCTTGGAATTCCTCTATTGACTCCCCATAGTCCACTACGTTATCTGAAGACTTACTCTATTTAATTCCATGATGTTAACCTTGGATTACTTTGAATTTATGTTTTTTTTATCAAATTAGAATAATACTCTTATTAACAATAGTCAAGTGTTAATTCACATGAATTCACTGTTCATATAAACCAAATGTCCAACAAAAATGTTCATTAAGCTCCCTACTTCTGTAAAATCCCATTTATGTTTCAATGAAATACCTACATTCATGAACCCAGACACCTTCCCTAATATTCTTTCCATTTCAATTATGGTATCCTTTATAGAATCCTATATCTTTGAGAAATTCCATGTCATCACAAAACCCCCTTTTATTCAAATACATAGCATCATTTACGACGTTACCTATCATTTTGTGAGGCTCATATCACATAAAATTATTATTTGTTGAAGCACAAACCCTCACGAATGATGAGTTATATAGAAATTTACCAAATTCTACTTTTTTCAAATGATGTGGTTGTGTTCCCCTATTTTATGCTCAACCCTTCACGATGTTTCCATGCTCACAATGACCCTTTCATAATCCTATTCAATCATGAAAAAAGAACACTTATTCGTGAAGATCCAATAAAAATTAACTAATTGGTAGATATTATATTCTTATCATAGTTACAATTAAGACATCATGAATTTGTGAACCATATAATTATTGTTAGAACACTATCTTTCAAGCTCACATTTACAATTCTCATCAGCTTCCCAAAAAATAAATGCATTTTATATTCTCTATACCTTCTTATAAATCCAATCATCATGAATTAAATTGATTTAATATATTACTTAAGTGTAAATACTTTAAATAAATATTTCATGAGTCTTTATTCTTACTTATGATTTTTTCCCAAAACAATTGGAATGCAATTGGAAATTCTTCCACATTCAACATTTTATCCATCTTCACTATACGATCACTTACAATGACAAAGAAATGATAAACCATACAATATATTTGAAAAAAACAAAAAATGCAATCCATTTTCGACAATGTGAAATTCTTTGATACAACATTTAATATAGGGTATCATATGGTAAAACAGATAAATAAACCATGCCCTAATAATTTTCACCAATATTCCAAGGTACTACCCTCTACATGGTTTCTGAATACATATAGAAAAACCATACCCAAATCATCATTTTCTCCCATATCATACCCTCACCCCACCTGGTCAAGGAACATATATATATAAATCATGTGCAGTTACTCTGAAATTTATTACAACTTTTACATTGTCATTAATCATATAGCTTATGAAATGATTAATTGGGCAACACCCTCTATGTAATTCTTGGTTAATGGGTATACATGGGAGTAAAAATGATCATAGATCTTTATTTAAAAATAATAAAATCTAGTCACTTGAACAAGCCAAAACAATTATGATTCATCAATGAAATCATTAATCATTCCAATTGTAGTAATAATGTAATTTTACAATGAAACTAAATGGTTCCATAACAGTAAGGAAAAATTATCTTCCATTTATCATGTTCAATTAACTATGTAAATTTATATATTATATACCCATAAACCCATGATACATCTCACTGGTGAGTGAGTAATTATTTTTAAAGCATGTAAGTCTTAATGGGAGGAGATGGGTTATGAACTCAAATAAGGTGAATCCAACCAATGAGATACACATGATATTGGGGAAAATTTATAATTGGATTAAAGAATATGATCCAGGATATTTTTCCCTAATTACATGGGTGTTTTATAATATTATGTTAATCCAACTAATATTTAATATTGATGACCGTGTGACACATTTATTTTATTTTTTCTATAAAGGGTTATTTATTTATTTATGAGATGTATGGATTATTTGGATGGCTTAACATGTTCATATAAGATAAATCAATTAAAATTAATAATAATGTTAAATAAAATAAAAATTATATAAAAATTATTTTATCAAACAAATTTAATTATAAATTATAGATCAGTATAATTCTAACATGGATGTGACAAATAAAATAAATAATATTAATTTTTTTGTTAGATAAAATACTTCCATCAAATTATTTTATCTAAAAATTACATTCATCCCACGAGTTATATTACTACCATAGATCAAAGGGTTGGTTTATAAAGAATAAGAACACAATATATTACAATTTATATCAATGAAAAAAGAGGGATCAATTAAGCACCTTATAATCTAGTGTAATTTACACCGAAAGACATGGTCTATCATTAATAATTCGTTTGAGTACATCATAGTTTGGGGTATCAGGATCGTATAGTCCTGTAAATATTTTACAGTCTAAATAATTAATTAAATTAGACTGTAAAATTCCCAATTAATTTTAAATAATTTGGCAAGGAATAATTTCATGTAATTTTAAAGGGAATATGGAGCATTTCAACCGATAAGTCCATGAAAATATATATTTTGAATCCAATAGTGAGTGAGGTAATGATTTATTAATATTGTAGGAGAATAATTAATCATAAATAAATTCATATTCTATAATCTGGATAATGTTAAAAAAATTGTTAGTTTTTTAGTTAATGGAAAACCAAACCATAAAAATGGTCATATTTTTTTTGAAAATTTAATCTCTCATAAATATCAAAATATTATAAGAGTTGTAAATGTTCATGAAAATGTCATGTATTCTGGAAGATTTGTTTTATGTTCTAGAATCCAATATTCCAAATCAACCATCTCATGGATAGATATTGGGATACATGGATTCCTACACATACTAGTGTTGGATGATTCAGTAAATAATTTCAAGATTTCATCTATAATGCCTCAAAATTTGAGGATGAAACATATTGTCATGAATTCATATACTTTGAAAAATCACCTCTAACATAATTAAATATAGAACAAGTTGATGAAGAAAAACATGAATGATGCTACACTATTCAACTATAAAATGGAAGAAGCATACCTTTTTCTTTATAATGTACTCTATATACTTAATTATATCAATCAATTTGGATGTAAGGGTTTTTTATAGATAATAAATTATACATTAATCACATATTATATTCCATACAACCAAGAATCTATATGTAACATCCTATCCACCAAAATTGGATTGAGAATATGGATGGATATTATTTGGCTTTAGTGACCTCACAATAATTCCCAAGGTTTGAAATAAATGTTAAGGGTTTCGTTAACAAGTGGGGATGATTTCCCATTTAAATTTAAAACAAAAAAACATCGTTGGAAAATGACCACAATATGATGCATCATTAAAATTTAAAACAAAAAAAAATAAAACCATTGATTTAAAATATGAATTATAATAAATTACCATAAATGATTTCAATTGAAACCAAAGTCATAGTGGAATAAAAACCCCAAAATCATTAAGAAACATACATAAATTAACTTATCTTCACACTCTCTATGTTCTATATACAAAAACAACCCATGAAACGAATAGAACCACTAAATAAGGGTTATGTGTTATCTTAACCAGTATCTTGGTAAACAATATCTACAAAAGCAACTATATAAAAACTATGGGTGAGTAATGTAACTCAGTAGGAGTTCAAAAAATGACTTCCCTACATATTAAATTATGTGAGAAAAAGTTTGAACATTTTTTGAAAAAAAATTGTATAAAACAATTCAAAATTTCTTATATTTTAATATTTAACAATATCCACAAGAAATGATTTTTTTCAAAAAACCCAATATCCATGGAATATATCCATTCTACACATCAAAAACCAATTAACATTTCTAATTTTCATAATCCATTTCTTTCAACATTTCTGACAAAAAAAGTAACCCCACACACACATCAACAAACACCTGCACACACAACCCCACAAGATTGGTGTTACTTTTATGGGGGAACATTACATCCATAACCCATATGCTTTTGATTGCGGCACTTCATGAAAATTTTACATTCCATTCCATCTATGATAATCATATAGTCCTACAACATGAAAATAAAACTTCTTCCAAAATAATTTAATCATATCAATAAAACCATATTTTAATGAAAAACATAACCACAAACCACTTCCATAAAAAAATGTTTTATTATAAACACATTTACAATAACCATTTGAAGAAAACAAATATTTTATTGAAAAAAAAATTCTATTTTTTTTTGAATAAATCCATCCTTTTTAAATCATCTATTCCATTCAACAAAATCAAATAACCATTCAGAATCACTAGTTAAAATCATATCACTAAATTCACCTTTCTCCAAAATAATAAATTTTGAGGAATACAATAAATATTCACCAAATATGGTTTCCATCAATCATTGAAAAATAATTTCAAAATAAATTTCTCACAAAAATCCAATTTGAAATCAATAATTCTAGTTTTAAATAGAGGATTCCATAGTGAAGCCACCTGCCTTGGAAATTATAAGGAAAAGGAAGAATGACTCTAAAACTCGAACGAAAAAATATTTAATATCAGAAAACCCAACTTAAATCTATTCCCATATCATCAAAAAGGCATAATATTACCTCGGTTTTCATAAAAACAAAAGTTCTATCTGATGAGGATTATATCTATGAATCCTAGAGAAATATTGAGTTATATCTATGAAAAATCAAGGAAAAATACAATAAATAAAGAATTACCAAAAGACCTAGTATTCAATGCACTGAATAATTCCTCTGTATAGATTCTAATTTGATAAGAAAGGGTTTCATAGCCTTTTGTGGATAAAATATCAATATAGGATCAAATGTATAAAAATAGGTGTTGATATAATATCTCAAAATTCATCTTTTTTTAGGATCCTATTTTTAATCTGTGCCCAGTTAGTTACAGTGTTATTCAAATAAGGTGTTAACTTTCTTCCATCCTCTACCTCTAGAGAGTATACCCATGGTTGTCCCATAGTTTTAGAAAACCCATTTAGCAAACATACCAAATCCCACATTCCCACTTTTTAGAATTTCTCTTAGATAGTCACACAGTTGGGACATGGCGTTTTCTAGCTCGTTCACTTTCCCCATAGCCCATATATCATTATGCACAATTTCATGTAGGAGTTTCAAATATTCCCCAAACCATGATCAAACTATGACATAATATAAAATTACCAAAATCACTCTCAATGGTTTCGAAATCATCTCGAAACTAACCCAAAACTTCATATAATTAATACACATAAACTAAGGGATACCAAATTGAACCAACGGTCCAACATTCTCTACACTATTGGAATTTCTATTACTTGAATGTAGAAACCAACTACCGTCACAAAAGATTTTGGGCCATTTCATTTTCTTTTAATTCTCTCATTCTAATATATATTCCAAAATTTGACCATGTTTCCACAAAACTCACACTAAACAAAAGTTTTGTAATTAAAGAAAATCTCACTCTTATATATAATATTCACTAGATTCTAGAGCATTGAAGAATTCAAATCTAGGTCAAGATGATCCTATTTAATCATATAGTCAGGATCATGATGATATTTTTTCAAATAAGATATTTAAAAAACATTATAAACCACATTGAACCTTGTTTCCAATCTTTACTGATATTACACCTCATAAAAAAATTCATGTTTCTATGAATGTCTTATGTATTGAAGAGGTAACATTCCATGAATCTAAAAATGATGATGTCCATGCCTTGGAGAGATACAAATAAACACATGGTCACTCACCTTTAATGAAAATAGTTTTTGATGATGATATGTATTTGATTACTGGGTTCTTTAGGTCGTCTACATTATCTTCCTAATCAACTCAATATTCAATAATTTTTCCTACATGTGGTTCGGAACAAATAGTGATGTTTTACATGTTTCCACCCAAAAAAGTAGAGAACTAAAAGGTCTCCCATGCAATGCTTAAATAAGAGGAATGTGTATCCGGACTTGGTATCTTTTGATATATGAGAACTAAACATAACATACTTTATCTTCCCATGTGCTACCAAAATACATTACACAAGCCTGAAACTTGTCATACCACATTTTTATCATCCATTCGGATTACACATCTATCTCAGTGTGATTTGTCAAACAAATAGTCAACTGAGACCCATGGGATTTTTGTATGGATTTTTATAAATGAGATGTTATCCATGGATAACATTATAGCAAAATCAAAACTACATCGCCATTTATCTGTACCACTTATTAAATATATATTTATTTAAGACCTCCACATTATGATATTATCAAATTAGAATGAAATGGTCTGACATTGTGAGATAATATACTATCAACCATATGATATATTGTTTTTGAAACATTCATGGGAGACCTATTACAAAATCCATAGGTATCTACTACCATTTCCAAATAGGAATAGTAAAGGCTAAAACATACATTCTCGTCATTTATTTTATCCCCTATCAAACTAACTATTTTAGTATCATGAAACATACTCATCCACATTCCTATTCATACCAACCCCCAAAAATTGTGCATTAAATTCATTATAAATTTCTATATTCTAGGATTAACAAACCATATTGAATATTGGTATGTATAAAGATTTTTTTCCTGAAATACCATAAGTAGGACCATCCGATTTCAAAACCACAACACTAAACTCCCATCAACATTTGTCCCTAAATTTTATCCCCGTGAGAGAATATTGACCTCATTACAACATATTACATATTAGATGTATGTGCGTATTTAACCATCTGTACCAAATAATTATCAAATGAAACTGGAAATGAAACCTCCACTTTAATATAGTCTTATCATATCTAGTGCATATTCGATAGGTTATACATAATTTACCCCTCATTAAATAATTATTTTCTAATTGAGAATATGATTTTGTACTTAAGGAATATTCCAATGAATATCCCGTTATAATTTTATACATAAAGTCAAAGTAAATGATTCTTAGATTATCATCAATATTTATTAAATTATGTATCAATCCATTAGTGAGAAATTATATTTCAATCATATATGATTTGTATTCATAGTAAATTAATCACTAAAAATGCAATGACGTGATGTATTTAATGAATGTAACAAAACATATAAATCAATATTATGTGTTGTGTATTTATTTTCATGTAACCTCAACCATCAGGATCAATAAGAAATAACTTTATATCTTTGAATGATATCACATCCCAACATAGATCTTAAATAATAAAAATACACCGTGTACCCTAGAAATTATTATTAAATATTAAATATTGGTTTTGATGTAAGGGGAACAGTAAAATCATGAAATTAATTATGACCTTAATCATAAAATTGGAAAGGAATATTATTCCTTGTTAAAGATTTCCTAGGTGAGTCCTTTTGAAAAATTTCATGAGAAAAGTGTCATTAAAAACTAGATAGATGATGTAAATTTTGTATAAGTCATGACCCAACACCAAATATCCAAGATTCATTGTCTCTAATCAATTATATTTTCATTAATATATGGAATTGAATCCAGAAGTACTGAGGGTTTAGTAGTCTTGGAAAACAAGATTCATAGAAGTGAATTTTGTTATAAATGAATATAGAAATTACAACATACATTTTTCTCTATTTTAAATAAATAATTTCTATTATAACATTATTCAATCTATTATATGTGTGCATATAATTTATAGTACATTACATTGGTTCTTTTAGAAGGAAAAAAATAAGGGTGAGATCAAATGCTCAGCAGGTGTAATGTATTGTGGATGAATAAATTAATCAATGAGAATATTCAATATGTCAAGGTAAATAACTAAACACACATGTCATATAATAAATTAATTTAATAATACTGCATGAGAGATATTTTAAGGTAATAAGAGGAAACACAGTTCATTAAAATAACTATGTAATAAAAAAATATAGAAACGTAATAAATGGAATCACCTTGCATTAAAATGATGAGATATGGGAAAATAAATATATCAATGTATAAAATTCAAAACATATTCATTTAATTAATAAACTGAGAATAATATGAATCCATATATATTATCATGTAAAAATATCATAGATAATAAATAATGAATCAATATAAATGAAATGATTAATTATTTGAAATCATGTCTTTACAACATGAAAACCTATACTATCAAGAAAAATCATTCCAACACTTAAACAAATATGGATAGAAACCCCTATAATTTATTAATCTTTTTGTCCCATGAGTACCAATTGATGCATTTAAGAGATATATAAAGTCCAATATCCACATATATTTTCATGTTCATATAATTCCCCCTATCGATTATTTTATTTAATAAATAGAAAATATGACTTATCAAATATCTATATTTATTAAGTGATACAAATTTATAAATAAATCCCCAATTAATTAAATGACTGTCAATGTAAACACCATATATAAAATGATATCTGGTTTAGGTAATAAAAAATTCCATCATAGAAAAATACGGATATTAATTTAAATTTCATATGAAAAATAATGAAAATAAAATGTTTTTTTATTTGAGAGTTAAAAACCACAATAGGATGTGATATTTCAATTATAATCATTAAGAAAATTCTTGGAGAGAATAATCATTAAAAATGGAAAAGTGCCCCATAAAACATCTAAATTTTTTAATCATAATCCAAATGATGGTATGACATTAAATTAAACATAGAATATTATGTCATTAAAGAAATTAGTGATTTTATTTTCCAATGTAACTATATACACTATATAAATGATATTTGATTTATAATAACAAAACAATTCTCAATGGAATGTAAATTAAGATGAAGACCCATATATTGTTTTTTATTTCTAGTGAATGCTCTTTATGTACCTATATAATAAAATTATGAACATTTTTAGCATTATTGAAAAAATACATGTTTATTTTGATTTATATTTTAATTCTGACTCTGTAAAATACAACTACTTAAAAAAAATTTGTTTTTATCATGTGTTTTTACCAAATTTGGGTTATGTATCAACAAGGGCTTTGTTTTTTCAACTATGCTCAAATTGGTCATTATATGACATCTCTAGATTAATTATCATGAAATTAATATAATATTTATACATAAATAATATTTTATAATCAATAATTAAATATGTTTATAAAAAATGAACAAATGATACCATCATTAAGATGAAAATATGTACATGCACATGGGTAATGTTACAATAATTTAATGATCATTTTGGAAAGAATTTATGTGACACTATATCATTCCATAATTATCATTATATCATAAATAGAATATTATTTAATCATATATACTTATATATGTAATTTTAGTGATGTAAAATGAATCACATTGTGATGAGGAGGCAGTAGTCCACATGTCGGGGAACGACGCTCTCACTTTTGACGTGTGTGAAAGTGAAATAACGAAAATTATATATATAAGTATATATAGTATGTTTGTAGAACTTTAATTATGTAATTAATATTGTATATAGGTTTTTTACTTAATATATATTTAATTTCAACCTTTATTGATACATTCTATGTATAGTGTGAACAAATCACATCACTTCGAGGGGGTGGTAGTCCATACATCCTAAAATAATGTTATTTTGTTATGGTGAAATAGAACATTTTAATGGGATGTAAAATAGATAGATTAAATATTTATAAATAAATAATAAATATTATATATATCATATTTAAACATAGGTAACATCATAATGGATACCGTGATAGGTGGTAACAGAAAAAACTGAACAATCGTCATTTTGTGAGCTAGTGGTTCATTGTACATAGAAACAGTATGTTCATTATCAATTATATGGTGGTGTGTGTAATTTTAGGAAAAAAAATTAAAAAAATCATAGTATATTTAGTATACTATTTCATTTAAATATTCATGTAATAAAAAATTTTAGAGGGATGTAGAATAGAAATGAAACAATAGGTCTCAAAATAATAGAGCTTGAAAATAGATGTTACCTCATAACCAGGTAACTTCTTTGGGTTTGCTCAAAAAAGAATACGTGGAAGGTTTTATAAAAAATTAGAGGCTTTAAGATATAGGTGATATATTTTAGGAAGATATTTTTTCATATATTGGTTGAAATAAAGTGGTTTGAGAGGTGTGAGGAATGGGAAAAGGTGGTGTCCTTTTAGAGGGGAGCAATGTGACTCACTTGGTATTTTTGAAAAGAAGTTAGGTGTACCATTTTTTTACCTAATAAATGTTTTAAAAAAACAACAAAAATAAATAATATATGGTGAATGGAATAATTATTTCTAAATAATGTTATTCGGGCTAGTGGATAGCATATTTGTTCCCCTAAAATAAATGTTTAGTCTTTTATTATGCTTATGTTTTCTTTTATAATTGAAAATAATTTTAATCAATTTCTATAATATTAGTCGTCAAATTTTATTTTTATAATTAGACATTATAATTTAATATTATACTAATAATTCAAGATATTTTTCCAAATTTCAATCCATGATGTGGAAGAGGATGTTTTAAATTTTATCTCAATAGGGGGATGATAACGTTGGTTTTCAATGAAAATATGTACGAATGATTTTTATGTCTTTATAATCAATATAAAATTGAAATTTACTATAATGACTCAAATTATATTAATTGATAAAAATATGATCTAATTATATTTTTTATCAAATTTTAAATATAATTTTTCCTGATAAATAAATTATATGAAAATGAATTTCTGAACTAAAATTTCGTATTTTAACTATTTCTATAAAACTAGAATGTTTGAGAGATATATCAAGAATTAACCCTAAGCTAATACATAAGTTTATAATTAAAATTTAAAGTTTATATTTACATATTAAATCAATTTAATAATCAAAATTAATATTTTAAATAGGTTCTCCTTTAAAATATGGTTAAATGGCCTTTATAAAAATATTTTTTTATATGTGAAGTAGAGTTTCTTCTTATCTTATTAATATAAAACATAATGGATGAAAATAAAATATATTTTATTGAATATATAACATATATGAAACACCCAATTCTTCCATGGTATGTTTCATTTTGAATAATAAAATAGCTTTCCGTGTACACAACTTCATGTCCTTCAACACCATGACCAATCAAACTAGCCATTTAAAAGAAAGTTATGAATAGTAATACCAATTTTTTTAAGTTTTATAAATTTTATTTTTCAAAATAAACAGATTTTTTGGACTCATAATATCAAAATTATCTTATAGATACTTTTTTCTATTTTTTTAAAAACTCTTAATTGTTGATGTATAGTGAGAAACAATGGGTTTTTGTGAAAAAAAATTATATAATTTTATAAACAATAAAAAAAATTTAATGTTAAAATATAATAATAATACTTTAGTATATTATAATTCATTGGAGTCATTTTATAATAATATTAGAGATATAAAATATTATTGAACCTTTTATCATCTTTTACCCATCTTCTAGGCACATTCACACATTTTCATAAAATGTAATTTTTCCGCTTCTGTTAATTGAATATAAAATATCTGACAGAAATAGTTTCCATCAGTATGTTAAATTTGGTTCAAAAAGTTTAAAATAATTTTTTTTGAAAATTAACTTTTCAATTTTCTTACCATGGTTAAAAGTAAATAGGGTAATTAAAGTTAAAAAATATTATAACAATATAAAATTACCTCTACACATGTCCTATTCTATTTGATAATCTTTTTGACCAAAATAAACCTTAAGAAAATATTATAACCATTTTTATCCATTTCTATTATATTAGGAAATTTATTATAGTCTATTTAAAGAGGAGTTAAAAGTGTTAAATTAAAATTTAAATAACTAATGTATTTTTAATAAAATGTTAAATATAAGATGAATAATTATATAAATATTAATTATAAATATAATATTATTTTATAAATAATGGTATTTTATTTATTGTTTTTAGGCATTAAATAGTTAAATTTATTTATGACATAATGATGATGCAGTATTTACTTTGTTATTGAATGAATAAAATAATTGATATTATAAATATTAAAATAAATATAAATATATACTTTGGATTCCATACACAAATTTTATAGGACAATATGACATTTTAGGGGTTATTTAATTTAATTATTTATAATTAATCAATTATTTATGAGAATCAAAAAAATCAAATTCTAAATAGTGTCAATATTGACCTAAATGAGTTTTTAAAAAAATAATATTTTATTAAATGATAAAATATTCCAAATAATATAATATTATTCCAAATGACATAGATAGTGTTATATATTCTATTAATGAACAACATTAGGGTCTCTTATAATTGTATACTATATATATTAACCATGTAGTGTACGAATATAAGAAGACACTGTAAAAGTTATATTATTTAATTAAGAGTTGAATCTAAAAGATAAAGTTAATATAGTGACCTAAACTGTTATAAAACCTAATGTTTGATATGATTTCGACCAATTGACCCCTTTGCATTGAAATAAATAAATTTTAATCTATTAAAAACTGAAAATATTTTTATCATAAATTAATATTGGAATCTTTTTCTAAAGTGCCCCTCACATCTCTTATAAAATGGTACTTCCCCTTCTCTTATATTCACACCTCCAAATCCAATTGTATCCACCAAACCCAGATCAAATATCCTCCCAAATAACCTCACATAAACTTATAGGCCCAACATTGATCATAATTTCATCATATGGAGCCTTTTTCTTCAAATAAAAAGGAGGCCCCCGAATAAGATATAATTATTTTATCACCCCCTTCAAATATCGTTTCTTCTTTTAATTCCTATTTCATTGATTTTTCCTTACTAAAATAATAACTCCAGTCCCCTATACATATATATATGTTATTATAAATATGGTACAACCATATTAAATATTCTATCCTTCCTATTAATGAATAATTCACCATACGGGCATACATACAACTTACCATCTCCACTTTGTGGTGTAGTTTGTTATTAAAAATCTCATTATTTGGATGGGTATAATAGGGAGTATAATTGATGGAAATAAATATTATAAAATGTTTATGATTTTTTATATATAATATAACTTCCAATTACAGACAATTTTCCAATCAATAAAATGATATTATCGCTCATGAGTAAGTATGACTTACCGTCTCCACGATGTGATGAGATTTTGATATCTATCGTAATCATCTAAGAATAATTTTCATTTAATGATTAAAATATAATGTTTACAAACATAATATCATTATTTAAATAAATAAAATACATCTGATCCATAACAAACATGAATTATCTAACAAAACATATTGAGGAAAATGAATCAGTTAACACCCGAAACTATGATACTAATGAAATATTATTAACAAAGAAATATTAGAGGATAATATATGACAATATATATATATATATTTTTTGTTCGCTTATAATTTAATAATAGTGATTTAACAATTATACAAGAGGTTAACATTAACTCTACTAAGGAAAAGTATAAGGTAAGTGTTAATTTTACAATTTCATTATTATCTGTGGTTGTTTATACATATGTATCTACTGGGATATCTTTATAATTCAGAATAATGTTTCATAAAAATGCATTTTTTTTGATATTTTATAGACTATGGGTTAAAGTGATTTATTCCTTTGTTTTATTTTTAATAAAATGTTTTGAAAGGAATTATTCCATCATTTTCCATACAGGGTTATTTATAACATTTTTGACATATTAAGGAATGAATCTTTTTTTAACATATATGAAGGGTGAGACTATTTTACACTGTTATAACACCTTGAATGTATCCCTTACAAGATTATATGAATATTTTCAAAATAAATTTTTTCTTTTAAAATAAGAGACTTTTAAATGATTTCACTATATAATGAGATATTTCTCTAAAATGTTTTTTATTGATTTCTTATATTTCAACATATATTGATGGATTTTATGTTTAACTGAAGTTGATTTATTATGATACAATATTCCATATTGTATCAATAGTTTTATGATATATGTTATGGTGGATGTGTTATTTTTAGGTCATTCACATTTTATGGTTAAATTATTAACATTTCGTATGCCATTTTTATATGAATGTTTATGTTATGTTTCACAATTTTTATATGAGGAATGTATTGGACGCAGTAAGTGACGGCCATGGCCCACTGTATCCCCTAGATGAATTTTTATGTCTCATGAGATAGACTACTGTCTTGGAACAAGGCCTTGAAAATATTTGTATTTATATTCATGGCACAAGGCCTTAAATATTTTGTTATGATGTCCAGCATTATGTATTACATCATTATGACATTAGCTATTGTTATTACATGTGACTGTTTTTCTAGTAGAATATCATTGTAAAAAATAAAATGGGATTATCTGATAATTTTTTTTAATATAATTATGAATTTTATGAGGAAAATTAATTTTTTAGTCTTATACATTGGCTAAACTTTTTATGCGTATTTATGATAGTTATAGCTATATTGTTATCCTCACAAAGAATTTGAGCTCACCCATTTCTTATGTTTAATTGTTTCTCAGGATGTGAAGAATTATATTATGACTCAGTAGCAGGGATATGATAAGGGATATGAGTGTGTTCAAAGGAGACAAAATGTTTTGATTTTTATTTCATAATGTAATGTTAAACCTATGTATGAATCTAGTACTTCCAAAAATATTGAAATTATCGGTCTTTCGGTACATGATCTCTTGTGATTATTACAATGTAATGTAATAATGCACAGACTCTGGGTAAATGGAGTGATGGACTTATAGTTGGAATTAGTGAAAGTTTAATACAATCCATGTAAACTAGATTTAGGAATACTATGATTATATAAAATTATCCTAAGATATACATTGAGGAATAATATAGAATCACATAATTTTTTTTTGGAAATTTAGATATTATGTGGTTTATCCAAGAAATACATCCATGTTTTGATACTACATGTGGATGTGGTTTTGGAAGAGATGTACCATGGAGTAAAAACATTGACAAAGTGTTGTGGGCATGACCCGGAATATCCTGGTACATGACAATAGGCCTTATTGTGCACCTGACTAGGCACTCCCATGGGATATGCTTATGATAATTCACATTTTCACTACAAACGAATATGTAGGATTAATGAGTAAATACTTCTCCAAAGAAAACATTCTTATGATTATTGATTATATGCATAAAATTTTCAATTTATGTTAAGTATTTTACAAGTTTAGAATTGTGCATTGTGATTCATGAACTAATCTAGTGTGTTACATTGTTTAGAAATAGTGCATAGTAAAAGGAATAGAAAACATATAAATGCACATAATCCATGAAAGGATTTACCTCCTATTGAATATATTTATAGTGGGGTAGTTAATGCTACTGGTACTGACCAACTTATTAATATACTAGGAAAACTCACTCATGTTATAAATAATAACATTACCAATAAAGAGCACCCTGATCAACAACATAGATGATCATTATTAGACCTCTTTATGAGATAAAACCCCCCAACAATCAATGGGAATACTAATCCAATTGTATATGAGCAATAAATATGTTCCTTAGAGAAACTATTTCATGCTTTGGGAGTAGCGAAAGGGAAAACGTTTTCGTGGTAGTTGATCTCCTCTTAGGAGATGCAGATCAATGTTGGTCATTAATTAAAAACTACATGTAGGATGAAGGCATATAAAATATAGAATTTAGGGAGTTTAATGATCTTTTCTTAATAAAATATTCTTCTTCTTAACATAGAGCAGATAAGAAATGGAAACTTTTGAGTCTGAGGCAGTAGTAGGATGATAATGTCACAATGAAGGAGGAGAACATAAAAAGGTTATAAATCCATTCTATTTATTATATATGTAACCCAATATTTAATATTGATCGATTCATTTATGGGTTAAAACGTTTTCATTGATGAGTATTAGTCTCACAATGCTTCTCATCGTACGATGATATAGTTTGACATTCTATCAATACAGAATAGAAATTATCTAAGTCTTGTGAATTCAATGTGAAGTAAGAGAAGAATAGATAATGTTAACACTCTGGAAAAATAAATAAGGGGATGAAGGGAAAAGTCGAGTTTCCATCATGAAGGAATTGTGGGAAGAAACACCCTGAAACATGCCAAAAGTTTAAGGGAGTTTGTTACAAGTGTGGAGAAAAAGGCCACCAAGATTGTGATTACTAGGGGATGAAAGAGGCTATCGATGTTCAATGTTACAATTTTAATGAATTGGGTCATTATAAAAATTAAATTCCATAGTGTCCAGGAAACATACCCTTGAAAAGGCCAACAGAGCAAGGCCAAGCTTATAAAATCACAACTATAGAGGTTGAAGTTCTTAATAATGTGGTTGGAGGTATTTTATTCGTTCCCTAAAAAAATTTCCAGTGCTTTATTTGATTCTAGATCATTAAATTATTTTTTAACTTCCCAGTTTTCTATGAAAATTATATATTTCAAATTTGACTTCATAAAGGGGTTTTCAGTCAATACTCTTAATGGAAGTATCATTGCAACAAAGTTTTTTTCAATCAGTTACCATTATAAATTATAATCATTCATTATCTATAGATCTTATTGTCATACCCTTGATTGAATTTGATATAATCTTTGGTATGGATTGGATTTCATACCATGATGTGATAATTAATTTTAAGAATAATTAGGTTACAATTTCTGATGATGATAAAGAATACCTTATATTTAGAGAAGAAACATTACCATCTGATTCTCAAATACATCCACCCACTTTAGCTCTACTAAATTCAATTATTAGTGTGGAAAAAATTAAATTAACTATTGTTGAGTAAAGGAATGCTCAAATAGATGATGTAACTATTTTAAATGAATATGTAGATATGTTTATAGAGTATTTACCAGTACATCCTCTAGATTGATAAATTGAGTTTTCCATTAACATAAATCCTTGTTCAAGGCCCATATCAATGAACCCTTATATAATGAAAAATGTGGAATTAGTGGATCTAAATAAATAACTATAGGAATTGAGTTATAAAGGATTTATTATTCATAGGGTTTCTCCTGGGGGATCCCCTATTCATTTTGTAAAGAATAAAGATGGATCTATGAGGTTTTGAATTGACTATAAAGAGATGAATCTTATAACAATAAATAATAAGTATCACCTACATCACATTGATGATATATTCAATCAAAATCATAGATTAAAATATATTTAAAAGATTTACCTTTGAACTAGATAACATAATATGTTCATAGAGAAGGAAGAAATTCCAATGACAAAATTTCAAACCAGGTCGGGGCTTTATATGTTTACAGTAATGCCTTTTGGACTGACTAATGAACCCTTTGGTTTTCATGGATAAAATGAATAAAAATTTCAAGGAATATCTTTATGACTTTTTAGTGGTAGTAAACAGTGGTATAATGTTATAATAAAAAAGATAATAATATCATAAAAAATATCATGCACACTATTATCAAGACTCTTACAAGAAATTAATTATATGGGAAGTTTAGAAATTTTGAAATATTTCTTCCTTAGAATTATTATCATGTCCATATTTTCTACAAGGTTGAAATCTCTATTGGATGATCAATTTAAAGGAAATTCATGAATGGCCAGCACCAATGAGTATAAATGATGTACACAGTTTTATTGCATTTGTAGGTAACTGTCAAAATTTCATATTGAATTTTACCAGGTTGGCTAACCCATTAGCTAACTTCACATGTATATGGATTAAATTTGATTGGAAAAAAGTGTCTGAATAATGTTTTGAATAATTGAATAAATAATTAGGCAATGCTCTTATATTAACTTTACCATTAGAGAATGATGGTGTTGATATTTATAGTGAAGCTTTAATGAAAGGACATTGTTGTTTTTTTGGCATAGTGATGGAGTTATTGACTATGCATCGCGACAACTAAAAAATCATGAACAAAACAATACCACTCATGATATTGAGTTTGTAGGTGTAATCATTTCACTAAATACGTGGAAACACTATCTCTATGGTGAAAATGTGAGATATGTATTGATCACAATAGTTTTTTGTATATTTTCTCACAGAATGAACTCATTATGAGAAAATGAGATGGCTTAATTTACTTAAGGATTATGATTTTACAATACACTACCACCCAAGGAAGGAAAATAAGGTGGAAGATGATTTGAGCTAAAATGATCATGGAGTTCAAAACCAGATGAGAGTTGAAATGGATAATATGTTCCTAGATATAGTAAATATGAATATGGGTATAATAATGGAAGGTGAAAAATAAATACATTTTCAAATTGTTTTCAAAACATCTTTACTATAATGAATAAAAATTTCTCATATTGATTATGGGGAGAGTCAAAATGCAATTAAATATCAGAACAAAGAGAGATTTATTGTCTTTTTATATCAAGATGTAATTTTCAATTTTGGGAACATGAGCTGTTTTCCCGGCACATCTTATCTAAAAAAAGAAATTGTTTGATGATGGTCATCCCCAATTTCTCTATACACCTTGGTTTCACTAAGATGTATATATATTTGAATGAATTTTTTTTTGGGAAAACATGAAGAGGGAGTTTTCTGATTATATGTCATGATGTATGGTTTGCCAACAAGTGAAGGTTGGAAGACAAAATCCTAGACAAATCATTCAACCTATACCCCTAACTGAGTGGAAATGGGATGATATTACGATGAACTTTGTTGTTGGGATAGCAAAGAATCCTAGAAGGAATGACCCGAAATGGGTAATTATTGATGATTTTACCATGATAGAAAATTTTAATACTATAAGAGATGATTTAATTCATGAGCATTTAGAAAGAGTATATATTAATGATGTTATATGATATCTTGGTATACCCATATCGATTCTTTTATATTGTGATACCCATTTTACATAAATATTTTTGAAAGGGGTACATAGAGACCTAGATAGTGAACATCATTTGAGCACTTATTACCACACTGAAATTGATGTACAACTAGAATAGACTATTTATTCCTTATAAGAAATGTTGAGATCTCGATCACATGACATTAAATGTATTTGGGATCATTATTTACCTCTGGTTAAATTTTCATATGAAAATAGTTTCTATTTATGTATTCAGATGGCACCATATGAGTCATTATATAGAATGAGATGTCGTACACCAACTTTTTGGGACAATGTTGGTGAAAGAAAGCACATAGGCCCAAAACATGTTGAAGAAATGATGGAAAATGTGAATATTATCAAAACCCACATCAAAGTAGTTCAATGTATGAAAAAGAGCTATGAAGATAACCGATGTAATGATTTGGAATTTCAAGTGGGTGGTCATGTATTCTTGAAGGTATCACCCGGGAAGGGTGTTATAATTTTTTTTATGAAGGGTAAATTACGTCCCAGGTACATCATACCTTTAGATATTCTAGAATGAATTGGAGTTGTAACATACCAATGGGGAATGCATCCATGTCTATCGAATGTTCATGATATGTACCACACATCACTGATGAGAAAATACATTCCTGACCCAACACATGTACTCACTTATAAAGAAACAGATCTCGATCCTAACGTGTCTTATTTTGAATAGCCTATCATAATTATTGGTTCTAGAGAATAAGTGTTGAGAAACCAGAAGACCTTTTTGGTAAATGTTCATTGGAGAAACCATAAAATGGAAGAGGAAATGTGGGAACCGAAGGAACTTGTGACAAAGAACAACCTAAATATTTTAATACTATAATATTCTAGAAATTTAGTGGATGAAATTAATTGAAGGAGGGAAGAATTTAACACCCCATGAATCCATGGAATTTTCCATTTGAATTATATAATAGTTGGCGTTTTACGCAACATTGAGTTTGGCCACTCCACGACCAACCAAATTATCCATTTAAAAGGTAGTTGTGAATAGTAATGCCCATTTTTTGAAATTTTATAAAGTATATTTCCAAAAATGGACTTAGGTTTTGTATTTGTAATTCCAAAACGAGATTAGGGTGAATTTTTAATTTTTTTTTGAAAACATCCAATTTTTGATGAATAATGAAAAACAATGTGTTATTGTTTAAAACAACTTTTTTTTAAATAATAATATTTTAATAAAATATATTTTAATGTCAAAATAGATACATAATATCTATATTATTTCTGTTTAATTCATTGGAGTTAATTTATAATATGAAAAAATAAAAAATAAAAAATATAAATGTTTTAACGCCTTTTACCCACCTTCTAGTCTCATTTGTAAATTTGCATAAAATATAATTTTACCACTTTTGTGAAATGAATTTCAAAACACTAATAGACATGGTTTTTTCTGTAGGTAATATTTGGATCAATAGGATGAAATTTTTTTTTGTTAATAGTAACTTCTGAATTTTATTTACCACTGTTAAGATTACATAGGCCAATTAATTGTAAAAATAATATTATAACAATATAGAATTACACCAACACATGTACTAATTCTAGAGGATAAGTTTTTTTCAACAAAAATAATCCTTAGGATGAAAATAAGATCCTTATTTATCTATTTGGGTCAGAGTAGTATATTTATTATATTTTATTTAAAGAATGATTAAAAAATTTAAATTCATTTTTTAATAAAAAACCATTTTTAATACAGGGTTATAATTTAGCTTAATTAGAATATACATATTTATTATAATGATAAAAATATTTCCTACATCATGGTCTGTTTTTATAAATTTTATAAATTAAATATTTAAATTTAATTATAACACAATGATGATGCAGTAATAACAATATTAATGAATGATTAAACTAATTGATTTTATAAATATTAAAATAAATATAAATTGAAACATTTTATTCCATAAAAAATTTCATGGTGAATATTACATGTTAAGGTTGATTCCAGGTATTTATTTTATCTAATAATTTTGGTTTACCTCTCACAAAAAACAAATCCTAAATAGATTCAAAATTGACATAAATCAGTTATTAAAACAATTACTATTTTATTAAATTATATGATATTTCTAAAAATATAATCTCTGATAAATGGATCAGATAATTTTATATATTTCATTAATTAACCACATGAGTTCTCTTTGAATTTTATAGTTATTTATTAACCATGTACTGTATAAAAATAACAGAAGACATTGAAAAAAGTTAATCTATTTAACTTCGAGTTAAATCTAACAGACAAGGTTAATATTGAGACTTAAAATTTATAAAACCTTTTGATTGATAGGATTTAGAACTATTCCAGCCTTATCACCAAAATAAATCAATTTTTATTTATTTTAAATTTAATATCTATTATAATAAATTATTATTTCAAGATCTTACTAAAGTGCACCTCACTGATTTTATAAAAGTTTACTTCTAGTTCTCTTATATTCAAAAATCCAAAGTCATATGGCTAATCAAAAAACAACTAAAATCATCTAATAACTATGCTCAATCCAAACTAGAGACCTAACATTGATTATAAATCCATTATAAGGACCCCTTTTGTTGAAATCCTTATGAAGCAACCGAAGAATATGTAATTATGTTATCACCTCTTTCAAAGTTATTCTCTTCTCCTACTTCCACTTATTTTTTTACATAATATAATATTAACTAAATTACCATCTACATACTGAGATGTTATTATAAATATTGTACAACCATATTCATTATTCTATCCATCCTATGAATGAAAAGGTCACCATACATGCATACGTATAGCTTACTGTCTCCACGTCGTGGTATAGTATGTTATTCAACACTTCATTATTTTTATGGGTATAATAATGAGTATAATTGACTTACATAAAAAATATAACATTTTAATGATTATTTATATATAATATACTATCAAATTTCATACTCTTTCACCATACATAAAATGATATTTTCGCTCATGCGTACGTACTTATTCTTGTCTCCATGACGCGATGCAATTTCGTTACACATCAGAACCATTCAAGAATAATTTTCATTTGATGATTAAAAAATAATTTATATGAACTTAATATCATTATTTAGATGAATAAAATACATAAATTCCCTAAAAAAATAACTTACGTAACAAATCACATATATGAAAACGAAGCATTTAACACCTCAAATAATTATACTGTTGAAATATTATTAACAATGTAATATTAGATGATCAATATGATATCAAATTTATTTATGTTATTATTGTATAATATAATAAAAATTATTTAACTGTTATACAAGATTTTAATGTACCCTCAACTAAGTAAAAGTACAATGAATGGTGGTATTTTAAAATCTCTTTATCATCTAATGTTGTTTGTACGTAAGTATCTACTGGGACTTCTTTATCATCCTCACCTGTGTTTCATAATAATGTATTTCAATTTTTTTTACTATTTTCTATAATATCAGTTAATTGAATTTATACCCTTCTTTGACTATTTTTAATTTATCTAAAGGAATCATTCAGATGTTTTCCAAACGAGGTCTTTTATGACTTTTTCAACAAATTAAGGGTAGAATTGTTTTTAAATTATTCATTCGGTGCAGCTATTTTCCACCATTATAACACATTTTCAGATTCCTTTAAAATATTATATTAATATTTTCAAAATAAATATTTTGTTTTATTATTATCTATATTATAAATGATTTGAAAATAGAAATATATATATCTCTCCAAATTTGTTGGTATAGATGTTATTTATGTCAAAATATTTTGTTAGATTTTATTTTTAATTGAATTTTATTTATTATGATACAATATTAAATATTTTATTAATAGTGTTATGATATTTATGAATGTGGTTATGGTATTTAATTGATAGTGTTTTATGTCATTCATGGTTTATGGTTAATGTATTAACATTCCGTATGTTAGTTTAATATGAATGTTTATGTTTTGCTTCACCTTTTTCATATGAGGAATGCATTTGATGTAGTAAGTGACAGTTGGGGCCCGCTATAGCCTCTCAGTGCATTGTAAGGTATCGTGAGTCAAACTAATGTCTTATCCTAAATCCTTGACAATATGGTTATTTGTAGTATTGAAGTGAGGCCTTGACTATGTGATTATTATGTATGACATTATGCATTACATTATTATATGATTAGATATTTATATTACATTTTATTCTTCATGTTGTAGAATATCATTGTGAATAAGTAAATGCCATTATTTGATATATATTTTCAATATTATACTGATGATTATTTTTAAAAGGATTATGTTTTAGTCTTATACAATTTGAAATATGTTTATTCTTATTTATAATAATTTCTTCTATATTGTTATCCTTACTGGTCATTTCAGCTCACCCCTTTCTAATGATTAATTTTTTCCTAGGATGGGAAAAGTATATTATGACTGAATTTTAGGGAGAGGAAATGGGATATGAGTGTATTAAATGGAGACAAAATGTTGTTTTTTTATTTCAAAATGTAATTTAAAACTTATGTATGTATCCAGTACTTCCCTGGCTAGTAAACTGATCCATCTTTAGAGACATGATATCTTGTGATCATGCCTGTGTTATGAAATAATGAACTTACTGTGGGTTATTAGGGTCAAGAAATTTATAACATATGTTTAATTAAAATAATTCACTAATTTAAATCAACTATGTTTATTAACAAAAAATTATTTTGGAAGAATAAAAATAATAATATATCTTTTTAGAAACAATTAGTTCTTACTTTCATATCTCATTAGGTGGTAACTAATGAATTATAATTATATTAATATAAACCCTAACTATTCAAAATTTATATAATAATATTCATAATATCTAACATATCATTTAGGTTATATCATATTATATTAAATAATAATATTTTAATAATACATTGTTATTTTTTAAAACTCAGACTTTCAAGAATGAGAGCTTTTGAGGAAGGTCTCTCTTGAGTGAAAAGAAAGATTACTCGGTGTTTCATACATTAAAAGATATATATTTTATTAAATATAATTATAATTGTAAATATATAGTATATTCTTGAGATATTATATTACTTTATGTGCTTGGGGATGCATTTCTATCGAGCTCTGGAATACGAAGTTGTACATTAGAATTTCATCGTGTTAAATACTCCACAATTTAATTAAATTGCATCCTTCAAAAAACACAACCTTTTTGATAGATTGTTTTATGTTTCCTATGATTGAGTCCCACATCATGATAATGATCACAAAAAATCTTCTAGAAAAGAGATAATGATATGTAAAAAAGGTCACATGGACTATCAAATAACTAGGTGTCTAAGTACGACAACATTAGTTGAATGCAGCAATAAATACATAGAGGGAAAAAATAAATATTTATATAGAGTGAATGAGGGAATCAATAATAAACAAGATTTTGATAATTAAAATTTTTTGGGTCTCAAATCTATAAATATTTGATGACATAGAAGGCTATCAGTTCAACATAAATTATGTTATTAGGACCAAATTTTATTTTGCAACTCAATTTCCAAATGATGGATAATATTTCAAATGACTTTGTATAATTACAAAATATATTTATATAAATATAATTTCAATATATGGTTGTTCTTAAATCTATTTTTAAATTCATTGGGTAATTAATATTGATTTGTGAATAACAAAAATAAAATTCTAAAATATCTTAAGGCCCATAAAAGAGTGAAACACACAGCTATATTTATTTATATATATCCTAGAACCAATATTGTTTATAGATTAATCTCTAATTATCAAAATTGATT
This sequence comes from Viscum album, assembly GCA_963277665.1. Classification (NCBI taxonomy): domain Eukaryota; kingdom Viridiplantae; phylum Streptophyta; class Magnoliopsida; order Santalales; family Viscaceae; genus Viscum; species Viscum album. The sequence goes on along the minus strand of OY728157.1, from coordinate 1,251,743,195 downwards.
ATATAGCTTCATTATTAACAATTTTAATCAATTTTGTATCTTAAAAAATGGAAATTTTACCAAGACCTTGAGTTTTTTAGTTGTTAGCATGAAAACCTCATCATCATTTGGTCATGAGTTCAAGACCTTCAAACTTTTCAGTTATGATTGGTTGTCACCATCTTACATGTTCCCTATTTCTAAAACAATATTTAATGAATTTTAAAAAAATCTACTGGAAATCCTTGAAATATGGTTAATTACTGAATAGCACTATAACTATTATTTTCAATAAAAACCTAATACATAAATACTTTATCAATTTATTTTCAGATAGGTACTTCATTGGTCAAGGGTTTATATATAATATCATTTGTAGGATTTAGAAATCTTGCAACCTTATCTTCAATCTAAAACACATTAGATTTTTCCTATTAAATACATTTTAATTAGCTATTCAAATTCATCAAGATGTTTTTGTAAATAAAACATCAATTCACTACATCATTAATTCCTGTTTGTGGTTGTTTTTAGTGGTTGTTTACTAAACCGCAATTAAATATTTTATTAATGTTTTATTGGAAGTTTTTTAAAAACATACGATAAAACTTTTTTTACAGCCCCGAAACTCCCCCCATCCCTCGCAACCCCCCTTCTCACCCTGACCACAGTGAGACCCCCCTCAGTGACCCTCAAAACCCTCATCGCCTCGCCGCCTCACCCATTTTAGAGGTACTTTATCAAATTGGTTATAACAAATACCATATTTGATCTTCGGTAGTATTTTTCTATTGCACACTTGCTACATACCAAGATAATGATATATCCTTTTTTGGATATAATTTTGTTAACCATGAATTAATCCTCATCCAATAATTTATAACTACTATAATTGGCATTTAGAGTAGCATGAAGAGAATTTATTCTTATAACTATATTTATGTTTGGATTTATATTTTCATACCTATTTTTATTCAACAATATAATATTCATTATTTATTAATGTTTTATTTTGTGATCATGTGTGACATCGAATTAGGTTTTACTGATATTGTAGTTAATGTATCATATTGAATCATACTTACTTATTGTTTTGTGAAGAAGTAGATTCATTATAATGGAATTATTTATTATGCATGAATATTACATCGATATTTTGACCTTGTTTTTACTTTTTTATAACATGCATGTATATTATTATAAAAAATAAAGAAACCTTGAACATGAATATTTTTTGATAAATAATGAGTATGTTAGAAGGTGTATTTTATTATTCTATGACTTTTGTGTTGGTAATTATTATATAGATATTGGTGAATGGTATAGGATCAGAATGACTTGAATTTTCTATACCCATTTAAACTATCCCTAAATTCATGTGAGGACAATTCCTTGATTTTTGTATACACCTTCCACTTTCAAAAGTGCATGGATTTTCCAATGACTCAACCATGAGAATTATTTCTATGATCTTAGTTCAATGGGAATGGAATCGTGGATTCTTTGACATGATGTCTCATATCTAGGTCTTAGATCAATGAAATTATGTTAGGTATAGAACCTCCCATAATAGCGATTTATTTTTTATAATTGATTCTATTTTTATAAGTTTTCTATTATCTTATGCTCAATATATTTATTGATAACCATTTGTAAATCCATTTTAATATAAATATATATAAATGTTTATATTGATATTTGGATCATATGTAATTATATTTCATATATTTTAGAAAATATGTGGTTTAATGTTGGGTATTATATGCTCACACCCACAATATACACTTACGGGGGAAATTAAATTTCATGGTCTATTTTTAGGTTAATATAGTTACAAGTAGATGTTCAGATGTATTGTATCTTCTTAGAAAAGTTGATTTTTGTATAATTACTGTTCTATTTAGTGTTGTAAATGGAGAAGAGAGATTTATTTTTTTCATTTATACTTAGATGTTAGGGATTATTTTATATTGTTAAACTTTATATGATTTGTAATTATTTATCATATGGGATTCACTCTTTTTTGGATCATGTGAGTTTTCTTGTATTTTAGTTTACTAATAAAATTGGGTAAACCAAATCCCACTAGTCTTCTTAGAAACCTAATGTTATTCTCCAGCCTTGGTGATCAAGAGATGAAAATGAGTTTATGTAGTGCTCTATCCAAGTACTATTTTGGTATCCCAGTTACCATCACTAAACCAAATGTATTTTTTTCTTAAATAAGACTGTGAATCATGGAGGTGGGTTTTTCTACTTGTACATTTATCTCTTATATCCCGTGGTTTAAGATCCTTACCTATTACTCCATATCAATCATTTATAATAATTAATTTTTGTTTCTTAATTTAAATTGTCGATATAAAAGATATAAATATTGATAGTACTATTTGTGGTTATTTCCCCATCTAGAATAGTTTATCAAATTGATTTGTTCAAATTATTTTGTATGTATGATTATGCAGAAAACTGTAACATTCTAGGTTATTTATTTGAGACTTTATAATATATTTGATTTGAGTAACTAGTTTTGTATTTTCTTGTATATTTTACAATGAAAATGTTTTTAGTATTATCTGGTAGATGTATGGAATTATTTGAACCGCATAACTATTTATTTTCTATTTATATTTGTTTTGTGTCAAGTGTGTTAATAGTGGGTTTTGTAGTAATTTGGTGATATCACTTCTTAGTTCTAGTGCATAGACTCGACAGATATAATTATCAGAAAAACATCTATTCAATAAGATTATACTGATTTCTACTATATAGGATGAGGTTCATCATACAAATTTTTATTAATTGTATATCACATATTTTATGGACATTTCCACTCATTTATTATGATGTGTTGTTTTGATGCTTCAATTTTATTAGATGGTATATTCCTCTATCTGATTATTTCAACCTGATAACTACTATGGGCTATTAAGAAAAAGCATCTTTAAGGATTTTTTTGATCAAATCATAGACTTTTTCCAAATCATTAACATATTTATATGTTTTTTTCAACTACTGTATATGATTCTCTTTCCCTATTTATTAATTGTTATGTGTTTTAATTTTTTTAATATTGTTTAGGCACATTGTGATATATGTAGATAAAATCTAGACCACATTACAGTGGAACACACCTTAGTATGATAAGGGTTTGGAAGAGTTTTTAGATTTTTCAATTTCCAACCGATCATTTTAATGGAGAATAATATATCCATTCCCTAAATGTAAATTTTAAATATGGTTGAAGAGAGTTGATTTTTATGAATATTTAATATTTAAGGAATTCTTTAGTCAATATTTGTGTTGGATTTGGCATGGAGAATCAAATGTTACAGAAAGTTTGAGCACATATGTTAATCCATAGAATGAGCTCCCAACATCGTTGACAATTGAAATTGAAATTCAAAACCCTATAAATGATGCATTTGGAACTGCAATACATCACGATCAACATCAAAACATATAAGAACATCCAGATGAGGGTTCTACAAATAGCAACATGACAAGTGATGTTTTTGAGACATTAGGACAACCCCACAAAGATAGTAACATATCAGTGGATCCAACTATTAATTATGTGGAGAATAATGTAAGAGAAAACATCACTGAGGAAAATACGTTTCATGATTTAGTTGACGATGGAAATAAATAGTTATATAGAGGATGGTTGAAATATTAAAAACATTATTTTTTGTTGAAGTTGTACCATATCAAAAGTTATTTGGAATTAAAAATAAGGAAATTTCCATGATATTTGAATTGTTGTGTGATGCATTTGCTGATGAAAACGCTCCTATGTATTTTTATGATATGAAAGAGTCATTGATAGGATGAGTATCAATTATACAAAAATACATATGTGTCCCAATGATAGAATGCTGTATTGGAAAAGGGATTCATGTAGACATGATTGAAAAAAATATTCTTCTTGTAAATGGCATTCAATGGGTGATGTTGGAGCCTGCATCAACATACAACCATGATGATTGAAAAAATGAACACACCATCAATGGTATTTAAATAATTTCTTTTAATTCCTCGATTGCAATGATTATTCTTGTCATCGAAAACTACCAAACACAGGAAGTGGGATTCTGTAGATAATAAAGATGATGGGTTAATGTGACTTCCATGAGAATCAAAATCATGGTAGTCATTTTATTCATTACTTCCAAATTTCATAGCTGATCCTTGGAATGTTATATTGGGATTGGCTATCGATGCATTCATCCCATTTGGGACTTTGAGTACCAGTTACAACATTTGGCTAGTTGTTTTGATGCCTTACAATCTGCCTTTGTAGATGTGTATGCAAAAAAAGTCATTTATCATGTTGATGATTATTCCTAGAAAACAGATGTCTCAAAATGATATTAATGTATACAAGAATCCTCTAATTGAAATTTATAAGAGATATAGGGAAACGGTGTTGAGACGTTTGATTCTTATTCTAAAACAATGTTTAAAATTCATGTTGCTTTAATGTGGACCATTGGTGACTTCCCTAGTCTGGTAAATTTATCCGGTTAGAACACTATTATAGGTTTGGCTTACGCTATTTGTAAATTTGATTTTGATACCAAACAACTAACTCAAATTAGAAAGTGGTGCTTCTTGTGAAATAGAAAATTTCTCGATGCATATCATATATTTAGACTGAAAAATTAAAAATTTAATTGTTTCCTTGATCGTAGACCACGTCCAAATTTGATAACTGGTTCTGAAAAATTGAAACAACTTGGAAAAAATAAAACAGAATTTGGGATGGTTTATCTTTTGAATGATTGAGGGAAATGGGTTCGAAGTGCATCATTATGTGAAATCATAATGCAAAAATGGTAGGAAAAAGTTATATTTATCAATCTTCTGTAATGGGTATTTAATTAGTTACAACATAACAGTGATGTGCTTCATATTAAGAAGAATTTTTTTGTTAATTTGATCTTCAAATTTCTGAATAAGAATGGAATGTCACTGGATAATCTCAATCCTCAGAAATAATTACAAGTACGGAACAGAAAATGTGATCTCTGGCTAGATGAGAATGAAAAGTACGCTCCAACAATTATTGCAATGAGAAATAGGGATAAGGATACATTTTTTTCTAATTTTAAAGCATTTGAAAGTATCTAATGGATATTCAAGTAATATAATGAGGTGTGTTGACTTAAATAATCGTATGTTACATGGATTGAAAAGTCACATTTCACATATTTTTTTAAAGTAGTTTCTACCATTGTAATTGCATACATTATTACATGAAAATGTTACTGCTATTGTACTCTAACTCTGAAAATTTTTCAGTAAAATATTTGAGAAATATCTACATCCATTTAAGCTATAAATTCTTCAGGAGAGGTTTTTATTGACACTTTGTGCAATGGAAATTATCATTCCTCCGTCGTTTTTTACTGCCTTGTTGCATTTAACAGTACATTTGGTTGAGGAAGATAAATAAAGAGGCCCCATTCATTATCAATGGATGTATCCAATTTATATGTAATGTATTTATATTTTTTATGTTATGTAATCATTTTTCGGCCCTTAATTAAATGCATAATTTTGATTGTTTTTTTGTTTCAACGATATCGTGGGAATTTGAAATCATACGTGGGAAATAATTCTCAACCAGAAGGCTCTATTTTATATGACTATTTAGTAGAAGAGTGTCTCAAATTTTGTTCTAGATACTTGTATGATATTGAGAAAAGATTTGATTGAGTTGGATGTGTTGACGACACATCGACTCAATTTCAAATACATGGGAAATGAAAAATATTTCTTGCTATTGGCTGATCAGTTTTGAGGACCACAAACATTGAACTAATTGAAATGGAATTATTATCGGCACATTGATATGTAATGATGAATAGTGAAATTTTAGATCCATTTATTAAAGAGTTTTGTATATAAACAATGGGATGAATTAGAGGGGGAACACGAAATGAGAATAATATAATAATATCATTAAATAAAGATCTTGTAGAATGGTTTTTACGACGTGTATGTTCATAAATATTACTATAAATATGAATATTCAGTTGAGACATCTATTTTGTAATTCTATTAAAGTATATTTATTTTTTTAGATCATGAATACTAATACTTGAGAAGAGTTGTGAGATGATTTGAATATTCTTTCTTGAGGTCCTAAAAAACATGTTAAGAAGTTCAACTCTTACAACATTAATGGCTTTATATATTTTACAGTCAATCAAGAAGAGTGTTTGAAAACACAACATATTGGTATATTTACATTTTCTAATGTGGGATACTATGGAAAGGTTGCCAATATTATTGAATTAATATACCACTACCATTTTTCAGTTTTTTAATTCAAATTCAATGTAGTCAATATTATCAGAGGTGTTAAAATAGATTCCTTTCAATTTAAATCTGTGAACTTCTATCATTTTATGGATGTTGTTGATCATTAACTGAACGATCCATATATCTTTTTGTCACAAAAAATTATATATTATGTTAATGATGTTGTGGATGTAGGGTGGAGTGTATTTTATTACGTAAGACAAAGATATTTGTATGATATTTTTGAAGAAGTGAATTATTTGACCTCTGACATTGAATCTCATCAAAAACATGAATCAGAATTATTTTTCCACCATGATATTTAAACTCTTATTCTAGAATGGATGAAGGCTATGGATATATTAATGGCACAGAATACTGACAATATTGAAGGGGAAAATGATTGTATGTACAATTATTCACTCATTTAGAAGACACTTATTTCATTTGTGCAATAATTCATTATCATTGTTATATATATTTTGTCTGTTAGTACCATGCATCTGTTATCTTTTTTAATTTTTTTCCTACATATTTTTTTTGAGATATATGTTTTGAATATAATTTTATTGGATTAAATGACAGGAATTCCATGGAGGAAGCGATATACTATTTCATCAACTACTATGACAGGTGACGACCAATCTGTCTGCCTCCCTACGAAAACTGAGCCACCATCCACCTGCCCCCATACACCATCACCCCCTGCACCATCTCTTACACCCTCTGTGAGTGATCCTTCAGTAGCTCAGTCATTACCTCCCGCTTTAGGAGCCTCAGTAGTGGAGGAGTATATCACAACTCCTAGTTATTCACGAGGATACTGGAGGGTGAATGTTAAAGGTATTAATTTTAATATGAATAAAATTTATTACAATTTTGTTATACAAACTATTTCATCATTAATGATGGAAACAATTCAACTGTAGAGAAAAAGGTAAAAAGATCAGATGTATGGAATATGACCAGAGAGAAGAATGTTTTCCCATTTGATTCATATGGTGTCCCTACAAATGACACCACATGATTACTAGGACATATTTTAGGGAAGTTGACCGTGGAGCCCATTTCCATTCATATTTCATTTATTGATTAGAAAATTATTCCAGAAAGAAGAAAAAATGATTTTTTTGATTCCCAAATAACGGTAATTTTAATACATTACTGTGTAATTGAATGTTATGTTATTAATATTTAGAAAATGAATTTTTGTATACAGATGTTTTTTCATTTTACAGTTGATTATGTGATAAAATGAAAGTGGACATTGAAAAATCTATGAAAAAAATGGAATGACGTTAAATAGATATTGTGGGATGATGTCAATGATACTATGTTGACTTCCCAACAAATGTTTGACAAGCTACCCAATGGGGTAGTCAAAGAGCAATGAAAGGATTTTGTTGAAAGATATCATGATGAGAAGTAGATGGTATTTAAATATCAACTACTATAATAATTTCATTTTAAAATTATAAATGTATATAAAGAGAATATTAAATAGAATACATTGATATTAAATTTCATTTTGTTTATTTTTTTACCTTTAGAGAATGAATTCATCATGTTGTGCAAAGAAGGTCATCCCTCACACTGTGGGGTCAAAGGGTTTTTCTATAAGTTGATCTGCTCTAGTAATATTCCAATTAGTTTAAATAATTATAAGACAATATTAATAGTTTAATATATTAAATTATTGATTTATGTTTGTTTAATGTAGTCACATAGATTATGGAATGAAACATCTCAAATAGAGGTGTGGTTGAATGTTCTCAAAAAATCGGATGGAGGTTTTTTTAAAGATCATACCTAAGAAGTTGTGGTATGAACTCATTTTTAATTATAATAACATATTTTATATTATTAATATTATGTTAAAATATATTGCTTCTAATATGACTGCTATTTTATTTAATGGTAAAAAATAAAGAACTATGGGATGCAAATTTTGAGTAGTCATACTCGACCTCACAGGATGACCCTGTTAGTAAAGTCTTATGGAAAGAGAATCCGGGTATAGTGTGGAGGATGGTTTTGGGACCAGTACCATCTGAGGTCTTCAGATGGACACCAGGGATTGCAGCTGCATCTAATATTAGTTGTAGTTATTCCATACCATATTACATATAGAGATAGATTATTTCCATATGAAACATAGTTCACAACTTGGTGGAACAAATATCAGCTTTTCATAAAGTGTTGATTAGTTTTTATTATTAGATGACCATATCTACCCCCGGGGGTATTTAATTGATGGGTGGTGAGCTTGTAATTCATAAAAATTCAAAATCATTTATTTTGTAAACTATTTTGATTTAAATTTAAATATAAATATACAATTGAATTTAATTTTAAATATAATCTTCATTTAGGTAGTAGAAGGATGTAGAGATGTAGGTGGAGAGGGTGATGAGCTTTTTTCATCATCAGACCATGATTAGTTGTTTAGTTGATATTTTAGACAAATATGGTAACAATGGATTTGTATATATATCATGTGTAGATCATAGTTTCCACCAAACATTTTCATGACAAAAACCTTTCTTAATTTCCCATGTTTCCTTTTGTGTATATTATTGATTTTTGATGATTCCTTTTATGTATTTATTTTTCAAGTGTGGTATGCACCATATATGTCGATTCTTTTTTTTTTTCATGAATCATGTTTTATGATTCATTTTTCCTAAATTAATTAGGTTTGTTACCTAAGGTTGAATGATCATTAACATATCTTATAGTAACAGTAATCAATCCATTCACAGTTTTTGGAAAAGGTCATCTATACAATATTGTCTCATATATAATAGGATAAGGTTGAGATGTATGGGAACCATTATTTTGGAAAAAAATAATCAAATTGATGTGAATGAGTAAATGTCTCACCTTTAGGATATAACCAGTGTGATTATAATTTTCACTAAGGCCTATTATAGGAGATCCCAACATCATTACATATATTGAAACATCATGAATCAATCCACATATAGTTTTTATATAATACCCATATGCATATTAGGCTCTTTTTTTGTGTTAGAGTCAATTTTTTTTTTCAAAACATTGGTTTATTGATAAAGAACCACATGCTACAGATCATTATGTAGATTTGGATAATATGTAAAGGAAGACAGGTCTTAATAGGAATAGTGCTCTAAGATGGTTCAAGTCTTACAAGATGGACCAGGCGTCACATACTTTAACATCATGTGATAATGAATAAAATAATCTATATTTTATGATCACATAAAAAATACAGTTTTATATGAGGTTTAATGAAGATTAAACTGATGAATAAAATGAAATGAACTTGAATTGATGTCAAACCTATGTAAGGAAAACCAATTTGAATAAAGAAACTTAGTCACTAAGATAAAGTGGGAGATTTGATATTAGTTTTTTTGTTGGGTTTGAGATATGAGGTCTAGGAATCACTTTGTATCCCATGAAAATATGAATCAATCAACACATAGTTATAACAATTTTGGGGAAAATATTATCATCTTGAATTATAATTCAGAAATAATAGGGGAACCATTATAAATAGAATGAGTGTAATTGTACATACCCTTTATGAACTTCACTTTGAACATTATAAAGTGTTGGGGAATTTTAAGAAGATTTTTCTAGTGATTTTGAGGATTGATCTGGTGATTTATCCATTTAAATTCCACCATAGCTTGTGAAATGACTTGTCTGGATATGAAGGAAGTATATTTATGATTGGAGTGCTATTCTGTAAAATGGGATATATAACCATGACATGGTGATGACATGGTGTTATGCTTTTTTTCCTTGTGGTTTTCCTATATACCATGAGAATCATGTAATGACCTTGGGTGGGGAGGAAATATCCGAGGACCACCGTTCAATAATAGGAAACCCAAGCTCACCACATTGTAGCCTTGGGCATGGTTTGGGTAAAATATTAGGTAAATGTGAACTAGGTCATGAATTTTATACATGGAAGAATATATAAGAACCAATATGGATTAGACCACTCCATGTTCTATGATTTTTGGGAGGCTAACTTCTATTTAAAAATGGGGAAAAAGATAAAACTACAATGAGGGTTCTAGATCACACTTTTACCCAACCCACCACATGAGTTTTGGAAATTTACAATGTTTTTGTAGAGTCTAGTGTGATTCACTTATAAATAGGCGTCTCATTACATCCTTGTTTTGAATTTTAGACATTACCTCAATTCATAATTAACCATTAATCATTCTCCCCTTCCCCAGTCACCTACATTGGTATTCCAAACCACTTGGATCATATTAGATCTTTTAGATTGATATTATTGGATTAATGGCATCTCTATCTTTCCCCATTACTCTTTTATTATCATTCTATTATATTAAAGAGTTCATTATGGTAGTAATTCTCATCTCTTTTGGGTGGTTTTTGATGGAGTATTATTATTCATTGGATTCAATACTGATTCACATGAGATTAGTGGTTGGGATGTGTTGTGTAACGCCCCGACCCCAGTTACCCAGAGTCGGTGCATTATTACTTAACATTGGCATGATCACAAGAAAGATCAAATCTCGAAAGACTGATTGGTTTAGTAGCCTTGGAATCACTAGATATATTCATAAAGTTTTACATTATATCATGAAGTGAAAAACTACTACAACAACATATTGTCTCCATAATCCACACTATTATCCCCTCATAAAATCCCTGCCGGTCATTCATAATTTACTTCTTCACTTCCTGGGAAAAATAAAACATAGAAAAGGGGTGAGCTCAAATTCCCAGTAAGGATAACAATATAGCAGAAACTTTTATAAATAAGAATAAAAATTTAAGGCAATGTATAACTAAAACAAAAGCCTTTTAAACTTGAACTTCAACATAGTATGGAAAAAATAAAATGAAATAATGCCATTTACTTATTCACATGGATATTCTACTAATCGAATAATCACATGCAATATCAATAACCACTTTCATAATGATGGAATGCATAATGCCAGACTATCATAACCACATAGCCAAGGCCTCTTGCCAAGACTACAAATAAGATTTTGCCAAGGCCTTGTTCCAAGACACTAATTTGTTCCATGAGACCTACCGATGCATCGAGGAGCTATAGCGGGCTCCACCCGTCACTTATTAAGTCCAATGCATTCCTCATATGATCAGGTTTAAACATAACATAAACATTCATATTAAAACTAGCATACGAAATGTCAATACTTTAACCACAAACCCTGAATGGTATAAAAATAGCACATCCACAGTCAAAAATTACTCATTCGATACAATATGGAAGATTGTATTGTATCATATTAACCTCAATCAAGAATAATAAAGGATGTTGACATAGATGAAAATAATCATCAAAACTATTTGAGAGAAATATCCCCCTTTTTCTTGAAATCATTTAAAAGTCACACTATTTGTCAAGAATCCATTTAAAAATAGATTTTTGAATCAAAGTGTCCCATACCACTTTTAAACTTTTTAAAATGAGTTTTATTAATAAAACTTTAATGTCCATATAAATAAATCCTTAAAACCATTTTTAAAACATGGACATTAATGAGCAAGATTTAGAAGAATATGTCTTTAAAACATTAAAAATGGTATTTTAGTTAGAGTTTCAAACCAAAAGAGAGACACTTGAATACAAATAATTGAGGTAATCGAAACATTGTAATATCATGAGAATAAATGGATTCATGATATACTATGTCAAAGTACATTATATACACCTCATAAAAGCGATTTGGTGTATATCAACAAAGAAGTCTCAATGGAATGTAAATTGAGATAAAATCTATCATAAAGGCCATACCCTTAGGATAAGGATAAATCAACGACATAGTTATGTGTGAAAAATATAAATACACTAAATATTATTGGATATTTAGTGTAAAACAATCAAATGACATTCACACATAATCTTGTAAAAACAACACCAATGAATTGGATGTTTAACTCAACAAATGGAGAATGAGTTAAAATTAATCTTATCAAATTCATATCGATGACTTGAGAAATTATCAATGGAGTGATTATGTGTATAAAAAGTATATCCATAGAAACTGGGAGTGGAAATTATGACATAAGAAAATGAATAGATATTCCACACATAACCTCGGAGTAAAATAATCAATGGAGTGTGCGTAAAGCCGAATAAATGGAAATTGGAATTTCAAATTCCCTTATCGATTTGGTAACTTATGAAACATGAACCCATGATAGAAGGATAACACAATTATGATGTAAATATACATGAATTAAATTATATTACACAATGAATACAAACATGGGTAGCACACACACCACATGCAATAAATAAGTGGCGAATAATGGAATTCTCACGAAATTAAGAGTGAGATAAGAAACTCCTTACCACGTTAATGAACTGAGTCATATGGCCAAAAGTTAATAACAACAAAATGATTTACATAATAACATGAATATAAAGAGAAACATGATAATATATATCAAATGGCAGTACACAATACACCACTTTCAATAATTTAGTGGCGAACAATGGAAATCTCACAGAATTGAAAGTTAGATAAGAAAATCTTTTACTTTGTACTTTTTCCTTGGTTGATGGTAGGTTAACCTCCTGTATAATGGTGAAATAATTGTTATTGAATTATACAAGAATAATTTAATTTAATATGATATCATATATGATCTTTTAACATTGATTTGTTAATAATATCTTAGAATTATTGTCATTTCGGGTGTTAACGGGTTCATTTTACTTTATATTCTTTGTTATGTGAGCCATAATCATTATTAATGGGATTTATATTATTCATATACAGAATGATATCAATTCCTTTGATACTATTTTTAAATCATCAAATTATAATTATACTTGAATGGATATGATGGAGAATGAATCTCATTGCGTTCGTGGAGACGGTAGTCCGTACGTACGCACGAGCGACAATATCATTCTTTTGATATTAAAATAATATATAATTGGATGGTATATCATATGTTCATAATCATTATCATGTTATATTTCATATTTACATGAGTTACACATCATTATTATACCCATCCAAATAATAATAAATTGAATAACAATTACACCACGACGTGGAGACGATAAACCGTACGTACGCACGTATGGTGACATGTTAATCAATGGATGGATAGAATACTGAATATGGTTGTACCATATTTATAATAACATCACAGTATATATATAATACTGGAGTTATTATTTTATAATGGTAATAACAAAGAAAGAAGACGTGGAAGAAGAAATGAACTTGAAAAGGGGTGGTGAAAACATTACCCCTTCTTCGGGTTCTTCCTTTTTATTTGATCAAAATGGATCCCTAGGTTGGATTTCTGATCAAACTAAGGCCTCTAGGTTGTAGTGAGGGAAGTTGAGAGAGTATCTGGGTAGGAATTGGCCGAACCAAATGGCGTTGAAGGTGTGAATATATGAGAAGGAGGAGTGCCCTTTCATAAGAGGGGTGAGGGGCACCTTTGGAAAAGCTAGAAATATTAATTTATAAAAAATTAATATTCAGTTTCTAATGGCTCTAAAGTTGATTATTCAAAGGTTAAGGTGGGGATAGGTCGAAAAACATTCAGCCAATAGAAGTTGGACAGGTTTGGGTCACTATATTAACCTTATCTTTTAGTTTTAACTCTTAGTTAATTAGTTTGACATTTACCATGTCACCTTGTATTTTTATATTATATAGTTAATAAACTTACTATATACATCCAAGAGACCCCCAGGTGGTCCATTAATGATATAACTATCATGATATAAGTCTCTTGGCCGAAACTTAGATTTTTAGGAATTTAATATCAATTAATAATATAATAATTTTTTTTAAAAACTCTTTTATGTCAATTTTGACACTATTCAATAGTTGATTTTTGTGAAACACATAACAGAATTATTAATTAAAAAAAGGTTAATTAAATCAATCCTAATATGTCATAGTAACCTATAAAATTAGTGTAATTCAGAAAAAGTCTAAAATTATATTTATTTGGGTATTTATAATATAAATTATTCTAATTTTTCACTATTATTGTAATTACTACACCACCATTGTGTCATAAATAATTAACTTATTTAATGTCTAAAAATTATAAATAAAATACCATTATGCAGGAAATCATTTTAAATTTCTAATTAATATTTAGAGTCTAAAATAAAAAATATATAACCCTATGTAACAATTGTTTTGCTAAAAGATATATTCTTGTGTCATTTTTGTATTTATTTTAACTTAATGAAAATAAAGTGTCATTATCACTTACAAGTGGATCCAAGGGGTCCCAAAATCGACCCAAAGATACCCATGGTCGACCATATATTAACCAATAGGGTTAAGACACGTTTTAGGATAATTTATTATTATTATAATATGATTTTTTAACCCTTATTTACCGGATTTACCCTTTAACCATGGTAAATAAAATATTTACCGAAATAATTATCCAAAATGACTAAAAATAAAAGTTACCTATTTACACAATTTGAACATCATGATTCCAAATATGGAATCAATTATTCTAAATTCAAATCATAGAAGTGGAATAAATTAATTTAAAATTAATTCCTGTTGTTAAAATAAAAAGCGTGTTTTTAAGAGATAATAACTATCAAAAGATTTGTACTTGTTTATGTCTGGTTTAAATGTGAAATTATGTTCAATGACCCAAATTGTATTACATGGTAAAAATATATTCTTAATATACTTTAAAACCACTCAAATTCATAATTTACCACTATTGATTATTTTGATTAAAAAAGTTTTTTTTAATTAAAATTTAGTAATTTTCACTATTCATCAAAATATGAAAGTTATCCGAAAAGTACCAAAATTTCACCCTAGGAAAATTTCGATATTCCAAATCCAAAAATGAAGTCCATTTTGAGATATATAATTTATAAAATTTCAAAAAGTAGGTATTACTATTCATAACGGCTAGTTTGATTGGTTGTGATGTGTTAAAATATCGAAGTTGCGTACAATGCACGCCATTGCATTATTCGAAGGGAAACATACCGTGGAAGCTTGGGGTGTTACATGTTTTGGTTATGATGTGTTGTATGTTATATCTATTAAAATAAGTTTTAGGGAATTGACAACGGGCCTACTATATCAACTTCATTTTTTTGTAAATATGTCTTTAGTGATGGTTTTAACCACTAAAAAATAAATATAATCTATTTAGTAGTAGTTTTAACTAACTCTATAATTACATTATATTTTTATCTATTGTAGTTAAAACCACCACTACAGACAATAATTTAGTATTGGTTAAAACCATTGCTAATCAGTTTCTGTATTCCATTATTATATCATAGAGTTTTTAACGGTTTTAGTTGGGTTTTCCCTAGGTAACGTCTAATTTTTAGCGGTGGATAAAACCAAATCTAAACAATTTTCATATTCCATTATTATATCACAGTGGTTATAATGGTTTTAGCGGTGATTTCCTCCAAGGAAACTGTGTTTTTTCCCTGCTAGTATAACCACAGTGAAAAAAAACAACATTTTCCCTCGGGGAAACGGCCATAAAAACCATTATAAGCACTGTGAAATATACCCACTATGATGGTTACCATAAACTGTTGCTAAATCTAGGAAAATACCGCCTATTGTATACTGACACACACTTTAGCGTCGGTTTGAAAAAACAGCCACAGAACCATATGGCCGTGGATTAAACAATCACCATTTCCAGAAAAACCATTGACAAATGGTCTTATCCTGTAGTGATTATCCATATAATATTCCTCGATAGTGTCTGATTGGGTTTTAATTAAGTCTTGTTGTTTTGTACGAGATTACATTGACTCAAGCCCTGAACACATTGTTAGAATTTTCACACCTTGGTATTGCTATGCCACAACAACATCCACATGTATTATTCATATAGTGATGTATTTCTAAGAGTACCCACTAAAAATCTTCCTTTAAAAAATTCTAGGGGTTATTATATACTTATCCTAATATTCCCTCGTAGGACTAGGTTATCTATCAATGGTTTTCTTAAATCTAGTTTTCAAGGATTCTACTTTACTTCCTCTGATACAAACTATATCAACCTGACCCTGATAGCCATAGGCCAGTGTCTGTTATCAATTACATTGACATGTTATATGGAATCAATTCAATATGGACTGAGAGTTTTGTAGTCTTGAAAAACAAGATACATAAATGATTCTTGTATTATAATCAATACCCTAATTACAACATATTTTTTCTTCTATATAAAAAAACCATTTGGAATAACTTGATTAAATCTTTCAAATACATTCATATTATCCATAGAATTTTTCAGGGATTTATAGGGAAAGAAACATAATAAGAGAGATACAAAAATCCCCAGAAGTGTAATGTATAGTGGAAATAATGAATTTATGAGATTAGTTAATATTTCATGGTAAATAACTAAACACACATTCCATGTAATATAAAAACTAAATTGAATTATGCAATAAATATGGAAATGTACGTGCTGAAAACAAATTACATTAAAATTACTAGGTAAGTAAAAATCAACATAGAAAGGTGATAAATTGATACACATTCAATTCAAAAATCTACATAATGAAAAATGAAATTGGAATGGTAAGAAAGTGAAAACACATTCCATTTAATCAATTAACATATAATGATATGAATCTATGAATTTTATCATTTGAAAATTTTAGGGATAATAAATAAAAAATCCAAATGAATGATATGATTTATTAATGGTTTTCATGCCTCACAACGATGAGAACCTATACTATCAAGATCCATCCTCCAGATTGATTAAATCTATGATTATAAAACTATTTAATTTGCGCAACTTATTATTTTCATGAGAACTTATCAATGCATCAAGGAGAAATATGATATTTGTGCTCCCCCAGTAATTACATGTAAAATGACTTCCATATGTTAGATAATTAATGCAATAAATAGGCATTATGCCTTAAAAAATATCCTTATTGAATATATGATATACATTTATCTATAATTCCCCATTTAATAAAATATCAATCAAAGTAAACATCATCTATAAAATTCCATATAGTGATGGAAATCATTATAGAAATCATATAAAAATAATGATATTAATGAAAATTTCCAATGAAAAATAAATACAATAAAATTATTTTTCCAGGAGAAAGTTATCAATCCCAAAAAGATGTGTGATTGAAAAGATAATACATATGAACATTCTTAGGGAAAATCAAATTTAAACATCCCGAAGTGTTCCATACCACCTTGAAGCATTTACTTCATACTCCCCATGAGGGGATTACATTATATGAAACATATAAAATCACAAGAATAACTATATACATGATATTATTTTTCAAAGGGAAGTATATTCCCCATATAAATGTGATTTGGTGTATAAAAACAAATGAGACTCAATTGAATGTAAATGGAGATAAAATCACTTACCTTGTGTATCCTTTCAATTGATCATCCTTCAAAAACCATTATAATAAACATATGATTTTTTTATTTCTTGAGAACATTTTTTGTGATTATAATTTCTTTTATTTCACTTATTGTTATGTTGTATACAACAACTTAATCAAGTATGTTTACATTGCATATCTTGACCAAATATTCATTATGTGTCAAAAAAATATTTGGTCAGTCAACTATGGTCAAATAGGTAAATATATAAAATATCCATAATTATAATTAGCTAATAGTATTAGTTATACGTTAGTAGAACTTTTATTATCAATATTTTAATTTTTTTTAAAATTAACCAGTGTTATAGTCATGGAGATCGTAGGTCATACGTATGTAGGAGTAACATTACAATATATCAATGATTGTTTTAGAAAGACTGTAAGTGACACTATATCTACCCAAAATGATCATTAGAAAATAAATAAAATATTATTTAAAAAAATATATATAATTGTTTTGATCTGAATGTAATCACATCATGTAGATGAGAAAGTAGTCTGCACTTCCACAAGTGATGTAAACACCTTTTATGTAACACCCCGACCCTAGTTACCCAGAGTCGGTGCATTGTTACATTACATTGGCATGATCACAAGAAAGATCAAATCTCGAAAGACCGATTGGTTTAGTAGCCTTGGAAACACTAGATATATTCATAATGTTTTACATTACATTACAAAGTGAAAAATTACTACAACAACATAGTATCCATATTCCACACTCATATCCCCACATACCATCCCTGCAAGTCATTCATAACTTACTTCTTCACATCCTGGGAAAAATAAAACATAGAAAAGGGGTGAGCTCAAATGCCCAGTAAGGATAACAATATAGCGGAAACTTTCAAAAATAAGCATAAACATTTAAGGCAATGTATAACTAAAACAAAATCCTTTTAAACTTGAACTTCAACATAGTATGGAAAAAGAATAATGAAATAATTCCATTTACTTATTCACATGGATATTCTACTAATTGAATAATCACATGAAATATCAATAACCACTTTCATAATGATGGAATGCATAATGCCAGACTATCATAACCACGTATCCACGACCTCGTGCCAAGACTACAAATAAGATTTTGTCAAGGCCTTATTCCAAGACACTAGTTTCTCTCATGAGAGCTACAGATGCATCGAGGAGCTATAGCGGGCCCCACCCGTCACATATTAAGTCCAATGCATTCCCATATGAAAAGGTTTAAACATAACATAAACATTCGTATTAAAACTAGCATACGAAATGTCAATACTTTCATCATAAACTATGAATGGTATAAAAATAGCACATCCACAGTCAAACATATCACAAAACCTTCAATACAATATAGAAGTTTTGTATCTTAATAAATCAACTACAAATAAGCATAAAATCCATCAAAGGATGTTGACATAGATGAAATCAAAACTCTTTTTAGAGAAATATATCTTTCTATTTTTGAAATCATTTAAGAGTCATATATTTATAAAATAAAACATTTTATTTGAAAATATTCTTATAATCTTGCAAGGGATGCTTTGACGATTTTATAACGGTGGAAAATAGCCGCACCCACCGTATAAGTTAAAAAAACATTCTTACCTTAATTTTGTCGAAAAGGTTAAAAAACACCTTGTTTGGAAAACGCCGGAAATATTCCTTTATAAACCTCTTATAAAAAGTAAAAAAAGGGTATAAATGAATTTAACCCATATTCTTGTAAATAGTAAAAATGTTTTTAAATACATTTTTAAGAAACATGGATGTGGATGATAAAGATATCCCAAAAGATTACTACGTATAAACAACCTCGGATAATGAAGAGATTGTGAAATAACCCTTACCTTGTACTTTTCCTTGGTTGGGGTAGGTTAACCTCCTGTATAATGGTGAAATAATTGTTATTAAATTATACAAGAATTATAAATATTAATATGATATCATATATGATCTTTTAACATTGATTTGTTAATAATATCTTTGAATTATCGTCATTTCGGGTGTTAACTTACTCGTTTTCTTTTATATGTTTTGTTACATAAGCCATGTTTGTCATGGATAGGTTGTATATTATTCATATACAGAATGATATCAAGTCCTTAAACATCATTTTTAAATCATCAAATTATAATTATACTTTAATGGATACGATGGAGAATGAATCTCATCGCGTTCGTGGAGACGGTAGTCCGTACGTACGCATGAGCGACAATATCATTATTTTGATTAAAATAATATATAAATGGATGGTATAACATATATAAAGAATCATTAACATGTTATATTTATTATTTACATGAGTTACAAATCATTATTATACCCATCCAAGTAATAATATTTTGAATAACAATTACACCACGACGTGGAGACGGTAAGACGTACGTACGCACGTATGGTGACATGTTATTTAAAGGGTGGATAGAATAATGAATATGGTTGTACCATATTTATAATAACATCACAGTATATATATGATACTGGAGTTATTAGTTTATAATGGTAACAACAAAGGAAGAAGAAGTGGAAGTAGAAAGGGACTTGGAAAAGGGTGGTGAAATCATTACCTCTTCTTCAGGTTCTTCCTTTTGATTTGATCAAAAGAGATCCATAGGTTGGCTTTCTGATCAAACTGAGGCCTCTAGGTTGTAGTTAGGGATGTTGGGAGAGTATTTGGGTAGAGTTTGGCCGAACCAAAAGGCTTTTAAGGTGTGAAGAAATGATAAGGAGGAGTTCCCTTTTATAAGAGGGGTGAGGGGCACCTTTGGAAAAGATAGAAATATTAATTTATAATAAATTCATATTCGGTTTCTAATGGCTCCAAAGTTGATTATTAAAAGTTTAAGGTGGGGATAGGTCAAAAAACACTAAACCAATATAATTTAGACAGGTTTGGGTACTTATATTAACCTTATCTTTAAGTATTAACTCTAAGTTAATTAGTTTCACTTTTACAATGTCTCTTTGTATTTTTATATTTTATGGCTAATAAAAATACTATATACTTCCAAGAAACCCACAAGTTTTCCATTAATAATACACCTATTATGAGGTAAGTCTATTGGCCGAACCGTACATTTTTAGGAATTTAATATCAATTAATAATATAATATTTTTTTAAAAAACTCTTTTTTTTCAATTTTGACACTATTCAATAGTTGATTTTTTTGAAACACATAACAGAATGATTAATTCGAAAAAAGTTAATTAAATCAATCCTAAAATGTCATATTATCCTATAAAATTATTTTAATTCATTAAAAGTCTCAAATTATATTTATTTGGGTATTTATAATATCAATTAATTTAACTTTTCACTATTATGGTAATTACTGTATCATCATTGTGTCATAAATAAGTTAAATTATTTAATCTCTAAAAATTATAAATAAAATATCATTATGTAGGAAATAGTTTTATCTTTCTAATTAATATTTATAGTCTAACATCCAACATATATAACCCTATGTAAAAATTGTTTTTCTAAAAGATATATGCTTGTGTCGTTTTTGTATTTATTTTAACTTAATTGAAATTAAGTGTCCCTATCAACTACAAGTGGCTCTATGGGGTCCCCAAATCGACCCAAATATTTTTATGGTCGAACATGTATCAAACAATAAGGATAGGACACGTTTTAGGGTAATTTTATATTATAATAATATTATGTTTTAACCCTTATTTACCGGATTTACCCTTAACCATGGTAAATAAAATATTTACCGCAGTAATTATTCAAAATGTATAAAAATAAAAGTTATCTATTTATACAATTTGAACATCATGATTCCAAATATGGAATCCATTTTTCCTAATTCAAAACACAGAAGTGGCAGAAATTAATTTAAAATTAATTTCTGTTGTTAAAACAAAAAGCGTGTTTTTAAGAGATAATAACTATCAAAAGATTGACATTTGTTTATGTCTGGTTTAACTGTAAAATTATGTCCAATGACCAACATTGTATTAAATGGTAAAAATATATTCTAAATATACTTTAAAACCACTCAAATTTATAATTTATCACTATTAATTATTTTTATTAAAAAAGTTGTTTTTAATTAAAATTTAGTAATTTTCACTATTCATCAAAATTTTAAAGTTATCCGAAAAGTACCAAAATTTCACCATAGGCTAAATTCGATATTCCGAATCCAAAAATTAAGTCCATTTTAAAATATAAAATATATATAATTTCAAAAAGTAGGTATTACTATTCATAACGGCTAGTTTGATTGGTTGTGGTGTGTTAGAACTCGATGTTGCGTACAACACACGCTATCGCATTATTCAAAGAGAAGCGTACCGTAGAAGCTTGGGGTGTTACATTTTAAGTGCGTGAAAGGGTAATAATGAAAATGATATAGATATATATATACATTTAGTATATTTACATAAAGTTTATTAAATCATGAATATCATATAAAGGGTTTTTATGTTAGCTATTTTTAATTTAAACCGTCCTTTATATGTTCCATGTATTGTGTGAATGAGCCTCATCACTTCGACGGGGTGATAGTCCAAACTTCCAAAACGATGTTATAATATTAACGTAAAAAATACTTTATTAATTTTATGTTAGGTATAACGGTTACAAGAAGTACTGAAAATTAATAAAAATAATAAATATCATATATAAACATAGTATCAATAATAATTTCAACTAAGATACACTGTAAATGAAAAATTAACAATCATCGTTTCATGAGGCATTATTTCATTGTACACATATACAATATGTTTGTTACTCATTAGATAAATGTGTGTGTATATTTTGGTAAAAATATTCCAAAAAATGAAATATTATATTTATTACACCATTTTTGTTATATAATAAAGTAATGATGATTTTGAGGGGGTGGAGAGCAGAAATTAAATTGGAGAGCTTGAGATAATATGTTACCTCTTAATCGATTAACTTATTTTGGTTTGTACCAAATGGAATCCTCAGAAATATTTTGTATATAAGGTGTTAATCAAGGTCAATGGGGTGTATTTTTGGAATCAATATGGATATATCATGGCCTAAAATAAGTGTTTTTAGATTATTGAGGAATGGGGAGAGGTGGAGGACTTTTATAATATAAGAAAAGAAATCAGGGGGTATTTTTGAAGAGAAGATAGTTGTGCCCATGTTTTATCAATAAAATGTCTTAAAAATCCATCCAAATGAAATAATTAAAGGTTTGTAGTCTTATTTTTTCCATCCAATGTGTTTTGTAAAAGTGGACTGGTATTTTGGGCCCCTAAGTTAGTGGTTTAGTCCACCATTAGGCTTCAATTTCCATTAAAATTGTAATTTATTTTAATAAATTTGACTTGTATTTTTTTGAAAAAAAATTGGTCATATTAGACATTATAAATTAGGATTATTCCAAACGTGGAATAGATTTTTTAAATTCCAATCATATCAGTGGAAGGCGTTGACTTAAATTTATTTCTGTTAGTGGGATGACAATGTGGGTTTTGAAGTAAAAACATCATCAGTGTTGCTTTGTATTTATAATCAATATATGTGTGAAATTAATTCCATTGACGTAAATTGTCAAAATTGATAAAAATAAAATATTATTAAACATCAATTCCAATTAAATGTATAATTTATCATTATAAATTAATTAGATGAAAATCAGTTTGGTACTAAAATTATGTATTTTAACTATTCATTAAAAAAAGAAATGTTTTAAATAAAATAATTACCGTCAATATATTTTTATGCTTCACGTTCAAAACCATTTTTTATTTTGTTATGTTAAATTAATTAAAGTGTGAAAAATATGAATCAGAAATGGGTTCTCTATTAATAGGTGGTAAAATTTTCTTTGTAAACATATAAGTTATTATATCTATTGTAATGGTTGTTCATTTATTGTGAATATAAAATATAATTAATTAATCTCCAAAATAATTTAATAAATATATAAAATTTATATTTACATTAAAATCATTCAGCAAGTGTAATTAACTATGTATATCAATACATAACTCATTTGGAATCATATAAATAATAATAATCCATTTCTCAAATTGGTTCTTCTATTCTATTACCATTAGTTGGTAACCAATTATTTCATTTTATATTTATCTAAAACCTAAATTTTTATAACAAAGTTAATACTATACAAAATTGCTAACATAATTTGTAGCATATATAATATTATATTAAATAATAATATTTTTAGTAATACATTTTTATTTGGAGAAACTCAGCAATGTGTGTAATATAAGATATCAAGGAAGGTCTCTCTCACATGAAATGATAGATAAAGACAGTTTGAATTGTTTACAAGATATAACTTTTATTTAATATATTTAAAATATAACATATATAGTTGAGTCTCAAGATATTATATTCCCTTATTTCATTGGTGATTCATGTCATGCATGCTATTAACGTACAATACAAAATAATTTTTCAGTTTTATAGTATATCAATGTTATTCATTGGTGGTTTCCAAGATATAATAGCCTCTATCTTCTATAGATCCAAAAAAACACCTTTTTCCAACATTACATAGCCTATAAAATATACCACCTGTATCTAAAAGTAACACTTTAATAGTTTGGAATAAAACTAATGATATATTAAGATTTCTTACACTATGGCCAAATGGTTCTCTTTCAGCACACATTTCCACTAAAAGACTAATATTTTATCCACAGACACCACCAAAAAAGTATCTAGATTACATTGAAATAATCTATTAATTAGATCCACAAACACTGCCGGTGAATTTGTATGATCGAGAGACATTACCACATACACATAATGGCCATATCTGCTTTTAGAATTTGTCTTTGGAATAACATCCTTTAAAAAAAATTAGAGATATCATGATCACAAGTCACCTTTTGAAAAAATATAAGATCCCATCAAATGACCAAACATATCATTAATGCATAAATGTTGATACAGACCCATTATCATAACTTGGTTATGATTATGTTAATCCCAAAATGGATGAAGAGTTCAATATATCTCATTGACAAACAGAACCAATGCTACACATGGAGACGTGCCCGACCAAATTAACACTTTTCATTACATCACTTCCAACATTACTTGAAAGTTAAGTTAACAATATTTGTTCCATTCAATATAATAGATGTGAGATTTGACTAGTCTCTGAAAATAGATCAATAGTAAACTTCACATATCTTGGGGGTAGTAACCCAGATAAATTCTAGAGAAGGACATCCATAAAAATGTCAATGGCTACTGGAAGACAATTATTCTAGATCAATTCCATTGATTCTAATGTCAACACATTCAACTTGTATTCTATTATTATAGTAGCTGCTTAAAACATGCCCTGTTGTACATCTCTTCACATTTTTGTCTCCTCAAAAGAGATACCTGACACCATCCTCAATCAGAAAAAAAATTCCATCGAGTATCACAATTGAATTGAACCATGAATGTTTTCAACTAATCTATTCCAAGGATTATATCATAAAAATCCATCTCTATAATAGATAAATCCCATATCAACTCATCTCCATAAAAATATATAAAACATTATCTACACATAATTGTTCTACAATCACTTTGACTAGGAGGATTTTGATGTTTCATCATTAAAGGCATAATCTCTTAATTTAAGAACCACAAATCAATTGTATTATAAGACATAATGTAATGGTATTTATTCGTATAAAAAATTTCATGAGGGTAAAATTGAAAATATTCATGCCTCTATCTGCTTATGGTTTAGACTGAACATTTACAATCACCTCCCCTTGTCCATATAATCATTTTCTTAGTGCACTTCCTTCTTTTATGGCCTATTTATGCCGCCCTTATTGATGAGTGATGGTATTAATGGAATTTCCCTAGATACGTTCTTATTCTAATGGGAATTGTTCACATTTCTTCATCATGTTAATGCATACTACACCAGCGACACCAAAAATATATCATAGACCCCTAAACACAAAGCACAATGATAATAGTACTAATTATTTCCGATATAATTTTCATTGTGGAATAATATAGATTTTTTCACACATTCACTCTTACGGTGACTAAGATAACAACATTGGAAACATTCAAGAATTTTCTTGGTTCTTTTGGGATATTTAACAGATCTGGCTATCAAATTATGATTCATCCTTGTAACATGGAAATATGTGTCACTCTTCTGCTCACTCCCAAAATTAGAGTTTCCACCATATCTTTTAAGAATCAACATATTACATCTTCTCATAGATAATGATATGTATTTTTTTTACTATCTTCAATCCATTTACCCTATATATATATAATCTAGTATATAGAGAAATAAAATCCAAGAGAAAATATGATCCCTCAGCTTAAATTCCAAAAGCATGCCTTCAAGGATGGGATAGTAGAATCATCAGTTGAAAAATGAATGAATTTATTAATTTAGTTGATTAATATTTGATAGAATGATTTGTGTACATAAATAAAATTAATTCTATCATTTTTTGGATTATGAAAGTTTGAGGATAAATTTTTTTCTTTAATGAGTCATTAAATTCCACTTATATAAGGTCTCAGTTTAATTTATTATTAATAGATAAATACTTCTAGTGGCATTCAAAATCCTTTAGAATATTTGTTTCATATTAGAATTTACACTCTACAAGTGTACCGTGGAAATATAATATTAAATTCAACCTATTTATCCACACCTATTCCTTCTATGGATCCAAATCACCAAAAAATTTGGGGATTCAACTTTTGGAACTAGAATAATTGTTCGACATTTACTCATTTATCACATTAATTATATGTATCCACATCAGGAAGAGTTTTTACTATACACTGAACTGGCTACTAGTTAACTAGTGGCCCTGGTGTAACCATGTTCTCATTAGCATCCTCTTATTGGTGTCTATGACACATACGAGGTGTTGTTTTCTATAACAAAAATAATCCACATTTCTCAATCCCTAAAAACTAAAATATAACAATATCAAATTCTAGAACATAAAAACTATCTAAATACTAGATTCAATAAATCAACATGTTCATATTCAACAATTTTGGAAAATTTCACAATTATTTTGATAATATAACAATTTACATAAACATCATTCCTTTTATAAAATATCACATTTCAAGAAAAATATCTATTTTCAAAAAATACCACATTTTTTCCAAATTAGAAATCACTACTCCAACTGATGTATGCACTACTAGTGGGAATTGATTTCTCTATTCCATGTCATGCATGTTTAATCGGATAAACCCATGACAGCGATATTCGAATTATTATCTATGTTTAAAAAAATATGTACCCAACTCCCTAGTAACTTGATGTTCAACATAAAAATGTTTCCTAGATCTTTTTATGATATACATTTCACATCCCGACTTCCCAACAACTTTCTTCCAACCTAACAGAAGGAATATACGAGAATAAATTTCACCTACATGATTGATTGTATTGATGACCATGTGTTAGTCAAGGACCTCACAAGTTGATACAATTTGTAGCATCCCACCCATCCTCATTGGATAGAGAAGAAATAATGACAATAATTTTCCATAAAAGACATCCCGAAGGTGCTAAAAAATGCTAATAATGTCTAACAGATTCACTAAAAATTGGGGGATGAATTTCCCATTGAAATTAAAAAACCCACAAAAAATTCCATAACCAAAGAAAACAATATGATTCACAATAACAATTTACAACTACAAAATGTAACACCATTGATATCAAATAGAAACTAAAATGATGTACCATCAAAAAAATAAACAAACACAAAATTACACAATAGAATAAAAAAAACTCCACAACACAAACATAACGACAAAAAACCAAAAAAGCTCCCTGATCCAACATCAAAATAGCCTAAGAATCATTAAGTTCTACTATAGAAGTGATATACTTTACCTTTACCTGTATCCTAAAATATATATCTACATTTTCATTAAAGGGAAAATGTAGGGGTGAGAATTGAAATATAGAATTTTTTCCACAAATGACAAACCTTATCATGCCACTTGGAAATAAAAATATAGAATATTTAAATAAAATAATTTATATAACACTACTGAAAATAGTCTATATTATAATTTAAAACAATTTTCATTTAAGAAAATTTTTCTTAACAAAACCAATTTTCAATGAAATTAACCAAATAAAACTGTAAAACCCAATTCATATTCCTTTATTTCATATCCCATTTCTTTACACATATCACACACACCCATGATACCCACACACACAAAAACACACATAAACACACAACATTGGTGATACCATTTACATTAGAACATCACATCCATAACCTGTACCCTTTTGATGTTGGTCCTTCATGAAAAATTTTCAAACCATACTATAAATTCATACATATTTTAACTTATTCACTTTCCAATAAAATAATTTCCAAAAAAAATACATTCATTTTAATAGAACCACACATTTATTGGAAACCATAAACAATAAACATTTCAATAAAACCTACTTTTTATTGAAAATTATATCCCAATAACAATTTAAATAAAACCAATCTTTTATTAAAAACAATTTTTTCGATATAAAGTTTAAATGAAACCAAAAATTTATGGAATTCCATTTTATAATGTATCGGAATCAAACAATCATTTTAAAATATTTTTAGAATCATATCACTAAATTCACATTTTCCAATGGATTTTTTTTTTCACAATACCATAACATGTAACCAAAAGTGGATTCCAATAATCATTGAATGTAAAACCACCCAATTTGATGTCGATTATTTATTTTCTAAATAGAGGTGTTGAGAGTGAAGCAAAATACCAAAAAAATTATGAAGAAAAAATAATGCCACTAAACTACCCAGAAAACCAGGTTAAACATTAAAACTCATACCTTAGATATATTTCCATATGATAATTTATCAATACAAACCCTAATATCATCTAAAATATTTCCTAATCTGATTCACTACTAAACCAAAGAGTATTCCCGAACTCCTAGGGCTGATGGATGGAACCTAGGTAATAACTAAAACAGTTGGGAATTCTTTTCCACCCATGAATTATAATTAAAATGTACAATGAAGTCACATAATCAGCTATATATAAAAAATACATAAATATAATAGTACAAAAATGAAATAAATAAAGAATAATGTGGAACTTAACAACAAAAACTAACATCATGGTGTCTAAAAAACATATTGTCTGCAATCCTTCACCCTTGGTCGCCTCATCCCAAAAAAACCAAATAATGTGAGTGAGAGAACACCTAATATATAATAATAAAGGATTAAAACACAAAATATTATTTGAATGGTCAATGATTAAGAGTAAAAATTGATTCCATCAAATATTATGTACAATTATATCATAATGAAATTCAAAAATGACAAAATAGTAGTTAAAATGTAAGATTATAATGATTTTTTTAAAAATTGATTTTAAAACTTTTAAAATCATGTATTAAACTAATCCTATAAAACATTACATTTAAATATTTAAAAACAAAACATTTTCTTTAAGTTATTTATAAACATTTCATAAGATATATTTAATTAATCATGAAAATATGAGAATATTAACCTGATATGTAATGTTTAAGAATAATCAATAAAAATTAGTCATAGTTCAAAATAATAATAATTTCAGCACGAAAAGAAACTCTAGTTTCAGAATTTCTGAAAACCATGTGAATATAAATTAATTTTTAATAAATAATTTATGCAATCCAATATCATGTTTAAAAAATAAAATCATGACATTTTAAATGATGCTAGATTTACAATCTAATGGAATAATAAAAATTATTAAATAAAGAAGTTTATACAAATTTCTAAGTAGTTTAAATCATTTACAGAATTGGTATATATACATTTAAAATTCAAAATAATTGAGAAACAAGG
The DNA here is from genome assembly GCA_963277665.1 of Viscum album. Classification (NCBI taxonomy): domain Eukaryota; kingdom Viridiplantae; phylum Streptophyta; class Magnoliopsida; order Santalales; family Viscaceae; genus Viscum; species Viscum album. The sequence continues at coordinate 1,251,713,641 of OY728157.1, read as the reverse complement.
TCATATCCATAGAATGGTATGATAGTTCTAGTCTAATGTTTCCCCACACTCATGTTATTGGTGTTTTTACACATGTCCCTTGAACTCATTTTATAGAGAACCCATCACCATCACATAAGATATGTGATTTAATAACGTTAGGTTTTAAAAAATTGTATGTCTTAAAGATTCATCCAATTATATCACTAACTACCTATTGATTTCATGTTCTCTATAAAAAAATAAATGATGGTAAATTCATTTTATAAAAAAATTCAATTAATAAAATTCTATATTTCTAATATACCAATTTTCCATTAAAACCAAATAAAATTTAATCAAAACATTACTTATACACAATGAAATAACACCAAGGCTTGTATAAAAATCATTTGATTGAATTTCAAAAAAAAAATAGAGATATGATATCAATTCACCATTCACTTTCACAATCCAATTTCAAAATTAAATTCAACAAATAAATTCTCAATTTAAAAATTATTAATGATTAAACTAAATAACCAATTCAATCGAATTGGGTATTTTAAAAAATTTCAATCAAATATCAATTCAATACATTTTATAATATTTCTATATTCAAAAAGGGTAAGCATACTCACATTGAATAACAATTTTTCATTATAATTCCAAACATACCATTACAACACTCCATAATTCAATCTAAATAATATTATATAATTAAATATTCAAAATTATAATAATATCCATTTACAATTACAATTTATTATTAAAATTAAAAATGGGCCATTAAAAAATATTTTATTTCATTGAATACGTAAATCATTTTAAATATTTAATACAATTTAATTAGGATTGAATAAATATCAAAGCATTTGTTTAAACCCTCATTAGAAAAGTATAAATCTTTTATTTCAATAACCTAAGAACATCAATTAAAAACAACAGTAAAATAATTTAACATGGGATATTAGTTAACTAATAAATTAAATCATTTTAAACATTTTAGTGAACCTAAAATTGTTCAATTAATTTACATAAAATCAATGGTGTTTATTTAATTAATCAAACCCCAATTGAAGGCTCATTGAATAAATAAAATTCTGGCCAAATCCCTCAATTTCACAAAACAATTATATAAAAGTTCTCATAAATTGAACCAAAGAAACAATGGAAATATAAAGTCTTAAAATGAAGATATATATCATGAGTATAACTACTCAATTATTGCGATGTTCAATTCAATTTTATATTTTCTGTAGAATACATTAAGAGGAATCAATTGGATGAATTTTATAGAACTACTGTTACAAAATGTTGGAAACACATGTCTATGAATTTTTCTATAAAAAATTAATTAAAAAATAATGAAATGTATGAAATATCTTATCAAGAATATTAATAATCAAATCACCATAAATATGAGACGTGATTCCATTAATGTTGATCAGAAAATATATAATGATAGATCATGAATAAAGATAAAGCAGATCAACAATTTGAAATTCAACATCAATCAATCAAGACCCAATAAAACTCATGGATCTAACCACCTTTAGGATGGAGGAATAATGAGAATAAAAAAGATAAAAAAGAGATAATAACACATTGAATGAAAAATATATACTCTCATTGTTGTATTGATCAACAATGATATGTGTTTTGGGGATCCAAAATTCGTCTTAATGGATATCAAAAAAATAAGGATCATATTATGGCAATGTTGAAGGAATTTATATTTCTTTAGGGGGTTTTTGGTCTTTGATTTAAAATTTTGGAACATAAATTACCCTTCATATAGTTTCATAGGCAATGTTTTATAGTTAGTGCTAACCATGTGTAAATCATGCTCCTATAATAGAGCTAATAGATGTTTTTCAATGTTTGGATGCGCGCCTTGTCAACCGATGCACAAACCATGCAACCTCCTACATTCCAAATTACAAACATTTTCAAATGGTGCTAAAACTATGAAAAAATCATGAAAATTCCCATAATAATATAATGAATCCAATAAAACACAATAAATGACCAATAAAGATACAATGTAATTGTGTAATAAAATCATTGGGTCAAACACATAAACACATGAAATGGGTTATTACCACCCACCCCCACCATAGGAATTTTATTATGCATTAAGAGTCAATTCTAAATTATAATACAAAATAAAAAAAATAAGAAATCCCCAATGATATTGTGAGGTATAAGTTCCTTAGTCTGGTATAGAGATTCACCCAATGGATAAAAGTACACACAACTCCAAGATCCAAACACCAATATCATCACATGTTTCCAAACAATAAAAATACTCTATACCTAACATAGGTATCACTGCCATTTAATGATTCACTATAAAGGTGTACACATAAGAAAATAACATCACATAAATACAAAAAATATACTTTAACCACTCAGAATGGAAAAGTTCATTGATCAAACAACCCTTGGCACGGTAAAGAGATGGGAAGGATTTCTACCCCTTTTATGTATTCAATGATAACCTTGGATTTTTCAAACCGAGAGACATAAATCCATGATCTCATTAAAAAATGGCATCCCCATAGTGGGACTGGTTGACCATAGATGATCATTTTTCAAGTTACATGTTTACATTACTAGGTTCTACCTAAGTAGAAATGGAAAGTGCTTACAAAAATAGGCCAATAAACGATAGGGCATGACATTCTCACACGGGAGATCATACAATGAATCAATATTGATCATTAAACACCAAAATTAAACATGAGGAACTCCAAGGAAAAAAAAGATGTAAAGAGAGGAAAACCATTATTACATCAACAATAAAGAAATGATCCAAACCATATTCCACAAAATATCATCACAAAGATCCCAAAACAACATTCTTCAAAATAAGACAATCCACAAGCCAGAAAACTCAAATAGTTTCCACTCTCATGTTTGAAGAAACAAGATGGAATGTAGAGGATCTTTAACAGTGTGGAAACCTTCACTCTAAGGCCTATGGTTAGATCCCTATTATCATAAGGTATTAACTTCCCCATAGATCGAAACTGATATTCCATAATGAATTTTTCATTTTAATTAAAACATCCTACTAAACCTTTGATGGTGTCCTCATGTTCCACATCGTCTATAAACATTTTGAGATTTCAATCACATCTTCTATGATCAGTAGGTGCTCAAAATATTAAACAAATTTAATAACTCTAATTTTCCTGAGGAGATGGAACTTACCTAATTAGGAATGTGGAATTTATTCATTCCTGTGTTTCTTTAGGTCAACTTAAGATGTAAATGACCATTGTAGAATCACTATATAAGAGATCAACCATTTCATAAGCATGTATGATACACTTTCTAGGTGAATACCTTTTATAAAAGATTCATCCTTTCCAAATTCATAACCAACTAGATCATTTATGAAACATATCAAAAAATAGAACATATTGTTATACATCAAATCTAAATGATCATCTTGAATAAAACTCAAAAACTCAAAAACACTCTAATTATTCAATTATTGATGATACTTACCTTGAATTGAGACCATCCAAAAGAAGGAAATAGATATTTTCCATACATACTATATGTAATTACATGTACCCACTACTCCTATAGTAGACCCTCAAATAAATAGTGGATTAACATGAAATTTATAGATTCAAATGTCCTGAATGTTTCAAAGATTAGATCAACATCATCAAGACACTACATTTTCTCAAGAGAACCTCTTTCCCCATGATAAGAAGGTCGAATAAAATACATGAAGATAAGGATGAGGTTCAATGTTTGGAATGTCACTTTCTTCCCCCACTCTATATAGAGTATGGGTAGAGTCATTAACAAAGGATTAAATTCAAAAAAATGTGAAGAAACACCCCATGGTCCAGAACATATGACCGAAATTCTATCTTTCATGAAATAAATTCTGGGAATCATTTCTAAAAATCTAAAGACAAAATCATACTGACTCAGGAATCAATGAATAATCATAAATGGTATGGAATATTTTAAATAATCTTCCACACCATTTAAAATAACATTATTATTTCCAAAATTCATAATATTTAACCTATTATAAAGCATTACACTTTCTATTCTAAATGATAAATCATATTATAAATCAATAATAGTTTCAAAAAACCCATTACAATTAATTATAAATTACTACATTGATTTAAAATCATTATATCCTTTTATGATTTACAAAATGATTTCCATTTAAATCCTTTAGAAATCAAAATCTCTTATGATAACATTATTTTCCCACATCACATACGTGTCATTTATAATTATTTTTTTAGTCCAAAATTTTTGTAAAACTCACATTTTGGTAGTTAAGAACATTTCTGAATGAACATAAAAAATATTTTGTTAGAGATAAATTAAATTTTAACATGGTATTTCAAATTAGTAACAAGGGACTAAATTTGAATCAACCAAACAGAAAAATGAAAAAACATACACCCATATCCCACATTACCATCCTCAAATAAATTAAGTTACATCTAAGAATATGAATGTGAAGTCATGTATATAACATTGTTATAATTTAAAAAGGGTTGTTCGTATGGGCTGGTACTACACACACTAACCTGACAACTGTTCTTGGTTAGAACACCAAATCAACAATAGTGATTCCTCACTATTTATCGGACTATAAAAACATGGTTCCACTATGATCATCATTCTATTTAGTTTCAGAAAATTATAAGAGGTTCCCAAATAATATAGTCTCATTAGGAATAAAAATATAATTGAGAACAATCAAATAAATAAATCAGAATAATTACTCTACTCCTAACATCCCTAGAAACTCATGTATCGCCATATAGTGGTGGTGATCAATCACCCCCATAGACTAACTTTTGAGTCCTAAAACATCCTTAATCTAATTTCTACCATGAATCACCTTATATACCAAAAGGAATTAATATTCATGTATTTCCATTTTTCAAAAGATGTACTATTATATAATTTGGAACAAACTAACCAGGAATACAATTTAAATGGATACCTATGATGATTCTATACTAAAAAAAAATAGAATTCCCAATCACCTTAGGTAGGATATATGATCATGGGAATAAAAAAACCAGTGGGAATGATTTCTCACCCAAATTATTACAATTTTAAACAGATTGAAAAACAATTTAATACAACGTCTTACACTACTATTCATGGGTATAAATAAATTATTTCAATGAACCCAAGAACAAAAATTAAAAAACATGGATAAAATCATTAAAAAGGGGTACTTGTTAATAAAATAATTTAAATTATTTTAAAATATTTAATAGAAATTAAATATTTTAATTAAATTCATTAAAATCAGTGAAGTTCATTTAATAAATCATATCATGGGAAAATTCTCATTTAAAAATTTTAAAATCCATTCAAAGCTATAAAATTATACCAAACATCATTTAAATTTAATTTGGAAATAATAAAAATAAATAAAATTATACAAATCAAAAAAAAATGTAAAATATTTCAACATCATAACCAATATATTAATTCAATTTAAAATTGATTTGGGGATTGGGAATATACTATTTATTAATAAATAATTGGATTTATTTAATAGAAAACGTTTTATAAATTATAAAAAATGTTTTTATGATTTTACTATGAAACAATGAAATAATAAAAAAGAAAATCATAGAAAACCCTACATTGAATAATCCATCTCAATGCACATTGAATACGATATTTTTTAGAACAGTAGTGATCAACATATCTAAGAAGTTAAATCCCTAAATATGAGAGAGAAGGCCCTAAATCATTAATTTTACATCAATCAATCACAATCCAATAAAAAAAGCATTTCTAAAAAGATGAGATGGAGGAATCAAGAAAAATAGTTAGATTCAAGAAAATAAGAGATTAACTCACTCAAATAAAATTTATCTGCTTCTATTGACACTTTGATCCAAAAATAAATGAGGTTTTGTAACGCCCCCGCCCTAGAAGCACAGAGTTGGTAAATTATTACGTATCATTGGAATCATTACAAAAGATCATGTCTCAAACGACCGACTATTTTAGTATCCTTGTAAGTAATAGACACATTCATAAGATTTACATTACATCATAAAATGGAAAACTACAACAACATTTTTTCCATAGACAGTAGTGAGATATTGTAAAATATCTCGGTATGTAAGTTATAATATACTAGTTCGCATCATGGGAAAAATAAAACATAGAAAGGGGTGAGCTCAGATGCTCTGTAAGGATAAAAATATAGCGGAAACATTCATAAAAAAGTACAAATATTTAAGGCAATGTATAAGACTAAAACAAAAGAGTATTAAACTAAAAATTAAGCATAATATGGAAAATATAAAATTAAATAATTCCATTTACTTATTCCAAATTATATTCTACTAGTTGAATAATCACACGCAAGTTCAATATCCACTTCCATAATTAGGGAATGCAAAATTCCAGACATTCATGACCACAAAGTCAAGGCTTTGTGTGGAGACTAAAAATAAGATTTTTTCAAGGACTTGTACTAAGACACTGGTTTTCTCATGAGACCAATCGATGCCTCTAGGATCTATATCGGGATCCACCAGTCACTTACTAAGTCCAATGCATTACTCATATAAAAAGGTTTAAACATAACACAAACATTTGTATTAAAACTAGCATACAAAATGTTAATACTTTATCCATAAAACATGAATGGTATAAAAATAACCTATCCACAGTCAGACATATCACAAAACTTTCAATTCAATATGGAAGTTTTGTATCATAATAAATCAACTTCAAATATGCAAAAAATTCATCAAAAGATGTTGACATAGATGAAATGAAAACCTTTTTTAGAGAAATATATATTACTATTTTGACATCATTTAAAATACATATAATTATAAAAGAAAAAATCTAATTTAAAAATATTATTATAAAATTTTAAGGGATGCTTCGACGTTGTTATACTGGCTTAAAACAGCCACACCTGCTGTATAAGTTAAAAAACAATCTTACCATAATTTTGTTGAAAAGTTCATAAAGTACCTTATTTGGAAAATGATAGAATGATTCATTTAAAACCACTAAATAAAAAGTCATGCAAGGGTATAAATTAATTTTACCCATATTCATGTAAATATTAAATTTGTTTAGAAATAAATTTTTAAGAAACGTGGATGTGGATGATAAATATGTCCCAGTAGATACTTACGTAAAAACAACATCGGATAATAAAAAGATTTTGAAATTAACCCTTAACTTGTAATTTTACTTGGTAGAGGGTAGGTTAACCTCCGGTGTAATGGTGAAATAATTGTTATTAAATTATACAATAATCGTATTCATTAATATGATATCTTACCTGATATTTTAATATTTCTTTGTTAAAAATATTTTAGTATAATCATTGTTTCGGTTGTTAACTGATTCAATTTACTTTATATTCATTGTTACATAAGTAATGTTTGTTATGGATAAGATGTATCTTATTCATAGTCAGAATGATATTATGTCATTAAAATTTATCTTTAGTCATCTAATGAAATTTAGTCTTGAATGGATACGATGGGGAATGAATCTCATTGCGTTTGTGGAGACGATAATCCATACGTACACACGAGTTACAATATCAATCTTTTGACATTAAAATAATATATAATTTGATGTTATATCATATAGAGAAAATCATTATCATTTTATATTTATTATTAACATCAATTATACGTCATTATTATTCCCATCCAAATAATAATGTACTGAATAACAATTACACCATGACATGGGGATGGTAAGCTGTACGCACGCACGTATGGTGACATGTCATTCAAAGGATGGATAGAATAATGAATATGGTTGTACCATATTTATTATAACATCACAGTATATACAAGATACTAGAGTTATTATTTTATAATTGAAACAACAAAATAGCAGAAGTGGAAGAAGAAAGGAACTTGAAAGAGGTGATGAAATATTTACCTCTTCTTTGGTTTCTTCCTTTTGATTTAATCAAAAGGAATCCTTAGGTAATATTTATGAGTAAAGTATGGCCTTCAGTACGAAGGTAGTATAGTTTAGAGGGTATTGGGGTAGATTTTTTCTGAGCCAAATGGCTTTGAAGGTGTTAATTAGGGAGAAGGGGGAGTGCCATTTTATAAGAGGGGTGATGGGCACCATCGGAAAAGCTAGAAATATTATTTTATAAGAAAGTAATTTTCTATTTCTAATGGCATAAAAATGAATTATTTAAAGTCTAATGTGGGTATTGTTCTAAAACCACTCAACCAATAGGTTTTAGATAGGTTTGGGTCACTTTATTAACATTATCTTTTAGATTGAACTCTTTGTGAAATAGTATAACATTTTCCAAGTCTCTTTTTATTTTTATATTGTATGGTTAATAAACATACCATAAACATCCAAGAGAACCCCAAGTGGTTCATTAATAATACACCTATCATTATATATTTTATTTGGCCAAACTTCATATTTTTTAGGAATATAATATCAATTAATAAGATAATATTTGTTTTAAAAACTCTTTTATGTAAATTTTGACACTATTTGGTATTTTGTTTTTTCTAAATTTATAACATCATTATTACTTCGATCACAATTCATCTATCATACCCTAAAATTTTATATTAACCTATAATGTTAGTGGAATTAATAAAAAGTATCATATTACATTAATTTGGATCTTTATAATATCAATTATTTTAATATTTAATAATTAGGTAATTATTGCATCTTCATTATGTTGTAAATAAAATTAATTAATTAATTTATCAAAATTATAAATAAAATTCCATTATATATGAAGTATTTTTTATATTTCTATTTAATTTATATTGTCTAATTTATCTTATGTGTAACCCTATATTAAAAATGGTTCAGTTATTAAACATTGAATTTAACACTATTAACTCTTCTTTTATTAAATAATAATAAATGTTCTAATCTATTCCAAGTGGACCTAAAGGATAATATATTATTCCTAAGTATTTTTTTCATCAAATTATACTTATCTAATAGAATTAGGACACATGTTAGGGTAATAATAATATCATTTTTACCATTGACTACCATATTTACTTTTAACTAGGGTAAATAAAAGAAAAAAGTTTTCATTCACAAAAAATTATTTTCTTTTTATTGAACCATATTTTGCATACTTATATAAACCGTGTCTTTTGGATTTTTGAAATTCAACTCCCAGATGTGGTAAAATTATGTTTTATTTAAATTATCAAAAGCTTCTAGGCGGTGGGTAAAAGACATTAACAAGTTCAATAAAATTTTTATATATTTAAAATAATTATAAATAGACTCCAATTAATTACATTGAACATATAAAGGTATAATGTATCTATTTTGAACTAAAAAAAAATTAATTGAAATATATATTTATTTAAATAAAAATTCAGTTTTAAACAAGAACTCATGGTTTTTCACTATTCATCAAAAATTGAATGTTTTCAGAAAAATACCAAAAATTCACCCTAAGCTAATTTCGATATTCTGAATCAAAAAATGAAGTCCATTTTGATGGATAAAATTTATAAAATTTCAAAAATTGGGTATTACTATTCATAACAGCTAGTTTGATTAGTTGTGGTGTGTTAGTACTCGATGTTGCGTACAACACACGCTGTTGTATTATTCAAAGTGAAGCGTACCATGGAAACATGGGGTGTTACATTCTTCCCTCATTCATAAATTTAAGCCTTGAAATTTGAAATTGTTCTTCGAAAATAAAAGGATAAAAATATAAAAATACCTTTGTGGAGAACCCACATCGGAAATTGGGTTAATACAATTTAGTCTTAATAATAAGGAAAGGGAAATGAAAAAGTCACCATGAAATTATGATATAGCTTAGGAGAAAAATGGTGGCATTTAGAGACCCATAATTGGAGGAAATACGTAAATATTTTTTAGGAGTTATTGAAGTCATCAATCACAAACAACTGCTAAATTGAGGCCCTCAAAGCCATCAATCATTGATGATTTAAAATATCATCGGTTCAAAAAAACATAAGGTATTTGATTAACACATTTTTTGTTTTAAGATCCCTTTACTAAAGTTTAAGAGTTATTTTTTTCATAAAATAAGGGAAAAAATAAATGACAAGTAGAGTTCAATCCATTACCTAATTTCTACCACAGAATCGTCTTTCACTACAAAAGATAATATAAAATATAAACACTCTATTTATAACAATCGTATATGGTTCAAAAAACTGAATTTATAATTTATCTATCAGACCTTTTAAAAAACCACTTTATACTGTCTAGGACATCACATAGGATAGTGTTAGGTGACGCACCCTTGCCGACCTTCATTGGTGGGCTCAAGTCTCGCGGTCTTGACTGACACTACTAGTTGTCACCCGACCTTCGAGTTGTCCTTTTACAAAAAAATCCAAAAAAACAATATTAAGAAATTATTTTACCTTATAATTATAATTCAATGTTAAATTTAATCCTTTACAACATTTAGACTTATCCAAAATTCTTTTTTCGAAACTCATAGTCCAAAATTTATAAAGACGTAAAACACAATGAAGATCCTTTTTTCCCCGTAATAACATGTGAATACCATCATCATGTATTCTTTTAAAAGAATAAAACACCCAGAATTACCATAAAACCTTATTGATTAGCTTCATGCTCCCTTATTCATTATAGAATACTAGATATATTCCTTATATCCAAAAATTTTGAATAATCCAACAATGATGAAATTAACCAACCATTAATCAGTTCCAAGGTAGTCAATAATATCCAATAGAATTTATCCAAATAAATAATCTCTTATTCCAAGATCAATACCTCAGTATCAGGATCATATTAAAGTTTTTTCTTTCCTTCAACCATGTATTTTACAAGATGATTAACTTTCCATTGAGTCACTTTTTTTTTGGTTTTACTAATCTCAAGACATTATTGAAATAGTACTACCACGCAATCCATATATACTCTACAATTTTTATAACATGTAAATCATTAATACAATATTGAAATGAAAAAATAATTTAATAACAACATCCGAACTATTAATCATTCTTCTTCATATTCGGTATTATCATAACAAGATTATTATCCAATAGCATCATTTGGGGTATACTATAAAGATTTCTACATTGATTCGTGTAGTGTCCCAACTCCTTGCACGTGAAGCATTGTACATTTGAAACATTTTTCTCACCATTCCAATCACATACTTGGTGTCCTTATCCTCCACACTTATAACATACTCCCATACCTTTCAACCATTTACCAAGGTGATTCTTTCCATAGTTGTCAAATATGGGAAAATCCTTCTTTCCCTTATTCCTTCTATCCATCATTCTCTCTACCATATTTTCCTTCTCTATATTCCCTTCAAAGCCATAGGGCTCAGTAAACTCTTTACCTATCATAATATAACATGATACTATTTCTTCATATGATGATAATACGTGGGAGGCTATTTCCTTTCTAAATGTTGTCTTAACACCATGAATGATATGATCCTTATTACTCTTTGGATCATGCGTATTGCTTGAGGTCTCATTCAATTTATTGGGTGTCATTTCTAAACAATGGAATAAACTGTATTATATTATGAATCGAAATACATAATTCCAAACATGTAAAATACTTAACATAAATTGAAAAGTTTATGGATATGATATATAATCATAAAAAAATGTTTTCCATGACGATTTATATACTCATAAACCCTTTATAATGGTTTGTAAAGAAAATGAGAATTATCCTAAGCATATCCCCAAGGAGTGTCGTAACCAAGAGTGTAGCAAGGCCCGTTGTTGTGCACCAGTTGTCATTCGAGTCTCGCTCAAAGTGGTGTTTTCAGGTTTTACCCCTAGGTGCATCTTTGCCAGAGCCACCTCTAACTGCTCGTATCCATACATGGATGTATTGATTAGAAAACTCAAAAAATCTCTACAATACAAAAATTTTAGGATGTTCTTATATACTAAATCTCAATGTCTATCTTAGGGTTATATACTCTAATCAGAGTTTACATAAATCTAGTTTCCAAGGATTGTAGTATACATACTCTGATTCCAACTGTAACTCCCTGACCCTAGATGTCTAGATTCGGTGAATTATTGTGTATCATTGGAATGATCACAAAAGATCAGGTCTCGAAAGGCCGATTAGTTTAGTAGCCTTGGATGTACTAGATACATTCATAAGGTTTACATTAAATCATAAAATGGAAAACGAGAACAACATTGCTTCAATAGAAAACACTGAGATCCCATAGACTATCCCTACAGATCAGTCATAATATACTTCTTCGAACCCTGGGAAAAAGAAAACATAGAAAGGGGTGACCTCAGATTCTCAGTAAGGATAAAAATATAGCTGAAACATTCATAAATAAGTATAAACATTTAAGGAAATATATAAGAGTAAAACAAAATCCATTTAAACCAGAACATCAAAATAATATGGAAAAGATAAAATGAAATAATTCCATTAACTTATTCACATGGGTATTATACTGGTCGAATAATCACATGCAATATATGTAGCCACTTTCATAATGATGGAATGCATAACACCAGACATTGCTAACCACATAGTCAATGCCATGTTCCAAGACTACATATAAGATTTTTTCAAAGCCTTTTTCCAAGACACTATTTTTTCTAATGGGACCGACCGATGCATTGAGGAGCTATAACGGGCTCCACCCATCAGTTACTATGTCCAATGCATTCGACATATGAAAAGATTTAAACATAACATAATCATTCATATAAAAACTAGCATATGAAATGTCAATACTTTATCCATAAACCATGAATGGTATAAAAATAACACATCTATAGTCAAACATATCACCAAACCTTCAATACAATATGGATGTTTTGTATCACAATAAATCAACTTTAAAGAATCTTAAAATCCATCAAAAGGACGTTGACATAGATGAAATCAAAACTTTTTTTAGAGAAATATCTCTTACAATTTTGAAATCATTTAAAAGTCATATAATTTTAAAAGTACACATTTATTTTGAAAATATTCTTATAATATTGTAATGGAAACATCGACATTGTTATAACGGCCGAAAATAGCCACACCCACCGTATAAGTTAAAAAACATTCTTACCATAATTTTGTCGAAAAGGTCATAAAGTTCCTTATTTAGAAATTGATGGAAATATTTCTGTCAACAGATTTTATAAAAAGTAAAATAATGTTATAAATGACTTTAAACCTTAGTCTACTAAATATTAAAAAAAATTAGAAATACATTTTTTAAGAAACATTTATGTGGATGATAAAGATGTCCCAATAGATACTTACGTAAAAACAACTTCAGATAATAAAGAGATTGTGAAATTAACCCTTACTTTGTACTTTTACTTGGTAGAGGGTAAGTTAACCTCTTATATAATGGTGAAATATTTTTTATTAAATTATACAAGAATCATATACTTTAATCTGATATCATATATGATCTTTTAATATTGCTTTGTTAATAATATTTTAGTATTATCATCGTTTCATCTGTTAACTGATTCATTTTTCATTATATTCATTGTTATGTAAGTAATGTTAGTTTTGGATAGGATGTATCTTATTCATATTCAGGATGATATTATGTCTTTAAAAATTATTTTTAATCATCTAATTAATATTATTATTGAATGGATAAAATGGAGAATAAATGTCATCGCATTCGTGGAGACAGTAATCTCTACGTACACACGAGCGACAAAGTCAATATTTTGATATTAAAATAATATATAATTGGATGATATATCATATATAAAGAATAATTATCATGTTAAATTTATTTTTTACATAATTTAAACATCATTATTATCCCCATAAAAATAATAATGTATTGAATAACAATTACCCCATGACGTGGAGATGGAAAACCGTACGTACTCACGTATGGTGACATGCCATTAAAAGGACGGATAGAATAATGAATATGGTTGTAAAATATTTATAATAACATCACTGTATATAGAAGATACTGGAGTTATTATTTTATAATGTAAACAACAAAAAATACGACGTGGAAGAAGAAAGGAACATGAAAGAGGTGATGAAATATTTACCTCTTATTTGGGTTCTTCCTTTTGATTTGATCAAAAGGGCTCTATAGGATGGATTTATAACTAAAGTAAGGCCTCTAAGATAAAGGGAGTATAGTTTAGAGGGTATTTGTGTAGATTCTGGCTGAGAAAAATGGCTTTGAAGATGTAAATTAGAGAGAAGGGGGAGTGCACTTTTATAAGAGGGGTGGGGGGAACAATAGGAAAAGCTAGAAATATTATTTTATAATAAAATAATTATCGGGTTATATCGGCTCCAAAATAAATTATTTTATGGATAAGGTGGGTATGAGTCGAAAACAACTCAAAAAATATGTTTTAGATAGGTATGGGTCACTATATTAACATTGTCTTTTAGATTTAACTCTTAGTTAAATATTTTAACATTTACCATGTCTCTTTGTATTTATATTAACAGATTAATAAACTTACTATAAACATTAAAGAGAATCCCTAGTGGTTCATTAATGATACAAATATCATTATATTAGTCTTTTTTCTAATCCTTTGATTATTAAGAATAGAATATCAATTAATATGATAATATTTGTTTTAAAAACTCTTTTATGTCAATTTTTACACTATTAGGTATTTTGTTTTTTATGAATTCATAATAGCATTAATACTTCGATAAAAATTAATGTAACCAACACTAACATGTCATATTATTATATAAAATTAGTGTAATTCATAAAAAGTCTCAAATTATATTTATTTCGGTATTTATAATATCAATTATTTTAATATTTCATTAATTAGGTAATTAATGAATCATCATTGTTTCATAAATAAACTTAATTATATAATTTATAAAAATTATAAATAAAATACCATTATTTTGGAAATATTTTTATATTTATAATTACTATTTATAGTTGAATTTATCTTACGTGTAACCCTATATTAAATATGGTTTATTTATTAAACTTTGAATTTAACACTTTTAAGTCGTCATTGAATTAAATTATAATAATTTTCCTAATCTAATACAAGTGGTCCTAAATAATCATATTATATTACTAAGTTTGTTTTTTGTCAAATTATTCTTACCCAATAGAATTAAGACATGTGTTCGGGTAATAATATTATCATTTTTACCCTTAATTATATTATTTACTTTTACCCGTGGTAAATAAAAGTAAAAGTTTACTATTAACCAAAAATTATTATCATCTTATTGAAAAAAAATTTTACATACTAATATCAATTGTGTCTCTTGTATTCTTAAAATTCAACTCACAGATGCGATAAAATTATATTTAATGTAAATTTGAAAATTCTTTTAGGAGGTGGGTAAAAGGCGGGAAAAAGTTCAATAAAATTTTTATATATCTAAAATTATTATAAACTGACTCCAATTAATTACATTGAACCTATATAGGTATTATGTATCTATTTTGACCTAAAAATAAATTGAAATTATATAAATAATTATTTAAATAAAAATTTGGTTTTAAACAATAACTTAGTGTTTTTCACTATTCATCAATAATTGAAAGTTTTCAGAAAAATACCAAATATTCACCCTAAGATAATTTCGATATTATGAATCCAAAAATGAAGTCCATTTTGAATAATAAAATTTATAAAATTTCAAAAAGTGTGTATTAATATTCATAATGGCTAGTTTGATTGCATGCGGTGTGTTAGAACTCGAAGTTACGTACAACACACGCTATGGTTTTATTCAAAGAGAATCATACTATGGAAGCTTGAGGTGTTATATTCTACCCTCCTTCAATAAATTTTGTCCTCATAATTTGAAATTTTTCATCAAAAATAAAAGGTTAAAATAGAAAAAACCATTGTAGAAAACCCACATTGAAAATTGGATTAATAAAATTTATTCTTAATAAGATGGAAAGGGAAATGAAAAAGACACGACCAAATTATGATCGTGATTAGAATAAAAATGGTGGAAATTAAAGAAACATAATTATAATAAAAACATAAATATTTTTTAGGAGTTATTGAGGTCATCAATCACAAACAAGTGTAAAATTGAGAGCCTCAAAGCCATAAATCGATGATGATTTAAAATATCATCAGTTCAACAAAACATAAGGTATTAGGATAAAACATTTTTGGTTTTACGATCCCATAACTAATGTTTAAGAATTAATTTCTTCATAGAATAAGAGAAAAAAATATACATGACGAGTAGAGTTCCATCCTTTAACTAATTTCTACCACAAATACATTTTTCACTATAAAAGATAATAGAACATAAATATTCTCTATTTTTTTGAATCGTATATGGTTCAAAAAATTGATCATAAAATTAATCTACTAGATATTAAAAAAAACTACATTATACAATCTAGGACATCACGTAGGCCAGTGATAGGTGATGAACCCTTGTCAACCTTCAGTTATGGTCTCAAGTCTCACGGCCTTGCCGGACGCAACTGGTCGAAACCTGACCTTCGTGTTGTCCATTTAAAAAATCCAAAAAAACATTCTTATGAAATGATTTTACCATAACAATAGAATCCAATGTCAAACATAACCTATTCAAACCTTTATAATTATCTAAAATCGTTGTTTTCAAACTCCCAGTCCAAAATTTATAAAGATGTAAAACACAATGAAGATCCTTTTTCCACATAATAACATGTGAATACCATAATCATGTATTCTTTTAAAAGACATTAACACCGTGAATTAACATAATACCTTTTTTATTACATTCATGCTCCCTTATTCATTATAAAATATTAGATAGATTCCTTATATCCAAAAATATTTAATACTTCCACAATTATGAAATAAACAAACCATTCATCAGTTCCAAGGTATTCAATAATATCCAATAGAATTTATCCAAATCAATCAACTCTTATTCCAAAATCAAAAACATAGTATCAGGATTATATTAAAGTTTTTCATTCCTTCAACAATGTAATTTACAGAAGTTTATCTTTCCATTGAGTCATTTTTCTTGGTTTTACTAATCTCAAGTCATTAATGAAATAGTACTTCAATACAATCCTTATGTACTCTATAATTTATATAACATGTAAATCATTAGTACAATACTGAAATGACACAATACATTAATAAGAAATTAAGAACTCTTAATCATTAATCTTCATATTCGGTAGTATCATAACTTGATTATTATCCAATAGAAGCATTTGGGGTATACTCTGATGATTTGGACATTGATTCGCATAGTGTCCCAACTCCTTGCAGGTGAAGCATTGTACATTTGAATCATTTTTTTACCTGTGAAAATCACATACTTGGTGTCCCTTTTCCCCACATATATAACAAACTCTCATTCCCTTCAATCATTTACCCAGGTGATTTATTCCAATGTTTCCACATATGGGAAAATGCTTCTTTCCCTTATTTCCATTATACATCTTTTTCTCTACTCTATTTTTCTTCTCTAGCTTCCCTTCAAAGCCAAAGGACTCAAAAAATTCCTTACTTATCTTATTAACAAATGATACTATTTATTCATATGATGATAATATGTGGGATACTATTTACTTTCTAAATATTTGATTAACACCATAAAAGATATGATCCTTCTTACTCCTTGGATCATCCGTATTGCTGGAGGTCTCATTCCATCTACTGGGTGCCATTTCTAAACAATGTCATAATCTAGATTAGTTTATGGATCGAAATACATAATTCCAAATAAGTAAAATACGGGACATAAATTGAGTAGTTTGTGGATATAATCCATAATCATAAATTTTTTCCCTTGAGTAAGTATATACTAATAAACCCTTCATAATGGTTTGTAATTAAAATGAGAATTATCCTAAGAATATCCCTTGTGAGTGTAGTAATAATGAGTGCGAGAAAGACCATGGTCGTGCACCAGTTCTTGTTCAATTCCAGATGAAAGAGGTTTTTTTTGGGTTTTACCCCTAGGTAAATCTGTGTTAGAGCAGCCACTACATGCTTGTATCCAAATAGGGATGTATTTCAAGGATAACTCAAAAAATATCTACAATACCAAAATTTTAGGCAGTTCTTCTATACTAAATCTCAAAGTCTATCTTAGGGCTATGTTCTCTCATCAGAGTTTACATAAATCTAGTTTCCATGTTTTGTACTGAACATCATCTTATACAAAATGTAACACCCCAACCCCAGAAGCCCAAAGTTGGTGCATTATTATGTATCATTTTCATGATCACAAAAGGTCATGTCTCGAAAGGCCGATTAGTTTTGTAGCCATGGAAGTAATAGATACATTCATAAGGCTTAAATTACATCATAAAATGGAAAACTAAAACAATATTGTTTCTATAGACAATAGTGAGATCCCATAGACTATCACTACAGGTCATTCAAAATATACTTTTTCGCATCATGGGATAAATAAAACATAGAAAGGGGTGAGCTCAGATGCTCAGTAAAGATAACAATATAGTGAAAACTTTCATAAATAAGTATAGTAATTTAAGGAAATGTATAAGACTAAAAAAAGAATTTTAAACTAGAACATCAACATAATATGGCAAAGATAAAATCAAATAATTCCATTCATATATTCACATGGATATTATAATTGTCGAATAATCACATGAAATATCAATCGCCACATTCATGATGATGGAATGCATAATGCCAGACTATCATAACAACATAGTCAAGGCCTTGTTCCAAGACTAAAAATAAGATTTTGTCAAGACCTTGTTCCAAGACACTAGTTTGTCTCATGAGACATACCGATCCATCAAGGATCTATAGCTGGATCCACATGTTAGTTACTAAGACCAATGCATTTCTCATATGAAATGGATTAAACATTACAAAAACATTCGTATTAAAACTAGCATACGAAATGTCAATACTTTATCCATAAACCATGAATTGTATTAAAATAAAACCTACATATTCAAAAATATCACAAAAACATCAATACAATATGGGCGTTTTGTATAATAATTAATCAACTTCTAATAATATTTGTAACACCCCAAGCTTCCATGGTACACTTCTAATTGAATAATAGAGTAGTGTGTGTTGTACGCAACTTTGAGTTATAACACACACCACAACCAATCAAACTAGATGTTATGAATTGTAATACCCACTTTTTGAAATATTATAAATTTCAATGTTAAAAATGTACTTCATTTTTAGATTAATAATATCTAAATTAACCTAGGGTGAATTTTTGATATTTTTCTGAAAACATTCAAATTTTGATGAATATTGAAAAATCACTGAGTAAATGGTTAAAAAAGACTTTTTATTTAAATAATTATTTATTTTTTTAACATTATTTTAGGTCAAAATAAATACATAATTCTAATATAAGTTCAATGTAATTCATTGGAGTCATTTTATAAAAATTTTATATATAAAAAAAGTTTATTGAACTTTTTACCTTATTTTACCCACCACCTAGGAGAATTTACAATTTTCCATAAAACATAATTTTATGGCTTCTTTGAATTGAATTTAAAAAATCCGAGAGAAATGGTTGATATCAGTAAGTAAAATGTGGTTTAATGAGTTCAAAATAATTTTTGGTGAATAGTAATTTTTTACTTTTATTTACCACGGTTAAAAGTAAATATGGAAATTAAAGATATATGATATTATTTTTACCCTAAAAAATGTCAAAATACTATTGGATAAGTATAATCAGACCAAAAAAACGTTTGTAATAAAATATGAACCTCTTTGGTCAACTTGGATTAGATTAGGATATTTATTATTATTTAATTCAAATAAGAGTAAAAAGAGTTAAAATCAACGTTTAATAACTAAAACATTTTTAGTATAGGGTTATACATAAGATAAATTAGATTATAAATATTCATTAGAATGTTGATAATATTTCTTACATAATGGTAATTTATTCATTTTTTTAGAAATTAAATAATTTAATTTATTTATGACACAATGATGATGCAATAATTACTTAGTTAATGAAATTTTAAAATAATTATTATTATAAATATCCAAATAAATTTAATTTGAGACTGTTTATGAATTCAACTAATTTCAAAGGATTATATGACATATTAGGTTTGATTATATGAACTTTTTTCTAAGTAATAATTCTGTTATGATTTTCAAAAAAAGAAAATACCAAATAGTGTCAAAATTGACATAAAAGAGTTTTTAAAACAAATATTATATTATTAATTGATATTATATTCCTAAAAATCTACGAATCGGCCAAGATAATTATATAATTATATGTGTATCATTAATGAATCACTTTGAGTTTTCATGGAAGTTTATAGAATGTTTGTTAACCATATAATATAAAAATACAAAGTGACATAGTAAATGTCAAACTATTTAAATAAGAGTAAAATCTAAATAATAATGGGAAAATAGAGACCCAAACCAGTCTAAAACCTACTGGTTGAGTGGTTGTAGACCCATCCCCACACCATCCTCTTAATAATCCTTTTTTGAGAAATTATAAACTGAAAATAATTTTATTATAAAATAATATTTCTAGCTTTTCCTAAAGTGCCCCCTCACCCCTCTTATGAAAGGGCATTCCTCCTTCTCTAAAATTCACACCTTAAATGCCATTTGGATTGGAAAACCTCTACCCAAATTCCATCTCAACTATCCTCAATTCATCCTATAGGCCTTCCTTTAGTCATAAATCCAAACGATGGAGACGTTTTCATCAAATCAAAAGGAAGAACCCGATGAAGAGGTAAATATTTCATCACCTCTCTGAAGTTCCTTTCTTCTTCCACTTCCATTTTATTTGTTGTTTCCATTATTAAATAATAACTCCAGTATCTTATATATTTTGTGATGTTATTATAAATATGGTAAAACTAAATTCATTATTCTATCCATAATTGGAATGACATGTCACCATACGTGTGTATGTACTGCTTACTATCTCCACGTCGTGGTGTAATTGTTATTCAATGCATTATGATTTGGATGGTTATAATAATGATGTTTAAATGATGTAAATAATTAATATAACTTGATAATGATTCTGTATATATGATATACCATCCAATTACATATTATTTTAATAAGAAAAATGAAATTTTCACTCGTGCATATGTACGGATTACTGTCTCCACGAATGCGATGAGTTTCATTCCCCATCATATCCATTCAAGACAAATTTTAATTTGATGATTAAAAACAATTTTTAAATACTTGATAACATTCTAGATATGAATATGTTAAATCCCATACTTAAAAAATATTACTCACATAACTAATCATACAATGTAAAATGAATCAGTTAACACCCGAAACGATGATAATACTTAAATATTATTAACAAAGCAATGTTAAAAGATCATAAATTATATCATATTAATACACATGATTATTTTATAACATAATAACAATGATTTATCTATTATACATGAGGCTAACCTACCCTCGATCAAGGGAACGTGCAAGTTAAGGTTTTATTTCACAATCTCTTCCTTATCCATGATTGTTTTTATGTAGTTATCTACTCAGGCCTCTTTATCATCCACATCCATGTTTCTTAAAAACGTATTTCAAAACATTCTTACGATTTTATAGACTATGGGTTGAAGTCATTTATACCCTTGTTTTTCTTTTATAAGATGTTTATAAATGAATCCTTCTTTCATTTTCAAAATAAGGTCTTTTTTAACCTTTTTGACAAAATTAAGGTAAGAATGTTTTTTTACTTATACGGTGGGTGTGGATATTTTCTGCTATTATAAAATCATTAAATATTCCCTTACAAGATTATAATAATTTTTTCGAAGTAAATGTTTTGTTTTAAAAATATGTGACTTTTAAATGATTTGAAAAAGAGATATTTCTCTCAAATATTATTGATTTCATCTATATCAACATCCATTGATGTATTTTAAACTTATTTGAAGTTGATTAATAATGATACAAAACATCCATATTTTATTAAAGGTTTTTTGATATGTTTTACTGTAGATGTGTTATTTTTAAAAATTTCATTGTTTATGGATAAAGTATTGACATTTTTTATGCTAGTTTTAATATGAATTTTTTGTTATGTTTCAAAATTTTCATATGAGGAATGAATTGGAATTAGTACCTGATGGGTGGAGCCTTATATAGCTCCTAGATGTATCAGTAGGTCTTAAGAGACAAACTAGTGTCTTGGCATAAGGCCTTGAGAAAATATTATTTGTAGTCTTGGCACAAGGCCTTGACTATGTGGTTATGATAGTATGGCATTATGCATTTCATCATTATTAAAGTTGTTATTGATATTGCCTTTTATTATTCGACAAGTATATTATCTATGTGAATAACTAAATGGAATTATTTCATTTTATTTTTTCCATATTATGCTGAATTTCAAGTTTAAAAGGCTTTTTTTAGTTATACATTGCCTTAAATTTTTATGCTTATTTATGAAAGTTTCCGCTATATTTTTATCCTTAATGAGCATCTATGCTCACCCCTTTATATGTTTTATTTTTACTAGGATGTGAATAAGTATTTTATGAATAACCTGAATGGATAAACTGAGGGTATATGAGTGTGGACTATAAAGACTATGTTGTTTTAGTTTTTTCACTTTATGATGTAATGTATGACTTATGAATGTATCTAGTGTTTCCATGGCAACTAAACTAATTGGTATTTTGAGAATTGATATTTTGTAATCATGCCAATGTTATGTAACAATGCATCGACTCTGGGTAACTGGGGTTGGTGGCATTACAGATGGTATCAGAGGAAGTTTAGTAAAATCCATGGAAGCCAGATTTAGATAAACTCTAATTAGAAAACATTACCATAAGATGGACTTTGAGGATTATAATAGAAGAACTTCCTAGAATTTTGGTATTATAGAGCTTTTGTGAGTTTTCCGAGAAATACATCCATGTTTGTATACGAGCAGGTAAAGGCGGCTCTGGCACAGATTTACCTAGGTGTAAAACCCGAAAACACCGCATTGATCTAGACTTGAATGGGAACTGGTGGACAATAATGAGCCTTTCTTCACTCTTGGTTACGACACTCGTGGGGGTATGCTTAGGATAATTCTCATTTTCTTTACAAACCATTATGAAGGGTTTATGAGTATATACATCCCCATAGAAAATTTTTTATTATGATTATGGATTACATCACTAAAATGTTTTATTTATGTTATGTGTTTTACAAGTTTGGAATTATGTATTTTGATTGATAAACTAATCTAGATTATGACATTGTTTAGAAATGGCACCTTGTGGAAGGAACGGAAACCGTATTAATGCCCTCAATCAATGTAGGGATTACCCTCCTGCTCAAGATAATTATAGTAAAGCTAGTGATATAACTGGTGCTGATCAACTTATCATCATACTGGGACAACTCACTCAGGTTATTAATAATAACATTACCTATATAGAGCACCTTGATCTATAGCATGGAGGATCAATGTCATATCACTTCATGAGACAACAACCAAAATAATTCAATGGGAGTACAAATACACTAGTAGCCTAGCAATGGATAAATTCCTTAGAAAAATAGTTTTGGCATTGCGGAGTAGTGAAAGTGAAAAAGTTGTCATAGTAGTTTATCACCACACTGGAGATGCTGATCAACAGTGGTCATTTATACAAAATACAAAGGATGATGAAGAAGTATCATGTCTGGAGTGGAGGGAGTTTAAAGAGATTTTGTTAGAAAAATACCTTCCTTGTGACCATCGAGCAGATATGGAAAGGCAATTTCTAAGTCTGAGGTAAAAGGAGGATGAGAATGTCTCAATGTATGTGGCTAACTTTACAAGGTTAGTGAGGCATGATTCATATTATATAAGTAACCCAAGAAGTAAGAATGATCGTTTATTTGATGGGTTAAAACCATTTCTCCATCAAGCAATAGTCTAATAATCCTTCTCAATATACGAAGATATTGTCTCATGTGCTATCAAGACAGAAAAGGAATTCCATATGTCTTACATCTTTAAAGAAAAGAAATAGAAGAAGAGATCTGCTGAAAACTCTAGAAATGGAAATAAGGGGAATAAGGGAAAAGTTTAATATCCATGTCGCAGTAAATGTGGGAAAAAACACCTCGGTACATGCTTGAAGGGAATGTGAGTCTGTTACAAGTGTGGTGAAAAAGGAAATCAATCTCTTGATTCCAAGGTGAAGAAGGAAAAAACCGATGTTCAATGCTACAATTTCTTAGAGATGGGACATTATAAAAATTAATGGCATAAGCGTCGGGGGAACTTACCTCAGAAAAGGCCAAGGGATCAAGGCCAAGCTTATGCTATCACCAATGCAGAGGTAGAAGATCTGAAATATGTGGTGGCAGGTAATTTAATGGTTTCATCAAGTTTATCCAATGCTTTATTTGATTCTGGATGATCACATTGTTTCATATCTTCCCAGTTTTCTATGAAAATTAGATATTTACAATTTGATTTAACAAGGGAGTTGTCAGTCAAAACTTAAGGGAAGTATCATTGCTACAAACTTCTGTGAATCAGTTCCCATTAGGGCATATAAATGTTCTTTATCTATTGATGTCATCACTACACCCATGATTGAATTTGATATAATCCTTGGTATGGATTGGCATTCACACCATGATTCAAAAATTTATTGTAACAAGAAGGGGGATAATATTTTTAATGATGATGATAATGAACACATTATCATTAGAGCAGAATCGTCACCACCTAATTATTATCGCGATCCACCCCATGTAGCTCAACTAAAGTCAATTATTGGGGATGAAGAGAATGAAATGACTATGGGTGAGTAAAGGAATGTTCAAATAGAGGATTTACCTATAGTGAGAGAATATGATGATGTATTTCCAGAAGATTTATCGGGACATCCTCTAGAACGAAAAATAGAGTTTTCCAGTGAGTTAATTTCTAGTTCAAGGACCATATCAAAGACCCCTTATATAATAGCCACTATAAAATTATTGTAACTAATGAAACAACTAGAGGAATTGAGTAATAAGTGATTTTTTATCCCTAGTGTTTCTCTATGGGGATCCCATGTTTTTTGTTAAGAAGAAAGATGGATCTATGAGTTTGTGCATTGACTACAAGGAGATCAATGAATTAACAATAAAGAAAAAGTATCTCCTACCCCGCATTGATGATTTATTCGACCAACGTCATGAAGCTCAATTTTTTTCAATGATTTACCTTCGATCTGGATATCATCAGTTTTGTGTGAAGATGGAAGACATTCCAAAGACAGCATTTTGAACCAGGTACGGGAATTATGAGTTTACAGTAATGCCTTTTAGGCTAAATAATGAACCCTCTTTTTTCATTGATTCAATGAACAGGGTTTTCAAGGAGTATCATGATGACTTTGTAGTGGTATTTATTGATGATATCTTGGTATACTCCAAAAGCTACGAAGATCATTAAAATCACTTGTGCATTATCCTGAAGACTCTTAGGAGACATGAATTATATGGGAAGTTTAGTAAGTGTGAATTATGGCTTCAAGAGATTTCTTTTCTTGGCCATATTGTATCTAATGATGGAATCTCTATTGATCCTTCTAAGACAGGAGCAATTTAGTAATGGACAACACCTTCGAGTATAATCGAGGTATGTAGTTTTATTGGTTTAGCAGGTTATTATCGACATTTCATCCAGAATTTTTTCCGAGTAGATAGCCCTTTAACGAAGCTCACACGAAAAGGGGATAAATTTGTTTGGAAAAAAGAGTGTGAATAATGTTTTGAAGAACTTAAGAGAAGATTATTCAATGCACATATCTTGAATCTACCATCGGGGAATGATGGCATTGTTATTTATAGTGATGCTTCAAAGAAAGGACATGGGTGTGTCCTTATATAGAATGATGGGTTCATTTACTATGCATCACGACAGCTAAAAATTCATGAGAAAAACTATCCTACTCATGATATTGTGTTATCAGCTTTAATCTATGATTTGAAGATATTGAAACATTACCTTTATGGTGAAACATGTGAGATATATTACGATCACAAGAGTTTGAAGTATATTCTCTCACAGAAATAACTCATCATGATGCAAAGGTGATGGCTTTAACTACTCAAGGATTATTATTTCATGATACAATACCACCCGGGGAAGGAAAATAAGGTGAAAGATGCTTTGAGTAGAAAGAATCATGGAGTTTTGAGCTAGATGAGAGTTGAAAGGGATCCTATTTTCATAGATCTAGTAAATATGGATATAGGAATAACCATGGAAGGGGAAGCATCAATAATTTTTCAAATGGTTTCCAAACCATCTTTATTAAAAAAAAGTGTTCTCAGACCGATGATCAAGAGTTTAAAAAGAATATTAATGCTGTGAATGATGGGAGACTGACTGACTTTGTGTATGAAGATGGAATTTTGAAATTTGGGAAGAGACTTTGTGTTCACGATATACATGAACTAAAAAGAGAATTGTTGGATGATTCTCATAGATCAAATTTTTCTATAAACCCTATGAGCACCAAAATGTATAGATATTTGAAGGAACATTTTTGGTGGGACAACATGAAAAGGGAAATTTCTGATTTTGTGTCAAGTTTTATGGTTTATCAACAAGTGAAAGCTGGAAGGCAACAACCTAGAAGAGTCGTGAAACCTTTTCCCATACCAGAGTGGTAATGGGATAATATTACAATGGACTTTGTTATGGGACTACCAAATACTCCTAGAAGCAACGATGCAATATGGGTCATTGTTGATCGTCTTACCAAGTCAGCACATTTTCTTACTATAAGGGAGGATTTACCACTTGAATGTCAAGAAAGAATATATAGTAATGAAGTAGTGAGACTTCATGGAGTACCCATGTCGATTGTTTATGATCATGATCCACATTTTACATCATGATTCTGGAAAAGTATTCAAAAATCCCTGGATACTGAACATCATTTGAGCATTGCCTACAACCCCAAAACTGATGGAAAATCATAACAAACTATTCAAACCTTATAATACATGTTGAGATCTTGCTCACTTGACTTTCAGGGTATGTGGGATCAATATTGACCTCTGGTGGAATTTTCTTATAACAATAGCTTCCATTCAAGTATTCGGATGGAACCATATGAAGAGTTATATGGAAAGAGATGTTTCACACCAACCTGTTTAGATGATATTGGTGAAAGAAAACTCGGAGGCCCATAACTGCTGGTTAAACTATGGAAAAGGTAAACGTAATCCAAAACCACATCAAAGAAGCTCAAATTAGGCAGATAAGATTCGCTGATAACTGAAGGAAGGATTTGGAATTTGAGGTAGGAGATCATGTTTTCTTGAAGTTTTCTCCTTGGAAAGGAGTTATACATTTCGGTAAGAAGGGTAAATTGAGTCCCAAGAACATCGGATGTTTCAAAATTCTAAAATGAATTGGGGCTGTATCTTACCGTTTGGAAATGCCGCCAAGTCTTTCCAAATTTCACGATGTGTTCCATGTATAACTATTGAGAAAATACATGCCTGACCTAATGGGTGTACTCACCTATGAGGAAGTAGAACAGGAACCCAATCTGTTTTATTGAGAAGAGACCATCAGGATTATTGATACATGATAACAAGTGCCGAGAAACCGGTTGAAACGTCTAGTGAAGGTTCTATGGAGGAAACATAAGATGAAAGAGGCAACGTGGGAACCTGAGGAACATGTGATGAAGAATCACCTGAGTATTTTAATGGAATAATATTCTAGTAATTTCAAGGGTGAAATTATATTAAGGAGGGGAGAATGTAACACCCCAAGCTTCCACAGTACACTTCTCTTATAATAATTCAGTAGCGTGTGTTGTACGCAACTTCGAGTTCTAACACACACCACAACCAATCAAACTAGCTGTTGTGAATAGTAATACCCACTTTTTGAAATTTTATAAATTATATCTTTCAAAATGGACTTCATTTTTTGGATTCAGAATATCGAAATTTTCCTAGGGTTAATTTTTGGTTTTTTTTAAAATATTCAATTTTTGATTAATAGTGAAAAACACGTAGTTATTGGTTAAAATCGACTTTTTATTTAAATATTTAAATATTTTATTTAAATTTATTTTAGGTCAAAAAAGATCTATAATTCCTATATAAGGTAAATCTAATTCATTGGAGTCATTTTATAATATATTTTTATATAAAAATTTTATTAAACATTTTACCGTATTTTACCCACCTCCTAGGAGATTTTGCAAATTTGCATAAAAAATAATTTTACCGCTTCTGTGAATTGAATTTAAAAAATTAGAGAGACACTGTTGATATTAGTTTGTAAAAATTTGTTCAATGAGATGAAAATAATATTTACTGAATAGTAACTTTTTACTTTTATATACCACTGTCAAAAGTAAATAGGGTAATTAAAGGTAAAAATAATATTATTTTTACCCTAACACAAGTCCAAATTCAATTGGATAAGTATAATTCATCCAAAAAAAACTTTAGGAATAATATATAAACCTCTATGGTCAACTTGGATTTCATTAGGACATTTATTATAGTTTAAATCAAAGAAGAGTAAAAAGAGTTAAAATTAATGTTTAATAACTAATCATTTTTATTATATGGTTATACATAAGAGAAATTCGATTATAAATATTCTTTATAAAGATACAAAAATTTCCTATATAAATTTATTTTATTTATATTATTTAGAAAATAAATAATTTAATTTATTTATGACACAATGATGATGCAACAATTACCTATTTAATGAAATATTAAACTAATTGATATTTTAAATATCCAAATAAATGTAATTTTTGGACTTTTTATAAATTAAAATAATTTTACAGGTTACTATCACATATTAGGGTTCCTTATATGAACTTTTTTCGAAGAAATCATTCTGTTATGATTTTCACAAAAACAAAATAGCAAATACTTTCAAAATTAACATATAGGAGTTTTTAAAACAAATATTATATTATTAATTGATTTTCTAATCATAAAAATCAAAGGATAAGCCAAGAGACTTATATAATGATATGTGTATCATTAATTAACCACTTGGGGTTCTCTTGGAATTTTATAGTAAGTTTATTAACCATATTATATAAAAATACAAAGACACATGGTAAATTTCATACTATTTAAATAAGAGTTAAATCTAAAATATAAGGGTACAATAGTGACCCAAACCTTTCTAAAACCTATTGAATGAGTTTTTGATAACCCATACCCACCTTAGCCTTTAAATAATACACATTTGAGCCACTAGAAACGGAAAATGATTTTATTACAAAATAATATTTCTAACATTTCCTAAGGTGCCCCTCACCCCTCTTATAAAAGGGAACTCTCCCTTCTCTTTTATTCACACCTTCAAAGACTTTTGACACGGAAAAACTCTTCCAAAATATCCTCTAAAATTTCTCTCACTTCATCCAAGAGGCCTTAATTTATTACAAAATCCAACCTAAGGAGCCCTTTTGATCAAATCAAAATGTTGAACCCAAAGAAGAGGTAAATATTTCACCACCTCTCTCAATTTCCTTTCTTCTTCCACTTCATTTTTCATTGTTGTTTCCATTATAAAATAATAAAACCAGTATATTCAACATAATTTGATGTTATTATAAATATGGTACAATTAAATTTATTATTATATGCATCCTTTGAATGACATGTCACCATACATGTTTACGTACGGCTTAGTGTCTCCACCTCATGGTGTAATTGTTATTCAATACATTATTATTTGGATGGGTATAATAATGATGTGTAAATTATGTAAATAATAAATATAACAGGATACTGATTCTGTATATATGATATAATATCCAATTATAATTTATTTTAATATCAAAAAAATGATATTGTCGCTCGTACGTATGTACGGATTACCGTCTCCACAAACATGATGAGATTCATTCCCATCGTATCCATTCAAGACTAATATTTATTTGATGATTAAAAATAATTTTTAAATACTTGATATCATTCTGGATATGAATAAGATACATTCCATCCACAACAAATATGACTCACATAACAAATCGTACAATGTAAAATGAATTAGTTAATACCCGAAACGATGATAATATTAAGATATTATTAACAAAGCAATGTTAAAAGATCATATATTATATAATATTAATACATATGATTTTTTTATAACTTAATAACAATTATTTAACTGTTATACAAGAGGTTAACCTACCCTCGATCAAGGAAAGGTTCAAGGTAAGGGTTTATTTTACAATCTCTTCATTATCCAAGATTGTTTATACGTAATTATCTACTGGGACCTCTTTATCATCCACATCCATGTTTCTAAAAAATGTATTTCAAAACATTGTTACTATTTTATAAACTATGGGTTAAAGTCATTTATACCCTTGTTTGAATTCTATAAGATTTTTATAAATTTATCTTTCCGTCATTTTCCAAACAAGGTCCGTTTAAACCTTTTCTACAAAATTAATATAAGAATGTTCTTTGAACTTATACGGTGGGTGAGACTATTTTCTATCGTTATAAAATCATCAAATATTCCCTTAAAATATTATATAAATATTTTAAATGTAAATGTTTTCTTTTACAAATATGTGACTTTTAAATGATTTCAAAAAGGGATATTTCTCTCAAATAGTTTTGATTTTATCTATGTCAGCATCCTTTGATGGATTTTAAGCTTATTTGAAGTTTATTTGTTATGATAAAAAACTTCGATATTGTATTGAAGGGTTTGTGATATGTTTGACTGTGGATGTTTTATTTTTATACAATTCAGTGTTGATGGATAAAGTATTGACATTTCATATGCTATTTTTAATATGAATATTTATGTTATGTTTCAAAAATTACATATGAGGAATGAATTGGACTTAGTATATGATGAGTGGAGCCCACTATAGATCCTCAATGCATCAGTAGGTCTGATGAGACAAACTAGTGTCTTGCCACAAGGCCTTGACAAAATCTTATTTGTAGTCTTGGAACAAGTCCTTGACTATGTGGTTGTGATAATCTAGAATTATGCATTCCATCAATATGAAAGTGGTTATTGATATTGCATTTGATTATTCCACTAGAAGAGTATCCATGTGAATAAGTAAATAGCATTATTTCATTTTATTTTTTCTATATTATGCTGATGTTCAAGTTTAAATGGCTTTTGT
The DNA here is from genome assembly GCA_963277665.1 of Viscum album. NCBI lineage: Eukaryota > Viridiplantae > Streptophyta > Magnoliopsida > Santalales > Viscaceae > Viscum > Viscum album. The sequence continues at coordinate 1,251,682,569 of OY728157.1, read as the reverse complement.
TTTAGTTAAACATTCCATTAAATGTTTATGATTATTTATGAATGTTTTGGCTATATTGTTATCCATACTGAGCGTATGATCTCACCCATTTCTATCTTTTATTTTTCCCAAGATGTGAAGAAGTATTATATGACTGACTTTCATTGATTTTCTGAGGGGATATGAGTGTGGACTATGGAGACTATGTTGTTGTTGTTTTTCATTTTATGATGTAATGTAAAACTTATGAATGTATCTTGTATTTCCAAGGATAATAAACTAATTGATTAATCGAGACTTGATCTTTTGTGATCATGGATATGATACATAATAATGCACCGACTCTGGGCTTCTGGGGTCGGGGCGTTACAAGATGAAAATCCATCAAAATATTCTGACATAGATGAAATCGAAACCTTTTTTAGAGAAATACCTCTTAATATTTTGAAATCATTTAAAATTAATATAATGATAAAATAAAAAATTTATTTTGAAAATATTCTTATAATCTGGTAAATGAAGCTTCGACGTTGTTAAAACGGCGGAAAATATCCACAACCGCTGTATAAGTTAAAAAAACATTCTTACGTTAATTTTCTCAAAAAGGTCATAAAGTACCTTATTTGGAAAATGACAGAAAGATTTCATTCAAACCATTTTATAAAAATTCAAATAAGGGTATAAATGAATTTAATCCATAGTCTAGTAAATTTTAAAAATGTTTAGAAATACATCTTTAAGAAACATGGATGTGGATGATAAAGATGTCTCAGTAGATACTTATGTAAAAACAACCTCGAATAAAATGAGATTGTGAAATTAACCCTTAACTTCTACTTTTCCCTGGTCGAGGGTATGTTATCCTCTTGTATAATGGTAAAATAATTGTTATTATATTATACAAGAATCATATAAATTAATTTATATCATATATGATCTTTTAATATTTCTTTGTTAATAATATTTTAGTAATATCGTCGTTTCGAGTGTTAACCGATTCGTCTTCCTTTGTATGCTTTGTTATGTAAGTAATGTTTATTATGGATAGGATGTATCATATTAATATTTATAATGATATTAAGTCTATAAACATTATTTTTAATCATCAAATGAAAATTAGTCTTGAATGGATATGATGGGGATTGAATCTCATCGCGTTCTTGGAGACGGTAATCCGTACGTACACACGAGCGACAATATCATTATTTTGGTTTTAAATTAATATATAATTGGATGGTATATAATATATACAGAGTAAATATAATTTTAAATTTACTATTTACATCAATTACACATCATTATTACATCCATCCAAATAATAATTTATTCAATAATAATTACACCACGACGTGGAGAGGGTAAGCTGTACATACACACGTATGGTGACATGTCATTCAAAGGATGGATAGAATAATGAATATGTTTGTACCATATTTATAATAAGATCGAAGTATATAGAAGATACAAGAGTTATTATTTTAGAATGGAAACAACAAAAAAGAGGAAGTTGATGAAGAAAGAAACATGAAAGAGGTGATTAAATATTTACCTCTTCTTCGGGTTCTTCGTTTTGATTTGACCCAAAGGGAACCTTAGGATGGAATTATGAATACAAGAAGGACACTATGATGAAGGATGGATATTTTAGAGGTATGTTTGTAAGAGTTTGGATATTCCAAATGGCTTTTTAGGTGTGAATTAGAGAGAAGGGGGAGTGCCCTTTTATAAGAGGGGTGAGGGGCACCTTAGGAAAATATAGAAATATTATTTTATAATAAAATAATTTTCAGGTTATAATGGCTCAAAATTAAATAATTAAAATCTAAGGTGGGTATGGGTCAAAAAACACTCAAAAAATTGGTTTTATATAGGTTTGGGTCACTATACTAAATTTATCTTTTATATTTAAGTCCTAGTTAAATAGTCTAAAAATTTCCATGTCTCTTTGTATTTTTATAATATATGGTTAATAAACATACTATAAACTTCCAAGAAAACCCCATGTGGTCCATTAATTATACAACTATCATTATATAAGTATTTTTCCCGAACCATAGATTTTTATGAATAAAATATTAATTAATAATATAATATTTGTTTTAAAAACAATTTTATGTTAATTTTTACACTATTTGGTATTTTGTTTTTTCTAAATTCATAACAGAATTATTACTTTGAAAAAATTTATCTAACAAACCCTAACATTACATATTAACATAGAAAACAAGTTTAATTCAGAAAAAGTCTAAAATTACATTTATTTGGATATTTATGAAATCAATTATATTAATATTTCATTAATTAGGTAATTATTTCATCATCATTGTGTCATAAATAAATTTAATTATATAACTTCTAAAAATTATAATTAAAATACCATTATGTAGGAAATATTTTTATTTTTTAATGAATATTCATAATCAATTTTATTATATGTGTAACCTTATATAAAAATGGTTGAGTTATTTATCATTGAATTTTACACTTTTACCTCTTCTTTGAATTAAATAATAATAAATGTCCTAATATAACGCAAGTGGACCTAAAGGATCATATTTTATTCCTAAGGATATTTTTGGTCGAATTATACTTATCAAAAGAATTAGGACATGTGTTAGGGTAATAATAATATAATTTTTACCCTTAATTAACTTATTTAGTTTTAACAGTGGTAAATAAAAGGAAAAGTTTAATATTAACCAAAAATTATTTTCATCTTATTGAACCAGTTTTTACATACTGATGTCATCCGTGTCTCTTGGATTTTTGAAATTCAACTCACATATGCGGTAAAATTAAGTTTCATGTAAATTTGCAATTGCACCTAGGAGGTGGGTAAAAGACGGTAAAAAGTTCAATAATATATATATATATATATATATATATATAATTATTTAAACCCGACTCCAATTAATTAAATTTAAATTATATAGTTATTATGTATCTATTTTGATGTAAATTAAATTTAAATAAAATAAATAATTATAAATAAAAATTTGGTTTTAAACAATAACTCATTGTTTTCACTATTCATCAAAAATTGAAATTTTTCAGAAAAATACCGAAAATTAACCCTAGGATGATATCGATATTCTGAATCCAAAAATGAAGTCTATATTGAAATATAAAATTTATAGAATTTCAAAAAGTGGGAATTAATATTAATAATTGCTAGTTTGATTGGTGGTGGTGTGTTAGAACTCAAAGTTGTTTACAACACTCACTATTGTATTATATAAAGAGAAGCGTACCGTGGATGCGTGGGGTGTTACATTATCCCCTCATTCAATAAATTGCATCCTTGCTATATGAAATTGTTCTTCGAAAATAAATGGTTAAAAATCAAAAAATACATTTCTGGAGAACCCACATCGGAAATTGGGTTAATAAAATTTACTCTTAATAAGAGGGAAAGGGAATGAAAATTTAACCACCAAATTATGATCTGGATTAGGAGAACAATGGTGGAAATTAGAGACACATAATTGGAGAAAAAATGTAAATATTTATTAGGAGTTATTGAGGTCATCAATCATAAACAAGTGAAAAAATTGAGGGCCTCAAAGCCATCAATATAGGATGATTTAAAATATATTCTATTAAACAAATTATAAGGTATTAGGTTAACTCATTTTTGGTTTTAAGATCCCTTAACTAAAGTTTAAGAATTAATTTATTCATATAATAAGAGAGAAAAAATATACTTGACAAGTAAAGTTCCATCCCTTAACTAATTTCTACCACAAACTCATCTTTCACTATAAAAGATAATAGAACATAAAAATACTCAATTTATCATAATAGTATATTGTTCAAAAAAATGAATTTATAATTAATCTATCTGACCTCTTAAAAAACTATATTATATAATCCGGGACATCACATAGGCCAGTGGTAGGTGATGCACACTTGTCGACTTTCAGTTGTGAGATCAAGTCTCCCGCCCTTGTCGGGCATGACTGGTTGTCGCCTGACATTTGGGTTGTCCTTTTATAATAAAAATACAAAAAAATCATAAGAAATTATTTTACCTTAACAATAGAATCCAATGTCAAACTTAATCGATTCCAACCTTTACACATATCTAAAGTCCTTCTTTCCAATATCATACTCCAAAATTTAAAAAGATGTAAAACACAATGAGGATCCTTTTTGCCATGTAATGACATGAGAATAACATCATCATATATTCTTTTAAAATAAGGTAACACCCGGAATTACCATAAAACCTTATTTATTACATTCATGCTCCTTTATTCTTCATATAATACTAGGTATCTTTCTTATATCCAAAATTATTGAATACTCCACCAATGATTAAAGAAAAAAAATTAATCAGTTCCAAGGTAGTCAATAGTATCCAATAGAATTTATCCAAATCAATAATCTCTTATTCCAAAATCAATACCTCAGTATCAGTACCATATTAATGATTTATCATTTCTTAAACCATGTATTTTCAATGATTTTTAACTTTCCATTTAGTCACTTTTTGTTGTTTTACTAATAACAAGTCATTAATGAAATAGTACTACAGTATTATCCTTATATCCTCTATAATTATTATATCTTGTAAATAATTAATAAAATTCTAAAATGACACAATACGTTAATTACAACATAAGAACTCTTAATCATTCCTCTTCATCTTTGGTAGTATCATAACATGATTATTACCCAATAGCATCATTTGGGGTATACTCTGATGATTTGGACATTGATTCGTGTAGTGTCTGAACTCCTTTCAGGTGAAGCATTGTACATTTTAAACATTTTTCTCACCCTTTCAATCACGTACTTTTGTCCTTATCGTCCACAATTATAACAAACTCCCATTACCTTCACGCATTTACCAATGTGATTCTTTCCACATTTGTCACATATGGTAAAATCGGTCTTTCCCTTTTTAGCTTTATCCATATTTCTCTCTACAATATTTTTCTTCTTTTGCTTCCCTTCAAATCCATTGGACACAAAAAATTCTCTACTTTTCTTATTAACACATGATACTATTTCTTCATATGATGATAATACGTGGGAGAGTATTTCCATTCTAAATGTTGTCTTAACACCATGAAAGATATGATCCTTCTGACTCATTTAATCTTGCGTATTGCTTGAGGCCTCATTCCATCTACTGGGTTCCATTTCAATACAATGGCATAAACTAGATTAGTTTATGAATCAAAATACATAATTCCAAACATGAAAAATACTTAAACTAAATTGATAAGTTTATGGATATAATCCACAATCATAAAAAATGGTTTCCTTGAGAAATTATATACTCATAAACCCTTCATAATGGTTTGTAAGGACAACAAGAATTATGATATGCATATCCCTCAGGATTTTCATAATCAAGAGTGCAGCAAGTCCTGTTGTCGTGCACTAGTTCCTATTCGATTCTAGCTAAAAGTGTTGTTTTTGGGTTTTACCCCTAGGTACATCTGTGCCAGAGCTGCCTCTACCTGCTCATATCTAGACCGGATTGTATTTCATGGAAAACTCAAAAAATTGTTAAAATAACATTATTTTACGGATTTCATCTATACTAAATGTCAATGTCTATCTTAGGGCTATGTTCTCTAATCAGGATTTACATAAATCTGGATTCCATGGTTTGTACTAAACTACCTCTGAATCTAACTGTAACACCTCGACCCTATAAGTCCAGATTCAGTGCATTAATATGTATCATTGGCATGATCACAAAGGATTATGTTTCAATAGACCTATTAGTTTAGTAGCCATGGAAGTACTAGATACATTCAGAAGGTTTACATTACACCATAAAATGGAAAACTACAACAACATTGCTTCGATAGACAACACTGAGATCTAATAGTCTATCCCTACAATTCATTCATAATATAAATCTTCTAATTATAGTAAAATAAAATATATAAAGGGGTGAGATCAGATACCCAGTAAGGATAAAAATATAGCGGAAACTTTCATAAATAATTATAAACATTTAAGGAAATTTATAAGACTAAAACAAAAGCCTTTTAAACTAGAAATTAAACATATTCTGGGAGAGATAAAATAAAATAATTTCATTTACTTATTCACATGGATAATCTAATCATCGAATAATTACATAAAATTCAATAGCCACTTTTATAATGATGGAACACATAATGCCAGACATTCATAACCACACAGTCAAGGCCTTGTGCTACGAATAAAAATTATATTTTTTCAAGGCCTTGTGCCATGCCACAAGTTTCTCTCATTATACCTACTGATACATCGCAGAGCTATATCGGGCTCCACCTGTCACTTACTATGTCCAATGCACTCCTTATATTAAAAGGTTTAAACATAACAAAAACATTCATATTAAAACTAACATTCGAAATGTATATACTATATCCATAAAACATGAATGGTATAAAAATAACACATACACAGTAAAACATATCACAAAACCATCAATACAATATAGAAGATTTGTATCATAATAAATCATATTCAAATAAGCTTCAAATCTATCAAAAGATGTTGACATAGATGAAATCAAAACCATTGTTAGATAAATCTCTCTTACTATTTTGAAATAACTTAAAAGTCATATAATTATAAAAGAAAACATTAATTTTAAAATATTATTATAATAATTTTTGGGAAGCTTAGACGTTTTTATAACAACACAAAATAGCTGCACCTGGCTTATAAGTTAAAAAACAATCTTACCTTAATTTTGTCAAAAAGGTCATAAAGTAGCTTATTTGGAAAACGATGGAAGGATTACTTTCAAATCATGTTATAAAAATTCATATAAGGGTATACATGATTTTAACCAATCATATATTAAATGTTGAAAAAATTTAGAAATGCATTTTTAAAAACATGGATGTGGATGATAAAGATGTTCCATTATATACATACCTAAAAACAACCTTGGATAATAAATAGATTATGAAATTAACACTTACCTTGTATATTTACATATTAAAGGGTAAGTTAAAGTAATTTATTATTGTGAAATAATTTTTATTAAATTATAAAGGAATCATATACATTAATATGATATAATATATGATATTTTAACATTGCTTTGTTAATAATATATTAGTATTTTCGTCATTTTGGGTGTTAACTGATTCATTTTAATTTATATTCTTTGTTACATAAGTAATTTTTGTTATAGATAGGGTGTATCATATTCATATTCAAAATTATATTAAGTCATCAAACATTATTTTTAATCATCTAATGAAAATTATTCTTCAATGGATATGATGGGGAATGAATCTCATCGCGTTTGTGGAGACGGTAATCCGTATGCACGCACAAGAGACAATATCATTCTTTTGATATTAAAATAATATATAATTGGATGGTATATCATATATAAAGAATCAATATCATGTTATATTTATTATGTACATCAATTACACATCATTATTATACCCATCCAAATAATAATGTATTGACTAACAATTACACCACGATGTGGAGACTATAAGTCGTACGTACGCACGTATGGTGACATGTCATTCAAAGGATGGATATAATAATGAATATGGTTTTAAAATATTTATAATAACATAAAATTTTATATAAGATAATGGAGTTAACATTCTATAATGGAAACAACAAAAAAGAGGAAGTGGAAGAAGAAAGGAACTTAAAATAGGTGATGAAATATTTACCTCTTCTTCAGGTTCTTCTTTTTTATTTTGATAGAAAGGTCTCCATAGGATGGATTAATTACTAAAGGAAGGACTATAGGATGAACGTGGGACCATTTAGAGGTTATTTGGGCAGAGTTTGGCCGAGATAAATGGTTTTGAATGTTTAAATTACAGAAGGGGGAGTGCCCTTTTATAAGAGGGGTGAGGGGGACCTTAGGAAAAGTTAGAAATATTATTTTTGGATAAAATAATTTTCCATTTCTAATGGATCAAAAATAAATTATTTAAAGGCTATGTTGTGGATGGTTCGATAAACACTCAAAAAATAGGTTTTAGATTGGTTTGGGTCATAATATTAACTTTACCTTTTATATTTAACTCTTAGTTAAATAGTTTAACATTTACAATGTCTCTTTGTATTTTTATATTATATTATTAGTAACCTTACTATAAACATTCAAGATAAACCCAAGTGGTTCATTAATGATACTCCTATCATTATATAAGTCTTTTGGCTCAACCTTAGATTTTTAAGAATAGAATATCAGTTAATAATATAATATTTGTTTTAAAAACTCTTTTATGTAAATTTTTGACACTATTTGGAATTTTGTTTTTTATAAATTTATAACAGAATTAATACTCAGAAAAAATTTAATCTAAACTACCCTAACATGTCATATTAACTTATAAAATTATTTTAATTCAAAATAATTCTCAAATTTCATTTATTTGGATGTTTATAATGTTATTATTTAAATATTTTCATTAATTAGTTTATCACTGTATCATCATTGTGTCATAAATAAATTTAATTATTTAATATCTAGAAATTATAAATAAAATACAATAATGTTGTAAATTGTATTATCTTTCTAATGAATATTTATAGTCAAATTTATCTTATGTGTAACCTTATAGTAAAATTGGTTTAGTTATTACACTTTGAATTTAACACTTTTAACTATTCATTGAATTAAATAATAATAAATGTCCTAATCTATTCCATGTGGACCTAAAGGATAATATTTTATTCCTAAGGTCGTTTTTGGCCGAATTATACATATCCAATAGAATTAGGACTTGTGTTATTGTAATAGTAATATCATTTTTACCCTTAATTTCACTATTTACTTTTAATAGTGGTAAATAAAAGTATAAATTTATTATTCACCAAAAATTATTTTCTTATTATTGAACTGCATTTTACTTAATAATATCAATTTATTCTCTTAGATTTTTCATATTCAACTCACAGAAGTGATAAAATTATGTTTTATATAGTTTTCGAAATGCTCCTAGGAGGTGGGTAAAAGACCAAAAATTCACCCTAAGGTAATTTTGATATTTTGAATCCAAAAATGAAGTCCATTGTGAAATATATAATTTATAAAATTTAAAAAAGTGGGTATTAATATTCATAACAACTATTTTTATTTGTTGTGGTGTGTTATAACTCGAAGTTTGGTACAACACAAGCTATTGTATTATTCAAAGAGAAGCGTAATGTGGAAGCATGGGGTGTTACATGTTTGTGGAGCCAAAATTATTACAATGGGCTTCCAAAATAATATAAATCATATTATGATCAGGTTAGTGGAGATTATGGTTGTTTATGTGGGTTTTAGGTAATTAACTATAATATTTAGATCATTAATTATCATTATCATGGTTTCTTGGGCCAAGTCGTAGGGTTAGAGCAAACCATGTGAATACAATGTTATGAAAATAGAACCATTGGAAGTGTATCTTAGATTGTATAAACAATTTTTTAGAAAGTTCCCCGACTATGCGAGCTGCTACTATCTTGGGTGAACACATTTTCAACCCATTCTCAAACCATATACAAACTATCCACCAGCCCAAAAACCATCATAAAATTCTAGAAACAAATCCAGAAACTACTCCCAAAGATACCCAATAAGAGTGTAATAAAATCATTATATCAATATTCATAGAAATATGTAATGTGATGTTATATATCAACATGGATAAATATTTCCATGGTAGGAATAATCCACCTTAGATCTATTAGCTACATAGTGTATAAATGAAATAGAGAGTGAGAGAGAGGGAGAACTATGATAATCTAAGGAAAAGAACAATAAATGATGACTTACCATAAGAGAAAGGATTAAAAATAACAAGAAACCCCTCTAGATCACTTCTAATATAATGGGTAAGGGTTACAAGGCCTTTGGTAGGTGAAAATCTTGATTTAGGGTTGATTGTTTCTCCAAAAAAGAAGGGTTAAAACATAATCATGACCTAGATAAAAAATATTTATGATATTGTGTTTACGTAATAAAAGTTTCTTCACATAGTTATGAAAAATATTTTCTAATAGTTCTACAACCTCTCCTTAAATGGTACCTCACAAGTTTGTCCCGCATAGTTAGTAAAACTGTGCACTAACCATGCAAAATCCCCCTATCCCTCATTTAATTGTATCTCCTAGGTAGCTGCATGGTTTAGACAAGTTCTTCACCTTCCAGTGTTCCTTCCCCATAGCCTCTATCTCATCGGGCATGGGTTTTTATAGAAGTTCGTGGTATCACCAAATTGTGCACCAACATTTCACATATACAAAATATGCAAAAAGAAAAAATTCCGAACACTTGAAAACATAACTTAAAAACATTATATACCTAAAATAAAAAATTAATGGATAGTTAGTAGAAAATTGGTGTGGTTAACTCCACATTAACTATGAATTTTAGATTTAATATTATTGATAATATTATCTATATCATTACACTATTATTTTTCATGTTGATAAGTATTGGTGGAAATCAATTTTCTCAACCATTATAGTGAACTAGGTGATGTATAAGGTTAATATACTTATGATGTGTTCAAATTCTATAGTGCTTCAATAATTATCATTAAATTATAATTAATTTCATTGGGTGGGCATTTAATGCTATGATATCTACTTCATATGTGGGATGAATATACACTCTATGAAAAACTGTAATGAACTGTTAAAAAAATGAATTCATTTTTACATATAATGTATTAATAATTTCTTGTACTATTTTCAAATATATTATTGGTTACTAAAAAAATATATGATTCACATATCTATATCTAAATATTACATGAAGGGAATACAATAAATATTATATATCATAATGTGAATATTCTATAGTTTTTATGAGTCTTGAATCATGATATAACAATATAATATCACAGATTATGTATTTCCATGAAGAATTATTTTTTAAAAAATATTTTATAATATTATGTTTTATAAAAACAATTTTCCCAGTGCCTAGTTATACACACAATTACACATTACATCAAATTTTTAAAAAAATTCATTATGGTATATCATATTTAATTAATAATTTATTATGACATGAATCACATGTTCCTAATATGAATATTTAATTATAAATATAAAATATATGAAATCAATATTAATAAACTATGGAAAATTGATTGTTTTTAAAGTAAAACATATACTAAGTGATAATAATATACCAATTAATGTGTTTTGAACACTTTTATAATAATATTATTAGGAATTTTACATGATTAAAAATAATGTTTTTTGACAAATAATCAATTATTGATTAATGTTTTATATTTACACAATTAATCTAAAATTAGATGAAAATGATACATGTGAACTATTTCATTTACAAGCCAATTTTCAATTCATTTTTTTGAGATACCTTTAAACTATTTTTTTACTATAATTTTTAATTGTTAATATATGTGAAAAAAATTATATGATTATTTTAGAGGATATTTAGAGAATATCATAAATGAATGTTATATAGTAAATAAAATTAATGGTAGAGATATTCATAATCTCACATCACCTCCTACAAATCATAGTGATGACTGTATTCAATAGCAAATTGATGATTTATTTTATAAAAATTTTGAGACTTCTATAATTTCATTTAGGACATGATTCAAAAATAATGAAACTATTTAATAACTATATTTCTAATATATAAGAATAATAGATATCATATAAATTATAATATGGAAGAAATAAATTTTTATAGAACATTACGTGTCTAGAATTGAACAATCTATCATGTATAATTTTTAGATTCAACCAAACATCTGTAAATATAAAAAGTGACTGAAATTAAATTTCTTAAATTAATGATTATATAACTACCAGAATAATAGATAGGGGTTTCATGTTATTGATACAATTTAAATAAGAGGGAATCATTTCCATTTCAATAAAATTGGATTGATATGGACTATAATAGTGTAAATAAATTTATATATAGATGTGTAGGCTTGGGAACTCTAAAATATGTGATGAAAATGTGGGGATTAATTCTTGAGGAACATACTATAATTGAAAAAAAACCCAAATAGGGATATTTTATATACAATATGTTATCCTATACGTCATTTTTATTTAATAATTAATACATTAAAAATGACATAAAAAGTCACATATAAAAATTGAAATGTTATTATGAATATAGAAATAATTTACTTACGACAAAATAAAGTTCCAAAATTTTCTTGTTTTTAAAGATTATTTACACTAGAGAATGGTATATAGTAATAAACATGTAATATTTAGAAATAGTATAACATTTGAGACTTTTTTATTTACTATAGGTTTCAAATGTATTTAATCCATATAGTATATTTAATCATTTTCAGTAGTCTATATAATAAAATATTTTAGAATTATACATATAATATAAGAATTTTATTATATTAAATTTTGAATATTTATGAAAACACGACTTTATTTAATGTAAACAAATCTTATGATGCATATATGATATAAAAATAGGATTTGTTGACTCCCATTAATTTTAAAACGTATATGAGTTTTATAGAAACATTTATGGGATGAACCAATCATCATGATCATGTGAAATTAATTTTGATAACAGAAAAAATGTAGTTTTTGTTAATAATAAATTGGATACCTATGTCACTGTGGGGTAATTTGGTCCATAATAGTTATCTATGATAAATATGTTCATATCATATTGAAAAATCTATTACTATTATTGTCGGTTACATATGACATAAAATTAATTCTCCAATGATGACTTAAATTTTCAACCCATGTTCTAGGGAAAATGATCTACTATGATATATATTTATATTTTTCCTGATCAGGGTTTGTATAAACATATGAATAGTATTTAAAAATATAAGATTGAAAAATTTAAGAGGGATTTGTTTCCAAATTTCATATTGTAAAATATTTCCATGATGACATGTTAAGGAATATGAGAAATTTTTTATAATAAATATAATTATATTAATTTTTTTTAAGATGTCACATATTCAATGATATGCATTAGGTACATGATATTTCCAATACATTAATCATTGTGATAAACTACAAAAAATAACTATAATAACGTCATGATATATTACCTACAAATATACAATTGTAAATAAGAATTTTCAAATAATATATTCATAGTAATTCATGTAACATTAATTATATTTTTTATAGGAATGTAAATGCAGTTATAATACAGTATAGTTTACCAATCATTCATATATAGGATAATTAAATGGGAAATAAATGATTATTAAATTAAATGGTATCCATGTTTGGTATAGGCCAAGTACATTGTTCATTCTTAATTAGCATAAAAAAGGGATTAATAAATGATTATTTTTTTGGTAATGGAATTGAATCACGAATGAAAAATAGAGTATCATATATTTAGATTGATAAAACTATTTCATAAATTCTAATTAATAAGTGAAGATAAATTAATAGTTGAATAACCTATAATGTGTTCTTCCGAGAGAAGTGATATAAAATGTTTTGAAATTTAAAAAAAGAATGTAATTGTCCTATAATATATGTACAATCTTCAATAAATGCATTTTTATCATATGAGAGCTGAAAATGGTTTTTAAATTTATGGGTCCTGTTTAAGTGGTAGTTTGTTGGATTTTAGTGTTCAAGAACAACATTACTTGGTTCTTTTGATTAGAAAAATTTAAAAAATATTTTATAATTAATTATTTTTTTTCAAAAAAAAACTTAATTTCATAATGTCTATAGACTGCTCGTCATACTGAGTTGTAGTAAGTGTTTTTGGATATAATGAGAATCTATAATTACTATCATATTATTCTTAAACATATGTTATATATTATTGATATAATATTTTTAATGGCATGTAGATTTTGTTTTTAATACAAGGTTATGGGGGATCATAAAACATCATGACATATTCTCAAGAAGTTCGCACATGGTGATATCCAAAAATAATGAAATCATAAAGATTTTACTAGTAAAATGAAGTTCACATTTCTTATTTGTAATTGTATATTTCTATTTTTGAATATTTTTTATTGGTTTATTAACGTGAAGTATAATTAATTTGTATCATGATACACATGATTTTATGTATGTATGATTATCAATATTTCATATTCTCACTGAATGTTTGATAGGTTGGGTGATTACAAGTGTTGTGATATTGATTGAATAAGTTAATAAAGAAATTATTTCATTCCATGTTAATAGAAAAAGATATCATTGGTTCTTTAATGAAATATAACGTTCAAAAGATATCCATGGGTATTTAAGTTCATTGATGAATTCATTTCAATTATTTAAAATACTATATATTAGGAATATATATTGATACCAACAGTATTCACCCTTCATGATGATAAATATGGTAAAAAAGATATTATACTACATACTATACTTCATTTGTAGGCCTTTGAATAGTGAAATTATCTTATATTTCAATGGGTACGTAGATATATTGTTAGACACTGATCCTCAAAATTATGTACAAACACCTAATGCCATATATAAATAAGAATAGTGGGTCAAAAACTAGGTGTGTCATGACTATCATTGGATAATTCTTAATTTTAATATTAAGGGTTGATTTTATTTCAAGGATATTAAGTAATTACCATTCAAGTAATTTTGATCACCTAAATATTCAATCATGTGATAATTGTTCTAGGAATATTTGAGTTAAATATTTTCTTTTTTATTATATTTTCAAGGTAATCAGTCGCTAACTATTTATTCATCATATTACTAAATAGATAAATTTAAAATTATTTTCTTGTTACATTAAATTTAACATAAATATATTTTCATGTGTTTACTTGATATTTATTATTCAAATTAGTAATATTTATTTTAATAAATATTTTTTAGGGATTGATATATTTTTAATGAAGGTTAATGTGTGGTGTTAATAAAATGATGGGAATGATATATTAATTTAATATTTTTTAAAGGGTAATTAATTTGTTTTTTGAAGAAATTATATTTATGTAACTACATGTTTTTGGATATAATAGCAATTAAATTATATTTATTATTATTTGAAATGAGGATTACATAAAATAAACAAATTGATAAATGCAATTTTTTACAATAATCAATTATTTAACCCTATGCATGAAATAATAGTTGCTCTATTTTAGGGTTGGGGACTCTTGTGTACAATATGAGGTCCTAGAGAATAATCACATGCCATAGATAATAAATACCTCCATCCTCCATGCTAAGAACATATGAAGAATAAGAGAAATTTTATATGGATTAATTTTGAATTCCTCCGTACACTTCCTCACTTAGTGATAAAACTCAAAATAATTAGAACAACATCAAGGTATCCATTATGTATATGTTTATTCAACATGTAGAATACTCACATGGGTTTCTTATTGAAATGAAAATATAATAAAATCGGTAAATATTTATTAAAAAGGATTAACATTTTCTTGGTAATTATTGAATTATATTATTTATAAATTAAATGTGACTGCTCATCTATATGAGATTTTATAATTTTGGTTTTCATTTATTTAATGATTTTCAATTTAAATTTATAATAATGAAAAATGTGGAAATCATCTCATTTTCTATTAATCTCAAAATCATTAATTTACATCTCTTAAGAATGTATTTATTATAATTAATGTTAAAGAAGATGGATGTTACCTTTATTTAATCGGTTTTCATGTATTCGTCCATGAAATATGGTATAAATACTATGTTTTTGATTGACTCAATTTTTTTAAAAAATTAATCCTAAGGGTATACTATAATTATGATATTTTATTTTACCCTAATAAAAAAATATTAATTATTTTCAATTATTTCATCTTAAATTTTTAATATTCATTTCGATTAATGTTTTTAATATTTTTATGTAAGTATATTCTCCTAATAAAAATGTCTATTAAGATGATAATTTTTTGAAATAAAATCAATTGTATCAAAATTTCAATCCCTGATACGTGACATAAAATAGATTCAACATTAGTTAAAACCACGATGAGGTGAATTTATTTTAATAAAAAATATATATATATATATATATTGTTGAAGAAAGCATACAAATGTAATAAACTAATATCACTATTAATATATGGAATCCTTGATTAGTAGATATTTTGGTGACATGAATATCAATAAGTATCTATACATTGATGGTATATTTATTTCAGTTCATTAAATTAAATTTCATCCATATATAAGAAGTTAATTCAAAAGTATATTGTAAATTTTATCAAATTGAAAATACATCACAATATGTTGGTTTATTCAATTCCATAAAATATTTACATAGATGATAAAATATATGATCTATAGTAATTCTGATATATGAAAACACTCATGTTGAATAAAATAAACAAAAAATTTATAGGAAGAATAGGTAGTTGGAGATCCTACTACTCCTCTATTTCATCATTTACATCCCTAATGAAAATATCCTACCTTATTGATGTGGTAGTAGATTTTTGGGACTCTCTAAGATACTTTACCCTGTTTAATTGAGTTTCCAAGGACATCTACTGAATGATCATCTTAGTGGATAAAATCAATGGATTCAGCTCTATAAATGAATGATAATTAATTTAAATAATATAAAGTGACGAATCCATGATTAGTTGAGATCTATGTAATAATAATTTAATGATTATGTCAGTGACCTAATGTGTTGATAAACGGGTCTCTATATGATGGTGTCTTGAGTAGTACTTTTTGTGTCTAATGTGGGTGTTATCAAAATGAATTTACCCATGAAATCATAATACCATAATACATATGCGATGAGTCATTAGTTTGTGTTTTAAATGTTTTTATGCTAGTGATGGTTATTGACTAATTATTAGTACCCTCTAAATATATATTCTACATTATCAATAGTAGTCCATATTGTATTTCATATCCCTGAACCAAATACAATGTACATTTAATTACAATAATCTTCATGGTGTGAAATATAAATTAATATTCCTAACCTGATGATGTTTATTTTAAATAAAATCAATGTGATAATGTTCAAAGGGTACATGACATGAAAAAAGTTCATAATAGTTTTCTTCTATGATCTGAACCAAAATGATCTATGAAATTATTCATAAGTACAGGTTCTTAGAAAATATGATTCTATCTAACAGAACATAAAAGGAATAGGATATCTAGGGGAACTAGTGTCATAAGTTATCAAGATTTATTCGTATAATGTTCTTATTTAGTAATCACCGCGATATGGAGGTTTTGAGAAAATGACCCATCAAAAAGATTACATTATATGTCCTATTGGAGGTTTCAATCTTTAGATTTCATTAATTCAGAATAAAAATTATGATTATTTTAATCCTTATCATGATCTTTCTAAGTTAATCTATTTATGAACACTATGCTGATATCTTCTATTGGAGGGGAATTAGGAATTTTTCATGTAACTGGATATATTTAATTAATTAATAATTTGAGAAAGTATTTATCCATTCTATTCCCAAAAGGAATTTGATATCAATGGATATTTCAAGTGAATAAAACTACAAAATACATTAAAATTACTCATTATTATACTAGAATTATCATTTCTATAAATATAAATAATTTTTCATTGATCAAATAGTTTGACAACACTATATCATGACTATCAGGTGAAGAGATATCGTAATAATTTTGCTATTTTATTTTATATACATTCATTTGTTGTTATAATTTATGCATCATTTAACTTCATTCTATATGGTTTCCTTGTAGTATTTTGATAATCTATGCATGGAGTTTAAATAGTTATTCCAAATAAAATTGGGATAGGATCCATGATTTTCATATACTATGTGTGTTTAGAACCCCATTTAAATATAATTTCATTTTAAAATTCTGAATAAATATAATTTCCATACATGAATTGATAATTATTCTTGTTTGATTAATCAAATGTAATTATTCACTAGTTATTGGAAGGAATAATATTCGAGTCAAATATAAAAAAATATTAATTCACAAGGTAAATGTTAATTACATGAATATATAAGATTCATTTATTCATGTTCATTAATAAGAAAACAAATATTAGTTTATCTAGTTACAAAAAAGGATTAATAAAAATTAATTCATTTTTGTAATATAATATTTATCTATTTATTAGTGATTAATGTAGTGATATTTATTTATTCAAATTAATTTTATTTATTAATAATTTGATAAATATTAAATTGTATAAGTTGACATAATAAATTTTTTTTATGAGAAATGATATATTAAATATTATTTTAATTAATATTTATTAATTTATTGTCACGACACATCCCTTGGGGCCTGTGTTGTATCAACCCCAATCAGGCCTCTCGAAGGCCATGAGCTGGCTACTAAAGTTGAAGGTGTTAACCTAAAAGTGGGTGGTATTTTGCAGAGTACATGCACACACAAACACACCCAACCATTCCCAACACACTAAAAAGTGTAAAAACAAGTATAATAAAACACAATTGAGTACAAAATACAATTGAAAGGAAGTGGGACATAATACAACCCCAGCAAATGAACTGAAACAACAATGTAAAAAAGTATCTCTTATATCCAACAGTGGAAAACCCCAACTGATGATGAGTATATTGAAGCTATTGGATGCCGAAGTAGTATGTCATATCCTCCATGTCCTACTATGCCACACCTGGTCTTAGGCAGCCATGTCCTTTTTCGTAGCGTCCATCAGTCTCATCGCCCTAAGAACCTCTACTGAATCATTGATTGTCTGCACCTGACACAAATCTTTTTGGAAAATCCCATTCATGGGTTATTATAACAATACTCAGAAGGGAACCCCAAACAATATTAAAGAAAACATAACAATCCTCAATGATAGGCATGAAGTACAAGATAGCTCACACCCGAAAACAAATTACGACAGTTATAGTTTCATGATCAGTCATATCAACGAACTACTCTGATACTTGAGGAATCCTCCTCTGTTGAGTATATTGGACCTACTGGGTCACAAAGAGAGGTTTCCATGTAACCTTAGACTACAGTGGTACTCATCCCTAATGAGTATCGTGGGTATGCTAGGTCACATAGAGCCACTCCCCATTGTGCGTTTGCCGGGTCATACAGATCTACTTCCCACCTTCTTCAAACTGTGGTACTCCACTTGTCATGTACTACGGGTCTTCCAGGTCGTACAGAGTTGATCCACACCACGGGCCCGCTGATTCACCCAGAATCGATTCCCACTTGGCAATTGTCGAGCAGTGATCAGGTCTGAGGCAATGGTAGGATTTCGTACGCAGTAGGCTTGGGAGAACAATTCATCAATCCATTTTTAACATATCTATGTCCATTAAATTCACTGGAAAGAATTCCAAAATATCATACTCATCAATAGGGTACCATTTCCAAATATTTCTCGCTAGTCGGATGACCAATTTGAAAGATACATGAAATTTATTAAATATAGGACCAATTGCAATGGTACCTGGTCTAACCCGGTCGGACCAACCAAATGAACCTTGCCCAAGGGCCCTAAAAACATAAGTTTTATTAGATGAACATGACATGACTTGGTTTGGTTTGGTTTGGTTTCGGTCTATTACAGCCTTTCCAACGGGCAATATCCAATAAGACTTGTTAGACCCATCCCGGTTTGGCAAAGGGCCGAACCCACCATGTCACCCAATGACCAGGTCTTTTCTTGCCTAGCTAGAAGAGCACGGGTCTGGACTTTCAGAATGGTTATGGCCCACTATTCATGGACCTCTATCCCTAGCCCAGTCTACCAGGAGGTAGGCATATGATATGTCGCACTGTCGGGACCTTGAAACCGGCCGCGTCCAGTCTCCTCTGTCTCACCGGATGCCCTGGGACTTCACCATCCAACCGTGTTCTACACACCACGGATAGTCTAGCAGATTTGGGTGGCCCATATGTGGGCCACCCCATTCACGTGATTCCAACCTAGTGCCGTGATTTCAGCCACTATTGTGCACCAACATGCGCACCTATGTCCTCTAGAGCAGACAGCGGGGGCCGGCTGGCTCTGTTGCTATCGTGGTTCCTATTGGCGCCACCCCCAGAGCACAGTCATTATGGGATGAACTCCACACCATCTGAAAATTACGTGGGCCACCAATATTGCTTCGTTGGTCCATTTTTTGATCCATCTACACCAACATGTATCTGGGGTCGTTTCCATTCCTGTTCATATCCCATAATCGAATTAAAAAAAATTCAAGAATACGGCTACCAAGAACACATAAGAATAGGTGATTGGGCCTTCTTCATGTTGGCCTTGGCCCTCCACTTTAGATGTTTAAATCCATGAGGGATGTTCAATGATTGAAGTTCCATAATTTTATAAAGGGTTTGAACCAGAATAATAAATCCCAATGAAATTTCACCCTTCTTCAGAAATTCTCAAATCACGGATCAACTTGTTCATAGATTGATCTATGATCATTAAATCTAAAAAAATATGTTCAAAGGAAAAAACTAAAATAAAAAACAAAAATCAACTTTGTTGATTTTCAACGAAGAAGTTCTCATCCTCTAGTGTTCAAGGCATCAATGTCGTCACTTCCGGCTCTGCTCTTCAAAGATGGGTCGAAGACGATGAAGTCTCACCGTCATTATTAAAACTTCATATTTGGAGATGAATTACATTGGGGATTTTATAGAGAGTTGACAAGGTTAATTCCTTCATCTTCAACATTCCAAATAATTATAGAAAACATGTCGCAACATTTTAGTTATTCTATGACGTCGCATCGTTACACACTTTCATTTATGAATCAACATCCTTGTAACGCTTACATTATTACATGGTTATTTTCTATGATACATGACATTAACAAGACTTATTAATACTCCCCATAGATGCCTCATAATCGCATTGAAGCGTCACCATCCACATGTCAACGGATGAGAAAGAATATAAAATAACTATTTAAGATATATTAATTTTTACTTCCAAAAGTCCCAAAATAATCTTTTCTGTTATGCCCTTACTGGCCATAGTAATGTTCATTATAAGGGAATACTGATGAAGCTCACATTTTCATATATTTTATAATGAAAATCGTTGTTTATAATCCCAAAAATGTGTTATTGGATTGGTAATTTTCGTGTTTTTAGGTTTTAGTGTTATTTTGATCCCAAATGTGAAAAACATCTAATTGTGGATTTTTGACAGATTTTTACATAAGGGGTATTTTGGTCATTTCCGGAAAAATAAATTTCCAAATTCTCTGATTAAATTTTTTTAAGAATTATAATTGTATTTACTTTATTTTTGTCTTCTGTACTAGGTGCTGATTCGGCCATCTAAAGGGTCTAAAAATTCATTGAAGTTGGGAATTCTTTTGGGCGGACAACATGGACCCACCCAACGTAACAGACATCAAACTAGGCCTAAACATATCTAAATGATGGGTTTCCACATGAGATACCACGAGGACATATAGGGACGTCTTTAAAATAAATATGGGGGATGTTGGAGGTTATTAAAGAGGCTATTGAATGACAGACCTTTGAAGGAACCTTTTTGGAAGCTTCGTTCAGAAACAGAAACCGAGAATGAAAAATTCATAACTCCTTCATATTGATTCAAAATTAGCTTAATTTTGGAGAAGCGATGGAAAATATATTTTTGAACAACATTCATGAAGGGTGGAACGAGTTAAGAGGTCATTAAGTAGTTTTGAAATGCAAAATCGTTCAGGGGTCGAATTCTGCCTATAAAAGGAGGCTCTCACCTCCTTCCCAAATCATTCCATTCTCCATTCCATTCCTTCAAGGCACCAAGAAGGAGATAAAAATCATGGGATGACGGCCAAAAATATTCCCCATTTCATTCCTTTTCTTTATTTTTGTTTTAGTTTTCAGTTGTAATTTAGATTTCTAATAAAATTCATGCATTATTTTTGTGTCCACCCATCCTCCCTGTTTTCTTCATCATCTTTTATCCTTTTCTTATTTTATTCTTCTCATATTCTCCATCATGACCTCTTACCCTCAAATATGTGGGGTTAACCCGAGACTTGTCCCGGGGGAGGTATGTGGAAATTTCAATTATTTTGTGCTTAAATTCCTATGTTTTATTAAGTTTGTGATGAGTAAGAGTGATATGCACGGGTGTGGCGATCGTCCACCACAACACTGATCTCAAACACATTTATATTCTTTTATTAAATATTTTCCCTCCCTTATACTGGATACAAGATCTTCATATGAAGGAGTTGAGCCATTCAGTGGTTAAAATGGCATACGATGGAGCCAGGACATGGAAGATGTCACACTCTTGATCGAGGTGTGCCATCAACCTTGATTATAGGAGGAGGTGAAGTTAAGATTGCTTAATGCATTCAAGATTTCAGAAAAATAAATAAAATAATAGTAATTCATGAAAGACATCTCATAATTGAGTTATCAAACATAATTTAAATACCATCATGGAGAATGATGAAACCCACAAACCAACCCATAAAGGCCAAGTTCTTTGTCAATTAATTACATTTTGTCCGTTCATATTAGTTTTATATTTTATTTTAATTTAATTGTTTTCCATTACTAGATAATATAAAAATACCAAAAATAATTATTTTAGTTAAATTAGATTAACTAAGTAAACAATTGAGAAAGCTCCTCAAGTGAGAAGACTCTGGTCAGCTTCTATGCTGCACTAGGAAAATTAAATTGCTTTTGTAACGCCCTACGATGGGTGTGCGTCAAAACCAGTGCTGTTGCCGGGGAGCTAATCAGTTGTTTACTTTACTTTTTCTAATTTAAAAATTGTTTCCATTTTTTTTAAAAAAATTTTCTATGATGCATTCAAATAAAAATTATTCTGTATGGAACAATTACTCACAGATGCAGGAAGAAGAAAGAGACTATACAGAGGAGGCCCTCCAACGAAGAGATGATGCCCTGATAATAATGTTCAAGCTGGTAGAAAGAGGTATAACAACATGGATCTCACCAGAAGATTTGATGGCCATGGTCAATGAACTCCAATTTGACTTAAAAAGATTCAAGGCCAAGAAGGAAGTGCCACTAGTCTTCCCAGATTTCACTGAAAACATCCATTAAGTTGAAGCCAAACTTGAGGTGGAGGAGCCTGAATACCTACCTCCATCCAGCAATAATCAACTCCAAGAGGCGCTTTCAAATCAAGAATAGATCCAAGATGAACCAAATCAGGGAGAAGATAAATTCTTGAACTCAGATTATTTTAATTTTGTTGAAACGAATTTGAGTATAACTCCCAATTGTTTTGAGTTTTCAGAATTAAATGACTCCTATTATGCCCTGGAGAATGATGAGACAAAAGAAGATGCACATGTTGAGGAACCCCTGGAGCTCCCAGATGTCATGTAATATCTACTAGAGGAGCCCCATCAAGAGATCCAGGTATCTAAGCCTAAGAAAATATGTCAATAGGATTCTCTTCATGCATCCCCCATGAAGCAAGCACCGGAAGATAAGAAGTTTTCACAAGTTGCAACCAAGGAAGAGGATTGTCTATACTTCATCCTACCCCCACCATGCAAGATATAATTCATTGTGAAGGGTGAGGATATGGTGTACTCTATCCATGGATCATACCTTAAGAACAACGATGAAGCACAAGCTGGGAAAAGCCACATGTGGTGGTTCAAATCAAAGAAGCTTCATCCTCCATCAGACTTTGGATAACAGCTGGTACTGCCCTCTAGAGGCAGTATAAGATTCTATGGCCCACTTGGTGGATCATACCAAGATTTATCTTTACATGCTTTCTAGTAATTTAAATTTCAAATTCATTATTAGGAATTACTCTAGCATGTGGCCCCCTCCCTCTTTTCATTTAGAGCTTAAATGAAATGATCCTTGTGATTAATTGAGTAATTTTTCTTTTGTAGGACCATGAAGCCAGAAAGAAGCCCTGAGAATTAGAAGAAGAGGACCGAATCATTATTTCAAAAGGGAGTTAACTATTTACGAGTATCATTTAAACTCCTTTCATTTTTTTTCCAAAACATATATTGAGTTTTAATGAATATTCTTATCACTTTTCACACATCAATTTATTTTGAAAGAGTTGAAATTATTTTTGAAATAGTGGATTTTAAATGATTGTTGATATGAATTATTTTCCCTTGAAATGGATTTTCAAGCATTTTAATGAGTTTGACTAATTTTTGAAATCCATGCCCATGAAACACTGAATCAAAATATTTTTTTCCAATCCTATGAGGTATTCTAATCCACTTTTTTATATTCTTCCTAATACCCACACTTTCTTGAGTGAATCTTGAATTTTGTGTGAAAAACAGAATTTGTAAATATTCTCTTTCGAAGATTTGGATTTCATGGAATGTATTTGAAATGATTGAGGAATCTCTTTGGCTGGCCACTTTTTATCTTGAGACCCACCTTTACATTTATCCTTTGTACGCCCTTAGATGACATGAATTTCCTTATATGTTTAAGCCACATTACAAGCCACTCTTTCCTTACATACCTTCACTTTTAGTATTTTTTCATGGATATTTCAAGTTTGAGTGTGGGAGAAGGGCCATTCATGTGCGTTCATTGGGATGTGTATGATTTATGGGTGGTGTGAGGTGTGTGTCATTACTTTGGGTAGTGGATAACAAGAGAATTGGGCATGTGTCGTCATTTCATTGTGCTTTATTTGTTTCATCCATATCTCCTAAAAAAAGAAAACCGAAAAATGGAGATGCGCTTGAATTCCTCATTGTAAATTCTGTTATGACTCATGTCCCTCCCAAAAAATCAAGGGCATGAATTTTCATTCATTCATTTTATTCAATTTTCATCTCATCCACCATAAAAAAAGAAAAAATATACAGTGTTGTGTCTTTCTGGAGCTTTGAAAAAAAAAATAAGGAGAACATAGATGATATCATTCATTATAATAACTTCTTGGCTCAAGTCCCATATAATTAAAAGGAGGTTGGTGTTGTCTTTCACATTTTCAAGTGGGATTAAGTGAGGAATTTCCTGTGTTTTCACTTGATTTAATCATGCATTGTACTTAAAATCCCAACCTCCTCTTTCTAGCATGGAACATTTTTTAATAATTTTCCCACAAACCCTAAGCCACATAATCATTTGAACCATTAATTAAATATATCTTGATGAAATTTATTTTCATATTTCACGTTGTGGAGAAATGTGAATTTTCACAAACCTATGGTGATACATGAGATTTTCAAGTATGAGTATAACTCAAGATTCAATTTCTCTTGAGTGAAGAGTGACAGAAAATTCAATGTGAGGTAGGTTGTGATTGGGCCACAGATTGATTTATGAGTTTGAATAAATTTTAGTGATTGAATTGAAAATGATAGATAATTTTTATTCATATATGATACATGATGGAATTTTATTTTGGATAAATTCATTTACATTTTCTCATTTTTGATTGTTGTGTGGATTTTGATTTGGCTGTAAGATGATTGCCGAGGAGTGCAATGTTTAAGTGTGAGGGAGTGATGAAGCTAAAATTTTCATATATTTTACACTGTAAATCATTGTGTATAGTCTCACAAAAGTGTTATTGGATGGGAAATTGTCATGTTTTTAGGTTTTAGTGTTATTTTGAGCCCAAATGTGAAAAACGACTAATTCTGGATTTTTGACAGATTTTTACATTAGGGGTATTTTAGTCATTTTCGGAAAAATAAAATTCTAAATTTTCTGATTCCAATTTTTGTAGAATCCTTATTTTATTTCCTTCATTTTTGGCTTCTGTACCAGGAGCTTATTCGGCCATCTAAAGGGTCTAAAAAGTAATTGAAGTTGAGAATTATTTCGGGCGGACAGCGTGGACCCACCCAAAGTAACAGACATCAAACGTGGCCTACACATATCTAAATTATGTTTTTACACCTGGTATACCACGAGTATAGATAGGTACTTCTATAAAATAAATTTGGGGGATGTGTGAGGTCACTAAAGAGGCTATTGGATGACATTCTTTTGGAGTAACTTTCCTGGAAGATTCCTTCAGAAACAGAAACCGAGAATGAAAAATTCCTAACTCTTTAATACGGTTTCCATATTAGCTGAAATTTTGAGGAGAGACGGACATGATAGTTATGAACAACATTCATGAAGGGTGTAATGCATGAATAGGTCATTAAGGGTTTCTAAAATGCGAAAACATTAGGGGGTGAAATTCTACCTATAAAAGGAGGCTCTCACCTCCTTCCCAAAGAATCCCATTCTCCATTACATTTTTTCAAGGAACCAAGGAGGAGATCTCCAACAAGGGAGGCCGGCCACAAATATTCCCCATTTCATTTCATTTCTTTATTTTTGTTTTATTTTTCAGTTTTAATTTATATTTCTAATAAAATTCATGCATTATTTTTGTGTCCACCCATCCTCCCTGTTTTCTTATTCATCTTTTCTCCTTTTCTTCTTTTATTCTTCTCATATTTTCCATTGTGACCTCTTACCCTCAAATATGAGGGGTTAACCCAGGACTTGTCCTGGGGTAGGTGTGTGGAAATTTTAATTATTTTGTGCTTGAATTCCTATGTTTTATTAAGTTTGTCCTGAGTAAGAGTGATGTGCACGGGTGTGGTGATCATCCACCAAGACACTGATCTCAAACTCATTTATATTTTTTTATTAAATATTTCCCCCCCTTATACTGAATACAAGATCTTCATATGATGGAGTTGAGCCATTCAGTGGTTGAAATGGCATACGATGGAGCCAGGTCTTGGAATATGTCACACTCTCGATCGAGGTGTGCCATCAACCTTGATTATAGGAGAGGGTGAAGTTAAGATTGCTAAATGCATTCAAGATATCACACCATTAAATAAAAGAATAGTAATTCATGAATGAGATCTCATAATTGAATTATCAAACTTAATTTAAATACCAACAAGGAAAATGATGAAACCCACAAACCAAGACATAAAAGCCAAGTTCTTTTCATAATTAATTTAATTTTTTCCTTTCATGTTAGTTTTATCTTTTATTTTAATTTAATTTTTTTCCATTACTAGATAATATAAAAATACCAAAAAGAAGTATTTTAGTTAAATTAGATTAAGTAACTAAACGATTGAGAAAGCTCCTCAACTGAGTAGACCCTGGTCAACTTATATGTTGCACTAGGAAAATTAAATTTCTTTTGCCACGGCTTACGACAGGTGTGCGTCAAATACCCGCATTCGGAATTCAACGGTGCCCTTAGTTTTTCTATCTGAGCACTAGTAAAAATGTTAGAAAAACATGCTTTCACCATTATTGAACATACCTAATAAAAGATAAAAATTTCGTTCCATTCTCTCTTGGCCTGCAAATGATGTGTTGTGAGAGTGCTCTTTCTCAGAATAATTCCATATAATTAAAAAAACACAAAATTTCTGACCCATTACATTTTTCCACCATAGGGCTTTATTTCCCTGAAAGGCATAAAAAACAGATGGGCTAATGAGCACGAATTTTGGTTTCTTGCACCCATGTGATCTTCAGGAGATTCTAGTGCAGCCACCGAAGTCGCAATAGAGTAATCAACCACCCACATAGGAACTACTCTTGTTGATCCATTATCCCTACCAGGAACTTTGCAAATGTATCTCCATTTCAATGTCCAGCTCTTCCTAGTCAATGTCATGTGATGTATCATGCACATTCCCCTTCAGCTGGAACACTTGGAAAAAATCACGCACCCGCTAACTCTGTGGAGGAAGGGTTAAGTGGTACACCACCACATCAACTCTATTTAGGATATGAAAGAGTCTGATGAACATCGACGATATATTTCTGCCCTGTCCAAATCTTTGGTAACCTCAAGGGGGTGTGACCAGAAAGAACACATGGTCTCTCCCCTTATACTCGAAGGGTCTCCATCTCTTGTCATCATAAGAATTATTTACTCCCTAGGCAGTCCTCATTAGTTCTTGGATGATCTACACCTTCTAGGTGATAGTTTGTACTAGCTCCGACCCCATTAATATCGACTCCCCTGGGTTTTCCTGGCATATGGGTGATCTACAGGGCCACTCATACACTACCTCAAATGGTTCCATACTAATGGAGGAGTGATAGTTTTTCTTGTATGCAAGATCTATTGGAACCACTTTGTGTATAAGGTAGTATTTGTTGTAAATAGTTGTCAATGGAGATCAAAATGAAGGAGATCAAGAAGTACTCCAATGAAATGGAGGAATGTGAATTCAGATGATTGTTGTACTAATCATAAGTTCAAATAACATGTGTCAAATGTGACACATTGTTTACAATAGTGAAGAATAGTGAGGCATAATCCATATGTGGAAGAAGAAGAAGACATGACAGTTGATGAAGACCATGCAATTATTCATGATTACATGAGAACCATGCAAGAGACTTCTTGAAGAATATAATCATATGATTTGCATGAAGTAGAGGAATGGCGGTTGAAGAAGAAGACAATGTGCAAGGCATTGGAATTCTGTGATGGCCATGAACTTCACATTGTATCAAACTATTATGATGCTAGAGCTGATCTATCAAAGGATACATATCATGATAGTGGAGTATGTGCTGAAGGAAGAAGCATTTTTGTAGAAGGAAAATCACATAGGTGATTGTGCTTGTTGAAAAAGCATACAATGTCATAATTCTAAAGCTGATCTATCAAAGGATACATATCAGGATATTCGAGTTTGTGATGAAAGAAGAAGAGTTGTTGTAGAAGGAAAATCACATAGGTGATTGTGCTTGTTGACAAAGCGTACAATGTCATACAAATCTGTTGAGAAAAGAGATTTCATAGTGGAATTTCAACTTCTAGAGTTGTGGTCAATGATCTATGTTTGATGCAAGAACGTTGACAAAGGAATGGATGATCTGGAGGCAGTGCCAAATGAGCAGACACAAGGTGGCGCTGTTTTCCAGTGTTTTCCAAATTTTTGGGCCTCAAAATTGAAAATTGAAGACATGGATTGTCTACAAAAGGAGGTTCACACAAAATGGAATTGGTGTGAGAAATATAAGAGGCTTGCACAAAATACTTAAGTTGGGTGCGGAAAACAGCGGGATGCACGAAATAGTTTTTCACGTAAATAGTGTTTCGAAATCATATTAGTGAAAAATGGCAAAGGCATGGGCTGCGCGAAAAATAAGGGCTGTGCGCGAAATTCTTGAGTTGGGCGCGAAAAATAGCGTGGTGCGCGAAATTAGTGGAGTGATGTTTTTTTGAACAAATAGTGTTTCAGAATTAGAGAGTTGAAAATGGTAAAGGCATGGGCTGCGCGAAAAAACAGAGCAGTGCGCGGAAAAATGGGAATGTGCGCGGGAAAATGTTGTGCGTAGAATTGTTGGGTGAATTTCTCGCACAAGCAGTGTATCGAATCAGAAATACAGAAAATCAGCAAAGGAAAGAGGCACGTGAAAATTTGGGGATGTTCGTGCCATGTGCGCAGAAAATCAAACAGGTGCGCATAATTTAAAGAACTGAGAGACAGTTTTGCGCGTAGGAAGGGGTTTTACGCGCAGGATAAAAAACGCCTATAAATATGTGGTGAAGTCCTCTCATTCGGAGAGGCTCGACACTTAGACAAATCTCAAGCTCTGATGCACGAAAAATCTAAGGTATAGAGTGGTGCACGGAAAGAAGAAGGTTTGCGCGAAAAATAAGGTGTTGCGCGGAAAAGGGAAGATTTGCGCGAAATAGAAGAGTTGCGCGAAAAGCCTTTAACCCGCCAAAAGTTATTTTTACACGCAAGGTTTAAATTTTATGCGCAAGGCACCTGGAAGGGTGCACAAATATTTGGGGGTCCCGAAGGCCTTTGACAGGTGCTTAGCACTCTCAAATCTACTTTGCGAGGATGGAAGAACAGTAAACCATTTGGTTTTATGAAGAGAAGTGGTACCGCACACACATGACTGGTGTTTAATATCCTCATTGTGCTTTGCAAAGAGAAGATGAACATTCCATTCAACTAAACTTAGATATGCACAAAATAGGGGAATATATCAATACACTCAGGTGTTAGTAGTGAGAATCAAAGGAAGAGAAGAAGAAAGATCTAGTGCATTCAGTCATTGCACTAAAGAAGAAGGATTGAGCTGAAAAGGGAATCAAATCTGAACCCTGATGCAAGCAAAGTCTCATGCTAAATAGGAGACAAAGAACTTCAATGCACATCTATTGAAGAGACCTTCACGTCTATAAACTGAGTGAGACTTCACCAATGGCAGTGAGCCAGGGGGAGTCAACGGGAGTGACCCGAGGGAAGCAGTGAGCTATCCCTAAACCTTTGTAAAGGAAGTGAGCCTGGGACAGAGTGACTATGCCTGAACAATTATAATCTACAACTAGTTAAGCATAGTGGATTTAGGTACGACCGACAACCTGTCGGTGTATTATCCTTGGACGTAGCCCTTAGTGGTGAACAAAGTAAAAATAGTTGTGTCATCTCTATTCATGTGAATGTTTCATTGCTGATCATTTACATCATACTGGTTTAAGTAGTTCTTACCAACGTGGGAACAAGATCCACAACTTTAAGAAGAAAAAGTTGACACCCTGATTCACCCCTCCCCTCTCAGGGTGTCCCGGGTTCCTACAAGATCTGCCAACATCAGGTGGTCCTGCCAACTATAACCAGAGTCTAGGATGCAAACACGTAGCATGTCCTCTAGGGTCTGTATGGTCTACTCTGTCTGACCATTCGACTTGGGATGAAAATCTATGCTCAACCGCAGCTGTGTCCCAGACATCTCTTTTAATACCTTTCACAGCTAGGATATAAAGCGTGCATCATGTTCTAATATTATCATAGAAGGCACCCCATGGAGCAGCTCTATCCCCCATGCATAGAGGGGTCCCAAGCCCTCTACTAGTCCATAATACTAGATGGGTATTAAGTAATCTGACATGGTGAGTTATTAAACAATAACCTTAAAAGAATCATGTACTCTAGCCATACATGGTAACCACATCATGATGTCCATCATGATATCGTCCCACTTCCACTCTAGTACCTCATGTAGCTGGTTAAGCCTATTGGAACCTAATGCTCAGCCTTCACTTGCTGACAAGTGAGGCATCACGAAACAAATGTAGCCACTGCTCTCTTCATCTTTGTCCACCAGTACTAATTTCGGAGGTCAGGCTATATCTTTACCGCTCTAGGATGTATCTCCAAAGAGGAAATATTGATCTCCCTCAAAACCTCCTCCCTCATCATCTCTGGTACTATAGTGCATCCTTGGAAAATTATGGTGTGTTCCTCACATATATAAAATTCATCAGGATCCCACCTTGTGGATAAATGACTATCTTGGGCCTCGCAGTCTATGTCCTCTAGTTGTGCCTTTATGACTCGCTTCACGAATGGGTGAGAAATATTCATTGAACAATGTTATCTCTTCCATCATTATCCACAACGTATATCATCATCGCATCTCAATACTCTATTTACTCACTCAGTAGTTACAAAACATTCCTCTTTCTCATTGTTTCTGCCACCATGTTCCCCTTCCTAGTAGTATAAACAATCTCAATTTCGTAGTTATGGAGGAACTGTATCTATCACCACAATCTTAGGTTAATTTATTTTTGGGAGTAGATATACCTGACTTTTTCAGTATGAGTAAACTGAAAACTACACACCCATCATGTTGGGATTCAACATATTTTGGGAAAGACCACTACTAATAACAGTAGGTCCAGGGTGGCGTAGTTCTGCTTATGTTCTAACAACATTTATGATCCATAGGTGATCACTGCTCACACTGACATTAAGATAAAACCTAGTCTGGCCCCTGATGCATCGCAGAATACTACGCACTCAACTCCCTCCTTGGGTAGTGTCGAGACGTGGGAACTAGCCACTCTATTCCTATGCTCTTGGAAACTATTTTTTTATTTATTCTTTCACATGAAGGGGTTTCCCTTATGTTTCAATGACAATAAGGGTGGTTATACTCTGGAAAAGTTATGTATGGACCTCCGAAAGTAACCAGCCAACCTCAAGAAGCTCAAAACCTATGTCACCCTTCTAGGTGACTCCCAAGAAAGCATTTCCTCTTTCTTTGCAAGATCTATAGAAACTCAAGCCTACGATATTAATTGTCCCAGAATATAGACCTCTCGAATCTAGAACTTGATATTAGAGAGATTATCATAATTCTTCTGCTCTTGGAGTGTATTCAGGACAATCCATAGGGATTTACCATGATTTTCCAAAGATGCTAATTACCCCAATATTTCATCAATTAAGAACATGATGAAACTGTCAAGAGAAGGCTGGAAGATCCTATTAATATAGCCCATGAAAACTGCTGGGGCATTTTTCTCACCGAAAGGCATCACCTGAAACTCATAGTGGATGTAATAAAACTTCAGGGATGTATAGAGAACATTATCATCCAATACCCAAAGGTGGTGACATCCTTATCTGAAGACTGTATTTGATAACCACTTTTCTCCCTTCTTCTGTTTGAAGATATCATCAATTCTAGGCAGTGGATACTTGTCCTTCACGGTCACCTGGTTCATGTTCCAGAAGTAAACACACAACCTCAAATATATGTTTCCATTCCTAAAATTAGGATTGGGCTTCCCAATGTTAAACGATGCACCTTTCAAACCCATTCTAATAAAACTCTTCTAGTTTTACCATCAACTAGCAAAGCTTCTGAAAGCCATTCGATATGCTGAAGTTGATATTGTTGTGGTCTTGAGTTCCAAGTTTATTAAAACTTATACCTCTTTTCAAGGAGGTTGTTTAGGAAAATCCTCAAGAAAATTATCCTCATATTGATCTACCACTATTGGGAATAATGGACTCATTTCATCCTATACACTAAGGGATAAGATTCCCAATTAGGGAGTGAATGCTTACACCCTCTTTCGAGAGAGTTTGTCCTACACTACAATGGTTTTCTACTTTCCAGTTAAAAAAAACTAGTCCGATCTTTACAGACACACCATACTACATTCCTAAAATAGTCAATTTGAGAAAATATGGTGGATACACTGTCTATAAAAAAGATGACGTTGTAAGGCCTTCATGCCACTACTAGGATATCCCAGCCGAAGTTGTCACCCCCTAGAGTAAGCTCTCACTACTGGCCCTAGGGTGTAATCGTCACATCACCCCCGTAGGATTCTCAAGTAATAAGGAACATGATAACAGCTCCTCCAGAATCTGTGTGCCCCAAAAGAGAGTCAGGGCATGGATGTAGTGACTATCAAATGTGTCTCTATGAACTAATACTAGTATAGAGAAGTCAATTATATTACCTCAGATCATCTCAGGAGCACCGTGGTCATAAGCCTCTGTATCCTAGAGTTGTGGTTTCACTTGTCCACCTTCTCCCTGAGGTCGGGGTGGACATCCTGGGGGTGGTAGTGGTAACACCTAAAACTATTTTTCACAAAATACTACTCATCCATCCACCCTAACAAGTTAACCTCCTAACAGACCTCCTCTGTCGAACCACGTTTTTTGATTTAACGAATCCATGACAATCTTATGGTCATTTGTATGGTAGGGTGGGAAATCACATTCTATTTTCCCCTACCATCACACGAGAAGAACTGTAACATCCCAAGTAATTAAAGAATTATGGATTTTTATATCTATGTCTATTTATGAATTATATTGTGTTTTAGAGGCTTAAAATTACAATAAATCCAATCTTAAGCATAGAATACTCTAATATTTTTAAAAGATTGTTTTACCGCCTATTGATGGAAATTTTTTTTTTAAATCAAACTTTTGAAAATTTTAGAAGCTCTATTTGTCAATAATAACTTATTCTTTAGAATTGGGGAATTTAAATTTACTTTGGTTAAATTGTTTGTATTTTCCTAACAATGTTCATTTTTTAATGAATAGTGAAAAATTCTGCATTTTACATCAATACTGCCTTTTAATCTAAATTAATTATATGAATATGTTATCATTATAATTGGGTTTAAAATTTAATTAGAATATATTTTTACCATTTAATCTAATGGTGGTCATTAGAATAAATTTCAATTTGAAATTTCACTTAAACAAGTGTCAAACTTTTGATAGATATCGTTTCAAAAAAACCAGCTATTTGTTTTGACAACGAGAATTATTTTTAAATTAATTAATCCAATTTATGTGTATGTAATTTGGTAAAATGGATTCCATATTTGGAATCAAAAGATCCAAATTATGTAATTAAGACTGATTTGTTTTTGGACATTATGAATAGTAACGATGGTAATTATCATTAATTATCGTGATTAATTAGTAATTGGGTAGTTAAGGGTAATAAAATAATATCATAATAATATAAAATGACCCAAAAATGTTTTCTAATTCTACTGGTTTTTTCATGGTAGACCATGGGATGCCTTGTTCCAAACATTGGTACCCCATGGAATCACTTTTGTGTGATAGTGACATTTTATCCTTTTATTTTTAATGAAAGTTAAATATAACAAAGGTATATAACACCTAAGTAAAACAATTTTAGTTTTGTCTATGTAAATGATCACTTAGACTATAAATAGTCATTGGAATGATAAAAATATTTCATACATCATAGTATTTTTTTATAATTTTTAGACATTAAATAAATTTATTTATTTATGACACCATGATGATGCAACGATTACCTTATTAATGAACGATTTAAATAAATTTAAAATATAATGGAAAATATAATACATACGCTTTTCAAAAACATATTTGATGGGTGGATTTCGAACCCTTATCACATTATCCTAGAAATATATATTTATGGGACCTTTAAGATCTCAGAAAATTTTTTATAATAAAGTAACATTTCATTACATTCCAAGAGTGCCCCTCCTCCCTCTTATAAAAGGTCCCCACTTCTACCCCCTTACCCACACCTCTCAATATTTTGGCTTGGCCAAACTCTGCTCCTTTTATCTCTCCACATCCCTCTATTCATCCTAGAATCCTTACCATAGGCAGAAAGCTCTTAAAGAAACCATTTTGGTTCAAACCAAGGGGAGTTACCCGATTTGAAGGTAATGTCTTGTCATATGTTCTTTTGTCTTATTTTCCTTCTCCAGCCTCCTAAACTATTTTTATTACTTTATTTTGGATAAAAAACAATATATTAAATATACTAGGGTGTTGTTATGAGAATTATTTTATTTACACTTACACACACTCTCGTCTAATGGTTAAGGAACATACAATTTCCGTGAGTAGTGAATTACTGCCTCACAAAAGGAAGATTGTTCAATATTCTTATAACACATTTCATGGTGGATATTAAGATGTAACTATATTTATATATGATATATATTATCTTTATTTTTTCCTTATATATCTTTATTTTTCATTTATGGCATACCTTTATTGTTTCCATTATGGATAAACGCGATAATTTCATTTTAGGAAGTGCAGACTACCGCCCCCTAAAAGTTATTTGAATCGTTAATTCCATATGTGGGACATATAAAGGATGGATTTAATGATATTATATGTTATATTATACTGGAATTATAATATACCTTTATATCATTATGATTTCTCTCCATTAAATATGAAATATAAATGAAAGTAGCATTGATGCGTACGTATGGATTACCGTCTGCATGAACGACACATTTCTTTTGTTACCTCTAAATGTTATGTAATATTATAAATGCTTGTATATACTGGATATATATTATATATATGATATCTAAATCATGAATATAATTCTGGATAAAATGGATATTATACCACATGAACAACTTGTAATTATAAGAAGTTTATTTTTGACTCATGTACCAAAGAACGACAAAAAGACCGTTATTAACTTAAATAATTACATAATGTTCATAACATGGTAATAAGTGATATAAAAGGAATAATAAAATGTAAAAAGGTTGTTAACCAAGTATAAATTAACTCTAGTTTATTAATCAGGAGATTAAAGAACTATCGAGTCAAGTCGGACACGAGGTAAGGAACTTCGTCTCAATCTAATTTCATTGAGGAATATTTTGTTTTATACACAACTTTATTTTATACGGTTTATAAACCCCCATCACTTTTACTTTTATTCAAAAAGAATATTTTTATATTAATAGCTTTACTAAATGACAAAAGGGAATGTTCTTGTCTTACGTATGCGGTGACAACAACTTCTCCGCCGCCGTGACCATTATTTTAGTTTCTACTTCCTCTACAACCCATAAATTTTTTATTAAATGAAAAATAAATACCATGTTTTAATTTTATTTTATTTTGTTATTTAAAATGGATTTGATAATTTTTTTATTATATCAATGTGTTTTTGATATCTTGTGATTGAAATCTGGAAATGTTATGTTTCCTTTATGCATGTTTTATGTGATATGATTATGTTATGGTTCTTGGGAATTTTTTTATGAAGATGGGTGGTTCAATGATAAAATAAGGGTGGTTATCCCGTGATAGCTCTCCAATGCACTGGGTAACATGAAGGAGATAAACGCTAAGGTTTCTCTAAAAATATTTAGAGAATATACTATGATGGGTATTCAAAACGTAACCATGAGGGTTACTCCCTACGTAAGAATTTTATGAATGTATCAAGTTACCTTTATGTCTTATGTTTTTTATGAGTTATTCATAAACCTTATGATTTCATGAGGTATTTTAAAGTTCATATAATCTATTAATAAAGTTTGTTTTCATTTATTCTTATGTATACATGGACTAAGGTATTCTTTCCGTATTTTTATATCCCTTACTGAGATTTTTATGCTTATCCCATGTTTATGAAATGTATTTCACAGGTCAAGGGAAAGGAACATGATGTGATGATAGAGTCGAGGAAATGTAAAGAAAGAATCCATTTTTTATTTTAAATATGTATCCTTTGATGGGAAAAATGAATATTGTCTTTTATGTAACCACCTTGTTGAAATGTTGAATGTAATGCATGATTTATGATCTAATCCACTAAAACTCTAAACCTAAAAAGATCTTCAATGTGTATTCTTGAAATAACTCAATATTAAGTAATGTTTAAGGCTGGGGCCTTATATTTGGTATCATTGGTCAGTTTAGATAACATTAGGAGTTATAATTATATTAAATGATTATCCAAAAATATTTTTTTATGGTAAAATTGAAGTGATATTGCATTTGAATATTACCTTGTTTCTTCATCTAAGACATGATTGTTCAGAATGGTTTTTCACAGAGGAAATAGGGAAGAAGTGCTAGGAAGGAATGTAGAAGGAAATGAGCTTTTGAATCAGCATCCTGAGATGGTTGGAATTCGAACAGAATAGTTTGTTCCATTAATGGTGCAGTTGACTCAAGCGATAAATGGTGGTGGAATCCATGCACGAGATTATCCAGATTAACCGCAGGGGAACATGTCACTGGTGGAACATTTCATGAGGCAACATCCCCCATCATTCAGAGGATCATCTAACACTGTTCGAGCTGAACGGTGGATTAAAGCAATAGAGAAGATTTTCAATGTCATGGGGAATTCAGAAAATCAAAAGGTTAGTCTTGCTGTTTACCATTTGGAGTGTAAAGCAGATCAGTGGTGGTCGATGGTTAAAAATATCAGGGACATTGATGAGATTGATGCTCCTGACAGGGATGAATTCAAAGATATGTTTCCTGAGAAATATTTTCCTAAGGCTGTGCGACTTAGGATGGAAAAAAATTCATGGAATTGAGGCAAGAGGACGACTCAGTGGCCGCTTGTGAATAAAAGTTCACTCGTTTGGAAGGGTAATCTTTAAATTTTATCCAAGACGTTGATAGTAAAATCAATCATTTTTACTCAAAATTAAAGCCAAAATATCAAAGGCCTTTAGCTTCTCGTGAGTTCAGAAGTTATGAAAATCTTGTTCGATGTGATGAGAATGTGGAAATGGAGTTTTCTGATGATCAATTGTTCTATAACAACCAACAAAAGAAGAGACCGAGGTGGCAGGAGAAAGGGACGAATCCTTCAAAAATGTCTGATGGTAAGAAAACTAAGTTTTTAGTCTGTGATAAATGTGGTAAAAAGCATACTTGGGAATGTCTTTTGAATTCTGGAAAGTGCTAAGGATGTGTTAATATGGGACATAAGGATTGCGATTACCCTAAAAACGTTCAGGGTGATGGTAAGACCAAATTGGATTTACAGTTAGTGAAAATGTTTCAAGTAAAATGAGATGGGTCATTATGCAAACGAGTCTTCAATAAAGAGATCAAATGAAGGAAAGAAGTCAGACTACAATCAGAATGTGTAACAACCCAAATCCTGGACCACAAATCTAGCACCCCGTACCCGGTTCGCCACATGACCTCAAGCACGTTTCCCTAAATGCCAGAGGCTTCTGACTAGCAGCGAGGGCCTTTGTGAGTCTGTGGGGAAACAATGCCCTCATTTGTTAAAGTATGCATCAGAAGGAAAATAACATAACAACAGCAGAAGAAATAAACAACACACGACAACTAAAACTAAACAGCAGAAGCCATGTATAATATAATAATGATGTAGCATGACACATGTGTCTATGGAAAGATGTAAACAAAACAATGTTCTAAAATACAACTGAAACCCAAGTAGAAAAAGTAAACAGTAACTCCAGTAGCATCGTGAGCATAAGATTGGTACCATTCTCTCCAGCTCTAACCAGCACTCAAGCACCTGAGGTAGAAGGCCGCAATCCTTATCCATGCCTACAACCATATAACATGTTTGGGCTGAAATATAGGACCCAAATAGGGTGTGAGACTAATCCCAGTAGGAAACCACCACACGATTTGTGCCATACTAGTAATATAGAAAATGTAAAGGAAAAAATGTACAAGAATGGACTAAGAGTACACCAGTAAATAATCCGACCAAATACAATTCACATTCATTTAATTAAACGCCCAAGGAAAACAGAAATGTTCCCTATTTCAAGGTAGCGCAAGAATCACAATAGGTATCTCAAAAGACTACCTAAACACAAGCAGTAAAAAACCCAAGATTGTTATTTGGCTTGGTGGGATCATCACAACAAACCAAAAAAATCACACTGACCCTCTAGGTGGCTCAAACAAGCAGACCCTTATTGTCTAGTAATCAAACAGGGCATAGACACTTTGGGAAGCTCTCACGTCAATTCCCCCATGATCTTGCAACGATAGCTACATACTATCTGAGGAAGCACATACCTCTAATTCATCTTGTGGTCTCTATGTGTGGGTAAACTAAGAACACTCATGGGAAGCACAAAGTCCTATTCCCATAGGTCCTATGTACGAAACTAAAACCAACAGACCCTTTAGGGAAGCACTTAATCGTCTATTCCCTCTTTGATCTCCTGCACCAGGTTCTCACTTCCCTGAGGAGTCCAGTCATGAGTAATCGACTATCAGAAGCCCTAAGTAAGTTCAACAAATACTTGGTTAATAACTAAAATGCATCAAAAGCATTTAAATAGTTGGAAACACATGCAATCAGTGATAAAAAGAAAACTAACAATTGGAATAAGGTTTGCCTCAAAGGAAAACAGTGCTAAACGGCGATGAACAACCAAACAGGGAGAGACACCCATGGGGTGATCCTCAAACATGAAACCTAGAATATATTAGCAACAATTAATCATATTATAATAAGAAATATAAGGCAAAAAAAAAAATAGGATCAAAATCCTAAACCTGGGATAACTGATAAAGGGGTATCCGACAGTTTTGCAACCAAAAATCAATGAACATCAAGGTAGGGAAACAAACCACCTACCTAGATCCTTGATTATCGATATAGTTGATCCTTGGGCCATGAATCGGCCTAGAATAGAGTATATCTACAAAAAAGCCTAAAACTTTCAACCTCAGATAAGTCATATGAGAGAAAGAATCATGAAATGAGGCCAAAGAAGAACCAAGAACTCACTGCTGCAATTCTTCTGCAATCGACAGATTTTGATTCAAAATACCAGTGACGGTTCAGTGGCTCGGAGACGAATTGGCCTCCATAGACACTCTGTATAAAATTAGGTAGATAATAAGACGTTTATGAGCATTAGGGCCAACCCCGGTCCGATTAATCAAATAAAAAGAAAGTACACAGCTTGTACTTTTAGAGTACATGGTGTGTACTAGGTCTTTTCGTACTCCGCCAAAATCAGCCTCCATATCACCCCTACACAACGTGTTTGTGGCCCGGGAACGACCAGAACACAGCTTCGAGCAAGAAAAGAGTACACAGCATGTACTCAGAAAGTACACAGCGTGTACTTAAAAAATTTCCATAAACATTATTTTTCCCAAAAATCCAAGAAAAAGGAAAAACATACCTCAAACAAAGATTTGGGTTCTTAAAAAAATCACCCATTAAAGAAATTATTCCCTGAATTTCCCTAACGAGGTGTAGAAGAAGGAACCTCGAACAACTCTGGCCACTGCGATCGCATATCAGCCTCCCTCTCCCAAGTCTCATTTTGTAAACGGTCATGATGCCATATCACCCGTATCAGAGGAATAGACCGGCCACGAAGTACCTTCACACTACAATCAATAATCTTGATTGGATGCTCCTCGAAAGATGCATCCTGCTCCAGATCAACCTCCCCAGGTTAAAAAACATGAGATGGGTCAGGGAAATACCATTAAAGCTGAGAAAAATGAAAGACGTCATGCATGGCTTGGTACCTCTGAGGTAACTGCAACCTGTAAGCAACCAGCCCGACTCTCTCAAGAATCTAAAACGACCTGATGTATCTCGATAAGAGTTTCCCCTATCTCATAATCCTCTTATGTCCCAACCTCGAGGTAATACGTAGGAAAACCTGGTCTCCATCCTTGAACTCCAAAGGTCGTCTCCGCTGATCAGCATAAGATTTCTGCTGAAATTGTGCAGTAGGCACCCTCTTCCAAATCAACTCCAATTGGTCCGTGGTCTCCCGAATGAGACATGTAACACCCCAAGATTCTACGGTACGCTTCTCTTTGAATAATGTGATAGCGCGTGTTGTACGCAACATCGAGTTCTAACACACCACAACCAATCAAACTAGCCGTTATGAATAGTAATACCTAATTTTTGAAATTATATATTTTATATTTCAAAATGGACTTCATTTTTGGATTCTGAATATCGAATTTAGCCTAAGGTGAAATTTTGGTACTTTTCGGATAACTTTAATATTGTGATGAATAGTGAAAAATACTAAATTTTAATTAAAAACAACTTTTTTAATCAAAATAATTAATAGTGATA
Source organism: Viscum album (assembly GCA_963277665.1). Taxonomy (NCBI): domain Eukaryota; kingdom Viridiplantae; phylum Streptophyta; class Magnoliopsida; order Santalales; family Viscaceae; genus Viscum; species Viscum album. The sequence continues at coordinate 1,251,641,526 of OY728157.1, read as the reverse complement.
AATTTTGAATTTGAGTGGTTTTAAAGTATATTTAGAATATATTTTTACCATTTAATACAATTTTGTTCATTGGACATAATTTTACAATTAAACCGGACATAAACAAGTGCCAATCTTTTGATAGTTATTATCTCTTAAAAACGCGCTTTTTGTTTTAACAACGTGAATTAATTTTAAATTAATTTTTTCCACTTCTATGTTTTGAATTTGGAAAAATGGATTCCATATTTGGAATTAGGATGTTCAAATTGTGTAAATAGGTATCTTTTATTTTTAGACATTTTGAATAATTACTTCGGTAAATATTTTATTTACCATGGTTAAGGGTAAATCCGGTAAATAAGGATTAAACAATAATATTATAATAATACAAAATTATCCTAAAACGTGTCCTAGACTTATTTGTTGATACATGTTCGACCATAGACATCTTTGGGTTGATTTTGGTACCCCATGGAGCCACTTTTAGGTGATAGGGACACAGTATTTTAATTAAGTTAAAATGAATACAAAAATGACACAAGCATATATCTTTTAGAAAAACAATTTTTACATAGGGTTATATATGTTGGATTTTAAACTATAAATATTCATTAGAAAGATAAAAATATTTCCTACGTAATTATATTTTATTTATAATTTTAGACATTATATAATCTAATTTATTTATGACACAATGATGATGCAGTAATTCCCATAATAGTGAAAATTTAAAATAATTGATATTATAAATACCCAAATTAATATAATTTGAGACTTTTTATGAATTAAAATAATTTTCTAAGTTAATAAGACATGTTAGGATTGATTTAATTAAATTCTTTCGAATTAATCATTCTGTTATGAGATTCATAAAAATCAACTATTGAATAGTGTCAAAATTGACATAAAAGAGTTTTTAAAACAAATATTATATTATTAATTGATATTAAATTCATAAAAATCTAATGTTAGTCCAAGAGACTTATATCATGATAGGTGTATCGTTGATGGACCACTTGGGTGTCGCTTGGATGTATATGGTAAGTTTATTAACCATATAATATAAAAATACAAAGAGACATTGTAAAAGTGAAACTAATTAACTTAGAGTTAATACTTAAAGATAAGGTTAATATAAGTACCCAAACCTATCTAAATTCTATTGGTTGAGTTTTTTTAGACCCATCCCCAACTTAAACGTTGAATAATCAACTTTGGAGCCATTAGAAGCCGAATATAAGTTAATTATAAACTAATATTTCTAGCTTTTCCAAAGGTTCCCCTCACCCCTCTTATAAAAGGGCACTCTTACTTCTCATTTCTTCACACCTTAAAAGACTTTTGGTTCGGCCAAAATCTGCCCAAATACTCTCCCAAAATCCCTCACTACAACCTAGTGGCCTTAGTTTGATCATAAATCCTACCTAAGGAGCCCTTTTGATCAAATCAAAAGGAAGAACCCGAAGAAGAGGTAATGATTTCACCACCCTTTTCCAAGTTCCTTTCTTCTTCCACTTCTTTTTCCATTGTTATTACCATTATAAAATAATAACTCCAGTATCATATATATACTGTGATGTTATTATAAATATGGTACAACCATATTCAGTATTCTATCCACCCTTTGAATAACATGTCACCATACGTGCGTACGTACGGCTTACCGTCTCCACGTTGTGGTGTAATTGTTATTCAATATATTATTATTTGGATGGGTATAATAATGATGTGTAACTCATGTAAATAATAAATATAACATGTTAATGATTCTGTATATATGATATACCATCCATTTATATATTATTTTAATCAAATGAATGATATTGTCGCTCGTGTGTACGTACGGACTATCGTCTCCATGAACGCGATGAGATTCATTCTCCATCGTATCCATTAAAGTATAATTATCATTTGATGATTTAAAAATGATTTTTAAGGACTTGATATGATTCTGTATATGAATAATATACAACCTATCCATGAAAAACATGTCTTATGTAATAAAACATATAAAAGAAAACGAGTAAGTTAACACCCGAAGAGACGATAATTCAAATATATTATTAACAAATCAATGTTAAAATATCATATATTATATAATATTAATATATATAATTCGTGTATAATTTAATAACAATAATTTCACCATTATACATGAGGTTAAACTACCCCAACCAAGGAAAGTACAAGGTAAGGGTTATTTCACAATCTCTTCATTATCTGAGGTTGTTTATACGTAATAATCTACTGGGATCTCTTTATCATCCACATCCATGTTTCTTAAAAATGTATTTCAAAACATTTTTACTATTTAAAAGAATATGGGTTAAAGTCATTTATACCCTTGTTTGACTTTTTATAAGATGTTTATAAAGGAATCTTTCGGTCATTTTCCAAACAAGGTACTTTTTAACCTTTTCGACAAAATTAAGGTAAGAATGTTTTTTTAACTTATACGGTGGGTGCGGCTATTTTCCACCGTTATAAAATCGTCAAAGCTTCCCTTACAAGATTATAAGAATATTTTCAAAGAAAATGTTTTATTTTATAAATATATGACTCTTAAATGATTTCAAAAATAGAAAGAGATATTTCTCTAAAAAGAGTTTTGATTTCATCTATGTCAACATCCTTTGATGGATTTTATGCTTATTTGTAGTTGATTTATTAAGATACAAAACTTCTATATTTTATTGAAGGTTTTGTGATCTGTTTGACTGTATATGTGCTATTTTTAAACCATTCATAGTTTATGATGAAAATATTGACATTTCGTATGCTAGTTTTAATACGAATGTTTATGTTATGTTTAAACCTTTTCACATAGGAATGCATTGGACTTAATATGTGACGAGTGGAGCCCGCTATAGCTACTCGATGAATCGGTAGGTCTCATGAGACAAACTACTGTCTTGGCACAAGGCCTTGACAAAATCTTATTTGTAGTCTTGGCAGGAGGCCTTGGTTATGTGGTTATGATAGTCTGGAATTATGCATTCCATCATTATGAAAGTGGTTTTTGATATTGCATGTGATTATTCGATTAGTGGAATATCCATGTGAATAAGTAAATGGAATTATTTCATTTTACTTTTTCCATACTACGTTGAAGTTAAAGTTTAAAAGAATTTTGTTTTAGTTATACATTGCCTTAAATGTTTATTCTTATTTTGGAAAGTTTCCACTATATTGTTATCCTTACTGGGCATTTGAGCTCACCCCTTTTCTATGTTTTATTTTTCCCAGGATGTGAAGAAGTAAGTTATGAATGACCTACAGGGATAGTATGTGGGGATATGAGTGTGGAATATGGAGACTATGTTGTTGTAGTAGTTTTTCACCTTGTGATGTAATTTAAAACATTATGAATATATCTAGTGTTTCCAAGGCTACTAAACCAATCGGTCTTTCGAGATTTGATCTTTCTTGTGATCATTCCAATGTAATGTAATAATGCACTGACTCTAGGTAACTAGGGTCGGGGCATTACAGTTGGTATCAGAGGAAGTTTAGTACAAACCTTGGAAGCTAGATTTAGATAAACTCTGATTAGAGCATGTAGACCTAAGATGAAATTTTAGGATTAGTATAGAATAACTTCCTAGAATTTTGGTATTGTAGATATTTTGTAAGTTTTCCGAGAAATACATCCCTGTCTGGATACGAGCAAGTAGAGGCGGCTCTGGAACAGATGTACCTAGGGGTAAAAACCAAAAACACCGCTTTGAGCTAGACTTGAATGGGAACTGGTGCACGACAACGAGCCTTGCTGCACTCTTGGTTACGACACTCTTGGGGGATATGCTTAGGATAACTCTCATTTTCTTTAAAAATCATTATGAAGGGTTTATGAGTATATACTTCCTCAAAGAAAATATTTTTATGGATTATATCCATAAATACTTCAATTTATGTTAAGTGGTTTATAAGTATGGGATTATGTATTTTACTTCATAAACTGATCTAGTTTATGCCATTGTTTAGAAATGGTGCCTAGTGGAAGAAATGGAAACCGTATCAATACACGCACTCCATGTAGGTATTGCCCTCCTGCTCAAGATAATTATAGTGCAGCTGGTGATGCAACTGGTGCCAATCAGCTAATCACCATATTGGGACAACTCACTCAGGTTATGAATAATAACCTTACTCGTATGGAGCACCCTGATCCGCAGCGTGGAGGATCAATGTTATATTGATTCAGGAGGAAACAACCATCAAAGTTCAATGGGAGTACAAATCCTTTAGTAGCTGAGCAATGGATATTTTCTTTAGAGAAAATATTTCAGGCTTTGGGGAGTAATGAAAGGGAAAAAGTTATCATGGCAGTTTATCGCCTCACTGGAGATGCTGATCAATGGTGGTCATTGATTCAAAATACGAAGGAAGATGATGATGTATCAAATATGGAATGGAGGGAGTTCAAAGATCTGTTTTTAGAAAAATACATTTCTCGCGACCATCCAGCAGATATGGAAAGGCAATTTCTAAGTCTAAGATAGAAGGAGGATGAGAATGTCACAAAGTATGAGGCTAACTTTACAAGGTTAGCAAGGTATGCTGGTGATTATATACGTAACCTAATAAGTAAGATTTATCATTTCTTTGATAGGTTAAAACCATTTCTCCGTCGAGCATTAGTCTCACAATCCTTCTCGTCATACGAAGACATTGTCTCATGTGCTATCAGGAGCAAAAAGGAATTCTCTAAGTCTTATGACTTTAAAGCAAAGCATGAGAAGAAGAGGCCTGCTGATCAATCTGGGAATGGAAATAAGGGGAAGACAGGAAAGCTTGAATATCCATCCTATGGTAAATGTGGGAAGAAACACCCCTGTATATGCTTGAAGGGAATGGGCGTCTCTAACAAATGTGGTGAAAAAGGCCACCAAGCTCGTGATTGCAAAGGGAAGAAGGATGCTACCAATGTTCAGTGCTACAATTGCAGGGAGATAGGTCATTATGAAAATGAATTTGCCAAGCGTCAGGAGAACTTATCTCAAAAAAGGCCAAGGGATCAAGTCCAGGCTTATGCTATCACTACTGCTGAGGTAGAAGCTCCGAAAGATGTGGTGGCAGGTAATTTAATGGTTTCCTCAAGTTTAGAAAATGCATTATTTGATTCTGGATCATCGCATTGTTTCATAGCTTCCCAGTTTGCTAAGAAAATTAGATATTTCCAATTTGATTTAACAAGGGAGTTTTCAGTTAAAACTCCTAAGGGAAGTATCGTTGCAAAAAAGTTTTGTGAATCAGTCCCCATTAGAGCACATAAATGTTCTTTGTCTGCTGATCTCATCGTCATACCTATGATTGAGTTTGATATAATCCTCGGTATGGAATGGCTTTCAGACTATGATGTGAATATTTATTGTAAGAAGAAAGAGGTTACGATTCTTGATGATAATGATAAGGAACACCTTATTTTTAGAGTAGATTTGTCACCACCTAATTATTATTTAGATCCACCCCCAATAGCTCAACTAAATTCAATTATTGGGGAGGAAGAGAATGAAATAACTGTGGGAGAGGAAAGGAATGTTCAAATAGAGGATGTACCTGTTGTGAAAGAATTTGTAGATGTACTTCCAGAAGATTTACCTGGACATCCTCTAGAATGAGAAGTTATGTTTTCCGTTGATTTAATACCTGGATCAAGACCTATATCAAAGACCCCTTATAGAATGGACACTGTAGAATTAGTTGAACTAAAGAAACAACTAGAGGAATTGAGTAATAAGGGATTTATTCTCCCTATTGTTTCTCCATGGGGAGCCCCTGTTATTTTTGTTAAAAAGAAAGACAGATCTATGAGGTTATGTGTCGAATACAGGGAGATCAATGCTATAACAATAAAGAACAAGTATCCCCTACCACCCATTGATGATTTATTTGACCAACTGCATGGAGCTCAGTACTTTTCAAAGATTTACCTTCTATCTGGATACCATCAGTTGTGTGTGAAGAAGGAAGACATTCCAAAGACAGCATTTCGAACCAGGTATGGGCATTACGAGTTTACTGTAATGCCTTTTGGATTGACTAATGCGCCCTCTGTATTAATGGATCTGATGAATAGAGTTTTCAAGGAGTATCTCGATTAATTTGTGGTGGTATATATTGATGATATCTTTGTATACTCCAAAAGCTACGAAGATCATGAAAATCACTTGGGCATTATCCTGAAGACTCTGAGAAGACATGAATTATATGGAATGTTTAGCAAGTGTGAATTATATCTTCATGAGATTTCTTTTCTTGGTCATATTGTCTCTAAAGATGGAATCTCTGTTGATCCTCCTAAGACCAAAGCAATCCATGAATGGCCAGCACCTACGAGAATAACTGAGGTACGTAGTTTTATTGGTTTGGATGGTTAATATAGACATTTCGTCCAGAATTTTGCCCGATTGGCTTACCCATTAACGAAGCTCACACGTAAAGGGGTTAAATTTGTTTGGAAAAAAGAGTGTGAAGAATGTTTCGAAGAACTGAAGAGAAGATTAGTCAATTATCCAATATTGACTCTACCATTGGGGAATGATGGGTTCTTTATTTATAGTAATGCATCGAAGAAAGGACATGGTTGTTTCCTTATGCATAATGATAGAGTTATTGCCTATGCATCACAATAGTTGAAAATTCATGAACAAAACTATCCTACTCATGATCTCGAGTTAGAATCTGTGATCTTTGCTTTGAAGATATGGATGCACTACCTCTATGGTGAAAAATGTGAGATTTATACTGATCACAAGAGTTTGAAGTATATTTTCTCACAAAAAGAAATCAACATGTGGCAAAAAATATGGCTTGAATTACTCAAGGATTATGATTGTACGATACAATACCACCCGGGGAAGGCAAACAAGGTAGCAGATGCTTTGAGCAGAAAAGACCGTGGAGTTTTGAACAATATGAGAATTTAAAGGGATCCAATTTTCATGGATCTAGTGAAGATGGACATGGGAATAACCAGGGAAGGCGAAACATCAATTATTTTTCAAATGGTTACCAAACCATCTTTACTAGAAAGGTTTAAGAGTTCTCAGACCGATGATGAAGAATTTAAAAAGAAGATTCAAGCTGTGAATGGTTGGAGATTGAAAGACTTTGTGTATGAAGATGGAATTTTGAAATTCCTGAGGAGACTTTGTGTTCCCGATTTACCTGATCTAAAAAGGGAATTGTTGGATGATTCTCATAGTTCCAATTTCTCTATACACCCTATGAGAACCAAAATGTATAGAGATTTGAAGGACCATTTTTGGTGGGACAATATGAAGAGGGAGATTGTTGATTTTGTGTCAAGATATATGGTTTGTCAACAAGTTAAAGCTGGAAGGCAAAAGCCTGGAGGAGTCATGCAACCTCTTCCCATACCGGAGTGGAAATGGGAAAAATATTACAATGGACTTTGTCATGAGGCTACCAAAGACTCCTAGAAGGAACAATGCAATATGGGTTATTGTTGATCGTCATACCAAGTCAGCACATTTTCATTCTATAAGAGAAGATCTACCCCTGGAACGTATAGCAAGACTATATATTAATGAATTTGTGAGACTTCATGGAGTACCCCTATCGATTGTTTCTGATCGTGATCCCCGTTTTACTTCAAAATTCTGGAAAAGTCTTCAGAAATCCCTGGATACTGAACTTCATTTGAGCACTTCTTACCACCCTCAGACAGACGGACAATCAGAACGGACTATTCAAACCTTGGAAGACATGTTGAGATCTTGCTCACCTGACTTTCAAGGTATGTGGGATCAATATTTACCTCTGGTAGAAGTTTCATATAACAGTAGCTTCCATTCGAGTATTCCAATGGCACCATATGAAGCGTTATATGGGAAGAGATGTCGTACACCAACCTGTTGGGATGACATTGGTGAAAGAAAACTTGTAGGCCCAGAACTGGTGGAGGAAACGATGGAAAAGGTGAAGGGAATCCAAAATCACATCAAAGCAGCTCAAAGTAGGCAGAAGAGCTATGACGATAATCGAAGGACTTGGAATTTCAAGTCGGTGATCATGTTTTCCTGAAGGTATCTCCATGGAAGGGAGTCATACGTTTTGGTAAGAAAGGTAAATTGAGTCCCAGGTACATCGGACCCTTCGAAATTCTAGAACGAATTGCGGTTGTAGCTTACCGATTGGCAATGCCGCCAAGTCTCTCCAAAGTTCACGATGTGTTCCATGTATCTCTATTGAGGAAATACATGCCTGACCCAATGCATATACTCACCTATGAGGAATTAGAACTGAAACCCGATCTGTCCTATTGTGAAGAGCCCATCGTGATTCTTGATACGAGAGAACAAGTATTGAGAAACCGGACGACGCATCTGGTAAATGTTTTGTGGAGAAACCATATGATGGAAGAAGCAACGTGGGAACCTGATGAACTTATGATGAAGAACCACCCGAGTCTTTTCATGTGATAACTATTCTAGAAATTTCGAGGAAGAAATTATTTGAAGGAGGAGATAATGTAACTCCTCAAGCTTCTACGGTACGCTTCTCTTTGAATAATTCGATAGCGTGTGTTGTACGCAACATCGAGTTCTAACACACCACAACAAATCAAACTAGCTGTTATGAATAGTAATACCTACTTTTTGAAATTATATATATTTTATATTTCATAATGGACTTCATTTTTGGATTCGGAATATCGAATTTAGCCTAAGGTGAAATTTTGGTACTTTTCGGATAACTTTAATATTTTGATGAATAGTGAAAAATACTAAATTTTAATTAAAAACAACTTTTTTAATCAAAATAATTAATAGTGATAAATTATGAATTTGAGTGGCTTTAATGTATATTTAGAATATATTTTTACCATTTAATACAATGTTGGTCACTAGACATAATTTTACAATTAAACCGGACATAAACAAGTCACAATCTTTTGATAGTTATTATCTCTTAAAAACACGGTTTTTTGTTTTAACAATGTGAATTAATTTTAAATTAATTTCTGCCACTTCTGTGTATTGAATTTGGAAAAATGGATTTCATATTTGGAATCAGGCTGTTCAAATTGTGTAAATAGGTAACTTTTATTTTTAGACATTTTGAATAATTACTTCGGTAAATATTTTATTTACCATGGTTAAGGGTAAATCCGGTAAATAAGGGTTAAACAATAATATTATAATAATATTAAATTACCCTAAAATGTGTCCTACCCTTATTGGTTGATACAGGTTCGACCATAGGAATATTTGGGTCGATTTTGGGACCCCATGGAGCCACTTGTAGGTGATAGGGAAACTTTATTTTAATTAAGTAAAAATGAATACAAAAATGACACAAGCATATATCTTTTAGAAACACAATTTTTAACTAGGGTTATATATGTTTTATTTTCAACTATAAATATTCATTAGAAAGATAAAACGATTTTCTACGTAATTATATTTTATTTATAATTTTTAGACATTAAATAATCTAATTTATTTATGACACAATGATGATGCAGTAATTCCCATAATAGTGAAAATTTAAAATAATTGATATTATAAATACCCAAATAAATATAATTTGAGTCTTTTTATGAATTAAAATAATTTTCTAAGTTCATATGACATGTTAGGATTTATTTAATTAAATTTTTTCTAAGTAATCATTCTGTTATGAGATTCATAAAAATCAACTATTGAATAGTGTCAAAATTGACATAAAAGAGTTTTTAAAACAAATATTATATTATTAATTGATATTAAATTCTTATAAATCTAAGGTTCGGCCAGGAGACTTATATCATGATAGGTGTATCATTGATGGACCACTTGGGGGTCTCTTGGATGTATATAGTATGTTTATTAACCATATAATATAAAAATAAAAAGAGACATTGTAAAAGTGAAACTAGTTAAATTAGAGTTAATACTTAAAGATAAGGTTAATATAAGTACCCAAACCTGTATAAATTCTATTGGTTGAGTTTCTTTCGACCCATCCCCACATTAACCTTTTAATAATCAACTTTGGAGCCATTAGAAACCGAATATGAATTTATTATAAACTAATATTTCTAGCTTTTCCAAAGGTCCCCCTCACGCCTCTTATAAAAGGGCACTCTTCCTTCTCATTTCTTCACACCTGAAAAGCCTTTTGGTTCAGAAAAACTCTGCCCAAATACTCTCCCAAAATACCTCACTACAACCTAGAGGCCTTAGTTTGATCAGAAAGCCAACCTATGGATCCCTTTTGATCAAATCAAAAGGAAGAACCCGAAGAAGAGGTAATGATTTCACCACCCTTTTCCAAGTTCCTTTCTTCTTCCACTTTTTCTTACTTTGTTATTACCATTCTAAAATAATAACTCCAGTATCATATATATACTGTGATGTTATTATAAATATGGTACAACCATATTCAGTATTCTATCCACCCTTTGAATAACATGTCACCATACGTGCGTACGTACGGCTTACCGTCTCCATGTCATGGTGTAATTGTTATACAATATATTATTTTTTGGATGGGTATAATAATGATGTTTAACTCATGTAAATAATAAATATAACACGTTAATGATTCTGTATATATGATATACTATCCATTTATATATTATTTTAATCAAAAGAATGATATTTTTGCTCGTGCGTACGTACGGACTACCGTCTCCACGAACCCGATGAGATTCATTCTCCATCATATCCATTAAAGTATAATTATCATTTGATGATTTAGAAATGATGTTTAAGGACTTGATATCGTTCTGTATATGAATAATATACAACCTATCCATGACAAACATGGCTTATGTAACAAAACATATAAAAGAAAACGAGTAAGTTAACACACGAAACGACGATAATTCAAAGATATTATTAACAAATCAATGTTAATAGATCATATATGATATCATATTAATATATATAACTCTTGTATAATTTAATAACAATTATTTCACCATTATACAGGAGGTTAACCTACCCCAACCAAGGAAATGTACAAGGTAAGGGTTATTTCACAATCTCTTCATTATCCGAGGTTGTTTATACGTAATAATCTACTGGGATCTCTTTATCATCCACATCCAAGTTTCATAAAAATGTATTTCAAAACATTTTTACTATTTACAAGAATATGGGTTAAAGTCATTTATACCCTTGTTTGACTTTTTATAAGAGGTTTATAAAGTAATCTTTCTGTCGTTTTCAAAACAAGGTGCTTTTTAACCTTTTCGACAAAATTAAGGTAAGAATGTTTTTTTAACTTATACGGAGGGTGTGGATATTTTCCATTGTTGTAAAATCGTCAAAGCTTCCATGACAAGATTATAAGAATATTTTCAAATAAAATGTTTTATATTATAAATATATGACTCTTAAATGATTTCAAAAATAGAAAGAGATATTTCTCTAAAAAAAGTTTTGATTTCATCTATGTCAACATCCTTTGATGGATTTTATGCTTATTTGTAGTTGATTTATTAAAATACAAAACTTATATAATGTATTGAAGGTTTTGTGATATGTTTGACTGTGGATGTGCTATTTTTATACCATTCATAGTTTATGAGGAATGCATTGACATTTTGTATGCTATTTTTAATACGAATGTTTATGTTGTGGTTAATCCTTTTCATATGGGAATTCATTGGACTTAATATGTGACAGGTGGAGCCCGCTATAGCTCCTCGATGCATCAGTAGGTCTCATGAGACAAACTAGTGTCTTGGCACAAGGCCTTGACAAAATCTTATTTGTAGTCTTGGAATGAGCCCTTGGCTATGTGGTTATGATAGTATGGCATTATGCATTCCATCATTATGAAAGTGGTTATTGATATTGCATGTGATTATTCGATTAGTGGAATATCCATGTGAATAAGTAAATGGAATTATTTCATTTTACTTATTCCTTACTACGTTGAAGTTCAAGTTTAAAAGCTTTTTGTTTTAGTTATACATTGCCTTAAATGTTTATGATTATTTTGGATAGTTTCTGCTATATTGTTATCCTTACTGGGCATTTGAGCTCACCCCTTTTCTATGTTTTATTTTTCCCAGGATGTGAAGAAGTAAGTTATGAATGACCTGCAGGGATAGTATGTGGGGATATGAGTGTGGAATATGGAGACTATGTTGTCGTAGTAGTTTTTCACCTTGTGATGTAATGTAAAAATTTATGAATATATCTAGTGTTTCCAAGGCTACTAAACCAATCAGTCTTTCGAGATTTGATCATTCTTGTGATCATGCCAATGTAATGTAATAATGCACCGACTCTAGGTAACTAGGGTCGGGGCGTTACAAGACGAGGTCCCAGCAAGGCTGCCTCTTCTGCCTCTATCCATCATAAAGGTGATCGGCATGGACTACCGTACAAAGCCTTGTATGGTGACATCTGAATAGTCTCCTGAAAACAATTGTTGTAGGTGAACTCCACTAGAGGGATATACTTCTCCCAAGTATCTCCAAAGTCTAAAATGAAAGCTCAGAGCATATCCTCATGAACCTTGATTGTACGCTCGGACTGGCCATCAGTCTGGGGATGGTATGTCGTACTCAAAAGTACCTGTGTACCCAAAGCCCTCTGCAGCCCCCGCCAGAAGTGCGAAGTAAAACGTGAATCCCTGTCTAAAACAATGGAGTGTGGAGCTCCATGCAGACGTACAATCTCTCGGATGTACAACCGTCCCAGCTCATTAACACTGAAGGACTCCTATATTGGAATAAAGTGTGCAACCTTCATGAGCCTGTCCACTACAAACCAAACCACATCATTTCCATGAGGCGATCTCGGTAAACCTTTCACGATGTACATCATGACATCATTCCATTTCCACTCAAGAATGGGTAACTCCTGTAAAAGTCATGATGGTCGCTGATTCTCTGCATTCACCTACTGACAGGTGGAACACCGCATAACAAAACCAGCCACATCCTTCTTGATACCTTGAAACCAATACTAAAGGGGGAACTCCTTGCACTGACGCACACTAGTGATTCTATGTCCCAAAGGATTGTCTGGTGACAACATATCCTCCGAAGTAAGGATAGTAAGTCTAAGTGTCTCCATAGTGTGCACAGAAATAATGTTATGGGAAGCTCTAGTATCGAAAAGTCCAGAAGATAAAACTGAGGCTACTAAGATCGTACCTTGAACTGTGGAAGGTACAGGATCCTGATCCTAATGGATCTGCTCTATCGCAAACGCCTGGCCAGTATCATGACCATGTGTAGCAGACTGATATCCCTGAGCTGCTCCACCCTGAGCCTGACCACCGCATCCGCGACCTCTACCCTGGCCTGAATGACATGAAGAACTCCAACCCCTAGTCTGTTGTGGAACTGGTAATCCAGCTCCTGTACGATGAGTAGAAACTGATCCTCCTTCACTAGCTTCTGGAAGAAGAAACATGAAAAAACAATTCAGATGACCCATCGTTCTGCAAGCTCAGCACTCCACTGGATCTCTCAAGCACTAAGGCTTCTTATGCCTGCTCCTTCTAAACTGATAGCACACCACCTGGTTGTTAGAATAAAGATCCCGTCTTCCAGAAGAATTACCTCGCTTCCTCGAGTCACCTCGAGTAAACTCTCGGTGGCCTTTCCTGCTGTCAGTATGCAATGAATCAGTCTTGGATTCTAAATCGCCCGGGTCAACTACTCCAGTCTCTCTCAGATTATGTTCGGTGATCAGCGCCTGGTTGACTATTGGGGTAATATAAGTCAACAGGAAGACATTCACCTGCGATCTGATCTATGGTTTGAGGCCTTCCTCAAACTTCATTGCCAAAAACAACTCGTCATTTCCTAGAATAGGAGATAAATGTTGTAACTCAGTGAAACAGGAGGAATAATCCATAATCGAACGAGTAACCTATTGAAGATTCCAGAATTCTCTGGCTCCGTCGGCCCTCAGCGTCGCCGGATAGAAGTAGTCATAGAATGTACGCTGTAAATCGTCCCAAGTCATAGTCCGTTGGCGCCCTGTTTGTGAGACCACATCCCACCACCTCATTGTAGAATCCCGCAGCATGTAAGTCATGAGCTTCACCCTTCTGTCTGGGGGTGTCTCCAAATTCTCGAAGATGGAAAGCATGGTTTCTAGCCATTACCCTGTAGCCTAAGGTCCTCCATCTCCTGTGAAGGTGGGAGGATGGTGCTTCTAGAAGACTCGCGTCAGCTCTGCCATAGATGGGGCAGGATGCTGAGCTCCCTAGAAGGTCTACATGAACCTCATGAAACCCTCTCTGAACTGAGCATCGACACCAGTGTCTGGAATCACTGCAAGCTCCATGTACGGAATGATCGGCAGAACTACTCGTAGTCCTTGTTCTGCCATATCAGGCATATGGTCACTGCATTGTTCCAAGCATGCAATGGTAGGACGTCTTGGTGCCATGTCCTTAAAGATCAAAAGAACACCTAAGATTTTGGATTAACAAGAAAAAAAAACATAAGAGTACAAAATGGAAACAGGAGAGAGAAACACTTAAGTTTGCAAAACAAGACTACATGGCATGTATTTAAACTACACGACGTGTTTTCTAAGACTTCCACATGGGCATGTAACTTTTCCACCACTGGCCGTGTAACATCTGAGACTACACTACGTGTTATCTCAAAACACAGTGTGTACTTGAACTCCACTCCCATGCCCGAGTCTCTTTACATGGATAACCTACACGGTCCTTCTAATTCTAAACTACACGACGTGTTCAATAAGGACACAACGTATACTAGACAGGTTTCAGCATCCCGTGGAGCGGTTACCCGGCCGACTACACGACTGACCCCTACACGGAGTATTCCGAACAAACACGACGTGTATAAGAAAAGATAACACCGACTCATGCTGTTTGTAACATGAATGGGTACCCAGAAGGAAACTACACTACATGTTAGTATAGAACACGGCGTGTACTACGTGTGTTTCCCCAACCTGTGTTGTTAGTGACATGGCCGGGTACACAGTTTACTACTACACGACGGGTACTTATGGTACATGGCGTGTCCCTGAAGACTTTCCGACACCTCGTGTCTCTTTCGACACAGTTAGTAACACTGTTTAAAAACTGCACGGTGTGTATTTATAAAGTACACATCGTGTATTCTGGGTTTTTCCAGGCAGTAGCTCAAAAACTGCACCAAATGCCAGAAACACTGAAAAACAAACATCTATGTGCCAAATTCCAATTCGTGGGAGCCCATATTCCCCACGAATAAATGATTGGTATCATAAAAAATGAAAACATAAATTATGAAAGCATAACAAGTATGTCCATAACAACAAATATCACAACAACATGGATAATTTATCACAACATCTATCAGAATAACATAAATTCTAATGCACCCTAGATGGAATGGTAAAATGCATGACATGTGATTTCCTACCCAGTGCCTATATGATACATGAGATGGCACACCCTCATCTTATCAGGTTGCAACAAAATAGAACCACAATCATATAAACTATAACAGCACAAAATATATGCATCACCCAAGGGTGAAATATAATAAACTGTAACACATGCAAAAATTGAAAATTACAATTATGAGGTAATATAGATTTTCCCAGTACACAGGTTAATTACTACTAGGCATAGTTAAGTACTAACTACCCATTTCTTCATATCCCTTTCTATTGTCTCAAAACAGTAAGGCAATAGGAAAGAAAGAAAACCTCCTCTGATACCACTTTGTAACGACCCGAATCTGGGGCCACAAAACTGGTGCCCCATACTCAGCTTACCACATGACCTCAAGCGTGTTTCCCCAAATTCTAGATGCTGCCGACTAGCAAAGATGGCCATTGTGAGTCAGTGGGGAAACTTAGCCATCTTTTGGTAAAGTTTGAAGCCAATGGCAAATAACATAACAATAGCGGATGCAATAAAAATCACATGACAACGAAAACTAAAAAATAGAAGCAATGTATATATAATAATGATGCAGCATGACACATGTGTCTATGGAAAGTAGTAAACAAAAAAACGTGTTGATATACAATAGAAACCCAAGTAGAAAATGTAAATACTAACTCAAGTAGCATCGCAAGCGTAAGCTCAGTCCCATGCTCTCCCGCTCTAACCAGCACTCAAGCACCTGAGGTAGAAGGTCTGCAATCCCTATCCATGCCTGCAACCATATAATCTATTTGGGCCAAAAAAGGACCCAAACAGGGTGTAAGACTAATCCCAGTAGACAACCACCACAAGATTTGTGCCCTACTGTCAGTGAGTAATAAAGAAAAAGTAAAGTAAAATTAAGTACAGAAATGGACTAGGAGTACAGCAGTAACTAATCCTACCAATTACCATTCACATTCATTTAATTAAATGACCATGGAAAACTAGAATGTTCTCTATTCCATGGTAAATCAAGTATCACAATAGGTATCTCAATAGAATACCTAAACACAAGCAGTACAAAACCAAAGCTTGTTCTTTGGCTTGGTGGGCTCGTCACAACAAACCAACAAAATTCACACTGACCCTCTGGTTTTCTCAAACTAGTAGTCCCCTATAGTCCAGTAATCAAACAAGGAACAAACACTCTGGGAAGCTCTCACATCAAGTCCCCTATAGTCTTGCAACGATAGCTACAGACTCTCTGAGGAAGCACTTACGTCCAATTCCTCATGTGGTCTCGATGCGTGGGTAAAATAAGAATACTCTTGGGAAGAAAAAAAGTCATATTACTGCAGGTCCTGCATACGAAACTAAAACCAACATACCCTATAGGGAAACACTTAATTTTCTATTCCCTCTTTGATCTCCCGCACCAGGTTCTCATAACCCTGACCAGTCTGGTCATGCATAATCGAATGTCTGCAGCCCCAAGTAAGTTCAACAACTACTTGGAAAATAGCTACCATGCATCAAAAGAATTTAAATAGCAGGAAATACATGCAATCGGTGATAACAAGTAAACTATAAATTGCAATTGGGTTTGCCTCATAGGCAAACAGTGACAAACGACGATAAACAACCAAACAGGGAGAGACACTCATAAGGTGATCCTCAAACATGCAACCTAGCATATATTAGAAACAATTAATCATAAGCTAACAAGAAATCTTGGGAAAACAAACTATAAGATCAAAATACTAAACCCAGGATACCCGATACATGGGTATCCGGTACTTTTGCAACCAAAACTTAAAGAACATAAATGTAGGGAAACAAACCACCCACCTCGATCTTCGAAGATTGATATACTTGAACCTTGGCCTGTGAATAGGCCTAGAATGGAGTAGATCTAAAAAAACATCTAAAACGTTCAACCTCAGATGACTCATACGAGAGAAAGAATTGGGAATCAAGGCCAAATAAGAACCAAGAACTCACTGTTGTGATTCATCTGCAATTGACGGAGTCTGATTCGGACGAACGGTGACAGATCGGTGGCTCAGAGAAGAATTGGCCTCCACAGATGCTCTAGAAGGAAATAGGTGGAGAAGAAGACGTTTATGAGCATTAGGAACGACCCCAGCCTGATTAATGAAATAAAAATAAAGTACACAGTGTGTACTTTTAGAGTACACGGCGTGTACTAGGACTTTCCGTACCCCGCCAAAATCGGCATCCACGTCACCCCTACACACCATGTGTGTGGACCAGGCATGGCCAACACATGACTTCAAGCTAGAAAAGAGTACGTGGCGTGTACTCAGAAAGTACACAGCGTGTACTTCAAAAATTTCCAAAAACATTATTTTTACCAGAAACCCCAGAAGAAGGAAATACATACCTCAAACAATGATCTGAGTTCTTACAGAAAGGTGTGGTGAAATCATTTGGAACTACTTCTGGAGATGTTGGGCCATAAAATGAAGTTGTATTAGGTAATTTGTTTGTTTTTTCAAATTATTCGAATGTGATTCTGATTCAGGGTCTACTCATTCTTTCATCTTTGAAAATTTTTCTAGTAAATAGGGAATTCCATCTCAAGAAATGACTCATGCACTTGTGGTAAAAACACTCAGGGGAAATGATGAGGCAAAAAGAATTTAGAAGAAACTTCCTACCCTTATCCGTGGAAAGAACCTACTTGAAAACCTTATTGGTTTACCTCTAGTACAGATTGATGTTATCCTTGGTATGGATTGGATCTCTATTTACCATGTTAAGATTGGTTTTAGAGCTCAAGTAGTTTCTTTTCAGAAATACATTCAGTTTGTGTACAAGAATGAACCCTTACTGTTGATAACATATCAAGAGGCTGATAAATTTGTAGACGATAGAAATGAATGTTACCTTGCAAATATTGTTGAAAACAAAGGAACTATTCAGATTAATGATGTGCCAGTGGTAAATGAGTATCCTAATGTTTTTACTGATAAGTTTCCTGGAATAATACTAGATCAGGAAGTTGAATTTAATATTGACTTAGTTCATGATGCTATGCCAATTTCAAAACCCCCTTATCATATGCCTCAAATTGAACATTTAGAGTTGAAGGAGAAATTGCAAGATTTATTAGATAAAGGTTTAATTCGACCTAGCACATCACCATGGGGTGCTCTTGTCTTATTTTTTAAAAACAAACATGGTTCACTGAGACTTTTCATTGATTATAGAGCCTTGAATAAGATCATTGTTAAGAACAAATATCATTTGCCTCATATCGATGATTTGTTTGATCAGCTCCAGGGAGCTCAGTTTTTTTCAAAGATTAACCTGAGACTGGGGTACCATCAGTAGAAGGTAAAGGAAGAAGATGTTCCGAAGACTACATTTCGTTCAAGATAGGGCCATTATGAATTTGTAGTAATGCCTTTTGGGTTAACCAATGCACCTGATGTATTCATGGACCTTATGAATAGAATTTTCCATGATTTCTTGGATATGTTTTTGGTTGTTTTCAGTGATGATATTTTGGTGTTATCTAAAAATAATGAGGAGAATGATAGTCATTTAAGGGTTATTTTTCAAACCATAAAAGAAAAGAAATTGTATAGGAAATTCATCAAGTGTGAGTTTTGGTTGCAACAAATTTTTTTCGTGGTCAGATTGTTTCTAAATATGGAATAACTGTTGATCATGAAAAAAATGGTTGTTTAAGAATGTCCAAGACCCACAAATGTAACCTAGATACATAGTTTTCTTGGTTTGGCAGGCTATTACCGAAGGTTTGTTGGATTTTTTTTATGGTTATCTAGTCCAATGACTAAGCTAACTCGGAAGGGTGTTAATTTCATCTGGAAAAAAGAATGTGATGATTGTTTTCAAGAATTGAAAAGAAGATTGGTGAATGCTCTAGTTTTGGCACTACCATCCATGAATGGTGAGTTTTTTATCGACATTGATGATTCATTGAATGTACATGGTTATGTCCTAATGCAGAATGATTAGGTAATTTCTTATGCTTCACGTTAGATTAAAACTCATGAGGTAAATTACCCTACACATGATTTGGAAATATCTGCTATTGTTTTCACTTTAAAAATTTGTAGGCATCATTTGTATGGTGTAAATTTTTAATTATATACTGATCAAAAATGTTTAAAGTATATATTCACTAAGAAAGAATTGAACATGAGACAGAGGATATGACTATAATTAATCAATAATTATGATTGTAAAATTCATTACCATCTGTGAAAATCAAATAAAGTGGGTGATGCTTAGAGTCAAAAAATTAATTCTTTGTTAACAATGTTATGTTTGGAACGTGATCCTTTGGTAAAGGATTTGATGAACCTTGGCATAGAAGTTTTTGGTGTAGGATGTTCTTCTGTTTTGTTTCATGTATCAGTGAAATATTCCCTATCAGACAAAATTATGCAAGCTTAGAAGCAAGACATTGAGTTGTAGAAAAAGGTAGAGCTGGTTCAGAAAGGTATGTTAAATGAATTCAACATTGATAATAATCGTGTTTTGAGATTTGGGAATAGATTTTGTGTGCATTGTGATTCATGTTGAAGAGAGAGTTGTTATGTGAAGGTCATAGTTCACCGTTTTCAGTTCATCCTGATAGTACTAAGATGTATAGAGATATTTGGGAGTATTACTAGTGGGATGGAATGAAAAGAGATATTTCTGATTTTACTATGAATTATTTGACTTTTCAACAGGTTAAAGCAGAGCGGCAGTCACCAAAAGAGATGCTTTAGCCTTTACCTGTGCTAGAGTGGAAATGGGAGAATATATCATGTACTTCATTGTGGGATTTCCGAAGACACCTCGAGGTAATAATTCAATCTGGGTTATTGTATATTTCTTGACTAAATCTGATCATTTACTTGCTATACGAGATACTTTTTCCCTAGATCAAGTTTCTCGTTTGTATATTAAATAGGTAGTCATTTTACATGGAGTTGTCCTCTCCATTGTATCTGATCGTGATCCCAGGAGTACATCTAACTTTTGAAAAGGCCTTCAGAAGTCGTTGGGTACTGAAATAAATTTTTTGTACAGCTTTTAATCCTCAATCAGATGGGAAGTTAGAACGAACAATTCAGACATTGAAGGATGTGCTATGTTCTTGTTTGATGGACTATTAGGGATTTAGGGACAAACATCTTTCTTTGGTTGAGTTTTCTTATGATAATAGTCTTCATTATAGTATACAGATGACACTATTTGAGGCATTATATGGGAAGCATTGTCAAAATCCATCTTTTTGGGATGAAGTAGGTGAAAGGAAGTTGATGGGACCAAAAATGGTAGAAGAGTTGGTAGAAAAAATTCAGCTGATATAGAAACACATGAGAACAACTCAGTGTAGGCAGAAAAGTTATGCGGACAATCGGAGGAAGGATCTCTCTTTTGAGGTAGGTGATCATGTCTTCCTCAAAGGTTCACCATGGAAAAGTGTTATGCAATTTGGTAAAATAGGAATGTTGAGTGCAAGGTTCATTGGACCATATTATACTCTAGAGAGAGTTTGATCAGTTGCGTATCAAGTGGATTTACCTCTGAGTTTTTCTCAAGTACATAATGTTTTTCATGTTTCAATGTTAAGGAAGTACATGCCAAATCCATCTCATGTTTTGAGTCTAGAGGTAGTTCATCTGGAAGAGAATATATCTTATGAGGAACAACTGGTCCATATTTTTGATCACATGGAGCACGAATTGCGGAACAAGGTGATTCATCTAGTAAATGATTTGTGAAAAAAACACATGATTAAAAAGGCAACATGAGAATCTAAAATGCAATGAGGGATAAATACCCGCAGTTATTCGATAAGTTAATAAATTGCGGGGACACAATTTTCTAAGGGGGGGGGGAAGGATGTAATATCCCAAGAAAGTAAGGAATTATGTATTTTCATATCTATGCCTATTTATTAATTAGACAATGTTTTAGAGGCTTAAAATGAGAATAAATATAATCCTAATCATAGAATACTCTAATATTTTTAGAAGATTGTTTTACCGTCTACTGATGGAAACCATTTTTGAAATCAATCTTTTGAAAATTTTACCATCTCTATTTTTCAAAATAAACTTATTCGGTAGAATCAGGGAATTGAGAATTACTTTGGATAAAATTTTGGTATTTTTTTAACAATGCTCATTTTTAATGGATAGTAAAAACTACTGCATTTTAATTCAAAACTACTTTTTCATATAATTGAATTTTATTGCTAGATTATCTTTTAAATTATATTTAAAATTTAATTAGAATATATATTTACCATTAAATCCAATTTTGGTCATTATAACTAATTTCACTTTGAATTTGGACATAAACAAGTGTCAAACTTTTGATAGATTTCGTTTCAAAAAAACCAGCAATTTGTTTTGACAACGGGAATTATTTTCAAATTAATAACTGAAATTTCTATGTTTGTAATATGGTAAAATGGATTCCATATTTGGAATCTGATTTTCCAAATTATTTAATTAAGACTCTTTTGTTTTTGGACATTATAAATAGTAACGACGGTAATTATCATTAATTATCGTGATTAATTAGTCATCGGGTAGTTAAGGGTAATAAACTAATATCATAATAATATAAAATGACCCCAAAATGTGTCCTAATGATACTGGTTGTGTCATGCCTGACCCTGGGATTCCTTGATCGAAACTTTGGGACCCCATGGAATCACTTTTGTGTGATAGTGACATTTTATCATTTTATTTTTAAAGGAAGTTAAATATAACAAAAGTATGTAACACCTAAGCAAACCTATTTTAGTATTGTCTGTGTAAACTATCTCTTAGACTATAAATAGTCATTGGAAAGATAAAAATATTTCCTACATCATAGTATTTGTTTTATAATTTTTAGACATTAAATAATTTAATTTATCTATGACACCATGATGTTGCAGCGATTACCTGATTACTGAATGATTTAAATAAAATGAACATATAATGTTAAATCTAAGACTTACACTTGTCAAAATCCTATTGGATGGGTGGATTTAGAACCCTTATCACCTTATCATCAAAATATATCTTTGTGGGACCTTTAAAATCCGAAACACATTTTATAATAATGTATCATTTCATGACTTTCCAAGAGTGCCCCTCCTCCCTCTTATAAAAGGCCCCCACTTCTACCCCCTTACCCACACCTCTCAAGCCATTGGATCGACAAAAATCTGCTCATTTTATCTCTCCACATCACTCTCTTAATCTTAGAAGCCTTACCTTGGGAATAAATCACTTCAAGAAACCATTTTGGTTCAAACCAAGGGGAGTTACCCGATTTAAAGGTAATGTATTCTCTTATGTTCTTTTGTGTTATTTTTCTTCTACAACCCACTAAACTCATTTTATTCGTTTCTTTTCTAACCAAAAAAATATCTTCAATATACTAGGATGTTTTTATGAGAAGCATTTGATTTACACTTACACACACTATCATCTAATGGTAAAATAACATACTGTTTCTGTGAGTGGCGAATTACTGCCTCACGAAACGATGAGTGTTCAATATTCTATTAACACATTTCATGGTGGCCATTAAGACGTAACTATATTTATATATGATATATATTCTTTTTATGTTTTCCTTATGCTTCTGTATTTTTCATTTATTTCATACCTTTATGGATTCCATTATGGGTAAGCGCGATAATTTCATTTCAGGAAGTGCGGACTACCGCCCCCTCAAAGTGATTTGAATCGTTAATGTAATATGTGGGACGTATAAAGAATGGAGTTAATGATATTATATGTGATATTATACTGGAATTATAATATACCTTTATATTATTATGATTTTAGTCCATTAAATATGAAATAGAAATGAAAGTAGCATTCATGCTTACGTACAGCTTACCGTCTCCATGAACGGTGCATTTCATTTGTTACCTCTAAATGTTATGTAATATTATTAATGCATGTATATGCTGGATATATATGATATATTTGATATCTACATCATGAATATAAGTCTGGATATAATGGATATTTTTCCACATGAACAACTTGTAATTATAAGATGTTTATTTTTGACTCAAGTATCAAAGATCGACAAAACGACCATTATTATCTTAAATAGTTACATAATGTTCATAATGTGGTAATAAGTGATATAAAAGGAATAATTAACATAAAAAAGGATTTTAAGAATGTATAAATTAACTCTAATTTATTATTAAAGAGATTAAAGAACGATCGAGTCAATTCGGACATGAGGTAAGGAACTTCCTCTCAATGTCCATTCATTAAGGCATATTTTGTTTTACAAACAACTTTCTTTCATACGATGTATAGAACTCTTTTAATTTTAATTTTATTCAAAAGGAATCTTTTTATGTGAATCATTTTACTAAATGACAAAACAGAATGTTCTTTTCTTACGTATGCGGCGACAACGACTTCTCTGCCACCGTGACCGTTATTTGATTTTCTACTTCCTCTACAAGCCATAAATTTTTTATTAAATGAAAAATAAATACCACATTTTAATTTTCATTTATTTTTCTATTGAAAATTGTTTTGATAAATTTTTGATTATATCAATATGTTTTTGATATCTTGTAATTGAAATGTGGAAATGTTATGTTTCCTTTATGCATGTTTTATTTCATACGATTATGTTATGGTTCTTGGGCATTATTTATGAAGACAGGTGGTTCCATGGTAAACTAAAGGTAGGTGAGCCCGTGGTAGCTCTCCAATGCATTGGGTAACGCGAAGGAGTTAAATTCTAAGGTTTCTCTGAAGAGATTTAGGGAATATGTTGTGATGGGTCTTCCAAACGTAACCATAAGGGTTACTCCCTATGTAAGAGTGTTATTAATGCCTCAAGTTACCTTTATGTCTTCTGTTTTTTATGAGTTATTAATATACCTTATTATTTCATGATGTATGTTAATGTGCTTATATTATATTGAATAAAGTATGATTTCATTGCTTATTATGTATACATGGACTAAGGTTTTCTTTCCGTATTTTTATATCACTTACTGAGCTTTTTATGCTCATCCCATGTTTTTGAAATGTTTTTCACAAGTCAAGGGAAAGGTACATGATGTGATGATAGTGTTGAGGATGTTTCAAGAAAGAATCCATGTTTTATTTTAAATATGTCTCCATTGATGGGAAAAATGAATAATGTCTTTTATATGACACCCTTGATGAAATGTGGAATGTAATGCATGATTTATGATCTAATTCTCTAATACTCTAAACCTGAAAATATCCTCAACGTGTATTCTTAAAATAACTCATTATTAAGTAATGTTTAAGACTGAGGACATATAATAACTTCCTGGCACCATACTGACTCCCACTAAACTGGGATCCCCACACTGCTAACCTTGTCTCATGGTGTCATCCCATAAAGATCTGGTCCGCATGGGTACTCGTGTCTGATGTCTGTCGAAATCTCCACTACTTTGGGTCAACTTGTGGTTCAATAAATCAGCATCTAATCATCCAAGAAGATCTCCACAGTAATTTCTTAATATATCTCCCCTTCATGGGTAGGGATGCAGAGAGACAACACTGATGCCATTTTCTCACGGCAGAGTCCTAACTCAATGGCTCCCACTCTGAAGAAAGGGTCTCACACCATGTATGTGGGGTGGAGATATAGCTTGATGAACCTTTTTGAGTTCTCTGCTAGCATCATGATTATCTGATGTAGGTGAAGTTTCTCTATAATTCACACAGAGCACATGGTCGTGGGAAAAAACTCTTCACAGACAAGCTGCTTGAAGTCTTCCTGGGTAAGGGTAAACTCGTCATTTGTCAGGGTGCTCACGCTCAACCATCTCCCTTACATGAACTATAGAAGGCTCACAAGCAAGATCTATATCTGGTCAGGTTTTTTCCTTACTATGTGGAAGAATCATGTCCTAGCCTCCAGGCAGTCCTCAGTGACCTGAGGATATTTATCTCCCCTATACCTGGAAGGTCTCTGTCTCTAAAACTCATTAGGGAACTAATCCTAAGAAAATATACTATAGGAACTGCCGATGTAGGTGTTGAACACCTGGGGGTGGTAGCATAGGTGCATCATCCATTGGGGCCATCCCAAAAATTGGTCCCTTAACGGACGACTCTTCACTAGGTGGGACATCCTCACAACCTGGTATCGTGATCCTGACTGGTTTCCAAATGGAGGAATCCTGAAATATATCAAGATGTACCACTATTAGAAGGGTATACCTAGTGATATGTATTTTATTCAAAATAACATAAAGATAATCTATTTCAACCAATTTTTTCATTTATTTATCTAAAATGAAGATTTCATGGTCCTGGTGTATTGAAACGTCAACCGCCTCACTAAGACTGGACTACCTAAATCTGAATGTCGAACTCGCAACACATAACAATGTTACCTCAAGACAAAACAATAGACTCCCCATATTTGTGGTAGGATCTACCATCTTCTAATACACTTTTTTCATGAACTTTTATATGAGTAACTTTCCATAAATACCATAATAAATCCTCCCAAATGCCAGGGGATAGCGACGAGTTACGATGTCGTCCACCAGAAAGTGGGAGGCTTTTACTTGAGTACCTATATGCACACACGCACCCAACCACATCCCAACACTGTAAATTAGGTAAAACAAGTATACTAAAATAATGTTGAGTACAAAATACAACTAAAATAATGTTGGATAGAATTGATCCAAACAGAAGAACTGAAACATCAAAGTACAAAAAGGATCTTTGATGGCTATACATGGAAAACCCCGCCTTAACGAGAATGTAGTGAATATAATGAAAGATGAAGTAGTATGTCCTGTATTTCTAGTTTTATCAGGATACACCTTTTCCATGGAAACCCATTCCACTATCATAGTTCCTGGAAGTATGATACCCCTGAGCAACTCTGTCAAAATGTTGATCATATGCACCGGACATAACACATGTAGGTGAAGCCTATACTTGGGTGAGTATAACAATACTCAGTAGGGACTGAAAAACAAATGAAAATACCACACAATAATACTCAATTAGAAGAACTATTTACAAAAAATATGTAACTATATATAAATTTAATTTTGAGATTGTAGCATCATCATTCATATCATCGAACTACTCATCTGATAGAGAACTCCTCCATAATTGAGTATAGTGGGCCTACCAGGTAACACAGAACCACATCCCACTAAACTTGGACAACTATGGAACACATATCTGATTAGTATCAAGGGTCTACTAGGTCACAGAGAGACACTACCCACCATGCGCCTTCCAGGTCCCACAGACCCACATCTCACCATGGCCGAACTGAGGTACTCTTCTTGTCGAGTACCATGGGTCTGTCGGGTCATACAGAGTCGCACCCCCACCATGGTTATGTCGAGTCACACTAACTTTCTTCCCTCATTTCCTGAACTGAGGTACTCCAATTTTCATGTAACATGGGTCTATGGGACCACACAGAGCCACTCCCCACTATTGGCCAACCAGGTCACACATAGGTGCATCCCACACGGTTGTCATTGAGAAGTCATCAAGTCTTAGCCAACCATAGGGTTAGGTATGTCTCACTCTTGAGAGAACCACTCCATAAGACATTCATCACATCTTTGTGTCCATTAAATTCATCAAAATGAATTCCAAAATATCTGCCTCATCAAGAGGTTCCCCACTCCACAAACGACTCTGCAATAGGATGCTTGTTTTGCAATATACTAGTAATATAATAACATGGGGATAGTTACGGCGGGACCCGGTTGGGCCGACCCAATTAAACCTGCCCTAGGGGCCAACATAACTCATATTAATTTGACAGACACAACCTGACCCAGTTTGGGACAGATTCAGTCTGGTCTAGTCTGGCCAAGGGGCCAGGCCCAATAAGCCTCACTGGACCCATACCGGTTTGGATGAGGTTCCTACCCGCCGGGTCTCATAGTGACTCGGTCAAGTCCGTCCCACCCATAAGGGTGTGGTTATGTCCCTCTTGCATTGGTCTGGACCACATGAAATAGGAAAACTATCATAGTGGAGGACACATTTTACATCGCTTAGTTGGGACGTTCCAACAGGTAGTGTCCGGCTTCCTCTGCCCTATAGGATGCTGCCGACCTTCCTCCTCCAGCCACGTCCGATAGACAGTATCTTGTCCAGCCAATCATAGTGGCATGGACACATGAAGAACCATTCTTTTGGATCCATCCTTGCACCACAACTGTCACCCCCATGACCGGTAGGTCGCGACCACTTACCGACACGGCCTGCCGACGGGTGTGCCGCCATCCTCTAGCATGACCGATGAGGTATGCCTGCCTTAGCTACTGTTGTAGTGCAAGTATGAGATGACCACATCATGTGGCTGTCATGATCTGGCCACCAACACTGGTCTCCAGCACTGCCAAGCCAGTGGTGCCGTGCTGGCGACACATTCTTCCAGCCAACGTAGTCTCTCCAGGGATCTTTTTTCAGATCTGTCTTCGCCTACGGGCCTCTCAGGTCAACGTTATCCTTGATCATACTCCGAAATCAAATTTTTTCCACTTTGGTAATGTAGCCACCAAGAACGCATGAGAAGAGGTGCTCAGTCCTTAATCTGGTTGGCCCAAGCCCTCCGCGTTAGAATATTAATTCTTATAGGGAGGTTCGGGGATTAATGTTCTATCATTTCATGCAATGATTGAACCCTGAATAATAAGTACCCAAGGAATGTCACCCTCCCGCATAAATGCACGAATTACAGATCAACATGTTAAGGTTGATCTACGTTCGTCATTTCTAGAAAAATAAATGTGGGGAAGAACATTGATTAAAAAAAAGCAGAACCTATTTCACGTTAGATTCCAAATCGCTCATCAATGAGAGTTTATGGTGTGGACATCGTCACTTCTAGCTCTATTCATCGAGGATGTGTCTAAGACGATAAAGTATCATTGTAGTTCTTCAACATTATTTATTGGAGAGAAATTACATTTTGGATTCTTCAAAGACATTCAAAGGATTAATTATTATTTTATCCCATGTTCCAAATAATTAAAATATCCATGACACAATGTTCCAGTTACGATGTGATTTCGTTTCATGAAGATTATTAATTTATAAATCATCATCACTGTTACACTTCCATTATCTCATCATTAGAATTCTTGATACGATCTATCAACGATCCTTGTTAATGCACCCTGTTTCAACATTTTTACTATAATGTATCATTGTCATCCGCATATCAAGGGACTATAAAAAAAAATATAAACTAACATTTTATGTTATATTATTATTTTTCATGAAACATTTGAAAATAATGCTGTCTATTTGGCCCTTTTTAGCTGAATTTAACTTCATTGAAAGTGAATCCTAGTGTTCTAAATTCAAAACTTCCCTCAAGTTATCAATCTGAGAACTAGTTAAAAATATAGAAATACCCACTCATGAATTTACTAAATGTGTTTATAAAATGTTCAGAATTCGGCTCTAGGCTTTCCAGGCCTCCAAATCACATGTCATCAGAGCGCATTGTCTTAAAATAGTTATACATAATAAAACAGTACACAGAATTTTAGATACATTGCATAAATTACATGAAATAGTCATTTATTATCAATGAGAGTGTACAATAAAATGTGTATGATAATATTTTAAATATTAATTATATTATAGGTTCACCATGGATTAAAAAAGAATAATGATCTTTGTGGAATTATTATTATGTAAACCCATGTTAGAAGAAAATTCCCTATAGGTAATCCCATTTTATCAATGAAAATACAAGTACATTAATTGAAGAAAGGAAGCTATTAAAAAAAGAATTTCTGCCATCAACCAAAATCCAAATGCCAAAAATAATGTTTAGTCATGAGAAGAAAAGATAAAATTAATAATAAAATTTATATAAATCATTTTCACATCTTTCAATGTCTTCATTAATAAAAATAATCTTTTTGGAGTGCTCCATAATTTTGTTAAGTAATGTAGTTTAATTACAACAAATTATGAGACATAGATTGGAATAATTAATTTTTGTTCATTTTTTATCATATGAGGGTGTGGTGACCCACCATCAATTTACACCCCTTAAAGAATGTTATATCATTAAGTATATTCAAATATTCTAGACTTTTCTATATTCATTTTGATATTAAATATCAACAAATTTAAAGTTATTCAGATGTGTTATTAACCCCTTCGATATCCTAGTGGGATACCATGCCCTATTTCTTCGAAATACATGTGGATTCAACCCCAATGACTTCATGATTTGGAATCATTTCTTGAACTACCATCAGATGGAAATATTTAACAAAAGATATATCCCCTCTCAGAATGCTCTCAAGAATACAGGGTGATCCTCTCATCCAAAATTGCAATTATATATAGAACTATCGAAATGTAATATTTCTATAATGGATTAGATTATGATCAGGGGAAAATGATGAAGTTGGTCAAATCTTTTTTGCAACCAGCCAGTGATTTCTATTCTGATATTTGGATGTTTCTAAATCTTAATTTTATATCTTAAAAAGGTTTCTACACATGAATCTTCTTTGTACATTGATGGTACACTAAGAAATGGTAAACATATTCATCTAAGAAATATTAATTTCATCTCCATGAAATTTATAAATTATATTAATAAATTATAAACTATATTGGAGGATCTTGTGTCCTTTGTTCTGATTTTCATGTTATTTAATAATTGAATTAATTCATTAGTCTTGACAAACTATTTTCATTTACAACCCGAATTATTAATTAATTTTGAAAAAAATATGAGTAGGATACATCCAAATAAAATCATTCTTTCTATTAATACCTTCAGTCCATCAAGCATGTTTTTTGATCAATAAATGGGATCTCCTTTGTTGACTTTGTTTGCATCCCAATTCCTTTCCTTTGGTGTTCCGACTCAAAATAGTGATGTATTATGGAATCCTTGGATATGGAATATGTTTAACAAGAGTTTTCTTTATAATGTGTGAGGTGTTACTAAATTTTTTGATTAAGATATTTTTAGTGATGGGAAAAAATATTTAGCAGAAGAAATTTTTTTTTTATCACAAAATGTATGTGTAACCATGTATGACAATGGTGTCCATTAAGTGGTGGTGCAAAAACAAATGTGTTAGGAGAAGTTATAGATATGATGAATGGTATATAGTATGATAATATTATTATTTATGATAAATGATTATGTAATAATATAAATATAAAAATATTTGGCTTCACTCCACTTTGGAAGGAAAGGGTGGTGGGATCCATGTAGATATTGAAAATCGGCATCACAATGGACAACTTGATCAAGTATATTAGGAATTTTGGAAATATCCAAAAATAGAGGAATATTTATTTGTAATATTCCCATACTCTAATACCCATTCATATTTCATTCCATCTATTCCAAAAATGTTTAAATAATCACACTTGGTAATGTAGGCCAATTGTGTTTTTCAAAATAATATAAGAGTAATTAACAAATGAAACATATCTAAATGATTTTTAAATGTGTGATAAAGTTACCACAAATAATAATATTTATTTATATGTTGCAGTTGGTTAAAAAATACAATAAAAACAATATGTCCATATAGAATATGTACTCTTAACAAAAATTGGTGGATGTAAAATGTATCTGCATTTGGCTTAACCAGACATAGGAATCAAAATATTTAAAAAATCATGAGTAATAGATTTATGAATAATATTTTAATGAAAATATTTCTTTATTAATATTGATATTGGAATAATTATGTATGTTCAATTTGTTTAAAATGGTTTTCATCCGCCATTATTGGCCAATATCCATACATGGATCTAAAATAGAGACCATAAAATCTTGTGAACATAAAAATTTTAGTCTTTAAATTCACATCCCCATTCCATAACTATATTGAGTATTACTATGTTATTTTTTATCATTCATAAACATGATATCATACATGTTATTTTTATTTATATAAATAAATTATTAGGTCTAATATGTATAACATTCCTCTTATATCATGACTATATAATCCAAATGTTTAATTTTCTCATCATATATATGATGGAATTTTGTGTGGTCATTTAATAAACATTGTAAAATAAGAGACTCCAAATATTTTCAATCTATATTTATCTAGTCCAACAATATTAACAACTAGAACATAATGTGTTATACCGTAACTATAACATGTTCTTTATTTTACTAATAGATGAAAAACACATGATAAATTTCACTCTATAAATAACTAAAAACTTCAATGTAAAATAAAAAGCACCAAATATCATATCCTGAAATCCATTATGACTTAATATTAATTGATGAAATGTTAATAACCACTTGAACACAAAAAACATTTATTCATGTTTTTAATTTTCAGGAATCAATTTCATTGATTGATATTTATGGGAATAAATTAGAAAAAATTGATGTGATATATGAAAGTGAAATCTCATATTACAGGGACCATCATATAATACATTGGTATCCCACTATAGGATATAATATAGGTATTATCATGTCTTTATCTCTAGTTATTATATATGGGTATACAAAATATAATATTCCTAATTTTAGTTTATCTCAAACCATGTCGTACAAACAGATAATTATAACACAGACAGAAACCAAAAAATCACAAATCATAATGAATCCATCCAAATATCCTTTTTTATCCATTCATTAAACTATATATATTTTTAATGCACATGTGCTTCAATAAATAACCCTAATATAAATACATAAATGTAAAACACTACGATTTATTTTATGATTTAAAATAAATATGATACCTGAATTTCAAAAATGATTGAAAATAGTTTTATTGAGGAAACAATCCCTAGAACTGAAGAAAATAAGGGCTCTTGTGTAATATTATAAAAACATACTCATATCTCTACATGAACATGACCACTATAGGATATATAATAATCATATTATTTATACCAATATAAAAATATTTCCTATGTCATCAAGTGATGTGTAGACATGGAAACATAACTTGTATATAGTATATATCAACCATGTGTGATTCATTGCAATATTCTATCCGTGTTTATGAAAACACACATGTATATTTTCAAAAATATAGGCACATTACATGTTCCATTTCAAAGTAGTTAAACAAATCACATTTATGTCAATAATGTGTGGAACTAAATTTCATAAATTTAATTCAATAGTGGGCTTGGATTTATAATCTAATCATATTAGTTGAATGATTCCTTCATGAATGTGCTCTAATGGAAGAAATGACTAAAAAAACCAACCACCACAGATTAGATAACACTCAATTATTTCATAATAAATGTATCAATGTTTCTGGATTCTCATTATATGTATCCTAACAACATAATTTACATTGTATTGATATTATATATACATAACTATGAATATTGATGAATTTTTGGAAATCTCAGAAATAATGACTGGATGGTCAATAAATTTACTAAGATTTGACTTATTATCAAATCATTGTATTCATTAAATTTTCAATATAATAATTTATATTGAGGAAAATATTTAAATAATTGTAATGTAGACATATAATTACAACCCATAATACTATAAAAAAACATTATGTTAAGGATAAACTCTGAATTCCGCTTTAACGTGATAATATCCTTCAATAGTTCTTATAAAATAATTACTTCACAAACGAATAAAAGATAAATTGAGATTTAAATTATTTTATTATAATCATACATTATACCAATATCACATTATATATTTATTTAATTTATTTTTCTATATTCGACATGATCATCATGCTTCTACTACCATAATGGATTCATTACTTGTTCTACTACATTGTCTCTTATAGCCACGAGATAGATCTTATCGTCTCCCCACACAAAGATCTTTAATATGAGGTTGTATATTAAATGGATGTGTCTAGTTATTTATTGAAAAAATTATTTCTTGTATTGTGAAATGAATATATTGTTGTCATATAAAATCGATATTTATTCATCGATTGTAATAAATACTATATCTTCCGAAATTAAATTATTGATTTCAATTTCATCCTTTATAACATATTATGTAGTTATGTACTCCACCATTATTATTGACCTCTATAAGGTATATTTTTGTATATCTTCAATTTAAAAACTCTAATGTTTATAATTATAAATAATCTTGATTGATATATCATACTTTTTTACAATAGGATACTAACATCAATGTACTCAATTTTTAAGAACAGTTTATCTTGTATAAAGTGTAAGAACATGTCCATAATTATTTAGAGGTACATATGGATTTAAATTATTGAAATAAAATGACTCGGTAGGATTGATTATAGGTATACAATATATTAATAGATAATATCAATGTCAGTTTGGATGTGCAATATATTATTAATGATATCTCCCCTAGTAAATGTATATGAAATTATATCCATTATTTCTTAATCGGTTAACATATCTTGATTATTCATAATATTTGTTTCAATAAACACTATTAATGGCCCCATTTTTGGTATTTATATGATAAAAACTTTAATGTAATAATTTTATAAATATTTTTTATTTATTCCAAGAATCATATTAGATCTATATTTATATATCTCTATACCTTGTTTATATCTTGATTCACCCATTTATTTTATATAGAATACAATTCGCAATAAATTATTATAGGATTTTAATGATATAATATCGTCTCTAATAAGGTATATTCCATATTACTAAGGTATTAGAAATACACTACACTCTCAGAAATATTCAAATATATTGATGATTAATCAACATCCATGATGAAACCACACACTTTGATCATGTAATAAAATAGGATATTTTAACTATGATAAGAATTTGTAAATGAATTAATAGAGCATTATAGGATATGTACCATAAAAGACTAATATGTTACAATTTTTCTATTATATCATATAAATGTCCATTAACAAAATATCATTAATGAAAGTGGATTTACAGTCCATTAGAGATATCTCATAACCATAGAACATGTTATGGAAAGAAATATTTGAATGAACATTATAATTGTAATAGTTTTAACAGATTCATCATAGTTAATTATTGGATTTTTTAAACCTTTCCAACAAATAATTATATATCAGTAAAAACTCAACCTTACATGTTAGTTTTTAATGAAAATCATAGTTTCATGTTGTGGTATTCACCCCTTTCAGGATATCCACCATTTTATAAATATGGTTTTTGTATATGGAATTTCTTTATTATTATATGAATCATAAAATTTTCATAGAATCAGATAACACATTAGTATCCTATAGGATAGTAAAGTTATATCATCTAAACATTACATCCTTAACATTTCCACAAAAAATTCATGTCTCTTGGTCTCTAAAAAGAACCTATAAAACAATTGAGGCTTTTTTAAATTCATATGTCACTTTTCCATGCTATTTATAGAATCTTCTCAACTACCATCTCATGTATATTTGGGTTTATTTTTCATGAGCCTTTCTATGTTAAAAGTTCCTCCAATTAACTTTTCACCATATATATTTAATCTCATTGAATATATATATTTGGGACATAAAAATATTTATATTGTATTATAGATATAATATCCCATTGCTACAATAAGATGAAAAAAATAAGAAATTTTCAATCTTATTTTTATGCTTATTAAAATCAAATAATAATATATGTTATTTTAAAAACCTAATTATTAATAATAAATATATATGTTCTAAATTCTATGTCTCATTGGATATAAAAATGAATTATTTATTAAGAATTTTTTTTAGGAATAATATATTCTCCGTAGCATAACCAAAAAAATGTAATTGGATGGAAACACTAAATTATCATAGATAAAACGATTTCCTACTGTATATTATCTCACCACATTGAGACACTATTCCACTATAGTGATCAGTGATAAGTTACTTATGAAAGAATTTTTTAGTGTGTGAGATGATTGGTGAATTCAAAATTCAAGTACTCACAACTTGAATCTATTTTTAGAATCATAAAACATATTACCATTGATATCACATTTTTTTCTTAAAGTAATTGAAAATTTTAAAATATTCATATTTATACCTTATTAGGAACACATAATTATATCGACTAAATTCATTAGTAATGATAAAAATGTACCTAAAACCCCCAATAATTTTTTATACTCACTATTCTAGAAGAATCTCTATGAATTGGATTAAATTGTCCATTATAATTTTCAATCTTTTCCTCTAAATAGTGATTCAGTCACCTTTCCTATTAATACTTTTTTTACTTGCATAAAATTTCCAATAGTCGATTTAGTAAAACAATTTATTTTTATATATTATTTTAACATTTTTATTGATTATATTCTCAAAATGATAATGAAAATCGAGGGTGTTATTTGAATAAATTTTAATCTTATTATGCTGATTTATAAGGAAAGAATTATTCATATCCATATGGTATAATGAATTTTCAATTTTATAAATTCAATAAAAAAATACATTCCTTTATATAAATAATATGTTCTTTATAATGAAATAATATCCTATGTTATGGGAAAAAGGTAATGAAATGTAATTTCAATTTTTGGTTGGACCAAATAAAATATTATCTAACATCATAACTAATCACCTATGTTTAATTACGTCATTTGTTCTGGAATCCAATGTAGTAATTCATACTTAAATTACAACTAGATTAATCATTTAAAAAAATTCCAATCGACTCATATCTTCGTCTTTATGTTTTTCATCAATAATGTCTATTGAATCATAGTATCCAAAACCAATGAGTATTGTTTTTGGAAAAATTAATCTCTATAATGTTTATATTTCTTTTTTTAGTCTTGTTGAATTTGAGAAAAATTAATCACCTTATACAAAAATATCGAAATATTTTATAGTCCATACCTATAATATATCTCAAAATGATTACATTTATTGATTATATAGATTTAAATGAAGAAAAATATAATTGTATGTATCAAGTTTTTTATATGTTATTCATCAAATTTTACTAATTTCACCCCCCCTACAAAATATGATCACATACATGATATCTATTTATTTACCCAATATCTATATTTCACTTGGTTTTAGGTCACATTAATATTTATCCCGATATATTTCAATTAAGGTAGGAATTTATTCTAGTTACACCAGTTATGAATTGTGAATAACATATTGGATTACCCGTTTCATTATCCATGATATGAAAAAAACAATATTCATATGTTCACCAAATTCAATTATGTTATCTTAACAATGTTTAACGAAATGAAAATTTTAGGAGTTGGAATCCAATATTTTTTGTGAAAACCATTATATGATTTTATTACAATAGTTATGTTATAAGAACCTTAATTTAATATATCCAACCCAGTTGGATGATCAATATATTAATAAATGGATCATGTGTAGGAATGAAACTCTCTTTATTGGAGGGATTTTCATTATTGTGTCATCAATTTTATATACATACATGATTATTAAATTCCCAACCATTACATCCTAATTGAATTTTATTATCCAATGTTTTATTCAATCGTGTACCAATGATCTCATAATCTAGTTTTGGATTCCCTATTCCATCCAACAATTTTTTTTTCACACACTAATAATGTTTAAATATTTACACATGCAAAACATTATATTACTTACCCAAATTTAAAATCTAATCATATTCAATAGTATCCAAAATCATTATATGTATATGGTAAATGATCTCAATTATGAATTATTTGTTATTGATAATCTCTACATGAATAAAAATAGATAAAAATATATTTAACCACCCCCACTAATAGATCATGGTTTAAAAAATGAGGCTTGGTGAATATTTAACCGAAAAACCCACTATACAAGGATTCTTTACACAATGGAGTAGTTGAATCACAATAACTCTAAAACCTAATATATATAAACTTTTTTACAATAACTACTCTTAATTATAATTACAATAGTTAATTATCTAGGACAAGGTTGATGCAAATTTAACATATAGTCATTCAGTGAAATGTAATTCCTGTAATACAAGTGTATTAGAAACAAATCACATAAAAAAATTCACGTTATTATATTTTATAAAATTTTGGTAATCATGATTATATTTTTTTTAATAAATATACATATAAATAATAATTATTCATATATTCTCGAAACAATATATATAAATTTTTACTTTCATATTTAATTTATGAATCCAAATATCATGTATTAAATGAATGCAATTATTAGTTATAATAATTTTACCAATAATAACAAAATCTGTGAAAATATTATAATATTTTACTTTTTTCTATTGGGACAAAACCCTATAGGTATCATTGTAGTGTTATTTGGTTTATTTTGTATGTTGAAAAAGTAGGTATATGTTGTTTTTTGTTGATTTATAGAGATAACTTTTACAATGTAAGTTGAAATGATCCAAAAAAGAATGGATTCTCTAATTTTAGTACATATTTATACTAAGGAAAGAAGCGTGTGAAATATTTTATTGTGCATGGACGATGTGTTTGAGAGTCAATAGCTGAATTTTGTGCATCTATGGAATAGAGATATAACATATGTCAAAATTATTTTACGAGACAAATATGAACTCAAATCCAGATATTCTAATCTCGGGGAATTCCAAATTACACAAAGGACGCCACATATGGATCATTTATAGAGGGTTGGATACGTCATTAAACTGATTGATACCCACTACATTCCGATGTTCATCCATTAGATATAATTAGGGCACTAAATCACATAAAATTTTTGTGAAAAGGGAGTTGTGAAAAATATTGTTTTGTAAAAATTATAGAATTTGTGCACAAATAGTTTTGCATGAAGTAATGATTGAAATATTAGTTGTGCACAATAAATAAAATGTTTCTTTAAGACTACAGGAGGTGCATTCAAAGAGTGCGAATGGTTCTTATGATAAATATTCTAAAAAAACAAGTGACTCAAGAATGTTGTGAGTTTAATGACTTATAAAAAATATTTCACGTGATGTGGTAAAGTTGCACGCATGATAACAAATAGTTTTGTGAATGAAAATGTTATGTGAACCAAATGTGATTCTATAGTAACTTTGTGGGAATTTAATATTCATAAACTGGATTAAAGTGGTAAATAAAGAGACTATACATTCTAAATTGAGTATGTAATATTTATTTATAATGAAGGGACCTACCATTTCATAAATTTTGGGTCAATACCTTCCATATTAAAGTGAAAAGGAAGAGGAAAAAGGTGATCTTTTCCACCATCAATGATAAAAAGTAAGAGACACATGAAGTCACCCTTGGGAATGTAGTGTGCTATCCCTAAACCTTTTAATGTAGTGATTCTAAGAATAGAAGTTTTCCATACCAAATAATTAGTCAGAAATGTGCCTTAGTGTTTTTGATACATTTAATTATTTACATTTTTTTCTCCTTGGATGTAGTCACGTACATGTCAACCAAGTAAAATATGTGTGTCTTTATTATTGATTTAATGTATAAAAAACTATGCAATCATCATAAGTTAATGTTGGAAAGGATAGGATGAACATAATTGTTAATGAGAAAACAATGAATCCCTTATAAAAATGAGACCAAGATCCAATGGGGCACGATGATTTTTTGGAACATAATATCCATACCCATATTCACCTCCCTATGAGGGAATCTAACCCCATTTATAATCGAAGAATTTTTCTAACATTTTATTTAATGATTGATAATAGGTGATTATCACTAGTAATGAAGAAAATAAAATTCATGGTTTGATTGTCATTTAAATAAATCTCATGGTATATTGAATGACATCTCCTATATCACCAATATGACCCAATTCCCTATTAATTAGAATTATCTATCTCAATAACATTATATAATATCCTATACCATTTTCTTAAAAATTGTATTAAAACTATTGTTGTTTATATATCATACCCAATTATATTTTAAAATAAAATGAAATGAAAAATACAAACAAATAAGAATTTTATTTACCATAAACTATAATATGGGATAAAATTGTTTATGATTTGAATTTTCCTGAGAAAATAAGATAAAAAACAAGTTGATATATCGAGTACCAAGGCTCTGATAACAATGATGAAATTTATGTCACTTTCTAAAAAGAATTATAATCGATGAAACAACAAGTTTGCTTGATAAATCTTCACTAAATTTAATAATAATAATATAATGAATTTGTGAAGGTATACCATTGTATAAGATTGGTTAATTTTGTTACTCACAATAGAGTATACTTGATAAATATCAACAAATCAACAACTAAAATTTTCGAATTAATTGGGGAGTACATATACCTTTCAGTAATATATTTTTATGTGAGGATACTGAAATCAATCACAGTAATCTAGTACATTATTTTCAAATATAAATATAGAAATAAATAATTAAAAAAATTATTGATAAAGATTTCATGGAACAATATAATATGAATTGGTGGATCTAATCCCTTTTCAAATCACAATTGAACTAATGAAGAGTTTTATATTATTATAATGATTTCTACTATCTCATATTTTTCATTCCACATTAATTCTCATTTATGAATATACATAACCATTATAAATCATTAAATGAATATGCATGCTTAACCATTTAATTAAAATAAAATTAATTCATATCCAAAAAGAAAATGATAAGAAGACATTTCAGTGATGGATTCATGTGATATGACATGTCATATTCCCTATTATACAATATGATGATATCCAATTATAGGCTATTATAATTGTATTTGGATGAATGTATTTATTTTTATGATTCATTTATGTCATAACATATGATTTCTAATATATTTTTTCATTTCCAGGGTTATTCTTCTGTTCATTAATTGATTATCGTCCAAAAACATTGTTCAATGGTTTTTATTTTTCATGACTGAATTTATCTATTTTTTAACCTACCTATCACATAATTTTGGGTAATAAAAATGGGAATATATAGGCCTTTATATAATATAAATCCACCATCAAAAAATAATTAGGTGATTTGAGGTTACTTTATTATTTCGTTAGGGAAGTGGATAAGGATATACATGTTGAGGATATAGCTGAGGGACCATGTAGTGGGAAATGATCCATATAACCAGCATTTATTACATTGTTATATGGAAGTATGAAAATCAATCCAAAATAGATATATAATGGTTTCAAAGTTAATTTATTTTAATTGGAAATGTATTTAATGTTGGTAAATTAGATCATGGTACCATTATAATTAGTGTTTTGAATAATCATTCCACGATTTTGGTTTTCCATTCAATATTTTTCATAACTTCATGAAATATGGAAAATTAAATAGCTTTTTAGAATTAAGATTCTATGTTTTAGTCAAATAATTTTTTAATATAAGATACA
The DNA here is from genome assembly GCA_963277665.1 of Viscum album. NCBI lineage: Eukaryota > Viridiplantae > Streptophyta > Magnoliopsida > Santalales > Viscaceae > Viscum > Viscum album. Next base: position 1,251,600,928 of record OY728157.1, on the reverse strand, counting down.
TTAAATATACTATTTAATCGTACATACCTTCACGTATTGGTTAAAACAATTATTTCTAGGGATGGAAGATTTCATATTATTACCACAGTGTTTACCATTACACAATAAATGTATGATCAAGTAATTTTTCCATATATTTTAGAAGATACAGATTGAATCCTCTATAATTACGTAATTTTATAATGATTTTCTATTATAAAGTATTGTGTGGTAGCACTTCAGTGTTGTGTCTTCCAATTAGAAGTTTTTTGCTATGCTGGGTCTAGTAAATTGTTTTATATACAATGGATGATTTTATTTTGTTCCATGAGAATAACACTATTAATTTAAAAAGAATTACACTATGAAATGATTCATATGGATGTTTAATTAGTCATTCGATTCTAATATTTTTATCATGAAATGTACTCTAAAAATATTGGATCATAAAATACCATTTAGAGATTAGCATAAAAAACCATAGAGAGAAGATACTAAAATTAATCCTACAAAAAAACCCCAAAAATAAATGTAATATGAGGTAAATAATGAAAACACATTCAATATATAACCTATATAATTATTTATTACATTTAAAATCTTGACATAACTTTAAAATTTAATCAAATTTTTGGAATAATTTTATCTCCCTTTATAATTTTGAATATCAAGATTCTTCTATTATTATTTAAAAATTGATGATAGTCATCTATACCTATCTATATTAAGAAATTTGTGGTTATAGACACCAATAACTAAAAAGGATAATGACCAACATAAAATAAGTTACTAGAAATGACATAAGATATAATTTTAAAAACAATTACATGTTCACTATGTTTAAAAATTAATCAATTGACCAATTATGAGTTCAAATTGATAGAATTATATTTGAATACATTATTATTAATTTCTTAAACTTCCAGATATCTTCTAATTTATCCACCTGTAATGATCTCTTATCTCTTAATTGGCCTATGTTTAGGATCAATTTTCTCATAGACAAACCATATCATGGCTTGAGCTCTAACATATTTTTTAGGGTTCCCCAAACATGATCTGGAATCGGGTATTTAAAATTACCCTTTTGAATACATTTGATCCTAATAAATTGTTATCATGCTTATTACATGAATCATTCCATCTCAAGATGAATATTTTAACTTTTATATGTTGATATACTAGTTTACAAAATTCAGTTTCCCCACAATATTTTTGGTGATGGGGGGTCTTGATGTTGTCTGGATTTTTTAAATAAATCCACACTACTGGAGACTTTTGAAATGTGTACTTGCCTCTGTAATAACTAAACATGGGATTCGATACCCAAAAAACCAATTTCCCAGAAAAATAAAATCAATTTTTTTTTTCTGTTCGTTGATGTGCCTTTACCTTTCACCCATTTTAAAAGAAAACATCCACACAATTTAATGTACGAATTCTTATAGGTGTTTTGAAAGAATCCCATTAAATAAATTCACTACCCAAAAAACAGTTAAAATACAAGAATTGTGGGATATGGTATTTCATTAATCTTTATAATTTTTCATTTTTCTGAATAAATATTATATTTTAACAAAATACCTAGAATATATGGGGATAATTGGATAAATAACTCAACATTTTAATATATTATCATTTTTCTATTAGGACTATAGCGTCCTCCTATAGGAAGATCACAAAATTATTAAACTCTATTGACATCATTTCTAGACACCATATCAAAATTAATACATCCCTATGTTATCGAAATGAAAATGGATCATCCAAGAAATAATGTATTCAGTTTTCCAGATAATAATATCATTATAGAATGATAATTTGAGTATAATATTTTCTATTTTTAATATAATTTACATTTTCTGAATAACATGGATTCTCTCATAAATTAAAATTGAAATTTAGTTCTTTTGGAAAGTTATCCTCGATATTTATCCCCAAATAATTCATTATTAATTATTTATAATCCATATAACAGATCCGAATAACCATTAAACAGCCACTTTTTCATGTAACATGATATGATACACTTTTAGTTTCAGGATCCAATAAATTCTCCATTTCATTCCATTAATTTAAATTGATAATTCAATGTTTTGTTTTCAATGATCAAAACTATCTTTAAATGTAAAAAATTTAATATATTAATTCAAAGGAAAATACCATACATATAATTTATATCTATGTGTTACTATCATGTGTTTCGAAATAATTGAGTTTGGGGAAGAAATAATTCATAAGATAAACGATGTGATCAACCAACTATCACAAGAAATTATCTTATTTAAAAGTAACTAAATATTACATCATCTCAAAAGTATTCTCTCTATTTAGTTAAATCATTTTTTTATCATCGTGGTGGTTTTAAATGTAATGATGGCTTCCACGAATGATTCATCAAAATTAATGGTCAATTAAATATATAATATATTAGTGATTGAATGTGTCATATTAGAAATTACATTCACACACTAGCAATAGAATCTTATGTTTTTAAGATATATTTGAATCCCATTTACAATATTTGAATCATGTATATCTTATATCACATTTTTATTTTTGATTAAACCTATAGCCCATTCATATAAATTTGTTGTAAAAGGTTGCATCCTTCTTGAAATATAATGAGGAAATTATTATAGATGATAACTAAGAATTATTAATCAAAATTTTAAGTACTAATAAATGGTTGTATAGACACACCACAAATGAAATTTCCATTACTAATGAATCAACAAAAAATGTATAAGTAAATTACTCCACCATGTTATAGAATTTATTATTCGTACACCATTGAATACTCATTGGTTATTTTAATTATATAAAATACATGTGATTATCGCTAATTATTATATATGGTAATATAAACATTGACTTTGATTAATCAACTACAACCAATGTAATTTTGTTATAAATATAGTATCTATCTAATAATAATGGTATTCATAATTGAATAACCTCTTTGGAAATTGATCTCTGTATGGATGAAAATATCATCATTTCATATATATCTGTTTATATTGCAATAATCCATTCATAATCACTATCCTATGAATATTAATTTTGTAGTAAACTCATTATCTTCAACTCGATCACTTCCTTTCCTCACTTTTTTGGAACGATGTGTAAGGGGTTTACCAATTCACCATCCTAGACTAAATTTACAATTCTAATACCCATGAATTTGAGAAATTATTTATTTACCATTTCCTTTTTTTGGTTTGAGTGTTATTTATTTTCATCAAGAAGATTTAATCCATTCTTCCAATGTACATTAAGTATCAAATAATGGGGTCAATGATGTTAATTTTACTAATTCCCTAAGAAAAATATTTCATTGAATTATATTTTTCACAGTGTCGCTCATTTTGTTGTCATTATACTAAATTTTAATTTATAATCACAATTAAAATATTTTTTTCAAAAAATAATTTTTATACAATTGTTTATCGTAGTGACTTAGGGGATTGGTGATTTATTAGATCAATTGGGAGTAATAACCCAATGGAAATATCGTTATACAAAACATAACATTACATATCTTTCTCATCTATATAATTTACCAAATAACAATTTTCCACCACGCAATCCATTTAACTAATTATATTTTCCGGATCTTCATATTATACAATAATGAATAATTATTTCTATTTAGTTATGACAATGGGATAGTGCCATAAATTTACCTCCATTATTCACATTCATAATAAGATTATGGGTCAATTGTTCTTGAACAACATGAAAAACAATTCATCCATGATTAGAATAAGTAAAATAAATTATATTTTATTGGAATTTGAGTAGAATGATGAGGGTAAAATTATCAAATTATAATATTTGTTGGATTAATTTTTTTAAATATATTTCTCCCCTTAGAATTCTTTTTGAAATCCCACCGTGATAAATTATTGATCTTTTTGTGAGTAAGGGTTCTTTTCAAGATAAATTTGTTCATCTAATCATAGTTATTAAAACACCATTTGGGGAATAATATTTTTATATTCTCCCATGTCATGAATTTCATCCCCAATTGTAGTAAATCTATATGCACACCAAGTGTAAAAATATCATGGATATCAAATCTATAGTGACATATTTATACAAAATTATTAGAATATTAAAGTTCTAGATATATAATTACAAGATCAATCATTTTCTTCTTATTTGATGCAATCTTTTATAAAAATTTTTAATATTCCAACATAAAAAAATTTTCATTAAAAATAAAATATTTATGGGGAGGAGTTTGAAAATTTGGATTAAATTCTTATATTATATCTTTAATTTTCCTCGGTTAAACTTTAAAAGGGTGGTGGATGATATCATTAGGGTCATGGGTTTATATATTTATATTTATTCCCCCATTTTTATTTTTTCACATTATTTATATTTTTTAGTCATCATGTTCTACTATTTATTTTCTTCATTCTATTTCCCCTACTTTTTTTTCATCATGTCTATCTTTATATATCAATTTATCTACCATTGTTTCATTATAAACTTTTTTTTCATGAATAACATTCCAATTGAGATGTCTCACACGCATTACATATTCCCTTATGGATTTCCATACATTTCCTCAAAAGCTACTTGGTAATCACTTTTATAATTATTTATATATATTAAAAACATGATGCTTGATTTTGTAGAGGGAATATTACATATTAAAATAAATCATTGGATGTTAATATAAGGATAATAAGTTCGAATTAATACATAAAAATATCTCATAAATAATATTACATATTTTGGACGATATTTTTTATTTAATTACTATGGGGGATCATGGTTTGGTGGTCATGTGTTTTATAATTATTATAATAGTCTTGGTTATAACCATGTCTTTCATTTCGATGTACTGAACCACCCTCCCTTAAATATAATTATTTGGAAATTGTTGTAGAGGAGATCAATTATATCTCTCATGATTATAATGAAATGGATGATAATGTTTTGATACATCCCAATATTATTGGTAATCATATCTTTCTATACTCATCTCAAAAATTGTGACTCATGTATGAGTCTTAATAGTTATAGATTTTATGATTGATGTTATTATGTAAATATGAAATATTCATGTATCATTGAAAATGATTCATACTGGTTATCCATGTATGTTGTTTTCTCCAATTTGGAGATCCCACTATTTTTTGGACCCATATCAAATACATTAACTAATATTTTATCAGATACCATATAGAACTCATTGTTAAACTTTTGGATTCATTATTTATCAGTCCACTATCAGTTGAAGGAAAAATTACGTATTGAGATGTTTTTTGTTATCTAGAACAGAACATTTTAATGTGGATCCAAATGTCAATACCATGATATCATAGTAACCTAACATCAACATCAAATAAATTATATGATTTAATTATGGATTCAATATCATATTTAATAGCCTTATAAATATTATTATTTGTTTAATATTCTATGGGATGAGAAATATTTGTTTTGAGTTCTTTACACCAACAAATCCAATGTTTAACTACTACCATAAGTTAAATTAATTGGATAATATTTTTTTTATATTTTTAGTTATAATGGTAGTTTCTAAACATTATACTATTTGTGGATGATCCTTATAGTTGGATGTGATAAAAATAATTATAAATTTATAAAAAATTAAATGCATATCTTTTGTGTGGATTGAATTCAAAATAAACATTATATATATCATTTGAAGGGAATGGGCCGTGAATTCAAAATTATTCTCCTAGATCAGGGGTGGAGAATTGATTGAGCTTCCCAAATAATTGATAGTAAATTGAAATCCTTTATGGTTGTAGCCCACAAAATTTATACTTCCAGATATTTTTGGTCATCTATGATTTATTTTCCATTAATTACGTTAATTGTAGAAGGGTGAGTCCTTTGTACCAAAGTGATTCATCTACCGATGATGGTATGTATTAAAATTAGTATTATATTAAAATTACTTCCATGAATATATTATCCCCGATTGAGTATTCATTATCCTTATAATGAATTATATTTCATAGAAATTTTAAACAATATTACCCACATAAGTAACAAAAATTAAATAAAAACCAAAAATTATAGAAACCAAGTTTTATTTTAAAATATAAATTTTCAAAGAACCTTGGTTAACTATAAATTCCAAAAAAATGATTCCAAAACATGGAAACATTTATAAAGCTAATATATAAAAAAGAATAGTTGTAAACTATATTTGACCTACGTATACAAAATTAATAATATATAATTTAATTTTTATTTGGGAACAACCAAATGTGGTAAACTAGTGATACATAAGGGATTATTGTATCTATATTTTTTATACTCCATTGAGTTTTAAATTAAATTAATTATGGAAAAATAGAAATGAAAATGTTGAAATTAGTCATTTAAAAAAATGGATCCTTTTTAAACGATATTCCTCGAAATAAAAATCATTACATTTATTTTAAAATTTTATAAGACGAATGGATGTAATAGTTTTTAAAGTTAATAAACTTATTTAATGTCAATTAATTTAATTATATGTTATCCAACATAGTTTTATTGGTGATGTAAATAAATAAAATAAATTGAATTATGTTCAATCATAATTCCCAAAATACAAAATCCAAACCATTTTTCGTGGATATATTCATTCAATTTTTTTACTTCATACAAAAAATTTCATTGACTAATACTTATTAAGTATTTACATGTTAATATGAAATTGAATTAATTTATATTTATGTATGTCATCTTTATGAAATACACCCGTGCATATACTCTCATTCTACCAATCTATATGTTACTAGACAGTCATGATTTAATGAAATCTCGTCATGGATGACTTGTTTTTATTGTGAAATGAACGTTGAAAATAATAAACAATAATAATATTTTAAATTAATTGAAAAGAATTAGATATTTTATTTAATTAATATTTATTTTTAGGAAAAATTCATTATGGAATGAAAATAATCATATATCGGACAAAATAAATTATGAAAATACCAAACAAAAAGTAAAATATCATTATATTCTATAAATGTTCATAAACCCAACCAATATAAAATAACATAATGAATCATAGTGCACTATTACCAATTTCTATATATTGACATATATACATATATATATTAATTCAATTCTAATATTTTTTCCTTAGGTATCCTCTATTAAGTCAGAATTATTGTGGTGATACAATAATTTAAATTTCTCCCCTCATTAAACATTGTATCTCTCAAATATAAGGCTATATATTCATGTCATATTAATAATAATTTTAGGGACAAATCATTTTATTTAGGTATATTGAATTGTTAATGTAGAATATGACCTTACATGAGTGTTTAGTTCTACCTTCAATATCTCATATTCTTTTATTCAAGCCATTTGACATGGGTTGTACATTTACTAATTGTTTATATTTTTATGAAACATACGTGCATGTAAATTATAATATAATGGGGTAGGTCCTGAAAAAACGAATTTCTCCATGAAGTTATTAAAAAATCCTACATCATTCAACAATAGAAACTATGACCATTTTCAAATAGGTTGACAATTTATATACATATTATGACTCTCATTGTGAAATAATATTCACTACTAATCCCCAAATAAGGCCACTTCACTACCCATGAATGTGGGTATTTTCAATTGTTTATGTTATACTAATGGTATTGTTGGATATCTCTGATAACTTGTAACAATTATATTGTTCATGCACACATCAATGTTTTTATTGTAGCCTTATTTGTTTTCATAACTCTTTTTCATTATACAATTTTACATAATCAAATTTATATAAGAATATTTATTGAATGGGAAATATTCTTAGGTGAAATGATGTACAAGAATTAGATAACTTATTTATTAATTTTTCTTCACATCACAACAAAAATGGTTATGGTCATAATTTATATATGCTTTCATATATTTCTCCAGAAAAATCCTTACAGTCATCCTGTAGCAGAACTGTTCCTTTAATCATGAAAAAAAATTATGTATTATTAATACTATTAATCTTCTAAATAAATTTAAAAAGGAACAAATTGTACATTAAATGAAAAAAATATACTAATATTCTTTTAGTGATATCAAATATTGGTTTTAACCAACCCAATATCTTTTGAATTATATCTTATTTATAGGAGTCATATATAACATATCATGTCTACGATTTTGTTTAAATATAAAATGATTTGTTCATTTAACACACCTAGGATTCATAATATCTAATTAAAAGAATCATTTATTGTTTAATATAAATTTCTTCCTTGAAAAATATATTGAAGATATTGATATCCATATTAAATTGAATAAATTTATAACAATTTCAAATCAAAACATATCAGAAAATTATTATTAACTCATGTCATGAAACCATTAAAAACAATATTCCATTTACATGTCCCTAATTTTACCATAGTAATTAAAAACAACATTACATTTCATGGAAAACATTACTATGCTACCCTCGTATTTTTTTGACCACCAATTTATATCTAGTCCCATTTTTATCCTTTACCATTTTCAAAAGCACTAAACTCTATGTTTTCTCTTTTGTGTTGAAATCCTACTTCTCAGACATGAACTAGGGGTCATTCTTTTATAATTCATCATTTTTATAAGTTTCAATCATTATATTCATGAATCAGTCTAAAAATTTCTAATATTGAAGTTTATTTTTTTATCTATAAATTTATATTTCGAATAATATTGGAACTAGAAAACGTGTCCCCAATATATTCCTAATTCATTATTATATGATCCATGATTGTAGACCATTTATAAATATTCAATTTCATAGGTCGTAGGGGCCAAATGGAATTACAGATTATAAGTTACGGATATTTGTAGATGGTATAGAAAAATGCTTCGCAGCGCCTATTCACGAAGCTCCCTCTATGATCATGGAGTAGAGGAAATTTGACCGGAGACTCCATGAGCGCTATGCAGTTCGATGACGGTGGACTCTGCAATTATGAGAAACTTGAAGGAACTCCCTCCGGTTGCAGAGCGTGATGTCTTTCATGGCATCATTTTCTCTTCCAGCGCGCATTTTGTCTTTGTGGCATGCCCTGCTATCCTCCCTAGCTTTTAAATAGCTGGCTCACCACCCATCATAAGAATTGTCACCCCACCCCATGGGTCGACGATCTCCCATTTCACGTATCTCATAAGCACCGTGGAGTTATTCCCTTCACAAAGGGCTCCACCCTTGGTGAAGGACGGATCTCATTCGATATGCTCAAGGCTCTGCGATACTCTTTGCTCAATGAGCCCCATTACTCTGCAAGATCTTATTCTTTAAAAAATTCCATGATTCACGAGCAGATTTCCTTCGTGAAGCTGCTTCATGATACCCCATGCTCAATGAGCCCCTTTTCTCTACGAGCCACTTTGCTCCGCGACCCCCTATGCTCCGTGAGTCCATGCCCTGCAATCACCTTACCTCCGTGAAGCTAATTCATGACGACCTATACTTTCTGAAGCTACTTCATTTTCAACCACCTGTCTATATCATGGGGCATGCGCCCTCTCACCCTCGTAAGGGATCTGTTCAACCTTGTGGTCCCGACCCTCCGGGCAAGTCCCATCGCTTCCTTCACTGACCCCCCTGAAAAATGGAGAGTTTCATTGTGAACTTCTAAGTCTGTGACGTCAGAATTTTACATTGCACCCTTATGGGCACCCACCATCCACCTATGGAATACCATGATATCAAATACACATATTCACAACATGAATCACCTTTAGTCGACATATTCATCGTGGTTCATTTCCCTTGTTATGAGTTGACATTCTAATCATCAATTCCTTGAGTACCTTGAGTCTAACCATTCCACAATCAACTCATCAGAACCCCATCAAAAGAATTTTATACATGGTTTCCCATAATGGGCCGCTCATCCGTAAGTCCAAACACTAGCCATTACTAACAACCATTTCATAATAGTCCCCTCTATATTACTACAACCTGTAGTAAAACCTATGTGAAAAATATAGATTGCCTCTTACTCCAAAAAAGATATGCCTTATGCTCCATGTAAAATATGCCATCAGTCTTCTCTAAATGACATTAAACTATAGTACACCCTACTTTACAATCATAGGATTCCACTTTCCCCATATAATAGATTCATTATGTGCCAAGAATAATATTCCAATAGTCATATCTATATGACTATAAATTGTGGTTTCCCCTACCATTGAATAATAGGATGCCTCTTGTTCCAAATAAGATATGAATTATGTGCTAAGCATAAGATGCTTCATTCCATGATTATAGTGGTGTAATTTCATGAGCTTTGGAAACCATTCGAGCATTCCATCACTCCACTTCTTGCTTTGAATGTCCTTCATTTAGATCATCATACTCTTCTTAGTCAGAAGAAACCCCCTAACGGCCTGGTCCCAGGCCACCTCGGCTCACCAACCATTCTAGGCCAATTCCCAAGGAGACTTTGGACAACACATCGAGTCCGGTATTGTGTGTCGAACGTGGTCAATAGTCAACCCTCATTTTCCCCCTTTTTAGCATAACGTGATATGGATGCCATGTTTCAATCTCAGTAAACAGTTATTCAACATTGTTAAACTCCCCACATTTAATTACAAATGTCCAACATGTGATTCACACTTTTCATCTCCCTTTGTTCATACTAATTCTGATGCTTCATGGTGTTGTCCCTCTCATGCACTTGTGCATCAGTGTTAGCCCCAATTTTATGCCTCAACCCACCAGTGAGTTGGAATTCCATTAAGTCTAGGCCTGAGGAAGACATTAAGGGACTCTTCCATTCCTAAGCCACGTACATCATTGCCTCTCCTTAGTGGAACCAAGGAATCTATCATACAGAAGCCCCATTCACCATTTACTCTCCACATCAACACCTGGGAAACATCAAGGAATAATCCACATTCACCATTTTCACTCCTTAGAGACACATGAGAAGCTTTTGTACATAAGCCTCATCCATGATTTCCTATCCATAGAGACACATGGGAAATATCCATGCTAAAGACCCATTAAACATTTCTACTCCATAGTGGCACCTGGTCAACTTCCATTTGTAAGCCCCATCCACCATGGACACTAATTAGTGGCACATGGGAAACATCAATGCGTAAGCCCCATTCACCGTTTACACTCCATATCATCACACAATCCTCACCCATATGTAAGATCTATTCAATGTTTCACTCCTTAGTGGCCCCCATGAATCTTCCATGCCTAAGCCCCATTCACCCCCAATTTTGGATGCACCTCTACACCACAATCGTTAGGCCATTTCTACATCTTGTTTTTCACATCGAGCACTACTCGCATGGGCTTCTAGTAAGTGATGACCATGGAATCCTCTTTGGTCCACGTTAGTTTGTAAGCATTAAAACCACTGAACTATGTGTAATTTTTTCATTTTAATGGCATGGTACATAGGAACCCTCCCTGAGGTTCCAGTCCCACAACCATTGGACCGGACCCACTTCATGTCAGTCCACCAGCACCCTTGAACTATGTGCACTTTGATCCTTGACATGAAAAGGTATGTAGAATGTCTTCATGAGCTTCTAGCCCAACTCTTATTGGCCCTTAACCCTTTCATGTTGGTTCACCAAACACACTCTTGAACTATGTGGGATTTGATCCTTGGATCCTTGGCTGGGTAAGTAACAAATCCTCCATGTGGAGTGGCGGGTTGTTTCACCAAAGGTATATTATCGGTGTCCCAAAATAGTTTATCCCTAACAAGTATAGTACCAGTAATGGGTCGATCCCCTGGTAAAAAGGGGTTATTTTCATCCTGTTTAACTTAGTACTTATTTTTTTTAATTAATTTTACGGAATTTAGAGTCAATTATTGTTTTTTGGATAAAAAGAACAATTAGATATAAGTTTATGTTAACAAAGTGCAAAAAAAAATAAAAAAAATACAAGAAAATTGATTTTGATATAGCTAAAGAGAGACATTAATTTCGGTTATGGGTAAATGAGAAGGCATTTATTAAATAGAATTTCTTATGAGGATTCTTTGTTCATGAAAACCCAACACTATGGGTTTAATTTTTAATAATGGTTCCCTAGTCTAGCAAACCTTATATTTAGAGCTGAAGTAACTAAATCCTTCATCTGGTAGTTTGTATTTAATAGATCATTATTTATCTTAGTCCATTTTGAGTCGACGAATACATCCAACGGTCATGAAATTATTCATCGGTATTCTTCTTCTAAATTCCCGAAAATTCTGCCCTTGGTCTGGTACATAATTTTTCGTGATAATCTTAAGTGATTTAAGAAGAATAAGAAGAGATTAATAGAACAAATAGAATCATAGAAACTAATTTAAATTACCAATCATCATCTCCCACAACCCCAACACATTAGCTGTTTAGTTACACATGGATTTAATGATAAAATTAAGATTCTTTATTCCTGATGTGATCAAAATTGAGAATTCGTGGTGAAAATGATTCTTCGGTAGATGGTGGATTGACGGTAGTATGATGGCAGAGCGTACCTCCTTCAGAAATTCAACCATTTTCTCCAAAAAATAATAACAACAAACTCTCCTTTTGTCTGGAGGCCAAGGCCTCCTTTTATAGAAAAAATTAGTACATGACATGTGGACAGAGTACACACATGTACTTTTGTCAATGCATTTTTGCCTCTGTTTTCTCGGTTGGTAGGTGACCTAACACACTGTATATGACTTGGAACATGGCGCAGCCTGGTAGGTGAATATAAAACGCCTGTATCGCCACCATACATGGCATGTAGTCTAATTTTTTGGTCACCAACCGCTTGTAGAAATGTGTACACGGTGTGTATCAGTGGAACAAAGTGTGTACCCTTCAGCCGACCACTTGGGCATGTTGACTCTTGTCGTCCACCAACTGCTTCTAGAATGGTATACATGACATGTATATTTTGAACACGGTGTGTACCAACATTTGGTTACTAGGGCATGTACTTTTCCTTGTCAACCCGTTTATGAGCGTGAATGTACACGACGTGTGTATAAGTACACACCATCTAGTTTCAAATTTTTTCTCAGTTCTTCCCCGTTTTGTGTATTTGTCCATAAATCAATCGAAAATGAACAAGATCACCAAAATCAAAGTATTTTTTCCATAAAAAATAGGTAATTACAGAAAACAAGTTCTTATTTTTCAATATATTATATGAAAATGTATACACAAATGGGTGCATTAAACTCCCCCATACTTGGTCTTTTTCATGACCTCAAAAAAATTTCACCATCTAATTAAATGATTCTATATTTTAAAATGATGGAATTCAGTTAATGATAAATGTAAATAATAAGTTCAGGAGAAAATATCAAAAAGAATAAAAAAAAGTTTCAATCTAGGAGATATTCTAATCGTGCCTCATATCTAATTTCAATTTAACTACTTCCATCTTATTTTAACACATTATTCAACCATTCAAAAATAATCAATCCACATGATGATTTACCTCACCAAAAATAAAGTCAACACTCATGATATTTTTAATCAAAGTTACGATCAATCAAAGATATATACACATTATCCATAGGTTTGCATGTAATCTAGTTCTCCACTTAATAAAAACTGACTTACAAAAATCATGTCGGCTTTTCAATAAGGATCAAATGTTTCTGTGGATAATGTTGGGTAGGTAAATATGTGAAAATAACTCTGAGGCTTGAAAGATGAGGATAAATTCTTCAAATAATAATGCATGATATTCAAAATTGAGCTCAATGTAAAAATATCCTCAACAAGCATTATCATCTAATCTCATCACCACCATCTTCTTTAGTTGAGTAGGTAGGGTTCACAAGCCAACAAGAAAGTATAAGGTTCCTTTGTTTATACCTTTATTTATTAAAAAGGGTACCTCTCATAATTTCCATGAATAGAGGTTTGGAACCCTTTTTTCCCTAAATGATCAAGAGGCTTTCCCCTATACTTAATTTATTGACAATTCACTAAATTATGCCTTGTGTTTCCAATCCCTTCTTTTTAGCTCAAATAAATTATAACGAAAATTCATAAAAGAATTATGGAAGGAAGGGAAATAGGATTGTATTTTGGCTTCCTAGAAAAAGGATATTCATGGTATCTAAGGGCTTCCCAAAGATAAAATTTAGGGTTGGTCTCAATATAAAGTGTATTAAACAATCAAATGCCTCAATCACTTTAATGTAACTCAAAAATTCCTCATTTTTTGAAAAGAAAACATGGGAATTCAGTTATTTATGTATATTCTAAGAATCTCTCAAGAAATAGTGTATTATAAAGTATATGAAAAATGGTTTTGAATACCTCTCAAGAGTGGGAAAAAGAAATAAAGAGACAATCTTGTCATGACTTATAAATAACTGATTAGTCTGATTGATGTAATTTTCCAAGGATTACAACATTCAATTTAAATTATATGAGCAATAATTTTAAAAGACTTAATAACCAAAATGAACAAACAATTTTTGTTTTAATATTTCCCACTTTATTCTTATTATTTAAAAATATGATTAATATAAAACATCGTCGCATATTAAAATATATCTTCTATTAATGATATCTCTTATAAAGGTATTGTTGTAGCGGTGGTCAGGCCTAGGAATCTCCCTACACATAGCCAAAATCTCAGAGCGCTCAAGTCAGGTCATGGATAAAATAGGGGGTGGGGTGATAGGATTGGGATAGAAACTGCACCCTCAGCCGAGCTTAGCCATGGTAAGGGAAAAGCGTTGGATGTGCATCCAGAATCGAACCACGGGTACCACATCACTAAGTGTCTCCCGATACTCAGCTCCGTCAAACATGAATGAGGCAGCGAACTCCAAAAATAAATAACATAATATTGGAGTGCTGACCTGGAAAATAGTGAACAGTGGTGTGTGTCCATGGATATCTTCTATCTCTTCCCATATGCCTAGTTACTGAGGAACACTACTGTCGAGGTAGCAGCCACTCAACGGAATCAAACGGCTAGAGAAGTGCCAGATCCTGTCATGTGCCAATTCAGTGACTGGGAACACCACGCATGGTTAGTGAACACCTATAGGTTCCAGCCTATGTGGAGGTGCAGCAGCAGAGGCTGGATATAGGGATGGATCTACTGAAGTAGATAGAGGCCCGCTGGATGAAGCAGTCGAAGAGGGGCCAGCTGAGAAGGAGGAGACTTCAGGTGGAGTGGCTGATGGGAGGGAAGGAATTACGGTTCTTAGACCAGCCTTAGTAGAGGTAGTGAGGGGTGAAAGGGAGGCCAACAGAGGGAGCTCATATACCAGAGTGTCTGGTTGTGGCTGTGTTGCAGGTCCAAGTCGTATCCAACGATAAATGGGGCACTTTCCCTCAGTGGCGGAGGCAGGCCACTTCCCATGGGAAGTATCTCGATCTGCCATAATCTGAAAGGGAATGAAAAAACAAAAAAAATAAATGAAAATGAAACAAAGAAAACGTTAGAAAATTGAAAAATAAAAGTACATGGCTTATACATCCAAAGTACCCGGCATGTAGTAAAAGATGGGTAGTATCCCGTGTTCTCTAGATAAACACAAAGAGGGAGAAAAAGATAGACCAGGAAAGGGTACACGACGCTTACTGAAAATACACGATGTGTTCATGCAATGTGGGCATGGTCGGGTATTCTTAATGAGACGTGCACGATATTAACTGTTCTAATAATAAAAGAAATTCCATGTAAGAACCTAGTTTTTTTCATAAAAGAGTTCTGAATATTCTTGTTTTTATTCCAGAGCAGCGCCTTCAGACGGCGTGTGATTCCGAGCCTCGGTGTAGCCACGATTAAATTTTCAAGGTGTCCATATTGGGAACACCAAATAAATGAAATAACTCTTAAACAGTTTCTCAGATGGACAAACTGAGGGCACGATTGAGTTCGGAACGTGTCGTTTACCCTAGTAGGGGTGTAATTTTCGTGGGTGCGGACCTTCTGTGGAAAATGGGCCCAGGGGCATTTTTGTAATTTAGCGGCTTCGGGGAATGAGTTTTATATCTTTTGAACGGGGCCTTGAATTAAAATTCCAAGACCTCCTTTATGCTCGAGCAGTGGTGTTTACGCTATTGGAGGTTTAACCTCGACCCTATTGAGAGTTTAAGATGCTGGTCAATTTGGGCGTTTAACTTAATTAAACTTTTTAATTAAGTTGTTTTCCTACATAATCCATAACCCCCCTCGATGCCCTTTTTTCATTCTCTGGTGGAAGAAGCTCAACCAAAGATCTATCCCCTCAAGCTCCCCATCTCCACCTCCCCACCAAGGTGTTGCGACTTCCGGCGAATCGCACGCGAAGCTATGGGCTACGCCCAACAAGGTAGGATCATGTGTTTTTTTATTTTCCCACACCTCCTTTGAATTCATAAATATGCGTCGAATTGCTGTTGTTATACCAAGAGAAGACCATAATTGTGTATTACTTGTTATGAACTTTCTGACGCTTGTTCTGGATTGAAATTCTGAGTCCTGAGGTGTCCGTTGTTGTCCGATGAAAATTCGAGGTTGTTGGGTGTTTTCCGGACAGTTCAGCCAGTTCAGGCAGAGGATCCAGCATCTTAGGCTACGGCTCAGAGCAGTGGAAGGCGAAGGCCTTATGTAGGTGGGGCGGCTCGATCCATGGCGTCACATGCTTCCTTCATCGGAAGCGGTCGGTGGCTCGGTCAGGCAAGCGGCCAGCGGAGAAGGTGGTCGAGCGGAGGCAACTGCAGACCTCAGTTTGAGGGGCTGTGGTGGGCGGTCGTCTAAGGGCGAGCTGTGGAGGAGTGGACGGCCTGATGGTTGACCGTTGCTGGAGTCTCCTTACCACCAGGTTCATGCGAACCTGGTGGAGAAGAAGGGACCCACTGTTGCGGGTCTCTCTTGGAGGTGACCATCAAAAGAAGGCAACCAACAGTAATAAAAAAGAAAGATGGTGTAAAAAAAAGAGGTGCCGCATTTGATTTTGGGTTCTCCCTCTCTCCAATCAAGGAGAGAGAATTAAAAATAAATTCATATAAAAACTACAATGATTCCCTCAAGGGGAAAGGGAAAATAGCAGATAAAAAGGATAATAAATTAATAACAATAATCATATTATATTATTACGGTTAATAAGTGGTTTTTCTGAGGTAAAACCCACATACAGTGTCCATTTGACATGTCGTCTGTGGATGTGTAGTCCTGAAAATGAGATAGAATTTTTGAGTCCAATATAGGATTCTTAATTTGGATTTGAGGCATGGCCCGCACGGGCTGCCGTTCGAGCTGTGTGCAACATTTTATAACATTTTCATCAGACGTTTGTTTGGGGTGAATGAGTAGTCGTTTCAGGGTGTTTTTCCGAGATAATTGCAGTGGTGAAATCCACCTTCTTAAATTAAATATGGTGGTATGGGCCCCATGAGTTCCATGTTGGGAGTTGACGGTGAATTTTATATTGTTCACCAGGTGTCCGTTTTGGTCATGTAAATATGTGATCTTGTGTTCTTTTCTAGGAGGATCGCAACAGTGCGATCCGTTTGTTGAATTTTGGGACAGGGATGTGTGTCCCACGAATCAAAGCTCATGCGTGGTTTGACGAAATGCATCTTTTTCTCTGAATATATGTTCCATACAAATATGTAGTCAATTTGACATGTCTTACTGAGGGGATCACAATGGTGTGATGCACCTGACTATTTTCGGGAACGAGGCTCGGGACCACGGGACGTTGTTCGGGCGTAAAGTAATGTTGAACGAATTTTATGGCGGATGTATGTTGGGGGTGAGTAAATAGTCAATCTCGTGTGTTTTTCCTCGTGGATTACAATGGTACGATCAGTTGGGATGTGCAGAATCTGATTCGAGATCTCATTAAATGTGGAAGCATGTAAGGTTCTCTGGTGGTAGTTCTTCTTGCTGTGTTTGGAAGCGAACCCTTGTTACATGATCACGTTCAATCTTGTGTCAGTGAAGCTGTTGTTTAAAGATTTATGGATGGTCATGGTAGGGCCTTGGAGGAAGAAGGTTTGCGAAATCACATTTTCTCCCTTCGCATTGACTTTGGGTCCCATGTGTTCGATAGTCATTGGGATAGAGAAGTGATATGATCTTGGAGTATACGAGAATGCTGGGAGGTACATTTTTTAGTTTTACCCAGGAACATTTGTGTTCATGGTTTAGAGATGAGATACAAAAACACATCGGGTGGACCCCTTGTGTGTGTCGTATTCTCCATTACATTCCTTTGACCTCTTGTGACGTAGAGGGTCCCTCTATTCATGATTATTTAGAACAGAAGGGTTGAGTCGATTCCCATGGTTATATTCTTGATGGTGTGATCAGTAGAGTTGTTTGGGTTCCCCATTTTCCTTTAACCATGTGGGCTTCTAGTATCAAGTCCCTTCGAGTTCCCTAGTAGATTTTTTGGGGATTTGGTGTGACTAATACATTACGCAGGCATATGTCCTCTACTCATGAGGTTGTTTCCAGTAGGGTACGGAGCCCTAGTGAGCCTGGGCACAAATTCCCTAGCTGAGTGTCGAGATCATATCCTCCTTTCGCGATCTACCATGACCTGTATCCATAGGTAGAGCTCCAGGTATTGACATGAACCACACTACATTGGTGTTGAACCTCTACTAGGTGAATTGTTCAGATGTTGGGTGGTTTCATGATACCCACTCCATGTTCTGTTGGGCAGTGTTGTACCATCCGGTATGGATGAATAGAGTAGTTCCGGGTTTACCCTCCAGTGGGGCTGGGCAGTGGGTTGCTCATCAACTTCTTTGAGTTTACTCTTCAGTGGGGTTGGGTAGTGGGTTTCACATCAACTTCTTCGTGTTTACCCTCCAGCTGGGCTAGGCAGTGGGTTTCTCATTGACCTCTTAGGGTTTACCCTCCAATAGAGACTGGGCAGCAGGTTACCCATGACCTCTTAGGGTTTACCCTCCAGTAGAGACTGGGAAGAGGGTTACCCGATGACCTCTTAGGGTTTAACCTCCAGCAGAGACTGGGTAGTGGGTTACCTGACGACCTCTTAGGGTTTACCCTCCAGCGGGGCTAGGTAGTGGGTTACCTGATGACTTCTTTCAGAGTCAGTCCTTTCTACTAGGCTAGTCTGTGGCTTTTATCAGTGACTACCGGATCGGGACCCAAGGTTGTAACGGCCAGTGATATGACACCTTTGACTTTGAGAAGACCTCACGACGGTGTGACAGTGACGAGGTGTGGTTTGACTTTCCATAGAACTCTCATGTACGAGGGGTGATTTCCAACCAAGATGCATCCTTGAGACGTGACCTAAAACTGTGCAGGCGAGTTAGTTCCACCCAACACTGATAGTGTCAATGTACCGTGATTTGAGCCCCTTGAAATGATGTTCGGGGAAGACATATGGGATACTGGGCATCAATGGTGTTTACTTCTGGGACTGTTCGCTACTCATTTTCTTGGTCTGGGCTACAGAATGGAGATCAACGTACAATCTTTTTTCCTATTTCTTGATTGAGCATATGGATATGTATATAACTTGTTCCAGTACCCACTTATTATGTTTTGTTACTCTCCTTATAGGAAAGGAAAAGATGCACGGGGTATTCCACGTGCATTCCGTGTCTATATTCTCATTGTTGGATGAGTCTACACTCCTACAATAGGTAGATAAGACTCGATGAGAAGTATCATCTTCTCATTGTTTCTATCTCCTTGTGTTTATATGATTCTAGTTCTTTTCTCATGTTGGGTTGAGATGTTACTATACAGTACTCTTTACTGCACTCTCTGTTGTACTCCTTTACTATTCCATGTTCGATCTACTGCTCACCCTTTAGTACCTCTTTTGTGTCTCCTTCAAGCCTTCAAGGTATCCTACTGAGTATTGTGATACTCATTCCTGCATGGGATTTTTCCGCACATGGTTTGCACTTGCAGATGAAAGACATGTTGCTCATGACCACAGAAAAGATTATGAGTTCGAGGGCTTGGCCCCTATGCGGTGTTCATAGTCATGATCTAGGTGTGGGAATCCCCCAGTAGTTTTACTTTTGTTACCTGTTGTCGGGTCGTGGCACTTTTTTTTGGTTGGGCGCATGTTTTCCCTTTTCTTTTCAGTTTACCTTCACCACTCACTTTGTACAGTTTTGAGGTCAATGCACCTTTTTGGTTTGTTTATAGTTGTTGGTACTTTACTTTATTTTTTCTATGCACTTCTGTATTGAGTGGGATGTGGGTGTGTGTACGGGTACATAGGAAAAGGCATCCTCGAGTTGTTTAGCCTTCAGCGCTTGTCGCCATCCCCTGGCCTATGGAGGCTGGTTTGGGGTAGTTGCAGCGCTATCCAAGGTAAGGCCGGATCATGAAAAAGTGGTATCAGAGGTGGTTTGTTCCTTGGGATGTTGTATAGATGTACCTAAAATGGAATTGGTTGGGATCTAGAGAAATAGTGTTAATGTGTCTCGAGAGCGGCTCTCAAGAAAAGGAGTCCAGTGATGGTACGGCAGCCGATGTATCCATTCACCAGGACCCTAATAACCTGTTTATCGACTCGGCATGCTG
This sequence comes from Viscum album, assembly GCA_963277665.1. NCBI lineage: Eukaryota > Viridiplantae > Streptophyta > Magnoliopsida > Santalales > Viscaceae > Viscum > Viscum album. Next base: position 1,251,580,455 of record OY728157.1, on the reverse strand, counting down.
ATATAGTCGTTGTAGGAAAATTGGTTTGTGCATCACATAGGATTGAGTCTTGACTGTATTTCTTGAGTCAGCTCCCCATTGATGTTACGGTCATATACATGTATGCTCATCTGACTACGGCACTCCTTGATAACATTTAGCATGTCTCCGTGAAGACATCCAGCCAGGATACTAGCTTTGGTTAGTGATGACGACCCTGTGAGAGACGAGGCCTCAGTCCATGACCCATCATGCGAGTCCCTTTGTCTGGGTGGGCCGGTAGTATCACCCCCTCCTGGTGAGAAGTGGATAGCGTTAGCGGAGCATACTGAGGTTGAGCGCGCTCCATGAGTTCTAGATGAGGAGACCGGTGAGGTTCAGCTGTTAGCCAGAACCTCAGGCAGCAGAGGTTTGTCAAGAGACAGTGGTTTACCTTTGCAGGCTTGTACAGACACTGATAGATCTTATTGTGGCATTGGACGCCAGCCTTTTCCATAGAGCAGCCGGGCGTTGGTGGAGTCTAGTGACTCAGTTACTTGGAGAGTCATCACTTTCATGGGGTGACATTCAACTACTATTTCAGGAGGAGTTTTACCCCTGTTACGCTCTTTTCAGATCTAGGAGCACCTGCAGTTTCTGCAGAGTGGGATGATGGTGACTGGGTAAGCGACTAGTTTCGTAGACCGTGCACGTTTTTACCCAAACTTGGTCCACGATAACAACTATAGAGTCCGGAAGTTAGAGGTGGGTCTCCGCGGAGAGATTTGTGTTGTCATATTACCCTTGGGAATTCATACTTATGCCGAGGTGTTAGAGCAGTCGCTAGTGACCGAGAGCTTCCTATCACACTTAACACTAGGTGGTTTAGGTATTCAAGAGTGAGCTGAGACATCTTCCACAGCTAGTGGGCATCGGCTGATAGAACCTCGACGTAGGTGGACTTCCACCCGTCGGTTTCGGAGACGTGGTCTGGCACCACTATGGCAGAAAAGAACAGGGGATCAGCTGAGGAGACCCTTCCGTGAGCAGACCCCGGGGCACGATCATACACCACAGTGGCGCCGGAGGGCACTATGGCAGCCTGGATAGCGTCATTTCTATGCTTGCAATGGGCGAGGTCACTTGTCATGGGACTGACCGACCAGGTATGCTGAGAAATGTGAGCAAGCAGCAGGTGCACCACTACAGCATAGGAGGATCTATGATCAGAGTAGTGCCCCGATAGGTGATACTAGCAGAGGAGTGGGAGGAGCTGGTAGTGGGGGATGACCATACAAGGTCTTCCCATCACCACCAAGCGGTCCATGTAAGGCTCCGGGAGCTGATAGATGGGACCACAGATAGCCGCGAGCTTTGGATGTCTATGATCATGTAGAGCATGAGGTGGCAAGAGGTACTCCCTACAACTCTTCTACATTTTGTAGTATAATTTTTAGGCTTTGTGTATGAAATGATCGTTTTCTCCCTGCTCATTTCTTGAGGAGTTACCAGGGTGACGTGGGGTGTCAGTGTAACACTGTGTTGGAAAAGTGGAAGGTGTGGGAACTTTTTCTTTACTCGATAGTGTCGACTCCTTCACTCTCCAAGAGTTTAATAGAGACTTGGTTGTGGGACATCAACTGTGAAACCACGTGTGACCAGATTTCCTTAGGTGTTTCACCAGATGGATATTCTATAGGAGGGAATCACCAGGCTTTTTCCCATGTCCTAACATTGATTCTTGTTGAGGAATGCGAACTAGGGGTTCGATTAGGGAGGTGAGCTACCCACGAGGGCCTTCGGGCCATTAGAGTCAGTGCGAAGGGATGGTGAGGTTCCCTTCCACCTAGCCCTAACCCCAAGGTCGAGAGTGGGTGCACGACGTCTCCTGCATGTCTTACCTGAAGAGATGTGTGCGTGCTCCTATACATGTCATCGAAAAGGGCAGACCTCGTGTGAACAGATCAAATCCTTTGGTCTGTGTGCAGTGACGCGGGACTGTGCAAGAGTTCTTCTTGGTACGGGAAAGCCAGGTGTGGGCATAGTACCCTTATTTTTTCTCTGGTTTTGATTTTTACGGTCAAAAACATAAATAAGGGAAAGATGTATGAACTTGGATTTTTTCATAAAAGACTTTGGAATATTCTTGATGTTATTCTAAAGCAGCACCTTCAGACGGCGTGTGATTCTTAGCCCCGTTGTGGCTGCAATTCAATTTTCTCTCTATTCACACATGGAACACCAAATAAATAAAATAACTCTTAAATGGTTTTTCGGATATAAAAACTGAAGGGAACCATTGAGTACGGAGTGTTTCATTTACCCTAGGATGGGTGTAATTTTCGTAGGCGCAACCCTTATGTTGAAAAGGTCCTCAGGGGTGTTTTCATATTTTAGCGGCATCGGGCGTTGAGTTTTATATCTTTTGAATGGGGACTCAAATTAAAATTCCAAGACCTTAATTGTGATTAGGAAGGGTTGTTTACCCTATGGGAGGCCTAACCTTGACCCCGTCGAGAGTTTCAGATGCAGGTCAATTTGGGGGTTTAACATAATTAAACTTTTTAGTTAAGTGGTTTTCCTACATAAGCCATAACCCACCTCTGTTCCCTTTATTCATTCTCTGGCAGAAGAATATCAACCAAGGAGCTCTCCCCGGAGGCTCCCCATCTCCACCTCCTCTCCATGGTGTTGCGACTTCCAGCGAATTGCACGCCAAGCTACGTGCTACACCCAACAAGGTAGGATCATGCATTTTTGTTTTATTTTCCCTCACCTTCATTGAATTCATAAACATGCGTATAATTTCTATTTTTTTACCAAGTGGTTTCCATATTTTGTGTAGTACTTGTTCTGAGCATTCCAAAACTTGTTTTGGATTGGAATTCCAAATCCCTAGGTGTCCGCAGTTGTTCGGAAAATATTCGAGGTTGTTCGGTGTTTTCTGGCGAGTTCGTCCAGTTCCGGCGGTGGATCCGGCATCTCGAGCGGCGACTCAAGTGGCGGAAGGTGGTGGCCTTAGGAAGGCGGGGCGAATCTGTCCAGGGCGGCACAGGCTCCCTTCAGAGGAGGCGGTCAGCGGCTCAGCAGGGCGAGCAGCCAATGGAGACAGTGGTCGAGCGGAGGCGGATGCATGCCTCGGCGCAAGCGGCTACGAGTGGCTTTCATTTGTGGGAGAGTTGTGGAGGAGCGGCCGACCGGGTGACCTGCCAGTGCTAGGGTCGACGGACCACCAAGGTAGCTAGACCTTGTTAGAGAAGAAGAGACCCGCTGTTGCGGGTCTCTATTAGAGGTGACCTGCAAAACCAGGCGACCGAGATTAAAAAAAAGAAAGCTAATGTTAAAAAATAGGTGCCACATTTGATTTTGGGGGCTCCCTCTCTCCAATCAAGGAGAGAGGATTAAAAATAAATACATATTAAAAAACAATGATTCCCACGTTGGGGAAAGGGAAAAAAGGGGGAAAATGATAATAAATTAATAATAATAATCATATATTATTATTATGGTTAATAAGTGGTTTATCTAAGGGAAAACCACCATACATTGTCTATTTGACACAGCGTTTGCGGCTGCGTAGTCCCAAAAATGAGACAGCCTTTTTGACTCCAATATTGGATACTTAATTTGGAGTTGTGGTGTGGCCCGCAAGGGCCGCCGTTTGAGTTGTGTGCAACATTTTGTAACTTTTTTATCAGACTTCCGTTTGGGGTGAATGAGTAGTCGTTGTAGGGTGTTTTTTTGAGAGCATTGATATGGTGCAATCTACCCTCTTAAATTCAATATAGTTGTGTGGGCCCCACTAGGGCCGTGTTGGGAGTTGACGATGAATTTTATCTTCTTCACCGGGTGTCCTTTTTGGACAACTAAATAGGCGATCTTGTCTAATTTTCCAAGAGGATCGGAATAGTGCGATACATTTGTAGCGTTTCGGGACTGGGATGTGGGTCCCATGAATCACTGCTTGTGCGTGTTTTGAATAAATGCATCTTTTTCTCCGAATATCCATTCCATGCAAGTAAGTGATCAATTTGACATGTATTTTCGAGGGGATTGCAATGGTTCGATGCACCCGTCTGTTTTTGGGACCAAAACTCGGGACCATGGGATGTCATTTGGGTGTAAAGCAATGTTGAACAACATTTACGTCAGATGTCTATTGAAGGTGATTAAATAGTCGATCTCACGTGTTTTTTTAGAGGATTACAATGGTACGATCCATTTGGATGTGTGGAGTCTGATTCGAGATCTCGTTAAATGGGGAAGAATGAAAGGTGCTCCTATGGCGGCTCTTCTTGCTGTGATTAGAATCGAACCCTTGGCGTGCGATTGAATTCACTCCTGTGTGAGTGAATATGATGTTTAAAGAGATAGGGTGGGTCGTTCTTGGGTTGTGGTGGAAGGAGGATAGAAAAATTTCGTTTTCACCCTTCGCGCTGACATTGGGTGCCATGCGTTCGATAGCCTTTGGGCTATAGATGAGATACACTCTTAGAGTAAATGAGAATGCTGGGAGGTACATTTTGTAGTTGTACCCAAGAACATTGTTTCAAGTTGTTTGGAGATGATATAGGGCCACACGTTGTGTGGGCCCCTTGTGCGTGTTGGGTTCTAATTGTTGTACCTTTGACCTCTCACGACGTAGAGGGTCCCTCTATTCACGATGGTTTAGACCAGTAGGTTTCACTGGTTTCCCATGGTTCTGTTCTCGACGGTGTGATTGGAAGTGTTTTTGGGGTTCCCCTTTTATCCTTTAGCCAGGTGGGCTTCCAGTATCATGTCCCTTCGTTTTCCCTAGTAGTGTTTTTGAGGATTCTGTGTGACCAATACATTACGCGGGCACTGATTCTCTACTCGGGAGGTTGTTTCCTATAGGGTACGGAGCCCTACTAATCCTAGGCACAGATTCCCTAGTTGAGTGTAGATATCATATCCTCCTTCTATGTTCTACCATGACATGTTTCCCTAGGCAGAGCTCCTGGTATCGGCATAACCCACACTAAAAGGGCGTTGAACCTCTACTAGGTGAATTGTTATAGAGTTGGGTGGTTCCATGATACACACTCCATGTTATATTGGCCATTGTTGTACCATATAGTAGGGATGACCAGAGCAGTTCTAGGTTTACCCTCCGGTAGGGCTGTGTAGTGGGTTTCTCATCGTCTTCTTCAGGTTTACCCTCCACCGGGGCTGGACAGTGGGATTCTCATCGACTTCTTTGGGTTTTCCCTCTAGCGGGGCTGGGTAGTGGGTTTCTCATTGAGCTCTTAGGGTTTACTCTCCAGTAGATACTGGGCAGTGGGTTACCCGATGACCTCTTAGGGATTACTCTCCAGAAGAGACTGGGCAGTGGGTTTCTCGACATCCTCTCAGGTCTTACCATTCAGTAGAGACTGGGCAGTGGGTTACCCGATGACCATTAAGGGTTTACCCTCCAGCAGAGCTAGGCAGTGGGTTACCCAATGACTTCTTTCAGACTTAGTCCTTTCTACTAGGCTTGTATGTGGCTTTTCTCCGTGACTACCAGAGATGGACCCTTGGTTTTACGGGTCAGTGATGTGACAAATTTGACATTGAGAATAACTCTCAACTGTGTGATAGTGAAGAGGTGTGTTTTGACATTCCCCAGAACTCTCAAGAACTATAAGAACTTTCCCATACAAGACGCGTCCTTGAGACGCAACCTAAAACCTTGCGGGCAAGCCAGTGCCACCCAAAGTGGATATTGTCAAGGTGTGGTGATTTGAGCCCCTTGACTTCCAGTTCGGGGCAGACGGGTGGGATACTGGGAATTGATGGTGATTAATTCTGGGACTGTTGGCTACTCATTTTCTTGGACTGAGCTACAAGATAGATATCCCCTTATGATCTTGTATTGGTTTCTTGATTGAGTATATGGATATGCATATACCTTGTTTAAGTACCCACTCCTTTGGATTGGTTACTCTTCTTCCCGGAGAGATGAAGACACACATGGTATGCCACGTGCTTTCCGTGTCTAGATTCTCATGGTTGGATGAGTCTACTCTCCTACTATAGGTAGAAAAGACTCGATAAGAAGATTCATCTTCTCACAATTTCTAGTACTTTGTGTTTGGATGAGTCTACTTCCTTTCTCTTGTTGGGTTGAGATGTTACGCTATTGTACTCTTTTTTGATGGACAGGTTTATCGTGATAATTGAGGAGCTTAGGAGTTTAGGAGCTTGGACCTCGTGCGGTGGTCATAGTCAGGATCCAGGTGTGGGAATCCCCCTACAGTTTTACTTTTGTTTACCTGTTGGTGGGTTGCGGAATTTTTTTTGGTTGGGCGCATGTTTTCCCTTTTCAATTCAGTTTACCTTCAGCACTCACTTTTTAATATTTAGAGGTCGATGAACCTTTGTGTTTTGTTTAGAGTAGTTGTTACTATACATTTCCTTTTACTCTGCACTTCTTCATTGAATGGGCTGTGTGTGTGTGTTCAGGTACTTGGGAAAAGGCCTCCCCAAGTTGTTTAGCCTTCGGCGCTTGTCGACATCCCCTGGCTTATGATGGAGGGCTTGGGGTAGTTGCGGATCGAGCTTGGGTAAGGTCGGGTCGTGACACACCGTGTTCGGATCAGACATGATGTGTTCATCACCATAGGAACATGTCCGCGTGGGGGGGCTAGACACGGGCGATCAAAGGAAATGTCAAACATAGCGTGTACCGAACACAGACGACGTGTATGTGAACATGGGATGTGAGGTTGTGTGAAGTGATACACATGGATGGCACAAAATAAATTCCAAACACGGCATGTACAAAACACACATTCTGTGTTGATGTAAATGGTGTGTGAGTCCATGTGCAAAAAGATACTCGGGCACGATGGTGAAAGGTACATGGTGTGTACCGAACATACACAAGCAGTGTGGTCCGTGGCTTATTACGCCAAGGTACACGGCTTGTACATATAGACTACATGCTGTGTATCTCAATTTTTAAAATAAATAAATATAATTATTATATTAAACTATAAAAAATTAATATTAATTAAAAATAAATAAAATTTGACATATATATATATATATATAATTTCAAAAATAAAACTATACACATAATGTAGTGGGAAAAAACACGACGTGTGTTAAAAAATTGGAAAAAGTGAAGTACAACCTTTGGTCTAGTGCTTGGGGCGAGGTTCATACCGGAGATCTGTCATATCAAATGGAAACCCTCAACCACTGGAGTGAATGTTGTAATACTGCCCATATTTATGAGATATATATATTTAATGTATATGTCCTATACTACACGGGAAGAAATAAATGCACGGCGTGTGGTATTTAATTATATAAGAAGGGGATGAAGGAGGGAGATTAGCTGAGGTCGAACGCGGTTCTTTTGGATCCAGGATCAAGACTTTTACAATCTGCCAACTTCACCACTTGACATACATTATATGAAAAATGTTTTAAATTTAATAATAAAAAATATGGCACAGAGAACGTATATCAAAAGACACGTCGTGTGGTTTTGTTAAAGGAAAAAATGATAGAAATGGGGTGGTTTTCAGGATTTGAACCCAGGTCTTTTGGAACCGGGTCCCGATTCTAGCCAACTGATCCATCCCCATCATGTGTTTTCTTATATGTATATATATGTGTGTGAAAAATAAATATCACACACGTCGTGTATATAAAAATGTAAAAAAGAGGAACCTTGTGTCGAAGGTATGCTGGGAAGATTCTAACCGGGGTCGGGTTGGATAAACTCTAGTGACCATACCATCGGTACTGACATCATCCCTGTTTATTACTATTCTAATTAATATATTTATAACAGCTATAAAATGACAAGAGAAAAGTACATGACATGTATATAGGTGGTACATGAAGTGTATCCTCTGGGTTTCCTCCTAGGAAGCGCCTTTGTTTTTGTTCGTTGGATGAACCTACATTCCTCATTTACCTGAGATTTATGGTTGATAATAATCCCAATAGTAGCCACCCTAGCCTTCTAGGAAGTGTAGGTTCTCAGGTTCTTCTTCAACTATAATGTATAGAATGCGAAAGTAATCAGAAATAAAATAACATACCCGATCATCCACTAAGAGATCATCTATGGTAGTTATCTTATAACATCCCTCATGATCGGGCGATGATGCATTCTTGACATCCTTGAGGAAATTGGAGGAGACTCTCTCGTCTCCTGCCCAGAAAATTAGCTCCCCCGGGTTCACATTGGTGAGTGCCTTCCTAGTTTCCATGAAAGGCCTTAACAAAATGGAAGGTGACTCTTAGTCGTCCTCTATGTCAAGGATGATGAAATCAACGGGGAGGATAAGCCTACCTACATTAACAAGAACGTCCTCCAGTAGTCCCTTCATAGGATTGATGGATCAATCAGAAAGTGGATGAACTACTAATGTAGGATTCAAATCATTGAGACCTAGCTTCTTGAAAACACCAAGGGGCCTGAGGTTCACGTTGGCCCCTAAGTCACAGAGGGCCTTGCGAAACTCGTATTGTCCAATGGTACAAGGAATAGTGAATCTACCTGGATCCTAGAGTATGAGAGGTATTGGATGCTGGATGATGGAAGAACACTCCTTAGATAGGGAAATGGTTCCCAGATCATCCATCTATCTTCTGTTGGAGAGTATTTCCTTCTTGAATTTGGCATAAGTGGGCATCTGCATCAGTGCATCAGAAAATGTAATACTTATGTGCAACTTTTTAAATACGTCCCCAAATTTTCTAAACTGGGTTCTATCATTCTTTGCTTGAATATCACTAGGAAGGGTACGACAGGTTTAAAGGGTTTGAAAACCTCCTTCCCTTTATTCCATGAATCCACCTTTTATGGGATTTTGGATGAGAAGGGGTCGATAATGGTACCTTCTTCATCAATAAGGGGGTTGGATACACCTGACTATACTGGTTTATTACGTTGGAGCTTTTTTCCACTCTGGAGCATGACAACATGGGCTTCCTCCCTTGGGTTCTTCTCTGTGTTGCCCGATAGAGTACCTGGTTGCCTTTCTGAGAGTTGGTTTGCTAATTGGCCAATTTGGTTCTCTAGACATCTAATTAAAACCCCTTAATTTTGGAACATACTTTTCATGGTAGATATGAATTTCGTCGTGAGATCCTATAACCTTGAGGTGTTCCCCTGTTGAGGTTGTTGTTGAGCTGGTGGAGGTAGTGGTTATCAAGATTGTTGTGGGCGAGGGTCCTGATACCCTTGCTACTGATAAGGGCCCTATTGGGGCTGTTGCTGCCTCTAGTATTGGGTCTGATAATGAGGTTGGTTGTAGTTGGGTTGTCGCTGGGGTGGCAGTTTATGCTCTTGTTGGCCCCATCTTGTATTTTCTTGCTCATGCCATGTCGGGTTCTGGTACTGCTGGTACTGGTTTGGACCTAGATTTAGTTCAACATAACTTATATTGATTGTCGATGGGACTCCAGCAGCTCTTGGTAATTCTCCCATGATGTGGTTATCAACACATTCTCTACACACAAGATGGTTTTCCATATGTACCTGGGACGTTCCCTTCAGATTGAGCATGCATATCATCTAAGACACAACGTCCAACTGGGCAGCTAGCATGGTTGTGGCCTCAATGTTATACATACCTGGTTTCTGTGTTCCCCACATGGAATGCCAATGGAAGCTGTTGGCATATATGTCATCCAGTAGTTCAAAGATTTCTTTGGGGGACTTTCTCATTACCGTACCTCCAGCAGCGGCATATACTACAGACTTGGTATTAGTCATCAGACCTCCGTGGAAGGTTTGGACTTGCATCCAAAGTGGATGTCAGTGGTGTAGGAATTTTTGCAACATCTCCCTAATGTGATCCCATGATTCGTGTAATTATTACACATCCTGCTTCTGGATGTTGTGGTTCTCATTCCTTAACATCACCGTCTTTGAGGGTGGGAAGTATTTGGACAGGAACACCTAGGATAGATCATCCCATGTGAGGATGGATCATAGAGGCAATACTTTAATCCAATCTTTCTCTTTATCCATTAGAGAGAAGGTAAATGGCGAAGATAGATGGCGTTAGTGGACACTCCGTGGTAGCAGAACCCGCCGCATACCTCTAGAAATTCGGAGATATGGGAATTAGGATCCTCACTGGGCATGCCACTGAACTGAACAATGTTCTCGATCAGCTGCATGATAATATGCTTCATGTAAAATTGGTGGGCCTGCATCGGTGGATAGACGATGCCCGTATCAGCTCTATGGATTGATGGTAGGTCGTACTCCATGAGAGTATGGCATGGAGGTGGCTACTGAGGAAGGGTAACTGGCATGAATTGTTGGTCCCGAGGGGTATAGAACTGCCCCTGACCTTGGTTAAAATATGGCATCTGTTCTGGTTGGAATTTTTGAAGCTGCTGCAGATGGTATTATGGAACTTCTAGAGCTTTCTGGTTCTGGTTGTCATCTGGATGTTACTGTTGTCCAGCTCCTTGGACAAAAACTAGATTGCCTTCTTCATTCTACAACATTGGAGTGGTTTGGTTGTGTTCGGACATTAGTTCTAGTTAGAGCTTCAAAAACATCTGTTCGATCTCTAGGCCCGTTGGGAAAACCCCTTAGGACTCAGTGTTCTTGGAACACGTGAGGTATCCACTCATACACTTAAGAGCCCGCACAAAACAAAATGAAACAACAAGTGTAAATTAGGAAAATAGAATATAGATAGAAATGATAATAGAAAAGATATTTTTTTTTGAATTTATGATTTTTATTTTCACTAAAATTAGATACCAATTTAATTAAATGAAGAATAAAAATAACTTTATTCTCCACAACAATGAAGCCAAAATTTCACGAGTCGTTTCACCAAAGGTATATTATCGGTGTCCAGAATTATTTTTATCCTAAAAATTATAGCACTAGTAAGGGGCCGATCCACAAGAAAAAGGAGTTATTTTTATCTTGTTTAACTTAGTTTTTATTTTTTTAATAATGTTTCGGTAATTTAGAGATGAATGTTTTTTTTTGGATAAAAAGAACACTTGGTTCTAAGTTTCTTTTAACAAAGTGCATAAAAAAATAAATGAAAAATAAAAGAAAATTTATTTTGATATAGGTAAAGAGAGATGTGCATTGGGGTTATGGTGTAATGAGATGTAGTTTATTAAATCAAATTGCTTAAGAGGTTGTGTTTTTTATGATAACCCCACACTCTGGGTTTAATTTGTAATAATGTTTCCCTAGTCCGGTAAAGATTATATTACGAGCGGAGGAGACTAACTGATTTTTCTGGTAGTTAGTATTTAACAGAACTTTATTTAGCTCAGTGCATTTAGAGTAGACGAATACTTTTAATGGTCATGAAATTATTCATCGGTACTCATCTTTTGAATCCCTGATAATTTTTACCTTGGTCTGGTATAGAATTTTCAGTGATAATATGAAGTGATTTAAGAATAATAAGAAAAAATTTTTAGAACAAACATAATCAGAACAACAAATTTAAATTACAACACATCATATCACAAAACCCCAACACACTAGGTGTTTAATTACACATGTAGGTAAAGATAAAAACAATATTCTTGATACATGATGTGATCATACTTGAAACTTCGAGGCAGAAATTATTCTTCAGTAGATGGTGGAATGATGATAGTATGATGGTAGAGTGGCTCTCCTTCGGAATATAAATCCTTTTCTCCACACAATAATAACAACACACTATCCTTGGGTCTAGAGACCAAGGCCTCCTTTTATAGAAAAAATAAGTACACGGTGTGTGGAGAGAGTAAATTCCATTTACATTTCTCAACAAATTTTCACAATTCATTATCTCCATTTGTAGGTGGACTAACATGCCCCCTTTTACTTGGAACACGACCCCACCTGGTTTGTGAATATACACGGCGTGTATTCTCATTTTTCAGTCACCAACTGCTTATAGAAATGTATACATGGAGTGTATCAGTGGAACACGGCGTGTACCCTTCAGCCGGCTACTAGGGCATGTAGACTCTTCTTGTCCACCAACTGCTTCTAGAATGGTATACACAGTGTGTATATTTTGAATACGGTGTGTACCTACTTCTGGTTACATGGGAATGCAACTATCCGGGTCAACCCATGTCTGAGATTGAATGTACACGATGTGTATATAAGTACATGCCGTGTAGTTGTAAATTTTGGTTATTTCTTCACCGTATTTTGTATTTGGTCATAAATCACTTAGAAATGAACATGGTCGCCAAAATAGAAATATTTGTTTTCTAAGAAGTAGGTAATTGCTGAAAAAATGTTCTTATTTTTCAATACAGTATAAGAATACTTATACAAAATCAAGTGCCTCAAGGTGCAATCCAAACACCTACTTGACCTGACCACTTCATGTCGTTCCATCCTTATCCCACATGATGTTAAACTGTACACCCCTTTTTTTCCCATAGGACATTCATCTGTACCCATTTTATAATCATAGGATTTGATCCTTGTCTCCCAGACAAGGTACGTAGGAAGCCTCTTTGAGTTTCAACCCTGACTAATGTTAAGACTTTGTCCATCCCAGTAAGAAGTAAGTCATTTATAACCCCAATCAATGGTAAGACATTGTGTTACTCATTCATCTATAAGATGTTGTAGTCCCCATGGTTTGGGCCCACAACTTTGGTCCACCCCTGTGGCGTCAGAACAACCTTGTCTTCAAACCACACGTAATCCCCAACATGTTATTGGTTCACTGTCATATGTGCCCACCCCAATCTCATAGACCAACCTGGAGGTTCCACTTCATTGAGGACACATCCATGTGTCAATTCTCACGAGTCACCTTCTCAGTTGTCCCATCACTAAACCAAAATACGTCGATGTTGATTCCCTACCACATGGATTCATATGATGCCTTTTCGAGGCTCACATCCAATACTAACATCACCATTATGATGGTCCCATTTCATTCCACACTAATTCATTCAGTTCTCCATCTACCATACTTATTCATTCCCATGCCTCCACATCCTAGTGAGATCATGTGACACACATCCCCATTGCTCATCACATTAACCGACCATCTATCCATGCATATTCCCCACACAATCTGAAACCATCCACCCAAGAGTTCCCCTCTTTTGAGGGGACATTATCAATGCATACGCCCTATCATATCTCTGAGTTGTTTTCATTTTTTTACACCCAGATTCATCATCATTTTGAACTATGTGGGTTTTGATCTATATCTTCTACACATGATACGTAGGAAACCTCTACGAGGTTAAATCCTAGACAATGGTAAACCTTGGTGTCCCTCATTCAGGGGTACAGTCTTCCCGATCTTCCCTCATTGGTGTCCAGACCTTCCTTCCTAGTGTGTTATCATCCATGTTGAGGAAACACCACCTCAGATCCTTCCTCATTGGGTATTATTATCAATCCATCTGGTATGCCTTCTAGGAACTCCCACCATGGGATATTCCAATCTGATCCATCTCTATGGGTTGTTATGATCACTCTCTCGTTGTCTACACAATACATTGAACTCATGGCCTACCTCATGTTAAACATGATATGCCTGAAGAAAACCTTAGAAGACACACCTTTGTCATAACCGTCTCCAAAATATGTTAAAATCATTGAATATACCAAATTAAGCATGAAAAGTTTAGAAAAAACTCAGAGACATTCCAATGCCATATCATTCCCTTCATCGACGTGGTATTCCTCAGCTTTTGAGCCCTTGGGATGGCCTCTTATGAGGAAGAATATAGGTTCCCCAATGCACACACATCCAGAGATGCCCTGGCATGCCTGATGTTGTCACTTACTCCAAAACGAAGGATTCTACCATGTCAAGACCAGATGGAATGTCCTGACAGATGATGTGAAATTAACCAGCATCCAAAAAGTCTTGGAAATGAGAATTATATTCACAAAACAAGACTCAAATCTATGAGGGAGACATGGACTAGGTAACAAATTATATGGAGGAATCCATGGAAGGGAGAACCAACATCCCATCATCTCATTTCAATCATGGAGAAAATTTCCCAGAACAGAAGACGAATGTCTCCCTCCTTTAGAAAGTGGGAATGAGGGGCAATAGTCATCACATCCTCCTCCGAAACATACAGATCTGCAAACCCCTGTGAAAGCATCAAAAAATGATAAATTTTACTGTTTATCATTCTACATCGAGATGACGGTTGAATCACTACAATAACTACTTATCCATCATGTTTACCATTTGAATCAACGTCAATGTTTTAGGTTGAGGTAGAAATTAATTTTCTACACTTTTTAATTCAACATCAATCATTTCATTATAGACAGATATTCTTGAGAAGTCACAATCCACCGCATTATTATCATTCATAAAATATTAAATTAAACTTTCATTTAATTACTTTTAATGAGTTTATAACCATTTTTATGTTGAGTATTCCTATAAGATTTCATTATCATCGACATAAAAATTATTTCCACGGAATCCTTCATTAATCTATTTGTTTATTTACATTATTAAAATTTTTATGTGTGTCAATGATGAATTTATTCCAAAACACATTTTTTCCATTATTTTTTCTTCTTTAATACATTATAGATAAAACATTATTTCATATATTGAATCCTTAACCACTTCATTTTAATACTGATATGAAATTACAATTTAAAAAAATTCATATTGTTCGCAATATTTTTATTTCTTAAGATGACTCCATTTTTTCAATATTGACATTAATTCTTCTCACTGATTGATATAATACTTATCTGAAAAATTCTATAATCCACATGAGGTTTTATTTATTAATTTTTTTCCAAAATAATTCATTTCAATATATTGATTTTATTTTCATCTGTCCTCAAAATTTATTGAATACACTCAATCACACCCAACATTTTTAAATGACTTTGAAAAAACCCATTCTACTATAATCACTAAAAAATATAATGTTCTCTTTTACACATTTCCTAGAACATTTCATTAAAATACAAAAAAATGAGTACTATGTCATGAATTTATGATGAACACTTCATATTTGGCCTATAGGGATCACTCACCCCATTTCAATGAAGAAATGTTTGAAAAATTTCATTTTTATCTTAAATTAGATTATGATGTTAAACTGCAAGATAAAGATTTTAAATATTTTCAATGATTTCATATAAATATGATCAGGATTATAATGCTATATAATATTCCACTTACACTATAATAATAAAAGTTTTCTATTTGTTCTCTACTATGAGAAATTTATCGTTTATTCTCAATCGTTTAATTAAAAAACAATAATACTTCCTTTTATTTACCAACACATCTACTAAAATGTATAGTTAGGTATTAAATTTAACAATTTACATAAACCCAAGATAGTGTGTCAATTACCATAAACGCATATCACCTCTAAATTTTATTATTTATTCTCAAATTTCATTATTTTTGACATCCATTAAAATTAAATGAATCCATTATTACAGAAATGAACTATTCAAATAGAGGGAAACATCACATTTTTATAAATAATCACGCCCTAATTAATTTGGGATGAGGAATATGACATTGAAATAGTCAATTGTTTCCAATTACTACAGTTTCTATTTCCAATTATATAGTTTTAGTTTTTTTTGAAAGTTGGGGTTGAAAATGTCATTTTTTGGAAAGACATGTTTGGGTGAATGGTTATAATCATATTAGTTAAATCCCAAAAAAATCCACTTGATAGGTGGTGGGGGATTCTATATAAAATTTTTAGTAAATATTTAGTTTATCAAACTGTGTGGATTATATTATAAAACAATTAATTATATTTTGTAAAGGGGAAAAGGCCACTCCATGTGTGTGTAATTTTGTAAAACATGTTGAAAAATATTAATCCCAACAAGACTTGATAAAATTACAATTTCATTAATGACCTTGTTGGTTATTAACCAATTACACTCAAGTATTTTTTCTATTCTTATTTATCATTCTCCCTAGAAGTATAATCCCCCTTTCATTAGAATCATTTGTGTGTTTTCTATGATCTTAGTGTATTTCATTATCTGAATTTGTGATTTATTTTGGATTTCTTATCTCATATTCCTACATAATTATTCCATATTAATTCATATTATGAACCCTAGTTATAAATATAAGAAGAAACTTGGACTATCGATAATATTTTTCTTGACATTCCTATACTTCTAAGAATACCAGCATCCACTCTTCTAGTTTTTAATTATATAAAAAAAATCAATAAGATTAATTTTTTCATGGGAGAAATGTCTCTAAATTTTAGAACATTACCATTAAAACACTAATTTACTTGTATTCTATTTGATTAAAATGGTTAATTACTATTTTTGTGATTTTTAAGGATAAATAATAATTTATTATTCTTCTTCCTTTTAGGTTTTAATGCTTATTTATATTTTAATACTTTTATTTATAAAAATATTTTTCATCCAAATTATTATTTGAGAAACTACTTTAATGAAGAATTAGTATAATAATTAAATTTTTAAAGGGGTTTATAATTGAACTTACATCATATGTGGTATTTATTTATTATGTTATTGTGTGTATGGATTATATTTATGATTGAATAATGGGTTTACGTGCAAGAAATTGGGGGAGTTGGTATCCCGAAGTATTCAACCCCTATAGTTTATCGAACACTATCTAGAGTTAGTAGCCTTGTTCAAAAAATGCTAAAAATATGTATTAGTTACCCGGTAATATGATCGATATCTATGAGATAGATGTCTATATAAAATTTTTCAGCTATTATTCCATGGGATTGTAAAAAAATCGTTATATCCTAAGGACTGGATCCTATACTTTGGTTGTGAATTATTAATTACCATTACTTGATTTTGATTTATATAAAACTGAAATCATGGTTCATTCTATTTATATTACCGTTTACATGCTCCTTGGGTCTTATAAAATCTCCTAATGTTTCAGAAATAATTTCAGTTGTAAAATTTATTTAAAAATATATATTTAAACCATTATTTTAAAACTATATTTAATGATATGACTGGTGGTATAAACATTGTGGATTCATGGTGGTATCCTACATTCCATTTCCTTAAACCCATAAATTACCTTTATGCGTATACAGAGTTTGTTTTTTGAGATATATAAAATGTAAAGAAAACCATATAATTTATTGGATCACCTTGATACTCATCTTATATTATGATTATATATCCAGTGGTGATCATGGGTAACATAAAGATTAAAATCATGTGAATGATATTGAGATCCCTGTTGATTTTGTGTTATTTTATTCCAGTCACATAATCTTTTTAATTACATCAATCATGTTTTATATAGATGTTGAAAACTTTTTAATAAAATTTTTAATGATATATTTATGGTTTATTATTTATTATTTATATTTTTACTTTATTGGGTTCTCCATAATATATATAATTGCACATCTATTTAGCATGAGATTCAAATCATTCGATAGGAAATACTAAATTATTGGTGTATTAAATTTATTTTACATATTTGTTATCATGGTTAAAACATTACCAATTTTTTATATTTGATTTTATGAATATTGTAGATAATATGTTCAAATAAGCAATTCACATTAGTCCCTATAGTGATATGGAATGTTTGAAGAGTAGGTTCATCCTTGTCTCAAAATGAAATTAAATATCTCTTATAAAAATGGTAGAAATGGTTATGTGGATTTAAGAACATGCGTTATTGAAAATTATGTGTGGGTGAGTTCTTGGGCATCCATTATTCATGTAAAAAATCATGATTCCTTCGGTGGGTGAGATCTACGTCATTGGTTTTAGCTTAAATTTGACTTTTAAGGCGATTTTATATCTATTACAATTATTTATTTGTTTTATGACATACCAATGACTAGTTCTGAGAAATGTCAGATTTGATTGGAAATGGGGTGGGGGATGTGAAGGATTTAGTATCATGGTTTATAAAAAGTATTTAAAACTCACGGTTATGGTTGAAAATACTCTAGGTTTTGTTTCATAATACTAGAATACTATTATTCAAACCATACACCTAATCCAGGCATAATAGTAAACTATATAAATTTTTAATGTATTCTCTCATTATTTATCTATAATTAACATTATTGCATTTATTATTTTTTATGAGTATTTAATGTTTTATTATTAATAACAAGATGAATTTGGAAATGAAAATCATTTTAATAATTATTTTCCTTTTTTTTCTTTTTCATCGTGCCTTCTAAAATTCCCAATGGAACAAAATTGATGAAGCTATAGAGAATGTTCTACATGTTATGATCTAATAGACCTTGTCATTGTGGAATCAATCAATTTCACAATTGATTCATTGGGAAAATATTTTCTAAGATATCAAGAATAGATAATATGGCATGATAAATCGTTTATAAGGATGCTTCATCCAAACAATCCTAGTTGAAATGTTACATGAGTTGCTATGGTGTGGGTTGAATGTGTAAATAATATCATCAATTTACATAAAAACAAATGGAATAAAAAAAATTCACCTAATATATAATTAAATACTTGGTATTTGCATGTTATATATTATAGTTCAATATATGTCTCATGAGGATCTCACATGGTCTGTGTTTAAGATTATGTTTAATGAATAGTTCTAATAACAAACATTTAGTGAGGTGGTAGATTGTGATTTCATGAAACTATATAAAGGGATTCATTCAGTGATGGTATTTATCACTCAATTCATTGATATGGTTTATCTTTCTCATGATATCAGCATTCGTTACTATCATGTGGGAAGTAGCTTTCAAATGACGTTAAATCCCAAGACCATTCTTTGCATTATTCCCTTTTTCTACAAACCATTGAAAATGTGGTTCATAATGTTAAATTTATAAGAAAAATATAAAGGGTTTTATGGGACATTATAGTGACTCTTTATTGTCAAGTGGAATTATGATCTTTTCATATGGATAAAAGGTGAAATGAGATACATTCCACTAATTTAGTGGTGGGGGATCCCAATATTCGTCAGATATTGCACTAGTGTATTTCTGAAGGACATAGTAAATGAATTTCTGGTATTTTAGGATAGTATACAAAAAAAATATTTACCATGATATTCATATGGTGTTCCATTTTGTTGTTGTGTGGATAATATTCAACACTTTTTTGGAATACATCCATGGAGTTTTATAAGAAATCGATTATCTCCATGACAACATAGGTTTAACCTAATGAATCTAGTAGTGTCAGAGCTGATTCAAAAAAAATGGATTCATACCTAGTATAGAGTCCACTATGTTCTATGAATCTAAAATCTTGTATAAATTTGAACATGAGCTATAGGTTGTGGATGTTTTTCATGCTACTATTAGTGTTGTAGTGTTTATTTCATTCTGCTACTATTTTTCATTATCTGATTCAAATACAGAACATTGTTTTATATCACATAATTTGATTGGTTTTGTGATTTTTTTCATATTATATGTGATGCCATAGTTCTTGATGTGAATGTATTTTATCTAATTATAAAAACGAAACTATTGATTAGTTTCTAGTTGTATAATTATTTTTATAATAATTGTTTTACTAATTTAGCATGACATGAATGATCATGTTATTCATGGTAAATTGTGTCATTCGGGAAGATAGAAACAAATTGTTCAATATATTTAGTGGACCTAATATTATCTTTTTTAGTTATCTATTCAATATAATAGAAT
Organism: Viscum album; assembly: GCA_963277665.1. NCBI lineage: Eukaryota > Viridiplantae > Streptophyta > Magnoliopsida > Santalales > Viscaceae > Viscum > Viscum album. The sequence continues at coordinate 1,251,560,862 of OY728157.1, read as the reverse complement.
AGAGTAAAATTATCTATCATCTAGCCATGATAGAAAGATATCCCTATGTCATATTCAAATGAAATCATGGGATAGAAACCTCGAGAGGACATAGTTTTATATATTGACGTACTTATTTGGATGATCCCAATACCTCTTAAATAATATTGAATAGACCCTACTGATATTAAGGTGTATAAAGTAAAAATTGAAGAAATCTAAGGCAAGAGATTTATTAAATTGAGTGTCTCCATGAAAATCAACTACTTCTATTACAAAGAAGAAGGAATGAACCCTATGAAATATAATCAATTACTAGAATATTAATCAAGTGAATGTAAAAAATAAATATTGATTGACAATAATTGGTCACAAATTTGATCATCATTTGGGAGCTTGATGTTTATCATGATCAATCTAAGATCATGGTATCCTTAGTCTGGTGTTATGAAAATAGATATCTTGAGAAATTATTTCATGACCATGTATGGCCAATATAAGTATATTAGTATTTCATTTATCTTCGTTTATGATTTTATAGTTATTAAATATTAGATGAATTATCTCTTCTAATAAATTATATATTCCATTACAGATGTTTTTGTGGATAAAATTCCAATGTAATATATTTAGATGAAGTAACATGATGACAATATAGATATTTTATTGAAATATTTAATGGGAGTAATTTATATGATAATCTATCTATATTCAATTTTTTTATAGAGACTATTATTGAGTAATGTGATGTTTATTAAGAGAATTGTGGTTGATCCTGAGGATATCAAAGAATTAATGTCTTCGTAGATTCCCAATAATATTTTTGGGATCATGTGCATCCTTTTTGTAATTGATATATCTAAAATCCATGGAATAATTTTGTCTCTAGATGCCAATGGTTATATTTTCATAATAATCATCTTCATCTCAAGGTAAATATGGTCTATGGGCCAAATAAAATATTACATGCTTTCATTATATTTAAGTGATTCAATAATATTGAGTTCGTTTGGAAAACATCCTTTAGAATGCTTTGGTTGAATATATTTTTCATGATTTTCCAAGCAAAAAGCATAAGTTGGAGGTTCATCTTCTTTAATAGGAATGATTGGTTCTTGAGTATTCTGGGGCCGTGTTGATCAAATAATGAGATAAAAAGAATTAATTTATCCATTTATTAATCAAGGAAACATTTTGGATCCACAAAGTAATATTCAAAGTGAGGATGGATCCCTTACATAGGACATGGATGTTATTGGAGGTATAGATTTTTTTTGTTATGAATCTATTCTCACATGTCCAATATCTTGTATGAAAGGCGGGTATACATTAGATAAGAAATATTTTTTTGGACGCCATTCCACTTGTGGTCTTGCCTAATGACAACCTTACTTTGCGTTCTGTTTCAGATGACATGAATGACTATGAAGCTATCCTCTATCTGGACCAGCTAGTGCACTAGGCCTACATGGCTTCCCTTGACATTAATATGTTTCTTCCATGGATATAATTAAATTTCTTTTCATGGATGGGATCTATTATTTCATTCTTGGTGGTCGTATTCTAGGGGTGGCGAGTGCTACCTCGATTTTCCTCATCACAATGCTCAATAATGCTTCCCCTTTTAATAATTTCAGTCTTATCAACCTATGTAATTTTCCATAAAAGGTTTTATATTTTATAATAAATAGGATTTTATCTCCTCATCTTATCCAATAAATAATAGATTAATGGCATGTTTTGTTTCATGTAATATCCATTCTTGGGGCTGTATATGTTGTTCAAGAAATGATCAGTGATTTTATCCTCAAGGTACATGTATCGAATGATCTTATTATACTCGATAGGGATAAACCCTTTGATATCATTCATTGTTATTTCATCATTAATTACCTCTATTTTATTTAATTTTTTGGGGGAGTTATTGATGTCTTTTGTAGTTGCTTTATCTCCCCATTGATTTCCATTTCACTCATGGGTAAAAAATTGGTGTTTTGTTAAGTCTGTCTTGGGATTGAAGCAAGGAGGAACCATATCTCCCAATATTTTGATTTCGATGAAGAATATTCTTAGTAATCATATATTATGGATTACAATAAATGGTGGGGTTTTCTATTTAGGTGTATCCATAATTTTTCCAGTGTCTCTCAACTCATGTTCTTGGATGATACCATTATATTCATCAATAGAGGAATGAACTCAAACTGTGGAATTAATAAAATCCTCAATGTGTATTTCAAGTGGAGTGGAATACTAGTCAATATGGAAGTATAGAATCCTTGTTCATTTACACCGGTTGTGTGAAATGAAGTGTCCAAACATTTTATTTTATCATATGTATTAAATGATTGAAATTTACAAGGGATTATTTTGGGTTTCCTATCTCTACCTCCAGTCTCCAAATCCCAAAAATTGATAAGGTTTTTTAAGATGACTAGTAACATCCTCAAATAGATGAATCATTATCATTCCTTTAGAGAGATAATTATGCTGGTCAATGATGTCTTTTATACAAATATTGTGTATTCAATATCTACTATAATGTGATAATGTATATGATTGTAAACATTGAAAACATCATGGAGGATTGTTTTGGGATATCCATGTAGAGGGAAAGCAGAATATGATATTATTCTCCAGTATGATAAATCTGGTGTGGGATGGAGGCGTCAATTTCATGAGTCTAGCAAGTACTATCCTCATTATCTATTATATTCTTGCCTATTAATTTAATGAAGTAAATATTTTATTGGGTATTATTTCCTCATATTAATACGTTGTGATCCAAAGAAATATCAAAGGCATTCCTTCAATACGATCCTTTGAGCTCCAACAGAACATTCATTGAGTCGAGATATAGGTGTGATGGATAATTGTTCAGGGGATATCTCATTATACATCCATAATTAGTCTAGTCACAAACATTATTTTCCTAGAATCCAGGTCCCATACTTATATATACTGGATTTGTAAAATTATCCATCATTTATCCAAGTTTTCTTAATTGAGAAACGACGTGATACCATAATCTTATTGAGTTGTCTCAAAATCATGAAATATGAATTTTCACTACTTCATCGTATGGAACCTTCTCTATTTAATATTTCTGTAGATTATTCCATTTTGTAGATGTGTTAAACTATTTGGGCCATCTTCATTAATGAAATGTAAATCCCTCTAAACATACATTTATATTTTGGAGGAGGAGGAACCTAGCGGTCCTAATAGATGATAACATTCATCGCATGAGTATACATCTCAGCCAAATGTTTTCTTACTATGTCTAGTCACATGTTGAGCCACTCCATCATCTATTCATTGATATTCAATGGGATTCTATTTATTGGAAGTACTTTCAATGTTTCATGGGAATCACATAACAAGATATTTTTTGGGATTCTTTTTTAGATAACTTTTTTCATGGTTTATGCAAAAATTTTCATGAAAAGAAATTGAGGTATTTTATCCTTATTGTTTCCTTAATGTGAATTTGAAACATGAGAAAAATGGATATATTTGAGAGGATTAACCCCATTAGATTATCTATTATATTCAAAACTATATTCTTTTTTATGGACCTGTCTTAGGAATTCATGGAATGGGTGTAATATCCCTGCCTTAGTGTCTTCAAGACCGATGTAAGGTCCCTCTTAGGTTCCCAAATCCCTTCCTTAGGCTACTGTATCTGATGAACCCCACCCCATAAAATATTAAAACTGAATATTGATGGATCATTTAAAATTCAAGGAATTCATGGAGGGGTGTGGTTCAAGACAAAAAGGGATCTGTTATCATTACCTTTTCATCCCCTTTTGGGGCTGTTGAATCTTTTCTGGATGAAGACAATGCTATTTTCATTGTTGTAGAACATTATCGCTAAAAAAATTAGTCTTATCATTGTTGAAACTATATCCAATTTTCTTTAAAAAACTATAATTGTTTTCAATTCTTCCCATTTTAACATGGCTTATAATTTTAACAGGTGCAGGAGACTTCTTCTTTATAACATTGAAATTTTTCGACGCCTATAAGAGGTAAACATGGAAGCTAATAATTTTTCTTCAAGAACTCCATGTAATATTTTCAATTATTCTTATACCTTATGATCCATCCCCACATAAGGTGTTGAGATTATTAAAGGGTACACATTAGTACTCCACTATTTCGGCCTTTCATATTCCCTTTATCATTTTGTTTTTAGGCGGTTTCTTCATTTCCCTAAATTAAAAATTATCATTGTCTTTGTTGTTACAATAAGAACATAATAAATTAATTATATTTGATAGATTTAAGCATGATATCATAAAAAAATGGGGTGAATTTTGAATCACATTAGATGGTCTAGAAATCATTTTAGGTGTTGAAAATGTGCATGAATTTAGATGTAGTTCTTTTTTAATGGATTTTTGTAAAGTACATATAGTTTATTTTTAGGTATCAAGCGTAATATTTTGATCTGTATTGATATAGCTTTACTTTATGGTATCATTTGGCTCTCACTATTTATTCCCACATGAGAACAATTATGCCACTCATAATTATTAATTAGTGGGTATAATGTATGACCAAATTATGTTTGTACACTATATTTTTAGGGATTTTTTTATGTTTTTAGTTCATAATAGTATTAGTAATATATTCGTTCTAAAATATTTCAATATTCATTATCCACATTTGGTGGAGAACGTCCATGAAATTTTTTTAATATTTAAAAAGACCCCCAAAAAATTGATTGTTTTTTCCAATGAAATAAGAAAGAAATTACCCTACATGTGGTAAAATAACCAGATTAATAATGGATTATAATGAGATTAATTTCTAGGATGTGTATGGAGACGGATAAGTATGGTGAGAGGGTTTTCTTCTTGTTCTATAGACACTCCTACCATATATAACTTAATTAATCTTGTTTTTGAAATGTATTTTTATATCTAGTGTATTTTCAATTTTATTAATGGTTGGTTTTTGGTATTGTTCATATAATTGAAAAATTATATTAAATTAGATGCTTAACATCACCTTGGATATGAGGGTAGAGTTGATTAAGTGTGGTAGCACTATAGTTGGGCTGTTCACCATAGGAATGAATAGGGTTTTAGAATTTGAAATTACAGTATTCATGTCACGGTGATAGAAAGTAGTTTTTATGATTTTCATCATAGTACTTTAGAAGTCATAGGATTAATGGAAATAATCCTAATCCTACTAGTTTTTACCAAACAATATCATTCCATTGTAGAAGTTGGATGAAATTTTTATACATTTTGTTAAATTATTTCAATAATCTATGAATTGGATAGATGTTATTTTGGGGTTTATTATTTATTGAACAAAGCCAGCAGATATCTTACCCACTATAGAGATTATAAATTTAAAGGTACAAATACACTATTATGTCTAAATGATAATGAGACTATATATAATTCTCTTATATATATATATATATATATCATATTTGATGAACACCAACACTTCAAATCTAATTTCATGGGAGGTCCTCTTGAGAATTGGATATTAGTTGATATTGACTACAATGTGTCATCCATAGATGGATAGTAAAACATACTGGTCCATCCATATTGTTGTGGTTTTCAATAAGTTATGTCATCTCCATTTTATATCCTATTGGGAGAAACTATAATAAGAATTTTAATTTTATTATGATAGTAGTTATCATGTTTCAATAAGGGTATCCCCCTTTAGGCCTATATATAGAGATTTCATCCACATTCACATTGTTGAATGGATTTTGTATATTGGTCTTTATTGGTGATTACAATCCTTCATGATATAAAAAATATAGTCAAACTGATCAAGATGATGTCGTAACAACTCTGAGTTATCGTAAATTAGAAAAACATCAAAAATGTTTTCTGGTATTTTTTGTTGGGGAACATGTATTTTAATAGTATATCACTGGAGGGTCAATAAATGACTTGTATGATACATTATACTAACTATTAATTATAATAATATATTTTAGATCACAAAGCGACATGTGGAGGTGGATTAGTAGTTTTATTTACCGACTTTTATGAAATTCATTCATAATGCGTTTCAAATTTCCCAATTATTGATTTATATTTTAGAATCATTCTTTGTGATCGAATGAGATAATATTGAATGAAAAATTGATTCCTATTTGGTTGAGTAACAATTATCTATATAGTATATCGAAAAAAGATAATACAAGGAAATTTCATTCCATTGTTCTGTGTGAAATGAAATAGTGACATAGGTATTTATGAGATATTGGAGCATAAACCATCATTGAGGTAGTAATACCCCACATTTTCATGGATTTAAAATAATAATGACATTATATGATAATTAATTGGAATTTTGTAGTGAAATATGACACATTATTGGTTACAAGTATATATTTTTTAGTTTTTATTTATATATTTTTAATTTTTGTAGTTTCTAAGAGAGTAATGTAGACAATGTTTATTTTTTGAAAAACAGGGTAGTGGTGTATGATAATCATAATAGTAGAAATTAAATTTTCTCACAACTATGTGAGGCAGTGGTGAAGGACCCTAGTGAAATTTCTTATTGTTACTTTATAGTTTCTTAAAAAAAACCAACAAAACCTTCTAGGACATTTTCTAGAGTGGGAATGGTATGCATAGGTTGTGCATGGATTTCCAAGACATGATGATAAAAAACGAAACATGCATAGTTTAAATAGATATTAAAAATTATCCCAAAACCTAATCATATTTTAGCCCATTCCCACCACTCTATTCTCCTATAAATTTTTAATAACCATGAAACCATATAACTTCTATTACATTCCTATTCATATTTTATTACCTTTATTAATAGTGGATTTTCACTTTATGGGGTGTGATTTATTTTTGGCTTGCTCCTCTCTTCTCTCATATAAATTATTTCTTTTTATCTTCTTTGGGTCATTGAAACATAATTATTCTTAGAAGAGAAACCTATGATTAGTATCTATATTTAATAAAATTTATTCTTTTTCTCTTGTTAGTGAGGACCCCCTTACCAATTATTATAATTTTGGACACTAGTGATGAGATTAAATCATTTTTTAGGTAGGTGTTTCAACCTAATGATACATTCACAAGGAATAATATTCGATATTGATTTTCTATTTGTCAAAATTGATTAAATATTAGTTTTTGTCTTATTAATATATGCTATGTGGTTTTCTATTTTACATTACATATTAATTTTATTTAAAAGGAATTTTAAATATGATTTCATTAAATTTTTTTATTCAAAGAAAGCGACTGATGAAATTAATTGTCTTAAAAAAGTGGTTCAAATGAATTTATGAAAGCGTTTTTAAATTAATTGTACCTTAGAATTTGGGTTCCCTATTTTATAGTGATTTTTTAATTATAATTAAATAATATATGCTTTTATGTCTCATATACCATAACATTTCCCTGAGTTTTATAACATTTATATACATTATAATATCAATGAAATTTATGACAGGTCATTCCTGAAATAGTTATAAAAAAATTCAATGTCTACCTAATGGTATACATGGTAACATATATTATATATAATCATTGTGGTGTCCTAATGAGAATTTAATCAAACTATACAAATATAATCGAGACTATAACAACATTATTTTATAGTATACAATTAATATAATTGGAACCATTTAGTTTGGTCGATCTTTCTCATGGTCATCACCCTTCTTGAGAATGTTTCTCAAGAGAAATATATGTTATGAGAACGATTGTCTTATATAGAGTATTTCTCATCCTATATAGTTTTTTTTTCTATTAATCAATCCACTATTACATGTTCATAATAATCTGATGTAGTCTATGGATGTTTAATTATATTTTATTCTTCCTATTAAGAAATTTTCATGAATTATTGGATATTTATATAGTTTTATCTATATTTTTTGTCCCCATGTATTGAAAATATTTAATTATTTGTGTAAAATTACAATATTAGTATGTGTCATATTGTAATTATAAGTGGAATACATGTGTTTAAAATTATGTTTATTAGGGTGAGAAATTCATTTTATTATATTTGAGGTAGTAATACCTATCACTAGAACCTGGTGATAATGAATAAAATTTATGTCTTTTGGAAAGCTGTCTTGGTTGATAATTCAAGTTGACCCATGCTATTTAATTACAATAAATCTCTATAAATACACCAAATGATATTATTATATAATTATTTAAAATCAGTCATTGCAAAAAATCATTCAATTTATTATTCTTTTATTTATTATATGTATGGTTCAACTGAGATATATGATGGTTTCTTGTCAATATATTTTAATTAGTAAACAAATAATTCTATTTTTCATCCAGAATAAAAATATATTTCTCATTGGAATCATATCTTTTTTTATCTAATTTAACATCCTTTGAATTATATGGATGATTTTCCTTAATATTCTTTATCTAAAATAAATAGATTTTTTACTACATTTTTTGCAATAGGAATTTTGTGCATAAATATAAAATTTTCATTTAATTTGATTATATGATTGTATTATACATTTTTATATTACAAAAACAATGAACAAAAAATTATACATCCCCAAATTTAAAAAACACATAATGTGTCCTATTTGTTCTAAAAAATTGAAAATTCCTTAATGAAATATAATTTAAAAGATATTCCATGTATATAAAACCACTAAATTACAACATTGTTTTAGATTCAATTTTATTAAACACGATTCTAATTTTACCAATTATGTTGTGTCTTTGATCATTAATCAACTTCTATAAACACGTTATGCCTATTTCAGTCGATTCATTCATGTCTCAATAAATTTTTTCAAAATATAACTTGTTATTATAATTACCATTTCTGATTTATGGATAATGTGACTTTATCAACTTTAACAACCCATATTTTGGTGAATAATATTATTTTCTAACACATTAATAAAACCATTAAAGTCATTTATAGGTATATATTGTACATAAATTTATGTCTTATAACAAGATAATGTTAGTATAGTTACCAAGTGGCCCATTGATCGATTATGATATTCCCCAACTTAATGTTGTTGACAAGAATTTGGTTAACATATTGTAAATATTAATTCCCTAGACAACCAGAATTTTTTATTCATTGATTTTTAATCATTCTCATCATAAACACATTAATGTTCATCATTGAGATCAATAATAATCCATGATATTTTTTAGTCAAATGTTTCAAATTTATCTTTCTTAATAATCATCACAATAAATTTTTTTATTTTTATTTCTATTTTGTTTCATATTACTCATACTAGAACAAATAACATTTATCTTCCATTATTATTTTGATTTCCCTTGGAAATAATTTTCTATATATATATATATACATAAACATTTATTTTTGTGGAATCATGCATTATAATTTCATTGAGTATCAAACATCTTTCTATTAATATTCAATTTTCCCCAGACACCTATATTTTATATTAAATACAATAAAATATTTAAATAAATACAATGTTGTCATTCAATTAAACATATCATAACCATGATTTAATTTTTATGATACAACTGATATTAATAATAACTTACCTTTTATTTTCCATATCCAATATATATAATATGGTGACACTCTAGGGATATAAATTCCATCACTCAAGTTGAATGGTTAATAAATTCTTCCATCATACCATATATCCCACATTATGTAATGAAGTTTTGTAAATTTTTAATTATGATATGGATTAAAATATCATATGTGTTGAAATTATGGGATTGAGAAATTGTTGAAATATATAATTTTTTTAACTATTAGTATGAAATTTATTTCACCCCATTTGAATGAAAGGAAGTAAATGTATAAATATTCTATTTAATTAAAAAATGAATTCTATCATGTGGATGAAACATAAATTAATTAAAATTTATTTGAAATAGATTCAGTTTTATCACACTGACATTAATAAACCCATAAAATATATTTTAATAAATTAAATACATTTGATTAAAATTTTAACTCATTCGTTTCATGTAATTTTTTTGACAATGACAATGATAAGGAATTTTATTTCATCTTATTAATATTATGAGTCAACTAGTTCATCATATTAATGGATAACAAAGAATGATTAACAATTTAAATCCCATTTATATGAGTGGAGGAAACGCCATCATCATCAGAAAATTGATTTGGCCTCACTCATTTCATTGAAATCGTGTAATTTCATCCTTTAAATAACAGCAGATCTATCACAATAAAAAAATTTAAAATTTAAAATATCGTACTATTTTAGATTCACAAGGAACAACCTTTTTGTTTTAATGCCATGTGTTTTATTGATGGTTTCTAAACACATCCTAACCTGGAGAGTGAGTTCAGGTGAGAAATTTTACTTCATGATTACTAAATGGATCATCTTACCATCATTTAAATATTAAAAAGAACCTATCATAGAATTCCACATATCCAAATTATAAAAATTTGAAAATTATTCCTTGTAAATTGATATTTTTAAGTGGTTCAATTATATGGGATATATTCATATAGAATATATCAAAAATTTATTGATCTATGAAACTATCAACTATTAAATAATATTATTTCATGTCATTAAGAATTAATCATAAAAGAAATGAATCATAATCCATCATCATATCACTCCATATTGTTATTTGGAAAATTGATATGAGAAATTAACAAAAATAAAATTCATGATGAATATATATATATATTAATAAAAGGAAATCTATGATAGCGCCATCATTGAAATGAATCCTCTTTTATTGAAAGCAGATATTCATGATTTTCTTTATAGTTAATATTATCATAAAATTATAGATTCAATGATTCTCTATGTATATTCAACCATGTACCATCTTCTCAATTATCATCTCATCGAAAATATAATTTAAATTCAATTCCAAATTTATCTTCCTTACAAATACATCTTTAATAATCTAATTGGAACATATATTAATTCAAAGTATATCAATTAATGACTTCTTTAAAATCAATTTTTTGTTCAACAAATATATTAGAAAAAATGTTATGTTTTAAAATATAAAAATATATATAAACACATTATTGAATTTTTATTTCTCTAGGGATTGGCCTTCTTCTAACCACTACATCAACTTTGATATCTGTGACATCATATTTTTAAATTCATGAATTTTTGATCTATTTAAATTTTTGAGATAAATTTGTATCTCAAAAAATTATTTCATGGTAGCATATATACTATCACATAAACCAAATGACCATTTATCTTGATTAAATCATATTTTTATGATATAATTTCCCATTTAAATGGAAAATAATCCCCAATAATGCCTTTTTGAAACTCCACTTCTAATTTCCATCATATCCTTATAATTCCAAACTAATGTAATGTTCATTATAGTATATAATGGAAAAGTGGCATCAATGTTTTACTAATTCTATACATTAATAACACAATATTCACCATTAATATATTAATCCTCTTTATTTAAAACATGATATAGGCAAAACAAATAACCCTTTTTTATTTTATTTTACTAGAATAATGATCAAAATCCTTATTTTGGTTTGTATATGGTCCCTATTTTTATTTCAAAAACATGATCCAAATTATCATTTTATTATCCAGCATGATCAATATCCAGCACGTCTCTACAATTTTTAGTAGCACATGGCCTTTTATATGACAATGACTAAAAATTATTGTAAATTATTTAATTATTTATATTATGATGACCACGATCATAGTGAAAAATATTACTCTACTAATGATTAACTCCACCATATTCCATTAAATTCAATTATTATATGGATTTTACATCCCTTAAAAATTTAAATTTGAACATTTTCAATTATATTCCATGTTAATTCAAAAATATTAAAAATCTACAGAATTATTTAAGCACTATAATTCTAGAAAATATTAACCAAAAATAAAACATTTCATCAATCATATATTGTTGTGTTCATATATTCCCACTAACTTTTAAACTGGGTTCTAATAATTTTACCACTTTAATTTCCCAAAATGTCCCTTAACCAGTTTTTATAGATACATTAATTGATAAATCCATTTATCCAAACATATTATAAACATGATATATGGGATTTCAACTTATGATAGAATATTTTCATGGAAAATGTTTTAACCATACCATGTCACCACTTTACAATGAATATCATGAAACACATACCATGTAACACCCCTGGTAAATAAAGAATTTGATATTTTCATATTTATCCATATTTTTTAATAAAATATTAATATTACTTTAAAGGGAATGCTATGCTTGAGGGCATACCCAATACGCAACAACGAGTTTCTTTGAAATCTTACGTTTCACTCTAATAAAAAATTAATATTATTTTAAAAGGTAGTTAACACATAGACTTTGTAATGGGGGGAATGAACAGAACTAACTAAAAAATTATTATATATGTTTGTCAAATATTTTTAATTATATCCGATAAATGTTGGAGGCTTAAAATGCAAATGAATCCAATTTTTAAGCATAAATCTTCTAATATTCTTTAAAAGGTCGATTAACCGCCTTTTGATGGAGAAACATTTTTAAATATACTTTTGACAATTTTATATGTTGTATTTGACAAAATAAAATCCTTCTTTAGAATCTGGACATCAAAATTTACTTTGTGTAAAATTTTGTTATTTTTCCGATAAAGTTGATTTTTTAATGAATAGTAAAAAATGTTGTATTTTAATTCAAAACCCCCTTTTAATCTGAATTATTTATGTGGATAGATTATATTTTTAATTTAGATTAAATTTTATTTAGAATATATTTTTACCATTTAATTTAATGGTTGTCATTGGAATTAATTTCACTTTGAAATTGGACTTAAATTAGTGTCAATCTTATAATAGATATTGTTAATTAAAAGCACGCTATTTGTTTTGACAGCGGGAATTAGTTATTAAATTAATTAATGAAACATATATATTTTGAATATTGTAAAATAGACATAATTTTTGAATTCGGAATATAAAATATAGCTTAGGGTGAATTCGTGGTATTTTTATGAAAAACATAAATTTTTGATGAATAGTGAAACCATTAAGTGGTTGTTTAAAAACTAATTTTTCGTTTAAATTAAACATTAGCACTTAAGTGATTTTAATTTGAAAAATCTGACTTAAATGGTTGTCATTAGGATGTAAAATTTGGTTCAATGGGATTAAAATAATTTTTTGGTGAATAGTAACTTTTAAGTTTTTAATCGCGATTAGAGGTAATTAGTGTAATTTAAGGTAAAAATAATGTTTTAATAAAATGAAGAGACCTAGACACATGTCCTACCATCATTGGATGTGTCATATCCGACCATTAAAATCCATGGGTCAACTTGGGGACCCCATGGAGCCACTTTGGTTGGAAAATGACATAAATAACTTTTTATTGAAAGATAAAATAAAAATGTCACAAACATGAGTTATTTTACTAAAACAATTTTTACATAGGGTTATACAAGTCATATTTTTGACTATAAATAGTCATTGGAAAGATAAAAATATTTCATTCATCATAGAAGTTTTTTATAATTTTTAGACCTTAAATAAATTAAATTATTTATGTCACCATGATGATGCAGCGATTACCTCATTAATAAAGGATTTAAATAAAATGAAACGATAATGTTAAAACTATAACTAACACTTTTCAAAGTCCTATTATATGGGTATATTTTTAAACCTTATAACCTTATACTCTAATTATATCAAGGTGGGACCTTTTAAGTCTGAAACCCATTTTAAAATAATGTAACATTTCTTTACTTTCCAAGAGTGCCCCTCCTCTCCTCTTATAAAAGGCCCCCACCTCTACCTCCTTACCCACACTTCCAAAGCCTTTGTCTCGGCCAACCCCTGCCCATTTTGTCTCTCCAAATCCCTCTCTAACTCCAAAAATCCTCAATTTGGGTATAAGTCTTCCCAAGGAAGCCTTTGAACTCAAACCAAATGGAGTTACCCGATTTTAAGGTAATGTCTTCACTTGAGTCCTTTTGTTTTATTTTGCTTCTCCAACCCCCTAAACTCTTTTTATTAATTTATTTTGAAACAAATCCAGTATCTTAAATATACTAGGATTTTTTTATAAGAAGTATTCAAGCTAAACTTACACACACCTACATCTAATGGTTAAAGAACATACTGTTTCCGTGGATGGTGAATTTCTGCCTCACGAAACGATGATTGTTCAATATTCTTCTAACACCTTCAAAGGTGGCCAATAATATGTCACTATATTTATATATGATATATAATATTTTTATGTTTTATTTAATATTCTGTATTTTTCATTTATGGCATACCTTTATTGTTTCCATTATGGGTAAACGCGATATCTTCATTTTAGGAAGTGCAGACTACCACCCCCTGAAAGTGATTTGATTCGTTAATTCCATATGTGGGATGTATAAAGGATTTAATTAATGATATTATATATTATATTATACTGGAATTGTAATATACCTTTATATCAATATGATTTCATTCCATAAAATATGAAATAGAAATGAAAGTAGCATTCATGCGTACGTGCGGCTTACCGTCTCCATGAACGGTGCATTTCATTTCTTACCTCTAAATGTTATATAATAATATAAATGCATTTTTATACTGGATATATATGATATATATGATATATAAATCATGAGTATAACTATGGATATAATGGATACATGAAAAACATGTAATTATAAAGAGGTTATGTTTTTGACTCAAATACCAATGATCGTTAAAACGAACGTTATTAACTTAAATAATTACATAGTGTTCATGACATGGTAATAAGTGATATAAAAGGAATAATGAACTTGAAAAAGGTTCGTAAGTATGTATAAATTAACTCATGTTTATTATCCAGGAGGTTAATGAACGATCGAGTCAAGTCGGACCCGAGGTACGAGATCCTACCCCTCTCTTTCTTTTTAAGTACACTCTTTTATGTCATTCCTTTTAAGCACATATTTCTAATTATTGGGATTTTATTTTATATTACTCATACTGTAAATTATATTTTAATTTGATTAGAGAACCTATATTCTTTCATCAATCCATTTTGGAAGTTTTAATTGGCACCGTTAGGCTGCAAATTTTTTGTAAGGGGCTTTTTATCTCACTCTGTGTTTTCGTGAGATTCGTGCTACATTTGCCAATATTTCCTTTTGAGTGGTGTATGTACTGTCCATTATTATACTATTTGTGTAACATAATTTAGTTTATGAGTATTTACATCAATGTTGTAACGCCCCAACCCCAGCTGCCCAGAGTCGGTGCATTACTTCGTAACATTGGCATGATCACAAGAAAGATCAAATCCCGAAAGACCGATTGGTTTAGTAGCCTTGGAAACACTAGATATAATCATAAAGTTTTACATTACATTTCAAAGTGAAAAACTACTACAACAACAAATTCTTCATATCCACACTATTAACCCCTCATAATATCCCTGCAAGTCATTCATAAATTACTTCTTCACTACCTGGGAAAAATAAAACATAGAAAAGGGGTGAGCTCAAATGCCCAGTAAGGATAACAATATAGCGGAACATTCAAAATAAGCATAAACATTTATGGCAATGAATTACTAAAACAAAAGCCTTTTAAAATTGAACTTCAACATAGTATGGCAAAAGTAAAATGAAATAATTCCATTTACTTGTTCACATGGATATTCTACTAATCGAATAATTACATGCAATATCAATAACCACTTTCATAATGTTGAAATGCATAATGCCAGACTATCATAACCACATAGCCAAGGCCTCGTGCCAAGACTACAAATAAGATTTTGTCAAGGCCTTGTGCCAAGACACTAGTTTGTCTCATGAGACCTACCGATGCATCGAGGAGCTATAGCGGGCTCCACCCGTCACTTATTAAGTCCAATGCATTCCCATATGAAAAGGTTTAAACATAACATAAACATTCGTATTAAAACTAGCATACGAAATGTCAATAATTTCACCATAAACTATGAATGGTATAAAAATATCACATCCACAGTCAAACATATCACAAATCCTTCAATACAATATAGAAGTTTTGTATCATAATAAATCAACTTCAAATAATCTTAAAATCCATCAAAGGATGTTGACATAGATGAAATCAAAATTCTTTTTAAAGAAGTATCTCCTTTTATTTTGAAATCATTTAAGATCCATATAAAATAAAACATTTTCTTTGAAAATATTCTTATAAGCTTGTATGGAAAGCTTCGACGATTTTATAACAGCAGAAAATAACCGCACCCGCCGTATAAGTTAAAAAAAACATTCTTACCTCAATTCAGTCGAAAAGGTTAAAAAGGACCTTGTTTTGAAAACGACGGAAAGATTCCTTTATAAACCTCTTATAAAAAGTCAAACAAGGGTATAAATGACTTTAACCCATATTCTTGTAAATAGTAAAAATGTTTTGAAATACATTTCAAAGAAACATGGATGTGGATGATAAAGAGATCCCAGTAGATTATTACTTATAATACAACCTCGGATAATGAAGAGATTGTGAAATAACCCTTACCTTGTACTTTTCCTTGGTTGGTGTAGGTTAACCTCCTGTATAATGGTGAAATAGTTTTTATTAAATTATACACGAATCATATATAATAATATGATATCATATATGATCTTTTAACATTTATTTGTTAATAATATCTTAGAATTATCGCCGTTTCGGGAGTTAACTTACTCATTTTCTTTTATATGTTTTGTTACATAAGCCATGGTTGTTGTATATTATTCATATCCAGAATGATATCTAGTCCTTAAACATCATTTTTAAATCATCAAATGATAATTATACTTGAATGGATACGATGGAGAATGAATCTCATCGCGTTCGTGGAGACGGTAGTCCGTACGTACGCACGAGCGAAAATATCATTCTTTTGATATTAAAATAATATATAAATGGATGGTATATCATATATACAGAATCATTAACATGTTATATTTATTATTTACATGAGTTACACATCATTATTATACCCATCCAAATAATATTATATTGAATAACAATTACACCACGACGTGGAGACGGTAGTCCGTACGTACGCATGTATGGTGACATGTTATTCAAAGGGTGGATAGAATACTGAATATGGTTGTACCATATTTATAATAACATCACAGTATATGTGAGATACTGGAGTTATTATTTTAGAATGGTAAGAACAGAGGAAGAAGAAGTGGAAGAAGAAATGAACTTGGAGAAGGGTGGTGAAATCATTACCTCTTCTTCGGGTTCTTCCTTTTGATTTGATCAAAAGGGCTCCTTAGGTTGGATTTATGATCAAAATAAGGCCTCTAGGTTGTAGTGAGGGATGTTGGGAGAGTATTTGGGCAGAGTTTGGCCGAACCAAAAGGCTTTAGAGGTGTGAAGAAATGAGAAGGAGGAGTGCCCTTTTATAAGAGGGGTGAGGGGCACCTTTGGAAAAGCTAGAAATATTAATTTATATTAAATTCATATTCGGTTTCTAAAGGATCCAAATTTGATTATTCAAAGGTTAAGGTTGGGATAGGTCGAAAAACACTCAACCAATAGAATTTAGACAGGTTTGGGTACTTATATTAACCTTATCTTTAAGTATTAACTCTAAGTTAATTAGTTTCACTTTTACAATGTCTCTTTGTATTTTTATATAATATGGTTAATAAACTTACTATATACATCCAAGCGACCCACAAGTGGTCCATTAATGATGAACCTATAATGAAATAAGTCTCTTGGCAGAACCTTAGATTTTTAGGAATTTAATATCAATTAATAATATAATATTTGTTTTAAGAACTCTTTTATGTAAATTTTGAAACTATTCAATAGTTGATTTTTGTGAAACTCATAACAGATTGATTACTTCTAACAAAGTCAATTAAATCAATCCTAATATATCATATTATCCTATAAAATTAGTTTAATTCATTAAAAGTTTCATATTATATTTATTTGGGTATTTATAATATCAATTATTTTAATTGTTCACTATTATAGTAATTACTGCATCATCATTGTGTCATATATAAAATAAATTATTTAATGTCTAAAAATTATAAATAAAATATAATTATGTAGGAAATCTTTTTATCTTTCTAATTAATATTTATAATCTAAAATCCAACATATATAACCCTATGTAACAATTGTTGTTCTAAAAGATATATGCTTGTGTCATTTTTGTATTTATTTTAACTAAATTAAAATAAAGTGTCATTATCACTTACAAGTGGATCCATGGGGTCCCAAAATAGACCCAAAGATTCCCATGGTCGACCATGTATCAAAAATTAGGGTTAAGACACGTTTTAGGGTAATTTAGTATTATTATGATATTATTTTTTAAGCCTTATTTACCGGATTTACCCTTAACCATGGTAAATAAAATATTTACCGCATTAATTATTCAAAATGTCTAAAAATAAAAGTTACCTATTTACACAATTTGAACATCCTGATTCCAAATATGGAATCCATTTTCCTAAATTCAAAACACAGAAGTGGCAGAAATTAATTTAAAATTAATTCCCGCTGTCAAAACAAAAAGCGTGTTTTTAAGAGATAATAACTATCAAAAGATTGACACTTGTTTATGTTCGGTTTAATTGTAAAATTATGTCTAATGACCAAAATTATATTAAATGGTAAAAATATATTCTAAATATAATTTAAAACCACTCAAATTCACAATTTATCACTATTAATTATTTTGATTAAAAAAGTTGTTTTTAATTAAAATTTAGTAATTTTCACTATTCATCAAAATATGAAAGTTATCCGAAAAGTACCAAAATTTCACCTTAGGCTAAATTTGATATTTCGAATCCAAAAATGAAGTCCATTTTAAAATATAAAATATATATAACTTCAAAAATTAGGTATTACTATTCATAACAGCTAGTTACGGTGTGTTAGAACTCAGTGTTGCGTACAACACATGCTAGCGTACCGTGGAAGCTTGGGATATTTCATTTTAAATTTTTGATGTCCCCATTTAGTCAAAAAGTTTAAAATATAGTATCTAAAAAGGGTTCACTATTAAAATTTGGTAAAAGTGCAATACTGAAAATGAATTTGTTCTTACATTATGTCTCATAATATGAATTATAAAATTATAAGGATTATATAAAGTTTAAAATTTAGTTAACACTATTCATAACCTCTTTTGAATGGATTTTTTTTTAAGTCATGGTGTGATTGAACTCGGTGTTGCGTGTAGTGCAAGTTATTGAATTATTTTGAATAAATAACACACTATGAAATCTTGGGGTGTTACATTCTCCCCTCCTTCAATAAATTGCGTCCTCGCAATTTGAAATTGTTCTTCGAAAATAAAAGGTTGAAAATAAAAAATATCTTTATGGGAAAACCCACATCGGAAATTGGGTTACTAAAATTTATTCTTAATATGAGGAAAAGAGAAATGAAAGGGTCACCACCAAATTATGATCTCGATTAGGAGAACATTGGTGGCAATTAGAGACATATAATTGGAGGAAAAACGTAAATATTTATAGGTAGTGATTGAGGTCATCAATCACAAACAAGTATAAAATTTAGGTCCTTAAAATCATCAATCTATGATGATTTGAAATACCATCGGTTCAAAAAAACATAGGGTATTGGGATAACACATTTTTTGACGTTTCAAAATATCTTAGTTGAAATCCCACATCGAAAAATGAATTAATGAGGCCTCTATTTAAAATAAAGAGTCGAAAGTATGAAGATTACCGAAAATAACACATACTAGGGTTCCATGTAGGAAAATATGGATATGGAAGAAAAATCTAACCATCAATTATCTGATGGAGAGTGGTAGAGAACATGGCTATGAAAAGGCCAACAATCCCAAAGCCATAAATTAGTGATGATTTAAGGTACCATCTAGGAAAACATTTTTGTTCTAAGTTCCTTTTCTTAATGATGAGGAATTTATTTATGATATTGGCTAAGATCATAAGGAGATATACTTACTTTAAAATTAGAGTTTTATCCCCTAATAAATTTCTACCAAAAACTCATCATTCACTCGTAAAAAAAAATTCTATTTATACTATTCATAGAGGGTTCCAAAATAAATGAATTTATAATTCATCTACCAGATCTTTTAAAAAACTACTTTATTTAATCCAGGACATCTCGTGGGATAGTGGTAGGTGATACACCCTTGTCTCCCTTCGGTTGCGGGTTCAAGTCTCGCAGCCTTGCCGGACGCGATGGGTTGTCGTCCGACCTCCGGGTTGTCCTTTTATGGAAATCCAAAATAATCCAAACTAGAACTATCCAAAATACTTCTGTCCAAACTCACAGTCCAACATTCATAAGGAAGGTAAACATAATATAGATCCTTTTTACCCCGTAATAGCATATGAATACCTTCATCATGTATTACCATATTCCTTATTGATTACATTCATGCTCCCTTATTCCATATAGAATGCTGGATATACTTCATTAATCCAAAAATGTTTTAATCCCCAACAATGATGGAATATACAAATCATTAATCAGTTCCAAGGTAGTCAAGAATATCCAATATAATTTATCCAAAACAATCACATATTATTCCAAAATCACTACCTCAGTATCAGAACTATATTATGATTTATCATTCTCTCAACCATATATTTTCCAAAAATTTATCCTGCTATTGAGTCACTTTTCTTTGTTCCACATAATCTCAAGTCCTTAATGAAATAGTACTGCAGTACAATCCTTATATACTCCATAATTATTATAAAAATTACATTGTTGATACAACACTCAATTGACATAATCAACATAAGAACTCTAATCATTCCTCTACATCTGTGGTAGTATCATAACTTGATTATTATCCAATAACATCATTTGCGGCATAGTCTGATGACTAAGACATAGGTTCACGTAGTGTCCAAACTCCTTTCAAATGAAGCATTGTACATTTAAAACCATTTTCTTACCCTTGCAGTCACGTACTTTGTGCCCTTTTCCTCCACACTTATAACAAACTCCCATTCCTTTCAGGCAAGTTCCAGGGTGTTTCTTTCCACAGTTACCACATATGGGAAAATTCTTCTTTTCCCTTTTCCCTTTATCCATCTTTCTCTCTTCCATCCTTTTCTTCTCTTGATTCCCTTCAAAGCCATAGGACTCAGTAAACTCTTTACTTATCTTATCAACACATGATATTATTTCTTCATATGATGATAATACATGGGAGACTATTTCTCTTATAAATTCTAGCTTAAGACCATGAAAGATATGATCCTTCCTTCTCTTTGAATCATGTGTATTTCTGGAGTTCTCATTCCTTCTACTGGGCGCCATTTCTATACCATGGCATAAACTAGATCAGTTTATGAATCAAAACACATAATCCCATACTTATAAAACACTTAACATAAATTGAACTATTTATGGATATAATCCATAATCAAAAAAATGTTTTCTTTGAGGAAGTATATACTCATAAACCCTTCATAATGATTTGTAAAGAAAATGAGAGTTATCCTAAGCATATCCCCCGGGAGTGTCGTAACCAAGAGTGCAGCAAGGCCCGTTGTCGTGCACCAGTTCCCGTTCGAGTCTAGCTCAAAGCGGTGTTTTCGGGTTTTACCCCTAGGTACATCTGTGCCAGAGCCGCCTCTACCTGCTCGTATCCAGACAGGGATGTATTGCTCGGAAAACTCACAAAATCTCTACAATACCAAAATTCTAGGAAGTTCTTCTATACTAATCCTCAAAGTTCATCTTAGGTCTACGTGCTCTAATCAGAGTTCATCTAAATCTAGCTTCCAAGGTTTGTACTAAACTTCCTCTGATACCAACTGTAACGCCCCGACCCCAGCTGCCCAGAGTCGGTGCATTACTTCGTAACATTGGCATGATCACAAGAAAGATCAAATCCCGAAAGACCGATTGGTTTAGTAGCCTTGGAAACACTAGATATAATCATAAAGTTTTACATTACATTTCAAAGTGAAAAACTACTACAACAACAAAGTCTTCATATCCACACTATTAACCCCTCATAATATCCCTGCAAGTCATTCATAAATTACTTCTTCACTACCTGGGAAAAATAAAACATAGAAAAGGGGTGAGCTCAAATGCCCAGTAAGGATAACAATATAGCGGAACATTCAAAATAAGCATAAACATTTACGGCAATGAATTACTAAAACAAAAGCCTTTTAAAATTGAACTTCAACATAGTATGGAAAAAGTAAAATGAAATAATGCCATTTACTTGTTCACATGGATATTCTACTAATCGAATAATCACATGCAATATCAATAACCACTTTCATAATGTTGGAATGCATAATGCCAGACTATCATAACCACATAGCCAAGGCCTCGTGCCAAGAATACAAATAAGATTTTGTCAAGGCCTTGTGCCAAGACACTAGTTTGTATCATGAGACCTACCGATGCATCGAGGAGCTATAGCGGGCTCCACCCGTCACTTATTAAGTCCAATGCATTCCCATATGAAAAGGTTTAAACATAACATAAACATTCGTATTAAAACTAGCATACGAAATGTCAATAATTTCACCATAAACTATGAATGGTATAAAAATAGCACATCCACAGTCAAACATATCACAAAACCTTCAATACAATATAGAAGTTTTGTATCATAATAAATCAACTTCAAATAATCTTAAAATCCATCAAAGGATGTTGACATAGATGAAATCAAAATTCTTTTTAAAGAAGTATCTCCTTTTATTTTGAAATCATTTAAGATCCATATAAAATAAAACATTTTCTTCGAAAATATTCTTATAAGATTGTATGGAAAGCTTCGACGATTTTATAATGGCGGAAAATAACCGCACCCTCCGTATAAGTTAAAAAAAACATTCTTACCTCAATTCAGTCGAAAAGGTTAAAAAGGACCTTGTTTTGAAAACGACGGAAAGATTCCTTTATAAACATCTTATAAAAAGTCAAACAAGGGTATAAATGACTTTAACCCATATTCTTGTAAATAGTAAAAATGTTTTGAAATACATTTCAAAGAAACATGGATGTGGATGATAAAGAGATCCCAGTAGATTATTACGTATAATACAACCTCGGATAATGAAGAGATTGTGAAATAACCCTTACCTTGTACTTTTCCTTGGTTGGGGTAGGTTAACCTACTGTATAATGGTGAAATAGTTGTTATTAAATTATACAAGAATCATATATAATAATATGATATCATATATGATCTTTTAACATTTATTTGTTAATAATATCTTAGAATTATCGCCGTTTCGGGAGTTAACTTACTCATTTTCTTTTATATGTTTTGTTACATAAGCCATGGTTGTTGTATATTATTCATATCCAGAATGATATCTAGTCCTTAAACATCATTTTTAAATCATCAAATGATAATTATACATGAATGGATACGATGGAGAATGAATCTCATCGCGTTCGTGGAGACGGTAGTCCGTACGTACGCACGAGCGACAATATCATTCTTTTGATATTAAAATAATATATAAATGGATGGTATATCATATATACAGAATCATTAACATGTTATATTTATTATTTACATGAGTTACACATCATTATTATACCCATCCAAATAATATTATATTGAATAACAATTACACCACGACGTGGAGACGGTAGTCCGTACGTACGCACGTATGGTGACATGTTATTCAAAGGGTGGATAGAATACTGAATATGGTTGTACCATAATTATAATAACATCACAGTATATGTGAGATACTGGAGTTATTATTTTAGAATGGTAAGAACAGAGGAAGAAGAAGTGGAAGAAGAAATGAACTTGGAGAAGGGTGGTGAAATCATTACCTCTTCTTCGGGTTCTTCCTTTTGATTTGATCAAAAGGGCTCCTTAGGTTGGCTTTATGATCAAACTAAGGCCTCTAGGTTGTAGTGAGGGATGTTGGGAGAGTATTTTGGCAGAGTTTGGCCGAACCAAAAGGCTTTATAGGTGTGAAGAAATGAGAAGGAGGAGTTCCCTTTTATAAGAGGGGTGAGGGGCACCTTTGGAAAAGCTAGAAATATTAATTTATATTAAATTCATTTTCGGTTTCTAAAGGCTCCAAAGTTTATTATTCAAAGGTTAAGGTTGGGATAGGTCGAAAACCACTCAAAAAATATAATTTAGACAGGTTTGGGTACTTATATTAACCTTATCTTTAAGTATTAACTCTAAGTTAATTAGTTTCACTTTTACAATGTCTCTTTGTATTTTTATATAATATGGTTAATAAACTTACTATATACATACAAGCGACCCACAAGTGGTCCATTAATGATGAACCTATCATGAAATAAGTCTCTTGGCCGAACATTAGATTTTTAGGAATTTAATATCAATTAAAAATATAATATTTGTTTTAAGAACTCTTTTATGTCAATTTTGAAACTATTCAATAGTTGATTTTTGTGAAACTCATAACAGATTGATTACTTCGAACAAAGTCAATTAAATAAATCCTAATATATCATATTAACCTAGAAAATTAGTTTAATTCATTAAAAGTTTCATATTATATTTATTTGGGTATTTATAATATCAATTATTTTAATTGTTCACTATTATAGTAATTACTGCATCATCATTGTGTCATATATAAAATAAATTATTTAATGTCTAAAAATTATAAATAAAATATAATTATGTAGGAAATCTTTTTAGATTTCTAATTAATATTTATAATCTAAAATCCAACATATATAACCCTATGTAACAATTGTTGTTCTAAAAGATATATGCTTGTGTCATTTTTGTATTTATTTTAACTAAATTAAAATAAAGTGTCATTATCACTTACAAGTGGATCCATGGGGTCCCAAAATAGACCCAAAGATTCCCATGGTCGACCATGTATCAACCATTAGGGTTAAGACACGTTTTAGGGTAATTTAGTATTATTATAATATTATTTTTTAACCCTTATTTACCGGATTTACCCATAACCATGGTAAATAAAATATTTACCGCAGTAATTATTCAAAATGTCTAAAAATAAAAGTTACCTATTTACACAATTTGAACATCCTGATTCCAAATATGGAATCCATTTTCCTAAATTCAAAACACAGAAGTGGCAGAAATTAATTTAAAATTAATTCCCGCTGTCAAAACAAAAAGCGTGTTTTTAAGAGATAATAACTATCAAAAGATTGACACTTGTTTATGTTCGGTTTAATTGTAAAATTATGTCTAATGACCAACATTATATTAAATCGTAAAAATATATTCAAAATATAATTTAAAACCACTCAAATTCACAATTTATCACTATTAATTATTTTTATTAAAAAAGTTGTTTTTAATTAAAATTTAGTAATTTTCACTATTCATCAAAATATGAAAGTTATCCGAAAAGTACCAAAATTTCACCTTAGGCTAAATTTGATATTTCGAATCCAAAAATGAAGTCCATTTTAAAATATAAAATATATATAACTTCAAAAATTAGGTATTACTATTCATAACAGCTAGTTACGGTGTGTTAGAACTCAGTGTTGCGTACAACACACGCTAGCGTACCGTGGAAGCTTGGGATATTTCATTTTAAATTTTTGATGTCCCCATTTAGTCAAAAAGTTTAAAATATAGTATCTAAAAAGGGTTCACTATTAAAATTTGGTAAATGTGCAATACTGAAAATGAATTTGTTCTTACATTATGTCTCATAATATGAATTATAAAATTATAAGGATTATATAAAGTTTAAAATTTAGTTAACACTATTCATAACCTCTTTTGAATGGATTTTTTTTAAGTCATGGTGTGATTGAACTCGGTGTTGCGTGTAGTGCAAGTTATTGAATTATTTTGAAGAAATAACACACTATGAAATCTTGGGGTGTTACAAATGTTATATATTCCTTCTTTCATGGGGTGTACGTTTCGAATGTTACCCAAATCGGTAAGGGAACCTTTCACCCTCCTCTTTTTAAAAGACTTATTTTGTTATGTCTTTTAATTTACATATTTTTATGTTGGGATATGTTTTTATATATCCTTATAGATGTAAATTTTATGTCCAAGTGATGAGATATCATTTTAACTCTCATCAACTAATTTTATGAATTTTAAAGTGATGCCATTAGGCTGTCGAATTTTACCAAGGGAACTTCTTAACCCAATTTCGATTTCTTTGGGTTCAACATGTAGTTATTGAATATGCCATCCTCTGAATATGTGTGAATGACCTTTGATTATTTTACACATAATATCCTCTTATATTGGGTGTATTTATATTTGTCTCACATAATTATGAGATTGATTTACCCTTAATTTAAGGATACCATCTTTATAATGGATTTCATCTCAATTTACATTTCCATTGAGACTTCATTGTTGTTATGCACCAATTCAATCTTATATGGTGTATATACAGTACTTTGTAATATTATATCATGAATCCCTTTATTCTCATGATATTCTAATGTTTTTATTAAATATTATTCCTCAATTATTGTATTCAAGTGTCTCTCGTTTTGTTAAAAACCCTTTAACTAAAATATCATTTTAAATGTTTTAATGATTTAATCTTATAAATATTTCTCATTAATATCCATGTTTTAAAAATGTTTTTAAGGATTTATTTATATGGATATCAATGTTTTAATATTTTAAAATCTTCAATGTGGTATGGGACTCTTTGATTTAAAAATCACTTTATTAAATGTTTTAAATGGTTTTGAAAATGGTTTTTAGAATGGATTCATTATTTCAATATCTTAAAATGTTATATTGTTATTTAAATATGGTAATGTTATCTTTCCTTTATGATCAGGTTATGTGCTATGATAATGTTATGGTTCTTGGGCATTGTTATGAAGATGGGTGGTTCCGTGATAAACTAAGTGCGGGTGAGCCCGATATTGCTCTCCAATGCACTGGGTAACGTGAATGAGTTAAATGTTAAGGTTTTTCTGAAGAGATTTAGGGAATATACTGTGATAGTTATTCCAAACATAACCAAGAGGGTTACTCCCTACATAAGAATGTTATGGATGCCTCAAGTTACCTTTATGTCTTACGATTTCTAGGATTTATTCATGATTTTATGAGGTATGTTAAAGTGCTTAACTTTAATGGGTAAAGTATGATTTAATTATTATTTATATATGTACTCATGTTTATTATCCATACATTTTATAACCCTTACATAGATTTTTATGCTCATACCATGTTTTTGAAATGTTTTTCACAGGTCAATGGAATGGTACATGATATGATTATAGTGTCAACGAAGTGTCAAGGAAGAATCCATGTTTTATTTTAAATATGTTTCTGTTGATGGGAAAAAATGAATACTATCTTTTATGTAACCACTTTGTTTAAATGTGGAATGTAATCCATGTTATATGATATAATTCTCTAAAACTATAAACCTTAAAAGATCCTCAATGTGTAATCTTGTAATAACTCAAGATTAACTAAGGTTTAAGGCGGGGCCTTATATACCATGTACTTCTATTTGTGGTATTATGAATTAACTATAATGGTAGATACTAATAACCTTGAATTGATCAATTTTATGAATTATCTTACTATAAGTATTTTTTAACCTATACAAGGTTAAAAATTAATTCCAACAACGAATGATAAATAAAATCAATAAGTATGATTTCTAGTATAAAGGATGTGCAAAAAATATCTGATAAATTTGTAAAATCCCATAACTACATAGACATATGGTACAAAATCAAAGGATAGTATATTTATTAACAAGTAATGGGAAGTTATAAATGGGAGGAATAAATTAAGAAGATAAATAAAAGATAATTTTGTTTTAAATTATTAATAAAATGATGATATATATATATATATAAATGAATAAACTGATGATGACGGTGTTCAAAATAGATACTTTGTGTATTTATGTGATACACTATAATATTATTTTTGTATCACCATTAATAGATAAATTTTTTATAACATGTCTTTAATGAAAAATCATGTTAACATGAACATTAGAAATATTTAATTAAACTATAACATTGATAAATAAAATAAACCACAATACATTTAATAAATCTAAAATTAAAAATAATTATGAAAACTTAAATATGAATAATTATAAAAAAATAATACACCATTCACTATGTATTCCTTATAACCATCTCTTCTGAGGACCGTACATATGATTATAAAATTTGAAAGAATGTAAAATAATAGAAATTTGGAAGGCAAACATAAAATTTGAATATAATTAATGATTATAGATATGTTTATCATGTTATATATAGAATTTTAAATAGTAATAATACCATTACATGGTTATGTGAGGCATCATCATTGGATATATGGTTTATTTGTTTACATGTATCTAATAAATTTTTTGGATTAAAACCCTTATATAGAAGTAATTTTTATATGAAAATTAATATATTTTATATGTAAGTAAAACATAATGAACAATATATCAAGAAAAAATTTGAAAATAATTTAATGTTAATAATATAATATATTTTTACTATATATAATGATTTCATTAATTTTTCATTAATAAATATTAATTACATTATTTTTTATATTTAATTTCTAAAATTTTATTTCGTTTATAAACACCCTTATAAAATAAATTTAAAAAAATATTATTTACAAGTGTTTGGAAAGTGTAAAAAGTATAAATGATAATAACGATTTTTCAGTGGAAAAACTATTTTGTTATGTGTTTTATGTAAATAATAATTTAATAAAGTAGGAAATATAATACAGAAAAAATATTTTTTATATTTGGATTGATAATTTTCTTATTAAAAATGTGATCATTTTATAGTAATGAAAAGTAGTTATGGAAAAGTTGTGAAAAAATTTAATAAATAATTAAATATGATATAATGTGATTAAATATCTCAAAATCATATTCCATTTTCTTTTATGAGATACATAATTTCATATCCAAAATTTTATTTTCCGTTCATTATGATCTTTTTTTAACATTATATACCTTTTACATAATTAAATGTGTATTTTTGAATAAGACTGTAACGCCCCGACCCCAGCTACCCAGAGTCGGTGCATTACTTCGTAACATTGGCATGATCACAAAAGATCAAGTCTCGAAAGACCGATTAGTTTAGTAGCCTTGGAAACACTAGATACATTCGTAAACGTTACATTACATCATAAAGTGAAAAACTAAAATAACAAAGTCTCCATAGTCCACTCTCATATCCTCTTCTGACAATCCCTGCAGGTCATTCAAAAAATACTTCTTCACATCCTGGAAAATATTAAAACATTGAAAGGGGTGAACTCAGATGCTCAGTAAGGATAACAATATAGTGGAAGCTTTCATCATTAAACATAAACATTTAAGGCAATGTATAACTAAAACAAAAGCCTTTTAAACATGTACTTCAACATAATATGGCAAAAGTAAAATGAGATAATGCCATTTACTTCTTCACATGGATATTCTACTGGTCGAATAATCACATGAAATATCAATAACCACTTTCATAATGAGGAAATGTATAATGCCAGACATTCTGAAACATTTTGTCAAGGCCTCGGAGAAGACGTCTAAAATGATTAAGGCCTCGGCCAAAACCATAAATCAAATTGGTAAAGGGCCTTGGCCAATTCCACGTCTAGTTGTCTCTTGAGACCTACAGATGCATCGAGAAGCTATAGCGGGCTCCACCCGTCACTTATTAAGTCCAATACATTCCTCATACGAATAGGTTTAAACATCTCATAAACCATAACATAATCGTATCACATAAAATATGCATAAAGGAAACATAACATTTCCACATTTCAATAACAAGATATCAATACAACACATTGATATAATAAAAATGCTTTCAAAACCATTTTCAATACCAAAATAAAAGAAAAGTATAACATGGTATTTATTTTTCATTAAAAAAAAGGGTATGGCTTGTAGAGGAAGCCGAAACTCAAATAGTGGTCATGGCGGCAGAGAAGTCGTTGTCGCCGCATACGTACGACAAAAACATTCCCTTTTGTGATTTAGTAAACGCTTCGTATAAAAAAGATTCCTTTTGAATAAACGTAAAAGTAAAAGTGGTTTATACACTGTATAAAAGAAATTTGTGTATAAAACCAAATATGCCTCAATGAAAGGAGATTGATACGAAGTCCTTACAAAGATCATTTTTAAAATAAAATAGATATATTATGTGTATTCACTATAGGTACACATAAAGAAAGTAAAAATACAAAATAATACATAATAATATCATGACATAATTTGAAAGTAGGAGATTAACCCAAAGAATGGAAGTTGGGTTAAGAAGTTCCCTTACCTTGCGTCTTGTCCTGACTCGACCGTTCTTTAACCTCCTGAATAATAAACTAGAGTTAATTTCTATTTACTTAAGAACCTTTTTCATGTTCATTATTCCTTTTATATCACTTATTACCAGGTTATGAACATTATGTAATTACTTAAGTTAATAACGGTCGTTTTGTCGATCTTTGGTACTTGAGTAAAGAATAAACTTCTTATAATTACAAGTTGTTTATGTGGTAGAATATCCATTATCTCCAGAATTATATTCATGATTTAGATTTCATATATATCATATATATCCAGTATATACATTCATTCATAATATTACGTAACATTTAGAGGTAAGAAATGAAATGCACCGTTCATGGAGACGGTAAGCCGTACGTACGTATGAACGCTACTTTCATTTCTATTTCATATTTAATGGAATGAAATCATAATTATATAAAGGTATAATATAGTTCCAGTATAATATCATATATAATATCATTTACTCCATCCTTTATACATCCCACATATGGCATTAACGATTCACATCACTTTGAGGGGGCGGTAGTCCACACTTCCTAAAATGAAATTATCACGTTTACCCATAATGGAAATCATAAAGTATGCCATAAATGAGAAATAAAAAAGCATAAGGAAAACATAAACATAATATATATATCATATATGAAAATATTGTCATCAAAATGGCCACTATTATAGGTGTTAAAAGAATTTGAGCAATCATCGTTTCGTGAGACAGTATTTCGTCACCCATAGAAACAGTATGTTCTTTAACCATTAGACGAAGGCGTGTGTAAGTTTAAACCAAATCCTTATCATAACAACATACTAGTATGTTTTATATACTGGTGTTGTTACAAAATAAATGAATGAAAAAAGTTTATGGGGTTGGAGAAGCAAAATAATACAAAACAACATTAGAGAAGACATTACCTTAAAAATCGGGTAACTCTTTTTTATATGAGCCAACGGCTTCCTTGGGAAGAATTCTGCCCAAAGTGTGGCTTCTACGAGTAAGGTAGGGATGTTGGGAGAGTATTTGGGCTTAGTTTTTCTGAGCCAAATCGCTTGAAGGTGTGAATAAGGTGGGAGTGGTGGGGGCCTTTTATAAGTGGAGAGGAGGGGCACTTTTGGAAAGTAATGAAATGTTATTCTATTATACAATGCTTTTCGGATTATAAAGGTCCCCCACTTGTATAATTCGAGGCTAAGGTGATAGGGGTCCGAAATATCCTCATCCAATAGGCTTTGGACAAGTGTAATCCTTGTATTTTACATTATCTTCTCATTTTATTTAAATCGTTAAATAATGAGGTCATCGCTGCATCATCATGATGTCATAAATAATTTAATTTATATAATGTATAAAAATTATTAAAAAAATACTATGATGTAGGAAATCTTTTTATCTTTCTAATGAATATTTATAATCAAAATGTTGACTTATTTAACCCCACTTAAAAACTATATTAGTAAAACAACTCATGTTTGAGTCAATTTAATTTTCACATTAAATAAATATATATTAATGTCATTTTCCAACCAAAGTGGCTCCATGGGGTCCCCAAGTTGACCCATGGGTTTTCATGGTCGGCCATGACTCATCCAATAGAATTAGGACAAGTTTCAAGCTCATCTCATATTATTAAAACATTATTTTTACCTTAAACTACACTAATTACCTCTAATCACGATTAAGAACTTAAAAGTTACTATTCACCATAAATTATTTTAATCTCATTGAACCAAATTTTACTTCTTAATGAAAACCATGTATGTCGGATTTTTGAAAATAAAATCACAGAAGTGGTAATATTTCATTTAAACGAAAAATCAGTTATTTAACTACCACTTAGTGGTTTCACTATTCATCAAAAATTGAAGTTTTTTAGAACAAGGCCAAAATTTCACCCTAAGCTATAATTGATATTACGAATTAAAAAAATGATGTCTATTTTAAAAAATTCCAAACATATAGGTTGCATTAATTAATTTTATAATTAATTCCTGCTGTTACAACAAATAGCGTGTTTTTAAGAAAGAATTTATATCAAAAGATTGGCAATTGTTTATGTCTAATTTCAATGTTAAATTAATTCTAATGACCACCTTTGGATAAAATGGTAAAAATATATTCTAATTATACTTTAAAACCACTAAATAGTATAATTTATCACTATCAATTATTTTGATTAAAAAAGTTTTTTTAAGTAATTTTTAGTATTCATAAAAAAATTGGAAGTTCCCAGAAAATTACAAAAAACTCAACTTTGGATAATTTCGATATTACGAATACAAAAATGAAGTCCATTTTGAAATATAAAATTTCTATAATTTTAAAAAGTGGTTATTACTATTCATAACGGCTACATTGATTAGTCGCGGTGTTTTAGAACTCGAAGTTGCGTACAATGCAAGCTATTGCATTATTGAATGAGAAGCGTATCGTGGAAGCTCGGGGTGTTACATTATCCCCTCCTTCAATAAATTGCGTCCTCGCAATTTGAAATTTTTCTTTGAAAATAAAAGTTTGAAAAGAGAAAATACCTTTGAGGAAAACCCACATCGGAAATAAGGTTAATAAAAATATAACATTAAAAGAAAGCAAGATAAGTACAAAGGTCACCCGATATAGCCCATTCTAGGATTCTATGAAAATATGGATATGGAGGAGAAACAAACAATCAAGGTCTGATGGAGAGTTATAGAAAACAGGATTAGGAGAAAGTTTAACTACAAGAAAATCACAAACTTGTGATTGGTTAAATGGTCATTGAATCCCCAGTTGGAAAAGTTAACCGACAAGATTTTTGTTTTAAGTTACCTTTTATAATGTTGAGGAATTTATTTAGGAGATTTATTAAGAATGTAAGGGAATATACATACTTGTTATGTATACTTTCATTCGTTAATAAATTTTTACCACAAACCCAACTTTTACTCAAAATGGTAACGAAACTCAAAAATATTCTATTTATCCTAATTGTATAAGGTTCCAAATGTTAACACATACCATTTAGATTTGTAAAATTATTTTTTAATAAACAGGGACTTCCTGTAGGCCAGTGGTAGGAAATAAATACCTGTCGCACTATGATTATGGGTTCGATTCCTGCAGCTTTGTCCGATGCGACGGGTTATGCCCCACCCTGCAGGTTGTCCTTTTCCTAAAAATATAGTATCATAATATTCCAAAAATAATCTTCATAAATTTTTTAACCTTAAACAATACTATCCAAATATCAACTTAATCCAATCCAACCTTTATAGTTATCCAAAATACCTTTGTCCAGACTTTCTCTAAAAGGTCTTTTAATTCCAAAATCAATTTATCAGATTCCCCAAACAAAGTAAAGTTTCTCTTATTGTCACATACTAAAAATATAATTACCTTCATCATATTAAAACCTTACGGAAATCAAAGAGTACTGCAGTACAATCCTTATATATATATCACATTATTCTAATAACCAGAATATAATCCATGAGTCCAAAAGCACCAATACATTAGTTATTCTTCTTCAACTGTAGTAACAACATAAGATTGTCCTTGATACCTTGGCCTTTTCTGAGGTAAGTTTCCCTGACACTTAGGACATTCATTTTCATAATGACCCATTTCTCTACAATTGTAGCATTCAACATTGATAGCCTCTTTCTTTCCCTTACAATGACGCGCCTGGTGACCTTTTTCCCCACATTTATAACAAACTCCCATTCCTTTTAGGCAAGTACCAGGGTGATTCTTCCCACAATTATCACAAAATGGAAAATCCTTCTTTCCCCCTTTCCCTTTATCTGTCTCTTGTTCCACCGTTCTCTTCTTCTCTTGCTTTACTTTGTTGTCATAAGGCTTAGAGAATTTTTTTCTGTCTTGATAGCACATGAGACAATGTTTTCGTATGTTGAGAACGATTGTGATACTAAAGCTCGACGGAGAAATGGTTTTAACCCATCAAAGAAACGATCAATATTACCTCTTGGGTTACGTATATAATCTGCAGCATACCTCGCTAACCTTGTAAAGTTGGCCTCATACTTTGCGACATTCTCATCCTCCTTCTTCCTCAGACTCAAAAATTGTCTTTCCATATCTGATCGATGGTCACGGGGAAAGTACTTTTCTAGAAAAATATCTTTGAACTCCCTCCATTCCATATTCGATACTTCATCATCATCCTTTGTATTTTGAATCAATGACCACCATTGATCGGCATCTCCAGTGAGGCGGTAAACTGCCATGACAACCTTCTCCCTTTCGCTACTCCCTAGGGCATGGAATATTTTCTCTAAGGTGTTTATCCATTGCTCAGCTACTAATGGATTTGTACCCCCATTAAATGTTGGCGGTTGTTGCCTCATGAATCAGTCTAACATTGATCCTCCACGTTGTGGATCAGAGTGATCCATATAAGTAAAGTTATTATTCATAACCTGAGTGAGTTGTCCCAGTATGGTAATAAGTTGATCAGCACCAGTTGTATCTCCAGATCCACAATAATTATCTTGAGCAGGAGGGCAATCCCTACACGGAGTGCGTGCATTGATACGGTTTCCATTCCTTCCACTAGGCGCCATTTCTAAACAATGGTATAAACTAGATTAGTTTATGAATCAAAATACATAATTCCATACTTGTAAAATACTTATCATAAATTGAACTATTTATGGATATAATCCATAATCATAAAAAGGTTTTATTCTAGGAAGTATATACTCATAACCGTTCATAGTGGTTTGTAAAGAAAATGGGAATTATCCTAAGCGTATCCCCCGGGAGTGTCATAACCAAGAGTGCAGCAAGGCCCGTTGTCGTGCACCAGTACCCGTTCGAGTCTAGCTCAAAGCGGTGTTTTCAGGTTTTACCCCTAGGTACATCTATGTCAGAGCCTCCTCTACCTGCTCGTATCCAGACAGGGATGTATTGCTTGGAAAACTCACAAAATCTCTATAATACCAAAATTATAGGAAGTTTTTCTATACTAATCCTCAAAGTCTATCTTTGGGCTATGTGCTCTAATCAGAGTTTATCTAAATCTAGCTTCCAAGGTTAGTACTAAACTGCCTCTGATACCAACTGTAATTCCCCGACCCCAGCTACCCAGAGTCGGTGCATTACTTCGTAACATTGGCATGATCACAAAAGATCAAGTCTCGAAAGACCGATTAATTTAGTAGCCTTGGAAACACTAGTTACATTCGTAAACGTTACATTACATCATAAAGTGAAAAACTACAATAACAAAGTCTCCATAGTCCACTCTCATATCCTCTTCTGACAATCCCTGTAGGTCTTTCATAAAATACTTCTTCACATCCTGGAAAATATTAAAACATTGAAAGGGGTGAGCTCAGATGCTCAGTATGGATAACAATATAGCAGAAGCTTTCATCAATAAACATAAACATTTAAGGCAATGTATAACTAAAACAAAAGCCTTTTAAACATGTACTTCAACATAATATGGAAAAAGTAAAATGAGATAATGCCATTTACTTCTTCACATGGATATTCTACTGGTCGAATAATCACATGCAATATCAATAACCACTTTCATAATGAGGAAATGTATAATGCCAGACATTCTGAAACATTTTGTCAAGGCCTCGGCCAAGACGTCTAAAATGATTAAGGCCTCGGCCAAAACCATAAATCAAATTGGGAAAGGGCCTCAGCCAATTCCACGTCCAATTGTCTCTTGAGACCTACCGATGCATCTAGGAGCTATAGCGGGCTCCACCCGTCACTTATTAAGTCCAATACATTCCTCATATGAACATGTTTAAACATCTCATAAACCATAACATAATCGTATCACATAAAACATGCATAAAGGAAACATAACATTTCCACATTTCAATCACAAGATATCAATACAACACATTGATATAATAAAAATGCTTTTAAAACCATTTTCAATACCAAAATAAAAGAAAAGTATAACATGGTATTTATTTTTCATTAAAAAAGGGTATGGCTTGTAGAGGAAGCCGAAACTCAAATAGTGGTCATGGCGGCAGAGAAGTCGTTGTCGCCGCATACGTACGACAAAAAAATTCCCTTTTGTCGTTTAGTAAACGCTTCGTATAAAAAATATTCCTTTTGAATAAACGTAAAAGTCAAAGTGGTTTATACATCGTATAAAAGAAATTTGTGTATAAAACCAAATATGCCTCAATGAAAGGAGATTGATACGAAGTCCTTAAAAAGATCATTTTTAAAATAAAATAGATATATTATGTGTATTCACTATAGGTACACATAAAAAAAGTAAAAATACAAAATAAGACATAATAATATCATGACATAATTTGAATGTAGGAGATTAACCCAAAGAATGGAAGTTGGGTTAAGAAGTTCCCTTACCTTGCATCTTGTCCTGACTCGACCATTCTTTAACCTCATGAATAATAAACTAGAGTTAATTTCTATTTACTTAAGAACCTTTTTCATGTTCATTATTCCTTTTATATCACTTATTACCATGTTATGAACATTATGTAATTTTTTAAGTTAATAACGGTCGTTTTGTCGATCTTTGGTACTTGAGTCAACAATAAACTTCTTATAATTACAAGTTGTTTATGTGGTAGATTATCCATTATCTCCAGAATTATATTAATGATTTAGATGTCATATATATCATATATATCCAGTATATACATTCATTCATAATATTACGTAACATTTAGAGGTAAGAAATGAAATGCACCGTTCATGGAGACGGTAAGCCGTACGTACGCATGAACGCTACTTTCATTTCTATTTCATATTTAATGGAATGAAATCATAATTATATAAAGGTATAATATAGTTCCAGTATAATATCATATATAATATCCACATCCCACATATGTCATTAACGATTCACATCACTTTGAGGGGGCGGTAGTCCGCACTTCCTAAAATGAAATTATCGCGTTTACCCATAATGGAAATCATAAAGTATGCCATAAATGAGAAATAAAGAAGCATAAGGAAAACATAAACATAATATATATATCATATATGGAAATAGTGTCATCAAAATGGACACCATTATAGGTGTTAAAAGAATTTGACCAATCATCGTTTCGTGAGGCAGTATTTCGCCACCCACAGAAACAGTATGTTCTTTAACAATTAGACGAAGGTGTCTGTAAGTTTAAACCAAATACTTATCATAAAAAAATCTTACTATATTTTAGATACTGGTGTTGTTACAAAATAAAGTAATGAAAAGAGTTTAAGGGGTTGGAGAAGCAAAATAAAACAAAACAACATTAGAGAAGACATTACCTTAAAAATCGGGTAACTCTTTTTGATTTGAGCCAATAGCTTCCTTGGGAAGTATTCTTCCCAAAGTGAGGCTTCTAGGAGTAAGGGAGGGATGTTGGGAGAGTATTTGGGCAGAGGTTGGCTGAGCCAAATGGCTTGAAGGTGTGAATAAGGTGGGAGTGGTGGGTGCCTTTTATAAGTGGAGAGGAGGGGCACTTTTGGAAAGTAATGAAATGTTATTCTATTATACAATGCTTTTCGGATTCTAAAGGTCCCCCACTTGTATAATTCGAGGCTAAGGTGATAAGGGTTCTAAATATCCTCATGAAATAGGCTTTGGACAAGTGTAAGCCTTGTATTTTACATTATCTTCTCATTTTATTTAAATCGTTAAATAATGAGGTCATCGCTGCATCATCATGATGTCATAAATAATTTAATTTATATAATGTCTAAAAATTATAAAAAAAATACTATGATGTGGGAAATATTTTTAGATTTCTAATTAATATTTATAATCAAAATTTGGACTTGTGTAACCCCACTTAACAACTGTTTTAGTAAAACAACTCATGTTTGAGTCAATTTAATTTTAACATTAAATAAATATATATTAATGTCATTTTCCAACAAAAGTGGCTCCATGGGGTCCCCAAGTTGACCCATGGGTTTTCTTGGTCGGACATGACTCATCCAATAGAATAAGAACAAGTTTCAAGCTCATCTCATATTATTAAAACATTATTTTAACCTTAAACTACACTAATTACCTCTAATCGCGATTAAGAAATTAAAAGTTACTATTCACCCAAAATTATTTTAATCTCATTGAACCAAATTTTACTTCTTAATGACAACCATGTATGTCGGATTTTTGAAAATAAAATCACATAAGTGGTAATATTTCATTTAAACGAAAAATCAGTTATTTAACTACCACTTAGTGGTTTCACTATTCATCAAAAATTGAAGTTTTTCAGAACAAGGCCAAAATTTCACCCTAAGCTATAATTGATATTCCTAATTCAAAAATGATGTCTATTTTAAAAAATTCCAAACATATAAGTTGAATTAATTAATTTGTTAATTAATTCCCGCTGTTACAACAAATAGCGTGTTTTTAAGAAATAATTTATATCAAAAGATTGGCAATTGTTTATGTCCAATTTCAATGTTAAATTTATTCTAATGACCACCTTTGGATAAAATGGTAAAAATATATTCTAATTATACTTTAAAACCACTAAGTAGTATCATTTATCATTATAAATTATTTTGATTAAAAAAGTTGTTTTTAAGTAATTTTCACTATTCATAAAAAAAATGGAAGTTCCCAGAAAATTACAAAAAATTCAACTTTGGATAATTTCGATATTACGAATACAAAAATGAAGTCCATTTTGAAATATAAAATTTCTATAATTTTAAAAAGTGGTTATTACTATTCATAACTGCTACTTTGATTAGTCGCGGTGTTTTAGAACTCGAAGTTGCGTACAATGCAAGCTATTGCATTATTGAATGATAAGCGTATCGTGGAAGCTCGGGGTGTTAAAAAGACACTAAAACACACTTATATAATAACATGTCCAACTCCCACTCTAATCCAAAACACTCATTAATGATCCAATTGGGAATCTTTAAAAAAATTTACCGAAAAAATACTTTCCATATTTTATAATCCTATATTATTATAAAATATCCCCACATCCATTAAAACTGATATATATTTCCTAATAAGGTCTTGTTTCAACAGTGTCTGTAATAATGTCACTAAATAATGTCTTATATGTCTTCTTATCATTCCAATTTAAAAATACTATTTTCAAAATAGCTATATTCTATAAATAATATAATTACTATTCCATTATAATGGTATTATAATGAAATAATATCATAATCATTGATTAACGTATATTTTGTTCTTGTTTGGTCCACTTTATAAACCTATATGATATATGAGATAATATTTAAATAATAACTGATTATTATAACATGAATTGTAGTAATATATGGTATTTTGGATTCTTTAATCTTATTATTAATATTTTTATATGATTATATATGTAATTATACTTAATTTTAAATTTATTTCAGTAAAACATTTTAAGAAAAATATAAAATTTTTCCAAATAGTTATTTAAAAATCATTCCTTAAAAATACATGATATAATATTTGAAATCTAAAAAACAAATCAAGATATCTCTATCGTATAACTAAATATTATATTTTTCAATAACTCATGATAAAACATCATCAGCTATAACCACTATTCTAAGTGATATGTAGAACAAATAGAATAATTAATACTCAGTTATTTATATTAACAATGCTTGATTAAATAATAAGAAACAAAAAACAAAAACTAATTTTCTTAAGTAAAAGAAATTTAAATAATCATCATATATTGATTAAAAATAAACCAATGTTTAGTATAAACAAATTTTTATGTTACATGAGTAAGAGGGAATAAAAAGTATGGGGTTTTTTTGAAAAATAATATTTAATTGATTTAGACTCTTTCTTTCAGTCATTTTATTCATAAAAGGTGGGTACACTATTCTATTTCAATATATCTTCTATACATTTACAATTATTTCGTTAATTTACTTTTAATTTTAAAAATCCCAATTTTATTCAATTATCACATTAGAAAAAAATTATTTTGTTAACGGTATTTTCCATGTATATTTTGGGCCATTATATTACACAATCATCCCCTTCCATAAAAAATTATTATTTTTCACATTTTAAAAATTTAAATATATATTTAATTCTAATTATCTTTATTACTAATCAAAATTTACTTCTTATATATTTATCTTTAGTTTACATCATGGTGTTAAATTTATTCAAACCCATTTAATTCATCTTAAAACAAATATTTATTTTTATCTTATTATTGTATACCCAATTACATTCCATCATTTTGGGGGTTTCATAATTGATAGATTAATTAAAAAATTTATAATTTTAAAATAATGTTTAAACTATAGAATATTATTTTCAAAAATAATTAAATATTTTTTTAATGATTTTGAAAAACAAAACCATTTGTGTGATATCAATACATTTAAAATTAATTATACGAAATAATCAATTAATGACTTAATAATTCCAAATGAAAAACTATTTATAATGATAGGCATTCTTCAACATACTTTTCATTTTGAATAAAATATATATATTATTCTTGATTGATTAATTTTCTAATATGTATCACCTTGATTTTTTTGGAAATGGAAATCTTGAATCATTGTCATATACCATTTCAATAAATAGAATATTAGTAAATCATACATCATTATTCTAAGATTATTTTAATTTTTTTTATAACCTCTATCATGTTTTGGATGACATTTACCTCCTGATTGTTTGTATTTAAGACAATTTCTTTTCCAAGGTTAATTATATTATGATTTTAATGGATAGTAAATATATTTAATATTGAACATATATATATTGATATATCATTATGTGAATAGTGAGAGAATAATTATATATCCATTAAATTCAAATAGTGAATCTTTTTTTCAAAAAATATTTCTATTAGGTATGGGTAGCTATATCAATTAAAAATTTTATTGGAGGATGTAAGTGATGATAAATCTACCCTGTTATAGGAATTTGGTAATGAAATCTAATTCGTTTTGTTATCGGATGTTCATTGTGAAACAAATTAAACAATATTTTTAGGATAATATTTCTGAAGGACAATATACTCTGTTATGATGTGACTGAACCGACCTACTAGGACCACTGCTAGGATTTTTGATAATCCATGTATACCACCTTATTCCCTTCATAGATATGAAAATGGGTTGGTGTTTAAATCCATGAAGGGATAATAAAACCTTGGAGTTCGTATCTAATAAATACACGAAATAGATATAAAATAATAAATGGATAAAAATTATATAAAATATAAAATAAGAGAATATTTGAACTATATAAAAATGATTCCTGAATAAAAACAATATAACACTACACTCCATGGGTTAATAAGATAGATGATCAATACAAATGAATGCAAAATACTATGCATATAATGTTTACTAGGGAAACACCAACTCCATGCAATATGGTCACCTGAAGAGAACCATCAAGATCCATCATATGATAATGAATATAGGTAATGGATCTTCAGTAAAAACAATCACCATTGATTTCTACCAAATTTCACTAGGAAATTATTCACAAAAAATATCATACTCCATTATCACCAATCCCCTCCCCAATCAACGAATATTCTAAATGGATAATAAATGTGTGTATATAAAAATGTTTATGGGAGATTATAAATATTCTATATATGATTATAAAAAATAACAATTAAAAGATAACTAACTAGTTTGATCTAACCCCATGTACAACAGTTAATATGAATATATATAAACCCAATTATTCTTCATATGTATTAAATAATGGAAAATTTTTAATAGTATTCATCTATTTTAGGTCACTCGAAACCCACCACTAATTCTCAACAATATCACCGATGTATTAATGATTCCAAAACAATTCATGAGTGCAATAGTACCCTATATTGTATTTTCATGTAAAACAAGAACATAAAATAATTTCTAACTCATTAAGAATTTAGATGAAATATTACTATATATGATTTATCCTATAAGATAAAAAATTGGTGTATTAAACATTAACATATAAAAATAATATTTTATCATCCATATAATATAAACATATATTCAAATCATCAAAACCATTGATTATATTTAACATAATTCAATAAATCAACATGTCTTTGATTATAAATCCACATGGGATACCACTTGAGAGTAATATTATCTTCAACTTATTAAATCTATTCATAAAAAGTATCAATACATGTTAATATATTCAGTTCTAGATGAATTTTTAGAATAGTTTACCAACAATAGTATACAAACCACATAAGTTATCCCAAAAATTTCCCCATTTTAAAAATAGTCACTAAATATATGCTTCCAAAAAATAATATATAACCCCCAATTTATAAAATTCATATCATTGTATTTTATAAAAAATACATTATTTGACTTTTTAAATATATTTTTTATGTAACTAATATAAGAATTGTTTTTTCTACCTCTCCCACATTGAAAAAAATATTATAAAATAAAAGATAGATGGATGATAGAATTACAATATCCAATAATTGAGAGAAGTTATTTTGAAACCCCATCATTAAACTCAATATTTGAAATACTTCATTTTGAATGGTTTAGTGATCACATAATATATTATCTATTTAATTGGAACAAATTAACACATTAACACCTTATCCTAAAAAATATAATTATTTAATATATATTTTATATCATTTTTATTTAAAACCTAATGATGTTTGGTATTTTTAATAAATTTGTTAAACATTTATAATCATAGCCATAATAAATTAAACATATTATACCTTTAGATCATCCAACAGAATTAAAATCCATATTTATTAGGTTATGGAATAATTGGTAGTAATATATTCTTCTTAAATAATTCTCAAGGACATAAAATATATCATTATGGTGTGTAACACTCCTATGTCGAAATTTTATGTCATTTTTTATGATTTCCAGATATGATGCTATTTTTATATATATTTATATACATTGTATATGTTAAACATGTCTTTAGGAGTAATAGATTTAAACTATATCTATGTATAAGGGTCATTGAATAATGAAAATACATATTTTTATTTGAAAATTTTGCGTTGTAGCTATTTTATTTCCCAAAATTTGATTTACTAGATGTGACGTGATGCTGTCGGATGAGTTATTTATTATGAGATATGATTTGTATCATGAATAAGATGGACATTCTAAGAATGTGATGGATCTAAATACCATCCCATACAAAACA
This sequence comes from Viscum album, assembly GCA_963277665.1. Taxonomy (NCBI): domain Eukaryota; kingdom Viridiplantae; phylum Streptophyta; class Magnoliopsida; order Santalales; family Viscaceae; genus Viscum; species Viscum album. The sequence goes on along the minus strand of OY728157.1, from coordinate 1,251,517,519 downwards.
AAAGTGTCATTACAAAATATATAATGACCTATTTTTCTAATACATAAATATTCCCTATAAATAAACAAATATTCAATACTTTTCAGGAAAAAAAATTTCAAGGCCAAAATGGTTTATTGTCATTGGAAACAGGATACAAAAACTTTTTATTTCATTGAAGACCATCAACATCTCCTATAATAATGATCCCATAAGGTACTGTTCATTTACAAACCCTACACACCACCTTTACTAATAACATATGGAATGTAACCATAAGAAATGGGGGGATAAAATGTTTAGTAAGGGTAAAAATTTGATATATCAACATAACAAAAGCATTAGGTTATGAGAACATGGTAATAACATATGAAAACTATTCCCAGAATATCATAGATCATAAGTGTTGATTATATTAGAAATATTGGATGTTCAAAAGACATGTTTTAACAGGGAATAAAAGTAAATAATACATGATATAAGGACATTATAATAACACATAAATGTGTTGAATACATATAAGTATATAAAAAATTATGTCAGGGTTACCCAAAATGTAATTCATAATAAATTAGTATTGGTATAATCACCCATGTACCTTCTTCATGCATGAGAAAATTCCCATTTTCACACTTATATTGGGCATTTGATTTCCTCATTTTTACTCTTCATTTCATGACTTGGATAACATATTTTATTCCATTTTAGATTATAGAATACCATAAATTACCCAATACATTTTGGGGGGGTATAGTTACCACTGTTCACAAGATCAATACATTAGTATGAAATAAGAAAAAAAATCATTTTTTCATATCATAAAAAAATAAATTATTTTGTTTTCATAAATATTTCAACATATCACCACAGATAAAATGAAATTGGGTATCATAATCATCTCATAAATTCATCAAAGAATAACCCATGAAAAAAGAATGGGTTTAAAAAACTTGACTTTGATCGTAATAATAATCCATCCTTATACTAAATAATTATGGAAAAGTTGGATCATATCCCCATAAACTCAGAAGCCACTATAGAGGTCATTTCTCTAATGAAATGAAATTACAGAAATTATAATTAGTATATTTTTGAGGAAAATAAACATTCAATTTTAAAAACAGTTTCTCATTATATAAAAAATTCTCATATATTAATGATTCACTTTTATCAATAATTAAATAGGGACCATGAAATGTATAGATTCAATAAATAAGTGTTCATGAGGGTATACAATACTATTAATTCTATAAATATTAATATAGATATTCCTCTTTCATTTTCTATATAAATTCGAAAGATACTTGTTCGAAAAGTGACATAAAAATTTCATTAAAAAATGATATAACAATGCATTGAAAAGATTTATATAAATAATATGTATAGAATATTTAAAATATTTACTAAAAAAGTTTTAGAATACATATACTGTGAACAAAATGTTTTTTGACTGGTGAACGAAATAAATTAAATTTTCTAAATAAAACACTCTATCAAAATATTTACTGAATTTTGAGATTAAAAATAAATAAAAACATGTTATGTTGTAAAATATATAATGGAGAATTAATTTTATGAAATTATTGGGACGTGTATCATGATATATCATCATTGGAGTCACAATTATAATCACTCTAAAAATTTTTAGGCTGTATAATCAAACATATAACACATTGGTTAAATTGGAATCATAATCTAAATGATATAATTTTTTTATATGGAAATGTAAATAAAAATAAATTTAAAAATAATCATCATAAAAAGAAAATGGGTATTTTAAACACCATTCAATAGGAAAATTTGTGAGTATGGGATGTGTCTCCCAGAAATATAAGTGAAATTAAAATCTAATACCATATTGGAATCATTTGAATCAAAATCCCCATTAAATAATAACTTCATATTAAACATAAAATATAATTAAAATAATTTCACTAATCAAATAAATTGTGCATGGGAATGTATATGACCCACAAAAATGAACGGATAGGTGAATATGTCTTATGTCTCCTAGTAATAACAGATAGACTAGAAATTCATTACATTAAGTATAATCATCCATAATACATGTTAGAAACTAATTTATAAGAAATATATGTTTATTATTAAAATATTAAATAACCATAAATACAAATATCATTTCATATATTATTTTCATTTACTGTTTATTACCCATATGTTGACATTTCCTTATTAAAATATGTTCTAGGTAACTAGTGCATCATTTTTCATGTATGTTGTGGTGTGATATTTTTTCGTTTTAAATTGAACATGGAAATATCATATACAGAATTCTAAGCATGCTATTAATATAATTATTATTATATATAAATATATTTATTAATTTTCATTTGTAATTTATATATATAGAAAATGATTTATATCATCGATGTAGATAATATATCGTACACACACAAGAACATTGTTTCCATTTTCTCAATGGAAGGAATGAACTAATAGTAAAAAAAGTCAGCATTAAAAATTATTTTAATATAATTTATATCATATATATAAATTTCTCATTCCATATCACCATCCATGTCAAAATAAAAAGAAAAAATATATCACATCACTTCATGGAGGCGGTTGACCACACGTATGCACAACTGATGATATCATTTTCCAAAGGATTAGAATATGAGACGGTATATGTGATATTATGATAAAAATATTATAAATATTTCATCAATATTTTATATATAAAAACTAAATATACCATCATCTCTATATGGTTGAGGTGGTGATGGAAAACAAATTAAATCCATTAGGGATGTTGTAGTCTGTCGTACACACGATCTGGAGTTTCATATTTCATTTCATGGAATATGAACTAGATGTAGGTTATGAAAATAAAAAAATAAAATATTAGTATTATAGATATAAAAATAAATTAATATAATAATAGATTAATAATATTTACATGAGGTGGAGGAATAAAAAAATAAATAATTCTATTATATGAAACAATCATGTTTTTCAGAAAACCTCTTAAGGTTAGAAACATATTATTTCCTAAGTGAGAATCCAAGAAGAAATAATCTATCTATTTTTATGGGTATTTATATAATATATTGGGTTTGTTATATCATTAATAAAATTGATTTCACATTTTTAATTGGATAAGAGTGGGGTTCCCTTTTATAACTGACAGAGAGGGTTCTACTAAAATTTTATAAAAGAAAAAGTTCAACGAATGATTTATAAATGAATAATGGATCCAAATATAAATTTATCTAAATATATGTTATATAATGTCTCAATATAGAAATAATATTGGATTTTTACTTATTTTGATCATTTCAGTTATTTTATGTTTAGTTGAACACTCTGGGGAACCCTTATTAAAAATGACCATTATATTTTGTTTTTAATTATTTTACGATTAATTTCAACCAAAAATTTAGATGACCAATGTATATAATATTAATTATTTTTAACAAATATATTTAATATATTTTATTATAAATACATTTAAATTTGTTTCAAAGTTAATTTATATATTAAACTGATATATGTGATGAAAATGATTCTTTGAAATGAGAAAATGTTCATAAACATGAAATATTTTAATATCAAAGTTTTATATACATTTGGTTCTAATGTAAAATATAGGTTTTAAAAAATAATATTTAAACAAATTTCCAATTAAATAATTCTAAAATATGATAAAAAAATGAAAACATTAAAATAAAATCATGTTATTATTAAAAATAATTATTTTCTTTGTTCACGGAAAAATTATTCTTTTCATAAAATTATCAAAATTTTACCCCAAGATTATATTTAAAATTAAATTACAAAAAATGAAGTAGATTTTTAAATATAAATATTATTAACATTTCCAAAAAAATTTTAGGTTTTTATAAAAATCCATTCGTGTCTTCTTTTATAAAAATAATTTTCGATGAATATTAATATTTTACAAACCAATTAGTATTAAATTAAAAAAATCATTTTTCTATAAGAAATGTTGAAAATAAATTATATAAATGTTATTACATCCATTAAAAAATTATCTATTATATTATATGGTAGTGTTTATAAAATTTAAATAATATATCACTGTTCATTTATGTAACACCATGGGTTTTTATGAACCATTGTTTTCAAATAAGTTAATTTGACATGAAATAATAGGTTTTACAATATCTTAAGTTAATATTTCATTATATAAAACCCCAAGTAGAGATTTCACTACAAAAACACATAGTTTAAATTTTTCTAAACACAAAACAATATAAGTATTGTTTATCACACAATACTGCGTGCCATCAATAGCTTGTTATACATGAAATACCTTATTTTACAAAACTATAATATATTATTAATAAAATTAATAAAATATTATTATATTTATCACCTAGATGGGGGAATGGATTCTATGAATAATATTAATTTTTTTGAATAATTGTTTTACCCATGTATAAAGAATAAATCTATTAGATAACAATTAGTTTGAAATGAATGTAACAACTAATAGAATATAATGAAATTACGATTATCATTAAAATAATTTTATTTGAAAAAATTCCATTTTACCTAATAAAATTAATAGTAAATATTTTGATTTATTTATTAAACAATTTTTACATATAATATATTCAATCATTATTTTGGATACTCATACAACAGATTTTGTAGGTATTAGATAAGAATAAATATAATTTTATGAATAAAAATATGTATTTTCTAAAATGTAAAATTATTTCCCCTTCATAGGAAATCAATTTTAAATATATTTTTTTCCAATTTTATCTTTTTTATTTGAAAGTATGAACTTTATTTTTATTATTAGAATTTAAAAATTAATATAGGTTTAACTTTTTGTATTTTTTAGGGAAGTTTAATGTTTTGTTGAATAATAAAAAACACTAAATCTTATTCATAACCATTTTTTATTATTTATTTTTATAGTTAAATTATATTTAAATGTGTTTTTAAGGTGTAATTAGATCAAATTCCAATAATTTAATCCAATTTTTGAAGTTGTAACATATTTAAATATGAAATTGGATATAAAAACATTTCAATATTTTAGACCATTTCACTTCAAAATGTTGTCATCTCATCCCTTCCGGGAGAATAATTTTAAATTAATATTAGCAACTTATTTTGTAATAATTTAAAAATATGGATTAAATATTTGTGTTAGAAATAAATTATAATTTTTAATAAGTAAAAATTTGAGATCATCAATAAATATTACTAAAATATATTTAATCTTACTATAATGATTATGGTAGTAACGAGTTTACTTAGTCAATAAACAATACCATAAGAGGACAAATAACATAAAAACATACCAAAAATATATTTTATGGAAATATTTATACTATATAATCACTTGTATAAAATATGGGAAATCATTCGAGGCACATGAAGAAAGGGAGACCTCTCAATAGTGTTTAGCTTTTTATATTTACATGATTTCTACTCCCAATCCACTCCAAATGAGAGATTTCCCCCCTCACATCCAAACATCTATAATGAATTTTTTTGTAAAAATTCTAAAAATATAACCACCCACATCACCTCCATTTATACTGTAATCCCACATTGAAAATAAATTCATACAAGGAATCTATTTTGTGTAGACTAACAAAAGTTACAAAAAGAACTGTAAAAATACTACTAAATGATCTTGGGTTCTATTTTTATTATCCACCCCAAAAAACAGCTTATTTAATTATTCAATAATATAATCCATATCCTATAGATATGGATATTTTTTATATTATTATTATGACCTATACTTTGACCCATATCCATCAAATGGAATATGAAATCATCATTCATTTGTACGGCATACTACTGCCTCGAGAACTAATGTCACTCATTCTTTCATTGCATCATTTCATGGATGTAAATAATGATGTACAATATATTTTTATATATTATATATGATACTTTTTTTGAATTTTCATTCTGTATTTATAATATAAGATTTCTGTTCAATCGTTTCATTTTTTTTAAATAGGATTATTTTATTTGTTGATGTGTGGACTATCACAACCTCAATGTGATGTGATTCATTCATACATTGAATAGAATAAATTATAGATGGATTTAGTTAATTTATATTATATTTAATAAATAATAATAATACATTAATTTATATATATATATATATGTCTGTAATTTACATTCTTCATGTCAATACGATAAGAAAATGTACAAAACATTCTTATGTATATTTGGCATATCGTATCTATAAATGGTGTAGCCCATTTATTTATTTCTATAATATATATTATTATAAGTATTTAAATAATTAATATATATATTATTTATATATTATTTCATATTATGGTAACAATTAAATCATGATCTAATTATGATTGTCTAGAATATCAAGTCCAATATTATAAAAAACATAAATATTACCAGAAATGTACCATTAAAATGTATTTATTAATAAAAAGGTAATATTATTTACAAATAAAATAATATAAAATATTCATATAATAATATGTTTTTGTGTTACATTTATTATAGACATTTATTTATCATATATTATGTGTTAATGTTTATGAAGAATGTCAATACTTAACGTAAGGGGTTTCCCATATCACTTTAATTTTTTTTAGGATTATTCCTTATTCACAACTCATTTGTTTATTTTTTTTATAAATATTATTAATTATTTATTTGATTAATATACTTAAATTTATATGTATTTACATATCCTTTTTATGATCTTTATTTCACTGGTTTTATGCTTCAAAAAATAACAAATATGTAAACTAATTTTTTCTCAATTTTAATTCATTGATGCCATGTTATGCACCTAAATTTTTCTATGATATATATATATATATATATATATATCATTTTATGTGTTATATAATGAAATTAATTATTTTCATGATATATTAATCATTATTTAATGATGTTATCTCATGGAGATTATTTTTTAATGTTACCAAAGTCGTATTTGTTTATTTCTACAATTTCATTATTTATCGGAATTATTTTTGAGTGTACTTCCATTGATAAAATGTTATAACCAATATACTATAAAATATAAATTTTTTTTAAAAAATTTATTATTTATGTTATATCCACATAGTGGTTCAATATTTATAATCTATGTTAATTTTGATAAATAATAACATTTTTGAATGAAAATCAGAAATCATATATCCGCTCAGTCCAAAATATGGGTTGTTCAAAAACAATGTTTTCATAAAACGATTTAAAAACTATTTTACTAATATCATATTATTATAGAAGGATTTTTTATCAATGTTTTAAATTTTTTCAGAAATGTTTCTAAATGAGTCCTCTATTTATTTTTTGATAATGGCTCTTTTCTATATCATTTTGTGTTCAAATGAAATGTTCAGCATGTATGGAATTACCCATCATCCTGATAGTTATATCCTTGATGGTTCCATTATTAGTTAACATGTCTACTTTTAATTAATTTATTGCCTAATATTCTGGATACTTTATGGGTTTAAAGTGTCTTTCAATGAAAATCATTTTGAAAATATTATTATGCTTGAAAAGTTTTAAAATTATTTTCAAAGATTCAATTATTATTTATAAAAGATATTTCAATGAATTTTTTTTAAAAAATGTTTTCTCTTTTAAGAGTGTATTAGTTATTTTTCAATGATTCATTTAAAAATTTTCAAGTATATATTATTAGTGAATAGTTTTCAAAAATAATTATATTTTAAAAAAAAAATCCAAAGTGGAATATATATTTTCTTAAAGAAATGTTTTAAATGAAACTATAAATTATTGTTTATAATAAAATGATTCTAAAATGTTATAATGAAAATGTTATTAATATGAAAGGATGTTTTCTTTAATATATGTTCCATGAAGACTTTCAAAATACTTCAACATATAAAATGATATTATTTTTTAAAATTTTAAATTTTATAGGGTTATTAACTGATAATAACATTCATATCTTGTATTTAATGGATTATGTTTTCATAGAATGGCGATTATGACTCTCATTTATCATTCATGAGATATATTTATTTTGAAACACAATTCATTTCATGGGTTATTCATTGAAAAAATTACAATACCTGTCAATTTTCCATAGGTAATTATATGATGAAATTTTTATTATACCCATTTCATTACATGGGTTATAATATGATGTGTATGAAACCCATCTCTTTTTATTGGTCATGATATGTCAGATGTTTTATTATATTATGGAATATGTATGGATGATTTAATTTTTCTATGGTTCGTACCTATATCTCTATTTAATGGAAGGGGTAATGATTCAAATATGTAGAAATAATTATGGGAATCAAGTTGACATTATTGATCAACAATTAGAAAAAAGTGTGTCACGATCCAAAATGGGAAATTGATGTTTCATGATCCATTATGGGAACAATGGGAAACCTGTACCACAATCTTATGATGGGGAACTCAAATAAAATATATGAATAAGCGGAAACCTTATAACATATATGGAAATTATTATGACTTTGGTTGGTGATATTTCCCACCCTGTAGGTATACTTCCCTTGAAGTTCCTTGACATGTTTTGGATATGGGCCATGATTTTTTGGGAATTTTTTTATCGATGAACTTAATTAAATGTTCACAATGTTATGAGTTTACCTTTTTCATATCCATTAGTTTAGTTTAGTGGATGATTCCATGTTCTAAACATAATGAGTGAACTTGTTTATATTTACACTTTTTTGGAATGTTATATTCTGATGTGTATTCTATATGAATAGTTTTTATTAAAATGTTATGATTTCATGTTTTATTCTATTGATTACCTCATGTTAAGATTTTATAAAATGAAAATATTTATTCAATGGATCATGTATATGATTTTTCATATTCATGGTATGATCTTAAAATGTTATTCTCAAGATCTCATACCCTTATTTCATTATTATACATAGATATCTATTTTATTTATTTTTATTGAGAATATTACATCATCCATTCTTATTTTTCCTTTCTTCATGTTATGAATAAGTGTTTTAAATAGGATAACTAATGTCAGATGATCATTATGGGAGATATTGATTTTCTCTTTCCATGTTAGAATATTATGTTTCAATGTTTCCAAAGACACTAAAATATTATGGTCCTCATGGATGTATTTTTATAATTTGAGTAATATTAATTTAAAATGATTTAATATCCATTTATGTTATGCTTCAATCAATATATTTGGTATCAAGGTGATGGTTTAGTCAAACCATGGAAACAATGAGGAGAAAACATTATTGAGACCCCTAAGGATATTTATAATGACATTTTTTTGGTAATTATATAATGATATGCCTATTGAGTCTTTTATATATAAGTTTGTTTTTTCAAAATTTAGATATTTAATGAGTGGTTTTCAGGTTTATGTGTCTTTATTCAATGTTATGTGTTTTCCAAACTTTGGTTTAATAATTTAGTGAGTGGGGGAACTAGAGAGAATTGTGTTAATGATGAATGTGATGGAAAACATGGTTATGAGCAGTCAAATGGCATGGAAACTATAGTGAATGATGTTATGATTATTCCAAGTCATTTTTAACCGAAATTATTTACAACGTGTAACTTAAAAATCAATATGACTCATGAAATATTAGATGAATGGTGTTTATTGAGTATTTTCGTAACAGATAACATGGAAGAAATAAGATCTGGTTACCTTTGTGTCATGAATATGGAAACAATCTCTAAATTGAATGTCTTAGAAGAATGAAAATATGTTTTGATTGTGGTAAATAAGGACACAATGAGAGTTACTTCAAAGGCACTAAATGAGGGGTTTAGAAAATTCAATGGATGAGAATATTTTACTCCCAAATACATCATTAATTGTTTAATTTGTTAGCAGTGTAACAAATGGCCATTAAAAAAATTGTTGTACCAAGTGGAAATCTCATGGAGAGAATCAACCTGGTTGTATGAGTAATTATTACATTGCTGATAAAGATGAGACTATATGTGAAATGTGAACGAATATATGAATTATGTAATAGGATGAGGTATCCCTTTTAATTGGCGATGGATGAAGTAGAATATTAAAAGGGTTTTTTATTTTGTTTCGAGAATTATAAAATGATAAATGTATATAGATTGTTTAGTTTCTATTTTTCAGAAGGTATTTTTAATAATATTTTGAATGGTTACGATGGACAAGAGAAGTGATTTCATGAAATGGTTATATTCTTGGGAATTAAATAATTCAGGGAACAATAACCCTTAATATATTTACTATTTGGATATAATAATATACAGATATATTGTATATGAATAAGTAAATTGGATGGTAGTAATTACCTTGGGACTAATTAAATATTTTTTTAAAAGTGTTTTAAGCTATCAATATGGATTTCTACATCATTATTGAGATTATTAAATATATCTAACAAACATTGTAATGTGAAAAGATGTATATTTTGAACAATTAATTATGGTAATTTTGGTTATTACCATGTTTCATGAGATTTATTGATGAACTTATTCACATGTTTGGAATGAAAAAACCAATAGCTAATTTAAGTTATATGGGTGATCAATTATAAGAAGTTTTTTATAGAAATTTAGTAACCTTATTTATAAAGACTTTGAGTCCCATCATTAATTATCATTAAAAGGATAAACATTTAGGGAATGTATTATGTTAAATATCAGATTAGTTTTTAAATATAAAAATATTATCTCACTATTTTAGGATTTATACATATGATATAACATGTGTTAATATCTTTTTTTGGATAAATACTATGGAAATGATCTATCAATTTCATGATAGGTGACCTAAAATCTTGGAATGCATAGAAACCCTCTCAGTTTGCAGGTTATAATGATATCAATAATGTTATTGGTTACACAGAAGATAGATTGGATGATTAAGGGGATGTTGACACCATCAATAACCTTGTTTTAATTAATAATTGTATCAATGATATGATTTTAGAAAAATAAAGGGCTGAATGGGATAAGGCAATGTTTACATGGATAATGGATGATTAAAAAACATGACATCATTCAATGATAGTATCAAATAAAAGAGGTGAGGAATTACCCACAATATACTTTTGGAGGATGTATCTTTTGTCAATGGTTTGGTGATTTTGTGATATATGTATGAGAATTATTATAAATCATTTTTTAAGATAATATATTTATACAGGGTGGATTTCCCATGGGATAAAATTCTTCAGTTAATTGCATCACTCATGTGGTTTCTATTGTGATTGATGATTTTTTCAAGGTCATCTCGAATAAGAGTGAAATTTGGAAATCATCAAACTATCTTAATCAGAATAGATTTATATTACCTTTTTTGTGGTGTCTTGAGATCTTATGAAAAGTGATCTCATTGGATATATCCAGGGCTTGTTCTATATAGCAGAACTACCTTGGGTGGTCTATGCCACATTTCTCATTCTTTCACTGATGGTGAAAGAACTATCTTCCATTACCTAGTTTTGAACCATATGTATGTGTAACATATAGTATTTGATTATATATATTTCTTAATATGAGGAAACCAAATTATTTTTCATGATTGGATTTTTACAGTGATTCATTGTTTTTTTCATAGGGAATTCAATCCAAGGGTATATTTAAATAGAACAATAAATTATGATGAGCCTTAAAAACATTTCATGGATATAATATGTAGTTATGATTTACATGTACCTGGAATATGATAGAATTAAGTATGGATTCATTCTCAATGTGATAAAATACATGGGTTTTTTAACTTGGTGTGAGATTTATTTTCTGATGATTTATCCCCATTGGTTTTTTGTGTCTATGTTGAAAAAAGTAGTGGTTTTATCAATGTGGTTAATGAACACGACATGGTAAAGCCATGTATTTAATTATTTTAATCATAGTTGAGGACTACATGAGAAGGATCATTAGGAGGAATGTTAATAGTGGAAACATCCTCCCCAAAAAATTGAGAAACCAGTTTGTATTAATTTATCACATTATTTACAAAGAATATTATATCTTAAGGATTATCAGGGTGGGTATATCAAATAGGTTTCTTCTTCAAATATTTTTTTCCCATTTTCAAAAGCCGGTTTATGGGTTCTCGGGACCCCACTACATGAGTCCAAAAAACCAATTTAACCAAAACATACAAACACCAAAGACCACTAACGATGTGCATGAAACCACGAACCAGGGCACCAGAACATCATAGAAGATAGTCTAATCCACCCAGGATTACCTTGAGCATCCTCAGGCATGACCATCGACACCAACCCAAATCCTCCCATTGGAAACTTCCATAGGAATTCACCCAGCCTTCCAGCGATGGGATGGACCCCCAGGATCCACCCCCGAGGACATCAATGAAATCCATAATAAGTATGACCATCTCCTGATACCATTATCACCATGACTTCAAGAAACCCAAAAACCCCACCAAACAACTTAAATGGAAAAGTGAGAGTCAAACCAAATCAATCCAGAGGTGAAGCCTCATAAGAAAAGGAAATGTTACCAAAACATAGCCTTATCCTATTAGTGCTTTCCTCCCTATAAAGATTCCAATTTATTATCCATACCTTAACATTAGGATATTACCCAATAACGTCTTCAAAATGGTCCACCATTTTTTCCCATGTTCGGATATATTATTCTTTGCTGATTTTCCGATCATTGAAGCCTCTCATCTGGATCAAATCCTGTTTGTCAATCCACTTAGCCTACTCGTTGTTGACCTCCACTCTTACAGCTCTTCCCATCATATCAGCATCTTCTTATGGGATGTCAACATACATAAATTCTTCTACCATGTCCTCCTCGGAGTAGAGGATAGGTTCCTTTATGTTCTTTACCTTTTCAGTAGATCGTCCCATTTTAATGTTGCTCTCCTTGATTAAAACCAGAGAATCCTCCTCCACCGTGTTGAGCAATAACACCGGAAACATATTCGCAGAGCGGTTCTCCAAAGGTTGTGGAGCGAGGAGTAATCCTTCTTTCCTTTCTTCTTTTTAAAACTCATGTTGTTCTTTGGAATTGGGACCTCTTCAGCCGAATTTTCCAGTTCATCCAGATTGGATTCCTCCATGCCAACCTCATCCTCCTCACCTGGTGTAATGTGTTCCAAAATCACATTATCCTCTGATAAACATTCAAATCTGTTACATAGGGGGGCTTATGTCCGAACCAATCCCAGACCCCTACCCTCGTCCACCATTTGTAGCTCCCTTATAGGTGTAGAACCACTGCTACCTGAATGTTTATTCAGAGTACCCAATTCAGCCTCCTCAATAAGCATTATTCGACCAGCTGCCTCAGCCTAGTTGGTCTGTAAGAGGTCGTTCCCTATGAATGGATTCTTTCAATTAGTTCCCTCTAAATTCACCTCACGTTTTGCACAAGAAGCTTTCTCCGTAGACATTCTCTCATTGAGATCTAGTTGAGAAACACCTGCAAGTCTATCATATCCAGAACTGACATTTGCATTATCAGTCGGAACAATGTCTGTCCTGCTCACTTCGTTGAGGTCACCTAACATCCAGCAAAATAAGTCTTGGACTTTCATCCCAGGAGGTAGAGCAGGTGGTTTCTCCAACGTCGCATGAATTCCAGCACCTGCAATCATTGAGCCCGAGCCAACTGAAATAACACCTGCCTCTTGTTCATCTTGAACCGCACTATCATTATGGACAACCCGAGAAAGCCCTGCCAGATCACTGCCTTCAGGGGGTATGATGAGGGCCTCTTCACCAAGATCTTCCACCTACAAATTCACCACCATGTGATACTCAGAGATGCTACGATCACCATTCCTATCATTCCCAGAAATAATACAATCGCCATTTCTCACATTCCTTTGAGAGACATCATCCCTTGCCCTTCTCTTGCATTTCTCCAGTGAATGGCCCAACCATTTGCAATCAGAACAATAATGAACCCATGATTCATATACATCCGGCTGTTTACATCGGATCTCTTCACCGACAGTGATCCAAATGAAGTCCAACAGAGCCCATGAGGCCTCCATCTCCTCAAACACTATAGGGTTAATCCGATGGAAGACAGCCATGGTTCGGCTATCAGAGAAAAGATATCTCCCCAGTCGATTCCCAAGCATTTTAACAATCGATGGTTTTTGAATTGTTAAAGGGAGAATCTGAAAACTAACCAAAATTTCCACGGAAGGTTAATAACGCTGCATATGTAAATCGCAGTACCATCGATAAAGATAGAACCACGATCCGTTGCAATTTTGAGGGGATCTCGACCAGGCCCTTATCAAGTATTCCTCCGACGCAAACCGAATCAAAATATTCATGTTTTCTAACAATCATACGATTTCCTTCTCATTCAAATCCCAGGAACCGAAGACAAATCTATCAAACAGATCGACCGAGGGTCTTCTCTTCCAAAATAGAGCAACCAGAATCATACTATGTAGAGCTGAGGCTTCGTTAAACTCTACAACCGAAATCGGAAGAGTAGGTCATCCATCGTGTAGACCTGGAACCATTGGGCTCAGAAAGCATTCGGGAAATGGAGGAAGGAAGTCTGAGTTGGAGAATGGGAGAAAAGGTGCTTCTGCTCTTCTGTGCTGCGGTGGAGGTCCCTCCCCCGGAGGGGGAGGAACCCACTCAGAGGGCGCCGCTGTCACCGATCGGGAGTCAAAACCACTGTCGTCGCCGCTCCTGCAACCTCCACCCTATTGCACAAAATCCAGATATCCTAACCACTAGAAGACAACAGAACTGTTCAAATAGGGTTCTAAAGGATGTGATATAGGAATATTCCATTTTATATTTGGGAGAATGGAAAATGTGAAAAAAGTAGATTTTTTACAAGGGTATGTTTAGTTAGATTAATTTAAAATTTTGAAGAGTCACTTGGAAATTTTTGGATATAGTTTTGATTTGATTATTTAGGATTTCTTTTGTCATTGGGTAGGTTGTCGATCCCTCACATTGAGGGGATCATCATTAAAATACCTATTCGTATTAAAAATTGGATCCATTTTTCATTTTCATGGGTGGAAGAACAACACTAGTGATTTGTATCCTCAACTAAATCCCCATATACATATTTTAATCCCTCATTGATCCAAATGTGGTGGTAAAAAATATTGATCAGGTCATGTCAACAACTATATGGAACTCACATGCAGAGGGAAGATATCACTAATCCATGTGTATAAGGATTTATAGACCACTGTATGACAAAGTCATCAACCTACCCTATGTGGAGGTTTCACTATACCATCTTACAGAAATATGGCATGGTAATTCCATGAAGGAAAATAACCGTGGATCATGTTAATAAAAGAAAATATTTTAATGATATTATGTATTAGAGGGGAAATATTTCATTGTTTTTGTGGTCACATCAATGAAATATTCAGCTTCTTATAGTGCAGTAGAGGTATTTTTTTGAATATGGTTACATCATATTCTTATTTTCCATCTATGTGGGATCTCATCTTGGATTTCATGGATGTCCAGTACTGAACATCACCATTTCTTAGGTGATCATGTTCCCCTCATTTATCCAATATACTCTTAGTAAAAATCAAGGTAAAACCTTTTATCCAATAACCAATTATTTTCAAATGGATCAATTAATTTTTCCTTAGTCACTGTCTAGAGTATTATATGCAATGTTCTCTATATACGTGAACCAACAATTTTATGGTTTCCCTGGTGGGTCATATTTATTTTACTGATATTTAATAAAAATAAAATTTATATTCTTAATATGAACGACATATAACCACTGTCTTCTTAAGTTTGAATTTATTATGAAATGTGTTAATGACATTTCTTCCAAGCATCGATGCTTCCGTAATTATTATGAGGAGTCAAGAGAATACTTATTTTTTTTTAAAAGAGTTGGATTAAATGCTTTGAGATTATATTATTAATCTTATTTTCCTGAATATAAAATTTATTTCATACAATGTTTTCTTCCACATATGTGAAGGAAAGAATCATCTTCAATGATAGTTTAGCAAAATTTTGATGGTTATGGGTTGTTAGATCATCTTGGGTTACTAGATAAAGAGTGAATTTCAGTGGATTTTTTATTTATTCATAGGAATTATAGGTCTGGTCTTTGTGTTGTTCCATTGAGATGAATTTTCTAGTTATGAAATTGGATTCTAATATATCTTTAGTAATGATCACAATAGGAAATGGGAGATTTCTCAGTCCCTAGAATTCACCCTGTCAAGGGATATGGGTGTATTGAAAGGATTATTTTAATTTTCCCTAACCTAGTAAGGATGATTCATACATTATTTGAGAAATTCATTTTGCATATGTTTGGGATAGAAGCAAATAATTTCATAGTTTTTCAGTAGTTTTTATGTTCATAAATATTTGAACATTGGTGAAGACAAGGTTTTTTTCAACGGGCTGGAGGTTTTCCATGCTAATAATATATTGCTATCAACTATTGAATCCAAATCTCTAGTGATTGATAATTATATATAGGGTAAATAGAGACCCCACTGTTCCATTATTCATCACATTTAGTCATGAAAAATGTAATTTTTTTAATAATTTGATCATTATTCATAAACAAAGATAAGGCAATAAATTCAAATAATTTTTATCTTTCCGGGAAAATAGACTCATTCCATATATAGTTTAATCAATTATGTGTATCCTTACAACATAATATTTTGGCCTCATATGTGTGGGTGCCCTTGGTATGCATTAATTTAGACCCCTTACTGACTTTTACCTTTTCCTCTATGTTTTTCATGAACTCATTGTCCTATTATTATGCTTTAATACAAAATCTATTATTGATTTTAGAATGTGAAAAATAATTAATCCGCATAATAAAAATAATAATGGAAAATATGTATCCTAACACCATCATTTATGTTGAATAGATACTATTTTATGCCATCGTGGATTAGTAATATTGAGGTCCTTAACATTTAATTATTCATTCACTTGATGATGATCTATGGTCAATATCACACTTTATGTATATTTATGCTTTTCTTCCACCTACAATTTTCACTCCCAACCTATGTTCTGCTATATGGAGACATAGTTATGAGTTTCATTGGGTAACCATTAGGTTTAAAACTATTATTTTTAAATGAATTTTTAGTTTTATTTTTTTAGAATGTGGGTTTATATTAAAGAAACATTCAATAATTAATCCTTTAATAACCGAGATAAATTTTTAATGGATACATAAATTTAAAGGGTGATATAATGTAACACCATGAGTTTTTATGAACCTTTTTTGATATAAATTAATTTTCATTTGATGTCTTATATTGCACACTACAAAACATTATACATTCATTATATGAACCACCATGTCAATATTTCACTAGACACATCACCTAGTATATCTTATAATACACCAACAGTTTTTTCATGTTTTATACACAATGTTGTGTCCCATCAATATATTTTGTTACACGCAAGACATAGTTTTACCAAACTAAAATATACTATAAATAATATTATTAAAATATTATTATTGTTATCACTTATTCTTTTTAATATATTTTATCAGTAAGATTAGTCAATTATTATATTATTTTACATGTTTATATAAAATAAATCATCTTCTGTATCAATTATTAGTAAATTAATGTTATAACTATTTGAAAATAATGATTTTAATTTATTAAGAACACTATTGTTCAGTGTACGAACACATTTTTTCCAAATAAATTAAAAAAACACTTTGGATTATTTATGTCAATATAATTTATTTATAACATATAAAATCAATATTTTTGATATTGGTCCAATATATTTTATTAGTATAATAAAAGAATAACCCAATTTTATTAATCCAAAGATGTATTTTTCTAAAATGTAATTTTACCATCTTTTAATTGAGAGCCTGTTTTAAATATATTTTGTTTTCTCTTTTATAGTATATATGTTACATAATAAACACCATTTTTAGAATACATATATTAAAATTTACATTAGGTGAATTTTTGGTAAATTTTAGAGAATCTTTAATTTTTAATGATTAGTAAAAACCCTGAATTTTAGTTGAAAATTATTTTCAGTCTAATTTATTTATATAGTTAATATATATTTTCAATTAGATTTAAATTATAATTAAATTAATTCTAATTAAATTAAACCAATTTAGTTTATCAGATCCAATTTCACGGTGAAATTGGTTATAAAACCATTTCTAACTTTTGGACATTTTCACGTTAAAAACATGTGGTCTCATCCAAACTACATGATTAATTTTATAATAATTAATTCCAATGATTTTATTATAATTTTAAAAACTGTATTATACATTTTTATTAATAAAAATATACAATTTATAATAATTAATTATTAGTTTTGACCAAAATATTAGTGACTGTAATAAAAAGAAACTATAGTGATTATGGTAAAAAAAAGTTTACTAAGAGGTAAAATTGTAACCTAAAGGGTAAAATACCATAAAAAATGTCCAAAATAAATTGAATAGACATATTTTACCATATCCTCTAATTTATATAATATGTATAGTTATTAGAGGCCCTTTATGTAATAGATTCCTATCAATACTGGAATTAATCATATATTTTTGGTATAAAACCAACCATGGAATCCAATTGGGTAAACCAAAATTAGATACCCAAAGAAGATGAAACATCATTTCACTTGTTCTTATTTTTAATTTTCTTTCTACATCATATAAAATATTCTTATTCCATAATAATAAAAATAAAATAAGTATAATATATATAATATTACTATATTATGTTTAAGGTTTTACCTACAGTCACACAGACATCCAACAATTGGGATATTCAATCTTTATTCATGTGTCTAGAGGAATACTCTGTCGTGAACCGATGTATCTCTTTTGTCAATTTACAGCATTCATGGTTTGATTTTATTTTTGAAATTATGTTTTTATTTTATATACATTAATTTTTTATGTATTTATGATTAATTAACTATTATATAAAACATGCCTCCATACTATCCATTTTGTGTAAATATGATAACATCATTTGTGGATGTGTGGACTACATCCTCCTTTATGAAATATGATTCGTTCACACATTGCATGAGATGTAATAAATTGTTTTTATTAATTTTATATAATATTTTCATTATAAGAACCCAGATATTCGTTTCAGATATGGATATTGATTTTGTGTTGTTTTTTAGGAATAATAAAGAGTGGATAATTTCTAATTACACGTCATGTTCTTATGAGTACACGTCGTGTAGCCAGTTTCCACATACAGTAGCATACTGGCTATGGAACGGTCGAGTACATGGATGTGTGATGACCTATCATACCACATTTGTCATGGGCTGGATAAGGCTACTACATTGCATGAACATTTAATTAACATGATATGTATTTTAAATTTTAATTTATATATCATTCCGGGGTAACGTCTTATGTCCATAATCATATTATTCTATTCATGGTTATTACAAGAGAGAGACAGATCGACCAAAGAACATTGAACCCTTCTTAATTCTCTGTCTGATCACCAATTTAGACACAGTCAGATGTTCTGGAATCCCACCCGTGAGTTCTCAAAACCCCTACAACCTTTCTTCCCGACTCTTTCTCTCTCTGTTGTAATTCCTGGTTGGAGTTTTTCACCTTTTTGTACATCTAAAATGACCTTGGATAATTTAAGGGTCGACATTCAAGGATATTGATCATGAGACATCAAGGTTTGTTGTTTGTTCCTTTTGTTATTTGTCTATTAAATTGTTTTAAAAAAGATTCACATACTAACGTTTGGGGTTCTTCGTGTTTTGTAATTAATCCCTATTTGTTACCTATTATGGTTTGGTTGATTAATAAATGGAAGTTTCATATTTTTAATGTTAGATACCTTGTCTACGGGACACCCTATGGGTGCATTTTATTTGATTGATTGTTTATGGACGTTTGGTCTATAATGTTTGTTAGTATTGCATTGTTTTCGTTTCCTTTATTTGTTAGTACGGAGTTAATTATCATATTTAATGCATGTGATATGCATTGTAGAAGTTTGACCAATGGGAATTTGAATATGATTGCATCCTAAGGTATGGTCATTTATGTATGTATTATTGTTATGTTGACCTTGTGTTATTGACTATGAGAGCATCTATGTGGTCATCGACCCGGGGGTTTAGACCATGAGAGCTACCCAAGTGGTCATTTATAATTTATTGATTCAATGTTGACAAAGGGTTATTGACGATTATATCATCCCATGTGAGCATTTTTGAATGATTAGTGCTACATTATGTAAAAGGGGTTAGACCGTGAGAGCTTCTTAGAGGGTCATTATTAAATGACTTTATTTTATGTTAAACTATTGGGCATTATACTTTGAGAACATTCCCTAAGGGAAGATGTTGAATAGTCGAATGATTATGATGGGTTAGCATAGCCATATCAAAATCTAGGACTTTATCTTACTTATTTTTAAGATGATCTTTTGACAAATTAGTTTTGTTACTATTACATAGGGGGATATAGAGCTTAGACTAGATCATTATATTACTTGAATGATGTATGAATAATAAATCTAATGTAATTTAATAATCTTTTTTTTTTGATTTTTTACTTTTGATTACTTCGTATATTATTTATTCATTCTTCCACATTACATAGGATGTATACTCAATGATAATTAGAAATAGATCTTTGCAGGGTTGCCAACTAGGATTCATCTAGCACCCTTTTTGGGTCATGTTTTGGAACCAAACAGATCATATGATTGCAGTTAAAGATAAGGTAAATAATCCATCTTTATCAAGTACAAAATTGTTGTTGGAGTTGGAGAGCCTGGGGCCAAGCCAAGGCTTTTGATGCTTTTAGAGTTTACATGATTTTTTACATAGGTCTCTATAATTTAATTGAAGCATTGTAACATGTTTGGATAAATTCCAAGACACATGCCCCATGAATCCATTATATATATATATATATGGTCCAACGATTTTATTCTATCAGTCTTCCACTGTTTAATATTGTTGGTATAATTGCTATAGATATTGTTTACTATTTTTTTTTCTATTGTGTATAATCTTTCAATGAGGGTATAGTTTCCCTGTTATCACCCATTGTACCTCACTATTAGTTAGCAACCTCAGGAATAAGGGGAAATGCACTTGAGGTTATGTGACCAACCGGGTTTTGGGCACCTTTGGGCAGCACCAGATCTGGGATGTTACATAGTGGTAACAATAGAGATCATTTTTTACTTTGGCATAAAATATAGATCATTTATACTAGGATGTGAATGAATAGGTTGTTGTTAATATGTTATTCTTAGGTGTAGCTACCCCATGTATAGAGAATAACCAAGTTCCCTAGAATATTGAATTTTTTTATTATATTTAAATTGTTACAATTTATTTCATTTAACTATTGGGTGATTCACTTATTTTGTGCTATTATGATTTATATCATTGTGGTTCTATTTCTACTAAAACATGACGATATGAGGGAATTCTATCTCAAGCATCATATAAGCACTTCCATGGGATCACATGTCATTCATTATGACCATGTCATTTATAGTGCATTACTAATTACATGGTATTGTGATAGATGTTGGGAAAGATATGCTTTTTGTTGTGATGGATGATCTGATTGAAATGAATACTATTTTGATAGGGTATTGGTGTACATATTGTTTAATTTTGATGGATGCAAAATGTTGTCCCTGAGGTATTATGGGCCCTCTTGGATCAGAATTTGGTAGATCATGTTTGATCTTTATATTAAATTTTGTTACGATATCACATGAATAAGGATTCATAACTATGATTCGCGGGGGTAAGGGTTCTCTTTGATCAGAAAATGGAATGCCTCTACAGAATTTTATGATTTTGGGGGTTCTGGAGAGGTTTCAGAGATGTACTGTCTAGAAACCTTAGAAAAAATGATGTGTGACTTTATGAACATATGCTATGTATTCTTCTGTTCTAGAAGAAATGACATTTTTTGAGTACACATTGTGTACCATATGTACATGAAGTATAGTTGTAAATCATGTGAATCACATTGTCAGCAAAGACGTGGGGTTGGTAAACTATTGGTAGAACACCCCTTGTAATGGGATTACACATTGTGAAATAGTCAGCTATGTTTCTTGCTATATGAATAACAACACAGTTGGATGGATATTTATTAGTACATATTGTTTCTAAGTTGAAAACATCGTGCAATGTTACATTAGAAGAAAAATGTAGCTCTAGACTTGCAGATGTACTAGGGTAGGAGGGAATATTTAAGTATAGGCTATGTTGGATGAGAAACATGTTTTCTGTAGGGGGTGTTACATGACTAGGTTTCCTTGGGTACATTCTCGTGTTAAGGATTAAATGGAATAATCCATGTAGTGGTTCTGCACGCTGTTGTGACCCTCTTTTGCAAATACATAGTGCTTTTCGTCACTTATTTAGTTCATGGACATCTATGTTGCAGTACATTATAATATTTTCTATAGGTGTGTGCTTGACCTTGAAGAGTCATGCCACCAAGAGGTCCTCTGGTTGTGCGCCAGGTGTTGGGCAATGAGCAGACACCAGAAATTGTAGATTAGTTACTACCAGTATATCCTCTGATCATGCCCCTATCGGAACCATCTATTATACTAGATGAAGGTTCTTATTCATAGTTCTATGAAGGTTTTATGAGAATGATTATGTCTTTTCATAGAGCACCACATCCTTCCTTGTAAAATGAAGAGTTGATATGGGTGTTCCTATAGTAGGATCGTCAAACATTTCAGATTATGGAGGACAACATGATATAGATTTGTGGTTGGATTCTATCATTAACACCATAGTGAATCTAGATATGCCTCTCGAGAGGACGATGAATCTCATTACATATTTGATATGTCATTTCCCACGATATGGAGGGATATTATATCACATGCATGATGTTATGAGGATATGGCTTGGGAATATTTTTAGTTGACCTTCTATGATTACTTATACATCATTAATTTTAGGTATAACCTAGTCAAAGAATTCGTGAATTTGGAGAAGGGGACTCTTTCAGTGATGGAATAAAATTATTGCTCTACAGATCTTCAGAGCATCACATCTTATTTGGGAGATAAAGAGTTATCACATGCTATGAAATTTGAGGATGGTCTTAGGTATAACATCCAATCATAGGTGAATGTATTCAGGATAAATTAGGTAAACATTATAGTCAATATGGTAGTGATTTATAAGCACAATATAATGGATTTAAGAGAAACAAGCACAGTTGGTTCGACATCCAAGATTGAAACACATTCGAATAAGAGCAGGAAGAGTCATAAATAGATTTCACATTATGATTCTTCAGGTATCCCAGTGATGTTTTACCAATGAGGATTGAGTGGTCATATATGGACACATTTCCTGAAGGACCCCGTCGAGTGACAATCTTGCAGAATGATGGGCCACATTTAGCATTATTGTAGGAATATTTCACTAGAAGTGAGTGAGAGGGGATCTGTTATGACTCAGTGCACAAAAGCCGGACCAACGGTTTCTAATCAATAAAAGAATTGGGGTTCTCTAGTCTGATGAGGTGTTCATGGACATATTAACAAGACTATATGTTCTTAGAGACAATAGGGTGGACCTGGTTAGTGTATCCGGGCAGGGCCATAGGGCTCCGAGTCTATGGTTAGAGGTAGGAATCTAGCTGACTTAATTTCAGATTTATGCTATTTTTGTAGAGACCCGAAGCTTGACGTACAAGGACATTACATTACTTTTGCGGAAAACTTATTACATAACACAAACACACACACAAGGACCGTAATAGTTTAGTATCTTTGGAAACTCTGAACGTAATCTTCTAATCATGGTGAAAGATCTTCAACATCTCCCATAAAGATATTCCCTTTTTTTTCTTACCTAAAACCTTTCTTTATATCCTGGGGAAAAGAAAACATAAAAGGGTGAGCTCAAATTCCCAGTAAGGGTAAACAAAAGAAACATCAATCACATCATATTCATAAGAACATAACATTTTGGAAATCTTAACCTGCAAAAGAGATCATAATATCATAACGTGGGATAAATCATAGTAGTGAAATGTAATCCCAATAATCATAACATAAAACATGAAACGTTGTGGCATACACACATAATCATAGAGAATCATTTCTTATTAGTCAAGAATCATTTCCAAGACTATCTTAGTGGACAATGTCTATTTCTGAACCGAGTTCAGTCCCCGTTTTAGTCCTATTTTACTGAACTGGTTTAACCTGCCGTTCCATCCATGTCTATCTCATGAGATATAAAATCTTTACCCAATGCATTGGAGGGAGATATAGGTCCCACCCATCTCATAATGATACCATTCTTATGTGTGCCACAAAATCATAAATCATACATCATTGCATAACCCATGTAATGAAAATAGGATTCTTAAACATCATTCCATCATAACATAATCTATATAAGATAAAAGGACATCATAAAAATAATTCCATCATAACATAATCAAATCAATGTAAAAATAGGTATAGAAAAAGAACCCTATATTATCTTATATGGAAAATAATTTTGATAAAACACTTGAACTCCATTCTTGAGGAAAATATCCTTTCTACTTCAAAAACATTTTTTCCTTTCTTAAAATGTAATACAATTTTAAACTAAAAGAAGTTGATTAAAAATAAACTTGAAAACTTGTAAAGGAATCTTCTTGGAAATAGTGTTTTAAAAATCCATTCATTCCGTATAAGTTAAAAAAACATTGTCCTCTTACTTTTGTCGGAAAAGTCAAAAAGTACATCGTACGAAAAACAACAAAAGATTCCTTTCATATCTTTTACTAAAAACTCACCGAAGGGTAAAATTGTATTTAAACAATTATAGGTGGATGGAAATAATGTTACATATTGAGGAAACATGGATGTGGATTATAAAATACACCCCAGTAAATTCCAAAGTATAAAAAATCTTGGATAAAAATGAGATTGTGATATTTCCCTTACCTTAGGTCCGATTTGCTTCGTAAGTGTCCGAACCTCCTCTTCTTTGAAGCACCACTTTGAGATCTCCTTTTAGGGCACTAAAATTGGTCATTGAGGAATACCAGAACTTCTAGGATGTTGCTAGTGAAGTGGAGAAGATAATTTGGAAGGGGTTGGCCGAGCATGAAGGCTCAATGTGGTGTGAGGAAGAGAAGGAGGGGGTGCCCTTTTATAAGGGAGGAGAGGGGCACCTGTGGAATAACTAAAAATATTGTTTTATTATAAAGCCAAATTCGGTTTTAAATAGCTCCAAATTGATTTATTTCGAAGCTAAGGTGGGGATGGGTCGAAATCCTCTCATCCAATAGAATTTAGACAAGTTTAGTTTCCTATTTTAACCTTATCATTTATATTTAACTTTAAGTTAGATAATTTTACTTTTACCGTGTCTTCTTGTTTTCTTACACTCTAAGGTTAATAAATATACTATATCAACCAAAATAACCTCAAGTAGTTTATTATTAATATATATAACCTTATCTAAGTCATTTGGCCAAACCGTAGATTTTTAGGAATAAAATAACAATTAATAATAAAATATTTGTTTTAAAAACTATTTTATGTCAATTTTGACACTATTTAGTAATTGATTTTTGTCAAAATCATAACAGAATTATTAGTTCGAAAAAAGTTAATTAAATCAATACTAACATGTCATATTAACCTAGAAAATTAGTGTAATTCATAAAAAGTATGAAATTACATTTATTTGGGTATTTATAACATCAATTATGTCAATATTTCATTAAAAAGATAATTACTGCATCATCTTTGTGTCATAAATAAATAAAATTATTTAATTTCTAAAAATTACAAATAAAATACCATTATGTATTAAATCTTTTATCTTTCTAATGAGTATTTATAGTCGAATTTATCTTATGTATAACCCAATATTAAAAATGATTTACTTATTAAACATTGATTTTAACTATTTTAACCCTTCCTTAAATAAATTAATAATAAATGTCCTAATCTAATCGAAGTGGGCCTAAATGATCATATTTTATTCCTAAGGTTGTTTTTGGTCGAATTACACTTATCCAATAGAATTAGGAAATGTGTTAGGGTAATAATAATAACATTTTTACCCTTAATTACCCTATTTACTTTTAACCGTGGTAAAAAAAATTAAAAAGTTACTATTCACCAAAAATTATTTTCATCTCATTGAACCAAATTTTACTTACTAACATCAACCGTGTCTCTCGGATTTTTGAAATTCCACTCCCAGAAGTGGTAAAATTACGTTTCATAAAAAAATCATTTTTTTTAACTACCACTTAGTGGTTTCACTATTCATCAAAAAATGAATGTTTCCAGAAAAATACCAAAAATTAGGCCTAAGATATATTTGATATTATGAACTCAAAAATGATGTCTATTTTATCAAATTCAAAACATATCAGTTGCATTAATAAATTTAAAAATTAATTCTCATCGTCAAAACAAATAGCGTGTTCTTAAGAGATAATAACTATCAAAAGATTGACACTTGTTTATGTCTGGTTTAAATGTAGAATTACATACAATGACCAACATTGTATTAAATTGTAAAAATATATTCTAAATATACTTTAAAACCACTCAAATTAATAATTTATCACTATTAATTATTTTGATTTAAAAGGTTGTTTTTAATTAAAATTTAGCAATTTTCACTATTCATCAGAAAATGAAAGTTATCCGAAATGTACAAAAATTTTACCCTAAGCTAATTTCGATATTCCGAATCCAAAAAAGAAGTCCATTTTGAAAAATGAAATTTACAAAATTTCAAAAAGTGGTTATTACAATTCATAACGGCTAGTTTTAATAATATTTTAATAGTATATCGTTGTTTAGTGAAACTCGGTGTTGCGTACTACACACGCTATCGAGGAAGGTCGCGATTGCGTTTAATGCAAGGCAAGTCAAGGATGCGTGTTGTGCAACCTTCTTTTGGTGTAGTGTACAACACAAGACATTAATGAAATTAAAAAGAATATTTTTCATAAAATCTCGGGGTGTTACATTCTACCTCCCTTAAAATGAATTTCACCCTCTAAATTTATCGGGGTTATAAATGGTTTACTATTCGAAAGTTTCTTTGATAGAGACCCACATCGTAAAAAGGAATAGAAAAACCAATCTTTAAAAACAAAAGTATGAAACGTAATAGTTACCTAAATAAACTAATCACTGGGTTTCCACATAGGTGAAAATATGGATAAGGAAGAGAAATCTAACCAACTTGTTCTGATGGAGAGTGGTAGAGAAAATGGCTATGGAAAATCCAGAAATCACAAAGCCAAAAATTTGTGACGATTCTATGGTACCATCGGATTCATCAGATATAAGAGCACTAGGAAAACATTCTTGGTTTTCAAGATCGTTTCCCTAAAGTTGATGGAATTGGAATTAGAAGAAATACTTTCGTGATTTCGGTATAGTCTCACCGTTGGTCGTTCTTTGGAAAATTTCCACTTCATCTATTAAAGAAATGAAGTTGAATTTCTCATTCGTGATGTGTTAGCAGATCATGTGATAGAATGATGGGTCATTCCATCTGTAGAGACCCGAAGCCTGACGTACATGGACATTACATTACTTTTGTGGAATACTTAGTACATAACAAAACACAAACACACAAGGATCGTAATAGTTTAGTGTCTTTGGAAACTCGGAACGTAATTTTCTAATCCTGGTGAAAGATCTTCAACATCTCCCATAAAGATCTTCTTCTTTTTATACCTAAAACCTTTCTTTATATCCTGGGGAAAAAGAAAACATAAAAGGGTGAGCTCAAATGCTCAGTAAGGGTAAACAAAAGAAATATCAATCACATCATATACATAAGAACATAGATTTTGGAAATCTTAACCTGCAAAAGAGCTCACAATATCATAACATGGGATAAATCATAGAAGTGAAATGTAATCCCAATAATCATAACATAAAACATGAAACCTTGTGGCATACACACATAATCATAGAGAATCATTTCTTGTTAGTCAAGACTCATTGCCAAGACTATCTTAGTGGACAAAGTCCCTTTCTAAATCGAGTCACCCTCGTTCCAGTCCTGTTTCGCTGAACCGGTATAACCTACCATTCCAGCCATGTCTATCTAATGAGTTATAAAATCTTTACCCAATGCATTGGAGGGAGATATAGGTCCCACCCATCTCATAATGATACCATTCTAATGTGTGCCACAAAATCATAAATCATACATCATTGCATAACCCATGTAATAAAAATTGGAATCTTAAACATTGTGACATCATAAAACAATTTATATAAGATAAATGAATTCATAAAAATATTTCCATCACAACATAATCAAATCCATGTAATAATAGGGATAGAAACAGAACCCTATATTGTCCTAGATGGAAAATAATTTTGATAAAACTCTTAAACTCCATTCTTGAGGAAAATATCCTTTCTACTTCAAAAACATTTATCCTTTCATAACATGCCATACAATTTTAAACAAAAAGAAGTTTATTAAAAATAAACTTGAAAAATTTTAAAGGAAGCTTCTTGGAAATAATGTTTTAAAAATCCATTCATGCCGTATAAGTAAAAAAAATATTCTTCGTACTTTTGTCGGAAAAGTCCAAAAAAGTTCCTCGTACGAAAAAACGACAAAAGATTCCTTTCATATTCTTTACTAAAAACTCACCGAAGGGTAAAATTGGATTTAAACTATTGTAAGTGGATGGAAACAATATTACATATTGATGAAACATGGATGTGGATGATAAAATACACCCCAGTAAATACTTACGAATAAACAATCTCGGATAAAAATGATATTGTGATATTTCCCTTACCTTAGGTCCGACTTGTTTTGTAAGTGTCCGAAACTCTTTTATAATGATTTAAATCATGTTATTGACTTATTCCAGAATCATATTCATTGTTATTATATCATATATGGTCCACTTATGACTTTATATTACCCGTTCTTTTGTAAATTCATGTTAAAGTAGCATTTTGGGTAAAATCGTCTCATTTGTCGTTCGTGTTTTAAACTTGTAATTATTCATATGATTACTTAGATCATGATTACTTAATTACAGAATATAAAACATGATTTATATATATATATTCAGAATATACATATATAATAAATCAGTAAATGGAAAGAAATACACCGTTCATGGAGACGGTAGTCCGTACGTACGCATGAACGCTGTTTTCGTTTCCTTATTGAAATGAATGGAATTAAGTAGATGACATACATATAAATATAAATAATTTCAGTATCATTATTATGTCATATATTTCATTAGTACTTACTATATATACTTTATAATCATTCATGAATGGTTAATCATTGAGAATGAATCTCATCGCGTCGTGGAGACGGTAGTCCGTACGTATGCACGAGTGATGATATCGTTCCCATGGTCGTGGAATTGTGTTGAAGTGTATGTATACTATTTCAGTATCAAAATAACTTTATAATAATCATATATAGTTACTCATTAAACCATTATACCCATCCAATTAAGGTGGTGGTGGAAAATATATTACACCACGGCGTGGAGATGGTATTCCGTACGTACGCACGCGCGGTGATTTCCTTTTTCCGTAGGATGGATAGAAGGTTAATTAGAGTTTTTTCATATTTATAATAAAATATCAGTATGTAAGTAATACTGATGTTATTACTTTATCATGAAACAACTAAAGAAGAAGAAGTTTAAGAAGAACGAAATTGAAAAGATCGGTAATGGATATTACCTCTTCTTTGAAATTCCTCTTTGAATCCTCCACTTAGGGAACTAATATTGGTCTTTGAAGAAGACCAGGACCTCTAGGATTATTCTACGGAATTGGAGAGGGGATTTTTGCAGGGGTTGTCCGAGCATGAGTGCTCAAATTGGTGTGAGGAGGAGGGGAAGGAGGTTCCCTTTTATAAGGGAGGAGAGGGGCACCTTAGGAATATCTCCAAATATTATTTTATATTAAAGTCAAAATCGGTTTATAATGGTTCCAAAGGGTCTTATTTCGAAGCTAAAGTGGGGATGGGACGAAATCCTATCAACCAATAGGATTTAGACAAGTTTAGGTTATTATTTTAACCTTATCAATTAGATTTAACTCTAAGTTAAATAATTTAACTTTTACCGTGTCTTTTTGTTTTCTTACACTATATGGTTAATAAACTTACTATAACATGCCAAACGAACCCCAAATTATTTATTATTAATATATATATCCTTATATAAGTCCTTTGGCCGAACCTTAGATTTTTAAGAATAAAATAACAATTAATAATATAATATTTTATTTAAAAACTATTTTGTGTCAATTTTGAAACTATTTGATATATGATTTTTGTGAAAGTCATAACAGAATTATATGCTCGAACCAAGTGGATTAAATCAACAATAATATATCATAGTAACCTAGAAAATTAGTTGAATTCATAAAAAGTCTCAAAGTATATTTATTTGGGTATTTATAACATCAATTATGTTAATATTTCATTAATAAGATAATTAATGCATCATCATTGTGTCATAAATAAATTAAATTATATGATGTCTAAAAATTACAAATAAAATAAAATTATGTAGGAAATCTTTTTAGATTTCTAATGAATATTTACAATCTAATTTATCTTATGTACAACCCTATATTAAAAACGTTTTAGTAAATAAACTTTGATTTTAACTCTTTTAACTCTTCTTTGAATTAAATAATAATAAATGTCCTAATCTAATCCAAGTGGGCCTAAATGATAATATTTTACACTTAAGGTTGTTTTTGGTCTAGATACACTTGTCAAATATAATTATAACATGTGTTAGGGTAATATTAATATCATTCCTACCCTTAATTACCCTATTTACTTTTAACCGTGGTAAATAAAAGTAAAAAGTTACTATTCACCAAAAATTATTTTCATCTCATTGAACCACATTTTACTTACTGACATCAACCGTGTCTCTCGGATTTTTTAAATTCCATTCAAAGAAGCGGTAAAATTAAGTTTTATGAAAAATTCAGTTTTTTTTAACTACCACTTAGTAGTTTCACTATTCATCAAAAATTTATGTTTTTCAGAACAATGCCAAAATTTCATCCTAAGATATATTTCATATTCCGAATTCAAAAATGAAGTCTATTTTACCAAATTCATAAAATAGAAATTTCATTAATTAATTTTATAATTAAATCCCGCTGTTAAAACAAATAGCGTGTTTTTAAGAAACAATATCTATCAAAAGATTGACACTTGATTATGTCTGGTTTAAATGTGAAATTACATCCAATGACCAACATTGTATTAAATTGTAAAAATATATTCTAAATATACTTTAAAACCACTCAAATTAATAATTTATAACTATTAATTATTTTGAGTAAAAAAGTTGTTTTTAATTATAATTTAGTAATTTTCACTATTCATCAGAATATGAAAGTTATCCGAAAAGTACCAAAATTTCACCTTAGGCTAAATTCGATACTCCGAATCCAAAGATAAAGTCCATTTTGAAAAATAAAATTTACAAAATTTCAAAAAGTGGTTATTACAATTCATAACGGCTAGTTTTAATAATATTTTAATAGCATACCGTTGGTTAGTGAAACTCGGTATTGCGTACTACACATGCTATAGAGGAAGGTCGCGATTGCGTGTAATACAAGGCAAGTCAAGGATGCGTGTTGTGCAAGCTCCTTTTGGTGTAGCGTACAACACGAGACATTAGTGAAATTGAAAAAAATATTTTTTATAAAATCTCAGGCTGTTACATTCTACCCCCCTTAAAATGAATTTCGCCCTCAAAATTCGTCGGGGTTATAAATGGTTTACTATTCAAAAGTTTCTTTAATAGAAACCTACATCGTAAAAAGGAATATCAAAACAAATATTTAAAAACAAAAGTATGAAACGTAACGGTTACCTAAATAAACTAATCACTGGGTTTCCACATAAGTGAAAATATGGATATGGAAGAAAAATATAACCATCATGTTCTGATGGAGAGTGGTAGAGAACATGGCTATGGAAAAGCCAACAATCACAAATCCATAAATTTGTGACGATCTAAGGTACCATCTGATTAATCAGATATAAGAGCACTAGGACAACATTTTTGGTTTTCAAGATCATTTCCCTAAAGTTGATGAATTAAAAGAAATACTTACATGATTTTGTTACAATCTCACTGTTGTTCGTGAATTGAACAATTTCCACTTCATATCATAAAGAAATGAAGTTGAATTTGTTATTCATGAAGCATTAGCAGATCATGTGATAGATGGATGGGTCATTCCATCTATTTCAAACAAAAGGTTAACAAAAGTTATAAGTCCATCTTATAGTGAGATTAATCGTATATGGTTCCAAAAATGAACTTATACTTCATATATCATACCGCTTAATAAAATAAAACTAGTGTCTACTAAACAGGGACTTCCTGTAGGCCAGTGGTAGGCGATAAAGGCCAGTCGCACTTCGGTTGTGGGTTCGATCCCCACAGCCTTGTCCGACGCAATGGGCTGTCGCCCGTCCTGCAGGTTGTCCTTTTTCTAAAACTATATTACTATAACATCCCATCAATAATATGGAAAAAACTTCTATCCTTAAAAAATACTAACTTATGTCAAACATAATCCATTCCAATCTTTAGGCTTATCCATAATACTGCAGTCCACTCTCATAACATAGTCAAAACGATTACCAGAGATTTAATACCATCGTTGATCCATATATCATAAGATATGTTTTGTTGGTCACATTCCGAACATTCAAAGTCCTTAATCATGTATTCTATTGAATACCCAATGAACCTTAGTAAAAACATGAATGCAGTTAAAAGTTAACACTTTCCACATACCAAAATCCTCAAAATTATTTACACTCAAACCATGATATCACTTAGTCCTCATATCAATCATGAGCTCATGAATACTGTCAAACATTTCATTTTATCCTTATCCCTTCATTATGGGCATATTATCTACTTTCCAAAATATTTGAAAAAACTTTTCATGGTTACCGGTACCTTAAAATTATTGAAGACCACAATAGACCAATACATAAATATTTCAATACACCATAAAAGTACCTCAAAAACATTATTCATGAATACCAATAAATAAACACTTCAGTCCATCCACTTCAATGATTTTCCTGGAAGAAGTCCTTCCATGATTTAGAAGTAATTTTAGGTCAGGGCATTGAGTTGGGTAATGCCCATGTTCTCCACAAATATGACATTGAACTCCATAACAGTCTGTCACTCTATTAGCCTTTTCTCCACACAGATAACATCGGTCCCTCCATTTGAGGTATTCCTCAAGGTTCTTCTTCCCTTATTTAGAAATCTCAATCTTCCTTTCTTTATGATCCTCAACATGCGAACATGCATCATAGTTTATCTACCTCTTCTTTGATGAATTAGGCATAACACTAAATTTCACCTTGTTAATCATATATCGCGATGACTAATTTGGCATAATCACAGGATCTTTCTCTCTAGGAATTACACATTTTTTTTGCTTATAGTCACCAATTTGTCCATTGGATTAAATGTTAACCGAATTCCTTCTGGTTCCCTCCATTAACTAAAACACAAAAAGAATCTTGTGAGAGGCAAAAATCATGCTAGGGAAAACAACATAGTAAAGGGGGAGTACCTTCAATATCTAACATCTTAGGTTTAATTCTATAATCTTTAGCGTAAATATAGTACTATAACCTATACGTATACTTAACCTTCGGGACATCCCTAGACATACCTTAGAAATATCTCTAGGGATCTCACTAAAGTTCTCGCATCCTAGTTTTCAAAGGTTGACTAAACCTTCCCTCTGATACCAACTGTAGAGACCCAAAGCCTGACGTACATGGACATTACATTACTTTTGCGGAATACTTAGTACATAACAAAACACACACACACAAGGATCGTAATAGTCTAGTGTCTTTGGAAACTCGGAATGTAATCTTCTAATCGTGGTGAAAGATCTTCAACATCTCCCATAAAGATATTCTTTTTTTTATACCTAAAACCTTTATTTATATCATGGGGAAAAGAAAACATAAAAGGGTGAGCTCAAATTCTCAGTAAGGGTAAAAAAAAGAAATATCAATCACATCATATACATAAGAACATAACTTTTGGAAATCTTAACCTGCAAAAGAGCTCATAATATCATAACATGGGATAAATCATAGAAGTGAAATGTAATCCCAATAATCATAACTTAAAACATGAAACTTTGTGGCATACACACATAATCATAGAGAATCATTTCTTGTTAGTCAAGACTCATTGCCAAGACTATCTTAGTGGACAAAGTCCCTTTCTGAATCGAGTCACCCTCGTTCCAGTCCTGTTTCGCTGAACCGGTATAACCTACCATTCCAGCCATGTCTATCTCATGAGATATAAAATCTTTACCCAATGCATTTGATGGAGATATAGGTCCCACCCATCTCATAATGATACCATTCTTATGTGTGCCACAAAATCTTTAATCATACATCATTGCATAACCCATGTAATAAAAATGGGAATCTTAAACATCGTGACATCATAAAACAATTCATATAAGATAAAGGAATTCATAAAAATATTTCCATCACAACATAATCAAGTCCATGTAATAATAGGGATATAAACAGAACCCTATATTTTCTTAGATGGAAATTTTTTTTGATAAAACTCTTGAACTCCATTCTTGAGGAAAATATCCTTTCTACATCAAAAACATTTATCCTTTCATAACATGCCATACAATTTTAAACAAAAAGATTTTGATTAAAAATAAACTTGAAAACTTTTAAAGGAAGCTTCTTGTAAATAATGTTTTAAAAATCCATTCATGCCGTATAAGTTAAAAAACATTCTTTGTACTTTTGTCGGAAAAGTCAAAAAAAGTACCTCGTACGAAAAAATGACAAAAGATTCCTATCATATTCTTTACTAAAAACTCACCGAAGGATAAAATTGGATTTAAACTATTGTAAGTGGATGGAAACAATATTACATATTGATGAAACATGGATGTGGATGATAAAATACACCCCAGTAAATACTTACGAATAAACAATCTCGGATAAAAATGAGATTGTGATATTTCCCTTACCTTAGGTCCGACTTGCTTTGTAAGTTTCCGAACCTCCTGTATAATGATTTAAATCATGTTATTGACTTATTCCAGAATCATATTCATTGTTATTATATCATATATGGTCCACTTATTACTTTATATTACCCGTTCTTTTGTAAATTCATGTTAAAGTAGCATTTTGGGTAAAATCGTCTCATTTGTCGTTCGTGTTTTTAACTTGTAATTATTCATATGATTACTTAGATCATGATTACTTAATTCCAGAATATAAAACAGGATTTATATATATATATATATTCAGAATATAAATATATAATAAATCAGTAAATGGAAAGAAATACACCGTTCATGGAGACGGTAGTCCGTACGTACGCATTAACGCTGTTTTCGTTTCCTTATTGAATTGAATGGAATTAAGTAGATGACATAAATATAAATATAAATAATTTCAGTATCCTTATTTTGTCATATATTTCATTAGTACTTATTATATATACTTTATAATCATTCATGAATGGTTAATCATTGAGAATGAATCTCATCGCGTCGTGGAGACGGTAGTCCGTACGTACGCACGAGGGATGATATCGTTCCCATGGTCGTGGAATTGTGTTGAAGTGTATGTATAATATTTCAGTATCAAAATCACTTTATAATAATCATATATAGTTACTCATTAAGCCATTATACCCATCCAATTAAGGTGGTGGTGGAAAATATATTACACCACGGCGTGGAGACGGTATTCCGTACGTACGCACGCGCGGTGATTTCCTTTTTCCGTAGGATGGATAGAAGGTTATTTAGAGTTGTTTCATATTTATAATAACATATCAGTATGTAAGTAATACTGATGTTATTACTTTATCATGAAACAACTGAAGAAGAAGAAGTTGAAGAAGAAAGAAATTGAAAAGATCGGTAATGGATATTACCTCTTCTTTGAAATGCCTCTTTGAATCCTCCACATAGGGAACTAATATTGGTCTTTGAAGAAGACCGGGAACTCTAGGATTATTATAGGTAAGTGGAGAAGGGATTTTGGCAGGGGTTGGCCGAGCTTTAGAGCTCAAATTCGTGTGAGGAGGAGGGGAAGGAGGTGCCCTTTTATAAGGGAGGAGAGGGGCGCCTTAGGAATATCTCACAATATTATTTTATATTAAAGTCAAAATCGGTTTATAATGGTTAAAAAGGGACTTATTTAGAAGCTAAAGTGCGGATGGGTCGAAATCCTATCAACCAATAGGATTTAGACAAGTTTAGGTTATTATTTTTACCTTATCAATTAGATTTAACTCTAAGTTAAGTAATCTAACTTTTACCGTGTCTTTTTGTTTTCTTACACTATATGGTTAATAAACATACTATAAAATGCCAAAATAACCCCAAATTGTTTATTATTAATATATATATCCTTATCTAAGTCATTTGGCCGAACCTTAGATTTTTAGGAATGAAATAACAATTAATAATATAATATTTGATTTAAAAACTATTTTGTGTCAATTTTTACACTATTTTATATATGATTTTTGTGAAAGTCATAACAGAATTATATGTTCTAACCAAGTGGATTAAATCAACACTAATATATCATAGTAACCTAGAAAATTAGTGTAATTCATAAAAAGTCTCAAATTATATTTTTTTGGGTATTTATAACATCAATTATGTCAATATTTCATTAATAAGATAATTAATGCATCATCATTGTGTCATAAATAAATTAAATTATATGACGTCTAAAAATTACAAATAGAATACCATTATGTAGTAAATCTTGTTAGCTTTCTAATTAATATTTACAATCGAATTTATCTTATGTACAACCCTATATTAAAAATGTTTTAGTAAATAAACATTGATTTTAACTCTTTTAACTCTTCTTTGAATTAAATAATAATAAATGTCCTAATCTAATCCATGTGGGCCTAAATGATAATATTTTACACTTAAGGTTGTTTTTGGTCGAGATAAACTTGTCCAATAGAATTAGGACATGTGTTAGGGTAATATTAATATAATTCTTACCCTTAATTACCCTATTTACTTTTAACCGTGGTAAATAAATGTAAAAAGTTAATATTCACCAAAAATTATTTTCATCTCATTGAACCACATTTTACTTACTGACATAAACCGAGTCTCTCGGATTTTTGAAATTCCATTCACAGAAGCGGTAAAATTAAGTTTTATGAAAAATTCAGTTTTTTTAACTACCACTTAGTAGTTTCACTATTCATAAAAAATTGATGTTTTTCAGAACAATGCCAAAATTTCATCCTAAGCTATATTTCATATTCTGAATTCAAAAATAAAGTCTATTTTACCAAATTCATAACATAGAAATTTCATTAATTAATTTTATAATTAAATCCCGCTGTTAAAACAAATAGTGTCTTTTTAAGAAACAATATCTATCAAAAGATTGACACTTGATTATGTCTGGTTTAAATGTGAAATTACATCCAATGACCAACATTGTATTAAATTCTAAAAATATATTCTAAATATACTTTAAAACCACTCAAAT
This sequence comes from Viscum album, assembly GCA_963277665.1. Taxonomy (NCBI): domain Eukaryota; kingdom Viridiplantae; phylum Streptophyta; class Magnoliopsida; order Santalales; family Viscaceae; genus Viscum; species Viscum album. The sequence goes on along the minus strand of OY728157.1, from coordinate 1,251,479,966 downwards.
TAATAATTTATCACTATTAATTATTTCGAGTAAAAAAGTTGTTTTTAATTATAATTTAGTAATTTTCACTATTCATCAGAATATGAAAGTTATCCGAAAAGTACCAAAATTTCACCTTAGGCTAAATTCGATACTCTAAATCCAAAGATAAAGTCCATTTTGAAAAATAAAATTTACAAAATTTCAAAAAGTGGTTATTACTATTCATAACGGCTAGTTTTAATAATATTTTAATAGCATATCGTTGTTTAGTGAAACTCGGTATTGCGTACTACACACGCTATCGAGGAAGGTCGCGATTGCGTGTAATACAAGGCAAGTCAAGGATGCTTGTTGTGCAAGCTCCTTTTGGTGTAGCGTACAACACAAGACATTAGTGAAATTAAAAAGAATATTTTTCATAAAATATCGGGCTGTTACACCATCTGTCTCAAACAAAAGGATAGAAAATTTATCAAAAAATACATAAGTCCATCTATAGTGAGATTAATCATATATGGTTCCTAAAATGGACTTATACATCATATATCATACTTCTTAATATAATAAAACTAGTTTTAACTAAACAAGGACTTCCTGTAGGCCAGTGGTAGGTGATAAAGGCTAGTCTCACTTCGGTTGTGGGTTCGATTCCCACGGCCTTGTTTGACGCGATGGGCTGTCTCCCGTCCTGCATGTTGTCCTTTTTCTAAAACTATATTACTATAACATCCCATCAATAATATCAGAAAAACTTCTATCCTTAAAAAATACTAACTTATGTCCAACATAATCCATTCAAATCTTTAGACTTATCCATAATGCTGCATTCCACTCTCATAATATAGTGAAAACGATTACCAGAGATTTAATACCATCGTTGATCCCCATATATCATAAGATATTTCTTGTTGGTCACATTCCAAACATTCAAAGGCCTTAATCATGTATTCTCTTGAATATCCATTGAATCTTAGTGAAAACATGAATGCATTTAAGAGTTAACACTTTCCACATACCAAAATCCTCAAAATTTTATATACTCAAACCATGATATCACTTAGTCCTTATATCAATCATGAGCTCATTAATACTATCAAATATTTCATTTTCTCATTTTCCCTTCATTATGCACATATCAAATTTTTTCAAAAAATATCTCAATCACATTCCATGGTTACTAGTACCATAAAATTATTGAAAACCATAATAGACTAATATATAAATATTCCAATATTCCACAATACTATATACAACATTATTTTGGAATCCCATTACAGAAATACTTAATCATTCCACCACATCGTTATCATATTCAACATCACCAATGGTGATCACATGTGACTTCCCTTTGTCCTTTTCCTTAAGTGGTTTCTCATGTCGATCATCACTAACCTGTGGATTAGGGCATTTATTACCATAAAGACACATTTCTTTGCACTTGAAGCATTTAAGTGTAGTTGGTTCATTATGTGTATCCCTTCCTTTGTTTGCATCATTAGACATCTTCTTCCCATCATTGTGGCATTCAAATGCCAGATGACCTTCCTTTCCACATTTGAAACATTTACTTGTCCCTTTAAGACAATTTCCACCATGCTTCTTTCCACACATTGAGCATAAGGAAACATTCTTCTTCTTGTCACCATTATTCTGAGATTTCTCCTTGAACTCCATCATTCGTTTCTTGTCAAAACTATGAGATGGATAAGTAACACCAACTTCCATTTCTACCTTTATATCACAACACACAATTTCTTCATAGCTACTTTAGTATCTTATAGCTAATGCCCTTCGATGATTTGGTTTTAAGCCACTGAAGAATCGATCAACTTTACTTTTAGGTTGGATGATAAATCCAGATGCATACCCTGAAAGCCTTGTAAAATTCGCTTCGTATATACCAACAGATTCATCATCCTTTTTCTTTAGTTCAAGAAACTCCTTCTCCATCTTTGTTCGAAGAATATGTGGCAAGTACTTATTGAAAAATATGTTCTTGAACTCGTCCCATTCCATGGACTCAATTTCATCTCTTTGCCTCGTATTCTTGATAAGATTCCACCATTGATCAGCTTCACCTTCCAAACGATATACTACAAAGATGACTTTATCATGTTCAGAACATTGAAGAACTCAAAATATATTTTCAGTGGTACTGATACATTGTTCAGCAACAAGTGGATCAGAAGACCCACTGAAAGAAGGTGGACGTTGCCTCATAAAGGACTCAATAGAATATTGTTCCCTTCTCTGCTCATTTGGAAGTCCAGAATGATTCATAGATTGTGTAAGTATAGCAATTAGATTTTTCACTCCATCTCCAATAACATTAGTTTTTTCAGGAGGACAATCATTTCATTGTCCATTGCATTGATCAACATGGTTCTTTCGGGTTCCAACCATCGTCTAAAACCCAAAAAGAACAGTGTGAGAGGCAAAAATCATGCTAGGGAAAAAAACATAATAAATGGGGAGTACCTTCAATATCTATCATCATAGGTTTAATTGTAATATCGTTATTGCAATTCTAGGACTATAACCTATACTATACTTATCCTTAGGGACATCTCTAGACATACATTAGAAATATCTCTAGGGATCTCACTAAAGTTCTCGCATCCTAGTTTTCCAAAGGTTGACTAAACCATTCCTCTGATACCAACTGTAGATACCTGAATCTTGACGTACAAGGACATTACATTACTTTTGTGGAATACTTATTACATAACAAAAACACACACACAAGGACCGTAATAGTTTAGTGTCTTTGGAAACTCGTAACGTAATCTTCTAATCATGGTGAAAGATCTTCAACATATCCCATAAAGATCTTCCCTTTTTTTTCTTACCTAAAACCTTTCTTAATATCCTGGGGAAAAGAAAACATAAAAGGGTGAGCTCAAATGCTCAGTAAGGGTAAAAAAAGAAAAATCAATCACATCATATTCATAAGAACATTACATTTTGGAAATCTTAACCTGCAAAAGAGATCATAATATCATAACACGGGATGAATAATAGTAGTGAAATGCAATCCCAATAATCATAACATAAAACATGAAACTTTGTGGCATACACACATAATCATAGAGAATCATTTCTTATTTGTCAAGACAAATTTCCAAGACTATCTTAGTGGACAAAGTCCATTTCTGAACCGAGTTCACTCCTCGTTGCTGTCCTGTTTTACTGAATCGGTTTAACCTGCTGTTTCCAGCCATGTCTATCTCATGAGATACAAATTCTTTACCCAATGCATTGGAGGGAGATATAGGTACCACCCATCTCATAATGATACCATTCTTATTTGTACCACAAAATCATGAATCATACATCATTGCATAACCCATGTAATGAAAATGGGATTCTTAAACATCATTCCATCATAACATAATCCATATAAGAGAAAAGGACAACATAAAAATAATTCCATCATAATATAATCAAATCAATGTAAAAATATGGATAGAAACAGACCCCTATATTACCTTATATGGAAAATAATTTTGATAAAACACTTGAACTCCATTCTTGAGGAAAATACTGTTTCTACTTCAAAAACATTTTTCCTTTCTTAACATGTCATACAATTTTAAACTAAAAGAAGTTGATTAAAAATAAACTTGAAAACTTGTAAAGTAAGATTCTTGTAAATAATGTTTTAAAAATCCATTCATGCCGTATAAGTTAAAAAAACCTTAATCTCGTACTTTTGTCAGAAAAGTCAAAAAGTACATCGTACGAAAAACGACAAAAGATTCCTTTCATATCTTTTACTAAAAACTCACCGAAGTGTAAAATTGTATTTAAACAATTGTAGGTTGATGGAAATAATGTTAAATATTGAGGAAACATGGATGTGGATGATAAAATACACCCCAGTAAATTCCAATGTATAAACAATCTCGGATAAAAATGAGAATGTGATATTTCCCTTACCTTAGGTCCGATTTTCTTCGTAAGTGTCTGAACCTCCTCTTCTTTGAAGCGCCTATTTGAGATCTCCTTTTAGGGAATTAAATTGGTCTTTGAGGAAGACCAGAACCTCTAGGATGTTTCTAGGGAAGTGGAGAAGATAATTTGGTAGGGGATGGCTGAGCTTGAAGGCTCAAAGTGGTGTGAGGAAGAGAGGGAGGGGGTGCCCTTTTATAAGGGAGGAGAGGGGCACCTTTGGAATAACAAAAAATATTATTTTATTATAAAGAAAAATTCGGTTTTAAATATATCCAAATTGATTTATTTCGATGCTAAGGTGGGGATGGGTCAAAATCCTCTCATCCAATATAATTTAGACAAGTTTAGGTTCCTATTTTAACCTTATCATTTATATTTAACTTTAATTTAGATAATTTTACTTTTACTGTGTCTTCTTGTTTTCTTACACTATAAGGTTAATAAATTTACTATATCAAGCCAAAAGAACCCCTATTTGTTTATTATTAATATATATAACCGTATCTAAGTCATTTTTCCTAACTTTAGATTTTTAGGAATAAAATAAAAATTAATAATATAATATTTGTTTTAAAAACTACTTTATGCCAATTTTGACACTATTTAGTAATTGATTTTTTTGAAATTCATAACAGAATGATTAGTTCAAAAAAAGTTAATTAAATCAATAATAACATGTCATATTAACCTAAAAAATTAGTGTAATTCATAAAAAATCTAAAATTACATTTATTTGGGTATTTATAACATCAATTATGTCAATATTTCATTAATAAGATAATTACTGCATCATCTTTGTGTCATAAAAAAATTAAATTATTTAATTTCTAAAAATTACAAATAAAAATACCATTATGTAGGAAATCTTTTTAGATTTCCAATGGTTTTTATAGTCGAATTTATCTTATGTATAACCCTATATTAAAAATGATTTTCTTATTAAACTTTTATTTTAACTATTTTAACCCTTCTATAAATAAATTAATAAAAAATGTCCTAATCTAATCCCTGTAGGCCTAAATGATCATCTTTTATTCCTAAGATTTTTTTTGGTCTAATTAAACTTATCCAATAGAATTAGGACATGTGATAGGGTAATAATAATGACATTTTTACCCTTAGTTACCCTATTTACTTTTAACCGTGGTAAAAAAAAGTAAAAAGTTACTATTCACCAAAAAATTATTTCGTCTCATTGAACCAAATTTTACTTACTAACATCAACCGTGTCTCTTGGATTTTTGAATTTCCACTCACAGAAGCGGTAAAATTAAGTTTTATGAAAAATTCATTTTTTTAACTACCACTTAGTGGTTTCTCTATTCATAAAAAAATGAATGTTTCCAGAAAAATACAAAAAATTAGGCCAAAGATATATTTGATATTATAAACTCAAACATGATGTCTATTTTACCAAATTCAAAACATATCAGTTGCATTAATTAATTTAAAAATTAATTCTCGTTGTCAAAATAATTAGCGTGTTCTTAAGAGATAATAACTATCAAAAGACTGACACTTGTTTATGTCTGGTTTAAATGTATAATTACATCCAACGAACAACATTGTATTAAATTGTAAAAATAAATTCTAAATATACTTTAAAACCACTCAAAATTAATAATTTATCACTATTAATTATTTTGATTAAAAAGGTTGTTTTTAATTAAAATTTAGTAATTTTCACTATTCATCAGAAAATGATAGTTATCCAAAATGTACCCAAATTTCACCCTAAGCTAATTTTGATATTCTGAATCCAAAAATGAAGTCCATTTTGAAAAATAAAATTTAAAAAATGTCAAAAAGTGGTTATTACTATTCATAACGGCTAGTTTTAATAATATTTTAATAGTATATCGTTGTTTAGTGAAACTCGATATTGCGTACTACACACGCTATCGAGGAAGGTCGTGATTGCGTTTAATGCAAGGAAAGTCAAGAATTAACTTTGTGCAAGCTCCTTTTTGTGTAGTGTACCACACAAGAAACTAATGAAATTAAAAAGAATATTTTTTATAAAATCTCGGGGTGTTACAATTTTATATGTGGTATTCCAATAGTTTTATATCAATATTCATTATGGAGATCGATAAGCTCTTTATCTTTACTTCTGATGATGTTATGATGATATAAACACCAGTGGGGATTATAACAACAAGTGTACATTAGTTCCAGGAGTGACCTATTGAGGTTGGTGTGTGTCACTTCTTATCAGAACTCCATGTCTTAGACATTACAAGTTTTAATGTCATTTCTATAATGGACTGGTTGGTCTTATTTCATTCTATTATTCAATGCTATCGTTGCATGGTGAGTTTCACGTCATCGTAGGGTGGTTTTGTTCTAGAGAATGTAAAATCGGATGTCCATGCGAGTAGAGTTGGACCCGAGCATCATGGTTTTGGAGGAATTATATCCCAAATTTCTAGTTTTTATCTGGATGACCAGGGGTCTTCATAGATGGAATTTACTCTAGTGGTGGATCATTTAAGATAAGTATTTACAGAGGAATTTTCTAGTTTACCTCAATAGAAAGAGGTATATTTCTCTATAGATCTTATGCTAGGAGCGTAAGTAGTGTTCAGTCATCCTTATAGGATAACTACACTAGAGATACAGAAGATCAATATTCTGTTAGAGGAGTTGTTGGAAAACGGTCTTATCTAACCATGTACTTCCTCTTAGGGGTCACCTGTAATTTTTACAGAGAAGGTGGACCATACCCTCATACATTGTGTGTTTTATCAGATGTTGAACTAGATGATGGTCATCAAATGATATACATTTCCAAGGATTGATCATATCATTGATCATATATGGGTATCCTGTGTGTTCTAGATGATTTAATTGAGATCTATTTATCATATGTTGCACAATATACCATCATATATACCTATTCTAAACATTCCATGTAGGTATTGTCTGTACAAGTATTTTTTTTATGTTTGGTCTCATGAAAACATTATAAGATTTCATGTCACTTATTAATTGAGATTTCTATCCTTACATGGATTCTATTATGGTAGTATTCATGTGGGTTATCATGGTGTACTCTCACACTCAACACAACCTTGAAATCCATATTGATATTGTATTGAGTACACTGATTGAGCATCTATTTTAAGATACGATCTTATAGTGCCACTTTTGATTGAGTTGGAGTCACCTATTTTGATAATCCCAAATCATGTTTTTGTTCTATGATAATTGGGTTTCATTAATATTCCTAGTTTTTATCATGTAATAACTATGTACTTTTAATCTCACTAATATATTGTTTAATCGTACCTTGTAAAAATTCTCTATGAATAAAGGGTTATTGATTAAAGGTCTCTGATGAATGGTTACCAGTGAAGGTCACAGATGAAAGGTCACCAATGAAGGTCATTGATGAAAGGACACCGATGAAGGTAACCAATGGCAGGTCCCCGATGAAGGTCACTGGTTGAAGGTTTTCGTTGAAGGATACCTATATAGTCTATCGATGAAGCCTACTATTTAGAAGGAAATTGCTACTAGTCTAATGATCCCAACACTTCTACTCCATACATTTTCAAATTCATAATATTATTCTAATAGTCATATTTGGTGAATTTAATTATTCTTACATTAATTAAAGATGATTTTAGACATATCAAGAAATTGTATCTGGGGATAGTATGTGGTACATGGAGGACAAAACACGGTTTACTTATTCCTATTGTCAGACTTCAAATATAAAAGAGAAGATTGAGGAAGAAGAGGGAAGTGTGAAGATAGGTGAAGATAATGGAATTCACATGAAAGATAATACTCGATTGATAAAAGAGAATGAGGATAAACCATCCAGTACATACATTGTGAACTCAAGAGCATCATGGAGATCATTTGGAAAAAATTCATGTTTTCCTTTTGTGCTTCTTCAAATTTATATCCAACAAATATGAATAATACTTCATTACATGGATGTTATACCCTAGAGTTGAGACACTCTGTTTTGAGGACAACTTCTAGAATAAGACTCGAACTACAAATTCTTCACTCCATGGAGTCAAGAACTGAACGGTAAACACATTGAGCATTCCAAACTCAATCTTATAATATTATCTCTTCTATGTTGTTTTATTTTACATTTCTATGAAGTGTGTGTTTTTATATTACACACACTATCTCTTGTTTTTGAACTCAAGGATACTGAAAATACACCCATAAAGATCTAGTTACACACCTCTTCCCTTGTATAACTTTAGAAGAGGTCTTATGTGTCTTGGTTGTGTGTTTATCCCACGAAGAACTGTGGTAGAGTGTAGGAGCCCTTCACAGTTTGTGAAAATTATTGTAATTCCTGATACAAGTTGTGTATCTAGATTATTGTCCATATAAACTTCTTGGTGGAAGTTGATAACCAAGTGGAGAGTATTAAGTCTCAACATGACACTGAACATGTTTTTTGACTCTACTATGTGCTATATTTATTAATACTCTATTTTTCTTATTTTTGAATTCTTATAAATAAAAAAAACTATTTTACATTGACTCGGATAGTTAGTTATGGTTAGTGTTTGTATATGTTAATTTCAGTGAACCAGTTTCAAATGTTTATGAAGTGTTTTACACTAATTCAACATAGGACTAAACACCCTTTGAGAAACATATTGACAAAAAAAACATTTATATCTACACTGCCTAAATTAATTGGGTTGTTTCAAAATTGGGGGATCATTATCATAATTTTCCTAACAGAAATATTATATAGGAACTCAATTCACACTCTTCTTGAGATTCCACTTAGACCAACAATTGGTATCAAAGGGTTAGTTTTTTTATCTTTGAAACCATATAAACTATTGTACATGTCTTAAAATTCATTTCAACTACAATTTAATTTGTATCATAATGATCATAAAATTTTTATCATATCTAAGATTTCAGTTCTATTAAATTCTAATTAACAATGGATAACCAAGATGAGAGTTCTTCTACTAATAGGGAACCTTTTTTTAATAATAATAACTATGCATATTCGAAATAAAAATTGAATATGTATATAGAGAGCATGGGTTCTGAAATATAAGACACAGTAGAAGAACAACATGCAGTGAATGTTACTGTTAGGGACACATGGTCTAAGGTGACTAAAGCTAAATATAACAATAACTATAAAGAAATGAATTCATTGTACTATTCTCTAGGTGGTGATGAATCCGACAAAATATCTTCCTATAAAACATCATATGAAATATGGGATACTTGGGATATTTCTCTTGAGAGAACAACCAATGTTAATGAAATGATATTAAATACTTATACTATTAAATATGATAATTTTAAAATGAATCATGATGAATCTATATATGAAATGTATCTCAGTCTCAATAAAATTGAAAATACCATGAGTCTGCCTTAGAAACCTGTGGATAGTAAGGACCATAATTTGAGGTTACTTTGATGCCTTCCTGATAGATGTAGAGGAACATTTATTTATATTTGAGAATCATGTGGCATAGACTAGAAACTAGTGAAAGAACTAATTAGATAACATATGATGTATGATGATGTGATTAAGGTAAATCAATAACCAAGTGAATAACAAAGATAGAAATCTATAGCATTCAAGACTGCTTCCTCAAAGGGAAAAGATAAAGAAAATTTTCAAGCTCTGGTAGACACTTCCACTAGTGAAGATTCAGCTTCTGACAGTGGTGATGAGACAGCTCATCTTTCTAAGAGATTCCAAAATTTCAATATTATGAATAATTTATTTATAAAAAAAATATAAAAGAATGTATGATAGTAAAGGATAGTTGAAAATGGACTGATAATGGAAAGAAAACACAAATGAGATAGTCTGCTATAAGTGTAAAAAAGGCCATGTGATGGCTATTCGCCCAAAGATGAAAATTAAGAAGAAATATGAAGGCAAAGGAAAGGGATATAAAAAGGATATGAAATCTAATTAGACTGCTTTAGAATATAGATCCAGTGGATCTGACACTTCTGATATTGAAGAGAACAAACATGCAAACCGGTGTTTCATGATAGTAACATCTGAGGTAACACCCAATTCCCTGATACATAATGCTTATTACTATGGGAATGAAATTTGGAAAAATAATGATGAGAATATGAATAAGGATGAACTATTTGAATAATATGGAATGATTGATGACATCATTAATTAAATCAATGATAATTAAAAATTATTGAAAAGACAACACACTTTAAATGCTACTTATATGTTTGATTTAGACATTGAATGTGAAAAATGTGCTCAGTTTTAAAAAGAAAATACTAAACTTAAATTATCAAATGGGTAATTATAAATGAGTCTACAGAAGTTTCCTACAGGTAGAGATACCTTAACTCAATTCCTAGGAAAACGAATTGTTCTAAAATAACCAATTGGCCTATGATATCAACCAAGACAAATAACTATTATTAAAAAAATTATTCTAAAATCCGGACAGTTCACGCTAGTTCAAGTTACAGACCAAAATTTTCTTAAGGACCTTAGAAATTATTAACTTTTCAGAAAATATATTCTTATTATAGGAAACCTGTGAGGCAAGTATGGGTTCCCAAAGCATTACTTTTTAACCTCTCTGGACCCAAAAAAAACTGCGTACCAAAGTTACTGTAAACTAAATATATTTTTCATGAAAATTGTTTAATGATATCTTGAAAAACTATATGGTACTTAGATAGAGGATGTTCAAGTCGTATGACATGATATTATTCATTCATTAGGATCTTAATTAATGTTGATGGTGGACATGTCACAATCAGTGATAATGTAAAAGGGAATATCGTCAACTTAGGCCAAATTGGTACTATATTAATTTCATATGTACTTTTCCTTTATGGGTTAAAATACAATATACATTGTATCTCTGAGATGTGTGATGACGTTTTTAATGTAATGTTTGAAAATGTTAGATTCAATGTTTTTAATTTTAAAAATGATTTAATATTTACAGCTCTTAAAAATTAAGATATATAGGTTGTTGGTTAAATTCATTATGTAAGAAATATGTTTCGTGTTTAAATTAATTTCATAAGGAATCCTTGATAGGGCATAGAAGATTAGGATACTAAATTGTGCACTCACGTAGAAAATAAAAACTAGTAAATGATTAGTTATAGTCTTACCCAAATTGTAATTCCCAATTGACAAATATTGTAATCCTTTTCAAAATGGAAAACAATGCAATGTTTATTTCAATCCAAAGAAAGATGTTTCTAATTATCAACTACATGTGTTTGTTCATATGGATTTGTTTGGACCATCATGAGTTTCAACATTAAATAGGATGCACTATGTTTAGGTTCCTGTATATTATTTTTCTAGATACACTTGGGTATAATTTCTAGCTAAAAAAAGTAAAGCATGTTCTTAATTTATGAAATATTCCAAGTCTGTAGTAAATCACAGTGGACTTAGAATTACAACCATAAGATGTCATCATGGTCGCGAGTTTAAAATTTGGGACTGTGAATATTATTTCTCACAATATGACTATAAACACAATTTCTATGATCGTAGAACTCCTCAACAAAATGGCGTTGTAGAAAAAAGAAATTGGGAAATTCAATAGATTTCTTGTACTATACGAAATGAGTATAATCTATCGATCTATTTTTTGTATGAAGTTGTTAATACATCATGTTATATCATCAAAAGAGTTTTAATTAGAATTGTTCTTATGAAAACCCCTTATGGGCTCTAAAATAATTGGAAACCTATGGTTAATTACATTAGAGTTTTGGGCTGCAAATATTTTATTCTTATCAATAAAAATAATCATGAAGATTGATGATGGAATTTTCCTAGGATACTGAATCTCTAAAAAATCTTATAGAGTATTCAATAAGTTAACCAAATGTTTGGAGGACTTAGTTCATGTCGAATTTGATGAAACTGATCCACATTATCCCAAAATGCCTGATGAACATCTTGAAGATGATATGTCAATTCTAGACATTAATGATAATGATAGTGAAACCTTTTTGAAATAAACTAGTTCAGAAAACATTCAAGAATCTGAGAATGGTAAATCATAATCTATAGAAAACCACGAGGTTTCGAATTCAGCTCTTTCTAGAGTTATTATAACCCTCAATAATCATCCTTTTGATGTTATAGTAGGTTATATAAATAGAGGAACACAAAATAGAGATTCTGTGATAAACCAGGTAGAACATCAAGTATTTCATTCATAGCATGAACCCAAAAATAATAATGATGCAATCAATAATGATTTTTGGAAGATTTACATGCATGAAAAATTCAATCAGTTTGAATGAAATAATGTTTGTGGGTTAGTAGAAAGACCTAAAGAAATACTGAACATATGCAATAAATGGGTGTTTAGAAATAATGTTGATGAATATGGAAACATAATTAGAAGTAAGGCTAGACTGGGTGAAGAAGGATTTAGCCCAGAATAATGAATAGACTCTGGGAAAACCATTGCACTTGTTGCTAGACTAGGGGCCATTAGGATACTACTTGCTTATGTAGCTCATCTGAATTTCAACCTCTATCAAATAGATATCAAAAGGGAATTTCTAAATGGGTACATAGTTGAGGATGGATTTTTTGAAAACCCCCATAGTTTTACAAAACCCAATTATTAAAACAATGTCTTTATACATTATATAGCTCTATATGGTATAAAACAAGCTCTAAGAACATGATATGATAGACTTAGTACTTTCTTTATTTCAAAATGTTTTACTAAATGGATAATTTATCCAACTATTTTTATTAAAAGGAATTACAAACTGTTTGAATAGTAAAAATTTATGTAGATGACATTATTTTTGGATCCTCTAAAATTTATTTATTAACTAATTTTTCAAATATGATGTAAGATGAATTGGATAGCAGTTTAATGGGGGATTTAAAAATTTTCTATAGATTTCAAATTATTCAAAATAAAAATGGTATTGTTTTAGATAAAAGTAAATATACTAAGTATCCTTTAAAAAATTTAGGTTTTGATGGTAATAAAGGTAAGGATACACCAATGAGGTCCAAATGTAAGTTGATTGCTGATGAAACTGGTAAATCAGTGGATCATACTAATTATAGTGGCATGATTGGGAATCTTCTCTACCATACTTCTTGAAGAACTAATATTATGTTCAGTGTATGCATATGTGCTAATTTTCATGCCAGTCCCAAAGTGTCTCATTTAACTACTTTTAAAAGGACATTTAAATATATCAAGCATACTACAAAATTAGAACTATTTTATCCAAGAGTAAAATCATTTGATTTATTAATTTATTCAAATGATGAATTTTCCGGTTCAATTATATATAGAAAGAGAATATCTGGAACGTGTCCCATTTTGGGAAAGTCACTTGTATCATGGTGAAGTACGAAACATATTCTTATTGCTTTATCTAGTATTGAATATGAATATATAGTTTTTGGTAGTTGTTGTGATGAAATTATATGGATGAAACATAGTTTACTAGACTATGGATATCAATTCAAACATGTTTCTATAAATTGTGATAAAACATGTGCTATTAAAATCTCTAAAAATATAGTATCTCATTATTTGAAAAAGCACATATATGTGAGACATAAATATTTGAAATATCATTATCAAAAAGGTTATTCCACTCTCTAATTCATTGGAACTAAGCACTAATTGGATGATATATTCACAAATAATGTATGTTATGAGATGATAAATTACATCAAGCAATAGTGAGGTATGATAAACTCTTAGGTTTGGACATCACCGTTAGACCTCATCGTTAGACCTCATTATTAGGGAATCACCGTTAGGACCTCACCATTGGACCTCACCATTAAAAACTCACCATTGGACCCCACCATTAGGACCTCAATGTTGGACCTCGCAGTTTGGACCTCACCAATGGACCTCACCATCAGGACCTCACCGTTGGACATCACCGTTATGACCTCACTATTGTACCTCACTGTTAGGAACTCACCGTTGGACCTCACTGTTGAAACTCACCATGGGGTCCTCACAATTAAGACCTCACCGTTGGAACCTTACTATTAGTAGACCTTTCTGAGACTTTGCATTTTTTAGCCAGAATATGTAATATTTTTAGTTTTACTTATTTCTTTTACCTGATTTGTTTTTTCGACCCCTAAATAATAAAAATAACGAGAAAACTAGAATTTGATCATTTTCAAACCTCTATCGAACCTCTTTATCCATAACCTTGAAACCTATATTTCTGATGAAACCCTCGAACCACTTCTGATCACAAGGAATGATTGAAGAGATAGATGCCAGTTATGAATTAGATGATCCAAACCCTATGATACATCGAGCTGAGTCTGTTAGTAGAATCAAGGTAGTGGAAAAGCTGATCAATCCCCATTTGTGTAAGAAGGAAATCGTGGTGGAGAAGGAATTACATTTTTAATGGCTTCGATCAATCAAGTATTAGGTTTAAAAGGCACTCGAAACATGGGATTGGATAGAGTGCATTGAAAATAACAATAGAACATATTACTCGAAGATAGTAATGGAATTTAATGAGTCTCTAATATTAGAGTAGTCTGAGAATGAGAACCAAATGTCTTCAATGGTAAATGGAGTATATGTGAACTTCTCCATTGTTGAATGGGATGAATGTTTAGGAGTCCTACATGAAGGGATATTTTATTACTATTTTGGAGTGGTGCCTCCAACTAATGAATTTTTCATGTAAGTAAAAATACTTCGGGAATTGATAGGGAATAGAATCCCTATGAATTTGATTTCAATATAAATGGATTGTGAAAAAATTTACTATTTAAATTTGTTCAACAAGTTTTTTGTCCAAAGAGAGGGGACTTCTCAACATTGAAATATTAGTACATATTCCTTTTATATCAATTGAAGTAATGTCGAAATATAAATATTTGTAGAATGTAGATGTCTCAAATATAACATATGACAAAGTCCCCTCACATATTTGTGAGCAGATTTCTCTTATTGTTCTTTCATTATTATTTTTAATCACAAAGTGGGAGATATTTTATGTTTTAAGTTGACTGGAGTCCATGCATATATACACTATCTATATTCTCCATAATAAACATGGATCAATTTCTTTATACACACCTCTAAAGATTATAGAAAATGTTCTTTCAATAATACATCAATCCAAATTTTCAATAACATAATTTGTGATTATCAAAAAGGGAGATATTGTTTGACTCACATATTTTTATGATCCCAAATCATGTTTCTGTTCTAGGATAATTGGTCTCCATTAATAATCCTGGTTTTGACCAAGTTATAACAATGTACTTTTAATATCACTTCTCTCTTGTTTAAGCTTACACTGCAAACATTCTCTAAGAATATAAGGTCACTAATGAAAGGTCACTTATGAAAGGTTGTCGATTAAGGTCACCAATGAATGGTCATCGATGAAGGTCATCAATGAAGGTCACCGATGAAAGGTCACTGATGAAGTTCACAGATAAAAAGTCAAAAAATTTGGTCACTGATAGAAGCTTACTGTTGAAGGCTACAGATGTGGCCTACCGATAAAGCCTACTATTGAGAAGGATACCGCTATTAGTCTACCGATTCTCACTCTTCTATTCAATACATGATCAAATTCTTAATATTATTCAAATTCTCATGATTAGTAAATTTAAATATTCTGGAAATAATTAATACTGATTATATACATATCAATAGCCTGTATCTAGAGACAGTACAAGGTATGTGGAGGACCATACATGGTTTACTTATTCCAATTTTCTGTCCTCAAATATAAAAGACAAGACAAAGGAATAGAAGAGAAGCCTACCGAGAGGTGAACATAAAGGAATGCATAAGAGAGAGCTTACTCTCTAGATAAAATAGAACAAGAAAGTACCATCCTGCACTTACATTATGATGTCAAGAGCGTCATGAGGATTATTTTGGATAAATTCATGTTTGACTTATGTTCTTCTCCAATTTCTGTCCAACCAAGATGAAGAACACCTCAATACCTAGATATTAGACCATAGTATTACAACAATCTGTTTTTAGGACAACTTCTAAAGAAGGAATCTAACTAAAAATTCATCACTCCATGGAGTCAAGAGATAAAATACAAACCCTTTGAGCTTTACAAACTCAATATTATAATATTATATCTATGGTTTTCTTTTATTTTACATTTATGAGAAGTGTTTGTTTTTCTGTTACATACACCGTCTCTGATGGTTTTAATGAAAGATACTAAAAATCCTCACATCAAACATCACTTATTCTTTATTTCACACATATAATTGTCAAAGATGTCGTTTGTGGCATGGTTGTGTGTTTATCCGACAATGAACTGTCTTAGAGGTTGTGATCCCTAGACATTTTTTCAAAACTATTGTAAATCCTGATACAGGTCGTGTATCATTTTTATTGAAAATATATAATTTTTTTGGAAGTTGATCACTTTGTGGAGAGGATTATGGCTCGACTTGAGATAAACCCTCTTGTTTTACTCTATTTTGTACAATATTTAGTAATAATTTGTTTTGACTATTTTATGTTGCTTATAGTTTCTAAAATAGATAATTATTTTACATTGACTCTGATAGTTAGTTATGGTTAGTGTGTGAATATGATTATTTCAGTAAACAAGTTTCAAAAGTTAAATAAGTGTTTTACAATGATTAAACTGAGGACTAATCACCCTTTGAAAACCCTGTTGACCAACAAAACATTTATATCTATACTACATAAATTAACTAGGATTTTTTGAAATTGGGAGATCTATATCATAATGTTTTTAACAAAAATATTATGTAGGAACTCAATTCACCCCCTCTTGAGTTTGTACTCTGACCAATAGGGTGGTATAGATTCACTTATTAGGTCGTATTATCATAGAGATAAGTGTATCATTACACCCATATATTGTTTTAGTTGATGTTTCCTGAGAGGATCTGAATAAATCCTTTGAGGTACTGTGTTTTCGTGGCTGGTTAGTTAAAATAGACCTTTTATTCAGGTTTTTCACACATTACTTTTCAAATAATGTGCAGGAATAAGACGGTTGTGAATTAGTTTTGGGAATATTACTATGATTCAAACTTTTCGGAGCTGAATGTATGATTGTCTTTAACACTAATAATTATTATTCGGTACCTGGGAAATTGTTACACCATTTATTTCGATGCATCAGGTATTTGGCTAGCATTAGTGCTTATGCAGTTAGAATGAGTCGTTACATATGGGTGTCAGTAGTTGATGCCACATGAGAGGAACTACCCAGCCCATGATATTGTATAAACTTTATATGATCATGTTTTATGATGTTTTAGACGTTATCTTTTAAGGAAAAAAAATTTGGTATGCATTGACAGAAAAAGCATCAACTATATATTTAATCAATGTGATCTGAATTTGAGATAGAAAAGGTTGGTTGAGTAACTTAACTGTTTTGACATTGTGTTTTCCTACATGCATGGGAAAGGTAGCATATAATTTGATGCATTGAGAAGGAGAACTCCGATATAGGTAGTTCAGTAATCCATTAATGAGTGGAAAAATATGGATCTGTTCTTTGAGATGCATTTGGATGTTCACAAAAAACAGAGGAAGATGTTTATTTCTTCTATAGATGTTACCTATATACTAATGGATCCAGTGTGAATGATGAAGCTATTAGATACTGAAGGCCTAGTCCTATGGGAGAGTATTTTAGGTGAGGACATACTCCTAGGTAGACCATAGATGAGGATGAGGTTTTATGTATTTGTAGGCATGTATGGGTGTTAACAGACATACGCGAGAAACTATGGAGATATTTTCATGCCTGAATTTGGGTAGTTCTTCTAATTTCACTATGTTGTATCGAGAATTACATTTTTAGTATTGGTGGAATGGTATGAAGAGTTATTTTGGTGGGTTTTTATGAGAAGTTCCTCTTGTCAATAGGTGAATGTGAAGCATCAGCGATCGACAGAGCTATTACAACAGTTACCCATTACCCAGTGGAAGTGGAATGGTGTTGAGATGTATTTTCTAATAGGTTTAACAAGGAAACATTGATGGAATTATGTGGTTTGTGTTGTTATCAACAGGCTCCTGAAAGATTCACATTTCCTTCTTATCAAGGAAACACATATTGTTGATGATCATAGATGTTTGTGCATTATAGAGATTGTATGTTTACATATGGTGCCACAATCTATAATTTTTGAAAGGGATACCCAGTTTTCTTCTCATGTATATTAGGGACTATATAGGGCTATGGGTAAATAGGTACATATGAGTACACCATACCATACTAAGACAGATGGCCAGTGCATGCCACAATTTAGTATTTGGAGGAAATGCTTCGAACATTTATCCTAGTTTTTGCGAGCTCATGGGAGAGACACATACAACTTATGGAGTTTTCCTACAATAATAGTTTTTAGGAAATGTTTGAAATGGTATATTATAAAGAATTTTATAGTATTCCATGCATATCACCCATATATTAGCTATATGTTGGAGAGGTAGTTATGTCAAGACCACTTCTTTTCCAGGAGATCACTGAGCATGTGGAGTTGATTTGGAAGAGTATAGATACTCCATAGTCTTGAGAGAAATCTTATACTGATCGATTGAGAGGACCATTGTACTTAGAGGTCAAATATAGGGTTTTCTTGTGTGTCACATCGAGGATCGGACATGCGAGGATTAGAATACATGGGAATCCTGCATCGAGATACGTTGGGATGTTTGTGATTTCTGAGAGAGTTAGGTAGGTTGCCTATCATTTGCAGTTACCTCAGAGGTATCGGGTTGTGCATGACATCATTCATGATTCTCAACTATGATGTTACTTTTCATTCTCATCTCATGTATTTCAACCCATGGAGGTTGTGTTGTAGGTGGATTTATCCTTTGAGAAGAATCATATTCGTATTTTGGATCATTTCATGAAAGTTCTCTCTGGAGAGTCTTTTCCACTGTTATGGATGTTATGAAAGTATGGGTGAGTACAGAATGAGAATTGTGATAGGGGGATGGCGCATGATTTTAGTGGAAAGAGTAGTGTGAATTTTCTTCTTCACCACCCATTGAATGGAAATTAAAGGATGAATTACTTTAAGGAAGAAGTTTGAAAAATCATGGACCTTCGTTATAGGTATGTATAATGATTTTTTGTTATTTCTTGAGGAAAAAATGGTGATTTTCTATGTACATGAATTGTACTTATGAGTATACTTCATGATACTGGTTGTCACATATGGATGCTCACTAGTTGTGTGACAACTGAGTACATGGCTATGTGATGACCTAGTAGACAGCTTATGTCGAGGGCCAAATAAGGCTACTATATGTCATGTTCATTTAATTATCATGTAGGGTAGTTTTCTTTTTAATTGATAAATCGAAGAGGGGACATTTTGTATGTCCATACACATATTCTTCTCACTATGGATCATACATGAGAATGATAAAATGACTGAAAAATTTCAAACCCCTACCGATTCTCTGTCCGAGCTCTGATTGAGATGTCGCCCAGTGCCTTGTAATCCCAGTAGTGAGTTCTCAATATTCCTTATGCTTTTCTTTCTGATTATTTCTCTCTCGTGAGTTATTCAAGGATTTGTATTTTTCACCTTTTCATATATCTTAGAAATGATATGCCAATTCAAGGGACATTAATCAATATTATCAATGATGAAACATCAATGTAGGTGGTTTGTGCCTTTTATTGTTTTTCTTTGGATTATATGTGCAAAATGTTCTGCATAGAAACCTCTGGGGTATTCCCTATTTTAAAATTAAACATTGTTTATTACCTTTTATGGTTTGGTTGAATTATAAAGGGATGTAACATATGCATAAGGATAGATTCCTATTTTATGGGACATCTTGTGGGTTTATATTCCCATAATTTGTTTTATATGGTTGTTTGGTCTAGAATGCCTGTCAGGATTGACATGTATTCACTTCCTTGTTTTGTTATGATGGAGTTACTAAATATATGAGATACCACTGAGATGAATTGTTGATGTTTGACCCAGGGAAATTTGACTATGAGAACATCCTATAGTAGATTTATTTATGTATGTTTTACTATTATGTTCACACATGGGTATTAACTATGAGATCATTCAGCTAGTCTTTGACCTAACGGTTTGGACCATTATTGATTCCTATGATGCCATTTATATTTTATTGATGCGATGTTGAACAAGGGGTATTGTCTGTGAGAGCTACCCATGTGGCCATTTTTGAATGATTAATGATTAGTTTTTCCAAATGGATTAGACCGTGAGAGCTCTCCACAGGATCGTTATTATGAAATTGTTGTTATGTTAAACCATGAGGGATTTGACTGTGAGAAATTTACAAAAGGGTCGTTATTTAATAAATGAATCATTGTGAAGAGTTTGCCAAGCCAAAACACAATTTTGGATGTGATCATTCTTATTTTGATTACATGGTCTTGTAAGATATAACCTTATCATAATTACATAGGGGGATATAGATCATAGACTGGATCCTGATATTTAATGATTCAAGTATGAATAATAAATGTAAATGAATGTAATTAAAAAATGTAGTATTGTTTAATATTCAGTACTTTCTATTTTATTACTTGATTCATGAATATAACCTACTATTTATATTGACTGATAGTTAGGTGTGGATATTTTGGTCTTTCCCTATTAGGATTCATCTCACACTATGTTTGGTTCTTGTTTCGAACCCAAAAAGATCATATTATTGTTGATATAGATAAGGGATATCACCCTTTATCATTAGGTACCTGATTGCAATTGGAGATGGAGAGCATGAGACCATGATGAGGCTTGCCATACTATTGGAGTTTAAATTATTTTATATACTTTTATTTATGTACTATATTTATAGTATTGTGATTTTTGTCTTCTTTCCTAGAAACATGTGACATGAATCATATATATATATATACATATGCTGCATTTTTAATTCAATCAGTCTTATGTTGTTTACTTCTTTTGGTATTATTGGTTCTTCAATTGTATACTATTTTCTTCCCATTGTGTATACTCATCCAATGAGGGTATAGTTTCTCCATTATCACAACTTGTTCCTCCCTACTAGTCGGCAACCTCTAGCATTTGGGGAAATGTGCTAGAGGTTATGTGACAAACCGTGTTCGAGGAACCTTTGGCCGACACCCAATTTAGTGACTTTATATACATCATACAAATTATACTAGACTTATAAGATATATATATATATATATTTATTTAATTTACTTTATTCCTTTAAATATGATAAATAAATTGAAACAACTTTCATGTATACGTATGACCTATCATCTCCACGAACGGTTTAATCCACTTCAAATTTCTATATTTTATATATAATTATTAATATTTATTTACTAAATATATATGATATTTATATCATGTTTGAAATTTGGAATAATCTAAATCCTAATCTATGTTTGTGTAAAAATATTTACAAGTCTAAACAAATATGAAAACAATGCAAATATTACCCAAAATATATCATAATCATGGAATTGTCATTAAATAGTTAATATTAAGTCGTATTCAAATCATATAAGGTATTATAAATAATAATATGTTTCTTTGGAGAATATATTATATAATTATATTTGTTATAAATTTTTTTTAACACGTATGATGAATGTAAATACTTAAGGTAAGGGTTTTCTCATCTCACTTTTATTTTTTTGAGACTTATACATTATTCATCACTCATGTATGTTGTGAAATATATATAATTCCCATAAATGTATCATATGATTATTATAATTATATTTTTGTTTTTTATATATCCACTTCATTTTTATTATTTCATGGGTTTTATATTTGAATCATTGCAAAATCTACAATTTTAATTTGTCTCAAGTTACCTTCTTTGAGATACATCCCATGTAATTCACATATACTTTTTCTTATAGTGTATATACTACACATTGTTATGTTATATAATGATCCACCTAATTTTAAGATATTTTTAACTTCAGTAATTTTATTCTCTTCAAGGTATTATTATTTAATGTTACCAAAGAGGTAAGAGTTTAAGGTTATAATATCATCGTTCAACCAGATAATTTATAATTATGATTTTGTTGATGAAAAATTATAATATATCTATTATTAAATCTCATAATGCATCTTTGAAATTGTTTAATCATGTAATATACATATAATGGTACCATTTTTTTACACTTTGGTATAGAAAATAAATAACAATTTTTTTATTAAAATATGACTTTATTTTCCCTTATAGATGGAAATATGTGTTAATTTAAAACCGTGTTTTCTAAAAATATTTTCAATAAGGTATTAATTTTATCCTATGTTATTTATTGTACATTTTAAACACTTTTATAAAATTATAAAAAACTAGTTTGAAATGAATTTTATTATTATTATTTATTTGAGGAAATTTTTTAAACAATTTATGGTTCAAAAAAATGTTCAGGGCATAATGAGATACCCTGATTCATGACTGTAATAATGTTGAAGAATAATTTTAATGTTTAAATGGTTATTTCAATAAAATAATTTTAAATATTATTTATTTTTTTAAAATTGAATTTCCAAATGAAAAGGATTTCAAAAAAAAATTAGTTTTGTAAAATTTTCTAAAATATTTTCTATGATTCATTTATATGGGATCAAAGCTCTTTCAATAAAAAAATGAAAATTTTTTATATATAAAAAGTAACTTATATTATTTTCAATTCATCAATTATAAGTTTCCAAATATATTTTAAGGTATAATGAATTTGAAAAAGCATTATGTTCAAAAACATTTAAAATATAGGAAAAGATATATTCCTAATGAGATATTTTAAATAAAAGTATGATATATTATTTGAAGGAGAATTATTTCCAAAATGGTTTCATGAAAAATTATTTTTATTTAAATACTATTTTACTTATGATAGGTTCCTTAATGATATTTTAAAATTTTCACCATCAAGGATGACATAATTTGTTACATTTTTTTTCTTTATATGGTATATAATCTAAGAATACCATTCAGATAATTTCACATGTTGTTTGTGTTTGGATGGAATTATGATTGTGAAACCAATTTATTTTCTGTAGGTTCTAATAGTTTCAAACCTATCCTTTTCATAAGTTATTATTTGATGAAATGATTATAATACCTATCAATTTTCCAGAGTTTATTATATGATGAAATGTTTATGATAAAAATTTTATATCATGTGTTATGATATAATTTTTATGAAACATATCTATTTTTATAGATCTTGATAGGATGAAATTTTTATTCTCTTGAGGAACATGTAGGTATGATTTTACTTGTGGATGGGTGAGACCTATATATCCCTCTAAATGATTGGGAAATGATTTATATATCATGAGATCAGGATGGGAAACATGTTAAGGGGAATGATCCACAATGTGAAACATATATGTAATGATCCAAAATGGGAAACCCGATCCACTATGGGTAGAAGGGGAACCTGATCCTTTATAAGGAATGGACTCTGATTAGGGAAGGGGGTGCATTTTACCCAGAGGGTATAGTTCCCATGATGGTATGTAATAACTTTTTTAAAAAAATCTTGAATTCTGGGGCATTATACTTATCCATAATCCTAATTGCATGTCCACAATGTTATGTTTGTATGTCATTTTTTTCAATAAGAATTTCAGAGGTCCTCACTCCTTGTTCATACCTTTACTAGTGAACCTATTTCTACATATACATTTTCAAAATATTATAGAATATTTTGTATACAACAAGATTATGTTTTATTAAATTGTTATACATTAATGGGTTTTTCTAATTCTTCCCTTATGATTCATGTTTTATTAAGTGTAAATATTTATCCCATGACCCATATATACGATCTTTGGTATGTAATATATTATCTGAAAATGTTATTCTCAGGATCTCATACCGTTATATCCATGTTAAACTTATATACACATCCATTACTTATCCTCACTGAGAATCTACGATCCCCCCTTATTATGTTTCCTTACCCATGGTTATGAATAATGGATTTAAGTAAGTATAATAAATGGGTGAGATCAATACAAGAGATGTTTATGATCTTTAACTACGTAAGAATATTATGTTTCCATTTTTGAAAATACACTAAAATATTATCATCCACATTACTGTATTTTTGCAATGTGGTAAATATTCATGTAAAATGATTTAATATCCATATATGATAATAGTAGTTTGTTAGAGTTAAAACTCTATGTTATGTGTATTTCATATTATTGATGAAATTAATTTTATAAAAAAAACTAATAAAATCATTGGCTATTACTTTATACCCCTCCTCCAATAATATTATTCTCAAACTAAAAATTTATCATTATGATTTAAAAAATAATGATAATAATTATTTATCATATCCAATGTTTTCAATGAAGATTATCCAAATTAATAGTTTTATAACAACACTTTGATGAGGTCTGGGGTTTTGTATTGTTTCACATTCTACCAACGATGTAGAATCATTATATGTTTCTCTTTATATTAATGATCATATTCAAGGGGTATGAAATCAGTGTTCTGGGAAAATGAAGGATCATTTATGTAATTACCATTGTTAGATATATGAAACTCATTAAATATATGAGATATGTTCAGTTGTTCTGACATTCTATAAGATACCACCCCATAACAGTCTTATGTTACTAAGGGTAATATATACCTAGGGAATAATATAATATTCATTCCAAATATCCACACCTTGTTCAAAATATAATTTTTCAGATAAACTACTCACCAAAATCAAATTTCAAACCATTCCACCAATTGTTTATATAAATTTTCTACCAATATTATTTTTTAAAAAAGTTTTGACAAATGGTTATAACATTATATGCCTATTCCGTAATTTCCTCATGTCTCAATAGATTTCATTATTCAACTTCATCCTAGTAAATTAGCATTATTCTCTTTTTCTTATATAGGGATTCTAACAGATCTATCTAAATTCATGAGTGAAAGATATTTTTTATTAAAACAGAAATAGATGAAGGTATTGATCCCAAAAACCATTGAAATACATAATAAAATACCACAAAATATCATCTACGGTTTAAATTGTTCACTCAGTCTAACCGTTTATCTGAGGATGAAACACAGTACTAAAAGTCAACTCTATATCAA
This sequence comes from Viscum album, assembly GCA_963277665.1. Classification (NCBI taxonomy): domain Eukaryota; kingdom Viridiplantae; phylum Streptophyta; class Magnoliopsida; order Santalales; family Viscaceae; genus Viscum; species Viscum album. Next base: position 1,251,454,926 of record OY728157.1, on the reverse strand, counting down.
GAGCCTACTGAATAAATCACCTGATCATTATGGTAAACCGTGGATCCCATTATATTTATTATCACCAACATAGGTATTCCCATTTTACCACTAAATCTACTATTTCACATAAGATAGTTGTAGGCTATATATCCTTTCCACCTTTTTTCGGTTCAAACACCATGGTATTGTATAATTGAAATGGATTTCACCTAGAGTGTATGTAATACATGTTCCAAAACTATATTTATAAAATTTCAATTTTTTTACTCCATTACAATAACCTATAATTACCTCAATATCAATGATATTATTAAGTCAAAATGTTAACCATTCCTATAATCTAATGTCTAGATTATTTAAAGGAATTGTTAGTCAAATAATTTTTCACTATAATAGTTAAAAAATCAATAGATTTTATTGATATAATTATCTCCAGTAATATAAATGATACTAATAAACTCCCGTAATATAAAATTAAAATAGTGGTGTCTAAGACATTGAAATAATGAAAAAATTGAAATTTATAAAGCCATTATGCTATTATTTATTATGAATTTAATCATACATGGATATGTATATGATTCAAAAATGAAATTCAGCATTTATTTCCCAATTAATCAACTGCCATAGGAATAGAAATTCTATTATATTTACATGTTAATATATGCAATGATAGATGATTTTATTTTGATTCATAATACCAAATATGATTTCCATATTCCATAATCTATGTTGAGAGAGATAATCAATGCATATAATAACATCATGTTACTCTAATGAAATACACAATATGATAATAATATGGATCCTAGATATAAAATATAACACAAAATTCACAAATAAAAATTTTAGGATATGGTTTCCAATTTTTATAATATTTCAAGTCCGCAATAGTTATTGCATAATCATCCAATTTTCCCTTTTTTATTTGGAGGTTGACTTTAAATATCGTCCAAATTAGCACATAGATTGGTGAATTTAAATATATAATGACCATACTCCTTGAATTTAAAATACTAAATTATGAATGGTTCATTTTTTTAGCCTTATCTTTATCCCAATCATTTTATGACATATTACCATCAATATATCATTCATCTTCTCGATGACCTGAATTTACAAACTAAATGAATTTACTAGAAACCGAAAGAATGTTTCCTCCATGATTCCTTCAAAAATTTCAGAATAATGGAAAACATTTATTCATCCTTACATGTTTTTTAGAGTTTAATTTTAATTCAATATTTCATTCCTTATCAAAACCATATGATTGACGAGTAACTATAACATCCATCATCACATTGATATAATAATAGATGTTTTCTTCGTAGATAATGAGATTTTATATGGTTAACATCATTCAGAAACATGGTTTTAAGATACTAGATTTTCAATCAACCATACATTTAGGTTGTATGTTAAAACATGAATCATAACCCACATGTCTTGTAAAATCTTCCACACAGATACCTATAGATTCACCATCCTACTATTTTAGCTCCAAAAAATTCATTCCTTATTCCATATAAATAATTCAATTAATGTACTTTTTAAAAATAATATATTAAACTCATCCAACTCTATATAGTCATATTTAATATTGTTGTATCATATTATTAATAATATTCCACCATTGATGTATATAATGATCCAAACAATAGATAGCTAAAATAACATTTTCCTCCTCTAAAAATTTTAGAGAAGGAAATTTATATTTAATGTTACTATTACCTTTATCATATAAAAGGTGATCATTAATATTAATAAAAGGTCGTAGACAATGCCTTGTGAATGGGTCAGTAGTTGGTTGTTCTCTCTGTTTCCCATTTGGATGTTTTGTAAGAGGCACAACCAATGAATATTTTGGGAGCACAGAAACAATATATTTCATTTCAAAACCCATGAATTATTTTTTCTCATGAGGGAAATAATTTCATTTTCTAATTGATTTGAATATATCATTTTTACATTGGAATCTATCTTTTGAATAAAACCAAAACTAATATTATAAGTAACAATAATCATAATGAAGACCCCTATAAGCATTAAAATTAACATATAGAATTTCTATAAAATGGAACTATATTTTTAATATATGAATCCATAATATTAAACTATGTCATTCATAGTCATTATTTAAATCATTCGTAAATTTTCTATAGTGTTTCTGAATTCACAAAATATATCCATTGGACTATCAATCCTAGTGCATAAAAGGCCATTTTTCAAGATATATTCGAAGTGATAAATATAAGGTTTTAACCTCCAAATTTTCAAAGGAAAACTGAACATAACTATGAAAACAACAATAATGAACATAGATAATCATACATATATATTGAATCATAATTTATGAATAATCAATATATTTCAAAAATATACTATATGTGACCAAATAGGTTTAGTGTCTTCAGAAACAAGACACACAATATTCACATTAAATGAAATATCTTCAATATATCATACAAAGGTCCTTCCATATAGTACACTTCAGTTAGGTATCCTAATTAAGACCATTACACATAACATTGGGAAAGGAAACCCAAGATAAATTTAACTCATATGCTCAGTAATGAAAAATAATTGAGATATCAATCCATCATGATTATAATATTATGAGAAAATGAGAATAAAATATTAAAACAATCCCCTACATATTTTAGATAATAAAAATTAGGCATGGAATAAATCATTTTAGTTCATGAGCCTTTACACAATAGTAAATAAAAATTCAAATGCCATGAGAGCATGACATTGGTATAAGGCATAGATTTTTGTGATATATATATATATGTATAGAGAGTGATATTTCAAAGCTACTGACCATTAAAATCATAAAATTTTAGACTAAAGATAAAAACATGCCTACCAATATAATAAAACAGGATAACATCCCATGTAGACAATTTTTTTGAGCATTGGATAACATGTCATGTATCTTCATTATCAGGATTGGGATAACCTCTCATGTACACTCTTTATCATTCTTAGTATAACCGATTTTATATCATATATGTACATAAAACAATAATCATTACTCAATGAATTGTAAGGATATATAATCAGTATTCAGTAAATAATCCAAAAAAATTATTCTATAAAAAATTATAACATTAGTAATATCTTAACATATATAAATGGAAAGGGTTTCATGAACACTTCATCATATAATAACCCATATAATGATAATTAGTTTCGTAATCATCACATCAATTCATCATATTTTAACCCATGGAAAATGACCAGGTTTCAAAATAATCTATTTCATCATAATCATAACCCATAAAAAAGAATAATAATAATGGTGTAATTGGATCATATCTAAAAATAACATAATAAAAAACATGCATTTTTTTCATTAATGAATAAAAATTCAATAAAAATAGCACAAATACATTCTTATGGTTATTCACATTTATAATTTGAAAAAAATTATTTCAATATAAGAAATTATCAAATATTTAAGAAAATATATTTATTTTAAAATAAACATGCAAAAATATAACGGAAGCATACAATAATTAAGTGGTCATTATGGTGGGAAAACCAATTCATATTATACATATTAAAATTAATATTTCTTTCCTAATTTTTTACAATGTATAGAGGGTCTTGTTCAGAAGATGATAAAAATATTTCACTAAAATTATTTTCTAAAAATTTAAAAAATAGTAAACAAATTGGTAAAAATCATTGGATAGTATCAAAAAATATCATGAAAGCATTTTCATAAAACATGGATATCGATTAAAATGGTTTTCGAGAAAAGAGAAAAAATAAATTCATCATTTCATTACTAATAGTTTTTTAATATTGAGTTTATAATGGTTAGAAATATTAAATGAAAACAAGTAATTTATAAAAATATCCAATGGAGAATAATATTCAAGAGTTTTATGAGAGTTATATTATAATATTTCATTGTTGGACAAATAATTATAATCAACACCAATAAACAATTAGATAGTAACATCAAACCCTTACAATTTTTATATCCTTTCAATCATAGTCCACATGAGAGGAATAAATAAATTTTGAAATTTATATCCCCCTAAATTTCATAATAATAAAAATAAATTTCATTCCTAGGAAATATATTCACCACAAAAAATGGTGAATAGAGAATATGTCTCACAGAAATAGTAGTGAGTTTAAAATCCATTACCATGTTGGATACTATTGAATATTAAAAAACATTAAATAATATATTAAAATGAGACTTTTTATATAATAAATATAATTAAATTCATGAAAAAATAATTTCATTTTGTGGTATTTACACAAAAAAAAAATCTAATTCTGAATATGGAACATGTCACCGAAAAAATAGAAAATAGAAATATCTTACCATAAGTCTTAAATCCATTTATAAGCATTACAACCTAAGATATAATAAGTCTTGGTTTATTATAAATCAATTATATATCTGTAGTAATATATATAATACCATATATGACTAACTCATGAAGATTCATTACACTATTATTAGTAGTACCTTATTAAAACAATGTTTAATGCAGTAACCACATAGTTATTTATATATGATTGGGTATATTGTTTTTAGGACTTTTCTATTGATCATGGATCCATAATGGCTACAATACTATCCATGATATGAATTTATCATATATTATTTGTATATTTATTTTAAAAAATCCATTAATTATAGTGATATAAATTGAATTATATCATCCATAGAGATAGTATTCCATACATATGCATTAATGTTCTATATATATTTTTTGATGGATAGAATGAACGAATAAACATTAAATTACCTTTTCTAAAAAAAATTAATTAATATTATATAAATTAATTTAATATATTCATAGTACCATTAATTTTAAAAAAAGAAAAATATATTCAATTTATTTATTAAGGTGGTAGTCCACATATACACATGGAGGATGCTATCATTTTCCATTGGATTAGAAGGTAATAATTAGTATATTATATTATAATTATAGGAGAATAAATATGTCCCAAATAACATATGTAAAAACAATATCCATCATTATGTCCATCTATGGTTGGTGGTGATGAAAAATGAATTGCATCGGTTTACGAGGTAGGAGTCTGTCGTACACACAAATGATAATTTTATTTTTTTTAATTTATGGAATAAAAGGAAGATATTTTTCTTGGTAATAAATTTATTTTTAAAAATTATGTTTTAGATACTTATTTTATTGTATCATCATAGATTACTGATATTTTATGATGGTGGAGGATGAAAAAATTAAATACACTCAGTTAAGAATGATATATCTTCTTCAGACATCTTCTTTAGGTTAGAACCAAATATATTTATATTTGGGATTCATAATTAAAATTAACAAATAATATGTATATGTGGAATTAAGGAATATATTTTAATTGTAAATGTCTAAAAAAAGTTTTTAATATTTAATGGGGAGGGGATACAAGGTTCCATTGTATAATTAGTGGAGAGGGCACAAATTAAATTATTTGAAATAAATATATCTACCCATGTTTTACATATTAAAAATGAAAAAAATGGCCTATTATATAACCCTAGAATATTTTATTTCTAAATATAGCCATATAATTTCTATTGGATATGTTTTTATATAATTTCATCGCATATATTTTAGTATAATCCCCATTAAACATGTCTTTACCTTAACCATGGTAATTAATTTTTAATTTTTATACTATTGATTGACCATAAATTAGGATGACCATATTATATAAGCTAAAATATTATAATTCAAAATATGGATTCCATTTTTTAAAATTCCATCCATATATTTTGACAATTTTAATTAATAATTAAACCTATGAATTAATTAAAAAATTGTTTTCTATGGAGATGCTTTTCTGATGTTTATAATGTGGTAATATATAAATCTAACATGATTTTTTTTAAAAGAGATAAATTCCTTTAAAAATAACATATTTAAATTATTTTACTTAATAAAATTTCTAAAAAAGTTGGTATTTTTTAACTTCTTTAGATGAAAATGTAGTTTTTAATAAAAAATTATATTATATACTATCTACCAACAATGGATATATTCCGTAATAAATCAATATTTCACTCTAAGATAATTTTAACTTGTTAATTCAAACAAATTAATTTATTATTTTTATTTAAATTAACAAAAATAGAAAAAACCTTTTTATTATTTGTTTACAAAAAAACAATCAATTTTTTTGAGAAATAATTAGTTTAAAAGACTATAATGACATTATTAAAATTAAATAATTTTATATAAATTTAAATTCCATATCTAATTTCATTATACATTGATTTAATAATTTGTTTATTTTTATTTGTACATCCAAATTTAATGTCTATGTTATAAGGGTCATATTTAAAAAATAATATTAATAGCACATAATTGTTACTATGAAATATGTATTTCATTTAATAAAAGTATTGAAGGAAATTACATTTATTTGATATCTAGTTCCATAAAATCATATGGTGTTGAAAAATTAATCCATTATTATAATAATAATTTTAATAAAGTTTATCTTTCCCCATCTATATTTAATGCCCATTTTGGTTTTATTTCCCATTCGTACCATGAAAAATGACCTGAGAGATATAGGTGACTTACCTTCCTCCCCTTAAAAATTTAAATATTCTCACTTCATTTTTAGGAAATATTATTCAGGTTATTTCTATGAAAATTAAGCACTCATAAATCATTTTTTCTTTATAATTCATGTTCCATTCATTATTAATCTCTCAAATACCTGGGGTTGTGTTGGCTAGAAATTTTATAGTGTATTCAATTTTAGAGGATTTATGAATTTCAATTTATAACATGTTCTATCATGGGACTGTTAAATGTCAATTAAAAAGAATAAATTGATTATATTAATATTTTTCCTTTTAATTTATTCCTCCCCAAAATTTATTAATGAATGGTTGATCATTTTTCAATAGTGTCATTTTTAGAGTTCTAAGGTTTTGATTCAATATGGGATAAATTGATTTTATTATTGAAAGAAAAATATTTACATGGTGAGTCTTGTTTTGGGATAGTGATTATTATTTATATTGATATCACTAATTATAGTGTCTATAAAAATACTTATATTTCTATGAATGATAATTTAGGAACTTATTTGGACACATCATTTACTATCCCTTAAACAATGTAGACTTATTTTGTAATTATAATTCCCCACTAATCATATTTCCCTTCCCGAATTTGATATGATCATATACTTAAAATTTATTTTTCAATTTTATATGTTATTGATAATATTTCATAGTTGTGTTCTCAGGTAACTAGTATGGTTGTTGTTTCCTAGTTTTTATTTTTATATTATTAATGAGATTGTTATGTTCTCTTGATCATCGTGACTTGATTTTTTTATTGATTAGTCATGAGACTCTCTCAATTTGAACTATGACTAAAGAAAAAAATTAATTTTTTTTAATTGAGGCATGTTTTTATTGATTTATATCTTATTTTGTTATTTTTCAGTAATGTTATGGTTATTAATATTTTTATATTTTATGTCATTATGCAATTATGGTTTAATTTCTTGGATGATTATGATTGCTAAATTAGTAATTTTATGTGTAAATTTTTTAATATGGTGATAAAACTCTCATGGGTGTGTTTATATCTTATAAAACAACTTATTAAATAATTTTTTAATGATATTAATACCACTATGGATGTAATATTCCCTATTAAGTCCTCATATATTAATTAAGGGTACTAGTGGAAGACTACCAGCTGAGTGGTTTAGTTTAGTAGACCCTACATTAATAGTTTCTGGGTTTTTTTCAATGGTGAGTATTTATAGAAATTTAATATGAATTATTTAATTATAAAATTTATATATGCTGCTTGGCTTCTTGTTTGAGGGCCATGATTTAAATTCATGATTTTATTCAATGTATGTTTTTGTGTAATTGATGGTAGATATGTGATATGATGTAATTTTATCATATTATTCTACTTATTTTGGTCATTGATATGGTCTTGTTTGAGGTCTTTGTGTTCCATGTCTTTTGAAATTTTAATGATCATGTGGAAGTTAATTATAACTATTTTTATAATATTATTAACAAAGTCTATCTGAGGGTGAAAAGTTTCATGTTGGGGTGAACTACAACACCAATAAGTTACTATTGTATATTATGTAATATGATATTCAATAATATTTGTTATTTGTAGGCCCTGTCCTTTTTTATTTGGTGTTGTAATATTCCTAAGGATTTATTATAAAATAATGAATTATTTTATACCTTCATGAAGCTTCTATAACATATAATATTTCCTTTTCCCCTTTATTAATAATTTTATGTATGTGTGTCAATTCAAGACCAAAGATTATTTCCCTAAAGGAGACATATGAGATGAACCCATTTGTGGGGTGAGATGACCAATGTCATGACCTGGGTGGTCGACACACAACCATGATGGGTTTAAAGGAGTTTTTGTATCAATGAATACTTCAGGTCGTGATGTCTACAGTAAAGATTTTATTTAAAAAAATTATACCTTATATATCATAGTTTAAAAACTAAATTGGGCTTCATTCTACCATCAACATGTGAATATTAACATTATGAGTTCCTTTAGAGAATCCCCTTGCTCCGTTTTTTTCTTCACCCTATTAATCTAAGGTCGATACATCTGGTGAAGACCATTTAAAAATTTTCATCTTCATTTTTCACACTACCCATATTTATTACATTATATAATGTGTATTTTGTTATATAGGTTCATGTGGGATAAAATTTTCATTTTGTGTGTTCATGTTTTTAGGTTAATATTTCTTAATAAATGGATTCATTTATTATCTCCACCTCTATGTTACCCTGCATGGTCTAAAAATGAAATAATGGAGATAATAATTCCTTAATAACACCTCCAATAATCCATGAGATTTCAAAAAGCATCAAGGGTGTATAATAAAGATAGATGTGACTAATAATCCTCTATAAATAACATTTGGAATAAGATATATCACAAAACGACAAAAAATATCTCATAATTAAATGAAAAAATATCCCAAACATGCTTTTAATGACATATAACCAATCTGCTATAAAATGGAACTACAATTACCAAAATTAAATACTTTTTTTGTGATCGTGAATCCCAAAACGCACCTGAATACATAAAATAGTTAATAATGTCTATCCGAAACACTAACCAAGTATATAATACTCAAAAACACTATCCACATATGTATGGTGATTATATATTGTATACTCCATAAGATACTCCCAATATCCTCTCTTGAATATGATAATGAATTCATAATAAATAAATAGGAATAAATAGTTATCCTAACTCATTAGCTAATTAGTTGAGCTATGTTTCTATATCCACTATGTCTCTCTCACCATGTATTCTATATAGGTATTTATATAACATCCAATATAATATCAGATAAATGTACCACTGAACCACTTCCCCTCTTTTTTACCGCTTAGCCCCAACTTCAAATTTCATGGGTCCTTTCAGTAAAAATATAATCCTACCTAGAAAACATTGTAAAAAAAAAACATAACATGGACCCCATGCATGAATTCATCTATTAATCTACACATATCCTGAAACATATACCTCACATTATCTCAGCAGTTTGAACCAAATATCTAGGTAGCAACTCAATAGTTTCTATAATCTTCTATATCCCAAACATTTTATTTTATACCTCATGTCATCACACCTATACACACTATACAAATAATAATCCATTGAATACTATATCAGGAGAAACATGTTTCTAAAATTACCAAAAACCATTATTTCCATCTTCAAACATATAATGTCAAGGTATAAGAAATTCATACCAACACATAATATTATTAGATGTAGATAGTGGGGAAAGTGGGTGTAGACAAACCTCAATTCATTTCTAACCTAGAAATTATGGAAAACAACATCCAAATTCCATTGGTGTTGATCTACATATCGATTGGGTGTGGTTTTTTATGAAATCACATAACATAATTTTATACATATGTAACACAATGAAACATTGGGGACCTAAATAGCCATAAACTCAACTACACCTATCAATATTTCGACCCCTAATAAAATGATAAAGACAAGATATTTTGTATCCAAATATAAATTTGGAATGATACATTCATTTAATTAATTCCATTAAACTTGTAATAATTAATTGTCAAATGAATTTCATTACCTCTCGGAATATTCTTATCAAATTGAAGATTTACGATGATATATCATCATTTATAATTTCACTATGCTTCTATCACATTCTGTTAAATTATAAGACATTCATTATTATTCCATAATTCATGGTACTATATAAATTTTTCATTGAAAACATAATATGACACATAAATAACACTAACTTATTTGCATCAAAAATAGGTGAAAGGAATGTAGTAATAAAAATCTCAGGAATCCGACAATTAAAATAAATTATTTATCAAGATAGTTTCATAGGTTTTAGAACATTCACATGAGAAATCCATGATTCAACCTATTCTGTTAGACTTAATGTCATAATCGACACCTAGATTCAAATGACCATGCATCCCACCATAAAAGGCACTAATAAATTCCATAAATTGATTATCCCAATCCAATTATCTTCAACTATAATTAATCCTAGGATCACGTTATGTCTCTTTGAATGGACGATGATCATGGTAAATCTCATAAAGTATAATGTAAGAAAAAAAGTAAATATGGAAACATGGAAAAGAATCATGTCATCATACTTTTAGAAAATATCTCTTGAACCCAAAGAGATTCTTGAAAGCCCTTGAATTAATGTTTATCTTGAATTATCCAATTTATTTTTCATTGGACACAACCATAGGGAACATAAGGCACTATCTATCTACATCATTGAAATGTTAGTATGATTTCATGAATAAATTCATTTTCTATCAAGTACAGTGAATGAAAAAGTTAATTAACATACATCTTATTTTTAGATAACATGAAATTACAACATTAAACTATTCATTAAATCTCCATACACAATATCATGTTAGAACATATGATAAAAATTTTACATAACACTATCTTGAAAAATTAGTTTGGAATTGTTAACATGGTATATAAAAAAGTTTTAATTAATGAAAAAACCCAATTATTTTAATTATTTTTTGTTTCATATTAATTACAATCAATTACACTTTTACTCAAATAGATAAATCATGGTAAATAATCGATTTCACCTAAATAATAGGGAAGAAATGAATCCTTGAACTATATTAAAAAGATAAATGTTCATTTAAAATTATGGGAAAATGAAGGTTCAACAGCCAAAGGATGAAAACCCTAAATAGAAAAGGAAAAAAACTGGAACATAAAATCCTAAATACACTATCATATATTTCTGTTATTTGAGCACAAATCTATGATAATTTCATAAAAAGTCACCTGATATAGTGAAAAAGGAGAAAATGAAATGGAGTGAAGTATATTTTGATCAATAGATTTTGACTTACCTAATCTGGTTCTGAATCCATATAGAGTCAGTCATCATAAATAAAGGGGTAAAACTAACTCTCAACTAGTGAAGACATTCTTCAAAAGAGTGTTGATATGATATAGTAACCCTACTACACCATACCTTAAACTGATGCATTTTAAAAATTAATTAATTCATAAAGAGAAGAAAATATCGTTTAATAATTGGGACAATTAAAAATATAATATAATTAAATATCATATATTATGGATGTAAAAATTTACCCTTTTAAAAGGATGAGATCAATAAAAAATGGATGATTATATCGATTTTATAATAAGAATGGCCTTTTATACATCATCCAAAATATTGTTGTCTATATCATTTTTTTTATGTATTCCACGATGATATGTCTCCCACAAGGGCATGTTTATAATTAACATTCTATTTTTCCAAAGAATATAAATTCCTAGAAAACTATTTATATTTTCTAGACCTTTTCGGATTAGAGCTCCCCATTTAAATATTCTTAATTCCACTCTATATTATATGTTTTTTGAGTGTCCCATTTCATCTTAGAGGAAACCACAAACAAAAAACCTCAAAATCAACTTATCAATCCATATTACTAGATATTGTTAATCAAGAATCACATAAATAATCTAAAACATGGTGTTTATTCACTTAACTCAAACATAAATTTCACCATAACCAACATTAAGAAATGGTGTCCTTGAAATATCTAATAACAGTACACTATACTTTGTAATAATTCTACATGCCTTATCGACACTGCCATGCCTTGTGATTCCCCAATGTAAAGGCAGACAATGTCTATATCATTATAACAGCTACTTTTTAAACAATTATCATCCTGTATAATTTTAAACCAAGCATATAGAGAAGGTAAGGAATAAGGGTTTCTAAACAACTACCCCATGATATTCCTATCAAGTGTCTCATATTTATAAGATCAAAACCACCTCACATAAAATAAGAGGTTAAAAATCTAGGTATCACTAACAACCATCCCCAAAATAATATTTCAGTGGATTTTCTCATAAAAAATAATCAAATCTACAAATAAGTCATGAAGAAAGTGGGATAAATATCAAATAAACAGAATGATCTTCGAAATTATGAAATAAAATTTAAAAAATTTAGACGATGAATAAATCATAATGGGATATTATGGAAGTATAATCAACCCACTATTCAATATTCAATCCACTATACAACTATGTCATAAAATTATTCAATAAAAATGGATAAAATACCCATGTAACACTTTCTCCAAGAGGTCATGGATCTCAATAGCCTACTTGTTGAAGGTAAAATCATCCTGAAAATCAATCTCACCCCAATTGATGTCATAAGAATCCTAATGAATATTTTGATGAAGGTATTACCATGAATGAAATAATTTACATTTTCAAGCAAATGGGATGGTTTTATTTATTAACAAATGACTCTAATATGATCCACCACTTTGAAAGTCCCAAATAAATTTATATAACACTTACTCCCATGACCAAACAATCATTTAACTTGACATGTAGTGAACATTAAGTACACATGATCTCAAATATCAAAATAAATATGATCCCTACCAAGAGTCAGCATATCATTATTGATGATCACGACCTACCATTATCATCTCTGTAAAAACTAGAACCATATATATCATCCATTATTGAATTTTCATCCTATTAATTACTTATTCTCTAACCCCAATTTTCTTTGATGATGAATGGAATGATTTTTTATACTAATAATAAATTTAGGGATTGTAAATTATTTCATCCAATTTATTAATTTATTTAATGTCAACCGATAGTTGATTCCTCACTAACTAAACTCCAAAATATTGGATACATGCGTGAAACATGTACTCATGTGTTTTGTTATTATTTTTATTATCACCATCTTTATATGGATATAAATTAAATCTATTGTATAACTAAGATCAAAAATAATTTGGAAGTCCACCACACACCCTGGAGGTGAAAATAGGATCCTGGATAGTCATGATCATCCCATATGCTCCATAGAGCCTCACCACCTTCTGTAGATAGTGAGAAGAAAAAAACATCAAGAATGATAGACTAAATAAAGGCATTTAGGTTAAAATATTTTTAGAAAATTTCTCTTTATCACCCATTTAGAATCTTTATAACCTTGATTTATTTAAATATAAAACTATATTTTAAAGCCTAAGTTAGAGACAACACTGAATCCAAAAAAACCATGATTATTAAAAAATGTTCATTATAACATAGATGCCAAATTGACATGTAACATCCCAAGTGAATAAAGTACAATTCATATTCATATTTGATAATATTTGTGAATTAAATATGAAATTTACTTTAAAGGGGATTGTATGTTCGATGGAGTTCCTGATATGCAACCACAGGTTTGATTGAAATAGTATGTTTCACACAATGTTGGGTTATATTAAAAAATAATAATGTAATATTATTTTAAATTGTTGTTAACGCCTAGCAGTTGTAAGGGATGGAATGAAAATAACTAAACATATTATTATTAATTTTTTAAATGTTTTTACATTTATCCAATAAAAGTGAGAGGCTTTAAATGTGAATGAATCTAATTTGAAACTGAAATACTCTAATATTATTTGAATGGTCAATTTACCTCATTTTGATGGATAAAAATTTTTAAATATAGATTTGACCACTTTAAGAAGATATATTTGACAAAATAAAATTCTTCATTATAAATGGGACATTAAAAATTACTCTGGGAAATTTTTTGGTTTTTTTAATAAAATACGTTTTTAATGAATAGTGAAAAATATTGTATCTTAATTCAAAACTGCCTTTTAATCTAATTTATTTCTATGGATAAAAATCATTTTAATTGGTTATAAAGTGTAATTAGATTATATTTTTACCATTTAATATTATTTTGGTCATTGGAAGTAATTTACCTTTGAAATAGAACATAAGCAGTGCCAATCTTTTGATAGTTATTATTTCTTAAAAAACATGTTATTTGTTTTAAAAATGAAAAATAATTTTAATTAATTAATGCAACATCAATGTTTTTAATTTGTAAAAATAGATATCATTTTTGAATTCGTAATATCAAATATATCTTAGGGATAATGTTTTTTATTTTTTAGAAAAAACATCAATTTTTGATGAATAGTGAAAACACTATGTATTAGTTAAAAAACCCGACATTTTCATTTAAATGAAATTTTACCACTTATATGAATTTAATATAAACAATTCGACATATATGGATGATATTGACACATAAAATGTTTTTCAATAAGATGAAAATAATTTTTGGTGAACTGTAACTTTTGACTTTTATTTACTGCGGTTAATGGTTAATAGAGTAATTCAATGTGAAAATAATTTTATAATAATATTAAATTACCCCAAAATGTGTCATAATTATATTGGTTGATATATTTCAGACCATGGTAATTCTTCGGTCTATTTTGGGACCCCATGGAGCCACTTATGAATTATAATGACATACTATATTAATTAATTTAAAATAATGACATAAACAGATATCTTGTAGTAATTCAGTTCATATATTTTGTTATATAAGTTATCTCTTAAACAATAAATATTAATTTTAAAGATAAATATATTTCCTACTTCATGTAATTTCTTTTATAATTTTTAGAAATCAAATAATTAACATTATTTATGACAAAATAAGAATGCAGTGTTTACCTCATTAATGAATGATCTAAAAAATAGGATTATAAAGGTTAAAACATTATCAAAAACATGTAAAATTATTATTGGATGATTTTATTTCTAACATGAGTCATCTTATCTTCTAATTTAAGTAGTTTTGGATCTTTAGAAACCGAAAATCATTATATAATAAAATAACATTTCCATACATTCCTAATGAGCCGCTCCTCTACCTCACAAAACCCCTCAACTCTAACCCATTACTCACATCTATCAAGCCCCTTGGTTCATCCAACCTCTACCCAAATAATCTCTCAATATCTCCCTATTTTACCTAAAAGCCTTACCTTAGGCAGAAGCTACTTCAAGAAATCTTATTGGTTCAAAACCAAAGAGAGTTACCCGATTTAAAGGTAACATCTTCTCTTAAGTTGTTTTTCATTTATTTTACTTCTCCAACCCCAATAATCTCATTTTATTCCATTATATTATAAAAAAACGGTATCCTAACTATTCTATGTTGTTATTATGACAGTTATTCAAACTATACTTACACACACCTCCATATAATGGGTAATGAATATATTGTTTATGTGGACGACGAACTGTTGCCTCATGAAACAATGATTGTTCAATATTCTCCTACCACCTCTTATGGTTGTTATTAATATCGAATTTTTTTTAAATTTGAAATATATTATATTTATATTGTCACAATTTCTTTATTTCTAATTTATATCATACATTTAGGGTTTCCATAAAGGGTAAATACGAAAATTTCATTTGAGAAAGTGCTAACTACAGCCCCTTCAAAGTGATATGACTCCTTCATCTCATACGTGGAACATATAATTGATGAAGATAGCTATATTAAATAACATATATATTATACTGGAATTATAATATACATAGGTATTATTATGTTTTCATTCCACTAAATATAAAATATAAATGTAAGTAGTGTTAATGCGAACGTACTGCTTACCGTCTCCATGAACGATGCATTTCATTTTATAAATCCAAATGATTTGGAATATTATAAATACATATACGCAGGATATATATGTTATATATGATATCTAAATTGTTAAAATATTTCTGGATATAATGTAATTTTGGCGTCATGGATGATTTATAATTATAACATGTTCATTTTTTTCTAATGTTCTGAACATTGACGAAATATCTGATATGAACTCAAATAATTAAGTAATCATTATAGAAAAGGAATAAGTTATATAAAAATAATAATATACATGAAAAATTTTCTCAATAAAATGTAATGGAACTTATGATTATTATTTAGGATGAACATAAAACATACGAGTCATGTCGGGCACGAGGTAAGGGGTTTCTTTTCTCACTTTTAATTCCATGAGATTTCCATTATTTGCCACTTATTTATTGCATATGGTGACATTTTTACATATATTTGATATATATAATCATGATTCAATTTATATTCTTGGTATTATTAGATTCATTTGTTATTTATTAACTTTTGGTCATATTAATCGACTGATTGCAACGTGGTATGAGGTTTTTATCTCACTTTTTATTCCCGTGAGATTAATGATATATTTGCCACTATTTTATTTTTCAGTGTATGTACTAGACATGATTGTATTATTTGTGTAATATAATTTAATTTATGGTTACTTACATCTTTATTGTTTGATAATTCTTTTATGGGGTGTATGTTTTTTATGTTACCATATTGGTAATTGAACCTATCACCGTACTCGTTTAGTCAAAGACTTCTTTTATGTCATGCATTTTAATTTTCTTTTTCTGTTAATGGGATATGTTATTCTAAATCGTTATTGATATAAATTTTATTTCCATGTTATGAGAGACAATTTTATCTCTTAGATACTCATTTTCTTAATTTTAATACGACACTTTTGTCTATCAATTTTATGTAAGAGAACTTCTTAACCAAATATCAAATCTTTGGGTTAAACTTTTAATTTCTGATTATGTCAAGCTATTAATATTTGTTAATGAACCTTGATTTTGTAAGTTAATATCCACTTATATTAGGTGTATTTTTTTTTCACACAAAAATATTTCATTGATTTGATATTAATCTAAGGATTTGATCCTTTCAAAGGACTTTGTATTAGTTTACATTCCATTGGGACTTATTTTTTGTTACAAACCAATTCAGTTTTATATGGTGTTTATAATTCTCTTTGACATATTATATCATAAATATCCTTATTATAATGATATTATAAGCTTTGATTAATGTTATTCCTCAATTATTTTTATTCAAACATATCTCATTTGCTTATGGACTCTTTAACTAAAATATTATTTTAAATGTTATAAATATTTATTCTTCTAAATCATTCACATCAATGTCGATGTTTTGAAAATGGATATAATGATTTATTTATATGGACATGAATGTATTAAAATTAATATTTCATTGAAATGATTCATAGTGTCATGGGACACATTGATTAAAAGTTCCATTTCTTAAATGTTTTAAATTGTTTTAAAAAAGGGTTGATAAATCATTGATTATGTCAATGTCATGAAAATATATATTGTGATTACAATTTGAAAATTTTATATTTCATTTTTTCTTGTTTTATGTGTTATTAACATATTATTGTTATTGGGCATTGTTTACAAATACAGGTGGTACTGTGATATACCTAGTGCGGGTGAGCCCGAGAGAGCTCTCCAATGCATTAGGTGACAAGACAGAGATATACGATAATGTTTATGATAAAAGATTTATGTAACATATGGTGATGGGTATTCAAAATGTAACTCCCTATATATGTATGAAATCTACAACATAAGTATGATATGGATTCCACAAGTTACCATTATGATTTATGATTTTTATGTGTTATTCATAAATCTTATGATTTCAGTAGGTATGTTAAAGAGATTATGTTTTGTATGTATTGATGAACTAATATTTTCTTCTTTATTTTATAACCCTTACGGGGAATTTTATTTTCATCAAAAAAATTTAAATGTATTTCACAGTGTATAAGGTAGGTTATGTGAATTTAAAAACTCTAGTAGATTTATATCATGAAAATATAAATTGTTTTCTTATAAAAAAATTATTTTATGAAAAAAATCGATACTAAGTAGAAATGTGTACACTGTAATTTTTGAGATTTAATATGATAGTTATGGCATAATTCTCTAAAATAATAAACCTGACAAAAAATTAAATGTGAATTATTAACATATTTCTGGATTATGTAATGTTTAAGTATGGGGCCTTGTAGTCAGTATCAGAGGTCTATTTAGAAAACTTTAGGGATGCAGAGTTTTTATTAGACACTTGGTCTATCATGCTGTTTACTCTTCATGTTAAATCCTTATTTTATTACTTTTTCATGTAAAAAAAAGTTAGTTACAAATGGAAGGAGTATGATATCAAACAACATTATTATCTCTTCCAAATGACATTCTTGTAATAATTATTGTAATGTCATGTTTAGATGATTGTGGAACATTTTATAGGATACAACTCACATGCATGAAGTTGGTTGAGATATCAAACACATCTATTGTACCTCAATATCATCGTGGATCACGTGTTATATTTAATCAAATCCTATTATCACTATATTCACATATTTTAAAAAATGTAAAATTTTTCAAGTCATTTTCACATATTTTACCTTATCACAATATTTTGAGGAATATTATGATTTGAAAAAAAGGAGATGAAGAAGGAGACCCTTGCACAACATATTTATATTATCTTTTAATTTATAGTCTTTTAGCACATACTTATAGTATTTTAAAAAGGAATATGGATTGAAAATTTCAACTCAAACTTAGTCTGACTATTTTATAAAAATAATGTATTATAATATGTTTTGAAATTATATGTTATACATTATTATTTTCCGAAATTAATTTACTGTGAACACCCATATGACCAATGTTTTACAAGGTGTATTTTGATGAAGGAAGAAAATATTTTTTAAAGATATATAAATCATTATTGCAATGCATGGATCTTTTGACTATGTAAAAGAGATGCTAATTAATCAATGTGGGCATCATGATCAAGGTATGGGGTTCTTTATTTTGGGAATTTCATTTTTTTATCATATATAGGTGAAATAAAAAAATTTATGCATATATATACGTTTCATCATTATGATTTTGATGACTTAATGAGTTGGGATAAAAATGATAAGTATACAACCACCAGGGAGGTAAAAATATGTTTCGGTTATGTTGGAGTTTTGTAAAAAAAGACATCCTGTAAGATGGCTGAAAACTTGTCGTGTTTGGAATGGGTATGGGAATCGAACCCACAACCTAAGGGCGATAAGAAAGCATCACCTTCCATTGGCCTACGTGAATTCCCAGTTTATTATGGGTTACTCTTTTAGTTAAATGAATTTATTGATCAAGAATTAGATGATTTTGGGAACCTCAATTTTATCAACTGGATTTCATCTGTATAAGAAAATTATTTGTTCATTATGTTATAAATTTTATTTTGGAATATGTTCTCACTTTTTGGGAAACACTATATGCCTATGGAAAATTAAATACAATGGGATTTTATTTATGGAATAATGGATGAAATTTAATTTTGTAAGAATCTATGTTTTATGGAAATTTGGTTTATTTATGGAAATCATTATCCTATAATAGAGAATACGTGATAAGGTTAATTACACATTCGTACGACACATTAATACAATTTGATGTTATTTGGAGATAAATGTAATGATTTACTATGGAAGACTATGTGGTTAAATCATTTTGAGTTTTGGGTTTCAATCTTAGTTTGGTTTAATTTGAAGATTTTTTAGATGATATTTTTACTGAATTTTATTTGTTGAACATTAGGTATAGTTTTTCGAATATTTGATATTAGGTATAATATTTCTTTATTTAAGGGATTATCATTTTTTGCAATTATTTGTTCTTGAACTATGAATTTTTGTTTTGGTTAATATCTAATGACATGAAAAATATATAGTTCAACTTTTGAGTATTATGTGATTCTCTAGATGTTGATTCTTGCACTCCAGATGTGAAATGTCATCTTGAATACACATCATTTGGATAAAAGATCTTCTTTTGGTAGAATCTTATTAAAGGTTGAAACTCTACATGAAAAGTAAGTATATTCCCTTATGTACACTGTCAATCTCATTAATAAATTCTCCAAATTTATGAAAATGAACATAAATTTAAAAAATTAGTCTTTCTTACATTTCTAACTAGGAATCCAATGAACTTTTAACCTATCACATGTTTTTGATTTTCTGGTAGGTAACTTTCTCTTAATAACATTTTCCATCACTCTCTATCAGAACATGATACTTAGATTCTCATCCATATCAAAGTTTTTATGTAATCCTAGTATTTTTTTATCTCGAGTGACCTTTTTAATTCTATCTCTTTATTTTAATGTGATAGTGTTGTTGATCCTTTTTCTGATGTGTGACTTTTAATGATGTTTCCAAACACTATTTTAAAATTGCGAGGACAAAATTTCTAAAAGGGGGAAGGAAGTAACATCCCAAGTAAACATAGGACAATAAAGTTATATATTTATTAATATTTAATAATTAAATAATATTTTTACATTATAGGGGTTTCTATGTTCGATGGCATACCAGTTATGAAACAACATGTTTCATTGAAATCATACATTTCACACAATGTAATGTAATACTAGAAAATAATAATATAATATTATTTTAAATAGTAGTTAACGCCAAGTCATTGTATGGGAGGAAAGGAACAAAACTAACCATATTATGATTAATGTTGTTTCTTAAATGTTTTTACAATTATCCAATTTAATTAAGAGTCCTAAAACATGAATGAATCTAATTTTAAGCATAAATAGTCTAATATTTTTTTAAAAGGTCGATTTACCTCCTTTTGATAGGGAACCTTATTTACATCTAGTTTTGGCCAATTTTATATGTTATATTTGAAAAAATAAAATTCTTCATTAGAATTTGGAAATCAAAATTTACTTTGGGTAAATTTTTGGTATTTTTCTGATAAAAGTCATTTTATTAATGAATAGTGAAAAATAATGTATCTTAATTCAAACCCGCCTTTTAATATAATTAATTTATATGGATAGATTAACTTTTTAATTGGTTTTAATGTATAATTATATTATCGTTTTAACATTTAATCCAATTTTGTTCATTTTAAGTAATTTCACTTTGAAATTTAACATAATAAAGTGTCAATCATTTGATAGTTATTATTTATTAAATAACACTGTTTTTGTTTTGACAATGACAATTAATTTTATATTAATTAATTAAATATCAATGTTTTGAATTTGTTAAAATAAAAATCATTTTAGAATTTGGAATATCAAATAATTATTAGGCTGAATTTTTTATATTTTTTAGAAAAACATCAATTCTTGATGAATAGTGAAAACACTGAGTAGTAGCTAAAAAACCGACTTTTCCTTTTTATGTAATTTTACCTCTTCTATGAATAGAATTTAGAAACTCCTACATGCATTGTTGTTATTATTAAGTAAAATTTGATTAAATATTATGAAAATTATTTTTTTGGATAATAACTTTTGACTTTTATTTACAGCGGTTAAAGGTAAATAATTTAATTCAAGGTAAAAATAATATTATAATAATATTAAATTACTCTAACAAGGGTCCTAATACTATTTGATGATACATTTCATACCATGGACATATTTTTCTCAATTTTGGGACCCCATGGTTCCACTTAAGAGTGATAATGACACTTTATATTAATTAATTTAGAGTAATGACACAAACATACATCTTTTAGTAAATAAATTATTACATGGTGTTATATAAGTTATCTATTTATATATACATATTTATCTTAAATATAAAATTATTTCCTACATCATGGTATTTTTTTATAATATTTACACATCAAACAAATTAAATTTTTTATGAAACAATAATGATGTCATGTTTACCTCATTAATGAGTGATTTAAATAAATAAGATTATAAAAATTAAAACAATATCCAAAACCTATAAAATTATTATTGGAAGATTTTATTTCAAACAATAGTTATCTTATATTCTAATTTAATGTGTTTTGAATCACTATCATCCAATAATCATTATATAATAAAATAATATTGTCAAACTTTCCTAAAGAGCCCTTCCTCCCTCTTATAAAAAACTTTCATCTCTATGCCATTACTCACACCTCTAATGCACCATGGATCATCCAAACTCTACCCAATTAATCTTCCATGATCCCTCTCTTACACCTAAAAGCATTAAATTAAGTATAAAATACTTCAATAAATCCATTTGGTTCAATCCAACCGGAGTTACCCGATTTATAGGTAAGGTATTCTCTTAAGTTATTATTTTTATTTTACTTATCCAACCCCCACTAATTTTTTTATTATATTATGATATAAAAAAAATTATCCTCAATATACAAGGTTGTTTTTATTATAAATATTATAACTACACTTACACACACCTCCGCCTAATGGGTAATGATCGTACTGTTTCAATGGACGATGAACTACTACCTCACGAAATGATGATTGCCCAATCATCTCCTACGACCTCTTATGGTGGCCATTAAGATAGAACTGTATTTACATGTGATGTATATTATATTTATATTTTCTTAATTCCTCTTTTTTTTTATTTATATCATACAATTATGGTTTCCATAATGGCCAAATGCGATAATTTCGTTTGAGTAAGTATGGACTACCGCCCCCTCAATGTGGTATGATTCCTTTATTCTATATGTGGAACATATTAATGAAGGAGTTAATTAAATGAAATTAAATATATATTATATTTTATTTATAATATAATTATGTTTTATTATTTTTACATTCCTTTAAATAAAAAATAGGAATTAATGTTGCGTTTATGCATATGTACGACTTAACATCTCAATGAATGGGGCGTTACATTTCTTAAATAAAAATGATATAGAATATTATATATATATATAATAGATATATAAAATATATATGATATATAAATCATGAATATCATTTTGGAGATAATGGACCTCTTACTACATGGTCATAATATATTTATAACGAGTTCATTTTTTACTAAAGTTCCGAACATCGACAAAATGTACTATATGAACTAAAATAATTAACTAATCATTAAAAAAAGGTATTAAGTTACATAAAATGAATAGTAATATTTAAAAATGGTTCTAATGAATTATAAATTAACATATGTTTTTTATTCGTAATTAACACGAAACATACGAGTGAAGTCAGACACGAGGTAAGGGGTTTCTTATCTCACTTTTAATTCCACGAGATTTCGATTGTTGGCCACTTATTTATTTCATGTGGAGTATTGTGTACTTCTATTTTATATATATTATCATTATTTTTTTTTATATTTATGTAATTGTTTTATTAATTTTTTGGTTATTAACTTTTGGTCATACGAATCGAATGATTACAATGTGGAAAGGGGTTTTCATATCACATTTTATTCTCATGAGATTCATGCTATATTTGCAACTATTTCCTTTTGTGTGGTGTATGTACATCCCATGATTGTTTTCTATGTGTAATTTAATTTAATTAATGTGAATTGACGTATTAGTTGTATGATCATTCTATAATGAGGTGTTTGTTTTGTATGTTTCCAAATCAGTAAGGGAACCTTTCACCATACTATTTTAGTAAAATACTTCTTTTATGTCGGGTATTTTAACTGCGATATTATTATGATGGGATATGTTCTTATATACACTTATTTCTGTAAATTTCAAGTCCATGTGATGAAAGACAATTTTCTCTCTCATTAAATCTTTTTTTTGAATTTTAAAGCGACACTGTTATGTTGTCGAGTTTTTGTATGAGAACTTAATAAACCATTTTCAATTATTTTGGTTGAACATCCAATTATTGATTATGTCTTGCTATGAATATGTGTGAATGACCTCAGATTGTTTTAAACTTAATATCCACATATATAGGGTGTATTCCTATTCATCACACATAATTATGTCATTGATTTGTTCTTAATCTAAGGATATAATCTTTTTAGTGGTCTTTGTCTCAATTTCCATTTCATTTTGACTTATTTGTTGTTATACGGAAATTTAATTTTATATTGTGTTTATACTCCCCTTTGAAATATTATATCATGATTATCCTTATTCTCATGATATTATAATCTTTGATTAATGTTATTCCTTAATTATTTGTGTTCAAGAGTATCTCATTTGGTTAGGAACTCTTAAACTATAATAGAATTTTAAATGTTATAAAGATTTATTCATATAAATCGTTAACAGTAAATTCGATGTTTTAAAAATGGTTTTAAGGATTTATTTATATTGAAATGAATGTTTGGAAATATATTTTTTTCAAATTATTAAATGTGGTATGGGAAACATTGATTAAAAAATCAATTTATCAAATGATTTTAGAGGTTTTAAAAATGGTTTGATAAAGAAATGATTATGTTAATATTTTGAAAAGATATATTGTGATTGGAATGTGGAAATGTTATCCTTCGATTATGGTTTTTTATTTGTTATTAATGTTTTATGGTTATTGGGAATTGTTTATGTATATGGGTGGTTCCATGATAAACCTAGGGCAGGTGAGCTCTAAATAGCTCTCTAATGCATTAGGGTAACATTGATGAGGTAAATTAATAATAATTATTCTAATAGATTTAGTTAATATACTGTGATGGGTATTCCAAATGTATCTCCATACGTAGTTGTGATGGCTACGATGTATGTATGTTATGGATTCCACAAGATACCTTTATGATTTATGATTTCTATGGGTTATTCATAAATCATATGACTTCATGAGGTATGATAAATAGATTATGATTTGCATGTATTGATGAACTAGTGTTTTCATCATTATTTTATATCCCTTATTGAGTTTTTTATGCTCATGACATGTTTTTGAAATGTTATTCATAGGGTAAAAGGAAGGGCAAGAAAAAAAAGGATAAGTCAAGAAGATTTATATCAAGAAAAAAATTATTGATTTCTTTTAAGAATGTTTATTTTATGAAAAAATGGACACTCAGTAGAAGATTCTATATTGTAATTTATGAGATGTAATGTAATATATATGGAATAATTTTCTAAAACTCTAAACAAGAAAAGATCCCCAATGTAAATAATTAACATAATTCAAAAAAAATTACTGTTTAAGGTCGTGGCCTTATATTATAGGTATGAAAAAATAATTAAACTATGATATAAATATATATTATCTAATCAACATATAAATTATTATTAAATAAAAAAATTTGTTTTAATAAAAAAACATTCTTCTTAAAAAAATATATTTTCTGAACAAATGTTTTACTGATATTTCTGAGAAAATATTGTAATTAGTTTTGCCTTAATTTATTAATTTTTTTAAAAAATTAATAATTTCTTGAATTTGAATAATTTTATTAACTTACAGTCAACTAATTGTATTTATTTAAATAGTATTTCTTTGTCATTGAATAGTCAAAAACCAAATTTTGGTGAAATTTTCCTTAATTTATAATAAATTATGTCATTTAAAAAAAATTGTTATAATAAGTATATTTATTACTAAAATCATAATTATTCATCTATATTTAATAAATAAAATAATTTTTAAATACTATTTATAATGTTATTTAATATAAAATTATTATTAGGGATAATTTTTTTAAAAAATAAATTTAATATGCATAATGATTCTCTATTTTAATTTATTAATATATTCTCTAATGATGAATTATTTAAATTAAATATTCATATATATTTATATTATATCTATAAATATGATTTTTAATTTATAAAATTATAATTACTCGTTATATTGTTAATATAAGATCATCATACGCTTGAAAAATGAATTTCATGGAATCCTATTTTTGAAACACATCCTCCAGTTTAATTATAAAATAATTTATTCGCATTACATGAATATAATCTAATAAAATTATATAAATAGTTATTATTATATTAATTATTCATATAAAAAAATTTAAACTTTTTTTTTGTGAAAATAAATAGTAAATGAAGAAAAAATATGTTACCATCGTAAATGTTCAAATTGGTTTATCAACGGTAATAATAATGTGGTAAATAGAATAAAATGTTTAAATATTATTTATTTTTAAAATTTTGAGGTTTTTTAAGACATATATATCCTTCTCTTCTTTACTTTTAATCTTTTTTGTCACTTTTCATGAGTTTTTCTTATCTTTATTGAACACATCTATGTATGTAATAGAATGTTACTCCTCAGATATAAATGGGAACTTGCAATCCTATTCAATACAAACTTACTATATAGACTATTTAAAACAGGACCAAACCTAATCCATTAATTAATTCCATTACCACACTATATAGGAAATTTTTATTATAACTAAAATATATGTAGGATTTTAGTAATCTCTAACTATGGTTGTCTTGAAATACGGTATTGATCGTAATTAGACATCTTTTTTTATTTCATCATTCAAATCCAAAAAATATTTATTAATCCCTTAAATATATTAAAAAATTATATGGAGTATTATATTATTTCATTATGTTAATGGAAATAAATAAACCATTATCCACTTCCATAAAATGGTAAATTAAACCATATATACGGTTTACGGAGGATTGCCACCTCACAAAAGAATGTAATTTGATTTCCATTGAATCCAATCAAGGATTACTATGATGATAAATTTTATTTAATTATTATATATCAATGAATTATAAATCATTATTTAAAATTAATATATCATATTACTTCTCACATTATTAACTTTGGAAAAATTATAATGTTGTTTGTGTGTATAGTATATTACCACTTCATGAAGCGATGTGATTCATTTTTTATAAATGGATATATTTGATATATATAACTGTATTGAAAAATTTAATGTCATATTTATTATATATGTTTCATTAATGACTAATAAAACAACTCTTACCTTATTTATATTATGATTTTTTAAAAAATTGATTCATTACGGATGCACACGTATTAACTACCCTTTCCATGATTGTAATGTAATTGGGTTTTAATTAAATTACTAAATGATTATTTTTTTAATTATAATATATTCAGAAAAAATATAATTATTTCATTATTATTACTCAATCGATGAAGAATTAATAATCAATTTTTCCATAGTGGAACCGACATAGTGGTTTTGGATATATAAATAATATATCATCCTAATGTCAAACACAAACCTAAATGATTAGATAAATAAATATAACATGCTAATATATCAAATAACAATATTAATAATCATTATAATGATTAATAATCAAGAAAATAATTAAACTAATTTTTTGTTTATGGATTATAAATAATTCACAAGATAAATGAGGCTCATGGAAATTGATTTCTATAAACCACCTGAAGCATTGGGTTATGACCATTCTTATGAAAACACATATTATGTTTATCTTTAATCTTATGCGATGATTTTAAATTCTCAAAATATGTATCATACATATATATTCATACCATATTGTCCATTATGATAATTTTTTAATACATAGATTATGTTCAATTATCAAATTCCATTTTTTAGAAAGAACACATGATTGTGATATCATTATGGATTGTGAAACCTGTTTTATATCTATGGCTAATTCGTATGTATATTATTGACTTCCTTATGTGTAACAAAAATTTTTGTAGCTAAAATAAATTTTCTGGCTGGAATTTGAAATATATTACCCTCCATTACATTGGTAACAAAGTAGTTGCATGATGTTTCATGTATTCAATAATGGAATGAACATAATCTATTATTGTTCTCTTCTCAACATTACAAGTTCTGTTGGTGATTATCATTGACTTATGTTTATATCATTTTTTCTGTTTCTACAATCTTTTAAATGCTATAATTATCTTGTTGTGAAATTTATTTTATATGATGCTTCTTTTTTATTACTTATGCACCTTCTCAATTTTTCATTCATGTTATACCTTTGAATCACAAGATATGATTCCTATAATTTTATCCCTTAATCATATTATTTACTCAATCCAATCACTCTTTTATTCTCTAGGTTATCCAATAAATATTTAGGATCTCAAATTGAATAAAAATGTTATTT
Source organism: Viscum album (assembly GCA_963277665.1). Taxonomy (NCBI): domain Eukaryota; kingdom Viridiplantae; phylum Streptophyta; class Magnoliopsida; order Santalales; family Viscaceae; genus Viscum; species Viscum album. The sequence continues at coordinate 1,251,426,778 of OY728157.1, read as the reverse complement.
ATTTATAACAAAAAAGGGACACTATTTTTTATTATGGTTTTGATGTAATAAGAACGTAATATTCTAAATATACTATGAATTTTTAATTATTTTCTTATGTTAACAAGTATTCATGTGAAAAATTTAGCATTATATTTTTAAATTTTAAAATTTCACTACAGTTGGAATCAGATTTAATTTTTAGTTATCCTTAAGAAACTATGATGATAAAAAATTATTGGAACACCCGTAAATATATTTAACAATAATGATATATATTTGAAAATATCAAATTTTTTGGTGAAATATAGTTACTGTGGTTTAAAAAAACAATTCCATGTTTAGATGATACATTTGGATGCGGATCCCTCGTTGATATACTTAGGGGTAATATACCTAAAAAGTGTGAAATAATCTAAACTCAATTATATACTACTCATGATTATGAGATGTGGTACTCACCATAAATGATAGATACAAGGGGTATAATGTTGTAAATTTATATTTTCTTTATGATCCTTTATGATGGGAATTAAAATTATAAAAATATTTTACATTTGGAAATAGATCATGGATAAATTAGGATAATCCATAAAATCCATTGGTTTTGAAAAATAAGTTATTTTTATAATACAATTATTTGAAATTTTTTTCATCTATATGAATTTAATATTTTAAATATATATCCCAAAGCCTCCATTTTTTATTAAATGTATAGAAAAATAATTAAATAAGTCATCTATTAATGTGATGGCATGTGTTATGGCTTCCCAAATGAGATGCCCATCCAGATGGAAGCATGTGTCTTGAATATCATTATTATAGTTACATGGATAACCTAACTTTTGTATTGAATCATTGATAATGTGGAATGATATAATACCCCCTATTAAAGTGTAATTTTTATTTGAAACCATAATGAAACTAGGGACTCCATCATTTAGTGTATCTTATGATCATTTGATTCGGTAAAAATGATCAAATCCACTGAAAATATATTATTTATCCATAAATTCTTGATGTAAAGAAATATTATGATATTTATTTATCATGTCAAGGTATAATTCGATCAATGGAGTACATTGGTCTAGAAAACAATTCCTGAGTATGAGAATATAGTGATGGTGAGGAAGGAACACTGGAAAATATCATTCAAAAAATATTTTACTCAAGCATTCAAAATTAAAATTAATAGGGATATCATTATCCAAATGAAAAATTATGATGAAACCATCGAGGATTATGAATGAAACATCACAAGACACACATGATACATCATTTTATGTATCATATCCCAAACGATATATTTTACTACTTATTTTCTTGCTAAATCCAAGTCTATAATATTATTTAGTAATTGGATAATCTGACTACTAAAGTGATATTTTATGATGTCCCCTCAAAGTCAAAATTTAAAACATTGAATCTATTGTTTATTATAATGATTATAAGATGAGAATATAGTTTATTTTATAGGTAAAATAGATAAATATAATGGTGTAATTAAATTAATATATCATACTTACAAAAATATTGGGAATAAAAATTCAATAAATTTATTAAATGGGGGCCTGAAGGGATTTTTGTGTGGGAAATAATAGAACATATCTAGTAATTTCCAATGTAATATATCTACCAATTTGATGGAATAATAGATTTTTACATCCAACCCTTATTATATTTTCAAAATGTTCAACTACATGGAACAATGATACTATGTGAACCAATGAATGATACTAAACATTTCCAACAAATAACAATGAGAATAAGATCGATGACTAAGAGATAACAGGTCAGATAATTCCATCACAACAACATAGGTGGATCATGACAATTAATAAGTGATATGTAATATAATTATTCATTCAATTATATAGAAGGTAATTTTGAATTCTGGTTCAACATAATCATTCATAAGAAACATGTTTGGTAAAATTATTCTAGTACAACCTAAATACATATATATTTATTTATATATAAAGATCATGGACTAGTCAAATAATACATCCTTAGCATATAACTTATACCCTATCCTTATTTTTGGGTCTAATATCCTTAAAACCCATAAGAAACCCACATTATTTGTTTTGAATGAAACTTTTTCATTGTTTGGATTCACTAATATATGTAAAATATAAAATTCTAAGGTAGGGAAATCTTTTATTGAATCGTGAAAATCCAATTGATTCTATACATGTGAAAAGTGGATAATGAATCTTATTTGTTATATTCCTACAAAGAATTGATATTATTTCCGTCAATGTATGAATATATTTCTCAAATTATTGAGGCTAATAAATAGATAATTATTGATGGAATTACCATTGTGAGTGATTACATAATTATATTTCTTCCCTAGATTCCATGGGTTCCTCCTAGTTGATATATTTACTTTTTAATCAATCTTATTCCAAGATCATTACTAATATCCAGGACTCCCCATAGAATAACTATTTTGGATCATAATGTAAGGAAGAAGAAATTTATATTATATATATATATATGATTTATATGCTCATATGCTTCATCATCAGTGCTCTAGTTCATTTTGTAATGTGACAGTATTCGTCATTTATGCTATAAAGTAATTATGATGAGAACAAAAAAATCATGATAAAAGAAAAATATCCCCATATATATATAGATGAAATATTTCATCGACAACATGGGGCTGACTATTTCCCTAACGCCGACTTCAAATATTATACCACCAAATATGGGTGTAAAAGGAAGATATTCACCAAGATGACATTCAAAAATGTTATTTACACTATGAGTTCATTATCACGACATTAATACTTATTAATGCTCTTGTAATTTTTTTGGAAATGAAAAACAGAGCCATTAGATAATTAATTAGGATGTTTAGGATATTATGTATATGGGTTATTAGGATATACTCTGAAAGTATGGGGATGAATGTGGAACATTTGAGTACAATACTAAAGGAATTTCAAAAATAGATTTTAATGAAATATATATAAAATGAGAGTATGGTATGAATTAATTTTCATTCCAAGGGAACATTATCAAATATGAAGGTTTATATATTGCCATTAATAATAAATATTTTATCATGAAGCAGACCAAGAAATAATTTAAAATAGTAATTCAAAGTTTTTATATATTATTTAGGTATTATTGATTATTTTTATTAAGTTATCACAATTTTTGAACCTTATAGAATATATAACATGGAAGGTATTAATGTTTTTTAGACATGTGAATGTGAAGATAGAATTAAGAAATTTAAAATAAGGATTATAATTTCATTTGTTTTCATTCTACACAATTATGGTTACCTTTTTGTATACAAAAAATGTTGATATATGGTTTTGGGTTGTTTACTAATGTATAACTTTAATGTGATAGGATAAGAATTACAGAAGTTGAAATTTTATGATGAGAACTATCCCAAACATTCTCAAAAGAATTATGCTGTGACCATTTCATTGATGATATAAAAACATTATCTATATCAAGATAATAATAAAAAATATATTTTTCCTAAGATCAATAAATATATATTGATTTGTAATGAGATTAACATGCACTAGTGAAGATGGTTAGAGCTAAAAATAGTTTATGACTACCCAATCCATTATTATCATATAACTATAGACATAGTGGTAGATTATCTATATAGAAATCATCATTATATTTATTAAATGATGAGAGTTTAAAATGATAAATTTTTATATATTTTTAGTGATATATATGCGAATGATAAAAATATTGTCATCCCACATTTTTAAAATAACAACTCAACCATTAATTATTGAGATGATGAAGGAGGCCCAAAAAGGATGAGGTGGAATATAAAAAAGGTAGAATTTATTTTTTTGGTAAACATTAATAAATATGTATAAATGGTTTGAAACATGTTTATGTGTACCATAAAATATGGTTCTGAATATAGAGATTCTTGATGATGTGAATAACTTCTTCTTATTTATTCATACAAGAATCACTAAGATGTTATGATATATAATGAAAAATATTTCATGGAGTTACCTGAAAAATGAGATATTAGAAATTTTATTTCCTTTCAAGGAATTAGAACATGTAAAGGATAATTGACAGAAGACTAAAGATGAAATCGAACTATTTAATATAATTTTATGGAAATGTGAAACCATAACCTTGTATTTTGTTGTAGAAAATACCATGAATCAAAAAAGAAATAATTATATCTTGAGGGGTAGTCGATCATAATAAATTTTTTGAAAATTTAAAAGTAACCATTGAATAATTATCTACTAAAAATGATATTTTATATATTAGATTTGTGGTAATATTCCCTATAGTTACACTCTCCATTGTATTAGATATAAATATGAGGTTTATCTCATGGTTCAATAGAATCACACCACATTAGTTTCATACAATTATCTCCAATAGTTCTTCTTATAACCCTTATAATGGTGTCCAAACAATAGGATATTCTGGTATTATATTAACAGTATTTTAAAGGATGTCTGGATAAAAACCTTACACAAATAGAGTTCTCATATAATAGCAACTTCTATTCTATACTTCAAATGCCAAATTATGAGGCTTTGAATGGGAAGCTGTGTCAGACTCTTACATGTTGGGACAATTCTTGGTAGTGAAAGACAATGGGATTAGGTATTTTCTAAGAGATTATAGGGAAGGATAAAACCATCTTGTGTCATATAAAATCAGAACAATGTTGGGAAAAATATATACAATCATTAATGAGACCTGAATTATGAGGTAAGGGATTATGATTTCCTCTGTATTTTATCGTAGAAGAATTTCTTGTGGTCTGTGAATAATGGAAATATTATTTCAAGATGCATAATCCCCTGATATCCTTAGCCACATTAGAGTGGTGTCAATTGACAATCACTTCAACTAACCAATCACATGTATATGATGTGTCATTTGTATCCCTCTTGAGTAAGTACATACCAAAATGCTCAATTGTACTGAATCAAGAGCAAATAATGTTAGAGAAGAGCCACTTTTGGATGATTTCCAAATAAATATCTTTGTTTGAAGTAAAAATTTTATACGAAATAAAACAAATTAAATTGTAAATGTGTTTTTTAAAAACCTCATGTTTATGATAGTAATGTTGAATGTAGAATAGGATATGAAGAAGAAATAACCACATCAATTTTAAAAATATTGTGTAATATAAAATAGTATATGTGATATAATATGAGGAGGGAGAGGGAGGAGGATAATGTAACTGCATTAGTTTTTAAATTTTAAAACAATGTTCTATATAAAAATATAGACACAACACTAAATCCAAATCAAAATTGATTTTTAAATATAAAAAATTATAACCTGCATATTATATTTATGAGGATTTGTAACAACCCATGTATTTAAATAATATTTTTTCTGATTTCGATTAATACATATAAATATGATATAAATTTTATGATAAATGGGATTCTTTTTTCATAGTGTAGCCAGCACGGAACAACGGGTTTCTTTGAAATCGTTTTTTACTCACAACGTTGAGTTATACCACAAAATAATAACAATATATTATTATTTTAAATGGTAGTTAATGACTTGTTGATTTAATGATAGTAATTAATAGAACTTACCATATTATTATTAAACATATATTTTATTTGTCTTTATATTTATCCAATAAATTTTATAGTCTTAAAATAACAATGATTCTGATTTTAAGCATGAAATTCTCTATTTTTCTTAAAAAAGTCGATTTACCGCCTTTTGATATAGAAAAATTTTTAAGTCTAGCTTTTTTCACATATATATGTTCAATTAAACATAATAAACATATAATTTAGAATTGGGACATAAAAATTTACTTTTGGTAAATTTTTGGAATTTTTTTGATAATGATCATTTTTTAATTAATAGTGACAAATAGTGCATTTTAAGTCAACACATTCGTTTTATCTAATATATATATGACTATAAAGTACTTTTAAATGGTTTTAATGTTTAATTAGAATATATGTTTATCATTTAATCCAATTATGTTCATTGGATATAATCTCACTATGAAATTGGACATAAACACGTATCAATCATTTGGTTGTTTTTAATTCTAAAAAACTCACTTTTTAGTTTTGACTACAAAAATTAATTTTAAAATAAATTCTGAAACTTATGTATTTAGAAATTTTGATGAATGGATTCCATATTAATAATAATTGGATACAACTTGTTTGAATGGGTTTTATTTATTTTTATATCATATAAATAGAGACATTAGTAAATATTTTATTTACCACGGTTAAATGGTATATCTGGTAAATAAGGGTAAAAATGAAATTTTAATAAAAATAAATTATGTTAAAAAATGTTCCAATCCTATTAAATGAGATATTTATTACCATGGTAATACTTGGGTCTATTTTAAGACCCTATGGAGCCACTTATGTGTCATGATGACATTTAATTACTTTAATTTAATGTTAAGGAAAGTATAATCTAAACATGTATAATTTACTAAAACAATTTCTATATGGTGATATATAAGTACTATCTTCGAAAAAAATAGCTATTAGAAATATAATACGATTTCATATATCATGGTATTTTATTTATAAATTTTAGACATCAAATAAATAAATTTATTAATGACACAATGGTGAAGTAGTGACTACTTTATTAATGAATGATTTAAATAAATGAGATTATAAATATTGAAAGAAATTTATTTTTTATCTTTTTGTTAAATAAAATAATTTTAGCGATTAATATGACTTTTTATGTTTTAGGTAATTCTGTTTATTAGAAACAGTAATATTTTTATAGATTTTAAAAAAATTCATGATTTGGATAGTATAAAATTTAACATAAATGAGTTTATAAATAAATGAATATTTTATTAAATGATATAGTAGTCTAAAAATCTAATATTCCCCCATATGAAATATATGATTTTAAATATTTCATTAATGATCCATTTTTTTTCTCTTGTAATTTTATTGTAAATATAGAAACCATATATTTTTTATATACAAGAATACATGTTAAAAGTTAAATTAGTCAAAAAAGGGTTAAAACTAAAAGATAACATCAATTTTATTCCTTAAACAAAAAAAATACATTGGTTGAGAGAATTTAGACCCATGATCATATCATATTTTAAATATATCACATGGTGTTATTAGAATTTAAAAAATAATAATAATAAAATAATATTTTCCAACATTCCAAATGTTCACATCCTCCCTCTATATAAAAGGAAACCACACCTAACCATTACTCAAACCTATAAAGAACCCTTTCCTCATCCAACCTCTACCTAAATAAACTCCGAACATACCTCTCATCCTCTTAGAAGATTTAATATTTGAAGAAGGAAATAATGATGGCCTTTTAGCATAAATCCAAATGAGTTACTAGATTTGAGTTAATGTCTTCTCTCATGATTCATTCAATTATTTTCCTTATCCATCCCCCTAAAATCTCTATATTAAATTAATTGATGACAGAACATATTTATTAAAAATACTAGGTTTTTGTTGTGATAAGGCTTATAACTACACTTACACGTGCCTCCTTCTAATTGGTATAGAAGATATTGTTTCTCTGGAAGAAAAACAGCTGCATCACGGAATGATGATTGTTCAATCATCTCCTACCACATTTTGTGGTCACCATAATGATGGAAATATAATTATTTATGATATATATGATATTTATTTAAACTATATTCTTCTATAATTCTAATTTTTAACATACCATTATACTTTCATTTTGTATACATACAATAATTTCTTTTGAGGAAGAGTGGACTATCACCCCCTCAATGTTATATGACTCGTTCAAGAAATACATTAAACGTATAAAGAATTGAATTAATGAATATATATATATATATAATATATAAAATAAATATTATAATGTAATTAAAATATACCTATTTATCATTTTGTTTTCGTCACATTAAATATGAAAAATAAATGACATTAGCATACATACAGCTTACCTTCTCCATGATCGATGCATTACATTTCTTATATCCAAATGCTATGAATTATTAAAGATATATATACAAGATATAAATGAAATATATAACATCTAAATAATTAATATCATTCTCTATATAATATAATTTTTACAAAATGTACTATTTTTAATTAAAACAAATTTATTTTTTACTCAAGTTTTGAACATGGAAGAAATGTCTGATATGAACTCAAATAGTTAACTAATTTTTATAGTAAAGGAATAAGTGATATAAAAGGAATAATAAACATTAATAGGTTCCTAATCTAGTATAAATTTACTTATGTTTAATATTCAAGAAATTAATGAAGGAACGAGCTTATAATTATTGATTAGGTTAGAAAAAGATTTTTAGAGAAATTTATTTTGATATGTTATCTAGAATTTATCCTTGATTTATGTGAACATATAGTTAATTCACATAATTTTTCTATTTTAATTACAAATGATCTCTTTAAGGTACTTCATATAAATCTTCATTCATTGAGGAATATTTTGATTTATACACAAATTTATTTTATATAGTTTATAAACGGCTCTGACTATTAATTTAATTTGAAGGGAATATTTTTTCTACGTAGATTTTCACTAAAAGATAAAGAAAATGTTTCTTTATAATGTACGTGGTGACAATGTCCTTTTCATAATCGTGAGAATTAATTGATATTTAGCTTCTCAATAAGTGGTGATGTTTTAAATGGAAAATAAATACCATATACCCATTTTAAATATATTGGTAATGAAAATGGTTTTAAAATTGGAATTATTATTTCAATATATTAAAATTATTTCGTGTGATTTTCAATGAATGTTTAGGATTTAAATGTTTATATTTTCATGATTTTATGTGTGGTGATTATATAATGGTACTTGGACATTTGATAGGTTGTTACATGATAAACCAAATAACGGGTGGTTCCACGATAAAACAATGATGGGTGGTTACGTGATAACAACAAACTCATTTGTTATAGAAGTATGCCATATAGCTATTCCAATTAGTGATATGTATGGAATTCGACCGTATGATTATTCCATTTAATTATATTTATGTCCCAAGTTACCTTTATTGGTTATATATTCCATTCGGTGGGATTGTGGAAATATTTTTGTTAAAAAATGGGTAATTAATGAACTTATATACATTGAAGTGTTTTTACTAATTCTTAAAGGTGAAAAGTATTAGTATATAATAAATTATTGATGGTTTTTATCTGATTAATAACTAATGGTTTTCTTTATCTATGTACCCCATGAAATTTTTATGCTCATACAATGTTTTGAAATCTTTTCTATACGACATAAAGTATGATATAATCAAGGATGGGATCATGGAAATATTATTCAGTTAAAACAAGAAACAATTTCATGTTTTATAATAGTGTTCTAATTATATAAAAAATGGACAGTGAGTTGATGTGTCTACATGTAATATTCAAGATTTTATTTATAATTTATGAACTAATTATATAAATCTCTAAACATAAAAAGATCCTCAATTTAAATTATTAACTTATTTCCAGATTATGTAATGGTTAAGACCATGTCTTTATAATAGGTATCAAAAAAAGGTTTAGACGCCATTATGGATAATGAGTTATTGTAAACACATGGTTAGTCTATATGTATGTTATTTTAGTTAAATAATATTATTAAAACTTTTTAAGATAAAGGAATTTCAGTTTAAAAATGGAATGAGGAGGATTTCAAACAACCTTCATATCTCTTCATAATGGCATGCTTGTAATAATTATTGCCAATTAATGTTCAGATGATTTTGAATCTTCTTATAGCATAAAACTCCCTTGAAATCAGCTATTTTAGATATCAAATACCTCCATTATACCTTGATATCATCAAGGATCATGGGTTGTATTTACTGAAATCATATTTTTTCAATATTATAATCTTTTTAGGAATAGTAAATATTATCAAATAATTTTCAAATATATTACCTTATAATAAGATTTTGAAGAATATTATGATTAAAAAAAAGTGCGGAAGAAGGATACCCTCAAACAACCTATTTATATTTTCTTTTATAATATAGTCTCTCAGCATAAACATATGGTATTTTAAAAGGACCATTTATTGAATGTTTCAACTCAATCTCAATTTGCTTGTTTTATAAAAATCATGTTTTATCAGATGTTTTTGAAATTGAATGTCTAGATTGATTTTTTTTCAAAAACTCTTTTTTACAAGAACCTATTTGACATATGTTGTACAAGGTGTTTTTGGATGAAGGAATAAAATTATTTTTAAGGATCTCCAAATCATTGTTGCAATTTATGGATCTTCTAGCTATGTGATCAAGATAACGATGAAACCATGTGAACACCATGATAAATATATTATGTTTCTACAATTAAAAATAGTTTTATTTTATCATATGGAGGTGAAATAAAAATATGGAAATATATATAGGACTTCATTAATTTGTTCAGGTCTTAATGTGTTGGGGTGAAAATGATAGGTATAAGAAAACCATTGAGGTTAAAATTTGTTAAATTTTTATAATTTTTTCCAATAAGTATGACTTGTAAGATGGGTGAAAACCGGTAATGTTTGGAAATGCTGAATGAATCAAACTCACACAGAAGGGATACAAGTGTGCCTCCCCTACCACTTTTATATGAGAAGTCCCTGGTTTGTATGACTTATTCTGTTTATATAAGTGAATTTATTAGTCATGAATAATTTAATTTGGGATTTTTTTTAAATTAGATATGATTGGAATATCAATATAATTAGGTGATTAATTGATAATGGATAATTTGGAAGAAGTTTTCTCTTTTCAGAACATTATATTTCCAAGGAAAATAGAATACATTGTTATTTCAATTGAGGAGTAATGGTGGAATTTTATATTGGAAAAATCTATGTTTTAATTATAGACATATATAATTTTAGGACATTTATTAAAATGATTAATCTATCTTGGAGAATGGGTGATTATGATAATTACTTTTTGTATGGGACTTTAATAGAAGTCAATGTTATTTAGAGATAAATGTTAAGATTCACCATGGAAGAGTAAGTGAAAAAATGTTACTGGGTTCTGGGAGACAATATTAGTTTCAATTATTTGGAAGATTATTAAGGACAATTTTTCTATTCAATGGTATTTGTATAACTTTGGGTATTGTTAGTTGAATTTTGGAGATTAAGAGTTGTATTTTTTCATAAAGGTTTATCCTTTTGTGTATTATATGATCTCATACTAACCATTTTGGTTTTGGATAATGAGTAAAGATATGGGAAATATATATTCCATCTTTTGGGGATTATGTGATTCTTTAGAAGTTGATTCAAGCTCTTTAGATATGACCAAGTGAAATTGAATACTCATCATTTGGAAAAAAGATGATTTTGTGTTAGAAATTTAGTAAAGGATGAAGGACTACACGACAGGTATATTTCCTTATATTCATAGATATTCTAATAAATAAATTCTCCAACCATAGGAAATGGAAATTAAAAAAATTTCTATTGTACATTTACTTTTCCTAATGGGGAATCAAATACTGTTTAACCTATTATAAGTTTTTTGTTTTCTTGTGGTTAATGTTATCATAATCATATTTTTTTATCACTCTCCATCAGAAACAGACACATAGTTTCTCTTCCATATACATGTTTTCCTACATATAATCCTATTATGTATTATATTGGGTGATCTTTTTACTTCTCTTTATTTTGTTTAATGTGATAGTTTTATTGACTCTTTCTTTTGATGTGGGGATTTTAATGAAATTTTCAAGGCCAATTTTAAATCTATGAGGACACAATTTTCAAAATGTGGGAAGGATGTAAAAAACCATGTATATATATAATAATAATTTTTGATTTCAACTAATAATTATGAGTTAAATATTAATTTTTTTCTAAATAGGATTATTTCTCTGATAGCGTACTCAACATGTAAAAATGAATTTCTTTGAAATCTTATGTAGCACACAAAATTGAGTTATACTGAAAAATAATATAAAAATATTATTATTTTAAATTGTATTAATGAATACATGATATAATGATTGGAATGAATAGAACCAACCATATTATGTTTACAAGTTTCTCTTAAAAGTATTTACATTTATCCAATAAATCATAGAGTCTTAAAATAAGAATGAATCTAATTTTAAAAATGAAATACTCTAATATTATTTAAACAATTGATTTACTATCATATGATAGAGAAACCTTTTTAAATCTAGTTTTTTCTATTTTAAATGTTTTCATTGAAAATGTAAACTTCTTATTTAGAATATGGACATCAAAATTTATTTTGGGTAAACTTTTGTTATTTTTATTATAATGTTCATTTTTTTTAATGAATAGTAAAAAATACTACATTATAATTCAAATCTTTCTTTTCATATAATTAATTTATATGATTACTAAGTATTTTAAATTATTTTAAAATGTAATTATATTATATTTTTATCATGTAATACAATCATGGTCTTTTTATGAAATTTCACTACGAAATTGGATATAAATTCATGTCAATCTTTTGGTAGTTTTTATTTCATAGAAACACGCTTGTTGGTTTTGACAATAGAAATTAATATTAAATACATTTCCAAAAATTTTATGTTTTAATACAAAATAATGAATCCTATATTATTAATAAAGATATCCAAATTGTATAAATACGTATCTTTTAGTTTTAGACTTATGAATAGTAACTTCAGTAAATAGTTTATTTACTATGCTTAAAAGATAGATATGGTAAATAACGGTAAATAATAATATCATAATATTATTTAATTACCCTAAAAACTTCCAAACCCTATTAAATGAGATATTTCTGATCATGTTCATCTATGGGTCGATTTTAGGACCCCATGGTACTAATTTTGTGTGAAAATGACATTTACTTACTTTAAATTTAATGTCAAGGAAAACATAACCTGAACATGTATCAATTACTAAAAACACTATAGGGGGTCATATAAGTGACCTATTCCACTATAAATAGTATTTAAAGAGATACAAATATTTTCTACATCATGGTAATTTATTATCAATTTTTATATATCAAATAAATAAATTTATTTATGACACAATGGTGAAGTAGAGATTAACTTATTAATGAATGATTTTAATAAATGAGATGATAAATATAAACATAAATTCATTTTTACAGTTTTTATTCCATAGAAGAGTTTTAGGGATTATTATTTATTTTTATATTTAAATTAATGATGTTTTTTCTAAAATAATGTTTTTTATAGATATTAAAAAAATGCAAGATATGAATAGTAACAAAAATTGACATTATTGAGTTTTTTTAAAAAAATTAATATTTATTACATGACATAATAGTCCTAGAAATCATATATTTGGCCAAATAACAGATATATTATGTTTAAAATTTCCTCAATGATCCATTTTCTGGACAATTGGAATTGTATTGTTGCTATGGTAACAAGATATTTTGAATATACATGAAGATATGGTAAAAGATATATCAGTTTAATGAGGTTTAAAGCTATAATAGAAGGGTTATTTTATAACCTAAACATGTATAAAATCCATTATATCGTAGTTTTTAGAAACATCCTCATCTTATCTTCTAATTATATCATTTTTTTATTATTATAATTTTTAAATTACTTAATAATATAATAATAATTTCAAACATTCCTAATGTGACCCTCCTCCCTTTTATTAAAGGACACCACATATAAACCATGATCACACCTATCATGTACCCTTTCTTTATCCAAAATGGGCTCAAATAAGTTTCCATTATACCTATCTTCCTCTTATAAGCCTTAAATTGGGAAGAATGAAATTAGAAGCGCCTTTATTGGATAAATAAAAGGAGATACCTGATTTAAGGTAATCCCTTCTCTCAAGATTCATTCATTTATTTTCCTTCTATGACCCCCTGAATTCTCTTTATTCAATTATTTTATAACAAAAATATCATCTTAAATATACAACGTAGTTTTAATGAGATTTATTCTAACTACACATACACTCAACTCCATCTAATGGGTATAAAACATATTGTTTCTATAGACGGAAAACTACTACCTAACGAAACGATAATGTTCAATATTCTCTGACAACTTTTTATGATTGCCATTATGATAGAAGCATAAGTATATTTTATATATATGATATTTATTTTATCTATTTTTTTGTTATTATAATTTTTAAAATACATTTATGATTTTCATGTTGTATAAAAATGAAAATTTCATTTGAGGAAGTGGAGACTTCCGCCCCCACAAAGTGATATGAATCATTCAGGATATACATGGAACACATAAAGGATTCAATTAATGAATTTTTTTAAACTATATAACATATATATAATTCTATAATTATAATATATATATGTATAATTTATTTATCAGACCATTAAATATGTAAAATAAAATTATAGTAGTGTTCATGCGTACGTACGGCTTACCGTATCCATGAACGGTGAATTTCATTTATTAGATCCAAATGATATGAACTATTATAAATACATATAATATAGATATATAAGTTATATATGATATCTAAAGAATTAATATAATAATTTATTTAATGTAATATTGACCACATAGACAATTTATAATTATAACAAGTTAATTTTTGACTCATGTTCCGAACATCGATGAAGTGTCCAATACGATCTCAAAAAATTAACTAATTGTTATATATTTGTAATAAGATATATAAAAGGAATAATAAAATTGAAAATGTTCTGAATCCAGTTTATATTATCTTATGTTTATCATTCAAGAAATTAAAATCAAATGAGTCTTGTCTGACATGAGTTAAGAGAACATCTTAACCCAATTTCCTTTATTTGAGATGATCTTATACTTCATGTTTATGTCGTGAAATGATTATGTGAGAAATTAATTTTGAAATATTTTATTTTATTTATAATTTATTTATGTGTACATATATTTAATACACATAATTGATTTATTTTATTTAACAAATGATATTTGTTTGGGACTTCGTCTCAATCTACATTCTTTGAGGAATATTTTGATTTATGCACATCTACTTTTTATATAGTGTATAAAACCCTTTGACATTAAATTTCGTTAAATATGATTATTTTTTCTATGTATTATTTTAATGAATGAAAAATTGATTGTTTCTTTTTAACATATGTGGTGACAATGTCCTTTCCGCTGATATGAGAATTATTTGATAGTTTTCTTCCTTAAAAAGCCCTGATGTTTTAAATGGAAAATCAAAACCATATTCTATTTTTACATATTTTGGTATTTAAAATGGTTTCAAAATTAAATGTAATATTTTAATATAATGTAATTATTTATTGTGATTTAAAATGAAATGTTATGATTGAAATGTTAATATTTTCAATCTTTTATGTGTGATTATTGTATAATGGTGCATGGAAATTTGATGGGTGGTTATGTGATAAACCAAGTAAAGGTTGGTTCCATGATAAAAAATTTATGGGTGGTTAGGTTATAACCTCTAATTCATTAGGTATTGAAGTTGGCCATATGGATATTAAATTAAGTGATATGTGTGGATGTTGACCATATTGTTATTCCATTTAATTATGTTTATGTCCCAAGTTACCATTATATGATATATGTTGAATTGGGATTGTGGTAATATTTTGGATACAAAAAAGGAAAATCATTGAGATTATATTCAGTGAAGTGTTTTTACTACTACTTAAAGGTGGAATTTTTTACGTTATAATAAATTATTCATGGTTTCCATGTTATTTAATGAATACAAATTGTCCTTCTTTATGTATCCCTTACTAATATTTTTATACTCACCCAATGGTTTGAAATGTTTTTCATAGGACGTAATAATGAATAGATTCATAGATGGGATCAAAGATTAATTATGTTATTAAAACATGAAATGATGTCATGTTTTTTAAAGAGTTTTTTCATAAAAGTTTTATCGTGAACTGATGTGTCTAAATATAATATTCCAGATGTTATGTATAAGTAATGACATAATTTTCTAAATCTCTTAACCTAAAAAGATCCCCAATGTTAATTAATAACTTAATTCAACATTATTTAATGTTTAAGACTGTGTACTTATATAATTAATATTAAAAACATTTAAAAAATATATATGAATTTTCTTTAAATTTTAATATCATTTAGGATATAAATACTCAAATTTTATTGAAGGCATTTATTCTTCAAAATAAATATTCTCTTGAAAAAATTTCACATTTCACGATAAAATATTATAACAAACATTTGGAAAATTTTGATATATTATTTTATTTATAGATCATATTTTTTAAATCATCATGTCAATATTATCTTAGGGTGACATTTGGGGAATTTTTCAAAAAAAATAATGACTTTTTAATAGAAAAAAATTGTTCTTTTTTGTGAACCTTTCATTTCATTTTAATTAAATATTTAAATTAAAATAAAAAATATATATTTTCTATGATTTAAATTTACAATGTGTTTTATTTAGTGGGATTTAATACATTAATTTCATTTAAATAATATTTATAATGAATTATAATATTACCTTATATTTAGGAATATAAAAAAAACATTTCCTAAAAACTTTTTAAAGTGCATTAATATTTTTCATTTTACATAATTAAAATTACCCATAACGGAAAAGAATTAGATAACATTTATAATCTATATGAATATAAAAATTTATCTAAATTAAATTAATTAATATTAAATCTCCTATATTTATTATAATATTATCCAACAAATGAAAAATGTGTTTCATGATAAAATGGACACATCTTAATGCTTAATTTTGAATTAAAATATTCCAAAATATTGAGTTAATAGTGTTTAAATGGATTACATATTTTAAATCATTAGAATTTGTATTTTTCACTATGTTGAATAGAATGTTTTGTAGTAATGAATTGTAAAAACAGACAAAATAGGTTAATGCTAAAAATAGTTTATCAGGGATGGTTAAGATAAATAAGTAAATATAATAAAATCTTTACAAAATGTATCCCATAAATGTTAGAGGATTTTTTATATATAAATATGAAATACTCGTTTATTTTCAAATTTATTAGGTAGCTATTCAGACTGTGACTTCTCACTATTGAATAGTTTTGATTATTTACAAGAACGACATTCCTACATAAATAAAAAATAGAATCCACTCACCTCTCTTTTTATAACATCAAAAACCCATCCCTCAACCACTCCTTAATAAAATTCATTCCGTACATGAATTCCCACATCCTGAATTCCTTTTTTGATCAAAAACAAAAAATTGTTATTATTTTGGTTTAATCCTAAATTTGTGGTCCATATAAAAGGTAACAATATTAACCAAGAATATTTTTTTCATTTATTTTTCCACATCCTATTAATCATACAGAAGATTCATGATATAATACCACCAGTATCGCCCTCACACATTTATGATAATATTTTAATTGAATACCCAAAATATTTCTCAACATCCATCAAATGGAAAATAATACATTGATCTTATGTACATCATGATACCTCCGTGCAAAAAAATGAAATTCATTTTCTGTAATTTACTCTCATAAATATTTATGATTATATATATATAATTATTAATTTTTGATATTCATGTTATATTAATATTTATATCAAATTAATATATTGTATAACATCATATATAACAATACATATAAAATTTATCACGCCAATCATGTACACAACGAACTACAACCTCAGGAAATAAAGTGATCAATTTTCTATTATAAAAACATAGTGATATTATGTGTTAATGTTTTTAAATATTTAATATTTAATTTATGATATAATAATAATTATATAATGGTATTATAACCCTAACATCTTATCCATCATGATTGTTTATAAATGGAAATGTTACTCATTTGTATGTATGATATATAGACTCTCTGATTGTAATGTACTTCATTTTTCATTATCATGATTATTTATTTTCCATAAAAGTATAACTTATAATGAGATACCACAACATTCCGTTATTTAACAGTGATAATCTATGTTTGACTAACCTAAGGCCACCTCAACTAGTGTAGTGTTGGTGACCAACATCTAGGTGGAATATAACAATAATGAGAGGTATTATCCTAAGACCATATATAGAAAAACATATCTCCAATACCATACAATGTCTAGAAAGTACAAAGAATTTTGATTCAATAAACACATAAATATTCCTCATAATAATATTACAACAGAATTATATAATATCATAATGGGACAAATAGAATTTTAACTAAAATTGAAAGGGAGTTCAGCCTACAAAGAATAAGGGGACCACCATCACATGAAACATAATTTGAAAACATCATTCAACCTAGACATGTCTATCTTCTATCTACTTACATTAATTCTGGTACACCATAGAAAGTTCAATGGTCTATATAATACATGACACATTAGGTTAAACAAAATTCCTAGGTGATTATAACAATACTAAATAAGACACCCAAAAATCACTAATCATAAATCACCAAGAGATTTCGTATAATAACTACAATAAAATAATCAAAACCAGCATATACTCATAACAAACAACCAGACACAAGAAGGTACTAACTAACACTATCAGCCACATGATAATACTATATTCTTCTGGGAAAATTACTATTATTGGTGTACTCACTCTATTATTTGTGCTATCACTAGTGATTATCAACCAGAAAGTCATTATATTTGTTTCTCGCTCAAGAAATACTCATTGCATTACAAAATATCTCATCATCTCCTTAGAGGATCACAACTAGTGTTGTTGAGGTACACCAAAAAAAATATAGGATCATCCTTCTAGACAGAGGGTAGATGTCCTATGTATGGTGGTCACTGCAATACTGAAACCCCACAAATTAATAAGGAGGAAACCACACTTATCCAAGAGGGGGGTACACTAAAATCTAGAAGAAATATAAATCATAGTTGGTTTCGAAGCTTTATGTAGATGAAATATTAATAAATTGAACTGTCATCTGATGTTACGTGGAAATAATAATCAAATGTTCAATGTATAAAATGGAAAAACCAATGATTCCAAAAACATAAATGGTTTTTTAAGAAATTTACTACAGGTGCATCATATGTATTTACGTCCTCTGGTTTGTCTGAGTATCTTTCTATTGTATTAAATGTAAAAATATTCATAAAAAACATTTCCCAAAGGGCACAAGTTTTATAGTGAAAAGTCATCATCCGACCCATGTTTCGATCTAAGATTCTATACACTTGGTCTGGCTCTTTCAATGTGGGAATCCCTCTGTAATATTTCAGGATTGAGTGTTGATCAATGCACATGTACAATGTCCATGCCTATGTAGTAGGCCATTACAATGCATCTGTACTCACATAGTACATGCTAGGTTAACACCATTGATTATGAAGGTGTTTCACAAGTTGTGGGATATTAAGAATCCACTAAAACCCATTCACTGTAACTAGGGGATGAACATGGAGTGTATCTTTGAATTATAATTCATGTACCGACAAATTTTTTGGATTATTTTGTTCCATTACATAGATGATTATATATATCACCTTGGTATTTACCCTTGATATCACCCATAGATCAATTTTATTTTTTCCCATGCATTTCCATCATAAGATATTTGATTCTGGCCATCACACAAAAACAAGAAATCATCCACCAATTCATACTATTTACTCACATGGAAAATTTTATAAAAGGAAACCATTAATCCAATTCAATACTCTTTAATAATCCATTATCATAACACATCAATGACCCCTTCAATTGGGAAGTATACCTACATTATTGAATTGTTGTGGTGATGAATGTTAATGAAATAATCAGATATTGGGAATCTGTCAGAAATCTATACATTCAAATTTTCCATGATGGACATGTGAATATATGGGGTGAAAGAACAATATTACATTAAAATATGGAATGATCAGTGTCCTTTTTTCCTTTCTTCATTGATCCATTGTCAAATAATTAATGAATGAAGATAAACAATCAAACATGAACAAAATAAATAAAGTGTAAAATAAATAAGTTGTTGATGCTGATATATCTTCTTGTTAGTTGAGTTTATCCAATTTCAACACAATATAAACAAAACAAATGAATTAAAATAATTAATACCCATACATTGAGTTTGGATCAATCACTAATATATAATGATCCTGCATCTTAGTCATCGGTGAGATCTTCGAACTATTCTTCTGTTGAAAATCTTAGTGGTATCTATATGATTCCCCAAACTATTGTAATTTTGAATATACCTCAAAGGGTTTCCACTCTATGTCTATAGGGACATGAATATGAGCATAATATTATCCCATAATTTGGTATTTAGAGAAGAAAAATATAATTCCATTTAATTTTATAACTAAATAAATATATAAAATTAATTTATTTATATATTTATCCCCCACTACAACACATTACCTATGTTTTTAATTTTATCTAAGTAGTGTCATGGATATTTTAAAATGCATGCTCAAAACTCAGCATCAACCATTGATTTCAAATCCAAGCCTCCATTTTATAGTAAATATAATTTCCCAAAAAAAAATGATATCATGATGTTAATATAATTAATATTTTAAAATATCCATTCTAGGATCACCAATCCATAGAATATCATATAAACATAGTGATATACAATATGAATATTTTAATATATATATTAATGATATACCTGAAAAATAGAGAATAGTTAAATTCTACCAACATTGTTATTTTAAAACTTATATGTGAAATAAATACCTTTAAATATATGCATAAAATATCCCATCTTGGTCTCACAGTCCATGTTAATCTCCTAATGAGTCTAATAATTCCCTAGGAAATTCACCAAGGGAATCACTCACCTATAGAGTATCTTTTCTTGTAGATCCTCATTCTCCCATAGGTAATCTGCAAAGGTAGTTCAATTATAAATTTCCATCACTCCCATATCAATAATTTATGATGATTGACGCACAAACCACCTTAAACATGACATGTGAATGTGGTCATATACCTAATCTGTATATTGTATCATTCCATATAAGCACACCACCTTGATAACTATTTATTTTAATTAGAAATTTGCAATGTATCTTAGAGGTCCCATTCCTCCCTAGCTAAATTTTCATAATCCATGTTGAGGTGAAATCTTTAGGAAGACATTGTCTCCTTCTTAAAACTCTAAAGGACTTTATTGTCTATTAACCTGGGACTTCTGACAGATCAATCCAGTCCTCAACTAATCCTAAATGTTCTTTACAATATATATCAAGGAATATACTGCCATTAAGCCCATGATTTATGACGCAGATGGATTAGTCGAACATAGTGGTGACCTACAAGATCTCTTATACAAGGCCACAAATGGTTCCATGCAAATACTGGAAGGGTAGACTTTATTGTATATAAACTCTTTCAAGGGTATTGAATCCTTGAAAATATTTCCATAGTCTAATAAGGATTCTCAAAAACATGACTTTCATATCCAAAAGTGTATTTTAAATATGTTCATATGTCTATGGGTGAAACACCATGATCAAACACAGTTGATTTCCAATGTCCCCCCTAAAATACACTCCATAACAGCGACGTGATGTAAGAATCATGGTAGGAAATGAAGAGTGAGGGAACTCTATGGATCTGATCTATCTCTTATGTGTAAAGGAATCTCATGCTCTTTATTGACCTCTTATCAACAATAGCTAGGATGTGGGCATGCATGATGAGTTAATCTACAATTACCAAGATAGAAGCACTTCCTCTGGACATTGACGGTAATCCAGTTATGATTTATATAAATATCACATCCCACATAACCTCTAGATCCTCAAGTAGATATGATAAACCCTCTAGAACATAGTTATTTTCTTTCACATGCTAACTAGTGAGGCATAGTGATAAAAAAATCTACGGCTTGTTTCATAATTTTCCACCAAAATTAATGTCAAAGGTCAATGTACATATTTCCAAACAGTAGATTTACCACTAAAGGGAATATATTAATCTCCCCCACCAAATCATCCCATAATTTCACAAGTTCCATGTAAATTCTCTAAAACATTTCTTCTGAACCCCACTATTATAAATTCTATCTGGTTCTCCCCAAAGGAATATAAGTGTACATATGATCTCTCAATCAACACCAAAATTTTAAGACCCCATAAAAAATTATAGAAGAGGTGGGGTAACAACAATAATGATTTAATACGAAGCACCATCATTTTACCCAATGGACTAGTACAACAATGGTAACTTCTTTGAAGTCTCATTAAACAAATATAAATAGAATCATCTACTAAGTGATTCTTCTACCATGTTACCCTTGCAATGTTATAAACAATATTAAAGTAATAATACCTTATTAACATAAGATATTACCCTAATATAATTTTATGATCATTTAAATATACTATAAACTGAGAATATTATATTTAGAGAACATGAAAAACCACTCACCCATAAAGTTGTTTTATGATAATTTCAAGGTTAATACTATAACTACCTAATCTATATCATGGGTATCATGTTTCTTATTTATGGTCTCATGTTCCAAGTCACATAGAAATTAATTTATTATCTATTCATCAGTACGCATAAAATAATGGTTCCAAAGGAATTATAGGACACTATGTACTTCACACCCACTTCTAGAAATATTAATATTATGGAACTCCTTAAACACTACCACAACAACCTAAATGTCTTATAGAATATCTCCGTCCACATTAATGGTGTCACATTCATGTTAAAATCTAAAGAAGCCCTCAGTATACATAATATATTTTTTGTGAAACATATATGTTAGGCTACCAACCCATCGAAGCTCCAAAACTTTGCCACAGGCCTCGGTGGCTCCCATGATAACACTATTTCATCGTGAAATAGCTCTAATTCTACACACCCAAAAGAGGTAAAATGTACTCGAATATGGAACTATTGAACATCAAATAACCAAATCAATAACTTCTATTAAATATTTTGTCCTTATAATATGATCATGACCATCATCATGTGTATCACATACACATCTAACTCTATGTACATGAATATATCATTTTGAATAAAAACACAAACTGGTTTATGATAAGTTAATCGATCATGGTCAAAATTCCCATGAACACTTCTAGGGTGAACATTATGCCAAAGGAAAATAAATGTACTCATTGTGATCATAGAGAAAAAGAAATTAATTATATAGAACATAATCATCATGTACTCATAGCTGGTCATAGCTACATCAATGTTGAAACCTTGATAACCTTTCTGTTCATTTAAATAGATCAATAAGGTCATTTATCCTCTATTGTAGAGAAATGTTCTTCATTTTAACATAGTTCAAGAACAAATAATCTACACAAAACATTTCTAATTTATCAACCTTCTTTTATAATAAAACATGTGTTTCCTAGGGAGAAAAATTGGGCCCCACAAATAACATCCTCTATAAGTCCTCAAACAACACCCTCAGCTATTGATTATCTACATGATCTATTTGATATGGTTGAATACATATCAAGGTAATATTGAGGAGTAATAAACTAAAACATTCTATATATTAATGATGAGGTAATCCAGAAATGTCTTTCGAAATGACTCCCTCATATAATACCACCATTGTAAGAAACATGTAGCCCATAGAATATACTATTAGAAGAGTAATGCTTGCCAACAGGGTAGTAATTGGATTAAATATCATATGAATGATCCAACCTACTCTATCTTGGAATAATTCTCACCATCAATGGAAAACATTCTATCATCATCTTTGACACACCACATTCTCTGCATGAAGTGGTCTATTTAGGCATGATATATGGATTTTCAGTCCATACCAATGATGATATTGAAAGGCCTAAACAATGTTACAAATAGATCCGATAATAATCTCATTCTTATAAATGATAGGTCACATCATATATGATGATGTTTGATTTATGAGTCACCTACAATCAGTGTATCTATGTGAAAGGGTTGAGCTAAAGACAATACTAGAGTCATTATGTCTCAAAAAATATAAGTGGTATGGAAGTAGTAGATAACAAATATTTCTATCAGTGCTATAGAAAAAGTGTAGAATACACATATCATTACTTGTATCATCCCTAGATCCATGATTTCGTAGACCCCTAGTGCCAACATCTGTCCCCCACCCTAACTACCACTTCGTTGGGCCCTGCGCAGACCTAATGGGGGTGCTGTTGAGAATATGAAAATTTCTTTTCAACTCCTGATTATATACCAAGTCATATATCATGTTATCTTGACTGTGGACCTATATACACTTCATTATAAATCTTTATAGAAATTTCATCAGTCATATCTCTTTCATTTATATGAATGTTCAGACAATCCCAATTGAGATGTCCTCAACTATTTCATGAGAAGCACTTACTATCCCTCGTATGGAATGAGTAATGCTGAGAGCATTGAACTAAAAAATAATCAGTTATGAGGTTACCTCCCAAATATTTATGCATGCACAAATAATTTATATTTTAAAAAAATTCCATATTTGAAACTATGTTAATGTGTTTTATGTCTATCTGTGCTGTAGAAAAAGTGTAGAATACACATATCATTACGTCTCGCTAAATAAGTACCAATTGGATCCCTGAATCACTCACAATCTTGGTAGTTGATCGCAACCACATCTACTAGGGACACCAAAAACCCTACTAGATTATCATACAAGATAGTTTATCATCCTAATGTGCATGTTGTTTACATTAATACAACAAACACCACTTTTGAACAATAGAGGATACCACAATTGTCACATAGGGGGATACAACAAGCTATATAAAAACTAAACCCATATAAGTGGAAAATTATTTATAGATGACTATGTTCCACATTTTACCATCACAGGATGGGGCCATTGAATTTCAATAAACGGACCGTGGTACATATTGAAGAAATGAAGGGTTCTAATGAGCCTTATAGAGAGTAAATAGTGCGTACTAGGGGTACACAACATGTCATTACAACTAATATTCCTCATTTTCATATACTTATCTCATGGAATGAAAAACTAAACATACACATCATGTCCCATAGTGTACACATCATGTACAGTATGGTCTTGAAACGTCCCATTACAATTACCTATTCCCATGTATACATGGTTTAATCCATGTACAATGTTTGTGCCTATGTACTTTGTCGCGATAGACTACTGGTCTATTCTCATGTACACTACCCATACTTGTATACCTGGATATGTCTTTACCTAGTAATCATGAAGGACATATGGAGCTACTAGCATCAGAAGACATGAAATTTTAAAATTTTACATGTTTTGTGTTATTTAACATCCATGAAATCCCTACTGCCACAACCGAGGGTCACACATGAAATGTATCTCTATATTAAACACCTTGCGGCATGGAATTTTATATAGTTTGTGGTTATTTAATGCATTATATCACAACAATTTTGCTTCTATATCCACCTCTATTCCCCCTCATGTATCAAGGACCTCATTCAGTTGATCCTTTTCAACACTGATTATTTAATTATGGCCATCAAAATCCATCGAGAAACCATATGTCCCCTCTCCCCATTCACACATATCAAACTAGGATAAAATGGGATCTTGAAGACCATTCCATCTTAATTTAGAAATCCATAATCATCATACATAGATCATATACCATACTAGTAGAATCAATCTTTTGTGCAATATAATGGTCATTTGAAGATCTGATATCGAGAATCCATTAAATCATAGGTAGGATAAATTTTTTTTAGCAATTAACATGGAATTCAATTTGGAGTGGCAACAATTAACCGTAAACATGATGAATAATATTTTTCTATTTAATTTTTTTTCCTTATAATCCATTTTCATATAATAGATGAATAAATATGAATAATCAGTAATTAAAAATTAATTTACCAATAATATTAATGTACACCTGATACATGAATCAATTTTTTAGTGGAATAGATAAACATTCAACATGGGAAAAATAAATTGGATGCATTAATTTAATTATAATGTATTAACATGTTATTGGATTAATTTATAAATAATAAATATTCATACAATATACATATATGCATATTTTTCATTGTAAAAATTTTTATTAAAAAATTATAAAACCATTTATTATACATCCTATTAGACATAAGTATTGGTTTTTTTAATCATAAAATTTATAATGAATCCAAAAATCATCATCATCAGTATATATTTATTTTAATCCATTAATAATTTTTTTTTAAAGAATTGTGTTTTAAATTCAAGAAAAAAAAATAGATTATTAAAATCCTTCCATTTAAAAAAAACTAATAATATTATCATATATAAATAATTTATTTTTTATGAAAACAAATCCAATGATCATTCAAACCATTTGAGTGTTTTATTTTTTTATATTAACATATAATCATTCTCTCATGAACATTCAATATTTTTCACAAATCATATTTAGTATTTATCAAACCTCATTAATATTTTTATAATTGTTATATTTATATTTATCCAATTATAATATTTCACTGATAATCTTTACTTAAACACCAACAAAATATCAATCTCATTCTATTTAAAAATTTTACACTACATTATAATTTAATTCCTTTTTTCAAGTAACTGATTTCGTCCAATTAATAATATCATTTACAACAATTAACTCCTCTTTAGTGTGTAAAATTATTAATTGTTCTTATAATGACTATCTTTTAATAAATTTATGATTACTTTTCTATATTTTGATATCTAAAATCACTCATTGATTTCAAAATATAGTAGGAATGGTATTAGATTTTCATTTTCACCACCTATATCACTTATTTAATCACCAGCTAAATATTTTACATTTACATTAGTAGTGTTTATTTCATTATTAACATCACTAGACATATCAAATTAATCATATTCACTTATAATATACACATAATCAATCCTTGATACAAAATTTGTCTCCATAATTTTATATAAATTCATACCCTTATCATTTTAATGAAAATGGAATTTTATTCATTGTTTGTTTTTTATTTACAGTTTTCTTATATATTCATATACATCATGAACAGAATATTATTATCTAACTGTTTTA
This sequence comes from Viscum album, assembly GCA_963277665.1. Lineage (NCBI taxonomy): Eukaryota > Viridiplantae > Streptophyta > Magnoliopsida > Santalales > Viscaceae > Viscum > Viscum album. The sequence goes on along the minus strand of OY728157.1, from coordinate 1,251,399,824 downwards.
CACTTTTTAGAAAAATATACAATGGTTTCATACGTGAAAACATTTAGTGGAATATTAATCTATAATTTTCCATTTATTAAATTATCACATTTTGAGATTAGAGAACATAATTATAACACATTTCTTTAATATCTCATACAGAATCACATTATCCATATTTTTCATCATAATACTTATTCCTAATTTTCACTTATCTTGAGATTTAATTTGGAATATCGATTTCATCATTGGAATTTTTTTCGAAAAAAAATCCCTTTCAAATTTGTTATATATTATCCATGTTATTTAAGTAATCCAAAGGAAGTGTACCAATATCATGATATTTAATTAATGATACATTGGAATAAATCATTTTAGTTAGAATATAAAGGATTTATTATAAAATCATTTTAGTATCTATAATTCCAAAAAATAACTATACTATTTCTCAAAATCACATTGATTCAGAAGAAGAAGTTTTATATAGTTTCATATACAATTATTTTCATTTCTTTACACATTAACCTAAAAAAATTATTTTTTTAATTCTACTCTAATTTATTTCCTACATATATGTTTTCTTCTTAATCCTAGAATCCCTATGCTATCATAATCCAATTTATTTTCAGAACACCCTTACTTGAACAATATGATATAATAGAATTCATATAATGTAATTCAGTCTCAAAATTCATTTAAATAGATTATTACATTGAATCACCTTCATAATAAGGACACAATTAAATAGTTATAGTAACTAATAAAACTAATCAAATTAATAATAAAATGGTTTCATCTAATTAATAAATATGTAATTATTTCCCCCTTGAGAAGTTGTAATACAATTTTAGAACATTTAATGGATTATTAATTTATTTAGAAGTATAAATTTAGTTAATATATCTCCTAAATATTAATAAATATTTCATTCCAATTTTATGATATCTTACAATGGAATCTGAATCATAAACTAGTTGAAAATACCAACATTTTTAGAGAGAAATTACGAATATGGGGGTTAATTATTTATTTTAATTACTTTTTTAGGATTATTTTTTATATAATAATCACTAGAAGTTAATGTGATAGGTGGGATCATTCTCACATAGTAAAACATAATCAGTGTTCTCAGATAATATTTACAAGTTTCACCACTCAAAATGAGAAGGGTAATATTTTAATGATTTTTTCCATTGAGATTATATTTTATAGTAGTTCCAATAGGTGGTTTTCAATGAACATATTATATAATAAAAATATTATTATAATCATGTCTTCAAAAAATGATAAATAAAAATATCTGATTAGACATCTGTAATTATTCTTCAATGGAAAAATACCTTATGGTGGTGGAAATATATTCCAATTTAGATTACAAAACTCTACCGTGGAATAAAAAAAAATTATCCAAATTACTCAACAGAATTTTAAAATAATATTTCCCTAAACAATTATCATGATTATTCAAATAATAAAACATATCCTGAATCACATAGGTCAGTGAAAGATCTCATTTTTATAAGGTATGAATCCCTGGGTTAATTAACTCTTCTTTGGTGATCAAGGGTAATAAGTAAAATTTTCCAACTGCTATTGTTAAGTTCCTCTATTTTGAGTAATTACAGAACCAAATAAATTAATAAATTTCATGAAATTTGAATAATACAGTGCTCTATAATCCTCATGCCACCACCAAAAACCAATGTAGTGGAATTTTTCTTCTTCAGGGAATTTAATATCAAATATCATATCAATAATATGTATATTGTAGAAATCTAAAAGGAATATTAAATACATATATCATAGAAATGAATAATCCTCTTGAACAATATCATAATTGTGGCATCAATAAAATATTCTATTATCATCTTTATGTGCACTGATACCTCACTAGAAGGACTCTTGGTCGAATTGGTAACTAATAACTATGGAAACATTATAACCTAGTGTGGGTATTTTTCATCATCTATGATGGTTACAATCTCAATGAGAAAAATAATACTAACTTAATCCAATAAGATGGATACCTCCTAAACTATATACGCAGAGTAACTACACCCAAGTTACAAATTTGATGTAAGAGGGTTACCAATGCTATAAATAATTGAGTCATCCACCCCAATCTCATTATCTCTCTAAACCCATGTAACATGAACATACATGGATGTATTTCAAAGGTTATTATGATACATGAACCATCACATTATACATGGATTAACCCTCTAAAAGTACTTCTCATATGTTAACAATTAGATTCATGGTTGAATTATTTAAAAATTATTACGTACAAACCAGTATATGGATTGTCTACTATAGTACATGAGGTGTAGGAACACAAGGAGAGGGTATCCATATTATAAAATAAACTAACTTGTGTGATTATTGTTAACATAATGTGAATTAAAAAATACATTGTGTTTAGTTCATCTTGGAGTACTTATGTGTGGGATTTAAAAAAAAATCATCTTACGTACAATGTAAATTACAAGATGTCCTAGTACAGGGGGGTATAGTTCACAGAAGTAATCATTCATATGATTTTATATTATTTAAAATAATTTAATAAAAATAAATATTATGTTGACACATAAAAAGGCCATCTATAGTTGATGTACATAGTTTGTGGTACTCGCCACATAGTCTATCTGCGTACATGTGGTATATGATCAGACACACATTCAAAAAATAATATCCCTATTATTAAGGGTCACATGATATATAATTATCAAAATGGTTTTTCTGAACAATCCAAGCTAATTTTTTAGTCACATTGTGTTATTTATAAGGATTAAAATGTATGTTACATTGAATTTATGAAACAAAAACTAAATGGTGGTAATATAAATATTATTTCAAAAATTAATATACATAGTACATGAAAAAATAACAATAATACAAAAATGTATACATATTTTTATGAAATCCACTGCCACATTTTAATTTTTTAGAACTCTACTACCGATCAAAAAATTCACCTCTGAACTCATCATTTTACCTCAATACAGTTGTTTTCAAGCATCCTTAACAATTATTATTATCTTATAAAGAACATCCTTAATTTATCTTGTATCCATCACACTCCCATGAGAACAGTATTATCTCTTATTTTTTTAATATTCTTTCTAAAAGTTATAATCAGATCAAACCAGGTATTATTCTTGAAGTAATTAAATTTTTAAATAGGGATGATTTATCTATTACTATATATAAATTTACTGAATATCCAATTTAATAATATTGAAGAAAAAAATATTAATGAGGTATAATAACATTTCATTTAAAATATTAGAAAATAATCCAATTTAGTTGGTCAATTGAATACTAATTTTTTAAATATTTATTCTATTTTTATTTACTATCATATCCTGTTATGCATATAAACTATTTATTAATTAATCAAGAATGAAAAAATTTAGTTAATTAAATTTATTAAATTAAAATAAATGAATTTCATGACTAAAATTTAAATTTAATGTATGATTATATATTTCCCAGATTTCAGACATAAATAACTAAAACAATATATCATATCAAACATAAATAACATGAATCATTGGTAAAATCACATATTTTTAATAATGAATATTTTTGAAGAGGAAATCCCATATTGATCACCAAAAAAATATTTGATATTTTTTAAATGTTAATTATCATTTTAATAACATATTAATATAATTTATATGTTCAAAATACAAATACATATAATGGTTTATAATAATCATTAAATATGGAATAATATTTCAAATTTTATTATTAAAAAAATACTTGATTGATTTACTATAAAACATCCAATTAATATTCATGGGTATAAAAGTCCAAGTTTTTAAAATAATTTGCAGATAATTAATGGTGGTATGAAAAGGAATGTGGGTCATACAAATTATAGATAAATAAGGTATAAAAATTAGTAGAAGTGATATACCCTGATAGTAGTAAATTATAGTTCTTTAATAACTCTTCATTTATTTTCTTTTATCCTTGACATGTATCATTCTTGTCTTACCCATGTAACTTACCCATTTCCCCTCACTACAACTATTTCAAGGAATATGCGGAATATTTCTCCATTTTTTGAATGAGACAGAGATAGATAAACATTATTCAAATTGTGGGTTTATCCCAAAAATGAAAATGGAGAGATATTTGATTATACCAATTGTGGATGTGTTGTTTCCCATATTATAAATTTCCATAATTCTCCCACTAAATCATAGTTATACATGTATTAAACCATATAGTTCAATTATAACTAATCACTGTAATTATGGGGAGTCAAATCTCCTAAAATTATGCTCCATGGGATCATTAAATTCAATATAGTCACCATGAGTCCTAATAATTGCATTTTCGTTATCCCATGGGAATGATGATGATACCAACTGTATTAAAATTGTAATGCCCCGACCCTAGTTCCGAAGAGTCGGTGCATTATTATATAAAATTGGTATGATAAAAAAAGATCACGTCTCGAAAGAACGAATAGTTTAGTAGCCTTGTAAATACTAGATGCATTAATAAGATTTACATTACATTATTAAATGAAAAACGACAAAAAAATTGTCTTCATAGGCCAGACTCATAACCCTTAGACTATCCCTGCAGGTCAGTGATAATATACTAATTCACATCCTGGGAAATATAAAACAGAGAAAGGGCTGAGCCCAAATGCTCAGTAAGGATAAAAATATAGTGGAAACATTCATAAATAAGAATTAAAATTTTAGGCAATGTATAAGACTAAAACAAATGAATTTTAAACATGAAATTCAGCATAATATGGAAAAAATAAAACAAAATAATTCCATTTACTTATTCACATGGATATTCTACTAGTCTAATAATCACATTAAATATCAGCAGCTACATTCACAATGATGGAATGCGTAATGTCAGACATTAATTTCGGTGTCAAGGCCTCGTGCCCAGACCTAGGAGCTAACAGTTACCGGACCCCTACACGAAGAGCCTCTGTAATCGGACTCTAACCCAGAGAGCCTCTCTAACTGGACTACAACCCTGAGGTTCTATAGTAAATGGACCCCATCATAGAGTTCTTACTTTTACTGGTCCCCAACCTGAAACATACATTCCAATACAATCATCTTAATAAGAGGATTAAATATTACATCAACATTTGTATTAAAAATAGCATATGAAATGTCAATAATTAAACCATAAACCATAAATGGAATAAAAATAACTCATCCATAGTCAAATATATCACAATACCATAAATACAATATGGAATATTTTTATCATAATAAATCAACTTCAAAGATGTGTAAAATTTATCAAAGGATGTGACATTGTTGAAATCAAAACTATTTGAGAAAAATATCTCATTCTATTTTGAAATCATTTAAAAGTCACATAATTTTGAATAAATAATTCATTTTAAAAATATACTTATAATCATGTATGGTAAGATTTGATGATGTTATAATAGAGAAATAGACACATCCGCTGTATAAGTTAAAAAAACATGCTTACCTTAATTTTGTTTTAAAATTCATAAAGTACCTTATTTGAAAAATGACAGAAAGATACATTTCGAAAACATATAAGGTCAAATAAGGGTATAAATGACATTATAAAATTATCTATTATATAGTGTAATGGTTTGAAATTCATTTTTAATAAAACATAGCTGTTGATGATAATTAGTTCCCAGTATATAATTATGTATAAACAACCTCACATAATGAAGAGATTGTAGAATTAACACTTACCACATTTTAATAAATCGAATCAGATGAACAAACGCTAATAAACTCCAAATAATTCAAATAATACCTAGAATATAAAAGGAATCATGATAACATATATCAAATGGAATTACACAATACACCACATGAAATTACTGGAGAATAATTGAACTCTCACAGAATTAAAAGTGAGATAAGAAACCCCTTACCTCTAGTCCGACTAGTCTTGTATGATCCTTGTTCTTCCTGAATAATAAACATAAGTTAATTTCTACTTGATTAATATGATATTTAATTTTTATTATTCCTTTTATATCACTTATTAACTTTCTGTAACAATTAGTTAATTATTTGAGTTCATATTGGATATTTTATCGTTGTCCAGAACTTGAGAAAAAAAATGAACTTGTTATAATTACAATTTTCCATGTGGTCCAAAGTATATTATATCCAAAATGATATAATTAATTTATATATAATATATATATATATATTATATTTAGTATATATATGTATTTATAACAACACATAAAATTTGGAGATAATAAATGAAATCCACCATTCATGGAGACGATAAGTCGTACGTACCAATGAACGCAACTTTCATTTCTATTTTGTATTTTAATAGAATTAAAACAAAATTATACATTATTATATTATAATTAAAGTATAATATCATATATAATATCTATAATTTTATCCTTTATATGTCCCACATAAGGCATCAAAGAGTCATATCACATTGAGGTGGTGGTAGTCCACCCTTCCTCAAATGAAATTATCATGTTTTACCAATAATGTAAACCATAATATAATGATATAAATGGAAAATAAAAGATAAAAAAACATAAACATAATGTATATCATATATAAATGTAGTTATATCTTAATGGCCGCCATGAGTGGCGATAGAAGAAAATTGAACAATCACCGTTTCGTGAGGTGTTATTTTTACATCCACATAAACAATATGTTCTTTACACATTAGATGGAGGTTTGTGTATCTGTAGTTCCAATACTTCTCATAAAATCCACCTAGTATATTGAGAATACTGGTTTTGTTATAAAATAACGTAATTTGAAGAGTTTAGGTGTTGGAGAAGTAAAATATAAAAAAAGGTTAAGAGACCCTATTACCTTTAATTTGGGTAACTCAATATGATATGAACCAAACAGACTTCTTGAAGTGACTTCTACCAATTGTAAGGCTTCTAAGTGGAATATAGGGATCTTAAGGGATTATTTTGGAAAGGTATGGACGAGCCAAGGTGCTTGATAGGTGTGAGTAATGAGTTAGAAGTGGTGTCCTTTTATAAGGAAGAGGAGGGGCTCTTTTGGAATGTTTGGAAATTTTATTTTATTATAAACATATATTATGGTTCAGAAGTTCCAAAACTAATTAAATTAAAATATAAGATGAATCATGTTCGGAATAAAATCATCTAATAAGAATTGGACTGGTTTTTGATATTTTTTTAATGTTAATAATCGTATTTATTTAAATCATTTATTAGTGAGGTTAATAATGCATCATTATTGTATCATAAAAAATTTAATTTATTTTAATGTATAAAATTTTTAAAAAAAATACCATAATGTAGGAAATATATTTATCTTTATAATGAATATTTAAAGTAACAAATATGATATATATAACCCCATTAAAAATTTATATACTAAAATATATTTGTTACTGTCATTTTTTTCTTTACATTATGTTTATTAAAATAAAGTTTCATTATCACTCTTATGTGGATCTATGAGGTCCCAAAATTGACCCAAGGATTACCATAGATGGCAATGACATATACATTAAGGTTAAGAGAAGTGTTAAAGTAATTTTTTATTATTATAATACCCTTTTTACCTAAATTTCTATATCTACCTTTAACCACGGTAAATAAGAGTCGAAAGTTAATATTCATAAAAAATTATTTTAATCTTATTGAATAATATTTTACTTACTAATAACAACCATGTCTATCGAATTTTATAAATTCCATTCACAGATGTGGTAAAATATTATATAAATGAAAAGATTAGTTTGTTTTACTACTACTAAGTTGTTTTTCTATTCATCAAAATTGATGTTTTTCAGAAAAATAACCAAAATTTACCCTAATATATATTTGATATTCCAAATTCAAAAATGATTTCTATTTTAATAAATTCAAAATATAGAATTTTTATAAATTAATTTAAAATTAATTCCAATTGTCAAAACATATAGCGTTTTTTAATTATCAATAACTATCAAAATATTTACACTTGTTTATGTATAATTTCAAAGTGAAATTAATTCTTATGTCCAAACTTTGATAAAATGGAAAATATATAATCTAAATATACTTCTATAACATTCAAATATATAATTGAACACTATAAATTATTCTTTTTAAAAATTTTATTTTCTATTAAAACATATTATTTTTCACTATTCATAAAAATATAAATGTTATCATAAAAGTACCAAAAATTTATCCAAACTAAATTATTATGTCCCACTATTCAAAAAGAATTTAATTTAATTAAAATTAATATATAAAAGTGTCAAACATTGGTTTTAACAAAGGTTTACCATTAAAAGGTTGTTGAAATTACATTTTTTAAAAAAAATACTTATTTTATCTGAATAAATTTATTTTCTCTTATACTATGTCTAAGAAACACATAATATGAATGTTAAAATTATATAGAGTATATATGATTCAAAATGTAGTTAATACTATTCATAACTGCTTTTTGAACAGTTAGTGTGGTAATTTGTGGTTCCCTCGAACATGGTGTTGTGTCTAGCGCAAGCTATGGAATTTCTTTAATGAGATAGCGTACTATAAAATCATGGGGTGTTATATTCGCCCCTTCTCCAATAAATTGTGTCCTCACAATTTGAATTTTTTTTCAAAATTAAATGGATACAAATAGAAAATTACCAATGTGGAAAACCCACATCGAATATTGGGTTACAAAAAATTAGTCTTAATAAGAGGGAAAGTGAAATGAAAAAATCATCACCAAATTATGATCTCGATTAAGAGAACATTGGTGGAAATTAGAGACACCTAATTGGAGGAAAATGTAAATATTTATATGGAGTGATTGTGGTCATCAATCGCAAACAAGTGTAAAATTGAGCGCCTCAAATCCATCAATCTATGATGATTTAAAATATAATCAGATCAACAAAACATATGGTATTAGGATAATTCATTTTTTGTTTAAATATCTATTCCCTAATGTTTCAGATTTAATTTCATCATAGAATATATATATATATATATATATATATATTCTTGACAAGTATAGTTTCATCCTGCAACTAATTTCTACCACAAACTCAACATTCAATCCAAAAGATAATAGAACTCAAAAATATTTCATTTATCTTAATTGTATAAGGTTCCATATTTTTCCATATATCATTTAAATGAATAAAAATATTTTGTAATAACTAGGGAATTCTATTTGTCTAGTGGTAGGTAAAAAATCCTTGTCGCACTATGGTTGTGGGTTCGATTCCTACAGCTTTGTCCAACTCAATAGGTTATTGCCGACCCGCTGGATGTCCTATTCCTAAAACTCTAATATTATAATATTCCAAAAATAATCTTCAGAAATGTTTTAACCTTAAATAATACTATCCAAATTTCCATATAATCCATTACAACCTATATGGTTATCCTAAATACCTCTATCCAAACACTCTCTAAAAGGTCTCTAAATTCCAATATCAATTGTAACTTCAGATTCCCCCCCCCCTGCAAAAAGTATTGTTTTTCATATTATCACACACTAGAAACATGATTACATCCATCATATTAAATCCTTAATGAAAACAACGTGTACTGAACTACAATCCTTATATATATCACATAATCCTTATAACCAGAATATATTTCTTGAGTCAAAAAACACAAATACATTAATTATTCCACTTAAACTGTAGTAACAACGTAAGAATGGCCGTTCTCCCTTGTACTTTTCTGAGGTAAGTTTCCTTGGTTCTTAGGGTATTCATTTTCATAATGCCCCATCCTTATACAATTGTATAATTCAATATTGACAGCAACTTTTTTCACTTTCAATCATGAGTTCAGTGGCCTTTTTCACCAAACTTATAACAGACTCTCATTCCTTTTAAGAAAATACCGGGGTGTTTCTTCCCCCAATTATCAAAAAATTGAAAATAATTATTTACCATTTTTCTTTTGTCTATCTCATGATCCATCGTTCTATTATTCTCTTTCTTTACTATATTGTCAAATGATTTAGAGAATTACTTTTCTGTCTTGATATAACATGAGGTAATATCTTCATATGATGAGAAGGATTTTGAGACTAATGCTCACCAGGGAACTGGTTTTAACCCATGATAGAATCAATCAATCTTACTCCATCAGTTATATTTATAATCTGATTCATTCCTTGATAACCTTGTAAAGTTATCCGCATACATTATCACATTGCCATCCTCATTTTGCATCATACACGGAAATTTTCTTCCCATATATGTTCAATTGTCATGAGGAGAGTGTTTTTCTAAGAAAAATTATTTATACTCCCTACATTGAATATTTTATATTTCATTATCTTCCTTTGAGTTATGAATCAATTACCACCATTGATCAGTATCTCTAGTGGGGCAATAAACTGCCATGACGACTTTTCTATTTCACTACCCCCTAAAGAATGAAATATTTTCTCTAAGGAACTTATTCAATTCTCAGATACCAATGGATTCATACTAACATTTAATGTTTGTGGTTGTTTTCTCATGAAGTGGTCTAACATTGATCCTCCACATTGTGGATCAGGGTGCTCCATACAGGTAAAGTTATTATCCATAACCAGAGTGAGTTGTCCTAGTATGCTGATAAGCTGATAAGCACTTGTGGAATCACCAGTAGCACTATAATTATCTTGAGTAACAGGGAAATCCCTATATAAATTACATGCATTGATACAGTGTCCATTCCTTCTACTAGGTTCCATTTCTAAACAATGGCATAGGATTCATTAGTTTGTGAATCAAAATACATAATTCCAAACTTGTAAAACACTTTCCATAAATGGAGCAGTTTGTGGATATAATCCATAATCATAAAAATGTTTTCCTTAAGAAATTATATACTCATAAATCCTTCATAATTGTTTTGAAGGAAAATGTGAATTATCTTAAGCATATTCCTAGAGAGTGTTGTAACCAATAGTTTGGAAATGCACATTGTCATGCACCAGTTCCTGTTCGAGTCTAGCTTAAACCATTGTTTTCAGGTCTTACACCTAGGAACATCTATGCCAGATCCGCTTCTTCCTACTCGTATCGTGACAAGGATTTATTACGTCTAAAACTCACAAAATATCTACCATACTTAAATTCTAGGAAATTATTCTGTTTTAATCCTAAAAGTCTATCATAGGGACATGTTATCTAATAAAAGTTTATCTAAACATAGATTCAAAGGTTTGTACTAATCTTAATCTAATACCAATTGTAACACCCTGAGCCTAGTTCCCCAGAGTTGGTACATTATTACATAAGATTGGCATGATCACAAAATATCATGTCTCGAAAGATAGATTAGCTTAGTTTCCTTGTAAATACTAGATACATTAATATTCTTTACATTACATTATAAAATGAAAAACTAAAACTACATTGACTACATAGGCCACACTTATAACACTTAAAATATCCCTACATTTCAGTCATAATATACTTCTTCGCAACATGTGAAAAATAAAACATAGAAAGGGGTGAGCTCAGATGCTTAGTAAGGATAATAATATAGCTAAAACATTCATAAATTAGTTTAAAAATATAAGGAAATGTATAATACTAAAACAAAATAATCTCATTTACATATTTACATGGATATTCTACTAGTATAATAATGACATGCAATATTAATAACAACTTTCATAACGATGGAAGGAATAATGTCAGACTTTTATTCCTGGGTCAAGGCCTTTTGTCAGGACATAGGAGCTAAATTTTTCCGGACCCCAACCTGGAGAGACTCTGTAACCAGACTCGAACCCGGAGAGCCTCTGTAACCAGACTCCATCCCCGAGAGCCTCTGTAACAAGACTCCAACCCGGAGAGCCTCTGTAATCGGACTCCATCCTAGAGATCCTCTATAACCGGACTCCATCCTGGAGGGTCTGAAGTAACCGGACCCCAACCCATAGGGCTTACTTTTACCCATCCCAAACCCAGAACATACTAGTCCATCTCATTCATCTAGATAAATGGTTGAAATATAACATAAACAATAGTATTAAAACTAGCATACTAAATGTCAATACATTAACCATAAACCATGAATGACATAAACATAACTCATCCACTGTCAAAAATCTTACAAAACCTTAAATAAAACATGGAATATTTTTAACCTAATAAATCATCATAAAAAAATTATAAAATTTATCAAAGGATGTGACATAGTTTAAATCAAAACTATTTGATAGAATTATCTCGTTCTATTTTAAAATCATTAAAGAGTCACATAATTATAAATAAAACATTTATTTTAGAAATATTCTTATTAGAATGTAAGGGTAGCTTCGACGATGTTAAAACATTATAAAATAAACACATCTTTCATATATGTTTCAAAAACAATTAACCAAAATTTTGTCAAAAATTTCATAAAGTACCTTATTTGGAAAACGACAGAAACATTTCTTTCAAAAAAAAATGTCAAATAAGAGTATAAATGACTTTTACCAATTATCTTTTAAATATTAAAAATATTATGAAATACATTTTTATGAAAACACAGATGTGGACGATAAACAGGTCCCAGTAGATAATTACGTATAGACAACCTAGGATAATGAAGAGATTGTAGAATTAACCCTTACCACGTTGTAATCAATAGAGTCATATGAACAAATGTCAATAAACACAAAATCATTCACAGAATACCATGAATATAATGTTAATCAGGATAATATATATCTAATGCCAGTACACAATACACCACATGAAATAAGTGGCGAACAATGGAAATCTCACGGAATTAAAAGTGACATAAGAAACCCCTTACCTCAAGTCCGACTTGTCTTGAATGTACCTTGTTCTTTTGAATAATAAACATAAGTTAATTTCTACTTTATTAAGAATATTTTTATGTTTATTTTTCCTTTTATATCACTTATTACCTTGCAATAACAATTAGTTAATTATTTGAGTTCATATTGGATATTTTATCGATGTTCAGAACATGAGTCAAAATTGAACTTGTTATAATTACAAATTTTCCATGTGGTCTGATGTGTTTTATCTCCATAATGATATAAATGATTTATATAACATATATATATTATATATCCATTGTATAAATGTATTTATAACAATACATAACATTAGGAGATAATAAATTAAATGCACCGTTCATGGATACGATAAGTCGTACGTACACATGAACGCTACCTTCAAATATATTTTGTATTTTAATGGAATTAAACCACAATGACTCATAGGAATATTATAATTCAAGTATAATATCATATATAATATCATAAAATACATCATTTATATTTCCCACATAACTCAGTAATGAGTCATATCACTTTGATGTGGCGGTAGTCCACACTTCCTCAAATGAAATTATCTCGTTTTACCGATAATGTAAACCATAAAGGAATGATATAAATGAAAGATAATGAAGAATAAAAAAACATAAATATAATATATATAATATATAAATACAGTTCCATCATAATGGCCACCATGAGGGGTGGTAGGATATAATTTAACAATCATCGTTTCGTGAGGCGTTAGTTTCCCACCCACAAAAACAATATGGTCTTTACCCATTTGATGTAGGTATGTGTAACAATAGTTCAAATACTTCTCATAAAAAATCCTAGTATATTGAGGATACTGTTTTTGTTATAAAATAATCGAATAAAAATATTTTAGGGGTTGGAGAAGAAAAATATAAGAAAATAAGTTAAGAGAAACCATTACCTTTAATTTGGGTAACTCCATTTAGTTTGAACCAAAAAAACAACATTTAGTGACTTCATCTTAAGGTGAGGCTTCAAAGTGGAAGAGAGGTATCATGAGATATTACGTTGGTAGGGGTTGGATGATACAAGGGGCTTGAGAGGTGTTAGGAAAGAGTTAGAAATGGATTCCTTTTATAATGGAGAGGAGGGGCTCTTTTGGAATGTTTGCAAATGTTATTTTATTATGAACTTATCTTCAGTTTAAAATGCTTCAAAACTCATTATATTATAATATATAATGACTAATGTTCAAAGTAAAATCCTCCAATAATAATTGGATAGGTTTTTGATATTCATTTAATATTAATAATCTTATTTATTTAAATCATTTATTAGAGATGTTAATAATGCATCATTATTGTGTCATAAATAATTTAATTTATTTGATGTCTAAAAATTATAAAAAATATACCATAATGTTTGACATATTTTTATCTATCCATTGAATATTTATAGTTGAAAATATGATATATATATATATAACCCCTTGTAAAAATTGTTATACTAAAAGATATTTGTTAATGTCATTTTTGTCTTTACATTAACTTAATTAAAATTAAGTGTCATTATCACTCTTAAGTGGCTTCATGTGCTCCCAAAATCGACCCAATTATTTACACAGTTAGACATGACTCATCTAATAAGGTTAGGAAAAGTGTTAAGGTAATGTTTCATTATTATAATATACTTTTTACCTTAAATTACCCTATTTACCTTTAACCATGGTAAATAAAAGACAAAAGTTACTCTTCATCAAAAAAAAATTTAATCTTTCTGAGCCACATTTTACTTACTAATAACAACCACGTATGTCAAGTTTTCGAAATTCAATTCACAGATGTAGTAAAATTTTATTTAAATGAAAAATTCAATTTTTTACTATTACTAAGTGGTTTTAATATTCATTAAAAATTGATGTATTTAGAAAAATACCAAAAATTTATCCAAATAAATTTTTCATATTATGTATTCAAAAATTATTTCTATCTTACCAACTTCAAAACATAGAATTTGTATTAATATTATTAAAATTAATTCCCGTTTTCAAAACAAATAGCTTGTTTGTAAGAAACAATAACTAACAAAAAGGTTGACACTTGTTTATGTATTATTTCAAATATAAATTAATAAAATGACCAAAATTTGATTTAATGGTATAAATATAATCTAATTATACTTCTAAGACATTAAAATTTATAATTGAAAATTATAAATTATTCAGATTGAAAAAGTTGTTTTCAATTAAAACATATTATTCTTCACTATTCATAAAAATATGAAAGTTTTCAGAAAAGTACCTAAAATTTATCCAAACTAAATTTCTATGTCTGGCATTTAAATAAGAATTAAATTTCATTAAATAAAATATATAAAAGTGTCAAATATTGTTTTTAAAAAAGGATCTTCATTAAAAGGTCGTAAAATTTTATTTTTTGAAAAATACGTCTTTTTTTCTGAAAAAAGGATTTTGTTTTTATACTATGTCTATGGAAGACATAATATGTATTTTAAAATTATATAGATGATATAAGATTATAAATGTAGTTAATAGTATTCATAACCACTTTTTGAACGGTTAGTGTGGTAAGTTGTTTAGCGCTCGAACTCAGTGTTGTGTGTAGCGAAAGCTATTGATTTACATTAATGAGATAAAGTACTATAAAATCATGGGGTGTTATAAAAATAATGCATTGATATTATTATATAATTATATGGTATAATTTAAGATCAAATATTTTTTATTCTCAATTATTTATCTTGGATGCTAATTTATAGTTATTTATTTGTAAATTATCATCTGTGAAACAACATTGGTGTCATAATATTATATTAAACTTCCATTTTATAAATAATTATATATATATAAATTCATGAACAAGGATAAAATATTTTTTTATAATGAAATATTATGTTTGTAAACATTATGTTGCCCATAAAAATTTCCAAAAGTCAACCCATGGGTAAACACCATGTTTCATGATCTATAAAAGAATCAAAATACATTTTTGATGTCATTTTATATGGGAAATTACCATTTTACCCTTTTAGGTACCTGGGACTCCAAAATTAATAAATTAACAAAGTCTTGAACGACTGAAAATATAGGTAACTACATCATCCCTACATTAACATATTTTCATTCTAGAAGTGAAATAATTGTATCTACAATGAATGAGCGATTAAAAAACAACATCATGCGGGAGAAAATCCATTATTTAATGTATATATTCAATCTCTATTAGGGACTAGGTGTTATATAAGTATATATTATAGAATAAAATCACACCTCAGTGGTGGTAGAGGGAAATAACGATGATCATCAAACCATATAAGAGTTTCTAACCCTCATACAACTCATAATGGATACAAATAAAACCAAAGAATCTACAAAATTCAAACATTATAGTTCTCTATAATCATTACACAACTGGCCTATAACTGCGGATTTGAACTAGAAATTTTAAGGGAAAAGTATGTAGAACATTATCGTTAAGCTCCATAGATTACTAAAATCAGAAGAAAATCTAGATTACCAAATGAAATAAATAACCACTTTATCTAGAAAAATATTGTGTATTTAACCTCTATGACATCATTCATTTTTAATAAAATAAATAATAGACCCATATCTTATAAAATGTCACCTCAGTTGAGAGGGTAACTGAACCATATAGTAGACATATTCCCTAGAGCTTGTCATACGCATCACCTAAGAGGGTCACTAACTCCATGGAAGTTGATCCAAAACTCACCCACATGAAATGGTTTATTTGTTATATACATATATATATATGACCCCAAAAATTTTAATTTTTTCCAATTATATGGTTACAAACACTTTCAATTATTTAATCAATAACCTCTACTTTTTATCATCTTTATAAATATATAAAACAACAATTTCATTGATTATAAATCTGAGGAGATTATAATTTAAGAAACATACCATTAAATGTGAAAAAACACATGGTATTGGCTTATCATAAATCAAAATAAGGATTTTGAGTTGAATTTACTTAATAATACTACATACGTCCAATTAAAAGTCATGTTATGTAGTGTAATCAACAAGTAGGTAAATGTGGGAATGTTGTTCTTGTACTATCATCACCAAAATTAATTAAATAAAAGTTATATATTTTGTATTAATGAGAACATGGAATGTGGTTACCTCTACAAGGAATGGTCATAAGCATTTAGCAGATCCTATCTAATCTAAAAATTGTAGGACATGTTCTACCAGGAGACGAAGTGTTGTACATTGTTATGACATTATTTATATAATGAAATAAATCATAAGAAGAGTGACCAAAAAAATTTATCATATATAATGGTATATATAATGTGAATAACACATTTATATGTTATGAGGATCATATCACATAGACTGAGTGTTGAGGTGGGGAAGACATTATGACAGTCTTTCCTTAAATAAATGACTTATAACCTATTGTTTCACACCATGTTATATTCATAAATGAACATTTTTCCAATATGGTTCAGTTGATAAGTGAAAGAATAATATTTCTAGGGGTTACAGATTATGGAATAATTATTTCATGTGGTAAATGAAATCCAATGAAATACATGGTGTATTCCTTACAATTACTTTCCATGTAATCAAGAATCACAATAATATAAACTCTATAACATATGTTATGATCATAGATAAAGATAAAAACATTATCAATGCCTTAACAATAAAGAATACCTAAAACCACTAAACCCATACTCACAACATATAAGGGTGATTAAAAAGAATTAGTCATTATTAGTATTCCCAATCCCATGACAACATTAATGATAATAAATCATTCACAATCCCATAATAAAAATAAGGTTAATTATAATAATTATATTCAAAATAACAAAATATGATAGTATATAAATTCACGAATGTATCTAAAATTAATAATCTTCCTATATGTCAAGTATTCACCATTATTTTATTCAAAATTAATCACATAAAAAAGATCACATGGTTAATGAAAAAAATATAATTAAAGCAAAAAAACATTAACATCAGAATATGAGGAAGTAATGAAATTAATTTTTGCAGTCAAATATTTTTTATAAAACAAAATTCATTCATTTATATTATATTTTCTTTTCTTTTTATCGAAAATATTATTAATCAAATCATCCTTATAGTGTAAATATATTAATTGAATTTTTAATATTCAAAAAATCAAATTATTAGATTAAAAATGATTAAAATTAAATTTAATGAATGATAATATATTTTGAACCATTTTTTCACGTGTATTCCAAATATTAAAAATTATTAAATGTCAATATGAATCATAGATTCATAAGTAATTAATTCTTGTTATGTGAAAAAATCATTTTCGTCATTGAAATATATTTTGATATTTTTTTATAAATTAGTTATATATAAAATAATTTAAAATAATTTAGTTTTTTTATAAAAAAATGTATAATACCAGTAGAATATAATATATGTTAAATATGTTACAATACTAAATTATTATTGTTAATAAAATAGATTTATTAATTTATAATAAAATAGATGATGAATACTCATGGTTAAAATATCAAAATTTGATTCATTAGACCATTTTTATATAATTAATGGGGGACAAAACATGAGGGATGTATGGACATACCACATGAAGGGAATTAAGGGATAAAACAATGTAAAGGTGACTTTCCTAATTGCAGATAGACACAGATGTTCCAAAAATAATAATTGATCCCCTATTGAAATATATGAATATTATGATTTTCTATACCAACTAATATAGTTATTCATTTTTATCATAGATACCACGGTGATATTGAGGAACATGAGAACCCATTTTTTCTAGAAGGGGAGAGATGTAAATTTTTATGTTTGTGGGTTTCTTCAACTGATGAAAATGATAAAATCTCAGAACCCATACTTTTTGATCCTATGGCTAAATAAATAACTATACATTACTAGATTTGATGCCTGTAATTGTGACACAGTTTTTTTTCTAAGCCTTAAATCATCAAATGTAAATATAGAATTACATTTGTAATTAAGAAACATCTTTGTTTTATGTTTTAGTTAATTTTGAATAAATCCAAAAAAAATCAACATGTTTTTAAATGATAATTTATTCCACTTAACCTAGCTTCTCCATTTTACATTAGGACTTAATCATCATCCATTCAAAATCCCATCTAGAAAAAATAACTTCCAACATAATTATTTTAATCATATTGAATTGAAATGTATGGAGGGTGATCTAAAATGCTCAAGAAGGGTAAACATAAGAATTAGAAATTAAATTTCATCAAGGAAAAAATATTTCATAATGGTGTAATGAGATAACTAAATTACATGAGAGAATAATAAAGGAACTCATACCCTACAAAACCTAGATCCAAAAATATGATTTCATAGAAAATGAAAAATCATAAAACTCAGTAATAATTAGCCATGTCATATCAATCTCAATCATTATACACATTATAAACCCATAAAAAACATATGTAAAACATATAACACTTATAACATCATTTTCACTTGAATAATAAAACCACTCATACAAATGGAATAACCATACAGTCAATATCCATTCCAAATTAATTTTTGGGCTGTAACAAATCTGAAATCATTGGTTTATCATGTAACCACCCACCATATGTTTATCACTAAACCACCCAACATTTTTTTATCAAATAACCACTCATAATTATTTTATCACATAACCACCTATTATTGGATAATCACATGACAAGCCATAAAATTTACAAGTATACTTTAAAGAACATAACAAATAAAATCATAACAGAGATCATAAACTCATTGGAACTAAAAATAAATCCTTTAATAAAATTATTATCCAATGGAAAATAAACATTTTTTAGTAAAATATCATTGAAAAGTGATTAATACATGAAAAAATGGGATCCATAATAATACAATGGAAAATTGATTACCTCGTTGAAGATAAATGGGTTCCATAAAAACCAGTTTGAAAAAAGATTAACCCTTCAAATAAAAATGGGTTTTATAATAGAATGTTTCAAACCTATTTAACCCATGTAATATAAATTGGTCCTAGGAAAATATCATTCAAACATGATTTACCTGTGGAAAATAAATGGGTTCCATAGTAATATCTTTGAAAAAATACAAACTATTGGGAAACAATGGCATCGATAACAATCTATTTGAAACAATATTAATCAAACAAATGAATAATGAGGATAGAACCAAAGAAATATATTCACAATGGAGGATATGTAACAATAAGAGTTTCTCATTCTTTTTAATACATATACCATTAAAATTTAATTAAAAACATTCTCTTGCAAAGTAAATATTCAATATTCAAATGTTACTCAGACATATTTGAATCCTTTGAATCATAATCCCCATGATGGAATACAATTGAATGAAAATTATAATATAATAATAATAAATAGATTCAAATTATAACATGAAAAATTATAATTATATAAAACTCATAAGATAATATATGTGTATAATATAACAAAAATATCAAAAGACTCAAATTATGACAAAATTCAGTTACATCTTTCGAATCCTTGAAACTGTAAAAACCATTATAGAGATCGTCATATGGATTTCTGAATTAAAATAACTTAAATTATAATAATCATAAAATAAAATCGTGGGAAGTATATAGACCACATAGAATATAATAGGTTCATAATAGTAAATAAGGCTCAAAGTAATTTAAATTAAGATGAAACACATAACAACTATGGTTACATCTTAATTGTATACTAGAAAACTAATAATAATAGAATGAAAATTTTAAATTCCATTGAAATATAATATTTATCGATATAATCTATTAATATGTTCATTTCATACAACAAAATAATATTTATTTGGTGAATAGGACATTTAACTCATATATGTAAAAAATTAAGATGAAAATCCCATATCAGGAGTATGATTTATCGTGCTTGTCCACTATCCTCAAGAATAAAAAACATATATTAATTATTAGCATTAATAAAAACAATTTCAATGATTCATATAAATTTTATATTACATATAAATAATTTATATACAAAAACATAATTATCTATTTTTACGTTGGATATTTTGAACATATTCTGCTAATGTGTAAAAATTGAAATTGATATATCAACAGTGGTAAATGAGGAAATTATTTAAACATATAAAAAATAATTTACATTACATAATAATCTAAAAATATCACAATATAATTTTAAAATCATATAGGAAATATGGATAGGAAAAATGAACAAATTTTATGATCTAGGATATGATGGGCTAAACATACTCATGAGTAACATTGCATTTCTTAAACGATCATTATAGAAACAATGTAAGTAATGTTTATCATACTATAATTAAAATTTTATCTTAAAATAAATATTTTTTAATTCTATATACTTATATACACCATTCCTTTTATGTGGTGATGAAAAATG
Organism: Viscum album; assembly: GCA_963277665.1. NCBI lineage: Eukaryota > Viridiplantae > Streptophyta > Magnoliopsida > Santalales > Viscaceae > Viscum > Viscum album. Next base: position 1,251,378,693 of record OY728157.1, on the reverse strand, counting down.
AACGAATCACATCGCCTTGAGGATGCGGTGGTCCACACATCCATGAATGATGTTATCACATTTCCAGTCTGTGAAATGGAAAGAAGCAAATGATATTTCATATTTATAAATGGACAATAATTTCATGAATATATTAAATATTTAATTTGTATCATATTTCCTTAAACCTATCTATAATATATTTCCTCTAATGTGTGATCATATCACATTGCATTACAGAGTCGGTTGTCAACACATCCACAATCGATGTTATCATATACCGAAAAATAGAAATCATGATGTTATGTATTATATAATAAATACATTAGTATTTATACCTTATAAATATCATTTATACATTATAGAGAAAATTTCCATCGTAATTATTATCTATAAGATGTGGTAAAGTAAAGAAATAATGGAATTGTTTTGTGAGGTATTAGTTCTCAGTACACAAGAACAATGATTTCATTACACATTTGATTGATGTGTGTGTGGATGTAGTTAAAACCCATATAATAAAAAATAGTATGTTTGATATACTATTGTAACTATATAATCAGGTAATAATAATAATTGAAGGGCTGGGGATTGAAATAAAACAAAAGTTCTCACTGAATAATGTTATATATTCTTCATGTAACTCTTTTTGGTTTTCACAAAATAAATCTATTGTATTATTTATGCCAAAATATATGCATATAAGATGATATTTAATATATATAGTTTTTATTTGTGCATGGTGTATTTGAGTTAAATTTTTTTAGAGGTTTGATGATTTGGGAAGAGTGAGTGCCCTTTTATACTGGAGGTGGAGTTCCATTCTCATAAATAAAAAAAGTTAGACACTATTTGGAGTTCTACCATACCTAATATGATTAAAAAAAAGAAAAATATTGGATTTTAGGTGAATTAGTGTGAATCCAAAAACCACAATAAATGCAATAAATGCATTTTTTAATCATTTATTCATTAAGTAGTATGATTCTTTGTTTTTCATCATTTTGGGTTTTCATTAAGGAAACTTCTTTTACAACATATTTATTTCATCCATTGAGACTAAATTAATGTGAAACATTATAATAAATTTATACCCCATTATTTTAAATGTTACTTCCACATCATGGAATAAATGTATCGTCAACATTGGAAATTAAATTTAAGAAATGTGCGTGCAATGAGAAAAAAAAAATTAACCCTAGTTGTGACAACATTGTTTTTATTATTTTTGGGTCAATATGTGCTTTAAAGAAGATAAATATGTCCATTAATGGACCATATTGTATTATTCAAAAAATTTAAAAATAACTTTATAGAATATATTATTTTCAGTAACTTTAAATATTTTCATAAAATATCATTTATTATATAATAACATTGATGCAGATTTTGACACTATATATTTAATTAGAAATTTTAAATAAAAAGAAAATAACAGAATTAAAACATATTATGTAAAAATCCATTTATAATTATAAATTTATCTAAATAATATTTAAACACAACAATTCATTATATTTACCTAACATGTAATATTTTTAGTATCTTTTATTTTATATCTTTGTCAACTAAATAATCTATGTGTTGGCATTTCATAAACATTTTATATAATTAAATAATCTCTAAAAATTAAATAAATATTAATATTATATAAAATTTAGTAATAATTGAATTTAAAATTAATAACCGAATCTATAAATTTTTTCCAATCATTAATGCATTGTATAAAACAAAAGGAAGAGTAATTAATTTTTTATCCTTTTGTTTTATTAACTTTTTATATGTGTCAATTTCATTGATCAATATCAACATTAAGTCATTTCAATCTAATATAATGTCACATGGGTTGATATATTTTCCAAAAATGGGTTTCAAAAATATTTCTCTGCCATTTGGCCCCTTAAGAATAAATTGTATCCACTATGTAAAAATGATTTTACCATAAATATGGTTATTAATTTCAGTTTCAATCACTAATATATTTTATCATAAAATATTTCTAAAATTTTATTTATTATAAATTATTCCAAATATGAAATCCATTTTTTCAAATTAAAATCATCAAATTATAATAATTTCATTTGAAATTGATCCTATTGATTTCTTGAATCAACATGTTTTAAGCATAAAGAGTTCAAAATATAGAAATGGTTTTATATAAAATTTCATTTTAGAATATATTTATATGACTGAAATTGGATTTATTGATGTAAAATTATTGTATTTAGATATTCATGTAATTTTAATATATAATATTGTACTGACCCGACCCCAGTTACTTAGATTTGATGCATTATTACATAACATTGGCATGTTATAAGGAATCATTCCCTGAATGACCTATCTGTTTAGTTTCCTTGGATGTTCGAGATACATGAATAACTTTTACATTACACCTTGAAATAAAAATATCTAATAACAATTTCCCCTTTTGAACACACTTATATCCTTATCATATCCTTCCAGGTCAACCATAAAATACTTATTCATATCATGTAAAAAATAAAACCTAGAAATGGGTGAACTCAGATGCTCAGTAGGGATAACAATATAGCAGAAACATTCATAAATAAGCATAAACATTTAAAGAAATTTATAACACTAAAGAAAAATCCTTTTGAACATAAACATCCAAATAATTTGGAAAAGATAAAATAAAATAATTTCATTTACATAATCTCATGTATATTCTAATATTTTAATAATCAAATGCAATATCAATGGAGACTTTCAAAATGATGGAATGCATAATGTCAGTCATCATAACCACATAGTCAAGGACTTGTGCCAAGATTAAAAATAAAATTTTGTCAAGGCCTTGTTCCAAGATAGTAGTTTTTCTGATGAGACTTACCGATGCATAGAGGATCTATAGCAGGCTCCACCCATAACTTACTATGTCCAATGCATTCTTCATATGAAAAGGTTTAAACATAACATAAAAATTCATTTTAAAACAGGCATACTAAATGTAAATACATTATCCATAAACCATGAATGGTGTAAAAATAACACATTCATAGTCAAACAATTAAAAAAACCTTCAATACGATATTAATGTTTTGTATCCTAATAAATCAACTTGAAATACACTTAAAATCCATCAAAGGATGTTTATATAGATTAAATGATTACTTTTTTAGAGAAATATCTCATATTATTTTCAAATAATTTAAAATCCATATATTTATTAAATAAGAAATTATTTTGAAAATATTATTATAATATTTTATATGATGCTTCAACGATGATATAATGGCGGAAAATAGACACACCCACCGTATTATTAAAAAATGACATTCTTACCTTAATATTGTCAAAAAGGTCATAATGTACCTTTTTTTGAAAATGTCATAAAGATTTCATTCAAAAAATTTATGGTTAAATAAGATTATAAATGAATTTAACCCATAGTATTGTAGATAATAAAAATGTTTTTGAATTAAATTTTATGAAAACAAGGATGTGGATGATAAAGAGGTCATAGTGAATACTTACGTAAAATGAACCTCGGATAATAAAGATATTGTGAGATTAACCCTTACCATGTAATATTCCTTAGTATATGGTATGTTAACATCATATATAACAGTTTATAAATTGTTATTAAATTATATAATAACTATATACATAAATATGATATCATATATGATCCTCTAATATTTCTTTGTAAATAATATTTCTGTAGTATAATCGTTTCGGGTGTTAACTAGTCTGTTTTCCTTTATATGATCGGATTAGTAAGACATGTTTTTTATGTATATGGTTTATTTAATTCATATCCAGAATTATTTTACATCCATAAAAATTATTTTTTACCATAAAATGATTATTATTCTTGAATGATTATGATGGGGAATGAATTTCATCGCGTTCGTGGAGACGGTAATCCTTACGTACACACGAGCGACAATATCATTATATTTATGGTAAAATCATATGTAATTGGATGGTATATAATATATATATAATTATTAACATTTTATATTTATATTTAAATCAGTTATATTCATTATTATACCCATCCAAATAATGAATTGTTTGAATAACAAACTACACACGACGTCGAGACGGTAAGTCGTAAAGAGTCATGTATGGTGACATTGTCATTCATATGATGGATATAATAATGAATATGGTAATACCATTTTTATAATAACATCATAGTATATAGAAGACACTGGAGTTATTATTTTATAATGGAAACAACAACGAATGAGGAAGTGGAAGATGAAACGAACTTGAAAGATGGTGGTGAAATTATTACCTCTTCTTCAGGTGCATCCTTTTGAGTTGTTCAAAAGGGATCCTTAGGTTGGCTTTCTGATAAAACTAAGGCATATAGGTATAAATTTGGGAACTTGGAATGATATTTGGGATAGGTTTCCTGGAGTCAAATTAATTGGAGGTGTGATTTTTGGTGAAGGGGAAGTACAATTTTATAAGACAGGTGAGGGGTACCCTTTGAAAAGATTGAAATATTATTTTATAATAAAATAATTTTCTGATTCTAATGGCTCCAAAATTATTTATTTTGAGGATAAGGTGGGTATGGGTTAAAAAACTCTCAACCAATAGGTTTTATACATGTTTGGGTCACCATAGTTACATTTTAATTTATATTTAACTAGTAGTTAAATAGTTTATCTTTTACCATGTATTATTGTATTATAAAACTAATTGGCTAATAAATATACTATAAATTACAAGATAATATCATGTGGTTAATTGATGATATACCTATCATTATATAAGTTATTTGGTAGAACCATATATTTTTTGGACTATTATATTATTTATTAATATAATATTTGTTTTAATAACTTATTTGTTCCAAATTTGACACTATTTAGTATTTGGTTTTTGTGAAAGTCATCACAAAATGATTACATTGAAAAAAATACGTATAATCAAGCATAATATTTCCTATTAACCTACAATATTCATGCATGTCATAAAAAAATTGAAATTATATTTATTTTAAAATTTATAATACCGTTTATTTGATTCTTTCATTAAAAAAGTAATTATTGCATCACTATTGTGTCATAAATAAATTTAATTATTTAATATCTAAAAACTATAAATATAAAACCATTATGTATGAATTATTTTTATCTTTCTAATGAGTATCTATTTTATAAAATATTTCTTATATAATCCCATTTAATAAAATTTACTAAAAGAGATATGTTTATGTCATATTTGTCTTTACTTTAAATTATTTAATATAATGTGTCATTATCATTCTCAAGTGGCTTCATGGGGTCCCAAAATCCACCCAAGGATGCTCATGGTCGTACATTTATCAACCAATAAAAATAAGACACATGTTAGGGTAATTTATAATTATTATAATATTATTTTTACCCTTATTTATCGGATTTACCATTTAACCATGTTAAATAAAATATTTACCGAAATAATTATTAATAATGTCTAAAAATAAAAGTTACCTATATACACAATTTTTACCTCTTGATTTCAAATATGGAATCAATGTTTCCAAATTCTAAACACATATTTGGGAGAAATTAATTTAAAATTAATTCCTGCTTTTAAAACAAAAAAGTGTGTTTTTTAGAAAAAATAACTATCAAATGATTAACACTTGTTTATGTTTAGTTTAATTGTGGAATTAGAAAAATGACCTAAATTATATTAAATGTTAAAAATATAATCTAATTATACTTTTAAACCACTAAAATTAATTATTTATCACTATAAATTATTTTGATAAAAAATGTTTTTTTAACTAAAATTTATTATTTTTCAGTATTCATACAAAAATGAATGCTTTCCTAAAAGTACCAAATATTCACCCTAAGCTAATTTTGATATTAAAAATTCAAAAATTATGTAAATTTTTTAAAATAAAATTTATAAATTACGAAAAACCAGTTATTAATATTTTAATGGCTAGCTTGATTGGTCATGGTGTGTTAAAACTCCATGTTACGTACAACGATAGCTGCTGCATTATTCAATGAGAAATGTACCGTGGAAGCTTGGGGTGTTACATTCTCCCCTCCATAAAATAATTTCGTCCTCGAAATTTCTATAATATTATTGCATAAAAATATTTGGGTGGTTATTCATCATAAGTTCCTTGGGTTCCCATTCATCTACCTTCTTGTAGTTTCTCTTTATTACTTTTACCAAACGAGTCGTCCGGTTTCGAAGATTTTTTTCACTAGTATCATGAATACATACAGACTCTTCGTAATAAGACAAATCAGGTTCATGTTCAATTTCCTCTTGGTTGAGTTAATGCGTTGGGTCAGGCATGTATTTTCTCAACAGTGATATGTGGAAAACATCATGAATTTGGAGAGGCTTGGAGGCATTACCAAACAATAAGCTAGAACACCAACTAGTTCTATAATTTCGAAAGGTCTGATATTCCTAAGACACAATTTACCCTTCTTTCCGAAACATATAACACCCTTCCATGGAGATACAATAAAATAAGTGATCTCTTACTTCAAATTCCAAATACTTACTTCGGTTATCCGCATAGCCCTTTTGCCTACATTGAGCTTGTTTGATGTGGGTATGGATAATCATCACTTTTTCCATTGTTTCCTCAAAATGTTTTGGGAATATGAGTTTTCCTTCACCAACATCATCCTAACAAGTTGGTGTGTGACATCTCTTTCTGTATAATGCTTAAAATGGGGCCTTCAGAATACTTGAATGGATGCCCTTATTATAGGAAAAATCTACCAAAGGTAAATATTGATCCCACACACCTTTAAAGTCAAGTAAGAATAATCTAAACATGTCATCTAAGGGTTTAATAGTCCATTCTGATTGTCCATAGGTTTGAGCATGGTAGGAAGTGCTCAAACAAAGTTTAGTATCCAGGGCTTCTGAAGTATTTTTTAGAATCTTGATGTAAAATAGGGATCACGATCAGAATCAATTGACAGGGGTACTCCATGATGTCTTTCAACTTCAAAAATATTTAGTCTTTCCATACGTTCAAGTGGTAAATCTTCAATTATATCATGAAAATGTGCCGAGTTAGAAGGACTATCGACAATGACCTATATTGCATCATTCCTTCATGTAGTCTTTGGTATCCCAATTAAAAATTCCATCGTAATATAATCCCATTTCCAATCAGGTATAGGAATAGGTTACATGACTCCTCCAGGTTGTTTCCTTCTAACTTTCACATATTGGAAAACCATACGTCTTAACACAAAATTAGAAATCTTTCTCTTCATGTTGTCCCACTAAAAATTTGTTTCATATATATATATATATTGGTTCTCCCAAGGTGTATAAAGAAATTGGATATATGAGCATCATCCAACAATTCCCTTTTTATATTGTTTTTTTAGGAATACAATTTCTCTTCCAAAATTTCAAACTTCCATCATCATATACAAAGTCAATCAATATCCTATCATTTATAGCATTAATCATCTTTAAAAACTCCTCATCATTAGTCTGATTTCTTTTTATCATTTCTAGTAATTATTGTTTGGAAAAGATTTGAAAATATATTGATGTTTCAACTTCCATGGTTATTCACATATCCATCATTACTAGATCCTGGAAAATATGATCCATTTCAACTCTCATATATTTAAAAACTACATGATTAATTCTTCTCAAACCATCTTCCACTTTACTGGTCTTCCCCATATGGTTGTGTATTGTGAAATCATAATCATTGAGTAGTTCAATCCATCTCATTTTCCTCAAGTTGAGTTATTTTTGTGAGAAAATATACATAAATATCTTGTGATCAGTATAAATCACACATTTTTCAACAATAATATAGTGTTTAAAAATATTAATAGAAAATATTATAGCTAATAACTCATTATCGTGAGTGGGATAGTTTTCCTCATGAATTTTTAGATTTCATGATGCATAAGAAAAAACTCTATCATTCTACATAAGGACAAAACCATGTCGTTTCATTGATACATCGATATAAATAACAAACTCATCATTCCCTGATCGTAGAGACTAGATAATAAATTTGAATAATATTCTATTTATTTCTTCAAAACATTTTTTACACCCTTTTGTCAAAACAAATTTAACCCCCTTACGTGTGAGCTTGGTTAATGGGTTAGCCAAGGGAAAAATTCTTGATGAAACATTGATAATAACCTGCTAAACCAATAAAACTGCATTCCTCAGTTATACTAATTGGTGCAGGAAATTTATGGATTTTGATGTTCTTTGAATGATTAACATAGATTCTATCCTTGGAGACAATATGGAAAATAAATGAAATCTATGGAATTTATAATTCACACATGCTAAAAATCCCATATATTTCATTTCTTCTGAGGGTTTTTAGAATAGTGTGCAAGTGATTTCCATGACCTGCATAGCTTTTTCAGTATACAAAAATTTCGTAAATAAATACCACTACAATGTCATCATGAGAATCCTTGAAAAATCTTTTTCATTAGATCCATGAAGACAGATGGTGCATTAGTCAATCCAATAGTCATTACTATAAACTCATAATGCCTATCCCTGGTATGAAATGATGTCTTCGGAATGTCTTCCTTCTTCACGCACAACTGATGATATCCATATCTAAGATCAATCTTTGAAAAATATTCTGATTGATTAATTTGATAAAATAAATCATCTATGTGAGGTAGGTGATACTTGTTCTTTATTGTTATAGCATCAATCTCCCTGTAGTCAATGCACAATCTCATAGATCTAACTATCTTCTTAATAAAAAGGACAGGGGCTCCCAACGGAGAAACACTATGGTGAATAAATCCCTCATTACTCAATTCCAATAATTGTTTATTTAGTTCCAATAATTCCATAGTTTCTATTATATAAGTGCGATTTTATATGGGCCTTGAATCAGGAATTAAATCCATGGAAAACTCAATTTATTTCTCTAGAGGATGTCCTACTAAATCTTCTTGAAAGTCAGCCAGATATTATTGAACAATATGTAATTACTATATTTGAACATTATTTTCCCCATCCATAGTTATTTCATTCCCTTCCACCCCAATAATTTAATTTTTAGAGATTCTGGGGGTGGATCTAGAGAAGAATTAGGTGGTGATGTTTCTTCTCTAATCATAAGGTACTTCTTATCACCTTCGAAAATTGTATCCTATTTATTTTTTATAATAGATTTTTACATCATGGTCTAAAATTCAATCCATACTGTGGATTATATCAAATTTAATCATGGGTATAACAATGAGATCAGCTGATAAAGAAGATTTATATGCCCTGATGGGAACTAATGCACAAAACATTGTTGCGATGATACTGCCATTAGGTTTTGTAACTGACAACTCCCTTGTTATGTATAATTGAAAATATCTATTTTTCATAGAAAACTGGGATGATATGAAATAATGTGATGATCAAGAATCAAATAAAGCATTGTTTAATCACGAGGAATCCATTAAATTACGTAACCCTACATCTTTCAAAACTTCAACCTCGGAAGTAGTGATCACATAAGCTTGGCCTTTCTCCCTTGGCCCTTTATGAGTTCAGTTCTGTTAATGTTTAGGAAATTCAATTGCATAATTCCCCTTTTCTATAAAATTATAGTATTCAACATTGATAGCCTATTTCTTCTGCTTTCAATCACGTGCTTGGTGGCCTTTTTCACCACACTTGTAACAGACTCACATTCCCTATAGGAAAGTATCAAGATGTTTCATCCCACATTTACTACATGATAGATATTCAAATTTTCCCTTATTATCCTTTTTTCTATTAACATATTTTTTAATAGATCTCTACTTATCATTCTTTTCGTTGAAGTTATAATATGTAGACAATGACTTTGTTGTCATGATAGTGCATGAGAGAATATCGTCGTACGATGAGAAGGATTGTGAGGCTAATTCTCGAAGAAGAAATGGATTTAACCCATCAAATAATAGGTCAATATTAATCATTGGGATAAGTATATAATGTATGGCATGCCTTGCTAACCATTTAATGTTAGCCTCATACATGGTGACATTCTCATCCTCCTTTTTCCTCAAACTCAAAAACTGTCTTTCCATATCCGCTCGATGGACACGAGGAAAGTATTTTTCTAATATAAAATCTTTAAACATCCTCTATTCCATGTTTTATTCTTCGTAATCTTCCTTTTTGTTTTTTATTAATGACCACCATTGATCTGCATCTCCAATGAGGCAATAAACTACCATGAAATTTTTTTCCCTTTCGCTACTCCCCAAAGCATAAAATATTCTCTCTAAAGAACTTATCCATTACCCAACTATTAATCGATTTGTACTCCAATTGAATGTTGGAGGTTGTTTCCATAGGAATCAGTCTAGCATTTATCCTCATTGTTGTGGATTAGGGTTCTCCATAGGGGTAAGGTTATTATTTATAACCTGAGTGAGTTTTCCTAGTATGGAGATAAGTTGATCTGCACTAGTTGCATCACCAGCTCCAGCATAATTATCCTGATTATGAGGGAGATACCTACATGCATTATGTTGTTGGATAAGGATTCCACTCCTCCCACAAGGAATCATTTCTAAACAATGGTATTCCCTATATTAGTTTATATATCACAATATATAATTCCAAACATTTAAAACATTTGTCATAAATTAATAAGATTGTGGATATTATCCATAATCAAAAAAAATTATTTTATAATTATATACTCATAAACCCTTCATAATGATTTGTAATGAAAATGATAATTATCCTAAGCATATCCCCCTGGAGTGTCATAACCAAGAGTGCACCAAGGCCCATTGTCGTAAACTAGTTCCCATTCAAGTCTAGCTCAAAGTAGTTTTTTTGGGTTTTACCCCTTGGTACATCTATGTCAGAGCCACCTCTAACTGCTCGTATCTAGATAGGGATGTATTTCATTTAAAACTCAAAAAATATCTACATTACCAAAATTCTAGGAAGTTCGTCTATACTAATCATCAAATTTTTTCTTAGGCTAATATTCTCTAATTAGTATTTTTTGGAATCTATCTTCCATGGTTTTTACTAAACATCCTTTGATACCAACTATAATGCCCCAACCCGAGTTACCTAGAGTCAGTTCATTATTACATAACATTGAAATGATACAATGAATCATGTCCCGGAATACCTATCATTTTATTATCTTTGGAGGTACTACATATATTCATGTGTTTTACATTACATCATGAAATATAAACATCAACAACATTGGGTCCCCTTTTAAACACACTTATATCCTTAGCCAATCCTTGAAGGTCAACCATAAAATACTTCTTCACTTCTTGGGAAAAATAAATCATAGAAATGGGTGAGCATAGATACTCAGTAAGGATAATAATATAGAGGCAAATTTCATAAATAAGCATAAACATTTAAGGAAATGAATAAGACTAAAACAAATGCCTTTTAAAATTAAACATCAACATAATATGGAAACGTTAAAATCAAATAATTCTATTACATAATCACATGGAAATTATACTAGTTGAATAATCCCATGAAATATCAATAAACGCTTTCATAATGATGGAATGCATAATGGAAGACATCATAACAACATAGTCAAGGCCTTGTTCCAAGAAAAATACTAGTATTTTGTGAAGACCATGTCCCAAGACAATAGTTTTTCTCATGAAACCTACCAATGCATCAAATATATATAATGGGATACACTCATCACTTAATAAGTCCAATGAATTCTTTATATGAAAAGGTTTAAACATAACATAAAAATTTGTATTAAAACTAACATACGAAATGTCAATGATTTATCCATAAACAATAAATTATGTAAAAATATTGCATCCATAGTCAAGAATATTAAAAAATAATCAATACAATATAGATGTTCTGAATAATAATAAATCAAGATCAAACAAGATTAAAACCCATCAAAGGATGTTGACATATATGAAATCAGATCTTTTTTAGGGAAATATCTCTCTCTATTATGAAATAATTTTAAACTCATATAATTATAAAAGAAAACATTGATTATTAAAATATTATTATATGCTTCTATGAGAATCTTGAATGACGATATAACAGTGGAAAATAGTCCCATCCTCCATATTAGTTAAAATGGACATTCTTACTATAATTTGTTCGAAAAGTTCATAAAGTACCTTGTTTGGAAAACGACAGAAATATTCCTTGAAAAACATATGTGGTCAGATAAGGGTAAAAATGAAATTAACCCATAATATAGTAAATAGTAAAAATGTTTTTAATTACGTTTCCTAGAAAACAATGATGTGGATGATAATGTGGTCCCAGTTAATTCTTACGTTAAAAAATCCCCAAATAATAAAGTGATTATGAAATTAACCCTTAACTTGTACATTACCTTAGTTGATGGAATGTTAACCTTCTATATAATAGTTAATTTTTTTATTAAATTATACTATAACTATATACATAAATATGATATCATATATGATCCTCTAATATTACTTTGTTTATAATGTTTCATTAGTATCATCATTTTGGGTCTTAACTGATCTATTTTCCTTTGTATTCCTGGTTACGTAAGACTTTTTTTTATGGATGGGATGTATTTTAATCATTTCCATAATGATATTACGTTCTTTAAAATTAATTTTAATCATAAAATGAAAATTATTCTCAAATTAGTACGAGGGGGAATGAATCTCATCCCCTCTGTGGAGACAGTAATCCATACATATGCATGACTGACAATATCGTTATATTGATGGTTAAATCCTATGTAATAGGATGGTATATCAAAAATAAAGAATCTTCAGAGATTAATATATATTATTTACACCAATTATACTCTTTATTATACCCATCCAAATAAAGATGTGTTTGACTAACAAATTACACCACAACGTGGAGAGGATAAGTCGTATGTACGCATGTATGGTGACTTTGTCATTCATATTATTGATAGGATAATGAATATGGTTGTAACTTTTTTATAATAACATCACAATATATATCATATAACGTTTTTATTATTTTTTAATGGAAGCAACAATGAAAGATAAAGTGTAAGAAGAAAAGAACATGAAAGAGTTTGGTGAAATTATTACTTTTTCTTTGGTTATTTCCTTTTGAGTTCACCAAAAGGGCTCCTTGGGTTGGATGTATTATAAAAATAAGAACTATAGGTTGAAGTGAGGGAAATTGGGAGGATACTTGGGTCGGGTTTAGCCTCGACAAATGGCTTTTTAGGTTTAATTTTGAGATTAGGGGAAGTTTTCTTTTATAAGATAGGCGAGGGGCACCTTATGAAATGATTGAAATATTCATTTATAATAAAATATTTTTCAGTTAAAAATGGAACCAAAATTATTTATATCGGTTATAGGGTGGGTATGGGTCGAAAAAAGCTCAACAAATAGGTTTTAGATAGGTTTGGGTCACCATATTAACCTTATCTTTTTGATTTTACACTTAGTTAAATTGTTTAACTTTTACCCTATATTCCTACATTATTATAATAATTGGTTAATTAACATACTATAAAATGCCTAGAGAACCCAAAAAGGTTCATTATTTATATAACTATAATTATATATGTGTTTTGGAAGAACCATAGATTTTTATAAATATTATATAATTTAATATTTTAATATCTGTTTTAAAAACACATTTATGTCAATTTTGACACTATTTAGTATTTGGTTTTTCTGAGAGTCATAACGACTTGATTAATTCAAAAAAATACTTTGAATCAACCATAATATGTCATATTAACCTATAAAATTCGTTTATTCCATAAAAACTATAACGCCCCGACCCCAGTTACCCAGAGTCGGTGCATTATTACATAATATTGGCATGATCACAAAAGATCAAGTCTCGAAAGACCGATTAGTTTAGTAGCCTTGGAAAAATAGATATATTCATAAGTATTACATTACATCTTAAAGTTAAAAACTACAAAAAACTCATGTCTTCATATCCTCTCATATTATCCCTGCATGTCATTCATAAAATACTTCTTCACATCCTGGGAAAAATTAGAACATTGAAAGGGGTGAGCTCAGATGCTGAGTAAGGATAACAATATAGCAGAAACATTCATTAATAAATATAAACATTTAATGTTATATATAATAAAACATAATACTTTTAAACTTGAACACCAGCATTATAAAAAAAATATAAAATGAAATAATTCCATTTACTTATTCACATGGATATTCTACTAGTCGAATAATTACATGCAATATCAATAACCACTTTCATAATGATGGAATGCATAAATCCGGAATATCATAACAACATAGTCAAGGCCTTATTCCAAGACTATAAATAATAGTTTTTCAACACCTTGTGCCATTAAAATAGTTTGTCTCATGAGGCCTAGCGATGTATTGAAGAGCTATAGAGGGATCCACCCTTCACTTACTAAGTCCAATGCATTCCTTATATTAAAAGGTTAAAACATATCATAAATAATAGCGAATAACCATAACATAATCATATCACATAAAACATGCATAAAGGAAACATAACATTTCCACATTTCAATCACAAGATATCAATACAAAACATTTATATAATCAAAACATTATCAAAACCATTTTTAATACCAAAATAAAATAAAAGTAAAACATGGTATTTTTTTTTTATAAAAATGTTATGGCTTGTTGAGGAAGCCGAAACTCAAATAATGGTCATAGCGACGGAGAAGTCATTGTCACCTCATACGTAAGACAAACGCATTCCCTTTTTTTAATTTATTAAAACCCTTTGTATGAAAATATTTCTCTTGAATAAAATTAAAAGTAAAAGGGGTTTATACACCGAATAAAATAAAGTTATGTATAAAACAAAATCTGCCTCAATGAAAGGAGATTGAGATGAAGTTCCTTACATCGTGTCGGACTTGACTCGATCGTTTTTTAATCTCCAAAATAATAAACTATAGTTAATTTTTATTTTCTTAAGAACATTTTTCAAGTTCATTATTCATTTTACATCACTTATTACCATGTTATGAACATTATGTAATCATTTAATTTAATAACGGTTGTTTTGTCGATCCTTGTTACTTGAGTCAAAAATAAACTTCTTATAATTACCAGTTGCTTATGTGGTAAAATATCCATTATCTCCAGAAATATATTCATCATTTAGATATAATATATATCATATATATCCGGTATATAAATGAATTAATAATATTATATAACATTTAGAGGGAATAAATGAAATGAACCGTTCAAGGAGACGGTAAGCAGTACGTATGCATGAACGCTACATTCATTTATATTTCCTATTTAGTGGAATGAAATCATAATTATATAAAGTTATATTATAATTCTAGTATAATAACATATATAATATCATTAAATAAATCTTTTATATGTCCCATACATGGAATTAACGATTCAATTCACTTTGAGGAGGTGGTAGTCCGCACTTCCTAAAATGAAATTATCACGTTTACCCATAATGGAAATCATAATGTTATTCCATAAATGAAAAATATAGAATCATAAAGAAAACATAAAAATAATATATATCATATATAAAAATATTTTCATCATTACGGTCACCATGAGTGGTGTTAAAAGAAGATTGATCAATCATCATTTTGTTAGGCAGTAATTCGCCACCCACAGAAACAGTATGTTATTTAAACATTATATGAAGGTGTGTGTAAGTTTAAATCAAATAATTCTCATAAAAACATCCTAGTATATTTAATATACTTTATTTGTTATAAAATAAAGGAATAAATAGAGTTTAGGGGGTTGGAGAATCAAAATAAAACAAAAGGACATAAGAGAAGACAATACATTTATATCAGGTAACTCCCCTTGGATTGAACCAAAAGGGTTTTTTGAAGAGAAGTATGCATAATGTAAGGCTTCTAGGATGAATAGAGGGATGTGGAGAGGGTATTTGGTCAGAGGTTTTCTGAGCCAAATGGCAATGAATGTGTGTATAATGTGGTAGAGGTGGTGACCTTTTATAAGAGGAGCGGAGGGGCACTTTTGGAAAGATTGAAATGTTACTTTATTATGAAATGATTTTCAGATTTTAAAGGTCCCACAATGATATATTTCGAGTATAAGGAGATAAGGGTTTGAAATAAACCAATACAATAGTATTTAGACAAGTTTAAGTCTTAGATTTTACCTTATCGTTTCATTTTATTTATATCATTCATTAATGAGGTAATCATTGTATCATCATGGTGTCAAAAATAAATAAATTTATTTAATGTATAATATTTTTAACAAAAATACCATGATGTAGGAAATTTTTTTATATTTACAATGACTATTTATATTTCAAGATATCATTTTTGTAGAGAAAATTAATTTTTTTTACTTAGGTGTTACATACTTTTGTTATATTTTCCTTCCTTTAAAAAATAAAATCATAAAATGTCACTATCACAAAAAAGTGATTACATGGGGTCCCTAAGTTGGAACATGGCATCCCATGGTCGGAAATGACACAACCAATTGAATTAGGACAAATTTTAGGGTCATTTTATATTATTATGTTATTATTTCATTACACTTAACTCCCCTATTACTAATTAATCATGATAATTAAAGATAATTGTCATCATTACTTTTCTTAATGTCCAAAAACAAAACAGTCTTTATAAAATAATTTGGACCTTCTGATTACAAATATGGAATATATTTTTCCAAATTCCTAACACATAATTTGCAATAATTAATTTAAAAATAATTCCCCTTGTCAAAACCAAAGATGGGTTTTTTATGAAGTAAAATCTATCAAAAGATTGACTTGTTTTTACATTAAATTGAAAAGTGAAATTACAACCAATGAAAAATATTGTATTATGTGATAAAAACATAATTCAATTATACTTTAAAACAAATTAAAATTACAATCTAACTATATAAATAAATTGGATGAAAAGGCAGTTTTGAATAATAATACAACATTTTTAACAATTCATTAAAAAATGAACATTATCAGAAAAATACCAAATATTCACCCTATAATATATTTCATATTAAAAATTAAAAAATGATTTCCATTTTACCAAATTCAAAAAATATAAGTTTCATTAATAAATTATATAGTTAATTCCAGATATACAAACAAATAGAATGTTTTTAATAAACAATATCTATCAAAAGATTGACAATTGTTTATGTTCAATTTTAAAGTGAAATTAATTATAATGACCACTATTGGATAGAGCGGTACAAGTATATTATAATAATACTTTAAAACCACTGAATAGTATAATTAATCACTATAAATTATTTTTATTTAAAAAGTTGCCTTTAAGTATTGTTTTACTATTAATCAAAAATTGGATGTTCTCCGAAAAATACAAAAAATTAAACATAGGCTAATTTCGATATTTTGAATCCAAAAATGAAGTCATTTTTTAAATATTAAATTTATATAATTTCAAAAAGTTGGTATTACTATTCATAATGGCTACTTTGAATGGTCGCGGTGTGTTAGAATCCCAAACTTGCATACAATGCAAGCTAATGCATTTTTGAAAGAGAAGCGTACCATGGAATCTTGAGCTGTTACATTATCCCCTCCGTCAATAAATTGTGTCTTCACAATTTGAAATTGTTATTCGAAAATAAAAGGTTTAAAGTAGAAAATACCTTTGTAGAAAACCCAAATCAGAAATAAGATTAATAAAATTTATTCTTAATAAGAGGGAAAGGGAAATGAAAATGTAACCACCAAATTATGATCTTGATTAGGAGAACATTTGTGGAAATTAGAGACACATAATTGGTAATATAAATGTAAATATTTTTAGGGAGGGATTGAGGTAATAAATCAAAAACAAGTGTAAAGTTGAGGGCCTCAATGCCTTCAGTCTATGGTGATTTAAAATATCATCAGTTCAAAATAACATAAGATATTAGGATAACACAATTATTTTAATATCCCTTTCATAAAGCTTGAGAATTAATTTATTCATAGAATAAGATAGAGGGATATATATATATACTTGACAAGTAGAGTTTCAAACATCAACTAATTTGTACCATAAACTAATCTTTCACTCAAATAGATAATTGAACTCAAAAATATTATATTTATCCCAATCGTACATGGTTCCAAATATTAACACATACTATTTAGATCAGGAAAACTATTTTGTAATAACCAGGGACTTCTTGTAGGCTAGTGGTAGGTAATAAAGTCATGTCGCACTATGGTTTTGGGTTAGATTCCTACAACTTTTTTCGACGCGACGGGTTATCCAGGATATGTAGGTTGGCCTTTTCCTAATACTATAGTATTGTAATATTCCAAAAATAATATTCAGAAATGTTTTATCCTTAAAAAATAATATTCAATGTTCAACATAATCCATTACAACCTTTATAGTTATCCAAAATACCATTGTCAAAACTTTCTCTAAAAGTTCTCTAATTTCTAAAATCAATTGTAACATCAGAGTCCCCAAACAAAGTAATGTTTCTCTTATTGCACATACTAAAAATATGATTACCTTCATCCTATTATAACCTTAATGAAAAAAAATTATTGTAGTACAATACTTATATATATATATATATCATGTTATTATTTTAAACATAATATAGTTCTTGAGTCAAAAAACACCAATACAATAATTATTCCACTTCAACTGTTGTAACAACATAAGATTGGACTCGATCCCTTGGTCTTTTCTGAGGTATGTTTCCCTAATGCTTAGGACATTCATTTTCATAATGCCCCATTTCTCTACAATTGTAGCATTAAACATTGATATCCTCTTTCTTTCTCTTGTAATCACAATCCTCGGGACCTTTTTCTCCACATTTATAATGAACTCTCATTCCTTTTAGGCTAGTAATGGGGTGATTTTTCCAATAATTATTGCATAACGGAAAATCCTTCTTTCCCTTTTACACTTTATCTGTCTCTTGTTCCACCGTTATCTTCTTCTCTTGCATTACATTATTGTCATAATATTTTGAGAATTCATTTACTGTCTTGATAGAACACGAGACTATATCTTCGTATGTTGAGAAAGACTGTGATACTAATGATCAACTGAGAAATGGTTTTAACGCATTAAAAAAATTGATCTTACTTTTGGGTTACGTATATAATATGGCGCATGCCTCGCTAACATTGTAAAGTTAGCTTCATACTTTGCAACATTCTCATCCTCCTTTTTCCTTGGGCAGAGAAACTGTCTTTCCATATCCACTCGATGGTTATGTGGAATGTATTTTTCTATGAAAATTTCATTAAACTCTCTCCATTACATACTTTATACTTCTTCATATTCCTTTGTATTTTGTATCAATGACCACCATTTATCAGCATCTCTAGTGAGGTAGTGAACTGCCATAACAACTTTTTCTCTTTCAGTACTCCATAAAGCCTGAAATATTTTTTCTAGGGAATTTATCCATTGCTCAGCTACTAATGGATTTGTACTCCCATTGAATTTTGGTGGTTGTTTCCTCATAAAGAGATCTAACATTGATCCTTCGTGTTGCGGATCAGGTTGATCCATATGAGAGAGGTTATTATTCATAACCTGAGTGAGTTGTCCCAGTATGGTGATAAGCTGATCAGCACTAGTTGTATCACCAGCACCACTATAATTTTCTTTTGCAAGAGGTCAATCCCTACATAGAGTGTGTGCATTGACATGGTTTCCATTCTATCCACTAGGCACCATTTCTAAACTATGTCATAAACTAGATTAGTTTATGAATCGAAATACATAATTTTATACTTTTAAAACACATAACATAAATTGAACTATTTATGGATATAATCCATAATCATAAAAAGAAGTGTTTTCATTGAGGAAGTATATTCTCTTAAACCCTTAATAATGGTTTGTAATTAAAATGAGAATTATCCTATGAATATCCCTTAGGAGTGTCATAACCAAGAGTGCAGTAACACCCATTTTCGTGCACCAATTCATGTTCGAGTCTAGCTCAAAGCGGTGTTTTCCGGTCTTACCCCTTGGTATATCTGTTCCAGATCTGCCTCTACCTGCTAGTATACAGAGGGGGATTTATTTGTCATAAAACTCACAAAATATCTACAATACCTAAATTCAAGGAAGTTCTTCTATGCTAATTCTCAAAGTCTATCTTAGGTCTATGTGATCTAATTAGAGTGTATCTAAATCTAGATTCTATTGTTTGTACAAAAATTCATCTGATACCAACTGTAACGCCCCGAACCCAGTTACCCAGAGTCAGTGCATTGTTACATAATATTGTCATGATCACAAAAGATCAAGTCTTGAAATACCGATTAGATTAGTATCCTTTGAAACACTAGATATATTAATAAGTCTTACATTACATCATAAAGTAAAAAAAACTACAACAACATATTGTATTCAAATACCCTCATATTATCCCTCCAGTTCATTCATAAAGTACTTTTCACAACCTGGGAAAAATTAAAACATTGAAAGGGGTGAGGTCAGATGCTCAGTAAGGATAACAATATAGCAGAAACATTCATAAATAAACATAAACATTTAGGGAAATGTATAACTAAATCAAAAGCCTTTTAAATGTGAACTCTATCATAATATGGAAAAGATAAAATGTAATAATTACACTTACTTATTCAGAAGGTTATTATACTAGTTTAATAATCACATGCAATATCAATAACCACTTTCATAATGATTGACTGCATAATTATTGACTATCATAACCACATAGTCAAGGCCTTGTTCCAAGACTAAAAATAAGATTTTGTCAAGGCCTTATGCCAAGACACTAGTTTGTCTAATGAGACCTAACGATGCATCGAGGAGCTATAGAAAGCTCCACCCATCACTTACTATGTCCAATTCATTCCATATATTAAAAGGATTAAACATATCATAAACAATTCCCAAGAAACATAAAATAATTGTATCACATAAAACATGCATAATTGAAACATAACATTTCAACATTTCAATCACATGATATCAATACTAAACATTGATATAATAAAAACATTATAAAAACCATTTTCAATAAAAAAATAAAATAAAAGTAAAAAATGGTATTTATTTTTCATTTAAAAATTGTTATTGCTTTTAGAGGAAGCCGAAACTCATATAATGGTCACGGTGGCGTAGAAGTCGTTGTCACAGCATACGTAAGACAAAAACATTCCCATTTTACATTTAGTAAAATACTTCATATAAAAATATTCCTTTGGAATAAAATTAAAATTCAAAGGGGTTTATACACCTTATAAAAGAATTTTCTATATAAAACAAAATATGACTCAATGAAAGGAGATTGAGATGATGTTCCTTACCTCATGTCCGACTTGACTCGATCATTCATTAATCTCCTGAATAATAAACGATATTTTACATATATTTTCTTAAGATCCTTTTTCAAGTTCATTATTTCTTTTCCATCACTTATTACCATGTTATGAACATTATGTAATCATTTAATTTAATAACGGTTGTTTTTTCGATCCTTGGTACTCGAGTTAAAAATAAACATCTAATAATTACAAGTTGTTTATGTGGTAAAATATACATTATCTATAGAATTATATTCATGATGTAGATATAATATATATAATATATATCCATTATATAAATGCATTTATAATTTTACATAACATTTAGAGGTAAGAAATGAAATGCACTGTTCATGGAGACGGTAAGTCGTACGTACACATGAATGCTACTTTCATTTCTATTTCCATTTTAATGGAATGAAATCATAATGATATAACGCTATATTATAATCCTAGTATAATATCATATATAATATCATTAACTCTATCCTTTATGCATCCCGCATATGGCATTAACGATTCAAATCACTTTGAGGGGGCGGTAGTCCGCACTTCCTAAAATGAAATTATCACATTTACTCATAATGGAAATCATAAAGGTATTCCATAAATGAAAAATACATAATCATAAGGAAAATCTAAACATAATATATATCATATATAAAAATAGTTTCATCATAATTTTCAACCTGAGAGGTGTTGAACAAATATTGAACAATCATCGTTTCGTGAGCCAGTAATTCGCCACTCACAGAAACAATATGTTCTTTAACCATTAGAGGAAGGTGTGTATATTTTTAAATCAAATGCTTCTCATAAAAAAATCCTAGTATATTGAAGATACTGGTGTTGTTATAAAAGAAATGAATAAAAAGCGTTTTGGGGGCTGGAGAAGCAAAATAAAACAAAAGGACATAAGAGAAGTCATTACATTAAAATCGGGTAACTCTCATTGGTTTGAATCAAAAAAGTTTCTTGAAGAGATTTATGCCTAAGGTAATGCATCTAGGATGCATATAGGGATGTGGAGATTGTATTTGGGAAGTGGTCAGCCGAACCAAATGGCTTTTACGGTGTGAATAAGGTGGTAGAGGTGGGGGCCGTTTATAAGAGGAGATGGTGGGCTCTTTTGGGAAGATTGAAATGTTACTTTTTAATGAAATGATTTTCAGATTTTAAAGGTCCCAAAATGATATATTTGTAGGATAAGGTGATAAGGGTTATAAATACACCCATACAATATGCTCTAGACAACTGTAAGTCTTATATTGTACCTTATCTATTCATTTTATTTAAATCGTTCATTAATGAGGTAATCACTACATCATCATGGTGTCATAAATAAATTTATTTATTTAATGTCTAAAAATTATAAAAATAATACCATGATATAGGAAATATTTTTATCATTCCAATGACTATTTATAGTCTAAGTGATAATTTATGGAGAGAAAACTAAAATTGTTTACCTAGGTGTTACATACTTTTGTTATATTTTCCTTCCCTTAAAAAGTAAAATGATAAAATGTCACTATCACACAAAAGTGATTCCATGGGGTCCCTAAGTTGGAACAAGGAATCCCATGGTCAGAAATGACACAAAAATAGCATTAGGACACATTTTGGGGTCATTTTATATTATTATAATATTATTTCATTACACTTAACAACCTGATTACAAATTAATCAAGATAATTAAAGATAATTTTCATCGTTACTATTCATAATGTCCGAAAACAAAAGTCTTAATTACATAATTTGGACCATCTGATTCTGAATACAGAATCTATTTTACCAAATTCCAAACACATAATTTTCATTAATTAATTTAAATATAATTCTTGTTTCCAAACCAAAGACGAGTTTTTAAGAAGTAAAATCTATCCAAAAATTGACTTGTTTTTACATCCAATTGAAAATCTGAATTACTTACAATGAAAAAAATTGAATGAAGTGATAATAAAATAATTCAATTATACTTTAAAACCAATTATAATTAAAATCTAACTATATTAATAAATTGGTTGAAAAGGTAGTTTTGAATTAAAATACAACAAGTTTCACTATTTAATAAAAAAATGAATTATCAGAAAAATACCGAAAATTCACCCTATGATATATTTGATATTCCAAATTTAAAACTGATGTCCATGTTACCAAATTAAAAACATAGAGGTTTTGTTAATAATTTATATAGTTAATTTTTTATGTACAAACAAATTAGGTTTTTTTAAGAAACAATATCTATCAAAATATTGACAATTGTTTATGTCCAATTTCAAAGTGAAATTATTTATAATGACCACCATTGGATGAAGAGGTAATAGTATATTCTTATTATACTTTAAAACCACTCGATAGTATAATTTATCACTATAAATTATTTTGATTAAAAAAGTTGTATTTAAGTTTTTTTTTACTATTCATCGAAAATTGAATGTTCTCAGAAAAATACCAAAAATTCAACATAGGATAATTTATATATTCTGAATCCAAAAATGAAGTCCATTTTGAAATATAAATTTTATATAATTTCAAAAGGTGGATATTACTATTCATACTCGCTACATTGATTGGTCGCGGTGTGTTAGAATCTCGAACTTGCGTACAATGCAAACTATTGCATTATTGAAAGAGAAGCGTACCATGAAATATTGGGGTGTTACAAAAACATTGAAATTATATTTATTTTATTACTTACAATACAATTTATTTTATTAATTCATTAATTAGGTAATTACTACATCAACATTGTGTCATAAATAAATTAAATTATTTAATGTCTAAAAAATATAAATAAAATTAAATAATGTGGGAAATGATTTTATATTTATATAGAGTATTTATAGTCGAAATTATAACCTACATAACCCCATTAATAAATTATATTACTAAAAGATATATGTTTATTTCATTTTTGTCTTTACCTTTAATTAATTAATATAATGTCTCATTATCACTCTCAAGTGGCTCCACGGGGTCCAAAAATCGACCAAAATATTTCCATTGTAGGAAATTTATAATTAAATATGAATAGAACACATGATAGGGTAATTTAATATTATTATAATATTTTTTACCCTTATTTATTGGATTTACCCTTTAACCATTAGAAATAAAATACTTACCGAAGTAATTATTCATAATATTTAAAACCTAAAGTTACCTATTTAAACAATTTGGACCTCCTGATTCTAAATATGGAATTCATTTTTCCAAATTAAAAACATATAATTTTTAGAAATTAATTTAAAATTAATTCTCGTTGACCAAAAAAAACCGTGTTTTTATTAATTAATAACTACCAAAAGATTAACTCTTGTTTATGTCCAGTTTAAATGTGAAATTATATAAAATGGCCTAAATTTTATTAAATGATGAAACTATAATCTAATGTCACTTTAAAACTACTCAAATTTGAAATTTACAGGTATAAATTATTTTGATTAAAAAAATTTAATAAAATTTTTTATTTTTAACTATTCTTCAAAAATTGAATGTTTTCAAAAAATTACCGAAAATTCACCCTAAGATAATTTCAATATTCTGAATTCAAAAATGAAGAACATTTTGAATTAAAAAAAATATAAAATTTTAAAAAGTGGTTATTACTATTTATAACGGCTAATTTGATTGGTCGTGGTGTGTTAAAACTCCAAGTTACATAAAACGCAAGCTTTTGCATTATTCAAAGGGAAAAATATGGTGTAATATTTGGGTGTTAAAAATATATATGTATAAATATATTATACAATGATCTAATTTTCAATTCAATTTTGGTGTCTTTTAGTATTCGTCAATATTTGAATGTTCTCATAAAAATACCAAAATTTCACGTAATGTAAATTCTAATATAACTCATTCAAAAAATAAAATTATTGTGTAAAATAAATTTTTTAAATGTTTCAAAATTTAGTTTTAAAACATGTATTTGATAATGTTACTGTAATACTACCTTTTTGAAAAATTAATATTAATATGATTAAACATCAATATTTTCTTATCGCTTTTAATGAAAAAATTTTTATTGAATTTAAATTATATTTATTTAATTAATATCATTCAATAACAGTGATTAATCTATATTATTAAGATAAAAATTCAATATGGTCACAATAAAATCTAATAATTTATATTCAATTGCATTATATTTTCATTTCTAATTAGATGGAAGGAATTATTTATATAAATATGTGAAAACTATATTACCTTAATTTAGTTATTCCCATTCATTCCCTATATTCCAACAACAAGGTAGTGAGTATCACAGTAAATATTAATAGTATATTTATATACAATACAACTCGATCTTTCATCCAACACGCGTTATCAAAGAACATCAAGGTGGTGTGCCCTTCAATATAATATTGGTGTTTTGTGTAACTCAGGATAAACATTTCTTTCAGTATAAAAAATATATCAAATAATTGAAATTAATTTAATAAAATATATTACATAGAATTTTGGGATGTTTCATCCTACCCCCTACATAAAATTAATTTCTACCCCAAATTTCTAATTAGAAATCTAAGGATTATTAGAAGAAAGGTTTTAAAATCCACATCATACAAATGAACTAGAGAACAAATCCCTATAAATGGAATGCGGAATAAATAAAGGTCACATTATGATAAACAAAAAAAAAATTCCTCAAAGGTAGAAAATTAATTTCACATTAAAATTTGATGTGTAAGGAAAAAATAATACACATAACATATTATATTGTGATATATTACATGTTCATGTCAATGTAAATCACTACAAATCAAAAAAAAATCGATATGGAAATGTTAACTACAGGAATTAGAAAAGATGGTAATAGTATAAATTCGCATTTCAACAACCTTCCTTACATAGTTCATAGATTCCTTTCACCATTGATAATGAAAAATTAAACAAGTATACTTACATTAAAAGTGAATTCCATCATTTAATTTAATTATATTATAATATCATATTGTCTCCATATGACTCGTATTAAAGATGATTTTTCTTATGCTTCATGTACATACTTCAAATTTTTATGAAGACATAACCATAAAAGGGTTATTAATGTTTCTCCACATATCTTTAGTGGTTATCCCAAAAAATATTTTGAAAAATAATATTAAAATACCCAAAATAAGTAAACTCCAATAGGATACACTAATCAAAGAAAATTAAATGTAATACCCAAAGTGAAAACATAATTTATCCATAATTAACTATCCAAAATATTCAACAAAATTTTATTGAATATGTTTGAAACCCAAATATTAGAAGTATTTGAGGATATATACATCAAATATAAAACAACCAATATACAAAAAATAAAATAAAATGAATATATTACTTAATAATTATCATTAAAACAATTCATTCTAACCAGGGCATCGTGTAGTACAATGGTTGTGGGTGAAACCCTTAACAACCTTCAGTCTTGGGTTTATTCCCCACCGCATAGCTGTATACAACAGGTTTCCACATACCATTCTTGTCATCCCCCATTTTCCATTTAAATCTAAATAAAATTCCTCCCTAAAAATAATTCATTTTTATCACAAGGGTTTTAAAAACCTCATCAAAAAAAAAATACTCCAAAAAAATCATTAATCACATGAAAATCTGATCATTTTAAACCTAATTTGGGTGTCTAAAACTTTTAACACATGATCATATAAAATCTTATTGAAGTATGATGGTATCTATAACTCATAATATAAAATAACATGAAATTATGATAATCATAAAATCTTTTTACACTTATATTTCATAATATCTATAACATCCCGAAAATTACCCTCCACGATCCGATGCTAAAATCCATGTCTATACATTCCCTGTTTTGATGTCAATAATTGTGAACCACATTTTTCATCTAAAACATATCAAATCTAAATGAAATCATGGATCCCTTATATAATGGATGAAATTTAGGATTATATATTTAAATATTTTAAGAAACTCTTATATTGAAAAATTATGTGACTTTGAATCATTATTACTCCCACTTGGTCTAGCTTCAATTTTTCAGATTATTCAATCATCATCATCCATATTATATATATTCTAAACATAGTTATTTCAAAAACATTCATTAAAACGTGGGGAAAGGGAAAAAACTAATGGTGAAATCAAATTATATGTGATGTTGAAAATAAGAATTAATTAATAAATTTCATCAATGAGCATACGAGATCATATGGGTTTCATGAAATATTTATTGTTCTTGAGATAATCATTAAGGAATTCATATATATCTAATCTCGGGTCATCAATTTTGAAAACAAGGAAAAATAAATATTAAACCTAATTAATAATCAAGATCCAAATTATATCAATATCATTAATTAGGAACATTATTAACCCATTTAATTCATATGGAAAATTACATCACTCTTGGGACCTTGTTTTTTCTTCACTCATATAATCACTCATAAAAATAGAATTGTCGTATGGTCTACATACATTCCAAATTTATTAGATCGATATCACAAACCCAAGGATAATTGGATTATCATATAACCATACATCAATTTTATCATATAACCACGCATAATGGGTTTTTCACAAAACCATCTATTGTTAGTTTATCATGTTGCCACTCGTCATTTGTTTATGATGTGACAACCAAGTAAATTCCCATGTAAAATTGAATAAAAATAACATTAATGATTTCTATTCATCATAATATAATTGGATAAATGATTAACCACATTTATTAATTTATTAAACCATGTAAAACAAATAGGGTCATTAAAAATCTATTTGAATAGTGATTAACTTATGGGAAAATTTTTTCCCATTATAGATTCTTTGATATTTGATTTACCCATGGAAATAAAATTGGTTCCACAAAAATATCATTGAAACATGATTAACCCATGGAAGTAAAATGATTTCCATTATATTATCTTCTAAATATGAATAACCCAGGGAATAGAAATTGGTTACACCTTAGTGGTGTCTGAGGGAAATAATGAGTATACACAAATCACATGGGCTTTTCTAACCCTCTTACAACTGATAATGGAACCAAAGAATTAATAATAATCAAAATAAACATAATATTATAATTATCTATTATCATTACACAATTGTCAAAAAAAGGGAGTTGAAATAGACATTGTAAGGGAAAATTACATTAAACATTATAGATCAAATCTATATATTACTAAAAACACAACAGAATATAGACTACCAAAAAAGATAAAAAACCACTTTAACATGAAAAATGTTTTTTCTTCAACCCACGTGAAATCCTTAATTTTTTTTATAATAATAATAGATAAAATAATTATAATAAGACACCTCAGTTGAATGGGTTACTGAACCATATATTGGACACATTCCCTAGAGTGTGTCATATGCATCATCAAAGAGGGTCACTAACTCTGTGGAGGCCAGACCCAAAACTCACCCACATGAAATATTTCACTTGTTATATATATTTATATGGATTACCCAAAACATGTGACAATTATCCTATGATAAAGTTACAAACCCTTTGGTTTCTCTAATCAATAACCACCACATTTTTTAATCTCTTTAATTTCATAAAATGAAAACTTCATTAATTATACATCCCATGAGATTATGATTTATGAATCATACATTAAATGTGAAGAAACTCATGGTATTGACTTATCGTAAAGAAAAATATTAATTTAGTGTGGAATTTAATTAATAATAATATATGCATCCAATTAAAAGGCATGTTAGGTAGTGTATAAGACAAGTAGGTAAATTTGGGAATGTAGTTCATGTACTATCATCACAAAAAATTATATAAATAATGGTTACCTATAATGTCTTAATGGGAACATGTAATATGGTTATATCTACAAGACATGGGAAAGAGCCTTTAGTAGAGCCCGTCTTATCTAAAAAGTGTAAGACGTTTTCTGTTAGTAGAGAACATGTTGTACACCACTCTAACATTATTTGTATGGTGTTATATTCCATAAGAATAATGAACAACAAAAAATAATTATATAGAAAGGGATACATAATGTGTAAAACAAATTTATATGTTATGAGGATCATATCACATAGACTGGGTGTGAAGGTGAAGAACACATTATGATACTCGTTCTTAGTATAAATGAATTATAAACTAATGTCACACACCATGTTATATTCATAAATTAACATATATCTAATATGTTTTTGTTGATACCTGAACCATTTATATTTCTAGGGGATACATATTATGGAAGACTTATTTCAAGTTGTAATTAAAATACAATGAAATACATTGTGTATTCCTTTGAACTACTAGCCATGTAGTCAAGAATCCACAAAATATAAACACTACAACATATGTTATGATCATTGATAAAGCTAAAAATATTATCCATGCCTTAACAATCAATTAAACCTAAAACCTATAAACCCATACCAACACCACAAAATGGTGATTTTCTAGAATCATAATCCATCTAAATTCACAAATACCATTCTAACAGTAAAGATAATAAATCATTCAAATATGATAATAAAACAAAGGTTAATTATAATAATAATAATCAAAATAACAAAATATGATAGTAAAAAAATCACAAATGTATCTAAAATTATTAATCAGCATATAAGTGGTGGATTCACAAATATTTTTTCATAATTAATCAAATACATAATATCAAATGGTTAAAGAATAAAATATCATTGAATCATAAAAATATTAACATCACAATATGAGAAAAGAATCAAATTCAATTTGTCAATCAAATATTTTATTTTAAATATTCATTCGATTATAATTTTTTATCATTTTTTAATATCGATAAAAATTATTTATCAAATCATTATAACATAGTAAAAATTTTAATTAAATTTATAAATTTCAATCAATTAAATTACTAGAGTGATAATGATAAAAATTATGTTTAATGAATCATAATATATTGGAAACCATTTTTCACATATGTATCCAAAAACATTAAAACATATGAAATATCAACAAGAATCATATATTAGTAAATAAATAATTCTTATTATGTTAAAAAATATTTTTTTCATTAAAAGAGATTTGGATAAATGTTTATAAAATAGTTATCTATAATATAATTTACAAAAAAATATTTTTATGATCAATATATTAATAATACCAATTGAATATAATATATGTTAAATAATGTATAATAATTAAATTTAATTTTTAATAAAATAAATGTACTAGTTTAAAAATAAATATATGATGAATACCCATGGTCAAAATATTATAATTTTATTTATCATATCATTTCTAAATGATTCATGGGTGCCAAAATATAAGAGAAGTATGTACATACCACTTTATGGGAATTAATGGATAAAAATATGTAATCATGTATTTTTTAATTACAGATATACACAAAATACAAATAAAAATCCTTGATCCTCAATTGAAATTTTATCATTTAATGGTTGTCAATACCAGGTGACATGCCTATTCAGTTCTGTGACACCTACTGCAGTTGAATTTAAAAACATGAGAACCAATTTTTTCTATAGAAGAAATAAGATGTAATGTTTTATGTGTGTGGGAATATTCCAAAACAAAAACATATAACCTCCCATAACCCAAATAGTGGGATACTTGAGTTAAATATATAACTATACATTACCAGATTTTATTTATATAATGGTGACCCAGTTTTTTTCTAAACATTACATCATCAAAATTAAATACCAGATAACATTTATAATTAATGAATGTTTTGGTTTTTTGTTTTAGTTATTTTTGAAAAACTCATACATAAACTATCAACATAATTTTAAATGATAAATTCCCTAACATAAAATGGCTTCTCTTTTCACATTAAGTCATCATCATCATCCATTAAAAATTCCATCTAGAAAAAACACTTTCATCATAATTCTTTTAATCGTAGGGAATGAAAAAGTAAATAGGGTGAGATAAAATGATCATGAAGGGTAAACATAATAATTAAAAACTAAATTTCATCTATGAATAAAATAGTTCATAATGGTATGATGAAATACTAAAATTATTTATAGAATCATAAATGAACTAATACCCATCAAAACCTAGATAAAAACATAAGATAACATGGAAAATGATAAATCATCAGAATCAATAATCATGAGTTATGTCATGTTAATATCAATAATTATAAACAATATAAACCCAAAACAAACATATGTAAAACATATACCATCATGGGACACCATTTTCAATTGACTAAAAGAAAAACTCTTATAAATGTAATAACCATAAAATCAACTTCCATACACAATTAATTGGGGGATATCCTTCCATCATGAATAATTGGTTTATCATGTAACCACCCATCATGGGGTTATCACATAACCACCTATTTTTTATCAAAGAACCACCGATCATTGTTTTATCACAAAACCATGTATTATTGGATAATCACATGATAAACCATCAAATGTACAACCACATTTTCAAAAGAATAACAACTAAAATCATGAATTAGATCATAAACTCATTGGAACTAAAAATAATCCCTTTAATAAAATTATTAACTAATACAAAATAAATGAGTTGTAAGAACCCATATCTTCGTTTCAGGTATGTTTTTCCTTTTCTGGTTGTTTTGGAGAAAAAGAGGAAATTTTAGAAATTTTTAGAGTACACGCCGTGTACATTATAAGTACACACCGTGTATTTTGTTGTCACACTAGGCCATGTGTTGGCTATGTCCGGGCCATTCACAGGGTGTGTAGGGGTGATGTGGAGGCCACTTAATGCAGATTACAGATAATCCAAGTACATTCTGTGAAATATAAATGTACACATCGTTTATTTTCAATTTTTTCATTAAACTGACCGGGGTCGCGTCTGACAGACAGAAACGCCTTCTTCTTTAGGTTCATCGACCAGGACTGTCCGTACAGCCGTGAATATCTTCTACGCCCCCGAGCCTATGTCTTTTTCCGAATCGACCATCATGGATTGCGTTGGAATCGCATCAGTGAGCTCTTCCTTCTTCTTGAGTTTCATTCCATTATTTTCCCTCATTCTTGAGATATCAAGAGTTGAATGTTTTCTTCTATTTTGTAGATCTATTTCGTTCTAAGGAGAATCAAACCTCTTGGTTCAAGTATATTAATCTCCTAGAACCAAGTTAGGTGGTTTTTGGCTTACATTTCGATGTCTTTGAGTTTTATGTGCTAATTTACACCAATACCCGTGAACGAGGTATTGCATGTTTACCGTTTTTCCCTTTTGGTTTTCATGAATTTCTATTATACTTGTGTAGAGGTAATTTTGTCATGTTTGAGGATAATTTCTATGCATGGATGTTTTCCCATGCCTTGTTCTTGTTATGAGCTTTTGGTTTTGTTAGCCTTTGGCCGTTATACTTGTTTTCCATTACCTGTGACCATAGGATGGAATGACATTCTTGACATGCTTGTTGTCTAGTAGAATGTTTATCCTTGTAGATGTAATGATGTACTTTGGCCTTATAGCATTATTATGCACTGACAGGCATATGATTGTGAGAACCAGGTGCTATAGACTATAAGGGATAGACCGAGTGATCTTCCTAGAGAGTCTAGGATATTGTATACTATAGGAGGGTAGATCGAGTGAGATTTCTCAGAGAGTCTTGTTTATTATAGAGTATAGTGGATAGACTAAGTGAGCTTCCCATAGAGTTTTGGATATTATAGACTACATGTGGGTAGACCAAGTTATCTTCCTCAAAAGTCTTTATGTGTGTGAATTTCCATAAACCATTCCGGGCTAGAGGAGGAATTGACCGAGTGAGATTCCTCAGAGAGTGTGATAGACCTGCGACTATAGGAGGAATTGACTGAGTGAGCTTCCTAAGTGATTTTCTAGACCCTGGGGATGTAAGAGGCTTAGACCGCATGATCTTCCTCAGATAGTCCCTGACTACCCTAAACTATAAGGGTAATTGACCGAGCGTTCTTCCACATAGAGTCTTATAATTTTTTAAGACCAAACCAGAGGGGTTAGGCTAAGTGCACTGCCTAGAGGGTTTTTGGTACTTCTTGTATAGGACCACAGTGGATGGATGCAAATACTTACCAGAGGGGTTCATGTTTTGTTTAGTTGTTTGATTCCCTACTACATGTTGTTCTATGTTTTGACTACTGTGGTATATCATCTTGTTACTGTTTTCTAATTACTGGCCTCTATTTACTAATACTGTTTACTGCTTACTGTACTATTACCCACCATATGATCACTGAATGTTTGGTACAGATCTTCGGGTGGTTTCCTACCAGGATTTAGTCTCACACCCTGTTTGGGTCATACTTTTGTGCCCAAACCAACTATGTTGTTGCAGGTATAGGCAAGGGAAGAACCCTTCAACTTCTGGTACTTGATTGACTTGGAGCAGGGGAGCCTGGGACCAAGCTTAGGCTTACGATACTGAAGAGTTATTTATCTTTTCTTATGTATTGGTTTTGGTTCTATTTGTATTTCCAACATTGTGACCTATTAGGATATTTTCCATGATATGAATCATGCATCATTTCATATATACATACGTGCTCTAGTGATTTATTGTTTTAGTCTTCCACTATTTACTTGTGCATTGTTGTTTGATATTTACTTCTTCGTCTATTGCATGTTTTGTTTACATCCGCTGTGTACTCTGCCAATGAGGGCATAGTTTCCCCATTATCACACCCATGTCCCTCACTGCTAGTCTGCAGCCTCTGGCATTTGGGGAAATGCGCTTGAGGCCATGTGACCAACCGGGTATGGGGAACTTCTGGGTGGATTCCGGAACTGGGATGTTACAAAGTGGTATCATAGGAATTCTTTTCTCTTTATTTACTATTTGGATCCTTTATCCAAGGATATGATAGATTCGGTACATGGTAATAAGTTGTGCCCTGGAGTAGCTAACCGGTGTATAGGGAAAAGTCAATCTACCTCGTTATTGCAGTTTTTTTGCTTTGAGATTTTACAGTTGATATGATTTCTCCTAGAGTGATTTACATTCCTTGTGTTGTTATTGTTTTGCTGGCGTGGTTCTATTTCTATCGTAACCCGATGAGATGAGGGTATTCCATATCATACATCATATAGGAACTTGTTAGAAATCATATTCCATGCATTCTTTCCATGCCATCTATGATACATTAGAGATTACATATTGTTGTGATAGACGTTGTGTAGATTCGGCATGCTTTTGTGATAGATGCATTGATATAATATCTGTTGTTTGATAGTGAATCTATTCATATAGTTCTTTGCTTAAATGGATGCCAATATTTGGTTCTTGAGGTGTTATGGGCCCTGATGAACCCAAATTTGGTGGATCATTGTTTGTTTGACTTGTTTCCTCTATATATGATATGTAGGAGATTCCAAGCTTTGGTTCGCAGGGAGTATGGGCCCTCACGGACTGGAATTTGGCACCTTCATGTTTATTTTTCAGTGTTTTCTAGGCTTCGATGCATTTTATGAGCTAATATCTTGAAAAACCCAGAATACACGGCGTGTACTTGACTACACACCATGTAGTATAAAACTGTGTCGCTAACTATGTGAGCAGAAACACGTGGTGGTAAAAAAGTTTTCAGACACATGCCGTGTGATAGTGAGCCGTATACCCGGCCTGGTCACTAACAACATGGGTCAGGGAATCTTGTGTAGTACATGCTGTTTTTTCGTACGAACATGTCATGTAGTCTTGCTTTAGGTACCCAGTCGTGTCACAAACAAGACGAGACGATGTTATGTCTCCTATACAATACGTGTTTGTTCAGAACATTCAATGTAAGGGTCAGCCGTGTAGCCGACCATGTAACTAATTACACAGGTCGCTGAAACCATTTCTAGTACACACTGTTTCCTTAGTGAACACATCGTGTTGTCTAGGGTTAAGAGGACCTTTTGAGTTAGCCGTGTAAGGAGACATGGGAAAGGGAATGGAGATGAATCACACACTGTGTTTGGGGGCAACATTCCATGTATTCTGGGGTGTTACACGACCAAAGGTGGTAGAAGTACATGCCCATGTGAATGGCCTTAAAGAGCATGTCATGTAGTTTTATACATGACATATAGTTGTGTTTAGTTAAACGTGTGTGTTTCTTCCTCTTGTTCCTGTTTTGTAATCTTGTGTTCTCTGTCCTTGATAATATTTATCTAAGGTGTGTTTTTGATCTTTCATAGCTATCCCTCTGAGACATTCTCTGGTCGTATGTCAGCTGTCAGACGGTGAGCAGACACTAGATATGGCCGATGAGGGACCTCCTGAAGATCCTCATACTGTGCCAGCCTTGGCACTAGTAGTTATACCCGTTGTAGGCGCCGATGCGCAGTTCAGGGAGGACTTCCTGGGGATGTTGCAGACCTTTCAGGGAGCGCCTCCTCCTACCCCGTCGATGGATGAGTTGACACGGGTTTTCCAGCAGCAACAACCTTTTACCTTCTCAGGGGATAGAGGACCTCAGGCTGTAGAGTCTTGGATAGAGGCCACACTGAAGATATTCGAGCATCCAGGGATAACTCCAGATAAAACGGTATAGTTGGATACTTATATGCTCCGAGACACTGTAAAGAGATGGTGGGAGGTGATCTCACAATCCAGGAACTAGCAGAGTATGACTTGGGATGAGTTTCGCCGCATCTTATACATTTACTTCTATCTGGAGTCCTTGAGGACTGACCAAGCCCTTGAGTTTATGGGTCTCGAGCAGGGTACTCTTTCTGTTATGGAGTACTCGGCTCGTCTCACCGAGCTGCAGTGCTTCACGCTGATTCTATCAGGTGATGAGTAGTTCCTTTCTATGAATATTGAGGATGGTCTCAGGTATGAGATCTATTCCCAGGTGAATTTCTTCAGGTTGGCGTTGATATCCTCGATTTTCAACCATGCGCTAATAACTGAGCGCAATATAAGAGATTCTGGAGCAGTGAGCCAGGGTGGTTCGACATACAGAGTCAGTGTTCCTCCTACTGATAGTAGGAAGCGCTTCATGGAGTCTGCTCGAGGAGATCAGGGTAGGCGGAATGTATCATCAGGCAGCCTGGTTGTATGCTACTTGTGTGGTGGTAGTGGGAATACTAGGCCTCAGTTTGAGAGAGACCCAATGGAGTGTCGATCTTGCTGCAGGATGGGACATCTTCAGCATTTTTGTCAGATCTACTCTCCAACATGTGGAGGTTAGGGTGATTCTATGACCCTGCCTATAAGAGATGTATCACCAGTTAATTAGCAGTCTAGGAAATGGATTTCTTCCAGCCGTTTGTGATAAGGTGGAGGTCGCGGTCGTGGTGGTTAGTGACCGGGTTAATAGTGACAGCAGAGTGGATCAGCTCAGAGTGGTCAGACAGGGGTGTAGGGCTGTTGTACATGCCATAATTATTCCGTGGAGAAGACTTTCTCCATGGTTGGTCTTTTCCTCTGGTACGGGTGTTATGGTAGCACATGCAAGTACAAGACGAGACAGGGGAGAGGGAGGCCGATGTACGATCGTAGTGGCTAGGACTTTTCGGAGTTTCTTCTTCTATGTCTCACTAGGGAAATTCAGGGACAAATTTTTTTAAGGGGGGAAGTTTCTAAGAACCCAGATCTTCGTTTCAGGTATGTTTTTCATTTTATGGTCATTTTGGAGAAAAATAGGAAAATCTGAAAATTTTCAGAGTACACTTTGTGTACTTTATAAGTATACGTCGTGTACTTTGTTGTCACTCTAGGGCATGTGCTGGCCGTGTCCGGGCCACAAACATAGTGTGTTGGGGCGATGTGGAGGCCTCTTAAAGCAGAGTATGGTAAAACCAGGTACACACCGTGTAGTTTAAAATTACACACTGTGTATTCTATTTTTTTCACTAAACGGACTGGGTTCGCATCTGACGGAAAGAAACACCTTCGTCTTCAGGTTCTTCAACCATGATCATCCGTACGGCCACAAACATCCTCCAAGCCCCCAATCCGTTGTCTGTTTGCAGAATCGACCCCCAGCGATGGCGTTGGAACCACTGTGGTGAGCTCTTCCTTCTTATTGAGTTTCATGCCATGATTTTTCTTCTTTTTAGACATATCACAGGTTAAACATTTTGTGTGTTTTCATATATCTACGCCATTATAAGTATAATCAAGACTCATTGTTCATGTATATTTATCTCCTAGCACCATTTTAGGTGGTTTGTGCCTTCACTTTCTATGTCATTGACTTTTATGTGCAAATTTCCAACAATACCCATGAACAGGGTATTTCGTGTTTACCGTTTTTCCCCTGTTGTTTTCATTCCATGATTGTATGCTTGTGTAGAGGTAATTTGGTATTTATTAAGGATAATTGCAATGCATGGATGTTTTTACCATGCCTTGTTATTGTTATGACCTTTGGGTTTTGTTAGCCTTTGGTCATTATACCTATATTCCATGCCTTGTGATCATAGGATGGAATGACATTCTGGACATTCTTGTTGTCCTATAGAATGGTTAGCCAAGTATCTCTATAGGTGTACTTTGTCCTTATAGCATTATAATTCACTAAATGGTACGTGACTATATGAACCTATTGTTATAGACTATAAGGGATAGACCGAGTGAGCTTCAAATATAGTCTTGGATATTATTGACTATAGGAGGGTAGATCGAGTGTGCTTCCTCAGAGAGTATTGGTTATTATAAACTACATGGGATAGACTATGTGAGCTTCCCAGAGAGTCTTGGATAACATAGACTACATGATGGTAGACCGAGTGAGCTTCCTGAGAAATTCTTTACTTGTGTGAATTTCCTTAAACCATTCTAAGCTAAAGGTGAAATTGACCGAGTGAGCTTTCTCGGATAGTATGTGATAGACCTAAGACTATATGAGGTATTGACCGAGTGAGTTTCCCCAGAGAGTTTCTAGACCCTAGGGCTATATAGAGGGTTAGACCGTTTGATCTTCCTCATTAATTCCCTAACTACCCTAGACTATAATGGAAATTGAACGAACAAGCTTCCCCAAAGTGTCTTATAATTTCGTATGACCAAACCTGAGGGGTTAGGCTGAGTGCCCTTCCTAGAGGGTTGTTGGTACTTCTTGGATAGGACCAGAGGGGTTGGTTCTGAGTACTTCCCAGAGGGGATCCTATTATGGTTAGCTGTTTTCTTTACTGCTTCTTGTTGTTATGTGTTTTTATTACTGGGGTATATCATCCTGTTACTGTTTGATGATTACTACCTGCTGTTAATTGTTACTATTTACTGCTTATTGTAGTATTACCTGCCATATGCTCACTGACTATTAATAAGAGATCTTCAGGTGGTTTTCTACTGGGATTTAGTCTCACACCCTATTTGGATCATGCGTTTGTGCCCAAATAGACTATGTTGTTGCAGGTATAGACAAGGGAAAGCACCCTTCGACTTCTGGTACTTGATTTCCTTGGAGCATGAGAGCATGGGGCCAAGCATAGGCTTGCGATGCTAAGGAGTTGTTTAGAATTTATTTTGTACATGTTTTTGTACTGTTTGTATTTCCAGCATTGTGACCTATTTTGCGGTTTTCCTAGATATATATCATTCATCATTTCATATATACATATGTGCTCCAGTGATTTTTGGTTTTAGTCTTCCGTTGTTTACTTGGGAATTGTTGTTGAATATTTACTTCTTATGCTATTGCATGTTTTTTTTACTTCTGGTGTGTACTCTGCCAGTGAGGGAAAAGTATCCCCATTATCACATCAAGGCCCTCACTGCAAGTCGGCTACCTCAAATATTTGGGGAAATTCACAAGAGGTCATGTGCCCAACCAGGTACAGGGCACCTCTGGGTGGCTTCTGGAACCGGGATGCAACATGAGTTCTATAAAAATATCTTTAAAAATTGATTAAACGGTGAAATAATAGGTATCATCATAATCTCTTTAAAATTTTATTATCCCCTAAAAGGTAAATGGGTTCCATGAAAATCATTTTGAAACAAGATTAACCCTTAAAATTGAAATGGGTTTTATAACTGTATATTTCAAACAAGATTAACCCATGTAAAATAAATGGGTTCAATTAAAATATCATTGAAACATGATGAACCCATTGAAACGAAATTGGTTCCATAATAATATCATTGAAATAATACTAACTCATTGAAATGAATTGGATTCAAAAAAATCTCTTTGAAACAATATTAGAGAAACAAAATAGTTATGAGTATGGTATCAATAAAAAATACTTGCAATGGAGGATATGTAACAATAAGAGTTTATCATGTTTTTTAATACAAATACAATTAAAATATAATTAACAAAATTCCATAGGAAATTAATCATTCAATATTCAAAAGTTACCCATACCAAATTGATTCCTTCGAATCATAATCTGTTGAGTCAATAACGTTTCCTTATGACATTTCTATTCCTTCATGTTTGGGGGAGACTGTTGAGTCAATAAGGTTTCCTTATGACTTTTCCATTACTTCTTGTTTCGCAAATAAAAAACACC
Organism: Viscum album; assembly: GCA_963277665.1. Taxonomy (NCBI): domain Eukaryota; kingdom Viridiplantae; phylum Streptophyta; class Magnoliopsida; order Santalales; family Viscaceae; genus Viscum; species Viscum album. The sequence goes on along the minus strand of OY728157.1, from coordinate 1,251,339,101 downwards.
TTATATTAAGGAAAATCTCTTTTATCTAATGCTTTACTCTCATAATAAATATTTTCCTTTCCCAAGGAAATTTATCCTTACCATGTTTTTTATTGTTCATATTTTATCTAAGTATAAAAAACTGGTTGTGTATCCAAAACCTCAGAATCTAAAATAGTTAGATATAGTGCATTCTATTTCCAGGATATGAATTCAGATTCCGAGTTCTCTGAATTTAGATTCCAAAATCTTATGAGTTCTTACTATGAGTTCTCTGAATTTAGACTCTGTACTCTTATGAGTTCTGACATCGAGTTCTCTGAATTCGGACTCCGAATTCTACAAAATTCAGACTCTGAATTTTCATGGAATCCAGACACATAATTCTATAGAATTCATGACCCGAATTCTTTTGAAGACAGAATCTGAATATTCATATATTATAAAAACTCAATGGTTTTTGGATAAATTCTGAAAATTCATTTTTTGGTAGACTCAAAAAAATGAATTATGTTATGCATCATATTTTTTTACTCGTGTTTTGATTATAAAATGATGTCATGATTTCTATTTCTACCCAACCGTTTTTTGAGTGACAAGTGTATAGGTCCTTCTGAAAATCAAAGGAAAATATGACCATTGGGGGAGGGAGTCAACCGTAGAATATGTGCCTATAAATAAGATCTCATTAGAAAGAGCTCACAACAATGAGGAACTGTTCTATGACTCAAAAGATTACATGCTACAGAAGTGATTTCTAGAGAGAGATATTCATGCTTTGTGTGTACTGATTATCTTATTCATAATTGCTTTTTGTTACTCTGAATGTTGGTGAGTACAATCGAGGGATTCTATGGATAAGAAGACAGAGGTTAAGACTACCTTGTTTATGGCTTGTGGGGATAGAAAGACAGGCTCCAATCATTTTATCGAGGGCTGACCCTAGTGTGGGTAAGACAAACATTCTTGAATGTATAAATCAAGGGACCTTTATGCAAGGTTGTTAGATACCCATCACTTTGGGTTAAATGATTTACTACTTATTACATGTGTTGTTTCATGTTCTCTGCTGCATTTTTTTGTGGAGTAAAGTGTAACTATCATATACATTCTTATACGTGTACACTCTATTTTTTATAATTCTATACACATTAAGGTAGAATCATTATTTTATAAACTTTTATTAAGTTTCATTTCCGAAATCACTTTTTTAGAATTAAATTCTCGGAATCACATTTCCTGAAATAAGCAAGTTTGTAAAACTAATAGGTTTTGTGAATTTACCTTGTCTAACTTTGTTAAACATTATCATCTTTACAAGTTACAAAAGAATTTTTTAAAGTATAAAATTCACCCCCCTTTGTATATTGAGGATCTATAATATCATTTCAATCCTACAGTTTGTATCATTGGAGAATATCATACTCCATACCAACCTAGAATAATCCCCATGACAGAATTAAATTAAATAAAAATTATAATATAATAATAATAATAATATTCATATTATATCATAAAAACTAATTATATGAAACTCAAAAGATAATATATGTGTATAACATAACAAAAATATCAACGGAATCGAATTAAGACAAAATTCAATTATAGTTTTTGAATCATTGAAACTGTAAACACCATTAATTTGACATCGTCATATGAATTTCTAGATTCCCATAAATTAAATTATAATAATCATAAAACAAATTCTAGGGAAGTATCTGTTCCACATAATTGTTAATAGGTTCATAATAGTAAATAAATATTAATGAAATTTAAATTAAGATGAAACGTCTTAAAACTAAGGTAATATGTTATTTGGATAGTAAATATTTAATAAAAATAGAATAAAACATTTAAATACCATTACAATAAAATATGTAATGATATATTTTATTAAATGGTTAATTTAATACACCAAAAAATATGTTTGTGGTGAATATGAAATTTATCTCACATATGTAGAAAAGTGGGATGAAAGTCCCTTATCTTGAGTATGATTTGTCATGATTATCCTCTATCCTCTAGAATAATAAACATATATTAATAATTGACATTCAAAAAAACCTTTTCCATTGTATATTATAAATTTTATTTTACTTATATTCAATTCACATACAATTATGTAATCTATAATTTTTATGTTGGATAATTTTAACATATTCAGCTAATGTGTAAAAATGATATTATTATGTTGAAAATGGTCAATGAGGACATTATTAACATATGCAGATTAATTAACATTACATAATTATCAAATTATTTCACAATGTATAATTTATAAATCATACATGAAATATGGTTATGTAAAATGAACCAATGTTATAATCTTATATTTTAAAGGCAATATATACACATGAGTAACATTAACATTTTTAAACGATCATTATGGAAAGAAGGTAAGTAATTTTTGTTGTACTAGAATATATATTATATTTTAAAAACATATTTTTTAATTTTTTATACTTATATACATCATTCATTAAATGTAGTGTTGAAATAAGAAGAATCTCATCACCATGAGGATGCGGTAGTCCACACATCCATAAAAGATGTTATCACATTTTCAGTTTGTGAAATGGAAAAAACAAAATGATATGTCATGTGTATAGATAGAAAATAATTTCATGACTATAATAAATATTTAATTTCTATCAAATTTTTTAAAACCAATCGACAATATATTTCCTCTATTGTGTGAACAGATCACACTTCTTTGATGTGTTAGTAGTCAACACATCCACAATAGATGTTATCATATACCCAAATATGTAAATCTTGAAGTTGTGTATTATATAATAATTACATAAGTATTGATACATTATAAATATTATATATATATAATAAAAACATCTTGTCATAAAAATTTGATATTTATAGGATGTGGTGATGTAAAAAAGAAAAACATTTTTCTGTGAGGCTGTAGTTCTCAGTACACAAGAACAATGATTTCATTACACGTTTGATGTAAGTGTGTAAGGGTGTAAGTATAACCCTTACAATTAAAAAACATTAGTATATTGGAGATACAATGTTTGCAATATTATCATGTAATAATAATAATTGAATGGGTGGGGAATGATATAAATCAAAAGTTATCATTGAAGAATTCTACATATTCATAGTGAAACTATTTTTGGTTTTCACAAAAAGAAATCCACAGTATTATTTATGCCAAAATTTATTTATCTAGGATGATAGTAAATATATTTATTTTCAATATGTGCATGTTGTTTTTGAGAAAAATTAATTTTGAGGAATGATGATTTTGGGAGAGTGAGGGCTCATTTATAGTGTTGGTGGAGTTCCATTCTCATAAATACCAAAAGATAGGCACTATTAGGAGTTTAACCATACCTAATGAAATTAAAAAATGAAAATTAATGGATTTTATTGGAATTATGGTCAATAAAATAACCCAAATAAATTAAATGAATTCAATTTTTAATAATGTTATTAATTAAGTACTATGTTTCCTTGTTTTTATTCATTTTGAGTTTTCAATAATGTAACTAGTTTTACATCTAATTTATTTGATCCATTGAGAAAAAATTAAAGTGTGACATAGTAGAAAATTTATACCACATTATTTTAAATATTACATCGACATTATGAAATTAAAATATCTTCAATGTTGGAAATTACATTTTTGAGAAGCGCATGTAATGGAAAGAAACTAACATTAAGCCTAACTATACCCACATTGTTTTATTATTTATTGGTCAATTTTTGCATTATAGATGATAGATTTTTCCACTAATACACCATAAATTATTTTTCAGAAAATTTTAAACTAATTTAATATATTATATGATTTTTAGTAATTTTAAATCTTTTAATAAAATATAATTTATTATATAAATATATCAGTACCGATTTTGACAATATATATTTAATTACATTTTAAAAATTTAAAGAAAATATTGGAATAAAAATATTTTAAGATAAAATCTATCTGTAGTTAAATATTTTTCTTCGAAGATATTTTAACAAAAAAGTAAATATATTTACCTCACATATAATATTTTTAGTATCATTTACTTTATATCTTTATTAACTAAATAATCCTTGTGTTTTCATTTCAAAAACAATTAATATAATTAAATACTTCTCTAGAAATTATATTTAAATTATTACTATAGAAAATAAGTTATATATATAAATAATATTAATAACCAAATCTCTATAGTGTTTCCCAATCCATAAAGATTTATATAAAACAAAAGGTTGAATGGTGAAATTTTTTATCCTTTTCCTTTCATAAATAATTATTTTGGCCAATTTCATTGATCAGTATCAACATTAAGTCATTAAAATATAATATAATATCATGTGGAATTATATATTTCCAAAAAATGGGTTTCATAAATATTTCTCGGTTAGTTGGCCCCTTAATATTATACAATACTCCCCATATAAACATGATTTTACAATAATAATTGTTATTAATTTTAATTTCATTCACTAATATATTTTTTCATAATATATTTTTACCATATAATGTATTAAAAATTATTCCAAATATTAAATCCATTTTTTCGAAAATAAAATCATAAAATTATAATAATTTCAGTTAAAATTTATCATATTCGTGGCACGAATCAATGTGTTTTAAACATAAAGTGATTAAAAGTTTTAAATGGGTTTATATCCAATTTCATTTTCAAATTGATTAAAGTGAATGAAATTGTATTTATTGATGTAAAATTTAAGTAATTAGAACTTATCTTTATTTAAAATATAATATAGATATATAAATATATTACAAAAATATCTAATTTTCACTTCAATTTCGGGGCAATTCACTATTCATCAAAAAATTAACTTTCTCAAAAAAATACCAAAATTTCATTTAAAGTAAATTATAACATAACTCATTCAAAGAAATAATTTTATTGTCTCAAAATAAATTATTAAATGATTCAAATTTGTTTAAAAATGTAATCTATAAAGAGGATGTAATACTACCTTTTAGAAAAATAAATATTTATATGATTATATACTAATTTTTTTTCTATGGCATTTAATGAAGACACGAAATATTTTATAAAATGTAATGTATATATATATTAAATTATTATATTTAAATAATATATATTATTTTAATTTATTAAGATAAAACTCCATTATTGTAATAATAAAAACAAATCAAATATATTCAATTGTATTTTATTTTTATTACTAATTAATTGGAAGGAATTAATTTTATAAACATGTGAAAACTATATTATCATAATTTATTTATTATCATTAATTATTTATATTCCAACTACTAGGTTGTGAGTATCACAATTAAAATAATAATATATTTTTTTGTATTAAAACTTTATCTTTCATCCAATACACATTATCAATGAACCTCTATGTGGCATTCAATGCAAGCAAAGATTGTTGTTTTATGTAAATGAGGATAAAAATTGTATTCAACATAAAAATAATATATCTAACAATTTAAATTATTTTAAAATAATATATTCCATTAAATTTTGGGATGTTCCATCCTACCCACTTCCCCTCCTTAAATTAATATCATCCTCAAAATTCATATTAGTAATCTAAGGATTTTTAGGAAAAATATATTGAAACCCAAATCTTACATATGAGCTAAAGAAAAAAATTCCTTAAAATGGAATGTTGAAAAATAAATGTTGCATTAATATAAAAATAACTATGATTACCCAAGGGAAAAAAATTAGTGGTACATTAAAATATTTACTTTGAAGGAAAAAATAATAATTATAAAATAATATATAGTGATAGATAACATTATCAAGTAAAATACAATGACTACAAATCCACAATAAAATAGTTGTGGAATTTTTCATTATATGAATTAGAAAAGTTGGAAATAGTATGAAATAATTTTTGAATATCCTTCTTTATAGAGTTGAAGGATTTCATTCACCATCGATAATAAAAACACAAACAATTATTCTGGCATGACATGTGAATTTCATAATTTTACTAAATTCCATTATAATATAATTCTTTCTTAATATGATTTGTATTAAAGATGAATTTTCATATTCCTGATGCACATAAAGAAAAATTTTAAGAAAACAAAACCATAAAAGCTTTATTCATGTTTCTCTACCAATCTTTAGACATTAACCCAAATAATGGTTTATAACATAATATGAAAATACCCAAAATTATTAAACCTTCATAAGGTACAAAAATCATCAAATTTAAAAACTAATACCCAATGTGAGAACTATATTAATCAATAAATAACTATCCATAAAATTCATCAAAAAATTCATGAATATGTTTGAAACCCAAAAATTAAAAGGATTTGATTATATATTCATCCAATATAAAATAACCATTGTCCCTATAGTAAAATAAAATTAATATATTACATTAATATTACATTTAAAAACAATTCGTGCTAACTAAGAAATCGTATAGTACATTGGTTGAGTGTGAAACCATTATGAACTTTTGGTCGTAGGTTCTGGACCCACCTCTTAGCCATATACGATAGGTTGTCACATAGAATTCATGTTGTCCCCCTTTTCCAATTTAATTAAAAATAATTCCTCCCAAAAACCACTTCTTTTTTATCCTAGGCGTTTTAGAAACCTCATCAAAAAAAGACTCCAAAATCTTCATTAATAACATTAAGATCTCATTATTTTAAACCAATACAGTTTGTCTAATACATTGAACATAGTATCATAAAAAATAATATTGTACAATGATGGTATCCATATCTATTAATATAAACTCACATGAAAACATGATAATCATAAATGTTATCTATACCAACATTTGTTAAGATCTATAACATCCCAAAAACAGCACTCCAAGATCCTATTCTAAAATCCATATTTATACATTTCCTATTTTTATGTCAATAATTATGACCCAAATTTTTATCTAAACATTTCAAAATATAAAGGAAAAATGTATCATTTATATAATATTTGAAATTTAGAATAAGTGTTTTAGATAATTGAAGAAACACCTATATAAAAAAAATTAAATGACTTTGAATCATTATTTATCCCACTTGACCAATCATATATTTTTCATATTAATCTATAATCATCTTCTGTGTAATATACAATTTAAACACAATACATTCAAAATCATTAATTAACACATAGGGAAAGGAAAAATAATAAGTGTAAATAGAAATTATTTGTGACATTAAAAATAAGCATTAATAATTAAATTTAACCAATAAGCTTTCGAGTTCATATGAGTTTCATGAAATATTCATGATCATGAGAGAATCATAATGTAACTCATATCCATTAAATCCTAAATCATCAAATTTTAAAACAAGGGAAAATAATTAGTCAAAAGAATCAATAATCAAGTGCCACATGATATCATTCACATTAATTATGAACATTTTTAACACAAGTAATTCATATAGAGAATCTTTACATTCTTTGGACATTATTTTTCTTAAAATCTAATAATGGCTCATAGAAATGGAATTTTCTTATGGTCTACTTCCATACCAAATTCATTAGAGAGATATAAGAAACCCACACATTATTGCATTATCATATTACCACCCATCATTTTTTATCATATAACCACACATAATTTGTTTATCACAAAACCACCCATAATTAGTTTATCATGTTACCACCTATAATTTGTTTATCATGTGATAAAAAAATAAATTTCCATGTAAAATTGAAAAAAATAACATTAATTATTTCATTTCATCATAAATTTTTTTTATCAATGAGTAACCACATTTATTAATTTATTAACCCATGGAAAAGAAGTAGGTTCTCCAAAAACCTTTTTGAATAATGATTAAATTGTGGAAAAAATTTGGTCTAATAATAGTCTCTTTGAAATATGATTCACCCGTGGAATAGAAATTGGTTCCATAAAAATCTCATTGAAACATGATTAACACATAGAAAAGAAATGGTTTACAAAATTCTATCGTCGAAATATGATTTACCCATAGAATATAAATGGGTTACATAAAAGCATCATTGAAACATGATTAATACCTAAAAAATTAATGTTATCCTTAATAATCTATTTGAAATATGATTAAATCATGGAAATGAAATTTGTTTCATAACAATCTATTTGAAAGAAACCATAATCCAACCAAAAAATGATAATTATGGTTTAAATACATCATATCCAAAATTTAGGATAAGTAACAAAAAATTTGTCTAAAGTAGCATAATATATATTGAATTAAAATTATATTAAAATAATTATTGGATAAAATAATATTAAATCCTTCTAAATTGTCTCATACCACATTGAAACATTTGATTCATAAGCCCTATAAAGGAATAATGTTTACTGAAAAAATAAATATCATAAGAATAAGAATATTCATGATATATTATTTCAATGGAAAATAATATATACCTAATAACATAATAAATGTGAATAATATAACTAATGTCTCAAAGATGGAAAATTGTGAAAAAATTCATTAATGCATCAGAATCATTAAAACCGTAATCCCCATGAAATATAGATCAACAAATGGATATGTTAGTAAATAAAAATAATCTATGAGAATTAAAAAAGATATAATTTAATATATATACACCACATCCATGTAATTTGGTTCACAATAATAAATAAGTATCAATGGATGTGTATATTTTAAAAAAACTGCCAACAGTGGTAATATCTGAATTGGAAACCACATAAATAATAATATTTAAATGACAAATTTAAATTCCATTAATATAAAATATTTTTTAATATAATTTAAAAATAAGTTATGTTGATGCACCCCAAGTGGGGACTATTAAAATTATCTCATATATGTTAAAATTGAGATGCAAATACCAAACCTTAATTCTGATTTTCTATGATTATTCTCTATCATCATAAATAATAATATTATATTAATTAAATACATTATATATAAACTTTTTTGCATTTTAATTATTAATTTAATTTCACATATAATAAATTTAAATACAATTACGTAATCAATAATATTTATAACATATGTTATGACCATATTCGGTTATCTCTCAAAACTGACATTGATAGGTCAACTCTGGTCAATGAACTCCTCATTTAAATAATTCTATATTAATAAATATGAAATATTTTTCAAATTTATATATCAATTATATTTTTAAAATAATACAATATATATCATTGAAAAATAAACCAAAGTTACCAACATGTTGATTGTAGGTCCTACGTATGCACGAGTAACATTCCCATTTTACAATAATCCTTATAGATAGGAGGTGAATAACATTTATCTATCAAGAATAACCAATATATCATAAAAATAATTTATTTTTATACGTGTATATATATCATTTTTTATGTGCTGTTGAAAAATGGAGAATCAGATCACTTCAATGACGTTGTTGTCCACACCTCCATGAACAATGTTATCACCTCTTTAGGGTCTGAAATGGAATGAAGATAACAATATGATGTATGTAAATATAGATAATTAAATCATCAATATTATAAATATACCATTAATTTCATATATATTTTTCAACCCATTATTAATAAATTTCATGGAATTTGTGAACAAACCACATTATTTTGAGGAGGTGGTAGTCCATATTCCAACAAAAGAATTTATTGATTTCCCATAAAATTTAAACCATGAATGGATAAGTTATATAATAATTAAAATACTATGGAAGAATTATAAATATCATATAAAATAATTATTTATTTAATAGTTCTCATCCATAATAGGTGGAAAAGAAAAAAACAACGACATCGTTACATGAAGCCGTAGTTTAGCGTACACATGAACTGTGATTTCATTATACATATGATGGATGTTTTTGTAGTTGAACATAGAAAACATAATCAATAATCATATCATTATATTTAGTATACTATGGTTTTTTACAATCATGGAATAAAAATAATTGTATGGGTGGAGGAAGATATAAAACAAAAGTTATCATAGAAGAATGTTACACCTTCTTCATGAAATGCCTTTTGGTGTTCACCAATTGACTTCATTGGTTTTATTTATGCCTAAATTTATGATAATGTGATGATATGATATTATTATATTTTATGTTTAAGGGGTTGAATAATCCAAAATTCATTAGATGAGAAATTAATGGGGGAGATTGAATTCCCTTTTATAGTGTAGGTGGGGCAGAATTCATGTAAATAAAATCAAGTAAACATTATTTGGATGTATAACTTACCTCATGTTGTCATATAATGAAATATAATTTATTAGATGGGATTTATTGTCAATCTACACTCTGACCACACAAATTAAGTCAATTTTATTAACAATTTATTCCATAACTTATAAGTATCCTTATTTTTATCAATTTGGATTCTAATTAAGTTAACTATTTTTGTAAAATATTTATTTCATCTATAAAGACTAAATAAATATGATAATTATTAGACTATTTATAGCCGATTATTTTAAATTTGGAATCGGAATTATAAAATTAAAATCCCCTTTTCTGTTGGAAATTAACTTCAACAATAGCGTGTGTAATGTTCCAAAACACTATGTTAACCCTAACCATGAAAAACATGTCTTTTTATTAGGGGATAATATGATATTTACAAAAGTTAAATTAGTACATTAATTGATATATATTTTATAATTATTTTAAGTTTAAAAAAAATATAGAAGATATTTTTTTAGTAATTTTAAATTATTTAATATTATATCATTTATTATAAAATTATATTAATATCAATTTTGACATTATATATTTAAATAATTTTTAAAAAATAGGAACAAAATATTCTAATTCAAATATATAATGTTCACATTTGTGAATCGCATTATATTTATATAAAATATAATGGAATAATAAAATTTATTCTATTTTCCTCTATTTTAATATATTTAGTAACATTTATTTTGTTTAATTTTAAATAAATATTCCATTAATTAGAGTTTATTAAACATTAAATTTAATTATAATACCTCATATAATTAAAAATAAAATATTTTTATAAAAAAATTCATTTATCATTGAACATAAAATTTATAACCAAACCAATATAGTGTTCATCTATCCTCGTTGGATTATAAAAAATTCAATGAAAACAAGTACATGTTTTCTCTTTTTATTTTATTAACATATTATGTTGTTTAATTTCATTTAATATTATTCCCAATAACTAAAATAAATCTGGAATCAGGTCATATGGGTTGATATATATCCATCAAAGTAATTAAATTTAATTTCATAGACTAATCAATTTGGTAAAGAAATTATGTTGAGAATATTAGATAATAATATTATAATAATTTCATATATGGGACAATTTTTTTAAAATTTTAAAATATAAATAAAACAATTTAATTTAATATTGATCTTGTACTTGGGGTGAAATAATTTGTTTTATCCTAAAAACATCAAAAGATTGAAATTATTTTTTTTCTAATTTCTAGGTGAAATTGATTCAAATGAAAGAAATATTATTCATTGATGTATAATTTAGGGAATTATACCTTAAAATTATTTTAAAGTATAATTTAAATATATAAATAATCTAGATAAATATACATTTTAAATTGAAATTCAATGTCTTTCACTATTCATTAAAATATGAATGTTCTCATGAAATTTAAAAAAAAGTTACCGAATATATATTTTTATATTCCGAATTAAAAAATAAATTTTATAATTATAAATAATATTTATAACTATATGATAATATAGTTTCAAAAAAATCATACCATTTAAATGATGACAAATATAAATTTGATAATAATATATCATTTTATGCTTAAATTTTGATTTATTCTTATCTATTATCAATAAGATAATATAAATTATATTTAATTAATTAAATTTAAAAAATATATATATATTTCTATAATATATATCTATAATAGTGATTAATATAACTTGTTATGTAAAAAAAGACATTCCTGTCATAATTAAAAACTCTTCCTCCATATTTAATTGGTTGTTTTTGTATTTAGGAAACAAATGGAATGAATTTATTTTATAATCATGTGTAAAATATATTCTTGTATTTTTTTTAAATTCCATTTATTACCACCATTCTAATGGATAGGTGAAAACTATCATCTTAAAAATAAATAGTATATTTTTTATCATTATGACTCTCTCTTGCATTCAGAACACATTATCAAACAAACATGATGTTTCGTGCAATGTAAGATAAGATTGTCAATATGTATAATTAAAGAGACAACTATGAGTTCTGTGTAACACAAGAAATCAAGAAATTAATTTGTTTTGATTAAATATATATTTTAAAAAAACATAATGTTAAAAATTCCAATGGGATATGATTATCTCAATGGTGTGGTAAATCGTCTCCCAGTTGATTAATTATCTCTCTTTATGTTATTTATAAATATTACATTAAACCAATATATACATAAATAATAAATATTTATTTATTCTAATTTATTTTTCAGATTATTGGGATAAAAACCTCTAAAAAATAATATTCACATATCATTAAATGACCTTACATTGTAAATAGGTGATGCATGCCCCACATCAAAACCATGTGTAAATTTTTTCCATCACACTATATAAAAATGATAGATTATATTTAAAAGACAAAATGATTTTTTAATTTAATAACTGGAATTTATCTTTCTATTGATCATCATTAAAGAATATAATTTTACATTTTGTTAATAAAAATTCCAAATCCCAATGCAGTCATTGTATGATAATTTTCACCTAACCCGTCAGTTGTGAGAGATATATATTTTTTCTCATGGAATAAATATTATTTTATTAATCAATAAAAATAATAAATATTTTATTTATATTATAAAATTATTAATATATTACCCAAATATAATAAATATGTATCATGGATAATAAATCAATAAAAATATTTTTCGAGGTAATTTTTAATCATTTAAAATAAAAAAAATTCCATTTTTTCAACCATAAGGTCCAAACACTAAAAAAGTATAAATATTTGACCATGTAAATATTTATGTAATTGTTTATGGTCTTGTAAATGTCCTTTGAAAAGTGTTATGATTTCATAAATTTATGGTTTTACATTATTCTAATGTTATATCAAGATGTATTACGATTCTTGGTTTCCAATTCATATTCCATTATATATGAAACACCATAATATTTATCATTTTGTGGTTCCAAATTATTATATTATAATAAAACATTAGTATATCAGACCTTTTGATAAATTTATATAATTTCATGCTTTGATTCACTTAATTCTATAATTTTTCTCATGTTTATGTTTTCTCGTAGTTAATTATCTAATGATAAGTCATCGATAAAAAAAATTGATTGAGTTTCATTATCATTACTCATTACCATCTTCTGATGATTTATATAATAAAATTATATAGATAAATTAGTATGTAGTTTAAATTAGTTTATATGTGAAATGTAAAACAATGATCACATTCTAAAATAAATTTAATTTCCCTCAAATTATTTGTATTGATTTATCTAGTATTGTGTGAGATAATTATCAATATGCATATTCAATTATAAATGATTCTCAAATACATAGAAAATAACCACAACATATTATGATCATATTATGTTTGTATCCCACAATTCACTCAACTAGAGGTGAGAAGTTTATTATCATTGAATTAATAATAAAGAATGTGATATAATGAATATATAATTTTATATAAAACAGATTGTATATATTTCTGTCATCTAACCATATATTAATTATGGATCAACCTCCTTTGATATTATTTTTTGTATAATATTAACTATATATTTGTTATTAAACCATAACACTTCATAATATTCAAAAACCAATATTCAACCATAAAATATAAATAATAAGATAATATAACAAAATAATGTGAATAACATACCCCTATATAGAGATATATAGAGGCTCTATATACTAAATTTCATCTGTAGTTTAATTTTATTTTTGATAAAATGTCAAAAACTATTTTCAATTACTATTAAATAATATCTATAGGTTCATATATTATGATTATTTCATAGTTAATTAAGAAACTATAAAATAGATATCATTTTATATCTAACTATAAACTATAACATACCCTCTTTTAAGTATTAAATTATTTTATAATATCGCACCTTATGTGGTGAATATAATATACCCCAATAAGTATGTATACTATAATGATTTAGAACATTCAATCATGTCCGTTATGGTTTTCGATGGATTTATGTTTCTGAAGTATAATATTTTGATCTTATAGGGGACATAAGGGGACTATGTGCCATTCTTGGAGTCAACATGCCCTAGTAGTGGGTTTGGTGGATGAAGTTTTTTTTGAGGGCTTACCCCATGTGAAATAAGTATATCTTAAATTCAATATGAGAGAAATTCTATTGGGTGTGGTATAATATGTGGAATTAAAAATAGGGTTATGAACATGAAAATACATGGACAAGTGTGGTGAGGGGAAAACAACCATGTAATTGGTTCTTTTTATGGTGTCTATCTATTATATATTTCATAGGAGTCAACATGTAATTGGCTACATTGTTTCCCTGAAAATTGTGGAAAAAATATTGTTTTTAAATGTTCATAAAAGGAAAAATAACCACTCATGTTCGGGTTCTCCTTCTTTTAATACAGTACAGGTTTTTTTGGATATTCACCAATATTTGGTGCAGTCAAAAAGAAATCACATATAAAATTCAATGTATTTGATCCCCTAATTAGATTACAATTTACTCTCATTAAGATCCAGGTGAATTTTATACAGCCTTATTTATCCTCAACCATCACTTTCAAATCCAAACCCCTTGGATAGTTGGATAATTTCTTATGTATTGAGGTATGATCTCTCTCTTCACTAATTACTATACATATTAGTTTCTTTTTTCGGTAGGATCATAATAATATGAGGATTTTTCATATATTTATAGTATTGATTATGATTTATTACTTTTTTAGATCTTGTAATGTTTTACTTACATATTTGGGGTCTTAATATCTTTTTTCATCCATCATTACTATCATTTCTCACTGTATTCTTTTAGATATATGACCCTCATTATCCCCATATTTAGATATATATGATGTAATATCATTATTTTTTTCATTTGGATAGAATAAATATAGTAGAAAAAAATTTGAAATTAATTTTCGTAATTGAAATTTAAGGGGAAGGAAAACTTTTTGGATTTATACTTGATGTTATAAGTTTATCCAATATGGTTTTTTATGGTTTTTATTTTGTAAGAATTTTATATGAAGATGTGTTTTTTCATAATTTTAAACTTAATTTTTATTATTTGATTCAACTCCCCACACATGATGAATTCATTGAATGTATATCTGACTAATAAATTGGTTACCTATGGATTCTAGAATTTTTGTGACAATACCAATGAATAAAATGGGTTAATTATGATGGAATCTACTGTAATAGATATAAGGAAATTTGTGGTGGTTATTATTTATGGTTGTTGTTATCTTGGGTGTTTGTAATTTAGGGATAATTAGAGTGAAATATATTGGATTTTTTGTTTTTTGTGGGGTATTATCCTAATATTGATGGAGGAAAAAATTGTTGACATATGAATGGAAGTGGGTAAATATTAAATTGAATTGTAAATTATGTAATTTATGGAATATTTAAAGTAATTTATAGTTTTAATTATAATATTAACAGTATGTATAATGAATGTGGTTTGAATTTTTTAATTATATAACTGAGATGTCATGGAAGGGAATATATAATCATATTTTCACTTATTACTAAATAGTGTTGTGTGGATCATTATTAGGTGACAATGATGATAGAAGAGTGTGTGAGGCCTTTTTTGAGGTTTTGAGATACATTGGTTCTTATGTTAAGAATTACTTTGATGGGATTGTGTTTCATCTATATAATATTTATCTTTATGAAATTTCAATATTAACCGCAAATGATTCACATGTTTATATTATCCCTGCTCTTTTGGGTTTTTTGTTTTTAAAAAAATTGTGATGGTAAAGAAGGATGGATGTTTACTCATCCCCACTTATATCTCTTCCATGTGATATTTCTATTAATTTTTCATTATGAGTTGATGATATAGGTCACATGAGGTAGAAATTTACAAGGGTTGAAGGTGTTTCGTGTTGGAATTCATGCATTGTAGGAGGACTAAACGAGGTTTTGTCCTTAATGACAAAAATTACCAACCATTATGAACTTATTGTGGTAGTTATTAGAATATGTGGATTTTGATTAAATTTTCACATGGTGAATGGTATAGTCTTGTTTCCCAATTCTCACTGGGAAAGATTTGTTACCGTTATCTAGGTGCCTAGGATCATGTTTTTTACCAAAGGGATAAAAGAACCATGATTTAGAATTATTGGGAATGAATGTGGAAAATTAGTGGGAAAGTGTTGTGGGTAACCATTTTTGACATAGATCATATTATTTTTCTGCACATGGATTCATTATTTGAAAACTATTATTTGGTGTATATGTGATTTATTTGTCAAAATTATTAGGTTTATATCAGATCTTTTGTTTCATCATATGTGCATTAGTATTCATTGTTCTTATGATCACGAGAGACATTGGGTATGATCTGAATGTGAATACATTTTATTCTCACTCTATGCATACACAAACTATTTTTCATGTTTTTATGAGGAACTTGGGGACTAAATGTGACATTACGATGCAATAACATGGATTTATATTTGAGCCACTTCCTTGAGATTTATTTTGGAAACTTATTTGCATACCTTATTGTATTTTTAAATATTATACATGAATTATGGGATGGTTTTTTATTTTCCATATCAATTATGATATGATTTTTCATGGGGTTTTTCATTATATCTATTGATAATAAAATTATAATTAAGTGTAATGACTTATATAAGTGATATTTTTATACACTCATCGCATTTCATAAACTGAATATCTACTAGAGAAAGGATTCATGGGTCATTATATAACTTCATTTATCGTTGACATAGGAAGGGTAATATATATGAATTGGGTTAGTGAAAAAATTTATTCAAATAGTAGGTTGATATATAGGATAGAGTTTGGAGGTAAGAAGTATTATGATCTAATGGATTAATAGAGAAACAATGTTAGTAGATCGTAGTTCAAAGCATAGGCTAGGATAATATCTTGGATACAGTATTTTATGTCCCCATTTTTTTACAAAATCACACTAAGTCTACCCAAAAACCAAGTGATGTTATGCATATTATAGGATAGAGACCTAGGGGTGGTACATACATCATTATTAATTATTTTCATGTTTTAATTATTAAACAAATAGTATATTAATGTTAAATATTTTAATTTACCTTTAGAAAATTATAGTCTTTCGGACATAAGGATTCTCTTCATTATATATTAATTGATATTTTTCATCATCCATGTGTCAATGAAGTGGTGGATATTCTACATACTAGTATGATATATCATATCATAATCTAACTAAGCGTGGATGATGAGTACTGGATATAAGAGATTCATTAGTTTACGTGTAAATACATTGAGAATAATCAAATGAGTGTCTTTGATCTTGAAATGATGTTTTAGTTATAGGACAAGGAGTAGTATTTCTCTTTTTCTTTCTTTATATGTGTTTTGTGTTACATTTACAGTCAAAAAATATATGATAGATTTATTTCAATTGTGGAACTTGTATCTATGTGATCAGAAAGTGGTAGACGTTTCGTTGGATGATTTAATAGAGGAGTTCTAGGTAGTGGTCCTATTTTTGATCATGAAGATATAAAAATGGCAAGTGATTATTTCTCTTCAATTTTGGAGTGTGTGTATGTGACATCTAGGTATTATTATTAAGGATCATTTGATTTTAACCCTTATTATATTTTTTATGAGGAGACTCATTCATGGCATCTCGAGAATGAAATTATCCCCATTATCCTAAATTTAGTCACTCAATTTACATTTCAAATGAAATTTTTTGTTCAAAAAGTAGATGTTTATTTAGTGAATTAACTCAAAAGATGGGTTAAAATGAGAGCAGATCCAAAAGGGTTCTTTAATGAGTGGATATATTAGTAATAGGACATAGATTCCAAGTCCTTTACGGTTTTAACCAATGGGTACTTAGCCCCATTCTTTCTTTTTATCCTTTATGGAATAGTACCTACCATTATTAACCTAGGGGCTTTGGACTAGTGTACCATGTTTAAGTGGATTTTGGTCATCACTGGAATCATTTCCTAGCATTTCATATATATCATCATGTTGGTTGTATTAAGATGAGTTATTATCCTTATAAGTCACCAATATTGATGTTATTATCTTAATAGCGGTGTTAATTATATTCTCTACCGATAGAGGATGGGGAAACCATGTCTTAGCCTATAGAAGTTCCGTATCTAAAAGGTCCCCACAATCATTTTTTCAATAGAGGTGGTCATTTGTAGAATGTGGAGTAACATAAAATGTAGTGTTTCATGTTTAAAAACATTTAAGAACAAATTGTATATATATTATTTAATGTATGAATATATTATCTAAAAAAATTCTAACTCCTTTTATTTTTAATCCTTAAACTACATTGTTATACCCACCTTAGTACATAATATTCCAAATGATTTGGATAATATTCTAATGCTTATGGTGTTTAATATTTTTTTGGACAATAGAATATCTTTTTATATCTAGTTCGAGTGTTCATTATGATTACGGGGTAGTAATAGCCATATGGGGAACACTTTATAATACAAATATCGTCGAACAATTTCATCCTTAGAATTTATTAGTTGTATTTTATAGATGAATATAACTATTGCTTCATGATTATGGTATCATTATTTAATATAGAAAATTAAAATACAATTTTCATTGAGTGATGTGTTTATTGGATGGGAAGTATACCCGTTGATCCTCGTATTACCCTAATGGTCAAAACGATAATAAATTTAATGGTCCCTTGATAGTTGAAACTCCCATTGTTGTTGAGAAATTTATTGATGTCCTTCATGAGGTGGTTATGAAATTTTACTGTCAATATGATTTTTTGGTTGATATAGAATTATAATCATGATATTATCTTATTCCAATTTATCGTTACCATATGATACAATTTTAGTTTTCAAAGTTGACAGTTTAGTTTGATGAATGAATAAATAAAGGTTTCAAATGACATATTATGTTGTCATGGAGTACAGTAGTCTTGTTCTCAATGATGGAAGATAGTAGTATAAATTTTTTTTCGACTACCAAAAGATGAATTATGCGAGGATCATTAATCACAACAAAATATCAAGGATTTATGACCTTCATGATCAGGTATTTAGTGACATGTTAAAATCTACGATTGATATGTGGTTTGGATATCATCAGTTGTTGGTGATTGAGGAATCATCCAAATTAATACATTGTTTTGTTAGTAAGGTATCTTTGAGATAGGTTTGATGCTATTTTCTGTCAGGAATTCACTAGTGTTTTCCATGTTAATCAAGAACATTTTTTCCATAAGATCCATGACAAGTTGGTATTCATGTTCATCTATTTCAAATTGATAGACTCGAAGTCTATGTTGGGCCATGTTTAACATCATAGACTCATATTATAGCCGCTTTGGAACCACTAGATTTATGAAAAGTACTCCAAGTTAATGATTTTATAAAAAAAAGTAATATTTTTTAATGCCTTTTCCTAGAAGGGTGTGTCCTTATACACATCTAGGATCAAGGTGTTTTTATGGGAAATCCCCAATAATATTGATTAGGTTGTCATTTTATTTAATCATGCTAGATATTATCAGAATTTATTATCTAATTTATAGTATATTTAATACATTATGATAGATAATAAATGGAAATACTATATGTTTATCACTAGTAGTTAGTGTTACATATATTTATACTACATTATGATGTGATCGATCTGTTTCCTCAAGCTTTGGAATCTTGAATGAGGTGTGATTACTAATGTAGTCTAGGATTATTCCTGTTTGGATATGGGATGAATTATGATATGTTAAAAGGAATTGATCTATTATATGTATAGTTTGCTACATCCCCATGAGAATAAAATATATAATCAATTATTTAATGCTAGAGATGATTTTGTTTGTGATGATGTTATGGAACAATACCTCATTGCAGAATGCATTATTTTATCACCCAATTAAAATAAATTGAGGTAACTTTTATTTTATAATCATAGAAATTATCTAAAATAATGGTGGAAGAGGATTCTTATAGAATATAAAATTATTATATCATTTATATTGGGGAAGGGGGATGTATTGGAATGTGCATTGATAAGGATTTCGTGAGGGTATTTTCTTTCAAATGTCTATGGTATTTAGAAGGGGATTGAGGAGTCATAAATCATCCACATAGATGAAAAGTTTATTGATGGTATATGGTTCTTGTTATTGATTAATGATCATTAATATATGGTGTAGAAGGTAGAGTAGGCATTGTGTAGAAACAAATATGTAGATGTGATGTGTGGCTATGTGGTCTGTTGTGATTCCCCAAAGGGATGACTAGAGAATGGTTATAACATGGTTTTGTTTCGAGGGAGGCTATCCAAATCTATGTTTATGTGTGACTAATTCCATAATGATTTTCATATATCACCATTACATATTATACTATAAATATATATGATTCACTGTGGCATAATGATGTAGTTTTACTGGACTACGAATAAATGGGTAGTATAAAATTTCATTGATAAGTTTCAATTTTTTTATTATGTTAGGGTAGAACATTAGGTTCATATTAGTTTATTTAAGACATTATATGAATTATAGTTGATGTGGGATGACATATAATTTCATTTCATTGTTTGATTACCCCATGCTCCAAGAGGAAATTATACTATATGATTAATCATGGATTTACTAAAACATCATCACAAAACCTACCAATCAAGGAGTTGAACATCATAGATGTTATATATAGGTGGTATTTGGATGAGTCCATGTGAATACATAGAGATATAAAACCAATTTTTTTATATTGTGATGATCATTTTACCTTTTATGTTAGGAGTGGATTGTAGCATTATTTTATCACTCAATTATGCATTCTCACTGTTATTCTTCCATAGATAGAAAAATAGAAGTTTTATACCATCTAAGCACTAGAGGATTTTTTTTGTGTGAATGAACATGGGATTTAAATATATTCTAGGAAAAACAATAAATTGGGTGAAATATATTATTTAATAAACAATAATGAATTCATCAAGATACCTCTTTTTAGGTAGTTTATAGAAGGTAGTGTTGATCACTACTAGGTTGGATTTAGGGTGAATAGTCTTATATTATCAACCCAATTGTGTTATATAGAATGAAAGATAATGTTTTGGTAGTTCAATATATGATGAATGATACATAAGATTTATATCAATTTTATACATATCGTAAGACTATACCCATTGAATTTGATGTTAAGTACAATTATGTGTTAATGGTTTTCACCCACTGTGGAATAATAGATTTAGAATAGGTAGTAATCATTATCCTAGGTTCATCTTACCCTTTGAGGTTCTAGAATTTGTTGATGCAGTTGTATTATAGTCGGTGATCAAAACTGGATGTAAAGGATCCAAGATTTATTCCATGATCCCGATCACAATTTATATATTCACGATGAAACTCATGTCATTATTAGGGATACCAAGATATTGAAGATGACAAAACATTTGTAGAGTGACTTATAGAGAACCTGGATCATCAGAAAACATTTTATGGAAACAATATTCATTCAAATAATGTGTTTTGGAATAATATTAAATTGGACTAGAGTAATTTCGATCCAGATATGTAGATCTATTCCATTAACCTATAGTTTTTTTCAAATGTACAATTTTTATGATGTCTTTATTGAATCTAGATTATTTTAGAGATGTTCCTTTTCCCTTAACATAGAAGTTTTTTATGGATTACCCCACATAAATATTTGAGATTCAATTACCAATCACGATATTTTAAATTTATATAACGTTTTAAAATGATAATGATGAGTCATTACCTCCTAAATGATACAATATTTTGATATGGGGGGGGGTCTAGGTTTTTCATAGATAATAAAACATCGTGTCATGGTTGTGTTAAGAGTTAGCATAGGCACAAAAAATTTAAATGGTGGATTTGATGTTAGAATTTAATATGTGTGTATTAAGGCCGGTGTAAAATTGTGTAGCTCTATTATTTCTCACGATATTCTTAAGAGGTGTCTCATAGGATGGTTCCTTGAACGTCCTTTATTTTCTACCTTTTAGATTGATTTTTTGGCCAAGATAATGAATATTTTGAGAGGAATAGGATTTAATGATTAGTAAATTCCTAACATATCCTTTTTTGTTTCCTCAGTATTGGAGATTATGAGGAGGAGGAAAGGCTGTAATAGAGGATACGAGATGTTCTTATGACTTTCTGTGAGTCAGCATTGCTTAGTGGTGGGTGTGGTGGAGGCCATGTTTATTGGGAGATCATAATGTATAAAAATGGAATCTCGTTAATTATAAGTGAGGTGCATGGATTAAGGTTTTTGTTATTATAATTCCAAATATAAAAATCAAAGTGTTATATCTTATCACACTATGGACATGTGAATTGTGGGGGGGAAAACCATGTATTTGATGGTAGCTCATGGAGTCTAACCTTTAAAAATGATGGAGGAGTCATGATGGAATGGTTCAATTTATGGAATAAGCTATGGATATGCCGAATATAGTTTTTAAATCATAATAATAAGGGGAAAATTTATATAGGATATCTATATATCCCTTTTACTAAAGACACATTATGTGTTTTGGAAGTTAACCACACCATAGTGTATTCCTACAGACTTCACTTATATATGGGGGGTTTAATATCTCCCTAATTTTATTACATTATTCCCCCTTCATGTTCTAGGTGAAATTTAGTCCCCCCTATCCCTGTTTTTTTTTTTCCATTGTTAATCCTAACCCAGTGAATATTAATATCAAGTATTCTTTAAAAAATTATGATCTCCCATTTTCCGTAATTCCCATTCATCATGGTTTCTAATTTTAAATAATTACCATCATAGCATGAAGATATTTTTTGTTCATAGTATTTGAATGTTTATTTGTTGTATTTTAATTTTTAGAACATAGAATGTTATCCTTTAAGAATGATTGTTCTTGAACAATTATTTCATTCATCATGGGTAGTGGATCACTTTAAATAATTAATCTTGTTATAGATTACTCCTTATGTCACACTATATATCTATATGTTGTAACAGCTTGATTTGTTCCTCCTGTAGGTATAATTTAGTTACCAGATTAATATATATATTTAATTATCATAAATAAAATTTAATTGTATCTGAGAAATTGAGAAATTATTAATTTTTCAGGTGATTGGTATGTTATTTTGGTTGCAAAAATTAGTAAATGACATTATGATTATTTGATTAAACCCATAAAATTTGGATTATTCAATGAATATATATCTAGATAATGAATTTTATTCTCCTAGAATCAAGGAATTGTGTGAGAATAACCATGAAAATAAAAATAATTTTTATTGTAAGACCTTACTAAAATTACACTATGATCTGTGGAGGTTAGGATGTGCAATGGGAATGATGTTGGGTTTAATGGGGTGATATGGATGGGATTTTTTGGATGTATTTTTTAGTTTCTAAGTTTCAATGTAATGAAAAGGAAATGTATAAATTTTAATATTAATTAGTGGAAATTAATGAAATTTTTTAATGATAAAATGTTGTGAATCAGAAATTAATTCTTTATTTTGAAATATAATATAAATTTTATTTTTAGAAAAAGTTTTTTAAAATTATAAATCTGAAAATGGGTTGATATGAATTGGAAGATGGTGTATGTGTTTATTATGTGCATTTTTGGTGTCATTTGGTTCTTTTAGAGGTGGAAATGATAGTAGAAAATATTTTAACTCACTTTAGTGAAGTTGTTAGAAACATTAATGTTTTTTATAAACCATTAGGATGTCATTTAAGGTTATCAATATATAATTTATATATATTTTATTTTTATAAGAAATCTTTTTATGTATTATTTTTACACCAAAACCCATTGGTTTTCCATTTTTTTCCCGGAACATCAATGATGGTGAGAATGGTTGGTTGGATATCAAATATTCTCTACATTCTCTTCTATGTGTGATTCATATATTAATTATTTGACGTCTTTGGCACAGTTATAACTAGGTTTGATTATTTATTATTGGTTTTGGTGCTTCAGGGTAGGAGTCAGGCTTCGTAAGAAAAGTTAATGGTGTGGATGTCCTTGATTATCATTTTACTGCACTATTTTGGTTATGTGTTAAAATATTTGGTAGGATAATGATGTAATGACAGGTTTCCATGGGTGCATGTTACACTGTAGTTTCCCATGTTATTTTATGTGGTATGAGAAATAGATTCTTATCCATCTTTGTGAATGGTAATTATAACAGCCAAAGACTTTTGATATTCAAATTACTTTAATCATTTTATAATTCTCATTTCACACGACAATAATTATATCTTCTGTTATATGAAATAAGCTCATTTATCTTGTGTTATATTCAATACCATGTTATGCATGTGATACACTAATAAATGTCATTAACTTTTAGTGTATACAACATTATTTTTTCATTATTTTACATAAAATATTGATACCCTACGATAGAATGCGCTACGTGAATGGTGGAGTTTTACCAAACTAAAATATACTCTTAATATTATAATATAATTTTATAAATAAACCATTTTTATATATACCAGATAACCATTATAATGGAACTTACGAATAAGATAAAAAAAATTATAAAAATTTGAATTTCATATGTATATAAAATGAATCATTTTGTTTTTAATTAGTTATAGATTAATTTAAGAACTACTTGAAGATAAAGAATGCAATTTTATAAGAAAAAAAACTATGAAAAACCCCAATTTTATCCTGATAAATTAAAAAATAAAATTTTATGAATGTTTTAAAAATATTATATATAATATATTCAATAAATATTTATGATAGTCATACAATATATTTTATAGGTATTATATAAGATTATATCCTATTTTATTAATAAAATGTTGTATATTTCTATAAGAAAAATTTATCATCATTTAATGGATTACACTTTTTAAATGTAATTTTCGCAACATCAATTACTATTATTTGAAAAAACTAACATCATTTTTGGAATTAAAATATCAATATTAATATTTGGTGAAATTTTATTATTTTTAATAGAAGATTAATTTTCTGATAAATAGTTGAAACTCTTAATTTAATTTCAAAAATACATTTTCATATAATTTATTTGTATTTATACAGAATGTTTATAATTTATTTTTAATAATGATTATATAAATTTTATTTTACATAAAAATATTTAGGTCATTATAATCAATTTTTTATTAAATTTAGATATACAAACATATTAATCCTTATAACATTTTTACATTAATCCCCTACTTTATGTTCACCTATTAATTATTAAATTAAATGAATTTCTCATACTTCTATAATTAGAATTTGGTAAAATTTATTCTTTATTTGGAACCAAGCTAATTTATATTTTATAATATGAATAACTACGTTTTTGATGAATAATATTAGTGAATTTAATTAAATAAATTATTGAAAATGAGGTAAAACAAGATTACATATTGTTAAACATTAATATTTAGAGTAAAAGTGACCTAGAAATAAGTAAAAAATCCATTTAATAGAAAATTTAGGGAAAATTCCCCTATTTTATCTTATTTTAACAAATAATTGATCTATAAGATTAATGTGAGAACTCTCACCAATGTTTACATTTTTATTTTTACTATATTGTCACTCCCCATATAGAAGGGAATTCACCTCTCAATTCATTACTCAACTCAATAAAAATTATCTCATACAAAACCTAAAAATTAATGTTCATTAAATAACTTATATAAAAATAGATTCCACTGATTGGGATGAAAGGAAATCGTGTAATCCATTTGTTGCAATGAAAAAGGTGTTACTCAAAGAAGACGTGCCATCCCTTCGCAAGCGCTTTTGTTTTATTTCAGTTCTCCACCACGAAAATATTCATATTCCATGGTTATAATATAAAATATGTATCCAACATATACTAATTTTTTGTTCTTATAATTTATAAACATAAAATTACACACAATTTCAAATAATGGGTAACAAGCATAATGTTTTTGGGTATGAAAAACTATCACCTCACAAAAGGATGTTGTTTTTGTTTCATTACCACCTCTCACAATTGGGAATTATGATAGAAATTGTGTTTTTATTTTATATATATGATATTAATGAAGCAGTTTTGATTTTGGAATTATTATATGACCAATCTATTCATTATTTCTATTTTTTAATTATGATAACATTGTTGGTGGATGTCTGGACTACAACCACCTCAAAGGGACATGATTGGTTCACATATTACCCAGAATGTATCAAGGACGGGTTTAGTGAAATTATATTACATAAATATAAAAAACAATTAATTAAATGTAGTTTTATATTTCATTATATATTTACATATACATCATTATGATTTTTTCTTTCAATATGACAATAAAATAGAAATAGTGTTCATTTATACATACAGATGACAGTCTCCATCAACGGTATATTTCATTTCATGATTATATATTTTATAGATTATTATAAATAAATATATACATAATATATATGATACTCATATAAAATTTTAAATTATTCAAATAACTAAATCATCATCTATATAAGAGTATAATGGTTAACAATCCAAAAAATATATCAATAAGCACATAAAAATTACATAAAACATAATATTAACTTGTAATTTTTAATCAACAGGTAAAATAAATTCATAATAAAATAATATATGGTATTATATATAATAATATGGTACTTTATTATAGATACAAAAAACATATATTTTTAATTCATGAGGTTTTAATATTTAGAAACAAATCCAAGACTGAAGGTAATTGTTTTCTCAACTAACTTTTTATTATATATAACATACATTCCATGTTCACCACTAATTTCTTTTTGTTGGTGTATATACATTCCATGAATTTATTATATGGTGCATATAATTAAAATTATTGTTATTTACATATACATTTTATGATATGTATTTTTAGCTTTTATGATTCATTGGTTTGCAAATAGGTAATCTAGTTTTGTCTTAATTTGGCTTCTTTGAGGCACATTCCATGTTATGAACCATTATTCCTCTAAAATATTTACATAAAACCATTTAAAATTGTATATTGTGAATTTATTTATTTGATGATATTTTAATATTTATTTAATGTAATTATATCATGTATAGTATGGGTAAATGTTTCCAATTTGTAATGTTTTCATTGCTACAATGTCATCATTTATCATGATTGTTTATGATTATACATACATTGATGAAAAATTATTATACCTATCTATGATAATATCATTAATTATATTATCCTCTATATATCCATCATATCAGAAAGTATTATTACCATTTCCACACTATGTTATTAATGATAATTAATAAAATATGTTTTATAATAAATACTATATATTTCATTTTAGTTAGAAATCGATGTTCTTTATAAACTATTTTTTCTAAAGAGGGATAATTTTTTTTATTTTTAATAGGTTTTTAAATGCTTTGAATATTATTTTATAAGTTTACATTGAAAATTGGTTTCAAAATTTTTTCAATCTCCCGTTATAAATATTCAAGGGAAATGGGTTTTAAAAGTTTTCCATGATCCATTTAAAAGTTTTCATTCCAAAACATTTTAAAATGTTTTCAAGATTTTGTATATGTTTTCATGTTAAATGGTTTTCAATATAATTTTAAGATTTTGAAATATATTTTCAAGCTAATTTTCAATGAATATTTTTTTAAATAGATTAATATTTTAAACATTATATTCCAAATAATAATGGATATTTTTCTATAAAAAAATTTAATTGATTTTTTCATTATTACATTATATGTTTTTAATGTGGTTTCAATGAAGATGGTATTGAAAATGTTATATGCTTTTTAAAAGTGATTTTCCACTGAAAAATTATGTTCCATTGGATTTTTTATAACCCTTATCCATATAATATTAATTTTTTTATATTATTATAGGGGTATGATATAAGGATACAATTCATATTATTAATATGATTGGATTATTTTTTGATGTCTTGATGTTTATGAACTCTGATTATCTTTAATGGGTTATACCATGATAAATTCTTACAAAACTTTTTCCCTTTAATGATAAATTCTATGATGAAATGATTATGAAACATATATATTTTCCATATGACATGATGAGATTTTTATGATACCCATTTCATTTCACGTGTTACGATATTATGTTTTTGAAAAATGCCTCTTTTTATTCATCAGGATTATAAGATTTTTTACCATGGGGAATATGTATTCTTGATTATATTATGTGATGGATGAGAACTATATATCCTTTTAATGAATTTTATGATTATTTATATATCATGAGTTTTATAGGTATATAATGGAAGCGAAACATGGTTCACTAATACAAGGTTAGAACATGAATCTGATGTCTCTTCAGTAATTCAGAATTTGAATAAGGAATGAACTCGATTCAATAATACAAGGATAGAATCTGATGTACACTTGGTCCATCAATAGAATGATGGAATGGGATGTGTACATGATTCATTAATACAGGGTTTTAATAGTAATTGAATCCAGATCAACAATACAAGTCTATAATGGGGAGTGAAACTTGTTCAGTATAAGAATTTTCCCACTAAGATGGCCTGAAGAGTGGGCCATGGAAATTAATATTGCATGGGATGTTTCCCCATTCCATTAATATGGGAATTTAATTATTCTTTTAAAACCATGGAAATCATATTATATGATTATTTTTCTACCAGAAATTCTATTTCTACCTCTTATGTTATAGTTTTCGAGGATTATTCTTTTTATTAATATATGATTCATGATTAATAAACTGCCAATATTTATGATATAGATCATGTATATGGTCTATGATATGTATGGTATGACCCTTGAATGTTATTATCATGCTCTCATTGGCTTATGCACATGATATTCATATGTACATACTTTATTTACCATTAATGAGAATATCTACTCCCCACTTACTTTTGTTTCCTTTACCTAGATATAAACAATAGATTAATGTAGAATATATAATTTGGATGATATTTGTTGGAGTCCTTTATTATCATTAAAAAATATTGAACATTTTATTCCATGTTACTAAAGAAAATATAATATTTTAGTAATTGCACATTTATTTTTGTAATATAATGAATTTTCACCTCAAATGATGTAATATCCATTTATGTTATGTCTGGATCTCTATAATTGGTATCAGACGAAATGTATATTCATCTTTTAGAAATAATAACGATAAAACATTATTGAGATACCTAGTGTTATTTATAAGGATATTTCTATGGTTTTCGATATGGTTAGGACTATAGTGTGGTAGATTCAAAATTAAGCTTCATAATATAGTAATCCAATAAATAATATTTTATTATTTAGTGGTTTTCTAATATGATAATTTTTTATCACACTATGCTACATAGGCTTAGCCAATTGTGAGAACTAGAAGAAAATGAGTAATCATTTATCATTTCCGACATGGAATGTATGGAAAATATACTTATCAATGTCTTATGTATAATTATAAAGATTTGAATCAGGGAGGTAGTATGATTATTTGGTATACTGTGAATTATAAAGAGACGCAAAAAGGCATATTAATGTTTTGGGATAATATTATAGTATTTTTTACATGATAAATATGAATCATAATTTGATTGAGGTAGAGGAACCATATAACATCATACATATTTCATATTATCAGATAGAATTATTACGGAATTGGTTGATGAAGCATGGGTAATGTTTTACGAATTTTGTTCCATGATTTAAGGGTATAAGTTTTTGAATTCAATTACCATGTTATATAAATCATAAATTATATAATTATTGTTTGTAGTTGTTTAATTTTATGTATTTTCATGAATATTTTAAATGATAAAAATGACCATGACAAATGATTTATTAATGATGTTACATTTTGGTACATTAACCATTAACATGTTGTTAAGGAAGAGAAAATGATATTTTATGTGGATATAGATGATATCGATTAAAAAGTAAATTTGATAGAATTTATGACCTAAGAACTAATAATAATTTTTTTTTAAATTGTGGTATATCTTATCATGGAGGTTGTTTACAACATATTGGATTTAGGGAATATATCCAGTAAAAATTAGAATATGGAAGAATATATGTTTTCCAAAAGGACACATGGTAATTCGAGTTATTTCCACGATTTTATGAGAATATATGATTAGGGTATTCACATGTCTGGAATGTGATAACCAATGACTAATTTTTAATATTTGGGGGATCAATTTTAATATTATTTAGTGACTTTCTATCTAATTCTTTCTATATTATAATGTTTTTTGAATTATAAAAAAAGATATCCATTTATGGTTTGGTTCAAGTCAAACTTAGGATGAAATTCTATAAATTAATGTATTATCATTCTATATGAGGTTATATCAGTATTTAACAACATTTTTTAACATTTTTTATGTTATATAGGAAAAAGGGTAGAAAAATCAATTTGTTTATAGATATCATTATATGTTAATGCTTTGGGAATGAAAAGTTCACCTTAATTTCTTAGTTTGAGAGATAATGTGAAAATTTATCAAGATAGAAGAAATGAAAATCTTGATATAAAATCATGTAATTACATATTCTAAGAAAAATTCCTCATAATTACGAAAAATTGTATTGAAATAAATCTTTGTCATGATATCATCATTTTTGATGATATCAATGATGTATTTAATGAGTCATTGTGTTATGCTATTCTCATTTATATCTTTATCATATCCATGTCATTGATCACACCAATTAGAACATGATAGTTATAAATCTATTCATTATCCATGTTTTTCAATTTCCACATATATTCTCCCACACGGAAACCTTTTTATGAGTGACATTAGGTAACTGTTATGTTTCCAACATGTTTTATTAAATGTTGCTTCAATATATATTTTTATTATGATTTTTTCATTGAAAGGTACATTAAAGTATTAATACATTGATAAAAAATAAATAAATCATGGGAGAAATTCACTTTAAGAGGGGTATCATGTGACAACCTGATATTTTGTGAATTATTATTTTTCTAATTAATTTAATCTTATGATATTTCTCATTTCACCCAAGATTGAATAAGTCTTTTGTATAATGAAATCAATCGATTTGGATTTCATTATACAAAACCCAACTAAATCTAGTTCTAGATTCATTAATTTCATTATCTTTTGGTACATGAATCATGCTTTTTGAATTTTGTTACACACAATACTGCATCCCTTTGATAAAATTTTCTACACACAAGGATAAGTTATACTTAAATAAATATACTACAAATATTAATATAAAAATATTATTATACCTAACACATATCTATTAGAATGGAATATAATTATATGATTTTCTAAATTATAAAAATATTAGTTACACATGAATATAAAATTAATTTTTAGTGAAATATTATTTAGAAATGAATGTAAAAACAATTCGCTAATAATGAAATTGTGTATCTAAGAAAAATATTTTTTATGTACAAACACATTTTTATCCAAAAACATTTAACAATCAATTATTGGTTATATTTTTCAATAAGATGAATATAAAATATATTCATTGACTATTTTTTATAATTATGAAATAAT
Organism: Viscum album; assembly: GCA_963277665.1. Classification (NCBI taxonomy): domain Eukaryota; kingdom Viridiplantae; phylum Streptophyta; class Magnoliopsida; order Santalales; family Viscaceae; genus Viscum; species Viscum album. The sequence continues at coordinate 1,251,307,474 of OY728157.1, read as the reverse complement.
TTTTAATTGCATAATATAAGATAAAATCAATGTTTTTTAATAAAATGATGTATATTTTGAAGAAGTAATTTTATCAGATTTTAGTAGATGAACCATTTTATATAAAATTAAAGAAAAATTATTTTATTCTATAAATGAAACATCATTTTTGGATTAAAAATAACAAAATAAAATTTTGGCGAATTTTTGGGTTTTATTGAGAACTTTCATTTCATATTGAATTGTGAAAAAATGACTGATTTTTTTTCAAAATGTTGTTTACATCAAATTTCATTAAATAGTTAAAATATTTTTTAATTTGTTTTTATGTACAAACACATCGAATTTATACCATTTAAAAAAGTTGGATATTGGATACAATTTCACAATCTATTTTTCAAAAAAAAATAGAAAACTTTTGATACTTTTTACATTAAAACCCCACATTGTCATCACATCTATTGGATTAAAATTAATTTTATTTATTCCACCTCTATTATTATTATTTGAAAACGGATTCAATATTTGTAATACTCATAATGTATTAACATTAAAAAGGATATCATCAGTTTATACCATTTATTAGTGACTTTAGAAAATATAAATTAATATGATAAAGGTAGAAAAAAATTACATATTGGTTAAACATTGATAATAAGAGGCAAATTTACATAGATATGTATCCAAAATCAAATTTATAAAAATATTTTAAATAAAATTTTAAAGACCTGGATATCCCATGGAACTGTTTATTATTTAATACATGGGAATATTACGAGTCCGTGAAAATTGACGGCACATGATTTTATGGCCCGGTGTGCCCGAAATCAGTTTCTGAAGTTGTGTTCATGTACGTTTAGTAAACGTACAATCCGGTTTTTATAACATTTGAACTGGTGCTTGGAATTGAAATATGAGGACACTGTTGAACTCGTAGCACCGATATTCTCTTAAGAAGACTATCACCTCGACGGTAGTGGGTCGAGTTTAAAATATAGTTTTTGGAATTTGAGAAAATGAATTAAATAAAAATAAAGTGAGTGGCTTAATTTTTTTTTTGGTTAAAACCTCCTCATGGAATTTGGTGGTGGGTCCCACCCAAACCTAACCTCTCGTGAGAGGTTACGACGTGGGGACCACATAGGACTAAACCCCCTATTAATGGTGGGAGTGGAAAACCTCTCAACTCCCCTCATTAATGAGGGAGAGTCTCTCCACACCCACTACCTTTATTGGTGCCAACTCCCCGAATTTTGTGGTGCCAAATCCTGTACTTTAATTAAGGGAGAGCCAAGTTAAATAATTCACCATTTTGAATTTTGTGAAAATAAATTAAATAATAGATTATTAAAATCTATCATTATTTTGGTTGGAATTGTACATTTTGGTGGCAGATTTGGGAGGAGGATTATTAGGAGAAAGCTCCCAACGATGAATGCCTTCGACTACGAAGAATGCTGACCTTCTTCAACGTCTTCCTCGGAGCTTCTACAGATGTGGGAATTATTCAACTGACCTTCCATCTGCATTGTCATCAATGAGCCAGTGCACAAACATGGGATTGGGAGTGTGCGGCAGACGTGATGAATGAAAATCACCTTCATCTTCTTCCAGCGACTTCATCAGCGATCAATGAACAATTGTAGGGGCTATTTTCTATTATGTGACATGTACTTCTTTTCTTTCAAAACGAAGAACAAGGATTTTCTTTCTTTTGTTTCGTGGGTACTTTTTCATCATTATCCTACATTTATGAACCGATTGTTATCATCCTAATCGTGGAGGTGCGGGCCAAAATATCATTTCCCAACTCCCTTTTTCAATCTCTTTCGTGATATTCTTCGGCGTTACGATGAAGAAACGAGGCGATGAAGGCGGCGAAGACAATGGTCGCACTACTCGTGGCCTCTTTGATCCGTGCTACCCATGGGGTGTCTCGCACCACCACCAGCCGAACTGGCCCTGGTCGTGCCCCTTCCGGCCGGGCGGCTCGTAGAGCTTTTCCGCTAGGTCGAGCTAGCCCACGCCCCGTCGGCCTTCCCAGCCGCCTCCTAGCCCGCTTTTCACCCTATCCGGCCGCCCGCCGGCCTGCCGGGCGCCATTCAAGGCCACCCACCGGCCCTCCTAGCACCCTTCCTGGTAGCCCCCTGTCTCGCCTACTGGTCCTGCCACCTCCCGGCCTACCCAGCCGCCTCCCGGTTGCCCGGCCTCCCAAGATGCCACTCGACTGAACTGGCGCCCTGGCCGTGTCGGACTACCGAGCCGGCCCACGGCCCCCCTCGCAGCACCCTAGCCGAAACGGCCCTACAGAACCCTCTAGGCCAAGCCATGTCGGGCTGCACCCTCACGAAACTCTTGGACGAACCGACCCCGATCTCGAGCCGAACCGCCCATGAGGCATGCAGGGCTTGGCCCAGCGGGCCGAGACGAACCTAACAGGATGTCCCACCCAATGGGCGAGGCCAGACCCAACAGGTCTAACTAGGTCGACCCAGACCGGGTGGGCCGTGACTGGGTCTTGCTTTGTTGGTCCAACTAGGTCAGAACGACCCATGCCCACTACAACCCAGTTAATTTTTTTTGGCCATAACATTGGAACAGGACATCCGTTTGACGAACCGTCTATGGTAGTGGAATTCTTGGAGTGCGACGGTCCCTTTGATTATGCCCTAAAGGAGTTTTTGGTATAGTTGAGATATGGTTAGGTTGGATCGTGCAGGAGTCCAACCGGGCCCTAAGACAAAAAGACTAATAACTCACAGACTGGGAATCCTATTTACGTTCCATTTTTTGCGTTGAGACCCCTATCACACGGTGGACCATTCAGATACTTCTATGTGGGAATTTGTGACAGTTAATGTATTGACCATTAGCTCGTGGAGGGGATTCTCTCGGACATGAGTGAGCATAGTGTGGAGGTCTATTAGTTGGCTAAGACCTGATGATTTTTGATAGATTCAACTCGTAGTGACTCTACTAGCCTAGTGGGGAGCACCTTAGTTTCAAGGAAGAATCATAGTGGGGAGCGCCTTGATGTTGTGGAAGACCCACGATACTCGATAGGCGGAGTAGCGCAGCATGCTATGTGGGGGAGAGCCTCTATGTGATGCAGCAGACCCATGCTGGGTAGCACCTCTGTATGGCACGGAAAACCCATGGTACTCTATAGGATGAGTACCTCAGCAGTCTAAATTTAGTGGGAAGCACCTCTGTGTGATGCGGCATGCCCACTGTACTCGATAGAGGAGGAGTTCTCCAGCAACCGAGGTGTTTTACATTGTGCATAGAAATGTTACATGATACTACCCCTAGAATAAAATCCAAGTTTGAGCTGAGATAGTAACTTTAGTGTTTACCTCATGATTGATAAGGTTTACTTGATAATATAGGTATATGTGTGTTCATATACATATGTGGGGTTATCTTTTGATTTCATACTTTGAGGTTTATCCGTGTAGGATTTTGTGGGACCATAAGGGTCTTGGGGTCCCTATTGTGTGTCATTATACTCCCCCAACATTGGTTATGACAGCACCTCCTTATGTTGGATATAGATGATGGACGAACATAGAGTGTTGTGGGGGATATTTGAACCTACCCTTTATGTAGTATTGTCTCGGTGTACGATCCGTGAAGCAATTTCCATTTTTCCAGTCCTTTTACTTTTAGTTTCCATGTACATTACAGTTGGGCTGTTATTTCTGGAACCTTTTAGTTTTTATATATCCTTTTTTATACAGTTTTATTTAGTGTTATATTTTAAGCTCATACACTTTTGGGTGTGTTTTCACATTTTAAAGGAAATGCCTTCCCAGTTTAGGGATTTACACCTTTGGATCCCATCGCCAGCCCCTGGCCTATAGAAGGCGTGCTTGGGGTAGCCTCGACACGGGCCCCGGGTGATTAGTCGTGACAAATTGTTATCCGAGGAGTCTTTTCTACCACAGAACATAAGAATATGATATTTTCTGTGAAGCAATAATGGTAAGGGTATTGAGTGTGGTTTTCAGTTCAGGGAGTCCTGTGATGGTGCGACGGCTGACGTATTCATACACCAGGACCATGACTACCGATTTCCGACTCAGTGCATGAAAAAAACTAATTGCATGTGTGTGTACAAAAGCCTTCTTTAATTCAGCTCAACCAGGTCATCTCACCATGTATAATATTTTGACCGTGTCGAATATAATTCTTTCTGGATGCCTCCCGACAGAAGACTGGCTAGAGCCCCGAAATTTGTACGTACATATAGCCCACCGAGCAATGCGTCCTCAGTTCATGGCCCTTTTCCAGTGGAGGCACAAACAGTACTACTTCTCTTTGGGCCACCGATGCCACCAGCCACAGTAGCAGATGATGCACACCACTTGAGCGCGCTGCATGCATTCTAGTGCCAGAGTCTTCCCAGGTTAAGGGGCACGATGGACCCACAGGTGGCTGAGGAATGGCTGGAGGCTGTGGTGAGAGTTTTCCTACTGGTAGGGACACAAACCGACTTCATGGTGATTCTTACTACCGACCGTCTACAGTCATCAGCGGGAAGATGAGGGTGAATAATTCCATAGGTTCATGAAGAGGTTACACTTCTCTGGGAAAACATAGAGAGCCTATTTCTGGCAGAGATTGTCATAGCCACCGTACGTGCAATGCAGATAGACGAGCTACTTCACCTACAATAGGGTAGAATGACGGTGGAACAATACTCAGTGGGGTTCACCGACCTCTCGTGCTACTCCACTGATATGGTACAATACCCATTCTTCTAAGCCTATACCATTGAGAAGGGGATTATGAGAGAGATAAAAGCTTCAATTATCTCCCCCATCATCCTGACGCAGGCAAGGGTGTTGGACCGAGCCCTATTAGTGAAGAGTTTCCTTGATGATTAGTATCCATCAACGTGGCCCACCACTAGTCGACATGCAAAAGAGTCTTTTGTAGCTGGAAGTTGATATATGTCACATAGGTCTTAGAGGACTAGACCCATAGGCAGAAGACAGCATGACTCATGATCAATTATGTGGGCACCCGGGGTAGTGACATACATTCCAGGAGCAGCCGATGTTACTCATGTGGCTGTTAGGGTCACATGGTTCGGGACTATCTGACCCACAATTCGGAAGATCATAAGATAGTCTAAGGATCACCTAGGTAGAGACAGATATTCAATTGAGGCTTTCCATAGGAAGCAGACAGATGTAGCAGAGGTGCTAGTCGTATAGCTGGTGGTGGACGACGTTTCGAGGTGTTACCACCACCACCACCAAAGAGGTCCACCCCATGACTAGGGAGCAGGTGGACATGAGTGTGATCAGCTCCAGGCAGCATAGCCATACGATCATGGTACTCCAGAAGTGAATCGAGGTACGATATGGGTCTACTCCACCATAGCTTCAGTACTTATAGACACATGTTTCAGTCACTCTTTTATTTCCACTTCCCTCGTTCGAAGCTCGGAGATTCTGACAGAGTCATTGGATCGATCCTTACAGAAAGAGACTCTTACGGGAGCATATTATATGATTACGCACTGGTGTTGGTAGTTTGAGCTTACTCTAGGAGGAGAGATATTCGGTTGGGATCTCCTAGTAGCAGCGTCGAGGCCTTACAGAATCATCTTGGGTATGGATGGGTTATCTAAAGTACATGCTCAGATTGACTGTATTAGGCACAATGTGCAGTGTGTCCGCACTGATGGGACCAGGTTCACCTTCACTGGCGAGAAGGGAGGCTTTGCATCATAGCTTGGACATTCTCGAAGGAGAGTACAACCAATCAATAGTCAGTTGTCTTGCCTTACCCATGGGCCAATTGATGTTGAGAGTCCTACATAAACAATAGTGGTGGACCAGTACACAGATGTTTTCCCTGATGATGTCTGAAGTCTACGTCCTCGTAGAGAGGTGAATATCTACAATGAAATGTACTCCGAGATGTTACAAATATCTACACCATCATATCACATGGTGCCTGCTGAGTTTTGTGAGCGGTGGGTATTGCTGGAGGACTTGCTGGGGAAGGGATTCATCCAGACCAATGTTCCTAACTGGGCATCCCTGATTTTGTTCGCCAAGAAGGCGGGTGGAAGCTTGAGGCTTTGTGTCGACTACCGTTTCCTAAACCAGGTGACCTTGAAGAACAAGTACCCACTCCCGATGATTGACTACCTCTATGATAAGATGAAGGGATCACATTGTTTCTCGATGATAGACCTCAGATCAGGCTATCACTAGCTCAGAGTTAGAGATGAGGATGTGCAGAAGACGACTTTCAGATATCAGTATGGCCACTACGAGTTCTTGTTTATGCCTTTTGGAGTAACCAACTCTCCAACAGTGTTCATGGAACTCATGAATAAGATTTTCATGTATTACCTCGATCGCTTTGTTGTAGTCTTCATTGACGACATTATGATCTACTCTACTACTGAGGAGGATCATGTCTACCGTTTGAAGGTAGTAATGGACACACACCGAGAGCATCAGCTTTATGGTATTCTCTTGAACTACTAGTTTTGGATCCAAGAGGTTCAATTTTATGGACATGTCATCTCATTGGAAGGAGTTTCAGTAGATACAGTGAATATTGAGTCAGTGCTTGCTTCAGATACACTTAGGTGTGTGACAGAGGTACAATGTTTCGTAGGTTATATTGGATACTACCAGAGATTTGTTCCATAATTCCCTAAAGTTGCAGCACCACTATCAGCCTTGACAAAGAAGGGGCAACCCTTCATGTGGTTGGAGAGATGTGAGTAGAGGTTTCAATAGAAGAGGTTGATGCTGACTAGTGCACACCATATTAAGGCTTCCAGAGGAAGGCGTAGGGTATGTAGTATACTGTGACACAACAAGTACCGAACTTGGGTGTGTCCTGATGCAAGAGCAGGCAGAGATTGTGTATGGTTCTCGACAGCGAGGACATCATGAGAAGAACTACGCTACCCATGACCTAGAGATAGAAGCAGTGGTATTCTCCTTGAAGATGTGGCGACACTATCTGTTGTGCGAATGTTTTACCGTGTAATATGATCACAAGAGTCTCATGTATATATTCTCTTAAAAGGACCTGAACATGAGACATTGGTGATGGCTAGAGATCCTCCAGGACTATGACATCGAGATAGTCTATACTTCTGGTAAGAAGAATGTTGTAAGAGATTCACTCAGCAGAAGATCTTGTATAAATATTCTAGGCGAGGTGATGGAGTGGCTGGCTGCTTTACATATATCCTTTGTGGATAGAGATGGAACAACTTTCCTTCAGTCCCTTAAAGACACTCCCCCACATCATCATCGATTCAGAGAGGCACAACATGGGGAGGCTAACTGGGAGACACAACGTGCCCAGATATCCACTAGGAAGCCACCTGATGGATTTTTTAAAGTTGGGGATCATGTAATCCTCTTCAGAGAACGTACTATAGTGTTAGTCTCACATCAAGAGGAAGTGTTGTTGGTGTTTTACACATCCCCTCCAATGGTACATGCATGAGTGTCAAAGAGGTACTAGGATCTCTGGCGACAACACTAGTGGTCAGGGATGAAGAAGGCAGTTGCAGAGATTGTCTCTCACTTTTCAGTAAGTGATGGCAAAGAAACAGGTACAACCGGTCTTGGTTCGGCCTTTAGGGGTTCCAGAGTGGAAGTGGGATGGGATATCTATGGACATCATGATGGGTCTTCCACGAGCATCCAGGGGTCATGACTTGATTGGGGTGATCGTTGAACGACTCACCAAGTAGGCTCACAACCTACCGATCAGAGAGTAGGGTTATATAGAGTGTTTGGGACACCTCTATGTGCAAGATATTGTGGGATACATGGAGTACCTTCATCTATTTTCTCCAATCGTGACACACGGTTTACTTCCTGGCTATGTAAGGGGTTGCAGGAGGCATTTGGGACGCCAATTTATCTGAGCACCGCCTTCCATCCTCAGATGGATAGCCAGACTGTGCAGACCATTTAGACCCTTGAGGACATGTTGCGTGCTTGTGTCCTCGACTTCATTCATAACTGGGAGGATCACAAGTCTTTGGTGGAGAATATTAATAGATATCAGTCCACCATTGGGATGGCACCTTTTGAGCTGTTATAATATCGACGTTGAAGATCAACCTTGTGCTGGACTGATCCCGTGGAGTCCGCACTAGTGGGGCTAGAGATGGTATGAGCTACCACAAAAAAGGTGTAGATCATCCAGGAGCGGATGAAGACTACATAGAGCAGACAGATGTTGTATGCTGATAGGTGACGGAGACGTCTAGAGTTCGAGGATGGTGACCGTGTCTATCTATGGGTCCCACCTCAATGAGGTTTATGGAGATTTGGACGAGGTGGAAAGTTATCTATGAGATTTATCATACCTTTACAGGTCCTCATCAAAGTTGGTGACATGGATAACCACTAAGATCTTCCACCTCAGTTGAACTGAGTGCATGACGTCTCCCACATATCTCAGCTGAGGAGATACATGCACGACCCTTATCACAACATCGGACATGGAATGTTGGATTCCGCCGATGGGGTGAATTTCACGGAGGTTCTAGTGGAGATTTCGGATTGATAGGAGCGGATCCTACGTGGATGGTTAATACCTCTGGTGAGCATTCGCTGGAATCACGAGAACCTCCAAGAGAGCACATGGCTGCGGCAGGCTTAGATACATTCTTAGTACCCACACATGTTCCCTTAGTTCGAGTTTTAGCTTACGGGGATGTAAATCCCTGAGGTGGGGAGAATGTAAAGACCGTGAAATTATGTGGAATTTTTTTCTTAAATACATGGGAATTTTACGAGTCCGAAAAAATTGATGGTGCGTGATTCCGAGACATAGTGTGCCCGGAATCAATTTCTGAAGTTTTGTTCAGGTGCGTTCAGTAAACGTATGAGCTGGTTTTTTTTTAACTTTTGAACCAGTGCTCAGAATTGAAATCTGAGGACACCATTGAACTCGCAGCGCCGATATTTTCATAAGAAGACTATCACCTTGATGAAAGTGGGTTGAGGTTAAAAGACAGTTTTTGGGTATTTAGAGAATAAATTAAATAAAAATAAAGTGTGTGGCTTAATTTTTTTATTTTTGGTTAAAACCTCCTCCTGGAATTTGGAAGTGGTACCCACCTGAACCTAACCTCCCGGGAGAGGTTACAAGGTAGGGACAATGTGGGACTAAACCCCTCTATTAATGGTGGGAGAGGTGATCTCTCAACTCCCCTCATTAACGAGGGATATTCCCTCCACACCCCTCCATTATTGGTGCCAAATCCCCTAATTTAATGGTTCCAAATCCTCCACATTAATTAAGGGGGGATGTTAATTAGTTCACCATTTTGAATTTTTTTTCCAACAAAGTAAGTAATAGATTATCACAATCTATTATTATTTTGATTGGAATTGTTCATTTTGGTTGTAGATTTGTTAGGAGGATTATTGGAAGAAATCTCAAAATGAATTATGCCTTCGACTATGAAGAATGCTGACCTTCATCGACTTACACCCTGGAGATTCTACCAATGTGGGATGTCTCTAACCGACCTTCCCTCCGCATCTTCGTCAACAAGCCGACACACAAACTCAGGATAGGAAGTTTGCAGATGATGCGACGAACAATGATCACCTTCGACTTCTTCCAGCGACATCATCAGCGATCAATGAACAATGGTATGGGTTGATTTCTTTTATGATCCATGTCCATATTTTCATTCAAAATGAAGAAAAAGGATATGTTTTCTTTGACAGGTGAGTGTTATTTCCTCATTCTCCACCTTGATGAACAGATTGTTATCACCCTTATCGCGGAGGGTGTGTGCCAAACAAACATGGCCCAACTCCTTCCTTCATTCTCTTTTGTGATATTCTTCGTCGTGGCGACGAAGCAACGAGGTGACAAAGAAGGTGAAGAAAAAGTCCACACAACCCAGTGGACTTCGTGATCTGTACTGCCCCCACAGCGTCCCGTACATCCACCAGTCGAACTGCCCCGGCCGAGCCCCGGCCGGCCGCGCCACTCGTAGAGCCGAGCCACTCTCCCAAGACAGCTCGCACCTTGCCAGCCTACTCGGCCACCTCCCGGCCACCTGGAACCATTACTGGCCACCCACCAGCCCACCTCGCACCCTACTCAGCTGCTCACTGGCCCACATTCTAGCTTATCTGTGCCCTGCACGCCGGCCTACACGGCCGCATCCCGGCCTACACATCCACATCCGGGCAGACCAACCTCCCGAGCTGCAACCCGACAAACCAGTTCCCTAGCCGCGCCAACCTCCCGGGCCAGCCCGAGGCCCCCCTCGCGGTGCCCTTGACAAAGCGGATCAGCCACACCCTCCGTGCCGTGTCACGCCGGGTCGCGCCTTCATATCACTCCAGGCCAAACTGCCCATGCGGTCCGCTGGGTGGGGCCTAGTGGGCCGGGCCAAACCAAAACGATGGCCCACTAAATGGGTTAGGCTAGAACCAACATGTCTGACCAGCTTGACCCACACCGAGTCGGCCCAGACCAGGCCGGACCGAACATATTCCCACTACGACCCAGTTACTTTCTTTTGGACATATCATTGGAACCGAACTTCCATTTGATGAATCGCTAGCGGCGCTGGAATTCATGGAGCGCGACGGTCCCTTTGAGTATACCCCATGATAGTTTTGGGTATAGTTGATATATAGTCAGGATGGATGGTGCACAAATCCAACCAGGCCACTGAGACTAAAAGACTAATAACTCACAGACAGGGCATCTGATGGATGCACCATCTATTGCTTTGAGACCCCTACGATGAGGCGGACCATTGGGATGCTTCTACATGGGAATTTGTGAATGTTAGTGTATCGACCTATATCTCATGGAGTGGATTCTCATGGACACAATCGAGCATAGTGTGGATACCTTGTAGCTATCTGAGACCTAACTACTGTTGACCGATTTGACTCGAAGTGACTCGACTAGCCCAATGTGGAGAACCTTGGTGACTTGGAAGACCCATAGTGGGGAGTGCCTTGGTGTCACAGTAGACAAATGGTACTCGACAGGAGGAGTACCTCAGTAGGCTTCGAGGGGGAGCACCTCTATGTGATGCGGCAGACCCACGGTGGTGAGCACCTCTGTGTGACGCAACAGATCCATGGTACTCGACAAGAGGAGTTCGTAAACAGTCCAAGGTTAGTGGGAAGCGCCTCTGTGTGATATAGCAGGACCACTATACTCAATAGAGGGAGAGTTCTCCAACATCCGAGGTGTTCGACATTGTGATTCGAAATGTTACTTAACACAACCCCTAGAATAAAATCATGGTTTGAGCTAAGTCATTAACTTTTTTTTACCTCATGATTGTGATGGATTCCATGATAACATAGGTATATGTGTGGGAATATACCTAAGTGGGTTTATATGTTGATTTCATACTTTTTGGTTTAACATTGTTGGATTTGGTGAGACCTTGAGGGTATCAGGGTCTCTACTGAGTATTTTTATACTCACCCCTACACAGGTTATGCCCGCACCTTGTTGTGTTGGATGCAGATGATGGACAACGTTGACCGAGGCTGAGAAAACCAGGACTGGAAGACACCCAGAGGTGGACCACACAGCGTGAAGGTTTATAGAGGAGACAGAAGGGCGTGGAGTTCTATGAAGGATATCTTTACATACCCTTCGTGAAGAAGTTTCCCAGTGGATGATCCAGGAGCTGGTTTACACTTTTCTAGTACTTTTACATTCAGTATCCTTGTACATTACAGTTGGTCTTGTATTTTCGGACCCCTTTTACTTTTTAGCACTATTTTTGTATACAGTTTTATTGTGTGTTTTGTTTCTAGCTCGTACTCATTTGTGTACATTTTCATGTTTTAATGGAATTGCAATCACAGTTTCTGGATTTACGCCTTTAGTGGTAGTCTCCAGCCCTAGCCTATGAAAGGCGTTCATGGGGTAGTCACCACATGGGCCCCTAGGGATAGGTCATGACAATTACACTATTTTATCAAACCATTATAATTATATTACACACATGATTTATGGGAGTCCTCCCCATTGTTTTCACGTTGTTGTATTTCCAAGAATGACACTACTCCTCTATTAAAGGGAAAGCACCCCCCTCACTTCATTATAGCTCTCTAAAAAACTTTTCAAATACAAAAACTTCAAAAACATGCCTCCAACATCTATTTTCTCAACCTATAGGATTATATATTGGTATAAACCCAACCAAAGAATTTTTTTGGTGCAAACCAAAACGAATATCTCATGCATGAGATAACATCCATCCACAAGCACTTTAGTTTAATTTTCATTATCCACCCCCTAAATATTATTAATCTAGATTTATATATTAACCAATTTATCATAAATATAATATAATGTTTTTATTCTATAGTCTCAAGTAAAAATTACAAACACATCCATCAAATTTATAATGAATTTATCATTCTTGTGTGTGGAAAACTACTGCCTCATGACATGATGCTTTTTACCTTCACCTCCACGGATGATTCATAATATAAATGTAAACTCAATTATTATATGAAATATATGATATTTATGATTTATTTATGATTATTCATTTATTATATAAAAAATTCCCTATGTATTTCCTTTTTGTTTAAATATCATAACTTCTTTGGTGAAATTGTGGACTAGCACTTCCTCAATATGATGTGTTTCATTCACACATTACATGGAATTTGTTGAGGATCTGTTTGGTGATATTACATGATATATATGAAATAATAAGACTAATTTAAGGATATTATATATTTCTATATACATATATGTCATTTAAAGTTTCACTAACCACACCAGAATAACATCTATCCTAGACACCAGACCCAGTCCGCTGCATGACCTGATGGGAGTTCCGAATCCCCATGGGATAAAAACTAGATTCATGAATCAAAAAAATACAAAGGGGGATGATTTTATCCCATAGAATATATTAGATCAAATATAGAAACTATAGTTGTATATAAAAATAAATGATCATAGTTACATACAAAATAGGTCCACTTACATAATACAATTGAACAAGCCAAAACTATATACAAAACTACGGCCTAAAAGAAAAATAAAACAGAGCCGTGCAACCATGATATCCGTGTTACCCCTTATTACCCACTACACATAAGACCAAAATGCTCCTTAATGATTTTATGAACCAAGAACCTTGGAAAGTAGCTAACCTGCAAAATAAATCCGGTCAAACGACACTACGTGGTACAACTAGCATGTGAGCAAGGAAACACAGTAAGAAACCACTACAAATTCAGGGAAATTAATTTCCTAGAAACATTCCATTAAATGTAGTTTTATGTACAATTATAAAAATAATATGTTTTTCTTATTTTGGAAAACAAAACCTACATTCCTAGACATAGTCTGTTTGGAACCACCTACCAGAGTATTGTCAGGCCCCTTTGTCAATAAACAGTAGCCACCCAAAACTGACAGAACCAGTGACACAACCCACTTGGCCTATCTACAATCTAGGGGGTAATGATCAATTTTATACGTACTGGAAGTAAATTTTCACTCTATAATCTAAATGATGCCCCAAAACCTATTGTAAAAGTAATGTTTTGTCAAAAGGAGGCATGCACATGCCTGACCCACCTTACCTACTAACATCACAGATGCCTACCACTAACACTTACACCACATATACAATATCCCATTAGGGTAAATCCACAATACGTTTGAATTTAATATAACAAACCAATCAAAACTGAAAATTGGGTAGTCGCATAACATAATTTTTTAATCCGTTTCACCAAGAACCATAAGTTTCCAACTGGGTGTTCACACATTCGAATCCAAATTTCACATTACAATCCCAATTAATATTATAAGTAAAATATACATAACACACACAAAATGTTCCAAATGGGCCTTCATTTCATATAAAAAATTAACTCTTTATTTAAAAACATGCATTCTTTCTAAACATGTCTTTAATATAACAGACCCAAGTGAATAATTCAAAGAACACATTAAAATCCATTGATAAACAATATGAAATCCCACATTCAGTATGTATTTTCAATATGGGCCATTAAACCAACACTAACCCAAAAAACACATAATTTTTAAAACATGCCTTTATACATTCTGTACACTCACTGAAACACATTTCATGGCCAACTGATCCATTATTTAATGAAAACATGTAATATTAATTTTCAAATCAGTAGAAGAAACACTTTACCACATTTAAAAAAATAACTATTTTGAGAAAGAGGAAGGATGATGAATGAATAACATTAAAGGAGGATGTGTTTTAGAGTTCCATATTCAGTTGAATTAACCTCCATGGGTACATCAAGTGCACTAAGGGATGTGGAAACATCCAATGGGACCCTCAATGTATTCGTGAATCATTTTTATAAATCAATTTTAGAACGCCACTCTCTCTTTCACTAGTCCCAATAATCCCACATAGAATCGAATCATAAATAACCCATTTTAAATGAATTTCCAAAATAATTATCAATCCATATAATGTTTTAGTTCTAAAACACAAATCCAAAACCACAATAATTTTTTTTAAATATACCTATAATAAACACCAAACAAACCACCTAGTGTTTATTTTAAAACAAAACTGCAATTCAATAAACCCCATTTCATATAAATTCACATAAGAATAACTAAATAATCACCTCAAAACATATAATTAACATATTACACCGACAATAAAACTCCATTACAAACATAATAAAGGTATTCTTAAGTGGTAAATAATATTTAAAAATTAAAAGAAATCATCCAATAATTAATAGGTTGCATCCGAAAGGAGGAACATAGAAACAACATCCAGGCTGGTGTGCGAATGTGATGAACCCTTCGTAGAAGATATAGCATAGAACCAAAAACCCTAGGAACACACTATATTCAAGGAATCCACAAACCAAATACAACCTAGAAAATACAGTTTATCCAATGGAGAAAACCCGAAATATATACCAAGGAATCAAGGGGAAAAGAGATATGAGAGAAAAATAGACAAGAAAACCTAAAAACTCACCATGGATTTAAGGGGTGGAACCCATGGATGATGATGAACCATAAATAGGGGTCTAAGTGGCTCCCTTAATGAACCAAATACAACCCATGGTTAGGGGTATAATTTCATGTTATGGGGGGAAGGGTAGAATCAGTTTTTAAACATTTTAATGATATGAAATGACAACACGTTTAATGATACCATGAACAAACTGTGTGGTATCCACTACCCATGGGAGGACTGTCTCAGGACTAAACAACATTGTTTTTGTGATTGTGTGCAAACTGTGTATTATATTTTTCCAACTTGTAAAACTACCACAAGACTAGACCACATGTTTGTGTGTCCTTACACAAAACTCTTGGTAACTTCAATCCAAACATGGATTGGTGATGTTGTTACTTGGGTAGACCATATAGTAACCACTAACCGTGTGGTGCAAGTGAACATCCTAAAATCCTCCCAAAACCTAAAAATTTTAATTTTTTAACCGGGACTCACTCTATGAACATGAGCTATAAGATTTAAAACCAATAAATGAGTAAAATAAAGGAGTATTTGAGGTCTTCATGTGAAAATTCTCCCCACCATAGACAATTTTTACCCCCAGACTGTCACCATGATGAATGATTACTAAAACTCAAATCCATTCTCAATTAAAACTAAGGAAAACCATAAATCCAATGTTGAATATTCACTCCACAAGTGACACCAAATTGATCAAGAAGAAAACTCAATAAAATAATGAGGGGAATGCATAAGTGTATTCTCTCTACCACATGAAATAAACTAGAACAGAAACATTGAAACCCAAAGAGAACCACCCTAATGGGGGGGGGGGGTCACACATATTCTCCCAACATGACCAAAACTAATTCTCCTCATGCGCTAAAAAAGACCACCAGAAGATAAATGGAAGACAAACTATAGGGTGACCTAGAAATCTGGGACCCCGAAACTATCGAAACCTATCCATGATATCAAAAAAATACCCCAACTACTACCTAGAACTAGGGATGTGGGAACTACTTATAAAAAAACCCACTACACATTTCAAACAAAAAAACACTTGAAATTATGAATTTCCCACACCGATAAATGACTCACAATACAATGGGAGGGTAAAGACAAAAAAATTAACCCAAACACAATTGGGAACCAGAAACACCGTCCATTGCTCCCACAAACTCAAGCCCATCACTCCTTTACAACGTTATAATAATATTAAATCATCATCCAAACTATAATAGTATGAAAAAATATACAAGGTAATATTAAATATCATCATTCCAACAGGGGAACAAAAAACTGGCACATGAATTCACATACCCTCATTGACTCCTGACTATGTACAAGCTTCACACTGAGTCCTGTTTCTGGAGCCCTGATGAATAATGCATCGACTACGTCATTGTATGTTGGAAACATCCTCTAATCAAGAAATATCATTCAAAAAATTCTACCAACAAAACATCTCAAGATGATCCAAACGTCCACAATGATGCAATATCATCAGGGGATTGTGAATATAAAACTTCTAATGTCCAAGAATGATGCACATGAAATACACAAGTGAATAATCCAATTAATGTAATGCTTGTAAAAACAAAGAAGGCTTCATATAATGAGGTTCATCTAGCATTTTCTCCTTGCACGATGGGGAACCTTCATGAGAGCCAACACCCACTGACTGCACCCCCAAAACTAGCTCATCCAAAAATTCCTCTTCCAACATCCTATTGAAATAGTTTTCACTGTATTAGATCACTTATTCCACAATACTATGGGATATACCCCAAAAGGTGTATTTTTTCATCAGATCATATGAAGATGTCTCAAAAGAAATGTGATCCATGTCTTTAATGTGGTTAATGAAATATTTTAAATAATGCTTGCCCTACCAAAAATCCCCCAACTCTTCTAAATTCATCATCTCGCATCCTCAGGTATGAATCTTTGGAAAAAAGTAAACTCAGACACATCATTTGTTATCCCTGCATGAATCAATGATGTGGAAAATGACTCCCCTGGCCTAAAGATGGACCTCAAACAACTTCATAGCAGCATAAAATCTATTAGATTCAAAAGTTCCCAATGATATAAAGACATGATCAATATCCTCAGGCCATTATGTTATCGCTAATAGACCTATATCTCCATTAAAAACAATAAACACTTTGTAATAACCATAAACTAGCATGACTAATAAGAAAAATTGAGTACCTTTATGGGTGGAATTTTCTAAACAACACAAATTTTCTCAAAAAACCCAATGTCAAGAAAAATCGCAATCAAAATGAATTCCTTTAACAAAATCCATGGGATTATAAACCAAAAAACCTATAATAATCTTTTTCAAAAATCCAATCTTAATTTATATTACCAAATAATCCCTCAACCAAGGCCACATTACAAAATATTGATGCCCTCTCTCTAAACCAAAATAAATTCCCCCAAAAAACATTTGTTTGTTCAAAATAACGTGGAAAAAAATGCCAATCCCTTAGTTTCAATACCAACCCAAGGAAGCTTATGTATTGTCACGTATTTTTTCATCTGATTCCATCCTCACATGTAAGCTTTCACTTCCCAGACATAACCAAACATAAGTAAATTCTCATTAGGAATAAAAAGGGTTACACGTGCCATTTTATCTTCATAACCTATGACCCACCAAATTATTGATCCAAAATATTATCTATTAAACCCAAATTTCCAATTTGTAACCATTATAATGAATCCCTGATAACGTTTCAAAACAATTTTCAGTTTCAAAATCACACTTACACCAACCAAAATTAATAATATATTTGACGTATACCAAACTACCTAAATGATGAACTTGTGACTATGTCTAAAGTGATGACATGGTAGTATTCCATGACCCATGTAATCCATAAAACTAAGAGTTCATTTAATAGTGCACATGGACAAAAAAAGGTCACTACTCCATGTGAGGCCAAAATATGACACCAGATTGACTTCATTGTCATCCCTCACTCCAAAACAAACCATGAAATACTGAACAACTCTTAGAATACCCCTGGAAAGATAATGATCAGAATGATCTAGGGTTCATGATGCCATTCCCAGACCAACAACCTATGTATCAATTGTCCAAATTGCCAAATACCAGATGCCCCAAATAAGAATAAGTTGTTATAATACCTTTTTTTTCATGAATCAGATCTGGAGGTCATCCTACCTGGACACCCAACGTAGTTATTGGGATTACCCTAATGATGTTCCTGATCACCATGCTTGGATACTTGTTTATGGGAATCAAAACAATAAAATGGGAATGATTTTGACCAAAAAAATAACGATGATAAAATAGTGAAACCAAACTCCAATATAACGAAAACTAATCACTACTATATACACAACTGGAGTTGTTAAAAATACAATTGAATACGTGAAAAATAAATAAAAAACATTAAATGGAAAGGAAACTAAAACTAAACAATGGTACCACAATATCCATGTGACCTCTTGGTCACCACAAATAACTAGACCAAACCCCTTTTCAATGATCCAACATACTATGAACACGAGAAAGAAGCTATCCTAAAAAATATATTAGGTCTACCGACGCAGAGTTTTACAAATATGGTATAATCTAGACAACTCAGTAGGAAACCACTACTAAATCTATGAAATTCCAATGCCAAAAAATACATTAACACTATTATGAAATAGATTTATTAAAAATATGGTATTCTCATTTTGGTAAACAAAATAGTCTTTATTTTTATGAGAACCTACACCTCATTTCTATTTACATAATAAGATTTTACTACATTAAATCCAAATTCTAAATAATGTGTTACATTTAAATAGTGAAAATAAATTAACAATATAAAAAAATGTACAAAAAAATTATAATAAGAAATTATAGAATGTAACCACGAGATTATCCTATACATCCATATAGAAAACCCTAGTCAAACTTTGTCTCAAAACCACCAATTGAATTAATTTTATTCCATAAATAAAAATCAACTGGTAACCCAAAACTGACCAATCAGGATACACAACCCACCCTTCCTATCAACAAAACAGGGAGGTACTCACCCATATAATTAGGGTTGAAGAAAAACAATCACTTGAACCTTTAAATGATTCCTATGAATACAGGGTAAAAGTAATACTTTGAAATTTGGAGGCCATTGTGTGCATAAATAACCTTACATAACATCACCACACATGCATACCGCGAATTCTAACACCACCTAGATGATAAACTGTGAGGAAAAATCCCAAATAGGTGTTCCAAAATTATAAAAAACGAATCACAACTTCTAACCAGACTATCACACAACCTTAGATTATAAACCATATCACAAAGGAACTTATGATTCCATCCTGGAGTTGACACATTCAAAAAAAATAACATTAAATTCCATTTCGAATTCTAGGTTAAAAAATACAAAACAAACATAAAAATTTCCAAATAGACCTCCATGTCACCTAAACATTTAACTATTTATTTTAAATCATTTGATCTGTACAAAAGTGGATTTAACATTACACACACAAATGAATATTTTCAAGAACAGTTGAAAATAATTTAACAAACAATATGAAACCAAACTTTCACAAATCATTTTCCAAATTGGCCTTTACATCATCATTCAAACAAACACACATCCCAATTTCCAAACGATCCTTTATCCTTTACAAACACTCACCAACAGATGTTTAAAGGCCAACTAATCCAAAAATTAAGGAACACATTTAGAATTACATTTTCAAATATCTATAAGAAACACATTCCATCATTTAGAAAGCAAAATACCATTATGAGAAAAAGGAAGGAGGATTAATGATGGTCTCTTAATGGGAATGTGTTTTAGAGTTCCATATTCATTTGAATGCACATCTGAGTGTAAACCTTGTGCACCCATGGATGTTCTAATATCCAATGGAAACCTCTATATGTCAATGAAATCATTTTAGAAATCATTTTTGGAACACCTCTTTCTCTTTCACCAATCCTAACAATCCCACATAATAGACTACACATAAATGACCCCTTTTAAAATAATTTCCACTAATGCTCTCATTTAATGTAAATTATCTGTTCACACACATAATGAAAAAACAAAAATACAATGAATCTAATAAAATTTAACTATGGGAAAATGTCATTCAGAAGGCCCAATTTTTTTAAAAAAATGAAATTTTCATTTAATAAAACCCATTTCATATAAATTCTCTTAGGAATAAAATATAAATCACCTAAAACCATATTTTAACATATTCAAGTATCAGTGGAACATCATGATAAAGTTACTATGCGTATTATAATGGTATGAATCATATTTAAATATAAATTGAAAGAACACAAGCATAAATAGGTATCATTGGAATGTATGAATATGGAAACACCAACCTAATCACTGTGAGAATGAGATAAACCCTTCAGATAAGAGAGATATAATCCCCTCAAACCCTTTGAACACCCTACATTGATGGTAAGATCAAATAACACATAAAACATTTCCATTAGGGTTCTTTTATGGTATTAAACCCAAAAAGAATGAAATTAACAGAAAAATAAAGAGATGAGACAAAATAAAAAAATACCAAAAAAACTCACCTTTGTTTGATGGGGAAGCATCCATAGAGAAGGATGAGCCTTTTTGAGGATACTATGGGGATACCCGCATTCACCAAAAATGAACCATGCGAGAGGGGTCCAATTTTGGGTTGAAGGGGGAAATGGTAGAATATGTTTTTTATAATTTAAATGATTTATCAAGACTAAATGGTTAAGACACATGGTATGAAAAACCTTATGCCAATTAGGTAGTTTCCATTTCCCATGGGAGTATTGAACACATGACAAAACCATACGGTATATGTGACTGTGGACAAAGTGGGATGTAACTTATGCCATCAACATGACCTATTTCATGTCCAGACCACATAGTTTGTGCGAACAATTGAACAATTTGTGATAGATTATTCCCCAAACTAGGAGTGGCTTCACTAGTACATAGGATGGTCGCACAGTTTCTACTAACCATGTCATGGACATAAAAATGCCAAAATCTTCCAAAAACATAAAAAATGTAATGTTTGAACCGTGGCTCAATCATGGACCACAACTGGAAAGATCCAATACTATGAAAATAATAAAACATATGAATATTATAGGTTAGGGTGTTACATATATTCTTTTCATTAATACTACAATAATATGGAAACGACATTCATGCACATATACTACCAACAATTTCCATGAACGATGTATTCCATTTTATGATTCTGTCAATTATAAGTTGTTATAAACCCTTATATTATAGAAATATATGATATTTTTAAAAAAATGAAACTATGTAAATATGTAAATCATTCCCTATGTCAGAGATAAAGAATTCCATGTCCAAACACATACAAAAAACCATGTGTATTGTTCCTTTAATGTAAAATTCACATTGAATTTTTAAAGAATAGGTAATATAAAGTTTTAAAAAAGCCATATATTGTATTAATATAATAATATGGTTATGATTTATATTTATAATAAAATTATTTTTATTATACATGGGGTTTTAATGTGTACACTGAATGTGAATAGACATGGTAATGGATTTCTCATCTCACTCTTTATTATCCATGAGAGACATTCCATGTTTACTACATATTTCTTTTGTGTGGTATATATAAAGACAAATAATTTAATCTATGATACTTATACCTAATTTAATTGGTTTTTACATATTCAATTGATGGCCCTAATTTAATGGGATTTATGTTTCAAATGATACCAAATCAGTAAAATAGTTTTGTATCAATTTTCTTTTATTTACACACATGCAATGTTTTGCACCGATATTCTTTTAAAAGGTGAATATACTTCACATTAACATTTTATATCATGAATATACCAATTTCATATATTTTTTCAATTATATAATGTTATTATCTGATGTTGATTATGGTTTAATTTTACCCATGTGAAAATAGTTTACTACGACATCCTCATCATTTATATGGATTATTTATATTATGTTTCAATTGATTAAATATTATGATTCATATGTCAAAAAACTCATGATATTTATTATACTATGGTTATCCAGGATATATCAATGTATTATTATTATTTTCCACTCTTATATACTTAATATAATTACTGAAAAATATTTATTAAAATTTCATATTATTTATCTTTTTGGAAATAAATATTTTTTTTCTCAAACCCATCATTTATAAATAGGCTTCCAAAACTTGTTTTTTGATTAAATATGGTTAAATATGTTTTCAAGGATATTTTATATGTTTGATTTGTAATTTTTTTCAATATTTTTCCATGCCCCATTTATATATTTTTTGTGGAAATAGATTTCAATAAAATTTCATGATTCATTTATGTGTTTTTCTAGAAAATGTTATTCAAAATGTTTTCACCCTTCTATTTTAATATTTCAAGGAAAAAATTTGTTGAAATTATTTTAGTCATCTTTTATATATTTCCAATATTTATTTATGGTGAAATGATTTAAAAATTGTTTAATTTTTTATAAATAAATTTTTAATGAATAAATAATATTTTCTTAACGAAATATTTAAAAACATGTTTTTAGGAATACATTATTTATTTTCAAAGTGGTTTAATAGAAAATGATTTT
This sequence comes from Viscum album, assembly GCA_963277665.1. Classification (NCBI taxonomy): domain Eukaryota; kingdom Viridiplantae; phylum Streptophyta; class Magnoliopsida; order Santalales; family Viscaceae; genus Viscum; species Viscum album. Next base: position 1,251,284,857 of record OY728157.1, on the reverse strand, counting down.
TAAATTATTATATATTTAAAAATATTTATTTTTAAATGAATAATTGTGTTCCAAGTGATCATTCCAAATCCTTTACCATATATAATGAAATCCATGGTTATATTTTAACAGGGATATGATCCAAAGATACCATTAATATTATTACATAAATGGTTTAATTTTTATTGATTTCATTATAAAACCTGTTTCTTCTAAGGATTCTATATCATGATTCATTATTGTGAATCCTTCTACCATTCGTGGGATATTTATGGATTTATTGATTATGAAACCTATCCACATTCCTTAGGCTATGATATGATAAAATGTTTATAATATCCATTTAATTTTATTAGTTATGATATGATGTTTATGAAAACCATATATTTTTATGGGTCATGGTAAGATGAATATTTTACTATATTTTACAACATGTATGTATGAATTAATAATGTGGGGGTGGGACCTATATCCCCCTTTAATTCAATGGATAATGATTTTTAACTCATGATTTAGATACAAATTGAATTTCTAGTGAACCTAGTTCAGTAATACCAGGATGTAATTGTACATGGACCCAGTTCAATAATACATTTCACGAATAGAACAGTGAACTTAGTTTAGTAAAACTGGGATAGAATGAAAAAGTGAACATATTTCTATAATAGAAGACTATAATAGAATGTGATACTGGTTAAGTAATACATGGATGGAATAGATAGTAAACCTAGTTTTGTAATATAGGGATGTAATATAGAGTGAAACTAGTTTGGTAATGGGCATTTTACAATTAAATGGTTTTGGGAGTGATCCTTGAAAACAATTATGGTTTGGTAAGTTAACCCAATAAACTATTATGGCCTTGGAGATAATGGTTGACTAATATAGAAAACATTTATATAAATTTGTGTCATTCAAAAATTCTATTTATTAATCCTATGTAATTCATTCATGGATTATTTTCGTGATTACCTTGTGATTTATGCCTTATGAACAACAAATATTTATTCCATGAAAAATTTATATGATATTTTATAAGCATGCTATAATCCAAAATTATTTTTATCAAGTTCTCATATGTTTATTCTCATTTTATGATTGAGGTTTTTCTTTAATTACCCATTATGATAATATTAGATCATCCAGATCTTATGAATCTTTCACCTAGGATACGAAGATTGGATTTATACTGTTGTACTAGAGGGGATGATCATTAATGGAAAAAGTGAAGATCGTTCACCATGTTAGATGATTTATTTATATGATTCAAAAGACTCCAAACAATTATATTTATCAGGAATGTATTTTTATAATATGATAAACATTCATCTAAAATAGTGTAATATCCAGGTACGTTGAGCTTGGGTTACCAAATATATTATATAATTTATCAAAACACATGGATGTACAATTTTGGGTAATGATAGTAGAAAATCTATGGGAATGTGGGGTGGTGTACCATTTATCAATCTATTAGTTATTATGTTACTACACATTAATACATTATTCGGTGAGCATGTTATGTTGTGGATGATATTTTTTTTGTTGACCAATTTATGTAATATTATGAGTTTTTAAATATAATGAATATGTTCATGAACAAAGAATACATACAACAATAGCATTATAGGACAATGAATTATAATTTTTTTTTCATATGATCGTTATAACATATCCATTGAATTTGAAATAATGAATACTTTTAACCACTTTTTGAAATATATATTTAATTTAGTTAATAAATAAAAAAGTATCGATTAATTCAAATGAAATAACACAATTTGTAGCAATGCCATTTATTTTTTCGAAAGAATGTTTACATGAAAAATAATTTTAATATTTTTTATTAAATATCTTTACCAGTTTTAAAAAATTATAAAATGTTTTTTAATTATATTAATATAATTTATTAATTAAAAACATCTAAAATATATTTGGGATAATATTGGTATTTTTTTTAAAAATATTGAGTTTTTTGCGAATAGAGATATGTTTTAATTTTTATTTAAAACATTATTTTAAATTAATTTATTTGAAAAGTAAAGTAATATTTTGGATTATTTTTAAAATAAAATTATACATATATTTTTTAAATTATTCATATTATGAATTTTCAAACCAATTTTACACATGAACATACTATAAAAGAATTTTATATTTAAAAAGTGAAATTTTCAGATATTCTATTTTTCACTGCATTTTTTGTTTAGATTTTTTAAATTCCCAAGTAAAAAAAGAATATAACTTTTTTATATTTATTAAAATTTGTGAATTAAATATTAATTTTACTTTAAAATGGATTCTATTTTTGATGGCATACCTGATACGCAATAATAGGTTTCTTTAAAAACTTATATTGAACACAACGTTGATTAATTTTAGAAAATAATAATAAAAAATTATTAAATTAAATGGTTATTAACACATATCCATTGTATTGGTTAGAATAAACAAAACAAACTATACTATGATTAAATATATTTCGAGGCTGGTCATGGTTCGAGGTGTTGCAGTTTTCGAGGGATCCTGAGATTCGAGGACAACGCGTGGGTTCGGGTCCTGAGGCGTGGGGTTTGGTTTTTTTTCAAAATTTGAATTCTCTTGATGTGGTGATTTGTATACTAGTTTGTGGTTTGTCTGTTAGGTTATCAGTTTCCCATAAACCAGCTTTTTAGAAAATGAATAAAAGATGGAATTCATGATTAAAAGGTTGATTTAATGCCTTTTGATGGTGAAACCTCTTTAAATATATATCTGGTCCCATTTAAATCTTTTATTTGACAAAATAAAATTCTTATTTATAATCGGGACATTAAAATTTACATTGGTTAATATTTTTGGTATTTTTTTGATAATATTTATTTTTTGGTGAATAGTGAAAAATACATTATTTTAAATAAATATTGTTGTTTAATATAATTTATTTATAAATTTATATTATATTTTAATTAGTTTTATATTTTAATTATATTATTTTTTAAATATTTCATCCTATTTTCTCCATTGGATGTAATTTCACGTTTAAATTGGACATAAATAAGTCTCCATCCTTTGATATTAATTATTTGTTAAAAACACGGTTTTTTGTTTTGACAGCGGAAATTAATATTAATTTAATTAATGAAACTTATTTTTTAAGAATATTGAAAACTGGATTATATATTTGGAATAATGAGTTGAAAATTTTGTAAATAGGTAACATTTAATTTTATGCATTATGAATATTTACATCAGTAAAAATTTTATTTACCATGGTTAATGGGAAAATCTTGTAAATATGGTTTTAAAAATAATATTATAATAATATTAAATTACCCTAACCTGTGTCTTAATCTTATTATTTGACACATTTCCAACAATATGCATCTTTGGGTTGATTTTGAGACCCCATGGAACCACTTGGGAGGGATAATGACACTTTATATTAATTAATTTAAAGTAAATACAAAAATGGCATAAACTTATGTCTTCTAGTAAGTCAATTTTTACATGTGGTTATATATGTTATCTATTAAACTATAAATATTTATTGTAAATATAAATATATTTAGTACATTGTGATACTTTTTTATAATTTTTAGACATCATATAAATAAATATATTTATGACACAGTAATGATGTCGTGTTTACCTCATTAATGAATGATATAAATAGATAAGATCATAAATATTAAAAAAAATATCCCAAACCACTCCAATTCATATTAGATAATTTTATATCGAACATGAGTCATCATAGATTTTAATTTAATGAGTTTGGACCTTTATAAACTGAATGTAATTATATAATAAAATAATATTTTTAAGCTTTCCTAAAGAGCCCCTCCTCCCCATTATAAGAAGACCTCACTACTAACCAATTCATTACACATTTCAAGACCCATTTCTTGTCCATAATCTTCCCAATTAAGTTACATACATCCCTATCATCCTTCTATAATCCTTATCATAGGTAGAAGGCACTTTAGGTAATCCCTTTGGTTCAAACCAAAGGGAGTTACCCGATTTAAAGGTAACATCTTCTCTTAAGTTATTTTTTAATTTTACATATCCAACAAACAAAAAACATTTTATTACATTATTTTATAACATAAATTCTATCATCAATGCACTAGATTGTTTTTATGAGAATTATTCCATTGAATCTTACACACACCTACATATAATGGTTAAAAAACATAATGTTTCTGTGGACGGTGAACAATGTATCACGAAATAATGATTTTTCATTTATCTCCTACAACCTATCATGATGGCCATTATAATGGAACTATATTTATAGAGGATATGTATTATATTTTTATTGTTTATATAATTCGTTATTTTCAATTTATATATTACCATTAGGTTTTCTATAATGGGTAAATGTTATAATTTCATTTGACGAAGTGCGGACTAATGCCCCCAAAAACTGATATGTATAATTAATACCAAACATGAAACATATAAATAATGAAGATAATTAAATTTTATATTATATTATTCTATACTTATAATATATCTATTTATCATTACATTTTAATTTCATTAATTATGAAATTGAAATGAAAGTAGCGTTCATGCGTAAGTACGACTTTCTGTCTCCGAAAACGGTGCATTTCATTTCTTATCTCTATATGTTATGTACTATTAATACAATGTATATACACTAGAAATATATTATATATATGATATATGAATCATGAATATATATTTTTAGAGGTAATGTAATTATGACCAAATGGACAATTTATAATTAAAACAAGTTCATTTTTAACTCATGTTCCGAACATTGAAAAAATGTCTGATATGAACACAAATAATTAAATAATTATTATATCATGATAATAATTGATAAAAAATTAATAAAAAACATGAATTTTTTTATTCATATAGAAATAAACTTTATTATATTATTCTAGGTATTATAGAATCACCGATTCAAGTCGTACACGAGGTAAGGGGTTTCTTATCTCACTTTTTATTCCATTAGATTTCCATTGTTCACCACGCATTTATTGCATGTGGTGTATTGTGAACATTTATTTGAAATATATTATCATGATTCATTTTATATTCATGGTATTATGTGGTTCATTTTGTGGTTATTAACTTCTTTTCATAAAACTCTATTAATTACAATGTGGTAATGGGTTCTCAACTCACTTTTTATTTCTGTGAGATTCATGCAATATTTGCCACTATTTACTTTTTTGTGGTGTATGTACTGCCCATGATTGTATTCTTTGTGTAATATATATTAATTTATGGATATTTAAATCTTCATTGTATGATCCTTATTTCATGGGTTGTATGTTTCATAAGTTACCAAATCGGTAAGGGAACCTTTCACCCTCCTCTTTTTAAAAGAATTTTATTTGTTATGTCCATTAATTTAAATATTCTTATGTCAGTATATGATCACTTATATAATAATTGCTGTAACTTTTATTTCCAAGTGATGAGATACCATTTTATTTCTCATTAAATAATTTTCTGAAATTTGAAGTCATGTCATTATGCTTTCAAATTTGTATAAGGGATCTTTATAACCCAATTTATATTCCTTGGGTTAATATTATAATTATTAATTATTAATTTTGATGCATTCTCCTAGGTGAACTCATCTATATATGAGAAAGCACAATAGTTTCCCCACATTCCTACTTTCCAAAGGCGGGAAACTTTTGTTCCATTTTTAGGGACATTTTCTCCTTGATCGAAATAGGATGATGGTGTGCCAGATCTTCCTTCCATGGTTTCCTCCTTGGAACTTGTCACCTAGTCTGGGACTCTCTTAATGATTATGTCGTGGTTCATGAATCTCATTCCCAGGGCCATACCCTTGTGGAAAATGGTTAATTACACTACTTTCTCCAGGGCATTCCATGGGGTCTTGAGATGGTAGCAACCTTCGGTCGGAGTAGATGACAACATCAGGCATGTCAGGGCATATATGGATGCGTGGAAATTGGAGAACAAGTATTCTTTCTCATAAAAGGGAATCTCATAGGTGTATAACCCAAAGCATCCCATGTCAAATGTGGGGAATCATATTCCATAGGCATGTATATGAGGTTTTCCAAGCTTCCCATGATTAACACAGGGAATGCCACATGTTTAACTTCTATAACAGACGGTTAAGACAATGGCATGTCTTCCAAGGATTTCCTCAAGCATCTCATGTTTATCACAATGTTGGACGCGAGTTTAACATCTTGTGGAGATGGAATGAGGGTGATCAGAACATCCCAAAGAGATGAATCATAGGTTTTGTGTCTTGGAGAGGGGAGATGTCACACCGTGAAAGATGATCTGAACACCACTGATGGAGGATCAGGTAGTGTTCACCCCAGAATGGGGTGAACACCAAGGTTTACCATTGGATGGTATTGAACACCATGTAGGTTTCCAACAAGCACTGTGTAAACGAAATGGACCAAAACCCATGTTGATCGATGGGGTGATGAGTAAGGGTGTACAGAATGTACAATAACCCAGATACATGTTAGGGCATATGCATGGAAAGTGTCCCAGGTACTACTAAGAGTAGGGAGGAGGTGTATGCCATGATCCAGCTAGTATGTGGCGGCCCGGGTTAGAATTCAGATGGATGATGGAGAGTTGAGTGAAGTGGATGGGGGATGAAATGTAACTGATATGAGGACGACATTGCTATTGGGATTGAGCCTTGAGGATACATCCTTTGTATCCCTATGGAATGGAATCAATGTCTGCGTAGTTTGGTGGGATGATTGGACACTTGAGGAGGTGGCCCATGAGAATGAATGCATGGATGGGACCCGAAAGAAGTAGAACCTACGAATTAGGGAATGATCTTTCTAGAACACATGGGATCGAGGGATAGATCCAGATGAGACATGGTAGCTAGGCTTGAACCTCATAGAGGCATCCTACATATCCCCATGGTAGGGAGTAAAAGTCCGTGTAGTTCATCTGAGGATGGATTACCATCAATTGGGGACATTAATAGATTAGTACCAAATGAGGTTGAAAACAGCTGACCGCTGAATGGGGAAGCACGACTTAACGCTGATTGAGGTCCACCGTTTAACATCATGCAGGATGGGGGTGAGTCGATGTGAAGGTGGTAGGAATGACCAGGTGTTGGGCATGAACCTAAGGGCGACTTCCTACATACCTTGCCTTGGAAAAGATCAATCACTACAGGAAAAATGAATCTTTGTGACGGGCGATTTGCAACGGGGCTCCATCGCAAATCACCCATTTCCGAAAACGGCATCACAAATAGGTGTTTTTGCAGCAGTCCTGTCGCAAAAACAGTATTTTCAATGGTATTTTTCCCCCGTCACAAATGTGTTTTCGTTTATATAAAAAAAAGGTATGTGCGACGGTCCGTCGCAGATATATTAGTTGCGACGTGTTTCTGACCCATCGCAAATGGGATTTAAAAAATATTTACGATGAAGGTAATTGCAGTGGACCATCAGAGAAATGTTTTTACGATGGGTATTCTTCTCGTCGCAAATTTTACAGTAAAAAAAATTTTACGACGGGAAATCCCGTCGAAAATACTAAACAAAATAAAAAAAATTAAAAAATTAATAAAAATCATATAATATTATGTAAAAATAATAATAATATTAAAAATATTAAAAAAATTTATTATTATAATATAAATAAAAAAATATATAAAATATAATTTTGAAATATTAATATAAAATAATAATTATATGAATATAAATAATATAATATAATATAATAATACTGATATTAATAATATAAAAAATTAATATAATATTATTATTATTAAATTATGTATATAATAATAATATTATTATTAATAATATAATGAAATTATATTATTATAATATTAATAATAAATAAAATATATAATATAATTATGAAATATTAATATCAAAAAATAATAATAATATGAATATAAATATTATAATATTATATATTATGAAATTTTAATAACAAAGAATAATAATAATATTAATAATACTAATAATATAAAAAAATAATATAATATTTTTATTATTAAAATAGACATTAATATTTATGAAAAAATAATATTAATATTATTAATATTAATAAAATTATAAAATTAAAAACTTTTCAATATTAACAATAAATATAAAATATTAAAAGTAATATTACTAAAATAAGCAGACATTAAAAATAATACTAATAAGTAATAAAATATTAAAAAATTTAAAACAAATTAAATCATGCAATATTCGTTCCAATATGAATGAGAGATTGTAAATAGTAAATATGACAATAAACTACGAATTCAAATGTTTATTAAATCTAAAAAAACACTGGGGGTGGATAAACTGGAGGACCTGAAGGAGGTGGTGGAGGAAACTCCATCCCTAAACTATGAGTCAGACGATGCATATACTCCATCTTCTCCTGATGTTGCTCCTCATATCAACGTCTCTCCCCATTTTACTGCTGACGCATCTGCTCTTTCCATCAACGCATTTTCTTATCGTGCTGCTGACGCATCTACTCCTACCCCTGACGCAAATCCTCTATAAGATGACTCTAAACACGCAACTTCTCCTGATACTGTGAGGCAGAAGATGATGTCTCTCCATGATCTTTTGTCGAGTTAGATGCCAACATCGCATTAGGACCATAATAAGCTGCAGGAGTCAAATGAGAGCTGATACCAACTACTCGGCCCTTTTCGAAGCCATACTCAGTCGCCTGCATCCATGTCATCTCATCAAAATGGTGGGCACTAGTCTGATCACCCATCTCATCTTGACTCTCAGCCTATGTTTGAGAGGTCGCGGCATCATATGACTCCTTAAGTTTCAATTAGAAATAAAAATAATTAAAAGATTATATGCATTTAATTTGAAAACTGAAAAAAATAATACTGACCACAATCTGACGCTGGCAGTCATCTCTAATCTCTCAAGTAGCCGGATCAGTGTACATCCTCTGATAAATGCCATATGTCGTAATACCAGGCTGACTGGATTACTATATGAATAAAAAATAAACTGTTTATATTTAAACTTGTATAAAATATAAAAAAAAATACATACCAGACGCTCTCTATGAGCACTGAATATACGACTACCAGCTCGATGCGTCACCTCTTGTCTCCCCTGATTCTGTCGACCCAATGGAGATCTCCTCTGATACCCACCACCCAACTAGTGTGTACATAATCAATCCCAAACGTGAGATAAAATGTACTCTGGTCTGTGGGCTCTACAGAACTCATAAAAATCTATCACTCTGGCTTTCTTCACAGCCGTCTTTCTCAAATTATGCAAAAACTGATTGAAACAGTCATGCATATACACCACCCATGCCGCGTGGATAGTGGCACACATGCTCTCGTCGATGGGATACCATAAAACCTAATATAATGTTATTTCTGAAATAAATTTCAAAATATATAATATTTAATTACGTACTAGTAAATGATCAAATATGGCGGCCTGCACATCAGCGGGAATTTGATCCCATGTGAGCCAGGGCTGAGAAAAATAATTTCTCAAGATAGAGCTCCCCTGTCCAATAGATATATGCGTAAAACTGTGGAAAAAGATCAAATTATAAAACAATTATAATATAAATAAATTATAATGAATGATAACTAAAATACATAAGTTACCATACCACCACATGTGCGCATCGAATCCAAGAGGTTGACGTCACTCGGGGATAGGATCTAGAATCATTAGTCTGGCAAGACCACGCCCCCTCCGAGTACTCCCTATAGTGCCAATAGCCTGAGGGTCAGATGATTCAAGAACCTCATCATCCATAATAAGATCAGCCTCCAACAACTGACGAATCGTTTCCGAGTCCATCTAAAACATGAAATGATTGTTATTAGCGAACATTTGAAAATAACTATTATGTATAGATATATATTTGTTATGATTCTAACCATTGTTTTACTGTGTCAATGTTCATTATCATAATAATCTTCATAGTTTTCAATGTCAATGTCTTCATCTTCCTCATCAACATCATCAATTTCCATATTAGTTTCACTTTCATAATATCTTGTCATTTCAAATTTAGTTGTAACATCATTGACAACATCCTCACCATCGTCCCTTAACTGCGGGGTGTCATCCTCGATATTCATGTCTCTTTGTGAAAAAGATGTGTTTTGAGGAGTGTCCTGAAAATTTTCATTTCCTTGCACTTCAATGGAACCACATTCAGTTTGAGTAAACTGATTTTCTCAAGATTTAACTTTTATTATACTCCACCAATCATCCAACTCTTTTACAGTAGAATAGTTTTTTGAATAATAAATTTGATGTGCCTGGCGAGACAATAAAAATGGTTTATTTACTGCAAGAAGTATTTTATGTTTAATATCATAAATTCCATGAGTCGGATGAATACGCAATCCTCTCTCAGTATCCATCCATCGACATTTAAACATTGTTACATAATTCTGTCCCAAATAACACAGTTCAATAATTTTTTAAGCATACTGTAAAAGTCAAGTTCAATATCTCTATGATGTCATCCCTTCAAACAAACACCACTATTCATTGTTTTCATTAATTCCCCATATGCACATGTATGAAAGAGATAACCATTCACCACATATGCATTATAAGATTTAACCATTCTGGATGGTGGGATACTCAATATACACAATAAACTATCAATCTTATCAGCATGTACAGATACTTGAATATTTGTAAAACATTTATAACTATTACAATTAATTAATTGATTTTATATGTAAAACCAAAAAAGAATGTATGTTACCAGTTTTCGAAACCAGTAGGAATTTTTTTTTGCCGACGTTCATCTAAGCCACCTGTTGTAATTTTTGGAAATTGTTTCTTGATATGATCATCATATAACCAACAAATACAATATGATTAATTTACATTAACAGAATATATAGAATAAATGATATGAGAACTCACTGTACAATTGGTGACATTTCTTCACAGTTGAGTAGAACATATGTATGATCTCTATGATGTTAATCAACTGAAAGCCATCTATCATGAACTCCACCAAAGCCAAGTTCAGGATGATTGACAAAAGATAATTTATTGTACATATCATCATCAACATTCCACTCGTTCTAGCCCATGTGGTTAAATTTTGAGGTGTATTCAGATTCAAAATAATGAGAACAGAATAAAGAAATTTCTTCTTGCAAATAAGCTTCAGCCATTTAGCCTTCAACTGACGCTTTGTTAAAGACTTTTTTCTTCAATTTCTGCATGCATCTCTCAAATGGGTACATCAATCGAAACTGAACTGGACCTCCACATTTTGCTTCATGTGGAAAATGCAATATCAAATGTTCCATTGAGTCAATGAAAGCCGGTGGAATGATTTTTTTCCTGTTTGCATATAATTATAACAACAACTTCTTCCAGTTTTCTTAGTGTATCCTAGTCTGTTGTTTCCGCACACATGTCTTGGAAAAAATATGATATATCTAGTATCTAATCCCAAATCATAGAATCCAACAAACCTCTTATTCAAATAGGAATAAGTCTTTCCATTATAACATGACAGTCATGACTTTTTAATCTGGTAATATGACCATTTTTAATGCATCTACCCAAGTTGGAAGCATAGCCATCTGGAAGTCTCAAATCTTCAATCCAATGACAAAATAATAAGAGACTCTCTTTGGTCAGTGTATAAGCTTCTTTTGGCTTCATTAATCACTATGATCTGACATTTTCAAACAATTCATGTTCTGGTCACCTGCAAATTTGTGCAAGATCTAATCGTGCCTTTACATTATCTTTGGTTTTACCCAGTGTATCCAAAACTGTATGAAATAAATTATCAAAACAGTTCTTCTCAATATTCATGTCATCCAACATGTGTTGGACCAACAAATCAGACCAATATGGCAGATTCCAAAAAATGATCCGTTTTGTCCAATTGTGTTCTTTCCCAAAGCCATGAATTTTCTATTAGTTTATTGTCGGTCCAAAAGTGATGGTAGGTAATGAAAATACAACTGATTGTAACTCTGTAGCTGAGATCATCTTTGCATGTTCATCTCCTTCAATTTTTCCTTTTCTGAAATGAGATTTATTCCTCCAAAAAGGATGATCGATTGGAGGAAATCTGTGATGATAGTCAAAATAGAACGGTTTTTTTCCATTCATGAGCATACATGCTTTTTTGTCTCCCATACAGTAAGGACATGAATTTGGACCATGTGTACACCAGCCAGATAACGTTCCATATGCCTGGAAGTCACTAATTGTCCACATCAAAGCATCTTTCATTACAAAATTCTGTTTCGCAGCAGCATCATATGTACCAACACCATGACTCCACAATAAATTTAACTCATCAATAAATGGTTTAAAATATACATCAATATTCTTTTTTGGATGCCCTAGGATTAATAATGTCAAAAAATTTTAAGGCTCTTTCATCAACATCCATGGAGGAAAATTGTACGGAGGTATAAATATAGGCCAACAAAAATACTGACTACCAAAAGATCCAAATGGACAAAAACCGTCAGTAAAAAGACCCAATCGCACGTTCCAGGATTCTAAAGAAAAATACAGATGCACTTGATCAAATTGTTTCAATGAATCGCTATCAGATGGATAAATAAATATTTTACCATCTGAAATATAGGTTTTGTGTCATGAAATCATTGTCGCTGTGTTCTGAGACATAAATAAACGCAGCAACCTGGGTGTAAGCAACAAATATCTCAACTGTTTTACTGAAATCAATCCAGACATCCCTGATTGAGCTTCTATATACCTTGATTATCCACATGTGGGACAACTATACAACAACTCATTTTCACCAGAATATAAGATCCAATCGTTTGAACATGCATGGATCTTCTGATAACTAAGGCCTAGATTATGAACCAGTCTCTTGATCTCATAATAATTAGCAGGCAGCACATTTTTTTAAGGTAATAGTGCCTTAACCAATGAAAATATCTGATCAAAACAGTTGTTTTACATTCCATTATCTGATTTAATAGCCATATATTTTGCAACTGCTTCTAATTTTCTTATCTTGCAACCAGGATATAATGCATTATCAGCACACCTGAACAACTCAGCAAATTCAGATGGTTCCAACTCAGGAGGAATATCAACAGCATCCTTGATTTTAGTTTGTTGAACGGATGACCCTACAACATCATGTACTAAATTCTGAAACTGTGATGGATCCAGAATCAAATTCTTAGTATCTTCTCTGGAACTGCGTTCACCGTTTTGATACCAAAAAATATAATCTAATTGAAAACCATAACACAAGAGATTTTTTCCAATGATGTCAAATGTCTCAAACGTTCTCATAACACATTTTTTACAAGGACACTTAATTGTCCCTTCTGAGACAAATTCCAGGTTTTATGATGCAAATGATAAGAAAGATTCAACACCATCAACATATACAGGATTTAAACTAGAACCATTTGGATTTCTGCACTGATTTGTCCAAGCACGATCATCTAATAATTTTTGATGTTGATTTCCTTATTCCATATTCAGATATATGTTTCTACAAAATTTAAAACCATTACTGTTGTTAAATAATTTGATATAAGAAAAACAATATCCAAAAAAGAGAAGATACATAATTACAGTTATTTCATAGTAATTACCAATAATTATAGGCAACATAGTTAATTTGTAATCAACCCCACTAATTATTATTAATTTAGAAATACTTACAAATACTTGGAAAAATGAAATATTCTTGAATAATGAAATTAAATTTTGGAATCATTGTTGTGGAGATTATATTACTAATTATTCTTATTTGTTTCTAGCGGATTGGCGGCAGCTCTTTTGCCTGGAAACTCATTTTCTTGGATGAAGATGAGTGGTCAGGGAAAAGAGCCTCTCTTGTCAGAGAACTCATCTCTTTTTAACATTCTCCTGACTGAATTTAGTATGAAAAACATGCTCTGACAAACATTAGAGCACATTTTTCACACTGATTTTAGTGGGAGAAAGTAGCAAAGATATGAGACATTGAAAAAAAGGTATCTGCTAATCCACTGGAAATTGTTCCAATTTATAACCATGTACATGAATTTATTTGATTTTAGAATAATTATTTCTAATTATTACTAATTATTACAAATATAAATATTTACAATAGATTTTTCTCTATTCATAACATGTTAAAATCTTAAAGAGTCATCAATTTTAAGGTCATCCCCAATAAAATGTTTGCGTTAATCATGTCTAATTTAAACTCTATAATTGTCCTTACTTAGTTGATCACCTCGCATGTAGTGTTGCAATATGACGACCCAAGTAATGTCGTTATCATCTTTAGGAATCATTTCACATGACCCTTTACATAGATCATTCTTCCTCGAAAAATTAAGTGAACTTTAGTATCTTTCCCTTAATTTTTCAAGAAAGAATGGTCTATGTAAAAGGTCATATCATATGATTCTTATATATGAGAAAGACATGACTTGGGTTGTCATATTGCAATGCTACTTGCGAGGTGATCAACAAATAAAGAACAATTATATCGTTTACATTGGACACGGTTAACACAAACTTTTTATTGGGAATGACCTGAAAATTGGCGACCCTTTAAGATTTGAATATGTCAAGAATAAAGCAAATCTTGTTGAAAATATTGATAATTGCAATATTTTATAATTTTTTTATAATTTTAATAATATTAATATTTTTTTAAATATTAATCATATATTAATAAAATAATTATATTATTAGTATTATTTAATTATTAATATTAGAGTAATATAATATTTTTTATTAGGTTACTATTTATGTTACTAATTATATTACTAATTATGTTACTAATTAGTAACAAATGTGATTGACTGCTCATCTACCTCAATTTTCTTTTCCTTTGTGCGTTGAGGTTGGCAGGAAACTTCTACCTCCACATGTAGTATTTACTTTTACTGTCAAAATTATAAACCTCCTCACCTCTATGATGGCGTTGAGGTTGATAATTTTGATAGTAAATGCAAATATTACATGTGGAGGCAGAAGTTTCCTGTCAAGCCTCAACACAAAAATGAAAAGAAAATTGAGGTAGATGAGCAGCCAATCACGCTTGCTAATTATTTCCTAATTATTTTTATTTGTTTCCTAATTATTTTTATTTGTTTCTTAGTTATTTTTATTTGTTTCATAATTTTAGTATTTGTTTCATAATTATTTTTATTTATTTCCTAATTATTTTTATTTATTTGGTAATTATTTTTAATTATTTCCTAATTATTTTTAATTGTTTTATAATTATTTTTAATTGTATCTTAATTATTTTTAATTGTTTATTAATTATTTATAATTTTTTTCTAATTATTTTTAATTTCTCCTAATTATTTTAATTGTTTTCTAATTATTTTAATTTTTTCCTAATTATTTAAATTGTTTCCTAATTATTATAATTGTTTATTAATTATTTTATTTGTTTCCTAATTATTTTAATTGTTTCCTAATTATTTTATTTGTTTCCTAATTATTTTAATTGTTTCCTAATTATTTTAATTGTTTTCTAATTATTTTAATTGTTTCATAATTATTTAAATTGTATCCAAATTATTGTTCCCTAATTATTTTATTTTTAATTGTTTCTTAATTATTTTATTTTTAATTGTTTCTTAATTATTTTATTTGTACTTGTTCCCTAATTATATTATTTCTAATTATTTCCTAATTATTTCGAATCAATTAAATCTAATTATGTCTTAATTATTTGATGATTATTTTAATTTAATATATTTATTTACTAATTATTTAATAATTATATAATTATTACTAATTAAATATAACTATTTCTAATTATTTCTAATTAAATATATTTATTTTTATTTATTACCAAAACATCCTCCGGGAGTGTCGAACCAAGAGTGCAGTAAGGCCCGTTGTCGTGTACTAGGTTACCCCATGTCAAGCTCGAAACACCTTCTTAGAGTTTTCACTCCTAGGTACATCTGTGCTAGAGACGCCTCTTCTTGTTCGTATCCAAACAAGGACTATTTGGTACAACCACTTAATCTAATTATACTATATAGCTAAATAAACATTCTATTAAAAAAATTAAAATTAACAATTAATAATAAAATTAATAATTAAAAATAATTTAACAATTAAAAAAACTAAAATTACCTTTGATATTTTGAAGCAGTTTGTGCCTCCTAACTCTTCTCTACTCTTCTCATAAGAAAATATTAAAAAAAATCTACTTAAAATAGAACTTTAAAGAGATAAAGAAAAAAAGAAGAAGAGAGATCTGAATGATTTGAAAAAAATAGATGGGGGTATATATAGGTTTGAATATTTGAGACTGTCTTATTTGCAACGGGAGCCCATCGCAAATACCTTCGCCCGCATTAATTATGAGTGGTGGTTAAAATGGTTTTTGTGACGGGCCCGTCGCAAATAGCTGCATGCCGACATACCATTAGCGAAGGGTGGATATCCCCATCGCAAATTGCTATTTACCGCCGCCGGTATTGGCGACGGGCCCTTTCGCAAATACCTTCGCCTGTATTTAATACGGGCAGCAGATAAAAGGGTTTTGGCGTTGGGCCCGTCACAAATACCTGTAGGCCGACATACCATTAGCGACGGGAAAATATCCCCGTCGCAAAAGCCTATTTACCGCTGCCGATATTGGAGACAGGACCCGTCACAAAAAACACCTGCTGAATATTGTTTTGTGACAGGTAATTATCCCGTCGTAAATAGTATTTACCACCTCTGGGTACTTGCAACGGGACGAAGGCCACCATCGCAAATAGGCTTCCCGCGTTTTGGCACGCAAACTGCGCCATACCTATTGCGACAGGTCCTGTATTCCCGTCGCAACTAACTGACCATTTGCGATGGGCATATATTCCCATCGCAAATACTCTTTTTGTAAGATTTATTATGAAGGGATTTATTCCCGTCGCAAATAACCCGTCGCAATAATCGATTTTTCCCGTAGTGAATGTCCACATAGTATGAGATGGGGCATTGGTGCAACGATGTGAAAATGGTCGGGACCAATTATTGTTGGGATTTAACCGCAGGGAGTCTTTAAACGTACCGTGCCTTGGAGAAGATAAAATTCCACGTTGTTCGTGATGATAGTATGGGGATTACACTCTAGGTTGCCCGGGGTGTTGGTGAACCGACATGAAGATGGTCGGAACGACAAAGTGTTGGGCTTGAACGACATGGAGGCATCCTACATACCTTACGTTGGAAAATATCAAATTCCACATAGTTTAGTTATGGGTGTAGGGGTTTACACGCTAGGCTGCCAAAGGTGGATGTCATAGTAGATGCATTATTTAAGCCCATGTGAGTCAATCTCGGTGTGAGAAACAAGAGACAATAATGACATGATGATCACGTCGTGAAAGGTGTGTCCCTATGAAGTGGAGTGCTGAATGAATATTACGCAAGGAAGCTTCACAGGTGCCACTATGTAGTGGCAATGGTGGATGGGGCTTACGAAAGTATGCTGCCCAGGTGATGCTATGGAACGACAATGGTTGATGGGGCTTAGGCGAGGTTGCTTCTTGGGTGCCGCTATGGACTGGCAATGGGGGATTGGGCATACACAAAGAAGCCGCCCAGGTGACACTATGGAGAGGTAATGGTTGAAGGGGCTTACCCAAGGAAGCTGCCCAGGTGCCGAAATGGAGTGGCAATGGTGAATGGGTCTTACGCAAGGAAGTTGTCCGGGTGCCGCTATGGAGTGGCAATGGTGGATGAGACTTACATGAGGATGCTCCTGGGTGCCACTATGATGTGGAAATAGTGGATGGGGCTTATTCAAGGAATCTGCCCGGGTGCCGCTATGGTGCGGCAATGGTGGATGGGGATTACACAAGAAAGCTTCCCCGATGCCGCTATGGAGTGGCAATGCTGGATGTGGTTTACGCAAGGAAGCTATCGAGGTGGTGTTATGGAGCAGTAATGGTGGATGGGGATTATGCAAGGAAGCTACCCTGGTGCTGCTATAGAGCAGAAATGGTGAATGGGACATACGTGAGGATGATGCCCGGGTGCCGCTATGGAGTGGAAACGGTGCATGGGGATTACACAAGGAAGCTGCCCGAGTGCCGCTATGGAGATGCGACAATGGATGGGGCTTAATCAAGGAAGCTTCCTTTAATGTCCTCATCATTTCTGGAAATGAGGGTATCCCAACCCAGTGGTGGGTTAGGGCCTTCACCTATGCACTAATGCACACGTGGGATAATTCCTAGGCCATTGGAATTATTTCGAACAAAGGGAGATGAATAGAGTAAATCACAGGCCTGACATTCAGAACACAATGAGGGTGGTGTGGATATGGGGGATAACTGTTGACCGTGTTCAAAACACAACATCCGTATCACATTTTCTTGAAACAAGGACAAAAAATGAGGTAGGACTATTGACCGTGTTCGAAACATAGGACCTAACACAAACTGTCTTCCAAAGTCTTCATGGGCATTGGCCCAGGATGGTAGGTGAGCCGATGCGAGGTGTGACCAGGACGTTAAGGGGTCCATTCAAACATAGAAGGGGGTGAATATATGAATGATTGACATGAAAAGCGTGAGGTGGAGTGATGGATTGTTTGAACATAATCCAATGCTCTTGAAATTTCCCCACTATAATCATGGAATTATGCATCTTGTACTTAGAGCATGTTGATGTCGTCAAATGCTCAAGGGCTAAAATAGGTTGGGTTGGGAGATAGCGAACCCATATTTGGCACTAGAGGTCCATTCGCAAGTGAGCAGATTTTTCGCGTGAAAAAAAATTCAATTTTGTGTGAAAGAAATGTTTGGCACGCATTACACAAGTATTCGCGAGACTCTTTGCACGCGGGCACATACAAATTACATGTTCCAGCCCCGCGCAGTTACTATAGCGTGCGGTTAATGCCAACGTGCAACATTTATTGCAGGACTATTTTTCACGGGGATCCGTAACCCCTGAGCACCTATAAATATAATTTCACCCCTTCGACGTTTGGGCCAAAGAATCTTAATTGTCTCCCCTACATGAAATTCATATCCCATGTGCGCAAAAAGATGGATCTTAGGTACTAAATTTTTCGCGCCAGGTCCCCTGGGGGTCCGCCTTTGCACATGACCACTCGGGCTTGATCCTTGTCTGAATCTTATCGAGCCCCTTCCCCCATACAATGTTCTTTCCAATTGTGTTTCATCATTTATTCAGTCCGTAATTCCTTTTGTGCACTGCCACAAATATTTTGCACGCGTAATTCCTGCTGCGCGCCAGACCGACCGTTTTTGCACGCTCACGTCAATTGTGCATAGGCTCTTCTGTTTGAGCACATGCAACTCTATTGCGCACCATTCGGCCTCCTTTTTCTGCCCACCTCTCATTTTCCCACAGGGGAGCCCCCTTTCGCAGAACAATGCCTTTTGCAAGTAAGCCTTCCACCTTGTGTGCCCGTGATGTTCCTCTTCCGGGCATCATTTCCTTGCCCCTCCCGCTCCCAAAGCACCTTTTCCATATACTCATTTCCCATGCAACCTTATACGTTCACACGAAGTAACATCAATGTCCCGTGAATGATATCTCCCATTGCATTTCTTCGGCTCATGCTTCTTCGCATTAGCACGCTAATGACTATTGCTTATCCTCATTGCCATGATAATGTGGACCCCCCAATGGTTCACTCCATGACACCGCCTAGCTATGTAGTGGCCCTTCCCCTATCTTCACTAAGGTGTAGAAGGTACTAGTTATGTAGGTCCTAAGGATGCAGAGTGAAACCGCCTCGTCCTAGCTATCAGATGTTAAACTTCCAAGCACCATCATCCTCATCACATGACATTAAACTAGGAGTTTTCCCCATGCATCCTCCATGGGGAAAGGGAAACCACACTGGTGTAAGCCCCTAGATTTTCATGAAATATGTATTACCCATATTCCTCCCTTCTTTTCTGGTTCCAAACACCAAAAAAGGTTTTGGTGGGGAATGGTGCTCCTACTTTCTTTAGTGCCAAATCCCACTCTCGTTGGGCTTTGTCACCACCGGGACTCCATCATGGAGTAGGTCAAAACCACATCAGGATTTTATCCATGCATAAGCCCTTCTTTCCTCTTTGTAATTCGATAATGTGTAAGCCCCAATCCATTTCCCATGGACGCACCATTCGTGACGTGATCGTTAGGCCTTTGTTGCCTCTTGTTTCTCACACCGATCATGAATCACGTTGGATTAGAGTAGGCATTGACCATGAAATACTCTCTGGGAAGCCTAGCGTGTAAGCCCGAAAAATCATATTTCAAATTACAGGGACTTTGATCCATGCAAGGGAATGTTATGTATGTAGCCTCTCTGAGGTTGAAGCCCAAAAACCATTGGTCCCGACCACTTTCACATTAGTGTACCAAATTCCCCAATCCCTAACTAGATGGACTTTGATCCAAGCCAAGGCAAGGTACGTAGGAAGCATCCCTCTGGTTCAAGCCAACCATCCCGGTCGTTCTCACCATCTTGACGTTGGATCATTGACACCATGGGCATCCTAGAGTGTAAGCCCCACAAAACCATTCTGATCTACGGAGACATTGATCCATGCTAAGGCATGGTACGTAGGAAGCCTCCAGGAGGTTCATGACCAAAAACCATTAGTCCCGACAACTTTCATGTCGGTGCACCAATGCCCCCATCCTGAACTACATGGACATTGATCTTTACCAAGGTAAGGTACATAGGAAGCCTCCCTTAGGTTCAAGCCCACCATCCCGGTCATTCCGAAAATCTTCACGTCAGTTCACTAACACAGTAGGCAGCCTAGAGTATAATCACAACACCCTCCGAACTATGAGGTATTTGATACATTTCAAGGAAAGGTACGTAGGAAGCCTCTTTGTGGTTCAAGCCCAGCATCTGTTCGCTCCGACCATCATCACCTCAGTTCTCCCCCGTCCTGCCTGACGTTAAACTGTGAGCCCCAATGAGCGGTGAGCTATTGTTTCCCCAGTCAATGGTAAGATGTTGGAAATAAATCCTGCCCTAAAGTACATGGTCATTGATATTTTCCAAGGCAGCATACGTAGAAAGACTCCATGAGGTTCAATCCCACCATCCGCCTGAACCCCAGTTCCTTATTCACGTTGGTTTTCTGACTCCTACCCCATACCTGAACTACGTGAACTTTGATCCTTGCCAAATAAGGGTATGTAAGAAGCCTCCCTGACGTTCAAGCCTAACATCCAATGGTCCCAGCAATTTCATATAAGTCCACCCCCGTCCAGCATGATGTTAAACATTATTCCACTATTGATTCCCTATTCAGCAGCAAAACGTTTCAACTCTATTTAGCGGTTTGTCGTGGAAATTCTTATCCAGTAGTAAGCCATTGCGACACCACCTAGTGAAATGCCATTGAATTCCCCAATCAGTGGTAAGACTCCATCAGATGAACTACATGGACTTTGATTCCCTGCCACATGGATACATATGAAGCCTCTTAAGGCTCAGGATGAAAACCATCATCATACTCGTGGCAGTTCCATCCCATTCACCATCCAGTTCATTCAACCACTCCATCTTCCATCCTGATTTTTACCCGGGCCCCCACATCCCAGTGGGATCATGCCACCTCATACCCCATTCCTCTAAATAGAAACTGATATTCCAACCACACGTTGTCCCCAAAATTATTGTTCCCTATTGGGGTTTCACCCATCTGATCCACTCTTGTTAGTCTTTTGATCGGTCCGAACCGTCATCGCTAGACGTCAAATTTGTGGCATACCCTATGTTAAACATGAGAAGCTGAAAAGAACCTAAGATAAATTCCCCTGGAAAATAATACCCCACATTCGACGTAGGATGCCTCGGGATTCTGTTCCTTCAAGAATCCCAACAATAAGGTACATAAGACAGACGCGCCAGTGTCCCGGCACCTAGACACACTAGTAATGCCCAACGTGACTACTCTCATGACTAAAGGTTTCTACCCTGACCAGACCCCTTGGCATGTCCTGACAGAAGCAATGTAATTAACTTGTGTCAATGAAGACATGGAACTAGGAAAATTCTCACGAATAACATATTAAATCTATAAGGGTGACCCGTACTAGGTGAATAGATTCAAGGAGAAATCCACGGAAGGAAGAACCAACATCTCATCATCCTATTTCGATCAAGGATAAAACGTCCCTGAATAAGAGATAGATGTCGCCCGCCTTTGGAAAGTGGGAATGCAGGGCAACAGACATCATCACCATCCCCCCCAAAAGAGATGGACATGCACGACCTAGTGAATGTGTCAGAAATAGAAATAGTGAACCTGACGTGAAGATATTCTCCTCAACATAGAGACTAGTATCATTCGAGGCATCAATGGATTGACGTGTCACTGGGTCCAGTTATCCGGTGTCGGGTCCTGCTAAGCTAATAGCCGGCCTGGTGTGAAACTCACCAGAAGTGGAGGCAGTAAACCACTGGACATATCATTCAACAATGTTTTCAGCGTGGAACCCTCTAACAGGACATGGAATACGGGATGACACTAGGGCATTGGTCATCAATTCGATTTTATTTCAGCAGTGAAAAGATAATGTCCCTGCTCTCAATAATCTAGTTGCTTTTCCAAGGATGTGATCACCCCCTTCCCATCAATACAGGGGCATGGTCAGCGCCCACATGACCATTCCACGTGGCTTCACCTCTTCCACGATGGCCTCTAAATCTACAACCATGGGGATCCCATGCCCCCTCTCCCTAATTGAGGTAATTAAAAGGAGGGTAATCAACGACCTCGTGTGCCTCTACATGGAGGAGGGAATAATTCTTACCTGCGATATGGCCCACCTGGATCTAGAGACATCTTTCCCTCATTGCCAATTCCACCCTCGAGTGCTGCGTAGGGATCCATTGCTCCCCACCCTAATGTACAACTGTTTTGGGAGATTGTCCCCTGAGCATTTTGATGACTCCCTACCTTAGGTTGATGAGGTAGGTGACATACGGCCCAACCCAGTCAGAGTCACCTTCCAGGGGATCCCAGTGAGGCCTCCCACAAGGTCGCATCAGCACCGCCGCCCGGTCTCGATGGAAGAAGAGATGGTAAGCTATGTACTTACCCACCGGCCCCAGTTCGTCCGACCCAACTCCTGCATCGGGTGCAAGCTGAGGAGGGCATCGTCCATGGGGCGTCAGTGTCGATAGCTATTGTGGCATGAGCCACCACCGACACATATCAACAGTTCCTTGCATACACTGAGTAGGAAAACTTATATGCTCTGCTAGGATCGAGGCCCCAACTTCCCCATGGGATGGTTGGGTCGACTCTCACGGTTGCTGGCATAGGCATTGGCCACCACGAAGAGCACGAGCCTTCCCCACGTCGACAATCAGCATGCAGGTCTATGCCATGCCACCGGCAAACTGAATGAGGGTATTCCACGTGACGGTGATACTAGGTACAAAATCCTCTCTCGTTTCCATTACACTGGGTATGGAGTCATTCCTCCTTCCCCCGACCACTGTTGATGGGACATTGCCCATCCGGTCTCCCATCAACATGGGGATCCTCCCTATGCCTTCTCAATAGATGGAGAAACTCTTCCATTACTCATCAACCAGAGGGGTGAAGGCCTAGATCGCTCCACATGCACCTTGCATGGAGGTTCTACCCATGTTCAGCAAGACCGGTATGAGGGCCCTCCTCATACTGAGGTCGCCCTGGAAAACAAGCTTGAATGTCCTCCCAATGCTTCTTTTAGTTCCAGCAGAGGTCTTCCCCACTTCAGTGCTACCCATGGAGGTCCTCCCCGTGTCCCATTTGATATATGTAATGGTGCTTCTCGCACCCCATCTTTCTCAGGTGGAAACTCTTTTCATCCCCAACACTAGTGCAACCGAAGAACACTGTGTCAGAAATCTACCCTATCCCGAAGATCCATCTAGGGGCAGGAAGACAGGTAGTCACCACCATAAGAAGACTACTGAGAAGGTCCTAGTAATGATCAAACTAGTTCTCTTCTCAAACTCTGAGGTGGAGTACGACTCAGCGCGGGAAACTTCATCTCACCCTTTCGAGTCAAGGCTCGGGGCGGGGACGAGGCGCATCAACCTGGTGCTCCCAGAATGCGAGGTCCATTGGATTCCCACATCCCTCTGCAGGTATATCTATGAGGATGAAAATATGGAGACAACCTAGGTTAAATTCATAAAATAACCACCATCGTCACTTGAATCTCCCTCTACCTCGAAAAGGGATCACGAAGAACTATTTCGGGGACCAATGGTGGGCGAGCAACATGACATCCTATCACTACCTACCATAGCCCCTAAGATAGGAACTGTGGTTGTCATCCAATCTTATCATGACGTGGTGGCCAGGTCGCTACACTCTTCAGACGAAAGCCCTAGATTCGGTGACCAGTCAGCCCCATCTCCATACTCTCCACCGAAAGGCCTACCGTCCCAGCGGTCTACCTCAGTACCACTTCCAGTTCCTCAGCCACCCCTAGTTGACGAGTGGGGATGTCAAGGTACAGACCCTGAATCTGAGACGTGGAGCTTAAGTAACCTCTTCACAATGGATCACTTCCCCAAGAAGTTCTGGCCCATGGAAGCCCCTTGTTTCTGCATATCGGAATCCATCACCGCTGAGGAAGTTTAGTGTTTCCACCACACCCTCTTAGCGATGCATTTTAGTCTTCAACATCTTTGAGTGGTTTACCCCAGAATCCAAGTAACTTTTGAAGAAATAAGTGAGCAATGTTGTCTGGTCTATTTGGTTGCACTCTCTATGGCACAGTGCCCCGAGTAACTATGTCGTCGTAAGGCCCTCCAATAGTACTGCATTCAGAGTATCAAGGTAATCCGCAAAAATATCATGGATCATACCCCCCACATGAAAATCCATGGAAGGGGGAATTATTCTCCCCTCGTCTTCAATCCTATCCGGCGGAAGCCTGACTCTCTAGGCGATATCGATGATATGCCTTGAGGAAGGGTCACATTCATCATGGAAAACATAGTGGACGAGGAGGATGAGTTAGAGATTCTTGATGGGGACATAACCCCCAAGGGTGTGCCACCACTGTTGGACCCATCAGGGAGGGTCACTCGATAGTAGAGGAACCTACTTGGTCTCCCTACACCTAACAATGAATTAATACTCTACCAGAATTCCATTACGGCTAAAGAGAAAATCAGAGCTTCCAAGAACACCGACCCATCCACCTTATTTTAGAAGATGGAGGAACACCCTGAGAAGGTCACATTGCGCAAACAGCTGGTGGAGCTGAAAAAGTTTTTCAATGAACTCTTGGTTGAACGAGCCGCATATCAACAGCCTGATTACGACAATACTAGACTAGTACACCAGGGGCAAGAACAACATCCCCTCAGTGAGATGCCTCCAGGAAACCCTGACTGTCCTGCCACTGCAGACAGGTTTGAGTCCGGACTGTCCTCCAGGAGACCCGAACTGTCCAACCACTGCTGCCTCGAGGTTTGTGCAGTTGGTCTCTCAACGAGCCACTAGGATTGATTACCATGTTTAAGAACCCTCCAATTCACTCATAGTTATGGATCCCCATAAAGAGAGGGACCTCTGCCTAGATAATCCTATAGCGGTGCTCATAGCCCGCTTGGAGGGATTGGAAACACAACAGGTGGAAATCCCACTTGATGGAAGGCCATATCCTACAATAGTGGATGATATATTAGTCCCTCAAGGTTTTGGTAATCCCACCTTATCCCCCATTAACGGGATGGGGTACCTGCCACATTACCTGGCCAACTTCCATTCGAGGTGTGGTCCCATGTTAGGGACTCCAGTGTAGTAGGAAGCTACCAAGTCCACTATTTTGTTCAAACATTGGAAGGGTCGACATTTGTCTAGTACACCCTCCTCCTACTCGGATCAGTAAGCAGGTGGGAGGACCTTCGCAGGAAATTACTCTACCAATTTAGATCCACCATCCAGAAAACGAGCATCTCGGACATCTTTAAGTGAAAAAAGGCCTGATGAGCGAGTCAGAGACTATTTTGCCCGATGAAAGGGGCTCACATATTCCCTTGACATGCCACTGACTCAGGGGAAATTACTGATGATGTGTGTTAGAAATGTCAAGATGGAGCTGGTTCCCTCTATATTAACCTAGTGAAACCTTGTAGGATTCTGAGACTTCTCCGATAAGGCCTAGTGCCTGGAAGATGCTCTGCAACATGCCAGATAGGCACGCCCGTTTACTCTTGTAATTCCAGCAAGGTGGGATGTTAGAGCTGAACCCACCATAGTGGCCCAAATAGAGGCCCCCGGATTTTAGGAGTTATTATCGGTGTAACCACTACTACAACCTCACAGAGGCCCCCCACCATAGGGATATCCTCAATCCCAACAGCTTCCGGCTTAGAATTAGTAGGTGCCCCTGCAGAATGCACTACCACCCCCTATGCAAGACAACAGGGCCCCGCTTCCTTAAGTGGATCCCCCATCTCCTCATTAGGGTAATGCTCCACGTCACTCATTTTCTGAAAAATTAAACTTTACTTACTCGTTAAATAAGAATAAGGTCACCGACTACTTCTGAAGTGCCTTGGAACAGGGGATTGTGCATTTTACTGAGTGCAGAAGGCTGGAGAAGGAGAACCTCACTTATCGCCCCTAATACTGCATCTATTATCAGATCCTGGGGAACACCCTAAAAAAGTTCTATGAGTTTAATGACTGGCTTCAAGACCTGGTAGGTAACAACATAGTCAGGCTGGGCCCCACCCCCACACTAGCGGCTTGTGTCATCGTAAGGCCACACAGCAGCATCGATAGTGAAGATGAGTGGAAACATGTTTCTAACCATGAATCTAAGAAGTATGATGAATGGATGGCTCACAAAACGGTTGCTCGTTTCCATGGTATCATTTGTGCATGCCTAAAATTTCTGGATAATTCAGAGGTTGTGGCCACAACATTTGAATCATCATCTCAGCCTCCCTCTTCCCAGAAGAGAAAGCATCGGCGGAAAAAGGGAAAGAAATGTGCCCCACCAATGCCATCGTTGTCCCACACTCATGGTGAATTCATGCCCCCTAAGATGGGGATTCTCCCAAGAATATTCCCAGTGATGGATGACTCTTCAATTGACAGTGAAGGTTACTTTTGGTTAATACAGTGGATTTGGTAAATCCCTATGTGCCTTCCGTCGAGGGAGTGTGTCCAGAGAACCTCTCCAACATCCCTAGTCAACACCAACATCAGAGGAGCTGTGACCATATAGGTCATCGAGGTACATCAGTTGGTACCTATAGCCTGGCCGTGCATGCCGCTGAGACGAGACAACATTCCTAGTGTAGAGCTCCGCGCACACAGACTTTTTGTCACGTGTTGTCGGGCCCGCATCCCCCACCATTTTTGCTACTAGATCTGGCAGAGCTTCCTCGACTACTCCGCAACCAGCCTCACCATTATACAGGCTGATATCTGTTTTCTAGAACATATCTAGCAGCTACTCTTTAGGCTTCGACTATCAAGAAGCGATATAATCCCAGCACCAGTCAACCACCGGTCCAGCCGGCAGGGGCTGCCATGCCTCATATCATAGGGTGGCCTCCTACAAGCAGAAGTTTGTTCCAGGTGCAGAAATATGATGTCCTCATGCACCTTAATGGCATCCTAGTGAGGGTTTCTATCCGTGAGGCACTTTACATATCGTCAGATATGCGTGAGTCCCTTGTCGAGGCATTAAGAGGCCCCATCCAGTTTGAGATGGAGATAGCTGCCGCAAAATTATTTCATGGAGAAGCAGTCGAGATCGCCGAATGTGAGGCCATAATTTAATTCTATGGAGAATATAAACGCTCTCCCATAAAGGGGAACATCTTCCCAATGTACATCACCGACCAATTTAATGGTGTGGATGTTCCACCGTTGTCTTGTTGACAGGAGGTCTGCGATTAAACTTATCTCGACGCAGACACTGCAGAATCTAGGGTTATCTGAAGGTGAGCGGACTCCATCCGATTTAAGAATCTAGGGATATGACAGGACAGAGCAGACCCCATTCGGTAAGATCCATTTGAAGACCCAGTTCGGTGGCCTAGTGGCCAACAACGAGTTTATTGTAGTATCCCAGGACATCGCGTACAATGCATTGATGGGCAGGCCATGGCTCCACCTACACATGATAGTTCCATCATTTTATCACAAGTCCCTAACGTACACCCTTAATGTTTGAGTATGCGTACTCCATGATGATGCATATCCTTTTGCCTCTTGTGATGCCCGCTAACTGGACACTGACTATTACAAGAGAAAGGACAATCAGATTCAGGCCAGTGAGTTCAATCCCACTACGGTTGCAACTAACCCCTAGGAAGGTTTGGATGATGCATAAGACTTCTCGATCCATCAATTAGAGGCCATAACCCCAGGCATTGGGTAATGTTTTAATGTCTCTGGTATGAAGGAGAAGCATATTCCTATGTTCAAGTGATGACCGGAAATCACCTCCTACTCCTAAACAAATCAGAATCTGGTGATCCTAGATCCTCCTACTCCCAAAAGGTATCGGGATGTCCGCCCCATGGAAACCACAGTACATGATATGTTTCTTATTTTGATAGGATGGAATTAACTGGCTTAATACAAATCAGAAATATTTCTTTGATATCATCATGTGTGGAACCTTGGGCCGAAGACCAGATGGGATAAGGTCAACAACTTTAATTCCTATGGTGTCAATATCACTAGAATCTCCCAATGTGGTGACCACCGCTGCTCAGGCTGGCACTGGCCTCCCGTCGAAATTTTCCGACCCTAAGGAAGCCTCTCTCACTGGGGATCCCACATCAGAAAGTGGAGAAGAGGGTTTGGAGGATGCTCTCCCCACCTTTTAGGAGGGAGTCTCTTCCACGATCGATGAACTGGTACACGTGAACTATTGATGTGAGGAAGATCTGAGACCCACATTGATCAGTGCCTCCATGTCTCGCAAAGAGAAGCAGCGGTACGTGGACTTCCTTAAACATCAGTGTGGTGTATCTTCCAGTAGCTGTGAGGAGATTCTAGGACTATATCTATAACGACCCATAATTTACAGACATTGTTATTACTTCAAAATTTAATCACACTTATTACAACATATAACAAAACCATAAAAGGGTCTTATAGGTATAGTCCCTTTAGAAACCGGGAAACATAAACAACTGGTTCATAAATCATCTACATTGTTTCCCTTTTATTTTATCATATCTAGAGTCCCTTTTGGCATATCTTACTTAATACCCTTCTTCCTGACCTGGGGAGAAGAAAACATACAAATGGTTGAGATCAAATTCTCAGTAAGGGTAAGAAAAACAAATATCAATCACATCATATTCATAAGAACATATCATTTTGGAATTTTCAACCTGCAAAAAAGATCATAATTTCAAAACATCGGATATATCATAGTAGTGAAATGTAATCCCAATAATCATAACATAAAACATGAAACTTTGTGGCATACACACATAATCATAGATAATTATTTCTTAGTAGTCAAGACTCATTGCCAAGACTATCATAGGGGACAAAGTCCATTTCTGAACCGAGTTCACTCCTCGTTTCAGTCCTATATCACTGAACTAGATTAACCTACCATTCCAGGCATGTCTATCTAATGAGATATAAATATTTACCCAATGCATTGGAGGAGAATATAGGTCCCAGACACTTCATAATGATACCATTCTTATGTGTTTTAGATGATCATAAATCATACATCATAGCATAACCCATGTAATAAAAATGGGGTTCTTAAACATCATGCCATCATAACATAATCCATATACGATAAAAGGACGTTATAAAAATAATTCCATCATAAAATAATAAAATCAATGTAAAAATAGGGATTGAAATGGAACCCTATATTATCATAGATGTAAAATAATTTTGATGGAACAATTGAACTCCATTCTTGAGGAAAATATCCTTTTTTACTTCCAAAACATTTATCCTTTCTTAACATGTGATATAATTTTAAACTAAAACAAGTTGTTTAAAAATAAACATGAAAACTTATAAAGGATGCTTCATGTAAATAATTTTCTAAAAATCCATTCATTCCATATAATTTAAAGAAAAACATTCTTCTCGTACTTTGGCCGGAAAAGTCAAAAAAGCACCTCGTACTAAAAAAAAAGATTCCTTTCATATCATTTAATAAAAACTCACCGAAGGGTAAAATTGGATTTAAAAAATTGTAGGAGGATAGAAATAATATTACATATTGAGGAAACAAGTATGTGGATGATAAATATTCTCCAGTAAATTTTGATGTATAAATAATCTCGGATAAATTGAGATTGCGAGATTTTCCCTTACATTAGGTCTGATTTGCTTCGTACATGTCAGAACCTCCTGTATAATAATTTAAATAATGTTATTGACTTATTCCAGAATTTTACTCATTGTTATGATATCATATATGGTCATATTATTAGCTTCGTATTAGTAATATTTCATTGCTACTTGTTATTCAGGTGTTTATTGCTTTTTGTTCTTATGCGTGTTTTGTCAAATAAATTATTATTCATATTTATAGGTTATACATACCTCATTTCCAGAATTTTATTAGTGTAATATATATCATTTTTATTCATTCAACTCAATTATATAATCATTATGCATTGAATATCATGTAGAACAAGTCACATCACATCGTGGAGACGGCAGACTGTACGTACGCACGAGCGATGATATCGTTCCCATGATCGTGAAATTGTATTAATGTGTATGTATAATATTTGAGAATCAATATAAATTTAAAATAATATTATATAGTCATTCTTTACAACATTATACCCATCCAAGTTTGGTGGTAGTGGAAAACAGATTTCACCACGGCGTGGAAACGATATTCCGTACGTACGCTGACACGGTGATTTTATTTTCTGTAGGATGGATAGAATGTGAAATAGGGTTATTTAATATTTATAATAACATATAAGTATATTAGTGATACTGATGTTATTACTTCATAATGATACAAATAAAGATAAAGTAGTATAAGAATAAATTAAGTTGAACGAATCGGTAACAGACATTACCTCTTATTTAAATCACCTCTTCTTAACCTCCTATAAGGGCACTAAAGATGGTCTTTGAAGAAGACCAGGACCTCTAGGATGTTTCTAGGGAAGTTTAGAATGGAAATGTTCAAATTTTTTTTGAGCTTGAAGGCTCAAATTACTGTAAAGAAGAGATGGATTAGGTTCTGTTTTATAAGGGTGGAGAGGGGCACTTTAAGAAAAACTTAAAATATTGTTTTATAATAAAGTCATATTCGGTTTTTAATAGCTCCAAATTGATTTATTTCAAAGATAAGGTGGGGATAGTTCAAAATCATCTCAGCCAATATATTTTTGACATGTTTTGGTTTCTATTTTAACCTTATCATTTAGATTTAACTCTAAGTTAAATAATTTAACTTTTACCATTTCTTCTTGTTTTCTTACACTATATGGTTAATAAACATACTATAACATGACAAAAGACCGCCAAGTGGTTAATTATTAATATATATAACCTTATCTATGTCATTTTCCAAACCTTAGATTTTTAGAAATAATATACAAATTAATAATATAATATTTTAAAAAAAAACTATTTTATGTAATTTTTTATACTATTTTGTAATTGATTTTTTTGAAACTCATAACAGCATGATTAATTCAAAAAAAGTTAATTTAATCAATAATAATGTGTAATATTAACCTATAAAATAAGTTTAATTTATAAAAAGTCTCAAATTAAATTTATTTGGGTATTTATAATATCAATTATGTTAATGTTTCATTAATACGGTAATTACTGCATCATCATTGTGTCATAAATAAATTAAATTTTTTAAAGACAAAAAATTATAAATAAAATAAAATTATGTAGGAAATGTTTTTATCTTTCTAATCAATTATTATAGTCTAATTTATCTTATATATAACCCTATATTGAAAATGTTTTTTTATTAATCATGGTTTTTAACTCTTTTAACTCTCCATTAGATAAAATAATAATAAATGTCCGAATCTAATCCAGGTGGACCTAAATAGTCATATTTTATTCCTAAGGTTGTTTTTGGTCGAATTAAACTTATCCACAAGAATTAGGACATGTGTTAGGGTAATAATATAAATAACATTTTTACCCTTAATTGCCTTATTTACTTTTAACCGTGGTAAATAAAAGTAAAAAAGTTACTATTCACCAAAAATTATTTTTATCTTATTAAACCACATTTTACTCCATGATATTATCCTTTTCTCTTGTATTTTTGAAATTCCACTCACATAAGCGGTAAAATTATGTTTTATGTAAATTTTTAAACACTCCTAGGAGGTCTGTAAAAGACTGTGAAAAGTTCAATTAAATTTTTATATATAAAAAATTATTATAAAATGACTCTAATGAATTACTTGAACTTATATAGGTATTATGTATCAATTTTGATATAAAATAAATTTAAATAAAATAAATAATTATTTAAACAAAATATCAGGTTTTAAATATTAACCTAGTGTTTTCACTATTCATCAAAAATTGAAAGTTATCAGAAAAATACCAAAAATTCACCCTAGGATAATTTGGATATTCTGAACCGAAAAATGAAGTCCATTTTGAAATATAAAATTTATAAAATTTCAAAAGGTGGGTGTTACTATTCATAACGCTTAGTTTTAATAATATTTTAATATCATATCGGTGTTTAGAAAAACTCGGTATTGCGTACAACGCAAGCTATCGAGGAAGGTCACGATTGAATGTAAATAAATCCATGCTCATGTTGTGTGTAGTTAAAGATTCCTTTTTTGATGTATATAAGACAAAAAATATATTTCTCATAAAAATTTCGGGTGTTACATTCTACCCCCCTTAAAATGAATTTTGCCCTCGAAATTCATCACTTTGTAATAAACAGATGGAGATACCTCTCCCTTATCATATCCTCAAGTTCCCATGTAGCTTCTTCTAATTGTTGGTTCCCCTATAAACCTTTCACCAAGCGAGTGGTCTTCTTCCGTAGGACTTTTTCACTACTATCCAGAATCTCTATTGGCTATTCTTCATAAGAAAGATCTTGCTCCACCGGTACAACTTCTGAGTTGAGTACATGTGAAGGATCAGGTATTTACATTCTCAGGAGAGATACATGGAGCACATCGTGAACCTGATAGAGATTTGGTGGAAGCGCCAATCGGTAATCTACCATCCCAACAAGATCCAGTATTTCTAAAGGACTAATATACCTAGGGCTCAGTTTTCCCTTCTTTCCAAATATCATTACTCTCTTCCAAGGAGATATTTTTAAGAACACTTTATCACCCACTTCAAAATCTAGGTCTTTTCATCGGTTATCGGCAGAACTCTTTTGTCGACTCTCAGCTGCTCTTATGTTTTGTTGAATAGATCAGACCTTTTCTACCATCTCATCAACAAGATCTGGTCTTAATAGCCTTCTTTACCCAACTTCATCCCATCATGTTGGAGTTCGGCATTTCATTCCATATAGAGCTTCACAAGGAGCCATCTGAAAACTGGATTGAAGGATATTATTATAAGAAAATTCCACCATGGTTAAGTGTTGATCCCAACCACATTTTAAATTCATAGAGCAAGCACTTAACATATCATCTATAGTTTGAATTGTTCTCTTAGACTGACTATCTATCTGAGGATGATAAGCAGTGATGAAACTCAACTCTATCTCTAACGTATGCTGATGACATCACCAAAACAACGAGGTAATCCTTAGATCCCGATCAAATAAAATGGAATGTGGTACTCCATGAAATCTTAACAATTCCTTTACATATATCCTGGCAAGATGATCCATAGAGAAATCATGTCTAATAGCAATAAAGTGTGCCGACTTCGTATGACGATCAACTACAACCCAAATAGCATTATTTTCGTTGGATGTTTTAGGAAGTCTGGTGACAATGTCCATAGTGATGTTTTCCCATTTCCATTTGGATATGTGTAATGGTTGTAACATCCCCTTATACTTTTGTCTCTCATCTTTAACTTTCTGACAAACCAAGCATCCAGAGACATATTCAGGAACATCTCTTTTCATTCCACCCTACCAGAATTACTTTTTCAGGTCCCTATACATATTCGCGCTTCCAAGATGAATAGAGAATGAAGAACTATGAGCTTTATCAAATATTTCCTTCTTTTATTCTGGATTGGAGGAACACAAAACTGATTCATGAACCTTATTATCCCATCACAATCAAGGTCAAATTCAGGAACATTTCTCACCTTCTTTTGTAACTGTACATCTCCTTTTTTTGCCTCTTTAATCTTCATATATATAGATGGTTGAGCATTCATTTCATAAAGACATGATTTTCCCCTTCCATTATAATTCCAAGATCCATCCTTTGTAAATCCATAAATATTGGATCTTTTGTGATCCTCATCATAGATAAGCTAGCATGGTCTTGTCGACTTAATTCATATGCCACCTTGTTTGCTTTCCCAGGGTGGTAATGAATTGAACAGTCATAGTCCTTATTCAATTCCAACAAACTTCTTTGGAGCATATTCAGCTCCTTTAGTGTAAAAATATACATTAAACTTTTATGATCAGTATAAATATCACACCTTTCACCATAAATATAATGCCTCCATATTTTTAATGCAATGATTACCGCATCTAACTCCAAATCATGAGTTGGGTAATTTTTCTCATGGATTATCAACTGTCGTGAGGCATAATCTATAACCATATGTTTTTGCATGAGAACACACCCCAACCCCTTCTTGGATGCGTTATTGTAGATCAAAAACCATTCTCCACTATAAGGAAGTGTGAGCACAAGTGCACTGGATAATATTCTTTATAACTCCTTGATATTCTATTCACATTCCTCTATCCAAACAAACTTAACTCCTTTCTGAGTGAACCTGGTGAGTGGGTTCAATAATATTGAAAAATATTTGACAAAATGTTGATAGTATCCAGCCAGAACAAGAGATCTCCGGATCTCAGTTAATGCTATTGGTCTTGGCCATCTTTCAATAACCTCCTTTTTTTGCTGGATCCGCAGATATCCCCTCTTTTGAGATTATGTGACCCAAAAATGAAACTTTTTTAATCCAAAATTCATACTTGGTAAATTTTGCATAATTCTTATCCATTCTTAGGGTCTTCAATACAATTCTCAAGTGATCTTCATGTTCTTCCTTCCTCTTTGAATAGACAAGAATATCGTCTATAAAGGCTACCACAAACTTATCAATATAGTCTCTAAAGACTCTATTCATTAGATCCATGAAGATAGCAGGCGAATTAGTAAGACCAAATGGAATCACTATAAATTCATAGTGTCCATACCTTGTACAAAATGTCGTCTTTGGTATATCCTCCATTTTGACCATTACTTGATGATACCCTGAACGAAGATCAATCTTGGAAAAGTATTGAGCTCCTCGTAGTTGGGAAAATAAGTCATCAATGCATGGGAGGGGATATGTTTTATTGATAGTGATTTCATTAAGTTCTCGATAATCAATGCAGAGTATCATTGATCCATCTTTCTGCTTAACAAAAAGAACAGGTTCTCCCCAAGGTGATGCACTAGGGCGTATGAATCCATTATCAAGATTCTCTTGTAGTTTCTTCTTCAATTCCTCTAACTAAATTGGGGCCATTATATAAGGTGTCTTCGAAATAGGTAAAGCACCCGGTACGAGTTCTATTGAAAACTCAACTTCACGATTTGGTGGAAGACCAGGGAATTCCTCTGGAATGGCATCATCGAACTCTCATACAATGTGAATGTTCTTAATCGTGAGTTTCTATCCAACTATTTGAGATAAATAACCTTAATTTAGTGGAATCAAGACCCATAGGATGGATGAAATTTCCACTAGAATGTTATGTTAATCCTTGCATCGATAGAAGATAATAGATTGATCTGGAATATGAAATGTGACTTCCCTTCTTTGGAAGTGATATGAGCTCCATATAAAGAAATCCAATCCATGTCAATAATCACATCAAATTACACTATAGGAAGGATCACAAGATTTACAGGAAACACATTCCCATAATCTTCAATTGGAGAATAATTGTAAACTTTTGATGCGATTGTTGTTCATTAGGGGTTGTCACACAAAAATCATTATCTAAATACTGAGGTAATTTGGAAATACCCTTAGAAAATTATTCAGAAATAAAAGAGTGGGTGGATCTAGAATCAAATAAAACATTTGATACTTTAGAGTGGATGACAAGTGTACCTTTCACCACTACATTATCATACTCCACTTCACTGATAGAAATTTCATGTGACATTCCATTGTCTTTAGCCTTAAGAGTTTGTTGACGTCGATCATCATAAAAAACCTTGAATTAGGGCATAGATTTGCATAATGAATGATTTCCTTTCACTTGTAACATTGAAGTGTATGAGGTGCACTCTGTGTAGCCTTTTATTTGTTTGCATCACTAGATATCTTCTTCCCTTTATTACTACATTCAAATGCTCGATGACCTTCCTTTTTCACATTTGAAACATTTACTTGTCCCTTTAAGACAACTACCTCCATGTTTCCTTCCATACTTTGTGCATAAGGGGAAAATCGTATTCTTTTCAGGGTGCTCTTTAGATTTTCCTTTGAATTACATTTTCCTCATCATATCAAACGCATATGACTGATGTCTTACTCCAATCTCCATCTCAACCTTGAGAGAAAATCGAACGATTTCCTCATAGCTATTGAAGTCCCTTATGGATAACACCCTTCGAAGACTTGGTTTTAAGTCACTAAAGAATTGGTTGATCTTACTCTCAGGTTGGATAATAATTCTGGAAGCATACCTTGCAAGTCTTGTAAAAGTTTCTTTGTAGGTAACAACAGATTCATCATCCTTTTACTTCAGTTCAAGAAACACATTCTCCATCTTTGTTCGAAGAATACGAGGGAAGTACTTATTGAAAAATAAGTTCCTGAACTCATCCCATTCCATGGATTCAATTTCATCCTTTTTCCTCACATTCTTAATAAGATTCCACCATTGATCAGCTTCACCTTCCAAATGATATACTACAAAGATGAATTTATCATGTTCAGAACATTGAATAACTGAAAATATCTTTTTAGTAGTAGTAATCCATTGTTCAGCAACTAATGGATCAGTAGACTCGCTGAATGAGGGTAGACGCTGCCTCATGAAGGATTCAACAGAATGTTTCTCCTTCCTTTCCTCGTTTGGAAGTCATGCATGATTCATAGCTTGAGAATGTTGTGTGAGCATGGCTACAAGATTATGAATTCCAACACCCATAACGTTTGGTTTCCCAGGGGGACAATCATTGCATTGCCCATCGCATTCCTCATTAATACGGTTCCTTCGTGTTTTATCCATTGACTAAAACCAAGAAGAATAGTGTGAGAAACACTAATTATAATAGGGAAACCACATAATCAAGAATAGAATTTCACACATAAGGTCTTATCATAGCCTGTTCATGGCCATTTCTAAAACACTAAGATAGTGTTCTAGGCTTAGACTTATCCTTAGGGTTCTTACTAAGGCTTTCACATCTTAGTTTACAATGGTTGACTATAACTTTCCTCTGATACCAACTATAACGAACCATAATTTACATACATAGTTATTACCTCAAAATTTAAGCAAACTTATTACAACATATAACAAAACCATGAAAGGACCGTATAGGTATAATATTTTTAGAAACTGGGAAACATAAACAACTAGTTCATAAATCATCTACACTATCTCCCTTTTATTTTATCATATATAGAGTCCCTGGAATATCTTACTTAATACCCTTCTTACTGACCTGGGGAAAAGAAAACATACAAAACGGTGAGCTCAAATGCTCAATAAGGGTAAAAAAAGAAATATCAATCACATCATATTCATAAGAACATATCATTTTGGAAATCTTAACCTGTAAAAGAGATCATAATTTCATAACATGAGATATATCATAGTAGTGAAATATAATCCCAATAATCATAACATAAAACATGAAACATTGTGTCTTACACACATAATCATAGAAAATCATTTCTTAGTATTCAAGACTCATTTCCAAGACTATCTTAGCAGACAAAGTCC
Source organism: Viscum album (assembly GCA_963277665.1). Lineage (NCBI taxonomy): Eukaryota > Viridiplantae > Streptophyta > Magnoliopsida > Santalales > Viscaceae > Viscum > Viscum album. Next base: position 1,251,246,821 of record OY728157.1, on the reverse strand, counting down.
ATTTCTGAACCGAGTTCACTCCTCGTTTCAGTCATGTATCACTGGACCTGATTATCCTCCCATTCCATCAATGTCTATCTCATGAAATATAAATCATTACCCAATGAATTGGAGGGAGATATAGGTCCCACCCATCTCATAATGATACCATTATTATGTGTTCCACATGATCATAAATCATACATCATAGCATAACCCATGTAATAAAAATGGGAATCTTAAACATCATGTCATCATAACATAATCCATATAAGATAAAAGGAAATCATAAAAATAACTCCATCATAACATAATAAAATCAATGTTAAAATAGGGATAGAAACAGAACCCTATATTATCATAGATGGAAAATAAATTTGATAAAACACTTGAACTTCATTCTTGAGAAAAATAACCTTTCTACTTGAAAAACATTTTTTCTTTCTTAAAATTTCATACAATTTTAAACTAAAATATGTTGATTAAAAATAAACATGAAATCTTTTAAAGGAAGCTTCATGGAAATAATTTTCTAAAAATCCATTCTTTCTGTATAAGTTAAAGAAAAACATTCTTTTGGTACTTTGGCCGGAAAAGTCAAAAAAGTTCCTCGTACTAAAAACGACAAAAGATTCATTTCATATCTTTTACTAAAAACTCACCGATGGGTAAAATTGGATTTAAAAAATTTTAGGATGATAGAAATAATATTACATATTGAATGAACATGGATGTGGATGGTAAATATTCCCTAGTAAATTTTGAAGTATAAACAATCTCGGATAAAATGAGATTGCGATATTTTCCCATACCTTAGTTTTGATTTTCTTCGTACGTGTCCGAACCTCCTATATAATGATTTAAATAACATTATTGACTTATTCAATAATCTTAATAATAGTTATGATATCATATATGGTAATATTCTTATCTTCCTATTAGTAATATTTCATTTCTACTTGTTATTCGGGTGTTTATTGCTTTTTGTTCTTATGCGTGATTTGTCTTATAAATTATTATTCTTTTTTTTAGGTTAGAAATACCTCATTTAAATAATTCTATTAGTGTACTAAATATCATTTTTATTCATTAAATTCATTTATATAATCGTTATGAATTGAAGATCATGTAGAATGAGTCGCATCACATCGTGGAGACGGTAGGCCGTACGTACGCACAAGTGATGATATCGTTCCCATGATCGTGAAATTGTATTGAAGTTTATTTATAATATTTAAGAATAAATATCACTTTAAAATAATCATATATAGTTATTCTTTACACCATTATAACCATCCAAGTAAGGTGGAGGTGGAAAACAGCTTACACCACGGTGTGAAGACGGTATTCTATAGGTACGCAGGCGCGGTGATTTCGTTTTCCATTGGATATATAGAAGGTGAAATATGGTTGTTTCATATTTATAATAACATATAAGTATGTGAGTGATACTGATTTTATGAATTCATAATGAAACAACAAAAGATGATGATGTAGAAGAAGAAATAAAGTTGAAAGAATCTGTAATGGACATTACCTCTTCTTTGAAGCGCCTCTTCTTAACCTCCTCTTATGACACTAAATATGGTCTTTGAATAATACCAGGACATCTAAGATGTTTCTAGGGAAGTTGAGAAGGGAAATGGGCATGGTTTGTCTGAGCTTGAAGGCTCAAAGTGGTGTAAAGAGGAGAGGGAGGTGGTTCCCTTTTATAAGGTTGAAGAGGGGCACTTTAGGAAAAACTTAATATATTATTTTATAATAAAGTCATATTCGGTTTTTTATAGCACCAAATTGATTTATTTAGAAGCTATGGTGGGTATGGGTATAAATACTCTCAACCAATATATTGTAGACAACTTTATGTTAATATTTTAACCTTATCATTTACATTTAACTCTAAGTTAAATAATTTAACCTTTACCATGTGTTCTTGTTTTCTTACACTATATGGTTAATAAACTTACTACAACAAGACAAACGAACCCAAATTGGTTCATTTTTAATATATATAACCGTATTTAGGTCATTTAGATGAACCTAATATTTTTATAAATAAAATAAAAATTAATAATATAATATTTGTTTGAAAAACTATTTTATGACAATTTTGACAATATTTTGTAATTTATTCTTGTGAAAATTATAACAGCATGATTAGTTCTAAAAAAGTTTATTAAATCAATAAAAATGTGTGATATTAACCTATAAAATTAGTGTAATTCATAAAAAGTCAAAAATTACATTTATTTTGGTATTTATAATATCAATTATGTTAATATTTCATTAATAAGGTAATTACTCCATCATCATTGTGTCACAAATAAATTAAATTATTTAAAGTCTAAAAATTATAAATAAAAAACCATTATGTTGGATATCCTTTTATCTATCTAATGAATATTTATAGTCTAATTTATGTTATGTATAACTTTATATTAAAAAGTTTTTAGTTATTAAACTTTGTTTTTAACTCTTTTAACTCTTCTTTAAATAAAATAATAATAAATGTCCTAATCTAATCCAAGTGGACCTAAATGGTCATATATTATTCCTAAGGTTTTCTTTGGTCTAATTAAACTTATCCAATAGAATTAGGACATGTATTAGGGTAATAATAATAATACCATTTTTACTATTAATTACCCTATTTACTCTTAACCGTTGTAAATAAAATTCAAAAGTTACTATTCACAAAAAATTATTTTTATCTTATTGAACCACATTTTACTACTTGATATTAACATTTCCTCCTAGATTTTTAATATTCCACTCACAGAAGTGGTAAAATTATGTTTTATGCAAATTTTCAAACTCTCCTTGGATGTGGGTAAAAGACGATGAAATGTTCAATAAAATTTTTATATATCTAAAATTATTATAAAATGAATCTAATGAATTTATTTGAACGTGTATAATTATTATGTATAAATTTTTACCTATAATAAATTTAAATAAAATAAATAATTATTTAAATAAAAAGTCGGTTTTTAAATAGTAACCCATTGTTTTCACTATTCATCAAAAATTGAATGTTTTCAGAAAAATACCAAAAATTCACCCTAGGGTAATTTCAATATACCGAATCGAAAAGTGAAGTCCATTTTGAAATATAATATTTATAAATATTAAAAAAGTGGGTATTAATATTCACAACAGCTAGTTTTAATAATATTTTAATAGCATATCGTTGTTTAGTGAAACTCAGTATTGCGTACAATGGAAGCTATTGAGGAAGGTCATGATTACGTGAAAATAAAGCCAAGCTAGTGTTGTGTGTACTGAAAGAATCCTTAGTTGATGTATATAAAATAAAAACAAAATATTTCTTATAAAAATGCCGGGTGTTACAATATCCTCAGGTAGTCATCCACCGCCTCAGTCTTTTAGAAAATAATCACGGGTTCAAGAAGCCTCCTGGAATGATTCACCATTCTCATGGTTCCATGGTCGAGGCCAATGTTGACAATCTCATTAGAGCCAACATCGACAAGGAGGTCCAGTACCTCAAATGGCAGGCCAAAATTGTACCAATTATGAAGAAGAACGAACAGATCTGAGTTTACATCGACTACCGTGATCTCAACTGCCACTGTCCGGAGGATGATTTTCCCCTTCCTATGACAGAATAGTTGATTTATGCTACAAGTGGTTTTTAGGCCCTCTCCTTAATGAATTAGTACTATGGATATAATCAGATCTGGATGGCCCCCGAGGATGAAGATTCCATAGCATTTAGGGCACCACAAGGTACTTTATATTAACTGGTTATGCCCTACGACCTAAAGAATGCAGGTTCCACCTACTATCCGGTTATGCACTGCATATTCCAGCCAATCCTTAGGAAATTGGTGGAATTCAATGTCAACGATCTGGTGGTCAAATATCATCAAATCCAAAAAAATCTCAAGGACCCTAAGAAAGTGCTCGACCTCCTCTGATCCGGCCACCTGAAGATGAAACCATTGAAATGTGCCTTTGGGGTCACCTATGGGAAGTTCATTGGATTTATTGTCAGGTACTGGGCCATCGAGATCGACCGAGAGAAGATCATGGCCATCATCCACATGCCTCCCCTGAGAAATAGTTGAGTGCTTCGAGGATTCCAAGGCCACTTAGCCTAAATATGGCGATAAAATTCTAATCTAGTATGCATGTGTAAGCCCTTTTCTATGATCATGAAGAGAGGATCCACCTACGAATGGGATGAAGAGTGCCAGACCACGTTTGTGTAAATCAAGAAGTATCTACTCCAACCTCTAGTATTGACGTCACCCATCTCCAAAAAATAGTTGATCCTATACATGATTTCCCTGGAAGAACCTATTGGAGCCCTTCTCACCTAAACAAACAATAAGGGGACATAAAACAAAATCTACTATCTCGATCGTATGCTCATCGATACGAAGACCAGATACTCCCTCATCGAAATAAGGCTATCAAGGGACAAGCATTGGAAGAATTTATTACTTCCCATCCAACCCCCACATACCAGTTTCTGGACCTGGAATTTCCCAATGAGGAAATCCTCTTGGTAGATAATGCCATCCCATATTTGAAAATGAACTTTGATGGTGCATCCTGGAGCCCCACTGGTAGGAGGCTCAATGAACCCGAACTCAATAGACTAGGACTGAGTGTTATCTTTATTACCCTAGCTCAAACCATTATGCCATATTCAATCCTGCATTAATAAGGATGAAACAATAATGAGGGGGAGTATAAGACCCTCATTACTGGCCTCATGCAGGCTATCGAGATCGATGTGCCCCACTTGCATGTGAAAAGGGGATTCTGAACTAGTCATCATGAAAATTAACAGTGACTATATCATCAGAAATCCAGAGCTCATACCATTATTGGAGTCCACTATGTAGGTAATTTCCCAATCCCCATCTCAGCTAGAAGTTACTCTATCCCTCGATCTCATAATAGTCGAGCTGATGCCCTCTAAGGCTAGGCTGCATCGGTTGTAGAACCTGAGCAGGATGATCTGATTATACATGTGTCACATCGGAGATTCATTTCTCCCATAACTCCATATGATGTCGACGACCATCAAGTAAGACATCTTACCGATGGGGCCTCCACGTCAGGACCCCCAGGTTCCTCAGATGTAGTGGTTTATGTTACCCCTGACTGGAGAGCCCCCTTTGTCGAGTATCTCTAAAATGGTTACCTCCCTGCTGAACGGGCCGAGTGCGAGCGAATCTGACGTCGCACGCTGTAGCTTACCCTCTACAGTGGTCCCAGACTTGAGAAGATCTTCTACAAGCATGGGTTCGATGGTTTTCTCCTTTGTTGCATCCATGGAGTTGAGATTTCTCAAGTCATGCAGGAGTTTCATGCCAGTTCCTACAGTGCCCACCAGTCCGGGATGAAGCTGTCTCATTAGATCCAGAGATTGGGGTACTTCTAGTCCTCCATGATCCATTATTGCATCGAGTTTACAATGAGATTTCACTAGTTCCAAATTCATGCTAACTTCATGAATCGGCCTCCATAACCTCTCCACTCTACCAAGTACCCTTGGTTGGTCGTGGTGCGGGGACTCGACGTCCCAGGACCATATCCACCAATGAAAGATCGCCAGTGTAGGTTCATCCTGACCACCACACCTTTCTTTTCTAAGTGTGAAGAAGCAATTCTTCTCAAGGAGATCAATGACCATTCTATCATTGAATTCATGATCTCCAATATCATCTACAAGTTTGGAGACCCTCAAACCATCTTCACGGATAACAACACCAACATCTGAGCTATCGAGCTGAAGAAATTGTAGTCCAAGTAAAACATCCGTTCGAACCATACCTCCCAATATCACGTGCAGACAAAGGGGCAGATCGAGGCATTCAACAAAACCCTATATAACATTTTGCAAAAAATGGTTGGTCAGAATAAGAAGATTTGGCTGGACAATCTCTCCAATGTCCTCTGGGCTTATCAGAAAACGAGTCATAATTCTACCTAGGTGACCCCATATTCCATTATGTATGATGTTAAGGCTGTCTTTCCCATCGAGATCTAGCTGTATTCGTTACCCATAGCAGTTGATGACTAGAAGGTGCCAGATAAGGTAACCAAAAATCATCTAGATAAATTAAAAGCACTTGACGGGAACAAGCTTCATTCCCTGCACTATCTAGAAAGGCACCAGAATATGATTTCTAGAGACTTCAAAATGAATTTTCACCTCTGCTCTTTCCTGTAAGGTGACATGGTATTGGACCTCTGGACACTAATGATCTCTGGCCGGAAACCACCCATGTTGGAGCCCAAATGGTAGAGACCTTTCATAATTTATAGGGTTTAGCCCAATAGAGCATACTCCCAGGTGACCATTGATGGTGAGTGTATAACTCCTATCACCAATGTCAGGTTCCTCAAACAATACTTTGCGAGACCCTGTAGGTCCGGCTTGACCCTGAACTGTCTGGTTATACATGACCCTAAACTGGATGATTGTCTGGCATGACCCTAAAAAGTTTGGTCTAGCATGACGTTAAACTTTTCAGTCCTACATGACTTTAAATTGTGCATCATCCCGCAAGATGTTAAACTGCGCCCTTTTAACTACGTGTGTCTTGATTCCCATCTACATGGGATACATAGGAACTGTCAAGTGTTTCATCTTAAGCCCATTCCAAAACACTTCTCTTAGACTATCCCCCAAGGGTATAGTCTTCTCGAAGGGTCCATTCATGATATGGTGTAGGATTCTCTAGCCCCACTCATGCAATGATTATAATTGCCTCACCATGTTCTCGCTCCCTATTTTTTTCCCTCCCACGTCCTCATCATATGATGCTAAACTACATGGCCTTGAAGAACTACGTATGGATTCATACCCATCCTAATGGGATACATAGGAACGCCCAGACATGTCATCTGCTGGCCCAGCCCAAATGCCTGAATCTATCTTCAGGTTGAAATGTATGGTGTGGTGCAGACTTATTCTCTAATTCACTTCGAGCTTATCTCAATCCCGACATACGATCCACTCCCCGAAGGTGTTCACTTCATTCAAAGGTGGTTACAAATATACTTCACCCACTCCTTTGATTATGACTCCATCATCTTTACCATCCAGAAGGGGCCCCGAATGGAATGGATTCTAGGCCTAAGGGCTCTCCTACCGCTTCTGGCTAACACCCTCGAGGATGTTGAGCAACAAGCCGATACATGTCCCACATTATGAATACGGTCAGCGTTCAATACTCATTTTTTGATCCCATTCCATGTCACTATAAGGACGTTGTGTTTTGAACTTGGTCAACATCTATCCATTGTCATCAGGGCCACCCCAAGATGTCCCAATATTGAGTGCAGTGGTTCATTCTTATCCATTTTATATCCAAGTGACGAAATCCTTTTGGGAGATGCCAGCTGTTAGACCCCTATATGAAAAAGATAGTCATGTCCGAATCCTTTTTTCCCACACCAAGCATTGCTCACGTGGGATTAAGAGATATGGTGAGTCGGTAAGCACACAGGAGGTCATATGGATACCATTGGTTGGGACAACCAGCCTCGGGCCCCTTGGCCTTTTACAGCCCCCAGCCCGAGTTCTCATTCAGGGTCATGTGGTGTGGAGAAGGCTTATGTCCTCATTCACGTCAGGTTACTCGATGTGCCATACGCATCCCCATATGATATATCTTCTCCAAACTCATCCTCATTGCAAGATGTTAAACTGAAAACTGGTCGGGACTCTCCATTTGAGGACCAGCCTTAAGCCCCTTGGCATTTTTGGGCCCCTGGCCCAGGTTCTCACTTTGGGTTTTATAGTGTTGTATGGGATTATGTACCCATTCACGTCAGGCTACTCACCACACCGTACAACACATGTATGTTGGGTATCTTACCCATCATCATCCTTACCGCAAGATGTTAAACTGCATGACATCCTCAAGAACTATGTGTGGATTTATTCCCATCCTCATGGGATACTTAGGACCACCCGAACGTCTAGACATCATGTCCATCCCCATCTCTTAAAAATATCCCTCTCATCTTTCCCCCTTGGCCTGCATTTTCCCAGGGAGAGAGGTATGTGGTGTGGTATGGGATTATGTCCTAATTCTCATAGGGTTTTGTAACAACCATGCCATCTACCTCATCCTGAGTGTTTTCAATCCCCTTGTGCTACAATCGTCTTTTCAAATCATCCTCTCTCATGATATGCCCCCCCTCCCAATTATCTTCTGAAATTCACTAATGTGCCCAAGGGTACGCTGGTTTGGCACCTGTAATGTCGGATTCTTCCCAGACATACATTCACCCATTTCTCATGATTCATGTTCCCCTTCATTAGGGCTTCCATCACATTTAACATCCAATGGTACCCCCTTATGTAATGTATTCTAGGCCTACGGGATCTCCTACAATTATGGTCCAACATCCTTTAGGGGTTTAGGCAACAGATCGATACAAGTACCACGTTGCGAATGTGGTCATCGGTCGACACCTGCATGTTTGCCCCCAATTCAAGATAATGCGATACAAATACTGTGTTTCGAACAAGGTCAACAGTTATCATCCATCATCACTCCAACCCCATTAATCCCAAAATTTCAGTTACATGATTCACACAATTCTCTACCTCATCATATCCAAGTAAAATTTTGAGACTCTTTGTACTATTCCTCAATGTGCATCCACACATTAGGTGGAAAGAATCCGCGATAAGGTAATCATTTAGGGCTCCACTGATTTCCCCTTTACATGTATTTCACTTATTGTTAATACCTTATCCGCCCTTGTTTCCTACACCATGTTTGACACAAGTAGGCTTATAGATTGTGTTATGGTCCATCTTTACTTTGGATAATCCTGCTTCTCTATGGACCATGGTCTAAGACCTTAAACTAAGATCATTTTGTATTGTACCTTTGCAAGAACTACGTACAGCTTGATTACCAACATCATGGGATACGTAGGAACACCCAGGCATCTTGTCTTTGTGTCCAGCTTAACTGAGATCCAGCCTCTCATACTTCCTACCATCTTACCTCTTTTTGGCCACTTGTCTCAAGGTTTATTTCTTGGAATTGGGCATGGTGTGTTATGGGATCATGTCCTCATTCACGACGGGTGATCTTTATTACACCACACACATTCCCTCCTTCTTGACTCATTTCTAATATGTTTGTGTCGCATGATGTTAAAATGTGTTGTTTTTCCTATCACGTGACCTTATACTCAGACAATATCGTCCTGGCCGCATGATGAAAAATGACACCACATTGCGATGTCCTTGATCAAGGTACATCATGTATGGTATCGGTCAAACACCATACCATTTGTCAGTGACTTTAGTTGGCTTGAATATTGTGGCGATGTCGAGACTTTATATCCCTAGGCTTGTCTCTTCACAAAAAAACATCTGTTCACCCTAAAGGACAAACAAGATTTATCAAATTCCGCTTCTTTTAGTGCATGGGCCATACTTGCACACCCTTTTATCCCTGGAACCGGTACCTCACCGTCCCATCCCTTAGAACTATGTATGGATTCATTCTCATTATCATGAGATATATAGGAATACCCGGGTAAATCCCCCCATAGGCCCAACCAAACTTTCATGTTCTTTCCATTGACCTAAACAATTCCCCAAGGAACACATGGTAATATGGAATTATGTCCTAATTCATGTCGGGTTTCAAAATAACCTTACCATGTTTACCCTATATCCCCTATCAATCCTTTGTATAAGCTCTATGACCATAAAATAAGACCACTATGTTTCCTTGCCAAAATATGTTAAAATGATGGACATCTTCTAGAACTACATATGGAATGATTCCTATCCTCGTGGGAACCATTGAGATGCCCAGACATTTCACTTCAGGTGCAGCCCCAGGAATCCTAAATCATGTTCCTCCTGCATTCTGGCCACCATGACTGACACCTTATGGGGAACCATGTAACTACATCTCTACCCTGAAAAAGTTTGGATGCCCCACAATGTCATTGGGAAGCGACGAATCCCTCCGCAGAGAGGTCCTGTCTAAAAGTAGGAATGATCCATGATCAGACCGATTCCCCCATATAATGTGCTTCCAACACGATGGCGTAATGTCAATAGTGTTAGATTCTATTTGACCAAACCATAACTCTACATTATACGCTTTTCATGCCCCTTATTCGGACCCTCATCCTCTTTCACATCTAAGGGAACCCCCTAATAGTATGGACGATCGGCCTGTAGCCCACCTATTGTTTTGGGCCAATGTTCTAGAAGGCTAATGGATGAAATTTTGAGTCAGGCGCCGTGTCTCAAATATGGTCAGTGGTCGGCCCCCATTTTCTATCCCCATTCTTGGATAACACAACAAGGAAACTGTTTTTCGAATGTGGTCAATAGTTACTCTTTATTTTCATAGCACTCTTGTTGTGTTCCGAATCATGGGTATTGTGATTCCCACCTTCCATTCCAATCTATTCGGATTTATTCCAATGCCCCTAGTGTTACTCCGTTCATGCACAATAGAACATCCGAAAAACTGTAATTCTATAGTTATGATAACTTCATTCTCCAATCAGGTTTCTCATTTCTCTTTTAGGGAATCTAAATTGGTCATTCGAACCTCGAGTGCCAGATGCATGGTTGAAACTCTTACATTTAAAAGAAGTAATAGTACAAACATCCTTTTTTTCTCAAATCGGGTACGACCCACGTGATATTAATAATGGATTTAAATTTGTTTCATGATGGTAGTTGAATATATTTAACCAAATGAACATGTAACTGAATCTATCCCTACACCTAACCATACATGCAATTTAAAACAAAAGGTAGTAAGGAGAAATGATTTTATGAGTTCAGCCAAAACATGGCTCTTAAGGGTTAGCTTCATGGATGGATCACTCCAGTGCCACCAACCTTTGGTTGGTGGCCTCCAGGACTGTGTCTCGCCCCTTGAGGACTCTCTCTTCGGCAGTGGTTGTACATCGTAGTCCACTGACCCTAGCTCGTGCATGCACATGTTCATCTTGAAGAATATTTATTTGGTGACCTCCACCACTAGTTTCTCTTGGGTGTCTTCCAGCTGGGGCCTCAACTTCTCCTCATGCTCAGAATAGTTTTCAATGAATATCTCATTTTTCTTCACATATTCTTCAAGGCGTCAGACCACTTGTTCTACTTTGATTAGCATTTGGGTACTCCCTGACTCCTCTCGACATTGGGCAACGTCAGAGCATCGGTGGCTCTGGCACAACTTCTTGGCCATGTAGTCATGAACCGTTGAATGAAGGGGTTGAGTACCCACCCCTCCATCACAGATAAAGTACATCCATATTTGGAGCGATCCCATCTGTTTTAGCCATTATGTCTAGGGATGACCGAGAAAGCACTTTATACACTTGCACCCTTTGTGTCGCGTCATCCAGCTCTCTTCGTCCACCACCGAATCAGAATCATCAATATCCTTGGAATCCATCTGCTAATAGTTGTGGAAATATGACAACAGTCAAGAAGTAGGGTCCGATTCGAGTGTTTCTACCAAGGGGTTAGGTTCTTCAATGCCAGGGCAACCATCCTCTCCAGCCTCAGTCTCGGTAGCTCCCTCACTGAATTCCGGCCCTGACCCGAATTGAGTAAATCTGATTTCCACCACTCTCTACTCACCAGGTGCCAAAGCCGACTATGTTTGAGAAGTGTGTCATGAATGGGAAGACACATTTTTAGTTGAATAAAATGCGGATGACCCGGGTTCGATAGCTCGATGAGCCTCCAAGGCTGTGATTACTGCACAAACAATGAACACCCTGAACAAATGAGATCTTCAAAGGTGAATACCAGAATTTAAGTAATGAACATCAAAGAGCCAAACTAATTATCCCCCAGTGTTCTAGCCACTACATGAGCTGCCATTATAGGTGATCCCTCATCGCTCGTTAGATCAATAATGGGTGTTGGCTCCCCACCTCGTTCTACAGGTGGCTCTTCTCTTTCTAATGGATACCCTTGGTCGGCGCCCAATTTCTCATAAACAAGATAAGGATATATGATTGATGGATTCAACAAAATTGAGAGGGGATGGGATAGACAAGTGCTGAGACATACCTCAAGTAGCTCAGTTATATCTACATTAGAGCCGACGATCTCACCACTCTCTCGAGGACTCCTTTGGGGGGATTCCCCATGAGACCCTCCACCATCAGGCTCCTCTTCCTCTTCACCGCATCATTAACCTTTTCCTTCTTCCTCCTCTCCCGTCTCACCACCCTTCGACTCATCGTCTCTGTCGTCATCCTATAACAGCATATTTTTTGGATCATGTGCCTGGCCAAGCATCCTTTCACCAAGAATGATAGATCCTCGCACCGACCCCATTGGAATGCATACACATACATCTCCATCAGATACACATGACAATAGTGAATTTTAACAATACCAATAATTGAATTGAGTCCAAACACAGGTATCTTGATTCCATCACGCACTATCATTTTCCAAAGAGATTCAGTACTCATCGACTGTTCCAGGGTCATCCAGGATGACCATAGTGCTAGGAATATTGCGTCACTGGAAGGTTGAAGAGGATACCTTATTTGCTTCCAATGATGTTCCATGTCCACTTCATGATCTCTTCTCCCCCTAGGTGATGAGGGAATGACCACGCCATGCAACATCCCCACCACTAAAGTCCCATCCTGGGCGGGCCCGGTAGCCCAATGTTCTTCTGACCTTTGTTCCCAGAAAACACCCTGCCTTCTCTCTCACCACCTAGGTTCTACACTGGCTACCTTGAGTTTTAGAACTCACTTTCACAAAATCCCCTTAGGGTACTCTCTAGCCAAATGTTCTGAATATTTAGTTGAGTGTCCAGCGTCATGTCTAGTGGGGGGGAAGGTAATGACGTCGCTTGTTCCCTGGGTTGTGAACATCGGCCACATTTGGCAAAGAACGCATGGGTGCCTCTCTTCCCGAACATCTTTTTACACCTTCTTCGGCATCCATCGGAGGTAGCTGAACTGCCTTTAAAACCTCTATGGAACATACGTCTCATAATAGATCTTCCCATCAATCCGGGCCATGAGCACTCCACCTCTGATGCTCTAGAAGTATTCCCTTTGCTCTAGTGAGCCTTGCTCGTTATCTATCATCTGTCCATTCGGTGTGGGGATTGGGCTGAAAGTGATGTTGGCATGATTTCTAATTCTGATCCTTACTCCCTCCTCATTGAACGTCAATGGAATGACAGAGAAAAAGTTCAGTAAAGATGGTCACTGGCCATTAACTGCACGACAAATGTCATTCAGAATGGTATAACTACCACAATGAGCCGCAACCATACCATAAATGATTTTGACAGGACCGTAGATCCTCCTTGGTGACCACCTATCAAAATTTGCCCCTAAAAGGCATACAGAGAAGCCAACATGGGGACTCTCATGTTGAATCATTGATTAGAATCCATGATTTCATCCATCACTAGGGTCGCTAGACGAACTCCCATCCTTGCATCCCTCACTAGTAATTTCTACCCACCCAGAAATGTGGCATGAAATCCAGCATACCAAACCTTCAGGTCTCAACTCTCGTCTATGTTGAAGCCCCATGACTGATAGTCCCCCACCTCCATGATCCTCTAGTATGATATGATTTTTCTCCTTTGTGTCATGGTCGGACACCGTCTCCCTAACCCCAACATCTTGACATCTGGATATTTTTGTAGGATCAAGCTAAACCATTTCATGTAATTGACGTATTTCAAAAAAATCCTTGACCCCCTAGCCTCTCCTTAGCCAGCTCCAACAGGTGCCATGTCAGCATAGGAGTTCATGAACTGGCTCCCCATATGTTCCTTGTCGAGAGGAATTCATCATACTGTTTCCCATCCAAAGGGATTCCCTCGATGTAATGAATGACCAAGATGCTAATGCCGACTTCCCTAGGGTGAAGATGAAAGGTATTTTTATCGGGGGACCATCATGTAAAAAACTCTGGCCCAAACTCATGCTGGTGATAGAAGTGAAACTGCGACGTCCACACTGCCTCAAATAAACCAATGTGCCACAGTTCGGCACCGAACTGGTCACACATCTGGCATACCCAATATGCCCAGGCCCACCCATAGGTGAAATTTACCCCAGACTGCAGATCCCAATCATGGAGCCAGCCTTTGGTCTCCTCAGTAACACTCTGACGAACGGAACATGCATAAACGACTGGAGAGTTTTTCCGCGACACTGTCACTCTCCGAAATGGTTCTGGACCTGGGATTTAGGATGTCAATGTCTATATTACTAGTTTCTCTAGAAGTATGACTATTTTAAGTGATATTATACCGAGGTAGGTCATCCTCACGGTCACCCATGATAGTGGTGTGTCAAATTCATATCTTGACACGGGTACCTCCTCCCAAATACCGAAGTCCCATATCGGTATGTTGGAAGATAGTGCATACTTTTTCATGGTGGGTCAAAATGTGGAAATGAGTAGGGTTACTGGATACGACCCTTCGAGCGCCATAAACCTTAGAGTTGGTGAACATCTTAGCCCTTCGAGTAGCGAATACAACTTCTCCCTCAACGCCAGCCCGTTTGGAAGCCATCTCCTACCTATAAGTTTTTAAGAAATCACTGTTTAAAAGCAGTGAATGGGGTGAAAAATTAGCAGATGGCACCAAAAAATAGAGGTTGGAGCGAAATATTGGTATTTGGTGTGAAAAATCCAAGGTTTGCGCATAAATTATGGCTGACCTCGGCGAATTCTACACAACCAAAAAATTCTTCATGCAGGGTGGAGGAAATTTTTCCCGCACAAGAGCTCTGTGTTATCGCGCGAGAAAATCCGTAAGGAATGCGGGACCCGCAGGTCTTTTATACACCCAAGTATGGCTTTTCGAACGTGCACGAAAAGAAGATTGTGCACTTCAGATCGGTTTTACGCGCCACTCCTATTTTCAGTGCGCAAAGGCCCCAAGGAGTCTTGTGTCTCGGCTTTTCCCTTGGAATTAGTCCTTTGCTTCCCCTTCCTGATCTGATTCCAAGGGGGGGGGGGATTTATGACACCAAAAAACACTCATGGGATAAAGCAGGTTGGGTCGGGAAAGAGAAAACACATATTTGACACTGGAGCTCCATTCTCTGCGGCCGACGCCGGCGTGAAACATTTCACGTAGGCCTATTTTCCATGGGGATCCGCAACCCTTGAGCACCTATAAATAGAAGGTCACCCCTTATACTTTCGGGCTAAAGAATCTAAACTATCTCCCCTGTGCGATATACCTCTCTCGTGCACACAAAAAGATGTCTCTCAAGTACTAATTTTTTCGTGCCAAGTCGCCCAGGGGATCGCCTTTGCGTGTGACCACTCGGGATTGATCCTTGCACAAATCGTATCGATCCCCTACCCCAACGTGCAATTCTTTCTAATTGCATGTGATCGGTTCTTTAGCGTGCAATTCTTTTTGCACGCTACTCTGACCGTTTTTCACATGCAATTACTTTTGCACGTCGACCATACCATTTTCGCGCGGGCACCTAAATTACACACCATCTCCTCTTTTTTCACCCAAACAACACTATTTCAGGCTGTATCTCCCTCTTTTCATGCCCTCCACTCATTTGCACATCATGCCTCCCCTTTTCACGCAACAGTCCCTTTTGCACGCAAGCCTCCCGCCTGGTGCTCCCATGATGTCCCTCTTTCGGGCATCATTTTCGGGTGCCTCCCACGCCCAAAGAACCTTTTCCATATACTCATTTCCAATTCAACCACATAGGTTCTCATGAAGTAACTTCAATGTCCCCTAGGCGATATCTCCCGTTACATTGCTACGCCTCTTGATTCTTCGCATAAGCATGAAAACAGTTATTGCTTTTCTGCATAACAATGCTAACGTAGACCCCCCAATGGTTCTCTCCATGACACCGCCATGCTATGGCGTTTCCTGTCCTCTAACTTTACTATGGTGAAGAGGTTTCCAGTTATGTATGTTCTAATGGTGCGAAGAAAACCCGCCTCATCTGAGTTGCATGATGTTAATCTACCAAGGACCATCATCCTCAGCACATGATGTTAAACGGTGACGTCCCCCCATGCATCTTACACGGGGAAAGGGTAACCACTCTTGTGTAAGCCCATACATTTTCATTTAAGAGGTAGTACCCCTATTCCTCACTTCTTTTACAGTGCCAATGGATGGAAAAGGGCATGGTGGGGAACAATTCTCCTCCTTTATTCGGTACAAAATCCCTCTCTCGCTAGGCTTTGTCGCCACCGGGCCTCTATCCTGAAGTATGTCCCATCCCCTTCGGGCTTCCAACAAAACATAAGCCCATATTTCCTCTTGGGTATGCGATCACATATAAGACACACTCCCTATCCCATAAATGCACCTTTCGCGATGTGATCGTAAGGTCTTTGCACCCTCTTGCTTCTAACACAGAGCATGACTCACGTGGGCTTAGAGTAAGAATCAACCATGACATCCTCTCTGGTAATCCAAGAGTTTACGCCCCAAAAATCCTATTTTGAACTATGATGATGTTGATCCATGCCATGGAACGGTACGTAAGAAGCCTCCCTGGGGTTCAACCCAACAACCATTGGTCCCGACCTCTTTCCCCTAAGTGCACTAATTCCACCCTCCCGAACTACATGGACATTGATCCATGCCAAGGCAAGGTACATAGGAAGCCTCCTTGAGGTTCAATCCCACCACCACGGTTGTTCTGACCATCTTAACATCATTTCTCCGACACATTGTGAAACCTACAGTGTAAGCCCCACACAACCATTCCGAACTACATGGACATAGATCCATTCCAAGGCATGATATATAAGAAGACTCCATGATATTCAAGACCAACAACCATTGGTCCTGACCACATTCACGTCGGTGCACCAATTCCTCCACCCCGATCTACATGGACATTGATCCTTGCGAAGGAAAGTTACATAGCAAGCCCCCTGAGATTCAATCCCACCACCCCGGTCTTTCTGACCATCTTCACGTCGGTTCACCAACACCCTGGTCAACCTAGAGTATAATCCCCACACTATCTGAATAACAAGGACATTGACCCTTTCCCAAACATGGTATGTAGAAAGCCTCCGTGAGGTTCAAGTCCAATATTCGGATGCTCCGACCATCTTCATGTCGGTTCTCCCCCATCCCTCATGACGTTAAACTATGAGCCCCAATCAGCAGTAAGCCATTTTTCCCTAGTTAGTGGTAAGTCGTTCCACACAATCCTACCATGAATTATGTGGAACTTGATCCTTAACAATGCAGGGTATATAAGAAGCCTCCATGAGGTTCAAGCCCACCATCCACCTAGACCCCAGGTCCTTATTCACATCGGTTCACCGGCTACTGCCTCGTACCCGAACTATGTGAACATTGATCCTTTTAAGTCAGAGTACGTAGGAAGACTCCTTGTGGTTAAATCCCAACAACCAATGTTCCTGGCCATTTCATGTCGGTCCAACCCTGTCATGCATGATGTTAAACTATATTCGACATTTGATTTCCTATTTAGAAGCAAGCCATTGTCACTCCATTCAAGGGTAACCTGTTGACATTCTTATCCAGCGGTAAGCCGTTCTGACCCCACCCAGCTGCAGGACATTGAAATCCCCAATCGGAGGTAATCTGTCATCAGATGATCTACGTGGACTTTTATTCCAAACCACGAGGATACGTTGGAAGCCACGTCAAGGTTCAAGCCCAAAACCATCATCATCCTCATGCCGGTTCCATCACATTAGCCATCCACTTCATTCAACTGCGCCATCATCCATCATGATTCTTACCCGGGAAACAACATCCATGTCGGATCATGGAACCTCATTCCCCATTCCCATCAATAGTAACCTAGAAGTCAACCACACATTGGCCCCAACATCATTATTCCTCCGGGGGTTTCACCCATCTTATCCACTCTAGTTAGTGTTCTGATCTATTTCATCTGTCTCCATTGGAGGATAAATTTGCGGAATACCCTTTGTTAAACATGGTAATCTGAGGAAAACCTCAGATACATTCCCATGGAATATAATTCCCCACATTCATCATACGATGTCTCGGGCTTCTGCGCCCCTGAGAATCCATATAATATGGGATATAAGAAAAAAGTGATAGTGTCCCAATGCCTAGAGAATCCAGTGATGCCCAACGTGACTACTCCCCTGACTGAAGTTTGCTGCCCTGACCAGACCCCATGGAATGTCTTGATAGAAGCAGTGTAATTAACTGGTGTCCATGAAGATATAGGCCTAGTAAGAGTTTCACGAACAACATATTATATAGAAAAGAGAGACCTATACCAGGTGAAGTGTTCCGGGGAGGAATCCACTGATGGAAGAAACAACATCCCATCATCCCGTTTCAATCATGAAGCAAACACACCCAAATAAGTGACAGATGTCTCCCACCATTGGAAAGTGGGAATGCTAGTAAATAGACAATTCCACTATCCCCACCAAAAAAGTCAAACACCCCCCCCCGAAAAAAGTGTTAGAAACAGAGCAAATGGAATCTCTTGTTTGGATCAAGAGGCATCCTATGTTTGGAAAATAGGGTCTACTATAGTTTATAGTAATGTAGAAGGGACTATTCACATCATATTCTTGGAGTATAAGGCATCTATCGTATAGATCAAGATGCATCCTTTTTTTGGCACATAGTGTGCACAATAGTTTATAGTCATGTAGAGAAGATTGTTCACATCTTATTCTTAGAACATAAAGCATTTTTCATATAAAGAGAGGCATAAAATGTTTGGAAAATAGGGTGTACTACATTTTATAGTCATGTAGAGAGGATTGTTGGCATATCATTCTTGGAGCATAAGAAATCAATTATATTGAGTAATAGGCATCCTATGTTTTCCATATAGAGATTATTAGAATTTAAATTTTTATAGATAGGACTATTGGGAATAACGTGCCTAGAAATGGATGGTTTTGGGACTTTTGCAAGGGTGTCTCTTTCTGGTTCAACCTGGAAGATGAGCCAAGTGATGGGGGTTGAATGTTTTATTTGAGGAATGGTTCGACTCAAGGTACTCGGGGAATTGATGATGAGAATCTCAACTCACGACATGTGAAACAAACCAAGAGGATTATGTCAACTCAAGGTATTTGATGGTGTGCAGAGGAAGATATCAAATCATCGTAATCCATAGGTGGAAGGTGGGTGTGAATAAAGGCATAATGGAATATCCCGACGTCCCGACCCAAAAAGTTCACAGAACGACTCTCACGGAGAAAATGCCTCTTCAAGAGAAAAGTTCTCTCATGGAGCAAATGGATCGCAGAGTAGCTCCATGAAGGAAGCTTCTCATGGAGCATGGATGTAACTCCCTGAACCTAGTTACCCAGAGTCAGTGCATTATTACATAAACATATCATGATACAAAGAAATCTTGTCCCTAAAGACCGATCTGTTTAGTAGCCTTGGAAATACTACATACATTCATAAGTTTTACATTACATTATAAAATGAAAAACTACAACAAAATTATTACCATAGATCACACAAATATTCTATCATAATATCCCTATTGGTCATTCATAAAATACTTCTTCACGTCCTAGAAAAAATAAAACATAGAAAGGGGCGAGCTCAGATGCACAATAAGGATAACAATATTGAGAAAACGTTCATAAATAACCATAAAAATTTAATACAATGTATAAGACTAAAACAAAATCATTTTAAACTTTAATTTTATCATAATATTGAAAAGATAAAATAAAATAATTACATTTACTTGCTCACATAGATATTCATCTAGTGAAATAATCACATGCAATATCAATAGCAACTTTCATAATGATGTAATGCATAATGCCAGAATTTCATAACCACATAGTCAAGGCCTTGTGCCGAGACTAAAAATAAAATTTTGTCAAGGCCATGTTCCAAGAAACTAGGTTGTCTCATGAGACCTACCGATGCATCAAGAAGCTATAGTGGGCCCCATCCGTCACTTACAAAGTCCAATGCATTTCTAATATGAAAAGGTTTAAACTTAACATAAACATTCGTATTAAAAATGGCATGAGAAATTTCAATACATAATCCATAAACCATGAATGGTATGAAATATCACATCTACAGTCAAACATATCACAAAACCTTCAATACAATATGGATTTATTTTATCATAATAAATAAACTTCGAACAAAATTAAAATCCATCATATGATGTTGACATAGATGAAATCAAAAATCATTTTAGAGAAATATATCTTTATATTTTGAAATCATTTAAAGGTCATGTAATTATAACAGATAAATTTTTTATTTTAAAATATTTTCATAAGATTTTAAGGGATTCTTCGATGATATTATAACGGCATAAAATATCAGCACCCGCGGTATATGTTAAAAAAAACATTCTTACCTTAAATTTGTTGAAAATGTCATAATGTACCTTGTTTGGAAAATGATGAAACGATTCCCTTATAAACATCATGAAAAAGTCAAACAAGGGTATAAATGTCTTTAACCCATAGTATAGTTAATCTTAAAAATGTTTTGGAATACATTTTTAAGAAACATGGATTTGGATGAAAAAGATGTTCCAGTAGATACTTATGTAAAAACAACCTTGGATAATAAAGAGAGAGTGAAATTAAACCATACATTGTTATTTTCCTTATTCAATGGCAGGTTAACCTCCTGTATTATGGTGAAATAATTGTTATTAAATTATACTAGAATCATATACATTATTATGATATCATATATTATCATTTAACAATGCTTTGTTAATAATATATTACTATAATCGTCGTTTCGGGTGTTAACTGATTCATTTTCCTTAAAAGTTTTGTTATGTATGAAATGTTTGTTATGGATAAAATTTATCTTATTCATATTAATAATGATATTATGTCTGGAAACATTATTTTTAATCATCTAATAAAAATTATTCTTGAATGGATAATATGGGGAATAAATCTCACAGCATTCATGGAGACGGTAATCAATACGTACGCACGAGCGACGATATCATTCTTTCAATATTAGAATAATATATAATTGGATGGTATATAAAAAATAAAGAATCATTACCATGTTATATTTATTATTTACATCAATTAAGAATCATTGTTATACACATCTAAATAATAGTGTATTGAATAATAATTACACCACGATGTGGAGACGGTAAGTCGTACACATGCACGTATGGTGACATGACATTCAATGAATGGATAGAATAACGAATTTGGTTGTACCATATATATAATAACATCACAGTATATATAAGATAATGAATTTATTATTTTATAAAGGAAACACCAAATAAATAGTAAGTGGAAGATGAAAGGAACTTGAAAGAGGTGATGAAATATTTTCCTCTTCTTCGGGTTCATCATTTTGATTTGATCAAAAGGCCTCTTTAACTTGGGTTTTTTGACTAAAATAACACCTCCAGGATGAAGGGAGAATAGTTGAGATGGTATTTGGGAAGCTTATGGACGAGCCAAATGGCATTGAAGGTGTAAATTTGAGAGAAGGTTGAGTGCCCTTTTATAAGAGGGGTGAGGGGCACCTTAGGTAAAGCTAGAAATATTATTTTATAGTAAAATAATATTCGGTTTCTAGTGGATCTAAAATAATTTATTTAAATTTAATGGGGGGGGGGGGATGGGTCAAAAGTCACTCATCCAATAGGTTTTATACTTTTTTGGGTCAGTATATTAACTTTATGGTTTATATTTAACTCTTAGATAAATAGTTTGACATTTACCATATCTATTTGTATTTTTATATTATATGGTAAATAAACATACTATATACTTTGAAAAGAACCCCAAGTGGTTCATTAATGATACAAATATCATTATATAAGTACTTTGGCCATAACATATATTTTTAGGAATAAAATATCAATTAACAATATAATTTTTGTATTAAAAACTCTTTTATGTCAATTTTGACAGTATTGGGTATTTTGTTTTTACTAAATTTATAACAGCATTATTACTTCGAAAACAACTTATCCAACCAACCCTACAATGTCATATTAAAATATAAAATTAGTGGAATTCCTAAAAAGTATCAAATTAAATTTATTTGGATATTTATATTTACAATTATTTTAATATATCATTAATTATGTAATTACTGCATCATCATTGTGTCATTTATAAATTAAATTATTTAACGTCTAGAAAATGTAAAAAAATACCATTATGTATTAAATTATTTAGCATTAAAATTAATATTTATAGTCGAATTTATCTTATATATAAATATATATTAAAAATGATTTAGTTATTAAACATTGATTTTAACTCTTTTAACACTTCTTTGAATTAAATAATAATAAATGTTTTAATCTTATAAAAGTGGAACATAAAGGTTCATATTATATTCCTAGGGTTGTTTTTGGTCTACTTTACTTATACAATAGAAATAGGACATGTGTTAGGGTAATAATAATACCATTTTTACCCTTAAATACCCTATTTACTTTTAACTGTGGCAAATAAAAGTAAAAAAGTTACTATTCACCAAAAAATAATTTTCATCATATTGAACCACATTTTTCATACTGATATAAATAGTTTCTCCTAGATTTATGAAATTCCACTCACATAAGCGGTAAATTTATGTTTTATGTGAATTTACAAAATTCACTTAGGAGGTGGGTAAAAGACGGTGAAAAGTTCAATAAAATTTTTATATATCTAAATTTATTATAAACTAACTCAAATGAATTAAATTGAACATATATATTTATTATGTATTTATTTTGACCTAAAATAAATTTAAAAAAATAAAAAATTATTTAAATAAAAAATTTGTTTTAAAATATAAATCAGTGTATTTCACTATTCATCAAAATTTGACTGTTTTTAGAAAAATTCCAAAAAATCACACTTAGATTATTTCGATATTTCGTATCCATAAATGAAGTCCATTATGAATGATAAAATTTTTAAAATTTCAAAAAGTGGGTATTACTATTCATAACGGCTAGTTTGATTGGTTGCGGTTTGTTAGAACTCGAAGTTGCATACAACACATGCTATTGTATTATTCAAAGAAAAGCGTATCGGGGAAGCATGGGGTGTTACATTATCTCTCCTTCAATTAATTCCACCCTGAGAAATTATAGTGTATTACTGCATTAAAAGACTCGGGTGGTTCTTCATAATAAGTTCCTTGGGATCCCATGTTGCCACTTCCATCTTATGGTTTCTCTATAGAAATTTTAACAGACGAGTCGTCCGGTTCCTCATAACATGTTCTCTTATATCAAGAATCTAGATAGGCTCTTCCAAATAAGACAGATCGGGTTCCAATTATAATTCCTAATAGGTGAGTACATGCATTGAGTCAGTAATTTATTTTCTCTACAATGATACGTGGAATACATCGTGAACTTTGGAGAGACTTGGAAGCATTGCCAGACGGTAAGTTACAACCCCAATTCGTTCTAGAATTTCTAAAGGTCCGATGTACCTGGGACGTAATTTTCCCATTTTATCGAAATGTATAACACCCTTCCATGGAGATACCTTCATGAAAACATGATCTCCTACCTAAAATTCAAAATTCTTCATTTGGTTATCGGAAAATATCTTCTGCCTACATTGAGATTCTTTGATGTGATTTTGGATTAACATTACATTTTCCATAATATCATCCACTAGTTCTAGTCCAAAGAGTTTAATTTCACCAACATCATCCCAACAGGTTGGTGTGGGACATCTCATTCAGTATAATGCTTCATATGGTTCCATCTGAATACTTTAATGGAAGCTATGGTTATAGAAAAATTATACCAGAGGTAAATATTGATCCCACATACCTTCAAAGTCAAGTTATCATGATCTCAACATGTCTTTTAAGGTTTTAATAGTCCTCTATGATTGTCCATCAGTTTGGGGGTTGTAGGCAGTGGTCAAATGAACTACAGTATCCAGGGCTTTCTGTAGACTTTTCTAGAATCATGATGTAAAACATAGATCCTGATTAGAAACAATCAATAGTGGTACTCCATAAACTCTTACAACTTCATTATTATATATTCTTCATAAAAATTCAAGTGGAAAATCTTCTCTTATAACAAGAATATTTGCTGACTTGGTATGACGATCAACAATGAACCATATTGAATCAATCTTTCTAGTAATCTTTGGTAGGCCCATGAAAAATTCCATCGTAATATTATCCCATTTCCACCCGAGTATGGTAAAATGTTGCATGACTCCTCCAGTTTGTTTCCATCCAGCTTTCACTTGTTGACAAACTTTACATCTTGACAAAAAATCAGCAATCTCCCTCTTCATGTTGTTCCACCAAAAATGTTCCTTCAAATCTCTATACATCTTAGTTCTACAAGGGTTTATAGATAAATTATAACTATGAGCATCATCCAAAAATTCTCTTTTTTGATAAAGTATATCAGGAACAAAAAGTCTTTTCCCAAATTTCATAATTCCATCTTCATATATGAAGTCACTAAATCTTCCATCATTCAAAGAATTAATCTTTTTTTGAAAATCTTCATCATCGGTCTGAGAACTTTTTATCCTTTATAGTAAAGATGATTTGGGAACCATTTGAAAATGTATTGATATTTCACCTTCAATGTTGATTACCATATATATATTTACTAGATCCTTGTTTCTATTATCTTTTTCAACTCTCATCGTGTTCAAAAATACATGATCTTTTGTACTCAAAGAATCTTCCACCTTATTTTCCATCCCCGGGTGGATGTGTATAGTTCAATAATAATCCTTGAGTACTTCAAGCCATCTCCATTTCCTCACGTTGTGTTCTTTTTGTGAGAAAATATACTTCAAACTATTGTGGTCAGTGTACATCTCACATTTTTCACTATAGAGATAATGTCTCCATATCTTCAAAAAACAAATTACAGCTACTAACTCAAGATCATGAGTATGATAGTTTTTCTGATGAATTTTTAGTTGTGGTGATGCATTTTCAATAACCCTATCATTATGATTAAGGACACAACCAATTCATTTCTTTGATGCATCACTATAAATAACAAACCCATCATTCCTTGTTGGTAAAGTCAATATAATAGCATTGACTAATCTTCTCTTCAATTCTTCAAAAAATTCTTTAAACTCTTTTTTCCAAACAAATTTAACCCCTTTAAGTATGAGCTTTGTTAATGGGTTACCCAAGCTACAAAAATTATTGATGAAACACCGATAATATCCTGCTAAACCAATAAAATCGTGTTCCTCAATTATATTTGTTGGTGCTGGCCATTCTTGGATTGCCATGGTGTAACACCCCCAAATGATAAAGGGTTAAATTTATAAATTATATGACTCATGAAAACAAGGTGAACCATATTTTTCAAGAGCCTGTCTAATTAAAACATCACATTTTATCGTGCTTGGTCTGGAGTAGTGATCAGGTTGGGTGACATTCTAGGAAGTTTTCCAGGGTGTTTGTGAGTGAGGAAAAAGCACACTGGAAAGGATATGTGTGGGAATGTGGGGAAAATCATTAGTCAGATGAACTGTTCAGTCATGTGGGTGGAAATTTGGGTGGGCCCCATGTGTCAGCAGGGCTACTACTGTAACCTGGTAGGCCAGGACCCGACGTCCATGTTACGGCGGGGTCTCTGTGCTGTCACCGAGACCTAGATGTTACATTTGGTATCAGAGGTGGTACACAACCTTATGTGTGGTGCACTGCCTGGGTTGTGATGTAGGGCCCACGACGAGGACTTTTTTCTCTAAGTGGGGGGGGGGGGGGTCATTGTAACACCCCAAATTGATAAATGGTTAAATGACTAAATGATATGACTCATGTCAACAAGGTGAACCTTCTTTATAGGAGATTGTTTTATAAGAACGTTACAGTATATCGTGCTTGGTCTAGAGTAGTGATCAGGATGGGTGAACATCTGGGAAGTTTCCCTGGGTGTGTGTGAATGAGGAGAAAGCACCTTATAAAGGACATGTGTTTGTCTTTGGGGAAAATCATTAGTTAGATGACATGTTCAGGCACATGGGTGGACCCTAGGGTGGGCCCCACATGTCATCGGGGCAACTAGTGGTACCTGGCAGGCCAGTAACTGATGACCATGTTAAGTTGGGGTGTTTGTGTGGTCACAGGGACCTAGTTGTTACACATGGTCTTAGAATGTTCAACTATGATTCCATCATTACAGACAAAATGGCCAAGAAATGAAATCTCCTGAAACCATAATTCACAGTTGCTGAACATCCCATATAATTCGTGTATTCTAAGAGTCTTCAGGATAATGCACAAGTGATTTTCACGATCTTCATAAATTTTGGATTATACCAAGATATCATCGATAAATACCACTACCATGTCATCATGATATTCTTTGAAAACTCTATTCATTAGATCAATAATGACAGAGGGTGCATTAGTAAATCCAAAAGGCATTACCGTAAACTCGTCATGCTCGTACATGGTTCGAAATGCTATTTTCGGAATATCTTCCTTCTTCACACACAACTGATGGTATCCAGATCAATGGTCAATCTTTGAAAAGTTTTGAGCTCTATGCAGTTGGTCCAATAAATCATCAATGCGAGGTAGGGGACACTTGTTCTTTATTTTTATAGCATTGATCACCCTGTAGTCAATGAAAAACATCATAGATATATCTTTCTTCTTAACAAAAAGTATATGGGATCCCCATAGTGATAAACTAGGGAGAATAAATCAATTATTACAAAATTTCTCTAGTTGTTTCATTAGTTCCACTAATTCCACAGTGGCCAATCTATAGGGGTCTTTGATATGGGCCTTGATCCAGGAACTAAATCAATGGAAAACTCAATTTCTCATTCTAGAGTATTTCCCGGTAAATCTTCTTGAATCACATCAACATATTCATTCACAATAGGTACATCCTCTATTTGAACATTCCTTTCCTCACCCGCAATTATTTAATTCTCATTCTCCCCAATAATTGAATATAGTTGAGATATTGGGGGTGGATCTAGATAAGAATTAGGTGGTGATGATTCTACTCTAAAGATAATGTGTTTTCTATCATCATCATAAAAATAACAACAAAATCATTCTTACAATAAATATTATCATCATGGTCCAAATGCCAATCAATAACAAGGATTATATCAAATTAAATCATTGGTATGACGATGAGATCGGAAGATAAAGAAAATTTATATGCTATAATGGGAACTGATTCACAAAACTTTGTTGGGATGATACTTCTCTTAGGAGTTTTAACAGAAAACTCCCTTACTAAATCAAAATGGAAATATCTATTTTTATTAGAAAACTATGAATATATGAAACAACGTGATGGTCCAAAATCAACAAAGGAATTTGTTAAACATGAGGAAACCATTAAATTACCTTCAACTACATATTTTAGACCTTCAACCTCAACAGTAGTGATAGCATAAGCTTGAGCTTGATCCCTTTTCCTTTTCTGAGGTACGTTCCCCTGACACTTAACATATTCATTCACATAATTCCCCATTTCCATACAATTATAGCATTCAACGTCGACAGCCTCTTTCTCCCCCTTGTAATCACGAGCTCGGTGGCCTTTTTCACCACACTTGTAACAGACTCTCATTCCCTTCATGCATGTACGAGGGTCGTTATTATAAAATTTAATGTAGGATAGATATTCAACTTTTCCCTTCTTCCCCTTATTTCCATTTCCAGAGTGTTTAGAAGATCTCTTATTCTCTTGCTTTTCTTTACAGTCAAAAGGCTTAGAGAATTCTTTTTCTGTCTTGATTGCAAAATAGATTGTATCTTCGTACGACGAGAATGATTTTGGGACTAATTCTAAATGGAGAAATGGTTTTAACATATCAAAGAAATGATCAATCTTATTTCTTGGGTTACATATATAATCTTCAGCATGTCTCTCTATCCTTGTAATGTTAGCCTCATACTTTGCGACATTCGTATCCTTCTTTTTTCTCAGACTCAGAAATTGCCTTTCCATGTCTGCTAGATGGTCATGAGGAATGTATTTTTCTATTAAAATATCTTTAAACTCCCTCAATTATATATTTGATACTTCATCATCTTCCTTTTTTTTTGAATCAATGACAAACATTGACCAGCATCTCCAGTGAGATAGTAAACATCCATGAATTTTTTTCCCTTTCAATACTTCTTAGGGCATGGAATATTTTCTCTAACGAGTTTATCCATTTCTCAGCTAATAATGGAATTTTACCCCCATTAAATTTTGGTGGGTGTTTCCTGATGAAGTGATCTAACATTGATCCCTTATACTGAGAATCAGTGTGCTTCATATGGGTAAGGGTATTATTCATAACCAGAGTGAGTTGTCCCAGTATGGTGATTAGCTAATCAGCAGTAGTTGTATTACCAGCTCCACAATAATTATCTTGAGCAGGAGGGAAATCTGTATATGGAGTGTGTGCATTGATACATTTTCCATTCCTTCCACTAGGCACAATTTCAAAATAATGGCATAAACTAGATTAGTTTATGAATCAAAATACATAATTCCAAACTTGGAAAACACTAAACATAAATTGAATAGTTTATGGATACAATCCATAATCATAAAAAATGTTTTCATTGAGGAATTATATACTCATAAACCCTTCATTATGGTTTGTAATAAAAATTAGAATTATCCTAAGAATATATACCGGGAGTGTCGTAACCAAGAGTGCAGTAAGGCCCATTGTCGTGCACCAGTTCCCATTCGAGTCTAGCTCAAAGTAGTGATTTCGGGAATTACCCCTAGGTATATCTGTGCTAGAGTTACCTCTACCTGCTCATATCTAGACAGGGATGTCTTGCTTGTAAAACTCACAAAATATCTACAATAAAAAAATTCTAGGAAGTCCCTCTATACTAATCCTCAAATCTTATATTAGGGCTGTGTTCTCTAATAAGAGTTTATCTAAATATAGTTTGCAATGTTTGTACTAAATTTACTCTGATACCAACTATAAAGCCCCAACCCCAGTTACCCAGATTCGGTGCACTATTACATAACATTGGCCTGATACAAGGAAATCCTGTCACGAAGGGCTGATCAGTTTAGTAGCTTTAGAAATACTATATACATTCATAAGTTTTACCTATCATTATAAAATGAAAAACTACAAAAACAATATTTCCATAGATCACACTCATATCACCTCATACTATCACTGCAGGTCAGTAATAAAATACTTCTTCAAATTCTAGGAAAAATAAAACATAGAAAGGGGTGATCTCATATTTTCTGTTGGGATAACAGTATAGAAGAATATTTCATAAATAAGCATAAACATTTAAGGAAATGTATAAGACTAATAAAAGCCTTTTAAACTTGGACATTGGCATAAAATGGAAAATATAAAATCAAATAATCCGATTTACATACTCAAATGGATATTCTACTAGTCAAATAATCACATGCAATATCAATAGCCATTTCATAATGACGGAATTCATAATTCCATAATTTCATAACCACATAGTAAAGGCTTTGTTCCAAGACAGTAGTTTGTCTCATGAGACCTACTAATGCATCAAGGAGCAATAGAAGGCTCCACCCATCACTTACAATGTCTAATGCATTCCCCATATGAAAAGGACTAAACACAACATAAACATTCATATTAAAACTAGCATAAAAAATGTCAACAATTTATCAATAAACCATGAATGGTATGAAATAACACATCCATAGTCAAACTTATCAGAAAACCTTCTATAAAATATGGATGTTTTGTATCATAATAAATCAACATTAAACAAACTTAATATCCATTAAAGGATGTTGACATTGATGAAATCAAAAACCTTTATAGAGAAATATATCTTTATATTTTAAAATAATTTAAAGGTCACGTAATTATAAAAGAAAACAATTAAATTTGATAATATTATTATAACCATGTAAGGGATGCTTCAACGATATTATAAAGGCATACAATATCTGCACCCGCAGTATATGGTAAAAAACATTCTTAACTTAAATTTGTCTAAAAGGTCATAAAGTACCTTATATGGAAAATGTCGGAAAGATTCATTTATAAATATCTTATAAAAGTCAAAAAATGGTATAAATGACATTAAAAAATATTCTAGTAAATATAAAAAAATGTGTTGGAATACATATTTAAGAAACATGGATGTGGATGACAAAGAGTTTCCAGTAGATACTTACGTAAAAACAACATCAGATAATAAATATATTGTGAAATTAACCCTTACCTTGAACTTTTCCTTGGTCGAGGGTAGGTTAACCTCCTCTATGATAGTGAAATAGTTGTTATTAAATTATACAAGAATAATATAAATTAATTTGATATCATATATGATATTTTAACATGGCTTTGTTAATAATATCTTAGTATTATCATCGTTTCGGGTGTTAACTAATTCGTTTTCCATTATATGCTTTGTCATGTAAATAATATTTGTTATGGATAGAATGCGTCTTATTCATATTCAGAATGATATTATGTCTTTAAAAATTATTTTTATTCATCTATTGAAAATTAGTCTTGAATGGATACGATGGGGAACGAATATCCTCACGTTTGGGGAGACGGTAATCCGTACCTACACAAGAGCGGCAATAACATTCTTTGGATATTAGAATAATATATAATTGGATGTTATATCATATGTAAAGAATCATTATCATGTTATATTTATTATTTATATCAATTACACATCATTATTATACCCATCTAAATAATAATGTATTGAATAAAAATTACACCATGATGTGGAGATGGTAAGCCGTACATATGCACGTATGATGACATGTTATAGCATCCCACATTTTTATCACATAATCTTTCACTACATTATACAAAATCGAGGATCTTTAAGGGTTAGTGTCTTGGAAACCATGAACTTATTACATGAGAAAAAAAATTCTTCTTAAACACATGAAAGGATTTTTCATTTGTTCATCCTATGTTCATTACAACATCTAATAACCTGGGAGAATACATCAAAAGAAAGGGTGAGAAAAAGGCCCAGTAAGGGAAATAAGGGAAACATTTTACATGAGAACTTGAGATACATCAAAAGTCATGAAAAATAACTTTAAGGAACGAGAAAGTGATCATGAGGCATATCATAATAAAAATAACTTGTTTCATAACTTGAATATGTGGCTACAACATTTAACCAAGACAATCATTTCTGTTTCACCAAGGTTAATCCCCAAGGTGTCCTTAAAAATTACCTTGGTTATTCACCAAGGTATCAGTCAAAATGGTCATCTCTAGAGATTACGTCTTTACCCAATGCATTGGAGCGCTATCAGGGCGCACCCTTAAATTTTCCTTTGTTATAATGTGATCCAAATATATCATCATCAAAATTTCATAAATAAGCTATATAGAATAAAATAAATGGGTTTCATTTCATAATCATAACGTTTTAAAAAAACGTCTTCAAAGACATGATCTTTATGTCACTTCAAACCCACAGAAAAGAAAAGTGGGTACCATGTATGTAAATCCCAGAATTTAAAATAGAACATTTTGGTATATATGTGAATACACCTTTAGAAGAAAGAGCATTGAGTATTCATTTAATAAAACAATAGTATTTGAGAAAAAGGGAGAGACATTTTGAGTAGGATATTCGGCAGCATAATGGCTATATTGTGGGGATTTAGAAAACATTGAAAAGAGAGGGGATATGGGTAACACACTAATGAATGATCCATAAAATAGTAGGTGGAAATAATATAAATGATTTCAGAACATGGTAATAAAATTTGAATGATATACCATATGAAATGATGAACATGAAAGGAAAAAAATATGATTTATCCTTTGACAATTCGTCAGCCAAACAGCGTCACTTAAAACCTCAAAAAATTAATTGACGAGATAAAATAGGGTCTCTCATCATATGAACATAAAATATCGTTACGATAGATATAGATATCATACCCCGACATAATAAAAAGGAACTTGAATGACTTGACAAGATAATAGAACTTGAAAATGAGAAGGGTGAAAAAAATCCCTTAAAAATTCGGCAGCCTAACGGCATCACGTAAACATCAAAAAAATGAATTGAAAAGATCAAAAAGGATCACTCATCATATAAAAATAAAATATCAGTATGATAGATATATAGATCATACCCCAACATAATAAAAAGAAAGTTAAAAGACATGACAAGAAAACAGAACATGAAAATGAGAAGGGTGAAAAGAATCCCTTAAAAATTCGGTAGCCTAACAACGTTACTTAAACATCAAAAAAAATGAATTGATGAGATAAAATAGGGTATATCATCATATGAACATAAAAAATCAGTATTATAGATATAGATATCATACCCCAACATAATAAAAAAGTAAATTGAAAGACCTGACAAGAAAATAGAACTTGAAAATGAGAAGGGTGAAAAGAATCCCTTAAAAATTCAGCAGCCTAACAACGTCACTGAAACATCAAAAAAATGAATTGACGAGATCAAATAGGGTCCCTCATCATATCAAAATAAAATATCAGTATGATTGATATAGATATCATTCCTCAAGATAATAAAAATGAACTTGAAATACTTGACATGAAAATAGAACTTGAAAATGAGAAGGGTGATATAATCCCTTAGAAATTCGGCAGCCTAACGACGCCACATAAACATTCTTAAAATGAATTCATGGGAGAAAGAGGGAGTCTCTCCTCAAATTAACATAAAAAGTATAGTATGATGAATATAAAGAACATCCCCATCATAAGAACATGGAGATTAAAATAAATGACATAAAAGAGAGTATTTGGAAAGAAAGAGACTGGTAGGATCCCTTACCTTCAAATGTATCTATTAAAACTCAAAAGTTGGGACCTTGAGGGCTTGGGGGCACCTTAGGAGGAATCATTGGGAGGTAATGAGACTAGAGAATCGTTCAGGGATAGTTGGGAGTGATGAAAAAGGAGGAAAGGGTGGGTATTTATAGGGAATGTGAGGTGACAAGGCCTTAATGGCCAAGGGACACCTCACAAGTGGTTTTCTCAAAACCATGGGCTCTCCCATGGTATTTCCCATGAAGTTAGGCCACATGGGGACACCCATAAGATACTTCATCACCTTTGGACGGACAAACCTTAAAATATCTCATGAAATCATCACGAAACAGTTATGATGTCATTAAACATACTGAAACCCTAAAACTGTATTTTTACTATTCACTTAAAATTCTACTTTCTCAGAAAAATCCCAAAATTTAACCTTAAGCAAATATCAATTCTCTGATTTTCAAAATGAACTCCATTTTATAAAAATAGTTTTCTATGTTTTTTTAATTTAATTTTTAAATAAAAACGCTCTTCATCGAAAATTCATTTTTTTCAGAAAAATCCCCAAAAATTACCTAAACATAATATCGATGCTCTGAGTACAAAAATGAAATCCATTTAATAAAAATAATTTTCTAAATATTTTTAATTTCATTTTTAATTAAAAAAACTATTCACCCGAAAAAACTAATACTTGACTAATTATTTCTGAAACAGTTATTTACCTATTTTATTGAATCTCATTACTTAATCAACGTGCCTAGATTATATTAATACTTTATTTAAGTGAGATTACTAATCCATTAGGTCACATTACTAATCCTAATCATAAAATCACTATTCATAATTTATTTTACATCAAAAATTTTGTTGATCTTAATAGATTCTAAATTTGGTACTGAACATAATTTTAGAAGACTATTTTTTGAAAATCATTTCACATTTTTAATTATTTAAGGTTTACAATTTTTTTTAAAATATCCTTTTTCTAAAATTCATCAAAAATATGAATACTATATTAATCCGGACATTTGAAAATTCACAAACATCACTATAAAAAGAGAACACAATTTTATTTATAATAAAAGATTACACAAGGCAGTTATGGTCTCGTCACATAGCCCCTTATAACACTAGCATAGGACCTCAGAGTCAGGAGTGCTAGGGTGATAGAATCTTGGGGTTGCTCGAGCAACATTGCATGAGTAGTAATTTCTATCAGTTTTAACTTCTCGCAAAGGCAATTCCATTATAGCTTCACACAATGATGTTCGGCTTGCGTTTGGTCCAAAGCAAAGCCTAGTGGTGCTACCTCCTTCCCAAGTTCTATTCGATGGGCTTAGATTGCCCCGAGACTACTGGATGAGGCCATCAGATCTTATTTCTATATTAATTATCCAAGATCACTTGTATTTAGAGACTGTAATTGAAACGTTTAGTTTCCAGCAGTAATATTGACCAACGATCATATAATAGTCAAAACCCAACAGTTTCATTTTAATTATACTCATGTTATCAAATGAAATAGTTTTGTTGACTATAAAATAACAAAAAAATTAGGAAACAATATTTATTCAAAATTTAGGGTCATTACAATCTCCCCCCTTAAGAAAATTGCATCCTCACAATTTTTATAATCAGGATTGGAAATTTCATTGAATGTCAAACATCGGAAAAAGATTCAATAACACTATTACTTTAAAAGAACGAAACAGAAGTAAAAAGGTCACCCGAGTTAACCCATACTAGGATTCTATGTAGGAAAACATGGACATGTAGGAGAAAAAAAGGGTCACGTTCTGAGGGAGAGTGATATAAAACATGATTAGGAGAAATTTAACAACAAGAAAATCACTTGCTTATGATGGGTTAAACGATATTTGATTTCCCAGTTGGAATCATTAACAGACAACGTTTTTGTTTTATCTTCCTTTTCATAGTATTGAGGAATTCATTTACTACATAGAATAAAACACAGGGAAATATACATACATTCATGTAGAGTTTCATCCTTTAATATGTTTCTTCCAAATCTAATATTTTCTCCAAACGATGAGAATTCAAATCTACTTGGTCTCATAATAGCACAAGAATCATCTTCTAGAGAATCACATAATCCACCAAAGATTAACTAACTATTTCTTCTATTATCCCAAAAATTGAAAGGGTAAGATAAAACAACTCTTCAAAAAGAAAGAATCCCATAGGAATGGAAACTTCTTTAAATCTTCAAAATTACACACTACTACCCAAAGTTCATCATAGACCATTCCATAAATAATTGTCCTTAAAATTCCTCAAAAAAACCAAACTAATATTGAAACCCAAATAAAAGAAGGATTTGATCACATAGTCTTCCAAAATTAACTTCATCATTCATCTCCAAACAACATCAACCACTCCTAACATCTTATAACAAAAGTAGCTAACCTAAACACATTTTACCCAAGATAGGATAATCATTTCTATATGTAACCTAAATTACTATAAGTCTACCTTAAATTCATCGAATATTCAAAATATAAGTCAACCTTTACTCCTCAAAAAAAATACCATAGTAATATATTTACCTCAATCAAATAGTGTTCCCAAAATAGTGAACGTCTTCCAAAATAATAATCATCTTTCAATACCCTTATAATCTCTGTCATATTAAAACGGAAATCATCACATTTCCTATCACATTGGTTTTTGGGACATGTTCTTCCATTTCCCACCCTTAACTAAGAAAAGAAGGTACAGTTAGGGGCTTAAATAATTATCCAATAATCATAAAAAGGAACATAAAACATAGAAGAATAACTTGTAGAAGAAAAGTATACACTAACTTGTGATCCCCTAGGTTCCAAATGGGGTTTTCCATGATCATATATTCATATGTAAATCATTATTTTCTTTTATCTTTGTTCCTTTAATAATGGTTCATGCTAAGCTTATGACTTTACCAAAGCATATCCCCTGGGAGTGTCGTGACCAAAAGTGCAGCAAGGCCCATTTTCGTGTACAAGTTCCTATTCAAGTCTAGTGTAAGGTGGTGTTTTCAGGTTTTACACCAATGTACATCTGTGCCAGAGCCACCTCTACCTGCTCGTATCCAGAAATGGATGTATTTTCTTGGTAAACCACTTACCCAATAATCACAAAAATACCAGGAATATTTCCTATATTTAAACTTTCATATAGGGTTCTTACTAAATTTTTCATATCCCAATTTCCACAAATAACTAAACCATCCTTTGATACCAACTATATCATCCCACATTTTTATCACATAATCATTCATTACATTATACAAAACTGAGGATCTATAAGGATTATTATCTTGGAAACTAGGAACTTATTACATGAGAAAAAAAAACATTCTTCTTAAACACATGAAAGGCTTATTCATTTGTTCATCCCAAGTTCATTACAACATCTCATAACCTGGGAGCATACATCAAAGGAAAAAGTGAGGAAAAGGCCCAGTAAGGGAAACATGGGAATCATTTTACATGAGAACTTGAGATACATCAAAAGTCATGAAAAATAACATTAAGGCATGAGAAAGAGATCATGAGTAATATCATAATAAAAATAATGTGTTTCATAACATGAAGATGTGGCTACAACATTTAACAAATATAATCATTTCTGTTTCACCAAGGTCCATCCCCAGGGTGTCATTAAAAATTACCAAGGTTATTCACCAAGGAATCAGTCAAAATGGTCATCTCTAGAGATTAAGTCTTTACCCAATGCATTGAAGCGCTATCAGGGCGCACCCTTAAATTTTCCATTTTTATCATGTGAGACACATATATCATCCTCAAAAATTCATAAATAACCCATATCTAATAATATAAATGGGTTTCATTTTATAATCATAACGTTTTTAAAAAACATCTTCAAAGACATGATCTTTATGTCTCTTTAAACCCACGGAAAAGGAAGGCAGGTATCATGTATGTAAATCCAAGAATTTAAAATAAAAAATTTTGGTATATATTTTAATACACATTTACAAGAAAGTGCATTGAGTAATCACTAAAAAAAATAAAATAATTTGAGAAAAAGAGAGAGACATTTTGAGTCGGAAATTTGGCAGCATAACGACTGTATTGTAGGGTTTTAGAAAACATTGAAAAGAGAGGGGAAATGGGTAACACACTCATGAATGATCCATAATACATTAGGGGGAAATAATATAAAGGATTTATGCACATCATATTGAGATTTGAAAGATATACCATATGAAATAAAGAACATGAAAAGAAGACAAAAAATACGATTTCTCTTATGGTAATTTGGCAGCCTAACGACGTCACTTAAAACCTCAAAAAATGAATTGACGAGATCAAATAGGGTCTCTTATCATATGAAAATAAAATATCAGTATGATAGATATAAAGATAATACCCCAACATAATAAAAATTAACTCGAAAGACTTGAAAAGAAAATAGAACTTGAAAATGAGAAGGGTGAAAAAAATCCCTTAAAAATTCGGCAGCCTAACGGCATAACTTAAACCTCAAAAAATTGAATTGGAGAGATCAAAAATTGTCTCTCATCATATGAAAATAAAAGATCAGTATGATAGATATATATATATATATAATACCCCAACATAATAAAAAGGAACTTGAACTACATAATAAGAAAATAGAACTTGAAAATGAGAAGGGTGAAAAGAATCCTTTAAAAATTTGGCAGCCTAACGGCGTTACTTAAACATCAAAAAAATGAACTGACGAGATCAAATAGGGTCTATAATAATATGAACTTAAAAGATCAGTATTATAGATATTGGGATAATTCCAAAACATAATAAAAAGGAAGTTGAAAGACTTGGCAAGAAAATAGAACTTGAAAATTAGAAGGGTGAAAAGAATCCCTTAAAAATTTGGCAGCCTAACGGCGTCACTGAAACATAAAAAACGAATTGAAGAGATAAAATAGGGTACCTCATAATATGAAAATAAACGATCAGAATGTTATATATAGATATGATACCTCAACATAATAAAAAGGAACTTGAAAGGCTTCACCTGAAAATAAAACGTGAAAATGAGAAGGGTGAAAGAATCCCTTAGAAATTCGAGAGCCTAACGACGCCACTTAAACATTCATAAAATGAATTGATGATAGAAAGATGGGGTATCTCATCATATGAACATAATAAAGGACAGTATGATGAATATAAAATAACATACCCAGCATAAGAACATAGAGCTTAAATGAAATGACATAAAAGAGAGTACTTGGAAAGAAACAGACTGGTAGGATCCCTTACCTTAAAACATATCTCTTAAAACTCAAAGGATGGGACCTTGAGGGCTTGGGGGAACCTTGAGAGGACTACTTGGGATGTAATGAGGCCATAGCTTCATTGGGGGAGAGTTGGGAGTGAAAAAAAGGAGGAAAGGGTGTGTATTTAAAGGGAATGTGAGGGGACTAGGCATTAATGGCCAAGGGACACCTCACAAGTGGTTTTCTCAAAACCATGGGCTCTCCCATGGTATTTCCCATGGTGATAGGCCACATGGGGCCCCCATACAATAATTAATCACCTTTGGTCGAAAAACCCTTAAAATATATCATGAAATCATCATGGCTGAGTTATGATGTCATTAAACATACCGAAACACTAAAACTGTATTTTTACTATTCACTGAAAATTCAACTTTCTCAGAAAAATCCCAAAATTTCACCTTAACCAAATATCAATGATCTGATTTAAAAAATGAACTCCATTTTATAAAAATAATTTTCTAAATATTTTTACTTTAATTTTTAAATAAATACACTATTCACTGAAAATTCATTTTTTTCAGAAAAATCGCCAAAAATTACATTAACATAATATCGATGCTCTGAGTTCAAAAATGAAATCCATTTTTTAAAAATATTTTTCTAAATATTTTTAATTTAATTTATAATTAAAAAACATTATTCACCCAAAAAAAACTAATACTTGACTAATAATTTCTGAAACAATTATTTACCTATTTTATTGAATCTCATTACTTAATCAAGGTACCTAGATTATATTAATACTTTCTTTAAGTGAGATTACTAATCCATTTGGTCACACTACTAATCCTAAGTATAAAATCACTATTCCTAATTTACTATTCATCAAAAATTATGTTGATCTTATTAGATTCTAAATTTCGTACTGAACATAATTGTAGAATACCATTTTATGAAAATCAGTTCACATTTTTAATTATTTATGGTTTACATAAACATTTTTTAAATTTTCTTTTTTCTAAAATTCATCAAAAATATGCATACTATATTTATCCGGACATTTGAAAATTCACAAACTTTACCACAAGAAGAGAACACAATTTTATTTTTATGAAAGGATTACACAAGGCAGTTATGGTCTTGTTACATAGCCCCTTCTAACACCAGCATAAGACCTAAGAGTAAGGTGTTCTAGGGTGATAGAATCTTGGGGTGGCTCGACCAACATTGCACGAGTATTAATTTCTCTCAGTTTGAACATCTCGCGAAGGTGAATCCGTTCTAGCATCACACGACAATGTTCGTATTGGGTTTGGTCCAGAGAAAAGCCCAATGGTGCTACCTCCTTCCCATGTTCCGTAAGATGGGCTTTGATTGGCCCGAGACTACTGGATGAGGCCATCAAATCTTCTTTCTATATTAATTTACCAAGATCACTTGTATTTAGAGATAGTAATCGAAACATTTAGTTTCCAGCGGTTATATTGACCAATGATCATATAACAGTAAAAACCCAACAGTCTCATTTTAATTATACTCATGTTATCAAATGAAACAGTTTTGTTGAGTATAAAATAACACACAAAATTAGGAATCAATATTTATTCAATATTTCGGGTCGTTACACATGTCATTCAAAGAATGGACAAAATAATGAATATGGTTGTAACATATTTATAATAAAATCATAATATATATAATATACTAGTGTAATTATTTTAGAATGTAAACAACAATAAAAAAGGAAGTGGAAGAAGAAATGAACTTGAAAGAGGTGATGAAATATTTACCTCTTCTTCGGGTTCTTGATTTTGATTTGATCAAAAGGACTCCTTAGGATGGATTTAGACTAATGGAAGGACCCTATGATGAAGGGAGGACAGTTTATTGGGTATTTGGTCAGAGGTTTTCTGAGCCAAATTTCTTTGAAGGAGTGAATCAAAGAGAAGGGGGAGTGCCCTTTTCTAATATGGGTGAGGGGCACCTTAGAAAAAACTAGAAATATTATTTTATAATAAAATAATTTTTGGTTTATAATGCCTCCAAAATTAATTTTTTAAAGCACAAGCATGGGATGAGTCGAAAACCACTCAACCAATAGGTTTTAGATAGGTTTGGGTCACTATATAAACTTTATCATTAAGATTTAACTCTTAGTTAAATAGTTTGTCATTTACCATGTCTCATTGTATTTTTATATTATATGGTTAATAAACATACTATTTACTTCCAAGAGAACCCCAAGTGGTTCATTAATGACACTCCTATAATTATATAAGACTTTTTTCCAATTCTGAGATTTTATGGAACAAGATATCAATTAATAATATAATATATGTGTTAAAAACTCTTTTATGTCAATTTTGACACTATTTGGTATTTTGTTTTTGCTAAACTCATAGCAACATTTTAACTTATAAAACAATTCATATAACAAACCCTATCATGTCATATTAACCTATAAAATTAGTGTAATTCATAAAAAGTATCAAATTATATTTATTTGGATATTTATAATATCGATTATTTTAATATTTTATTAACTAGGTAATTACTACATTATAATTGTGTCATAAATAAATTAGATTATATAATGAATAAAAAATAAAAATAAAATGCCGTTATATATGAAATCTTTTTATATTTATAATAATATTTATATTCGATTTTATCTTATGTATAACCCTATATTAATAATGTTTTAGTTATTAAAATTGATTTTAACACTTTTAACTATTCTTTGAATTAAATAATAAAAAATGTCCTAATCTAATTAAAGTGGACCAAAGAGGTTCATATTTTATTACTAAGGTTGTTTTTGGTAGATTTATACTTATCCTATAGAATTATGACATCTGTTAGGGTAATAATAATATCATTTTTACCCTAAATACCCTATTTACTTTTAACGATGGTAAAAAGAAGTAAAAAGTTACTATTCACCAAAAAAATATTTTCATCTTAGTGAACCACATTTTTCATACAGATATAAACCATGTCTCTCATATTTTTGAAATTACAGTCACAGAAGCGGTAAAATTATGTTTTATGTGAATTTGAAAATTTTCCTAGGAGGTGTATAAAAGACGGTGAAAAGTTTAATAAATTTTTTAGATATCTAAATATATTATAAACTGAATACAATTAATTACATTGTACTTATATACTCATTATGTTTTTATTTTAACATAAAATAAATTTAAATAAAATAAATAATTACTTAATAAAAATTTGGTTTTAAACTATAACTCATATTTTTTCACTATTCATCAAAAATTGAAGGTTTTCCGAAAACTAACAAAAATTCACCCTAAGCTAATTTCTATATTCTGAATCAAAAAATGAAGTCCATTTTCAAAGATAAAATTGATAAAATTTCAAAAAGTTGGTATTAATATTCATAACGGCTAGTTTAATTGGTTGTGGTGTGTTAGAAGTCGAAATTTTGTACAACACACGATATTGTATTATTCAAAGAGAAGAATACCATCGAAACATGGGGTGCTAAAATGGACTCGCAGAGCAGATTTGCGAAGGAATGTGGAGCACTGTGATATGGGAGATCGGCTTCCCAAGGGGATGTGTCCCCTCCCGCGAAGGGGGTGAGCATGGTATTTATAGGGGAGATGTGCCAGGAAGCAGATCCTGCTCGGTGTGAAGGAGAAACATTCCTCGTGGTGGGTCATGAACATCAAAGGGTTTCACAGATCATTCACGCCACCTTGCTTTGCAGTGAGTCGTATGCATCAAAGGGGTTCGCAGAGCTGTCATTCCGCCTCTCTTCGTTGCGGGTCATGAACGTTAAAGGGGATGGAGAAGCCGCTCGTATCCTTGAATCACGGTGGGTCATGAATGTCAAAGGTATTTGTGGAGTCGTCATGCCTCCTTGATTCGCAGTAGGGCTCCGTGATCTTCGGGGGATCTTCATGAATGGGATTCACGAACCAGTTTTCTAGAAGAACTTCAAATGCACATTACTCCTAATCCGTAACTCTGTTCGTGCCCCACCACCTACCAAATCGAAGCTTGAAAAAATGCGCTACGATCATGGATCGTGTATGGAAGCATTTGGAAAATGATAGAGACGCGGTTTCCAATGCCAACAATTATGTCATGCTATGATTGTGTATGGAATCACTATTTATTTATTTATTTTCTATTTCACACTCCCC
The DNA here is from genome assembly GCA_963277665.1 of Viscum album. Lineage (NCBI taxonomy): Eukaryota > Viridiplantae > Streptophyta > Magnoliopsida > Santalales > Viscaceae > Viscum > Viscum album. Next base: position 1,251,204,685 of record OY728157.1, on the reverse strand, counting down.
TTTCTGTGGATAAATTTTGATACATAGAATCACTCTATGGATAAATTCTCATGTTATCAATATAATATTGATAAGGGTAACTTTTACTCAATTTCCATTAATTTTGTCAGACATCCATGTCATTGGTGTTAATTTTAAAAAAATATTTTTGAATGTTCTCTGATTGATTTACACTCAATATCCAATAATATTGAGTTTATTTATAATTTTCACACGTTATTATGTAATTTATTTATCACTAATCTAAGGATACCATTTTTATAATGGATTTCTTCTCAATTTACATTTCATTGAGTCATCATTGTTTTTATGCACCAATTCACTTTTATATAGTGTATATATTGTCCTTTGAAATATTATATCATGAATACCTTTATTGTTATGATATTATAATATTTTTATAAAATTCTTTTCCTTAATTGTTTGTATTCAAGCATATATCATTTCGTTAGGAACTCCTTAACTAAAATATCATTTTAATTATTTATTCTAGTAAATATTTCTCATTAATGTCCATGTTTTGAAAATGGTTTTAAGGATAATATTTATATGGACATTAATGTTTGATAATGTTAATACATTTATAAGTTTCAATGTGGTATGGGACACTTTGATTTAAAAATCTATTTATTAAATGTTTTAAATGGTTTTGAAAATAGATTGATGAAGCATTGATTATGTCTATATGTTGAAATGATAGGTTGTGATTGCAATTTGGAAATGTTATATTTAATTTATTCTTGATTTATCTGTTATGAAAATATTATGATTATTGGGCATTGATTACATATATGGATGGTTCTGTGATAAACATACGGCTGGTGAGCCCGAGATAGCTCTCCAATGCAATGGGTAATGTGACGGAGGTAAATGTGAATGTTTCTCCTAAGAGGGTTTCGGAATATACAGTGATCGGTATTCCAAATGTAACTCGATACGTATCTAGGAAATGTTACAACATAAGTATGTTATTGATTCCACAAGTTACCCTTAATGATTATTTATTTCTCTATGTTATTCATAAATATAAATATTTAATGAGGTATAAGAATATACATGGTCTACATTTATGGAATAATGTTTGATTTCTCTATTTTATAATACTTACTGATCGTTTATGATCATCCCATGTTTTGAAATGTTTTTCACATGACATAAAAATGAATAGGTTCAAGGATGGGATCAAGGAATATTCATGGTATCTAAACATGGAACTAGAGATGACACTTTTTTCAGGATTTTTTATTTTATACAAAAATGGTATCTGAGTACAATTTTCTACTTTGTAATTTTTGAGATGTAATATAATAGTTATGACCTAATTATCTAAAACTTGAAACCTGAAAAGATTCTCAATGTGAATAATTCATTTAATTAAAGATTATGTAATGTTTTAATGTTATGCCCTTATAGATTTTATAATAAATTAGATCACTTATATATTCTGAATTTTTTAAAAAGGTGACCAATCTTTTAAATAATGAATTTCATAATTTATAAAAAGTTTAATTTTTAATTTTGGTCAATAATAATAGTAACCATAATAATTTTTTTTATCATGGTAAATAGTAAATCATGTAAATAAGGGTTGAAAATAGTATGATAAATACTTAAAATAACCACAAAACTTGTATTAATTTAATTATATGATTTCATATCCCACATACTCATCAATTATTTAGCTATATGTTTTTCCATTTGAGTTTGATTATGACCTTTTGAATATTTTATGTAATAAAAATTAAAAATGTCAATATATTGTTTTATAAAATATAAGATTTTAATCATGGCGATAAACATAAGATATGTTCACTTATAAAAATTAATTTGAAATAAAACATACTTATCTTATTTGATATGATTTATTTTTATTTTATTTTAATAAATAATTACTTTAAATTCTTAATCAATTTCGACATTTTAATTATACAACTAATTGAAAAAATCATGTAAATGATATTAAAAATAATAGAAGATATATAATATCTTATAATTAATGATAAAAATGATGTTTTAAGATTACTACAATAGTTTAGGTTTGTAAACGTTTTTTAAAAAATTTACCTATTTTCATGATGTTTTTAATACCAATGTAATTAATAGGTAAAAAATTGGCATTATTGACATTTTATAACAAATAATTTTAAATTAATGATATAAAATTCCTAAAAATATTATATTATTACAAGTGATTAATATATGGTTTATAATATAATCAATGGTATATTTCTGTGTCATTTTTATTTAAAATATCTATAATTCCACTCAAAATGTTAAAATACATGTTCTTGGGATAAGTGTTAAAATTGTAAGCATCTAATTGAAACAAAATGATATGGATACCGATATAGTAAAACCATTTCCTAAATTAGCTGGATGATATTATTTAGCCTCATTATCATATTTAATATGAATATTTTTAATTTGGATGCATTTGGACTTCAAACATTTTTTACATATATTTAATATTTTAAAAAATTATAAGAGATCCCATCACCACTCTTCTAAAGGGATTTTATTATTCTATTTAAATCACATTAAAACCACAGTTTTTAATGATAATATTAACAAATACATTTATGTCATACCTACCAATGTCATAGAGGCCTTATTTATTGTATAATACCAACAATAGTTCTAATATGGTGTAATGTAAAGGAATTTGTCCGAAGAAGAGTTATTGTTCATAACTGAGAGGTTCTGTTATGTTTCTTCTTCCCCTACATAAAAACATCAATACAAATAATTAAAAATATATTAATAATATTTAAAATTGTATTGTTTTATAATGTAAATTTAATTTATTATACCCTTCTCCAACCTCCATGAAATGTGAATTGAATTCATAGTTCATGTGTACAGTGAGATATTGCCTCACAGACCAAAGAAATTTATCTTCCATATCCACCTCTCACAGATGCATATAATGATGATATAATTTTTTAAACATAGTATTCAGGAAATATTTTTTGTTATAAAAATGTAATATGTGGTTTAATTTCTTCCAGTTCCATTCACATAAACATGATATTATTATTCATGTGTACTTGTCGACTACCACCTCCATGAAGAGATGTGACTCATTTTTCATCTCTATATCCCATTGATGAAATATATAAATTTATTATAAATAATTAATATAATATTTATGATATAATTATAATTATATAAAGTAAAAATAATATATTACTTTATTATACAATGATCATCATAAAATGGATATTATACTTGGGTATACATACTACCTACATCTATATGAATGCAACATTGCTAACATTTCATTACCATCAATCATCATTGAATTTAAAAATATTCATTATCTTTAAATATCTTATATTTTTTTTAATTAACATTTTTTATGGTGGATATCACAAACCAATTGGTTGACCTTAAACCAGTCATTTGGGTCACCCCACGACATGTCCAAAGAAGTGTTGTCAATCCTTCTAGGCTAGAGACAAGTTCATAGAGAATCTACGAAATCCAATGGGAATAGGTTTCCCAAAAACAATTAAATTGGAGTTATAGAAATATATATATAAGTTTAATACAATATAAAAAACAAATGATAAACCTTTGAATGATACAACAATGTGAAACATATATAATCAAACTGAACATAATAACAACTATGTCACCATGTGACCCCAAGGGTTACTCTCAAATCCCTAATCCCAACATATACATTGGATATCAAAATGATGCTTGAAACATACGCATGATCTAAAAATAATAAATAAATAGAGGTCTGAGTATTAAAAGTTAGTAGGCATTCCAAAACATATATATTCCAATTTAATTTACTTATAAAAAAATAATCAATTCCAGGATTTAAATAAAATTTATTTAACATTGTTTTTCACACATTTTCCTCTTCAAAGAAAAAAAATTCAAATTTTCCATTTTCATTTTAAAAAAATTCTTTTTTAGAAAAGAGAAATTATAATTTTATAGGATAAGGATGGTATTGTTTTACAAAGTGAATAAAGAAGTGTGAAACTTTTAGAAATAATCTATAAACATGTGTAAACAAACAGATTTATTTTTACAAATAAGTACACCATAGAAGAGATTATATGTAATGATCTCATAAAATGGTCAATGAAAAATAGAAGAATGTGTAATCAACTAGACATGGAATATCAATGATTTTTCATAGACATCTAAGATTTGATGAACATGGGATAATCTAAGATATTTTTTTGGAAATATACAACATTAAATCACCTAACTCCTACTATTTCCATGCCTCACCCAATGATAATAATTCACCCACATGCATGGTCTTACCAAACCTATTCTGACTGAGGGGATGAATCTAATATTGTAACAATATCTAAAATAAGGTCCAATAAGTAGTTTATAATCTCAACTAGTGATGAAACCATTTCTAAAAAATTCTATAGTTATGCTAGGTTTCTATGTTTACACTAAAGTGGGGTCGGCCAATCAAAACTAACTATGAAAATATTCACATGTTCAAATGTCACACATAAGAATCAGATAAAAGTGTCTCCCTATAAACTCCACAAAACATTCCATTACCTTAAATAAAATATCAAGGAAGTCCCATACATCTCCTCATAACCAAGGTAATATGATAACCCCATTTTAGGTTTCTAGATAATCACTTTTTTTAAACATTTAAACAGGCCTCAAGCACTCACTGAGAGACCACCCATATCAAAATGGAATACAACACATAATTTTCAATGTCAAACCCACTTTTGAATTGATTTAATAAACCTAATAAACCATTTTAGATTCCAATTAGATTTAAAAATCAAAATCCAATGTTATGAACCCCGAATCATGTATAAAAATCCAAACATGCATTTTTAAAATCACATGGAATGTGTATGACAAAAAAATTCCATGAACATAAAAATATGAAGCATACCACACCATTTCACATCAAAAAATACTTATAAAATTTATAATTTACTATTTATCATACAGAGAGTTGAGAAAGTCATGGAACCAATATATTCTTAAATTTAAAGGACAAATGAAAATGGATCCTACATAAATACGCATGTGCATAAAAGATTAAAACATGAAACAATAACATAAAAGAAAAAATAATCAAGAACATATATAAAAAACATTAATATGGAAAATCCCCAATTTTAACAAAAGGAAACATGGACCATGAACCCACAAGACTGATGGATAAGAGAAACCAAAAAAAGGAAAAAATAATAATATGAAGAAGATGAGAGAAGAATACATTAAAGTATCACCCCAAAAGAAGATTAAGTAACTTAAGAATATCTATAGAATGTGGTTGGAGTCCTGAGTAAGAGGGGAGGGGCCTCCAATGGACATACATCCCATGTTTGGTATGAATAGAGATTTCAATATAAAATAAAAAATGGGTAGAAATATAAATTTATATATTTTAGAAACAAGGTCACTATTCATGGTTATGAATCATGGTTTAAAAAATTGTAAGCCAACCGTGAACCCCTTACTGGCATTATTTTGGCCGCACGATTTGGAAAATAATTCTCCAACAATGTGACATTGTTCTGTAAAAAATTCTAGAACCATACAGACTCCTTTAGAATTGTTTGTTTAATCATGATAAGGTCATGTTCCCTTGACAAGTGACACCTAGAAACCAACATAGGTTTTAATAGCATTAAAATGTTTTGGATCAGACAATGAGGAATATTTGCAACTCCAACAATTCAACATAAAATTGAACTGAAAATGGACTCAATAGTAGGGGTCTTTATGGTTATCCCCTAACCATGCACCTAAATTTTGAGAAAAAGGAAGAACCGCCCAAGGATAATAATTTAAATGTGGAACACTTGAAACTCATGTGAAAAATGCCTAAAAAATATGAAATAATTCAAGAATAATAAATACTATGCTATGAAAATACTCCCAACTATCAAACATTCTACCAACAGAAAGCCACAATGTTTCTTGTTTATTATGTTAAATAGAAACACTCACTTACCTGAAGGATCTAATTCCTGAATCCAAGAAGAACCATACCCATTATAATAATAAAAACAAGCACTTCATCCATGAAAATACAAATGAATCTAAACCATTCATTCACTAAAATTGAAAACTCCAACTGTAATCCCTGCATCCTTTCCACCAACAAAACTATTGGAGGTAGTCCAAATGCTTAATGATTTCCAATGGATGGAAACTAAAACTAGATGATATCTGATGATATAGGGGAAAACATAAACACTCTAAAAATAAATTCATCAGATATAAAAAATAGTGTATAGGTCCCACTTTATTCAATATTTGAGGCCAAATTGGTGTCCCCACCATTTTGGAATCCTAGCCATGTGCACAACTCACATTGGCCATCAACTCTGAACAGCCAGACTGAAAAAAACAATCCAAATCCTAGAGGAGTGAAATAATAGGAATATGACATTCATAAAAACCCCTTCCAAACAATAATGATAGGTAAAATTATTTCTTTAAATACACATCCATAAAAACAAAATTTCTATAGAGAATACAATATGTTTAACTGCCACATGAAATTGAAATAACATCAAAACACTACCACTATATAATATAGAATAATTAAATTGAATTTTTCATCAAAATAATCACAGGATAGAACCTTTCTCTCGAAGATAAGTTTGGATGTCTTCTAATGTGGTGGAACAAGCTCCATATTGCTTCTAGGTGACAACAAGATAGAAACATCACAACTGACCAAGGAATTCCCAAATATTGAAGTTCATTATAGCACACAGAAATGTTGGATTCATATGTTAGGACATTTTACATTGATGGAAAACTAAAGTACCATGGACAACAGAATCTGATGAATGACCTGAAAGGATCTTTATTCCATGACCAGCACCACAATCTGACATGAAATTCCCCATATCCATAATAGAATTCCCATATACAAATATAGAGACATGATTAAGGATTATATCTCAATAAATCCTTCCAGTATAGCATCAAAATAAACTAAATGGATAACAATGTTAGAAAAAGAGGTAAAAACAAAATCTAACACCTTTTATTGAATATTAGGATGAAGACCATTCATGAAATGTCATGCCTTTATAAAATCATCAAAATCCCATTATGGGAGAAAAGGGACTATATCCTCGTAATGATTAATGAACACTAACATTGTTCAATAACCATTATGAATTCAAAACATCTCTATCTCATTCTTCACCTTCTCTTCCTTAGTGTTGTATTGCTGAATAAGTGAATCCATGAAAAATTCCTTCGAGATATTTTCTAAAATATTAGTTTAAATAACAGACTTTCACCACATCCAACTAGGACCCTCAAGAATAAATGGTGAAAAAACACTCCTTTAGAGACTTAGGAAACATGTGATGAAAAAAATTCTATTTTATTCATCCCATCTTATATTTCTGAAGGACCCTATTGACCTTAAAAAATATGATGATTAATATTCTGAAATATGAGTTGAAATTCATTTGGTTGTTCAAGTGGAGGTTCTTCAAATTCTGAACCAGTTGTAGTTTTACCTTCAATATTATTCAATTTTATCATAGAGGTATACTATAAAAAATAAAAGAACCAAAATCTCAATTAAAACCATCTAATAATATAAAACTCCACACACCAAAAACACAAAACAAAAAGAAAACCATCTTATAAATTTCCAAAATCATTTATAAAAAATCCTACAAAACACCACTTCAAAATCGATTATCAAACTCCTCACAAAAATACATTTCATTCCAAATAAAAATTCCTTTAGTTTCATCCAAATATATATTACTACCCATTTAATCCATTTTGCATATCCATAAATAAAATGTATTTCAAAAAAATAATTAAATTAGAAAACAATATCATCAAAAAAAATTTAATTTACAAAAATATTTCAAAAAAAAATTGAAATAAATTTGAAATATCATTTACTATTTTCTAAAACTAAATCATGATCACATTAAACTAGGGTTTCAAGCTATTAAAACACAATTTTATTGATATTAAAAAAATCAAATTGACTCCAAAAAATCTCAAGAAAAATAATGATAATGTCGACGCTTGATTAACTATATGGTTGGTGGAGGTATGATAATCACATCACTATAAAATATATTTATTCAAAGACATTTCCCTAGCCTAAAATGGAATTATAGAACATATGAGATCTCCCAGACCACTAGAAAAACCTTGAATTTTCTTTCTCATACACAAAACTATACCTAAAAACCAAATATTCCAAAAAAAAACTAAACACCCCATGTTATCATTGGGTTAATAAAAAATATGTTTTCTATAAAAATATACATAATTAGACCCCATATTTTGATAATAATACTCATCCTAACAGGAAATCCAAAATAAAAAAGGACTCTCTGAAATATAGGTCTCCAATGCACCTAACCTTGTTTTAAACAATTTTTTTCATGAACCAACCTAGGTCATCCCTGACCTAGTAACTTGAGTCAGCCGACTGCAAGGCCTGAGGGTCATTCTCGATCCTCCCAGACTAGGAACATGCTCTAAGGGAATCCATGACAACCAATGAGAATGATTTAAAACAAAAATATAAGAAGCTAGATTAGTGAAAATAAATAAATAATCCCAATACATCCAAAAAACAACTGAATTAAATTTGAAAAAAAACCAATGATACAACAATAACTAACTTCAAGAACCAAACAAAACCTAATAACCACTATGTATCCATGTGACCACAAAGGTAACTCTATGATCCCAAAAACCTATATTACCCATGATTATCAAAACCAAGATGAAACCTACAATAGATGATAAAATCAAGAAATTAGTATAAGTGTGAGTACTAAAACATAGTAGGAACACCTGAATAAATCTATTCACAATTAATTCTGTTTAAGAAAAAGGATAATCAATTCCATTTTTGAAATAAAATATTTTATATTCATTTTTATTCACATATTCATCTCTAAAAAATCATATTCCATTTACCCTTTTCATTTAAACACATATTCTTTTCGAAGAAGGAGGGAGTACAAATTTACAGAATAATGATGATGTTTTTTCATAAAAGGGAAAATTTAAGTGAAAAAAATTTCAAAATATTTTTCGTAATCTTTCATAAACCAAAATATCACTTTTGATAATGAATCACACCATATTATAGAGTATAATAAATGATTACATAACAATAGTAATGGAAAATATCACATATGCATGATAAACAAAAAAAATCCCAATCTAATGTCACATACAACTATTGAACTGAATCCATTTTCAGTATTTTAAAATGAAACATTTAAATTATAAGTTTGAACTATATAAAATTATACCAATTAAAAACATAAAAATAAATTCATCCTAGATAAGTGATAAAATAATTGTTCGTCCCTAGTGACTACATCATGTTTCCAGGACTACAAAATTGCATGATATTTTAGCAATCTGTCATGTGTAGTATTACATGGGACTAGAACCGATGGACAAATATATGTCCTCTCATTCCTAAGATTCGAGATGACCAAGCATGGGTGAAATCATTCTTCTCTAACTACTCACCTGGAACCATTCCTCTTAGTGTGCTTAGGTGCTTTCACATAATAGAATCAAAATCCAATGAACAACATCACATTCTTGACATTGTCAACCTCTGTATTCCAATAGATACAAAACCACCTTAATATTATTATAATAAATCACCCTCACATCCCAAATTTCCCTGATGACAACCACTCAGATCCTCCTTGGATTGATTGAAAGAGTCTGGGATAAAAAGGACAAGAAAGGTGGGAAATTTATTTGATGGATAGAGTCACCATGTCTAGAAATGCCGATGACCACCACCAAAGTCAAAGACAACTAAACACTAGTGAAGTCAAAAATACAAAACTTGACTCATCTAATAAGATCAGATCACTGAAATTTCAAGAAAAAACATCATAAACAATGCCAGTCTAAAATTCCATAGTCTCTAACAGTCACTCTCCCTCACATCTGAAATGCCCCATGAAGACCACCATTCGGATCACCTTGGAGATAGTTGTGGAGTTATAGAGAATCAGTATAGAAACAAACTCCCAACATACAAAAATATTTAGAATAATCTGTCTCCCAAACCTCTTCGAAAAAAATTGTGACCCAACAATCCAACTCCACCATGAATAAATCTGGCAGTTTTCTAAGAAGGAATAACACAACTAAAAAAATATCCATAAACGTACATCATTATCATATTTGACCAGCATAGATATACATAATATCAATATCAAAGATCAAATCCACAACAACCAAAAGCAGTAGGTCTATCCACAAACACTGAAATGAACTTTGAAATACCATCATGGATCAACAAATGTTCTTTTTTTTCAATGCTTTCACCTCTACTCCGTGGATCTCACACCACAAGTGAATGAACATATGGTTTAAAGTTCTATTAACAAGAGATGATAGGGGAATCATAGGGGCGTCATAGATATCTAAGTGCTGAAAACATGGGAGAACTTAGGGCCTCTATGGATAAACTAGAAAATACTAACACCTAACAAATCCCATTTTCATAACTCACCCAATGACATCACTTTTAGCACATGATCAGTCTTACACTAAGTTCCCTATCTAAGGGGAACAACCCCAAGGCAGATCAAGGTCTATAATCAGGGAAAATAGCTAGTTCATAACCTCAACTAACAGATTAAATTTTATACAAAATATTCTAGTTTTTCTAGGTTACCATGTCAATAAAACTGGTTAGGCCAACCTCAACAAAAAATAATAAATATTATTTTCATATTTCACTCAAAAGAAACACAAAAAAAAATCACCCCTCCCTAAGTTAAACCACAGAAAATGCCTTTCCTTTAAACTATTTATTTTCAAAGGAGTCCCAAAAAAGGAACCTCCCATACTACTCAATGTAAACAAGGAATGATGATGATCCAAAGAATGTTTTTAAGTGGACTAATTTTTATTAATGTGCCAAATGGGCCTCAACCACTCATTTAGAAACCACCCACATCCAAAAGCAATCCATCACATCATTTGAAAAATTCAAAACCACATGAAAATAAATTTAAGAACTAAAAAAAAGAATTTTATATTCTAATTAAATTTATATAGCCAAAACCACATATAAATTTCATTAAATCATTTATAGAAACCAAAACATACATTTTGATAAAAAATTACCCTGTATAGGATAACGAAACAATTCCATGAACTAAAAAATGAGAAAAAGTCCTCTTATTTTTATATTAAACATTTATTAAAAAAATTATACATCACATATTTTCAGTAAAGTTATTTTTAATGTTAATAAATTAATGTATTCTTAAATTAAAATTCTAAATAAATAGGGATCCAACATCAATCCACAATTTATTTAATTAAAAACACTAAAAACACTCTGTGAATGCTCAAGAATGAAAGTACATCATCATAGAAAAATAACAAGGAATAACCCCATTAAAACCAATGGAAAAAGAATCATATAACTAAAAGACCATGAGGGAAAGGAACCTCAATGAAAATGGGAGAAAGGGGTAAAGGATGAAGAGAATAGGAGAGTAAATTGTATAATCACCTAGAAAACATGATGAAATCCCTTGAGAATCACCATGCAAGTAGGTGGATTGTATTAAAAATAGAATTGCATCCTCCAAGGATCATATAATCCCAATGAATGAGGAATAATGATTTTGGGATTAAAATTTGAAGAGAATATAAATAAAAATTCACATTTTAATGAAACTGAGGAAATTTCCATGGTTAGGCCATATTCTATACCAAAAAATGCAACAACCTTGTGACCCTCACTAGACACAATGGGACCCCATATAGTTTTTCCACATGGTTAGAGAAAATGTGCACCATCTATTCATCATGGTTCTATCAAAAATTTCATAACCATGTGCATGCCTTCCGCACTGTTTAGATAATTGTGGTCATGTCGTGTGGCCTTGACTAAAGACACCGAAGGACCCACATTATTTCACATAGGAGAAGTATGGATTGGGTAAAATAGTTCTAAATCCCTGAATCTAAAAATGTTCAGGTTAAAAATAAACTAAAAAGGTACTCAACAACATGTTCTAGCACAGTTACCCCTTAACCATGAACCTAAACCATGAAAAAGTGAAAAACATTCAAAAAGATAAAAGTTAAATTTGCAACACCCGAAAGAGATAAAGAGTTAAAATACAATGGACATGGAAAAAAATTATAAATAATAAAAACTAGTGTTAGGTAATTGAATAAGGACCTCATGGGCGTCCTTAAACATAAAAAATGACACTTTAAACTCATGAAATGAATGTCCTTAGAACACCAAACATTTTTAAAACTGAATAGGTAATTAACAATGTAATTATGATAAATAATATAAACTGTTTATGGATAGGGTTTTTACCCTGTAAATGTACTAAATAATCCAAATAAATGATAATTTTTTATTTTACATGTATTAAATTACATTAATGGAATGTATGGAATCATGGTATGTCATTTGATATGAATTTTCATTCATTGAAGCGTATTTAATTATTTTACACCTACCATAAATTATATAGTGTGTATACATCCCATGTATATTTTATATAATTCTCAGTTCAAACATTGTTTTTTATATTTCAATTTCAATTACATCATCCAAATATATTTGAATTGAATGGTACAAAGTGGTAAAAATATTATTAACTCGATTTCTTTTCATGGGATTATAATTTCTCTAAATTGACATTTTTTCTCTAACAATGAATAAATTTATATATATTATTTTACTATGTATTTCCACTTTCATGGTTTTGATTTAAATTTGTTACCCTTAACATATTCATTGATTGGTGATCAATTAAATAATGTGATCTTTATAAGGTTATTTCATCATATTTTTTTGATGGGATGTATGTTTATGATGTACATATATAATCTTTCACATGGTGTATGTAATTCCCCTTTGTCAGCTTATATCATGAATCACCTTTTGGCCAATATTTAAATTTTATATTTTATTTTATTACTTCATCGGGCTTAGTATTGAAAAGTTATCAAAATAAAAATTGATTTATTTTAAAATACATTTTCATTTTGAGATGGTTTATGTTCAAGGTTAATTTTCAAGTAAATTATATAAAACTATTTTCATGAAAAACATATAATTTTTTAATATATAGTATTTAATTTTTTCACACTACTAATTTAAATATTTGAATCTTTAATGAATAAACAGTAATTTTTTTTGTAATTTATAATGATATTATATCATCTTTTAGATCAATAATATTTTCTTATTATTTAGTATTTATTAAATAAAAATTTAATAAACTATTTTATATGAATATTTAATTTCTAAAATATAATTTATATCATTATTTATAGTTATTTTATTATATATTAAAATGTAAATTATCTAAATGTTTTCCAAAAGGGTCACTTTTGATTACCTTATTCGAAATCTTTTAAAAGAATGTTTATTTTTAACATCTACATCATGAATAGATTTTCACACTATCATGCCGATTATTTTAATTGAATCATATTTAAAAATATTCCATGTTTTATTTCATGGATAAAAATTTCTTCATAATTTATATATTTTTATAAAATATCACTCAATTAAAATGCTACATTTCTTTTTTCCAATTAAATGATTTAAATATTATTTTAACGGTGTTTTTATCTATGTCAGAACCATATAATTTATCATCCATTTCAATATTAATGTGTTCTTATGATACCACCAATTATCATACTATATTTTGGATTTTTTATTTTTTTAATGACATTATCATAGAAGTTGTTTAATTAAGATGGGATAATCATGTTATGAAAGGAGTAATTGATGTTTCAATTAGTATTATAATGGAATGAAATATATAAAAAATTTATTAATATTAGGGTTATCATATTTTCTTTATATGTAAATCAATATATAATCATGGGATCCCGATATATTTTATTCTATGGGTTCACCAAGATTGTGCATGCTGACCCCGATATAGGTTATATTGTGGGGGCCAAAAATAATAATACAATGCATTTGGTAATGAGTATGGTATCAAGAGAATTATATTACTTATTGGGAATATGGTTATTCCAATAATAATGGTTAATATAAGGGTTATACGATGATAATGGTCATAGATACCAACACTTTTCTTCATTCATGGTATTTGTTTTTCATGATTCCATTAATAAATATTGTCATCATGTGGCTGATGATTGTTGATTTATATGACTATTTACATTTTCAATTATTTATCCATGTTACTTGATTGATGAACATGGTATATATGGGTATTAATTCCACAATTTAATTCTTCTGATCTATGATTTTGTCATCATACTGGTATTATCAACTTACTCTAACACTAATGATATTCAATTTTAAATTCTTGTTTACGGTTATAATGAATTTGAGTAAACAATTCTTAAATTTCGTGTTACCATGTTATAAGGAATAATGATTAATTGTTTGTGTTTATAAAGTATTCATGCATGTTGAATTTAATTGGAGGTGTTTATGAAATAACATGTTATGAATATTTTGGTATAGTTGAAGATGAATTTGATCATTACATACCAGTTGTTTATAAACCCATTTTTAGAGCTGTTCCATATTATATAAACCATTGAACCTAAAAGTTTCATTAGTTTTTCTATTGTTTAGTATTTTATTTAGATTTTTTTAGATTGAAATTTTTTTCCATGTTTATTAGTATCATTATGAGAAATTTAAATTTTATATTTTATAGCACTGGACCCAGATTCTCAGTTATTTGGATATTATAGTTGGTATAAGATTAGGGATTAGAAAAATATCTTGATTTGGATGTTTTCATGTGGGATAATTTTATTTGTTTATGATACTACCATATGTTTATTTGTTTAAAGTTTATCATACATTCAAATACATTAACACCAGTTTTTTTTGGTGATGTAATATATATGTCGAAGTGATATTTTGGGAGTAGTTTTATTGAGATAAGGTATTTTTACCCATTAGTGTTAACATGAATAATAATAACATTTTTTATGTTTGAATTATATTTTAAAAGAATATATGATAGTAATTTTTCTTTATAATGATTCATGTGAAATATGGAAATTAATGAAATATTTTTTAGATAATATGATTTGGGTATATAATGTTATGGGTATATGAGTTTACGAGTAAAATATTTATTTGGAGATAAATGAAAATTATATATTTGATGAATGATTGAAAAAATATTTTTAATTTTTGGGTTTGATAATTGATTATAAATATCTTAATGAATTTTAAGTATGTCAATTAATGGAATGATCTTGTTTCAAGATTGGGTTTTACTTTTTAATTTTGGAGTTTAATTTATTATTACTTCATATAATGGTTTATACATTTCGTGAATTATCGTACCTTATGAAATATACAATTATTTATGTTAATGTATATACTTAGGAGGAATTTTTTATTATTATCTAATATATTTTTTGATCCATAAGATTTTTTTAGTGATTTAGGAAAAATATTCATCTTTATTAATCATTGATTGCAGAAATGTATGGGATTATTGTGGAAAATAATTAAAGGTTGAAATTGAAGAATTAATGTACGTATATTTCATATAGTGTTCTGTTATATTGTAAAATAATTTATTATACATATTAATAGAAATTTTAAAAATTTAAACTTATTATAATCATTCCAGATGAGTCTGTGGCCTTTTCACAACTCATGGGTTTGTAGTTTTGTTGTTGTTGGCTTTACTGTAACCATTCACATTCTGGTGATCAATGATATCTATCACTCCTTATAATTATTTGAACATTATTCATTATTTATATTACAATATATTCACTTTCCAAAAAAATTCTTGTTTAGAAACCATGTATGTGTTTTCATTAATAAAAAACAATAATTCCAATTATCTTTTTTCAAGATGATGTTTAATTAATGTATTTTATGATGTGGGGTTAAAATAAACATATTTTAAAATTTAAACCATTAATTTTTAAGATATATTTCAAAATTAAGATTATAATGTTTCCAAAATATTGATGATTTATATTTCACATGATTGTAAAAATAATTACTATGTCTGATAGTCTACAAAATACGAAACACCGACCGTAATTAGGCCATTAAATCGTATTATATAAATATAAAAAAATGTTCTCTCTATCAGATGAAGGTGATGGTTCTTTTAATAGTATGGTGATATGTTCAAGATGCATGAGACAGATGATATATTTCAAATTCTTGCATACAACTCTAGGATTCCCCAATTAAAGTATTATTTGATGGTATTCATATGATGAGCTAGAAATTATTTGGCAACGAAGGGAAGGCTGGAGGTGAAGAACCTTCCTTATATCTATACCAATGGGGAAGACATCTGTATGTACCTATTTATTGGTTGGGTATGGACTCTCTTTTCATGATGGTTGTGAAAGTATTATTCGTAATAGAGATGGGAGTCGGTGACATCGATTCACGGGATATGACTAGTGGTGATATTTATATTCTTGGATTGCATGTTGATGAAAGTCATTTATGATTAGTTTGGAATAATGTTGTATTTTATGATCAAGTGAGTTGTATATGTTCATAATATAATTGTTTGTTCTTTAAATGTTGTGTGCCCTTGGGAAGGATGTGACCTCAAAGAATTGTTTTGGATTGATCTGTTACATAGAGCCTTTCCTTTATTGGGGATGGTGTTGGTTGGTGACCACAATTCTGACAGTGATGTGATGAACATAAGAAGACCTTTTATTGTGTATAGATTTATGTATATTGTGATATGTGATTTATCTATGTTGTATTGGTGATGTTATGATGAATATTTTAGTGACCTGATCTTATTTTCTGGTTGATCATTGGAGGTGTACTTGTGACAACATGGGATGGGTGATAACTATAAGGTGTGGCCCCTCCATCGGATAAATTTTTTAATAAATTTTCAGAATGGTACCCCAATTATGATTGAAATCGTTTACTAAGGTGGCTTAATTATGGGCCTATTCATATTTGATTTTTTTTGGGCTACCTGATGGTTCATTATGTGACCATGGAAATGGTGATGGCATCCTGACTGGTTATTTTTGAAACTATACTCAAACAACTAGATAACAATTTTTCTAAATTTTTTTTGACCCATTTATTTTTTTTGGTTCATTAATTGATTCCCTCATTCATTTTGGAATCTATGGTGAAACATGTAATTCGATATTGGGTTTCATGAGATTTTAATTTTATTAAATAAGTCATTAGGACCTGGCATGCATGTGTTCTAAAAATTCATAGGAAAACATTATTTGGGATTATTATTATATTTTAATTATTATATATTTATTTGAAATGATGAAATTACTACATTTTAAATATATTTTATATGTGATTTGAGTAAAAAATTAAATTTATAAAGTCATTTTTCATGAAAAATATTTTTCTTTATGTTATTTTAGTTTTATTTTAAATTAAATTGTTCCACCTATATGTTTCTTAGTTTAGAAAAACTTATTCAATATTTTTTGTTATTAAATAAATATTTGTAAAATATGCCCCTTTTATTCTTTTCTGATGTGAATATTAACCAATGTAATTTTTTTATAATGATATTGTGTAAATCAAGTAATTAAGGGTCCAAAAATATGATATGAACTATAAAAGGAAAATGACATTTGAATTTATTTTATTATATTATTAAATAATATCTATAATAATATATGATTATTTTTATGAAATTTTTACATTATGTTATTATTATAAACATAAAAATAATTATCTATAGGAAAGTATAAAATTCGACAATCTTGTATTTAGTAACTACAATAACATTAACTCACAAAAAATTTATTATATTATCGAATATAAATATTAATTTGAAATATTAATGATTTATATACATGAAGATAAATATTTTTATGTATAATATAATTACCTCAAATACATTGACATATATAATGACCAATTATTTAGGAAAAAGGAAAAATAAAAAATATTATAATAAAAATTTTAAAAGAAATATTATTTTTTATAAATAATGTAATCCATTAAACTAGTATAATAATGTACTAGTTTAGTTATTTAATAAAATATTTTTTTTAATATATTCATCTTCCCAATGATATTAATGTTATATTATTTAATAGTTCTAATAATTTCATTAATGTCATTTCATAATAAATAATATTTTATTAAATAATATTAAAATCATAAAAAAAATTATATTAAAATGCGTGAGTATTTTATACTATAAAATATAAAACATGAATCATTTATTGTATTTTTCCAATTTATTATATATATATTGACTCTGAATGTGTAAAAATATTATTCTAGTTGTATGAGTGGAGAGGGTCATTGTGGGTTTAAAAAAATATATAATGGTTAAAAGTAGTTCAAATATGTCTAAATTTAATTTTATTATAAAATTTGGACTCACAGTAATAATATATTTTAACATTATCTATTTGGATCTATATTTACATCATAATTATATTATATTAATTTATTACTTAAAAATATTAATTCTTCCCCTCCCATCTATTATTAAAAGGAACCATTTAATTCCTTTTATTCATTAATCAAAACATATTCGAATAGGCCACCAACTACCTAATTGTTTTGATAACATCCATCCAGGAAATATAGAGACAATATAATGGTATATTAGAAACCTTAGTGGTATTACGATTTTAGTAAATCGATGTTTCAGAAAAAGAGATATCACTGTTAACTAATTGATTTTATTTTATTTCTACTTCCACCTCCTCCAAATATTCCACAAACATTATTATATAATATAATCACCATATTCTATATACTAAAAATTTAATACGTTAATTGAATAACTTATATCCATCTCCAAAATCAATCAAATGGTACTTGAAATCACTGTCAATGTGTATGACAGACAACCACCTCCCGAACTGATGTATCTTGTCTTCCCTACACACAATTGATGGTTCCTTATAATGAATGAACTATTTCTTTATAAATGATATTAATTACATATTTATAATTTTTAACCTATAATATGTCATTTCCTTTTACCATTTTAGTCATAGAAAAATGTTAACATCATTCATGGGTACGTGTGGACCAATACATCCATGAAGTCATTTGTTTTTTTCACCACCATGCCTTGTGGGTGATATGTATTGTAGTTTATTAAAAACAAATAATATTATATTTATTATATCATGATAATATTGTATTTTTAAAATAATATATATATATATTTTGATAATGATCATAAAAAATTGAAATGTTACTCATTCGTATATATGAACTACCATCATCAAGATTTTAACATAGTTAAATTTTTAGAACCACAACTCATGAATTATTTGAAAAAAATAATTTAGATGAATAAATTAAAATTAATTAATTAATATTATTACTTTTCATATTAATAAATATTGACCTAATTTCAATATACAACCTACATGAACCATTTTGAACTAATGAACTAAATATCCTCAACAAACCAGAAGCAGGTTTAAATAATAATGTAACAAAACTATTTCATTAAGATAATTTAATTATATTATTTATGAAATATTAAATTAACCAATATGATTTTATTATGAAAAAAATAATTGATTTGAGATTATTATACATGATTTAATGAACATACATGGAAATTATGGACTCATGGTATGGGAATCCGACTAAATTTTTATTCCCGAAGTAATAATTTATTATTATGCACATAATTTATTTTATATGGTGTATATACTAAATATTCACAAGGTACATAATTCATCCTTAATAATTCATGATAATTTATCATGTTATTAAAATTACATTATCCAATGGCATTTGATGTTAATGTTACCATGTGGTAAACAAATTCATAATAAAATTTTATTATTTGGTTACAACTCCCCTTAATTTATATTCTCAAGCAATTGTTATGTGTGACTTAATATATAATTTTTTTTTGTTAAATATTTGAAATTCACTATTTTGGATTAATATTTCATAAAAATTATTTCTTCATTGATTTATTTTAAATTCAATAATATCATATTTGTAATGTTTATTTATCTAAAAGTTTCTTTCCCTTGGGATATATGGTTATGATATACAACAATATACATTTAAAATTGTATATATATCTCATTTTATGTGTTAAAATATGAATATAATGTTTTTAATGTTATTTAAAAGGTTCATTTAATTTTAATGTTTCTTGGGGATTATTATTTAAAAGTTACCAAAATAGGAAATTCTATAAGTTATAATCAATTCTAAATTGAAGATTGTTTTCCCCCCAAGGATTCAATTTGTGGAGATTATGTTATTTTATATTAAGGAATTACATATTTTTCTTAACATCCTATTATGAATTTGGTTTACTTTTAAAATTTCCATTTCATTCATTATTTATTAATTAAAAAAATGCTAGTGATTCCAATATTGTATCCTCACCAATATTGGGAATATCCTAGAATTATAAAAATAATTTTGAATCATAAATTCTATAAAAATAAATGATGTCATAAATCTAGTTAACATTGTTCTTTGTGAATTATTTAATCATTTTAAAATGGGAATTATTTTCATATTTTCCAAAGGTTTCAATTTTGATTCAATATTTTAAAATGGTTTAAAATATGTTTTATTTTTATTATCAAAAATATTAATTGAATTTTAAACAAGGATTACTATTATTTTATTTTAGAATATTTTATAGTTTTCTATGGTTAACCTCCTAAATTGAATTTTTTAGATATTTTGAAATTTTTTATAAAATATTTATATATGTTAAGGATATTTTCACTTTTTTGAAGAAAAGTTTTTATTAGTCATAATATTTTATTTTCATCCATGTGAATATATTATAACGATTCATTAATTTTATTAAGATACTAATCATATGTCACCATCTATATTCATTCTCTATATGTCTTACAATAAATTATTAAGAATGATTTTCATAGATCCCATTTATTTTCTATTCTTTAATCATATTATAAATGGATTAATTTATTTTTATATGAGTTTTATAATGAGATGAAGTATATTTGTAAATTATTATTATTATAATTGTTTGAATTTTATTACTATGGTTGTGCCCATATAACACATGTTAATCCAAATATAGAAAATATAATATATAACACGCCAACGCTTTTGTATATTGGTTATATTATCTAAAAATTATGTTTTGAGTAAATAATAATGTTCTCCATATGTAATTCGGCTTCCAAGGGTTCTATAGGGGTTCGATGATGATACTATTCAATGATATAAAACATTTTCTATATGTTTGAAATGAATTTTTAATGATTTATTCAATCAATATTGACATCATGTGGCTTGTTATTATTGTTTAAATGATAATTTTTCTTTTTTAAAGATTTATTAAATGTTTTATTATTAGTGATCTATGTATATATGGGTTTTAATTCCATTAATTTATTCTCATGTATTATTATGATATTAACATACATTTATACTCATCTTACTCTCATTGATTTTATGTAATTTTTAATTCTTATGTTTACACTTACAATAAATTTTAGATCACACATATTATGTTTAATTTTATGAAATTTTTAACAAATAATAAAAAATCATTTTTATTTAAAAATGTTTCATTTGTATATAATTTAGTTGGACATGTTGAAAGATTAACCATTTCTATGAAAATATTTTTATTGTTGTTGATGATGTTCCCCTTTTTTAGCCATTCATTTATTAACCCATTTGGTTATGTGTATGATTTTATTCATTAAATCTATAGACCATAAAGTTTTTTCAGTGTATACATGATCTAAAATATCCTTTTTATATTATATATAATTTATGGAAATAATTGGTTCATAGTTATCTTTATGCAATCCAAAATTTTAATTTTTTATGTTTATAACACTGGATTTGGGAATGTGGATTTATGGATTTTATAGTTTAGGTGCATGAAGATTATTCTATTTTTTAATTTTTTTTCATTTTTATTCTATTTTAACATGGTTATGAAACACCATATGTATGACTTGACTGTGTATTAAATTTATTAATATTATAAATATATATGAACAATTTTTTTAGTTTCTTTGTGGAATTTGGGGGTTATGCTAAACATTACTATCAAATACATTTATTTTTTTACTTATTATATACATTAGGATTTCTTTTTTGTATTATTTAGAGACTAAAATATATTTTTTATAATTTATATTAACTTTTGGTCGTTTTTATCATCGATTTTTTTAATAGATTGAGTTCTTTGGTGGATTCCATTTTATCTCCCAATCCTATATTTATAATTAATGGATGTTCCTTCTATATGTGTTATATTTTTACCCTTAGTGATAGTTTCCAAATCGGGTCCTAGAGATGGTAGTATTCAAACATCATTATTTATATTCATTTATTATATTCCTTGATGGGGTATCACTATAGCGAGGGGTAATGGAAAACACATTTTATCATGATATAATGTATTAACCATAATGAGTTGGAAAGTGATATAATTAAAAAATGTATAATAAGATTGATTTATAAATGATTTTATGAAATTATGTTATACATATAACAGATTCCTCAACTAATATAAATGATTCTTTATGGGATAAGTTATCATATTGTCCTATATATTATTTTCTATCTATATTTATTCACATCAGTGAAAATGATAAGTAAAATAATAATTAAATTAAAATAAAATTAATTTATCATTATGAAGAATACAATTAATGATTAGGAATTTAACTTAATGATACTTTAATGTTTAATGATTAGAATGTTTACATGAAAAATAATTGATGTTTGTTTTTATAAATGATTATTGATGTTGACTACACATAATCGGTATGTGTATATATTATAATAGTCATTCAAGGGAGATATCACCAAGTATACATATATATTTTTTATTGATATAATTTAATAATAACAAACATAATTAGAACCATAAAACCTATATACCTCCCCAAAATATTATTATTTCATTTATTGGAGATAAATGTTTAGTGAATTTTCATGTTTGGCGTAATGTTATCTTGATTGTTTTGAAGATGTAGTAGATGATGATAGTTCTAATGATTTATAGTCTATATTCATATGTATTTGTACAAATGGGGCATAAAGTTTCTGTTACTCATCTTTAAAACATTTGGAATATATATTTATAGTGATGAAGAATATATGTAATAATCCTAGAGGAATTTAAATACTGATAACCTTAGCATATACATTGGTGAATATTAGGATAGATCCAATAAACCAGAACCATCGTCACATCAACGTTGTTAAAATTAGGTAAGGTTTATTATAAAAGGATCATTTATCAATTTCTACATTCATGGTTACCAAGTGGTTGAATCATTTCATGAATGATTATACCACCACATTGAAGGAATCATATGATATCATGGATACAAAGTCCCTAGATATCATACACCATATTATATTGGTAAGGTAAGAAAATATAATATTAACTTATGGATGAATGCCTCATCTGACCTCCATGAATTCTTTGGTAGAATCACTAGATATCTATTACCCTATTTTGGAATTAACCCACCATGGTTTTCATTATTGCGATCATACCGCCATTTTATATCATCATGTAAATCCATATACAAAATAATCAAGTTACCATAGTGTACCCATTGCGTTAAAACAATCTATAAACTCTAGAAGTTACCTACTCCTTAAAGGAAACAAATGACACAGTTTTCCACCTCGTGATATAAAATTTATCAAATATGGGTTTACTCTATAAGGACACAATAAAAAACAATAGAGGACCTCCATCCATTGAAATAAAAAATGAACATGAAGGTATGACCATTTAAATGAATAATATACATAAGGTCCAATATATTATGAAGATGTAAAACACCACAATGGTCCTCCTCGGGATAATATAACCACGGAAAAATAGGACCCACCCTTATCTAATAAAATAACACACAATGGATGTAATCCCACTAATAAAGTAATAATTTTCCATTGGGGAGTTGTTTCTAGAATGAAAGAGTAAATTTTAAACAATGTAGGCCCGTATCATAGCATATAATCCATCTAATTTAAGGGACCTCCATTATATAAAATTTATCTTCATTAACGTAAATCTTTTCTTTCGGATGATCCAACAAATAACCACCACTATATCCCTTATTAGGAAAAAAACAATTACATATACCCTATATATAGTATAGTAAATAAAAAATATCTTGGGGTTATTACATGCTAAAATGATGACCCATAATAGGGTAAACTATCCAACTAATAGTGATATATTCACATCCAATTTCAATGATGTCATAACATTGTATTCATCTAAATATATACTGTTCAGGATCAAATGAAAGTTTTTTAACATCCTTTTGTTGCATATAAATTATTTTAACCCTTAATTTATAAGGATAATTATACCATATTGGGGAAGATTCACAAAATACCTTAAACAATATAAATATATATATGGTTGTTATGATTATATTTTATATTCAATGATCCCAAATTCATTAAAAAAACACCATGTCAGTAACTATGAGTAATTAATTACAATATAATATTTGATAAAGGTACCCCTAATGAACCTAGAGACGTTCCCAACCATTAATCCATATATTTTTTCTATTTATGAAATGAATCCCTTATACAGATATGTTCTTCTATGGATTGAAATAGCTTGATGATGAACTAAATATTCTTATTGTGGCACACCTTTTACTGTTGGAAAATATTATTCACAGTATAAAATGAATTTAACCGAAAATTTATATTTTTTTTACTATTGATTAGTCCAATTATTTTTATAGACTATACACTTTTTAGGATTATCTTTATTACATCGTTATTGTCGTAACATTTATATTTTACTACTCATTTAAATTTAGGAACAAACACAAAATTATGAAACAACATTATTATTATATTATTGATGGATTTAATAAATCACAAAATTAATTTCATGACAAAATTTTATAGTTTTTGTAGGAATTAAAAACATAAAATATTAAAGTATTTACGAAGTTGAAAGAAATATATTATAGGATGAGACTTTTTAATTAATTAATAGAAAATATGTGGATTTTTATTATATGATTATACAAATTACCTAATGGATTATATGTTATAGGAGATAAATAAATGATAGAATAAAAAATAATATATATAAAAATAGAAAATAGATTATCATTGTTGAAATTGGAGGTACTAATGAATCTTCATTATGGACTATGTGATATAAGAATAAGGTTTGATTATATATTTAGATACAACCCATAAAACATTCCCAATGATATTGTAAAACCTCATGGAATCGTGATATTCACTATAATTATAATGATATATTGGAACTGGGATAGTAATTAGAATTTAATGTCCTCATTTATAAAGAAGGTAATAGAAAATTTTATGAAATTTATGAAATTTGGGGAGAATTTGGAGGATTTTTTATTGCAAACAAATAAATATTGGGTAAATATATCCCATTATTACCATACATTATTGTATGGGGGATTAGATAATATTTTTTTGACCTTATATTGAAATTAATAAGTGGTTAAAAAAATTATATGTTATATTTTTTTTATTTAATCTATTTTTATTTTTGTCACTGAATTTTGGACACCACATACCACAATGGTATAAAATCATAGTCTATCATAAATGGATTTATTGAAATAATTCCCTAGAACCAACAATAGTTTTACATTCTATTTCATATATATTATTTGTTTTTTATATTAATAGAATAACAGATATTTTTTCCTGTATAATATTAAAATTATAATGTCATTGAATCTATTTTTTATTTAGAAGGGAATATTTTTTATCCCTTATGATGACATCCTTGATATGAAATGATGATATTCTTAATCATACTAATATGTCTAGATATCATTATATGATTAGAACCACATTATGAATATAGTATGGAATTATTTCTTTTAAGTGGATGAGATAATGTCATGATGTTCACACATGTATTATTAATGATGGGAGATAATGAGAGCATGCATTCAAGTAATATTTATTCTTGCTTATGTGTCATATGATATTTCTAACAATATTTCATTTTAATGGTCCATAGTAATTAATAATATTATTAACTCGTTTAATAAATCCCATTCTAATAGTAAAGTTTCTAATAATTATGGGATAAATCGTAGGGAATTTGTTTGTGTGAAAGTAAAACGGATCTAATTGAAAATTTCAGGGATGAAATTTCACACTCAATATTTACCATATTTGATTTCTATTTCCTTTGATTGGAATAGAACTATTATATTATATAATATGGAAGAAATATAACAATGAGGTTATTTCAGATTATAAAAGAATGATATTTCCAGAATATAAGTTAATGATATTGGAATGAAACATACTTTATGAAATGTTCTGATAAATATATAATATTACATATAGATAATTCTTGTGTGGTTATTGTCATTACAACATATTTTTCCCCATACGGGTTCCTTGACTTATTTATAGGTTGTAATATTAGAATTTAGGAAAATATTAATAATATTAATGAGAAAGAGTCCTCCAGGGTCACACACAATGTTCCTCCATTATTAGCATTTAAATATTATTTATATTGATCATTTAAAATATATATCATTTTTCAGATAGATAAATAATATTTATTTAGGATTTATTAAATGATCATGAATATTAAATAAATATATAATCCCACGGTTAATTTTTAAAATATGTAAATATTTAATATTTATTTACCCCTACTAATTCATATGTAATCGAATTATTATTTATCCGATAATAACTAAATTATCTACTTTTAAAAATAACATAATAAATAATTTATTTACTAGACTGTGAGCATTATATTTACTAATATATATAATTTAAAATAAAATTTTCTTATTATTCAAAATGAAATAACATACTTATTTATTAATACATAATTTAATCAATTATTTTAATATTATATTAAATATTCCTTTTTTAATTTTATTAAATGTGACTGAATATGCGAAGACCCGATTACTTGTCTTACGAATAAATAATTAATTATTGAAGTCTTCCTCCTTCATTACACCCATGGAACAAAGACAAAGAAATTATCATTCATGATTGATGTTATAATAGTTTCAATCATGGGGGGTACACAAGACAATTAGTATCACCACTCTAGCACTTGATGTAACAATGATGATGTTCCAATATCAAAGGAGAATATATAGATCACCGATAGTGGGGATCTAATTCAGTACTTTATCCAATCAAAATAAAAAAAATGAATTATGTGTGGATGATATAAAATTTATATCATAAGAAAATCTACACAATGGAATTAATTAATTATATTTATTTAATTATAAATTATAGTTAAAAATATCATTTACCGGTTCCAATTTATTTTGTCAATATTTATTAAGAAAAAAATATTCAGTCCTAGGATTTAATTTCATTTTCATTATTGAACGTTTGTGGAATTTGAATCAAAAAATTTGATCCATAAGACCAATAGGTTATTCTTCTACATCCAAACAAATCATGTGTTATCATATGGTCCACATTAATTCTACCATAATTTATTGAATGTAAATCTGTTACGTATTTAACTGTATATTTTTATTCAATGAAATTTCATATTTTATTTTGATTTTTGAGAGCATTTCTTTAAATCTTAATTTTTTATGCACAAATCTGAGATGAGGTAATAAAATTTAGAGAAGTATATAGAGGTGGAACATAGTCTGAATGGTTACATGACATTTTCCATTACAACATGTCATATAACTCCACATGACATGGTTCTCATGTGTAAAATAGACACTTAATAATTACTAAAATTACATCTAACATAATTAATTTTCCCTTAGAGAATTAAATTAACACATTATCAAATAAATACATAGACGATATAATTACTTTACATGCAGTTTTCTTAATTAATACTATATGAAATTAATTAAAATGTAATGAAATTAATTCATATGTGATGTTATTAATTATCATCTATATAATTAATTCATAAAGTTTGTAATTAATTCATTCATAGTGATTTTAATTAAAATTTGTGGGTATTGAACTCACTTATAGGGTAATTAATACTCACATTGATTGGTTAATACACATGTTGTGAAATTGATTTAAACATGGTCAAATCAATTAAAATTACACATAGATAATTATATCATTGTCTAATTAAATCCACATGGCATAATTAATCATAAATAATTAGGTGGAATACATTCCATGAACGGATATAGACAATGTAAATTAATTTATGGGAAAATATTAAAAAATAATATATCACTAAATAAACAGTGTCATTCCATGTTCATTATATCATATATTAACTCATAATCCCATTATGATTGGTTTTACATAATATTGAAAAAATTAATTCATTTCTATGTATTATTCAAAATTTTATGTCATACATAGTATTTGTTACATACAATATACTCCACCGACATTAAATTTGTATGTGTAGTTAAATATTAATGTTTAACATGTTTCATTTATTAACATCAAACACTATGAAATAAGATCATATATTTTTTATCTGATTTGTCATGTTAGTGAACTATGTAAAATAAAAACAATTATTATTGGTTCTTACAAGTAAACGTCACGTAGCTTCAATTTAAATTATATGTACAAAAATGGTTTTTTACGAAATTATATATATAATTTATTTAGAATCACAGAGTATGACTATCTATAGGGAATATTGGTTGGATATCAAGATAAAATAAATTAGATGATTAATAATATAATTCAATAGTTTAATTTAAAATTAGTTTATCTTAATAAAATGGTAAATTGATATGAATCAAATCCCACAATTTTCGATACATATTCATTGAACATGTTATTACTAATTATCATACACTAATCAATGCATATCTATTGGTTTGTTTAATATATATTTTACATTTGTATTTTTAAATAAATTATTCTGAACAATTGATTTCAGTTGAGTCATCCCTCCCTATATATTATATACGGTCCTAGTGTGCATGGTTTTATATATGTAGACCCACATTATGGATACCTTCCACCATAATTGATTTAGATGCATAATATTGATAGATATTATATAATCATAGAGTTTGTCCATGATGGATCCAATGAAAAATAAAATAATGAAAATATATAGAAAAGATGAGTAATCCTATAAACACAAGGAAAGCCTAGCTCAATATGTTTTCATCTAGGATGAATGTTTTCATTGCAGTACACTCAAAAATGAACTATTAAATGGTCTTAATAATTCCATGATCTATTTATTTATTTTCATTCATGAATTATTTTATATATGCAAGACCACAATCAATAAAATAATTTCATTAATTCAATAATAATAAAATAAAATAAAAGGATTGTGAATAAATATTTTAATGCAACATTATTATTCACTTATGTATAATACACATAATATTATTAATACAAGTAAATATTTAATAAAAAATTGTATATATCAAACAAAATCCCCCAATCATTAATTCTGTATGATTAAGCCTTCAATTGTTTTATGATGAATTAAACCCTAAAACTATGCATTTAGATGGAAATTTTTTAGACATTATCATTTTAAGGGAGTTATCATAATGATTTTTGGTCGAAATAAGAATAAATATTTGAATGTAATGATTACTTTCTACTGAATACATATTTATGGTAGTTTTGGAGAAATTTGAATTGGAATTTTCTGATTGTTCAACCCCCTTAATGAAATAGATGACTACAATGCTAGAGTTTGAAAGGTCACCTGTATGAACACCTTTCAATTTTTTTACATCCATATTCTAGATTATTAAAAGAAAAGTATTTTTTATTTAGAATAGAATTTTTGATGTTTCCGGATAATCTATGTTCAATAGTGAAAGCCATCGGGAGTTAATTTTTTTCCGAGAATCTTAAAAAAAACATAATTTTTTTGTCTCTCCTATTTTGTATCCATTTTATATACTAATCATCTAATATATTTGTTTTAAAAAAACTAAAAACAAACAATGAAAAATAATTCGTTGTTACTTAACTCAATTAATGCCTTTATAAGAACATATATTCCACATTCAAATAGTCGTTTTATACTTTTTGACTATCCGAAATGTTATACGATGTTTTGAATTCCCTACTCCTGATCATCTTCCCTCAATGAGAAGGTGAAAATGACACCTAAAAATATAAATGGGGTTTATTTATCAACAATGTCCTATCATATTTTTCTTCAAAAGAATAAATATTTTATTAAATTATCATAAAATTCTATGTACCCTATATTATTGTAAACTAGAAAATGAATCTCATTTTTTATTTATGACTATATGTATAGATAGACATTATTTAATGTTAATCATCCAATTGGATAATTGATGATATATGAATCTCAATTTATCTTCCTTATGAAAAATACTCTACATACCCACTAAGACGAGATTAAATTTATAGATAAACAACTCATTAATCCAATATTTAATAAAATACTAGTTAATGGAATTGTATTCCATCAATCATTGTGATGAGAAAAAAAATATAGGGTTTTAATTCTAATTGAAACATAAATCTAATCATGTTCATGATATGTAATTAAAATAGAATAATGAGTGATAGGGATAGAATGCAATATAAGTAAATTTACATATTATATGGGGGAAATAGTTTTTAGAAGTATATAAATACATTAAAGGACAATTAACAATAATCCTCTAAAACATTCCTCATTGAAAATAATATTTACATTGTTAATTATGGGAATTAGAATAAAATATGATTTACATATATTCACCATTGAGTGTTATGAATGTTCAAAAATATTATAATTATAATTAATTCTCGAAGAAGATGCAGAATGGTGATTCAAATATTATTTTTTAGAAGAACAATCATTCAAATTTCCATAATTGATTCATTTTCGTTTGAAAGGAGTGTTACCAAATATTTTATATTAGTTTTCATATATTCAAAATGAGACATTATTTCCCATTCGAAATAAATTTTTTATGGAACACAATACAACATATAAGGTCTAATAAATCATAAATCACATGTATCAGTTGAAGTGAATGATGAATATTAAATATAATTATATTACCTTCTTGGGGAAAGATAATTATATTGTAAATAAAACAGAAATTATAATACTATTTTATTCATGGTTATGTATTTTAGTCTCAATTGAGATATGATTAAAGTTATAATAACAATTTACTTATATTTTTCTATATAACCAAATATATATAAATAATTATACGTTATGATGATTTTATAGTTAGTTCAAAATTTCCAGGTAAACTATTATAAATCTAGATATAAATTTATATACATTATGTTATTCTATTAAAAAATTATATGTTCATTGCGACGTAAATGATTATACAAGGTAATAATGGAAGAACCTCTAAACTATCCTGTTATATAACATCTTATCAATGTAATAATTTAACATTAACGTGGTGAAATGTATTCCCAAACTTATATTTACATAGATACATCAATGTAGGTATGGTAGTAATAACTATATTTTTTAATATGTTTATATATATATATAAAATCTTCATAATTTATACGAAGTGCTATTTTTTGAAAAAAATTCAAAATGCAGCCTAGTGAAAAAAATTGAACAATGAATACATTATTAGTTAAAATATAAAAAACTCTTTTGGAACACAACCATAATTTTATATTCAAAATATATTTCTAATAGTTGATTTTAACTATAAAATATCATAAAAACATTCATTATTTCTTTTTTAATAATCACATAGACACTAAAAATGTTTATATAAAGAAAAAACTACTATATATTAATAAAGTTAATATATATCATTATATATAGTGGGATCATACATAAATTTTATCAGCTATGTCTCCAGATACAAAATATTTTGAATATGAATTTTGTTTTCCACAATGTTTAGTAGGTTGTATAGTTCTAGAGACACATAAAATGTTGGATTTAAAAA
Organism: Viscum album; assembly: GCA_963277665.1. Lineage (NCBI taxonomy): Eukaryota > Viridiplantae > Streptophyta > Magnoliopsida > Santalales > Viscaceae > Viscum > Viscum album. Next base: position 1,251,172,840 of record OY728157.1, on the reverse strand, counting down.
ATTGTGATCCATCATCACTGTGGGCGGTTATATATATAATAAGAATATTATTAATTATTAAATACAAAAATTTTATGGTTTCTAGTTCTGCATGGATTTATGTAATTATTTCCATGTACCAAAATTCAATGACTCTATCATTTGAACGTTTCTGTGACTTGATACTTCCCATGAAAAATCATAAGAAGTTTTATATAGATAGTACAAGATTATTCCATCAAATAATGACTTTTTATTTTACAGTTTTTTATAATATCTTATATACACCAAAAATCATGAATTAAATATTTTTAAATTAAAAATATCAAATAATACCTATTTTATCATCATATTAGGTTATTTACTGTCAAGGATAGCTCATTCATATGAATCCATATGATATACTTTTATATGACAGCACCAAAAGGAGACTTTGTTTTACATGTCTAAAAGGAATAACAAGATAATGTAAGTGATATCAATAATTCCCAATAAGATATAAATATTACATAAATTTATTTGTGTATAAATCATGAACTGTGATCATAGAATATTCCTTTAGAAATAAAGGAGAACCATGTTTCTGTAATACTATTTTGTGAGCACTATATGTCATCAAGATTGATATGTTGATAAAATATTGGAAGAATATTTTTCATTGATATTTACAAAAAATATGGGATTAATCTCTCTAAAAATGACTTAATGTAGAAATAATCATTTAGGGAATATGATCTTCAAAAATAGATACATTTTTCTATAGAATATATTAAAAGTATATATATTTATATTATACTGAAAATACAAGTTGAAACAATTATATACCATGTTTTTCTAGGCCTCTAATAATTCATACTAAATATGAATGGCCATAAGAAGTGAATAATTTGAATAAAATAATTTCATTATCATATATTCAAGGAATTTATTCAATATTCTATGAAAAGTGATGAAATTAGATATTAATAATCATTCTCGTATAATATGTGTATATCAAAAAATTGAATATATCTACATTGACATGATGTTAGGTCTATCCCACAGCAATTTATAATGTACAACTGGAAGACTTCATGATGTCTGACGATATGGGATTACATAGACAAAAAAACTGAACACGTCCCTTCATTTAGTTCAATTTGATCTTTTTTCACTAAAAAGATATGGTATTAAAAATAAAAACTAAATACATCCATTTATTTCCATATATACAATATCTGATTATGTTGTGGCTTCAAATACATCATAAAACCAATTTTAGCAACAAAATATTCTAATTTTGGGTTATATAAAAAGGTTGAGTATTATAAATATTATAATATTTTTTGACTATAGACATAGTAAAATGTTAGGATTTTAATAAAGAAACAAATAGGCAGATAAATTATAATATTACTAATAGGGGGATTATATCAACATATTGATGTTGCAATAAGTTAATTTTCACTGATTTATGTTTTTATAAAAAAACATATCCATATAAAAATTTAGGTATCATGTATATAAAATTATTTACTTGAATTATGGCTAACAAATGACAAACTAACCTGATAAAAGAAGATGCCTCTAGTTTATGCGAGAGTCTTTTAGAGTTAGTTACCTAAAACCATCATCATTTTACATTATATTACACATGTATCAAATTCTTTTATCATTAAAAATATATCACATATTTATTATTATTAAATATAATATTAATGTGTTAATGTCATAGAATACTTTTCACTTTAAAAAATTAATTTATAGCTCCACTCTATGATGAGAACTTTGATATAACTAAATATTAAGTTTTTTTTCAAGACACATTTATGGAATATGTGAGAAACCACAAAATTTTACTGAAACATCGCATAAAAACACAAGCAGAGAAAGAAAAACTAGATCATACTACTGGACCTTCCCCACCACATAAAATGTTCCATGATGAAAAGCCTTCACCAATGCAGGACCCTTGGGCATGCAATCCCTTGTAGATGTTCAAGGGAATAATACTGATGGAATAAACATCCCCTCTTAAGCATCCAAATCCAAAAGTCCCTCACCGATGAAGACATCATTTTCTAGTCACCATCCAGATATGGTCGAGGTAGAGTGCTTGAAACAAGCACCAAAAATCATAAAAAAACCAAACAACAAAAGGATCCAATGAGCTATGGATCACACACAAACAATCCTCACAAACCAACCATCCAAAACTAACTACTTAAACAGAATCGTTAAATAGAAACTTGATATAACCCGACTCCATTTTCTTAAATAGTTTCAAGGATAAAGATGAATCCAATAAGTCAGAAACTTCTATCACCCGCTTCTCAAACTCATAAGCTAGATGTTCCTAGGACAGAATGTACTCCTCCACACTGAGTTTCACAGTGTCCAAACCCCCTATCATAATTTATTCATGTCTGACATTCCATGAAATTTTTTCCTCATTGAGAGACACCTCTAGAGACCACCCCATAATTTTAGATTAATACATCTTAGTTGTGTTGTGTACAAGACCTGGTAAACCACTTATTCATCTGAATATAATATGGGAACCAATGCTTGATCATCCTGTTCCCCACTCCTATGATGATACAGAGTCTACATGACCATCTTCATGTCTCTCTTATTCCTTATAGATAGAGTCTCCAATGGAGGAGTTAGTGATGAATAGTCTTCCCTCCCATTCCTCCACCACTATGGACTTGAATCCTCATATACCGATTTCCCATTATCAATCCCCTTGGATTCCATCATGCTACACCTATCTCTCTTGCCTAGAATAATAGAATTATAACCCAAATCATCCTCTGTAAGTCTTCCAATCCCATTGCACAAGGGATCTGTCCCCAGAATAAAGTCATAACCCCATACATTATCCCCAATTTGAGACTCCCTTTCAAGAATATTCCCACTACCAACTAATAGCAAAGAATGTGGTCCACCCAAGACAATATCACCATCCATATATATCTAGTTTGTTTCATTAGAATTACTGGCCTATATGAAGAAACACCCTATAAACTGATGCTGCTTGTCAGTTTCTTCTAAAACCACACCATTAATTGCTCATCTAGTTTTCACAATAGGACCTTAATCATTATTTTCAGAATGTGAAACACCTACAAGACCAGACTTACCATGCATGAAAAATTCATTACCATTAAGAACCACTATAACTAGAATTATCTATACATTGAGATCACCTATAAATCTACAAAACATATCTTTGAATTTTAAATTAGTAGTAATATAAAGAGGTTATATCTGCATTACTAGGTTGGCTACACATTAAATTAAAGGACGATTTCAATCTGTATATAGACCAGCCTCTTGGTTATCCTAGACAAGACTGATGTTCTGGATGACCTGAGCAACGCCTGGTAAATCTCTAACTTTTGAGGGGACATTTCATATTTTATTCAGCACACAACCACAATCAGAATTCTTGGATGAATAATATTGCATATCTTATGTTAACATCATGTTAGACTGTACCCTTGGCAACCCTTTAACCAAATAACCCTCCACCATGTCTCCCTCCGGATAACTGTGATCACAGTTGCTCACATTTTTTGAATTTCAAAAATCTTTTCCCCCACCTTCAATTCTCATGAAAGTGACCCAAACTCTTGAAATAAAAAAAAGTGGAACCGAGATTGATGATAAATATAGTATGTTGACTATTAAGTGCACTTACTTATAAGAGGATGCGACTTTAAATCCTGATGTTGTCACATTGTTATCATTAAGATGAAATATTACTAAAATAAGAACTCCATGAATTTCACATGACTATGTGTCATCAGATATTTCTATCTACAGTCATGGGTAATGGTCCATAAACATTATGATTATTATTATTGCATGCGATAAATCATATGATTGTATGTATTCTAGTATGGTATAACAAAGTAGTTTTGTGTGTTGGTGGGTATATTGGGTGTTTCGTTGATGATATACTATTAATGAACAAGTTAATTTAGGACATATCCTTTTCATCTTAATGAATGATTATATCTCGACCCTGTAATTGAAATCAAATCATCACATTTATTTACATATCTATCTAGAAATAATGAGTTTATTTAATATAGTGAATGAATATTGAATCATGAATATAGGTTTATTTTATAAATATGTTTCCATCTATGTATGATATTATGATAATGGGATTATATTTTACTTTGAATCTTTATATGTGTTGTTTTTCTTTGTTTTATATCCTCCTCTAATTTGGCTACCATAACCCATTGGTAGACACTACACATGGAAATTAGATATCTCACCTTAATGCCACTAATGAAGATGCCTAGATGGTCATACAAAAAGTATTTCATTTAATCTCAATTAAATATTATTTATATATTATAGTTGTAATAATTATTATTATCCAAATCAAAAATTGATATCAATTATTTATTTAGGCACTGAAAATTTTAAATAAACATTTATTCATAAGGTAATTTTTTTATTACAAGACTATTACTTAATTTATTATATCTTTTTATTATCATGGTGATAAATAAATAATTATTCATTAATATATAATTTATTTTGTTATATGAATATCAAAATTAATATTATATTATGAAGGCATTGAATATAATAATTATTTGTTGATTTAATATATATTATTTAACTAATATTTTACAAAATGTAAAAAAATAATTATTTATTAATAAGTAATTTATTTAATTATTTGAAGATTTTGTGAACTATTTTTGAGGAATTCAATGAATGTCAAGAAGGATTACGGAAGCTAATTATTTTCCATGTTATAAATATTTATTTAGTAGAATGTAAATAATATTTATCATTGTATGAGTTAGTGGACACCATGAAATCAAATAATTAATTTATTATCTTAAATGGCATGGGGTTCAATTTTTGTTTAACAAATTTTAAAGTGTCTTTTTTAATTAATTTAGATAAAATTCAAACCATGAAACTATAAATTTACAATTATGAGAGTTATGTGATGATAAATGTTATTACCAAAATTCTCATATTTATATATTTCTATTTCAACAAAAAAACATTGATGTTTTCTCTTATACTCAAGAGACTATCTTGTGCACATTAATTCATTTCCATTAATAGATATAGTTAGATAGTTATTATATATTTTTTGGATAATGGTTGCGATTATGAAATATCAAAAGGAAATTGGGACAATCATGATAAAACATGGAGTACCAATAATGAAATTTTTTGATCAAAATTTATAATGTTGATCACTACTAAAGGGGATTTACTTCTGGTACAGATCAATGAAATTAAAATATAATGATTAATTAAAATTTGTAGTGTTTATGGTGTTTATGTTCATGTATATTAATGATAATATGTTGAATTTGATAAAATATCAGTTTTTCATACATTATTTCAATATCTCTAGAACCATCATAGATAATCTCTAGTAATATATATATCATGTGATTTATATGTTTTCATACCTTTAATAAATTTTAATTCTTTGAGATAATTTTGGGAATATATATTATACATAATATATGTATTTAAAAAAATTATTTATTGAAAAATAATACCAATAAATAGATATATGATAATGGTAGATAGAAATAATATATAGATGTATTAAATTTACAAAAATATAAAATTTTCAGGAATTATAAGAGCCCTAAATGAATATAAAAATTAAGAGTCTTTAAAAAGAGGTTCTTGGATCTCTAAGACAATATTTATTATTTATATTAATATATTTATTTCAATTTTCCTTGTTAAAAAATAATCAATTCATAAAATTTTTATGGATCCATTGGGATCTAAAAATAATATATGTTATTTTAAAATGAAATTTTATTATATGATTGAATTAATATTTTTTAATTAGGTTAATTAAGGGTCTATATGTTCACTTATTCTTTTACATCTTTTCTGTTTTAAATATTCATTAAGATTTTAAATTCATTTAATAATTACTATTGTTGAATTAAAATATGAACATAATTAATTATTGTGAATGTAATGGTTTTGTGTATACATCAATTTAATATAATTTTGATTCACCTGATTACCAAAAAATCAATGTACATGGTCATAATAGAAGATGGTTTTAAAAATTAGACAACCACAACATCCTTAATGCATTCATAATATTCAACTCAAATGATGAAATATATAATCATTATAAGTATTGAAATCCAAATTATCCCATAAATTTGAATTTATAGACATTTGATATAATTTCATCATTTAATTGTCATTTTTTTACTTCATGAATAATTTCAATAATCTATATAATATGTCATAAATTATTAATTTATATTTCAATATATGAATATATCATGTAAAAGTATTGGACCTCATATATGAGTTACAATATTTTATTATTGATATAGTTTTATATAATCATATTATGGAATATTAACATTGATTCAAATTAGTAATTAATGACATATCATGGTTGTTCTATATATTTAAAAATATTTTTTGTGACTTTTGAACTTAGAAAAATATTTTAGATTGATCAATTAGGAAAAAATGTCTTATTACCTTTCTTATTTTAGTCTTTTAGTTTAGTCTTATTGTTACTTATATTATTTTGTTCTTTTTTTGAGGATTATATATATATAATCTCTTCCCATATATGTTTTTAATAAAAACGTATATTCTATTCTAATAATTCAAAATACACATCCAATTATGGGGTCTCTAATCACACCACCCATGTTTTTATACATGATTCCTAAAAATGATGATATACATACCTATAAAAATTTATAAATCAATGATTAAATTTTTTTGAAAATAAAAATAATTCCAAAAATATGATGCTTAATTAATGTATGACTAGATGATAAATCTAATTGTGATATAGAATGTTGAGCTGAATTTCATGATTTCTCATATAAAGAAACTGTAGTTTTCATTGAACATATGATGGAATAGAATCAGACCCATAATAAAATTGAATAAACTGAAATAAATTTACATTGATGGAAAAAATAGGAAAAGGAAGAATTTGAAGATTAATATTCCAATTATCGTAGGTATGTTAATAATTATTATAAAAAAATAAGCCTTTAGAGTTAGTAAATGAGGTTGACTAAATACTTTAAATAGTTCATGAGTCAAATGATAGTTTTTCGAGAGGTTCAAAATCACTTCATTTACCTAAATAACATGTTAATATACTATCATTAAATTGTATGCGACTTTTTGAAACACTCCATTTAATTAAATATATATTACATAATGTTTGAGAAATACTACATAATATAGATACAGATCCATGATGAAAATGATTATTGTCTTGTGAAAATTATACTCATAAAAAACATTTAAAAAAATAAAATTTATCTAATTACTTCCTATATATCCTATTAATGGACATTGAATTATCCAAATTACATGTAACAACTAGGGGATGTACATAAAAGAATGTGGAGAGATAAATTTTCAGTTAGAGGAAAAATAAGGGACTTGAAAATATATAACATGAGTGAGAATAATATTAATCATTATATTATCGGCATAAAATCATCATCAATAATAATACATATAAAACTATTTGTTCACAAAATTTGGAAATTAATAAAAATAAACAAAATGTCAGAGTTTTCAAATATCACCCAAATTTGTGAACAGTTCAATCATTATCGTAATGAATAATATATATGTATAATAATAAAATCATAATTATGAATATATATTGCATAATTTTCATACATATATATGTTATCTGATGAGATACATTACATTTCCCAATGCATTGTTTGGACCTATAATTTTAGGCCAACATTTAACATCAAAATATTTACAAAATCATGCATTCACAAGAGAAAAAATATTAATCAGAGTCATAATTTTACCCTTGTAAGGAAATGTGTATCTTAATGATTAAAATAAGGTTAAATTATTAAATAATGTGTTTTACAAAATGAGAACTAGAGATCATTATTTAGAAAAGAAGATAAATTTTCACTAGATAAGAAACAACACATGAAGAGTTGAAAATTTGTTTTTGGAAGAAAATTTATTGGAAGATCATTGTATTTGGTTTAAAATTCAAGGTGGAAAACATACTTTACCATCAAAATAAAAGGTGTGAATAATTAAAAGATATTTTTTTAACATTAAATGAATATTCATAATAAAATTGATGTCAAAGAGGAAAAACATTGAAAATGTAGTTGTGTTTATGATTCCACATACCGAAATTCGTCGTTTATTTTGTTGGTTTTGTGCCTCTTGAATAATAAACATATATTTATTAAAATATTTATCATGAAGTGAATTATTGTAAATTTTATTAACTTTTATGAATAGTTTTAATTTGATTATATTTTCATAATTTACTTTATTTATAGTGTCATCATTCTAAAGTCATGTTTTACATAAATATTCCATGTTTTTCATAGATTTCTCTATTTCTAAATTTAATTTTTACAAAATTATAATTATTTATATAAGATTATAATTCATATAAGTAAATGTTTATATAATACATATAATTTAAAATATCCATCCCTGATTGTGGTAATTATTTTTTACATGTAAATGTTTTCATAGGCTATCAACCAATATTATAAGGGGCATTGTTGAGAGTGAGGAAATAGAATTTGGATATATATATATATATATGATAACTAAAAAAGCATTACATAATAAATATATTTTTTTATAAAAATAGTGTTTTTAATTTTTTTTAATTTTTGTGAATGGTATTGTTAATTATGAAAAAGAAGCGTATTATATAAAAAATAGAGGAGTTGATCGAAACACAATTAATTTTTTTGTATCTTCTCATGCAAGATAATAAATATACCATAAGGGTTGGACTTGGATTTATAAAAAATGTATTTAAGGATTATATGATAATTTATTTGAAGTATTTTTCTAGAGGATTTCATTTTTAAACCACAGAGTGAGTGGGTTTTAAAGAGAAAGGAGTGTGGTTATTTATACATAAAAAGATGTATATTTTTTTGAATAAAATATTTTATACAATATTGTGTGAAATGTAAAACATTTAATTTTTTATTTTTTATAATATAATTCATAAAAAAATTATATAATGGATAATAAAAATTGAATACCCATCATAATTTTAATTAAATAGTTTATTATATATTAATTTAGAAAAGAATAAAATAGATTTTTTATGGAGTAAATTTTGTATTTAGGTTTTGGAATGTTATTTTTCGATTAAAAATCATGTTTTTTGTATTTTAATGAAAATTTTATGAAATATAATATATCATGGAAAAAAATATATTTCATTTAAAGATTATGTCATTATTACATCATTAGTGAAGATATTTATGATACACAGGCTTTGCAAAAAACTGCATCTTTAAAATTCACTCAAAGTAATAAATATTACATAAAATTAAGAAAAATATCACCCTTACCCAATTTTAGTAATATGATTTCAAAAATTATTTTTATTTTATCAAAATGAATTTATAGAATTCCTAATTTTAATTTTCAACACGAAAATCATGATTTTTTCAAAATACAGTAAAATATTGTTTATGAAAAATATGCATTTTTTATGTTTTTCAATCATGATATTTGTTTAGAATAATATTATTTATATTTACATAAATAATCAGGATTAATATTATATATTGAATAATGTAATATTTTTTCATAATTATTATTTTAATGTTTAGGTTACTATTTCCAATGATTATGTTACTATTAGAAAATATTGTGTTATTATTCACAATGGTCATGTTACTATCAAAATAATTAAATTAGCTCAGGTAAATAAATCTAATTTAAATAATTATTTATGAAAATTCATTCATCTTAAGGTTCTATATTTCCATTTTCTATAACATTTCTTTGTTTTATATTTTATTCTTTTTCTATTATATCGGTAGTGGGGGTGATGATTATAGTAAATTGAGGCATTCCATGTTTTCCCATTTTTCCATTCTCTATTTTATTTTTTGTAAATTTATATTTGTTGTTATTATATTGGTTTCATTTTTTATTATTGTAATAAATATTTATTATTGAAATAAAATACTGTATTTTTCTTTGTATTTGTAATACATTATAGGTTATTATAAACCACATATATTTTAAGAGGAAATTATCATTTAGAAACTCTGGGTTGTGAGATTCTTCTCTATTTTAGAAATTTCATTCTTAATATTTCAACTCATATTATTAGTTGAGAATAGTGATGTTACTTATGTTTCATTGTTTCTTCTATTTACTATATAACATCTTCATTCACATGGTTCATTCATAACACATTTACATGATGAGTTGTGTTGTTGTGTAATTTTTTTCCTCTATTTTTCAATATCTTCACTGATTTTTCTTCATACAAGTGTTCGTTATCCGGTTGTACCACCTATGAATTTAGTAAATGTGAGGGAAAATGTGTTTATTTCCTCTAAAGAGATACAAGGAACACTTCATGACCATGACCCATAAATGGTGGAAGTGAAATATAACAGGTCAATTATTTTATGCATTCATGGATCCAAGGGGACTAACGTACAATTTTCTAAGAATCCTTTTATTTCCAAACCACAACACATTATTCCATATTGATATTTGAAAGAAGGATTTTTATCTATAATCATAATTCATGTCCCTTCAACAGTTTTCACAATATAACTTTTATGTCTTTGAGAAGATTTTATATATTTATTGATTGATTAAAACATCTCTATTATGTTTTTCACAAGGTCAGGTCTAGTTAACATTCATTTTCCAACATGATTATATCAAGTGGTTGTCCTACACAACTTCTTATATAGATATTCAAATGGATGATTTGGAATACATGAGTGAAATTGGTTATTATATGACAACTAATGCAATGAGAGATGTTAAACCCTTATTTCATTTACTTCCATTTAATAGTCTCTCAGAATAATCTCAAAAATATGAATAATGCTTTTAAATTTTCCTTTAATTTTGGAGTTATAGATTGATCTGAAATAAAATTCAATACTCCATGAATGTTTACGATGTCTCAGGAATTTAGATGTAAACCCTGGATTATTATCCATGATGATCGAATGTGGAACCCCTGGCAGCTTCACAACTTCCTTTATATATACCATTCAATTTTTTTTCAATGGATAAATCTTCACTAATAGAAATAATGTTGGAATTCATGGTTAGTAGATCCTCCACAACCCCTATTATATTGTTTTTGTTATATGCCTATAGGGGACTAGTGAAAAGCTACAAAGTGACATTATCCCACTTCTACTAGGTTATAATAAACGGTAACATCATCCCTTTGGACATCATTTACTATTATTATACTTTCTAACCTACAAAACAACATGAAATATACATAGGAATCTCTTTCTTAATTTTTCCATACATGATTTAATCTTGAATAACATAGTATATCATGGTATTTATATAATGTATAGAGAAAGGTGTTTTATGTGAATTATTCAACATATCCTCTATTATATCAGATGATTCATTTGAAAAATATTTAGTTCCAAATGGAATTACTCCATCTTCATTGATATGGAAATCATGTAGCTTCACTTCCTTTACTGCATTCACTTCCTTTTGAATCTCCAAATATTCCCATTATGCCTCATTTATAAACTCTTAGATAGATAGTTCAGTATTTATTTGTGTAATGTAGGTTGTATTACCTAATTATTTGAATTCAATATCTATCTTTTATATATCCATAACGATATGGTCATTATTAATCCTCATCAAGGACAATGTATAATGATCATTTAAATAAATATAATCAGCTACCATATTTTCCTTTCCAGATGGTCGTAAATAGAGAAATAATTTTCCTTGATTATATACTAATATATTCTTTGAAAAACTTTTAGAACCTCTATGTGGAATTATTTACATTATACACTTGTGAATAGTATATATATATCACACTTTTCACTATAGATTTAACGTCGAAAAATTTGCAGGGAAATGATCGCAACATTAAACAATCGATAACGTTTTGTTTATTTTTTTCTCATGTATCTTCAAATTTTAAAGGGCATATTTTATATATGTATTCTAATACACTAATTTATAAACAATGGGTTTAATTGAATAATAAATATAAATTAGAAAAAATTATACATCGGTAGATAGTGTGTTTACTAATGTATTTATTATCCTCTTCTTGATATCCTTAAATATTCTCTTGAATTATTCTATAGAAACATACATAAACCCATTATATATTAACATTTTTATAAGGATTTAATGTCATGTTAAATTCCTCACAAAACGTTCGTAGTACCAAACCATTCCATCAAAATGATGGATTGTTTTGAAAATAGTGGGTTTGGTCCATTCCTGAAGTTCCTTTTCCTTTAAAAGGTCCATATAAATTCACTCACTTGTGATCATGATCCCCAAGAGTGTGTCATTATACATATAAAGGCCAAACATTATAAAAATAGGGTATGTTATTACCTTCATTAATGTTCCAAGCACATTAATATTATACACATCAAGTTATTCATTCATATTAGTTTGAAAGTGAATATCATCAGTAAAAACTACTGAATTTTTCTTGGAGGAAGTATTAAAGGTCACTATTTATAAAAATCTTTATAAATATATGGGAATTTTTAAGTACATAAGGAAATACTATTAACACATAGCACTAATATCTATAATAGAAAACCAACTTCTTAATATCTTCTTTCTCCACCATTAGTTGATGGCATCCTGAATGAAGAATCACATTTCAGACCTAATGAGATCCTAATAGATGACTTAACAAGTCATAAATCCTTGGAAGATGAATCTTTTTATTTATGGTGATCTTATTAACATCCCTATAACTAATACACAACCACATTGATCCATCCTTATTATTGAAAAAAGGCAGCGGTACACCCCAAAGTGATGCCATAGTGGATATGAACCCTTTGTCCACATTCTCTTAAAAAAACGTCTTTAACTCCCCCAATTCAACTAAGGATGTCATATAGGGGAATTTTTATATTTGAGTGGAATTAGGTATAAGTTATATTGTTAACTATGGCTCATGACCTAATTACATTATTATCATCACTTCAAGAAATAAATAATTTTATTCCCTAACAATGTGAATTTAATCTAGGTCGATACCCTCCATTAACACAATGATATGTGATTGGTATACTACATTATTGGGTAAAAACATTGGCACCATTGATTTAATTTCCAATGGAAATTCTTTATCTAATTTAAAATTTAATATGAGCATTGAATAGTTAAAAATATGAAAAAATATTTCCTTTTCAAAATATTTGATGTGATATTTATATGATAATAGGCAAACCATAAACATTATAGTGTTTAATAACACAAAAGAATTGTTATGAGATTCTATAGATGAATATTCCAACAAAGATTAGAAGTATAAGAGAACAACACCTGGGTGACCATGTTTTCAAAAGTACATGTTTTAAAGATATATCTACTTTAACTTATTAACTCTTTGATTTATCAATTCGAGAAAACATGTAGGATAAAAATAAATGCGTAGAATAACAATCAAATAAATTTTTTCATTTTTAGTAAAATGGAAGTGTACCATGTTTGTAATTACTCCCATTCTCCACCTTAATAGTAGTTCGAAAATATGGTTTCCCCTTCTTTGGAATTGGTGTTTAATGACATTCAATACCCTCTTTGACCCATGGTCTTGTGAACTGGATTGCATCGCCCCCTTACTCCCATAAGTTGAATCATTGACCCCTGATTTTTTGATTAATATGTTCTTTCCATTATTCTATCATGTTGGCTAGTTATATTATGTCTCTTCGATATTCATGATCATTATGGCCTTGAACCCCATAGAAAAAGCACTTCTATGTCCCCTTGAGGTAATTACCATGATACTTATTCCCTCATTTTCGGAATGTGGGTAGTTGGATCCCCTTTCATTCTTTTCCATTTGACCCACTACCTTGAAACTATATTGTTCTATTCTTATATACACAACCATCAGACCATTATATGAACTCTATTTCATCATTGAGAGCACATCAAATAAATTATTTATATCTACAAATGTATTGGATAGCCAAATATCTTCAATGGTGTGGGTATTAATCATACGATAATCTATCTTTTTTCTATCATTATTGGTAACAAAACATGAGTTGTATCATGAATTTTATGGGATGTCATCCTCATAATCTGTTATAGATTCAACTTCCTTTTTTATCTCAATTAATTGTCTCTCTATCATTATTTGAATATTTTGGGGGAAAATACATGGTATGAAATGTTTCTTATTGTCTTCCCACTCCATATATTACTTTTCATCCATGTCCTATGTAATCTTAATATAGAAACACAAATGATCAAAATATCCATCAAAATGATATATTTCCGTATTCACTTCATCCTTTTCATAACAATAGATCACAATACTAATATTATCTATTAAGATAGACCTATATTCTATGAAAAGTGGATTAAAATTTCCTATATTTTTTTCATCATTTCTTCATAAAGGACTCAATGGATAGTTTCTCCATATTTTGTGAGGAAAGATATTTAACAGGATTCAAGATAGTATTCTTAGCTTGAGATAAATAATTATGAATTTCCATGATGATTTTACCTCCACCTCTCATGTAACTAGTGATATAGTTTTGGAAATCATTTCATTTCACCTAACACAGTTTGTTACCCTATATTCTCCCCATTCCCACCAGTTTCAAAAATACATTTTTTTAGAAAAAATAATTTAAAAAATAATGTATTAATAAATTATTCATTTTTACAATTAACATTGAAGGAATATCTTATGGTATCCAGATTTTTATTCTTTTTCTAAAACAAATTTTATTATATTTTTACATATACTTATTCATAACCTATGGTTTGTCACTAATGTTATCTAATTATAATTCCCACATTTACTACCCTTTTATTAAATTCTAACAATAAAAAACATAAATTTATTTAAATAATAGTTATATAATTGTTGAGATAAATAATAAACAAGAGATTCAAATCCCTCATCAAAATCATTAATGTATAAAGAAAATGAGACTCATAAATAACTTTTATTTAATAAGATAGAAAAAATATTTAAATCATTTTTCTTTATTTTAATAGTGGAATATGAGTTCTCTGTTGTACGAGTTATAACATGGGGCTATACATCAATGTAAGGGGTACTCCAAAATCTCAGTGAGAAGATTTTTAGGTGTTATAAACAAATATAACATTGGTTGATATAATAATAGTTATTATATCTGTCATGACCCGCCTTCCCCAAAATGAGGGAAGGGTCAGCAGATTGCCAAGACCTTCCTTATTTAAGTTGAAGAAGAGTTAATGACCCCCGAAACACGCCTTCAATAGGTCCTGGAGTGGCAACCAACACCAAGGGTATAGAATATCACACAAATTAGAAGGCATTTCCATTTTTAATTTTATAGAAACTAGAGATAAGATAGAAACCCCAAAAATACCATATATGAAAGTAAAGGCAAAGCCAAAAGTAACCCATTCCCATATGAATGTTCAATAGTAAATAATACAAGCCTTAGGAACTCCAAAGGTAAAGTACTAAGAAAAGGAAAATGATAACGTCAACTGCCCCGAGGTTCGAGTTAGTATGAACCCGCCCGATCCCTAATGTCCTCCTCAAAAACTGAAAATAGTTTTATATACATAGGGTGAGAATACAAGTATATTTAGTAGGGTAACCAAAGACTCTCATGAACAAGTGAGGATACATTCTAATGCCTCATTGAAAAAGAGATAACCAATCTCCCAACAAGGAAAATCTATCCACCCAAACCTCACCAAGGCACGCTCCCCAAATAATGAAATTCAAGTATCATATAGTAATATAACATCGATATGTGGGTACCCCGCACCACTTTCCAACTGGTTAATGATGATATCCTATGCATCGAACCAATCCTGTAATTTTCACCGTAGTCCCACTGCCACAACCACCCGTACACACCTGGGCCATAACATCACCGTAGTCCCACTGCCAAACCCCACACGCAGACACCTGGGCCACAACTGTTGTCCCTCCCGTAGACACCTGGTCCAAAACCACCTCACGTAATGATGCCCACAAACACCTAGGCCAGAACAACCACTACCACACCGAAGAAACTTGTGCCAGAAAGCTACAGTCATGCCCGAAGACACTTGTGCCTCATCCCAAAGATACTCGGTAAACAACCACCGCGTAAACACATGGGCCAACCACAAAGACTACCCCGTCTGAAGATTAATGGGCTAACAACGGACTTCAGGCCATCACAGCCTTCCCAAAGAGTCTTGGGCTATTTGGGACAAGGATTAGAAAAGGAGCTAATCACTAGCCACTAATAGGAGTGTTGGAAAAAAACACCCTCCCCATGAAATGGGGTGTTCATCACTAAGTGCTCAACATGGGTGGGGCATGAATAAGAAACATAAAAGCTACAAATATATATATAGGTAACAAACACTTATCCCATCCTAGGGGTTCCAAAACCTAATCACAAACACCCTTGTTACTATTCATTCACTAAAGAAGTTTCGACACTCGCAGCCAAGTCACAAATCATTCCCAAAATCAATTTCCCAACTCAACCATTCTTGTTTTCATGTTCAAGTGATCCCATTAGGGTTAATTCTTCACTACCGGGAAACTAACATGCATAACCAAATGCCAACAAGAAAGAAATAGCCAAACCGAAATTTAAGCATTCACACCTGGTTCTCCTGCAAGTCACAACAACAAAGGGATAAGTGAGATCCCTCAAAGTACTAGAAAAAAATAAAACTCCAAGACATAACCCCATGCCTCCAAAATCCAAGAGCCAACAATCTCTGAACAACAGAGGATTCCACCCCAATTTGTGATATAAGAAGAGCAACCAAATAGTCTCCAAAATCACAACCAGCGATAGTACAACAATAGGGGATCCCATCCCCACCCGCATCACCACATCAATCGGCCCGTGGAAGAAACAACCAAACCGCTACGACCAACACAAGGCTGGACCATGCAGGTATTTTCAGATTTAAAATATTTAACACACTCCATGGTTTAAATTCCACTGTTTTTTTAACGGGGTTATCACAGAAAAGGGTGGATCCTGGTGCTTTCAATTTATTCAACTAAGTATTCATAATTAACCAATTCCATGTTACAGTTATTTAAACATCTAGAAGCACCGAGGTCCATTGGTGCACAGGGAAAGACCACCAATGTCCATGATTCTCAGTGAGCATAGGCTCATATAATTCACAACACATAACAATATAAAGAGTACAACAGAACATCGATCACACCCCCTTTAATTCTTTAAAAGTCCATTCATTATGTTTGTTAATTTATTTTTCATCAATTTCCATAGAGGAAAAAATCATTCCCACCTCGCACGATACACAGATAGGAGAGACGAAGGAGAAAATACCTACTTGATTGATCAAAGATCGAAGTTTTTCTATATGCGCCCAAACAGTGTAAGCGCAACTCACAGGGCTCTGCACAGGTGAACAACTTGCCTTGGGAAAGAAGGGACTTCAAACACACAAGGAAAAGTAGGAGACTAGCCAAAATGGAGAATAATAATTTCTAACGTGATAAAAGGATGAGATACCCAACGTTATGGGATAAGGAATTTGAACTCCTTGGAAGTCGGATCGTGGTTTTACCACGCGGTTGGGTGGTTACACATGACTGAATTAATTGTTATTTAATAGGGAGGATTCTTCGTAATTTTAGATATTAAAAATGGGTTATAAATGGCCATGAAACGTCATAAAAAGGTCAAAAAGGCCTAAAAGTGGCGTTACGGGAAAAACTGTAGAAGGAAAACCCGACAAGGCTGGATGACACCGATCGGTCGCACCGATCCGTCGCGTCGATCGGTCGCGCCGAATGAGGGGAGACCCCTTAGGATCATAGAATTTGGAAAATGGACAGATCATGAGGGTCTGTTCCATTACATTAGATACCTCTCAGACTATTCATGCCCTCGAGAATCCAGAACAAAACCCAAAGGAAAGAGGGGGCTCCGAAAAAACACCCCAGAAGATACCTCTCCGGAGTGAACATATCTGATAGGAACACCTTATCTCTTGAAAATGGCAGACGTCTTACTGCACCTTTCCCCATGAAACCACGCAAAAAAAAAATACTAGACCCTCCGTCCAGGTGGGAGAGGGGTTTCCCTTCCTCCATGTTAAGATACTATCTGCTTTGGGTGGTAGTGACTCGCCCTCATGGGTTTAGGTGCATATACATTAATGCATCCTGACTAGAAATCCGGTCCTACCCTCCCCATCAGTTAAGAAACTTCACATACATTCACAGTAAGAGGAAACTGCACATCCCATAGTCAATAAGGTAAAGCATCAGATTACAAACAAGTACTAACAAAACAGGATAAAACTAAAAAAAACTCTGGTACTGGGAACGCAACTTCACTTCCCTCTCCCAGGTAGTCTCCTCAAGCCCTCCATGCCTCCATTACACACGAACCAATGGGATGGTTCATCCACGAAGCACCTTCTCCTCACGACCCTCGATCATCACTGGTTGTTCCACGAAGGTTGCATCGTCTTCGATATCTAGCTCACCCCAGTCTAGGACGTGTGAATCATCATGAAGATACCAATGAATCTAGGACACATGGAAGACATCATGCATATTTTGTAGATTTGGTGGGAACTCCAGCTGATAATCCACCTCACTGACCTGGTAAAACACCTAGGAGGGTCCAATGAACCTGGGGGAGAGATTAATCCCCTTGCCAAACCTACGCTGCCCACGCCGAGGGGAGACCTTCAAGAACACATGGTATCGGACCTCGAACTCCAAGGGCCTTCTCTTGTCATCCGAATATGACTTCTGTCAATCCTGATATGCCTTTATCCTCTCTCGTATAAGCTACACCTTCTCCTTTGTGCTCTGTACCACCTCCGGGCCAAGAACACCTGCCTCCCAGACTTCTCTCCAGTACACGGGTGAGTGGCACGACCATCCGTACAAGGCTCCAAACAGAGCCATGCCAATGGTAGTGTGGTATCTATTGTTATAGGATAGATCTACCAGAGGAATTTGTTGCGCCCACGATCCCCCGAAGTCCTTGATTCATGATCGTAGCATATCATCCAAGGACTAGATGGTGCGCTCTATCTTCCCATCTATTTGGGGGTGGAAGGCAGTGCTAAGGCGCAACTGGGTGCCAAAAGCATGCTGCAAACCAGTCCAGACTCTTGAGGTTTATTGTGCATCCCTATCAGAGTCTATGAACCTTGTAACCCCACGTAACTGCACCACATCGTCCACATACCTCCGTGCTAGAGCATCCACTGCACTCGACTCATTGATTCCCAGGAAGTGAGCTAATGTAATCAACCAGTCCACTACTACCCAGATGGGATCGCTCCCTCCTTGATCATTGGGAATCCCCGTGACGAAATCCATCGATTTGACATCTTACTTACACTCAGGGACATATAAAGGTTGAAACAAACAACCTGTAATATGGTGTTCATCCTTCACCTGCTGACACACTAGACACATGGCCACAAACTCTACCACCGCCCATTTTTTCCCAAGCCACCAAAACTGTCTAATCAGACACTGGAACATATTGGACACTCATGGGTGCACCTCCAGGGGTGAGTTGTATAAATCACTATGAACCTTTCCACACATTGCCTCTAGAACAAACAACATCCCTAGGAAAAGCATCCAGTTCTGACCATCCTCCGTCCACCCTTCTGGGGCATCGCCCTGGTCCACTCGGTCACACATCACCTTGCACTCTGGGTCTCTCCACTGAGTCTCCCCCACTTGACATAATAGAGAAGATTGTAATGTCATCTAATACAAGAACAGAAGTAATTATGATGCATGTACCTTTCCTAGGGTCTCTACCCTACAATCAGGGTAGCCTCACTTGGTCGTTTTGTATTTCTAGTGTCTTTACATCGGATCACAGGGGACCTAAAATCTCATGTCCTAACCAGTATTCCCCGAAATATTTCAGACACCAAGGTCACCCAACATGGTTTCACTACCATCCCATCCAATCCTCACTGTTCCTGACTCCATAGTCCATCCTATCTCCCAACAAGTCCTTTGATACCATTCTGTCATGACCCGCCTTCACCAAAAGGAGGGCAAGGTCAGCAGATTGCCAAGACCTTCCTTATTTAAGTTGAAAAAGAGATAATGACCCCCCGAAACCTGCCTTCAATAGGTCCAGGAGTGGCGACCAGTTCTAAGGGTATAGAATCTCACACAAAATGGAAGGAATTACCATTTTTATTTTTATTGGAATGAGAGATAAGATATCAACCCTAACAATACCAAATATGAAAGTAATGGAAAATCCAAAAGTATCCCATTCCCATATGCATGTTCAATAGTAAATAATAAAATCCTCAATATATCCAAAGGTAATGTACCATGAAAAGGGAAACACTAACGGAAACCGCCCCGAGGTCCGAGCTAGTACGGTCCCACCCGATCCCTGAAGTCCTCCTAGAAACCTGAAAACAATTTCATATACGTAGGGTGAGAATAAAAGTATACTCAATAGGGTAAC
This sequence comes from Viscum album, assembly GCA_963277665.1. Classification (NCBI taxonomy): domain Eukaryota; kingdom Viridiplantae; phylum Streptophyta; class Magnoliopsida; order Santalales; family Viscaceae; genus Viscum; species Viscum album. Next base: position 1,251,152,360 of record OY728157.1, on the reverse strand, counting down.
CAAAGAATCTCATGCACAAGTGAGGAGACATTCTAATGAGCCATGGAAAAAGAGATAACCAAACACCAAACAAGGAAAAGCTATCCACCCAAACCTCACCAAGGGATGCTCCCCAAATAACGCAAGTCATATAACATATAGTAATAGAACATCGACATTTGGGTACCCCGCACCGCTTTCCAATTGGTTATTGAAGACATCATACGCATCGAACCAATCCTGCCATTTTCACCGCAGCCCCACTGCCACAACCGCCCTCACACACCTAGGCCATATCCTCACCATAGTCCCACTGCCAAACCCCGCCCGCAGACACCTGGGCCTCAACTGATATCCCGCCCATAGACATCTGGTCCACAACCACCTCACATAACCATGCCCACAAACACCTAGGCCAGAACAACCACTTCCATGCCCGAAGACACCTGGGCCAGAAAGCTACCACCACGACCAAAGACACCTAGGCCTCATCCCGAAGATACATGCGAAACAAACTCCTCATAAACACCCGGTCCTACCACCACAACTACCCCACCCGATGATTCTTGGGCTAATAATGTATTTCAAGCCATCACAGCCTAGCTGAATACTGTTGGGCTATTTGGGAAAGGGAGCATAAAAGGATCTAATAACCAGCCACTCATCGGAGTATTGGGAAAAATACCCTCCCCCTGAAATGGTTTGTTCGACAATAAGTGCTCAACATGGGTGGGGCGCGAATAAGAAACATAAAAGCTAAAAATATAAGTATAGGTGACAAAAACTCATTCCAACTTAGGGGTTCTAAAACATAAGCACAAACACCTTTATTACTATTCATTCACAAAAGAAGTTACGACACTCGCGGCCAAGTCACAACTCATTCCCAGAATCAATTTCCCAACTCTACCATTCTTGTTTTCATGTTCAAGTGATCCCATTAGTGTGAATTATTCACAATCGGGTAACTAACAGGAATAAAGACAAGGCAATAAGAAAGAAATATCCAAACAAAATTTTAAGAATTCACAACCGGTTCTCTTTCAAGTAACAACAACAAAGGGATAAGTGAGATCCCTCGAAATACAGGAACCAAAGAAAACTCCATTAACAACCCCATGTCCCCAAAATCCAGGAGCCAACGGTCACTCAACAACAGAGGATTCCACCCCGATTTGTGATATAAGCAGTCCAACCACACAGACTCAAAAATCCCGACCATCGAAATTAAAACAATATGGGATTCCATCCCCACCTGCATCACCACTGCAATCAGCTTGTGGAAGAAACAACCAAAGTGCTACCACCAACACAAGGTAGTCCCATGCAGGTATTTTCTTATTTAAATGATTTAACACACTCCATGGTTTCAATTCCACTGTGCTTTAATCGGGGTTATCAAAGAAGAGGGTTGATCATGGTGCTTTCAATTTATTTAACCGAGTATACGTAATTAACCACATCCATGTTACAGTTATTTAAACGTACAGGAGCACCGAGGTTAATTTGTTCTTAGAGAAAGACCACCAATGACCATGATTTTTAGTGAGCATAGGATCATACAATTCAGAACACATAACAATATAAATAGTACAATAGAACATCGATCACACCCCCCTTCATTCTATAAAATTCCATTAATTATCTTTCTTAAGTTTGGTTTCATCAATTTCCACAGAAGAAAAAGCATTCCCACCCCACATGATACACAGAAAGGAGATACAAAGGAGAAAATCCTTACTTGGTTGATCAAAGATTGAAGTTTTTCTCCACGCACCAAAACAAGGGAAGCGCGACTCGCAGGGCTCCACACAGGTGCACCACTTTCCTCAGGAAAGAAGGGACTTGAAACGCACAATGTAAAGGAGGAGACTAGCGAAGAGGGAGAAGATGAATTTCTAGCGTGATAAAACGATGAGATACCCAACGTTATGGGATAAGGAATTTGTATGCCTTGGAAGTCGGATCGGGGTATTACCACATGGTTGGGTGGTTACACACGACTTAATTAATTGTTATTTAATAGGGTGGTTTATCCGGATATTTTGATATTAAATATAGGTTAAAAACATCATTGAGACACATTAAAAAGGTCAAAAAGGCCTAAACGAGGTGTTATGGGAAAAATGTAGAAGGAAACCCCGACAAGGCTGGATGACACTAATCAGTCGCATCGATCTGTTGCACCGATCAGTCGCGGGGATCGCTCACACTGATCGGTCGCATCGATCGGTTGTTCGCTCTGATTGGTCACGCTGATCGGGCTCCCTGATCAGTCGCGTCGAACGATGGGAGACCCCTTAGGATCATAGAATTTGGAAAAAGGAAGGATCATGAGGGTTTGGGCCATTACAATTTTATAAGAAATGAATCACTAAAAATATACTATGTAAAAAACAATAAGATTTTGGAATATGGAAATGAATAAGAATGAAACATCAAATCATAGTCCTCAAATGTTGCACATAGATTTCAATAGAGATAGAATTATTTTCATGAGTAACATATTTGAATAATCATGACATCGCCATTGGAAATAAAAAATGTCATTAAGTCTATGCGTATACACACAATCTCATGAGATTACATCACATAACATAATGCATTAGAAGGTTATATAATTTTACTCTAACTCATCACATTAATTTTTTATATAATATTGAATCCCACATTTAATATATTTAAATCATTTTCATGAAATATAAAATGTAAAATAATTGGTTTCATAAATAATATCATAAATCTTATATTCATGAATAAATTTTTGGGGTTCCAAAATGACAAATAGATATCATAATTTGTAATAATTCTTTTATATAAAACAACTGAGGATGAGTTGATGGTTTTTTACAATGAAAATTATTTTTAGAATACCATTATATTCATGTTCAAATTAAATTTTAAAGTCATTTATATCATTGAATTAAAAAAATAATAGGGCTGTTATATTTAAGTAACATTGCTGGAATATTCATATTTAAATTTCCATTCATTATAGATAACCCAATGAAAATGGGTTGGGTTTCAGAATCCCAATACCTTAATTCTTATATTATTTCCTTGTTTTTTCACCACATAGACAATAATAATATATTTACTAAAAACATTATCCAAGATTTAATTATATTAATTCATATTACATTAAATTAATTAATTTTTTTTTTAATTTTAATTGGTTATAGTGTAGTCATTTTGTTGTTAATTTTAATATAAATTACATTAAGAAGCCTCCTCAATATCATATTACTCTTTTTTTCCATTTATATTAGGATATAAATCATGAAAATCCTTCCTTCTATATGGTGGAAAAAAGAAAAGGCAATAAAATGAGATTTAATACTAATGTATATTCACACCCTTCTATGTAGAAGAAGATCAAGGGGAAATCAAGGGAATATGAGTTTTCCACTTTCACATGTTATAGTATGGGCCAATAGGAGGAGAACTACACCCAACCAAAGATGAAACTGAAATCATCGGGTGCATTTTTTATCAATTTAAATTTTCCTATTTATACTAGTATGTAATTAGTTACAACATGTGTTTCTCAAATATTAATTCAAATACTTGAACCAAGTTTATTTATAAATATTGACCGAGGGGAGGTATGTCTTCGACTAGACAACATAGATAATAAACATTGTATATATTGTAGAATACCTACTCATTTCTTCAAATAGAATGATCTATTTTTTCATGGTGGTTCATTATTTTTATCAGCTACCAAAAACATTATTTCTATATCAAGACATGATATAGACAGATTTATTTTGAAATTTGGGAATAATTTTCTGTTCATTTATAATGAAAGCATTTATTATTTTTGGGAACCTTTATTTAATGGTCTTTCTGTGTTTTATTACATGATAAATACAATGGAAACATATAATGATGTAACCTCACATAACCCATACCACACCAAATATTGTCATCACCTTCTTGGTCATGTAAATGAAAATCGCATGAATAAATTACATGGAGATGGATATATATATTTTATTGAACTAAAACAACTTTGTGTATGACACATATGTTTACGAGGTAAATTTTCTAAATATACATTTATATGGATCGGTTAAAGGGAAAATGATATTCTTAAATTAGTACATACTGATGTGTGTGGACCATTTATTGTTGAAGCAAGGGGTGGTTAGTCATACATGATAACTTTTGACAATAATTTTTATAAATATGGATATGTATACCTAATGATGTATAATTCATATCACATTGAAAAATTTAATGAATAAAATAATTACATTCAAACACATTTTTTATGAATATTAAGAAAAATAACTTATACCACGGTGGAAACAATCTTAATCAAGACTTCATTGAATAACTAAAGGATGTTAAGATTTCATCCCAATTTACAATTATATGACTCAATGAAGTGGTGTATGTGAGAGGAGTAACATCACCTTGTTATACACAGTTAGATCAATGATGAGATATGAAATTATTTAATTGTTCATTTGGGGATACACATTATTAACAGAATCATATGTACTAAACTGTGTTCCAAATAAAACATTAGATTGTAAAACTACCAATTATAAAATGAAAAATATAACTTTTGTCGACTTACATACATGTGTGACATTGAAAATCATTTTTTAATAACTCTTATTGTAATAAGATTTCAACCCATGACATAAACTATTTCATTATAGGATATCCTAAATAAACAAAGGGATATTAAACAGACCATCATTCAAAAAATGATGTGGTTGATCAAAGTCCCACATTACATGATGATGAAAATTGGTCATGATGATATGATAGTAGATAGATAGACATAAATGATATGGAGTCCCATGATAACCATGAGTTAGTTTAAAAATAAATTCAACAAATACCCATGTAAGATTTTTTTTTATAAATACATAATTATTCTATAGGAGAACTAGAGAGGTTAGATAACAAGAATGCAATGATTTTCAATCACCGAGGATGGTGACTTATTATTAGTTTAAAATAATGATTATCTAGGCAAAAAATAATTATTAAGTGGAAGAAATGATTTTATGGTGAAAAAATCCCTGAATTTTAAAATAAATTCGTTATACCAAACCCTTGATTGTATTTTTTTAGGTCCTCCAATATATGAAATGTCAATAGGTTGAAAAGGGGAAATCAAGAAGAAACATGAAATGGAAAGAAATTTCATTATTTATTAGGAAATATTGGGTGTAAAAAGTTTTAAACATCATCATGTAATTGAATATTGTGATACCTTTTCACGAGGATTGTTAATAATATATATAATAATTATATTTTCCAATACGACCTTCCAGGATTTTGATATTTAAAATTTGAATTTCATAATAGAAGTCTATAATGATAACCTTCATGAAGATTTATCAAGATAAAACACTAAGGGTCTATGAATCCAATGGATGCCAATAGTGTATGTAATTTATAAAGATCCATTTATGGATTTATGAAAGCATCCATGTCATGGACCATTAGTTTTGATGAGTTCATAAAAAATATAGTTTCATATAGAATAAATGGGATCAATGTTTATATTAATGGTTAGTGGGAGTGATAATGTTATTTAATAGTATAGGTTGATTAAATATTACTCATTGGAGAAAATACCAATCTTACAGTCTGTTAACGTGTATTTGAATAAATTCATGTTTATGAAGGACTTATGTGAGGAAACATGTATTCTTGGGTTCAAGATCCATAGTGATATACATAAGAGGATAATCATCCAAAGAAAAGGTACATAAATTTAAATGATACTCAAGATATTTGGTATGGACTAATCCATGAGGGTATTGTTTCTAGTGTCTCATAGAATTCATCATTCTAGGAAATTGTGTCCTTTAAAAAAGTAAGAAATAAATTGAATGAAAATGATTCCATATGTATCAGAGATCAGTCCAGTTATGTATGCTATGAATCATAGTATTCCTTATGTATCGAATACATTAAGATCTCCATGAAGATATCATGTTGTTCTAGGTGACCACCGTTTTATGGGAGTCAAGACAATATTTTTTCATATAATGAATACGAAGGATATGTTCCTCATTTATGTACTATATGATGAAATAGTCTTTATAGAATATGTAGAGCCTTATTTTCAAATTAATAAAAATGAAATGTGGTCACAAATGGGATACATCACCACTTTTAATGTTGGTTTTATGAGATAGATTATTTCAATGTAGGATACAATTACATATTCTATAGAAGAGTCTGAGTATATTATAGTTTTTGAGGTTCCTAATAAAGTTGTTTGGATGCTCAATGTTTTCTAACATCTTGATGTGGTAAATAGTAGAAAAGGACCATTCACAATCAATTTTGAAAATTCTACATCGTTGTATCATTAATGTATCCTCGACCATAATAATAAATGGTATACCCACATCAAAAGGATTATATCTTGGGGGATTTTTCTCAGACAGGTGATGTTATGGGGGGGGATTATTTAAACTTGATATAACATAGATGATAAGTTGAAAAAACCCTGGAAGTAACAAAATCAGGAAAATCATTTCAGATATAGTGCAATGAAAATTGTAAGAACCCGTCTATTTTCAAAGTGGTATTTTTTAGATTTCGTTTCCTAATATTTTTTTACATTGATTACATAATTATTCAATATATTGCAATTTAATTATATATATTATTACATATTGTTCATTTTTCTTCATGAATATTATATAATAATGTATTTCTCTATTTTTTGTTTTTAAAAGGACATAGAAGTTTCATACTATTATGAGTAACATGATATTCTAATATGATATACCCAAATAATGTTTTGTGGTTAGATGATATACTATGATGGGACACATAGTACATAGAATTTCATTGGAAAGTACTCATAATAATATGATGCTTCTTCTTATTATGATCACAATTGGAAATCTCAATGATGAGAGATTATGAACACACTCCCGTTAGAAGGAATTATGTGGTTTCTATTTCTATTAGATATTTATATATATGGGAATGTGTGATGGACCTTATTCTATGTTATTACTATTAATTACTATTACAAATCACGTAAGTAGACATATTTTATAAACCAAGACAATAATATTTTGTGGAGAAGTTGGACATGTTGGGTGCTTCATGAGTGGCATGTCAATACTGAATTCATTAAGGAAATATTTGTTCATTCCACCATTAAAGAAACTGATATCATGATCATTTTATTTTAATAGAAAAATCACATATAATTCCATGACCAAAGTGTGATGACATGTTTTTTCAAATAGTTAAAGGAAGTCATATCGAGCATATGGGTGGGTGAAATGGATACGAATCATGCCTGATTATATATTTTCAAAAGGGATTATAATACAGAGTGAGAATTCATAGTTTTTTTCGACATTGATATATTATGTTATTTATGATCTGTTCCTTTTCCAAATTCAAGATATTAATCATTCACAATATGTCAGCCATCCTAATGCCAACGGGAAATATTACAATAGGGTTACACAAAAAGTGTTTTTGTTGATCATGATTAATTTTTTTCATTTTAATTAATAAAATGAATTTTATCCATATATCTGAGGATTAATTTTCTTCATGTTTTTTTGATCATGTAAATTTAATTAATATTAATTCATTGACATTTGAATAAAAAAATTATTTTATTTATTGAATATTTTAATAAATATTTATTATATATATTTTAAATTAAATGTTTAGTTATGAATAAAATATTTATTATATTATTCAATAAATTCTAGGGGATTTTGAAAGGACCAAGAATGAGTCGAGTGAAAATTATTAATTTTGAAGACGTTACATTATATATTATGTTTGGAATGTTGGCTCACACTAAAAAACAATAATAATATAAAAATTTTTATATGGAATCATTATTATTTAATGAAAAAATGTTAATTAAACGTTTTCATACAAGTAAATAATATTTTAAGATAAATCATAACTCTATTAATAGACATCTATGTCAATTGTGTAGTGTATCAGAAATTGAAAAGAGTGAATTGTTTCACAAAATTAATTATCTCTCAACTACTCCTTTTTTATCCCCCTTAAGAATGTTAATCTTAAGATATATTTAATCAAAACCATAGAACTAGTGATCAAGAATGAACAATGAAGGAAAATTTAATCATCATGATAACAACCATTGATAGAGTGGTGTTTCTCGGAGATCATCGAGCAGGTGTTGATCATTTCTAGAGAGATTTTATCCTTGGATCCTCACATTACAACAAAATTTATTTAAAATGGTTTTTTCATCAGACAAACATCCACCAATCATGAATACTCCTATGACCATGAATTTATTTCATCAAATATTAAATAAATTAATTATAAATTTGATTTGCCATATCCCCAATAGTTTTTTAGGAATGATTAGTAAAAATAAATTTTTATATATTTAATCTCTTCTTACACTATTTTTGCACAAAGATCCATAAATTTCTATATATAATTATCAGAATATATCTATATGAGACATTAAGGTGTACGTAGAAATTAGACATGAAGTTGAAGAGTGAATGAAATATTAATCATAACACACCATTTATGATTCATATAATTAATGACCTCATTTATTCTGGATTATGTAAAACAAAGAAAATTTCAATTGTACCAATAATAGTTGAATTATAGGTCATGTTTTTCACCCATCATCGATGTTGTGTCAAATATATTAGGTAAAAAACCAAGAACATGAAAAAAATACTATGAAAGTTGGGGTTCCCCTATAAAATGGTTAGGTATCCGCAATAATTAGATCATTACCATATTCCTTTAACTCATAGTCTCATGTATAACACCAATATTATAATAAAATGGAAAAAATCATTCTCTAATATGACATCGTAATGTCATGGTCTGACACCCACATAACGGGGCCCTCACACTGGGGAGAACATGTCCTCGAGTTCACCTCCATAAATATTGGAGGCTTTATGCAAGAGATGATAATATAAGGTGGTACACTGGGTAGATTATATCCAAATTTTTGAGTTGTAAATTAGATATAATAAATAAACTGAAAGTGTAAAATCATATTAAAAAAGACACTATTACATATATACTAGTGATTGATCATAGAAGAAGAATGATATAAAAAAATATCATCGTTGAATCAGATAATATAATAAAATGTTGAAGAGTAAATTACTAATAAAATGTAATAGTGTCAAAACCCCAAATGCATAGTCATATAAATTGATGGTGGAATGCTGATATATAATGAGTTAAAAATCTGGATATGCATATACATCCTGGAATAAAAATAAAAAAGGCCGGTAATAATTCTGTTATATTATCTCATGGATGTGCTTGGTCCACATAGCTCACAATCCACACCACATGGTAATCTAATCAAGAATATTTAGTAGGTAATATTTTCTTATCCATGTCTACATATTTGTAATCTACTCATGTCCAAAAGGAATCACAATCTAGGCGTGAGATAAAATCCCAATACCCCACCACCAATTAGGTCTAGTAACAATTCTTCCTGTATACATAGACAACATAGTGTGCATGTAGAGATTGTAATAAAAATTTATGAATAAATAAATATCATCCCACCCAGTTTAATATGGGATACATGCCTAGTTGTACCTTTATCTTCATAGTCCAGTATAAGATTATAATCAGTAACCATATATATATATATATTAATAGTATATATATATATATATATATATATTATCCACCAAAATTTACTATGTATGTGAGGATATATGGAGGAATATACCTCGATACAAAGAGATGACTGGACTTAAGGAGTAATTGAAGCCTCAATGAACAGTATAATGAGCTATAGGCTCATGAAGAGGATGCATGCCCTCAATCTTATAATGAATGTGAGACTACATTCTCCACCCTCATGATATGTGGGGTGATATTTCATTCCCAACACCTGAAACAAAGAAACATGTAGTTCTATATCCATTTTCCAGATACAAGTATAATGGTATTGACATCCTGCCCAACACCTAATGTTTGGGATAATGAAACAACCTCATCAATGAGTACATTTACCGTCGTCACCTACCAATATTGATGGAATAATAAAAATCATTGTAATATCATGGGGTATTTACTTTACTATATAATGATCATCATGAATGATACATCTAGGGGAATCACATGTCATACAATTCATATTTCATAAATATATAAAAGTTGTGTGTCAATGATAATGATTTCTATATAATATAATACAACCAATTAATTATTTTATGAATGCAAAAAGAAATTGATGATATGTTGTTCAATTATGTGAGAAGAAATCCATTTTGTAATAATTGAATCACATAAGTGGAATATTTTTCAACTAGATTACTAAATATGATTGGTAAAATACAATTACAAGCCAAGATGAATAATTAAGGGATGTCTGTTCAAATAAATTGTTATATAATAATTCGAAATACGTTTTCACATCTAAATGGGTGGTAAATAAGGAGGTCACAATCCTCTATCAAACTAACATGAATCAATGAAGGAAAATAAACACACATAAATTAATGTAGAATGAATTTCAAATAATATGGTTAACATGCATTAATGGATAACATGCATAAAAATTGGTAGGATATAGATACAAAACTAATTTAAGGGAAAAAATAGTTCGCCTATCACAAGGTTATATAAATCAACTCACCAAATATCATCATCATATTTGATGTGTGTCTTATGTAATTAAAAGAAAGATCTAATGCCCTGTAAAATATAGATAATGATTTATCACCAATGTAATATATAGGAAATTAAGATAACCGTATAAAATAATGATGGGGATTAGAGATTTTACAACATTCTATATAATTATTCTAATGATGAATGATTTACATTCCACATTTTAGAGCTACAATGATCCATAGATGGTAGAGGATGTGAGAACAACAGAGTGTGGATGGTATTTTCATGAATATAAAAATAGAGGGGATAAAAGATGGTGATTAATTTACATTCATTAAGGGTTTAATTATAAATTCACAAAAACTAATAGGGTCACATGGTTTCGCTTCACGGTTGGTCAAACCATGAAACAATCATGAAAAATTCACGATCTATGGAGGAAACCCACATGGTATATGTTCATGTTGTGAATAAGATAATATCCCAACTCCTTCATCATCCTAAATATGCATGAGTTTCAGATCTCATGGTTGTAGATAGGCCAGATAATCCCCTTCCCCCCTCTGAAACGCTTCCCACAGTTATGCAAACCATGTGGGTTGGGATTCAATGTTTTTACTTACCATGAGTACAAGTATGTTTCTAAAAAAACCTGGATTCTAAAATTTTAATAATCATCAAACACACATGTTACCTCTATGAATATTCTTGGTAACATTATATGGGCCACATTATAGAATTTAATGTGAAATAGTTTTACACCATAGATAAAATTCAGGTCATTATATATATATAGTACTCCAATAGAGAGATCTTAATTAAATCTCTATTAGGAGTAATGTCAGAAGGGATCAATATTTTTTCATATTGTACCATATATTTTGGCAGTTACAAATTCCTTTAGGACTTATTTGTATTGAAGATGGATAATTTGGACATGATTTCGGGATGGAAATTACATGTTTTTTATCATGAAAAAATTGATGTGTTTTGAGAATGGGTTTCCTTAAATCTATTATTGGGGATAGTTGTGAATATGTTGGTGAGTGTGTAATTTGATATGGTTATTCATGAAATAATTGTTAGTGACTGGGTGGGATAAAATCTCATGTTACCTGCCTCATTCTATATGAGGTGGACGTAATCTTTTCAGTCTTCCATCCTATTTTGGATCTATAACATGATATATTTCGTGAGAATTTTCTTGGGTAACACCAAACCGTAGATAGAACTTTATGATATTTCTCTTGATAGTTATGGAACATAATTATATACACCATTATTAGATAAACATGATATATCATTACGTATAAAAATCACATATAGAGGTCTTTAGAGGATATAGTTTTTATCTATAACTCCTTACACTCTACAAACCTAAAATCGATATATATATTACATTATTTATTAAAATTAAAATAGTTCTTTAAGGATTGAGTAGTTTAGTGGTATATGAAGAAAATATACATACCTAAAATACATTTCAGAACATAATTATATAAATTATGACAAAAATTAATATGTCGCACTAAAGATAAATTTTGGTATAAATTATTAGTAAATATTCTGTAAATATTTTGGTAATTTATATTTGTTCTTAGGAAATATGTTTTTTAAATGATTGGTACATTAATTTTTTTTTAAAAAAATTATAAATAATATATATAAAAAAATTAATATTTTATAAAATGAACTTCATGTTTATATCATAATATAATTTTTAAAATATATTGGATGTTATTAATTTTTGGGAAAAAAATTTATTTTTTCCTGAATTGTGGAAAAATACAAATATTTTAATGGAATAAAATTTCAAATTAAATTATGTAATATAAAATTCAAATAATTTTTTGAAATATTATTTTACTGTAACATATATATTCCCGTTTTTTATTTGATCTAACTAATTACTTATTAATAAAAATTATACAAAAATTTAGAATATATTTATTTTTAAAATTAAAATGCATCGATGTGAAAACTTTTTGAATTGCATAATGTGTATCTATATTAACTATTTAAAATAAATGATAATGAATAATTATTCAAATTATATTTCAATATTATATAAATATATCATGATTTACTTACATTCAGATAAATAAGATTACTAGAAATAGAGTTAATGTAATATAATGTTTGTCATGAAAAACTCATTTGGTAAAAAATTACTTTTTTTCAACCCTATGGATTTTATATTATACAGAATTATTTTAACAATATGAATTCATTTGGATAAAATTAAATCAATATTTGAAATCATCGAAAGAATATTAGTTAATAAGGTTAAATAAATTTTTAAACAATATGGATTGTAAATGTAGTAAATATTTATTTCCATAGTAAAAAATAGTTTATTTACGGTTATAAATAAATTTTCCTGTACTAGCAAAGATAAAAAAATGATATTATGAATAAATATTTTTTCATTTCAATAAAAAAATGAAAATAATTTTTTACTTTATAAATGATTAAATATTTTTTGGGATAATAATTATATTTTTTACATGATATACCAAAAAAAATTTCGTGTTTAATATAGTATAAATGAATTCTTTCAATTAATTCATAAAAAATTATATAAAATATTTTTCAGAAAAATATAATTTTTCATTTTTATAAATTAAATATAAATTTTAATATATTTTATTGGGCGCATGTGTAATATTTTTAAATGTCAGAAAACAAGAATTGTAAAGAACTAGTATTTTCAATGATTAGGGGTATTAATTATAATTTTTTTAATATATATTTAATTACATTTATAAAATATATCTCATTTTTTGAATCACAATTTCAATGTTATCAAATGATTATTTTTTCATTATTTTTTGAGTGTTTTGAATTTTGGTGTAAATATTATATATATTATATGTATACGATGTGTAGTGTGGCATCATATTGACCCAAACGTGAAGTAAAAATGGTCATATAAAGTATGAAAATTATAAATTAGGTTTCCCAATTTAAATAATGCCTTTTTCATTTATTTTTAATTTTATAAAGTCATTATGAATCCTACGAAGCCTATACTATATTTTATGGTTTAATTATCATTTCTTTATAAACATGAAACTCATCGACATAACCAATTGTAATTTGTTAATGAACATGTATAATGAAATTATTAAATATTTATGAGAAATTATATTTTTAATAATCCATGGTAAAAGTCCTTAGAAATGTTTTTGGGTGTGTTTTTATTGTTTTATAGAATCCAAAACGGAATTTTGTGAAATAATAAAGAACTGCACTATCTTTTCCATGATAAACTTACCTAATATCCCATTCTTCTTCACTTGAAAACCATGTATCATGTAATTTCTCTTAAATACCATATCTTTATTATAACCATGACTCCTATATCTTTCATGAAGCTCCTCCCAAGTATTTTAGTCACCTTCATAAATTTATGGATCTCTCTTAATCATTTTTATTCAAACACCTCTATTATGTTATTCCTCTAATTTTTTTTTAATTTGGGTTTGTTTTCACAAATCCATAATTCTTATAATTTTGTTTAATGTTTCTATAGATCACTTTAACTCTAATTAATTCTTTCCAAAATCCATTTTGTATCCTATTATGTTGTCAAAACTATTGGTAGTTTTCCAAACCAAATGTATAGGACCTCCAACTCTTTTATTAAATTAAAAAATCTTCATTATACATATAATTTTAAATCCCATGTAATTAATATTTCATGACCAAAATAATATATCTCTACTATATAATTGATTTTCATGGAATGATATATCATTTAGCCTTATCATTATACCACTTACCTATTCTGTTACAACTCTGAAATCCTCTATTTCTCATCTATATTCATGAAACTTTCTCATTTTATGACATATATATCCAATTAATATTATTGGGATTTGATTGTCCATATAAAAGTTCATTATAATTTGATTTAAAAATTTGGAGATACACTTTTCTCAATAATTAAACCATTTTATAAACTATTATTTATTACTTTTATTCTTCTAAATTTTCCAAGAAGTTTTTTCATGAAAAATATTTTCTTGTGAATACCATTTCTATTTCCACATAAATGTATTCACCAAGACATACACATACACAATTTATTGACTAAATCCATGTTATTAACCCATATAACATTATAATTTTATTAAATGAGTTGAAATTTGTTGTTGTCAAATATAATAAATGTGGAACACATATGCATGTAGAATATTTTATTATAATGGTTATTCCAAGGTAGAGTTCGGTATATGCATTATAGATTACATGATGGGTGTACCTATAATAAAATAAAATACACTCGGTAATGTTTTAATGTAATGAGATTCATTTTTGAATGTATGGAAAGATATTAGAGAAAATTATGTTAGGATGTCTTGGTAGTTAATAATAACCTATGCATATAATGTCACGATTAATGTTGTTTCAACATTCCCTTATTGAATTTATTTTTTCATGTAATATCGTACATCATTGTATAATTTTATTATTACCCCAAATATTTACGTACCTTTGAAATACCTATTTTATAACATCAAATAAATTCTTCATGTTATTATTTAGTGATTCCTTTAATGGGACATATTGATGACACCATTCTTATGTTCATGCCTAGGTTATTTTATTAATATAATTAAGAATCGATCATTTCAGTGATCTTATTAAAGAGGTTTAAAATAATTTTATTTTATAACATGTTCAATATAAAATTATATTTACCTAATTCCAAAATGCAGAAAACATATATATCTTCTGGTATGTATTATGTGTATTATACAATAAAAAATCTTGTATTAATTTATAATAAAGTCATCAGGTGTCCAAATTTGTATCAATATTTTTTTTAGGTTTAAGACTAGAAAACTCAATAAAAATCCATACGGATAACAATATGCATAAAAAATCCCCTATATTTGTTTAATTTATATAGTATGTGGTTTCCAATAAAATTCATCTATTTATGGATACTAAAAGTTTTTTTTGGTTCAAGAAAATATTCACCTTGTGGTAATAATTGAATAGGCCACATTGAGATCAACTCAATCGGGTAATGGTGCCCGAAAATGGGCCTTAATACACACATTTTTTGAAATTTAAAAGGAAAATCCATTCATATTTGTAGATGATCAATAATAAACATTATCATAGGGAACAATTATAATTCCATTTTATTTAAAAAAACAAATTCAAACAAAATTATTATTATTGGATAATTTTTATTTCAATAAACATTGAATATAGTATGTGTTATATGAAAGAACATTGTTATTATGACATTTTACAATACACCCACATAGGCTTTCATTATTTGATACATAATGTAAATATTTCATCGTACCATACCCTATGATAATATTTTATTACACACATCACTGATTTGGAATGTGTTACATGCAACATATATCTCTTAAAAAAATTCTTTATTTTAATAATTTAAACAAGATAGCCATAGAATAGACATTAATCTTCGTAAAATGAATAATAATGAATAATTTATAAAATATTATTTGTAACGATTTTAAATAAAAAAATATATTTATAATAACAAAAATAATATTTGGTAATGGCTTTATATATTTGAAAATACTATTTCTCAAATGGACTTCCTTTTCAAGCTTTCTATAATCTATAAAAAAATAAATTTTAGATAAATTAAGAGATTTAAATTTACGTGAAAAATTAATTTTTAAAATGAAAATAAAAATATTTAATTTTGGTGATTATTTTGTATTTATTCTAAGAAGTTCGACTTTATTATGAATATAGAAACTCAATGAATTTAAATTTAAAACACCTATTGTATCTAATTTATTTAAATTGATAAATTATATTTCTTTTATAATTAAAAATTAAATAGATATATTATACATAGATTAGTATCATTTAGGAATTTAGAAGAAATTTTATACTAATAGTTGATTTGGAAACATTTCAATTTTCAAACTCATTCACTTTAAAAGAAAATATTCATGATTAATTTCTTAGATTAATAATGAATTAATTTCAACAACGTGTGTATTTAGAAATAAAAAAATGTATTCCACTTTTTTATTTAGTATTATTATAATTTATATTATGGTTGTCTTTGTTTTTTACAAAATATCTTACTAATGTTAATTAAAATTACTTAATGTGATTACAGAAACAATTAGATTAGTTATTGGTTAGACATTAATATTTTTTTAAAAAAGAATTATAATCCTGTAGAAAAGTAATTTTTTACCCATATTATTACTATATATCCTCATGGATCGATATTTATGAGTTATTGGGACACTATTTCTTATAGGTGACCTATATAATAAGTTATGTTTTAAAAAATAAAAAAGAGTCCATTCCTACCTCTGATAAGTATAAAGCATTGTGATATGGACAAAAACCACATTATTTTGGTTTTATACCTTATATTGAATGTTAAATGGGTTTAATTCATCATGAATCTTTATATTTTATTTTCACACATGAATTATTTTTATTAATGTCTAATGTAATTTCAAATTTAAAATGTTTATGGAGAATTAGTGAAAAAAATAAATGAAAAAATACAATAAAAGTAATATAATTTTTTTTAATTAGTATCTATAATTTGTTTAGACGAATATCTCATGTTTCAATTGTATAAACTTAATATATTCAAATTTAATCTTTTTCATTATATTTTTAAATATCAAATAATTTAAATAAGGTGAATATTTAGATTATTATTATTTTATAATAAATAATATATTAATATAAGATTTAAATTAAAAAAAATTAAATATTTATAAAAACTATTAAAAATTAACAATAAAAAAATGGTATATAAATGGTGTAATATATATTTTAAAATAAATATTTTTAAAATTAAATAGTAAAAATATTATATTCATGATTCGGGTTAATATATTTTTTACCTGCATTACATGAGGTTGTTTTTAATTTAATTTCAATCTCACATTGGATTTACATTTCAAAAAATATATATCACATTAAGAAATAATTGTGTCTATATTTTATAAAAAATATAAGTTTAATTTACTTTTAATGGTAAAATTATGTTGGATAAAAAACTAGTTACCTTAAAAAAACCAAAATGAAAAAAGTTGGGAAAATTGATGTTAATGAAAAATTATATGAAAATGAACCTCATTTTATTATATTGGAAGAGTGGATCAACAATAAATCCAATTTATTCCATTATTTTACCTTTTCTAGGTACATTAGGTAAGAGAGAGATTCTAATAGAGTATAAACATTGGTATTTACAAGGATGCCACCCCATATCATGGATGAAAAGGCAATCACTCTTCCCTTTCCTCTAACCTCTCATGCCACAATAACTTTTGTTTTACTTCATTATCCACCACCAGAATAATTTATTCCCATTATTATATAATAAAATAATTATCCTCAATATAGTGAGTTGTTTTTATTATAATTTACAAACATAAACCCATAAAAAATCCCATCAATTGGATAATGAACTTACAGTTATATGTACAGTGGACTACCGCCTCACAAAATCATGTTGTTCGTTTTTCCTTTACCTCCACTCATCATTGTGGATTATAACAGACATTATATTTTTAAGTTATATTTATGATATTTCTGAATTTGTTTAATTTTTTTAATTATTATATACACCATAAATTATTATTTCCATTTTTTAAATATGATCACATCATTTGTGGACATGTGGAGTACTGCCTCTTTAATGCTATGTGATTCCATCACACATTACATTAAATGCATTGAAGATGATTTTAGTAAATTTATATGAAATATGTTAATTAATAATTTTAATATAATAAATATATATATACATGTATATTTCATTTACATTGTTATATTCAATAAGACACCAAAACATAAAAAATGTTCATGAGTACGTGTGGCCAACCGTCTTCATGAATGGTGGATTTCATTTAATATTTCAATATTTTATAAATTATTATAAAAATTAATATATATAATATATATTTAATTTAAATCATTTTTTAAAATATATAAATAAGTAATACTTGGTCTATGAAATAGGATAAATAAAATCAAGTCAGACCATATATGAAAAATATATCGAATATTAAAAGAAACACAACATTAGCATTGAATTGTTAATAAAAAGGTAATATAAAATCATAACTACATTATATATGGTATTAGATATAATAATATGGTTCTTAATTAGTTTTAAAATAAAACTATTTTTATTATATGGTAGGTTTCAATGTGTACATTAAATTTAAGGACATAGGGTAAGGGTTTTCTCCTCTCACATTTATTTCTGTGAGACTTAATTCTTTTTCCCAACTCATTTTTTATGTGTGGTTTTTATACGTACCATGATAGCATTACAGAATTCATTTACATAAAAGTTTTATATTTAAATTTCCATTTGTTTAACTTCTATCATGGGGATTATGGTTCAAAAGTTAGCAAATTGGAAAAGTAATTTTACCTCAACTTGTCTTCATTAAGATACATGCCATGTTATGCACCAATAATTTTCAATGAGATCTTTATAATGACCTTGAATGTACTATAGAACTATTATTAGTAAACATATCAGTATTTAAATATCCATTTTATGGTATTTATTTCATGGGTTATCGGGTTCAAAACTTACTAAATTGGTAATGTAATTTTCCCCCAAATTTTATTTATTTGAAATACATGACATGTTATGCACCTTTTGTTTTATTTAAGAATAATATACCTACCAAGAATTTGTTATATGATTATAATAATTATCATTAATGGTATTTACATAACCATTTTATTATCTTTACATCATTAGGTTAATGGTTCAAATATTTCCAAATCGGTAATAAATTTTTTTCTCAATTTACCATCTTTGAGATTCAATCCAAATTATACACAAATATTTTTCACTCAGGTGAATATAAATTCCTTTTCGATTTTGTATCTTGAATATAATTATATAAATGATATTTTATTACACATAAAATTTTATCATTTCATTGGGATGATGATTCAATGTTAGCAATGTTGTAATAGTTTATTGTTACAATATCATCATTTTTTTGTACAGTTTATGGTTATGCTTCCAATAATGAAATATTATAATCTATCTCTCAAGAAAATTCCTGACTTATCTTTAATTAATGTTACCTAAGCTATCATCATGTAATGTAAATCTTTTTTCAACCTATGGTACTTAATATTATTAATAAATAAAATGTCTTCAAAATCACCCGTCCTTATTTCTCTCTTTGGTTGGATATAGTTTTTATTCTGAAGAACCATGTTTTTAAATATATTTTTCAAAATTATTTTTAAATGTTATATATTATTATTTAAAAATAAAATTATTTCATTGTTGTTAGATAATAAAATATAATTTTGAAAAGAAATTTTCAATGAATGTATATTAAAAAAATATTCTTTATTTTTTTTATATGTCGTCAAGAAACTTGTATTCAAAAATTTTAAGGTATCAAAAACATCATAGAAGATTTGAAATTTTACTAAAAAATTAATTTTAGAAATAATCTCTATATGATGAAATATTTTTGCTTTATTATTGCCTTTTGAGGAAATTATCAAATGGTTCCACTCAAATATTTTTTCCTAAATGGTTTATGTATTTATGTAATGATGGTTATTAAACCCGTTTCAATTTCAAGAGTTATATGTTTGTGAAACTGTTTTCATTTCAATGGGTCTTATTATATTAAATCCTTATTATAGTCTTGAGTTATTGTTTTATTTAATGATTACGACACTTATATTATTTCCATAGGTTATTATATGATTGAATGTTTATCAAACAAATTTTATTTCATTGTTTATGATATGGAATTTATGAAACCCATTTAATTTTAATGGTCGTGATATGATGATTTTTTATAATATTTCCGAACATGTTTCCATTATCGTATTATGTGATTTCTGGGGCCTATATGTCCCTACAATTAATTGGTTTGTGATTATTGTCTCATGAGATAGTTATGGGAAAATAGTTTACGAGCTTGATCAACTATGGGAAGAAGGGGAACCCAATCGACCATTGGATGAAGTGGAAACTAGATCTGTTATAGGAAGATAGGGAAAACATAACCCTTATAAGGAAATTACTATGATTGGTGTTTGTGGTGTGTCCCACTGAAGAGGTTTAGTCCCCTAAAAGTACAGTAATATGTTTTTTCAATTTCCCTTACCTTGTAAGAAATGATATTACATGATTATGTGTATGCAACAATTCAATGACTTAATCCTATGTTATGAACTAAAAGATTATGATCTTGATTCTCTATGGATTCATGTCTTATATTCTAACAACATTTATTTCGTGACTCATCTGTATGATCTTGCATATTCATGGAATCATCTCTTAATGTTATGATCATGTTTTTATACCCTAATGTTCAAGATCAGGATTACATTTATTCTTTGTTTACCCCAACTGAGAAACTAAGATATCCCTTTTATTAATTTTTCTTTTCCTTACTTATATACGATGTTTTTAAGTTTGTTTCATAAAATATGATATCATTAAATGATATATTACATATCTTTCACCAAATTAGAATAATATGTTCCATGTTTCCAAAGGCATTAAATAATTATGTTCCTCAGGCCTGTACATTATTAATGTTTCAAATATTCATATAAAGTTATTTTATATCCATTTTTGTGAATCTTATGTCACTATAAAAATAATACCATAAGCTTTTATGATAGAAAATAGGTCATGGATGACATATATTAAATCCTATAAATTCATAGGTTATAAAATATTTGTCATTTTCGTGTTATCCTTTTAAATTCTACGATTCTGAATCAATGTGTAAAATAGTTTACGAATATAAATTTTGTATAATTTTTTATTCTTTTATATTTATGGAGATAATAAGAATATATTAAAAAACCAATTTTATAATAAATTTTATGTCTATCCAAACTTGATGTTTAACATGATGTGTTCTAATTTGAGACATCTTAATATTATAAATAAAAATATATAAAAACCCGTTATAAAAAAACTGGAAGATAATTTAATTTCCAATGTCACTAAATAAGAGGAGTATGAAGTTGCAAAGAAGTTAAATTGATAAATTAGATAAAGAAAATAATATGTAATTTCCTTTATGGAATAAATATGGGAAGGGGAACCAAGGGAAATTCCACATTGTAATGTGAATATGTTTTATGTCTGTTAAATAGGGCATAAAGTAGCTAATAAACATTAAAAATAAAGAGTTTGATTATAACACCCCGACACCAGTTACCCAGAGTCAGTGCATTATTACATAATATTGGCATGATCACAAAATATCAAGTCTCTAATGACTGATTAGTTTAGTTGCCTTGGAAAGACTAGATATATTCATAAGTCTTACATTACATCATAATGTAAACAAAACTACAACAAAATCTTGTCATCATATCACCTCATACTATCCCTATAGGTGATTCCTAAAATACCTTCTTCACATCCTAGAAAAAATTAAAACATTGAATGGGGTGAGCTCAGATACACAGTAAGGATAACAATATAGCCGAAACATTCATAAATAAACATAAAAATTTAAGGCAATGTATAACTAAAAAAATCCTTTTAAACATGAACTCCATCATAATATGGGAAAGATAAAATGACATAATTCCATTTACTTATTCACATGTATATTCTAATAGTCGAATAATCACATGAAATATCATTAACAACTTTCATAATGATGGAATGCATAATTCCATACTATCATAACCACATAGTCAAGGCCTTGTGCCAAGAATACAAATAATATTTTGTCACGGCCTTGTGCCAAGACACTAGTTTGTCTCATGAGACCTACAGAGGAATCAAGGAGATATATTGGGCTCTACTTGTCACTTACTAAGTCCAATGCATTCTTTATATGAAATGGTCTAAACATATCATAAAAAATTCCCAAGAACCATAACATAATCATATCAAATAAAACATGCATAAAGGAAACATAACATTTCCAAATTTCTATCACAAGATATAAATAAAACAGATTGATATAATCAAAACATTATCAAAATCATTTTCAATAACAATATAAATGAAAAGTAAAACATGATATTTATTTTTCATTTAAAAAATTTTATGGCATGTAGAGGAAGCCGAAACTAAAATAATGGTCATAGCAGTGGAGAAGTCAGTGTCGCCGCATACATAAGACAAAAACGTCATTCTTTAAAACTATTCATATAAAAATATTCCTTTTGAATAAAATTAAATGTTAAAGGGGTTTATACCCCGTATAAAATAAAGTTATATATAAAAAAAATATGCCTCAATGAACGGAGATTGAGACGAAGTTCCTTACCTCGTGTCCGACTTGACGCGATCATTCTTTAATCTCCTGAATAATAAACTGTAGTTAATTTCAATTTTTATAAGAACCTTTTTCGTGTTAATTATTTCTTTTACATCACTTATTACCAGGTTATGAACATTATGTAATCATTTAATTTAATAATGCTCGTTTTTTCGATCCTTGGTACTTGAGTCAAAAATAAAAATCTTATAATTAAACGTTGTTGATGTGGTAGAATATCAATTATATCCAGAATAATATTCATGATGTAGATATCATATATATCATATATATGTATTATATACATTCATTTATATAATTACATAACATTTAGAGGTAAGAAATGAAATGCACCGTTCATGGAGATGGTAAGCTGTGCGTAGACATGAACCCTACTTTCATTTCCATTTTGTATTTAATGGAATGAAATAATAATGATATAAATGTATATTAAAATTCCAGTATAATATCATAAATAATATCATTAACTCCATCTTTTATACTTCCGAGATATGGCATTAACGATTCAAATCACTTTGAGGGGGCGGTAGTCCGCACTTCCAAAAATGAAATTATCATGTTTACCCATATTGGAAATCATAAAGGTATGCCATAAATGAAAAATACAGAAGCATATAGAAAACATAAACATAATATATGTCATATATAAATATTGTGACATCTTAATTTCAACCATTATAGGTGTTAAAAGAAGATTGAACAATCATCGTTTCATGAGGTTGTAATTTTCCACCCACATAAACAGTATGTTATTTAACCATTAGATAGAGGTGTTTGTAAGTGTAATTCGAATAATTCTCATAAAACAATCCAATTATATTTAGGATATTGGTGTTTTTACAAATGAAAATAATAAAAAGAGTTCAGGGGGTTGCAGAAGCAAAATAAAACAAAATAACATAAGAGAAGACATTACCTTTAAATCTGGTAACTCCCCTTGGTTTGAACCAAAAAGGTTTCTTTGAGGAGATTTCTACCTAACATAAGTCTTCTATGATTAAGGGAGGAACATTGGGAGGGTATTTGGCAGATATTGGCCTAGAAAAATGGCTTTGAAGTTGTGAATAAGGTGGTAGGGGTGGGGGCCTTTTATAAGAGGAGAGGAGGGGTACTCTTGGAGTGTCATGAAATGTTACTTTACTATGAAATGATTTTCGGATTTTAAAGGACCCACAATGATATATTTAAAGTATAAGGTGATAAGGGTTCTAAATACACCCATAAAATAGGCTTTCTACAAGTGTAATTCTTAGATTTTACCTTATCCTTTCTTTTTATTTGAATCGTACATTAATGAGGTAATCACTGCATCATCATGGTGTCATAAATAAATTTATTTATTTAATGCTTAATAATTATAAACAAAATACCATGATGTAGGAAATCATTTTAGCTTTACAATAAATATTTATTGTTTAAGAGATCATCTATGTAGACAAACATAAAACTATTTTACTTAGGTGTTACATACTTTTGTTATATTTTCCTTTCTTTAAAAAATAAAATGATAAAATCTCACTATCACAAAAGAGTGATTAAATGGGGTCCCAAAGATGTAACAAGGCATCACATGGTCGGCAATGACACAACCAATAGCCATAAGACACATTTTTGGGTCATTTTATATTATTATGATATTATTTCATTACCCTTAACTACCCGATTAGTAATTAATCATGATAAATAAAGTTAATTGTCGTGGTTACTATTCATATTGTCCAAAAACAAGAGTCTTAAATACATAATTTGGAACTTCTTATTCAAAAAACGGAATCCATTTTACCAAATTCAATACATAGAAATTGCAGTAATTAATTTAAATATTATTCCCGCTGTCAAAACAAATTCGGTATTTTTATGAAAGAATATCTATCAAAAGATTGACAATTGTTTATGTCCAATTTCAAAGTAAAATTAATTATAATGATAAAAATTGGAAAAAAAATGGATAAATTATATTCTAATTATATTTTAAAACAGCTAAATATTATAGTTTATCTCTATGAATTTTTTTGATTAAGAAAGTTGTTTTTAAGTATTTTTTACTATTCATCGAAAATTGGATGTTCTCAGAAAAATAGCAAAAATTCAACATAGGATAATTTCGATATTCCGAATCCAAAAAATGAAGTCCATTTTGAAATATATAATTTATATAATTTCGAATATTGGGTATTACTATTCATAATGGCTACTTTGATTGGTCACAGTGTGGTAGAATCTCGAACTTGCGTACAATGCAAGCGATTGCATTATTGAAAGAGAAGCATACCATGGAAGCTGGGGTTGTTATATTATCCCCTTTTTCAATAAATTGCATCCTATAAATTTGAAATTATTCTTCTAAAATAAAAGGTAGAAAGTAGAAAATACCTTTGTGGAAAACCCACATCGGAAAAAAGGTTAATAAAATTTAGTCTTAATAAGACAGAAAGGGAAATGAAAAAGTCACCACCAAATTATAATCTTGATTAGGAAAAAATTTGTGGAAATTAGAGAAACATAATTGGAGGAAAAATGTAAATATTTTTAGGGAGTGATTGAGGTCATCAATCACAAAAAAAGTGTAAAATTGAGGGCCCCAAAGCCTTCAATCTTGGGTGATTTAAATATCATTAGTTCAACAAAACATAAGATATCAGGATAAAACAATTTTTTTAATATCCCTTTCCTAAAGATTAATAATTATTTTATTCATAGAATAAGAGAAAGGTATATATATATATTTGACAAGTATAGTTTCAACCTTCAACTAATTTCTACCACAAACCCATCTTCACTCAAAAAGATAATAGAACTCAAAAATAATATATATATCCTAATCGTACAAGGTTCTAAATATTCACACATACCATTTAGATTAGGAAATCTATTTTTTATTTACAAGGGACTTCTTGTAGGCTAGTTGTAGTTAATAAAGGCATCTCTCACTATGGTTGTGGGTTTGATTCCTGCAGGTTTGTCTGACGCGACGGGTTATCCCCCGACCTGCAGGTTTTTTTTCCTAAAACTACAATATTATAATATTCCAAAAATAATCTTCATAAATGATTTAACCATAAATAATACTATCCATGGTTCAAATTAATCTATTCCATCCATTATAGTTATCCAAAATACCTCTATCCAGACATTCTCTAAAATGTCTCTAAATTCCAAAATCACTTGTAACATCAGATTCCATAAAACAATGTATAGTTTCTCTTATTATAACATAATAAAAATATTATTACATTCATAATATTAAAATCTTAATGAAAACCACAAGTACTGAAGTACAATACATATATATATATCACATTATTCATATAACCATAATATATTTCATGAGTCCAAAAACACAAATACAAATATTATTCCACTTCCACTGTTGTAACAACATAAGATTTTCCTCAATCCCTTGGGATTTTCTAAGGTAATTTTCCCTGATTATTAGGAAATTCATTTTCATATTTCTCCATTTCTCTACAATTGTAGCATCCAACATTGATAGCCTCTTTTTTTCTTTAGCAATCATGAGCCTGGTGACCTTTTTCTCTACATTTATAACAATCTCCAATTCCTTTTAAGAAAGTACCGGGGTGATTCTTCCCACAATTATCGCATAACAGAAAATCATTATTTCCATTTTTCCATTTATTTGTCTCTTTTTCCACCATTCTATTCTTCTCTTTCGTTACTTTATTATCATAAGATTTAGAAAATTCCTTTTCTGTCATAATAGAACACAATACTATATCTTCATACGTTGAGAAAGATTTTCGTACTAATGCTCAATGGAGAAACAGTTTTGACCCATCAAATAAATGATCGATCTTACTTCTTGGGTTACGTATATAATATGTCACATGCCTTGCTAACCTTTTAAAGTTATCTTCATACATTGCAACATTCTCATCCTCCTTTTTCCTCAGGCTAAGAAATTGTCTTTCCATATCTGCTCGATGGTTATGGGGAAAGTATTTTTCTAAGAAAATTTCTTTAAACTCTCTCCATTCCATACTTGATACTTCTTCATCTTCCTTTGTATTTTGAATCAACGACCACCATTGATCAGCACCTCCAGTAAGGCGGTAAACTGCCATGACAACTTTTTCACTTTCATAACTCCCTAATGCCTGAAATATTTTCTCTTAGGGATTTATCCATTGATAAACTATTAATGGATTTTTACTCCCATTGAATGTTGGTGGTTTTTTCCTCATTAAGTGATCTAACATTGATCCTCCATGTTTCAGATAAGGGTTGTCCATATGAGTAATGTTATTATTCATAACCTGAGTGAGTTGTCCCAGTATGGTGATAACATGATCAGCACCAGTTGTATCACCAGCTCCACTATAATTATCTTGAGCAGGAGGGAGATCCCTACATGTAGTGCATCCATTGATACAGTTTCCATTATTTCCACTAGGATTCATTTCTAAACATTGTCATAAACTAGTTTAGTTTATGAATGGAAATACATTATTCCATACATGTAAAACACTTAACATAAATTGAACTATTTAGGGATATAATCCATAATCATAAAAACAAATGATTTCTTTGAGGATTTATATACTCATAGACCCTTCATAATTGTTTTTATAGAAAATGAAAATTATCATAAGCATATCCCCCGAAAGTGTCGTAACAAAGAGCGCAGCAAGGCCCGTTGTCGTGCACCAGTTCTTGTTCGAGTCTATCTCAAAGCAGTGTTTTCGGTTCTTACCCCTAGGTACATATGTTCCAGAGCCGCCTCTACCTGCTAATATCCAAACATGGATGTATTTCTTGGAAAAATCACAAAATCTCTACAATACCAAAATTTTAGGAAGTTATTCTATACTAATCCTCAATGTCTATCATAGGGTTATGTTCTCTAATCAGAGTTTATCTAAATCTAGCTTCTATGGTTAGTACAAAAATTCCTTTGATACCAACTGTAACGCCCTGACCCCAGTTACCCAGAGTTGGTACATTACTACATAATATTGGCATGATAAAAAAAGATCAAGTCTCGAAAGACCGATTAGTTTAGTATCCTTGGAAACACTAGATATATTCATAAGTCTTAAATTACATCATAAAGTGAAAAAAAACTAAAACAACATTTTTTCATCATATCCCCTCATACTATCCCTGCAGGTTATTCATAAAATACTTTTCACATCTTGGTAAAATTTAAAACATTCAAATGGGTGAGCTCAGATGATCAGTAAGGATACCAATATGGTGTAAACTTTCATAAATAATGAAACCATTTAAATCAATGTATAACTAAAACAAAAGCCTTTTAAAATTTGAACTACAACATAATATGGAAAAGATAAAATGAAATAATGCCATTTAATTATTCACATGGATATTTTACTAGTCGAATAATCACATGAAATATCAATAACCACTTTCATAAAGATAGAATGCATAATTCTAGACTATCATAACCACATAGTCAAGGCCTTGTGCCAAGAATACAAATAAGATTTTTTCAAGGCCTTGTTCCAAGACACTAGTTTGTCTCCTGATACCTACCGATGCATCGAGTAGCTATAGTGGGATTCACCCGTCACTTACTAAGTCCAATGTGTTAATTATATGAAATGTTTTAAACATATCATAAACAATTCCCATGAACCATAACATAATCATATTACATAAAACATGCCTGAAATAAACATAAAATTTCCACATTTAAATCACAAGTTATCAATACAACACATTGATATGATCACAAAATTATTAAAACCATTTTCAATACCAAAATAAAACAAAAGTAAAACATGGTATTTGTTTTTCATTTAAAACAAGTTATGGCTTGTAGAGGAAGCCGAAACTCAAATAATGGTCACAGTGGAGGAGAAGTCGTTGTTTCCTCACACATATGACAAAAACATTCCATTTTGTCATTTAGTAAAACGATTTGTATAAAAAAATTCCTTTTGAATAAAATTAAATGTCAATCAGATTTATACACAATATAAAAGAAAGTTGTGTATAAAACAAAATAAACCTCAATGAAAGGAGATTGAGATGAAGTTCCTTTCCTCGTGTCCGACATGAATCGATCATTCTTTAATATCCTAAATAATTAACTATAGTTAATTTATATTCTCTTAAGAACATTTTACATGTACATTATTCCTTTTATATCACTTATTACGAGGTTATGAACATTATGTAATCATTTAATTTAATAATGGTCGTTTTGTCGATCCTTGGTACTTGAGTCAAAAATAAACTTCTTATAATTACAAGTTATTTACGTGGAAAAATATCAGTTATCTCGAAAATTACATTCATGATTTAGATATCATATATATCATATATATCCAGTATATAAATGCATTTATGATATTATATAACATTTAGAGGTATGAAATCAAATTCATCGTTCATGGAGACAGTAAGTCGTACGTACGCATGAACGCCACTTTCATTTATATTTTGTATTTAATGGAATGATATAATAATTATGTAAAGGTATATTATAATTCCAGTATAATATCATATATAATATCATTAACTACATCCATTATACATCCCATATATGGAATTAACGATTCAAATCACTTTGAGGGGGCGGTAGTCTGCACTTCCTAAAATGAAATTATCGCATTTACCTGTAATGGAAATCATAAAGGTATGCCATAAATGAAAAATAAAAAAGAATAAAGAAAAATTATACATAATATATGTCATATATAAAAATAGTGAAATCTTAATGGCCACCATGAGTGGTGTTGAAATTAGATTTAACAATCATTATTTCATGAGGCAGTAATTCGCCACCCACAAAAATAGTATGTTCTTTTACCATTAGATAGCGGTGTGTGTCAGTGTAGTTAGAATACTTCTCAAAAAAACATCCAAGTATATTGATGATGATGGTGTTGTAAAAAAAGAAAATAATTAAAAGAGTTTATGGGGTTGCAGAAAAAAAATAAAACAAAAAACAAAAGGGAAGACATTACCTTTAAATAGGGTAACTCCCCTTGGAATAAACCAAAAGGGTTTCCTGATGAGCTTTCTACCTATGTTAAGGCTTATAGAATGAAGGGAAGAAAGTTGAGAGGGTTTTTGGTCAGATTTTGGCCTATCCAAATGGATTTTATGGTGTGAATAAGGTGGTAGAGGTGGGGGCCTTTTATAAGAGGAGAGGAGGGGAACTCTTGGAATGCCATTAAATGTTACTTTATTATGAAATGATTTTCTGATTTTAAAGGTCCCACAATAATATATTTCCATTATAAGGTGATAAGGGTTCTAAATAAACCCATAAAATAGGCTTTAGACAAGTTTAAGTCTTATAATTTACCTTATATTTTCATTTTATTTAAATTGTTAATTAATGAGATAATCACTCCATCGTCAAGGTGTCATAAATAAATTTATTTATTTAATGTCAAAAAATTTAAAATAAATACCATGATTTAGGAAACATGTTTACATTCCAATTACTATTTAGAGTCTAAGAGATCATTTATGTAGACAAAATTAAAATTGTTTTACTTAGGTGTTACATACTTTTGCTATATTTTTCTTTCTTTAAAAAATAAAAAGATAAAATGTCACTATCACGAAAATGTGATTCCATGTTGTCCCTAAGATGGACCAAGGCATAAAATGGTCTTCCATGAAAATAACAATAGAATTAGGACACATTTTGGAGTCATTTTATATTATTATGATATTATTTCATTACCCATAACTACCCAATTACTAATTAATCATGATAATTAATGATAATTGTCGTCATTACTATTTATAATGTCCAAAAACAAAATAGTCTTAATTACATAATTTGGACCTTCTGATTCCAAGTATGGAATCCCATTTACCAAATTATTAACACAATAATTTATTAATTAATTTAAAAATTATTCATGTTGTCAAAACAAATAGCGTGTTTTTAAGAAACAATATCTATCAAATGATTGACAATTGTTTATGTCTAATTTCAATGTGAAATTAATTATACTGACCACCATTGGATAAAATTGTTAAAATATATTCTAATTATAATTTAAAACCACTAAATAGTATAATTTATCACTATGAAATACTTTTATTTAAAAAAGTTGTTTTTAAGCATTTTTTACTATTCATTGAAAATTGGAAGTTCTCAAAAAAATACCAAAAATTAAACATAGGATAAATAGTATTTTTATTTTTAAAATGTATAATAATATTTTAAAAATAAGTTATAAAAATTATATGTTTTATATGAGGGATTTCATGTTTTATTAAGGATATTTTGGGAAACATATTTCCAAATCCAATCAGTTGAATTTTGATGTGATTAATGATATTTAAAGAATCTTTTTTTGTATTATGTTTACATATTAATTTTTTTTATATGAGAATAATTATACTATGATTTTTTAGGAGTAATATTAATTGTATGAGAATGAAAATAAGGTTAAAAAATTATTTAGTATTGAGGTTTTTGGTGTAATTTTGGATGTGTGTTTCTTTATTCATTGCATGATCTGTGTTAATACTTTGTTATTTTTTTTAATGAATTATTATGATTAACATAACAAGTGTTATTAATTTTCGGTATAATCATAATAAATTATAAATATATATAATTTATTAAATATAGTTGGAATAGAATGGTATTCTTTGTTATATTATATGATTCGTTAGATGATTATTTTACTACTTAAGGAAAAAAATCAACCTGAGTTTTCATCATTTGGATAAATTATAATATTATACTATATATTGATCAAAAGATGAAATTATACATTTTAGTAAAGTATATTTTTTGATACCCCTATGATATATGGTAAATAAATAACTTAACTCTATGAAAATAATATTACTAACAAAATATTGTCATATTACAATCATTTTTGATGAATTGATGTTTTCTTACCCATCACATATTTATGGTTTTGTTCACATTTAATTTTTTCTGACCATGCACTCTAACATCATTAATTAGTAATTTTTTGTTACTTTTATTTTCCATTAATAGTTTTACACATCCAAATAACATTCCCTGAAATAGAATCCTAAATATCTCATATCTTTCATACTTTTTCCCTCCATTCAAGTCAAAGTTTTATTAACCCTTTTAACAATGCGGGTTTTCAATACTGATATTTTCATGTGTGAAAACCTTTTTTCCACGATTTCATTAAATTTAAAAATATTTATTTTATTATAGGAGGAAAATATATACCACCATGATTTTTAAAAATTGTAAACTATCCCGGACATCGTATGTGATACAAAACATTAACCAAAATGATCAATGATTATTTAAACAAGAACATTATAACATAGCAGTTATATTATTAGTTATGAAAATAGTTAAATAATTTATGAGACATATACATATTTATTAGAAAATATAGTCGAGTAGAAAAAATAATTGTAAATTATAATTCAAAATCTATGTAATATCATTTTTTTATTCGAAATAGGTTTTTTCTAACAACATTTGTATTTATTTTTGTCAAAAAAATGTATAAATTATTTTACAATACATTTATATAATTTATTTTAGAAAATTAACATCATTTTTTATAAACTAATATAATGATTAACATAAAATAAAATTTAAGGATTATTTGGAAAATATTATATTTTTTTGTGAATGGTGGAGAATGTTCATTTTATAAAAACGAACATTTATATATGTAAAATAAGTAATTTTATAGTCACATTAATATTTTAATTTATTTTTAAAGTCACAGAATTGTTATGGAATTATATTTAAACCAATTATTTACATATAAATATAAATTATAATAAATTTTATAAGATAATTTCTTTTAGGCATAAAAACATATTTCAATGAAAACATTTTTATATAAATAATGTTTATATATTATTATTAATTAAAAGAAACCCCATTAAGGAATGATATAAATTATTTTGTATTGATTATATATATATCTATGTATTAAAATTAATATAATAATTTATTACATGTTCTAAAATTAATGTATTATACGTTTTTCCTTACAATCATCATTTTTAAAGGACTACTTTCAATCATGCATGTAGTTTTTATATTAAAATTTAATTTATCCACCTATATAAATTTATGGTTGAAAAAATATATTCTATAATTTTAATCATAATAATTAACAATATATTTAAATTTGATCTTAATTATATAATAATAAAAATTGTAAGAATAAAATGTATTTATCAAATTGGTAAAAGGAAAATTACTTAATTCTGGGAAAAAATAATTGAACAAAAATTAGAAAAAAATTCCTCTAATAGCATGAAAACACACACACACACAATTATATATATATATATATATATATTAATTTAATTATAATAATTACAAAAATAATTTTTTTTAATTATAAAGTATTTAAAAATGATTTCGATAAAAAAATATTTTTGAGATATTAAAAAGTGAATTTTAATTGTGGTAAAATATTTATTTAATGATGAATTTTTTATCAATTAATTAAATATTTTATAAAATAAATAATTTTTGAATAATTTTTTTTAATATATAGTATTTATTAAATAAGAATGATAATATATTTTTCGGAAGTGAAAATTTAATTTTTATAAGGTTTAAAAATCATTACATATAATAAACTATATTTTTCCATAAATTGTTATTATAGTTTAAATGTATAATTTCAAAAATTTATGTAAATATTTTTATAAATTAAATTTCATGGTTTGAATTCCCATGTAATAATTATTCAAAAGTGATATTTTCTTAATTTTCTAGGATAATAAAATTTTTATGTAAACATTTAATACGATATTAGTATACATTGTGTATTATTACATCATAATGAACAATAATTTTTGTAATACATACCACACATAGAATCCATGATGAAATATACGATTTAACTTTAACATAATATGTTTTTATGTTATTATATTAGTTTTATAAAGCTATTTTGAATCATACAACAAATGTAATATATTTTATGGTTTTGAAATAATCTCTGTATGAAAATGAATATCTTCTTCATCACCAAATAAATGTTTTAATGATTTCAGACCTTATATTAATAAATATTATAATTTCATATACTTGGAATAAATAATTTGAAAACCTGATTGAAGTTTAGAGGTTTTGAGTATTTTATTTCATAGAGTTCAAAAAAAATTTTTGGAAAATAATAAGGTTCCCTACTCACATTTCTTATATAAAACATCCTAATATCCAATTAATCTTCACTATAATACCTTTGAGAATGATATTACTCATCCACCACATCTTTAGAGTCCTAAAAAGGAGACCCCTGCTCTCAAGAAGCTCCTCACATGCATTTGGAATCACCATCTGATAGTAAGGGGTCTCCCTCTCTTCATTTCATTCAAGAACCTCTTTTATGTGATGCCAATTCATTTCTATTTTTCTTATTTTGGTAGATTTTAATATATCAATATTAGTTTCATTTTATATGTAATGTGTTGAAAAATTCCTTTTACTCTCATTATGACCTCCCATGACACCTTATGTTCCCCCATAATTAAGAGGACCAAACCAAAAAACATTACATATTATAGTTATTTTAAAACATGAAATCAAATTCATTTCCCAAGGATATTTTTGGTTTAGTGTTTTATAGAATTTAGAAGGACAAAAAAATGTTTACACGTATATTAAAAGTGTAAAATTATACATAGTATATATTTTCCCACTAATTTAAACATTCTGAAATAAAACATGGTTTATTTCTATGATCTAAAATTATGAAATATAATTTTTATCTCATAATTCTGACTACTCATCTAATAGCCCTATGAAAAATATTTTAATAATTTTAGTAGTACAGAAGTAGCACCATTAGTTTATTAAAAAAAGGAAAAAAAATTATATTCTTTGAGGGAATGAGAAAAAAATTATTTAAATGAAAAACAATTACATATATTTATGAAACAATTCAATAAAAACATATTTAAAACAATTTGAAAACATTTTTACCTTATATGATCATATTCATTAAATCATGTCATTATAATTTTAATTGGATTAATCATAAGGATGAATTAAAATATAATAAATACCCAACTAATTGAAGATTAATATTGATGATGAACCGTGATATAGGATATATCAGGAAAGCATGTTAGGTATTATGGGGATAATCCCTTCATGTAAGCAATATTAAGCTCACCTATGAGCTATAATGTGGCTCAACCTTTCGAATAATCTATATCAGTCTAACCCATAAGTAGTAATTGGTATTAACACTTCATATATGATATATCATTGTCACCTAGTTCATATAATTCTCAATTAAGATATAATGAAAAAAATCATTGAAAAATCTTTTAAGCACATGTGTAAAAATCTTTCAAATATAAAAATACCATATTATTGTAAAAATAACATTTAAAATATAAAAACATCACCTATAATAATGAAAACATTTTCATTGAAAATAATTATTAAAAAATATAAAAGGATAATTAAATAATTAAACTTTCACAAAATAAAGACATTATGTTTATTTCGAATATGTAAAAAAAATTCTTTTTCAGATTTAAAACAAAATATTAGAACGAGGAATATTTAAATAGGTCTATAAAGAAAAAATCCGTAAAATAATACCATAAAAAGAATAATTCTTGACAATATTTGGGATAAATTAAAATATTACCCTTTATAACATTAATATATATATAAATACATGAATAAAAATAATTATAAAAACATATACCTGAAACATAATGATTTGGAAAAATAATTATTTATAACATTTTATATATGGTTTATTTAGTTAAAGAGTCCCTTACCTTGATTATAACTCATCACATACATTATTTAGCTTCTATAATATCTAATGTAGGTAAATTATTTTTTTTCAAGAAATACAAATTCCTTTTTATTATTCCTTTTATATCACATATTATCATGTTAAAACAATTATTTAATTAATATGTACACATTTGAAATATTGACGATTTTCTTTACCCAAGCCCAAAATTAATTTGGTATGATTTCTATAGTAAATTTCTTAATTATTCTATCATATTCAGAATAATATTACTAAATTAATAATATTTATTATACATAAATTCATATTTTAAAAATATCCAATAAATATTGATATGAAAAATGAACAAGATTACCGACAGAGAGACGGTAAGCCGTTGGTATGCATGTATAACATTATTTCTTTCAATGAAAAGTATTTATGGAATGGATGTATATTATTATAATTACATAATTATAATAATATCATTAATATCCTATTAATAATTTATATATTTATTTATATATATCCTCTATGTGAGTTAATGATTAAAACCAAATCACATTGCTTTGTGGACGTGATATTTTGCTCGTATTTATGAACAATGTTAACATTATTCAATTCATTAATGGTATAAAATGGTAAATTATATTTTAATAATGATAAATAATTCATAAATAATATATATTTAAATATTCATTTCATCAATGTAACATGTCTTTGTTGGACGTGATGGAAAATGAATTATATTGGTTCATGAAGTGGTATTCCTCAACATACATGAACAATACATTCTTTTCCAATTTGATTGATGCCAAGATAGACTTTTCTACTGATATTAACATAATAAAAAATCATTACATAGAAGAAAACTGATATAATAATTCATCATAGTTAAATTATATTTTAATGAGATGAATGAAGAATGAAATCACAAACATTCAATTAAAAAAATATTTCCTTTTTAGAAATCCTTTATTGCGTAATGCATAAAGACTACATAAGATGGTGTTAATCTTAAAATAATATATATATAATTTGTGAGGCAATTCAAGGATGGTATTTTGATAGCTATTTTCCAAATAAAATTGTATTTTTTTGGGAAAATGTAAGAATATGTGCACTTTTATATGAGTGGGGAGAAACACTTTTGGATTTTTCGAAAATATTAAATTAATATAAAATAAAATGAAATTTGAAATGGAACCAAAACAAGCGACGTTAATATAATAAGAAAATTCATATATGTAACTTAATATAATTGAAATTATATATGTTATCAATAAATATTTATAAATATCATTTGGTTTTATACCTTTTTTAATCCCTTTAACTCTTACCGTTACCACATGGATT
Source organism: Viscum album (assembly GCA_963277665.1). Lineage (NCBI taxonomy): Eukaryota > Viridiplantae > Streptophyta > Magnoliopsida > Santalales > Viscaceae > Viscum > Viscum album. The sequence continues at coordinate 1,251,115,423 of OY728157.1, read as the reverse complement.
TTTACCCACTAAAGGTTAATATATTGATGGTAAAATATAAAACAACCCATAAATGGATGATTAATTAAATATTTAACCATATAAAAATATTTGTTTCGAATTTTATATTTTCAATATTTTTATATCATTAAAAAGAATATTTTTTAATATTAGTATTGTAAATTTTGAAACTATTCTTTACTTTTACATTTATAAAAACTTAATTGGACAAGGAGTTTTATGATTTTTTATTAATTAATTGAAAATATGTCAGGTTATTCTATAAAATTGGTGGATTAAATTAATTATCTCAAATTATTTATATTTTAATAGTTCTCATATCATTTATTTTATTTTCAAAATAAAAAATTTACTACTGCATCAACATTATTAAAACCATAATGTTGATTATATTTTTTTAAAAAAAATTCCATAATTAATATAAATAATTTTTATTGAATATTGAATTTATATTTTATGAAATATTCTAGAGGAACACTTATTAAAAATTTTATACTTATTAAGATCATTACTCTTAAAAGTTTGAATTTTCATAAAATAAAATACTAAAAAGGGATTAAATTCATCGATATAAATAAAATGGTTTATAAATGCAAACCAAAGATCATTTTTGGAATAAAATTAGTCATCCAATAAAATTAGGAAAAGTGTTTTGGTAAATTTTTAATCCTTATCATTGTTACTTTTAAAAATAATGACATGATTTACCCTTCACCGTTGTAATAAAAATTACATTTTTTTTAATTCATATTATATAAAAAGGGCCATATTTACTAATGTTTTTCCATTTATGAAAAATATTTAATTTTTTTTTAAAAAATAAAAAAAATTATAAAATTACATTCAAATTAATCTTCTAGATAATCTGAGAAAGCATGTTTTTAATCTAAAATTTCTAAAAATCCTGAAATGATTTTATTTTTAAATTAAACATTAATGAGACTCAAAAGTAGATAATTAGATTAATATATATATATATATATATATATAATTAATATAATTTATGATTAAAATGCATTATAGATATAATTTATCATAGAAAAATTTTGAGATGAAAAATCATTTTTAATTTAAAATCTAGTATTTTCAATATTTATCGAAAAAGTTACTTATCAACAAGATCCCAAAAAATAAAAAAGTTATATTTTTATATTCTTCTTTAAAATAGGAATAATAATTTGTAAAAAAAATTATAAAACTAATAAAAAAAATAAATAATATTGGTTCCTTCAAAATGTGGCAAGAACTACTTTTAACAAATGCATGTTTTTAGTGAAAAATGGGATATATTTTTATATCTTACTTAGAAAACACATAATATGAACATTAATAATTAGAATGAAATATATATATATATATATATTATTAAAATGGGGTGATTTTTTTATTTTAGTATAAACCACACTTGTGTGCATTTAAAATGTTTTTAGAAAAATAATTCCATTTTTTATCTAAAGATTTTTGTTACCATATATAATTATTTAGTCACCAAAGGGGTAATTATTTATACATTTTTAAACCGTACTCATAATTCAGTTAATCAGGTTCATAACCACTATTCTAATGGATATTTTCTAATGATTGCAATTAAATAATAATTTAATTTTTTCATTTTTGTACAATGATGATTACCATGTACATTATCATCCATAGTAATTTATTTTGAAAACTATGGTTGTTATAGTTATGATAACAAATTTTTTCAGGGTCAGAGTAGAGTACTCAAGAGGGGGGGGGTTGAATTGAGTATCTATAAAAATTTATTCTGAAATGTTTTCATAAAAGTTTCCCCAATAAAAATTAATAAATCTCAATCAATTAAGGTAATAAGGTTAAAAAATATTAACCACTAAAATTACCACTCATTAATTTGATTAAATCTCAGTAATATGTGAATGAGTTATTGATACTAATTTTGAAGCTATTATAATATGGCAAAACAATTATAGATTCAATCCATGATTAACTATGAAAGTAAAATCTAGTGAATTCTGAATGATACAGTAAAATAGAGAAAAACTAAATAAAACAATACATAGGATAAAACAAGTGGTTCAGTCTCCAGACGATACCTAATCCTATCTACATTATAACACCAAGTAGTTTATATTAATAAAATTTTATCCATACCCTGTATTGGGGTGAACAACAGAGCAGAATACTATCTAGGTCACACGACCTCTTCCACATTTCATCATGGGTATAAACTACCTTGTCACATAATGACCTCTTCCACACTTATCTATTGGAATAAAAAAATGTAATAAGATTTGAGAGAAAATATATATTACATTCTTATATTTAATACCTGAGACAAAGTGTGTTATTAATAAAGACACACACACACATTGCTCGAAGGCTTAAAAAATCCTTAACAGATCAATGATCGTGAGAAAAATGATAGAAGTGTTTTGAGTGTTATTCTAGGAAACTCTATAATTATAGGATGAATCAGATTCAAGTATCGAGTCCTCTTGTGAATAATAACAGTATTGTGTGTCTGGTTCTCTAGATTATAGTGAGATACTAGCTCGTATTCATCATGATGTTAGTATATAATTTTTCTTTTCTCTGATCTACAGTATTTCAGCCTTTGGATTCGATAATTCTTCATGTATTCTTCAAATGTATATTAATTCATAAATTTATTCTCTTAAAAATAGCACTTGTGACTTCCGTTCTACTAATATTTATATTTTTTTATCTCCGCTTATCTTCCTTATAAATTTCGGGTGCACATGTTGGATTCAGAATAATACATGTATTTTTCACCTGGTTCCTCTTACTGTGAGGCGACATGTCATAAAAAATAAATTAATTATATCAGTGCCTTTAATTGAATTGAATATAACCATTAAAAATTAAATTATAAACAAAAAAAGATTAAATAATGGTGTCAAAAGACTATTTTGAAATATTATCACTTGAAAAATATGAAACCAGGAAATAGTTTCTTCTTTTGTGCCTTTGAGCCGTGAGATAGTCATGATGGAATAGTTGTATTGAGATCAGGAATAGGTATCACAAATATCGTGTTAGAATAATCATGTATGGTCCTTTTCAAAAAAATTAATGATATATAAATGATGGTAGCTAAGAAGTTGTTTCATAGACATCATGAGATCTGAAACCAGTTATGGTGTCCGGTCACTGGGTCTGGGTCACAGTGTCTAGGTCACAGTGTCTGGTTTATGGTGTGTGGGTCACGGTGTCTGGGTTAGTGTGTCTGGGTCATGGTGTCGGGGTCACGATGACTTGGTTCTTTTATAGAATAACAGAACTGGTGGTAGACTCACGGTTTTTCAGAAATAACCAAATATATATATACAAACCTAAGTAGTAATATTCCTAGAATGAAATAGACTTAATCATTCAAAAAAGAAATTATTTATTAAACAAATTGAATTTACATTAAAATAATCCAACAAGATTTATAGGAATTAAGATCTTAGCTTTGTTTATATATATAATAAATAAATCAACTGTATCAACACACTATTTTAGAATGATTAAATATGAGTAACAAGATTTAAAGGATATATAGGATTCTTCATAATTAAAACATGATTAAAGAATGAGGAGGACAAAAATATCCCACTTTATAATGATCACAATCCATCTATGATCGTAGTGTTTTGTTCTCCCCCTATTGGGATTATCAAGAAAATAAAATAAATGAAGAATTAACATAAATAATAGAATATAGAGCAGCAGTTGACATTGCAATATATGAAGAAGATGTGAAAGTATAACGAATAAGTAAAAATACAAAATATCCCTTTCAAAATAAATTTTTCACAATTCTTCGTCACTATTTTTATTTTCCTTTCCCTTTGAAACAACTTAATAATGATCTACATGAGCATAAGTAGATGTTTAAGAAGAGAGTGAGCCAACAGAAAAAGAATGGAGAGAGAGTCCTTCAACAACAGAATGTCATAAGGTATGTTTGGTGGAAGACTAAGGCTTGTTTTGGTCAAGGATTATAGGTTCAATCTAGCGTAGATCCTGAGATACAAACATTAAGGTAGATGAAAAGGGAGTGAATGAAGAAGGAGGTAAACCAGGCTGTAAGGGTGCAGTTGTAGGATCCATAATAGTAGTGCTCTACAAATAAAGATATGGCTTCAAAAACTAAATGAAGTCAGAAATAATCTCACCACTATACTGCATTGATTTTTGAAAATCATCTTTGTCTTCCATGAACTTCTCGAATGAAAAAGTGAAATCATTAAACTATTGAACTGTAGTCTTGAAGGATTGAGTGAAAGGAGTGATTTTCAAATTATCTACAAGATAAATGAAATGATTGGTTATATCATACTTAGAGAAAATCCTATTAAAGTAGAAATCAACTTTCATAGTAATTTATTCTTGAGTGTCATTTTCAATCTTTAAGTGAATACTTACCAAATCATGTACCCTGTCACAATTCATGACAATCGTAGATACGACATCCTTGTAAAAGGATGATAACACTGATTGATGTTCCTCTTTAACCATAGTTTTGTGTAGATCACTGTCAAAGGTGGGTGTACATGACTTTCCAGAGGCACTATTGGTTGTAACAACTGATGTTAGGGGATTTAGTTGATTAAAAATAGTCTGTAGAAATCATTTATTCTCATTTTTTATTTTTATTAGACCAATAATAATATCACGCATCTCTTGAACAATCAACATGTTTCTCTCAGCAACTTTTTCAGCTAATGAAGTCAAGTTCAGTTGAATTATAGAGGAAAGTTCCTATGGAATCTGACAACTAACATCGTCAACAGGAAGAGATACATGAACTTTTCTTGATAGCCTGACTTTTTACATATCTTCAACTATATCTATAAGATACCTAACTTCAACACATAATTGTTTCTTCATAATTCAGAAATCTTGAATTTCATGAAGTATTTTTGTTGAATCTTTCATATGATATTCTCTAATAGTAGGGAAACATATCTTTCACATGGGTTATTTATTGGAGAAGGTTTTGTGTTCATGCACATTTCCACTCAAGACAATAAACTTGATCCAATGGATTTCAAAGCACTCTGAATCAAAAAAGTAGGAGGTGCATGTGATGATTCATGAACATGAGCTGAGATAGGATCATGTTCCTTAGAAGTGAGTATTTCAATTATAGAGACCATTTTCAATTGAAATACAATAGACAGGTCTATACATTTAATTGAGGCTTCTTGGGTATGATTAACATAAAAGTAGGTTGGGATCATATACGATGCATCCAATGTGATTAGATCAATTAGATTAAGAATTTTGACACTTTCTAGACTACGGTGTTTCTCCCCATCAACAAGTGAATCTCTCACAGTGCTAAGATATTCGGTTCCCTGATCTGGATCAAAAATATCATCTATAATACTTTCATCCATTCCTTTTCTATCAAGTTAGATTTACTGTTCCATTATTTCTTCAATAGATAGGATAACATTATAATTAGCTTGTGCTTCCAAAAGTTTTTTAAACGCAACATCTTTCTCAAGATAAAATTCATCTTCTAATGACTCCACATGAACATCATACTCTCTTAAATTAAATATATAAATTTTCAAAAGTAGGTTTTTCATCCAAATCAAAACTTCTTTTAGGAACATGTGCGTGAATCTCATATTTATCCTCTGGAATAGGTTCACTATCATCCTTATCCATGGAATTTTATTATATAGGTTAAAAAAATACTTATTCAACCTCTTCGAAAGGATAGACAGTAATTTCATCTAGTTTGAAACTAGGATCATAAATGTTCATAGGTATTAAAGGATGATCAAATGGATTAAACAGTTCATATACCATTTTATTGTCCTCTACCTAGCCCTTTCTCCAGGGATTCAAAATGATTTTCATTCTTTTGACTATGAACATTGAGATACGGAATTCACAGAAATTGATGAATTCTACATCCGGTCTATCCTTTCCTTAAGTAAATAACATATCAGAGATTAACCTTGAGTATAACAAAGAGGTAGACTTTGAGGTAGTTTTAATAAACTCACACATATGAAGTATAACATACATTAATAGGTCAATCGTGTGTCCATTTTCAATAATTTGTACGAAAAATGCATTCTTATACTTTAGGGTAGAAAAATCCCATGTCTTTAAACTAATCAGATTCTAAATAAACATAGACATCAATTTGGTTTCACTATCTAACTCAGTAGCTATATCTCATCTCGTGGTTTTGTTTCTAGTCAAGCTTCCCAAAGCCTCTTTTAAAACAATGATATCACTAGTAGGAAAAGGGCCTCTCATGTAATCTTTAAAAATTCCCTCAGGTGGTATCCCAAGGAAAGAAGACCATAACCTTGGAGGGAATTTTCATTTTGGCTGTTAATCTAGATTCTCACAACAAAACTATCTTTTGTATCAAATGAGAATAGAAAAAATTTACTGAACTGAGCAATACGCTTTGTATAAATTGGAATTGTTTCCTTTGTGAACCAATCAATCCATCCCAACACTTTTAGTACTTTCAACAATAAGTACATACATGACAACAACCATTTAGGAAACATTTCCTTTTTAGGTACCACAATTCTATCAATAGTGTTTGGGTTCAATGTTCCTCCAGGTGCTACCTTCGGTGGTATATTCATTTTCTTCATATATTTTTACTTTTTATAAGTTGAAGAAGATGGGAGCCTTATTCTAGGAATTTAATGAGTGGTTTGAGAGAGAAAGAGATAGGTGAATGATTGAAAGGGTTTTACAATTTATAAGAGAAAGTATTCAGGTTTGAGAGAAGAAGGATCAAGTTATGAAGATAGTGAATGACTTTTTGCTTTTATCATTTAGGGATTTCAAGTGTCAAAAATTCAAAAGAATGGGATGAATATAGAAAAATAATCAAAACAATGATACAGGTAATAAAAAAATGACAATGTATTGTTATTGTGAGATCAGAACATGTTTTCATGGTGAGACAAGAAATTCTTTTTCACGGTGTTTCATTTACAATGTGTCTCCACATTGTGTGAACGTAATATGTGAGATAGCAAGTGCAAGACATTAATCGGGAGATATAACTGTGAGACTGTAATCATGAAACAGTAATTTGCAGAACTATTATCGTTAGAGAGTAATCTTAAAAAAATTAGTTTTGAAACTGCAATCTGTGAAACAGTAATTTGTGAAACAATATACTTTATACATAATATTTATAATTTCTAATAAATTTATGATGTAATATATCCTTTTTTAATTTAATGTTTTTGTAATTATTTTAGAAAAATGATCTTTTGTTCTAATGAATTCCAAAGTGATATAACATTTTTGATACTGGTCTCTCCAAAAGTGATGAATTAAATCAATATGTCTTGTCATAGAGTCTAAAGAAAGATTTATTGAAATGTTAATAGAACTATTATTGTCACATTTTACAGCAAAATTACTGAATTGATATCAATAATATAGTAAAATATTTTTCATTCACAAAATTTGTACATAATAACTACAACCAGCTATGTATTTAGCTTCAATAGTAGATAATACAACATACAGTGGTTTCTTACTACTCTTTGATACTATATACATTCCAAAAAGGTGACATGTACTAGAGGTTCTCTTTATATCTAAATTACAACTACTGAAATTAGTATTAGAATAACTAACTAACTAAATTAATTTTCCTATGGGATAGAACATCCCTAGATTGGGTGTATGATTGAGGTATTTTAAAATCCTTTTAAAGAAATTTAAATGAGATTACATAAGGTTTTCTTGAAAACGAGAATACATATATACACTGAAATGAATGTCAAGTCATCTACCAGTTATATATAGTAGGAATTCAATATTTCCTATGTCGGTGGATTGATAAAAAGATATTTCATATTCATCATGATCCATCATACAAGTAGTACTCATTGTATTATATATACATTAAGTATATCCAATACATAAAATTTAACTGATAATTAACAAATTCTATTTGGGTTAAGATAATACCATCATTATTTTGAATGTTTTAAAATCCATGAATAAATTTTTGTTTTCCCATTAGACTGATTTCAAAATCATTTTTCAACATTTTAGAAATTTAATAAATAATTAATTTTTTTAAGATACAAAAAATACCATCTAAATAAATTTGAACTACTAAAATATAATTGGATTTTTTTAAAAAGTGTATGATTAGATATTCCTCTTGTAAAATCTTTGGGAATAAGAAAAGTATTTAATCTATCATTCCTATCTTTTGGAGCTTGTTTTAAACCATACAAATAATTTGATAATTTGAAATCATTATTTGGAAGGTGAGAATTTATGAAACCAAGGGGTTGTTCAAAAAATAAATCCTCTTATATATATATTAATTTAGGAATTAACTCTTAACATCTATTTGATATAGTTTGACATTCAGATGTGCTGTAATAAAAAGTAGGATTCTAATGGCTTTACGTCTAAATATTGGTGCAAAGGACTCCTCATAGTCAATTTGTTTTTCTTGATTATAGCCTTGGGTAATCAATGTAGCCTTTTTTTAACTATATTTCCAGCATAATATTCCTTATTTATAAACACACACATAATGACAGTGGTAAATGTGTCTTTGGTTCTATCAAGAAGTTTCCAAACATTGTTCCATTCAAATAGACTATGTTCTACTTGCATATCCATCTCCCAAACTCATCATTAATACCATTATTAAAGTTTTTAGGCTCATGTTGTGACAAGACAATTTGATGTTAAACCCGATTTCTATGAGAATCTCTATATTCACAACATTTATCTAAATCCAAAACAACAACATCTAAAGGATGGTTCTTATGTGCTCTATCAGCTCAAAAAAAGAGGGACTAGTGATTTCATGTTCACCAATAGGTTCTAGTTTATTATGATGTGAATATTGAAAATTTCTAGAACTAGAAGTTTTCAAATATCCTTTTAATGGATGGTTAGAGGGTTTCACGTTGATGTCCAATTTGGATATATAATCATCTATTTTACCTAACATGGTCCTCAGGTCAAGTGGATTTGTATAATCAAACATGACATGGACATATTTTTCCACATATTTAGTTCTTTAGTTAAACACTCTATAAACATTACAAGGGATTGAATATCCTAGAAAAATTCCACCATCACTATTGGATTTACACATTTCATGAATTTCCTTATATTTAAGGATATATACATTCAATCCAAAAATAATGAAGTATCATACATTGGGTTTTCTATTGTTCTATAACCCAAATAGATTTATTTTAAGAATGGGTAGAATCAACACTCTATTAATGATATAGCATGCTGTATTTACAACATTATCCTATAAATATATAGGTAATTCATAATCAATATTAATAGTTGTTGGAATCTCTTGGATGGTTCAATTTCTTATTTCTATCTCTCCATTTTGATGAGGTGTTCTATGGGTAGATAAATTATGAATAAAGAAATTATTTTATTAAAAGGATTCAAAATCATTATTTTCAAACTCATGACCATGGTAACTTCTTAAGGATATAATTATATGTCAACTAAAATTTCTATAGTTTTATCATATTTGGTGAAATGAGAGCAGGCTTCACTTTTTTGAGTCAAAAATAAAGTCCAAGTATATATACAGATGTCATATACAAGAACATAAACATAGTGCTTCGCATTTAAACTAGAAACTCTAGATGGTCCAAACAAATCCATGCAATCCAAATCAAGATGTTGAGAATTTGACACTTATTTCTTTGGTTTGAAAGAAATTTTGTGTTTCTTTCGCTTTTGACATGGAGTACACACTTTTTCATTTGAAAACACTAGTTTGGTTATGTCTTGGACTAAACTTCTTCTAGTTACCTCTATAAGGGTGTGATTATTTTTGTGTACTAGTCATCTACTAAAATGCCAAAAATTAATGTAAAATACAATTAAATATGAATCATTTTGGGACAATAATGAATATGTTTTAACAAAGAATATGTTTTCATTAATTAATGTAGAAAATACTAATTAATTTTTAAAATTATATATATTCCAAAAATTATTTTTTAATTTGTCATGAAATCCATCATCACATAGTTGTGTAATAAAATTATGATTACATTTCATCCCATAAAAAAATTACTTTGGATATTAATATTGAGTTAGATTTATAGATTTGGCCCAGGCCAATGAATTTTCAATTGGAATCGTCATGAAAAGTGAAATTTCTAACATCTATTTTTATTATGTTCTTGAAGAATTAATAGTCCCCCATCATGTGTCTTGATCACCCAGTATTAAAATACTATAATCTATTACGTAAGCACATTCAACATTTTTCTAAAAAAATAGTCAAATAATAACAGAATTTGGTACCCATATTTGGATGGGTCCATTAATATTAGTGACCAGTGAATTAGGATCCCGCATCTTCCTCATAGGTTTCTAATGAGGATTATGTAATGTTCCTAAAAAATAAACTCTATTTGGTAAAAAAAATCACAAAATAGTAGAGAGTGTATCATAATTTGAACTAGAAAAATGTTTCCCAGAACTAGGTTCTCCCAAATTTTATTTTACCATGTTGAAAGCCAATACCAATAGTGTAATTAGAGTAAATATGTTTACCTGGATTGTTTACCAAGGTATCTTTACAATTAATAAACATTTAAAGGTCCTTGTTCAATTTAACATTAGATAACAAAAGATCATAGTTTCATTTGTGTAATTGAATAGTTTTCTCTATTTCTACATTATTTTCAGATTTTACAGTTGAGGTAAGAGCCTGATGTCTTTTTAAACACATGTATTTATCTTTTAGTAAATTTCATGTCACTTCATGAATATTACTATACCCAAACATTTCATCATTAGACATATTTTCTGAACCACTTTCATCTCTAGAATAATTGGAATAGTGTAGAGGAGAATACAGTGGTATCTAAACTTTTTTTTTCATAAAACTAATATATCATTTGTTAGCATGTTCATCATGTGATGATTCTGAGTCACTTAAACTATCCTTATAAGCACTCCACATTGCATTCATTTCAATTTTAAATTTTCTACATATGTCCTCATATTTGTTTTTGTACATGAGCTTGGGGTGTTGAAACATTATATGCCCTTTTTCCTTAAACTCATATAATTCTATCTCATCAAACATGGAACATATTTTCTAATCTTTCTTCCAGCTTCCATTTCGATAATATCTTACATTAAAGTTAGGATTTCTGAAAAATTTATTCTTCATGTAAAATTTATTAATACTTAAGGAAAATTGATCCATCTTATCATCACTGTTAGGTGATGATTATTAATTTCTTTAATTCTCTAAAGAGGCTTTTAGTTTCACTTTTTCATTTTTTTATATAGGCGGTAGTCTTAAATGGAACCGCGTTTCTTTTGGATTCATCCTCTAATTAATTATTCAATTTTATCTCCTCTTAATACATCATAATTTTTAAAATGTGTTATTTTATATGTAATTTGCTGATGTCATTGAATCTCTAATAGAGACAGAGGTTCCTCTATATCTATTTTGTTTGAATATGAGAATCATCATGATTTTTTCTTTTGTAGAAACTTCTCTTCTAAAAGAAATCATTGTGTTGTTAATTTAGGTAAACATGAGATAAATGTCAGAAGTAGGCTCATCAAGAATCATTTTAAAGTTATCATATTGAATAACATAATTATTTATTTTCGTTTCATTCACACTAGATGTTACTTCATGTGAAACATAAAAGGTATCCCAAATTTCATGGGCAGTTTTACATGCATATATTCTATTAAATTCCCCATTTCTTAAACATAAATATAAAGCATTCATGGATTTTTATTTATTATGTTAGAAAGTATTATTTGGGTCATCCCAAGTAATTATATTAGTACTATGAATATTATACTCATCTATAATTGAATACCATATTTCAAATCCCATACTTTCTAAATGAATTTTCATTTTAATTTTCCATTGGGCATAATTAGATTTATTAATGAATGGTGGTCTGTTTCTTGAATCCCCTTACAGTATATTATGTAAAATAAAGAAATGAATTTAATGATCTAGAAATTTATAATTAATTGAAATTTAATAATCATTAAGTTACAACTAAAATCACAGGTTAATAGTTTTAAAAACTGATTCTTAACAACAATAAAAACTCATCTCATGAAAAATGGTCATCGGAGTGGAGTACACAAGTGTGGGGGAGGGGGGTGAATTTAGTAACTATAAATATTTCTATAGAAAATATATCTTAAAAGGTAACCTAATAAATATAAATACATCCCAGTCAATGAAGGTAATACGATTATAAAAGTTTGATTGTTCATATAAACTCTATGAAGAATTATTAATACTCAATCAGGATGAGTTAATGATATTACATTTTAAGCTATTCTATTAGGTTAAAACAATTATAAATTCTATCCAATGATATCTATCAATGAAAAATCTATTTATTTCTGAATTCTATAGAAAAATTAAGAAAAAATATATTATACAACATAGTGGATAAAACATGAGGTTCAGTCTAAAACTGAGACCTAATCCACTCCATTTGGGGATCACCTACCACCAAGCTGTTTATATTAATAAAAAATGATCCACGTCAAGGATTGGGGTAAAGAAAAGTGCATAAGACTATCCATGTCACACAATCTCTTCCTGAGTTGTTTGTCGGTATAAACTAACAGGTCGAACAAGCACCTCTTCCACACTTATCCATGGGAGTAAAAAAATTAAAAAAATATGAAAGGAATGATATATTGTATCCTTCAGTTTAATTCATGAGACAATGTGTAGTATTAATACAGAAAAACACACTACTCAAAATCTAAAACAATATACAATATAGAAAAGATGACGAGGAAAATGGTAGAAGTGTTCAATGTGTTATTCTATGCAACTCTGGATTTGTAGGATGAAAAAGATTAAAATATCGATTTCCCTTGTAAATAACATAGTATCATATGTCTTGTGCTCAATCTTCTAGTCAGATACTAGCTCACATTATTCATGGAGTATATATAGTGAATATGTTTTTTGGATTTTTAATATCGTATTCTATCCTATGTATTTGATAAATCATCAGGGGTTCTTCAGATGTATCTTGTTGCGTGTATCTATTAACTTAAATAAATGATCGTGCATCTGTTGTTATACTAATTTGTATATTTTTCAAATCGACATATCATTATTATTAATTTCTTATGAACAAGTTGGATATGATAAGATTCATGTATTCATCTCTGCATACCTTATACTGTCAGGTGACATGTCTACATTGAATCATTAATTATGTCAGTGCCTTTAAAAGACTCATATACAACCATAATAAATTAAATTGAAAACAAAAAAATTGATTAATGAACATGGTCATAGTCTATTTATAAATGGAATCACATGGAAACTGTGTCACACAAAAATTGATGCCTTCTTATTTGACATTAAATAGTGAGAAAATCATGATGGCATAGTTGTATTGAGCTCAAGAACCAGTACCACATATTTGGTGTTATGATCACAATTTCTGGTCCTTTTCCTAACATCGAACGGTTTCATAGTGATGGTATAAAAGAACAGGTTTCATAGAATTCAGTATATTTGAAATTGATTATTGTGTCTAGTAATAGTTTCAGGGTCATGGTGTCTGTGTCATGGTGTCTACGCCACTGTGTCTAGGTCATGGTGTCTAGGTCATGGTGTATAGTTTACAATGGATGGGTCTCAATTTCTAGATTTTTTTCCAGAAAACATGATCCCATGGTAGAATTACGGTTTCTCAGACTTATCCAAATATCTATATACAAACATAAGCAGTAATATTCACCTAATGAATTATACTATATCATTCATAATAGAAATTCATTATAAAACAAAATAAATATAGTTTACAATAATCAATCGTGATTTATAGGAATCAATATCTTGGGTATGTTTATTTAAAGCATAAAGAAACCAACCATCCTTACCCATGATTTGACAAATATTAAACAACAGTGACAAGGGTGACAAGATATTTAGGATTTGTAATAATTAAAAAATGAATAAAACGTGAGGATTCCAACAAAATTGATTTATGGTTTTCCATAGAAAATGTAAGGTTCCACTACAAAATAATTTTAATTAATTATCATTCATTAGATAAATCTATTTGAATCTCCATTTTTTGTTACTGAATTACATTCTGCATATTCTTCTACTATAAACTTGATATTATTTTAATGAGAGATCATGTATCCACTCTCATTACAGTTTGAACCAAAGATGTTATTATGCCAAATTTCACACTTTTCCCAAATTATTATAGTGAATCCATCATTTGATGAATTTTATTTCAAATTTATAATGTTGGGATATCATTCCATAAATCCATTTTACTATCCATTTGATGCCCAAATGAGGAAATAACCCTTTCACTCTCAATAGTCCTAATCATGAACCATTATGTACTGTTGTTATTCTTCCAAAATATCCTTAAGCTTTTTCCAATTCAAAACTATTTTCTATGGATACAATCACAATTATCATTCAATAATATTCACATAGACATACCAATATTTATTATTTCTTCCAATTTCATGAATGTAACCCACATGCCATAATCATGGCATTAAATGTGATCAAATATGTTCTCTAGTTTTATAATCCATGTGGAAGATTTATTCATATACATGATATGATTTTGATGGGTGTTCCCAAATACCATTGGGTAATCCATTTATAGTATACATGATGGTTGAGACATTATAGAACTCTAATGAATTGGTAATATAAAATACATTAATCTTTTTCAATAGTTAACTTTTCCAATAATTTTAATTTAATAACTCTTTTCAAAAAATAATAATAATTTTCATACCATGAATTGTCGATCAATCTTTCCATTACCAAGGTTTTTTCCAAAATCATATGTGGAACCAATAATACCAAACATGATGCTGAAAAGAAAAACTATACGACTGAAGATTCAAAATAGATAAATTCAAGAAATGTCATAATAAAAAAATAAAAGGAGATTCAAGGGTCAATATCCACATTAAAGAAATGTTGTGGGATAATGTTACCCACTCCCTTATATATAAAATCATTAGAGAGACATTATTTTGTAGAGATCTAGTGCCATAAATTTTAAACATTATTCATATCTTACTTTTGAGATTCACCCTCAAATTATTTAATGTACATAATAACTCGTTATGATTTTTTAGAAATTTATTAGTAAGACTAGAGTATTATCTGATAAAAGGAACTTAATTTTTTTAATCAAAATTAATTGATTTGAAAATTTAAATAATGTCAATAACAACATAGAAAAAGAAAAGTAATGTATTTTTATAAAACTATATGTTTAGTAGAATACCACATGTGTTAAAAGATTGTCTTTTAGAATGAATGTTGTATCTAGTAACATATATCTCTTTGTGTTTAGAAAATAAAATAAATTTTATATCGTTTATAATAGAAATATTGGGTGTAATTATTGTATACAAAAATTTTATTCCAAAAAATTGAAAAAAATTTCGATTAAATAAAATAGAGTACAATTATTTATTCTGACTTTATTTTGGACTTGAATTTCCTTTCGACAAAAAATTAAAAAAATTAAATAAATCAAATATAAGTACATTTCCAAAATATTTTTACTCCCCATTAGAAAATATTGACAAATAATTTAAGAATATTGGTAATTATAAATCATATATGAATGATTAAATTATATTAATTGTAACGCCCCGACCCCAGCTACCCAGAGTCGGTGCATTAATTACATAACATTGGCATGATCACAAGAAATATCAAATCCCGAAAGACCAATTAGTTTAGTAGCCTTGGAAACACTAGATATATTCATAAGTTTTACATTACATCATAAAATGAAAAACTACTACAACAACATAATGTTTCCAACGTCCACACTATAAACCCCTCATAATATCCCTGCAAGTCAATCATAATTTACTTCTTCACTACCTGGGAAAAATAAAACATAGAAAAGGGGTGAGCTCAAATGCCCAGTAAGGATAACAATATAGCGGAACATTCAAAATAAGCATAAACATTTAAGGCAATGAATTACTAAAACAAAAGCCTTTTAAAATTGAACTTCAACATAGTATGGCAAAAGTAAAATGAAATAATGCCATTTACTTGTACACATGGATATTCTACTAATCGAATAATCTCATGCAATATCAATAACCACTTTCATAATGTTGGAATGCATAATGCCAGACTATCATAACCACATAGCCAAGGCCTCGTGCCAAGACTTCAAATAAGATTTTGTCAAGGCCTTGTGCCAAGACACTAGTTTGTCTCATGAGACCTACCGATGCATCGAGGAGCTATAGCGGGCTCCACCCGTCACTTATTAAGTCCAATGCATTCCCATATGAAAAGGTTTAAACATAACATAAACATTCGTATTAACACTAGCATACGAAATGTCAATAATTTCACCATAAACTATGAATGGTATAAAAATAGCACATCCATAGTCAAACATATCACAAAACCTTCAATACAATATAGAAGTTTTGTATCATAATAAATAAACTTCAAATAATCTTAAAATCCATCAAAGGATGTCGACATAGATGAAATCAAAATTCTTTTTAAAGAAATATCTCCTTTCATTTTGAAACCATTTAAGATCCATATAAAATAAAACATTTTCTTTGAAAATATTCTTATAAGCTTGTAAGGAAATCTTTGAAGATTTTATAACGGCGTAAAATAACCGCACCCGCCGTATAAGTTAAAAAAAACATTCTTACCTCAATTCTATCGAAAAGGTTAAAAAGGACCTTGTTTTGAAAACAACGGAAAGATTCCTTTATAAACCTCTTATAAAAATTCAAACAAGGGTATAAATGACTTTAACCCATAAAAAATGTTTTGAAATACATTTTTAAGAAACATGGATGTGGATGATAAAGATATCCCAGTAGATTATTACGTATAAACAACCTCGGATAATGAAGAGATTGTGAAATAACCCTTACCTTGTACTTTTCCTTGGTTGGGGTAGGTTAACCTCCTGTATAATGGTGAAATAATTGTTATTAAATTATACAAGAATCATATATATTAATATGATATCATATATAATCTTTTAACATTGATTGTTAATAATATCTTAGAATTATCGTCGTTTCGGGTGTTAACTTACTCATTTTCTTTTATATGTTTTGTTACATAAGACATGTTTGTTGTATCTTATTCATATCCAGAATGATATCAAGTCCTTAAACATCATTTTTAAATCATTAAATGGTAATTATACTTGAATGGATACGATGGAGAATGAATCTCATCGCGTTCGTGGAGACGGTAGTCCGTACGTACGCACGAACGCTACTTCCATTTAATTTTTATAATCAAATCCAAATGATACATAGGTATATTACTATTCCAGTATAATATAATATTTTATATATGTTACTTAAGTTCATTAACACCATCCTTTATACGTTCCATGTGTGGTATGAACGAGTCATGTCATTTTAAGGGGGCGGTAGTCCGCACTTCCTCAAATGAAATTATCGTATGTATATACAACATGAAACGAATAATGGAATGAAATAAAATGGAATTACAGAAGATTATATATAAAATATATATCATTAATATCATATTTAATTACAGTGCCATCATAATGGCCACCATGAGAGGTGGTAAGATGTATTTGAACAATCATCGTTTCGTGAGGCGTTAGCTTGCCATCCACAGAAACATTATGTTCATCATCCATTAGATGGAGTTGGGTGTATGTGTAGTTTTAATCCTTCTTATAACAACATACTAGTATATTGAGGATACTGGTGTTGTTACAAAAGAAAGGAAATAAAAAGATTTTGGGGGTTGTAGAAGCAAAATAAATGAAAATACTTTAAGAGAAATTGTTACCTTTAATTTAGGTAACTCACTTTGGTTGGAACCAAAGGACTTCTTGAAATGCTTTCTGCCTAAGGGGAAGCTTCAAGGAGGAGGAGAGGGATGTGAGGAGCTTAGTTGGGCAGAGTTTGGACGAGCCAAGTGGCTTGAGAGGTGTGAGGAAAAGAGAAGGAGGAGTGCCCTTTTATAAGAGGGGTGAGGGGCACCTTTGGAAAAGCTAAAAATATTAATTTATAATAAATTCATATTCGGTTTCTAATGGCTCCAAAGTTGACTATTCAAAGGTTAAGGTGGGGATAGGTCGAAAACCACTCAACCAATAGAATTTAGACAGGTTTGGGTACTTATATTAACCTTATCTTTAAGTATTAACTCTAAGTTAATTAGTTTCACTTTTACAATGTCTCTTTGTATTTTTATATAATATGGTTAATAAACTTACTATATACATCCAAGCGACCCCCAAGTGGTCCATTAATTATTAACCTATCATAATATAAGTCTCTTGGAAGAACCTTAGATTTTTAGGAATTTAATATCAATTAATAATATAATATTTTTTTAAGAACTCTTTTATGTCAATTTTGTCACTATTCAATAGTTGATTTTTGTGAAACTCATAAAAGATTGATTACTTCGAAAAAAGTCCATTAAATCAATCCTAATATATCATATTAGCCTAGAAAATTAGTTTAATTCATTAAAAGTTTCATATTATATTTATTTGGGTATTTATAATATCAATTATTTTAATTTTTCACTATTTTAGTAATTACTGCATCATCATTGTGTCATAAATAAAATAAATTATTTAATGTCTAAAAATTATAAATAAACTATCATTATGTAGGAAATCTTTTTAGCTTTCTAATGAATATTTATAATCTAAAATCCAACATATATAACCCTATGTAAAAATTGTTGTTCTAAAAGATATATGCTTGTGTCATTTTTGTATTCATTTTAACTAAATTAAAATAAAGTGTCATCACCACTTACAAGTGGATCCATGGGGTCCCAAAATTGACACAAAGATGTCCATGGTCGACCATCTATCAACCAATAGGGTTAAGACACGTTTTTAGGGTAATTTAGTATTATTATAATATTATTTTTTTAACCCTTATTTACCGGATTTACTCTTAACCATAGTAAATAAAATATTTACCGCAGTAATTATTCAAAATGTCTAAAAATAAAAGTTACCTATTTACACAATTTGAACATCCTGATTCCAAATATGGAATCCATTTTTCTAAATTCAAAACACAGAAGTGGCAGAAATTAATTTAAAATTAATTCCCGCTGTCAAAATAAAAAGCGTGTTTTTTAAGAGATAATAACTATCAAAAGATTGACACTTTTTTATGTTTGGTTTAATTGTAAAATTATGTCCAATTATATTAAATGGTAAAAATATATTCTAAATATACTTTAAAAACACTCAAATTCATAATTTATCACTATTAATTATTTAGATTAAAAAAGTTGTTTTTAATTAAAATTTAGTAATTTTCACTATTCATCGAAATATAAAAGTTATCCGAAAAGTACCAAAATTTCACCCTAGGATAATTTCGATATTCTGAATCCAAAAATGAAGTCCATTTTGAAATATAAAATATATATGATTTCAAAAATTAGGTATTACTATTCACAACGGCTAGTTTAATTAGTTGTGGTGTGTGTTAGAACTCGAGGTTGCGTACAACACACGCTATCGCATTATTCAAAGGGAAACGTACCGTAGAAGCTTGGGGTGTTACATTCTCCCCTCCTTCAAATAATTGCGTCCTCGCAATTTCTAGGGTATTACTGCATAAAAAGACTTGGGTGGTTCTTCATCATAAGTTCCTCGGGTTCCCACGTTGCCTCTTCCATCTTATGATTCCTCCACAAAACTTTTACCAGACGCGTCGTCCGGTTTCTCAGCACTTGTTCTCTCGTATCAAGAATCTTGATGGGCTCTTCGCAATAGGAAAGATCGGGTTCCAGTTCTAATTCCTCATAGGTGAGTACATGCGTTGGGTCAGGCATGTATTTTCTCAACAGAGAGACATGGAACACATCGTGAACTTTGGAGAGACTTGGCGGCATTGCCAATCGGTAAGCTACAGCCCCAATTCGTTCTAGAATTTCGAAAGGTCCGATGTACCTGGGACTCAATTTACCTTTCTTACCAAAACGTATGACTCCCTTCCACGGAGATACCTTCTGGAAAACATGATCACCGACTTGAAATTCCAAATCCTTCCTTCGATTATCGGCATAGCTCTTCTGCCTACTTTGAGCTGCTTTAATGTGATTTTGGATTACCTTCACCTTTTCCACCGTTTCCTCCACCAATTCTGGGCCTACAAGTTTTCTTTCACCAACGTCATCCCAACAGGTTGGTGTACGACATCTCTTTCCGTATAATGCTTCATATGGTGCCATCTAAATACTCGAATGGAAGCTATTGTTATAGGAAAATTCTACTAGTGGTAAATATTGATCCCACATACCCTGAAAATCAAGTGAGCAAGATCTCAACATGTCTTCTAAGGTCTGAATAGTCCGTTCTGATTGTCCGTCTGTCTGAGGGTGGTAAGCAGTGCTCAAATGAAGTTCAGTATCCAGGGATTTCTGAAGACTTTTCCAAAATCTTGAAGTAAAACAGGGATCACGATCAGAAACAATCGATAGGGGAACTCCATGAAGTCTCACAACTTCATTAATGTATAGTCTTGCTAGACTTTCCAGGGGTAGATCTTCTCTTATAAAAAGAAAATGTGCTGACTTGGTAAGACGATCAACAATGACCCATATTGCATCGTTCCTTCTAGGAGTCTTTGGTAGCCCCATGACAAAGTCCATCGTAATATTGTCCCATTTCCACTCCGGTATGGGAAGAGGTTGCATGACTCCTCCAGGCTGTTGCCTTCCAGCTTTCACTTGTTGACAAACCATACATCTTGACACAAAATCAGCAATCTCCCTCTTCATGTTGTCCCACCAAAAATGTTCCTTCAAATCTCTATACATTTTGGTGCTCCCAGGGTGTATAGAGAAATTGGAACTATGAGCATCATCCAGCAATTCCCTTTTTAGATCAGGTATATTGGGAACACAAAGTCTCTTCCCGAATTTCAAAATTCCATCTTCATACACAAAGTCTCTCAATCTCCCATCATTCACAGCTTTAATCTTCTTCTGAAATTCTTCATCATCGGTCTGGGAACTCTTAATCCTTTCTAGTAAAGATGGTTTGGCAACCATTTGAAAAAGCATTGATGTTTCACCTTCCCTGGTTATTCCCATGTCCATCTTCTCTAGATCCATGAAAATCGGATCCCTTTCAATTCTCATCATGTTTAGAACTCCATGGTCTTTTCTGCTCAAAGCATCTGCTACTTTGTTTGCTTTCCCCGGGTGGTAGTGTATCGTGCAATCATAATCCTTGAGTAATTCAAGCCATCTCCTTTGCCTCATGTTGAGTTCTTTTTGTGAGAAAATATACTTCAGACTCTTGTGATCAGTATAAATCTCACATTTTTCACCATAGAGGTAGTGCCTACATATCTTCAAAGCAAAGATCACAGCTGCTAACTCAAGATCATGAGTAGGATAGTTTTGTTCATGAATTTTCAACTGTCGTGATGCATAGGCAATAACTCTATCATTCTGCATAAGGACACAACCAAGTCCTTTCTTTGATGCATCACTATAAATAACGAACCCATCATTCCCCGATGGTAGAGTCAATATAGGAGCATTGACTAATCTTCTCTTCAGTTCTTCGAAACATTCTTCACACTCTTTTGTCCAAACAAATTTAACCCCTTTACGTGTGAGCTTCGTTAATGGGTTAGCCAATCGGGCAAAATTCTGGACGAAACGTCGATAATAACCTTCCAAACCAATAAAACTACGTACCTCAGTTATACTCGTAGGTGCTGGCCATTCTTGGATTGCCTTGGTCTTAGAAGGATCAACAGAGATTCCATCTTTAGAGACAATATGTCCAAGAAAAGAAATCTCCTGAAGCCAGAATTCACACTTGCTAAACTTTCCATTTAATTCATGCCTCCTCAGAGTCTTCAAGATAATGCGCAAGTGATTTTCATGATCTTTGTAGGTTTTGGAGTATACCAAGATATCATCAATAAATACCACCACAAATTCATCGAGATACTCCTTGAAAACTCTATTCATTAGATCCATGAATACAGAGGGTGCATTAGTCAATCCAAACGGCATTACAGTAAACTCGTAATGCCCGTACCTGGTTCGAAATGCTGTTTTCGGAATGTCTTCCTTCTTTACACACAACTGATGGTATCCAGATCGAAGGTCAATCTTTGAAAAGTATTGAGCTCCATGCAGTTGGTCAAATAAATCATCAATACGAGGTAGGGGATACTTGTTCTTTATCGTTATAGCATTGATCTCCCTGTAATCGATACATAACCTCATAGATCCATCTTTCTTTTTAACAAAAAGAACAGGGGCTCCCCATGGAGAAACACTAGGGAGAATAAATCCCTTATTACTCAATTCCTCTAGTTGTTTCTTTAGTTCGACTAGCTCTACAGTGGCCATTCTATAAGGGGTATTCGATATAGGCCTTGATCCAGGAATCAAATCAATAGAAAACTCAACTTCTCGTTCTGGAGGATGTCCAGGTAAATCTTCCGGAAATACATCTACAAATTCTTTCACAATAGGTACATCCTCTATTTGAACATTCCTTTCCTCACCGACAGTTATTTCATTCTCTTCCTCCCCGATAATTGAATTAAGTTGAGCTACAAGGGGTGGATCTAAATAAGAATTAGGTGGTGACGATTCTGCTCTAAAAATAAGGTGCTCCTTATCTTTATCATCAAGAATCGTAACCTATTTCTTCTTACAATAAATCTTCGCATCATAGTCCGAAAGCCAGTCCATACCGAGGATTATATCAAACTCAATCATAGGTATGATGATGAAATCAGCAGATAAAGAAAATTTATGTGCTCTAATGGGGACTGATTCACAAAACTTTGTTGCAACGATACTTCCCTTAGGAGTTTTAACTGACAACTCCCTTATTAAATCAAATTGGAAATATATAATTTTCTTAGCAAACTGGGAAGATATGAAACAATGCGATGATCCAGAATCAAATAAAGCATTTTCCAAACTTGAGGAAACCATTAAATTACCTTCCACCACGTCTTTAGGAGCTTCTACCTCAGCAGTAGTGATAGCATAAGCCTGGCCTTGATCCCTTGGCCTTTTCTGAGGTAAGTTCTCCTGACGCTTAGGACATGCATTTGCATAATGCCCCATCTCCCTGAAATTGTAGCACTGAACGTTGGTAGCTTCCTTCTTCCCCTTGCAATCATGAGCTTGGTGGCCTTTTTCACCACACTTGTAACAGACTCCCATTCCCTTCAGGCAAGCACCGGGGTGTTTCTTCCCGCACTTACCACAAGATGGATATTCAACCTTTCCCTTCTTCCCCTTATTTCCATTCCCAGATTGATCAGCAGGTCTCTTCTTCTCTTGCTTTGCTTTAAAGTCATAAGACTTAGAGAATTCCTTTTCGGTCTTGATAGCACATGAGACAATGTCTTCGTACGATGAAAAGGATTGTGAGACTAATGCTCGACGGAGAAATGGTTTTAACCCATCAAAGAAACGATCAATCTTACTTCTTGGGTTGCGAATATAATCACCAGCGTACCTCGCTAACCTTCTAAAGTTAGCCTCATACTTTGTGACATTCTCATCCTCCTTTTGTCTCAGACTCAGAAATTGTCTTTCCATATCTGCTCGATGGTCGCGAGGAAAGTATTTTTCTAAAAACAGATCTTTGAACTCCCTCCATTCCATGTTTGATACTTCATCATCTTCCTTCATGTTTTGAATCAATGACCACCATTGATCAGCATCTCCAGTGAGGCGGTAAACTGCCATGGTAACTTTTTCCCTTTCACTGCTCCCCAAAGCCTGAAATATTTTCTCTAGGGAAAATATCCATTGCTCAGCTACTAAGGGATTTGTACTCCCATTGAACGTTGGTGGTTGTTGCCTCATGAATCGATCTAACATTGATCCTCCACGCTGCGGATCAGGGTGCTCCATACGGGTAAGGTTATTATTCATAACCTGAGTAAGTTGTCCCAGTATGGTGATTAGCTGATCGACACCAGTTGCATCACCAGCCCCACTATAATTATCTTGAGCAGGAGGGCATTCCTTACATGGAGTGCGTGCATTGATACGGTTTCCATTTCTTCCACTAGGCGCCATTTCTAAAAAAAATGGCATAAACTAGATCAGTTTATGCATCAAAATACATAATCCCATACTTATAAAACACTTAACATAAATTGAACTATTTATGGATATAATCCATAATCATAAAAATGTTTTCTTTGAGGAAGTATATACTCATAAACCCTTCATAATGATTTGTAAAGAAAGTGAGAGTTATCCTAAGCATATCCCCCGGGAGTGTCGTAACCAAGAGTGCAGCAAGGCCCGTTGTCGTGCACCAGTTCCCGTTCGAGTCTAGCTCAAAGCGGTGTTTTCGGGTTTTACCCCTAGGTACATCTGTGCCAGAGCCGCCTCTACCTGCTCGTATCCAGACATGGATGTATTGCTCGGAAAACTCACAAAGTCTCTACAATACCAAAATTCTAGGAAGTTCTTCTATACTAATCCTCAAAGTTCATCTTAGGTCTATGTGCTCTAATCAGAGTTTATCTAAATCTAGCTTCCAAGGTTTGTACTAAACTTCCTCTGATACCAACTGTAACGCCCCGACCCCAGCTACCCAGAGTCGGTGCATTAATTACATAACATTGGCATGATCACAAGAAGTATCAAACCCCGAAAGACCGATTAGTTTAGTAGCCTTGGAAACACTAGATATATTCATAAGTTTTACATTACATCATAAAATGAAAAACTACTACAACAACATAATGTTTCCAACGTCCACACTATAAACCCCTCATAATATCCCTGCAAGTCAATCATAATTTACTTCTTCACTACCTGGGAAAAATACAACATAGAAAAGGGGTGAGCTCAAATGCCCAGTAAGGATAACAATATAGCGGAACATTCAAAATAAGCATAAACATTTAAGGCAATGAATTACTAAAATAAAAGCCTTTTAAAATTGAACTTCTACATAGTATGGCAAAAGTAAAATGAAATAATGCCATTTACTTGTACACATGGATATTCTACTAATCGAATAATCTCATGCAATATCAATAACCACTTTCATAATGTTGGAATGCATAATGCCAGACTATCATAACCACATAGCCAAGGCCTCGTGCCAAGACTACAAATAAGATTTTGTCAAGGCCTTGTGCCAAGACACTAGTTTGTCTCATGAGACCTACCGATGCATCGAGGAGCTATAGCGGGCTCCACCCGTCACTTATTAAGTCCAATGCATTCCCATATGAAAAGGTTTAAACATAACATAAACATTCGTATTAAAACTAGCATACGAAATGTCAATAATTTCACCATAAACTATGAATGGTATTAAAATAGCACATCCATAGTCAAACATATCACAAAACCTTCAATACAATATAGAAGTTTTGTATCATAATAAATCAACTTCAAATAATCTTAAAATCCATCAAAGGATGTTGACATAGATGAAATCAAAATTCTTTTTAAAGAAATATCTCCTTTCATTTTGAAACCATTTAAGATCCATATAAAATAAAACATTTTCTTTGAAAATATTCATATAAGCTTGTAAGGAAATCTTTGAAGATTTTATAACGGCGTAAAATAACCGCACCCGCCGTATAAGTTAAAAAAAACATTCTTACCTCAATTCTATCGAAAAGGTTAAAAAGGACCTTGTTTTGAAAACGACGGAAAGATTCCTTTATAAACCTCTTATAAAAATTCAAACAAGGGTATAAATGACTTTAACCCATAAAAAATGTTTTGAAATACATTTTTAAGAAACATGGATGTGGATGATAAAGATATCCCAGTAGATTATTACGTATAAACAACCTCGGATAATGAAGAGATTGTGAAATAACCCTTACCATGTACTTTTCCTTGGTTGGGGTAGGTTAACCTCCTGTATAATGGTGAAATAATTGTTATTAAATTATAAAAGAATCATATATATTAATATGATATCATATATGATCTTTTAACATTGATTGTTAATAATATCTTAGAATTATCGTCGTTTCGGGTGTTAACTTACTCATTTTCTTTTATATGTTTTGTTACATAAGTCATGTTTGTTGTATCTTATTCATATCCAGAATGATATCAAGTCCTTAAAAATCATTTTTAAATCATTAAATGGTAATTATACTTGAATGGATACGATGGAGAATGAATCTCATCGCGTTCGTGGAGACGGTAGTCCGTACGTACGCACGAACGCTACTTCCATTTAATTTTTATAATCAAATCCAAATGATACATAGGTATATTACTATTCCAGTATAATATAATATTTTATATATGTTACATAAGTTCATTATCACCATCCTTTATACGTTCCATGTGTGGTATGAACGAGTCATATCATTTTAAGGGGGCGGTAGTCCGCACTTCCTCAAATGAAATTATCGTATGTATATACAACATGAAACGAATAATGGAATGAAATAAAATGGAATTACAGAAGCTTATATATAAAATATATATCATTAATATCATATTTAATTACAGTTCCATCATAATGGCCACCATGAGAGGTGGTAAGATGTATTTGAACAATCATCGTTTCGTGAGGCGTTAGCTTGCCATCCACAGAAACATTATGTTCATCATCCATTAGATGGAGTTGGGTGTATGTGTAGTTTGAATCCTTCTTATAACAACATCCTAGTATATTGAGGATACTGGTGTTGTTACAAAAGAAAGGAAATAAAAAGATTTTGGGGGTTGGAGAAGCAAAATAAATGAAAATACTTTAAGAGAAATTGTTACCTTTAATTTAGGTAACTCACTTTGGTTGGAACCAAAGGACTTCTTGAAATGCTTTCTGCCTAAGGGGAAGCTTCAAGGAGGAGGAGAGGGATGTGAGGAGCTTAGTTGGGCAGAGTTTGGACGAGCCAAGTGGCTTGAGAGGTGTGAGGAAAAGAGAAGGAGGAGTGCCCTTTTATAAGAGGGGTGAGGGGCACCTTTGGAAAAGCTAGAAATATTAATTTATAATAAATTCATATTCGGTTTCTAATGGCTTCAAAGTTGACTATTCAAAGTTTAAGGTTGGGATAGGTCGAAAACCACTCAACCAATAGAATTTAGACAGGTTTGGGTACTTATATTAACCTTATCTTTAAGTATTAACTCTAAGTTAATTAGTTTCACTTTTACAATGCCTCTTTGTATTTTTATATAATATGGTTAATAAACTTACTATATACATCCAAGAGACCCCCAAGTGGTCCATTAATGATTAACCTATCATAATATAAGTCTCTTGGCCGATCCTTAGATTTTTAGGAATTTAATATCAATTAATAATATAATATTTGTTTTAAGAACTCTTTTATGTCAATTTTGACACTATTCAATAGTTGATTTTTGTGAAACTCATAACAGATTGATTACTTAGAACAAAGTCCATTAAATCAATCCTAATATATCATATTAGCCTAGAAAATTAGTTTAATTCATTAAAAGTTTCATATTATATTTATTTGGGTATTTATAATATCAATTATTTTAATTTTTCACTATTTTAGTAATTACTGCATCATCATTGTGTCATAAATAAGATAAATTATTTAATGTCTAAAAATTATAAATAAAATATCATTATGTAGGAAATCTTTTTAGCTTTCTAATGAATATTTAAAATCTAAAATCCAACATATATAACCCTATGTAAAAATTGTTGTTCTAAAAGATATATGCTTGTGTCATTTTTGTATTCATTTTAACTAAATTAAAATAAAGTGTCATTATCACTTACAAGTGGATCCATGGGGTCCCAAAATTGACACAAAGATGTCCATGGTCGACCATATATCAACCAATAGGGTTAAGACACGTTTTTAGGGTAATTTAGTGTTATTATAATATTATTTTTTTAACCCTTATTTACCGGATTTACCCTTAACCATGGTAAATAAAATATTTACCGCAGTAATTATTCAAAATGTATAAAAATAAAAGTTACCTATTTACACAATTTGAACATCCTGATTCCAAATATGGAATCCATTTTTCTAAATTCAAAACACAGAAGTGGCAGAAATTAATTTAAAATTAATTCCCGCTGTCAAAACAAAAAGCGTGTTTTTTAAGAGATAATAACTATCAAAAGATTGACACTTGTTTATGTTTGGTTTAATTGTAAAATTATGTCCAATTATATTAAATGGTAAAAATATATTCTAAATATACTTTAAAACCACTCAAATTCATAATTTATCACTATTAATTATTTTGATTAAAAAAGTTGTTTTTAATTAAAATTTAGTAATTTTCACTATTCATCGAAATATAAAAGTTATCCGAAAAGTACCAAAATTTCACCCTAGGATAATTTCGATATTCCGAATCCAAAAATGAAGTCCATTTTGAAATATAAAATATATATGATTTCAAAAATTAGGTATTACTATTCACAACGGCTAGTTTAATTAGTTGTGGTGTGTGTTAGAACTCGAGGTTGCGTACAACACACGCTATCGCATTATTCAAAGGGAAACGTACCGTAGAAGCTTGGGGTGTTACATTAATAATTAATAGATGTTATTTTATATATTAAAATCTATCAATATTAAGGGGTTTTTTAAATATATTTTCTAGTTTTTAATGCATTCTGATGAATTTTAACATGATATCCCCTTTTATTTTTTTCATGTTCATATTGAATTATTAATTTTCCACTTATTTTTTGTAAAAACCAATATCCATATTCTAAATATATTTTTTTGAGTACATTATGTATTTTTTAAATGAAATAAAATAGAATTTCCAAACCCAATCTCTTGGATCTAGTATTATCGGAATGAAGTATTGTTGGAATATATAGTTTTCTAAGATATTTATATTCGTAAAACCATAAATATTTTGAAAAATAATATTTTTGAAATAAATAATATTTAATTTTATTCGTTGAAAATCTATTCTTCATATGACAACCACATTAACATTTATTAAAAATTGGTGCAATTTTCAGAAAAAAAATATTTATTAAAATAAATTGTTTTTCAATTAGTAAAACCCATTATGGAAACATCTCTATGAGGTGTAATTAGATAGTCAATCCTATAAAAATTTCATTACCATTTATAAAAAATGATAAATATATTTCAAAACAAAAAAAATTTGGAATTATGTTTTACATTTAAATTTTTTCGATTAGTAAAAGTTGTATTCGAACTATGTTATTCATAATCATATTATAAATGAGATTTTTCGAATAAATAGTTTTAGTATTATTTTAAGGAATATAATTCTAAATATTATAATTATAAAAATCTTTAGACATATACGATATCATAGTAGTAACCATGGAAATCCTAGAATTTTCATTCACATGTTTTTTTGAGAATATGATGTTTTATTGAAACATTCCAATTTTCATTTTATAATAGTTTATAAAATCTAAACAGGTTTTAAAAACATGTTAATGAAGAGTTTTCATTAGAACTAAATGATTCTCTATCATGATATATAGGATTTTTATTTTTAAAATCACTATAATTGTAATTCACATTTAAGGTAATATTCATAAGATACTATGTAGTTATATTCTTAATGAATCATTTATATTCCATTGGAATTTATCTATATACATTTATATTTTTTAAATAAAAAAATTAATTATATAAAGATATTAAAAATAAATAAATTTATCCACCACTTGCATTCTATGTATCTTAAGTTTTTAGACTCTTCTTATTTTTTGGGCATGTAGCATCTATTGTAATTCCTATCAGAATTTATTTTTTTCTTATCATTTATTTTAAACATAGGAAATTCCAACATGATTTTCCCAGTTTTCTTACATTTCAATCATATAAATTTTGAAGAATTCTTTTCATCCCTTATCTCATTGTGATTCCTCAAATATTTATAAACATAATTATTATTTTAAACTATATTGTTCATCCATTTGAAAATTTTAGACTATTTTATACCGGACTAATCCAAAAAACTACTATATGACTCAAAAATAAAATTCTAATTTTTAGAATAATTTTAAACTTTTTCAAAATATTGATCATTACTTGGACCATTTTATGTAACAACCTTGTTATATATTACAAAATTAAACTTGATTTATTCTATAGAAATTCACTTAATAAAACACGAAGGATCGAGAGATATAGTTTCATGGGAAATTTGGGACATTACATGAAAAAAAATTACAATATATTTATTGAAAACAACCATTCCATGACCATAATATCCCCTAGTACTTAGATTTTCATGGGATAAATTGAGACAAAACATTTGAATGGATGAGCTATAAAGCCCATTAAGGGAGTAAACAAGGCATATCACGAAGAATAAAATACATGTTAAGAAATATTAATAACAATGAATCATAATAAAAACCTTAACATAAAGGCATTATATAAAATGATTATCATAACATAGAAATGTAGCAACAACATTTAACATGATATTAGCGTGAACCAAGGAAAATTGTACATGGAACATGTGTAAACCCATATATCACATGAATTAGCATTATTAAACCCTAATTTCACCTGAATTAGCATTTTAATACCCACATTCCACTTGACATATCATTATACCAATCTTTACCCAATGCATTAAGGCGTTATCAAGGGACACCCTTATTAATCATTTCATTTCATTCATAAGTGTGCCACATTGATAATATAACAATGATATATTAAAGAAATATTTTGTTCCAAGTTAAATAAATTTGGAATTAATACATGATTATTTATAATAAATAAATAAATGTTCATAAAGTTGAAAAATCCATGATAGGTAAGTGGGAATGGTATTCACTACACAATGACTTTGGATTGGAAAATCGCGGTGAAATTTCGCCAGCATAACGGTTGGACATAAGAATTCATAAAAATGATTTATGAGAGATAATGGGGTGTCACATCATTTTTTCATGAAATGGATAGTAAGGAGAATATATATATATATTAACAAATATGTAATGAAATGTAAATTCATAATAAAAAATTATTTCTTTAATATAAACGAGGTAGAAATCCCTTAAGGAATATCAGCATGTTAATGAGTGTAAATGGGAGGCCATAATGATATAGAAAGAGGTATTTAATTACTCAAACATAAGGAGTTATTTATTTTTGAGGTGTGAATTCATACATCAATAATTGTAATTAGGAAGGGAAGATTATAGCAATATGAAAAAAATTAGACAAAAATGAGGGAGGAAGAAATATCGTAAATGGAAGTGTGATCCCAAAGGATTTAAAAGGATTGAGAGAGTATTATTGGGAGATTAAGGTGCCTTGGGAGGATTACATATAGAGGAGGGTAGAGTAGGGAAATTCTCTAATGGTTTTTTTTGTGAAGAGATGTTGGAGCATTGGTGGGTTTATATAGGAAAAGAGAGGGAATTATTTATTATTAAGGCTTTGGACACCAGACATTAAACTAATAAAATCCAAAAACCAACCCATGGTTTTTTAAAAAATTTATTTAAGAAAATAATTTTATAAATCTAATTTCAAATATTTTGAACATATTAAGATTTCGTATGTGGAGGTGAGTCACACTGTTAAGGAAATCATTTTAAAATATAAAATGTTTTATAAGTCTTGGAATGTCCACAATGGAACCATAAAATTAATAAAATATATAAAATCACATTATTTTGATGTTAAAATATATATTGGAAGAAAATCCTTTCTGTAGTATTTTATTACATCAATATTGGGTCTTTATGATGTCATAAATCAAATTATATAATTAAACAGTGCTTAATTTTTACCCCAAAAATTGATTATCTTAGAAAATTATGAAAAATCACCATCTCTAAATTTTAACATCATGACTCCAATTATAATATTAATTTTATCTATATAATTTTTAAAATATTAAAAAATTAGCTTTTATAAAAAATATCGATATTTATCGAAAATTCTTGGTTTTTGACAAAAATTTATTTCAGGCCTTAATAACAATAAAAACATTATTAATAATAATTATTCAATCACTTATAACTATTATAAAGTAATTTATTAATAATATATTAGTAAAATAATTTTTAATTAAAAAATTCTTTAATTCTTCAAAAATAGATTTAATAATTGAATATTATAAAAAATTACTATTTTTAATTTAATAAATGATTAAAAATAAATGTATATTCGTCATACAAAACAAAAATTAAACACACAATAAAGGTCTTAGGGTATTTTTACAAATACCCTTATAATGCTCACATATGACATAAGGGTATGGTGTGTGATTGTGACAGGCTCTTGGGGTGGCACCGATAACATCGTACGTGTGGTAATCCCTAAGAACATCCATTTTTCCTATAGGAAGTTCCGTTCAAGATTAACATGTTGAATGTAATAATGGGATTGGTCAAGAATGAATCCTAGTAACACTACCTTCTGTCCGAGATCCAAAAAATGGGCTTCTTATGGAGAAATTCTACTATATGAGGCTATCATTTCTATTGTTTGAGTAAATTGGATTTGTAAAAGTCCAATATTTATACAAATCATGTGATCATTATTCAACAGAAACATTAGCAATAATAAAAAATCATAATGTTATTTTGAAATCAAAAAACCTAGAGACAAGAAAGTTCATATATTTTATAACCATTTTAGAAAATCAAGCATTGAATTAGATCAAGAATATTTTTCAATAATAATTATTTGGGTAGTTAAATTTTATGTTGAAAAAAATTAACTCCTCCATTCATAATTTTCATAATTTTTACATATCTATAAATATTTCCTCATTTTTTTGTTTTGTACCAATATCATCATCAATATGTAGGTCATTAACTATTCTAGTATCATCTGAAGTAGTATATATAGATTTCTAGTCATAAGTAATTATCTCAATAATCATTTACACTAATATATAATCCATAATATCTATCCCTCTAGTAGTTTTTTAATAATTTAAAATATTAATAAACATTCGATTTTTATTTTATATCATATATCTAGATAAAAAATCTAATACTTGTTAATTAGCTTGATGTATTTCACTTCTATATTCTTTAAACATTGATGATCCAAAATGAGTAACCTAATATTTATTTTAAATACTTTTTATATATATATTATATGATATTCAAGGATAAATATATTCAATTCATAGAAGACAATCAATAATTACTTACTTTGCAATTAACTTATATTCCAACATATCAAGATTAGTAAATTTTCTAAATTATTTATCTCAACACATGTAATTACCAATCAGTAATAAAAATTGCCAACAAAAATATTTATAATTAAACATTTCATTATATATCTCCAATATTGATAATCATCTCCATCAAATAATAGTGTTCTTATAGGATTCAAATTCACATGTGAATCGATATTTGAACATACCATCATATAGAAACATGGCCATTCTACAATTTACCTGTTAGTGTAACAGTATGTAATAAATAAATAGTTCATAAATAACAACAATATCAAATAGTAATATAAAATGTAAAATCATAATAGGTAATTCCATAAAATGTTCTATGATACCAATTGATAGATCGTTAGAGTATAATATTCCTACAAGAAGTGGGTGAATTGTATATAAAAAATTAAACTATTATAAACACCAAAATCTTCTTTAATAACAATAACTACAGTCATAATCCATCTAATGATTAGAATATACATGTTGGACTTAATTTTCATTCAAAAGACCTTTTTATTAATAGTCTCACAAGATAGTCTAAAAATTAGATATTAGATAGATTTAATAAAACAAATATTCAAATATTAATTTCCCAACAAAATTTAAAACGCGTTAAAATAATTAATGTGGAATCATATTGATATGTAATAATGAGTTAAAATATTAATAAATTATATTATAATGTTTGAAAATATTATTCTTGTATTTTATGATTTTTAAATTAAGATATTCACTGTTCTTAACCTTACTGTAATGTTTTTCATTTTGAACTAATAAATCCCAAGATATGATAATCATAACAAGTTATGTCTTCCAGAACCCTTTATTTCATCAATATAATGATTTTCGTATTCTATGTGTTTCACTAAAATCCAATACCATGATGATCCTTATTGAATAACATATATTCTTATACATGGATTCAATCAATTAGAATATACAAATAAAAACCAACATGTTCTATAGATATTATTTTTAGTCAATTGTAATTGTTGGAGAAACAACTCAATATAGGATTAAAAATAATAATGATGATATTTTCAAGTAGAGAAATCATTACATGTTTTTACATTCATATTAAAATATCTCTTAACTCCCTAAATTCACACTTATGTTAATGAATACACTAAAAACATTTTTTCCATTAATCTTGGAGTTGGTTGCAATAACCCCAATGTTTATCTCCATTACCACTCTATAAAATGAATCAATCTAATTTCATTTTGATGTCATCATTAAAACATTATATGAAATTCATTTCAATAGAAATAATTCAACAATTATGATTATAAAATATTTAAAGAGTAATGGACTAAAATATTTTTAATCTGATGAAAAGAAATATAGTAAGTCCAGTGGATTTGAAAAAATTTTAGTCTAATAGATATGACATTGGTCTGTTCGATGGATATAAGCTTAGTCAATATGATGAATAGAACACTAGTTAGCCTGATGGAATTGACTCTTATCCAGTTTGATATATTTTATTACGTTATTTAATATTTATATTTGTTTATTTAGATACTATTTCAACATCAAATATAAAAATATTTTTTCCATAGAATACTCTAAAATATTTGGGATATAAAATTTTCGTAAAATAGGTTATTAAATATGTTGTGGTAATTTTCATAAATATTTAATAGAAATTATAAATTATAAATGTTCATCTCATTATATATATCAAATATATTATATAAAAAATAATTATTCCATATTTTTAATGAAAAAATTACAATGGATTTCTCCGAATCATTAGTTGGAGATTTTTTTTAAGGAACCATAAATTTTTAGTATGGGATATGCTATCACCAAATCATTATGCATGAGAAAATTTATCAGTTCTATATTCAATGAATCTCACTAGATAAAAACTCATCTATATTATAGGGTTGTCTAATAATTGGTGTGATGAATAACCTTATTTTCAGTTCATTTAAATTTTATTATCATTCATTTTTACCATATAAAAATTTACCATCCATAACCATCATTGTTGTGGATTAGATATCAATAATAAAATCTTCAAAATCGTTGATAATATCCATCAAATCCAAGAAAAAATTAGATATAAGTGACATTGGATGGACTAGGACAATGTGCAATAAAATTATTCTTTAATTGATCCATCTATATACCCTCACAATAAATATATGACAATAAATACTTTTTATAAGAAAAATTCACAATGCGTACATATTTCATACAAATCATAATTTCTTTGGGTCGTCTGTATAATTTTGATGATATCATCATTATATTCATTTATCAATTAACATATTAGTTTATTATATATATTTTATAAAAAATTGATCAATGTAATCTCTTAAGATTTTTTTCTTTAATTCTAGGAAGATATTGTGTGGATTATATAAATTAAATGGAATTGATATAAATTCATGATGTTTATAACACATAAAAAAGATTTTTCTTAACTTTTGACCTCCAATTTGTTGTATCCATGTAAAATATAAGTCATTGAATAATATTTAAATCATCATATATTATAAAAAACTCATCAATAAATGGTATATTATAATTATTCTTGATTTTTATGTTGTTCAGTACTTGATAATAAATATTGAGATTCATCGATCAATATTTTATCTTCATAAAACCATAGGTTCAAACCATGGTGGCTAACTTATATAAATAAATCATTTAACATTATTTACTTTTAGTGTTTCATGAATTATTTTAACAAAACTGGGTCTATTTTATATATATTCTATGAATATTGTGTAGACGAGATTATGAGTTCTATTCAAAACAAAAAATATAAATTCCGAGGAAGGCAAAGAAATTAGTTCATAAATGATTAAAAAAATAAAATTGAATTTGTTTATTTTTTATGATGAGTATCTTCCCATCCATATGAGATAAATTTTCATTTTTATTTGGAATAGAAAAAAATAAAAAAATCCATCTTATTTTAGAATTTTAAATTTTTCCTTGCATTGATCTAAGATGATAGGTTTTCTAGGAATATAAAATGTGACTTTCCTTCATAGAAAATAGATTTTTAATATATCTAAATAAATAAAATCCATAACTATGACATCATTATATTAAAATATAGGAAAAATATTTAGATTTTATAGAATTTTATTCCAATAAACATCCATCGAAGTAGAATAGTAGGTGTGAGATGAAATAATCATACCAATAGTGGGTTTCATTGCTAATTCAACATATTATTATTGAGACTATGATCCAAAATTACATAAGTATCTTCTTGATATAAATAAATGTGTATGAATAATATAAAATTATATAGTTTTAATATTTTACCATTCTTATAAACACATCAACTTCATCATTATGTCATCATTCACATACTATAATCAAAATGGTTCATGTGATCACAAAATAAATAAGGGAAAATCAAATAAACCAGAAAAATAATGCAAAATATTAAAAAAATTTGACAACATATTTCTAATATATTAAACAATAGGTTAGCCCGTGTTTATTCATGGTTATCATGTATTAAAATCTATTATAATGTCTTAAAAGTGGAATTTTATTTAACAAAAGAATATTATGTTGGACTCTCATACCATATGTTAAGAAAGGGAACATTCTCCCTAATCTAGAATGATGGTATAGATATAATAAAACAACTATTTTTAGGGTTATCATCTGAAAATGATATTATTCCAAAACCACATCCATTCTAGGTATATAGACATGAACATTATTCTATGAAAACATCATAGTTGTATTCTTACCGAAACATTATGATTTTATTAAACAAATAAAATTATCCCGAGTTTTTCAGCAACATTATTTTTTCTTATATCCAAAGATTAAAAAAACACAATCTATAAAAAACAATAGATATCCATAATATTCATACATAAATATTACATCATATTAAATGAATATTCAATATATTAAATTACGTTCCATGAAAGAATAATTAAGGATTAGTGTATTAAGAAACCTGGATATTTAAATAAATATTACATAATGGATATATATCATCTCCCACTATATTATTAAAAACTATGACACCTCATATAAATTCCATATAAAATAATTTCTTCATAATATGTTGAATAGATTCATATGAAAGGGTGATCGTATATGCTCGGTACGTATAAACGAGGGATATATTCATGATCAGAAAATTGTGACATGAGACTAATGGTAGAATACCATTATATTAAAATTAATAATCCTTAAAAAACATATCAAACACTATTAAAACATGTCTCTAAAAACTATTTATAGTTCATTAGTTATAAATCAAATTATAATCAAAGAACATGACTCATGAGAGCATAACATATTTTTATGACTTCTATTTATGTAATAAAGAAACATATTGAATATAATTACATTAATTAAATTACACTACCAATAAAATCACTAGATACTATGTTAACTCCCGAATCCATCACATCCTTATTATAGGTTCACTCCCAAGACTATCATAGTGTACGAAGTAACATACTGATATTGGTTTAATCCTCATTCATGTCTTTACTAACTCAAGATATATAAATATTTACCCCATGCATTGGAGTGATGTATAATTATAGTAACACCATTTAGAAAATGAAAAAAAAATATTTTTTCCATAAAAAAATTAAAAAATTGATCATCTAATAACCTATATAAGAAAAAGGGTTTCATAAATATTTCATCGTTTGATCTTTTCAATATAGATTAACACCACGAAAAGAAATTGGTTTTAGGGAATCATACATAAATTTTCTTCCCTATAATCCATCCCAATAAATAAATTTCGATGATATCATTGGATAATATTCTCTATAAACCATAAGTATCATAAAATTATATAGTTATAGATAAAAAATTCCTTTCAAAGATCACTATATTATTTATAATGGAAAATACCCTTTTTCCATTCTAATATAATAATTAAAATCACAAAATTTCATAGATATTATGGAAAGTACTTAATTTTAATATATAATTTGAAAATAGTAAAATATTTCTCTAATCATTGATCATTCAAAATGGTAGTAAATTATATCCTTGTTGTGTATATTAAATCAATAATGTATTTGATATTTTTGTAAAATAATAAGATTTAACACATTTAGAAAATTAAAAGAATTTTCAATTTAAATAATTTTTTAATGATTCAATAAATTGATAAAATTATTTTAAACACTAATATTATAATATTAAAAATATTTTTCAAAATTTATTAAATAGTACTTGTCCATGGATGACAAAAATCTTGACCAAATAGAAAATAATGTTAATTTTTTCACTATATCTCAATAATTTTATTTACCAAATAGATTAAATTTGAATTTTTAAATTAAATTCAAATTAATAAAAAATGTATATTAAAATAATACAACATAATTGAGAGGAATATCAAGAAATTTGATATTTATAATCCTAATAAAAAATAGTCCCGTTAAACAATGAAATTGTAACATAAACCTCATACTACATTGGTTACTCTTAAATCATAATAACCATGAATACATACATCACAAAACACCATAAATATAATGAAGAAAATACTAGTCATTAAATAATTTATGAAATGGTGGTATATACACATCAAAAAACATAAATAAGTGTATAACATCAAACATTTACCAATGACACACTATATAGATGATCAGTCATTACCTCAAGTTAGACATTCTTAAACATTTATCTAACCAACTATATAATAAATTTAAATTAAATATAACTCAAAAATGTAATAATTTAATTAATATTTATTTTATTTATTATAATCTTATAAAATGTAAGAATATATAATTTTTATAATTATTTATTAAAATTTATAGTTTTATGTGTTATGTATTTTTTTCATGTGATTTTCAGTTCGACAGTTGTATTACCTAGAAAATATTCAAGGTTCCATAATCTATAGTGTGTTGATATTTATATTTATATGATTTATTTTAATAATATATACCTATATTTTTCTATAAAAATTAGAGATAGAAACACAATTTACAATATTCATGGATATGGAAGGTCATATGTAAGTTTCACCACTATTTTCATTTTACAAAATAATAAAAGAAATAAATATTAATAGTATATTACCACAAACCCATAATTAAATAATTCATAATATATATAAATAAATAATATATCTATTACCATTCAATTAAATAATTTTTTAAAAATAAATCCCATCAATTTGTAGAGGTGGTACTCCACACGTACACACGAGGGACATTATCAATTTCTAACATATTAGTAGTTTAGAATGTAGATATAATATTATAATTATAAAAACATAAATACTATATAAATATAATATTTATGAACTTTAAATACATTATAATAAATGTACATAAAAATGGGGAAATCATTATAATTATATAACTAAATGTAGAAGGTATTCCCTACATACACATGTGCGATACATTCACATCACATTTTGTGGAAAAAAGAAAATAAAATAGCGGGGTCATAACAAGTAAAACATTTAATTGTCATTGTGATAATGAAAAATAAATTATTACATGGTGAATACCATATTTTTATAGTAATTGGAAGAATAAATAATGAGGAAGGTGTTAGGTAGGTCCAATACATCTCCTTCTCTTCGCCTCCTTTAGATCCTCTCTTACTGACAATTAGATTGGTAATTTAAGAATAACAGAACCTATAATTTATTAGTATGGGTCATTATAAGAAAATTTTTATGATTTTTTTTGACTTATATTTCTTGATGTGGTGTAAATTATGGAATTACAATTTCAAGATATAATGGTGGGAGGGGAAACGCTTGGATTTTCTTAAAAGATTAAAATATAATAATGTCATATTTAAGAAAAATGTTTATAAATGGATTGATATTAATATTTTGTAATAGTTTTATGCATAAATATATTAATAAAATAAGATTAAGTCATTTTCATTGAAAATAAATATCCATTATCTCTCGGTTTAAAACCCGGTAAACCTGTTTTAACCTTATCCATGCGAAATCGTTATTATTGTTTTTACTAATCATTAAGGGATAAAAAAATTTACCTCATTCTATTATATTTATTAACATGATAGAAAATATGATACCCATTTCATAAAATTCAAATAATATAAGTAGAATATTTTACATAATGATTAATCATGCAATATGTGATGACAGATGGTTTCTGGAAAAAAGTTTTTCTTGTGAATTACATTTTTTAATATTAAATTACATCATAAAATTTATTCTAATCGCAGTAATTGAATTAAGAATAATATTAATAAACTATTTTTACCTTTATTTAATTTTATTACAATAGCAATCCTTGTAAATATTTGAAATAGAAAAGATAAATTTAAATAAAAATCAGAATTTTTCACTATTTATGGACTAATCTATCCTTTAAAAAAATTCAAAAACCTAACTCTAAGAAAATTTTGAACGGATACTTTAATTTTTTTTTATAATTTTATCAGTTAAATTTTCTAAATGATTCAAAAATTAATTATATTATTTTCTCAAAAAAAAATCTAATAAAAGTCATTTTTGATGGAAAAATATATTTTTTTATGCATTTAATGACATAATTAATAATTAACTACTTGTTTATAAATATATATTACTTATATAAATTACTTATAAATAAATAAAATAATTCAGTTATTCATATTCAGTTCACTAATTTAATGTACATGTTATAGGGGTATATTATATTATGGTTTATTTATAATCAGGTTTACATGTGTCACAAGCTATAATGACTAAATAAGTGGAATTCCTCACATATTATAGTAATTTCACATTGTAAAAATCACAAAAAATCACATAGAGACTAAAATATAAGAATTATAAATTAATAATTAATGAAAATAAGATGTGTTTCTAGAATTTAATGAAACAATAGTAATGAAATATTAACTTTACCTAGGAATATTAAAATGAAACTTACGAATAGTAAACCAACAAAAATAATAGTACTGTCACCCATCAAATTATAAATATATTTTTATAAAATTATAACTGAAATTAGCAAAAAAATATATCATAGTAAAATTAAGTAATATTTTAAAAATTATTAACGATGTATTTTTATTTTAATAAGTCACGAATATTTAATTACAATTTTATGATTAATTTAACAATTAAATGAATTTTTTTTTGAAAATATTTATTCATTTATTAATATATTTATTTAAGATATTTTTTTGATAATTTTATGAGACCATCATTAATTTTTTAAGGTGATACAAAATTACATATAATTTTAAAATATATATTCTTCATGTAAATGATGACTTTTATAAAAAAAATAAATTATTCATATTTAGAAATTCATTTTTATAAAATATTGTTCATTTTCTAATTCTACAATTCAATAAATGGTTATGGAAAATTTTTGGTATTTATTTGAAATACTAGAATTTTTGAGAATAGTAAAACAAGACAATATTCGATAAATACTAAAAAAACAAAATTTTGAGTGACAATTGGGTCATGGATGAAGAAGGTGACAATTGGTTATAAATAAAATGTATTAAAAAATTTATTTAGTCTGAAGAGTCAACACTATAAATTTTCTTGGAAAAAATATTAATCTAATGATTAAAATAATAAGAAAACACTCCTATATCCACTATAAATACCTCTCATATCACCATCTTCTCCTCAAGCCTATAAAGATTGAAGACATGAATGAATTCTAACAAATACTCTTACCTAGAGTCTAAAACATTACAATTAGATCTTTGTTTCATAAAAATACCACGCCTAAGTTCCATGATGTGGATCTCAAGAGGACAATTCAAGACGTAAATCCTTCTTTTTTCTTTTATTTTCATTCAATTTCGATTTGTTTTCTAATTATCTTCTCACCTGCCATCATAAAAATGTAATGATAAATCAATTACCTTAGATATTCTATAATTATATCATGGTAATTTATGATCAATCATTTTACTCCTCCATCTCTCTCTTTCTATTATCTTAACAATGAAATCATCGCCTGTGATGTGTCAAATTTCCCACATTGTGGGTGATTCAAATTAATTTTCCTTAAAAAGGTCAAGGATGTTAATAAGGGAATTGAATGTTTTAAAATATATTTGTATTATAATTTTATAAAACATGTTAGGTTATGGAAATAACATATATGCATAATACTAAATTGTAGAACAAAATGATTTTTTTGTGTTAAAAAAACCACCAAAATTTACTTACAACGATGATCATTAAATTTTTACTAATGAATCATCCTCGTGGTATATAAATAAATAATTTTAAGGTCATATATGATTATTTATGATCATTAACCATATTTAATAACAATTATGAATAATAATCCTCATTTTAAATGATCATCCATTCATGTATACATGTGAGCAAAATATTAAATGTATGAAAACAAACACTCAAGAATGATAAAATTAAACACTATACCTACTCTAATGGGATATAAAAGAACATAATAAAACAATAATTATTACTATTAATGAATAAAATATTAATTAATATATGATTAATTAATGTAATGTGATTATACATGACATTACTATTATTGATGCCATCCGACACAAGGTATGGGGATTTCTAGAACCCAACTCTCTTTCTTTTTGTTTTCCCACTTTACCCAAATTTTCCTTATATTTAATCAATAAATAAATTTTATTTTCCATTATCATTAATTTTCTAGTATATAAATGTTTTCAATATGAGTAAATGAAAAACACAATGTTTTTTAAAAGAAATCTTCTTCCAAACACACCATTTACATATCAAGGATGATTCCTTCACTCAAG
The DNA here is from genome assembly GCA_963277665.1 of Viscum album. Taxonomy (NCBI): domain Eukaryota; kingdom Viridiplantae; phylum Streptophyta; class Magnoliopsida; order Santalales; family Viscaceae; genus Viscum; species Viscum album. The sequence goes on along the minus strand of OY728157.1, from coordinate 1,251,072,516 downwards.
GATGATGATTCTTAAAACTTGTATTTTATTCCCAATTTCACTTGGGATCCCAATTTTTATAAATGTATGATTAAAACATTACCCATTCCATACCATGGGTTATTATATTTTCTTGATTGATAAATTTTATTTGTGGTATTAATGAAAACGTAAATGTTGGGGTGTGACAGGTTCACTCAGAATTATATTGCACAATGTAAATTTTAAGATGTGATAATTGCAACAAGAGATATATTTTAATCCAATTCAATGTGAAATTTTAAAAAAACATGAGATAATGTTATATAATATTGAACTTGATGCTATCATTTTTCAAAACTATGTGAGGTAGTAGACCACTATTAAATGATGTTTTATTTTTATGCATTGCCACATTCCGTGATTTTTAGTGATTCTTATCCTGATTGTGATCCCATGAATATTCAATGGGGTTAATTAGTTTTTGAACCTATTTCTATGTTGTTTCGTTTTCTTATATATCATTTTATAAGTCTTTTAGATCTCACCTTTTTTATTTATGTCAGCAGGTGACTAAATTTACTAAAGATAATTGAAGGGACTATAAAAAGCTAGAGTAAAAGAATTAAATAAATAATTATGAAAATTTTGAAAATTTTATGCATGGTTATAATTATAAAAATAATTTGAATCATTTTATCCTCATTGTAATTTTTTTTCATTTTTATTTTCATTAAATTGATGTAATAGTAATTTAAGAAAAACATGGTTTCTCTAGTTGGTATCATAGAATGATTTAGTTTATTTTGGAATTAGATTTATAGATCCTTAGTGAAAACCGTAGAATGAAAATATTTTTATGTATGAACACAAGAATATATTATAAACATGGGGATCCTATAATAAATGCCTTTAGAATTAATTTTATATAATGACAAATTATTTCTAACTTGTTAACTTATGTATTGTTCTTTCGTTTTCTATTTTTTAAAATAGTGGCAACCACGAGAAACATATCGAAAAACCTATATTAGAGACAACACAATGAATGCATGAATACCATCCCCAATTCATTATGAGGATAATTTGAAAATTTCATGGTGATTCTTACCCAGCTATATCAGGTTATGAACAATAGCATGAAAAATGTGAAATGTCATCCAAAACCAATGGGGAGAAATTGGTTATTGACTGATTTATGCAACAATGAGCACCAACGTTTAGTAGATCTTCCCAAAAACTAGATATGGAATAGAGGGTCAAATCGATAGATAATATCATTTTTTGGTTGCATTGTCCTAACATGTTGAAGGTGAATCTAGATGTTTATCATCTAGATGAAGAGGATAATAAATGGTGGGATTTTATTAAAAACACAAACTTGAGTGATGAAATTGATGAAATGGACATGGATTAAATTAAGATAATTTTTCTTAAAAAGTATTTTACCTGAACACTTATAACATATATATAGATAGTATTCAAAGAGTTGAAGAGAAAATAAGGTCAATCTATCATGTTTTCTGAAGATAATTTCACATGTTTTTCATGGTATGCATCACTATTTGTTTAAAAATGATAGAAAAATTCATAGATTCATTAGATGTGTAAAACCAATCCTCTAAAAGGCTCTTGAAATTTGAGACATTAGGAGTTAAGAAGATGTTTTTTATGTTCTCATAATTTGGAGATGATGTTTGGAGAATCGTCCCATGGAAATTGTGAATGAAAATGGATATTGGAGTTTCAAGACGGGTGATCTTATGAGAATAGTGGAAAGAAAACTCACTCACCCACATGTAAAAAATGTAGGAAGAAGCATCATTGGAACTGACTCAAATGGATAGGGAAATACATCTAGTGTGGGAGAGAAAGAAATAAAGATCATGAATTTTGATAATATATGAGTAAGGATGATAATGTGGTGGCAGAACAGAAAGAACCACCCATTGTCCAATGTTTCATTTATTGGAAGAAAGAAAACTATGCAAGATAGTGCACAATACTCGAGTTCTCGAGGGTGATCTGCATCATTATATATCAAAGAAAAAGGAGTATGGTAATTATTATGTTATCACTATGGTAAAAGATGATCAAGAGAATTAAAAAGTTTAATGTAAACTTGTTATTCACCCTTGAACGGTATAAGTATTATTTCAATATAGTTATACAAAATATTTTATATCATGAATATTTGATAAAACTAATGAATAAATTCCCTAAATCCTTGAAATATACATATCCATAAAAAAAATTGGTGAAATCATTTCAACCCAAGAGTCAGACCATTCTTTTATTTGTGTATTTGGGGAGATTCTTCTAGTGAATCAATTAATACAACGCATTGCGAAATTTTATGTTATAATAGGTATGGATTTGATATCATTATATAGATAAAAAATCAATTATTTAGGAAAATAAATAACTCTTCAAATTTAGAACTATCTTATAGTCCTCTAAAAATACCATGATGATCGTGATTATCCTTTGAAAAATCCTTCCTAGTGTGGGTGTTGATTCCATGTAATTTGAAATTCCACGATAAAATTCTTGAGTCAAAAGAAGTTGTTAACCTAGGGGAAATTCTCATTATGAGGGAATACAATGATGTATTTCTTTAAGAGATACATGGACCACCCCCAGAACGTGAGGTATATTTCTCAATAAAACTTATACCAAGAGATACTCCTATTCCAATGGGTCCCTATAGGACATGTCATGTTGAATTGATTGAGTTAAATAAAGAGATTAAATAGCACTTGTAAAGAAGGTTTATATTTTCAAGTTCATCACCATGGGGTGTTCCAGTTCTGATTGTCAAACAGAAGGATATATCAATGCAGTAGTTTATCAATTATTAGAAATTCATCAAGACCCCCATAATGAACAATAATTATCTTCTATGGATTGATGACTTGTTCACTCTTTTGAGAGGATCCACATACTTCTCAAAGGTGGATCTCTATGATTTATTCCATCTCATATAGGTGAATAAGGATGATATCCATAAGACTATATTCTATACACGATATGGGTAACTTTGATTTTATGGAGATTCCCTTAAGACTAACTAATTCCCTTATGCCTATCAAGGATTTAATGAATAGTGTCTTTAGAAATTACAATGAAATTTTTTTGGTAGTGTTTATTGATAATATTCTCATATAATCCTAGAGAAAGTGGAACAAATATAACATCTATATCGTTTTTTAGGGGCATTCAGGAATTACACATTTTATACCATGTACAGAAACTGTGACTTTCGGATGTATCAAGTCACATTATTAGGACATTAGATCAAAAGGTAATGAATTTATATGGAAAATTCAATGAAAAAATATGATTTAGGAATGTCCCAGACCCTTTAATGTCATAAAAATTAATTATTTTCATAGATTTGCATGGTACTATTTACATTTCAAGAGAAATTTATCATGATTTCTAAGACCTCTAACCATGATTAAAAGGAAATGATTAATGTATGTCATTATTAGAGATTGTTATTAAATCATAAAGGATCCAAATAAGAGGCTGATCACATCACATATACTCAAATTACATAGATGTTTAGAATTATTTTTCATATATAGTTTGGATTCCATGAAAACTGTGGGTGGTGTACTCATAAAAAATGATAATATGATTGCATAAGCCTCATGCAAGTCGAAGATTTATAAGAAAAACTTCCAAACAAATGGTTTAGAGCTAGAAGCTATTATTTTTTCATTGAAAATTGTCTTGAACTACCACTATGGTAAGAAGTGTGACATATATAACAAATATATGATCCTAATGTATATAATAATAGAAAAAGACTGAAACATGCATTAAAGGATATGGTTAGAGATAATAAATGTCTATGATTTCTCTATTCACTCTCATACTATCATGGAGAACATGGTATATGATGTTCTATGTAGAAAGGAACATTATAATCTACCAATGTTGTAGATTGCGAAAGACCATATCTTCATGGATATTCAATGGTTGGATTTTGAAATCAAAATAGTGTGGAATAAATCCCACATTTCACAAATAATTGTCTAACCGCCTATCCAATAAGTGATTAATGTGGAACGAAGGGATGACCTAGAGTTACCAAAGAAGTTAATTCTTGTAAAAGAAGGGAAACAAAAAGAGATAGAATTCATGATGAAGTTATGATTATTTTTTGAATGAGGCTTTGTATTTATCCATCACCATGTATATAGAAGGAGCTATTTGACAATTCACATAAATCAACATTCTTCATCCATTATAGGAGTACAATGATGTGTTGTGATCTTCGATGAAAACATCTGGTGGGATTACATTAAGATGGTTTTTTTAGACTATATATCAAGGTTCTTACTATATATTCCATTTAATGTAAATAAAAAATTCCAATGGGATGAATAAACCATTCTTTCTACCCATGTGGAAATGGAAGAATGTAATTGTGGACAATGGCACAAGTCTCACAAATATATCTAAATGAAATAATGAATTGTGGGTTATGGTGGACCGTCTCACCAAGACATCCCAGTTAATCGCTATTCCAGATGATCTTTTCCTTGAAAAATGTGAAATGTTAAATGTAAATAAAAATGTGATTCTTCATGGGGTTATACTTTTAATAGACTATGATCATGATACAAGATGAATGTCTTAATTGTGGGAAATTATTCAAAATTCTTTGAGTTCTGAGTATTATATTATCACGACCTGTCAGCCAAAAATGATGGCCAATATTAATGAATTATTCAGACACACAAATTTATGTTAAGAGTATTATATTTGGAATTCATAGGTGGATGGGATCATAATCTCCCATTGGTTGTGTTCTCATACAAAAATATATTCCACTAAATTATTTAGATGGATATATATGATGCTCTATATTGAAAGCAATATAAAACTCCAACCCATTCAGATGATGTTAGTGAAAGAAATCTACTTGCACATGATATTTCACAATAGTTGATAGATAAGTTTCAATACATCCTGCAACTTATCAATGCTTCTCAGAGTAGTAAAAAAGGGATATGATAATAACCATTAAAAGGTTATAGAGTTATATATTGTAGATAAATTCATCCTTAGAATATCACCACATAATAGGGTCATTCAGTTTAGAATGAAATGGATGCTTAGCACAAGGTAAAATTTACGCGTTGAGATCATTGAAAAAATAGTTGTCGTGACCTATCAGCTTGATATTCTATAAAATATGGATCATGCCCACGATGTGTTCTATGTATCATTAAAGAGAATGTACATACTAGATTCCTCACATATACTGATGTTAGAGGTGGTATAGCGGGAATATTATCTCTATTATGAGGATCACTAGTAAATGTTCTTAACATGAGATGTATCGTTATACACAACAAGACAACCCACATTTAAAATGTTTTATGGAGTACCCATAAGTTTGAATAAGAAATATGAGAACAATAGGATGTGATGAAGGGGAACTACCCTAACCTTTTTATGTAAAAAAAATTGGGGGTGAAATTTCAAAACAAGGGAACAATTTAATGACCCAATATTTTATAAATGGAATTTAACTTTTATTATAGTTATGTGACTATGTATAGATCACCTAAAATCACATATAAACCAAACTAAAAACACTATATTTTATGAATTAAAGAAATAATAAATATATCTAGATGTTAAGGAACCAATACTGTTGAAATAGTAACGTGACCATATAAATAGTAATATTAACCAAATGAATAGTAACCTAACCAAATAAATATTATAATAACCCATGAAATAATAATTAAAATTTTGTAATCTAATATGTGAATATATGATATAATTACATCATAGTATACGTATGTAAATATTTTTAAAAAATATTAAATTACATGATGGAAATTTTATAACTCATAAATATTAAATTACAATCTTATGATTAATTTAATAATTTAAAAAAATTTATCTTCACAAATATAATGATAAATTAATAGTGTAACATATTATTATTTTAATCTAGTTTTTTGAGACATTATCTAATTTTATTTTGTTTTAAAATCCTGTTATAATTTAAAAATATCCATTCTCTAAGAAAATTGAGATTTTAGTTTAAAATGATATTATTCAAATAAAAATTTATTTTCATAAAATGTAGTTTATTATTTAATTCTATATGTTGAAAAATATATAGGGTATCATTATGAGTTTTTTCTGAAATATGAGAATTTTTTGTCAATAGTAAAATATGATAATTTATGATAACTTCTAAAAAAATTATTTTTTCCTGATTGAGTCGTAGATGATGTAAGTGATAATTGGTTGGATCTCACATGCAATAATTACTTTATTTTTCAAAAGATCCATCAAATTTTTTTTCAAGAAAAAAATAATAAACTAATTATCTATATAACAGGAAGACACATGTCTCTTCCACTATAATTACCACCCCTCACACCCTCTTCTTCGCAAACCACCTAATCATATATTGTTAACTAAATCCTACCAAATACCCATCTGTATCCCCTCCAAAATATTTATGAGCACTTGGTATCATCAAATGTCCCAGACTAGGTTTATTTTGGAGGACCTCATGTGCATAATTCAAGATATAAATCCGATTTATTATTCATTTAATTGGCATTAAATTTAAAATACATTTCTTTTTCACTCCTCAGATACCATCATCCAAATGTATTTATAACTATTTTGACATTCATATACTATAATTCTATCATTTTAATCGAATTAAAAACACTATACTCCTCCCTCTCTCTATTTTATCTTAAAAATGAAATCACTACATGTGATGTGTCAATTTACCAACATCGTGAGCGATGCCCGCTCAGTTTATATAAACACCTTAATGGTTTAAAATAAGACCATTAAATTGTTTAAATATATATATAAAATTTCATTAGATAACCATTTTTATTTTCTTCAATTAACTTTTACCCATTATACTAAACGACAAAACCAAAAAAGTTCGATGTTTTTTAAAAAACATGAAAATTAACATAAAATGATCATCATTAAATCTTATCTAATGAATTGTCCTCATGATATATAAATTTTTTAGGACATTATTAAATATTTCGGATGGTAATTAATAAAATAAAATAACTATTATAGATATTTATTCTCATTTTAATTTAACTTTCATTCGTGCATATAAGTGAATAGTTCATGAAATGTATTTAACATACACTCGTGAATGATGAAATTAATCTCTATAACTCATACAAAGGCCTATAAATAACATAATCATAATGAATTGTATTAACTTATAAATGGACATTTTATTTTCTATTAATCAATCTTATGTCATTATAATGTAAATTTACATGAAGGAAGAAATCAGACACATGGTAAGGGGATTTCACAAACACAATAGTCATTAACTGTGTTTTCTCTCTTTAAACCCAAATTCAATATTTTTATTCCATAAAAATCAATATATCATCATTATATTTACTTTCCTAAGATATAAACACTTTCTACTGGAGTTTACTAAAAAAATATCCATAATAACACTTCTTTCAGACACACCTTTTACATCACAATACTATTTCATTCACTCATGGTTGGTGATTCTTATGTCAAGTGTGTTATTACCTCTTTAATATGGAACCCAAATATTATGAATGTATAATTATGAAATGAAATTCCTTTATTCAAATGGGAAATTATGTGTTCATGATTAATATTCACTCTATGTGGCATGCATGATAATATAAATGTTTTGATGTGACAAGTGTACATCGAATTATATAACACTATGTAAATGTTATGATCTGACAGCTACACTCGGAATTATATAGAACTCTTGTGCATTAGGTAATGTGAATAAACTAAAAATACCATTTCAATTAAGAATTTTCATTATTCTATATATTGTCAAAACTATGTATGGTAGTTGACTACTATGACATAATATTGTATTTTTTTACATTGACACATTCCAGGTCTTCTATTAAAGACCCCTCTCATGATTATGAATCCATGTTTATAATATGATGGTAATGATTATATACACCACATCTTATATTTTTTTGTGTTCTTTTGTATCCTATAACTAATATTTTAGATCACCCCCTTTTGAGGTATATCCTCAAATGAAATATTATACAAAAAGGGAATTCAAGGGCCAATAAAAAGGTAACGAAAAAAATTAACTATTTGTTCATGTTTTAATTTTTAAATTTTATGTACGGTAATAATTTTTCCACCATAAAAAAAATTTGGATCCTCATTATTTTATCATTTTATGATGATTTTATTTAGAATTTTGTAATAGAAGTGTAATAAATTGAAGGGTGACAATAAAAAATATCAATGAATTTAAATTTATTTGAAGAGAAATATATCATAATTATTAGCGGTGTTATAAGGAAGACTATTCCCTCTATTGTAGAACACAGTATTCATGACAAAATATACCAATTTTTTTGAAAAACACATCTATATAACAGGCAACTCAATAACCCATGAACATAAAATATGGTACCCAATGGGCCCCCATAGTCTGGAATATAATGAATTAAAAGATATTGTATGATGGATCAAACAACACTGACAAGTATTGGATGTTCATAAAAACATGTTATTTACTTATTTACGGGTGATTCCAATGATATAGTATTAAATATCATGTGCTTTAACAATACTATGTCATTCTTTGATAATGTGTGTGTGCAGAAAATACATATAAATAGGTGAAGTCATATTCCTATGAAACTCCCCCTAGAAACATAATATGAAACCACATTAAACATTAACTTGGGTTTATTTGGTTTGAAATGAACCACCCTGAAACCTAATCAAATATAATTTTGTGAAATTTATAATTAATCCTACATTGGTAACCAACTGGAGAGAATAATTGCTATAATGAAACCAAAACCAAATATTATACATTTATCTTCCAATGATTGAGTGTCTTTGAGAATGTAACATAATCATTGACATCAAAAATATAAAGTGACCAATCAAATTATCTCCAGAACAATACCATATTCCTAGGAACACTTAATGGGAAATCCAAATCATTGATCTCTAAAAACTATTAGGTTCTCTTCCCTTTTTCATGTTCCTTATATTTTATCCAAGGAATTCCACAGATAGTGTCATACTGAATCCTAGGGGGTATTCCTAATGAAATCCAATCCATTCATGTTACATTCATGTGATGGTCATGTCCCATACACTAATTATTAGGAACACATCATAGGAAATCAAAAAATCATCCAAGAAACATAGGGGATTTCTCTCTAGAAATCCTACGTAATCCATGTGAATAGTGTGACTCAACCTACCAGACATCAAATCACTTTGGAATGTTCATCCCATTATCTAGATCCATTCGATCTGTCTATGGAACACCAAGCCCATCTAAAACATAGGGGATTTACGCCGTAAGAATCATCCTATAATGGAGTATAGGATGTTGATATCCATTAATAAAATATCATTTTCTGAGTCTTGTTGTTTATTTACCCTTTCCAAAGATCACATCTTGGTATATCATTGTGGGCTGTGAATTTATTATGAACCACCACATAAAAGTTATATCAATGTGGTCTTCCATCTTCCTAAATATTCTATAAAAAATAGACTTTGACCTCTCATGTGAATGACCTATTTCCATTATTTTAAACCATTATAATTAAACAATAGATTATATTTCAATAATTACACCCATTGAAAATTAATACATATTTGAAAAAACGTTTCCACTTGTGTAACTATATCTCTCTATTCTTTTTAAGACTCTTCATGATTAAAAATATATAGTTATATGTTCTTTTTCATGATTTGTATCATGATGGGTGAACTCCTATGATGTTTACTAGGGTGTTTTTGAGTGAGGGAAAATTAAACTATAAGAACAATTTTTAGACAATGGTAAAATAAATTATTCAAATAAGAGACTATAGTTTGAAATAAAATTGTTTTAATAAGATAAAATCATTGTTATTACATGAAACTGTTGGGTCATATGACATGGATCAGATCCTTATTTGATCAAGCTATGATAAATGGAATCTATGACAATAGCCGTATGAATGTTTAGTGAATGTAACAATGTTTTAGGATTTTATTCCATAATAAGTACATTTTTCATTAATGGGGTTGATAGTTTCACACACCTAGATAATAGAGTCTGAAATATCTAATTGATTCCACCCATGTTACTAAGGTGAAATATTATTTTAGATATTCTACCTTATTAGAAGTTCATATATATGTGTGTTTGGCCAGGAGTACTATTAGTATGTGTAACAACATAGATTGTTCTTGGCGTATGTGTGAATATAGAAAAAGAACACTGAAAAAACAAGTGATAGAGTATGGGGAAATTATCTATTCTAATAAGATACATTGGCTAGAAATAACATGTGGTATGCTGGTAAGGGGACCAAGGTATTACCTATAACTATTGGGGTCATAAGACATATTTCATAGCATAAAATGATTTTTTGATGTCACCTATATTGTTTCCAATTATACCCTATACCCATATTTCCCATAAAGCCTCCCTAGAGACCACATTACACCGGTGACCCACTAGAGTAGTCAAGGTAATCACACTATATAGACACACAATATGAGTTCCTTTATCAAATTTCCATATCACAACACTATATCATCTTCGTAATTAAAGCATTATACCTAGACCTAGCATCTATACTATCCATTAATAACCATATTAATTTTCTAAATTATCTAACTATATTAACCATTAAATAGATCCTAAAATCATACTATCAAAAGGCCACCCAAAAAACTTGTATTAGGATTGGATAATATTAACACTATGAAACCTCATTAAAATAGAACCATACTAACACTGGATTTGGAAAATACGACATTAACCTAGAAATATCAAATATACAAAAATAAAATCCGACCAAAAAAATATTTCTTCCATTTAAAAAAGTAAAATACCATCATTTAAAATAATTTTAAAATGTATTAGAGGTTTTTAGACAATATTTAGTACATTATCTAAATATTATTAATCAATTATATATAAAAACCAATTCTATTTTCTAATATATAATAAAAAAACATTTCATAGGTCCATTTTTCCAATTAATATTTAATACTCAATAAATCCCCTTTCAAAACCATATAAGAAAAGGAATGTTTTTTTTTTCATATTATCCAACTCAATCAAAAAAATATTTTATGAGGAATATTAGAATTTATTTGATAATGGTGAAACCATTGAACTATTCAATAAAATATGTGAACAATGATGATGACTATTTCGAGATTAGACTATTACAAAATTATATAAGATTCAAAAAGAACATGAAATATTCAAAAAAAAACATAATAATGATGATAGTAAAAAATTAATTCATAAAAAAACCATGAGTATAGTAAAATGTTTGGACCCATACTACTAAATGAATGTTACTATCCATTGAAAAATAGCTATACTATATGAGACCTCATACAAATGGGTAATGTTTTAAATTGGAATATGAACATTTCCCATTGGTGTAGGGATTATTTTGAAAACTATAAAAATGAATATCATTATAGGAATTTGAACATCAATACATGGTGGTTTTGGATAAGTCTTGTATTTTTTTTATAAGTTAGGGGGTTTTGGAAAATCCTACAAGGAGGAACATGAGGCATTGGATGCTGAAACGAACTATATAAGACCATTGTTTTTATGAATACCAAATTCATGACATGAACAGGGTTCATGGGGTGATGCCCAGGTTTTGGAGATATAAAATCGAATTTTGTGAGATGACCCAAAAAATTAATAGTGTGAATTATACTATGAAAATGTGATATTTTCTTCCAAGCCATTTTTATTTTATGTGAGCCATGGCCCCCTCCTCCTTAAAAAAAGAGAGAGTAATTTTGGGGTTCTAATAGAAATCCTTCAGGATTATCCATTAATCATGGAATTATTTTGTGTGATTTGACAATGTTAGTGGGTAATATGTAAATCATATTTTCGTTCAATATTTCCCACATCGTCGCTTATTTCAACAGTTACTATTTTAGTTTTCAATTTTAATTCTACCAAAGTATTGTGAAATCAATAATTTAAAATGGATCTGTCGCATAACCTATTAATAGTGGAACCCAATATGATGTTTAATTTTTTTCAGGAATCAAACCATCAAGGTATTTATCAATTTTATTTTCAAAAGGGTATGTACCTAAATTAATTATATTATATTGTTAAATAAAATGAATCTATTGAGTTTTTATTTATCAGACTTCCAATGATTCATCTAGTGTAGAACAAACAATATTGATAGTGATTTTTTGGATCATAATGATTAATGTGTTCTTAGGAAATATTCCAATTTTGAATTATATTTTATAGTTAACTATACTAGATATAATTAATTAGTAATTGCTTCATGCCATCTCATATGAGTTTGGAGTTCTGGGATGCACTAAATTGTTCAATAGAGAGGCTAAAAAAGCATGTCTATCCTAAGTAGTTACTATCTTCCCCATGTGTCTAACTAGAAAAGCATTATTATATGAAGGTTGTCTATAACAACTCCCTTTATTATATATTCATTGAATGTCTGTCAAATATGTTTTATTAGACTAATCCACCCAACATTATGTGTTTCCAAACTAAATTAATAATACACTGCTTATAGTAAATTTCATATAGTTAGACCTACTTTTGAACCTATCAGGAACTATGGTGTTGTGACATGGAAAAGTTGGAAATTTGAGGTATGATGACCCTTGATTAAAAATAAATTGGATGGTAATATAATTGAGGGATATATTTATTATTCATTTCAAATCATCATTACATTGTACGTATAATAATGTAATATAAATAAGAAAATTGAAAACATTGATTATATTGTTTTATAAACTAGAATTGATAGTGTTAACTAGAAAATGTTTGTATCCTCGAAAAAATGAAACTTTCTTGTTAAATTAGAAATATTATAGTTCAAACCAGATGATTTATATGTATATTTTCACCCAATGTTTAACATAAATGAATTCTCTTAACGCATGGGAATATAACAGCTGGTTGAGGTGTCCAATCACTTTAGGCATACCATTGTGATTTGACATTGATAGGTAAAACTACCAAAAAATAATAATTTCCCTATTATTTGAAACCATGAAAAATTTACCATCATGGAAATCATGTGAATTGTGGTTCTTTTAAAGTCAACAACATTTGAGATAAAATGGTTAATGAATGGAATGAGAAGATAATACACACATTATTTTGGACATATGGTTATAAAATATAAATGGATTGATAATTTGATATTGGATTAATTTTACATATTTATTATGAAGATATCCTTGATATTATTGGTGATTATCCCTGTGATTTTTGTGATCCATTTCATAGATTTTCAAAATTATGATTGATTCTATTGTTTTTTTATAAGTACGTTTGAGGTTCATGAATGTCAAGAAATTGTTTGGTGCTACATGCTTGAAATAACAATATGGGATGCATGGGGGAATAATGCATTGTGGTTTTCACATATGGGGGAAGAATCTATGGGATATGAACTACCAAAGGGTAATATTTATAGGCACTGGATGTCTGTGGTTGAGGAGTATGATTATACTCAATGCATGGGTAAGAAATTATTGAATTTTATTGTGTTTAGATCATGAGACCTTCATAAGTGACATCTAATACTAATGTTCATTTTAATGATCCCACATAAGGGTAAAATGCAAGAGAAATGTTCCACTTATGGTTAAGTAGCACAATCACTATATTATTAAGGGTGAGATTCAAGTTATCCTAACGATATGTGTAACACCCATAGTGATTTTTAATACTTTTTTTTGAATAAATTAATTTTCATTGACATCTTATATTATATAGTACACCAAGTTGTGTTTTCGTAATATGTAAGATCATCTTAACATGTTTACACACAACACAGTGTTTCTATGAAAGATGATTTAATTTTTATTTTTATTTCAATAAATTATGTTATAAAATATCTATTAAAATTTCTAGCATGAACATGATCAACATAATTATGAATGTATAATATACACATGAAATAAATTTTCAAATAAAAGGGAAATATTTTTTTGAAAATTATTTAAACCTGTTCATTTAAATTTTATAAAAATAAAATAAAAAATATTAGTTTTATTATATTATAGATATATTTATAATATAAAATATAATGTTTACAATTATTCCTATTGGTTTTACAGTTATGATATAATAAAAAATCAAATTTATTTTATAAAATTATTATTTTTTCTAAAAATCAATTTCCTCCTTTTTGATGGCTTACTTGTTTTAAAATTATTTTTTAAATGTTTTGTCAAATTTATTTGAAAAAATAAATGTATAATTTTATATTGAGAAATAAAAAATTACATTGGTTGAATTTGTTTTATTTTTCTAATAAGTTTCATGTTTTGATGGATAGGGAGAAAATTATGAATAATAAATGAAAAAAAACATTTTTGCGGAAATAATTTAATTTTCATAAATTTTATATTTTATATTATAAAAATTATAATCAGATAAAATATTTATAATTTTATCCAATTTAAAACATTGGAATAAATTTAATATTTAAATTTCATATAAAACATTTCTTTCTATTAGAAAATTATATTTTTAAAAATAATTTTCTCATTCCATCAAGTAGATTAATTTCAAATTAATTTTAGAAAATTCCGCACGTAGAATTCTGAAATATAGATTCCATAAGATTAATTATAAGGTAGAAGTTTATTAAATATGTCCCTTCAATTTTTTTACATTATGAATAATAACTTCAGTTATTATTTACCATGGATAAGGATAAATCCAATAAAAAAGTAAAATTAATTATAATAATAATATTAGATATCTTTTGTGAAACATGTCCAAATTTTTTATGAATATAATTTGACACAGGGAATATACTGAAATAAGATTTACAATTTCATTGACTCTTTAAAATGAAAAATAATTAAATATTATTAAACTCAATGGGTGTGATAAAATTTCCTACACCAACCATAAATAAGTATAATATTTTACATCTTATGTTAAATAGAATATATACGACATTATATATATATTTATATAAGATAAATTATTTTTATACATAAAGGAAAATCTTTTTTCCATCATTGTGAAGAAATATGTTTTATAAATAATTATACAATGATGATGTTGTATTTACTCAATTAATTAGACAATATATTAAACGATATTATAAACAATAAAATATATATAATTTGTATCAAATAATTTCCTATGATAATTTTCTATGTATAAATTACATTTTCAAGGTGGAATTAGTTATATTATTATAGTTTATCTTACTCTATTGAGTTTAATAATGTAAAAATAATGAATAGTGTCAAAATTTATAGTTACGATATTTTTTGAAGATAATATTTTATTTAATTATTTGAAAACCATAAAAATATTAAATAAGGACAATGGTATTAGATATTTTTGGAACAATATTTAAATATTTACAGTTTAATTTAATATTTATATGTAAAAAATAAATCATCTTAATATTGTAAAATTTGTCACCATAGTTAAAATTAAAATGTATTAATTTGGGTTTAATTGAAGTGTTATAAATTATAATTTAACCATAACAATTCTAAAATATATTTTTTATATTATTATGATATTATAATATTATATATTATTATATATGGACTTAGGATGTATTTTTATTCATATTTAATTTATTAAAATGACATATTTTGAGAAATACCCAAAGTCACCCTCCCCTCTCATATAAAAGAGATAACTTCTCTATCCTCTATTAATAATTAAGAACCAATTAGTTCCAATACATATACAAATATACTCCCAAGTTCCATAAATGCATCATAGATACTTAATTTGGGAATAAATACAATCACAGAAGTCTATTTGTGAAAATCAAATGGAGATGCCCTAAGAGGAGGTAACATTTATCTATGAATGTATTCATATAGATTCATACATAAACCCATTCAATTTTTTTTCATATTTATAAAAGAACCTTTTTATCCTAAATATACTAATATATTTGTAAATTAAGGGTTATTTCTATACTTACACACAATTCCATCTAATGGGTAAAAACATATTGTTTATGTGTATGGATGACTACCGCCTCAATGAACGATGGTTGTTTGTTTTTCAATAACCATTCCTCATTGTAGGAATTATGATCGATGAAGTATTTTTATTTATCATATATTTTATATTTTTTATGTATTTATTCTACTGTAAAATTTACATAAAACATACCATCTTATTTTCCATTTTGTGTAAATATGATATCTTAGGTTGTGGATGTATAGACTACCACCTTCTCAAATAGATTTGATTCAATAAAAAATTATAGAGATCTATTAATTATTTGTTTAGTGAAATGATATGATATTTATGAAATAATTATTTAATTCAAATGATAATATATCTTATGTTATTTTAATTTTATAATAAAAAAGACATTGATCATACATAGGTATCTCCTAACATCTATATGAATAGTGTATCCCATTTTATATTTAAATATTTTATAATTTATTATAAATAATTAAAAAATATTACAATTATATTTTTATTTACATTTTTGAAATATTTAAACCATATTCTATGTAAGAGTGTGAAGAAAACACTTTTAAATATTTATGAAAAAGAAAAGTGGTTATTACAAAAAAAAATATCTTTAATATTCTATTATTAATAAGTCAGTAATATAAATTCATAAAAAATCAAATATAGTATTATGCATATTAATATTATTATTTTATAAAACTATAATAATCTTATTTCTATCATACAGGTTTTTTGAACATGTATGAAAAAATTAAAGACTTTTGGTATGAGATATAGTCTCACTTTTATTTCTGTGAGACACATGACTTATACACTACTTGTTCCTTTTTTGTGGTGTATATTCTACACATGAATGTTTTTTATAACTATTATTCAAAGTATTAAGCTATTTTCATATCAATATTATTTTAAATCTTTCATGGGGCATACAGTTTTTCTGATTATAAAATGATAGGTGATTATTTCAAAATCTCATCTATAATCAGTATTGTTTAATTTTAAATCACTATTAATGAATATTTATAATCCAAATCCCAATTTTTTATAATAATTTATTCAAAAAAATTTAATATTCTTTTTGGAATATTTAATTCTATTTTTTAAAAATGATTAACTATTTTTGCAACATTTTGAAAAATATTTATTTATCTTCTAAATAACGATATTTGTGACATTATCAATAAAAATATATCGAAGGAACGATTTTATCTTATATAGAATGATTTAAATATTCTAATAACATAAAACATTAATTACATAAAAATTATATTAAAATATTACAAGAATACTATAAAATAAAATATTTTATTATAAAATTATATGGAAATTTATGAAAATTAATAGTTTTCAAAATAGATAGAATATTGTCCATAATAATTATTTTCATGTCATCCCTCAAAATTATTTACCATCTTTTATAAAATTCATTGTTGTTACTTAATCATTAATGGGTATATTTTTCAAGGATAACCTCTCTATTATTACTAGGGATAGTTTATGTTTTTTTAATGAATTTTATGATATATATTTATTTTCATTGATAATGTTTTTATAGAATGATGATTATGAAATACTTTTCATTCCATGGGTTCTGATATTATGAGTGAATTATCGATATATTGAACAGAAATGTATAGTTTTAATTAAGTGGTGGTTAGGACATATATCTCTCTCTATTTCATTGGGAAAAGATAAATGCTCTGTTTTCTCAATGTGGGTAAATGGGAGGTCATCCTAAGGTCACATCAATAGTGTAAATAGGTGGTCATCCTAATCCTTCAATAAGAGGGAATGTGAGGGATCATATGAATCATGAAAATAGAGGGTAGTGAAGAGGAAATTCTATAAATGAAGTATGCATGGTAAATTATCCCAATAAGAGCATAATTTTAATTTCCTTGTGTGTATCATTTAAATATTAAATATTAAATATAAGTGTGAGACAAAAATTTCACTTATTACACTGTTATAAACTCATATTCCATGTTCCTTTATTAGGATATAAATTATTTCTTAATAACAATCAATATTTATTACATGGCTGACATATATAATCATTCATATTCTCGCGATGATCTTGTAATGTTATTCTCATTTTTTCATACCCATATACTCATGTTATTATTACGTATCATTTATTTTTACTCTTACTAATAATGTAACTTAACCATTTACATATATTTCATTCCCCTAGGAAATAAATAATGTCATTAGATTGGGGTTCAAAATGGGAATATATTTTTTTGAAACGTTGAATATATTTCACTAGAATAAAAGTTTATGTTCCATGATTCCAAAGGCACGAGAACAATATTATCTTTGGAAGTATGTTTTTGTAATGTATGAAATGTAACGAAAAATGTGGAAATGGTATTGTAAATTAATCATGGATCGTTATAATTAGTTTAAAAGAAAAAGTTTAATCATTCTTTTGAATTTATTATGATATAAATTTAGTGACATAACAAGGGTTATTTCAATAGATATATCCAAGTATGACTCTGTGGATTAGCCTATTGTGTCACTGATCAAATAATGTGTCTTAATTTATATATCCTATAAATTATTTTTCATGGTTATGCATTTTGTAATCATGATAATTGTTAGTCAAACTATACTTTCAATTTTTAGTCAATGGTGGGAAATATAACTATACGAGTTAATGTTGAATCTTATGAACAATTTTACATTGAGTAGTAAAATGGTATGATCACTAGAGTGACAGATCTTGTGACCATGCCTAATCAGTTTTTGAATAACATGAAAAAAATGTGTACCTAATCCAAATCGTATACTCACCGAGGAAGAAAATGAATCTTTTAATTGATAATTCTAGTAATGGATACCAAGGAGGAAAGGGGACTCAATTTATATTATGTTAATAATGAGGGATGAAACATCCCAATGTTTGTCTTATAGGAACCATAAGATGAATTGAGTGTGTAAAAGTGGTACACAAGGAAAGTAATTTCAAATGTAAAATGAAATTTTTAGTTAATACAATGAATTTAAATATTGGTCTTCTTAATGTACTATCGATTTATGAATTATATATTCATGGAAATAAGGTTAATTATTCGAATAGATTTTCTAAATATAAGGCATGTGGAGAGAACCACCAATGTTGTATAAGAAATTATTATATTGTTGAGGATAATGATATAATCGTTGAAATTTGAATGCAAAGTGGTATTATGTAATATGATGAGGAAACATTGTTAATGGATTAAATATGAAGTTAAATATATTATATTTTTATGAATATGGATTTATTAATTATGTTATATGGATTAAGAAATATATATGTATTAATCATTTTATATTTTTCTCTAAGGGTTTACAAGAACACGATGACTGGTTCAGATGAAATAGGCATGTGATTTAATGGAATTGTGATCTTCATGGGAAACACAACATTAAGGTATTGATAACCATTAATATATTACTATTGTTATGGTAATGAAGTTGGATAAATTATATTGAAAGTTTCTGATAAAAAAAACCTGCAAATGTGTTTTATGTTATCATTGATGTTGTTTAATTTATTTGTTTATTTAAGGAACAAATCTAATAAACATTTGAATATGGAAGCATGCATGTTTTCAATGTGGATTTATGACAATTTAGGTGAATAACATGTTTTATGAGAGTATATGATATGGGTATTTAGGGGATTTTTATGTATAAAATAAGAACTAATTTATGATTTGTGAGGGATCAACATTAAGGTTATTTTCAGAAATTTGTTGACCTTCATTCCAATGTTTTAGAATTTTATATTTCAGATGGGTTACAAGGATAACCACTTATATAGTCGATTATTTTATACATATAATTGGGTTTTAGAGAATAATTTTTTATCTTAACATATGATAATTTATTAATATTAGATAACTTGTACGAACCATTTTTTTTGTTATTGAATGATGTAATATCATCTCGTTATATTTATAGAACCCATGATCCACTAATGTTGTATGAATAAAAAATTCAATAACAATTCATGAAATATGATATGATGTATAAATTGATCCTGGAATGAAAAAGAATAAGTTTCTTTAAAATAATGTTGTATATATTTTCCAAAAAATGTTTCATCTTAGTTGAAATCATATCAAAAAAAATGTTATCATAGTACCTTTTTTTGTATGAATGAGATGATCTATTATATCTTCCAAAATTTATGGATGTATGATTCTTAAATTTATTTGGACTATGTCCTCTATAATTATCCACCATAAAATGATAGTTATATTTCCCTTATATATCCATGTTTTCACATTCCATATATTTTCACCTATATGGAATCCTAGTTATGAGTTACATTGGGTAACCATTATGTTTCCAAATATCCTTTTTAATGCTTATTGTTTGTATTCATTTTTATTATGTTAGTATCCCACAATGATATTCTCAAACATCAACATATGATTTTAAAAATTCAATTTAAAATTATGAGGATGCTATTTTCATATAAAATACATGATCATAATGGAATAGTACCTTATATATTAGAACTTCAACCAAATATCTCTCATGTTTATAATATGTTCCATGTAATTCCTCTGAGGAAGTTCATACTAGATCTATCACATTTACTAATCTCATGGATCATACCACTAGAGAAAGATCATTCATATGAATATATTCATGTAGAATTTTTGGATAGTTGAAAAAAATATTCTAAAAAAATTACCCCTTACCTTGTTCAGGTACTGTGGAGAAAACCAACATTTTAAATAATCATTTTCAAAACATAAGGATGTTATGTAGTAGAAGTATCCTCATTTTTTATTATTAAAATTTCGTATTTCAAGGGAGATATTTAATTTAAATTAGGGAGAATGAAAAATAGAATGTTTTTATGAACCATTTTTTAAATAAAGTAAAATTCATTGATGTCTTGTGTTATACGCTAGACCAAAATAATATTTCACTACAATCAAGACCAATATATATTTCATTACACATAAAATTGATTTTTTCAAAATAATAATTTAATTACATTAATTATTTAAAACCATTAAATTATAACCTATGTGTTATAATTTCAGGTTTTAATAGTATTAAATTAATTAATTAAGTATGATATAAAAATCAAAAACTGTTTCTTAATAAAATTTTAAACTTAAAAAAACTATTTAAATGCATAAAATAATATTCTATACGAAAAAATAAAAAATAATTGTTGTTTAATGATATATATATATTATTAAATAAAATTTATAAGATTTATATATTCTGTTTTCTAGACATGATATAAGAAAAAACCTATTTTTTGAATAAAAAAAATTATTTTTCTAAAAATCTGGTTTTACAGCCTTTTTGATGGATCATTTTTTTTAAATCTATTTTTTGACACATTTATAAATACTATATTACAATATAAGTATCTTATATGAAATATTGGTAAAAAAATTTATTTTGGATGAGTATTACATATTTTTATAATATGTTTCATGTTTTAATGGATAGTAAAAAAATGTAGAATTTTAATTTAACCGAACATTTTAATAAAAATAATTTATATAGTTAAAATAAATATTTTGTTTGTTTAAAATTATATGTATATAAAATTTTAATCATTTAATCATATTTACTAAATTTTAATTAATTTCCAATAGATATTTATTATAAAAACATTTCAATATTTTGTTTGTTTTTACATAATACCCTTGTTTTCTCATTCAATCAGTGGTAGTTGTTTTAAATTGGTTTTTTTCCAATTATTGTTTTTAAATTATGTAAAATCAATTTTACATTTGTAGTAATACATTAAAAATTTATTAATGAAGTCATTTTTGGATGATATGAATAACATCATTAATAATATTTATTACCATGGTTAAAGGTAAATCTGGTAATTATTGGCGAAAAATAATATTATAAATATTATAATATTCCAATAAAAAATTCCTATTTTTTTGGTAGTAATTAAATTATACCATTAAAGAAAAAATTTTTAAATTGAAAATTTTAAGGAACACTAGACCATGAAAGAAGACAACAATATTATTAAACTCAAAGGGACTGACAAAAAGTTACAATCTTAAATTTAATAAGTATAATATTTTTAATATTGCGAGAATAAAATGATGCGAAATAAAATAGATATTATTATAAAATATAAATGGTTTATAAACGTCATGGATATTTATTTATAAATTTTAACGAATAAATTACTCACATAAATTATTACATAATGATGATTCATCAATTATTCAACTAATGACACAATCAATTAAGTGATATTTTAAATAATAAAATAAATATAATTTTTATTAAACAAGGTGATTCAATTATTTTTTAGGTGAAAATTAATTCTTTAGGATGTTATAAAATATTTTTTATATGTTATATTGATGTATTTATTTTCTAAAAGTTAATGCAATGAATTATGTCATAATTACAAGTTAGGATATTTTATTACAATATTATATTATTTAATTTTTCAAAAAACTTATAAAATAATAAATAACTACATGGTGTGATATATGGTAGATATTATCATATATTTTCCATCTATAGTATCATATATATATATATTATATGTAAAAAATAAATCTACTTAATATTGAAATACTTATTACAATAGTTAAAATTGGAATGGGTTATTTATGGGTTAACTAAAATGATAAGGTTTAAAATTAAACCAAACCATGTGTAAAATATATTGGATGATGTTATCAAAAAATTATTATAACATACCTTCTATAAATTTCTATTTTGGGTATTTTTTATATTTATTTTATTAGAAGTTAATATTTTTAGATATTCCAAAAGAACTCATCCCCACTCTTATAAAATAAGACATATCATTCTCTTCTATTAACAGCTAGTATCCTATATTTTTTATAAAAATATATCAAAAACTCCCCCAAAGATCCCAAACTTCTTTATGTGTGATAAAATTTTAGATAGAATCGAACCAATGATTTATTTTTGTGAAAATATGAATGATATACCCAAAAAAGTGGTATTATTCATCAACAAATGTTTTTGTTTATTTTCATCCTTATTCCTATTTAATAATTTTTATATAAATTTTAATTAATAAAATAATTATCCTAATTATAATTACATGTGTTTATATTATTTTTCCTACCATTACATACTGTAACATCTTTTCAATGTGTAATAAACACACAATTCATTCGTACGGAAGACTTCGGCCTCATAAAATGATGATTGTCGTTTTTTACTTTAACACTTATAATTATAGGAATTATGATGTATATATTTATTTATTGATACATAATATATTTATTATTTATTTATTATTATATTAATTTAAAAAATCATTCATTATCACAATATATTTCAGGTAATTATAATAACATTTATTGGTGATGTATGTACTACTGCCACCTCAAATTGATGATATTCAATCACAATTCACATAAAAGGTATTGATGATGGGTTTATTAAAATTATGTTATATATATATTAAATAATAATTCTACTAGAATGATAATATATATATTTATATATGTATCTTTTACTTTAATTCATTACAATAATAAAATGGAAATAACATTCATGTGTATATATGGCCTACTATATCCATGAATTGTGAAATCCATTTCATATTTATTTTATTTATAAATTATTAATAATTTTTAATAAAAAAATTATATCATGATTAACATTATAGAAATATAAAAAACATGACATAATTATGAGTATCGTGAATAAAAAGTCAAATCATATACGAAAAACTATACGGTAGTTACCCAAAACATAACTTTTCCAGGGAATTGTTAGAAAATTATTAATATAAATTCATAAGTAAATAATATATTCTATTATATATAAAAATACAGTTCTATGGTGAATTTATATTAATAATATTTTATTATATAAGAGTTTCAAATGTATATTATTGAATTATAGACTAAAGGTAATGGATTTTGACTAACTTTTATTTCTTTTGAACACTTGCCTTATACACTCCTGGATTCTTTTGTGTTGTGTATATACATACCATGAATTTATATTATTTGTATTATTCGGAATTTTATGTAATTTTAATACCCATATAATTTTATTTCTTTTTTGGGGCATATGATTAAAATGATTCTGAATTGACATGTGATTATTTTTGAATCTCATTGATTACCAGAATGTTTTCGTTTTAATTCACCATTGTGGAATTTTTATCTTCCACTTGTATGTTTTCTAAAAAAATAAATCTTGTTTTATTTTTTGATATGAAAAATAAATTTTGTTTTTACCCATTATTTACTTTTTATGAATGAGTTTGTAAAAAATATTTTTATTGTTTTCCAAAAAATGCTATGTGTTACATTACCAAAGAAAATGAATGGAATATTTTTAACATATATGTAATGAAAAAAATATCCTACATCAGTAAGACATAATTACTTGAAACATACATCAGAAAACTAATAGTTTATTTTTATATAATATTTTTCTTTAAGTATTATTCAGCATTATAAGAAAATATTTGTTTTCCAAATAAAAATTGATGTTGTTCTTATCATTTATTTTCATCTGCCCACTCAAAATTACCATCCATCTATGATAAAATTATATTAAGGTTTGAATTAATGGGAATATTTTCATTTACAATATATAATTTATTCATATTGAAATAATATATTCACGAAGTAAATATATTTATGAAATATGTTTAATTATTGAGTATATAGTATGATTGCTTGATTTTTTATGAAATCATTTACATTATATGTGTTCTAAGATGATGAATTATTTATGGATATATGTCACACTTATGTACTATGTCTTTTATGTTAATGGTAATACCTACATGACCAACCAATTCATTAGTTAATGATAAATTATATTTGAGCTCAAATAGGGTACACAATATGTCTTCGAAAGCATGAAACCAGAGGGTTCTAAAGAGGGCATCCTATAACAAAAAAAAGATATTACATGGGAGGTAATCATAAACACAACTCATGAAGGTATACTAGAGGTCATACCAAGCTTGAAATATGTACATTGTTAACTATCCCAATCCTAACATACTATGAATATCATTGTGCATTTCATTTACATATGATAATTTCTGCTTATATATATGTCACAAATTCCACTTATTACACTCGTACACTCACATGGGTCAGGTGTTTTGATAATATTGTGATTCATGTCTTATTATGTTCTAATAATTATTTCATCACTCATATATATGATCTTAGATATATAAGAAAAGATCCCAAAATATTATGCTCTTTTTTCCATACTCTTATGATCATGTTATGCTTACGATTCTTCAATGTTTACTCTTACTAATCATATATGACCAAAAATTATAATATATTTGTTTCCCCTAGGATATAATTAATTTGTTTTGGTAGTGTTACAAAAAGAAAATAATTTTTTTAAAAAAAATTATAGATCTTTCACCAGACTATATCTTTTTATTTAATTTATCAAAAGGTAAAAAACTAATAAGGTCTTTGGGAGTGTGTTACTGTAATCAATAATAAATTACAAAAATATTAATTATTTTGAATATATGTTAATATTGGGACTTTATAGTACAGATAAAATGTTATGAAATGTTTTTTAAATTAATCCTTATAAAGATAATTTACCACTTACTCATAGTGTTTTTTCTTTATACAATATGATACTTCACATAAATGATATATTCAGAATCATGATTAATAGGGTGGTTATGATCATGATATAATTAGTTATATTATGTGCTCAATGATATTAAACAATGTGTCAAGGAAGTTATAGGGCACCTTATATTTCAACAATGAATCTGATGTTCAACATGTTAATTTTATGCGGGTTATTTATTTTAATAAATTATTACCCCAATTTATCACCTATTTCATGTACTAGGCACCCAATATATTTTTTACTATATGTTGTTGGTGGTGGTCTACTGAGGCTTTCATAAACTATATTAATCCATCCAATAAATAAAAATTCCCAAAAATTGATTCAAGTTTATTAATAGTCCATTTATGGAGGAGGAGAAGGATTGAGTGGTTGACTAGGATATCATAGAAGGTACAAAAATATAGAATAAGGGACATACTAGTTATGTATTAAATCCATTATTTTTATTTATTCAGTTTATTCTATTATGTTTCTTTGATCGGAAAAGTGGGAAGATTACTGTATGTTTCCACATTGATTTTCATGCCTTAACACATATCATGTATTGTTACTGTATAATTATTTATATATATGTACATTAATTATATTGTCACATGGATGATTATTGATTAATTATTATTTTTTCAATCTGATATATGGTGTATAATTCTCCTATTATACCATCTTCCGTCCCACACTATTAACATGTATCCTCTGGTGTTTGGGGAGGCATGCCTGAGCTAATGTGGTGAGAAATTATGGACATTGGATACATGGTGAGATGGGGATAAATGTTACGAGGTAGTTATATTTAATTGTTTTTTCATTCACCTTAGTATTTTTTGAATTGGAATATTCACATTTAGAAATTTTATAGAGATTATGATTGACACTAGTTTGGTGTCTCGAGAACACTTATTCTGGTAAGATTTCTTGGTTTCTATAGAATGTGAGTTAATATTTTTTTAATTTTTTATAGTTTTATTTTATTTTTACCCATTGTGATGCACATGATTTTGGGATATTTTGATATACAATAAATATCCACCTCCCAGCACATTGGGATGAGGCTAGTGAATTTATTTTTTATGAAATAATGAAATGAGTCATATTTGGGATACATGATTTACCTGAAATATAGACATGATAGTTTGTCTTTTTAGAAATTATAAGGGTATACTTTTTTAACATGTAAAAACATCTAGAAACAAATTTTAATATAAAATTACATGGTTTCATTAAACTAAGATGATCTAACTTTTATACGGCCCCTTTTTATTGTAAGTTATGATATCTATATTTAGATTTGTGATCATGTGGATGATGACATTTTCATCATGCATAGGATGTGTAGTGACCCTAGTATGATTAAAATGGTAAATAGTTTATATGATTCAAACCAATTATGGGTTGGCCTTGTTTGGTTTTGGATGCATGACATATTATTTCACCGAACAGTCTAATGTGATGACACATGGAGACGAAAAGTTATTTTGTTTTGGGAATTTTGTATGCCTTTTGATGCCTTTAAATTTTGAGACCTTAATGATATATATTTTTTAGGATCCCACTTTTTTATGGGAAATATTTACTATCAAATTTTCTCATTGGTGTTCAATGGTTTTCAACTATATGAGAAAATATAATTGATTTTAATATGATGAAGAAGTTATAAAGTAAATGGATCTCAAATAAAGTGAATAATTCTTATAGGATTGAAAATCATATAAATTGTTTTAATACTATGTGTATTATTGGAAATTTATAAGGATTTTTTATGGATTATTTCAATGAAATTGGATACCAATCTTGAATAATTATCCTAGTTACATTGAGGTATGTTTAACTGGTTTAAAGTTCAATTAAATTTCCTTAGTATTGATCGATTTTTTTAAAAAATATTGATGGGTTAATGTTAAAAGGTTCTTTAAAAATAAATAAAATAATATGAATTTAATTATTTCATGCAATATTTTGATATTAGAAGATAACCATGAAACAGATAATATGAAGAGATTTCAAATTATTGTTTGAATGAGGAAGAATCAATAAATATTTTATTATTTCATGAGTGGTTTTTAATTTGATCATGAATTTGTCAATACTAATTACATAAATAGAATTATATTAGTAAAAATTGGAAGGAATGCCTTATATAAAAAATATCACCAACTCACATGCTACTTATGACACTCAACCATGGGAACATGTGAGACCCAAAGAGTCAAATCCACATAATGAAAGAGACATAGTGTTCATGTGGGTGGAAGATGGAATAATTCCAAAAATGGGTGGTTGGGACCATGTATATGGCCAAAAGAGTCCATGGTCGAGGCCACAAAAGTTTTATGCCAGAGGCACCATGGGGAAACCAGTAGACTGTGTGTATCGTGACCTATGTGTGCCTGATGTGCAGTGAATTTGATTACTGACCATAAATCTATATCATAGATACTATCATCAAAATTTAACCGATATACCAAATTAAATTTTCATGTGGGGATTAATTTGGGATGCAATTATAAGTGAACTATTCACCCATATTTAAACTATAGAGAAAAAAATGTTTGACCTTGTGAAATATGAAGACACTATGATACCATATTTTTATCTCATTACTCTAAAAATTTAGGCCAGCATGCTTCAACCTTCCAATGACTAACCACCACCATTGATCAGGCCATGCATCAAGGATCACCACCATTATTCAAAAAAAGAAAAATTTTATGATATGAGTTCATGTATTTTTCTCTTTGATGCTAAAATGAACAATAAATTTAAGAAAAATGAAATTTTGAATGAAAAAACTATCATATAGAATTTAACATGTAAATATAGATTTATAAAATTTTACATTTACATATGCATGAATCATTACATGAAGTTATACAGATGAGGTGTTTTCAAAACATAAGATTCTATGAAATTGAATCAAACACCATAAAATTTTATGTGTTAATAACCCTTGTTTGAATAATTCAAAGATGAGGGTTTTGGGAAATCAAATACATAATATAAATGAAAATAAAACTTTTAGTCATGTCGGTGATGGAAAAAACGATGATTTTGTTATTTACATATATATACATAATCCAGAATGAAAAAAATGTGTGATTCCATTCATGATACATTTGATAGGTATTATTTTTTAACAAACATTATCCCTCATTGTAGTGGTATTTTTAATGATAAGGATGTATGATATATGTGACTCCAAGGATACATGATGATAAACACTCTCCTAAAGCATTCTGGTAATTTGATGTTGAATCACACACCTTTTGTGTGATGTATTAAAAAACATCCATTGTGTGATGTAGGTCTGTAGACATAAGACTGGTGTTTACACACATTCAACATTCTTCATGAAGAATACATTACCACAATCTAGTCCTGAGTATCACACTCCCACAATTTTGTGTGAAGATGTTTTTGAAAAATACATCTAATTGCGTGAATCTCCTAGTACAAGAACAAAATATTTATATCCTTTATATGTCTCTAGTCTACATCAAGAATAATAACTAACTCATAGATAAAATAATAATTATGTGAAAAATTATAAGAACTCACATACATATTTTGGGTAACATTAAATAAATATTATATTCAATATGTGCACAATATTTTCAGGAGATGAAATGGGTTGTGTGTTCATTGAATGATGGTAAAATGAGGAGGAGTTCATAATATTTGGTGGATAAAAAATACAAAGTGTGTGCATATAAATATTTGTCCAAATAAAATGTAAAACATGGATTGATTCACTATTTATAGTATTTATTATTCACAGGTAATAATTGAGATACTGTTTTCCATTATATGAATAAGATAGAATAATAAGGGAATAGAAATAAAATGATATTATGAGGCATGATATGTGAACCCATAAAGATAAGAGAATATAAATTCATAAGATCTTGATTTTTTACTAAAATCTACATGTTTTAGAAGTCCAATGTAATTTATTATAAATATATAATATGATGTGTCTAGTGTTTTTTAAATAATTTTTACAATACTTTCAATTTCACCAAGTGGGGCTGAATATCTCAATTGTTGATATTTTATATCAAAGAAAGAGAAATCGACACTACTACACAATTGCCTATTATTTTTTTGAAGAAGAATACAATGGTAAATCTATTATAAATAATTATTATCATGAAAAAAGAAATTTTAATTATTCTATGATTAGTTAATATTATATTGTTTCAATAATAACAATGGGATTATGATTATAGTCTTTTAGAAGAAGAAGACTCATTGTAGTCTAGTCTGCAATAAAAGAGAATGTGATTTAGAAAAAATTATAAAATATTGAATACATTTGTGTGTCATGGGTTAGTTTTGTAAGAGGAATTGACTAAATAATATGATATATATTTATTATAAATTTTTTAGGAAGAATTCATTGATCATCATCCCACAATACATTCATATTATTTGAAGTAACAAAAGGGAAATAAAATATTTATTTATGTTTGTTTCTTTGTAGACGATGAAGGGTGGACTACGTATTTTTGTTCAAGTAATAATAGTGATGATTAATTTTTTTGTATAATCAATGAATCATAGTGACATCCAAAAGTAGTCTCAATAGGTGGATGAAATTCTTGGTGTTATAGAAAACCTTATCAATAACGTGGATATTGTATTTATAAGTAGCATAAATATCCTTCAAAGAGCTGTAAAATATGATATATCTATTGTATATATTGAATGTCAAGTGAAAGGTTATTTCATTTTTGTTTTTACCACATTCAAAGTATTAATTTCTCCTTTTTGTGTTTATATATATTTTCAAGACCATGCTAATGAATAGCTACACTAATTGAGTAGGTATCCTTGTAAAAATATAATGTGATATTATTTACTACTATAAAATAATTACATGTGATAGGGATAAAAGAATAAAGATCCTAACTAGTCATATACGTAATGTGATAAATGAATTTTAGATGATTAATAATCCGCCAAAACTATGTCTCCCCCTCTAAGTGATATGAATATCCCAAACTGGTACATTTAAGTGGTATCAACGGTCGGGTTTATATATGAGGGATTCTATATAATTAATATATTTTATTTTGAATATTGAATAAAAATTTCTATGTAAAAAATGAAATGAATATTTGATGATGATTTTATTGTTATCTTTAATCAAAAGTCTATTCATACCAAAAAAACCATGATGAATAGGGAAAATGAAGAGACGATACAAATGAGGAAGCCATTTTATCTAAAGAAGATGATGTATTTAGTTTAATAAAAAACCAATCTTTTTATTCATGTATATTATATTTTCATATATTAATATTTCTTAAAATTAAAAAACACTTGGCTAGGGTCAATATTAATATTTTAAAATTTGATACATAGAACACAATTTTATATTCTTGTGAAATATCTTTATTATTTCCCACAATGTTTTTAACCTTTATTACCCCGACATAATACCATTCAACATAACATATAGAAAGGAAAATAAGAAAACTATTATCTCAAATGCCCAATAAGTCTAATACTGGTTGATATCTATTTCTTATCTTAGTAAATAATATGTAAATAAATATTGGTATGTGGTCACGAGAAACATTTGTACCCAAAATATCATAGAACTTAAGCATGGGTCATGGCATAAAATATTATCATTTAAAAATAAATGAATAATAAGATTTCAAATTCATCATAACTTAATCATGAAACATATTTTATTACCATAAATTTGTGTGAAATCATTATAGTTATAAAAAAAATTTCATAAGTCAATGATAATTACCAAGACTCTCGAATTATTCCATATTACATATTTCCACTAATAGGTCAAGAACATCTACTGGCTTCACATACCATATCAAATGTATTAACTTGCTTCCCAAAATATCTCATGAGATTTAATTCAGTACCAATTGAATTTGTGGTTGATAATGGTCTCAACAATCAATTAATTTAAACCATATATATGTGTGACGCAATAACATAAGTTATTCATTGTAACAGAACCCATTAAATTAAATTGGTCTCATAAACATTTCATCATTTCCTAACCTAAGGAAATGTAATGGGATTTCTAAACATAATTACATGTTATACATAAAATAAATCAATGGTGTCAATGTATCATATCCCAAAAAAATAAGTAATCATCAAATAATATTTTATTATAAGAAAATGGTTTTGAATGTTTACTACAAATAATTCTCCATAGAAAATATCATATCCTTTATGAAATCCTTTTTTAAAGAGTATAAATAGAATAATGTAAAAAATATTATTTGAAATTCACCTTTAATATTTTAAATGACTCTTCCAGAAACTAATTCTATATGATGGGTTATTTTTTCGTATTCCATATAAGTTAAAGCCCAATCATTTTGAATTTATTTTTGGAAAATTCATAAAAAAAGTTTTATGGAAAATGATTGAAGTATTAGTTTCAAAGAATTTTTTAAAAAGTTTGAAATTCTTGAATTTTTTTTAAGAAAATCAGGAGGATAATACTAAATAAAATTTGGGATTTTTTTAGAAAACATTGACATAGGAGAGAAATATTCTGTAATGTTGACATAAAATAAAATAATCTGGAATATTGATGAAATTTTTAAATAAACACTTACAACATTTTAATCTGTATATTTGTTTGCCTCAATAAATAATAACATTTATATTAAAATTTTATTTCCATATTTTTTAGGGTAATAATCATAAAATTAATTCCTGGTTAATATATATATAATTATCATGAAATCATTAGGGTAAATGGATTATGTCACATGGAAATAAATTTGAGACAAAAATTCTGTACCATAAGTGTTGAATTCATTCTTATGCATTCAAAACTCATATATAATATATATAAGTTTATTAAAAATAAAAAATGAAACTAAATTGTTATATATAATATCATATATGATTTACTTTTGACTTTATATTATTCATTTATTAACAATTCAAAGATAAATTACGTTTCAGGTAATAACTGCATTGTTTTTCCTACATAGATTGCAATGTTATTCTTGTTATTATCAATTAGATCATGATTTAATCATATACATAATAATTACCATGAAGTAATTATGATGTATAATCATCAATTATATATTTTTTGTGGTTAATTATATTTAGTGTTAGAAAATAAAATACATCGTTCATGGATATGGTAGGTCGTATGTACGCATGAACTTTGTTTTAATTTTATTTTCATGTTAACTAAAAGGAAATTATATGATATATTATAAATATATAATAATTTATATTAAATATATATATTATAAGTATATTAAAATAATTTTTAATATATTCCATGTATTGTGTGAATGGATACCATTGCTTCGTGAGATGGTAGTTCACCGTATAGAAGAACAGTGTTACCGTATTACCTCAAAAGGGAAAGCATGCCTGTATTTATTATAAATAAATATCAAAATAATAATTTCATAATAAAAATAATATATATCATATTTAAAAAATAAATCTACCAATATTAAAACCAAACAATGGTGGTAATGGAAGAACGAACGACATATGTTCATGAGGCGGTAGTCCACAGTACACACAAATTATTATTGTATATCACATTTAATAGACATGTGTGACATTGTAGATCATACCATTAATATAAAAACATTTCAATATATTCAAAATACATAGGTTTTTATATAAAAATTAATCAATATTATGATTTAGTGGTAAATAAATAAGTAAAACAAAAAACGTTTGATGACCATTACATCTACTTTGGCAATCTTCTTTTGATTTGAAGAAAAGGAATTCATTCGTAACATTTAGGGATAAACAAAAGATTATAGGATAATTTTATGGATGTTTTGAGGATATATCAATATAATATTGTCTAAAATAATGTTTTTGAATTATTATTTATATGGAATAAGAAGTTCTATTTTATAATATATGGGAGGGGTACAAATGAAATTTCACAAAATATTAATTTTTTATAAATTGTTTATCACTGCAAATGCATCTGAATGGAAATTTAATCTCATAAAATAATATGTAAGGATATAACCTCATATAAATATATATTTTTCTATCTTTCAATTTTATTTTATACCTTAATAGTTTTATTAACCCTTATTTACTCTGTTTTAATTTTAACTATGGTACCAACTTTTTCAATATTAACTTTTTAAATTTTTTTTCATATAAAGTGTTTATTTGACCATAAATGATAAACACATGGTATTTTAGACTATAATTTATTCAAAATTTCTTCATTTAGTTTTTTTATTTTTATATAACTTAGAAAAATATTATTTTCATTAAATATCATAAGTGTTAATTTTGACAATATTCATTCCTTTGATATTACGAAAGTCAATAAAATAAGATATATTCGAAAAAAATTATTAACCCCTAATATATCATAATAATTTAAGAAATTTTTTAATCTCCTTAATTTATTTAAATTCAATTATTTTAAAATATTAAATATCTTTTAATTTAGTTTTTTGTATTTATTGAATTATTACTCCATCATTATTGTGTAATTATTTATTATAATTATGTCATTAGAAAAAATTTAAAATAAATACATATAATTTATATAAAAATTTTATATTTTATTATAATGTATATATTCTAGAAAATATTCTATTTAACCCCATATTAAATATATTATACTCTTTAATAATAAGTGTGTCACATTTTATAACTCCATTTAATTTTAGTAATATTGATGCAATTTTCATAAAACAGTTTCCATTAATAAATAAATTTC
This sequence comes from Viscum album, assembly GCA_963277665.1. NCBI lineage: Eukaryota > Viridiplantae > Streptophyta > Magnoliopsida > Santalales > Viscaceae > Viscum > Viscum album. Next base: position 1,251,038,182 of record OY728157.1, on the reverse strand, counting down.
AATCCTTAGGTATTTATCCATGATTTAAAATATTATATTTAATTTTTTTCATGTTTTAAGGTTTTTTTATAGTCGATATCACATTAATTTTAATCTACATTACACAATTTTACACATTTTTTTGGTTACACAAAGTAGAATTATTATTATACATATTGGAAAAAAACCAAGGAGACCGAATTACTAATTTTGTTAAATCATATTCAAAATATGTAAACCAATTTTAATATTAAAACATGTAATGCCACAACAAGAGAAACCTAGAGTCGGTGCATTATTACGTATCATTGGAATGATCACAAAAGATCATGCCTCAAAGGACCAATTAGTTTAGTACCCTTGGATGTACTAGATACATTCATAAGATTTACATTACATCAAAAAATTGAAAACTAATACAACATTGTTTCCATAGACAACACTCAGATCCCATAGGCTATCCCTACTGGTCAGTCATAATATACTTATTCTCATCCTGGGAAAAATACAACATAGAATGGGGGAGGGAAGATGCTCAGTAATGATAACAGTAAAGAGGAAATTTTCATAAATAAGAATAAACATTTAAGGCAATTTATAAGACTAATAAAAAAGCCTTTTAAACTTGAAATTCAGCATAATATTCCAAAGATAAAATCAAATAATTCCATTTACATAGTCACATGGATATTCTACTAGTATAATAATAACATGAAATATCAATAGACACTTTCATAATGAAGTAATTTATAATGCAAGACATTCATAACCACATATTCAAGGCCTTATGTCGAGACTACAAATAACATTTTTTCAAGGCCTTGTGAAAAGAATCTAGTTTGTCTCATGAGACTTACCAATACATCAAAGAGCTATAGCAGGATCCACCCGTCACTTACTAAGTTCAATGAAATCCTCATATGAAATGGTTGAAACATAATCTGAACATTCTTATTAAAACTAGAATGCGAAATGCCAATATTTTAATCATAAAACATGAATGGTATAAAAATATAACATCCATAGTCAAACAAAAATCATTCAATACAATATGGAAGATTATATTATAATAGATCAACCTCAATAGAGAATGATTAATGATATTGACATAGATGAAAATAATCATTATAACTATTTTAGATAAATGTCTCTGTTTTTCTTGAAAAAATTTAAAAGTCTCACTACTTCTCATGAATCCATTTAAAATAGATTTTGTTATCAAAGTGTCCCATACAACATTGAAACATTTAAAAGGAATTTTAATTTTAAAAAATTAATGTCCATATAAATTAATCCTTAAAAACATTTTTAAAACATGTACATTAATGTGAATGATTTAGAATAATAAATCATTAAAACATTTTAAAATAATATTTCAGTTAGAGTTCCTAACCAAAATAAACACACTTGAATACAAATAACTGAGGAAATAAAAACATTATAATATCATTAGAATAAATGGATTCATGATATTATATGTCATAGTAAATTATATAGACCATATAAAAGTGAATTTGAGTATAACAACAAAAGAAGTATCAATTTAATGTAAATTGAGATGAAATATATTATAAAGATTGTATCCTTAGTTTAAGGATAAATCAATGACATAATTATTTTTGAAACATATAAATACACTCAATATGAATGGATATTTAGTCTAAATCAATCATAGGACATCCACACATGTTCTTGTAAATAACAACACCAATGAATTGGTTGTTTAACTCAATGAATGGAGATTGCGTTAAAATTACTCGTATCAAGTTCATATCGATGACATGAGAATTTATCAATGAAATAATTATGTGTCTCAAAAGAATATCAACAGAAAGGGGAGAGGAAATTACTACACAAATAATAAATAGATATTCAACACATAATCAAGGAGTAAAATAATAAATGAAGTGTGCGTAATGCCAAATGAGTGAAAATTGAAATTTGAAATTCCCTTACCGATTTGGTAACTTATGAAACATATATCCTATGAAAGAAGGATAATAAAATTATGATGTAAATTCTGATACATTAAATTATATTATACAATGAATACAATCATGGACAGTATATATTCCACACAAAACGAAATAGTGTCCAATATAGCATAATTCACACATGAATAAAAAGTGAGATGAAAAAACCTCACATCGTTGTGATCAATCGAGTCATATGACCAAAAGTTAATAACTAGAAAATTAATCATTGAATTCCATGAATATAAAGAAAATCAATATAATATATATGAAATGGCAGTACACAATACACCACATGAAATAAATACATGGAGAACAATGGAAATCTCAAAGAATTAAAAGTGATATAATAAACCCCTTAAATTGTACATTTCCTTGGTCGAGGGTAGGATAACCACTGGTATAATGGTGATGTAAATGTTATTAAATTATTAAATAATCATATACATTAATATGATATCATATATAACCTTTTAATATTTCTTTTTTAATATTATTTTAGTATTATCGTCGTTTCAGGTGTTTACTGATTCATTTTCCATTATATGATTTGTTTCGTAAGTAGTTTCTTTCTTGAATAGGATGTATACTATTTAAATTCAGAATGATATTAAATAATGAAAAAAAATTAATCATATAATGAAAATTATTCTTGAATGTATTATGATGGGGAAGGAATCTCATCACGTTCGTGGAGACGGTAATCCGTTCATACGCATGAGTGACAACATCATTCTTTTCATATTAAAATAATATATAATTGGATGGTATATCATATATACATAATAATTATCATGATATATTTACTATTAAAAAAATTAGACATTATTATTATCCCCATCCTAATAATAATGTATTGAATAACAATTACACCATGACATGGAGACAGAAATTCGTACGTACAGACGTATAATGACATTTCATTCAAAGGATGGAAAAAATAATTAATATGGTTATAGCATATTTATAATAACATCAGAGTATATAGAATATACTAGAGTTATTATTTAATACTATAAACAATAAAGAAAGTGGAAGTGGAAGTGGAAGAATAAAGGAACCTGAAAGTGATGATGAAATATTTACCTCTTCTTTGGGTTTTTCCTTTTGATTTGATCCAAAGGGATCCTTAGGTAGTCTTTATGATTAATGGAAGGCCTCTAGGATGAAGGGGGGGGGGGATGTTGAGAGGGTATTTTTGAAGAGGTTGGCTGATCCAAAAGGCTTTGAAGGTATGAATTTTACGGAAGGGTGAGTGCCCTTTTATGAGAGGGGTGAGGGTAACCTTAAGAAAAGATAGAAATATTATTTTATAATAAAATAATTTTTGGGCTCTAATGGCTCCAAAATGAATTATTTGAAGGCTAAGGTGGGTATTGGTCTAACACCTCTCAAAAAATAGTTTTTATACTGGTTTAGGTCACTATATTAACTTTTTCTTTTAAATTTAACTCTTAGTTAAATAGTTTGACATTTACTATGTCTCTTTGTATTTTTATATTATATGATTAAAAACTTACTATATACTTGAAATAGAACACAAAGTTGTTAATTAATGATAAAACTATCATTATATAATTCTTTTTTCTGATCCTTATATTTTTTGGAATAGAATATCACATAATAATTTAATATTTATTTTAAAAACACTTTTATGTCAATTTTGACACTATTTGGTATTTTGTTTTTTTTAATCCATAACAGCAGAATTAAATTGAAACAAAATTCATCAAACCAACTAGAAATTTTCATATTAACCTAAAAAATTAGTGGAATTCATAAAAAGTCTAAAATTACATTTATTTTGATATTTTTAATAAAAAATATTTTAATATTTCATTAATTAGTAAATTACTAAATTATCATTGTGTGATAAATAAATTAAATTATTTAATGTCTAAAATACATAAATAAAATACCGTTATCTATGAAATCTTTTTATCATTAAAATGATTATTTATAAAGGAATTTATCTTATGTATAACCCTATATTAACAATGTATTAGTTATTAATCATTGAATTTAACAATTTTACCTCTTCTTTTAAATAAATAATAATAAATGTCCATATATAATCCATGTGGACCAAAAGGGTTATTTTTTTTCCTAAGGATGTTTTTGGTCTACTTACTTTAATCCAATAGAATTAGGAAATGTGTTAGGGTAATAATATTATCATTCATTCCCTTAATTACCCTATTTACTTGTAACCATTGTAAATAAAATTCAAAAGTAACTATTCAAAAAAATTACTTTTATCTAATTAAACCAAATTTTACTTATATATGTCATTTGTGTCTCTCGGATTTTTTAGAATTCAATTCATAGAAGCAGTAAAATAGTGTTTTATTTAAATTTGCAAATACTCTTAGGATGTGGCTAAAAGTCGGTCAAAATATTGAATAAATTTTTTATATATCCAAAATTGTTACAAACTTACTCCAATGAATAAAAATAAACGTATATAGGTTTTATGTATCTATTTTGACCTAATATATATATAATTAAATAATTATAGAAATGATAATTCGGTTTTAAACTATAACTTAGCGTTTTCACTATTCATAAAAATTGAATGTATTCAAAAAAATACCAAAAAATCACCCTAAGGTAACTTCGATATTCCAAATCCAAAAATGAAGTCCATTTTGAATTAGAAAATTTATTAAATTTCAAAAAAGGGTATTAATATTCATAACGGTTAGTTCTATTGGTCGCAGTGTGTTAGAATGTCAAAGTTGCGTAGAATGCAAGCTATTACATTATTCAAAGGGAAAAGTATCGTGGATTCATGGGGTGTTACAGTCTTCCCCCCTTTTGGCAATTTCATCCATGCAATTTTTAAAATTTGGCTTGGGAACATAATTGAATGTCCCACATCAGAAAAAGAGTCTATAAAACTATCACTTTAAAAGAAAGAAATAGAAGTACAAAAGTCTATGGAGATAACCCATACTAGGATTCCATATAGAAAAACATGGATATGGATGATAAACTAAGTGTCAATTTATGATGGAGAGGGATAGAAAACATGATTAGGATAATGTTAACAATAAGAAAACCACAAACTTGTGATGGGACACACATTCATTAGTTTCCAAGTAGGAAAAGTAAACGGACAACGTTTTTTTTTTGTTTTATGATTCAATTCCTAATGATATGGAATTTATATTTGAGATTGACTAAGAACATAAAGGTATTTACTTACTTTTTATGTAGAGTTTCATTATTTTTTAATATTCTGCTGTTAACTCATTTTTTGAAAAAATGAGTATTCAAGATGACTTGGTCACACCAGAAGAGCTAGAATCAATAAATAAAGAATCACAAGATCCAGAAAGGATAAACTCTAAATTTACCATGTCTTTAGATATTAATGAAAACCAAAATGGATATTACAAGATCAGATGATCCCCCAAAAGGATATTCCTTTAGAGAAAGAATCACTAATCTTAATTTCTAAAATGAAACCAACAGTACCCTAATGTTAAATATATACTATTCAATAAAAAATTGTCCTTAAAATCCTTCAATATAATCCAAACTACTCTTGAAACACATAACATAGAAGGATTTGGATATGTTGTCTTCCACATTAAATTTTATTTCAAATTGACATTGACTACTGTTAATGTCACATACTTAAAATTAATTAACCTAATCACATATTCTATTTTATAGATTAATAATTTCCATAAATAACCCAAATCACTATAAATCCACAATGAAAACATAGATAATAATCCACCATTACTCATCAAATGAAATCCAATAGTATTTTATTTTCTGTAGGCATATAGTGTTCCCAATAGAGAAAACGTCTTCCAAAATAACATTTATCAATTAACCAAAAAATCATTTTCCTATACTAAGGGTATTCATTTAATAAGACATAACATCCCAAATTAACTTATTATTGATCAATAAAATCATTTAACTAAAAATAATTAGTCATAATAACCAGGGACTTCACGTAGTCTAGTGGTTGGCAGTAAATCCCAATCACACTATAATTGTCACTTCGATTCTCACAGCTTTGTCCAACGCGGCAGGTTGTCACACGGTATGTGTGTTGTACTTTATCAAAAAATATATTTTATAAAATTAACAAAATGAGATAAATTACTCAAAATAACCATAACATAATTTAACCATAAATGTTATCTCATACCTTGCATTTTTATCCCAAAATATAATAACTTGTAATTTACTCATACCAAATGATCATATAAAACCAAATTGTTATTTATAAATATATACTCAAGAGAAAAGAAAAATCTTCCTCAAATATCATTTTTACATTACAATATTCAGGGTAACAAATACAACAGAAAAATATCCCAATGTAATCCCATCAACAAGGAGCACTAATACTTTTAAACATCTCTCCAACCAGTTATTTCCACCTAGATTCTTCTTTGACCAAGAAAATATGCTATAGAATAGGGAATTCACTCATGTAATGGACAAGTCCCCTACATTTATGGAAAATGACTGTAAATGGTTTATTGGGACCGTTTTTATTTTCTACATTAGTAATCATCAATTTTCCTCAGCATTTCCTTACATTATGTCCTTCTTTTCCACACATAAAGAATATTTTTGTTCTATTGAGACACTTTCCTAGGTGTCTCATTCAACATTTCTTGCATGATGGAAATTTGGGATTATTTTCTCCATGGTCTCCACTACTATAGCTCTTATCATTAATCACTTTTCCCTTCTTTGTTGATTCCGGGAGTTGGTTAATATATATTTTGTTGATCATATTTTTGGGAAACTAATTTGTAATGAACAGGATATCTTTTATGCCTATCAAAAATCCTTTTTGTTTCTAATTTTCACCACCGTTCCTACCTTGTATATCATGCTCAATGTTACTATGACTTCCTTGGAATCCATCCATCGACAAAAATGAGAAAGCATTATGTGAGTAACAGTAGTCATCAAATCATTTATAGAATTTCATGACACCATATATACTATTTGAAACACCTTAAGATTAACCAAGGTCATTTATTCTCATGTTATATTAAAATCCTTCAAATCAGTTTGTAAAGAAAACTTAAATTATCAAAAGAATAGCTCTCGAGTGTTTTTTAACAAAGATTTTCTCAAGGCCCATTGTCATGCACCAGTTCTCATTCGAGTCTAGCTCAAATATGTGATTTTAGGTTTTACCCCTAGGTATATCTGTGCCAGAGCCTCCTCTACCTGCTCGTATCCAGATAGGGATGTATTGCGTGGAAAACTCACAAAATATCCACAATACAAAAATTTTAGGAATTTATTCTATACTAATCCTCAGTTTTTATCTCATGGATATGTGCTCTATTCAGAGTTGATCTAAATCTAGTTTTCAAGGATTGTACTAAACCTCTCTCTGATAACAATTGTAACACCCCGACCCCAAAAACCTAGAGTCGGTGCATTATTATGTATCATTGTCATGATCACAAAAGATCAAGTCTCGAATGACCAATTATTTTTATACCCTTGGATATACTAGATACATTCATGATGTTTACATTACATCATAAAATGGAAAACAACAACAACATTGTTTTCATAGAAAACACATAGATCCCATATACTATCCTTGTTGGTCCATCATAATATACTTCTTAGCATCCTGTGGAAATTAAAACATAGAAAGGGGTGAGCTCAGATAATCAGTAATGATATAAATATAGATGAAACATTCATAAATAAGCAAAAACATGTAAGACAATGTATAAGACTTTTACAAAATCCTTTTAAACTTGAACTTCAACATAATATGGAAAATATAAAATAAAATAATTCCATTTACATAGTCACATGGATATTCTAATAGTCCAATAATCAAAAGCAATATCAATATCCACTTTCATAATGATCGAATGCGTAATGAAAGAATTTCATATCCACATAGTCAAGGCCCTGTTCCAAGATTACAAATAAGATTTTCTCAAGGCCTTGTGCTAAGATTCTAGTTTTTCTCATGAGGCCTACCGATGCATCGATGAACTATAGTGGGCTACACCCGTCACATTCTAACTCAAATGCATTCCTCATATGAATAGTTTGAATCATAATATGAACATTCATATTTAAAATAGCATATGAAATGTCAAAAATTTAACCACAACCCATGAATAGTATAAAAATAGCACATCCACAGTCAAATATAACTCATTCAATACAATATGGTTGATCGTATTATAATTTATCATCCTCAATAAGAAATGATGAATTATTTTTACATAGATGAAAATAATCACCAAAACTATTTGAGAGAAAAATATCCCCCATTTTCTTAAAACATTTAAAAGTATCAATACTTATTAAAAAGCTGTTTAAAATAGAATTTTCAATCAAAGTTTACCATACCCCTTTGAAACTTTTAAAATGAATTTTAATTTTAAAACATTAATGTCCATATAAATAAATCCTTAAACCAATTTTTATAACATGGACATTAATGTGAATGATTTAGAATAATAAATCATTAAAACATTTAAAAATGATATTTTAGTTAGAGTTCCTAACCAAAAGAGAGACACTTGAATACAAATAATTGAGGAAATAAAAACAACATAATATCATGAGAATGAAGGGATTCATTGAATTCTATGTCAATGTACAGTATATAAACCATATAAAAGTAAATTGGTGTATACCAACAAAGAAGTCTCAATTGAATATAAATTGAGACAAAATATCTTATAAAGAATGTATCTTTAGATTAAGGACAAATCCACAACATAATTAGGGGTGAAAAATATGAATATAGTAAATATTATTGGATATTCTGTGTAAATAAATCAGAGGCCATTCACACATATTCTTGTAAATAACAACACCAATGAACCTAATGTTTAACTCAAAAAATGGAGATTGAGTTAAAATTACTCTTATCAAGGTCATATCGATGACCTGAGAACTTTTCAATGGATTGATTATGTGTCTCAAATGTATATCCATAGAATGGGGAGTGGAAATTAGTAAACATATAATAAAAATATATTCCCCACATAATCATAGAGTAAAATAATCAATGATGTATGCATAATGCCGAATGAGTGGAAATAGAAATTTGAAATTTCCTTACCGATTTGGTAACTTATGAAACATAAATATCATGAAAGAAGGTTCATAAAACGATGATGTAAATTCCATTACATAAAATTATATTATACAATTAATACAATCATTGACAGTACATATGCCACACAAAAGGGAATAGTGGACAATATAGCATGATTCTCACATAACGTGAGATGAAAAAAAACCATACATCGTTGGGATCAATCGAGTCATCCGAAAAAAAGCTAATAACCACCAAATGAATCATATAATACCATGAATATAAAAAAATCATGATAATATATATCACATTGAAGTACACAATACAACACATGCAATAAATAAGTGGCGAACAATGGAAATCTCACAGAATTTAAAGTGACATAACAAACCCCTTACATTGTACATTTTTGTGGTCAGGGGTAGGTTAAAATCATATATAATGGTAAATTAGTTGTTATTAAATTATTAATAAATCATATACATTAATCTGATATCATATACGATCATTTAATACTGCTTTGTTAATAATATTTTAGTATTAACGTCGTTTTGGGTGTTAAGAGATTCGTTTTGCTTTATAAGCATTGTTTAATAAGTAGTGTTTCTTATGAATAGGATGTATATTATTCATAATGAGAATGAAATTAATCCTTTATACATTATTTTTAATCGTCTGATAAAAATTAGTCTTGAATAAATTATGATGGGGAATGAATCTCATCGCGTTCGTGGAGACGGTAATCCGTACATATGCATGAGGGACAATATCATTCTTTTGATATTAAAATTATATATAATTGGATGGTATATAATATATAAAGAATCATTATCATGTTATATTTATTATTTACATCAATTACACATCATTATTATACCTATCCAAATAAAAATGTATTGAATAACAATTACGCCACAACATGGAGACGGTAAGCCGTACGTACAGACATATGGTGACATGTCATTTAATGGATTGACAGAATAATCAATATGTTTGTAAAAATTTTATAATAAAATTACTGTATATAGAATATAAAGGAGTTTTTATTTTATAATTGAAACAAAAAAAATGAGGTAGTGGAAGAAGAAAGGAAATTGAAAGTGGTGATGAAATATTTACCTCTTCTTCGGGTTCTTCCTTTGGATTTGATAAAAAGGGCTCCTTAAGTAGGATTTATGACTAAATTAAGGCCTCTAAGATAAAAGGAGGATAGTTTATAGGGTATTAGGGCAGATTTTTGCAGAGCCAAAAGGATTTGAAGGTGTGAATTTGAGGGATGGGGGGTGCCCTTTTATAAGAGGGGTGAAAGGAAATATAGAAAATGCTAGAAATATTATTTTATAATAAAATAATTTTCAGTTTCTAATTTCTCAAAAATGAATTATTTAAAGGATAAGATGGGGATGGTTCGAGAACCACTCAACCAATAGGATTTAGAAAGGTTTGTGTCACTATATTAACCATTTGTTTTATATTTAACTGAAAGTTAAATAGTTTGACATTTACCATGTCTCTTTGTATTTTTATATTATATGGTTAATAAAAAAACTATATACATCCACGAGAACCCCAAGTGGTTCATTAATGATACTATTATCATTATATATGTCCTTTTGCCGAATAATATATTTATAGAAATAAAATATCAATTAATAATATAAAATTTGTTTTCGAAACTCATTTATGTCAATTTTGACACTATTTGGAATTTTATTTTTGGTAAATTCATAACAGTATTATTAATTCAAAATAAATTAATCTAAACAACCCAAACATGTCATATTATCCAATAAATTTAGATTAATTTATAAAAAGTATCAAATTTCATTTATTTGGATATTTATAATATTAATTATTTGAATATTTCATTAATTATGTAATTTCTACATATTCATTGTTTCATAAATAAATTAAATTATTTAATTTATAAAAAATATAAATAAAATACCATTATATATGAAATCCTTTTATCTTTTTAGTTAATATTTATATTCGAATTTATTTTATGTATAACCCTATCATAAATTTTTTTACTTATTAATCTTTGATTTTAACTCTTTTAACTCTTCTTTGAATTAAATAATAATAAATGTCCTAGTCTATTCCATGTGGACCAAAGAGGTTCATATTTAATTTCTATGGTTGTTTTTGGTTGAATTATAATTATCTAATTTAATTAGGACATGTTTTAGGGTAATAATAATATCATTTTTACCCTTAATTACCCTATTTACTTCAAACCGTCGTAAATAAAAGTCAAAAGTTACTATTCAACAAAAATTATTTTTATTTTATTGAACAAAATTTTTCTTATTGATATCAACAATGTCTCTCAGATTTTAAAAATTCAATTCAAAAAATTCGTAAAATTATGTTTTATTCAAATTTGCAAATTCTCTTAGGAGGTGGGTAAGAGACGGTTAAAAAATTCAATAAAATATTTATTTATCTAAAATTATTATAACCTAACTTCAATGAATTAAATTGAAATTATATAGGTATTATGTATCTATTTTGACAAAAATAAATTAAAATAACTATTTAAAGAAAAAATAGGATTTAAACTATAACTTAGTGTTTTTAACTATTCATCAAAAATGGAATGATTTTAGAAAAATACAAAAAATTCCCCCTAAGCTAATTTTGATATTCCAAATCCCTAAATGAAGTCCATTTTGAATGATAAAATTTATAAAATTTTAAAATTTCGATATTACTTTTCATAATGGTTCGTTTAATTGGTCACGGTGTGTTAGAATCTTGATGTTGTATATAATGCAACCTATTACATTATTCAAAGGGAAACATACCATTGATGCTTTGGGTGTTACAAAACTCATTAGTGGCTAGAATAAATTATAATTATTCTCGTGGATGAAATGAGAAAACACGTTTTTAAAGTGAATATATTCACAATATTATAATGTTTTTTCCAAATAAAATGTGAAATTTAATACAATGATAGGATTTGTATTAAATTATATCAAAATGATCTAATAATAATTTGCTACCAATGAAAAATATAATTTATTAATATAAATTATTTAGATATAAAACTATTTTCAATTAAATCTCATTATTTTCTACTATTAATAAAAACATGAAACTTATAAAAAAATTAGGAAAATTCAAAAAAAAATGATATCACAAATTTAAAAAGTTTCATAATTTTGTTTTAAAACAATGGCACCAAAAAATTGTGATAAAATTGTTCTTCAAAAAATACCTATTTTTATAAAAACAACATGACTTTTTCTATATTGTTTCTAGAAAAAAAAGGTTGAATGTTAAAAATTATATGGAATATATATTTCATTAATATAATACATGAAATGAAATGATTTTTTATTGGTATAAATCAACATTTTTCAACTTTAAATAGTTTCTCATGAACAAATTTAATATTTTATAAATAGTATTTTATTGTAATCTATAATTAATTTGTCTCCAAATTAATAATTATATTTACATTTATAAACCATGTATTTATAATTCTATTAATTCTATTCATACCTTTCATTTTAACGTCTATGTTATTATTGTATGGTTTAAATAACAACAACAACAAAATTATGTTTCATTGAAAATCATTGTTGCGTGTTACACATGCTAAGACAATGTTGATTATAACTCATGAAATTATAGAACCAAAAGTATTTGAAATATTTATTTCAAAAAAATATCATTCTGTTACATTCTAACCACCTTAAAATGATATTCTCGATAAAAAATTTTTGTTGTAATGAAATTTTTAATAAATGAATGTAACATTAATAGAAAATGACATTGTAATAATGAATACAGAAACATTATTTTACAATTGATAGTTGGAAACATAAGAATGGCCAATCATAATTAATATATGGTATTCTATATAAGATCACATAGCTGGAAACAAAAAACCTGGGAATATATGATTGAACTAACTATCTTGTTCTGATGGAGTGTGATGTATAACATCTTAAAGATAATTTCACTAACCACAAAAACATTGGGAAAAGTAAGAATATAAAATTTCATTTATATCAAAAAATGAGGATAATTTGATAACATTTTATTTAATATTTCTTTGGTAATACATATATACATTTTTTTGTAATAAATTATATATAATTCTAATTTTATTCTTTGATCAATTCATTATCTTGCTCTCAGAAATTATGACGTTAAAATTTAATTATTAAATCACTAGTGGATATTAAGATCAATAATGGGATGATAATTAATTCCTTGTTTCACTTGTTATACTCAAAACAAAATAGTAACCACATTTCATTCAATATGGATATATCTCATTATTTTGAAATAATAATTTCCAAACACTTATTCAATGTTAAAGATGACCATTTTTCTAAAAGTTTAACTTTACAACACTTTAATCATTCAAAATTTATATTAAAAAAGATACTAAATTTAACAAAATCAAAATATCATTAATCCATTAAAAACATGATTTAGCTCTAAACTATGACATGCCAAACATGTGAAGACCATTATCATGTATATTCATGAAATATGGTAGTAACTAGAATTACTATTAAACCATAGTGAAAACATAATTTCTTTTAAAAACTAACTCCTCCCTCATATAATAAATCTAAACACTCTATGAACTCAATCCATGATGTCATAAACCATCTTATTACCTTATCAGTCAAGATTAAATAATTAAAATCCCATTTATTTTATCACAATAAAACATTTATTTATTTCATTATCTTGATTGCGTGAAAATATTATGGTTTATACATCCCTTAAATTGTGTTTTCCAAAATATCAATAGACAACCTAAATAACATTTCATCATTTCCAATACCATTCTAAATTTGATATCAAATCCTTAAGGATAAATATAGTTGGCCAATACATATATATTTCATTATTCCAAAACACCATAAAATATCTTGTAAAACATTATTCTTAAATTTAATTAGATAAACATACTTTCATTTCATTACGTAGTTTTCATACTCTACATTACCTATATTGTTTGAATGATATTTACCATTTTATTATTGATTAATTGGTTTTTATATCAATCATAATTGTTAACACTTGGATTTGGCAACTGATTAAATTATTGAACATTTTCCATGAACATGAGTAATTGAAGTCTGGGGGTTCATTCTGTGTAGCCTTTCCTTTATTCACACAATCCACTAACATCTTCCCATTACATTGACATTCTATTTTCCGAAAAACTACCTTTACACACATGAAATATCTTCCAATATCCTTATGATAATATCCACCATGCTTCTTTATACTCACAGACCATAATTTACAACTCATATTATTTTACAAATATATATATATATATATTTCTTTTAACACCATATTATTTTTCTTTTCAAAACCATGAGATTGATATCTAAATCCCAATACTATATTCTAATTTATAGGACATCAGAATATTTATTCATAGCTACTGAATCCCTAATTCGCAAGTTCCCTTTGGAGAATTGTTTATATGATGCTAAAAATTTGTCATTCTTAATATGAGGATACATGATTATTGAACAAGCATACCTCAAGTGTCTACTAAAATTTACTTCATAGGATACAATAGATTCATTATTATATTTCTTTAACTCAAGGAATTAATTCCCCATTTTCATATGAAGTATATGAGAAAATTAAATATTGAAAATTATGATCTTGAACCCATCTCATTCCATGGATCAAATATCATCTAATTTCCTCATATTCTTGATAAGATTTTACAATTATTATGCCTCAACTTTAAAATGATTGAAAACTAAAATGACTTTCTCATGTTCCTAACATTTGATAACAAAAAATATATTTTCAGTGGTCTTATTCCTTTTATCATCCAATTTTAGATTAGAGAACCTACTGAATTAGGGTGGACACTACCTCATGGAGGAATCTGTATAATATCTGTCCTTCCTTTTCTCATTTGAATGTCCAACATGATTCATTTTTTGAAACAAATTTTTGTTAATTGAACCCTGATTTTTAATTCATAATTCCATAAAAATTGCATTCTCATAAATATAATTGTTAAATTTTCCATCAGATTCATCATTAATGATATTCCATTGGGATAAAACCATTGAAAAAAATGTAATAGTGTGAGAAATAATAATCAAAGTGGTAGAACCTCGTAATTATGGGGAATTACCAATAAAATGTCAATATCTGATACATTAGGTTCAATAATAGGTTATTCCTGATCATTATGGAAACTTTTGAATTATAATATTTACATATACTTGTTGTTATGAATCGTTCTATGGTTTCCTCATACTTGTTTCTAAATAGAACTAAACCTTTACTCTACCACCAACTACAATGACATAGGATTAAATATATGACATTACATATATTAAAATTAATATTTATTAATTAAAAAAACAATCCCAAAAAACAAAATATATTAGTTCCATTGGAATTATGGATCATAAACATCACGAATGGTGAATGATCTTCATTGTTTCGCACAATGATATTCTGCTTTAGCACCCCCTATGTAACACCTTTCTTCATAATATGTTTAATGGATTAAAAAAGGGTGATCTAAAATTCACCATAAGGGTAAACAAGGATGATATAGATTAATTATAATATTGGAGCATAAGATAAGAAATATTTTTTTGTGCTCATGAGAGAATTTAACACTGAGCTTGGTGTGGGTTATAAACATGAGTCATGGTATAAAAAACTAACACTTCAAAAGGAATCAATCACAATAGTGTGACATAATGTTTACTCTTTCATAAAGTACAATTTTATATCATAAATATTTGTGGAATAACCATAGTTATATAAACCCATTTCACATGTAAATAATAACTACTAAAATTATCAAATCATGCCTTACCACCTGTTTCCCCTAATATATCAAGTACATTAACTAGTTTCCCATCATTGAACAAGATAATTGACTTGTTACCCCTAAATATATTATGTGTAAAATATCATTACCCAATTCTTTAGAGTGATATCTATAGGTACCTCCAATCATATAATGAAAACCATACGTATTTGTTTCTAAAATTACAAAAAGTATTCATAATAAATGAACCCATTAATAGAAATAGTCTTCATAAACATTTCATCATATGATAACACATATACAATTAATGGGATTCATAAATATCTTGAAATATTATAAATAAACCACATTAATTTTATCTTTGTATCATTTTCCTGGAAGAACATATTATATAATTAAAAAAATTAAAATGAAAATGGTTTTCAAAATTACCTGAAATAATTCTGATGGAATATATACATTTCTTAATAAAAGTATTTTTTTAAATGAGTTGTGTAATTATATTAGAAAAAAATTAATTCAAAATAACCATGTATGAATATAAATAAAGATTAACGTAACTAAGGAATCACAACTATGGGATGAGAATCTCTTTCTATATAAGATAGAAAAACATTCCTTCTAAATATATTTCAAAAAAGTTTAAAAGGGTATTGAATAGAAACTGAAAAATATATTATTTTCAAAAAAATTTGTAAAATGTTAAAAATTTGAAGAAAAGTATATCAGCAACCATAGTTGAATAGTAAAAACCTTTTTTCAAAAAATTGAAAACGGGGACAAGGAATAGAAATATTCCCAAACAAATACATAGAATGAAAAACATATCCTGATTATTAATGATATAATGATGTAATTAGTCTGACTTTTTAATTAGATGAATAGTTTACCCCTTGAAAAAAATAAAAGTATATGGTTATTTAAATACCATTATTTTATATTTAATAATAATGAAAAAATTTAATGGGAGTATATAAACCATGTAGAATAAACAAGTAGTGTATACGGTATGTTTCCCATATAAATAACTATTAGACAAAAATCCTGCACCTAATGACTTGACTAACGTCATAAAAATTATAATCATCAATATAATGAAAATAATTTTATTAAAAATGTTACATATTATAATATTCATATATATATATATATAATAACATATATTATTTAGTAATGGATTTATATAACTCTCTTATTAACAATACTATGTTTAAATTATGTCTTTGGAAAACCCACTTTATTTTTGTACATTTTTTGACTTGTTATTCTTATTCCTCTTACATAGATCATTATATTATTATATAAATAATTATAACCACGAAATAAATATAATATATATTCATAATATATATATTTATAGGGATTCATAAAATTTAGAGTTTGAAAATATAATACATTGTTCATGGGTATGGAAGGTTGTATGTACACATGAATGATGATTTTATTTTTTTATATTAATATAATGAAAATTGTATGATATATTATGATAAAAACTCATTTCAATGTGATATATATAATATATTTTTATTGAAACCATTAATAATACTCTACCTTCAATGGGTGAATGAATAACATCACTTTACGAGGCAGTGGTTTATATTAAACATGAAGAAATTATCTTATTCCAACTAATAGTAAATCAGGAAGGTAGGTGTTATATAAAAATTAAGAATCATCATATTTTCATAAAAATAATATATATCTTATATAAAATACATAAATTTATTCATATTCCCCACCATGAAACATGTTAATGGAAGATGAAACGACATCTCTTCGAAATGAGGGAGTCTTCCATAGACACGAATGATGATTTTATATCCCATTTAATTGATGACTATGAAGTTATAGGTTAAAATAATAACATATAAAATCTTTTTATATTGAATATAATTATTTTTATATATATAAATTCAATATAACTAACTTCATGGGTTTATGAATGAAAAAATATATTTTTTGATGAACATTAACTCATCTTCGGGTATTATATTTTTAATTAAAAAAAAACATCCTTTTTCAGATATCTACCAAAAGTAAGGCTTACCAGATTGAAGAAGGGATATTGGGAGGAATGTTTAACAGATGTTGGATAAATAAAATTTTATTTAATGTGTTATGGAAATGGAATTAGAGGTTCCTTTTTATAAGAAAACGGAGGGACAGATTTAGGATTTCAGAAAATATCAATTTATAATAAATTTATTATGAATTAAAATACATAAAAATGCCAATTATTTGAATAGAATATAATATGAAGTTGAAAAATCATCAACCAGTATATTATATTTTTTTTTTGTTATTTTACACCTTATTGTTTTGATTAACCCTATATTAATTCATTTTAATAATAACTTGGGTACCGGATTTTTCATCATTAAAATGATGTAATTTTTACATAAAATGTATCAATTAGACAATCAATGGTAAATTTATGATATATCAGGCCATAATTTATTCCATTTGTTAATTTATTATTTTTATGATTTTTATATTAATTAATAAAATATTATTTTCATAAAATAACATAATTGTCCATTTTTACACATTTCATTGCATTAAATATTAGAAACTTGCAAAAATAAGATATATTGATGATATGTAAATTAATAAATGTAGAGACTCAAAGCATAACGTACATAGATATTACATTAATTTTGCGGAATACTTAGTACATAACAAAACACACACACAAGGACCGTAATAGTTTAGTGTCTTTGGAAGCTCAGAATACAATCTTCTAATCGTGGTAAAAGATCTTCAACATATCCCATAAAGATCTTCCTTTTTTTATACCTAAATCCTTTCTTTATATCCTGGGGAAAAAACATAATAGGGTGAGCTCAAATGCTCAGTAAGGGGAAACAAAAGAAATATCAATCACATCATATATATAAGCACATAACTTTTGGAAATCTTAACCTGTAAAAGAGATCATAATTTCATAACCTGGGATAACTCATGGAAGTGAAATGTAATCACAATAATAATAACATAAGACATTAAAATTTGTGGCATACACACATAATCATAGAGAATCAATTCTTGTTAGTCAAGACTCATTGCCAAGACTATCTTAGTGGACAAAGTCCCTTTCTGAACCGAGTCACCCTCGTTTCAGTCCTGTTTCACTGAACCGGTATAACCTATCATTCCAGCCATGTCTATCTCATGAGATATAAAATCTTTACCCAATGAATTGGAGGGAGATATAGGTCCCACCCATCTCATAATGATACCATTCTTATGTGTGCCACAAAATCATAAATCATACATCATTGCATAACCCATGTAGTAAAAATGGGATTCGTAAACATCGTGACATCATAAAACAATTCATATAATATAAATGAATTCATAAAAATATTTCCATCACAACATAATCAAATCAATGTAATAATAGGGATAAAAAACAGAACCCTTTATTATCTTAGATGGAAAATAATTTTGATAAAACACTTGAAATGAATTCTTGAGGAAAATATCCTTTCTTCTTCAAAATCAATTTCTTTTAACAAAACGTCATGCAATTTTAAAAGAAAGAGATTTTGTTGAAAATAGTCATGAAATCTTATGTAGGAAGCTTCATGAAAATAAGGCTTTATAAAACCATAAAATCCATTCATTCCGTATAAGTTATAAAAACATTCTTCGAACTTTTGTTGGAAAAGTCAAAAAGTACTTCGTACAAAAAACGACAAAATATTCCATTCATATCATTTAATAAAAACTCACTGAAGGGTAAAATTAGATTTAAAAAAATTTAAGGTGGATGGAAATAATATTACATATTGAAGAAACATGGATTTGGATGATAAAATACACCCCAGTAAATACTAAAGTATAAACAATCTCAGATAAAAATGAGATTGTGATATTTCCCTTACCTTAGGTCCAACTTGCTTTGTATGTGTCCGATCCTACTGTATAATGATTTAAATAGACTTATTGACTTATTAAAGAATCATATTCATTGTTATGATATCATATATGGTTCGCTTATGACTTTATATTACCCGTTCTTTTGTAAATTCTTGTTAATGTAACGTTTTGGGTAAAATCGTTTCATTTGTCGTTCGTGTTTTTAACTTGTAATTGTTAATATGATTACTTGGATCATGATTACTTATATCCATAATTTAAAACATGATTTATATATAATATATATTTAGAATATACATATATATAATATATTTATAAATGGAATGAAATACACCGTTAATGGAGACGGTAGTCCGTACGTACGCATGAACGCTGTTTTCGTTTCCTTATTGAATTGAATGGAATTAAGTAGATGACATAAATATAAATAAATCCAGTATAATTATAATGTCATATATGTCATTAGTACTTATTATATATACTTTATAATCATTCATGAATAGTTAATCATTGAGAATAAATCTCATCGCGTCGTGGAGACGGTAGTCCGTACGTACGCATGAGCGATGATATCGTTCCCATGGTCGTGGAATTGTGTTTAAGTGTATGTATACTATTTAAGTATCAATATACCTTTATAATAATCATATATAGTTACTCATTACACCATTATACCCATCCAATTAAGGTGGTGGAGGAAAATAGATTACACCACGGCGTGGAGACGGTATTCCATACGTACGCACGCGCGGTGATTTCCTTTTTCCGTAGGATGGATAGAAGGTTAATTATAGTTGTTTCATATTTATAATAACATATCAGTATATAATAAATACTGATGTTATTACTTTATCATGAAACAACTAAATAAGAAGAAGTTGAAGAAGAAAGAAATTGAAAAAGATCGGTAATGGATATTACCTCTTTTTGACGCGCCTTCACATAACCTCCACTTAAAGAACTATGGATGGTCTTTGAAGAAGACCAGGACCTCTAGGATGATACTAGGGAAGTGGAGAAGAGATTATGGCAGGGTTTGGCCGAGCTTTAATGCTCAAATTGGTGTGAGGAGGAGAGGGAGGAGGTGCCCTTTTATAAGGGAGGAGAGGGGCATCTTAGGAAAATCACAAAATATTATTTTATATTAAGGTCAAATTCGGTTTATAATGGTTCCAAATGGTCTTATTTCGAAGCTAAAGTGGGTATGGGTCGAAAGACTATCATCCAATATGATTTATACACTTTTAGGTTATTATTTTAACCTTATCAATTAGATTTAACTCTAAGTTAAAATATTTAACTTTTACCGTGTCATTTTGTTTTCTTACACTATATGGTTAATAAACTTATTATATCCATCCAAATGAACCCCAAGTTGTTTATTATTAATATATCTATCTTTATATAAGTAATTCGGCTGATCCTTAGATTTTTAGGAATTAAATAACAATTAATAATATAATATTTGTTTTAAAAACTTATTTATGTCAATTTTGACACTATTTGGTACATGATTTTTATGAAATTTCTAACAGAATGATAAGTTCGAACCAAGTTACTTAAATCCACAATAACATGTCATATTAACCTATAAAATTATTGTATGTCATAAAAAGTCTCAAATTACATTTATTTGGCCTTTATAACATCAATTATGTTAATATTTTCTTAAAAATGTAATTACTGCATCATTGTTGTGTCATAAATAAAATAAATTATTTAAAGTATAAAAATTACAAATAAAATACTGTTATGTAGGAAATATTTTTATCTTTCTAATGAATATTTATAGTTGAAATTATATTATGTATAACCCTATATTAGAAATGTTTTAGTAAATAAACTTTGGTTTTAACTCTTTTAACTCTTCTTTGAATTAAATAATAATAAATGTCCTAATCTAATCCAAGTGGGCCTAAATGATAATATTTTACACTTAAGGTTGTTTTTGGTCGAGATACACTTGTCCAATAGGATTAGGACATGTGTTAGGGTAATATTAATATCATTTTTACCCTTAATTATTCTATTTACTTTTAACCGTGGTAAATAAAAGTAAAAAGTTACTATTCACCAAAAAAAAATTTATCTCATTGAACCACATTTTACATACTGAAATCAACCGTGTCTCTTGGATTTTTGAAATTCCAATCACAGAAGCGGTAAAATTAAGATTTATGAAAAAAGTAGTTTTTTAACTACCACTTAGTAGTTTCACTATTCATCAAAAATTGAAGTTTTTCAGAAAAATGGAAAAATTTCACCCTAAGCTATAATTGATATTCCGAATTCAAAAATGATTTCTATTTTACAAAATTTCCAATATATAAGTTGCATTAATTAATGTTATAATTAATTTCCGCTGTCACAACAAATAGCGTGTTTTTAAGAGATAATAACTATAAAAAGATTAACACTTTTTGTGTCTGGTGTAAATGTGAAATTACATCCAATGACCAACATTGTATTGAATTGTAAAAATATATTCTAAATATACATTAAAACCACTCAAATTAATAATTTATGACTATTAATTATTTCGATTAAAAAAGCTGTTTTTAATTAAAATTTTGTAATTTTCAGTATTCATCAAAATATGAATGTTATCCGAAAAGTACCAAAATTTCACCATAGGCTAAATTCGATACTCAGAATCCAAAAATGAGGTCCATTTTGAGAGCTAAAATTTCTAAAATTTTAAAAGGTGGTTATTAATATTCATAATGGCTCGTTATAATAATTTTTTAATAACATATCGTTGTTTAGTGAAACTCGGTATTGCGTACTACACAGACTATCGAGGAAGGTCGTGATTGCGTGTAATACAAGGCAAGTCAAGGATGAGTGTTATGCAAGCTCCTTTTGGTGTAGGGTACAACACAAGACATTAATGAAATTAAAAAGAATATTTTTCATAAAATCTCAGGGTGTTACAATAAACGCATGATATATACTAATCATCTATAAAATTATTGTATTATTATAATTGATTAAAATTATATTTTTGTTAATATTTCTAATATAATTTAATTGTTATTTTAATTAATAGAATAATTTCATCATAAACATTGGGTAAATATTATTGATTATTATTAATTAAAAAAATAATTAAATATAAATATCCATGATATTGAAAAACTAATTACATTTAATAATTCTAATTCCCCCCAAACAAGTAGTGTGGAACTAGTGAATTATTTCAATATCTTATAATGATTAAAAAGAATTTATATCCCTAAGGACCAGTCAATTTATCATTTCTGGAAGACCACATTACATTCACAATAGCCAAAATACATTTTGAAAAGAAACAGAAATGAAACATTAAAAAAATGAAATATACAGTATCTTTGAAATCATATTCAATGTTTTATTCTTAACAACTTGAAGAAAGGAAACATAATAAGGGTGAGATCAAATTCTCATAAAGGGATATATAAAACAATAAAGGAAAAATAATGTCAATATGTTATAGACCTAATGAAAAGGTAAATAATCACAAAACATCATTAAATTTCAACAATAAACTGTAGATGAATATGGATCCATATAATTTGTCAAAGGGAGAATCCTTTAGATTATAAAAATAGATTACTAAAATACGGAAATGATTTATGATTGGACGTTATGTATTTGTAATTTAAACCATTATACTATCAAGATTATTTAATTTTTTGGGATGAAACCCATATGTTTCTATTTAGAAGCTAACATGAAGGGGTTTCCACCAATGTTTTTTTTCTCATGAGACCAGTTGATGCATTAAGGGGCTATAGAGGGCTCATTCCATCACTACTAGTCTAAATAATTCTGCATAAATAGAATCATTTTATGAAATAATTTATATATAAAAATATTTTTATTGAGTGTAATGTTAAACTTATTTAAAGAAAATTTCAGTGTAGAAAACTAAAAATTCAATAAGAAAATAATCATTACAAATTCCATTGTGTGTAAAGACCCGAGATTTTCGTGGATCTTTTTTTTCTTAAATACATTGGATTTTTACGAGTTTGCGAAAATTTATGGTGGTTTATTCCAAAACCTAGTGAACCCAGAATCAATTTCTGATGTTTTTTCGGGTACGTTCAGTAAACGTATGAGCGGGAATTTATAACTTTTGAACCGGTGCTCGTAATTGAAATTTGAGGGCACCGTTGAACTTGTAGTGACAATATTCGCGTAAGATTACTTTCACATCGAAGACATATGGTCTGTAATAAAAGTTAGTTTTGGTGTTTTTATGATTTAAATTAATTAAAAATAAATTAGTGACTGTATTTTTATTCTTGGTGGTTAAAACCTCCAAGAGGAGTTTAGATGTGTGTGGCACCACACTATAACATCCCATTAGAAGTTATGGTGTGGGGCCCACCAAGGGTCTAAAGACCTATTAACATTTAATGTGGTAGGGACCACCCGAGGATGACACCCCTTGAACTCCCCCTTTATGGTTCCACCACCACCCTTGGATGCTTTTGAACTCCCTTAATTAATTTTTTGCCTACGCACAAAAATTAATTATGTCAAACACCCAATTAATTGATTATTCCCTTTTTGAATATTTTTAAAACAAATTAATTGGATTAAAAAATATTATTTTGGTCGGCATATTCACTTTGGGTCTTAGAGGAGAGGAGGAGATCATGGAGATAGAATTCCAAGGAGGAAATAACTCTCCAAATAAGAATGATTCATCCACAAAGGACGTACACCTTCTTACTTATTCAACTAGAACAATGGAGGGAGTGTCCTCCTTGAAAAACACAGACAACGACATCCTTAAATTTTTCTTTTTCGACAACATCGAATCGACAATCACTTTCTGTGAATTCATCAACGATCATCGATACGAGGTAAGGGATTTATATATAAAATTGTTTATGTTCTTTATAATTCAAACCTTGGTTTATATTTTTCTGATTGGAATCACTATAACATGGAGGGTGCGAGCCGAAAAAACATGACCCGACCCTCCCCCTTATTTTTCCTTGCATGCTGACATGGTGGAGGAGCAACAGTGGCCGGCATCATGCCAGCCACGAAGGAAACCGGTGGCGCAGGGCTACCGGGTCACTAGAAGGTCGATGCGCCATCGCGTCGCGTAGAAGAAACAAGCCGGGGCCCCTAGCCGTGGTGGTAAACAATGGCGGCCGTCAGGCCGCCAGAGGGCCATGGTGTCGTCGCGCCGTGCGGTGGAAGAAGACGTGGCCCGGGCAGGCCACGATGGAGGAGCATAGCTGGAGGGCGTCAGGATGATTGTCGGCGGTGTGGAAGCGGCTGGCCACTCGGCCAGCTGTGAGGACCAGGACCTTGTGGGTCCGTTATGTTGTGGACGGGCGCCACCTGGACCCGGTTTCGTTTCCACCTGAACGGCTCTGCCGTTCAGGATTTACATGGGTCGTGTTGACTCACCCCTGGACGCGGCTGAGGTGGACCCCCTGCCGGCCTTTTGGGTCACTGAGCCGGACCCAGTGCGGGTTGGGCTCCCCCCGCAAGCCGGACTGCTTCCGCGGTCCGGGTCGGGCCCCTGTCTTGACTGGTTGACCCGATATCACCTTTTCTCCCATATCATGGGCTACATGTGTTCGATTGATGAACTGCCTATGAAAATGAAAATATAGCAGTGGGATGGTTCTGTGGGCATACCCCACTTGAGGTTTGGATGAAGTTGGGGTATGGTCGGATTGGATTGAACCTAAAACCAACCGGGCCCTCGAAATGGAAACTCCAATAACTCATAGATTGGGCGTCAGATTGACGCATCATCTATTGCATTTATACCCCTATGACGAGGCAGACCTTTTAGATACTTGTACATGGTATTTCATTGCAGTTGGAGAATCGACCTGTAGCTCGGGGGCCAGATCCTCCTGGAGATGAGCGAGCAGATTATAGAGATCTAGTAGCTACCTGAGGCCTGACGACTGCTAACTGATTCGACTCATAGTGTTTCAACTAGCCTAGTGGGGAGCACCTATGTGTGAGCGCAACCGACATACAGTGAGGAGCACCTCTGTGTGACGTGGAAAACCCATGATACTCGACAGGAGGAGTACCACAACAGGTTATTATAGGGAGCATCTCTGTGTGAGCACCACAGACCCACAGTGTGGAGCGCCTCTATCTGAGCACTACAGATCGATGGTACTCAACATGAAGAGTACTACAACAGTCTAGGATAGTGGATAGAACCCCTATGTGATGCGGCAGACCAACAATAATCTATAGATTAGGAGTACACTAGCAGCCGAGGATTCGACAGTTTGACTATGAATGTTACTTGATACTACCTCTACAATAAAGTCATGGATTGAGCTGAGTTAGTAACGTTGTGCTTTCCTCATGATTGAGATGGATTAATAGATAACTCAGGTATATGTATGGGAATATACGTAAGTGTGGTTATTTTTTTATTTCAAATATTGTGGTTTATCATTGTTGGTTTTTATGAGACCTTGAGGGTATTAGGTTCCCTACTAAGTATCGTTATACACAACCCTGCACAGGATATGCCCGTACCTCATTGAGTTGGCTATAGACAACGGGCAACACTGACTAAGGATGAGTGGACGGGACTGGATGGTACCCGAAGGAGGATCTTACGATGAGTTGGTACACATAGGATTCGGACATTCGTGGAGTGGTGAGGAGGCTATCGGTACAAACCCTTCATATAGGGTATCCCGGTGGACGATCCAGCAGCTATTTACTTTCTTTCAGTTCTACTCGTACTTTTTTGTTTCCTTGGAATTTACTGTAGGTCTTGTATTTCTGGCTCCTTTACTTTTCAGCATTCCTTTTTGTATACAGTGTTTTACTTTGTGTTTTGCTTACAACATACTTTAATTTTGTTTGTTTACAATTTATAAAGGCAATGTTTTCCCACATAGGGATTTCTGCCTTTGGTGTTAATCGCCAGCCCCATGCCTATGGAAGGCGGGCTTGGGGTAGTCACAGCACGAGTCTCGAGGACGGGGCCTGACATTTTTCCACATAACACATTTAATCATTAAAATCATAACCCCAAAGACCAAATATAATTTAAAGGAATATACAATATAATTAAACTAATAATAATCAATATATGATATATTATGGGTCGTACATACACACCACATAAGGAACAAGTGGATAACAAGGCATATATCTCTTAAAAAAACCCCTTTTACTTTGGAATGTAAGGTTCTTTTGGAAAAGAATTTTTATTTATCTTAAAATTAGATTTAAATAATTTAAACCTCGTAATATAAAAAAAGTGGTCAATGAAACTATTCTTGATTTATAAATGATGTATAGCTACAGTGAAAATGTTTAAAAATATTTTTTTATAAAATATGATAAATTAGCACTTTAGTTAGGTTTAAAGTAAAATATTACAATGTCATTAAAAAGAAAAAATAAATACTTTTTTGTACAAACAAAATTAAAAATCTATTTCCCATTAAAAAATTGAGATATTCTCTAATAAAAATTTTAATTCAAAACATATTATGTATGATACATAAAAATTAGTATGTAATTTGGGTGTTTGACTAAATCGAGATTTTTTATCAAGAGGAATTGAAAAGGAAATACATATCAAACATTTATTTTCCTAAAAATATAGGATAATTATTCTTAGTAATTATAATTGGAACATATAAAAAATATTTAAGAAGATTACATAAAAATAATTACATTGTTGTAAATAGAGAGAGTGAGTGTGTGTAACATGAATGAAAAATGAAGATTTAGGGAGAATCCCTTACCAAATTATTATCAATCAAATCATATGCCAAAAATTTGATAGTCAACAAATGAAGAAAATAATAAAATGAATATAATTTTATTGATGTTATTATATACCGGATGTATTTATTCATACACTACATAATGTAATATGTGGCGAATTTGGGAAATCTCATAGAAATAAAAAATATATAAGAAAACCCATAACTTACGTATGAATGTGTTTTTACATGAAAATAATTACATGGATAATAAGGTTAATTCCTTAAATTTTTTAATTAAGACCCTTACATGAATTTATTTTTTATTATAATTTTATAATGTTCATTTATGGTCTTTTTGATAACATAAAAGATACTATTTTATCGTTTTAGAGCATTTTTTTGTGTTTTTCATGATTGGTGTAGTTGTATTGGACTATGGAAGGTCATTTAAAATTTTAAAATATATCCATAATTGAAGTTATATCTTATTAGTGAACAAATATAATGATAAATGACTATAAAATTCATTTGGTTATTTTTGGTGATGATAAAACATTAGATATGATGTTAGTGACTATTAATTTGGATGTTTTTCGATCATCAAAAACTAGTTTTTTATTAAATTACATAATGTTATTATAATGATACCTATAAATTATATAGGATTAAATAAATATATTATAATCATGTTAAAATATATATTTTCTTTCATGGCTAGATTTTAAGGTGGATATGAAATATGAATCACTTCGTTCATGTTTGCTTAAATTGGCACCTCAAAGACGATGTTTTCCCCTTATAAAATAAACAATATAGGAAAAGATACTTCATTGTAAATTATTCCTAAAAAACAATAACATTTTATAATATAGAATATAATCAATAAAATACATTTCATGGGGATTGGGAGTTGAGGATAATAGATGATATGAAAACAATGTGAAAATAAATTTAAAAGAAAAAGAAATTAATTTTTACTTTTCGATTTTCTCCTACTAGGAACCTATTTAGGGGATTGGTATGGTAATTTATTGAAACCAAAATATCCAAGAAGTTAGAATGGTTATTTTTAAGAGGATGGGTAAGAATATGGAAATGTCACAATCATGGATGTTTTTTGGAGAATGGGTTGTGGGTGTGGCATTTATAGTGGATGAGAGGGGTATTTTTATAATATTTTACTCATTAGATTACTATTTTGGCTCAATACTGTGAATATATTGATACTTTCCTGAAAATATATAATAATAATTATGTATTATTCAATGATATGGGGTTACAACATCAATACATCATCAACGAATCAATAATTTATTTATTTCTAATATATCATATTTTATCATATTTTACGATTCACAAAAATGTCCACAATTCTTCAAAAATCAGAGAAAAATAAACCTAACCATTTTTAGACCTTTATCAAATATAAAGAAACTATATATTATAAAAAAATATTTCCAAATATAAAAATTCTGTATGAAAATAGAATAATCATTTAGTTGTAGAATAAAAAATTGGAATTTATAATAGATTTTATTACACATTGAAAAATTAACTAATGTATCCTAATATTATCATTCCATCATAAGACTAAAAAATATTAATTTATGAATAAATTTTTTGAAATTAATTTTTTGAAAACATTTTAATTATTATAATTTTGTAATCAAATATTTATGAATTACAAAAATATCATCAAGTAATTAAAATATTTTAAAATATTTATTTTATTATACTATGATATAATTATATCATAAAATTATTTATATGATTGATAAATATTTATTATACATTCATGGGTGATGTTATTATATATTTCTCCATTTTTCTATTCAAATTTATAACATTACTATTTTAAAGGGTCAAGTTACGATTAACTAAAACAATTTGTTGATCCTATGAGTCTGTAAATATATTATTGATCGCAATATTGAGTATCAATTTTTTTAAATTTAATTCATTGAAAATGAAAAATTATATTTAATTCAAATCCCACTTGTTTGTTGAGAATGTGGGTAAAAATAACTATTAAATGTTCAATACTTTTTTAAATCTAATTTCAATTTAAAAACGATTCCAATACATTATATTAATATTTTTTTAAATGATTTTTTGTGACATTAATAATTAATTTAATGTATAATAGTAATTTTTATTAAAATAACTGTTTTATATTCAATGTAGTATTCTTCTCTATTCATCATAATAAGATTATCATAAAAATACTAAATATTAACCCAAAATTAATATTGACATTCCATCTTTAAAAAAAATTTTACCAAAAAAAAACAAATTTCATTTTAAATATGTTTCATTCATGTGAAACCATTATAAAAAAAATTAATTATACTTATTAGTATTCATATTGCTATTTTTATCAAATAGGTTATAACTATGTCGTTTAAATAATTATAATAACAATGTGATGTTTTTCATAGATTCGGTGTTGTGTGTTTTATAATCTATATTAAATTTATTTGAGAATCATTTGATTTTTAAATTCTCCCAACTATTAATAAATTGAATCCTCGAAAATTTAAATTTAACCTTAAAAAATATATGTTGATACTATATAATAATTTTTTTGATGACCTACGTCATAAATAGTGTTAATAAAATAGAACCTTAATTAAAGGGAAAAGGAAATGAAAAGGCCACCAACAAAATATGATTTATCATATGAGCACATTACTGGAATGTTATAACATGTAAATGGAAGAGAAATATAAATATAAGGTTATGATGGATAGTTATTGACAACATGGTCAGGAGAAAGTGAACATTTACAATGCCATAAATCTGGGACGTATGAAATAAGAATTAATTCATTGGAAAAATATACTAGGATAACATTTTTTGGAATCCTTTCTCTAATGTTGAGAAATTATTTCACTCTATAATAATGTAAATAAATATGAGTACATGATGTGTTTCAATAAGGATAATATTATCATTCAGTTGTGCCATTATCAATTACAACTTTGTCTCATTGATTAAGTTGTCACAATGGGTAAAACAGTCACTGAAACCATATCTAGAGATTAAATTCAATCATACGTGATGTTTGTGTCATAAATGATAGATAATTCTATTTTTGTTCTTTGATCAATTCATCATCTTTCCCTCAGAAATTATGAAGTCAAAATTTAATTATTAAATAACTAGTGGATATCAAGATCAATAATGGGAAGATAATTAATCCTATGTTTCACTTGTTATACTCAAAAAAATAGTAACCACAATTCATCCAATATGGATATATCTCAGTATTTTGAAATATTAATTTCCAAACCCTTATTCAATGTTAAAGATGACCATTTTTATAAATGTTTAGATTTACAACACTTTCATCATTCAAAATTTTAATTAAAAATAATACTGAATTTAACAAAATAAAAATGTCATTAATCCATTAAAAACATGATGTATCTCTAAAATATGACAAGCCAAACATGTTAAGACCATTATCATGTATATTCTTGAAACAGGGTAGTAACTAGAATTACTATTAAACCTTAGTCAAAACCTAAATTCTTTTAAAAACAAACTCCTCCCCCATACAATAAATCTAAACATTCTATGAACTCAATCCATGATGTCCTAAAACATATTATTCTCTTCCCATTCCAGATAAAATAAATACTATCCCATTTATTTTATCTCAATAAAACATTAATTTATTCCATTATCTCAATATTGTGAAAATATAATGGTTTATACTTCCCATAATCATGTGTTTTCCAAAAATATCGGTATAAAACCTCATAAACTTTTCATCATTACCAATACCATTCCAAATTTGATATCAAATCCTTAAGGATAAAAACAGTATACCAATACATAGATATTTCATAATTCCAAACACCATACAATATCTTGTAAAACATTATTCTTGAATTCTATTAGATAAACAGACATTCATTTCATTACTTTGTTTACATACTCCACATTACCTATAGTGTTTGTATGATATTTTACTTTGTATTATTGATAAAAGGGTTTTTATGTCAATTATAATTGCTAATCATTGGATTTTTTAACTGATTAAATTAATGACCATTTTCAATACACATGAATAATTGACATCTTGGGGTTCATTTTATGTAGAATTTTCTTAATTCACACCATCAACTAATTTCTTCGCATTATATAGACATTATATTTTCGGATAAAATACATTTCCACACATGTAAAATCTTCCAATCTCCTTATGATAATATCAACCAAGCTTCATTATACCCACAAAACTTAATTCACAACTCTTATTATTTTATAAATTTATATATATATATATATATATTTCTTTTAACAACATATTTTATTTCTTGTCAAAACCATGAGATTGATATCTGAATCCCAATACTATATTCACAATTATGGACCATCAGAATATTTATACATAGCTACTGAATTCCCATTTGGCATGTTACCTTTGGAAAATTGTTTATATGATGCTGAAAATTTTATAGTTCTAATATTAAGATACAGGATTATTGAAGAAGCATACCTCAAATTTCTAATAAAATTTACATCATAGGATCTAATTGATTCATCAATATTTTTCTATAAATCAAGGAAATAATTTTCCATTTTCATATGAAGTATATGAGAAAATTAAATATTGAAAATTATGTTCTTGAACCGATCTCATTCCATGGATCAAATATCATCTCATTTCATCATATTCTTGAAAATATTTCACAATTATTATGCCTAAACATCAAAATTATTGACTACCAAATTGAGTTTCTCATGTTCTGAACATTTGATAACAAAAAATATATTTTCAGTTGTATTATTCCATTTCTCATCCTATTTTAGATTTGAGAACCTACGGAATTAGGGTGGACACTACCTCATGGAGGAATAAGTATAATATTTATCCTTTGTTTTCTCATTGGAATGTCCAACATGATTCATTTTTTGAAAAATATTTGTGTTCATTGAACCCTGATTTTTAATTCATAATACCATAAAAGTTGGATTCTAATAAATATAATAGTTATGTTTCCCATAAGATTCATCATTAATGATGTTCCATTGGGATACAACCATTGAAAAAAATGCAGAGTGTGAGAAACACTAATAATAGTGGTAGAATCTCATAATTATGGGGAATTACCAATAAAATGTCAATATATGATACATTAGGTTCAATAATAGGTTATTCCTGATCATTATGAAAACTTTTGATTTATAATATTTACATATACTTATTGTTAGGAATCATTATACGGTTTCCTCATACAAGATTCCAAAAAGAATTAACATTTACTCTACTACCAACTATAATGACATAGGATTCCATAGATCGACATTACATATATTAAAATTAATATTAATTAATTTAAAAATCAATCCTAAAAACCATAATATATTAGTTTCACAGGAATCCTATATCATAAACATCACAAATGGTGAATGATCTTCAATGTTTCACACAATGAACATCTTCTTTAGCACCCCCTATGTAACACATTTCTTCATAATATGTTTAATGGATTAAAAAATGGGTGATCTCAAATTCAAAATAATGGTAAAAAGTATGATATAAATTAATTATCTTATTAAATCATCAGCTAATAAATATTGGTATTTGGTCATTGGAAAATTTAACACTGGGCCCTGTGTGGGTCATAAACATGAGTCATGCTATAAAACATTAACACTTCAAAAGGAATCAATCAAAATAGTGCGACATAATGGTTACTCATTCATAAAATATAATTTTATATCATAAATGTGTGTAGAATAATCATAGATATAGAAACCAATTTCACATGTCAATAATATCTACTGAAATTATCAAATCATGCCTTACCACCTGTTTCCACTAATAGATCAAGCACATTAACTAGTATCCCATCCTAGATCATGCTCATTGATTTGTTACCCCTAAATATATTATGTGTTAAATATCATTACCCAATTAATTAGAGTGGTATATATAGGTACCTCCAATCAAATTATGAAAACCATACATACTTTATCTAAAATTACAGAAATTATTCATAATAATTGAACCCATTAATAGAAATAGGCTTCATAAAAATTTCATCATTTCATGACCCATATATAATTAATGGGATTCATAAATATCTAGAAATATTATACATAAACCATATTAATTTTTTCTTTGTATCATTTACCTGAAATAACATATTCTATCATTAAAAAATTATAATGGAAATGTTTTTCAAAATTACATGAAATAATTCTGCTGGAAAATATACATTCCTTAATAAAAGTATTTTTTTCAAAAGAGTTGTGTAATTATAAAAGAAAAAATGTAATTCAAAATAACCATTTATGAATCTAAAAAAAGATTAAAGTAACTATGGAATCACAACTATGGGATGTGAATATCATTATCTATAAGATAGAAAAACATTCCATCTATATTTTTTCATATAATATTAAAAGGGTATTGATTAGAAAATGACAAATATATTATTTTCAAACCATTTTGTAAAATGTTATAAATTGGAAAAAATGTATTTCAGCAACCATAGTTGAATAATAAAAACCATTTTTCAAAAAAATTTAATACAAGGACATGGAATAGAAATATTCCCAAACAAAGACATAGAATGAAAGCATATCCTGATTATTAATGATATTGTGATATAAATGGTCCAACATTTTAATTAGTTGAATCGCTTACCCCATGAAATAGTTAAAATTATATAGTTATTTAAATACCCTTATTTTCAATATAATAATAATAAAATTTGTCATGGGTAGTATATAAACCATGTATAATAACCAGGTAGTGTATACAACATGTGTCTCATATAAATAACTATTAAACAAAAATCCCTTACCAAAAGACTTGACTCGCGTCAGAAAAATTACAATCACCAATATAGTGAAAATAATTTTATTAAAAATGTTCCATATAATAATATTAATATATATATATATAATAACATATATTATTTAATTATGGCTTTATATAACTCTTTTATTAACAATACTATGGTTAAATTATGTCATTGGTAAACCCACATTATTTTTTACATGTTTTGAATTATTATTCTTATTCTTATTACATAGATCATTATATTATTAAATAAATAATTGTAACGATGACATAAATATAATATATATTAATAATATATATATTTATTTTGATTCATAAAATATAGAGTTTAAAAATAAAATACATCGTTCATGGGGATGAAAGGTTGTATGTACACATGAATGATGATTTTATTATTTTTATTTTAATATAATGAAAATTTTATGATATATTATGAATAAAAATCATTTCAATGTCATATATATAATATATTTTTATTAAAACCATTAATAATACATTACATGTAATGGGTGAATGAATAACATCACTTCAAGAGGCAGTAGTATACCATACACATGATGAAATTACCGTATTCCCACTAATAGTAAATCGTGAAGGTATGTGTTATATAAAAATTAAGAATCATCATATTTTCATAAAAATAATATATATATTATATAAAATAGATAAATTTTTTCATATTCCTGACCATGAAACGTGTTAATGGAAGAATAAACAACATCACTTTGAAAGGTGGGAGCCTTCCGTAGACACAAATGATGATTTGATATCCCATTTAATTGATGAGTCTTAAGTTCTAGGTTGAAATCATTGAATATAATAAGTTATTTATATATAAA
The DNA here is from genome assembly GCA_963277665.1 of Viscum album. Classification (NCBI taxonomy): domain Eukaryota; kingdom Viridiplantae; phylum Streptophyta; class Magnoliopsida; order Santalales; family Viscaceae; genus Viscum; species Viscum album. The sequence continues at coordinate 1,251,003,103 of OY728157.1, read as the reverse complement.
TTCAATATAAATAATTTCATTGGTTTATGAAAGAAATATAACAAAAAATACTTTTTGATGATCATTAACACCTCTTCAGGTATTATATTTTGATTTTAATAAATCTTCCTTCGTCTGATATCTATCAAAAGTAAGGCTTACCAGATTAAAGGAGGGATGTTGGGAGGAATGATTAATAGATATTGGAAAAATAAAATATTTTTTAATTTGTAATGGAAATGGAAGAAGTGGTTCCCTTTTATAAAAAAAGGGAGGGACACTTATAGAATTTCAGAAAATGTTAATTTTTAATAAATTTATTATTAATAAAAATACATAAAAAGGCCAATTATTTGAACATAATGTAATATGAGGTTGCAAAATCATCAACCATTATATTATAGAATTTTTTTTTGTTATTATAGAACTTATTGTTTTGATTAACCCTATATTAATTTATTTTAATATTAACATGCGTACCTGATTTTTCATTATTAAAATGTTGTAATTTTTACATAAAATGTATCAATTCGACAATAAATGGAAACATTTTTCTATCTCAGGCCATAATTTATTCCATTTTTTAATTTATTATTTTTATGATTATAATTTTTATTAATAAATTATTAATTTCATAAAATAATATAATTGATGATTCTGACACATTTCGTTGCATTGAATATTAGAAACTCAACAAAATAAGATATATTTATGACATGTAATTTACTAAACCAATAATATATCCTAATCATCTATAAAATTATTGTATTAAAATAATTAATTAAAATTATATTTATTTTAATATTTATAATATAATTAATTGTTATTTTCATTAATTGAATAATTTCATCATAACAATTTTGTAAATATTATTGATTATTATTTATTGAAAATAATTAAAAATTTATATCCATGATATTGGTAAACTATTTATGTTTAATAATTCTAATCCCCCCCCCCAAACAAGTAGTGTGAAACTAATGAATTATTTCATTTTATTGGAATGATTAAAAAGAATTCATATTCCTATAGACCAATCAATTTATCATTTTTGGAAGACCATATTACATCCACAACACCCATAATAATTTTTGAAAATAAAAAAAATGAAACATTAAAAAATTGAAATATAAAGTATCTTTGAAATCATATCAATGTTTTATTCTTAACCAAATGAAGTAAGAAAACATAATAAGGGTGATATCAAATGATAATAGATGGATATATAAAACAATAAAAGAGAAATAATGTCAATAAGTTATAGATGTAATAAAAAGGTAAATAATCATAAAACGAAATTAAATTCTAACAATAAACTATAGATGAATATGTATCCCTATATTTTTTCATATTGAATATCCTCTAGATAATAATAATAGATTACTAAAACACAGAAATGATTTATGATTAGATGTTTTGTATTTGGAATATGAACCATTATACAATCAATATTGTTTTATTTTTGGGGATGAAACCCATCTCTTTCTGTTTAGAGGAAATCATTAAGGGGTTTCCACCAACAGTTTTTTCTGATGAGACTAGTTGATGCATTAAGGGGAAATAGAGGGCCCCATCAATCACTACTAGTCCAAAGAATTCTACATTAATAGAATCATTTTATGAAATATTTAACATATCAAAATATTTTTATTGAGTGGAATATTTAACATATTTAAAGAAAATTTGAGTGTCGAAAGCTAAAAATTCTATATGAAAATAATCATTAATAATTACATTGTGTTTAAATACTCGAAAATTTTGTGGATTTTTTTTCATAAATACATGTGATTTTTACGAATCCGTGAAAATATATGGCCCTTGATTCTGATGCTCGGTGCGCTCGAAATCAATTTATGATGTTTTTTTCAGGTACGTTTAGTAAACGTACGAGAGAGAATATATAACTTTTGAATCATTGCTCCGAATTGAAATCTGAGGGTACCGTGGAACTCGCAGCCCCAATATTCGCTTAAGAAGTCTTTCACCTCGACGACATTTGGCCAGAAATAAAAGTTAGTTTTTGTGTTTTTTATGATTTAAATTAAGTAAAATTATGTAGTGACTTTATTTTTATTCTGGTGGTTAAAACCTCCAAGAGGATGTTTGATATGGGGGCCACCAAACCATAATCTCCCATTAGAGGTTATGGTGGTGGGGTCCATCGGAGGTCTAAACAGATCTTAACAATTAATGTGGTGGGGAACACCCAAGGATTAAACCCCTTGAACTCCCCCTTTATGGTTCCACCACCACCCTTGGATCCTTTTGAACTCTCTTAATTAATTTTGTGCCTACACAAAAAAATTTATTAAGTTTATCCCCAATTAGTTGTTTACTTTTGTTTTGAAGTTTTTTCCATCAAAATAATATGATTAAAAACTATTATTCTGGTTTGCATATTTAATTTGGGTCTTGGAGGAGAAGAGGAACTCTTGATGATATATTGCCAAGGAGGAAAGAACACTCCAATGAAAAATGCTTCATCCACCAACGACGGACATCTTCTTCCTTCTTCAACCGGAACAAAGGAGGGAGAACCATCCATGATGAATGCTGACAATGCCATCATCAGTTTATTCTTTCCCGAAAACATCGAATCGAAATTTGATTTCTCCGACTTCATCAACGATGATCGATACGAGGTAGGGGAATTAATTTTTAAATTGTTTGTGTTCTTCTTCATTAAAACCTTGGATTACGTTTTTCCAATTAAAATCCCTATAACATGGTGGGTGTTGGCCGAACAAACACGGCCCAACCCTCCCCCATTGTTTTTCCTTTCTTATTGATGATGGTGGTGGAGAAACGACAGCTGGCGTCGGGCCGACCGCGACAGAAACCGACGGCGCAGGGCTACCGGGTCATCAGAATGTCGCAGCGCCATCACACCCCGTGGAAGAAACAAGCCATGGACCTTAGCCGTGGAAGAGCACAGGGGTGGCCACCAGGCTACCGAAGGGGCACGACATCACTGCGTCATGTGGAGGAATAAGTTGTGGCCAGGGCAGGTCGTGGTAGAGGAGCAGAGATGGCCGATGTCGGGCAAGCTTCCGGTGGTGCGGAATCGGCTTTCCGCTCAGCTAGCCAGGAGAATCAGGACCCAGCGGGTCCCGTGTGTCTTGTACGGGCTCCCCCTAGAGCCGGTTTTTTTCCCAACTGAATGGTTCTACTGTTCTGGATTTCCAGGGTGAGTGCGGACTCACCCCTAGACGCTGCTAAGGCAGACCCCCTCCAGGCCATTGAGCCACTAGGCCGGACCCAGCGTGGGTCGAGCCACCCCTGCGCACCGGTCTGCCTCCACGGTCTGGGTCAGACCCCAGTCTGGACCCATTGACCTAATTTTACCTTTTCATCTATATATTAGGCTATGTGCGTCCGATTTATGACCTGCCTATGATGAAGAAAATCATGGATCGAGATGGATCTGTGGGAATATCCCACTTGAGGTTTGGACGCAGTTGCAGTAAGGTCGGATTTTATTGAGCCTAAATCCAACCGGGCCCCCGAAATGGAAATACCAATAACTCACAGGCTGGGCGTCCGATTGACGCGACATCTGTTGCGTTCATACCCCTATGACGAGGTGGACCTTTGAGATACTTCTATATGGGATTTCATGGCAGTTGGAGAATCGACGTATACCTCATTATATATCAGTTGTTAGATTATGATGTATTCTTCATGGTGTTACTATAAAATGGTCTCCCGTGTTTATGGATTATTTAAATTTATTTAGGAATAAATCACACAGTTTAGGTATGAGAAGATACTATTGAGAAAGGATTGAAAGAAATGATTCAAAAGTATTTGAATCTCTCTAGATAGACTGGAGGCTCTATAAGAATAAAGAGATAAATTTTAGCATTTTCCTAAAAACTTCTCAATTATTTTTCTATAATAGATTGTATATATGAAAATAACAATGAACATGATGAAAAATTGTAACACATAATTAATGTTAATAATCCAAAATTGGAGGAAAATTCCCAGAATCTCATGGAATATGACATTTTAATTTAGAAAAAAATAAGATGTCTGAATATGTAGTTGAATGAATGAAGAAGTATTATTAAAAAAGGAGATTATGATTTAATATCAATAAGTCATTCTCAATATTAAATATCTATTATTGGAATCTCTGTTTGACATCCTTGAGGAGACCCAAAACATTAAAAAAGAAAGTAATATTTACTAATTCTACTGAAATATCAATTTAGGATTCTAATTTTGAAATCCCTCTATCATGAGACAATACAATCATGATGAAATTTTATGATCTATATTATAAAACTAATTAGACGTTGTTATTATCCATTCAAACATATATTAATATCTCAAAAAATGTTATCATGAATTCTACATGTTATAAAACAAATTCTGGATAATTATGGATGAGTAAAGATCAATAGAATCCTACCACCCTATATATAGTGGTTATGAATTAATTTTTGGAATCTATTTCCCCAAAGAGAGAATATCATGTCATGAAGTATACCCAAAACCATATAAATAATAAATTATGAAATAATGATTATTGGGCCATTGTTGGTGGTAAAATGGATATAGTCATTATTATATTGATGGATGGTATAATACCCATTATTTAAAATCAAACAAGAATCTTTTTTCAATTGGGAGTAATTTAGAAAAAAATTAGAAACATCCACCGGTCCAAAAGAATATATACACTATAAAAAGATATTTAATTCTTAATAAAAATGTATTACTTATGAAATGGAAGTTGTCACAATATTGGTACATGTTCATCTCATTATGTATCCAAATTTGATCAGAAAATAATTCCATATATTCAAGCAAGTAAAGAAGAATCTGCCTTGAGAATAATTCAGAATAATGATGTGAAAATATATCTAAAGAACATTCAAGGAATGATTTCTGAGAAGAATACAGATTAAAAAATCATATTTAAGTGAATTTATTTTATTAAATGTAAAAATAAAAAGTAATTCAGTAATAAGAACCCATGTGGAAAATCCAAACTTATTACCAGTGTTTCTAATGATATATTAGTAATTTGATAATAATATTTTGATTCAAAGTGGAAAATAGAAAATTCACTAGCTAAGGCGAGTGATAATGGAAAATAAAATATCCTAAATGATGAAAAAATTTCGTGGAAAATTGTTAATAATTTATAACTATTATTTTAATGTTGTTCAATGTGAGATATATATATAATAAAACATGTTACATTGATGAAAATATGTTTAACCTGTCTACCAGAACAATAACTAGTCCTTAAGATGAGAAAAAATTAATTATATCTAACAGTTTTTAAGAATAAAATTTCTCCACTCAAATTATAGGATTATTTAGAGAGAACTATCATACCCCAACATAAATAATAACATATGTTTAGATTCACAAAGAAGAACATTGGATCAAATGAAGCAACATGGATACGAAAAATTTGTCAAAATTTTGTTTATATTGACGAATCAAGGATTATCCAGCCTATTCCCTTCAATATTATTTGTTTTATTTTTTCGTATAATATAGGGAATTGATTGTGAAAAATGTTCTTGGAGTAGATCCTAATAAGTAGTGAGTGCCCTCAATTCTTCATAAAAAAGGATGATATAGATATCATCATTGAATATTAGTAAATTTGTCATTAAAGATCAAAATTACATTGGATTTTCAGTGATGAAGATAAATATAGAGATATAATATTTTATAAACCTTGGATATAAAATATGCCCTCTTATCATTATACATTTTTTCCTGAAGAACATGCGTTCCAGATGATAATCCTTGATAAAGATGTTAAAATTTCCATTATAAAACAAAAAAATATATAAGATCATTTATGGTGCCTTTTATAAATTAAACATCATGAAATAGATAATTGAATATATCCATAATTATTAAGATACATATATTTATTTCAATTATTGGGGATAAAAATAATGGATAATGAATAAGAAGTTAGTATAATCATTAAAAGTGGTACCAATTTAAATCATAATACAAATTTCCAGAAGATGGTGTCATTGGGAATGGCATTTCTTTTATTATCCTCTCATCATTTGTTACGAAAAATAAAACCGTCTTAACAAGGGGTAAATGAATGGGTCCATGACATAAGAATAATTTAAGATCGCCATGTTATCATATCCTACTTATTGCTCCTGAGTTTTTATACTATTTGTTGAAGTGATTGAATGAGTTTAATATTGATATATATTTTAATTGCTTCATATATTAGTTTTGTCACATTAACCTATACTAAAAGTGTAAAATCCATAAATACAAATAAATTACATTTAATTTTATGGGATTGATGATCATTTTGTAATTTACATATTTATTTTCTAAATATTATCCTCTTGTTTTCAACATTGACTATAGCTTAAGTGGAAATATAGTGAAATAATGGACGGAACATATGTAAGTATGGACTGATATCATTTTAATATAAAAACATTATTTCTTTTCAATATTGGGGAGAGAAAATCAAATAATTTTTAAAATAGTAAAGGGGTTGGAATGTAGAATAATTCCACATATTGAAACATTCATTTGTGAATAACATTGAATAAATCTCCCATAAATACAAAAGTAGAGATAGAGAATCCCACATTGTGAATGATATTTATTTATTGATATTGATTTCCATTGGTTTTCAATTGGAGAAGAATGAGTTAGTAAGAAATATTTCATGTCTATATGATGAATAACTTCCAATCAAAATTGATCATGGACGGTGTGGTGAAGTTATATTATTACACGAAACATATAAATGGTTTGAATACATTTTCGTTTTAGTGGTGATGCTAGAAGAATTCTTATGTGTTAATTAAATTAAATTGGATTTCTTTCCTGCATAATTGACTTGTAACACTAATTCTTGTTTAAATCGTTCAATATTCAATTAAATTATTCAAATAGTGTCATATTATTTATTACAAAGAATGATGATTTGATGTTAAATAGTTTAATAAAAAAGAAATTAATAATAGAAATTTTATAAGGTTATGAAATATATTTCTATTACTAGATAACAATGCAAGATATCACCTATAAATATTCATATTCATTATTTCATGAAGAGGAAACATGAAATATATTTATTGATCAATGATGTGTTATGAAGTTAATATTTGATTTGGTTTGAATAATTGTATATATATATTTATCTTCGTATATAATTTAATGTTATATATATATTAATATTGTGGAAAATCACAAGGAACCTTAGACACTCAACCACGGAAATATGTGGGTCCTTGAGGGTTAAAAAAACCTATGAAGTATTCCTAGAAATACGGGAGGCAGTAGAGGGAATAATTCCCACAAGAGGCATGTGATTACATGTATAAAGCATAAAGAGTTCAAATAAAAAGATATACATAGGTTGGTCTTGTGGCCAATAGGGAATCCCCTAGACCACATTTCTCATGGACAATTTGGAATATATATATAGGGAATCTGGGTTCCAACCAAAGTATTGTCTTGAAGGAATGGATGTCACTTTTTGCTGATATATAAGAGGGACACATCATATATAATTTTTTGCGGGACATGAACATGGTTAAACTATACACCTATATTAAAATTATATGTACATAACACATCCATTCTATTTTGTGTGATATGATTATCACTAAGCTACCACATCATCATCTCCATTCTCTAGATAGGAGTGCCAACTGTCTCTGTCCTTTCAATGATTGCCCACCACTAGTGATCATACCATGCCCCAAGCATCATCTCTAACAATCAAAACATGATCTATATTATGAATTATACTTTATGGATGTTTTCCTTGATTCTTATTCGTTGAAAAACATGATGAACGAGGACCGGATGAACGACAATAAACTTTTAGTGGACATTTGAGCATCTGACATTCATTGATAATATTTTGAGTTTAATCATGAATGATGATTAACTTGAATACATAATGATTAGTTGTTTTTTAAATAGAATATTTTGTGTATGTGAAAAAAACACCAGAATTTCAATATCACATACCTAAAATTTAATGAATTCAATGATTAGGGCTTCAGGAAACCCAATCAAGTATTTTAACATAAAAAACTAGGATTATATTTGTAAAATGGATGAGGAATATGGTATTATAATATTCCTATAAATAAATAATCTCCAATTAAAATATGTGTTTATCCACTCAAAATATATCTAAGGGCTCTCATTTTTTATAAAAAAAATATCCACTATGAAGTAGTCTCTTGACATATAATTCAAACATATCATCAGAACACATGATCTAAATGATAAAATATATCCCCAAGACCAATTTTGGTTGCTAAAGGTACTACCACACTTTTTTTTTGGGAATTAAGAAGATCCATATACAACAGATATAGGCATTGGACTTGCGAATTGTGTTTATATAACCTATTAATGATTTCGGAAAGAGAAAAAGATACCTCGATAAAGTGATCGATATCACACTCCTTGTGTTTATCACAAATACATGTTATACAAAGAATTTTTATTGGGTGAATCACTTTGGAGGGGCTTTGAATATTTATTTATTCTATATATGACCTTACCATATGTAGGAGAATAATTAATGGGAATTAAAAAATAATTATTTCATGATTAACGATAAGAACTCACATCTGTGTTTGGGATTACAAATTATACTGATTGATTTCAATATATACAAAAAGATTTTATATAGGAAGAGGAATGTATGTGCATTGAGTGAATGTGATTGGAGGAAGATCTAACACAATACAAGTGATTAAAAATATACAATGTCTATTAATATACCTATGTGTTCATATATAAAGTGAAGAATTCATCCATGCATTGATAAATGGTTCATATTAATATTAAATAATGAAGATAATGTACAAAATTTTGTGAATATGGAAAAATAATACGTGAGAATAAATAAAATAAGAATATAATGCATCTCTATTTAAACCCATATGCACAAGATAACATAAATTATTAACATATTAATTGTTTTTAAAGGTTTTACAATTTTTTAATACCCATAAGGATTATAATAAATGAATAAGATGATTTTGTTTTGTGTAGTATAATTATAATTTCCAAAATATTTAATTTCACTATGAGTAAATGATACACTATGTTTTTGATATTTTGTATAATAAGAAGATATTTTTTCATTCAAGAAAAATTTAATATTATTATGTATCTATGAACAAGATAGTGGCTAATATATACTAATTTTAATATTATCTAAGACAAATTGATTTTAATGAACCTAAGATGAATTGATCATATAATGTTTCAGTAATCATAATGAGATAGCGATTCCTGCCAAGAAGAACAAGAAGTATTAGTTTAGTTTGGTTTGACCTGCTGAAGAAATAGATAAAAACACTAATAAACATTATTGTATATATTTGTGTGTAACATAAAATTGGGATAAGAACTATTTCCTCTCCATATTGATATCAATAGATTACAGTTTTTCATATGAAGATTTTAGTAATCTCTTGTCTACAAAACATTCAAATTATTGTGACTGATACAATAATAACAAAGTTAAACATACCATATACTGATGTGATAAAGAATAAGGGTTACCTTCCATCTACCATTCATGTAAAAAACTGTAGGATAAAATTTTCACATTAAAATAATAATTGTGACATCTAACGGTTTTCTGAGTTGTTGGAAAACATTCATGGTGTTACAATGAACCATATCATCCATATGGAGACTTTCTCAATAGTTTGTATAATTATCTATTCAATAGATATAAATCATCAAATATAAGTTGACTATAATTCATTAAAATTTAGATGTTATTTCCTACCTGTTGTAAAAACATTTCAAGGATTAATATCTTGTAGTTATGTGGTTGATTCATTTTCAAAACACACCAATGACTATAAAATATAATTGAGTAGTGAGACTTTTAAAAATATTATGTACTATTTTTTATTATGTTCATATAATTACATGTGATTGGTAAAATAGAACCATGATCCTAATAATTCATATATGAATAGGGATAAATTGATATGATTTGATAAAAAATTCCCTAACACTAATATCCCCTTTCCATGTTATGAAGATACCAATAAATTTCTTTCAATTTTAACATGTTTATATGGTGTGATATTGAGACTTAATTTTTCAATAAACCCTATGATTTTTAACTTTTTTATATTTTGACCTTTAGACTATGTGGTTGGACCAAGTGTAATTCATTATACATGACTGGTGGGTCTTGGTGGGAGACCTAGGCCCTTATATTTACATATAACATTGTTAGTATTTGTTCATTTTGATTGTGGATTGATATCGATTCATGAGATGTTCTCAGGGGTTTTAGAGAATAAAACATTACATTGTAGTTATTTAGGGATGAATGTTTGACCTTGATGGAAACATGTGGATAACATCTATTCAAATATATCTAAACCAACATTATATGTAAATTATTATTATGGAAGGATGATTGTTATTGGAAAAGGCATGGGTGTTTTCCATGCATGTGGATGAGGTTTCCCCTCCATTATCGAAGGATGAGAAACTCTTGTTCATGAACCCCCCCTGGTGATGTTGGTTGTGTGAGTAGTAGTGGAAGAAATAATGTTTTATGTATTGAAGAAGATATCTAGATGATATTTTGTTAGATTGAGGTCTGTGAACAATGTGTCTTGTCCAATATCCTAAATAAAAATTTCGTCCATGTTTATGTGATTAATGACTCATGTTATTTTTATTCAGGATTACTGAATGGTTTCATTAAGGTGTGAAAATCAGTGGCCTTTGATTATAATAAGATTGTACACACAGACTATATCTCTAAATGATGTTTAAGATATTTGAAAGGGTGGATTATAACTATGAGTTTTCTGTTTTCGGTGAAATCAAGGTGATTTATAAAAATTATAGTTTGTAAGATGGTTTTGGATGGGTATAATCTTTCAATTGTGTTTCCTTCACAAACTATTCGAGGAATGGTAGAGGAAACTATGAAATGTGGTTGTAATTGTGTAAATGTAAGCTATTAGTTACTGATTCTCAGTAGAGATTTAGGATTGACTAGTGATTTTTGGATAATTATTTCATCTTGAGTCAGGGTATATGGATATTATTGTGATGCATGTAAGCAAGGTGGATTAGAAACCATTAATGAGTTTTATTTTTCCCCATAATAAGGGGTGATGTAAGAGCTAAATAGGGGTTTTGAGGTATATTTTAAGAGCATTGATGTATAATTTTAGTCTTGAGATGATCATGCCCAATATCATGAGATCGTATTTAGTACACATTATGCGCATCATCTATATGCTAAAATTCATATATATCTCTCTGGATAAACGACATTCCTTATTAGGGTTACACTCCAACATCGATTTAAGGAGAGTGTTAATATGGGGAGACCACCATAGGAAATTAGAGAATGGATCACTTGTGTATGGGGTCATATATTTGATGAACTAGTCATTGAATAGTTGAGGTGGTGTTTGGGAACTGAAAATAATTAATGTTTGATAAATATTTTTTTACTAAAACACATAATATGAAATTTAAAAAAAAAATACCAGATAGAGTCTGTACATTGGAATCGGTATCATATGGTTTTGGTGCAGTTGTAAGGTAATTCATGTGGATTAATCCATTTCATGACATGGTTCATGGTTTTGAGCCAATTTTCCTTTCATATTTGATGGATTAAGATACTTTTCATGATATGTTTCAAGGGGCAATCCGCCGATCCTTATTTTTTTGGTGGAGTGTACCAGGATTTGTGGCATGGATCAAGGGTAAACTAGTTTCACCACTTTCACAATAAGTACAATCCCATTTTCTATATACTATATGGATGAATCATACATTGAAATTATTAATGACATGTTTTAGGGGGTGAAACAGAAATCAAAATAGTGTTGAAGGTTCCAATTTATGATAAATTCTTATAATGTCTTGGGATGTTGGTTGTGTGGTTCGGGTACATCCTTGTGAGTATGATGGCAGTATTACAGTGTTTTTTGAGTCATTATAAGTAATTTTATATGATTGTGGGAACTAAAAATAAGATTTATATTCTTCTACATTTTCGACCATAATAAAATATGTGGCTTGTCACCGACTATAGAAAGTGATATTTTTATGTTCGGTCTTCGTTAGATGGAAACTGCATCGAGAAAGTCAAAATACTACTAGGATAGTATTTTGATATGTTATCCCATTAATGCTGAACATAAGGGGTTATAAGAAGTTGTGAAATGTTGATTTCAATGATGGGGAGAACCCTAAACCTACTAATGAGTTGGCTAAAAATATATTGTTTTATAAATAGATTGCAATTTTATAGTGTTGTGTAAGAGTTTGATGATATATACTATCCATGTTTCATTATTGATGAATAATATAACTATTGTATTTAGTTCTATACAAGATTATCTTGGGGTTCTCTAGATTACAACATGGTGAATTATGCAAGGGTTTTCAACCTACCTAATTCAGATTCTTTCAGTAAATTCATAATGGGGCCTCCCAGGTATAAGAAGTTTTGTGGTGGGATGACATTTAGAACTCACATCTGAATGATTTATTTTCTAGAAGGAAATTATATTTTATTCAACTGTGGATGGGTAATTTTAAATACCATCAATTGAAAAAAGAATTCGGGTTTTTGAACATCCAAATGTGGTGTTTTTGACATGTTCTGGCTTCCGGTGGAAGTCTTACAGTTTTGGGAAACACACCGAAGAAGAATAGGTTGCTTTAGCTATTGGAACAAGCTACAGAATCCCACCCATTACCTGAACACCATATACATGATGTGAATAGAGAATATGGAGTAAATCCAAGTATTTATGGATGTAAAAAAATAACATGTGTAGATAACCCTGAAAATAATAATTGTGTTATACTATTTCACTCCATCAAATCATTTGGATGTAGATTTTTATTTTTAATACTAGACCAACCACTATTCTTTGATTGTCCAAAATAGGAGTACAGATGAGGGTTTTGGATGGATATTTGATCCCCCCAAAATTAAATGTTGATCATGTTGTTCTTGGGTTTGATTGGATAGAATCTATAGGTGGGATATTCCTCTTTCTTCCTTCTAAATTTATTAACCCCATCATCACTAATTTCATGTGTTTCTATTTTTGGATTCTTCATTAATTCTACCAAGTAATGTTTAATCAATAATTTTTTATGAGTATTTTTCTCAACCTAGTAATATTTCAACATAATATGATGTTACCCTATATTTATTTATTTATTTGTTGAGGTATGTATATATTTTAGTTTTCATACAAATTTTTCCCTATATTTTGTTTATCATGTTTTTTAATATGATGAATTGATTATGGAATTTATTTCGCCAAAATATGAGTATGTTTCCAGTGTAAATCGAGCCCTATTGTTAGTAATTTTAATAAAAATGTATGGATTGTCAATTAACCAATTATATTCTAAATTTTAATTTAAATGTTTAATATATTATAATCGAAATAATTATTTTGTTTTTGTATATTATCATGCTTTGGGTGCATGGGGGTTTGAGACAACCTCTATTGATCAATATTAAAGCATGATGAGCTTAGTGGGACTTTGTAACGTTTTATGTTCACCGCAATTAACGTGTAAAATCATTATATGATGGTCATGGTCTATAATGAATACATTTTTGTATATATATTTTTAACAATTATATTCCATAACTGGGATTGCGATGATACATTGTCTGCATAACCAATCTAAATTAATAGTTCATCACTTGGTTAGAAATTCATATTCATGGACCTCCCCTGAACACTATCATTTCAAATATAATATAGACTGTGGTTAAAATAAAAATATAGGTGTTTTATCTCCATACATTAAACAGTACTTATCAGATAACTGGCCTAAGATATAAGTTTAGTCTTAACATGAAATTTTCATAATTTTATACATTTGGATTATGGAAAAATAACAAAATAAAAGGGTAATATGGGTTTATTTTTCTGCATAAAATATTCCTAATTGTTGTCACTAGTAATAAATGGTATGTTGGGGAAAATGAAATGGCTGGTTAAATTGAAAAATGTATGAAATCGACCTGAGGGCCTTCTTTTATCAACACATCTAACACTTACCAATGATGATTATTCTTAACATAGAATAACATATAATATTGATTATGTTTCTACTCACATGGGGCATAACATAAAATATTTATCCTAGGATAGAGAATCCAAAAAAGATAAAAAATTCCTTTTTATTTTATAAATAGATTAATTTACTAACATGAAATAATTGTGATTTTTGGTGAATTTTGGAAAAATAATGACATTAACTAGAACCAAATTATTGTAAATTCAACAAATTTTTGGGATAAAATGATAAATTGAAAAAATGAGGGGACCAAATTTTTTATAATTGTGAATCCTGGTTTATGTAATATCCATTGATAGTTATTTTTTATTTTTAGAAAATGGCCATTATGGATTATGTTTATATGGTGGACATGATCAGTGCATAACCATGTAATTTGTTTCCTAGAATTCTCTTAGATTAAAACTACTATGATTGATGAATGATGGTTCATTTTTATATATATTTCTAGATTCATCCCTATGTTGATGTGTGTATGTGTTTTGTTATTGATATGAACATATGAAATTCATTAGGTCACGGTGTGTGGTAAAATTTCTTCTTGAGGGAAGGATTCATGGAATATGAACCACCAGAGGGTATGATACCTAGTAACATGATGCAATGGGATAGGGGAGTGATTATACTAGATGAGGGTGATATTATTGTATGTTCATTATTTTTGTTCATTATAACAATATATGTTATTAATAATGGTATGGTGTCGGGTAATGATCTCACATTAGGATACGAGTCATGGGATAAGAACAACATGATGGTAAGCTATATAGTCACTATATTATTGAGGGTGAGATTATTATCTACCAGAGTGTAGGGACCACTAATTGTTATAGGATATGTGAGATTTATCCTAGGGAGGTTAATCTACCATCGACATCGGGTCATCTTTATTAATGTAGGAGGATCATACACTTGATAATGATATATGAAATTGTTATAAATAAATAGGTTTTGAATAAATAATACATTTGTCTATATAGTTATTAGAGATATCTAGAAATGAGTTGATTAATGTTTAGATAATATTTATTTCCATCATGAAACATGAAGATTAGTGGGTTTATTTTATGGGTAATGTTATTTTATTAATTAATACCCATGTGTATATCATATTTAAAACATTACATACACATGATTGATTTCTTTAAAAGATATTCATGGTGTCTCAATAATATTTACATTCAACCTATTCTGACTACCATTGAACATGGGTAACCATGAAACTCTACTGTTTATTGATGGAACGAATTTAGATTGTTGGATTGGGTAATACCAAATACGAACAAGAGGGTGGTAAATTGTGTCTTATACAAATTCTTCATAGATGGTGATGATGACAAATTCTATCATTTTTACCTTCTCATGTTGTTTATGTAGAGTAAAATAGATAGTTAATGAACTCAAGTGTAAGAACCCAATTATTATTATTGAGGTACGACAATCTTCCTTTCTATTTTCCATAAGTGCCTTTGAGAAAATAAGGAAAATTGGGAACAATCCTAAATTTTAGGACAACACGCCATGTACTTTTCCACACACTGTGTACTTTTGGTAGTGTGGGATGTGTACACAGGGTGTATAGCCATGTTGGAGACTACGGGTGTAAAAACCGACTACATGTCGTGTAGTGGTCCTTTACATGATGTGTAGTCAGTCGGCAGACGAAACAGAAAGGTGGTGGGAATAGCCACCAGTTGGGCGACAATACACCCTATGTAGTCGGGAATACACGTCGTGTACTCATGTCGACGGATGAACAGTTTGGCGGAGCCGCTAGATGAACTGTTAAATGATTGATGTACACGCTATGTACTTGGAAGTACATGCCGTGTACTTTGTTTTTTTCTCTTAAAATGGGTAGTATCCACCCCTATTCATAGGGAAGGCTTAGAACCGGATGGGTTCTTGAGAGGGGATGGACGAATCTTCGAGGATCTCCAGATCGAGCGTCGGGAATCCGTTTCCACCTCAGACGATCTCGTTGGAACCGTGCGGGTAAGCCATCTCATCTCTTAGTGTAGTTCTTTCCAAATATTCCTCTAATGGAAGTTATTTGGGATTATGCGAGTTTTCATTCTCCTCAGATCTACCTCGTTCTAGGACAATTCATGGAACATCATTCGAGTATACTGATCAGGGGCGTTTAAGGTAGGAGGCTTGGTGTTTAATTTTCCAAATGAGGTGTGTTTTGTGTACCGTTGAGATACGCGCCCATGAATGGGGTGTCGTGTAGCTTTGGCCTTGTTGAATTATGTACCTAGAATAGATTAGGTTATTTAAATGTGATAATAAACTATTATTTGGGATTGCTTCTTGGATCCAGGACCATCCTGGGGGATCATTCCTCTGTTTAGCCATTTGGCCAGGATACCCAAGGCTATGCCTTTATAATAATTGTAGAATGAACTTGAGAGTAATTTCATTTGTATTGCATGTATAATGCTTGTTTACATGTTGGGAATGGCCCGTTTACCTGTTATCATGAGGGTAGTGTTGTGATTAGCCTGTGGGGAACATACTACTTAACATGTGGGCAACTTCTTCTATGCCAGTGGGCAGTTGATTCTGTGCCTTTAGGAGACACCTCATACGCCTGTGGCCAATATTTGATATGCCTATGGGAAAATTCCTATTTTGGATTCTCTTTACATAAGTGTATGGGATTACGCGTCTAAGGACATTTCCTGATTACATATAAATTCATTATGGTGGATTCTTAATAATAAATAACCAAAAGAATGTTAAATAGCAATATAACTGGTAATGTTAGTTACTTTTGAGTACTTCTTAGTTTATTGAATTTTTTATTGCAGACTGTTTCTGCATGTTTACACACAGTTGAGCACGGGCCTTTGGTGGGTGCCTACTATGATTATTTCTTACACCCTGTTTGGTTCGTGCTTTTTGTCCCAAACAGATTACGTTTCTGCAGGTCTGGATAAGGGAAAAGGTCCCTTTTACAGGTACTTGAGTGTTGTAGGGAATCAGGGGAGCATGGGTCCGAGCTTGGATCGCGATGTCGTTGGCTATTCTATCTTTCTCTTCTATACTTATACTTCTATTGTATTTTATTGCATTGTAACATGTTTTGTATGTTTTATAGAACAATGACATGCTGTATTTTCATATATATATGACTGATGGTTTCCTTTTTATTATCAGTTATCCATTCTATTATACATATTGTTTACCACTTCTGCTTGTTTTATGCTATTTATTTATTTTTCTCCACTACACTTTGACAAATGAGGGCATTGTTTCCCCACTATCAGACCTGGGCCCTCACTGCTAGTTGGCAGCCTCTGGCATTTGGGGAAATGCACTTGAGGTTATGTGGCGAATCATGTTCGGGGCACCCGTTCAGTGGCACCCGAAATTGGGAGGTTACAAACTAGTATCAAAGCAGTTATTTTCCTTGACTTAATGTCTGGATCCTTAGTCGGGGATAGGATGAAAACGGTAGTTGGTAATAAGATTTTCCCATGCATAGCTAACCCGTGTAAAGAGAAAATCCAGTTTACCTTGTGTTGAGATTTTTCTGATTTTTCAATTTTACAGTTGATTTGATATCACCGAAGGGTGAAGAACATGTATTGTGTTGTTTATATTTTATCCTTGAGTTCTATTTAGATGCAACCTGATGATATGAGGGCCTTCCATATCATGTATCATTTAGGCACATGCTAGAAATCACATGCCATGCATAGTTTCCATGCCATGTAGGTGCATTTGAAATTGCATGTTTCTGTGATAGATGTTGTGCTAGTAAAAGCATACTTTTGGGATAGCTACTTGGATAGATTCCTACGGTTTGATAGGGTATTATTGTGGGAGCCTGTTTATAGAATGGATTCCAAACATTGGTTTTTGGGGAGCATGGGCCCTCATTGAGCGAAATTTGGTGGATCGTTGTCAGTTTATCCAGTTATAACACATATAAGATGCCAAACATTGATTCACGGGGAGTATGGTCCCTCATTGATTAGAATTTGGCACTTAGGAGTTGTTTTTATGTATTTAATGGGTTCTGGAGAAGTTTCTGAGGCATACTATCCCGAAACCCAGTATACAAATCGTGTAGTACCTTAAACACGCCGTGATTGTTCTTCTGTTCGGGGAGAAAAAAAACTTCTTGAGTACATGTCGTGTAGTATCTTCCTGTGTTATAGACCGTGTGGGTAGGTACATGGGGAAGGGAAATGAACGGGGCGAACATGTTGTGTAGAGGAAGTACACACTGTGTAGTGTTGACCCGGAGTCCTACCTTGTAAGTAACAACACAGAAAGAGGAGACCATACCATATACACGCTGTGTCCACTATGGAACACGCCATGTAGTCTGACCTGGGAACTTTTCCGTGTAAATAACAACACAGTTCGGTGTAACCCCTTCGTGTACACGCCGTGGGTATATTGAACACATCTTGTAGTGGGAGCCATGTATCCGGCAGTGTAACTAATAACATGGGTCGGCTAAGCTCATCTAGTACATGCCGTGTACCTGTGGGACACACCGTGTAGTCCTGAACAGCGATAGACCGTGTGGACTTAGTCGTGTGTCTGGGAAATGGGGTAGTTTACACACTGTGTGCAGGTGTAAAACATCATGTAGTATCAATCCGATTAGTCATCCGTGTCACAAATGACACAGGTAGTTGGAAAATTACACCATACATGCCATGTATGTATATTACAGGCTGTGAAGTTTTTGTTTAACGGGAGCCGTGTGTCTTGGCCGTGTAGAAGGACCTTGGTAGGGGAAGAAAAATCAGGTACATGCAATGTAGTCATCATACACGCCATGTAGTCTTGTTGTGCAATTTTTAATGCCTTCTTCCTCCTATTCCACTTTTGGTTTCTTCGTTTTTAGACTGTGATAATCTTGATCTAAGGTGTGCATTTGACCTTGTAGTGCCATGCCACCGAGACGACCACGCCATGTTCTCCAAGAGAACAGAAACAGTAATACTCCAGAGATGGTGGGCCATGGGCTACCAGTGGATCCTCTAATAGAGCCAGATGCGGCGCCAACCGTTATACCTGACACATGCACGGATGCACAGTTCTGTGAAGGCTTTATGAGGCTCATGAAAACCTTTCAGGGAGCACCGCCAGCTGCCAAATCAATGGCCGAGCTGACATGTATCTTCCAGTAGCAGCATCCGCCTATGTTTTTAGGGTATGACAGACCAAAGGCTACGGAGTATAGGCTGGGGTCAATGAAGATTATTTTCGAGCACCTAGAGACGCCTCCAGGGCGGAAGGTCAAGCTCGCAACTTATATGCTGCGTGATTCCGCCAAGAGGTGGTGGAATGTTACCACTCAATCAGAGCATCACAAAGACATGGTGTGGGAAGATTTCCAGACATCCTTCTATGACATCTTCTTCCTAGAGACGTTGAGGGAAGATCGAGCTCAAGAGTTCATTAATCTCCAGTAGGGCAGTATGTCAGTGATGGATTATTCTGCTCATTTCACCGAGCTTCAAGGTTTTGCACCCGTTCTAGTGGGTGATGAGATGCTGAGATCCATAATCTTTTATGATGGTCTTCGATATGACATCTGAGCAATGGTGAATGTTTTCAGGTTTCCTTTAGTACATGCTATTGTGAACCAGGTGCTGATTACAGAGAGAAACCTGCGGGAAGCTAGTGGTGTGGGCCAGAGCGTTTCAGCACCTGTTTTTATACTAATTCTACTGGTAAAAGGAAGATATGGATGGACTTCTCTCAGGGTGGATGTATCAGTAAGATGAATGTTTTAGGTGGCCCGGTCATGTGCTACCAGGGTGGTAAAGAAGTGCACAAGAGACCTCAATGTCCACGAGACCCAGTGGAGTGCTGATCTTGCGTCAGGACGGGTCATCTGCAGCGCTTTTGCAGGGAATTTCCACGAGTATCTAATGAGAGGGGTTCTGTACTGACTCTGTGTGCGGGTGCAGGACCATCAGCTTCTTACCAGTTGGGGAACTGGAATACGTCAGGGCGTGCAGGCAGAGATGGTGGTCGTGGCCACGATAGCCAGACACTAGGATCTCAGAGGAAGTAGAGTGGGAAAACTCAGCGTAGCCAGGCTGTGTCATAGGGCCACGACACTAGAAAGGAATATGCAGTGCAACAGACCCAGCAGGAGCAGGATCCTGGAACTTCTACTATCAAAGGTAGTAATCTAGTAGCTTGTGTATAATCTTCATTTCTTTTTTGATGTGGGCGCTACACATAGTTTCGTATCTGTGCCCATTGTGGAGAGCCCAAGGATCTTTGTTTCTACTTCTTCTACTATTATGACGTTAGACACTCCGTTGGGAACTAGAATGTCTAGTGTGAGTCGGTGCAAGGACTGCCCCCTTGAGGTTTTTGGGTGTCATTTCCTTTGGGAACTCTATATCATAGAGATGACGAGCTATGATGTCATTCTCAGGATGGACAGGTTGGTTCCCTTTCGAGCCTTTGTGGATTTCTACCATCGTAGAGTTAGTTTAACGTCACCCGAGGGTCGAGAGTTTCTATTCAAGGGTGAGTGGGATGTTCAGGCGAGTCGAGCTGGAATAGAGCATCATGGGAGAGTTGGTATCATAGCCCAGATTGCGAGCTTATATCTGGAAGACTAGGGGACTTGTCAGATGGATTTCCCTCCAGTGGTTGATCATTTCAGGGATGTCTTCCTGGACGACTTTTCAGGTCTTCCTCTGGAGCGTGATGGTGATTTATCTATTGGTCTTGTGCTAGGAGTAGCACCGGTGTCCATTCCTCCTTATAGGATGGCTACACCAGAGTTGCAGGAGCTCAAGAGACAGTTAGAGGAGTTACAGAAAAAGGGGTTCATCTGACCTAGTACTTATCCTAGGGGTTCTCCTGTCCACTTTGCGAAGAAGGCGGACGATACCCTCAGACTCTGTGTGGATTAACAGAAGCTGAACTAGTTAACGGTGAAGAACCGATATCCCTTGCCAAGGATTCATGATCTTTTTGATCAAATTCATAGAGCACGAGTGTTCTTGAAGATTGACCTGAGATCAGGATATCATCAGCTGCGCATCAGTCCATCTGATATACCTCTCATGGATTTCAGGAGCAGGTATGGTCTATACGAGTATACGGTTATGTCGTTCGAACTCACGAATGCACCAGTGTTTTCATGGCTCTGATGAACCCTGTATTCAATCCAAATATGGATTCTTTTGTTTTAGTATTTTTGGACGATATCTTGGTGTACTCACTCACTCGACATGACCATGCCACCCATCTTGAGATCATATTGAGTACACTGAGAGAGAATCGGCTATATGCTATGCTCTCAAAGTGCCACTTTTGGATGGACTAGATACAGTTCATGGGTCATATCATTTCAGTGGAAGGAGTTGCAGTAGACCTAGAGAAGGTGAGAGTAGTTGTTTCATGGGAGAAGCCTAAGATCATGTTTGAAATACAAGGTTTTTTACTGTTGGCGAGTTACTACAGGTGTTTGATAATGGACTTCTCCCGCATAGCATCACTGTTGACATGCATGACTAAGAAGGGTGTGAATTTTGTTTGGTCAGAAGATTGTGAGATAGCTTTTCAGTAGCTGAAGGGTAGGTTGACATCAGCACCGATCTTGATACTCCCAGAGTAGGGGAAGAGCTATAAAGTTTACTATAATGCATCATGGATTGGGCTGGGAGCTATGTTGATGCAGGGTGATCGAGTAGTTGTGTACAGGTCTCAGAAGTTAATTCCACATGAGTGGAATTACCCGACGTAGGATCTCGAGTTGGTTGCAGTTGTTCATGCGTTGTGCTGTTGGATACATTATCTCTTGGGAGAACATTTTTTTGTTTTCACGAACCACAAAAGACTCATGTACATCTTTACCCGGCATGACATAAACCCGAGACAGCGAAGGTGGGTTGAATACCTTCAGTACTTCTATTTTGAGCTAGCCTATATACCTGGTTAAGGTAATGTAGTATTTGATGCACTAAGCAAGAAGACTCAGATACAGGTAGTGAATGAGGCCATAAATGAATGGAAGCTTATGGATTTGTTCTCTAAGATGCAATTGGAGGTGCACGAAAGTCAGGGGAATACATATCTTTCATCTTTAGCTGTGACCTCTACCATCTTGGATACAGTAGGGATGATAAAACTATCTGTTTCAGAAGGTCTAGTTCTACGGGAGTCGGTGGCATGTGAGGACCCTTCTCCTGGGGGGACGATATGCGATGATGATGTATTTCGTTTCCATGGAAGAGTGTGGGTTCTTGGGGATATACACGAAGAGATGATGTGGGTGTTTTATACTTCATCTTGGGCAGTTCATCCCGGAGTTACCAAGATGTACCATGACATAAGACGTCAGTACTGGTGGTATGGTATGAATAGAGAGGTAACTGGTTTGGTTACAAGGTGTTCGACATGTCAGCTTGTGAAGGCAGAGCATCCGAGGCCAGCAGGACTGTTGCAGCAGTAACCTATTCCAGTGTGGAAATGGGATGATGTCATGATGGACTTCATGACTATGTTGTCGAGTTCACCTCGAGCCAATGATGTCGTGTGGGTTGTTGTGGAAATACTCACAAAGGTAGCTCACTTTCATCCAACCATGGAGAACTTTGGAGTTGAAAAACTCGGGAAGTTGTATATCTGGGAGATCGTACGACTTCTTGGGACCCCTCGTTCTATCATTTCAGATTGGGATGCCCATTTTACGTCACGTTTCAGGCAGAGTTTTCAGAGGGCACTGGGTACACAGGTGTTTCTGAGCACAGCTTACCACCCTCAGAAGGATGGTCAGTCAGAGCGTACAATATAGGTGCTTGAGGACATGTTGCGTGCATCCGTCCTAGTCTTTGGGGGCTCTTGGGAAAAGTATATACCCCTAGTCGAGTTTTCCTATAATAATAGTTTTCAGGAAACTATTGAGATAGAACCTTATGATGCTTTATATGGTAGGCCATGCTGATCACCCTTGTGCTAGTTTGAGGAAGGTGAGGTAGCTTCACTAGGACCATGTCTCATGTAGGAGACATCTGAGCAAGTCCAGTTGATTTAGAAGCGGATGGCTACCAAATTGTCTCGTCAGAAATCTTATATTGATTGTCACAGATGGCCCTTTGAGTTCATGGCCAGGGATCATGTTTTATTGTGGGTTTCGCCGAGGCTGGTACACAGCCATACTAGGAGACATGGTAAACTTTCACCGAGGTATGTGGGGCCATTTGAGATTTTGGAGAGAGTCAGGCCAGTTGCCTATCAATTTCAGTTACCACAGAGGTACTGATCTATGCATGACGTCTTCCATGTATCTTAGTTATGCCTCTATCATTCAGACCAGTCTCACGTCTTTCAGCCTAAGGAGGTTGAGCTTGAGAAAGATGCATCCCTTGAGGAGAATCTGATTCTAATCGTTGATAGGAGCATGAAGGTTCTCTGAGGACAGTCAGTTCCCCTCATACGAGTGCTATCTCAGCATGGCCAAGTGAAGGATGAATCTTGGGAGTGGGAGACCGACGTAGGTGCTCAGTGGACAGAGTTGTTCATGGATATATATTCACCACCCTTGTAAGATCAATTCTGGGGCGAATTGCTTTAATGGGGGATGTTTGTAACAACTCGGTTCTTATTCTTGTGGTACGAGTTTCTTCCTTTCTCATTTCCTTATGTGTCTTTGAGAAAATAATGAAAATGGGGAATAATACTAAATTTTAGGACTACACACCGTGTACCTTTCCACACGCCATGTACTTTTGGCCGTGTGGGATGAGTACACAGGGTGTGTAGCCATGTTGTCGAGTACGGGTGTAAAAACTGACTACACGCCATGTAGTGGTCCTTTACACACCTTGTAGTTAGTCGGCAGATGAAACCGAAAGGCGGTGGGAGCAGCCTCCAACTGGGTGACAGTACACGCCATGTAGTCGAGAATACACATCATGTACTCATGTCAATGGATAAACAATTTGGTGGTGCTTCTAGATGAACAGTTAAATGAAGGAAGTACACACCATGTAAGCGGATGTACACGCCGTGTACTCTGTTTTTTCGCATAAAATGGGCAGTTTCCAACCCTGTTCACAGGGAAGGCTTATAACCGGATGGGAGCTCGGGAGGGGAAGGCCGAATCTTCTAGGATATCCAGATCGAGCGTTGGGAATCCGTTTCTGCCTCGGGCGATCTCATTGGAACGGTGCGGGTAATCCCTCTCGTCTCTTGGTGTAGTTCTTGACAAATCTTCCTCTAATGGAAGTTATTTTGGATTAACTGAGTTTTCATTCTCCTCAGATCTACCTCATTCTAGGACGAGTCATGGAACGTCATTCATGTATACTGATCAAGGGCGTTTGAAGTAGTTGTATTGGTGTTTAATTTTCAAACTGATGTGTGTTTTGTGTACTGTTGAGATTCGATCCCTTCAATGGGGTGCCGTGTGGCTGAGGTATTATTTAATTAAATGCCTAGAATTGATTTGGTAATTTATATGTGATAATAAACTATTGTTTGGGATCACTGCTTGGATACAGGACCACACCGGGGGTGCGTTCCTCTATTTAGCAGTTTGGCCAAGATACCTGAGGGTATCCCTTTATAAAAATTGTAAAATGGACTTGAGAGGAATTTCATTTGTGTTTCATGTATAATGCTTTTTAACATGTTGGGAATGTCCCAGTTACATGTTAGCCTAAGGAAAGTGTCATGATTAGCCTATGGGAAACATACTACTTAGAATGTGGGCAACATCTTCTGTGCCTGTGGGCTGTTGATTCTGTGCCTGTGTGCAACACCTCGTACGCCTGCGGGAAATATTTGATATGCCTATGGGCAGATTCCTTTATTGGATTCTCTTTACCTGAGGGTAAGGTATTACGCGTCTGAGGACACTGACTGATAACATAGAAATACACTGTGGTGGATTCTTAATAATAAATAATTAAAATAATGTTAAATGGAAATTTAACTAGTAAAGTTAGTTAATTTTGAGTACTGCTTAGTTTATTGAATTTACTTTTTCACACTGTTGTTTCATCATTACACATAGTTGATCACGAGCCTTTAGTGGGTGCCTACTTAGATTGTTTCTCACAAATAGTTTGGGTCATTCTTTTCGGCCAAAACAGATTACATTTTTGCAGACCTGGATAGGGGCTAAGGTCCCTTTATATGTACTTGAGTGTTTTTGGGAAGCAGGGGAGCATGGGACCGAGCTTGGGTCGCAACGCCAGTAGCTATTCTGTTTTGATTTTCTGTACTTGTACATCTGTTGTATTGTATTGTAGTGTAACGTGTTTTGGATGTATTATTGAATAGTGACATGCTGCATTTTCTTATATATATGACTACTAGTTTCCATGTTATTATCAGTTATCCATTCTATTATAAATATGTTTTACCACATTCTCTTTTTGTAGGCTATTTATTTATTCTGTTGCGCTTCACTTTGAAAAATGAGGGCATAGTTTCCCCACTATCTGACTTGGGCCCTCGCTGCTAGTTGGCAGCCTCTGGCGTTTGGGGAAATGTGCTTGAGGTCATGTGGCAAACTGGGTTCGGGGCACCCATTGAGTGGCACCCGGAGTTGGTACGTTACACAAGGATGTATAGTTGTTCTAAGAAGAGAAGGCCCCTAGTCCACTCCACCAACTCTCTACTCCACAAGATTAGTGATTTTCACTATCCAGTCTACTTATCAATAGACCGTCCACAACTGAGTATAGATAGTTGATACCATTACCAGATAAGGATAAAAACATATCCTTCTTGTTCATACACTGAACCGAATACATATCTTAGAATGAAAAACCAGTTACTCAAAATAAAAAGAGTATTTTTCTTGAAATACATTCTAATTGTTCATCGCGGTTTCAATAGCACGAAACTAATAGAAAATAGATCATCATATTAATAATGAAGGATCTTCTGGTAGAAGTAGTTCTGAGCCTATCTAGTTGCAATAGATATAGAATTAAATTCATAAAAATTAACAACAATTTATTCACAATAGTTCTTTTATGTAGAAATAATGAATCTTCAATTTGTTTATTCTTCATTATGAAAACATAGTTTGATAGATCATGGTAGCAGCAGATTTGTGTGACCTGTATGTCTCTGTAATACTATAGCTATGAAAACTAAAGGAATTGTTCTCATAATATTTTCAAAATGGTTTATCAGTCACACTGTAATTCATACTAACACAAATATATATATATAATAAAGACAATATTTCTCCTTTCATATTTCAATCCACAACATTCTTCTTCTGAATCGCGATATTCAAAAGTTTGAATAACTGAGCAGTCATAACTCTATATAATATTAATCATAAAAAGATCCTCATAAATCGATCATTTGAATCATAAATAAATTACTTTGAATTAGTCAATGACATGCTTTAAAATCTGGCTTTTAATCTGTCTTAAAATCTGAAAGACAATCTACATAAAGACTATTACTAAATAATGACGTCTTTGAATCTCCAACGCCAAAAGTAGGGTTGAATTTCATAGCATACATTCACTGAATGTAAGGTTCACAACATAATGTTAATCATGAATTTATGATTGGACGATCCATTCTTTAAACGTAATGTGGATCTCAATAATAAGGTTGATCATCCATACTTTTCTCTTCAACTATGAAATGTACGGTATATAATCCATACTTTTATGAGCTTCTAAATTTATGATATATGATTCAATGTAAGGATTTTTACAAAAGTAAGGTTGGTGAACAATACTTTTGAGAAACAAACCTGACATTCCACGGTAACATAGAGTTCTTCTTCAAAACACTTATGATATCCCAAACGTATGGTTCCTTCCAAACGTAGGGTTTCTCTTCCATACTTTTGTCTAAAACGTCTATTTCTAAACCATAGTTTTTTAATTAACAGTAAGTGATGGTTTTAATCCCTATGCCACACTCATCAATGTAGGGTATGAATAGTGTTTCCAGAACACAATAAAGGGATTTTAGAACATGTAGTTCATGAACAGTGTTTCCATAACACGTTAAAATGCTAAAACAATTATCAAAAACATTATAAAATATTCCACATGATTTACAACTCTTAAATATTATTCTAATATAGAGAAATATATAATACTAATTTTTTAAAATATTCTCCAAGCCAAATAATTAGAATAAAAAATAAGGGTATTTGTGAACATGACAATCATCACAATGAGATATAATATTTCTCTAAAGTATCTCTCCATTATAAAATGTAGTGTTTCTAAAAACAACTATTACTCAACAATATCCCACTTTTTGATGATCAAAAACCAATGAAATGACCAATGAAATTATCTTACAAAATTAGTTGCCTATAATTTAGAAAATTGCACTGATAAAAGCAATATTTTCTTTTAACAAATTCATTTCTTAATTTTTATATTTTCACCCCTTTAGAAGGTAAAAACTATCTCCTCCTTTATAAATAAATAATTTTTTGAGTTCCGTTTATCCTTATTTCTCCCAAAAAATATGTTTTGTTTTTATCCATAATTCTACCCCTTTTTGTGATTTCTAAAAGAATTATATAAGAAAGAATATAACACATTTTAATGTTGCACGTGAACTCAAGTAAATGCTATGATAAAATATTTATCAGTATATAAATTTAGATTACTTGAATTCTATCATAGATAGTACAATTAAAAAAATTAATTCATAAACATGGGATTAAAATATATTTTATTGAAAATATAATTACATGTACAGTAAGGAAAATGAGAACCAAGGTTGGGAATAAAAGGATTGAGAAAATGGTTTTTGTGCCTCTGAATGATTTTTTTTGATCACTGACATCTGCAGTATCAACCTATTCATTTGTCCATCTCCATACAATACTATGAGAACCCTTCCTTTTTGAGTCAGATGGATTTCATCAATCAAATTGACTATGAAAAACTCATGTAAATGCTCTTACTTCTCTATAGTCTAATTGAGTGTCTCTACGAATCTCTTCTACAAAACTATGATGCATGGTTCTTCTGTGGTATGTTGGATAACTAGATACTTTTGATTATCTAGGGTAATAGATAATAGTGCACTAATACATTATAAGACCCGCGTTCTATCATTCATATTTGTCATTACTCCTATAATGTCCTGAAATATCCTTATCTGATCAGCCGAAGTACGTGAGGTACCTGTTTGAATTTCCCTGGATGTTTCATATTTTTTCTCCATGAGAATTCTAAAATCTACTAAGTTTGACTTCATTACCATTTCAGGTTTCAATTTTCCATGTTCAACTAAAATTTCCTTCTTAAAAACATCCACTTCAATCTTTGAGAAAAACATTTTTGCATGTATTAATACTACAGTCTCTCTTTTTTCGAATACTATTCTCAAAATGAATTTTCATTTTGAACATTACCAAATTTTCAGATTAACTCATCCACATGATCATGATCAGAATCAAAGGCACCTTGTGCATGATTCTCATTCTAAGATTCCACTACATATATCAGTGCTAGAGGGTGGGATTCAACATCTTAATTCTCATCATCATTCCTCTATACTATCTTCTCCACTAATTATTCCTTTGAATCCTTTCCAGACTCATCCAAAGAAATATCCTCACCAATAATTTCAGTTTGAATTTATGAATGGTTCTATGATTTATTCATATTCAAAGGCTCTTGCCCATCATATGAATATTCTTCACTGATTTCATCCAATACATGTTCCTTTAATATAGGTTCATCTTGAGCTAATTCTACATGGAAAATTTCAGTGGTTTGTATACATTCAGATCTACCCACATCAACATCTCTAGGATTTTCAATAGTTGGATTCACAACTTCATTTTATACATGATGGGTCACTTCAATATAAGAAACTAATGGTCTTCAAATTTCATGTACTGTAGATTCTCTAATAAATTTTTTTCTTCGAAATGGTTCAGTTATTCTAGTATTTTCTTGAATAGGTTCCTCATCCACTTGATCCACTCTATTACATTTATCTAAAGTCCATATTTAATTTCCTCATCATTATTTTTATAAACTATCTCAAATCTCAGTCTTCTTAAGGTTCCAAATACTCGAGATTCTACCACACCTTCCTTAGATTTAGTAAGTTGCTCCCCCTAAGCCGACTCCTGGTCTTCCTCAACATCAATAGGCATAAGAATTCCATTAACAGTACTACAACAAAATCTAATATTCCTAAGAGTTCCAATATTTAAAATATTTTTCTGATGGTATATTACACTAGCATTCACTAATTTCACCATATTAGATTAAAACAACAATTAGGAAATGAATCTCCCATAGGGATAGAAATTCATTCCAGCCTTTAGTTGACAGCAGTAATTGAGATATCTTACCACATATCTTGGAAAATTGATATCTATTTCACTCATAAGCAAAAAAACATTAAATACATGTTAGGAAAAAAGCGTTCTCTATCACTACAATTCATGTTTCAATCCCTAATTGCCCAAATATAACAAATATTTTTTGATCAGGTTCCAAATCATTCACTAAAATTTCTCTTATGCTTGTAGAAACAAATAAAAATGACATAATGTTTTATAGACTATGTTTATTTTCTATAATTTTTGTTAAATAGAAATGAAAAACTTCCTAATGAAGACAGTTTAAGATTCTAGCTATTTCTATAGATGAAATAAAAAAAATCCCGATCATCAATATTTTAACATAATGTGTCATCTCTATCCCAAAGACTGAACTGAAAAAATATGAAAAATTGGCGATGCTCTACCCCATATAGGAACTCTATATTTTTTCTAATAAATTTTTTCTCAATAATTTGAAATGCGAGGGCTTATGAAATCATTTGATCTGTTTGATACATCCATTCCCGGTCGATTACTTTTCACTATAAAATCTTTTTTCATTCCATGCGCTGACGTTTGGCATTACTAGCTTCCCCTTTCATGATTCTATTTGTGTTGTTCATTTCAGTTTCAATTTTCTGAAGGCTCTAAGTATTAGGGTTTTGAAAGTTTAGTCAAATGTAGATGAAGGTGGTAAGTGTTATTTGGTGATTCGAATGGTTTTAAAAAAATGAATAGGTATGGAATTTGAAACTGTTTCTGACATCATTGATTCTTATGTCATTATACACTTAGTAATTAATACATTGTTTAATATTTTTTAAAACATTATGCGGAAAATATTTAAAGAAGAACTCATGAAGTTATTTTAATATTTTTTTAAAACTAATAATAATATAAAAAAATAAAATAATAGTTAAAATAATTAATTTAGAATCAAATATTCATTTAAAAATAAATATACCTAGCTAACCCTAAATAAGATTAAAGCTTAAATTATGAACTGGTTTAGTATAAAATATCAGATTATTGAATTTCTGTACATAAAATTTCTATGAATATATCTTTTTTAAGAACATGATCTATTAAAAAATGATGTATGATGTCAATATGCTTAGTTGTAGAATGTTTAATAGGGTTTAGAGATATTTATTGCACTTGTATTATCACATAACATTGATGAACTATTAAAATTTAGTCAAATGTCCATATAATTGTTTTTCATCTATGAAACATGTGCACAACAACTGCCTGCAGATACATATTCTGCATCAACTTTTGATAGAAAAACTGAGTGTTGTTTTGACAAGACCATGACAGTAAATATTTTAATAAAATGTAACAAGTGTCTGAGGTGCTTTTATATCTAATTTAATGCTTCCAAAGTCAGAATCTGAAAATGAAATTTAATTAAAATAAGATGTTTTGGATAGAGAAGAGATTGAAAAACTGTTCCTTTTAAATATCTAAAAATTCTTTTGACAGCACATAAGTGAGATTCATTAGGATCAGATTGAAATTTTTCTCAATGAAATACTGATTACATTATATCATTCCTTCTAACAGTTAGATATAATAAACATCTAATCATACCTCTATATAATCTGTTGTCTACTGATTTTCCATTTTTATCCAAATCATGTTTTATATTAGTGTACAAAGGAGATGTTTATATGTCAATGTTTTCATGTCCAAATTTTTTTAGTAAATCAGTAATGAATTTTCAATGATTTAATACAGTTTCAAAATATTTTTCATAAATTTGAAGTCCTAAAATTAAATTTATTTTTCCCATCATAGTTATTTAAAATACTTTTTGCATGAAATTTGAAAACTCGTGACAAATATTTTTATTTTTGAAACTGAAAATTTCATCATCAACATAAATTTGAACGAATAAAATATCATAGTTAATATTTTTCCTAAACAATATTTGATCTGTCATCCCAACAGTAAAATTGATTTTTAAAATAAAAGGACTTAATAATTCTTACAAAGCTCTAGGTTTTTGTTTAAGACCATAAACAAGTTTTATATGATTGAAAACTGAATCTGTTTTTTGTGAATTTTTTAAACCAGGTGGTTTATCAACATAAAAATACACCAATATGTAAACATTATAAAATAATAACTTTACATCCATCTAAAATAATTTAAAATTTAAATGAGATGCATAGGCTAAAAAATTATAATGCCTTGTAATCTACCTACAAGTGCAAAGGTCTCGTCATAATCACTAAATTATTAATGATTATAACCTTTATCTATTAATCATGCTTTATTTCTAGTTATTATTCCTTGGTAAACATTTTTATTTCTAAAGACCCATTTAGTTCCAATAACTGGATAGTTTTTTAGT
This sequence comes from Viscum album, assembly GCA_963277665.1. Taxonomy (NCBI): domain Eukaryota; kingdom Viridiplantae; phylum Streptophyta; class Magnoliopsida; order Santalales; family Viscaceae; genus Viscum; species Viscum album. The sequence continues at coordinate 1,250,971,373 of OY728157.1, read as the reverse complement.
TCATTTGAATAAATTCCAAACTTCATTTCTTTTTAACTGTTTTAGTTCTTCTTGCATTACTATATCCAAAATTTCATCAACTAACGGTACTTCTAATGTCTTACGTTGTAATTGGGATATAAATTCATATAATTCAACATCATTTCATACATTTATTCTATTTTTTATTCTAGTTTCAATGTCTCATAAAAAAAATTTTAATGGTTTATTTTTTATTTTTTCTCGAATGTCGAGGTAGTATACTATTAGGTTTTTCAATGTCATATTGTTCTGAACTATACTGAATTTTATTTATATCTTTTTCAAAATCATCTTTGATGTTCTCAAGTATCATGTTATCATTATTGTAAGATTCATCAAGTTGGACTTTCCTTTTATCAAAGGGATCAGATTCATCAAATTTCATATGAATGGATTCATCAACAATCATTAAGTTTTTATGAAGTATACAGAAAATGTAATGTAATTTCTCTGTATCTTAGGACGGTATTGTTACATATTACATGTTCTTAGAGATAAAAAATGATCCACCCATTTAAAAAAAAACCATTCCAAGTACACGGAAGGGGAGATTCTACAATCCCCGTAGGAATTATCTAATACCATGATAATAATTTTTATTTATTTTATAAAGTGATTGTGAATAAAATATATATATATATTTCTATTAATGTTTTTTTGAGAAAACAACAAGGAAACACAAAAAAAAATTCATTTAAAATTATTTTTGAGTCATTAGTTGTCAAACCAAACACATTGATCCCTAACTTTTTAAGCTTCATCCAATGTCGAGTGTATATCAAAAAATAACCATCTTGGGGGGACCATGTACTACCCCAAAACAAATATACATGTCATAGGTCATTCATCAAATATTGGTATTTAGTTGATCATGTAACAAAAATATTCCAACGAATACATTCTGAAGGATAATAGGGTATCATCTAACTCAATTGTGGATTCTTATGAACATGTTCTAGGAATTTTAAATCTTTCAAATAGAGACGGTAGATTTTTCACATTCAATTTACTAATTCTAAATAACTAATCTAGGGTATTGCAAACCAGTACCACAATAAATACCAAGGGGTAAAAACAATGAACTCCAAAAGATACCTATACGAATAATTGGAGGATTTCATCCCACAACATGATTCAAATAAAATCTTACAAGACAATCCAATCCCATTAGGAATGTTATGGGATTTACCTGCAATGATTCCTATATTATTTGGGTGAAAACAATTCTCTCTATTCTAGATAGTATAACGTGGTGGATTGTGTATCCCACAATATGCATCCACAGATAATTTTCAATGTATCTTAAATATATCTTGAACTAACAATATTTCTCTACATAGAATACAATATTTTTTTACTCCAACGTGTTTCTCTATTAAATGGAAAACACATTAACTATGTCTATGGATATAGTTCCCATTACCCGACAACACATCTCCACACATCTATGTTGGTAATTTATCCCACGTGAACTGTATTACAATATTTATAATGATGAGGATGGAAATCTGGCCAAACAATCCCATGTAAAAGAGTTTAAACTCTCAAGTTCATGACATGTCAGTATCAATATATCCATACAGTCTTTCACATCAGATGCATTCCATATGGAGGAACATGTACTAACCTATTTGACTATTTCATATCTACCCTCTATAAAGTTAAAATAACATAAAAGAAATAAATGGGGTCCACATGTTCCTGTCATTACACTAATCAATTATCCAATTTACTTGATCACATTTATATCACTGGAATAAATCCCTTAATTGTAGTTACGACATCTCTCAGGGACATTATTATCATACATTCCAAGCACTGACTTCTAAGGATTCTAAAAAAGTCTTACTAAATAATGTCTTACATTAAAACCAAAAAAAACATGTCACATTATAGCACAAAAAATTTCCATAATCATGTAAAACTATAAAAAACTATAAAAAAATTCATGAATCACCACACACATATATTATATTATGGATTTGGAATCACCCAAACTATATCAAATTAAACAAAACCAAACCATACTAATAATTTTTTTTCCAATTCAAATAAACCCAAATCTGAATTAAAATATATTTCAAAATGCACCACATGTAAAATAACATATGCTATGTCCTTACAAAAATCCTATTAAAAATTAATAGAAATCCTATTTCCTATTTAAAATATTATTTTAAAATCCATTTCCCAAGATGATAGTTTCGATTTAAAATGTCTATTTCAATACTATTTTTTAAATCACAATTAAAAATATACCATATTCTCTTCCAAATTCAATAAATGTCACAAAACCAATCATAATGAGGTAAGTTGAAATTTTTTTACCAAGGAACCATCTTCAAACCACTTAACTGCAATCAAAACCAATTTGGATAGTATGATAATTTGTGTCTTCCCCAAACATATAGAGTAATAACACAAAACATTAAATATGGTTATAGATATAATTATGATGGAACACAAACATAAAATAACTAAAAATGCCCAACTGCACCAGTAATTTAATTAATACCCACATAAAATACTATGATCTTTTATATATAATAAAATATATTTTATAATAATATTTCATGAACAAATTTAATTAAAATATTCATTAATTATTGAAAATATATTCTATAATTTAATATAAATATTGACAAAAATACTATTTTCATTTTATTAAGTCAAAATCAAAATCATCTATAAATTTAAAATAATAGTATAAAAATATATTCATTAATATACATATTAATATTGATATGGTCATTTTAAATATTTAGTTATTAGATCAACATATTCCCAAAGAGTAAGGTGCACGATGGTGTGGCTTTCATTGGGTCGTTTGGTGAACATGGTATGGGTCTCAATCTCCATGATCATTTGAATCTTCTGTAAATAGTTTCTCTCAAGATTAATTAGTTGGTACTCCTATTGGAATTCATTTTTGGAAATTACATGATATTATATACCCCTCAAAAGCTTTAATAAATGGGATTTATAGGGTATGATCCTACTGGGTGATTAAATCACCTCATTTTCATGTAATAATTGTATTTTTTAAAACCCTATATTTTCACAATCCTCGTGATCACCTCTTAATGAATTCATTATTAAAATTATTGATACATAATGGTAATTTAATTATAATTGTATATAATAAAACAATATTAGATCATGTGGTTTCTATAACCATATTTTATAAAAAAAAATTTATTAAATCAAACATGGTAATTTTATTCAAAATAGTTCTAGTCATTAGGAAAAACCCATTCCTATATTGAAATAACGGGTTTCTATGATCATTAATAGATATCTAGGTTCAATTACTTCACACATATAAAACATCCCCTCTTTTCCAATATACAATTTCTATTGTAATTCATTCCGCACCTTTGACAAGTGGGATGTTGAAATTTTTGAGCATTATATTATTTACCCATTAGACCACTTGAATTAAATTATACCTTCTAATTTTATCCCTATGATATCCTTAAGATTCCATGATCTCCATTTTTAATTTATGGTAAAAACTGTAGTTTACTCCTAGCTATGAAAGTCGTATATCTCTATGGATTTCAATAGATTGGGGTTTTCCCCCCAAAGAAGTGGTGAATCATCCATTAATGGGTAACAGAAGGGTCATGGGAATATAATGAAATTCTTGAAATTTATTCTTCTTACGCCCCAATAGAGATGAAATTATTTTACATGAGGGAATGCAAATCTATTTCAATTTTATGATGGAGATAATGATTAAAATATATAACAAAAAATATTCTTGAATTCCCTCTATTCCATTACTTCGACTACTTCCTCTGCATTCATATTCATGATCAATTATAACCACTGATCATATTATACCTCCATATGAAAAAAGATGGTATAACCTTCTTATTTTCTTGACCATTAATGGATGGATGAGTACATATAAATGGAGTTGATCCATTGTATAGTGATAAAGGGATCAAATGATCCATTGATATATCGTTTCCTTTGTATTATAAATATATCAATTATAGCATGTTATTTATTATGGGGATTTGTGAGATTCTCATGATTTGGGATTATATTCATAAATAGATCCATGTGAAATTTTATCTTCATGGTGTTTGAAATTCCCACTCCCATCAGGTTGGGAATTGCACTGGGAATAGTAATAAATTTTCGTGTTACAGTGATTTTTCACATGATTCCTCATATTTTGGACCACTTTCTAAAATAAATGGATGATTTGGGATGATTAATTTTAAACCATTAAAAATGGTGAATCCAATGAAATTAAAGGGATAACATATAAATTAAATCATTATATAACATATGAATTTCTATGTGATAATATATTTTATTGATGATCTATTTCCTAATGAGACTCCTGTGGGATTATTTATTAATGTAATAATGATTTTTGATGAGTTTTTGAGTTTACCAAAGCATATACTCAAGGATATTAAAACTAGGAGAGTAGTGATGCTCATTTTAAAGTACCAGGTTACATAGAGTCGGTCCTAACACACTTTGTTAGTGTTGTTACCCTTGTGTAAACCTATGCTAGAAACCATGCGCAATTGTATTAATCAGGCAAGGATTTATATTCTTGATAAACTATATAAAATATACTTACTAGCATTTATGGAGACATTCTTATAGTTATTATTATCCTGAATGATTTCCCTATATTTTTCTAATAGAAAACCTAGAAATAACTAATCATTTCCTCTTATACCAACTATAACATCCCTACACTTTATTTCACATTAATACCTGATTTATTTCATAATATTACACACAATATATCAGAAAATATAAATAATTATATTGTATTTTGGAATTAGTTACGTTACATAACAAATTAAAATAGGAAAAAACATCTCTAATGAAAATTTCATTAACAAGGTATCACGTAAAACTACCTCATATAACCTGGGGACAATCAAAATAAATAGTAGGCCTATAAAGCCCAGTAGGGGAAACATTGAATAAAATGAATAAAATTATATATTTTAATCAATTTATAGAAATGGGGAATAAAATTGTTATGAATCATAGAAATGAATAATTATACATGATATAGGATGATTATCATAAATGATATATAGGGACTAGGGGAACATCATAAAACAATACATCATAAAAATACGTCAAGGATAACATCCCAAACACTGTAATGGTAAAAATGATTATAAAGGAATCATGCCCACTCATTTTCCGAAAGCGACATTTTTTGTTTCAAACCATTACCCAATGCATTATAGAACTTCAAACTTTTATGCCCACCAGTCAAATTCCATTAATTCTCATCCTTAAGTGAGCCACATAGACTATACAACATGGATTAATCAATCATAATATTTTAATCCATGGTCATTGAGTATATAATATATACTTTTTAGTAACAATTCAAAGAAGTAGAAATTTATAAATATGGAAATCCTTGATAAAAATTGGTATAGTATTCACCACACAATTTCATTGAAATACGAAATCATGAAGAAATTTTAGTAGCAAAACAACATGGCATAAAAATATATAAATTGGTTGATGATATTGAAAGGGGTATATCATAATTTATAAATTAAATAGGAATTAATATGCCATTTAATTTCATATCCCATAATAATGAATTGGAAACATAAGACATAAGATAAAAAGGAATGTTGAATAAATAAAATAATGTGGGGATCCATTATGATACATGTAATGGTAGAAGGGTGTGAATAAAGGTTCATTGGAGGAATTAATGAGAGTTAAAAGGTTATATAATAATTTTTATAACAAATGGATATTAAGAGGAATATGGAAGAACATATACTAACAATAAATATAAACTAAGAGGCATAACATAATTTGGTGCTTGAATTAAATAACATGATATGAATACCTTACAGGAGTGCGTGACTCCAAATGATTCAGAGGATATTATTGAGAACATGGGGATATGTGGTAGGACTATAGATAGTGGAGTGATGATTATAAACATTTTCCTGTTATATTTAATAAAGGGGAGAGTATAGATGTGTGTTGTGGGATGTCATTAGGTTTTGGACTCTACACAATAAAATAAAATAAAACTAAAAACCATTCCCAGGGATTCCCCTTGGTTTCTACCAAATGGTAATGGTTAATATTATATTATATGAACAACGTCCATACATAATAAAATAATCCCCTTGATTATGTAGAGGTGATGCATACTCTTAAATGTTGTTTCTAACCCTTATAAAATATTTTTGGTTTTGGAGGAATTATAATGTCTTTACAATAAATATAAAATAAAAAACTCATTATTTTAAAGATAAAAATTATTTTTAGTCTTATATACCTTTTATATTTTTTACATCTATTTTGGATATTTATGGTGTTATAATACACAAGTAATATATATACATTATTTAATTTCTCCCCAAAATTCTGATTATATAATAAAATCATGAAACATTCCCAATTAGATAATTTTGATGTTCTAATTCCACAAATAATGTTTATTTTATCTAAATATATTTCTATATATTTTTACTTTCACATAATAAATAATAATTTACATTTGTTGAGAAATAATGTATTTTTTTGGTAATATAGATTTTTTAACTCTTAAAAATTCATATTTTCATTCATAAAAATAATATAACAATTTGAGTGAGATAAAAATTATATAATAAAAATATTTTGATTAAAAATTATTTTTTGTCCAAAAATCCATTAATTAATCAAAATATTTTCCTTATTTGAAAATGAATATTACCCAAAAATACAAATTTTATATTGTATAAAAATGAAAACATATTTTAACGAAACAATCGTATTGTTAATATTTATTCATTATATTAAAATATAATTTACATAATTATTTTTCAACATTCATGATTTATATAAAATTAATATACCAAAAAACACCATAGGAATAGAATTTGTGATAGTGATACATTTTTGGGGTGTATTAAGAATCATAGTATGGTCCGTGATCATGATTTTCTGGAACAACTACCATAAATAGTATCTCTCATGCTGATGTTATTGGATCTCATCTTTGACATTCTCAATGATATATCCACGTGATTTTATCACCTTCAATTGACTTGATAAATGGGATTCATATGGTATGCTCCTACTAGTTGAGGTTGTCTCTACTTTGGTCTGTGTTAATAAGAATTGTTAAAAACCTATATTTTTACTAAGCATTTTATCACTGTTGAAGACATATATTATTATCTATAATTAGGCTTAAAATCCATTTAATTTTGATAATATATAATAAACCAAACATGTTAAATAGTTTTATATAAACATATTACATTACATAAAATTTATTTTAATAATAAATAAAATTTTGTTTATAGATGTTACGTTTGTTACAATATTCCACCCTAAAGAAATTATTCCCTCTAATCTTGTATTTACCAAACTAAAAAATTTGTGTATCTATATTTCATCACATCCTATAATTCCCACATTGATTGTTCATACTTTTTTTTTCTATGTATCTCTTTTATGAGGTTCATAATCATATTTTGTAGAACCTTTTCTTTTTTATCAATCATATTCACTGGCAAATCCGTATAAGAAAGGTCATTATCCAATGGTACAACTTCTATATTGAATAAATTATAGGGATATGGAATGTAATTCCTTAAAAGGTATACAAGTAAAACATCATGCAACTAAAAAAGGTTGAGTGGGAGCTCATGTCACTAAGACACTTATCTAATGTGATATAGATTCCAAATGGATCAATTTATCTTGAATTATTCATTCCCTTAATCACAAATTACACAAATTTTTTCCATGAAGATATGTGGAGGAATACCATGTGTCCATTAATAAACTGTATTTATCAATGATGATTGTCAACACACCAATTTTATTCACTATGAACCAGCCTTAATATGGTCTACCCCATACACACACCAACATAAATGACACAAATTGTTATATTTATTATATCCATAAAAATTAAATAATGAAAAATAGTTTTCATAATTACTATAATAATGAAATTGAATCTCTCTCACTTTTAATGAGTGACCAATCTCTATGATAGATGTTTATAATATTCTTTTATCTCAAACCATTGGAAAATCTATAATATCATACACAAATTCAGTAGTCCTTTTAATGTAATTTTTATCCAGAACCATATATTAGTACGTTGAATTACATAATTCATGATAACTGATTAAAAATGACTTAACTACTTTCCCTTAGGACCTCTTTCATAGGGTTCACTCAAAAACACAATGAATCTATGTTATTTCACATTTTTCTAGTGTAAATATTCCTAAATCATTAGGTAGATAATCTAAAAATTAGAAGAAAGGTAAGTGGGGAAAAAATTAAGGGGTATGAGAGAATATTTTTTTTAACTTATAAAGAATTTGAATCACATACATGGAACATAATTCAATTGGAAGATAAAATAAGGGGGATATCCCATGCTATGCGTAATCAAGGGAACAGAATAGTGGTCTAGGGAATTAATATCCCAATGGAGAATAAAATAATGACATTTTTATGGATATTTGTCATGCCACACAGTTTGGCCCTATATTTTACAAAACCATACTCCAATCTTGTTTTTCGAATAATAAAAGACACACCACCTCACAATGATTGTAATGATAAGTTAAAACATATACATTTATTTTAAAAATAATCTATAAATGAATTTCTCAATTTATATGGTTTTTCAGAAAAGGTGTAGATTTTTTGTTCCAAACCCCATATCTAATTCACCACACACAGTTTACCAAAACATTTACATACATGATCTTTATATGTGAACTAATAATATGATTTCACCTTGCATCATTAATTGTGAATTAGAACTCTGATACATGATGATAATTTAATATTTTTATTTAATCCAATTGACCAAAACCATGAAGTAATGAAAAAAAACATCAAAGAATTGTAACATAAATTTAATCTTCAAAGTCACATGCATGATTCCAAGGAACATCTCATGCCTCATATCATATCAAAAAAATCATATTAACAAACTCTAACTCTTGGATTACCTCATTATACACTATTTATCAATCAAAAGAACACTATAACCTAAAAAATTCAAAATTCCCATAACATTTTGTAACTAAAAAATATAGGTCTTATACTAGATTAACAAATTAGATATAGAAAAAAATGAAAAATAAAAAATTCATAAAATTTATAATATATAGAAAGTTTCTACACATAAAGAAGATTACCTTCCTTAAAATAAATCCTCATATATAAATCTAAATTTAAAATAAATTCTATGAGGAAGATGTGGGAAAATAACTAATTGAATAAAATACTGCAAGTGAGTATAACAAGACCAAGAAAAATAGATGACAATTATAATGAAATTATTAGGAAATTATGCTTCATTAATCATTATGGTAAATAATAATCCCTCAAATATAATGAAATAAATTTAATCAAGAGAGGTAAGAACATTATTATAGTAATTGTTAGGAATAAAATTTTCGAGTCATAAAGAAAATATAGTTCTAGGTTGGGATAAACCATTCATCCATTTTGGTAGTTCATGGAAATAAAAGTGTCCCTCTTTAGTGAATTATTCTTGTGTGTTTGGAACATAATTACCAAGAGTTTGCGGGAAAGGATGATTTTTATAAATGATTTACTATAATGATATGGGAATTCATGGAGTTTATAAACTAGAAACTAGAATAAAAAGAGTTTTAATACACTAAGGTGGATGTCTCATGGGGAGAATATGTAATTTTTTAAGACTACTATGAATCTATAATTTTTTCGTTAGGATTAATAAATAGATGAGTGGGGTATGTTTATCAACCTTAATATTATTAACTATGATGGTATCCCATTAACTTTTAGGGGGTATATTTTTGTATAAAAATGATAAATGTATGTTTCGTATAAAATACACATGAACATTGCATAAAGATAAATTTAGAGATTTTTGGATTATGTATTTTCCCTAATAAATATATCTTTTGGTATCTACTGAATTGAGCTCTATGAATTGAATAACGTTTTAAAAAATTAGACAAAATTGAACAACATAGTCATAAAACATTTTTTTAAAGGGTAAGATCATATAGACATAGAGTTCTATAAATAATTTCTATTTTCTATGGGACTCATGTGGTATCATACTCCTCTAAAGTGGATCATAATTTAATAAAAATGAAAATAAAAATATTTCTAAAGAAGTTATATGAGATATTAATTCCACAGCTATATTTTCTTTTTCTTTTCCTATAAAAAATGGGTATACTTATATCTATAGATGTTGAAATAAAAATATGTGTATTGTTGTTCAAAAAAAATCCAACAAGGGAGATCATTATTCTAATTAGATTTGATTTTAGTTTTTTCATATAAGAAAAATTTCATGTTAATGTAGAGATAACATGCGATGAGTACATAACTGAAATGAATTGAATGTGATCATTTTGTGGTACACCAAATTTTTTTGGCATCATATATTGATGAAATTATTGTCTATACTCATGAAAAATTATTTTTTAATGTTAAATATAGTACTAGACAGTATTAAAGTTGACAATATTTATTATACATGGTAAATATGTGGTTATTAAATGTCGGGATACATGGAGGACTGTTATGTAATATTTTTATTGGGAACTGAGTTAAGTATGATTATATTTTTTTTAAATGAAAAATTCCTATGATAAAGTGCATAAATTTCATGGTAATCTAATAATAACACAATATATTAATAGATTTTGTAAAACATTGAGAAATAAGATTGAGTTTTCTATTGAAATACATATGATCGTATGACTTTTGAAAATTTATATTAGTATTCTTCTACAAATCTTTTTAAATAGAAATTTTTTTAAGTCATGAGGTTAAACTATATTTATATAAAATTATATTAAAGTATAATATACAAGATTGGAGAAGGCGACTTCACTATTGTTTCATTCATGACATATGAAAAACTTATAATGTTTTGAATTTTATAATTATCTACTCTTAAAATGTAATAATAAATCAATGATATCATTAACCTAATACAAAATAATTGATATATCAAAGATATATATAAATGATATTTATCCAATTAAATATTAATGGAACACTATTCATGTGAGATTCAACAGGTTTAGGTGATTTCCACAGTGTAGAATAACTGCCTCATATTTTTTCAATGAATATAAACACAAATCTATGTAGATTTAAATTAATTATTCACTCTGTATTACCAATAGACAACAATTAATGAAATATAACATGTTTAAAATATACATTAAAAGGGATTGAAAATAATTTTAACGTGGATTCAAATGCATTTAAGTTAATTGAAGAATTAGGAATCCCGTGAATGATTTAAAGTATAAGATCTCTTCAACATTTGAATGTCAATGAGTTTTGAAAATATAATTCTAAAAATAAGTATTTACAATTTTTTAAATTAATATACTAAAAATGTTGTATTTATGTGAAAAATAATGAATAATTTAAAAGCTAAAAAATACTGAGTTGGAAAATCGTGAGTGCTCGATACACAGTTTTATCAAAGAGAGAAAATAAGAAGAGTGTAAAGTTGGATGATCTTTTATTTTGTAAAAATAACAAGGTTTATCAATATAATGATGATTGAGTAAGATCTTGATCAACAAGAATATGGCCAGGGAATTGAGGGAAATTAATAAATTCTTGAATATATCAGTGTTCTTGATGAACTATACATTTTCAATCAATTTTATCAAATTTTTCTATGTAATAATATCATCATTGAGTAGTAAAAGATGAAGCATAGAGATGAAGAATATATTCATACATTTATTTCAATAAAACATTAATTTAAATGTGAACATTCATGTTATATTAAATGACATAGGACAAGAAATAACGAGTTACTCGATGTTAATAGTACTATGTTCGTCTATGATGTAAAAACATGAGCACGCAGTGGATGATTTTTCATTCGGGAGACTAACATATAATGTTAATGAGAATGATTGTATGAAAACCATAAAAAATAATTTTGTGTATCCCTCCCATTATACCTAATTTATTTTTGGTGAGTCTATGAGAATATATTTAGTGGATATATATATTGATAATTTCTTTATATTCATTTAAAAAAAATTGAAAATGAGCTTTTATTTATACTATGACACCCAAGGGTAAATAGTCTATTTTTATCTAAAAATATAATGTTTTTGTGTTCATGAATTTATAGTAATTTTCAATTTTCTGATTTTATATTATGTAATATTTTGTAGTAGTAGGGTTCAAGAGCCAATTATGATTTCAGATAGAAACATATAATAGATAGATAATTTGGTATTAACATTAAAAAATTTCACATAGTTAAAAGATAATTCCTTTTAAAACATTAAAATGTAAAATTTCACTTGACATGTGAAGAATAACATTAAAATTACTAGGTCGTGCATATGTTTCATCTTGTTTAGTAGTAAATAATATTAGAAATATATATAAAAAAATTAGTTAATTGCACTTATAAGATTAATTATTTTATTTTTTCTAGATACATAATGGTTCTCCAACTTTAAATTGAATGAATGTTATAGAAAAATTATATAATACATAAAATTCATGTATAAATATATGGGTGCTCAATTGATATTTTTTAAGGATATATAAGTTTTTGACAGAATGATATTATAATTTGTAAAAAAATTAATTTGTATGTAGTGGTCCTCTAATTTAAAAAACTAATTAAATATAATACTAAACTAATAGATATTTGACCATGTCAAAAACTAGGTTAAGAATGATTATGTATGCCTATAAATTTCAAGTAGTAGATTTCCTAAATAATGAATATCCATCTTGCTAGAAAGATATGTTATGGGAAAAATAAATCATAATTAACCAAAATATGACTAAAACTTCTTCAGGATGTTGCACATATTCAAAGAGCATGAACTACATTGTACCAACCAGAGATCTTTTACATTTATGATATTGTTGTTTCTTTAATCAATCCTATTAATCATTTAATTGAAGATACTAATTAATTTGATCTTATAAGTAATTAATAAATAATTAAATATTATTACCAAAAGGATGAAAGGTGTGATAAAGAACATTAAATTTAGGTTGGAGTTTCTCAGGCACTAATCAAATTATATTAAAGCCTATTATATTTTAATTAAATAATATTCTACAGGTATGTTGGTGGATATTTATAATTTTTTATTCATTTTTAATTTAGTAAGAAGAAATGAGGGGTGTTTATATCAACATAGTTCAGTATTAGATGAAATATTTTAGGGTTATACTAATGTAAAACTATTTTTTATTATAATGTTTTTTTATATTTTCCCATTAATATCATTTTATTATTTTTCAATTATCCATTGCGGTTATCTCATTATTAATGTTTGGAATATTTTAACCTATATCTTCAAGGGAGGATATTTTTATGTTATGTGTTTGTTGAACATAATTTTTTTCTTATTGTTTTATTTTCATATTTATGTATGTCTTTAATTTTTATCATGTAAGGACACATTTTTTCCATTATAAATTCATATTCATTATATATTTTTATTTTAATCTCCATAATTTTAATACTGAATATGGGTGAGTTTCCTTATATTGATGATGTATGGTTACATAATTATAATAGCAAAGTATGATAATGAATTTTTTATGTTTATAGGTCATGGTGTATGGAATTAACCATTCTAATGAGTGGATATAGTGTGATAAGTATTGATCTCATAATTGAGTTGAATAGTGAAAATCAATTCTACTGATAAAAAATAATATCATCTCTATAAAATATGAAGGACCTCATATTTTTTATTCATACTAACATTGTTCTATTTTGAACACTTCTTCTTGTTTTTTCATTTTAATTAATATATATATACATATATCTAATAGAATTTATTAAACCCATTTATTATTATTATTATTTTTCTCAATATCTTGTTAAGATAATTATTATATGAAACAAAAAAATAGTATGTGTTAGTGGTCTTCTCGTGTGTCTTACCCTATGCCATGGTCTTTATATTGTTCAAAGATTATATGAATTGTTTTTACTAAAGTTACAAAATACCCAACCATTACATTGCTCCAACAGAAGTTGCTTTGAGATAGTAGCTATCATATATAAAAAAATAATAAATAAATTAGATAATCGGTATTTCGAAACTCAAACTAAGTGAATAAATCGAGAAGTTCCCCAATGGTCCCAGTTAGGCTACAATATGCTTAATTAATCAAAAAATCATAATAATGTTATTATAATTTCAATAATTATTTTTATTAGGGATATTTAATTATTTATTATCTTTTTACTGTAAGGGTTTTAATATTAATTAACGTTTTATAATGTAAAGGATGTACTTATTAAAATAATATGTCAATATCAATTTTATTTTACTCCTCTGACATTTATTTTTTCATATTCTATATCATTATATATTCTTAAAAAAATTAATTTTTCCGAAATATATCCTATGAAAAATATATATATTTCTCAGTATCTATGATGATGTGGAAATGAAATATATATATTTGAGTATTAATATATTTCCATTTTGTTGAATCCTTACTATCAAATATAATCAAATAATTACTATATAAAAATAAATTTCCTTTATTAACACATTATAATACCTTCTTCTCATTAGGGAGAATTCCCCTATATATGCTTGCCACTTTATTGACTATATAAATATATTGAAATGATATTTTATACATTAACATACATGGTGTAAATACACTACGTTTCAATATTGTTTTGAAGTGTGTTCTCTTATAGAATTATTTCATTCGATTAAATTGTTAAATATATAAATAAAAACATTTATTTATTTATTATATATTGTAAATCAAGTAAATATATTCATTTATTATTAAACCAATTATTATAATTTTTTTCATAGTTATATGTCACATATAAGAAGTTGTATATTTTTATGACATATAGTTCAAAAATTATGCGACCATATAGATTATTGGGCAAGTCTTTATAAATTATGATATAACAAACAATTTTGTTGTAGTGAGTGATTGAAATCTATATATCTTATATAAAATGGGTATTAAGTAAAATCCACCAAGTATAGATAATATATGTGAATATCCTTAACATATGAATATGATATCATATTTCTATATATTTTAACATTCTATTATAAGGGAATATATATATTTTAAAAATTCGGGTTTTTGTTTTCACAGATTTTATTTAATTTTGTTTTATTTTCTAATTATATTTACGTGTACATTAATTAAAAATTTATATATGGTCAAAGAGGTCAATATTTAAAAATACGAATATGGATAATCAGGGAATAATTATCTTTTTTATAAAAATTATACTTTTAAAATAAATCAGGAAATTTGGGTGGGAAAAATGAACTACTTTGGAATCATAGAGATGGTAGGTCGTATGTACACATGAATTTTTTTTCCATTTTTATCAATCGTTATAGAAAGAATATAAGAATTATTATTCCTTTATAGAAGTATAATATTATATAAAAAACAATATTATTACTTTAAATGTACTTATATATATAATCTATGTGGTCTGTTGATGCTAAAATAATTTCATCATTTTGTTGAGGCGCTTTCCATATGTACACATAAACAACATTATAATTTTTCGATGAGAGGAAATGTATTAAAGAAAATGATATATTATCTATTCATAATGATAATTAATTCATGGAATTCATAATTTTGTCATATATATAACATATATTTATAAATTTATTGCCATTCCCTTTCATGTAAACCCTTAGTAAAAAATGAATCACATCACTTTGCAAGCTAGTAGTCCACCATAATAATTATTGATGTTATTATATCTCCCATGAAATGAAAATTAAGATATTAGATGTGAGAAAATTATTCAAAATTATATATATTCGAAATATATATATATATATATATATATATATATATATATATTAAACCTATCAAAATAACAATCCTTGTGATGAGATGATGAAAAATGAATCAAAACTATTCATGAGGATCTAATTTTATATAAACAAGAATTATGATTTTTAATCCTATTTGATTGAAGAGGCTATGAATTTAGTTTATTAAATTAAATAACTCTTAATAAAATATATATATATATATATATATATTATATAATAATAATAGAATATTTTTTGATGGAGGTGGGAGAAGAAATAAAATAAAAACACTCGATTGAGTGTGATACCTATAGATTTGATAACCAACATAGGTTATCAGGGAAAGAATAATTATAATTGATTTTGGATAAAAAATGCCATATAATATGTGGGGATAGAATTATGGATGGTATTTGGGCTGGTATAGTCTTAACCAAATGCATTTAAAGGTTTGAATATGGGAGGATATGGATGGACTTTTATAATTGAGTTGAATGCCACACGTGTAATTTTAAAAAATTAAACTATGATCCACTTTTTATGACATTCCAACAGGATAAGAAATAAACCACTAAAATTAAAAAAAATATAAAGTTAGTTTATATATGTAAAATACATTTTAGCCAGATGTTGGTATATTTTGATCCTTTTTATTTTAGTTTAACCCATAGTAAATTTTTTTTACCTAAACCGTAGTAATTGATTTTACCTATTTTCATCATTCATTTTGGAAAAAAATTTGGGCCTTATAAATATTATAAATTATTATAATTTCAAATATATAATATTATTCAGAAATTCATTTATCATTATATAAATAATTAAAATAAAAATAAAACTCAGATAAGTGACAAAAAAGAGGGTTTTCTTGAAATGTATTTTTCAAATACAATATGATTTTATATTAAATATAAGAAGAGTAATAATTATTTTATTGAAATCAATTCATATTAATTGATATAAAATTTAAAAAATCTATTTAAATAATACCTCATTATAAATTATTTTAACTAATTTAAATTTATAAATATTAGTAAGTTTAAAACTTTTTTAAGAAAACCTTATTTAAGACACATAAATAATCTTATAAAAAAATAAAATATAATGCTTATAAAAATATATTTAACTCGGTAAAATATAAATAAAATTTTTTTATGATAATTAAATAAATATTCAAATTAATGTTGGACGTTTAAAATGTTTAATTTAATGAAAATAAATGACTTTTTCACAAAAATATATATTTTTTACTATTTACTAAAAAATAATTATTTCCTAAAAAATATAAAATTTCACATTATTATAACATTTATATTCTGATTCAAAAAATGATATTAATTTTATAAAACATAAATTCTATTAAATTTAAATTACCAATTTAAATTAAAACTACATTAGAAATGATTTTAGTTACAACTAAATCATTTTTTTAAAAGTAACTACAGAATTTTTTTAACAGATATATCCATTTACTTAAAATTTTAAACCATGAAAATGATTTATTAGATCATTATATAGGTTAATATATTCCGTTTTTTGTTATGTCATTATTTGATAGTGATATGTAATAACACATTAAAAGGGTGTATTAGTGATTTCTAAATGGAATTGAAAACATTGACTCAAAACCCCCAGTGGTTTTTTCTATTCATATCAAATGTTTCAAGGAATATTAGTTCTTGTTTCCCTTTATTTTTGAGATACATTATAGAGTTCTATGATATGAAGTTTCTTTTAGTAAATAGGTTTTGTTTATATTAGGAAACCTCAAATCTTTGAACAAAAAGGGGATTCACACTTTCATGGAAATAATAACTTATTTAGTATAGACAAGATGATACATTATCTTTTAGGCATCAGTTTGGATGTATTACAGTATAAAACTGATGGATCTCTACCCTATGTTATGAATTAGACCATTAAAATATTATATAAAAATAATTTTCATAATTATGTCAATGTTATAAATGCTTCACATTATTACATATCATAAAAATTATTTTATGAAAGTTAAAGGTTGCATGAAAACTAATGTTATTATTTAAAAAATTAAAAAAAAATTCTGAATGAAATAACATAGTAAATTAGTTCAAATAATAGAATCAATGGTCAAAATATAAAGACCATATAATATAATAGTATGAAAATTTTATAACTTCTTAACAATGGTAAGTGTAAAATTTAGAAAAATATACAGTTTTGATGTGAAATTATTATACACATTAGTCCTTGAGAATATTTAATAAATATATTCATTTAGGTTTGATTAAAGCATATCATATCCCAAAAAATATCATATTACACTCCATTTAGATGATTTACATGGATTTCTATTAGTTTATGAGTTGTGTAAGAGAACTATTTTCATGAATAAAATTATTGAAAAATCGAAATTTCACTTTATGCCTCATGTAATGAAAATGAATGAAAAATATTTGTTAGGATATATTTCTTGATCATGTTTATTAGAATATTTGGATATCATATTTGATAAATATTCATTATTGACTCCAAAATTTTGATATGTGAAAATTTAATTTTCAATAGACTTGTTCAAAGGAAATATTTCATATTAGGTATAGATTGTGATTTTTTTCTACAAATATCCAATTTTTTAACAAAAAATAATCTAGAGAACATAGATAATCAATAAAAATATTATTTGATAAAACAAAAAAACACGTAAAATAAAATAATGTTCTAAAATAAATTGAAAGCATGTATCTAAAGATAAATATTATAACTACATCTCTATATATGATAATAGTGAAAGAATTGATGATGTTGAGGAAATAGATAGATACAATGTTTATGTTAAAAAATGATAGTTTTCACTATTATGAATGAAAAATTCATTTCAACATATTTATTTTGTAGTGATGTATGAAATGATGAAACTTATATGTAGTATATCTTATGGAAAAAAATAAAGTAATATCATCTATGGATCATTCTATTTGTGAAAGAGATTAAAAAAATATAGAAACACATTTTCTCCACTACCAGTAATTACTTATTCCATATATATGAAAAATATATGTTCATTATGATTTGAATATGTTTTTAATCATTAGAATATTTCTAAAGATGATATCTAATTATTAATTAATGAATAACAATAATATCTTCCTCATTTTCAATAAAAATGGTCAGTATTGAAATATAATTGGAAATGTACGAACTCAATATTTGTATTACATTTTGATAAGGTAGATAATGATCTAACATATAACGTATAGATTTGGTTTAAATAATTTACCATGAAATAGTGAGAAATGACATCGTAGTGTTAGTGGGATGTCAATGATTAATAAGTAAGTGAATAATTCCATGTTTTTAGAAAAATGTGACACAATAAAATATCGAAATATCCTAATATTAAAAGAAAAACTAAAATAAATAATGATTACAAAATTTATACAAAACATTCTAGGTCAATGAAAAATGGTTTACGAGTTTTGAAGAATTTTGGTTCAAAAATAGTACCAGAATTGATCGCCCAGTGAATTTTGAAAAAGTATTATCATTATTTCTATTTTTGTATTTATGGTGGATTTTTTAAAAATTAATGAAATATTTATCCTCATTACCAGTGTATGATGTTGTTTAATGTGTTTTAGAGATATTGTTTTAAGGGAACCAGGATCAGTCATAAATAGAATAGTTCTAATGAAGTGTGAATTTTTTTCACAAATCTCAACTATTTAATTTCATTCATTTGATGAAATATATAGGGGATTCAAGCATCCATGTTGATATGATAAAACTTTTTCTACCTTCCTACAAGACCATATGAGTTGGATTATCTATATATAAAAGTGCTAGAAAATGAAGGAATATAGAGAATAAAATTTATTTTGTTAATAAAATAAAACATAAGAAATCTGAAGTGGAATTTCAATGAATTTTGGATTATTGATGTTCCTCTAATATTATGTTAGTTATATATCTATAGATTTATTTTTAAAAGTGTATGGAATTATATATAGTATATGGAAAAAATAAGACTATTGATATAACCATGTTTTGTTCTATGGTCATTGGGTAAAAGAAATTGGAATCTATGAATATAATATTTGTTTATAGGAGGAACAATATTCTATTAAGCGTTTCTCATATATATTGTGAATAAAATGAATTTATATTTCCAAAATATATAATATTGTGATGATATTGGAAGACATTTGTTTGTTATGTTGGGTCTAGTAATAAAAACTAATTCAATTTTAATGTTTATGATTTTGGAAATTATTTTTATTTGTGAATGAAAGAGGAAAATAACATATGGAAATGATGTATTGGTCATTATAGCCACATGAATATGAGTAATATCTCATAAGGATATAATTTATTTAATTGTATTATTATGTTAAAAAAGTAACTGAATGTGACCATCAATTAAAAAGGGTATTATTTATTTATCTCTATATAATAAGGTACATATACAATAAACTCATCCTTGAAATTCGTTTATACATTAAAGGGATCATGCTATTGCAATAAAAAAATATGGATAATTATTGTATTTCCTTTCTTGGTTTCATCACTCAAGTTATTTATATCATATTAATGAATAATAAATCAGTGGATCTAATATATTTAGATAGATGTATTACATGTGAACAAAAAGATTGAGGATTCTATATACACAATGTATGACTATAAACTATTGTAAAATTCACATGTTCATAATTTTTAGATTATATTAATAATTTTGGTATTCACTAAAAAATCAATTCACCATACATACATAAAAAATTGGTGTTGTCAAATGGATGTACAAAAAATAGTAGATATGGATTTCACAGTATTGAAATAGAATGACACATCATATTATTATTGGATATATGATATTTTATTAGTTATTTATATTAAAAACATCAATTGTATATATAATATTTATAAATATCATTGTATGATATATAATATAATATTCATCCATGATTTATTTACATAATATTTTTTGGTAATTATTGTTTTATCAAGGCAAAAAGAAAAAATACATTGATGTTTTTAAATAGGATTGTCAATGTTAAAATATTTGGTTATCCTAAAAACATTATATGATACTTCAAATATAATATAAATTAGGGAATATTTTTTATATTTTCTATATTATTATATGAGATTATTTTATAAACTATGAAACATTTTTTATATTTAAGTACATGAAGTGATTATGCAACAATTTTTTTTTGAATCGATAAAATGTTGTCGGGTAAATGAGTTTTCTTTATGAATTTTCAATTTATCTTTGGTTTGAAAATCACAAACACTCAATCTTACAGAAAACTATATTTTATCTTATATAAGGAATATTTTCTTTCTCCATGAAAAGTTTAGCCTAACCTATGTTTTCATTGATCTTAGTCTCTCTAATTCTAACTCATTTTATTCCGTAGTGTAAAAATTTTGTTCAATATTTAAGACCTTATAATTCTATAAATACATTGATATAGATTATTTTGTTTTATGGTTATGAATTTAGGTTCAGATGTCATTGAAAATCTGACTCTGAATTATATGAAATACATATTCCAAATTCTCTAAAAATCAGACTATGAATTCCTCAGAATTCGAACTCCAAATTCCTCTGAATTGAAAATAATAGTTTTTTAGAATTCGGAATCCTAATTCCTTAGAATTCGGACTCCAAATTTCTTATAATTCGGTCTCTAAATTTTATATAATTTAGGCCCAGAATTCCTTATAATTCAGAGTCTAAAATATATTCAATTCAGGTTCTGAATTCCTTGAAAATAAAATCTGAATATCCCTGAGTTATAGTCTCTGATTATTTATTTGGTTATACTCCAAAATCTATTTATCCTTAGACTCCAAAAATATGATTTTTTTAAACAAACTTATTTTTCTTACACTTGATATAGTTATGAAATGATGTCATACAATCAGGTTTTAACTAACTATTGTTTGAGTGAAACATGTATAGGTACCTATGATATTTAAGGAAAAATAAGATTTTCAGAGGAGGTGGATGACCATTTTTGATGTACCAATAAATTTTATTTCATTTGAATGATATTTATAAAAATAATTTCTTGCTGATCACGATAGAGATTGCATGCTTCTGAATTGATTTCTAGAGAGAGGTAATATCATGCCAAATGTGTACTAAACATCTTGTCTATATTTCATTGTGTGACTCAAATTAATGTTGTGTACAACCAAGGACTTATGAGGATAAGATGAAAGAGGTACCGACTACCATAATGTTTGAGGACTTCCGTGGAGGGTAAGACTGAGGTGAAAAATACCTTTGAGCATGAGGCCTTTCAGAGATAACAAGAAACAATCTGATATTCCTATTGAGGGCTAACCCTAGTGTGGGTAAGAAAATTATTCTTGAATGTATAAATCAACAGACCTTTATCAATGGTTGTTGGATACCCTTCTCTTTTGGATGAACAATTTTATACATGTTACTTATTTTGTTTCATGTTTATATCCGAATTATTTTGATAATGGAAGAATGTATAAACTTCTTGTACTTTCTTATACTTTTGTATATTCTATTAAGTCATATTTTATATGCTTCAAGGTAGAATAATTCCCTTATAATATTTACTTAAGATTCATTTTTGGAACCATATTTCTGGAACCTAGTTTATAATTTCATATGATGTCATTATTCTATATATTTTTCCTTCCCTTGGGATTTTAATCCTTGTTTACTAACTTTTACTATTAACAAGATTTTTTTGAAGGATATATGGTAGAATTTAAAGAATTAATGTTGGTTCTATTGACAACATAAATCCCACCAGACCACCTGTATTTTATGGGAATGATTTTGAATATTGGAGAGACCGTATGAAGACTTT
This sequence comes from Viscum album, assembly GCA_963277665.1. Classification (NCBI taxonomy): domain Eukaryota; kingdom Viridiplantae; phylum Streptophyta; class Magnoliopsida; order Santalales; family Viscaceae; genus Viscum; species Viscum album. The sequence continues at coordinate 1,250,948,671 of OY728157.1, read as the reverse complement.
TGTTATTAATACTGGAGTATAAATTTTTGTCATGCTTATTATAGATTACATGATTCCTGAAAAGGAAGCCAAAACTATTACCCATCATGAAAAGATATAATATCACCTAAACATCATGGTACATAATACTTTTTTCTTTTTTAGGACTAGGAATATATATAGTCAAATTTCTTCTTCTAAAGCTACTAACTATATTTGGAAGAAATTGTAGGTTACTCATTTTGGTACATCCAACATTATGGAAACTAGAAGAGCTATGCTTAATGTATAATATCATAGATATTTATTTACTTATGGAAAGAAATTATGCAAGGTGAAACAATGGTTTATTACTATTTTTAATATCCTAAAATATATGTGTGAGAATGGTATAGATTATGGGGAACATGAGGACAATATTATAGATATAATGATTAATGAGTGGGAATCTAAGAGAACTTTTGTTGATGAGAATAAAAAAGTACATAAAATTTCTATTGATGATATATTTGGAACTATTATTAAAAAATAGAGAATAATGAAAAGGTATTAGGATTTGAATAAGAAGAAAAATGGTACTTGAAGTGTAGCCTTTACTACTTCTAAAACCAAGAATCCTGAAAGGGTTACCAGATCCAAGTCAATGAAAGAAACTGGGTTATCTGAATCTAGTGAAACAGAACATAGTGAGAAAAAATAGCTAATCAAGCTCGAAACATGAACAAGATAATTGGAATGGAATAATTTCACTATAGATATAAAAAGTAATGAAGAAAAAAATACTTGGATGTCACTTTCTATGAATGGAAAAGAGCAGGGAATATCAGGCCAGATTTTCTTATGATTACGAAAAATGATATAAATGAAAATAATCTTAAAAGGAATAGAAATAAAAAATACACGGATAAAAATAAGAACGTCTTTAATGCTAATTAAACATGGAGGACCCGTGGTGGAGACGCCTCTGATGAATCCTCATAGTACGATTCTTCTGGATAGAAGAATCTCGGTCTACTAGCCAGACTACCCATTTAATATCATTTTCTAATGGTCAAGGAACAAATAGCAGAATCAATCACTAATGTATCCTTGAGTAAAAATTATACTAATTACAAATACTATAAGTCTTCAGATGAATAATCTTTTTATGTTGAATATAATATAATACCCATTTGTGAAGAAGTTTCTAGGTTTTCTAAACCTCTTGAGAAATAAAATTATAATCTCATGAAAAATATTGTTAAGGAAAATTCTAGAATTTCTATTTTAACTAATTAATTATTAGAGCTCTCTAAATATAATGATATGAAAATTTATTATTTGAATGTACTTTCAAAATCCTAGAGAAAGATAATTCAATGAAGGATAAAAATTCTAGGGATCTTAAAATATTAATTTCAGTGAAAAATATTTTAGAGACTAACTCCAGTTCTAAAAATAATTATTTTAATGATAAAAACATTGTTACTAAACTAAAATTAGAATTATTTTCCAAGAATAAGTGTTTGTATATCATTAACTTTGATAATAAAAATGTTTACAAGTTGTATTCCCAAATTGAAAATCTAAGTACTAGTTCTGGATTTGGTTATACTCATTCTAAGACTGTTTTTATTAATAACTATTTTGTTCTCCAATGATAAGAATTCTGCAATAAATGTCAATGTGGTGGACAATTGGAAAAAAATTATTCAAATAAAACTCAGCTTTTAGTTTTTTATAAGGTTTATTTTTCTATGAAAATATGGATTCCTAAAATATCCCTTCCTAATATTTCTGAAACCCATAAAATTTGGATTCTTTTAGTCTAGCACTATTATTTTTAAGAAAATAACGATACAACAAACAAAAATACATGGTACAAGTATAGTGGATGTTCCATACATATGAAGAGTAACAAAAACTTATTTGAAAATATTATCAAGGGAAAAGTAGGAAATGTAATAGTTAGAGATAATTCTTAAAGAGAAATTACTAATATAGGTAACATTGTACTTTTTGAAAAAACTTTTATTTTAAATGTTTTATTTGTTAAGGTTCTTAACCACATATTCATTGTCATAAGATAACTATGTGATAAAGTTTAGATTGTGAACATTAGGAATGATAATTTCTTAGTACAAAATTCCAAGGAACAATATATTCTTTTTTCCCACTGGGAAGAAAATGTATACACACTAAACATTGAAAACCTTTAGAGCCAATATCTACTTTGTCTTAGTGTAATGGAAGATCAAACATAGTTATTGTGTACAATAATATGACTTTTTAACCTTAGGAACCATTGAAAACATTCTATTTAAAGAAATGGTAAGGATCTACAAAAGAATAGATTTGTTTCATCATTTGTTTTTTTATCCTTCTCAAATTGCAACACAACATAAATCACGGTTTAAATAAATTGGTGAAGTATCAACAAATGATTCATTATATATGGTGCATATCGATCTTTTCAGTATAACAAAAACTAGACGCATTGGAGCCAAATTTTATTTATTTTTTTAGTTGATAATTATAGTAGATTAACATGGGTCTATTTTTAGAAATGAAATCTAAAACTTTTTATTATTTCAAAAAATTTAGAGCCCAAGTTAAAAATGAGAAAACCCATCCATTGATAACTATTCATATTGATCATGGAAGATAATTTAAAAATTACTATTTTGAGACATTTTTTATTGAAAAGGAAATTATTCATCACATCTCAGTACCATGAACTCCTCAATAGAATGGTGATGTTGAAATATGAAATAGAATTATTAATGAGACAACTAGAACCACATGGAGTGATTATTCTATTGCTAAATACATTTTCGGCTGAAGTTGTAAGTCCTGTTTGTTATACTATAAATCGATTATTACTAATTCCATTTTTAAGTAAAACCCCTTACAAATTTTTGAATGGTAAAAAACCTAGAAAATCCAAAATAAAATTATTTATTATCAATGTATTAAATTTTAATACTAAAGATAATTTACAGAAATTCACACCGAATTATGATGAAGGAATTATCCTAGGCTACTCCACAACTTGAATGTCTTATAGTGGTTTTATAAAAAACATGTACTGTTGATGAAATAATATATGTAAACATTGATGAAACTAATTCGTTTTTTATGAGAACATCCTATATCTTCAGATGTGTTTTCAGAAAATGATTCTCAAAACATGATAGAAGAACTTTTAGGAAAATAAAATGTTCATGAAAATGATTCAGAAGCATTTACCGTCGAATCTTTTCTACCATATGTTGATGAACATGTTTTACAAACACCAAATCAGTTTTTTCTTATGATTAATGCCAACAATTGTATCATTGATTCTATAAATAAACTTGTAAGTACTAGACGATCCGTAATAAATTAAGTATAACATCTAGTATTCTGGCCCATATTTGAACTAAAAACATTGATCAAGCTTTAGGTGATGACAATTGGATAAAATCAATGCAATATAAAATAAATGAATTTGAGAGGAATAATGTTTGGAACTTGGTCTTAGGACCCAAGGAATATTCTATTATTTGAGTAAAATGGGTCTCTAGAAATAAGTGTGATGAAAATGTAATCATTGTTAGAAATAATGAATGATTTGTTGTTAAAGGATATAATCAACAAGAAGGAATAGAGTATAAAGAAACTTATGCTCTAGCAGCCAGTCATGAATCTCTCTATATTTTACATACCAGTGTAGCATTCTACAACTTTATTATTTCCAAATGGATGTTATATGTGATTTTATAATAGATATGATTAAGAGGATGTTTTTGTTGAACAACCTCATGGTTTTGAAGACTAAAAATATCCTGAACATGTATTATAACATTCTAATTTTTTATATGGACTTAAACATGACCCATGATCCTGGTATGATATAATTACATGAATTTTATTACACAAACACTATGTTAAAAGAAATGGTTTACCAACTATTTTTATAAAAAAACATAAGAAAACTATTTAGACTGTTAAAATATATGTGGATAACATTATATTTGGTTCAAATCATCAATCATTATTCGATTTATTAAAAAATATAATTAAATATAAGTTTGAAATGATTTTGATGGGTGACTTATCATTTTTTCATGGTTTTCAAATTCTCAAAAACCAAAAACGACTTATTTATCTCAACATAAGTATATTAAATTTCTTATTAATAATTATGGATATGACTACACTATGAGTATAGGTACTCCCATTGGCACCTCAAATTAACCTAATCTGGATGAAGTTGAGAAATGAGTAGATGAAAAATAATTTAGAGGTATGGTAAGAAGTTTAATACACAAGACAGCTAGTCATCCAGACATAATGTTTTCAGTATTCTTATGTGCAATATATCGATGAAATCCCTTGGAATCTCATTTAAAGGCAGTGAAATGAATTTTTCGCGATTTAAATGGAACAATGGATTTGGGAATATTTTATACACCTGGAAATGATTTTGTTTTAAAGCGTTTTTTGGATGCTGATTTTGGTGGATTTAAAATGGATATGAAAATTACATCCAGAATATGTCATTTCATAAAAATTCATTAGATTCTTGGCCATTCAAAAAAGAAACACTCAGTAGCACATTCCACTGCCATATCTGAATACGTAGCCGCTGGAAGTTGATGTTCCCAAGTGTAATCGATACAACACACACTCACAGAATGTGGTATTAGTTTTACCAGAACACAGATATTGTGTGATAACACTAGTTCCATTTCCCTAGGTAAAAACCATTCACATCACTGTAGTAAAAAACACATAGATATCAGGAATCGATTTCTTAGGGTTTACACTCAAAAGGATATATCATTCTTCAATGGATTGGGATACAAGATCAATATGCTGATATTTTCACAAAATCTTTACTCATAGATAGATTTCAATAAATTAAAAAAATGTTATGAATGATAACCCTTAGGTAAACTCTCATATTATCTTTTTGTTGAAACCTATCTCCTTATAGTAAGAAAAAATTTCTCTTAAGGGGAGTACATTTTCTTGATAGTCACAAATTTTTCATAGTAAAAATGTTTACATTGTAAAAAATTATCGTATTCAAACTGTTTTATAGCAATTTTTTTTTTCGTTTTTCCAAAATGTTTCTTAGCCGAAACTTATTTGAGTAAAAATTCTTTCAAAGTAAAAAATTTTTGGTAGTAAATTTTTTTCCATATTAAATAGTTTTTCATATTAATAAATTTCTGTATTGAGAATATTTCAAAGACAAGAATTTTTTCATAGTAAAAAAAATTTCAGTCCAAAATATTTTGTAGTAAAAAATATTTCATAGTCAAAAATTTTGCGTAGTAAAAAATTTTTTGTAGTAAAATATTTTTCCAGTAAAAATAGATTGTGACATATTTTTTTTTGTAGCCAATTATTTTTTTTAGTCAAAAAATTATCTTAGTCAATAGAATTTCATAGGTAAAAAATTTTCCGAAGTTAAAAATATTATCATAGAAAAAAAATATTCATAGTAAAAAAAAATTTGTAGTAAAAAAATTTCATAGTAAAAATTTTTCTTAGTCAAATTATTTTTAAGTCAATTTTTTTATTTTAATTTATCTGTAGTAAACGTTTCATAGTTTAAATTTTTTGAAATCTAAAGCTCTCTAAGCAGAATTTTCGTTATTACTATTTTTTTCAAGCATTCTAAAATGTATGATTCGTTTCATAAATTTTTGTAATAATTTTTTTTTGTTCGTAATTTATCCTTTTTTGAGTAAATTTTTTGGATAATCATTTCATTAAATATGATTTTTTATCATAAAAACACTAAAATGATCCGAACCTACCAAATTCCTTCTTCGGAAATCATTTCATCTGCCAGATCCAATCAAATGTATTTCATTAATTTCATCTTCTTGAGATGATGAACAATTGCCTAAAATGGATATATAAAGCCCCCGTATGGGTTTCCCACATCGATTTTCAGTCGTTGGAGTGTTGAAGATTTGATAATATTCATAAGGACTATTTTGAATATCCTAATTTTCCTCAAATCTGAAAGTCTTTGGATGATTCTTCCCAAAATCAAATATCATCAGCAACAGAAATTTCTAAATGGCCAATATACAATGAAATGAATGTAGATCCGATCTATATTGTGAAGTATGATTCTCTTATCTCAATGAATAACTAGTAGACTGTTTGGGAGAGTCTGGGTGTATCAAATCAAAAGGGACATGATTCGGTGTATCCTTAGTTTCAAGTAAACTTTTATTAATCTATAATTTTTTTGTTCAAGATGTAATAGATAAGTTTTCATTCATGGGTTATTGAAAAATAATTTCTATTTCATTAAGTTTGACTGCTAATATCATTGGAATCCATTATGAGTGAGAAGATGAATTCTGCACCCACAAGATTTATTATGTTTTAACAAGGACAAAGACATAGAGTTTCTTGGTTTTTTAGGGGTAAAGATATCAAAGATCAACCATCATTCTATAAATCTTCGGATTATGGAGTTATGGGTTCAGGGATTTATTATTCTGAGAAAAGTGTATAAGGACACCATAAATATAAGTTACATTTATGTTCAGGAATTTCAGGTAAACATTACAAAGATGAAAATTTTGATTAATATCATTCTTACAATTTCAAATATCAAGAATGGAGATATAAGGTCTCAGATTATTATGTATCTATCCATTATTTCCAAGCTCATTGAACCCTGTCTGGATTCATTCAAAATATCATGTAGTCTAAGCTAAGGAATATCCAGGTCATATTGCTTAGTGATTACACCATGAGAAGGATAAAGGTTGTCTTGAATTGTGAATCTGGAGATTTTTAGGATTTCTCTGTAGCTGAAATAGAATCCTTATAAAAAAACTATATGTAGCTGAGAATTATAAGAATAGCGGTATGAAGTAAAAGGCAAATGAATCAGGAAAGAATGAAAAATATACTAATTCTAAGGAAGCTAAATTAGAACCATCAAAGGCAAAGGAGAAAAAGGCTTATCTGGATTAATTGGTTTCCAAGTGGAGATAAGACAAAAATATTATGAAATAAGGGTGCTTAGTGTGGGCATGTACATTGCGGTGTCAAAATCTTTAATTATGATGGATGTTGAGGATCTTGATATGAAATACAAAGAAAATAAGTAAAATAAGAAAATTCCTAAATCTGAGATTGTTTAATCTCTTCGGAAGGATACTAAGAAAACCTCTGAGTGGCATTAGGTTCTAGAAATGTTTCTCAATAAACCAGTACCTATAGAGTCTTCAGGAACAAAATATTTGATTCCAGAACCCAAAGAAGATGATGAAATTTTGCAGGGAGAGGAAGTAGAATAAGCAGAAGAAGAAGATGATGACGAGGAAGGGGATGAAACCAATGATTTCAAAAGGAATGTAGATAATTATCTTAATAAGTAGAGTCCATCTGAAAAAATTTGTTCTAGATTTCTCAAGACGATTCATCAAAACCTGCTAACCCATGAAAAGAATAAAAGGGTATGTAAAAAGTAAATAAACCTACTGATGATGATTGTATCAACCATGACATTGTTAACCAAGAGTATTTATTGGCACATGCTTTGAATGAAAACATTGAGGAAGAAAAAACAATTCCACTATCATATTGTGAATATGAGTTGCCAAAATTAGCTAAAATCATTGTGAGAGCTAATAAGGGAAAACAAGTGTTGGTTGATACACAACGATATTCCATAGTGAAAAATTAATGTGTTAGTGGTTCATCTAATAGAGAAGACGAATATATAGAGAAAAAATCATCACCAAATAATCAATCTAATTCAAAATCATCCTCTCTTGGACTTGACATCGTATTACAATATATAAAAAAGCTGGATGATACAATTTCATTATTTCTGAGTATAGACTCAAGGTTCATGTTGCTTCATAACTCATTCAATTAGAATGTAGATTCAGTTACCATGATTATGGATAAATTTTTCATGTATGAGGCTGATTTTATATCCTTCTTCATTTGATATGAAGATCAAAAAAGATAATTAAAGGAAATCACAAACATGGTAAGGAAATCAATCGAATAAATGAGAATCCTTAATGATTTTTAGGAATATGTGAAGAATTCTTTTTACATAATATATGGAATGTTCAATGATCTCACTAAATGTTTTTAGGAAATGATAATTCTCGAACAAAAAAACCAAAATCAAGAAGTCAATAACATTAATGGGAAGCTTAATTAACTTCCTAGGAATTGGAAAAGGGAAACAGATCATAGAATAGAGTTTGATGAAAAAATCAATAAACAAGAAGAATTTTTGAATTCTCAAGTATAAATTATTAAGGATTAGGATAAAAAGATAAAATAAATTGAAATGATAATTGTAGATCAGGATTAGCTACTCAAACATTTGGAAGAATATCACAAAAAGCTTGAGAATATGAAATCCTTTTTGAAAAAGCTAATGTCTATGGAAAAAGAAGGAAATTTTTTTCCCAATTCGATATTTTTTTGTATTTTCTTTCCCAGTACAAAATATTTCAATCATTATGAAATTTTCATTGTACCTCATATATTGATTTTTCTATACTATTAATATTGCTGGTATCATGTTATTTCAATTATCTTTATTCCTTTTTTAAAATCAAAAAAGGGAATAAATGAATGATAAAAATAATACTATGTAAAGAAGAGAATTACCTAAGGGGATCTCTATCTATTGGGAAGTAATTATCAAAGAAGATTTTTTTACGAAACAAAGATGATTTGTGTATGAAATAAAATGTAAAATCATGTTCTAGAAATAAAGAATATGATATATTGGGATTTCAAAACCTAAGGGGGAGTTAGTCGTATTCACCATGATTCCTATGAAAAGGGTGATAAGTTTTTATTTTCATGTTAATAAAAATTCCATTCCCTAGTAATCTTTTTTCACAAGGATGTTTGTGCTTTTAAAAAGGTGAGATATTGTTGGGTCAATGAAGTTTCCTTATGACTTTTACATTTATCTATGTTTTGAAAATAGCAAACAATCTATCATGATGTAAATTAAATTATATCCTAATATGGAAAAATTTTATTCTATAAGGAAATTTTATCAAATGTATGTTTTCATTATTCATAGTCTCTCTAATTATAACTTATTTTATTCCAAAGTGTAAAAATCCATTTTCACATTCCCAAAGGGGGGAATTGTGTGTACTAAACATCCTTCTCAAAATGATTTGTGCGACTTCGATTGTTGCTATATACAATCGCAGGATTCCGGGGATATGAAGACATAGGTACTGACTACCTTAAAGTTTGAGGAAATCGGTGGATACAGAGATAAAGGATCCAACTATCATTATGTTCATGGGCTTGTGGGTATATCAAGATATATTTCGATATTACAATTGAGTGCATACCCTAGAATGGGTATGATAGAAATTATTGAAAGTATAAATCAATGGATCATTATCCAAGGTTCTTAGATACCCTTCCTGTTTGGATAAAATATTTCAGACATGTTACTTGTTTTGTTTCAGGTTGATTTATTTTATATTTTTATAAAAGAATAATATATATCCTTTTTATACATTCTATCACAGTTTTCTACTCTAATAAGTAAGATTATATACGATTTAATGTAGAATCATTTCCTTGTAAACATTCCTTATGTTTCATTTCTGGAACAATATATATGGATCCTACTAATTTTGAAGAACTAGAAGTGGTCTTGTAAATTTACCTTGATTAACATTGTTTAACATAGTTTTTCGTTAGATTAAAAAATGAATGTTTTTAAACATACAATCCAAACCCTTTTAATTGAACATCTATATATATATTTCAATCCTACAAATGTTTATTAAAATAATGCAAATTCATAATATATGAATGTTAGAGGAAATAAATATTTCAATAAAACTGATATATTGAAACCACATTCACCTTGGTCAATATGATAATGGAAGTATATTTCCAGGTTTTTATGGAATCAATTGAAGCTAAATAAACTTAAAACAATATCGAGGTCATCAATACCTATATCTTCATTCTAAAATGATGAATGAAAGTACATAAATGAATAATTAAAACATCATGAGTGAGTTTGTTTTGTCAATGATGAATTGTACAATGATTACATGAATAAGACTAGGGATTTGGATCTTGATCCTAATGATAAGAAAAAAATTTAGATAATGTGGGTATTTTAAAATAAACTGAATGAAAGAGGGTAATATTTAATAAATAAGGAATACTTTTTTAATAGAGGGGACTCACATGTTTAAGGTGGTTAATTTGATGAATTGGTAATATCAGTTATAAGTCTCCAAGAAATATTAATATTTTTTCATATTACTATATAATATAAATACATGTTTTTTAAATTGATTATAATTAAAATTTCCTCAGTATATTATTGAATGTGGAATTTTTCTTTTGAAACAAACTGGATTATTTCATAAAAAAGATGAAAAATATGTGTATAAGATAATGATGTCCTTATAAATGTTGGAATAATCCTATAATGATTTATATTTACTAATAGATACAGTTTTATAAAAAGATAATGTTTTCAATCTTATGAGTGGCCTAAAATATAAAAATCAATTATTAAAACATGGCTTCACTAATTATTATTATTTATGTATATGATATTATTCATTCACCTAATATTTTTTTTAATAAGAATAGTTTTCCAAAAAAATTATACATTTACTAAAAAATATTTTACATCATAAAATGATATATTTTTTTGGGATACATATTTTTCATGGGTAATATTATACCATTTTCACTCTCGTGAAGTATTCTTAGAAATTACTACTTTGTTATTTCATGGAAGATACAAAATCTTTTCAACAATTAATATTAGTGGGAAAATTTTCAATTGATGTGAATGGAAATGAAGCTGTTGAATAGAATTGTGCAGTCTTGTAGTACTTTTATGATACTAGAGAGATTCACGTCCAAATATAGTCTATACTATTTGATTTTTTTCTAGATATAAATGTATAAAAGGGTGAAATTTCATTGGTGGAATGTTGATTTCCTTATGTTAAATTCATTATAAATTATGGATTTAAATATAATTTGAATGAAGTCATATAATGTTTTATTTTATAAATTTAGGTTGTAATGGAAATGTTTAGTAAAGACAGTTAACATGTGGTGGTTTTTAGTATTATGATATTGGTATGTATGTTAGAACATGATGAAATAAATTTATATAACATTGGAAAATACTAATGAATAATATATGGTTTTAATTAATGACACAACCTTATTGATGTAGATGAGGACTCAATTTGAATATATCATGGTTAATGTGAGGCCTCCAGTACTTGTTGAATGTGATAATTACAGTTATATCAATATATCAATTAATCAATATAACTATTCATGTTCATTTAAAATTAATATTAAATAACAATTTATCATAGAACTTGTGGAGGAAAATTTCTGAAAGCAATAATTTACTCCAACTCAAGAAAAAATAGCTCATATTGTCACAAATACCATTTCTAATTGATTTATTTGACAAATATATTTTGTTAGTTGTAGTTCAATATCATTAATCTGAAGATAATGATATGTTTAATTCATAGCCTCTTTAGACTTTGTACTTATATATTATTTTTATATAGTTTTTAAATAATAACAAAAATATCATTTATGTTTATTTCTTTTTGTATGTATATATTGTATTTATAATAGAGATAATTTTTCTTAGATATTATCCATTGATCAATATTTTTAAAAATAATAGAGATTACTCGTTTGAAGGGGGGATGAATTTATAGAGTGTTATTTTATGGATAAATAAAATGAGTGGCATAAATTTTGTGATTTATCAATTAGTATACCAATATTTAATGAGTATAGATGAAAAAATTCTTCCTTCATAGGTTAAGGTATGGATCAGGTTGTTGGAAAAATATTTGATTCCAATATGATCTCATGTTGGATCAATTTTAGTAATCAAGTAGAATGGATAAAACTAATAAGATTTAAATTTGTGAAATGGGATTTTGAAATTCTATTTATTAATAAATTTAATGGGGAAAAATGTTTACTTTTTAAATATAAGTCATTAATTTTATTGAAAATATCATATGATGGTTTAATGTTTATGTTTCTTATATTGAGTTCCCTCTTTTATGATTATAATTATTTAATGATGGTTCCCTTTTTGTGTTTTTATTTTAAAATTTATTTCTCTTCATTTAATTATAATAAGATAAAAAGGTAGATTGTTGATCCAAGAAGATGTATTGGGATTCTATTTTAGCTCATGACGAAGAAGGTTATTAATAAAGAAGAGTAAAAGTGGATATGTTTAATGTATTATATTATTTTTCAAATGCATACATTATGTTTAAATTAGATAAAATGGTGTCTATTTTATGTGGTGGTGGCTATACAGATATTTGGGCAATTTTGAATATTTTTTATAATTTCATATATTGATTGAAGAATTTTAGTATTTATTTGAGTCATTGTTGAATATCAGGTTTGCTAAAAAAATATATGACAATTGTTATGTTATATATAGATATATATATTTGTGTCTATGTGTTTGTGTCAATTTATATATATATATAATTAATTTCGAATCTAATGGATACATTAAATGAGTAATTTCATATCTTTTTGTGAGACATAGAAATCAATTTGTGTGTCATTTAAAATATAAGGAAATATTAACAAGTGATATTAAAGGTTGTAGTAGTAACATGATACATTTTGAGTCACTTATTATTTTATATAAGTGATAATGGATTTTATATGATATAATAACTTCAAAAGATACGTCTTTTAGTAACACACATGGTTTCTTATGATGAACAATGCATAAGATATATATTTATCATTATATTCAAAAAATATATACGATTGAGATTTTGTATGGTTATTGGATTGAGTATAATAAGATATCTAATAACATGTAAAATTAAGTGGGTAATTTATCCATTTATTTTTTTCATTTATCAAAAAATATGTCATCATTACTATAACAATTTACAATGTTGTGGGAATTGAATATCTTACGAATAGATTGAGCATGTGAATCCTTATATGTTTATGATTTTTTAAATTTAAATAAAAGAAATTATATAAAATATATATTCCTCATTTTAAAATTATATTATAGATTATAATTTTTTTATGTACTACACATTACAAAAAACATAATTATTAATAATATTTTTGATAAATGAATGTTTTTTATTGGAAATTGGTTTTTCCACTATGAAACCGATGAATTTTCATTTTAGTTGTGAATAACAAAATTACTTATGTTGTGATAATTAAAATAGTTAAATAAATCAATCCAATAATTAACCTGATATTTCATTCTACTAGAATATGGTATGTGTAATGATTTTTGATGAATAATATGATAATATGAATGAGAAGTTGCTTGAAGTACTTCTTTTTTTAATTTAATTCCTTAATTTGAAGGCATTGTATATTTTCCCATGTAAGAAACAATATAGTTACCCCCTTATTTACAAACCAATATATATATATATATATATATGAGTGTAATAGAAAGTGTTTAAAATTTATACATTCCCGCGAGAATTTTTTATATAGTCTTAGATAATTAGTAAAAAAGTTGTTACTTTCACACAATATACATTTTATTCAAAAAATAATTCTTATAGTTATTACCTCTATTTCATTAAGGGTTTTTTAATTCATAATATTGGACAAATGTAAAATATTTGACCTATTTTTGGTTTATACTCATCCACACAACCTCAGAAAAATATTTAAAACATGGTATGAGAATAAAACATCTCAACAAGGGACATTAAAATAAAGGAAATGTGTTAGTCTTGTAAAAACATGAAAACCTATGGAATTTTTTATATTATTTCCAATAAAACATTCCAAATTTAAATCATTCATTTTTAAATATTAAATAACAAATATTATCAAATAAGAAATATTATAACATGTTATTAAGAATAGGAAAGACATAATTGAATTGCGAGGCATGTGGTTAACTTATAAAAAAATTTCATACTATTCTCTTTTAAAAGTTGATAATAATTTTATGCCTCTAAATATAAAACTATTTCATTAAAGAAATAATAATAATAATAATCTAGGTGTTAGGACCAATAGGGGCCTATATACCCTGAGAGGGGGGTAAATCAGGGTATAGATATTTTTTTTCAAAGTTCTTCCTACCCCACTGGATCTTGGCCTCTTTATTACAAGGGTCACATTGTTTGACCTTTTCTGTTTTTATGATCACTTATTTTATTCTATATCTGATGATGATGCTTTAAATGAAATGCAGCGAAGTAAGCAGGCAGACATAGAGATTTTTACTCGGTTCACCCTTATTGGGCTACGTCCAAGGAGCATACGCTGATAAGTTGATGATCGAACCAAATTCCACCATTCATCACTATATGTGGATACAATGGTTTGGGATAGATCACTTCTATTACCAGGCTCACTACTAGTACAAAGATTTGGGTCATCTCACTGCTTTCCCAAGGGTCGCTCCTTATTTTTCACTCTCTGGATCACTACCAATAGAGAGGATCACCTTCTTCCTCTTCTTTTGCTCACCGCTCTAGAATGGATCCACTCATAGTTTATAGACATGTAGGTCTCTTCATTATCTATAATGAATACATACTCTGTTGTAATTGTATGCTCTATAAGAATTTCAACTTTCACCCATAGATAAATTTTACATTGCACCGAAGATATCGGGAAATATTTCAACTTCCACAGAGCCCTGAAACACTGATTGAACAACAATACATGGGGCACAAGTATAATATGGCATGCAAGTCACAACTGGTGCGCAAGTCCACCTAAGACAATTGCACGGCACAAGCTTTTTCAACTCCAAACTTGCGCAAATCACTTCCCTTTACGCCAAAACCAATATTGTCGTGCAACTAACAACAACCGTGCTTCTTCAAATATGGTGTGCAAGTCCCACTTGTGGGACACAGCCCCACTTGAAAGACCACCACACCCATGCGATGGGAGCTCTGATTTTTCAAAGTGTTGAACACCATTTTAAAATGATGAGGGGTGGTGCAGTATTTATAGGCATTTCGAACACCATGCGCGACGGTGCGCAAGTCACCCCTCGGTGCGCCAGTTTCGGAGTGAAAGTCTTAATTCCTCCTAAAAACTTGTACAAACAAACCAAATTCTTATGCGAACCTATTTCCTTTTCCATATTTTGATCTTATGATCTTGAAAAACAACAGGCGTGGATGTTTCCAAATATTCTAGGCACCGACGTGCAAGTCCTTTCTTGGCGCACAAGTCACATGTGCGACCAACCCAATACTTTCACGATCCTTATCCCATTTCCATATTTTGATGATCTGATCTTCAAAAACCTATGGAACTCATGTTATCTATCCTCCAAGACATCGGCACGAAAGTCCCTTTTCCAAAAACACTTTTCTTCATTTTTTGATTTTCAGGCTAAAAAATTTGGCAAACACTGGAAAACGGCACCGCCTTGTAACTATTTTTTTATGCTTCCTCCAGATTATCCATTCCTTTGGCAACGTTCATGAATCAAACACGGATCATTGAACACAACTCCTGAGTTGAACATTGCACCATGAAATCCCCTTTGTCAACAAATTTGTATGTCATGGTTTTCATTGTCAACAATCACAACATAGATGTTCACTTTTTCAACAAACAGAATCACCTCAAAAATACATGAATGATTCCATGAGGGATTTTTGAACAACAGTTGGTATCCTAAATCCTTTTTTAAATAATTTTGTCTCATGTTTAGAAAGTTTTTAAATAATTGTATTGGACTTAATCTCATTGGAGAAATCAACCCATTTATCTCTCTCATTATAAATATTTTAGTAGTAAATAAATACCAAATGAATTGGAGATATATATCAGGAACACCCATCATCTTGATCCATATAAGGATCACCTATGATAAAAAATATTTCAAAATTACCATATCATGAACAAATATTTTATAATTTTTCACTTATTTTTCATAAAAACAATGAAAATTGAATTAAAATCCAAATATAAAACACATTTAATTTTTATATAATCATTAAGAGAATAATAATTCTTCTTTGAAAATTAATAAATATGATAATTAAAAGAATAGGTTAAATATTATCATATTATTTAAACCATGTTAACATGTATAAGAATATTAGTATTGAATAATAACTATTATGTAAGGAAAATTTATTCAATTTGTATATGTTAAAAAAAATTCATTTTAACTTTGGATGGTATTCAACAAAAAATTCAATTTTTTTTGAAAGGGTTGATTTCTAACCCATTTTAATGAAATTGAAATAACATCAAAATTTAATATTAAAATAATTTTATATAAAATATTAAATTCAATTAAATTGTAAAATAACCTCAATAAGTATGAATAATATTTTGAAGACAAAGTTTTAAAAAATTAATTTTCAAATAATATCCCATAACATAAAACCCAACTTGTTTCATTCATATATATACACTAATAAGTTTTAAAATTATAATATTTTCATTCCATCTTAGTAAATTTTTAAATGTGCATTCCATTTTCATTACTATATTTAACTTATTTATTATTATGTAATATTTAGTTTAAAAAATAGTTAAACACATGTTGGACATTTTGTGGACATTTGTTACATAACCATAAAATAACATCGGTGAATTGTCCAAGGTAATAGAGAATATAGCTCTATTAAATTTCAAATAATAAAAAAAATATAATTAAAAATTTTATACACTATAGTGACATTTCTGACCATCCAGTAGTGGATTATGATAAAAGAACGATAGTATTCCATGGTGATGATAGATAGTACGTGTGCATGATTACCATTTTCACTTTTTTATTTAGTTGAAATGAAATGAGATAGGTAATATTTAATTTTATATATTCATAAATATGTTATAAAACTTATATTTATTCATTTTATATATATTTATGTCTATCTTTGTTTGGGCGAAATAAAAAATTTATCATATCTCTTTGTGTATGTGTTAGTAAACACGTACATACAAGTGGTGTTATCGTTTTCCAACTGAATGTAAGATACAAATATATGTAATAAATAATCATTAGATTCATACAATTATATACAATATATCATTTATAATAATTTTATACATCATTTTTAATATCTATATAAACTGATGATGACAAAATCTCATTGCTTATTAGAGACGGTAATACACATCTACCTGATAGTGATGCTATAATTTAACAGAGGATGAAAAAATAGATTCAAACTGGTATCACAATAATAATATTAAAATTTTATATATTTAATATTCTAAGTTTATTATTTCTCTATGTATAAATTATATTTCTATGACTTATAATAACTAATAATCACGAACACTCTGTTATGAATTATAACTCATCTTTGAACAACGTCCAACATATCTCACATTAAACCATCATTGGATTCTTTATTGGTGAGACCATAAAATAAATAATACAGTGGAAATTGTTTGGAAATAATATTTTTTATATTGTTTGTTCTAAATCCTCATATTTTGTAAACAATTAAAATGTATTGGTTCCCATTTATAAGTGATTGAATTAGAACACTTTAAAAATAATTAAATCTTATAAATATATTACATGTCATTGTCCATGGAAAGAGTATCCTAATATAAAATATAAAAATATAATATAATATATGTTATAAAAAAACAGATAAAATCATATTTATCCTTATTTTACAACCATATTATTCTTTGTCTATTAGTTTACCCCGCCACCATTAACCCTTTTATAATTACCATGGTGGTATAGATTTATCATTTCTAACATTCAAAATGATTAAAATAAAAAGAAAATTATTACAAAATGATACATTTTAACTAAAAATAAAATCCATTTTACCATAATCACTTTATAAATGTCTATAAAGGAAATGTTATTATATATACACAAAAAACAATAAAATAGTTTTTTAGAAAAATCACCTTATTTGAAAAAAATGATTTGATACCAAAATAATTTATAAAAATAAATGTATAATTAATTTAATTTTTTCGGTAAAATGAGACTTACTTAAATTAAAAAAAGTAATTTTTAGTTTCATTATATATAAAATTGAATTACAGTTTTAAGAGAAATATTCATTTCAACTATTCACAGAAAAATCAATCAATTTAGTTAAACCCCCAAAAAAATTAAACCTTGGATATATTTTTATTATTGATAAAAAAATTATTTAAATTCTATTATATTTAATTTCTACAATCAAAAAAATTAATATTAAAATATATCAATGCAATACATTGAAAACAATTTAGTTATATTAATATTTTACATTTCCATTCAAAAAATCATCTTAAATTGTTTTTTATAGTATAATGAATTATAATCAATAAAATTAAAACTTATACATCACAAGATTTATTTTATTAATGGATTATGTGGGTTTTCATTATAATTCTCCAGTTCATCGGAAACTTGACGATAGCCCAACCTGGGTCACCATGTAACCATAAGCACACATCCCTGAATTTTGTAAGCTACTAACTAGGATTGAGGGTACCAAGAGGTATCATAGAGGGACTATACCCTTGTATCAATGTTGGAAATAATATATAAGTAACCAAACATAAATATCAATACTAAATAATAAATGTTCACATGAATAAATAAATATCCATAAATAATACAAGACATGTAGTAAAGTTCCAAAGAATCATTCAATATATACAATTCAACACACAATAAACTAGTTACAAATACAAATTAGAATAAAAGGAAATTAAAAAATACAAATATACTACCATTACATCCCATACCGCATCCTAGTATATTGATAACACATATTCTATCCCACTAACCCATAAAAAACCTATTCCTGGATTACATCCCAACCAATGCCTGAAAAAACCCGTGACACAACTACTCGAGTTTCCAAATTCAATGGTTGATCAAGCATGGTGTGAGTGCATAACATAGTAGGTAACCACCAATGAGTTCCCTTTTACCCAAAAAAATATTATGATATTTCAAAAATAATTTATCTGTTAAAAAAATAAATACTCTATAAAATAATACCACCTCAATACATCTGTTGGACTAATGCTGGAGTGTATCTTAGAATGAAATGATGACAGTTGAAGACATAGAATCACCACCTCCCCACGTTAATACACAAATAACTTATACCATTAAAAATAACTATCAACAGTCCTCAATTAAATAACATTGATAGACCATAAATTCTTTCATCCATAATCGGAGTATACCTATGCATGACTCTCAACACAAGGGAGACTATGTTTACTCAGAGGGGATGCCACAATCACACATGTTTTGATGAATATCATAGCCTATGCAATAACCATGCATTGATTTACCACATGAAAAAAATCTAAACCCCGTGGTATTTCCAAGGAGCTTCCTATGTCAGGATGACATAAAATTATTAGGAGGGTGGGACCCCATGAAAGAATATATGTTATGGTATTAATGATTCATGGGAGACAAAATATTTCATGGGGAATAAACTCCCTAATTAACAATGTCAATAACTTGGGAATCCAATCCCTCAAAACACCTCAAATGAACATTCACTTGTGTATCAACATGATCCAACGAGGATATGAGGAATCAATCTAGGGGATCCAATACCGACCCTTTGGGATTCCAATATCCTTATATGGGGATATTTTTCCACCAAGAACATCATCATTCCATTTTAATCTCTAGAATCATGGGTATTCTAAATGGTCTATTAGTATCAACATTCTAATATTGTTACCGAGGAATTCGCACTACTATCATTGTATTAATGTAATCAATATCATCTCCAGGAATTCTTATTTTTATGAAATCAATTAACATGGATTCAAGATCCTTGTATCCAACTTTTATGAATCCACTCATCCATCAAACACATCTCTACATTAAAAACAATCGAGAAGTACATCCCATTATATATTTTTAGACAATGCCTGTATTATAAAGATTCGGCTCTATTACTTTATATAATCTTGATTTTTGTTCATGAATTCACTTACTTTAATATTTTGGATAATTTAAAGTTTATAGTCATAGATATTTGGGGTATAATTAATATATAACATTCCACATTTTTAAATCAAATAAACCACATAAATTGTATCAATATCATCCAAAATTAATGACTTATCCAATGAAAAATTATTTTATTGAAAAATATTATAACATTTAATGTGGTTTCCTTATTATACATAAGAAACCTCATAACCTATTAAAATCATTTAAAAAATTGGATGATCAGAAAAATATTAGTATGGGATATAAAAAGAAGGATAGAAAACATTAGTCCAAGAATACATGTAATGTATGAAATCACATTTAGGAAAAGACATACATGATACACTTATAATCGCACTTTTGGAAGCATGATGTTTCATGATATATCCATGAAATTAATATAATATAAATATTAGTATAAATTTATCTTGGCGAATTAATTATATAATCTTGCTTCTATCTTGGACACCATATATTTTGTAACCCTCACGGCTGCCTTACAATTTGGGTAACCATCACAATTACACACTGAGTATCCACATGGTCAACATCCATCATAGACATAAAAAATGAATTGTGGTATATAAAGTTCACACCCATTATCATAATAAATTCCTAAGAACCACAATCTAATTATACATCATGAATAATTTCATAATAACATTCTTTTAAATTTTGCAAAATGAAATTTTAAAGGAGATTTTACATGGAAAGACCTTTATAATTATTATGTAATTGATTTGAAACCTAATATAGTTTATTTAGTATATAAATACAATGTAAATATAGATATTTAAACATAACATAGTGAAAATTCATCTCAAAAACAATTTTAATACCACATATGTAAAAATATACAAAATTTATCCAAAGAATGGAAATCTGGTTATGAATTCTATTACCTCATGTTTTTGTTTCTAAAAAACTATTAAAACCTCATATAAATTTTTAAAACTAAGTTAATAATATCTTAATCAAATTTATTCATGTTTATATGACCATATATGGTCAATTTATTACATCATTTCAACCTTTAATTATTAGTATTTTTCCTTCCGCTGTTTTGGGTGTCTTCTTTACATGATTTCTATGGCCGGTTTGTATTTGAATTTCTTGTCATACTAAAATAAAATTGTAGAAGTGGAATGGTTTTCATATGTTTCAAGATTATATAATTATACCATAAATTATTTCTTTATAATATATGAGGATGGATCCTGAGATTAAGCATTAATGATTTTTGTTTAGATCATTATTTTGTGGTGTTTTTTATATTTAGGAAATTGTTTCATTATTTAATTTAATTTTATGCATATATGATCATTAAATTAAATGAAATATATTTAAATAATAAAATTTAAATGAATTTTCATCAATTAAATGTGATTTATGATTTTATTTTGAACAATGTAATATATTTTGCAAACACATCGTCCATGATTTTGGTTAATCGTCACACTGTGGACAATGTTTTTATTGTAAGAATGAGATGGAGAGGAAAGGAAGGAAGACAATGAATCTTTTACATGAAAATGTTGACATAAAAAATATATATTACTCCGGAGATTTCATTCCTCTGGTATATGTGTAGGGAAATAGAATCTTTGAAAATAATGGAATGGGAATGAAAACATATAAAAAAGAAGTGGATTCTTACTTCTTGATCTCTTCTCCCAGATATCCCCTTGAAGGCCATTGGATTTATCATTATGGTAATACATGAAGCTCTAGCACATATGGAAGAGCACTGGTGATGGAATTTCCTAGAATATAGACAATTCTTAGGGCTTCAGATGTGTGTGAGGAAGAGGGGAATGACTGTGGCATTTAAATTGGAGGAGAGGAGGGATTTTACATTATTTTGGTAAATATTATAACATTTTTCCTAAAGACTATGAATTTTCTTGATTAATGTAACCAAAAATGAATATCATTTCATGTTATTTCAAATAAACATGTCTTATAATAGTCTTTAATCACCTATGATGCATTAAAACTAGTATTTATCATGAATCCTAATTTATCGTAATTTACTATCCATAAAAAATTCATGAATTTTCTAACAATACAAAAAATTCACAGTAAGAATTGTTCAAAGTGCAGAACTAAAAAATGAACTAGATTTTATGAAAATAATTTTCTATAGATTATTTATTTAATTTTTAAATAAAATTCATAATTTATTAAAAAATTATAATTTTAATTCAATAACACGTTTTTTAACACCAAGAAAAATTAATCAATGTCTCATTATCCTAAATCTTTATGATAATAAAATCATAATAGACCTTACTATTTAGTAGGTTCATAATACTATTCAAATTACTATCAATCTAGGTATGTTATTATTCAGCAAAAATAATTTATGCTCTATTAAACTCCAAAAAAAGTACAGATCACTACTATAGATGATCATTTTTTGGAAGTCAAAACATTGAAGCCACAAGATAGAGTTTATAGTATGCTAATAAATAGCATCATAAATTAATTTTTCATAAAATTAAATTTATATTTAAACCCATGGGGTGTTATATTATCCCCACTTTTGTGAAATTGCGCCATCATAATTTTATTTACTTATTAATCAAATGAGGGTACTTTTCCCTCATAAAATATTCAAATTCCCATGTTGGTTATTCAAACATGTGGTTTATCAACAAAACCATTTCATGATGTATTACCTTATTCCACAATAATTGTTCCCTTCGATCAAGAATCTAAACTGGTTTCTCTTAATAATAATGGTTCTCCTCCAGATGAACTTCCTCTAGGCTCAAAACATGAGATGAATCTAGCACATACATTCTCAGCATAGAAACATGAAAAACATTGTGTACCTAAGGTAAACTCCAAGGAAAAGCTAATTTGTTGGTGACTGGTCCAACATTATCCATGATTTCATAAGGTCCAATATCTCTTGTACATATATTTCCTTACATTCCAAAACTAATTAATCATTTCCACGACTATATTTTAAGAGAAACATGATCACCTACATCAAAAAAATAGTCTTTCCTTATGTTGTCTACCTAAAATTTTTTCCTGCTCTAAATTATCCTCTAGTGTTGCAATATATTAATCACTTTCTCATCAAAATTCTCTCCTAATACTAGTACCATCAACTTACATTCCCCAAATTTATGCCAAAAGTTGTTGTTCTACACTGCTTCCCATAAAATTCCTCAAAAGGTGCCATATGTATATTGGAATGAATTCTGTTATTATTAGAAAAATAAACAAAATAAAGATGTTTATCCAAAAATATGTGGTAGTACATTGAACAAGCTCAAATAATATCCTCTAAATTCTGAATTGTTCATTCTGAACACCTATATGATTGAGGATGAAAAACTGTAGAAAAATTTAATTCAATTTCCAATGACTTCTGAAGTCCCTTCCAAAAGTGATATTTGAACATGGGATCCATGTCATACACAATGTAATTAAGAACTCCATGTAACCTAAAAATAACATTGAGGTACAATTGAAAAAGATGATCAAAATAAATTGTATCTTTTATAGAATGAAAATGTGTATATTGTTTCAGTCAATAAACAAAATTCCAAATAACATTGGTACCTTGAGAAGTATTAATTAGTCTCAAAACAATTTCCATAGATACATTATTTAATTTCCCCTATGGCACTGGAAAAGGATTATACATCCCCTTCGATAACTAATTCTATACTTTAATATGTTGTCATGTTAAAAATATGATTGTAAAATCATCAATATCCCTGTTCTTTACATCCCTCTAGTAATGATTTTTAAGGTCTCTGTACATATTAGTGCTCCCATGAAGAACTGAAAAATGGAGGACTATAAGAATCACACAACAAATCTACCATCAACTAATAATTATGAGGCACACCCAACCTTTTACTGAATCATAAAACACAATCCTTATAAATGATAAATTATGAAAACATACCCAATTTAACCAATTCTACCTTTTTATGTATCTCATGGTCTTCCTTTTGTGCGTGCACAATTCTTGTCTATTAACGATGACCGCAATGAAACCAAAAACAAAACATAGTTATTAAATGCACCAATAACATCATAGAAAAAATTAATCAAATCATTAATATATGTATCATGTTTCATATATATCATGGTTAACGATGCATGATATTATCGACTCAAGGAATCCACCACAATGTTTTATTTTCTTGGATGGTATTTAATTGTGAAATCATAATCTTTTATCAATACAATACATCTTCTCTACATCATGTTTAATTCATTTTTAGTAAATATATACGTTAGACATTTATGGTCAGTATATATTTCTTATTTGGTTTCGTATAAATGATGCCTCCAAATTTTCATACCAAAAACAATATCTCTCGATTCCAAATCATGTGTGGGTAATTAAACTCATGAGGTTTTAGTTGTCTTGTTGTATAATAAATTAACTGATCGTTATACCTCAGAACACAACCATATCCCTTTAATTAATCATCATTGTAGATGAAAAACTCACTATTTCATGAAGGAAAGGCCAAAAAATAGGGCATTCAACAATCTATTTTTCAATTCATGAAAACACATCACATTATTCTCAAATAAATTTTACCCCTTTTCACATTAACTATGTAACGAGCAAGATAACAATGAAATATTTTTATCAAAACATTGGTAATAACATGCTGATCTAATAAAACTTTAAATCCTAATATCAATTATTGGTCGTAGAAATTAATAAACCGATTTTGTTGTGGAAGGATATAATATTATTATATCCATAATTAAAATGTACCCAAGAATGGAATCTATTGAAACAAATTGTTTCACAAACTAAATTTTTTGTACAGTTTGTTTCTATTATGGTTTTCAAAAAATTCACATAGATGATTTTCATTCTCCTCTTTATTCTTAAAATATACCATAATGTCACCAATAAACACATCCACAAACATATCCAATAACTCATGAAATATTCTATTCATAAGATCCATGAAAACATAATGTGGATTAGTTAACCCCAATGTCATAACAAAAAACACATAATTCCCATATCTATTACAAATATATGTTTCTGGGACGTTTTCCTCTTTCACCGTCTGTTTATGAATTGTGGATGTCATAAAAATCTTGGAAATTTATTAAGCTCCCTGAAGCTAATAAAAAAAGTTATCATTATTATGAAAAGGATACATGTTTTTAAATATGATGTTATACAAGTCTTTTCAATCAATTAGAAGACTCATAGAACCATTTTTCTTCTTAATAGACAATACAAAAGCACCCCATGGTGATTTGATAGGATGTATGAATCCTTTATCAATAATATCATGCACTAGTTTTTCAATTCATGAATTTCCATTTGATCCATTCGTTATGGATGTTTTCAATTTGTCTTAGCATCATGAAAAAAGTAAATTGTTTATTAAACATCCCTGTCAAGTACGAAAAAGGGTAACTCGTCAGGAAAAAAATCAAGGTATTCATTTTCCACTATAACATAATTAATCTGCACAATTTCCTTGTTCTCAAAAATATGATTAAGATAACTTACATTTCCATATTTCAAATGTTTCCCATCAACATGATATGTTATCAATATTATTGTTTCGTTCTTCAATACAACTTGAAACTCTTTCTGAGAAACAACTTATTTTGCTTTATAGTCAATATTTTCATGATAAATTGAACGTTAATCCTTTCCAAGAATGACATCAAACTCTAATAAGTAAAAAACAAAAAGGTTGGTAGGAAATCATTTTACACAAACTATAATATAAATATTATTGAAATTATTAATTTCTATAATATTTTCCCATGGTATTTTTACCGTATATTCTGGTAAAAAAATTTTCGGTGATATTTCCAATTTTCTAGAAAATTATTTAGAAATAAATGAATGTGTAGAGCTCATATCAAACAAAACATTAAAAATATTATTTAAAGAACTAGGTAACTAATAAAATGTCATTTCCTGGCCTGATGTCTACTGATGTAGTTTCAAATGATCTCACTACACCTTTCTACATATATTCAGGATTGATTACCACATTTATTTATCTACTTGGGTAGATATTTTAATATTGACCCATCTCTCCACATTTAAATTACATAATAAGTTTCTTATCAGAATTAGTATAAGGATTATTTTCATTAAAATATCGGTCCATATTTCCAAACATAACCCATAGAAAACAATTCCCATTTTATTTATGGCATTTCCCATAGTTCTTATTTCCACATGTTTGAAAAACTAGAAACTGAAATTTCATACCATCAGATTTTTTTCATTAATTCATACCCATCAATTTCTATGTGGACCTCTTATTATCCTCAGTTTCAAGGTTCATGTGATAATCAAAGAACATCATCTCTAACCACTCAGCACATAAGACATGTTTCTCATAAAAGTTGAATTCACGAAAGGCCAATTAAATTCAATACCATTACTTTATTCTTGAGTAAAAGAGTTTGATTTTGGTTTCATGATCCAGAATACGATGTAGAACATAACATTCCAACCAGATGAATTTTTTTTCATACCCAACCACTAAGTATTCCTCCTTTTAAATCAATTAAAAGATTTTCTTCTCCATCATAATTCAAACCACATTGGTAAAATATTTTTCAAGAAAATTACTTTAAAATTAATCCCACTATATCAATTCAATATTTTCTTTATCCTAGATATTATTGACCATTGACTACAACTGATCAAATTATATTTCAAAATGATAATTGAAAGATATAAATTTTTATTATCTAAACATTAAATAATATCATATATCTTTTCATGGTCCATAATCCTTCCTTCAACCGCTATATTGTATGAAGATCCATTTACAACAGGAGGGTGTTGTATTATAAATTGTTCTACTATAGCTATGTTCAATTGTGATACCATTGGTTGGTATCTTTCATGGATTCCACCACCATTTATTTATAATGTTAGCTGATTCATTACTGTCACAAACTTCTCGGTTCCATTACCCACCGTTCCGAGTATCAGATTCAGATGGATATCATTTTGTCGGTGCCTCTAATATTCATCATAGTTGTTCTTCTATGGAAAACCATTATGAAAATAAATATCTTAGACGAATAAACAACGTAATCATTAAATTTTATATCATTTCAAATTAAACATTTATTAAAAATTATTTATGATGTTATTTTATCATCATCCTAACCCCTAAAGTTATCTAAACCATCCTCTTTTACCAACATTAAGTACTCAACCATATTACATTACATAATCATGAATTTTAGTCAGAAACTCACTTCCATTATATTGAGGATCATTTCATGTTTATAGTTTTAGATAGTTGGGATATAATACATACATAACATTACACATTCATGTAGGGAAGATACCATTTTAACAGTATCCATTTCATCAAAATTATAATATATTTCAAAAAAACATGATTTCCTTGAAAAATATTCATAACATTTATCTTGGAATCATTCTTTATCGTACAAAACCTTATAAACTATTTTAATAATATAAAAACATGGATGTGAAAAAAATATCAGTAAGGGATAAAAAATTATTGAAAAAAAGCATTAGTCCATGAGTAATTGGAACGTATGAAATATTTTTAAATAATGGCATACTTTCTACACATGTAAACATACATTGTGAAACATGATATTTTTATGAGATTTACAAAAAGAAATATAGAATATAAATAGAACCGTATGGGTATCGGGGTGAATTACATACCCAATCTTGAAACCTTCTCAGCTGCCTTATAATTTGTAACCCTCATGGCTACCTTACAATATGTGTAACAATCACAGTAACACTTGGAGTAACTATACGGATGACCTCCAACTTACACATACTCAATAAATTATAGTTATATAATGTTCCCACCCCTTCATCATACAAATTCCCATGAACTAGAACATAATAATACAAAAGAATAATTTTATAAAAACTTAACTTTTGAATTTTGTGCATCTGAATATTAAAATAGGTTTTTAGAAGAATAATACCTCATAATTATCATATAATGGATGTGATACATAATACAGTGGATTAAATATGTAAAGGAATATTAAATAAATGTAATTACACATAATATACTGAAAATTCATCTCACAAAAAAATTTAATACCAAATATGTAATGAAGTATAATGTTAACCCAAAGAATAGAAATCAGGTTATGAATTCCATTACCTCTGGTTTTACATAATTAAAATTCATTTAAACTCATTCAAAATTGTTAAAATATTTTAATTAAAATCATAAAAAATCATATTCATTTTTATAACACCTTATATGATCATTTCATAACATTATTTCACCCTTTAATTATTAGTATCTTGTTCCTTCCATTGTTTTGGGTTAGTTATTTAGATGCTTTCAATGGCCGAGTTTTATTTAATTTTCATGTCTTATGTAAATTAAATTCTTTATATGGAATGGTATTAATGTGATTCAATAATATATATTGATACAATAAATCATTTTATTTTCATATATGATTAAGGATAATTATATAAAACATTAATGATTTTTGTTTAGATCATTTTTGTGGTTCCTCGATAATCTTGAACTTGGTTCATTATATAATTTGATGTAATGAATATATGTTAATTATAGAACATTGAATAGTTTAAAAATTAAACATTACAATACGTTTCAAAAATTAGAATGGTTTTATTATTATCATTGAATAATTTAATGGATATTTCAAAAATATCATCCATAATTTTGTTAAATCGGCACATCACGGATGATGTTTTTATTATTAGAAAGAGAGTGAGAGGATAAGAATGTAGATGAACACTATTTTACATGAAAATTATAAAATATAAAATATATATGATTTTTTAGATACCATACCTCCTGGATAAGTGGATGGAATGCGTGTATATGAAAAGAAATAAATTTGAAAAAAATTGAAAAGGGAAGATGATTCTTATATCTTGGTCTCTCCTCTTTGAAATCCTCCTTAAGGCCTTTAGTTCTAGAAATTTGGAGAGACCAATAGATCTTGGACATGGGGAAGATACATGGAGAGGTAATTTGGTAGAACATTGACAATTCTCAAAGCTTGAGTGGTGTGAGAAGAATAGGGGAATGAGGGTGGTATTTATAGTAGAGGATATGACGGATTTTACATTATTTGAATAATTATTTTAATATTTTTCCTCAAGACAATGAATAATAATGATTAATGAGACCCAAAATAGTAAAAATAGAATGTGAGTTAAATAAAATTGGGCTTACACCAGCATTACATCACCTACAATACAGTAAAACAAGTATTTAGCATTTATCATAATTTATCTTATTTTTATACTCATAAAAAATTCAAGAATTTCAGATAAATCACAAAAATTATCCCTAACAAATTTTCAACATGTAGAATTTAATGATGAATAATTTTTTGGAAATATTTTTATAAATATTATTATTTGAAATTTTAAATAAAAAAAAGTTATAAAAAAATAACATGTTTAAAATAATAACTCATTTTTTAACATCTTCAAAAATTAATCATGTTGTCAATATTTTAAATCCGTAAGAAAAAAATAATAATTCAATTTATGATTTATTACGGTAATATTTCTATTTAAATTAATGTCCATATATGGATGTTTATATTCAACAAAAATCATGTTAGTTCCATTATATTCAAATAACGGACTGATAAAAATTATTGATAACCATTTTACAAAATTAAAAACAGAAAAGTAGAAAAAATAATTTTAAAGGCTAGTTATAAATATCTACATAAAATAATTTTTAATGAAGTTTTATTTATATTTAAAACCTTGGGTGGTTACCCTTATATACTAGCAAACCAAGTGTCTTATTAATCGCAATAGTTATTCTGAGGAATCACACTATTTCTCAACATTTCCATGCCAAATATCCAATTTCAATTCGTCTTGGGAAATCACAAGACATAAACTGTAAATATATATACCAAAAGGACTAACCAACACTCATTATAAGCACTATCATATAAAAAATAACATGATTTTATTTCATTTCATGTTTATAGTGGAATAGATAATTCTATCTTCCCCTATACATATGCACCTACTCTAGGTTAGTTTGCAACTGCAGAATCCACATAAGTCCACAATGTCACTAATGATTAGAGTGACCATCAAATAGGTACTCAGTATTTGATAATCTCTTGAGTCAACATGTGATCCTCTAAGGATGTTCATTCCCATTTCACAATAAAAAAATTGAAAATACTCACTAGCTATATGGGGATCATCATAAAGGTAATAGTCAAGAATATGGATCATGTGTCATCTCTATAGTCAATGTCACTGTAGTTTGGTCTTCTTAACCAACATGTTATCTATAGTATACAATCAATCAACCTGTGTAAAGTACTACTAGTGACATGTCCAAATCTATTAATGGTTCATGAAAACCAGCATATACCATGGGCCATTAATCCCTTGGCACTTTATACATCCTAATTATGTCATAAAACAATAAATAAAAAATTCATCTTTAACATGTTTATTCAATATGTGTCATGAACAATTATAATGTGAATCATATTTAATGAATAATTTCCCTTTCAAAATAATGCATACCACCTACCACAATCATGTTTTTATCCTTTTTATGATAAACTCAACAAATGTTACATGTGATCATATAAGTCAATCTAGCATTAATCAGAACACTCAAGTATCAGTGTGACACAAAAAAAATAGAAATTAATTAATTATAATCTAATTATACATTAATAAGAAATTTAAATATAAATTTACAATTTAACTTAATAAAATATTATGTCTATATTTTCACTCTGTCATCTCACTGTATAAAAATCATTAGAAACATGGTGTGGTCCACTCCCATCAATCAAACAAACCTACACCAATCTAAAACTATAATTAAAAACACCATTTAAATATCCCAAAAATATTACATAATAAATAATCCATGAATACCCCAAAGGAAATTTTACTGTAGAAATATAATTCAAGATGGTATGAAACCCCAGCATGGGTAATCCATTAGATGTAATCAGTTAAATACCCATTAAAAATTGTTGATTATATAATAATATAAGGTAATCATCAAAAAAACATAGAACAAAAATAGCCAAAATCATAAATGAAAAATGGAAAACATGGAGAAGGGAAAAGGGGAGAGAAATCATACATATGACACTAAAAATTACATCTAGAACCACCCAATAAGGCAAAAAAGAGGGGGTGGAGGTCTAGTGGAGACACTCCTTGAACACAACATTTATCTTAAGTAAAGGGGTGGTTGATTCCATATTAAATTTTAAAATAAATAGCTTGGAAATTTTTAGACCGTGACACCTATTTTTTGTTGTGTGACATTTTAGGTGAATTCACAAGGCCCCAATTTCATCCCTTGTTATCATCGTTAATTTCTAAGGTACACCACATAAAACATTTTTACATATTGAATGTCCTACTCACGTGATGAACCACATACTTTTGAGTATTCATATATATTGAACCACCAACCACTCCACCATAATTTACTGAAACCCCAAATACTTCTTTTTATCCTTCAAACATAGCTAACAACATCGTCTAAGGACTTTGAAACCCTTAAAACCATATTATGATTCAAATTCAACTAAATTAAAAAAATACGGAAAAAAAATCACGAATGAATAGTAACACAATGAGATTTAAAAATAATAAAATTTTATTCGTTGATGTGTGATACATGATAAACCGAGTATAGAATAAAATATAACAACCAAATAACTTGTGCCATATTTTTTTATATAAATTTATTCTCTTCAAAAACATTTTCTACATGCAAAAAATTGTATTGAATTTGTCACAATTAATGCCAAGTTTAAATGAAATTTGAAAATTTATTAAATAGATATTATTTAAGATATTATTTATATCCTAACCATTAAATTGGTGGCTATTAATAGTAAAATAATTATGAATGTAGTCATTATTTATTGATTTGAAAAAAGAAATGTTTTTTATGAAAACTGTATTCATCTAAGAGAAGGTATAATTGTACTTTGCAGACATAAAATAGAAATTATTTTTTTTACCAATTTTAGAAAAAATGTTTTAAAAAATAAAATATTTTTTTAAAATATATTAAAATAATTAATGTAGGGTGAATTTTTTAATTTTTTGTGAAATATTTAATTTTTTGATCAATAGGGAAAAATAATATATTTTAATCATAAATTGGCTCTTCCATAAAATAAATTATGTGAATTAAATAAGATATTAACTAATTTTGAAGAAAACACAGTTTTATTTTATAATAATTAATAAAATAAATTTCATTTTAATTATTTTTTATATCTAATATTTATAAAAAATGTAATTTTTGATCATTTTCCCTTTAAAACATTTCTTTCTCACAACATTTATAAGATTAATTTTAAATTAAATATTTCTACATAATGAAATTGAATTTGTAAAATGGATTAATTATTTGGATTAATTATTATTTAAATTTTCTATATTTGTCAATTAAATGTTTTACCTAAATTAATTGTGAATGTAGTAAATATTACTTGCAATAGATAACTTAAAAATGGGTTTACTTGGGGTAAAACTAAAAATATACGGGTTAAAATTAACTATAAACTTCTTTAAAAACTATTATATTAAAATGTATCAACCTTTAAACATATGACTTTAAATAATGTGATATTGTATAACCTTTCTCCATATGAGTAATGTGAGTGTACTCGGTTTTTTTTGGAAAATACCATGTGTGTCCTCCACCACATATAAAAGGGGACCGATATACTTATTTCTTCACAGCTTCAAAACATTATTCAAAAATAACATTACAAATTACATCCCAACAAAAATCCCTTAATATAGAATCCATATTTTGGGCAGTAATATTTCATTTTAAGGATTTAGTGAAAGCCTAAGGTTGATACCTGAAGAATAGGTAATGTTCTTGAACTTGCATCATTAACTTATTTCATTCTCCAAGTCCATCAATTCTTATGAAACAATTATGATGCAATAACCTCAGTATAATAAATACACTATAATATTTTAATAAATAGATAATTACATAGAAAATTTCCATGTCCATTAAATGTGTTATGAAATCATTGTTTGTGTGTACCGAGGACTACCACCACGCGAATAGATGCCAAACCATCTACAAATACCACCTATCATAGTTGTGTATGAATATAGATAAAAGTTATATATATATATTTATTTATTATTTATATGATATTTATACCTTTATATTTTTTATATATAATATATTTATTTTTATCATCCATTATTAGGGGATACGATAATGTCACTTGTCTGTACGGTGGACTACTACCATGTTAAATAATGTGATTCATCTTCCACTAACGCTTCACATAGACTACAAGAAGGTTAACTTTAATAAATATATGTTATATAAAGACATAAATTTTGTTTTAAGTTCATATTTATAATTATTTAATTAAAATATATGTAATTCTATTTTTTCCTTTTCTCTAACATAAAATGGATACTATCATTCATCTATGTATCGACTACAAACGTCATCAATCAATGTGACATTCTTTTCCAAAAAAACTTGTGGATTATTTATATAGGTACATGCCATTATATTTTGTATATTGCGAATATTTTGGATGGATTATATATTACTTAACTTCTTTTTATAGAGATCATTGGAAAATTAAAACTTTACTCATGTGTATGTATGACCTAGAAACTCTGTAATCAAAATGTATTTAATTTTTTAAAACTCTATTTTATGAGATGTTTTAAATAAAAATTTGATATAAATATATGAGGTTTATTTTATGATTATTATTATTCATACGATATTACTATATAATTTATACAAGAACTAAATTATTTTTGATGAATCACGCATGAGAAAACAGAAAAATTAACACATGAAAAATGGAAAATAATAAAATATTACTAATGAACTGATGCTTAGATGTTCTAAAAAAGATAATATATGAAATTATAAATATTTATATGGTTCATTAATAAGACAATAAATTTTTTCAAAAAATTACACCTAAGTTTATAGAATTTTAAATTAAAAATAAGTTTGAGGTATTGGATTTCTCCTCAATATATGTTACATTGAGGATTATTTATTATTGTGAATAGAATCACATTGTTTTTGGGTATATAATTCCAACATGACATGTAATTTAATTAATAATTAATAATTATTTTTAAGTAATGTTTTAATTTGGTATTATTTTATTTTAGGTTGTTTGAATTTAATGTTAACAATTGTAATAGAATTTTTTAACTTAATATATGTTCCTTGGGTTAAACATTATCATCAATTATTATGACATTTTATATTTATATTTAAAATTAGTTTTTTATTACATTATATATTATTTATAAATGTGTATTGGGGGCATATAGTATAAACACATAACAAATTTATTGATTAATTCTTAGATAATCAATTTGATCATTGTAAATATTTATTTCCCAATCTCATTCTTATAGAGTTGTTTTATTCATGAAATTTGATTGAAGGAAATTATTTTACAATTTTATAGTAACATCACATAATTTTATTCTCATAGATTTATTTATGGTATATTAAATTATTAGTAACATTTTTAACTCTATGTTTCATATAATGATTTAGACCATTTTCTAGTAGAACCCGACTTCATTTCTCTCTTCCTTCAAAAATCCATTTTCATCTAAAAATATAATTCCAAAAAATATTTTCATAATTGTTTCTAAAATATTAATTTTATTTGTTAAAAATCATTATAAACATTTTTAGACTTTAATAGTATTTTACGACGAAATCTTATCTCCTTTTCAATATAACTGAAAATATGAAATGAATATTTATGTTATATTCTAAATAGGACACATTCTTTATCATATTATAGTGCCAAAGGAGTGTTAATTATATAAATTTTAAATATTGTATGAAACTGCCCTCTATAATGAATATAATTTCCTTAAATCTTCCTTAACATGTTAAGAAGTATCATATTAAATATTTTTAAAAAAAATTGATTGTTAATGAAAATTATTTTCATTATGTTTTAGGTATTAAAATGTTGTTCTTAAAAATAAAATTCGAATATTCATCATGATTTTATAAATATTATTTTTTTGTGTCTATAAATAATTTATAGAAACTATTTACTCATACTCTAATGTGTATATATATATTTTTTGTTACCATTTTAAATTTTAATTAGAAATTTTTATGTTCATTTTGAATAAGGGAAGTATTTACATTCACTTCCTTGATTCATTTTTATATTAATTAACATTCTCTTGAATTATTCACACTCATTTAGACATCATATTTCCCATAAAATTAAATACTTTTTTACATGGATGTGTTTTACTACTAAATTGTATAACAATTTTACATATAGTTTTTACATTTAGAATTATTGGATTAATCATAGAAATATTGATAAATAAATATCCTACACTCAGTGCTGATATTTAATGATAAGGAACCTTTTTCACAAATAAAAAAAAATATTTTATATATGGGTAATTATTAACACATTAAATACATTGGTGGGGACCATTTTAGATATCCCCATAATGCATAGAGAGGACTTGATTGAAACTATCATTAGGCCAAACCCTATATATTTTAAACTAGTAGTTTTAAAACTTCCTTGAGGATTAATTATGACAGTATATATAGTGTAGTCAAAACCGAGTTAGCATTAACCTTGAATATTTTGAACTATCATGATGATAAATCTTGATGGTAATGATTACATGTTCCTAGAAAACATGACATATAATTATTAATAATTACCAACAATCAGAATTATTTATTATCATCCATCATATTTTCTCAATGATATTATATATCGTTGCATTTCATTCTTAGTTTTTTGATAAAGTGGAATTTAATTTTATTTATTAACCATTCCATATTTTTTTAGGAATTATCTATCAATGTGTTTAAGTTATTAAAATGTCATTTTTGTTAATTTATATACCATTCCATGTTGACTATAATTATTGATTCAGTATATCATCCACGTTACACACCAATACTAAGCATTTAATCTCAACGCTTTCTTATTATTTATTTTCATCAAGATATGAGGAAGATATATTTGAATGAGTTTTCCAGGATCTATTTTATTTACTATTGTTATATATTATAATTTATTTCATTTTCCCTAATGTAAATTGTGTATCATGTATGTCTTTAGTTCTCAAAAAACTAATAAACTAATCATTCCTTTAGGATTCGATCTATTGAATATATGCTAGTGTAATAAAGAGTGAAATTGGATATTAGTTACAAGGGTTGGGATCGCTATAGTTAGCTTAAAAGGAGGGTTTAGTAGAAAATATGGGAACAAGATGTGTGATAATATATATTTTGGGACATAACTGTATGATATAATGTGAGTAACATTATCTAAAAACATCATAATGTTATGGAATGAAAGAGGTCATGTGGTGTATTTAAGAAATACATCCTTGTATTAATACTAAAATTACACAACATTGTGTAACATAGATCCATAAGAGTAAAAAAACTATAATTGGTGCATTTTTTAGACATGATTGTCACACGGTGTATCTAAATGAGCCTTACTAAACACGTGGTTTGAAATACTTAGAAGATATTCATAGGTTAAATTAAATTTTCATTATAAACCATTATTAATTATATGAATTTAATGATATCTATAAAGAAAACATGTTTATGATTTTATAATAATAATTCATAACATTTAATTTATGATATGTGTAACAACATTTGTGGAATTACAACATATTATTTAAAATTCATAATTTTATGAGCTAATGTAGTAATATTATTTTGTTTTTAAAGAAACTTGGAAAAAAAAGAATATATAGATGTGGATAATGTATATATTTATTTTCTAAGGAAAAAATAGAGATAGTATTGGCAATGAGAAATTAATGTTTATATTTGGGATGCTTAATCACTTAATAAAAAAATTACCATTCTTGAATGTAGAATCATCTACCACAGTGCGATTCTCATATGATGGATCACATTATGTGGTAGAATACCCTGTAATTTAAAGAGATTACGAATCTAGTGGAATACAGTAAATATAAAATGCTTTTAGAGGATATATTTATGTCATTTGTGTGTGGTGTGGTGGAAAAGGCTACATGTTCTTCTTTTTCATTCAATAATGATGTTAGTCGATGGTGATTGTTGATCTAGAATACTATAGAGAATGATGAAATAGAATTCATGGGACAGAAATATTTTTAGGACCCGTTCCTTGAATAATATTTTCATTATGAGTAAAACCCAAAAGGACAAAAATCACATACTCTTAAATAAAAATGAAGAATATTGCCTTTCTTTGTATGGTGACACCATTAAATGTATAGCTTCTTATGTAATAGATTAGGCATGTAGTATATAATGAAATATTTTACCTTAATTATAATGGATTAATAAAACTACTTGAAGGTTTATGGTCTCTCAAAAATTTTACATCATATAATGTAATATTTTTATATGTTATCATGCTTGAGTAATAATTATCTATCTATTATGGTTATTAGTGGAGTTTATATAAGAATATTATGGATGAGTAGAAAATGTATTAGTGGAAAAAGAAGGAATGATTTTTCAAAATATGATAATTATGGAAAGAAACACGATGTTTCTTACATGATGTGTATTGTATTTTACTACATGTGTGAACATAATAGACATCATAATCATTAATGAATATGAATGAAATTATTTTAAACTATTCAACGAATCATTTACAATGGGAGGGGGAATTACAAAATCCAATACCCCATGTATTAATACAATATATCTCAAGAAAATCTAAGGGATAATAGGAATGACTGATCTATAACCACAGAGGAAGAGTAATGATTTATGCTCTTTCTTTGGATTCAATAATTATATTTTTCGATTATTTTATAAATGATTTAATAGTTATATGAATTTTTAAATATAAATCTATTGTGTTGATGTTAATTTTTAACAGATTTCAACAAATGTTTTGAATGATCCTGATGAGTAAAAAAATAAATTCAATGGAAATATAAACATTGTAGAAAAACCAGAATGTGGGAAAAAATAATGGAGTTTGAGATAACACTTAATATGTTCCAAATGATGAGATAATGTAATTGAATAAAAAGAATGTTGATATAGATAATGTCAATTGGATAGTGCTGAATACCTTGTATAAAGTTGAATTATTTTATGGAAATGAGTTTTATAATACAATTAATGTTGGATAAAACATCTTTGGACTTAATGAATATATCCAATATTCTAGGATTTAGATAAGGATTATGTAGGAATGCATGTTTCAGATATGTTTTTAATTAAATTTATGTTATTAACATGTTTAATGATAATTCATGATGATGATATTCACATATTCTGAATGTGTCTATAAATAATTGCTTTGTGTTTTATAGATTAATTTATTAAATTCCAATATGAGGATTAAAAAATATTTGGTGACATTATCTAACCATTTTAGTTTTTTAAATTATTTTGTAATAGATGGAAGTAATTTTTGATCTTTTATGGATATTATGATCTTTTAGACGTAAATTTTAGTTATTAGGTAATATATAATTCACATTTGGATATTTTCTTCTTGGATTAATAAAGTTGCGAGAAATTGATTGATGCATTACAAAAGGATAAAATTTTTCATCTTAAAAAAATTTGAAATCCGTATATTTCCATTAATTAATAAATGGTAAAATAATTCATCAACTCTAGACAAAGGATAAAAAAATATGTTATACTATTACGTTAATCTCTCATGAATCACATTGAATTTTAAATCATCATATATTTTTAGTATTATGTCCATTAAATTTACATTTATCATTCACATGATTTTGAACAAAGACCTTTATTACTCTCTATAATTACTTAGGATTTTTTTCGTGTCTACATCATGACATACCACCAATGTTCCCCTACATAGATTCCTAGTAAATTTTTATTTCCATATTACAGGTGTACTTCCTTTTCTCTCTTTTTAAAATTAATTTTTTATTTACCCCCTTATGATTTAGGGTTTGTCGACATTGGTATTTCAAAATTTCATTACCTTAATTATCAAGACCATTTTTCACTATCAAGGACACAATTTAATTAAGTGGAGGAGTGTGTATCACCCTCCGATTTTAAAATATAATTATTTAATTCAGTAGAATATTCTATCTGATACACCTTTTATATAATAAAATATAACACCACATGATATTTAGATTTAATTATTTTTTTAAAAATTCAATCTCTTTGAAATCATTCATTACCCAAATATCTAATTTTAGTTTGTGTAGCAGGAAACACAAAAATTATATAAATTTGAAAGAATATTAAAATATTATTTTCTAATACAATAGTTATATCCTTGTAATTAAATTTTATTTTATTAATAGTAACAACTCTGTCTACAAATTATGGTTATATATTGATTTGAAATAAAATAAATGTTTTTAAGAAAACATTGTTTTTCTTAAAGATAGATTAATTGCACATTAAAAAAATAAATTAAAATTAATTATTACAGAATTAATAAAATTTAATCAAGTAAATAATAATTATTTTTCAAATCAAAATTCCAAAAATATGTGATGCTTAATTTTTAATATTTTTTGGAAATATTTCATTTTTTAATGAATAGGAAAAAATAATGAATTTTAATTGAAAACTACCTTTTCATATAAAATTTATAAGGTAAAAATATATTTTTAATTAGTTTTAATGTAAATTAGGTATATATATATTAATCCAAATTATCTCACCGAAATTATTTTTATATTTAATTTAGATACAAACCCATTATAAATTTTTTAATAGATTCACTTTAAAAACCATCATTCCCGGAACGATTACAAGATTAATTTTAAAATAATTTGTTCCCTTATATGAATTGATTTTGGAAAAATGGTTTGAAAAAATTTAATAATAATTATTGAATAGTCTTTTTGGCAATAATAGACAGTGAATTCAATAAAAAATAATTATTGTGGTTAATGTAAATATTGATTTTCCATGGGTTAAACTAAATAGATCGGTGTGAATATTGGCTATAAAATTTTATAATAACTATTGTCTATCCACATTTATAAAATTAATCATATAAGGTTGTATAGTGGTTCATTTTGGTCACTTGTGACATATGAAAAATTTAACAAATAAATATTTTTTTCAATTGATTGGTTTTCTAATATATATGTCATAATCACAGGAAATCATTACATAATGATCTACTATGTTATATGTGACATTTGAACATAATTTTGTCACTTTTGAAATGTGAATTTAGAAAATATAACATACGTGATTGAAATCAAATATTTATTTGGATCCTGATAAGAAAAACATATTATTTTTGTGTGATTAGAAACCTAACCTTATGAATAGTAACATACCCTTATGAATAGGGATATAAACTAATGAATGGTAACCATACCTATGATAGTATATAAATAACATTCTATTGGAAGTACGATATACATATGTTTTGGAATAAGTAAATAAATGATTTAAAACTCTTTTTAGCATAAATTATGATTTTAATTATATACTAATGCAATCATATTTATAATGTTATTTTTGAAAAATGGACATCATTTTTTGATTCTATAGGTTGAAAAATAGTTATTGAGATTTTTTTTTATTTTTCTAAAATAATCATAATTTTTATTAATACTAAAATACGGTTAAATATCATATATAAAAATTATAAGTTAAATACACTAATTATGACATCAGAAGTGATCTAAGACCACATGGTTAGAACTCGTATACAGTTATTAGTATTCTTGGTCAGGGAATCATCACTATTTATGGCATTGGGGGAAATTAATTAACTAATGAATAACAACATTATAAAAACCCTTCTCTCCTCCACTATCACCCCCACCACCCTCACTTCCTCTTCTCTTCCCTCCTCTATGCCTTGATGATCCTCGATTTTATGCCATAGTACCCAAACTTATTCACTCCCCATGTCTAATAATCTCTTTATCTTTACAAAATACCCAAATACCATCCAAAAATGAGGTTCTCAAGTAGGTTATTTTAGGATGTAATCTCCATTATTTTTCATTCAGTTTCATTTCAAGTTACCCTCTTTTGTTAACCTCTCCTAACATTCTCTACTCAAATGACCATGATTGATATAGTATAATCTATATTTTAGAATTATATCATGTGATTGTAAGAACCATCGTCAATATCCTACTATGTTTTTTTATTTCATAAACCAAATCAACGTCCATGAAGCTCCAATTTATAACCTTCAAGGATGATGAAGATTCGTTCTTCAGTTTTATCTTTAATACTGGACTTGGAACCATTTTGATGGTTGAAATAGACTATTATATATGTATTATAAGATTATTAATATTTAAGAACAATTATTCATATATATTCTTAAATCATTTATTGGGACAAAAACCTCCATCATTTTGTTAAATAGCTTTATGAGACAACATCTCTATCATTCAATGGGAATAAAAACCCCTTTGTTTCTGAATAATGGATATGTTCCCTACATATGATATATCTATCGTTCATATGTAATGAGAGAGATAAGGTCAATGTAGCAGTTTATCTTCAATCGGGAGATGCAGATTAGTGGTGGTCGTTAATCCCAAACACAAAGGAGAAAGAAGAGATAGAAGATATGGAATGGAGGGATATTAAGGAAATATTCCTAGAGAAACACCTTTCTCATGAACAACGAGTGGATATGTAAGGAAAATTTCTGAATTTGAGGAAAAAGGAAGATGAAACTATTTCCAAGTATGAAGCCAACTTCACAAAGCTGGAAAGACATGCTATGACCTATATACATAATCCAAGGATAATATTTGATCAATTTATTGATTGTTTAAAACCATTCCTCCGAAGGGCTCTAGTATCCCAAATATTCTCTTCATGTTAATATATATTCTCAAGTACTATCAAGACATAAATGTAATTCTCTATGTATTATGACTTTTAGGGAAAGCAATAGAAGAGGGATACTGATAACTCTAGAAAAGGAAATAAGAAAACAAGAAATAATGGAAGAGTTGAATTTACAACCAGTGATAATTGTGGGATGAAATACCTTTGAACTTTGCTGAAGGTAATGGGATTCTGTTACAAGTGCAGAGAAAAAGGCCACCTATCTTGGGATTATAAAAGGAAGAATTAAGTTACCAATGTTCAATGCTACAATTTCAAGGATATGGGACATTATTCACATGAATTTCCTAAGAATCAAGAAACATGACCTATACAATTCCAAGGGGGAAGGGATAATCTTATGTGGTCACAGTTGCAGAGGTTGATGTTATTAATGAAGTGTTGGTAAGAACATTATTCATTTCATAAAACTTATCCAATGATTTATTTGATTCGGGATCGTCTCTGTCGTTTTTATCTTCATAGTTTTCAAAAAAAAATTCTACATTACAAATTTGATTTAAAAATTGATGTATTTGTCTAAAATATTAATGGATGTTTTATTGCAGTAAAGGCATTTCGATCAGTCTCCCTTAGGACACACTACTGGAAAATAGGTCTATACCCACGGTTTTACAAAAAACCGTGGGTATAGGGATAGTTAGTTAACTTATACCCACCGTTCCCCAAAACCGTGGGTATAGGCCATATATACCCACAGTTCTCAAAAACTGTGGGTATAGTGTACTTTGTGAAGACCTATACCCTCAGTTATTCAAAACCGTGGGTATTGGGGGATTTTATTAGAGCCCAATACCCATGGTTCTGGAGAACCGTGGGTATAGCTTATGGCGGAGAATGAAAATTTGGTGGGGCACAAAAAAAATTGGCCGGAAGATATTTTTTCACAGTTTATTCTAGTATATTTATATAAATATAAATATATATATATATATATATATATATATTTTCTGTAGCTCGGTTGGTCAATAGTGTTGGCGTAGCCGTTAGACGCGGGTTCGAATCCAGCGGTCTGTGTTTTTAAAATTTAAATACCCGATGTGCATTATATTAATATATATACATATATGTATATATTAATAACAATAGAAAGTCGTTGTTTGGTTAGTCACTAGGTGGTGCCTGGCCGTGAGGTTCCCTGGGAAACCCGAGGTCAAATATTAGTCCCTGATTTTTCTTGGATTTTAAGAGGATTAAATTAATATATATACACTGATGTATAAATAAATAACAAAAATAATTCACAGCCTGGTTGGTCACTTTGTGGTGCGCCGCCATAAAGCCGAGCATGAGATCCGGGTTCGAATCCCACCACCAGCTTTTTTTGTATTCTAAGTGGATTAAATTAATATAATAGGTTAATTTATCGTTATATATCACAGTGAATTTGTAGCCTGGTTGGTCCATTGGTGATGCATGGTCATGAGGTGCTGTAGGAGTGTGGCTTCAAATCCCAGTGGCAACAATATTTTGAATTGAAATACCCCACGGTTTTCAGA
The DNA here is from genome assembly GCA_963277665.1 of Viscum album. NCBI lineage: Eukaryota > Viridiplantae > Streptophyta > Magnoliopsida > Santalales > Viscaceae > Viscum > Viscum album. The sequence goes on along the minus strand of OY728157.1, from coordinate 1,250,905,328 downwards.
CCTTGGGGACTGTTGTGTGCCACGCTGTACAGTTGTGGTGCACACTTTCCCCCCATATACCCATGGTTCTCCAAAAAGGGGGTATAGGATGAGACCCCTATACTGACTCCGTTCCAACACATGGTTCCCAAAACCATGGGTATAGACTATACCCACAATTTTGGGGGCTATACCCATGGTTTTGAACCATGGGTATAGGTTGTTTTTCCAGTAGTGACACATAAACATGATTAAGTTTATAAACTTTTCATTATAACAATGATTGAATTTGGTATAATTATCAGTATTAATTGGATATCAAATTATTATGTGATGATCTATTACAAGAAAAAGGATGTTGAATTTTTTTAGAATGGTGGATAATACCTTATCAATAGAGTATAAACATCGCTATATGATTCTCATCTAGATCGACCCCCATTATCTCCACTAAATTCAATTATTGTTGTTGAAGGGAATTCAATAACTATGGGTGAAGAAAAGAAAGTACAAATAGAATATATATCTGTTGTGAAATAATATATTTCTTTCATCCTAGATCCACCCCCATTATCTCAACTGAATTCAATTATTGTTGTTGAAGGGAATGCAATAAATATGGGTGACGAAAAGAAAGTACAAATAGAGGATATATCTATTGTGAAATAATCAATTTTTTTCATTCTAGAAGATTTAACTAGACATCCTCGAGAGCCTGAAATTTGGTATTCCATTGAATTATGTCTGGGTTCAATGGCCATACCAAATACCTGTTGTAGAATGGCCATTATAAATTTAGTGGAACAAAAAAACAACTAGTTTCATTTTGTGATAAAGGATTTACTTTCTCTAGTGTTTCTCTACGATGAGCCCCTATTATTATAATTTTGAAGAAAGATAGTTTTATGAGGTTGTGTGTTGACTATTGGGAGATAAATTATATATCAATTAAAACATGTGTCCCCCACCTCACATTGAGTATTTATTTGATCAATGTCATGAAGGCAAATATTTTGAAAATATTGATCTTCGATCTGAATATCATCACGTGCATTAGAGTAAAGAACTTGTTCCAAAAACAACATTTTGAAGTAGGTATGGGCATTTTGAGTTTACAGTAACGTCTTTTGGGATGACTAATGCACCCTCTATTTTCATGGATCTAATGAACAGAGTTTTCAATGACTATCTTGATGACTTTTTAGTGGTGTTTATTTATGATATCAAAATATAATTTAAAATGTATGAAGATCAAAAAATAACTAGGGCACTATTCTGAGGGCTCTTAGAAGAAATGAATTATATGAGATGTTTAGAAAGCCTGATTTTTGGATGTAATTAGTTTCCATTCTAGGGTACATTTTCTTTAAAGATAGAAAAACTGTAGATCCTATGAAGAAAAGGGTTGTGAAAAAATATCCATCTCCAACGAATATAACTAAGGTACATAGTTTTTTTGGTTTTTCAGGTAATTATTGGTGTCACATTCAACACATCGCCCATTTATCCAACCTAATAACCAAGATTACTCCAAAAGTGGATATTTTTTAATGGAAAATGGAATGTGAAGATTGTTTTAATGAATTGGTGAAAATATTAGTGAATTATTCATTCTTATATCTCCTATCATGGAATGAGGGATTTGTAATCTTTATAGATGCATCAATGAAATGACATGGATGTGTCATTATTCATAATTATAGAGTGATTGATTATGTATCTTGGTAGCTAAAAATTAATGAACAAAAAAATTGATTCCAGATCATGAGTAAGCAGCGGTAATAATTTCTCAGATGATTTCGATTCACTACCTCTATGGAGAAAAATTTGTGATATATATAGATCATAAGTGTTTGGACAATATCTTATCACATAAGTAACTATGAATGTGAAAAAGGATATAGATTGAGCTACTCAAGCATTATGATTACACAATACACTACCATCCAAGGAATGAAAAATAAGGTGGCAATCTCTTTGAGAAGAAATGACCACAGAATTCAGAACAAGATGATATTTGAAAGTGATCCCATGTTCATAAATCTAGTAAAGATTGATTGGGGAATTATCATGGAAGGTATCACATCACTAATTTTTGAAATGGTTTCCAAACCTTCTTCACTTGTAAGGATAAAATTTATTAGGGAGATGATGAGGAGTTTCAAATGAAAATTAAATCTATAATGATAAGAAGTTGATTGAATCTTTATATAAAGGTGGGATTTTTAAATTTGGAGTGTGGATTGTTGTTACCATAATTCCTAAGATAAAGAGGGAACTATTAGAAGAATCTCATTTCGTGAATTTTTCTATAAAACCTAGTAGTATAATAATGTTTAGAGATCAAATGGAATATATTTTTAGTGAAAATATAAAGAGGGAGATTGCTGATTATGTGTGGAGATATTTGGTTTGTCAACAAGTGAAAGAAGGAAGACATCATTATGGAGGATTAATGAAATAGTTTCCTATTCTTATGTGTAAATGGGATGATATTACGATGTAAATTATCATTGGGATACCAAGGACTCCACAAAATAATGTTGTGATGATGCTCTTACAAAATATGCAAATTTTCTTGCTATAATGGGAGATTTACAACATGAATGTTTAAGAAGACTATTTTAAGGAGATTTTAATGCATCATTTTATACCCTTATAAATTGTTTATGATAGTTATCAACAATTTACATCACAATTCTAGAAAATTATCCAACAGTCCCTAGATATTGATCATAGTTTGATCACTGCCTACCACCCCCAAACCGATGGACAATCAAAATAGTCTATTAAAACTTTGGAAGACAAGATGTGTTCTTGTTCACTTGACATTCAGGGTATGTGGAATTTGTATTTACATATCTTCTAATTTTCCAATAAAAATAGCTTCCATTATAGTATTCATATTTCACCATATAAAGAATTATATGAAAAGAGATGTCGTACAACAACATTCAAGGATGATGATGGTGAAATAAAACTCGTAGGTAAAGAACATGTTGAGTTAACAATTGAACAAGTGAATATAATACAATATCATATGAAAACAAATTAACATATTTATAATAGCTATACAGATAACAGATGGATGGATTTGTAATTTCAATAAAGAGATAAATTTTTTTAAAGTATATCCACGGAAGGGTATTATACGATTCAGTAAGATGGGAAAATTAAGCCCATGTATATCGGACCTTATGAAATTATAGATCGAATTAGAACCATATAGTACCATTTGGAAATGCTGCTTTGTATCTCCAATGTTCAAAATTTGTTCCACATATCATAGTTAAGTAAGTAGATTCCAGACCCAATGCATGTCCTCATGTCTAGAGGTATATAGTTGGAACTCGACCTATCTTACAGTGAAGAGACAATCCAGATTATGGATTCCAGAGGACAAGTATTAACAAAATTAGATGATGTTTCTGGAAATGGTTTTTTGGGGGAACCATAATATGGAGGAAGAAATTTGGGATCCTGAGGAGAATATGATGAAAACATTCCCAAATAATTTTATTTCACATTTTGTGAATTATAAGGGTGAAATTTTTGTAAGGAGGGGAAAATGTAACAACCAAATAATTTTTCCAATGGAAATACTTTTTCATATAAATATGTCATAATTACATGAAATCACAACATAATGAACCACTATGTTATATTTTTTCTTTGAACATATATTTTCAATTTTGTGATGTGAATTTCGAAATTCTGACATACCCGATTGCGATCAGTAAGTTATTTGGGGTCCAATAAGAAAAACATAATTATTGATGACTAATAACCTAACCTAATGAATAGTAACGTACCCTTAAGAATAGTGATATTCCAAAATGAATATTAACCTTAAAAATGATTGTTTATAAATAATAATCAAGTGGAAGTACTATATACCTAGGTTTTGGAATAAGTAAATAAATTTCTTAAAACTAGTCATTTAGAATAAATTATGATTTTAATTAAATAATAAATTAATCATATTTATCAAAATTATTTTTAAAAATATGGACTTCATTTTTGGATTCATCATGTCAAAAAATGATTATGGAATTTTCTTTGTATTTTTATGAAATACTAAAATAATTTATGAAAAGAGAAATATAATATAATACCTTATATATAATTTATAATTTTAATACATTATTTATGACATCATAACAGATATAAGACCACTTGATTTGAAACTGAATTCTTTAATTATGATTAACTGTAATGGAATCTTCACAATTTTTTTCTTGAGGAAAATTAACAAACTAATGATAAAATTTTTAAGAAAACCCTCTTATCCTCCAATATAAAACCTTCATCCCATCCTCTTCTCTTTGCCCCTCAATGTTGTGTATCTCCTTGATGTTCAGCCCAAATACCATTTACATGTCACCCCAAACATTCAATAAGCATTGGTTCTTTCGAAAAAACCAAAATCTCTTCACTTAAGGAGTTACTCAAGGAGGGTTTTTCAAGAGGTAAGTCACCATTCTCTTTCATTTAGTTTCATTTCAATTTATCTTTTCTTATTATCCTATCATCACCTACTCGTTCAAAAAAAACCATGATTTATATATTATAATATTTTTTCTGTAATAATATCATGTGAATGGAAGAACCGTCATCAATATCCTCACTCTCTCTCTATCCCTTTTTCTAAATGAAATCAACATCCATGATGGTCCATCTTATAACCTTCATGGATAACAATGTTTAATTCCTAAATTTCCCCTTTGTTACTAGTCATGAAATCATTTTTATGGTTGAGGAGGACTCTGATATATGTATTATAACCTATTAAATATTCATGAACCTATATATGTAAATATTGTTAAATCATATGATGAAACAAGTTCCTAATAATCAAAATACCACTAAAATAATCTAAATGCATGTCATTAACAATCCATCCAACGTTTCGTTATAATTACATGTAAGGAAATGATATAAATGACCTATAAAACCTATGCATGTTCTTAAATAATATGTAATTATAATTCTGGAAATTTACATCCATTCGAAATGAACTCAATTACTTAAAAACAAGTAAACCGTTTATGAACAAAAAAAGAACACACTGGAACGACATAATTCTATATAATTAATTATCAATAAGGGCATAAATGAACTATACATAATTATTATATACTAAAATAATTTTTAATTAGTTCTGAAATAATTTATTAATAATTCTAATTTCATATTATACGACCTTATGTTCAGGATCAAAACACATTTAGACTTAAGGTAAGTGTTATTTCACCTGATCAACTACTTTCATTGTGGTTATTTTTATTATCTCATTACCTAAATAAAATTATATTATATTATTACATACTACTCACATATTCGGTGTGATTTCTCTCTATATTTTTACCAACCAGAATCTTACATTTATTTAATGGGAGTTATATATTCTAAAATGATCTTCGAAAAATCCATCCCAAAATTACAGAACGATTCAAGAGATTTTCTCAAATTTTTACCTATTTTTTAGGATCACCTTATAATGTTTTTTTGGAAACAATTATCTTCATAAAATCACAAATTTTATTATCCAAATATTATCTTACATCACTTCTTGTTTTATGAAAATATTTTTATAAAAGAACTCATATTCTAAAAGTAAAATGGAATTTATCTCAAGAATTAATCGTTTTTTTCATAATAGTATTTTTATCTATTTCAACACTCATATTGATTTTTTTTATTTTAGGGATTAATATTTCATGGTATCATCTTCCATATTTAATTTAATGTTTCATGATTATTTTGGTTGTGAATGTGGTATCTAAAAACCATTTACCAATTTACTCTGAAGGGTTAGTGTTTATGCTTAATGTTCAAAAATATTTATTTATATTTCTGATATTAGATTCCATATGAATTTATATGTTGTTTATATTTATAAATGTTCATATGTGGAATTAATTGGACATACAATGTGTATTTTTTGGCCTACCATATCCCCTCGGTTCATTGGTATGTCTCATGAGACAATCTAAGGTCATAGAACATGGCCTTGGCAAAAAACGATTATTAATGGTCCTGGAACGGGGCCTTGATGGTATGTTAATGATGTTCAAAATTATTGAATTCCCAAATTATGAAAATAGTATTGATGGTTCATGTGGTTACTAAAACAGCAGAATAACCATAATTATGTTTATTATGGCATTACATACCAAAAACTTATTTCATCTACAATGTGATCAAGTTTTTTTAAAGGTATATGTTTTCAGTCATTTTACATGCCTAATGTTTATATATCATTCACTGCATTTCATATCCATACAGAGAGTTTGAGATCACCTGTTTGTTATGATTAATTTTCACAATACTTGCATAATTTTATTATGAATGACCTGGTGAAATAAATTTGGTGTTGTGGATGTTGTCTAATGATTTTCTATGTTGTATTTATTTTCAAGATAGCATGTTGAACTGATGTATATATCTTGATTATAATAATAATAAACTAAATATTCCTTAGGGATTCATATTCATTGTTTATATTCCAATGTAATCAAATAAGAAATTGGATCCATCAATCTGGGGTCAGGTCCTTACAAAAAATGTTAGAGAAGTCAATTATTTTTAATAATACTAACTATGTCCTATCCCCCACATATAAAATGCGACCATATATCTATATTATTCACACAATAAAATCTTATTTTTTTTGAAATGAAAAAAATAACATCCAAAATTTCTTCCCCTCTTCTTCAAATCATTATTTATCGGTTGAAATCCATCCAATAAAGGCTTTAGAAGAAATCTAATGGGGATACCTATAGAATATGTATTGTATTTCAATGAGAATCATTATTTTATTTCTTTCATCACTTCATTTAATTGTTATCAAAACTTGTTGATTTAATAAACTAATATATTAAAAACAATATTATTTTTTCATAATAAGGATATAATTTATTACCATCTCCACTTCCATCATATCTATTATGAATTAATTTTTTGGGTTTATGTCGAACTACCTCCTTATGAGTCGATGGAATTCGTTCTTCCATTATAAACATTCAGAGTTAGATATGATTATGGATATGAGTTATATTTTCTATATTTATAAAACATTTACCTACTTAGTCAATATATATATATATATATATTCAATTATATAGGGTAATGATAACATCGCTCAAGATTGTGTTGCAGTATCACCTTATAAAGCAATGTTATTTTTCTTTCACTAATGCTTCAGCTGGATTTTAATATGATTAAATTTTACCAATATATGTGATATTAATGGCACAATTTTGATATTAATGACATATTTAACATTCTAAAAAGACAATATGTATATAAAATTTTTCTTACATTTTCACTCAAATAAATATGATAAAACCATTCATATATTTGAGTACTACTACATAATGAATAAATGTGGCTCTCTTTTAATCAGGACACAAAATAAAAGATGTATGAGTAAATAATATTTTTTATATTTTATTATAATTATTATATAAATATTATATATTACTAACTTTATTTATATAATAAAAATTGTAAATTTTAATATTTACTCATGCATATGTATTGTTGATTGCCTATATGATCTTAATATCCTTCATTTCTCATTACTATCATTCATGATTGTTTTTAAAATTAACATTGATGAAAAAATATTAAAATTATTTCAGGATTATTAATCCATAAATGTTAAAACAATATTATATGAACAAGAGTCAAATAATTCATGAAAAGACATGGATGTGAAAACTTCTTTATTAACACCCAAAATATTGAAAACAATGAAATAGTTTTAACAAAAAAATAATAAGTTGTTATAAAATGGATCACATATGATGTTATAAATATTAAAAAATTTATTTACCAACATAATTACATATTTAAAACCACTATAAGGAATATGAAATAGGTCTCAATTAAAATGAAACATGAGGTATGGGATTTCATCTCAATTTTCATTCTATTGATACTAATTTTTTTATATACCAATTCAAAAGTATATGGTGTATATAATCCACATTGGCAGCTAATCAAAAAACACATTCATAATTAATCATATTTAATTTTTTAATTTTTAATTTTCCATCTAATTTGATTTGAAATAGAAAAATACCAAGATGTGATGAATTTCATAAATCAATTTCTATTTATTGTGTTAAATTAAATCGTTAATTTATTCATTCTATTATTATGTGAATCATGAATTTTTCTTAATTTATATTTCATTTAATTTTTTTGTGTATTTACTTTTGAATCAGATAATCAATTCATTGATTAATTTTCACTTCAACATTATAAAAATTGTAATGGTTTACTTTATAATCTAATTCTAATCAAGATTATTTATTCAAGATGTTTAGTTGAATGGAATTATTTAAATATTTACTATAAATCATATAATTTTCTTATGATCTATTTATTTTTGATACCATTGATCAATATAAAATTTTTTATCATCATTGGTACATATAATTTTTTTTAAAATTATTTACAAAAATCGTTTTTCATTTCCCTTTTTGGTTAGATATATGTTTTCTTCCAAAACCATGTTTTCCAAAATGTATTTCAAAAATGTTTTAAAACAATTTAAATTGATTTATGGAATATTTTATTAACCATTCAAGAATCCAATAAATATTTTTCAATGCAATATTTTTTTTCCAAAACAATTTCCATTTTTCATTTAACAAAAAATGAATTGAATCTTCTTATCATTTTATGAACAGGGCACTTTCATAAAAATAAATCAATTTTAAAGGAATGTTAATTATCTAAAATATAAATCATGTATGAAATTACACTCCTGTATGCCCATAATTTCATATATATTACATTACTTGTTTACAAATATTATTTTAATGAATTTTTTTTTTACATATTCTTTTATAAAAGATTAATTTTTTTAAAGGTCATTTTCAAATAAAAACTGATATTTTCCTCGAGGATTTTTTGAAATACCTTTAACAGTATTTATATTCATTAATGACTACAACCAATTATTATTACTCTACTGAGTATATATCATATTGATAAAATCCATAATATTCTTATGGATGATTTATGATCAGTTTGTACAAGTAATGTATTAACAATCACTTCCATGAATCATTTTATAGACATTAAATTTATCTTAAATTATTTACATTCATGTAGACATTATAGTTACCCTAAATTTAACTAATATTTATCATGGATATTTTTAGTAGCTAAATAATATACCATTTTCATATATGGTTTTTATGTGAGAATTTATTAGATAATATGGGGAAATATTGATAAATAAAAATCCTTTAATCAATATTGACATTTAATCATAAGACCCAATTTAAATGAATTAAATCAATTATTTGATATATGAATAATTATTTGGAAACAAATGAAATTGGTGTGGACCATTATAGATATCCCACAAATGCATGGACTAGTCTTATGAGACAAAATCATTTGTCCAAACCTTATTCAGTTATGACTAGTAGTGTTAAAATATTTTCGATGATAAATCTTGATATTTGAGATACATTTTGATAAATTGGATCAGTTTATACACAATGTATTTAAAAATATCTTATTGAAAATGACTGATAGTAATTTTATTATATTACTAGGACACATGAAAATAAATTAGTAAGCATTAAATTCTTTTAGAAAACAGTTATTATTGTCTATGATATTTTCGCAATGATTTTATATTTGAATGCATTTAATTATCTATTTATTGATTAAATGGACTATGTTATCAGTTATTTACATTTTAATATGAATTAGGTTTTATATATTATTGTGTTAAAGTGACATAAATAAAATGTGAATTTTGTTATTTACTTTTCAATTTTAATTATAATTATTTATTCATCATAGAATTTGTTGTACTAACCATTACTAAGAATCTGAGAACGCCCCATCATTATGTTTTATTTTCCATATAATACAAATAAGTCATCATTGACTATGTTTTAATGGATGTTATTTATTTTATTTACTATATTATGTTTTTTCATTTTCCCATTGAAAAAATAGAATTATTTAAGTATTTTTTCTCCCAAAATATATAACTAATTCTCCCTTCAAGATTATCCCTCTTTTATCAAGGACAATGTAATCATGCAAGACACTAGCTCCAGGTTACATCATTCGAGTATGATATATGAATTAACAACATTTCAGTATATGGTATTTTAAAATAAGACCACCCTAATACTTCATTTATGAAAAAATTATTTTCAACCACTCCAATAACACAGATAGACTACAAGGGTCATCGAAATATTATTATATCATTGTGTTCTATTCTAAAATTTTGAATTAGCTACCATAGTAAAACTCCAAACATGCAGTTCCTCATTAATAAAAACATGATCCATTGCTCATAAACATCAGTGAATCATCAAGATGTTTCATAACAACACCCAAACATTCAATGACACCATTGTGTCATCCTCATTATTATTAGGTTAATGGTTCTACCAACTATGGAATGCTAACTAACCATGATTGATTATGAACCATATCACTCACCACCGTCAGAATCTACTATCGAAACACATATTTAACATCCAAATGATTAGATTGATGTAGTTTTCATCTAAATACACTCATACACACTAATAAACCCCTGAAATAATAGAGTAATACCTCATCATGAATACTAGAACAAATTAAAGGAATATACACTACCCATTCAATTAAATTTTGTGTGTATTGCTTTCTTCAAAAGTTTTGAACCAAACCTATAAAACCCCTAGTATACCTGATATGTTATACCAATACCTTGGTGTAGTATTTAAATGTTTTTTATAATGTTTTTTACATCAGAATAATTCATTATTTCTCACCACATGATTCACATCCTAAACCATTTCATAAATCACTAGTTTAGCAATTTAACCATGGATTGAATCCATTTCACCCATTAAAAATTGTCACCAATAGTTATTCACCTCCTGAATCACAATTGGTTGACATATCATATAATTATGATACTAATTCCCATTCACAAACTCATTTGAAGTCTCATCAGACTGAAAAATATATCATTTAAATAGGATCATAAAAATGAAATATACATTCTCCCTGGTGTCTAAGTGCAACATCAACAATCAATATATCGGTCTAACTATTAAATATAATTCAATAATGATTTTAATTCCTTAGAACCTCATTATAAAACTATTAACACATTTTATTAGTGAACACGAATATATTCCTTACACTTTATTCATAAAATAGGGAATCACTTATATCTTATTCCTAACTCATGAAAAATTAATAACTAGATGCTTTTGGATTTATAAAAGTAACAAGGGTGAAATAAAATAATTTCCAATGGTTCACTCCAAAACATATTCCTTACCCTAAAACACTGTTCAATCACCAATGAAATAGGTTCTATCTTTAAGTGGGTATAACTCCACTCGAGCCACACTCATTTTAACCCATGAATCACTAGCCTTCATCCAACTACATTATAAACCATGTCACCACACCAGATATTTTTTCAATGTATACTATACCATGGTGAACATTTAAAAATTCTCACCAAATCCTTGTTACAAAATTTTTGTATTATTCATAATAGATTACATGTACCATGGATCACCTAAGAAAACACAACACAAAATTATTCAACAAGCACCATTAATTACCATTATACACTTCCTAGATCTGATTAAAACACTATAGTTTCATACCTCTATTACATCTAATCATGTAAAACCTACACATGAATCCTAATAATAACATAATTATATAAAACTATCTAGTCTACATTGTATAAATTCTCTCTACGATGACCACAAAATTATTCAACATATAACATCATTCCAAGATAAGAGCATTTAGCAATCACCCCACTTTCTTATAAGTGCATCAAAATCACTAGAACATATTTTCTTCCCCAATAAATATAATTCATCAAAATTATTATATAGTATATCTATAGTCACATATTTTTGTTCAGTTGAATACCATAAATCGCCCACATGTGTGACCTACCTCAATGGAACCAATAAACTTAGAGAAATCCCTCTTATGTATTTCAAATAAATTAAAAACATATTATTGTATCTTTATACATCATATCATATCTCCAAGGGATCCCAAACTAATGATATAACCCTCCAAAAAAAATTACAAATGTACTAATTCTTATATATCAAATCTTCATATGATAGTTCATTGAATAATCACCATCTTAAGAACCTCCCCCACAACATCACATAGGATAATCCATGAAAGTGAATTATTGTCATGAGGATTTGTTAGATAATATTTTATACCAACATATTTGGAAAAAATCTATATAGTCATTGACTAAAACATTAAAGAACCTACCTGAGAGAACTCACCCTATTGATGTATTTATACATCATATTTTTCCTTGTATAATATGTTTAATAAATTATCATAGCTGTATAAAAAACCTAGATGACTTTTATGATGTAGAAAAATAACAACATTCTCGGTTAAGAATAATAATATTCAAAGACATTCGGTGAAACATCATATAAGTAGTTACCCTAACTCTAAATAACTAATACTTCATAAATCTAACCCCTAGATTTTTATCTATATGTATTCAGTTTCCCCTTTACTAACCTCTATGGGTATACATACCTCCCCTGTTGAATGTATTTTAACACCATCATCATAATAAGATTCATCAGAACTATCACGAGAATAAAACATACATTTAATGTCTTACAAATTGAGTATAATGTAACCAAGTAATTATATAGGAAAACAATATACAAGAAGATGATGGCACATTAATCTATTGATATGTAAGAATCAGTGAAGATGGTCACACTAGAAATCATATATCATGTGGTTTCTACATTCCTGATATGATGAATGAGATGCCTCTAGCCACTACATTACAGCTACGAAATCCAGAACCGGTCACTATCTGACATAATAAGAAAAAAAATCCAATAAATCATTAATTATTAATCACATAATTCATGAGGGTAATGTTAAGTGGAAACCATATAAATAATAATAGAACAAGATAAGAATATTAATCTAATGTCCGTGATAAACTATAATTTCTTTTGAAGGTTTGTTCAGGACACACCATTCCATGTTATATCTAATTCATTAATACATTCATATATAACTTTTTTACTGACTCACAAAATATTAGGGATAAATAAATTCAGCATCTTGATTTTATTTTATTACTACCCCATGTCATATCCTAATCAACTACTGACCCTTACTAGTTCATCACAAGACAATAGATGAGCTTCCCTGAATATTAGTTGTTTCCAACTATAAGTGGGGTGGTCGTAAGAGGTATCTTGAGGATGTTATACCCATAAGATAAGACATTCAAATCATAAATGAGATACAAAAAATAAAACTAAAAAGGAAATAATGTGATTATTTATGAATAAATAGACATCCATAAATAATACATTAAATATATTAAAGTGTATAAAATCCATGTTTAAAATGAAACTAAAACCCCACTAATAAAATTTAATATATATACCAAGATAAAATGGAAGGACAAATATATATATCTACATCTAATTTGATCCATACTGAATCACTATATGTTGGCATCCCGAGATATTTTCTACCCAACCATAAAAAAACCATTCTTGTGTCTTTTTCTGACCAATACATATAATAACCATGAGATTGATTCGTGTTTACCCATGTCACCTGGATATATAAGATGGGTATGAGTAAATAAATCAAATAAGAGCACAAATATGGTCTTATATTTAGTTTAATAATCCTTTATATGTGTATCTAACATGCTCAGCTAAAATAAATAATAGTTCTATGGAAAATATTAGATAAATATAAACAATTCTAATATAGACATAATATTTGGCTTACTCAAAGAAAATCATGATGACTGAACCAACAACAATATCACCACCACCCTATGGGTGTACACAAACATCATGGGCAATGAATACTAATCATACTTTGTTATCAGACCCTCTTCACCAATCTATCATACATACTTCATATATCCTCACTGTAACTCTATGTATGATCATTAAATTAGTGGAACAATTAATCCCTCATAGGTTACCCGACTGATACACCTCCACTAATGACTATCAGACCCTAGGGAATCACAGGGCATCCCTCATTCTTAATACATTATGATAAACCACAAAGTAATAACTGGGATTATCAATGTTTGGATGATATCTCATTTCGGGGAGGGGAAGGCCTTAAGAAATCTTATATCTCATTGTGTTACTAATTAATAAGATATATATTAAATAATGTGGAATAACCACCATATATCTCATGGTGAATATTTTAGGATTTCAACACCACATGTATCTTCTGTCAGAGCATTTCTAGATTCTCCACCTAATCATAGGGGGTGTCCTATGCATCTTTAACTGGGATCCAACAATTAGCTTTATGTTTTAAATATTTTTTCTCGGGGATATATTCCAACATGGAACCACATACAATAATTATAATCTATAGAATCATAGAAATTTTCAATGATCTATTGGTATCACCATTCTAATACTGAAACCAAGGAATTTATAATGATATTATTGTTTAGGGGGAAATCCTTCTATTAAAATAATTCTTATTTTTAGGAAATATCATAGATTAACTTAGTAATAAAACATATAGTCATACATGTTTTAATCAGTAACACCATTAGGGGATATAAAATCTAGGAATCATACCCTCAATATACCATAAGATCAAATTGTGACATACCGTGAATTCATGAATCCCTTCAATAGACCCATGTGACTATAGGAATTCATTGGAAATAAGAGTAGTTCAGTTCTTGAAGATGATTCTATAGAATCATGTGGAATCACATTTCATATACTGTATATAAATTCAAATAAATTTACCAAAAAGGGTAGGGAAATTCCCATTATCATCATCATCATCTCAACCTTAATAGGACTAGTCAATAGATTGGGATCAAGGTGACACCCTCAAATATCTATAACCCTAGATATATGAACTTAAATTGGATTAATATATATAAAATTCACCCTCTTGGGTACACTCGATCTTTACAAATAAATGTAACCCTCATGTGTGTCCTTCTCATAACTAAGGACTTGGGGTAAAGTAGATGCTCTAAGGACAAAATTTCCAACAGAATCATTATTGAGATAGCATCGCCTCACTAGTTTAATTGTGGTTCATATATAATATATAGTAAATGAGATGGGAATAGTCTATCTCATACAACAATGTCACTCTTGGTCACTCATGTCATCCAACAAATCATCCACACCCTACGGTCTACCCCCCATGGCAATGCACGTCTCACATCATGGAATTTCTCATTAGATCCAAATAAATCTACATAGCTGCTAGGTTTATTATGTCTTTGGCAAATTATGAATCCCAATCAAGGTGTTACATTTTAATTTAAACATGTTTATTCTGTAATTGGAATGACCGCACCATCCATGAATCATAAATGAATCCATAATTCAAGAGCGTAATTTCACCGACCAACTTCCAAAAAATGAGATATTTCACCTTTTTAAGTGAAAACCATAAAATCTCAGATTAATGTAAATATGTCAAATTTTCCACTATTGAACCATCTGAGGCTCTATCTCGTAATAAGACATGAAATTTATTTAATTATTATTAATTTATATTTAATTAAACAATTAGAAAATAAATTATCAAATCAAGTTTATTATTCGTTATGTATAAATTCTCATCGGGATATCATTTCATGTCGAAACAAAAGTGAATAGGTTTTTGTCTAAATTGGTTATTCAAGTAATACTACACTAAAAAAAATCCCAAATTAATAATTCTGATGTTATATCCAAATAATTTAATTTTTTTCAAAACCATTAAGAAAATAAATTGATGATAAAACTTCCCCCAAATGATGGGTGAATGGATTATGACATAATTTCATGTTCTCATATAGCTAGTATTAGTGAACTACCATTCAAAAAATATTATGTTAATTATATAAAATTGGACTTAATCCAAACCTATATGTTTGAAATGACAGAAATTAGAAAAGTAAGAGATAAGACAAGGATAAAGAATGCATGTAGAATCAACGCATATCTAATGTAAAAAATAGAATCAAGATACACCCAAAATGAAAGAATAATGATATAGGGATAGGAATAACCAACACCCTCCCAACATTCCCTATTCATAAAAAAATTGGGGGTTGATCCCCAATTAATAATAAAAACCACGTACCACTTTCACATCATGATTCCAACAATCATTCCATAATTTTTTTTGAAGTTAAAGTGAGCCCATACCAACCCATGTAGGTGTAAAAATATTATTTTATATAACCTATTAATCCTTATAATTAAATTAATGACCAATTCACATCATGAATCTCTTACATCTATACATTTCAATAGCCTAGGGCCCCAAATTTTCTTTCAGAATTCACCTGATCCCTAGGGACATCTTTTGTACCTTCAGCCACTTCCAATATCACAATTTTTGGATAGAAACAATTATAATTTTTTGTGGTTCAATCTTATCCATATTAACTAACCACTATAATAAATGTTATGTATTCCTTCTAGAATTTTCAACCCATCTAGACACAGATTTTCATAGTCACAATTAATAAGTAATATTTCATACATAATTTCTATTTAAGGTGGAGAAAAAATGGTTAATAGTTTATTAGAAAAAAATATATCTTTTGAAATAATAAAAATAATATTATTCTACTGAGTTTAATGTAGCGTGAGAGTGTTGTGTGTAGTACAGTATATATAAGAGAATAATAAGTGACTTTCAAATGTGTAAGTGACAAAGAATGAATAAACACTAAGAATATTAAAGGAATTATTTCTCAGATAAATATGATATTATAATATAATCATATATTCGTTCAATTTAATAGTGTATGAATCCCATTAATATTTGAATAAATTATCAATTAAAATGTTCAAGGATAAAAACATATCATTTTAATAAACATGTTGATTGTAATGGGACATAAGTCAATTCTAAAACCCAGATTCTTCCAAGGAGTAGCGATATCATATTCAGAGGTGAAACATTTAGGTTTCTTATGCCATACATCATTTGTGTGTGGATGTTTATTTAAAATGATCAATAAAAAATTAAATAGGTAGGAAAATATTTTTCTAGAAGGAATCATTTTAAAAATGAATATAGTGATTGACCCCCCCCCCCCAACTTCATTGTTTTCCCATAAATCCAAAATGAAATTTTATAGAGGAGAAAACAAGAACCAATCACATAAAATCATTCCCACCTGAAAATTTACACTTCATACATAAAATCAAATTCAAAGGGAATTGGGATGTGATACCATATAAAAATGACACACAATATCAATGAGAACACTGTAAGAGCAGGGAATATCATTTTTTATGTTTACTTTTTAAATATCATTTGAAAACCCCTTCTTCACTTATTAACCTTGGTATAGTATCACTATAAAAAATTATATAATTAATATAAATAGTATGAATATCTTATTTATAAATGGTTCACCTTAAAAACGAATAATTATATTCATATACCTGACCTAGATTCCCAAAAGATTATAAGTCCCACTATTATTGTAATGTGGAATAAGAATTACAATGTTATATATTTAATCATGTTATATGAAATTATCCCTATAGTGTAAGTTATTCTACACTATCAAATATATATAAATATATATGTAAAATAGGGAGACTTCGATAGAATCTAACATTAATCATGTTTTTTTATCATTAATTATTCTTCTTATATTATTATTATACACTTCAACTTATTTATCTTCTATATTTATATATTATCTATGAATATTATAATTTCAATGAATACCATCCACTCATTATAACTATTCATTGTCATTTATAATAGAATCAATTTTTATATTGATATTTAAATTTAATCATAAAAACATCCAACAAATAACAATTGAATTTTATTTTTTTCTAACCAATGGATAATATTAAATTTCAATTTCTATTGTGATTAGATAAATTACATTTTGTATTGAGAATGAGAGGCTGTTATTTCAACATTAGATCCATTTTATTTTATGCACAAGAATCTGTATTTTTTTTACCAATGTTGGCACCACAACTTGTTAGACTCAATTTTAATTGAACTATTATAAATTAATCAGTAACTTCTCCCAATAACATACCCCCCTATGCACTGTTATCTTCTTGTCTTTCCTAATAGGTAATTTTTATTCCAACCACAACATGATCCAATGTTTGAAACTCATTATCTCATATTGCAAAGATAGAAAATCCTTAGAAATTATCTATCAATATTTTGAATATTTCATGAAACCGTCACTAGTAGAACACCATGAAATGATTTTAAATTATGAATTTTAATTGTAATTCATTTTTTCTCACCCTAGAATTCAATTCTATATATATCTACCCATTTTATCCATATGAAAATAACCCATCTATTTCATCCATCTTGAAAATAACACCATGAAGTTCTAACGACTTCTCAAAATGGACACATAGAAAAGATAATATTGTGTTATCTAATGTTTTTATACCTAGACAGCTCTACATCCATTGGGTTTCATGAGTAACTATATAAAATTATTTAGATCTCCAATTTCCATATGAAAAACTCACATCCATAATGTCGTATCAACATCATGTTGGGTTGGAGGTGTCTACATTTCCATGATTATCCAAATTCACCAAAACAACATGATATAGTTATCAAATTACTGTTGAATAGGTGGAATTATTCATTAATCCATATCCCAAGAACACCTACTTTATATGATTCTCATTTCCCCATTTCCATATGTTCATCACAATCATTTTCATCAATTATTCTATCATTGGGATGCTACATACACATATAAACAACATTATATAGATTCCATCAACATCACACCACCTTCCATGTTCTTCCACTCATTCAAAAATCTCCAAATGAACCTCATATTAAATGAAACATCATAAGAAACAAGATATTAGAAATTATTTATGTATTGAAAATAATATACAACACACCAATCATATTCACTTCACCTTCAACTCTTTTCATCAAAACATTTTTTTTCAAATATTTCTCCCAACCAAAAATAGTATTAAATCATTATATTAGGATAAAAATTCAAACCCTTTATATTTTATATAATCATGGAATAATATCATGTTTATGAACATATAATGAATAAATAAACTATTATTTATTAATTCCAATCTTACAAGAATTGACTTGGTGTAGGAAACAAGATTATTGAAAATAATATCATGTTTTCTATGAGCACTTAATTAATTTTGTCCCAACACTACTATTTTTCTCTTAGTATAACATTATGAAATAAAATAAGATATCACATTAAGAAACATTAATTATTACACATCAAAAACAATTCATAGAAACTAAGCATACATTTTTATGTATCCAATCAATACAAAACAATTAGAAAAACTCGCATAGACTTGTGCCTTTAGATACTTATTCTAAATATATTATTATCTTTAAAAATCTAATTAAATACATGACCCTTAAATAATAAATTTATTCTTTTCAGGTAAACACAAATCAATTGATTACTCCACAAATAAATTTTCCACTACCTTTGTGAATACATAAAAGTGATCAAGCATCGTGAGAAGTTTTTTTTTTTTATGATCATTTGAAGATAACATATCAAATATAATAATGATATATGTAATTAAATGACCATAACATAGCCTTGATATGAAATATGGTTGAACCCACATCATAATACTTCATCATGGAAAATTATAGTTTCCCATTGGGTTTTTAAAACCCACTAGTTAAATGTATTAATTGATATATTAATATAACATTTATTATCATTTCACACACATATTGGAAAGATCACATCTAAAATGATATATTCTTATTGTGTCTTTATACACCACAATTAGTTTGTATCATGAGTTTTAGTGAAATAATTTTCCATTAATGTACTCAAGTTGTTTGATAACTATTTAATGGTGTTCAAACACAGACACGATTCACCAAAAAAATAAAATTCAACTAATGATCATCCTTATGAAATAATCATTTCCTAATTAATATTCATTGATTTTAAAACATATCAATATTTACATTAAATTTCTATTTCAATCATTTACCCATTAAGCCTTCTATGTGATTGATAATTCTGTTAATATCCATGAAATATCACTCAAGAAATGTATTTTCATACATATAAAAATGTATTATTTCAAATAAAACATTTAATTATGAAGATGTCATGTATAGAAAACATCAAAATAAGATTCTAGAATTCACATAATTTGACATTATTTCTATTAAATTAATTTAAATATATTTTTCACACTGATATTTGAGTGGTAACCAGTTCTAAATCCTATATAAAGAACTCTTTCATATTTTCTTAATAATTATTATATTTAGATTAGAATATTTGACCTACCATTTGAGAAATTTATAATCCCAAAAAAATATCATATCTACAAGAATCAAAATTTCAATAAATTATTTATCTTTAAAGATAAATCTTCAAAAAGATCATTAAAATTTCAAGAGAAACGTATATCATATATAAATATAAAAAATTAGGGATATCTTATTAACATATTTGATATAAATATTTATGTCCACTATTATTATCCAAAAATTCATTATCATTGAATAGGTATATAACATAGGGAACCATTATGTATTTTGTTGTTTCAGCCCATATAAAATGATATCTAAACCAAAAACACTGTTCTAATCATATGTATGAAATAATTCATATGGTTTCTCATTGAAAAAGACCTTTTCTAAATCATCACAAAGGAATAAAGACTTGGAATCCATTGGGAAAATCATTATTTTTTCTTATTCAATAATGGGAATAAAAATCCAAAAAAATTCATCCCTAAAACCAGTGTGAATTTATCATAAAAATTAATTCTATTAACTATAAAATAACAATTCCCCACAAGTGTATATTTATATCTCACAATATATCTTATTATATACAATTACATTAACAATTTATTTGATTTCATTTTTATTTTTAGGCTAAATTACAAATTCTAATGTTTGATTCTCTTTTAGCCTATATAATTCTTCATTTATAGTATCAAACCACTCTGGAAGAATTAATTAATTTTTTATATATCATTATTCTATTTGTGAAAACAATATGGGGTGTGTTTTTTCCTAAATATTTTTCTTCATTTAACATTATGTCATATATACTCAATAAAGATTTGTAGTTTGAAAATATTTATCAAAATTTTTTTGGATGAGTCAGGTATCTTCTCATCACATAAGATATCCTAACCATCATCTCTAACATCAATATTATCCAAATTATTACATTTTATACAAGTGTCTCAATAAAACATAAAAAAACAACTCTATAATAATATTTTAAACTCGCTTCATGATAATTTTCTTCTTTAGTTAAATAATCTAAATCCTTTACTATGAATATAAAAAAAATTCCTTTTTTACTTATTATATTAGCTATATCTTTTTCCATTTATAAGAAATAGTGAACACCACTTTTCCAAAATTTTCCAAAATTTTCACCTATTACCATGATAAAAAAATTTCTTCCAAACCTGACTGAGAAATTAAAAAATGGATAATTCATGAAACTCATATTTTATAGAGATGTATATAAATTAGGAATATAGATGAAAATTTTCTAAATTTTAACCCTGACACCAATTTCTTACCACAAAAAATATTGACAGGTATCAAGATTGAAAAATATATTTTCAACTAACTTCACTATAATTTATTCATTCTATTCTGTATTAAATTTTCTTGATTATGGTATATGCTTCACTAATACCATTTAGAAACCATGATTGTCTCCATAAGCATAAAATTATATATATGTGAATTATGCATCACTATCTACCCAAACCATATTTAAGGAGAAACAATAATAATTTTCCCCATTATTCTATAACTATTAACCATTACTAGGGCCATTGGCTTGTATTTCATATAATTAACACAAGTGATACAGTTAAATTCATTAATAAAAGTAATAAATTACTTATCTACACTTTTATATTTATTTTTCATTATCCCATAATATGTATGAATGGATAAGACCTAATACATGATTTGCTTGAAGCTCATCCTTCTTATGTATTGAATTAATAATCATTCCTCGTTCATATATAGATGAAGATTAAAAAACTTTCACCTCTAAACAAATGTAAAAGACAATCATTATCATTTAAAATAATTTTACTCATGTCATGTTGACCATGTTATATAATCCTTTTTTTGAAATTCGAGTCTGCACTTTCACTCTCTTATAATAGGAATTTTCACCATCACCATAAGTAATGAATTTCCAATTGTTTGTTTCTATTATGTCAAAACACCAAAATTGTTCAAAATATTCTCCTAAATTAAATATTATGAAATTTATCTTCATATCTATTTTCAAAGAGAAATTAATCAATTATAAAAATGTATTTATCACCGTAAAATTATATGATTCTCTTGAAAGTCATCTTTTTCTAACAATAACATCAAACCCAAAACATATATTAATAATTGACTAATTATTTTCCACGGTCTCTAAGTCTTCCTATAACATTTCAATATCAATTAATTTCATAAAATTCCAATCCATGTGTAATGAATATCCACTATCTAAAATCCATGTGCATTTTCATTTAGATTATCTAGGCTTAACATTACCCAAATTATCCTTTTAGTTACTTTTTCTCATTATTTCTATTTATATTTTAAGTAATACAACTCCTAAGTTGTTTTATAATACATATAATGATACAATAATGATCTAGGTGATCAATCTATTCATATATTGCACAATTATCTTCAAATAATTTAAATATATTCTTGGACTTATATGTTGTAGTTTTATTTTGATTTTTTATTTTTCAGATTTTAGCCGTCTGACATCACCTTAAATTCATCCATTAAAATATTATAGAATCATATAGATATTTTTATTTAATCTAATTTATTTATTTTAAATTTAAAAATAATCAATTCTGCCAATAGTATCTGGGAAACTCATGTATGTATAAAAAAAAATCATGTTGTATAGATATTGACCCATGTCCTTCAGCCATCATTGAATAATAAATTTTAATCCTTTTAGTGAACCAATATTTTTATATACTCAAAAAATATACCACCTCCACAAATATTGTTTCTTCAATATTTTTTCAAAACATTTTTTGTCTCATATTTCTATTTAAATTTTTTATTCCCATAATTTACATATTTCTCACTATAACATTTTTTCACCAAAAAACTATATCATTAACATATTACATAAATTAATACACACCACCAAAAAAATCTAGATACTTTTCATAATTTGATTTTTCTTTATTCTTCTATTATCTCACATTTCATTCACTCATTAACCTCATTTCAAATATTAATCTAATTCTTTCTCCAAATTTTTTCATAGATTTTTTTTACATTGAATCTAAATTAGATTAGATTTTTTGACTCTATCATTCTTTATAGAAAAGTTAAATATACATCTCGTCATAATCAACTAAGTTTTCAATTTTATCTCTTGATACCTCCACTTCATAATGAAACTTAGTTATATCATTATTATATTTTAACAATATAGAATCCTCATCTATATATAAAATAATTAATTGATGATAGATTCTTATTTATTTATATTCATTATTTTTATCTCATTTCAAAAATTTGAGATCATTGAGAGACAAAACATTAGTTATTCCTTTAGAAAAAACTCAATCCATGATTTTTCATAACTCCCAAAAACATTACATTAAACATTAAGTAATTTTTTCTATTCCCATTATAAATCATTATAATCCCATGAACAAAAATAGAGGTATCAAATTCCACAAATTTATCAATAATTTATCTTTCTTTCACATGGAATAAATTTCATATTTTTCTAAAATAAATTATATTCCATTTCATTTCATGAAAAATAGTATTTTTAGTATTTGTTGATTTGTAATTAGTCAATCTTCTTGTTATTTCATCTTCATATCTACTATATTATTCCAATTTATATATTGTAAAATTTATAACCACATATAAAATGGCTCAACATTTTAAACATTTTAGTTTATTATTCCTCTTAAATGTTCCCTTTCCTATTATCACACTTCTTGAGATAAGATATTTTTTATCAATCATCATGTCCATGTGTTCCTCTGAATTTTAATTGTCATATTCCTATTCATTAATATTCTTATATTATTTCCCATTCAATTAAATCATATATGAAATCTATATTCCCATTATTGTCATCTTGATGAAATATAAATGGAAGATGGTACTACCTATGAAAATTATAGAAATAATTTTATAGAAGAAATATGTATGGATTTTGGAGAGAAAAACTATTTTCAAACTCAGTCCATAAAATGTACATAATAATCATGTATTATCTCAATGTTACTTCTTGGATGATCTTGTGGGTGGAATATAACACAAATTTTCCATGAAGGTCATATAAAAAGAATCAATAGAAACATTTGAGTCCTCATAGAAGAAGAGAAGGAATTTTTTCTTATCCTCTCACATGTGGGGTAGAATGGTTGTTTATATGTAACGGAATGGACCCTCCTAGTCTATTACATTTCCTAATTCTAATTAATGTGGTTTCATGGATACCATCATTGAGTCAGGAGGATGTGGGTATTAGTGAAAATGTGTCACTATGGTGTCACCTATTAGTGCAATGGATTGGTCTAACCAATCAGTTCCACCCATTTATCTCTCAGATCAGCTTCACAGATCAGCTTCACAGATCGGCTTCATAGATCTACTTCATTAATTACAATCACATATCTGCTTCGCTGACTAGCTTCAAAGATCAAATTCATTGATTAGCTTTACAGATCAACTTCATAAATCAGCTTCATAGATCTGCTTCACAGATCAACTTCACTAATTAGCTTCCCGTTATCAACTTCAATGATCAGGTCCACCTATTTCACCCATTGGTCTCACTAATGGGTGTCTAACCAATCAGTCTCACTTATCAGTGACACCCATCGATCTCTCCGATCAGCCTCTCTGATCTGTCTAGAAGATTGGTTTCACTTATCGGTATCAAGGATCCCTTTCACCCAATGGTATCACTAATCGTTTTCTCATCAATTTGACTCATTGAACGGTTTCACCTATCTGTACCCCCAATCAGTTTCACACATAGGTCTCACCAATCAGTTTCACCCATTGGTTTCACTGATCACTTTAACCCATCAGTCTTATTGATCAGTTTAACCCATCGGCATAACTGATCAGTTTCACCCATTAGTTTCACTGATCAGTTTCACCCATCGGTGTCACCGATTAGTTTCACCCATCAGTCTCACCGATCACTGTCTCAATGATCGTTCTCAACGACCGGTTCCACACATCGACCTCACAGATTAGTTCCACCCAATCATTTTCACCTGATCAGTTTTACTAAATTATTTTAACCAAATCAATTTCACCCGAATGATTTCACTCATTAGTTTCCCCCGATTAGTTTCATTGATCGGTTTCACCCTAACCGTTTCACTCGATCAATCTTAGTAATCTATTTCACCCGATCAGTTTCACTGATTGACTTCACAGGATCAGCTTCAGTTTTCAATCATACCCTTATTCACGAGGCTGATCGATTTCACCGATCAGTCTCACGAATCATCCACTAAGGGGTGTTAGGGTTTCCTCCCCCAGTGTTTTTCTGTAACACCACTTTTAATACTTTTAAATTTTCATAAGTAGTTCGAGGTCATTTTTAGCACAATAATCAATGTTTTAAATCCCCTAGGAGTGGGGAAAACCTAAACAGACTTATTTTCCTCTCTTTAAATGAAATAGTATAATGTAAAACTTCTAAGGCCACCCCTCTGATGAGAATTATTAAATAATAATTCTTTCAATCATGTGTAATTGTCCAACTGTGTGGTGAAACCAAGATCCTCCTTTAATGCCATACAGAATTTATATCTCATAACTCTAGGATCTCACCTTTTTATCGAACAAGAATCTCTTCTTTATTCTTCATGGATGGCCTCTTTCATTTACTTAGAGCATTTAGAATCCCCCCTTCCCATGGAAATTGGTGATCCAGTGCTATAGCATTTCATGCTCACTCTAGGAGTCCCTGAAGTTCCTCTCCTTCATATCATGCATCCCAGTTGTTGGCACGAGGATAAAAAATTCAACCATTGATCATCTAGGGAGGGTTCTTCATTCTTCTATTTTTACTGTGTTTCATGCCGGGTGGGCATGATGATGTTCTTATGGGGATGGATAAAACCAAACAAAAATGAAGATGTTAAATGGTTTTTTAGAAATTATGTTGTTTTTTTGTTGGTGATTCTATACATTTTTATCTTTGCATATATGTTTATAATTGAATGTGATTATTTCCACTGAAAATAAATTACTTTGGTGGTACTTTCTTGCACACTAATGATACACTGTTTTTTCTAGATAATTCTATGATTGAATGGCTGTAACACTAGAACAAGTTAATTGCATAAAATTAGTTGATCAAATGGATTCCCAAGGAATAATAATCATTGTATGGGCACACTAGTTAACCAAACAGAAAGATGGGACTAAATGAATAGTGTTTTTGAAGTCTGAAAACTCC
Source organism: Viscum album (assembly GCA_963277665.1). Lineage (NCBI taxonomy): Eukaryota > Viridiplantae > Streptophyta > Magnoliopsida > Santalales > Viscaceae > Viscum > Viscum album. The sequence continues at coordinate 1,250,878,807 of OY728157.1, read as the reverse complement.
CTTGCTCTATCAAGAAATTTATATGCCTGTCCTGGTTGATGCTTCTATGGTGACACTGATTGGGATGGGATCCCATATTTTTATGTTTTTGGTTTGTGTATTTTAGGGATGTGTGAGGCAGTATGTTGTGGATTGGTTTAGTTACATTACATTGAGGGATCTCATAGATCCCTCTTGTTGTTTTGACATTACAAGAGAACCGGGTGTGAATGCATATATTATTGTTTGGCTATTTTTCCTACTTTCCTTGTGGATATTCCTTTTAGTTTCTTGGATGTGATGAATTATTTTTATAAAATCACTTGAATATGATAACAAAACGTGTTTAATGGGAAATTATTTTCCTTGAATGAGTTGTGATATGGTTGTTTTTGTTGTGCTTTTGTATGATTGAATATTAATAACTATGTCTGTGTATATGATAGTTTTGGAACCCTTTGGTTGGGATGTGTGATTGTTTAACTACATGTATAAATGAATTTTGTGTTTTCTAATACACATCCCATCCAAGATGAGAACATCATGTCGAACACCCACATTTGATTAGGGGGTGTTCTTCGCTTCACTCTTATTGTGTGGAAGGATATTAGCTACATTCTTTTCCATATCCCTAGTTTCCCAAGACTCTTTGTGAAGGCTATGATGGTTTGAGGTTCATTATATCTCAGGATTCATCGATTATTTTATGTTGTAGTTGTTGGAAAAGGTGTTTTTGGGTATGTTTTTTCCCATGTGTCTTCAGGATGAGGCCCATGTGTCTTCGGGTGTGGCGGTAGTTATTATGGACTAGGTGTCTGTGTTCGTGGTTATTTGTGGTTTTGGTGGCCAAGTATTATGCTTGTAAGATATGTGGTTGTGGTGGTCTATAATTTTGTTTTTGGGGGTGGTAGTGGGACTACAATGAAGATGGAGAGGGGGGTATGATGTGTAGTATGTATTCAATAAACAGTGGGAATGTGGTGTGGCGTACCCCAACATTGATGTATTATTACTATTACTTTACTTGTCATGCATTATTTGGGGAGTGTGCATTGGTGAGGTCTGGGTCGATAGTTTATTTACATGGTGCTTTGGTTATCTACATATCTAACATGGCATTAGAATGTCTCCCCACTTGTGCACGAGAGTATTTGGTTTTCCCTGGTAAATATACCTATATACTCACTCAACTTATATAAAAATTCCATCAGGTTTCCATGAGGAATTCATGGACCATGACAGACCCTATTATCTCAGATGCTGGGACCGTTGACGTTGTTATTTTTTATTTCATTGGTACTTCCACTTTGGAGTTTTGTTGTAATTCGTATCACGTTATTATTGGAACATTCATATGGGAATGGATTATTTTGGATATACTTTTATGGAAAGAATTTTTGTTGTTTGGGAATTAATATATTATCTCTCGATCCTACTAAAAAAGTGAGAACGCCTTCCATTTTAAAATTGATTCTATACCATTGGATCTTGTCACCACTATGGGTCCAATTGGAGGATTGTCTCGGGGGTTATTATCTCTCCTTCAACTTGAGGATGGAAGGGATTTGAAATTTTTTGTCCCATCCCTCATCTTGGTGAAGGCGTGTCATGACAGAATGGTCCCAAAGGATATTGGTGAGAGATAGAATGGATTCTAGGGATAGGAATAGTTAGGATTTCATGATATGGTAGGTCAAAAATGTTAGAAAATCTTGGAACATGAAATATGAATGGGAATAGTGGCTAGGAAATGGGATTTTAGGGCCCCCATAATCTGATGTAAGGAATGTAGACCTACCAAATGATCATATGATTCTACACTGGTTCTAGTGTAGAGGCCCAATGAATGTTACATACATCCTAATGACTTATGTTCTTGTTTTTTGGGTATTTTGGGGAGTTAAAATAAATAAAAACCTATACAAAATTTTATTCCAATTGTCAACACTACTCAAGCATATGAATTACTTATTTCTCTTGTAGATACAACACCATGAGAGAGACCATGGGTAGTACATGAAATCGAGGCTGAGTGGGGTGATTTGGTTGATTAGTAGAGGGATGATAAATAGGATGATGATGAACAGTGGCAGATGACATTTTGTGCCTTTCAGTTTCATACCCTTGGTATGTATGAGGGTGGTGTATCAGACATAGAGATAGAGAGCCGGCTTGAGGACCTGGTGATAGACATCATCTTGATTTGGGCTCTGATGGAGTACCTGGTTCCACTGGCTAAAAACTAGATGCGGGGAGCGGTACGTCAGTGGTGGAATCTCTATCATGGAGAGAAGAGGGTGGCTGAAGTTTATTTGACTGAATTTGAGAGGGAATTATAGGATGAATTTCCCTCTCCCATGATGAAGGTGAAAAAGCTGCAGGAGCTACTATCCCTTTAGCTGGAGAGAATGTTAGTGAAGGAGTTGGGAATCCAGTCCATGGTTCTCATTCAATTTTCCCTAGACCTATTTCCAGATAAGGATTCTCAGGTGAGACATTTAGAGGAGGCACTATTTCCTACCGACATAGATGGTGTTCCAAACGAAGGTTGATTCTGTGTGGATTATGCACACGCTAGGAGGTGTTCCTCGAGAGGCGAGCCAATTGGGCTCTTCAAAATTTAAGGCCATTAGCAGAAGTTCTCCAACATCGAGGACTTCTAGGATTCGACTAGTAGGGAGAATTCCCCAGTAGTTCTAGTTTTGATCTTGTAGTCCTCTCCCTTTCCTTGCGTTCCTTGGACCAAGGTGTTTCGTCTTTAGAAGCAATGGGAACCGTCAGAATATGTGCCCTAACCAAGTTTAGTAAAGTGGGTGAGGGCGGGTTCAGCTCCAACCTCAGCAACATCAGTTTCCAACCAGGCCCTTTCAATAGCAGCTATAGGGGCAGCGAGTTCCCTCTTCATTGGGAGCAGATGTGGTAGGAGTAGGTTGACCGTAGTGTGCTTCTCAAGGAACTCGACCAGGGTGTGGTTTGGGAGGCGGCTGATAGCCGAGAGGCAGAGGATCTAGGCTTCATCAGTTGCACAATGCAGAGGCAGTTGTTCTAGAAGAGCTCCTAGTCATTCGAGGTACATTCAGCTTGTTTCACACTCTTTCCAACACCTTTATTGATTCATGATCATCACACTACTTTGTTACACCCAATCTATCCCATTCCATGGCCATAGACATACATAGGCTATCCATTCCCCTGGTGCTGAGTACCAAAGTTGGGGGTCATACCAGCCAATTCGTTGTTTTTTGATGATGTAGACTGATGTTGGGGACACATCAGTCTGGTGGGGAACAAATTCGTCTGCAATTGCATTCATACTATGTCATCATAGGCATCAATTTTTGGTTTTCAATGCATGATGTTATTAGCTTCTTCTATAAGAAGAGTCGTGTTCTCTAATGAGGATGGTCAACGTGTAGCTTTTTTTGGAGAAGTGTTTTGAAGAGGGGAGACAACATGTGGAGACACTTATTCTACATTGGATGAGAATTCATCAAAATAAATGGATAATTTGATGATGGAAGTTTCGATATTTTTTAGAGAGTTCCTAGACTTTTTTCCAAGGATTTTGTGACCCTACCCCTTCAACGTGAAATTGATTTTGGGATATAATTACAGCCTAGTGCCCATCCGATTTCGATGTATATTTATCAGATGGCACCTTTTGACATGAAGGAGTTGTAGATTAAGACATGAGACAGGTTGAATAAGTGTTTTTTCCAACCCAGTGGGTCACCATGGGGTGGTCTTGTCTAGTTTATAAACACGACATATGGTTGTCTTAGTTTAGGCATAGAATACATGAGTCTGAATTAGGCAATCGTCAAGAACAGTTTCCCCCTCTCAAGGATAGACGATATCATTGACCTTCTAAAGGGAGTATTTTTGTTCTCTAAGATCGATCTATAGTCTGGGTATCACTAGTTAATGTTGAAGGATAGTGATATCCTAAAGACAACATTCAAGTACAGGTATTGGCACTTTGAGTTCATAGTCATGTAGTTTGGTGTTACGAACGCATCTACTATGTTTATGGGGTCCATGAACTCTATTTTCAATGTGTTTTTGTATCTGTTCATCATTGTGTTCATCAATGACATTTTGATCTAATCAATATTTGAGGAGGAACATACTAAGAACATAAATATGGACTTGTAGATCCTTCAACATCACCAAATATATGGTAAATTGTACAAGTGTATGTTTAGGATATGAGAAGGGAATTTTATTGGACATGTTGTGTCTCAAAAATAAGTAGTGGTCAATGTGTCAAAGGGTCAAAGTATTTGTTTCTTAGGAAGCACCAAAGAATGTGATGGGGGTTCATATATTTCTGGGTCTAGAATGCTATTATCGGTGGATTGTACCCAACTTGTCTTAAGATGCAACACCATTGATAACTTTGACTAGGATGGAACATGCCTTCGTGTGAAGCGAGTAGTGTCAGGAAACATTAAGAAAACTGAAGGAATGGTTGGTCGGCACTCTATTTATCAGGTTCCTAGATTAAGGGGTGTGGTATGATGTTTTTGTGAAGGATCTGGACATGGGTTAGGGTGTGTGCTGATGCAGTAGTGGGGAGTGACCTCTTATAGATTTTGGTAGTTATGTCCTCATGAGAGTAAATATGCCACCCATGACCTACAGGTTTCAGCAGTAGTGTTCGCGTTGAATTTGTAGTAGCAATACGAGATCAGGGAGAACATTGTGTTCTTAACTAATCACAAAAGTTAGAGGTATATATTTACCCAGCAGGACCTGAACTTGTGATAATGAAAGTTGGTGGTGTTCCATCAGGACTAAGACATCGAGATCTCTTACACCGAATGTAAGAAGAACATTGTGGATGATGCATTGGTCAGGAAGTCATAGGGGGAAGTTGTTAATGTATTTGTGGATGTTGGGAAGGAAATGGAGGAGCTGCCTTCCCTACAACTAAATGAAAGGGTGTATGGTGGGAGAGATTGTCTATTTCAGATGATAGTGTATTCCTCTCTATTTCGGCATGTGGTGGAGTCTCATTGGGGAGACATAGGGAGCGAAGTGTTGCATGATCGGGTTGACTAGGGTAATGTACTAGAAGGGTGGTTCGAGGATTGTAAGAATCAAATGAATTTTCAAGGGAAGTTGTTTCTCCCAAAGACGATGTGTGATGGAGTTCTCCGTGAGATCCAAAACTAACTCATTTTGGTACACCCAACAGTTTACAAAAAGTATTGTGGCCTGATAGAATAGTTTTGGTGGGCTTGGGTGAAACAGGAAGTGGCCGAGTATGTGACAAGTTTCTAGGTGTGCCAGAAGGTGAAGGCTTAACACCGCATCCTAGGAGGTTTGTTCCATCCTTTAGACATTACCAAGTGTAAGTGGGTTGACATATCGATGGATTTCATCCAAGGACTACCCACAGATGAAGGTGGCTATGATTTTATATGGGTAGTTGTAGACCGGTTTTAGAAATCAGCTCACTTCTAGGCGATCAAGGAGTCGAGTGTGGTAGATTCCTCAGCATGGGGATACTCGAATAAGGTGGTGTGATTTCATAGAGATCCAAGTTCCATAGTCATCGATAGGGATGTAAGGTTTACCTCAAGAGTTTGGAGGGGATTTCAGCATGCGTTCAGCTCCCAACTACACCTTAGCTCCTCTTTCCAACCCCAAATAAATGGTTAGACAGAGCAGCCCATCCAAACGATGATATATATGCTATGGAAGAGTTTTTTAGAGTTAGGGAGATCATGGGAATGAAATTATTTCCTAAATATATTTTTCCTACAATAATATCTATCACTCTACTATCATCATGGAACAGTTTTAAGACTTATAAGGGAGGATGTGTCATTCTAATCTGTAATGGACCGAGGTTGGGGGGGCAGGTTCACTTTGCCCAAAAGCAGTGTAGAGAACAACAAAGGGGTTTTTGGTTTGTGAATGAGAGGTTGGAGGCAACCCAGGACTGGTGGAATTCATAGGCTGATCGTAGGAGGAGGCCCTTGGAGTTAAAAGTTGGAGACTATGTGTTCTTAAAGGTTTCCCCTTGACATGGGGCACCAAAGATCAGAAAGGGGAGCATGCTCTCACCTCAGTTCATCTGGACTTTCGATGTGTTGGGGCATGTCGGTAAGGTGACATATCAGGTGGCATTGCATTCTCAATTGGAAATGATCCACGATGTTTTCAACGTCTCTAAGCTTCGTCGATATCTACAAGATGATTCCCATGTCATTGAATGGGATGAGTTGGATATAGGGGACGATGTTACCTTCGTGGAATAACTAGTGAGGATTGAGGATCGAAAGGATAATGTGCTTCGTGGATGAACCATCCCATTTGTTTGTGTGTTGTGGAGGCATGGTGGTCTCAAGGAGAGTACATTGTAGAGAGAAGCTCTAATGTGCACCCAGTACACAGAGCTGTTTTGAGTTTTTATTCTGATCCTTCCTTAATAATTCTTGTTTTTTGGGACATTATTTGATGTAATCATGAAATTTTTGGTTTTTTAGATGATTCATTTCTTTAACATGTGAATGATAATGACATGTCCCAAAATGTGGGGAAGGGAGAACCTGATTTCTAATAAAGGCACATCAGTGTAGATGAGATTAAACCCATGCATGCAAGTTAGTACCACCCAATCCGGTTATTATCATGAAATGGAGGAAATAACCTTTTTGTCATTGTGTCAGGACAATGTGATATATGGGATTCGTATGGCTATTTGGAGTGGGTTGTAACTGAGAATTATCATTTGGAGTGGTTGTTTGGCTTACTCTTGTATACTCGAGGATGAGAATAATTTGAGAGGAATATGATATAAGGGACATGACCCTCCTGGTCAATTACTTTGCCAAATTCTATGTGTTGGGGTGTCCTAGAAACCATAAGTGAGTCAAGAGGATGTGGGTGTATGTGGAAAAATGTCACTGAGGTGTCACCTATTAGTTCCACTGATCAGTCTCACTGATCAATTACACCCATCGGTCTGATAGATCAGTTTCACTAATCAGCATCACATATTAGCTTCACAGACCAGCTTCACTGATCCACATCACATATTTGCTTCACTCATCAGCTTCACTTATTAGCTTTATTGATCATCTTCACTGATGAACTTCATTTGATCAACTTCATGAATCAGCCCCACCAGAGTTCCTCTCATTCATGACACCTATCCTAGTTATTGGTGCGATGAGAAAAACATCGATCAGTGAGCATCTAGGGAGGGTTTTACTTCATCTTGATTTATCGTCTATCATATGGGGTGGGCACGATGATTTTCATACATGGAGGGATGAAACCAAAACTTAACGAAAATAATAAATGGTTTTAATTAATTAAGAGGGGTTTTTTAGGGTGATTTTGTACTCTTTTATCTTTTCATATATGTGGTGAATTGTAAGGTCTTTTTTCCACCTAAAATTTTGGCTGTTAGTGGTCCTTTCTTTTAAACTATTTAACTTTTTTTTGGAAAATTTTGTGATTGAATGGTTGTATTATTGGAACTATTTAATCATGTATACCCATTTGATTAAATGGATTCCCAATAATAATATTCCTTTTATTGTCACCCCGATTAACCAAACGGGAAGACGAGACAGAATGAATGGTGTGTTTAAAATCTTAAAACAACATTTCTCTATTCTGAAAATGTTTATGGTTGTTCTATTTGATGATTGTGAGGTGACACGAATAGGGATGGGATCCCCAGTTTTGAAGTAGTTTTTTGAGGATTTTGTGGCTGTGTGAGGCCATATGTTAGGCTTTGTTTTGTTCAAGTACTTATAGTGATCTCACAAATCCCTTTTATTGATGTAACTTTACAGGAGTACTGGGCGGGAATGCTTAATTTGTTGCTTGGATATTTTTCCTTCCTTTCCTTGTGGTTATGCCTCTTTTTTTCCTAAGTGTGAATAATTATTTTTAATATAATAAATTGAATATGATAACATTAATGGGTTTAATGGGGAATTGATTTATAGGAATTAGTTGTTCTCTGGTTTTGGCTATTGTGATTTTGTATGAATGAATAGTAATGAGGGTGTCTGTGTTTGGGCTGGTTTTAGAACATTTAGGTTGGGATGAGTGCTATTCTACTTATTCATATAAATTTAGTTTTGTTTTTATTATTCCCACCCCTCCCATGTTGATAAATGTGTTCCAAACACACCCATTTCCTTGGGGAGGGACATCTTTCCGACACTACTATTATGTTATTAGATATTACCTTCTTTCAGATCCATCTTCGGAGTAGGCCAAGACACATCAGGAAGGTTTTTGATGGCCTGAGGTAGATTATAGCCCATGATTCATCGGGAATTGTATGTTGTGGTGGTTTACCGAAGTGTGTCTTGGCAGGTTGTTTCCCACATGTCTTGGGCATGAGGCTGAGGTGTTGTCGGTTGTGGTAGTAGGTTTTCTGGCCCTATTGTCTATGAGCATTGTTATGTGAGGTTGTGGTGGCCCGGGTGTTTTTGGGAAGGATAAATGGTTTTGGTGGCCTATAATGATGTTGTTGGTGTGGCAGTGGGACAGAAGTAAAAAGGGTACGTGAGGTATGATGTGTAGGATTTATTCAATAACAGGTGGGAAAGTGGTGCGGGGTACCCATGAATTGATGTGTTATCACAATTAATTCACGTGAATTCAATTATTTGGTGAGTGTTCAATGGTGTGGTTTGGGTGGATAGTTTCCTCACTATGTTATTTGGTTATCTCCTTTTCCCATAGGGCATTAGAATGCCTCCCAACTTGTGCAAGGGTGCTTTTGGTTTTACATGCTAAGTATTCCTTTATAATCAACCTACATATATAAAACTTCTATAAAGATTTGAGGATGAAATTGAGGTCCACGCCAGACCCTACTGGCTCAGATTATTGGACTCTTGACATTGTATTTTTTATTTTCTTTTGGTACATCCCCTTTGGAGCTTTCTTCTACATTTTAGAACTTTATTATTGGAGAATTAAAATGTTAATGGATTTTTTTAGATTTACTTTTACATATAGATCTCATGTTTTTGAGATTTAATTTCTTAACATCTAATACTACTAAAAAAATAATAAATTACTTCTGTTTTACATGTGATTATATACACTTTGTGCTAGTCGCCACTCATGGGACTACTGATGGTGGGTCTCGGGGGACATTAACTCACCATCACAATGAATGGTTTGTAAATTTTTTTTCCCTTACATCATACTGTTTAAGGAGGGTTGTGATAATATAATACAATCATTTTCACTAATGGTATATGTTTGTCCCCCAGCAAATGGTGCACACTAGCTTATTAGGGAGTGATAAGTAGAAAAAATAATCAGTGTGGGGCTCTTCTTAAATAATAATTGGTCACTGATTAATGAAAATATTGATATATCCTGAATTAAGTCATTTAATTCATCTTTTTACTAAATTTATTAGTTTTACTCTTATTCAAGACATGTGGGAAAGGATTATAAATCTCATCTCACGCTCAATGTTACTGGTGTGAGTACACATGATGATTATGTGAGATATCAATATGGAAATGAAAAGTAATGTTATTTTCAAATATAAATATATAAAAAATGGTTCATCATTGTTCATGTAGAAAAATACTCCTTTCAACTTGGTAATTAATAGTAGATCAACCAACAATATAAAAAATGAGGTCTACAACATGTAGTGTTTTCAATAATATTCTGAGATAGTGGACAATATGGTATGATGTCTAATCAAATAGTTTGACAATCAACCACATGGTGAGATTTATAAAAACATTATAGGATGAAAAAAACATAGAAGATTCAGCGGGGGATGACTTATTTCATATTTAAATACTTTTTTCATTATATTCATTTATGAATAAATAACTATAATAATTTTATCGTGATTCAAGCATGATTAATGTAAAAATATGGGGAATTTTCTCGGTGTTTCCATTCAAAAAAACAATGACTATATATATTTATTGTGAAATATAAATATCATGAAATCATGAATAATACATGTTATAATGAATTAATATTTTATGTAAATATTGTTGAATAGATTTTAGTTCCTAGGAGGAGAAATGTTTTGACCTATAATTAATGAACATGTAGTTGTAGGGAATTGAGAAGAACGGTATCATGAACTTTTTTAGATTATGAGATCTCATTTAATTTCAAATACTATGATTCATAAAAGTTATTTTTTTTATTCACATGATAAATGTGAATAAAAATGTGGAATAGTTTTTTCATTGGGTTGTTTTATTCTATAATGGTACCCACAATTGATGTATTTTCATGTCTGAACATATTATCATTAATTTGTAATAAATATGAATTTTTATTAATATAAGGAGATAATATCCTACAGAATTTATGAAGAATGAAGAAGTGTATTCGATAAGGATATTTACCCAACATAATTTGGGAATTTCATAATAATTTTTATTTAATGAATTCATAATAATATGCAATCATAAATGTATTTTATATAATATGGGAAAAGAAAAGAAAAAAATCAATGATTGATGATTGATGGAGAAATCAAACGATTCTTATAATGAATGGATACGTCACATATTTATAGAAAAATGTAAATATAATGAATTAATAAATAAATTTATATGGAAACCCATAGTGTAAATAAATGTTCAAGAAGTTTATAAGGATGTTTTTGAATATTGAAGAAGGAATAAGCCATGATCACAACATTATATAATTAATGTATTAATGCATACATGATGATTTAAAATGCATGAATCATGGATTGATAAAGGATGGAGACAAAATGGATTATATATATTCATGTAGTTACTACATGTAGTAATTAGATGGTAATGAAGATGGTTCAATGGGAACAAAAATTTGATATTTTGGAGATTTTAAATTTATAAATATCATGGATATTTAAAATATGAATTCACATGGCGCAATGAAGAAAAATGTTTGAGGAATATTGTAGAAGAAGAACCCATTTTTATAACAAATTATATATATATATATGATGAAGAAATGTTTATGAGTATAAATATTCATATACAAAAGAAAATATGTGATTTAGCAAGAAAAATTATGGAAAATACATCTTGAGATGTCCTATAGTAAAAGAGATATCAATAAAATAGTATAATTATTTTTAATTTCATAAGTTGATTAATAAAAAATGGTAATAGGGAAACCAAAATAAAAATAATGTATCAAAAATGGAAATGATGTACAATATAGGAAGAAGAAATTGTTGAACTCACCAGTTTTGATAATCCCAATTATCCTTTCACATAATTTGATAATCCCAATCAAAGTTTATTTTTATATTAATTCATTCAATATATGACAATCTATAATCAAACTGATAATACTATTAAAATAATCTTTGAAATATGTTAATCAATGTTTATCTATGTTTATATGAATTTTGAAATAATTCTAACTCAATCAGCATATGTGTTGCATAGAACAGATAGGTGGTAAGTCCACTGGTATGCACATAGATACTGATACAGACAAAAAAAGATCTAGCGATACATATTCTACTGATAGAAATAGTCACCAATAAGAAAAGGTCAATGATACGCAGAGCCCCTGGTATGTATACGTCCACCGGTAATCACATGTCACTGACAGATCAAGTCCACTGATACAGAAAGCCACCGATAGAAGCAGAGCTACTGATAGAACAAGTCTACCGATATACAGTTAATCACTAGTACAGAACGAAGCTACCAATATGAAAAATCTATATATACAAAGATTACTGATACAGAGTCACGAATTCAAACAATCCACTGATACAAGCAAGCAACCGATAGACCAAGAGATACCGATATAAGGAGTCACCGGTAAATAGAGCTACCGATACATGGAGTAACGGCTACCGATACATGGAGCTACCGATACAAGGACAAAGAGCTACCGATAGGAGGTCACTACTATACAAAGTCCACCGTTACATATCTACCAATAGAAATCTACTATTGAACGACTTAGCAGTCATGGATTACTAAACTCTACTATTGTCTACATTATTTATTTTTTATGAAAGGGTCTTATTTTATGATTTTAATTCAATTAATGTAATTTAATGATAGTTGTTGGCATGTTAGGGAAACTTACCTAGTATCCATAAAAAGGTAATCATTCCCATTAATGGTTCTAAAAACTATAAAATAAATGAAAATTACCGGGCAAAAAAAACAACAAGAAGTTGAATGAAGTGTGCGAAATATGTGCTAAAGTGTGCTAAATAGTGGTGAATATACACAGAAAAGAAAGGATTCATCCATACTCGAAGAACACTGAACATACATGAAGAAATTCATTCAGGAGGATCACACAAGATGAACTTCAGTCAAGGAGTGAAGAACTACAACAAGCTCTTCATACACTCAAGCTGATCAAATCTGAACTTGTAGAAAACGACGCTCGGTTTTTTAGAAAAAAACTAGAGAAGGACAGAGAACCTTTCCTGATCAATCAACGAAGTCCAGAGCAGCATTTAAAATAACTAGAGCTTTCTAAAACTCATATATACTTTCTCAGTGATTCTTTTATTTATATTTTGAGCAGTGTGTATACTCTATATATTTTAAACACCCACTGTCTCATGTGAAAAACTGGAGGATTTCTAAATCCTCACACAATCCTTCTACAACTCTTTTGTTTCCCATGGATATTGGTAGAGGTCAAGTAAGACTTGGATCGCCAGTGTATTATTGTTTTGTTTTCCCACGTAGAACCGTGGTAGAGGTCTTAGTACCTGGACAGTCGTTGCACTGTTGTTTAACCTGATCGAGGGTGTGGATAAAATATATATAAATTGTTTGAGAGGACTAATTCTCGGCTTGTGACTAAACCACTAGTGTTAAAACTGATGTGCTTACTTATTTTGATTTTAACATTTATTGAATATTCAGCTGCTAATTACATTGAAATATAAATTTTTTTAATGTTACTTTTATAGTTAATCTAGAATATGTTTGTATGTAATGTATGCATTAGGATAAGTTCAAAATTTAATTAATCTTCAGATTAAATAACATAGAACTAATCAATCTTTTGAGAACCTAACTGTCCCTTTCTAGTTTTACAAATCCACTACAAAATATCTTGATATTCAATTTGGGGGATTTTAATAATAATATTTTTAATAGAAATTTTAATTGGAACTCAATTCACCCCCTATTGAGTGTCCACTACGACCAACATTTGGTATCAGAGGTTGTATATTATTAAAGGTTTTGGAAATAGTCTATTATTCAACTGTGATTTTACTTGTATCTCAATGATTGTAAGTTTCTGATTGTTCTAAATTTTATCTCTTTAAATATATTTTCTCAAATCGGATTATGGATAATAGATTTGAAGGTGCTGCTACCGACAAGACACCCTTCTTTAATGGTACAACTTATTCCTAGTGGTAACTTAAAATGAAAATTCATTTAGAGAGTATGGGATTTGATATTTGGACTGAAATAGAGACTCAATATAAGATTCCGGAATCTAAAAGAACTACTTGGGATGAACCTACAAAGATAGCTTACAATAATAATTGTAAAGTAATGAATTACATTTATTGTGCTTTAGTAGATGAGGGGTTTAATCCCATATCTGCTTGTAAAACTTCCTATGAAATTTGGGACACTTTATCTGTTTCCCATGAGGGAACAACCAATGTTAAGGAAATGAGATTGAATACTTATACAAGTAAATATGATAATTTTAAAATGAATTCTAATGAACTTATTTCTGACATGTATCTCAGTTTCAATGATATTGTCAACACTATGAGATCACTTGGAAAATATGTCCCTGAAAAAGAACAGATCATGAGAATACTTAGATGTTTTCCAGAAAGATGGAGAGGCACATCTGTTTCCATTAGAGAATCATGTGATATTGTTACATTTCTTGTTAATGAATTAATTGTTATGTTTATGATGTTTGAGGAAGAACACAAAGTAAATAAAGAAGAAGATGATGCAAAGAAAATGAAGTCAGTAGCCTTCAAGACATATACATCGAAAAGAAAGGATAAGAAGATAGTTTGTATACCTACTGAAAGCTCAAAAAGTGAAAGTTTAGAGTTTGGCAGTGATATTGAAATGGCTCAACTAGCTAGGATATTCAAGACATTCTATAAGAAGAAGAAATTCTTTATAAAATAAAATTACAAAAATAATATGACAACAAAGGTCATTGGAAGAAAAATTGGAAGAAGCCTGATAAAAGTGATGAAATTGTCTGCTATGAATGCAAAAGGAATGGACATGTAAAAGCACACTATCCAAAGTTAAATTTCAAAAAAAACCTGACTACAAGGACAACAAGTATAAGAAATATATGAAAGAAACTTGGTGTGCTTCAGAAGATAGTTCAAGTGATTTTGATTCCACTCATGATGAAAAATATCAAAAAGCTAACTTGTGTTTTATGACAAACACGTTTGGGGTAACATTGGATACTCATGCATTAAATTATAATTATTGTATAGTTGATTCAGATTCTGAATCATAAAATATGTCTAGTGAAGATTTATTTTAATATTAAAATATTCTATAAGAGATGTATAATGAATTGAAGGACATGTATAAAGAATTAAAGAAACAACATGCTTTAACCAGCTCTATTAAATCTGCCCTTGATGTAGAAAAGGAACAGAATGCTCAATTACATAAGGAAAATAATGAAATGAAATTGATTAATGAGAAATAATGGAAGGACATAGAAAAATTCACACATGGAAAAGTCACACTTACTCAAAATCTAGGAAAACAAGTGGCACCAAAATACACTACTGGAATAGGCTATCAGCCTGGACAGATACAGTTCACTAAAACTAGATTTATTCCTAAATTTGGACAGAATGTTGCTAGTTCTAGTTCTGGAAATTCATATGCTTAAACAAGTTATTCATATTGTTATAGATCAAATAAATTTTATGTTTTAAAATATATTGATTCAGTGAATTATTTGAGACCCATAAGACAAATCTGGGTACCTAAAGCATTGATTAATGACCTATCTAGATCCAAGAGAATATGGGTACCAAAATCATTTTGGATCTAAATATGTTTCATAGGAAACATGCTTGAAGAGTTACCATAAGAAGATTTAGTACTCAGACAGTGGATGTTCAAGGCATATGATTGGGGATTACTCATGCTTCAAAATCATAATAAAAGTTGATGGAGGCCATGTCACCTTTGGTGATATTTCTAAAGGAATGATCATCGGCCTATTCCAGATTGGTAACACTAATTCAGTTTTAATTTCTAATGTTTTATTTTTTGTTGGACTTAAATATAATTTTTTATGTATTTCTCAGTTCTGTGATGAAGGTTTCAATATTAGATTTGAAAATTATTCTTGTAATGTTTTTGATTCTAAATATTTCTTAATATTTTCGGTATTGAGAAATGAAAATGTTTATGTAGTTGATTATAATACTTTAGAAAAAAAGAATATTACTTACATAAATGATTTTCATAGAGTCTTGGTTGTGGCACAAAATATTATGACACTGCTATGTTTATTCACCTAGAAAACTAACTAGGAAGACTTAGATAGAGACCTACCTAAACTTGAATTAATAGCTGATAAAGTTTGTAATCCCTGTCAAAAGCGAAAGAAACATAATGTTTCTTTTAAATAAATGAAAGAAGTTTCAACTTCTCAACCTCTCGAGTTGGTTCACATGGACATATTTGGACCTTTTAGAGTTTCTAATTTAAATGGGAAGCACTATGTCAATGTCTTAGTAGATGACTTTTCTAGATATACTTGGGTATAATTCATAGCTCACAAAAGTGAATCTTGTTATTACATTATTAAATATTCCATGTCTGTCAAAAACCTTAATAGACATAAGATTATGACCCTAAGAAGTGATCGTGGTCATGAGTTTGAAAATCATGAGTTTGAATCTTATTGCTCACAAAATGGCTATAATCACTAATTTTCTTCCCCTAGAACACCTCAATAGAATGGTGTAGTAGAAAGAAGAAACAGATTACTTCAAGATATTGCAAGAACTATGCTTAATGATAATGACCTTCCAATTTATTTTTGGGCTTAAACTATAAACATAGCTTGCTATATTATAAATAGAGTCTTAATTAGACTTGTTCTTAATTAAACCCCTTATGAATTAAGGAATAATATGAAACCTAAGGTTAGTTACTTCAGAGTTTTTGGATTCAAAGTCATTATTCTCAATGCAAAGGATAATCATCACATCTTTGCTTCCAAGAGTGATGAAGGAATATTTTTAGGATATTCTGTAACTATAAAAGACTATAGAGTCTTTAATAAAATAACTAAATGTGTGGAAAAATATGTTCACATCACGTTTGATGAATCTGATCAACATGAACCCAAATCTTTCATTGAAAATCATGAAGAAGATTTGTTTGTTCTGATCCTTAGTGATAAAATCAATGAGCCTATTGTAAAAACAACCAGTTCTGGAAACATTCTAGAATTTTCTCCTAGTGAGCTCGAACTTAGAGAAGAGGTTGAAATTTCTAGTCCCACCTTTTCTATATCAATTAGGATTCTAATGAATGATCTTTTCGATGTTGTTGTTGGTAATCTTGATAGAGGGACACAAACAATAGCTTCTCTATGAAATCATGTTGAACTTCATGCTTTTCTTTCACAGCTAGAACTTAAAAAAATCAATGATGCAAAAAATGATGAATGTTGGGTAATGGATATGTAAGAAGAACTAAATCAATTTGAAATAAACAATGTCTGTGAATTAGTTGATAGACCTAAGGACACATTGACCATATGCACTAAATGGGTTTTTAGAATCAAAGTTGTTGAGTCTAGAAATATAGTTAGAAAAATAGAAAGGCTAGTTGCACAAGGATATAGTCAAGAAGAAGGAATAGACTATGAGGAATCTTTTTCCACTGTAGTAGATATGAAGCTAATAGGATTATACATGCCTATGCTGCTCATCTGAATTTCAAGTTATATCAAATGGATGTCAAAATTTATTTCCTAAACAGATTTATAATTGAATATGTTTTTGTTGAACATCCACCTGTATTTATGAATCCTCATTTTCCAAATCATGTTTTTAAACATTGAAAACCTTTTTATGGTCTGAAAGAAGCTCCATGAGCTTGGTATGATAGACTAATGAATTTCAAAATTTCCAAATGGTTTACTAAAGGGATTGCAAATCATACTATTTTTATTAAAAGAATTTATAAATATGTTTTGATAGTAAAAATCAATGTTGTTTATATTTTTTTGGTTCTTCTTAAAATTCATTATGTACTGGTTTTCAAAGAGTATGAAAAATGAATTTGAGATGAGTTTAATGGGAGAACTCATATATTTTCTTGGATTCGCGTTTTTCAAAATGAAAATGGTATTATTTTGAATCAAAGTAAATATACAAAGGAATTTTTAAAACGTGTTGGTTTGGATAGTATTTTGTAATGTGATACACCTTAGAGTACTATTTGTAAATAGGATGCAGATGAAACTGGGAAACCAGTGGATCAATCAAATTCTAGAGGTGTGATTAGAATCTTACTTTACCTTCCTTCTAGTCAAACAGATATTATGTTTAGTGTGTTCATGTGTGCAATATTTCAAGATATTCTTAAATAAGCTCACTTGATTGATGTTGAAAAAATTTCTAAGTATCTTAAACATACTGAAAATTTGGGTGTGTTTCATCCGAAAGGAAAAACTTTTTAATTAATGAGTTATTCATATGCTGACTTTGCTGGTTGCAAGTGGGATAGAAAAAGAACATCTATAACATGTCATTTATTGGGAAAATACATAGTATCATAGTGTAGTAAGAAAAAGAATTCTATTGCTTCGTCCACTGTTGAAGTAGAGTATATAGCTGCTGGTAGTTTCTATGAACAAATTCATTGGATTAAACACACTCTTTTGGACTATGGATATAAATATAGACATGTATCTATAAAATGTGATAACACTAGTGCAATTAATATCTCTAAGAATCATGTGTCTCACTCTAGGATCAAACACCTTGATGTAACGAACCATTTCATTAGAGTTCATTACCAAAAAGGTGATATTACTCTTGAATTAAAAGGTACTGAACATCAATTAGCTGACATTTTCACAAATCCATTATGTTCGGATAGGTTACGTTACATTAGACATGAGTTAGGAATGATAGATCACTGATAAAACTCACCGATATACATCACCGATATAAAAACTCACTGATATACCTCATTGGTATGAAACCTCACCGATATACCTCACCGGTATGAAACCTCACTAATATACCTCACTCATATGCACCTCACTGATTAGTGGATCTCATCATTAGGAATTCTACCCGGTATACCCTATCGTTATGTATGTGCTGTTTTAATCTTCTTTCTCCTGCCAGAATTTGTATCGTTACTACATTACTTATTATATTTTAATTATTTATTTCATGATTCATAAATGTTAAAGCTAATTCTTAATTAATTCTTGATCCACCTCAAACTCTTTTCCCTCGAGCCTTAGCTCCCGAATCTCGTGAAAACCCTACATTCCTCAAACCAGAAATGGAAAAAACCAAAATGCTTACTATCAGAGATGGAAATGTTGAGCTGAGTGCAAAGAAGCAGAAGTTAGTTCTAGAAGTACATAGTAGTGTTAGTAGAACAAGGTTGGGAAGGCGACAAGTGAACCCACATTTACAAAATAGATTTATTGTAATCGAAAAATAGATATGCATGGAATGGTTTTTTTCTAGTAAATCATTATTTCTAGAGGTTCTAGAAGATCAGAAGTAGTTAGAATGCTTTTCAAACAACAATGGCCCCTACTATTTGAAGCTAGTAAAACAGTTCTATGAGTTTGTGAGTTTTGAGAAATCAAAAGATGATAACCAAATGGTTTCAATCGTGCATGGAAAAAAGATAGATTTTTCTTTTTTTGAGTGAGATGAATGCCTAAAGGTTCCACACAAATGTGTTTCTGGATATTTCTCGAAATCAGTACCACCTACAAGCGAAATATTTGATTATGAGACTGCCTTAGATGAGCTCACCAGGAGTGGAAAGCAAAGATAGGTGGTGGATGCTTAAATGGATGGAGAGAACAGATTTATGTTCAATTTTTTCAGCATTTTTTATTTCCAAGGAGGGGGGACTTTTCAATTTTTAGATATCAAGATATCTATATGTTACATCTCTTGAGACATGGTGTGAACGTAAATCTATTCAGGATGCTAATGATTCAAATGTAGGATATGGACAGACCAAAATCAATGACCAATGCCTTATTTGTTGCCAAGTTGATCTCGTTGATGATTAAGGTAAAAGTTGTAGCTATGTCTCAGGATGAGATAGTAGTGGTAACAAACAAATTCTGTATCACAAGTATTGTATGTAAATTCATGAAGATAAACAGGATCCCATGGAAAAGAGAATGAGTTATTTATTATAAGAATCTATATGATAAGTTCAATCCTGTGGAGCATCCTTAAAGACCTAAGGATGTGAGGGATACAGGTCTGGGACCTGATGAAGAAGAGACACAGTATAGTGATGATTTAGAAGTGGAAGATTCCTCTACAGCAAATGGAGGAGATCCTGACATGCCTTCTAGCCCAGCTCTTGATGTTGTGTCACAAGAAAAGGAATGTTCTCTGAACCTACCTAGTACAGAAACTAATTTGTGTATAATCTATAATGTGGAAACTATTGTTGAGGAAGACTGGTAGAAATTAGATCAGGAAGAGGCTTCTTGAGAAAATGAAGGAGAAGTTCATGCAACTGAAGCATCTGTTTCTATCAACTTGAGCCTTAATCCAGTGATTGGACATTCCCTAATCCCTGCTGATGAAATTGATGAAGTTTATTTACCTTTACCAATTCTTGTGAAACCTCCTTATGTTGAAGAATTGGAAATGGTTCTGAAGTATTCTGATGAGGAATTCCAAGAAGCTAAGGGTACTGTTGTTGTACAAGAAAATACACGAGTTGTGGTGGAGTATTCAACCAGGCTTGGCAGTGTTTCAGTGGCTATTGAGTTTAATGATTGGGAAAGGGACCCATGTTTTTTAGTTTATGGATTATATTATCTAGATTCTGATGATGATATATCCTTTCAGATGTCACGAACCGTCCTCGAGACCTGATTAGTCACTGAAAGAGGCTAATATTCATTGTTAAGTTCTTAATATTAATGTGTTTAAAAGTTCATTATCATCAATCTTAGTCCAATTCAGAAATTGAACTTCATTTCCCATCATTGTGCAATTCATGCTTAAAATGTCAATTTGGGCCCACTCAATAATTTGCTTTTGGAAATTACAATATTCATCATTTTAATTTGAAATTTTGGTACATGATTGATAACTTTGTTTGGAACATTTTATCTTTTAGGTCCGATGGATGAATCCCAAAGGAAGATGGAGAATTTTGCGCCTGACGGCAGAAACATGCTGGAAAAAGCATAATGGGCCTAAGGCCCATGAAACAAATGTGGGGCCCAGAAACCAAGCCCAATGAAGCTCAAAATTATACAGTAGAAAGATAAAAATATTAGGATCATTTTATTCAACAGTGTCTGGAGCTAATTCTGATGTTATCATGATGATAAATGGATCTGAAGTTGAGATTTAAATGGTGGACATGACATTAATGCTCAAAACTCCGTCCCACCATTTTGACTATAACATCAAACTGTCTGAGATAAATTTCCTGAAATGTTTACAGATCATAGAGGACACATTAACGAAGACATTTCTATTTTACAACTCCTCCGGATTCGGCCTTCTTCAATTTCGAATTCACACGTCAATATGGTGGACGAATCTAGACAGTTTTCCGGGTCAAATTCAAAACATCAATTTCCTTTTGATTATTCACCCTCCATTTGACTCTATTAATTGTTGGGGAGTGAATTAATTGTTGGGGGATGTACCTAAGGCTCCTAATATGCCTATATAAGGATCTATTGGTGAAGGGATGGGGTGGATATTTTTTTCATATCATCTTGGATTCTTTGTTCAATTGTAATGTTATGCTGCATTTTTGTTGCCTCAATTTTGTCTTTCACATGTATGTTGTTCAATTCCCATTAGTTTCTTAATAAAAGTTCTTATTCTACTCTTATTCTGTTTTTCTTAATATCACTTTGATACCATTGGATCAAGGTGTGAATTTATTCACACCAACCCTTGTGAAATTATTCACACAACGGTGGAGTGATCATTTTATTTTGGTTGTTTTCTTTACTTCTCCATTCCCTCCCTCATGAGTCTACATTCCGCTTCCATTGAAACCATGGGATCAATGGAGGGCTATCCCACTTATGGTTTGATCCAAGGGAGTATCAAGGGGCTGGATTGGATGTTATTTATCAACTAATTAATGTATAATCACTTCTTTAATTGGGATTTTTATTGGATGATTTTTAAACCTCATCGTCTTTGTTGAATTTAAGGCCACACACCTCAAGTACTAATACGATCCTTTACCTTGAATTACTCAAAACATTGATCCTTCAAGTGTATAGGTGATTAGTATTAGAAGGTTTAGGCATTAAACCAGTAAGTGATGATGTTGTTTTATCTCCTTAAATGAACCCATCTCAAATTTAAGAAATTGAAATCCTTAAAAAGAAAATATGTCCAATCCACCCCGAGCGAAAACCTTGGATCAACTTATTCTTTTAAATTGAATCCACTTAAATCTATTAGATATCTTTAAAACCCATCCAAAATCAATCCAAGTTGGCCACTTCATAGCCAAAAATCCATACCTTAGGTTGTGTATCTTAGGTATCTTCTTAGGTCTATGTGGAATCGACAACCCAAGCAACACTACAAGGACCGTTCTACCCTTCTTCTCTTGGGTAAATTTGGGCGTGAACCAAATTTTGGCGCCGTTTCCGGGGACCAAGTAAGTACCATAGATTCAGAAAAAATATTCTTTCCTCACCTCTTTTCTTCTACTCTCACCCAAGATCTCTTATGTTGTCCCTTTCTCGCTTTTTTTTTGGCGCATGTCCGCCTACACCCGCGATTTCTCAAACAGACTAGTTAGGGTGGATAGTCCTAGGATAGGGGAGTCAAGTGCACCTAGGGGATTGTTTAAATCAGATCCAAATATTCTTGAAACCCTAAAGTCAGAACTTGAAACAAGTCCAATAGAGGGTAATCCACAAAATCAAATTGTAAACCCTGGGGGGGAATCAAATGGGAAACCAAAACCAAGAAGCTCCAAACTTAGGGAATGTAGTTGATCAAACCATGAACGACTACCTCACTCCTGCTTGGACCAATGACCCCTCATGCATTAGACACAATTCCATAGGAGACACCAACTACATATTCAAACCCCATGTCCTAAACCACCTTCCATCCTTTCATGGGATGGAGTCAGAAATGCCATACCTTCATGTCAAAGAGTTCAACGACATTGTTGAAACCATGTGACCCCCACATCAATTAGAATATGCTAAGATGAGGCTCTTTCCTTTTTCATTAAAGGATCGAGCTAAAAATTGGCTAAACAACTTGAGACCTGCATCAATCCACTATTGGGACCAACTGCAAAGAGAATTCTACAAAAAATACTTCCCTCATCACAAAACAATTGCACTTAAAAAGAGAATCCAAAACTTTTTTGAAAAAGAGGGAGAGTCATTTTATGAAACATGGGAGAGGTTCAAAGACACCCTAAACATGGTTCCACACCTTGTTTTTTCTATTCCTGAACAAGTAAGAATTTTCTATGAAGGTTTGGGCCCAGGGAACAAACAATTCATTGACATGATGTGTAATGGGACCTTTAAAAACAAATCCACAAATGACGCTTACGAGTATCTAGAAATCCTTGCTGAACAAAACCAAACATTGGGAACATCACCTTATTCTGAAAAGCCTAAAAAAACTACTGGAATGCATACACTTAGGGAATAGAAAAGCCTTAGGGTGAAACTTGCAGCACTCTCTAGGAAGGTTGAAGAGATAGAACATAGAAAAATCAATGAAATCCAAACTGTAGACCTTGTTTGCACAATCTGTGACAAACATGACCACAAAACGGACAACTGCCCAACCATTCCATCCATCAAGGATGTTCTTTTAGGAGGACCACCTGCTGAAGTCAATGCCCTAAACTTTCAAAAGCCTCAATACCCAAACACATTCAACCCAAGGTATAATGACCACCTAGGCTTCCGATGGAAAGATAACCAACAACCTGGCCAACCACAAGGACCAAACCCCTACCCTACACAAAATTTTCAAAACCATAACCAATTCCAACCACAACCAGTACAATACCAACATCCTCCTGTCCAATATCAAAAAACTATCCAACAACCATAGTATCCTCCTGGAATGAACCCACAATCTCAAGCACCAACCCAAAATGTTCCACAAAGCCTACCTGAACAACAATGCAAACAAATGGACAAAATGAACTCAGAATTCTCATCCATTAAACAAGAAATTAAAACCATAAAAACTGGAAAGGAACCCATGCCCACACAGGCCATTCCACAACAAACATCAATGGGAGAGACAAGTTTCACTCAAACAACTCACGAACAACTAAAGGCTGTGACAGTTTCAAGAAGTGGGAAATCAATTGAAAAACCTGAACAGATAAGTTAGAAACCATGTGAAGCTTCAAAATCTAATGAAAATTCAACTGAAATACAAGATCAAACTGAAAAAACTGATAATAATATGAATGAAACAACACTTCAACAAACAACTCCATAATCTGCACCATTTCCTCAACGCATGAGGGGGAAAACCAAGCCTGAATTGAGTGAAACATTGAGGGAAATCTTCTCACAAGTCAAGTTGAACATTCCCCTTATCGATGCCATCCAAACCATACCTTCCTACTCAAAATACCTTAAGGACTTGTGCACTTTTAAAAGAAAATTTTAACATAAAACCAAGTCCTTTTGGATGCTAATGTGAGTACCACCATTCAAGGGACCATTCCTCCTAAGATGAAAGACCCAGGATGCCCTTACATAAATGTTGAACTAGGAGGGAACAAATTTGTCAAAGCCTTGTGTGATCTAGGTGCTAGTGTGAACCTCATTCCTTATGCCATGTACTGTCAGTTAGGGCTCGATGAACTCCAACCCACATCTTTCACTTTTCAACTTGCTGATCGTAGTGTTCAAGTTCTAAAGGGGATCTTAAATGATTTTTTGGTGAAAGTTGAAAATTTCATTTACCCAGCTGACTTCATTGTTCTGGACAATCACCCAAGCTTAGGTCCTAGGGAGCAAACCACAATCATACTTGGTTGTCTCTTCCTTGCAACAATCAACTCTGTAATCCGAGTCCGAAATGGGAACATGACCATCCCCTTTGGGAACATGAGTCTAGACTTGAACATATACAATGAAAACTCTCAAATTGGGGATGATGAAGAGATCCATGAGGTTAATTGGATTGGTAGTGTTGATAATGAACTCAATGAACATCAAGGAGTTACCGAAGGATGGTTAAGTCAAGATGAGATTGATTTTCTTTATTCACATGAGGGAAATTTGCCTTCTTGGATTGAATCTCTTTCAGACAGCTCTATTGGTGAATTTCTAGAATCACCAATCAATGATAACATGGTTGAAATCGATAACATTGAGTCCATAGCCATTCATGACACTACTCTGGAAAATTTAGTGGATGAAAATTCTGTTCACAAGGAACCAATTTTGTCAAGAAATGTAAAAAAAGAAACTGAGTTCAATACAAAGTCTCATCCTTTCTTGGAAAGTGATAACCACTCTGATCTTGAATTTAAGGTTTTACCCTCATCACTCAAGTATGCGTTCTTAGGGGACAATCAATCCTTTCCTGTTGTCATTTCATCCTCCCTTGAAGCCGATCGTGAGAGGATGCTTCTAGATGTTCTTAAGAGACACAAGAAAGCCATTGGATGGACCCTATCTGATATCCCTGGGATTAGCCCACTTATCGGGACTCATAGAATTATTCTTGAATCTGAGTCAAAGCCATGTCGTCAACCTCAGAGGAGACTCAATCCTAATCTCATGGAAGTAGTGAGAAAAGAACTTTTGAAATTGTTAAAAGCTGGTATCATATATCCTATAGCTGAGAGTGAGTGGGTTAGCCCAATCCATGTGGTTCCAAAGAAGGATGGAATCACAGTAATAACAAACAAGGATGGAGAGATGCTTCCAACAAGGGTCAGTAGTGGATTGAGAGTTTGTATTGACTATAGAAAGCTCAACTCTTGTACCAAGAAAGACCATTTCCCCTTACCCATTATTGATCAAGTCCTCGAGCGAGTGGCGGGTCATCAATTCTATTGCTTCCTAGATGGATTCTCAGGGTATAATCAAATCGAATTATCCTTAGAGGATCAAGGAAAAACAACCTTCACTTGTCCATTTGGCACTTTTGCCTTCAAACGCATGCCCTTTGGGTTATGTAATTCCCCTGGTACCTTCCAGCGGTGCATGATGGGAATATTCTCGGTTATGGTGGGGGATTTTTTAGAGGTCTTCATGGAAGACTTCTCTATCTTTGGGGATCCTTTTGAGGGATGCCTTATAAATGTTGAAAAGGTTTTGTCAAGGTGCGAGGATAAGAATCTCATACTAAATTGGGAAAAATGCCATTTCATGGTAAGGGAAGTACTTGTTCTAGGTCATCTAGTATCTGGTAGAGGGATTGAAGTTGATAAAGCTAAGGTTGAAATCATTCGTCACCTTCCCTCTCCTAAAACTGCTAAGGAATTGAGGTCCTTCTTAGGACATGCTGGTTTTTATAGAAGGTTCATTAAGAATTTCAGCTCTATTTCTCGACCACTTTGTGCTCTATTGGTAAAAGATGATCCATTTTTATGGACAGAAAGCTGTGAGGAATCATTCTCTACACTCAAGTCAACTCTTATATCTCCACCTATCATGCAATCTCCAAATTGGAAACTTCCTTTCGAACTCATGTGTGATGCAAGTGATTTCGCTGTAGGAGCAGTCTTAGGACAACGGTGTGAGAAAACTCCACATGTCATTTCTTATGAAAGAAAATCTTAAAATGATTCACAAATAAACTACAACACCAATGAGAAAGAGTTTCTTGCTGTTGTATTTTCCTTAGATAAATTCAGGTCTTATCTCTTAGGATCACCCATCATTGTCTTCACTGATCATTCATCCCTAAAATACCTTTTCCAAAAACAATATGCCAAGGCTATATTGATTAGGTGGGTCCTTCTTCTTCAAGAGTTCGATTTAACCATTAAGGATAAAAAGGGTGTTGAAAATATTGTAGCTGATCACCTCTCTAGGATGGAATTCAAACACAACTCACACCACCTCTCTGTGTCTGATTCATTTCTCGATGAGCACCTCTATTCAGTGAGTGATTGCCCTTGGTATGCTGACATAGCAAACCATTTGGCGACGGGTGACATTCCAAAATTCATGGGGACCCAAGCTAAGAGGAAATTCTTTTCTGATGTATAACACTATGTTTTTGATGATCCTTACCTCTTCAAGTTCTGACCTGATCAAATCATCAGGAGATGTATTCCCGAGTCTGAGCAAGAGTCCATTCTAAAATTTTGTCATGGAGAGGCATGTGGAGGCCACATTTCAACAAAGAAAACCACTGTAAAGGTCCTACAAAGTGGTTTCTACTGGCCGAACCTTACTAAGGATTCCTTCCAATTCTGTAAAAGTTGTCCTCAGTGTCATAAATTAGGATCCATTACCAAAAAGAATCAAATGCCCCTCACTCCCATTCTAGTCGTTGAAATCTTTGATTGTTGTGGAATTGATTTCATGGGGACCTTTCCAAACTCTAAGGGATACCTCTACATCCTCTTAGCTATTGATTATGTCTCAAAATGGGTTGAAGCCATTCCCACCAAGTCCAATGACCACCATGTTGTGATCTGATTTCTAAAAGAGCATATATTTTCTCGATTTGGAATTCCTAGGGCTATAATCAGTGATCGTGGAACCCATTTCTGCAACCTCCCATTCTCTTCACTCATGTCTAAGTATGGTATTACTCATAAAGTTTCCATTGCATACCATCCTCAAACCAATGCTCAAGCTGAGTTGGAAAATAGAGAAATTAAGCAAATTCTTGAAAAAACTGTCAATCCATCTAGGAAAGATTGGTCCGATAAACTCTTAGATGCCCTTTGGGCATATCAAACTGCTTTCAAAACTATCCTAGGCATGTCACCGTATAGATTGGTTTATGGAAAAGCATGTCATTTGCCTGTAGAAATTGAGCATAAGGCCTTTTGGGCAATAAAAAAAATGAACTTTGACATTTCTTTGGCTGAAACAAAAAGGAAATTAAATCTTAATGAACTCGAGAAACTTAGGATGGAGACTTATGAAAAGTCAAGGATCAATAAATCTAAAGTTAAAGCCTACCAATCTAGGAATCTCAAAGTCAAACACTTTGAACTGGGAAAATTTTTTCCTTTGAATAGCTCAAAACTTCATCTACACCCAGGAAAGCTAAGGTCCAGATGGTCTGGTCCATACCTAGTGCATCATGTGTACCCTCATGGGGCAATAGAGATTCAGGATCCCACAAGTGGTCATCTCTTCAACGTCAATGGTCATAGGTTAAAACCATTCATTGAATCATTCAATAAACAAGAAACCAAGGAGGAGATAACTGAGCCGACATATGAACCAGAGAAAAATTGATAGATTTAGGGTACAAGTCGGGCTAACGACGTTAAACAAAAGCGATGCACGAGAGGCAACCTGTGGTTTTCATGTTTCCAATCCCTGGGAATCATCTTTTGTTTCCTTCTGCTTAATTTTGTTACTTTTTTTTTATATATAAATTGTTGACCTGTTATTCTTTTATGAGTAAGGATGGGTATGAAAAAGGAGCACCATATTCATCTGTGTCACGCGGTGTGATCCCTGAGTAGTACCTTTCCCAGAAATTTAAAGAAGACAATGTATCATCAGTTTATTTTATTTATGTTTTTGTAGGTTTAAAAAAATTAGACTCTTGACCTGTTCTTCTTTTATGAGTATGGATGGGTATGAAAGGGGAGCACTGTATTCATCCGTGTCACGCGGTGTGATCCCTGAGTAATACCTTACCCAGAAATTTAAAAGAAGACAATGTATCATTAGTTTTATTTTAAAAATAACATGAAAATGATGGTACTTGGAATTAAATAAATCATTCTGTTGTTTGTTTTGTCTGCTTTGTCCTTCTTTTTATGGTTCATGAACTATTTTGGGTGATACATGTTTAATCAAGGAGGTGCCTACATCCCCAAAGATATCAAAGGAGTAATTTGGAGCATCATGAACCTCAAAAACCAGGTGAATTTGTTCCATGCTTATCATTCTTAATTTCATCTTTGAACTCCTCTCCTACCCACTTCTAACTTTTCTTTTCTTTAAACACTGGGGACAATGTCATTCTAAGATGGGGGGAGATAAAACATGATATTTTAAAAAAAAACTTGCACGAAAAGAAAAATTCCATTAACCATAAACATGATAAACACATTGAAAACTCTTAAATTGGATATCAAATAAATTTTTCATGCCTTGATTCTGATTTTAATGCAAGTTTAAGTTCATGAGCATAGTTTTTGGAAAGTGCGGTTGTCCGATGTGATTTTTCAATGTTTACAATTTCATCCTCTTAATAAAAATGCCACAATGCACGTCTACTGGATCATGGGTGTAAATTTGAGTTCTCGGGTCCCTTTCATTATAGCATAGGGTTCTGGGGTCACTTTTAGTTTAATTTGAGTATCCAAAAAAAAACAAAAAACAAAAAAAAATGACCACATAGAGCAATGTTTTGTCCAAATGCGTGGCGTCCGGCACTTGGGGATCGTGACTCCATAGTTGTCTTGCCCAGAGTTAGGCGTTATATCTCTATTGTAGAGCATGAAATTGACAATATGTGTGGCATCCGACACTTGGGGATCGTGACTCCATAGTTGTCTTGCCCAGAGTTAGTCTTTTCATATCTATTGAGGTTTAAAAAATCAAAAACAAGATGGATACTCATATTAAGGTTTAATGTGATTCCAACCTAGCGCTTCCATTTTTTCCCCTTGAACAATAAAATGGGCCCCATATCTTTTATGATGCACAACACTTTATCATGCTTAATTAGAATTGGATGAAATGTGGCAATGAATTTGAACAAAGGAATAGGCTTGGGCCTGGGATATGCTTATAGACCTATCTTGTTTTAAATGATTTTGATGGGTTCCATAATTTTTTTGGTATGAGATATTTTGAGTGAGCAATGTGTATTTAAATGTTTTTGGAAAAGGGGATTTCAATTTCATATTTGTAATTTATTTTTCTCGGGACTACCAAAACTCAAGTTGGGGGGTGTGATTAGTCACTGAAAGTGGCTAATATTCATTGTTAAGTTCTTAATATTAATGTGTTTAAAAGTTCATAAACATCAATCTTATTCCAATTCAGAAATTGAACTTTATTTCCCATCATTGTGCAATTCATGCTTAAAATGTCAATTTGGGCTCACTCAATAATTTGCCTGTGGAAATTACAATATTCATCATTTTAATTTGAAATTTTGGTATATGATTGATAAATTTGTTTGTAACATTTTATCTTTTAGGTCCGATGGATTAATCCCAAAGGAAGATGGAGAATTTTGCGCCTGAAGGAAGAAACATGCTGGAAAAAGCATAATGGGCATAAGGCCCATCAAACAAATGTGGGGCCCAGAAACCAAGCCCAATGAAGCTCAAATTTATACAGTAGAAAGATAAAAATATTATTATCATTTTATTCAACTGTGGCCAGAGCTAATTCTGAATTTATCATGATGATAAATGGATCTGAAGTTGAGATTTTAATGGTGGACATGACATTAATGCTCATAAATCTGTCCCACCATGTCGACTATAACATCAAAACGGCTGAGGGAAATTTCCTGAAATATTTACATCTCATATAGCACACATTAACGAAGACATTTCTCTTCTACAACTCCTCTGGATTCGGCCTCCTTCAATTTCGAATTCACACGTCAATATGGTGGACGAATCTAGACAGTTTTCCGGGTCAAATTCAAAACATCAATTTCCTTTTGATTATTCACCCTCCATTTGACTCTATTAATTGTTGGGGGGTGAATTAATTGTTGGGGGATGTACCTAAGGCTCCTAATATGCCTATATAAGGAGCTATTGGTGAAGGGAAGGGGGTGGATATTTTTTTTCATATCATCTTGGATGCTTTGTTCAATTGTAATATTATGCTGCATTTTTGTTGCCTCAATTTTGTCTTTCACATGTAAGTTGTTCAATTCACATTAGTTTCTTAATAAAAGTTATTATTATACTCTTATTATGTTGTTCTTAATATCACTTTTATACCGTTGGATCAAGGTGTGAATTTATTCACACCAACCCTTGTGAAATTATTCACACAACGGTGGAGTGATCATTTTATTTTTGTGGTTTTCTTTACTTCTCCATTCCCTCCCTCATGAGTCTACTTTCCACTTCCATTGAAACCATGGGATCAATGGAGGGCTAACCCACTTATGGGTTGATCCAAGGGAGTAGCAAGAGGCTGGATTGGATGTTATTTAATACCTAATTAATGTATAATCACTTCTTTAATTGGGATTTTTATTTGATGATTCTTAAACTTCATCGTCCATGTTGAATTTAAGTCCACACACATCAAGTACTAATACAATCCTTTACCATGAAGTGCTCATAACTTTGATCCTTCAAGTGTATAGGTGATTAGTATTAGAAGATGTAGGAATTAAACCAGTAAGTGATGATGTTGTTTTATCTCCTTAAATGAACCCATCTCAAATTTAAGAAATTGAAATCATTAAAAAGAAAATACATCCAATCCACCCCGAGCGATAACCTAGGATCAACTCATTCTTTTAAATTGAATCCACTTAAATCTATTATATATCTTTAAAACCAATCCAAAATCAATCCAGGTTGGCCACTTCATAGCCAAAAATCCACCCCTTAGGTTGTGTATCTTAGGTATCTTCTTAGGTCTCTGTGGAATCGACAACCCATGCTACACTACAAGGACCGTTCTACCCTTCTTCTCTTGGGTAAATTTGGGCGTGAACCAGGACCCGTGCTGTGACTACCCCAATCCCGCCTTCCATAGGCCAGGGGCTGCTGACTAGCACTAAGGCATAAATCTCGATAAAAAGGGGAATGCATTTATTTTATTGATTAAACAGACAACACAGAGAAAAAATGCAGAAGTAATCACTTAGTAAAACTGGGTACAACAGTAAGTGCGGAAATGTAAGTGGGATAGAATACAAACCCAAACTGAAAGTAAATACAAATGGAAATAAAGTACACCAACTAATAGTAAAGTAGCAACGTCGAGCCGTCCACTGGAAGTCCCACCTGAAGGGTGGGTACAGATAGCCTCCTCAGCTCTTCGGGTCTAGCCGTCCACTCCATGTACGTCCCACCCAGTGGTCCACCTCCAGGTACCGACTTGATCCACAATCCTCAACCACGATCAGCACTGCCTGTCGTCTGCATCCAACACAACGTAGTGCGGGCATAGCCTATGCAGGTGTGAGTATACGGTACTCAGTAGGGACCCCGAGACCCTCAAAGGTCTCCCAAAATCTACAAAGGATAATCCACAAGGGAAAGATACAATCACAATGTAACATCCAACACTACTTAGGTATATGACCATACATATACCTAAGTCATCAATTCCGGTTCGGCTCCATCATCCGAGCCCATGTTCGATCACATCCACACAGGATAGTACAACCCAATCCACAAAAGAAATCACAAACCAATCCACATAGGAAAGCAAGTCAATTATATCAAAGAAAATGATTGAAAGTCCAGACTCATCTCACATAGGTATATTTCATAGTAAGGTGATAGAGATGATCAGATGTATCCATTGATTCATCTAAACTGGGATCCATGTAGTATACTAAACCAGCTAAGCTGTCAGACCCACGTAGGATACATGACCAGCTACACTTCCAGACCCACGTAGGATACAAGAACAGTAGTCATCGCATCCGAACCCATGGAAGATTTCAGTATGGTCATCATCACTGCCGAACCCATGAAGGATTTCAGTGAAGTCGTCTTTGCTGCCGAACCCACGAAGGATTTTAGTTTAGTCGTCTTCGTCGTTGCAGTCACAACCAACTTTAGGGTTCCCGCACACAACACGCTCATTTATAGAAGGGTCCACTCCCTAAGCCAAGGGGGTCAATACATCAACTAGCACGTAGTCCGGATTTGATGTATCCCAATGTTTTTTCTTAATAAAGGGAACTCAACGAGACAGACGACACGTCAATCGGACGCCCGGTCTAAGAGTTATTGGATTTTTTATTTTAGGGGCTCGGTTGGTTTTTAGGTCAAATCCAACCTGACTGCACTCCAACTATGACGAAACCTCGAGCGGAGTATGATAAAAGATCTATCTAACTAAGAGGAATCCAACAAAGTTGACGACACATGAATCAGATGTCCGGAGCTCAAGTTATAAGCGTTTCCGCTCCAAGTGCCCGGTTGGTTTCGTGTTCGAACCAACCTGGCCATACTCAATGTTCTCCGAAACCTTGACTGTAATATACTGAAATGACAGCCTCGATCTAAGTATTGCATCGCAATAGACGGTGCATCGATCAGAGGTCTGTAGCCCATATTACGGGCATTAAATTGAACTGTCCGCATTTTAGGGGGTTTTGGGCCCGGATCGACCCGGCCCAAGACCCCCTGGGTCGGCCCAAACCGGGTCGACCCGACCCGGGATCGGGTCCGGCCCAATAGGGCGCGGCCCGACCCGGCCCGCGCGGCCTAGCCTGGGTGGCCGGTTGGCCTGGCATGGGCAAGGCCCGCATGGCCAGCTCTACGCTGGCCCAGCTGTCGCAGAAGGGGGGGGGGGGCATGCTGCCCCCCCTGATTGAAACGGCGGCCCCCATGTGGGGCCGCTACTTTTTCCAGCCGGGGGTTACGGCCCTCAGTTTCGGATCTGGCCGGCTGTAATATCCGGCTAGGGTGTCGCCGCTATAGGACCCCGCGGTCCCGCTCCTCCAAGGCGCCGGCGACCGACAGTTCCGGCCGCCCCTCCCTGCTCTGCTGCAGCCAAAGGCTGCTGCCTTGGTCCAACCGACGCAGCGCGACAGCACCCCGCCCCTCCGCCGCGATCCCGCTCCGGCCACAGTATCTTCGTGGTTCTCTATCACGGCGTGATGGCGTCGCGCCCCCTTCGCTGTGGCCCGACCTGTCCACAGGTTCGTTCAGCCTCAACAGCGCGGCGCGATGGTGCCGCGCTTCTTCGCCGTGATTCTCCATGTTCCCATGCGGTGTCATTACACTGCACTGCCTTTGTTAGTGCCACAACAAGAACAACAACAATGTGGGAGGAGGGTCGGCCATGTTCATGCGTTCTGACCTCCTCCTGTTATAACGATAACAGGCAGCCCAAAAAAAGAATAAATATCCTTGACAAGCGAGTGGAAATTTAATCCACAATATTTGAACTCAAACCACTACCTCGATGAAGTCGTCGAATGATGATCGTCACGGGGAAAGGACATCGCATAAGACGGCGTTGCGAAAGATAGTGTGGCGGATCGAGGCTCTTTAAGCGCTGTCGGTGTTCTCCCGATGAAGAAAGCAGTGCGTCGTCATTCTCCAAAAAAGGCATCTCTCACCGGCTACGAAGAGGAGAGAAGACGGAACGACTGTCTTCTTTTGCAGTGACAGCATTCTTCATCGGGGTCTTGATGTTCTTCATGTTCTTCAATGTGGAAGAC
Organism: Viscum album; assembly: GCA_963277665.1. NCBI lineage: Eukaryota > Viridiplantae > Streptophyta > Magnoliopsida > Santalales > Viscaceae > Viscum > Viscum album. The sequence continues at coordinate 1,250,845,074 of OY728157.1, read as the reverse complement.
GATGTCAATACTTTTCGAATTCTCTCCCCAGTCTCCACACAACAAACAACCCCAAAAAACAAAATAAGCTACACTTTATTTGATTTTAATCTTTTCCAAACCATTCAAAATTCAAAAGTTGAATTCACCACATTAATTAAATCTTGGGTTCTCAAAATTAATGTGTGTAAGTTGGAATCATTAAAAGAGAGAGAGAAGCTCATAAACTTATGGGGGATTCCCAAAATTAAACAGGGGGTTTAAGGGATTTGAAGGGGGGATCATGTGGGCCCCACCTCACTATTAACCTCACATGGGTCGTTAGTTCGACCCAACCTCCATCATTAAGACTTAACCACTTAAAAGAAATTAAATTAGTAGCACAATTTTATTTCTCTATAGTGTTAATCCACAAAATTAAACAACTCTTCCCGTGAAAACGCAACTCTAGAAGAGGTCTTCTTAAGCAAAATCTGGCATTGTGGTTTCAATGGTGCCCTCAGATTTCGATTCTGAGCACCAGTTCGACAGTTAGGAAAAACCCACTCATTCGTTCACTGAACGTACCCGAGATAAACTTCAGAAAATTGATTCTGGGCACACCGGGCCTCAGAATCAGGTGTTGTTAGAAATTTCATACTCGTAAAATCCGAAAGAAATTAAGAAAAAATTTACCTTGAAATTTACGGGTCTTTACATTAATCCCACCACAGGGCTTTACGTCCTCGTAAATATACATCACAATCTAGGGGAACAAAAGGGGGTACTGAGCATGCATCTGTGCCTCCCACTCCCTAGTGCTCTCTTGGAGGTTCCCGTGCTGCCACCTGATGCGCACTAGAGGAATCGACCACCCACATAGGACCCACTCCTGTCGATTCTCGATCTCCACTGGGACCTCCCCAAAAGTTTCCCATCATCAGGGTCTAACTCCCCATGGTCAATGGTATTCATTGTGTCGTGCACATATCTCCTCAGCTGAGACACGTGGAAGTTGTCGTACACCTGGTGCAACTAAGGTGGATGGTTCAAGCAGTAAACCACCACACATACCCCATTGAGGATCTAGAAGGGTCCGATGCAGAATAGAGAAAACTTGCCACCCCGGCCAAAACTCCATAATCCAAGTCGAGGCGAGACCCGTAGTAAAACGTGGTCACCATCCTCGAAGTCTAGTGGTCTCTGCCTCATGTCAGCACAAGACTTTTGTCGGCTCTGAGCTGTCCTCCCCCTCTCCTGGATGACTTCTACCTTCTCTGGTCCTACAAGAGCTGCTAAGATTTCAACTTGCCGATAAGATAAATCTGGTATCATCCCCAGGATTAACCATGTTTTATTCCTAATACAGTCAATCCCGACATGGATGATACTAATCCATACCAAGGATGTATTCGTAAGGCCTCCACGCTACTACCAAGAGATCCAACCATTACTCTCGCCTCCAAGGGTTGAGTCACACTGTCGGCATCAGTGTGTGGTCACTGGGTCTCCTCCAGTAGATATCTCAGAAGTGAGGGTCAAGTCAACGGGTTTTAAGCCAGAACCTCTTAGTTACAACATAAAGAGAGTACAAGAAAGTAAACGCCACAAAGAAGGTGTCTTTTATTACTGCAGCTCAAAGTACAAAGACACATACAACCACAAAATCAACAAAAAGAAAGCTATAAGCACCAATAACAAGGTCTCCATGCCTGGAACTAGTTCCTCTCTTGTCTGCCAGCTTCTGGAGCTCCATAGTCAAATGCCTCAGCAGCCGGAAGCTGAGCTCTCCCATGTCCACCTATTCCCTGCGGTTGGGGTGGACCTCCTGGTGGTGGTGGTGGAAACACATCGAAGCATCTTCCACCTCCACCTGCACGTCCAGCTCCCCTGCCTCGGACTCCGGCTCTTTGCGATCCACCTCGATCGAACCTCTGCCTCTTCCTATGAGGTCCCTCATTTATCCGCTGGTCATCTGTATGGCGGGTCTGACAGTCACGTGCCATGTGACCAACCCCGCCGTAGGAGTAACACTATCCGCTCCTGGTAAGTTGTTCTCCACCCCGGGTGCCTCGTACACTTGATCATGTGTCATGAGGTCGATCACCTATAGGTATGTTCCTCTTGTACCTCTGCGTCATCTGTCTACTATCTGCTGCAGAATATCCTACCGCATGCCGGCTAGTGGTGGGTCCTGCTGCTATAGACTGCTCAGCAAGGAAACTCTCCACTAAAATGGCTCGCTCCAACACCCCTTTCTGCGTCGAGATGCTGTGAGAAACAACTGAAGCTCTAATCTCTCGCCTGAGCCCCTACTCGATGGTTCGGGCCTGAAAAATGGGTCCCATACCATATCTGTAGAGTAACGTGAGAGATCGTTGAACCTCGCTGAATACTTCTTCACTGTAATGTTGCCCTGCAGCAGCTGTAGTAGCTCTTGTATGTGAACCGCTCGAAGGTTGGATGGTACAGAATCCGCCCAGAAAAGGCTCTCAAAGTCTTCCCACATAATGGATGACTCGCCGTGCACCAGAAGTATCAATCTCCACCATCTTCCTGCTACCACGTGTAGGAGGCTTGCTGCAAAGATCACCATGAGGTCAGCTAGTGTCCCCACTAACATGAAAACTCGTACAACAGCCTCCAACCAATCCTAGGCTGCCTGAGGGTCTGTCTCCCCACGGAACCTGGGTGGTCTCTGATGCTGAAACTCGTGAAGTGCACAAAGGCAACATGCACTCTCAACGGCTGGGGCTGGTGGCATCGGTGGCTCAACAGGTAGTGGTACCGCTGGTGCCTCCGCTGAAAAAGGGCCCTGCACTAAGGCCTCGTCCCTCGGTGGGATGTCGACTCGCACAAAGCTCAGAACCCTAGCTGGCTGACTTTGTGGGGCCACCTTGAAAAGAATCAGGTGCACCACGGTCAAAATAGTATACCTAGTGAGCTGACACAAATTAATCACAAGGTAAACTTTTGAAACAGACAATCAATCAGTGTTTTCATGCACTAAGTCAGAAATCAGAAATTAGGGTCCAGGTGTACGGATACGTCGGCCACCGCACCAACACTGGAATCCCTAGACTGATAACCACACTCAATACCCTTAACACTATTGCTTCACAATGATGAAAGATCAGAGTCCTGAGTCTTTCGGTAGAACTGAACCACCCTCTGATACCAATTTTTCATGACCCGTCCTTGGGACCCGTGTCGTGACCACCCCAAGCCGGCCTCCCATAGGCCAGGGGCTTTCGACTAGAATCAAGGTGTAAATCCCAACAAAAAGGGGAAGAAATTTCCTTTATTATGTAAACAAACACCACAGAGCAATCAAGAAGAAGTAATCACAAAGTAAAACTGGGTACAGTAGAAAGTGCGGAAAAGTTATTGGGCCATAATACAAACCCAAAACTGAAAGTAAATACAACTGGAAAGAAAGTACTGAAACTGATAGTAAAGCAGCAACGTCGAGCCGTCCAAAGTAATTCCCACCTGAAGGGTGGGTACATATATCCTCCTCAGCTCCTCGGGTCCATCCATCCACTCAGTGTACGTCCCGCCCAGTGGTCCACCTCCAGGTACTGACTTGCTCCACAAGCCTCAACCACGATTCGTGTTGTCTGTCGTCTGTATCAACACAACGTAGTGCGGGCATATCCCATGAAGGGGTGAGAATATTCTACTTAGTAGGCACCTCGAGACCCCCGAAGGTCTCACAGAATTCACAAAGGATAGTCCACAAGGAAAAGATACAATCACAATGTAACATCCAACGCTACTTAGGTATATGCCCATACATATACCTAAGTCATCAATTCTAGTTCGGATCCAAAATCCATGCCCAAGTTCGATCACGTCCACACAGGATATTACAACCCAATCCACACAAGAAAGCACAAACCAATCCACATAAGAAAGCAAGTCAATGATATCGAAGATAATGATTGAAAGTCAAGACTCAGCTTACACAGGTATACTTATTCATATGGTGATAGAGATGATTAGATGTAGCCACTGATTCATCTAAGCTGTGACCCACATAGGATACTAAACCAGCTAAGCTGTCAGACCCACATAGGATAGAAGACCAGCAACTTTTCCAGACCCACGTAGGATACAAAAACAGAGTCAAACACTACCGGACCCACGTAGGATACAAGAATAGTAGTATTGCCAGACCCACGTAGGATACAAGAATAGTAGTCATCGTCGCCGAACCCACGGAGGATTTCAGTATGGTCTTCATTGCTACTGAACCACGGAGGATTTTAGTGTATATGTCATTGCTGCCGAACCCAGTGACGATTTCAGTGCAGTCGTCTTCGTCGTCACAGTCGCAGCCAACTCTAGGGTTCCCGCACACAACATACTCATTTCTGGGAGAGACCACTCCACGAGCCAAGGGGGTCGATACATCAACTGGCACGTAGCCCGGAGTTGATGTATCCCAATGTTTCGTCTTGAAAAAGGGAACTCAATGGGACAGATGAAATGTCAATCGGACGCCCAGTCTGAGAGTTATTGGCTTTTTTGTTCCAGGGGCACGGTTGGTTTTTAATTCAAAACCAACCGGACCGTACTCCAACCACGTCAAAACATCAAGCGTAGTAAACCAAAAGGTCCTTCTGACTATGAGGAATCCAATAATGTCGACGACACATCAATCAGATGTCCATGCTGATGTTATAAGTGTTTCCACCCCGAGGGCCCGGTTGGTTTTGTGTTCGAACCAACCCGGCCATACCCTATGTTTTCAGAAACCTTGAGTGTAATATACTGAAACGACCTTCTCGATCCAAGGATCGTATCGCAACAAACGGTGCGTCGATCGAAGTTTTTTTAGCCCATGTTACGCGCATTTAATCGAACTGTCTGGATTTTAGGGGGTTTTGGGCCCGAAATGGCCCGACCCAAAACCCCCTGGGTAGGCCCAAACCGGTTCGACCCGACCCGGTTATGGGACCAGCCCGGCCCGGGGGGCGCGAACCGGCCTAGACCATACAGCCTGACCCAACTTGCACGTCCCGGCCTGGCTTGCGTGGCCCGACCTGGCCTGGGTGGCCGGTTGGCCTGGCGCGGGCGCGGCCCACATGGCCAGCTCGATGCTGGCTGAGCTGTCGCGGAAGGGGGGGGGGAACGCTACCTCCCTAATTGAAATGGAGTCCCCCATGTGGGGCCACTCCTTTTTCCAGCCGGGGGTTACGACCCGCGGTTTTGGATCTGGCCCACCGTAACGGCCGGCGAGGGTGTCGCCACCGCGAGACCCCGCTGTCCCGCTCCTCCGAGGCGCCAGCGGTTCCGGCCGCTAATACCTGCTCCACTGTGGCCAAATGCTACGGCTTTGGTCCTACTGGGGTGGCACGACAGCGCCGCACCCCTCCGTCGCGGCCCCGCTTCGGCCGCGGCATTTTTGTGGTTCTCTGGGGCGGCGCGACGACGCCGCGCCCCCTTCAGTGCGGCCCGACCTAGCAGCGAGTTCGTTCGGCCTCAAGGGCGCGGCGCGATGGCGCCGCACTTCTTCACCGTGATTCCCCATATTCCCGCATGGTGTCCTTGCACCGCGCTGCCTTTGTTCGTGCTGCAACAAGAATAACAACAAAGTGGGAGGAGGGTCGGCCGTGTTCGTGCAGTCCGACCTCCTCCCGTTATAATGATAACAGGCATCCCAAAAAAAGAATAAATATCCTCGAAAAGAGAGAAATTATTCCTTAATATATGAACTTAAACCCCTACCTCGATGAAGTTGTCGAACGAGGATCTTCATGGGGAAAGGATGTCGTGGAAGACGGTACTGCGGAAGACGGCGTTGTGGATTGAGGCTCCGTAAGCGTCGTCGGTGTTTTCCCGACAAAGAAAGTGGCGCATCATCGTTCTCGGGAAAAGGCGTCTCTCACTAGATGCAGAGAGGAGAGATGAAGGCACAACGGTCTTCCTTAGCGGTGACGACGTTCTTCATCGGGGTCCTGATGTTATTCACGTTCATCAATGTGGAAGACGATGTCAAGACATTGCGAATTCTCTCCCCAGTCTCCGCACAACGAACAACCCCCAAAAATAAAATAATCTACACATTATTTTATTATTATCTTTTCCAAACCTTTCAAAATTCAAAATTTGAATTCACCACATTTAATTAAATCTTGTGTTGCCAAAATTAATGGGTGTAAGATGGCATCATTAAAAGAGAGAGAGAAGATCATTAACTTATGGGGGGGGTTGATAACATTTAATAAGGGGTTTGGGGGATTTTAAGGGGGGTCTCGTGTGGGCCCCACCTCACTATTAACCACACATGTGTGGTTAGTTCCACCCAAACTCCATCCTTACGACTTAACCACTTAAAATAAATAAAATTAGTAGCACAATTCTATTTCTTTGTAGTGTTAATCCACAAAATTAAACAACTCTTCTCGTGCAAACACAACTCTGGAAAAGGTCTTCTTAAGCAAAAACCGACGTTGCGGTTTCAACGATGCCCAGGGATTTTGATTCCAGGCACCAGTTCAAATGTTAGGAAAAACTTGCTCATTCGTTCACTAAATGTACCCGAGCTAAAATTTGGAAAAATGATTCTGGACACACCGGGCCTCAGAATAAGGTGCTGTCAAAAATTGCGTACTCGTAAAATCCCAAAGAAAATTATGAAATAATTTCCCTTGAAATTTACAGGTCTATACATCAGAGACAAAAAATCATTTATGATATTCAGTCTGAGATATTTCCTGAAGATGTGGTCAGAACACATGATCTAGATAAGTTAAAGTATGATCACAAAATTAGTTTTGTGGAAGAAATAATGAAAACAGAATCTTCACTAGTTTCATCTATTCAATCGATTATGATTGAATATGTGGCCAGTATAGTTTCTGAAAGAGCACCTTCTATGGTTACACAAGCTGATATAGTCACCATGGATGACATAGAATCTTTAAAGGGTGAAATGAAAGAGCTTTTGAGTGCTTATTTTTCCGAGTTAAAGTACTGATTTGTTGAAGAGAGGAGAAATTGGGAAAAGTCTTTCAAGCTCTCTCTTGGTTGTAATTTTTCAACCTTTGTGGAAGAGATAGTGGATGAAGTTACAGCTTTCTAGAATCAAGTATTTAGACTAGATGAGAATGTTCAAATTCTAAAGCAATCATTTATTTCTCTGGAATCCCATATGAGTTCTAAATCCCAAGCAAACAAAGACCGAGCTTATGAAAAAAGTGTTGTGAGCCAAATGGTATCAGTCTTTGAGGGATTTAAAAACTCCATGAAATATCTTGTTAGCACCAAGGATTCTAAAGTGAAAAATATTATCAGTGGGTTGACCAAAAACTGCATGGAAATTGTAACCTTCTCTCTTGGTTCTCTTGCTTCGAGACCTCTAGTGGATTTGGATCAGATTAGAGCTTTTATGAAGGAGGAGCTTGGTTTAGCATCAACCAGTTGCTCTGTGGAATCATCTGATCTGACCATAGTGTTGACTTCTACTAGATATACCACTCTAGATATCATGAATATTTTTCAAGACTATATGAGAGAATATTTTTCTTCTCATAAAGAGGAGAAATACAAGGTAGAATATTTTTTCCAAAGGTTTTACAACAAGAATCAACTCTATAGTCATTTCAAGCTGATGTTAGAAAACATGAAGCTACCTCCATCCAATCAAGCCTTCAGAGAACAAGTCACCTAGCTCAGAGAATTGACACCTTCACTAGAAATATTCATGGAGAACGAGGAGGATTTCATTTCTTCAATGGAAAGAGGAGGAAGAATCATCAGGGATTTCAAAAATCTCTTGTTGCCTTTCTTGCATGTTGATGCAAGGACAGTGCTTATACCTCCATCTTTACCTACCTCTACCTATATTAATTCTCCTGTTCAGATGACTCCAGCCCAAGATATCTGAAGCCTTACTCCTTTGAACACTGAGAGAACTACACAGTACATGCCATGAACCGTTTCATTAGCTCAAACTCATCTGATAATTTTTGGTGTTCCTAATCCTCCACCTGAATCCACCACACCTGAATCCTCTTCTGATCCCAAGGGTAAATCTCATTCTGAGGATGTGGATTGATCAGTGGATATGATTTTTTTATAAGAATCACCTGTATTTACTTTTGTTTCATTTATGTATTACTATGTATCTGTTTTCGAGACGGAATATATATGATCTTAATTTCCTTTACTCATTGTTGCATATCTTCTCCTATATTTAATTTTTGTCCCACTTTTTGCTAATCACAAAGGGGGAGAAATACTAACTATGGGAAAAATATCTAGGAGAGATATAATTTCATTTATGATAAAGGGGAATTCATTCTATCTTTTGTGAGTTTAATTAATATTCATTTCCCTCTAGTACAATTATTTTATATTTTACCATTGATATAAGTATTTTATAATATATTTTTTTCTCTGATAAAATTGTATTTAATGTGATATCCTCTGATACATTCATGATTATTTATGGGATTATAATATCATAAGTTGTGATTATCAAAATGGGGGAGATTGTTGACCTCACCTGTTTTTATAATCCCAATTATGCTTTCACATACATTGATAATCCCAATCAATGTTTATCTATATATTAATTATTTCAATCTATGACATTCTATTATCAAGCTAATAATAATATTCAAATAATCATTGAATTATTATAATCAATGTTTATCTATGTTTATATGGATTTTGAAATAATTTTAACTCAATCGGCATATCTGTTGCATAGAACAGATATGTGGTAAGTCCACTAGTATGCACATAGCTACTCATACAGACAAAAAGATATCTACTCGTACTTAGTCTACCAATATAAATAGTAACCGATAAGCAAAGTTCACCGATACACAGAGCCACAGGTATGTATATGTCTACTAGTAAACAGATGCCACTGACAAATCAAGTCCACCGATACAGACAACTACCGATAGAAGCAGAGCTACAGATATAACAAGTCTACCGATATATACTTAATCACCAGTACAGAACGAAGCTATCGATATTTACAAGCTACCGATACAAATTTTACCAATAAAGAGGCATGAATACAAATGATCCACCGATAAAAGCGAGCTATCGATAGACCAAGAGCTACCGATAGAAGGAGTCACTGGTACATAGAGCTACTGATACACAGTGTAACATCTAACGATACAAGGAGATACTGGTACACGGACAAAGAGATACCTATAGGATCTCACTGCTATACAAAGTCCACCGTTATATATCTACCAACAGAAAGCTACTGATGAAAGACTTACCAGTCATAGATTCATAAACTCTACTGTTGACAACATTATTTATTTATTAAGCAACGATATTATTTGATGATTTTAATGAAATTACATTTATTTAATGATAATTGTGGGCATGTTAGGGAACCATACCTGTTACACATAAAAGGTACTAATTCCCATTTATGGTGATAAAATATATAAAAGGAAGGACAAATATTGAGAAAAACAACAACAAGATGTTGAGTGAAGTGTGCTAAATAAATGCTGAAGAGTGCGGAATAGTGGTGAAAACACACAGAAAACAAAGGCTTCATCCATACTCGAAGAACACTGGACATTCAAGAAGAAATTCATTCAAGAAGAGTACACAAGTAGAAATTCATTCAAGGAATGAAGAACTAAAATGAGCTCTTCATACATTCAAGATGATCAAAAACGAACTTGAAGAAAACGACCCTCTGTTTTTCAGTCAAAAACCAGAGAAGGACTCAGAACAGTTCCTGATCAATCATAGTCTTACAGAGCTGCACTTCAAATCACTAGAGATTTCTAAAAATCATATCTACACCCTAAGTGATTCTTTTATTTACATTTTGAGTAGTTAGTATACACTGTATATTTTATACACACACTATCTCTTTTTCCAAACATGAGGATTTCTAAATCCTCACACAGACCATCTACAACTCTTCTATTTCCCACATATTGTGGTAGAGGTCAAGTAAGACGTGGAAAACCAGTGTGATGTTGTTTTGTTTTCCAAAATAAAACTATGGTAGATGTCTTAGTACATGAACATTCTTTGCACTTTTGTTTACCCCGATCTAGGGTGTGGATCAAATTTATATTCCTTTTTTGAGGGGACTAAGTCTCGGCTTGAGACTAAACCTCTTAGGTTAAAAATGAGGTGCTTACTTGTAACACCCTGAGATTTTAAGAAAAATATTCTTTTAATTTCATTGATGTCTTGTGTTGTAAGCTACAACAAGATAGCCTTACACTATACGCAACACCGTATGATCTTGTCGTATACACAACACTATTCTTGGATCATGTTACACACAAATTTGATAATAGTTATTCTACGAAACATTGAGTGTATATATATATATATATATTAAATGTATAAATGAATTATGGTTAGATTCTGTTATACCAAACAATGGAGGAGTCTTGCACAACATGGAACCCTGACTTGGCTTGCATTACACGCAATCACGGCCTTCCTCAATAGTGTGTGTTGTACGCAATACTAGGTTTCACTAAACCACGATATATTGTTATAATATTATTATGGACTAGACGTTATGAATATTATTAACTAAATTTTTAATTTGATAACATTATTATTCATCTTACACATTTTTTAGAATATGGTATGAGAACAAAATAATTTTTTCAGGTAAAATATGTATTTTTCAAAAATTAAAGTTTTCCCACCTTTTGATGACACACCCACCTTAAATCTTGTTTTTGACATGTCTATAAGTTCAATTTGTCAAAATAAAATTCTTCTCTGGAATCAGGATATAAAAATTTACTTTGGATAAATTTTTCATATTATTCTGATAACTTTCATATTTTAATGATTAGTAAAAACACGCTATATTTTAATTAAAAACATCTTTTTTCATCTCAATAATTTATATGGTTAGATTATCTTTTTAATTGGTTTTAAAGTTTAATTAGAATAAATTTTTACCATTTAATCCAATGTTGTTCACTGGAATTAAATTCACTTTAAAATTGGATATAAACAAGTATCAATCTTTTGATTGTTTTTGTTTCAAAAAAACATACTATTTATTTTGATAACGGGAATTAAATTTAAAATTAATTAGTTCCACTTATATGTTATGAATTTGGAAAAATAGACAAAAATTTTGAATTCAGAATATCAAATAATGCTAAGGCTGAATTTTTGGTATTTTTCTGAAAAAACATCAATTTTTGATGACTAGTGAAACCAATTAGTGGTAGTTAAAAAACAGACTTTTTTAATTTAAATTAAAATTTTCCACTTCTATGAATTGAATTTCAAAAATCCTGGAGACACTGTTAATATCAAGGACTAAAATGTGGTTCAATGAGATGAAAATAATTTTTTGTGAATACTAACTTTTTACTTTTATTTACCACGGTTAAAAGTAAATAGGATAATTAAGGGTAAATAAGATATTATTCTTACCCTAACACATGTACTAATTCTATCGGATAAGTGTAATTCGACCAAAAACAACCTTAGGAATAAAATATGACCATTTAGGCCCACTTGGATTAGATTAGGACATTTAATATTAATTTATTTAAAGAAGGGTTAAAATAGTCAAAATCAATGTTTAATAAGTAAATCATTTTTAATATAAAGATACACATTAGATAAATTCGACTATAAATATTCATTAGAAAGATAAAAATATTTCCTACATAATGGTATTATATTTATAATTTTTAGACATTAAATATTTTAATTTATTTATGACACAACGATAATGCAGTAATTATCTTATTAATGAAATATTGACATAATTGATGTTATAAATACCGAAATAAATTTAATTTGAGACTTTTTATGAATTTTTATTTAATTTTCAAGGTTAATATGACATGTTGGTTTTGATTTAATTATCTTTTTTTGAACTAATCCTTCTGTAATTATTTTCACAAAATTCAATTATCAAATAGTGTCATAATTGACATAAAATAGTTTTTAAAAAAAATATTATAATATTAATTGTTATTTTATTCCAAAAAATATAAGGTTCAGCCAAATGTCTTAGATACGGTTATATATATTTATAATAAACAACTTGGGGTTCGTTTGACTTGTTATAGTAACTTTATTAACCTTATAGTGTAACAAAGAAAGAAGACAAGGTAAAAGTAAAATTATTTAACTGAAGTATAAATCTAAATGATAAGGTTAAAATAGAAACCTAAACTTGTCTAAATTCCATTGGATGAGAGGATTTCGAACCATCCCAACAGTAGCTTCAAACTAAATCAATTTGTAGCTATTAAAAATCAAATATGACTTTATAATAAAATAATATTTTTAGTTTTTCCAAAGGTGCCCCTCTCCTCTCTTATAAAAGGGCACATACCCCTCTCTTCCTCACAACACTATGGGCCTTCATGCTCTGCCAAACCCTGCCAAAATATTTTCTCCACTTCCATAGAAACATCCTAGAGGTTCTGGTATTCTTCAAAGACCAATTTTAGTTCCATACGGGGAGGTCTCAAAGAGGCGCTTCAAAGAAGAGGTAATGTCCGTTACCGATTCATTCAACTCTATTTCTTCTTCCACATCATATTATTTAGTTGATTCATTATGAAGTACTAACATCAGTATAACTCATATATTGATATGTTTTTATAATTATGAAACAACCCTATTTCACCATCTATCCATCCTATGGAAAATGAAATCACCACGCGTGCATACGTACGGAATATTGTCTCCACATCGTGTTGAAATATGTTTTTCCACCAACACCTTACATGGATGGGTATAATGGTGTAAATAATAACTATATATGGTTATTATAACATCATAATGATTATCATATATTATACCATCCACTCCAATTCTATTCAATAATTATGGGAACGATATCATCGCTCGTGCGTAGGTACGGACTACCATCTCCACGACGCGATGAGATTCATTCTCCATTTTAACCATACATGAATGATCATAAAGTTTATATAATGAATAATAAAGAAATATATGAAATAATAATTATACTGGATCTATGTATATATATATATATACGTATGTCATCTATTTAGTTTCATTCAATTCAATAAGGAAACAAAAACAGCATTCATGCGTACGTACGGCCTACCGTCTCCATGAACGGTGTATTTCATTCCTTTTATCGATCTATAATATATATATGCATATGATGAATATATATTATATATAAATCTTGTATTAAATTCTGGAATTATGTAAACCCGGATATAAGTAATAATATAAAGAACGACAAGTCGAAACACATACAATAAATAAAATGATTTTACCCAAAACGCTGCTTTATCATGGAATTTACAAAAGAACGGGTAATATAAAGTCATAATTGAAACATATAGGATATCATAACAATGAATATGATTCTGTAATAAGTCAATGACATTATTTAAATCACTATACAGGAGGTTCAGATATGTACGAAGCATATCAGACCTAAGGTAAGGGATTATTTTTCAAATCTAATTTTTATCTGAGATTTCTTATTCGTAAGTATTTACTAGGGTTATTGCTATCATATATGTCTATGTTTTATAAAAGTGTATTAATGTAGGTTTAAAGTCATTTCTACACATTTTGAGATTTACCCCATGTAAGGAATCTTTATTTTATTTACCCTACAAGGTACTTTTTGACTTTTCTGAAAAATATACGAGAAGAATGTTTTTTAACGTATATTGCATGAATGGATATTTACGGTTTTATAAAGACTTATTTTCATTAAGGTTCCTCAAAAATATTTCATGAATATTTTTTAAAAAATCATTTTCTTTTAAAATTGCATTACATTTTGTGAAAGGAAAATGATTTTGATGAGAAAAGGATATTTTCCTCAAGAATTCATTTCAAGTGTTTTATCAAAACCATTTTCATCTAAGATGACATTATTTCATATGTGTATGATTCAAGTATCATGTATCTATGATTTTTGTGGTTTCGATTTTCTTATTATGAAATGATATCGATTTATTTTATATGGATTATTTAATTATGGGATGATGTTTATGAAACCCATTTTTTTCGTTGGGTTATTATTAATGATGTATGTTTATTTTGTGGAACAAGTAATAACGATTTCATTATGAGATGGGTGGGACCTATATCTCCCTCCAATGAATTGGGTAAAAATTTATCCCATGAGATAGACATGGCTAGAATGGTAAGTTAATATGGTTCAGTGTTACAGGACTGGAATGAAGAGTGAACTCGATTCAGAAAAGGACTTTGTCCACTAAGATGGTCTTGGTAGCAATGCCCTGGATAGTATGGAAATCATATCATGTGCTTAATGTTTGCCACAATTACATGTTTTATTCACATGCTAATTTATCATGATTATTGTTTCTTCATAATCTATGCCTTATGTACTGCCATGTTTTATGTCATTGCTCAAGATTTTGATGTTTGGATTTTATGCTCATGTTTTTTTACATTCAAATGTCTATGGATTGTTTTATGTTCTCTATTCTTACCCTTACTGAGCAATTGATCTCACCCATTTTAGGTTTTCTTTTCCCTAGGATATAAAGAAAGGTATTAGGTAAGAAAAAAAGGGGAAGAATGTTATGGGAGATGTTGAAGATCTTTTACCATGATTAGAAGATTATATTCCGAGTTTCCATAGACAGTAAACTATTATGGTCCTTGTCTGTCTGTTTTTGATATGTATTAATTATTCTGAAAAAATTATGTAATTTCCATGTACGTCAAGCTTTGTCTCTCTACATTATTTATTTTGATTTTAACTTTTATTGAAGATTCCACTATTAATTTCATTGAAATATAAAATTGTTTTGATGTTACTTTGGTAGTTAATCAAGGAAGTGTTTGTTTGTACTATAAAGAATTAGGTTAGCTTCAAAAGGTAATTAATCTTCAGATTAGATTAACTAAGAACTAATAAATCTTTTGGGAACCTAACTGACCCTTTATACTTTTACAAATTCACTACAGGTTGTCTTGTTATTCAATTTGAGGGATTTTAATAAGAATATTTTTAACAGAAATTTTATTTGGAACTCAATTCAACCCCCTCTTGAGTGTCCACTCTGACCAATAAAAATATACACACATCAATTCATATAGAGTGTGCTGTAGAATAATGGGGTTATTAGTGTAAAAGAAGAATATTTTGATTACTTTATTGATGTTCATAGAATTGAGGATCTATGTATTTTATGATTCATTTTCAAAATATATGATTATAGATCTTATGTATAATAATAAAAAGAACTAGATTTTCAAACAAATTGTGCCATAAATGACCCAATTAGTGAACAGAACTGGATCTTCTATTTATGCTCAGGTATGACAATCAATATAATAGTAGTTTTTTACTTGCTGTGAGGGTTTATGATAATCCCATGGTGATTATATATTCTCATATTATTTTTATAACAATATGGAAATAATAAAACACTACAAAGCACATTACTTGACATATAAGCATCCAGTAAATCACCTAAAAATAAATTATAGTTAAGTATAACCATAAATTTATAAAAAATATGTTATTGTAATTCATACATGAAAAACCAATCCCATATAGAGAAAAACTATACAAAAGGAAAATTATCCAAAAAAACATGACTCTATAAAAGTGGCATATCCTCTAGTCAGACTACAATCTCCCCGCACCATAAAAATTATGTAATAAAACATTTATTATAGGGTTAATTTCCATTTCATGACATGTCTCCTTGATTTATCCTTATGTATAAACTGATGATCTGAGAATGGATTGACTAAAAATCAATAGGTGAAACCCAGTGACATCCCAAAACAAATCTATTAAATAAGAAATAGTGCATATAGAATTTATAAAATCTAGCTGTTAAAAAAGCAACAACAAAATTAAAAAAATAAAAAAAAACCACCCAATGCCTATGTTATATGGGGAAACTTGAGAATGGAAATACCATCATTACTTAATGATGGATGTCTCTATTCACATATATTTATCATGAATACAAAATTCCCCATGTAGCAAAATGACACCAACATGAGGTGTTTTCATAGCCACCCATTAAAGGTGTATTTAAAACCACCCATAAAGATCTATTCAGAAAAACCTATTTATAGTGTATTCACATCCAACCGTAAAGGTGATTCCCATTCAAATTAGTATTCATCAATAAAAATTTATTTTTCACATCATACATTTGTAAATGCTAAAATCATTCCATAATTTACCTGATTGAAAAAATACAATATTTGAAATGAAACTACACTTTTACTCTGTAAACAATATTTTTTAATTAAATGGTATAATTATAAGATTATGACGTTAAAAAGTTACATAATCATGAATAAAATGAATAATTTTCATTGAGAATCATTATATATTTATAGTTCTAGAGATTTAGGCCATAACTATTACATATCAACATGAAAATTAAATGTAGACACTACTACTCAGTAACCATTTTTTCATAAAATAAAAAATATTAAAAATAAATATTTATAGTTCCATGTTTTAGAAAACATTACCTATCCTTGATCCTAACATTAACCCTATTCATCTTTAATTTATGTGGAAAAAATTTCAAAAACATGGGATGAGCATAAAAATCCCAGTAAGGGTAATAAAACAATGAAACAAAACATTAGCCCATCAATAAATACAAATAAAGGAAACCATACTATTCCATCATAACAAACCTCTCGAAATCATAAGATTTATGAATAAGACACATAAATCATAAATCATAATCGTAACTTGTGGAATTCATATGAAACATACATTGTAGATTTCATTGCTAAGTAAGTAGTTATATTTGTAATACACATCAAAGTATATTCCTTAAATATCTTAGGAGAAACATTAATGGTTACCTCCGTCATCTTACCCAATGCATTAGAGAACAATCTCAGGCTCACCAACCATAGGATTATCATGGAACCAACCATATACGTAAACCCTGCCCAATAAACATAATATATTCATAACTCATAAAACAATTATAATTCAAATAAAACATTTTCACATTGAAATAACAATATATCAGTTCAATTTATTAACATAATCAATGCTTTATAAACCATTTTCAAAACCATTTAAAACATTTAATAAAGTGTTTTTTGAATCCAAGTGTCCCATACGACATTGATGCATTTGAATGAAATTTAAATTTCAAAAAATTAATGTCCGTTTAAATAAATCCATAAATCCATTTCTAAAAAATGGACATTAATGATAAATATTTAGTATAATAAATCATTAATTCATTTAAAATGATATTTTAGTTAATGAGTTTTTAACTAAATGACAGACGCTTGAATACAAATATTTGACGAATAACATTAATAAAATAATATAATTTCATGACAATAAAGAGATTCAGGATATAATATGTCAAAGGTATGTATATAAACCATATAAATTTGAAATTTTTTCTAACAATAAATAACTCTCAATGGAATTTAAACTGAGATAGTATCCCTTGCAATGATCATATCCGTAGATTAATTGAAAATAAATGATATAATTATGTCTGAAAAATATTAATTCACCCAATATATGTAGATATTAATTGTTAAAAAATAAAAGACAATTTAAATATATAAATACCATGACATAAAAAATACGTTAAAGATTAACCGAAATAATAAAAATTGGCTTAAGAAGTTTTCGTAGTGAAAGTCGACAGCCTGATGTCATCACTTAAAAATTAAAAAAAAATAGTTGTTGAGAGATAAATGGTTGTATCATCATTTGGGAATAAAATTAATTGAAATAGGGATATTTAATAACATATCCCGACATAAAAAAGTGAAAATTAAAAGACATAACATAAAATAAGTGTTTCAAAAAGAGAAGGGAGAAATATTCCCTCACTGTTTTGGTAACATACAAAACATACACCCCATGAAATAAGGATCATAATGTGAATATGTAAGTACCAATAAATTAATGTATATTACACAATGAATTCAATCATGGTCAGTACATACACCTCAAAAAATGAAATTGTGGCAATCATAGCATGAATCTCATGGGAATAAAATGTGAGATGAAAACCCCTTACCAAGTTGTAATCAATCGACTCACAAGACCATAAGTTAATTACCACAAAATGAATCACAAAATACAATTAATATAAATACAATAATTATAATATATAACATATCGTATTAAACAATATTCCACAAGCAATAAATAAGTGGCGAACTATAGAAACTTCACAGAATTAAAAATTAGATAAGAACCCCCATACCGTGTGTCCGACGTGACTCGTTTGTTCCTTGTTCATACTAAAGAGAATAATTTCCTTTATACCTTTTTAAGAACATTTTTCTTGTTTATTATTCCTTTAATATCACTTTTTACCTCTATATAACAATTATTTAATTATTTGTGTTGATATTGGACATTTTGTTGATGTTAATAACATGATTAAAAAATGAACGTGTTATAATTAAAAATATTCCATGTGGTAAAAATTCCATTATCTCATGAGAAATATTCATTATTTAGATATTACATATATCAATTATATATTTATTTATAATATTACATGACATTGTGATATATGAAATGAAATTCACTGTTCATCGAGACGGTAAGTCGTACGTACACATGAACTCTACTTTCATTTATATTTCATAATTAACAGAATGAAAACATAATGTTAAATCGGTATATTATTATTCTAGTAGAATTTAATATATAATTTAATTATCTCTATCATTTATATGTTCTACGTTTAGCATGAACGACTCATATCACTTTTAGGGGGTGGTAGTCTGCAATTCCTCAATTGAAATTATCTCATTTACCCATTATTAAAACCATAATGTTAAGATATAAATGTTGAAAACATAAGAAAAAAAAATATAAATATAATATATATCAAATATATTTATAGTTATATCATAATTTCCACCTTTAATGGCAGTAGATGACAATTGAACAATCATCGTTTCGTGATGCTATTTTTCATCGTCCACAGAAACAGTATGTTCATTAACCATTAAATAGAGGTGTCTATCAGTGTAGTTATAATAATTCTAATAATAGAAACCTAGTATATTTATGATAATTTTTTAATAGAATAAAATAAAGAAAAGAGTTTAGGTGGATCAAGAAGTAAATAAAAGAAATGAACTTAATAGAGGATGTTTCCTTAAAATCGTGTTATTTCCATTGGTTGGAACGAAATGGTTTACATGAAAAGCCTTATGAAAATGTTATGGATTCTAGGAGGAGTGAAGATATGTAGTGTGATTAATTGAATAGAGGTTTTTTTTGAGACATGGCGCATGAGTGGTGTGATTAATGGATTAGATGTGATGAGTTTTTATAAAGTGGAGAAGGGGCTCTTTCAGGAAGTTAAAAAATATTATTTTATTATAAACTTATCTTCAGCATAAAAAGGTCCAAAAATCATTGAAGTAGAAGATATCATGATTCATTTTAGAAATAAAATCAGCCATGAAAAATTGGGCATGTTTTTTATATTGTCTTAATTTTTTTAATCTTATATATTTAATCATTCATTAACGAGGTAAACACTGCATCATCATTGTGTCATAAATGATTTTATTTAAATGATGTCTAAATATTATAAATAAAATACCATGATTTATTAAATAATTTTTTATTTATAATTAATTTTTATAGCTAATGTGATAACTTTATAACACCATGTAAAAATTGTTTAACTAAAAAATATTTGTTTATGTCATTTTTATCTTTGCTTTAAATAAATTAATATAAAGCGTCATTATCACTCTCAAGTGTCTCCATGGGGTCCCAAAATCGACAAAAGGATTCCCATGGTAAGAAATGTATCAGAAAATATTATTAGAGAACATGTTTGGATAATTTTATATTATCATAATATTAATTTTTACCATTATTTTTCTATATTTACCCTTTACCCATGGTAAATAAAATATTTACTGAATTAATATTCAAAATGTCTAAACATAAAAGATATCCTATTGAACTATTTTGAACTACTAATTCAGAATATAGATTCCATTTTTCAAAAATAAAATCAAATAAGTGGTAGAAATTAATTTAATATAAATTCTTGGTGTTAAAATAAAAACGGTGTTATTAAAAAATATTACCTATCAAAATACTGACATTAGCACATGTCAAATTTCAATGTGATGTTACATCCAATGACCAAAATAGGATTAAATGGAAAAAACTTAATATAATTAAACTTTAAAACCAATTAAAAAGATAATATATCCCTACAAATAAATTAGACTAAAAGGCAGTTTTGAATTAAAATACGGTATTTTCACTATTCATTAAAAATGAACATTATCATGAAATACCAAGATTTCATCCAAAACTAATTTTGAAGTCCCAATAAAATTGAATAATATTATTTAGTCAAATATAACATATAAAAGTGTAAAAATATATTTAAATATGGTTCACCATCAAAAGGATGTAAATAGACCATTTAAATATTGTTTGAGTGTTTATGCTTAAAATTGGATTCTTTTTTATTTTCTGCCACTAATATATATTGGATAAATTTAAAAATATGCAACAAAAAATTATAATCATATTTTAGTTTGTTCAATTCTTTCTCTCCATTACAATGGATTGGAGTTAACTACCATTTAAAATAACATTATTTTATTATTATTTTTTTCGGTATAACTCTATATTGTGTTCAGCGTAAGATTTCAATGAAACCTATTGTTGTGTATCGGGTAATTCATCAGTCATAGCATCCCCCTTTAATGAAAAATTAATATTTAATTCACTTATATTAATAATTATAAAAATTTCATATTTCTTTATTTACCTG
This sequence comes from Viscum album, assembly GCA_963277665.1. NCBI lineage: Eukaryota > Viridiplantae > Streptophyta > Magnoliopsida > Santalales > Viscaceae > Viscum > Viscum album. Next base: position 1,250,824,354 of record OY728157.1, on the reverse strand, counting down.
GGATGTTGCATCCTTCCCCCCTTTTGGGAATTACATCCTCACAATTTTAAAATTGGGCTTGTAAAATTACTTAAATGTCCATCATCGAAAAATAATAAATAAAACTACCACATTACAGGATATAAATATATTAAATAAGGTAAAATGAGACAATATGTAATATTTTTCCATGATAACATGGTTATGGAGGGGAAAACAAAACATCATGATCCGATGGATAGTGATAGAAAACAATATTATGAGAAAGTTAACCAGCCGAAAATAACCAAAATTGTCATGGGTTAGCTGATATTTGATTCCCCAGTAATAAAAGTAAAATTAAAACATTTTTGTTTCACGTTACATTTCATAGTGTTGAGGATTTTATTTAAGAGTTTAAATAAGAACATAAGGAAACATACTTACTTTTCCAGTAGACATTTATCATTTACCAGATTTCTACCACAAACTCATCCTTTCTCAAAATGATGAGTATTCAAGATGACTTGTTCACTTGAATATTTCTAATATAAACTTCTATAGAATCAAATAATCTAAAAAAGATGAACTATATATTTCCAATATATTTAGACATTAACAAAAACCAAAAAATCAAGTTCATGATCAGATAATCCCCAAAAAGGATAATGTTTTACGAAAAGAAAAACAACACTTAATCTCGAAAACTTCTCAAACAATACCCGAAGCTCAAAAAATACCATTCAATAAAAAAATATCTATAAAATTATAAAAATTAATCCAATATATGATTGAAACCTAAATCGCATGTGGATTTAATCTCATAGTCTTCCATGATAAATCATAACATTTGTCTTCAAATAACACCAATTACTTTGAATGTCTCATTATGAAAAGTAATTAAACTAATTTCATATTTAATAAGATAGTTAAATAATTTCTATCTATATCCCAAAATAAAATTATTATAGATTCATAAAATCATCTAACTAAACATAATTTTTCATACTAAGCAGGGACTTCACGTAGTCTAGTGGTAGGCGATAAATCCCTGTCGCACTTTGGTTGTGGGTTCGATTCCCACAGCTTTGTCCGATGCAATGGGTTGTCACATGGTATGTGTGTTGTCCTTTTTAAAAATCAATATAATTTTATAACATTCCAAAAAATGATCTAAATTCATTAAAAACAACCATATCATATTTTATCCCAAAGGTTGTCAAATAACTTTTATTTTTCATCCCAAATACTAATAAACTGCAATTAGCTCATATTCAAAGATTATATAAACCTAAGTGCTTCTATATAAATATATCCACAAAAGAAAAGATAATTCTTCTTTGAATAATATTTTCATACATTAGAATTCATGGTTACACAATCTAGGAAATGTTTCCAAAGTAATCCCATCATTAATACATTCAAACATATCATCATCCATAACTCTTTAATTCCTAAAATGTAGACATGTTAATCATCAAACATCTTTCCTGACCATTTATCCATGTTTTTCCATATTAATATTGTATAAATCATTCTAAAAACAAAACCATGCATAATGTCCTAAGATTCCATTAATCTCAAAACATGTGCCATGAAATAATCTATACCTTTCATTGGATAGTTTCAGTTTCCTCATATTTAATTGGAATGTCATTGGGAATTAGTAAACGTGTATTTGTATGATCCTACTAATACCTTTACCAAGTCATATTCATATGACATCTATATGTGTAGTGACTATGAAAAACACAATTAAAACATTCAATTGACCCCTCATAATTATCTTCTTTACTTTTTATGAAGTCAACTAAACACTTCATTTTTTCAAGGAAGGTTATTGGTTGATGACCTTAATTACCACATCTGAATCATCTTTCCATCACATTGATGTATTTTCCAAAATATTTTATTCCACAAACATGAGACAATTTTTTTAATGTACTTACCATTATGGTTATTACATGAAAATCCTTCAGGATTTTTTCCATGGATATACCGTGCCTTATAAAAATCACTATGGTTTAGGTGGTCAATCATTACTCTAGAGAGTTGGTTGAGAATTACCACAAGAGTTTGCAATGAAAATCCCATTTCATTCAATTACTAATTTAGAAAGCCATCACAGTTTTCTTCACATCCATTGTTACTTTGGTTCCTACTAGATCCATCCATTTAATAAAACCAAAATGGTTAGTATGAGTGTATTAGTAAAATCATCATATTATATCTTATGAGTTGGGTAAATACTAATATATACTTATTCATGTTATCTTAAACTGATTAATGTTATATAAAATAACTATGACTCTTTCTAAAACCCTATCAATTATTGTTATGTCACTTATTCTTAAAAAATACCCTAACCACTAATGTTATCTAAACCGACCTCTACTACAAACTATATGATCTCATACTTAAAGCATTACGTAATCATGAATTAAATTAATAATTCACATTGAGGATCTGTTCAGGCAAATTTTTTTACAGAATTAGGCCATAAATATTACATATCAACATGAAAATGACATGTATATACTACTACTCAATATCCATTTTTTCATAAATTTAAAAACTCTTAAAAATAAATAAGTGAAGTTACATGTTTTAGACAACATGACCTTTCCTTGTACCCATCCTTGAACCTATTCATCTTTATATACTGTGGAAGATTTCCAAAAACACGGGATGATAATAATAATCTTAGTACGGGTTATAAAATAAGGAATGACAACATTACCCTATCAATAAATACAAATAAAGGAAACCATAATTTTCAATCACAAAAAACCTCTTAAAATTTTATGATTTAAAAATAAGGAACATAAATCATAAATCATAATGGAACTTTAAGAATCCATAACAAACATACATTGTAGATTTAACAGCTAGTTAGGGAGTTATATTTGAAAAACCCATCATAGAATATTACCTAAATTTCCTAGGGGAATCATAAAGTTTCACACTACCCAATGCATTGGAGAGCTACCTCAGGCTCACCCAAACATGTTTTATCATTGAACCACCTATATAAATATACAATGTCCAATAACCATAACATATTAATAACAAATAAAACAATAATAATGTAAATAGAACATTTCCACATTGCAATCAAAATATATCATTTCAAGTTATTGACATAATCAATGCTTTATAAAACCATTTTCAAACCCATTTTAAACATTTAATAAAGAGATTTTTAAAATCAAAGTGTCTCATACCCCCATTGAATATTTGAAAAGAAATTTCAATTTCAAACCATTCATGTTCATATAATTAAATCCATAAAACTATTTTTAATACATGGACAATAATAAGAAATAATTAGAAGAATAAATCATTAAAAAATTAAAAATGATATTGTAGTTAAAGAGTTCCAAACCAAATGAGAGACTCTTTAATAAAAATATTTGACGAATAACATTAATAAAAAATAAGAATATCTTGAGAATAAAGAGATAAATGATATAATATGTAAAAGGTCACTATATACACCATATAAAACGATATTTATTTATAAAAACAATTAATTATCTATGTAATGTTAATTGAGATAATGCCCCTTGAAAAGATCATATCCTTAGATTATGGAAAAATAAATGACATAATTATGTGTGAAATATACGAATAAACCTAATAAATGTATAAATTAAGTGTAAATAAATCATAGGTCATTCACACATATTAATATCACATCATATTCATGAAGTTTAAGTTTAACCTAAATAATTGAAATTGGGATAAAATGTTTTCTTAGTGAAATTCAACAACCTAACGTCATCACATAAAAATAATGGAAATGAATTGTTGAGAGAAAACAGGTTCTATCATAAACTAGACACAAAATTTATATCAATAAGTATATTGAATAACATATAAATACATAATAATGTCGAAATAAAAATACACAACATAAATGAAGTCTTTTAAAAAGAGAATGGAGAATGATTCCCTCACAGATTTGGTAACATACAAAACATACACCCCATAAAATAAGGATCATATAATGAAAATGAAAATGAAAATAAATTAATTTATATTACACAATGAATAAAATAATGGGTAGTACATACACCACAAATAAAAATAGTTTCAAATATAGCATGAATATCACAAGAATAATAAGTCAGATGAAACCCACTTACGACGTTTTAATCAATCGAGTTGTTAGTTCAACAGTTAATAACCACCAAATGATTCATACAATGTCATTAATATAAAGGTATTATTGATAATATATATCAAATTTCAGTACATAATACACGACATGGAATAAATAAGTGGGGAGAAAAGGAAATCTCAAAGAATTAAAAGTGAGATAAGAAACCCCTTACCTCAAGTCCGACTTGACTTGTTTGTCCTTTGTTCTTCCTTAACATGAAACATAAGTAAAATTATACATGTTTGAGAAAATTTTTAAATTTTATTATTCCTTTTATATAATTTTTTCCATTTCTATAACAATTAGATAATTATTTGAGTAGATATTAGACATTTTGTTGATGTTCCAAACATGAGTCAAAAAGAAACTTATTCTAAAAAAAAATTCTAAATGTGGTAAAAATTATATTATATAAGAAATTATATACATTATTTATATATCATATATATCATAATTATCTAGTATATATGTATTTATAATATTAAATAACATTTGAAATTAATAAATTAAATGCATCGTTCATGGAGACGGTAAGTCGTACGTATGCATGAACGCTATATTCATTTCTATTTCATATTCAATGAAATAAAAACGTAATGATAAATAAGTATATTGTAATTATAGTATGATATCATAAATAATTTAATTATCTCCATCTATTATTCATTCCATGTTTGGAATGAACATGTCATATATCTTTGAGGCGGCGGTAGTCTGCATTTCCTCAAATAAAATTATCGTGATTACCAATTATTGAAACATTAATGGTATTTTATAAATATTAAATAAAGAAGAATATAAAAAATATAAATATAATAAATATCAAATATAAAATTATTTCCATAATAATGGCCTCCATGATAGGCATTAGGTGATAATTCTACAATCATCGTTTCGTGAGGCAGTAGTTCACCGTCCACAGAAACAGTATGTTATTTAACCATTAGATAAAGGTTTGTGTATGTGTAGTTCGAGTATTTCTCAAATAAAAAACCATTTATATTTATTATACTTTTTTTGTAAAATAAAGGAAAAACTTTTTAGGGGGTTGGATAAGTAAAATAAAAGAAAAGAACTTAAGAGAAGATGTTACCCTTAAATTTGGTAACTCTCTTCTGTTTGAAACAAAACGTTCACATGAAGTGTCTTATGCCTATATTAAGGTTTATAGGTGGATTAGAGGGATGTGGGGAGCTATGTTGGGTAGTTTTTGGTCTATGCAATGTGTTTTAGAGGTGTGGGTAATGGGTTAGAGGTCATGGATTTTTATAAGGGGGGATGGACTCTTTATGGATGTTTAAAAATATTTGTTTATTATAAACCTATCATCATTTTTAAAAGGTCCAAAACATTTTAGAGTAGAATAAAAGAGTACTCATGTTCGAAATAAAATCACCCCAGAAGAATTGGACAGTTTTTTGGATAGTTTTTTTAATATTTATAATCTTATTTATTTAAAACATTAAATAATGACGTAAACAATGCATCATCATTGTGTCGTAAAGAAATTTATATATTTGATTTTAAAAAATTATAAATAAAATACCAGCATGTAGGAAATAATTTTAGCATTCTATTTAATTTTATAGTCCAAGTGATAACATATATTACCAGTTGTAAATTTTTTTTACTAAAACATATTTTTTTGTAATTTAGGTCATTACATTAAATTAATTAATATAAACTGTCATTATCACTCCCAAGTGTCTCGATGGGGTCCAAAAATTTACCCAAATATGCCTTTGGTTGGAAATGTATCAAAAAATAGGATTAGAACTAATTTTAGGAAAATTTAATATTTTTACAATATTTTTTAGCCTTATTTACCAGATTTACTATTTAACCATGATAAATAAAATATTTACTGATGTAATTAGTCATAATGTCTAAAAATATAAGTTACCTATCAACACAATTTAGACCTCCTAATTCCAAATATGGAATCCAATTTTCTATATTTAAAACACATAAGTGGATGAAATTAATTTAAAATTAATTCATGCTAACAAAACCAAAAGCGTGTCTTTAGGAAATAATAATAACTATCCAAAGATTGACATTTTTTATGTCCAATATCAAAGTGAAATTACATCCAATGCTCAAAATTGGATTAAATGGTAAAAAATGATACAATTAGACATTAAAACCAATTAAAAAGATAATCTATCCTTATAAATAAATTATAATAAAAGGCAGTTTTGAATTAAAAATAAATATTTTCAATATTCAAAAAAAAGTACATTATCAACAAATAAAAAAATTTCATGAAAATTAAAATTTTATTTCATGATTATAAAAGATGAATATTATTTTTTCAAATGAAATATATAAATGTGATAAATATTAGAATAAAAAATGGTTCGCCATCAAGAGGCATCAAATCGACCCTTTTAAGAATATTAGAATATTTATGATAAATATTGGATTAATTATCATATTAATCCTATAAAATTTATTGGATAAATATATAAATATTTAAAAAAACATTTATAATCATATTGTTGTTATTTCTGTTCATTTCCTCCATTACAACGACAAGGTGTTAACTACTATTTAAAATAATATTATTTTATTATTTTATTTTTCGGTATAACTCCATTATGCATGCAACGTATGGTTTCAACGAAAATCAATGTTGTGTATCAGATACTGCATAGAACATATAATCCCTCATAAAAGGAAAATTAATATTTAATTTAAAAATATTATTACGTACTAAAATATAATATTTCTTGATTTACCTGCCATGTTACAATAATAATTCATAACAAATTATTTCTTTTATAGATTACCATATACAATTTAGTATTCATTAATTGTAAATAAACACAACATGCAGAATTTCCATTTTCATAATAAATAGAAAGTTTTGTTATATTTTTAATGAAATTCCAAAGAACTCATACTAACCAGTATAATTTATCATCTATAAATGGATATGATGTGTGGAATTTCACTTTTAAACCATTGAATATAAATTTAGGGTTATTTATAAAATATTGGTATAATTTTTATTGAAATCACAAAAGAATCATATGTGAGGGTATCATATAAACATAGGGACCACCTAACATAGACCTAAATAATGACACTAATATGTTATATATGTAGATTAAAACTAGAATACAAATAATAATGAAATAACATAGAATCCATGAAAATAATGTATATCAGATAAATCTTATTTAATATCACTTTATAGATATAATAAATTATAATTGTGTATTGTAGAGTCATATACAAACTTCAAGGACATTATGATACTATACATGAGTATAATTAGTTAGTTATTTATGGAGTTTCACAATGTTAGAGGAGGGTATGTTTGGTTTTTTGAAAAATAAGGACATATTAAAAATTGATGTTCAAAATTAGGTTAGGGGTAATAGGAGAGAAGGGGTTAATATTATAAAACATACCCTGACCCACACCATAAAAAATATTACAACACAAGAGCTACATAGTCTTGATTTACATTGGCTATTAAATTGTTCCCTATATAGATGGTGACCATATCGTCATTGTAGCGATATTGAATTTCCTACAAGCTGTATAGTGGTGCTATAATAGATTTTTTCAGCTCTTGTTCCATTTCCCAAACACTTGTTTTAATCGTTAATCAATTCAATCCACTATAAACTAGTTTCACACGTGTCAAATAATGGTTTAACCATTTATTAAATTTCAATATGCATAAAAAAATGGAAGTGGTCTTATAAACTCCCCACAATATGTCATATGTTACCACTATTGTACTTATATAAGTCACAAATCATTAATGATGAGTAGTTACTATCATTAGTCTCAAACATCATATGATTGTTTCCATGTATCTTTATGGTTATGTTTGTATAGATAAATCATGTGTAATAGTTGAATAGTTTTTCATACATGTTCCTCTCAAAATAATTCGTAATATAAATGGGATGTTCTAAAAAAGATATACCAACCTAAATATTGATATCAACAATATAAGAAACAAGTGATTGGTTTCAATGATATATTTGGAGAAAAGTCACAAGGAATACATAATGAATAGTTGTATATCATGTCATTATATATTTTCAGGGTTACCAAACACAAACTTCCTCAATCATCTCAAAAAAGCCTACAAGTCATAGTACATACATTACGTACAGATGAATAATTATTCTTCTATGAAACTATGATAAATTCAACTAAACATAGGCACTTACATCCATGTTTTATATAAATCATCTCTAATATTAATCAGATCTCTTACTTCTCGTTCTAGTCAACTGGAGCTTCATGGATAATTGAATTTGCTCACTGGTATCCTCTATGAATCTTGAAACATGTATCACCAACTATCCAACTTCTAGAAGGCATAACGATGACCAACATGGTCTCCCATATAAGTCCTCAAAAGGATCCATCTTAATAAACTCTTTGTAGCTATTAATTTTTGGAAATACCACTACGTAGAATATTTCTCCCAAGATCATTGAAAGTCTAGGATACATGCTCAGATCACAAACTTCAACGAATATATTTTATGGTAAGATTTCTATTACATGTATTAGTGGTAATCCATATTCAATGGAAAAATTATTCCTTAGTCCTTCTAGAATCACTAATAAATTTTTGATGAGAAATGGGTATCCCTATTAGTGACGATACAATTTGGAACCCAATGATTGAATACATCTTCATGAACATATAATCTAATGAATTATTCCACTAATAAAATATATTATATCATACGAAATGTTCCTCTTTAAACAAAATATCCCTTCTAACTGAAACAAAATCATGACCTTGAGTAATCCTTGGTAATACCATCACAAATTCTATTGTCACATCACCCCACATCTATTTTGGAAGGGGTAATGATTCAGTAACACTATTTGGACATTAGTGCTCATCCGTCACATATTTATAGCGAGTGCATTGAGCAATAATTTATAATTTCTATTTCTACATTAAAATAAAAAAATATTTTCCTTATAAATCATATAACATCTTATGTCGAAAATGATTCAGAACCTATAACAGGGCATGTATATTCCTCAATATCTCCTCACATAAACTCTTAAAAACTAACACTCAACCATAAAATTATTTAATCTTGACAGAACCTAGATAAAAAATAAATGGTGGCTCCCCATAATTTATATTAATGCTGATCACAAATAATTTAAATTAAAAATATTACTCTCCTGCTCTCAATAAATAACTGGGGAAGTGATATATTAGGGATCCAATATCACTTTACTATAGTAATCCATAACATCTAAATGTTACTAGGAGGAAACAACCGTGATCAATTTCTCAATACAAAATTCCATTACCTTATGTGTCTAAGTCTTCTTGTTTAGGATATATACAATGAAATTATATATCCCATGGTGTATTTCAGTTCAATATTGAATGATTTATGGTATTCAGCTTCTTTCATGTTGAGTGAATATATATTTCAATACTTAATGATCTAGGTAAACCAAAAAATAATATCCCAGAATGTTGTATCTCCAACACCTCAAGGTAGCCTTTTCCAAATAATTAGTTGGATAGTTACTCTTGTGTTATCTCAACCACCAAAAACCATAAGATACTACCTTACCACCTTACATTTTCATCTCACCCAATATAATAATAACCTAAAAAATATAATGTAACCCTCTACATTCCCATGAAATTTCAAAATTCATTTATAATGAATTATTTTTATAGATCCCTAAAGGATATCTCAAAATAATTATACCACTCAAAATCCACACCATCCATATATATTCACATCAAAATTATTAGAAAGAAGTAGAATGAATTGATAAATGTATAATGATAACCAACAAAACTAATGAATCAAATCCTGTTTACGAAATTTCTTAGTTTCTTCTAAGAATCCATAGCATACAACTTCTTAGTAACCACTAAAAACACTTTTTCAAGGATCACATTGAAAAATAATTAAACATTATGAAGGAAACAATAACATTAATGCAATTTATCATACAAATAATATCATAATTGTTTCATTTGACTATCTCTAAATAACATGGATGCTTCTTTATTGACATAAATTATACAAGGAAGTTATCAATGAATAAAAAAAGTCCAATTAGGGACAGAAGACTGTATTCATCAATTACATTAATATAACTATTGTATTTTTTAACCCAACATGTAAAAATGGTACTTATAAAGTTTATACATACTCATGAATATTTTGATATGAATGTTAGGAGTTCAGAACCTCATACGGTAGTTCCTCAAGTGTAATACAATCATTCAAAAAAACTAGGAACCCATTATATTATTAAATAATTTATCAATAAATGTTAGAGGATATCAATTATTATCTATTAAGTGATTAATCTTCCAATACCACATATATAATCTCATGTAGTTGTCCACATTTTAAGATAATTATACTGGGAAACACCAACAAGACATACTAGGATGGATGATCTTTGTCACATTCAACTCCTATAGAATGTATTTCAACTCTGATTGCTATAATAGAACCATAATATAAGAAAACAATATATATAGGTCTCATTCAAAACATAATATTAATATTATGTATTATTCGATTATCTGGTGGTTTTCAAAAAATCACTAAGGAATTCATCATAAAGCATGTTGACTATAGTAGAAAAAATAACTTTTTTATCTCTCCTACATCTAGGACATGACTTGAAACCAAGGAAGTAACTCCCCTTAGTTACTTATGATTAGAATTTGCAGAGACATCTTAAATCTATCACTTTATAATATAATCAATAAATTTTAACTCATTATAAATTAAGAAAACACACCAATGAATGATATCCAAATGTAATAAATAAATTACAAGGTATACCATATCGACTGTTACAAGGAAACTACCTGTATCTATCAAAATTAAAACCTAGAGAAAATGGTACCTACCAAAAAATATTGGCTAACAAGTACACTTATGAATTCACTCAGACATTTTCCATTTTTCAGTATCAATTAATATAACTCCACAACAATAGTCCACCACTCATCCCAAACCCACAACGAACTAAGAAGAAGGGAATGAGTGTTAGGATATTGTATCAAATAATGTATAAGAATGATTCAACGAAACTATGATATTATCTTAAATAGTATATGGACCCCGATAATCATCTTTTGGTGTAGGCTTAATTCCACATAATAGTGTGGACTCGGGATCATGTACTAAAATATGACTACCCTAAGTCATATTCAATATGGATACTACATTTACTAACATTAGTCTCCTCATATTCTACTATGACCTAATATACAACAAGAATCCCAACTACCAGTCGTATGAGGGATCATATATCCTAGCCCAAAACCATTAGCTAGTCCCAAACCTACACCACTGGGATCATAATTTCCTTCCAATCAAATATAGTATAGGTGGACCACTTTTCAATAGTGAATATATTAATGAGTCAATATAGTACAGTAATGATTCTTATGTTTTATACCAAGACACTGATAATAATACACATATTTAGTATTTTTGTAGGGATTTAATAATCCCCACCTTAACAATATTTTTTACCCCTACTCTAGAGGATGTTATCTTATGATTTCTCTCACTACCAGATGAACCAACACCACTATATTACATTAAGGGTTCTTCAAAGTACCACATCCATTATTTATGTCCCTCTCAGTGATCAATACTTGCTTCACAATTTCTGAAAAAATGGTATGTCGGAAACATTGACATACACATTGATTTCACATCATAATCCCTTGAAAAAATTATTAGACATTCCATTTTCATCAGCAATAAATGTGGATGAAAAATGTAGAGCCATTATCAGTTTGTAGTTGTAATAAAAAAACAACACGTACCCATACTTCAAATACTTGAAATACATGACCTCTTATGAATTCAATGTATCAAGGAATAAATAGAAAATAAAAACATCTTGAAGACTTTCCACATCCACCTGATGTTCATATCACCATGGGAAAGATCACTGCACCATCATCATGTTACCCCTCAAATCATATAGATGTTAAACATTACCAATTTATCATGAGGGATATCTAGTTGAATATAAATTCTCTAAAAAGTATCTTTCCACTTATCAGATGACTGTATACCACCCTCACAAGTGATGAATGGTTGGTGTTATCACTAAAACACATTATTATGATGTAATTATTTTTTTGGCATCGTATGAGGGGACAACCCCTCAATAAACTACACCACGTGGAAAATAATCCCATAAATAAGATACTATATAGTTTGGCCTTTAACAACAGATGTCTATGGAACAACCATATTTGGGGAATGCTCACATTCACTATAATGTCATGGAATTGTATCTCTCGAAGGAGGAATCTTAATATAAAAATAAGACTAAAATCATAGGAAAACATAACTGAGAAATAATAAAAGCTCAAACAAATCCATATATCCATAGAATAGGGAACCAAATAAAGCCATTTAAACTACTCAAGAACCAATATAATTATTTTACTTAGTAAATAATAATATTTTATTATGATAATTGGTTTATTTTTAACATTTTACAAGATTTACATTACACTACTTATAATACCATGAAATTACTTAGGTTCTTACAGTTTGGTTAAATAAGGTCTCAATACAAGATATAAGGGGAAAATTAATAGGTCATTTAATGGTAAATTATTTAACCCAAACCATCATTTAATAGTTTATTTATATCACATGTTTTATAAGATGTTAATCATGGATTTTTTTAAGTAACATGCAATCATAAGCTAATTAAGGACTTCCCAATATAAATTTTTTTGGTACAATAAATAGTCAAACACCATTTTATCTGTGGGATGTTGCAATCATATATACTAATATATCAATTATAAATTACGGATGACAGGTATATCCAAAATTCTAAGAATAATTTATGAATGAACACAACCTCTTACAATTCATGTATGAAAACAATTCCCATATTTCATATCATTATGTTCATCAATCAAGATAAAAAAAAATAAAAATAAAAATGTAATAAAAAAGTATTATAAAATGATGTCACACCATAGAAAACATGGTGTTTGTCATTTATAGGTGAGAAAATACCATTAATGATCTCAATATAAATCTCCTAACTATAACATATTTTATTTTATGTCTTTAACAAATAGTATGATAATATAAAAATGAATCCTCTAAAACCACATTGCAATGTCCAGGCCCAGAAGTCACTCAATCAGTTCCCAATATCGATGGAACCATATTATCACAAGCATGAATCCCCATACCCTATAAGATAATAACAAGAAATGATAGTCTATGATAATATTTTTGGGAAAAAATTCCCTCACCTCAGAGTGAGATCACATTAAAAATAAATTAAATATTACAAGAACATTAGATCATATATAAAAGTATAATGATGTTCCAAAAAATTATTCATTATAAATTATTAACCATGATGATAAAAAATAAAATTTACTTCCATATATACAAGCTAAATATATCCCATAGAATTTGTTAAAATGGAAAATACATGGAAACTGTTTGAATCTATATTAGTGGTTTGATCTTTATCCCAACACTAATTTATTATTAGTTGGTTCCCTAATCCCATCTCATTTATGTACATTAATTACAATTAAATATATAAATTTTAAAATATACATGTTTTTCATATTCCCATTACCGTTTTGGCACATCTAAATCCACTATTTTTATTATAATTACCATATATTATATATCAGATAAAAATTGTGCAGCAGTTTCCAAGAGAAAATGTGAACCCTGAAATATCATGATAATAAACTTAATAAAATGTCAAATTGTCTAAAAAAATCATACTCTCAAGGCTTATATATTATATGTCTATTATTTATTTGGGTGTCATAAGCATTGATCCACCTTCTAATTATTTGTAATGTGGTGATATTATGTAGATGAGATCAAATGGATTGTCCCACCAATAGGAACACCACATGTTATGGTGCATTTTGTTGTTCATATATATATTCTTGTTTATTTCTCTATTAACATAAATAATACTATTTTTTACATTTTTTGATAATAGGAGAATACCATGTCCTTTTTTGTGTTGAGGTAGATTAGGTTGGGTGAAGCATTGGTAGTATAGCCAAGGTTAATGGACCAAGATATGATTTGTCTCGTCCAATTAGTGGAAGATATATCTTGGGCCTAAATGACTAGGATTTCATCACCGTTGTTAAATCTATCCCAATTATTGAAGTTGGTATGTCCATTCATAATAGTAATATAAATAATAAATAAATCATTTTGGATGGTGATAAATGTTTTTAATCCTACATTATGTGATATTATATAATTAATAAATTATATTACCTAGCTTCAGTTCGTTTGATATGTTTTTTTTCATAAATATACATTATATAATTCGAAAAATTGATGAATTTCTCTACGCCAGACTTATTCAATTTTTTATAATCATTTTTATCAAGACTAGGTCTTATAGTGTACCACTTAGTGTATTCATCATTATGGTATGGGAATATGAATAGGCATTTAAGAAATTGTGGGCCTCAACATGTGGGTAATTTATATATTTTCATAATCACCATTAAATAAATAAATTTGTATTTATCATGTTTATAATATTAGATATTGAATTTATTTATTAATAGTATTAATTTTTTTAGGGAATACAGAACAAAATAATTTATGAGTTAAAATTATTGGAATATTCATGGTTCATTTATTATTTATTTGAGTTACAAGTAAACTCAATGAAACATATTTTATAACTTAATATATTAATAATAATATATGTAAGTGATAAAAATATTAATTTCATTTATGACACTATTTTTAGGTCATAACATTCCATTTATGGATTATTTATAATGAAATATATATTTATGAACCAAAGTTCACATTTTTAATGTTTTTATCCTACCAATTATAGCTGGATAAATAAGAAAAAATGGGGACTATTGATCCACTGAAATTTCATATATCTTATCCCATATCTCACACTTACTTTTGAGAGAAGGATTCATTCCGAGAAATAAATCCAATTTCTCTTTCATGGATCAATGGAATTTCATTATTATGATTTTTAGGGTTTTGAAATATTTTTTTTATGATATGTGATTAGACATGGAATCTGTAATTGATGAACTGAAATACTCTTGATCCATGTTATGATGATCTTGAGGGATATGATGTTGTATTCTGATTATTTTTTATGATTAAATATTTTCATAGGGTTCCTTATGTTGTTTAGTAGGCCACAAATCATCAAAACTGATAATATAATGTGGAACTGATGATAAAAATTTTTAAATCCCTAGTCTATCCTCATTTTATATGTTCCTCAGTACAAATAATCTTTATTAACATGAGTGAGTAAATGTTTAAACCAAGTCATAAATTATTCTTTTTTAAACTCATTGATTGGGTGTTTTACTAGTCGAACCACATTGAAATATGATTCCATCTAATTAAGGGTGACCATGTTTTGTAATATTGAGAAATGGAAAAAAATCTAGTCTTCATGGATCTAACATAAAATAAAATGGATATATATCTGTGTGTGTGTGTGTGTGACAATGTTATAATTTTTTGGAAGTGTTGGATTGCATCATTTGATTTTTTTTTTGAGTTAATCGACCAAGACATCGATGAGGGTGTGTTTTCTACATATTTGAGGAATTTTTAAAAAATTAATAGCCTAATATAGAATCTTTTGTAATGAATTTAGAGATGAATAAAAATTAGGTGTAATGGGTGATATTTCTTATTAGTGATTTCATAAATTTGTTAAAATAAATTTGATTAATATAGGTTCAGTTTTAGCTTCCCCACTTGATCATCATCCACCCCAAAAGGGGGAACTCTCTTTGAAAAATCATTCCAACTTTCATGGAAATTATTTTAAAAAAAAATATATTGAATGGGGGTGGTATGAAATTTCTCCCTCTCCACCATCGAATCTATATGTGTCAACATGGGGAAATATCGATTGGCCGGTACAATGACAATATCTAGTTATCTTCAACTCAGATGAGTGGAGTAAAACCCTACGTGGCCCACCCGAGACCCCTTTTGGGATAATCGATCTAATATTGGCCCAAAAAATTTCAATAAATTAGTGAAATTTTATTTTAATGTTTTAAATAATTATCACGATCGTGAGACAAAATATTTATAAATTAAAATTATATTAAAAAATCATTCATTTAAAATTACATTGATATGAATTTATTGAAAATTAAATTTTAAATCTCATATTTATCACATTTTTCTAATATAGAGAATAAATAAACCAATCTATGTCTACATTTTAATTTATTAATTTTGTTACTATAATAGCCTTTGTTGATTTTGATTAATATGTTTATTTTATACATTATGTCTATAGTCTTTCCACAATTTATATATATATATGGGAATGTGTTTCCAGTACTAACTCAATATATGGGTATTTCCCATTACTAACACCCCTTAAGATATATGTTTTTAATTATATATATATATGATGATAAAAAATATGTGGTCGATTCTATGATAATATGTTTTTTAAATGAAACATAAATATTTTGGAGGGAGTGTGCAATACAACATGAGTTGGAATTTACTCAAGAAATTATCCCTAGGGTCAAGGATGGTCTATTATTCCATTAATACATCAACCTATAGTATATGTTCTTGATTAATCATCTTTACTTATTTAATTTATGCATGGTTTATTATAGTTTTGTTAAAATTCATTTTTTCTCAATAAAAAATAATACGGAAGTATTCATACTTTAAAAACAGATTAATTATCAATGAAATTTATTTAATTAATTATTATGTTATGAGGATGATCTCATGATGATAAAATGTTTAAAATAATTTTATTAATCACATAACTAAATAATAAAATCTCTGAATGATATATATTAAGTTATAAAAGCTTCTATTACTAAACTTTTGACCCAACTAGGTGTAAAAAGGGCTTTCCAGACCTATTTCAGGGTGTCTCCTACTACATTGGTAATATTATAATATATATGAATCTATATAACTAAATTTTTCCACAAATAAATATCCATGGATATCATGTTTCTAGTTCAAAGTAAAATATTCATGTAAACTAAGGTTATGATTCCCAGATTATGGGACTTCAATCAATAGTTATTAGAGTTACAAGCCAATATGGTTGGCTTGCCAATATCATACATTCAAACTCCATCGGTACTATCACATCCAAAACCATGATAATTTTGATATTTTTATGCATAACTTATAGTATAATAATAAATAAATTGGGAATTCTGAATCTAATAGTGTGGGCTACATGGATTCGATAAAATATTGGGATGTTTTTAATGATTACATAATCAACAATGTTCGTCGATCATTCAGATAATGTAACAGATTCACTAATTATTTATTATAAATAAAATTTCTTAAAGGACCATACATTTAATATTAATGTCATAAATACTCAATAAATATTATATATTGATAGAAAAAAACTTCCAGGATTGTATTAATTGCTCGTGTATAGTATTATTCCAATAGAGGAATCTTTGTTTTAAATAATGTCAACATCTTAGTGAGCTCGCGATGGGAGAAAGAAAGGGGGATTCAAAAATGTAAAAAATGTAATTTTCTACAGATATAGACATATATTTCATAATTTTATTATGTATATACAATGAATTTGGGCAAAAATCATTCAGAAAAATATTATTATAAAATGCTTTCTCATCTCTAAAATAATTATTAGGAGTGTAATGGTTATGAACCATATGAGATATCCAGTGCACTATATTGGTTCAGGATAGAAAAATGGAATCTTGTAGGACCTCAACTACTCAATCTGATTGATTTAATTAAGTGACCTGAGTCCGTATGGTTATTGTTAAATCAATAAATATAGATATAACACTCTATTGCATCTATACTACTATGATTCTCAACATTTATTATTAATTATATCATGAATTACATTAATAAACACCTACATGATCTATTATATTTTGTTTTATAAGATGACATGAATAATAATGAACCTAACTCTTCAATAAAAATGGTCAATAATGTAGAAGGGAATTAATAAGGTGTCAAATACTAAACATAATCTAAACACATCTATGCATGATGCCTCCAACAATCCAAAAATCCAAATAGAGTAATTATAAGAATTTAGTATTCAGTGCATGTGGAAATAAATACCCCTAAAAATTAAAATTTTATAAAAAATAATCTTTATTATTGTTCCATTGATAATATTTTTAATTAAATATAATATTTATACCATTATAATTTATGTGTTGGTAATGGAATGTGTGTAAAACATATGTATTAAATTATATAAAAAAAGCTGATTCAATCTCATTGTAATGAATGAGGAGGAAATTGCGTTTAAAATTTTGCATGACAATCAACATTAGTATTAATATATTACCATAACATTTTTCATATTAGTTTGGTCCTAGTATTAAATAATTGGTATGGAATTCCTTTTATTACCAAAAACAAAATCTCATTATCATTTATAGAAAATATGAGTTTTTTATTGTTAGGAAAAATTGTTATCTTAATAATTTGTATATTTTTTTGGAGAGGTAAATATTAACAATGGAATGTATATTCTTAATAATGAATATAATATTTTTGAAATATATAACATATCTAGTGATAATGACTTATATCCTACCTATATATTGAATTTCATGATATCTCGTGAAATTAAAAAGTGTTCAAGAAAACATTTTCATGATGATTATTTAATCATTGTTGAAATCAATACAAATTTAGATGTGATATAATTGTTTATAAGAAAAAAATTCCAAATAACCCTTCATTGGGAAGGATGAAATAGTGATATAACTAATAGAGTTTATTCATACAAGTGCATGTGATCTATTTCCAGTAGAAATCATGGGTGATTTATCTTACTATGTTACTTGTAAAAATAAATATAGTATGAAGGATTATTTAATAAAATGAGGTAAAAGATATATTCCATTCAGTTAATTATGGATTAACCGAATTAGGGAGATATTCAGCTTTATAAAAATATTGAGGAACTCTTCTCCGGCTATGGTGGGGTGTATATCTACCAATATATCATTAATCAATTGAAGGAGTGTTGGATAATATCCAAACACAATCATACTAAAAAAACTTTATGGATTAGAGATTCCAAACATTGTATGATTGATTATTAGTTATACAACATTACTATTTTAATTTTGTGGATATGAATTGTAGACTATGGTATATAAATTCTAGTGAGTACTTTATAAATTGAAAAACAGAATTCTATATGAGCTATGGTAGGGAATGAAACATTATTTCTAACATATATTTGTTTTGTTATGTCAATAATTTTTCAATATAATGACAACTTACAATCGAGAATCTAGAGTATGAAAGTATGTATTAACAGGTTATCCTAAAGAAAATAAATTATATTACTTATATAACACTTCATATAAAAAATATTATGGAGGGATGAAGAATATATCAAAAAGGAGATATATTTAAAAATGAAATATTGTAATAAAGATATAATTAAATTAATTTGATACTCCAGATGCATAAGAATTGTAATGTGAATGATTACCTTAAATAATGGTAGTAGATGATTATGTTCCCAAAACCCATGATCAATATATGTATTCTCGATAGGTTTGATAGGCAATGTGATATGGTTTTATTGTCACTGAATCATGTGACATGGTATT
The DNA here is from genome assembly GCA_963277665.1 of Viscum album. Taxonomy (NCBI): domain Eukaryota; kingdom Viridiplantae; phylum Streptophyta; class Magnoliopsida; order Santalales; family Viscaceae; genus Viscum; species Viscum album. The sequence goes on along the minus strand of OY728157.1, from coordinate 1,250,804,571 downwards.
TCAATAATATAACGAAAATTTTACATAAAAGTATTAAATAAAAGGTAAGGATTCAGCTAAATTGAAATATGTCATGCATTCTAAAATGGAGACTATGTACCAAAATCATGTCCATATTTTGGTAGACCCTCCATGTGATGTATAGCCTATTGGTTGTGAATGGGTATCCTTGTAAAGTCAAAAATGGATTGAAATTTAAATACTTATTAATCATGTATGGTTATGTAGGGACTCGTGAAATGTAAATGAATTGACTATGACGAAACATTCCTGCTATTCGGGATAAATAAATCCTTTGAAATAATAGATGAAATTGTTTCCTTCTCGGATTATGATATATTTTATATGGATGTTAAATTTACATTTCTATATGAGAATTTTGTATTATAAGTATATAACACTCATTCACAAGAATTAATTATTTCCAACATTGAAAAAAAACATCTATAGAGATCTATTTATATATTGAAGTAGTAGTCATTGTCATGGAATTTTAAATTTGATTTGGAAATAATAAAATTAATATAAATGAAAAAATAATCTAATCCAAATGTCTATAAGAACATAATTTTTAAGTTTTCAATTTCCATGTATTAAATATAGATAAAATATTGATAATGTGAAATGTAATTCAAGTCTCATAATTCATCAAGACTTGGTTAGTTGAATTATTCTCCCTAAATGAATTAGGTGAAGAATCTTGTATTGTAGGAATAATTTTATAACATGATAGATCTCATGGGATTCTTGTGATTATTCAATGTTCATATATTGACAAGGTACTAAAAATTAACAATATGAAAAATTCTAATAGATGATTATTTCCAATGTCAAATGGTACCTATTTCTCGAAGAATATGTTTAAAACAAACATTGGATTATATTGATATGAGGATTAGAATAAATTATTCTTTAGTAAATGGATATATTATAAATATAATTTAATGTAATATATTTTTTTGTTAACTTTACATTAAGTATGGTGGGAAGATGTATTGTTAATCCTGAAGATATACATTCGATAACTGTAAATACTTCATGGATGTACCTGAGATGTATAAAGAATATGTTCATCACGTATGGGTGGGATGGGGAAATATTATTGGGTGGATAAATTGATGGTACTTTATATAAATATCATGATATTATAAAATATTATTCAAGATATTTATTTATCCTTAACAGTTTAATAGTGATATGGAGAAGCCTAATGTAACCAAATGTTTTCAATAATACAGTTGAATCTGAGTATATAGAGCCATCAGATATAGATAAAATGGTAGTTTGCATACATATGATTTTTATAAATTATTATGAGTGTGCCTATAATTATATACCCTATTATAATTTAATATGATAATAGTATAGCAGTTCCAGTTTCAATGTATGAGAGTATACACCAGTGGAAAAAAAATATAAATTAAATATTTTATATCTTGAGGGAATTTACAAGGATATGTAAAGTTATAGATAGTGGAGTTTTCACAATGGATGACGTATAATACCCCCTAATAAAATCCATATCCTAGTAGGATTGTAATTCCCATGTGAGATATAGATAGTTCGTAGAAGTTGGATCTATTGTGAAAGGGGGTGTTGTGAGTGCCTTCCCTAGACACATCTCATGTTTGTACATTCATTACGATTACACATATACAATTTTATATATCAATGTTCTTATAGTACCATAATTGTTTTGATACATCTATGTTTATTATTAATCTTTAAATATCCTTATATTACATGTCACATAAGAAATGATTTTGAAATTCCTATGCTATAATAAAAATCTATAGATTCCATGATTATATTATTAAGAAAATTTGATTGGTCTATATACATATTTTAAATAGGACACATAAGATATTTTAATATTATTTCATAGGGTCCTCATTAACATTAATATTCATCCTCATGATTTTTTCAATAGTTTATCTTCATTATATTAGATCATGACTTCTCACATACCAATAGGAACACTGCAAGTTCATGTTTCATTAGTTTTTCCTATATACAAACTTTGTATTCTCCTCTTAACATGTTATCATCATCAATGTGTACTATTTGATCACATACAATTATGTAATATGAAAACCAAATAAATCATTTTTAGGTGATGTAGCTTGTATTGGGTGAGTCATTGGTGGTATAAAATTGGTTGAAGTGTAAATATTGGATTTTCCACTTCTATATAGATAAAGATATATATTGGGACTATATAATCAGGATGGTAATACATTTATTAAATTTATTTTAATTTTTGAATAAGATAAATCCATCAAAAATAATTTTAAAAATAATAAATAATGTAAGTAGGGTGGTGAAACATGTTACATATACTTTTTATGAAATATTTTACAGAAAAAGAGATTATATTACATGGAATGATTCTACAGGAGAGGTTTTTGTTTCTATGACTATAACACATCTCCTTGGGTGAATTGATGTGACTGAATAATGTTACCATGGTTTTTGAGTAGTACCAGATGATATCGAGATAATGTTCTAAAGGGTCACACACATAGCATATTGAATATTTGGGCATATTTATACGAATAAGTGATTATATATGGGGATCCACACATAGGGTATTGGTAATGTCTCAATTCAAATGGTCAATATGATATTAAAAATTAATATTATTCATGTTTTGAATAATTTGATTTTAAATTTAATAATTAATAGTATTTAAAATTAATTTAGTAAAGATAAAAAATATATCTTAAGCATGAATTTCATTTTCATTCTTGAACATTAATTTTTTTGTAACTAATGTAATAGGAAAACCAATAGTGGTTGTTGGAAGTGGTGAATAAAATATTAATAACCACTAACAATAATCATACAATCATTTAAATGATGTCTAGTACACAAAAAAATGATACTAGGCTAATTTATATAACTCTTTCTTTCTAAAAACTTCAGGATCAGAATTTCTATCACTGTATGTGAGATAAACCTCAATGTCTTTATTAGTGACTATCATTATTTTCTGAATATGTTAGGATATGTACCAAGAAGAGGTACTCAACCCATGAATTAAACTCACTGATACATGGGATCTCTAATATATCACCAGGATGTATCATCTCATAACTCCCGAATTAAAAGATTCATAGACATTGAGTTTCAGACCCATACTCAAAGGTTTCTAACTATCCCACCACCGTTGACTCGTTCACGATATTAATTAAGTATCCAACACCACAATTGGAATTACATGCCTTAATGATGTTAGGTAATTATTATTGATGATGGGGCTACCATGTTCCAGAACTAACAATTTAAACTGAAGATTAAAAATATTATGGGAATTGTTCTTTCCTTCACCCTCTTTATTCATAACCACACATATTTCCCAGTAAGCCGTCATAAATTTTATACAATGAGCCCCCTTTCCAATTGTGTTTTACTCCACTCATTGAATCCAAGAGTATAAGATCTCTATTATTGATTCCCCATAAATTGAAATCCCCATACCTAATTCAAAAAACCTCCAGGTTCAGGATTCCTAATCACCTTTTTGGAATAAATTTCATGTTTGTCAACATGGGGATGTGCGAAACCAATATAATGATACCATATTTACTCCCTTCCTCTATAAATTTTAATCCATAGGGATTGAATGTTTCATAAACTACCAAATCAAAAAAAATATTCAACATGATCAATTTTCACCATTGAATGGAATACCACTCATTCAATCAATTGATCCAATGCACCATGTTTCAGTGACCCTGCTGCTAAATTTTCCTGATAAATAATGAATGGACACCAATCTATATGTTTCCACATTCCTATAGATATTATTAAAAGTACTACTTTTCTATTCATCATGAATATAATTAATGGTGTCTGGGATCTTATTAGCATTATGATCATTATTCTTGGATGTATAAATCCCTAAAAAATAGCATATACCTAGACCAATTATTTTTCTTTATGCTGATTTTCCCATGGACCACCACCAATTTGAAATTATTCTGTAGGGTCTCTAGATGATCAAACATGATCCTTCTCAGACCTAAATTTTCCTATAATTTTTATCTAACTCCTTCCAATCCTTCTTATGCCTATTTTTTAGGATTATTTCCCAATGTTTTCACCATTAATAATATCCCATTTTATTTAGAATCCATAACATGGATAGTTTTTTTTACATTCTTAGTGATGGAACCTCTTTCCCCAATGGGTCTCATTATCCTCTTCAATGATTCCGAGTGGCATAATCCATTATTATTTCAATAAAATATGAAATTTGTTATAGTCCATTTCATTAATACAGTCACCCCTTAGGATCCTTGATAACATACAACACTTACATTTGGATTAATATAATGAGATTACTAAAAATAATATTGTGACCAATACTGGAGAGTAACTGATTTTATCTTCTTTCAAATACACCCATTGAATATTTTTGATTATTACATCAAAATATTTCCTTTTAGATTTTACCATTTGATATGAGAAAACCCAGATACACTATTTGGTATGAGTTATATTGGATCCCATGTTTTCATCGAATAAATCTATTGGGAATTTCAGAACACTTAGTTGATATTTATACATTAATCTTACATTGATTAAATATTTTTCCACTTTGATATCCATATTCATAAATTATATTATTAAATAAATTGATCAATATTATCATAACATTCATGAAAAAAAATATATCATCAAAAAAAATATTATGAGAAATAATTCTATCCCCTTACCTAGTCTTGTATGGCTAAATAATTCCATATTATAAACTACTTTTAATTGTCCATGTGAGTTTTATCTGGGAAACAATAAGTACTATTTATTTTATTGGGTCACCTTAAATTAAAAATATAATTGATTTAAATAATATAAACCCTCTTTTCATTATATAAATCTGAATCCATAGTGAGAAAAATCATTAAATGTAGAATGGAAACCCATTATGAAACACTACATATTCTCATGACCTTAATGAAGAATCTACAATATATCCAATCATACACCTTGTTCATATTAATTTTGATGATATCATTTGATCCAATTTTCTTTTAATTAATGTCTTCACCCTTTCCCTTCACTCTCCACACCAAACCATGAATTCTACAATCATGGATGACACCATGTTTTTCCACCAAGGAATGTCATAGAGGAATCTAGTTTAGAATTAAATATAAGTGTCTTATAAGAATCATGTAAATGTAGTTTCAAGGAAGTATTAGATGATTATGATTAATTAATTTGGGTTAATTGACACTTAGAACAAGATTAACTCTATAATCAAACACCACCCTTTAAATAACCCCTCCTTCGGCAAATAAGAATCTTGCAACCCTATATTCTTATTAATAATGTCCCATGTTTCTATAAAAAATAAACCCATAATTATAGTATGTCTACGGTAATTGTATGGTTTTAGGTTGTACACAACTTACATGATTTACACATAGTAGGAAATTCCCTTATTTTTTAAATTTCTTCATCATCTACTAGTCTATGAATTTAATTCATTATGTATTCATCTCTTAGAATTTCATCCACAATTCTCCCAAAAGTGATCCTTAGCCCTGTTAACAAACAGTCAAATTAATCAAGGTTTAACATCCTAGAAGCCTCAATATCTCCCAAGTATGTCCCCTCCTACTTCAGGAATTTGATTTTACTAGTAACACTAGCTTCCATTTAAAAGTGCTAAAATAGGACATGATGTGATACTGCTATCCAAGCCAGGTTTCCCTTGATCTATCCTTACTTGGAGTTTCGATTGAATGCATTTTTTATCCAACTAACTTCTCTTCTCATTGAGTCTAAAGAAGAAATCTCCATCCCATTTGTAGGGTATGGCATTTACAATATTATCTCATTCCTCTTTGATCCCTACTATTCTATTGTAATTATAGGTTCTAAAGATAACCGTTTCATGAATCTATTTTTTTAAGAACAAAATCTTGGAGATCTAATCCTCCCAAAGAATTCCACTAATTTTTTGAGCCTAAGTTCTTCTAACCATATAATGAAAAACATATATTTATTCCCAGCTACATGAATAAAAAACCTTCAATGCCTTATGGTTTTTATCTTGATAGTAACCACCAAAGGAGGATGATATATTAAGAATCAAGTGATGTCATTAGCATGCATTTGAAATAATTAATTCATAACATGTATGTTAAAAACTAATTTATCTTATGTTCACTGTATTTAGGTACTCCAATTTTGTTTGTTTTACCGTATAATTATAATTACTATAAATCCTTTGTCTGTGATACCATTTGAAGAAATAATATAATTGATGACCTATATTGGAGAACAAGAATAAGAATCCCCTCCCTTACTAAATAATTTGTCCACTATAATATTGATATATCAACCAATATACCATGTGTGTCTTTCAGGATTGATGTTAGATAAGTTATTCCACAAAACCATTCAACCTAAAACAAAAATTTGTAATAAATAATGTAAATAAAATATCAATTTATCTTTAGTTAAATGTTTTAGTAAGGTGATTATGGGAGACATCCACACACTATATAGGATAACTGTGTTTCCAAATGAATCAAGGTAGAGAGGTATAATGAACTAATATTCATGTACTTCGTAAATCCAATATTTCATAAAAAGGAAAAAATATATGTATGTTTTTTGTTTGTAGAATAGGTAAAACAGAAACCTATAAAAGATGAACCTTAGCAAAGGTGAATGTAGTTTTTTCATTTACATTGGGTTCTCAGGCATTGCATATCATTATTTAGTTTGTTGAAACTTCAATAGAGTGTCATTATAGCTTGATAATGGATCGTTGTTATTATGTTAAATACAAATATAATTTTTTTATAACATGAATGAGATACAAGTCTATTTTATTAAGGGGACAAGCAATAATTGTCATTTTCTTATTCCATGAGATCCAAACCAATCACGAAACTTTTCTTTATTAAATAATTTTCAAGGACTAAAAACATATTTAAATATTAAATAAAAAACCCATGTTTCCTGACATCCATGGTGACTCGATATATTAAACACACTTGTACATTATATTAGATTATATCTTTGAGAATGTGGTATTATAATCCCAACCGATGTACTCAAATATTAACATGACCACCTATACAGTTTCTCTGTATCCAAGTAAGAATTTGACAATAATTCTCTAGGAAATCACATGATATATAATTAAAATTAAAATTAATTCCAAAATATACCAACAATAAAAAATATATGATTTCATAAAAAACTATTCATTTACAACATTCAAAATTTTCCCAATATACCAATTCATAGATATAGAATTTCAAACCACAATACATCATTTACCAAAAAACGCTAATATTTCCAACTACAACATTTTAATTAAACACTACCACCTCAGATTCCATTTCAGAATAAAATATATAAGTCCATTATATTTTTAACGGAATTCCCATGAAATGATATTACCAATTGGAATTTAATTTTTTTAATATAATATTTATAAAAATATCACTTTTAAAATACATTGTTTAACAATGATGTTATGAATAGAATAATAGAACATTTTATTGTACCTGAACTAATCACATTTGGTGAAACATTGGGAGTAATAAGGGGAAGTCCTACATTAGGTCTAAAGTATCCCATATGTAAGATGTAATATTATGATTAAATATTGAACAAGTATAATCCAGAAAACAAATGGATGTATGAGAAATATGAAATAATGGATAATCATGGCTATACATTGCTTTATAGAGAGTGAAAATACATCTAGTGGGTATTGAAGTCATATACATACCTTAAGGTCATGGTAAAATTAACATGATGAAAAATTTATTGGTACTGAAGGAGTAAAACAATGATAGAGATGGATATAATGGGAGGCTCAAATATGAGGATTATTGTCTAAAATGAAGACAAAAACAAGTGAAGTGGTATAATAATAAAACATTTTAAAATAACTCAACATCATATCATATGAAATCAACCTAAATAGAATGTACCTTCCATCAGTTAGCAGGAGAGGCACACTCTATCCCACATAGGCTGAGTAGTTGGTGGGATGCTATGATACTTTGCAGATCTACTGGATATCCAATTAGTAAATTATTAGGCACATATCAGTTAGTCTGCAGAACTACAATAGCATTTTGCTCTCCCGATTTCCAATTCTTGAACAGTGTATCACTCCATAAGCCATCACACCAAAAAAAGACATTAAAATGTTTATTAAAGGTATTTGAACTGAAATTTAATGTATAAAATTACAAAAAGTAAGGATAGGTTTTAAAAATTATACATATTTTTGTGTATAAAAATAGAATATGGTGACTTCCTAGTGTTCAAGGGAATAATTATATGAAAGAGATAACACACCTATAACCTTTCATTGTTTGAAATTATATATTTACTCTTATATTTTTAACTGCATATTATTTTTATGGAATATAATGTACATGGGTTCAGTATGAAGTAATTTTTTTGGGTTTAAAAATCTATAAAGTTGGGAGTCTATAGGTTAATTACCTAAATTTTTACTATTTTTATGTGTTACTTTAGGATTTATGGGATCACCCCATGGATTACCTTCTAAAATAAAGAGATATAGATTGTAAATATTTGTGTTATTTATGACTGTTTGTTTGTGTGTTTTGTGAATTTTATATGAAAATGAAGAATAAAATATGGAATATGGGAATCACAAAAAATAAAAGTCATTAAGTTATAAATTAAAGGGGATCAAATGTTTTATGATGAAAATTGTTTAAAATTTACAAAGACTAATTCACTCCCATCATGGTGTGCTTCAAAACCCAATCATTCCCCAAAATGGAAATCAATTCCCTGTTCACCATTGATTGAATTCCTAGTTTTTTATGTTGTCCATTTATTAAAATTTTGTGTTATATATATATTTATAATTTTAGTAAATAATTTATCATCTTATACCCTAATTCAACATATACAAAGACTATGTTAAATATTTAAAATAAATAGAAGAAGTTAATGGAGAATTTTTTTTATTCATCAAAAGACAAAGAGATAACACATTCTACTAAATATGATACTAAATAAGGTTTTAAAATGATATATGGTATAAAAATAGTGGTTGAGGAATGTACCATGGTTTCTAGAATCCCTTATACCTAAAATTATTTTAGGTATCCAAGTGAGAATTGGGTATGTTAAAATTATTACAAAAATACTAAATAATATATAATAATTAGTGGGATAGGTCATAAATTTACTTATTCACATGATATATCATTTATAATAAGAATAGGTATTCAAGATTATATTACTAAATAAAAATATTCATTAATTTTTTGGTTCATGAAAATCATGTTGGATGAAATTACCCATATTGATGATGAGTCAGATAATATTGAGAAGGGATTGAAAGAGATAGTTTTAACATGAATAAATCAGTCTAAACAGGAATGATAGATTCATGTAATTAATATAGATTTCATGGATAGATTTTCTAAATGTTAATATGTGTGGATAAATATAATCCAAAAAACAATATTTTCTGTAATTAGTTTTATGACAAGTCCCATGCATTAGATTAAAACATGAAAAAAATCATCCATTTTAATAGTAAAATATTATATATTAAAAAATAAGGGATAAATTTGATCATAAAATTTATTTAATAAATCTATTATATGCATGAATATGTGGTTTATATTCAAGAAGACACCATGAATAGAGAGTTTTGTTGGTTGATGATCAAAATAACACGCTAAATATGAGTTGCATTCAATTACTAATAAAAATGGACAATATAGAACTAAAACATACTACTTCTTTCTAATATAAGTAGAAAGGGTTTCTAACACTCACAATTATATAGTGTATTTATTTGTTAAAATATATTAATTATGTCTTAAGAAGATCATTTCATAATAAGATGATCCCTCTCCGGTTATTCTGAGGAAAGAAGATCCATTCATCCCACATTATAATGATTATTCTAAATATTATTCTATGAATTCAAATGGATTAATATTAAATTTTATATAATAATAAAAGTCTATAAATGGAGATAAGTCTACCACCATGACTATGGTAGAATGATGTAGTACTATATATATTGGATCAGCAATAATATCACAACAAGTGGGGGATAAATCTTAAAATATATTGTAATAATGTCTACATGGAATTAATATTTAAAAATAAGATTATGATATTTTGGGATATGTAATCAGTAAAATAATTTTTTTAATTATGCATAGAATTCATGGAAGAATCATTTAAATGATTAATATCAATAGTATATGATTTCATGCAGGATAATGTATGATATGAAAAAATATCCACATTAGAGAGACAAATTAATCCCATTAAAAAAATTTATGTCCATGATGATTTATTTGGTAAGTTTAACTGGTTATTTTAAAAAAGTTGTTCATTCTATTTAACATATATAGCATGTGAAAATAAATAGATAAAACAATAAGAACAAAATGAAGTTCCTTCCACATAAAATTACATGAAGCAAGATTAAAAAAATGTATCCTCTTAATTGGATTATGTATAAGTATAATGGTTCAACAATCAGTGATAATCCCAAGAAGATCAATAATAGTTATACATTTAAGACAACATGTGTGAAATATATCGATTACAATTTTCATTGTTGATACTAGATTACTAATATAAATGTACCCAAATATAACATAATAACATGAAAAACATATTCAGAGAATGAAGTAATGTTGTATTATGTATAAAAAATATAGGTAAAAAGTAGAATAAGAAATTCAGCATGATTGAGAAGAATATAAAAAGTGGTTTTTTATACTTGATAACATTTCTTCAATAAATTCTTGATTGATTCAATAACTCTATAAATACTACTAAATATTTTTTTTAAACATTTCCAACAATATAAGAATCAATCAAATGAATGAATAATTTAGAAGAAGGTGTATAAGTGCTATTGGACAATGAAATAAGAAGTAAAAAACAGAATAAAATGAAATTCATGATGTGTAACACACTCAATATAAAACAATTAGATTTAAATGAATAAATTTTTAGCATTTTGAGTGGAGAATATTGTTGGACAAAACCCTCTAAACCTATAGATTAAAATTGAATGATAAAAATATCAACCTAATTCTGTTATTTTTTACTAGTTTATATTAATTAAAATGAATATAAATAAAAGAAAAGAATAGTATCAATGGGAGATACCAATAAGTATATAATGATACAAATAATTGGTAAAACTGTTGAATAATAAATCATCCTGGACAAATCCTTCCTTCGGTAATTCAATTTATATGTAAAGAAATATCATCCTTAATGAATATGGGTTTGTTAAATAATAGATGAAGCCATGTAAAGAAGATATCCTACAGTTTATTCTCAAAAAAGAAAATCCTGTATTTAATATTTTTATTATTTCACCTTTATAAATAAAATTTATAGAAATATTAAGAATGAAGAATAAACTACCATAATTATAATTCAATCTAAATACAATTTCTATAGAATAGGCTTGATATAATTTAATTGACGATATATATTATCTTATATTCTCATCCTTAATATCTAAAAATATAATATAAATATTAAGGGGGGTATATCATTTTAAATTAAACAAATATTGGATTAATGATTCTTATAATATAAGGCTATTGTAAACTATCCATTTATAGTTGAATGTTTATAATATGTGTGATGATGGGTGGTTATGGAATATACGTTACTCGTGTTTATGTTCATGAAAAATTTGTATTTCTATTAGTATATACAATTTGTTTATATCTGGATATAGTTTGGAAAATTCATGTAGATAGTTTGTTAATTGGTTTATTTTAGAGTAGTATTTTACTTAGTTGATATTTGATAGTTTTGTTTTTTTATATTAAACACTCTTAATTTCCACACTGATAATGAATCACATAGACTTGGAGAGGAATATTTTATACCACATTTTAAATGTAGGATATTATATTATCCCTTTTCATCACATTTGATATCATGTTAATAAAAGGGAGAGAATATAAAATAGGGACATTTATGTGATTAATAAAATTTTTAGAGAGATTAAAAGGAGAATACTATTGATTATAATAGGGGGACAATTTCAAGATGAATGATAATAGGAGTTTCACAAGCCTAAAAAATTAATTTTACAATTTTTATTGAAATAAATACCAATAGATATATTAGTGAGGCCATATTTTTTTGTTATATTTTTATGTGAATTCAAATATATTGATGAATAAGAAATAAAATGGATGTATAGTGATAATTGTGATGATTAAGTAGTAATTATGAATGACCAGGAATCAAGTATTAATGAAGTTGAGGAGATGATCCCTATAAAAATCCTATGTATTCTATGATTCTAATGTCTGGATGAGACATCACACAGAAGAGTGTTTTTTGATATGTTTTTTAATCCAATTCCCTAACCAGTTGAAGAATTAAAAAAATATTGATAAATGTCTTTAAGGTTGAGGTTGGAATAAAATAAAGAAAAGTTAATTTTTTTGGAAGTCGATTTTATTGGTGAATATGATAACATTACATTTATATATAAATATTGAAGTATTATGGATAAGAATATATCTTCCTACTCATACAAGCACTCCTACCCAAAAAATTATTTTTATCTCAAGAGGACAATCCAATTTATATTGAAGGAAGAAATGAGCATCATATGGCCATGGTGGTTGTATATAGGAATAATATGGACTGTGTGGGTAGGAATATGTGTAAAAATGTTATTAGTACTTATCATCTCACATATTTGTTTGAAAAAATGGATGTTCAATGTTAATTAGCACCCATTCTGTCTTTTTCTACATAGTTAATTGTGTGTATGGGGTAAAAAAGGAGTTGTTAGAAGAAAAAATAATCAATATGGGATAATTATTTAAAAGTAATGGTCCTTCCTTTCAATAAAGAAATAATATATGTTGGATGATTCAATTTCCCTTATCTTATACTTTGAGACTTAACATTTCTGTTTATTTTTTCAACTTGTAATGTGATAAAAAATGATATCCCACTCAAAAATTTATTTATGTGAATATACTGAAAGGATAATAGAGGATTCGATTTAGATATTCATGATAAATAGTTTTTTAGAGATTTATTTATTTCACAATATGATTAATCATGATTCAAGAATATTGTGATTGACATCAACTATGGAATTCATAGTATATCCAATGACATCAACTAAAAATTACAAACCAAACTATTTTATTATCATCTACATGGTAGGATTATCATCCACAAGATTTGATTTTTGACTACACTCTAGGATGATAGGAAATAAAAAATATATAGTATTGGATTTATTTTAAATAAAAATATTCCAATTGAACCTTTTATTAAGGAAAAATAAATATCATGATCATTTAATCCAGATTTAAATAGGATTAATGTGCAGACAAGTATAATAATTCATAGGGTTTTTAAAGATATTATTGGTGAAACAATTTCATAATATGGGTAACTAAAAATATCATCCAAAGTTGAATTAAATGAGTTCTATTTGCTGAAAATACCATAGAATGGTGAACAAAGAGATACATGATCAAAGGAGGATAAAATCTAAGAGTGTTACTACATGCGTATAAAATTACTCGCGGTTGGGAATAGAACTAGTGAGATCATTTGAAATATTAATATATAATACAATATGAATTATTGAGATTCATTGTAATTCAAATTCTATATACACATGTAACATATAAAAATATACATGGAAAAATATTTCCTTGGGCTTATTTTTACCATAATGGAATCCTTGATTGCTATTTTAGAAGAAATCACGAATACATTAATTTTGTTATAACATACATTTTATTATGGATATTGGGAGATCATTTTGGTAGAAATTATAATAAATAAATATGTTAATTTTCTATGGAGGATTAAACAGAATTATATATAAATTTCATGAGTAAGGTTATGGAATGCATGTATATTTTTATGGAATATTAAATGCCTTAAAATTATTCCAAGATAAAGAAGATGTAGAATATCATTATTAAAGAAGGGATGCTAATTTTTTTGGTTTTTTACTTTAATGGTAATGTTATATATTTTTATGTGACAATATATATAAATTTGTTTTCAAAAACAAGATTAAATTTATAAATCATGGGAGAAGTAAAGAATTTGGGGTTTTAGGAGGAAGAATATCAGTATTTACGAAGAATGTAGTAATGATCTTGTCACTATAGCATGCTCATAATCATACATACATGGTTATTTTAAAGGAATGAATGATTAATTGATAAAGTGTAAATACCATATCATGTATCATGTCTATATGATGTTATCATGACATTATCAAGATAATTTAATGGGAACTTTTAACTGAAATTTTTGTGATTTTGAATTACTAGTAATGTTATTTAAAAAGTTATAAATTCATATGATATAGAAATGTCAAATATGTGAAAAAAGGGGGGAATGTAAATAAAACTACAAAAAATTTATATTCACACATATTTTATAAGGTAAATAAGAAATATTTTTGATAGAGGATCACCTCAATTATTTTCATATGGAAGAGAACACAATTTTCTAATAGAGAACCTATATTAGATACAGCTAGAGGAATATTTTTGTATCAATTAAATAAGAGAACGAGCACAAAATTATACACTATAGATTATGATGAATTGAATAGTATGGACTGAGATGAATAATATAGTGCATGAGTCTACTATATAGTCCACCAGATGAAAAATGGAATTTCCACATATGTTTCACATAAAATTATAAGAATAAGATAATAAAATATATAAATTAATTAATAAGAGGTTGAGTAGGGTATGATGTTCATAGAAGAAGGGTCTTGTGCATTTCTAGTTTCACATAAGGTATATAAGAATTATTCTCTTCAATGTAATTTATATGAAGTGGTTATATTCAGTGTTGTGTATAAACATATAATATGGTGACTTGATAGTTTGAAATGTATGAATTATAATAATGGGTATGAAAAAAATAACCATTCAAGGCTCTAAATTGGATATATACACAATTCATGTTATCCTTATCTCATTGTAAACGTACAATATGTACCTATGTTCTGGATACCCAAAACAAGTGTTTGGGATCCACACATTAATTTGATTTAATACAATCGTGTAACACATAATGGTGTTTAATAGTGGTGTTTGTTACCTATAATTTTACTAGATCAAGGAATGGAGTTGCACTTGTAAAACCCCGACCCCAGTTACCCAGAGTCGGTGCAATATTTTAATACATTGGCATGATTACCAGGAATCAAGCCCTGAAATACTGATCAGTTAAGCAGTCTTGGAAAATATATTACATACATGAATGTTACATTACTCATTAGAAAATAAAACACATCATAAATGATCCTTTGAGAACTCCATTAATCCCCAAGCTTAACCCTTCTTATCAATCATAATACACTTACTTGAATCCTAGGAAAACAAAACATAATAATGGGTTGACCTGAGATGCTCAATATGAATAACAATATTGCGGAAACGTTCAGAAATAAGCATTAACATTTAAGGAAATGTATAAAACTAAAATATAACACTTTTAAATTTTAAACCACAGCATAATATGGAAAAAATAAATCAAATAATGTCATTTATTTGTTCACATGTATATTCTATTAGTAGAATAATCACATGAAATATCAATATCCAATTTCATAATGATGAAACACATTATGTCAGACCTCATAAACACATAGTCAAGGCCCTGTGCGAAGACTACGAATAAGATTTTGTCAAGGCCTTCTGCTAATAAACTATTTTGTCTCATGATACAGACCGATGCATTGTGGAGCTATAATGAGCTCCACCCATCACTTACTAAGTCCAATGCATTCCTCATATGAAAAGGTTTAAACATAACATAAACATTCGTATTAAAAATAGAATATGAAATGACAATACTTAATCCATAAACCATGAATGGTATTAAAATTACACATCCACATTCAAACATATTGCAAAACCATCAATACAATATAGAATATTTTTATCATAATAAGTCATCCTCGATCAAGAATAATATCCATTAAATGATGTTGACATAATTGAAAACGATCACTAACACTCTTGATAGAAATATCCCTTTTTCGTGAAATCATTTTATAAGTCACGCAATTGATAAAGGATTTAATTTATAATATATTTTTTATTCATGTTTTCACATACCACTTTGAATCATTTTAAAGGAATTAACATTTTAGAGCATTAATGTCCAAATAAATAAATCCTTAAAATCATTTTGAAAACATGGACATTAATGAGAATGGATTAAAAAAATAAATCATCAAAACATTTTAAATGATTTTTTATGTAAATATTACCTGAAAATAAACCTTTCAAAAACTATTTTATGAAACATGGGAATGGATAATAAATATGTCCTAGTAAAAACATAAACATTAGAAATCTCATATAATAATGTGATTGGGGAGTTAACCCATACCATGCACATTCCTTTGGCTGAGGGTCCATTTATCCTCATTTATAAGGACCATAGTATGTTATTAAATTATACCAGTACCATATTCATATTTATAATATCATTAATTATACATTTATGGAATTATAATTCCCATTTAATAATGATTTCGATGTTAAAATAACATTTCGGGTAATAATTGTTTTCATTATCATACGTGTTTTAACATGTCATTCTTGATCATATCATTTATATCTTGATTGAAATACATCAAAAATATTATAATTGATTTAAATATCAAATATATAATATAAATATTTATAATAGATAGATATATGAAATGGATGGAACCGTTTATGGAGATGGTAGGTCGTACGTACGCATAAACGTTGTTTCCATTTTCATGTCGTATTGAATGAAAGTAATTGAATGAGATATATTTAAGTATATACATGTATATATCTCCAGTAAAATTATTATATTATATATTACATATTTTTTAATATTATATATTTTTATAATCATCATTGAATGGTGAACGTGGAAATGATTCTCATTGCATCGTTGAAACGGTAATGCGTACGTACGCATGAGCGACAATATCATTATATTGATGATGAAATCTTATGTAATTTGATGGAATATCATATATAATGAATCAATAACTGGTTATATTTATTATTTACATTAGTTATACTCATTATTATACCCATCCAAATAATTACGTGTTTGAACAACAAACTACACCATGACGTGGAGACGGTAAGTCATACATACACACGTATGGTGATATTGTCATTTATAGGATGGATAGAATAACGAATATGGTTGTAAAATATTTATAATATCATCACTATATGTAGAAGGGAATGTATTTATTTTTTTTATGAAAACAACAAAAAAAATAAGTGTAAGAATAAAAGAACTTGAATGAGGGTGGTGAAAATATTACCTATTCTTCGGGTGTTTCCTTTTGAGTTAATCAAATGGGATCCATAGGTTGTATTTATGATCAATTTTAGGCCTCTAGGTCGAAGGGTGTAAAATTTACAGATTATTTGGGTAGGTTTTGGCCATTAAAAGTGGCTTTGGAGATGTGATTCTGAGAGAAGGGGAAGTACTCATTTATAAGACAGGTGAGGGTCACTTCAGGAAAATATTGAAATATTTTTTTATAATAAAATAATTTTCGGTACCTAATGGTTACAAATTGATTTATTTGTATTATATGGTGGGAATGGGTGTAAAACATCTCAAAAAATGTTTTTATACTAGATTAGGATACCATTTTAACCATATCATTTAGAATTAACTCTTAGTTAAATAGTTTATCTTTTACCGTGTCTTCTTGTATTCTTACACAATATGGTTAATTATCATATTTTAAACTTCCAAGAGAACCTCAAGTGGATAATTAGTGATATATATAATATTATTTATGCCCTTTGTATTATCCATATATTTTTATGATTATTATATCAACTGATAATATAGTAAATTTTTTAAAAATAATTTATGTCTACTTTTTCTCTATTTGGTATTTTGTTTTTGTGAAAGTCATAATAACAATATCAATTTGAAAAAGTTTTATCTAATAGACCATAATATGTCTTATTAACCTATAAATTTAGTTTAATTCATCAGATCTATAAATTTAAATTTATTCGGATATATATAATATAAATTAATTTAATATTAAATTAATAAGGTAATTACTGCATCTTCATTGTGTCATAAATAAATTAAATTATATAATGTCTAAAAATATAAATAAAATACAATTAGTTAGGGAATATTTTCATCTTTCTAATTAATAGTTTTAGTCTAATTTATCTTTTTTACCCTTATATTAAAAATGGTGTAGTTATTAAACATTGAATTTAAAAGTTTTTACTCTTCTTTATATAAAATAATAATAAATGTCCTAATCTAATCCAAGTGAACCAAAGATAATCATATTTTATTCCTAAGTCTGTTCTAGTATAATTAAACATTTTCAATAGAATTATTCATGTGTTAGGTTAATTAATGTAACAACGTAAACTTCCAAGGTACGATTCTCTTTGACTAATAGAATAATGTGTGTTGTACGCAACTTCGAGTTCTAACACACCACAACCAATCAAACTAGATGTTATTAATAGTAATACACAATTTTATAAATTTTATAAATTTTATCTTTCAAAATGGACTTCATTTTTCCATTCGGAATATCAAAATTATATTAGGGTGAATTTTGGGTATTTTTCTGAAAACATTCATTTTTTGATGAATAGTGAAAACACATAGTTAATTGTTAAAACAGAATTTTTATTATTACATATTTTTTTAAATTTATTTTAGGTAAAAATAGATGTATTATACATATATAGCTTCAATGTAATTCATTTTCTTCATTTTATAACAAGTTTAGATATATGAAAATTTTATTGAACTTGTCACCGTCTTTCACCCACCTCCTACGAGAATTTGCAAATTCATATAAAACATAGTTTTACATCTTTTCTGAGTGGAATTTAAAAAATCCGAGAAATATGGTTGATATCATATAGTAAAATTTGGTTCAATATGATGAAAATAATTTTCGGTCAATAGCAACTGTTTTCTTTTATTTACCATAGTTAAAAGTAAATAAGGTAATTAAGGGTAGAAATGAAATTACTATTATCCTAACACATGTCCTAATTCTATTGGATAAATATAATTCGACCCAAATAAACCTTATGATTAAAATATGAACCTCTTTGGTCTACATGGATTAGATTAAGACATTTATTATTATTTAATTCAAAGAAGATTTAAAAGAGTTAATATCAATGTTTAATAACTAAAACATTTTTAATATAAGGTTATAAATAAGATAAACTCGACAATTAATATTCATTTGAAATATAGAAATATTTCCTATATAATTATATTTTATTTATACTTTTTATAGATTAAATAAATTAATTAATTTATGAAACATTGAAGATGCAGTAATTACCTAATTAATGAAATATTAAAATAATTGACATTATAAATATCTAAATAAATGTAATTTGAGACTTTTTCTGAATTACAATAATTTTATACTTTAATATGACATATTAGGGTTGGTTAGATTAATTTTATTCGAAGTAATAATTCTTTTATAAATTTAGAAAAAACAAATAACCAAATAGTGTCTCAATTGACATAAACGAGTTTCTAAAACTAATATTATATTATTAATTGATATTCTATTCCCAAAAAACTAAGGTTTGGAAAAAAAATATATAATGATAGGTGAATCATTAATTATCCACTTGGGGTTCTCTTTAAAGTTTATAGTAACTTTATTAAACATATAATTTAAAAATACAAAGAGACATGGTAAATGTCAAACTATTTAACTCAGAGTTAAATATAAAATATAAGCATAAAATAGTGACCCCAACCTATCTAAAACCTATTGGATTAGTGGTTTTCGATCTATCCCCAACTTATCCATTAAATATCCATTTTGGTGCTATTACAAACCGAAAATGATTTCATTATAAAATAATATTTCTATCTTTTCCTAAGGTGCCCCTGACCCCTATTATAAAAGGGCACTCCCCCTTCTTTCTAATTCACACCTTCAAAACCATTTAGATCCACAAAAATCTTCTCAAATACCCTCCCAACAGTCCTCCCTTAATCCTAGAAGACTTTATTTATTCATAAATCCATCCTTTGGATCCCATGTGATCAAATCAAAAGGAAGAATCTGAATAAGAGGTAAAAATCTCACCACCTCTTTCAAGTTCCTTTATTCTTCCACTTATTTTTACTTTGTTGTTTCCATTATAAAATAATAACTATAGTATTTTATATATATTGTGATGTTATTTCAAATATTTTAAAACCAAATTCATTTTTCTATCCATCCTTTGAATGACATGTCACCATATGTGCGTATGTACGGCTTTCCGTCTCCACGTCATGGTGTAATTGTTATTCAATACATTATTATTTGGATGGGTATAATAATGATGTGTAATTGATGTAAATAATAAATATAAATTGATAATTATTCTTTATATAAGATATTCCATCCAATTTTATATAATTTTAATATCAAAAAAATTGATTTTAATGCTCATGCGTACGTACAGATTACCATCTCCACTAACGCAATGAGATTGATTTTCTATCATGTCCATTCAAAAATAGTTTTCATTTAATGATTAAAAATAATGATTTAGGACTTGATAAAATTTTTTATATGAATAATATGCATCCTATCCATAAAAAACACAGCTTATGTAACAAAACATATAAAAGAAAACGAGTAAGTGAACACCTGAAACAATGAAAATACTAAAATATTATTAACAACTCAATGTCAAAAGATCATATATGATATCATTTTAATTCATATTATAATTATATAATTTAATAAAAATTATTTTACCATTATACAGGAGGTCAACCTACCCTTGACTAAGGAAAATTACAAGGTAAGGGTTAATTTCACAATCTCTTTACTATCTGAGGTCGTTTTACGTAAGTATCTACTGGGACCTCATTATCATCCACATCCATGATTCATAAAAATTTATTTCAAAGCATTTTTACTATTTAATAGACAATTGGTTAAAGTAATTTATACCCTTATTTGTTTTCATAGGAATCATTCACTATTTTTCCAAAACTAGGTACTTTTTGACCATTTTGAAAAATTTATTGTAAGAATGTTTTTTTATCTTATACGGCGGGTGCGGCTATTTTCTGTTGTTATAACATCATCAATGCTTCCCTTAAAATCTTATAGGAATGTTTTAAAATATTTTTTTTCTTTATAATTATGTGACTATTAAAGTTTTTCAAAAATAGAAAGATATATTTCTCTAAAACGGTTTTGATTTCATCTATGTCAACAATATTTGATGGATTTTATGTTTATTTGAAGTTGATTTATTATGATACAGAACCTTCATATTATATTGAAGGTTTTGGGATATGTTTGATGTGGATGTGATATTTTTATACCATTCATGGTTTATGGTTAAAGTATTGAAATTTCATATGATAGTTTTAATACGAATGTTTATGTTATATTTCAACCTTTTAATATGAGGAATGCATTGGACTTTTTAAGTGTCTGGTGGAGCCCACTATAGCTCCTCAATGCATCGGTAGGTCTCATGAGACAACTAAACAAGGAATTGACTGAGGCCTTTCCAAATTTGATATATGGTTTCGTCTAAGGCCGTAATCGTATTTAGATATATTGGACGAGGCCTTGAAAAAATGTTTCAGAATGACCTGCATTATGCATTCCCTCATTATGAAAATAATATTGATGGTTTATATGGTCATTCGACTTGTAGAATACCCATGATTGTGTTTTATTATGACATTATTTACTTAGCTCATATTCCTGCCATAAAAGTATATTTTTTATTATTGGTAATGGAAAGTGGTTTCAATTATTCACCATCCTTTATATTTTTGTTATCTTCTACTGTATTTATTACCCTTAATGACCACTTGAGCTCACCCCTTTCTTATGATTAATTTTACCAGGATACGAAGAAGTTAGATATGATTGACTTGGTGGCATAATCTAGGAGGCTTGGATGTTCTTAATGAAATAAATTCGTGTTGTATTTCTTTTCAAGTTGTAATGTTGATCTTATATATGAATCTGGTTTCTAATTATACTTAAATGGTCGGCCTTTCAGGACATGATTTCCTTGTGATCATGCCAATGTTACGTAATAATTCATCAACTCAGGGGTAATTGGGGTCGGGGCATTATAGTAGGTATCAGAGGAAGTTTAGTACAATCCTCGGAAACTAGATTTAGATCAACTCTAATCAGAGCACATAGCCCTGAGATAAACATTGAGGATTAGTATAGAAGAACATACTAGAATTTTGGTATTATTTAGATTTTTTGATTTTTCCAAGAAATACATCCTTGTATGGATATGAGCAGTTAGAGGTAGCTCTGGAACAGATGTACCTAGGGGTAAAACATGAATACCCTGCATTGAGCTAGACTCGAACGTGAACTTGTGCACAACAATGGGCCTTGTTGTACTATTGGATATGACACTCCCAGGGGATATGCTTAGGATAATTCTAATTTTCATTACAACCCATTATGTAGGATTTATGAATATATACATTCTCAATGAAAACATTTTTTTGATTATGAACTATAACCATAAACAGTTCAATATATGATAAATGTTTTACATGTTTTGATTTATGTATTGCGATTCATAAAATAATAAAGTGTATTCCATTGTTTATAAATGGCTCATAGTGGAAGGAATGGAACTGTATCAATGAACGCACTCCATGTAGGTATTTCCCTCCTACTCTAAATAATTAAAGTAGAGCTGGTGATGAAACTGGTGCTGATCAACTTATCATAATACTGGGACAACTCACACATGTTATTATTAATAACCTTACCCACATGGAGCACCCTGATCCATAGCATTGAAGATCAATGTTATATCTCTTCATTAGGAAACAACCACCAAAATTAAATGGGAGTACAAATCCATTAGTGTCTAATAAATGGATAAATCTTTTAGAGATAATATTCCATGCTTTGGGGAGTAGCGAAAGGGAAAAATTTGTCATGGAAGTTTACCGCCTCACTAGAGTTACTGATCAATGGTGTTCATTGATTTAAACACAATTGAAGACTAGTAAGTATCAAATATGGAATGGAGGGAGTTTAAAAAATTTCTTAGAAAAATACTTTCCTCATGACCATCGAGCAGATATGGAAAGACAATTATTGAGTTTTATGCAAAAAGATGATGAAAATATCACAAATTATGAAGCAATCTTAACAAGGTTAGAGAGGCATGTTTCATATTGTATACGTAACCAATGATGTAATATTGACCATTTCTTTGATGGGTTAAAACCATTTCTCGATCGAGCATTAGTATCACAATACTTCTCATCATATGAAGATATTGTCTCATCTGCTATCAAGACAGAAAATGAACTCTTTATGTCCTATGACTTTAAAATAATGAATGAGAAGAAGTGATATGATGAACACAATAGGAAAGGAAATAATGAAACAAGGAAGAAGGGAAGAATTGAATTTCCACCATGTGATAATTGCGGAAGGAAGCACCCTGGTGCCTGTCTAAAAAGAAAAATGAGTATGCTATAAATGTGGACAGAAAGGCCATTTTTCTGGTTATTGTAATGGAATGAAAGAGGCTACCAATGTTCAATTCTACAATTACCGAGAGATGGTAGATTATGCAATTGAATTTCCTAAGTGTCAGGGAAACTTACCTCAGAAAAGGCCACGAGATCAAGGCTATTCTTGTGCCTTCACTAGTTCCCAGGTTTAATCTCTGAAAGACATGGTGGTAGGTAATTTAATCAATTCCCCAAGTTTAGAAAATGAATTATTTGATTCTGGATCATCGCATTGTTTCATATCTTCCTAGTTTTCTAAAAAAATTAGATATTTTTAATTTGATCTAACATGGGAGTTTTTAGTAAAAACTCTTAAGGGAAGTATCATTCCAACTATGTTTTGTGAATCAGTCCCCATTAGGGAACATAAATGTTCTTTATATGATAATTTAATCTTCATACCAATGAATGAATTTGATATAATCCTCGGTATGGATTGGCTTTTGGACCATGATGCGAAACTTTATTTTAGGTATAAGGATGTAACAATTTTTTATGACGATGAAAAAGAACACCTTATCTTTAGAGATGAATCGTCTCCACCTGATTCATATCTAAATCCCCCTAGTATCACTACTAAATTCAATTATTAGGGAGGATGAGAATGAAATAACGGTGGGTGAAGAAAATAATTTTCAAATAGGGGATGTACCTATTGTGAAAGAATATGTTTATGTGTTTCCGGATGAATTCTAAGACAACCTCCAGAATAAGAAATTGAGTTTTCCATTGATTTAATTCCTAGATCAAGTCCCATATCAAAGTCCCCATATAAAATGTACACTGTGGAATTAGTGGAACTAAAGAAACAACTATAAGAATTGAGTAATAACGGATTTATTTTCCCTAGTGTTTCTCCATGGGGAGACCCTGTTCTTTTTGTTATGAAAAAAAAGATGGATCTATGTGGTTGTGCATTGACTATAGGGAGATCAATGATATAACAATAATGAATAGGTATCACATACCTCGAATTAATGTTTTATTTGACCAACTTCATGGAGCCCAATACATTTCAAAGATTGACCTTTGATCTAGATATCATCAGTTGTGTATGAAGAAGGAAGACATTTTGAAGATAGCATTTCGAACTAGGTACGGGCATTACGAGTTTACCGTAATTCCTTTTTGATTGACTAATGCACCCTCTGTCTTCAAGGATCTAATGAATAGAGTTTTCATGGAATATGTCGATGAATTTGTAGTGGTATTTATTGATGATATCTTTTTATACTCCAAATTCTATAAATATCATAAAAATCACTTTCCCATTATCCTGAATACTCTTAGAAGACATGAATTATAAGGGAAATTTAGAAATTGTGAATTCAGGTTTTAAGAGATTTTTTTTCCTGGCCATATTGTCTCCAAGGATGGAATCTCTATTGATCCTTCTAAGACAAGATATTTCCAAGAATGGCAAGAACATATGAGTATAATTGAGGTATGTAGTTTTATTGGTTTAGTAGGTTATTATCAGAATTTTTTTAGAATTTTGACTAATTGGATAACCTATTAACTAAGCTCATGCATAAAGGGTAAAATTTGTGTGGAAAAAAGAGTGTGAAAAATGTTTTGAAGAACTGAACAGATGATTAGCCAATGCTCCAATATTGACTCAACCATAGGATAATGATGGGTTTGTTATTTATAGTGATTCATCGAAGAAAGGACATGGTTGTTTTCTTATGCAGAATGATTGAGTTATTTGCTATAAATCACGACATCTCAAAATTCATGATCAAAACTATCCTACCCATGATCTTGAGTTAGAAGCTGTAATTTTTTCTTTGATGAAATGGAGACATTATCTTTATGGTAAAAAATGTGAGATATATAGAAATCAAAATAGTTTGAAATATATTATCTCACAGAAAGAACTCAACATGAGGCAAAGAATATGGCTTGAAATCCTCAAGGATTATGATTTCATTATACTCCACCACCCGGGGAAGGCAAATAAGGTGGAATATGCTTTGAGATGAAAGGATCGTGGAGTTCTAAACAAGATGAGAGTTGAAAAGGATCCTATATATATGGATCTAGTAAAGATAGATATGGGAATCCCCATGGAAGTTGAAACATCAATACATTTTCAAATGGTTGGAATACCATCTTTACTACAAAGAATAAACAATTCTCATACTGGTGATGAAGAGTTTAAAAAACGATTAAATCTATGAATGATGAGAGATTGAGTGACTTTGTAAATGAAGATGGAATTGTGAAATTTTGGAAGAGGATTCGTGTTCCAGATAAACCTAATCTTAAAATTTAATTGTTAGATGATTCTCATAGATCCAATTTTTCCATACACCTTGGGAGCACAAAAATTTATAGATATTTAAAAGAACATTTTTGGTGGGACAACTTGAAGAGGGAGATCGCTGCTTTAGTGTCAAGATGTATGGGTTTTCAACAAGTAAATCCTAGAATGCAGCATCTTGGAGGAGTTTTTCAACCTATTCCCATAACTAATTATAAATGGGATAATATCATGATGGACATTGTCATGTGACTACTAAAAACTCCTAGAAGGAATGATGAAATATGGGTCATTTTTTATCGCCTTACCAAGTCAGCACATTTTCGTGCTATAAGAGAAGAGTTACCACTTGAACCTCTAGAAAGAATATATATTAATGAAGTTGTAAGACTTAATGGAGTACCACTATTTATTGTTTCTGATAGTGATATCCATTTTACATCAATATTCTGGAAAAGCCTTCAGAAAGCCCTGGATACTGAGCTTTGTTTGAGCACTGCCTACCACCCCCAAATTGACAGACAATGAGAACGTACTATTCAAACCTTAGAAGACATGTTGAGATCATTATAACATGAATTTCAGGGTATGTGGGATCAATAAATACCTCTGGTATAGTTCTACTATTATAATAGCTTCCATTCAAGTATTCATGGGGCACTATATGAAGCGTTATACAGAAAGAGATTTCGTACGACAACCTGTTGGGATGATGTTGGCGAAAAAAACTCGTAGGCCCAGAACAAGTGGAGGAAATGATGTAAAAGGTTAAGGTAATCCAAAACCACATCAAATCACGTCAAATTTGGAAGAAGAGCTATACTGATAACCGAAGGAAGGATTTGGAATTTCAGGTAGGAGATCATGTTTTCTTGAAAGTATCTCCATGGAATGGTGTTATACGTTTTGGTATGAAGGGTTAATTGAGTCTGAAGTACATCGGAACATTCAAAATCGTAGAATGAATTGGCATTGTAACTTATCATTTTTCAATGTCGCCATGTCTTTCCAAAGTTCATGATGTGTTCCACGTATAACTATTGATAAAATACTTGCCTAACCCAACGCATGTACTCACCTATGAGGAATTAGAACTAGAACCCGATCTGTCTTATAGCGAAGAGCATGTCAATGTTCTTGATACAAGAGAATGAGTTCTGAGAAACAAGACTACTTTTGTGGTCAAAGTTCTATGGATAAACTATAAGATGGAAGAGGCGACATGGGAACCTGATGAACAAATGATAAGGAACCACCCGAGTCTTCATACCCAGTAATACTCTAGAAATTCCGAGGATGAAATTATTTGAAAGAGGAGAGAATGTAACACCCCAAGCTTCCATGGTACGTTTCTCTTTGACTAATACAGTAGCGTGTGATGTACGCAACTTCGAGTTCTAACACACCATAACCAATCAAACTATCCGTTAGGAATATTAATACCCACATCATGAAATATTATAAATTTTTCATTTCAAAATGGACATCATTTTTGGATTCGGAATATCAAAATTAGCTTAGGGTGAATTTTTGGTATTTTTCTGAAAACATTCAATTTTTGATTAATAGTGAAAACACTAAGTTATTTGATTAAATTGAATTTTAATTATTAGTTATTTTATTTAAATTTATTTTTGGTCAAAAATAGTTATATTATATATATATATAATTTAAAATTAATTCATTTTATAATATGATTATATATATTAAAATTTTATTGAACTTTTCACCGTCTTTACCCACCTTCAAGGAGAATTTGAAAATTCAGATAAAAATTAATTTTACCACTTCTATGAGTGGAATTTCAAAAATCTAAGAGAAACGGTTGATATTAGTAAATAAATTGTTGTTCAATAAGATGAAAATATTTTTTTGGGAATAGTAACTTTTTTACGTTTATTTACCACAGTTAAAAGTAAATATACTAATTAAGGTTAAAAATGATATTATTATTACCATAACACATGTACTAATTATATTGGATCAGTATAATTCAACCACAAACAACTTTAGGAATAAAATATGAACCTCTTTGGACAACTTGGATTAGATTAGGACATTTATTATTATTTAATTCAAATAA
Source organism: Viscum album (assembly GCA_963277665.1). Lineage (NCBI taxonomy): Eukaryota > Viridiplantae > Streptophyta > Magnoliopsida > Santalales > Viscaceae > Viscum > Viscum album. The sequence continues at coordinate 1,250,776,621 of OY728157.1, read as the reverse complement.
GAGTTAAAAGAGTTAAAATAAATGTTTAATAACTAAAAGATTTTTAATATAGGGCTATACATAAGATAACTTAGAATATAAATATTCATTTGATATATAAAAATATTTTATTTGTAGTTATATTTTATTTATATATTTTATACATTATATAAATTATTTTATTTAAGAAACATTGATGATGCAATAATTACCTAATTACTGAAATATTAAAATAATTGACATTATAAATATCCAAATAAATGTTATTTGTGACTTTTTATGAATTACAATAATTTTATAGGTTAATATGTCATATTAGGGTTGATGAGATGTATTTTATTCAAATTAATAATGCAGTTATGAATTTATAAAAAACAAAAAACAAAATAGTGTCTAAATTGACAAAAAAGAGTTTCTGAAACTAATATTGTATTATTAATTAATATTATATTCCTAAAAAAACTAAGGTTCAGCCAAAAGAATTTTATAATGATAGGTGTATAATTAATGAACCAATTGGGGTTTTCTTGGAAGTATATTTTATGTTTATTATCCATATAATATAAAAATACAAAGAGACATGGAAAATATCAAACTATTTTACTAGAGTTAAATCTAAACGATTAGTGTAAAATAGTGACCCCAACATGACTAAAACCTATTCTTTGATTGGTTTTCGATCCATCCCCACATTAACCTTTAAATAATATATTTTTGACCCAATAGAAACCGAAAATTATTTTATTATAAAATAATATTTCTAGCTTTTCCTAAGGTGCCCCTCACCCCACTTATAAAAGGGAACTCCCCCTTCTTTATAATTCACATCTTCAAATCCATTTGGCTTTTCCAAAAACTGACAAAATACCCTCTCAACAGTACTCAATTAATCCTAGAGGCCTTCATTTAGTCATAAATCCTTCTTAGGGACCCCTTTTGATCAAATCAAAAGGAAGAACCCGAAGAAGAGGTAAATATATCACCACCTCTTTCAAGTTCCTTTCTTCTTCAACTTCATTTTTCATTGTTATTTCCACTCTAAAATAATAACTCTAGAATCTTCTATATACTGCGGTTTTATTATGAATATGGTATAACCAAATTCATTTTTCTATACATCATTGGAATGACATTTCACCATACGTGCGTACGTACAGCTTACTGTCTCCACGCCATGGTGTAATATTTATTCAATACATTATTATTTTGATAGGTATAATAATGATGTTTAATTAATGAAAAAAATAAATATAACATGATAATGATTCTATTAATTTGATATACCATCCAATTATATATTATTTTAATATCTAAATAATTATATTATCGCTCGTGCGTACGTACGGATTACCGTCTCCACGAACGCGATGAGCTTCTTCTTCAATCATGTCAATTCAAGACTAATTTTACTTTGATGATTAAAAATAATTTCTAAGGACTTGATATCATTTTGGAAATATATAATATGCAACATTATCATAACAAACACGTCTTATGTAACAAATCATATAAAATAAAACGAGTAAGTGAACACCTGAAATGACGAAAATACAAAATATTATTAACAAAGCATTGTTAGAAGTTCATATATGATATCATATTAATGTAAAATATTCTTATGTAATTCAATAACAATTATTACACCATTATAAATGTGGTTAACCTACCATCGACCAAGGAAAATTACATTTTAAGGGTTAATTTCACAATCTCTTTGTTGTCTGAGGATGTTTTACGTAAGTATCTACTGGGACCTCTTTATCATCCACAGCTATGTTTCTTAAAACTTTTTTTCAAATCATTTTTACTATTTACTAGACAATGAGTTAAAGTCATTTATACGATTATATTTTTTAAGGAATCATTCCTTCATTTTCCAAAAAAGGTACTTTTTGTCCTTTTCGACAAATTGAAGGTAAGAATGTTTTTTTATCTTATACGGTGGGTGCGGCTATTTTCTGGCATTATAACATATTCAATGATTCCCTTAAAAGCTTATAAGAATATTTTAAAATAAATGTTTTCATTATAATTATGTTACTCTTAAATGTTTTCAAAATAGAACGATATATTTCTCTAAAAAGGATTTGATTTCATCTATCTCAATATCCTTTGATGAATTTTATGTTTATTTGAAGTTGATTTATTATGATTCAAAATTTTCATATTGTATTGAAGGTTTTGTGATATGTTTGATGTTGATGTGGTATTTTTATACCATTCATGGTTTATGGTTAAAGTATTGACATTTTGTATGCTAGTTTTCATACGAATGTTTAAGTTATATTTCAATCTTTTCATATGAGGAATGTATTGGACATAGTAAGTGACGGGTGGAGCCCGCTATAGCTCCTCGATGCATCAGTATGTCTCATGAGACAACTACACATGGAATTGGCTGTGTCCTTTCCCAATTTGATATATGGTTTTTGCCGAGGACTTAATAATATTTAGATGTCTTGGTTGAGACCTTGACAAAATGTTTCAGAATGTCCGGAATTATACATTCACTCATTATTAAATTAATATTTATGGTTCATGTGGTCATTCGACTAGTATAATACCCCGGATTATGTTTTATTATGGCATTATTTACTCACCTCATATCCCTTCCAAAAAATTATTCATGTTTTATATTGGTAAAGGAAAAAGGTTTCAATTATTCACCATGCTTAACATTTATGTTATCTTCTGCTGTATTGCATACCCTTACCGAGTGATTGATCTCACCCCTTTCTTATTTTTCATTTCCCCAGGATATGAAGAAGTTTTTTATTAGTGACATGAAGGCATAATCTAGGAGGTTGGGATGTTCCTAACAAAATAAATTTTTGTTTTATTTCTTTTCAAGTTGTAAAGTTGAACTTATGTATGAATCCCCTTTATAATAATACTAAATTGATCGGTCCTTAGAGACATGATTTCCTTGTGATCATGCCAATGTTATTTCATAATACACCGACTTTGGGTAACTCGGTTTGGGGCGTTACAGTTTGTATCAACGGACGTTCAGTAAAAACCATTGAAACTAGATTTAGATAAACTATGATTAGAGAACATAGCCATAAGATAAACATTGAAGATTATTATAGATGAACTTCCTAGAATTTTTGATTTGTCGAGATTTTGTGAGTTTTTCAAGAAATACATCCCTGTCTGGATACAAGAATGTAGAGGTTTCTCAGGCACACATGTACATAGGGGTAATACCCGAAAACACCGCTTTGAGGTAAACTCGAACAGGAGTTGGTGCATAACAACGGGCCTTAATGCACTCTTGGTTATGACACTCCTGTGGGATATGCTTAACATAATTCTCATTTTATTTATAATCCATTATGAAGGATTTATGAGTATATACTTCCTCAAAGATATTTTTTTCTATTTATGGATTATATGCATAAAAAGTTTAATTTATGATAAGTGTTTTACAAGATTGGATTTATGCATTGGAATTCATTAACTAATCTAGTGTATGCCATTATTTAAAAATGGTACCTAGTTGAAGGAATTAAAACCATATCAATGCACACACTCCATGTAGGGATTTCCCTCCTACTAAAGATAATTATAGTAAAGATGGTGATGCAACTGGTGTTGATCAGCTAATCACCATACTGGGACAACTCACACAAGTTATGAATAATAACCATACCCATATAGACCAACCTGATCTATAGAATGGTGTATCAATGTTAGATCTATTCATGAGGGAAAAACCACCGACATTCAATGGGAGTACAAATCCATTAGTGGCTGAGCAATGTATAAATTCTTTAGAGAAAATATTCCACGCTTTGAGGAGTAGCAAAAGGGAAAAAGTTGTCATGGCACTTTACTGCCTCACTAGAGATGCTGATCAATGGTGGTCATTGATTCAAAACACAAAGGAAGATGAGGAAGTAACCAATAATTAAATGGAGGGAGTTTAAAGAAATTTTCGTAGAAAAATACACTCCTCATGACCATCGAGCGGATATGGAAAGACAAATTTGGAGTCTTAGGAAAAAGGAGGAAGAGAATGTAGAAATGTGTGAAGATAACTTTACAAGGTTAGCGAGGCATGAAAGAAAATTATATATGTACCCCATGAAGTGAAATTGAATGTTTAATTGATGTGTTAAAACAATTTCTTCATCGAGAATTAGTATCACAATCCTTCTCATCATACGAAGATATTTTCTGGTGTGGTATCAAGATAGAAAAGGAATTCACTAAGTTTATTGACATTAAATCAAAGCAAGAGAAGAAGAGATCTTCTTAACACTCTACGAAAGGGAAGAAAGGAAATTGCGAAGAATAGAAGAATTGAATTTCCACCCTCTAATAATTGTGGAAGGAATCACCATGGTGCCTGTCGAAAAGGAAAAAGAGTATGCTACAAATGTGGACAGAATTGCCTTATTGCTGGTGATTGTAATGGAATGAAAGATTCTACCAATGTTCTATGCCATAATTTCCGGGAGATGGGACATTATGCAAGTTAATGTCTTAAGTATTAGGGAAACTTACATCAAAAAAGGATAAGGGATCAAGTCTGTGATTATGCGATCACTATAGCTAAGGTTGAAGCTCTGAAAGACGTAGTGTAAGATAATTTATTGGTTTTCTTGTGTCTAGAAAATGCATTATTTGATTCTGGATCATCACATTGTTTCATATATTCCTAGTTTTCTAAGAAAATTTGATATTTCCTATTTCATTTAACAAGGGAATTGTCATTCAAAACTCCCAAGGGAATTATCATTGCAACAATGTTTTGTGAATCAGTCCCTATTAGAGTATATAAATTTTCATTATCTACTGATATCATCATCATACCCATGATTTAACTTGATATAATCCTTATTAATTATTTTCTTTCAGACCATGATAATGAAATTTATTGTATAAAGAAGAAGTTTACGATTTTTGATGTCGATGATAATGAACACATTATCTTTAGAGAAGAATCGTCACCACCTGATTTTTATCTAAATACACCCCCAGTAGTTCAACTAAATTCAATTATTAGGGAGGATGAGAATGAAATAACTATTGGTGAGGAAAATAATGTTCAAATAGAGGATTTACCTATTCTGAAAGAATATGTTTATTTGTTTCCTGATGATTTACCTTGACATCATCCAAAACGAGAAATTGATTTTTCCATTGATTTAATTCTTAGATCAAGTCCCATATCAAAGTCCCCTTATAGAATGGAAACTGTGGAATTAGTGGAACTAAATAAATAACTATGGAAATTGAGTAATAAGGTATTTATTCACCCTAGTGTTTCTCCAAAGGGAGCCACTGTATTTTTTGTTATGATGAAAGATGGATCTATGAGGTTTTTCATTTACTACAGGGAGATCAATGCTATAAAAAAAATAACAGGTATCCCCTGCCTTGCATTGATGAATTATTTGACAAACATCAGGGTTCCCTGTACTTTTCAATGATTCACCATAGATCTAGATATGATTTGTTGTGTGTGAAGAAGGAATACATTCCAAAGATAGCATTTTGAACCATGTACGGGCATTACGAGTTTACAGTAATGCCTTTTGGATTGAATAATGAACCCTCTATGTTCATGGATCTAATGAATAGTGTTTTCAAGGAATATCTTGATGAATTTGTAGTGGTATTTATTGATGATATCTTGGTATACTCCAAATGCTACAAAGATCATGAAAATCACTTGCGGATTATCTTGAAGACTCTTAGAAGACATAAATTATATGGGAAGTTTAGCAAGTGTGAATTCTGGATTTAGGAGATATCTTTTCATGGACATTTTGTCTATAAGGATGGAATCTCTATTGATACATCAAATATAAGAGCAATCCAAGAATTGCCATCAACAATGTGTATAACTGAGGTACAAATATTTATTGGTTTATCAGGTTATTATCAGCATTTTGTCCTGAATTTTTCCCGATTGGCTAACCCAATAACCAAGCTCACACAAAAAGGGGTTAAATTTGTGTGGACAAAAGAGTGTGAAAAATGTTTTGAAGAACTGGATAAAATATTACTCAATGATCTTATATTGACTCTACCATCATGGAATGATGGGTTTGTTATTCATAGTGATGCATTAAAAAATGTACATGGTTGTGTCCTTATGAAGAATGATAATGTTATTTCCTATTCATCACGACAACTAAAAATTAATGAGAAAAAATTTCCTACTCATGATATTGAGTTAGCAGCTGTAATATTTTCTATGATGATATAGAGACATTATCTCCATGGTGAAAAATTTGAGATATATACCAATCAAAAGAGTTTGAAGTATATGTTCTCACAGAAAGAAATCAACATGAGGAAAAGACTATGGATTAAAGTACTCAAGGATTATGATTGCATGATACACTACCACTCAGGGAAGAAAAATAAGGTGGAATATGCATTGAGTAGAAAGTATCATGGAGTTTTTACCAAGATGCGAGTTGAAAAGGATCCTATATATATGGAACTAGTAAGTATGAATATGGGAATCACCAAGGAAGTTGAAACATCAATAATTTTTAGAATGGTTTCCAAACCATATTTACTAGAAAGGATAAAGTATTCTCAGACCGGTGATGAATAGTTTCAAAAGAAGATGAAAGCGATGAATGATGAGAGATTGAGTGACTTTGTGTATGAAGATGGAATTTTAAAATTTGGGAAGAGACTTTTTGTTACCAATATACCAGATCTAAAAAGGGAATTGTTAGATGATTCTCATAGCTCCAATTTCACTACGCATTCTGGGAGCGCAAAAATGAATAGATATAAGAAGGAATATTTTTGGTGGGACAACATGAAGAGGGAGATCGCTGATTTTGTGTCAATATGTATGGTTTTTCAACACGTGAAAGATGGAAGGCCATAGCCTGGAGGAGTCTTGCATCCTCTTCCAATACCTATGTGGAAATGGGATAATATCACGAAGGACTTTTTCAGGGGACTACCAAAGAATCCTAGATGGAACGATGCAAGATGGGTCATTATTGATCGTCTTAGTAAGTCATCACATTTTCATGAAATAAGAGAAGATATATTACTTGAACGTCTAGACAGACTGTATATTAAGGGAGCTGTAAGACATCATGGATTACCATTATCAATTGTTTCTTATCATGTTCCCCATTTTACATCAAGTTTCCAGAAAATTCTTCAGAAAGCCTTTGATACTGAGCTTCGTTTGACCACTGCATACCACCCCCAAACTGATGGAAAATCAGAACAGACTATTCAAACCTTTGAAGACATGTTGAGATAATGCTCACTTAACTTTCATGATATGTTGGATCAATACTTACCTCTGGTATAATTCTCCTACAATAATAGATTCCATTCAAGTATTCAGATGACACCAGATGAAGCATTATACAGAAAGGGATGTCGCACTCCCACCTGTTGGGATACTGTTGGAGAAAGAAAACTCGTAGGCCTAGAACTTGTAGAGGAAACAATATAAAGGGTTAAGGTAATCCAAACCACATCAAAGCATCTCAATGTAGGAAAAAGAGATATGCTGATAACTGAAGTAAGGATTTGGAATTTCTACTAGAAGATCATGTTTTCTTGAAGGTATCTCCATGGAAGGGTGTTATATGTTTCAGTATGAAGGGTAAATTTAGACCCAGGTACATCGGACCTTTCGAAATCCTAGAACGAATTGGTGTTGTAACTTATCATTTGTAAATGCCTCCAAGTCGCTCCATAGTTCACGATGTGTTCCACTTATCACTATTGAGAAAATACATGCCTGACCCAATGCATGTACACACCTAAGATGAATTAGAACTGGAACCTGATCTATCTTATTGTGAATAGCCTATCAATGTTCTTGATACATGAGAACAAGTGTTGAGAAACCGAACGACTCATCTGGTAAAAGTTCTACGGTGAAACCATAAGATAGAAGAGGCGACATGGGATCCTGAGGAACTAATGATGAAGAACCACTCGAGTATTTTTATGCAGTAATACCCTATAAATTTTGATTATGAAATTATTTGAAGGAGGGGAGAATATAACACCCCATGCTTCCACGGTACACTTCTCTATGACTAATACATCAACATGTGTTATACCTAACATCGAGTTCTAACATAGCACAACCAATCAAACTAGCCGTTATGAATAGTAATACCCACTTTTTGAAATTTTATAAATTTATATCATCCAAATGGAATTCATTTTTGGATTCAGAAGATCAAAATAATCTTAGGCTGAATTTTTGGTATTTTTCTGAAAACATTAAATTTTCGATGAATAGATGAAAATACTCAGTTATTGGTTAAAACTAATTTTTTATAATTAGTTATTTTATATAAATTTATTTTAGGTAAAAATAGATACATAATACCTATATAAGTTCAATTTAATTCATTATAGTTATTTCATAATATGTTTAGATATATAAATATTTTATTGAACTTTTCACCGTCTTTTACCCACCTCCTGGAAGAATTTGAAAATTCACATAAAACATAATTTTACCACTTCTATGAGTGTAATTTCGAAAATACGAGTGACAAAATTGATATCATTAAGTCAAATTTGGTTCAATATGATGAAAATAATTTTTGGTAAATTGAAACATTTAACTTTTTTTCCATAGTTAAAAGTAAATATGGTGATTAAGGGTAAAAATGATATTCTTATTACCCTAACACATGTTATAATTCTATTGGATAATTATAATTCGACTAATAATATCCTTTGAATAAAATATGAACCTATTTGGTCCACTTTTATTAGATTTGAAAATTTAGTATTATTTAATTCAAAGAAGATTTAAAAGAGTTAAAATCAATGTTTAATAACAAAAACAATTTAAATATAGGGTTATACATAAGATAAATTCGACTATAAATATTTATTAGAAGGATAAAAATACTTCCTACATGATGTTATTTTATTTATATTTTTTAGACATAAAATAATATAATTTATTTATAATACATTGATGATACAGTAATTACCTAATTAATGAAATATTAAAATAATTGACATTATAAATATCCAAATAAATGTAATTTGAGACTTTTTATTAATTAAAATAATTTTCTAGGTTAATATGATATATTAGGGTAGGTTAGATGTACTGTATTTGAAGTAATAATGTTTTTATGAATTTAACAAAAACAAAATACCAAATAGTGTCAAAATTGACCTAAAATAGTTTTTAAAACAAATATTACATTTTTAAATTATATTATATTCATAAAAATATACGGTTTGGCCAAAAGACATATATAATTATAGGTGTAACATTAATGAACCACTTGGAGTTCTGTGGTAAGTACATAGTACGTTTATTAACCATATAATTGAAAAATATAAAGAGGCATGGTAAATGTCAAATTATTTAACTAAGAAGTAAATCTAAAAGATAAGGGTATAATAGTGACCTTAACCTATCTAAAACATATTGGTTGAGTGGTTTTCAATCAATACACACCTTATCATTTAAATAAACCATTTTGGAGCCATTATAAAATGAAAGTGATTTTATTATAAAATAATATTTCTATTTTTTCCTAAGGTGCCCCTCACCCCTCTTATAAAAGGGAACTCCCCTTTATTTCTAATTAAAACTTTCAAATCCATTTGGCTCTGACGAACTCTTACCAAATACCCTATCAACAGTCCACACTTCATCATAGAGGCCTTCATTTAGTCATAAAGCCAACCTACAGAGCCATTTTGATCAAATCAAAAGGAAGAACCCGAAGAAGAGGTAAATATCTCACCACCTCTTTCAAGTTCCTTTCTTCTTCAACTTTATTTTTCTTTGTTGTTTCAATTCTAAAATAATAACTCTAGTATCTTAAATATACAATGATGTTATTTTAAATATGGTATAAAAAAATTCATTTTTCAATCCATCCTTTGAATGACATGTCACTATACGTGCGTACGTATGGGTTACTGTCTCCACATCGTGGTGTCATTGTTATTCAATACATTATTATATGGATGGGTATAATAATGATATTTAATTGATGTAAATAATTAATATTACATGGAAATTATTCTTTATATATAATATACTATCAAATTAAATATTATTTTAATATCCAAATAATGATATTATCGCTCGTGCGTACGTACGGATTACTGTCTCCACGAACGTGGTATGATTCATATTCCATCATGTCCATTAAAGAATAATTTTCATTTGATGATTAAAAATAATTCTTAAGAACTTGATATAACAATGGATATGAATAATATGCAACCTATCTATAAAAAACAGTGATTATGTAACAAATGATATAAAATAAAATGAGTAAGTGAACAACTGAAACGACGAAAACACTAAATTATTATTAACAAAGAAATGTTAAAAATCATATATGATATCATATTAATGTAAATGATTCCGGTATAATTTAATAACATTTATTTCACCATTATACAAAAGGTTAACCTACCCTCGACCAAGGAAAAGTACAATGTAAGGGTTAATTTCATAATCTCTTTACTATATGAGGTTGTTTTACGTAAGTATCTACTGGGACCTATTTATCATCCACATATATGTTTTCTGAAAATGTATTTCAAAACATTTTTACTATTTACTAGACAATGGTTAAAGTTATTTATACCATTATATGTTATGAAAGGAATCATTATGCCGTTTTCCAAACAAGGTAATTTTTTTACCTTTTCTAAAAATTTAATATAAGAATGTTTTTTTAACTTATAAGGCAGGTGTGGCTATTTTTTTCCATTATAACATCATCAAAGAATCCCTTAAAAGCTTATAAGAATAATTTCAAAATAAATTTATTCTTTATAATTATTTGACTCTTAAATGATTTCAAAATAAAAAAGAGATATTTCTCTAATTTTTTTTGATTATATATATGTCAACATCATTTGATGGATTTTAAGTTCATTTCAAGTTGATTTATGATGATACAAAACATTCACATTGTATTTATGTTTTTATGATATGTTTGACTATGGATGTGGGATTTTTATAACATTCATGGTTTATGGTTAAATTATTGACATTTTGTATTCCATTATTAATACGAATGTTTATGTTATATTTCATCCTTTTCATATAAGGAATGTATTCAACATAGTAAGTGATGGGTAGAGCCTGCTATTGATGCTCGATTCATCAGTAGGTATAATGAGACAACTAGACATGGAATTGGTTGAGGACTTTCCCAATTTGATATATGGTTTTGGCCAAGGCCTTAATCATTTTTAGATGTCTTGGTGGAGTCCTTGACAAAATTTATATGAATGTCCGACATTATACATTCCCTCATTAGGAAAATAATATTGATGGTTCATGTGGTCATTCTAATAGTATAATACCCATCAATATGTTTTATAATGTCATTATTTTCTCAGCTCATATTCATTCTATAAAAGTATTCATGTTTATTATTGGTAAAGGCAAGTGGTATAAATTATTCACCATGCTTAATATTTATTTTAACTTCTACTATATTGATTAACCTTACTGTGCTTTTGATCTCAACCCTTTCTTATGTTTCAATTTCCTAGGATATGAATAAGATAGTTACGAGTGACTTGCTGGAAAAATCTAGGAGGCTTGGATGTTCCTAATGAAATAAATTTGTGTTGTATTTCTTTTCAAGTTATAATGTAGAACTTATGTATGAATATTGTTTCCAATAATAATAAAGTTATCGGTCTTTTGAGACATGATTTCCTTGTTATCATTCCAACGTTATGTAATAAAGCACTGACTCTAGGTAACTGGGGTCGGGGTGTTACAATTAAAATATTTTTTTACCTTTAATGACTCTATTTTCATTTAACCATGTTAAATAAAAGTAAAATTCTACAGTTCACAAAAAAAAATTAAACATATTGAACAAAATTTTACATACTGATGTCAACCGTGTCTCCCAGATTTCAGAAATTCAACTCTGAGAAGAGGTAAAATTATGTTCTATGCAAATTTGCTAATGTGGCTAGAATGTTGGTAAAAGAGGTTAAGAAGATCAATAAAATTTTATACATCAAATTTTATTATAAAATAACTCCAATTAGATAAATTGAACATATATAGGTATTATATATCTATTTTGACTTAAAATAAATTTGAAAAAAATAAATATTTTTTTTGAATAAAATGTCAGTTTAAATAATAATGCAATGTTTTTCACTATTAATCAGAAATTGAAAGTCTTCAGAAAAATATATAAAATTAACCCTATAATAATTTTGATATTAATAATTAAAAAATTAATTCTATTTTACAAAATTCAAAACATATAAGTTGCATTAATTAATTTGAAATTTATTCCCATTGTCAAAACCAAAAAGCGGGGTTTTTTAAAAAGTAGAAACTATCAAAAGATTGACATGTGTTTATGTAAAATTTAAATATGAATTAGTTATAATGACCATTATTGTATTAAATGATAAAAAATAATATAACTATACTTAAAAAACTTTCAAATGCATAATTTAACAATATAAATTATTTTGATTAAAGAATTTGTTTTCAATTAAATCATAGTATTATTCATTATTCGTCAAAATATGAAAGTTATCAAAAATGTAAAAATATTTATCGAAACTAAATTTTTATGTCCTTCTTCTAAAAAAGTATTTAATTTCATTATTTTTAATATATAAAAGTTTCAGATATATTTGTAAAAAAGGTTCTCCATTAACAGGTGGTAAAATTTATTTTTTTTGAAAAAATACTTCATTTATCTGAAAAATTGAATTTGTTCATTTATTATGACTAAGAAACAAATAATATAGATGTTAAAATAGTATTGAGTATATAAGATTCAAAATGTAGTTAATACTATCCATAACTGATTTTTGAACGACATGTCTGGTAAGTTGTGGTGCACTCGAACCCAGTGTTTCTTGTAGCGCAAGCAACTGAATTACGTTAATATGATAACGTACTATGAAATAATGGATTGTTACATTATCCCCTCCTTCAAAAAATTGATTCCTCGCAATTTGAAATTGTTCTTCGAAAATAAAAGGTTAAAAATACCTTTTTGGAAAACCCACATTGGAAATTGGGTTAATAAAATAGTCTTTATAGAGATAAAGGTAATGGAAAATTCACCACAAAATTATGATCTCAATTTGGAGAACATTGGTGAAAATTAGAGATTCATAATTGGAGAAAAAAACATATATATATATATATATAGGGAGTTATTGAGGTCACCAATCACAAATAAGTGTACTATTGAGGGCCTCAAAGCCATAAATATATGATGGTTTCAAATCTCTCTAGATCAACAAAACATAAGGTATTAGGATAACACATTTTTGGATTTAAGATCCCATCCATAATGTTTCAGAAATAATTTATTCCTAGAATTGGTGAAAAAATTATATACATGAAAAGTGTAGTTTCATCATTTAATGAATCTCTACCACAAACTCATCTTCAACTCCAAATGATAATAGAATTCAAAATTATTCAATATATCCTAATCGTATAGTAATTTAAAAATGATGAATTTATAATTAATTTGTTAGACTATTTAGAAAAATATATTATACAAAACAGGACATCATGTATGATAGTGGTAGGTGATCAACCCTATTCTCCCATCGGTTGTGGTTTCATGTCTCATGGCCTTACCGAATGCGACGAGTTGTTACCTGACCTCTGGGTTGTCCTTTTTATGACAATCAAAAAATAATTTTATGAAATGTCTTAACATTAACAATAGTATCCAATGTCTAACTTAATCGATACCAACCTTTAGACTTATTCAAAATACTTCTGTCCAAACTCGTAGTCCAAAATTTATATGGAAGGTAAAAATAACGAAGTTCCTTTTTTCCATGTAATATCATCTAAATACCTTCATCATGTATTCTTTTAAAAAATGGTAACCCCCTTAATAATCATATAATCATATTGATTACATTCATGATCCCTTATTCCTTATAGAATACCAGATATACTCCTTGTATCCGAAAATGTTGTAAACTCCAACAATGATGGAAAATACAAATTATTAATCAGATTCAATGTAGTCAAGAATATCCAATATAATTTATTATTTCTTTCTTCAAAATCAATACCTTAGTATCAGAACCACATTAAGGTTTTTATTTCCTTGAACCATGTGTTTTCTAAAAGGTTTAACTCTCTATTGAATAACTTTTCTTATTACCATATAATCTCAAATCCTTAGTGAAATAGTAATTCAGTACAATCCTTTTATACTCTATAATTCTTATAACACGTTAATCATTAATACAATACTAATATGAAAAATATATTTAAGAACAAAATAATAAATCTAATCATTTATATTCATCTTCAGTAGTATCATAACATGGTTATTAACCAACAACTATATTTGGCGTATACTCTGATTATTTGGACATTGCGTCGCGTAGTGTCCCAAATCCTTACAGATGAACCATTATACATTTGAATCCTTTTTATACCCCTTCCAATCACGTACATAGTGTCCTTTTTCTCAAAACATATAAAAAACTCTCATTCAATTCATGAATTTACCACGTTGATTCTTTCCACAGTTATCACATATGGGAAAATACTTTTTCCCCTCTTCCCTTTATGCATCTTTCTCTCTTCCACAATTTTCTAATATTTCTTCCTTTTAAATCCATAGGACACAAATAATTATTTACTTATCTTATTACCACATGATACTATTTCTTCATGCGACTTGAATACGTGAGAGACTATTTCCATTTTAAATGATGCTTTAATACCTTGAAAGATATGATCTTTCTTAATCTTTCGATCACGCGTATTGCTATAATTCTCATTCCTTCTACTAGGTTCCATTTATAAACAGTGGAATACAGTAGGTTTGTTTATGAATCAAAATATATAATTCCAAACTTGTAAAATACCTGACATAAAATGAAAAAGTATGTATATAATATATAATCGTAAAATATTTTCTTTGATTAAGTATTTACTCCTAAATCCTTAATATTGATTGTAGTGATAATGTGAATTATTCAAAGCATATCCCCCGGGAGTGTCATAACCAAGAGTTTAGAAAGGCCCATTGTGGTGTACCAGGATACCCCTGGTCATGTCCAAAACTCCTTGTCAGTGTTTTCACTCCAAGGTACATATGTGTGCCAGAGTCGCCTCTACCTACTCGTATACAGACATGGATGTAATTCTAGGAAAATATACAAAATCTCTACATTACCAAAATTCTAGGATGTTCTTCTATACAAATTCTCAAAATCTATCTTATTGTATGTTTCCTAATTAGATTTTATATAAATCTATTTCCAAGGTAGTTTCTAAACATTCTCTTGTACCAACTCTAATGCCCCAACCCCATTTACCCATATTCGGTGAATTATTTTAAAACATTGGCATGATTACAATGAATCATGTCCCAAACGACTGATCGGTTTAAAAGAATAGGAAAATAGATTACATAAATGAACATAACATTAAACATTATAAAATAAAACATAAAATAAATGATCCTTTGAGAAAACCATTATTCCACAGGCATAACTTTTCTAATCAATCATAATACACTTCTTGGAATCTGGGGAAAATAAAACATATGAAAGGGGTGAGATGAGATGATTAGTAAGTATAACAATATAGAAAAAACATTCACAAATAGGCATAAAAATTTAATGAAATGTATAAAATTAAAAAAACAATTTTAAAAATATTCATCAGTATAATATGGAAAATATAAATCAAAGAATGCAATTTACTTATTCACATCGAAATTCTACTAGTCTAATAATCACATGCAATGCCAATAGCCAATTTCATAATAATGGAGTGTATAATGCCTGACTTTATAACAATGTAGTCAAGGCCTTGTGCCGAGACGACAAATAAGATTTTTCCAAGGCCTTTCTACAAGACACTAGTTTGTCTCATGAGACATATCGATGAATCGAGGATCTATAGTGGGCTCCAACCGTCACTAACTAAGTCCAATGAATTTTTCATATGAAAATGTTTTAATGTAACATAAACATTTTTATTAAAACAAGCATATGAAATGTCAATATATTATCCATAAACCATGAATGGTATAAAAATAGAACACCCACTGTCTAACATATCACAAAACTATCAATATATTATGAATTATTTTATTATAATAAACCAACCTTGATCAAGAATAATATCTAGTAAAGGATGATGACATAGATTAAAATGATCAGTAAAACTCTTTGAGAGAAAATCCATTTTTCATGAAATCATTTTAAAAGTCATAAAATTAATAAAAGAAGTAATTTAAAATATATATTTGAATAAAAGTGTCCCATACCACATTGAATCTTTTTAAAAGAATTACTATTATAAAACATTCATGTCTATAAAAATATTTCCTTAATATCATTTTGAAAAGATGGATATTAATGAAAAAGGTTTAGAAGAATAACTTATTAAAACATTTAAAATTATTTTTTAGTTAATGATTCAATTAATATATTCCATTTAAAAACACTTTTATGAAAAATGGACATGGATAATGAATATGTCCTAGGAAAAACTTGAACATAATCAATCTTGGATAACAATGAGATTGAAGAATTAAGCATTACCTTACACTTTCCTTTGGTTGAGGGTACATTTGACAACTTTTATAACGACCATAGTATGTTATTAAATTATACCAATACCTTATTCATATATATTATATCATTAATCATTATTTTATGAATTTATAATACCCATTTAATAATGATTTCTATGTTAAATTAACATTTCGATTAATAATCACTTTCTTTATCATTCATGTTTTAACATGTTATTCATGATCATATCATTTAGATCATGATTTATATATTTCATGAATATAATCCTTGATTTTTATATCATATAAATTTAGAATTTAAATATTTATAATCGATAGATATGTGAAATGAAAGGAACCGTTTATTGAGATGGTAGGACGTACGTACACATAATTGTCGTTTCCGTTTTCATATTGTATTGAACGGAAGAATGTAAATAAGATATATGTTAGTATTTATATATATATATATATCTCAAGTATAATTATTATGTCATATATTACATACTTATTAAAAATATATATTTTTATAATCATCATTGAATGGTGAACGTGGAAATGAATCTCATCGCATCATGGAGACGATAATCAGTACGTATGCACGACTGACAATATCATTATATTGGTGGCGAAATCATATGTAATTGGAAGATATATAATATATACAGAATAATTAACATGTTATATTAATTATTTACATCAGTTATACTCATTATTATACCCATCCAAATAATTATTTGTTTGAATGAAAAACTACACCACGACGTGGAGATGATAAGTTGTACGTACACACGTATGGTGACTTTGTCATTAATAGGATGGATAAAATAATGAATATGGTTGTATAATATTTATAATTACATAATAGTTTCTATAATGTTTAGGAGTTATTGTTTTGGAATTGAAACAACAAATAAATAGGATGTGTAAGAGAAAAGAACTTAAAAGTGGGTGGTAAAACTATTACCTCTTCTTCAGATGATTCCTTTTGAGTTGATCAAAAGGGATTCATAAGATTTCTTTATGATAATTGTAAGGCCTCTATGTAGAATGGTGGAATTTTGTGAGGAAATTTGTCTGGGTTTTGGCTAAGCGAAATGGATTCGGAAGAGTTATTCTGGGAGAAGGGGAAGTACCCTTTTATAAGAGAGGTGGCAGTTACTTTAGGAAAGTCATGAAATATTATTTTTTAATAAAATCATATTCAATTTCTAATATCCAAAATAATTTATTTCTAATATAAGGTGGTTATTTGTCGAAACACACTCAAACAATTGGATTTAGACAAGTTTACGTGACCATTTTAATATTATCTTTTAGATTTAACTCTTAGTTAAATGGTTTAACTTTTACCTGGTCAACATGTATTATTACACTATATGGTTAATAAACATAGTAAAATCTACCAAGAGTTCCTCAAGTGGGTAATTAATGACATATATAATACAATTTAATCCCTTTTTCTGATTCTTATATTTTTTGAAGTATTATATCAAACAATAATATACTATTTGTTTTAATAATTAATTTATATCAATTTTGACCCTATTTGGTATTTTGTTTTTGTGAAAGTCATAACAACCTTATAACATCAATTTTTTTTAATAAACCCTAATATTTCATATTACCTTATATAATTAGTTTCATTAATCATAAGTTTCAATTTTTATTTATTTGGATATTTATAATATCAATTATTTTAATATTTCTTTAATAAGTAAATTACTGCATCATCCTTGTGTCATAAATAAATTAAATTATTTAATGACTAAAAATTATAAATAAAATTCTATTATGTAGGAAATATTTTAAGATTTTTTATGAATATTAATAGTCGAATTTATATTATGTTTAACCTTATATTAAAAATGTTTTAGTTATTAAACACAGAATTTTACACTTTGAACTCTTCTTTAAATAAACTAATAACAAATGTCATAATATAATACATGTAGACCAAGGAGGATAACATTTTAATTCAAAGGTTATATCTGGTCGAATTACACTTATCCATTATAATTATGACATGTGTTAGTGTAATTATAAAATAATTTTTACCTTTAATTTCCATATTTACTTTTAACCAAGGTAAATAAAAGTCAAAAGATACTATTAATAAAAAATTATTTTCATCTTATTGAACAACATAATACTTACTGATGTCAATGGTGTCTCTCAGATTTTTTAAACTCCACTCACAGATGTAGTAAAATTAGATTTTATGTATATTTTCTAACATGCCTAGAAGGTGGGTAAAAGTGGTTTAAAAGATCGATAAAATTTTATACATCTAATTTTATTATAAAATGACTCAGTTTAATTAAATATAACATATATAGGTATTATATATCTATTTTGAATTAAAATAAATTATAAAAAAATAAATATTTATTTAAATAAAAAGTCAGTTTTAAATAATAACGAAATGTTTTCATTATTCATAAAAAATTGAATATTTTCAGAAAATACCAAAAAACCCCCTAAGATAAGTTTGATATTCCTAATTAAAAAATGAATTCTATTTTATGATATTATAGTCATGGTGTTATATTAATTAATTTAAAACCAATTGCCATTGTCATAACAAAAAAGTTGGTTTTTTAAAAAGTAAAAACTATCAAAAGATTGAAATGTGTTTATGTTAAATTTAAATACAAAATGACATATAATGACCTACATTGTATTAAATTATAAAAATATAATATAATTATAATAAATTACCTTTCAATTTCAAAATTTAACACTATAAATTATATTGATTAAAAAAGTTGTTTTCAATTAAAACATAGTTTTTTTCACTATTCGTCAAAATATTAAAGTTATCAAAAAAGTAACAAAAAATTATCCAAACTAAATTTTTATGTCCTACTTTTATAAAAGAATATAGTTTAGTTAAATTGAATATATAAAAGTGTCAAATATTAATTTTACAAAAATTTCTCTATTAAAAGGCTGTAAAATCTCTTTTTTAATACATCTTTTATCTAGTAAAATGAATTTGTTCTTATATTATGTCTAAGAAACACATAATTTGGATGATAAAATTATATTGAGTATATAAGATTAAAACTTCAGTTAATACTATTCATAAACACTTTTTTAATGATAGGTTATGTATGTTGTGGTTCGCTCAAACTTCATGATGCGTGTAACGCAAGCTATTAAATTACTTTAATATGATAATGTAGTATGAAATCTTGGGGTGTTACAACACTACAAAAGAAATAGTTGAACCTTGTAAACTATTTTTAATTTTTTAATTTCGTATTATTTAAGGAATTACCTATCAGGATTAAGGTTAAAAGATATAGGTAAAGAATCACAAGACAAAAAATGTAATACGTAAAACTAAAAAGGGGTAAAATGTTTACATTTAAAATTGGAGTAAAAGTCACCAACAAAGATTTAGATATCCCCACATAGACTATTTAAAATCCAAACCGGTAACAAAGTATTATTTATGAAATACGCTATTATAATTCTATATAAATCATATATAGGATGCCTACACTGATCTATGTCTTCATGAACATTAATGTCAATAATCTCTAGTTGAATGAATATTAACTTCTCAAAAAGATTTAATTCCAATAACATTTATCTAAATAAACTAATTGTGATTACAATTTCATTAAGCACTATAAATTATTCATTTATAGATTCATCAATATTTATCCTATGGTCTATATATATCATCTACCAAATATATGATTTATCTTTCATTGCCTCAAGTTTTCCTTAATAAATATTTTAATGTTTTCCCTCCGTAGTTGATTTAATTTCATCAGATTTTAGATAATGTATCTCTGATAAGGAAGATAATAAAATATTTTATTAACATAAGTCATTAAAAATAATTTCTCTATTTACTATTTTCATTTCATTATATCATGTATGAAGTGTATGTACATAATACTTATATGTAAAAATTCCAAATATATATATAAGAAATAGAGCATCAATAAATCTAACCAAACATAATATTTTTTACCAGAAATAGTTGGAATCCAAATCTATTGATAGAGTTATGTTTTTAATACCAATGAGTAATATAAAACAAAAAAAGAAACATATACAGAAGAAGGAAAATATTTCAAACATTTCATCAAATTTAATGGGTAATGGGTTCTAAGAAGACATTAAAAGAACTATTAAGATGAGGGGAAAATAAATGAAGTGAGGGAATCAGTATATATGATTTTTTTTATGATTTTTTATAAAATATTTTAGACTAATATATTTATTATATTATCACTATTATACACACTCCAAGAAAGAAACACAGTATGAATGAAATATTTTTTATGTTCCATCTCTCAAAATGAGTAGTTAAATCTTTAGCCTGATTCAAATTCAAATGAGAACATACTATTGACAAGTATTATCATGTAGAATTAAAAGATTAATTTTATAATCCTTTAATGATGTTGAAAAATAGTTTTAGAACTATATAATGTCTCACAATGTATTAAAATATTGGACTATTTTTGAATAATAAAAGTGTCATCAATAGAGTCATCCCTCCATAAATTTTTTGTAAGTACTACGGATTCATACTATCTTATGACAATTTTTTTGTTTATTTTTTCTATTCATCTCTTCATAATAATTATTATGTTCTATGCAAATTTGCTAACGTGGAAAGAATGTTGGTAAAAGAGGTTAAAAAGTTCAATAAAATTTTATACATCTAATTTTATTATAAAATGACTCCAATTAGATAAATTGAACATATATAGGTATTATATATCTATTTTGACTTAAAATAAATTTGAATAAAATAAATAATTTTTTAAATAAAATGTCGGTTTAAATAATAATGCAATTTTTTCACTATTAATAAAAAATTGAATGTTTTCAGAGAAATATCTAAAATTATCCCTATAATAATTTTCATATTAATAATTAAAAAATTAATTATATTTTACCAAATTCAAAACATATAAGTTGAATTAATTAATTTAAAATTTATTCCCATTGTCAAAACCAAAAAGCGGGTTTTTCAAAAAAGTAGAAACTATCAAAAGATTGACATTTGTTTATGTCAAATTTAAATGTGAATTAGTTATAATGACCTTTATAGTATTAAATGATAAAAAATAATATAACTATACTTAAAAACATTTCAAATGCTTAATTTAACAATATAAATTATTTTGATTAAAGAATCTGTTTTCAATTAAATCATTGTATTATTCATTATTCGTCAAAATATGAAAGTTATCAAAAATGTAAAAATATTTATCCAAACTAAATTTTTTATGTCCTTCTTCTAAAAAAGTATTTAATTTTATTATTTTTAATATATAAAAGTTTCAGATATTTTTTGTAAAAAAGGTTCTTCATTAATAGGTGGTAAAATTTATTTTTTTTAAAAATACTTCATTTATCTGAAAAAATGAATTTGTTCATTTATTATGACTAAGAAACACATAATATAGATGTTAAAATAGTATTGAGTATATAAGATTCAAAATGTAGTTAATACTATCCATAACCGATTTTTGACGAACATTTCTGGAAAGTTGCGGTGCACTCGAACACAGGGTTGCTTATAGAGCAAGCAACTGAATTACATTAATATGATAACGTACGATGAAATAATGGGTTGTTACATTATCCCCTCCTTCAAAAAAATGATTCCTCGCAATATCAAATTGTTCTTCGAAAATAAAAGGTTAAAAATACCTATTTGGAAAACCCACATTGGAAATTGGGTTAATAAAATAGTCTTTATGGAGGTAAAGGGAATGGAAAATTCACCACGAAATTATGATCTCAATTTGGAGAACATTGTTGGAAATTAGAGATTCATAATTGGAGAAAAAAACATATATATATATATAGGGAGTGATTGAGGTCACCAATCACAAATAATTGTAATATTGAGGGCCTCAAAGCCAACAATCTATAATGGTTTCAAATATCGCTAGTTCAGCAAAACATAAGTTATTAGGATAACACATTTTTGGTTTTAAGATCCCATCCATAAAGTTTTAGAATTAATTTATTCCTAGAATAGGTGAAAAAATTATATACTTGACAAGTGTAGTTTCAGCATTTAATGAATCCCTACCACAAACTCATCTTCAACTCCAAATGATAATAGAATTCAAAATTATTCAATATATCCTAATCGTATAGTAATTTAAAAATGATGAATTTATAATTAATTTGTTAGACTATTTAGAAAAACATATTATACAAAACAGGACATCATGTATGATAGTGGTAGGTGATCAACCCTATTCTCCCATCGGTTTTGGTTTCATGTCTCATGGCCTTACCAAATGCGATGAGTTGTTACCTGACCTCTGGGTTGTCCTTTTCATGAAAATCAAAAAATAATTTTAAGAAATGTCCTAACATTAAAAATAGTATCCAATGTCTAACTTAATCGATACCAACCTTTAGACTTATTCAAAATACTTCTGTCCAAACTCATAGTCCAAAATTTATATGAATGGTAAAAATAACGAAGTTCTTTTTTCCATGTAATTTCATCTAAATACCTTCATCATGTATTCTTTTAAAACATGGTAACACCTTTAATTATCATATAATCATATTGATTACATTAATGATCCCTTATTCCTTATAGAATACCAGATATACTCCTTGTATACGAAAATGTTGTAAACTCCAACAATGATGGAAAATACAAATTATTAATCAGATTAAATGTAGTCAAGAATATCCAATATAATTTCTCCTAATCAATTATTTCTTTTTTCAAAATCAATACCTTAGTATCAGAACCTTATTAAGGTTTTTATTTCCTTGAACCATGTGTTTTCTTAAAGGTTTAACTCTCTATTGAATACCTTTTCTTATAACCATATAATCTCAAATCCTTCATGAAATATTAATTTAGTACAATCCTTTTATACTCTATAATTCTTATAACACATTAATCATTAATACAATACTAATATGACACAAATATTTAAGAACAAAATAATAAATCTAATCATTTATATTCATCATCAGTAGTATCATATCATGGTTATTAACCAACAGCTACATTTGGTGTATACTCTGATTATTTGGACATTGCTTCGCGTAGTGTCCCAAATACTTACAGATGAACCATTATACATTTGAATCCTTTTTATACCCCTTGCAATCACGTACATGGTGTCCTTTTTCTCAAAACTTATAAAAAACTCTCATTCACTTAAAGAATTTACGACATTGATTCTTTCCACAGTTATCACATATGGGAAAATACTTTTTCCCTTCTTCCCTTTATGAATCATTATCTCTTCCATACTTTTCTAATCTTTCTTCCTTTTAAATCCATAGGACACAAATAATTATTTACTTATCTTATTAGCACATGATACTATTTCTTCATGTGATCTGAATACGTGAGATACTATTTCTATTTTAAATGATGTATTAATACCTTGAAAGATATGATCTTTCTTAATTTTCGATCACTCATATTGCTATAATTATCATTCCTTCTACTAGGTTCCATTTCTAAACAGTGGAATACAGTAGGTTTGTTTATGAATCAAAATATATAATTCCAAACTTGTAAAATACCTGACATAAAATTAAAAACGTATGTATATAATATATAATTGTAAAATGTTTTCTTTGATGAAGTATTTACTCCTAAATCCTTAATAATGATTGTAGTGATAATGTGAATTATTCAAAGCATATCCCCCAGGAGTGTCATAACCAAGAGTTCAGAAAGACCCATTGTGGTGTACCAGGATACCCCCGGTCATGTCCAAAACTCCTTGTCAGTGTTTTCACTCCAAGGTACATATGTGTGCCAGAGTCGCCTCTACATACTCGTATCCAGACATGGATGTAATTCTAGGAAAATATACAAAATCTCTATATTACCAAAATTCTAGGATTTTATTCTATACAAAATCTCAAAATCTATCTTATTGTAATGTTTCTTAATTAGATTTTATATAAATCTATTTCCAAGGTAGTTTCTAAACATTCTCTAATACCAACTATAATGCCCCAACCCCATTTACCCAGATTCGGTGCATTATTTTAAATCATTGGCATGATTACAATGAATCATGTCCCGAACGACTGATCGGTTTAAAAGAATAGGAAAATAGATTACATATATGAACATAACATTAAACATTATAAAATAAAACATAAAATAAATGATCCTTTGAGAAAACCATTATTCCACAGGCTTATCCTTGTTAATCAATCATAATACATTTCTTGGAATCTGGGGAAAATAAACCATATGAAAGGGGTGAGATGAGATGCTCAGTAAGGATAACAATATAGAAAAAAACATTCACAAATAGGCATAAACATTTAAATAAATGTATAAAATTAAAAAAACAATTTTAAAAATAATCATCAGTATAATATGGAAAATATAAATCAAAGAATGAAATTGAATTATTCACATCAAAATTCTACTAGTCTAATAATCTCATGCAATGCCAATAGCCAATTTCATAATAATGGAGTGCATAATGCCAGACTTTATAACAATGTAGTCAAGGCCTTGTGCGGAGACTAAAATAAGATTTTTAGAAGGCCTTTTTCCAAGACACTAGTTTGTCTCATGAGACCTACCGATGCATCGAGGATCTATAGTGGGCTCCAACTGTCACTTACTAAGTCCAATGTATTTTTCATCAGAAAATGTTTTAATGTAACATAGACATTTGTATTAAAACAAGCATATGAAATTTCAATACATTATCCATAAACCATGAATGTTATAAAAATAGAACACCCACTGTCTAACATATCAAAAAACTATCAATATAATATGAATTATTTTATTATAATAAATAAACCTTGATCAATAATAATATCCAGTAAAGAATATTGACATAGATTAAAATGATCAGTAAAACTATTTGAGAGAAAATCCATTTTTCATGAAAACATTTTAAAAGTCATAAAATTAATAAAGGAACTAATTTAAAATATATATTTGAATCAAAGTGTCCCATACCACATTGAATCTATTTAAAAGAATTAATATTTTAAAATATTCATGTCTATATAAATAATTCCTTAATATTATTTTGAAAAAATGGACATTAATGAGAAAGGATTAGAAGAATAAATTATTAAAACATTTAAAATGATTTTTTAGTTAATGATTCACTTAATATAATCCATTTAAAAACACTTTTACGAAACATGGACATGGATAAAAAATATGTCCTAGTAAAAACATGAACATAATCAATCTCGGATAACATTGAGATTGAAGAATTGAGCCTTACCTTGCACTTTCCTTTGGTCGAGGATAAATTTAACGACTTTTATAACAACCATTGTATGTTATTAAATTATATCAATACCTTATTCATATACATTATATCATTAATAATTCTTTTATGAATTTATAATACCCATTTAATAATGATTTCTATGTTAAATTAACATTTCGATTAATAATCACTTTCTTTATCGTTTGTGTTTTAACATGTTTTTCATGATCATATCATTTAGATCATGATTTATATACTTCATTAATATAATCCTAGATTTTTATATCATATAAATTTAGATTATAAATATTTATAATCGATAGATATGTTAAATGAAAGGAACCATTTATTTAGATGGTAGGACGTACGTACACATAAATGTCATTTTTGTTTTCATATTGTATTGAACGGAAGAATGTAAATAAGATATATGTTAGTATATATATATATATATCTCAAGTATAATTATTATGTCATATATTACATACTTATTAAAAATATATATTTTTATAATCATTATTGAATGGTGAACGTGGAAATGAATCTCATCGCATCGTGGAGATGACAATCCGTACGTACGCACGACTGACAATATCATTATATTGGTAGTGAAATAATATGTAATTGTATGATATATAATATATACAGAATAATTAACATGTTATATTAATTATTTACATCAGTTATACTCATTATTATACCCATCCAAATAATTATTTGTTTGAATGACAAACTAGACCACGACGTGGAGACGGTAAGTCGTCCGTACACACGTATGGTGACTTTTCCATTAATAGGATGGATAAAATAATGAATATTGTTGTGTAATATTTATAATTACATAATATTATGTATAATGTTCTGGAGTTATTGTTTTGGAATTGAAACAACAAATAAATAGTATGTGTAAGAGAAAAGAACTTAAAAGAGGGTGGTAAAACTATTACCTCTTCTTCATATGTTTCCTTTTGAGTTGATCAAAAGGGATTCATATGTTTTATTTATGATAATAGTAAGGCCTCTATGTAGAAAGGTGGAATTTTTTGAGGAAATTTGGGTTGGTTTTGGCCAAGCAAAATGGATTCGGAAGAGTTATTTTGGGAGAAGGGGAAGTACCCTTTTATAAGAGAGGTGGCAGTTACATTAGGAAAACCTTGAAATATTATTTTATAATAAAATCATATTCAATTTCTAATTTCTCCAAAATAATTTATTTCTAATATATGGTGGTTATTTGTAGAAAGACACTCAAACAATTGGATTTAGATAGGTTTACGTTACCATTTTAATCTTATCTTTTAGATTTAACTCTTAGTTAAATGGTTTAACTTTTACACTGTCTTCATCTATTATTACACTATATGGTTAATAAACATACTATAATATTCCAAGAGTTCCTCAAGTGGGTAATTAATGACATATATAATACTATTTAATCCCTTTGGCTGATTCTTAAATTTTTGGAAATATTATATCAAACAATAATATATTAATTTTTTTAGAAATTAATTTATATCAATTCTGACCCTATTTGGTATTTTGTTTATGTGAAAGTCATAACAACCTTATAACATCGAATTTTTTTTAATAAACCCTAATATTTCATATTACCTTATATAATTAGTTTCATTAATCATAAGTTTCAATTTATATTTATTTGGATATTTATAATATCAATTATTTTAATATTTCTTTAATAAGTTAATTACTGCATCATCCTTGTGTCATAAATAAATTAAATTATTTAATGGCTAAAAATTATAAATAAAATTCTATTATGTAGGAAATATTTTCAGATTTTATATGAATATTAATAGTCGAATTTATATTCTGTTTAACCTTATATTAAAAAAAATTTTGTTATTAAACACAGAATTTTACACTTTGAACTCTTCTTTAAATAAACTAATAACAAATGTCCTAATCTAATACATGTAGACCAAGCCAGATCATATTTTAATTCAAAGGTTATATCTGGTCAAATTACACTTATCCATTATAATTATGACATGTGTTAGTGTAATTATAAAATAATTTTTCCCTTTAATTTCCATATTTACTTTTAACCAAGGTAAATAAAAGTCAAAAGTTACTATTCATAAAAAATTATTTTCATCTTATTAAACCACATAATACTTACTGATGTCAATGGTGTCTCTCAGATTTTTTAAATTCCACTCACAGATGCAGTAAAATTAGGTTTTATGCATATTTTCTAACATGTCTAGAAGGTGGGTAAAAGTGGTTTAAAATATCGATAAAATTTTATACATCTAATTTTATTATAAAATGACTCAATTTATTTAAATATAACATATATAGTTGTTATATAACTATTTGGAATTAAAATAAATTTTAACAACATAAATATTTATTTAAATAAAAAGCGCGTTTTAAATAATAACGAAATGTTTTCACTATTCATAAAAAATTGAATGTTTTCAGAAAATACCAAAAAACCCCCCTAAGATAAGTTTGATATTCCAAATTCAAAAATGAATTCTATTTTATGAAATTCTAAACATAGTGTTATATTAATTAATTTAAAACCAATTCCCATTGTCATAACAAAAAAGTTGGTTTTTAAAAAGTAAAAACTATCAAAAGATTGACATGTGTTTATGTTAAATTTAAATAAAAAATGACTTATAATGACCTACATTGTATTAAATTATAAAAATATAATGTAATTATAATACATTACCTTTAAATTTCAAAATTTAACACTATAAATTTTTTTGATTAAAAAAGTTGTTTTCAATTAAAACATAGTATTTTTCACTATTTGTCAAAATATTAAAGTTATAAGAAAAGTAACCAAAATTTATCTAAACTAAATTTTTATGTCCTACTTTTATAGAAGAATTTAGTTTAATTAAATTGAATATATAAAAGTGTCAAATATTAATTTTAAAAAAATTTCTCTATTAAAAGGCTGTAAAATTGCTTTTTTTAATACATATTTTATCTACTAAAATAAATTTGTTCTTATATTAGGTCTAAGGAACACATAATATGGATGCTAAAATTATATTGAGTATATAAGATTAAAAATTCAGTTAATACTATTCATAACCACTTTTTGAATGACAGTTTATGTATGTTGTGGTTCGCTCAAACTTCATGTTGCGTGTAGCGAAAGCTATTAAATTACTTTAATATGATAATGTAGTATGAAATCTTGGGGTGTTAAAACACTACAAAAGAAATAGTTGAACCTTGTAAACTATTTTTAATTTTTTACTTTCGCATTATTGAAGTAATTATCTATCACGATTAAGGTTAAAAGATATAGATAAAGAATCACATGACCAAAAATGTAATACGTAAAGCTAAAATGGGGTCAAATGTTTAAATTTAAAATTGGAGTAAAAGTCACCAACAATGATTTAGATATCCCCACATAGACTACATAAAATCCAAACCGGTCTCAAAGTATTATTTATGAAATAGGCTATAATAATTCTATATTAATCATATATAGGATGCCTACCCTGATCTATGTCTTCATGAACATTAATGTCAATAATCTCTAGTTGAATTAATATTAACTTATCAAAAAGATTTAATTCCAATAACTTTTATCTAAATAAACTAATTGTGATTACAATTTCATTAACCAATATAGATTATTCTTTTATAGATTCATCAATATTTATCCTATGGTATTTATATATCATCCACCAAAAATATGGTTTATCTTTCATTGCCTCAAGTTTTCCTTAATAAATATTTTAATTTTTCCCCCCGTAGTTGATTTAATTTTATCAGATTTTAGATAATGTATCTCTGATAAGGAAGATAATAAAATATTCTATTAACATACATCATTATAAATAATGTTTCTATTTACTATTTTCATTTCATTATATCATGTATGAAGTGTATGTACATAGTACTTATACGTAAAAATTCCAAATTTATATATAAGAAATAGAGCATCAATCAATCTAACCAAACATAATATTTTTCACCAGAAATAGTTGGAATCCCAATCTATTGATAGAGTTATGTTTTTAATACCAATGAGTAATATAAAACAAAAAAAAGAAACATATACAGTAGAAGGAAAATATTTCAAACATTTCATCAAATTTAATGGGAAATGTGATCTAAGAAGACATTAAAAGAACCATTAAGATCAGGGGAAAATCAATGAAGTAAGGGAATCAGTTTATATGATTTTTTTATATTTTTTATAAAATATTTTAGATTACTTTGTTTATTATATTATCACTATTATACACACTCTAGGAAAGAAACACAGTAGGAATGAAATATTTTTTATGTTCCATCTCTCAAAATGAGTAGTTAAATCTTTAGCCTCATTCAAATTCAAATGAGAACATACTATCGAAAAGTATTATCATGTATAATTAAAAGAAGAATTTTATTATCCTTTAATGATGTTGAAAAATATTTTCACAACTATATAATGTCCCACAATGTATTAAAATATTGGAAGATTTATGAATAATAAAAGTATCATCAATAGAGTCATCCCTCCATCAATTTTTTGTAAGTACTACTACTTCTTACTATCTTATGCCAGTTTTTTTGTTTATTTTTTCTATTCATATCTTCGTAATAATTTATATGTAAATTATATGATCATGTTTTATCTATACACTCTTTTTAAATTTAATTTTTATTTTATAATATCATTTTTTATGTTCATATTTAAATTAAAATGCCAATGTAAAATTTATATCATCAACATAATTAAAATAAATTTCAACTTATAACCCTATTTTCATCCCATGGATCATGTGAAATATTTTATTCTATATTTATTATGTAAATAAAATTAGATATCATGTTTGGGGATCTTGATAGGAAATTAGTGAAATATCATCTGATCGAGTCAAATCTAAAACTCACATATAGCAATGGATAGAACCACATAGATTTAGAAACAAATTTGGTCTAAATGTTATGATGTGTTCAAAAACCAATTTGGAAATTCATTTCTTTATAATGTTTTCATTATATATCCCCTCGATTGGTGCTTATAATAGAGGTATATTGGGACCTTATGTGTGCCTTCTTGTATGAAAAAATATTTAGGCCATAAATGAGGTTCTATGTTGTTTTTGTAGAGAAATTGTATCTCTATATCATAGTATGAAATAATAAATTAAAATTTGACATGAATTAAAAATAACATA
The DNA here is from genome assembly GCA_963277665.1 of Viscum album. Classification (NCBI taxonomy): domain Eukaryota; kingdom Viridiplantae; phylum Streptophyta; class Magnoliopsida; order Santalales; family Viscaceae; genus Viscum; species Viscum album. The sequence goes on along the minus strand of OY728157.1, from coordinate 1,250,745,727 downwards.
AAATATTGTATATCGATGTATTAAACCTATGTAATGAGAAAATAAAATATCATTATAGAAATATAAGGTCATACAGACCCACTAGATACCCAATGTGATTCCGACATAAAAAAAATGAAAACAAGACAAAATGAAACCAAGACAAAATGAAATAGAGTATTTACTATAATCCTTACGACTCACAGTATTTTTTTCTAATCCCATCCAATTAAACATGTAAGATCAAGATTATATGGTCCCCTTCATATCCTTAACTTAGGATAAGTTGTGCTTCTTCAAGTACTCAAATTCCATGTCCACATGATAAGGGAATGAATATTAAATTTTAGGGAACTACAACCATAAAATCAAATATAACTAGTAAATGTAGAATATGTGATTTTGAGAATACAAATTCAGAAAATATATTCATAGAAGAAGATTTAATAAATTAAAACTATCAAGCATTGGGCTTCAACATTATGCTTTGGATCTATCTAAACCAACTTTGGCTTATGTTGGGTTGTCTTTGAGTAGGTCTTATGAAAATTCTAACAAAAACCATCCCTTGGATCCAAGGAATACGCATAAAATAATTCATATCACCCAAATCAAGTTTTCTGGCTCTCAATATTTTGATGACATATTATCCTATTCCATTTGTGGCTCACCCTACCATATATAACCTCATCCTAGACTAGGGGGCTGAATTCCAAAATTTTAGAATCATTTATTCTATGTCTATGGGTGTGGACTCCTATACCAAATATCCCCTCATTGAATTCCATGATATGGCTCTCCCCTTTTATACATCAACTTATAAAAAATCCAATGAACAAGTCCAATGTATCTAAAAATGTCGTATATATTTCATCATGGAATTTTCATCCCAACTTACATGTCCATGTAATATTTTCATGGAATCATAACAACGATATATTATAAAGACCCATTTTGTGATCCTAATACCTAGTTTAAGTCTTCCCATGTATTCCAGTAAATCATCACAGCTAGTGTATCACACACAAAGTATCTTGTTCCCAGTATCAAGATAGCGTAGTCCTTCTACTTGAACCCATATTAAAAACTCAGGATGGACCTTCTAATGATATTCCATTGAATATCACATATGAAAAAAGCTCATTTTTTAATTAAAATTACATGGTGACTCCAATAATAATAACAATCAATTCCATATACTCACAGACTCCATTGTAGACATCTCAATGGGGTATCCACTGGTGTCACATAAGTCTCCTCTTAGTCTGGACACCTCATATGGGTCCATCAATTTCAAACTAATCTCTTGGGAATGAAACCATCGTTTATAGTGTAGCATCAATCAGTATCTTAAAATTATTATTGTTTCCTCCCAATACACCAAAACCAAAAAACACTATAATTACTATCTAGAGATTGAATAAGGTATATATAAATTTTTAGTTAATCTTAGGATAATAATAGCACTCAACAAGTCCACAAGTATTGCCATGGGTATACCCACATAAGTAATTACTTCTCAATGGTGTATGAACACTCTCTGTATTCTTTTCTGTACTAACTCATAAGATCTATGTAATCTCAATTTCCTCACTTTTCCTAATCAAAAAAATAAGTATTAGTAAATCCCGAACAGTTGCTCAAGAAGCTACATGATCATTTCTATTGGCTATAACACCACGTATATCATTTATATCTCATCCTCATGCTTTGTGTTTCTAAATTCATACATTTATCATAATGTACTCATCCATTAGTGACAATATAAATCAATTCAGTGCACAAGGGTGCATCAATGCCATTTGCACATTGGCCATTATTTTTATAATAATATAGTTTCATTTAAATAGTTCATATGAATAATATGTTGTAAGTAACCCTAAATGTCAATACCACATGTCATATATCTACCATAAAAAAATTTACTTAAACACTAAGTTTCTATGTATAAGGGGCCACTCTCCTCATATAAAGCCTTTTAAATTTTTAAACACAACTAGTTTTTCACTATACTGTATTTTCCAAACATATCATCATCCTCTATGAATCCATATTGAATAAAACTTAAAATAATTAATTTATAATAAATATTTTTAATTAATTAAAATATTTATAAAAATTAGTCAATTTTAAAAAAATTGGTATAATTTCATAAATGAATACCCATTTATAAAACCACAACTAAACTAACACCAAATTCATGCTGATATCACATTACATAATCCTAGAATATACTATCTAAAAAAAGTAACATTTACGAGTAATTAAATACATTTTTTCCCTTAATTTTGCTAACAATACAAAATAATATTCTATAAGAAAATATCACCCTCGTTACATTGTGTGATGAAATAAATATCGCATCTCATAACCACTTCTATCTACAAGTAAAAAATACCCATCAACCTAAATATATTTATTAATTTTGTGGTGAAATTGGAACTAAAAACTTAGTATGGTAACTCAAATTAAAAGATGACGCCATAGAAAAAGAATAGAGGAAGTAGAGAATGATATCACCTTGAAAATCATGAAGTAACATAATAATTAACTCCATAAGAAGAGGTTTTTATGAATAAAGGGTGTGGGACTACCATGGCTCGATCATACATATGAATTAATAAAAAAAATTCAAATTGAAAATTTATTGATGGGGAAAATTGGGGATTCCCTTAAAATTTAAAATATGCGGGGACAGTATCTTCCATAATGAATTCCCTCTATTATGATGTTCCTTCAAATAGATAATAATGATACCAAATATGTATATCTCAACCCTAATCAACTTATCATTATTTCAAATAGGTGGAACCCCTTGGTTTCACGGCCACCAGAATTCCCAACCATGTCGAATTACATAAAGGTGGGTTGCACAACCACTATGCCTATCCAAAATTCCCATTCAATAAATTTTTTCCCATTTGATTCCTATTTGTGTTACCATTAGCAACTATTACAAGGATATGTACCTTTATCCTAGGTTGGAGAGTTTTACATTCTTTCAAACGGTTGAAAATTTTATATTCCTCATTGTGTTGGTGAAATTATTGCAAAGAGCACTTTATGTTCCACCTCAATAATCCTACAATAGCCACTTGATCCCTTGAAATAGTTATCATGACCTATTATAAATTCAAAAACATCTCATATTTCAACTCCTTGAATAGTGATATGAACAATATTTATCCCAAAATCCTCTACGCACTGAAAAAAATTCATTGAAAAAGACAACTCATAAAAGTGTAGATCATTACAACTAATCAACTATAGAAAATATCATACCTCATATCACTCAAGGTTATTAAACCAATATGATGGCCACGTCATAATAATCAACACATATACTACATTTTTTTAATTGTACTTATTTATAAACAACCACTATATATCACCCAACACGTGTTTCACCATTCATCATGACATGAAAAATGACTCTTAACCATTATTAAATTATATAAATGGTTCTAACCCACTCCCATTCATATTCAGACACCATGTTTTCATCAGTAAATTTATAACTACGACTGTGGTTCTCCCCGCAATTAAAATTAATTTATAAAAGCTTATTATGATCCACACCATTCATCAATAAATAAATTTATTATAAAATATTAACATTTCAAGTATCCAAGAACCTAGTCATTGTATTTTTCATCTATCCACACTCAATTATATGAATAACTCATTGGGAATAACTACATTTTAATTTTTTAAAGAAAATGGATATACTTCATAATTTCCGATTAAACTAATAAATTTCAATGTCAAACCCACAAGAGGTATCCCTAGACCATTCAACTACATGAACTAAATTCCAATCCTGAATATCAATGAGATTGTATGGTTGTATCCTCAAACATGGAAACAATATTTGATACCATCACAATGAGATCTAGTGCACCAATAATATTGAAAAATCTAGTATCGTGTCTAAATAATCATGTGCCCCATTCTAATGCTTGGATTATATCCATTACATCATCAAAATTTAAAATTATGTATCAGATATGAGATAGTTAAATAATATTCTTCATATAACTGATACGAAACCTCCATCCCAACTATCTAGTGATATATCTTATCAATACCATGACGTTACATGTATGAATTCATAACTAAATGGACCTCCATTCAAGCATTGGTTCCTATGATTATTAGATGTTTCAATCCAACTCTTACTAAAGAACCCCAAAAAATATTCAAACACTTCCAAATACTGGCTCATTGGAATGTATCCTTGGATGCCACCAAATTACCATAATGTGTGTTACACCCTCTAATGGTAAATGGTGCACACTACAACATTTGTATTTTTTTATCTATATCCTTAACATAATCAGTTATAGGTTTTGATGTTACATGTGTTTCACTAAATAGAGGCACACACACCCATCCTAACAAAACAAACGCTGCCCATCTTCGATGGATTAATCACACCATGTAGGAATCCATCTACATTCTAATAAATTCACGTATAATCAATAAAAACAATGATTTCATCAAAAAACCATCCACCATTATTATATCTATATCCTCGCCCTAAATCACATCATAAACTGTATCACACATAACCAATGCATGATATCAAGTTCTTAACTTCTCCCAATGGTGATAAATTTCATTAAAACCGGTTTCCATAACCCAACTCATTCTCATAAAATCCACATATCATCGTACTATGCTCGTATTCCTAATCATTATACATTCCCTATATGGATATTGTTCTGATGTAATTTCAATAACATTTGATGTTGCATTTAATTATTAGTAATTTCACATATGTTTCACCCTTTTTATAATTACCCTCAATCCAATATCATTTCTAAAATCACATGCATCTACCACACAATCTTCTCACTACTAATTTCTTATCCAAAAAACCCAGGGTTAAGAAATAAATAAGAGTGGACTATATAAAAAATTCAATATAAAAAAATAGTTCATGTGTTTTATCAATCAAAAATCGCGATGCACCACCCACCCCACATTGCATACCTTACATCACCTCACATGAACAAATTTCACAAATTTATGCATACAACCTTATTTTCAAACTCTGATAAATTATCATATCCATGCCAAAAACTTTCTATCCGGATACCATTATATAAAACATAGAAAATCTCATCCATAGTACCCAACTCATCTATATATTGATCCACATCTAAAAACATTAGTCATTGACAAATACCCATAAATATTATTTCACATAGGACATAGAACACTAGGAAACACCTCTCCTCGCATTTTATTTTTATATTGTAACATTCTTTATAAAATATATAATCTATTTTCTTCAATATATAAACGTTATAGAAGAAACGGAATTTCATCAATCTATAATGGAATTAATTCTCACAATGTATCCACATATGATTCCACACCCTTAAAATTCAAAATCTCAAGTTTGTATTCTTTAGGCCAAAATATCTAAGAGCCATGCCCTAGGCGATTATGATCTCATACATATTTTATTATCTACATTTAATGAGATCTTCCCATGATGATATTTGTTGAGTAAACCATAGTCATATCGTTTTTTTAAGAATAATTCCTTTAAGAATCTATATGGTAAAATCATTGAAGATGTTTTATACACATGAAATGACCAAACATTTTTTCTCAGTCACCCCTAGATGTTTGTCACATTAATTAAATTTCAAATAATAACATGTTATGGTAACTATAAATCTGTTAGAACTGTGATTTTATAATTTCTATCATCATAATCTATCTCTCTATTGAATCTACATGACATGCCATTAATATAATCATATGTTTTTTTTCTAGATCACTAAAATTCCACAACCATTCTGTATATAAAAAAACATATAGGTTTACTAAAATATTAAATAGTTGAACAGTTTAACCTCAGTAAAAAAATCACATGGTAGTAGGTGAATGCAATGAGAAAACTATGATCCAAATATAATTCCTAAACATAGGCGTTTTTCAAACATGCTATGAACCAAAAACCAAATAAATCATAAATCAAAATTCAGAGTATGATTGTCTTATTAAAATCATCCAATCATTAAATAAAAACCTGTAAAACCAATCTTAATCCCATTGTAACATAAAAATATTATAAATAATGGTGATTGTAACATAGTAGTCTGATGTCTATTGTAATCCCTGATGAATGGTTATGTAACATATCATCCATATCCCTAAATATGATGAATAAATAAAAAATTTATTAAATCTTTAATAGCAGTCACATTATATCTATGAGAAAACCTTTCAATTTCCCCAACCTATAAACATGGATTTTTCAAAATTAGAGAGAAACTAGTAACTTAGATATGTTTTTCTGTATTCATGAGGATGTTAAATATCAGTGGGGGTATATGGTTTTACATTGGATAGACTATAAATTTAATATCTAGATAATTCCCTCATTTACCAACAAAAAATATTTTATCTATAATAAAATTTTTTTCTCTCAGAAAGGTAGTACATGGAATTACTATTTCAAAAAAATATTACTTGTCAAAATATAATACCAACTATTATAGCAATGAATTAAGTTGTGACATAAAAACCAAAGAATAATGACTATGAAATTGTATGCTCTGTAGGATAAAACACTTTCAATAAGATTACAACTGATGTGATAATTGTTAAAAAAACATTATGAATATGATATACATTATCAAAAGAATAGTACAGATATTTGGGGATAAGTAGTAAATTTAGATGTATAGGGAAAATTTATAGGACATATTTGAAAATGGAATAGAGAGGGTATTTCTATTACATTATTATTAAATAATTGTTGATCTGTAAATCCATTGGGAATTATGACTATTGGTAATATAGATATTAAAAACTAAATATTAGGGTTATTTTTTATGATGTTTATTGATAAGAGTTAATTGAACATTAAAGGGTGAACCTAATACCATCAAACACCTTAGATTTAGGGACTATAAAAAATTAATAAGAATTTATTTATCTTTTCCCAAGTAGTATTAATATGAAATTATTTTAGATAATAATTAATAAGTTTATAGGTAATTTAATTTTATTTAGTGTTACATCCTTTTATAAAATTCATATTATTTCAAAACATGATAAACCATTTTTTATACAAAGAAACCATGATTTCATTTTTTTTAGAATGTATATATATACATTCCTATATATATTTTTTAATATAAGTATTATAAAATTATGAAAACAAAAATATTTATTTATAAAACATTTTTATGTAACTATATAATGATTGTATAGGAATATGAATTTTATAGTACAATAAAAATTGTGGTTTTAAATAAATAATAATTTTATATTTAAAATTTAAATTTCTGATATTTAGAAAATTTTCATAAGAGAATTGATAAAAGTTTCTAAACAAATACATTGAAATTATATAACATTGAATTTTTAATAATTTTTATAAAATGGAAAATTTTTTAGGTACAATATTAAATAACGTATAAATGAATATATATAATATTTTATGTATTATTATTTAATTATTACAAATCAATGATGTAATAATTAATAAAATGTATCACTATAGAAAAGATAAATTATTTTATGTATATTATTATATGGAATGAATTTATATATATTTTCTAAACAATATATGAAATTAAAAATTATAAAATATAAATTAAAATTTTGAAAACAATATTTTGTAGAAATTTTAGTTTTTAATGTATAGAAAAATATTAAAATTTATTTCTGTTATAATTCATTAAAATATATATGACATGGAATAAATTTCTCATACCTTGAAAAACTGATAGTTTCTCATTTTCCACAACATACAATTCATGGAAAAAATATTTCGAATTTTATAAAAAAATTCCACCTATTTTATTATATATACCCATCATTTCCACCATTCCCCTTTACTCTATATCCTTTAACCATAATGTTTTGGTCATTTAAACACCCAAAGATTCCACTAAGTTGATCTTATAATCATGATGTTCCATCCACAAGTTCTACTAAGAAACTCTTTAATGTAAGATAATTTTATTCAGCATTCCTCTATTACATTTTTGTAATTATTTTTTAGTAATGATTTTTAAAAATTTTATGATTCATTAATTTAATTTAGTCTATTAGTTTGAAAATTATGTTTTATTAATGATAAAATTATCTAACCTCTCATTAATCATATTCAATAATATGATTTCCCCATTTATAATGTGTACTAAATCATTTGTTTAATTTTTCCCAATGAAATATATATATGTTGTGAATACCTGAACATATTTATTAATACATAATTGTTCTCTTAGATATAACCATAATTCATTAATTGGGGACCTTCAAATATGAAACCCACATTCCAATGTAATAGGAAAAAATATTTAATGCTTATGTATTGAAGAATTTTTTAATTTAATGACATCAAAATAAAACGTGTTCGTTATTTCTAATTTTTTATTAATGAAACTTTTTCATATGATTTATGTTACATACAATAATTATGAAATATGAATGGTGTTCCTTAAAAGAGATCAAATTTATTATGTACGTAACTAATCTATATAGATGATAGGTTTTATAATACATTGGTGAATAACCATAGTAAATATTTTTTATGAAACCATGGATACAAACCATAATAATAATTATTAATTTCCTATTTTTATGTTGTAGTCATATTACCATGTCATTCATTTTGACCAACCTATTATTATATGCCTCATGATATTATTATCATTCGCAATTTTCATACCTTCATATGACATGTTAATTTTTTTTGTTACCTAATTAATAGTTATTATGGTCAATAAATTATTTTATTATGTTTCATTAGGTTGTGAGATAAAATTAGAGTAACCTATGATGAATATATGATGAAACCATTTGAGTGGATGAGAATCATGTTAGTGTTCTTTTAATCTTGTTCCAAATTTCTAGTAAATTAAAACTCAAAATATCATCTCTATAATTAAAAGTTATACACCATATTGAATGTTTTACCTATTAAAAATGCAGGGATCCATTATTTATATCAATATACGGATTATTTTTTATGATTTGGGAAATTAAAAATTATTATGAACTCTATTTTTAAGTCTAAACATAGGAAAACATCATAAATTATATTGACGTATAAATAGTTTGGTTTATAAGAAATGAAATTTCTATCATGTCAGTACAATTGGATATCAATCAGTCATATTTATGCAGTGGTAGTTACCCTAAAAAGTGAAAATATGTATTAACTAGATCATATCCTAATTCATGTCATTGATGCCTTGTATCAAACCTAGTCTAAAACCCTGTAGGGATATTTTAAGTTAATAACATTGTTTTCAAGAACCATTATGACTGAAATATGTAATGTACTTTTTATGATATAATATTAAAGATTAATATCTTTTGAGAACATGTTTTTAGGATATAAAATAACATAATAATCAATATATTCCTAAAATTAACATTCTTATCACTATGATTTTATTCTCTTATAAGAATGGTGATGAATAAGAGGAACCACATTAATGATGAGTGCAATGAATGATGTAATAATAAAATTACAAACATTTTGCAAGCTATAATAGATATCTTCATGATTATTTTGAATCATCTATCACATTTTATTAATAATAACCTAATATATGTTAAAATAGAACATTCAAATACAATGGAAAAATATGTAGTAGATTCATTCATGCATAAACATCATGTGTTATTGACTAGATCTAATGATCCATTAATTGTGGAATAGTGGATTACGTCTATATGACAGATATATTTTGTTCCCTGACAATTCCAATATCGATAATTTTACACTCATGTTTAATTATTAGAAGGATTAAATGATCTGTGGTGGTCACTAATTAAGATCATTAATCAATTATTGGATATTATTTCTATAGAATTTGAATTGTCCAAGAGAGTCTTTTCAATTAATGTTCTCCTCGATTAATGTGAAAAACAAATAATGAATTCATTGAGCTTTAAAAAATGGATAATAAATTATTTAGATACATGGAAATGAACTTTATAGGACATTATTGATACTCCTCCATAATTTTTATAGATACCATGAGAGATTTTGACAACTTCATCGTTGGACTAAGACCCACATGCAATGGAATATTTCAAATCACGACAATTAATGTTGTTAAGAGATGGTGTGTGGTTATATATAGGCTAAAATTTATTTTGAATAGATACAATAATCAATAATGTCAAAAGAAAATGATGGTTCCATTAATCCATAATTAATGAGTAATTTTAGACATGGACAAGATTGATAGAAACTCAAACAACCCATGTGAATCTAATTTGGAAAGAAACATTCTAGGAACTACTTATAATGATGTGAAAAGTGATACAAGTGTGGAAGTGATATCTAAATAGCTTGAAACTATCATGGTTTAGTGGATCATAAATTCCTTGATCCAAATAATTAATGGAATAATAGTAGAGGACAATTTAAAATTTAGTTAGTAATGTTTAGATAACATGTGAAAATTAAAAAACTCTGTCTAAATGGTAAGATAATGGTATCTGACAACCACTATCCATACCATAGTATATGGTTGAAGGTTCATGAATTCCTAATTATGATATCTAATGTAGAAACTCTAAATGAAGTGGTGGTAAGTACAAAAATATAGTGGAAACACTATTATTTTTAAAGGAAAGACTTTCAATATTTAAAATTCTATATATGAACATATTATGACCTTCATTATGGATTTGATTTGTGAGAAGGGAGAAAAAAATTAAGTATAAAGATAGAAAATATCCCCATTATTTATAAATTCATTGATTTATTTTATGAAAAGTTGCATTGTATTATCCTTAAATATAATTAGAGTTGTCAATTGAACATATACCAATATCCGAGCAAATATTTATGATACTATGTAGAATTATATATTGGGATTTAGTTCAATTAACGAATTAACTATAAGACATGATGGAAAATGTTTTATTCAACCAAGTGTGTTACCTTGGGGGAAACTGTTTTTTTAAACCAAACCCTGATTAAATGTGATTATGAATTGATTATATAGATATTAATTGAATCCCATTAAATAAAAAATACATGCTCTTGATTATTAGTTAAATAATTGACCAACATCAAGGGGATCAATTATTATCCAATGTTTACCTTCAGTTAGGGTATCATAAATTGGGGGTGATGAAGGAAGAAATCTAAAACGACTCCTTAAAAATAAAATATGGGGATTATGAGGTAATTATTTTAAAATATGTATTGAATTTCACTCCTACCATATTTATCAATTATTTTAATTGAGTATTTAGTGACTATCATGATAAATTTTATAGTAGTATTTATTCCTTATATTTGGGTTTATTAAAAATTTAATGAGGTGTTTGAGGATTGTATAATTGTACTATTAAAAATAAGATGAAGGAGTATCTATTAGGTAAATTTATAATTTGACACCCCATGCTTCCAATGTATGGTTCCCTTTGAATAATTCAATAGTTTTCATTGTATGCAATTTCGAGATTCTAACGCACCACGACCAATCGAGCTAGCCATAATGCATTGTAATAATTATTTTTTGATATTTTTGAAATTTTATTTTTCAAATTGGAAATAATTTTGTAATATGGAATATCAAAATTATCTTAGGGTGAATTTTTTGTAATTTTATGAAAACATTAAATTTTTGATGAATAGTGAAAATCAATGCGATATTGTTTGAAACTGGATTTTTATTTAAATAATTATTTATTTTATTTAAATTTTTTAGGTGAAAATAGATACAAAATACTTGTATATGTTCAATTTAATTCATTGGAGTCATTTTATAACAACTTTATATATAAAAAATTTATTGAACTTTTCTACCTCTTTAACCCACCTCTTTGAGGCATTTGCAAATTGGAATAATCATAATTTTATCACTTTTGTGAGTTTCATATCAGAAATGTGAGAGAAATGGTTAACATCTATAAGAAAAATTTGGTTCAATAAGATTAAATTAATTTTTGGTGAATTGTAACTTTTTTACTTTTATTTACCCCGGTTAAATGTAAAAAGGGTAATTAAGGGTAAAAATGATACCATTATTACCCCAACACATGTTCTAATTCTATTGGGTAAGTATAATTCGACCATAAAAAACCTTGGGAAAAAATATGACCCTTTTTTGTTCACTTGGATTAGATTGGTACATTAATTATTATTTTATTCAAATAAGAGTTAAAAGATTTAAATTCAATGTTTAATAACTAAACTATTTTTAATCTAGGGTTACTCACAATATAAATTAGAGTAAAAATATTTATTAGAAATTTATAAAAATTTCATAAATAATGGTATATTATTTATAATTTGTATACATTACATTATTTAATTTATTTATGACGAAAATGATGATGCACTATTACCTTAATAAAGATATATTTAAATAAGATATATTATAAATATCAAAATAAAGGTAAATTCGGATTTCTGATGAATCCCAGTAATTTTTTAGGTTAATATGACATGTTATGTTGGTTAAATAAATATTATTCCAAGTGATAATGTATTAGTGTCTTTCAAAAAAATCAATTACTAAATAGGGTCAAAATTGGCGTAATTCAGTTTTTAAAACAAATACATAATTTTTAATTGATATAAGATTCATAAAAATTTAATGTTATGCCAAAAGTCATATTTAAGGTTGTATATATTAATAATTAATCACTTGGGGTCCTCTTGGCAGTTTATAGTATGTTTATTAACCATATCATATAATAATACAAAGATACATGGTAAATGACAAAATATTTAACGAAGAGTTAAATCCGAATAATAATGTTAATATAGTGATCTATACTAGCCTAAAAGATATTTTTGGAGGTTTTATCGACCCATATCACCTTATCATCTAAATAAATAATTTTAGAGCCATTAAACACCAAAAATGAATTTATTATAAAATAATATTTCAATCTTTTCCTAAAGTAACCCGCACCTCTCTTATAAAAGGGCAGTTCCGCTTCTCTCAAAATCACACCTCCAAATCCATTTGGATTTGCCAACCTATACTCAAATATACTCCCAAAATTCCTCCCTTCACCATATAAGCCTTATTTTGTTCATAAATCCAACTTATAGAGCCATTTTGATCAAATCAAAAGGAAGAACTCCGAAGATGATGTAAATATTTCATCACCTCTTCCTATTTCTTTTCTTCTTCCACTTCCTATTTCTTTGTTGTTTAAATAAAATAATAATAAATAAAGTGCCTTATATAAACATTGATGTTATTATAAATATGGTTCAATCATATTCATTATTCTATCCATCCTGTAAATTACAAAGTCACCAAATGTGTGTACGTACGGCTTACCGTCTCCACATCGTGGTGTAGTTTGTTATTCAGACACATCAATATTTGGATTGTTATAATAATGAGTATAACTAATGTAAATAATAAATATAATATGTTAGTGATTCTTTATATATGATATACCGTCCAATTACATACGATTTATCCATCAATATAATAATATTTTCTCTCATGAATACGTAAAGATTACTGTCTCCAGAAACACGATGAAATTTATTTCACCATCTTAACCATTTATGAATTGTATTCATGTGATGATTAAATATAATTTTTATGAACATAATATCATTATTTATATGAATCAAATACAACCTATCCATAACAAACATGGCTTATGTAACCAAGCATATATAAGTAAAATGAACAGTAAACACCCAAAATGATGATACAACTGAAATATTATTCACAAATCAATATTCAAAAATCACATATGATATCATATTTATGAATATATTTCTTATATAAATTATTAAAAATTATTTAACTATTATACATGTGGTTAATGTACCGACACAAATTAAAAGTACAAGGTAATGGTTAATTTCACAATCTCTTTATTATCTGATGTTGTTTTTACCTAAGTATATACTGGTACCTCTATATCATATGCATCCATGCAATCATAAAAATGTATTTCAAAACATTTTTTCTTTTTACTAGTCTATGGATTAATGTCATTTATACTCTTATTTTAGATTATATTTTTTTGAAAGGAATCATTATGTCATTTTCCAAACACGGTATTTTATGATCTTTTCGACAAATTTATGGTAACAATATTTTTTTATCTTATACAGCGGGTGAAATTATTTTCCTCCATTATAAAATCATTCAAGATTCGCTTACAATATTTTTATAATATTATCAAAATAATAGTTTTCTTTTATAATTATGTGACTCTTAAATGATTTCAAAATATAATGAGGTATTTCTTTCAAATAGTTTTCTTTTGATCTATGTCAACTTCCTTGGATGGATTTTGAACTTGTTTGAAGTTGATTTATTATGATTCATATCTTCCATATTGTATTGAAGCTTTTGATCTATTTTGGACTGTGGAGGTGTTATCTTAATACGGTTAATGAATTATGGTTTAAGTATTGAAAATTTTTATTGCATTCCTTAATAAGAATGTTTATGTTATGTTTCATCCTTTTTATATGATGAATGTATTGGAATTAGTATATGACAGGAGGAGCCTACTATAGCTCCTCGGTGCATCAGTAGGTATCATGATACAATTAGATGTGGAATTGGACAACACCTTTCCCATTTTGATATATGGTTTTGGTCGAGGAATAAATCATTTTTAAACATCTTGGCTGAGGCCCTGAAAAGATTTTTAAAAATGACTGGCATTATACATTCCCTCATTTGGAAAAAAATAGTGATGGTTCATGTGGTTATTTGACTAGTAGAATACCCATGACTATAATTATTATGGAATTATTTACTCACCACATATTCCTTCCTTAAAGTGTTCATGTTTATTATTTGTAAAGGAATTTGTTTTTAATTATTAACCATGCATAATGATTATGTTATCTTCCGCTATATTTCTTACCCTTACTGAGCATTTGATATCATCTCTTTCATATGTTTCATTTCCAAGGATATGAAGAATATAGTTATTAGTGACTTTCATGCATAATCTAGGAGGCTTGGATGTTTTTAATGGAATAAATTAGTGTTGTATTTATTTTCAAGATATAATTTTGAACTTATTTATGTATCTTGTTTTCAATAATACAAAAATGATCGGTCTTTCAGGATATGATTCCTTTTATCATGCCAATTTTATGTAATAATGTACCGAATCTGGGTAACTAGGGTCGGGTAATTAGAGTTGTTATCAGAAAAAGTTTAGATCAAACCTTGGAGACTAGATTTAGAACAACTCTGATTAGATAACATTATCATTGATAAGCTTTGAGGACTATTATAGATGAAATTCCTAAAATTTTGGTACTGTAGATATTTTGGGAGCCTTACAAGAAACACATCCATGTACATACACAAGCAGGTATAGGCGGATATAGAATAGATGTACCTAGAGGTAAAACACGAAAACACTGCTTTGATCATGACTTGTACGGTAACTAGTACACGACAATGGGCCTTGCATCCATCTTGGTTACAAAAATATTAGAGGATATGCTTATGATAATTCTAATTTTCTTTAAAAAACAATATGAAGGATTTATGAGTATATACATCCTTAATGAAAACATTTTTATGATTATGGATTATATCTATAAAATATACAATTAATGTTAAGTGTTTTATAAGTTCGGAATTATGTATTGCAATTCATAAAGTAATCTATTGTATGTCATTGTTTAGAAATGGCACATTGAAGGAATGGAAACCGTATCAATGAACATAATACATGTAGGGATTTCCCTCTTACTCCAGATAATTATAGTGGAGATGGCGATGAAATGGGTGCTGATCAGTTTATCACTATACTAGGATAACCCTCTTAGTTTATGAATAATAATTGTACCCATATAGATCACCCTGATCCACAACATTGAGGATCAATGTTAGACCTCTTCATGAGGCAACAATCACCAACATTCAATGGGAGAACAAATACATTAGTACCTGAGCAATGGATAAGTTCCCTAGAAAAAATATTTCATTATTTGAGGAGTAGTGAAAGAAAAAATGGTTTCATTGCAGCTTATCACCTCACGGGTTATGCAGAATAATGGTGGTCATTGATTCAAAACACAATGGAATATGAAGAAGTATCAACCATGGAATGGAATGAGTTTAAATAGATTTTGATAGAAAAATTCGTTCCTCATGACCATCAAGTGTATATGGAAAGACAATTTCTGAGTCAGAGGAAAAAGGAGGATGAGAATGTCTCAAAGTATGAGGAAATCATTACAGGGTTATCAAGGGATGCAACATATTATATAAGTAACCCATGAAGTAATATTTATCATTTCTTTGATGGGTTAATACCATTTCTTTTTTGATCATTTTCCTCTCAATACTTCTCATCCTATGAATATATTATCTCATGTGATATTAAGATAGAAAATTAATTCTCTATGTTATATGAAAAAAAAGTGATGAATGAGAAGAAGGGATCTGCTGAACACTATGGGAAAGGAAATAAGGAAACAGGGAAGAAGGGAAGAGTTGAATTTCTACACTGTGATAATTGTGGATATAATCACCCTTGTTCTTGTCTAAAAGGAAAAAGATTATGTTACAAATGTGGAAAGAAAGGCCATATTTATAGTCATTGTATGAGAAAAAAATAAGCTACCAATGTTCAATGCTACAATTTAAGGGATATGGGACATTATGAAAATGAACATCATAAGTGTCCAGGAAACATATCTTAGAAGAGGAAAAGGGATCATGGCCAAGCTAATGTGATCACTACTACTGAGGTTGATGCTTCAAAAGAAGTGGTTATGTGTAATATAATTTTTTCTTCATGTTTATCCAATGCATTATTTTATTCTGAATCACCTCATTGTTTCATTTCTTTCTGGTTTGCTATGAAAATTAGATATTTCCAATTTTATTTAAAAATGGATTTTTTAGTCTGAAATATTAATGGATGTATCATTGTGACAAAGTGTTGTGAATTAGTCCCCATTAAGGCATATAAATGATATTTATCCGCTGATCTAATCATTACATGCATAATTGAATTTGAAATAACAATCTGTATGGATTGGCTTTAAAACCATGATACATATATTTATTGTATGAATAAGGAGGTTACAATTCTTAATGATGATAAATAGTACCTTATCTTTAGAGAAGTATCATCACCATATGATTCTTATCTAGATCCACCCCGATTAGCTCTAATAAATTCAATTATTGCAGAGGAAGAGAATGAACTAATTACGGGTGAGGAATAGAATGTTTGATTAGAGGACATACCTATTGTGAAAGAATATGTTGATGTGTTTACAGTTGATTTACCTATACATCCTATAAAATGAGAAAATGAGTTTTCCATAGATTTAATTCCTTGTTCATGGCTCTTATCGAAGTCCATATATAGAATGTACATAGTGGAATTAGTGGAACTAAAGAAACCACTAGAGGAATTATATAATAAGGGATTAATTCTCCCTAGTATTTCTTTATCGGGAGAACATGTCCTTTTTGTAAAGAAGAAAGACAGATCTATGAGGATGTGCATTGACTACAAGGAGATCAATGCTATAACAATAATGAATAAGTATCCCCTACCTCTCATTGATGATTTATTTGACCAAATTCATGGAGCTCAATATTTTTCAACGATTGACCATCGATCTGGATATCATCAGTTGTGTGTGAAGAAGGAAGACATTATGAAAACAACATTTCGAACCATATACGGGCATTACAAGTTTAGAGTAATGCATTTTGGATTGTCTAATGAAACCTCTTTCCCCATGTATATAACAAATAGAGTTTTCAAGGAATATCTTGATGACTTTGTAGTGGTATTTATTTATGATAACATGGTATACTCCAAAAGATACGAATATCATGAAAATTACATGCGTATTATTCTAAAGACTCTAAGAAGCAATGAATTATATGGGGTGTTTAGAATGTGTGAATGATGGATTTATGAGATTTCTTTTAATTTCCATATTATCTCTAAGGATGTAATCTATGTTGATCCTTCAATGACCATGGTAATCCATGAATAGACAGCACCGATGAGTATAATTGAGCTACATAGCTTTGTTGGTTTAAGAGGTTATTATCGATGTTTCGTCCAGAATTTTCCCCGGTTGCCTAAACCATTAACCAGGCTTAAATGTAAAGGGGTTAAATTTTTTTGGACAAATGAGTGTAATGAATGATTTGAAGAACTCATGAGAATATTATTTAATACTCTTATCATTAATCAACCATTGGAGAATGATGGTTTTGTTATTTATAGTGATACATTAATGAAAAGACTTGGTTGTTTCCTTATGTAGAATGGTAGAGTTAGTGCATATGCATAATGATAACTAAAAATTAATGAGAAAAATTATCCTACTCATGATCTTGATTTATCATTTGTAATCATTGCTTTGAAAATATAGAGACATTATCTCTATGATGAAAAAAGTGATATTTATACTAATCACAAGGAGTTTGAAGTATATTTTCTCATAGAAAGAACTCAACATGAAGCAAAGATGATTGCATGAAGTAGTCAAGGATTATGATTTCACTATACACTGCCACCTGGGGAAGGAAAATAAGGTGGAAGATGCATTGAGTAGAAAGTACCATGGTGTTTTGAACAAGATGAGAGATGAAAGTGATCCTATTTTCATGGATCTAGAAAATATTGATATGGGATTTACCATGGAAGATGAAATATCAATACTTTTTCAAATGGTTCCCAATCCATCATTAATAGAAATGATAAAGGGTTCTCAGACTGATGAAGAGAATATTTAAAAAATGATTAAAGTTGTAAATGATGATATATTTAGTGACATCGTATAGAATTTTGAAATTTGGGAAGAGGCATTATGTTCCCGATATACCTGATCGAGAAATGAAATTTTTGGGTGATTCTCATAGCTCCAATTTTTCTATACACCTATATAACACCAATCCGTATAGATATTGTAAGGAATATTTTTAGTGGAAAAAACTTGAAGATGAATATTGTTGATTTATTGTCAAGATGTATGGGTTGTCAACATGTGAAAGTCGGAAGGCAACAGCCTAGAGAAGTCATGAAACCTCTTCCCATACTTGAGTGGAAATGGGATGATATTACGATGGACATTGTCATGGGGATACCAAAGACTCCATGAAGAAATGGTGTAATATAGATCATTGTTGATAGTCTTACCAATTCATCACGTGTTTTTTTAAAAGAGATGATTTACCACTTGAACATTTAGCATGATTTTAAATTAATGATTTTGTAAGACTTCATGGATTACCTCTATCGATTGTATTGAATCATGATCCCCACTTTATATCATGCTTCTAGAATTGACTTAAAAAATCCATTGATACTGAACTTTGTTTGAGCACTGCTTACCACCCTAACAACATATGGACAATCCGAACGCACTATTAGAACCATAGGAAACATGTTTAGATCTTTATCACATTGATTTCAATGTTTGTGGGATCAATATTTACCTCTGGTAAATTTTTCAAATAACAATATCTTCCATTAAAGTATTCAAATGGCACCATATGAAGAGTTATATGGAATGACATGTCGCACAACAACTTTTTGGGATGATGTTAGTGAATGAAAAATCTTAGACACAGAACTTGTAGAGGAAACAGTTGAAAAAAGTGAAGATTGTCCAAACCCACGTCAAAGCAGCCCAAAGTAGGCAAAAGAGCTATGTCGATAACCGAAGGACGAATTTGGATTTTCAAGTAGGAGACCATATTTTCTTGAAGGTATCTCCATAGAAGGGTGTTATACATTTTGGTAAGAATGGTAAATTAAGTCGCAGGTACATCGGACGTTTCGAAATTCCTGACTGAATTGGATTTGTAGCTTATTGTTTAGAAATTCATTCATGTCTTTCCAAAGTTCATGATGTGTTCTACATATCACTGTTGAAAAAATACATGCATGACCCAACACATGTACTCACCTATGAGGAAATTGAACTGGAACTTGATCTTTCTTATTGTGAAGAGCCTGTTAAAATTCTTGATATAAGGGAACAAGTGCTGAGAAACCTGAAAACTCATCTAGTAAATGTTCTATGGAAAAACCAAAAGATGGAAGAGGCAACGTGGGAACTAGCAAAACATATGATGAGAACCACTCGAATCATTTTGTGTGTTTGTATAATAGAAATATCTAGGACGAAATTAATTGAACGGGGGATGAATATAACACCCCAAGCTTCCAGGGTAGTTTTCATTCGAATAATGTAATAGATTGCATTGTACGCAACATTGAGATTATAACACACAGCGACCAATAAAACTATCCATTTGGAATATTAATACCCAATTTTTTAAATTTTATAAATTTTATTTTCCAAATGGACTTCATTTTTGAATTCGGGATATCAATATTAGCTTAAGGAATTTTTTTGTATTTTTGTGAAAACATTAAATTTTTGATGAATAGTGAAAACCAATGCGTTATTGGTTAAAACAAGCTTTCTATTTAAATAATTATTTATTTTATTTAAATTTATTTGAGTTAAAAATAGATACATAATACCTATATAAGATCAATGTATTTCATTGGAGTCAGTTTATTATATGTTTAGATATATAAAAATTTTATTAAACTTTTTACCGTCTTTTACCCACCTCCTATGAGAATTTTCATATATTAATAAAACATATTTTTACCACTTTTGTGAGTTGAATTTACAAACACTGAGACACATGGTTAATATTAGTAATTAAATTGTGTTCTAATAATATTAACATATTTTTTTAGTGAATAGTTACTTTTTCCTTTTATTTACCATGGTTAAAAGTAAATAAAGTAATTAACGGTAAAAATAATATCCTAATTACCCTAACACTTTTCATAATTCTTTTTGATAAGTATAATTAGACCAAAAACACCTTCGGAATAAAATATTACCCCCCTTTTCCCACTTTTATTAGATTAGGATGTTTATTATTATTTTATTTAAACAATAGTTAAAAGAGTTAAATTCAATGTTTAATAACAAAACCATTTTTAATATAGGCATATAAAAACTATAAATTTGAATATAAATATTATTTATAAAGATAAAAATATTTACTACATAATGATATTTTATTTATAATTTTATGACATCTTATTATTTAATTTATTTATTTTACAAGGATGATGTAGTAAATACCTTATAATCGAAATGTTAAAATAATTGATATTATAAATATACAAATAAATGTAAATTGAGACTTTTGATGAATTCTAATAATTTTCTAGGGTTATATGACTTTTTATGGTTGGTAAAATAAATATTATTTAATGTGATAAATTTTTAATGGATTTCAAAAAAATCAAATACTAAAAAGTGTCAAAATTAAAATAATGGAGTTTTTAAAGAAAATACTATATTATTTATTGATATAATATTCATAAATATCTAAGGTTCTGCCAAAATACATATATGAGGTTATATATATATATAATATTGAAAAAATTGGGTTTCACTTAGTAGTTTATAGTACGTTCTTTAACCATATAATATAACAATTCAAAGTGAAAAGGTAAATGTCAAACTATTTAACTAAGAGTTAAATGTAAAAGATAATGTTAATATGGTGATCTACACCTAACTAAAACCTACTTTTTGAAATTTTATCGACCCATAAAAACCTTATAATCTATATAAATTGTTTTTTATCCCTTTGAAACTGAAAAAAATTATTAT
The DNA here is from genome assembly GCA_963277665.1 of Viscum album. Lineage (NCBI taxonomy): Eukaryota > Viridiplantae > Streptophyta > Magnoliopsida > Santalales > Viscaceae > Viscum > Viscum album. The sequence goes on along the minus strand of OY728157.1, from coordinate 1,250,724,096 downwards.
AAAGTAATATTTCATGCTTTTCCTTAAGAGACCATCACCTCTCATATAAAAGAGCACTACTACTTCTTCAAAATCACACCTACCAAGCCATTTGTATGGGCCAAAATCTGACAAAATATCATCACATCTTTACTCCATTCATACTAGGGGTCTTACATTGGTCATAAAGCCGACCTACATAACCATTTTGATCAAATAAATAGGAAGAACCCGAAGAAGAGGTAAATATTTAATCACCTCTTTCATGTTCTTATATTCTTCCACATCCATTTTATTTATTGTTTCCATGCCAAAAAAATAAATCCAGTACCTTTTACATAATATGATTTTTTTATAAATATGTTACAACCAAATTCATTATTTTGTCAATCCTATAAAGGACATATTCACCATACGTGCATTAGTACGGCTTAATGTCTCCATGTCATGGTGTAGTTAGTTATTCAAACACAACATTATTTGGATGGGTATAATATTGAGTATAAATAATGTAAATAATAAAAATAACATGTTAATGAAAATTTATCTATTATATAACATCCAATTACAAAGAATTTCTTCATCAATATAATTATATTGTCCTCGTCTATACGTATGGATTATCATCTCCACGTATGCGATGAGATCCATTTCCCCATAATAAACATTAAAGAATAATTTTCATTTGATGACTAAACTGTTTTTTATGAACATTATATCATTATTTATTTGAATAAAATACATCATATCGTTAACAATCATGGCTTAGATAAAAAATCATATAATGGAAAACGAATCAGTTATCACCCAAAACAATGATACTACTAAAATATTTTTTACAATGCAATATTAGAGGATCATATATGATATCATATTTATGTATATAGTTCTTTTATAATTTAATAACAATGATTTAACTATTATACATGAGGTTAATGTAAAATCTAAAAAGTAAAAGTACAAGGTAATGGTTAATTTCACAATCTTTTTATTATCTGATGTTATTTTTACGTAAATATCTATTGGGACCTCTTTATCATCCACATCCATGTTTTCATAAAAATGTATTTCAAAAAAAATTAACTATTTAATAGACTATGGGTTAAAGTAATTTATACCATTATTTGACCTTATATGTTTTGAAAGGATTTTTTTTCATTTTCTAAATATTGTACATTATGACCTTTTGGACAAAATTAAGATAATAATGTTTTTTAATAGATACGGCTGGTGCAGCTATTTTCTACCATTATAATGATATTGTCACTCATGCATATGTATAGATTAGCGTCTCCACATATGTGATGAGATTCATTTCTCCTTCATAACAATTAAATAATAATTATCATTTGATGACTAAACTTTTTTTTATTAACATAATATCATTATTTATTTGAATAAAATACAAAATATCCCTAGAAAACATGGCTTACATAACAAATCATATAAAGGAAAATGTATTAGTTATCACTCAAAATGATCATACTACTAAAATATATTTAACAATGCAATATTAGAGCATCGTATATGATGTCATATTTAGGTATATTGTTCCTGTATAATTTAAAAACAATTATTTAACTATTATACATGAGGTTAATGTACCATGGACCAAGGAAAAGTACAAGGTAAGGGTTAATTTCACAATATCTTTATTATGTGAGGTTATTTTTATTCAAATATATATTGGGACCCCTTTATCAACCACACCCATGTTTTCTTAAAAATGTATTTCAAAACAATTTTAATATTTACTTGATTATGTGTTAAAGTCATTTATACACTTATTTGACCTTATATGTTTTTAACGAGATTTTTCCATCATTTTCCAAATAAGGTAATTTATGATCCTTTTGGAAAAAATTATGATAAGAATGTTTTTTAACTTATACTGCAGGTGAAGCTATTTTCTACCGTTATAATTTCACAAGGCTTGGATGTTTGATTTGGAATAAATTTGTGTTTTATTTATTTTCAAGTTGTAATGTTGAACATATGTATGTATCATATTTCCAATAATACTGAACTGATTGTTCTTTTAGGACATAATTCCTTATATCATGAAAATGTTATGTACTAAAGAACTGACTTTGGGTAACATGGGTCAGGGGGATACATAGAATATTTTATTTCTGGTTACAACAACTTGAATTCTTTGGATTCATTGTAATTATTGAATAAATCTCATTTGATCTCACCAACACAAATTTGTCAAATGAATGGAATTATCCAATAATAGTAACTAATATTCACTATTGACTTATATTAGTTTGATATTATATAAGGGTTTTGAAGAAACTATCAGAGATATATAATCCACAAACCATTATACCTGGAAAAGTAGTTAAGTTTATCATGAAAATGATTATGAATAAAGATCCACTGAACTAAAAAAATGATTGTTTGTGTACCTGTGAAAACAAGAACCTCTACTATAGAATCATTTTTTATCTTTAGTGATGAATTTATGAGAGGTAATGGATGTGATCTCTTGAAAAAATACACAGTAATCCTATATTATTCTCTATAGATAATACCTTATGAGATGAATTATCATACTCAAGACCTGGATTTAGTAACCGTTATTTATTTTAAAAACATATGGCGACACTATATTTTGGGGGATAAATGTAAAATAAATAATTATATTTATTATTCAAAAAAATTGTATTATTTTTTCACACAAAATTAAATAAACATGAGAAAAGGTGATCATTTTTCTTCTTAAAGACACTGATTTTTCAATTCATTAATTCCCTAAAATAGAAAATAAGGTAATAGTTTTTTGAGAATAAATGGTTTTGGTGTTCTTTTAATTATTATAATTAAAGTATAACAATTGATAAAAACATATAAAGGTTGTATGTGAGAATCATAAAGAAAGGAACATCATCATTTCTATCATAAATTATTATTCAACAATCATTACAACAGAATATCAGTGACTCTAAAATAGATCACTCATTGATGAAAAAGATGATATAGGGTTTAAAAAATTTGATGTTTATTTAATTAAATATTAGTCAAATTTTTGTCATTAAATTTGTTGCAATGATGTATATCACATTTATTTTAGAGATAATGTAGGAGTAGATGGAGGAGCTCATAAATCTATAATCTCTATACCACTTAGATGAACTAAAATGTATAGTGACCATATAAATCATTATTTGTTCAAAAATTTTAAAAGGGATATTTTAAATTATATTAATTTTTTTTGGTATGTAATTAATTTATATTGTAGTGACAAATTCTCCAAGGGTTATATAAACAACTACCCCTTCCTATAGGGATGTGTATCAACATCACCATGGACCTTTTCACCATCCTATCATGAATTCCAACATAAACAATACTATGTGGGTAATCAATTATTGGTAAAACAATTGATCCAATAACACCCAAACATTTCATAGTATGTTATCTCATTAATGTAATTCAATAGCTTGAGCTATACAGAACACCGAGTTCGAGCACACCACAGGTTACCACACTAACAATTCAAAAAGTGGTTATGAATAGTATTAAATGAATTTTGAATATTATATAATATATATAATTTTTACATTCATATTATGTTTTTCTTAGACATAGTATAAGAACAAATTCATTTTTCAGATAAAAGAAGTATTTTTCAAAAAATGATATTTTACAGCCTTTTAATGGAGACACATTCATTAAACCAATATTTGACACATTAATATATTCAATTTAATTACATGATATTATTTTTATAATAAGAACATAAAAATATACTTTGGATAATTTTTTGGTACTTTTCTGATAACTTTCATATTTTGATGAATAGTGAAAAATAATATGTCTTAATTGAAAAAATACATTTTTAATTAGAATAATTTATGGTGTTCAATTATTAATTTGAATGGTTTGGAAGTATAATTTGATTATATTTTTACTTTTTAATCAGATTTTTTTCATTGTAATTAATTTCACATTTAAATTATATATAAATAAGTGTCAATCTTTTGATAGTTATTGTTTCTTAAAAACACGCCATATGTTTTGACAAAGGGAATTAATTTTAAATTAATCAATAGAAAATATATGTATGAGATTTTGTTAAAAGAGACACCAATTTTTAATTTGGAATATTAAATATATCATAGGCTAAATTTTTGGTATATTTCTAGAAAACATAAAATTTTGATGAAAAGTAAAACCTCTTAGTAGTAGTAAAAAACTAACATTTTAATTTAAATGACATTTTACTGCTTCAGTGAATTAAATTTTGAAAATCCAACATACATGGTTTTTATTTGTAAGTAAATTTTTTTTCAATATTATTAAAATAATTTTTTCTGAATAGTAACTTTTACCTTTTATTTACCACAGTTAAAGGTAAATAGGGTAATTTAAGGTCAAAAGTATATTATAATAATACAAAATAACTTTAACACTTGTGATAAACATATTTTATTATTCATGGACTACCATGATAATCCTTGGGTCGATTTTGGGATCCCATGGAGCCACATTAGAGTGATAATGACACTTTATATTATTTAACATAAAGTAAAGACAAAACTGACATTAACAAATATTTTTTATTATATCAATTTTTACATGGGGTTATATATGTCATATTATAGACTATAAATATTTATTGGAAAGATAAAAATAATTCCTAAATTATGGAAGTTTTTTTATAATATTTAGACATCAATTAAATTGAATTATTTACAACACAATAACTACGCAGTATTAACCTCACTAATAAATGATTTAATTATATAAGATTATAAATATTAAAACAATATGAAATACCTGTCCAATTTTTATTGGATGAATTTATTTTGAAAATGAGTCAAATTATATTCTAATTTAATATGTTTTGGAAATTTTTAAACCGAATATAAGTTTATAATGAAGTTACATTTTCAAACATTCCAAAAGAACCCCACCTCTCCCTAATAAAAGGATACCACTTCTAACTTATTACTCACACCTCTCAAGCCCCTTGGATCATCCAAAACCAAACTAAATAAGTTATAAATAACCCTATCTTCTACATTGGAGACATACCTTTGGCATAAGTCACTTCAAGAAGTCTGTTTGGTTCAATCCAAAGAGAGTTACCCAAATTAAATGTAATGGTTTCTGTTAACTTCTTTTCTTATATTTCACTTCTCCAACCCCTAATCTCTTTTTATTACTTAATTTTATAACAACACCAGTATCCTAAATATACTAGGAAGTTTTTATGATATGTATTTGAACTATACTTACACACACTTCCATATAATGGGTAAATAACTATTTGTTTCTGTGGATGGCAAACTAACGCCTCTCGAAACGATGATTGTTCAATAATATCATACCGCCTCTCACGGTGGTCATTAAGATAGAAATATATTAATATATGATATATATTATGTTTATTTTTTAGTTATTCTTCTGTATTTTCCATTTATATCCTTCATTTATGGTTTACAATATGGGTAATACGTGACAATTTCATTTGAGAAGTGCGGACTACCACCCTCTCAAAGTGATATGAATCGTTAATGCCGTATGTAGGATGTATAAAGGATGGAGTTATTAATATAATATATTATATTATATTGGAATTATAATATAACTATTTATAATTATGTTTAAATTAAATTAAAATACAAAATAGAAATGAAAGTTGCATTCATGCGTACGTACAACTTGTCGTCTCCATGAACGGTGCATTTCATTTCTTATGTCCAAATGATATGTATTTTTATAAATAAATATATATACTAGGTATATAATATATATATATATATATGATATCTAAATTATTTATATCATGTTAGAGATAATATACTTTTTACCAATGGAAAAATTGTAATTATAACATGTTCATTTTTGACACATGTTCCGAACATTGATAAAATATTCAATATAAAATCCAATAATTTCCTAATTGTTATAACAAGGTAATAAGTAATATAAAAGGAATAATTGTAACATCCTGGGAAAAAACGGAAATTATATTTTCATATTTATTAATATTTGTGAATAAAATATTAATATTACTTTAAAGGGAATGTTATGTTTGATTGCGTACCCAATACGCAACAACGTGTTTCTTTGAAATCTTACTTTGCACACTAATAATATAATAATATTATTTTAAATGGTAGTTAACGCCTAGCCATTGTAATAGAAAGAATTAACAGAATTAACTACAAAATGATTATATATGTGTGTTATATATTTTTACATTTATCCAATAAATGATAGAGGCTTAAAATAAGAATGAATTCAATTTGGCATAAATATTCAAATATTTTCTAAAAGGTCGATTAACCACCATTTGATGACAAACCTTTCTTAAAAACACTTATGGTAACTTTTATATGTTATATTTGAAAAAATAAAATCCTTCATTATAATCATGACATAAAAACTTACATTGTGTATGTTTTTGGTATTCTTTTTATAAAGTGCATTTTTTAATGAATAGTGAAAAATGTTGCATTTTTATTCAAAACCTCCTTTTAGTCTAATTTATTTATATGGTAAGATTATATTTTTAATTGGTATAAAAGTTTAATTAGAATATATTTTCACCATTTAATCTAGTGTTGTTCATGTAATTAATTTCACTTTGATATTGAGCATAAACAAGTGACAATCTTTTGATAGACATTGTTTCATAAAAACAAGCTATTTGTTTTGACAGCAGGAATTAATTATAAAATTAATTAATGCTACTTCTATGTTTTGGATTTGGTAAAACAGACTTCATTGATAATTATTTTACCGTAGTTGAGTTTCCTAAATGAAAATAAAACATAGAGGAAAATAAGAATCAAGAAAATTGATAATTATTTTACCTTCAATCCAAATGGAAATGCATAAGAAGTCACCCCATATGAAAGGGGTATTATGGAATTGAAGGGGGGTGATCTCTATTTACTCGATCATACATTATAAGGAATAAAGTGTACTGAACCCCTAAATAATTTTAATGGAAATATTGTATATTGTAGAAATATAAAATATAATTGGAAATCATTTTCCACCATAGTATTTCTCATATTGTTGTTCTTAGTAGCCACCACAAATCTAAACAACACACTGAGCCACACCCATCCATTCATCACAGATACACATAGGTGAAACCCTTATTTTCCTTGATCATTAAATCTCTTTGTTCCCATGAACTATAGTTTTTTGGGTCTCCTAAACACCTCAGTAATCAAAAAATCCAATCCAAGGAAGTTATCCCCAAAAAATTCTAATATGTGTTCATATTAGGTTTGACACCCATCAAAGTCACCCCTCCCATAGGCTTAAGAAATTCACCATCCTCCATGATGTCCACCAGGTCATGATCCTCCATGTGGTAGCATGGAAACATAATATACGGATTTAATTCCACTTATTCATGATCCAACAACCACATTATCAATCAAAAAACCATTAGGTCCACTTTATACTACAAAACAAATATCTCCTCGAGACATTAAACTCATAGAATAATTATTAGAAAAATGTTTCTCAAAACAAATATACCACTATAAACAAAATTCTTTAATGAATATATGTTTTATGATCCATTTTGTACACTTATGCATGAAATGAAATGTTTAAGAAGGGTGCGCCCTTATAGCGCTCCAATTCATTGGGTAAAGTATAGTATCATGATACGTCATGTGAAATGTGTGTTGACTCATGATAATTCATGTGCAATGTGGGTGTACTCGTGCTTCATGTGCAATGAAAATTTACTCATTCTCAATGTGTAATGAGCCTTGGCTCATGCTAATTCCATGTTAAGTGTTGTTTCCACATTTCCAAGTTATGATTATCATGCTTTATCATGCCTTTATGTTCATGTTTCTCTTGTGATCTATTGATATAACTATTGTATAACATGTATTTTACTCCTCATGTATTCTATGTTTATAACCTTACTGGGTTTTATAGCTCAACACTTTTCTTATGCATGTCCTCAGGTTATCCCATGAAATGCTAAGTACGAGGTAATGTAGTGGTCATGTAAAGGATGTTTTCAATAATGATGTTGTATTTCATGTTTTAAGTTGTTATGTAATGATCATAAGCCCCAAAGAAACTAGAACTATCGATCTCCCATATTGTAACAAGTGAATATTTATGTAATAAATCATGTTTCATTTTTTATTAAATGTAGGGTTGTCATACTTTAGGTGCTTCAAGTCTTATATGTGTTATGAGAAGAGAGGTGTTTATTGTAGATGAGAAGAGTGAATTGTGAATAGTATAATCATTATTTTATTAATTAATCAAGACAAACAATAGTGTTGATTGACGTTACCCTTGTTATTAATAATTTTGTGTTAGTTTAAACCTAGTGTGCCCACATCACTCATTATTTCATATATAATATATCTCACTAATAATTTGCACATACGACATTTTACGGTATTTCACTATTCATAAAAAATTCAAAAAAATTATGAAAAAACCCACAAATGTACCCAAAAACATTTTCTACCTATAGAATAAAAAAATGATCTCCATATTGTGAAAATAGTTTTCTAATTTTGATTAATTTAATTTATATATAAAATAATATTTTAAAAAATCAACAATTTTAAAACTATAACAAATTTTATATCACATTGAAAATTAATCAAGATGTCATTATATTATTTCCTTAGGTAAAATAAATAGTAATATAGTTTATTATTAATAAGTTTCATATAGAATTTTATATTTCAATTCATAATGGTATGATAATGTTAACCCAAGAAATAAAGTTGGTTCTATCAGACTCTAAATGACTTACTGATTGAAACTATAGATGAAATTTTTGCGTAATACAAAACATAGTGGATGGAAAGTTGTTTTTAATGGATATATTATAAAATGTGTTGTTTTTAGGGAATATGTGTTTCATGCATTCAATATTTATTTTCATAACCATGGGGTGTTACATGTAGAATGGGAAATAGTGTGGCTAATTCTTTGAGGAGGAAAACATAGACTCAGTTAGTATATGAGTCGTGTGTCGAGTAGATGATGATGACTTTGCTGGCCCAAATGCATGTGGTAGTTTATGAGAGTCAGGAGAGGATGAATGTTGTTTATGTAGTAGTGGAGGTTACACACTTGAGATAGATCAGGTACATGAAGTATGAGTATATAGAGTGTTTATCATTAAGGGAAATCCTTCAATGTGAAAAGACATAATCATCCTGGATAAAATATGAGGATGAGATCGTCTATGTGAAAAATTGGGGTTTTTTTGCCTACGAGTATGTGAGAGGAACTCATGCGAGAATTTTGATTCCTAAAAGTGGAAGGTACATCTTGGAGTGGAACAAATGTTCTCTAACCTACGACAACAATTCTGGTGGCCTGTCATGAAAAGGGAGACAGTAGGGTTCGTGACAAGATATTTCACCAATCAGTAGGTGAAAACAATGCATCAACTAATTGGAGGCTTATTGCAGTCGTAACCTATTCTAGAATGGAAGTGGGATAATGTGACTATGGATTTTTCGATAATAATTCAAAGGACACATGCAATGAAAAATTCTATTTGGGTAATTGTGGATCGACTAACAAAGGTAGCAAATTTTATACATATTTGGAAATCCTTAACAGTAGAACAAATAGGAGAACTGTACATATGAGATATAGTTCTTTCACATGGGGTACCAAAAACTAAAGTTTCATATCACAATTCACACATTACTTCATGCTTCATGAAGGGCTTACTAGAATGTTCGTGTTATACATATTCTGTTAAGAATGACCTTACACTCATAGATAGATCAACTGTCCAATCATACCAAACATGTGTTAGAGGTTATAATGTGAGAATGTGTGCATGACTTTGGTGGTTCTTGAGATAATAATATGGATTTACTGAAATTATCCTATAAAAAATTAATCAAGATACTATAAAGATGGACCCATATGAGTCACTTTATGGAAGACCTTATAAATCACCTCTATGATGGTTAGAAGTGGGATATTATATGATGTTGGGATAGAGTCTTATTGAGGACACATCTTAGTAGGTACTGGTGACATTGAAACACATGGATATTGATCATATTAGAAAAAATTTATACACCACTAGATATAAATTACCCATAGAGTTTACAGAGGGTGATTGTGTATTCTTTCATGTGTTGTCTAGATTGGGTCACCAAATAATACAAAGGTGGGGCAAGTCAGCACCAATGTTTGTAGGTCCATTTTAGGTGCTAGAGGGAATCAGTCTAGTGGCATATCGATTATCCCTTCCACATCAATTATATGCTCTTCATGATGTTTTCCATGACTCTAAACTATAGAGGTATCAACGTGACCATTCTAATGTGATTGATGGGGTAGGGGTTATCCTCAAGATAGATGTGTCCTTTGAGGATCATTTGATATATGTGTTGTGTCTAAGTGAGATAGTGTTTCAGGGAAAGATAGTTCTACTAGTTCATGTGTTTTAGAAACATGGATATGTTCTAGAAGAACCTTGGTAACATGTAGCTGACATGAGGGCTCAATGGACAAATATTTTTTGGATTTAATCCTAGAGAATTCTAGGAGTCTATCTTAAGGAAGATCTGTTATAAGGTGGGGAGATTAGAAGATACCATCCTTTTTCGGAGTTATCTTTGGTGTGTTTTCATATTTTTTGGGATGATTTTATGCACCATTATTATGGATTATTGTCATCTAGTGTGTTTGGATAAATTTTCATGAAAAACAAATGGACAGTGGACTCTGCACTATTTTGGAACGGTTTGAAAAACTGTGCGACTAAACACTACCAACCATGCAAACATTAATAGAGTGGTCTGCACGGTTTTCACACGTATTGAAAAACTGTGTGATAAAACAATGCCAACACTAAAAACCTAGACACATGGGTACACATAGTTGGTTCACGGTATTCCTAAACCATGCACCCCATCCAATGAAACCATTATTGAGGGTTTAATTATCTTAAAATCTTATTTAAACCAACCAAAACCCCAATACATCCATATTTCAATCTTGTCATAGAATATAAAAATTATATGTGATCGAATAGCCTTCTGTAGGGATTTCAAGGTGATGTCAACATCATTCTTTGATATCATGCTAATGTGTTCCACCTTCATTCTTGTTATAATGAGAATGATATTGTCAGACATTATAGGGATGATAATGAACCATTAGGTCTTATCATGGAATGAAATCAAGATTCTTTACACTGACGATTTCTTTCCAATATCAATTGTTTTGCCCAAGGAAATGGAGTTTTCAAGCTTGAGAATGGCAACAGAACCACGAATTTGTAAAAAAATCACTTTTCTAAGATGGTAGAGTTTTCAAATGAGATTGAATCAAATTATATGATGATTAATTGATGGTTTGAGTTAGGACATTGGTAAGGTATAAATACGTAGTTCTTCATTCTATATATTCCCACAAATGCATATTTACTAGATTGGGCGATGGTGGTTGATGTGGGCATGGTTGGAAAGTCATGTTTATCGGGAGTTTCTTTCTCTCAATATAATAGTGTGAGTTCCCTTATGGGAAAACAAAATAATGATGATTATTACTGTAGTTATCAATGGAATAATTGTTTCAGTCCTCCTATAGAAATAGGGCTATGTCCTTTGATTTCTTGTTAGTGTGGAAAGCTATGAATTCTGAAGAGGGTTTTCATTGAGGCACCATAGAACATGACCTTCTACAAATGTCCAAGACACATATAAATATTATTCTATAACTTCTCTACTCAACATAGTGAAACATGATCATAATATCCTCCTAAAACTATAGGTAAACTAGATGTATTACGTATAAACGGGTTCTAACCAAAGGCGTCCAGAACAAATCTACTCTATGCAGTGGAAAAGGATATATAGGAAGCAGACACATGTCTAAATAATGTGAGACTTACCCTTACTATAACTTCATCCTTAGAGACTTCTCTATTTCATATTGGATCTCTCACTATTAGAACCATAGATTAACTAAGGTGGAAATGGAGTATTTTCTGTGTTTTTTTATCAATACTCAATAGATGATTAGGAATTTTTCTAGGAAAGGGGTCAAATAGTTCTGTCAGGAAATATTATTAAAGGTGGCGCCATTCCCCACTATTTTCCAAATTTTTGGGTCCAAAAATTGGAATATGGAGAAAACTGATTTTGGAAAAGGCTGTTGTATGCAAGATTCAATGGGGTTTTGAAAATTGTTCAGAAATATGAATTTTTTACCAGTGAATCGAAATATGGGAATGGAAAAATATGTGTGAAAATCTTAAATGTGCTTTAAGGATGAGGTTTCACGGATGTATCTTACACGTCAAATGTGACATCAAAAGGGGATTTACACACTTAGGAAAAATCATTCGCGCACCCATGAAGACTCATCAAGAACATGTGTGTAAGGTCATTTAGGCTAATAAATAGGAGTCTAACCAATGAAAGATTTAATAATTTTCCTAAAAAAATATGGTTGCTCTAATCCACAATATATTTTCATGAAAAATAATTACCAAGTGTTAATATTGAACACAATGTGTTCCTTTAGTCTAAAAAGTCCAATTGATCCTTTCTGTGTAGTTGCACAAATGATAATGGTTGCACTAAATGTAGTGGTTGTGAGAATGTTATCTTTCACGGAAATTCCAAAATCATTCACATAATTTGCGGTATTGCACATAAGTGTGGTGTTATTCTTCTGGAAGGCTTTTGAATATATGGCTTGTGATATCAGTACCTTCAAGTTTATCAATTCATGAAATGGATTCTAGAAGTGCGCCATACTGGAATGGGACAAAGACGTCAATAAAAATCTATTTAATAGACCCTCATGTCAATAAAAGGAGTAAGACATCTCCCATATCATTGAGATAGGGGGAGTCAACAAAAGTGTTTAGAGGGACATAGTGCACTATACCTTGATTTTTGTAAAGTTAGTGTGCATGGAACTGAGTGACTCTCTCCGAACATTTGTACTCCATAACTATTGAAGATTAGTTTATTTTGGAACTACAACAAACTATTGGCATATGCTTATTGGACATAGCCCTTTATGGTGAACCCTATAAATTTGTTTTGAGGTGTCTTTGCTTGTGGTTTTTATTACTGTTCATAATCATCATACAATTTAAACACGTTCCAACAAATGTAGAAACAATATGAAATTATTTATAACAAAATGATGACACTGAGATTACTCCCTCACCTCTCTTGGCATCCCAGGGTTCTTAAATCATTTATTTCATCTATTATTTCTATTCTGATTAATCATCCTATGGAGATTTTGTCTTGGGCAATGTATATTACCACGCACGTTGCTATGAGGAGGGATAAATGCCTTTTTAGTCCTACATTTTTCATATCTCTATCCAATGTCGAGGTGTATTTGTATTTTTTAGTCCTCAACATGAAATATATTAATTTCACATTCAGTATGGTTGGATCATTTCTAATAAATACCAAGTTAATCATTCTCTTCGATGGGAATACATTACTACACTCAACGGTTTACCTCTATCCTTTCAAATAGAATGAGACCTTGGTTGAGAATATCGCCATATTCTTATCTATAGTTTGAGAATGTGATATTAGTGTTTTATTATTTAGTGTAGGATTAAATGTTTTGGTGATATCCCTCCAACTGTTGTGGATTTTTATGATGTCTTTCCTACCGAATTTTATATATTTCTACTAGGAAGGGAGGATGATTTTCTATTGAATTAATTCATGAAACTAAAATATTTTTAGTTCCCTCTTAAAAAATGAATCAATATGGAATGAAATATCTAATTTCCTAAGTGGATGGTCTTGTTATGAGAAGAATTATAAACCCTAGTGTGTCTCATTGGGTGGTTTTAGTTATCTTCGCTAATAAAGATGATAGTTCTCTTCACTTATGTGTTGAATATCAAAAGATCAATAGATTTTGTGAAAGAATACGTACAGATTATAAGAATTGATTATAATTTTTACTAGTTGAATGTAGTGAAGTGGATTTCAATAATTAACTTCTATTTTTGTTACCACCAGTTAAGGATAAAAGAATATGACAATCAGAAAATAGCTTTCAGAGCATGTACCTCTACTTTAAGTAAATTTCATTCCATTTTTTTTCTTGAAAATGACTTTATGGTTTTCTTGGAAATATTTATAATTATATTGCATGTGTTTTGAAACACATTTTTGTAGTTTTTGTGGAATCCAACCTCATTTACTATAAATATGGGGAGAATCACATTCATCTCCTGAGGAAAAATTTAGTCTGTGGATAAATGTACAACTTTATTCCATGATTTAGAACTATGATTTATAAATTCATGATGTGAAGATCATGGGACCCATGGTGTCTTAGTAGGTTATACCAGTTGTTAATAAGATGGTAATGGCTACTATGACTTGGTGGAAAGAAAAAAATGTCTTCTAGAGTACATTCATCATGGGTTTAGTAGGATTTTATAATCATTTATCCAAAGAATTATCGATGTTGGAATCTCTGAGGACTTTTATAACAAGGATGTGGGTGAAGTATTCTAGGTATATCAAATATAAAGCTTCAATTTTTGAGATAAAACATTTCTTGACTACTACGCCAGTGTTGACTCATCCAGAGACTGGGAATGTCTATTTTTTCTTCTTTAATGCAGTGGGATTAATCTTGGGATGCATTATTATATAGAGAAATAATTTAATTACTTATCTAGCATTTAATTATAGTCCACAAGATAATAATTATCCTAAACAAGGTCTTGAACATGATGTTGGGATGCAAGTGAAGAAGAATTTCTAGAACTACCTTTTTGGAGAAAGTAATTCATTGTATTCATACCACAAAATCTTGAGTTATATATTTTCTCAAAAATATTTGAATCTCTGTAAGAGGAATTAGCCAGAGTACCTATGTTATTTAGAATTTTATATTTCTTACACCACTGGGAATTGGGTTTAATTATAGATGCATTGAGAAGTAAACATCGATCACTGATTGTTGAAGAACCCTCAAAAAGGAGAAATTTGGTGGATCTATTTGCACAGTTGATTATTATAGTTTAAGAGAAAAGTTTTGAATATTATTTATCCATAATTCAGTTTAAATCCCCTCATAATGATATTATTCATAAGGTTCAAGAGATTGATGTTGAATTTAGTAACATTAGAGGCACTCTTTTTTGTTGGGAGGTAATTTCTATGTGGTCTTTCACTAAAGAGGGTGTTTAATGATATGTGTATTGCTTCATTGTATCATTAGCAGCAATGGGGACTTTGATGGGGGATTTTCATAATTCCTAATGGGTTATGATACCAGGAACAACAATTATGTTCTATGAAATGCAATGGATGTTCTTGTGGTATGGAATGATATGGGGGATGGTTGAGTTTATCTTGTGCTGTTATACATGCCATCGAGTAAAATTCAAGTATCAGAAATATTCATGTTTACATAAACCACATACAGTCCGTAGTAAGAAGTGGGATCAAATCTATATGGACTTTGTGGTTAGGTTTCATCATACCCATAGGTATATGAATTTTATTTGAGTTTTAATCAGCAGGCTAACAATGAATTCTCACATCATACATATTCATGATATAGCCCAAGATAAGAATTTTGGAACTCTCTATATGAAAGATATTGTTCACAAGAACTACATTCCGTATTCTATCATTACTAATAGTGATCTTTGGTTCACATCTCTATTTTGGAGAGGCCTTCAGGTTGAACTAGGATATCAGTTCCATTTGAGAGTGGCATACCATCCACAATTAGAATTCCAAATATAGATATGTATATATTCTTGATGATGTGATTTGTGCCAATGTACTCAACATCATTGTGTCTTGAGATGATCACCTAGTGCGGGTTGATTTTTCTTATAAGATTAGTTACTAGTACATGATCATAACAGATCCTTTTGTAGGTTTGTATGCTTGAACAAGTAAATCACCCTTGAGCTGGAAAGAGATTAGTGAATGTTCCATTGTTTGAACATTTTCACTTGAAGAGATGACAATGGAGTTTAATATTGTTCATTAAAGAATATTTAAAACTCAACGCGGGCAGAATACATATTATGATCACTGTTATAGACTATTATAGTTCTTTGTTATTGAAAATGTTTTCTTTAATGTCCCCTTGGTCGGGTCATCAATGGAGTTGGTGGAATCAAAATAGTTCTCATCATTCTGTAGGACCTTTTGATGTTGTCGAAAAGGTTAGAAAATATGCATATCATCTATCACTTCTATCACAGATGATGTCAATACATAAAGTATTCCATGTATCGTAGTTTAGAATGTGTTTAAAAAATCCATTTTATATTTTGAGATGATGTAATCTGGAGAATGAACCTGACATATCTTTGACTGAGTGTCCAATCATGAAAGTTGATTCTAAGACTAGGGTACATTATATGAGGATGATAACTTTTTTTTCATTTTCTATGGATGTTTGGTTTTGATATTCATGAGACAAGGGAATGAAAAACACTGATAATAGAACAACTCCATCATATTTTTTCCATGCATGATTCTTCATATGCTTTATAGGGATATAATATTTTTATGGTGGAGAAGTTGTAACATACCATTTATGATTTGACAGGTATGTCTTTAACCTTCTTCTGGGATTTCCTTTTTGTTGACTGGGTGGAGTTGAATTGAATTGGGAAGATACCTATAGATTGGAAATCAAAGATTTTTTGGACTCTCATATATAACCAACATTTTCTATAGGCTAACATAGGGTTATATTCTGTGTAACCAGGTTACACGATGTGTATGGGTTTCTGGGGGTAAGCCACTAATGGATTAAGGTTACGACGTTTACACCTTGTGACTCACCATTACTATTCAAGAGTTATTTATTTAATGGGTTTCAATTTAATGATATTATTTTTTCAGCAGTTATGAAACATGAATATTTCATTACGTGAATGGGTATTGTGAGTCCTTTAATACCCATACTGTGGTTTTTTAAATAGGAATCATAGATGAGATGTCAATTCTAATCGACTCCATTTTCTTCTTCCTCAACAGGAGGCCTTCCCCAAGAATTATTGAAACTATCCAACCCTGTTGGATCCATTATTTTGACATTAGATCATCATTGTGCGTTCGGTTTGATTCACACGTAAGAGTATCATTCATTATTCATGTTGATCGCTCTATCCTCCTTTGGTATTTCAAAAGATCATGATAAAGTTGATGGATATATGTTCTATAATGTGGGATCATCCGTCTAGGATGTTATCTGAGGTCTTCTACATATTCATTATAATTAAAAAGTGTCATTACATGTGTAGCGTTTTAGAAAAAATTAAGTGATTCCATCCTATTTAGCCATATTGATTAACAATGAATTTCGTCATTTATTTCAATTGTTATTTTAAATTCAATTGCAATATTTTTTCAATTGATACAATACAATAAAATTTTAGTGAATTGAGATGTTTGAAATGGTTCTAGCCTAAGAATTGGTAAAATCCCTTAATTTCATTTAATAAGGTTGGGATTATAGAAAGTTATCTGTTTTAATTGTTTAATTTACATTAGAATTTTGATGGTCATGATTTCAATTAATTTTTTTTGTGGAAATGAATATTTTAAATTATTGTAATTATTTTTTAATTGATTTTAGAAATTTTGAAAATGAAATAAAATGTATTGATAGAAACACATTGTTACTATCTTGTTTAAAAGGCACGTTTTTTTTATTAAAACTCATTTTGGATTTAAATGAAATATTTGAATTAAAATTTGAGAATATGAACTAATTATATTTTCATTAGTATAAAATTAAATTTCCCATCATTGATTGTGTAAGAAAACATTTAATCCTAGGTGGAATGTTATTTGGAAGCTCTATGATATTACAATGTTCTAAAACTTACATACATCTGGTCACATCCATTAAGGGATAACGATGAATTGACGTTGGCCATAGTCAGGGGGACATGTGTATACAGATATTTTTTAGACTATATAGACAGAAAAAAGTAATGTAGACTAAAACATTCATATCTATTTATCATTTGACTATGTTGCTCGATTGATTTATATTTTAGATATAAATGTATTCCAATGTTGTAAAACATATTTACAAGCCTTCAACATTTACAAATACTGTTTTATGTTTCATTTCTATTTATGAAATTATCTGAGAAATATTAAATCGCCTATAAAGACATTTCTTAATGTAATTTTCCATCATTTTAATTATATATCATGATTTTTTAAAATATTCATTGAAATTTAAATACCTATTTATTTTAAAATATTAATGTATTTAATTGGTTAATAATGTATTAGTATTTGTTATCGAATATATAGTGAGAAACTTAAATGATTTTAATCTGAAACCCTATATGTATCTTCAGGTATTTTTTTATTATATATTTCAAGGATAAAGTGAGTGAAATGGTATATGGGTGGGGGATCCATCTATTGAACCAAGGACATGGTGAGTTGTTTCCTTAGGGACATGGGGTGTTTTAATCAATTTTGTTTATAAGGATGTAGTATATTATAATATAATTCCTTGTTGAATTATGGTACATCACTCTCAGTGGGGTTTATTTTGTATATATAATGAATTTATTTTATTTCTTCTACAATGTTTTCTATAAAATTCTTTACCAGATGCATGTTATTTAAAACTAGGTGCTAGTATCCAAACAATGGGGATTGTGAATTTCTATAGGACTATTTTAGGGTTGGATTGGTTACAAGGATACAAGGGTACCCAGGATGTTTCGTGACACCCCCACACCTCTTTAATTTATCATGTGTGTTTCCATTTCAATTTCATGAATAATGATTGAACATACACATCCAATAGATATGGTACCCAAACCCGAGGATTGACCACCA
Organism: Viscum album; assembly: GCA_963277665.1. Taxonomy (NCBI): domain Eukaryota; kingdom Viridiplantae; phylum Streptophyta; class Magnoliopsida; order Santalales; family Viscaceae; genus Viscum; species Viscum album. The sequence goes on along the minus strand of OY728157.1, from coordinate 1,250,705,278 downwards.
GTAAAATGATGAATGGTTTTCATGCTATCATTAAATTATTCTTCAGCTTCATCTGACTAATGTTTATCCTCCACAACATCAACAGACACAGTGGACTCCCATTAGACCTATAGTGGGTCATATAATGAAGCTTGACTCAATATTCACCACATCATAAACATTTCCAATCCAAATAACCATCTCTCCCAGGTCCTTGTACTGAAAAATCCCATACAGACAAACAAAATATTGGATTTGAATATCATTGCATTATTGTGCATCATCTAGGATGTAATCCTCCTATTTTACTTCATGCACATCACTCTAAGTATCTTTGTTTGGGTGGATAACATTATAGGTAAATTCATGTAGTTTATGTCCTCTTTTGAGGTAGCTATCAACAGCCTCTAGTTCCGCACATGTGGCCAAACCCCATGACATCTCATACACATTGTTCAGAATTTGGATCGGTATTTATTCTACTGACATCACCATATATAATGTATTAATGAATATTAATCTTAATCCAATCATTTAATATTTCTCACAATTCTATAGGATGTTTTCCAAGGACACACATAGAGTTTATAATCCTTAGAACACATAATTCACTCATCTAAGAGGTTTCATGGTATGGATTATTCATCATGAATTGACATATCCCAGGTTTTCTCACTACGAGGATGATGGGAGAACAATCTAGTTAGCCATACCCATACATGAAATTACAACATAAGCGGAACTAGAGGTTAGGTGAAGGGAAGTATACAAAATTACACGATTCCAAGAAAGATGGGAAATTTTGTATACTTCCCTTCACCTAACCTATCATGGCTTGATGATATAGATAAAATTACTACATATTTATACAATTATGTTTTTTATGACAGATTTTGGAATCTATCATTAAACATTGATATGCATTGAGGGTACAAATGAGGCACCCAGAGATCCTACTGCTGAGGCAACACAAACTCCAACCACCTCAGATCCCTCATATTGCTAGATATATCTCATCTCATCACTTCACTATAACTATTAAAACTCCAATTATTTTCCCTACCCATAAACTTTTTTTATTCCAATTCACCACTACCATAACCACCCCACCCACCCATGTTGACCTATTACTTTTTCACCAATACATTCTATTTAATCATCAACATAAATGACATCCCATAGGCATACCATTAACTTCAATAACCTTATTTTCCATCCTGTAATACACATACTCCCTAGAGGACTCTCAACCTCCACCTATAACAATTTCTTCATCCTAAAATATTTCTGCACCCCCACCACCTCTGTCGTCTAAAAGCCCATGCGGACAGATCATGCTGCCTAGCATGAGTTTCTGGAAGAGAAGGCCCAATGATGTATCATTGTAATTATTTTATACATGGGAAAATACATTTCCCTAACACTATAATAACTTATTATTTATTTCATTACTATATTATATTATCGATTTCTCAATCTTCTCCCTCTTCTATTTTCATTGATTCACATGATCATTCACTATCTACCCTCAGGCTATAGTTGAATAAGCTTCTGACTACTACTGAGCCCCTAACTGAAGAGATTTCACTAAATACCCTTGCTCTGTAGTGGCCACCAGCATGATAATAACATATGCATTTCATAACACACCATATTCATCCCCAATACTATCAACATTCATTAATCCCTGCCAAGCATCCACACGATCTCGGCGGCATAGGCATAAGTTCTTATTCACGGTAGAGGACTTCTGAGAAGATAGATGATATTGATTGATTCTTTTTTCTATATTTATGGGTAATGATGAAATTATTAATTTATTATGGGAGGTAACTCATAAAGCATTTTTTTTATTCAATATTATTCTTGTACTTATGATTCCATTTTATTCATGTATTATTAATTTATTATCATAGGTCATTTTGAAAATCATTACATCCATATATTTTCAGGTATCTATGATGACATTAATTCATATTCATTGTGAGAACCTCTTCATATTACTACATCCAAAAAATTAAAACCCATATGTGATAATGATTTATCTCGTGTATAATATTTATATCAAATAAATTATTTAGGTAATTAAACTAATAATAAATATCAAACCATTTTTAACTATGGAATGACACCAATAAAAGTATATCTCTATTCCTTAATTTTTTTTCAAGACTTAAATTTCATTTAGTCCATTCTACATCTATCAAATTTCTCCAAAATTTTTTTACGGATATTGAAACACTGTCTCATTTTGGGTGTGGGGAATTTTTCCTGATATTTACTATCAATATACAGGGATTATTATTTTTTCATCTATTGTGGAGTCATTTTCCCATGATATCTTGCATTAAAAATGGAAACACATTTCAAACATTTAAATAATATGACATTTTAATTTGGAAATTGTTAATATCCATGATTTCCCATATTTAGATTTGTATAATTATTTCTGAGATTAGTTATCTGATTAACATTTATATTTTTTTAAATTACTTTTGATTTAGTTATTAATTGAATTTTATGACCTATGTTATTTCAAGTTACATTAATATACTCATATTCATGAGGGTTTTTTGAGCCTATAGTTTAATTTTAATTTTTTACATTATTTCATTACTGACACCTATGACTTGTAAACCCATCATTACATTCATTGAAATATTACTAAGCCTATGACCGAAAAAACACTATTTAAATATAATTGAGGAAATATTTTTGAACCAATTTATCATGAGTCCAACCATATTCTTTTCATCATTTAACATATAGTTTCATTGAACGACATGTTTTAGAAACAATTATTCCATGTTTATTATCACTACATACCCTGATTTTTGTTTTATTCAATATTATACTTTGAATAACTGTAGGGGAATATTAAGCCACTCGTAATTGGATTTTGTGATTGAGAAGTTTTATTATTATAGTTTCCAAAATGATTTTTTATGTCATGTATTAATTCTAGCATTTTATGATTACCTTAAAAAATTGAAATATATTAAGAAAAAAAATAGAAAAATATTTTGGGTTGGGTATTATTAAGATAAAAAATTTCGATTTCCAAGTTGATGAATCCCTGGAAAGATCAAATATGGTTTGGGAATAAATGTGATATCCATCACAAACATGAATTTTGAAAAATAAATAAAAAGGAAAGAAAAAGTAATGGAAAATTGTACGTTTTTTATATATACAAGATAAACTAATATACCGATTTTGAGATGCTTGGAAAATAGAAATTTTGTGATTTTATAGGATCCAAACCACTACACTATTCCAATTTATCATGCTTTAATATTTAAGGATTACCCTCTTTTGGAGCATGATTTCAACATTCTGCCAACCTACCCTCATCCTCTGATTAGATTGCACATTTTCATCAATCAACCACTGTTAATTTTGGTATTTGTATTTACAATGTAAAGATGATATATCCAATGTGCTCATATCATTAGGAATAATTATTCCAATCGTAAGCATATCTCCAGTAATATTTTCCACTGGTTGATGAGATAATACTAATTTTGAGGTAAATTTTCAAAATCTGTATAGAATATTGGTAAATGTTCTGATATATAAATTAAAATATTTTTTATATGAATAATGAAATATAAATATGAAACCTAAATTTTATTCTCTGTAGTAATTGTTCTGTAAGAATTAAATTTTTATGATTAAACATATTTTTTTTAATGATTTTGTATTTTTATTTTTGTAATTTTTTATTTTGTAATTCATGTTGACAAGGGTTTCTTCATGTGGATGAAAAAATGTTCATGCGTGGGAGTATTTGATAATATTCCATTTTATATAGATTTTTCAATCATTTATATAATTATTATTCATGTTTTATTTAATAATTCTTTAGGTTCATATTGATTATTATAGACAATATGTTCCTATATTCCGAAAGAAAAGATGAGAAATCTTTCAAAAGTGGACATTACACATCATGAATCACATGCATGATTTGTATCAATAATCCACAAAATATCACATGTTATTAATCAATTTGTAATGATATTGAATGTAATAAAGGAATTATATAATGTGAATGTCAAATATAAATAATGTAATATTCAATGTTTGCATCCTTATAAATTTTCATATCATGTGAAGAATCATTTTGGAGTTCCAACTACACATCATAAGACGAGTGAAGCCTATGAATCCTGAATATTATGTCTAATATTCATGCCAAATCCAATATACCCTTATAAAACCAAGAATAAAGAATACGTGATATCATATGTTTAATAAATATGTAATTTCTTGATAATTTATTTTTTAGATATTTTACACCAGCGCATAACATCCTAAACCAGATGATTTATCCCATATTCTCTAGTTTTTTTCTGTTATTTCTCTAAAAACTCTACTCTAAAAAATTCATTTTACTTTTTTTGTTAAATCTATGATTATGTATATTAATATACAATAATAATGCATATTTATTATCATCGCATTCCTTCATTATATCCACAATCAATTTTTCTTTCAGTTCAATAGTGGTTTCTACCTACGTTCTTTCATACTTACTATTTAATGTAGGTGATTGATTGGTTTATTGAAAAATGTGATTAGAAACAGATTTATTCTAGAAACATATATTTCAAAATATAATATTAAAACTTTTATATAAATCTTACATTCCTTTCTTAAATATTTTCATTGATCTTGATCATTACCTTAATGATTGGTTTAACCTATTATGGTCAAGGGTTGATTGTATGGATTTTCTGAATATAATGAATATTTATATCAAAATGTGGTAACCCAATATATAGTAATCTGGACACATATTTTTTCTATATTCTTTAAGGAATCTTTATCCCTGGGAGGTATATATGAATTTACCAAGCCTAATTGAAGTATAGAAGGATACATAAATTATTCTACGACACTTTCTTCCATAAAATATTTGATAACTTATTCTAGAATGACATCTATATCTAGACCAATGAATAGATGAATCTTCGGGGGATATAGTTGGTTTGACCATAACCAAACAACACTATATAACCCACATCATAGCCCAAGACATTAGAGAATACTAAACTAATATTATGATTATCATATTTACCTCAACCGGGAAATTGACCATGATCCTTATATTTAATATGAATTCTAAACCAAACTCCATATAATTAGTAAAATAAGAAATTTATCCCAATTTATGAGGAATACTATATAAAGGGTGTAATTCATTGGTTTTTTATTATCCAATCATTTCCTATGGGATTGACCCCGCATTCATGCTTTACTATGTCATTGGAGAATGTGTAGATTGGGATAATAAGAAATTCTAATATGACCAATGCTCATGAAATTCAAATAAAAAATGTGTGCATGTATGGATTGGAAACATTAGAGGGATCAATGGAATAGTTTAATTATCCTAGAATTATTTAATTCATTGGATTCATAAGATTTAATTAGATTAATGATGGATATGCTTCATTTTTTTAACATTGTGATTGACTACAATAAACGTTTTATATGATTTGATGGTAGTATTTTCCATGGTAGATGGATGGTGTGAAGGATATTGGGACATTGTTGGGTGGTAATATAGAATTAAAATATTTATATAACAATCATTATTAATGGATGTTTTTTGGATAGATGATGTGAGGTGTCCTTTAATAGCTGATGGTTTCTCATTACTATGAATTGTTTATTTCAAAAAAATATAAGGCATCAAAATTATTATTACATTCTCCATTAAATATTCAATTTAGTGACAAAAACATAATATGTTTGAATGTGTTCATTTCTCGATGAACAATATTTGCATTATGTTATTCTAAGTGTAGCATCAATTAGTACGAGTATAAGTAAAATTGGTAGCCAACATATACCCAGATCCAAACAGTAAATTACATTACCATGGAATTAGACCCCCATACGTGATGAAAGATTTGTTTGTGTTCTATAATATTATGGGAGATTTTATGAGACAACATTATACTTTTAACCAGTTATTATCTTTATATGATGAAATCATTTAGGAAGAAATATTGACTAAATTTCGTAATGATTTCATTTCAATTCCCACAAATGTTTAATGTAACATTTAATTACTTTATCAACATTCATTTGGAAATCATTAAATTATGTTATCTAAAGTATAATTGTAACGTCTTCGATCCGGGTTCCACTCAACATGTGCCCTGAACCCGGTTGGTCACATGAACTCAAGCACATTCCCCAAAATTCCAGAGGATACTGACTAGCAGTGAGGGCCCAGGTCTGATTGTGGGGTAACTATGCCCTCATTTTTCAAAGTGTAGCGTAGCGGAAAAAATAAATATATCATACAACAACAAAAATAGTACAAAATATACAAATGAAATGGAAATCCAAAGTAAAAGAGAACCAGCATTCATATATATATAATGATGCAACATGTCACCAATTTTATGAAAGCAGCAAAAACAGAATATAATGAAAAATAATACAATACCACTCAAAATAAAAGGTACGACCATAACAGAACCAAAGCAGAGTAAACAGAATGCAGCAACATCGCATGACTAAGTTCGGTCCCATGCTCTCCTACTCCTCTGCTACAATAATGTACCTGTATAGGGACCCTTTCCCTTATCGACACCTGCAGTAATGTAATCTCTTTGGGTCGAAGCCATGACCCAAACAACGTGTGAGAAATAAATCCCAATAATCACCCACAAAAGGCCCATTCCCAACTGTCATTGAAAATGTGCAACAACAGTGTGCCAAATAAATACAGTAAACTAGTAATTACTCAAAAGTATCTATAACTACAAGTTTCATTTCCAGTTTACTTATTACTCATCACCTCTAAGATTGTGCTTTAGCTTGGCATGTACAATGTAGAATGTCACCATATTGAATACTCTAAATAATTGTTTCCTTAGACATACTATTCTTACCCTTAGGTAAGAGTATAAAATACCCGCAGGTGATTTCCCTCAAGTATAAAGATCATTTCTCTTAGGCATACGTGATATTTCCCTTAGGCACAGAAACTACCGCCCACTGGAAATAACAAAGGTTACCCTCAGGCTAACCAAACACTGCCTACAGGCTAATAGAACGCTGTCCTCAGGCTAAAAGAACACAACCCTTAGGAAAATAGAACAATGCCTTCAGGCTAATATAAGACTACCCTCAGGCTAACAGAACAACGTCTGCAGGCTAATAGAACACGACCCTCAGGCTAATAGAACACTTCCGTCAGGCTAATAGAACACAGAACTCAGGCTAATAGAACACAGCCATCAGGCTAATAGAATATTTCCCTCAGAATAAAGGAATCTGGCTGAGCCCAAAGCATTACCAAGAAATTTATATATTCATTCTCTCAAGAAAGAAAAATTCACAATATAATCATGGCATACCGTCGGGTATCCTAGCCAAAATGATAAATAAAGGAACTAACCACCGGTTTGGTCCTGGATACAAGCAGTTATTCGAAACAGAAGTTTAAACATATCGTATAAGGACCCATCCTTAAACATTACATAATATTGAATTAAATAAATAATTCAAATTAAGGATCCTTTGAGGTTTAGAGTTTTAGAAAATTATGCCATAACTATTAATTTCCAACTTGAATATTACAAGTAGACACTACTACTCAGTATCCATTTTTTTATAAAATATAATCTCTTAAAAAGAATCATGTCTTGTTCCATATTTTAGACGGCATGAATTTTCCTTGATCCCATCCTTGACCCTATTCCACATTATTTCCTCTGAAAAACATTTCAAAAAAACTCTGGATGAGAATAAAAAGCACTGTAAGGGATACACAAAGAAATAAAAATCTTAGGTTTTCAAAACATCAGTTAAACCATGAATACATAATCATAAGTAAAACTTTACAACTTTATGAAGTAGTAAATACTCTTCACTCAATAAAAGATCATTACATACCCTTTTGTAACCAAAATATTACCTTAAAACCCATATAAAGAATACATAACATATAAAGGTAACATGGAACATAAAATACTTAAATGGAATAACCATATGGTCGACTTCCACACATATCACTAAATGTAATATCCATACGGCCGACATCCATAACCAATGAATTGGAGGTTATAACGTAACCACCCATCAAGGTATTCATGGAACCACCCGTCATTTGGTTAATCACGTAACCACCTGTAAAATGTCCAAGTACCGTCACATCACATATAATATTACAAATATAAAAATTTCACTATTAACATTTCATTTTCAATCACAAAGTATCATTTCAATATATTGGAAAAATAAATTCTTTATCAAACCATTTTTAAAATCACTTAATAAATAGATTTTTTTGAATAAAAGTGTCCCATACCACTTTGAAGCTTTTAAAGGAATAAACATTTTAAAACAATAATATCCATATAAATAAATCCTGAAAAACCATTTTTAAAACATGGAAATTAATGCTAAATATTTAGAAGAATTAATATTTAAAAAAATTAAAATGATATTTTAGTTAAAAGTATTTTAACAAAATGAGAAATTCTTACTTAAAAATAATTAAAGAATAAAATATCATCAGAACATTATAATATCATGAGAATAAAAAGATTCATGATATAATATGTCAAAGCACAATATATACACCATATAAGAGGGAATTGGTGCATAACAAAACTGAAGTCTCAATGGAAATGTAAATTGGGATGAAATCCATTATAAAGATGGTATCCTTAAATTAAGGATAAATAAATCTCATAATTATGTGTGGAAAATATAAATACACCATATATAAGTGGTTATTAAGTGTAAAACAATCAGATATCATCCACACATATTCATTAGATGACAAATTCATTAAGTACAAGTTGAACCCAAATAATCAAAATTGGGTTAAAAAGTTCCCCTGAAAAAATTCGACAGCCTAATGACATCTCTTTAAAATTCAGAAAATGAGTTGATGAGATAAAAATGGTATCTCATCACTTGGACATAAAGTCGACATCAATAAGGATATATAATAATATATCCCAACATAATAATATGTAAATTAAATGACATAACAAAAAGAAGTAATTTAAAAAGAGGAGGGTGAAAGGTTCCCTTTCCGATTTGGTAACTTACAAAACGTATGCCACATGAAAGAAGGATCTTACAATGAAGATGTATATACTCATAAATGATTGTATATTAAACAATGAGTAAAATCATGGGCAGTACATACACCACAAAAAAGAATGTAGTGGCAAATATAGCATGTATCTCATGGGGATAAAAAATCAGATGAAAAACCTTACCACATTGTAATCAATCGAGTCGTATGACCCAAATTTAATAACCACCAAATGAATAACACAATACAATGAATATAATGAGAATAATGATAATATACATAAAAATGAGTAAAAAATAAAACAAATATAATAAATAAGTGGCGAACAATGTAAATCTCATAAAATTAATTGTGAGATATGAAATACCTTACAAAATTTCGGCAGCCTAATGACACCACATAAAAATTCATAAAATGAATTGATGAGATTATTAAAGGGTCTATCATCATATGAAAATAATAATTGAATTATGGTGAATATAAAATAACATCCTCCAACATAAGAACATGGAGCATAAAATAAATGACATAAAAGAGAGTACTTGAAAAGAAAGAGAGACGTCGGATCCCTTACCTCGCGTCCGACTTGACTCGATCGTTCTTTAATCTCCAGAATAATAAACTAATGTTAATTTATTATTTCTTAAAAACCTTTTTAATGTCTATTATTACTCTCATATAACTTATTACAATGTTATAAACAATATTTAATCATTTATGTTAATAACGTTAATTTTGTCGATATTTGGTACTTGAGTAAAAAATGAACACGTCGTATTTACAAGTTCTCCATGTGGTCAATAGTCCATTATATCAAGAATGATATTCATGATTTAAATGTCATATATATCATATATATTCAGTATATTCATGTATTTATAATAGTACATAACATTTGGAGGTAAGAAATTAAATGCACAGTTCATGGAGACGGTAAGCCATACGTACGCAAGAACGCTACTCTCATTTATATTTATTATTTTAATGAAATTAAAACATAATTATAGATAGGTATTTTATAATTACAGTATAATAACATATATAATATCATTAAATCTATGCTTTATACATCCCACATAAGGCATTAACAAGTCACGTCCCTTTAAGGGGGTGGTAGTCTGCACTTCCTCAAATGTGATTATCATATTTACCCACTATGGAAACCATAATGGCATTATATAATTGGTAAGTACAAAAGTATAAGGAAATAAAAAACATAATATATATCATATATAAATACAGTTCCATCATAATGTCCACCATGAGAGGTGGTAATATGTAATTGAAAAATCATCGTTTCGTGAGGCGTTAGTTAGCCATCCACAGAAACATTATGTTCTTCATCCATTAGTTGGAGGTGTGTGTAAGTTTAGTTCAAATATTTATTATATAAACATACCAGTATATTTAGGATAATGTTTTTGTTAAAAAACGATGCAATAAAAATATATTAGGGGTTGCAAAAGTAAAATAAATGAAAACAATTTAAGAGAAACTGTTACCCTAAATTTGGGTAACATCCTTTGGTTTGAACAAAAAGGACATCATGAAGGGACTTCTGCCTAAGGTATGGCTTCTATGTGGTGGAGAGGGATGTTGAGTGCTTAATTGGGAAGAGATTGGAAGATCCAAATGGATTGAGATGTGTGAGGAATTGGTTAGATGTGGTCTCCTTTTATAAGGGGGAGGAGGGGCTCTTTATGAAAGTGTAAAAATATTATTTTATTATATAATGATATTCAGTTTCTAGTGGTCCAAATATCATTATAGTATAAGATAATATTATTCATGGACGAAATAAAATCATAAAATCAGAATTGTACATGTTTTGGATAATATGTTAATCATTATAATCTTATTTATTTAAATCATTTATTAATGAGGTAAATACATCATCATTATTGTGTCATAAATAATTTAATTTATTTGATGTCTAAAAATTATAAAAAAATACCATGATGTAGTAAATCTTTTTATCCTACCAAATAATATATATAGTCTAAAATAGACATATATAACACCATATAAAAATTACATTCTAAAAGATTTTTGTTAATGTCAATTTTTACTTCACATTAAATTAATTAATCTAAATTTTCATTATCACTCCCATGTGGCTCACTGGGGTCTCCAAATAGACCTAAAGATGACCATGGTCGTAAATGAATCAAACAATAAGTTTTGGACAAGTGTAAAGGTAATTTGGAATTATTATAATATTCTTTTAACCATAAATTATCTTATTTACCTTTAACCGTGGTAAATAAAAATCAAAAGTTCCTATTCACGAAAAATTATTTTCATCTTAATGAATTTTTTTTTAGTTATTTATAACAACCATGTATGTCGGATTTTCAAAATTCAATTCACAGAAGTGGTAAAATTTCATTTAAATTAAAAAGTCAGTTTTTTAACTACGACTAAGTGGTGTCACTATTCATCAAAAATTGATGTTTTTTCAGAAAAATACCAAAAATTCAGCCTAAGCATTATTTGATATTCAGAATTCAAAATTTATGTCTATTTTTCAAAAATAAAAACATAGAAGTGGGATTAATTAATTTAAAAATTAATTCCCATTGTTAAAACAAATATCATGTTTTTAAGAAACAATAACTATCAAAAGATTGATACTTGTTTATGTCAAATTTCAAAGTGAAATTAATTCCAATGACCAAAATTGGATTAAATGGTAAAAATATATTTTAATTTCACTTTTAATCCAATTAAAATGATAATCTAACCGTATAAATAAATTATATTAAAAGGAACTTTTGAATTAAAATACAATATTTTTCACTATTCATTAAAAAATGAACTTTATCCGAAATATTACAGAAAATTACACAATGTAAATTTTGATGTCCCCATTATAAAAAAGAATTTTATTTGGTCATATAGAATATATTAAAGTGACAAAAACTAGATTTAAAAAGGGTTCCCCATTAAGAGGCGGTAAATCGACCTTTTAATGTAAATTATTATTAAAATTAGATTCATTCACATTTTAAGCCTCTAACATTTATTGGATAAAAGTAATTAAATTTAAAAAAACATTTATAATCATATTGTATTAGGTTTTTTTCATTACCACCAATAGAGAAGCTAGGAGTTAGCAACCATTTAAAATAATAATATTATATTATTAGTGTGAAACATAAGATTTTCAGGAAACATGTTGTTGTGGATCAAGTACGCTATCGAACATAGCATACCCTTTAATAAAAAATAAATTTATAATTCAAAAATAATAATAAATATGAAAAGTTTCATATTCCTTATTTATCTGGGATGTTACATCGTTCCCACATTTTGGGAATTGCGTCCTCACACTTTTAAAACTGGGCTTGGAAACTTCATTAAAAACCCCACATCAGAAAAAGAGTCAATAGATCTATGTACAAAGGTTACCCAAGACAATAGATACTAGGATTCCATAAAAACATGGATAGGGAGGAGAAAACAAACCATCAATTTCTAATTGAGAGTGATAGAAAACATGTTTAGCAGAAAGTTAACCACCAGAAAATTACAACCTTGTGATGGGTTAAACAGTATTCGATTTCCCAGTAGGAAAAGTTAGGAGCTATGGTTTTTTTTCAGTAACTTTTCATTGAGGACTTTATTTATAAGCTTATCTACAAACATAAGGAAACACAATTACTTTTCATGCAGATTTTTATCCTTCACTAGATTTCTATCATAAACTCATATTTCCTCCATACGATGAGTATTCAGGATAACTTGTCTACATTAACAGTTATATATCAGATTTGAGAGAATAAAATTAAAGAAGAACTGTATATTTCCCTTTTCATTATATATTAAATAAAACCAAAACATTTAGTACATGATCAGATAATCCCTAAAAATGATAAACTTTTACATAAAGAGAATCTACTCTTAATCTCCATAACTTGTCTTAACAAACCCCAAAGTTCAAAAATGACCAATCAATAAACAATTGTCTCTAAACTTCTTCAAAAGTAATTCGAACATTCATTGTAACCCAAATCTCATAAGTATTTAATTACATAGACTTCCAAGATACATCTTAACATTTTTCTCCATGTAACACCAGTTTCTCATAAAGTCTCATATTGAAAAGTAGTTAACCTAATCACCTATTCTCCATCATTGGTTAATCATTTTCATAAATAAATAAAATCATCATGAGTCCATAACAAAAACATAGATTCTTCCAAACTAAAATTTCAACCATTATTCCACAATTGAAATCCCACAGTATTCTATCTTCCTTAGACATATAGTGTTTCCTCAAAAGAGAGAACGTCTTCCACAACATCATTTTATCACTTAATCACATAATCAGTTTTCAATACTAAGTATATACATTTGATAAAACATTAGTTACAAAAATCAAATTATTCTTGTTTCATAAATATGTCTTACTAAAATTATAATTCATACTAACCAGGGACATCATGTAGGCTAGTGGTAGGTGATGCACCCTTGTCGCCCTTCGGTTGTGTGTTCGATTCCTACAGCCTTTCTGGATGCGACGGGTTTCCCCCATCCTACGGGTTGTCCTTTTTATAAAACTCAAAAATAACCCTAACATGTTTTAATACTCAAAGGTTTATTTATACCTATCATCTTCATCCAAATTCATTATTATCGAATCATATTAATTCATTATGTCTTATTTCACAACAATATGATAAAATAAAACAATCCGCAAAATGAGGAATATCATAACTTGATCATGGTGTCAATTTTGTTTCATCGTCATCTTGTTCACGTAGGTAGAAGGTCCATGCATTGTAAAAAAAAATTAGAGATCCTTAAAAATCATTTGCTTCCTCTATCCAAATACACCTTGTAAAACATGGGTCATATAGGTGTTCACTGAAAAACAGTTTTGGAAAATAATCATGTATGACATATAATTTAAAAAATCTGATAAAACATGATTTTTATGAAACAGTCAAACCGAATTTTAGTTGAAACTATCAATTAACGGTCCTTTTAAAATACCATAAGAATATGTTGAGACAGTATATTTTAAAATCAAATATAAATAGGTTTCACAAGGGTCTCATTCTTCAGTAACTTTTTTAAAACCATAATATGCTTCAAAATATTGTGATAAGGTAAAATATTTGAAAATTTCTTGATAATATTTACCTTTCGTGAAAATATGAAAATATTGTGAAAATATGATTTTTATAAATACAACCATGACCCACGATGATAACGAGGAATAGTGGAGGTGTTTGATATATCAAACAACTGATTGCAAGTGAGTTGTATGCTAGAAAAATTTTCACAATCATCCGAACCTGAATTTGCAATAATTATTACAAGCATGTCATGAGGAAGAGATAGGAATGTCGTTTGAGAACCTCCTACTTCTATTTTTAAAAGACATTCCTTGATCTGAAACAGTTATAAACCAAGGATTTAACTGAAATAAAAGATTGTGTGTAACACCCCAAGATTTCATAATGTGTTATTTCTTCAAAATAATACAATAACTTTCACTACACGCAACACCAAGTTCAAGCACACCATGACTTACCCAACAAGCTGTTAAAAAACGGTTATGAATAGTATTAACTAAATTTTAAACTTTATGTAATCCTTATAATTTTAGAATCCATATTATGAGTTTCGTAGATATAATGCAATAACAAATTCATTTTCAGTATTGCACTTTTATCATCTTTTAATAGTGAACCCTTTTTAAATAAAATATTTTAAACTTTTTGATTAATGAGGACATCAAAAATTTAAAATGAAACATCCCAAGCTTCCACGGTATTCTTTCCTTTGAATAATACAGTAGCGTGTGTTGTATGCAACTTCGAGTTTTAACACACATCACAACCGATCAATCTAGCCGTTATGAATAGTAATACCTAATTTTTGAAATTATATATATTTTATATTTTAAAATGGACTTCATTTTTGGATTCGGAGTGTCGAATTTACCCTAAGGTGAATTTTTTGTACTTTTCGGGTAACTTTAATTTTTTGATGAATAGTGAAAATTACTAAATTTTAATTAAAAACTACTTTTTTAATCAAAATAATTAATAGTGATAAATTATTAATTTGAGTGGTTTTAATGTATATTTAGAATATATTTTTACCATTTAATACAATGTTGGTCATTGGACATAATTTTACAATTAAACCGGACATAAACAAGTATCAATCTTTTGATAGTTATTATCTCTTAAAAACACGATTTTTGTTTTAACAACGAGAATTAATTTTAAATTAATTTCTGCCACTTATGTGTTTTGAATTTGGAAAAATGGATTCCATATTTGAAATCAGGATGTTCAAATTGTGTAAATATTTATCATTTTTTTAGACATTTTGAATAATTACTGCGGTAAATATTTTATTTATCATGGTTAAGGGTAAATCCGGTAAATAAGGGTTAAAAAATAATATTATAATAATACTAAATTACCCTAAAACGTGTCCTATCCTTATTGGTTGATACATGTTCGACCATAGGCATATTTTGGTCGATTTGGGGACCCCATGGTGCCACTTGTAGCTGATAGGGACACTTAATTTTAATAAGTTAGAATGAATACAAATATGACACAAACATATATCTATTAGAAAAACAATTTTTACATAGGGTTATATATGTTGGATTCTTGATGGTAAATATTCATTAGAAAGATAAAACTATTTCCTACATAATTATATTTTATTTATAATTTTTAGATATTAAATATATTTATTTATTTATGACACAATGATGATGCAGTAATTACAATAATAGTGAAAAATTAAAATAATTGATATTATAAATATCCAAATAAATATAATTTGAGACTTTTAATGAATGAAACTAATTTTATAGGATAATATGACATATTAGGATTTATTTAATTAAATTTGTTAGGAGTAATAATACTTTTATGAATTTCACAAAAATCAACTATTGAATAGTGTCAAAATTGACATAAAAGAGTTTTTAAAACAAATATTATATTATTAATTGATATTAAATTCCTAAAAATCTAAGGTTCGGCCTAGAGACTTATATCATGATATTTTTATCATTAATAGACCACATGGGGGTCTCTTGGATGTAAATGGAAAGTTTATTAACCATATAATATAAAAATACAAAGTGACATGGTAAATGTCAAAGTAATTAACATAGATTTAATACTTAAAGAAAAGGTTAATATAAGTACCCAAACCTGTCTAAATTATATTGTTTGAGTTTTGTTCGACCTATACCTACCTTAAACATTGAATAATCAACTTCGGAGCCATTGGAAACAGAATATGCATTTATTATAAATTAATATTTCTAGCTTTTCCAAAGTTGCCCCTCACCCCTCTTATAAAAGGGCACTACTCCTTCTCATTTCTTCACACCATCATAGCCTTTTTGTTCGGCCAAACCCTGCCCAAACACTCTCCCAACATCCCTAAATACAACCTAGATGCCTTAGTTTTATCAGAAAGCCAACCTATGGAGCCCTTTTGAGCAAATCAAAAGAAAGAACCCGAAGAAGAGGTAATGATTTCACCACCCTTTTCCAGGTTCCTTTCTTCTTCCACTTCTTCTTCATTTGTTGTTACCATTATAAAATAATAACTCCAGTATCATATATATTCTTTGATGTTATTATAAATATGGTACAACCATATTCAGTATTCTATCCACCCTTTGAATAACATGTCACCATACGTGCGTACGTACGACTTATCGTCTCCACATCATTGTGTAATTGTTATTCAATATATTATTATTTGGATGGGTATAATAATGATATGTAACTCATGTAAATAATAAATATAACACGTTAATGATTCTTTATATATGATATAACAACCATTTATATATTATTTTAATATCAAAATAATTATATTGTCGCTCGTGCGTACGTACGGACTACCGTCTCCACGAACGCGATGAGATTCATTCTCCATCGTATCCATTCAAGTATAATTCCCATTTTATGATTAATAATAGTATCTAAGGACTTGATATCATTCTGGATATTAATAATATAAAACCTATCCATTACAAACATGGCTTATGTAACAAAACATATAAAAGAAAATGAGTAAGTTAACACTCAAAATAAAGATAATACTAAGATATTATTAACAAATCAATGTTAAAAGATCATATATGATATCATATTAATGTATATGATTCCTGTATAATTTAATAACAATTATTTAGCCATTATAGAGGAGGTTAACCTACCCCAACCAAGGAAAAGTACAAGGTATGGGTTATTTTACAATCTCTTCATTATCCGAGGTTGTTTATACATAATAATGTACTGGTATCTCTTTATCATCCACATCCATGTTACTTAAAAATGAATTTCAAATTTTTTTACTATTTACTAGAATATGGGTTAAAGTCATTTATACCCTTGATTGACTTTTTATAAGAGGTTTATAAAGTAATCCTTCCATCGTTTTCCAAACAAGGTGCTTTTTAACCTTTTCTTCAAAATTAAGGTAAGAATGTTTTTTTAACTTATACGGCGGGTGCGGCTATTTACCGCCGTTATAAAATTGTCAAAGCTTTCCCTACAATCTTATAAGAATATTTTCAAAAAAATGTTTTATTTTATAATTATGTGACTTTTAAATGATTTCAAAATGAATATTTTAAGAATTTTGAAAAGGTACCCTTTTATCAAAATCAAAATCTTAAATTTTTTAAAGATTTATCTTTCTAAATATTTTAAAATAATGTCCATGTATTCAAAATGGTTTTTTAAGGATTTATTTATATGGACATGAATGTTTTTAGAATTTTAATTCCTTTCAAAAGTTTCAAAGTGGTATGGGACTCTTTGATTCAAAAATCTCTTTTTAATTACTTCCTTTATAAATGTGTGACTTTTAAATGATTTAAAAAGAAAGGAGATATTTATCTAAAATAGTTTTGATTTAATATATGTCAACATCCTTTGATGGATTCTATGATTATATGAAGGTTATTTATTGTGATACAAAAATTCTATATTTTATTGATGATTTTGTGATATGTTTGAATGTGGATGTGATATTTTTATACCATTCATAGTTTATGGTGAAAGTATTGAAATTTCGTATGCCAGTTTTAATACGAATATTTATGTTATGTTTAATCCTTTTAATATGGGAATGCATTGGACTTAATATGTGACGGGTGGAGCCCGCTATAGCTCCTCGATGCATCGGTAGGTCTCATTAGAAAAACTAGTGTCTTGGCATAAGGCCTTGGCAAAATAGTATTTGTAGTCTTGGCACGAGGCCTTGGCTATGTGGTTATGGTAGTCTGGAATTATTCATTCCATCATTATGAAAGTGGTTATTGATATTGCATGTGATTATTCGATTAGTAGAATATCCATGTGAATAAGTAAATGGCATTGTTTCATTTTACCTTTTCCATACTATGTTGAAGTTCATGTTTAAAAGGCTTTTGTTTTGGTTATAAATTGCCTTAAATGTTAATGCGTATTTATGAAAGTTTATGCTATATTGTTATCCTTACCGGGCATTTGAGCTCACCCCATTTCTATGTTTTATGTTTCCCAGGATGTGAAGAAGTAAGTTATGAATGACCTGCAGGGATTTTATGTGGGGATATGAGTGTGGAATATGGAGACTATGTTGTTTTAGTTGTTTTTCACTTTATGATGTAATGTAAAACATTATGAATATATCTAGTGTTTCCAAGGCTACTAAACCAATCGGTCTTTCGAGATTTGATCTTTCTTGTGATCATGCCAATGTTATGTAATAATGCACCGACTCTAGGTAACTGGGGTCGAGGCATTACAGTTGGTATCAGAGGAAGTTTAGTACAAACCTTGGAAGCTATATTTAGATAAACTCTTATTAGAGAACATAGATTTAAGATGGACTTTGAGGATTAGTATAGAAGAAATTCCTAGAATTTTGGTATTGTAGAGATTTTGTGAGTTTTCCGAGCAATACATCCCTGTCTGGATACGAGCAGGTAGAGGCTGCTCTGGCACAGATGTACCTAGGGGTAAAACCAGAAAACACTGCTTTGAGCTAGACTAAAATGTGATCTGGTGCATGACAACGGGCCTTGCTGCACTCTTGGTTACTACACTCCCGGGGGATATGCTTAGGATAATTCTAATTTTCTTTACAAACCATTATAAAGGGTTTATGAGTATATACTTCCTCAAAGGAGTCATTTTTATGATTATGGATTATATCCATAAACTATTTTATTTATGATATGTGTCTTACAAGTTTGGGATTAGGTATTGTTATTCATAAACTAATCTAATGAATGCCATTGTTTAGAAATGGCGCCCAATAGAAGGAATGAGAACTCCAGCAATGCACATGATCCAAAGAGAAAGAAGGATCAAATATTTCATGGTCTTAAGCCAGAATTTATAAGAGAAATAGTCCCCCATGTATTATCATCATATGAAGAAATAATATCATGTGTTGATAAGATAATTAATGATTTTACTGAGACCTATGGCTTTGAAGGGAAGCAAGAGAAGAAAAGGATGGAAGAGAGAACGATGGATAAAGGGAAGAAGGAAAATATGAATTTTCCCATATGTGGTAACTGTGGGAAGAAACACCCTGGAACTTGTCTGAATGGAATGGGAGTTTGTTATAAGTGTGGAGGAAAAGGGCACAAAGTACGTGACTGCAAGGGTAAAAAAATGGTTTCAAATGTACAATGATTAATTTTCATGGATTTTGGACACTACGCGAACCTATGTCCCAGTCATCAGACTATGCAGCAAATGATGCTATTGGATAATAATCAAGTTATGATACTACCACAGATGAAGAGGAATGATTAGAGTTCTTATGTTTATTATGTCATTTGAGTGTTGTTTCAACAATGTACTTGTTATAATAATTATGGAGTATATGAGGATTTTACTGCAGTACTATTTCATTAAGGACTTGAGATTGTGTGGAACAAAGAAAAGTGACTCAATAGCAGGTTAAATTTTTGGAAAATATATGGTTGAGAGAAAGATAAACCATAATATGGTTCTGATACCGAGGTAGTGATTTTAGAATAATACATGATTGATTTGGATAAATTATATTGTATATTCTTGACTGCCTTGAAGCTGATTAATGATTTGTATATTCCATCATTATTGGGGTTTAAAACATTTTTGGATTGATGAAGTATATCCAACATTCTATATGGAATAAGGGAGCATGAATTTAATCAATAAGTATTAAGGTAATTCAGGATGTTTCAGTGTTTTAAAAGAATACATGATGAAGGTATTAATATACTATTACGGGGTAAAAGGATCTACATTAAGTTTACCTTCCTTATAAATATTGGACTGTGAGTTTGGACAGAAGTATTTTGGATAAATTCTAGTTTGAGATTAATTTTTTATTGACATAAATAGACAACCCAGAGGTCGGGCGACAACCCGTCGCGACCGGCAATGCCGCGAGACTTGAACCTGCAACCGAAGGGCGACAAGGGTGTATCAGCTACCACTGGCCCACGAGATGTCCTGGATTAAATAATGTAGTTTCTTTTAAAAGATCTGGTAGACAAAATATAAATTCGTTTATTTTGGAACCCTGTACGAATATTATAAATAGAATTTTTTTACGAGTGAAAGATGAGTTTGTGGTAGAAATTTATTAATGGATAAAACTATAATTATAAAGTAAGTATATCTCCTTATGATCTTAGACAATCTCATAAATAAATTCCTCAACATTAAGAAGAGGAACTTAGAACAAAAATTTTGTCCTAGATGGTACCTTAAATCATCACTAATTTATGGCTTTGGGATTGTTGGCCTTTTCATAGCCATGTTCTCTACCACTCTCCATCAGATAATTGATGGTTATATTTCTCTTCCATATCCATATTTTCATACATGGAACCCTAGTATGTGTTATTTTCGGTAATCTTCATACTTTCCACTCTTTATTTTAAATAGAGGCCTCATTAATTCATTTTTCGATGTGGGATTTCAACTAAGATATTTTGAAACGTCAAAAATGTGTTATCCTAATACCTTATGTTTTGTTGAATCAAAGGTATTATAAATCATCGTAGATTGATGAATTTAAGGACCTCAATTTTAAACTTGTTTGTGATTGATGACCTCAATCACTACCTATAAATATTTTCGTTTTCCTCCAATTATATGTCTCTAATTTCCACCAATGTTCTCCTAATCGAGATCATAATTTTGTGGTGACCCTTTCATTTCTCTTTTCCACATATTAAGACTAAATTTTAGTAACTCAATTTCTGATGTGTGTTTTCCCACAAAGATATTTTTTTATTTTCAACCTTTTATTTTCGAAGAACAATTTCAAATTGCGAGGACGCAATTTATTGAAGGAGGGTAGAATGTAACACCCCATGATTTCATAGTGTGTTATTTCTTCAAAATAATACAATAACTTCCACCTCACGCAACATCGAGTTCAAGCACACCATGAATTACCAAACAAGCCGTTCAAAAGAGGTTATGAATAGCATTAACTAAATTTTAATCTTTATATAATCCTTATAATTTTAGAATCCATATTATGAGTTTCTTCGATATAATGCAAGAACAAATTCATTTTCAGTATTGCACTTTTATCAACTTTTAATAGTGAACCCTTTTTAAATAAAATATTTTAAACTTTTTGACTAAATGGGGAAATCAAAAATTTAAAATGAAACATCCCAAGCTTCCACGGTACGCTTTCGTTTGAATAATACAGTAGCCTGTGTTGTACAGAACTTCGAGTTTTAACACACACCACAACCGATCAAACTAGCCGTTATGAATAGTAATACCTAATTTTTGAAATTATATTTATTTTATATTTTAAAATGGACTTCATTTTTTTATTCGGATTGTCTAATTTACCCTAAGGTAAAATTATGGTACTTTTCGGGTAACTTAAATTTTTTGATGAATAGTGAAAATTACTAAATTTTAATTAAAAACAGCTTATTTAATCAAAATAATTAATAGTTATAAATTATGAATTTGAGTGGTTTTAAAGTATATTTAGAATATATTTTTACCATTTAATACAATAATGGTCATTGTACATAATTTTACAATTAAACCGGACATAAACAAGTATCAATATTTTGATAGTTATTATCACTTAAAAACACGCTTTTTGTTTTAACAACGGGAATTAATTTTAAATTAATTTCTGCCACTTTTGTGTTTTGAATTTGGAAAAATGGATTCCATATTTGGAATCAGGATGTTCATATTGTGTAAATAGGTAACTTTTATTTTTAGACATGTTGAATAATTACTGCGGTAAATATTTTATTTACCATGGTTAAGGGTAAATCTGGTAAATAAGGGTTACAAAATAATATTATAATAATACTAAATTACCCTAAAACGTTTCCTACCCTTATTGGTTGATACATGTTCGTCCATAGGAATCTTATGGTAGATTTGGTGACCCCATGGTGCACTTTTCGGTGATAGGGACACTTAGTTTTAATTAAGTTAAAATGAATACAAAAATGACACAAGCATATATCTTTTAGAAAAAGAATTTTTAATAGGGTTATAAATGTTGGTTTTTAGATTTTAAATATTCATTAGAAAGATAAAAATATTTCATACATAATTACATTTTATTTATATTTTTTAGAGATTATATAAGTTGATTTATTTATTATACAATGATGATGCAGTAATTACCATAATAGTGAATAATTAAAATAATTGATATTATAAATAACCAAATAAATATAATTGGAGACTTTTAATGAATTACACTACTTTTCTATGATAATAAGACATATTAGGATTTATTTAATTAACTTTTTTAAGTAATTATTCTGTTATGAGTTTCACAAAAATCAACTATTGAATATTGTCAAAATTGACATAAAAGAGTTTTTAAAAAAATATTATATTATTAATTTATATTAAATTCTTAAAAATCTAAGGTTCATCCAAGAGACTTATATCATGATAGGTTTATCATTAATGGACCACTTGGGGGTCTATTGGATGTATATGGTATGTTTATTAACCATATCATATAAAAATACAAAGTGACATGGTAAATGTGAAACTAATTAATTTAGAGTTAATACTTAAAGATAAGGAGAATATAAGTACCCAAATCATTCTAAATTCTATTTTTTGAGTTTGTTTCGACCTATCCCCACCTTAAACTTAGAATAATCAACTTTGGAGCCATTTGAATCCGAATATGAATTTATTATTTATTAATATTTCTAGCTTTTCCAAAGGTGCCCCTCTCCCCTCTTATAAAAGGTCACTCCTCCTTCTCATTTCATCACACCATCAATGCCTTTTGGTTTGGCCAAAATCTTCCCAAATACTCTCCCAACATCCCTCAATACAACCTAGAGGCCTTATTTTGATCATAAAGCCAACTTATGGAGCCCTTTTGATCAAATCAAAAGGAAGAACCCGGACAATAGGTAATGATTTCACCACCCTTTTCCAAATTCCTTTCTTCTTCCACTTCTTCTTCTTTTGTTGTTACCATTCTAAAATAATAACTCTAGTATCATATATATACAGTTATGTTATTATAATTATGGTACAACCATATTCATTATTCTATCTACCCTTTTAATAACATGTCACCATACGTGCGTACGTACGGCTTACCGTCTCCATGTCGTGGTGTAATTATTATTCAATATATTATTATTTGGATGGGTATAATAATGATATGTAACTCATGTAAATAATAAATATAAAATGTTAATGATTCTGTATATATGATATAACAAACATTTATGTATTATTTTAATATGAAAATAATGATATTGTCGCTAATGAGTACGTACAGACTACCGTCTCCACGAACGCGATGAGATTCATTCTCCATCGTATCCATTCAAGTATAATTATCATTTTATGATTAATAATAGTATCTAAGGACTTGATATCATTCTGGATATTAATAATATACAACCTATACATTAAAAACATGGCTTACGTAACAAAACATAAAAAAGAAAACGAGTAAGTTAACACCCGAAATAATGATAATACTATGATATTATTAACAAATCAATGTTAAAAGATCATATATGATATCATATTAATTTATATGATTTTTGTATAATTTAATAACAATTATTTCACCATTATACAGGAGGTTAACCTACCACAACCAAGGAAAAGTTCAAGGTAAGGGTTATTTCACAATCTCTTCATTATCCGAGGTTGTTTATACATAATAATCTACTAGGATCTCTTTATCATCCACATCCATGTTTCTTAAAAATGAATTTCAAAACATTTTTACTATTTACTAGAATATGGGTTAAAGTCATTTATACCCTTGTTTGACTTTTTATATGATGTTTATAAAGGAATCTTTCCATCGTTTTCAAAACAAGGTGCTTTTTAACCTTTTCGACAAAATTAAGGTAAGAATGTTTTTTTAACTTATACGGCGGGTGCGGCTATTTACCATCGTTATAAAATTTTCAAAGATTCCCTTACAAGCTTATAATAATATTTTCAAAGAAAATGTTTTATTTTATAATTATGTGACTTTTAAATGATTTCAAAATGAATATTTTAAGAATTTCGTAAAGTTACTCTTTATCAAAATCAGAATTTTGAATGTTTTAAAGATTTATCTTTTAGATATTTTAAATTAATTTCCATGTCTTCAAAATGGTTTTTAAGGATTTATTTATATAGACATGAATGTTTTTAAAATGTTAATTCCTTTCAATAGTTTCAAAGTGGTATGGGACACTTTGATTCAAAAATCACTTTTTAATTACTTCCTTTATAAATGTGTGACTTTAAAATGATTTCAAAAGAAAGGAGATATTTCTCTCAAATAGTTTTGATTTAATCTATGTCAACATCCCTTGATGGATTTTATGATTATATGAAGGTTATTTATTAGGATACAAATATTCTATATTGTATTGAAGATTTTGTGATATGTTTGAATGTGGATGTGATATTTTTATACCATTCATAGTTTATGGTGAAATTATTGACATTTCGTATGCTAGTTTTAATACGAATATTTATGTTATGTTTAAACCTTTTCATATGGGATTGAATTGGACTTAATATGTGACGGGTGGAGCCCGCTATAGCTCCTCGACGCATCGGTAGGTCTCATGAGACAAACTAGTGTCTTGGCACAAGGCCTTGGAAAAATCTTATTTGTATTCTTGGCACGAGGCCTTGGCTATGTGGTTATGATAGTCTGGCATTATGCATTCCATCATTATAAAAGTGGTTATTGATATTGCATGTGATTATTCGATTAGTAGAATATCCATGTGAACAAGTAAATGGAATTGTTTCATTTTATCTTTGCCATACTATGTTGAATTTCAAGTTTAAATGGCATTTGTTTTGGTTATACATTGCCTTAAATGTTTATGCTGATTTATGAAAGTTTCCGCTATATTGTTATCCTTACTGGGCATTTGAGATCACCCATTTTCTATGTTTTATTTTTCACAGGATGTGAAGAAGTAAGTTATGAATGGCCTGCAGGGATTTGATTTGTGGATATGAGTGTGGAATATGGATACTATGTTGTTTAGTAGTTTTTCACTTTATGATGTAATGTAAAACTTTATGAATATTTCTAGTGTTTCCAAGTATACTAAACCAATCGGTCTTTCGAGATTTGATCTTTCTTGTGATCATGCCAATGTTATGTAATAATGCACCGACTCTAGGTAACTGGGGTCGGGGCGTCACATAGTGACCAACCATATGTCTAATGAAAATTTCTAATCCCTAAAGTTGTCTAAAACGACCTCTGATACCAAAAATAAGGACATGACCTTAAACATTACATAATATTGAATTAAATTAATAATTCACATTGAGTATCTTTTCAGGTTTAGAGTTTTAGAGAATTAGGCCATAACTATTACATTACAAATTTAATATTAGAAGTAGACACTACTACTCAGTATCCATTTTTTTCATAAAATAGAAAGTCATAAAAAGAAACATGTCTAGTTCCATATTTAAGATGGCATGACTTTTCCTTGATCCCATCCTTGACCCAATTCCACATTATGTCCTATGAATAACATTTCAAAAAAACTTGGGATGAGAATTAAAAGCTCAGTATGGGATACACAAAGAAAGAAAATTGTTAGATTTTCAAAACAACAGGTATACCATGAATACATTATCATAAGTAAAACTTTTCACCTTTATGAAGTAGTAAATACTCTTCACTGAATAAAAGATCATTACATACCCTTTTGTAACCAAAATATTACTATAAAACCAATATAAAGAACACATAACATATAAAGGTAACTTGGGACATAAACATAGTTAAATGAAATAACCATACGGTATACTTCCACACATATCACTAAATGGAATAGCCATATGACTGGCATCCATTCCCAAATGCTTTGGAGGTTATAACCTAACCACCCATCCTGGTATTCACGGCACCACCCATCAAATGTCCAAGTACCATAATAGCACATAAAATATTGCAAATATAGACCTTTCACAATTAACATTTCATTTGCAATCACAAAATATCATTTCAAGATATTGGTAAAATCAATGCTTTATCAAAACATTTTAAAAAACCATTTAATAATGAGATTTTTTTCAATCAATGTGTCCCATACCACATTGAAGCTTTTAAAGGAATTAAAATTTTAAAAAAATAATTTCCATATAAATAAATCATTAAAACCATTTTTAAAACAAGGACATTAATGATAAATATTTAGGAGAATAAATCCTTAAAATAATTAAAACGATATTTTAGTTAATGTGTTTTTTAACAAAATGTGAAATGCTTTAATAAAAATAATTAATGAATAAAATTTCATCAAAACTTTATAATATCATGAGAATAAAGTTATTCATGATATAATATGTCAAATCACAGTATATACACCATATTAGAGGGAATTGGTGCATAAAAAAACTGAAGACGGAATGGAAATGTAAATTGAGATGAAATCACTTATAAAAATGTTATCCTTAAATTAAGGATAAATCAGTCTCATAATTATGTGTGAAAATTATAAATACACCCAATATAAGTGGACATTATGTGTAAAACAATCAGATTTAATTCACACATATTCATAGGATGACATATTCATTAAGAACATGTTGAACCCAAAGAATCGAAATTAGGTTAAGAAGTTCCCCTGTAAAAATTCGAGAGCCTAACGACATCTCTTTAAAATTCAGAAAATGAGTTGATGAGATAAATAGGATATCTCATCAGTTGAAAATAGATTTGACATCAATAAGGATATATATGAATATATCCCAACCAAATAAGATGTAAATTAAAAGATATAACAAAAAGATGTCTTTTAAAAAGAGGAGGGTGAAAGGTTCCCTTATCGTTTTGGGAACTTACAAAACATCTCCCACCTGAAATAAGGATCATAAAATGTAAATTTATATAATAATAAATGAATTTATGTTACACAAAGACTAAAATCATCGGTAGTACATACACCACACAAAAGAATGTATTGGAAAATATAGAATGTATATCATGGGGATAAAAAGTGAGATGAAAACCCTTACCATGTTGTAATCAATCGAGTCGTATGAACCAAAGTAAATAACCACCAAACCAATCACAGAATAATATAAATATATTAATAATCATGATAATATATATAAAAATTCAGTACACAATACACCACATACAATAAATAAGTGGCTAACAATGGAAATCTCACAGATTTATTAATAAGATATGAAATCCCTTACAAAAATTCGGCAACCTAACGTCACCACTTAAAAATTCATAAAATGAATTGATGAGATTAAGAGGGGGTATCTCATCATATGAAAATAAAAATTATAGTATGTTTAATATAAAATAACAACCTCAAACATATGAACATGGAGCATAAAATAAATGACATAAAAGAGAGTACTTGAAAAAAAAAGAGGTCGGATCCCTTATCTCGCATCCGAATTGACTCGATCATTCTTTATTATCATAAATAATAAACTAAAGTTAATTTATACTTTCTTAAGAACCTTTTTCAGGATTATTATTTCTTTTATATAACTTATTACCATGTTATAAACATTATGTAATCATTTAAGTTAATAACGTTAATTTTGTCGATATTTGGTACTTGAGTAAAAAATGACCACGTTTTATTTACAAGTTGTCCATGTGGTCAATAGTCCATTATATACAGAATTATATTAATTATTTAAATATCATATATATCATATATATTCAGTATATACATGTATTTATATTAGTACATAACATTTGGAGGTAAGAAATGAAATGCACTGTTACTGGAGACGGTAAGTCGTACGTACACATGAACAATACTTTCATTTCTATTTGTTATTTTAATGGAATTAAAACATAATGATACATAGGTATATTAAAATTCCAGTTTAATATCATATATAATATCATTAAATATATCCTTTATAAATCCCACATAAGGAATTAATGAGTCACATCACTTTAAGGGGGCGGTAGTCCGCACTTCCTCAAATGAGATTATCGTATTAACCACTATGGAAACCATAATGGATTGATATAATTGCAATGTAAAAAAGCATAAGGAAATAATAAACATAATATATATCATATATAAATACAATTCCATCATAATTGCCACCATGAGAGGTGGTAAGATGAAATTTAACAGTCATTGTTTCGTGAGGCGTTAGTTTTCCATCCAAAGAAACATTATGTGCTTCATCCATTAGATAGAGGTGTGTGTAAGTGTAGTTAAAATACTTATTATCACAAAATCCTAGTATATTGAGGATACTGTTGTTGTTACAAAAGAAATAAATAAAAAGATTTTAGTAGTTGGAGAAGTAAAATAAATGAAAACAATTTAAGAGAAACAGTTACCATTAATTTGGGTAACTTCCTTTGGCTTGAACAAAAAGGACTTATTGAAGGTCCTTAGGCCTATGTTAAGGCTTCTAAGAGGAGGAGAGGGATGTTGAGTGCTTAATTGGGAAGATTTTTGATGCTCCAAATGGCTTGAGGGGTGTGAGGAATCGGATAGAAGTGGTCTTCTTTTATAAGGGGGAGGAGGGGTTCTTTAGGAAAGTGTAAAAATATTATTTTATTATATAATGATATTCGGTTTCTAATGGTCAACAAATCATTATAGTCGAAGATAAGATGATTCATGGTCGAATTAAATTCAACCAATCATTATTGAACATGTTTTGGATAATATTTTAATCAGTATAAGTTTTTTATTTAAATTATTTATTAATGAGGTAAATACTGCATCATTATTGTGTCATTAATAATTTAATTTATTTGATGTCTGAAAATTATAAAAAAACCATGATATAGGAAATATATTTAGATTTCCAAATAATTTTTATGATATAAAATAGGACTTATATAACACCATATAAAAATTACTTACTAAATGATTTTTGTTAATGCCAATTTCGTATTCACATTAAATTAATTAATCTAAATTGTAATTATCACTCCCATGTGGCTCAATGGGGACTCAAAATCGATCTAAAGATACCAATGGTCGTAAATGACTCAACCAATAAGGTTTGGACAAGTGTTAAGGTGATTTTTAATAATTATAATATTCTTTTAACCATGAATTACCCTATTTACCTTTAACCGCGGTAAATAAAAGTCAAAAGTTACTATTAACCAAAAATTATTTTCATCTTAATGAACCACATTTTATTTCTTTATAACAACCATGTATGTCAGATTTTCGAAATTAAATTCACATAAGTGGTAAAATTTCATTTAAATGATAACGTTAGTTTTTTTTACTACCACTAAGTGGTGTCACTATTCATAAAAAATTGAAGTTTTTCAGAAAAATATCAAAAATTCAGCATAAAAATTATTTGATATTCCGAATTAAAAATTGATGTCTATTTTTAAAAATTCAAAACATAGAATTGGCATTAATTAATTTAAAAATTAATTCATGTTGTTAAAATAAATAGCGTGTTTTTAAGATACAATACCGATCAAAAGATTGATACTTGTTTATGTCCAATTTCAAAGTGAAATTAATTTCAATGACCAAAGATGGATTAAATGGTAAAAATATATTTTAATTTCACTTTTAAACCAATTAAAAATATAACATAACCATATAAATAAATTAGGATAACAATCACTTTTGAATTAAAATACAATATTATTTACTATTCCTTAAAAAATGAACTTTATCCAAAAAATTCCAAAAATTTTACACAAAGTAAAATATTAATTCCCCATTCTAAAGAAGAATTTTATTTGGTAACATAAATTTTATTAATGTGACCAAAACTAGATTTAAATAGGGTTCACCATTAAATTGTGGTAAATCCACATTTTAATGTAAATTATGCATAAAATTAGATTCATTCACATTTTTAGCCTATAACATGTATTGGATAAATGTAATTAAATTTTAAAAAAAATTAATCATATTGTATTTAGTTTTGTCCATTCCCAGAAATATGGTGGCTACGTGTTAACAATAAATTAAAATAATAATATTATATTATTAGTGTGCAACGTAAGATTTCCAAGAAACATGTTGTTTTTTATCAGGTACGCTATCAAAAATAGGATCCCCTTTAATATAAAATTAATATTTAATTCAAAAATATTAATAAATATTAAAAGTTCCTTATTCTTTATTTATTTGGGATGTTACATCTTTCCCCCCTTTTGAAAATTGTGTCCTCGCAATTTTAAAAATGGTATTGGAAACATCATTAAAAACCCCACATCGGAAAAAGAGTCAATAAATCTATGTACAATGGTTACCCAAGACAACGTCTACTAGGATTACATGAAAACATGGATATGGAGGAGAAAAAAACCATCAAGTTCTGATAGAGAGTTATAGAAAACATGTATTGGAGAATGTTAACCACCAGAAAATCACAAACATGTGATGGGTTAAAAAGTATTTTATTTCCCAGTAGAAAAAGAAAACAGAAATGGTTTTTGATTGATGTTACATTTTTTTGAGGAATTTATTTATGATATAATCTAAAAACATTTGGAAACACAATTAGTTTTCATGTGGACTTTCATCCATCACTAGATTTCTAACACAAACTCATATTTCCTCCATACGATGAGTATTCAGGATAACTTGTTTACATTAAAATTTCGATATCAACATTGAGAGAATCAAATAAAAGATAAACTATATATTTTCGTTTTCATTAGATATTAACTAAAAACAAAATTTTTAGTACAAGATCATATAATCCCCAAAAAGGATAAACATTTATATAAAGAGAAACTACTCTTAATCTCCAAATTTTTTCTTAACAAAATCCAAAGTTCATCAAAGACCATTCAATAAACAATTATCCCTAAAATTCTTCAAAAGTAATACAAACATTGATTGTAACCAAAATATCATAAGGATTAAATTACATAGACTTCCAAGACAAATATTAACATGTATCTCCAAGTAACACTAGTTTCTCCTAATGTCTAATATTGGAAAGTAATTAACCTAATCATGTATCCTCTATGATAGGTTAATCTTTTCCATAAATAAATAAAATCATAATGTGTTAATATTAAAAACATATATTCTTCCAAACTATAATTTCAACCATTATTCCATAATTGAAATCCCATAGTATTCTGTCTTCCTTAGGCATATAGCGTTTCCTCAATTGAGAGAATGTCTTCTACAATAACCTTTTATCACTTAATCACTAAATCATTTTTCAATACTAAATATATCCATTTGATAAAACATAAGTTCCAAAAATCAACTTATTCTGGTTTCATGAAAACGTTTTACTAAAATTATAAGTCATACTAACCACAGACATCAAGTAGTCTAGTGGTAGGTGATGCACCCTTCTCACCCTTCGGTTGTGGGTTCGATTCCTGCAGCCTTGCCGGATGCGACATGTTGTCAATCATCCTACGGGTTGTCCTGTTTATAAAACTCAAAAATAACCCTAACATGTTTTAATCCTCAAAGGTTTATTTATACCTATCATCTTCATCAAAATTCATTATGATCGAAACATCTCAATTCTTGATGTCTTATTTCACCACCATATGATAAAATAAAACAATCCCCAAAATGAAGAACATCATAACTTGATCATGGTGTCCATTTTGATTCATCATCATCTTGTTCATGTAGTTAGAAGGACCATGCATTGAAAAAAATGATTTATAGATCCCTCAAAATCGTTTTCTTCCTCCATCCAAATAAACCTTGTACAACATGGGCCATATGGGTGTTCACAGAAAAATAGTTTTGGAAAATAATCATGTATAACCTATAATTTCAAAAAATATGATAAAACATGATGTCTAAGAAATAGTTAAAACGAATTTTAGTTGAAACATTCAATTAATGGTCCTTTTAAAATACCATAAGTATGTGCGGAGAGACTATATTTTAAAATCAAATATAAATTGGTTTCACAAGGGTCTCCTTCTTTAGTACCTTTTTGAAAACCATAATATGCTTTAAAATCTTGTGATAAGGTAAAATATTTGAAAATGCCTTGATAATATTTAACTTTCTTGAAAATATGAAAATATTGTGAAAATAAGATTTTTCTAAATGCAACCCATGACCCAAGATGATAAAGAGGTGTAGTGGAGGTGTTTGATATCTCAAACAACTGCTTTAAAATGAGTTGTATGCTACAAAAAGTTTCACAATAATCTGAACATGACTTTGCAATAATTATTGCAAGAATATCATGAGGAAGAGATAGGAATGTCATTTGAGATCCTCCTCCTTCCATTTGTAACTAACTTTCCATGATCTGAAGAAGTTATAAAACAAGGATTTAACAGAAATAATAGATAGTGACCAATCATATGTCTAACAAAAATTCCTAATCCCTCATGTTGTCTAAACCGACCTCTGATACCAACAATTAGGACCTGGCCTTAAACATTACATAATATTGAATTACAAGAATAATTCACATTGAAGATATTTTCAGGTTTAGATTTTTAGAGAATTAGTCTATAACTATAATATTACAACTTGAATATTACAAGTAGACACTACTACTCAATATCTATTTTTTTCATAAAATTAAAACTCTTAAAAAGAAACATGTCTGGTTCCATATTTTAGACGGCTTGAATTTACCTTGATCCAATCCCTGACCCTATTCCACATTATGTCCTGTGAAAAACATTTCAAAAAAACATGGGATGGGCATAAAAATCTCAGTAAGGGATAAACAACGAAAGAAAACTATAAGATTTTTAAAACAATAGGTAAACCATGAATACATTATCCTAAGTAAAACTTTTCACCTTTTTGAAGTAGTAAATACTCTTCACTGAATAAAAGATCATTACTTACCCTTTTGTAACCAAAAGATTACGATAAAACCCATATAAAAAACACATAACATATAAAGGTAACTTGGGACATAAACATACATAAATGGAATAACCATACGGTCAACTTCCACAAATATCCCTAAATGGAATAGCCATACAGCCTACTTCCATACCCAAATGCATTGGAGGTTATAACCTAACCACTCGTCCTCGTATTGACGGCACCACCCGTCATTTGGTTAATCACGTAACCACCCATAAAATGTCCATGTACCATCATATCACATAAAATATTTCAAATATAAACATTTCACTATTAACATTTCATTTGAAATCACAAAATATCCTTTCAAGATATTGGAAAAATCAATTCTTTGTCAAACCATTTTCCAAATCATTTAATAAAGAGATTTTTTTGAATCAAAGTGTCCCATACCACATTAAAGCTTTTAAAGGAATTAAAATTTTAAAACAATAATGTCCGTATAAATAAATCCTTAAAACAATTTTTCAAACAAGGACATTAATGATAAATATTTAAGAGAATAAATCTTCAAAACAATTATAACGATATTTTAGTTAATGATTTTTTAAAAAAATGTAAAACTCTTGCATATAAATTATTAAGGAATAAAATTTCACCGGAACATTATAATATCATGAGAATAAAGGGATTAATGATATAATATCTCAATTCATAGTATATACACTATATAAGAGGGAATTGGTGCATAAAAAACTGAAGTCTTAATAGAAATGTAAATTGAGATGAAATCCCTTATAAATATGGTATCCTTAAATTAAGGACAAATCAATATCATAATTACTTGTGAAAAATATAAATACACCCAATATAAGTGGATATTAAGTGTAAAACAATCAGAGTTAATTCACACATATTCATAGGATGATATATATACTACGAACATGTTGAACCCAAAGAATCGAAATAGGGTTAATAAGTTGCCCTGTAAAAATTCAACAGTCTAACGACATCACTTTTAAATTCTGAAAATAAGTTGATGAGATAAAAAGAATATATTATCACTTGTACATAATGTTGAAATAAATAAGGATATATAATAATTTATCCCAACCTAATAGGATGTAAATTAAAAGACATAACAAAAAGAAGTCTTTTAAAAAGAGGAGGGTGAAAGGTTCCCTTACCGATTTGGGAATATAAAAAACATATGCCACATGAAAGAAGGATCATACAATGAAGATGTATATACTCATAAATTAATGTATATTACACAAATAGTACAATCATGGGCAGTACATACACCACACAAAAGAATGTAGTGGAAAATATAGAATGTTTCTCATGGGGATAAAATGTGAGATGAAAACCCTTACCACGTTGTAATCAATCGAGTCGTATAACCCAAAGTTAATAACCACCAAATGAATAACATAATTCTATGAATATAATAAGAATCATGATGATAAACATCAAAAGGCCGTACAAAATACACCACATGCAATTAATAAGTGGCAAACAATGGAAATCTCAAAGAATTAATAGTGAGATATGAAATCCCTTACAAAAATTTGGCAGCATAACGACACCACGTAAAAATTAATAAAATGAATTGATGATATTAAGAGGGGGTCTCTCATAAAATAAAATTAAAAATTACATTATGTTTAATATAAACGATCATCCTTCCACATAAGAATGTGGATCATAAAAGAAATGACATAAAAGAGATTACTTGACAAGAAAGATAGAGGTCAGATCCCTTACCTCGCGTCTGACTTGACTCGATCATTCTTTAATCTCCTAAATAATAAACGAATTTTAATTTATACTTTATTATGAAACTTTTTCAAGTTTATAATTACTCTTATATAACTTATTACCATGTTATAAATATTATGTAATCATTTAAGTTAATAACGTTAATTTTGTCGATATTTGGTACTTGAGTAAAAAATGAACACGTTATATTTACAAGTTGTCCATGTGGTCAATATTCCATTATATCCAGAATGATATTAATGATTTAAATATCATATATATAATATATATTCAGTATATACATGTATTTATAATAGCACATAACATTAGGAGGTAAGAAATGAAATGAACCGTTCATGGAGACGGTAAGTCGTACGTACGCATGAACGCTACTTTCAATTATATTTATTATTTTATTGGAATTAAAACACAATGATACATTATTATATTAAAATTACAATATAATATCATATATAACATCATTAACTCTATCCTTTATAAATCCCACGAAAGGCATTAAGGATTCATATCACTTTAAGGGGGTGGTAGTCTGCACTTCCTCAAATGAGATTATCGTATTTACCCACTATAAAAACCATAACGGCTTGATATAATTAGGAAGCACAGAAGCATAAGGGAATCATAAAAATAATATATATCATATATAAATCCAGTTCCATCATAATGGCCACCATGATAGGTGGTAAGATGTAATTAAACAGTCATCGTTTCGTGAGGCGATAGTTTTCCATCCACAGAAACATTATGTTCTTCATCCATTAGATAGAGGTGTGTGTAAGTGTAGTTCAAATACTTATTATAAAAAAATCCTTGTATATTGAGGATAATTTTTTGTTATAAAAGAAATTAATAAAAAGATTTTAGGGGATGGAGAATTAAAACAAATGATAACAATTTAAGAGAAACTGTTACCATTAATTTGGCCAACTTCCTTTGGTTTGAACAAAAAGGACTTCTTGAATGTCCTTATGCCTAAGTTAAGGCTTATAGGTGGAGGAAAGGGATGTTGAGAGCTTAATTGGGCATATTTTGGATGAGAAAAATGGCTTGAGGGGTGTGAGGAATTGGTTAGAAGTGTTCACCTTTTATAAGGGGATAGGAGGGGCTCTATAGGAAAGTGTAAAACGATTATTTTATTATATAATGATATTAGGTTTCTAATTGTCCAAAAATCATTATAGTTTAATATAAGATGATTCATGGTCTAAATAAAATAATCCAATAATAATTGGACATGTTTTGGATAATATTTTAATCATTATAATCTTATTTATTTTAATCATTTATTAATGAGGTAAATATTATATCATTATTTTGTCATAAATAATTTAATTTATTTGATGTTTAAAAATTATAAAACAAATACCCTGATATAGGAAATCTTTTTATCTTTCCGAATAATATTTATAGTCGAATATAGAACTTATATAACACCATATAAAAATTACTTACTAAAAGATTTCGGTTAATGTCAATTGTGTCTTCACATTAAATTAATTAATCAAAATTGTCATTACCACTCCCAAGTGGCTCAATGGGGTCTCAAAATAGACCTAAAGATTCCAATGGTTGTAAATGACTCAAGAAATAAGGTTTGGAGAATTGTTAAGTTAATTTTGAATGAATATAATATTCTTTTAACCTTGAATTACCCTATTTACCTTTAATCGGGGTAAACAAAAGTCAAAAGTTACTATTCACCAAATATTATTTTAATCTTAATGAACCAAATTTTATTTCTTGATAAGAACCATGTATGTCGGATTTTTGAAATTCAATTTACAGAAGTGGTAAAATTTCATTTAAATGAAAATTTCAGTTTTTTTAACTACCACTAAGTGGCGACAGTAATCATAAAAAATTGAAGTTTTTTAGAAAAATACCAAAATTTCAGCCTAATAATTATTTGATATTCTGAATTCAAAATTGATGAATAATTTTCCAAATTCAAAAAATAGAAGCGGCAATAATTAATTTAAAAATTAATTCCTGTTGTTAAAACAAATACAGTGTTTTTAAGAAACAATAATTATTAAAAGATTAATACTTGTTTATGTCTAATTTCAAAGTAAAATTAATTTCAATGACCAACATTGGATTAAATGATAAAAATATATTTTAATTTCACTTTTAAACCAATTAAAAAGATAATATAACCATATAAATAAATTATAATAAAAGGCACTTTTGAATTAAAATACAATATTTTTCACTATTCATTAAAAAATGAACTTTATCCGAAAAATTCCAAATATTTACACAAAGTATATTCCGATGTCCACATTATAAAGAAAAAAATTTATTTGGTCATATAGAATGTATTAAATTGACCATAACAAGAATTAAAAAGGGTTCTCCATTAAAAGGCGGTAAATCGACCTTTTAATGTAAATTATGCTTAAAATTAGATTCATTCACATTTTAAGCCTCTAAATTTTATTGGATAAAAGTAATTACATTTAAAAAAAATTATAATCATATTGAATTTAGTTTTGTTCATTCCCACCAATACAGCGGCTAAGTGTTAACGATAATTTAAAATAATAATATTATATTATTAGTGTGCAACGTAAGATTTCCAAGAAACATGTTATTGTGTATCGAGTACACTATCGAACATAGAATACCCTTTAATATAAAATTAATATTTAATTCACAACTATTAAAAAATTTGAAAAGTGTCTTATTCCTTATTTATTTGGTATGTTACATCCTTCCCCCTTTTGGAAATTCTGTCCTTGCAATTTTAAAACTGGGCTTGGAAACTTCATTAAAAACCCAACATTGGAAAAGAGTCAATAAATCTATGTACAAAGGCTACCCAAGACAACAGATACTAGGATTTCATAAAAACATGGATATGAAGGAGAAAAAAACCATCATGTTCTGATGGAGAGTGATAGAAAACATGTTTAGGAGAAAGTCAACCACCAGAAAATCACAACCTTCTGATGGGTTAAACAGTATTTTATTTCCCAGTAGGAAAAGTTAACAGACAAGGTTTTTGTTTTATGTTAATTTTCATTGAGGAATTTATTTATGAGATTATCTAAAAACATAAGGAAGCACAGTTACTTTTCATGTAGACTTTTTTCCTTCACTAGATTTCTAACACAAACTCATATTTCCTCCATACGATGAGTATTCAGGAAAACTTGTTTACATTAAAAGTTCTATATCAACTTTGAGAGAATCAAATAAAAGATAAACTATATATTTTCCTTTTCTTTAGATATTAACTAAAACAAAATTTTTTAGTACAAGATCAGATAATCCCCAAAAGGATAAACTTTTACAAAAAGATAAACTAATCTTAATCTCCAAAATTTGTCTTAACTAAACCCAAAATTCAACAAAGACCATTAAATAAACAATTGTCTCTAAACATTTCCGAAAGTAATCCAAACATTGATTGTATCCCAAATCTCATAAGAATTTAATTACATAGACTTCCAAAACACATATTAAAATTTATCTCCAAGTAACACCAATTTATCATAAAGTCTCTTATTGAGAAGTAATTAAACTAATCACCTATTCTCCATGATAGGTTAATCATTTTCATAAATAAATAAAATCATCATGTGTCCATAATAAAAACATAGATTCTTACAAACAAAAATTTCAACCATTATTCCACAATTTAAATCCCATTGTATACTATCTTCCATAAGCATATAGCATTTACTCAAAAGAGAGAACGTCTTCCACAACAACCTTTTATCACTTAATCACTAAATTTTTTTTAAATAGTAAGTATATCCATTTGATAAGACATAAGTTCCAAAAATCAACTTATTGATGTTTTATAAAAACGTTTTACTAAAATTATAAGTCATACTAACCAGGGAAATTAAATAAAACTTTGAGGATTATTTGGATGAAGATGATAGGTATAAATAAAACTTTGAGGATAAAACTTTGAGGATTAAAACATGTTAGGGTTATTTTTGAGTTTTATAAAAAGGACAACCCGTAGGATGGGTGACAACCCATCGCATCTAGAAAGGCTGTATGAATCGAACCCACAACCGATGGGATACAAGGGTGCATCACCTACAACTAGCCTACTTGAAGTTTTATAATTTCAAAACATCTGATAAAACATGATTTCTATATATCAATAAAACCATATTTGAGTTGAAACATTCAATTAAAGGTCTTTTTAAAATACTATAATTATGTTTCGAGAGAATATATTTTAAAATAAAATATAAATAAGTTGCACAACGGTCTCCTTCTTCAGCACCTTTTTTAAAATAATAATATGCTTCAAAATCTTGTGATAAGGTAAAATATTTGAAAATGCCTGGATAATATTTACCTTTCATGATAATATGTGAATATTTGTCAAAATAATATTTTTCTAAATACCACCTATGACCCACAATAATAACGAGGTATATTAGAGGTGTTTTATATCTCAAACAACTGCATGCAAGTGAGTTGTATGCTAGAAAATGTCTCACAATCATCCGAACATGACATTGCAATAATTATTGCAAGCATGTCATCAGGAAGAGATAGTAATGTCGTTTGAGATCCTCCTCCATCAATTTGTAACTGACATTCCTTGACCTAAAAAAGTTATAAAACAAGGATTTGACTGAAATAATAGATAGTTACCAACCATATGTCTAACGAAAATTCCTAATCCCTAAAGTTGTCTAAACCGACCTCTGATACCAACCATAAGGACCCGACCTTAAACATTACATAATATTGAATTTAATGAATAATTCACATTGAAGGTATTTTCAGGTTTATAGTTTTTGAGAATTAGGACATAACTATTACATTACATCATGAATATTACAAGTAGACACTACTACTCAATATCCATTTTTTCATAAAATAAAAACTCTTAAAAAGAAACATGTCTAGTTAAATATTTTAGATGGCATGACTTTTCCTTGATCTCATCCTTGATCATATTCCAATTTATGTCCTCTGAAAAACATTTCAAAAAAACATGGGATGATCATAAAAAGCTCATTAAGGGATACACAAAGAAGGAAAACTGTTAGTTTTATCAAAACAATAGGTAAACCATGAATACATTATCATAAGTAAAACTTTTCAAGTTTATGAAGTAGTAAATACTCTACACTAAATAAAAGTTAATTGCATACCCTTTTGTAACCAAAAGATTAACATAAAACCCATATAAAGAACACATAACATATAAAGGTAACATGGGACATAAACGTACTTAAATGGAATAACCATACGATCGACTTCCAGACATATAACTAAATGGAATATCCATACGACTGACTTCCATACCCAATGCATTGGAGTTTATAACCTTACCACTCTTCCTAGTATTCATGGCACCACCCGTCATTTTTTAATCACGTAACCACCCGTCAAATGTCCAAGTACCATCATTTCACATAAAATATTGCAAATATAAACATTTCACTATTAACAGTTCATTTTCAATAAAAAAATTTCATTTCACGATATTGGAAAAATCAATGCTTTATCAAACCAATTTCAAATTCATTTAATAAAGAGATTTTTTAATCAAAGTTTCCCACACCACTTTGACGATTTTAAAAGGAATTAAAATTTTAAAACAATAATGTCCATATAAATAAATCCTCAAACCTATTTTTTAAACATGGACATAAATGAAAAATATTTAAAATAATAAATCTTTAAAACAATTAAAACAATATTTTAGTTAAAGAGTTTTTTAAAAAAAAATGAGAAACAGTTGCATAAAAATAATTAAGGAATATCATTTCATAAGAAATTTATAATATCACGGGGATAAAGTGATTCATAATATAATATGTCAAATCACAGTATATACACCTTATAAGATGGAATTGGTGCATAACAAAACTGAAGTCTCAATAGAAATGTAAATTGAGATAAAATCCCTTACAAAGATGGTATCCTAAAATTAAGGATAAATCAATCTCATAATTATGTGTGAAAATTTTAAATACAAAAAATTTAAGTGGATTTTAATTGAAAAACAATCATAGTTCATTCACACATATTCATAGGATGACATATTCAATAAGTACAAGTTGAACCCAAAGAATCGAAATTGGGTTAAGAAGTTCCCCTGTAAAAATTCGACAGACTAACGACATCTCTTTAAAATTCAGAAAATGATTTGATGAGACAAAAAAGGTATATCATCATTTGGACATAATATTTTCATAAATAAGGATATATAATAAAATATACAAACATAATAATATATAAATTAAAATATATAACAGAAAATTATTTTAAAAAGAGGACGGTGAAAGGATCCCTTACCAATTTGGTAAATTACAAAACATTTTCCACATGAAAGAAGGATCATACAATGAATTTGTATATACTCATAAATGAATGTATATTACAGAAAGAGTAAAATCATGGGCAGTACATACACCACACAAAATAAAGTAGTGGAAAATATAGCATGTATCTCATGGGGATAAAAAGTGAGATGAAAACCATTACCACGTTGTAATCAATCGAGTCGTATGACCCAGAGTTAATAACCCCAAAATGAATCACATAATACCATGAATATAATTAGAATCATGAAAATATATATCAAAAGTCAGTACACAATATACCACATGCAATAAATAAGTGGAAGACAATGGAAATCTCAGAGAATTAATATTGAGATATGAAATCCCTTAAAAAATTCGGCAGCCTAAATGCGCCACTTAAAAATTCATAAAATGAATTGATGAGACTAATATTGGGTCTCTCATAATAAAAAAAAATTACAGTATTTTTAATATAAAATAACATCCTCCAACATGATAACGTGGAGCATAAAAGAAATGACATAAAAGAGAGTACTTGAAAAGAAAGAGAGTGGTCGGATCCCCTACCTCGCGTCCGACATGACTCGATCGTTCTTTAATCTCCTGAATAATAAACAAAAAGTTAATTTATACTTGATTAAGAATATTTTTCAAGTTTATTATTCCTTTTATATAACTTATTACTAGGTTATAATCATTACTTAATCATTTAAGTTAATAACGTTAATGTTGTCGATATTTGGTACTTGAGTAAAAAATGAACACGTTATATTTACATGTTGTCCATGTGGTCAATAGTCCATTATATCCAGAATGATATTCATGATTTAAATAACATATTTATCATATATATTCAGTATATACATTTATTTATAATAGTACATAACATTTGGAGGTAAGAAATGAAATGCACCGTTCATGGAGACGGTAATCCGTACATACGTATGAACGCTGCTTTCATTTCTATTTCTTATTTTAATGTAATTAAAATATTATGATACGTAGTTATATAATAATTATAGTATAATATCATATATAATATCATTAACTCTATCCTTTATACATCCCACATAAGGAATTAACGAGTCACATCACTTTAAGGGGGCGGTAGTCCACACTTCCTCAAATGAGATTATCGTATTTAACCACTATGGAAACCATAAAGGCTTCATATAATTGGGAAGTTCAGAAGCATAATTAAAACATTAAAATAATATATATCATATATAAATACAGTGCCATCATAATGGCCACCATGAGAGGTGGTAATATGTAATTGAATAATCATCATTTCGTGAGGCGTTAGTTTTCAATCCATAGAAACATTATGTTCTTAATCAATTAGATGGAGGTGTGTGTAATTGTAGTTAAAATACTTATTATAACAACATATTAGTATATTTAGGATACATTTTTTGTTAAAAAATAAAGAAATAAAAAGAGTTTATAGGTTGGTGAAGTAAAATAAATGAAAAAAATTTAAGAGAAACTGTAACCATTAATTGGGGTAACATCCATTGGTTTGAACCAAAAGGACTTCTTGAAAAGGGCCTTCTGCCTAAGGTAATGCTTCTAGGAGTAGGGTAGGTATTTTTAGAGCTTAATAGGGCAGAGGTTGGGCGATCCAAATGGCTTGAGATCTGTGAGAAATTAGTTAGAAGTGGTCTTTTTTTATAAGGGGGAGGAGGGGCTATTTAGGAATGTGTAAAACTATTATTTTACTTTATAATGATATTCTATTTCTAATGGTCCAAAAATCATTATAGTAGAATATAAGATGTTTCATGGTCGAAATAAAATCATCCAATCAGAATTGGACATGTTTTGGATAATAGTTTAATAATTATAATCTTTTTTATTTAAATCATTTATTAATGAGGTAAATACTGCATCATTACTGGGTCATTAATAATTTAATTTCTTTGATGTCTAGAAATTATAAAAAAATACCATGATATAGGAAATATTTTTATCTTTCCAAATAATATTTATAGTCTAAAATAGAACATATATAACACCACATAATAATTACTTACTAAAAGATTTTTGTTAATGTCAATTTTGTCTTCACATTAAATTAATTAATCTAAATTGTCATTATCACTCCCATGTGGCTCAATGGGGTCTTCAAATCGACCTAAATATTCCCATGGTCATAAATTACTCAACCAATAATGTTTTTCCCTAGTGTTAAAATAATTTTAAATTATTATAATATTATTTTAACCTTGAATTACTTTATTTACATTTAACCGCGGTAAATAAAAGTCAAAAGTTACTATTCACCAAAAATTATTTTCATCTTAATGAACCGCA
The DNA here is from genome assembly GCA_963277665.1 of Viscum album. Taxonomy (NCBI): domain Eukaryota; kingdom Viridiplantae; phylum Streptophyta; class Magnoliopsida; order Santalales; family Viscaceae; genus Viscum; species Viscum album. Next base: position 1,250,661,564 of record OY728157.1, on the reverse strand, counting down.
TTTTAATTCATGATAAAAACCATTATGTCGAATTTTCAAAATTGAATTCACAGAAGTGGTAAATTTTCATTTAAATGAAAAAGTCAGTTTTTTAACTACCACTAAGTGGTGTCACTATTCATCAAAAATTTATGTTTTTCATAAAAATACAAAAAATTCAGCCTAAGAATTATTTGATATTACAAACTCAAAATTGATGTATATTTTTCCAAATTCTAAACATAAAATTGTAATTAATTAATTTAAAAATTAATTCCCGTTGTTTAAAAAAATAGTGTGTTTTTAAGAAACAATAACTATCAAAAGATTGATACTTGTTTATGTCCAATTTAAAGTGAAATTAATTCCAATGACCAAAATTGGATTAAATGGTAAAAATATATTTTAATCTCACTTTTAAACCAATTTAAAATATAATCTAACTAAATAAATAAATTATATTTAATGGCACTTTTGAATTAAAATACAATATTTTTCACTATTCATTAAAAAATGAACTTTATCCGAAAAATTCCAAAAATTTACACACAGTAAATTTTGAAGTCCCCATTGTAAAGAAGAATTTTATTTGGTCATATATAATGTATTAAAGTGTCCAAACCTAGATTTAAAAAGGGTTCTCCATTAAAAGGCTTTAAATCGACCTTTTAATGTAAATAATGCTTAAAATTAGATTCATTCACATTTTAAGCCTCTAACATTTGTTGGATAAAAGTAATTAAATTTAACAAACATTTATAATCATATTGTTTTTAGAGTTGTTCATTCCCACCAATACAACGGCTAGGAGTTAACGACTATTTAAAATAATAATATTATATTATTAGTGTGCAAAGTAAGATTTCCAAGAAACATGTTGTTGTGTATCGGGTACGCTATCGAACATAGAATACCTTTTAATATAAAATTAATATTTAATTCACTAATATTAATAAATATGAAAAGTGCCTTATTCCTTATTTATCTGGGATGTTACATATCATTAGATTATATATACAATTCTAGATATATTTTCAACAAAGGCCTTAGCCATACATCACCACAACCATGGGCGAGTAGCACAAAAATAGACAATTTCATCACAATGGTTGAATGTAAACATCAGACCACATACCTCGATCACCCCTAATCAATATATGTTAATGACTCCTCCCTAAATTCCTATGAACGATGTAGATCAGGGATAAACACTCACATATTAAATCTGAAATTCCTTTCCCACGATAAAGAATTGGTAAGAACTACTCAAGGAGAAGTAATGAATTAATCGTGCGGTTCAAAGGAGATCGATGACGTAGTAATCGGGTTCTCGGTGTCCAGTCTGAAGATCCTCCAAGGTCAGGTTGTCTCTCCTGTGTTCCAAATGTACCTGCTTCCACCTCTACCAAATGAGGAGTCTACTACCCTTTTTAAGTGAATAAAACAGACTACACAGTGTGTAATCTCAAGTACACTTTGTGTACTTCTTATTTTTTAACTTTTCCTATGGCGGCTTCATTTCACCTCTGCACTATTCATCTGTCGAGATGGGTACACGATGTGTATTCCTAATTTAACTGCGTGTATTGTCACTCCACTTGTGGCTACTTCTCATCACCTTAATATTCTCCTGTCGAATGATTACATGGCGTGTAAAAACTAAGTACATGGTGTGAAGTAAATTTTTACACCCTTCATCACCGACAGGCCTACACACCCTATTTACTCATCCCACACAGCCAAAGTACATGACTTGTGGATATGTACATGGTGTGTACCCACAAAATTTGGTATTTATCCCCATTTTCCTTATTTTCTAAAAAATATATTAGGAAAGTGGAAAAGAAGGAAGTCATACCTTATGAACATGAACCGAGTTATTACAAACATCCACCCTTAAAGATATTTATCCCCAAATTTCCCTTCCAAGTGTAGAAAATATAAACCTCAAAACCACTTTGGACACTGAGCATGTACGTGGGTCTCCTGCTCCCAAGTCTAATCCTGCACTCTGTCATGCTGCCACAACACCCATATGAGAGGAACTGACTGGCCTTGGAGAACCTATGTGATCCTATCAACAATACGAATCAGATTCTACTCAAAGGATTCATCAGCCTAAAGGCCAACCTCCTCGAGATGAAGGATGTGAGATGGGTCTGAGTGATAACGGTGCAACGAAGATACATGGAACACACCGTGCATGGCTCGATACCTCTGTGGCAACTGCAACCGATAGGAAACCGACCCGACACTCTCCAGAATCTCAAACAGCACCACATTGCTCGGTGAAATTTTACCCTATCTCCTGATACGTCTGTGTCCCAACCTCGGTGAAACACGTAAGAACACCTGATCCACAAACACAAACTCCAAGGGTCGTTTACGGCAATCATCATATGATTTATGATGAGACTGTGTGGTATCCATCCTCTTCTCTATCAACATGACCTTTTTTGAAGTCTCCTGCATGAGACATGGTCCCAGTAAAGCTTCCTCACCTGCCTCCATCCAGCATAAGGTTGATCGACATGTCCTACCATACAAATCCTCATGAGGTGTCATCTCAAAAGTTTCCAATGAACTGTTACTGTAGGCAAACTCGACTAGGGGTCTGTGCATCTCCCACGACCCCCCAAATTCTAGGACGCATTCATGCAGCATGTCCTCAAGCACCTATATTATACGCTCTGACTAGCTAACGGTTTGAGGGTGGTAACCTGTTCTCAGAAGCAAATGTGTAACTAGTTCCCTCTGAAAATCCTTCCAGAAATGAGAGGTAAAATGGGCATCCCTATTTGAAACAAAAGAACGATGGACCCTAATAAGACGTACGATCACTCTGATATATAACTTTCTGAGATCATCCTCACCAAAGGTTTCCTTGATCTGCAAAAAGTGATCTACCTTTTTATGTTTGTCCACAACAACCCACATAGCATCACTACCTCGAGGTGACCTCGAAAATCTTGTCACGAAGTCTATCGTGACATCATACCATTTCCACTCTGGAATGGGTAACTGTTGTAGCAGTCTGGCTGGCCTCTGATGCTACACCTTCACCTGATGACAGGTGAAACACCTCGCAACAAAACCAGTTACTTCCTGTTTCATACCCGACCACCAATACTGACGTCTCATGTCAAGGTACATTTTTGTAACTCCAGGATCCACTTCCCAAGCTAAAGCATGAAACTCCACCATAAAATCCTCGTGTATATACCCTTGAACCCACACTCATCCATGGATATGCAGTACCTCAACAATGCCTATCATCCATCCAAGAGGAGGGTCCTCACTTGCCACCAAATCTTGTAGAACTAGGCCTTCCAAATTTGATATTTGTCTCATTATCAACCTATCTAGGAGGGTAGAAGTCACAGATAAGGAAGAAAGATAGGTTTTCCCCTTACTATAGTGCACCTCCAAATTCATCTCAAAGAACAAAGCCATTAGCTACCACTCACCATCAGCCGCTTGCACAGCTCATATCTGAGTCCTCTTACTCAGTGCATCAGCAACTGCATTACCCTTACTAGGTGTATAAGAAAGCACAATGTTGAAGGAGTTAAGGAATTCAACCAACCTTCAATGTCTCAAATTCAGGTCACGCTGAGTAAATACATATTTGAGACTTTTGTTATCTGTAAACACCACAAAATGATCTACCAATAGATAATTTCTCCAAAAACGTAACACATGAACACTACAGCCAACTCGAGATCATGCGTTGGGTAATTCCTCTTGTGTGGCCTCAACTGTCGAGACTCGTACACAACTACTTGATCGTCTTGCATCAACACTGCTCCCAGCCCAATAGCTTATGCATCATAGTAATGTGTATAGGTCTTCCCTTGCTCTGGAGGTATTAGGACCGGTACTGATGTCAACCATCCCTTTATATCATGAAAGGCTATCTTGCATGCTTCTGACATGACAAACCTTACACCCTTCTTAGTCAAACTCCACAAAGGTGCTTCTGTGCATGAGAAGTTTTGTATAAAGTGCATGTAGTAAACAACCAGCCCCATAAAACTCCGTATTTCAAACACGTTCTTAGGATGTTCCCAGGAAACTACTGCTCTCAATTTCTCTGGGTCTACCGTAACTCCTTCCCCTATGATAATATGACCCAGGAATTGTATTTGGTCCATCCAAAAGTTTCACTTTGATAGCTTATCATATAACCAATGCTCACTCAGTGTACTCAAAATTATCTCAAGATGGGTAGCATGGTCATACTGATTATGATAGTACACCAATATATCATCCATGAAGACTACCACAAAAGAATTTAGATAAAGATGGAAAACACGATTCATAAGAGCCATGAAAACGTCTGACATGTTCGTGTGTCCGAACGGTATAACCAAATACTCATATAGACCATATCATCTCCAAAAAGCTGTAAGCGGTATGTAGGATGGTCAAAAGAATAACTGATGATATCTGGATCTCATGTTAATCTTAGTGAACACTCGTGCTTCTCAAAGTTGATCAAAATGATCAAAAAACCTAGGTAAGGTATATCGGTTCTTAACCGTCAACTGGTTCAGCATCCGATAATCCACGCAATGCCTAAGGGTAACATCCGCCTTATTAGAAAATAGGACTGGCGAACCCCAAGGAGAAGGACTTGGTTAAATGAAACCCTTTGCCTCCAACTACTCTAATTGCTTCTTGAGATCTTGCAACTCTGGTGAAGCCATCCTATAAGGATGAATGGACACCAGTGCTGCTCCTGGTAATAGCTCAATAAAGAATTCCACATCTTGCTCCAGAAGAAGACCTGCAAATTCGTCCAAGAAGACATCCCTGAAATGATCAACCACTGGAGCTTAATACATCAAACATGTTCCCATGTCATCAAGATATAGACCCACAATCTAGGATGTCACTCCACCTCGCCCATGATGCTCTAGTCCAGCTCAACTTACATTGACATCCCATTAGCCCTTGCATAGAAACTTTCCATCCTCTGGTGATGTGAAACTCACCCTGTGATGATAGATATCTAAAAAGGCTCGAAAGGGTACCAACCCATCCATCTCGAGAATGACATCACAACTCATCATCTCTAAGACATAGAGGTGCCATGGAATGTGACACCCACCAAACTATAGGGGAAACTCCCTACACTGATGCACAACTACCATTCAAATCCCCACAAAGTATATAGCATCATAACATCAAAAGAAGAAACACAGAGCCCAAAGCTTTCAACAACGGGCACAAATATAAAGCTATGTGTGGCACCTGTATCAAAAAGAATACATGATGAAAAAAACTACTAGAATAGTACCTCTGACAGTAGAAGGTCTAGGATCATGATCTTGTTGGGTTTGTTGCACTCGAAATGTCTGCCCAGTGTCATGGAACTACGACACAACCCGGCTACCCTGAGCTGACCAGCCCTGCTGTCTCTGAGATCATGGTGTCTGGCTACCATAGCCACGACCACCATCTCGGCCTACACACACTAACGTGTTCCAGATTCCTGATGGGTAGGAATCTGGTGGGACTTCACCTGCATGTGGAGTCTTCAAATAACCCTGCTCACGAGCCACTAGTGGAAACACCCAGCAAAAATGCTAGAGATGACCCATCTTGCCGCAAGCTCGACACTCCACTGGGTCACGTGCACACTGATGTCAATTGTTCCCCTCTCTACCACACTGGTAGAAAATGACCGGGCCACCTGAATAGTTCTTTGGGCTAGTACTACCACCATGTGAGAAATCCATATGTCTCTTCCTATTACCGGTAGAAATTGTACCAGAAACTGGTGTCGAACCTCCCTGGTCCGTACCACTAGCTTCCTGCAGGTTTCGCTCAGTAATCAGTGCCTGGTTTACAAAATCATGTAATGTAGTAAACTTGAAAATGTTAAATAGTGCTCGATTATCATATCAAAGACCAACCACAAAGTTTTTAGCTCTCAACATCTCATCACCCACCAGATTGGGTGCAAAACGATGAAGATCGGTGAAGTAGGGAGAATAATCCATCACGGACATGATGCCCAGCTACAGATTCATGAACTCTCGAGCTTGATCTACCCACAACGTCACCAGGAATAAGATGTCATATAAGGCTGCGTGAAAATATTCCCACTCCATGTCCATGTGATGCTCTGTATGGGTGGTAACATCCCACCACCTCTTGGAGGAATCACGCAACATGTATGTAGCGAGCTTGACCCTCTGCCCAGGAGGCGTCCCATGATGAACGAAAATAGTCTCCAATGTATCAATCCATGACTCCGAACCCTATTGTCTGCCATCCCCTAAAAACATAGGCTGATGCTGCTGCTGGAATATATGATTTAGTTATTCCATGGATGTGGCAACCGGCGGTGCTCCTAGGAAGGTCTGCATGAACCACATGAAGCCTTCACAGAACATCGCATCTGTGCCTGTGTCTGGTATAACGGCTGGAACCACATCTAGAACTGCTGGAGGATCCACTAGTATCCCATGGCCTACCATCTTAGGGGTATAATCATTGGCTCCCTCTAGGCGAACAACCAGTGGTCGTCTCGGTGGCGTTACTCTACACGGTAAAACGCACTTCATAGATCAAGATTTATCAAAGACTGAAACTAGAATACCATGAATGGAAAAGGTGAATGAAGTCATTCATTATTTAAAAAACATGACTACACTATGTGTATAAATACTACATAGCGTGTTCTTACAAGCCACCCACATGGGTGTATACTCCAGCTTAAACTGGCCTTGTAACAACCCAAACACACGGCGTGTACTTGAATTTTCTTCCCCTGCCCGAGTCCCTCTACACGGTATACCCACACAACTCTCTATTAAACAAGAAAAAATGACTTGTACAACTTCTACACGGCATGTACTGAAAGAGCATCACCGACCCATGTTTTCCGTTACATTGCTGGGTACACGGTTGACACTACATAGCTTGTTACACCCACACACGGCATGTAAACCACCCCGTTTCGCAAGCCAAATTGCCTAAAACACACAACCTCTCACATGTCAAAACTACATGGTGTGTCCCTTAGGTAAACAACATGTTTAAGAAGAGGTGGTAACGACCTGTGTTTGTCAGTTACATGGTCAGATCCCCAGTTTATTCTGCACGGTGTGTAAGTCATTGAAACGGCATGTATACGGTCAGATTTCTCCACCCATGTTGTTAATTACACGGCGGACACGGGTTCAACACAACACGGCATGTATAACAACTACACGACGTGGGCCTTCAAGGTTTTACTATACCATGCTCCTACCTATATGGACTTTGACATGGGTAGAAACTACACGGCGTTTACATATGGTACAGGGCGTGTACTTAAATAAAATATCATTTCTTCCTGAACAAAAGGGTAAACGGCGTGTAATCATAATTACACAGTGCGCATTCTGGGTTTTTTCGAAAGCCTTAGAAACTACTCCAGAGCCCATAAAATCACTTAAACAAACACCTAAGTTACAAATTCTGATCATTGAGGGGCCATACTCCACACGAATCAATGCATGGCATCTTATACATGTTATAATAAAATAAACAGGCCAATGATCCAAACAATTCCTGTCAATGACGGCCCATAATCCTTAATAACCAAAGTTTTGAATTCATTCTCCAATACCTCACATAACCATACCCTATCAAATAGCAGGTATTTATAAAAGAAGCTATCACAACAGCATAATTTTCTAGACAACAACAATTACAACAACATGCAAATTTCTAATGCACCTACATGGCCTGGAAAGAATTCATGATATGTGATTTCAAGAATGTCCCTAAATGATGCATCAGATGGCATACCATCATCTCATCAGGTTGCAACTAAATAGAACCCATGTACAAAAATATAAATGGCAAACAACAAGTGCATCCCCAAATGGTGAAAATCAAATCAATTGTAAAATTAAAAAATTAAAAAAATTGCAACATGAGGTAAATTGGATTTTCCCATACACGGGTTACCTCCTCCTGGGCATAGCTTATTACCAAGTTCCTATTCCATCCTATATCTAAATATAGGATCCATACTGCTAGTTAGAGAAATAAACCCTATGATACCACTTTGTAATGTCCCAGATCTGTGTGCCACTCAATGGGTTCCTCGAACCCGATTGGTCAAATGACCTCATACGCATTTCCACAAACGCCAGAGGCTGCCAACAAGTAGCGAGGGCCCAGGTCTGATAGTGGGGAAACTGTGGCCCCATTTTTCAATGTGTAGCGCAGTATAAAAAAGAAATATATCATACAGTAGAGGAAACAGTAAACAATATACAACTGAAATGGACATCAGAAGTAAAAGGGAACCAGTAGTCATATATATATATAATGACGCAACATGTCAGCAATTCTATGAAAGAATCCAAAACAAGATACACTTCACAAAATTACAATACAACTCAAAATACAGGGTACAACCAAAACAGAACCAAAGCAGAGTAAACAGAATGCAGCAACATCGCAAGCCAAAGCTTGGTCCCATTCTCTCCTACACCTATGCTACAATCATGTACATGTATATGGATCCTTTACACTATTGACACTTGTAGCAATGTAATCTATTTTGGCCAAATACATGACCCAAATAGGGTGTGAGAAGTAAATCTCAATAGGCAGCCACTAAAGGCTTGTTCCCAACTGTCAGTGAAAATGTGCAATAGCAGTGTGAAAAACTAAAGGTAGTAAACTAGTAAGTACTCAAAAGAATATATAACTATTAGTTTAATTGAAATTTTAATTATTACTTATCACCTACAAGAATTTGCTTTAGCTTCGCAGGTATAATGTTGAAATTCAACACAGCGAATTATCTAAATAGACGTGTCCTAAGAAATACTATTCTTACCCTCAGGTAACAAAATCAAATACCCACAGGGGATTGCCCTTAGGCATAACAATCATTTCACTCAAGCATACGTGATATTTCCCTCATGCATAGAAACTACCGCCCACAAGCAATAATAAAGGCTACCCTCAGGATAACCACACACTTCCCATGGGCTAATAGAACACTGCCCTCAGGCTAATTGAAAACTGACCATTGGATAATGGAACACTACCCTCAGGCTAATAGAATGTTTCCCTCGGGCTAAAGGAACCAGGATGAGACAAATAATTAACCAGAAATTTATATAAACTTTTTCTCAATAAATTTCAATGCACAATATAATCATGGCATACCCTCGGTTATCCTGGCCAAATGGCTAAACAGAGGAACACACCCCCGGGGTGGTCCTGTATCCAAGCAGTGATCTCAAACAATAGTTTAAACTTACCATTAGATTATCTATATAATTCTAGATATCTTTTTAGCAAAGGAATCAACCATATGAAAACCCAACCATGGGCGCGTAGTGTAATAGTACACAATTTTAACACAACGGTTGAATGTAAACATCACAGAACCTACCTCGATCGCCCCTGATCAATATACGTGAATGACGTCTTACGAAATTCCCATGAATGACGTAGATCTGGGATAAAACCTCACACATTCAGCCTCAAATAATATTCCCTTGGGAAATAATTGGTAAGAACTATCATGGAGAAGGAAGGGCTTACCCGTGCGGTTCAATGGAGATCGATGACGTAGGAATCAGGTTATCGGTGTGCAGTCAGGAGATCCTCAATGGTCCGGATATCTCTCATGTGCTTCAAATGAACCCACTTCCTCCTCTCCAAAATTAAGAGGCTACTTCCAATTTTAAGCAAAAAAAAAACAGACTACACAGCGTGTAATATCATGTACACGACGTGTAATTTTCAATTATAAATTGTTCATTTTCCGACTTATTTGTACCGCGACACTATTCATCTATCGACATGAGTACATGGGGTGTATTCCTGATTATATTCCATTTATTGTCTCTCTGCTGACATGTACTTTTCACTACCTTACTATTCAACTATCGATAGATTACACGGCATGTAAATAATAAGTACATGTTGTGTAGTCAGCTTTTACACCCTTCATTGCTGACATGCCTACACGAATTGTGTACTCATCCCACATAGCAAAATTACTAGGCATGCAGAAAAGTACATGGCCTGTACCCACAAAATTTGGGATTTTCCCCATTTTCCTTATTTTCCGAAAAATACTTAAGGAAAGAGGAAAAGGAAAAACATGTACCTCAAGAACAAGAACCGTGTTCTTACAATAATGTTCACATTAAAATATAAAATATTGTTTTCATAATTCGATTAACAATTGAGGGATGTATTTTATTAAGTCATATTCTTATTTGTGGAAAATATATTAAATATATATGTATAATAAAATTTATAGGATATAAATAACTAATGGAATAATCAAAATGTGGAAATTTTATGTTAATTCACTCCATCACACTTATCAATTTTAAATCAAAGGTAAAAACATTTAACCTATGTTAAATAAAACTTTAAATGGAGAATATTTAAACACCTTCTAATTCATGTATAATTTGATAAATCATTCCTCCTATATAATCTTATTTCCATAATTTTATTCTAGTGACATAAATTCATTTAGACTCTTACTAGACATATGAACATGTAATAAAAAACATCTTAAAATGAATATCTATTAACACTAGGAATTTATAGAAGTATTCTCTTATTCTCAAGTGCATTTATTATTTCCATAAGTTTTATCATGTGCTGGCATCTACAGAAAATGTATTTACATGTTTGTTTGTCTGACGAGGGAATAACACGGGTCATTATGTGCCTATACATTGGGGGTTCAAGTTAATAAATAAGGTAAAATGGGAATATTAACAGTATAATGAACTATCTATATTATATAATTGTGAAACATAATGTAATTTTCCCCAATCAAACCCTTTGAATTACTTCTATATCCCATAACATCACTTCAATGGAGGTCCGCATATGAAGAGACTATAGTGAATGATTCTTAATTTATTTTCTATTTTTAAATACAATATTTATACATTTATTTATATTCATAAGTTGAAAAAATGGAACATTGTTTTAAATTATAAATTTAATTATAATCCCTGACATATAATGTCACCAAAAAATTATCTTCATCAGAAGTTATTTTTCCTCCCATTAAACACGTGAAACCACACGCCCCCATCTTTTTTATAAAATCATGAAAAAGTGATGATCATGAAATATGGTTTTATAACAAGGAAATAATGACTTCACAGGATCTTATAAAAGTTTTTATAAAAGGGAAGACCCAAATGAGTGTGATATTTCAAATAAGGCTTTTCAACGTACTACCTCAAACATTTTTTCACATCTCATGAACATGAATAGTTTAAAAAAGGAAGAATAATATGTTACAGACACTTTTCATGAATAAATAAAATATTAAAAAAGTTTGATAGAATCAAATGAAAAAATTATTACAATCCCCTCAGGTACATAATATTAACATTGGATAAAACTTATTCATATGATTTTAAAATTTTTATAATTTTCATTGAATTTTCAAATTAAAAAAAATGGTGAAAACACTTTTAAAAAATAATGTATATATTTTTCTTCCCAAATGATGATTTTTTTTTCTAATGATTCCAATGTATTTAAACTCTACTATCATATTAATTTATTCTCAAGAAATCCCGAAAACACTCCATAAATATAAAATTCTAAAAAACAATGATTTATAAAAAGTTATAAATCTTTACCCACACACATATATATTACTTCTAATGTTGATGATAAATTTAAAATGTAATAATATGAACAATATTTGAACAAAATAGTAATTTAACTATGGAAAAAGTTAGACATGAAAGGAGGATATTTCCAAACGAAAATCATAGAGATATAATCATGTATAATGGTTCTCATACATCCTATAATGCAATGAGAACATAAATAATCATTTTAATGAGACTATATAAAATGAAATTTTTAATTGTTAATATATCATAGTTTTACCTTGATGTGTGTGATTTGTTTATATTGTATCAAAATAAATATTGATAATTGTCATCTATATTCTAAAAGTGGATAGGGTCTCATTGACTTAAACAACAAAATTTTGGTGAAACAACATCTCAAAATATCTATATCTTTTTATGTTAACCAAATGGAGAGTGTTTCTAGTGCACCCCCATGGAAGTGAAGGGATACTTGTAATATCATAGAGAATGTATGATTTAAGGTTCATCTTCCTACATTATATATAAGGTTACAACATCCTCAATGTAAATTTTATCATAACAAGGGGATTATTATTTTTAGTTTAATCAGATATCATTTATTTTCAGTCAAAATTACCTATAATAAAATATCATCATTTGTATTAGTGTGACACACATACTTCAATTCCATATGTACCATAACAACCGTGGGGTTTTTAACTACTGTGTCTAGGGAAACCATCATAAGTTTTGTGTTTGTATTCAAAATAATGGTATAGTATGTAAATGAATCAAATTTAATTAAATTTAAAAATAATAAATTTATATTATAATTATCCCCATCATTATTATCATTAAGAATTATTATTTATTTATGAAAGTCCTCTAGATGCTTTTCCACATGGTTCTAATCATGTACAATGATCATTTCTACAAATACTTATTCATTGTTTTCTACCTTCTCACGTACATGTTATATAGCCTCTATATTTAATGTAGTTTATTTTAAATAAAGATTTATAGTTTTATGTATTTCAATAACATCATATAATTATATGTTAAATTTAGATATATCCCTTTCAATTATATTATCATTCAATTATTTGTCATCAATTAAGGCTTCTAAAAATCTATTTTTTTGTAAATGTAAAGCCTAATAATATTTTTTTTGGCCTATAATTCCTCTATGTAAAATATTTGGGACACCATTATATAGTCTTATGTTATACGGTATTACATTAATACAAATCTTAACATGTATTTTATAGTAAAGGTGTATTGTTAAACCAAATATCTTATATGAATCATTACACATATTGGGAAGATTACCTGTTTATCCCAATACAACAAAATCAAATAATCATAATCAAGGATTCGTTCCTAGCCATATGGTTGAAATGATTATCCATAACCATTTTATTTACTCTCTTATAAATCAATAAAATGATATTTTTGTTACGGATACCATATTTGGTTTGTTTTAGCTTATGGTTCTTTCTTCCTAGATTATAGTATCAATTTGTTCTAATTTACATATACTCTACCACATTTGATCTAAAATTTCTGTTAGCATGTTTATATATGCCTCTTGTTCATTACATTACACTTGTGATAATTTATTATAATTATATATATATATAATATTCAGAAATTTTTATCAAGGATAGATTCAGTTATATTGAAAATTAATTAAAAATAGTATAGTAGAAATGAAAGTTATATAAAGTTATAAGAATAGTCAATAAATCACTTCCCTCCAAGTAAAAAGTTCCAAAATTGATTTCTCAAAACCATATAAAAGAGATTTTTAGTAAATAAAATATTATTCCTAATAAATTCAACCACGTTTGATGATTATGTTTTTTTCTGGCGTGTTGAAATTACATTATAAAATTTCCATTTCACTATGTTTTCCTATTATTATCAATATTTTTCTAAAATAATAGAAATAGGGAAGTAGTTTTTTCCATGAAGAATAGTAAAAAAATAAAATAAGTGATCTGTTAGTGAACACTAGTGATGAAGCATATATGGTTTTACACCCCATCCTATCACCGCGTTCTATAGAGAATCTCACTGTTAATCTTACTCAATTTTAGAATTGAAAATAACGAATAACTCACACTTGAATAGTGTTAATTACTGAGTGACATGTACTCTAACATAGATTTATTGTTGTTCATGAATATAATGATAATTGGGATTTTCATATTGTTCACAAAGATGTCTAAAATACTTTGAATCCCATTGAATATGAAACTCTTAATCTGGAGAAGGGAATCACAATAATGATGACTATTATGTGCCATACTTCTCACCCCACATTACTATCCTAATCATTAAATTCCATCATAATTTTAATGAAATATTATTGAAAAATTATTAAAATCTCAATATAAGTCATTTATAGAGTTAATATTTTGAATTAGCATAGGATTACGACATATAATCCATCTAATCTAACTCATTTTATCTCTTGAATATGAAACAATGAAGCAAAAATTTTAATTAAAATAGAATAAATAGTAAGTAATTATAATAAATCAACCCTCATATATCAACCTATAATATTTTTTCTATATTTACTAGATAATAATAGAGAGAAATAAGTATTATAAATCACAATATTTAATAAATCAAGATATAAAATACATTAATAATCTATTAAGTTGGCCTCAGAGTTCATTTAAAATATTTAATAGTTGTGCTTTATTTCATAGGCTGATTATATGGTTGAAAATTTATTCATTTATTACTATGTATTGGTAATAATATATTAAATTGCTCATGATCTATATTAAATATCTCTTCTGAATCATTCTTTACTATGTCTTGGTAATAATATATTAACGAACGCTTTTCCTAATATAATTGGATAATTTTATTCTGAACAATAGAATTCATGGGTCTATATTAGGACCACTTGAATTCCCTTGGATGAATATAATGAATTTATAATATTATATTAAATAAAAATTAATTTTATTAAATTTGCTTTATTTTCAAGTGATGTTTTTTAATATGGGGTTTTACATGGTATATCTTAAAATATAAATAATATTTATATATATAACATTACAACCGACATCATGGTAATTATTTAATAAGTTTCCACAAATAAATAATTACTTTAATTGCATATAAAATGTTTATGAAATGCTTGAAAAAGAAGAAGAATAATAATTAAATTTATTATAGTTAAAATTATAAAGACTATTAAATGATCCAATAAGATATCTAAATCATTTTTTTGTTCTTATACTATCCATATTTGTCCAAGGGTAAAACTAACGATGATTTGAATCCACATTGATATAAATGGGAACTTTATTATATTTAAATTAATAGTAAGTCAGGGTGTTTACACAATAGGTTTTTTATTAGTATATTATTTAAAAGTAAATTTTTACAAAGGATAAATTTGATCATGAATAGTAAATGTAAATATAAAATAATTATAAACAGTATTTTAAATTATTTATAATTTTTATAGGCTCGATAATTACAATTAATTATGAATGATTATTGGAGCTGAAATTATTTTACTAATTGAAATCTCAAATAAATTATAATAAAAATTGTAAACTAAATATAGTTTTACTTAATAAATGACATCCAATTTTTTTTAGAAAAGATAGAAATTATAATGACATATTTTTATTATTATTTATGTAAGCAGGTTGGTTTTATATTTTTACAATTTATAATATTTAATATTATCAAAATTGACTTAAATGGTACATTAAAATAAATTAATTTTTAATAAATAATATAAAATTCCTTAAAATACCACGTTCTTCCAATGAAAATGGGTAATTTTAGATATATATTAAATTATCAAATTGGGTTTCGGAAATTTTATAGTAGATATATCAACCCTATATTTTAAAATGACAAGTAAACACGGTAAGAGTTAAATTACTTAACTAATGGTTAAATCTAAAAGATAATGTAACTTATGAAACCTAAAAATGTACACAAATAATCATTTAAAAGACATTAGACCCAGCACATATTATTCTCTTAATAACTTAATTTTATGATTTTTTAAACTGAAATCAATTACTAAGAAAATATTTGTTTCTGAATTTCATAAAGTGTCCTTCCCCTCTCTTATAAAAAGGGACATCTCATTCTCTTTTATTTACACCTATAAATTCATTTATATAGGAAAAAAACGAACTAAATCTATCTCAAAATCCTTAAATTCATCATATATTCCATAAATAGGGAATAAATACAACCTATTGTGTCCTTATGTTCAAATAAAAAGGAGATACCCGAAGAAGATATATCTGTTTTATCCACTATTTCAAAGTTCCTTTCTTTTTCTACTTCTTCATCCTATGTTCATTGCATAATAATAATAAATAAAGTATAATATATAATTTTATGTATTATTTTGATAATGGGAAAACCATATTCCTTATTTTATACAACCTATGGATAACAATATCACTATGCATGTGTTTGTAGGACTTACCTTCTCCATGTTGTGGTGTAATGTTTTATACAATTCTACTTAATTTGGATGGGTAAAATTATGAGTATAATAGATATAAGTAATTTATATAACATTATAATGATTTTTTTTTATTAATATATTTTCCAATTTTATACCATTTGACAGTAAAAGAATTTATACAATTTTTCGTGCGTACGTATGACCTACCGTCTCCATGATGCGGTGAGATTCAATCTCTATGTTAACCATTAAAGAATAATTATAAAATTTATATTATGAGTAAATATAATTTTTATGAATATAATATAATTATATAAATGAATAAAATATATCATATTCATAATAATAATGACTTACACGACAAAAAATGCATAATAAAACCCAACAGATAACACCCAAAACAATGATAACACTAAAATATTTTTAAAAAAACTATATAAGGGGATCATATATGAAATCATAAATATGTATTTGGTATTGGTATAATTTAATTACATGACTAAACCAATATATATGAGGATAACGCAAACTCTACTTTAGAAATGTACAATTTAATGGTTAATATCATAAAATAAATTTTATATGAAGGTGTTTGTACATTTAAATATTCTAGTAATTATTTATCATCCATGTATATGTTTTTTTAATATATTTCAAAATATAAAAAAAATCACATAAATTTTTTCAAATCATTTTCTTTTTATAAAATATTTTGACAGTTATCATTCCACCATTTTCCAAAGGAGGTACATTATGAACATTTGACAAATTATGGAAAGAATTTTTTGTAAACATATACAACACCAACAAGTATTTCCCAAAATTATGATTCAATAACACATTGAAGCAAACCTTATTTTCTTAAAAAGTTATTTTAGAAGTAAATTTTTTCTTTTATAATTGCATGTATTTTAAATGATTTCAAATTAAAAAATGGATATCTCTATGAAAATGTTATAAGGATTTTATTAGATTGTTTTCATCTATGTCAACATCCATTTATTTATATTATGATTACTTGATATTGATTAATTATGATAAAATCTTCCATGTTGTATTTAAATTTTATGATATATTTGACATTTTATGTAATATTTTTATACCATTCATGGTTTATGGTTAATGAGTTAATAATTTTCGTCTTATTTTTAATAATAATGTTAATGTTATGTTTCAACCATCTCATATAATGAATGAATTAGACATAGTAAGGGATGGTCATGCCCCGCTATAGCCCCTAAATGCATATATAGGTCTCATGAGACAAACTAGTTTGGGTTTTTACCTATTTATGTATGGTCTTTGAATAATGCCTTGGTAGTTTGGTATTGATGCTCATCATTATTAAGTACCTCATTATGAGATTAGTTATTAATATTACATGTGATTATTCGAAAAGAACAATATCCTGGTAAACATTTAAATTGAATTATATGATTTATTCATTCAATATTATGTTGATGATTATTTTTAAAAGAATTCTATTTCTATTTTATAAATTTATTTAAAATTTTATTCTTATTTATGATATCATTCTATGTATTGTTTACCGTTACTAAGAATCTGAGAACTAAAATTTCTTATGTACTATTTTTCCAGGACACCAATAATTTTATTTATGTTAGAGATATAGAGTCAATATAGAAGAATAATGGAGTTCTCAATGGATTATGTATGGTTTATTTTATGTTTTTTATTTTACTGTATGGTTTTTGTGTGTAATCAATATTCCAGGACCACTAAATTAATCCGCCATCTATGATTTTATTACTTATAATCACAATAATGTATTAGATTATTGTACAAGCTCTAGGCCGCTGGGTTTGGTGAATTACAGTTTGTATTATAGGAATGTTTGTACAATCCATAAAAAAATAGATTTAGATAAACCATGATTATGTGTCATTACCCTAATATAGGCATTAAGGGTATGTATAGAAGAACATCATAGTATTTATGTAAGATAAATATTTTTTGGGTATTCCTTGCAAATAAATCCATGTATGGATACTACATGTTGAAAGGATTCAGGCATAGATGAACCTAGGAGTAACAACTCTGACAAGATATTCCTGGCCTGACTCGGTGTAACCTAGTACGGGAAAACATACTTCAGTACACACCTAGTTTGACACTATTATGGGATACGAGTTTAATTTTTCAAATTCTATATTAAAAACATAATAAATTATTTTAAAGTGAATATACCAACAAAGAGTAAATTTTTATTATTTACAGGTTAGATATACCTATAATTTCTATTTATGTTGTGTGATTCACTAGTTTAATAAATATAAATTATGATTCATAATGTTATTATCTAATCTATTTATGTCATTGTTTATTAATAGTGAATAGTGTAAAATAGAAATAATATCAACACATGTAATCCCTGTAGGGATTTTCCTCTAATAAAATATAACGACGTTGGAGTTGGAGATGAAGATCATGCAAAACAAATTATAACTACATAGGGACATCTAAATCAGATTATGAATAATAATCATACCCATATAGAGCATCTTGATCCATGATGCATAAGATCAATGTTAGAAAACGTTTTGATGAAACTTACCCTAATAATAAATGAAACTAAATTTCATTTTATATTTGTGTAGTGGATAAGTTCCATATATACATTATTTCATGCATAGGGGAGTAATGGAATGGAAAATGTTTTCATGGTAATTTTTCATCAATCAGGACTTTATTGTCAATGATTTCCATTTATTTAAAAACAAGAGGAGTGTGAAGAAATATAAAATATATAATAGAGGGAGCTTAAACATGTTTTCTTAGAAAAACACTTTTATCATTAACAATGAGTTGATATAGAAAGGAAATTTATGAGTCTAAGGAAAAATGAGGATGAGATTGTGAAAAGTATAAGGAAAACATCATTTAGTTAGCAAGTCATTTTCCAGACTATATATTTCAACCACATAGTAACATTAATTGATTCTTTGATGGGGTAAAACCGTATAATTGAAAGGATTTGGTCTTCCAAAAATTCCCTTCTTATGATGATATAGACTTATATGATATCATCAAATAGTATGTGTTTTATATATTTTTTAACATTAAGGGTATACAAGAGAGGAGGAGAATAGTGGAGCAAGAAACTAATATAGAAAAATTGGGAATGAAGTATTTTCCCCATATGTGATAATTGATGGTGGAAACACCCCAATTCATGGATGAATGGATTGGGATTTTTTTACAATTGTGTAGAGGAATATCAGAAGGCTCATGATTGTAAGGGAAATAAAAAAGGTGTTAATGTGAAATGTTATAATTGTAAAGAGATTCGACATTATGAAAATGATTAACCAAGTAATCAAGTAAATATTTCTCGGAAGAAGAAAATACATTAAGTTAATTTTTATTTTTATATTAATATTGATGTGGGATAGTCAATGTACTTATGTTTTTGGATTCTTGAATTATGTTATTGAATTTTGGTTTTAATAATAATGTTATATATTAGGTTTGAACAACAGTACTTCTTCTTTTTTGACTTGGATACATGAATGTTTTCGTTATGGTTTTTAAAGTTATAAAATATTTGGTATGTTTCAATAAGAGCTACATTACTTCATTTGAAGAATATGATTATATGATTGATTTTAGAAATGCAGATAGCATTTTGTATAGTTAACATTAAGGAAGTTATTTTGATAAGTCTTAATGTTGGAATAGAGTATGTTGAAAATTGAATATTAATTTTTATGGTTAAAGTATGATTTAATTGATTTTTTTGGACATTATGATTTATCAAAAGTACCTAAGTTATTATAAAAATTCATTTTCAACATCTATTTCTAGTTTTAAGGTATGAAGTTAAAATTGGCCAAAGCACAAATATAGGTTGATATTGTTCTTATGACATGGAATTAAACCAATTAAGTGATTATTTGAATAGTAAAATATTCTTCAACTCTAGGGAAAGTATATTGAAACCGAAAATTATACCATTTTTATTTAACTGATGATTCAAAAATTCATTAGATCATAATCGATTTATATATTTTTTATTATTATCATTTCTCTGACCATGTTCTCTATCACTCTTTGTCAGAACGTGATGGTTAGATTTTTATTTCATGTCTATGTTTTTTGGGTATGTAACCTTCATATGTGTAGTATATTATAACCATAATACATACCTTACATAATTTTAAAATTAATGTCTCATTAATTTACTTTCAAATGTGGGATTCAACTAAAGTTATTTTCTAATGTCAATATAGTAGTATTTTACCCAGAGTTCAAATAGCGAGGATGCAATTTATTAGAAGGAAGAATGTAACACCCTATGACATTAAAATATTATCATTTCTTATTAAATTTCATTGTATTTATATATTTATTTTTACCTAACATCATGTTAATATTATGATGCAAAAAATGATCTGTTGTTTTGCATTACATGCATGGCCATGTTTTACCAAAAAATAATAGATTAATAAAATATTATTATTTAATATAATATATAACTTAGTAGTTATAATAGAATTTATTAATATTATTACTAACATTTTAAATATAATATATTCCATTTAATTTTAATAGAAATTTTATCTATTTTCTAGAAATGATATAATAACTAATTCAATATTTAGATCAAAGAATTATTTTTCAAAAAAATTAGTTCTTCTACCTTTTGATGGTGTACCCATTTTAAATCTATTTTGGAGGCCTTTTAGTATTATATTTGACAATATAAATTATTTTACCAAATAATAGTATCACAATTTACTTTGGTTTATTTTTTTTATTTTTATGATAAATTGCACATTTTGGTGAATAGTAAAAAAAACAATTCATTTTTATTGAAAGCTACATATTAATTATATTTTTTATGGTGATAAAAAATATATTTTGATGGTTTCAAATTAAAATAAGATTATATTTATATCATTTAACAAAATTTATGTCATTGTGTCCTTTTTATTATTGAAATTCCATATAAAAAAATGTAATATTTTGAATGTTTTACTTCAAAACCATGTTTTCTTATTTATCAATAAGATTAATTTTTTAATTAAGTTATACCAAATCTATTTTTTAAATTGAAAAAAATGGAGTCAATATTTTTAATGAGGAGGTTGAAATTATATAAAAATTTCCCTTTTATTTTTAAACATTATGAATAGAAACATTATTAATAAATTTTATTACCACAGTTATTGGAAAATCGGGTAATTAAATGAATATATGATGTTATTGAAATATAAAAATTATATAGAAATATTTTAAATATAATTTTTAGAGCGTATTACAAGAATGATAATCCGTGGTTATATTTTAGGAAATCATAGATCCACCTGGAAAAATTTAAATCATTTATAATATTATATTCAATATAAAGTCATTTTTGTAAATCTTGTATTTTTAATATGTAAAGTATATATATTGTGGGGTTTTATAAGGGATCATTTGAACTATAAAATGTGTATAGTAAAAAATTTATAACATATATCATTTTAATTTATTTATAATTTTTATGAAACAAATACCTACCTTAAACACATATTCAATGATAATCGAATTCTTGTGGATGTAGAATAAAAATAAATAAAATGATTATTTTTATAATCATAATGAATATTAAATAACTAAATAACATATATAATTCATTTTATTGTACCTGTCCCGACCATATTTTTTCAAGGGTCGAATAAATGACCATTTGGAGTCACTTGGATATGTATAAGACTCTTATAATATTTTATTTAAAAGGAAGTAAAGTTGTTCACAATATATATTTTAATAAGTATACTATTTTAAAATATTGTTTTATATAAGAAAAATTAGATCATAAATAGTATCTTGAATGAAAAATTGATTATCTACATCACAGTTACATTTTTTAGACAAAATAATTTCCATTAATGATTATAGTGTAGTGAAAAAGAAATAATTTTATTAATATAAATCTACAAAAAATAATAATAAAAATATTAAAATAATTATAATTATATAAATTTAGTTAAATCATAATTTTTTTGAAAACATAAGCATGTTAATTAAACATTTGAATTATTGGATCGAAGCTATCATTTTGGTAGTATATTTATTATATATTAAAATATTGAATAGTATCAAAATGGACATAAATGATATTATAAAATAAATAATATTTTATTATATGATATAAAACAAATAATATGATCAGGATCATCCAAAAAAATTGGAAAATTCTAAAGAGGTAATAAATTATCATACTGGGGGTTTATTTTATTTCATAGTAACTATATTATCACTGTAACATCTCGGGTAAATAAAGAACTTCAATTTTTTCATACATATTAATATTTGTGAATTAAATATTAATTCAACTTTAAAGCGGACTCTATGTTTGATGGAATACCTGATATACAACAATGAGTTTCTTTGAAATCATACATTGCACACTAATAATATAATATTATTATTTTAAATTTTAGTTAACACCTTACTGTTGTATTGGAAGGAATTAATAAAACTAACTAAAATATTATTACACATGTTTGTTGAATATTTTTACATTTATCCAATAAAATTTACAGTCTTAAAATAAGTAAAGATGTCGATTTTAAACATAAATACTCTAATAATCACTAAAAGGACGATTTGCCACCTTTTAATGGTGAACCCTCTATAAATATATTTTTTTTCACTTTTATATATTCAGTTTGAAAAAATAAATTTCTTCTTTATATTTGGGACATCAAAATATACTTTGGATAAATTTTTTTATTTTTCTGATAAATTACTTTTTTAATGAATAGTGAAAATACTTTATTTTAAATAAAAAGTTCCTTTTTATATAGTTTATTTATATGATTATATTATCTTATAAATTGGTTTTAAAGTAAAATTAAAATATATTTTACACGATTAATCTAATTTTTTTCATTGGAAGTAATTTCATTTTTAAATTGGATATATACAAGTTTCAATCTTTTAATAGTTATTATTTCTTAAAAACACGCTATTTGTTTTAACAACATGAATTGATTTTAAATTAATTTCTCCCATTTCTGTGCTTTAAATATGGAAAAATGTATTATATATTTGGATTCATTAGGTCCAAATTGTTTAAAAAGGTGTCCTTTTTTTAGACATTTTAAATATTTACTTTAGTAAATATTTTATTTACCATGATTAAAGGGTAAATATAGTAAATAAGGGTGAAATATAATATTTTAATAATATTAAATTACCCTAAAATGTGTCATAATCCAATTGGATGACAAATATCCAACCATGGAAATACTTTGGTCGAATTTGGGACCCCATGGAGCCACATGGGAGTAATAATGACACTTTCTATTAATTAATTTTAAGTAAAGACAAAAATGACATAAACAAATATATTTTAGTAAAGAAACTTTTTCATGTGGTTATATTAGTTTTTGTTTCGACTATAAATATTATTTGGAAAGATAAATATATTTCATACTACATGGAAGATATTTATAATATTTTGACATAATTTATATTAAATTATTTATGAGAAAATAATGATACAATATTTACCTCATTAATAAATGATTTAAACAAATATTATTATAAATATTCAAACAATATCCAAAACCAGTCCAATTTTTATTGGATTATTTTATTTCGACCATGAGTAATCTTAAAATTTATCTTAAAGATGAATTTACCTTTTGAAACTGATGATAAGTTTAAAATAAAATAATTTTTTCAAACATTCATAAAGAGCCATCCTCCCACTTATAAAATGCTCTCACTTATAACTCATTCCACACACTTCTTAAGCCTTTGTATCATGATAAATCCTCTCCAATAATATCCCAATATCCCTATATTCATCATATAATCCTTAACTTATGTATAAAACACTTCAAGAAAACATTTTGGTTCAAACCAAAGGTAGTTACTCGATTTAATGGCAATGTCTTCTCTTAAGTAATTTTTTTTATTTTACTTCTCCAACCCCCTAAAATATTTTCATTACTTTATTTTATAACAACGACAGTGTCCACAAAATAGTAGGATTTTTTTAGTATATGTATTTGAACTACTCCTATAGACACATTCCTCTAATGGGTAAAGAACATAATGTTTCTGTGGATGGAAAACTAACACCTCACAAAACGATGATTGTTCAATTAACTCCTACCACCTATCAGGGTGGCCATTATGATGAACTGTAAATATATATGATATATATTATGTTTAATTTTTCTTTATGCTTCTTTATTTTTCATTTATAACTTACCTTTATGGTTTCCATAATGGGTAAACATGATAATTTCATTTTAGGATGTGCGGAATACCGCCCCCTCAAAGTTACATGACTCGTTAATAACTTTTGTAGGATGAATAAATGATTTAGTTAATGATATTATATATAATATTATACTTCAATTATAGTAATCCTATGTATAATTTTGTTTTCATTCGATTAAATATTAAATAGATATGAATGTAGTGTTAATGCGTACATACGTCTTACCATCTCTATGAACGGTGCATTTCATTTCATATCTAAAAATGTTATGAACTAATATAAATACATGTATATACTGAATATATATGATATATATGATATCTACATCATTAATATCTTTCTAGAGATAAGGGATTATTGACCACGTGGACAAATTGTAATTATAACATGTTCATTTTTAACTCAAATTCCGAACATCGGCAAAATGTCCGATATGAAATCAAATAATTAAATAATTATTATTGCAAGGTAATAAGTGATATAATAGAAATAATAAACATTAAAAAGGTTACGAATAAAATAAAAATTAATTTTTTTATTCAGGATGAAAAAGGAACATATGAGTCATGTTGGGAACGAGGTAAGTGATTTCTTATCTCACTTTTAATTCCATGAGATTTCAATTGTTCACGACTTATTTATTTCATGTGCTGTATTTTGTAATTCCATTTGATATATATTATTATGATTATATTTATATTCATGGTATTTTGTGATTTATTTGGTGTTTGTTATCTTTTTCTCATATGACTCGATTGATTACAATGTGGTAAGGTTTTTTCATCTTGCATTTTATTCCCATGAGATTCATGCTATATTAGCCACTATTTATTTTTGTGTGGGGGATGTACTAGACATGATTTTATTCCTAGAGTAATATAATATAATTTATGGGTATTTACATATTAATTGTGTGATATTTCTTTTATGGGATGAATGTTTCAAAAGTTACCAAAACGGTAAGGGAACCTTTCACCCTCCTCTTTTTAAAAAGACTTCTTTTTGTTATGTGCTTTAATTTACATATTATTATGCTGGGATGTTTTCTTTTATATCCTTATTGATGTCAATTTAATGTCCAAGTGAAGATATATAATTTTCTCTCTCATCCACTTATTTTCTAAAATTTATAGTGACGTCGTTAAACTATCGAATTTCTATAACAAAACGTCTTATCCTAATTTAAATTGTTGGGTTAAACATCTACTTCTTGATTATGTCATTATATGAATATGTGTAGCTAAAATTTGATTTTTTTACACTTAAATCCACTTATATTGGGTGTATTTATATTTTTCACACCTAATTAAGTAATTTATTTTTCGATAATCTAAGGATACCTTCTTTATAAGGGATTTCGTCACAATTTACATTTCAATTGAGACTTCATTGTTGATATGCACCAAATAACTCTTATATGGTGTACATACTATCATTTGGCATATTATGTCATGAATACATTTATTCTAAGAATATTATTCTATTCTGATTAAATTTTATTCCTCAATTATTTTTATTCTAGGATATCTCATTTAATTAAAATATATTTAACTAAATATCATTTTAAATGTTATAAAGGTTTATTTTTCTAAATATTTCACATTATTTTCAATGTTTCAAAAATAGTTTTACAAATTTATTCAAATGGACATGAATGTTTTGAAATTTAAATTCTATTCAAAATCCTCAAAGTGGTATGGGACACTTTTAATCAAAAATATTTTATTTAATATTTTAAATGGTTTTAAAAATGGTTTGATAATATCTTTGATTTTGTCAATATTATGAAATGATATATTGTGATTGAAATGTGGAAATGTAATCATTCCATTATGTTTGTTTTTTGTGTTATGAATATGTTATGTATATTGTGCATTGTTTACATATATGGGTGGTTCTGTGATAAACCATGGGTTGGTGAGCCTGAGATATATCTTCAATGCATTGGGTAACATGACAGAAGTAAATGAAAATGTTTCTCCTAATATATTTAGGGAATATACTTTGATGGGTATTACAAATGTGACTCCCTATGTATCTGTGATCTCTACAATTTAAATATGTTTTCTATTCCATAAGTTACCTTTATTATTTTTGATTTCTATGTGTTGTCCATAAATCTTATTATTTCATAAGGTATTCTATGATTGAAAAGAATGGTTTCATTGTTTTGTCTTTATTAATGAGATAATATTTTATTACATTATTTTATATCCATTACTGAGCTTTTTATGCTCATCCCATGTTTTTGAAATTTTTTCCACATGATTTAAAGATGAATAAGGGTCATGGATGGGATCAAGGAAAAGTCATGATGTCTAAAACATGGAACAATACATGAATATTTATTTCAAGAGTTTTTATTTTATGAAAAAAATGGATGCTGAGTAGAGTTTTCTACATGTAATATTAATTTTGTTATTTTATGAACTAATTATCTTAAACATTAAACCTAAAAAAAGATCCCCAATGCGAATTACCAATTTAATTCCAGATTTTGTAAATTTTAAGGATGAGTCCTTATAGTTGGTATCTGAGGGAGGTTTTGACAACTTTAGGGATTAGGAGTTCTCAGTAAAATGGTTAATCCCTATGTCTATTATTCCAGTTAAATCCTTCTTTAATAAATTTTTGCAGATTAAGGAATGTATGTTACAAATGGAAGGAGGAAGATCTTAAACCAAATTCCTATCTCTTCCTGATTACATAATCGCAATATTTATTACAAAGTCATGTGCGGATGATTATGAAACTTTTTCTAACATACAACTCACATTCAAGGAATTGTTTGAGATATCAAACACCTCTACTATACACTGATATCATTGTGGTTTGTGGTTTGTATTTAATCAAATCATATTTTCACAATATTCATATATTTTATGAAAGGTAAATATTTTCTATGAATTTTCAAATATTTTACCTCATCACAAGATTTTGAAGCATATTATGATTTTAAAAAAGGTTCTAATGAAGAAGACCCTTTCTCAACCTATTTATATTATCATTTACAATATAGTATATCGACACATACTTATGGTATTTTAAAAAGGACCGTTACTTGAATGTTTCCACTCATATTCATTCTGATCATTTTATAGAAATCATGTTTTATCAGATGTTTTGAAATTATATGTCATACATTATTATTTTACAAAACTATTTTTCTGTGAACAACCATATGACCCATGTTGCACAAGGTGTAGTTGGATGATGAAATCAAACGATTTTAAAGATCTATAAATCATTTTTGCAATGCTTGGATCTTCTACCTATGTGAAAAAGATAAATATGAAACCAAGTGGACACCATGATCAGTGTATGATGTTTTTTATTCTGGGGATTGTTTCATTTTATCGTATGGTGGTAAAATAAAGAAAAGGACAATATGTATAAGACATCAAATATTAATATGTGGGGATCATAATTATTTGGGATGAAAATTATATGTGTTAGGAAACCATTGAGGTTAAAACATGTTAGGGGTTTTTTTTGAGTTTTATAAAAAGGACAACACACATAACATGTGACAACCCATCACGTTGGATAAGGCTGCTGGAATTGAACAGACAACCAAAGGGAGGCAAGGGTGTATCATTTACCACTGGCCTACATGGAGTCCTTGGTTATTATGACTAATTCATTTATGTTAATTTGATTTATGGATCATGAATAAGTTTATTTTGGGATGTTGTGTCTTATCAAATGGATATCCTTAGTATAGGTAAATGATTCGGTGATTAAGTTATAAAAGTTATTTTGAAAGACGTTCGATCTTTTGGGGGAACAATATATTCCTAATGAAAATAGAATAATTTGAGATTTCATTGGTTGAATAATAATTGAAATTTTATTTTTGGAAAAATTTATGATTTATTTTAGGAATATGGATATTTGGGTTATTTATGTAAATGACAAACCTATGATAGACAATATGTGATTAGGTTAATTTCAATTCATGATAAGACATTAAGAGTAATCGATGTTATTCAGTGATAAATGTTATGATTTACTATAGAAGACTATGGGATTAAATCTTTCTGAGATTTGGGTTTCAATCTTAGTTTTTATTATATTGAAGAATTATAAGGATAATTGTGTATGGAATGGTTTTTCATGAACATTGGGTACCTTTTGGTTTATAGGATTACATTTTTTTGGGGATTATATGATCTCGTACTAACCATTTTGGTTTTAGATGATATCTAAAGACAACGGAAATATATAGTTCTTCTTTTGTGGATTTAATGATTCTCTAGAATATGATTCTTGTTATTTTGATGTGACTAAGTCTTTTTCAATGCTCATTTCTTAGAGAAAAGATTAGTTTTTAGTAGAAAATTATTAAATGATGAAACTCTACTTGAAAATAAATATATTTCATTATGTTCTTATTCTATGTAGTAAATTAATTCCTCAAAATTATGAAAAAGATCGTAAAACATAAATGTTGTTGGATTACGTTTCCTACCGGGAAATCAAAGACCGTTTAACACATCATATGTTTGTAAATTTTTGGCTGTTAACATTCTCTTAATGTTGTTTTCTACCACTCTCCATCAAAACATGACCCTTTGTTCTCTCTTCCATATCTGTGATTTCCTAAATGGAATATGAATATGGGTTATCTCGGGGGGCCTTTCTTCTTATCTTTCATTATATTAAATTTATAGTTTCACTGACTCTTTAACGATGCAAGAATTTTAATTAAATTTCCAATCCCTGTTTCAAAATTGAGAGGATGTAATTCCCAAAAGGGATGAAGGATGTAACATCCTAGGTAAATAAATAACTAGAAAATTTTCATACTTATTTAAATTTTTGAATTAAATATTAATAAAACTTTAAATGGGACACTTTTTTCAATGGCGTACCTTATATGAAACAATGGGTTTCTTTAAAATCTTACATTACACAATAATTATATAATATTATTATTTTAAATGGAATTTAACGCCTTGCCATTGTATTGGAAGGAATGAATAGAACTAACTAAAATATTATTATATATGTTTTTTGAATATTTTTAAATTAATCCAATAATTGTTAGAGGCTTAATATAAGTAAAGAATCAAATTTTAAGCATAAATACTCTAATATCCACAAAAAGGTCGATTTAGCTCCTTTTAATGGACAACCCTATTTAAATATTTTTTTTGTCACTTTTATACATTATATTTGAAAAAAGAAAATTGTTCATTATATTCGGGACATAAATATTTATGTTGGGTAAATTTTTGGTATTTTTCTGATAAAGTTCTTTTTTTAATGAATAGTGAAAAATACTGTATTTTAATTCAAAAGTTCCTTTTAATCTAATTTATTTATATGGTTATATTATATTCCTAATTGGTTTTAAAGATAAATTATAATATATTTCTACCATTTAATCTAATATTAGTCTTTGGATGTAATTTTATTTTGAAATTGGACTTTAACAAGTGTCAATATTTCATTAGTTATTATTTTTTTAAAACACGCTATTTTTATTAATAGCAGAATTAAATTTTAAAATAATTTCTGCCAATTCTGTGATTTGAATTTGGAAAAATGGATTACATATTTGGATTCATTGGGATCAAAATGTGTAAATATTTAACTTTTATTTTGATACATTTTAATATTTACTTCAGTAAATATTTTATTTACCATGATTAAAGGGTAAATATAGTAAGTGAGGGTAAAATATAATATTATAATAATATTAAATTACCATAAAATGTGTCCTAATCCTATTGGATGATACATATACAACCATGGGTATACTTCGTTCGTAGTTGGGACCCCATGGATTGATATGGGAGTAATACTGACACATTATATTAATTAATTTAAAGTAAAGACAAAAATGACATAAACAAATATATTTTAGTAAATAAATTTTTACATGGGTTTATATAAGTTATATTTTCGACAATAAATATTTTTTGTAAAGATAAAAATATTTCCTACATCATCATATATTTTAATAATTATTGGATATCATATAAATTAGATTATTTATGACACAATAATGATACAATTTTTACCTCATTAATAAATGATTAAAGTGAATAAGATTATAAATATTAAAAAAATATCCAAAACCATTCCAATTCATATTGTATTATTTAATTTAGAACATGATTCATCTTTAAATTGATCTTAATGATTATTTTTCCTTTTGAAACCGAAGATGTGTTTAAAATAAAATAATTGTTTCAAACATTTCAAAAGAGGCCCTCATCTCCCTTAAAAAATATCTCACTTATATCACATTCCACACACTTCTTAAGACATTTCCTTGTGCAACCTCTACTAAAATAAGCTCCCAAGATCCTTCTTTGCATCCTAGCAGCCATACCACAGGCAGAAAATGTAACGCCCCGACCCCAGTTACCCAGATTTGGTGCATTAGTACATATCATTGGTATGATCACAAGAAAGATCAAGTCTCGAAAGACCGATTGGTTTAGTAGCCATAGAATAACTAGATACATTCATAAAGTTTAAATTACATCATAAAATAAAAACTACAATAATATAGTCTCCATAGTCCACACTATTATCCCCTCATATTATCCCCACAGATCATTCATAAAATACATCATCACATCCTGTGAAAAATAAGGCATAGAAAGGGTTGAGCTCAAATGCCCAGTAAGGATAACAATATAGAGGGAACTTTAATAAATAAGCATAAACATTTAAGGAAATATATAACTAAAACAAAAGCCTTTTAAACATTAACTTCAGCATAATATGGAAAAAATAAAATGAAACATTTCCATTTACTTATTCACATGGATATTCTCTAGTTGAATAATCAAATGCAATATCAATAACTACTTCCATAATGATGTAATTCATAATGCAAGACTATCATAACCACATATCTAGGGCCTCGTTCCAAGACTAAAAATAAGATTTTTTCAAGGCCTTGTGCCAAGACACTAGTTTGTCTCATGGGACCTACCGATGCATTGAGGAGCTATAGCGGGCTCCACCCATCACTTATTATGTCCAATGCATTCCTCATATGAACCGGTTTAAACATAACATTAACATTCATATTAAAACTAGCATATGAAATGTCAATACATTCCCCATAAAACATGAAAGGTATAAAAATAACTCATCCACAGTCAAACATATCACAAAACCTTCAATACAATATGGAATATTTGTATCATAATAAATAACCTTCAAATAAGCTTAAGATCCATCAAAGGAAGTTGACATAGATGAAATCAAAACTATTTGAGAGAAATATCTATTTTTTTGAAATAATTTAAAAGTAACATAATTATAAAATAAAACTTTTACTTTTAAAATGTTCTTATAATCTTTAAGGGAATCTTCGAAGATTTTATAACGACAGAAAATAGCCGCACCCGCTGTATAAGTAAAAAAAGACATTATTACCTTAATTCTGCCGAAAAGGTTAAAAAGAACATTGTTTGGAAGACGACGGATATATTCCTTTATAAACTTCTTATAAAAATTCAAACAAGGGTATAAATGACTTTAACCCATATTCTGTAAAATAGTGATATTGTTTTGAAACACATTTTTAAGAAACATGTATGTTAATGATAAAGAGGTCCATGTAGATAATTACTTATAAACAACCACAGATAATGAAGAGATTGTGAAATAAACCCTTAACTTGTACTTTTCCTTGGTTTAGGGTAGGTTATCCTCTTGTATAATTGTGAAACAATTGTTATTTAATTATACAAGAATCATAACCATTAATATGATATCATATATGATCTTTTAACATTGATTTGTTAATAATATCTTAGTATTATCGTTGTTTCATGTGTTAAATTACTCATTTTCTTTTATATATTTTGTTACATAAGACGTGGTTTTCATGGATAGGTTGTACCTTATTCATATCCAGAATTATATCAAGTCCTTAAAAATTATTTTTAATCAATAAATGAGAATTAGTCTTCAATGAATATGATGGGGAATGAATCTCATTGCGTTCGTGGAGACGGTAGTCCGTACGTACGCACAAGAGAAAATATCATTCTCTTG
The DNA here is from genome assembly GCA_963277665.1 of Viscum album. Taxonomy (NCBI): domain Eukaryota; kingdom Viridiplantae; phylum Streptophyta; class Magnoliopsida; order Santalales; family Viscaceae; genus Viscum; species Viscum album. The sequence continues at coordinate 1,250,629,235 of OY728157.1, read as the reverse complement.
ATATTAAAATAATATATAATTGGATGGTATATCATATATACTGAATAATTATCATGTAATATTTATTATTTATTTTAATTACACATCATTATTATACCCATCCAAATAATAATTTATTGAATAACAATTACACCAGGATGTGGAGACGGCAAGTCGTACGTACTCACGTATGGTGACATGTCATTCAAAGGATGGATAGAATACTAAAAATGGTTGTACCATATTTATAATAAAATGAAATTATATATAAGATACTTGAGTTATTATTTTTGAATGGGAATAACAAAGGAAGAAGAAGTTGACGATGAAAGGAACTTGAAAGAGGGTGGTGAAAACATCAGCTCTTCTTCGGGTTCTTCATTTTGATTTGATCAAAAGGGCTCCAAAGGATGTCTTAATGATTAACCTAAGGCCTATAGGTTTAAGTGAGGTAATTTTAGAGAGAATTTGGGCGGGGTTTTGCTGAGCTAAAAATATTTGAATGTGTGAATTAGTGAGAAGGTGGAGTGCCCTTTTATAAGAGGGGTGAGGGGAACCTTTAAAAAATATAGAAATATTATTTTATAATAAATTCATATTCGGTTTCTAAAGGCTCCAAAGTGGATTATTTAAATGTTAAGGTGGGGATGGGTCTAAAACTACTCAACCAAATGAATTTTGATAGGTTTGGGTCATTATATTAACCTTATCTTTTTGTTTTAAATCTTAGTTAATTAGTTTGACACTTACCATGTCACTTTTTATTTTTATATTATATAGTTAATACACTTACTATATATATCTATGCGACCCCCAAGTGGTCCATTAATGATACACCTATCATGAAACTAGTCCTTTGGCCAAAACATATATTTTTAGGAATAGAATATAAATTAATAATAAAATATTTGTTTTAAAAACTCTTTTATGTAGATTTTGACACTATTGGGTATTTTGTTTTTGATAATTTTATAACAGAATCATTACTTCGAAAAAAAATTTATACCCTATAATAATATGTCATATTTAACAATAAAATTATTGTAATTCATAAAAAGATTCAAATTAAATTTATTTTGATATTTATAATATCATTAATTTTAATATTTCAAAAATTAAGCAATTACAGCATCACCATTGTGTCATAAATAAATTAAATTATTTAATGTCTAAAATTTATAAATAAAATTCCATTATGTAGGAAATATTTTTTTATTTCTAATGAATATTTACAATAGAATTTACCTTATGTATAACCGAATATTAAAAATGTTTTAGTAAATAAATTTTCATTTTAACTCTTTTAACTCTTCTTTGAATTAAATAATAATAAATGTCCTAATATAATCCAAGTGGACCTAATTGATAATATTTTGTTCCTAAGGTTGGTTTTGGTCGATATAAACTTGTCCAATAAAATTACGACATGTGTTAGTGTAATATTAATATCATTTTTACCCTTAATTACCCTATTTACTTTTAACCGTGGTAATAAAAGTAAAAAGATACTATTCACCAAAAATTATTTTCATCTCATTGAACCACATTTTACTCCTTGATATTTACAGTGTCTCTCGAAATTTTTAATTTCTACTCACAGAAGAGGTAAAATTATGTTTTATGTGAATTTCCAAATTCTCCTAGCAGGTGGGTAAAGGACAGTGAAAAGTTCAATAAATGTTTTATATATCTAAAATTATTCTAAACTAACTCCAATGAATTACATTGAACTTATATAGGTATTATGTATCTATTTTGACATTAATTAAATTTAAATAAAATAAATATTTATTTAAATAAAAATTTGGTTTTAAACTATAACTTAGTGTTTTTTAACTATTCATCAAAAATTGAATGTTTTCATAAAAATACCAAAATTTTACCTTAGGAAAATTTCGATATTCTGAATCCATAAATGAAGTCCATTTTGAATGATAAAATTTATAACATTTCAAAAAGTGGGTATTACTATTCATAACAGCTAGTTTGATTGGTTGTGGTGTGTGTGTGAGAACTCGAAGTTGCGTACAACACACGTTACTGTATTATTCAATGGGAAGCGTACCGTGGAAGTGTGGGGTGTTACATTCTACCCTCCTACAAATAATTTCTTCTTCGAAATTTTTAGAATAATACCACATGAAAAGACCCGGGTGGTTCTTCATCATATGTTCCTCGGGTTCCCACGTTGCCTCTTCCATCATATGGTTTCACCACTAAACATTTACCAGATGAGTCGTCTGGTTTTTCAGTACTTGTTCCCTCGTATCACGAATCCTGATGGGTTCTTCGCAATAATACAGATCAGGTTCTATTTCTAATTCCTCATAAGTGAGTACATGTGTTGGTCCAGGCATGTATTTCCTCAACAGTGATACATGGAACACATTGTCATCTTTGGAGAGACTTGGAGGCATTGCCAAAATGTAAGCTATAGACCCAATTCGTTCTAGAATTTCGAAAGGACCGATGTACATAGGACTCAATTTACCATCCTTTCCAAAACGTATAACTCCCTTCCATGGAGATACCTTCAATAAAACATGATCTCCCACCTGAAATTCCAAATCCTTTATTCGGTTGTCAGCATAGATCTTCTACCTATATTGATCTTCTTTGAAGTGATTTTGGAGTACCTTCACCTTTTCCATCGTTTCCTCCACCAGTTCTGGGCCTACAAGTTTTCTTTCACTAATGTCATCCCAACAGGTTGGGGTGCGACATCTCTTTCTGTATTACTCTGCAAATGGTGCCATTTGAATACTGGAATGGAAGCTATTGTTATAGGAAAATTATACTATAGGTAAATATTGATCCCACATACCCTGAAAGTCAAGTGAGCAAGATCTCAACTTTTTTTATAAGGTTTGAATAGTTCGTTCTTATTGTCCATCTGTTTGAGGGTGGTAGGCAGTGCTCAAACAAAGTTCAGTATCCAGGGCTTTCGGCGGACTCTTCCAGAATCATGAAGTAAAACGGGGATCATGATCACAAACAATTGACAGGGGTATTCCATGAAGTCCCACAACTTCTTTAATATATAGCCGTGCTAGACGTTCAAGTGGTAAATCTTCCCTTATAGCAAGAAAATGTGTTTCCTTGGTAAGATGATCAATAATGACTCAAATTGCATTGTTCCATCAAGGAGTCTTTGGTAGTACAATGAAAAAGTCCATCTTAATATTGTCACATTTCCACTCCGGTATGGGAAGAGGTTTCATGACTCATCCAGGTTATTGCCTTCCAACTTTCACTTGTTGAAAAACCATACATCTTGAAACAAAATCAGCAATCTCCATCTTCATGTTAACAGACAAAAAATGTTTCTTCAAGTCTCAATACATTTTTGTGCTCCAAAGGTGTATTGAGAAATTGGAAATATGAGCATCATCCAACAATTCCCTTTTTTGATCAAGTATATTGGGAACACAATGTCTCTTCCAAAATTTCAAAATTCCATCTTCATCCCCAAGGTCATTCAATCTCCCATCATTAACAGCTTTAATATTAGTTTGAAACACTTCGTCACCAGTCTGAGAACTCTATATCCATTCTATTAATGATTGTTTGGCAACCATTTGATAAAGTATCGATGTTTCACCTTCCATGGTAATTCCCATATCAATATTCACTAGATCCATGAAAATAGGATCCCTTTCAATTCTCATCATGTTCAAAACTCCATGATCATTTCTTCTCAAAGCATATGCCACCTTATTTGCCTTCCCCGGGTGGTAATGTATCGTGTAATCATTATCCTTGAGTAGTTCAAGCCATCTTCATTGCGTCGTGTTGAGTTATTTTTGTGAGAAAATATACTTCAAACTCTTGTGATCAGTATAAATATCACATTTTTTACCATTGAGGCAGTGCCTCCATATCTTCAAAGAAAAGGTCATAGCTACTAACTCGAGATCATGAGTAGGATAGTTTTTCTCATGAATTTTCAACTGTCATGATGCATAGGCAATAACCAATTCATTCTGCATAAGTACACAACCAATTTCATTCATTAATGCATCACTATAAATAACGAACCCATCATTCCCCGATGGAAGAGTCAATATAGGATGATTGACTAGTCTTCTCTTCAGTTCATCGAAACACTCTTCACATTCTTTTGCCCAAACAAATTTAACCCCTTTACGTGCGAGCTTTGTTAATGGGTTAACCAACCGGGAAAAATTCTAGATGAAATGCTGATAATAACCTTCTAATCCAACAAAACTGTGTAATTCAGTTATACTCATCGGTGTAGGCAATTCATGGATTTTCTTGGACATAGAATGATCAACAGAGATTCCATATTTAGAGAAAATATGGCCAATTAAAGAAATCTCTTGATTCCAGAATTCTCACTTTCTAAACATCCCATATAATTCAGTCTTCTCAGAGACTTCGGGATAATGCGCAAATTATTTTCATGATCATTGTAGCTTTTGGATTATATCAAGGTATCGTCAATAAATACCACCACAAATTCATCTAGATATTCCTTGAAAACTCTATTCATTAGATCCATGAATCTAGAGGGTGCATTAGTCATCCCAAAAGGCATTACTGTAACTCGTAATGCCCGTAACTGGTACAAAATGTTGTCTGCAGAATGTCTTCCTTCTTCACACATAACTGATGGTATCCAGACCGAAGTTTAATATTTTAAAAGTATTTAGATTTATGCAGTTGGTCATAGAAATCCTCAATGCATTGTAGGGGATAATTTTTCTTTATTGTTATAGGATTGATCTCCCTGTAGTTGATACATAACCTCATAGATCGATCTTTCTTTTAAAAAAAAGAACAGGGGATCCCCATGGACAAACACTAGGGAGAATAAATCCTTTATTACTCAATTCCTCTAGTAGTTTCTTTAGTTCAACTAATTACACAGTGGTCATTCTATAAGGGGTATTCGATATAGGCCTAGATACAGGAATTAAATCAATGGAAAAATCAACTTCTCATTCTGGAGGATGTCCGGGTAAATCTTTCGGAAACACATCTACAATTCTTTCACAATAGGAACATCCTCTATTTGAACATTACATTCCTCACACCCAATCATTTCATTATCTACCTCCCCAATAATTGAATTTAGTTGAGCTACTGGGGGTTTATCTAGAAAAGAATTAGGTGGTGACTATTCTTCTCTAAAGATAAGGTGTTCCTTTTCATCATCATAAAAAATCATAACTTCCTTCATCTTACAATTAATCTTCGCATCATGGTCATAAATCCAATCCACACCGAGGATTATATCAAACTCAATCATAGGTATGACGATGATATCAGCGGATAAAGAACATTTATGTGCTCTAATGGGGACTGATTCACAAAACATTGTTCCAATGATACTTCCCTTAGGAGTCTTAACTGACAACTCCCTTGTTAAATCAAATTGGAAATATATAATTTTCATAGAAAACTGGGAAGATATGAAACAATGTGATGATCCAGAATCAAATAATGCATTTTCTAAACTTGTGGAAACCATTAAATTACATACCACCACGTCTTTCGGAGCTTCTACCTCTGCAGTAGTGATAACATAAGCTTTGCCATGATCCCTTTGCCTTTTCTGAGGTAAGTTCCTCTGACTCTGAGGACATTCATTTACATAATGTCCCATCTCCCTGCAATTGTAGCATTGGACATCGGTAGAATCCTTCTTCCCCTTGAAATCACGAGCATGATGGCCTTTTTCACCACACTTATAACAGGCTCCCATTCATTTTAAGCTAGTACATGGGTATTTATTCCCACATTTACCACAGGATGGATATTCAACCTTTCCCTTCTTCCACTTATTTCCTTTCCCAGATTGACCAATAGATCTCTTCTTCTCTTTCTTTTCTTTAATGTCATAAGACTTAGAGAATTACTTTTCTATCCTGATAGCACATGAGACAATGTCTTCGTACGATGAGAATGATTGTGAGACTAATTCTCAATGGAGAAACAGTTTTAACCCATCAAAGAAACGATCAATCTTACTTCTTGGGTTACATATACAATCTCCAGCATACATTTCTACCCTTGTAAAGTTAGCATCATACTTTTAGACATTCTCATCCTCCTTTTGTCTCAGACTTAGAAATTGCCTTTCCATATCTCCTCGATGGTCACGGGGAAAGTATTTTTCTAAGAACAAATCTTTTAACTCCCTCCATTCCATATTTTATACTTCATCAACTTCCTTTCTATTTTGAATCAATGACCACCATTGATCAGCATCTCCTGTGATGCAGTAAACTGCCATGATAACTTTTTCCCTTTCACTAATCCCCAAATCCTGAAATATTTTCTCTAGAGAACTTATCCATTGATCAGCTACTAATGGATTTGTACTCCCATTTAATGTTGGTGGATATTGCCTCATGAAGTGATCTAACATTGATCCTCCATGTTGTGGATCAGGGTGCTCCATATGGGTAAGGTTATTATACATAACCTGAGTGAGTTGTCCCAGTATTGTGATTAGTTGATCAGCACCAATTGCATCACCATCTCCACTATAATTATCTTGAGAAGGAGGGAAATCCCTACATGGAGTGCGTGCATTGATACGGTTTCCATTTCATCCACTAGGCACCATTTCTAAACAATGGGATTAACTAGATCAGTTTATGAATCAAAATACATAATTCCATACTTATAAAACACTTAACATAAATTGAACTATTTATGGTTATAATCCATAATCATAAAAATGTTTTCTTTGAGGAAGTATATACCCATATACCCTTCATAATTATTGTAATGAAAATGAGAGTTATCCTAAGAATATCCCTCGGGAGTGTCATAACCAAGAGCACAGCAAGCCCTGTTGTCGTGCTCCAGTTCCCGTTCGAGTCTAGCTCAAAGCGGTGTTTTCAGGTTTTACCCCTAGGTACATCTGTGCCAGAGCCACCTCTACCTGCTCGTATCCAGACAGGGATGTAATGCTTGGAAAATACACAAAATCTATACAACACCTAAATTCTAGGAAGTTCTTCTATACTAATCCACATAGACCTTCTTAGATATATGTGTTCTAATCAGAGTTTATCTAAATCTAGCTTCCAAGGTTTTTACTAAACTTACTTTGATAACAACTGTAACGCCCCGACTCCAGTTACCCATTGTCAGTGCATTAGTACATATCATTGGCATGATCAAAAGAAAGATCGAGTCTCGAAAGGCCGATTGGTTTAGTAGCCATGGAATAACTAGATACATTCATAAAGTATACATTACATCATAAAATGAAAACTACAACAATATAGTCTCCATTATCCACACTCTTATTCCCTCATACAATCCATGCAGGTCATTCATAAAATACTTCTTCACATCCTGGGAAAAATAAGACATAGAAAGGGGTGAGCTCAAATGCCCAGTAAGGATAAAAATATAGCGGAAACTTTAATAAATAAGCATAAACATTTAAGGAAATATATAACTAAAACAAAAGCCTTTTTAACTTGAACTTCACCATAATATGGAAAAAATAACATGAAATAATGCAATTTACTTATTCACATGGATATTCTACTAGTCAAATAATCACATGCAATATCAATAACTACTTCCATAATGATGGAATGCATCATGCCAGACTATCATAACTTCATAGCCAACGCCTCGTGCCAAGAGTACAAATAAGACTTTGTCAAGGCCTTGTTCCAAGACACTAGTTTGTCTCATGAGACCTACCGATTCATCGAGGAGCTATAGCGGGCTCCAACCATCACTTATTAAGTCCAATGCATTCCTCATATGATCAGGTTTAAACATAACATAAAAATTCATATTAAAACTATCATACGAAATGTCAATAATTTCTCCATAAACCATGAATGGTATAAAAATAAAACATCCACAGTAAAACATATCACAAAAACTTCAATACAATATGGAATATTTGTATCATAATAAATTAACATTAAATAATCTTAAAATCCATCAAATTATTTTGACATAGATGAAATCAAAACTATATGGGAGAAATATCACTTTTTTTGGAATCATTTAAAGGTCACATAATTATAAAATAAAAACTTTACATTGGAAATATTCTTAGAATCTTTTAAGGGAATATTCGAAGATTTTATAATGGCGGAAAATAGTCGCATTAAACGTATAAGTTAAAAAACATTCTTACCTTAATTCTGTTGAAAAGGTTAAAAAGGACCTTGTTTGGAAAAGGGCGGAATTATTCCTTTATAAACTTCATATAAAAAGTCAAAAAAGGTTTTAAATGAATTTAACCCATATTATGTAAAATTGTAATAATGTTTTGAAACACATTTTTAAGAAACATGGATGTCGATTATAAATAGGTCGTAGTAGATAATTACATATAAACAACCTTGGATAATGATGAGATTGTGAAATAAAGCCTTACCTTGTACTTTTCCTCAGTTGAGGGTAGGTTAACATCCTGTATAATGGTGAAATAATTTTTATTAAATTATACAAGAATCATGTACATTAATGTGATATCATATATGGTCTTCTGACATTGATTTGTTAAGAATATCTTAGTATTACCGTTGTTTTGGGTGTTAACTTACTCATTTTCTTTTATATGTTTTGTTATGTAAGCTGTGTTTGTCATGGATAGGTTGTATCTTATTTATATAAATAATGATATAAAGTCCTTAAATGTTATTTTTAATCATTAAATGAGAATCATTCTTCAAAGGATACGATGGGGAATGAATCTCATTGTATTCGTGGAGACGGGTGTCCGTACGTACGCACGAGCGACAATATCATTCTTTTGTTATTAAAATAATTTATAATTGGATGTTATATCATATATAAAGAATAATTATAATGTTATATTTATTATTTTCAGGAATTAAAAATCATTATTATACCCATCCAAATAATAATTTATTGAATAACAATTACACCATGACGTGGAGACGGTAAGTCGTACGTACGCACGTATAGTGACATGTCATTCAGAGGATGGATAGAATACTGAATATGGTTGTAACATATTTATAATAACATAAAATTATATATAATATACTAGAGTTATTATTTTAGAATGGGAATAACAAGGAAAGAAGAAGTTGAAAAGAAAGGAACTTGATAGAAGGTGGTGAAAACATTACCTCTTCTTCGGGCTCTTTCTTTTGATTTGATCAAAAGGGATCCTTACTATGAATTTATGATCAAACTAAGGCCTCTAGGTTGGTGTTATGGAAGTTGAGAGAGTCTTTTTCAGGGTTTGTCTGAGCCAAAAGTATTTGAATTTGTGAATTTGTGATAAGGGGGAGTGCCCTTTTATATGAGGGGTTAGGGGCACCTTTGGAAAAGCTAGAAATATTATTTTATAATAAATTAATATTCGGTTTATAATGGATCCAAAGTGTATTATTTAAATTTTAATGTGGGTATGGGTTGGAAAACACTCAACCAATAGAATTTAGACAGGTTTGGGTCATTATATTAACCTTATCATTTAGTTTTAACTCTTGGTTAATTAGATTGACACTTACCATGTCACATTTTATTTTTATAATATAGAGTTAATAAACAAACTATATACATCCAAAAGACCCCCAAGTGGTCCATTAATGATTCACCTATAATGATAAAAGTCCTTTGGCCAATATTTAGATTTTTAGGAATAGAATATAAATTAATAATATAATATTTTTTTTAAATACTCTTTTATGTCAATTTTGACACTATTGGGTATTTTATTATTGATAATTTCATAACAGAATTTTTACTTCTAAAAAATTTATATATCCAATACTAATATGTCATATTGACCAATAAAATATGTTTAATTCATAAAAAGTCTCAAATTACATTTATTTTGATATTTATAATATCAATAATTTTATTATTTCATTAATTAGGTAATTACTGCATCACCATTGTGTCATAAATAAATTAAAGTACTTAATGTCTAAAAATTATAAATAAAATATAATTTTGTAGGAAATAGTTTTATATTTTTAATGAATATTTATAATCGAATTTATCTTATGTATAACACTATATTAAAAATGTTTTAGTAAATAAACATTCATTTTAACTCTTTTAACTCTTCTTTGAATTAAATAATAATAAATGTCGTAATCTAATCCAAGTGGACCTAAATGATAATATTTTATTCCTAATGTTGTTTTTGGTCTAGATAAACTTGTAGAATAAAATTAGGAAATGTGTTAGGGTAATATTAATATCATTTTTACCCTTAATTACCCTATTTACTTTTAACCGTTGTAAATAAGAGTAAAAAGATACTATTCACCAAAAATTATTTAATCTCATTGAACCACATTTTACTCTTTGATATTAACTGTGTCTCTCAAGGTTTCAAAATTCCACTCACAGAAGCGGTAAAATTATGTTTTATGTGAATTTCTAAATTATCCTAAGAGGTGGGTAAAAGACGGTGAAAAGCTCAATAAAATTTTTATATATCTAAAATTATTTTAAACTAACTCCAATGAATTACATTAAACTTATATAGGTATTATGTATCTATTTTGACCTTAATTAAATTTCAATAAAATAAATAATAATTTAAATAATAATTCGGTTTGAAACCATAACTAAGTGTTTTTTCACTATTCATCAAAAATTGAAAGTGTTTAGAAAAATAACAAAATTTCACCCGAGGCTAATTTTGATATTCCGAATCCAAAAATGAAGTCCATTTTGAATGATAAAATTTTTAAAATTTAAAAAAGTGGGTATAAATATTCATAATGGGTATTTTGATTGGTTTTGGTGTGTGTGTTAGAACTCAAAGTTGCGTACAACACACGATACTGTATTTTTCAAAGGGAAGCGTACCATGGAAGCTTGGGGTGTTACAGAAAACACATCAAGAACACCTTTTGGTTCATACCAAAAGGAGGTACCCGAATTAAAGGTATCATTTTCTCTTATGTTTTTTTTGTTTTATTTTACTTCTCCTTACCCCTAATTGATTTTTAGTACGTTATTTTATAACAACACCCGTATCCTCAATATAATATGATGTATGTATTAGAATTATTCGAATACAATTACACACACCTCCATCTATTGGGTAAAGAACATAATGTTTATGTGGATGGCAAACTAACGCCTCACGAAATGATGATTATTCAATTCACTCCTACTGCCTCTCATGGTGGCCATTATGATGGAACTATATTTTTATATGATATATATTATGTTTATATTTTCATTATTTTTCTGTATTTATAATTTATATAATAACTTTGTTGTTCCATAATGGGTGAACTGGATAATTTCATTTTATATAGTGTGGACTACCGCCCCCTCAAAATTACATGGCTCATTAATTCCTTCTGTGAGATGCAAAATGGATGGAGTTAAGGATATTATATATTATAATATACTGTAATTATAATATACCTATGTATCATTATGTTTTAACTCCATTAAATGTTAAATAGAAATGAAAGTAGTGTTCATACATACGTACGGCTGAACATCTCTAGGAATGGTGCATTTTATTTCTTCTCTCAAAATGATATGTACTAATATAAATACATGTTTATAATATATATATATATGATATATATGATATATACATCATTAATAACATTCTACAGATAATAAAGTATTGACCACATCGACAAATTGTAATTATAACAAGTTCACTTTTAACTCAAATTCAGAACATCGAAAAAATGTCTGATATGAACTCAAATAATTAACTAACTGTTATTGAAAGGTAATAAGTGATATAATAGTAATAATAAACATTAAAAATTTTATTAATCAAGTATAAATAATCTTAAGTTTATTATTCCTGTTGAATAAGGAACATATGAGTCAAGTTCGCCACAGGGTATGTGATTTCTTATCTCACTTTTAATTCCGTGATATTTCCATTGTTCACCACTTATTTATTCCATGTTCTGTATTTTTTACTTCCATTTGAAATATATTATCATCGTTATATTTATATTAATGGTATTTTTTGAATTATTTGGTGGTTCTTAACTTTTTCCCATACGGCTCGATTGATTACAACGTGGTAAGATATTTTAATCTCAGTTTTTATTCCCATTACATTCATAATATATTAGCCACTATATACTTTTTTGTGGTGGATGTACTAACCATGATTTTATTACTTGTGTAATATATATTAATTTATGGTTATTTACATATTAATTGTGTGATCTTTCTTTCATGGTGTGTATGTTTCATAAATTACCAAATCGGTAAGGGAACCTTTCACCGACCTCATTTAAAAAAGACTTCTTTTGGTTATGTATTTTAATTTACATCTTATTATGTTCAGATCGGTTCTTATATATCACTATTGATGTTAATTTTATTTCCAAGTGATGGGATATTATTCTCTCTCCCGTCAACTAATATTCTATATTTTAATGTGACGCCATTAAACTATCAAATTTCTATAAGAAAACTTCTTAACTTAATTTCTATTTTTGGGTTAAACAACAACTTCTTGATTATGTCATTATATGAATATGAGTGAATAAAATCCAATTGTTTTACACTTAATATCCTCTTATATTTGGTTTATTTAAATTTTTCACACGTAATTATGTAATTTATTTATCTTTGATCTAAATATACATTTTTTATAAGGGATTACGTCTCAATTTACATTTCCATTGAGACTTCATTGTTGATATGCACCAATTCAGTCTTATATGGTGTATATATTGTACTTTGAAATATTATATAATGAATACATTTCTTCTCATGATATTATTATTTTTTGATTAAATTTTATTCCTCAATTATTTTTATTCTAGGATCTCTCCTTTTGTTAAAAAATATTTAACTATAATATTGTTTTTAATTTTTTAAGGTTTTATTCATCTAAATGATTTTAATTAACGTCCATGTTTTATGAATGGTTTTAAAGAATTATTCAAATGGAAATTAATGTTTTGAAATTTAAAATTCATTAAAATGCTTCATATTGGTATGGGGCAGTTTGATTCAAAAATCTCTTTACTTAATATTTTAAATCATTTTGAAAATGGTGTGATAAAAACATTGATTTTGTCCATATTTTGAAATGATATAATATGATCACAATGTAAAAATGTTGTCATTACATAATGTTTGTTTTATGGGTTGTGAATATGTTATGTATATTGTGTATTGTTTACGTATACGGGTGGTTCTGTGATAAACCTAGAATGGGTGAGCCCAAGATAGCTCTCTAATGCATTGGGTAACGTGGCAGAGGAAAACATTAATGTTTCTCCTAAGAGATTTAGGGAATACACATCGACCGGTCTTCCAAATGTGACACCCTCTATAGCTATCATAGATACAATTTAGGTATGTTATTTATGTTGTAAGTTAACATTATGATTTATGATTTCTATGTGTTTTTAATAAATCTTATGATTTCCTGAGGTATGTTATGATTGAAAAGTATGGTTTCATTGTTTTGTATTTATTGATGGGATGATGTTTTAATTCATTATTATATATCCATTACTAAGATTTTTATGCTCATCCCATGTTTTTGAAATGTTCTCCACTAGATTTAAAGATGAATAAGGGTATTGGATGGGATCAAGGAAAATTCATGTTGTCTAAATCATGTAAGTAGACATGACTCTTTTTTTTGAAGAGTTTTTTTATGATAAAAATGGATACTAAATAGAATTGTCTACATGTAATATTTATGTTGTTATGTTATGACCAAATTATATAAAAATCTAAACCTGATAAGATCGTCAATGTGAATTATCCATTTAAATCAAAATTATGTAATGTTTAATTTTGTTTTCTTATAATTACTATGTTACAAAAAGAAATGTAAATGTGTTAAGAGTTAAACTGTTTAACTAATGGTTAAATATAAAAGATATCATTAATTTTTTTGACATATACATGTAAAAAATAATTTATTGAGAATAATTATACCCATACTCACCTTATCCAAGAAATAAATCAGTTTGGAGCTTTTTTAGAACTAAATACAATTTATAATAAAGTAATTATTTTCGTATTTATTATTGTGCCCCTCCCCTCTCTTATAAAAGGGAGTATCTCCTTATACTTTATTCACAAAAATAAATTCATTTGTGTCAACCAAAACAGAGATACATATCCTCCAACCATCCCCAAATTCATCTGATTGGCCATACACTGGGTATAAATACAATATATGGAGTCTTTTTGTGAAATTGAAAGAAGATACATGATGAATAGGTTGTCGTTTTATCAACTCATTCAATGATCTTTTCTCCTTATACTTCCATATCATACGATGTTTCCCTAATATAGAAATAAATCTAGTATCATCTATATTATGATATATTATTATGATTATGGGACAATATATTCATCCTTTTACCCATCATATGGATAACAATATAACCATTTGTGTGTATGCACGACTTAACGTCTCCGCGACGTGGTGTAATTTGATATTCAACACTACATTATTTGGATGTGTATAATAATTAGTATAATGGATATAAATAAGGAATATAACTTGATAATGAATCTTTATAATTAATATACCATCCAATTTCATACTATTTAACAATCAAGGGAATGATATTGTTGCTCATGTGTACGTACGACCTACCATCTGCCAACATGATGAGATTCATTCTCCATTTTAACCATTCAAGAATGATTATAAAATAAATATACCGAGTCAATATAATTTTGATGAACATAATTTCATTCTGGATATAAATAAAATATATCCTATATATAATAAACATGAATTACACAACAAAACATGCATATGAAAATGAAGCATTTTACACTCGAAAAAATGATAATTGTGAACTAATTTTAACAAAATGATGTAATAGGATCATAAATGATATCATTAATATGGATGTGGTATTATTATAATATATAAACAATATTGAACATTTATACAGTTGGTTAACACACCCTCAACTAAAGGAAACTAAAATGTAAGGGTTTATTTCACAATCTCATTATTATGTTATATTGTATTTATGTGTGTATTTATTCTGAAACGTTTATCATATATGTCCTTGTTTCATAACATGTATTTCAAAATATTATTGAAAATTTTTAATGATATTTTACCCATGTTTTTATTATTATGAAATTAATTAATTACAACTTTCTGTTATTTACCTAATAAGGTACTACATGACATTTTTGTCAAAATAATGAAAGAATGATTTTTTTCTTTTATGGAACGAGAAGATTTTTTACCATTATGACAGCTTAAAATTTATAATCATACCTTATAATATTAAAATGTTTGGTTCAAAATATTTTTTATCTTTTATAATTGTGCATCTTTTATGTGATTTCAAAGTAAAAAATAAGTATCTATCTCAATGAGTTATTTTTATTTTATTAGTTAATTTTCATCTATGTCAAAATACTTGGTTGGATATTATGCTTAGTTGGGGATGATTTATTAGGGTAAAATATTCCATATTTTTCTGATGTTTATCTGATATGTCAGGTTGTGTATGTGCTTTTTTATACTATTCATGGTTTATAGTTAAAGTATTCAGATTTAGTTTTATATTTTAATTATGAATGTCTATGTTATGATTCATCCTTTTCATTTTTGGAATTTATAAGACATTGTATGTGATGGGAAATTCCTTTTATAGCCCATAGATGAATCATTATGTCTCATGGGACAAAGGAGTTTTGGTTCTTACCCTTTTTGTATGGTGTTAGTATAAGGCCTTGACAGTGTTGTTATGATGTCCGGAATTATGAATATCTTCATTATAAGATTAGTAAATAATATTACATGTGATTATTCGACTAGTAAAATAGCCATTTTAATATTTAAATATTGTTATTATATTTACTAATTCTACATTTTGATGAAGATCATCAATAATGGGCTTGTGTTTCAGTTTTATAGCATAAAATAAAATTTTATTTTTTTATGGTAGATTCCACTATATTGTTTACCCTTACTGAGCATCTGAGATCACCAAATTCCTAATTATTTTTTTCTAAGGTTAATAGAAGTGTTTTATGTAAGATATGTCAGGTTTTGTTAGAATAATAATTGGTTTCTCAATATATTTTCTACGATGTATTTTATGTTTTGAATTGTAATATAGGTTCCATGTATGTAATAACTTTTCCAAGACTTCTAAACTAATAGGTCTATCAGGGTTTTATTCCTTGTAATCATGATAAATTATTTAAAAAATTCACCAATTAAATGAATCTTGGGTAAGGGTGATAAATTTTATAGGAAATGATTTATCCAATTTTAAAAGTAATTTGTCATTCAAAAAATTCTTTATAAGAGATCTCAAGAGTATGTTGGACAAGTAATGTGTGGTGTGATAATTTTAGGACTCTATTTGGTGGAAAATGTTGATTAGTATGATGAAACAACATCAAATATATATGGAAAAATATGTGGATTTTCTTGTGTTTTATCATTGATTGGTGGAAAAATACTTCAATTACAAGATGTTTTGATTTTAAAAAATATAGGGAATCACATTTTATGTTACATTATAAAATAAAAATATCCTTGGATAAAAAAATTCAAAATGTTTTAATTATATCATAACCTCATGAAGAAGTTTACTATTACATTTGGATCCATCAATTTTTTTTGGTATAGACTCATATATTATTCTTAGCTGATGTAAACCTAGAATTAGACACCATATTATTTTGAAACAAATATGTTATCTCATAATTTATTTATGATTTATTATTATTATTTCATATTAAAAATTTATAAAATTTAAATGTGTTTTTATTCAATCAGATTCTCATGTTCTAACACATGTAGTGTTAGGGGGACAATGCTAACTCTCTTTCTTAGTGATTTCTCTTATAGCCTAGAGAATATAAAACATTCCATTTATTTATATAAACTAAATTTATTTATAAAAATTAGATAATATAATTTAATATATTATGAATGAATTAAATTAAAAATGTGAATATCCTCTAAAAAATCATGACATTTGAGAATTTTATCATTATGTTATAAATTATATCATTAAGAAAGAAAATATTAAAAATGGATTTGTATTATCAATATATTTGGGATATGAGAAATGAATTATTGATGAAAAATATGTAAAAGAATTATGAATATATCCATAAAAATCCATATAAGGAATTCAAAATTTATTGATCTTTTAAAAAAATTGAGAATTATATTCTTAGGGAATGTTAAAATCAATTTCACGAAATAATTGAATTTATTGTTTTTTGGTAAATTTATAATGTTATATGGATTTAGGATATTCGAATAAAATCAAAGAGGATTTTCTAAGAATTATATTTTTTAAAAAATTTCAGTCTATCATATTAAAAAATAAATATTTAAACTAATATATAAACATAAAAAACCATATAATAAAAGAAATATGTTTAAAAAAATTAATTTCTAATTTAGAAATATAAAAAAAAATCACATAAACATTGTAATTGAGAATTTTATAGTATATTATTCAATTATATTAACATATGATTCCAAATTTAAATAAATTTTTTCTTGGTAATTAAATAATTAATTTCATGAATTTCATGACCTATTTAATCAATTATAACACCCTATACCAAACCACACATTTCATTCCCATGTAGATAATCACATGACCATAAGATTTCCACCATATTCTATAATGGTTACTAACATGAAGATTGTGATGCAATCAAATGTTTGGGAGACTATTACTATTATATTATTATCATTAATACCAAAGGAATTTACCAAAAAACAACCAGAAAAAGTAATGAAAATTTAATTATGAAATAAATATTACCATGTTATAATAAAAAATAAAAAATTATATAAAACAAAAATCCTAACTCATTTCCTACTTGGTAAATTACACATATTAAAAAATATAATGATTCTATAATACCATCATTGGCCCTCACATAAACATAGTATCTAATCCTGGTAGAGTGGTTCCAACATATTTAACTACACAACATATTATAAATTTTTTACAATAGTACTAATTTCAACACACACACACACATTATAGTGTTCCTGTTTGATGTGAGAAATATATCTCAATTGGGATTTACCATGTTAACCAAATATAGATCATCATATCCATGTGTATGCTCAATAAATATAAATAAGTTTTGGGTAATCATGATCTATCCAGGACACTATGAAACAAGTCACTACCAATATCCACCAAAGAAAAAAGTCACATTGTACTAGAGAACGTAAATCTCATCCCATATGTAAAGACCCATAGTAGGAAATAAAATATTTCAAAACCCATTGCTAAAAACACATGGTATGTCAAATTTCCATGACCAAAACCATAATTAATCATAAAATATAGGGTGTATAACTATGCCCATCGCACAAGAAATGAATTATCATTGGGATATATCTAATAACTTATCATTCAAAATTAGGACTTATATCATGTCACATTTGAAAAGTGATCTGAGGAAGGATTATCAATAGATAACAAATAGCAGAAGCTATACCACATCATCATCAGGTAGGTCCCATAGAAATATCATGAATCACAATATATAAATCATGTTATTTGAGTAAGGATTATTAAAAACAATCTCCAACAATATCTTATCTCTCCCATTATTATTAGGTCCCATTTTCTCAATCTCCATTCAGGTAATTGTAAAACAGAAATCTGAGGAGGAAATCCTAGTATCCACCCTATCAAACAAGAAAAATAGTTTCAACAATGTATGTTCTAATTGATATATATTGAATAAAATCATATAAAAATTTTAAATGAGGTCTGAATCACAATTTCCAAACTCTAAGACAATTTAAAACACCCCCTCAAAGAACATCCCATTATTAATCAAACATTTTAGTAATCATTGGAGGGAATCATAATTTTGAAAAGTCATAAAAAATTAAACCACACCACCAATTTTTAAGTCCCATGTATGAATATATATCTCTCAAAAATTATAAGATGTTTCATGAGGGATTCTCAATAGAAAACATATTACCTAATTTGAAATACACAATCAGAGGGTTCACCCCATGGGAAAAAATAATTCCACTATGAAATGTAATATGTAAATCTAGGATCTAGTCTAGTTTCCCCATATATCACTAATATCATTCTCTAGCTAGACGCATAACCTAATCACATAAATGCAATATCATACTCATATTCTAAACATGGAAATTCAATTAATATTCTCATATATTTCATAAAGGAATCCCATAAGATCTTTAACCAAATTATATAACCTAATCAGTAGCATGAGTCTCTTCTGACAACCCACATCAATCCAATAAAATATAGGACCTCCGTCACATAGTCCTCGAATCCCTATTCCACGTTCTATTAAATTTCCCACATCACACCCTTAGCCTACTAACCATGGACCATCTCATTCAATCTATCAGTAATCCTCTTAGTAACTACATTCCATATATTAAACAATTTTAAAAACAAATACATGGAACCCATTTTAATTCTCCCTTCTGATATCAATCAAGAAATTAACTATCCATATACCCTCTATATAACAGTATATCTTTTTATGGGGGAAACACCCCACACATAGCACTCTCTATGTCTCATATACTGCCATAAGACGGTATTCCATGTCCTTTATGAGAAACACATCTATATCACACATAAATATAAGACATAATCCTCATATCCCTCTAAAATTATCTATGGAAATCCCATATATGTTATAAACATCATATATCAAACAAAAATCTTACCCATTACCTCACAAAAATCAAATTTATATCCTTGACCCCATGGTGACAAAAAACCAGGTGACCCCAAAACACCCAATTCTAAATATCTCCTCCACTACAACTCAAGATGTCTAAACTATTCTAAATATAATTTTATAGGGTTCTCTCGTATAACAAAATTTTCACCTAAATGCACACAAACTCATTCTGGAAATAATAGAATATTTAAACTGGAATATGGTTTTGTATCATCGGGACCACCTACCATAATTGATACATTAATCCATCTCCATCCTATGTGCATTGTTCCCCATGATCGTACCAACACATGATCCCCTACCATAATCCAAAAAGTCTAAAAAATTATTACTATTGTAATTTAGCATATTTCTGATTAACATATGGTGTTTTATTTGTTTTAAAACATATTTTGGAAAGATCATGATAGATATTACTTAAGGATGTTCATGACTGTGATGAAGAAGTTCAGTTTACAAATTAAATATTTTTGAATAATTTTTAGATTCATTTCAGATATTTTCATTTTATTGGTCTCAATTTATTTAATTTAGGATGAATCGTCACATTGCTATATAATGGTAAAAAACCTATTTGTCAGAATCGGTCATTTGGTCAAGGGAGTTCAAAATAATCCCATTAAGAGAGCTAGTAAAGAAAATGATTTAATTAGAATTATGTGATATAGTTTATATGAATCTAATATATTTAGTGACACTATATATGTCAACATTTTTTTTATTTATAAAGGATTCACCATTTTTCTCAAATAATGGATGAGTGTATGAGCATTATGTTTTTTTATGAAAGGTTTATCAGAACTTTATATATGATGAATCGCAAAAAATAAAGGAATTTTTATATATTAATTGCATTACAGTCAAGATGGATTTATGAATCTTTTATCACATCATAAAAATTAGTTGATGGAGGCCATGTTCATGGAATCTCGAAAAAGGTTTTCTGGTTTAAGGGAATCAAAGTTAGCTGAGGCATTGAAATAGATGAATGAATGAATATTATTATGATAATTCATTGGTATAGTATTATAAATAACCATTGTCAACATTATTAATATGATGTTAGAACAAATTAATTCCTTAATATGGATTTCATATAATTTATATAAATCAGTCTCGTAATCACATATATTATGTATAGATTTCTGATTGGGTCTTACACTAGGGCTCTTATAACTTGAGGTTCTTTCCTTCCAAATTATGAGAAATTTATACATACTATATTGATGTATTCAATAAATTTTCACTTAGGGTTGCACACAATATGATCATATAGGGGATATATTTTCTAATGGTTACAGGTCTATGTCTTACTCATGGGGTTATGTGAATGGGTTATGTGTAAGTGATTTTATGATACATTGTTATTTTTGTCCAATTTTTTTTAAAATAACCATATAAATTATAATGATATTTTTATAAAAAAGGAACATATTAATCAATGTTATTATTTTATAAAGGGTGGGAAAATTTTATTGTGGTTTTAAAAATAAGTTTACTCCCTTAAGTGTATTAAACTATCATGCAATCTGTCTAGAGTAGTGAGTGGGGGGAATTAACGGAGTAGATCTATGATAGGTAGCATTCTATTGTTAAAAGAATACAAACAGAGTTTTCCTATAATGGAATATATAAGGGAAACAATTTTAATCCAAATATACAAGTAATTCATTATGGATTTATATACAATGAACATGTCATCAATGTATGATCGTTTGAAAAATCCATTAGTGTTGAACCATGTAAAATTCATTGGGATTTTCATTAAATTATTATATTTATTGGATTTTCGAATACATTTTACAATCAAATAGGTTTTACAAGTTCTTAAAAATATTGGTAAACTAATCCTAAATAAAAAGAGAAAGTTTACACCTTGATTCCCTTGTCTCCCATCAAGGTGTATTAGGGTCTAAATAGAGGCATCCGACTCTTATTTCATTATGATAATCCATTATCTTTTGATGTATAGTCTCATAAATAATATTTTAAATTATAAAATAATCCTAATATTTTAGGGTAGCAACACTATGATATAAAAAAATTGGGTTATTTTACATATCCATTCTTTTGGGATTAATTTTCTATTTTCTAATCAAAATAAAGTTAATTCACTGATAAAACAAAACTCTTTATGACTAAAACTGAAATTCAACATCTTGATGTTGATCATGAGGATTTAATTTCATGACCTATAAAATCATTACATAAAATAAATAAAAATGTAATTATATACACTAGGTATAATTATTTTTTAATAATTTTGAAAATATATATGAAGGAGAAAGAAATATGAATAAATCAAAGAACTATGTGTTGTGAAATATATATAATGATCATAAAATTCATCTAGATGAAAATTAAGATAGTTTATTCAATTTAATATAAACAATTATGGAGCTATCTAGGGAAAAAGATAAGAACTAAAAAATATAGTGATCATGAAAATTATTTTTATTATATCTTCTTATTTATTAATATCCTAACTTTTTGGATCTTGATGAAATAGTTTTCACCCAACTACCTCTGAATGAACAGATATGAATTATTATATAAAATGATATGTGTATCAATCTACTTTTCTCTATAAATGAAACCATTAAATAAGTTTCATTAAATTTAATGGAATGGATGAACATCAATGAATAATAAAATTAAACGGATGTGTGAAATGATCATCTATCAGAAGAGACTACAAAATTACAACTAGAAAAGGTTAGATTTGAAGGAAATATATGAAAATAATTATTTCAAAGTGAAATGGTTTGTCACATTTTAGAAATGGGTCTTAAGATATTTTATCATAAAAAAATATTATAGATCTCTTGTAGAAGCTATGAAGAAACGTCCAATATAGAACGTGGTTTCCATCTGGAAACACAATATAGAGGAAAAGACATGTGAGTGAAGAAGAAAGTGATAATAAATACTATCAAGTAGAAATTGAAGAAAAAATTAAATATGATATTGAATAATCTATAAAGGGTTCTATTTAAATGAAGTATCAAAAATTATAAAATTTAAATTATCTAGAATTATTATTTTATCTCAAATTGGAACATGAAAGCATACTCAATGAAGTTGATATTAAATAAATGAAAAATTGAAAGATAAATGGGATGATGAAGGAATCCTATGATAATGTATACAAGATCTATGTAGAGACTGACTGAAATCAATAATTTTTTTATGATAAAAAATAAATTCAAGAAATATTTGATGATGTTATAAACTAAAATCTAAATATGGAATAACTCACTAAGATGATTTTATCGTAATTATTGTATACATTTGAGAATAAAAAAGGGAAAATAACTAGAATAAGAGAACATTTCTCTATGAAATAAAAAAGGGGAATGAAAACAAATACAGTTATACAATTAGTAAATATAAATTTGGGCGGTTCACATATGGTGAACTAAAAAAGTGGTCAAGATGTGGTGAAACGGTGTGAACAATATTATTAATGAACAATCACATAAATTATCAAGTAATGGGGGTATTGGTCGGCCAACTAAGTTACAGAATGTTGCAAATATGATGGAACATTAAAATGGGAAATAGAATATTTTTGTCTTTATGTCAATAATAAAATAGATGGTGTGTGTACAAAGGATTCCTTATTAAGGAAATTAAACGATTGAATACACTTTTCAATAAAAATGGTGTTTTCAGAAGAAGAATAGTTTTACATGGACATAAGGCATGTGTAGGAATAGAAATAAGATATTTCAATATATTAAATATCATTTTTGTGTCTACACCAGTCATTGCATTTCCTATTTTTGTGAATAAATAAGTTATTTGAACGTCGAAACATCTATAAGAAATCTAATGATAATGGGGCCATATCCACCTTATTAGAGAATAATATCATTCCGCGGATATTGATTTCATTGTCCTCACATTTGTAACAAAAATATATATTCAATTGAAAACAAAAGATGCTACTCAAAACAAATAAATCACATAAAAATATTTTAATTAAACACACTAATATATTTTAGAAAAAATACTCACTATTTGAGGATGGACATGATTTTGATTACATTTCATATGATTAAAAATGGAGAAAAGGTATTTCTATACTAAAAATTAACAAGAAATATTGTGTGAAGAACATTGAAATATTGAAAAGTATAATATATAATAAATCACACACAATGATAAAAAGGAAAACACAAAAAATATTCTTCACAGTGGTTACTAATCTCATATAAGTACTCATAATTATATTCCAAAAATGTGATCGGATGAGCAGATATAACAATTAATTTTATAAATGACATGGCCTATAAAGTAAAAGAATGTTTAAAAATGTGTTTGAATATAATTTAACGATTGTAAAAAAAGTATTAAATATATACGGATTGCATCATAATATCATTACTATGAGTCAACTATGTGACTCATGACTAAAAGTATAATTAATTTATAATTGATGCATTATAAAATAAATATATGGGAATTATCTCATTAAAATATAGATGAAAATTTGAAATATTTACTTTATGGATAATAATGGGAACACATGTGTTATTTAAACACATGTGGAAAATAACTTGTGGTATCGGAGGCTTGAAAGAGTTCACCAATGAAGCATAAAAAACTTTTCCATGTTAAAATATACATTAGTTATTCCAAATCTAAAATGTTATCATGAAAGAACATATAATTCATGAATTACAATAAAAATAGTTTAAAATCCATATTTATAGATAATAAAATGGATTTGATAACTACTGACTAATTCAAACTGTGTTTTATGGTTTGATGAACATACCAGGTATATATAGTAAAATATAGTTCATTCACATTATTAATTAAAATAGTAATGTAGTGTGTCTAAAGTTAATGTAATGTAATAGAGATTCTAGGTGAGACGTGAAGTGAAAATTATAAATATTTAAAATAACATATTAGTATACAATTAAAATCATATAATCTATCATTGTAATAGTATGAACATCCATTTACTTGGAGAAATATATTATGAAATATGGATATGAACATGAGGTATATTGGTTAAAAAACAAAAAAGAAAATTATTTTCCAAATGAATATATATAATGGTGAATAATATGGAATAAAATAATTTTGATTTTGAGTGGTTTCTCTTAAAATTATTGTAAATAGACTCTTCATGTGGATTTTTACGCTCATAACAATTTATTTTTGTCTTCAGGAGAAGATATAACACCCAATTAGATTTTGAGTCGGGGGGTGGGGGCATTACAATAGCACAATCAAATTTTAAGAATCCAATTTTATATGTGAAAAGAAGGAAATCAAAAAATTTATGAATATGTAGTCGATAATGAAATATTTATTAATTACACTATGAACATTGTGTCATAGAAAATTTAAACCAATAAGATTTGAAAAATTATTGAGAGTAATGACGATAAGATGACATCAGAGAAATTTGTGAAAATCATGATGAATGAAATTTTAATTTTTTCAGTGAAGAAGAAGTTGATGAAAGAAATGAAATATATTGAAATACATATATTTTTATATATCAATGAAAATTTTTAAAATACTTGAATGATGAATACTCAAAGGCTGAATTGGTGGAGGAATCATTTATTTAAAAAATTAATTATGCCCCACAAACATTAAATATAAGAGAAAAAAGTTAATCATATAATATTGTTGGGGAATAATCTACTCCAAATCATACATTAATGTTAAATATTATTAAACATTTTAATATAAAATCTATAGTAGAGGAAACCCTATTTTAACAAGCATAAAATGATGATCCATGGTTGAAACCCCTGAATTAATCAATGGCTCAGATAAAATAATAGATTGGCGATCATGTGAAGAATACAATACATAAAAATTTGACTAGTACAAAATAAATATTTAATGATCATTATGATTATAAAAGAAAATTTATTCTAAATATCTCATGTATTGTGTGAAAACAATATAAAAAATTTTAATATGTTGATGTTTGTGAAACATTTTATCCAATGGTTCGATGTGATTCCATACATATAATTATGAATATTTTTATTCATAGAGGATTAAACATATATAAAATGGATATAGAAATTGTATTATTGAATGTTATTCTTTTTGAAGTAGTTTACATCAAACAACCCACATGTATCATGAATTGAAATAATTATATATAAGTTTGAAAATTTGAGAATTCCTTAAATGGTATAAATCAGGGATCACAAATTTGGTAAGAATGAATGAAATCATACTTATGAATGATATAATTTAACAGAGTTGGGGTAGATAAAATAGTTTATATAAAAACATTATTTGAATAAATATTTGTGGAACATGTCTATGATAATGAAATATTATTTTATAGAAGTTAACAGAACACAAGTGTAACATTTATAGGAATATTGAGCATATAATATCATATGTACATGAAGGATGAATAAACTAATTTTCATGGTATAAAATTTATTTAAATTTAGATTTTTACGTCTAAATCCAATGAAAAATATGCACAAAAGATACTAAAAAAGTATATCCTACATTACTCTGAAGTAACATCAACACTAATTGTGGTCAGGGTACATATTGAGAAGAATGAGGATGTCATATCTATGAACCACACCATATATAGTAATATAATTTAAAATCATTATATACTTGACTATGAAATGATCAAATTGGGTAATTCGATTATTTTTAGAGGATTAATTTTAGATTTATCAAAAGTAAAATAATCTCAATTTATTATATACCTTTTGGTATATATATAGGTTATTATTTATTTTTACATACTCGTTAAATGATCTTAAATTCTATACTATTTTAAATTCAGAATGTGTAAGAGATGTGGTAGACCATATATATAGTATTAGTGGTTCATTCTTTATCTATAATTAATGTTTTTGATGGGTATGTTAGAAGTGAAAATGAACCACTAGTGGAAGAATTTTCATCATGTCATCATTTTTTATATCAGTTCTATATAACCAACATGAAAATATGTAAATATCAATTTATCATGTCGTTTATTGTATAAGCGACGTGAAAAATTGATGAGAATAAAATTTTTACGTTAGCTTTTTTATAACTGACCTAAAAATACTAATATTAGAGTTATCACATTGTTTATTATATAACCGACGTGATATATTGAATCAGGTCGCTTTATCACATCGGTTATAAAATAACCGATGTGATAAATCCAATCTCAGAAATATATCACGTCGGTTATCAAAAGAACTTACATGATAAATCATCATTTATAATGTTGGTTATAAAATAACTGACATGATAAATTACTTTCTATGTCGGTTATTAAATAACTGAAATTGTAAACAAAAAATGTTTATCATTCCTTTTATTAAATAACCGACATGATAAAGCTTTTAAGTGATTTATCATGCAGTGTATTCAGTCATTCTATTTTCATTGACCAGAAAACCTGTGACTTTTCTCTCTTAAGTGGAAAACATTGAAAGGATTCTTTGAGGTTACGCTCTCCAACCTCATTTTGCAAACATCATTCATCATCTTTATTATCACCAGGTCTATCAGGTCGACTCAAAACAGTCAAGTAACCCTCACATAGCTCAGTTTTAGTTTTTATTCTTCACAACGCCATAAAATAATTTTTCAAGATGTTATTTTTCAAATTTAGTTCATGCTATCATGTTATGATTCATAGTTTTCATTTATACCTGGATAAATTCATTTTTGGTAAAATAAACTATGGAAGTGATATGAGTTACGTTTACTATTTTTGTGAGTCCTATCATGTGTGTGTGCGCATACAGGGGGTGTCCAAGGGGGTTGGGGGGGGGGGGGTTGGGCTGTCCAATTGGGTGGGGGTGTCCAGGCGGTGGGGGGCTGTCTGAGGGAGTGGGGTGTCCAGGTGGTGTCAAATGGGGTTGGGGTGGTGTCCAGGGGGTGTGGGGGTTGTCCAAGGGGGTTAGGGGTGTCCAAAGGGTGGCGGTGTCCAGGGGTGATCAGATTGTCCACGGGGTTGGTGTGTGTAGGGGGTGAGTTCGTTGTCCAAGGGGATGGGGGTGTCCAGGGGGTTGGGGGGGCTATCCACAGCGGTGGGGGGGGGGGGGGGGGTTGTCTAGGGGGTGGGGGGATGTCTCGAGCGGTGGGGTTTGTCTATGGGGTCAGGGGTTTTCAAGAGGGTTGTGGGGTATCCATGTGGTGGGGGCTTTTTAGAGGGGTGGGTCTGTCCAAGGAGGTAGTGTGGTCCATGAGGTGTCCATGGGGGTGGGGGATGGTGTCCAGGTGTGGGGGGCATTCCAATGGGGTCGGGGTGTCTAGAGGGTGGGGTTCATGGGGGTGAGGGGTTGTTTAGGGTGGGTTGGGTGTCCAGGGGTGTCCAAGATGGTAGGGGTGTGGGTGGTGTCCATGGGGTGGTGGTGTCTAGGGGGTGGGAGTGGTGTAGGGACCCAAAGCATGACATACATGGACATTACATGATGGTTTCTAGGTGTGGGGGGGCATTCCAATGGGTTCATGGTGTCTAGAGGGTGGGGGTCATGGGGTGAGGGGTTGTCTAGGGTGGGTGGGGTGTCCAGGGGTGTCCAAGAGGGTAGGGGTGTGGGTGGTGTCCATGGGGTGGTGGTGTCTAGGAGGTGGGAGTGGTGTAGGGACCCAAAGCATGACATACATGGACATTACATGAATTATGAGGAATACTTAATACATAAAAAAATGACACCTTAGGACCATAATATTTTAGTGTCTTTGGAAACTCAGATCATAATCTTCTAATCATGGTGATAGATCTTCAACATCTAACGTAAAGATCTTCCACTTTTTTTTCTTACCTAAAACCTTTATTTATATCATGGGGAAAAGAAAACATATAATGTGTGATCTCAAATTCTCAGTAAGGGTATTCATGGAGGAAATAAAATAAACCATATACATTTGAACATAAAAACATTAACATAAAGTATAAATATCAAGATCTTGAGTTATGTAATAAATCATGGATTACATAAGGCATAGATCATAATAGAACTTTAATCATGATAAAATAGAATGGGAATAAAACATGTAATTTCAACAACCATTAATCACATGATATGATTTCCATATTAGCCAAGGCATTGCTGCTAAGACCATCATAGTGGACAAAGTCGATTACTGAATCGAGTTACCTTCTCGTTCCAGTCCCGTATCACTGAACATGATTAACTTTTTGTTCCAACCATGTCTATCTCATCAGATATAAATCTTTACCAAATTCATTGTAGAGAGATATAGGTTCCACCCATCTCATAATAAAACCATTCTTATTTGTTCCACACAATCATAAATCATATATCATAACATATCCCATGTAATAAAAACGTGATTCTCAATCATCATGCAATCATCACATAATCCATATAAGATAAATGGACATCATAAAAATAATTCCATAATTACATAAAAAAATCAATATAATAATATGGATAGAAACAGAACCCTATATTATCTTATATTGAATATAATTTTGATAAAACACATGAAATGAAATTTTGATGAATATATCAATTCTTCTTAAAAATCATTTTATTTTCACAAAATGCCATAAAATATTAAAAGAAAATAATTTTGATGAAAATAAACATGAAATCTTGTATTGGAAGCTTCCTTAAAATAATGCGTCATTAAATTGTAAAAATCCTTTCAAGCGGTATAAGTTAAAAAAACATTCTCCTCGTACTTTTGTCAGAAAAGTCAAAAAGTTCCATATATGGTAACCAAATGAAGATTCCTTCCATAAAATGTGGTAAAAAGTCAACAAAGGGAAAAATGAATTTAAAAATACATGGAGGTATTGTAAGCATTTTATGAAAACATTTTTTTAGAAAACATGGTCATGGATGATAAACATAACCTTAGTAAATACTTATGTATAAGAAATATCAGATAAAAATGAGATTTGAAAAATTATCCCTTACCTTGTGTCCAATTTCATTCTTATATGTCTGATACTAATTTATTGTGGGTTTAAACATATTATTAACTTTTAAAATAACAATTATAATATTTATGATATCATATATGATTCACATATGAATTTATATTACTTGTTATTTTGTAAATTCCATGTTAAAGCTGTGTTTGGTGTAAAATCGTTTCATTTATCAAACGTGTTTCGACTTGTTGTTCATGATATTATTACATATATCCTGATTTACATAATTCCAGAATGAAAAAAATGATTAAAATATAATATTTATTCTGCATATTAATATATATGATAGATCAATAAATGGAATGAAATACATCGTTCATGGATACGGTAGGTCGTACGTATGCATGGACGCTTTTTTGTTTCCTTATTGAATTTAATGTAATTAATTAAATGATACAAATAATAAAATAAATCCAATATAATTATCATGTAATATCTTTCATGATTATTTATCTTATATACTTTATATTCATACTAGAATGGTTAATCATGGAAAATGAATCTCATCGCGTTCGTGGAGACGGTAGCCCGTACGTACGTACGAGCGATGATATCATTCTTTTGATATTAAAATAGTATATAATTGGATATAATATCATCTATAATGAATCATTATAATGTTATATTTATTATCTATATCATTTATACTCATTATTATACCCATCCAAATGATGAAATGTATAAATAATAAACTACACCACGACGTGGAGACTATATGTCGTACGTATGCACGTGTGGTGACTTTTTCATTCATTGGATAAATAAAATAACTAATATTGTTGTATAGTTTTTATAATAACATTAATTTAAATATATATTAGATACTGGAGTTATTATTTTGGAATGTAAACAAAGAAGAAGGAGGATGTGGAAAAAGAAATGAACTTGAAATAGGTGGTGAGATATTTACCTCTTCTTAGGGTTATTCTTTCGAATTATCAAAAGGGCTCCATATGATGGCTTTATGACTAAAGTAAGGCCACTAGGATTAATAGAGGATAGTATATAGGGTATTTGGTCCAGGGTTGGACGAGCCAAATGGCTTTGGAGGTGTGAATTAGGGAGAAGGCGGAGTGCCCTTTTATAAGAGGGGTGAGGGGCACCTTAGGGGAAACATAAAATATTATTTTATAACTAATTCATATTCGGTTTATAATGGATCCAAAGTGACTTATTTCAAGGCTTGGGTGGGGTTTGTTCTATATCCTCTAAAACAATAGGTTTTAGACAAGTTTAGGTTACCATTTTAACCTAATCATTTAGATATAACTCTATGTTAATTAATTTACCATATACCACGTCTTCGTGTATTATTACACTATATGGTTAATAAAAATACTATAAACATCCAATAGAACCCCAATTAGACCATTAATGTAATGTATATTATTATATAAGTATTACGGCCAAATATTAGGTTTTTAGGACCAATATATCATTTAATAATATAATATTTGTTTTAAAAACTCTTTTAGGTCAATTTTGACACTATTTAGTATTTTGTTTTTTCTAAATTCATAACAACATTAATCCTTAGAAAAAAATTATTATAACCAACCCTAATATGTTATATTAACCTAAATTTTTTTTTAATTCTTAAAAAGTATCAAAATACATTTATTTGTGTATTTCTAATATCTATTATGTTAATATTTCATTAATAAAGTAATTTCAACATCATCATTGTGTCATAAATAAATTAAATTATTTAATGTCTAAAAAATATAAATAAAATACCATTATGTAGGAAATGTTTTTATCATTCTAATTAGTATTTATATTAGAATTTATCTTATGTATAACCCTATATTAAAAAATATATTAGTTATTAAACTTTGATTTTAACTATTTTAACTATTCTTTAACTAAAATAATAATAAATGTCCTAATCTAATCCAAGTAGACCGAATGGGTAATATTTTATTCATAAAATTATTTATGGTAGAATTACACTTATCCAATAGAATTAGGACATGTGTTAGTGTCATAATAATATCATCTTGACCCTTAATTACCCAATTTACTTTCAACCGTGGTAATACAATTAAAAAGTTACTATTCACCAAAAATTATTTTTATCTTATTGTACGACATTTTACTTACTCATATCAATTGTGTCTCTTGGATTTTTGAAATTCTACTCACAGATGTAGTAAAATTATGTTTTATGTAAATTTACAAATTCTCATAGGAGGTGGGTAAAAGACGGTAAAAAGTTCAATAAAATTTTTATACATCTCAAATTATTATTAAATGAGTCAAATTAATTACATTGAACTTATATATGTATTATTTATATATTTTGACCTAAAATAAATTTAAATAAAATAAATTATTATTTAAATAAAAGTTTGGTTTTAACCAGTAACTCAGTGTTTTCACTATTCATAAAAAATTGAATGTTTTCAGAAAAATACAAAAAATTCACCCAAGGCTAATTTCGATATTTAGAATCAAAAAATGAAGTCCATTTGGAAAGATATAATTTATAAAATTTAAAAAATTGGGTACTACTATTCATAACAACT
Source organism: Viscum album (assembly GCA_963277665.1). Classification (NCBI taxonomy): domain Eukaryota; kingdom Viridiplantae; phylum Streptophyta; class Magnoliopsida; order Santalales; family Viscaceae; genus Viscum; species Viscum album. The sequence goes on along the minus strand of OY728157.1, from coordinate 1,250,597,132 downwards.
AGTTCATAATAATATTATAATAATATATCGTTTAGTGAAACTCGGTATTGCGTACAACACACGCCATTGAGGAAGGTTGCTCTGGCGTGTAGCACAAGCCTAGAACAGTGTTTGCATATACTGAAAGCTAATACGGTGTTGCGTATAGCGCAATCTATTCTTGGTGTATCATACAACACAAGACATCAATAAAATTAACAAAATATTTCTCATAAAATCTTGGGGTGTTATAGGTTGTGTCTAGGGGCTGAGTGAGAAATCCAATTGGGTATGGAGTGTCGAGGGGGTGGGGTGTCCAAGGGGGTGGGGGCTCTCGAGAGGGGTTGGGGGATATCCGAGGGTTGGGGGATGTCCAAGGTGGTGGTGTTGTTCATGGGTGTTCAAAGAGTTGGGGGTGTCCATGTGGGAGGGGGAATTGCAAGGGGTGGTGGTGTCATGGGGTGGGGGTGGTGTCTATGGGGTGAGTGGGCTATCTAGGGGTGGGTTTTCCAGGGATTAAGGGGTTTTCCAAAGGGTATGGGGGCTTTCTCGGGGGTGGGGGGATATCCAATGTGGTGTTGGTGTCTAAGAGGTGACCATGGGGGGTGGAGATGATGTCCATGGATGAGGGGGCTTTCTAAGTGGGTAGGGATGTCTTGGGGTGGGGGTGTCCAGGGGGTGATGGGGATGTCCAGGTGTTGGGGGTGTCCAAGGGGTGTAGGGGATTTCCAAAGGCGTAGGGGTGTACAGGGGAGTGGGTGTGGTGTATAGGGGGTGTGGCTGTCTAGGGGGTGGGGGTGTCCAAGGGGGTAGGGGTGGGGGTGGGTTTTAGGGGTGGATGTTGTCCACGGGGTGGGGGTGGTATCCGGGTGGTGGGTAAAGGGATATCCAATGGGGTAGAGGGTATCAATTGGGTGTCTTAGGGGTGGTGGTGACGAGAGGTGGGTGGGTGTGGTGTCGGGGGTGGGGGCTGTCCATGGGCACAATGGTTTCAATGGGTGTCCAAGTGGGTGGGTTTGTGTCTAATGGGGTAGGGGGTTGGATAGCCCCCTCAACCCCGGACACCAATCCACACCACCCTGGACACCCCTAACCCCCAGGGACACCACCAACCCATGGATAGATCCACACCCCCTAGACACCACTACTCGCTTGGTCACCCTGGACGGCCCCTTACCCCTGTGGATAGCCCCTTTCCTCTTTGATAACACACAGCACCCCCCTGGACACCCCCTTGATATATATATATATCCCAATGGATTCATTAAAATCGTAGAAATATTTTAACATCAGGTAGTCTATAACAACAGTTCCTATAGAATCATTGGTATTCAGCTATTTCAATGACCGTCATGCCAACGGTGTGTGAAACTATTGCAGTATTCTTTCCCAATGGTTTTAGGGGATATGTAAATGGTTTTAAATCATTGGTATATGTTTAATTTTCAGTATTAACTGTATGCAATTTTTAATACTTATACTTCCTTTTACATTTTTTTGGAAGGGTGAATTTGGTATGAATTTTCACTAGGATGTATTATTTGTTTACCATAAAAATAAAGGATCCAACATGAATTTAAAACCGTTATATCTTACTATATTTTCTTTTTGAAATCATATTTTTTCATATTTTTTCAAATACGCACCACCATGGACACCCCCACCACTATAGACACCCCCTGGATAGGCCCCCACACCCATGGAAACCCCCTACCCCCTTGGTCACACTAGAAAGCTCCCTACTTCAATGGACATCCCCTACAGCCTTAGACAGCCCCCACCAACCCCTTGGGAATCCCTATATCCCCTTGGACAACCCCTACCCCCTTAGACACCCTGGGTAGCCCCTACTCCAGTAGACATCCCCACCCCTTTGGACATCCCCCGCCGATCCCTGGATAGACCTCCACCCCCTTAGAAACCCCATAGATATATATATATATATATATATATATCACAACTATTTTATTGAAACCATTAGAATATTTTAACATCAAGTAATATATACCAACAATTCTTGTAGAATTGTTGGTGTATGGCTATTGCAACCACCATCATGCCAACCGTGTGTAAAACCGTTGGGGTATTCTACCAAATGGTTTCATGTGCTATCCCAATGGTTTCAAATCGTTGGGATATGTGTTATTTAAAGTAGTTAATCTATACATATTATAATATTTATACATCATATTTTTTAATGGAAGGTGGAATTTGGTATCCAGTTGCACCAGGATGTATTTTTTGTATACCATTAGAAGAAATAATCCAAGATGAAATTAAAAATATTATATCTAAAAATATATATTTTTTTAAAAAATTTGGAATATAATTTTCAAATACGCATATATTTTTTATATAAATCATAATTGGTTTACATTCAAATTTTGAAATTTTCCATATAAATATATATTTATCTTATATGAAAAAGATGTATAATATTGATATATTTTAAAGGTAATATTGTTTCAATGTTGGAATATGACACAGCGAATGAGTAATGGATAAGAGGAAGGTGTTGAGGCCTTTTTGGAATTTTCTATACGAAATGGTCCATGAAGTGAAATGTTTTTCCTTCATGCCTAAAATGTTTGAATATGAAGAAGTTGAAAAGTAGATAGAAAAAAGATCATCTAATTAGTCATGGTTTTAAAATGAGTTACAACCCTTTGATCTGGCATGGTGAAACAAGAAAAAATGTCAGATCTACTGATGATGATTATTTTCATAATGGTAACTCTGATGGAATTGAAGAAATGATCAGTTATATTGAAACTAAAAAAATTGAGATAGAACCGAATGTTGCCTGTCTATATGGTCATGTTGAAAAACCATTGTATCTTAGTTGAACAGATTATACTATTATTTCGGGCGTGTCAATATTGATTAACCTGAAAGTGATACATGGACAGAGTGACCGACGTTTTATGGAGCTGCTATAATTGTTGACAGATATTCTTCCAAAAGACGACAATATTCCATATTCACATTGTAAGTCCAAAGAAATATTATGCCTGCTGGGATTGGGTTGAAAGAAAATATATATCTATCTGAATTAATGTTTGATATATAGGAAGTAATATGAATTTATTTTAGAGTGTCCAAAATGTGTGACATCAAGATATAATTTGAACGAAAAATCATAGGTTGTTGTAGAGATTACGAATATACCTTCCATGGAATATTAGTAACTTCCTATAAATTATTGTTTGAAACATTTATTTGCTAATTAAAATGATGAAAAAAAAGTTAATATGTCATGCTGATGAGAAGATATGTGGTGGAAAAATAGGTCATCCAGCTGATTGTCCACAATGGAAGAAAAGTGACGAGCAGTATCCAAAATTTAGAAATGAAAATAGAAATATTAGACTAGGGTTGTGAACTGATGAATAAATTCATACCAAACCCTCAGTAGCACACAACGTTCATGGCATGTTTTATTGGTAATTTAAATCCTCTCTCCAGTGGTTTCCATGAAGCAAAAATATGACATGTTGACTATAATGATCACTGGTCTGAAGCAACCCAGAAATGATATTGATGTTTCCTTGTCACCATTGATTGATGATTCTAAACTTTTATGGGAGTATGGTATTAGGCTGTTTTATTCTTATAATATGGAATATTTTCTACTGCATTCAGTGTTTATGTTCACTATAAATTACTTCCTATCATATGGAATTTTTTTAGATATAGTGTTATGGGGCATAATGCATGTAAATTTTGCCAACAACGGACATCATATTTTTAATTGCATCATGGGAGGAAAATAGTTTACATGGGTCATTGAATATTTTTTCCTATGTATCACTATTATAAAAGAATAAAAAAGGCATTAAATGGCTCACAAAAATTTGATATTTCTCCAAAACCATTATCCAATGATATTTATTTTGAAAGGGTGGATAACTTTGATTTTACATTGGGAAAGACACTGAGATCTAGTAATGATAGGCATATTTTGAATAAATAGTCAATATTTTTTTATCTACCATATTCGGGATATCATTGAATAAAACATAATATTGATGTCATGCATGTGGAGAAAAATATATGTGATAGTTTGATTGGAACTTTGTTAGATATTAATGGAAAGTAAAAATTTGGGTTGAATGCAAAATTAAACATACAATCAATGAGAATATGTTTCGAGTTATCTCCCACTAATAATGGAAGACAAAAATCTCATCCCCTGGCATGTCATACATAATCCAAGATGGTGAAAATTAACTTTTTTTAGTGTCTTCGTGATATCATAGTTCGTCAAGGTTATTCTTTAAATGTAACAATTTTTTATCTATAAAGCATTTGATGTTGATAGGTATGAAATCTAATGATTGTCACATCATGATGCAACAAATTCCACTATTTTCATTACATGGAATATTTCCCATCTATGTCTAAAATACAATAATTAAGTTGTGTTATTTTTTTCAATTCATTTATTATTAAAAATATTGATTTGAATGCTTTGAACATTTTAAAAAATGATGCAATTTCTATATATAGTCAATTGGGAATTTATTTCCTTAATCTTTTTTGATATAATGGTGAATTTAATGATTCATCTGGTTCAAGAAATAATGATTTGTGGATTTTTATATCTTCATTGGATGTATCCTTTTGAATGGTATATGGAAATATTAAATGGTTATGTTAAGAATTCATATCGACCAGAAGCCTCTATTATTAAAAAGTATATTTTTGAAGAGGTTACGAAGATTTTTTCAAGCGATGTGGCTATGGAGGGGCACATTTTTTTGCCTCCATCTCTCCATGAACTAGTTAATAATGATAAAAAGTGGATTCGTGGATTGAATGTAAAATCTATGTTAGCTGAAATGATGATGAAGTTAAAATTATACATCATTAATAACAAAGCTGATTCTCAACCGTATATCACATAACATATTAATGAGTTGAAAAAAAGTCATCCAAAGAAGATAGAAACATGGATTTTGAATGAGCACAAAAAACCATTTTTGTCATGGTTTAGAAATTCCATGCCTAGTAGATCATATATATCAGAGACATTATGTTGGTTAGTGGGAGTTCCCAAGTTAAATTTGAAAACATGGTCGGGTTATGACATCAATAGTTATAAATTTCATACAGAAGATTATAACAACACAAGTGTAGTTCAGAATAGTGGTGTATTGGTGTTTTCAGAAGCAATGCATTTTTTGAGTTCTAAAGGAAAAAACACAACTTTTTCATTAACTACATATTATAGAGTCTTTGAAGAAATATAGTACATTTATTAATTTAAAATTAATGTTCATTTTTTTAACTATAATTGGTTTATTAGTTATAACAGTTTCAAACAGGATGAATTTGGAATGACAATTATTAATCAGAATAGATTGTACAAGCGATTCATTTATAAAGTCAACACATGCCAAACAAATTTTTTATGTAGTTGATCAATAAGATATGTAGTTGTCTGTTCTTTTACAAGGGATAAAAACAATATTTTGGTGAGGATCAACTTGATGAAGATGCTAATTAATGTGAGATCCCAACTTCCATGGAATGATTAGAAGAACATAATGATGAGTGTGTTGAATACAAGGTTTTTGACATAAGTAATGATCATGATGAAGGAATTAGGGAAGAAAATCCATTTGTACATTCCTAATATTATATTTAACATATGATTATTAATTTTTTACATTTAGTATTTTCATAAAATGATAGATATTATAATTTATTTCTTTATTAAAATTCATATTAAAAAAATTTGTAGATGTTTTTGTTTATTTGAATTCTGTTTATTTTAATTTATCATGTTTACCATTAGGAAAATTATATATCTAATATTTTTGATGAGGGACAATTATATTAGCTTGTTTACCATCTTTACCATGTTTACTATTTTTACCATGTCTACCATGTGTACCATGTTTACTATATCTACCATGTTTACCATTTTTACCATGTTTACTATGCTTACCGTGTTTAGCATTGTTTACCATAGATTACCTTTATATATCATATATATTTTTTTATTTTGTTGAATGAAAATTACACATCAATTTTTACAACCTTAATCATCATTATTATTGTTTAACATTCCTACCGTATTAACCATTTTTACTATTACGTAAATTATTTCAATTTTCCATATTATTTATACATTATTATTATAGAATTTGAATTTGTATATTTGTGAACTAATGTTTGAAATTTTTATTTGAAGGATAATGATAGATCAATCATTTGATCAACCACATGACTCTATAGATGAGCATAATAATCATACCTCTAGGGAGAAACATTCACATTATCCTCTTGACATTCCCCAGTATTTCTCATGTGCTCCCACAATGACAAAAAAGAGGTCAAGTGTTGGTAAACGTGGGTGCACATGTTTACCAAAATAATCACTGGCCCGTACGTAGGACCAGAGGATACTCGTTGTGTTTGATGAGAATGATATTCCTAGAGGTCCAAATGCGAAATATTTTATGAGTTTTTTTATCAATTTAGGGTAAGAGAAAATTAAGAATTTTGTATGATGATTGGAGAAGTGTGGATAAAGTGATAATATATCATTTTTGGGAGAGGATTTTGGAATTATTGTTTTCAATTTTTTTCCTATTATTTAAATTTTTCTAGTATAATATTATCTACCTCTTCTTTATTAGATGACATTTGTTATTCCTAACGTAAGAGGAGTCAAGAAGAAATTATTATTGATTTCATCTAGGAAATGGAGGGATTTCAAATCAACCATCACATCTAATTTCATTTTTGGTCATAGAAGTCATGACAATCAATGTCATATATATCCTTCCATATATGAAGAAACAAGGTGATACTTAGTTGAAAGTAGAAGAAAATGATCATTTTTGGTAAGGGAAATGTAAACTTTTATTATAATTCTTATATAAATGATCTTATTAATGTTTTCTTAATGATATATTATTTTTAATTTAATGGAAACAAGTAATTTTCATCAGGATCCAACCTGAAAATGAATACCCCCATAGTTTATCTTGGGGACGGTATATATTATTAGAAGAACAAATGATGGAAAAAAATTACAAAAACTAAGAGCTATGTCTTAATGATCTTGAGAGGTGTCCCATCCATCCCCTCTACCTATATCTAAAAAATGGAAGAATGATCAGGTGGGAAAAAATGGGAAATATCTTTCTGACGATTCGAGAATCATAACTAAGAGGATTTTATGATATTTATATTATTTATTTAACTATATTAATTATACATTTTGAATCATTATAGACATATTAAATTAATTAATATAATATTATCTTGAAGAGAAGAGATCATATAGTGTATTTATTGATGCTGGGAGCCAATATATTTTATTTTCATCCTGGGGAAACCCTAAATATCCTATTCGTGTACGAGGATATTTGAAGGCTGTATCGGAAAGAAAAGTGTTGCCATGTTATCCATCTTCTTCCACTGAGGGTTTTTATAAAAAAATATTACATGGAGTTAGATGTTCATAATTTTAATGCGATGATGGAGGAAAATATTAGAGCATCGGTACAGTCTATGTTTTCAGACTGCAACTCCCACTCCACCACCTACTCCTACAGACCCCATTATTTATCTTCCACCTCCTCCATCAGCTCCCACTCCCCCACCTCAACCTGTAAAACCAATTTTTTATCCTACTCTTTTCCACATCTTTCTACATATTGCGAGTTGTATATTTGTTGTCCTCAAAATCATATATTTGCATTTGGGATGGTATATTTTGTAGGAGATACAGTTCATGATCAACAGTTAGTGGTGGAGAATTATAGGGTCACTGTACATGAGATTATAGATAGATTATCTCTAGTAACAGTACCTATAGATAAGGTGAAAACAAATGGACATAAAATCAAACATTTTTTAATTTGGCCATACAGACTCCTGAGACTCATTACCATAGAGGTATGTATGTTATATCTTATATTTCATTTTTTGTTAATGTTGTTTTGACATTTGAAAACTAATACATATTTCTATTTATTTTTAAATGAATATTTCAAAGGTAATGAAATTCTATATAGGAAACAACAAAGAAAAATGGATATGACATCAGATACAAATTCTAGTAGTCTTGACAGATTATCATGGTATTGAAATTTGTTAGAGGATTATTATGAGTTTCTAATGGAAGCCCATGTTTTTGGATGTGCAATAAATGTGGGGATTCAAAAAATGATATCATGGATCTTGTTACTCGAGATAAGTTCATCATCAACATTGTGAAATCATTTTCCATGTATGTCTGAAAACCTTTTCCCTCTATTATATTTATTACAAATTTATACATATTTGTTTTATTATGTATCGTTATAACATGTTTTGGAAGAATGAGTGGACATACGTATATTGATTCATGGACCCTCATTTGATTTCCCCTAAAGAACATGCATTGGATGAGGAACAAAGAATACCTCATATTGTTAAAACGATAGAATATAATACAATCACATACTGTTGGATGATGGATTTTTATGCGAGGTATGAAAAATATATTTGGAAAATAGTTAATTATCATTTAAAATAAATAATGATTAACGATAAATTTTCATTTACCAGTGAACATTGGATGTTAGGTATATTTTCACATGGGAGAAAACACTTTTTTGGATATGCTCTGTACATGGAGATGTGCGTGAATGTTTCAAGAATATGTAAGAAAAGTAAGTTTCAATTTTTTAAAAGTATTAGATATTATAATGAATTTTAAATTTATCACATTCATATTGTTTTATAACAGGGTATGGGGCTACTTTCGAATAAACACAAAGAAAAGTAGTGGTAAGATCAAATATGTAAAATTAATGTTAAATATCCCTTTATAATTTTTACTTTTTTATGTATTACATAAATATAATATTTTTAATTTACACTCATTTAAAATGATTTTTCATGATCCAAAATGAAACTTCGAATGTGGATATTATATTTTAAAATCTATTTATGAAATAATTATTACTAGAACATTTGTGATCATTATCCTGGTATGATTTCCTTTTAAACATTTCCATAATAATTCATTTAATTTATTCATTTCACATTTAAACTACTATCCTTTTAATTTGTAGCCATTTGAGTACCATCAAACCTATAGTTCTCAAGTTGTCAAACACTGACAAGTGTAACGGTAAAATTATTTTAAAGGATTGATTGGATTTTAGTTTCATTGTACTATAAAATGTAATTTGGAATATTTTAATTATATTTGTGTATCTAGTAGTCCATTTCGATGTATTTAGTGTTTTTAGTTGAAATTGTATGTTTTTAATTATATATATGTGAATGTTTAATTATTCTCTACATCTTGTTTGTGTATAGTTATGATGGATTTCTAGAATAGATCTTGGTCTGGGAGGGGTCAGGGGTGTGGGGGGGGGGGGGTCTAGTGGGGTGGGGGTTTCTAGGGGCATGGGAGGGTGGTCCAGTGGGGTGAGGGTTTCTAGGGTGTCGTTTGGGGTGGGAGTTTGTCTAGGAGGGTGGGAGGGCTGGACATGGGAGTGGGTGGCTGTCCAATAGGGTGGGGGGTTGTCCGGGGGGTATCCAGGGGTGTGGGGGTTTCTAGTGGTGCTGGGGGGGGGTCCATGTGTGTGAGAGGTTTGTCCAATGGGGTGGGGTGTCCATGGGGGTGGGAGGGTGTCCAGAAGAATGGGAGGGATTCCAAGGGGGATTTGGCTATCGAGAAGGGTGGGGGAGCAATCCAGAGGTTTCTTGGGATGTGGGGGAGTTTAGTGGGGGGATGGGTTCCAGGGGTGCGGGGGATTTCTATTGGGATGGGGGTGTACATGGTGTCTCTGGGGGTGGGATGGTGTCCTGGAGGATGAGAGGGCTGTCTAGTGGAGTAGAGGATGTCGAAAAGGGTGAGGGATGTCCAAGGCGTATCCCAGGGTGTCATGTTGGGGGGTTTCAAGATTGTGGGAGGGCTATCGAGTGGGGTGGCAGTGTCCAGGGTGTCTATGGGGATGGTAGGTTGTTCAGAAGGGTAGGAGGGATGTCCAGAGGTGTTGGCTATCCAAGAAGGTGGGGGTTCTAGGGGTGAGGGAGGGATTTCCATTGGGGTGGGGGTGTAAGGGTGTCCATAAAGGTGGGAGGGAGTCCAAGAAGGTGGGATGACTATCCAGGGGAGTGGGAGCTATCCTGGACGATGGTTTGGGGTCTCTCTATGGGGTTTCAAAGGGTGGGGAGGTTCCATGGGAGTGGGGTTTCCAGGGTGTGGGGGGGCTTTCCAGGGGCTGGGGGTGTCCAGGGTGCCCATGGGGAGTGAAGGGTGTTTATTAGGGTGGTAGTGCTATCCAGGGGGTGGGGGACTGTCCAGGTGAGTGGGGGTTTCAGGGGTGTCCATAGGTTCGGGGTTATCAGTGGGGGCGTCCAGATGTCCAGGAGTGTTTTCCAGTGGGGTGGGGTGTCTAGGGTGTCTAGTGTGTCCATGGGGATGAGGGGGTGTCCAAGAGGGTGGGAGGGATATCTAGGGGATTGGGGTCTATCCAAGAGGGTGGGGGTGGGGTGGGGGTGGGGGTGTCCATGGGGTATATAGGGGTTCCTGTGTGTGAGGGGGGGGGGGTCCTTGGTGGTGTGTGTTTGGGAGGGGTGCTTGGGGTTGGGGGTGTGGGAGGGTTGTCCAGTGGGGTGGGGGTGTCCAGGGTGTCCATGGAGGGGGGAGGGTGTCCAGAAGGGTGGGAGGGTTGCCCATGGGGTGGGGGAAATCCAGGAGGGTGGTTTTGTTCAGGGGGTATCTAGGGGTGTGTGTGTGGTGGTGTCCAATGGGGTGGGGGTTCCAGGGGTGTGGGAGGTTTTTCTAGTGCTTTGGGAGAGTCCAGGGTGTCCATGTGTGTGGGAGGGTGTCCCGAAGGGTGGGAAGTCTACCTAGGAGAGTGTGGGATGTCCATGAGGGTGAGGCGATATCCATGGGGTGTCAAGGGGTGTGGGTGGGTGTCTAGGGGTGGGGGTTTCTAGGGGTGGGCGTTTCTAGGGGTGTGGGTGGGCTATTTTGTGGGGTTGGGTGGGGGTTTCCAGGGTGTCCATGGGGGTGGTATAGTCTCCTGGAGGTTGGAAGGGCTCTCTAGGGTGTTGGGGTTCCCATGAGGGTAAGGGTGTCCATGAGTGTGGGGGTGTCTCGTGGGGTGGGAGGTTTCCAGGGGTGTGGGAGGGATGTTTAGTTGGGTGGGGATGTCCATGGTGTCCATGGGTGTGGGAGGGTGTCTAGGAGGTTGGAAGTGTTGTCCAGGGGAGTGTGGGATGTCCATGAGGGGGGGGGGCATTTGGCATGAAGGGGAGTGGGAGGGCTATCTAGTTGGGTGGGGGTGTCCAAGAAATCCATGGGGGTGGGGGTGTCATCGAGGGTATGCAGGCTGTCCCGGGGGTGGGGGTCATCCAGGAGGGTGGGGGCTATCCAGTGGGTGTCCAGTGGAATGGGGGGGGGGGAGTCCAGGTTGACCATGCAGGGTAGACTGTCCAACATGGTGGGAGGATATCAAGGGTAGTGGGGGTTTTCCATGAAGGTGGGGCATTTCGGGGGTGTCCAGGGGTTTGGGGGTGTCCTAGGGGTGTGGGGTTTCCAGTGGTGTGGGAGGGCTGTCAAGTTGGTGGGGGAGGGGTTCGGTGGTATCCATGGTGGTGAGAGGTTCTCTAAAAGGGTTGGAGGGATGTCTAGGGGGTGGGAGCTATCCAGGAGGGTAGGGGATGTCCATGGGGTGTCCAAGGGTTGGAGGGGGTGTCCCGTAGGGTGAGGGGTTTCCAAGGATATGGGAGGGATGTATTATGGGGTGGGGGTTTCCGTGATGTCCATGGGAGTGGGATGGTTTCCAGTTATAAGGACCCGACCTTAAAACATTACATAATCTTTAATTAAATAAATAATTCACATTGAGGACCTTTTTGGGTATAGAGTTTTAGAGAATTTTTCCATAAATATTACATCTGACAAGATTAAAAAGTAGAAACTTCTTCTCAGTTTCCATTTTTTTCATAAAATAAAAACTCTTAATAAGAAACTTGTCTAGTTCCATGTTTTAGATAGCATGACTTTTCTTGATCCCATCCTTGACCCTATTCATCTTTATGTCCTGTGGAAAACATTTCAAAAAATTGGGATGAGAATAAAAATCTCTGTAAAGGATACATAAAGAAGGAAGACTATTTGTTTTTCAAAAGAACATGTAAACCATGAATAACTTATCATTAGTGGTACTTTACACCATTATGAATTAGTAAATACTCTTCACTAAATAAAAGATCACTACTTACCCTTTTGTAACCAAAAGATTACCATAACACCCATATAAATAACACATAACATATAAAGGTAACTTGGGACATAAACATACTTTAATGGAATAACCATACGGTCAACATCCACACATATCACTAAATGGAATATCCATATGACTTAATTCCATACCCATTGCATTGGAGGTTATAACATAACCACCCATCCTGGTATTCACGGCACCACCCGTCATTTGATTTATCATGTAACCACTAGTCAAATGTCCAGGTACCATTAAAAAATCATATCACATAAAATATTGAAAATATAGACATTTTACTATTAGTATTTGATTTTAAATAACAATATATCATTTCAAGATATCAACAAAATCAATGATTTATCAAACTATTTTCAAAACCATTTAATAAAGATATTTTTTAATCAAAGTGTCCCATACCACTTTGAAGCTTATAATGGAATAAATTTTAATAAAAAAATTATAAAGTCATGAGAATAATGGTATTCATGATATAATATTCCAAAGGACAGTATATACACTATATCAAGGTGAATTGGCACATAATAACAATGAACTCTCAATGGAATGTAAAATTGATATGAAATCCATTATAAAGACGGTATCCTTTGATTAAGGATAAATAAATTACATAATTATGTGTGAAAAAATAATACACCAAATATAATTTCATATTTATTGTAATACAATGAGAGGTCATTCACACATATTCATAGAATGACAAATTTAATGAGTAGAAGTTTAACACAATGAATTGAAATTAGGTTAAGAAGTTACCTTACAAAAATTCGACATCCTAACAGCGTGACATTAAAATTCAGAAAATGAGTCGATGAAAGAGAAATTGGTATCTCATCACTTGAACATAATATTTACATAAATAATGATATATAATAAAATATCCCAATATAATAATATGTAATTTGAAAGACATAACAACAAGAATTCTATTAAAAAGGGGAGGGTGAAATGTTCCCTTACCGATTTGGGTATCTTTCGAAACGTACACCCCATGAAGAATGGATTATACTATGAAGATGTGAATACCAATAAATTAAATTATTTTAACCAAATAATAGAATCATGGTCAGTATATACATCACGCAATAGGAAATAGTGGAAAATGTAGCATGAATGTCAGGGGAATAAATGTGAGATGAAAAACCGCTTACCTCATTGTAATCAATCGAGTCATATGCCCAAAATATAATAAAAAACAAATAAATTATATAATACCATGAATATAAATATAATCATGATAATATATATCAAATGTCAGTACACAATTCACCACATGCAATAAATAACTGGCGAACAATAGAAATCTCACAGAATTAAAAGTGAGATAAGAAATCCCTTATGAAAATTTGACAGCATAATGACGCCACCTAAAATGTCCTAAAATTTATTGATGAGTTAAAATAGGGTCTCCAATAATATGAACATATAAATTAAAGTATTATTAATATAAAATAACATCCCCCAACATAATAAAACGAATCTTAAAAGAAGTAACATAAAACAGAGTACATAAGAAGAAAGAGAGAGGTAAGATCTCTTACCTCAAGTCTGACTTGTCATGTTCATTTCTCTATATTACTGAAGAATAAAAATAGGTCAATTTATAATTTATTAAGGAACTCATTTAATTTTTATTATTATATTCATATCACATATTATAATTTGATAATAATCTGTTAATTGTGTGAGTTCATATCAGACGTTTTTGTAGATGTTCAGTACATGAGTCAAAAATGAACTTCTTTGAAAATAATTGCCCACGAAGTTATAACTAAATCATCTCTAGAATAGTATTAATGATTTAAATATCATATATATGAATTATATATACATTTTATTCTATTACATAACATTTGGAGGTAAAAAAATGAAATACACCGTTCATGGGGACGGTAGGCCTTACGTATGCATGAATGCTACTTTCATTTCATTGACATATGAATGGAATTAAAACTAAGTGAGATATATATATATATATATTATAATTCTAGAATTATATTCATCATTTAGATTTTATATATATAATATATATCAATTATATATATGTATGTATAATAGTACATAACATCTGGAGATAAGAAATGAATTCCACCGTTCTTGGAGACGGTAATCTGTACGTATGCCTGAACGCTACTTTCATTTCTACTTCATACATTAATGGAATGAAAACATAATGATACATAGTTATATTATAATTATAGTATCATATCATTTATAAAATCATTAACTCCACCCTTTATTCATCTCACATAGGGCACTAACGATTTAAATCACTTTGAGGGGGCGGTAGTCCGCACCTCCTAAAATGAAATTATCACGTTTATCCATTATGGAAACCATAAAGAGATGGTATAAATGATAAATAAAGAAGAATAAGTATAACATAAACATAATATATATAATATATTATTATAGTGACATCTTAATGGCTACCATGATAGTGTTAAAAGATTATTGAAAAATCATCGTTTCGTGAGGCAGTAATTAGCTATCCACAGAAACAGTATGTTCTTTAACCATTAGACGAAGCTGTGTGTACGTGTAGCTAGAATAATTCTCATAAAACATCCTAGTATATTGGATATACTGTTTTTGATACAAAATAAAGGAATAATAAGAGTTTATGGGGTTAGAGATGAAAAATAAAACAAAAGAATATAAGAGAATTAATTACCTTTAAATCGGGTAACTCCCCTTGGTTTGAACCAGAAGGGTTTCTTGATGATATTTATGTGTACGGTAAGGCATCTAGGATGAAAAGAGGTATGTGGAGAGATAATATGAGAAGGTTTTGGACGCTCCAAGGGCTTCAGAGTTGTGGGTAAGGGGGTAGAGGTGGGGGCCTTTTAAAAGAGGGAGGAGGTGCACTCTTGGAAGGTCATGAAATGTTACTTTATTATGAAATGATTTTCATATTTTAAAGCTCCCAAAATTAAATATTTATAGGATAAGGTGATATGGGTTATAAATACACCAATCCAATAGGTTTTTGACAAGTTTAAGTCTTATATTTTACCTTATCTTTTAATTTTATTCAAATCATTCATTAATGAGGTAATCTCTGCATCATCATGGTGTCATTAATAAATTTATTTATTCATTATCCAAAAATTATAAAAAAAATAAAAAGATGTAGGAAATCTCTTTATCTTTGTAATAAAAATTTATAGTAAAAAAATAACGTATATATCCCCATGTAAAATGTTTTTTAGTAAAACACTACATGTTTGTGACATTTTTATTTTAACTTTAAATAAAAAGTTATTAATGTCATTTTCATACACAAGTTGCTCAATGGGGTCCCCAAGTTGATCCATGGATTATATTGGTCGGCCATGATTCATTAAATAATGGTAGGACATGTGTCAGGGTAATTTCATATTATTAAATCATTATATTTACCGTAAATTACAATAATCACCTATAATCTCGATTAATAAAACTCAAAAGTTACTATTCACAAAAAAATTACTTTCATCCCATTAAACCACATTTTAATTACTTATGACAACCATTTATGTTTTAATTTTTTAAATTCACATCACAGAATTGGTTAAATTATATTTAAATGAAAAATTTGTATTTTAACTACCACTTATTGGTTTCACTATTCATCAAAATTTGATGTTTTTCAGAAAAAAACCAAAAATTAATTCTGAGCTATATTTGATATTCCAAATTCAAAAAAGTTTTCCATTTCACCAAATTCATAATATTGAAGTTGAATTAATTAATTTTATAATTAATTCCCACTGTTAAAACAAATAGCGTGTTTTTAAGAAACAATATCTATCAAAAGACTGACAATTGTTTACGTCCAATTTCAAAGTGAAATTAATTCCAATGACCACCATTGGATTAAATGGTAAAATATATTTTAATTACCCCATAAAACCAATTAAAAATTATATCTTAGCATATAAATAAATTATACTGAAAGGATGATTTGAATTAAAATACAACAACTTCCACTATTCATTAAAAAATTAACTTTATCAGAATAATAACAAAAACATACACAAAGTAAATTTTGATGTCCCCTTTATAAAAAAGAATTTTATTTTTTCTAATAAAATGTATAATAGAGACCAAAAATATATTTAATGATGTTTCTCCATCAAAAGGTGTTGAATTATCCTTTTAAAGAACATTAAAATATTTATGCTTAAAATCGAATACTTTTCTCATTTTAAGCCTCTAAATTTTATTGGATAAACGTTAAAATATTTAAAAAACATATTTAATCATTTTTTCTTTACTTCTGGACATTCCCACCATGGCAATGGCTAAGCGTTAACTACCATTTAAAATAATATTATTTTATTATTTGTGTGCAATGTAAGATTTCAAAGAAACTCATTGTTGTGTATTGGGTACGCCATCGATCATAACATTTCCTTTAAAGTAATATTAACATTTTATTCACAAATATTGATAAATATAAAAATGTAATATTGTTTATTTACCCTGGATGTTAAATCCTTCCCCCCTTTTGGGAATTGCGTCCTAGAAATTTTAAAATTGGAATGGAATACTTTATTGAAAGACGCACATCAGAAAAGGATTAAATTAAACTATCACATTAAAAGAAAGAAAGAAAAGTACAAAGGTCACCCAAGAAAACAGATACTAGGATTCCCTGAAAACATTGATATGGAGGAGAAAAAAAACCATCATGTTCTGATGGATAGTGATGGGAAAATATGTCTTGGAGAAATTTATCCACGAGAAAATCACAAACTTGTGATGTCTTAAACGATATTTGATTCACCATTAGGAAAAGTTAATAGACAAAATTTTTGTTTTATGATACATTTCATTGAGTAATTTATTAATGGGATTAACTAAAACATAAGTAAACATACTTACATGTCATGTATACTTTCGTCTCTTACTAGATTTCTCACACAAACTCATATTTTCTCCAAAAGGTGAGTATTTAGGAAGAATTTTTCACATTAAGAGTGCTACAATAAACTGCTATAGAATCACATAAGACAGAAAAGATGAAATATATATTTACCATTTCTTTATACCTTAACCAAAACAAAAAAATTTAGTACGATATTAGATAATCCCCAAAAAGGACAATCTATTACAAAAAGAAAAATTACTCTTAATCTCAAAAATTATTCCAACAAAACCCAATGTTCGTCAAAGACCATTAAATAAATAGTTATCCATAAAATTACTCAATGTAATCCAAACTAAGATTGAAACCCAAATCTTTGAAGGATTTAATCACATAGTATTCCAAGTTAAATATTAACATTTATCTTCAAATAAAATCAGTAACTCTTAATGTATCATACTAAAATGTAATTAACCTAATCACCTATCCTCCATGATAGGTTAGTAATTTCCATAGATAACCCAAAATCAAGTTATTCCTGATTCATAAGATCACCTAAGTAAAAAATATTAGTCATACTAACTAGGGACTTCACGTACTCCAGTGGTAGGCGATAAATCCCAGTCGTACATTGGTTGTGGGTTCGATTCTCGCATCTTTGTCCGACGCGACGGGTTTTCACACGGTCTATGTGTTGTCATTTTTCCAAAACTATATAATTCATAAAAAATTCCCCCAAAATATATAAAATCATCAAAAATAACCATAACATAATTTCAACTCAAGTTTAGCTCATGCCTTTCATTTTCCATCATAACATATAGTAACACATAATTACCTAAAAAGTAAGGATCATATAAACCATAATGGTTACCTTTATAATTATTACCTGAACTTCCACATTGAGGTGTTTATATCGTACATGATTCATTAGATAACTCATTATGGTTCAAGTGGTTAATCATGACACCAGATATTTAGATGAAAAAATCCACAAGAGTTCTCATTGCTGCTCCCAAATCATTCAGTTGTTCTTTTTGAAAATTGTCACTGTTTTCTTCACATCGACTGTTACTTTAGTTCCTACTAAATCCAGCCATTTAAAAAAACCAAAACGTTCAGTGTGATTATGTCATTAGAATAATCATATAATATCTTATGATGAGGGTAAATACTAAGATATAATTATTCATGTCATCTTAAACTCATTCACTTTATCTAAAACTATGACTCTTTCTGAAATCCTAAATATTATGGTAATGTAATTTATTCCTAAAGAATACCCTACGCTCTAAAGTTATCTAAACCGACATCTGATACCAACTATAAGGACCTGAACTTATATCATTACATAATCATGAATTAAATGAATATTTCAAATTGATGATATTTTCAGGTTTAGTGTTTTAGATAATTAGGCCGTAACTATTACATCTCACAAGATTACAAAGTAGACACCTCTACATAGTTTCCATATTTTTCATAAAATAAAAACCCTTAAAATTAACCATGTCTAGTTCCATGTTTTAGATAACATGTCTTTCCTTGATCCCATCCTTAACCCTATTCATCTTTAAGTCCTGTGGAAAACATTTATAAAACATGGGATGAGCATAAAAAGCTCAGTAAGGGATACACAAAGAAGGAAAACTGTATGTTTTTCAAAACAATAATTAAACTATGAATAAATTTTCATTAGTAATACTTTTCACCTTTATGAAGTAGTAAATACTCTTCACTAAATAGGGCAACATTACTTGACCTTTCTTAACAAAAATATTACCGTAAAACCCATATAAAGAACACATAACATATAAAGGTAACATGAGACATAAACATACTTAAATGGAATAACCATACGGTCAACTTCCACACATAACACTAAATGGAATATCCATACGACTGACTTACATACCCAATTCATTGGATGATATAATGTAACCACCCATCCAGGTATTCACGGCACAACCAGTCATTTGGTTTATGACGTAACCACCAGCCAAATGTCCATGTACCATTAAAATATCATAGCACATAAAATATTAAAAATATAAAAATTTCACTATTAATATTTCATTTGAAATCACAATATATCATTTCAAGATATCGACAAAATCAATGATTTATCAAACTATTTTCAAAACCATTTAATAAAGTGAGTTTTGAATCAAAGTGTCCCATACCACTTTGATGCTTATAAAGGAATAACATTTAATAAAAACATTATAATATCATGATAATAACGGTATTAATGATATAATAATCCAAAAGATAGTATATACACAATATCAAAGTGAATTAGCACATAACAACAATGAAGTCTCAATGGAATGTAAAATTGAAACAAAATCCCTTATAAAGACGGTATCCTTTGATTAAGGATAAATAAATTACATAATTATGTTTGAAAAAATAATACAAAAAATATAAGTGGATATTAATTTTAAAACAATCATATCTAATTCACACATATTCAGAGAATGACATATTCAAGGAGTACAACTTTAACCCAAATAATTGAAATTGGGTTAAGAAGTTCCCTTACAAAAATTCGACAGCCTAACATCGTGACATTAAAATTCATTAAATGAGTTGATGAGAGAGAAAATTGTATCTCATCACTTAAACATAAAATTTTCAACAATAAGGATATATAAGAAAATATCCCAACATAATAAGATGTAAATTAAATTACATAACAACAAGAAGTCTTTTAAAAAGAGGAGGGTGAAAGGTTCCCTTACCGATTTGGGTAACTTTCGAAATGTACACCCCATTGAAGAAGGATTATAAAATGAAGATGTGAATACCCATAATTTAAATTATATTACAGAAACAATACAATCATTGGAAGTACATACACTGCAGAAAAGAAAATGGAGGAAAATGTAGCATTAATCTCATGGGAATAAATGTGAGATAAAAAACCCCTCACCTCTTTGTAATCAATCGAGTCATATAAACAAAAGATAATAAACACAAAATTAATTACAAAATATCATTAATATAAATATATTCATGATAATATATATAAAATTGAAGTAAAAAATACACCACATGCAATAAATAAGTGTCGAACAATAGAAATATCACAGAATTAAAAGTGAGATAAGAAATCCCTTACGAAAATTCGGCAGCCTAGCGGCGCCACTAAAAACATCCAAAAAATGGATTGATGAGATCAAATAGGGTCTCTAATCATATGAACATAAAAAATTAATTTATTATTAATATAAAATAACATCCCCCAACATAAGATAAATGATCTTAGAAGAAGTGACATAAAAGGGAGTACACAAAAAGAAATAGAGAGGTAAGATCCATTACCTCATGTCTGACTTGCATTGTTCTTTTCTATATATTCCTGAAGAATAAACTTTTGTAAATTTATAATTTCTTAAAAAACTCCTTTAATGTTTATTATTCAATTAATATAAAAAATTATAATGTTATAGTAATTCATTAATTATGTGAGTTAATATCAGACGTTTTTTGTTGATGTTCGGTACATGTGTCAAAATGTAAATGTTTGAAAAGAATTGTCCATGTAGTTATATGTACATCATCTCTAGAATAGTATTAATGATTTAAATATCATATATATCCAGCATATATTCATTTTATCATATTCCATAACATTTGGAGATAAAAAATGAAATTCACTGTTCATGGGGACGGTAGCCCGTACGTATGC
The DNA here is from genome assembly GCA_963277665.1 of Viscum album. NCBI lineage: Eukaryota > Viridiplantae > Streptophyta > Magnoliopsida > Santalales > Viscaceae > Viscum > Viscum album. The sequence continues at coordinate 1,250,576,335 of OY728157.1, read as the reverse complement.
ATGAACGCTACTTTCATTTCTTTTTCATATTAATTTAATTAAAACTAAATGAGAGATATATATATTATAATTCCAGAATTATATTCACCATTTAGATGTAATATATATCATATATATAAATTATATATATGTACTTATAATAGTACATAACATCTTGAGATAAGAAATGAAGTGCACAGTTCATGGAGACGGTAATCCTTACGTACGCATGAACACTACCTTAATTTATATTTCATAAATTAGTGGATTGAAAATATAATAATACATAGGTATATTATAATTATAGTATATTGTAATTTATAACATCATTAACTCCATCGTTTATACATCCCGCATATGGCACTAACGATTCAAATCACATTGAGGGGTGGTAGTCCGCACATCCTAAAATGAAATTATCGCGTTTACCCATAATAGAAACCATAAAGTAATGGCATAAATGAAAAATAAATAGGCCTAAGGAAAACATAAACAAAATATATATCATATATAAATATAGTGAAATCTTAATGGACACCATGAAGGGTGTTAAAAAATTATTGAACAATCATCGTTTCATGAGGTATTAATTCACCATCCACGGAAACAGTATGTTCTTTAACCATTAGACGAAGGTGTGTGTAAGTGTAGCTAGAATAACTCTCATAAAAAATACTAGTATATTGAATATTCGGTTTTTGATACAAAATAAAGGAATCAAAAGATTTTAGGGTGTTGGAAAAGAAAAATAAAACAAAAGAACACACGAGAAGACATTATCTATAAATTTGGTAACTCCTCTTGGTTTGAACCAAAAGGGTTTCTTAAAGAGCTTTCTGCCTAAGGTAAGGCATCTAGGATGAAGACAAGGATTTGGAAAGATAATATGAGCAAGGTTTTGATGATCCAAGGGATTGATAGGTGTGGGTAAGGGAGTAGAGGTGGGGGCCATTTATAAGAGGGAGGAGGGGCACTCTTGGACGGTCATGAAATGTTACGTTATTATGTAATGATTTTATGATTTTAAAGGTGCCAAAATGATATATTTCATGGATAAGTTGAAAAGGGTTAAAAATAAACCCATAAAATTGTGTTTTGACAAGTTTATGCTTTAGATTTTACCTTATCTTTTCATTTTATTTAAATCGTTCATTAATGAGGTAATCGCTGCATCATCATGGTGTCATAAATAAATTTATTCATTTACTGTCTAAAAATTATAAAAAAATACCATGATATAGGAAATAGTTTTATCTTTATAATGAATATTTATTTTGAAAATTATAGCTTATATAAACCCATGTAAAAATTGTTTTAGTAATACACTACATGTTTGTGACATTTTTATTTTAACTTTAAATAAAATGTTATTAATGTCATTTTCTTACCCATGTGGATCCATGGGGTCCCCAAGTTGACCCATGGATTTTATGGGTCGGTAATGATTCATCCAATATGGGTAGGACATGTGTCAATTTAATTTCATCTTATTAAAACAATATTTTTATCATAAATTACACTAATTACCTCTAATCGCGATTAATAAAACTCAAAAGTTACTATTCACAAAAAACAGTTTTTATCCCATTGAACCAAATTTTACTTACTAATGACAACAATGTGTGTTGGATTTTTTTAATTCAAATCCCATAAGTGGTAAAATTTCATTTAAATGAAAAATCTGTTTTTTAACTACCACTTAGTGGTTTCACTGTTCATTAAAATTGATGTTTTTCAGAAAAAAAACAAAAAATTAATCCGAAGCTATATTTGATATTCCGAATTCAAAAATGATGTCCATTTCACCAATTTCAAAACATATAATTTTCAATAATTAAATTTATAATTAATTTCCACTTTCAAAACAAATAGCGTGTTTTTAAGAAACAATATTTATCCAAAGATTGACACATGTTTATGTCCAATTTCATAGTGAAATTAATTAAGTGACCAAATTTGGATTAAATGGTAAAAATAAATTTTAATTACACATTAAAACAAATTAGAAAGATAATCTGACCATATATATAAATTATACTGAAACGCAGGTTTGAATTAAAATACAACATCTTTCACTATTAATTAAAACATTGAACATTATCAGAAAAAATACCAAAAACATAAAAAAAGTGAATTTTGATGTCTCAATTCTAAAAAAGAATTTTATTCGGTCTAATATAATGTATAAGAGTGACCAAACTATATTTAAAGGGGGTTTCCATTAAAAGGAGGTTAATCGACCATTTAAAGAACATTAGAATATTTATTCATAAAATCGAATTATTTTCTTATTTTAAGCATTTAATTTTTTTGGAAAAATGTAAAAATAATTAACAAACATATATAATAATTTTGTAGTTAGTTCTAGTCATTCCCTCCATTACAATAGCTAAGCGTAAACTACCATTTAAAATAATATTATTTTATTATTAAGGTGCAACATAAGATTTCAAAGAAACTCATTATTGCGTATTGGGTATGCCATCGAGCATAGCATTCCCATTAAAGTAATATTAACATTTTATTCACAAATATTGATAAATATGAAAATTTCATATTCATTATTTACCCAGGATGTTACACCAGGAGGGTGGGAGGGCTGTCTGTTGGAGTGGGGGATGTCCATCTGGGTTGGGGGGGGGGGGCTATCTAAGGGGTGTTGAGGTGTGTGGGGGGTGTCTAGGGGTGGGGGTTTCCAGGGGTGTGGGAGGGCTGTCTAGTGTGGGAGTGGGGGGGGGGGGGGGGGTGGTCGGTGTCCTTTGTTGTTGGAGGGAGTCTAGGAAGGTGGGAGGGAAGTCCCAGGTGGGGGTTGTCTAGGAGGGTGGGTGCTGTCTAGGGTTATGTGGGGTGTCGAGTGGGGTGGGGGTGTTTCCAGGGGTGTGTGATGGCTGCCCAGTGGTGGGGGGTTTTGTTTTGGTCTAGTTTTGGTCTGTTTTTTGTCTATTTCAGGTCATCTTTTGCTGGGCATAGTTTTTGTTGAATGGGAGTTTTAAAAAAAATTGGTTTTTACGTTGATTATTTTAAAACCCATATAAAAAATCCATTGTAATGGGTTTTAAAGTCAGTTCTTGAAACCTGATGTAAAAAATTCATGGGAATGGGTTTTCATGTCAGTTATTTCATAACCGATGTAATAAATGAAATTTAATAGTTTTTACGTCAGTTATTTTATAACTAGTGTAGTATATATGTTTCCACTTAAATTATTATTTAACCCACGTGAAAAAAGACATGGCAGACTAGTTTATGACAACAATTATGAAAATAAATGACTTGATAAATGATTCAGATGCCTAGTTTATTATGTCAGTTATTATATAATCAACTGGAAAATGTATGTACCACATTAGTTATTTAAAAACCAATTTAAAAAATCATGACTCCAAAGAATTTTCCACATCCGTTTCTAAAGAACCAACTTGAAAAACACTTAGATTTTTTGGTTTTTATGTCGGGAATTAAATATCCAATGTAAAAAAATAATGTTTATAACATATCATGTAGAAACTTCATCCAAATTCCGATGTAAAAAATTAAAAAATTAACTCCCTTAAAAAACGTTTTCTGCACTAGTGAACATCACTAAGTACGTCAATATTATATAATATCTATGTAACAAAGTAATATACTATTAAAATTTTTGATAAAGAAATAGTTAAAAGATATCAGTGAAGAATTATAAATACCTATGGTTATCTTATGTAAAAAAGACAGAGTTCTATTGATCTCAAAAATAATATAGTAGAATACAATTGTACCAAACATATCAGAATATGGTATTTTTTTAATTAAATATAATATATTACAAACATTTTTAGTGGTATAGAATTTCTTATCCAATAGGAACCTGGGTAAAATCATGAAGAAAACATTATCCACTACATTTTTCAAGAAGAATCAGTTGAACCATGGAGTTCAAGCACATCCCAGGGAAATATGATGTCCATATGTCCCCCAATACACATTACATATTTATATGTAAATATTATTACCCATTTAAAAAATATTTTCATTTTTTTAGAAAAATGGTGACAATTATTCTAAGAAATTTAATGTTTTTTTGTTATTATATGACAAAAAGTGGTTTTGAGATTCAAATTACTCTCTTATATAGCAGTAGATTAGAGTTTTAATGATATGGGGAGATAAAATCCTTGGATATGTGATATGTGTATAGGTTATGGAATTATTTCAATGCATTGACATAAGTAATGTTTATGGAATGTGTCATATGCATGGATTCCATTCTAGAACCCTTATTTTTACACTGAGTGTTACTCAAATGGACTTTTAGTGATATAAGAAAAATTCTATGATCATCTTAAGTTTATCGAGAATAGTATTTCAGTTTTGATTGCCAAAATATACAAAGTGGTTAAATGATGGAACCGAGTCTCTCTATAGTGAAAAATTTAGGATATTTTTATTTTAAATATGATTCTCATATGACTATGTTTGTTGATTATTATAGAAATTTATGTTTTTGAAGAAGAAAGATAATCAAGACTATGAATAATGTTAGATAATTATATATCATTTCCTAGTTTTTTATAATTATTTCATCATAAACTCAAGAGTGCATGAAGGTTTATAGCATGACTATATAATTTAATGTGATCACATATGTCATAAATTATCAGGTGATGATTAGAGTTCAAAATAATCATGTTATAACTCTTAGATAACTGTGTTATTTCATCAAAATTACTCAACATTGTTTTGATGATTCATGTGTAGAATGAAAAACTAGAAATCTCATAGTTTTCATGTCATCAACAAAGGAAGTATTTCATTTACTTAATAATAGATGAAAATATAAGCATTAATGGTTCTTGTGACATGGTAATTCAATAAACATTAGGGGTAACAAACTTGAAATATTTGTTTTTTGTGGATTAAATTTATTTTTATTTACTGATGCGTTTATGCGACTTTTCATTAATTATAATCATTAGGTGATGATGTTCATGAATTCAACAACTTGAAAAAAGGGTTTTATTTCAAATGAATCCAACATACAAAATGTGGTTTAATGGATGGATGGATTCATTTTTTGAGGATAAGTTAGTGGGTTAGTCTTATAAAGACCCATTATTCACCTCATCGGTCTACACACTAAATATATTATGAAAATAAATTTGAGTTTGTAATGTTCTTGATAATCAGTCTCATTATCTCATAATAGGTGAAGATTTTATTTTATGGGGTCTTATATATAGACTATTATGACACGAGATTATGTACCAAATAATTTTGAAAAAGAGATACATGGGATCTGATGCTTATTCTATTAATTATAATTTTTCAATTCTATGAAATCATATATTGTATTACTATGAACTATGTCCAGTTATAAGCATATTATGCTCACCGTTTTTTGAATGAGTTATTCATAGGGGATTATGCAATACATGTTTATTTAAAAAAGTTATCTAATCTCAAAGGAATGTGAATTATTAAATATTATAAAGATTAAGGAATATATTGAAGCATCATATTCTAGTGTTATGAATGTGAGTCATTAAATATACTTTTAATAAGGATAATACAACCAGTAATTAACCAAATTAATGAAGTCTTCATCTAGTGTATTGTGTGGGTAGGATCCCATAGAGGTGCTCCAACGAAGACATATCAAAATACATAAATACATTGTAATTTTTTTTTTCTTATAATAGATGGTTCATGGTCTAAAATTTTTAATCACAAAATGAATGTTAATGATAGTGGAAAAAGGTATGATAGACACTTCACAAACATATATTCCTTCAATATAACCCATTATAGTAAAATAATTAATATTATTTATATTTTGCATTACATAATTATAAATATTTGATTTAATGTATGTAAGATAGAATAAAAATGGTTTAAAAAGTTAATATGAATGTGGGGATATTATTCGTAAATAAAAAAATGTTTGATTTCTAAATTCATCCCTCCCATCACTCAATTTCCTATGGTGTGACAATTATTGTGAAGTATATATAATTTCCCCTTTCCTTCAATGAAAAATTGTATAAAAAAATATCACTAATTTATATCTAGTTACCCAAAACTCAGTCAATGACACTGTAAAATATTTCCTATAACTACTCCATTGACCACCCCCCTATCTTATTTGTTCATATGCAATTTGGTGGAATTACTGTCAACCAATAGAATATTTAATCATTAATGAGAGAATAATTAAAGGGGTGCAGAAAAAAGAGGAATAAATGAATTCAATAACATTAAATCATCTTGAAAAAAATGTAAGAATAAATAATCACCATGGGGGTGTTGATAGAGGAATGGTAGTGGGGTAAACGTGTTAAAATGGATCTCGATGACAACCCATATTTTTTAATATCAAATGTGGTTAACCTATGAGTGATACGCCTGCTCTTATTTATTTTTAAATTGAAAAATATTTTTCATGGAATGAACCGAGGAATAATTTAATGGTGAATAAACCTAGGGTATTTACATGGCGTGACCAAACGTTCCATGAAAATAAACTATACCACAACCTCCCTTTATAGTTCCTCCCTTCCTTCATAGTCACCATACTAGGTGATTTTTCCGATGGTTATTCCATGGGCCACCCTCTTTCTAAAAAAATATATGGCCTTAACATATAAAACATGGCCTCCCCAATAATGTTACCAAATCGGTAATCTATTTTTGCCTTCATGTTATTAATTTCTTGTTTATTTTTTGTCCAACACCTCCTTCCCTCATCCACATTTCTTATATTTACATTCCTCACCATTTTCATAACCATGAACCCTCTAAAATAATAATTTCACCCATCCACATATCCAATAAATATATCTACCAAACACCATTCTCCTCATGTAGTGACACAATCAACCATGGTGGGACACCATACACAAAAAAATACACAATATCATGAATTTTTTTAATTGAATGAACCACTAACTACCGACCATGGTTCCTCCATTAATATAATATAATCCATCATCCAACCCTTCTTAATGGCATGGCCCTCACTTACCATAGTGTAATGGGGGACTAATTGAATAATTAAACAAATGGGACACCCCTATCAAACATTAACCATCATCTGGGAACCTAAAAACCTATCATACCATTGAACAAAACCAAAGACCTCATCTAGAGTTTTATAACCCTTTTAATTCTGATCCGAATCATAATTCTCAAAATATATCCCATGTAAATGAAAATTATTAATTCATTTTAATTTAACACCACATGATGATATAGGGCATTAAAAACCCATAATAATGTTTATCATCATTTAGAATTCATTATTATTTTACAATAATCATTCTTGATCCACCTCAGTCATACATTCACCATTAGCTCAACACAATCTATTCTCATAGGAAATATTTCCTTCCACTACAAATCTCTTAATGTCATCCCTCACTATTCACTAACAGTCATGATACTCCCTTGACACCATCACTAATATGGATATTGTACTCAATTAAAAACGTGTTTCAAAAGACATTAATTCTCCCAAAAACTGATTATCCTTCAAGATTATGGTTCTCTATTACATAAGACTCTACTTATAATGGATGATTATATATCATTGTTATAACAACCATAGGAATAACATAGCCAAAATGTACGTCATATAGTCCATCAATGTGCTTGATAGGTTTTCACCATCACCAGGACCAATCCCATGAAAAAACATTTCAGTAAATATCTAATAAAAAACAAAAAAATGATCCCCATAATCCACCAACAAAACATCACATCACTGGACAAGAATTATTTATTCGGTAAATGGGTCAAAACACTGTCTAACACCCTCACTAAATCTAAAACATGAAACATATTGTGATTGGATTGTAGTAACTTATTATTAGAAAATATGATCATTTAATATACAAATAATCATCTATAAATATATAATACAATATACTCTTGATTGAAACCAAATTCTATTTTCTGTCATATATGGAATAACAGACTCTATCTGATGCCACATCTGAATATCAAATCAATTATTCTCCTTGAATCCAGATATTCCCACTATTATGGAATTAAGTATACTATTTCTGTATTATTAAAAAAATTAATATCCTTAACATGTCCTCGAACCTTTCTATTAATTTATCAAATATCCATCCCTAATAAAAGAATCCCAACCACATGAGTACCCTTATTTATATTCCTCCAAAAAAACCACTTGATATCTAAGATCCATGTCATTAAATTTAAAATAATAATTACTGTATATGACCATGATAATAATAACTGGATTACAATATTAAACATGTTTTGCCACATATTATTATATTAATAGGAACTCCATCCTCAAAATTTACCAAAAATTATCTATAGGAATAGTCACATTGATTACTATATTTTTAGATATATTTTGATGGGGTTTTATTTGTGTTTACACTAAAAATGAATTGATTTAATATAAGATTAAAACATACTATTCATGAATTGAGGACTCTTATAGAGTATCATCATTTGGATAGTAGGATGGAAAAGATATCAATTAAAAAATTCAAATTCACTTTGCGCTGATCTACTTCTTGGATAAATGGATCAACATCAATATAATAAAGAAGACAAGGTTAATGGTTCAATGAAAAGAAAAAAATAGAGTTTCTAGTGGTACCAAACTGAATATCCCGGGAAAATTTATCTTTCATTATATAAATATTACTTTATATTTGGTATAATCATCACCCTTGGTGAACTAGTGCACGTAATGAAAGAACATTGGGGCGTGAAGTGGAGGAATTCAACATAATATAATTATATCATGTATCATAGTGTGAAATTTATTAGTCACACTAGGACATATGATAATTTCTCATAGAGAGGAATTAGTTCCTAAATTTGATTCATGTGTAACAAAATTACAAATTCTGTAATGATTACATGTCGTGTAAAATTTTGATAGTTTAGAAAAAATGGATTTATGATATATCTTTTACGGTAACTATATCTTTTGTCCTAGATATCAATTAAAATCCATATCAATGATGTATAGAATCCTATTGATGACATTGAGGATTATAAATATGGTTTCCATTAAAGGGATTCAAGAATTCCATTTGAATATTGAGCCACAACCAATGGGATGCAACCGTAGGGATCCAACATACCATTGATATGTCATTCTCTATGTTTGTAATTATGATTAAATTTAATTTCCCTGATGTAAAATAAAGTAATTTATAGTTTAATAACAATATATTTGTATTTTATATTAAATTTCATTATTAATAACAATCTTATGTTTTTATGTTTAATAATCATTATATATCTCCTAGTGATGGTTGTATAAAACCCATAGGGGATAGAAAAATCTATTAAAGGTGGTGTATACCATCATTGCTTTATTTCAGTTTTTTCATAAAATAGTTTTATTCAATAGTATCATGTATTTCCTTCTCATATATTTAATTTAATATTGACCTATTAACCATATTCCTTTAATAATGAATGGAGACCAATAAGATTGAGATGATTTATTCATAACCATTGAATGAAATTATTATTCTTCTCTAGGATTTCTAAACATAATGTACTCTAGCTATTTTCATTTATCTAAACATGAAAATTTTGGATTATAGTGTAGTTTGATAGAGTGTGACCAGTTCTTCTGTTGATAAATTTTCTTTTATGAAACTATTAGATATATTTTTTAAAGTGATTTTTAATTAATTTATTTAGAAAAATCATACCTGAAAACTGGTTCCACTCTATTGTTATGTTCTATTGTAATTTATGTATTCCATTTTAATCAATTGTTTAAATTAATCCATCAATATTAGGATGACCCAACCATTGGTCAAGACGTGTACATGTGTAATTCACCACTCTCCATGGGATCGACCATGCAGTTCTTCTAGACTATGTTTTTTAGTTAATATTGTAAAAGAACAAATATATTTATAATTGGATCCACACCCATAGGATTTTCTGAATTTATTTTGATACAATATATAAAATTTAATATAAAGTGGTGTTCTTGCTAGCATCTATATTTCATTACAATTGACATTGTGAAAAATTCCTAAATTTATTGGTCATCACACATGGGTCTGTCAACCTGAGTTACATCTACATCATCTCTATAAACTCCATTAATGAAAAATGTATAGATCAACAATTCCTTGGTATTATTATCAATATATTGGGTCTCCACATAATAATGGGAAAAACTTCCCTTTCTGGTAAATACATTAGACCACCATGTTTTTAGGAATTTCATCAAATTCATCCCCCACAAAAAATTGAGGGAGACTATATTAATTGTGTCCTTTGTATGTCACGAGAATCTACCCAAAGAAAAAATTACTAAGGTAAATTCATCAATAAATTTCTTCAGTTACCTATGGATAAAAAAAATATCAACAGTCTGAACACATCATAATAATATATCTACAAATATAAAATATAACCTTCAATAACTAGTGATTAATTTCCCTCACACATTATTGTGTTTCTTTACAAATCAAATAAATAACTCACTATTTTATTTCCACAAAAAAGTGAATATCCATTAACCATATGACATGTTATTACTCTATATCATGCTAGATCCAATATAAACCCAGTCTGTGTACACTCGTGAAATAGATGATGAAATAATTAAAATAACTCTCTAATGGTTTATGTCCTATCAAAACTAGACACATGTGACTAAAAAACTAACGATGATCCTCTCATGTTTTATTGTTATTTTTTCAATGAAATCTTAATGCTTCGTTTTAAACTATCCCAAGTAATCACAATGATTTCATGTACAAAAAAATGATCACTTTACAATTGGGAATCATTACAAAACCATAGTCGTAATCCTATACAATATCCATACTACATTTTACATTCATGGATCACAATGAAAAATGATAGGTAAATAACCAATCTATCCCATCAATTCCTGAACTAGACACCAAAATGAAAACATGTTCTTTATGTCTCAAAATAATAAGATATTCCACCTGTTATTACTCAAATACAATAGTGGTATCCATGTATTAAGGAAAATATTCTCATTGTCGGCTTATCTTCCATGAATACTTTTCATACACTAACCCACCAACAATACATCTAATTCTTGATCCAACTCACATGGGTCACTATAAATTCTATTCACTAAGGGAATGTATACTAATTTTCAATGAAAATCCCAATATATTATTCACATAACCAATCATTAGAAAACCCATGGATTATTTGTGAACAATTCCACATATAAATTACGAATGAAAAATCCCTGTAAATTATATTCGCCCCATTAAAAAATAGAGTCCCACATCATGCTTTAAATATTCTACACACAAGAACACATATGTCATATAAATACTATGATAAAATAATAAATAATTATTAGGAATTTTTTACACTATTTTAAATGATGTAAAACAACAAAAATAACTTCAATAAACACAACCAACATGAATTAATACCTCAACTGTAAAAAAATCAATAATCACAACAATGTATCCCCAATTTCATAGAAATCCCACAAGAAATATTTTAGTGATCAAATAATATGTGGTTTATAATAAACCACAAAAATTACTATTACATGAATAATATTTCCGAAATACAAATACATAATAAAATCATGTCAGATAATAATCTACAATAACCTAGTTGAAATCGTTAATCAAAGTCAATGATGGATCATCACATGACCTCATAGAAAACTACTGGTATGGAAAATGATTTTGGCTAACAGCGAGGGACTATATAATACATTTTGGTGACTATTACCAAGGTATGATAACAATTCATAAAATTTTAATTAAACAAAAACAACCATAATAGATCATTATTATATTTAGAAACAATAAATAATAACCAAGCCATAATATATCTAAATGTATCTATGCAACATATATCCTAACTAATTACCTTCTATGTCAATCGCCAATATCATAAAAAAACAAAACAAACCCCAAGGATACTCCACTACCACACCTTAGTCACATCATACGAATGTCTCTAATCCTTGTTAGTATTATCTCCCTTCTGATCTTCTCTAGTTCGATCCACTTAACAACCTACGATGATAAATGTAAAACAAACATGAGGTCTTCATTGAAACTAGGTTACTCATATTGAGTGTTTCAAAATACATATCACTATAATCTAAATACGATTCCCTAAAACATATTTTCATATCATTTTTTATATATAAGAAATGTAAATAACATAAATAAAAAAACATAATGGGTCATTCGTTGGTAACCAAGACACTATAAGACCTCACACTGCCTATTTTTCCAGTAACATATATCGTCATATGCCACAAAACTAGAATCTTGTACTATACCGAAAAACATAGTGTGATATGAAAATAAATATCTTAACCTATTCCTAATGACTTGGAGTATGGTAACATCACATGAACCAACCAATAACAATTGATATATAGTAGGGTCCCTCACTAGGTGCCACCCAACCAAAATATATAGGTTATAATCCATGGAAAACCCTTCGTATTCATTGTGTTACCTTAAATAATGTCGCATAATCAAATAATTTATGGGACATAATATTGATGGATAATTTTGAGATTTAATATATCATTATACATCATCATACTACCATTAATATATTGATGGAGTCATAATATCCAATATCGCAGAAAATTTAAATTATCAAATGTCGCTAATGTCCCAAGGATATGTATCAAATAAAATAACTTATAATAAGATGTTTATTGAGGGAATCAATATATCCAACATATCACACAATTCAAAACCCTCCCCCAACACCACTGCCAAGGTATGTTCCATGGACAATCACACATTATAGTGATTAAAGTAAAACTTATCAATAACAAATCACTCACACTAACTGAACTAAACTACCACTATGAGGGTTCCATATTGAAATCATTTACCATAAACACAATAATATATCCAATGAGAGAATATCAATAGTAAAACCTTTATATGAGTGAATCCATAACCATCATTAGGTGATCCATATTAGTAAAGATAGTTTCTCTCATCCAAATTCATATTGTGTCCCATGATCTGAGCATTCTTGGTTAATGTTTCAAGAAATCATCCTCAATATAGCCAAATTGGATAGAGTATTTTGGAAGCAATGAATAATAGTCCTATTCCATAAGAATTATCATGTTTGTCATAAATGAATATACTAGGATCCTTATCACTACAACATTATATAATCATTAACACCAAGACACATCAAATGCACTATATTGATCTCATAACCTAAAATCCCTTCTGAGACCACTTCTGAAATGGTCAATCCTGATCTATTCTTGCTCTATAATCATACCCTAATCCCACTAACAAGGGTCCAACTAAGTGAAATTCACAAATAATATTATAAACCACAATTGATGTCCTAAAAAATTTCCACAACACATTCCAAGGTCCCATCTCATTTCTTCCATAAAATATATCATTACCCACATCATGGAGGAAACCGTTGATGTTATGGTACATCTTTCGAAGATGGAATTACCATGACAATCCATTGGTTTAAAATCCACCATAAATAGTGTATTTCCTATCTTTTGTATGACTTATGACCCTCCATACTATATTTATAAGGCCAAATCCTATGATTATTTACCAACATCATCAATATATCCCATAAATTCTATAAAATTATTTTCTAAATATTGAACCTTATTCTAATACTATCATAAAAAAATTTCATTCATCACCCCGTTGATATATGGTATCATTTTGATCCAAAAATTCACAAAATTCAATGGATCCCTCAATCCAGTTCATGATGTCTTAATACCACCCAATCTATTTACCTTGTTAAATCTAAATCTCATTCCATTTAACACATATATAAACAAAAAATATTCATGAATGCAAAATATGAATAAACTAACATATGGTTTTTTATAATTTGAACAACCTACCTTAATCATGATGTTACCCACTCGTCATTCTCATCCAATCCTTGAATATGTACTCCTATTACAAATTCAATATCATACAAAAAATATATCCCATATCTAAAGCTACAACATCCAAAAAACTACTTATAAAAATTTATGAGTTATTATTCAATTTCTAATAATGAGGAATAATGACTAAAATCACATGGAATACAATCTACCTACAAACCATCAATCAACGACTTTTAAAAATATCATTGCACGGTCTTAGTGCAATGGTGAATAAAATAATATTTGTGTGGCATGACCCATGGCCCAAATTTAAATAAAAATATTATAAATTTAAAATAAATAAACATAAAAAAGTTCATATAATTAAATAATAAAAATTTTAGTTTTTCATTTATGTATTATTGTCATTTAACCATTATGTTCAAAAACCCTTTCATCTCAGTATGATTCCGCCAGGATCTAGGGGAATCATCTTCAATCCCTATAATAATTTTTCCAAAATCAGTGGAATTTTATTGGGAATAAAAAAAATTAATTAGGTGAAAAACATTAATTAAATCACTATAGAAAATAATGAGTAATCTCTCCTCACCAATAGGTAATCAACAGAGGAGGGAGAGGGGGAGAACATAATTGAAATGTATCTCCCCATGCCCCTTCCCTCTAAAATAAATGTGCATGGACATAAAAATTTATTTTCTTTGATATTTTTTTCATTGGAAATGGGTTTCTCATAAGGTGAAACTAAGAATCATGAATTTGTTAATTAGGAAAGGTTTTTTCAAGAAGGTAACTTGACGGTCCATAGATTAATGCATCCTCACACACTCCCTATATGGCCTTATCCTCCCCCATAGTTTTCTCTCTATAACATTAACCCTCTTGATAAAACACCATCATTGAGGATAATCAAGGATTTAGTTACATTTCCCCAATATTGTGGTCCCCTAGGCCATGAGGTGGTATTACTCATCTAGATTGCAGTTACTAGAATAGAATTATGTATCTTTTCATATGATTCATATCCTTCCATGATCCATCACTCTTTCATTGTACTACCCTTACAAATGCAAACACATAATGACCTTCAAAATAAGAAGTTATCCATCCATATTTCCCATAGGGAAAATTTCAGGAACAATTCTCCTCATGTCTACATTCCCATGCCATGGAGTAAAACCACACTAAAAAAATAAACCTTTTTTCACAACATACTGGTCATGGAATGACCATTTTTTCTCCAAGTCACAGTTCTTATATATCGATGATGGGATTCCAAAATGATCCCCATATTATGGAATTGACAATACATGAAAATGTATAATTGGAAATGAAAAAAAAAACACATTAATATTTAAAAAAATAAATGGTATTTAATATATTTTTAATCTCAATACAAATGATTTTAAATTTTTTATGTAAATAATTAGAAATATGATATTTGGAATTAAAATGGATTTAAATGAAACAAATGAATGATTGTTTTGGAGTTGATTCATACATAAATTTTTTTACAAATATTTTGTTAAGTGTTAAATTTTTTAACTCTTCTTGCATGAAATACCAAAAAAGGAGACCGCATACGGTTGGCCCATCAACTAGGGTCCAAATGCAATATAGGTAGTCTATAAGGGGAAATTAGGCTATATAGTCCCAGAAGAAGTCCATCCCAAGTGGTAGGATGGACAAAAAATGAGAACTATATAGGAACCACAATGATGAAATGTGTGTGAATGTATATGTTGTCCAAATATGACATCAACATCCAATGGTGGTAAAAATGATGATGTGGTAGGAGTAAAACATCATTGGGATGAGCTGGTATGCAATAGTGAAATTAGTCCTCGAACACCTTACTGTCTTTATTCCAGTGAGGAAGCCATGATCTGAGTAATAATTTATTGCATAGCCTTCTTATGTTTTTACGTGGGTAGAATTTTTATTGGTACTTTTTACATTTAAATAGATAAAGGGCCATACCACTTAATTTGGGAACACATGTTCCTCAAACATACTATATTGCCTCTCTTTACTAGTGGCTGATGCTAAAGGCCAACTCTATCATTAACAACACTATCATAAACAACATGAGAGTACCAAGAAAGCATAGTATAGATCTATAAAACTACCATTGATAATCATAGTTTCTTAATAACCCCACAATAGACTTCAACCAAACCCCATGAAATAATTTTTGAGCTCACTCAAACCACTTCAATATATGTAAGGGAATATTATACCTTCCCTACCATTATACCCTTGTTGTTTCTCCATTTCCTTGCTCTGAAATTCAACATTTATGCTACCATTATTACAATATCATGAAACCAATACAATATTAATTTCAAATATTTGTTTTCTCTATGTTTATTTTAAAAACCTGATATCCTCAGGTGTACCATTGAACATACACTGAGTTTAAATCATGTATCATTAATGATAAACAATGTGTTTTTTGGGTTTATTTGAAGTCAATCCCATTTAATAATTTTTCCATCTATTCATGGAGGTTTTCAGATCAATTATATACTCTAAAGAATTTAGATTCATGCTTATAATGAAATTAATTCAACACACAACTAAGGAGGAAACCACTGAAGGATTATAATGCTTGTCCACTTTTCACTATTTTATTTATTTTTTTCATTAATTTTTTATGTTTTATTTTTACTATAATTTCAATTTATTTTTTTCTTGAAAAATAATTCAATCAGTTTTTATAATTGTTTTTATTTTCCACATCAACCATTCATCCCTTTTTTCTTTATCATATTTTTTTCTTCTATTTTATCTTATTCTGATTATTATTTAATTATTTAATTTATTATTTTATATATTTACTTTTTCATTTTCCCATCCTCATTATATTTTATTTTTATTTTATTTCATTCCACTTTCATCTTCATTATCATCTTATCACCTTATCCAATAACCAAAATAAATTAGTTGTTATCCTTACACTTGAATCTAGAATGGTAAGTGGTGTTTCCATTTCATTATACACATTTATTAATATTTTTAGATTTATGATTATGATGGGTGATATGTATGTGAGTTGATATTTTAAACCTTGACACTAAACAAAAAAACTATTTTATTATTCGTTAAAATATTTTCTCGCCCTTGTAGTAAACATATGCTCCTCATGATATGATGTTGAGACATTTAGTTGATGAAATGAAGTAATATAGATTTGGGTCTAGGGAGATTTCACACCCTAAATTAAGGGGCTCCATCAATCATAATTATATATGGAGGTGGAATACAATTTTTATAGGCATTTAATATTTTACAATAGTAAATAAACGAAAATTAATTCATTCATGAGATCATAGAATTTAATTATCAAAATAAATTTAAACACCAACAAGGTGAATAATGGATCTCATAAACCAAACAACAAAAATGCCATGGTCATTCCTTAGAGATCACATTCTATAATAGATGGTTTGTTTAATGTTTATAATTTCATATATTATATCAAAAGTACCTTTATTTCATGAAATATATTAAAAAATGAAATGATTCTATTTAGGTAAATTACATTAGATTTGTTAATAACTGATAAATCTCCTCATTTGAGACGACCCTTGTTAACCTATGACCTGCATTAGTAAAACATTTACATTTTTTTCCTTCCATGCTGAATGATAGATGTTCTATCAAACTATCATCATTTTCATGGAGATAATCATTAGTTTACATATTTTTTTTCTAATTCCATATTATAGAATTTTTCATTTATTTAAAAAAATTATATATAAGAAATATTTTCTTGTATTTTTGAAAATGTCTAATTTTTTCAATTTGTAAATTAATTTCTCATGGGTAAATGAACCATAGAATGTGTAAAATAATGATAATATGGACATGTTACAGAAAATTGATTTATTATCAAGCCTGGACAAGAAGATATTGAAATATCATGACACAAGACATTCATTTCTAGGGATAAAAAAATATGGATGATGTAAAATTTTATTATCAAATATTAATGTCCATAGAGAAAATGAAACTACCGTTTCCAAATTTCACTGAATAAATCAAAGTGGTTGATTCCCAATTCCATAAATTCCATCTACCCAATAATATTAAATCACATATTGAGGAATAAATTGAAGAGATAGAGATTTAATATGAACACTCTTGCGCTGATAGGAATATTATAAATGATTCAAATTAGGTTTGGATTTTTTAGAAGGAAGATGAAATGAAACAAGATCTTCCAATATAATTAATTGAGGACTCAGAATATGACTTCCTATTACTAGCCATGGAAGAGGAGAAAGAAACTTAAGTGATTGAATTTGAATCAGAATGGATGATCCTCGCTACTTGCCTCCATCCACTAATATTCAATTTCAAGAGAAATTAATCATTAAACATGATATTGATCCAGAACCACCATAGTAAGATTACAATTATTTTAATTCTATCTTTTATAAACACATAAATTAGGATATGATTACCACTCCAAAATACATTAAATTTTTTTAGTTTCAACCAATCTATACATTTCCTTAGAGGAATATGAATTTAAAATATGTGAACCTAAATAAGAATACACAGAAATAAAATAATTTATTAAAAAAGTGTTTTTGAAACCCATGAAGATGTCAATGTTAACGAGCTTAAAGAAATCATGAAAAAGACACCTAATGTTTAAAGGGTGAATCTTCATATTAAAATTTCAAATTTAAATTGTTTTTAATTAAATATATATTTATACATTCTATTTTATCATAAAATCCATGTATACCATGTTTATGATTCAATTTAATGGAGTATGTGGTTTAACTAGTATAAATCAAGAAGGAGGTTGATATTTACTTCATCCAACTCCTTCCAAACAAGTCTCACCTAATTGTTATTGGTGAGAAACTTATATAATCTCTCCAAGTATCATTTCCCACCACCAAAAAATAAGTGAAAGATGGTAAAATCCAAATGTGGTGGTTCAAGTCCATGAAGATCCACCCACCATTAGTATTTTGATAAAATATGGTACAACCCTATGTTAGTAGAAAATATTCTGGTCCCACTTGGTGGATCGATATATGTTTTATCCTATTATTTTTATTCTTTGAAATTAGATTTCAATTTATTTCATATGATTATTCCAACGTCAATTCCACTAACCCTTATCTATTTGATCTTAGATGACATGATACTTCTTCCTCTTGATGAATTACTTTCATAGGTTCTTGATGGTAGAAGGTAGAAACAAACAGTCTTGGAGGAAAGTGGACTAAGCTTCATAGAATGTGGAGTCCATTCTTCCATTACTTATATTCAAAATCTTTTTATTTTTATCAAAAATATTATTTCTTCTTTAAATTAGAAATTTCGTCCTCGTGATTAGATTCGTGCATTACTTGACATTTCTAGGAGATAAGAAATTCATATGAATATTTTGAATCTATGTTTTATATTTGAATGATAATAATATTGAATGATTAAAATGGTTAATTGGATTATAAATGTGATGTATAGATATTAAAATGAGTCCTCGTGATTTTATCTGATTGATTGATTCATGTAAACGTAATTTCTCAAAAATATTTCTTGATTTGAATCCATAAAATTCAGGATAATAAATTTCTTATTGTTATTATTTATGACTTTAATGATTTTCCCAAATATAAAATTTCTCATTCCTAAGATTATTTATATTCTAATTACATATTATTTATTCTTCATCAAATTTATTTAGTGATCATGGGACATGCCACATACCAGAATATTCATTAAAACATGTCAAGTATATGACTATGAAATGAACATTTAAAATGATTTATAAATATTTTGAATAGAAATATTCTGAAAAACCCCCTTATAATAATATTTTATCATGAAAATTAATCCCATGAATGAACATGTTATCGATGATCCATGATTCAACGCATTTATATCCATTCCAAAACAACTCTTATAATTATCATGAATCATTAATGTTGTAGTATGGAGATCAAGGGAGGAATGGTTGATGGAATGAAATTATTTGTAAGGAATGGGTGTAGGGAGATATTTTTGGTTATTCTTAAATGTTTTTTAATCGTTCATTATACATTATTGTTTCCACCTCTTGAATAATAAACATAATGAAAATTACAAATAGAACAAAAAATTTAGAAAATAATCAATTATGACTTAGAAGAATAAAAAAATACCACTATATGGCCAATGTTTTTTATTGTACATTTTAAGGTGATAGATTTGAGTATTATTTTGAGAATAAATTTATATAAATAAAAAATGAAAAATATCATTGAAAAATAAGAAAAATGTTTTTATGTATAGAAAAATTCAAGAGGGTGCCCATAATAATTCATTATTATTTACATGGATCAAGAATTTAAATTATGTTTGGGGAAAGTGGATTTCCCTAAAATTGAATTGGGTGTATATGACTATACATTATATTTGATGTAGTTATTTACACATTAGAAGATAAACCTCCACATGTAGATTTTATTTATAAAAATCAATTCCCAATATCCTTAATCCTCAGTGTGATTTTAATGTTTATTGTATTTCATCCTGATTTAATGGTCCTTCTATATTTAAAATGTATAGAGAAAATTTCCATTACAATAACATGGATGAAGGGGATGTTTTTATTATATAATAATTACTATACTTGAATTATATCATGATATATTAGTGAATATATTCAAAGAAAAGTTAGGTCATGATTTAAAATGATTAATAATAATGAATTGGGGAACACGAATGACTGATGAAAAATGATACATCATTTTAAAAATGGAGACGGTAAAATACTTTAATTGATTGATTCTTTGAAAATGGGAAAATTGAATTGATATTTTATAAGACATTAAAAAATTTGATTAAGAATTTATAATTTTTTTATTTAATCACACTAAAATTAACATATTTATAGAATCAGGGACCTCTTCAATACAATTTTTACACTTTATTTTTGTAGAAATCCTAGTTTATGTGCCGAGTTATTTGACACAAAAAACCTTGAAGCATATTTTTAACAAGTTTTCAATGGTATTAAATGAATTTTCTATCATAATTCCAATGATTTATAAATAATTATGTAAATTTTATGAAATGAAAAATTTGAAATTGAAATGGTTATAAATGAATAAATGAATGATTATTTTGAATTTAAATCATACACATAAATTTTTTATCATTATTTTTTTCTGTTATATTTCCATAAATCGTCAGGTTCACATTACCATTAATATAGGCCATCATTGGCCAACCCATCAACCATGGCCTCCATACCACATAGTAATCCGACAAGGGAACACTCAACCATACATGGCCAAGGTAGGTCTATCCAGAGAGGTAGGTTGCACAAATTATAGGGCTCGTATCAGGCCTAATGTGATTCAATCAGTCATTATTAATAGTTTTTTTTAAGATGAGCACAATAACCCCTGGTTTACAATCCCACGATGTGATGGGTTAAAGACCTCATTGGCCGAGAAACTCTTTGGTGGTGATAAGATTCCCCCACACTCAATTAACATTGTTTTTGTAAGGATGTTGTGGTATGAGTTATAACATCATTCCTAACCTCATGGTCTTTCGATGTTGTATAATGTATTTTTGGTACTATTTACATTTTAAAAAACTAACATTCTCTAGATTTATTTTTGTGTTATAATCTCATAGAAAGACTCCTCTACTGACCACTACTATCAAATTCATTATGACGCCACCCCGGTCAAATAGAAGACAAGCCAAATCACCATGGGCGAACCAGGAAAGCTTAGTATTGACATGGAGATTCACCACTGATTCTCCCAACCACTAGGGACCACCACTGGAATGCTTGAATGAGAACCATGATCTCATTTCTATCTCTCTATGACCACTTCAATGTATAGAGGGTAAAAATATGCCTCTTCTAGAATTATATTATAGTTGCTACCCCCCTACTATGGTCAATCGTTCCCCCTTTATGTTTCAACATATACCACCCAATACAACAAATGAAATCAGTTTTATGATAGTTTTTTTGTGCAAACATAATTTCAAAAATTAATAAGATTGGGTGGATATTAGAAGATATGCTGAAATTATATATAATAACATTAAATATGACCCCATATAGGGATTTTATCATCCATTGACGGATGATGATGGATAAATTCTCCTATCATCTAAATGGATATGGTATATGCAAACCGAATAGTGTTTGTAACACAATAAAGGAGGGAACCACAGATGCCTGATACTACTTGTCCATTTTTTATCTCTTTTATTTTTAATCATTACTTATTTATGATTTTTTAAATTTTATTTCAAATTAATTTTCATTTATAAAATATTTCATGAATTTCTAGATTAAGGTTTTAATTTCTCCCACCCAACCTTTTTATTAATATTACTAATAATATTATTATTCTATTTTATTTAATTCTTCTTCTTATTTTATTTTTTGAGTTTTTATTTTATTACTGACTTCATTTATCCCATGCTTATTTTCATTTATTTTTTCATTATTTCATTTATTTCTTCTTTTCGTTCCCATATTTACACCATGAAATCATTCCCGAATAAATTTGGGAATAAAACATGTATTGTCCCATGAGAGGTAAGTGGTGTTTATATTTCATTATGTGTGTAAATTATTATAAATTATAATGTTTTTTTTATGATAATGGGTGATGAACATAAGTGCGGTTATTGTCTATAATGACACTGAACTAAAACTCATATTATTCTTTGTTCATATATTTTCTCTACCTTACACTAATCATAAACTATTTATGAAATGAATTTGATCCCTTTAGTGGATGACAGAAAAAATCATGGATTGAGTTCCTATGAGATATCACACTCTTAATTATGGTGTGACTTCAACATTGGTAATATTAGAATGTGGATTTTAGTTTTCTGTAGACATATAAGATTTAATATCACTAATAAAATGAATATTAATTCATATATGTCATATCATAATTGAATTATCATACTATATTTAAACAACAATATAAAGAATGATGGATACAACAAATACAAAAAAAATAGTGAACCTATTTTTTTTTAAACTCACATTCTTCATTTGAATGTTACTTTAAATACTAGAATTGTTTATACTTTCTCAAAAAATATATTCCTTCTTTCAATATGTGATAAAATGAATTATTTTCGTGGAATTTAATTATATTAATGAATAGATGAGAAATATCTCCAACAGATATGACCATTGTCACCCTCTATGCTACATTAAGAATGAGTTAGAAATTTAAAATTTCCGCACCTTGTAAAAGGTGTACTATCAAAAATTGCATCTTTCTGAGGGATATAATTATTATTTTACTTATCTATTTCTATTTTCAATTTGTAGAATTTTTTATAATTTTTTTATTTAATAAAACATCAAAAATCAATTTCCATGATGTTTTATCATTATCATATTTTTAATTCATGGAAAAATTGCAAAGGGGTTCATGACCCAATGTAGCTGTTACACAATGATTCCAATGAGATCCTATAAAAGATCAATGAACTCAATGACCTGCAAAAGAATATGATTAATGGGAATGACTCATGGAATTAATTTTAAGAGACATAAGATATGTATGATGAAGTAAAAGGTTATTATCAAATATTGAGAACCAATAAGATAGTTCCAATAGAGTTTCATATTTTTTCTAAAGAAATCAATCAGAATGAGGCACCTTTAATGAAATATCAAAATCCTGTACATTTTATGACATAGATTGTAGAACACCATAAAGATGATGATATTGAATATGAATACTCCCATGCTGATATGAATATGGGAAATATTCGAATCAGAAATATAGTATCATTGAAGAAGGTGAAAAGAAATATGATTATCCAATATAAATGATTGAATAATTAGCACATGAATGCCTCTTCTTTTCTATAAAAGAGGAGAAATCCAAAACAAATTGAATAATTTATATAAAAAAATTGAGGATATTGTTTACCTAACACTATCCACTAAGATTAAATATAGATTTCGTACTAATTATTCTTTAATGAATATTATGAAATATATTATGCACATGTTGAGGAACACATAGAAATCGATAAATTTATTAAAAATGAATTTAAGGAATCCTATGATGAATTCCAAGTTGAAAAGCCTAAGGAAATCAATAAATATGTCTTTCATATTTAAAGGGGTAAATTAATTATTAAAAATTTAAAATTAAGTAGTTCCAAATTAAAAAATGATATTTCATTTCCCTTTTATCACTAAATCTAGGAAAAACATGTTTAGATAAAATTTGAAAAACAATATACAGTTCTACAAGTGAAAAAAAAGAATTAGGATGATACATACATAATTATAACCATACCATTGTTTTTGTATTTAATTTCTAAGGCAGAGGTTCTAGTATACTGTACTTTTTGATAATTCCACAGCACCATCAAAGAAGGGAATGATTAGAAAATAAACATGTGATGGTTTAATTTCAATAAGATCCTCAAACCATTAGGTGTTTCTCTTTTGAGATTTTGAAAATTTATATCTCATTTGAGGGATCATACAATGGATAATCATTTTATTTTTTTTCAAGGAAATTAGATTTCAATTTCAATGTTAGGATTATTCAAGAATGCAGCCACTCCCTATAATATTTTTTCATAAAGGAAATATTCCTTATGTTTTATTTATTAATTTACTATAATATGTTCATTATAGAAGAATTAATCCCCATAAAGTCCAAAAGGAATGAGTACTAAGCATTATGTAATAGGAATTTAATTCTTACATTATTTATGTTCAAACTCTCTATATTTATTATATATAAAAATTATGCATTACATTGGAAATTGCATACCCATGCATGAACTCATTGAGTAGTTAACTTATCTAGGATACATTATTTAGTAATGAATCTAGAGATTACAAGTTTTACATTTAAATGAAAATAATATTGAATGAGTATGATGAAGAATTTGATAATTAATATGAATTGTGCATGTTAGAATGAGTACTCATGATTTGATAGAACTGGTTGATTCACATAAATGAATTTTCCCAAACAATATTATATACATTTAATAAAATAAAACTCATTTGAATTTATTTGATATTATTAGTCAAGCCTTTAGTGAGTCACTCAAATATCAAATTTATTATTCTTGTGAATTTTTCTTGTCCATGTACTTCTTATTTATTCTTGAGCATATTTTGTGTGTGATCATAGACATGTCACCTATCAGGGGTTTATTTTAATGTCGTCAAAACTATGATTGTGTGAAAAGACATTTAAAATGGATGAGGTATCTTTTTAAAATCCCTTTTCCAAGAAAACAACCATTACAATAATCATTCTTTAATCCAATATACTCTTTGAAAGAACATGTTTTGGATGATCAATGTTTCAATACATTTTTACCCATTTCTACCCTCCTATTAGAATTTTTATGTTATTTTATTGTTGAAGTGCAAGGGTGAAGGGATTCATGGTTGAATGGTTGAAATGAAATATAAGGTAAAGGTGTGGGGTACTATTTACTGGTATTGATAATTTTTTACAATAATTCATTATAATTTATTATTTTTTCCATATTGAAAAAATAGTCATAAAAGGATCCAAGGAACCAAAAAAATCATATATAATGGTTAGTGAGTTGTAATAATAAACAATAACCACTTATGGACCAATTATTTTTTTCATTTGTGGTTTGGTGTTGGATTTGAGGTATATTATAATCATAACAAATGAAAAAATTAAAAATTAAAAATTTATTCCGAAAAATGTATCAAAGTGGAGAATGATTCAAGATGATATAGAAATAATTCATTAAGATTTACATCGATCACGACCTAACAGTGAGTTTGGTGAAAGTTGGGGTTTTTAAGATTTGAAGGGGATAATGTTAGTGAACTTTAACTTCAATATCAATCTTTATATCATTGGAGATATACATCCTCCAAGAGAAATTATATTTAAACAACAATTCCCAATGACCATAATCTTAAGAGTTAATTGAACCATTATTACAAGTAGTCATGATTTTATATACCTTTTGTATTTTAAGGTGGATAAAATAGTTCCTTTACAATTATATTAATAAAGTAAATTTTCTCAGGACATGAGCATAAATCTACTAGAATTACATCATGATAGATGAGTGAAGATATTAAAACGAGAGCATGATCATGGTTTAGATTTTTTTAATAATTATCATATAAGTATCACGAATGAATTGAGAAATGAATATCCATAATTCTATAATGGTAGAAAGTAATATACTCAAATTGTTTTTTTCATTGAAATTATGGAAAATTCAATTGATATTTTGTGTGGAATTTTATGATTTTAATTATCATTGATCATTGATTTATTTCATCACATTCAAATTTGAATATTGGTAGAATTGGTAACCACATGAATTCCCTGATGAAAATATATTCTTGATGGAAATAATGGTTTATGTCTGTGAGTATTTGAAACAAACAAATTTCATGAATATTAGTAAAAAAATCAAAGGTTCGGGATGGGTTTTAGACCTTAATAACCGTGATTTTCAATGATTTAATTAAAGGATGGTAAATCTAAAATCATGAATTAAATTGTTTTAAAAGAGTAAATGATTGATTATTTTGGATTGTAATATTTAATATAAGTTCCATATGAATATTTATTTGTTGTTAAATATTCATAAACATTAAGGATTACTTTTCCAAATAAATAAGCCATATTGTGCCGGACCATCAACTTGGGTTGACATGTCACATAGGCAGCCCATAAGGGCCCTCCCAGTTACAAAATACAATGGGATGGAAAACCCAAAAGGCAGGATTTACTATGGATGAGGCCCATTTAAGGACCAGAGTGATAAAATCAATGTGGATTCATAGGTGGGATCAGTCTGGGGATTTCATCCCATGGTTGTCAGAAAAATGTTATAAGGACCCAGCCGTAAAACGTACATAATATTGAATTAAATGAATAATTCACATTAAGGATATTTTTAGGTTTAGATTTTTAGAGAATTAGGACATAACTATTACATATCAAAAAAATACAAAGTAGACACTTTTACACAATTTCCTTTTTTTACACAAAATAATAACTCTTGAAAAAAATTCATGTCTAGTTCGATGTTTAAGATAGAATGACTTCTCTGTGATCCCATCCTTGACAAAATTCCACATTATGTCCTGTGAAAAACATTTCAAAAACACGGGATGAGCATAAAAAGCATAGTAAGGGATACACAAAGAAGGAAACCTGTTAGTTATTCAAAACAACACGTAATCCATGAATACTTTAACATAAGTAATAATTTTCACCTTTATGAAGTAGTAAATACTATTCACTGAATAAAAGATCATTATTTACCCTTTAGTAACCAAAATATTACCATAAAACCCATATAAAAAACACATAACATAAAAAGGTAACTTGGGAGATAAACATACACAAATGGAATAACCATACGGTCGAAAAATCTTGTTGTCAACGCGTACGTTAAAAGGAACATTTTTTTGGTCATTTTGTAAAATGGTTCATAGAAAAATATTCATTTTGAATAAAATAAAAATTCAAAGGGGTTTCTACACCATATAAAATAACGTTGTTTATAAATGAACTTATGCCACAATGGAAGGAGATTGAGACCAAGTCTCTTACCTCGTGTCTGACTTGACTCGACCATTCTTTAATTTCCTGAATAATAGAGTAAAGTTAATTTATACTTTATTAATAACATTTTACATGTTTATTATTCCTTTTATATCACTTATTACCATGTTATGAACAATATGTAATCATTAACGTTAATAACGTTCATTTTGTTGATATTTGGTACTTGAGTCAAAAATGAACATCTTATAATTACATGGTGTTCATGAGGTCAATGGTTCATTATATCCAGAATGATATTCATGATTTGGGTATCATATATATCATATATATCTATCATAAACATGTATTTATAATAGTACATTACATTTAGAGGTAAGAAATGAAATACACCGTTCATAGAGACGGTAAGCCGTATGTACGCATGAACGCTACTTTCATTTATATTTCATATTTTTATGGAATTAAAGCATAATGATAAATAGGTATATTATAATTACAGTATAATATCATATATAATATCATTAACTCCATCCTTTATACATCCCACATATGGAATTAAGGAATGAAATCACTTTGAGGGGGCGGTAGTCCGCACTTCCTCAAATGAGATTATTGTATTTACCCACTATGGATTCCATAAAGGTGTGATATAAATGGAAATTTCAAAAGAATAAAGAAAACATAAACATAATATATATCATGTATAAATACAATGTAATCATAATGGCCACCATGAGAGGCGGTAGGAGATAATCGATCAATCATCATTTTGTGAGGCGTTAGTTTTCCATCAACAGAAACATTATGTTCTTCACCCATTAGATAAAGGTCTGTGTAAGTGTTGTTCAAATACATCTCATAAAAACATCCTAGTATATAGAGGATACTGGTGTTGTTACAAAATATGGAAAGGAAAATAGTTTAGGGTTTGGAGAAGTAAAATAAAAGAAAACAAATTAAGATAAAATGTTACCTTTAATTTGGGTAACTTCATTTGGTTTGAACCAAAAGGTCTTCTTTAAATGCCTTCTTACTAAGGTAAGGATTCAAGGGTGAGGATAGGGATGTAGGGAGCTTAGTTGGGCAGATGTTTGATGAGACAAATTTCTTTGAGAGGTGTGAGTAATTGTTTAGAAGTTGTATCATTTTATAAGGGGGAGGAGGGGATATTTAGGAAAGTGAGAAAATATTATTTTATAATATAATGATATTCGGTTTCTAATGGTCAAAAAATCATTATAGTAGAATATAAGACGAGTCATGGTCGGAATAAAATCATCCAATCAGAATTGGACATGTTTTGGACAATATTTTAATCATTATAATCATATTTATTTAAATCATTTATTAATGAGATAAATACTACATCATTATTGTGTCATAAGTAATATAATTTATTTTATGTCTAAAAATTATAAAAGAAATACAATCATGCAAGAAATCAATTTATATTTAATCTGATTATTTATAGTCTAAAATAAGACTTATATAATACCATATTAAAATTGATTACTAAAATATATTTGTTAAGGTCAATTTTGTCTTTACTTTAAGTTAATAAATCTAAATTGTCATTATCACTTCCACGTAGATCAAAGGGGTCCCAAAATCGACCCAAATATGCACATGGGAGTTAATGACTCTACCAATAATGTTTGGACAAGTGTAAAGGTAATTTTTAATTATTATAATATTTTTTTAACCTTAAATTAGCCTCTTTACCTTTAACCGTTGTAAATAAAATTCAAAAGTTACTATTCACAAAAAATTATTTTCAACTTATTGAACCAAATTTTACTTCTCTATAATGACCATGTATGTCAGATTTTCAGAATTCAATTCACATAAGTGTAAAATTTCATTTAAATGAAAAATTCAGTTTTTTTAACAACCACTAAGGGGTATCACTATTCATCCAAAAATTGCTGTTTTTCAGAAAAATACCAAAAATATAGCCTAAGCTATATTTGATATTAAAAATTCAAAAATAATGTTTATTTTTCCAAATTCAAAAAATTTAAGTGGAATTAATTAATTTCTAAATTATTTCCCATTATCAAAACAAATATAGTGTTTTTAAGAAACAATAACTATCAAAAGATTGACATTTGTTTCTATCCAATTTCAAAGTAAAATTAGTTCCAATGACCAACATTGGATTAAATGGTAAAAATATATTTTAATTTAACTTTATAACCAATTAAAAAGATAATATAACAATATAAATAAATCATATTAAAAAGAACATTTGAATTAAAATACAATATTTTTCACTATTCATTAAAAAAATGAACTTTATCAGAAAATTACCAGAAAATTACCCAAAGTAAAATTTCATCTCCCAAATCTAAAGAAGAATTTTATTTGGTCAAATAGAACATATAAAGATGACAAAAACGTGATTTAATGATGGTTTTCCATTAAAAGGTGGTAAATTGTCCTTTTAATGTAAATTATTCATAAAATTAGATTCATTCGCATTTTAAGCATCTAACATTGTCATAGAAAATGTAAGTACATTTATCAAACATGTATAATAATATTGTATTTAGTTTTGTTCATTCTATCCAATTAAACTTCTAGGAGTTAACTACCATTTAAAATAATAATATTATATTATTAGTGTGCAACGTAAGATTCCAAAGAAACATATTGTTGAGTATTAAGTACTTTATCAAACATAGAAACCGTTTTAAAGTATAATTAATATTTAATTCATAAATATTAATAAGTATAAAAATATCTTATTCTTAATTTAATTGGTATGTTATATCCTTCCCCACTTTTAGAGATTGTGTCCTCGCAATTTTTATTCACTTATAAAAATAAGTTGGGATATTTATCCCTCATAGCATTTTCAGATTCCCACGTCGCCTCTTCAACCATATGGTTTTTTCACAAAACCGTTACCTGGTGAATTACCTTATTTTGCAACACCTTCTCCCTACGGTGAAGAATATGGACTGATTGTTCTTTATAAAATAGATTCTCTTCCAATTGAACTACCTCTAGGCTGAAAACATGAGATGGATCTGGAATATTATTTATCAACACCGAAACATGAAAAAAATTGGGTACCTTGGATAAACATGGAGGTAAAGCCACTCCATACGCAACTGATCCAACCTTCTCCATAATTTCATAAGGTCCAATAAACCTCGGACTCAACATTTCCTTCTTACCAAAACACATCACACTTTTCCATGGACAAACTCTGAGGAAGACATGATCATCAACCTCAAAAGAATGTTCCTTCCTCCAGTTATCTACCTAACTTTTTTGTTTGCTCTGAGATGTTATCATGTGCTTTTGAATCAACTGAACTTTCTCTGTCATATCTACTACTAATTATGGTCCCATCAGCTTCCTTTCACCTACATCATCCCAAAAATTCAGAGTTTGACAATTCTTTCCATATAATTCCTCAAATAGATCCATCTATATACTGGAATGAAAACTAATATTATATGAAAATTCAACCAAAGAATGATTATTCCCAAATTTCCTTGTAATCCATTGAGCAAGCACGAAACATATCCTCCAAGGACTAAATTGTTCGTTCTGACTGCCCATCTAATTGAGGATGAAAAGTTGTAGTATAATTTTTATTCAGTACCCAATGACTTCTGAAGGCCTTTCCAAAAGTTAGAAGTGAACCTGGGATCACGATTAAATACAATGTAGAATAGAACTCCATGCAACCTAACTATATCATTAACATACAACCGAGCAAAGTTGATCTAGAGACAAAGTATCTCAAATAGGAAGGAAATGAGCATATTTAGTCAATCGATCAACAATAACCTTGATTTCATTATTACCTCGAGATGTCTTTGGTAATCCCACAACAAATTCCATGGATATATTTTCCCATTTCCACTCTAGCACAAGTAAAGGATACAATATCCTTTTTGGTAACTACCACTCTTCTTTAACCTATTGGAATGTCAAACACTTCAGAGTAATATCAACAATATCTCTTTTCATTCCATCCAACCGGTAATACTCATTAAGATCTTTGTACATCTTAGTACTACTAGGATGAAATGAAAACGGGGAACAATGAGCTTCACATAACAACTCATTCATCAACTGTGAATCACAAGATACACATAATCTCTTTCCAAATCTCAAAACAAAATCGTTATTATGATTAAAATCAGGCAACATACCATTCTGAACCAACTCTACCTTTTTATGCAACTCACTGTCTTCCTTCTGTGCTTTCTTAATTCTGTCTAATAGAGATGATTTCACTGACACCTGAAACAAAATAGAAGAATTTACTACAGTAACAACTTCTCTGCCAAAGTTCATCAAATCAAAAACAAAAGGATCCCATTCCAAACATAACATGGTAAATGAAGTATTACATTTTCTACACAAAGCATCATCCACTTTATTTGCTTTTCCCGAATGGTAAAGGATCTTGCAATCATAATCCCTGACTAATTATAACCATATCCTCTATCTCATATTCAATTATTTCTGATTGAATATATACTTCAATCTTTTGTGATCAGTATATATTTCATACCTCAATCCATACAAATGCTACCTCCATATTTTTTAAGCAAAAAACAACAGCAGCTAATTCCAAATCATGTGTAGGGTAATTTAACTCATGTGGTTTCAACTGACGTGAAGCATAAGCAATTACCTGATCATTTTGTATTAGGACACAACCTAGTCTTTTAAACTAAGAATAAATGTAGATAATGATCTCACCATTTCTAGAAGGCAGTGCCAAAACTGGAGCATTCACCAATCTTCTTTTCAATTCATGAATCAGCTGAACCATCTCTGCATTAATGTATTCAGTACTAATTCTGACCATCTCCGAATGCTAATTTGAAAGGTCATTTCCCTCTGTATGACTTCCCAAGAAATCATCTCTGTTTCCTCTAAAAAAACCCATTCTGAACACAGAAATACCATAAGCGAAGCAACATGGTAATATGTAAATGCTATATGTTTTCAATATTAACATAAATTACTTTATGGATATTAATTTAACAATACCCTTACTCCTAATGTTATCTAAACCGACCTCTGATACCAAATATAAGGACAAGGCCTTAAACCGTACATAATATTGAATTAAATGAATAATTCACATTGAGGATCTTTTCATGTTTAGTGTTTTATAGAATTAGGACATAACTATTACATCTCAAAAAATACAAATTAGACACTTTTACACAGTTTCCATTTTTTTACACAAAATAATAACTCCTGAAAAAAAAGTCACATCTAGTTCCATGTTTATGATTTTAGGACCTTTCCTTGATCCCATCCTTGACCCTATTCCACATTATGTCCTGTGAAAAACATTCCAAAAACTTAGGATGATCATAAAAATCACATTAAGGGATACACAAAGAAGGAAAACTGTTAGTTTTTCAAAACAAGAAGTAATCCATCTATACTTTAACATAAGTAATAATTTTCACCTTTATGAAGTAGTAAATACTATTTTCTGAATAAATTATCATTACTAACCCTTTTTAACCAAAATATTAACTTAAAACCCATATAAATAACACATGACATAAAAAGGTAACTTGGGACATAAATATACACTAATGGAATAACCATATGGTCGACTTCTACACATATCACTAATGGAATAGCCATACAGCCGACTTCCATACCCAATGCATTATAGGTTATAATATAACCACTCTTCCTGGTATTTACAACACCACCCATCATTTGGTTTATCACGTAACCACACATCAAATGTCCAAGTACCATTATAAAATCATAAGACACGAAACAAATATAAAGGAAATAAAAATTTTCCACATTTCAATAACAATATATCTCTTAAATATATTGAAATAGAAAATAAATTTTCAAAACCATATTCAATATCCAAAATACATAAAAGATTTTATGGTATTTATTTTATTTTAAAAAACAGTATGTCTTGTTGAGGAAGCCAAAGATCAAATAATACTCGTGGTGGTGGAAAAGGTCGTTGTCACCACGTACGTTAAAAGGAAAATTCTTTTTGTTTTTTAGTAAAACTCTATGTATAAAATGATTCCTTTTGAATAAAAGTAAAAGTCAATGGGTTTTATACACAGTATACATGAATGTTGTGTATAAATGAATGTATGCCTCAATGAAAGGAGATTGAGACGAAGTCCCTTAACTCATGTCCGACTTGACTCGTCCGTTCTTTAATCTTCTGAATAATAAGCTAAAGTTAATTTCTACTTTCTTAATAACCTAATTCATGTTTATTATTCTTTTAATATCACTTATTACCATGTTATAAACTTATTTAATCATTTATGTTAAAACGTTAATTTTTTTTGATATTTAGTACTTGAGTCAAAAATAAACTTCTTATAATTACATGTTGTTCATGTGGTCAAAGGATCATTATTTACAGAATGATATTCTTGATTTGGGTATCATATATATCGTATATATCATCATATACATGATTTTATAATAGTACATAACACTTAGAGGTATGAAATGAAATGCACCGTTCATGGAGATGGTAAGTCGTAAGTACGCATGAATGCTATTTTCATTTATATTTCTTATTTTTATGGAATTAAAGCATAATGATACATAAGTATATTATAACTATAGTATAATATCATATATAATATCATTAACTTCATCCTTTATACATCCCACATAAGACATTAACGAATCAAATCACTTTGAGGGGGTGGTAGCCCACACTTCCTCAAATGAGATTATCGTATTTAACCACTATGGAAACCATTAAGTCATTCCATAAATGGAAATTACAAAAGTATAATGAAATCATAAACATAATATATATCATATATAAATACATTGTCATCATAATGGACACCATGAGAGGCGGTAGGAGATAATCAAACAATCATCGGTTCGTGAGGCATTAGTTTCCCATCCACAGAAACAATGTGTTCTTCACCCATTAGATGGAGGTGTGTGTAAGTGTAGTTAAAATACTTCCTATAACAAAATCCTAGTATATTAAGGATACTGGTGTTGTTACAAAATAAAGGAATAAAAAGAGTTTAGGGGTTTGAGAAGTAAAATAAAAGAAAAGAAATTAAGAGAAATCGTTACCTTTAATTTGGGTAACTTCCTTTGGTTTGAACAAAAAGGACTTCTTTAAGTGCCTTATGCCTAAGGTAATGCTTCTAGGGTGAGGATATGGATATAGGGAGCTTTTATGGGCAGATTTTGGATGAGCCAAATGGCTTTACAGGTGTGAGGAATTAGTTAAAATTTGTCTCTTTTAATAAGGGGGAGGAGGGGCTCTTTAGGAAAGTGTGAAAATATTATTTTATAATATCAGGATATTCGGTTTATAATGGTCCAAAAATAATTTTAGTCAAACATAAGATTATTCATGGTCGAAATAAAATCATCCAATCAGAGTTGGAC
This sequence comes from Viscum album, assembly GCA_963277665.1. Lineage (NCBI taxonomy): Eukaryota > Viridiplantae > Streptophyta > Magnoliopsida > Santalales > Viscaceae > Viscum > Viscum album. The sequence continues at coordinate 1,250,541,514 of OY728157.1, read as the reverse complement.
ATGTTTTAGATAATATTTTAATCATTATAATCTTATTTATTTAAATATTTTATTAATGAGATAAATGTTCCATCATTATTGTGTCATAAATAATTTAATTTATATGATGTCTAAAAATTATAAAAAAATACCAACATGTAGGAAATAATATTATCTTTCCAATGAGTGTTTAAAGTCAAAAATAGTACTTATATAACACCATATAAAAATTAATTACTAGATGGTTTTTTTAATGTCAATTTTGTCTTTAATTTAAGTTAATTAATCTAAATAGTCATTATCACTTCCACGTAGATCAATGGGGACCCAAAATTGACCCAAATATGCCCATGGTCTTTAATGACTCATCAAATAAGGTTTGGATAAGTTTTAAGGTAATTTTGTATTATTATAATATTTTTTTAACATTGAATTACACTATTTACCTTTAACCACTGTAAATAAAAGTCAAAAGTTACTGTTCACCAAATATTATTTTTTTCTTATTGAACCACATTTTACTTCTCGATAACAACCATGCATGTAGGATTTTCGAAATTCATTTCACAGAAGTGGTAAATTATCATTTAAATGAAAAAGTCAGTTTTTTAACTACCTATTAGTGGTTTCACTATTCATAAAAAATTGATGTTTTTCAAGATAATTACCTAAAATTCAGCCTAAGCTATATTTGATATTCCGAATTCAAATAAGTTTTTATTTTTCCAAATTCAAAAAATATAAGTGGAATTAATTAATTTTAAAATTAATTCCCACTATCAAAACAAATATCGTGATTTTAAAAAACAATAACTATCAAAATATTGACATTTGATTATGTCCAATTGCAAAGTGAAATTAGGTCCAATGACCAAAATTCGATTAAATGGTAAAAATATATTTTAATTTGACTTTAAAACAAATTAAAAAGCTAATCTAACCATATCAATAAATCAGATTAATAAGCACTTTTGAATTAAAATACAATATTTTTAGCTATTCATTAAAAAATGAACTTTATCCTAAAAATAGCAAAATATTACCCAAACTAAAATTTTATGTCCTATATATAAAGAGAAATTTTATTTTTTCAAATGGAACATATAAAGATTACCAAAACATGATTTAATGGGGGTTTTCCATCAAAAGGCGGTAAATTGGCCTTTTAATGTCAATTATGCTTAAAATTAGATTCATTCACATTTTAAGCCTCTAAATTTTTATTGGATAATGTAAATACATTTAACAAACATGTATAATCATATTTTAGTTAGTTTCATTAATTCCTGCCAATACAATGGCTAGGAGTTAACTACTATTTAAAATATTAATATTATATTACTAGTGTGCAACATAAGATTCCAAAGAAACCCGTTGTTGCGTATGGGGTACACTATCAAACATAGAAACCCATTTAAAGTAAAATTAATATTTAATTTATAAATATTAATAAGTATAAAAATATCTTATTCTTCATTTACTTGGGATGTTACCCACGTGGAGGAGAGAAGAAAGCCTCACTGAGATAGGGCGGTCTACATCAACTGGGGGAGTCCTCTGACACATATTTGACAACATTCTAACAAGGTATCCGTGCTTTGAGTTATAAGATCTATCCAATACATATGGAATCTAGATTTTGGATGGTTTCTTGGGTTATTTTCATTTTTAAAAAAAAAACTTTTACTTCCCACGTAATATATACATTCATCTCTCTCCGACAGACTTCAACTCTGATCTCTACTGTATTCTTCCACTCAACGCCACATCCACCATTTGAGACACCATCTAAATCACCATATGATTGTTAGGAATGTTTGGGCTTAAGCTAGAGAACCACTACCATTGCTTCTCACTCTCAAGATATCCACTAGAACCCTCAACCAAACCACATGAGCTCATTTTTAGCTCCCTATAATATTATTAAAACATGGGGAGGAAAAGGATACCTCCACTAACTTTCATCCAAAGCCACAACCCCTAATCCATACCCATCCTCTTTTACCTTTCTGATTCCATTTCACCCGACCCATTCATGTAGTTTTACCATAGTTTCTTTTGATTAACACTTAATTTAAACACATTATTTTATATAAAGCTTTATTTATGATACATTCGGTAAATCTAAAGTATCCTTGTATGTGGTCTCAAATACATGTTTTTAGAAAATTTTTAGTAGGATGAGAAATACAATCTATTAAATAAAATATGATGGTTTCTACATACCTAATGGATTTCGACACACACCCGATGAGGGTACCATCGAAGGTCAATACTTCTTGTCTATTATTATTGTTTTATTTTAATTTTTATCATTCGTTTTTTTCATTATTTTTATCATTAATTTAATTTCAATTTAATAGTATTTTATAAAATAATTCATTCATATTTATATTTTCTTTCATTCTTCCATCAACCCTTTATTATTATTATTTTATTATTCTTTTTCTTCTTCTTTTATTTTACTTTTTTCTTATTATTATTTTATTTTTTATACATTTATTCTAGGTATCACATCTTCATTATATTTTAATAGAATATTATTTATTTATCTTCTTATCTTTTTTCTAATCTTACCACAATGACCTCTTACCGTAAAGAATGAGGGACTAACCGAAGTCTTCACTCAGGGGAGGTAAGTTGTGTTTATATTTCAATATTCTCATAAATCCTATTTTTTATTAATTTATTTAATGAGTATGTGTGGTTTTTATAGGCGGGGAAATTTTCCACCAAGACACTAAAATTAATTTTATTTTTATTATTTGTTTAAAAATTTCCACTCCCATACAAAAAATATAAGTTCATCATCTGATGAAGATGAGATATTTTGTGGATGAAATGAAATATAATGGATTTGGGTCCCTAGATATGTCACATTCTTCATTGAGGTTTATTATTAACCATGATTATAGTGGTATGTGGGATTTATTTTTCCATATGAAATCATGATTACGCATCACAAAATAAATTATATTATTTCATGTATGTGATCTCTGAATTGAATTTTTAAAAAAAGTTTAAAAACCAATGAGGTTAATGATAGATCCCATAAACCAAACAACAAGGAAAAATAATTTCATTAGTTATCATATTTTTTTATTTTAATTAATTTAATTCTTATAATTTGACATAATTTTTTCAAAATAAATTAATTTCATAGAATAAATCCAAAGAAACAACTGTGTAGTTTAGTGGAATTAGATTAACTGAAAAATAGATAGTGGTTCTCAAATGAGATGTCCCTAGTTAGCCTATGTCCTATATTAATTAATCAATATGAAATTTTGTATTACCACACATCGTGGTAGGTGTGATGTCAAGCCACCAACATAAAAATTATAAATATATACCATTTGAACCCCTATTTAACCTTATCTTGAGACCCTAAAACAGCTCATGGTCCTCCAAGAATATCTAAAAATATCTATCTATGATATTGTAAAAATTTAAATTCTAATAGAAATCTATATGCTTGAAACTCCCATAGTTATATGGCCATGAACAAAAAATTACTCTAAATTTTATAATTTGAAATGATTTGGGTCCTCACAATATCATAAATCAATATCAAATAATGTAACAAAATTATTATTATGCAATAATCTCATGTAAATGTTTTCAACAATGTATAATTTTATTATAAATTACTTTTAAAATATGTTAATAAATTAAAATATAGTTCAATTTGTCTCTATATTAACATCCCTATTTAAATAATGATATTGTTGAATGTGATACTTTATATAAATGATATTTTAAAAAAAATTATAAACATAAGAAATATTTAAGGAACATGTGTTACCATATTTTATAGTGATGTGTTAATACTATAATACATAATATATTCATGTATATTCCATCCATATAATATTTTCACATGTACATCCATAACAATATATTAGTATTTATTAGTAGATAACTCAATAAACATATACATTTTTTTACACCATGATGCCATATTTTTTCCCAAAATGACTTTTTCAAATGGTTTAATACCTATATAAAATTTTCACTCAATAAAAAATATCATAATTGTTAACTAACTCCAATGAAATATTATTAATATGGAATGAATAAAATTTTCAAGAACTATTGAGGTGTTTGAAAATTAATTTTATAACACCCAGTAATGATTATATAGGCTTTGCAGAAAAAATAAATCACATATAAATAAAATTTTTGATAGACAGTTTTGAAGAAGAGGAAAATTTTAACTATTCCTATACAAATAGACTACTTTACTTGTTTCCCAATTTTTTTACATTATATTTATTGTTGGAATTAATTTCAGTATCAATATAATTAATAATATTTATTTTAAACATATTAAAATGACAGTAATAAATTTTATCTTGTCAATTAAAATTAGATTCTCATTTTAGTAAACATTAAATACAATAAAAAACTATAACTCTCCCAGGAAAATCATTACAAATTAATCATGTATATCTTAAAAACACATTACATCAAAGGGATTTTATACAAAAAAATTCTATATCATCACTAACTATTTGGTTAATTTAAATATATTTTTAAAATAATTTGATGAATATATTTGGAACATAATTACATTTTATTAAACCATATTATTTAATAAAATATTTAATCCTCTAAAAAAATTCATTCAGATCTTACTTCATGTCAAATTGTTCATTATAAACATTGAAAAGATAAAATAGAATAACAAAATTTGTATAACTAATGGGTATCTCAAAAAAATACTCTAGAATAAATCCCATCAAATTTTAAATGTTTATGTTTATTTAATATGTTTTCAATAATAGTCATGTTATATAAGTTATAAAAATTAAAATATGTTCAATTAAAGTAATATGTGAAATTTTTTCATTATTATCAATACAATCCACAATAGAATTCCATTTTACTCCCAATAGAGATATGTTTTTAACAATTATTCAAAAATCATAAAACTTAATCTAAAAAACCCAATTTAATTCAATTATAAGATATTTTTCGTGTTTATCTAAAAATTCCATCATATTTTTTCATTTTAACTACTTGAACTCATATTTCATACAAATAATGAATTTATCATCACTAATTGCATAAATATTTTAATCTTGTTCAATCTAAGATAATTATATTTTTTATTAATTATTTTTTATGAATCATTAATAATTTTGAGATCATATAAAAATATTTCCATCTATTTTAATTAATATATGGTTATTTATGGCACAATAAGTTTTTCATACTAAATTTAATGAGTATTCTATTAATATATCATGGTTGATGGAGACATGTTGAAAATAATAATAATGTTTTTAAAAAGGAAATATATATTCTATTGAGAGTTCTGAAAGTATCTATTAATAATAAAATGTAGGTATTTAAATATTTACCAATAAAATATCATGAATACTGAAAAGAAGTTTAGAAAATTTTAGTTTTATGTTTTAATTTTATTTATACAAACAATCAAAATACCTATATTTATGCACAAAAAATATATAACCTTGAAAAAAAATCATTGACGATGTGAAATCATAACATCAGGGAGCATATATATATTTCATATAAATAGGATGAACAATATCTATTTTGACATGGAAGATTATGTGTCACCATTTGATTATAAATTGCATGTATAACTTTGATAACATCCACAATATGATTTTATATAAACAAATATAAACGTTTTTAATTAATTTTAAAATAAGCATTATGGGGGAGGAAGTGAATAATAGTATTTAAAATATTACCATACTTTTATCATCCTTATCGACAACTTATCTAAAGTTGAAATATTTTAATTTTCATTAATTTTTAGTCAATGATAAAACATCAATCTAGGATTGGGGAATGCAATCATCACATTGATCCACCAATGTTGAGTTAGAATCAAACCAAGGACACATATATAAACAAAACCAAGTTATTATCCCAAAAAATGACAATTTATTACTCTTGGTTAGTATAAGTATTTACCCCCTAAGGTTAATATTGTTATTCTATTCACATTCATCAAAAATTGAATCTTTGCGAGTCACTATATATTTCCTATATTGGCCTACATAACCATAATGGTAAATCTTGATGAATTTTTTGGTATACTGAAGAATATATTAATAAAGGTTATATACAATCCCAATTTTCATCAATAAGACCCAACATATAGGATATTTTATATAATTTCCACACATGGTCATTGTCCAATTATCGAAATCAATATAATACATGTCATTTTCATAAGATTATAATATATATGTTAACTATCATTAATTTATGGTGTAGAAAATGATTCCTAAACTTACCTTCCATTGTTTAAAATAGTAAATAAATTTATTTATAATTGATTCATTTTATTCATTATCTATTTATTTAATTTTATATCTTTATTGGTAACTATCCTATATTTACCAAAACATATGTTTCATAGAAAGTTCATGGTATCTTATTTTGAAATGACTAAAAATTTATAATTATTTTGAGTATTCAATTTTATGGATAGTAAAAGATGATATAAAATCTTTGTAATATGATCATGAGGGTTTGAACACTTAAAAGTGCTCTTTTTTATGAAGATTAAGTCATAGGTGGTATCTTGGGAGTTCAAATATGATTTGAAACCATTGGGCTTTGTGAACTTAGTTTTGGGAGAAGAATCTCCGGGTGCTTAATTTTTTCATGGTATGTACTAATAATGCCACCCAATTATACATGCACACCATTTTTATTTAACATGTTAAGGGACTATTGAACAATTTTAATTGTTTTTGTACTAAATATTACTCATATTATTGGTGCACGATTTGTCTAACCATGCACTGCAACTGGGAAAGGTAGGTGGTTCTTAGGATAGTACCAAAATACGGATGGCACATGGTTTGAAAACCCATGTAACCAAACAATGAATCTCTTAGAAGGGAATGAAATACCTAATAATACCAAGCCTCAAACATGTTTTCCTCTATATTTTTCCTCCTCCATTCCTGGCCACCCCTCTAGCTATGGAAGCCATCTCACTCCCTCTTCTTTAGTTATGGATGTACATTCCTAGTCTAGGCTAGTAATCAAGTGTCCTCAATAAAGTTGAATCAACATAATTTATTCTATGATTCCCCTACATTATTTTTTTATCATTCGCAGTCTAATTTTAGTTCCATTTGAACTTATATGCTATATTTGCAAGGAATTTGTATGTTCCTTTAATTTATTCTAATTTATATTAAATAAAATTGAGAAAATAGTTGAGAAAATAATCACTAGTTTGTGGTAGGTGGTATATATGATATTTTCTTGAATGATTCATCATTTATGAGATGCATCATTATGTAACACGATTATATTTCCACACATTTCATCTAATATGTGAAATCCTTTGAATTAAATTTTTATCCCTGATTACGGTTATCTTCATAGACCCTTGAATAAATCAATAGAACTTTACCTCAATTAGTTATACCCCTTATGGTTGTGTCTAATAATGTACCCTAACACATTATAAAATCACAAGGAAGGAAACCACCTTATAATGAATCATATATTAAATTATATAGTCTATCGTGGAATTTACCCATAGAAATTATCAATATCATCAATTTTAAATGGATTTGAGTCCATCTATTGGCTTATGATATTGAATTAAAAGTAGTTATTATTATTATTATTATTATTAAATTGTCATGGATATTTTTCTTTGTCCCATAGTTAGGGGATGTTTTTGAAATTATTTTTCATGATCTCTTAATGTGAGAAATTGTTCATGGGGTACCAAATCATTTATGAAGTCATTTGGCATAGCACTTTCTGGTAAGTGCTACTGATGTGGTTAAATGGGACATAAAGCTCATAATTGCACTAGAAAAGATACGGTTAATTGTAAGAAAAAATATGATTTACAGTTAGTAAAATGTTCTATGTTCAATGAAATGGGTTATTATGCAAATCAGTGTCTAGAGAAGAACTCAACTGTGGGAAAGTATCCAGGCTACATGAATAAAGGGGTGGTGAAATCAATTACAACTATTTTAGCTGTTGTGGGGCCATCAAATTAAGAATTATTATGTACAATTTTTGTTAGTTCAGATTATACCAATGTGTTGTTTTATTCATGGTCTACACATTCATTCATATCTAAGACGTTTTCTAGTAAATTGGGAATTTTGCCTCATGATATGAATCCTGATCTTATGGTAAAAATAGTGGGGGAAATATTGAAAAAATAAATTATATGAATCTTATTTTCAATGTGTGAAGAAATAATCTACATGCAAACAAAATTGTTTTTCCTCAAGTAGAGTTTCATTTTATTTTGTGTATGAATTGTCTTTCTGTTTATCATGGTAACATTTACTACAGAGCTGAAGTGTTTTTTTCAGAATTACTTTCTATTTTTGTACACAAATAAATCCTTACTTTTAATAACATATTAGGAAGATGGGAATCTAGTAAAATATGGAAGTGAATGTTATGTTGCACATGTTTTTTTAAATAACGGAACTGTTCAGATTAATTAAATTCCAGTGTTAAATGAGTACCATGATATCTTTATTGATGATTTTTTTGGTATTATACCAGACCGAGAAGTTGAATTTACAATTGAATTAGTTTTAGATGCAATGCCAATTTCAAAACCCCTTTATTGAACGACTCAAATTTAACTTTTAGAGTTAATGAATAAATTACAGGAGTTATTAGATTAAGGTTTCATTTGGCCTATCACACCACCAAGGGTTGGTATTATTTTGATTGTTAAAACGAAATATGGTTCAATGAGACATTATATTGATTATGAATCCTTGAATAACATCATTTTTAAGAACATGTATCATTTTCCACATATCAATGATTTTTTATCATCCATAGGGAGCTCATTATTTTTCAAAGATTGATTTGAGGTCGGGGTACCATCAGTTGAATATAAAAGAAGAAGACATTCTGAAGACCGTGTTTCGTACAAGATATGTCCATTATAAATTTGTTGTTATTATTTTTGAGTAAACCAATGCACAAACTTTATTTTATAATCTCATTAATATAATATTCCGTTTGTTCATGGATAAGATTGTGGTTGTCTTCATTGATGATATATTGGTTTGATCTAAAAGTAAAAAGGACCACAAAATCCATGTAAGGGTTGTCTTGAAAACCTTAAAAGAAAATAAAATGTATAGGAATTTTAGAAACTGTTAGTTTTGAATAAAAATAATTTCATTCCATTGTCACGTTTTAAAAAAAATGGTAGAACTGTTGATCCTACTAAAACAAAAGTATTTAAATAATGGCTAAGACCCAAAAATATAACTACGATCCATAGTTTTCCTGGTATGAAAGCTTATTTCCATAGTATTGTTTAAAATGATTTATGGTTATCTATCCCAATGAATATGTAAACACTAAAACGTGTTAAGTTCATTTTCACAAGAAAATGTGATGATTTTTTTTCAAAAATTGAAAAAATGATTTGTGAATGCTCCAATTTTTTCATTACATTTCAATAAAATTGTGATATTGTTATCTATAGTGATGCTTCGTTGAAAGGACATGGCTATGGCCTTATGCAGAATGATCAGGTAATTACTTAGGCTTCATGTCAGTGGAAACCTAATGAGTTAAATTACCCTACACATGATTTGGAAGTTGCTGATATTTATTTTTCTTAAAAAAATTTGGAGGCATCAATTTTACGGTGTAAATTGGAAATATATACTAATAACAAAATATTAATGTATATATTCATTCAGAAATATTTGAAAATCATACATAAGAGAATTCTAGAATTAATCAGGTATTATGATTGCACAATTCATTACCACCTGGGAATGGTAAATAATGTGGTTGATGATTTGAGTCTAAAAAGTAATGTTACGTTAACGATTTACATTTGAAACATGATGATTTGATTAAATAATTTATGTACATTGGAATTGATGTTGTTGGTGTAGGAAATTCCTCTGTTTTGTTTCAGTTGTCAGTAAAGTCATCTCTATCTGAAAGAATTAAGCTAGCTCCGAAGGAAGATATTGAGTTGTAGGAAAAGGTATAGTTCATTCAGAAGGGTATGTTTCTTGATTTTAACATTGATAATGATTGTATTTTGAGATTTTTAAAGAGATTATGTGTTCCTTTTGATTCAAAGTTGAAGAATGATTTGTAATGTGATGTTCATAGTTCACTATTTTCAGTTCATCCTAGCAATACTACGATGTACAGAGATCATCGGGTTAATTACTGGTGTGATGGAATGAAAATAAATATTAATGACTGTAATGTAACGTTTTTGACTTTTCAGTAGGTTAACGTAGAACAACTATTACCAAAGGAGATACTTCAGCCTTTACCAGAGCCAGAGTGGAAATGAGAAAATAAATCCAGGGACTTCGTTATGGGATTACCAAAGGCATCCCGAGTTAATAATGCAACACGGGTTATCATCGATTTATTGACTAAAACTACTCATTTCCTTCCAATTCGAGATACAATGCCTCTAGATCAACATTCTCTATTTTATGTTAAAGAGATTTCTAGGTTTCCTAGAGTTCTCCTATCCAATGTATATGATCGTGATCTTAGGTTTACATCCTACATTTGGAAAGGCCATCATTAGTCGTTGGGTACTGAATTAAATTTGAGTAAAACATTTAATCTTTAATCAGATGGGTAGTATGAAAGAAAAATTCATACCTTGGAGGACATTCTATGTGCTTGTTAACTAGATGACCAGTGGAGTTGGGAAAAATAACTTTTGTTGAATTTTCTTATAATAACAGTTTTTATTTGAGTATACATATAGCTCCTTTTGAGCCAGTATATGGGAAGTGGTGTCTAACTCCAATGTTTTGGGATAATGTAGATGAAAAGAAGTTTATGGGACCAGAATTGGTAGAAGATATGGAAAAAAGGGTAAAGTTGATTCGAAGTAATTGATAAAAACTCAAAGAAGGAAGAATAGTATTGTGGAATAATGGAGGAATTATCTTTATTATTATCTAAGTGATCATGTATTTCTCAATTTTTCCCAATGGAAAAGTGTGAGGTGTTTTGGTATGAAATGAATGTTGAGTCTGAGGTTAATTAGTCCTTATGAAAGTCTAGAGGAAGTTGGGTCGGTTGCATACTAAGTGTCTTTACCTCCATGTTTATCCTAGGTACACAATGTTTTTCATGTTTCATTATTGGGAAATTTAATGCCAAATCAATCTCTTGTTTTAATCCTAGAGGTAGTTCAATATAAATAAAATATCTATTATAAAGAACAACCCGTCCAGATTCTTAAACGAAGAGAGAAAGTGTTGCAGAATAAAGTAATTAACCAGTTAAAAGTATTTTTTGTATAATCCATATAGTTTAAGGGGCATCATGGAAATCTGCAAATGCTATGAGGGATAAATACCCTGACTTTTTTGAAAAGTGAATAAAATTATAAGGAGGAAATTTCCTAAAGGGGGGAAGGACATAACACCCCTAGTAAATAAAGAATAATACATTTTCATATTTGTAAATTAAATATTCATTTTACTTAAAAGGGTATGCATTGTTTGATTGTGTACCTAACACACAAAAAAGGGTTTCCCTAATGTATAATGTTGCACAAAATACTTAATGATAATGAAAAATAATATTATAATATTATTTTAAATTGTAGTAAATGCCAAGTCATTTTACTAGAAGGAATGAACAGAACAAACTATAAAATTAATATACATGTTTCTTAAATGTTTTTAAATTTATCCAATAATTGTTAGAGGCTTAAAATGATATTGAATCTCATTTTAAGCATAAATACTCTCATATTCTTTAAAAGGTTGATTTACACCTTTTTTATGGAAAACATCATTAAATCTAGTTTTGGGCACTTTTATATGTTCTATTTGAGAAAGTAAAATTCTTTATTAGAATCAGGACATCCATATTTACATTGGGTATATTTTTGGCTTTTTCTGATAAAATTAATTTTTAATGAATTGTGAAAAATATTGTATTTTAATTCTAAACTACATTTTTAAAAAAATTATTTATATGGTTATATTATATTTTTATTTGGTTTAAAAATTAAATTAGATTTTATTTTTAACATTTCATCCAATTTTTGTAATTTGAATTAATTTCACTTTAAAATTGGATATAAACAGGTGTTTGTCATTTGATAGTTATTATTTTTTCAAGATACAATTTTTATTTATACAAAAAGAATTATATTTAAATTCATTAATACAGATTATATGATTCTAATTTGGTAAAATAGACATCATTTTTATAATCTAAATAACAAATACAGCTTATCCTGGTTTTATGGCATTTTTTAAAAAACCTTCAATTTTTGATGAATAGAGAAAACACTAAGTAGTAATTAAAAAATCAAAATTTTCATATTAATGAAATTTTACAACATATGTGAATTGAATTTTCAAAATCCAACATATATTTTTTTATTAGTATGTAATATTTCGTTTAATAAGATGAAAATATTTTTTGGTTAATAGCAACTTTTGACATGTATTTACCACAATTAAAGGCAAATATGGTAAATCAAGGTCAAAAAATATTATGAGAATATTAAAATACTATAAAATGTGTTTTAATTAAATTAGTTAATACATTTCTAACAATGGTAAAACATGGGTCTATTTTGGGACCCCATAGAACTACCTAAGAGTGATATTGACACATTATATAATTAATTTTATGTAAAGTCAAAAATGACTAAAACATATATCTTTTAGTAAAAAACATTACATGGTGTTATATGAGTTATCTCTTTGGATATTAATATTCAATTGATATCAATAAATATTTAATACATCTTGAAATATTTTTATTAATTTTATACATCCAATAAATAAAACTATTTATTACATAATAATGATGCAATGTATACCTCATTAATGAATGATTTAAATAAATAAGATTATAAATATTATAACATAATACAGTTCCTATCCAATTTTTAATGGATGATTTCATTTCAAACTATAATTATCTTATATTTTACTTTAATGAGCTTTGAACCATTATGAAAAAATCATTATATATATACAAAAATATTTTCATGCATTCCTAAAGCGCCCCACTTCCCATTATAAAAATAATTCAAATCATAACCATTACTCACACCTCTCAAGCCCCTTGAATCATACAATATCTTCCATATTAAGCTCTTTAAATCACTCTCTTCCACCTAGAAGCCATTCCATAGGTAGAAGACACTTCATGAAATCTTTTTGATTCAAACCAAATGGAGTTACTCGATTTAAATTTAACATCATCTCATAAGTTCTTTTCTTTAATTTTACTTATCTGACCCCCTAATCTCTTGTTATTACATTATTTTATAAAAAAATTGTTATCCTCAATACACTAGTTTGTTGTTATGATATTTATTCAAAATAAACTTACACACTCCCCTATCTAATGGGTAAAAACATATTATTTGTATAGACGGTGAACTACTGCCTCACGAAATGATGATTGTTCAATATTCTCCTACCACCTCTATATGGTGGCTATTATGATGGAACTATATTTTTTTCTTATATATATTATATTTATATTTTCCTTATTCTTCTTTATTTTTCTTTTATATCATATTTTTATGGTTTCAATACAGGGTAAACGTCATAATTTCATATGAGGTAGGGAGGACTACCCCCGCTCAATGTGACAAGACTCGTTCATTCCATACGTGGAAAGTATAAAGGATGGAATTAATTAACTTATATATGATATTATACTGTAATTATAATATACATATGTATCATTAATTTTTCATTTCATTAAATAAAAAATAGAAATAAAGGTAGTGTTCATGCGTACATACGACTTACCTTCTAAATGAACAACACGTTTCATTTATTATACCTAAATGTTATGTACTATTATAAATACATAAATATACTGGATATATATTATATATATGATATATTAATCTTTATTATCATTCTGGATATAATGTAATTTTGACCAAATGAAAATCTTGTGATTATAAGATTTTCCTTTTTGACTCAAGTACCAAATATCGACAAAATGACCATTATTAACCTAAATGATTAAATAATTTTTATAACATGGTAATAAGTAATATAATTGGAATAAGAAACATTAAAATTTTTCTAACGCAAGTAGAAATTAACATTATTTTATTATTTAGTAGATTAAAGAATGAACAGGTCAAGTCAGACATGAGCTAAGTGATTTCGTCTCAATCTTCATTCATTGAGGCATATTTTGTTTTATACATGACATCCTTTTTATATTGTATATAAAACATTGAATTTTCATTTCATTCAAAGGGAATATTTTTCTATGATGAGTTTTACTAAATGACAAAAAAATGATTTATATTTTAACGTAAGCAATGACAATGATTTTTTCCGCTATCGCGAGTATTATTTGATCTATGGAATCCTTATTAAGAAATAATGTTTTAATGGAAAATAATTACCATGTTCTCTATTACGTATTTTTTTATTGAAAAAGGAATTGATAATGGATTTATTATGTCAATATATTTAAATGATATATTGTGATTGAAATTTGGAAATGTTATCATTCCTTTATGATTATTTTATGTGTCATTAATATGTTATGGTTCTTGGTAATTGATTACATATGTGGGTGGTTCCGTGAAAATCTTATGGTTGGTGAGCCCAATATAGATCTCCAATGAATTGGGTAACATGATTGAGGTAAATGTGAATGTTTTTTCTATGTGATTTGGGGAATATATTGTGATGGGTCATCCAAATGTTACTCGTTGCGTAGTTGTGAAAGCTACAACGTAAGTATGTCATGGATGCCACAAGTTAACTTTATGATTTTTGATTGCTTTGTGTTACTCATATATTTTATAATTTCATGACTTCTGTTAAAAATATTATTTCATTATGGACAATTGTTTTCATTCTATTTTATAACCATTATTGTTCTTTTTATACTCATCCCTAGATTTTAAATGTTTTTCATAGGACAAAATGATGAATAGGTTCAAGGGTGTTTTCATGGAAATGTCATACTTTCTTAAACATGGAACAAATCATGACACTTTTTACGAGTTTTTATTTTATAAAAAAATGAAAACTGAGAAGAAGTGTCTACTTTTTAATTTTTGAGATGTAATGTAATAGTTATGGACAAATTCTATAAAGCACTAAACTTGAAAAGATCCTCATTGAAAATTATACACAGAATTCAAGATTATGCAATGTTTTAAGGCGAAGTACTTATAATAAGTAATGTTGTCAGTAGTTGGAGGAAGAGGATAAATAATGGGGTCTTCAGGTGTAGGTGGTGGAGTGGGAGCTCCTGGCGTAGGTGGAGCCGGATATGTAGTCTAAAATTGTCATTTCTTATCCTCAAACACAAGCTATAATAACACTCTGATCATTTCCTCCATAATCAGATTAATAATGTAAACATCAACCTCCATGGATTTGTTTTAATAAATACCCCCCATGGAAGAAGCATAAGAATTTGGTTATAGTTTTCTTATCAATACACCCACTATGTATATTATAACACCCCAAGCTTCCACAGTACACTTCTCTTTGAATAATACAACTGCGTGTGTTGTACGCAACTTCGAGTTTTAACACACCACAACCAATCAATATACTAGAATCCATAACACCCTAAATATAATTTTTTACATTAAAAAAATTCATAGGGGGGAATAGGGGAAAAATATATGCTCTTTGATTCAATAACGAATGAAACATATAAAAATCGTTAACTATAATTTTGTAAAAAGAAACCATCATGATAAAATACTATTAAAAAACATACCAATGAGAAAAAAATTGTGGAAAAAATGTTGCACTTGGGAACATGAAATCTCCTTAACATGAATTGATATAAAATACATCATTAATCACAATGTATGTTTGAGTACATGGATGACATATAACCGTGAGTACGTTATCACTTATAGTAACATCATAAAATATTAAAAAACCTTTTCAAAAAGGCTAGTTTTTATAGAATAAGATTGTTTATTTTTTGGATCGGTTATATAGAATTTTAGAGAAATATCATTCCTATATGGAAAATGTCATCATAACCTCTTTCAGTGATGACTGATTGTAGTTTGGTACAATTTTTTAGGATAAATATAAAAAATGTGATTTACTTTGTATATATTAGATTGTTTTCTAAAAACCCTTCTCAGCACTCACCGTGAAATGATATCATTATGGGGTACCATTAAATTGATGAATTTTAAAAAATACTCACACCCAAAAGGGGTTTTTTAAAAAAACTTACGGTCATTAATCCACTTAAAATAACTATATAGATAATCTATAACATTTAATGTAGATGAGTTATTAAAGGGAAGAAAAAAATCCTCGTGTAAATATTCATATGGGATTATATCTTCAGTCAATGCCCCTTTTATAGTTCATAGACAACTAGTGGATAATAATTTATAAATTAATGAAAATGATCCATATAAAATAATTCTTCACTAAATCTGGTAATGAGAATCCAAAAAAAATTATGTAATTTGAAAAAACATGGAGTGATAAGGATGATGTTGGGGAAACCACAGAAGTCGTCATCATGTTTAGTGAAATATTATTTTTTACAGTTATTAAAAACATTAAGAACTTTTTGGGAGTTGGTGAATGAAACTACGGTAACACTAAAGAATTGTATAATTGGGTTTCATTTGGGCCCATTTATTAGCATAATAGCCACATGAATGTGATACTCCTCTTAATATATTACTATTACATCTACAGTTAATATAAAAATGTGCTGACTGGGTGGAGGCTTATTCCCCATGGTTGAAAAAATTTAAATTTATTAAGGAATAATTAATTAAAGATATTAATTATTTTTGTAAATTTATAATAACTATTTTAATCACAAATTACAACATAATTTAATATTTATTTTTCTGAAGATAAACTGATATATTAATAAAATTACATTGTTTTTAATAGAATTTATAACAATGATTTATTATTATAATCTTTAACATTTATTTAAATATAATGGGAAATTCAAATAATGATGGTTTACAAATATTTATATTTTGATGCCCATGATATTGTAAATATTATAATATTATAATGTTTTTTATTGTTTTAATAGAATATTTTTATACCAATTTCCTCATATATACCAACTCAATACTATATTCCTCTATTTTTATGATCAATCTCGCAATTCATATAGATATAATGATACTCAATACGACATTTCAATATAAATTAATTAATCTCTTTACATATAATAGAATATATACCTGAATTTTTGTTTTTATATTTTTTAGAAATTGATAAAATTAAAATATAATTAAAATATGTGATAAAATAAAAATATTATAGATAAATTAATATACACATGATCATAATAATATAATCATAAATATAAAAAAACTACTACATATAATTTTTTTTATTTTGAAAATTTTATTGTTGATCATTTATGTTATAATAGTTTTATATTAATGCATTGATAGATTCATGCTATACCTGTAAGAAATTCCTAATATTGATCTTACAGTATATATATATAGTGATATTTTGTCTTAGAATACATAAGACCAATTTACCATTTATCTAATTGTTGATTTCACTCATAAATTTCTATTTTGAATATAAATATATAATATCCAATGGAAAAATATAATGTATTTAATTATTATATAATTCTTCAATCTCATTATATCAATTTTTATATATCAAAATCTCAAAAAAATAGAATCATAAATCCATTGTAAAAATTTAAAACCCAATATATTCATATCTAAATATTCATGACACAATGTTAAAATAAGATGTCATAACATAAATGTGTTCACATTTGATTAGTATGATAAATCATTTAAATCATCATCTGTCCTAAATAATATCATTTATATCCTTTTTTCTAATAAATTATTCCTTAGAAAATAATCACATGTTTTGATTTATATTTATTAATTTTATTTATTATTTCTCTTCACCATTATCACCTCCTTATTGTAATATTGATATGAAAAATTTCTTCTAATTTTATAGAAAAATCATGTCTGCGTTTATTTTTAATATGGTGTAATTCTATCCATGATTTTATGCCTTTCATTCTCAAAGAATACCATTCCATATTTAATTATGTGATGTAATGACTATTTTATTAATATTTACATTATTCTCTACACCCCTTATGTCTCGTATCTCCTCCATTGCATGAAAATACATGGAATATACATGTATTTTGGTATTAATATGTCATTTATGTTCAAATATATGACTAAAATAGTTTATATAAAATGATAATCAAATATATCACATATAAAATCTTACATTTCCTTGAGTATGTATCGTTAAATAGTTTCATATAAACAATAAAATATACAAGAATTAGAAATCATTGATATTAAATATTATTTAATAATAAATAATTCTAATCATTTTTGATTTATGTAAAACACTCTTTTTAACCCCAAAATTTTCTAAAAACCCAATATAAAATTTATCCACTTTCCCTAAAAATAAAAAATAAGATGTAATTTTATAAGGAACATATTTTTCATTTGCTGAGAAAGTATTTCTTTTTATTGGTAATCGAGATCATACATGGTAATCTAACATAATATATTATTTTATTTCAAATTTTTTTAATAAATAATTTGGTAGTATAATTTATGAATAAAAAATATTAATATCCAATATCCCTTTTTTTCATAACCACCTAACAGTAATTATAATTATTATAATTTGAATATTTATAATGATTGAATGGAACAGTAATTTATCTAAAATAACTATATATTTCAAACCAATACTATCACGAAATTTCAGGTTAAAAATATCTTACTAAAACTAACTAAAATTGTAAGAAACAAATGGGGTAATGTTTCTATTTATAGCCCAATAAAAGGAAATAAAAATATTTTCTATATATTTATTATATTTTTTTAAAATACCAATTCATAATTATAAATCAAAATATAAAATATAAAATAAATCTCAAAATACCCTATTTAATTCTCATATAAAATTAGTTTATTTAAAAAATTTGGATAACAATTATCTACACATAACAATTAAACAGTATAAATTATGTTTTATCAAATCAGTATTCGAATGAATATATTTAATAATCCACAAATTATATTCCCAATTAAAATAAATCATTAGTTAAATTAAAAAAAATATTATGTAATTATTAATAATCTCAATGTATCCTTGTCTCAAAATATTGTAATTATTTATGTGTTATATTTATTTTCTCATTACCAAATATATATATTTATTAAAATTTAGTGACTAAAATATAATAAATTTAAAAATAATACTCACATATCATTGAATCACAAAAAAAATTTCTTCCATAATTTTTTTGTCCATTATCATAGACATTAATATTATAAAATACTGAATGAAAGTCTAATGTCTACTTCACTGAAGAGAAATAAGATATGTTTATTAAATATATAAATATTTATATATATCCTAAAATATATAAATATTAAATTTTAATAACAAATTCATATGAAATAGAGACAGAAATATGGTTCCTCTTATAGACACTGTATTAATATTTTTCCACCTAAACCTAAACTCACCATAAAATATGTAAACATAATGAAACTAAATTTCATGATCAAAATCAATATATTAATTTAAATTATGTTCTTATATATATATAAATCATCATCCTATGAAAAAAATATTTACCCTTCCTTTATTTTAGTCAATAATTATTTACATAAGACTAATGACCTATTTTTTGTCAATCTTTTATAATGAAACATTAATTCATGAAATAGATAAACGTTTGACTCTTTCATAAAATTATCATTAACACCAGGATTTCATATATTCTAAATTGACTCAATCATCCATATTCTATCAATTTCTTATATATTTACTAAATGAATTCATTATATAGATCCTTCTTCACTTCTCAAATAAATGGTAGAAATAGTTCAAGTTTAAATATTTTTCTCACACAAAACCACTTCTTATTAAATAATGGTATTAATTAATGAATAGTGTTTAATGTCACATAACCACCAAATACTCTTAGTGATGTCTCCCATATCCCAAATTTAAACATTATTCAATTCATTTTTTAATTTCAAAAAAATTACCAAAAATTAGTAGCATTCGTTTTTTTATCCTTCTCAAGAATAAATAATTATATATGTTGTAAAATTTAACCACTATAACCAAAATATATTCAATAAAAGATCATGAAAAACTCACTATTAGATCCCATAATTGAAATAAAACATTGGTTGGTGTCATTTTCAATAATAAAAGTGTATTAAATTTCTTTAGTAAAATATTATTATTAATATATAACAAAATTTCAACAAAATTTTCCAGATTCATTCTAAAATAAGTATATATAAATTAAAATACTATCAATATATTGTTACATCAATGGTGGACACCTCAAAAACATATTTTAAATTATATTTTAATAATTATTTTACCTATATGCTTGAGATTCGTCTTATTGGAAGAATACGGTTAATGATAATTGAATATATATGAATGAATAATATAGATTAAATAAAAGTGTTATTAAAAATATTTTTCATAATAATTTTTAGAAAAATAATATTTTTCACCTTGATTTAGCCTCATGTAAATATTTTCCTAAATTACAACAGATGATTCTATGGTGAGAAATTTTAATCTCTCACGTACAATTAAATATCCATATACATTTCCTATCACCACTCATTTTTTTCTTTTTATGGTCCCACTTTATTGTTTCATCCCCTAGATTATACTCATTATTATATATATTTTACAACTTCCTTAAAGTAATGACATTAAAAACTCTACTTGTATTTGTATTTTTATCAACAAAAAATAATCATATTATCTATTTAGTTATAAAAGTTTCATATAATAATTTTATAGATTCATTATATCTTTAAATGGATTTCTAGAATTTTCCCCATATCATTTATTTACTTCATATATATATGATGTAATTAATACGAATTTAATTAATATAATTTCCCTTGTTATAATTATGTCATGTTGTATAAAGAAAATACATCACATAGAGAAACAAAAAAACATTATTATCATAAATAAAAATGTTAAATCAATCTAAAGATAAAAAAAGTATGAGAAATATTATAGTAGGGAGGTAAATATATTATAATATTATAGTAATGGGTTATTTTGGATTTATTCGATCACCTAGTTTGGTCGAACACAAATAAAAGTACATTAGAAATATAAAATAATATTAATAATATAATATTTTTTTTCAGGAAAAAATTATATATATATATATACATGATTGAAAATGCAATTTAATGAATACTGTGTTGAAGAATTGATATTTAAATAATGTAGAAAAACATAATGACCACTATAAATCTAACTATTGGAATAGTAATCTGGCATTTGGAATAGTAACATGCTTGTTGGAATAGTATTCTGACCAATAGGGATAATAATCTGACCATTAAAATTACAAATTATCCTATAAAATGTAAAATAATCTTTAGGTATCATAAAAATGGAAATATTAAATATTTATATAATGAAAATTTTTAATAACATAATTAAAAATATAAATTAAGTGTTGTGATTTTTATAAATCATAACGAATTTATGAACAATTTTTTAATAAATACGATGACATAAAATAAAACTGATTTTCATAAAATGATTTCATAAATTAATATTATTTTTTATTATAATTATAATAAAATTTAATGATACAATATCTTATTTTAATGGGTCATAAAATCATTTATAATATTAAAATAAATATTTTTTATTTAATGATGATTTTATTTCAAAATTAATGTAATCATATTTTGAAAGAGAAATTATAAAATTTACTGTATTTTTGAAATATAACTTTGACAAAAATAATTGGTTTAATGTTTTTGATTTTTCAAAAATTGTTGATGTTTAATGAATATCAAAATACTATAAATTAATGTTTTTAACAATATTATCCAAAAACATGAATTTTATAGTCATGGATTATCTAGTCACTAACTTGTAAGATCCCACAAGAAAAATGTACTATATGCAGTCCCAATACTTATAACAATTAATAGACATGGTCTACAATAATTAACTAAAGAATATAAGAAAATCCCTCCCCACCCCTTATAAATACCATGCCTCGCATCCCCTTCTCCTCGCACATTCAACACCTTGATGATTTAAAAATATCTACAAAAACCACTCCTATGCACTCTCCCCATGTCCAAGTGTTACTATTCCTCCGAAGATATCAATTCCAATTTACATAATTTTATCATCAAAGATGTGATATTCAAGAGGTAGTATTAGTAAACAATCTCTTATAATTGTTTTCATATTCTACCTTATCTTCACAACTTTCATATAAATAAATAATAATAACTCTATTATCATGTATGTAATGTAATTTTATATTTCTAAGGTAATATCTTATATCCAAACCATTTCTCATTTCACATTATTCAAGAAAACGGAACCATTATCATAATTATGGTGTTGAACTATATCCATGGAAAATAGGTAATAATTTTCTGTTACCTCCTTCTATTTGGACCCTAAAACTTTTATAATATATATATATAACTTTAATAATCATATAATTAATTCTTTGATGATTTGTAACTAATATGCAGAAAGAATAGTAAATAAAATTAAAATAGTTTAAGATGGTCAGAAAACCTAACAAAATAAACAATCTATTTATCTTTAATGTTTTATTAAATTAATCATACACATGTCATGAAAACTTATATATCAAACCATTTAAACATCTATAATCTCTTGAGTACCATTTCATTTCACTTTTATAGTTTAATTTTATTTTCAAATGATCTTTTAAATAATACACAAGTGAATCGACCATGAATCCATGAGTCAAATACTCTTAAAAAGAATTAATCCTTATAACACAATAAAATGTAAATATAATGACGTGGTAAATGAAATTAATGAATCCATTTTCAATATCTAGGACATAAATTTCAATTGAAAAATGCATTGGATAAAACGGTAAGAGATCTCCCCAAACCTCCAAATTTCCTTTGGGTGATTCTTTAACCATCATTGACTCAATTTATCTATTATATAATATTATATACATATAATTTATCATTTATATATGTTCCACACATTTATATTTAAATAAATTCTTATCTTGTGAAGAAATACATGTTTTAAACGGTTATCGTCTCAATTCATTTCGATAATAAATCCCAATTAAAAGGAAATCCTTTATTTCATAGCCATTTTCTCATTCACTCCATAAAATATTTTAGGACATTTATTATTTAAATAATTTATTTTTCCATAAAAAATACTTTAGAACATTTTTATTTTTAAATACATTATTTATCATTTTTATTCTTTAAAACCCATTTAATCTTTTCCATAAAACCTCACCAAAGTAACACATTTCTAATGTTACCTACACATCGATTCATGTCTTAACATCAGTTTTGAAACTTTATTCATAATTTTTTCAAATTTTCACATTTTTATTGTCCAATAATTATTTTATCCCTTCTTTCATGGATAATGTTATGATACACCTTTTGGTTATGACTTACGTCATGATTGT
Source organism: Viscum album (assembly GCA_963277665.1). NCBI lineage: Eukaryota > Viridiplantae > Streptophyta > Magnoliopsida > Santalales > Viscaceae > Viscum > Viscum album. The sequence goes on along the minus strand of OY728157.1, from coordinate 1,250,518,033 downwards.
AGAACACATTTCCTCATATGGTAACCCTAATATTAATTTTTTATGTTTGATTTATTTAGGTGGAACACATATTGATTTACATGTTAGGGTGGTTTCACCCAAATTATGCTCTAATTAATATTTAAATGTTTTATACCAGAGGATGTTTTTCATGGGATGAGGGCGTAAACCAAATCCATTATGGGAATCATTCCACCATGTGACATCTTTATTGTAGTTATCCCTGACTCGTTTCTCTATTGTGATATATGTTTCTTTCATATTAATATATTACAAGAATAATATGATTCCATGCTTTACATTTTATTCCTCTATTTTTGTATTCCAAACCCATTCCTTTTATTTTATCATTTTATGCCTTTTGAATCGTGTTATTTTCTTCTTTTCCACGTTTTTTCCTTTACTGGGATTTTTTGCTCATCCATATTTTCTATATATTCATTGGGATATTTTATATTGTTGGAGGAGCTACATGAATGCTAGGACCCCATTATGGGTATTAATAAAATGATCTTTTTATTATTCTTTTAGTTTTATGTAATGCATTTTCAAATCTTCCGAAGACACAATGCTTTCCAATATTTGGATCATATTTGTTGTATAATTAAGATTAAAATCATGTAATAGTACATCTGAAAGGAAAGGGTGTCTATAGTTGATATTGGAGGAAAATCTAGTTATTTTTGGACATAATTACTAGAAAACATTTGTAATAATCCAAAAGTATTGTTCAATCTCCTTGGGAAACAAATATTGGGTCCTCTGTAATTATAATTTAGAATATACATTTCATTTATAAGTTCTTCTTTATATGATTGATTTATCCTCTTTATATTGTCATTATGAATTTGTTCAATCCCAATATTATTGTTATTTTTATCTTTTTTTAATGTTTTAAAATATAAGAGCCAATGAAAAGAACCAATGCGATAGTATATACTATTATTACCCTAATGAGATGTCAAAAATGATTGGAACGGGAGATCAAAACATTACTACAGTAACAGATATATTGGATGAAGTTATTATTAGTGACTTCAATAATGTGTAACAACATCCTTTTCCTATGAAAAAACTTGATTTTGTTGAATCCTTTATTTGTAAAAGTCTCCAAATTATTATCAGATCATTTGATCCCAATATTGTTGAATAATGAATTAACTCTATTATAAATATCTTATCTATCAACCAATACTCAGAATAAGAGAATGTCCTAATTGTGGTATATTGTTTTGATATGGATTATGAATAGTGTTAGAAACTAATAATAATACATGGATCCTAAAAAGCACATTGATTCAATGAAATGGGAAATATTATTGAAAATATTTTTCTATAAAAATTTTTACCAAACAATTAATCGTAATATATGGACGGTGGTCCATAGAAGAAAGAAAAATGAAAATGAGTCTACCAGGACATATGATTAAAATATCACAAGTCTATCATAATATACATCTATCTGTTCCATTAACAATAAAATAATGGTTGATCACTTCTTTAGTGGATTAAAGCTATGTCAATGAAAATTAGTGGGGATTCGAGACATTCATAGTGGTGAGGATATTTTTTATTTTACACTTAAGTGAGATATGGATCTCGAAGAATCTAAATGGTACTGTGGGAATGATGTTGAAAAGTGAAAAATTAAATTTAATACAGGATGATAAAAAGATAAGTCCCATGGAGAAAATAAAAACCAACATCAGAAATGTCAAAAGATTGAGAAAAAACATCATGAGAACTGTCTAATGGGAGATAGGATATACATGAAGGATAGTAAATAGGGACATATAGACAACAATTATTATTTGGATATGAAAAATCACAATAATATAGAAGTAACATTGAAGGTTCACATCAACACTCAGCATACAGTGCTAGGTTTCAACTATATAGAACACAGAAAATATGCGCCCCAAAAATCTATGTCATGGGTTGTCAGAGACATTAAATGACAACAACCTCAACAACAGAAAATACGTGAATATTATATCATTAATAATTTGGTTTATCGTATAAATAATGTAATGATATGTATTGTAGTTAATAAATCAATAATAAAAACATACATTCATTATTTTGGTTCTATATATTCCATCATATTCTACAACATCAGTATAAATTTTAAGACAACAGCTCCAAATATTGTGGTTGAGTTATCCATGTGAATAATGAATATCAAAATTAATGAATATAATTAATATAAATACACTTATGTAACTTTTTTTGTATTAAACCACTTATAAATTTTAATATTACTTTCATTGTAGGAGTTTGATTCTATATTGGACATGGATTAGTTATCTTCATATAAATCCATCATCAACTATTGGGAGAGGGAGATAAAACTTCACATCTATTGGAATCCACAAATTTTTGACAAATATTAAAAGCTGAAAAAGTATAAATTATAATTTCCTTCCAAATCATAGATATTATTAACTTATGAAATAAATACCTAGTTCAAAATATTGAGACAGTGGACAGAAACATTATTGAATGCATTCCCATTATAAGGGACTACAATAATGTGTTCCCTAAAGAATTGATTGGGCTTCTGCTTGGTCTAGATTTTGAGTTCTCAGTTGAAATTTTACATTAACCTCTTCCCATATCAAATTCACTTTATATTTTGTCAACCATTGACATGTAAGAATTAAATAAGTAGTTATAATAAAATCAGTAAGGCATTTTAATATTCTCAACTACTTTACAATGTTGTGTGTGGTTCCTCTGTATGAAAAAATAATCATGGATAAAAGTACATATCAATTGATTAAAATGATCTCAAAAAATCACAATAAAGATAAATTATCCCCTAAAATGTATAGATTAATTTTTTTGTAATCTACATTTGTCCATGTATTTCTCTAAGGGGGGGACCTTCTGCTAGATAATCAGCAATAAAATATGAATAAGGAAGATATTCTCAAGACTATATTTTCAAATAGGATTGAGAACTATTATTTCATAGTGATGACCTTTGGGATCACTAATGCTCCATATATTTTCATAGACAAAATCAATAGAGTGTTTTGATATTACCTCAAAAAAATTGTAGTAGATTTTATATATGATATTTTCATATAATCCATGTTCAAGGAGGAGTATGAGGATAATTTTAATATTGTTCTATAGACAACATGACGAGATAAACTATATGAATAGTATATTATTTGTTTTTAGGGATTAAGGAAGCACCTTTCACGAACCATGTTATCATTATAAAAGGGATACATGTAGAACCTTTTAATATAATCGAAATTGACTAGTGGCCATGACCCAAATCTATATTGGGGATCCATAGTTTACATGGTATCGATACTTAATACTAATGATTTGTGTGGATCTATTAATGATGGTTAATCACAATAAGAAATATTAATTTGATGTGAGTAGCGGTTTTTTGGAATATTAATGGTGATTACTACATTAAATAATTAAAAAATAGGGTTATTACAGCACTAGTACATAAAGTACCCATATGTGGGGAAATGTTTGTGGTATAAATATATGTGTCAAAGAATGTATTATGTTGTATACTAATGAAAATGATAATGTAATATAATATTATTCATGGAAACTGAATTATAATGTGAAATAATATCCCACATATTATATGATGTTGTTATATAAGATCATCATGTTGACAATCTATATATCTTTTCTCTATGGGGAACGGTGTAAAATATATACTACTAATATGATCATAAACTATATATTTTCATAGAAGGAACATAATATCTACCAATGAAGATAGATAAACATCATCAAGCAGTATGCATACTCTATTCACAAACATTATGTTAATCAAAAAAATGTAAAATATTATCTATCAAGATATGTTTCTTAAAAAATATATATGTAATAATTTATAAGAATCCAATATTCTTATACATTAAATTAAACTACATGGGAGTCATGAAAGAAGGAACATCTTCACTAATCAGACAAATTATTTACCAAAAATAAATTTTAGAGAAGATAAAGGATTCACAAAGAGATTATATGGAAATAAAATTATGGTGTAAGTTATAATAAATGGGAAATCCTTGGGGATAAAAATTGATGAAGAAGGATTTGTATGATTTGAATCATGACTAGGTGTTTTCTAAAATCATGAGATATAGAGGAATATTATTAATGATGTTCATTGATGGATTGTCTTCATCCACCCATAGACTATAACAATGTATCAAGAACACAAAAATTTCTATTGCTAGGACAATATGATGTTGGATATCATTGAATATTCATAAAATTTGTTGTTATGGTATCATGTGAATAGAAAAAATAAAAATTATAAGGGGTGATACAAACTTTAGTATTGCTTATATGGAAATTTGAAAACATCATCATGATATTATTAAGTGGGCTTTATAATACATCTCTAAAAAATTATCTATATCGGTGATTGTGGATCCTAATATAATAAATGATAAAATTATATAAATTATACATGACTTATCATTTGATCATCCTATAGGTATATATAAAAGAGAAGTGGTGATGATGCATGGAATACCATTATCAATTGTATCTGATCAAGGTATAATATTTAACTCCATGTTCTGGAACAGACTCCATCATTCTCGAAACCCTGAGATAAAATATATTATAATATATCACCTCAAAACTGATGGATTGTCTTAGTTAACTATTTAGACATAGGAATATATGTTGAGATCATGCTCGATTGAATTAAAAGGTGGATGCGACCAATATCTTCTTCTTGCCAAATTATTTGTAAAAATTCTTTACAATCAAGTATCTGAATGGATTCATATAAATAATTTTATGTGAAATGATTTATAAACCTATTTTCATGGATAAATTTTGTGAACATGAGCTTCTGCGTCCTAAACCAGTTGAGAAAATTGTAGAAATGATAGATACCATTTAACAGAAAATCAGGGCATCCCAATGATTACAAAAGTGATGTGCCAACTATAATAAATGGGGAATATATTTTGATTTTGCAGATATGGTATTCTCCTACATATCTCCATGGATGAAAATCATGAGATTTGGGATCACCAAAAACATATTTCATTGGTACATTATCCCTATTGAGATTCAAATTTATATTGGAGATATGGAATATGGAAAAACAATTCCACCAAACACAACTAAAATACCTGATGAATTTCATGTATACCAATTAAATAATAGCATAACATATACCTCACATGTAATGAATTTATAAGTGGAATAGTAGGAAAATGATATCTCTTATAAGGAGCATCTAGTTAATATCTTTGACCATTGAGACAATTTCCGAAGGAAAAATAACACTATCCTTGTTAAAGTATTATTGTGGAACCATATATATGAACTGTTGACATGGGAACTGGAGGAAGGAAATTTGGAGAAATACCCTAACCTATTTTTAACATATTTTAAAATATAAAATTTTTAATGTGAATTTTTATATGGGGGAGAATTCAATTACGTTATTTTTCAATTAAATTTCCAATATTAAAATTATGTCATGTAGTCTAAATGACATACATCCAATATAGATACCAATAAAAAAATTATCATATGTGAATAATGATTCATTAGTTATATAATAAACCAATAAGTATTCTATATTAAATATATGGATAATAAATAGAAAATAAGAGAATATGAATAGTACAATATGGATCTTTATTCTCAAACAGAATGACCAATCTCACAAAACAACATGTAGAAATTAAACACAATGTTTATAATACAATATTCATTTTGAAGATAAAAGAATATATATACTTAATATGAAATATATTTTATTAAATAATTGATGGAATAAAAGATATTTATAATAATTAGTGAACACATTTGACCATTATAATTCATTTCATTGGAATATTAATCTGATCGTTTGAATAATAACAAAAATGTTGGAATATTAATGTGATCTCCAGGAATATTAATCATTCCATTAGAATAATAAAATCACCAATGATAATGCAAAATAATATTTAGGTACCTCATAAATTAAAAATATCAGATATTTATATAACGTTATATGTAAATAAATTTGATTAAAATAGTAAAATAAATATTGTTATTTTGATAAAACATAGCTGTTTTGTATGAAAGTTTATAATCAATATAATTTTTTAAAATCTTATTTATTTTCAAAAAACAATATATTCATAAATTTCACTTTTTCTGTTATTATAAATATAAGATAATTTTATTAGATCATATTTAATTTTTCAAAGGATCTTAAATTTATTTTTAATAATAAAATTTTCTTTTTTCCAATATTTTTTAAATTTATAAGAAAAATAAATTTCAATTTTTTTTTGAAATTATTATTTTTAAAAAATATTTGTAACTTATGAAATATAAAAATTGGAACTTTCATAATCTAAAATTTTATTATTTTTCTTAAATAGTTTAATTTTGGGATAGTAGTGAAATACGATATATTAAATTATTTTTATATTTTAAAAAAATGAAAGAATATTGAGTTATAGATCATATAAGAACATGATAGATTTAAATTAAATGATAAATTAAATATATATATTCACAAGAATAAAAATTAAAGATAGTATTGTGAAAAAATTAGAATCAAATGAATATAATAACCAAAAACATTCCTCCCTCCCTTATAAAAACTACCCCTCACAACCCCATCTCCTCACAAATTATAATCCTTAAATATTTTCACCTATATTCCAAGATTCATATTCCATACTACCCCAACAACCAAGTGCTACAGATATCATCAAAATATAAATTCAATGATACAAAATTGATAATTCATGGAGGACATATACAAGAGGTAACAATCATAAATTAATTGTTTTAATTTCTTTTCTTCTATTACCTTCCCCTCACCTAATTCATATATGAATGAATAATATTTACATTATAATACATATAATAAAATTTTATATTTATATTGAAATATAAACATTAATGTAACACCCCAGGTAAATAAAGAATAAATCATTTTAATATTTATTAATATTTAAGAATAAAATACTAATGTAACTTTAAAGGGGATGCTATGCTCGATGGCATACCCAATATGCAAGAACGAGTTTCTTGGGAATCTTACGTTGCACTCTAATAATAAAATTATATTATTTTAAATGGTAGTTAACTCCTAGATGTTGTAATAGCGGGAATGAACAGAACTAACTACAAAATGATTATATATGTTTTTCAGATATTTTTACTTTTATCCAATTAATGTTAGAGTCTTAAATGTGAATGAATCCAATTTTAAGCGTAAATAATCTAATATTTTTTAAAAGGTCGATTAACCGGCTTTTGATGGAGAAACCTTTTTAAATCCACTTGTTGACAATTTTATATTTTATATTGTACCAAATAAAACTCTTCTTTAGAATCAGGATATAAAAATTTACTTTGTGTATATTTTTGGTATTTTTCCGATAAAATTCATTTTTTAATGAAAAGTGAAAAATGTTGTATTTTAATTCAAAACCTCTTTTTAATCTATTTTTTAATATTATTTTATTATCTTTTGAATTGGTTTTAAAGTGAAATTAGGTTATATTTTTTCCATTTAATCTAATAGTGGTCATTGGAATTAATTTCAGTTTAAAATTGGACTTAAACTGGTGACAATCTTTTAATATATATTGTTTCTTAAAAACACGCTATTTCTTTTGACTGTGGGAATTAATTATTAAATTAATTAATTGAAATTATATGTTTTTAATATTGTGAATTAGACATAATTTTTGAATTTGGAATATCAAATATAGCTTAGGGTGAATTTTTGGTATTTTTCTGAAAAACTTCAATTTTTGATGAATAATGAATCCACTAAGTGGTAGTTAAAGAAACTGATTTTTCCTTTAAATGAAACATTACCACATCTGTGATTTAATTTTCAAAAATATGATATACATGTTTTTCATTAAGAAGTAAAATGTGGTTCAATGATATTAAAATAATTGTTTGGTGAATAGTAACTTTTACGTTTTATTAATCGCAATTAAAGGTAATTAGTGTAATTTAAGGTAAAAATAATGTTTTAGTAATATTAAATGACCTTGAAACATGTCATACCCTTATTGGATGAGTCACTTCTGACCATGAAAATCTATTGGTCAACTTGGGGACCCCATGGAGCCACTTTGGTAGGAAAATGACATTTATACATTTTTATTTAAAGTTAAAATAAAAATGTCACAAACATGTGTTGTTTTACTAAAACAAATTTTACATTGGGTTATAAAAGTCATAATTTTTACTATAAATATTCATTGTTAAGCTAAAATGATTTCCTTCATCATATTTGTTTTTTATAATTTTTAGACATTAAATAAATTAAATTATTTATGACACCATGATGATGGAGTGATTACCTCATTATTTAAAGATTAAAATAAAATAAAAAGATAATGTACAATCTAAGACCTACACTTGTAAAAAATCTATTGTATGGGTGTATTTTGAACTATTATCACCTTATCCTCTAAATATATAATTTCTTAACCTTTTAAATCTGAAATGAATTTTATAATAAAGTAACCTTTTATAACTTTCCAAGACTACCCCTCCTCTCCTCTTATAAAAGACCCAACCTCTACCAACTTACCCACACCTCTAAAGCCTTTGGCTCAGCCAACCCCTGACCATTTCATCTCTCCACATCCTTATCTTCATAAATGAAGCCTCACCTTTGGAAAAATTCTCTTCAAGAAACCCTTCTGGTTCAAACCAATAGGAGTTACCCGTTTTAAAGGTATTGTCTTCCCTAGTTTTCTTTTGTTTTATTTTGCTTCTCCAACCACCTAAACTCTTTTTATTTATTTTTTTGTGACAACACAATTATCATAAATATAAAAGGATGTTTTAATGAGTAGGATTCGAGCTACACTTAAACACACCTTCGTCTAATGGTTAAAGAACATACAGTTTCCGTTGATGGTGAATTACTGCATCACGAAAAGATGATTGTTCAAAATTCTTTTAACACCTTCAAAGGTGGCCATTAAGATGTCACTATATTAATTTATGATATATAATATGTTTATTTTTCTTTAATCTTCTGTATTTTTCATTTATGTCATACCTTTATGGTTACCATTATGGGTAAACACGATATCTTCATTTTAGGATGTGCAGACTTTCGCCCCCTCAAAGTGATTTGATTTGTTAATGCCATATGTAGGATGTATAAAGGATGTAATTAATGGTATTACATATGATATTCTACTGGAATTATAGTATACCTTTATATCATTATTAATTAATTCCATTTAATACAAAAAAAGAAATGAAAGTAGCATTCATGCGTACGTACGACTTATCTTCTCCGTGAACGGTACATTTCATTTATTTCGCCAAATGTTATGTACTATTATAAGTAAATATATATAATGGATATATATGTCATATACAACATCTAAATGACTGATATTATTCAGGAATTATAATATATATATCTACCAATTAGTTTTAATTCCATTAATATGACAAAAAATGAAAACAACGTTCATGCGTACGTACGACCTACCGTCTCCATGAATGGTGCATTTCATTTTTTATCTCCAAATTTTACGGAATAGTATAAAATGAATATATACTGGATATATATGACATTTAAATAATTTATAATATTCTGGAGATGATGTACCTATAACTTCATGGAACGTTTTTTTCCAACAAGCTCAATTTTGACTCATGTACTGAACATCGACAAAAATGTCTGATATGAACTCACATTATTAACCAATTATTATAACATTATAATATGTGATATGAACTGAATAATAATATTTAAAGGAGGACCTTAAGAAATTATAAATTGACCAATGATTATTATTTAGGAATATAAAGAAACAAACAAGACAATTCGGACTTGAGGTAAGGGATCCTACCTCTCTATTTATTTTTAAGTACACTCTTTTATGTCATTCCTTTTAAGATAATATTTCATATGATTGGGGTGTTATTTTATTTTACTCTTACTGTATTTTTTTCCATATGATGATAGAACCTATTTTCTTTCATCAATCCATTTTGGATGTTTTGAGTGGCGCCATTAGGATGCCGAATTTTCGTAAGGGATCCAACCTCTCTCGTTCTTTTTAAGTACTCCTTTTTATGTAATTTAGTATAAGCTCATAATTATTATGTTTGGGTATGATATTTTATATTCATAATATTGTAATTTTTATATTCATATTATGAGAGACGCTATTTGATCTCATAAATCCATTTTTGGAAGTATTAAGTGGCGCTGTTTGGCTGCTGAGTTTTCGTAAAGGATTTATCATCTCACTTTTATTCTCCTGAGATTTATGCTACATTTGCCACCATTTCCTTTGAGTGGTGTATGTACTTCCAATTATTCTAATATTTGTGTAATATACTTTCATTTATTAGTATTTACATCAATGTTTTATAGTCCTTCTTTCATGGGGTGTACATTTCAAAAGTTACCCAAGTCGGTAAGGGAACCTTTCACCCTCCTATTTTTAAAAGACTTCTTTTTTATGTATTTTAATTTACATCTTATTATGTTGGGATATGTTCTTCTATATACTTATTGATGTAAATATTATGTTCAAGTGATGATATACCAATCACACTCTCATCAACTAATTTTATGAATTTTGAAGTGACGTCGTTAGGCTGTCGAATTTTTACAAGGGAACGTCTTAACCTAATTTTGATTTCATTGGGTTCAACTTGCACTTCATGAACATGTCATCCTATGAATATGTGTGAATGACCTCTTATTGTTTCACACTTAATATCCACTTGTATTTGGTGTATTTATATTTCTTACACATAATTATGTGATAGCTTTATCCTTAATTTAAGGATACCAAGTTTATAATGGATTTCATCTCAATTTACATTTTTATTGAGACTTCATTGTTGATATTCACAAATTCACTCTTATATGGTGTGTATACTATCCTTTGACATATTATATCATGAATCCCATTATTCTCATGATATTATAAAGTTCGTATTAAATGTTATTCCACAATTACTTGTATTCAAGAGTCTCTCATTGTGTTAAAAACTCTTTAACAAAAATAACGTTTTTAATGTTTTATAGATTTATTATTCTAAATCATTATATTTAATATCAATGTTTTCAAAAATGGTTTTCAGAATTTATTTATATGGACATTAATGTTTTAAAATTATAATTCCATTAAAATCTTCAAAGTCGTATGGGACACTTTGATTCAAAAATCTCTTTTAAATGGTTTTTTTAAATGGATTGATTAATTCAATATCTTGGAATTACTTATTGTGATTGAAAATGAAATTTTGTTATTGAAATGTTTATATTTTCAATATTTTATGTGTAATTATGGTACATTGACATTTTATTGGTGGTTATATAATAAACCATATGACGGGTGGTGCCGTGAATACCAGGACGGGTGGTTAAGTTATAACCTCCAATGCATTGGGTATGGAAGTAGGTCGTATGGCTATTCCATTAAGTATGTGTAGAATTCTACCGTATGGTTATTCCATTTAAGTATGTTTATGGTCCAAGTTACCTTTATATGTTATGTGTTCTTTATATTGGTTTTACGACAATCTTTTGGTTTCAAATGGGTAAGTAATGATCATTTACTTAGTGAAGAGTTTTTTACTACTTCATAAAGGTGAAAAGTATTACTTTGATGCAGTATTCATGGTTTACTTGTTGTTTTGAAAGACTAACAGTTTCCTTCTTTTTGAAACCCTTACTGTTCTTTTTATGCTCATCCCAAGTTTTTTTTTGAAATGTTTTTCATTGGACATAATGTGTAATAGGGTCAAGGATGGGATCACGGAATGACATGCTATTTAAAACATATAACTAGACATGTTTCTTTTGAAGAGTTTCTATTTTATGGAAACATAGTAGAAGTGTATACTTTGTAATCTTTGAGATTTAATAGTTATGTCCTAATTATCTGAAACTATAAACCTGAAAATATCATCATTGTGAATTATTCATTTAATTCAATAATATGTAATGTTTAAGGATGAGGCCTTATAGTTGGTATCAAAGGTAGATTTAGATAACTTTAGAGGTTAGGATATATTCTTAGCATAAGTGACATTAGCATAATGGCTTGGATTTCATAAAGAGTAATTGTTTTTAGATAATTTGAATTAGTAAGTATATCTTAGTGTTTATCTTCCTCATTAGTACATGATAGTTTTGTTGATATACTCACACTGACAATTTTGGTTTTAGTAAATGGATGGATCTATCAGTAACCAAAGTGAAAATGGGTTTGAATGAAACTGTGGTGGTTCTCTGATTAAGATACTGGATGAAATAGGGTATTCAACGAGGAATCTCGTTGTTGTGCTAAACCAACTATCAAGGAGTCATGATCAACCACTTGAACCTTGGTGAGTTCTGTAATGCATCATGATCGATATGACCAACTCGATGTAGAATTTAAGGTAATAATTATAAAGGTAACCATTAGGGTTTATATGATCCTTACTTTTTAGGTAATTATGGGATACTCTATGATATGATGGAAAATGAAAGGCATGAGATAAACGTCAGGTTAAAATATGTTATGATCAGTTTTGAAGATTTTATCCCATTTTGGAGAATGTTTTAAGAATTATGTAGATTTGGAAAAAGTACAACACGCAGACCGTGTGACAGCCTGTCGCATTGGACAAAGCTGTGGAAATTGAACCCACATCCAAAGTGAAACTGGTATTTATCGCCTACCACTGGACTACGTGATGTCCATGGTTAGTTTGACTAATTCTTTTTAGTTAGATGATTTTAGGAATCAAGAGTAAGTTTATTTTGGCTTATTTATGGAAATGATTAACTTATAATGGAGGATATGTGATTAGGTTAATTACTTTTCAATATGAGACTTTAAGAGTAACTGATGTTATTTGGAGATAAATGTTAATTTTTACCTTTCATGAATATGTGAATAAATCATTCAAATATTTGGGTTTCAATCATAGTTTGGTTTACATTGAAGAATTTTATGGAAAAATAGTTTATTGAATGGTCTTTGTTGAAAATTGGGTTTTGTTGGACAAATTTTGGAGATTATGAATGGATTTTCTTTTTATAAAAGATTATCGTTTTGTGGATTATCTGATCTCGGACTAACAATTTTTGTTTTGGCTTTTCTCTAAAGACATGAGAAATATATAGTTCTCTTTTTTGGATTCGGTGATTCTCTAGAAGTTGATTATGGAACTCTTAATGTGAACAAGTCATCCTAAATGCTCGTCTTTTGGAGAAATATGAGTTTTTATAAGAAATCTAGTAAAAGTTGAAAGTCAACATTACAAGTAAGTATGTTTCCTTTTGTTTTAGTTAATCTCAAAAATTAATTCCTCAATGAAATGTAACATAAAACAAAAATGTTGTCTGTTAGTGTTTCCTTCTGGGGAATCAAATACCATTTAACCCATCACAAGTTTGTGATTTTCTTATGGTTGACTTTCTCCTAAACATGTTTTCTATCACTCTCCATCAGAAGATGACCCTTTTTTTTCTTCGCTATCCATGTTTTACTTCAGGGAATCCTAGTATGGGTTAACTCGGGTGACCTTTGTACATCTTTTTCTTTATTTTAAAGTGATTGTTTTATTGACTCTTGTTCCAATGTAGGATTTTCAATGAAGTTTCCAAGCCCTATTTTAAAATTGAGAGGACGCAATTCCCAAAAGGGGGGAAGGATGTAACACCCCAGGTAAATAAAGAATGAAGCATTTTCATATTTATTAATATTTGTGAATAAAATATTAATGTTACTTTAATGGGGACTCTATGCTCGTTGGCGTACCCAATACGCAACAACGAGTTTCTTGAAATCTTACGTTGCACTCTAATAATAAAATAATATTATTTTAAATAGTAGTTAACTCCTAGCTATTGTAATAGTGGGAATGAATAGAACTAAATACAAAATGATTATATATGTTTGTCAGATATTTATACTTTTATCCAATTATTGTTAGAGGCTTAAAATTTGAATAAATCCAATTTTAAGCGTAAATATTCTAATTTTCTTTAAAAGGTCGATTAACCGCCTTTTGATGGAGAACATTTTTTAAATCAACTTTTGAAAATTTTATATGTTATATTGGACCAAATAAAACTCTTCTTTAGAATTAAGACATCAAAATTTACTTTGTTTAACTTTTTGGTATTTTTCCGATAAAGTTCATTTTTTAATGAATAGTGAAAACTGTTGTATTTTAATTCAAAACCTATTTTTAATCTATTTTTTATATGATTATATTATCTTTCTAATTGGTTTTAATGTGAAATTGGAATATATTTTTACCATTTAATCCAATAGTGGTCATTGGAATTAATTTCACTTTGAAATTGGACTTATACTAGTGTCAATCTTTTAATAAATATTGTTTCTTAAAAACACGCTTTTTGTTTTGACAGAGGGAATTAATTATTAAATTAATAAATTCAAATTATATGTTTTTAATTTTTTAAAATATACATCATTTTTGAATTCATAATATCAAATATAGCTTAGGGTAAATTTTTGGTATTTTTCTGAAAAATATCAATTTTTTATGAATAGTGAAACCACTAAGTGGTAGTTAAAGAAACTGATTTTTCATTTAAATAAAATGTTACCACTTCTGTGATTTTATTTTCATAAATCTGATATACATGGTTGTCATTAGGAAATAAAATTCAGTTCAATGAGATTAAAATAATTTTTTGGTGAATAGTAACTTTTAAATTTAATTAATCGCAATTGAAGGTAATTAGTGTAATTTAAGGTAAAAATAATGTTTTAATAATATTAAATGACCTTTACACATGTCCTACCCTTATTGGATGAGTCATGTCCGACAAATAAAATCGATGGGTCAACTTGGGGACCCCATGGAGCCACATTGGTAGGAAAATGACATTAATACCTTTTTATTTAATGTTAAAATAAAAATGTCACAAACATGTGTTGTTTTTCTAAAAATACTCTTACATGGGGTTATACAACTCATAATTTTTACTATTAATATTTATTGGAAAGGTAAACATATTTCATACATCGTAGTATAATTTTATTATTATTATAGATTAAATAAATTAAATTATTTATGACACCATGATGATGCTCTGATTACCTCATTATTTAATGATTTAAATAAAATGAGAAGATAATGTAATATCTAAGACCTAAACTTGTAAAAAAACTATTGGATGGGTGTATTTCGAACTCTTATCACCTTACCCTCGAAATATATAATTTTGGGGACTTTAAAATCCGAACATCATTTTATAATAAAGTAAACTTTTATAACATTCCAAGAGTGCCCCTCCTCTCCTCTTATAAAAGGCCCCCACGTATACCACCTTACCCACACCTCTCAAGCCTTTTTCTTGGACAAATCCTGCCCGTTTCATCTCTCCACATACCTATATTCATCATTTAGGCCTCACCTTTTTCATAATTCTCTTCAAGAAACGCTTTTGGTTAAAACCAATAAAAGTTACCCGTTTTAAAGGTATTTTCTTCCCTAGTGTTCTTTTGTTTTATTTTTCTTCCCCAACCACCTAAACTCTTTTTATTTATTTCATTGGTATCAAAAAAAGTATCTTAAATATACTAGGATGTTTTTATGAGGAGGATTCGAGCTACACTTACACACACCTTCGTCTAATGGTTAAAGAACATACTGTTTCCGTGGATGGCGAATTACTGCCTCACGAAATGATGAATGTTCTATATTCTTTTAACACATTCAAAGGTGGTCATTAAGATGTCACTATATTTATATATGATATATAATATGTTTATTTTTTTCTTTAAGCTTATGTATTTTTCATTTATGTCATACATTTATGGTTTCCATTATGGTTAAACGCAATATCTTCATTTTAGAAAGTGCGGACTACCGCCCCCTCAAAGTGATTTGATTCGTTAATGCCATATGTGGGACGTATAAAGGATAGAATTAATGTTATTATATAATATATCCTACTGGAATTATAATATACCTTTATATCATTATTATGTAATTCCATTGAATACAAAAAATAAATAAATTAAAGTAGCGTTCATCCGTACGTACGGCTTACCGTCTCCATGAATGGTATATTTCATTTCTAATCTCCAAATGTTATGTACTATTATAAGTACATATATATAATGGATATATATTTCATATATAAAATCTAAATTATGGATATAATTCTGGAATTATAATATATATATCTATCATTTAGTTTTAATTCCATTAATATGACAAAAAATAAAAATAGCGTTCATGCGTATGTACGGCCTACAGTCTCCATGAACGGTGAATTTCATTTTTTATCTCCAAATGTTATGGAATAGTATAAAATGAATATATACTTGATATATATGACATTTAAATCATTTATAATATTCTGGAGATTATGTACATATAACTTCATGGAAAATTGTTTTCCAAGAAGCTCAATTTTGACTCATGTACCGAGCATCGACAAAAATGTCTGATAAGAACTCACATTATTAACCAATTATTATAACATTATAATATGTGATATTAAATGAATAATAATTATTAAAGGAGGACCTTAAGAAATTATAAATTGACCAAGGATTATTATTCAGGAATATAAAGAAATGAACAAGACAAGTCGGACTTGAGGTAAGGGATCCTACCCATTTCTTTCTTTTTAAGTACACTCTTTTATGTCATTCCTTTTAAGCTCATATTTATTATGATTGGGATTGTCATTTATATTAATATTACTGTAATTTTTATTTTCGTTTGATGAGAGACCCAATTTTCTCTCATCAATCCATTTTGGATGTTTTGAGTGGCGCCGTTAGGCTACCGAATTTTCATAAGGGATCCAACCTCTCTCATTCTTTTTAAGTAATCTCTTTTATGTCATTTATTATAAGCTCATAATTTATATGTTTGGGGATGTTATTTTATATTCATAATAATGTAATTTTTATATTCATATTATGAGAGACCCTATTTGATCTCATAAATCCATTTTTCGAAGTTTTAAGTGGCATCGTTAGGCTGCTGAGTTTTCGTAAGGGATTTTTCATCTCACGTTTATTCCCGTGAGATTTATGATAAATTTTCCACCATTTCCTTTAATTGGTGTATGTATTGCCCATTATTCTAATATTTGTGCAATATACATTCATTTATGAGTATTTACATCAATGTTTTATAGTCCTTCTTTCATGAGGTGTATGTTTCAAAAGTTACCCAAGTCGGTAAGGGAACCTTTCACCCTCCTCTTTTTAAAAGACTTATTTTGTTACGTATTTTAATTTACATATTATTATGTTGGGATATGTTCTTCTATATCCTTATTGATGTAATGTTTATGTTTAAGTGATGAGATACCATTCACTCTCTCATCGACTAATTTTGTGAATTTTGGAGTGAGGCTGTTAGGCTGTCAAATTTTTACAACGGAACGTCTTAACCCAATTTCTATTTCTTTCGGTCCAACTTGTACTTATTGAGCATGTCATCCTATGAATATGTGTGAATGACCTCTGATTGGTTCACACTTAATATACACTTATATTTGGTGTATTTATATTTCTCACACATATTTATGTGATAGTTTTATCCTTAATTTAAGGATACCATCTTTATAATGGATTTTATCTCAATTTACATTTCCATTGACACTTAATTTTTGTCATGCACCAATTCAATCTTATATGGTGTGTATACTGTCCATTGACATGTTATATCATGAATCCCTTTATTCTCATGATATTATAATGTTTGGATTAAATGTTATTCTGCAATTATTTTTATTCAAGAGTCTCTCATTTTGTTAAAAACTCTATAACAAAAATATCGTTTTAAATGTTTTAAAGATTTATTATTATAAATGTTTATATTTAATTTCCATGTTTTAATAAATTGGCTTTAGTATTTATCTATATGTACATTAATGTTTTAAAATTATAATTCCATTAAAAGCTTCAAAGTGTAATGGGACACTTTGATTCAAAATGCTCTTTTAAATGGTTTTTGAAAATTGATTGATTAATTCAATATCTTGGAACTACTTATTGTGATTTCAAATGAAATGTTGTTATTGAAATGTTTATATTTTCAATATTTTTTGTGTAATGATGGTACTTGGACATTTTACGGGTGGTTACGTGATAAACCATATGACGGGTGGTGTCGGGAATAATAGGATGGGTGGATACGTTTAAACATCCAATGCATTGGGTATGGTAGTCTTCTGTATGGCTATTCCATTAAGTATGTGTGGAATTCGACTGTATTGTTATTCCATTTAAGTATGTTTATGTTCCAAGTTACCTTTATATGTTATGTGTTATGTATATGGGTTTTATGGTAATCATTTGGTTACAAAAGGCTATGTAATGATCTTTTCTTTAGTGAAGAGTTTTTTACTACTTCATAAAGGTGAAAATTATTACTTTGATTAAGTATTCATGGTTTACTTGTTGTTTTGAAAAACTAACAATTTTCCTTCTTTGTGTAACCCTTACTGGGATTTTTATGCTCATCCAAAGTTTTTTTTGAAATATTTTTCATAGGACATAATGTGGAATAGGGTCAAGGATGGGATCAAGTAAAGACATGCTAACTAAAACATTGAACTAGACATGATTCTTTTTAAGATTTTTTATTTTATGGTAACTTTGTAGAAGTGTATACTTTGTAATATTTAAGATGTAATAGTTATGTCATAATTATCTAAAACTCTAAACCTGAAATGATCCTCAATGTAAATTATTCATTTAGTTAAATAATAAATAATGTTTAAGGCCGAGGCCTTATAATTACACTTTTTTTCTCATCTAATACTATTCAAATAAATGGAACCATTGTCCAAATTATGGAAGTTAACCATCTCTGTGGATAACAAGTTTCCATTATCGATTTCTACCTTTATGTATGGTCATAAAAATATTATTATGATTTAATTTTATTTTAATTATAATAATCATACCATATATCACTTTATATAACTAATATATATACTTTATATTAAATAATATGAAACATGTTTGAGATGGTAAAAACCCATCAGAAAAATAAACCATTTATCAATAATGTTTTGTTAATAAAAACATCAACATGACATAAAAAATGATATATGAGACTATTAAAAATATTTAGAAGTGAATTGATAGCATATCATTTCACTTGTATATTTTTTTTCATTTGACAATAACACGCATGACTATATTCAAGTGAATCGATAATGAATCCATCAAATGAATGCTCCCACACCAATGAAATTGAACATTATAACTCATCATAATGGAAATGAATAAACATAATAAAATTATAATAAATTAAATATATGTTTGATATTTTTTCCATTAATAAATAAATTAATCCAATTTTAAATCCCCAAACATTATTTTCAAGTTAATAATACATTCAGATATAACATCAGGGATCACCCCGATCATCCATATATTCATTGGGTAACGCTTTATATCTGTTTGAATAAATTTATCTCTTCATTAATCTTATCTAACACTCATATATTATGAATATATGTTAATCACATATATATCTTTTTCATTTAATTTTTTAAGTATAAATACATGTTTCTAGGTTCACTTCCCAATTCATCATGATATGAAAACCTGATTAAAGTGACCACCTTTGTTCCATATCCATTTACATGAATACTCCATAAAATGTTTTTAGTAAACCATATTACATAAAATAAATCACCTTATCATAAAAACTATTTTATTTCAATTCTATTTTATGGAGATTTTCATTCCCTTATCCATTATAAAAATGATTTCTTTTCCATAATACATTACTAATGATGATCATTTATAATGTTTCCTAACATTTTATATAAATTATTCAATTTAGGTGGAGATAATTATTCATAATAGACACATATTTTTATTTTATCATTATCCATGAATGATTTAGTTACTTCTTTCGTGGATACTATAAGGATATGACCATTTTTTATTCTTTATAACTCAATTACGAAATCTGATTTTTCCATGGGTAACACTTATGATGGATTTCATAATGTGTAATCAATACGAATATATATTTTATTTTGTGTGAACCTAGTTAGTAATCCAGTTCATTGGGTAATGGTTTATCTCATTATATTCTATGTATGGGATTGGGGATTAACCCTTATCAATATGTCACTTTTTCCACCATGTGATAACATCATCTAATGTAGCCTTGACTCTTATTTAGGCCATGAAATATGTTCCTTCCACATTTCTATATTTCTAGTATCAAATGATTCCTTATCAAAGAACACGAGTCTTATTTGATTATGTATCCATTACATTGAATTAAATTTTATTTTATATGTATAATTATGGCCTAATTGAATGATCATTAAGGTCATAGAGGTTTCCGGGGTGTCCAGGGGTGGTTCAGATCCCGAAATCCATCCTTTTGTGTGAATATGTCTAGGTGCACATTTAATGGAAACCGTACGGGGTACGCATCATGGTTGGATTAAACTATGATGGGATTTATAGTTGAGTCATACTAACTGCATGGTTAGAATAAATTGTTTGATTTTGATTGCATGGCCATGTGGAAATGACTATTATTTTTACAATAGAGTTTTCATGTTATAACACTATTTATCAAATAGTTCAAGCAACCCATATGATGTTCCCTTCCATATAGTAAATTTTGAATGATTGGATCACAGTTTATCCAACCATGAGACCTAGTATATTGGGTAAATTTTTTCTTTACTAAATCGATTATGCAAAATCATGTTTCCATATTTCCTCAATGGATAGAATGCTCACCTCTAGGGAGTTCCTTCGATCAACTATTCTCAGAATTTCCATCAGATCTCCTGTCAATGAAATATTCATGAAATAGTAATTTCATTGGATCCACATGAGTGAGTTCTCAATTAATTTTTTGACATTCCACATTTGTTTTCATATTGTTTGTCCTCTTTATGTGCAAGATAATATGAACTATGAATAATTTCTTCATCCATTTTTCTATTTTATCTGGATCTGTGTAAAATAGGGAGATCGTATTGGATGAGCTTCCCACAAAAACCCTATGGTAGGTGGTCTCATTTCTTCCATTAAAAATATAAGTGTTCATATATGTCTTTGTATCATGTGCCCACTTCTCAGGTGTCTCCTTGAAATGAAGTTTGATCCAATAATTGAATTGTTATTTGTATCCTATTCAGTTAACTGTGTTGAATGCTAAATTTAAAATAGATATGAAAATTAGTGGAACCACCCCATTGGGTGAGTTATGTTTTTAAATGAGACATTATAATGTCATATTAATTTGGATACCTCATAGGTGTGCCTCATACAATATTTTCTTGAGAAGTAAGTAATGATTTCGTAGTAGAAATTTTGATTGAATATTTGAATTTTGAATTGAAATGTGATTTACAATGTATTATAAATGGAATGTTGAATTGGTAGAGAAAAGGGGATGTATGTCACAACCTATAATCATTCCATGAATTGGTTGAATAATCTTGATTTGGTAGTTTTGATGAAATTCCTAAGATAGTAAAACAAAATATTAAGCCTTCTATGTTTAGCAACACCTTTAGCCACACATGTATACAAATGATTAATTCCCTAGAAAGACAATATTTGTTCCTACTTTTCATATTTTTGATTAGTAATTATACTCCCTTGAAGACTTCCAAGTATTGACCTAGAAAATTTTATATTTTATTCTGTGCAATACATTGAATCCATATGGAATTCCATGTATTGAATAAAATTTAATTTCATCATATACTCCACCGATGATACTTGTACTCCCCTAGTGGACCTCTATGGATAGACTCGAATGGTATTGACGTTACACCACACCTATAGTGATACTTGGGTTCTTATAAGGATCACAAGGGATATACATGTCTGTTGATGATTTATATTACACCTAGGTCCAAACATGAATTCCAAATTAAGAATTACAAGGATGCGTGTATGTTCTAAAATGAATAATGAATTGAATGGGTTTTATAATTCACCAGTCATGCTAAAGAACATGCATGGATTTAGTATTTTCTTATACTTTTTTATGGCCAGTTTTGGAATCATTTTTTTAACAATAGTCATTGTGAAATCAGGCTATGTGTAGAGTCTCAATACTTACTTATTAAATGGAAATGAATAATTTAAATTACCATGTTTATAAATGAGATCCTCGACATTATAGTGTGTTTACATTCATTATACCCATTAAATTTATCTTAATACATGCACACATTTATTATATATGTATATATATATAGATATTCACTGACTGATTGTCACCATACCATGGGTGGATTCGAACTAGTATTTAGTATGAAATAATTTTTGGGCCACCTTGGCTACCCATAAAGAATATATTCTTGTATGTATTACTATGGGAAAGCACCCTACTATAGTATATAGACTGCTTCACATGATAAGTGGAGAAAAAGACCAATCTAGGGCTCATGATTCAAGATATGATACTTTTTGGATGTTTTGTAACTTTTCGAAGTGTGTTTTACATATGTTTTGTCTACTAATTTTGGATGTTTTTGAAGAGGAACATGATAAGTATCATCATCATCATCTATATATGAATGTATCATGTCATATTTAAAATGAATTATTTCTAAATAGCATATTGATTTATTTTGAGACAAGGTGATGAGACGTCATGCGATTATGAGGCTTTAATTTCTTATAAAAATTTTATGAATAATTTTAATCATTTTATTATAAAGTGTGTACATTGTAGTTGGGGTTTAGATTAATGGTAAACACCCCGTAATCCTACATGAATAATGGCGGCTCAAAACCCATGTGCTGCAGGTACTGTAGCAGTATTGTAGCAGCGACAGTACTGTAGAGGCGGAAGGTAACTCTAGTGGCAGCGGATATTGTGCAGTAATGTAGCAGGCAGAGTATTGTAGTAGTACTATTCACAGAATGGGCCTTGGGCCAAACATTTGGCCCTACGAGCTATGTAATGGCCTAAATGCCAACTAGAACTTTGTGCTACGTAACGGGTCTCCCTCTACCCAATTTAAAGAGGTCTTGGCCTTGCTATAATTAATAAATGAGGCTTTAGACCCAACCATTAAATAAAGAAAAGAAAAAGATAAAAAATGTCTACGTTTTTCATAAAAATTTGATGAACTCTTATGAAAGATTATAGATCTAAAATATTAGGGCATCATTGAACTCAAAATGCGTGTTTTACCATATGTTTGGTGTCAGTTTTTTCAGTGTGGGTTTTCTATTGAAAGAAATCAATAAATACTTAATATTCATTAAAAACATTACATAAAAAAATATTTTATGTTACACAATAGCTTTTTTTCCTTTTATTAAACCTTTTCTAAGAATCCAAGGTTACATCCATTACATTATAATTTCACTATGGTTTGAAAAAGGAATCCTATTGGAAAAATTATGACTAATCTAAGAATGGATCATGGATCATCGCACAAAAAAATTTGGAGGATCTGATCAACAATTGCAACAAAACAGTTCATCATCAATAACCAGTCTAAACACTAGGTGGGGATGATTTCTCATTTTTTATTTTCCCCATTGTTAATTTCCATGATTACAGTGGGTCAATCCATAAATATATTGATCCGTGGTTTTGTCATTGTGGTGGGTTTTTGTTCATGTAGGGTTATCAAGATATTAGTTTGTCCTCATCATGTATGCATCCAATGAGAATGAATTGAGGCCCACAAAAAAAAGATAAGATTCAATCTTCTGGTGTTCATAGTAATTTTCTCTCCCATTTATTTTAATTCCTTACCATTGCATCCTCGTGATTGTGGGTCGACATTCTGAGAGGCTCTAAATTTGATTAGACCTCCAGATTGTCGGTAAGATAAAACCGATAGCCTATTAGTATAAATCAGGAACCAACGATAAAAGTGGGGCTTCATTCATATGTCTTAGAGCCGAAAGAAGAATGGAAGCTTGAAAAAGAAGTGATGGCACCTGTGTGTGAGCCGGAGGGATCCGAGGATGTGGGACCCATAATGACACCACATTGGATGTTGCGGAAATCTACATAGTTGACTGTGTGAGAAAACTAAATTGACCAATGGGATGGGGTGGGTGAGGGGATCGAGTTGACTAACTTTGTTATATTGAAACCCATGGTATAGTGCTGACCCGAGAGACATGAAAATTCCACATTCGACTAATATTCCATGTGGCCATGGTATTTGGGGTACAATCGACCTTCGTTCTAGCTCGAGATGTCGTGCAGTGGTTGATTGTGGAGGCAGTCACACCATGGTGTATAGACTGAGCCACAGTCCACTGTAGTCGTTGCCCATGATCCTCCATCGACCAAGCTACCCAGTGGTCATGTAATTTGAGGCACGAACAACCTCTATGGTATCATGGGATTTAGTGGGGAGGTTTACCATATGGGCAAAGGACCGACCACATGGTATATCCACAACCTCTTGAACGGTCTTCTGAAAATTTTAAAAATACCATAAATTTCTAAATGAATGTCTTTTAGATGATCCATCTATGTAGTTGGGAACCTTACAACATGTCTTTCATTTACAGTTATACTATGTGGGTTTTATTGGTTTTTCATACGACCACATGTGTTGAAGAGTGATTTCTCTATAAATTTTTTTGCTTTGAGAAAATAGTTATATGGATAGATGTGACCAAAAGACTATTTGTTTTGTAGATAATTTCTGTCTTATAAATACTTTATTTCTTTTTGGGATGGAGTGTCTTATAGAGACAATGAGTCTTATGAAGAAAATATTTCTTGGTGACACTAAGTTTCATATTGGATTTAGTATATCTGAATGTTATTGATATATTTTATATAGAAATATATCATTGTGGAGCTTTCTATTCATTCCTTTTGGTTGTTCCTTTTTGTGTATTCCTTGGTGGTATTCCTTTATGGTATTTTATTTGGGGTATTTCAGTTTCAATATTCTTTTGTGGTATCCGTTTATGATATTTTATTTGTTGTTTTACCTTAATGCTAGTCATTTGTTATTTCAGGTGTCATAATGATTCATGTTTTACTCATAGTTTTAGTGGATTTTCCCGCACATGTGATGCATTATGTAGTTGATCGAATCATCAAATGAGTTCTAATGTGTCCTAGACTATGCAGTTTATTGTGTGACCACATGGGTTGAGGTTTGTTTCGACAATTTTTTACGAGAGTCCTAGTACCTCTTACTTTACATGTTAGACTTGTGGGTGCATACACTTTTCTTTTGGTTGAAATTTTTTATCCATGATTACATTCCTATATATTCATTGTTGATATTTGGATGTAGGATATATTGGTTTTCATTCATTTTATACATATTGATGTAACATTTTAGAATTTCATGTTTAAAATTTTTTGGATGTGTATATGTACATAGGAAAATACATCACATTTGTGCGATATTCCAACATGATGAAAGTCACCAGCCCCTATCCTATTTGAGGTGGGCTTAGAGTAGTAATGAAATCGGATCCTCTGAGAGAGTACATGACATATTGAAATTAATGGTGTTCATAAATACATTAGGTCCAGGGTTCTGTGAGGATGGTTTGGTGATATAGTGTTAAGTGTTTTGAGTTTGTCTTTCAGGACAAGCAATCCAGTTTTTTTGCGGTGGCCAACATATCTATACAATAGAACTCTATGAACCTTATTTTCATCTCTGTATAGAAAAATAAACTTGTTATAAGGAAAAATAATGCAATATGTGACATATAAGAATCAGTTTTGTATTTCATTTCCATCTTGAGTCAGCTCTCCAGATATACTCTATTCGTCATGGTACATATTCTTTTACTATAATATTCCTCCATGCAAATTTCCTAAAAGGATTTTGTTGTGTGATTTCATGGATGATTATCCTAGAGAAAAGGCATCAGTACAAGGGATTTAATTAGATATAGAACCTCTTTTTGGTTCATTAACTATACCAGCACCCATCAAGCTTCTTCTTCTACCAACACTACCATGAAGGGAATCACCCAGACTGGGCATGTTGCACAAGTTTCATAGGTATTATCCATCCAGGTATCGGGGGTTTCCAGACCCCCAAGCACATGAGTATTGGCTGGAGGTAGTTACCCTTGCCTTCCACCTTATGTGAATGCCTTATGACCGGATAGAAGTCTTACCATGAGCCTCTTGTATAAATCTCTAGGTCGATGTTGGATTTTAGTGAACCAGAAACATGATGAGATGACTCTATCATATAAAGACATTGATTTTCAGTCTGAGATGAGTTCTTTTCATCCACATTTTGGTGGGTGCACATACACGAGATTCTACATCTCTAAAATGTAGTCAGACTGTTGCATAGAATTCAGCGAGATTTATCGAACATTCATGCTACTCCATGGATATGTTAAAAGACCCATTTGTTAGGGATAAGTCTATCAATAAGGTCTTATGTAGGGAGATTTTTCATCCATGATACCTCTTAGGATTCCTTCTAAGGAAGGGGTATTGAGAAAGATGTTTTAGTATATAACATTCTAGCGAAGTAGGCATTGGTAGTGGGAGTTACGAACAAGAACCATGTAAATAAGACCTCAAAAAAAGGCCAATGGTGATAGTCACAGAGACCCAATTAGGTCATCCACCATGGGAGAAGATCCTAGGACACATGAATAGTGTTTCAGGGCTAATAGGGGTTCTCAATTTAGCTAAAGGACATGTTGTGTTACTTATGTGGTGGTCCGGGAAATCAGGAGCGAGATTTCTCAACCTGTCAAATGACCAATTATGATACGGTTGAGGGACCACTGATGCAGATGTGGATATAAGAGATGTGAGTTCTATAGGGTGGAATACAGTTTAGGTGAGCAGGTAGTGAGGAAGGATATAGTTGGAGGTTCATGATATTACCACCACTAGCCCTGGTGGTCCATCACACGCTCTTGGAGTTGGTGGATAGGGATGAGACCAGCTACTATAGATCGATATTTATGACACCAAGGATCTAGGGAGGTTTAGAGTTATGAACTATTACTTTCCCACTTTACTATAAATTTTTGTATATATTAGTTTCATTCATTCATTT
Source organism: Viscum album (assembly GCA_963277665.1). Lineage (NCBI taxonomy): Eukaryota > Viridiplantae > Streptophyta > Magnoliopsida > Santalales > Viscaceae > Viscum > Viscum album. The sequence goes on along the minus strand of OY728157.1, from coordinate 1,250,491,020 downwards.
TCTTCCAAAAATATCGCTTGGGACTAAGTGATTCTGGTTAAACCATTGACTCAACCCTTACTCTTAGATACTCTTATGGGAGGAGATATGATGATCTCACACTGGTGATGATAGTTTGACATTTCTTTTAGAGGTTAGAGTTTTGGTTTGGATCTCCTGGTATCAGTATTGAGGTCTTAAGAAGCCATTGTCTGTTTGGTCTGGATATCCTCACATCATGCTCAGATTGACTATTTTATGCATAGAGTGTGGTGTGTATGATGTGACGAGACAAGACATTTCATTTTTGGTGGAAATTAAATATAAGAAGAACATGATAGAATAATAGATATGAGGGCGTATAAAATCACTCAGATATAGGCTATCCTAACCATCAGTGTAGTGGATGATTTGAGTCAACCGTTTCCTAGAATAGTGGAATAGTATTTTGTTATCATTCCGGATGATATTCTAGGAATACCTTCCCACAAAGAGGTATACATATTCCTTGATTGACGTAGCGTACCTCACTACTTCCAAATATAAGGGATTATACTATGCAATAAAGGAGGTTTAAAAGAACCCTACTAGTACTAATAACCATGATAATCATCAAGATTACGTATTCATATAGTGGAATAAACTATGCCACTAAAATAAGATGAAAATCATGTCAACACTGACATGAAAGCCAATTCCATCTCAACCACCATATCTCTATCTAAATCATCAATATAAGAATGAAAATTTATAATGAAAAACTAATAAGGAATTAAATTTTTAACCTAAACTCGAATATTCGAGTCTTCATATTCTCATTTGATAATATCTCAAGTGAAAAGAAATTTACCTTATCAAAATAGTTTTCATACTCTATCATGATTCTATCATCCTTTACATGTTTGGATAGATCTGTTGACATGAACAAATCCATAGACTATATATGGGACTATTCAGTGTATAATTCCTTGATGTCTGTCCACTCTAATGCATCATACTTCTTCTATGTCACAATTTTGTCCCACCATATCCTAATCCATCCTTCCTGAAATTTGGTTGAATAAATTACATTGATTTTATCAAGTGTCTCGACGGATTTACAAAAGAACACAATCCTACTCAACCATTCCATATAAATATAATGATCCTTAGAGCCTAGGAATGATGGTGGATTATTTTGAAAAATCTCATGATAATGATGTTGAAGATTTTCCCTCTGAGGTTCCATAGCAAGAGCCTTTACTGTTATTGGTTGTGGTGTCATCCCCAGATCATGGACAGAATAGATGATTACCTCAACCATAAATGGGCCCATGAGAGGATTCACTCATTGAGGCTCATATGTGTCTTCCACCAAGATCATATTCAAACATCTTCTAGGATGCGTGATACTTCAAATCATCAGTAGAAAACAATGAAGACATCAAATTAACAAAAAAATGGATCAACAAGGGAAAATTAATCCCAATTGATATATAACAAGATTTAGATTCCAATCTATCCAAATAAAAATATGGGAAAAGATTAGATCAATTCCTCAATATTCCTTTCCCAACCCACCCCTGGTGACATAAGGTTCATTGCAGTTAGATCTAGTCAGACACTCAATCACAACTACCTCTTAGGACACTAGATGAATACACAAATTCATACTAACATAACTGCAATAAAATCAACCTAGAGCACTGATTCCACTTTTTTATGAACTCACCCGGGTACCCCAGTAATCCAACAATAAAGGTAGTCCTGATATGGGCTGAAGGGACTTCTTGATCCCAATGGGATGAAAAATTTAACTTATCATCTTAACAAATGAATGTGAGAAAAATTCCCTACAAACATTTTTGGAATAAGATAAACATGACAATGCGAAAACAAAAGTAACTACATTAGAAAGTGTAACAAAAGTAAAATAAGTAAAAAAAAACCAATTGTACTATAAGAAAAGTACCATTGAAATAGGATATATAACCCATGAACCAATGGAAACAACTCTATAAGTCCACAAATCAATGGTTAGAACCACAAAAAATGTGGGTTTTACCCCTTCTTGATCCAGAAAGAAGGAAATATACAAAAATACGAAGGCACTGGTAGGGTGTATGAAAAAATCCTAGTAGGTTCTCAGCAAGGATTCCATAATAGATACCAAAATTAAATTAACCGAATCAATATATTTCTTTATTAGGTAAATACTCCTTTAATTTTAAAAGAATATTTAATCAAATAATTATTTAAAATTCATAATGAAGTTAATACATTTATTAATTTCATAACATTTCAATTGGTGGAATATTTCTAAATAAATGGAATTATTATAAAAAATTAAAAAACATTTTTTATAAGTTCACAAGGCATCTAAAATTGTTTCCAATAATGGAATATATTCTTATAAAATGCGACCAAGGGAGCCACATAGTATTGTGCCTAAACATTTTTATTGGTTCAGGATGAACATCTCCAATCACTCATGGTGACATATAAATATGTGTATATACATACTTCCATTGATACTGTTCATGAAGACTTCGTCACCATCCTATCATGTATGTGACATGATACAATTATTTTTTAGAATGTTGTAAATTGTCAATTTTTTGTCTAAATAACCCACTAACTACTTAAGGATTACATGTTTTCTAATAATAAATCAATTTTGGAATTTAATTTAAATAATATTTTAAATAAAATTTATCCCATTCTCTATTTCATATATGCCAATTTTCCACTTAAAAATGTGTTTTTAATAAAAAACATGCCTTTTCCATGATAAAACCCAAAAAAATCTATCAAAACCATATTAATCAATTTTTATCAAATAATAATTTAAAATCAATTCAGAATTCAGTTTCATAATTCCAAATTCCACTAAATTCCATAAATTTCAAATTTATATCCCAAATCAATGGAATTAGTGTTTTTTTTCAAATTTCATGCAAAAATCAAATTTACAAAACTAGATTCCCTAATATAGTGTAATTGGGATTTCAACAAACCCAATGAATTATTATTTTTTAAAATTAAGAAATTTAATTTAAATAAGGAATTGAAATTGAATAAATTAATTTTGGTTTAATAAAAATTGGGAGTCATGATAGAACCACATACCTCAGGATCATAATATCTCTAAATACCAAATATTAATTAGGATTATCCATTGTATAATTACTGAAAAATAAAATATAAGAATAAGGAAGTTATGATTATATTTTTTTATAAGATCGTCCAAAATCACATATATCCATAAATATCATAGGTGGGAAGAGAGATAGTGGGAGATGGAGAAGGGGGAGAGGAACCCTATCCCATGGAGATAGAAGGCGGTTCTTTAAGATTTTATCTGCTTCTAATGGGTCCTAAGGGGCTAGAAACTACTATTGGGTGATCTCTTTGAAGGATAAATTTTTTTAGGACATAGAGACCTGTGAGGGACAAAAAATGGTTGTTTCAAAATTTTAAAACATCATTTCAGATTAAAAAAATCTACACACTATTAGCTATATTGGAATTAATGGTTAGACCAAACCATGATTCCTAGATATGTTCCATTTTTAAATGGGTTTCGTGGTTTCTTATTAGAGGGAACATGTTTTTTAATCCCTTTTACAACTGTATTAAACAACACATTTTGTTATTTCACATCATTGAAAAATTTTATGCCAACCATGCCCAACCAAGAAATTTTTAATGTTTCAGTAGTTTTCACCTAAAAAAACCCCGATAAAAACCCAACCGAATAATGTTAAAAATAAGAGATTATGAATACATAAAAAATAGTAATATTATGCTATAGTCTCATGGGGAATTGAATAAGTTGAACATAACCACCTATAACATGAATATAGTAGGATAGTACCACTCAATAATATGAAAGTGAATGAGAGATGCCACAATGAGACCATCATGAAGTCCAATAGTGTAGTATATATAAAATCAGTCTAATAAATCCATGTATGGAATCCGTGTAATTTGAAAAAAGAAAGGTGTGATTTTCAACGAAATTTTTTTATTAAAGCTAAAAATGATGATACTTTGAAATTGGAATGTTACGGAAATATTTTTTATACTTACTTTGAAGGGTATAATACCATACGTAATGAGACAGTATGAACCCAAATGGTGTGTCAATGCACTGATGAAGTGTTATTCTTGACTGTAATAGTAAAACTGATAAAAATAGCATGAAATTAAATTAATTATCTTCAACTAGATTTAGAATCAAATTGATATGAATGATTATACTAGTGTCTACATAGAGCATCATTAATCACATCTATAGGAATCTTGTGACCTACATGAATTAGGGAGAGGGTATATATAAGGCCCCAACCGTAAACATTACATAATATTGAGTTATTTCAAGAATTCCCATCTAGGTTCATTTCAGGTTTAGAGTTCTGGAGAATTAGATCATAAATCCTGCATTACATTCCACATTTAAACAAGGTTGTTACATAATAGGCAGTATTCATTTTTTCCATCAAAGGAGGCATATTTAAAATAAAACATGGATTCTTTTGTGACACTTCCTTGACACTATCAACACATCATGTACTATTCCCTTGACCTCTGAAAAACATTTCAAGAACATAGGATGAACATAAAAAGCTCAGTAAGGTATATAAAAATACAGAATGAAAATATTAGTCCATGTATACATAAGAATCATAGAAATAATACTTTACTCATAAAACATTATCACATTAACATAACTCATCAAATCATGAATACATAATAGAAATCATTAGATAGAAAGGTAACTTGAGGAATTCATAACATTCTTACATAAGGAGTAACCCTCATGGTTACGATTGAAATACCCATCACAGTATATTCCCTAAATCTCTTCGGAGAAACCTTAGCATTTAACCCCTTCGCGTTACCCAATTCATTGGAGATATATATCAGGCTCACCCTCCCTTAGTATATCACGGAACCACCAGTGATCATAAACAATGCCCAAGAACCATAACATAATCATACCACATAAAACATGCATAAAGGAAACATAGCATTTCCACATTTCAACCAAAAGATATCAATACAAAACATTGATATAAAAACATTATCAAAACCATTTTCAATACCAATAAAAATAAATGTAAAACATTTTATTTAATTTTCATTAAAAAAAGTTATTCCTTGTAGAGGAAACTGAAACTCAAATAATGGTCACGACGGTAGAGAAGTCCTTGTCGCCTCTTACATAAGACAAAAACATTCATTTAGTAAAACGATTTTTATAAAAAGATTCATTTTGAATAAAAGTAAATGTCAAAAGGGTTTTATACACCGTATAAAAGAATGTTGTGTATAAAACAAAATATGCCTCAATGAATGGAGATTTAGATGAAGTCCCTTACCTCGTGTCTGAATTGACTCGATCGTACGTTAATCTCCTGAATAATACACTTGAGTTAATTTATACTTGATTAAGAACCTTTTTAAGTTCATTATTCCTCTTATATAACTTATTAACATGTTATGAACACTTTGTAATAATTTAATTTTATAACGGTCGTTTTAACGATCATTAGTACTTGAGTCAAAAATAAACTCTTTATAATTACAAGTTGTTCATGTGGTAAAATATTCATTATAAGTAGAATTATGTTCAGGATGTAGATATTATATATATCATATATATTCAGTATATACATGCATTTATAATATTACAAAACATTTAGATGTAAGAAATGAAATGTACCGTTCATGGAGACGGTAAGCCGTACATACGCATGAACACTACATTCATTTCTATTTCGTATCTAATGGAATGGAATCAAAATGATATAAAGGTATATTATAATTCCGGTATAAAATCATATATAATATCATTAACTCCATCCTTTATACATCCCACATATGGCATTAACGAATCAAATCACTTTGAGGGGGCGGTTGTCCGCACTTCCTAAAATGAAATTATCGTGTTTACCAATCATGGAAACCATAAAGGTATGCCATAAATAAAAAATACAGAAGCATAAGGAAAACAAAATCAAATACATATCTTATATAAACATAGTGACATCTTAATGGCCACCTTTAAAGGTGTTCAAAGAATATTGAACAATCATCGTTTCATGAGGCAAAAATTCGCCATCCACGGAAACAGAATGTTTTTTAGGCATTAGACGTAGGTGTTTGTAAGTGTACCTAAAATCCTTCTTAAAAAAATACTAGTATATTTAAGATACTGGTTTTTCTACAAAATAATGGAATAAAAAGAGTTTAGGGGGTTGGAGAAGCAAAATAAAACAAAAGAACATTAGAGAAGACTTTACCTTTAAATCGGGTAACTCCTCTTGGTTTGAACCAAAAGGGTTTCTTGAAGAGCCTTCTGCCTAAGGTAAGGCTTCGAGGATGAAGAGAGGGATACTGGGAGCCTATTTTAGTAGAATTTGGACGAGCCAAATGGCTAGAGAAGTTTGAGATATGGGTAATAATTGGGGCCTTTTTATAATAGAGAGGAAGGGATCTTTTGGAATTCTTGAAACTATTATTTTATTATAAAATGAAATTCGGTTTCTAAAGCTCCAAAAATCATTATAGTTGAGGATAAGGTGGTCAATGCTTGAAATAAAATCATCCAATAAGAATTGGACAAGTGTTGGATATTATTTTAAACATCATCTTCTTATTTATTTAAATAATTCATTAATGACGTAAACACTACATCATCATTGTGTCATAAATAATTTTAATTTTTTTTATGTCTAAAAATTATAAACAATTTACTATGATGTAGGAAATATTTTTAGATTTTTAATGAAAATTTATAGTAAAAAATATAGCTTATAATAACACATATAATAATTGTTTTAGTAAAACAATACATGTTTGTGATATATTTATTTTTACTTTAAATAAAAGGTATTAATGTCATTATCTCACTCAAGTGGCTCCATGGGGTCCCAAAAAAAGATTCAGGGACTGTCTTGGTCGGAAATTACATATCCAATAAGGTTTAGACTTGTGTGAAGATATTTTTATATTTTTATAATATCATCTATATCATAAATTACACTAATTAGCTTTAATTGTGGTTAACATAACACAAAAGTTACTACTCACCAAAAAATATTTTAATCCGTTTGAACCACATTTCAATTAATAATGATAACCATTTATGTCAGATTCTTGAAATTTAATACACAGAAGCAGTAAACATTCATTTAAACGAAAAATAATTTTTTTTAACTACAACTTAGTGGTTTCACTATTCATTAAAAATTGAAGTTCTTCAGAAAAATACAAAAAATTCACCTTAAGATATATTTGATATTCTGAATTGAAAAATGATTTATATTTTGAAAAAATCAAAACATATAAGTTTCATTAATTATTTTTATAATTAATTCCTATTGTCAAAACAAAAAAGCGTGTTTTTAAGAAACAATATCTATCAACAGATTGACAGTTGTTTATATCCAATTTCAATGTAAAATTAATTCCAATGACCACCATTGGATTAACTGGTAAAAATATATTCAAATTTCACTTTAAAACCAATTAAAAAGATAATCTATCCTTATAAATAAATTATATTGAAATACGGTTTTGAATTAAAATACAACATTTTTCATTATTCATAAAAAATGAACATTATTAGAAAATACAAAAAATTTATACATATTAAATTTTGATGTCCTGATTCTAAAGAAATATTTTATTTGGACCAATAAAATGTATAAGAGTGGCCAAAACTATAATTGAAGAGGGTTCTCCATCGAACATAGATAACCCCATTAAAGTAAATTTAATACTTAATTAAAAAAATATTAAGAAATATGAAAATGTATTATTATTTATTTACATGGGATGTTACATCCTTCCCCCCTTTTGGTAATTACTTCCTCGCAATTTATTCACTTAAAAAAATGGGGTATTTACCCCTCATAGAATTTTCAGATTCCCATGTTGCCTCTTCAATCATGTGGTTCTTCCACAAAACCTTTACTTGAAGAATCACCTTATTCCGCAATACATCCTCTCTATGGTCAATAATCTGGACCAGTTTTTCCTCATAAGATAGATTCTCTACCAACTGAACTACCTCTGGACTCAAAACATGAGATGGATCTGGCATGTACTTCCTTAACATTGAAACATGAAAAATATTGTGTACCTGAGATAAACTCAGAGGTAAAGCCACTCGGTATGCAACCGATCCAACTCTCTAAAGAATTTCATATGATCTAATGATCCTTGGACTCATCTTTCCATTCTTACCAAATCGCATCACACTTTTCCATGGTAAAACTTTGAGGAAGACATGATCACCAACCTGAAAAAAGATATCATTCCTCCTGTTGTTCGCATAAATTATCTGCCTACTCTGAGCTGTTCCCATGTGTTTCTGTATCAACAGAACTTTTTCTGCCAACTTTTCTACAAATTCTGGTCCCATCAACTTCCTTTCACTCACATCATCCCAAAAAGCTGGAGTTCGACACTGCTTCCCATATAATTCCTCAAAAGGTGCCATCTATATACTGGAATGAAAATTGTTATTAAAAGAAAACTCAACCATAGATATATATTGGTCCCAACTTCCCAGATAATCCATCGAACAAGCACGTAGCATATACTCCAAAGTCTGAATCGTTCGTTTTTACTGCCCATATGATTGAGGATGAAAATTTGTAATGAAATTTAATTCAGTACCCACTGACTTCTGAACGCCTTTCCAAATGTTAGAAGTAAACCTGGTATCACGATCAGATACAATAGAGAGGTGAACTCCATGTAACCTGACTATCTCTTTAAGATACAAACGAGAAAGTTGATCTAGGTAAAAATTATCTCGAATAGAAAGGAAATGAGAATATTTAGTCATTCGATCAACAATAGCCCAGATTGCATTATTACCTCGAGGTGTCTTCGGCAATCCCACAATGAAGTCCATGGATATATCCTCGAATTTCCACTGTGGAACTGGTAAAGGCTGAAGCATCCCATTCGGTAACTGCGGCTCTACATTAACCTGTTGACAAATCAAACACTCATTAATATCCCTTTTTATTCCCTCCCACCAATAATACTCCCGAAGATCTCTATACATCCTAGTACTGCCTGGATGAACTGAAAACGAAGAAATATAAGCTTCATATAACAACTCTCTCTTCAACTGTCAATCACAAGGCACACACAATATCTTCCCAAATCTCAAAACACAATCATTATCAATGTGGAATTCTGGAAACTTACCCTTCTGAATCAGCTCTATCTTTTTCTTCAACTCACTGTCTTACTTCTGTGCTTGGTTGATTCTATCTGATAGAGAATATTTCACTGATTCTTGAATCAAAATAGAATAACATACGACACAAATAACTTCTATGCCAATGTTCATCAAATCATTAACCAAAGGATCACGTTCCAAACACAAAATTGTTAATGAATCATTACCTTTTCGACTCAAAGCATCAGCCACATTATTTTCTTTTCCCAGATAGTAATGAATTGTACAATCATATCATTGATTAATTCCCGCCATATCCTCTTTCTCATGTTCCATTAATTTTGAGTGAATATATACTTTAATCTTTTGTGATCAGTATATATTTCACACATTAAACCATACAAATGATGCCTCCAAATTTTTAAAGTGAAAACAACAGCATCTAATTTCAAATCATGTGTAGTGTAATTTACTTCATGAGTTTTCAACTGTCATGATGCATAATCAATTACCTGATTATTCTTCATTAGGAAGCATCCAAGTCCTTTCAATGAAGCATCACTGTAGATAACAAACACACCATTCATGGAAGGTAGTGCCAAAACTGTAGCATTCAACAATCTTCTTTTCAATTCCTGAAAACAATCATAACATTACTTTGTTCAGATAAACTTAACACCCTTCCGAGTTATCTTAGTCATTAGACTGGCTAACTGTGAAAAATTTCTATCAACCCTTCAGTAACAGCCTTCCAAACCAAGAAAACGAATAATCTTGGTTACATTTCTGGGTCTTGGACATTCTTCAACAACCATTGTTTTTGTAGGATCAAGAATTATTCTATATTTAGACATAATGTGACCAAGAAAAGAAATTTGTTACAACCAAAACTCACACTTGCTGAATTTCCCATAGAATTTCATTTCATTTAACGTATTAAAAATAACCCTTAAATGACATTCATGCTTCTCTTTAATTTTTGAAAAAACCAAAATATCATCAATGAAAACAACCACAAACTTATCCAAGAACTCATGTAAATTTCTATTAATAAGGTCAATCAATATAGCAGGTGCATTGGTTAGCCCAAAAGGCATAACTACAAATTCATAATGGCCATATCTTGTACGATACACAGTCTTCGGAACATCTGTTTCCTTTACGTGCAACTGATGGTACCCCGATCGCAAGTCAATCTATGAAAAATACTAAGCCCCCCGGAGCTGATCAAACAAATCATCGATATGAGGAAATGGATATTTGTTCATAACTGTGATGTTATTCAAGGCTCTATAATCAATGAAAAGTCTCATTGAACCATCTTTCTTTTTAACAGATAATACAACAGAACCCCATGGTGATGTGCTAGGTCGAATGAAACCTTTCTCTAATAAATCTTAAAATTAATCCTTCAACTCTAACAGTTCAATTTGAGCCATTCGATAAAGGGGTTTTGAAATTGGCTTAGCATCAGGAACTAAGTAAACAGTAAATTCAACATCCCGGTCTGGTATTATTCTAGATAACTCATCAGGAAAAACATCAGGATACTCATTTACCACTGGCACATCATTAATCTGAACAGTTCCTTTGTTTTCAACAATATGTACAAGGTAACATTCATTTCTATCTTTTAAATGTTTCTAATCCTCTTGATATGTTATCAACAGTAAGGGTTTATTTTTGTACACAAACTGAAAGCCATTCTGAAAAGAAACTTATTTAGCTCTACAATCAATATTATCATAGTAAACAGAGATCCAATCCATTCCCAGGATAACATCAAACTCTACTAGAGGTAAAACAAATAATGTTTTCAAGTAGTTTCTTTCCACAGATAAGGATAGGAAGATTCTTATAAATTCTTTTGGCCTCAAAAATTACGCCCATGTGTTTTTACCAAATGTTCTGGAGTCATTTTGTGATATGGAATTCCCAATTTACTAGAAAATTTTTCAGAGATGAAACAATCTGTAGACCCCGAATCAAACAACACACATGCATAATCTGAGAAAACAAACAAAGTACCTGATACCAATTCATTTTCTGGCCCAACATCTACTAATGTAGTTGTAATGGATCTCACCACACCATTCTTCTTGTAGTCTGACTACTTCCCATCATTCGATCTCTTTATTGGACACTCGTTTGCATAATGACCCATCTCATTGCACTTGAAACATTTCACTAACTGTAAATAAAATTTGGTCTTACAATCACCCTGATCTTTTCCCGAGCAATCACGAGCCTTATGTAATATCTTACCACATCGGTAGCACTTTCCAGAATTCAAAAGACATTCCCCAGCATGATTTTTACCACATTTATCACAAACTAAAAACATATATTTCTTACCATCAGACCTTTTTGAAGGATTCTTCCCTTTCTCCTGCCACCTCGGACTCTTATTCTGTTTGTTGTTATAGAACACATGATCATCGACAAACTCCATTTCCACCTTCTCAGAACATCGAACAATATTTTCATAAGTTTTTGAACTCATGAAAAGCTAACGCCCTTCGATATTTCGGCTTTAACCCTGAGTAAAAATTATTGATTTTACTATCACGGGCTCGGATGAAATTTGGAGCATACCTTTCCAATCGAGTTAACATTTCTTCATAAGAAGCCACTGAGTCTTCTTCTGGCCTCAATTCCAAGAATCTTTTTTCCATCCTAAGTCGAACTGACTTAGGAAAATATTTAACTAGAAACATACCATTGAATTCATCCTAGTCAAGAGCACCAATCTCATCAGCATCCTAGATATTTTTAACCATCGACCACCGCTAATTTGCTTCACCCTCCAAAAGGTAAACAGTAAGACTAACCTTTTGATTGTTTGAACACCCAATGACATCGAAAATATTCTCTAATGCATTAATCCACCCTTCAGCTAGCACATGGTTAGATTATCCTCTGAATGATGGGGGATGTTTCCACATGAAATGTTCCACCACTGATATGTTCCTCTACGGTTGATCTGGCTGATCTCGTGCATGGATACCACCACTATTTATCGCTTGAGTCAACTGCGCCATTACTGCAACAAACTGTTCAGTTCCAATTCTGACCATCTCATGATGCTGATTCGAAAGGTCATTTCCTTCTGTATGCCTTCCTAGAACTGCTTCCCGTTTTCCTCTGTAGAAATCCATTCCGAACAAACTTGTCTTAGATGAAAAAAACATGGTAATCTTCAAATGCTATATCATTTCAATTTGACCATAAAAATAATATTTTTGGATAATAATTTAATATAATCCTAACTCTTAAAGTTTTCTAAACCGACCTTTGATACCAACTATAAGGCCCCAACTATAAACATTACTTAGTCTTGAGTTATTTCAAGAATTCACATTGAGGATCTTTTCAGTTATAGAGTTTTAGATAATTAGATCATAAATCATGCATTACATTCCACATTAAAACAAGGCGGTTACATTAAAGGAAGTATTCATTTTTTCCATTGAAAGAGATACATTTAATATAAAACATGGATTCTTTTGTGACACTTCCTTGACACTATAAACACATCATGTACTTTTCCCTTGACCTTTGAAAAACATTTCAAAAACTTGGTATGAGCATAAAAAGCTCAGTAAGGTATATATAAAAATATGGAATGAAAACAATAGTCCATGTATACATAAGAATCAATGAAATCATAATTTACTCATAAAACATATGCACTTTAACATACCTCATCAAATCATAAATAAATCATAGAAATCATTAGTCATATAGGTAACTTGAGGCATTCATAAAATTCTTTCGAAGGGAGTAACCCTCATGGTTACGTTTGGAATACCCATCACAGTATATTTCCTAAATATCTTCGGAGAAACCTTAGAATTTAACCCCTTCGTGTTACCCAATGCATTGGAGAGCTATATCGGGCTCACCCACCATTAGTTTATCACATAACCACCTGTCTTCATTAAAAATTCACAAGAACCATAACATAATCATACAACATAAAACATGCATAAAGGAAACATAGCATTTCCACATTTCAACCACAAGATATCAATACAAAACATTGATATAAAAACATTATCAAAACCATTTTAAATACCTAAATAAAAGAAAATTAAAACATGATATTTATTTTTCATTAAAAAAAGTTATGTCTTTTAGAGGAAGGTGAAACTCAAATAATGGTCACGGCGGCGGAGAATTCGTTGTCACCGCATACGTAAGAAAAAAACATTCATTTAGTAAAACGCTTTGTATAAAAAGATTGTTTTTGAATAAAAGTAAAATTAAAAATGGTTTTATACACCGTATAAAATAATGTTCTGTATAATACATAATATGCCTCAATGAATGGAGATTGAGAGGAAGTCCCTTACCGCGTGTCCGACTTGATTTGATCGTTCATTAATCTCCTGAATAATAAACATGAGTTAATTTATAATTTCTTAAGAACCTTTTTCAAGTTCATTATTCATTTTATATCACTTATTACCATTTTATGAAAACTTTTTAATATTTTAAGTTAGTAACGGTCGTTTTAACGATCATTGGTACTTGAGTCAAAAATAAACTCTTTATAATTACAAGTTGTTCATGTGGTAAAATATTCATTATAACCAGAATTATGTTCATGATTTAGATGTTATATATATCATATATATCCAGTATATACATGAATTTATCAAATTACAAACCATTTAGAGGTAAGAAATGAAATGCACAGTTCATGGAGATGGTAAGACGTACATATGCATGAACGCTACTTTCATTTCTATTTCGAATCTAATGGAATTGAATCCTAATGATATAAAGGTATATTATAATTCCAGTATAATATCAAATATAATATCATTAACTCCATCCATTATAAATCCCATATATGGCATTAACGAATCAAATCACTTTTAGGGGGTGGTAGTCCACACTTCCTAAAATGAAATTATCGTGTTTAACCATAATGGAAACCATTAAGGTATGAAATAAATGAAAAATACTGAAGCATTAGGAAAACATAAACATAATACATATCATATATAAACATAGTTACATATTAATGACCTCTTTTAAAGGTGTTAAAAAAATATTGAACAATCATCCTTTCGTGAGGCAGAAATTCTCCATCAACGGAAGCAGTATGTTCTTTAGCCATTAGACGTAGGTGTGTGTAAGTGTAGCAAGAATAATTCTTATAAAAACATCCTATTATATTTAAGATACTGGTTTTTATATAATATAATGGAATATAAAGCATTTAGGGGGTTGGAGAAGAAAAATAAAACAGAATTAAATTAGAGAAGACATTACCTTTAAATCGGGTAACTCCTCTTGGTTTGAACCAAAAGGGTTTCTTGAAGAGAATTATGCCTAAGGTAAGGCTTATTATTTTAAGAGAGGTATATTGAATGATTATTTTAGTAGAGTTTGGATGAGCCAAATTTCTTGAGGATTGTGAGAGATGTGTAGGAAGTTGGGTATTTTTCTAAGGGAGAGGAGGGGCTCTTTTGGAATTTTTTAAACTGTTATTTTATTATAAAATGAAATTCGGTTTCTAAAGGTCCAAAAATCATTAAAGTCGAGGATAAGGTGGTCCATGCTCTAAATAAAATAATCCAATAATAATTGTACAAGTGTTGGATAGTATTTTAAACATTATTTTTTTATTTATTTAAATCATTCATTAATGACATAAACACAACATCATCATTGTGTCGTAAATAATAATATTTTTTTTATGTCTAAAAATTATAAAAAAATTTCAAACATGTAGGAAATCGATTTAGCTTTATAATTAATATTTATAGTAAAAAATATAGCTTAAATAACTCCATATAATACTTTTTTTAGGAAAAAATACATGTTTGTGATATTTTTATTTTTACTTTAAATAAAAGGTATTAATGTCATTATCTCACTCATGTGGCTCCATGGGGTCCCAAAAATTGACCCATGGATTGTCTTGGTCGGCCATGAAATATCCAATAAGGTTATTACTTGTGTCAAGATATTTTTATATTTTTATAATATCATCTTTATCTTAAATTACACTTATTAACTCTAATCGCGGTTAACAAAACTCAAAAGTTACAATTCACCAAAAAAAATTCAATCCCAGTGAACAAAATTTTACTTAATAAGGATAACCATTTATGATTGATTTTTTAAATTCAAAACACAGAAGTAGTAAACTTTCATTTAAACGAAAACTCAGTTTGTTTAACTCCCACTTAGTAGTTTCACTATTCATCAAAAATTGAAGTTCTTCAGAAAAATACAAAAACATTCACCGTTAGCTATATTTGATATTCCGAATTAAAAAATGATATATATTTTGAAAAATTCAAAAAATATAATTTGAATTAAGTAATTTTATAATTAATTCTCGTTGTGAAAACAAAATACGTGTTTTTAAGAAACAATGTCTATCAAAATACTAGCATTTGTTTATGTCCAATTTCAAAGTGAAATTATTCCAACGACCACCATTGGATTAACTGGTAAAAATATATTCTAATTTCAATTTAAATATAGTTAAAAATATAATTTATCCATATAAATAAATGATATTTAAATGAGGTTTTGAATTAAAATACAACATTTTTCCCTATTCATAAAAAATGAACATTATTAGAAAATACAAAAAATTTACACAATATAAATTTTGATGTCCTGATTTTAAAGAAGAATTTTATTTGGACCAATAGAATGTATAAGAGTAACCAAAACAATATTTAAAGAGGGTTCTCCATCAAATATAGCAACCCCATTAATGTAAATTTAATACTTAATTCAAAAAATAGTAAAAAATATGAAAATATATTATTCTCTATTTACCTGGGATGTTACAGTATGGATGATCATCCATGGCCACATTTAATGTAGGATGACGAATTACCTAAGATCAGTGTGATCTAAGGGTCATGTCATGCATAATTCTCTCTATGTGTAAGACAATAGTGCAGATCCCCCACGCTATCTCTAATCAAGATCAAAATCATCTAGTATCCCTAGATACATCATGTTCACAAGAATAATAGTGTGATTAGTGAAAAGTTTCCCTCCAATGAGCTACAAGATATATTCATGGGCATGATGATTTCAAGTCTTCAAATCAACATCCTTGGGATACTACACAAAATGAAACTCCATCAACATCATTGATATTGTCATGCCATCTATAGTTGCATCGTCTTCCAAAATTTTGTTTCATTGAAATATATTTACAATTTCAGGCTAGTCTCCATGGTGGGTCTAATAACTACTCCCCATATGAATGTAAGAACAAGAATGAATACCAAATCATTAAGGGTGATGGTCATATCTCCCCATGGTTGGTGGAATGTGTGTGTCTTTGGCCTCTATAGTGTTTTAGGGATTGATATTGTCAATAACTAATATACTGGATCTCTTAATTAGGTCCCAAATTTATGCAACCAGGATTTTTCTATGGATGTTCACATTGGGATACACAATTAGATGTCATAACCATTATTGATGGTTGTGTAATATATGAAACTCATTTTCTCGGTTTGTATAACCTCCCATTAGTATTATACCCAGGTAATCACGACTCTATACATCATACATTTTTAGAAAAATGATTCAAATTGTGTAAATAATATTGATAGTGATGGTTCACTATATAATAATTATTAAACTGAAATTATAGATTAAATTTTTATATCAAAAAATATGACAATGAGGTTCCGTTCTATTAGAAAATAATTCATTGAATTTTTTGTAAACTATGGTAAAGGGAAGAGACATCATAAAATCCGTTTATTTTTCAATGATAAAATGGAAATTTTGGTCATATTATGTGAAATGGACTAGAACAAAACCATTAAATATCAGGTTATTTATTCACAACATACATAAAATATATAGAAATTTTTCTACAGAACAGATTTGGATGAAATGAGTCTGACATTGAAAAAGAAGTAATATCCAGCTTATTTTCTTGTGGTATCATAATAACATCTTCCAAGGGATGTACATAGCTTTTGAATTTCAAAAGAATTTAGCCATCAACTGAAATAATTACCATATATTGAATTCTTTCATTATAAGGATGAAATATTTTGGAAAATTAAATGTTATGTACATATCCTTGGAAGATATTACTAAGATATCACTTCAAAATAAGCCAGAATTTACATAACTATCAAAGTCCGACTAATCTCATAAAAACTCTATTTTAATAGAAAATATCAATGTATTTCTTGTATGTTGAAAATTATTAATGTGTTATTTAATGTGATTTTTATTTTTAATTTCACTTTATATAATTGTAATTTTCATTTTATCATTGATAAATAATCAAATTTTCTTTTTTTATTCTATTTTACTTAGTTTCCGAAATGTATAATGAATACAATGGAAAATGAGGGTTGACAACATAATCATCATGAGACTAAAATTTTATAACCTCTTCATAAATATTGAAA
Organism: Viscum album; assembly: GCA_963277665.1. NCBI lineage: Eukaryota > Viridiplantae > Streptophyta > Magnoliopsida > Santalales > Viscaceae > Viscum > Viscum album. The sequence continues at coordinate 1,250,473,431 of OY728157.1, read as the reverse complement.
TATTGAACTGTTGTATCACAGTATGAATTTTGATATTCCTAAATGTATTTTGGTTGTTTATAATGAAAATAATAATAATATAAAGAAAACTCACAGGACTGTCAAACCAGGTGTGCAATAAGGCCCGTTGTTATGCACCAATTCTGGATTGAGTCTCGCTAAATGAAGTGGTTTTTGGTTTTTCCATATGGTACATCTGTTTTGGAGCTAAAAACACTAGTAGTATTTAAAAATGGATTTTATTTCTTATATAACCATATAGTCATTATGCTAAAAAAATATCATAACATTTTATTACATTATAAAATATAAAACTAATTTCTATTAGTACAATTTTAAACATTGTTAAAGTTATGTTCATGGGATTATAAGGATAATGTGATTCATATAAAACATGTCCATTGACATTCAAAAAAACAGGTGTGGAATAAGGGATGCATATTCTATATTATAGGAGTGACATATTATGTGTGCAGTTTAGCCTCTTTGTCATCATGTTTTTCATCTATCATTATTTTTCATATTATATGTTAATACATAGTTAATTACTCTTAATTATTAGTTAATCATCAATTAACCAATATATTATCATTGATTAATCATTAGTTAGTAATCCCCCATACATTAAATATTAATTTGTTAGTCCTCACATAGTCATTAGTTAATCATTCATTAAACACTCTTTGGTGACACATTAATGAATCTTTAATCAACACATAATCATTATATAATCATTACTTAATCATTAATTAATCATTAGTTAACCATTATTTATTCATTCACTAATTAATATTTAATCATTAGTTAGTCATTAGTTAATCATTCTTAAATCATTCCTCAATAATTATTTAATAATTAAATAATCATTCATTAATAATTCCTTAATAATTATTTATTTATTAGTTAAAAATTATATAATCATTATATAATAATCATATATTCATTCATTAATCATTATTTAATAATTTATTTATTATTCTATAAGTGGTCCTTAAATATTCTTTAATCATTATAGAATCAATTTGTAATCATAATTTAGTCATTACATAATCAATACTCAAACATTATTTAATAATTCTATAATCATTATTTAATAATTCATTAATATTTAGTTATTAATTTTTTAATCGTTAATTTATAATTAATTAATAATTGTATATACATTAGATAGAAATTTGTTAGAAATTACTTATTACTTAATTATAAATTCCTTAATAATATTTTAATGATATGGTATTTGTTAATTAACTCTTAGTAGCTAATCGTTATATGTGATCAAACATTAATCCTATGTTATTTATTAGTAAATATATAGTTACAAATTTAGAAAAATAACTATTATTTCTAAATAATATATAACTAGATAAACTACAAAATTAAAAAAAAAATTATAAATAAATAAACAAGACTCAATTAAATAAAATATAACATTAAAATAAATAATAAAAATTACCTATAAATGATTCCTTCCAAAAAATTGAAACTTCTTTTAGGCCACTAGATCCACCATGAAAAATAGATGATTTTTTAAAATAGAGAATGAGTGGAATGTAAGGATATGGAGAGTTTTGAAGTGATGATGGGGTGGGGTGGGTTCCCATTTATAGTCAATTAAGGGAAAGTCATAACCCCTTACATCCATTCCCCTTTATATTAGGCGAAATACAGATTCTCTAACACCATAATTTGCTTTAAATTATGGAAAATGTGGCCATCCCCACCTTTCTTTTTCATGTCATCGATTTCCATAGATGAGAGGAAAATGTGGCACTTATAATTATTCCTTTTAATAAAAATGGATGGTGGCATTGCCATTCCTCCATTCTGGTACAGAAATAATGAGAACTGAAGAATCTAATTTAATTTTTTAAAAAAATCCATAAAAAAATAAAACTCCAATATAACAATGAATTAGTTATATTCACATAAATATTCATTAATTTAAAATTATTTTCATGTGAAAAAACAATGGTGATTTCGATCTATGTTTCATCGACTGAGAGTTGAGCTACTAGTGTCAATATCCACACATGGTATTGGAAAGATTGAAATTTTTAACTTCAACTAAACAATGCCTTGTTGATATAAAATAAGTAATGCAATTTAAACAAACCATCAAAACTGAGTCTGATTGAAATTATATTACATTCATATTCATTCAAATTAGATGAACCATAGGCTTATTGTTCCTTAATATACTTCACAATTGAATTTTCATGAAATTTATTTCCATTATTATAGGGTTTCAATGAATTTTGTGAGATTGATGCTATAAGTGATCCTGAGCTCCATTCCACCAATTAATGATTTTAGATTCGTGTTGATGTCCAAGAGTCCTTGGGTTTGTATTTCACGTTTTACCTAAACATGTTATTTCCATTTTAATGGGATGGTGATGAATTATAATCTCTAATAAAATGGTTATTGAAGTTCATAAACATTTAGAGATGGTTGAAAATGAAAAATAAGACGAAATCGGTATAAGTGATACAATTTCTTATTCATTGTATGCAGGTATGATCAATAAATAATATAGGATTTATATATTTCAATGGATAATAAAAAGGATAATATACTAGGTGCTCCATTATATAAAATGAGGAATCATGATTTCATGTGAGGAAGTGTTCATCATGCATATATCAATGGTTATCTAAAGGAATCAATTTTTCCATACATGAATATTTTCAAAAATAAAGATAATATGAAATAAAAATTCCTTCATGATCTCAACACTTATATAATGCTTATTTTAAATTGGCGTATTGGTCATCATCTTTAAATATATTTCATAAATTATTATAATGTGGCATCGTATGGGTGGAATAACTCATTAAAGGGTCCTCTATACTTCACCTAGACTATGCCAAGGACCAGAGATGCTTTTTTTATAAATTAAAGATACATAGTCAAAAAATAAATCTCATATGATAGATATCTTATGAATTATAAACATATTTGTAACACCCAGAACCAGCTCACCTCTAAGACAGTGGCCTGACCGGTGGGTCACATTACCTCAATCACATCACCCCGAACGCTAGAGGCTTCCAAATAGCATCGAAGGCCATTTTTTTGTCCCTGGGGGAGACTATGACATTGTAGGTAATAGAAAATATCATAGTGGAAGTAAACAACAACAAAAAATATGTATCATAAGCATATAAATGAATAAATTGCAACATAAGAAATATAAAAAATCCAACTCAAAAATAATTAAGTGTTGAAGCTCACAATGATGTCATTCCATGATATATGTCTAAATGTGATGTACATAAAACAGAACTCAAACACAAAGTTAAATAAATGAAAAGGCACAAAAAATCAACTGCATCACAAGCATGGACCGATCCATAGCCCCAGTCACAATCCTAAGCAGTAACGAACAGTCAAGAATCAGAAGAAGCACACTTCCCCTTATCAATATCTGCAAGAATTTAATCTACTCGGGTGTAAACAACAACTGAGTAGGTTGTGAGATAAAATACCAATATGCTGGAACCACCCATGTCTAAACATTCCCATTTTGTGAAAAATAAAAAATGTTCTATGAAATTACATAACAATTTTTGATAAATTAATTTATGTTAAATGAAATAAATAAGTTATCCCGGGTTCCAAATTTCACTCATGCTCAATCACCTTCTTTAGCCTAATATGGTGGTTTGAAATGGTACCTATCAACTAAATTCAGGAATATGCATATATATATATTACACAGAAAGGAAGATAAAACAAGGAATAATTATACCCCATTATTGTGCTTTAAATTGGGGTCTATGTCAAGTTCCAACCAGGTGCACTTCCACATATCAAAAGAATATCATAATTCTAAATTAAATAAAATGGAGAATCATATAATCCATAAGTGAAAAATTATTATGGTTTAGGAAGTGAGTTTGAGTCTGGGCACATCCCAAAGGTATCACTATAGAACATCCATCAATGTTATCCAATACCACAGATCCCGTCCAAGGAAATATCTCGAAGTACCAAGTATCGCCCAAGTCATGAATTTACACTGATTCTGTCCAAATCTCACAAAAAGGGGTTGAGTATCACCTGAGGCTGGTTTAGCCACACTACCAACAGATCCATCCTGATGAGAAGTTTTGGAACCTATATCACTCATATGTATTATAAAATACTGAGTAAGTCTCATTCGGATAAAGGCAATCTCACCGCCCCCTGACACGTAGAGGTAACCAGTCAGGAACAAGGGGGTATAAGAGTGGCCATTAATTCCAGACCCACCTATTTTCACCGCCGTGAATTTAATTAATTTTTTAATAGTACCAGATATGACCTGATCAACGTATAAAATCACAGCATGAAAACAAACCAAAAATAGTAGTGCATCACAACGTATAAATTTTACATTTGGAACATGGAAACTAAGTAAGGAAAAGTAATTTATAAACATCATACGATAATGAACTTTTTAATTAATAAACATTTCAGAAAAAATGTACAAATGATCAAACAATTTAAGTTCATTCTCATGAAACTATTTATTTAATTTAATTTCAATAAATAGTGATGCACCTTACCTGTAGTTAATTAATAGAAAAAGTCGGCTAGCTGAAAAATACACTTACCATATCGACAGGCCCCAAGGGGTTTCTGACCTTGTTGTGACAAGGAAAACAATTATTCATTTTATTTAAAACAATATAATTGGGATGCACAATACCGATAGGTAATTAATTTATATACATGGCCGATGGAAAAATACAACGGCCATGTTGGCTAGATGAAGGGGTTTCTGACCTTGTTTCAAAAATAAAACAATTTAATTTTAGAAGATTAACGTTGAAATAAAGAGGCAATAACATTAAAATAATTATATTGGGTAAGATTCCACAAATCTGGTAGGCGCCTAATAATGGCACAACAATGTGTTTTTATAAACCACAATGAAACAGTGGGAAAGAGAGTAGGAACACTACCTTGTAGTCTTAGGTGACTCATTGATATGTTGTAGGCTTTTATTTTAATAAAACGGATGAAAACGAAGGATTTTAGAAAAACCCAAAAATATGGTAAAAATATTACATGACAAACTAGGAAAAAAAATTCCATGAAAACGCAAAATTCAAAATTTTCATTGTTAAACATTACATATGGTTTACTGTGCTTTTGACAAAGAATGAATCAGACGTTAGATGGAGGATCAGAGGCCTTCTGATGGGCCTGCTGGTTGTTGAGGAGAGGATGGGTGCGACGTGAGGGAGGGGAAAGGAAGAGAGGTGTGGAAAAAATAAAAAAATGAATGAAAGAGAAAATAATGAAACAAAAATAAGAGAAAAAATATAAGGAAAAAATGAAATAAAAGTAAATAATAAAATAAAATAAAAGGATAGAAATGGAAAAAATATAAAACTAAATAAATATAGAAATACCCCCATTTTTTTAACTTTTTTTATTTTTCATGTAGCATCAATTATATATTACTTCAAATTTTTTTATCCTTTATTTTATTCTTTTAAGTAGTCCATAAATATGCATTACTCTTTTCAATTCTTAATAATTTATATAAAACCCCGATCACTAAATTAATTCATGACATACCATTTTTCATTAAAATCCTACAGTTATTTAAATTAATTAAAATGCTGATCGAGAACCACAACGAGGTGCGCAGGCACACTCCCCAGGTCTATTAATTAATTATACTATAGTAAATTAAAAAACGGTCAATACCTGTTTAAGTATGAGAGGTTAAAACCTCCCCTCCATAAGAAAACTCGTCCCCGAGTTGCCCTTCTAAGGGTAGTGGTATGTATCACGAGAAATGTTCTGGCCAGTGCACATGTACATCCGTCTCTCACTCCCATTTCTCATCCTGAATGCGTCCGTGTTTCCACAACACCTGGACAAGAGGAAATGAATTTCCTGTGAGAACGTTTTTGGTATGGATGACGATAAAGATAGGATTCTCTGCAATGGATTCACCAACGTAAAGCTCGATGTATTTAGGGAAAAAACAATGAGATTATTGTAGATGATATTGTCGGAGCTAAGAATTAAGGAAAACGGCATGCACGAAATAGTACCTCTGAGGTGGAAGTAACCGATAGGCTAACAGCCCAACTCTCTTTACTATCTCTAATGGCCCAACGTATCTCATGGATAACTTCCCCTACCTCCTGATACGTATGTGCCCCAACCATGGAGAAACACACTGAAATACTTGATTTCCCCCCTCGAACTCCATAGATCAGTGGCGAAGATTGGTATATGAATTTTATCTAGACTGATCTATAGTCATAAGATTCAGAATCAGCTGATCTTGCTCAGAAGTCTCCTGAACAAGATATGGTCCCAACAGAGCTACCTCACCTGGTTCGATCCAACATAAAGGCTAATGGAATAGTATACAATAGGGATCCTCATATAGATCCATTGGAATTATAACCTAGACTCTGTTATTTTAGGTAAAAACAACTAGAGTTATATGATTCTCCTAAGAACTTAAAAAAATAAGGATACAGACCTGTAACATATCCTCTATCAATCGTATAGTTCTCTCGGACTATCCATCAATATGAGGGAGATATGTAGTAATCAGATGTACCTATTATCCTAGTGCCTTTTACAAACCTTTATAGTATAGTGAAGTAATGTGGTCATCCATGTATGATACAATAGAACAAAGAACACCATGAAGTCACACAACCTCCCGGAAATACATCCTTCCTAACTCATCAATCATAAATGTCTCTCAGATAGGAAATAAGTTCACCACCTTCATCAACCTATCAACAACCACCATGACTTTGTCACTGTTTCTCAGAGATCATGGATGGCCTGTAACAAATTTCATAGTGACAACACTCCACTTCCATTAAAGAATGGATAGAGGTTGTAGGAGTCCTGCAGGTCGCTGGTGATCTTCCATCAACTGTTTCCAGGTGGAGAACTGAGTGATGAAACCTTCAAGATGCCTTTTCATATCAGGCCATAAATACTATCGACACATGTCTCTATACATCATGTGCAGGCCAAAGTGAAATTCCCAAACTAATATGTGAGATTCCTTAAATAGCACTTCTCGTATACCTAATGTTTCCCATATGCGGTCGCGGTAAAGGAGAGTTTCCCTACTATCAACAACCCAACAAGGAGGTAGGATCCCTCCTATAATGATTTCGATAAAATTGATACCTTCAATATAATTATATAGTTTCTTATAGAATTTCTCTAGAAGAGATGATTTCACTGCGAGAACTTCTAGAACCAGTTGTCCACACTGCTCTTGAACCTCTAGATTCATCTCTGAAAATGAGGACATCATCTACCACTCACCGCTAGCTAACTGCACAACATGTGTTGGTGTCTTGTGGATTAATGTGTCTACCAAAACCATACCCATACCAGGGGTATAATAAATCTCAATGTCCAATGACTTCAATTATTTGACCAACCATCAGTGTATTATGTTCAATTCTCGTTGAGTAGAGTTATATTTTAAGCTTTTATGATCCATGTAATAATTGAATCTCTCACACAAAAAATATTTTCTGTAATAGTGTAGAGCCTAAACAACATCTGATAACTCAAGGTTGTGGGTGGGATAGTTCCACTCATGAGGTCTCATCTAGCGGGATCCATAAGCCATGACTCGATCACACTGCATCAAAATTGCACCTAGTTTAAATTCTGAAGCATCACAATAAACTGTATAGATCTTAATAGGAAAAAGATAAATCAGGATTAGGGTTGAGGTCAGTAATCCTTTAATTTTTTTAAAAGAAATTTCATAAGTTCTTAAACAGTTGAATTTTACACCATAATTAGTCAGGTTTGTAATATGGATTCCTATGTGGGAGAAATCCTGAATGAAATTCCTATAATATCCAGAATGCCACATGAAACTAAATATGTCGAAGACACTCTTGGGCTGCTCCCAAGAATCCACGAAGCACACCATTTTGGGTCAAATGATACCCTTACATCAGATATAATATAACTCAATACATGTACCTTATCAATCCCTAAGTTCCATTTACTGAGCTTATCGTATAGCTGATGCTATATCAGTGTACTCAGCAAGATCTCAATATGGGTTGCATTTTCATGTCTACAATATGAATACACTAAGATTTATCCAACAAAGATATACACATTGGAATAAAAATATAGATGAAAACCCATTTCCTCATAGAAATGAATACTTCTGGCCTATTCGTACAGACGAATATTATAACCATATACATGTACATGTCTTTACTGCTTCAGAATGTCGTACATGGAATGTTGAATGGTCTCACATGAACCTGGTGATATCCCGACCCCAGATCAAACTTTTATAAAATAGATTCTCATTAGATCTTGTAAAAGTGATCATCTATATGAGGCAATGGATATCGATTTTTTATCATGAGCTAGTTGAGTCGACGAGAATCCGCACATAACCTAAGGGTAATGTCTAATTTCATGGAAAAAATAACAGGTGAACCCCACGATGTTGTTCTAGGTCTGATGAAACCCTTATCCTAATTGTCTTCACTCTAATGTTTTAGTTTATATAGCTTTTTTGGTGACATCATATAAGGATGAATAGACACTAGTGTCACAATTGGCCGGATCTTGATAGTGAACTCCTTGTCTCTCATAGGAGGTAAGCCAATGAAATCATCCTGGAAAACGTCCCAACAAAGATCCACCATTAGGGGGAATTAAACTAGTTGAATTCCATAATCTCTCATAAAGAGGCTTTCCAACTAAGCGCTAACTCTAACCAACCCTTCATAATTATTCATAACTCAGTCCGCCTGGGTATTTATAATCTATTGTGAAGGTATGTGTCACCCTCAGGGGATGTGAAAGACACCCATTGGCGATAGTAGTCCACTTGATCACGATAAAGATTGAGCCAGTTCATACCAAGAATTATCTCAATGCCAGACATATAAAGGATATAGAAATTCCAAGCAAAATGGTACCATCCTATCTCGAGGGGGTACACTTGGCACTGGTGTATGCCCTCTGACCTGACCCTATGTAGAGTGTTGAGAGACATAATGACACAATGATTCTAAATTGAAAAACCATGAATCTCAAAAAAACATGCAGATATAAATGAGGGTGATTCACTAGTATCAAAAAGAGAATAAACTAAATTAGAGGCTCTTATTATATTACCTCTCACTATAAATGGTCATGAACTCTACTCCTCTAGTGCTGATTGCACTACGTACATGAGAACTAATCGATGACCATGATACACTGCCTGGTTGGCCTGAGCAGGTCCACTTCGCTAACACTGATAATCTGGAACTAGATTTCCATGACCACAACATCCACCATTACCTTGGCCTGATTGACCGATGGAAAAAGAACTTATAGCCTGCTGTGGAGTCATAGATCCCAAAACCGACGGAGGTGCCATTACGGATCCTCTAATGTAGAATAGAAGGAACACTTGAAATGCTAAAGGATACCCATCCTTCCGTAATCTTGGCACTCCTTCGGATCCCTCGTGCACTTCTACTTCTTGTGACCATCCCTAACACACTGATAACATGTGACAGAGCCATCAATACGTGTTTTTTGGCTAGGATTTTCCCCCCATGCTCGTTCTAAGTGTTGTTTCCTGCTACCAGAAGAGCCATCAACATCTCTCGGAACTGAACCGCCCGGGATCAATGGTTTATCTTCCCTGATAGTTCCCTATGTGATTAGAGCCTGGTTCATGATATCTGTAACAGTGTTAAAATGGAAGACATTACCCTATTTGAAGATTATATATTAAACTCTGTCCTCAAAGCACCTTGTTATAGTCTGCGCGTCCCCAGTCAGAGATAGGGAAAAATGATGATGTTCCGTGGAATGGGTAGAATACTATAACATTATCGTCGAGCCATGATGAAGATATAGGAACTCTCGAACTTGATCATCTCTCCGAGTCTGTAGAAAATAGTTATTGTAGAAGGCTACATGGATGTCAGCCCAATCCATACCATTGGTCTGCTAAGCCTGAGAAACAACGTCCCACCAACACATGGTGGAGACATGGATCATGTAAACTGGAATCTTGACCATTCGCTCTGGAAGAGTCTCATGGTGGTTGACGATACACCTTATAGCTTCTATCCATGACTCTGTAGCATGAGGGCCCCAACTCCATGAGAAGGTGTGATGGTGATACTGTAGAAAGCCTTGCGTAAGGTCTTCCATAGATGGGGCAGGTCTTAGGAAATTCTGAACTGACTGCATAAACCTAAGGAGACTATCCATGAACAGAGAATTAGGGTCCCTCGGAAGGTAGATATGAGGTAGTGCCACAAGAGGCTCTACGATATGAACCACTGCTTTTTCAAGACCCACCATCTCTCGAATGAGCTCTTTGCCACTCTCCTGAGGCAGCACACAAAGACGTCGCGGTGAATTTTTTTTACATTTCCAAACACTCACCTTAGACAAGGAGTAAAAATGCAATAAAAACCAGTAATGTGCAAAAAAAGGATAGGTACACAGCCTTCCCTTGAGAAAAAAAAATAGAAAATCGAACTTAAGGGATGGGTTTCGATATAGATAAGAAAACTAAAAAATATTACTAAACAAGTTCAACAATCCAGTCCTCGGTTAAGTCAGGTTAACATCTAACAGTGTATCAGTACATTATATTCTGCAAACTAGGATTTCAGTATTTTACCAATAGGCACAACAACAGTCACATGAAAATAGGAAAATCCACATTGACAGTAGATATGGCATGACAATATGCATGGAAATATGCATGACATTTAAAACCTATAGTGCCTATTATGATGCATGTAATGTATTTCCCTCCTATCACCATGATGCGATGGTAAACCCATTATATCAACAATACGAACACAATTAAAACGCAACACAAGTGAGTCACCCAACGGTGAATTCATATCAACACTAACTGGCATAATCAATAACTGCAATTCCAACCCAGGAATTTCATTTTTCTGCTGTACATGGGTTAGAAACATCCATGTAAAAATTGCATCCCAAATACCTATATCCTAGTCTCTTGACTAGCACAAATAGCAGGACAAATGGATAAACACCTCTAAAACCACATTGAAATTCCCAGACCTGGCTCACCTCTAAGATGGTGCCCAGAACTGTGGGTCATATAACCTCAAGCACATCTCCTTAAATGCCAGAGGCTACTGACTAGCAGCGAGGGGCCTTTTTTATGTCTGTGGGGGAGACTATACCCTCATAGGTAATAGATAATATCACAACAGAAGTAGAAAAAATAATAATTATTAGCAGAATTATATAAATTAATAAACTGCATCAAAATCAATATAAAAAATCCAACTAAAAAATAATAATGTGCAGAATCTCAAAACAATGTAATGTAAAAAGGTTTTTCTAAACTGGAAGTATAGAAAATACAAATCAAACACACAGTCAACAAAAAGAAATGGAAGAAAGCAGAAAATGCATCACGATAAAGCCTTAGTCCTCTTCACGAGTCTCTATCCTTAGCAGTTATGAACAATCATGCTTCAGAAGTAGCATGTTTCCCCTTGTCAATAACTGCGAGCATGTAATATACTAGGTTGTCAATGACGCTTGAGAATGGTGTGAGATAAAATTCCGGTAGGCTTGAACAGTTGGTGTATAAGCCTTTTCATTTCATGCAAAGATAAAAATGTAGTGTTCTATCACATAACAATTTCAGATTAATTAATTTAAGCGCAATAATATAAATAAGTCTTCCTGGGTTCCAAACGACACCCATGCCTAATCACCTACTTCATCCTATGCTGGTTTTCTAAAATGGTACCTATCAGCATAATGCATGAACATGAATATATATATATATATAACCCATAAATCTAGGTATAACACAGAATTAGTATACCCCAAGCTTGTGCTTTAACTTGGGGTCTACGTCAAGTGTCATCCAGGTGCACATCGACACAGTAGAAGAATATCTCAAATCTTAATATACTCAAATGGAGAATAATATAAACCGTAAGTTCATCATTATTATGGTTCATGTTGTGTTTCGGAGTCTGATCCCATCCCGACGGTATTTCTATGGAACATCCGTCAATTTTATTCAATACCACCATGCTCGTCTAAGGTAATCTCTCAAAAGACCATGTACTGCCCGTGGCATGGCTTTACCCTAGGTCCTTCCCAATCTTTCAAAAAGATGTAGAGTATCTTATGTGGCTGGCTTAGCCAAATTTCCAATGGATCTTCCCTGATGAGACCTTTTGGAACTGGTATCACACATAAGTCTCAGAAAGACATGGAAAGTCTAGTTCTGTCAAAAACAATGACACCTATCCCCCGGAACATAGCGGTAACCAGGGAAGAATGTCAGGTCTATTTGTGGTACTTAAAATGGGACCCACCACCTTTCCCTTCCCTAAATTTAATATATATTTTCACAGCAACAGATATGACATGATCATCATATAAAATCCCAGCTTGAAAACTAACCAGATACATATGTGCATCACAATGTATAAATTTAACACTAGTGAAATGGAAACTGAATAAGAAAATATAATGTATCAATATCAGTAGAAAATTCACTTATAAATAAATAAACAATTCATCATAAAAGTACAAATGATCCTAAAATTTATGTTCACTTTCAAGAAACAATTTATTTAATTTAAATTCAATAATTACTGATGCGCATTACCTACAGTATATCAAAATATAAACCCGGATAATGAAAAAATACAACAACCATGTCGGAACTCCAAAATTGGTTTCTGACCTTGTCACTACAACTCAACAAATTATTCATTTAATTTAAAATAATATAAAGTTGTTGCACAATACCTAATGTTAATTAATTCATATACCCATCCAACGGAAAAATACACTGACTATGTCTTCATGCCCAAGGGGTGTCTGACCTTATTCTAAAAACACAAAAATTTAATTTAAGATGATTAAACCTACAAAAAACGAGGGAAAAAAATTAATACAATTATAGTATGTAATACGTCATAAAGCTAATAGGCACTGACTAACGACACAACATTGTGTTTTTATAAACTGCAATGAAATGGAGGTAAATCGAATAAGAAACCTACATTACCATCACATATGACTCTATGATCTGCATTAGGATTTGATTTGACCTAAAACTGAATAAAACGAAGGATTATAGAAAAACCCCAAAATAGGGTAAAAATAATCAATGAAAAACTGCATGCATATTACACAACAAAAATGCACAATTCAAATTTCACAATTTGGTCATTTCTTTATGGTTTACTTCACACTTGACGGAGAAGGAATTAGACATCAGACGGAGGAGAAACGACCTTCTGAAGGGCCTACTCGTGGGTATTCCACCTATGGGAGAGGAGATGTTTGATGTGGGGGAAGGGAGAGGAAGAGAGGAGAGAAAAAAAGTTAAGCAATGAAAATAAATAAAAAGAAAATAAAGAAGAAAAATAATTCAAAAAAAAGATACGTAAAAAAGAAAAGAAAATAAAATAATAAAATAAAATTAAAGGATGGAAAACGAAAAATGATAAAAATAATTAAAAATGGAAATCCCCCATTTTTTTAATTATTTTTTTCACATATCCCCCATTCTATTTTATTTCCAATTTTTTTATCCATTCTTGGTTTCTTTTAAGACTTTCATAAATCTCTATTACACTTTTCATTTCTAAATTAATTATTTGAAAACTGTAACACCACGTTAATGTGAGGAATAACATATTTTATTTAAAACCCACAGTTATTTAAATTAATTAAAAGGTTGTTTGGGACCCCCAACGAGGTGCATATGCACACACCCGGGTCACATAATTAATTTGACTGTAATAAAATAAAAAAATAGTATGTACCTGATTGAGGTTAGGATGTTACAATATCATATAATTTCAAATAATTTAAAATTTCATATAGAACAAGAGTTTGAGGTTTTAAATCATCTGATTGTATCGATTGATAGTATCATATGAATTATTTTTGTCACATGTTGAGCAAATTCATTTAAATCATTCTGCTTCGTTGAAAAGATTTAGAATTCAAAATCTTCATGTGAGTTGAGTGAATTATATTTTGAAGATTCTTCGTACGTCTTATACATGTGAATTTACATTTTGAAAGAGTACATATGGTTGTTTAGGTGTAAATATTTGAATTTGGTTGGTGGTACTTGGTATTGATATAAATAGAATAGTGGAAATTAAAGGAATATTTGATTCATTAATTTAGAATATTATGAATTTTTTAATGGGGTATAAACATGATATCTATCTTCTATGAGACTCCATTTCAATAATTAGAATTGGTAGATGTCGAGAATAGGTGTATAAGAGAACTCCATGGATGTCCTGAGAAATAACATTAATAAAGATGTGAACTGCTGATCAAAGTGGGAGACATAATCATTATCTCTAAAGAGATGATAATGAGTTATACTTATCTTTTTTTACATCATTCGAATTTTTTTTATTATTCTTATTATATATTCAAACATATTGTTTATTTAAATTGAAGTAGAATTTAATGTTTTGATTATATCATTTTGAGCATCATGGTAATTATTTCTATATTTCAATTTATTATTTTTTTAACATGCATCTTTAAGAAGACTGTGACATAACAAAACATATGTCCTAATTCTCATGGATTATTTCTATACTTATATACAAAAAAATTCAGTATGGGAAAATTATATATTTTCTATCAATCATATATTATTTTCAGTCAAAGTAGTTTTAAATTAAAAAAATCATCATAGGAATCCACTAATTAGTGTAGATATCTTTCAAATTAGTTACTCTACGTTATATAAATTAAATCCATACGAGTAGTTAATTAAATATTGATAATTTTTTCCTTCTTTCATGTATATTTTGTTACAAATAATTCACTAAAATTCACTCACCCACCTTCCCAAAAGATATACCATTCCCTATATTACCGGCATAGGTGATAAATTATATTTTTATATATTTGATGAAAATTGTATTGATAATAATTTGGATCCATTTTTGCAGAAGACACTAACATAACATCTATGGGATTGAAAAAAATAAAACATAAAAAATTAATTGACAACATCAAAACACACATGAGAATGAAATTAAATAAAATATTTCAAATAAATATTCATCATGTTTATTAATGGAAAAAAAATTTAAACTCATTCTTGAAACTGATGAAATAGATATTTGTGGTTTATCTCTAGTTGTGATGTTACTCCCTGGATAAGTGTTTCTAATAGAAAATTGGTGTGACAAAGTTGTTCGAGATAGTGTTCCATGGAAAAATTCATCGGATGAAGAGTTATAATAAAAACTAGATAATTGAGGCCATATGTCCAACTCTCATTAATATTTGATTATTTTCCATACAAAAAAAAAACATTTTGAAATTGAAATCATTGATGTAGACTTAAGGGTGTATATTTACTCTTCAATTTTTTTGAGTTTTATCCTCATTTAATTATTTTTTAAGAAGCACTCACACAAATAGTGATAGAAAATGATTTTTGAATTTTTTTGTTTACGGAGTATGTTTTGATGGAGATCAAAATGGATGTTTTTAATCTTTTTTAAAACACATTTTTTATAATTGAAATTGAAACTTGGATATTTTATATTATATGTGTAAATAAGCTAAACATATAATCTAAACATATTTCAAATAATTTATAATCATTTTAAATATAATTTTATAACATTCTTATTATCCTTTTTATCAAAAATCAGTTACTTCTCCCTTATTTTTTTAAATTATGGTTTATTATTAGAGGGAATGATGTGAGGAGTCAAACCACTCTGATCACATAAACCATTGTTAAAACTTCAAAAAGATAAAAAATTTAGAATATCATTATTTATTCATTAGGTATAAAGAAAACCTATAACAAGTTGTTTGGGTGATTTATTTTATATTGTTGAGCATTGTATTTTCATGGAAATTCAGGAATGGGTCCCTTATTTATTAACCTAAACCTAAATATATTTAAACCACTAATAAATTTTATTTTGGTTCTGTATCATCTATTCAAGTGGGAGACACATTTTAGAAGTCACTTGATGTTAAAGGGTTCTTTATATTGATTTTCATGGATATATAGAATATCTATTATGTTATTTTAAGTATCGGTTAATAGAAATATAAATTCTATGTTACAAATATTTATTTGCCACACATATAGTGGTTTATTAATGAAAAAAACACCATCATTGTTTATTTGGTTAAATTTTTAGGGATTATAAAAGATGACAAAAAAACATACCACAATTTGGGAGGGAACCCACATTTATAGATTTATTTTGGTTACTATATTTTCAATTGAATAATAAAAATCCTTCATATTATATTGTGAATCATCACATTAACCCTTGCACACAGTTACCCAAAATAAGAGTTTGTTAGTCATTATTATTTTCATGAAATTATAAATGATGCATCATCTACTAATTATCTTAGTCTCATATTTTTAATTTTCAATTTATGGATTTAATGATTCTTCTAGTTTATCTCATGAAAGTATTTTTATTAAGATACCAAAGTAACAACAATGTTTAAAGGTGGGTGATCACTAGTCTAGCCATTAGTAAATTATGTAACTACTTTCGTGTGAGTTTTCTTGTACATTATTCATGTATATATACCAATTAAAATAATTTTGTATTTCCTTTTAAATTTCCATTTAAATTAGTCATTTTGAAAATCTACTAATAGTGTGAAATTTTTTGTGGGTGGATGATTCCCCCATTTTTTTATTATATTAGTTTATCCACTTTCACATGTTTGGGTGTATTTCCTACTAAAATAATTTCTATTTAAACATATATTGAACACATTCTCAAAACTGAATTTATCACTTTGTTTAATATCTCCTAATTTTAGAACCACTATTCATCATGCTACAGGTTTGAGCTAATTTAAAATTTATTCTTTTTATAATTACAATGAGAAGTCGTGTATTTTTGGAATAGTTTTTTTAAATTATTTCAAATATCTTTCCTGACATTAATTGTTACCCTTGAACATGATATTGTACTACAAAATGGAAAATATATTTTGAAACAAAAATTATAATTTCATTATATCACATTGGAATTCAACTTCGCGTGAAAATGTGGGTTTTAAGTGTTGAGAGTGGGTCCTCTCTAATGAGATAAACTATGATTTAATGTTAATACAACAAGATAAATATTTTTTCAGTATTGTTTAATTATTAAGAATAATTTTATTATTTATTAGATCAAAATATCTCCAAATTTAGAGATATGATTTTCCACCTAAAGGAGGATTACTTATTTGGATTTACCCTTAATTTAATTGGGTTCATCAATTTCCTGACCTCTTGAAAAAAATATTTGGTAAAAATTTGATGCTTGGATTTACAATATTCATTTTTATGAACATTATAACTATGATTTATTCATTTAATATATGAATTTATATGAGATATAAATTGAAAATCATAATCTAGGATATAATTTTCATCATTTTACTCAACATTATTTTATTCATTATGTTTTCAGATGGTATATTTATAATTATTGTAATAATTAATTTTTATCCTAAATAATATTTTTAATTATTATGATGATTAATTATGTAATTTTGATCTATTAAAAGTAAATATATTTTTTAAGGAATAGTCAAATGCAAAATGTTCAGTATTATAATTTTTTAAATTTTTAATATCATGATTTTTTGTAAATTCAAATCCAACATTCGATAGATCTATTTGTTTATATATAAAAATCAATTTTTCTTAACAGAGAGAGTCCATGATGAGGAATATTTAAAAAAATGTTTCCTAGTTAAAACCAACTCTCATTTTTGTAATCTTTTATTCCACTGAATTTATTAAAGTTATAGATTGAGGATGAGAAATATATAAGTGTGGATGAATTTGTTATGGTCATAAATTTGTTCGTTTTGAGAAAAACATTTTTATGTGTTCTCTATGTTTAATGCATAAATTTTTCATTAAGTTGTTAATATTAAATTAGTGGTTATTTTAAAATAAAATTCATATTGTTTTTAATTAAAATAGTTTTATTTATATTTTATCTTAATTTATCCTTTGATTATCATTTAAATTATTCATTTATTTAAT
Source organism: Viscum album (assembly GCA_963277665.1). Taxonomy (NCBI): domain Eukaryota; kingdom Viridiplantae; phylum Streptophyta; class Magnoliopsida; order Santalales; family Viscaceae; genus Viscum; species Viscum album. The sequence continues at coordinate 1,250,455,358 of OY728157.1, read as the reverse complement.
TTCACAATTTTATTTCTATATTTTAATATTTAAAGTCTATTTTTTATTATAATGGCCTTTAAATTAAATATTTTTTCATTTTTTTGGTTAATATATGAATTAATTAATTTAATATTTAATCAAATGATAAGAGTTATTTTATTCAAAGTAATTTTAATTTACTATTTTAATTTTTCAGTTTGGTTATTTATTTTTTTATTAGATTATTAATTATTTGTTTTACGTATTTTTATTTAAAATTTAGAATTATTAATTTATTTAGAACATTATTCTAAATTTTTAATTTGAACATTAATTAGAAATGATAAATATTTGTTTTAATTGTAAAATTTTTAATGATTAAATACTTTGTCAATTTTATTTGTTTGAGTTCTCTTTATATCCATTGTTGATATCTATGTTTAATTTTTATTAAGTATTGAATATATTATTCCTTTAATCTATAATTGATCACATTCCTGAATTACATCAATCATTCAACATTTTATTTTTGGAGAAGTAATAGATATTTTATGCCTTATGGAAATTTTTATAGCCTTAGAAATAATAGTGAACACATCAATAGATAAAAATTTAAAAAGGGGTGAATTGACTATTTGGATCACAATCGACCATGTTTGTTTCATCACAGTCAAACAGCAGGATATTTATAAACTAAGATTGATGAATACCATTTGAGTTTGAACAATTGATCAAGTTGGTGATGTTCAATGTCCACTGAATGGTTGTTTAAGGCCACTCAAGATACTAAAATCAAGACTGGTCAAGATAAGAATAGTCAATGATAAATTATACTATAGGAAGTTGGAACCCAAGTCAACAAAGGATGTATGATATTGAATGAGGGGAAACTATGGAGGACACAAAAAGGGGAATCCATTATTGAAATCCAAATTCACAATCATGATATACCATTGAATCGGGGAGTTTTCCATTAATCATCATTAGAGAAAAGTAATAAATACTTTATGAAGAAATAATATGATTGTGAGATTTATGACATAATTGGAGAATTAAGCAATCTGGTTTGACTTTTTTTGTAGAGAAAAAGGAAGATGATTATTCTAACATCAAATGAACGATGCCATGACTTGATTAAATAATGAAGATGAATAAAATATACAATTAAAACTGAGGATGAAGGAAAATCTCTGATTGGATTCATATTCATTTGAATTGGATGAATCCCATATTTATTGTTCCATCATTTACTTCACAATTTAAGTATTCAAGAAGTGTATTTTAATTTTTACTAGTTTTTTGATGAACACAATATGATTGATGATAAAAATATATCTATGATCTGTTTCACATGTTGAGGATTTGAAAATTGGATACATATTAATGATTCCATGTGTCTATGTTTATAGTTTGGCTGAATCATGTTCCTTAAGTTAAATGAAAAAGATGGGGCTTTATGTTCTTCAATTATATGTATCTTAAGGTTCATTAATATAATGTTCTTTTTCAGAAATGATAATGAGAAAATATACTTGACATTCATTAATTTTTATTTCTATTATGTGTGAATCAAGTGAATAGAGATTATGAGATTTATTGTATTCAAATATTATGATTTTGAAGATGAAGATGGATTCATGAAAGATGATCAATTATTTTTCATGGAGAAATTATGTTTCTATGAGATGTTAGGTTTATCATGTACGTTTTATTCATTGACTGAATGAATCTTCGATTTCTTTTCATGAATATGTTCCAATGATGATGACTTTAATTAAAAATTCATTCTTAGTTACAAAAATTAAAGAAGGGTGATTTTAAGGCTACTTATAGATCAAAATATTTATGTAAAGGTCACAAAGCATTAATATGAGGCTTTGTAAGGGAGGAATATCTATCTTCTGGGTCTGTAATTTTTCAATTATCCTGTGTTAATGCTAAGCTATGATTATATTTAGATTATAAAGGTAAAAATAGAAAAATTAAATTCATATAAAAGTAAGCAGGGAGAAGTAGAACATATCTAATAATTTTCAAAGTACTAAAATTTCGATAAATATAAAGAGTTTGAATGTTGGAATCATATGAGTGTTACATTTTAATTTATATTTTTACTTCAATAAGTAACGTTTTAGGAAGATGAGTATTACAAAATATAATTCAATCAATGAAATTTACCTTCTTATAATTACTTCATATATTATAAAAAAAATAAAATCATATAGTGAACACAATATAAAATTATAAGTTAATAATGTATGAAATATGAAGTATTTCTAGATGTTAAGAAGCATATACATATTAAATAATAACATGAATTTATGAATAGTAATTTGACCATTATGAATAGTAAACATTCCAAATGAATTATAACCTCATCCATGAATTTATAAATAAACATTCAGAATATTATAAATGAATTTGCGTCACAATTATATTAATTTATATGTAATTAAATATTCTATAAATTATTAATTATTTATTGTTAATCTTTTTTAATTTATAATAATTTAATTATAATTTTATAATTAAAAAAATGATTTCAAGTAAAATTTATTATCCTTAAATGTATTCATAAATTAATATTTAATTTTATAATGATATTAAGGTAATTTTATTATACATAATTTAATTTTTCAAAGTGTTATAAAATGAGTTACAATTTTAAAATCTCTATTTTTTCAGTATATGATGATTTTAATTAAAAATTAATTTTATAATATTTAGAATATTATATTCATAAAATTGAGTTAATTTTCCAATAAAACTCATCAAAAATTTATTACGGTTAATTTCAGGGATTTTTCTAAACAATTGATTTTTTATGAATAGTGAAATACGGTAATATACTATATATGTAAATTATAAGATAAATACACTATTACATTATTCATGTAATATTGAAACACCATAATATAGAAATTAAATTCATTATTTTGACATATTTTCTACTAATTCTCAATCTATCCAATGTTAAATCCAACATATATAATAGGTTAATATAATATAAAAGCACCACCCCTCTCCATCACTATAAATACCACCCCTCTGTACCAATTCTCCTCACACCATCCCATCTATGAACCTAGTAAAATTTTTACCCTATAATCTTCCCAAGACCCTCCCTATATCTATGACCCTTTTACATAACAGGATACAAAAATCAATCCCATTAAGAAGGTTCTTAAGGAGGAAAATTCCAGTGGAAAAAACCCTCTTTATTTTCATTTATTTCATTTTTTGTTTATTTTATATTATTATCCTTCCCTCACCATCCCTATTAAATATACATGATAACTAAATTTTCATTAATATAAATTAATAATATCATTTTAATGGAATATCCATCATAAATCTTCATTTTATTCACTTTTATTCTATAAACGAAAAAATTACTCGTTATGTGTCAATTAACTGACATCATGGATGCTGCATTTTCATTTCCAGCTAACGCCATTATATATGGTCATAAAACAATAATTGTTGTTAAAAATTATTTTTTTATACATATTGAATTTATTATTATTCTATAACTAGTATATATACTTTATAATTATCAATAAGAAAAAATTATTTCATGCCGATAGAAAAATAAACAAAATGATTTAAATGATTATCATTAATGTTGTATCTAATGAATCATCATCATATATGGGGAAAATATAGAATATAATACCATTTAATATTCTATATTTTCATTAAAAATATATTATTTAAACTTTAGAGAATTATTTAAATTTTACAAGATCTTCCATAAATGATTAAATGTAAACCAATCATGAAAACCAAGACGAGAAATCCTCTTAAATGATAAAATTTAATTCTAAAAATAAAAAAACTGACGTAAATGAACTTAATAAAACAAAAATGAATAAATTTAATAAATAAAAGATTTATAATCTATTTTATTAATGAATATAATTTAATTATCAAGTACATTAAGGTCATGTTAAGAACAGTTTCAGACATAATTTATGTGTTTCCCCAAGAACCACCATTTTCATTCGTGAAATAATTTGTACCTCTATACAACAATGTAGTTCTTAACTATTTTTATATAAGACATATATATAATTATTATATGTTAAAAACTAATATGTATAGATGATTTCATCTTTATTTTATGTGATAATACACCTTTTATAAGGTTCAATTTCCAATTCTTTCTGACATAAATGACAGACTAAAGGGTACTTCCCAGTTTTATGTCCATTTTTATATACCATCCATAGTATGTTTTGAGACAAAAATATTTTATTATAAAATCAATAATTCTATCATGAAAATAAATATTTTCATTTTTAGTTTTTCTAAAAACATTTCATAAAATTAAATATTATTTTTAAAGAAGAACTCTTCATTTAAATGTAAAAGCGGTATTTCTCTTAAGAATTCTGAAATTATTTTGTTAGTATATTTTCATATATATCAACTCTGTCTCATATTTATGACATATTAATTCCCAAATTATGATATCACTAATTTATTATCCATGTTAATATTCAACAAGTAGAAGATACACAATTATGATTCTTTCTCATGTTATTATTTATGTGACATTAGTTATAAATATCATATTCCTTCCATATCATGTTCAATAGAATGATATAATGGAATTTGTTTTTATTCATTCAAGATATATTATTGTTTTTATTATCTTGCATTGTATTGAAAATCCTTTATAAGTATCTAATCTACCCAATTCTGATGTTTTATTTTTTCTAATGATTTTAAGATTAATATTATGAATGAATTTTATTGTTAATATAAGTGTTTTTGGGAGATACAAATGAATATTGTATGTTTTTTCCATTATCTTTTTAATTTATACCTCATGTATGTAATATGAATTCCAAATCAAGTAAAATTATTCGTACCTTGAGATTATATTTATTTATATATGAAAATTTATTAATTTAATGAACTGGATTTGGGCTACTGGGTTTTGGGTCATCAAAGATAGTATTAGAGAAAGCATAATAGAATCCTTAGAGACTAGATTTACATAATATAGATTGGGGAACATAACCATAAGATACACATTGGGGATAATAATATAATAACATCCTAAAATTTTGATATGTAATATATTATGTGGGGATTCGTAGAAATACATATCTATATATAAAAAATAATAGGATGTGGTTATAGAACAATTGTACCTAGGGGTAACAACTTTTAAAATGTCTCCCGGTCCTGACTTTGGGTAATCTGGTTCAGGAAAATTGTCCTTACAACACAACTATTATTATTTTCTTTTGGGATATGCTTAAGATATTTCAAATTTTCATTACCAATAATTATTAATGATTTGAAAATTAACATTTAACAAAATAAACAGTTTTTATGATTATGATATTCGTTATTCTAAAATATTCAATTTATGTTAAATGTTTATCTAGGAAGAGGTTATGCATTATGATTCATAAACCAATTTATTGTATGCCATAATTTTTAAATGGAGCCTATTTTATGGAATGGAAACAATATTAATGTTTTTATTCCATGTAAGTGTTTCCCTCTTAGGAGAGATATTGATTTTGGTATGTGATCTGGGACTGGTGGTGGGATATATTTAACGTTACCTGGATAACTAGATCAGGTTACAAATAATAACTTTACCCATATTGAGAATCATGATCCATAATGTAGTTGACAATTTATAGATCTTTTTATAATGAAACATTCTAAATCATTAAATGGGTCTACAGACTCAATTTTAATAGAGTAGTCGAGATGATACATAGAGATGATTTTCCACATATTGTAATATAATGAAATGGACAAGGTTATCATGACAGTGTATCGTCTTTTATAAGATACTATTAAATAGTGGTTGTTTATTCAAAATAAATAAGGGGGAAGAAAGTAAAAATATTTAATTAAACAATTCTGATAATATTTTCCTCAAAAAATATTTTGAGCGGAAACAACAAATGGATATGGATAGGAAGTAGTTGGGTATGAAACACAAAGAAGATGAAAATCATGAAATGTTTGAATCAATCATTAAAAGTTTAATGAGTCTTGTTTTGTTATATTTAAATAATCCTAGAAGAAATATTGATCGATTCTTTGATGGTATAAAAAAATTCTTCATAATGGAACTAGTCTTAGAAAATTTCTCATCATACAATGTTATAGTGTAATATTCTATCAATATAGAGAAATAATTCTCAATGACTTATGAAATTATGTAAAAATAATAGAACAAGAGGGTGTTGTAGAAAATAATTGTTAAATGTAATAATAAATAAATATAATGTTTCTAATCTTTGAAACTTGTGGGATAAAACACCTTAGTGACGTTTAAAAGGAAACATAGTTTCTTACAAATATGGTGAGAAAGGCCATCACGCTCATGGTTGTATGCAAATGAAAAAAGATACCAATTTTTAATAATATAATTTTAGGGATATGGGACACAATGTAAATGATTCCCCTAATATTAAAGAAATCATTCCCCAAAAAGGAAAAGGGAGCAACACCATGATTAAATAATCACAACTGTTGAGGTTGAAGTTCTTAATGGTGTGGTTGAAGGTACTTTAATAATTTCCTCAAACGTAACCAATTTTTTATTTGATTTTGGGTTGTCATGTTATTTTATATGTTCCCATTTTTTCAATAAAATTAGACATTTCTATTTTGATATTCCCTGAATTTTTATTTCAAAAATATAATGGGACGTATCATTGCGAAAATGATATTTCATCCACCCCCCTTTATAAAATAGAAGCTAGATTTTTTTATTTATCTTTTTTATTATCCCGATTATTGACTTTGATTTTATCCTCCGTATGGATTATACTTTAGAGTAATATGTGAAAATTTATTTCCAAAGGATGGAACATACAATTGGTTAGGATGATGTATAATCCATTACCCTTAGATCAGAAACCTCATCATCTGGGTCATATCATGATCCACCTAAAATATATCTTATTAATTAAATTCATGAGGAGGAAGAGAAAACATCATCTACGGATAAGGAAATAAATCATCAAATTAAATATGTACATATTGTGTAAGAATATATTTATATCTTTCCAAATGATTTACTTGGACAATCCCTATTGAGGTATGTTGATTTATATATTGGTTTAATTCTTAGAGATACACCAATATCAAATTATCCCTAAAAATTATAAATTGTGGAATTAGTGTAGATTAATAAACAACAAGTGGAATTGAGTTACAATGGAATTATTCACTATTTTGTTTCTACCTAGGTATCCCTTGTTCTCTTTAACAAAATAATAGATGGATCCTTGAGGCTACACATTGAATATAAAGAAATTAATCCTATTAAAATACATAATATGTATCCCCGAAATCGCATTTTTATTTATTCAAATTATATTTTCACGGATCTAATGAACTATGTTTTTGTTGAATATCTTCATGAATCTTTTATTGTATATATTGATGATATCTTTATATATTCCAAAAGAAATAAAGGGAAATATTAATACTTGCGGTCTATTCTGGAGACTGATAGAAGAATAGTTTTATAATGGATGTTCATAATGTGAGAATTCTAGCTTAAATCAGTTACATTTCTAGGTTTTATTGTCTATAATGATTAAATATCAGTTGATCATAAAATGAAAATGGTGTTTTAGGAATGGCCTATGCCAATAAAAATAACCATGGTACATAGTTTCCACAGTTTAGAAGGGTAATATCGGCATTTCTTTTAGAATTTTTTCCTAATTATCGAACCTATTAACCATGATTACCTGTAAAGGAGTTATTGTATTATGGAAACAAGTGTGAATAATGTTTTTAGAATTGATTAATATATTGGTGAATGATTTGATCATGGATTTACCATCAAGAAATGTTGTATTTCTGATTTATGGTGATGCGTCAATGAATGGACAATGTTGTGTACTTATAGAGAATGATATATTTATTTCCTATGCATTACGACATTTAAAACCCCATGAAATGAATTATTCAAATCCTGATATTGAGTTAGAATCCATAATCATTGCTTGATGATATGATGACATAATCTCAATAGTGAAGTATTTGAAATATATATAAATCACAAGAGTTTTAAATATATCATCTACCATAAATAAATCAATATGAGGAAAAGGAAATATAACATGATTTATCTTAATGTGAAGAGTCTATCCAGATCTTGGATTGAAAAGAATAAGTGATGAGAGGTCAAATCAATCCTTGGTTAAGGTAATTTGGAAAATTCTTGATTTTTATTAGGCTACATGGAATCCAAAGGTATTTATGATGAAAAACTACAGATATATTTTTATGTGGTGACATTCTAAAAATTTCAAGGATGGTATTTTTAAAATAGGGGATAATGTGACAACCTAGAATTATTTCATTGAAATTTATCTTTTATAATTATTTGATATAGAGTAAATAATATAATATCACCTATAAAACATATTTAAAACTTTATTAAAGAATAATGAATGAAATATGAGGTATTTCTAGAACATACAAAACCTATACTGATGAAATAGTAAATTGAAGCATATGAGTTGTAAAATAGTCAAATGATTATAAACCTCTCTCATTATATTATAAATAAAATTTAGGAACAATCTAAATGATATTATGATATAATTATATCATAGTATATGTACATAAATATTTTAAAAATTCTTAATTATGTTTTGGTATAATTATAAGTTATAAATATTTAATTATGTTTTAATAATTAATAAATTTATTTAAAGGATAATACATTTTTTAAAAAATTATTTATAAATTTATATTTTTTTCTATTCAGATTTAAAGATAATTATATGGGTCCATAGTTAGTTTTTCAATGTGTCACTAAATTTGTTATAATTTTTTAATCTGTATTTTTTATATAAATAATAATTTAAATTGAAAATTAAATTTGTCATTTTTAGAATTTTTTTTCATAAAATTGATTTAATTTTTAAATTATAAATCTTTATAAATGGTTAGGGTGAATATACGTTTTTATGAAATATTTTACTTTTTGGTGAATAATGATATGCGATAATTTATGGAATATATACATTATAAGATAAATACAATCTTGTTTGAGTTATGAATTCTGTAAATCCACAATCTCAATCATCCCATCATTTTTTTAAATTATTTCTGATCATTGTCAAAAAAAACAATGTGTCGAGCCAAAATAATAAAAAATGTATAAAAAATAAAAAAAAAACTCCTCTCACACACTATTAATATCGGCCCCTCTACACATATTCTCCTTACAACAACAAAGACACTAGCATTACAAAAATTATTCTAAATCCTCTTCCTAAAACCATCCACCAAATACTAGAATGATTGGTCTAAAAAACCAAATCCAATCCTCGTATGGATGTTCTCAAGGGGGAGAATTAAAAAGGTAAAAATTCTATTTCTTTTCATTTATTTTCATTTCAGTTTATTTTATATTCATATAATTCCCCCGCATACCCTAACTAATGAGACATGATAACTCAAATATCAATTATAACCTATAAATATATATTTCTAATAGAATTTCTAACATTAAACTCTATGTTTTGTATCTTTTATTTGATAAATGAAATCATCTCCTGTGGTGTGTCAATTTACTTACAGCATGAAATATTCATTTTAATTTTACAATAATGCCTTCATGTACTGTAAAAAATCATAATAATGGGTATGAAATATTTTATTATACATATTACATGTTATTTATTATTTTTCAACTACTATATATACATGGTATTAAATAATAAGAAAGAACTGTTTCATAGTGATAAAAAACCACCAAAATGATCTAAATGATTATCAATTAAGTTATATCTAATGAATCGACCACATGTATAGAAAAAAATAATATATAAGAACAATAAATGTTTTAAATGTTTCTTAATAACATAATATTTCAATTCTGAATAAATATTTATATTTTACATGATCTACCATATAGTTGTAAATGTAAACCAATCATGAAAACCGATAAAACAAATATTCTCTAATGATAAAATTTAATATTATAACATATAAGAAATTAAATAATTTAGAATAATAATTAAATAATGAAAAAAAATAATTCATAAAAGGATCGTAATTTATTTAATAATGAATCTAATTTGATTATATTGGACATTATGGTAATGTCGAGAAAAAAATTTCATATAAGGTAATGGTTTTTCCCCAACCCCTAATATCATTTAGGTTATGATTTATCTCTCAATACAAAAAATGATATTATATGTTTTTTATATAATTATTCTAAATTATGTGTATATTTTCCAATGTCATATATATGGATAATTTCATATTTTTTTATGGTATAATACATGTTTCATAAGGTTCGCATCCCAATTTTTTTCAATTTGCATTCCCTTTTTAAGTGTACTTACCAATTTCATACCCATATTCAAGTACAATACATAATATTTTTTTACAAAAATTAATTTTTATAAAATCACTAAATTTTATCCGAAAAAAAATATTTTATCATTTTTTATTTTAAAAAAATAATAAAAATGAATAAAAATGAATTTTCCAAAAGAACTATTCTTTGAAAAGTAAAATGTGTACTTTTATCATGAATTTATCAATGATTGTATTAGTGTATTTTCATATATGTCTAAAATTATATTTAATTTTATTCATTATTGAGATTTATATCTTGTGATTACAACATACCTTTTTTTATTAAATGTTTTATGATCATTTTGAATCAGGATGTGATATATTGATATCATTCACCATACTAATGGTTATGGTTAGTGGTTATGTTTAGAGATTATGGAATGTTATTTAAATTTCATATGAATTAGTTGTTAATGTTTCAAAACATTCGAATAAAGAATGAATTAGTCTTCACAAATGATAGGTGGGTCCGATTATATACCCATTATGAATCATTAGGTATCATGATACATAAAAATGTGGACATTGATGAGGCCTTGTCCATTTTTATATATGGTTTTGGTCGAAGCATTAATAATATTAATATATCATTATTGAGGCCTCAATGGTATTTTTAAGCTTTCCCATATATTCATTAAATCAATAAGATAATAGAAACTTGTTATCCGTGTTAATATTCATTTAGTAGAATATCCATTATTAATAGTCTTTCTCATGTTATTATTTATTTGAAATTATTTATTCCGCTTTTATTCTTTTCATATCATGTTTATCATTATGTTATAATGGAATGTGTTTTACATCATTCACCATTCCATATATATTATATTATATATTTATATATTACATACCGTTATAGTTCATCTGATATCACCCATTTAGTATGTTTTATTTTTACCTAGGATACTGATATGAATACAATGAATGACCTGTGGGTTTAATCTATGTGTTTTTTGCTGTTACCAATGAAGTATCTCTTTTTTTCTCATATAATTTGTAATGAATAGTTCATTTATTTAATATGGATTCCAAAACATCTAAAATAACTAGACCCATTAGATTACAGTCATGTATATCTACCAATGAATTAATACAAGGAACTGACTCTAGGTTTTTGGCGTTAGGTTATTGACAATGTGCTGAAATCATATGGCTACATAAAAAACAATTATACAAAAATATATATGTGGTTAAGGAACAATCTATTTTGAATATTCTTTTCATGTCATGGGTAGGATAATTTATATTGTGGATAAATAAACAAGATAATGTTGGGTAAATATTGGAATTATGTAACATTTTCTTGGATTACAGATATAGGTAATAGATGAAATAAAAATAATAGGAGAATCATTTATTCAATACATTATAAATTATTCCATGTGGACTATACATGATTTCTATATTCTAGAAGAATATTATTAAACTAAATAGTCGAGTAGCACGAAATAATTAGGGATGTATATAATTCATGAAAATTTTATGAAATAGATGAAATGATGTTGAAAATAAAGGATCAAAGCAGGAGAGATAATAATCTACTCAAGAGACAAGATATCAATTTCTCCTTATTTCTTTTTATCTATAAATGATTATTTTTTGGTATTTTATTTACATATTAGAACATGTTATGTACTAAATTTAATTCAGGGAGATATTATTATTTTAGTTTTATATTATTTTAGATTATGATTATAGATTCTATATTTAAATTTAATATTCTTATCACACTTCTTGAGGAATACCATGATTTAACTTGGGAGTATCCATAATTCTCTAAGGTGATTATGAAACTTCATACGAACAGTTTCATGTTGATTCAATTCTATTTTCATTATCAATCACAATTCCATTGATGATTTCGTAGTTTCTACATTATAATCATTATCACACAACTATTCAAAATAATGTAGTTGGATTTTACATCAATGACCCTACATTGCACATTTTATATTTGAATACAAGATTCAAAAAAAAAATTCAACATTTTCATTCCTTTGTTCTTGTATATTATGATATAAATAAATCCCTATGTTCAACTCACCCTTGTCCCCTAGGAAACATATCATCACTATTTTATTAATGTAGTTTATATCTATTATTTTATGGGCATTATTATATCAATATTGAATATATATTCTTGAAAAACAAATAATATTTATTGAAAATATTTATATGTACCATTTAACATTAAAAATAAATATATATGTCAATATCATATCATTTTATCATCTTTTGAATTACTGTCTACATGTTTCATCTAAGAGTTATAAAATTAAATGTTTCTCCATTAATTCATGCGAATATAAAATAGTCTTGGAATTTCATATGTACATACAAACAAATAAAATAAAAATCTGCATGAAATATAATATAATAGATACTTTAATGATCAATGAATGTATCTAAAATTATATTAGTAGAGTGAATCATATTTATCTTCTTTTTTAACACTTAAACAGTAAATTTCATTGAATAAAAACATTGTGTAGGTCACACTACATAATTATTAAATATATACAAAGATAACATGATTTAAATATGAAAAAATTATAATCATCCAATATGTAAAATATTAATAGAATACAGGAAAACAAATGTAATCAATATCCATCTTCACTATTAGATTCAATTATTTAAATACTTAGAACTCTTATGGGAAAATATATATTCATACAAACACTATATCATCTATTATCCTTTTAAAAATTACTCTTATTCAACTACATTAGTTATTATTTTCTTCAAATATATTTTATTATAGACCCTATTGTAGAATAAAACCACTTCTCTATGTTTGAAATTCAAAAATTAAATTAAAAAAACATCTATCATAACATCCAATCCGACACTTGATTCAATGAAATTATTAAAAATTTATTGATACTCAATACACTATGGATATATTTACAATATGTCTTATCTCTAACATTGTTATCCCTTGTGGAAAACGATGATATACATTACACGAAAAAACTAAAATCTAAATCCATGGGTGACCAATATATTTTAAGATAAACCATTACCATTTTGCTTAAATATCACCATAATTATTCAATATTTTTATTCCAATTAAAAAACAATCATGCATATAAATTTTATATGGAATTTTATGTCACATTTTTTCATTCTCAATGTAAATTATAATCAATATTTTATGTTTTAAATCCATGAATTGATAATAGGAAGATCATATAATTGATAGATAAATTATTGTATAGTTATTTACCTATTTTTTTGTCATCCTGATACCATTATAATACAATTTGCACTACAATAATGAGAACCAATATTATGTCTTCCCATCAAACATGAACATTATCAACAGAAACTATGACATAATGAATAAAATTTCTTTTTTTCTTCATCTTTATATAATATAATATTTTTTATGATATTCACATTAAAACATGACTTATATTACCCCCATATTATTGAATCACATCACTAGTTATTTTTCTTTATAAAAACACCATGAAGGGTAATCTAATCCAATGTTTTTTATTATTATATATTCATTTTTTATTGAATAAAAACATAAAACATCACCCAAATCATCTTCCATCACTTCATCCATATCTTCATTGACATCCCAAAAACATTCATATCAACTACATCAACATGATTATCCTAATAATGAATATAATATTTACAATGACAAAAAATGTAACACCCCATTATTTGAAAAATCAAATAAATGTCATCAAAAAACTATTTCACCCCTGAGAATAAAATGAATCCTATTACAAAATAGTATTTTCAAATATAAAACATCTTTTTTTGTCTTAGTAGTTTCTATAGTTGTGTATAATTTCCATTATATGAAAAAACAACACCCTCAAAGATTCAAATTAATTATTACATGTTCACTGTTTTTATGAGTGGATATATAGAAATAATCAAGAATAATGGATAATATTCATACTATTTTCAAGAATAGTAAAACAATGACACTTAAAATCATTTATCAGACTTCTATTCACATACATTCTTTTAAAAATCATCACTTATCATAAAAATATTATTTTATATATAAAAATATAATTTATATAAAAAAATATGTATTTATGTTAGAATAATTTAAAGCTGATACAAAAAAAATACATTGAAATGAAACCATCACACAAACAAACACACAATAAATTTGTATACTAAACTCATGAAAATTAATTTTTTCATGACCAAACATTAATAAATGAAATCCATTATTCAAGAAAAATATATACCATTTGATTTAGGTATTTATCTTCATACACAAAAAACAACAATAATGTAATGAAAATTTGAGAAAATATGTGACCATTTTATGTTATAACCTCAAGAATGTTGAGGTTGAAATATAGTTATCATATCTAATTTCAGTATTGAAACCATAGGAAGTTATTTAGTAAATTCATCCTCTAATATATATTTTTACATAGAATATTCTGTGATTAGAAATACTAATTGAAATGTATATATTCTAATATCTTAAATGTTATCAATGTTAAAAGATAAATAATGTTGAAATATATTTAATAAATGTTATATGGATCTATAAGGACCCGGCCTTAAACCTTACATAATATTGAATTAAATGAATAATTTACATATAGGATATTTTCAGGATTAGAGTTTTAGAGAATTTGGACATAACTATTACATATCATAAGATTACAAAGTAGAAACTTCTACACAGTTTCCATTTTTTTCACAAAATAATAATTCTTGAAAAAAAGAGTCATGTCTAGTACAATGTTTAAGATATAATAACTTTCACTCGATCCCATCCTTAACCCTATTCATCTTTAAATCATGTGAAAAAATTTCAGAACATGGGATGAGTATAAAAGGCTCAGAAAGGGTTATAAAAAATGAATGAAAATATTTTTTCATAAATACATACAAAACATGAACTCTTTTACTTACCTCATGAAATCAGAATATTTTTGAAAGACGCATAGAAATCATTAATCATAAAGGTAACTTGTGGCATCTATATCATACCTTCATTATAGCTATCACAGCTACATAGGGAGTTACATTAGAATACCCATCACAGTATATTCCCTAAAATATCTTAGGATAAACATTCATGTTTACCTCCATCACGTTACCCAATTCATTGGAGAGCTATCTTTGGATCACCCGCCTTAGGTTTATCACGGAACCACCCGTATACCTAAATAATTCCCAAGAACTATAACATGATCATAACACATAAAATAAGAATAAAAGAAAGATAACATTTCCAAATTGCAATAATAAAATATCATTTCATGATATTGAAATAATAAATCCATTCTCAAAATAATTTTCAATACCAAAATACATAAAAAGAGTACATGTAATTTATTTTTCCTTTTAAAAACATATTGTATTGTTAAGGAATCCAATGATCAAATAATACTCGTGGCAGCGGAAATGTCGTTGCCACCAACTACGTAAAAAAATTCCTTTTTGTTTTTTAGTAAAACACTTTGTATAAAAATATTCCCTTTGATTAAATTTAAATCTCAAAGGGTTTTATACACAGTATAAAATAAAGTCATGTATAAAACTAAAAACTCCTCAATGAAAGGATATTGAGACGAAGTCCCTTACAAATATCATTTTATAAAGAAAATAGGTCAATTATGTGTATTTACTATAAGTACACATAAAAAATGTATAAATACAATATAGGATATCAAAAATTATTTCGCACATAGTCATATCATGACATAATCAATAAGTAGAAAATTAACCCAAAGAACGGAAATTGGGTTAAGAAGTACTCTTACCTTGTGTCCGACGTGACTCAATCTTTTTTTAACCTCCCAAATAATAAACTCAAGTAAATTTATTCTTGATTAAAAACATTTTTCAGGTTTATTATTCCTTTTATATCAATTATTTCCATGTTATAATCATTATGTAACCATTTAAGTTAATAACATTCGTTTTGTTGATAATTGGTACTTGAGTCAAAAATGGACTTCTTATAATTACATGTTGTTAATGTGGTTAAAGGTTCATTATATCTAGAATGATATTAATGATTTTTATATCATATATATCATATATTTCCATCATATACATGTATTTATAATAGTATATAACATATAGAGGTATGAAATTAAATGCACCGTTCTTGGAGACGGTAAGCCGTACGTACGCATTAACGCTACTTTCATTTCTATTTCTTATTTTAATGGAATTTAAACATAATTATACATAGGTATATTACAATTAATGTATAATATCATATATAATATCATTAACTCCATCCCTTATACATCCATCATAAGTAATTAACGTGTCACATCACTTTGAGGTGGCGGTAGTTCACACTTCCTCAAATGAGATAATCCTATTTACCCACTATGGAAACCATAAAGTTATGACATAAATGGAAATTACAGAAGCATAAATATAACATAAATATAATATATATCATATATAAATACAGTACCATAATAATGACCACCTTGAGAGGCGATAGGAGAAAATAGAACAATCATTGTTTCGTGAGGCGTTAGTTAGCCATCCACAGAAACATTATATTCTTCATCCATTAGATGTATGTGTGTGTAAGTGTAGTTTGAATCCTTTTCATAAAAACATACTAGTATATTTAGGATACTATTGTTGTTATAGAAGAAAGTATTAAAAAGATTTTAGGTGTTGGAGAAGTAGAATAAAAGAAAATAATTTAAGAGAAACTATTACCTTTAATTTGGGTAACTCCCTTTGGATTAAACCAAAGGACTTTTGAAGTGCCTTATGCCTAAGGTAAGGCTTCTAGGGTCAGTAGAGGGATGTATGGAGATTAATTGGGAAGATTTAGGGTGAGACAAAATGGCTTGAGAGGTGTGATGAATTGGTTAGATGTGGCCTCATTTTATAAGGGGGAGGAGGGGCTCTTTTGGAAAGTGTGAAAATATTATTTTATTATAAACTTATCTTCAGTTTCAAATAGTCCAAAAAAACAATAAAGATGACGATAAGATGACTCATGGTCGAAATAAAATCATCCAGTCAGAATTGAACATGTTTTGGATAATATTTTAATCATTATAATCTTATTTAATTAAATCATTTATTAATGAGGTAAATACTGCATCATTATTGTGTCATTAATAATTTAATTAATTTGAGGTCTAAGAATTATTAAAAAATACCATCTTGTAGGAACTCGTTTTATATTTCCAATGATTATTTATAGTCTAAAATATGACTTCTATAATACCATATAATAATGAATTACAAAAAGATATTTGTTAATGTCATTTTTTTCTTTACATTAAATTAATTTATCAAAATTCTCATTATCACTCCCATGTGGCTCAAAGGTGTCCCAAAATCGACCCATAGATTCTCATGGTAGTTAATGAATCAAAAAATAAGGTTCGAAAAAGTTTTAAGCTCATTTTTTATTATTATAAAATTCATTTTACCTTTATTTAACTTATTTAACTTTAACTGTGGTAAATAAAAGTCAAACGTTACTATTCACTAAAAATTATTTTCATCTTAATGAACCACATTTTAATTCTTCATAACAACCATGAATGTAGGATTATTGAAATTAAATTCACAAAAGTGGTAAAATTTCATTTAAATGAAAAAGACAGTTTTTTTAACTACCACTATATGGTTTCACTATTCATAAAAAATAGATGTTTTTCAGAAAAATACCAAAAAATCAGCCTTTGCTATATTTGATATTCGGAATTCAAAAATGATGTCTATATTTTCTAATTCAAAACATATAACTAGCATTAATTAATTTTGAAATTTATTCTCATCATCAAAACAAATAGAGTGTTTTTAAGAAACAATAACTATCAAAAGATTGATACTTGTTTATGTCCACTCTCCGGGTGAAATTAGTTCCAATGAACAAAATTGGATTAAATGGTAAAAATATATTCTAATTTCAATTTAAAACCAATTAAAAAGATAATCTAACCATATAAATAAACTAGATTTAATGGCACTTTTGAATTAAAATACTATATTTTTAACTATTCAATAAAAAATGAACTTTATCGGAAAAATACAAATAATTTACCCAAAGTAAAATTTGATGTCCCAAATCTAAATAAGAATTTTAATTGGTAAAATATAACATATAAATATGAACAAAACTTGATTTAATGGGGGTTTTCTATTAAAAGGTGGTCAATCATCCTTTTAATGTAAGTTATGCTTAAAATTAGATTCATTAACATTTGACGCCTCAAACATTTGTTGGATAAATGGAAATACATTTAACAAACATGTATAATAATATTTTAGTTAGTTTTGTTCATTATCTACCATACAATGTCTAGGAGTTAACTAATATTTAAAATAATAATATTATATTATTAGTGTGCAACATACGATTTCAAAAAAATCTTGTTGCTTCATATCAGGTACGCTATCGAACATAGAAACACTTTTAATGTGAAATTAATATTTAATTCACAATTATTAATATATATAAAAATATATTATTTTTCATTTACATGGGATGTTACATCCTTCCCCTTTTTAGAAATTGAATCCTCATAATTTTTATTCACTTATCAAAATAAGTGGGGGCACTTATCCCTCATAGAATTTTCAGATTCCAACATTTCCTCTTCAACTATATGGTTTTCCCAAAAAACCTTTACCTGGTGAAATACCTTATTCCACGACACTTTCTCTCTATGGTCAACAATCTAAACTGGTTGTTCTTCACAAGAGATATTCTCTTCCAACTGAACTACCACTTGTCTCAAAACATGAAATGGATCTAGCATATACTTTTTCAACATCGAAACATGAAAAAAAATTTGTACCTGGGATAAACATGGAGGTAAAGCCACTCTATACGCAATTGATCCAAATATCTCTAGAATTTCATAAGGTCCAATGATCCTCAGACTCAACTTTCCCTTCTTACCAAAATGCATCAAACATTTCCATGGAGAAACATTGAGAAAGAAATGATCACCTACCTCAATGTAATTATCCTTCCTCCGGTTATCTACATAACTTATCTTTCTCTTCTAATCTTTTCTCATGTGATCCTGAATCAACTAAACATTCTCTGCCATATCTTCTACCAATTCTCATCCCATTAGCTTCCTTTCACCTACTTCATCCCAGAATGATGGAGTCTGACAATGATTTCCATAAAATGCCTCAAATGGAGCCATCTTTATACTGGAATGAAAGTGGTTATTATAAGAAAATTCAACCAAAGAAAGATATTGGTCCCAACATCCCTGGTAATCCATCGACCAAGCACGTAACATACCCTCGAAGGTCTGAATTGTTCATTCTGACTGCCCATCTGATTGGGGATAAAAAGATGTACTAAAATTTAATTCAGTACCCAATGACTTTTGAAGGCCGTTCCAAAAGTTAGAAGTGAACCTGGGATCACGATAAGATACAATGGAGAGAGTAACTCCATGAAAACTAACTATCTATTTAACATTCAACCGAGTAAGTTGATCTAAAGACAAAGTATCTCGAATAAGAAGGAAATGAGCAGACTTAGTCAATCAATCAACTCTAACCAAGATTGTATTATTACCTCGAGATGTCTTCGATAATCCCACAACAAAGTCTATGGATATATTTTTCCATTTCCACTCTGGCACAAGTATAGACTGAAGCATTATTTTCTATAGCTGCAGTTATGCTTTAACATGTTGAAAAGTAAAACACAACACAGTAAAATCAGCAATATCACTTTTCATTTCATCTCACTAGTAATACTCACGGAGATCTCTGTACATCTAAGTACTGCCAGGATGAACTGAAAACGGAGAACTATGAGCTTCACATAATAACTCATTTTTGAGCTTTGAATCACAAGGTACACATAATCTCTCCCCAATCCTCAAAAAACAATTCTTATCAAGATTAAAATCATGAAACATGCACTTCTGAACCAACTCTACCTTTTTCTGCAACTCACTATCTTATTTCTGTGCTTTCTTCATTCTATCTAATAGAGATTATTTCACTGACACCTGATACAAAATAGAATAATTTCATTTACCAACAACTTCTATGCCAAAATTCATCAAATAAAAAACCAAATGATCTCCTTCCAAAAGTAACATGGTTAATAAAGTATTAATTTTTTGAATCAAAGCATCTGCCACTTTATTTGATTTTCCCAGATGGGAATGGATTGTGAAATCATAATCCGGGATTAATTACAACCACCTCCTCTGTCTCATGTTCAATTATTTTTGAGTAAATATATACTTTAAACTTTTGTGGTCAGTATATATTTCACACTTTACTCCATACAAATTATGACTCCATGTTTTTAAAGCGAAAACAATAGTAGCTAATTCCCCATCATGTATAGGGTAATTTAACTCGTGAGGTTTCAACTGACATGAAGAATAAGAAATTACCTGATCATTCTGCATTAGGACACAACCCAATCCTTTCAATGAAGAATCACTATAGATAACAAACTCACCATTTCAGGATGGTAGTGCCAAAACTGAAGCATTCACCAATCTTCTTTTCAATTCCTAAAAATAATCATAACATTATTTTTTCCAGATGAACATAACACCTTTTCGAGTTAACTTAGTAATTGGACTAGATAGCCGTTCAAAATATTCAACAAACCTCCTGTAATAACCTGCCAAACCAAGAAAACTACGAATCTCTGTTATATTTGTGGGTCTTGGCCATTTGTCAATGAATTTGGTTTTATCAGGATCAACATTTATTCCTTTTTTTTGGAACAATGTGACCAAGGAACAAAACAATTAGTACCCAAAACTCACACATGTTGAATTTTCCATAAAGTCTCTTTTCTTTAAAGGTTTTCAATACAACCCTTAAATTAATTTCATGCTCCTATTTACTTTTATAATACACCAAAAATGTCGTCAATAAAATAACCACCATTAATCACCTGATTCAACTGATCCATCACTGCAGTAAACTATTTAGTTCAGATTTTGACCATCTCTGGATGCTGATTTGGAAGGTTATTTCCCTTTGTATGACTTCTTGTCACAACTGCCCTATTTAATCTACGAAAAACCATTCCATACATAGAAATATCTTAGGTGAAGCAACATATTAATCTGTAAATTCAATATGATTTCAATATTAACATAAATTACATTATGGATATTAATTTAACAATACTCTAACTCCGAGAGTTATCTAAACAGACCTATGATACCAACTATAAGGACCCAACCGTAAACCTTACATAATATTGATGAATTGAATAATTTACATTGAGGATCTTTTCAGGTTTAGAGTTTTAGAGAATTAGGACATAACTATTACATCTCAAAAGATTTAAAAGTAAACACTTCGACACAGTTTCCATTTTTTTCACAAAATAATAACTCTTGAAAAAAAATTTCATGTCTATTTAAATGTTTACGATATCATGACTTTTCCTTGATACCATCCTTGACCCTATTCATCTTTATGTCCTGTGATAACATATCAAAACATGGGATGATCATAAAAGGCTCAGTAAAGGTTATAAATAATGAATGAAAATATTTTTTCATAAATACATACAAAACATGAACTCTTTTACATACCTATGGAAATCATAATATTTATGAAGGACGTATAGAAATCATAAATCAAAAAGGTAACTTGTGAAATCAATATTATACATACATAATAGCTACCACAGCTACATTGGGAGTTACATTGGAAAACCCATCACCGTATATTCCCTAAAATCTCTTAGGAGAAACATTCACGTTTACCTCCATCATGTTACCCAATGCATTGGAGAGCTATCTCGGGCTCACCCGCCTTAGGATTATCACGAAACCACCCGTATACATAAATAATGCCCAAGAACCATAAAATGATCATAACACATAACATTTTTTTTGAAATAGAGGTACTATTAATGATGAAGATCTGCAACCGTATATAAGTAGAACCATGAAGGGAAATTGTCAGGGCAAAGCTGGATGACATCGAAGGGGCCTGAGGCTGCAAGCTGGTGGGCTGCATTCTTTCCTTCCCTTTTGGAAAAGGATAAGGTGTAGCAACAAAAGCCTTGGAAAAGTGTGTGGATTCTCTTGATGATGAGGCCAAAAAGCTTGAGTCTGGTGTCATGGTGGTTAATAACATTGATAACAGTATGGAAGTCAGACTAAATGATGATATCAACTTATCCAGGTTCCAAAGCGAGCGTCATACCTCCAAGGATAACATAGGCTTCTACTACTACAGGTTCCCATAGGGCATGATGTAATTCATTTTTTGCTGCAATGATCTACCCCAGATGATTTTGATCCAGAAGTCCGAGTGCAACTGGACCATATTTGGGGAGAGAAGCGTCCACGTTATGCTTTATCCTCCCTTCCATTGGGGAGGGGTCTAGTAAGGGGGACTAGAGGGGGTAACACCCAGCATACAGTGTCCTTTGTGGTACTTCCATCCCTCCATCCATGAACTTGCTCATTCAATCCAGAAGTCAGGGGTTTTATGTACGTGGTGGAAAACTGAATCGTTGCACCGAACCCAAATGATCCAAGCTAGGGTGAAAATAAAACTAGTAGTAGATGATGAAAGAGAGGAGAACCAATGCATCAGAAGACCGGGGAGGTCAGATGCGTTGTCCAGGGAGGCCTCCAAAGCCGGCCCCCATTTATTCCAGATTTTCTTAGCTCCCGGGCAGTTGATGATGGTGTGCTAAGGAGTTTCTAGGATATTCGGGCAGAAAGAGCAGGACTCGGCACTGGCCATATGATAGAAGGTGAGAAGGCTCGTTTTAGGGAGGGTTCCTGTGCATACCTGCCACCAGAAATGGCGGCTTTTTGGGGGACATTGAGCTTCCAAACGGCATTCTTTGGTCCCTCTTCACAGTCAAGAGATTGGATGTGAGAGATAGTCTATACCCAGATCTCACAGTGTAATCGCTTGAGGAATCGTTGGTCCAGAATAGATAGTCGGGGCCTTCATCAAGGACCCCGGGGATACTAAGGATAATTCATTGGTCTCTTTTATTAAACTAATCTTAGATCTTTTCTACACACCAGCCTCGTTGTGAACGCGTACGTAAAAAAACATTCGTTTTTTTCGTTTAGTAAAATGCTTCATATAAAATGACTACATTTTACTAAAATTAAAAGTAAAAGGCTTTTATACATCATATAAAATAATGTCATCTATAAAAAAAATTCCTAAATGAAAGGAGATTGAGACCAAGTCCCTTTTGAAGATCATTTTGTAAATAAAATAGTTCAGTTAAGTGTATTGACTATAAGTACACATAAAAAATGTATAAATACAACATAGGATATCAAAAATCATTTCACACATAGTCATATCATAACATAATCAATATGTAGAAAATTTTCCCAAAGAACGCAAATTGGGTTAAGAAGATCCCTTACCTTATGTCCGACTTGACTCGATCATTCTTTAATCCCCTGAATAGTAAACTAAATTAAATTTATACTTTATTAAAATCATTTTTCATGTTTATTATTCCTTTTATATGAATTATTACCATGTTATAAACATTATGTTACCATTTGAGTTAATAACGTTTGTTTTGTCGATATTTGGTACTTGAGTCAAAAATGGACTTCTTATAATTTCATGTTGTTTATGCTGTTAAAGGTTCATTATATCCAGAATGATATTTATGATTGATATATCATATATATCATATATATCCAGAATATACATGTATTTATAATAGTATATAACATATGGAGGTATGAAATGAAATGCACCGTTCATGGAGACGGTAAGCCGTATGTACGCATGAACACAACTTTCATTTAAATTACTTATTTTAATGGAATTTAAAAATAATTATACATAGGTATATTATAATTACAGTATAATATCTTATATAATATCATTAACTAAATATTTTATACATCTCACATAAGGCATTAACATGTCACATCACTTTGAGGGGGCGGTTGTCTGCACTTCCTCAAATAAATTTATCGTATTCACCCACTATGGAAACCATAAAAGAGTGCTATAAATAAAAATTACAGAAGAATAAAGAAAACATAAACATAATATATATCATATATAAATACAGTGCCATCATAATGTCCACCATGAGAGGCGGTAGCAGAAAATCAAACAATCATAGTTTCGTGAGGCGTTAGTTAGCCATCCACACAAACATTATGTAATTCATCTATTAGATGGAGTTATGTGTAAGTTTAGTTCTAATCCTTCTCATAAAAACATCCTAGTATATTTAGGATACTGGTTTTGTTATAAAATAAATGATTAAAAAGTGTTTAGGGGATCGAGAAGTAAAATAAAATAAAATAATTTAAGAGAAACTTTTACATTTAATTTGGGTAACTCCCTTTGGTTTGAACCAAAGGACTTCTTGAAGTGTTCTCTACCAAAGGTAAGGCTACTAGGGGGAGGAGAGGGATGTAGGGAGATTATTTGGGTAGAGTGGTGATGAGACAAATTTATTGAGAGGTGTGAGGAATTGGTTAGAAGTGGTCTCCTTTTATAAGGGGGAGGAGGGGCTCTTTTGGAAAGTGTGAAAATATTATTTTATTATAAACTTATCATTGTTTTCAAAAGGTCCAAAAATCATTACAGATGTTCATAAGATTACTCATGGTGTAAATAAAATCGTCCAATCAAAATTGAACTTGTTTTGTGTAATATTGTAATAATTGTAATCTTATTTATTTAAATCATGTATTAATGAGGTAAATGATGCATCATTATTGTGTCATAAAAAATTTAATTTATATGAAGTCTAAAAATTATAAAACAAATACCATCATGTATTAAATATTTTTATCTTTTCAATGAATATTTATTGTAGAATATATGGCTTATATAACACCAAATAAAAATTAATTACTAACAGATTTTTGTTAATGTCATTTTTGTCATTACATTAAATTAATTAATCTAAATTGTCATTATCACTCCCATGTGTCTCAATGGGGTCCCAAAATCAACCCAAATATGACCAAGGTCGTTAATGACTCAACCAATAATGTTTGGACAAGTGTTATGATAATTTTAAATTATTATAATATTTTTTTACCTTGAAGTATCCTATTTACCTTTAACTGCGGTAAATAGAAGTCAAAAATTACTAATCACCCAAAATTATTAGCATCTTAATGAACCAAATTTTACTTCATGATAACAACCATATATGTCGGATTTTTAAATTCAATTCACATAACTGGTAAAATTTCATTTAAATGAAAAAAGTCAGTTTTTTTAACAACCACTAAGTGGTTTCACCATCCATTAAAAATTGATGTTTTCGTAAAAATACCAAAAAGTCAGCCTATAATATATTTGATATTTTGAATTAAAAAATGAGGTATATTTTTCCAAATTCAAAACATAGAAGTGGGATTAATTAATTTTAAAATTAATTCCCGTTTATAAAACAAATAGTGTGTTTTTAAGAAACAATAACTATCAAAAGATTGATACTTGTTTATGTCCACTCTCAATGTGAAATTAGTTCCAATGATCAACATTGGATTAATTATTAAAAATATATTATAATTACACTTTAAGCCCAATTAAAAACAAAATCTATAAATATAAAAAAATTAGATTAAAAGGCACTTTTGAATTAAAATACAATATTTTTCACTATTCATTAAAAAAGGAACTTTATCGAAAAAATAAAAAACAATCACCAAAAGTAATATTTGATGTCCCAAATATAAATAAGAATTTTATTTAGTCAAATAGAACATATAACGATGAACAAAACTTGATTAAATAACGGTTCTCCATTAAAAGGCGGTAAATTGGCCTTTTAATGTAAATTATGCTTAAATTTAGATTCATTCACATTTTAAAACTCTAAATTTTATTGGTTAAATGTAAATACATTTAACAAAAATGTATACTCATATTGTAGTTAGTTTTTTTCATTCCCACCAATACAATAGCTAGGAGTTAACTACCATTTAAAATAATAATATTATATTATTAGCGTGCAATGTAAGATTTCAAAGAAACCCGTTTATGTGTATCGGGTATGCTATCGAACATAGAAACCATTTTCAAGTAAAATTAATATTTAATTCACAAATATTAATAAATATAAAAATATCTTATTCTTCATTTACTTGGGATGCTACAGGATCATTATCATCACACCCTGCAAACATGGTCAAATTATTTTACATAATATGCTCTATAGGTCATTCCCTCATCCAATAAATATGGAGTAATTTCTAATGTTTCAGAAATATATTCCCCATAATTAATCACTCATATTTTTTTAATTTGTTTTACCATGATATCGTGAATTTTCCATTGAAAATTTCTCCACCAGTGATCATATAAACCCTAAGTAATATCATGAAAACATCCTATGGCATGCGCCCCGAATTCTTTTGATCAAAGCCCCATCATTTGATATCCACCCAAAAACTAATTATAATATAAAGTATATAAACCTGAGATAAATCCACTATGAAATAATGTATTAACTAAATAGTAATAAAAATACCATGTTATTCACTATGGGATATCCTATAAACATAATATGACAAAATATAATTTTTCCCTAATTCATCCATGTTCTAGTGGAATTATCTTGATACACTAATTTTTTCCAAATGAAATAGGAAATAAAAGAGGATGATAGATAAGATTAATGGGGTAATAACTCACATTTAATCACTATGTGAACAATATAAGTATTACTCCTCACTATAGAGAAATCGATGGGGGAAAGATAGGGGAGAATCCAGCCAAAATGGATCCCTTTGATTCCATAAATTCCAAATAAACATTGGGAATGGGCCTATAATTGATTTCTCTACCTTATAATTATTAAATACAAAATACATTCAAATAGAGTGATACGAGAAATTGTACTGTGATTCCTCACACTTGGGTCTAGAAATGATGTAACTCAAGGTTCCAGGTCATAATGAATCCCATTGTCATCTATATTCAGCATGAAACATCCCTCCAGGATTCCACAATTTACAAATATCCAACTAGTCATGCCATGAAACACACATAATTTTTAGAATAAAAAATTAAAGTCCCTGAACTCATGGGTGTGGCCTCCATGGTCACAATGTCAAATTAATCACTTATATAGGAATTCACAACATGGAATTCATGGACATATAATCCTTACAAGAGCAAAAAATTTGTTTTGATAATACACTAACCAATTATAATACACAAAAAACATCGAAATATGATTTTAAACCCACCATATTTCCCATAGGACAATCTTTATGAGACCACGATTTCAATGTCCTCATATGGTTATCCTTAGTGTGAAACCACAATCACCCAAAATACACAATATTATAAACCCCACTAGTCATGGAATTAATTAATCCCTACTTGTCATATTTCATTCATATCCATGATGTGATCCCAAAATAATAAATTCATCACAAAAATGGACATTACCTTCGTTGGTTTTATGAGTTGCCTACAACAATATTCAGAAAATGGGTCACCTTAACCACCATCCTCATTCAACCAATGACCTAAAAAAATACTGAGCCTATAATCATATCCATAAATGTCACCATAATATATTTTAATCCTATGAATTATGATCATAATTTGGATAATAGTAATTATCACCAATTTGATGATAAAAAATGAAATGTCCACTAAATATCATAATCAATAATGATGAGGGTAATTATACTAGAATAAATAAATAAACAATAACAAATAAATTCATTTAATAGTTGGTAATCATCCCATAAAACTTCTTCAAGAACATATTCTTTTTTGATTTAGTGGTTTTAAAATAATTTATTAAGATAAAAAAAATTAAATTGTACGCTTTATTAATATCTCTATTTAAATAATGATATCATAAAAAAATTATCTTATATAAACAAGCATATTATTATAATCAGATATATTATTAACAGAACTATTTATATAACTACTGTTATTATATTTTTTAGAGACGAATATAAATTGAAAACCATAATCTACTAATATATGTTTAATCCAAAAACTATTTTCCTAAGTACTACCTATAATTTTACATTCAACATTAGTAGTAGATAAAGATATATTATTCTATATTTTAATACCCCATAAATATAGAAACATTCCCAAAAATTAAATGAACAATAGTATTAATTTATGTATAATATTTTTCATTTGTATCAAATGTCATAATTTTTAATGAACTCAAATAAATGATATTTAAAATAAAATAACAGAAAATATAAATAACACTTTAGTTGGTCAATAACCAATTTCACAACACCAATGTAATAAATTTTTACATTTTCATTAAATATAGTATATATGAAAATAAAAGTAGAAATATTATGGTAAATATTTCTATATCATAGAATGTATTATACAATACCACAATAAAATGATTTGATTAATACATTAATGAGATTTTATGTTACGTTTTCAGATGGAATCATATGAGTTTCACTACTCTTAAAAACATTCATTTTAAAAAAATTTAAAACTAAATTAATATATTTTCCATTTTTAAGAAGATTCATATTATAATTTAGAGAAATTTAATTCCAAATAATAACTATTATTTTCTCATTACTATTATTTCAAAATAATATTATATAAAATAAAAAATATGTTATATCATGGGGATTTTATAAAACCAAAAAAATATATTCATCATATATTTAAAAAATTAAGAAATATTTTATTGAAATAGTTTAATGTATTGATTTTGATCATATTTACCACTTATAATATAATTTCTTTAAATAAAATATATTATCTTTGACTAAAAATCCTTGGGATTTATCGTCAAATTATATTTTGATTATAAATTTTCAAAATGGAAAATTGAATAAATAAATTTTTAAAACAAAGGGGTTTCACAAAAAAATAATTTCTAATTAAACCATAAAATATGTAAATATTCATATAAGTTTTATATATCATGAATTATATAAATTTTATACAGTAATTTGTGATTTTAATGGATTCAACTGTAGTAATTAATGTAATTGTTTACTAATTAAAAATGCCTTACACATTATTTTACCCTTTTAAACAAATTTATTGTTATTTTTTAATGATTCTAAAAACCCTAAACCTATTTATTTAGAACACACATTATATTAATCGATATATTTCCTTCATGTATATCTCTAAATTTCAACACATTTCTTTATTTTAACAGATTCATCTCATCATTCATTGAAATCACTGAATTTTTAGTAGTAATATCATTAATATTATTATTTGGTACAATATATGAAAATAATGTTTAACGTTCAACATTTATTTTCAAAGATGCTCAATTTTGTATCCAAATTCAAATATATCCATATATTGTATCTACTGTCTGGTTATTTATTTTCCAATATGTTTTATATAATAAATTACATGGAATCTCTATGAAAATGTCTCTGTTAAGAGTGTCTTGAAGGATAATAAAATATGTTATTATGGAAATAAAAATTATTGTAATATCTTTAATAGGTTATAATGATATCAAAATATAGTTATTAAATAGAGTCCAATATATTGCCGTGAATATAGCAATAATTTTAGTTTCAATAATTAAATTTTACCAATGAAATGTCTCAAAATTACTATACTTATCCACAAAAAATTATAACATTGAAAATACATAAATCACAGATGATAATGAATAACAATGTAGGACTTAAATATATTACCCGTAATTAGGTTATATGACTTATATTTTGATATGGAACCTAATGTGTAACCATTCAATGTAATAGTGCATCAAATAATTATATATCATTTACATTACGACTTATAAATTAAAAAATAATATTTTATAACTAATTCTAAAATACATATGTATCCGAGAAAAATAAAACCTGAGTTTTTTTAAATATTACACTACATTAACCATTATTATATGCCTCTTATCCATGGTTCAAACATTTTGATTATTTTGATTTTTTAAAAAATAAAAAATATCGATCAAGGATTATTGAAACACAACATCTACTTTCCACATCTATGTACTGTTAAAATAATAATTATGATTCATAAGATTAAAAAATAAATTTATTTTTAATAAGTAAATACAATATAATTAATATAGGTAATTAATTGTGTCGATTCTTCAATGTATGTATAATAAAAGAATTAATTTTTTTAAACTTTTACACCATCATGAGTCATTGTATTATTGATTAGAAAGATCACCTAAACATAATGGTTAATCTTTTTGAATTTTTTAGTATTCTAGGTACTATGTTAGAATAATTTATAAACATTTCACATGTTTATTTATAATAACAAAATACTATGTAATTTATAACTAAGAAACACACAAGGCACATTTCATGTGGTCTATAGAAATGTGAAATAGGTCCTTACCATATAATCTTAATATATAGGTTTAGTATAACACTAATATGATTTATAAATTAACAATAAACACATATTTTATCACTTAAATCTAAATCAATTTTTTATTAATGAGGATTGTTTTCCCCTTGTACATGTTTTTTAATAGTAAATCAATATTGTTTACTTTTTTAGGTAACCAAAATCAAAATAATGTAAAGAAATACACATTTATGGAGAGACTATTCTAAACCAAATCTACAAAAATTTTATGTATATAACATTAGTATGGTGTTTCTTCCATCACCATTAACTATATAGAATTCCCCCTTTAATGTATTTAAAATAAAATATTTTTCTCCAAAATGATTACTATGCCATTGAAATATGGATTTAATGAACATAACACCATCATCATATATTCAATAGGTTGTCAAAATTTAGTATATTCCTTATCATGTGGATTTAAGTAATACATTACCATCAATATACATTCAATGTGATGTTAAACTATACAGTATGTCTTTTGAGATGGTTTTTAACTATATAGATAATTTAACAGGGATAGGTATAATATATTTCTCACATAGATATAAAAATATTATGTTGCCTCTTATATATTGGATAAGAATATTTGAATTATTTCTCACTTATGAGTTGAATGAAATTTTCAACTAAGTTGAATATTTAAGATACCCCATCAAGCTATATGGGTTATAAATTCATAAATATAATACATAAATATATATATGATAATGTGAAATATTAATATTATCATAAAAAGATCCATTCATGAATAATCCAGAAAACAAAATCAATTTTCATATATCCATATCTTTAATAGGTGGATCAAAAATTTAATATAAAAATTCATCACCATCCTATATAACACTAAAATGCTAATAAAACCTCATCTTAGGGTGATTCTATATAATCAACATTTCCTTATGCTTGTTGGCGATGAGAAAATTGTGGAATCCAATAGTGATGAGATAAGGGACTAGGATTAATGTATATAATGATTTTTGAAACATTTATTAGTGTTGCATAAAAGTCATGTATAATATCGATGTTCTAGTTCACTAGGATTAGTGTATGTGAAAAGGATATACCCATTTATAGGTTCTCCCAAAATGATGTCTCTTCACCTCCTTTAATTATTTTAAACTCTAGGGAATGTGTGAATTTATTTTTACAGATTAAATCTATAGAAAAATATATATTTTAGATTCTTCTATATAATAAACATTTAACAAATTCTACTGGTTATTATAAAATGGAATATACTTATGTTGTAAATGTTTTAGAAACATATTATTATTTGTGTTGAGTTTAAACCCCAATTAATATGTTATCCTAAATGTATAAATAATTTCATTCATATATTACAATAAACTCTAGAGCATACCATCAATTATTTTTATCATGATTTAACATAAGGCTGACCTCAACAAATTCCCTCTAAAATTATACTTTTATTTGACATTCATATCGTCATAAATATATATAAACTATAAAATAAGACTTAATATTTTATTTCAGGATTTTAAATATAATTTATTATGTAATACTTTATTTTATATATTTTATAAATGCTAAAACAGTTATGTATTTTTTATTATATTTAATATATAGCATAACGTCAAAAACTAGGTAAGAATCTTCAGAAATAATTCTAAATATATGACATTTTTAGAGATATTTAAAATATAAATTTTTTTTATGTTGATCTAAATTATAGAGTAAACTACCCATATATATGTGATGTGAAGAAACTGAATTTTTCTCCCTAAATAGTAAAAATATAATTTTATTAAATTTATATTCTGTGTATACAACAAGGTTGATAGACTGAATGTATTCACATAACTATGGAGAGAAGTTATATAATATAAGACAATATTCAAGGGTCAATTCTTTATAAATTTCTATTATTCATCTTAAAACTATTTTAGTGTTCACAGATTGAATATAAAACCCTCAATAAAAATATTCAATATTCAAATCACATGGTTTTGACATTTATATTCATATTATATTTTAATAATCATTCAAAAATAAGCAAACATGGGTGGAATGTAAAGGAAAATCATATAATAGTCAATGGTTAATTGGTGAAAAATTCTTTACACATGAAAATATTCTAGTTTATTATGAATATTAATTATTAAAAATATGAGGATATGATAATTATTTCTCATATTAACATTTTTCTAAATCCCCTCCTCTCATAATAATGATTATGCATAGTAATTTCCTTTTATTAAGGTTAGATTCACTAAGAAAAAATTAAAATTTATTTTGGTCCTAAAAAAGATAATGTATAAAATCCCTATCAACGTACTCATCATACCGATGAATAGATAATTCTAGGATTATCACTCACTTGTAAGAGCATTTACCAAGAAAGAATAAAAAAACAGGTTTTCTTTCCCTCTCAATATACCATCCAGAGATATGTAAAAAGTTAAATATAAAATTATATTTTAAATATATCCTAGTTTAATCCCAATTATTCATTGGGTTAATCATACCAAATACATATATTAATAGATTCCAAAACACTCTATGAAAATGAGACTTCATAGAGACTGTAATATCACATTATTATCCATTATTATCCATCCATTATGAGATGAAGTCCAATATCATGTCACCATGAAACCATTTCCTTGAATATATAATTTTAAATGTTACACAATTTATATGATGTATATGAATCTATTAACGATCGTATTGACCTTAATGGAAAGTTGAATTACACCCATTAGCCCTACAATGATTTTAAAACGGCTACCAGTCTTATCAAAAGATGAAAATTTTCTTATTATAATTTCATGTTATATATTAGACACACCACATCAATTATTATCATTTATCCAATTTCAGGGTATTATTAATATTTCTTATTATAAAATTCCCCATAAACATCATTTTAATTCAAAATATGACTTTATAGAAATTATTTTCTATAAAAAATTTAGAAAATTTATTTGTAAAGAACCTGAAATTTCAATTAAAATTTTTTCATAAATACTTTTTAATTTTACCAGTATGTGGATTCTGACGGCACTTGATTCCGAGACCCGGTGTGGCCAAAATCAATTTCCGAAGTTTATCTCTAGTACGTTCAGTAAATGAACGAGCATGTTTTTCAATCATTTGAACCGGAACCCAGAATTGAAATTAGAGGGTACTGATGAACTCGCAACGCCGGTAATTGCTTAAGGGGACCATTACCATAGTTGAGTTTTTGCTGGAGAAGAATTCAATTTTTGGGGATTAATTAAAAAGTAATTAAAATTGTTGGAATAATGATATTTTATATCTAAGGAGGTTAACTCCTCCCATTGGAAGTTATTGGTGGGGCCCACACCCACCCAACATCCCATGTGTTGATATATGAGATGTGGGGCCTAAATGAGCCCCAAAATTTCATCTTTCCCCAATCTCCTTAACCCCACCATCTTTAATTTGTAAAATTTTCTTAAATATGAGACCTCTCACCTCCTCCACTCTCCCTCTATAACTATTGAAAAAACATTTAATTAATGAGGTGGTTTTAATGTTTTAATTTGAAATGGATTGTGTTAAATGAAATAATAAGGTAGCTTATTATATTATTTTGGGGGGAAAAGGCTTTGTTGTGTGGGAGATCTTGAGTTTTTGGGGATGAACACTAACCATCCGATGAAGAACAGTGACTTCTTCGACGAAGAATGCCGGTTCCACGAAGAGCGCTGGTTCCACGAAGAACGACGATGCTCCAACCATTCTCTTCTCCGCGATAAGTGATGAAACAGCGCTTCCTCCTTGGACGCACTCCAACATTGCCTAAAAATTCATTCCCCACGACGTCGTCTTCTGCGACGCCCGACGTGCGACATCATCTATCTAGGTAGGGGATTATGTTCAATTTTAATGGATTAAAATTGTGCCTTGGTTCGTCGTTGTATAACCGAGATTTTTCTCGGCCTATAGCTATCTCTTAAAATGGAGGGCACAGACCGAATGAACATGGCACAATGCCCCTCCGTTTGATCTTGTTTAATTATATGGAATCGATGATCGTAGGCAGAACGCGGAAGAGACCGGAGGCACAAGGGCCACCATCGCACACGCAATGAAAAATCTGTGGCAGAGGAAGAACAACATCTTTATGTCGTGTCGGGGACGTGGATCCGAGACCAGTGTAATCCGTTGTAGAGGAAGCCAGCGTCGTCGTGCCGGCTATGCAGCAGAAACTGTGGCCCTATTTGTGTGCCGCTTTGGCGGAAGGACCGACCTGCCCGTCGACAAGCTGGGCGAAGCATGTCTGCGGTGCCAGGAGGGCGCTGCGCCGAAACAGCCACGGCCCGCCGTGCGGGCCCCTTGCGCCAGAAGGCTGGAATTTTGGGATGGGAGGCGCCACTTGGCACCACCGGTTCGGAATGCCGAGGGCCCGCACACCACAGACCGCCAGGCCCTCGGGCCATGCCCAACGGCCGGCTGGCCGAGCCAGCAAGGCCGCGTGCCCTGCCGTGTCATGCTGAGTCGGGCCGCACCCTGCCGAGCTACTCTATTTCAGGCTGGGAGGCGCCCCTCTGGCCAATCCATCCGAATCACCGGTCCTGTCTGACCACTTTTCTTGGTCGGACCTGCCAAAAACGAGACGACCCAACCCGTCATCCCATCGGGCCTAACGGGCCGGGCCCTTTTTCACATAAATTTGAATTTCATAAATGTCGCTCTTCCGATCGATGCGCTATCTTTGGCACTAAGATACTTGCGATTAGGTGGTCCTTTTGTGTTACTCTTAGTGAGTTTTTAACGACTTTGAAAAATGTCCACGTTTAGAATGAGCATAATTCCAACCGGGCCATCGAAGCAGAAATGCTTACAACTTAAGGACTTGAAGTCTAATTAAAGTAAAGTATACTACGTTGGATTCCTCATGATGAGTTGGTTATTTTGGAATACTCCACATGAGGGTTGGATAAAGATGAGTTACGGTCTAGTTGGTTCGTACACGAAACCAACCAGTACCCTAGGACTAAAAGGCTAATAACATATAGACCGAGCGTCCGATTGACGCACCGTTTGTTGCGTTGAGACCCCTATGGTGAGGTGGTCAATTGTGATACTTCTACGCGAGACTCTTTGACACTTGGAAGTAACTATTAGTAGATCATCGAGCGGACCCTCCCAGAGATGAGCGTAAGGAGTGCGGAGACCTAGTAGCTGTAGACCTGACAACTACTTGACCGATTTGACTCGGAGTGATTTGATTAACCCAGTGGACGGAGATCCCGGTTTTTGGCGGTAGACCCACATCGGACAGAGTTCCTGGTAGTTGGTAGCATACCCGCTGTACTTGACATGAGGAGTACCTCGTTAGGCTATTAGGGGGAGTGTCAGGTATTTGGAGGCATACCCACAGTGGATGGAGCGCCCAATATTTGGCAGTAGACCTACGATACTCGATAGGAGTAGTACCTCAGCAGGATATGGATAGTGAGTAGCACCTCGAAGTGGTGACATGGCCACTGTACATAATAGTGGGAGAGTTCTCTAGCAGTTCTGGTTTCGATAATGAAAATCCTGGTTTGAGCTGTGTCAATGACCATTGTGTTTTCCTCGTGATTGGGATGAGATACATGATAACGTAGGTATATATATGAGAATATACCTAAGTAAATGTTATCAGTTGTGATATGTCTTTGTTTTTATCCTTATTTGATTTAGTTAGACCATGAGGGTCTTGGGGTCCCTACTGAGAATTGTTATACTCACCCCGGCACAGGCTATTCCTGCACTTGTTGTGTTTGATGCAGACGACGGACAGCGCTGGTAGAGGCCGAGTGTAAGAGGACTAGACAGTACCTGGAGGTGGACCTCACGACGAGTCAGTACCCGGAGGTGGACCACATGATGAGTTGGTACCCAGAGGAGGTTGATGGATGAGGGTGTTGAGGAGTCTATATGTACCTATCCTTCAGGTAGGATTTGTGGTGGATGATCCAGGAGCTTCTCATCACCATCTAGTTGTTTTGTCTCTTACCTTGTACATTACAGTTGGGCTTTTATTTTCGGCCCCTTTACTTTAAGCTCTACTTTTGTTTTCAGTTTTACATAGTGTATGCTTACCTTGTACACTTTTTGAATGTGTTTACGTTTTATAAATGCAATGCATTCCCAGTTATAGGAATTTATGCCATTGGTGCTAGTCTCCAGCCCCTGACCAATGGAAGGTGGGCTTGGGGTAGTCATGGCATGGGCACCAAGGATGGGTCGTGAAAAATTGGTATCATAAGAGTCGGTTCTACCGCATAACTCAAGACTCTGATCATTCTTTTCTATGATGCAATAGTGTTAAGGTTACCGAGTGTGTTCTTCAGTTCATGGAGTCCAGTGTAGGTGTGGCGGAAGACGTTTCCATACACCAGGACCTTGAATTCCGATTTCCGACTTAGTGCATAAAAACACTGATTCCGTGTGTGTTTCCAAATGTTTTCTTTATGTCAGCTCAAACCAGGTCAGCTCACCAGGTTTAAATCGTTTGACAGTGTCACATCTATTCAGGATGCCTCCATGTAGACAGTCAGTTGGTGTTACAAGAGAGTACACGATGGTGGCCCACCGAGCAATGAGGTCTGGTGCAGAGCCCTCTTGCTATGTTGGCACCTTCGGGTGGTCTACCAGCAGCAGCACCACCCATTGGGCAGTAGATGCCACCTACTATACTAGCGGACAGTGCACACTGAATGAGAGCATTACACGAGTTCTAGCAGTAGTGGCCTCTGAGGTTATGGGGTGAGACATATTCCCAAGCAGCAGTGGACTGGCTGGAGGTGATTTATAGAGTTATACACCTAGTTTAGACACTAGTAGAGGAGATGGTGATCTAAGCTACTGGTGTTTCCCAGTCAGAGACTGTGAGGATGGTCGGAATAGTGATGGTACTTCGGTACGTTGACCGATGTCTGAGATAGTACCTTCATGTAGTGTTCCAGCTATATCACTACCTGTTGGTCAACAGTTTCAACCGACAGTACCAGTAGATGAAACATGTAGGTCCAGTGCATTACACGTGCTTCAGCATCAGATTCCCCTTAGGTTCTGAGGTGAGCCCGACTCACAGGCAGCCGAGGACAGGCTTGAGGAGGTGGATGAGTGTTTTTTAGAGCTTATACAGCTTCAGGAGGACGACATGTCGGTAGCTCAGTAATCATCGAGGAGTACTGTTCGTTCCGAGTATTTGATGACTACGATACGATCAGTGCTCTAGGGATCAGACATCTGAGAGAGGTGTGTTTAAGGACATCTGAGCTAGAACCTTTCCTCTATGAATTCCTAATTATGTTAGGGTGCTAGAGAAAACCTTTGTGGTTGAGAATTCTTTGGTTGAGTGGATACATCCAATGAAGGTTAA
Organism: Viscum album; assembly: GCA_963277665.1. Classification (NCBI taxonomy): domain Eukaryota; kingdom Viridiplantae; phylum Streptophyta; class Magnoliopsida; order Santalales; family Viscaceae; genus Viscum; species Viscum album. The sequence goes on along the minus strand of OY728157.1, from coordinate 1,250,417,356 downwards.
CAGTGGGAAAGCTAGAAACTGGCACCAGTCTCGGAGACTTGGTCATGTAAAATATTTTAAGAAGAGGATGTATTAAGGATAGATGAATCTGCAAAGCAGCAGATGTGGAAGCATAGAAAGGAGTTCTGCACGTGCTGATTTACATTTCGACATGTTACAACCACCCTCCTTTGTAGTCCCCTCCAGGCTCAGGGAGTAGGAGGGCAGGGGAAGAGAGTAGCTGGATTCGATCAAGGAGTGTGACCCAAGGGCTCTATGAATGATTTCAGGTACGGTCTGTGTCCACTACTAGCTGCCATAACAATTGACATTGATACGAATCATTCCTTCCTTCCAGGAATCTTGTTCCAGACCTACTGTTTTCGGTTAATCCATTGACATGACCCTCACGTCTGGAGATACCTTTGGGAGGAGAATCGATAATCACGCATAAACCGATGGTGTGATCTGACCCTTGAAGCGAGAGTTTCGGTTGGAACCTCTTGGTGGCAGCGTCGAGGCGTTTTGACGTTAGTTTGAGTATGGACTGGGAAACCACATTTCATATACCGATTGATTGTATTAGGAAAAAAGGATGCAATTTACCTATAATGTTGGGATTTGTTTTTCCTTGGTTAGCGAAAAGTAAACCCCATGCACCACTGGATGGAATCATGCATAATTCTATGTAGTCGATCACTCATGAGTCGGCCAGACCTAGATTTGTGCAAAACTTCTCCAGAGTTGCTGCACCGCTTTTAGCATTGACTAAGAAGGGGAAACTCTTCGTGTGGTCAGAGATATTCCAGCAGAGCTTTACAAGATCTGATGCATTGGTTGACCAGTGTGCCCATCTTGGGGCTACAGGAGAAGGTGCAGATCATCTAGGAGAGGATAAAGACGTCACAAAGCAGACATGAGTCCTATGCTGACAGGAGGCAGAAACCACTCGAGTTCGAATATGGCAACCACATCTTCTTCGGGTCTCACCTCGATGAGGTCTACGAATATTTGGCCGAGGTGGAAAGTAATATCCAAGGTTCATTGGACCTTTCCAGGTCCTCAGCAGTGTAGGAGAGGTGTCTTATAGCTTGACTTTTTCACCTCAGTTGCACCGGGTGCATGACTTAATTCACATGTCTCAACCGAGGAGATGTTTGCATGACCTATCCATCATCATCGACCACTGAGAGCTGGACATCGATGACGGAGCGACTTTCACGGGGTTCCACTAGAGTTTGAGGATCGACATTAGTGGGTCCTACTGGGACTGTCGATTCCTCTTGTGTGCTTTCCTTGGAAGCATATGAAACCTCTAGGAGATCACTTGGTAGTGGGAGGCTCATATGCATGCTCAGTACCCTCTTTTGTTTCCCTAGTTTATATTGTAGTATTACGGGGATGTAAATCCCTAAGGTGGGAGTAATGTAAAGACCAAAAAATTTCATGGAAATTTTTTTCTCAAATACTTTGAATTTTACGAGTCTGTGTCTTCTGACGACACTTGATTCTGAGGCCCGGTGTACCCAGAATTAATTTCCGAAGACTAGCTCGGGTACGTTCAATAAACGAAGGAGCGAGTTTTTCAATCTTTTTAACCAGTACTCGGAATTAAAATATGAGGGCACCGATGAACTCGAAATTCTGATAATTTCTTAAGGGGACCTTTACCGTATTTTCATTTGTGTGGGATGATAAATTAATTTTTGGGGTTTAATTAAGAAGTAAATAAAATTGTTGGAACAATTTTATTTTATATCTAAGGAGGATAACTCCTCCCATGGGAAGTTCTTGGTGGGGAAAACAACCACAAAACATCCCATGTGTGGATATATGAGTAGTGGAGCCCAAAAAAAGCCCCAACCATTCATATTTCCCCAAACTCTTTAACCCCCCCATCATTAATTTGTAAACTCCTCTTAAATATGAGACATCGCACCTCCTCCTATCTCACTCTTTAACTACTGCAAACACATTTAATTAATGAGGTGGTTTGAAGGTTTTATTTTGAAATGGATTGTGTTAAATAATGTAATAAGGTTGCTTATTATTTTATTTTGGAGGGAAAGGATTTGTTGTGTGGGAGCTCTTGAGTTTTGGGATAGAACACCGACCCTTCGATGAAGAACAAGGACTTCTTCGATGGAGAACGCCAGTTCAACAAAGAACGCTAGTTCCACGAAGAACGAAGATGAACCAACTTTTCTCTTCTCTACGACAAGTGAGGAAACACTACTTCCTCCTCGGATGCTCTACGACATCGCCTACAAATTCTTTCCCCACGACACTGTCTTCCGCGACTCCCAACGTGGGACATAAACTATTGAGGTAGGGGATTATGTTCAATTTTAATGGATTAAAATTGTTCCTCGGTTCATCATTGTATAACCTAGATGTTTCTCGGCCTATTGATATCGCTTAACGCGGAGGGCGTGGGCTGAACGAACAAGGCCCGATGACCGTTCGTTTGATCTTGTTTAATTATATGGAATCGACGATCGAACGTGGAACAAGGAAGAGACCGACAGCACAAGGGTCGTTTTGGCACACGCAAAGAAAAAGCTACGGCCAAGAGGGCCGCAGCGGAGGAATAACGGCACAGTGACGTCGTTCCGAGGATGCAGAGCTGCTGCCAGTGCAGGACATGGAAGAGGAGGCCAGCGCCGTCGCGCTGGCTATGCAGTAAGAACCACGGCCCGCTTTATGGGCCACTTCGGTGGAAGGACAACACTGCTAGTCGGTCGGTCAGGTGGAGAAAATCCGCGGTTCAAGGTGGACAATGCGCCGGAAGAGTCATGGCACTCCGTGCGGGCCACTTGCGCTAGAAGGCCTGTCGGCCTAGCCGTCCAGTTTGGGGAGGGAAGGGCTGCTTGGTGCCACTGATTCGGACAGCCGAGGGGCTGCGCCCCAGGGATCACTTAGTGCTCGGGTTGCACCATTTCGGGTCATGCCACGCCCCTCGGGCTAGGCCGTGCGGCTCACCGGGCTGGTCTGACCCCTTTGCAGGGTCGGACCTGCCAAAAAAAGGACAACCCGAACCGTCTGCCCATCGGGCCTAACTGACCGAGCCCTTTTTCACTTAAACATTAATTTTGTAAAGACTGCATGTCCGATCAACACGTTGTCTGTGACATTAAGATCCTTGCAATGAGGCTGTCCTTTTTTCGTTACTCTTAGTGAGTTTTGGACGACTTTGGAAAACGGACGGGTTTGGAACGGGCATAATTCCAACCGGGCCCTCTATGTGGAAACACTTACAACTTAAGAACTGGATGTCTGATTGACGTACCGTCGACTACGTTGGATTCCTCTTGATGATTCGGTTCCTTTGGAATACTCCACATGAGGTTTGAATATAGTTGAGTTACGGTTGGGTTGTTTCGTACACGAAACTAACTGGGCCCCCGGGACTAAAAGGTTAATAACTCACAGACAGAGAGTCCGATTGACACACCAATTGTTGCGTTGAGACCCCAATGATGATGCGGTCCATTGTGATACTTTTAAGTGAGACTTCGTTGAACATGGAAGTAACAACCAGTATCTCATGGAGTGTACCCTCCTAGAGACGAGCGTACATAGTGCAGAGACCTAGTAGCTGTAGACCTGGCGACTGCTTGGCCGATTTGAATCGGAGTGATTCGGTTAGCCCAATGGATGGAGCGCCATGTATTTGGTGGCAGTCCCATGGTGGATGGAGCGCTTGGTAGTTTGTAGTAGACCTGAGGTACTCGACAAGAGAAGTACCTCTGTAGGCTATTAGGTGGAGCACCCGGTATTTGGCAGCAGACCCACAACAGATGGAGTGCCCGATATTTGGCAGCAGACCCACGGTACTCGACAAGAGGAGTACCTCAGCAGTCTAAGGTTAGTAAGTAGTGGATTGGAGTCATGACATAACCATTGTACTCGATATAGGAGGAGTTCTCCAACAGTTGTGGTTTCGATAATGAAAATCCTGGTTTGAGGTGAGTCAGCGACCTTTGTGTTTTCTCATGATTGAGAGGGGTTACATGATAAATTAGGTATAAGTATGTGACTATACCTAAGTCAAGGTTATACGTTGAGATATTTCTTTGTGGTTTATCCTTGTTGGATTTAGTGAGACCTTGAGTGACTTAGGGTCCCAACTGAGTATTGTTATACTCACCCCTGCATGGGCTATTCCTACACCTAGTTCTTTTGGATGCAGACAACAGACAGCACTGATGGAGGTCGAGTGTATGAGGATTGGATGGTAAATGGAGGTGGATCTCATGATGTGTCTGTACCCGAAGGTGGACCTCACGACGAGTTGGTACCTGAAGGAGGTTGACGGACGAGGGCACTAAGGAGGATATCTATACCAATACTTCAGGTAGGATCTGTGGTGGACGATCCAGGAGCGGCTTGTCACCATCCATCAATTTTGTCATTTACTGTGTACTTTACAGTTAAGCTTATATTTCTGGCCCCTTTACCTTCAACACTACTTTTTTTTTCAGTTTTACTTATTGTATACTTCCACTTGTACTCTGGTTGAATGTGTTTACATTTTTAAAGGTAATTACTTCCCAGTTATAGGAATTTATGCTTTTGCGATAGTTGCTAGCCCGTGGCCTATGGAAGGTGGGATTGGGGTAGTCACAACACGGGCCATGAGGACGGGTCATGACATTATTTATTGTTGATTTAGATAGAATTAATTACATATTTGGAGTTGATTTAGGGAAAATAATAATTAAATAATTTTCTTGTGTTTAACTCATATATTTTAATAATGATATTATTAATTAAATTATATCTCATACATCTAGGATAACCTTTTTGTGCTTCTAAACAACATCAATTTCCAATTCAAGGCATATAATGGGTATGCTGATCATATCTAAACTCTCAATGGAATTTTATATTTCATGACATTGTTTTCCATATGAGAATGATTAACTGTTAGAAAATTATATATTTTAAATTACATTAATGTGTTTTCATAATTATAAATGTGGTAAAATATTTAATCATCGATGAAGATCATCCACTTTTATGTATTAAGGGATGTGGTAATATTATTTTATTTCATTTTACCCACCTCATTCATCATTACGGAGAACTTAGAAGCTCATATAACAATCCCAATGTGGAAAAATCATGTTATGGAACATATAATTTCATCAACATTTATGGAACCCAAAAGTAGATGTATGAGAATACTAGTTTTCATTATTAGAATGATTGAATAGTATCCAAATCTATCAGTTGACATGATTTATAAGAGATGAGGATTTTTTGGTTCACTCATTTGATTTTCTATAAATTCAATGAAATAGTAACTCTAAATCTTTGAAAACAAGTTAGGATGATTTAATACCAAAAAATATTTTCCCATAACATAAATGTAAATTGTAAGTGGAAATTTCCCTAATTGACACTCCACATTTATCTACTATTAGGATGAAAAAATAGTAATCATACATGGCCATAATCAAATTATCCCATCATTAACCCCCATCCCATAATTTTTATACAATTTGTATCCTATCCTATGTCTCTTATATTTATATATTAGTATAAAAACCCATATTTCCCCTATATAACTATTAAGTCAAATCATATTCAATATTCATGTCGTATCAATGATAAATGTGAATTTTATATCATAGAATTTTTAATAGTAGTTAAGTTCTATTAATGGTGATTCACTCAAAATTATATATCAAAAAAAATTTACATTATCTTCTCGATTGTCGTAACATTACAAAAAAAAACATATAATATTGTTGATTACCTAAGCCAAAATAAATTGTTCGTCACAATGAATATTCATTTAGATTACATTGATGGTTATTATGAAGATAATGAGACCCTCTATATCATATATATTGATGATAAATGTTTTTTTATCTATTTGAAATCTATAAATATCATACAAAATAGTAAAATTTATTCCCCAAAATATGATGTTAATAATAAATTAGATATAATGTATTTATATCCAAAAACCAGTCCTCTACATGAGGCATAAGATGTTGGGTTCCCACCCCCAATAAAATAAACTTGAGTAATAAGGTACCATAAAAATATTAATTTTCACATGATTCATGTCTTATAAAAACATTACTTGGAATTTTTATATTTTCAAACCTTTATATTTATTAATCTATTATACTAAACACTGTGAATGAGTTAAAATATTGGATGAAATAATATATTCATTATATTTTGTTACATTATGTCAACATTTCTTTAGGGAACATTCTTAGTGATGACGATCCATGACCCTAGAAACCACCTCTACTAATTTTGGTACATCAACAAGGAGATAATTGTATGAATATAAGGATAGATATTTCTTAAAAATATAGTCCTAGGAAATTGTTTTAGGAATATAACTACTTGTTTAATAATCAATAATTTCCTCCCATCAATTGCAATCAATATCTTCTCCATTTGGTCTTCCCATGAATAATTACAAAAAGTAAAATAACATCATAAGTTCGGGTAAATAATTACTTTACAAATTTATTTTAATATTTTGAATCAAACAATGATCATATATATCCAGATTGATACAAAAATCATAACTCGGTGGCCCTAAATTCTCTACTGCAAAATATTAACAAACCTAGATTCTTGTATTGTAATTATATGAGTCCGATGATGTATCACCTCACTATTTATGCCTGTATTATTTACTATAATTAGGGATCGTAGAGTAACTAGATTATTCAAATATAATACAATCTTGTAAAACCTTAGAAGGAACATCTTTTACATAGCATTGAAATATAAACCTGGTTACAATTTTCCTGATATAATCTACATCATCTATTACATAGAAATTTTCTTTTGACACATAGAAATATAAAAATCTAATACCATTCCATATGAAATTAGAGGTGGGAAATTATTCACCTGAGAAGGAGGTATTCCAGGTGGACAACATAAAAGAATTTCCTAAAAGTGTATTTATAAAATGTATCATCCACCCGACCAGATATAATCATATTAGATGAATGAATGGTTATAGAATGTTTCCTCGATATAATACAAAATGAATAGATGCATGGGGAATTAATATATGATCATCCATGTGAGTTGGGGTTTTCAGTGCCTTAAATTATGAAAATATTGGGAGAGGATGTTATAATGTATTGAATATGTTGGTCATTCGGGTCACATTTTGGGTATTGTTCCTTTAGGCCTTGTTCTATTAGATCATCAGGTCATGTATAGGGCCTTGTGAATATGGTCCTACATCTCATGTAAGGGTTCCCTCTCCACATAGGAAAATGTGTATTACTTTTAAATAAATAAAAAACTACATGGCATTTGGGAGCCATTGACTTCTAATGGGAGGCCATGATAGAATCCGATGAAATGTAATTCATATTAGAAAAATTAGTTAAAATCTATATTGGGAATGAAAAATATGAATTGGGTATAATAATTATTCCTCCTTAATACCATTGAAAATGATAAAGGGATTTTAAAATTAATCATTGATTAAAATTAATAATATAATTCTCCATGAAAATATTTTAGTTTATACCAATGATATAAATGAGTATGTTTGAGAGAAAAGATGTAGTGATAGTTAATTTAAATAAACTAGTGACACTAACTATTATCATCAACCTAATTGGAATTTATGATCCATCACCTCCTAACCCTCATCAAAAACAATATACACTCCATTATATAAGTGAAAATGACATGTATAAAGAACACAGGTTTCATAATTTTTTTAAAAACAAATATTTTATACTTATATTATACCATATTTCTCCGAAGATATTTTATTGAACTCTTAGAAATTAGTAAACATGATATATTGGTCAAAAAAACAAAAGGATGAATCATTATTTTAGAACCCTAAAAACATAATTTAACATATAATTTCGAGAAATAAAATATAATAATTATTTTTATATAAATATTATTTTTAAAATATGTTAGATTACATGATGATATAAAATCACAGTGTATATGTCATTTTAATGGTAACTATTAATTTTAAATATTTTTTTAAATGGTAAGTGGTGATAAATACTAAAAAAATAATCAATTACTGGATTTAAATATATTTATTTTATTGTGGGAACTAAATTGTTTGGACACTACTAAATCATCCATAACATATTTGGATACATGAAATGGTATTCTAATGATACTATATACATAAAAAAATACATGAGTATAAAAAATTTATGATGATGTTAAAAACAGAAGGGGAATGAACCCCTAATGGTACCCATGTTAGTCTACACTATTAAAGACTACATGTCCACCAAATTATGATAGGTAAAATCCTAAAAAATGGAATAATAATATTATGAAATGTCTCACTTCACCTACATAATCATTAATTTTAATCCTAATTATTTTTAAATTATAAATATACACATTATGGGTGGATGTATAAAAATTAAACGGAGTGACTAAAGAATAAATTAAACAGAAAGATCATATCTTAAAAAATGATATAAATATATTCATAGATAGATAATATAAATTTCATGACCATTTTAAACCATAATATTCAACACGTGAAAATAATATGAATCTCTCTATATAAAATCAATCTAGTGACATGAAGTGATAATTCAAAATCAATTAAAAATATTCTTTTCTCCTTTTGGATAATTTACTATTTTGATTATCATATTTTAATGTTCATATGACATCCCTTATTTGGATTACACATACAACATTCGCCTCACATGTAATGATAATGAAGTAAAAGTAATATAGTTTCTCCCAGAAAACTAATAGTGTTATGAAATTAATGGGGGGAAAGTCCTCCATTACATTTGTATCATGCTCTTCATAGCATTCCCCACCACTAACCATGAGTGGTGTTCTCCAATTTATAAATGCGTACATTTCTTATCCATGAGATAGTTGGGATATGAGACATGAAAATTGGATTGGAACCAATATCAATCATAAATCATATTTACTACTTGTCACCCTAAATAAAATCATTATAAATGAACACATTCATATTGAGGGAACAACGAAATAGAAATAAGATGATGGACTAAAAAATACACAAGACGCCTAAAATATATTTTTACAATTGAGAACAATTAATCCATAACGATCTTATACTAATAAAATATATACAAATCAAAAAATATGGTGTCATAGTGATGGATTGGAAATCTATAAACCCATCAAAAACTAGTTGAATTGGAGTATTTACCTAAAAATAGTTGTTGATTTATTCCTTAAATGAATTAATAAAGATAAATATTTGAACCCTTCCCCAAAAATTAAACAAAAATTAATAAATATGTCTTAATAATGATACTATTATCAAAATAAGAAACTTATTATTTGAAATTATTAATATAAAAATCCATTGAAATATTTTTCCCACAATAGAATGTTAATTATACCATCCATATATTTTGAAAGGATTCAGTTTATTTACATTTTGAGGGTAAATAACATATTATATCATTTATTCCATATAGTAATTTTCCTTTAAAAAATTCCATTACAAAACTAACCATGATAATAATTCATTTATGAATACGTTTTAATAGGTTATTTTTAATAATGATTCTCACAAAGAATTTTTTATTCAGCATCGATTATGGTCATCAGTCCACCAATAAATTGGGTTCATATTCTATCACACATATGGTGATTTGTTTACAAATGTATTATAATGAAAAAGTGTATAGGTTCATGAAGAATTATGATTATCTTTAGGACCCCTTTCAATGTCCATAATAAACAAGAGGATAATAATGAAGAAAAAATCACATATAAGATATTTTGTTTGACTAGTAATAATACAAATCATCATCGAACATCATCTGGAAAATAGAATTTAGTTTTCAAAGAATTTAAATCCATACCATGGAATAAACAATTTTTTGAAGTATTCTATTATATAAAAATTATCTAAAAAATAATTCATTTAAAAAAAAGGCGATGATTGCCTAAAAAATTTTATGTGACATCTGGTAAATCAGAGGATGACAAGTGGGAAATTTGGTAACCCTTGAGTGTTGTTAAAATATTCATAGAAATATAAATTATATGGTTATAGAGAACATTGGTAAAGGGTTTTGATAATGTTATTGAACCTATGATAACTCTAAAGAGAACTATAATATGTGATCTATTAGGCTTGGATATTAATTCTCTGGTCGCAAGAATGTTTTCATCGCCGCTTAAGAGTCCACCATTAAGTCCCATGATAATATGAAAGTGTGTTAAATGGGAGGAGGAATATAAATGATTTATTAAAAAATTTACTTTCATAATAGAATCATTAGTTACAATTATTAATTATGTTTATAATTATATAATTAACATTATAGTCACATATTACAATATCAGTTTATAAAGTTTTTGTGATGATATCCTTATATATGAATGTAATTTGAACATTATTTCACTAATTTTATAGTAATGAATTATTATGTAAATGATAAAAATTTAATAAAATATAATATAACAATATAATAAATAATGATCCCTTGGAATTATAAATAGATTTCCACAATATAATATAAATTACAATATCATTGATTGTAAATTTTAGTTGTTTTTAGAATAGAATATTTGTGATGACATGATTGCTTATATACACTCTAAATGTGAGATTCCAGTTTTCTTATTAAAAACAATATAATTCCTTTATAAATTATGTTATTTAAACCATATTATTATAAAAAACACGTGAACTCATTCCATATTTACAAAAAAAATATTAAATATAGTTATATATTTTATAGAAACCCCTCAATTAATAATTAATTATAATAATTGTGAAATGAATCATATTACAGATGTATGAATGAATAAATTATCATGAAAAATTATTTAAAATAATATAACTAATCTATTAAATAAATTATAAAATTCTTTACAAACATAATTTATTCCTATATATTTTTAACTAAATAAATACATAGATTCATGAAACACATCAAATAAGGTTTTAATAAACTCTTATCTTATATAAAAACAATGATATCTAGAATTATAATGCATCAATATAATGTACCCTTTAGTTTATTATTTATTTAACTAAGTAACATCCATATTTTTAAATAAAAAAAATTGATATTCAAAAGGACGTATCATTACATTTAATTGTTCTGTGATCTACTAAAACCATTAATTAACTATTTAGTGTTTTAAAGATTCATACTATTAAAATAGAAATAATTTAAAATAATTCAAAATTTAATATATTCATATCTAAAAAATCATTTCACAACCCCAAAATACATTGTCATAGCATAAAAGAGGTCACATATATTCTAATATATAGATACATTATGTAATCATTCAAAACCAAAATTTCTCATTTATAACTATATTTCTCATTAATTATCCCCTATAGCATAATCAAAATGATAGATTTATATTTATTAAAGGATTCATTACCTTTATTAACCATAAACATCTTCATAACAATATCCTATTATCAATAATTATCTATCAATTTCATACATCAATAATGTCTGGGATTCAATTAATTATGGTGTAATTTTATCACTGGTTTTTTGGTATTCTGTTGTCAAAACATAATATGTTATATTAAATTATGTTAGGGAAATAATTTTATCATTATTATTATAAACCTTATCAATGTACCCAATTCCACATAACTACTAAATTTTTCTAGAAATCAATTACAATAGATGGATTTATCTAGTGAAAACCCATTTTAGGATAAATATATGGTTGATATTGTTTATAATTTTTTAAAAATATAACCCCTCTCAAAAAATCAGTAACTTTTTATTTTGTTTTGATAATACAATTTATTAAAATAAAATTTAGAATATATAATCATTAAATATCAATTTAATTAGTAATTAAACAATTATTAATGATGGTTGACTTTAAAGTTTCACATTAAATTCAATTTTAATCATCTCATATTTTATGCAAACCTATAAAAAATTAGATTTACTTCCCCTAAAATTTTATTCAAAAAATTATTTATATATGTTTTTATAATTATACAATTCATAATATATTTTATTTTAATATCATACTATTCCATACTTAATCAATTAACACACATTATTGTTCAATATTTCATTCTGCAAATTACTCTATTTTCAGTGCAATTAATGAAATTTAAAATATTCACACCAACAAATTATTTATTTCTTAATCGGCTAAAAATAATTTTAATAAATTTGACATTAAAATTAGTTTAGGTTGAATAATAAATAATGTATCTTAATTTTTCGTAGATTTCAAACAAATATTATCTCTTTAATCCTGACCAATAATATCTTCCATGAACTAACTATACTAGTATAAACAAGTAGGGTTATTGAATGATGATATATGTTTATCTAAGTTAATCTCACTATTTTAAATCTATTTTATTAATTTTTAATTAAAAATCATAAAACAAAACATAACATAAGAATGAAAATATAAAATATAACACAAATTTCTCTATACAATTCTCAAAAATTAAATTATTTGAAGTAAAACATTAAAAAAAAATTATATTAAAAAATTAAAATAAAATAAATCATGCTTCCTCCAATTAGTATTCACATACTATTCTTTGTCTTATAACCATCATCTTACTGATTAGAATTTATCGATGATATAATTTTAAAAAATTATTATTGTATTCCTTAACAACTCGTTTTACTATCGATTATAAATATTGTAAAAATATATTTTATTCTTGTAATTTCCTAAAACTATAAATTTTATATTGATTAAAATGTAGTAAATATATATATGATGGATTCAAAATATAACACCCAATTTTCCTTGAAGTTCATATTATTTATTTTTCATTAATTTTTCCATTCCTCAATGATTATGGAATTTAAAAAATGGAGAGGTGAAAGTGTATGGCATATTACATTATCCATTGATAAATTGGTGAATCTATATAAATTTCCTAAAATGGAAAATTATTGATTAAAACATATTGAAAAGAAATAGTTAATAAATACCCGGTGTCTTGTAAAAACATTAACAAATGAATATTTTCTAGACATGACCTTGCGATGGGATGTGATAAAAGAAATAAACAAGTTTATTTATCAAAATAAATAAATAATTTAATTTCCATTTCCTTTAAATTTATATGTATTAATAATTTCCAAAAAAGTCACATTTTACATTCCTTGAGGATGAACATTCACTATTTACATTGGACGAATAACATGTTTTTTACGTAGTCCATACCAATAACACATTATTTAATGAAATAATAAAAAAAACATTACACCTTCTTAATCATATCATTCATGTAAATTATTTATCTATAATTAATTCAAAAAATTTCCTCATTCTCTCCTTATTTACTATATTTATCAAGAGATATTTTTTATTATGTCTCCATTATCCTTTCTCTCACCAGTTATGGGAATATATCATATTTTAGGATTTTTTACTCAGAAAAATCCACTTATTACTCATCAATAGTTTAATTTCCTGATTAATTAAGATCATTACATTACCACCAATGAATCATGGTGGTATATCCAAAAGATGATATTTTAAAACAACATTTTAAATATCAAAAAATGAACATTGAAATATAAGATATTTTCCTCTCATCCATCTCAATCTAGAGTAATTTGACTAATAATTTATCTTTATATTATATATCCACAATTTATTCAATATATACTCATTAATACTACATTTATATATCTATAAATATAATAAAAACCTTGTTCTGCATTATATCCTCTGATAAAAAAATGTTAAATGTTAATAGTAAGATAATATACAAACATAAACCATAATTAATATATGGTTCTAGAAATCCATTAGACCTAATGTTAATATAAATTTACAACCTTTCAAAATATTGTAACATAGTTTTTCAAATATTACAAAAGAAGTGTTGAAAATGTTTTGAAATTAGTATTTTTTCTTATGTCGTAAAATTTATTCTTATTTGAAACAAATTCTTTATTGAACATGAAATATATATGATTTGTTTCTACAGATTATTCAAAAGGATTATAATATTTTTATAAAAATTTCTATAAACATAATACTTTGGTCATAATCTATATATCATTCAATTTTCAAAAAAATGCTAATAGTGTTTTTTATATTAATGGAGATTAATATCTCATATCTATTTAATCATATATTTCAATTTCTATCCACCTTACAATTTTTTTTCCTTTTTTTTGATTTTACATCTACTTATATCCTTCATGATTTATCAACATACCTTATTTATTTTCAAATATATGTGGATTTATCTTTACAATATCCAGTTGAAATGTTAATTTTATTATAAAAATTAATCATCTAGATAATTATTCTGACTAAAAATTATCCAAACATAAATTTAGAAACCAGTTACCTATTTAAATATATTTATTTAATTTTACCCTATTTATTTAACTACTACCATAATATTTTACATGAATTCTTAATATAGAATTTTATATTGAAATTGGAAAATTATAAAAAAAAAATTAGTTTTATTAATGTAAAAATAGAGAATTACCTTTCCATATAATGTTTTGTCTACTCCATCCATGATTTAATTTAGATTGTGTTCGCTAAAAATTATTTTATTTACAGAGATCAATGTAATCAAAATATAGCGTTCACATATCTTGCTCTAAATATATGAATATTAGGATTTTTAATTTTGCTGTTATGGATCCATATTTATATATATATTCATTTTTTATAATTTAACAACAATTAAAATATATACTATTATAATAAATTATATACATTTTAACTATCAAAACATAACTCTCATAGAAAATATTTTTCAATAATGATCCTCTAGTAGAAACATCAATAATTGAGATATTATCTTGATACTAACCCTTATAATGTTTTAAATCAATAATAGCATATCTAAAAAATTTATGGGAAACCATTCTTAACATTTCATTTACATTTTATAATTATTTAAAAACTAATTAAAATTAAAATTCAACAATATTTATGATATCATCATGGATTTTAAATTATTTTGATATGAGATATAATTTTATGAGGAGTTTTTTTTATAACACATCCATTTCAGTAATTAAGTATTGTTTTAGAAGTAAAATATATTACGTTATATTTTATCATAATGAAAATTTAAATAAGTAAATCATTACTACATTATATATTACACCATTCAATTGGAAAGTATATCAATGTCAAAGAAAACATACACGGTGTTCAATTGGATCCTCATATGGTTCCCTACTGAAAGGAAATAGGTGATAAATGATTTTTGAACCAAATCCCTTAATCTAAGATAGATACCTTAAGACAGTTGCCTAATTTTCTTCATTCAATGGTGGTAGATTATAGATTGTACATGTATGGGGTTTCTTTAAGTTATTGTAAATTGACATACCATATAAATACTAGTAACATTTACTAAAAAGAATCATGTGTTATTTATTTATTGGGTTACATGTAATTTAAATAATATATGTGTTAGTTATATATTTATAATTGAAACTATATGGGGGAAGGATAGCTTTTGACACCCGCAAACATGAAATTAATCTATAATCCCTTATAGTTCATTAGATAAATCATCCTCTATACCCAAATTTTTATACTTCATATATTATATCATATATATCCATGTGTGATTTTTAAATGTCTTCTTTGCCCTATTATTATTCATAAGAATATTATTTCATGATTTTATGGACTTCTCTAAGGTTAAATAGCTATGAATCTATAATTTATAAACATATGACTATATCCTGATAACATACAATGTATACAAAATGTAAAAAAAATAATGGGAATAAATGAATTTTACAACTATATAAATTATAATATATATCAATAAACCCTATACATTACAAACAATAAAATAACATTGTCCACCTATAAGGATTCATTAATTTTATAGAGAAATTGAGTATGGAGTTCAATAATACACTTTATATATCAAGAATTAAAAAGAAAATGAATATTGTAAATATAACTCCAAACACAAAAGGTCATATCAACCCTATATTCTATTGTAAATGTATATTATGTGAATAAAAATAATTTTCTTAAAACATACCTAAAAATGTAATAATGTTGGTGTAATTATTATTAATAATCGAGTTTCCCAACAGAACAAATTGTATCAATATATTAAATAAATACTATTTTAATTATTATATGTAAATAAATTTAGAATTATGGATTACTGTCTCCCAAAAAACTATGGAATTACACTTTTCATATCATCAAATACTTTGATTCAATCATGTATTCCATTTTTGAAAAAAATTGAATAAACATAAATAACATAATCATGTTTCATGTTCATGTTTAAATTATAGATACCAAATTATTATAATTAATGAAAAAATATATGTGAATAAATTATATTATCATGTAATGATGTAACAATATTATATAATAATCAACTCAAATAAAAACCCAAAAAATCAACATAAAAAGTAAAACTACTCAATCACCATTGATTATAAATTCATAGTAAAAATCATTTACACCTTCAAATAAATAAATAAATATATATTTTAACCCATTTAATATATTTATGGTTCTAATATAAATCCTAAATTTAATCATATTTTATATTTTTATCCTTCCAAAAGATAAACATAATCCCCACTTTAGTTTATGGATCTTTTCTCTATGAATAATGCATCATCTTTTGATAAAACTAATAAACCAAAAACCATGAAATAATGCATTACATTACATTTTAATACACATAACACATTATATTTGTTTTTATATCTCTAAAAAATGTTATTGTCTTTGAAAGTTTTTATTATGATTAAAAATTTCTTGTACTCATACCTAATACCCAATATTACAACATTAAAGATTATTTCATTAATTTAATGTGATCTCTTTTATTTAACCTTATAAATCTATTTATATATATATAAATCACATTTATTACATGAGAGGGATGAATAATTTAATATATTATTTTCTTATTTCTAACAAAATAAAAATTTATCAAATATTATAATGAATATCAAAAATTTTATCATTTATCAAAAAAATTCATTACCTTAAATTTTATAAAAATAATTAACTAAATTAATTATATTCATACGAAAAAATATAAAACTATAGTAAAAATAGTGACATACATGGTATAAATTTCATGATGAATATATATTTATTTTTATGGCCCCCATATCATCTATTTAGCTACTATCCAAAATTATCATCTAGTTGTTATTGATAAATTGGGATTATCCTTGAAGTCATGTGAATACATATTAACCATTAAAAAGGTTTAATCTAATTATTTTAAATAAAAATATTCCTTATATATATATGCAATTAGTAACATCACATTTCAATGAATGTCAAAAAAAAATTATCAATATAGTACATTCATATAAAATTCTCCTTAATCACTGAAACTCTATAATTTATTTAATTAAAACAATTTCAATATCTCACAACTTCATTATTCATGTTTCCTTGAGGAAAAATTATTTAAATATGGAAATTTTATCATAAAAAATCTCAATATATCACTAAAAACAAATTTGAACCATATTCATCATCAAATACAATTTCAAATCATTACATTCTTTGGAATCTTCCAGTGAAAAATATATTCATAAGAAGTTAATTTCATATTATCCTATTATAAGGTGTAATATTCTTCTTTAATAACCACTATCAAAATTAAAATTCATATATTCCCATTCCCTACTATAAAAACAAAATGCCACCTTCATGTTTTAAATTTATATTAATATTCCAAAAATCGTTAATTGGAACATCCACTTCAACTCCTACATCATTCAAAGCCTTAAAATCACACATAATATTACAAAGAAATAAGATCTAATAATGATTTGTTATTGTAAATCATGATTACAAATATGGAATAATTATAGAATATCACAAAAAACAAATAAAAAATAAAACTAATAAAAATTACCTCTTTTTGAGATAGGTGATGAACTTTTTTGTTTGAATAACAAAAATGACTTTAATACATCTCTATCCAATTGAACAACCATTATAACTTTAAATATTATATCAAATTTTATATGACCACCATTAATCATTATAGTGATATTCCCCCATCATCATGAAACAAATTCTATTACATAAAAATACTCTCAAATATCAGTCACCTTATTTGGACTTAGTAATCTCAATATTTGGGATTTTATTTTCATCCTAAGAACATAAATCAACCTCAAACATAGTAATTTGTTTTTAATCATTTTATTCTATCATGAGTGGATGGATTTTAAGAATCTATTATAATGAATAATAATCACAATGTTAACCATAAGATAAAACCACAATCACTTATAATATTATCCAATGATTCTCTTCCCATTCATGCTTCTCTCATTCTTCTCTTGTCATAAATATTATACATTAAAATATTTAAACATGATTCTTATAAATATACTATGTTATCATATTATATTAGTTAAAAAAGTAACAAATATAAAAATAAGTTGATACTAAATCATTAAACATGGAAAACAAATACAAGTCCATATTGAACTCACATCAATTCAATTTTTTATAGACCCCCTTAATAATATAAATTTACTACATAAGGAATATATATATATTTATAATTGTATTTATATAGTTATATATCTTCTAATTCAACAAAAAATCTATAAAAAAACATGAGAGAATTTATGACTACTCTATTTATATCCCTAAAAATGTATAGGTTAGACTCCCATCATAAAAATTAATTTCCCCAATATTACATTAGGGATTTTTCGAACACATTATATCTAATTTATCTTCTAAAAAAGCAAATTCATCTGTAAAAATCATTTTTGTACTTTTTCTTTAAGGTACGGAATTCCATTCCTCCATCAGTTTATTCAATTACATTTTTTATATTGTATATATCTGTTTCCAAATGTTTGTGTTAGAATATGTTTTTAAACATCCCTTTATTATCCTTATGATTCCCATTAAATTATAAGCTACATATCACTTTCATTAGTACCATATATGATCCTTTATGTATAGTTGTTATTCTATCAAATTTATCTTGTGAATTCCAATGATAATATTTTATGTTGTGAATACCCATACTAATTTATACTCAATGGAATTAGTAAAGATGTGTCTATCCTTAATGTATTTGTTACATACATTTTAAATAATCATAATACTTAATCATGGGACTAAAATTTATGATATATTTTCTTATAATTTATGTTCCATGTGGCACACTAATGCATGTACATAATAAAAATTTAACATGTATGCCGAAAATTATATAACCCTCCAATGAATTTCAAATTTTTTTTTCTTTTTAGATACCATATATGGTTCATGGGTGGTTATCCCAATAACATTATTTATATATTTCATGGATGTTATCATTGAATTATACATATGAGGTCATGGGTTATATTCTTTCCACTTTCTTATATCTCAATGATGTTATCATTTAATATCATACTCTAATATTTATGTTTGTGAATCTCACAATTTAGGAGACATTGATATGACTCTTGAATCAAATTTTTTTCTTCATAATTTTATGCTTTGATTATTACCTTTTTGGGCCTCATAACTAAATCATTTCATATGCACATCCCCATGCTATCTCTTCCAACCATATAAGATCAATGTAATTTTATGGGATTGTTACGAAGTTTTAAAATAATGTTTTTATATACCCATTTTAATTTATTTATATGTATCTAAATTTAAAAATACACAGGAATTATAAATATTTTAGAAGTGTTTTATGTGTATCTTTATGTAATAAATCATCATTTTATGATTATAAATGACATATGTTGTAACAATTAGTATCATTAAAAGGTTTAGTTATTTTTTCTGATTAGTATAATAAAACCCTAGTCCAGTAATTTCGGATTAGAAAAAACATATAAAATATCCTTAAATATTCATAATTTTTAGATGTATTGGTACCTAAGAAAAAAATTCATGTTTGGATACTATAAGTGGATGTGAATCTAGAATATTTGTACCTAGTGGTAAAATACCATATAAGGGAACATTATATATTCACATAATAATCACCAGGTTTATAGAAAATACTACTTATTAAACACCTAGATTGACACTTCTAAAGTATATGCATTGGTAAATACCTTAGTTATCTATGAAAAATTATGAATTGAGAAAAAAATGTGTATGAAATTTTATTTTAGAAAATAGACCATGGGTAATGTATATTGTGCCCTATAAATTCATTGGTTAAGTAATTTATTTAATTTATGTGTCACATAATTTTTTTTTATAATTTCCCATTTGAGTTTTTATTATATTTAAAATTAAAATATTGGCATTTCCCAATATTAATGTCTTTGTATGAAAGTAGGTGGAACTGAGTCAATGACCAGTGTGATGGGAAATGTAATGACTTTCCAAATGAAAATCCCAATTATATGGGACCATATGTAAAGAAAATCATGATAAAAAATACCCTATTACCACATGATGTAAACAAAAATACGATTCAATTGGAAATCATGTGTCCCCTTTAGACAGAATATCTATAATTGTGACCATTTTGTAAAAAATTACTGTAACATTCACATGAAATTTTAGTCCCTTAATCATATAAAATAGATAATATCCCTTAAAATTATATTATATTACCATAAATTCATTAATAATGATAAATTCAAATGATTTCATCTTAAAATATAGGTTGAAGATTATACATAGTGGTCACTGATCCAGAATATAAATCATATTGAAGAGATCAAAGCAATGGAGATGAAAGAATATGATAAATTATTTTTTGATAAATATTTTCCTTGAACACTACATTTTAAAAAATTATAGGTAGTTATTTGGACTTAATAAAATAGATTTTGAATCTACTGTATTTTATGGGGAAAAATTCATAACTATTTCATGAAACCCCTTTGACTTTTTCATTAATCATGAAAGAAAATTTGGATTAATATTTATATGGATCATTATAAATAAATGAAGATAATTTTTGATTAAATACATTTACAGATATAAAGAAATTTTTAGATTCTCTTTCAGGGTCCAAATGTAGAATGCATAACATATCATGGGTCATGATATAGGAAGAGGTGATTGGTGAATAATTATGGTAGAGTGGTAGTTAAATATCACGGTAAAATGAATCTAAAAAAACTCACATGTTAAAGGTGTCGAGAGAATAATCATAGAAATATATATAAGAGGCTAAGAATAATCTATAGCTGTTTTGAGGAAAGGAACGATGTTGTAAAATACGGATGAGAGAAACCAACCAATGTTATAGAATAATGCACTATTTCAATAAATTATCATCCAGCTTACTAATGTTTCAACTATAAGGAATATGGAAACAATGTGATCCAATGCACTATGATAACGTTTCTTGAATATAACTGGTGGAACAAACCTTCAAATTTCGGAATATGAAATAAAAAATGCTGAGGTGGATCTAGATAAAGATGGTGACAAGTACCCTTATTATTCACTAAGAGATAGCCACCATAATATTGTATTCTATTTCTATATATTCTTTTATATCAGATAAGATTAATAAAACTATTCACCATCGCAAAATATGGAACCTAATTTAGTATTAAATATGGAAAATGGGAAAATTATTAAATACAATGAATATAAATTCTCTTCTATTAAAAAATTTAGGATGATTTTTAAAATGATCCTTATGATACTATCTTTATTGGAAATTTAATTTATTCTATGTATGGATTTTCATTCCATGAATTGATCCAAGTTCAATAACTAATAGAGTGAAATAACAATGTTTATCCTGAATCAACATTATGTTTTATAAATGTTTAAAGAGGAATATGAATGTAATTTATAATACTCAATGGATACATGGATATTATATTCTTATGACCAACATTATCTAGGTCCAATGGTAGATACTAAGAAAAATTTCATCATTGATGACATTCCCATTGTACGGGAATATGATAATGTGTTCACAAAATAATTTCATAGTCTTTATCCAATATTAGATTTCGATGCCTCAATTAATCATAAACATGTATATTTTCTTTTATCCAATACTCCATAATGAATGCCCAATGTTTAACATAAATTGATGGTGACAAAAAAATAGGTTAATCAAGATAGAATCTTTATATACCCATGTGGTTAGTCGTCATGTACTCTGATCCATTTCATGATGAATTTTGGGATAATACATATATACATTGATTATATTAAGTAAAAATTAACACAATATATAACAAGTATAATTTGCAACATATTGATGTCCTTTTTTATCTGCTATATTGTAGACAATAATTTTTAAGGTGGATCTCAGGTTGGGAAATTATCAAGTAATGGTGTAGAAGAAGTAATATATCCCCATTTCGACTTTTCAAAGAAATCATATTCATTTTTAAATAATAATTATTCCATTAAGAGTCAATAATTATCAAAATATCTTATTTATATTAATTAATAGTGTCTTTCGGGAATACATAATAGGTTTTTTTGTAGTTTATTTTTATGATATTCTTGTCAAATCCAAAATAAAGGAGGAATATAAATAGTATGTTTATACTGTACTGAAGACCTTATAATATGAAAAATTATATTATATGTTTATTAAACTTGTGTTTTTTACAGATCAAGTATCATTCCTAGGGTATGATATCACCAATAAAGGGATACATGTTGATACATAAAATATGGAGGCCATTTACGGATATCATGTGTTTGTTTGATAGTTAATGTTATTATTTGTTTTTTTATTTTCATGAATAGAAATACCCTCATTAAATATTATTTATTTTAAAATAATTTAATAGTTATATTATTTTATTTTATTCATATTTTTTTACTTGTACTGATTTTTGTAATATTTTAACATTACATTATAAATTTTCATGTTTTTTATTTTTTTAGTATGACCATAAATTTAAAATTTTACCAATTATAAAAATTTTATTGTTTTACATACATATTTTTATATGATTATATTTATTTAATATTAAATTACATTAATAAATACATTTTTTAAAACAGATTTTCTATAATATATGAATATTATATATACATATGAATATATATAAAAATATATATTTAGTATGTGTGGTATATACAGTGTTCTCACACTATCCATATTCTCATTTTTAGCTCACATTCTAGTGTTAATTTATCCATCTTCATCTATGCAACCCTGTAGCGGCACACCCACACTCGATATATGAAAAGTAGAACAACCCTATTTGATTATGATATAAAATTTTTATTTCGGGTTACCCATTGTAGCATGACACCTTCACATCCACTCATATTGATACCATGGAAGAACCTCACAATACATACATCGAACATCTCTTAATCCTGTTCTTCTTCACACAATATTGACACAAATTCACTACTCATATATTATTTTCTCGACATAAGACATATAAATTCCATAGATTTATCATTATACATATCCATAGAACCTAATTCAATATAAGCATCATAAAAAAGTTACACCTAGCCACCAGCTTCACCCTTCACTACTCAGTGAAAAACTACATCCACACTTGCTTCAATTGTTCATCTCGGAAGAACCATCATGTGACACTAGTGACTCATCTCTCAAAAAGACAGTATCGTCTCCCTTGTATGAACCCACTGAAACAAATTTTAGATATCATGATCTAGTATTTATACCTAATGCACACTTATATTTATAGTGAGTCTAAAGTTTTCACTAGATGGAGAACCCACCACATTAGTAATATAAATATACCATGAAGATGTTTCACAAGTCTACCTTGATATTTAATTTAATGTTACCATAAATATTATTTTTAATAAACAATGATTTTTTATGATGAAACTATGAATTATTTCTGTCTTAACAAGTGCTGTAATTTATTTTCCGAAATTCATGTTTTTTTTAGACTATTCACATGGTCATCATAACTATAGAATGACAAGAATTGTTTGAAATGATAGTATTGGGACCGTATGAATGAATGTGTTCTTGTGGTGATTATATCAATCATTAAACAAATTTTTTCCATGATAAGTATACAAAATAGACCAAAGCCTTATTCACATGACCAATATAACTACTCTAATACAAATGTCTCTTAGTCACATGGAAAGAATGGTCAATTCATCACATTTTTTGTTAGAGAAAACATATATTTTCATGTATTATCTATTTTAGTGATAGTTAAATTTTTAATTAATTGAACGTTTTCTAATATTATTGTAATAAATATATTTCTTTGTAATGTAACTATTTTGTCCAATTACTATATTCATACTATTTTATAATGAATGTATCACTGAAATTATTATCTAAATAATGAGTTTTATAATAATTATATTATTATTAGTTTTTTATATCTTTTTAATTATCTAGGTAAAAAATTACACTGAGGGGATTTTTAATTATTTTAATTATTTGAATTGCACTATTTAATATTTAAAATCATATATATAGTGTTTTAAATCTTTTTCAAGTTGCAATAAAATTGTGTGATAACTATTTGATTCAAATAGAGATAATTCAAATTAAAGGTATTTTAATTATTTCATGTTTTATTAATTTATATACAGATATTTTGAGATTAGTGATCTAGAGACTCCTTAATAAAAAAAATATTTAGGAATGATTTGTGGCTTAAGATTATTCATTTGTATTCAATCAATGGATGTGATAAACTAAAATTGATCAATTTTATTCATGTAAAAAATTAATGATACACCATAACAAAAACTGAAAAATTCAACATTACTATGAGATTGTGAAGCAGGGAATTATTTGTAAAACTACTATATAATTATTTTGGTCATTAAATATTTAACTATTTTGATTACCCTCTAAATAATTGATTAGAAAAATTTATCAGCATTGAAATTCTTCATCAAATACTCCAATACTAATCTAAAATTCCATCTGGGTTTTATTTAATTATTTATCTTATATTTGGTTTGTGTTTTAGATTCATTTAAATAATTTCCCATGGAAAAAATTGTATAGTTTACTTATATTATCCATAAATAATGATATATTGTCACTCCTAAAAATATTTGGGTGGGTTCTGACTCATACAGAAGTTAGTAAATGTAAAAAAAATAGGGGAGAAAAATGAATGCTTGTAGAAGTGGATATCACACCCTATAAAATTTGAGGAATTAGTTAATACCCTTATCATTAGTTTTTAAAAAATATTTAAGTGTGGAATATGATATTGGTTATCTAAACTACTATAAAAAATATCATGTGTCCATTTTTTATTATATATTAAATAAATCAAATTTTTTGATCGCTTTGAGAATTATATATTTTTTAATCTATTTCTAAAAAGACCATTCACACCACCTTTAGTGAATCATTCCCTATAATTGAGTAATATCAATTAGTTTAAAACATGTTTCATTTTTTAAGGAAATGGGTAATACTATTTTATTATCTTTTTTTTAATCTAGTATTATATAACTAACAATCTAAGGAAATAATGACTTCTTGGATTATGGAATGTTATGTATTTGTGATAATGAATCCAATAATACCACCCAATTTGAATGAAATATAGAACATCATATGAAAGGATCATGTATAGTTATTTCAATATAATATTTCTCTTGAATTTTGTGTTTTAATTTAAAAACATTATAATTTCTCTGATATAGATTTAGAGTCTCTAATATATTATGATTATGTAAGATGTGACATAATCTACAATGATATGAATTACTTATATTTTTATCTATATAGAAATATTCATTTCCATATTTATTTATGTAAATTTACACTAGAAATTTGACAGACGGTAAAATTCACACATCAAGAAATTGATAATTTACCGATAACAACATAGGTCATTCACATAGCTCTGTGACATAAATTCAAAATGAATGATAAATAAAAGATAAAAGAGCTCTAAAAAATATTAATTGAATTTATTGAAATCATTATTTCACTAGAGTATACTCTTAAGGGTAAAATTATTATTAAATGTATAATTTCAATATCCACATAAAATGTGGAACTTAAAAAATGTTGTGGTTAAAGAATTAAGTATTTCACTGAGTATTCAACTTTTGAACTAACATGTAACTTCTTCACAATGAATAATAGAATAAGAATTATAATAGTTAATTTCATGAAAAATGGAATGGTATATTAATCAAATCTAATATAAAATTTACTACTACTTTATCTATTTCATAGTTGTAAAAATCATTAAGGATTGAGTAGTGACTTTTATTAAATTATCAACCAATCATTTGAAAACAAAGAGAGACTATCACAATCATCCTGGAATATATCATCAATTAGATAAAATAATGAGAAGTAATAAAGTTAATAGTATTTAATTCATTGTTCAAACATTAATATGCTATATGTTCAAAAAAAGGAAAATGTAAGATTAGACATAGCCCAATTGAAATGAGATGGAAAATATAAGAAATTAATGTAGATAAAAATAATATGTCATGATTTATAGAGTTTCACAATGTAGTTAGACATGAGTAGATAAAATTATGAGTTAAAAAAGAATCATCCAATAAATGTTTGATAGAAACAAATTTGAATGAGGTAAACAATGAAAGGTATTACTGTTTAGGTTATGAGTCTAATATTGGAAATATAGTTTTATTATTAACTAAACCCAATAAAACTTTTCAAAGTGATAATTTTAGAATGAAAGGGCTATAAAGGGAATAGAAAAAAGATTATAATTATCCAAATATGGAAATGAAAAACTAAATTTTTATACTTAACGTAATATGGAATAAAAATGGGTTTCTCGTTTTGAATTGATAATGCTAAAAATTGAAATTGATAAAATAAATGACTTTATGTCCAAACATAACAATGTTCATGAAAGGATACCTTTACTTATTTGTGATGATTTAAATCAAATTAGAATGGAATGTATGAATCCTAAACATGAAATTAATAGATAAAAATTACATGATCATGTTCAAATGTTAAAATATGTGATGACCTCAAAGTTATTAAAAAAGTGAATGGAAATATGAAAATAATATTACCCAATTAAAATAATCCTTATCTAATTCTTTAAAATAGAAAAAAAATATTTATAAGATAATGAATTTGAACAAACCTAATAAATATAAAGCTATCATTTGTAAAAAGAATCGTAATCCTAAGATGTATATAAGTACTTTTGTTAATGCATGTAAATATAATATATCAAATGTTTCATGGTTTAGATGTAATCCTATGAAAATTTTGTGAATGAATTTTCATTGATATTTCTCATTCACTATGACATAATATGGTATTTTTATCCAAGAAGAAATCTTCTAGATTACTCTATAACTAATTTATTAAATAATTATGAGTTCTATATACCTCTATTACTAATACAGTTGGACCCAAAATAGCTTGGTTAAAAAAATTTACATTATGAATCTATTTTTTAGAAAACCATCAGAATGTGTTATAATGATATATTCTATATGACTAATGGGTGATCCTGAATCATTACTATTGATAGTCCAATCTTTTTATATTTTAATTCAATTGATAGAGACAAAATCACATTTGGTGACAACTCTAAAGGAATGTTCAGAGGCATTTGAAATGTATGTATACTAATATATATTATAATTTCCAAAATAATATATCAATTGATATTAAATACATAGTATCTCATAAATTTTCTATGAAGGGATGCATGAAATTTTTAAATATTATAAATATATTATTTATAAAGATAATAATATTTTATTAAATGCTAATAAAAATTATAATTCTACTCGACATAATTTTCCAATCTAATCTAGAAAAAACCAATGTATTTAAATTTAGTAAAAACATATCATATTTTTTAGAATAGAAGATCCCAAAATTATCATATTAAACATATATACATGATATGAAAAAATGGATAGTTTTCAGAACATATATAATTCAATTCAAGTCATAATTTTGTGTGGAATTTGTTATTTTAATGTTAGGCATCACGAAGATAAATTTAAATATTTAAATAAACTCAATACTACTAGTTATTTATAACTACTTTATCATGATTTATTTGGACATATGAGAACTAATTGTCTAGGATATAAGATATAAGTATCGGGAATTGTATATTATTTTGGGATATCTATGTGGAAACCATTATTATCTCATAAAAGTGAAACCCTGAATATGTTTTCTACCTTTTATAAACAAATTAAGAATCAAAATTATCATTTATAAATTCAGTTAATATTAATAAAGACGTATAATTTTTTAATTGACACATCAAAATATTTTATGAGTATAATGGAAATTTATATAATTTTTACTCTACTAAAACACCACAAAAAATGGTGTTGTTGAGAGGAGAAATTCCACTATTCCAAAAATCGAAATGACTGTACTAAATTAATAAAACACAGTAATTTATTTTTCAGATGAATCAATTAATACTACTTATTATATCACAAATAAATTTTACATCTTACCCATGTTAAATAAACCATATTATAAGATATTAAATTAAATGAAACCATGTTTTGATTTTATCAATGTTTTTTGTTGTTGAGTAAATATATTAAATTATAAATATTACATCGATAGGATTCATAATAAAAGTGTTGAAGTAGTTTGTCTATGATATGAAAACAATAATTAGTCTTATTTATTATATAATAAGAGAAACATTTTAATCAATTAGTATTCCATGCAATGTTGGATTAAACTATTTTAAAACAATTTGCATATTCTGATAATCTTGTTGAAGAGTTTAAAATGTACAACTTTAATGATCATAATCCTCAAAAAATTGTTCATCATATTGGGGGAAAAATATATCTAATAAATATGATACTTTTAAAAGGAGAACAAATAGAAATAATTATTTATAAAATGTATTTGAAAATACTAAATATGGGATGGGAACTATAAAACAGATTTTAAATATTTGTATGAATAATGAATTTATTATAATTTACTTCAAAATTTATGTTAATGAATCCAAAAATGATTCAATTTTGATAAATACTATACATCATAAATTTAAATATATATATTTAAATAAATTCAGATTTCTGGTTCAGTTTCCCAATGATAAATATCCTATTAGAACCGAATGCATTTTTCAAAATATAGTAGATGTGTTTGAAAATGTAGTAGGAAATAAAGAATGATTATTTTCACATGTCTATGAAATATAATAAATTATATCTTTTGAAGATTCATTTTCACTATTTTCAAGAATAAAATTCATTCAAATTCTATTATCTTTTTCAAGCATTCCAAAATAAAAATTGCTTATTGTGGATATAAAAAGTTAATTTTTAAATTGGGGACATTGTAAATAGGTTCATGTTTTTTCAACCAAATGTATTTGAAAAAGATGAATTTAAAAATTATGTTATAAAAATATTTACATATTTATATTTTCAATATAATTCTCTATGTTCATGGTTTGATTGACAATCTATATTTTTATTACAAAATTATTTTAACAATGGAATGGTTGACCCAACCGTATTTATAAAGAATCTTTCTAATGATATTTTTTTAAAATAAAAATAAAAAGTGAATATATTGGAATTTAATCTATAAAATATAAAATTAGTAATAAATTTTTTTAGTTAATGAAAAATTATTTTTATATGATCTTAATAGGTTAATAAAAATTCTTTCTTTTATCTATACATTTTATAAAGAGAAGATGAAATTTTTCTAACATAAATACAATATGTTAAGGATGTGGTTATAAATTCAATTTTGACTCATGTGAAACTGTTAAAACCACAATGAATAGTAATTATACACATAATGTGGTTAAATATATAAAATATGTAAAAATTTAAATGTATATAATAATTATATGAATCCATATTTATTTCGTTGCATAAATTATTGAAATTATTTTCCTAGTTTCTATGTTGGAAAGATGACTATCATAAATAAAATAGAGATAGTGAAATGATCATAAAAGGATAATAATCTATGTTAAAGGAATTTATAACCCTTTTATATTTTACTCAATAAAAAATATTATTTTATCATATTTTGACTTTTATTTTGGAGGGTGTAAACTTTAAAGGAAAAACACATCTTGTATGTGTCACATACTTATAAAAAAATTAATATAAAGAATTTACAATATATATTTATTATTTGTACACAAATATGGTTGAGTAAATTTTTCTATAAACTTTGGTGTTCAAAGCCTTTATATACAACAAACAGTATCTTACTTTAATGTTTATTAAAAAAACACCTATATTTTGAAAAAATACTTATACTATTTTAATATCGAAACTGTTTTTTCATCATTATTATAAAAACACATTGATGTTAGATTTAATTTTTTATGATATCATTTTTAGAAAGGTGGTATAATTCTCAAATATGTTATAATAAAAAATAAACTATTATTTATATTTATTAAATAAATAGTTTCATTGACATTTTCAAAATTAAACTTAGAACTTGTCATGATAGAAAATTAATTATTATGTGTATTTTAATGTTTATTTTATTACTTCATCTATATTATAAAAACATTAATTTGGGTGATGTTATTCCGTCCTTATTTTTCTTGTACGCAAAAATACATTCAGTTGAACATACAATTTTTCTGTTTAAAAAATTTAAAAAGATGAAAAACATTTACAGTTTTTAAAATTTAATGTTATTTTTTGGTTTTGATATTTAAAAAATGTTGATATTGTTCTTTCTAAGAGTTTTTTATTCTTATTTTTTTATTATTTCACTAAATTGTAATACCTTTATTAAAAAATTTCCATTTGAAACTATTTTGATACTTTTATTATTTTATTTTAATTATTTTTAATTTAAACATGTATTTATTTTTTTCAAATTTTAATTTTGCATTATAAATATAATTATTTATTAATTTTTTATAATAAAAAACCATATAATTATATCTCTAAAGTTATATGTCATCTTTTATTTTTTAATTTTTCATAAGATTAATATTTATTATATAATTAGTTTTATAATGTTATATTTTTAAAATAAAATTTATGTATTGTGCGTATTTTATTTTAATATATATACTGATATATATATATATACAAAACTTATATATATATATATATATTGTGTGGTTTCTAAATTATTTCACACATGATACATCTTCACACACACAGATCACCCTCCGGTGTTTCATCCCCCATCATCATATAAGCATCCATGGAAGCATCTCATCGACACCTGGTGAATGCAAAGGATCACACCCCTAATTGATTTTAATAAAGAAGTTATCCATTGCTGTATTTGATGATTCACAACACCAGAACCTCTTCCCTTCTAATAGAAAATTGTATCGACAAAATATAATGGGTTCAAATAGCTCATAATAATATTCTTCATCACAAGACATTGACACAGTTTCCCTACATATCTCTCAATCACATGGTATGATGCATTTATGTTCAATGACTTCATCATGGGATAAAATTATGGAACCTCATTGGACAGTAGAATCACTACATCATGACACCTAGAAATCATTTTTATCCTGCACCACTCGACATGGATCTACATCCACATAAGATTTGTTAGTTAATCAATGTATACATCATCACACTACAACAATGACTCCTCTCTCAAACGGTAGTGGATTATCATCTACATGAATCTATAATAATAATTCTCTTGGATACCCTGAGGTAGAATTTATAGCTAATTTTCACATGTACTTATATTTAGATTGTAGTTTCTACATGAGGGAGAACCTATCTTGTGAGTAATATTATCATACTATGAAAATGATTCCCCAAACTGGCATTGGATCTTATTTCATGTTACCAAAAAGGTATTTAATGTTACCATAAGTATTGTTTTTAAGACAATGTTATTTTTCTGCAGTAGCTATGACTTTTTATCAATGTAACATGAGTAATCATTTTTTATATAACCTCTTAAATTATTTTTTAATTTCATAACTTTGTTAGTATACTAAGCACACAACAATTTTTTTAAATGGTTAGTATATTATCCTCATGAATGACATTATTTATGTGATTAGTATACCAAAAAATGAAAAATATATTTAAATAGTTAGTATTTTGATTGTATAACAAAAATTTTCACATCGCCATTATACCTACTGAATAACTGATGTCTCATAGTCACTATAAAAAAAGCCAGTTTATCACTTTCATTTGAGAAAATTTACATTTTCTACTATTATATATTGTAGAGATATTTTGATTTACTAATTAAATTCAACTTTATTAAATTCATTTTAATCATTATATTTATTTTTAAAATAATTGTATAATTTAAAGATTTTGTACAAATTATTTTATGGTGAAAATATAAATAAAATTAACATAGAAACAATAATTTTAATAATATTTATCTTATTCTTTATTTTTTTACATATATTTAATTATCAAATTACTGAAAGTTATTGAGATTGTTGTTAATTATTTTAGTTGTCTTAAAATCTAAAAATTATATTCACAATCATTCTCAATGTGTTTCGATTATTTATCATGAAGTAATAAATGAGTGTGAAGACAGTATAATTATGAGTTTGATAATTATAATTAATGGTAATTCTATTATTCTATGATTCATTAATTTTTTTGGTGAAATTATATGATTAGTAATCTAGAAGATAGTATATAAATAAATAAAATCGTGTATGATTTTTTAATCAATATTAACAATTATAATGTGATATATGAAAGTGAAGAAATAAAATCAAAATTGTTTATTAGAACATGAAGACAATATATTATCATAGATAATCAAATAAAAAATATTCTTATAATATTTGAGATTTTATTAGAAAAAGATATGACTACAATTTCATTTATGTAATAAAATATGACGTTATATTTTTAATCTTCCACTTGTAATTTGATCAACGTTATTGAACTATATAGACATTATTCATTATCATCTCCACTACTAATCTTATAATATGTCTGGTTTTCATTATTGTTTTTATTATTTAATTTTTTTCCTATTATGGATTATATTTATTATTTTCCTATACAATATAGTATTACCTCGGTCATTCCTCATATCTAAATGGATGGCCAGGTTGTGACTCCTAGAAAATATTTGGGTGGGATGTGACTACTATAAAATTTAGTTAGGGTTATACTAACAGGTCATAAAAAAATTTGTATGTAAAAGGAGATATAAATACTTATCAAAATTAGGAAATTATTAAATAATAGTATTGTAACACAGTAGCAGTGATTAAAAAGGAGACTAGGTTTTAAGATTAATGAACTTTTATAAATGTTATCTTGTGTTATGTGTTTTGTTTTCCACAAAAAAATTAAAAATATTAATCACATTGATAATGATATTTTTATTAATTAGTTTTTAAATGGACTATTTATCCCCAACCCGTGAAAAATATTTCCATATCACTAGGACATAATTGCCCATACTAAAATTTGTAATGGATATCAACTATTTCCTGTTATTTAATGGGTACTATCATCAATTTTTGATAAACATCTACTAATATTCAAGCTCAATAATCATGATATCATGAATGGGAGTGAACATTTATATAGTTCAATGAAATTTATAATAAATTTAATGAGTTAAATATTAGGCCAATCACTACAACTATGTTTGAAAATACTCATCTGTGTAGATGTTTTTTGGTCTAAAGTAACACATCCAAAAGGTTATTTGATAGTTTACACATTGAAGTTGAAAAAATCATATAACATGCATCTTACTAATTATGTATCTACAAGAATAAATTCAAAACATATGATATCAAATTTGATTTAGTGATCATTCAATTGATTATTTTTGTGGAATTATCTCTATGGGGAGAAGTTATAAATATAAAAAATCAAGAAATCTTCAATTTTATAAATACATAAAAGGTATAAATGTTTAACTAATTAACATGGTTATGGATGAACAAATATTATGACTATTAGAAAAATTATTATGCTAAGAAGGTGAAAAAAGTATATTTTTATGTGAGTACAAATGAACCTTCAACACTATTAATTATAAAAAAATGAAATATACTAATTACTTTTGGACATGAGAAGGATGGACCTATAGAAAAAAATCATAAACCATAACCTACCATTCTCAAATTATTACTGGACCATTCACTCTTGGAAATAACATGGGATCCAAAAAAATGGCGATGATATAAACATAAATGTATATTATATTGCATATTCCAACTTTTATAATTATGAAGTTATAATTTTTTTGACCTAAATATGTGTTAAATCAAAACCAAAACCAATGAGGGAACTTCTAGATGATTTTAATAACAAACCCTTTTATATTTATTGAGTAATCACAATTTTTTTTACATTTATCAAGAAAAAACATCTAGTGGTATAACATGAAGAGGGAAATTGTAGAATTTGTGTCATCATGCTTGGTATGTCCAAAAGTCAAGGATAAATGGTATAAGTGTAAGGGTACTATGAAACCATGGGCTGTACTAGTATAGAAAAGGGAAACCATAACCATGGATTTTATCACAAACCTCCCAGAACAATTAATGGAAATAATTTCATTTGGGTGGTTCTGAATTTCATTAAAAAGTGTGTACATTTCGTTAATATCATGGAATATTTTCCTCTTAAACACCTCATAAATTTATAGAAAATATATTTTGTTATATAGCATGGACTACCACTCCCTATTATATTTAATAAATATATAAGGTTTCCATCACAGTTGTAGAGAAGCCTAGACCATTGATTGGATACAACCCTGTGTTTCATTATTGTTTATCTCCCTTATATAAATGATTAATCTAATGGAATCATTCATACTAAAGAGGATATAATGAAATCACGTTAAATTGATTTCTAAGGATGGTGAGGTCAACACTTCCCCCTATTATAGTTTTCATAATAAAAGTATTTCCATTCATGCATTCAAATAGAAAATTAAGAGGAAATTTATTGAAAGATGTGTCAAAAACAAAAATAATTTTATGATATATGAGTTTGGAAGATGATGAGATCTTATATTAACAAATAGATTACAATGAAATTTAAAACCATTGTGCATCATAAAAAATCTAATCAATTTTATTAAAAATTAAATGTATACAATCATTGATGAGAAAAAGTGTTTATGTTTAGAGATAAGGAGTATATTATTAAATCATAATGGAATAATTACATTAGTTTTTATACTAAGGGAAATCTGATTTCAAGGAACATCAACATATTTTATATCCTCTTTCACATCGAATAAATAGAATGTTTACAAACAATCACACCCATCCCAACTTATGTACATGATATATTCCATATATTGTTCTTAATAGAGTATATATCAGACACATCATGTGTAAAAAATACAGATGTGGATCCTTTGTTGGATAATATTATATATAAGGAGTATGCATTTTTTATCATTGATGATAGATACAATGTTTATTAAAACTAGAAAACTCATCAGGATAAAATTTTAGGACACAAAAATTGTTTTGATGACGCGATAGGGGAAATAAATAGGTGATGAAAAAATGTACCCTCCTTTAACTTATTGTATGACAATGGTTAAATTCCTGAAGGGATAAAAATTGTAAAGGTACAAACTAAGTTTTCTGAACATCCCCAAGAATGTTTTACTATAACACACCTTGAATTTGGGCATTACTCTAGTGTAATATGGTATTATTCTTGTAGACCAAATTAGTATGATGATTTATAATTATTTTTTATCAAAATATTGATCTCATTTTTCAATTTCTAATTACTAATTCATAAATATATTTGATAACATAATTATTTTTATAGAAATATGATTTTGAAATGATCATACTAAAATAATATTTCTGTGAAATATATTGTTTTATTTAAAATTCATTTCAGATAATTTCAAGAATTTATTAAATAATTGTGTTTTAATGAAATATTATTATGAAATAAAGTTTTATAAATAATAATTATAATAAATTTTAATGAGGTCTAATGAAATTATTATAATGGTCTGAAAGTTATTAGTATTGTAAAATATACTATTTTCCAATAAATATGGTTTACAATTTCAGTGAAAATTATTATATTTAGAAAATTATTCTGTTAAAATAAATATTATTTTTGAAATAATTATTTAATTATTATAAAATGGTTAATTATTCATAATATCCGTACACGTTCTAATTTTTTGGTAAAACAATGATTAAGGTATAAATATATGTTGCGTATAATGATAACATAATACTCAATATGTTGAGATATAAATATTATAATGGTAATCTATCAATAAAATAGAGTTCACCTTAAAAAAATAAATTTTTTTGATTAATTTTATCAACCATAAATAAATTCTCCAAAACCGATATTCTGTTTTTCTGTTTTAAAAAAATTATGAACATGGCTCACTAGCATATCCTAAATGTTGTCATGTTTTAACGATATTTGTTCATATCATAATAAAATATTTATTACAACTTCTAATATGTAGAAACAATAGTTCGATCCAATGGAAAGGACTATGTTTATGATTATTTTATAAAAATTTGTCCAAAACTAATGTTTAGAAATTAATATAGAAGACACCACTATTTGGCTATAAATACCCACCAAAAAAACCATTCCTACCCACTAAAAACATTTGATCATAAATTTAGCCTTACTATATCTCTATAATATTCTAGTAATGTGTTCTAAAGCTCTTATAAATCTTGTCATACGTTTTAAAATTACCCATTGAATGTAACGGATTGTCCTTGTCCACCTGTATATTTAAGTACATTCATTTTGTTAATCCTTTTAATTTCACATTTTTTATGTTGTAATATTTTTTTATACATCATGTTAATATACATATTACTACCATATAATGTGATACCACCATTCAATCTCAATAATCATGTCTATAATCCTTCATAAAAACTCATTTTTCTGCCAATAATATTTTATTGGTTTACCGTTTCAAATTTCTGTGTTGTGAATACTCATCCACATCTTCACTAATGGGTATTCAACTAGAATTACCAATATAAAATTGATTTTCTAAATCCATTCATGTAAACCAAACACCATAATAATGTGGTTACAAAATAATAAAGTCATTATTATGTTTTATGATCAATGTGGAACAAAAATTTATGTACGGATATGAATGTGATGGGAGGGGCCATATATATATAGATCATTAATAAATAGGGTGATATTTTTATCTCTTGAGATAGTATTTATGGTTAATGTGGTTTTTTCCACTATGCTATTATGACTAAAAATATATCCATGACATATGATTATAATCTCCTATTTTATGTTGTTTCCACTTTCTTATATAACATTGATGTCATCATAATATATAATGCTCTGATGTTCATGTTTGTGAATCTCACCCTTTATTTCATCTTGATATAGATATTGAATCAAATTTATTTCTTTCATAATGATACTCTTTTATTATTACTTTATGATGATTTAAAGATCACCAGTTTATTATATATTTCCAACGAATATCTCAGGTTACATTAGAATTTTAATTGAAATTTAAGGGCATGTTCCAAAAATATTGTTCTATACCTATTTAAATATATTATGATATATATATATACCCAGATATAATAGAAATATCATTTTTATTATATTAATGGTACAGTTTTGCCATAAATTTTAAATTAATGACTACAATGATTTGGGTTTCCATAGAAGGTTGTTGAATCTAGGTAAACATTTTTTAATAAAATATTTCAACATAATATTTTCACCCTTTTATTATTCAAATACGTAAACAAGTAATTAATAACTGACCATTTATTTTCAGAAAAAAAAACATTTATTAGACATTTAATATTTAATGTGAATTGGGTACACCACATGATATTTTTCTATGGTTTAATCCTAATGTGGATATCTTCTCAGCATCTATTCAGTCTTATCTTATTTTCCTTATTTTCTCAATAGAGTAGAAAAGTGACTAAAATAGGTGGTAATGGTTCATCCATAACACCATATATAAACATTATGTATTTTACTATATGGTAATCCATAGGGAAATGTCAACATCAAAATTCATAAGGAAAATATCCACCTCTAGATAGTATAAGTCCCGCAAAACATTCTCTATATATTACCTTATTAGTTGCTAATATTACCCCTCCAATTATGATGAATTCGATCTTCTCTGAGACCATGTATGATTATATGTTAATTTTTATGATCTTCATTCCCAATAGTATGTCTTCAATAACATTTGAATGTGTGACATAAAAATATGAATGTGCGTAATGTTTTATTAAACAATTATAATGATCAATGTATACCTGAGAACATGAAAAAAAATCATTTTCACATTTTTAAAATCATTTAGCTTTTGGAAAATGGTCTAATTATTCTCAAACATCCAAATCCATTCATATGGTTCAACACACAAATGATATATTTTTTGGGGAATATGTTATTTTTACTAAATAAATTTCTTACTCTCAACTAAAGGATTATACTAAATTATAGACATCATAATATCGAATTTCAAAAAATAATAATTATATGATAATCAATTGATCATTATAATAATGAAGTCATATGGTAACTGTTTCATATTAGATTCGTTTATCATTATTATAGAATTCTCTCATTGAATAATTTCCCCATTATTTATATGTGATGACAATTTTATAAATATCGAATAATTAAAGGATCATGGGTTTTAAAAAAAATTCAATATTTGGTTTCTAAAATTCCAAACTTCTAAAGACATTACAATTAATACATAGAAAAATTAAAATAAACTTGTCATAATTCTAAATATATTTTAAAAAATCCATTTTCAAACCACTCAACAGCACAATAAATATCATCTATAATCATTAATTAAACTTCATTATATTTATTCCATGAATTATATCTTATCCTTATCACAGTGGAATTACAAATTTTTCAACTAGTAAGGTGTTTCTAGACATATTAACAGTATTATAGTAATATTTTCATTACCATACAAAAACCTAATCATGTAGCACTGCTTATCGAACATATGAATCAATCCTTTAAAAATTTACACATACAACTTCATCATCATATTTATACATTACATTATATTTTTTTCTTCAAAAATTCATTATATGAAAATTCACACAACACTAAAATGTGCAACTAATTCAATTTTTTGTCTTCATGTTTACTAATTCAACTATATTTTTCACCTTTTAAATCGTAAAATTATATTTGAATCACTCAAAAATATATAAATTTACATCAAATAAAGTTCATATCATTACTAACACATTCCACTTACAACCTCACTATATAAGATTATATTGTTAACTAAAATTTATTTTATGAACAAGATTCCATCAATGAAAGTCAATTAATACTCTAATATATTTTTAATACTTCCACATTAAACATTATACTTCCAATTTCAATAATGTCTACTTGAAATAAACTAAACTCTCATAACTATTCATGAACATATTCATCATGATACAATTTCAATCTATATTCATATCATGATCATTAATTTTATATCAATAACAAACATCTCATTTTCCTGAACACATCTTCTTATCTTTTTGTCGCATTCAAGACATCCTTCAATGAATCAACATGATTATAATTCCAACATATTTGATCAATATTTTTTTATCATATTCATTGATAATCACATGCATGTACCAATTTTTACATCATTAATGATTTTTGGTGCCCAAAAAACCATGTGATTTTTTTACATTGAAAGATTATAAAATCATCCTCATTTTCATTATTATATATTCCAAATGAAAATATATCTCAATCATCTTCAAAAGAAAATGGAAAATCCCTAAAAGGATAGTTTATTTAAAAAAAATTATGTCACTGAATAAGAATTTAGAACAATAGAGTTTGAAATCACATGTTGTTTGATCATTTAAAATTCAATAATTCCATTCATTGGTGTTTTTTATGAGTAAGGATGGATTGATTATGTAATTACATTATTGAGGTTGTGGATAATAATAACTTTTGGACTATTTAATGTCTCTCAATATCATGAATACCCCAACCAAAAATTATAAATTATATTGTTTTAGAAATGGTATTGCTGTATCAATACAATATTAAATAGTAACCTTCCAAAATATTGAAATAGTTATGCATAATTAAAATTATTAGTTATTTAATAGAAGATTACTATTTCTTCCACGTTTAAAATGATCATCACCCAATAAATAGGGAGATAAATAAAATGATTTATATTTAAAGACACCAAAATATTGACTACAAATTTAAATAAAATCCACTAACACCCCATTGATACATCCCTTGGAATGTATTGCTTCACCCCATAATTATTGTAATAAGGGGATAAAAAATAAAACGAACCTCAAAATAGTAAAAGTAGGTCCCCAAGCTATGATCTGGTATCCGACTCTAAGTGTATGAGTCCAACTGTAGTGGCTTCAATCACCATTTACATATTTACCGAACCATTAATTTTTTTCACAAATATATAAAATGGTTTTGATTTATCATAAACACATATTCTACAAATTCATCACATCTATTCTTATAGAATATCATTCAACCCTGGATGAATTTATCATTAATATTAACAAACCATATAAAACATTCATACACCAACACATGTATGTATAGAAATATATGTATCGTGATACATCATCATCATCACGCTACATGAACTCAAAAAAAAATACATGAAAATTTCATTTCTACTTCATTAAACCATGCCCATTATATTCATATTATAAAGAAAATTATTTTAAAAATCATAATTTATTTACCATTATTAGAATATTATAAAAATATTGTGGCATATAGGTCACACTGATAACACTTCCAACTATACATCATTAACATTGTGGTGAAAATGCACCAGTGTTTCACAAATAGAAAATCATCATCCTATGGCTGAAATTCACATGTTCTGACCCCAAAAAAGTATAAAATGAACTAATAAATGATCAATAACTAAAAAATATAATATAAACCTTCAATTTTTTTTCACAGTGGTTATATCATTATCTCACTTCTTAATTCTTGTAATTTTTATTATTATGAGGGATCAAATATGGTCTGTTGTCCTCCATGGTGTCTCCCACAATGTTATTCACCATAAAATAGGAACGCCAATGGAATATTAAAGAACAGAAAGGGATGCAATTGAAAATATGATGCGTTTAGATGTAATGTGTGGTTTTTAATATAATATAGAGTCGACGGGGGTTATATCAAAGGAGAAGGGAGAGTCATGCATTAGTGAAATGGAATTATTTGGGTTTAAATGAAAAATTTCCCTTGATCTATGACCCCACATTGATTTTTAACAAGTAATATGACATCTTTATATATTATTATTCTCTGGGACATCACTGACCAAGTCCTTTAGGTACATTACCATTTTGGTGGGCACCCACATTCCTTGGTAATAGTTGAAAACTACCCCAACTATTTATCATATGTTATATAACTCTATTGAAAATCTATATCAATTAACTTTTAGTTTATCAATAGTCTTCATGCTGTCTAGTTTGGGAACCCACAAGATATAATTGCATTTAAATTGTTATAATAACTGTTATGATTTATACATAACAAACACTTAGTATATGAATAAGACCTCATTTAACTTTCATTATCTCTTTTTTTCCAAGAATAAAAAAATATAAAATAATATAGTATGTAAAATCAATTAATAGAAATAATTGGAGAATAGATTAATTTATAAAGATAATAAAATAAAATAAAAATATATACATTATGTAGACATATAAAGTCACCTCACACATAGAGAATTACTTTTCCACATGTATATAACATACAATAAAATCACAAAGAAGGCACATTCTACCAATTCCTAGGTCAAAATCTTGTTGAATAAAATAATTATCAACCAGGAATGTAAAACATTAAGTATCACATTAGATATATCAATTCGACTTATATATTATCAATTAAACAAAGATAGATAATAATTTTACTTTCCATATTTTAAAAATTTTGGAACTTATCATAATTTTCATTCATGTTTCATTTATAATTATAATAAAAAAAATAATTTAATTTAACTCAATTTGAGTTATTTCCTCTCATCACTAAGGGTAAAAATTTAAATAGAGTTATGATTATAACTCAAGATAATTCTTCAATAAATAATATTGAAAGGAATCTCAAAAATCTATCCCAAAAATTCAATTGTCACAATTAATCATTAAAACAAAATAAATAAGAATCAAATGAATATGAATCGTTAATTTAGGTAGGTAATGATATTAAAAACAAATTAATCTAAAAAATGATAGCTCTTACGAACCATGAATTGTCTTCAAACAAAAACACAATAGAATAATTTTTCTCATATATCACCACCCCATACATCCCAAAATCAATGAAAATCTAATAAATATTTAACTTTTTTACAATTCATGTATCTACCTATTGGATTTTATTCATTTTATAGTTTTCGGACGTTTTAAAATTTTAAAATTTCAAAATTGTCACCCAATCCATATTTAAATTTTGAATAATCACTAACTCAAATAAATGTAACATGTTATTTGGTTGATATAATTGTGGTTTTTTACCTATGGAAGACACATTAGATTATTTCCAACAAAAAATAATTATTTATATTTTCATTTACAATTTTTTAATATTGATAAAAAATTATAAGAAATGATAATTATGAACCTCCAATCATACCTTAAAATACCCTACATCATTTTTTCAATGAAAAACATCCCTTTCAATTATAAATAACTACTCCCCAAAACATGATCCATTTAATATCCAAAATAATTAAAAACAATTATGGGGGTAAGGAAAAAATAGTCTTACAATGTGGATTTTCCATAACAAGGTCATTCATGGATTCTATCGCCATAAATAAATTAATAATATATGGAAATATGGATCTTTGAAAAGAAATAATGAAATCAATATTTCTGTAATCATTCTGATTTTGATATTATATAATCATTTCCATGATGAGATGAAATTAAATATCTAAAATGAAATCATATCCCACGATTGTCTCAAGGAATTCGTATTAGTGAATTGTCAAAATAAGTTATAGAAGACTATTGGTAGTGGGACGATATAAAATGTTACATCACCCACTTATATATAACATTAAAAACTAACCAAACTAAATATTTTAATGTCAAATCATAAAAATTACGAGGAAAATGTCATATACATAAATTAACTAGCCTCCACAAATAATAGTTCATTAAAATAATACCAATATGCTTATATTCAATGCTTTAATCCCTAAAAATACTCATTAAATGTTATTAGTAATGAATCCTCTATTATTTAATCATGTGATTCATAATTAATTTTTGTTTCATGGATTAAATTGTAACAAAAAACTATGTGTTTCATAATTTTTTATATAAAACCCAAATAAATATTTCAAAATATATTAGTATGTGAAAGATAATGGAATTAAAACACTAATTTTCCTTCCTTGTCATGATATTATTCTTTTCGTCATATTTTGTATTCTTTTTTAATAATCATAGAAATATAAACAAAAACATTAAGTGAATGAATAATGTTAATCTTATTAAATCATGAATATATAATAGGAGATTTCATTAAATGACAAAACTAATAAATAAACATATTTATAGATATAATTATAAAATTACCTTTAATAATAAAAAACTAATGTTTCCCCTAAAAATCACTTTTTAACGTTCTTTTACTAAACCTTATCATGTTTACATACCTTATTGATGTATAGAAAAGAGTTATTCATTTTATATTT
The DNA here is from genome assembly GCA_963277665.1 of Viscum album. Classification (NCBI taxonomy): domain Eukaryota; kingdom Viridiplantae; phylum Streptophyta; class Magnoliopsida; order Santalales; family Viscaceae; genus Viscum; species Viscum album. Next base: position 1,250,373,819 of record OY728157.1, on the reverse strand, counting down.
AACCATGATTGATTTCACTGTGTATTAAATGTACCACATCTCTTCTTCTTCACATTACGATGCATAAAATAGTTATCATTGAAAATCATGTAGAGTATATCTATAGATATTTGTAATGAATTGTTTTTTCCCCACACTGGATAGTGGTCCTCATTTTCCCCATGTATTTCATTCACTTTATCAAAAAAAAAAATAAACGAAAATCACAATTTTAGTAGTTCTCAAACCTTATTTTTCATTCCCGTGTTATTATAAATATGATTACTATTATTCATCATATTTTCCCTCGAACCAAACCTTATATTATTTATAAGGAGAGAACAAAACCATAGATTCCCTTTGTGAGTGGACAGAGATATCATGGTCTATCCTATATTATTATAAATCTATCAATGCATCAATTTCTTGTTGTTATTCGTCCTTTTCCAAAACTATAATGGGGAGGGAGACCATTATAATAAAAAAGTAAATTTAGAAATAATAGTTACCATGTATTTTTTTTCCAACACCATAACTAACATGGTTGTCTCCACAATGTATTATATTTCATGGGATTACTCCTTTGACATTCTTCTCTATTTATAAGCCTCTTTTGTGGCTCACTATAAATCTAGACATTCCACATAAAAATGAAACTCATGGTCACAGAGGGGTTCTTCATCATCAATTGTTTATAATTTTGGAGCATATTCATCTTAGCATCATTGAATATATTTTATACCAATATATTTCATTTTATGGATATATGATTTTAATGGAAAACATGGTTTTCTCAATCAAGATACAATCATTCCTAGAAATTATTATAATAATAAATAACCAACATAAAAATAGAAACAAGGATATATAAATGAAAATAAAAAATTTAATATAGTAAATTAATCTTCTGTAAGGAAATTTCATTTCTATATCTATTGAATTAATGTTTCCTTACGTAGTACACACAAACAAGGATTTTTCAGATTATTAGTGCTCGAATGAGTAGTGGTTGGTATCCCATCAGGTCTATTTGCTCCCTAAGGTTTTCGACCATGAATCACTGACTATATCCTTTTATAAGAACTATGTAATAACACAAGACTATTTTTTATGTGGGACTCTAAAAGAAAATTTTTTTCTTACAAAATACAAATGATGTCTTGTTTTGTGTAACACATGTGTCCCCCAACTTGTACAGAACCATTATAACTTTAATCAAGTCTCAAATACTACCCACATTAATTAAAATGTATATAACTCCAATTTCCTGCACATTTATATCTCACAAAACTCTATTAGATTCCATGTGTGTGTAAATATCACTTGGGAAGAACTGATGAGTACTTGTTCCACTATGAAAGTTAAAAGGAGCCTCGAAAACATATAGTGGAGAAAATTATGACTTTCTCTGGTGAGTGTAATTTTCATACCATAAAGTGAATCGTATAATTATTAAATATTTTTCTATTTTTTGTGAATGTTCTCATGTTGTGTATTCACTTTTTTGATGAAAACATTAATATAGAAAATAATAATGTTTTTGGGTGTGGTTTGTGTAGTAAAGGGTATAGTTCTTTTAGTGTACAAAAAACACATGGCACTATATATATTAAAATTCCTCCAAATTTAAAGAATTAATTGTGTATCTTCATATTTTTTTAGACAATTAGAAAGAACATCGTTGGATTGTTTCACTCCATAAAGAAAATTGACATTAAAAAGGAGTTGAGGTATGAAATATTAAAATATTTATAGAGGAGTTTGTGTTGTGAGTTGATGTTTTGATATTATGAGATATGTGTCTCAACGGAGACCAGTGTGGTTGTAGAATATTTCTCACCAATATTTTTTGTAATGTCAAGAATTATTCCATGAAACATAACTTTAATAATATAATATCTTAACATTTTAAGAGGGTTGTGAGAGGGTGTTTTGTGGGTCTTCAAACATCACATTAACTATAATAAATGAGATATTTTTTGTTAAAAATATGACATCAGATATATATTCACACATATAAATATATGAGTTTTGGCATCAAATAAAATTGGAATCATAAAATTTTGTGAAATGCTAATACTACTGAGTTTTTTGGGTTGTTATGTTGTTTCCAATTCTATATGTTTTTTTATTTTATTTTTACCACTATATCATTATAATGATGATAAAGTTATTTTACATGTTTTGTGGGCATTATAATATAGTTTAATTTATTTATTTAGCTATTTTACATTTAATTTAAACTCATATTGGGTTTTTAATTCATCTCTACTATCATTTCATTCTCTCCCTCCCTCACTGTAATTTTATAAGTCATGAAAACATATTTATGGTTAAGTAATCAAAATATTTGTAATGAATTATCTAGAATGTTTTTTCAGTTACATTTTGTATAATTTAATTACATATTTAAAAATGATTTTTCATTACCTATAGTTTGAATTTTTATAAGCATTGCCATAGAAAAGTTAGAGTCTAGATATAGAGATTGCCTACCCAATCCATGGACCTCACCACTAATATATCTGAGTAATCATATGATTCTTCATTTACTGTTTTTAAACTTCATTATTTTATGTACCATGAATTGAAATTATGAAGATACTTATTATTATTTTTTCTTTTCAAAAATCATAATAACCTTAACTATTACAGTTTATGTAGTTTAGTTATTATTTTCATGGATTGTTTATAATAATTATTGATTTATAGTAATATCCACCTAGACATATGAGTTTTGTATGATGGATTTCAATTATATACTAATATTTAGAATTTGTGGTGATTTTTGTTTTTTTATCAATATCTAAAAAGGTTTGAGGCCATATAATGAATCAATGCCTACTGAACAACCATGTTTATTGAATTCGTTTCTAGAACTAATTTTACCACACTATAACCCATTCAATGTCATATAGACCAATGTGGATAAAATGGATATTTGTTCGACTTGTTGTTTTCTCCCATGGGTGGTTTAGTCAAATAGAACATTAATAATATGATCTATAGATGTTAATAGAGGTATTATAGTCAGTATAACTATGGGTATATTAGTGACACATGTAAAAAGTCTAAAAAGATGATTTGGATGAAATATTTTCCCTTGGGATATATTCATGCCTTTAAATATAAGAGTCCAATCATGTGATAAAATAAGAATATATATGAACCATGAAGTGTGTCAAAAGGAGAGTCTTTTTCTAGTTATGGGGAATCCCATTTTAAATTTTATAATTCTATTTCTTTTTATATCCCTTTTTTAGATACATGAATGTGTTATTTTAGTTATGTAATGTTGATTAAAATAAAATGGAATTGGTGTAGTTGAATGTTTTATTTTAATTATTATTTCATATTTTTCTTTTCATCCATATATATTCTCTTATACCGTAATCTATTATTTGATATAATATCCCAATTTATTTGTGGTTAATTATGAGACTAATTTTTAATTAACTAATAATTATGTTGTGATTACCATATCTATTAGGATAATTGAAATGTTTATTTCATCATGTTTTTCAGTTTTCTATGTTTTGAATTGTGGATAATACATGAAAAATGATCATTAGATTCAATTAATAGAGAATGTCCACTGAGATCAAGGGAGTCACTTAGGCTTCATTAGGGAAACCATACAATTTTTATTGATTATTTTATACATAATTATATGTTGAAAGTGATCATTAAATTATATTTCACCTTTTAAATCTTTCTCCCTATCTAAAATATCCATCACCCTGTACTATTTGAACTCATGTAGTTTAGTATTATTTCGCATATATATTTCATAATAATTATTAGTTTTTATTATTCTATACATTGTCATGTGGTTTTTAACACATATCCATTAATCATAAAATAATTTTTTATAGATTTACTGATGTGTTGTTTCATGTTTTTAAATTTACAAACTACTTTAAACTAGTATAATATTACATTTTATTTTCACGGATGATGTTTATGGTGTCATTTTTAGGGAAAATGTGATGTATAATTAATTCAATAGATATAATTGTGTCTTTAACTTCACACTTATATATTTTTAGATATTATCCTAGTTAATTCTTTTATCTTTTGTTTACACCTTTATGATTGGGTATTAATGTTATTGGGTTTGAAGGAACTGATTTTATCTTGGTATACCACGGAAATTTATCTCTCTAAATCATGGATCTAGCACCTAAAATATATGATATTAATGAATATATTGAATAGATTAAAAATTAATATGATCCACAACTATACCCAAGTGATTAGAAAGAACTATTATATGTCCATTATTTTACATTCACAAAATTGTGTAAAAATTTAGATGGTATTAAAATAGACTATGTGGAATAATGATATGAAATAAAGGTGGAGCTCATAATGAAATGGGCCTTGGGAATACATTTAAGATGGTTAATGAGTTTAATGACAAATATAAGGTAACTGTGATTTGTGATTCTGAATATTTTTATGTAAAATAAGTTCTTAAAAATTGGTTTTGGATAAGTATGATAAAAATGAAACTAATGAATCCATAATAGATATATTTTGGTATTTGACCATCCAAGATATTTATTTATGATTTCTAAGGGGTTCCTCAGTCTAGTTCCCTCTATGTGAATATGTGGAGACTGAATTGTAGGAGTAATAGTGTAACACCCCGAGATTTTATGAAAAATATTATTTTAAATTTCATTAATGTATTGAATTGAATGCTACACCAAAAGGAGCTTGAACAACACGCATCCTTGACTTTCCTTGCATTACACGCAATCGCGACCTTCCACGATAGCGTGTGTTGTACGCAATACCAAGATTCACTAAAAAACTATAAGCTATTAAAATATTATTAAAACTAGCCGTTATGAATAGTAATAACCACTTTTTGAAATTTTTTAAATTTTATTTTTCAAAATGGACTTCATTTTTGGATTCGGAGTATCGAATTTAGCTTAAGGTGGAATTTTGGTACTTTTCAGATAACTGTCATATTCTGATGAATATTGAAAATTACTAAATTTTAATAAAAAAAACTTTTTTCATCGAAATAATTATTAGTGGTAAATTATTAATTTGAGTGGTTTTAAAGTATATTTAGAATATATTTTTACAATTTAATACAATATTGGTCATTGGTTGTAATTTCACATTTAAAATAGTTATAAACAAGTGTCAATCTTTTGATAGTTATTATCTCTTAAAAACAAGCTATTTGTTTTGACGACGAGAATTAATTTTTAATTTAGTTAATGTAACTGATATGTTTTGAATTTGGTAAAATAGATATCATTTTTGAGTTCATAATATCAAATATAGCTTAGGACTATTTTTTGGTATTTTTCTAAAAACATTCAATTTTTGATGAATAGTGAAACCACTAAGTGGTAGTTAAAAAAAACTGAATTTTTCATAAAACTCAATTTTACCACTTCTGTGAGGGGAATTTCAAAAATACGAGAGACATGGTTGATGTCAGAAAGTAAAATGTGGTTCAATGAGATGAAAATAATTTTTTTGGTGAATAGTAACTTTTTACTTTTTTACCACGGTTTAAAGTAAATAGGGTAATTAAGGGTAAAAGTGATATTATTATTACCCTAAAACATGTTATAATTCTATTGGAGATGTGTAATTCGACCAAAAACAACCTTAGGAATAAAATATGACCATTTAGGCCCACTTGGATTAGATTAGGACATTTATTATTAATTTATTTAAAGAAGGGTTAAAATAGTTAAAATCAAAGTTTAATAAGTAAATCATTTTTAATATAGGGTTATACATAAGATTAATTCGACTATAAATATTCATTAGAAATATAATATTATTTCATACATAATGTTAGTTTATTTGTAATTTTTAGACATTAAATAATATAATTTATTTATGACACAACGATGATGCAGTAATTATCTTATTAATGAAATATTGACATAATTGATTTTATAAATACCCAAATAAATATAAATTGAGACTTTTTATGCATTACACTAATTTTTTAGGTTAATATGACATGTTATTATTGATTTAATTAACTTTTTTAGAACTTATCATTCTGGTATGATTTTCACAAAAATCAATTGCTAAATAGTGTCAAAATTTACATAAAATAGTTTTTAAAACAAATATTATATTATTAATTGTTATTTTATTCCTAAAAATCTATGGTTCTGCCAAATGACCTAGATAAGATTATATATATTAATAATTAACAACTTGGGGTTCTTTTGGCTTGTTATAGTAAGTTTATTAACCTTATAGTGTAAGAACACAAGAAGACACGGTAAAAGTAAAATTATTTAACTTAATGTTAAATCTAAATGATAAGGTTAAAATAGGAACCTAAACTTGTCTAAATTCAATTGGATGAGAGGATTTCTACCCATCCCCAATTTATCTTCAAAATAAATCAATTTGGAGCTATTTAAAACCGAATTTGACTTTATAATAAAATAATAGTTTTAGTTATTCCAAAGGTACCCTCTCCTCCCTTATAAAAGGGCACCTCCTCCCTCTCTTCCTCACACAACATTGAGCCTTCAATCTCGGCCAACCTCTGCAAAATTATCTTCTCCACTTCCCTAGAAACATCCTAGAGGTTCTATTCTTCCTCAAAGACCAATTTTAGTGCACTAAGAGGAGGTCTCAAAGAGGCGCTTCAAAGAAGAGGTAATTTCTGGTATCGATTCTTTCACCTTTATTTCTTCTTCCACTTCTTATTATTAGGTTGTTTCATTATGAAGTAATAACATCGGTATCACTCATATACTGATATTTTATTATAAATATGAAACAACCCTATTTCACCATCTATCCGTCCTATGGAAAACGAAATCACCGCGCGTGCGTACGTACGGAATACCGTCTCCACGCCGTGGTGAAATCTATTTTCCACCACCACCTTACTTGGATGGGTATAATGGTTTAAATAATAACTATATATTATTATTTTAAAGTGATATTGATACTGAAATAATATACATACACTTCAACACAATTCCACGACCATGGGAATGATATCATCGCTAGTGCGTACGTACGGACTACCGTCTCCACGACGCGATGAGATTCATTCTCCACAGTAACCATTCACGAATGATTATAAAGTATATATAATGAATAATAATGAAATATATGACATGTAAATTCTACTGGATTTATGTATATACATATATATATGTATTTCATCTACTTACTTCAATTCAAGACAATAAGGAAAGGAAAACCACGTTCATGCATACGTACGGACTATCGTCTCCATGAACGGTGTGTTTCATTTCATTTATCTATCTATCATATATATATATACTGAATATATATGATATATAAATCATGTTTTATATTTTGGAAGTATGTAAATCATGATATAAGTAATAATAATGTCAAGAACAACAAGTCCAAACACCTACGATAAATGAAACGATTTTACCAAAAACGCATCTTTAACATGGAATTTACAAAAGAATGGGTAATATAAAGTCATAAGTGAACCATATATGATATCATAAAAATAAGTATGATTCTGGAATAAGTCAATAACATTATTTAAATCATTATACAGGAGGTTCGGACACTTACAAAGAAAATCGGACCTAAGGTAAGGAAAATATCACAATCTCATTTTTATCCGAGATTGCTTATACTTTGGTATTTACTGGGGTGTATTTTATCATCCACATCCATGTTTCCTCAATATTTAATATTATTTCCATCCACCTAAAATTTTTTAAAACCTATTTTACACTTTGGTGAGTTTTTAGTAAAATATATGAAAGGAATCTTTTGTCGTTTTTCGTACGAGGTACTTTTTGACTTTTCTGAAAAAAGTATGAAAAGAATGTTTTTTTTAACTTATACGGGATGAATGGATTTTTAAAACATTATTTCCAAAAGGATTCCTTTACAAGTTTTCAAGTTTATTTTTAATCAACTTCTTTTATTTTAAAATTGTACGACATGTTAAGAAAGGAAAAGTGTTCTTGAAGTAGAAAGAATATTTTCCTCAAGAAAGAAGTTCAAGTGTTTTATCAAAATTATTTTCCATCTAAGATAATAAAGGTTTCTGATTCTATCCATATTATTAAATGTATTTGATTATGTTGTGATGGAAATATTTTTATGAATTCTTTTATCTTATATGAATTTTTTTATGATGTCATGATGTTTAAAGATTCCCATTTTTATTACATGGGTTATGCAATGATGTATGATTTATGATTTTGTGGCACACATAATAATGGTATCATTATAAGATGGGTGGGACCTATATCTTCCTCCAATGCATTAGGTAAAGATTTTATATCTCATGAGATAGACATGGCTGGAATGGTAGGTTATACCGGTTTAGTGAAACAGGACTGAAACGAGGGTAACACGGTTCAGAAAGGGACTTTGTCAGCTAAGATAGTCTTGGAAATGAGTCTTGACTAATAAGATATGATTCTCTATGATTATATGTGTATGCCACAATGTTTCATGTTTTATGTTATGATTATTGGGATTTCATTTCACTACTATGATTTATCCCCTGTTATGAAATTATGCTCTCTTTTGCGGGTTAAGATTTCCAAAATGTTATGTTCTTCTGAATATTATGTGATTGATATTTCTTTTGTTTACCCTTACTGATCATTTGAGCTCTCCCTTTTATGTTTTCTTTTCCCCAGGGTATAAAGAAAGGGTTTAGGTAAAAAAGGAAGATCTTTATGGGAGATGTTGAAGATCTTTCACCACGATTAGAAGATTATATCCGATTTTCCAAAGACACTAAACTATTAAGATCCTTGTGTGTGTGTTTTTTATGTACTAAGTATTCCGCAAAAGTAATGTAATGTCCATGTACGTCAAGTTTCGGGTCATTACAGTTGGTATTAGAGGAAAGGTTTAGTCATCCTTTGGAAACTAGGATGCGAAAACGTTAGTGAGATCCCTAGAGATATTTCAAAGGTATGTCTAGGGATGTCCCTAAGGATAAGTATACGTATAGGATACAGTCCTAGAACTACGGTAAAGATCATAGAATTTAACCTAAGATGTTAGATATTGAGGATACTCCCCCTTTATTACGTTGTTTTCCATAGCATGATTTTTGCCTCTCACACTATTGTTTTTGGGTTTTAGAAAATGGCTGGAAACAAGATGATTCACGATAATGGAGGATATGATAGACAATGGAATGATATTGTTCATGAGAAACCAAATGAAATGAGATTTGGAAGTCCAAACATAATTATTATGCCAAATAAGCAATCTCATAATATGATCAATAAAGTAAAATTTGGTAAGTTTCCTGAATCGGCTAATAAGAGAAGGATGGAATTTCATGATGATCATAGAGGAATGAAAGTTCAATTTCCCCTATGTAAATCATGTGGGAAGAGGCATCGAGGAGAATGTTTCAAAAGAATTGGAAGATGATTTAGGTGTGGAAAAGAAGGACACAAATCCAGTAAGTGAAAAGGAAAAGGTTCAGTTAACACCATGGATGAGGATAATGGTATTGCTACGACATCAACAATGGTTAAATGTTTTAAATGTGGAATGTACGGGCATTATGCAAACCAATGCCCTAAGGGAAAGTCTCATGAAGAGAATCAGTATGGCAGTATGGGTAGTATTTATGTTGATGATGATGAAGAGACTACAAATGATATGTAAGATGAAAGATTTTTTGAAGATCGGTCAATGGTTTAAGAAGGTAGTGGAATGATTACATGTTTATCAAGTGTAATGTTATATAAGTAATCTCATGCTAATATGGAATAAAGAGACATCTAAGGATTGTTATACTGTTGTCTTTCATTGAGTTTTGAAAGTGTATTATTAATGGTACCAGTATCCATGAAAGGTTATTCAGATATTTTTGGAAAGCAGATGATATGCGCATAATGATGGGATAAGGAGAAAATGAAATGTTTGACAGTATTCATGAGCTCATGATTGATATAAGGACTAAGTGATATCATGGTTTGAGTATATAGAATTTTGAGGATTTTGGTATGTAAAAGGTGTTAACTTTTAACTACATTCATTTTTTCACTATGGTTCAATGGGTATTCAAGAGAATACATTATTAAGTCCTTTGAATGTTTGGAATGTGACCAACAAGACATATCTTATCATATATGGGGATCAATGATGGTATTAAATCCCTGGTAATCGTTTTCACTATATTATGAGAGTCGACTGCAGTATTATGGATAAGTCTAAAGATTGGAATGGATTATGTTGGACATAAGTTAGTATTATTTAAGGATAGAAGTTATTTTCGATATTATTGATGGAATGTTATAGTAATATAGTTTTAGAAGAAGGACAACCTGCAGGACGGGCGACAGCCCATCACTTCGGACAAGGCAATGGGAATCAAACCCACAACCGAAGTGCGACTGGCCTTTATCGCCTACCACTGGCCTACAGAAAGTCCCTGTTTAGTAGAAACTAGTTTTATTTTATTAAGCGGTATGATATATGAATTATAAGTTCATTTTAGGAACTATAAAGGATTAATCTCACTAGAGATGGACTTCTGAATTTTCTGATAACTTTTCTGACCTTTTGTTTGAGACAGATGGAATGACCCATCATTCTATCACATGATCTGCTAACACGTCATGAATGAAAAATTCAACTTCATTTCTTTAAGAGATGAAGTGTAAATTGTCTAAAGAACAACAAACGGTGAGACTATACCAAAATCATGAATGTATTTCTTATAATTCCAATTTCATCAACATTAGGGAAATGATCTTGAAAACCAATAATGTTGTCCTAATGATCTTATATCTAATGAATCAGATGGTACCTTAGATCGTCACAAATTTATGGCTTTGTGATTGCTATCTTTTCTATAGCCATGTTCTCTACCACTCTCCATCAGAACCTGATGGTTAGATTTCTCTTCCATATCCATATTTTCACCTATGTGGAAACCCAATGATTAGTTTATTGGGGTAACCGTTACGTTTCATACTTTTGTTTTTAAAGATTTGTTTTTGTATTCCTTTTTACGATGCGGGTTTCTATTAACGAAATTTTCAAGTAGCAAACCATTTATAACCCCAATTAATTTTGAGGGCGAAATTCATTTTAAGGGGGGTAGAATGTAACACCCGAGATTTTATGAAAAATATTCTTTTTAATTTCATTAATGTCTTCTGTTGTACGCTGCACCCAATGGAGCTTGCACAACACGCATCCTTGACTTTCCTTTCATTACACGCAGTCACGACCTTCCACGATAGCATGTGTTGTACGCAATACCGAGTTTTATTAAACAACGATATGCTATTAACATATTATTAAAACTAGCTGTTATGAATAGTAATAACCACTTTTTGAAATGTTGTAAATTTAATTTTTCAAAATGGACATCATTTTTGGATTCCGAGTATCAAATTTAGCCTAAGGTGAAATTTTGGTAATTTTCGGATAACTTTCATATTTTGATGAATAGTGAAAATTACTAAATATTATTTAAAAACAACTTTTTAAAGCAAAATAATTAATAGTGATAAATTATTAATTTGAGTGGTTTTAAAGAATATTTAGAATATATTTTTACAATTAAATACAATGTTGGTCATTGTATTTAATTTCACATTTAAAACAGTTATAAACAAGTGTTAATCTTTTGAGAGTTATTATCTCTTAAAAACACGCTATTTGTCTTGACGACGGGAATTAATTTTTAAATTAGTTAATGTAACTGATATGTTTTGAATTTTGTAAATTAGACATCATTTTGGAGTTCATAATATCAAATATAGCTTAGGCCTATTTTTTGGTATTTTTCTGAAAACATTCAATTTTTGATGAATAGTCAAACCACTAAGTGGTAGTTAAAAAAAATGAATTTTTCATAAAACATAATTTTACCGCTTCTGTGAGTGGAATTTCAAAAATCTGAGACACACGGTTGATGTCAGTAAGTAAAATGTGGTTCAATGAGATGAAAATAATTTTTTTTTGAATAGTAACTTTTTACTTTTTTTACCACGGTTAAAAGTAAATAGGGTATTTAAGGGTGAAAATGATATTATTATTACCTTAACACATGTCCTAATTCTATTGGACAAATTTATTTCGACCAAAAACAACCTTAGGAATAAAATATGACCATTTAGGCCCCTTTGGATTAGATTAGGACAATTATTATTAATTAATTTAAAACAGGGTTAAAATAGTTAAAATCAAAGTTTAATAAGTAAATCATTTTTAATATAGGGTTATACATAGAATAAATTCGACTATAAATATTCATTAGAAAGCTAAACATATTTCCTACATAATGGTATTTTATTTGTAATTTTTAGACATTCAATAATTTAATTTATTTATGACACAACGATGATACAATAATTATCTTATTAATGAAATATTGACATAATTGATGTTATAAATACCCAAATAAATATAATTTGAAACTTTTTATGAATTACACTAATTTTATAGGTTAATATGACATGTTAGTATTGATTTATTTAACTTTGTTAGAACTTATCATTCTGTTATTATTATCACAAAAATCAATTACTAAATAGTGTCAAAATTGACATAAAATAGTTTTTAAAACAAATATTATATTAATAATTGTTATTTTATTCCTAAAAATCTAAGGTTGGTCCAAATGACCTAGATAAGATTATATATATTAATAATTAACAACTTGGTGTTCGTTTGGCTTGTTATAGTAAGTTTATTAACCTTATAGTGTAAGAACACAAGAAGACACGGTAAAAGTAAAATTATTTAACTTAATGTTAAATCTAAATTATAAGGTTAAAATAGGAACCTAAACTTTTATAAATTCTATTGGATGAGAGTATTTCGACCCATTCCCCACTTTAGCTTCTAAATAAATCAATTTGGAGCTATATAAAACCGAATTTGACTTTATAATAAAATAATAGTTTTAGTTATTACCAAGGTACTACTCTCCTCCCTTATAAAAGGGAACCACCTCCCTCACTTCCTCACACAACATTGAGCCTTCAATCTTGGCCAACCTCTGCCAAATTCTCTTCTCCACTTCCCTAGAAACATTCTAGAGGTTCTGGTCTTCCTCAAAGACCAATTTTAGTGCCCTAAGAGGTGGTCACAAAGAGGCGCTTCAAAGAAGAGGTAATTTCTGTTACCGATTCTTTCACCTTTATTTCTTCTTTCACTTATTCTTGTTAGGTTGTTTCTTTATGAAGTAATAACATAAGTATCACTCATATAATGGTATGTTATTATAAATATTAAACAACCCTATTTCACCATCTATCCATCCTACGGAAAATGAAATCACCGCGCGTGCGTACGTACGAAATACCGTCTCCACACCGTGGTGAAATCTATTTTCCACCACCACCTTACTTGGATGGGTATAATGGTGTAAATAATAACTATATATTATTATTTTAATGTGATATTGATACTGAAATAGTATGCATACACTTCAACACAATTCCACGACCATGGGAATGATATCATCGCTCGTGCGTACGTACGGACTACCGTCTCCACGACGCGATGAGATTCATTCTCCCCATTAACCATTAATGAATGACTATAAAGTATATATAATGAATAATAATGAAATATATGACATGTTAAATCTACTGGATTTATGTATATATATATATATATATTTATGTCATCTACTAACTTCCATTCAAGGCAATATGGAAAGGAAAACAGCGTTCATGCGTACGTACGTACTACCGTCTCCATGAACGGTGTGTTTCATTTCATTTATCTATCTACTATATATATATATATACTGAATATATATGATATATAAATCATGTTTTATATTCTGGAAGTAAGTAAATCATGATATAAGTAATAATAATGTCATGAACAACAAGTCCAAACACCTACGATAAATGAAACGATTTTACCCAAAACGCTTCTTTAACATGGAATTTACAAAAGAACGGCTAATATAAAGTCATAAGTGAACCATATATTATATCATAACAATAAGTATGATTCTGTAATAAGTCAATAACATTATTTAAATCATTATGCAGGAGGTTCGGTCACTTACGAAGCAAATCAGACCTAAGGTAAGGGAAATATCACAATCACATTTTTATCCGAGATAGCTTATACTTTGATATTTACTGGGGTGTATTTTATCATTCACATACATGTTTACTCAATTTGTAATATTATTTCCATCCACCTAAAATTGTTTAAAACCTATTTTACCCTTTGGTGATTTTTTAGTAAAATATATGAAAGGAATCTTTTGTCATTTTTCATACAAGGTACTTTTTTACTTTTTCGACAAAAGTACGAAAAGAATGTTTTTTTTAACTTATACGAGATGAATGGATTTTAAAACATTATTTACAAAAAGATTCCTTTACAAGTTTTCAAGTTTATTTTTAATCAACTTCTTTTAGTTTAAAATTTTATGACATGTTAATAAAGGAAACATGTTTTTGAAGTAGAAAGGATATTTTCCTCAAGAATGAAGTTCAAGTGTTTTATCAAAATTAATTTCCATATAAGATAATAAAGGGTTCTATTTCTATCCCTATTATTACATGTATTTGATTATGTTGTGATGGAAGTATTTTTATGAATTATTTTTTCTTATATGAATTTTTTTATGATGTCACGATATTTAAAGATTCCCATTTTTATTACATGGGTTATGCAATGATGTATGATTTATGATTTTGTGGCACACATAATAATGGTATCATTATGAGATGGGTGAGACCTATATCTCCCTCCAATGCATTGGGTAAAGATTTTATATCTCAAGAGATAGACATGGCTTGAATGGTAGGTTATACTGGTTCAGTGAAACAGGACTGAAATGAGGGTAACTCGGTTCAGAAAGGGACTTTGTCCACTAAGATATTCTTGTCAATGAGTCTTGACTAATAAGAAATGATTCTATATGATTATGTGTGTATGTCAAAAAGTTTCATGTTTTAAGTTATGATTATTGGGATTATATTTCACTACTATGATTTATCCCCTGTTATGAAATTATGCTCTCTTTTGCAGGTTAAGATTTCAAAAATGTTATGTTCTTATGAATATGTTGTGATTGATATTTCTTTTGTTTACCCTTACTGAGCATTTGAGCTCACAATTTTATGTTTTCTTTTCCCCAGGATATAATGAATGGTTTTAGGTAAAAAAAAGGAAGATATTTATAGGAGATGTTGAAGATCTTTCACCACTATTAGAAGATTATATTCCGAGTTTCCAAAGACACTAAACTATTACGATCCTTGTGTTTGTGTTTCTTTTATGTACTATGTATTCTGAAAAAGTAATGTAATGTCCATGTACGTCAAGCTCTGGGTCTTTACAAATAAAATATTGAAATTCCCCGTATCAAGAAGGAGAATATAAAAAAAATATGTCATGACAACTATTTATACTAAGAAGATCATTGTATCTTTTAAATATTTTTATCCAAAATTAGAGGAAATGAAGGATAGATATTTAGTGTGGACAGTAGTGGAAACTTTTCTCAATCACTAGAGTTATCCACTATTTTCCCCCTTCTTGAACCTTTATTTTTATTATAATTATGAGCAAGAGATGTGGTACAATATATTAACGATAACATTAGTCATGGTGAAATTTGAATTGGAAAGATATTTTTATACTGTAATCATGTTAGAAAATGGGTAAAGTTTGATAAAAATGTCCAAAAAATAGTGGTCATATATCGGAAATTTTTTTCGTTAATGCATACAAGAACGTTTTAATTATCAGTGGGACTATGTTTAAGAATTAGTTTTTGGATTTAGTATAATTAACTGTTATTTTTATGATCATTAATGAGATATCCCCTCTAATTTTACTTATTGTTTTCATTTTCATAGTCCATGATGAAGATGGTACAAATTGGTATAAGATAAAAAAATAAGAGGATGATTCATTCATTATACTTAATTGGTATATTCATAATATTTTTAGTGATATGGAGTCATTTTGGGAGATGAAATACATGAATAATCTTTTAATTTATCTTTAATTTTTTTGATATTTCATCATTATGTTGATCTAACCTCAATTATAGATTAATTGTTTTCAAATAATTTAAAACATATATTAAAGCCTCGTTGTCCATTGATCCTTAATATGATGTAACCAATATTAATTTTATATTTTCCTTTATGGGGTGGAAATTTTATATGACTTGAAAAACTATTTTTATGATCATGTAAATGAGGGATGATCTCAACTCCATTATATTATTTACTTGAATGATGAGAGAAAAGAATAAAAATTTGGGTAAATTACAAACATTAATTATTATTAATAATATATTTAGATTCCTCAATACCGGTTGAGGGAAGATTTATTAATTTCAAAATAGTGATCATAAAATTCGTGATTGAATGGATTCTTTGAAAAAATTATATTTTAAATGATATTATTATGTCACCCAAGAAAATTAAAATTTCCCTTGGTAATTTTTTAATTTTATTCACATTGATTTTTAAATTTTGTTTTGATGGGATTTATTATTGAAAATTATTTGATGAAAAGAAAAATTCTATTTTTGGGGTTATTTTATATTTTTTTCATGTATGATTTTTTGACTTTGAATTCATTAATTTTGTGTATAATTAATTATAATCAATATTATTTATTTAATTTTACTTTTATTTTGAATTTAGACCATCAGTTATTAAATTAGAATAAAAATAATAGAATATGAATATTAAATATTGATTTTGTTGAAATATAGATGTTTGAAAAAAGAATAAATATGATGAAATATAAAAAAACTGGCCAACATAGACTAGAACACTATTGTAAATCAAGTATAGAGGGTAATCATCCACTTTGGGAACCAAGAAAATTGGTAGGAGATCATGTGAGCATTTATGATCATAAAGAAGAGGTGTTTGAAATAGTTAAATATTAATAAGAGTAGAGGATGGGTGCCTATGGAGATAAGATGGACATTATGTTTCATGATAGATAATTCTCCGACAAATCCTAAAATAAGTTGGAGGACTCATTAGATTATTATTTCTATGTGGGAAACATTAGTAGTAATGAAAATTTTCCACTTAAAAATGTTACATTGTTTTCTGATACACTTGTTTCCCCCTCTTAATGAACAAAACAAATTCCACCACCATTGCGTCTCAAAGACCACCAACATCATTAGACAACAAGAGAAACACCATCTCTTCCACATATGGTGCTTTAAAAAACATTAAAAAACCATATGAAGTTGATTATCACAAGAGGATAACTAACCAGTATTCATTCCACTAAAAATATTTTTAGTTTTTATTAATGCATTCAGTGATAAAGTAAATTGGGTAATTATGTGAGGGGAAATTTTAGACCATGAATAGTATCATTGAATGTTCAATTTATTTCTCAAATTCAACTAATATTCTTGGGAAAATGACATGTTTATTTATGATATAAATTTTATTTCAATGGTGATAAATTTTCTTGTCGTTTTATTCAGAAAGAAATATGTATGGTTTGCTTCTTATATAGGCATGATTGTGGGGAAACAGTTTAGGAATCTATCTCATGTAACACTCAAGTTTGATTTTTATATATGTGTTTTGAAAATTGTAATTAATGTTGACGGGTTTTTTTTCAGTCTATGAGTATAATGTACTTGAATTTAGAGTTAAGATATGAATTATTTGAGGATTTTTGTAGGTGTTCATTCCATAAAATGAGATTTTACCATCATTATACTTGTATTGTCATCTAGACAACTGTTGATGTCAGATACAATTTAGTCATTTTTTACTGTTCATGTCATAAATATCTTGGTCGATAAGAAATTTTTGAAAATAATTTTCTATGAATTATGATGTTATTTTAGAGGGTATGGTTGGGATTATTGATATATATCATACACGATGATGAAGTATATATATTAAAACAAAACCATCCCCTTTGAGATATATTCATTCTTATAAACATGGGAGGTTTAGAAGTTTCTAAATAAATAATCTATACTGGGTGGGGGATTCTAGAATTGTAGATACTTTATATTGTTCTCATGTTTTTCAATTATTTGTGTTTTTATTTTTTTAACCATTTCATTGAAATTATTATGGGGTTTTTTTCTTATGTTCTAGTTCTTATACTACTAATTAATAGATGTAGTGATGTGTTTTAATTTAAATGAACATTTACAATTGGGGTTTCTACATTCTAATTTATTATCATTAGTCCCTTTTTCCCTTGCTATAATGTATAGACATCACCAAGAGGGAATAATTTTCAGTGATTTTCAAAGGATTGATAATAAATTTTTTCACCTGGGTTACCTATAATTTTATTTTTTAAGGTATATAAGAATGGGAAATTGAGTTTCATGGGGTAGATAGTGTCTACCTTTTCCAATATACTCACATAGACATTATTCTCAAAAACATATTATTTTTCATCCATTATTTTATACTTAAATATTTCATTAAACTAGATTTGAAATTACCCTCTAAATTTTCATTCTTGGTCCATATTTAAAATCAAAATCATCCTTCATGATTTTTATTTAATTAGTTTAGTTATCTTTTTTATAGATAATTATTAATAAATATTAAGTTATATTATTTTCGAAATTATCATATAGTACTAACCTCAAACCTTCAAATCATATAATACATTTTGTTTAATTTTTTGATTTTTTTGTGATTATATATTTATAAATTAGATTGAGTTAATTTGATATAATCGGTCCCGTAACTAAACTACTTTTTTGGATTATGTGTTTTTAATTGGAAGTGTAAAATTGATCCTTGATTGTGAGGGGAATTATTCATATTAATTTATGGATTATATTGATTTTTTATGGGAACAACCGTAGAAATTTTCCCACAATTCGGGGATATTTTTACATTTAATATACTATATTTTTAAAAAACAAAAATATGTGCAGAATTTTTTATAAGAAAAGGATACTCTTGATATAGATAGAGTTGACCAATATTTTTTATTTTGAATAAATAGACAACACAATACACATGATCAGTCCATGAAGTTAACCATCTATTATTTTCAGCCAATATGGGTGTCTAGAGAGTGGTAGAAATTATAATCCTCCCAGGTATGGATACTAGTTTGTTATTCGGTCACCTTAATAACAGTTGGTTCCAAATCTGACATCCAATAAAGGCTTCATATATTTCCAAATTTCAATGTGTGAACAGGATTTCAATTTCAATTTCTAGATTCATCATTGAGTTCAATGGTTTCAATATAAACATCTCATGATATTGATACGTAAAATCAATGAAAAAACAAAAAAAACAATCAACATATTTCTAAAAATATTGAAACTAATAAAAAAATGTGTATGTTATAAACATATTTATAAATAATTTGAATATGATTAATTTTACAGTTATATATAATTTGACTTATTTTATAAACATTATTTCTTATGTATCCAAACCTCTCTAATATTTGGTATCTTCTAAATTATTCACAAAATAGACTTTACTTATTCATTAATAGTTCAAAATAAATCATCAATGTCTATATATTCATTAGATTTAATCCTCAATGTATTGAATATAATATTATATATCATCATTTAAAAATTTTATAGATACTAGACCCTAGGATTTTCAAACATCAATTCATCAATTGTACTCTATGTTTTTTTCAAACATGTTTTATTCCCTATGTGGGGTGTTAATGAAGGTATGAGAAAATATAATGGTCCCCTTATCGATAATATTTATCTATTGTTATTGGAAATACATCTATATACTCCATGGTTGGTATGAAATAGTCAAATTAATATTAAAGGGATTTATAAAAAATTACTTCGTTTATACTTGTGATAAAATACTTGGAGGGTGTATTAAAATGTTCGTATGCACCTAAATCACTAAAGATCATCTATATTTTTAATTTTACTAGAGTGGTTCTTCGAACCCCCATGTTTCACAACCATTAATAATGAAAAGATCTATTAATTTCTTATATTATTGAATGCAGTAGTAATACTTTAACTATCCTCTACTTATAAAAAATAGTAAATAAAAAATACACCAATTATGGTATTAAAATATTTTTCTAATTCCTATAAATTAATTACTCCACAAAAGAAATAAAGTGAGACATTATCTTGAATCAAATTACCATTAATATTCTTATACTTTAGTGTATGTGTGTAGAATAACCTCTTGTATCCTTTTTCCTATTGTTGTTTTGGAAATTAGTTTTACACTCTATTTTTTTATGTATCACAATTTAGTCAACTTGTAGTTTTTTATAAAAGTTCTTCATTGTGTTTTCAATAATTATTTTCTTATTTTTCTCGAAAAACCAACACCTTAATTTTTATTGATAATTCATTCTAATGTATAAATTGTCAATTCACTATTTTCAACATCATGAAAAAAAAATCTTCTAACATGCGGAAATAATATATTAAAATAATACCCACAATCACCTTCAAAATCCGGTATTTATGAATACATGCATAATTTACTACAACACGTTACATGTCATAAGAAATAAATGTATTCGAAATATAATCTATCAAATTTCATAATTGAATATTCCAAGGCATACATAAAACATATTAAAACACATCTATATCATAAGAAATAATCATTCACTCATATTTAATGTTATAATATAATATGTAGGTTTCAATAAAACATTTTAACTATAGAAATGAATCATACACAGCTTGAAAAGACACTTTTATAGTTCAGATATTACATAAAGTCATTTTTTTAACTCATATAGAGATGCCAAATAACTTATATATATAAATATATATCATTTCCTTTTAAAAATTTCAAAAAATATATATTTTATGTAACATGATGAGTTTTTTGAAATAATTTTTTCGAATTATTGTAATCTTTTTGTATTTATCATTTCACATTATAAAAAATATATCTTTTTCAAAATAAAAATTACTATGTATAGCTTGCATTATACACAATACAAAGTCAAGATGATGCTACATGGAACACATGGATTAGCTTTTTGTATACAAAAAAAATATGTTGGGATTGTGTTATAAAAAACATTGAGTTATTTTGATATATTTTATTAAACGAAAGACATATTTTTACCAAACAATAGTATATTATTAAAATATTACTTTTTAATTTAACAAATGAAAACCTAGCTAGTAAATTAGGGGTTTTAAACAGTATTAAATAACATATTATGAATATATGTTTTTAATATGAAATAATTGGTTACCAATAAATTAGAAATGAAAAAATATACCAATTTATTATAAAGAAAATAGTTTTATTTTTATAGTGAGAATGTTTTCTTTTCCTAAAAAATAAATAAATTATTAGTAGTGAACCACATGAATTAAATATATATTTTATCTATTAATCTTGAATTTTTGATACTAATCCAATATATTTTATAATTATAAGATAATAAAAACCCTAATTTCACATATAATATCCTACACTTTTTAAAATATTAATTTTTCCATATTATAATAGTACGCCCAACTAAAATAATTTTTTTGAAAATTTTAAATTTGTTATATTAATGAAATAATGTTTTTATAATAATTTTGAGTATAAAAATTTACATTGGTAGAATATTTTTTTTGATAAGATTCATTTTGTGGAATACTAAACAATTTTGAATTTTGAATTTAAAATATCATTTCCCTCAAAATGATTTATTGTGATAAATCAAAGATTTGATTTTATTAATGTATAATAATATTATTTTTTATAATTTAATTTAATGTAGTTCAATTGAAAAATTTTCACCTTGAAGTTGAATATAAAATCATTGTGAAGTTCAGAATGTTTATACATGAAATTCATGATTCATTAATACTTATGTGAGACTAGCATTAAACATAATTTTCATGATTTTCTGAATTAAATTTTAAAAAATGGAAATAAATATTCATATTAATTATGATATATATATTTTAAAAATATCATATACATTTTTATATTAAGAATTTTAATTTTAGTAATTGTTTATTTGCCATAGTTAATGTTAAATTTGGTAATTAATGGTAACATGTTTATTTTATATATCACAATATTACCCTAAAACATGTTCTAATTTTATTTGATTATTGGGTTTGAAAAAAAATCCTTTTAAAAAAATTATATCATACTAAACCACATGGATGAGAGTAAAACATTTATTATATTTTATTTATATAAATGGTATTGACGTCATACTAATATTTTGATGAACTATATAATTTTTAATGTAGGTTAATATAAAAAATACATTTTAATATAAATATAAATTTGAAATCTATCATGTTATAATACATAGTTTTAGTTTATTAATTTTTTTTATTGATAATATAATTACCTTAAATTGTTACATAGTTATTACGTAAGAATTGTTTAACTAATCGATGAATCAAATAAATGATAGTTGAAAAAATAAATTAACTTTTTTATAATAAAGTCCATATGAGAAATTTTGGAATAATTACATTATTTTATGGATAATTTAGTTAATTTTTTTAGTATATATTGTTGTGATGATATTTATAAATATTCATGTACTGAATAGTTCCAAAATTGACATTTTTGATATCTTTAAATAAATACTATTTTTTGAAATGAAATAAAATTTGTAATGATATAAGATTCATCGAAATTATTTGGATAATTCCTAAAATTTCATAAAGGGCTCATTTATGTTTCATAGAGTTTTTCAGCAACTATATTGACACATAACTAGTAAAAACATATGTTGTCATGGTAAGGGTTAATGAGATTAATTAGTGGTTAAATCCAAAATTTAAGGCAAACTATACGACTTAAAAATATATAAAAATAATTTATTGTGGTTATTTTCACATAGCCTAATATTATATTCCTAATTACTCACTTTTTATCAAATTATAATTAAAAATTAATCTATATTAATTTAATATTTTAGGAGATTCAAACTATGATCCTCTCCTCTATTATAAAATGTATCATCACATATGATTTTATTCACACCTAAAAATACATTTTTCTCTAATAGAATATTACAAATTATCCAAAAAGTTTCTTAAATTAATCATAGAAACCATACTTTGAACTCAAATCTAACTGAATGAGTCCTTTTGTGAAAATAAAAAAGTAGTTACCAAAATAAGATCTAACGTTCATCATCAATTGTTTTTATTTTATTTTTCCTCTAACTCCATCAATTAAGTTTAGTTCATGTTTATATAAAAACCCTAGTGTCATTAAAATGTGATTATTCTTAATATTAAGTTTTATACCTACACTCAAACACACATCCAACAAATGGGTAATGAACTTACCATTCTTGTGTATGGTGAAGTACCACCACATGAAACAATGTTGGTCATTTTTCATTTACCACCTCCTCTGGTTTAGAATGATGATGTGATTTATATTTTAATATGATGTATATGATATTTAAAAAATAACTATAATTATGTCATGATAATATCATGACAATACTTTTACTATCTAAAATTTTGGGAAAAAGAGAATTTACACATGCGTATATTTGACCTACTATCGACATGACACAATATGAATTTTTTATTCACCTATACTTCATGGTTGTTAATAACGATGAATTTGTATGAATATATATGATTAATATTAAATTAAAATGATTATTTAATGATAACATATCATATATTATCCTTTCATGTAACCTGATAATCAAATGGAAATAGTTTTCATGCATATATATAACCAAATGTCTCACCGAACAGTGTATTCAATTTCATATATATATATATTTTAATGATTATTATAAATGATTAAATACTGATTGTATTGTATATAAAAGTCATGTTTGAAATTTTTAAAATAAGTGAATTATGATTTATGTAACAGGATCAATATTGATAATTCATAACACATACTATAAACAACGAGGTTTTTACCCGAAATGTTACTTAAATAAATAAATTCAGAAAAAATGGCGCATAGAATGTCATAATTAATTCATATAAGGTAAAAAATATCTGAATATGGTTAATTTTTTAATATATAAAAAATTATATTTGTTATAAATTAGGTTTTAATGTGGGTGATGTAAATAAATATGTAAGGTTTGATTATTTCATCTCACTTTATATTTCCATGATTTACAATACTTATTGACCCCTCACTTATTTTATGTGCATGATATAATATACTATAAGATGTTATATAATTAATTTATTTTATTTAATGTTATTTTGTTCTTTAATTTGGGTTATTCTTTAATGGGGTACATAATTCTAGTTTTTCTAATGTTTTACTTTATTTGTGTCTCTATATTATTTCTTTGGGACACATGGATTATAAAATAATTGTTTCATCTCCGCGATGTATATACTACCGATGAATTTATTTTATGATTTTTATGCAGAATAATATGGTATTTTATATTCTATATAATTTTATTCAATTCAATTAGTATTTTATTCTATATATTACAATGTGATGAGTATTTTTGAAGATCTCAAAATTAGTTGGGATTGTTTCTTTCTAAGTCATTATTAAAGACTATTTATCTTCTATTTCCATGATTTCTAAAAATATTTTCAAAAATGTTTTTACAATTATACTACTAATATTTAAGGTCATTTTTTCTATTTTTTACGTTTTACTTCATGGTTTGAATGTAATCTTGTTCCCATTTTCCAAATGAGGTACTCAGTGACATTTCAGAAAAAAAAATATAAATGAAGTGTTTATTTTTAACATATATAGAATTGATAGAATCTTCTATCAACATGAATAATTGATTACTTGAATCTTTATATAAAATATTTCACGCTTATTTTCATGTAAAATGTTTTCTTTCAAAATTCCAAGGCATTTTATTAAAATAAAACATTTTTAAATAATGGACATTTTCTGCAAGAGTTGTTAACAAGTTTTATCTGAAATATTAATAAGTATTAATGGTTATATTCATAAATATTTATATATATTTTATTCCTATGGTTGTTTTTATGTTTTTTAGAGAATGATATTTTTAAATACATTTAGTTCCAGGGGCAATGTTAGGATTGAATGATGTATATGAATCCCATTTCTTTTCATAGGTTATGATATGATGAATAATTTGTGTTCTTGTGGCACCAAAATTTATGGTTTTCATTATGTTATACTAGGACTTATATCTCCCCTTAATACATTAGGTAATGATAATTTTTTGTGAGGACATATGGTACATGGGAGGGTATCCCAAGCTCGAAACAAGAAGGTACATAGGAGGCCATCCCATGCCCCAAACAAGAGTGTACAAAAGAGGGACTATAAATCCCGAAGGAGGTACATGTGTGGTTATCCAAATGATAATGTAATATAAAGGTATTGAAATGTTGAACTAACATAGGATTTTTATTTGATTATGTGTATTCCTTAATTTTTTGTCTTGTTACTATGTTATGCTTTCATGGATGATGGTCTTGGTTTCCTTATGATTCAAGTCTTATGAACTACAGGTAAATATTCTAAGAATCATGTTTATGATATTCGATATGCATTGTATGATCAAATGATGATAATTATCACATTCACACACTCTTTATATTATTGTTAAGCTTTCACATTTCAATTATTTACCCAATGTGAGTAATTGCGCTAACCCCTTTCTTATGTATACCTTCATGTAGTTTTGACAGAATGTTCTAAATAGAATTAATAAGGGGGGATATCATTGTTGAAAACATTTATTGAATTTTAATGAGTTAGAATAATTTTATTCAATGGTTATAATGGCAGTCAACTAATAATGTATTTGGGCATCTGTTTTTATAATATTTTAATTATTCCCTAAATGTTATGTCAGGTATACGTTTGTCAAGCCTGAGGTGTTACAGTTGATATCAGATAAAATTATTAGTCATCCATTAAGATATAGGATGCATATATTTTATAGAAGTACATTGGGGGGTTTTGAAGGATATGTATAAGGATGTCTTTGAGGATAAGTCTAAGTTTGTGAAAAAGTAGTGGAAAATTTCCTGAAATTTTCGGAAAGAATACATAATGTTTTCTACAATAATTACATCCATTTCAAGACACTACATGTAGATGTCACTCTATGATAGTTATACCTAGTTGTAAAAACTCTGAAAATGTTCATCAAGTCTGACTCAAACATAAACTAGTACATTTAACAGGTTCTTCCTCCACACTAGGTTTGACAGTCATTGTAGATATTTTTTAGAAATTCACAAAATCCTCACGAACCATCATGAATGGTGAAAATATAAGTAGGCTATGAATATCCTATAAGAAACATAAGGTTTTATAGTATAATAAATTTTTCAAAATTTTGACATCCCTTGGGTAGTTATACTTTATTATGTGGGTCTTAGTTGTGACAATTCATTCTTAATATATTATTTTGGCTTTGTTCAATGGATGGAAACTCAAGAAACAAAATTAATAGTGATTGGAACAATGAAGTGTTAATCTTCTTGAGAAACCAAATGTCATTGGTGTTGGAATGAAAATTATAATTTAAATACTCACCAAATTGTTTCGGTATATGAACCATTATAGACTCACAAATGAGAAATTTTGGGAGTACCATTCTATTTTCATTTTCATTAAATTTTTTATAGTTTTAACATTACATAATCATGATTTATTAAATGAATTTACAATTTAGGATCTTTTTAGGTATACAGATTTAAATAATTAGCCATAAATATTACAAAAAACCCCATATTAATATAGTATATACAGTTCAAATAGAACCCATTACATCTATAAAAAAATAAATTAAAAGGAATAAACGTTTTTTTTCATGTTTAGTCATCATAAATTTTCCTTAATTCCATCATTTACTATATTCTCTCTTAAATAAATTGAGAACATTTAAAAACATGAGATGGGGCACAAAAATATCAGTATGGGACACAAAATGAAAGAAAACCACTAATCTAGGTAAAACACATTAACTGAATTATTATTATTTGGGCTTATGAAATGAAACACTTTCACATGAATATTATTCATCAGTCTCACTAGTGAGCTACAATGGGGCTCAACCCTTCATATTAGTAGGCTTGGGATCTCCCATGATATATAATTGGGCTCAACCCGTCATTTGAGCTATGTAAGGGACAATAATATCATATAATTCTCCTGTACCATTTCTTGAATAAAACACATCCATTATAAAACGTTTTGAATTCATCTTCTAATCCTATATCAAATAAAATTCCTTATATAGATAATATTTTCATTTAAAAACTCATTTTCAATACCAGTAAAACCAAAAAATAAATAAGGTATTTCTTTTCCTTTTATAACATTTATGAATATAAATGAAGTTATGTATCAAATAAGGGTTATTGTAGTAGATGAAGACATTTTTTCTTTATATGTGAAAAACATTACTTTATTCACTTCTTAAACAATTTAAAATGCTTTGCATAAAAATATTCCTACTAAAAACATTGAATTAAATTCATTGTATACTGACTGAAAATTATTTTTTATTAATAAAAACACTTTGAGGTAAAAGTGAGAAACCGTAAATTCCAACAAACAACAAACAAAGCCCAACAGGAAATACTGGAACCAACTTGTTCCAAGTAAAAGAAGTAACCACTATCTCCACAGAAGGACCACTCGGCGATCCCATGCAAGCAGGGTCCCTCCCGATGGCAAGCCATACCTCTGATCAACCACATCCCAAATGAGCTTTAGAGGATGGAGCAGCGTGCTTTAACCTGCCGGAGCTGATCTGACCCTCCACCATTTCTACCCACAGCAAGGATATAAACCCAACAAAATATTAGTTAGGGAAGAAATAAACAGAATTATTGAAAACCAATTGAGTTCTACCAGAATTTCTATCCCTAAACAATTTCCATGATAGATTAGCAGCCATTAGAAATGGATCCCCCCTTATCAGATCTTCAAAAGAAGAGGTCAGTTGATTCCACAGCTGCATTTACTCTGAAATTCTAATCAACCCCTTATTGAAGCCTCCAACCAGGATTGTATCCTGTTTGTCAACCCAGAAATATTGTTCCTCGTTAAGGTCCACTTCAAGGTTCCGGCCCATCATTTTGGCTGCCTCCTCCTCTGATGCGTTAAGAAATAACACATGTTCTATACATTGTGTGTTATTTATAATAATTTTATATTCATATCGTAAATCAATATCATAATGAAAACATTTAATAATTATATCTTTAAACATTCAAGGTGACTTATATGACTTTGAACATTTATATCTAAATATGCACAAATTAATAAATTTATAAAACAATAAATATCATTATTACAGATAAAACATGGATATAAAATATCATAGAGAATGTATATACACCTTATAAGTTAATAAAGGTGTATAATATAATGAAATGTCTCAATGAAAGGATATTGAGGTGAAATCCCTTACATCGATTTTAAATCGTGTCATGTGTAATTTATCAACAATAATAATTATATTAGGTTCATTTCAAATGTATTTAGAACTAATTTCATGTACATTATTCCATTTATTTCCCTTATTGTCATGTTATATAAAATTAATCATTATTTAAGTTCATATTAGACATTTTTTCTACTATCAGTACTTCTGTCGAAAATAAAATAGGTACGATGTCAGTAGTCCCTTTGTCATAAGTCCATCGTCTTTATAGTTAAATTTATTTCAGGATAATCACATTTTTAAATAAATTATACTTTTTAAGTCAAAACATTTGTTATCTATTGAAAAATGATAAATATTATAATCATGTAAACTATAGGTCATACATACACATGAGTAATGATTTTATTTTTCAATGATCGTTATGGGAAAAGATAATTATTATTTTATTTTTACTGAATTATTATAATATAATTAACCATGAAATAAAAATTTAAATATACTTATATATATTATACAAGTGATGTGGTGAATAACAACTATTTATAGCACTTCATGGAGGTAATAGGTTACACATAATAATTATTGATATTATCATTTTTTAGTTAGGTAAAGAAGGAAAATAATTGATATATTATTCCTTTATAATGATTAATATGTGATAAAATAATATTGAAACACTTATTCCATCATTATGACCAGTCGTGAGAGATGGTAATGAAAAAGAAATATATCGGTTTGTGATGATGTAGTCTGTTGTACACATAAACAAAATATTTATTTCCCATTTGATAAAATTGAAGAAGAATGTGGTAATGATATTAACATAATAACATCTCATTATATTTATAATACTGTAGTTACAAGACTCTCATTGATGATATATATTTTAAGGAAGTGGACGAAGAAATAAAATAGAAACACTTAAAAAGTGGGAATACCTTTTCTTTGGTTGATCACCTAGGAAGAATGCCTTAACATATATATAAAGGGTGTTATACATAGAAAAGGACTCAAGATTGCGAGGATTGGTTATAGTATGTGGTTTGGGTAAATATGGGACAAACCAAAAGGTATTGCAAGTGTGAGTAATATATATCAATGTGTTCCTTTTTATAGTATAGGGGAGGGGCACCCTTGGAATTATAAAATGTTTTACATTAATATAAATGTATTATCGATTAAAAATTGTCACAAACAAATTTATTTCAAATATTAGATGATTTTGGGTCAAATCCATATCATCCCATTAATATTTTAAATATTTTAAATATTTTATTAGACCTTATATTTTTTTACGCTTATTTTACCAATTTTAATCTTACCAGGATATCATGTTATTTATACATTAAGGGTTAATTTAATTACAATAACTTATAAAATTACAAAAAATGTGCCATTAATGATATATTATGACATAACCAAACCAATTTTATGTATCATATATTTCTTTAATTTTTATAACACCAAATAAAAACCTGTATATTTTAAAATAACTTTAGTGTCAATTATAATGCTATTAATTAGTTGACTTTTAAAAAATATCATAAAAAAATATAAGTTCGAAAAATACTCTTTTAAATCATCACCAACATATCAAATATATATATAATATTCGTGGATGGTATAAATTTTTTCAAATAATATTTATTTTAATATTTATCATATCATTTATTTGATTCCTTTCATAATTAATAAATTACTACATCATCATTGTGTAATTGTATAATTTAATTATTTAATTTATAAAATTTATAAACAAGTGTATTTATTTAGGAAATATTATTGTATTTCCACTGAATATTTACTGACTAATATATCCCCTATATAATTCCATATTAAAATACATTATAATTAACTAAACATAATTGAAATAAAAAGGATTATTCGTTTAATATTTAATTATAAATGCATTAAAGTCATACCAGTGGACCTAAAATTGTCCCAAGGATGCTAATGGTTTTAATACACATTTTCATAACATTTAAATTCTCAGGAGGTCATAGCTCTTCTATCCCTCATTTCAATCCATAGTAAAAATAGATATTTCCACTATCAATATATCAAATAAAATATAAAACATTCAAAGACAATATTGTGAATCTTTCTAGATATGTGTATACCGATTCATCATATTTTTTATTATATTCCATAAATTGTTCTACATTAGATGTTGAAAAACCTTAAGTAATAATTTCTCAAGGAATATATACTTAAATTTTTCACATTCTATGGAATCAAGTTCATTTTTCTCTGTAGTTTTCATAACCAAATACCACTATAGATCAGTTTCACCTTCAAAATGATAGATGGAAGGTGTATGATTTTGATGTTATAAATGTCCCATGACTTCAAATACAATCTATTGGGTATTGATCCATCCTACAACTACCACTTTTTCAGTTGATATATTGAATGATGGGGGTGTTTCATCATAAAATGTTTTGCAAATGACATATTACATTATATATGACATAGATGATCTCGTTCATCGATACCAACCCCAATTATAGCATGAGTTAGCTTCTATATCACCAAAACAAATTTTTTTAGTTTTTATTGTGACCACCTGATGTTTTTTATTTGAAAATTTGTTTTTCTCTTGATGTCATCCCATTATATATTTCTTATTTAATCAACAAAAAACAATCCTAAATGTCTATATTTTAGATGACGTAACAGGGTAATTATAAAATAATATATCATTTCAACTTAAAAATTAAGTAAAATAATCAAAATTAAATTAATTTACTCCATCATATCCTCTAATGTTATATTAACCATCCTCTTATACATACTATAAGGCCACACCCTTAAACATTACATAATATTTAGTTATGTAAAGAATTCAAATTGATGATCTTTTTAGGTGTATAGATTTTTTCAATTAATCCATCCCTATTACATAAAAAATATAATAAATACATTGTTGACAATTCCAACTATATATATTTATTATATGTCAAAAAAACATAAAAATAAACATATCTTTGTTTCATGTTTAATTATCATAACATTTCCTCGATTCAATACGTGAGAAATAGACTCATGTAAAACATTGGAAAACTTTTATAAACATGGGTTGAGAACAAAAATCTCTGTAAGGGACATAAAAAATAAAGAAATCCATTTTTATAGTTAAAAAAGTGTAACTAATTTTATTTTCATCGAGAAAATGAATGAATTTTTTTTACAAGAATAATATCCATACTTTTTTCTCAAAGAAAAAACACTAAAACTAATAGATATAAATAAAAAATTGTTTAGGTGGATTATAGTATCACATATATAATACCAGTTCAAACACCTTTCAATTATAAAAACCAAAAAACCAACATTAAATATTATTTTTTCCAATGAATTGGAGATCTATTATGTAATGCACTCTTCATATATAATATATCACACTAAACTGCACACTATAGTGTTTCCCATCCCTAAATATAACCAATAACATGCTCGCATATGAGAAACAATGGGGATAACCATTTGTATAAGTAGGTTTTTGCTCACCCATGAGATATTAGGGGGCTCAACCATTCATGTAAGCTATATCAGGCTCACCCATTTCAAATAATTCTCAAGTTTCATTTCATGAATAAAACACATTCATCACAAACACCTCTTAAAAACATGTTTTAATCCCATATTAAAAACTTTTCGGTATAAAAATAAAAATAAAAATTAAAAAACAATTCTCAAAAACCAGTTATGCGAAATCAGGAATAAGGGATTTCAGTTCCTTTAAATAACATTAATTCTTATAGAGCTAGGAAAATATAAAATAATATTAACGGTGTCATAGAATTCATTGTTGACATATATATTAAAAACATTCCTTTTATCTATTTTTAATGAAATAAAACTCTTCGTATAAAAATAGTCTTTTTGAAAACATTGGATTACATTAAAGATAGACAAAAAATGTTATTTATAATAATTTTATATCCATATATATAAAATTTTAAACTAATATCATGAAGAAAAAAATTTATAATTAAATCATTAAATGGTCATGGTGACCTATACAACATTGAAAATATAAATAATAATATCCATGAATTAATAAATTTAACAAAATAAAAAATGACATTAGTGTAGTTATAAAATGAATATTAAATATCATATTACCTCTATATACTACTTATATAAGAATAAATTTGCATATTATCGAGAAATTATTCAATGAATGGTAATTGGGACAATATCCATTACCTTGAGATCAAATCATCTTATACCTCCTTTTTCTTCTTCAATAATAAACATAGGATAATTTATCCAATCTTTAGAAACCTTTTCATGTTCATTATTACTTTTATATCACTTATTATTATGTTATAACAATATCATAATAATTTACTTTCATATCAAACATTTTGTCGATATTCTCTAGTTGACTGTAAAAGGAACGTGGTATGATGTCTATAGACCATGTGGTAATAATTCCATCATATAAGAAAAAAATATTAGAATAATAATCACTTTTATAAAAGTATTATAAATTTTAAATCAAACCATTCATTTATGGAATAAAATACAAACAATATTATAATCTTGCAGACGTTTGGTCATACGTACGCATGAGAAACCTTCCCATTTATCATTGATAATTATTAAAATAAACTAATTATTAATTTATCATTATAAAATTATCATAATAAAAAATATCATTATAATAATATATTAAATATAATTATATATACTATAAATTTTTATTGTAAATAAATGTGATTCACACTGCTTTGTAGAGGTGACAATTTACAGGTATGCATGAACGATGTTATAAATTTTATATGAACATAAAGTAAGAAAATAATTTACTTATTATTATATTATAATAATAATTATGTAATTAAGAAAATATAGACACATTAATTCTATCATTATAAATAGTCCTGAGATATGGTAATGAATAACGAACTACATTGGTTCGTGATGTCGTAGTGAGTCGTACAAATGAATGAAATGTCAATTTCCAATTATATTAAAATAGAGGTGGATTTGGGTGATTATATTAAAATAATAACATATCATTATATTTAATATAATAAATTTTTTAGGTTCAATTGGGTTTAAAATATTTAATTTAAATGGAAGAATAAATAAAAAAACACTCAAATAAAAACAATACCACTTTTTTGATTGATCATCTTTGACGAATATATTGACACCTTCAAGAGGTTTTTATTCCTAAATATACGACTCATGAATGTGTGATTGGATTATAGGAATGGATTTGGGTTGTTCATAGACTATAAATATGATTTTTGATGTTTGAGTAAGAGAGATGAATTTATTTAGTTTTATTCAAGAGTGGAGGTGCAGCCACATAATTATAATAATTTATAAATTAATATAAATTCAATTTAAATGGGAAATTGTAAAAAAATAATTTCATTCAATT
Source organism: Viscum album (assembly GCA_963277665.1). Classification (NCBI taxonomy): domain Eukaryota; kingdom Viridiplantae; phylum Streptophyta; class Magnoliopsida; order Santalales; family Viscaceae; genus Viscum; species Viscum album. The sequence continues at coordinate 1,250,340,149 of OY728157.1, read as the reverse complement.
ATAGGATGATTTTGGGTCGAATAACCATTAAAAAAATAATATTGGACACGTTTTCAATATTTATTAATCCTTATCTTTTTGTTTTAACCCTTATATTACCCTTTTTAATGTCACTCTAATATCATGTGATTTATAATATGTGGGTTAATATAATGATCATAACTTAAAAAAAATGCAGCAAATGTTTTTTTAGGATATATTTGGTGGAAAAATAACCAATGGGATGAATATTATATTTTTATAAATTTTATATCATTTTTTAAAATATAATATATTTTATCATTCTGATAGTATCAATTCTCACACAATTCATTAGTTAACAATTACCAAATTATCATAATAGTACGATAAATTTAAACAAACTCATTTAAATAATCTCCAACATGTCAAATATATTGAAATAAATAATTTCGTGTATATATTATGTCAAATAATATTTATTTTAATAATTAAAAAATCATTTATTTGATTCATTCATTAATTAGGAAATTACTACATCATGATTCATTCATATTTAAATTTAATTATTTAATTTAAAAAAATTGTTATTAAATTACCACGATTTAGGTAATTATTTTATATTTCCAATGAATATTTAAAGTTTAAAATATCCACTTTATAACACCATATTAAAATAATTTATTTTTTAAATAACAGATGTCTAAACAAATGACTTATCATTGAATATAATAGTATAAATTAATTAAAGTAATCTATATATACAAATGCGGCCCTAAAATCTACCCAAGGATGATCAAGTTTGGAATTAATTTATCCTATTAAATTAAGATAAGTTTTATGATAGTTTTATTATTATTAAATTATTATTATCATTAATTAATTGATTTAATTTTCACCTTGGAAAAAAAATAACTTCTAAAGTAACTATTCATAATTTCCAAATAGAGAAGGGAAATATTTAAATAAATTTCAAAATATTATTCCAAATATGGATTTAATTTATTCAAATTAAAAAAATTTCATATTTGATTTAGAATGCATCCCCAATTTTAAAAATAGTGAACATGTTTTTTAAAAATATAAACCATCAAAAGATTGACATGTTTTAATATATAATTTCAATGTCAAATTACTTCCTATGAATAAAATTGATTTATATTATAAATTATTATTCTAATTTTTATTTAAAAATAATTAATAATATATTCTATCAAAATACATAAATTAGAAGAACATAATGTTTGAATTAAAAATGAAATATTTTTCATTATTCATTAAAATACAAATTTAGTAAAAATATAATGAAAACTAAAAAAAATTAAATTTTAATATCCATATTTTATATAAGAAGTTTATTTTCTAAAATATAACATATAAAAGTGAAAAAATTAGATTTAATATGGGTTCACCTTGAAAAAGTGGTGAAACTATAGTTTTTGATAAATACACATTTTAACCAAAAAATTAAATTTTTTCTTATATCATGTTAAGAAAATATAAAAGATGAATTATAAATAAAAAATTGAATATATTACATTCATATTTGATACTTAAATTCATAATGTGTGGTTTTATTATTTTATGAACTCACTTATTTCCATTTAAATTGTTTTTTAGAATAACACATCATTTATATTCATTTTGTTTTTATTTTCATTTCAATTTAATATTCTAACAAATTAATAATTACAAATACATGTTTAAATCATATTTTCATAATTTACTTAATATCACTCATTCCCAATAGTCAAATGGATATGCGATTACGACATCATAAAATAATAATATTTATAAAATGTTATTTTTTGTTATAAATCATTATTATGTGCAACAAAAGCTTTCAGAGAAACTAGTTATTGTGTGTTCGGTATTCTATCAAACATATTTTCCCTTTAAGGTAAAATATAATTCATTAATATTAATATACGTGAATATTTATTATTATATAGTTTAATGAGATGTTACGTTCTTGGGAATCCATTTCAATCTTTTAGTGGGTCTATGGATCCACTTATTGCGGAGTAATAGATATGTACAATTGAAAACATATTTTATGTCCTCTAATGTTCAAAAAATGGGAATGGTATTTTATATATTTCTCAATTATAGTGTAATGTGGGTCAGTTGTGTCCTTTAATCCATAATAGGAGACAATATGATGAAATTAATGCCATAGATTGGGATGACATCAATAACATATTTTTTAATTGTATCGTTCTTCTAATTATTAAAATGATGATTGAAAAGGAATTACTAGATATTGAGAATACATATTATGAATATATTCATACCAATGAAGAAAATTTTATAAGTGTTTTAAGGTACTTTTCAGGTTATATCCTTAATCCGAAAAAACAATTTTCTGATTCTTTAGTGCCCTAATGACAATTCCTCAAATAAAAATGGATATAAGATACATTATAATCTATGAAGAAGTTGTTATATGTGATATAAATCTGAGAAAACGTTTTTTATTTGATTATAAATCTCATCGTTTTGGTATGAGAAGGAATATGTAGTTCAATGGGAAATTTAACAATAATGGAGAAAAGAAAATGAGCCTTTCATTATGAAACAATTTTCGGAAGAAACAAGGAGTGAATTGTTTTAAATGGAGCACTAATTCTTTTTTTTATTTTGTAAGGGAAGGTCATAATGTAGATGAATTTTGACGTAAAAGGATAATGTTATCTAATGATTCGAATATTGAGAAATCCATAGAGAATGAACCTCTTTCACTTAAGGGATTCATTTTCATAGCGGTTGGCCATTATTCTAACATGATCCCCAATACATGGACTATTTTGAATGATAATACACAAAACCCCTTAATAACAAGGGAAAATGGAAATATTCTGCGATCATAAAAGATTATGAGAACCAATATAATTAATAAACACTTATCCTCTCTTCTTAATTTAGTAATTTTCAGCTTTATTTTGTGTGAATAATCCATATGAAAATATTATTTTTCATCTTTTAATGATATTTCATATTATTATATTCCCCTAAATGGAAAATAAAATCAAAAAATTATATTTTATATTATATTAGTATATGGATATACCCATGTTCCCAATGAAAATATTTATGTTATAAGAGAAGAGATTATTTATTGAATAAATTGAGAATTATATTATAAGGATTATAATGTAAACCATTTATGGAATTTTTAGATTAAAAATTATATTATTTTTGTGGTAATAATGTATTATCTATCCATATGTAGATTTGTGCATATTGGATATCTTTTTCTAACATATATTGTGATGTTGATAGATAGAATGACCCATCATTCTAGTTATGGATCTCATGATCTATTAATTTATTCTAACCATGTTCTATATCTATATCCATCAGAACAAGATGTTTATATTTCTCTTCCACATCCATTTTCACATCCCATATTTCTTTCTATATGTGAAATCATATTTATTTACACAATGGGTAACCATTATGTTTCTATATTTCCTTTATGAATGAGAGTTTTAGAATTATTTTTTACCATGTGGGTTTCTAGTAATGGAAAATAAGTTTTTTAAAAATTGATAAATCAAATGAATTTTGAGGGATATATTAATTTTAAGGGAGGTATAATGTAAGAGTCTTATATTTTTGGAAATATTATTTTTAATTAATTTAATATTATTTAAATTTTTAATTTTAGACAATAATGAATATTAAATTTATTATATGAAAATAATTATGTCTATCTTGCATTATATTCAATAACATGTCATCATTACACTATACAAAAAACATATATTTTCCTGCGGTATACAGAAAAATATCATGTGATTATTTTACACACAACACTAAGTTATTTTTATATCATACATTACACACAAGATAGTGTTTTACCAAAGAATAGTATATTATTACAATATTATTAATTAATATAATAAGAAATAACATAATAATTAAATTAGTTGTTATGAATATTACTAAAATATTTATCAAAATATAATTTTTTTATTATGAAATATGAGGTTACTAATTATTTAGAAATAAAAATATCTACGAATTGATTACAATGGAAATAGTATTATTTTTAAGCTTACATTTTTGTTTTTCCTTAATAAATTAATGTAATTATAATTAGTAAATTAAATTTATTAAATATAAATAATAAAAATTCAATAATTTTTTATATTCATCCAATATATTATATAGTCATAATATTTAAACAAACACAATTTTACGCATAGAAAAATATATTTTTTAAAAGAGTTAATTTTCAACCATTAAATAGAGATCCCATTACAATTTTAGGTCTTAGTATTTTATGGTATGATTCATTTTTAATGAAAAGATAAAAATATTAACATTTAATTGAAAATATAAATTTCATTGAAATAATCTATAGGGTTAAATTATGTATTTAATTCTTTTAATAGTATAATTAAATTATTTTTTATCATTTAATAAAATTGATTTTGTTGTATTCTATTTCACATTGAAAGTGTAAATAAAAACATTGTAAAATTTTGAACATTTTTACATTAAAAAACCATTTCCTGGACAGGTATGTAGGATTGACATTAAGTTTAATTTTCCCACTTCTATTAATTGAATATCAAAAATTGACACTTATGGTTGTAATCAGTCTAATGATTATATTCTAGTGGGATTAATGTAATTTATTGAAATTTTGAAGAGTATCTTCAGTAATTTTTTATTTACCATGGTTAAGGTAATATAAATAAATTATAGGTAAAAAATGATAAATATTAAAAAAAATTACTCTAAAACATGTCATAATTTTTTAGATGGGTGGGTTTCGACCAAAATCATCCTTGGGATAAAATTATATAATTTTAGGCGATATAATTTAGAGTAAATAAAAATATTAATATTTATTTAATGAAGATTTATAAGTTGTCATAATCATATTTTCAATAAATATAAAATTTAAAATATTAGGTTATAAAGAAAATACATTTACTTATAAATATATATTGTAAATCTAATATGTCATTCTATATCAATAAAAAAATTATTTATAATTTTTTTTAATAATATATTTACACAAAATATTCACACAATTATGATTTATAAATTGATTAATTAAATAAAAAATCAAATAATTGATATTAAAAAAATTAAAATAAATATAATTATATGTATGTAATTTCATCCAAAAATTTTATGAATGTGTTTCACATGTTAGGGAAATATTAAATGAGATTTTTTATGACATCATGTTTTTTATTATTTTTCAAATTTAAAATAATGAATTGTGTCAATATTGACATTACTTATTTTTTAATTTAAATAGTAATTTATTAAATGATATATTTTTTTAAAAAAATTAATGACTCGTCCAAATAATTAGGATAAGTCCTAAAATGTCAAAATGGTTCATTTATAGTTTTTTGTTCATATATAGTATATATATTATCCCATAAGTAGTAACCACATATATTGTCTTGGTAAGAGATACAGGGATTAATTAGAGAATAAAGAAAAAAGTTATTGTATGTAATATGACCTAAACTTTTATAAAAATTACTAATTGATACAATTTAGATCAATATTCATCTTATATTATACATAACTCACTTTTAATCAATTTTTATGGATTCATGTACTATTACAGGACTATAGAGGCGTTGATGTAGAAGAGAACGTAAGAAGGTGGTGACCAAAGCATGATGCAGGCATGGTGACATAGGCAGGATTATACATGCTTGACATTGTACTAGGATTTTAGACCATTTAGGGGATAGATACCCACTGGGAAAACATATCATGTATAAAATTAATAAGTCTTTCTGGATTGAATATCCCATCGGGGTTTCATGGCCTACCATTATTATCTATGTTGGTTTTGTATGTTTGTGTTTTAATGTATTGTACCCCCAATAAAATAATACATATTATTTAATAGATTTCAAGAGTACCCCTCTCCTCTCTTACAAAAGGGAACATATAATTATATTTTATTAACAACTATAATGTCCTTTTTCTCATTCATACTCTATGGATCTTCCCAACATTATTATAATAACATATGAATCCATACATTTGTCATAAATCCATCCAAATTATACCTTTTTTTAAAATCAAATCGAGATAAAGAATGAATAGGTAACATTATCTAAAAAGATTATTTATTTTATATATTCCTTAGACCCCATGAATTAGTTTTATCTTATGCTTATATAATAACACTAGTATCCTAAAAAGATGGGATGTTTTTGTATTATGTGTTTGACCTACAGTCACACACACATCTATCTAATGGGTAGTGATTGTAACATTCTTCAGTACGGTGAACTACTGCCACACGAAATGATATAGTTCATTTTACCTCAAATAACTCTTATGGTTGGGAATTTTGATGTAAAATCTATTTTTTATGATACATATACTATTTATGATATAATTATTCTAATGGTAAATTTATATCATGTATAACATTTGACCATCTCATATTTTTGGGAAATGATAACATTGTAAATGCATACATATGGACAATCATCTCCATGATATGATTTGATACATTAGACACCAATATTTCAAAGATGGTAATAAGGATTAATTTTTATGAATACTTATTTTTTATATGAAACAAAAAGGATTTTGGACTAATAATATATCATATACATTCGTTTCTTTTAGCCCAATAATAAAATGGAAACATCATTCATGTGTACGTACGACATTTCATCTGAGGTAACAATGTATTCTATTTCATATATCAATCATTACTAGATCATTATAAATTTTAATATAGTCAATATATTTGATATATAATTCTTGTTATTGAATTTTTAAATATTTAAATCATGATTTATGTGAGAGGATCAATAATGAAAAATCAAAAAATATATGACAAACAAAGCGGTTGTTACCTGAAACGTTAAATTAACATTTGAATTGATAAAAATATGGTAACTGAAATTCATAAGTAAATAATATAAGGTATTAAATATATGAATCTGATTTATTTGTTGATGTATAATAAAATTAAATTTATTATATTGGGCTCATTAATGTGGGTTATTTGAATTGCGACATAAGGTAATATAATTTCATATCACTTATTATTTCCATGAGATACATGACATATTCATCACTCGATTCTTTTGTGTGGTGTATACACGGACATATAAAATGTTATATCGTTAATTACCTTTATTTAATGATATTAAAAGATTTAATTTTGTATATTATGTCATGGTTTTCATAATTTTAATGTTACTCGAATAGTAATGGATTTATGTCTGCATTGTTTTGTGACAGTTGTCATATACAATACTTGTGTCTTCTATGTAGGGTATATAGTACCCTTGAAACAATATTATGCATCTTAAACATTATATTATTTTATTTTCATAACATTATAATTTTATTTCTTGTCTAGGGAATGTTATTCTATTTATTATAATGTGATGAGTATTTATTTCATGATCTCATCGATAATTTGGATTAATTTGTTTTATGTATTATTTAAGGAATATTTTTCTTCTATATCTATGTATTATAAATTGTTTACAATTTTATTTCAATTATTTTATGCATGTTTAAATAAATTTTTTTAAGTATTTTAATTTTTAATCCATGGATTCAAAAAAATATGTTTGTTGTTTTATAAAATATCTACTCTGTAAATTTTGTGATAAAAATAAAAGAGGAACGTATCTTTTTAACTTATACAGAATGAAAATAATTTTCCATCATTATAAATCCTTAAAGCCTTGAATAATACCTTAAATGTGATCAATGTTACTTTCAATGAATTATTTTAAAATGAATTTTATTTTTTGAAAATGAAATCTTTTCAAAGAAATGATATTTTCATCAAGAATAATACATAAGCCATATCTCAAATGTTAACTCTGTTTTAATAGGGATAATTTTCAATAATGTTATATATATTATTTTTATTTGTTTTTATGTATTTAAATAATTATTATTATGAAGCCCATTTTGTTTAATGGGTTATGTTATGATTGAATGATGTTTACGAAACCCATTACATTTTATGTTTTCTGATATGATGAATCATTAATTTTATTGTGGGACACTAAAGTTTGGTTTTATTTATGTGATGGGTGGGACCCTAATCTGTATATAATTCATTATGCATTACTCAATTTTTTAGGATCTCAAATTGTACACATGAGGGAATCCCAAACCTGAAACAAGAGGGTTCATGAGAGGGCTTCGCAAGACCATAACAAGAGGGTACACCAGAGTGAACCCCCAGCCCAAAACAATATGCTTCATGAGAGGTATTCCATTAACCAACACAAGAGGGTTCACAAGAGGTAATCCAAAGCCTGAAGCTGGACATAGGTGGTTATACCAAGTATAAAATTACATGATGTTCATACAAAGTAGCCTTGACTTGTGTTTTTTTATGATTATGTGTATGCCACAATTCCATGTCTCGTTCTTATATAATTATTTCACAGATTATGATGATTATTTCAAAATGATCCACATCTTATGAACTAAAAATAATTATTCTATGATTCATGTTCATGTCATTGATACGAAGGGGATGATAATCTAATGATTAGGATCATGCTATCAAATCCTTATATTCATGATGTACTTACACATTGACATTATTTACCCTTACTGAGCATTTGAGCTCGCCAATTTCTACTGCTTCCTTTACCAAGGTTATGGATGAATGTTTTTATGTTTTATTTATAAGGGGGATATCATTTTGGGAATTATTTATTATATTTCACTGTGATAAAATAAATATTTTCTATATTTCCAAAGCCACTAAACTAATGCAGTCTTTGGGTGTTTAGTTTTGTAATGTTTTAGATAATCAAAAAAATAGTGATGTGATGTCTACGTATGTCATGGAGGGGTTGTAATATTTAATTATTTATACAGTTATATAGATTTACTCATATACAATACTCGAGGACTCCTACACATAACCTGAATTATACAAATATAAATTTTCCACCCAAAAAAGAATTTTCTAGATTTCCTCAATAAGACCTTCAAAACTCATCCATCAATCAAAAAATGATTTCCCATCACAAATATATGAAAAATTAAGGATTTCATACACATTATGGAAAATAAAAACAACCTAATAAAAACCCATATGGGACTTATTTTAATAAATCTCTACCTTGTGGAATGTTGAGAACTTTAATATAAATTTAGCAGATGATCTACTACAAAATTTACAGGCCCATTAGATGATGTAAAAACAACATAAGAAAATATATTTATAGATGGTAGCAATGATCCACTTAACATTTTCTATAATCTCACATGAATCTATATTGGCGTGGGAAATGAGAGTTTAATGAAAATATATATATGAAAGAACAAAAATAAAATTATATGTTTTCTACCAATTTTTTATGAAACTACTCCCCCAAAATTATTATTCAAGAACTCTAACATTTCTAAAAAACATTTCTCCCCATGAGTATCAATAAATTTGATCCCCTTATTCAACAAACCAAATGGTTACCTCTTTTAATTATCAAAAATAACGGTTTCAAATCAAAACATTGAACGCCAGAGAAATATAATACCTTCCTAGAAAATAAATTCTAATGGGGGTGGGGGTTCCTTTTCAAACTCATATATTAGATACATTTGGATGGACATAAAGTTAAAGCAGTGGAATTAAAATTCATACATGGGTAGTTACATGGTTTTAATTATATCAATATTATTGTAGTAAATACATAACCCAACTTCATACCTTATGTCACCACCCTCCAATTGAAGAAATGATTTTTATTTCCAAATTTATTAGTTATTATGTTATAAATGGAATTTATTCAATGATATATATAACATTAGTTTTCACACTTTATAGGCATTAGATGTTCCACTTCCAACCTCATATATTAATGTTATTGTCTTATCCATTTCAACTAGAACAATCATGGGGGTATACTTATTATTGATCATATTACATTCTTAAGGGGACAAAATATTTCATCTTACTTATTTAAGAGATACATGAACCATTCTTAAATAATACACTTGAAAATTATTCCTTTAAATATTCCACAAAACTATACATATACCCAATGATTTTTTAATAATAAATTCTATAAAAAATAATTCTATTGTGCTAATATAAAATAGTATTTATCCAAATTATTTTATGGGAGTTTTCTTTGTAAACATTTGATAGAGGGTATATTTACAAATGCATAAGAAAATAACCACTTGATTATATATCATGTTTTATAACGACCCAATTTTTTTCCACAAACTTATTATATAGACCCCCCTTTCCATAATCATCATTAATCAATTTTATTTAGGTCCCCATTAGAGTTTTCAATACCCTTCAATAATTCATTTGAAACCTTTTAACTCCCTATTGGCATATTTTTATTAAGAAAAAAATTGTAATATTTTCTTTGGATCACCTACAAGCTAAGGAATAATGAAAAATACCTAATCGTAGAAAATTCAAATTCACACACAATGAATAATAAATACTACATTTATTTTAAATAATCCATGATTAAAAATTATTTCATAAATATAAATATTCACCACCATCCACCACTATTTCTACTCTTTAATATATATGTTTTGATTAACATCTCATCTTAAAAAGTCCTCATCCCACATACTAAAATAGCTCCGAATATTGAATAATTTGTGCTAGTTTTTGGTCATTCATGTTATTCTATAATGATAAAAAAAATTCATCATTATCCACTATAAATCCATATGTTTTTTAATGTAAACACCAAATATAGGACTCCTTTAATGAATGTCGATTTTATAATCAATTTATATATTTTGAAACACCCTTTTAATTCTATTGAAACAACTATTATTGTTTCAAGTTTATACAATGGTGAACATGACTCATCAAATTAAATTACATATATTGGAGGGTAACTGTTTCACACTAGAGATGATTTGTTAATTATCACATTTTCATCATCATTGAGTTTAATTAAAAAATCTATTTGGTTCTCATAACATTCTCATTTTTTATAATTGTACACACAACCCATAATTTTTTATTTTCAATACAGTCAATATTTCTATTCATATCCTTGAAATATATGTTTTTTATAGTTTAAATATACACTATTTTAGGATCTGATTATAATAGAAATTATTTCCATTGACTCTTTATCATTATTTTTTGAACCACAGTTGTATGGTAGAAATTAATGTCTGTGTCCCTAATTTATTTATTGGTTTTTAGTCTCGTAGACAATATTACAATTACATCTTTTAAAAAATAATAGATTTCATTTAATTATTCTTCCTCTCCTTAATGTCTCTATAATACTGACACTTCATTATCATATCCCCCTTAAATAATTTTTTTTGAAATGTGATTAATATTTTATAGAATCTTCTCATTTGAAATAACTTTTACATCGTATAATTCCATAATAATTCTAATAATTTTCCTATATAAATTGTAAATCATTATTTTGGATAAATATAACTGAAAAATACCATTAACCCCATGATAAAAATCTATCAATTATTTTGCTTATTTATAATAATAATTTATACATATGAAAACATGAAACAACAAGAGTGTTGAATTTTTTATGGTTCTCTATCTCATAAGAGTTATTCTATTTCTTTATAAATAATAATGATTTTTTGGGTATTTCAAATAATTTGAGATGAATATTTTATCTATATGAATATAGTTACTTCGTTTTGATTACCATCATCTGGCCATGTTATTGATATTACAGTTCCTCTACAAAATCACTCCATTTTGATGTGGAGTCCATATAGATAAAAAATGATGTAATTTTCCATGATCCTGATAGGACATTTATTCTAGATTATTAATAATCCTTGTACCATTTACAATTCATAAATTTTAAATTCCATGTCAAAAATTTTCAATACCAATATCTGGAAATGATGAATCCACCAGAACACGTCATTTTTGTGGGTAATCACCATTAAAAATTATATCGTACTATAATAATCAATGAATAACACCAAATAAATTTTATCATCCATTGTAATGGGTATCATGTATTTGGAAGAAACTTTGGAGTAAATCATGAGTTCAATATAATCAAATACGTAGATGTAGGATAATTATTCCTTCTAAATATTAGCTCTATCAAATGATCATGCAAAACATCACAACACACCTTCCTTAATTAAATGATCTAGACCAAATAAGGATGAAAATTATCCATAAATCACCAAAAAATTATAATAAAAAATATTTATAGAACCAAAAAATGAAAATCATTAAAGAACACATTAGTTTTATTTGGTTAATATTATTATACTATGTCTATGAGGGGTCTCTAAAACTATTTATTATTTAAGAATTATGAAATTTTATAATAATTCTAATTGTATAACCATGTAGATCACTAACTTAATAAATTTCATTAATCCTTAGTAAATTGAAAAAACCCTCCATTTTTAGAGTCCATCAACCTGTCATTCTAGTGATAATAACATCCAAAAAAGGGTACATATCGATGAAACTATGAAAATACCAAAACGATTTTTTATTACTCAACCACATCCCCAATAACCATTAGTCAAATAGTTATTCCAATGCCACATACATTTGGTGAATGGAACAACTAATGTTGTTTTGTTCATTCTAATTAGCATGTTTATCTACCATCATTTGTTCATGTAAATCCAAAAAACCCACTACTACCCATTAAAACTAGTGAACACATTATTTTTTAGGTGAACTGAGTCATGCACACTAATCAAATAAAACTGGATCCCTAAAGAGACACCCAATTTGTAAATTCTTTTACTTAATATTTCAAGGATCCATGGGAGACATTGAATCCCTTTAAAATATGTGATCTCTACCTCCCTATGATCAGTGAAATATTCACTGTTATCTCTCTCGTGTTCACCCACCCCACTAAGGCCCTATATGTCCTCATACTTTCTTGTACCAACACATAAGTGAACAAGTCAACTTGATTTTATATCATATTAATATTCTTATAAAAATATAGATATTCTTATGGAAACAAATGTATGTAATGACAGTTTATGTAAATATATTTTCCAATTTCATAAAAAAGAATTTCTTCCCAAGTACACATTTATAGCCCATTTTGTATTCCATATGAAATCATCTCAATGACAACATTTTTCATCCCGCCATTATTACTCCAACATAATCATTCTCGCAATATGATATCAACCATTAACTAGAAATTAATGGTTATTTATTTTATAAGTAAAGAAAAAAACAATTTTTTCTCCTCCAATATTCATAATCTCCCTCAATTTCTATATCAATAAATCATTTAAATGGTTTATTTATACCATAAAAGGCCATTTTATATTCACCATCTAAATCATAGAGTCCACCTCTAGACTTACCAATGTTCTTATCCAATATTTTATTGGTATGAGTAAAAAATTACATACATAGTAAATGTTTTTATAAATAAATTCCACATAATACATCAAATAACAGATAGAATTTTTGATTATTACTTTATCCATATTCTTTACCTCATCATATAGTTGTTGTTATTCTCTTTTGATAACATTAATTTCATGAAAATAATAGTAAAATATGATTTACATCAATTAATTCCATAATGATAGATGGATATCCAAATTTAATCCATTTGGGAGGGAAAAATATTCCAGAATCTCTATTACTTTCAAACCATATTAATAATTACTTTTAGCATCATTAAGATATTTAATATCAAAAAAATCTTGAAAAATCATTCATATAGTCAAGAATCATACGAAATAATGACTAACATGTAATATAACATCCAAATATAAGATAAATATAATGGAAATTTCATCCCCAAACATCTTTCAGAAGAAGGAATGATTTATATTGTTTTATAAGAAGCATTGCATTGAAAAAATATCACCAAAATTTGGGTACCATTATCTTAGTGATCATTACAACCTATAAGAACACATTTTGGTGTTTCACATGAAGTAATTTTTTTGTTTTCCTATGAAACAATCAGTTTAATACATATAAATATACTCTTATAAATCACCATGAGGAATAGTTGACATAAAATGTATTGTTTCTAGAAAATGATTTATGGAAGAAACCAAAGTCAAAAATGTTTTTATAGAAGTATGATTTATAAAATTTTAGACTATTTCAGAAATTCAATTCCTTTATTATTTGGAAACCATGGCCTACTAGCCTAACATTATACATATTCATATTATTTACATATTATTTTAATAAAAAACATTAATTTGTTTTTGTCACCAATTTTCATCAGTATTTTTCTCTAGATTCCACTATTAAATAATATATAATAATTAAAATTATTTCTTATAGATAAATATAACATTGTGGAACCCCAAAGGGTGGATTCCTCTACAAGAAATTTCTGTTCTCTTCCATATATTAAGAGTAAAAAATATAAAATCGACAACATAACATCATACTAAATTCACTAGACACTGATATTTTTTGTATAAAATTAAATTTTCTAATATTTAATATTATGATGTAGCTCTCATAATATACCTCTATATTTTGGGACTATATTTTGACATGGTATCACCTAAACAATCTAGATTTTAAATTCCTTCTAAATATCATCCTAGTCAAATAATACATTATATTTTTAATTACCTCATCTTCCTTTATAACCATGTATTTTTTCATAAAAATTACAAACTCATTAAATATAAAATTTTGAATTCTTGTAAAATAGACTTTAAAATTATCTAAATTTCAAATTCCAAACCCCTTATTTTTCATACTGTACTCCAAATCATGTGTTATAATTTTCATAAATATTTTCATAACCTTAGGAACAATGTTAACATAAGAAACGCTTCCAAATATCATAAAATGGTGATGTTTTAGTGCATTAATATACTATCCTTGTTCTTGAAAAAATAGTACTATATCTGAAGGAGGAATTCAATTGACTATGTATGCATCTATGTATAAAAATTCCTCCCAAATTCCCTTATGTGTTATTGAGTGAGTACAATTTCTTTGTGACTTCTCTACTAACAATTGATTTATATTCTTCGCTATGAAATTTTTTAGTTCATTATATGAACCATTTTTTAAAGGAATTATTCCTCTGTTTCAATTGCAGTTTAAAACAACATATTATAGTGAACTCACTTATGTTATTATATCTTAAAACTAAGGATTTTGATACAAATATTCTCCCAAAATTGTTTTAAACTGAAATAATATTCGAAACAAATTAAACTATTACCCAAGGAAATACACAAACACTTTCTATATAGAATAATCATTGAGAAGAAACAAAGTACTGTTAACAAATATTATATTTAACTGGATATGGTCATAATACACTAATATAAAAAATTTCACACCTTAAATACATAATATTTCTTCCACTGATATTGAAATTTTCCTTCTGGTTCTTTTTATGTACGATATTTATGCACCACTGTATATTTATTTTCTTGATTTAGTATTCTTAGTTTTTCAAAAATATGAAAAAACACCTTACATAGGTGACCAAACAAAAAATTCCATAACAAAAAATTTCGTAGATGTTAAAATTGTAGAATTTGTAATTTATTAATTCTTTCTTATAATATTATAATTTCTATAATACAACCCCTAAAAACTGATGATGGAATCTGAAGTGTTATTTTGAACTCTATTAGATAATATTTCATTCTACATTCTATAGTTTATAACTCTCTTCCCCATTTCATTTAAGGATTCATCATATGAAAGATACACTTTACCATTTTTTAGGAAATAAAATTCTACATCTATACTTAATATCTTACAGAATTAATGTATAAACCATAATATGTGTTCTAAAATTCCAATTTTTAGATAATAATATTAAGCGTAGTTATTTCTTCTTCTATTATTGTATGTATAGAATATAATATTCTAGAATATGTCCTTTCTATGTCATTTTGATATTGAAAATATTTTTTGATTATCCCCTCTTCCGAAAATTCCTACATTTATGGTTATTGTATGGTGTGTTTCCCTAGAATCCATCGTCTATATCTTTCATCCAAATGACTCTAATTTCAAGTATGATGTTTAGACCCTCTTCTATGAATAGTCATTATATTTCCAAATGATCCATGTACTTAATTCCAATGAATAACATTATTTGGAATCATGTTCCAAGAATATTAAATCAAGATAATTGGTATAACATAATATTTTATCTTCTTTATCACCACCACTTCCCATGATTATGAAAAATTGTAATGTAGTAATATTAGGATGAACAATCATAATTAAATGTTAACTTTACAACATCAACGTAGTTCCGAATCATTCTAAATTCATTCAAATGATCACCCTTTGTTCATCCCTGAAATAATATAATATTGAACTTCATACACATATAGATAACATTTTTGAGTGTAGTAATATTCTCACACATATCATAAAATGTCATTATATGCTTTGAAGTAGGCTTCTCTTCTAAGATGATGATGTAAATATTCCTTAGTATACTTATATTCTTGTCCTCAAATCTATATTATATTGCCGAATAATGGGAGGAAAATCATGAATATATAATGATTTTATTTTAATTAAAAATAATTAATAGGATGATGAATCCATTATATATTCTTATGCAAATCCATTGAACACATCCCTAACTTAAATGCTCCAGAACATATGAATCCATAAAATCACCCTAAAAATCCTCCCAAAATCTTTAAAACTATAAAACAAAAGTTCAAAAAATATTAAAGTAAACCCATAAAATAACCCATTAGATTCATTTGGGTAAAATTTATATCTAATATTCATCGGATAAAACTAGAATAATTTATTACCTCATTAGTTAAAAATTTAACATCACTATGAATTTACCACCATGTTGATCAACAACATAAATTATTACTCAACACCACAAAAATATTCTCTACCCACATTATATTGAGTCCCCTACCTAGTTAACTGATAACAAATTTTTTTGACCTATCATAATTTATTTAAAAAAAATTCAAGTTATTTGTAATTTTTAGAAAGCATTGGTTAAACACAACAAATACATTCCTTGATAGCATGCATAACATGTGGAACTGAGTCTCAGTGAACCATGAAATAATATTATTACAATATAGTCATTAAGTATGTGGGTAGGGATAATATTGAATATTTTATGAAATATAAAAATAAATTACTTACTCAATATAAATTAATATAATATTTTAAAACAATAAATCAATATTTGTGGTTTAATATTATTCTTAAAAAAAATATTTTCTATCAAAAAATTGATTTTTTTTCTGTATACAAGGAAATATTATATTGAGCTAATAAAATATATGTTACAAAATCAACATCAATTTTGAAATCATTACTTTTCCGTTAACTTATGGTGAATTTTTTTTTCATTGGAAGTTATTGATTTTTCACGAAATAGTAACAAAAATAAATATTTTGAAAAATAATAAATCATGTAATATAAATTAAAAGTTAATTTTTAAATTAAAATATGTTCCATTTACAAATCTTTTACCAATATAATAATCTTTTAATCAATATTATAATGTATTTTGGTATAATTTTATATTTTTGTTTCAAAAATGGTAATTGCAAAAAACTATTTTAAAGTGAATATTGTTTACCCATTATAATTAATTAAAATAATCCCAATAGATGATTGTTTTAAATTAAATTTATATATTTTAATTAAAAAAAATTTAAATGATAATAATTAAATTATTTTTATTAGACATGAAGTTTATATAAAATCACCATGTGCTTCAAAAATACACTTATAGAAAATTGGATTTTTTTCGCTACTGATGGCTTTGTTTTATATTTAATTCAAGTCATTTTCTGAAAAAAAAAATATGAAAACATATATTTATTTTTTAAAATAATTTTTTAAAAATTATAATAGGATGATTATTTGTTAATTTTTAAAAGTATTATTTTTTTAGGAATAGTAAAAAATAATGGTTTTTAATTAGTAGCAACTTTTTCATTTAAATTATTTGTAATGATGAATAATATTCTAAATTAGTTTTAATGAAAAATAAGTTAAATAGTATAACTATTTAATCAATTTAGTTCATTGGAATCAATACCATATTTAAATTTTATATAAACACTTTCTATACATTTGACCATTTTCCCTTTGAAAACATGATTTCTCACTACATTAGTGTGATTAATTTGAAATTTAAATTTTCAACAACCCTAATAGAAATTTGTAAATATTATTTCCATACTTTTAATTAGAATAATATATATTATCAAAATGTTAAAATTAATTTTTTAAAAATTGAATTCTTAAAATATTAAAAATTATTTTCTCATTTATTATAAAATTGGATTTACTGAGGATTAATCTAAAAGTATAAGTGTTTAAGTAACCTAAAAATATTATAAAATATATTTTATTTCTATATTTAGACCTTTAAATTCTTATTTATCAATAATAGTTTATTTTGGAGACTTTTGTATTATAAGAATATTGGTACACCATTTCCATTTCAATAAATTAGAAGTATGCCACTCACTTCACATTTGAATGGACACACTCTATCCTATATTCTTCAATCATTTAAAACCATTTGTTTTCGCCAATAAAAGGATGAATAACGTCGAAAATAACCACTAATATCCCTATAATCATTATATTGTACATAACTAGTACGCCACCCATGCGATGCACAACACTATAAAATAATTCTTATTATTAACTATAGATTACTATTTATAATATAGAATATTTTATTATCTATCTTCTTAAGAGTACTGTATGTAATATTTGTGAGAAAACAGTAACGTTTAATGTATTTTTCACAAAAATAAGTGGTGAATAATTTGGAATTATTTGTAAATATATTAAGAAGACATCAATATAAAATGTTAAAATAAGATACATCAATTGTAATGTGATACACATTGGAATGGTCAAGGATGGAAACTTGAATTCAATATAAACTACATTTAGGAAAATAATATTGCATACAATGAAACACAATGTATAAGAGAATATACTTAAAGAATAGTTTATCAAATAGAAAATATGAGATGTGCTGGGGAATAATTACAATTCAAAAAAAATTGTAGTCCACAAACAGAGAAGTTGTGATGTTTAGACATGGAGTAATATTCCAGAAAGTAGAAGATGTTCCCAATGAATTTCATCTTTTGCTCACCAACATAAGATTGGTTGGAATCTTTGTTATCTAACACATCATAAGATTACCTGAATATGCAGCATAAGAATACTACATAAGAATATATAAAACATAAGTATACATCATAAGAATACATGAAAATGCAGAATAAGTATTAATGTCACCAAGAAATGGACATGAATGAAATATCCAACTGAAAAAGAACATTCAAATGGACATGAACCAAACCAAATAACTATATACATCATAATATATAAATGGAAATGAATGAAAAGAACATTCAAAGTAGCACATAGGATGGGAGGGATCACATAATGCATGCCTCTCCCCCATCCCCTCCCCTCCCCCCTACCCAACCCCTACCGCCAGCACCCACCTCCCCACTTCCATCATCCTCCTCTCCCATCCACTCCCCTCCAAACTTTTCAGGCCCTCCCCTACCCTCCCCTCCCCTCCCCTCCCCTCCAACATGCCCAGCCCCAGCCCCTCCCCTTCTATCCCCCCCTGCCCAGACTTTTTCCCCAGAATCCCCCTCCCCCTACCGTCACCCTCCCATCCCCCTGCCTAGACTCTTCCCCCAGCAGCCCCCTCCCCCCTTCCATCACCCTCCCCTCCCCCATTCCCACCCTCTTCCCACAGCACCCCCCTACAATCATCCTCTTATCCTCTCTCCTCCCCTCCCTTCCAACCTGCCTAGCCCCTACCCTCCCCTCCCCTCCAACATGACCATCCCCTGCCCCTCCCCTCCCCTCCCCTGACCCAATATTTCCCCCCAGCATCCCCCTCCCCCTGGATAGTCTTTTCCCTAGCAGCCCCCTCCCCCTACCATCACCCTCCCCTCCCCCATGACCAACCTCTTCCCCCATAACCCCCTGTCATCATCCTCTCCTCCCCTCCCCTCACCTCCAACCTGCCCAGCCCCTCCCCTCCCCTCCCCTCTAACCTGCCCAGCCCATTCCCTTCCCCTCCCCTCCCCCTGCCCAATATTTTCCCCCAGCAGCCCCCCTTCCATCACCATCCCCTCCCCTTACCCCTCCCCACTAACCTACCCAGCCCCGGCCCCTCCCCTACCCTCCCCTCCTGCCCAACCTTTTATCTGAGCAGCTGCATCCCCCCTGCCATCATCTTCCCCTCCCATCCCCTCCCATCCTACCTACCCAGCCCCACCACACCCCTCCCCTCCCCTCCCCTCCAACCTGCCAAATGTTTCAGACATCAATACTATTCAATACTACAAAATAATATCACTCATTGAATTACATTGAAGAAAGAGAACTAAAAAAATTTAAAATTAGCATCAATGAGATTTGGTTCTCTTATAATGATATCTTAAACTATAAAATATTCCCTAACTATAGAAAAAAATTTATAATAAAAAATATATTAATACCTTCTCTGCAGAAAGGTAATCTGTGCAAACATTACTTATGATCTAGCCATTAACTTGGATTTAATATACATTTATTAAAATCCTTTTCTCAAATCAATTCTTGTTCTGAATCAAATGATTACTTTAAAAAATTACTCTTATATTATAAAGGGATTCCAAATGAATCAGAACCAGTAAATTAATTTGTTAATATTTATTAATCGATAATGTCAATAAAATAAACATATTTGGAATGTTCATCGACACACATTAAAAAAGGTTTGCATGTTTATGTTTTGAAGAAAATAGATTTGATTGTATTCATAATTCATGTTGAGCCTTAAAACTAATATCTTCCATATTGTATCAAAAAAAATTAGTCTAAAAAAACTAGTTACTTAGATCCCCATAAAAAGTAACAGGAACACTAACAACCTGCATTACAAAACAAAACAGTGGACAGACTGTGGTATAATAAAAAAAAGAAACGCATTAAAATATAAATATTTGATGGAATGAACACCTTGGTCTGGAATTTTGATTGAGAAAATGTTTCTTCAAGCTGAGAAGCACCTATATAGACCCTCCTCACCTGTCCTCTACCCTCCCCTACCCAGCCCCTCCTCTCCCCCCAGCCACCCTGCCCAACTTTTCACTCCCCACCCAATTTCCCAGCACCTCCTCATTTACATACAAATAATTTTAATGTATTATTTCTAGTGATGCAATGGAAAATAAAATTGTAATGTACAATAAAAAACTAATTACAAATAATATGTAATATTCATTAAATTAGAGAAAATTAAAAGTACTACTGAATCAAGAATACAATTTTTCCATAATTTATAATTTAAAATAATGCTTTAGGAGCCAACCAAATCATGAGAACTGGTCAGACCTAAATAGTATAACCTGGACATCTCTTTTATCCTAAATGAAATTAGGGTTTCATAAAAGAAGACTATTGCAGAAAGGTTAGGAAAGAGTAAATGACATTCGTAGTAAAAGAAATTATGGTTTCATAAATCAATTAATGTGTATGAGGAATAAAATGTTATGTTTTGTCTACTGAAATCCAGTCAAGACATCCAGAAGTGTGTATTAATGGTGCATTGGACGACCAATTTTGGATGGTGGTTGACAGAGCTGTAAAATATTATTAACAAAAAAGAAACCGGTAAGATTGTACAATATACAGACTACACTAATAATAATGCATAACAATGTGTGTTATATGTGTTATAACTACATTCTGTATCTTATAATAACAGTAGAGTAAAAATTTTATATAAAAATGTATAAGAAAATTTGAAAAAAATATGTTCAATAAGTTTTAGGGATACCTTTCAAATGTGCCACTTAATTTTAATCATTTTGGGAAGTGTTCTTGTTTATGTTTTCATTTAAATGGGGATGCACTTCATTGGCATGGCTTGTGGATGATACATCTTCGTGAGTCGTTGTAACTGTCTGTTGCACCGCATCGTTATCATAAAACTCAATCAACAAATATATGTACATTAAGTGATGAATTAAATCAATAAGTTGCAAAAAATACTTACCACTGTAATTAATAAATAAGTAAATTGATGTCTACAAATTGAAAAAAGATACAAAAAACTGAATTGTTTTTCATGATACAATGAAAATGATAATAATAAAAATAGTATTGTCAAATCCAATGATGTAATCAAAATATAAGACGGTGAAAATAAAAAACTACTACCTGGGATATTATTTTTACAGCTTGCATGAACATAGACCAATACTGGGTAAGCAGAGGGGTTTCTAGATATCACTTCCATGAATGGAGACATTCATCCACGCTAAGAAGCATCAATAGAGATCCCTCAACCACTTCATAAGACCTAACAACATGAATTTCAAAAGAATAGATAATGATAGATTGGATATTGATGTTTCTTAACTCAATGTCAGTGGTTATGTATTTCTAGTTTTAAATATCATCTAAATAATAGAAATAATGGATAATTGGAGGGGATTCCAGATTTATTTCCACTAATTCGAGGCATTCACGCATTCCAAGAAGCATTGAAAGGTAGCTCTCAACCACTTTATAAGACCTGAAAACATGATATTAAATTAAAAAAATACATGAAGGCAAATTGAATTTTGGTGTAGCATGAGAATAAATGCCACCATTATTACATAATGTTTTCTAGAAGTGTGCATCTATAGTGCATTGGATGACCACATCTGGATTGTGGTTGACATAGGTGTTTAATATAGCTAATAAAAAAGAAACTGGGAAAACTGTACAATATACAACCTATACTAAAATGTAAGGATAACCGTGTGTGTTATATGTGTTATAACTATTTTCACGTATCCTATAAAAATAGTGTAGTTGAAATTTGATATTAAAATATATAATATACTTTGAAAAAAATAGGTTCAATAATGTTCATTTGTTACCATGAAAATGTGACACTTAATGTCAATCAGTTTTGGAAGTCTTCTTGTTTATTTTTTCCCTTAAATGGGGATGTTGTTAATTGGAATGGCATGTGGATGTTGTATCGTGAGCCATTGTAACTATCTGTTGCATCGTGAGTCATTGTAACTGTCTGTTGCATTGTGAGTCATTGCAACATTTCGTTGCACTACAACATCATCATAAAACTCAATCAACAAATTTTTGTACATTAATTGATGAATTAAATCAATAAGTTGAAAAAAATTACTTACCACTGTAATTATTGAATAAGTAATTTGATGTTTAAAAATTGACATATGAGAAAAAAACATAATTGTGTTTTCATGATAATATAAAAATGATAATACAAAAAAACAGTATTGTCTAATCTAGTGATGGAATCAAATTAGAAGATAGTGAAAATAAAAAACATCGACATGGGTTACTATTTTTATAGCTCGCATGAACAGAGACCAATCCTGGGTAAGCAGTGGGGTGGCCAGATATCATTTACCTTAATGGATACATTCTCCCTTGTTAAGCAGCATCAACAGAGAGCCCTCAACCACTTCATAAGATCTGTCAACATGAATGTAAATAAAAATAGACGAAGTCATATTGGATGTTGATGTTTCTTAACTCAATGTCATGAATGATGTATTGCTAGTATTAAAGTTCAAAAGAATAGTGGCATATAATGGATAGGCGGAGGGGATTCTAGATTTTTTTCCACTAATTCGAGACAGTAACCCATGCCATGAATCTTCGAAAGGGATCTCTCAACCAATTTAGAAGACCTGAAAAGATGATTATGAATAAAATATATATATTTAGACGGAATGAATCTTTGTGTAGCATGAGAATAATTGTCACAATTCTATTGAACTTCAATGATCTATAAATACTAAGTTCATGTAGACTATGAAAAGACACATAAGAGAATACATATTCAAAAATCCAAAAATTTCATTAATATATGAATACAATCATTACAGCTTGTGTTTGATGGGTGACCTCCATTATCGAGCCCATGCAAGTGTGGAACCTAATGAGAATTCTAGTCGAACATGGTTGTACAATGGGAGGAAACATTGCCTTGATTATTGAATGATAAATGTTGAATGGAGAAAAACATCTTTTAATGACCATTTTTTTAGTATTTATTAAAACATGAATGTAAAAATTGAATATGAATCATTTATAATGTTTCCAATAGAAAATATAATATCATATGTTATTATTGTAGAAAAACTATTTATCATAAAAAGTGTTGGAGTGATTTTAATTCCATACCATGTTGTGGTACCAAAGAAACCTTTCATCACCCTCGTAACCCTACCCAATGTGAATTAGAAATATGGAACAATAAAAAGAAGATAATATTAAAAAAAT
The DNA here is from genome assembly GCA_963277665.1 of Viscum album. Taxonomy (NCBI): domain Eukaryota; kingdom Viridiplantae; phylum Streptophyta; class Magnoliopsida; order Santalales; family Viscaceae; genus Viscum; species Viscum album. The sequence continues at coordinate 1,250,315,919 of OY728157.1, read as the reverse complement.
AGTAATAAACTTGTCATAAATGATTGATCAAGACTATTGATATGGAACAATTTTACATTATAAAAAAACAATGAAATAAATACTTCCTAGTTAATTTATGGTCCCATAATGATCCAAGGTTTTTGAATACATAGTTGGTGAACTTTATTTACCTGATCTTCTATTCCAACATCTCAAAATAATCAATCTTTATCTAATCTATAACAAAATCACTACAGTAATTAAACTGAAATACAATTTATATATTTAATCCCAAATTATACATACAATGTATCCCAAACATTCACAAATATGATGTCACATACTAAAATTAATAAAATTCAGTATAACATGAATAAGGATTCCACTGAACCGGTTTTATCTTTAGTGTTTGGAGTCTGCCTAAAATTTCAATACCACATCATGAAAAAAGCATTAAGGAATTAGACAAAAAAAGCCAAAAACCTAAGAATAAATATGCAACATCTATAGGGATATTTAATTAATTGTTCAAACCATGTGAGTAAATAATAGAAAGAAAATAACCAACATGATAAATGAATGCATTTGAAGAGATATTTACTCCACCTGTAAGAAATCAAATTAGGGAATAATATATAGTTAAATTGAATACATGAAAAAATAGAGTGAAAGAACCATTATCAGTACAATTAATAGTAGTAGTATTTGAAATATCTAATATTGACATCACTAAAAAACACTTATGGAATATAGTTAAATTAATAAAAATGCAGCTGTAGGAAATGAAGATAACTGGCTTTAGTATTCCAACAACCTGTATGATGAATGGTCTATTTGGTGATATAATAATAATATAAAATATGAAAATTATGGGATTCATTAGTACTATCAGAAGTGATGGAGAAATGTATGATTATAATACATGATATAATAAAGAGTTGTCCTGAATAATAATATTTACTGATTGTTAGTAAAGAAATTCAAAAACTAACAATATCTAAACAGTTTAGAGTTGATGTGGAGGAGGTCAACACCTGAAAAATGAAAATAAAAGATAAATAAATGACCAATCTAATAACTTATAAGAAAATAAATATCTGAAATCAAGAAAAATAATTATCGCAATGACAAAATATTATACTGACCATAGATTAGTTTTTTGGACACAAAATTGGATCAGGATGACAAGGTTCTATGAGACATTTCAGCTGAATCTGAACCATGCAAGGGAAATTAATGCAGGTTGTTCGAGTCAAGCCGGTTCTGAGCATATAAGTAGATCCACAATTCAATTTAATTGGGTTCTCGCTTCATATGCCATTGAAATGTCATGTCATTGATGAAATCCCGTGTCTGTTCCATATCTGCATAATCAGGCATGAAATCGTTTTTTTCTATGAACTGGGTTTCTAAATGAAGCTCAGACTAAAAGCTAGGGTTTTTTATGGGTAATGGTTCTATGAAATGTAGAACTTATGAACTCAAATGAGGAGATGACATGGGCTTCCTAAACCGAACCTTTGAAAAGTTGACATTGTAGAAATAATCAGAGGTGTTGTACTTAGCAGACCTTCTTGGAGATGAAATTAAACAGGAATCATTGGAGTGGGTGATGAAAATCGTGAGCGGGAGCAGTGCGAGCTGGAGGGGATAATTAGTAAGCGGAGCATGAGAGGGGAATTGGGGAGGGTAGTGGGAACCATGGGGATTTGGGGAGGGTAGCAGGAATCGAAGAGCGGGGAGTGGGGATTTGTGGGGGGTATCAGGAATCGGAGAGCAGGGAGAGGGGATTTGGGGAGGGGATTGGGAACTAGGGATATATGAGAGGGGATTTTTGGAGGGGAGCGGGAATCAGAGTGCGTGGAGAGGGAATTTTGGGAGGGTTTTGGGGATGGGAGCACGAGGAAGAAATTCTCGATCAGAGTGGGTGATTTTTTAGGTTTTGAATGAGTAATAGATAGATTAGGGTGACATGGAAGCATGGTAAGGTGACACATTAGTAATTGAGAATCCTAGTCTAGTATCGATAATTGATAACAATATATTTTTTAATTTGGTGTAAACACAAGGAGTCACCAAACAAAGTGGCAATGTTATTCAACACAATTTTTTTTCTTATTCCTATGACTAATCCAAATTTTTATTAACGAATTATGATTAATAATCTATATTCCATGTTATTTAATTTTTTAATTTCCAAGACATAAAACTATAAAAACTTCCATTCAATGGATTATGAAATCTTATTTCGAGTGTATGGAGTACTACCGCATTGTGAACCGATGTCATTTTTTCTTCCATTATCAACTCACACGGTTGGGTATAATGTTTAATATAAAGTATATATTTATTACATAATTATTCATCTAGGGTCATTATATCAGATTTACCATTTTAATTTTTATTCATTATGGGATACGATAATATCGTTCGTGTGCATGACAATATACCACATTACAGAGTGTTTTGTTTCGTTTTCCTATGACGCATTACATGTATGATAATAGTGATAAATTTAATAATTATGTGTAAAATAAATGAACAATTAATGATATTACTAACATAAATAAAATAATATATGTATAATATATCATTTTTTTATTACCTAATCACTCAATAAATGATGATAACACTGGCCATGTACGTGTGGACTATTTCCTTTATGATGTGATGTTCATCTCTTTTCACCACCACACCATATGGATGAAACATATAAGTATATGTATAGAATAATATTTTCATTATGATATTATTATAATTATATAAATATATTATATTATATACCACATTTCCATAATTATTTTTCATAAATTGGAAACATCATTCATACGTATGTTTGGCCTACCGTCTCTATGAACAGTGTATTTAATTTTCTTTCTCCAAGTTGTATAGATTACTATAATAAAATATATAGTGATTATATAAAAATTAAATATAAAATGGTTAAAATTATGGATATTCTATAACCATTATCTATGTAATAGTATTTTAAAAAATATCAAAACAAATCACACTTGAAAAACAACAAAATCATTACCCGAAATGCGATTTTAATAATGAATTAAAAATATAATAGTAATAAAATGAAATAAGAATGTAATATATTGTATGATATATATAATTATTTTTTTCTAATATATTTATAATAATATTATATTTTTTTATAGATGATCAATCAAAGTGTTTGAAAAAATTCAAGACTTATGGAATGTGATTTTTTTCTATGTTTTTACTTCTATGAGACATGTGTCATATTGATAGCCTATTTCATTTAGGTGGTGAATAAACTAAAAATTAAAATATATAATGATTCATATCATGAAAATTATTTTAATTTATATGTTCAATTTAGGTTCAATCTATCATGTAGTTTATGGCTAAAATGTTGACAAAATGGTAAGGGATTGTTATCTCAAATTTGTTTCTTTAGGGAATAAGTTTTGCTATAAAACTATCTTCTTCTATGAGGAATATATACACCCCATTGAAATGTTATTTACCGAATATAAAACATTCAATTATATTCCATGTTTCATCTGATGAAATATTTTATGGGAAATATGATTTTGTGTTTCCAATGTTTGAAGACAGTTATGTTTCAATCTCATCATTATTCGGGATTGACTATGATTATGCCTTCAGATGATGAAATATTACGATCTATCTCTCATTAAATTCAATATTTTTAGTATTATCAAGTGATTATATTATAATACATGTGTCCCCTTAATTCTTATAATATTTACGTGATCAATAGTTTGAAAAAAAAACATGAAAATTCACGTTTCGATCAAAAAACATTTTTCTCCAAAAACAATTTTTGATGAATATTTTGCTACTATTTTAATAATAATTTACTAAATAGATATATAATAATATTTTTACTCTTAAAAAAGTAACTGATTGTAAATTTATTCCTATTTTCCAAAAAATCCTCATTTGGATTTTACCAAAAATGCGAAAATAAGCATCATTTTATAACATTCACTATGTTAATAGAATTAACACTGTCATGAATTTTCATTGATTTAAAAATTCCAAAAAAAATTAAACATATTTCAAAATATCATATTTTGTTATATATTTTGGGAACATTTTTCTGATTCTATATAAATTATTTCAAAGTGTAAAGTATCACATAAATTTTTTCTATTTTATAATATGTTTTTTAAAATTTAAATGATATTTTAATCAGGAAATGTTTTAAATGGTTTTTAAAGTTTAATTTATAAGTATACAATTTTTTAAACAAAATGTATTTCTAAATTTTTTTACGTCTTGAAAAGTGATTTAAAAAAAATTTCATCTTCAATAATTGTTCTATGTTATTTTCCTTCCAAAATCATTTTCCATCAATGATGACATATATTAATGTTTCCCATGTTTTAATAGGGATATTATCCCATGATATATTATTATTATTTCTATAAATGATATATGTTTATAATGGACTCTATTTAAGAAATCAATTTCTCTTCTATGTGTTATATCATGATAAAATTCTATTGAAACTCACTTCTGATCATAAGTAATTATTCATAAAAATAATGAATTTATTATGAAACCTTTCTCTTTTTCAACAGTTATTATATGATTAATGATCACATACTTGGTGGGGCTTCAATCCAACCCCTCGCCTAACCCATTCCGTGGAAAGGTCTGAAGAGAATTCCCGATCCCTATGGGCTAGAAACCATTTTCTATGAATCAAGAGACACATTAAAAATAAATTCAAAAATTATAATAAACCATAAACATCCAAAAATAATCATACATCACATCATAACCCTCATCCACAATATAAGAGATCAGAAGATAACAATATAACATTATTTAAAAAATTTCAATATATAACAAAATTAAACATAATCTATATGGGGAGGTCATCAACTAGACAACATGCATCTATACTAAATGTGGGTCAACACCCTCTTACCCCCACCACCAGAACCTATAAAAAAATGGAATCTTAAATCATATAGAACCAACATCTCTACAAAATGAACCCTTCATTTTCCTAGGACAAACATAATACCTTCTATATAAACTTGATGGTGTATGTAGGGTGTTTTCCAAAATTACATATAGGATACCACCAAAATGGATTACATTCAACATCATTAGATGAATAATTAACATGATAGTTTTTAAGAAAAGAAATATTAAAATTATATAAATATATATTCAAATTAAAAAGGAAAGAAAGTCTGACAACAAGATGAATGGAAAGCATTACTTTAGAACCATGGGTAGTCCTAAGGCACTACAATTTGTTGTGTACTAAAATCCTCATACTCTCATTGATCACATCTCTTGGATGTGAATGTGATGACTGAGTCACCAAACCCCTTCACATGAATTATTACATGATATTGTTATGTAATCATTATTAAATATACGAGCCTCAAACCTATAGAATTTACTAAAGAAATGGACATATTCCACCAACCTAGATACATAGGATTCTGTTGTTCTTAGTTACATTAACTATAAAAATTAGATGACCATTATGCGTCCATAATTCTCATAATAGAACCACAAACATGAAAAAAAACAGACTATTTTCAATATGCAAAACATAATTAAACCCTTAATGAAAACAAAAGCCATAGAAAAGATATTTTTCACCACCCACAAAATTTGTATAGCTAATTTTGAAAATGAATCAAGCATTATAAATCCATCAAATATTGTTAAATCATGGAACTATAGTCCTCTTCGTTGTAAACTCTAAAAATCGGATTGAAAATAACAAACACACTCAAAGAAGACCCTATATTGTCAAGATCACACAACAACCATAAATATATGACCCAAATATGTATTACTAAACCTAAATTTGATAAATAACCATACTAGAGAATGATAAATCAAGATAAATAGGAGAAAAGTATAGGTAATGATAAGTTAATATCTTATAATAAGAAAATGGTACGGTTCAGGGATGATCTAAGGCTAATTCACACACAGAAAAAATAGTCCAATGGGGGAGAGGATGGGATGGAGGAATTCCTGGTGATATAGAGTAATGTGTGGGGAATATAAGATATTGAGGGTAATACTCAGTGAGAGACAAACCATAAACTAAAAAATTTTAATGTTCTGATTGGATACATAGTTTAGATGAATGGTTTTTCAAACCATGTTCCAAACGTGTGGAATGTCTGCCAAAGAGGAAAGGTGACATGACTTGTTTTTTTGGGATCCACACCCATGCGGCTTGCGATGCATCCTGGGATGATCTGTTATATGTGTCTAATTGTTATCTATGGAGGGCCTCAAGACCATGCATTTAGTTATTCTACCTAGACAAAGACACCAAATAGGGAACACAATTTTCACTAGTTTAGCGCATGGTTTGTCCAAATTGTGTGATAACTATGATCCTCCATCTATCTCGAATTAAAACTTCTATTGATCTAAGTCACTCAAGAAAATCCATTTAAAAAAAATAAATTGAACAAATAAAAGAAAAAATACCTCAAAATAACACCATCGATGTTAAAATTCTACCAAAAATGCAAATATTTCAGCATTGGATTGTAAACCAAAAGATTTGTTAGAGAATAAATAGGGAAACTACTCCTCCACATTATACATTTTCTCCCACATCTCATTATCCTTATTTTCATGATTCAAATAGATCCCTAAAAAATTGACTTCCCCCATTTTAAATTCACTAGGGAGTCCGCAATATACCTTGGTTAGTCAAACATATAAAAAATATATTCTTACTCTAATTCAGTAAATGAGACTATTTTATATTTTATTTATTCAATGGTGAAACATGGAACATGTGATCCATCTATGTCAACTGATAGGGTAAATCATACTAGTATTCCACATTACAAATTCTATTTGAAATCTTAAAGTGATTGAATATATTGGAATGTGATACCGATTCTTACAAAGATGACGATGACCTAGGTGGGTTGGCATCTTTAGAAACACCATGTCACCCAATAAAAATTAAAATGCATAGCACCAATAATAATTATAATAATTATGGATGATATGTGATGTGTAAAATTTATTCATGACAAATATAACATTATCAAAAGTTTCTTACATATGTATATGTCCCAGAAAATAATTCTCATGCCCTTCAATCTATCCCAAAATTGAAAAACACAAATGACCATAAATAATCTCAAATGGGACCATTTTAATTTACGACTGGTAACAATTATTATATAAACAATACACTTATATCACATGGTTATCCCATGAGCCTCTATATTTCAATAGACACACACAATGCATGTCTTCCCAAATTTGATTTTCTTGCTCCATCTAACCATTCTTCTGAGGATGATATGCCATGACAAGTTAGACCGGTGACCCCATTTCATTTTAAAGGACATACCAAAATAGAGAGATAAATAAGGGATCCCAATATTATGTAATTTGCAAAGGAACATCATGGAGCCACACAATCTCTTGAATACAGATGGTCCCATATCATCGTCCATGGTTGAATACTCGATAAAAATGAAATGGGATAATTGGGTCAGAAATTCAGTCACCACCCAAGTCATGTTCCTTTAAATGGATTCTAAGAGAAAAAAATATAATATATTCAAGGTTGAACTTTTCCCACTTCAACATAAGAATGGTTAGTAGATGAAGAAAACCTGAGTTCCACTGGTGCTTATATTTAACCGGCAAATATGTGTATGATCCCTCATATTTCTATGACATATAAATCTTTTTTTCTATTTAAATAATTTTGATGATTTATGATCCCATAATGTTATCACATAATATTCAACTGTGTTCGTTGATTTTTAAGATCCTAGAACACCACATTTGAAGAAACTTAAATGGGTCTCACGTTTAGTAGAAAATATAAAACAGAATCCATACAGTTTGATGAAATCATGTAAGGTGGTCCGTTACTTTTCCCATGATTTAATGGTTTAATGGAAACCATTCAGTGGGGGGGGGGGGGAACACACCCATGTGGGTTGGACATTTTCTAGAAAAGAGAATATGGTTCACCATAACCATGTTCTCAAATCCAATGACATCTATAGTAAGCATGTCCAATTTTATTATTGTTGTGAAACATGTATTGCTCACAGTTTCCCAAACCATGAACACACACCATGTGGGGTACATAATGAGGTAGAGAAGGGAACCCTATTGGCACAGGATTTGGTAAACCATGATGAAATATCATGGAACCTAATTAAAAGGTCTTAAATTATCCTTTACCCTTAATTTCACATCAAAACTATTCCTATTTTATTTTTCACGCATCGAACAACATACCATAAAGCTTTAGAGACCTATCAAAGATCAAATCATAGGTTTTGTCCCTCATTCTTCAAATAGAGTCAGAATTGTACAATATTTATCTCATTATATATATGACAGTAAGTTATTCAATCATCATATGATGTTATTCACCTATCTTTGTATCGAATAGGTTATTTATTTTTTGATAGCTAATATGCCACATTTTTTAGGAATTGATCTAGTTTTCCTTTTTTAACCGAATATGGATTGAGTTAGGAGTCATTACTATATGAGTGTTATAACACATAGATACGATAGGTTTTATTAACCTTTCCCTCAAGGTTTGCTGTTTTATATGTGTTTTTTTAATTTGTCCATTCATCATAATTTTATGTCTTTCTATAAAACTAATTTAATTTCATTATTTAAAATTTCAATAAATGTTCATGTCTCCAACATGTACCTTTGTGGTCATTGTAGATTTTTAGCCCCATCCTAGGCCTCCAATGGGTTATTTATTTGGTATCTAACATAATAAATACCACCCCATTGGGTGCCTATGAGCAGAAAACATTTTTTAAGATGCTTGATAAATTGATTGAGAATTGAATTAATGATTAAGATATGGTTTTCCTTCATTACATGTGATTACTCTATATAAGATGATATAATATTGTAAATGCAAAAATTGGAAAATAGTTGGATTGGACTCATGGTTTGTAATGATTAACAAATTGATTGGGGAATAGTATAATGGAAGTGGATTCCTTGAAAAAACTCCTTGGATTATAATTCAATTAGATTCCATTGATATTTCTAGCACAACGATAAGTATTGATAATGGTATTGGATTATTTAGAGGATCTCTCTAGATCATGATTCCATTGGATTCCAGGGATACTTCTACAGTTTGGATCAATATTTATAGTGGCATAGGATTCATTAGATGATCTCTGTGGATCCTGAATTGATTGGATGTTTAATAAATTTCCACTACAAGGATCTGTATTGATTACAATAGTGGATGACCTTCCCTTTTATACCACCAATCGTGTTTCCATAGGATACCATGGGAATAACTACCACAGTAATATGTATTTCATGGACAGACACTGGACATTCTCTATTAACACAGTTTGTAGATTCTTCTAAAGTATTTATTATGATTCTAATGAGATTCTCCATGGAAAAAAAGAAGAATCATTGGTATTCTCTAATTTTGATCCAGCCCGTGATAGTCTGACACTAGATTACACTGTGTAATCCATTATAGATTTTAAAATTTTATTTCTTGGTATGGACATTTGGATATTTTTTCTTGGTATAGAAATAACCCTGGTATGGGTGTTTGATTACAACTATTATACTAAACCATATCAAGCTTCTTTATTTATGATTTTCAACATCTCTTGTTTATCAGAGCCTCAATATTATTTTCATGGAACAATGTTTTGTTGGATTGGATAAATTATATATTGGGAACATTATATGCATTAATTTTTTTCATGTAATATACTAAACACATCATGATTATTTATATACAGACATAATATGCTAGATACACTATTAGTTTTGGCATACTGAGTGTTATATAAAACCATAGTCAAGCTTTTATTGGGAACCCAAATAAAAATTCATGGATATCAGTAGAGGACATAGAAATCACCTATCGTAAGATATTAGATTTTATTATTTCATTAGAATATGAGAGCATAGGACAATGTTATTCTCAGGATGCTATATAGAGATATTTCATTTTTATTATTTTTGATCTGATACTTGTATTTTACTAGGATGACATTATCTATTTATTGTATTCCATATTGTATCGATATATGAAAAGATCATCACATTTTACATGATATTTTTTTGTATTATATATTATTATATTATTCTATATGTTATTTTATGTATTGTATTTTGATGTTTGATCTCATTCTACTACTATATTGTCATAATTATTACCATTGGTATACACTCTCACGAGAGGGCATAGTCTCCCCAAAGACACACACTAGTTGGTTGCTACTACTATGTAGCCTATAGATTACGTGGAGCTAGGCATGACATCCTGTGACCGACTAGCCCAAGGAACCGATAAATGGCACCTAGGTTGAGATGTAAAAATGTTGCATCATAGTATTTTATTTATTGGATTTAAAATTTTGTGAGAATAGATATGATTTTTGGAATGTGTTGTAATTTCATAATGAGGAATGTCTTGGTGTTGCAAACCCATGTATATGAAAAATAAAAATATTTTACTACTGGTCACGTTTTTCTATATTTTTCTATTTATATTTGTCTGGATTTCAATATTGGGTAACAAGTTTGATGATTCTGGTTTATTATGATTAGGGATTTTTATACTTTTCTTAGTGTGATAAGGATATTATATCACAGGCTTAATTTTAGGTACATTATTTGATTCTCATGCAACACATTTTTTTGTTCCTAATAGGATTCTTTATGTGAGTGCACGAAATTAATATCTATTCCATCCATAATATCCATATGTTTTAGTTAATAATCTATACTAAGAATTGGAAAACATTATTGGCACATTGAAAGTTTTTCATAACCTACATTTTTTCCTTCATAAGCTATAACAAACAACCAAAGAATAAAATTATAATTTTTGAGTCATGATCCATTTGTCACATGGATATTATTGCGTCATGGTTTGGATTATTTGGAAAACACAAATTGATTCATGAGGTTAGTGGACTATAGTTATTTGATATGGAGACCCATTTAGTTTGTAATATTTATAATAATTATAAAATAGATATTGATTTAAATGAAATTCTAGTTTTTAAAATAGGACATGTGAAATAGAACTAGCTTTATTGTGGGTTATAGGTAGTGTCTTTGATGCTTTTTTTGTTGTTTCTATTACCCACTCCTGACCATAGGAGTGGGAAGAGGGGTGTGTCTTATTTTTATGAGGGCCATGAAATGTCATATTATTTAATATGTGATCTTATTATTAAATTTTTTTTTCTATGTCTTGTTTTTTTAATTATATATACATTCCACCATGATGACCTCTAGTCGTATTTAGGAGGGTGGTGACGACCATGCTATAAAGGTGGTGGGCCTAGGTCTGTCTTTAGAAACTCTAGTAGGGAGTGTTCTGGAACCACCCATTGTTCCTAGTATGGGTGTTTCTACCCATTTCCATTAGTGGATCCTACATTTTATGTAGATCATTCAGGGATCCCAGATTCCTCCCTTTTTCGTGGAAAAGCGAATGTATGTGTTCCATCAATAGTATCCTCCCATGTTGTCTGGGGATAGTGGGACATAGGCTATTGATATATGTTTGGAGACTATATTTTATATCATAGTTTATCTGAGGAAACCATCTATGAGTGGTTTGAAATTGATGAAAAATATTCTTTAGAAAACAGCTAGCCCTAGCGGTAAATTTAAAACATTATTGATTCACCATGAGATATAGGTCAATGGGATTTCCAATCAAGGTTTTACATCCACTTATTTTTTAATGTCTTCATATATGAATGGTTTGGAGAGTGTTTTTTTATAGGTTAGGGTGTGAGGACCATTCTTGGAGAGATTATTTGAGGAATATCTCAATAATGTCATCTCAAATTAGGCCAATGGGTTTTAATTGATGACTATTATATAGATTATAAATAAGGAATATATTAATAAATTAATGTTGTGGAAACATGGAGGTTAATAGAAGGTCTATTTAACCTCTCTACATTTTTGTTCAATGGAAGATAGAAGGATGTTCCACATTAAGGATTATCTTGAGACGAACACCAACTAGAGTTTGATGTATTGTAGAAAGGAATTCAATCATCATTGTGATAGATGAAGAAATTTGAAGAATTTGGGTAATCAAGACCGACTAGAGTGATGAATTTTTTTTGGATGGCCTATGTAGTAAGATTTTATAAGAATATCCCTCTAATAGTTATTTGAAGATGACCAAAAGTAACACTAGGTTCTGACTAGTATTCACATCACCAATTCATGATGTGATCTAGAGTGCTATTGATTTTTTATACAGCACAAAAGTTGGGGTCAAACCCCTTTACTAAAAAATAAAAACCACACAAACCCCTATTGTGGGAAAAGGAGGAACCCAACAGAATCCAAACATACAAGGCACAAAAGACTTAAAAAAATGTCTTGAAGGCCTTCATGGCTCGAGAGCCCATGAGAGAAATCCCATTATTACAAAACCAAACAAGCCCAATGACCCGGCCCGAAAATACACAAGCCTTACAGCATTAACCGGCTCCACCACCGGTCAAACCGCCATCATCCAATAGGAGCCACCGTTGCAACTAGATGACACCGCCGCTAAGCCAATAGAACATGACTCCAACCAGATCATCAGAGCTCTGGGAAACGCCAAAGTGCCGCTGCACCATCCGAGCCACATCGCCCGTAGATGACCTCATTGGCACCCGCCACTGACCAGAACACACCCCACACCGCCAATCCGACCAGATCACGTTACCGAGATCTAGAAGCCACCATCCTGAAGCCCTTTAGATCCAGCACCGTGGAGATGCATCCCCGCATCAGAACCCCAGATCTGAGCAGATCGGATCTTATGCCATCATCAACCCTGTTGCAGCCCGAAGCCCTGCCAATGATGACTGCAGCTCACCGTGATGACTGCCACTCCCAAATTCCCATTCCCAGCCTTCGGTGCTATCCACAGCCGTCGGCATATCCAAGAAGTTCCATAAGCGCAGGACGACTCCGAAGACAAGGAGTAGGGACCCTGGGCCATGATATGATCAATCCGACCAAGCATGATCACCCGCCATCATCCTTCTACGTTGTTTCAAGACAACGTCGTGGAGACCAAATCTGCCGCTACAGACCACCGAAAACCCTAGCAGGGCTCTCTCGAGAGCATATCTCCCGAGAGCGCCTCTAAATAGTCATTTGATTGATTATACAGGGGTGGTTGTTGTAGATGAAATAACTAGGAAATAGTTGTATCCAAATAGAAGAGTGGTCCAACTCAAAGTAGTGAGGTTTTTTCAAGGGATCAATGTTCAGGACTGATAAAATTTCTATACCCTACAACCAAGGAGTATAATTTAGGGTTGTCTACATGTGAGAGGTATGACCTTAATAATCCCTAGTATAGTATCTTCTATTTTTGATACAGCTGATTCTCAATCAATTATATTTGAACCTTTTATGGAGATCCACAAGCCCTTTTTTCAATTTTCTAATGGAATCATGACCTTTGATAATTTTTTGGTGATCATAAAAAAGGGATAACACATGTGTTGGTAGATCCCCATGCGATATTAGGGTGTCACTTCATATGGGATATTTATTTAGTTGTTATGATTGATTTTTATGTCTAACTCTGGATAGGCTTGACAATTTCTTATGAATACCATGTTGATATATAACATCGGAGGGTGAAATTCACATCACAAATGGGTAGAGTTTTTATTCATACTGTTAAATGGGATTTCTAGGTGATATGTGTAAGACTTGATCATCATGTGATGGTCTGGTTGATAACATATATTTCTAGTCTATAATTTAATTAACAGGTAATTTATTGTGAATATTTTCCTCCACTTGTGAATTGTTTTAGAGACTTTTTCCTAAATAATTATATTTTTTACCTATAGAGGTATATGTGCATTTTTCTATTTAACATGTTCCAATAGGTGCATCAGTATCCATTCCTTCCTATAGGATTACTAGAGTATAGTTTTAGGTGATCAAGATGAAGCAAGAGGATTTGGAAGAAAATGGGTTTATACAAGCCAATACTTCTCTACTGGACCCACTAGTCCTTTATTTAAATATAGATGGAACCCTCATGTTATGTGTGTATTTATAAAAATTGAACAATTTGATTATTTAGAACTAGTATTCCATGTGACAAATACAAGATCTCTTTCACAAGATCTCAGGAGCCTGGGTTTGAAAAAACATTGATTATTTGATATGTTATCACCAAGTATATAAGGACCCGCCCTTGTAACATTAAAAAATAATTATTTTTTAATGAAATTAAATTATATAACATTAAGGAACCATTCACATTTACATATTTAGAGTATAAATACATTATATATTCATAAAATTACACATTATTACAGAGGTAATAATATAAAAACAATACTGATTTCTTCAAATATATAAACCTTCCGAATGAAATATGATTTCTTTGTAAATTATTAAATCATTTATCTTGGATTCTATATTTTCCATTACCATCCCTATAACCGGTGAAAATCATTTAAAAACATGGTATGAGCACAAATGATCTGTAAGGAATATAAAAAGAAATAATGAACACATTAGTCCAATAACAATAGTAATGTATGAAATAATATTCAAAAGACATACTTGTCACCTATATATAAATACATTGTGAAACATGATATTTACCCAAGATCCACATAATAAAATAAGAACATAAATAGAATCATAAAGTTATCATGGCGCTTTACTCAGAAAATATTATAACCCTCTCATCTTCCTTATATTTTCTATCCCTCATGGATACATTACAATTTATGTAAACAATGTAGTTACACTTGGACTAACCATATGGAAAAATCCAACTTACAATTACCCAATGCATTGGAGGTAGATATAGGTCACAACCTTCATGGTAAAAAAATCCCAATAACCAGAACATAATAATAGAACATGAAAATTTTCCTAAAAATATTGTTTTTTAATTACGTAAAACAGAGTTTTTAAAGTAGAGTTTGAATGAAAAAACCCCTTAGAATTATAATATATTTCAATTGAGACTTTATAGAGTGGATTTAAAATGTATGAAATCTATAAATACACATAATTAAAAATTATCTAAATAAAACCAATCACACAAAAATTTTAAACACTACATAAATAATGATGTTGAAGGCCACCCCAATGAATGGTAATCAGGTTAAGAATTCCCTTACCTCGGGCTTGCTTTACTTCAAACTTGTTTAAAACTCTGGTATAATGGTTACAATAGTGTTATTAATATCTGACAGAAACATATCCTTCTTTATAATACCTTATATGATCATTTCATTAGATCATTTAACCCTTTAATTGTTAGTATTTTGTACCTTGCAATGTTTTTGGGTGAGTTTATTATATGATTTCCATGATTGGTTCATGATGGTTTTTCTTGTCAATTGGATGTGAAATTCCATAAATGTAATGGAGTGGTATTTAAATAACTCCATAATCCAAATTATACCATTTATCACTTTTGATTCTTAAATGAAGATGATTAATAAGTTAAAACATTATTGATGACCGTTTAGATCATTTACTCGTCCATTGATAATAACGTCCTCATTTTGTTTTATAAATTATAACCATGTGTAATAAAAAGTTCCAAAACCATGAATGAGACATAATATGTATATTATATCCTCGTTCAACCATAAAAATGGTTTCATGACCATCCTTTATGTAAATAAATCAAATTGAAATCACATCATTCAGGATGTCTGTAATTCGACACATCACAGACAATGTTTTTAATTCCTTGAATAAGTGGCGGAAGTGAAGATGAATAATGATGAATCTTTCCATTAAAATAATAACATACAGAATATAAATGATACTAGAGATTTCATTATTAGTGGATAAGAGGATTTGAGGAAATAATAATAAAATGAAGGAACTCAAATCAAAACAAAGAGTTGAGAAATCCCTTATAAATTTCAGCATCCTAATGACGTCATTAAAATTTAATAACATATTCTATTTAGAGAAAAGTGATATATCATCATTATTACATAATATGAGTTATAAAGGGAATATGGAAGGGAATATCCCAACATAATACTAAGAAAATAAAAATGAATAACATAAAATGAAATAAATGAATGAAAATAAAAGTGGATGTCTACCTCTTGATCTATTATCCTTAAGATCCTTTTAAAGGCCTTGGGTTTTGTCCTTTTGGTTTGACCAGAAGATCTAGGGCGTGGGGAAGAGCCCTGGGAGGAGTATTGGGAAGAATATATGTATTACTCAAGGCTTGAGAGTGGTGGGTGGAAGAGGGGAATGAGGGTGGTGTTTATAGTGGTGGAGAAGAGATAGTTTTCATTTTTTGAATCATTATTATAAAATTTTTCCCATGAATATGAATATTATTATTTTATGTGACCCCAAAGAGTAATAAATGCATTTGTTTTCGAACCATGTTTCCTTAAATCACTTATGATGTCATAAATATTGTATTTGACTAATAATTTGAATATATGATATTTTAATGTATTTCACTATTCTAAAATTATTCAAAAAATTTAGAGAAATACCCATAATTCACCAATAACATTTTTTGACATGTAGGATTCAATAATGAAGAGCATTTTTTAAAATAGTCTTCAAAATATCATTAATTTAATTTATAATTAAAATCATACTCAATTCGAAATATAATAATTTAAAAACTATAACTTCTTTTATATCAAATTAACGAATTAATCATGATGTCATTATATTAAAGACCTATGAAAATAAAATAATAATAATATTTACTATTCATCAGGGCCATATTACTATAAATAATGGTATGTTACAATTCACCAAATCAAACTTGGTTATAATAGATTCTATATAACCTATTGAACAAATTTGTAAATGACAGTTTTTTAAAATTCAAAACATAGATGTGGAAAAATTATTTTTAATTGCTAGTTTAAATATCTACATAAAAAAATGTTTCAGTCATTTCAATTTATTTGAAATCTTTGGGGTGCTACATTATCCCTACCTTCGAAAAATGGTGTCCTCCCAATTTTATTTAATAATTAATTGAGGGTATCTTTCTCCAAAAGAATTTTTAAACTCCCATGTTGTTTCTTCTACGATGTGGTTTCTACCCAAAAACATTTACTAGTGGATTACATTCTTCCTTAATAATTGTTCCTATTGATCAAGAATCTGAAATAGTTTCTCTTCATATAAATGGTTGTCTTCCAGTTGAAATACTTTTGTGCTGACGATATGTGATGAATCTAGAAGATATTTCCTCGACTTCAAAACAAGAAAAAAATTGTGTACCTGAGAAAAACTGAGAGGAAAAGATCATATGTATTCAACTGGTCCAACATTCTCTAGGATTTTACAAGGACATATGAAACACATATTTAGCTTTCATTTCTTACTGAAACGCATTATGCTTTTCCAAGGAGATATTTTATGTAAAACATGGTCACCTACCTCAAAAGATAAGTCTTATCTTTTGTTATCTTTATATCATTTCTGCCTGCTCTGAGCTATCATCATGTGCTAATGGATAATATTCACTTTCTCAGTCATTTAATCTACTAATTCTTGCCCCATCAACTTTCATTCACCAACATAATTCCAAAATGATAGAGTCTGACACCGCATTCCATGAAATTCCTTGAATGGATCCATCTGTGTGCTATAATACATTCTATAATTATAAGAAAACTCAAATAAAGAATGATGATGATCCAAACATTCATTTTATTTCATTGAACAAGCTCAAATCATATCCTAAAATATATAAATCATTCCCTCTAATTTCTCATCTGATTGAGGATGAAAAGCAGTAATAAAATTTATTTTTGTGCCTAATGATTTCTGAAGTACCTTATAAAAGTTGGAAGTAAACATGGTATACCAGTTAGATACAATGGAATGTGGAACTCAATATATCCTGAAAATTTCATTGAGGTACAATCAAGAAAGCGGATATAATGAAATTGTATCTTTAATAGAATAAAAATGGTCATATTTTGGCATCTGATCAATAATAACCCAAAATCACATTGTTTTCTCGATATGTCATTAGTAGTCCCACCACGATGTCGATGGATACATGCTCCGATTTTCACTCCAGCACTGGAAAGGGCTTAAGCATCCCCTTCAGTAACTTCCTCTCTACTTTATCCTATTGAAACAATATGAATTCCATGGTTAAATTGGAAATATCTCTATTAATTCCATACCACCAATAATACACCCGAAGGTCTCTGTAAATCATAGTACTTCCGGGATGAACTGAAAATGGAGAACTATGAGCATCCCACTACAATTCACATTTAAACTAGGAATCACAAGGCACACAAAACCTTTTACAAAACCTTAAAACACAATATTTATCAAGGTTAAATCTTGGAAACATACCCATTTAAACAAATTCTACCTTTTTATTTAACTCATGGTATTACTTTGGAACTTTCTTAATTTTGTCCGATAATGATGATTGTAATGACCCTTTCGAAAAAATAGAGGTATTTATAAGACAAACAACTTGTAAGAAAAATTTATACAAATCATTAATCAAGGTATCATGTTCCATACATATCATGGTTAATGATGAATGATTTTTTCAGCTCAAGGAATCCATCACTTAGTTTCCTTTTCCCAGATGATAATTGATTGTACAATCAAAATCATTTATCAATTCAAGTAATATTCTCTTCCTCATGATTAATTATTTCTAGTTAAATATATACTTCTAACTTTTATAGTCAGTTTATATTTGATATATGGATCCATATAAATGATTCCTCTAAATTTTCAAAGGAAAAAACAACATATTCCAATTCCAAATCATGTGTGGGATAATTTAACTCATGAGGTTTCAATTTTCCTTAAGCATAACCAATTAATTGATCATTTTTTATCACAAAAAAACAAATTACCTTAAAATAATCATCATTGTAGATTATAAACTCATAATTTTGGGAAGGTAATAAAAAAACTTGAGCATTAACCAATCACCTCGTCAGATCATAAAAACAAACATCACATTTGTCTATCCAAATAAATTTAAACACTTTTCATGTTAACATAGATATAATGATAGAAAACTATGCAATTTTCTTAACAAACCATAAATATTAACCTAATAATCCATGAAAATAATTCCAAACCATTGTAACATTTGTGCGTCTTGGATATTCATCACCCACATTTGTTGTGGTATGATCAACTGTTATTCTATCCTTATTTAAAATGTTCCCATTAAAAAATATATTTTGTAACCAAATATAACAATTTATTTATTTCCAATACAATTTATTTCCATTAAGGTCATTAAAACAACCCTTATATTTTTTAGTGCACCTATTTATTTTTAAAAATACTATATTTTCATTAATAAAAACTACCACAAACATATCCAATAACTCCTGAAATATTATATTCCTAAACTCCTGGAATAAAATAGGTGCATTAGATAACCCAAACATCCTAAAAAAATTCATAATGCCCATATCTTGTACGAAAGACTATTTTTTGGATGTCATCCTTATTCACCTTCAGGTTATGGTATCCAGATCTCAAATCAATCCTAGAATAGTACAAAGCTCCATGTATCTGATAAAACAAGTGATCTATGTGAGGAAAAGGATAATTTTTTTTAATAGTTATGTTATTCAAATATCTATAATCAATGAAAAGTCTCACAGAATGATATTTATTTTTTTTAAAACTGTTGAATCCCATGGTGAAGTGCTAGGATGAATGAATCCATCATCAAGAAAATTCTACAACTAATTTTTAAATTCAATATGTTCTATTTGGTCCATAAGATATGTGGGTTTGGAAATTATTTTATCATCAATATCTATATCAATTGTGAATTAAACATCTCGATCTGGTATGACCCTATTTAACTCATCAGGAAAAACATTAAGCTATTGATTTAAAACTGGCACAACATTAATCTGAATAGTTCACTTGATTTTAAAAATATGAGGAAGATAACATTCATTTCCATCATTCAATTGTTTCTATGTTTCTTATTATGTTCTAAATCGTATGGGTTCGTTCTTATATTCAAACTAATAGACTTTCTGAAAAATAAATTCTTTATATCTACAGTCAATCATAGCGTGATAAATAGAAAGCTAATCCATTCCCAGAATAAAATAAAACTCGAGTAATAGTAAAACAAAAAAGGGTTATTGGTAATGTATTTAAATATACCACACTAGAATCCTTTTTATAATTCCCCCATTCTATAATATTACCCCCTGGTGTTTTAACAAAATTTTCTAGTATCATTGGTTGAGGTGATATTTCCAATTTACCATAAAATTTCTAATAGATGATGAAATGTGTAGACCACATGACAAATTTTTTTTTATCAAAAACTAATTAAACAAACAAAGTACATGATACTACTTTATTGGATGGCTCGGCATCTGCTGACGTAGTCACATAAGATCTCACAACACTTTTCTACTTATAGTATGTCTTCTTTTCATCATTTGGATCTCTCTTTGGGCATGTATTATCATAATGACCCATATCACCACATGTAAAACACTTTATAGTTTTCATATCAGGATTACTATTATCATCATTATCTTTACAATCTTGGTCCATATCTCCATACATACCACATTTAAAACACTTCCCACATTTGGTAAGACATTCACTAGGGTACTTCATGCGAAACATTTCACAAAATAAAAACATGATTTACATACCATCTGATTTTTCTGTTAATTGTTACCCATCGTTTCCATCTAGTCCTCATCTTCTCCTTGTTTCCAAAATTCATTTCATCATCAGAAAAATCCATCAATACCCTCTAAGAACATCTGAAATGATATTCATAGCTATTTAATTCACATGTATCCAACACCCATTGATACCTTGGCATCAGTCCTGAGCAAAATTAGTTGATTTTACTATCATGATCTAGAATAATATTTGTTGCATACCTCACTAGTCGAGTGATGATTTCTTCATTCATGACCACTTTATTTTCCTCCGTCTGTTTCAATTCAATGAATTGCTTCTCCATTTTACGTCTCACCACCATTGGAAAATATTTTTCAAGGAATTTTTTTTTTATTCATCCCACTCAAAGGAATAAATATCCTCTCTATCCATGATATTCATTACTGTTGACTAACACTGATCAGCTTCACTTTCAAAACCTTAACTTGGTTAGAAGATCCATTCAATGAAATAGGGTGTTGTATCATAAAATGGTCCACTATCACCATGTTCTATTTTGGTACCTCGATATGTTATCATTCACGGATTCAACCACCATTTATTTCATGCATTTGCGGATCCGTTACTGTCCCAAACTACTCAATTCAAATCCCTAATATTCTAGGCTGTAGATTTAGAAGGACTTTGTTTTGTCAGTGCCTCTCCTCAGAAGCCTCCGTTTTTATTCTGTAGAAAACCATTTTGAAAAAACATATCATAGACAATGGAACATGTTAGTATTTAAATGCTATAAAATTTAAAATTAATCATATATTAAAAATAATTTATGGTATTATTTTTATCATCATTCTAACCCCAAAATATATCTAAACCATCTAATGATATCAACTATAAAAACTCAAACTTATTACATTACAAAATATTTAATTCAGTCAAGAAATAACATCATTTAAAATTAAGTACCATTTAATTTTTAAAGCTTTAGATATTAGGTACATAATACATTCATAAAATAACACATTATTATAGAGTGGATACCATAAAAATAGTATTCATTTCATCCAAAATATAAATCTTTTCAAATGAAACATGATTTATTTGACAATTAATCATACATTTAATATTAATTCCTTCTTTATCTTTCTCATCCTTATAACCTATAAATATCATTTAAAAACATGGCATGACCAAAAATGCTTAGCAAGGGGTATGAAAATAAAAATAGAACACATTAGTCCACTAACACTTCTGACATATGAAATCATTTTCTAAAGACATAATTGTCAACCATATATACTTAAATTATGAAAGATGAGGATTAGAAAAGATAAATACAAAAAATAAGAACATAAATAGATTCATAAAGGTATCTTGTGGAATAAATTATATAATAGTGTTACCATCTTGGATACCTTATAATTCATAACACTGACGGCTACCTTAAAATTTATGTAACCATCAGAATTACAAACGGAGTAACGAAATAACTGACCACAAATATGCACATTCCAAATACATTAGAGGGAGATATAGGACCCACCCTTCATCATATACCATTACCAAGAACCATAACATAATCATACAACATGTATAATTTCCTAATAACATTGGATTTGAATGTTGTAAAACATTGTTCAAAAAGGGGATTTTAAACGATAAACCCCTTAGAAATATCATATAATTCAATTAAAACTTAATAGAGTGGATGGAATATGAACAAAAACTATAAATACTCATAATTAAGCCTGATATAAACAAAATCCAACAAAAAAACAATTTAAACACCACATAAATAATGATGTAGAAAGCTGCCACAAAGAATAGAAATCCGGTTAAGAATCCCCTTACCTCGATATTTTTTACTTAAAACTTGTTTTAAAATCTTGTATAATTGTTAAATAAGGGTTATTAATATATTATAAAGAATTATCCATATTTATAATACCTTATATGATCATTTCATTACATAATTTCAGGTATTAATTGTTTGTATTTTGTTCCTTGCACAGTTTTTTGGTGAGTTCTTCACATTATTTTCATGATTGGTTTAGGATGGTTTTTCTTGTCAATTGGAAGTGAAAATGTTGAATTGTAATGGATTGGTATTTAAATATTTCCAGAATCCATAAATTATTCCAGTTAACAATTTAAATTCTAAAATGAATATGATTCATAAGTTAAAAAATTAATAAAGTTCGTTTATATCATTTTAAGGATTCTTTGATAATTATGGACTCATTTTGTTTTTTAAATTAATACCAGTTGTAAAAAAGATTTCCAGAATCGTTGGTGAAACATAAGAAATCAATTAAAACCTGGTTATAATAAAAATGGTTTCATGACCATCCTTGGAGGAATTAATTCAAATTGACATCACATCATCCATGATGTTGGTAATTAGACACATAACAGAAAATGTTTACAATTCCTTGAATAAGTGGGGGAGGAGATGAAGAATTATTATGAAATTTTCCATGAACACTATAACATATAGAATATTCATGATTCTAATGATTTCATGACTATTGTATAAGATGACTTAAGTAAAGAATAATAAAATAAAGGAATTCTTAATAAAATAATAGTTGAGAAATCCATTAAGAATGTTTGGTAGCCTAATGGCGTCTCATAAAATTTCATAAAATATTTTGATGAGAGAAAATGGGTCTCTCATCATTCGTACATAATTTTTGAAGTATGGGTAATATGGAACTATAGTAGGTAACTGACATTTGGGAAAGCCTATGAATGAACGTGAAAGCCTAGATGAATAACCATTAGAAGGTGGAGAGCTTATTTCACAATGAAGTTGTTGGGGAGGAGTAGTTCAAAAAAGATAGTTTGGGATGTATGTAATATTTGAATCCTATGTGAAATGAATACCTCTAAGACCTACGTGTCGTGTAATAATTAAGCCTTCAGGACTTTTAAGGGTTCCACCTCCCCCATTGAAAGGTGTATTATCAAAATCAATCAAAAATGAAGGCCTTTGAGCCATTGGAGAAAAAAAAAGAATGAAAAAAGATGAAGTTTACCTGTTGATCTCTTCTCCTTTAAATCCTTCTTAAGGCCTTGGGTTTCGGCCTTTTGGTGAGACTAGAAGCTCTATGACATGTGGAAGGACCTTGGGTAGAGTATGAGAAGAAAATAGGTAACATTGAAGGCTTGAGAGGGGTGGGAGGAAAAGGGGAATGAGTGTGGTATTTATTGGGGAGGAGAGACGGTATTTTTCATTATTTTAATCATTATTATAATAATTTTCCCCGTAACAATGAATAGTCATAGTTCATGTGCCCCCAAATAGTAATAATCGAATATGAGTTTTATTTATGTGGCATTACATCACTTATGATGTCATAAATATTGTATTTTACTGATAATTTTTTATGATGTATTTTACCGTATTTCACTATTCATAAAAAATTCATGAGTTTGAGGAAAATCCCAAAAATTCCCCGTTACAATTTTCATACATGTAGAATTATAAAATTAATTCCATTTTTTGAAAATAATTTTCTAAATATCATAAATTTATTTTTTAATTAAAATAATACTTAATTCAAAAATAAATAATTTAAAAACTATAACTGCTTTTATATCACATTGAAAAATTAATCAGTGTGTAATTATCTTAAAGACATAAGAAAATAAAATAATAATACATTTTACTATTGATTAAATTTATATTAATATTTATAAGGGTATGTTACTATTAAAAAAATAATATATTGGTTCCAATAGACTCCAAATAATTTAATAAACAAAATTATAGATCACTGTTTTTCAAAAATCAAAACATCGAAGTGTAAAAATTAATTTTAATGGAATTTTTAAGAATTTACAAAAAAAAAATTAATGAATTTTCATTTATTTTTGGAAAACTATGGGGTGTTACAAAGTACATGTTTGACCATCAATCACAACATGTACATCAATTTATGTGAGATATAGTCTATATGAGTTTATAGATTGGATTTTCGGTCCTCGGACCATGACAATAGTTTCAATTCAAATAACGAAATAGGTTTTTGTTATTTATTAGATTTGTTTTTATTGGTATTCATTGATAATATCTTCATGTACTATGGTAATATAAACAAAAAATACAACACTATTGATATTATTTGGGACACATTAAGATTGAATCATTTATATGAAATGATCACTATCTGCCACTTCTAGATGGATAATATCCATTTCCTTGATTATAATATCTTATAAACAATAGTATCACTTGGCCTTATGAATTAGATAACTATATTTTCTAGAGAATATCACATGAATATCTTTGATATACATTGTTTATTGGGGAGATATGGGTATTATAAAAAATTTGTACAAGTTTTCTCAATCTTATCGGCTCCCCTTATAGGATTATTATAAAAAAAATTAGGATTTATTATGGTAAGATAACTACGAGAAGGCATTCTGTAGTTAAATAAGAGACTTACATGAGTGACAATCCCAATTCACCTAGAGTCCAGAAGAATATATACTATATATTACGATGCATTATGAATACATCTTGGAGATGATTTGATGCAGGAGGAGTGAGTCTTGGCATATGTGTATCCTCAGTTATGGACAAACAACAAGAACTACAAAATGCATGATCTTGAGTCATCTACTTTTGTGTATGCCTTGTTCTATTGGAGGCAATATATAATTGATTTTAATTTATGGTGTAAAAAAAATAAAAAAACATCAAGAAGATATTTATATAGTGGTACATGAATATAATGTAGATAATGTGTGTGGAAAACCTGCCATATTTTTTCATTGATCATTCTTTTAGGCCAAGTTAATTAAATTTAGTTGCAGATGCACTTATAGGAACATGGTCATCAAAGTAACACATTTACCTCATCCTTTTCAATGACTAAGACTCTTTTAGAAGGGGGGAGGATGAGATAATTATACAATGTTTAGTGGATAGACATAAAGGATATTATATAACTTGGGGAACCTTGTTCTAGTTAGACTATTCATATAGATGAAATTATATATATTCATGGTCACGTTTCAGTTCTAGCTGACATATACGATGATATGTCAAGAAATTTTCAAGACTCATGATGGGCAGTTTATCGTGATGATACTAAGATGTATTGTAACGTGATCTATGAATACTAGTGGATAGTGATAAAACGTTAGATAGATATATTTATCATAAGGTATTCCACCTTTCAATAGGTAAAGTCAAAACAAAAGTGAACAAATTGAATTTTAAAATAGCTACCCATTCAATAATGGAAATGGAAAATTTTGTGATGGATTTTCTGACTGAATTTCCATTTTCCACTTGAGGTAGTATTGTTTTATGGGTTTTTTTGGATAGCCTCCTAAAGTTCATCCATTTAAAACCAATTTGATTTAGCATCATAGATGATATTATTTGAATAATATACATATGTGAGATTGGTAACCTTCACAGAGTTCTTCAAACATTTGTATCAGATAGGGACACGTGATTTTCATCACGATTCTAGAAGAGTTTATAGATGTGTTTCGGTACTTATGTTCCTCAGAGAAGATAACACCACCCCCAAATTTATGGGCAATTAATGAAAAATATTCATGTTATTTAGAACATTCTTAGAGAATGTGTCCTTCATTTTTGGTTCTCGTGGGAAGGCAGATACCCCTATTTGAGTTCCCCTATAAGAATATCTATCAATAGATGATACAGATTGAACCTCTTGAGTTTCTTTATAGTAGTCCATGTCGACCACTACTATTATAGTTACAGGTAGGATAAAATACAAACTAAACCTCTTAGATATTGTTTATAAGAAGTGTTTCTAATAACATCTGTGAAATAAATCATATTAAAAAATATATAATATTGAATAATTTTAATCAAACAACCACTATATTTAATTATTTTACCAATTAGTGGGGGAATCAATTAAATCACCAAACAATGGATTTAAAATCCATAAATTCTTCCACCTAACCTAATATCTCTCTGCAAACCCAACATCAATACCCCATCCCTGACATCCTCCTCTCCCCTCACAAGTAGTAACCCATACCAAACACCACATTGATGACCCCCTATCACCCATCTTCGACCTTCCATCTTCTTCCTAAATGGAGACCCTAACACCCACCTCGGTGGGTTCTAGTCCTCCCTCCCCCCACCACCACCACCAAATTACCTCTACTAGGATTGGATCCCCTCTTTCATGGTGATGCCAACCCGCCTCCCGCACCTCAGTAGAAACCCATGACCCCCACCCTCTAAACCCACTCTCTGTGAATCCCCCATTCCTATGAACCCAAATCATGTCCAACCAACCTATCCCTCTCCCCTCATAGATTGTTACCCCTACCAGTGACCACCTTTACCTCGACTCTCCAACTTGAATTTTTCATCACTCAACACCCATGGAGAATATTTTTGTGACCCCAATCCCCGTTTTTTGTTGATCGTAATGAACCTAAATCCCATTATTGTAGCCCGTCATGAGCCTGAACCCCCCATGTTATCTAATATTGTTACCCCCATAATTTTTTCAGCAACCACCATTACCCTGACCCCATACCATCAACATTCATGAATTTGATCACCCTAATAAAACCGTTCTTGACCCTAATCCCCCTAAGACTATTTGATTCTAAATATATAATTGAATAATTTTTTTGAATTTTGGATGCACTGTTAATATCAACTTTTATATTAAATTTATTGATTATTTTCTATATTTTATTTTATAAAATATAAATTTTGTTATTTTAATTCTCCTTAATGAATGGATTATTCAATTGGTTGAAGCCAATGGTTAATTTTGATTTGATTAAAAATTTATTATATATATATATATATATTTGTTATTATATTAACAATATGAAATGAAATAATTTTTTAAATTATTTTTCTGTTGCTCATCGGCGCCATCTAAATATTCCATGAAATAAGATTGTTTATGTCATTAACCCTCTATAAAAGTTTTCATATGGATGATAAAAACATAATTAATAAACCATGTTGGATGAAAATAAATGGTATGTTATGTATACAATGGATTTTTCCTCTTTTCATATGATAAATAAATCATCTTCTAATTATTATAGTGATCCATGTTAGATGATAAGAATGAAATGAATATCTAGTTTATGAAAACATATCACTATGATTTTCTATAGATCAGTCTTCAAAATTAAGGTTATGTCCTACTAAGATAAAAAATTGTGATGGTCATATAAATTTTGTATTTAATCATTTTTATTTATTTGAAATAATAATTTATTTGATTCATGTTTTTATATAATGAATTTACTAAGAATAATTTAGTTATTTGATCCATCCCATTTTTATTTATACTATTTATAAAAGATTTAATGATGATGTGGTATAATATATAATTATTACTATACTTGTTTGATAAATAATATATAAATTTATATTTTAATTTATAGGGAGAATAGTAAAAATATAATACCTATGGATAGATGTTGGATTAATTAACCTCAAAACACAACATCTTATAAAATGGGTTTATAAAAATATATATATTATAAAATTTCATACCGATTTGTGGATGTTAGAATTAAATGTAAATTTCATTATTATAAATTCAAGATATTATTGAATTGAAATAAATTATATGATAAATTAATATTGAATTAGTTTTGTGTTCAATGGGTATGATGTATTTGGAATGGTGAATAAAATGTGATGGAAATTCTTAAATAATGACAATACTATCAATTAAACCCAATGTGTCATGGAAGAGGTTAATTTTGTTAAAACTTTGTTAAATTACACATTTGGTGTTGTAGAATAAAATGTCCAATATTTTAGTATATCAAAAAAACCTTCATTTGATTTTGGGCAGGTAAATGTTTCTCAAAAAAGCAGGGACTAAGAAATTGACAATAATGAATTATGTTATGATGTACAACAATAACTATATGAATGGTGTACCAAATATTCAATGTTGTATTTTCTATACAAGTTGTATTATATAATGTATCTTTTTGGAATTTCTAAAAACAATTCCACAATTTTTTAGTTTTTTCAAGATTAATTTAGTGATTCTAAGATCCCATTAACATTCTATGAGATTAATAATTTCATCAGCACAATTGGACTTAGTTATAAAAAGATACATGTCTGCCAGAAAGATTTTATTCCTTATTGGGGAGAAATTTTTGATAATGATTAATGATTAATATGTCAGACAAGAAAATTCAAGTCAATGAACAACAATTTGAGTACAAATAAATTCTACCCCAACAATAAAGAGAAGAAGAAAACTCCTAAAAATGTATTGGATTAATTTCCTCTAAACCCCCTCTTGAAATTATTACTTTTTGTCAGCC
The DNA here is from genome assembly GCA_963277665.1 of Viscum album. Classification (NCBI taxonomy): domain Eukaryota; kingdom Viridiplantae; phylum Streptophyta; class Magnoliopsida; order Santalales; family Viscaceae; genus Viscum; species Viscum album. The sequence continues at coordinate 1,250,286,954 of OY728157.1, read as the reverse complement.
AAGTCATTATAAAAAAAGAAGTGGGGTGCCTATGATAAAAACGATGGATTTATGATACACCAAAAGTATTCAACATCATGAAAGATATTTTACTCACTATATCCATATTTTTTTTCAATCCTAGGAATGTATGCTAGGTATTTGAATCAGATTGTTTAAATCCTTTTAATACATTATGAACTAAATATAGAATTTGGCCAATTTTTAATCCCCTGTAATCTACCTCTATATATGTGTATTAATATTAATTATTTAATTATTTATAAGATTATTCCTATAAATAAAATTCCTATAAATGACATTTACTTGTAACTTAAACCTCCAATCAAATAATTTTCAGAATTATGGGGTGATGGTTTGGAAATATTTAATGCATAAATAGAAAAATATTCAAAATGAATACTTATTTAATTTTGAAAATTTGTGAATTTCTTGGACTATTAAATTTATTTACTTTGAACACTAATATTTTTTTGGCTTGTCCACTTTTTAATGTTTATTTTAAACCTCAATGATTACCTCAATGAAGAAAATTGGGTTTTATATGCCACAATAAATTGCATGATTCTTTTTATAAATTCATGTTTAATAAGACACAATTCGAGGAATATATAGAAATGATAAATTCACTAATGGTGTTATCAATTTTTGAAATCATGGTAAAATTAGTGAATTTCAATAAATAATTTAGAAAATTTCATCACTCTAAAGAATATGTGAAATGGGTTTGAGGTACAATATTTGAGGGAGCTTAAATAAGTCAGTGGAAAAAATAGTATATTTTTCAGACTCCCTTCTTAGAATCTTAATTAGACACATCATGATAATCACATAATGAATATTGAGAAAAACCTTTGTGCTAATGTAATTTATACAAGCATAATTAGAAGGGTAAGTGGAAGGATCACCTTAATTCTCATAAGGATTTAGAGGCACTGAATATAAGGTATGGGTTGTGGAAAATGAGAATGGAATTTGTCCTTCTACTATATTTAAATGATAAATATTCAGAAGGATGTATTTCATTAAATTTTAATGAAAAAAATGTGTCAAATGGATATTCAAGTAAAATATCAAGGTGTGTTGACATAAAACATAGGAATTTGCATGGATTGAAAATTCATGAACCATATATTTTTATGGAGTTGTGGATGACATTAGTTTTGAAAATAAAATTACCTAAAAAAGAAATTTAGGCTCTTATTGAGTTTTATTCATTTATAGAGATATTTTTCAAAAAAACTCTAAATTTGTCATAGCTTGATAAAACTGAATTAATATATTTTTACACTTTTTCATTTTGAGATGTTTTAAACCCCTTTATTCTTCATTGAGATGATCCATTTGACTATTGTTCTATTTGAAGAAGAAAATCGTTGTGGACTGGTTCACTATCGATTGATGTATCAAGTTGATAGGTACATTGATAGTAATTTTATTTTCATTGTGGAATTAAATTTTATCAAATCATTGCATAATTTTTTTATATGTTTGATAATTTTTAATTAGGTACATAGGGAATTTTAAATCAAATGTGGGGAATAAATCTCAAATGTAAGGGTCTATTGCTAATGGTTACATATATTAAGTGGTTTTTCCATTTCTGTTCAAGGTATTTGGATACGATTGATGCTATATTCAGTCATTTTTTTGGATGATGTCATGTCCAATAATTTTCATTCTAAAAATAAATCATCTGTATTTCCAACTACTGGACCAAAAATTTGAATGGGGTAAAATCTTACACATACTGAATTGGAGTTTCTACATGAAAATATATATATGTTACTCAATGGTGTAATTTGATATCAATGAATTAAATAATTTTGATATTAGAAAAAGGGTTGACTATGGGTTTGAGTTAAAAATGAGATGGAATTAACAGAAACTACTAATTAAGAGAGTTTTGAATCATTCTCACATTGGATAAGTATATACTCATATTCATCTTATTAATGAGTAGTTATTATATATATGTTAAAATTAATATGTTAAATATATTTTTCTAGATAATTTAAATTGACCATAATCTGAAATATTGAACAATTTGATTTTTTTGATCTAGGTCTTCTATGTAAGGTTGAGAGATATGATGCGTACAATATTTATGTCCCAATAATTCATACAATTAACTGAGAATAATATTTGAAAAATCAAATTAGTTTTCTATTTACATTTTCAGTTGTGGGATACTATTTAAAGATGAATGATATATTTGAATTAAACAATCATGGTTAGTTTTTAGTTGTATTATTCAAATTCTTGTGGGTCAACATTGAAAGGGGTATAATGAATGATTTTTTACATTTTAATTAAATAAAATTCACTGGTGTGATGGATACTAGTGAGCGTGTAGAGAATTATTCGTTCATCTTGTACCAATAAGAGAATATAGTTTATTAGGTGTATGATGAAATACATGAAGGTTTGAGTGTTGATGTAAACATAATGATTAAATACATATAATATATGGGTGATAAAAGTCAGTTGGTGCTTTGTGAAAGTGAAAATCATCAACCATAAAGCATTGAATTTTTTTTCCTAAAACTATAAAATGAACAGATCATAAAAGAGAGAGGTAAAATGACAGACACATCATAATAATGGTTGATAATAATGATGATAATGAATATGATGTTAATTGAATGTACCGATTGGAAAGAAAAATATTTTACAATTTTCCGTTGATAAGTCTTTCGTACCTATATATATTATTTATATTTTTTAAGAAAATTATTATATTTTCGAATTTTTTATACATTCAATATACATTAACCATTTGAAATATAGTAATTTAAATAACAAAAAAATTAGGATCGTAGTGGATAAAAATCATTGAGCTTACTACACGTGTATAAAACTGTACTAGAATGATTTTCTCATGAGCAATGAAAGATATTTTTGGGTATCTGCATAGATGCATCTCTTGAAGAAATTACCTATTTTACAATATCTAAGGGACATTAAAACTATATAATTAAAATTTTAGTAATGTTTCCAAGTATTAAATGAATTTTATTAAATAAATACTCTGAATCACTATAGAAAAGTCATTCTTAAAATTGCTAGGTCTGAGAGATTTTTGAGAGGAAGAACTATTTTGTTATATATATATATATTAATTATTATTTATATCATTTTTCTATAAGAGATAATTTTTATAACATTTTTATATATTTTTATAATGGGCGAGTAATTGGGTTACACTATTTTCCAAACAAATAAGTAGTTTAATGTGCATAGGAAACCCAATTACAGTTTTGTATATGACCCTTCCAATGATATTAGAGTATGTACCTTTCAATACCATTTTAGATTATTTAATTATTATGAACACATAATAATGAAACATATATTATAAAATATAAAACTAATTATTCCCAATTGAATGTGGAATGTTACAAGGATCAATTAGTGCTAAATTGGTATCATTTGATTCATCTAGCCAAACCTAAGTAATTTAATTTAAGGCTTATTTTTTGTTATAATATAATTTTCATTATAATTTTATTAATAGATCGTTATAAAATTATGATTGTGTATGTTATATAGGTGAGTTTTCTTCTATGAGTAGGGGTGGGTATTTTCCTTTAGGGGAATTATGGCATTGTTATATTGTATTTGTATTGTGTATATTAGTATGTATTTTGGGCTAATTGGTATAGGGGTGATGGTTGTGGAGGGGAATATATCATTTTTTAATTTCTATATAGTATAAGTTGGGAGGATTTAACTCCATGGTGGTCTCTCCTTTTCTCTCAGATGGGAGGACATCTTTTGATGACTTCTTCTCCTTTATCCTTCCTCCTTTCTTCTCATTTTTCTCTTATTATTGTATGAAAAAAAGGTTTTGTTATTATTATTATAGTATGTAGTTGGATTCTTATATCTTATAAAATATTTTTACTATCATACACCTTAGTTAGGAAAACAAACAAACACATTTTCATTGAACACATACAACATTCATAAATAAAACAAAAATTACACTTTTCTATACAAGACACATATTTTGTGTCATACTGAACATATATTGTGCTATATTGATGTGTGGTTGATTCATACCCATAAACAATGAATTATATATCATTATTTATAATTTTGAAAACCATTCTGAACTGTTTTCTCGGTTTGGACATAGAAAACACTTTTTAATGGTACAAAACCCAATAAAATCAGGTTTTAGGGGTTTAAAACAATGAAAGTGATGTTTTATTAGACTAAAAATTGGGGAAACAATTTTAGTGTGAATTTTGGAATTTAGTAACTAAATACACATCGTTCATGATTATGGTTTACCCATGATGGCCATAAAAACGATTTTAGTGTTTCAAAACAAGAAAATATGCATGGAATGGTGAAAACCATATAAAACAACCTCATATTGACATGAAATCATAGGAGGACTATTGATAAGTTATTTATAATGTTTATACCTTAAAACTATATAATTTTTATGTGCAATGTTCTTAAAATGACATGGTAAAAACTTCGTAAATGTAAAAAGCCTTTGAAAACAATTGTTTGGGTTCTGAACATGGAAAACTATAGAGACCCAAAGCTTGACGTACATGGAAATTACATTACTTTTGTGGAATACTTAATACATAAAAAACAGACACAAAAGGATCGTAATAGTTTAGTGTCTTTGGAAACATTGAATATAATCTTCTAATCATGTTGAAATATCTTCAATAACTCCCATAACGATCTTCCCCTTTTTGTTTCCATACATAGAACCTTTATTTATTTCCTGGGGAAAATAAAACATAAAAAGGGTGAGCTCAAATGCTCAGTAAGGGAAAACATAGATAACATAAAACAATCAATAATCATTTGGAAGCAAAAACATGAACATGAAATTTTAACATCAAAATCTTGAGCAAAGACATAAATCGTGGAAGTACGCAAGGAATATTTCACAATGGAACATCAACTATTATAAAATATATTGGGAATAAAACATGTAATTGTTGAAACCATTCAGATCATGTTATGATTTCCATAGTAGCCAAGGCATTGCTGCCAAGACCATCTTAGTGGACAAAATCCATTTCTGAATCGAGTTTACTCCTTGTTTGAGTCCTATAACACTGAACTAGAATAACTTACCGTTCCAGCCATGTCTATCTTATGAGATATAAATCATTACAAAATACATTGGAGGGAAATATAGGTCCCACCCATCTAATAATTAAATCAATCTTACTTGTGCCACAAAATAAACATACATCATTCATAATAACCCAACGAATAAAATGGGTTTCATAAACATCATCTCATCATCGCATAATCCATATAAAAGAAATGGATATAATTTCATAATAAGAAAAGTGAATCCTTGTACATCATTGAGACTTTATAATGGAAACATACACATATGATATAATATCATCTTAGATGGAAAATGGTTTTGATAAAGCACTTGAAATGAATTCTTGAGGAAAATATCCTTTCTTCTTCAAAATCTATTTCTTTTCACAAAACATAATGAAATTTTACAAGAAAAATATTTTGTTTGAAATAGTTATGAATTCTTTAGGAGGAATCTTCATGAAAATAAGGCTTTATAAAACCATAAAAAAATTTCGTGCTGTATAAGTTAAAAAACATTCTTCTCATTCTTTTGTCAGAAAAGACAAAAAGTACCTCATAAAAGAAAGATTCCATACATACCATGTAGTAAAAGTCAAAAATGGGTAAAAATGACTTCAAACATACATGAAATCAATTTTAGAAAATAGGGGCGTGGATGACAAATATAACCCCAGTAAATACTTGCAAATAAACAATTTCAGATAAAAATGAGATTGGAAAAGTTATCCATTACCATAGGTCTTATATGCTTCGTACGTATCCGAATCTCCTGTATAATGATTTAAATAAAGTCTTTGTCTCTTTAAATAATAATATTCATTGTTATGATATCATATATGTTTCACTTATGACTTTATATTACCCGTTCCTTTCTAAATTCCATGTAAAAGAAGCGTTTTGGGTAAAATAATTTCATTTATCGTATATGTTTCGACTTGTAGTTCTTGATATTATTACTTATATCCTAATTTAAATAATTACATAATGTAAAACATGATTTATATATATTATATATTCATCAAATACATATATATTATAGATCGATAAAAGGAATGAAATGCACCATTCATAGAGACGGTAGGCCGAACTTACGCATGAACGGTGTTTTTGTTTCCTTATTGAATTGAATGAAATTAATTAGATGACATACATATATATATACATAAATCTAATAGCATTATTATGCCATATATTTCATTATTATTCATTATATATACTTTATAATCATTGAGGAATGGTTAATCATGGAAAATGAATCTCATCACGTTCGTGGAGACGGTAGTCTGTATGTACGTACGAGCAATGATATCATTCTCATGATCGTGGAATTGTATTGGAGTGTATGTATACTATGTCAGAATCAATATAACATTAAAATAATCATATATAGTCATTATTTACACCATTATCCCTATCCAAGTAAGGTGATGGTGGAAAATAGATTACACCACGGCGTGGAAACGGTATTCCGTACGTACGCACACGTGGTGATTTCGTTTTCCGTAGGATGGATAGATGGTGAAATAGGGTTGTTTAATACTTATAATAACATATAATTATATGAGTGATACTTATGTAATTACTTCATAATGAAATAACTAATGAAGAAGAGGTAGAAGAAGAAATAAAGTTGAAAGAATCGGTAACGAATATTACCTCTTTTTTCGACACGCGTTTTTGAAACCTCCTCTTAGGGCACTAAGATTGGTCATTGAAGAAGACCCGAAACTCTAGGATGTTTCTAGGGAAGTGGATAAGTGAAATTTTCTGGGGTTGGACGAGCTTTAAGGTTCAACGTTGTGTCAAGATGAGAGGGGGGAGGTGCCCTTTTATAAGGGCGGAGAGGGGCACCTTTGGAAATCTTAAAAATATTAATTTATAATAAATCTAAACCCACTAAAAATCTCCAAAAATTACTCATAATAGAATATTAGATGAGATATGGTTGTAATCGCATCAACCAATAATATTTTTACATGTTAGGAAATTATTTTAAACATTATCCACTTGATTTATCATTATTTAATCAATTTAATTTTATTTGTGGTAATAACATTCTAAATTTTAAATTATAACAAATAATAACTTATTTGTGGTGAATTTTCCATAATTGGTTACTTTATAACATTATAGATAATATAAATTTAAATTTATAATTTTTAAATATTTTTGTGATTTTTAAACAATTTTATAATCTGTTATTTTTATAAAATATTAATATTGTCAATTATGACACTATTCATTTATTTGAATTTAAATAACATATATACAGAAGATATGTTCGAACTAAAAACGTTAATAGATTCATAATAGGTCATATGTATCTAGAAAATTAGTGGATCACATTAAATAGTTCATATAATATTTATTTTATTATTTTTAAAACCATTTATTTGGTTTATCTCTTAATAAAATAATTACTACAACATTTTTGTATTATTATTTAATATACTTATTTTTGCATAAAAACTAAAAATAAAATCCTATAATCAAGATAAATCTTTTACCTTTCACAATAATACTTTTAATCAAATATATCATCTTAAAATCACAATATTTAAATTGTTATATTTATTAAATTATGAAGGTGACAACTTTGGAATCATTTAAAATAAAATAATATAAGTGTCATAATAGATTTTATAAGGCTCCAAATGGTCAAATATTAGACCATTGGATGATTATGGTTAATATTTACATGACCAAGATGTTTTGGTCCGGTTTTTGTGCCTTTTATGATCACTGTTAGTTTAATAAAAATATATTCTTGATTTTTCACTAGATAAACAATTTCTGCATCACTATTGTGTCACAATTAATGATAATTATTTAATCCCTAAAAATGATAAATAAATTCATATAATGTAGATAATTTTATTATCTTTTTTGAGAATATTAATGTTCGATGTTTCATGAATTTTATCACTAAATTAAAATTAATAAACTTATAAGATTTAAGAGAGTGACATGTTGTCACTTTCTTTGGTTTTAATAATAATTAAACTAATTTTTTGTAAAAAGTCCATAAAATGAATATATTTCGACCCTTAGGTGACATGGGTCTACTTTTACCCATATAATTGAATTTTGGAAGGTGTTAGGGTAATTTTATAATCTTATACTTACCCTTAATTACCCGATTTTCCTTTAACTACGGTAAATAAAATTTACCGTAATTACTATTCATAATGCCCAAAAATAAAAAGTAGCTTATTTACATAATTTGGACCCACTGATTCCAAATATGGAATTCATTTTTACAAATTCAATGCACAAAATTTTCAGAAATTAAATTAAAATTAATCCCGTTGTCGAAAGAAAACGAGAATCTCATTAAAACATTGCAAAATATTGAATAGATTTTACCTACGAATTCAAGGTAAAATCAATGATAATGACATAAATTATATTAAATGGTAAAAATATATTCAATTTACACTTTGAAACCATTCAATATTATAATTTATCTACATAAGTTATTATGATGAAAAAAGTTGTTTTTATTTAAAATATATCGTGTTTTTACTATTCATTAAAATATGAAAGTTATCAGAATAATATGAAAAATTTATCCAAGGTAATACTTTATATCCTGATTCCAAATAATAATTTTATTTTGTAAAATTGAACTTATAAACATGTCAGAAACTCGATTTAAAGTGGGTGCGCCATCAAAAGGCGGCAAAACTGCCTTTTTTAAAAAATACTTATTTTAGCTGAAAAATTTATTTTGTTCTTATACCATGTTATAGAAAATGTGTAAGATGAATAATAATGTTATAAAATTCAAAATTTAGATAATACTATTCATTCAGCTAGTTCATAATAATATTATAATTATATATCGTTGTTTAGTAAAACCCGGTATTGCGTACAACATACGCTATTGAGGAACGTTGCGATTGCATGTAATGCAAGCCAAGTTAGGGTTGCGTGTAGTGCATGACTCCTTTGTTGCTTCGTATAACAAAATACATTGAATATATATATATATACTCAATGTTTCGTAGAAAAATACTATCAAACAAACATGAAATTGTGTGTAAAACGATCCAGGATTAGTTTTGCGTATACTGTAAGCTAATACGATGTTGCGTATAGCACATGATAATCTTGGTGTATCATACAACAGAAGATATGAAAGAAATTAAAAAGAATATATCTTATAAAATATCGGGTTATTACATTCTACCCCCCTTAAAATGAATTTTTCCCTCGAAATTCGTCGGGGTTATAAATGGTTTTCTACTTAAAAGTTTCTTTAATTGAAACCCACATCGTAAAAAGGAATACCAAAACTTATCTTTAAAAACTAAAGTATGAAACATAACGGTTACCCAAATAAACTAATCACTGGGATTCCACATAGGAGAACATAGGTGAAAATATGGATATGGAAGAGAAATCTAACCACCATGTTCTGATAGAGTGTGGTAGAGAACATGGATATGAAAAACCCAACAATCACAAAGCCATAGATTTGTGATGATCTATGGTACCATCTGATTAATCAGAGATAAGGTCAATAGGAAAAAAATTTTGGTTTTCAAGATCATTTCCCTATTGGTGATGAATTAAAAGAAATTCTTACATGATTTTGGTACAATCTCACTGTTGTTCGTGAATTGAACAATTTACACATCCTCCCTTAAATAAATGAAGTTCAATTTGTTATTCGTGATGTGTTAGCAGATCATGTGATAGAATGATGGGTAATTCCTTCTATTTCAAACAAAAGGTTGGCAAAAGTTATAAGTCCATCATATTGTTCGATTAATCGTATATGGTTCCAAAAATGAAGTTATACTTCATATATCATACCACTTAATAAAATAAAACTATTTTCTACTAACCACGAACTTCTTGTTGGCCAGTGGTATGCGATAAAGGCCAGTCGCACTTCGGTTGTGGGTTTAATACCCATAACCTTGTCCGACGCGTTGGGTTGTCTCCAGTCCTGCAGGTTGTCCTTTTTCTAAGAATACATTACTACAACATCCCATCAATAATATCGAAAGACATTATATCCTTAAACAATACTAACTTATGTCTAACATAATCCATTCCAATATTTAGGATTATCTAAAATACTTCGGTCCAAGATCATAGTATAAAGAAAATGATTACTTGAAATTCACATAACAATCACGTGAATTCCATCATTTATCCCCATATATCATAAGATATATCTATTTGGTCAAATTACAAACATGTGAATACCTTAATCATGTATTCTCTTGAAAAATGAGTACCCATTAAACCTTATTGAAAACATGAAGGCTATCAAAAGTTAACTATTTCCACATACCAAAATCCCAAAATTTCTATATACTCCAACCATGATATCACTTTGTCCTTATTTTCGTCATGAACTCATGATTACTATCGTATTATTTTCTCCTTATCCGTACCATATGCACATTTCTTCTGCTTTCCAAAAAAATTTGAATCACTTTTCATGGTTACCGGTACCATAAAATTATTGAAAACCACAATATACTAATACAAAAATATTCTAATACACCATAAAAGTATCTCAACAAAATTATTCTTGAATACCAATACATAAACACTTCAATCCATCCTCTTCAATGATTGTCCTGTAATAAGTCCTTCCTTGATTTAGAAGTATCATTGTAGGTCAGGGCTTTGAGTTAGGTAATGCCCATGTTCTCCACAAATAAGACATTGAGCTCCATAACAGTTTGTCACTCTATGACCCTTTTTTCCACACAGATCACATTTGTCCCTCCATTTGAGGTATTCCTAATGATTCTTCTTCCCTTCTTTAGAATCTCAATCTTTATTTCTTTATGCTCCTCAACATGCGAACATGCATAAAAGTCTATCTTCCTCTTATTTGATGAATTGGGGATACCAATAAATTTCACCTTGTTAATCATATATCGCAATGACTGATTCGAAATAACAAATATATCTTTCTCTCTAGACATTATGCAATTTTTTTGCTCATAGTCACCAATTTGTCCATTGGATTCAATGTTAACTAAATTCCTTCTGGTTCCCTTCATTGACTAAAACACAAAAAGAATTCTGTGAGAGGAAAAAATCATACAAGGAAAATAACATAATCAAGGGGGAGTACCTTAGACATATAACATCATAGATTTAATTCTAAGATTGTTAGCGCAATTCTAGAAATAAAACGTATATGTATACATATCCTTAGGGAAATCCCTAGAAAAACCTTAGAAATATCTCTAGAGATCTCACTAACGTTTTCAAATCCTAGTTTCCAAAGGTTGACTAAACCATTCCTCTAATACCAACTATAGAGACCCAAAGTTTGACGTACATGGAAATTACATTACTTTTGCGGAATACTTAATACATAACAAAAACAGACACACAAGGATCATAATAGTTTAGTGTATTTGGAAACTCAGAATATAAACTTCTAATCATGTTGAAATATCTTCAACAACTGCCACAATGATCTTCCCCTTTATGTTTCCTTACCTAAAACCTTTCTTTATTTACTAGGGAAAATAAAACATAAAAATGGTGAGCTCAAATTCTCAGTAAGGGAAAACATTGATAACATAAAAAAATCCATATATATTTGGAAGCAAAAACATGAACATGAAATATAAACATCAAAATATTGAGCAAAGACAAAAATCGTGGAAGTACGTAGGGCATATATCATAATGGAACATCAAACATGATAAAATATAATTGGAATAAAACATGTTATTGTGGAAACCATTCAGAACATGTTATGATTTCCATAGTAGCCAAGGCATTGCTGCCAAGACCATCTTAGTGGACAAAGTCCCTTTCTGAATCGAGTTCACTCCTCGTTTTAGTCTTGTAGCACTGAACCAGATTAACTTACTGTTCTAGCCATGCTTATCTCATGAGATATAAATCATTACCCAATGCATTGGTGGGAGATATAGGTCCCACCCATCTCATAATGAAATCATTTTTACTTGTGCCACAAAATAAACATACATAATTCATAATAACCCAATGAATAAAATGGGTTTCATAAACATCATCCCATCATCACATAATCCATATAAAAGAAATGGATATCATTTCATAATATGAAAAGTGAATCCATGTAAAGCATAGAGACTTTATCCTTGAAACAAACACATATGAAATAATGTCATCTTAGATGGAAAATGGTTTTGATAAAACACTTGAAATGACTTATTGAGGAAAATATCCTTTCTTCATCAAAATCAATTTATTTTCACAAAACATCATGCATTTTTAGAAGAAAAATATTTTGTTGGAAATATTCATGAAATAATTTGGAGGAATATTCATGAAAATAATGCTTTATAAAACCATAAAAATCCGTTCGTGTCGTACAATCTAAAAAACATTCTTCTCACACTTTTGCCGAAAAAGTCAAAAAGTACCTCGTAAAAGAAAGATTCCATACATACCATGTATTAAAAGTCAAAAATGGGTTAAATGGACTTTAAAAATACATGAAATCATTTTTAGAAAACAAGGACGTGGATGATAAATATAACCCCAGTAAATATTTACGAATAAACAATCTCGGATAAAAATGAGATTGGAAAAGTTATCCCATACCTTAGGTCTGATATGCTTCGTACGTATCCGAACCTCCTATATAATGATTTAAATAACGTCATTGACTAATTAAATAATCATATTCATTGTAATGATATCATATATGTTTCACTTATGACTTTATATTACCCTTTCTTTTGTAAATTCCATGTAAAAGCAGCGTTTTGGGTAAAATCATTTCATTTATTGTATATGTTCGACTTGTCGTTCTTGATATTATTACATATATCTTGATTTACATAATTCCATAATTTATAACATGATTTATATATATTATATATTCATCATATACATATATATTATATATCGGTTAAAGGAATGAAATACACCTTTAATGGAGACGGTAGGCCGTACGTACACATAAACGATGTTTTCATTTCCTTATTGAATTGAATGAAATTCAATAGATGACATATATATATATATATATATATAACATAAATCCAGTAGAATTATTATTCCATATATTTCATTATTATTCATTATATATACTTTGTAATCATTCATGAATGGTTAATCATGGAAAATGGATCTTATCGTGTTCATGGAGACGGTAGTCCGTCCGTACGCACGAGCGACGATATCATTCCCATGATTGTGAAATTGCATTGGATTGTATGTGTAATATTTCAGAATCAATATTACTTTAAAATAATCATATATAGTCAATATTCCCACCATTATACCTATCCATGTAAGGTGATGGTGGAAAATAGATTACACCACGACGTGGAGACGGTATTCCGTACGTACGCACGCGCGGTGATTTCATTTTCTGTAGGATGGATAGATGGTGAAATAGGGTTGTTTCATACTTACAATAAAATATCAATATATGAGTGATGCTGATGTTATTACTTCATAATTAAACAACTAAAGAAGAAGAAGTAGAAGAAGAAATAAAGTTGAAAGAATCAGTACTGGATATTACCTCTTCTTTCGACACGCCTTTTGGAAACCTCCTCTTAGGGAACTAATATTGGTCTTTGAATAATACCAGAACCTCTATAATGTTTCTAGGGAAGTGGATAAGTGAGATCGTCAGGGGTTGGCCGAGCTTTAAGGCTCAAAGCTGTGTAAAGATGAGAGGGGGGAGGCGCCCTTTTATAAGGGATGAGAGGGACACCTTTGGAAATCTTAAAAATATTAATATATAATAAATCTAACACCACTTAAAAACCCCAAAAAATTACTCATATTATAATATTAGATTATATAGGGTTTTAATCTCATCATTTAATAAAATTTAGACATGTTAGGAAATTATTTCAAACATTATCAACATGATTTATCCTTATTTAATCAATTTAATTTTATTTGTGGTTATAAAATTCTAAATTTTAAATTATAAAATATAATTACTTATTTGTTGTGAATTTTCCATAACTGGTTAATTTATAACATTATCGATCATATAAATTTAAATTTATAATTTGTAAAAATTTATGTGATTTTTAAAAAATTATATAATTTTTTATTTTTATAAAATAACAATAGTGTCAATTTTCACACTATTCATTTATTTGAATTTAAATAAAATATATACAAAAGATATGATCAAACTAAAAGATTTAATAGATTCATAAAATGTCATATGTCTCTAGAAAATTATTTGAGGACATTAAATAGTTCGTATAATATTTATTTTATTATTTTTAAAACCATTTATTTGGTTTATCTCTTAATAAAATAATTACTACAAAATTTTTGTATAATTATTTAATATACTTATTTTTTGCATAAAAATTAAAACTAAAATCCTATGATCAAGAAAACTCTATAAACTATCACAATAATACATTAAGCCGAATTTATCATCTTAAAATCACAATATTTAAATTGTTATATTTATTAAATTATGAAGGTGACAACTTTGGCATCATTTAAAATAAAACAATATAAGTGTCATAATCGCTTTTATAATGCTCCAAATTTTCAAATATTCGACCATTGGATGATTAGAGTTTATATTTACATGAACAACCTGTTTTGGTTAGGGTATCGTGCCTTTTATGGTCACTATTAGTTTAATAAAAACTATATTCTTGATTTTCCACTAGATAATCAATTTCTGCATCACTATTGTGTCACAATTAATGATAATTATTTAATCCCTGAAAATTATAAATAAATTCATATGATGTAGATAATTTTATTATACTTCTGGAGACTATTCATTTTTGAAGTTTCATGAATTTTATCACTAAATTATAATTAAAATACTTATAAGATTTAAGAGAGTGACATGTTGTCACTTTCTTTGGTTTTAATAATAGTTAAACTATTTTTTTTGTAAAACGTCTTTAAAATGAATATAATCCGACCCTTAGGTGATATGGGTCGACTTTTAGCCATCCAATATAATTTTTCCAAGTATTAGGGTAATTTTATAATCTTATATTTACAATTAATTACCTGATTTTCCTTTAACTACTGTAAATAAAATTTACCGTAGTTACTATTCATAATGCCCAAAAAAGTAGCTTATTAACATAATTTGGTCCCAATGATTCCAAATATGGAATCTATTTTTCCAAATTCAATACACAAAAGTTTCAGAAATTAATTTAAAATTAATCTCGTTGCCTAAATAAACGAGTTTTTCTTTAAAACATTGCAAAAGATTGAATTGATTTAACCTACGAATTCAAGGTAAAATCAATGATAATGAAATTAATTATATTAAATGGTAAAAATATATTATATTTATACTTTAGAACCATTAAATATTATAATTTAACCACATAAGTTTTTACGATGAAAAAAGTTGTCTTTAATTAAAATATAGCGTGTTTTTACTATTCATTAAAATATACAGGTTATCAGAATAATATGAAAAATTTATCCAAGGTATAATTTTATATCCTAATTCCAAATAATAATTTTATTTTGTTATATTGAACTTATAAACATGTCAAAAACTATATTTAAAGTGGGTGTGCCATCAAAAGGCTGCAAAACAACATTTTTTTAAAAATATTTATTTTACCCGAAAAATTTATTTTGTTCTTATAGCATGTTCTAGAAAATGTGTAAGATGATTAATAATGTTATAAAAGTAAAAATTTAGTTAATACTATTCATAACGGCTAGTTCATAATAATATTATAATAATATATCATTGTTTAGTAAAACCCGGTATTGCGTACAACATACGCAATCGAGGAAGGTCGCGATTGCGTGTAATGCAAGCCAAGTCAGGGTTGCGTGTAGTGCACGACTCCTTTGTTGCTGAGTATAAAAAAATAAATTGAATATATATATATATATATACTCAATGTTTTGTAGAATAACTACTATCAAACATACATGAAATTGTGTGTAACACGATCCAGGATTAGTGTTGCGTATACTGCAAGCTAATACGGTGTTATGTATAGTGCAAGATAATCTTGGTGTATCGTACAACAGAAGATATGAATGAAATTAAAAAGAATATATCTTATAAAATCTCAGGTTATTACAAAAACGATGTCAGATTATCCATTAATCAGGGAATAATAAGCATAGAAATAATTTATAAATATAGGAACTGATGAAATTTCATTCAAAATTACTATTTCACAAGATGGTTGAAGTAGCTTTATAATATTTTTGAAACTTATATCCTGTGTGGACTAATTGAAACCATAGAAAACAACCACATATTAAAATTAAATCAAGGTATAACCACTTATGGGTTATTTTTGATGTGTACACATAGAAAAAAATCAATCAGCTATGTGGTGTATTTGAAATGACTCATAAAACACTTTTTACTTTTTTAAAATCTATTAAAAACAAGTTTCATGGGGATAAAATTAAAAAGAGATGTCAGTTATCGATGAATTAATGGTATAGTGACAATAAAGTTAATTTTTAAATGTAGGAAGTGATAAAATGTTATTGTGAATTACAGTTTTTGTAAGATATATGTAAGTTCTTTTTTTGGGTTTTAAAACTCTAAAACACGCATATAATAGTCAAAACTATAGAAACCATACATTGAATTGCATGGAATCCTGGTAGAACCACTTATGAGTTATTATATATATGTATGTGTGGATTAAAATTAATTTTACATGTGTGGTGGTCATAACTACTTGTTATACACTTCTTAATGATAGAAATGCATTTAAAAACAATTGTTTGGGGGGTCAAAACTTGGAAAATGGTACCAGGATGACATGAAATTATGTGAAGATGACTATAAATTTAATTTTTAAATTTTTAAATAGAAAAAATTTCATTCTAAATTATAGTTATCCTAGGATTACAAAAAATGTGTATTTAGTGTTTTAAAATAGTAAAACGTGTATTGAACGGTCAAAATAATAGAATAAAAACTCTAAATAATGTGAAATACACTAAAAAATAGTAGTGAGTTATTTTTAAACTGTATTCATAGAAAACACACTAATATGATGTTTTGTATTTTTATAATTATTCCGAAAATGCTTCCTAAAGGTTAAAAATTCTTTGAGAACTTCTTTGTGGGCTCAAAACAAATAAAAAGATGAAAAATAGTAATGAAATAACATGAACATTACCAAATATTAAATGTTGATATTTTATAATAGAATTTAAATCATTCTGAATTGTGGTTTTCACTTCATATGCATAAAAATGTTTTTATTGTTTTAAAAAATTAAAACAGGTATGGAATAGTCAAAACCATATAAAATGATATCATACTAATGATCAATCATGATAAAATAATTGATGATTCATTTTTTACATGTACACGTAAACAAAACATCAATATAATTTGTTAGGTGGTTGTAATTTCATATTAAACACTCCATAATGGTATATAATCCTTCAAAAAAAAGTTTCAAATTTCCCAAAAAATAGGGGATATGACTATTGATTGAGTTGCAAAATTTTGTAACTGGAAAAACACCTTTCTGAGTTATGGTTTTCTCGGGACGACCTTAAACTTTTTTTAGTGATTAAAAATAGTAAAACTTGTGTTAAATGGTAAAAACCAAAAATATTTATCACATGTATATAAATGAAATCATTAGAAAATATGAATTTTTTTTGATATATAGGATGTTATTTGTAACAAAAAAAAATAAAATTTGGTTAATTATGTAAATTTCAAGCACACCACCCATCAATTAAAAAATTACTTTAAAAATTTACATATAATTTTTCTGTTTCAAATGACTAGTCATATCTTATATAAGTAATTTTATTTTTTCAATATATTTTTCAATATATATTTTTTGTTGTTATGTTAAAATTTAAACTATTTTTTTAAAAAACAACAAATTGTATGTGCAACATTAAAAATATCTTTTGTGACTTTTCAATTTCGTGATTATTTTCATAAATGTTTTGGTTTTCACTATAGGTGGAAGATTATTGTAGTAGGTAGTAGGTTGACCATTACAATCCATGAAATTCATTATAAAGATTTTTTGAAGGTTATTAGTTTCCAAAGTTTGTTAAAATTGATAAATAATTCAATTGTAATTCTAATTTTTTATTTATAGTTTTAAATTGTGTTTTATGTTTTTTCAAAATTGATGACATGATGTGGTTAGTTTCGGTTGATGAGCTGATGTAAAGATAGATATATGTAGTAGAGTTTGTGATTTTTATATATATTTAACATGGTTTGTGGTGGAATATTATATATATATATATATTGATGATCAAGGTATTTTCTGATAGATGTATGAGTTGACTGAGACACATATTATGATGACAATATATATTTGTATTTGTCATTGCGGATATATGACATATGTATGATGGGTTTATAAAAATTATTTTTTTGTTTATTGAATGTATTTTTTGTACATTTTTTAATTTTTTTTAAATAAAATACTAATTATGTGTCTTTTTTTCATAACAGCCTCTAAATATATAAATGAAAATATTTTTAGTTGAGGTTAGGCTTAACTGCCACTAAAAATCCAATTTTATTTTGTCCATTTTTGCTTAGTTTATTTTTACTTTTTTACCCCTTAGATATTATTTTTATAAAAAAATATCGCTAAATAAATAAGAAACATTAATGAAACTAAAAAAAGGGAACCCAGAAAAATCACCATGAAATTATTGATACAAATTTTAAAATACTAGAAACCATGAAATATCAATAAGTATTATGAACTACAACTATATTGTTAGACGATGTTACAAACCACATCAAGTCCTTGAAAAAACTACTACCAATGCTAGTTTTTTTTATAGCGATAGGCATTGTTGGTCAGACCACATCTCTTGTTGGAGTCTTTGGAGAAGGTATAGTTCATTATAAATAAGTTTTCAATAGTGAAACAATGGTAGAAATATTATGCATATCACTATTGACTACCTCTATTGTTTTATGTAATGACTCAATCATGACATAATTGGACAGTAAACTTCATTGGTGGAATACTTAATAAATTACAAAAATATATTCCCAAATACTTTATTAGTTTAGTATATTTTGATCCTGGAAAATAAACCTATTACACGGTTATAGATCTTCAACATCTCTCATAAAGATATTTCTCTTTAGTTTTTATACGAAATATCATTATTTATATCTCAGGCAAAAAAGAAAACATAAGAAGGGTGTGCTCTAATGCCCACCATGGGTGAATATTAAGAACCTAAAACAAACCATAGACATAAGAATGTAAAAACCAGAACATGAAGTTCCAATATCAAAATCACGAGTCATGAAAGAAATCTTGATGGTACGTAAGGCATGGATCATTAAAGAAAATTAACTATGATAAAATAGCATTGAAATAAAACAAGAAATTATGGAAAACCAATGACCACAGAATATGATTTCCATAGTATCCAATGAATTACTTTCAAGAACATCATAGTTGAAATCAATTACTAAACTGGGTTTACATTACATTTTATATATTTATTACTAACTAGATTTACATTCCATTCAATCTCTGTATTTCAAAACTAGATTTTCTAGATGTTCGATTCATGTCTATCCTATGAGATATTAATATTTTCATTTATCATTGGAGGTAGATATAGGTCTCACCCATCTCGTAATGAAATAATTATTACATGTGCCACAAAACATAATCCATTCACCATAGAATAACCCATGGAACAAAATACGGGTATCTTAAACATCATTCCTTCAAAATATAATCCAGATAAGATAAATTAATTTCGAAAAAATATTTCCATAATAAACAAAATCAAATAAAAGTATTAATAGGGATAGTAACCTAAACCAATGTCATATTACAAAGAAATTATTTTTATTAAACCCTTGATCTTAATTCCTAAAGAAACCAATATTTTTTTCTTCAAAAACATTTTACTTATTAAAAATACCACACCATTTAAGAAGAAATTGTTTTATTTGAAAACAACCTTTTAGGAAATCAAGGGATGCTTCAAGGAATTAATGAATTATGAAAGCGTAAAAATCCATTCTTTTTGTACAAAGAAAAATTCTTCCTATACTTTTTCCAAAAAATTAAAAATGTACTTCCTTCCATAAATATCAAAATATTACATTCATACAATTTAGTAAAAATACAACATTGTGTAACATTGACATTAAACAATTATATAATGATAAAAATGGTATATTGAAATAAATATTTTGGAATCATGGACATGGATGATAAATAAATCCCAGTAAATACATACAAATAATCAATCTTAGATAATAATACGATTTGTAATGTTATCCCTTACCTTAGGTCTGATTTTTTTTATGTGTCTGAATCTCTTCATTTTCTGGTATCTCCTTATGGTGTGCAAGAAAGTACTCCTGAATATGCCTTTCGTCCCAATGGTCAGCTAATATGATGAAGTAGGGTGTGTTGGGAGGGGATTTTGGTAGTGGTTGTATAAACCATATGGCATTAGAGATGTGATTAAAAGAGAAAGAGTTGTGCCCTTTAATAAGGTATGGGAGAGGCACTATTGTAATGTTTTGAAAATTTAATTTATTATAAATTAATATTTTTAGTTCATAATGATCCCAAACTCATTTATTTCGAATATAATATGATTATGAGTTGAAATCATCACAACCAATATAATTTAAGAAAGTTTTTATTTTATTTTAAACATTATCATTTTCATTTATCCTTATTTAATAAATTTAATTTTATTTGTGGTATTAATATTCTAAATATTAAATGGTTATAAATATCTTTTATTTGTTATAATTTTTCCATAATTAGATACTTTATTAATTTTCCCACCATATATTATTCACTTTTTAATTTTCTTGTATTTTTTTATTTTTATATAATTTAATGATATGTTATTTTTAAATAATATCAACTTTTAATTTTGACAGTTATAATTTATTTGACATTAAAAAAAATCCACACAATATAGAAATTCCAAAAAAAATTAATTATACCTTTAACGTGTCATAGTCACTTATAAAATGCGTTGAGAAAATTAATTAGTTCATATTATATTTCTTTTATTATTTTTAAAACCATTTATTTGATATTTCTATTAATAAAATAATTTCTACATCACTATTATGTTTCCATTAATGGTAATTATTTAATCTCTAAAAATTATAAATAAAATCACATGTTTTATATAATTTAATTATCCTTCTCGATACTTTTTATTTTAGATGTTATATTTTGTTTATCACTATATTAAAATTATTACACTTATTAAATATATGTGAGTAACATGTTATCACCATCTTCTGTTTTAATTATAATTACATCAATTTCTTGGAAAAAAGGTCATTAAATGAATCCATTCTAACCCATATATAATATTTTTCTACTTTAATTCATCTAATTGGATTTTGGATAGTTTAATGGTAGTTTTGTTATATTTATAATATAGATTGTTACCCTAATTTACCTGATTTAAAATTATTTGTGATAAATAAATATTGCCTTAGTTTTTATTGATAACATCCAAAAAATAAAAGTAACCTATTAAAATAATATAGACCCAATAATTCAAAATATTGACTCAATTTCTCATAATTTGAAACACATAATTTTCATAAATTAATTTAATTTTAATTCTGGTTGTTAAAACTAGAAAGCATGGTTTTAATAAATAAATCTAGAAAAATATTAACATGTGTTTATATCCGATATAAATGTGAAATTAAATAGAAATACAAAAAATTATTTAAAAGAAAAGAAAATAATTCTATTACATTTAAAATATATATATAATCTAACTATATAAATAAATTATATAAAATGTTTTTTTTGAATTTTAATGCAAAATTTTTCAGTATTAATTTAAATATATATGTTTTTCAGAAAAATACAAAAAAAATGAAAAAATATTATTTTCATCATTGAAATTAGATGTTTTTTTATAAAATATAACATATAATACTGTTAAAAATATATTTATAATGGGTGAACAATCAAAAGGCAGAAAAAAGTGAATTTTTTTAAAAAACTTCTTTTATCTGAAAAATTAAATTTGTTCTTATAACATGTCTAGAAAATTTATAAGAAGAATTTTATTAAATTAAAAATATGGTTAATATTATTCATAAAAATTATATTATATACCATTGACACTAATAATTTAATAATTTATCATTCTTAAGTAAAACTATATTTTTTAAGCAATGTGAACTATCGAGGAAGGTCGCTTTTGCATGTAATGCAAGCCAAGAAGATCTCTACGTATACTGCATGAAAATATGGTTTTGTGTATATCATAGGATAATATTTGTGTAGATTAATCAAAAATCAACAATTAAATTAAAATTTATATATCTCATAAAGTCTCATTGTGTTACATTATACTCACCTTAAACAGAATCACACACTCAAATTTTGATGGGGTTATAAAAGGTTTACTACATGAATGTTTCATTCATAGAAACACACATCATAAAAAGGAATACAATAACTTCATATTAATAAAAGAATTTTAGAATAATAATGGTTACCGAAAGTAACTAATTATTTGGATTTAACAAAATAGAACCTATGTGGGAAGTGAAAACATAGATCTGGAAGAAAAATATAACCATCAAGTTCAGAAGGATAGGGATGGAGACTAAGGTTTGTATAAATATAATATACCAGAATTCCATAAAATTATAATTATTTAAGGGCTAATCATATTTATCAGAAAAGAATATACTAGGATATCCTTTTTGTTTTTCAAGTTCATTTTCCTAATGATTAATAATTATTCATTAAAAACTTACATGATTTTGGTACAATCTCACCACTTTTTGTCCCTTCAAAAATTTCCACTTCATATCTTATTTAAGGAAATAAAGTTGAATTATTCATCCTTAAAGTGTTAGAAAATCATGCTATAGAATGATAATCCCTTCAATATCGTTAAACAAAATGGTTAGTACAAGTAATCTAATGGGCATAAGAAAACATATAATAAGATAATACATTAATTTAACAAATATAAAAAATAATATAACTTATACTATCCATAAATGGATAACATTACAATCATTTTTAATATAGAAAAATATATTAAGTTAGAAATAATTTAACTAAATCGACTTAACATTTATCTCCCATAAATCGTAAGGTAGTTCATAGATGTCACATTCCAAAAATTTGAATACCTTAATAATGTATTCTCTTGAAACATTGTAATAATGTGAATTACCATAGAACCGTAGTGAAAAAATGAATTCTATAATAATTATATCTTTCTACACACCAAGAATACCCACAATTTTATATACTCAAACCAAGATATCAGTTAGTTCATATATCAGTACTCAGGTCATTAATACAATCAAAAAACGCATTATATCCATATCCCTTCACTATTCACATATCATGTGTTTCCTGAAAACATTTCAATCACTCTTCACAGTTACCAATTCTGTATACTTATGGAAAACCACAATGGACCAATACATAGAAAATACAATATTCCATAATTCCATTATAGAGATTCTATAACACTATTTTCGAATCATTACATTAACACTTAATCATTCTGCAACTTCATTGTCTCATCAAACATCTCCAATAGTGATAAGATTTTAATTTATTATATCATTGAAATAAAGAGGTTTTTTACATTTATCACCATCATTAACAATTGTATTTGGGAATTCGATAAAATAATGCCACATTTTTTTTATATTTGTTACATTGAAATATCGGTGGTAAGTTCTCTAAATTATTTTATCTATTCACATAATTATAAACATTTTTACATTGTTTCGGCACTCAAAAAATTGATTTCATTATTTTACACACAAATTAAATTTTCTATTAACATTAATAAAATGAGCACCATGCTTCATTCCATACTTTCAGAAAAGGGAAACATCCATCTTCATTTCCCCATTGTTTTGAGATATTCCCTTGAACTACAGCTTTTTTATTGACAAAAACATTACATTAATATGTAATAAAAACATACATTTCTACCTTGTTTGCACAAAACTCTATCTATAAATAGATATTTATGTCTCTTATAGGTAATTACCTTTGAAGACATGTTTTTAGGACATAGAAGAATCTATCATCTTTACATTCTGGTTGGATGATAAATCCAGAAGCACACCATGCAGGTCTTATAAAATTTCCCTCGTAATTTCCAATAGATTCATTCTCTTTTTTTCATAAGCTGAAGTATTACCATTTTTATATTTCAAAAAAATAAATTAGAAATACTTATTGAAAAGTTATTTCTAGAACTCATCCCATTCCATGGATTCAATTTCACTTTTTCCCTTGTATTCTTTATTACAGTCCATCACTGGTCTGGTTCAACTTCTAAATGATAAACAACCAAAATGAAATTTTCATTATCCAAACAGTGAAGGATGAAAAATATATTTTCAATGGCAGTGATCCATTGTTCAGCAACATGTTGATTAGAATAACCACTAAAAGAATTTGGATATTTCCTCATGAAGCACTCAGCAAAATATTGTTCCAATATCTACTCATTTTGATGTCCATAATGATTCAGAGACTATGTATGTTTTGAAATAATATTTTTCATTACATATCCCATAATATTTGGATGGTCAAAAAAGATAATAATTTCATTTCCCAGTGCATTGATCATTAACATGATTACATCAGGTTCCAGCCACTGTCTAAAATTCAAAACTAATTTTCTGAGAAGAAAAAATCATAGTAGAAAAATAACATAATAAATGGGCAGTACAATGAATATATAAAATAATAGGTTTAATGATAGGTTATTCATGAACATTACCATATTTATAGTAATGTAACTTTTGGTTATAAATATCATTATAGACACCCAAAGACATACCTTATAAATATATTTAGGGATCATACTAATATTTTCTCAATCTAATTTCTAATGGTTGACTATAACATCGCTCTGATATCAACTCTAATAAACCAAGCATGATGTACATGGACATTACAATTTTTTGTAGAATACAAAATACATTACAAAAATATACACCCAAATACTGTATTAGTTTTGTGTATTTGGAAACATGGAACATAATATACTTACATGGTGAATGATCTTCAACATCTCCCATAAATATAACACTCTTATGTTTTCCTACCCAGAACATTTCATTATATCATGGGTAAAATAAACATAAAAAGGGTGTGCTCAAATCCTCAGAAAGGGTAAACATTGAGAACATTAAACGAACCATAAACCTAAAAACGTAAAAACAAGAAGATAATTTGTAATGTTCAAATTAATAAGTCACGAAATAAATCATGCAGTATGTTTTGGATTGGACATAAATGAATAATAGTCATGATAATATAGAATTGGAATAAAACATGGAATTGTGTAAAACAAATAACTACATAATATTATTTCCATAATATCCTAGGAATATTTACCAAGACCATCATAGTGGACAGATTTCATTACAAAACAAGGTTTACCTGTCATTCTAGTCATGTATTATTGAACTAGATTTACATTGTGTTCCAACCCAATATTATTGAACCAGATTTACTTGTAGTTCAAGTAATTTCTATCTCATGATATATTAATATTTACCCAATGAATTGAAGGTAAATATAGGTCCCACCCATATCATAATTAAATCATTAATATATGTTCCACAAAACAGAAACTACACACCATTGTATAACTCAAGGAAAAACTAGTTTCTTAAAAATAATTCCATCAGAACATAATCCAAATAAGACAAATGGATTTTATAAAAATATTTCCATCATAAAGAAAATAAATTCAAAGAAATAATAGGGACCGAAACATAAACCACTTTCATCTTATATAGAAAATATTTTTGATAAAATGCATATTGATAATTACTAAGGAAAAAAATCCTATCTTCTTGAAAAACGTTTTCCTTCATCAAAATTCCACTCAATCATAAAATAAATAATATTCATAAAAAATATCCTAGTAAGATTATAGGGTATGATTCACTAAAATAAGGAATTATGATTTTATACAAATTCTATAATTGTTTACATGTTGAAAATCATTTTTCTCTAAATTTTTTTCAAGAAATTTCAAAATGTACCTCATACCGAAAACCACAAAATATTCCATTCATAGCATTTAGAAAAATTCACCAATTTTAAATTTGAATTTATACAATTTTAGAATTATATAAAAATTTTTTGAATAAATATTCAGGAAGCATTGATTTGGATGATGAACATACCAGTAAATAATTTAGAAAAAATAATCCCAGATAAAAAAATATTGTGAATGTTATCCCTTAAAATATGTTTGATTTCTTCTGTATGTCTCTGAAACTGCTCCCCTTTTCGTATCCATTTTTTATATGAACTGAAGGACCCATTATGATTGCTTTTATCTGAAAATATGGACTCTATGATGATTTGAGGGATGATGGGAGGACATTTGGGAGGTTTTTCGTTGAGCCAAAGGGAATTGGAGGTGTGATTAAAAGAGAAGGAGAGCTTCCCTTTTATAAGAGTGTAGAGGATCCCCATTGGAATGCCTTGAAAAATTAATTTATTATAAAAAAATTCAGTTTATTATTCTTCCAAAATCATTTATTTCGAATATAAGTTGTGTATGAGTTAATATCCTCCCATACAACAAAATTTTGACACTAATTTACTTTATCATCAGCCTTATTATTTTTACATATCCTTATTTAATCTATTTAATGTTATTTGTCATAATAATTTCTTAATATTAATTGGTTATAAATATTTACTTATGTGTTGTAAATTTTCCATAATTAGATACTTTATGAAATTTTATACCATATAATTTTTAATTAATAATTTTTAAAAATTGTTTTGATTTTTAAATAATTTAATAATATGATAATTTTATAAAATATCAATAGTGTCAATTTTGAAACTATTAATTTATTATACTTTAAATAAAATTAACACATAAGATAAATTATAAAAAAAATTATTTTATACACTCCAATCATTGCATAGTCACCTAGAATATTTTTGTAGTATTTTAATTAGCTGATATGATATTTATTTTATTATTTTTAAAACCATTTACTTGATATGTATATAAATAATATAATTTCTCTATCAATATTATTTAATCATTAATGGTAATTATTTAATATCTAATATTTTTTAATAAAATTAAAATATTGTATATAAGTTTATTATATTTTCGTAGAATATTTATTTTTAATGTTTTATCATGTTTATCACTACATTAAATTGATTATACTTATATGATAAATAAGAGTTACATGTTTTCACTTTCTTTTGTTTTAATTATTATTAATCACTTTCTTGGAAAAAAGACCATTAAATGAATCAATTCATACCCATATGTGATATTGGTCAACAATAGTATATCCAAAATCATTTTGGAAATTTATAGTGTAATTTTAGTATCATTATCATATTGTTTTTCCCTAATTTACTTGATTTACCTTTAACTATGGTAAATAAAAATTATTGTATTTACAATTAATAATATCCAAAAAAAAATAAAAGCAACCAATTAACATAATTTAGTCCCACTAATTTTAAATATGGAATCATTTTTTCATAATTCAAAACACATTATTGGAAAACATTAATTAAATATTAATTCCCATTGTCAATACCAAAGAGTTTGTTTTTAAGAAGTAAAATCCAATAAAAGATTAACATGGTGTTATTTTAAATTTGAATGTGAAATTACATCCAATGACCAAAAATGGAATAAATTAAAATAAAAAAATCTAAATAACTTTATAACTAATTAATAATATAATTTACAACGTAAATAAATTAGAAAAAAGGTAGTTTTTAATTAAAATGCATTATTTTTCAATCCACATTAAAATATGACTTTTATCAGAAAAATAACAGATTCAAAAAATTACATTTTAGTGTCCGAATTCCAAAGAATACGATTATTCTGTAAAATATTTTATATATGTGTGATAAAAAATATATTTAAAATGGATTCCCCATTAAAAGGATGCAAGACATTATTTTTTATAAAAGACATATTTTTTAGAAAATTGAATTTTTTTTCTATACCATGTCTAGAAAATACATAATATGAATGTTATAAAATAAAAACATTATTAGATAATATTCATAACAACTAGTTTATATCCTATTAAATAATAAAATTTTAATAATATATCAGTGTTTAGTGTTACTCGGAATTGTGTACAACACATGCTATCGAGGAAGGATTCTTTTACATATAACAACAGATAGGAAGACTGTTGCCTATAGTAAAAACTAATATGGTGTTGTTTATAGTGATATAATAATATTGTTGTAGTGCACAAAAGATGATATCAAATTATTTTAAAATAATTTTTCTCATAAAATCTTGTGGTATTACATTTAAGGTCTGGGATTTGATCTTTTTACATATCACATGGTGGCTATGACACTAAATGATTAGAAAAATGGGTAAGGTTTCACAATGATATGTCAGGTCGTTCGACATTATAGAGTGATTTAAGCTGATATATTATCTATTTAATTTTCTTAATTGTTACCAAAGCATGAATGATATATTTATTGTATCATAGTAGAACCATTATCACTCTAACCCATCTCAAACTCTTCATCTGAATGATATTGAGTTGTAGGAAGATGAATCCTTTGAGGAGAATCCTACAACTATCTTTGAAAAAAGAAATAATTATCTCTAACGCTGTTTAGTTTTTCTTCTATGTGTTTTATCCATGAAACACCATATACACATTCAGACTAGGTGTAAGAGTCTGACATATATGCTAAATGGAAAGAGTTATTCTCAGGTTTTTCTTAACCACCATTAGATGAGAAATTAAAATATGGATTGCATTAATAGGGAAGGTTGTAAGATAATGGGTTTTTATATGTGGAATGAATCATTTTTCCTTTGGTTAATCTCATTATTTACTGTTTATATTAGTGATTAATTATAGCATGAGATCTTTTTGGGTGTGTTGGGATTATTCAAATACTAGTGCTGAAATTATATAGAAAGGAAGATGGGCCTCATGGTTTATAGAAACAGTGTGATACAAGCTACACATTTTGATAAAACCATGCGATGTTGTCCAAGCCTATATCTATGGCCACATAGTTTGGGGAACAATTGTAGAGAGGGATGGACAGCCACGTTTGGTTGGATAGTGAGATTATAGGGTGCATTGTTTTCTCTAATATTTTTGCTAAGTCCTTACTCCCATGTAATAATATGTATAGTTTTTAGTATATGTGTGAGAAATAGAATTCACATGGTCTTCAAAACCATTAAAATAAACTATTAGTGGTACTTATTGAGTAAAATATATGTTCATTGTTTTAAAAGGTTTTGCCCAGCTGTGTGACCAAACTGTTTGCCCTCATTAGAATGTGGGGAATTAACTTTTAGCCCATTATTTTGCATAAAACCTAACCATAAATTCCTTTTCACCAAGAAAACTATTACCTTGAATCTTGGTAGAACATTCAATTATCACATCATAGATTTTAACCATGATTATATATTCTCACATGGAATTGAACAATGTTTGTCTTATTGGATCCATACCAGTATGTTATTAAATCTCATTGTGTAATTCATTATTTCCCTGTGTATCGATAGAGTTATTAGGTGTAAGATAAAAAGCCTTTTTCCTAGGTTATTATTCCTTCTCTACAATCTCTACCAGTCTATATTGAATTAGTGGTCAATGATATATGAGTGTTCTTGCACAATAATATAGTAGATGGTCTATAAAATTCCCTCAAGGCTTGGTGTTTTATAAGAATTTCCTCTATTGTGCCACATGTAAGCCTTTATAGTATCTCATTAAAATTTATTTAATGTCTAGCTATAATTTTGTGGGAAAATTTTAGGATTTACACTTCTAACATTTTGATCATTGGAGTTTTATATCCCCATCCTTGTCCAATCATGCCGTGTGTTTTATGTTTTTTTCCCTAATTTATACCACCACGTTGGGTAAGTATATACTCCCCATTTGTTTTGGGATCTATGATAAATTTATTGGTAATTTAATTAATGATTATGATAAGTTTATTCCTCTTTAACATGTTATTATGTTATGATAATTGATTTAATTATTTAAATATATATTATAGAAATGGAATGGAAGGAATAATTCATTTAAAAATGGTTATATAATGATTAATAAATTTATTATAGTGTTTATAGTTGTATTAGATTCCTTGTATGATCTCCTAGTATCAAACATAAATTGGATGTGATGAATATTTCTTTTCCATAGATTTTTATTGATCATTGTAACTTATTAATTTGAAAAAATCCTTCAATCATGATATCATTGGATGTTGGGGATTGTTCTACTATATGGATATGTATTGATATTGGTATTGGATTCTTTCGACGAGATCATTGGATACCAATTCCATTATATTCCATAGACATTTCTTCCCCATGGATTCTTATTGATTATTGTATTGATTGACGTGGTATTTTATAACATGGTTCAATATTTTGTAGGATGCCAAGGGCATTGCAACATCTTGGAATGTGATTTCCTAGACTCGCATTTGACATGTTATATTAACATGTTCATTAGACTCCACCAAATATTTTATAATTCTTCATTCATGATTGTCTATCGACTCTAGGGGGAAATTTTTCTTTTGTACCCTTTATTTGGCCCTACATTGTCATACATGGGATTACATGGCATAATATTTTTTTGATGTTGAATAATGATTACAATGCAAGGCCATTTTGGATATTTTTTCATTGTTTATATAATTTATTAGGATGGTTATTTGATTAGAGTTTTTAGACAGGAATGTATCATAGATGTTTATTTTTTCATTATAGATACAATTGTTTACGGGAGCATCACTATTTTTCTCAAGGATCCATGTATGGCTGGTCATGATCACATATATATTTGGAAGATTACATCCACTAAATTTATAAATATGATATAAAACACATTGTTTTATTGTAGATACACATATTCTACTTTTTATAGACACTGATGGTAGTATACTACTCAGTGTTACATCACACCTTTCTTGGGACATCATTGGGTACCCGAAAAAAAAATGTGTATGAATGTAGAGACTAGGGAATGTTCCCACTATACGATGCTTGATTTGACTATTTCATAGAAAAATGGGGAAACATTATCAACCAATGATTGTAATTCATGATATAGATATTTCTATTTTTTTTGTATTTGATACATATATTGTA
The DNA here is from genome assembly GCA_963277665.1 of Viscum album. Taxonomy (NCBI): domain Eukaryota; kingdom Viridiplantae; phylum Streptophyta; class Magnoliopsida; order Santalales; family Viscaceae; genus Viscum; species Viscum album. The sequence continues at coordinate 1,250,255,736 of OY728157.1, read as the reverse complement.
CTAGGAAAACATTTAACATGTTTTTCATCATGTCTTGTATAGATGCTTGACATTACCATCATATTTTACATGAGAAATTTTTTCCTATTATTTATTTTAGTGATCTTAATATTATATTATTTATCTTGTATTGATGTTATATTTTCATTCATTACATGATTAGTAGTATTATTACCATTTTACTACACTCTAACATTATGGAATAGACTTCCCATAGGCACACCCAAGGCCCTCACTACTAGTATGTATCATCTGGTGTATTGGGAGTCACACTTGAGTCCATGTGACCATATGAAATTAAGAACCATTATGATTATCTTGGGAAAATAAATTATAATAAGAATAGAATATGGACACAAAATCAATAATATCCCACCCCATATATGGAAAACATAATGGATGTCGCACGTCATAAAGCATATTCATGGTTTCCGGATGATTGAACCACTATGAGTAGTGGTTATCCTAAATCACCAACTTCTGTAAGAATAATGGAACTTAAGATGAACCATGATGGAATGAATCCCATGATATAGAAACAACCACCCATTTGGATGTTGTCCACTATATAGAAACTACATAGAATTATAGGAAGACTCAAAATTACATTGTTCCTCCCGAATCAACTCCAACAGAGAAGGTTTCATCAGGACACCATCCAAGAACATGTCGTTAATATTCCTTTTGAATTTCTAGAGAATATGCTAAAAAAACCCCATCAACACAAAATTGTCCTTGGACTTCTTCAAGGATTTCATGGGTAACATCCTACATTGGTATTTGACACCACATTACCTGGATCTATGGTATATATAATGTAAAATTTTAACCCATAATATTACTGAACCCATTGATACTACCTCATATTTAGGTCCATCTATATGACATTTGAGGCCAAGATCCTTTGATATAAGTAAACTTGAAATTTCTTTTATAAGAGATAATATTGGATGATTTTGAAAACATACATCACTACCTCTAGTTTAAAGTGATTGGTTCAGTAGTTCCATTTTTGTGGTCATAATTTGGGGGATACAGATTCCACTATATGTTCATCCTTAATCAATACAAATCAATGACCCAAACCTAATTCCTCATAGTAGACCATGTATCCAATCCTAGATTTTGGTTTGATCAAGAGAGGGATAGTGGAAAAATTACTCTTAATATCCCCAAATTAAACATAAAATTATGAGATCCCACAATACATAAACTTTTCCATGTAATTATTATCATTGGTGAAAAAATCCTAGAGAACTATCAGACAAACCTCAGGTTGTATATTGATTGGCACAAAATTCTTTTGACCTCAATGATGATATTCATCATCACACATGACATCAAAAGATTTGTTTTATCAGGGTCCACCAAAACCCCATGAAATGAAATTATTTATCCTAAAAAATACATTCTATATTTTAAAATGTTCACTTAGATTTTCTATTATATAAATAGTTATCTTAAAGCATGAATGGAAGAAATCTCAATTTCTACCCATTCCCCTCTTCCATATTAGAGTAAACCATGATGTCATCCAAAAAAACACTAAAACATGTGTTAAGGTATTGATTGAACACAAAATTAATGAGATACATGAGAAATGTTGAATCAATTTTCAATGTAAATTACATGAACAAATACTAAATGTGGACATTTCAACTTTGATTGGACTCTTTGGGAATATCAACCTCTTGAACCCTCACCCGATGATAGCCATAGAAAATATTAATTATTTAGAAACACCTTAAACTCTTGATATGATCAAATATGTCTTTAATATGAAGAAAATGCATTTTTCTATATTGTGACCCTATTCATCGTTAACTAGTGAATGCACATCCAGAGGGACCAAAAAGTCTTTTTTGTAAATAGAACTGTGGATTGCCAAGAAAATAGGATCAAGATAATGATTCCTATTGATTCAAAATAATCTAATTATATCATCAAATCCCTTAATTAATAAGGGGAATACATTATGAGGGACGATATATTGTCTATGTCCCATGTGAAAAAATGACAATAAAATCAACATACCTATCTGATGGAAAACCTGATAAAATCATCTATAAATAAATATAAAAAAATCATATAACATATGAGGACACCCATCCACCAAACCTCAATCATCATACTCCTACATGAGTGAATATACCTAGAAAATGAAATTTCCGAACATTGGAAGTGGGGGTATAGATTCCCCTGATTAGGGATCCCTTCAACTAATGAGGACTTGAGTATTCTCATCATGTTCCAAAAATCTCAGTCATCATTGATACAAAATTGATTTTCACATTAAAAATACCATCCAATCTATTCCTAGAATCAATTTAATCAACATAATTTCTTGAATTAGGATATGTTATTCTAATTCAAACCCTAGTATAGATAATGTTAAAGAAATACATCTAAAACCTTGATATATTTTACTGCCATGTAGAATCACTAAATCCTTGGAATAAAGAATAATCACTATTTGTAATTTCATAAGTTCCATGAATCTTATTGAAATAATTGACTTAAAATTGCATCTATAAAATTAAATGATTTCTATGGGTGACTCAATAAAAAATATTTCCATGAATTGGTGTAGGTCCTACATTTTATTACACTAGCACCAGATCTATTTCATGAAGGTGAATCATTTTCAATGATGGATATGGTCGATTAATGACTTTCATATCTTCCATTAGTTAACTATGTTCATAATATTATTGATATTTTCTACAATTCCCAACAAAGAGACAAACCCTAAATAGTGATGCCCTAGACAAAGATTGTAATTCCCAATGTAATAAGGAACATACACTTCTATGTGTTCTCATACCACTATCACAGAACCTCTTCAAGTGACCGAAGTGCCCATGCAGATGGATGGTCATTTGTGGAACCAGGAAGACTAATTGGATGTGCCACTGCCATCCACACTAGTTAAACACTACTAGACCACCACCCATGTTTTCATATGAAGGTGATAATGATGGGTGTCTTGATATACTACATCCCTTCATTTACATCTCATTTTTCGTCAATTTATTTTCACAAATTCCATGACTACTTTATTTCACTACTATGGAATCCCCCTAAAAACCAGACATACATACCTAATCAATTTGCACCATAATAGTTTGGGAAACCTCAATAGTATACATATTCATCTTAAACACGCAGTCAGGGGATATAATATTGGACCACAAACCCATTTCAATTGATTTATATTTTCGGTACTCATTAATAGTCGCATTTAGTATAAAATGACCAGTTCTATAAAATTCTTAGAATGATCCATCACGGTGTGATCCCCCTGATGTAGATCCAAAAATTCCCATGTCTTGTAGGGGTCCATGTTTTCAGGGAAATACTTATCATTGAATTAATCCTTGAAATTATTCCAACCAATATTTTTATGCTTCATAGTATATAAAACAAATTACCGCAATATACAACTAGTCCCTTACAACATGAATGATGTGTATTTAACTATAACTACTTCTTAATAAACAAGAAATCCAAAAATCATCTCAATGATTTAAATACAATCCCCAAATTCCTAGGGTTCTAAGATTCATAGAAATTATGGGGCCTTGTTCTTGAAGAAATTTTAGAATTTTTCTTATTTCGAAATTGGTATATCATCCATAGCATGAATGGGACTAGATCATACACCCTTATCCCACTCACATAAAGCTAGAACCACAAAATCCACTAATGACCGATCTAATGTTGGGGGATAATTATTTCCAATCATTTCCCATTGTTACATAGGACTTATCCTAGGCTGAATAATTCTAAAACAATTAACAAAAAGAAAAGAGTCCATCAAAAAACCACACATATAAATTTATAGAAACCCAAAATCTAAATATTTAAATAAATTAATGTCATACTATAATAAAAGAAATAAATTAATTAAACTACTCCACCCAACCTTAGAATCAATAAACTTTATGATATATGTCCATCACACCTAGGGGAGGATTCAATCAAAATCCCAAACATTCCATGGTGACCTATGTCATATTATGTGGTGTGTTTTCAAGGGACCCCAAATGGAAATAAAACCCCAATCAGCAATAATACATATTTCTATATATGATTACATGTATAAGAAACATGACTCAATGAAAGGAAAACACCTCATTCGATACCATATTTTCATGAACCAGGTCGGGCTTTCATCTAACTCAACTCCCGACTCAACCCTTTCCAATGCCTAAATGGAATATCAAATCCCCATAGGCTGGAAACTAGTTACTAATAATCCATAAATACTTTTTGGAGTAATTAATACCTTGATAATCATACCTAAGCAAACAATAAGAATAATAAATCACATAATAACCACCATCCATATTATAAGAGATCAAAATATAACACTATAACATCGGTGAAATGTTTTTAAATATAAATCAAAAACAAAAATAACAAAAATTTAGAGGGGAGAAACTAGATTACAAGCCTGCATGATACATGAGTGTAAACATCTTCATTTTACTACAACAAAAACCTATAAGAAAAAGACACCGTTGAAACGTATAACCATTTTCTATAGCATGCTAAGCCATCACATTTCTTGGTTCAAACATAATAATGTCTACAAACACCCAAGTATATTTGTATGAGGTGAAAAAAATACCCAGTATGATATGACCAAAATAGATTCTATTTAACAACATTAGATTCCAACTTAACTTGATTGTTTTTATGAAATTGATGATCCAAGATATGTGAAACATGCATTGAACTTAAAAGGTAATATAAAGACGACAACAAAATGAATGATAATAATAGCACGAGAACTATTGGGAATCTATAAGTATCTAGGGAATGTGGGGTCCTAGGTCCTTCATACACTGAGTGATCACATCTCTATACAAAAATTTCCTTCTTGAGCCACAAATATCAATCACAAAAATGTTTAATTAGTGTTATTTGGTAATTATTGTTAGGGTGTCCATGTCCTTGACCCTACTGAAAATCCTAACACACAAGAACTGTTATTCCATCGTAGATACCTTGGATACCCTTGTATTCTATTTCAATACCTATATCAATGAAATTATACATATAGAACCACAATTCCTTTAATATATACAAACACGTGGAAACATGTTTTTTTATAGGAATAGATTATTATAAACTTAACTCACACTACAACCCTTGGATAATTTTTTTCGCACAAAGCACATAGTTTATAGATCTCATTAAAAATAAAATAAACAATAAATAATCATCAAATAATGTCATATCATGGAGCCTCCCACATCTTTCTTGGAAACATCACAAATCATGGTGGAAACTAAAAACCCACTATTAGGAGAAGCCTATAATTGTAAGAGAACAAAAAAACATCATGATTTAAACAAAATAACATATATATAACCCAACCAATATTAAAAAACATTATAGATTAAGTTATCTCAATAGGGAATAGAAATGATTCCAAGACAAGAGAATAAAATAGAAGAAAAGAATCTTACTTGAATGTTCCTTGAAGATATAATAACAAATCACTCAAAAAGATAGAGCCCAAGGGAGAATATTAAGGTAGGGTTTAACTCCTAGGGATAAAGTTTAAAATTGAGTAATAAAGGGTGATCTTTGGATTAAAATTTGGGATATAAAAATCTATAATTTCTGGAAAACGTTATATTTTGACTTTTCATACTGTTTTCGCAGACATTTTTTCAAACAATACACCAAAAGCGTGGAACCTATACCCATGAGGAATGTTTTTAGCATAGTTTTCATGGGGGGTACACACCCATATTCTTAGAAATAAGTTCTACATAGATATACTTTCCATGTTTTAATGTTAGCCCAGGAGGGGTTCATTTCCATTCACTAGTCTGTGTGACCTATAGAGTGCCACTATCCTATGAAAACAATTTTCACATGGATGGTGAAACGTTTCCTATAACCATTTTCCATCCATGAAACTATTTTGTTTGGATATAAACACCTGTTTTTTCAAAAAAAAAAATTGTAGTACCGTTTAATAAAGATAGAACATAATTAAAATTGAAAATCACTCTAAATAACCCAATATATATTATATTAAATGTTTATGAAACACATATTATTTCATGGGTTATGATGTGATGAATGTTTTAATATTTTATGGAACACATAAGTATTATTTTCATCTTAATATGTGAGACACTTATATCTCCCTCCAATGCATTGGTAAACGATTTTTTTCTCATGAGATAGATAGATTGAAAACATGAGTGAATATAGTCGAGTAAGAGAATTTTTCCATTATGATGGTGTGTCGAATGGCTTAATTACACTATGATATCCATTTATTGGATTATCTACTACTATGGAAATGATTTTCTATTAATATGAGTATGGATGAAATCTATATCTCGTGCTAATTTTTTGCTCATATAGATCATTTTCATTGTCTATCATATGATTCATGTATTTTGAAATACGAATATTTATTCATTGAGAAAATATAATGATAATTTATAGGTAGTTTATGGTTTTAAAATGTTATGAATGTGTTCTTATTACATTTTTTTCATTATATTCTTTTATATTTCCCTTTATACCCATACAAAAAATCTAAGATAAATCATTGTTTTTTCCTTTTACTAGTTTATAAAGAAATGATATATGTAGAGTATATCTATAATGAGTAATTAATGGGTAAATAGTTATGGTATACAATTAAGATTTTATATTAAATAAGAAATTGGTTTTCCTAGTATCCAAATGGATTAAAATTTAATAGTTTGTATGTTTGTGTAACTATAATGTAATGGATATTCAAAAAACGATATAATGCATATGAATGATAATACTGAGTCACTATAGTTGGTGTCTGAGGAAAGGGTTCAATATAAATTGTAAACTATGATGATAAAAAAATTATTGAGATCTATATTCATATTTCTATAAATAATTTTAGGTAGGTATCAACAGACATGACTACAGATGACATAATGATTTAAAAAATGTAATTGATTTTTTGAAAAGGATAGGGGATGTCGTTTCCATGAAATTACACCCATGTATAGATACTACATGTGGATGTTCATCTCGAATTGAGATTTACAATGGAAATAACTATAAAATGGGGAATTGATACAGACAAGATCATCACCTAGTGTAATACAATAGGGCTTTCTGCACACCTCGTTTAACTAACTTAGGGGATATGCTTTTTAAATTAGTAAACCTTTTACAAACCATCATTAAGGATTTAAATATTTGGTGATTATGAGAAACATAGAATAAACCAAAGGTGTCACATATAAAAAATAAGGTTTTATTTTTAGACATCCTACAAGATTGGTTTCATTAATTTGTGGAAGGATTCTATGAACATTGTTAAATACACTATCTTTATTAGTTTTTATCAGAGGTGGGAACCTAAAATAATCAGGTATACATTGAAAGTGAGGGAAATCTTAGTGATGAGTAGATATATGGGATGATTAATATAGTAAAGGATGATTTTATTATACCTATTCCATTATCATGAAATATAATTAACAATGTGCACCTTATCCAATACTAAGACTAACCTTTGAAGAGAAACATTGATTTCACAAATTGTTTGGGTAATGGAAACCATAGACATAAGGACCCGAACATAAAGAATTACATTATCGTTAATTAAATGATTAATTCACAATGAAGATATTTTTAGGATTAGAGTTTTAGAGAATCATTCCATAACTATTACTTCTCACAAGATTACAAAGTAGACACTTCTACTCAGTTTCCATTTTTTTTAAAATAAAAACTCTTAAAAAGAAACATTTCTAGTTTTATATTTTAGATAGAATGTCTTTCCTTGATCCCATCCTTGAACCAATTAATCTTTTATGTCCTATGGAAAACTTTTCAAAAACATTGGATGAGCATTGAAAGCTCAGTAAGGGATACTCAAATAAGGAAAACTGTTAGTTTTTCAAAACAACAAGTAAACCATGAATAACTTATCATTAGTAATACTTTGAACTTTTATGAAGTAGTAAACACTACTGGGAATGGGGTTTTTCCCCAGAAATATATTCTTATGGTTTTATAAACTGTGGGAATAGGTTGTTTTTATTTATCTTTACCCGTGGTTTTATTAAAACCGTTGGTATTAAAAGATCAACATGCCCGAAGTATCGGGCTCCTCCTCACTCGGCACTCCCCCCATTCAACCCTACCTCCCCGACCCTTACTCCCGACCCTGTCCTCCCCTCCCTGACCACCGCCTATTGACCCTCTCCTCCCCTCTCCGACTCCCCTCCCCAGCCTCCTCCTCCCGGCTCCGCATCCTGGCTTTGCGTCCCGTCTCCACCTCCCGGCTCCGTGTCCCGGCTCCACATCCCGACTCCACATCCCAACTCCCGACCTGGACCTCCTGGCCTTCGCCTCCAACTCGACATCTATTAAACAAGGTAATTTTACTTGTGATACTCCATTATTGTTATGGGAGGATATCGATGATTCTTGGTTGATTATAGGGGTTACCATGTGTAATGATTAACCTCAAGGATTTGAAGTTGTAGATACTGGTTGATTTAAGTGTCACATAGATATCTATATATTAGTTAAATTGGGAATTATTTATGATAGAGTTGGGGTTATCATAAATATAAACTTATATATATTATGTATTCTAACATTCCTCATGTCCGAATACATATCTTCATAAATTAATAACAAGAAAAATAAATATATTATAATTAATGATAAAAATTAAAATATATGAAAATGTATGTTAGTTATAGGATGGAGATACTAATGTGGTACTCTATATGTGTAATGTGAAGTTGTAAATGGTTCTTCATAAATAGGTAGGTGTGGAATAAGAAAATATTCTCTTATAAGATTTAATTTCATGGGCGATGGAAGATCAAAAAATGGGGTTATAGATAATGATAGATCAGAAATTTTTTGATCCATACATGATGTAGTAATATGTGTGAAATGACACAACAATTCATTCATCTTATGATATAAAATCCTAGATTGGATTCCTTATGTCCTAGAGAAATCAGTGGTGGCTCTATATAAACACCAACATCTAGGTATGGGGGAATTTATATCTCAATTTCCATCTTAGGATCCATAAAATCCTTGATTGGATTCCTTATATCCTCAAAAATGGGATCAAAAAGTTCCAACAACAGCCCCAAATCATTCCCATTCCATAGGTCCAGGGTATTTTTTTATCATTATCATCACCCCTAAAGCAATTAATCTTCTCTAGTTTTGAAGATAATTATCAATGGTCAACATCCCAATCATTCCTCCCACTATGAGATACACCTCTTTCATTTCGGGTCTGCTCGACAAGTATGATTGGAAATTCCCTTATGGTCACTATTCATAGACCAAGTAGTGAGAATTTACGATAAAGGAAGTTAAAAACCATAAGATTCATAAGACAAAATGGACTAATATGACCAGGGGTCAGATAAATGACCCTAATGCAACCCTCAAAGGAATAGTAAACAGTGGATAATTTTCCTTTTGCGTGGAGAGTGATGGGGTAAATCCCACTACTTAATACACATTAGTGAACATCATCATAAGTAATATAAAAATTGATGTCAACCAAGATTTAAAAATATAGGGGAATGATGTGGAAACTGTTCATTTAGGGGTAGGTGATGTGGATGAACAAACTAAGGCTACACATACACGTAATCAAAGAAATATGTAGAACATGGCACCTACAAATGAGGAATTTACCTCTCCTCGATGTAACTCTTCCTAGGATAAAAGGAAATGTGTGGATACATACCAATCACTACATAGGGGAATTGAAATTACCTCTATAGAAGAACTACCAGCACAATAAGAGAATGTGTTATAGAATCTCAGATATATCGATGAGGAACTATGAGGGACAATATTTCTGCTGGCTATCGTCTTCAAAATGAGACAGAACACTCTCATCACATACATCAGGAGAGGGACAATATGCATTAAACGGTGTAATTTTAATGTTAGGTTGGGTATAGATCCAAGAAATTGATTTACATAAATGAGGAAGTTTTGAATGATTACAACTTTCCTCTATTATGGTGAAAACATCTTCCCCATTGGATCGATCATTCAGTCTTAGCATAGATTGAGAATAAATGAGATATGAAGGTGGGGCCACCTCATCAATACATCCCTAATACCTGTAGTTAGAATGTGGCTGAGACAATAATACCTCAAGAACTCCTCAACAACACTGAATCATTGTATTCCAAAATGGAACCCATTGAAGGGAGGAACACCCCCATACAACCCAAAAATAAGTTATATCCCGAATGTGTGGATAAAAATTTTACCCTATCCAATTTTTACAATACTAAATTCTAAATCCTTCATTTTTTGGGAGATCCAAAATTACATCTCACACACTTCATATCCTAAAGAGAATTTATGATTATCCCCTAAGATCAGTAGGATGAAACAAAACTAAGATGTATTTGTATGTATTTTGGTAGGACCAACCTTATTTTAGTAAAACAACCTTTTGTTAAGATCCATTTTGGAATGAAAATTTATTCGTTATCAATTCCTAGATCATTTAAACTCCATGTTAATAAAAATAATGATTTTTGACCTCACATATTGCAAACAATGTGAAAGTGATAGAGTTTCTTACTTCATCGCTAGATCGAAAAGTTTAAAATATTCACTCAGAATACCTTTATCAAAAAAGAAATGGATGGAAATTTTTGATGGGAATATTTAGGATGAGCTACGAACACCTTTTATCTTGATGAATTATCTAGGCAGATTCTATGAGTTTTCAGAGACAACACAACACTTAGAAGATTCCATTTAAAAAACCTAGGACAAATCATGGCCGACACCCATGATATTGGGAAAAGGGACTAGTAAGGTAGATAATTCTTCTCTTACCCTACAAATAGTAGTAGTTCCAATTCAAGCACCTAGGAAGGCCCTAAATCACATGACACCTCCCATTGAGCGGCATTAACAACAAATTCTCCCTTGAATGGATGAAAAAAGTGATCTGGGTCACCCATGACTTGAGGAACGGATGGAAAAAGTGTCTTACTTATTAAATAAGAAGGTTTACAATTATTTCCTTACATACATAGAAAATAACATAATCGAGATACAAAAACCAAAGAAACCTAATGATGTCAACCTCACAGACCATCATGTCTACTATTCTTTTTATAGAAGATTGGTCCACACCGTTTAAGGCTGATTTGTCTTCAATGACATTCTGAAGAGCACCGTTGATTATAGATAGATGATATTAGAGAAGGCCCCAACAAAGGTGGAATATTTAAACTATACCGATACTAGAAGAAGAGGGTGAATATCAAGAACAACTGACTATGTGTGGAAAAAATGTTTGATAAATAGATGACTCGAAGGACACTTGACTGAGCTCATACCTCCTCCAATGGCCTGAAAGCCTTCAAAGTTTTATTAATATATGACTACATTTTAAGGGATGAATGGGAAAACCCAAAGACATCATGAACTGGGACAAATAATTCCCTAAGGGTCAAGGAAAATAAAACTAGATTGACAACATAATAACTGCCCCTCACAAACATTTGAATGTGATGAAGATCTCCACTATAGCAAAGTGATTCAACAAGAAAGTGTCATGTGTCAATGCACAGTCTTGATCTGATGGCTGACGCCATACCATCTCAAATGACCAAATCCAAAAAACTCTGCATAGATGAACTGAAAGATCTAAATCATATCTCGGGGTTGTTCCATGTGGTCATGACCTGTTGCAAACCATCTAATGAGAAACTAGGAAGACCAAGCTCATACCATCCTAAGAGAATAGATTTTCAAACCAATAATGATCACAACACATCGGGAGGAATAATTTAATATTCATTGTAACACACCAAGATTTTTTTCTATGTCTAAATTTTTTTCTCTTTAATATCTTACTTTTCACTAAACACCAAGCTGAAAAAAACTCCAAAATATTATTTTATTGTATTGACCTATTTTAAACAACATAAATAATGACAAATTAACATTCATTTGTATTTCAAAATAAATAATTCATTATTGTATTGAGTGGTACAATAACATTTTAGTTTAATGCATTTGTAAAATCATGCTTAATTAATTGTTTAAGCATGCTAGACTATATAAGACACATTATGATCATATATAGTGCTTTATCTGAAAATACAATTTATAATTTATTTTTAACATAATTATATGAGTACATACATAAATCTTAAACCAATCATGGAATGATTCATAATTAACATACTAAATTTTATGACCAGTAACACATGGAAATCATCTCCAAATCTTGATAATGTATGTTCCATAAATTATGAAAAACAATTAGTTAATTTTTTTTTAAAATTTAAAGTTTTTTACTACGTATAATCATAGAATTTCAATGTTATATTTAAAGGTAAATTGAACAACATGTAACGGTTTAGAGCATGAATGTTTAAGCCAAGCAACCAAACCATTTACATAGAATTTAATCAGTCATTGAGATTTAAATATAATTTATCATTTGTTTGTTGTTATTCTTATTATTGGTAGATATTATTTATTATCCTTGTAAAGGAAATAGATCTTGGATTTCGTATCCAGGTTTAGGATTTACAATGATATCCAATGCGATCCTTTCTAGATTTTCATGGAAAATAAATATGGAATGATGGTTTATCCTGATCATTCTTATTATTGCTACTTATTCAATCATGGACTCCTCTTGTCATTAAATATGTTTTTCTAGATACTAATATTAATTGATTAATTTAATAATAAAATTGATTGTAATGAATTTTTTAAATATGATTTGCATTTTTGATTGAATGATAATTTTTTTTCTTGTTATAGAATGGATAGAAGCTGGATGTATCGTACCGATCGGATTTCAACCGAGTATCAAAGTAATTTAGAGAATTTTTTAGATTTTTAATTTAGCAATGCGTCTGATGGGGGATGTATACAGTGTCCCTGCTATAGTTGTGTTGGGAGACCATGGTTAATACAAGAAGAAGTGAGTTACCATTTAACGAAATTTGTATTTCAAGATAACTATTATGTTTGGTTTCACCATGGAGACACGAGTCAATCTTCGACTGTTCATAAACGAAATGAACGAAGTGACATGAAGAATTTGATATTTGATAGGTTTCCATATGTGCATCATTACGAGAGAGATAACATGTCGGTGTAAGAAGAAAATGATATCAGTACACATGAGGAAAATGTTGAAGATGATGATGTTGAGAGAGTGAAAAATTTATTGGATGATGCCAGAACTCCAGTATATCAAGAATGTACTAAAATGTCCATGTTGGAATTTTTAATGCGGTTATATCATGGAAAAACCATGTATGGGATTTCTAATACTTCAATTTATTATATTCTTACATTTTTGAAGGACTTGCTTCCTGATGGAGCAGATATTCCCTCCAATCATTACATGACATGGAAGTTAATTAAGCAGATTGGATTTTCTACTAATAAAGTCCATGCTTGTTTGAAAGATTTCAGTTTATATTTGGAGGAAAAAGCTGACCGTAATGACTGTAACGAATGTGGTACATCTTGAAGGAGGACAAATGAAGATGGAACACCATCTCATGTGCCACATAAAGTCATGTGGCACTATCCATTGATTCCCTGACTTCAAAATCTATTCATGTCTCCAGAAATCTCAGTTAATATACGATGGCATGATGTTGAGAGAATTAAATGTAATGATGAGCTGGTCCATCCTGCATATAGATTATCATGGTGGACATTTGACGTACAACATCTTGATTTTAGAGATGAGGTGCGTAATGTCAGAATGGGCCTATCATGTGATGGTTTTAATCCATTTGGTCAGATTCTTACTGCTCATAGAACGTGGCTGGTTTTTATTCATTTCTATAATCTTCCTCCGTGGATGTGAATGAAAAAAACTTTCACTTTCTTGAGTATACTGAAATCAGGACCTTTGGATCCTAGTAATGATATAGATGTATACTTGTATCCTTTAATAAAAGAGTTGAAACAACTTTGGGATTTTGGTGTGCAGACATTTGATGCTTCTTTAAAAATTACGTTTTAGATGCGTGTTGCCCTTCTATGGGACATAAATGATATCCATACCTATGAACTGATGTCTGGTTAGAGCACGAAGGGAAAACTATCATGTCCCATTTGTATGAAGATTACACGATCGATAAGGCTTAAATATCGTCATAGTTTTAGTTTCATGGGGCATCACCGATTCTTTCCAATGGAACATCAATATAGGAAGAATCGTCAGAGGTTTAATAATAATATTGACACTAAAGAACCACCTCAACGTAGGTCAAGGTGTGTTGTGCTTGATGAATTGAATGATTTCAGCTATTCATTAGGGAAAAGTCAGTTGAAATCTCGAAAGAGGAAGAATGATGACACTGAATTCACTTACAATTGGAAAAAGAGAAGTATTTTTTTTGCCATATTGGTCTACTAATATGTTACTTCATTGTTTAGACTTAATGCATATTGAGAAAAATATATGTGAAATATTGCTTTCAATTTTTTTGAATATTAAGGAGAAGACCAAATATGACCTCCGATCTCGTCTGGATTTATTGGATTGGGGTATTTGAATAGAACTACATCCTATTTGTTTCGGTGAAAACAAATGGAATGTTCCCAATTCTTCTTATGTGATGACACCGGTAGAGAAAGATTGATTTCCAGCAATATTGGAGAATATCAAGGTTCTAGATGGCTATTCCAGCAACATATCTAAACGACTCAATAGAATACATTTGAAATTGAAATCCCTAAAAATGCATGATTATCACATCATGCTTCATGAATTGATTCCAATAGAAATTAGTCATTTTCTATCCAATAATGTAAGAGTAGAAGTGATTCGGTTGTGTCATTTTTTTAGAGACCTTTGTGCTAAAAGGTTATCCAAATAATTGTTGATAAAAATGCAGCAAGAGGATCCGTTAATTCTGTGTGAGTTGGAAAAAAATATTCATCCATCCTTTTTCACTTGCATGTTTCATTTAACAGTTCATCTTCCAACTGAGACACTTCTTGGGGGACCAGTCGCTTTTCGGTGGATGTATCCCACTGAATGAAATATGTGCTCCTTGAAATCATATGTCCAAAAAAAGAATTTTCTTGAAGGATACATTGTGAGGAGTTATCTGGCCCAAGAATGTGTAGATTTTTGATAAATGTATTTTTCTTATGTGAGAACAAGACATAATCGACCAATGAGAAATGAAGATGAGCAGTATGAGGAAATTCAGCCCTCGTTTCCATCTCTTCCCCAAACAGGAGGAATTGTCGGGTCATATACATTGGTTACATTGAGCTTTGAAGCGTGGAATATGGCACATCGAACTGTCTTATTTAATTGTGGTTTGTTCGAGGCCTATATCAAGTACGTAATTTGAATATATATATATGTTATCTCATACAATATCATATCACATATACCTTATACTTTTATTTTCATTTTATGTAGAGAACATAAACAAATTATAAGTAGAGTTCATCAGTCGTTGCCGTTGAGAAGGAGAGAGGCTATGCATAGCCAAGAGTTCCCAGCTTGGTTGAAATCAAAGGTATGACCATTATATTATATAAATTAAAATATAGATATATATTTAATTATATTACTCATATGTATTTCAGGTATTGAGTTTACCTGTCTACTTCATTTCTCATGAATTAAGATCGTTGGATTATGGTCTGAATTCATTGGTTCATGTTTGCAAATCATTAATAATCAATGGATCTAAATTTGTTACAACTGATAAAGCGGTGAAAATGAGAACACATCATGATGACGTTATGTTAACTACTAGAACAGATTGTTATGCCATTGCATCAGATAGTCGACCTCGATATGAAGATGTGTATTATTATGGACTGGTTGAGAAAATATTGTTATTGGATTACTACTCTCAAGGTCAAGTCACTATGATGAAATGTAAATGGTTTTATTCAATGACGCTACATGGTACATTTATTGATGATTGCAGAGTTAGATTTATTGACATGAGTCGATTCCTGCATACCGATGAACCATACATTTTGGCATCAATGGAAAAACAAGTGTTTTATGTGAAAGATCATCTGAAACCTGATTACGGTGTCATTAATGAAGTAATCCCAAGACATATTTTTCATGATGCTGGGGATGAAATTTTCACCATTGACACCCCATCTATGTTAGCAAAAATATTGTATTTGATGACACAAATTGTCCCACTGTGAGAGATGACGTGGATCCTGAGGTAGTGGAGGTTAATTTATAAAAGCAACCATATATTTTCCGAGTTGATTTAGTTTACATTGATGTGAGTTTCTCAGGTTGGTACGAATGTAATTACTATAGTTTAGTTTTAGTTTGGAATGATATGTCTGTTTTAGTATTGTTTGGTTTCATTTCATTTAATTATATTTATTTCAATTCGGAAAACTGGGATTAAAATGTGGTTTTAAAAATTGTATAACTTGGATGTAAATTATCATTACTGAAATATGTTATGGCATTTTTTTTCTTCATTGGCTTCTAATTTGTATGTATGATTTGTAAAAAATTTTGCTAAAAAATATTTATTTCATTCTTATACAGATTATGAAGAAAACTAAAGAAGCTCGCAAGAAAATATTATTTGGTGTTGATCCTGTTAGACGCAAGCGTGAGTTGTCTTCAGTGAGTATAATAATTTTAATATTTATCCTCCGCATTACATATAATATGGTGTTCATATTTTTGATCAAATTTATTTTAGGGATATATAACTTCAAATATTTCTCTTCCTAGTATGGGACTGAGCAGGGATCCTCCTAGACCTAGGAGGAGCTCCCGTCTTACCACTCCCCACACTGACCCATCAGTGGAAATCCCATCTACCACACATGTCTGCCCTCTACTTGAGTCCCATGGGATGTTCCCATACATGTTGTCGTCATCATCCCATTTACCCTCTTTTTCCCATTCCATGTCCACGCTGACTCGACCGATGTTCTCACCTCCACAATTTCCATATCCATTCATGTATCCCCAGACCTACTACGCATATACTGACATGTCTATGCCACCTCGTTTTCCTACCATCCATGATACACATATTGAGTCTATTCCTTCAGTTTCCACTCCTGTTCATGAAGACCAGCCGGAGCATGCTGTGGAACAGATACTTCCTTCAGAGGATGCTGATCCAATACAGTCTACGGATGCCTCATAGCCTATCCAAGAGCCTGCATCATGTTTTTTATTATAAATGTTTCAAATTATAGCATTTCACTTTTTTCTTATTGTATTGTCACTTAACTCTTCTCTTTTAACCTCTTATGTTATTTAGTGGGATCTTCTAGTAGGCGACGTGGGTGCACTCAAATGCGGGATACATGGAATCAAAAAACTCAGATTATGGTGGATTACAATCATCAAAATCAAATGGTAGGTAAAAATGATAAGGAGTGTAAATGTTTCACTGCTACTTTAGCCAATTATCATGATATCGTTCCGGTGGAACCGGTCTCATGGAGACATATTAGTGCTAACATCAAGGATAAGGCATGGGCGCAGATATGGGTACATATATTTTATAAATTTATATTTATATTAGTAATGTATTTATATGACTTAGAATTTTCGTTGCAGAGTCGATTTAACTTTCCTAACAGTGAAGCTTCCAATGCTGCTAGGTTGAGTGATCTTGGAGAGTATTGGCAGTCATACAAGTATGAGTTACATATTGGTTGGAGGAGCAGAGTGGGTACCGAGTTAGAGGTTGTACCCACAAACCCTGACTGTCCGAAAAGTCAATATCAAAAAATGATCTCACATTGGAAGACTGAACAGTATAAGGTACTACCCATCTTTAATGGTTTTTATATAAAATTTTATTCATATTACTTGTATTGTTTTTTTTCTTAGGATGTGTCAGCGAAAAACAAAAAAACAAAGATGAAATGATATATCTACACACATTGGGGCGCACTACAATGCCCGATCATAAGAAGAGGCTGGAACGTTCAATCCAATTTTTTTTCACTTGTCATATATGGTTGTAATCCAAATTTGTGCATTTCTCATATGAAGCAAGATGAATGGGGAATTGAAGGTCCTGTACCTCGTGCCAAATTTTTCTACTTCAGTAGGAAAAGAAAAGATGGAACTGCAGTTAATTCAAAAACACAAGAAATAAATGTATGTTTTTTATATATATTTCAAAAATTTATACGAAATTCATAATTTAATATGTGTATAATTTCAACAGTCATCCTTGGAGGCCATGGATGAGGAAGCTGACAACTTAGGGCCAAATGATCATTTGAGTCAGGTGTTAGGTGTGGAGCATCCAGGAAGAGTCCATTGTAGACCAGGAAAAAACATTGTCCCCTCTAGGTATTGGTCATCATCGGACTCCTCTAATGCCTCTAAGGCCTCTGAGATGGAAAGTACGCGTCCTGAAGTAGCTGCGACAAAGAAAATAGTATTAGAGGAGCGTGAAAAAAGTAAGCTAATGAATGAACATTTCATGAAAGCTATGTCAATATTGAGTCATTCACTACCACCAGAGGTTGCTGCCACTTTTGATTCATGTATAGCATAAATGCGCTCTTTACATAATGCCTCGAGTGATTCCCATGAGGGTCCTAGTGGCGATGACGGTGGTGGTGATAGAGCCGACGCGGATGTTGTTGATGTTGTTGCTGGTGATGAGACTGCTGCTGCTGATGATGATGATGGTGACGTTGCTGCTGGTGATGATGATGCTGATGATGTTGCTACTCATGATGATGATGCTGGAAATGTGGATGGCGATGATGCTGATGGGGGGATAAGAATCCACTCCATTTTTGACTTAGTAGAGAGTCTTTTGTTGGAGTTTTAATTTTTTTTTTGTATTAGTGGACTGCTTGTATGTGAATTTCTTTATGGAAGGAAATGCAATTTGGATTATGTTTTCATCGGGGGTGTTATTTGAAAATTCTTTAGGTAATATTTACATGCCATTTTTTTGATGGTTTGGTGTGTTAATTATTATCTCTCCATCGAATCTTGGCCTTAGTAGTGGAGGGGAGGCTTGGGATGGGGGCTGCAGTGGAGGGTTGGGGGGACTGGGAGGGGAAGGTTGGGAGGGGGGTGCAGTGGAGGGCTGGGAGGGGAGGGGGCTGCATTCACATAATCTCTTTTTCATATACTCGACATGTAGAGGATGTTCTTCAGCCGTGTATGACCGTGTCCTCTACTTTGAAGAAGAAGAGCTCATCTATTGAAGGCGTTGAGAAGGTTTAGTTGCTTCTGATCTTTTTCTTTAAACATAAAGGAGCTGATTGGTATGTGATCTGACAGTTATATACATATTCGGAGCTGACTAACTCATTTAGATGTTTAATATGCTGTTTGTGGTTTTTATCTTTCCTTTATCTAATTTTTTAATGTGGTTTTGTGTGTTTTAGGAAGACTCCAAACACAATCGAAAAAGCATGTTTATTGGGGATGACGGGGGAGGGGCTGGGCAGGTGGAGAGGGGAAGGGGATGGGTAGTGTGGAGGGAGGGGGATGGGCTAGGTAGGGTGAGGGGCCGGGCAGGGGGGCTGGGCAGTGGGGAGGGGTTGGGCAGTGGGGAGGGAGGGGGAGGGGCTGGGCAGGGGGGGCTGGGCAGTGGGGATGGAGGGGGAGGGGCTGGGCAGCGGGGGCTAGGCAGTGGGGATGGAGGGGGAGGGGCTGGGCAGGTGGGGAGGGGGAGGGGCTGGGTAGTGGGGAGGGAGGGGGAGGGGCTGGGCAGGGGGGGCTGGGCAGTGGGGAAAGAGGGGGAGGGGGAGGTGGGGAGGGGGAGGGGCTGTGGGAGGAGCTGGACACAGTGTCGACTTATCCATCGTCGCTAAAGGTATGGTTTTACCACATCATTTTTTACATCATGACAAGTTTTCTTTTTTACTAAATTGCATCCTCAAATATCCAATTTAACCCCAGACTCATATTTTCATAATATGATGCAGTAGGACTTCATGTGCTCCCAGAAATGAATTTTCAGCTGATATAGTTGATTACCATGGCGCATTAAAGGATCGACCACTCCCAGGACATCACCTTTTTTCAGTTCCTTCTGAACAATCATCAATGGGGCACTATCTTCCAGTTTAAGGAAAACACTTCTGGTTGCTATCAATAAACCTGACATTTCTGACTATTCATTTCAGCACAAATGCTATATTTCCTCTCTGTTTTTTTTCCATAATTGGTATGTGGGATGCAGAGTGAATCAATATTCTTGACGCTGAAAGTGTTCTTGAAGGGTGCGCTGGAAACACAAAGCAAGTGCATGGGTGAGGTGGATGTTATCAAAACCTCCCAGAGCAGCCACTTCAATAGAATCCTGACCGATGTGTTTCTCACCCCTCAAGAGGTATGTTCTCGTAATATCGTTGAAATAATCTCCTAGACAATTTTCAGTATTTCCCTTCGCATAATACCTTTTCATACGTTATTACGCACTTCATCTTTTAAGATGAATATTGATTTTTTTTATTTATATATTTTAGGTGACTCACTCTACACGTGAAGATATCAAGGGAATCCTGCACTAATAAGTTCCAGATCTCTACAACAGTTATGTTTTCATAAAATTGTAGAATTAACCTCCCTACCAAGAATCATTTTTCTTTTTTCATTTACACACTATATGAATGCAGGTTATTGGTCGTAAAATAATGGAGTTAACCTCCCTTTCATCCAACATATTAATGAAGGTGATATGTTTTCACTATTGACTCCACTGTATATTGTTTTTTGTTGGTCATGTCTAAGATTTGCTTGACATACTTTGATTGTTTTCATCCTAGCATAGCGATGAACCGAAATATTGGTGAATGTGCATGGTCTGATGGAATGAATGCCTTCGATTTACAAGCATGGATAAGAAACTTAAAAGATTTGTATCATTTATGTCATAGTGAGGATTGATGAAGGTATTTTTTTCTCAACTAACTCTTCAACAGGATAGGATGTATGGAAGTTTATATCTTTTACAAATCAAACAGTAAATGATACAGTGATAATCACATTCTTCATGAGTTTGACTGGTATTTCTTGTGTTATAATCTTTTTTGTATTACAGTGAGTTTTATTACCTTAAACAAACATACCTTAAGGGAAAATATTTAGTTGGACATCAGATTTTAGATTTTTTGTTATAATCTGTTCTGTAATATAGTGAGTTTTAGTAACTTATCAAAATTTTAGGATGTTTTCTAACAGTTGCAGTACCTTACCTGGTTGGGTCTACATCCAAATAAAACATGTCAATGCATATACATATTTCATGCATAGAGATTCAGGGGGAGGGTTGGGCAGTGGGGAGGGAGGGGGAGGGGCTGGGAAGGGGGGAGGGGGAGGGGGGCTGGGTAGGGAAAGGGTTGGGCAGGGGGAGGGGGAGGGGAGGGGGAGGGGGGCTGGGCAGGGGGAGGGTTGTGTAGGGGGGAGGGATGGGTCGTGGGGAGGGAGGGGGAGGGGCTGGGTAGGGGGACTGGGAGGGCTGGGCAGGTGGAGGGCTGGGCAGGGGGGAGGGGGAGGGCTGTGCAGGGGGAGGGATGGGAAGGGGGAGGGCGAGGGCTAGGCAGCGGGACGGCTGGGCAGTGTGGAGGGAGGGGAGGGGCTGGGTAGGGGGGAGGGGGAGGGCTGGGCAGGGGGAGGGTGAGGGCTGGGCAGTGGGGTGGGATGGGGAGGGGATGGGCAGTGGGGAGGGATAAGGAGGGGCTGGGCAGTGGGGAGGGATGGGGAGGGCTAGGCAGGGTGAGGGCTGGGCAGGGGGGAGGGTGAGGGCTGGGCAGTGGGGAGGTATGGGGAGGGGCTGGGCAGGGGGGAGGGGGAGGATCATGTATTTAACCATCAAAAAATTTAAATTAGAGCACTATCTTTGAAATGGGTCGGGTTCCTCTTGGAAGCTCCTGGTTCACTAGGCCTGGTGATAGAAGAAAAGGGTCTCATCCCAGTCACTCTAGAATGAATATGTTAAAACACTAAATAAAGCGCATGATGATTCTATGGAACTTCCAGAACAATGCCTTCATTTTCATGTACATTTTTGTGTACCCATATGAGACCAATGATTTTGAAACTGGAAGTGATTTACAAGTATTTATTAAAGGATAAAATTGTATTTCTATAATTGAAATGGGTGAAGTTACATGACTTGCCGACCGATGTCTTTACTTTCAATTTACTATCATGTTTAGAATTTACTAATATACCTGATCCTTAACTATACTACTAAGGTGTAGAACAAAGAGAGTCCAAGGTCGATCCCACAAGGAAGACGAGTGATCTGCAAGAGCCTGACATTACATAATTATTAACCTGGTGATTTGTAAGCAAAAATCAGTTCAAACAGAATTTTAAAACAAGAATTTAAATGATATTTAAAGACAATTAATAAACATATAAGCGAGATATCAATTTGAAAGGATGTTTAAAAAGAGATGTCCACCTATTTCATTCATGAACAAGTCTAATAAATAGGCTGCAAGATCGTTCTAAAATAATGAACTTCTTTATGGTCAAGTCCATTGATTCTGCCTAGGTTAATCTAGTTCTCTTGGCCGGAGAAATATACTAACATAAATGCATTAATATGTTGTTAATAATTTCATTATTAATTGTTAACCATAAGTGATGGTTATTTATTTTAGCTTTTGAATTCAACTCATGTCTACACATTCTTTCTTATCTATTTTAATGTTTTCATGTTTTCATGTTTTCTAGGTTGACATGGAAGCCCTGTTACATATGGGTGATGGGGATCTTAAGGATTTGGGAATTACAATGGTAAATGACTTATTATTCCTTCATGTGCTTTGATCATCGGTTATTAATGTTCATTGTAGGAGGCCAATACTGTTTGATTGGGGCATCAGATTTCTGTATTAGATTTTTTAAAATTATTTCTTGTTTGCCTCAATTGGAGGTGACAATTTTTAACTTGACATGGTATCTGGACATGACATGAGTAAAACAGGTTTGGGTTAGACATAAAGTGGTTCACATTGTGATAGATTTGAGGAATCTTACACAAATAACTCAACATGAGATAACATTTTATTATAATTAGAACAATATATGTTTTCAGAGGATTGATACGAGCAACATATGAAAGTGAATCATTTGGCACTAGCATTACTTACACTTTTTCTCTTGCCATCTCTTATTAGAGCTTCTCTAAGTCGAATTTTTCACATGAATTCTGTTGTAAGTTCTTTTGTCTGAACAACTCATTTTCGTTTACATATTACTTCTTAAATTGAAAGTGCAAATCTTTATGAGCATTTCTAGTCCCAATGCATTGCTCGTTTACTCATTACATCTACAAGATTTATTAGCTGATTTTTGACCATGTTTCATTTCATTACTGCATTATTTGCACCACAATTATGGGTTTGAGATAATTTTTTCTCTTCCTTTCAATAGATACATCATGTTTTATTTGTCATCTCTGAAGATATGAATGTTATTTCTGGTGGAAGGAAGTTCACCAGTTTAGTGGGATACTCCACCAGCAAGCTTGCACAGGTGCACATTTAGCAGTACGGTGTTTGCTAAGAATGTGAGTCTTCCTCTATTTTTAGGAAAGATACTTTGATGAGGTCCTCTAATTTCCATTGTATTTTCATGTTGGGATTGATATACCAGAGTAGGTATTTTCATATTATTGTTGATTTCTGATATATTTGATTTACAGGATTGATATGTCTGTAGGTGCATAACAGTAGGGAGGTAGAGTTGCAGCTGCTGGGGGAACAAGTCTATACCCATGGTTTTCCAAACCATGGGTACATTCTGGGAGTTTAATTCAGTATACCCATGGTTTGCGAACCATGGGTACATATGGCGAGATTTAAATCACTATACCCACGGTTTGAAAACCGTTGGTATATATGGGGAGATTTAAATCACTATACCCACGGTTTTCAAACCGTGGGTATAGATGTCTATTCCTACGGTTTGTTAAACCGTGGGAAATGTGATTTTTTCTTCATCTATACCCAAGGTTCTATGCAAACTTTGGTTATATCCCTATTTCGATGGCACTGCAGCCGGCGGTTCTTGAAGCAGTGGGTATAGGTGCTATTTCCAGTGGTGAAATACTCTTCACTAAATAAAAGATCATTACTTACCCATTCGTAACTAAAATATTACCATAAAACCCATATAAAGAACACATAACATATAAAGGTAACATGGGACATAAACATACTTAAATGGAATAACCATATGGTCAACTTCCACACATATCACTAAATGGAATAGCCATACGGCAGACTTCCGTACCCAATACATTGGAGGTTAAAACGGAACCACCTGTCCTGGTATTCACGACACCACCCGTCATTTGGTTTATCACATAACCAGCCGTCAAATGTCGAAGTACCATTAAAAAATCAGAGCACATAAAATATTTAAAATATTAACATTTAACAATTTACATTTCATTTGAAATCACAATATATCATTTCAAGATATCGACAAAATCAATGATTTACCAAACTATTTTCAAAACCATTTAATAAAGTGATTTTTGAATCAAAGTGTCCCATACCACTTTGAAGCTTATAAAGGAATAAAATTTAATAAAAACATTATAATATTATGATAATAAAGGTATTCATGATATAATATTTCAAAGGAAAGTATATACACCATATCAATGTGAATTCGCACATAATAATAATGAAGTCTCAATGGAATGTAAAATTGAGAAGAAATCCCTAATAAAGACAGTATCCTTTGATTAAGGATATATCAATTACATAATTATGTGTGACAAAATATTACACAAAATATAAGTGGATATTACGTGTAAAAAAATCAGAGTTCATTCACACATATTCATAGAATGACATGTTCATGGAGTACATGTTTATCCCAAATAATTTAAATTGGATTAAGAAGTTCCCTTACAAAAATTCGACAGCCTAACAACGTGACATTAAAATTCATAAAATCAGTTGATGAGAGATAAAATGGTTTCTCGTCACTTGAACATAAAATTTAAATCAATAAGGATAAATAAAAAATATCCCAAAATAATAACATGTAAATAAAAAGACATAACAATATGAAGTCTTTTAAAAAGGGGTGGGTGAAAGGTTCCCTTACTGATTTGGGTAACTTTCGAAACGTACACCCCCTGAAAGAAGGATTAGAAAATGATGATGTGAATACCCATAAATTAAATTATATTAAACAAAGAATACAATCACGTGTAGTACATAAACCACACAAAAGTAAATAGTGGCAAATGTATCATGAATCTCACGGGAATAAATGTGAGATGAAAAACCCCTTACCACGTTGTAATCAATCGAGTCATATGACCAAAAGATATTAAACACCAAATGAATTATAGAATACCATGAATTTAAATAGAATCATGATAATATATATAAATTGGAACTACACAATATAACACATGCAATAAATAAGTGGCGAACAATAGAAATCTTATAGAATTAAATGTGAGATACGAAATCCTTTACGAAAATTCGGTAGCCTAACGACGCCACTAAAAACTTCCATAAATGGATTTATGAGATCAAATAGTGTCTTTAATCATATGAAAATAAAATGTACACTATTATCAAAATAAAATAACTTCCCCCAACATAAGATAAAAGTGCTTAAAATAAGTGACATAAAAGAGATTAAATAAAAAGAAAGAGAGTGGTATGATCCCTTACCTCAGGTCCGACTTGTCTTGTTTGTTTCTCTATATTCCAAAAGAATAAACATTTGTCAATTTATAATTTATTATGGATCTTCTTTAAATTTTATTATTCAATTCATATCACATATTATAAATTTATAATAATTAGTTAATTATTTGAGTTCATATCAGACGTTTTTGTCGATGTTTGGTACATGAGTCAAAAATGAACTTGTTTGAAAATAATTGTCCATCTAGTTATAATTACATCATCTCCAGAATAGTATTAATGATTTAAATATCATATATATCCATTTTATATTCATTTTTTACTATTCTATAGCATTTGGAGAAAAAAATGAAATTCACCGTTCATGGGGACGGTAGGTCGTACATACGCATGAATGCTACATTCATTTTGTTGTCCTATTAATGGAATTAAAACTAAATGAGATATATATATATTGTGATTCCAGAAGGATATTAATAATTTGGATGTGAAATATATCATATGTGTCAATTATATTTATGTCCTTGTAAAAGTACATAACATCTGGAGATAAGAAATGAAATGCACCGTTCATGGAGATGGTTATCCGTACGTACGCATGAACGCTACTTTCATTTATATTTCATACTTTAATGGAATTGAAACATAATTATAAAAATTTATATTATAATTACATTATAATATAATTTATATGATAATTAACCCCATCTTTTATACATCCCACATATGGCACTAACGATTCAAATCACATGGAGGGGGCGGTAGTCCGCATTTCTTAAAATTAAATTATCGCATTTACCCATTATGGAAACCATAAAGGGATGGCATAAATGAAAAATAAATAAGAATAAGGAAAACATAAACATAATATATATCATATATAATTATAGTGACATCTTAATGGCCACCTTGAGAGGTGTTAAAAGATTATTGAACAATTATCATTTCGTGAGGCATTAATTCGCCATCCACGGAAACATTATCTTCATTAACCATTAAACGGACTTGTGTGTAATTTTATCTAGAATAATTCTTATAAAAACATCCTAGTATATTTAATATAATTTTTTTGTTACAAAATAAAATAATAAAAAGTTTTTAGGGGGTTGGAGATGCAAAATAAATCAAAAGAACATATGAGAAGACATTACCTTTAAATCCGGTAACTCCCATTGGTTTGAACCAAAAGGGTTTCGTGAAGAGATTTCAGCATAAGGTAAGGTATCAAGGATGAAGAGAGGGGTTTTTAGAGATAATATGAGTAGGTCATGGATGATCCAATTGCATGAGAGGTGTGGGTAAGGGAGTAGAGGTGGGGGACTTTATAAGAGGGAGGAGGGGAACTCTTGGAAGGTCATGAAATGTTACTTTATTATGAAATGATTTTAGGATTTTAAATGTCCCAAAATGATATATTTCAAGGTTAAGGTGATAAGCGTTCTAAATCCACCCATAAAATACTTTTTTACAAGTTTATGTCTTAGAGTCTACCTTAATTTTCATTTTATTTAAATCGTTCATTAATGAGGTAATCACTGCATCATCATGGTGTCATAAATAAATTTATTTATTTATTGTCTAAAAATTATAAAAAAAATACCATGATTTGGGAAATATTTTTATCTTTCTAATGAATAATTATAGTCAAAAATAAAACTTATATAACCTCATGTAATAATTGTTTTAGTAAAATAATACATGTTTGTGAAATTTTTATTTTAACTTTAAATAAAAAGTTATTAATGTCATTTTCATACCCAAGTGGCTCTATGGGGTCCCCAAGTTGACCCATGGATTTTCATGGTCGGACATGACTCATCCAATAAGGGTATAAAATGTTTTACGGTAATTTCATATTATTAAAACATTATTTTTACCTTAAATTACACTTATTACCTCTAATCGCGATTAATAAAACTCAAAAGTTACTATTCACCAAAAATTATTTTCATCCCATTGAAACAAATTTTACATAATAATGACAACCATGTATGTTTTATTTTTTAAATTGAAATCATAGAAGTGGTATAATTTAATTTAAAATAAAAATCTGTTTTTTAACTACCACTTAGTGGTTTCACTATTCATAAAAAATTGATGATTTTCCGAAAAAAATTCAAAAATTCATCCTAAGATATATTTGATATTCAGAATTCAAAAATGATGTCAATTTAATAAAATTCGTTACATAGAAGTTTCATTAGTTAATTTTATAATTAATTCCCATTGTCAAAAAAAATATGGTGTTTTTAAGAAACAATATCTATCAAAAGATTGACACTTATTTATTACCAAATTCAAAGTGAAATTAATTTCAGTGATCACCATTGGATTAAATGGTAAAAATTTATTTTAATTACACATTAAAACCAATTAATAAGGTAATATTACCATATAAATAAATTAGACTAAAATAGGTTTTTGAATTAAAATACGACATCTTCTTTATTCATTAAAAAAATGAACTTTATCGGAAAAATACCAAAAACATACACAAAGTAAATTTTGATGCCCCGATACTTAATAAGAATTTTATTTGGTCTAATATAAAGTATAAGAGTGACCAAAACTATATTTAAACAGGTTTCACCATCAAAAGGAGGTTAATCGACTTCTTAAAGAACATTAGATGATTTATACTTAAAACCGAATTATTTTTTTATTTTAGGCCTGTAAATTTTATTGGATAAATGTAAAAGTATTTAACAAACATATATAATAATTTTTTAGTTATTTATGGTCATTCCCACCATTACAACTTCTAAGCGTTAACTACCATTTAATATAATATTATTTTATTATTATTGTGCAACGTATGATTTCAAAGAAACTCGTTGTTGTGGATTGGGTATGCCATCAAGCATAGCATTCCCTTTAAGGTAATATTAAAATTTTATTCACAAATATTGATAATATGAAAATGTTATATTCTTTATTTACTCGGTATGTCACATCCTTCCCCCTTTTGAGAATTGTGTCCTCACAATTTTAAAATTGGGCTTGAAAACTTCATTGAAAGACACACATCAGAAAAGGAGTAAATTAAACTATCACTTTAAATGAAATAAAGAAAAGTACAAAGATCACCCAAGAAAATAGATACTATGATTCTATGAAAACATGGATATGGAGGAGAAAATAAACCATCATGTTCTGATGGAGTGTTATGGGAAAATATGTCTAGGATAAATTTAACGACAAGAAAATCACAAACTTGTGATGGGTTAAACGATATTTTATTCCCTAGTAAGAAAAGTTAACAGGCAACATATTTGTTTAATGTTACATTTCATTGAGTAATTTATTTATGGGCTTAACTAAAACATAAGGAAACATACTTACTTGTTGTGTAGACTATCATCCCATACTAGATTTCTTACACAAACTCATGTTTTCTCGAAAAAGAGAGTATTTAGGATGAATTGTTCACATTACGAGTGCTACAATCATCTTCTAGAGAATCACCTGATACATAAAAGATGAACTATATATTTCCCATGTCTTTATACCTTAACCAAAACCAAAATTGTTAATACGAGATTAGATAATCCACAAAATGGAAAATCATTTACAAAAAGAAAAACTACTCTTAATCTCCAAAATTTGTCAATAAAACCCAAAGTTCATCAAAAACCATTCAATAAGTATCTATGCATAAAATTATTCAGAGTAATCCAAACATAGATTTAAACCCAAATATTTGATGGATTTAATCACATAGTCTATCAAGCTAAATCGTAACATTTATCTCCAAATTTCATCAGTTACTCTTAAAGTATCAAAGGAAAATGTAATTAACCTAATCACATATCATCCATGAAAAGTTAATCATATCCATATATAATCAAAAATCAACTTATTCCTGATTCATAAGATCATCTAACTAAAAAAGAATTAATCATACTAACCCAGGACATCACGTAGTCCAGTGGTAGGTGATAAATCACAGTCGTACTTTGGTTGTGCGTTCGATTCCCGCAGCTTCGTCTGACGCAACGGGTTGTCAAATGGTCTGTGTGTTGTCATTTAAAAAAAAACTATATAATTCATAAAACATTCCCCAAAAAGAGATAAAGTCTTCAAAAATAACAATAACATACTTTAACCTCAAGTTTATCTCATGCCTTTGATTTTCAATCATAACATATAGTAACCCATAATTACCTCAAACGTAAGGATCATATAAACCCTAATGGTTACCTTTATAATTATTACCTGAAATTCCTCACCGAGTTGGATATCTTGTACATGATGCATTAGATAACTCAACAAGGTTCAAGTGGTTAATCTTTACTCCTGATATTTGGTTGAGAAAAAACCACAAGAGTTCTCTTTGCAGCTCCCGTATCATTCAGTTGTTCTTTCAGAAAACTGTCACTGTTTTCTTCACATCCACTATTACTTTGGTGCCTGCTAAATCCAACCATTTACAAAAACAAAAAATTTAATTTTGAGTATGTCACTTGAATCATCATAAAATATCTTATGGGGAGGGTAAATTCTAAGATAGAATTATTCCTGTTATCTTAAACTCATTCACTTTATCTAAAACTATGAATCTTTCTGAAATCCTATCCATTATGCTAATGTCACTTATGCCTAAAGAATACCGTTACCTCTAAATATATATAAACTAACCTCTCACAACAACTATAAAGAACTGACCTTAAAACATTACATAATCTTTAATTAAATGAATAATTCATATTAAGGATCTTTTTAGGATTAGAGTTTTTGAGAATTAGCCCATAACTATTACATCTCATAAGATTACAAAGTAGACACATCTAATTAGTTTCCTTTTTTTTCATAAAATAAAAACTCTTAAAAAGAAACATGTCTAGTTCCATGTTTTTTATAGCATGTCTCTCCTTGATCCCATCCTTGACCTTATTCATCTTTAAGTCATGTGGAAAACATTTCAAAAACATTGGATGAGCATAAAATGCTCAGTAAGGGATACACAAAGAAGGAAAACAATTAGTTTTTCAAATCAACATGTAAACCATGAATAACTTATCATTAGTATTACTTTTCACCTTTATGAAGTAGTAAATACTCTTCACTGAATAAAATATCATTACTTACCCTATTGTAACCAAAAGATAACCATAAAACCCATATAAAGAACACATAACAAAATAAATGTAACATGGGACATAAACATACTTAAATGGAATAACCATACGATAAAAATCCACATATATCACTAAATGGAATAGCTATATGGCTGAATTCCATACCCAATGCATTAGAGGTTATAACATAACAACTCGTCCTGGTATTCAAGGCACCACCCGTCATTTGGTTTATCAGGTAACCAACCGTCAAATTTCCAAGTACCATTAAAAAATCATAGCACATAAAATATTGAAAATATAAACATTTCAATATTAAAATTTCTTTTGAAATCACAATATATCATTTCAAGATATCGACAAAATCAATGATAAATAAAAATATTTCCAAAACCATTTAATAACGTGATTTTTGAATCAAAGTGTCTCATACCACATTGAGTCTAAGAAACGAATAACATTTAAAAACAACTTTATAATATCATGAGAATAAAGTTATTCATGATATAATATTCCAAAGGATAGTATATACACCATATCAATGTGAATTTGCAGATAACAACAATGAAGTCTTAATGGAATGTAAAATTGAGACGAAATCCCTTATAAATAAGGTATCATTTGATTAGGATAAATCAATTACATATTTATGTGTGACAAAAGAATAAACCAAATATAAGTGGATATAAAGTGTAAAACCATCAGAGGTAATTCACACATATTCATAGAATGACATATTCAATGAGTACATGTTTAACCCAAATAATTGAAATTAGGTTACGAAGTTCCTTTACAAAAATTCAAGAGCCTAACGTCATGACATTAAAATTCAGAAAATGATTTGATGAGAGAGAAAATGGTATCTCATCACTTGAACATAAAATTTACATCAATAAGGATATATAATGAAATATCCCAACATAATAAGATGTAAATTAAATGACATAAAAACAAGGAGTCTTTTAAAAAGAGGAGTGTGAAGGGTTCCCTTACCGATTTTGGTAACAATCAAAACGTACACCCCATGAAAGAATAATTACACAATGAAGATGTGAATAAACATAAATTAAATTATATTACACAAATAATAAAATCATGGGCATTACAAAGACCACAAAAAAGGAAATAGTCGCAAATGTAGCATGAATCTCACGAGAATAAATGTGAGATGAAAAAACTCCTTACCTCATTGTAATCAATCGAGTAATATGACCAAAAGATAATAAACACTAAATTAATTAAAGAATACCATGAATATAAATAAAATCATGATAATATATATCAAATGGCAGTACAAAATACACCACATGAAATAAATAAGTTTCGAACAATAGAAATCTCACAGAATAAAAAGTGAGATAAGAAATCCCTAATGAAGATTTGGCATCCTAACGGTGCCACTTAAAACAACCAAAAATCGATTGACGAGATCAAATAGGGTCTCTCATATTATGAACATAAAAACTAAAGTATTTGGAATATAAATTAACATCCCCTAACATAAGAGAAAGGAGCTTAAAAGAAGTGACATAAAAGAGAGTACTTAAGAAAAATGAGAGAGGTAGGATCCCTTACCTCAAGTTCGACTTTTCTATTTTCTTTCACTATATTCCTGAAGAATAAACATTGGTCAATTTATAATTTCATATGTAAATCCTTTAAATTTTATTATTCAATTCATATCACATATTATAATGTTATAATAAATAGTTAATTATGTGAGTTCACATCAGACGTTTTTGTGAATGTTCGGTACATGAGTCAAAAATGATCTTGTTTGAAAAGAATTGTCCATGTAGTTATAAGTACATCATATCAAGAATATAATTAATGATTTAAGTATAATATATATCATGTATATATTCATTTTATAATATTAAATAACATTTTGAGATAAAAAAATGAAATGCACCGTTCATGGGGGTGGTAGGCCGTACGTACGCATGAACGCTACTTTCATTTCTTTTTCGTATTAATGGAAATAAAAATAAATTGAGAGGTTTATATATATATATATTATAATTAAAGAATTATATTCATAATTTAGATGTAATATATATCATATATATCAATTATATATATTTACTTATAATAGTACATAACATCTGGAGATATGAAATGAAATGCACCGTTCATGGAGACGGTAATCTGTACATACGAATGAACGCTACTTTCATTTATATTACATACGTTAATGGAATTGAAACATAATTATACATAGTTATATTATAATTAATGTATAATATAATTTATAACATCATTAAATACATCCTTTATACATCCAAGATATGGCACTAACGATTCAAATCACTTTGAGGGGGCGATTGTCCACACTTCCTAAAATGAAAGTATCACGTTTACCCATTATGGACACCATAAAGGGTTGGAATAAATAAAAAATAAATAAGCATAAGGAAAAAATAAACATAATATATATCATATATTACTATACTGACATCTTAATGGCCACCATGAGTGATGTTAAAAGATTATTGAACAATCATCGTTTCGTGAGGCAGTAATTCGCCATCCACAGAAACAGAATGTTCTTTAACCATTAGACGGAGGTGTGTGTAAGTTTATGTAGAAAAATTCTCATAAGAACATCCTAGTATATTTTATATACTGTTTTTTGTTTCAAAATAAAGGAATAAAAAGAATTTAGGAGGTTGTAGAAGCAAAATAAAACTAAAGAACATAAGAGAAGACATGACCTTTAATTCGGGTAACTCCTCTTGGTTTGAAACAAAAGGGTTTCTTAAAGATCTTTCTGTATAAGGTATGTCATCTTGGATGAATAGAGGGATGTTGAGAGATAATATGAGAAGGGGTTGGTTGAGCTAAGGGCTTGAGAGGTGTGGGTAAAGGAGTATTGGTGGGGGCCTTTTATAAGTGGGAGGAGGAGCACTCTAGGATGGTCATGAAATGTTAGTTTATTATGAAATGATATTCGTATTTTAAAGGTCCCAAAATGATATATTTCAAAGATAGGTTGATAAGGGTTTTAAATACACCCATCTAATATGGTTTTTACATGATTATGTCTTATATTTTACCTTATCTTTTCATTCTATTTAAATCGTTCATTAATGAGGTATTTGTTGCATCATCATGGTGTCATAATTAAATTTATTTATTTATTGTCTAAAAACTATTAAAAAAAATACCTTGATGTAGGAAATATTTTTTTATTTATATTGAATATTTATATAAAAAAAATATAACTTATATAACCCCATGTAAAAATTGTTTTATTAAAATAATACATGGTTGTGACATTTCTATTTTAACAGTAAATAAAAAGTTATTAATTTTATTTTCATACCCAAGTGGCTCCATGTGGTCCCCAAATTGACCCATGGATTTTCATGGTTTTGCTTCACTCATACAATAAGGGTAGGACATATGTCATGGAAATTTATTATTTTTAAAACATTATTTTTAACTTAAATTACACTAATAACCTTTAATCACGAATAATAAATATCAAATGTCATTATTCATCACAAATTATTTT
This sequence comes from Viscum album, assembly GCA_963277665.1. Taxonomy (NCBI): domain Eukaryota; kingdom Viridiplantae; phylum Streptophyta; class Magnoliopsida; order Santalales; family Viscaceae; genus Viscum; species Viscum album. The sequence goes on along the minus strand of OY728157.1, from coordinate 1,250,221,467 downwards.
CATCCCATTGAACCAAATTTTACTTACTAATTACAACCATGTATGTTGGATTTTTTAAAATTCAATTCACAGAAGCTGTAAAATTTCATTTAAATGAAAAATCTATTTTTTAACTCCAACTTAGTGGTTTCACTATTCATAAAAAATTTATGTTTTTTAGAAAAAAAACCAAAATTCATCCGAAGCTATATTGGATATTCAGAATTAAAAAATGATGTCCATTTAACTAAATTCATAACTTATAAATTGAAATAATTAATTTAATAATTAATTCCCACTTTCAAAACCAATAGTGTGTTTTTAAGAAACAATATCTATCAAAATATTGACACTTGTTTATGTCCAATTTCAAAGTGAAATCAATTCCAATGAACACCATTGGATTGAATGGTAATAATATATTTTAATTAAACCTAAAAAAATTAAAAAGATAATCTGAACATATAAATAAATTAGACTGAATTGAGGTTTTGAATTAAAATACAACATATTTCACTATTCATTAAAAAAATGAACTTTTTCGGAAAAATACCAAAAACATACACAAATTAAATTTTGATGTCCCAATTATAAAAAAGATTTTTATTTTGAATAATATAAAGTATAAGAGTGACCAAAATTATATTTAATGATGGTCTGCCATCAAAAGGAGGATAATCGACCTTTTAAATAACATTAAAATATTTATACATAAAATCAAATTCTTTTCTTATTTTAAGCCTCTAAATTTTATTGGATAAATGTAAAAGTATTTAACAAACATATATAATCATTTTTTAGTTAGTTCTGGTAATTCCCACCATTACAACGGCTATGCGTTAACTACCATTTAAAGTAATATTATTCTATTATTAGTGTGCATCATAAGATTTCAAAAAAACTCATTGTTGTGTATTGGGTACGCCATCGAACATAGCATTAACTTTAAATTCATATTGACATTTTTTTCACAAATATTGATAAATATGAAAATGTCATTTTCTTTATTTACCTGGGATGTTACATTAGAAGAGAGAAGATTTGGAATTTTATATGTTGAGAATGTGGGATAAATCACTAAATTGAATGTATCATGGGGATGGGTAGATGTTTTGAATGTGGAAAATAAGGACAGAAATTAAGTACATTCATTTGAAGAAAATGTAATGTTGGATCAACACAATGTATGAGAATAATGGCCACTCTAAGGTATGAATGAAAGTTGAATGTTTCAAATTTGGACTTTTTTGTAATTATTCAAATAAATGTCCATAGGTGAAATCTTATGAATATAATTAAAAAGGTTGTATGAGTAATGGGTTTTATGTAAATGTTGAAGGGACAACAAAATACATATAAAAGGAAAGATGTATTATGTAATAAGATGATGAATTATATTTAATCATCTGAGAATGAAGTGGGATGGTTGAATTTTTTATATGAGTTAATTAATGAATTATGTTATTTTTATTGGTAAATATATAAGTATTTCTCAGTATAATTTTTTTGTTAACAATTTGAAATAATATTTTGAAGGATGTTAATGTCCTATTAATGTGATTTTATGGATTGGTGATATTCATGGGAAACACAGGATTATGGTATGTTTAACATGTACTGTTTTCCTAATGATGAGATAATGATTTTGGGATAACGAGATGACTGATGTTGTTAAAGTAATTTGGATAGTAATTATTAATTTAGAAATTATTAATTTATTTATTATAATTTGGTTTACTCTATGAGAAAAGAAGTTTAAAACATAGTTTTATTTATGAAATAGACTCTAAAATATATTATTTTATTCAAGCAATAAGAATTAATGCACCATTTCAGTAATTATTTATGTTAATTATGGTTATTACAATGTTTCAAGAGAATACATGATGAAGGTACTCACATGTTTGTTATGTGGAAATTAAGAGAAAATTTATGGTTTCTAAATGATTAATATTATGATTATTTCGAGAACTATTTTGGCCAAATTTTAATATTTTTAATTTTCATATGGTGATAAGGTAAACCATTTAGTGAATTTTTTTGTTGAAATGTTGATGAGTCTTTATGGATTAATGTATACTTTTAACATATGATGATTTATGCATAACTAGTTATAACCATTTTGTTGTGATGAATACAAAATAAAGATATAATGACTTATCATTCTATATATATATCAAATGATATTTTATTTCATCAGGGAAAAAAATTCACATTCATTTATTAGAGTAAGAGATGATTTGGAAATGATCAAGGTATAAAAAAAGGATAAAATTATACCAAGGAAATAAAATGATTTGAAGTAATTAAATTTCTATATGTTCTCAAAATATATGTAAATAGAATTATAAAACATTAGTAAAAGATTAATGAAGTAAAATTTTATCCTATTATCATTATTTTTTGTTATATTAGTGATTTTTTTGCACCTATTTGATTTATGGTTTTGCGGCCTTTAACCTTATCTGGATCACCCACATTCTTGTGGAAAATGATATATATAAATCTTTATAATTACATATTCTTTTCTTCAATTTCAAAAATCATTACAACCCACCTATGTTCTGTAATGTTGAAACATTTTTATTAGTTAATTTAAGTAATAGTTATGCATTATACATTCCCTTTTTACGAGAATTTTTATAATTAATATTTATGATGTAAGATTATAAGAAGGAATATTCAAATGTATATAATTTGACGACCTATAATTTTTTTTATAGAGACATTGATTTAAAATTGGTTACAATATAACATTTTTTCATTTATGTGTATTTTAAATTAATTTATATTTTTGATAGATTTTGTTACACAGAACAATGATTTTCTTCGATAACGTGCATGACATGTGACACAAACCATTATCAAACCATTAAATTTTATTATTATTAAACTATTATATAAATGGGTGGTCCTGAATAATATAAACAAATATATGAAATAGACAGATAAGTTTCTTACTGAAATAAAATCTTAAATTCATGATAATTAATAATTCAACTTTTATTAATGTAATTATGTTTATCTGAAATATGATTACTTAAAAATTTATTTTTATTGATTATGATGGGAAAATATAATAATTATTTTAGAAAATATATTTTATAAAATAAACATCATTTTTTAAATCGTCATATCAAAATTACCTTACAGTGAATTTTATGGATTTTTCATAAAATATTGATCTTTTATTGAATAATAAAAAATACCAGTCTTTTTAAAACTATCAATTCATTTCAACAAATAAGGAAATTTTAATTTTAATTTATATTTAAAATTAATATAAATAACATCTATTTATTATGCTACTTAATTAATATTTTAATTTTCTTTATAATGGATTTATAATATGTTTATAAATGGGATTAAAATTTGAATTTTAGAAAACTGTTTTTAACATCACAATGCATCTCTATTATAATTAATTGAAAAAATTACATAATGAGTAATTTTTAAATAAATGTAAATATTATATAAAAATTAATTCTAATTGATATTAAAATAGTGATAATTATTATACATAGATTTAATATAAAATCATCATGTTATTGAATATTTCTATTATAGAAAACCTACTTTTTCGGCACGTTTGTGGGTTTTGTTTTAAATATAACTTTCAAAATATTTTAAAAAATAATTTTTATAAATAAAATAAATTTTAAATAATTATTTCAATATTTTATTAGTAATAATTTCTTATAATTTTTTAAAAATATTTATTTATTTATTAATATTCGAATGTATTGTATTTTAATTAAGAACATCATTTTTTATAAAAGTAAATATAATGTCAAATTATATTTCATATTATTTTTCATAAAAATGATTCATTTATATATATATATATATTAATTTTATTTATGTCCTTATGAAAATTTTCTTATTCATTAGATATATAAAAACATTTTCAAATTTTGAACATTTTCCCATTGAAACCCCTCTTTCTCATGATGTCTAAAATATTAATTTCAAAATAAAATTTAGTAATTATATATATGGAAATTATTAAAATGGATTAAATATATATAATAATCATTATTTATATTTTATTATATTTTAAACTTAAATTTTGTCAAAAATAAATGAAAAAATTTAAAAAATATCTATCACAGTTAGGGTAAAAATTGGTTAATTGAGGGGTTGAACTAAAACATTAAGGGATTAAATAAACTAAAAAATTCCTAGAATCATTTTTATGGAAATATTTATAAAAAATAATTTATAAATATTCAAAATTATCTTTTTATATACTTTATTATTGAAAAAACGTTGGTGCACCTTTTTCTCTTTATAAAATTGCCTGCATGACACTAACCTAACTTATAAAAGGCTGCCCCTCTCCTCTCGTATTCACACATTAAAAAAAATTGATAATCGATGACCTACCCAACTAACTTAACAACTTCCCCAAAATCGATATAGATTCATTATTTGTGTATAAATTCAACCTATAGAGTCATTTGTTCCAAACCTAGGTTGGTTACCTGATGAAGAGGTAACGTTCTTCAATGAGAATTTGTGTTTTATTTCAGCCTCCACCTCCTTCAATTATAATTAAACCATAATGATATAATAATATATGTATATTTCATAATATTATTTGTTTTTAGTTTATGTTCATGTCCTACTACAATATCCTCTTTGATCAAATGGGTTAGAAAATCCTTGTTGGTGTGTTTGGTGGACAACCATCTCACAATCTGATGTCATTGCATCTTCCATTAAAACTACTCATGGATGAGTATGATGATATATATAAAGTATATATGTTATATAATTTAAATAAATATACCAATTTATTCATTATATAATATATTAAAGTTTAATCTCCAATTTTTATGGGACAAAATAACATCATTCGTGTGTACAACAGACCACTGCATTGTGGACTGGTGTGATTAATTTTCAATAATGCGTTACATAAAAGATAAAAAGGTAAATGTTTTTAAAAATGTGTGATATAAATGAGAAAATTAAGTTATTTATGAAATATTTATCATTATTTCAGGATAATAAATCAATTTTCTCTATATATTTTCCCTCACTAAAAGATTGTAGCATCTTTCATCTACACGTGGATTACTGCCTTCACAAAACATGGTGACTCTCTTTTCATCTCTACACCCCATAAATTATATTTATACGCATATTTTAAGAAATTATATTGTATTTTTTATATTATGATTATTATTTAAATTTAATATATTACTTACATATTTTCCATAACTTTCATAGAGAGTATAGAAGCAACATTCATGAGTACGTATGGCCTACTATCTCCATGAACATTGACTTCCATTTCCTCTCCCAATATTTTATATATTACTTTAAATAAATACATAATGTATATATATATATTATTCGTATATCATGTTTAAGATTATGGATATTATGGAACCATGATCATTTTAACAAGAATAAGAAAAATAACAAATCAAAGCATACCTGAAAAAAATCATTCATTACCTGAAACATGTTATTAACAAGTAATTATTTAAAATTAAGTAACAAAAAAATTAGTACAAATTATGTAGTATGATATATATAATTATATTTATTAAATATATCTATTATAATATTATATTTATTATATATGAGGTTCAAATATTTTCAAAATATGTCGAGATATATGGAAAGGGAATTCCATCTCACTTTTTACTTATGCGTGTCACATGCCATAATGAACACCTATTTATCTTATGTGGTGAATATTATAACCATGAATTTATATTATTATTATTATTATAAAAATTATTTGGTTTTAAAAATCCATTTTTCTATCTCACTTTGTTGAGGTAAAGTGTTAAAATGTTGAAATAGTTCAAATGGGGTTTCGTCTGAATTTTCTTTTATTGGGGAATTTGTTTTGATATGAACTTATCTTCTTCTTCGATGCACATATATATACACTTGAAATGTGATATCATGAACACAATTTTTTAACATATTTAATAATGAATTTAATTTTATAACATCATGGGGATTATGATTCAATTTTTACAAAGTGAAAAGAGTGTAATGTTAAAACATTATCATTTATCAGTATTTCTTATGATTAAATATTTAAATGATGAAATATTATGATCTATATATTTTAAAACTAATGAATTTTCACCTCCTCTAGTTATTTCCTCAAAAATTTTCCCCATTTATTTTTATCTCTTTATGAACTCAAGAGTTAGAAAACACTTTTTTTAAGAAAAATTTTCATTTTGGTCGAAAAACATTTATCAACTAAAACCATTGACTTCAAATTAAAATTTTAAATTTTTCAAAATTGTTTAAAATGAATTATTAATGTCATTTTTCTTATCTTTTGTTTTTTTATAAAAAAAAATTGGAATGTAATTTTATTTTATTTTTCCAAAAAAAGGATTTTTTTTCAAAAAAAAATCATAATAAAATATTTTTTAGCATGATTGACATTAAAAGTATTTCCCATTTTCATGACTGCTCAATTATTTTATGCTTTCCATATATGTTTTAATATCAAATTTCAATGAATAAATTTTCTTAAATACCTAGGGAACTTTTTTTTATATTTTCAATAAATTATTTGAATTTGAAAATTATTTTGAAAAGTATATAAGTTCTAAAAAGTGCTTATCAATGTGGAAAAGACATTTTATAGAGAAAATTCATAAATTATTTTTATAGAATGATTTATATGTTAATAATTTTATTTTAAAATGAAATAATTTCAAATATGATTTATGTTTTAAAAATATTTTTCAAATAAAATCTATCTTTCCAAAGAAAAATTCCAACTTATTTACCCTTAAATATAATTTCAATTTAAGTTGAAATTTGTTGATGTTAACTATAACATAAAAATAATTAGATATATGGATATAATTTTTGTATTTATATAAAATAGATTATTTTATCGATGGAATGATGTTTAACAAATGCATTTAGCTTCTAGCGGTTATTCCAGGATAAAATTAATATAAAACCTGCTTTTATTCAATAGTTACGTAATGATGAAATGATTACATGATTATTAAACATGTATATTTTCTATAGGTTATGATATGATGAAATTTTAATGAAACACATTTTATTTTCTTGGTTATATATCCTAAATTCTTTACTATCTTGTATAGAAAATATGAATGACTATCATTATGATAATGGCAGAACTTATATGTTCATTTAATACATTGGGTAAATATTTATATATCAAGAGATATATAGAAAATGAATGGGAATTTAACCATGAATAGTAGGGGCTTTGTTTTTATATGATGGCTTAGGGAGTGAACCATTACTACTATTATTGTTTGAGTAGTGACCATATTCCACTATTATAGCCTTGGTAGTGATCCTTGTTTACTATGGAAATAATTTTCTATGATTATTTTTGTGCTAAAAATCACTCTCTTAGGACAATGATATTCTCTCATGTATCATGTTCTTTGATTATATTGAGATTTTTTTTCTTATGAACAACCAATATTTATTCCATGATCCAAGATTATGATATTTAATATTCATTTTATGGTGTTAAAATGTCATCCTCGTGTTCTCATACCCTTATGTTTATGATATTCTCATGTATTTCCCTTTTTTACCCATATTGAGCATTAGATATCATTAATTATTATGTATCTATTACATACGTTATGAACAAAAGATATAATTGGGTTATATCTATGAATTGAATATAATGTTATGATCATTATCAGAGAAATTGAATTTCATTCCTGAAATAATAATATGGAATGCCTTTTATCTAATGACACTAAAGTATTATTTTCCTCATGCGATTTTTTGTTTAATTGAATGAATATTAATATAAAATAATGTAATATCTATGTATAATAATCCTAGGTCACAATATAATTTTTATAAGGGAACACACAAATTCTTTTATATTATGTAAATGTTGACTCCATGATGTATTTCTCAGCCAAACTAGTAGTCATTGGTTGTCAAACAGTACATATAATGACTCACTCTATATTGAATCATTCATATAAAGAGTGTCTCAAAATCTGAAACATAATTCTTATACTGAATGAAACTCCTAAAGATATTTTTTTAACATCATGTTGCACTACCATTATAATTCCATGAACTTTTGAAAACCTACTTCCACTAACCAAATTCTATAACTTTCAGCTTCTACGAGTGAACCGACACATGAATTTTTTGGAAAATAAAAATGGATCCATAAAGATACATCACAATCATATCACCATCTTAATTCACACATACACATTCACTATCATGTTTAAACCATTTTACATATTATCTAATAGATATTATGTCTCTAGAATTATACTGGCTTTTTGATTAGTTTCACAAATGAGATTGTGATCTATTAAATGTGTAGTCAGGTCTCAAACTCTTATATTTATTTAAAAGTTTTATTTTTAATTTATATCTCAAATAACCTAGACTATAGTTCCATAATTTATTACATTTTTTAGACAATAATTTTGTATCCTCTTCACCCTTGATGAGATAATGGTTTCCTTTCATAAATCATCCTTGAAAAACTCTAGAATCATCTTTTTTATTTATGATACAAGTATTTTTATTAAACATCACTACATGTCCCAGTATACAAAATTGATCATACTAAGTAGATTATGAAAAATTAATTAATCTAACAAATTAAATAGTGTACCTCATGTGATTTCCACCTATCCTGGCCTTCCCAATGCAGATGAACCTCCTCACATAAGAATATCCAAATCTTACTAATCCATCTATGTCATCTATAATTTCATTGAAAATGTAATTATTTACCATTATTTGGGAACTACAACCACTATCCAAAATCCATTTATCAGATCCATTTATAACTTTTAAATTAATGTCATTGATATTTTAATTTTTTACTAATTTTTTTGACCCAAAACCACTAGATAATTTTATTATATGATGAAAAATCATTCTATACAACCACATCCACACCTTCATAAATATTCTGTATAACTGAACATCTATTACGGGTTTTCATCCAACACCATGATGTTTCCTTCTACATTGTTCTTATTTTCGGTTATCTTTTAGTATATTTATTTTCAAATTCAATGGAAAAATCATTAATTCATGTCTAAATCATACAAAACAAAGAAAATAAAAATCATTTGCATATTGAGAGTATGTAATTGTACTCATATATTTCTTCCACTCTCTCTCAATAAAATATATAATTTTTATATAACACTCATATTGGTTTCATTTTTTTATAATAAAGTCCAATGAAATTTGGTGTATCATATTTCATTAAAACTCTAAAAATACCTTTTTGATCCCTCAACGAGTTACAGGAAATCACTTTCTTCCAATGATTTATTTCATTCGATTTATGATCAACATTGAAGTAATTATTCTTTTGGTTAATCCCCACCAAAAAATTTTCTTTTCCTTAATGAAATTTATGTGTATAAATGTGATAGATTATTTTATAAACATCCAATTAATTTCACTTTGTTCTTCAAGAACCCTTTTTATCACATTATATACCAAGAGATATAATTCTATCATGGTCAACACACATTCACTAGTGCATCGGGAATTCAATTTTTAGTTCCTTTATTATATTGACCCATTCCATAAATATATTTTTCAAAAAAATAATAAACAAATAATGTCATGGAATTTGTTTTCAAAATATCTACTTCTTTTACAAAATATTTGATATTTCTAGATTGATGTTTTTTTGATATTTTATTTTTGTTGAAACATTTCCTCTTATTGGTGCTCGATATAGTGTTGGAAGGATGAACATCTCCGTTATATTTATTTGTATTATCACCAAAATTATTAATGTCCTAGGGGATTCATTATGATTAGTTTTAAGATCAATGCTTTCCAAAATTAGAGCATTTTATATATTGTTTTCTTCAAATTACGAAGAGTATCTAATAGTGAAAATAACTTCTTTATTATGGTATTTAGAGTACCCAACCTCCCCCGCATAGATGTCATTTGATCTATCATCATATATATATAGAAGGTTATCTTATTTAGGAAACTATGCTATGTGTTCCATTATATATTCATGAGTTTGATGGTTTTCTATAATATTTCCACTTACATAACATTATCTATAAATTTATTTTGAAATGTTATAGAAATATACTACACTCACATAAATCAATGTTAACAAAGTATAAACACTTCACTATTATTTAGGTTTTCATATATTTTTATCGAATTCAATAAAAGAAAAAATATAAACCAAACATCAATTCCTTGGATCATCTCTCAGTTAGAGTTTCATTGTATCTTAGAATGTCATCTATTAATATTTCCATTTTATAACAAAATAATCATCAATTATTAAAATTTATTATGTTGTGATAGTGTATTATATGCTATATAAATTCCCCTAATAGTTTTATCATTAATAACTCAAAATTTTAATTTAGGCTTTGTGGTTTCTTTTTAGGATTATCCTTGAAATTTTCGCATCATTAATGATACCACAAATTCTATTCATATATTACACAAGTATGTTCGACCAATCCAAAAATTAATCAGGGGATTCATATGGGATCATCCATAAATATTATTATTTATAACATTATCAAATGGATTTAATTATGAAAATATGGAATCGCCATTATATGTATGGATGATAATATTACACAAAGAGTGAGGTATTTTTAATGGCATTACATTTGTATAGATATGTTTTTCCAGTGATCCTCCAAATGTATTGATCACATTATAATATAAATATAATTTTTTGGGATCTAATCCTGATAGTTCTTTAATTACCAACTTTTTTGTGATTCCATTAATTTTTACCTTTTACACATCTATTGAAAAATTCCTAAAATAATGTTGAATTTTTTCCCCATTACTGAATGTGACTACCTTAAAAAATAGGGATTTATTCATTGTTGAATAGTCCATCTATATCTATAGAGAGAGGTAACTATAACCAAATCCTTCGAATATGATACCAATAGTTTGTCCCAAAATAAAATTATACCCTAAGAGGGGGTGAATTATGTTATGATGTATTTTAATTTTCCCCTTTTCAATAATCTTGTTCCACAGATATTGGGAACATCAATATCATTCTTATTATCAGTATGAGATAATGAAGGAAAAAATAAATATGTATATTATTTTAATTGGTTAGTCAAAATGGGATAATCCCAAGATCATGCGTTCAAATGTATACATTCACATATAAAAATATATATCACTTATTTTCAATTATAATATAAGGATAGGATTCACTATCGCAACTAATTTACCACCATGAATAAAGGAAATCCCACTTTTATTCTTTTGGTATCCAACACCCTATTCCTTCAATTAATGACTAATCTTTATATAAATTAATGATAAAAAATAATATAATTATTATGTTTCGATATGTTTTACAATACTTTTATTTATGAAATTCATGTCAACTAACTAGTATATGGACACCTAGAAGAACCTCAACATCTCCTTCATCTATGAAATTCTTATCTAGAATAAGATCTTCTTAAACTATTTTTCAACTATGTAGTACAAAACAATCATTACAACTATTTTATTCTACATCATGAAATAATATATTATATATGTTTATATAACACATATCCTTTATTTTTGGATGATTCCATTCATTATTTTTCTCAAAAAAATTGTTAATTATTTTATAATGATAAATCATTTTAAAATAGATTAGGATATCATGTTGCTTTCCACAGTAATTTTTTTTCAAATTAAGAAAATAATCCTTTATGATAATAACCATAGTATATATAAAAATAATTTATTGAAAAAATGTACTCATAAGGTGTTACAACACTACTTATTTCTCCCCACTTCTTTTTCCATGATTCGAAACAAGTAACGCATTGAGTTTCACATAATGTTCCCCAATCTTTCTTAAGATAAATAAAATATAATGGAATAAATTCCCTTTTGGAGTCATCTAGAGTTCCTATGTGTTTTATTTATAAATCATGTTTTATAATTAATAAAATAAACTCAAACCAACTACAGTTTTCTAACTCTATCCATTAAAATTAAAAAATACTAAGACTCATATGAAACAAATATTAACTCATACATAATTATAAATAAATCAAATGTCGCGATTTTGACTAAAGTTAATATATTTATCAATAATGCATACTTAGTGAATGACATCTATTTAGTTTCAAGACACACATATGTAGTTCATATGACTCATATTCTAATTTGTATGACTCATAAGATTAGGTCAAATTAAAATTACATAGATCCTTTCATTTTTTTAAATTTATAAAATATTGAAAGAATATCTCAAAGGTTGCTATAGAATAAATCATTTACAAAACTAGATAACTCAAACAGAGAACATTAAATGTCCATATTTCAAATGATTCTCACAATTATTTTTTCCTAAAATCATTCATAACACAACCATTAAATCTCTACCATCAATAAAAATATCTATTGTAATCAGTGATATTGATTTAATTTTATAATTATTCCACTTTCTATTCAACAAATATTCCTAAAAATAGTTTAATTGGGGATTTGTACGCACACTATATTAGGAATTAATTGATTTTAAAATGTATAATACATTGAAATTTTTAAATATCATTGTATTAATAAATATCTTTACAGATTCCTTCTATGTAGATCTTCCATAGGTCTCATTAATCCTAATCAATTCTTTTCTATTCAGTGTTAACCTCAATGATGTTTATAGTATCATAGACTATTCAATTTATAGAACTATAATTATTTTACTATTATTTGGATTATAATACTTCATTATAGTTATCTCATTTATTTTGAATGTGAACACAATATTCATTCAGAATATATTTTGAAAAACAACAATATTCTATGCTTTTGGGAAAAACATTATTCACACTCTTTGTTTTTCATTCATTAACTATCTTTTGTTCAACAATCATTAGACACACAATATTCTTTTAGATTAATTTTTTTTTAAATCTTATAGAATCAAAATCTCAACATGTGAGAATAAGTTCTATCTAGAAATAGTTTTTTCATTCCTTTGAAATAAAATCTTCTTGAACAAAGGCTGATGGGACTTAATCAATACACATTCAATCTTCAATCTCCAAAACTTATTAACCATTGAATTTATCAAACAAAAACAAAACAAAACATACTTATTATTAAAATACATTATTTTTTTCTTTCAAGACCCTATCCCCATAAGGTTCTTCTCATGTGTAGGAAATGGGAGAAGGTATATAATAATTTACAAACCCTATATCCAATAGAACATGGGTTGGTGACAATAACTAATGGTATATCATACACAATAATAGGATGCATTACCCTCTATGAAAAATTAGGAATGAGAGATAAGATAAAACCAAAAAACCACTCATACACATTAAAAATATAATTATATCCTGACACACACATGAATATTAATACATACTAAAACATTAACAAGAAAATACACAAACAAAAAAGAAAAATATCATGGGCTACATTGAATCTAAAATAGTTGTTGATCAACCCAATGACCTATTAAAATCCAACTCAATCAAGATAAAGGTCATGTAGAACTAAAAATATTTTATATATAAATTATCTGAGCATAAAAATTATAGTTAGGAAATCCCCCCGAGATCCTTTAAAGAAAAATAAAAAAAATCATCATAAATCTCATTGAATATAAAAATATAGGTAACTCATCACCTAATTTGGTCTGATATTTTCCCCATCCTCACCACTTATTTATCACCATGTATCACATACATGTAATAATATAAAAACCAATATAAGATCAAAATAAGGTATTTAATATAACTTCTCCATGTTTTCCCTATTTGATCAAATTTCACACATCATTATATACCTCTCTCCAAATATATTTGACACCATGAATACACAAGAGAAACTATAACATTAAATTTACCTGAAGAATCACATCATCTTGTCCCCAATATATACATCTCCATATGGTAACTATGTTGTTTTTTTAAGCTGTCATACCCTCACATAATACTACCGGGAGGAGATAGTAGAAAATTAGGGGGTAGTCATCCATTCATTCCACACCAACCTAGATGAATGGAAAACACTATCCAGAGACCACTGGTGTTGGTTTCCCTATAGATATGGGTGGGATAGTGTATGCAATCACATAATATAAGAATAGATTTCCTTCTCATGACCACACAATGGAAAATAGCATAGCATTAACCCCAACTATAGATATAATCTCATGAACAATCAGCTACTACTAGAAAGGACTCGATATTATATACTGACATAGATAATTGAAGATTGTTTTAAATAATTATTTCTTCTAACATGTCAAATTTATATTCATTACTAAATGAACCCCATGAAATACATTCATAAGTCATCCTATATTATGTTTCCCTAAGATGTATCTTCATTTAATATTCTATTAAACCACCCACTCCATTGGTTAAATAAATCAACATTCATTATCATTCTATAAGTCAAGGTACTCCAGGACTCATCCTAATCTACCATAAAAAGGCACATCAATCATACACATCAAGATTCTTTATGTATTGGATATATGAATTAAAAATAAGATACCCATCCATATATCCTAAAATTATATTCATAAATAAGAAATAATCTTATCTTTATATTCAAAAAACAATGAGAAGTCCTAGCATTAACCTGTTGTATAAATCATGGTTTAGTCCTTGACACCAGTATGTAGGTCATCATGCATCTCATAAACACATAAGCTAACTACTACAAAAAACTGAGAATCCAATCCATCATTAAACAAACCATAATATATCTCTGTCTCACATCACATATTATATCAAGGATCCTCATTTAGTTCAACCAGACAAAATAGTAATCAAATAAGATTATCAACAGGGCAATTAGGCCTTGGAACAAAGGCATTAATATTGGATAAGAAAGTGATATCTCTCATTCTCAAACAATTATATTTATAAAATAATCAATTTAGTACTATTTGGAATTAATAAATTTACTTTACGTGGGATACAACCATAGAAAATATAAGGCATTAACTGTCAAAATCTATAAAAAAAAATTAACATTCTTCAAAGATAAACATTAATTTTTCATAAAAATACTTGTAAGAAAAATTGAATTATCAGTTCCCATTTCTATTTTACCCTATAATCCATATCAAAATTAAATTATTCCTATAATTACAATATAAAAAATAAGTTAATCCATATTATAAACAAATAGTGTACACTAGATAACAAACCTTGACGCAAAACACAAAAATTGTATAACTAAAACCGAAATTCATTATTTAATATGGTCTAATAATTAATAATGTTAATTAAACAATTTCCTAATGTTATAAATAAATATAACATTACAATTTAACAAAAAAAATTATAATAAACGAATCACCTATAACAATTTAGAAGTTCAATATTTCCTACCCAAAAAACTAATGATCGATGAACAACCACCCCTAAAATTAAAAAACCATTAATTGTATTGTAACACCTAAATTATAGTAAAAAAACACAGATATATCATCTAAAATGCAATGGGTATTCCACAATGATCTACCAAACCAATGGTGGAATGAATGTATAAAGAGGAGGGAATTTACATTGAATAATAACACTTGATTATCCTCAATTCAATCTATAATCTATAAAGATATGATCATTGGAACACAAGGGGTCGTAAATCTATAACAGACCCAATGAAAAATTCTATCAATAGATCTCCTCTATTAGAGAACGATCCAAACACACTCCTGGGCCAACAAGATCATTTGAAATTTGAGGAATCCCAGAAGGTATTATCAAATCGGTAAATAGATGGAGTTAATTTAATTAAAAAGATATTTAATACACATAAATTAAGATGTATGAATTTCACATTTGAAAATTATGATATCCAAAAACAATGGTATGGATTTCATACATTTGAAAATAATCATGACCACCACTATTGTTTCACCATTTTTCTAGTGTTCTTTAGTATACATAACTAAAACTACATTCATTAGGGAATGTTGTTGGAACCTAGATGATTTTCCCATCTATGGGACATCTAAAATTAAAATAAACGAGATATTTCAACATCCCTATTTTAGATATAATATCCCTTCATGTTACAAAGTCACTTTCACACCCTATGAAGGCATTTCATGCTGTCCATTTTGTGTAGGAGGACACCTTGTCCAACAAGGCCCATTAAACAACATGAAATTATATGATTGTTTATGTGGTGCACAAAACACATCAAATAACATCCCAAAATGGATTTTTCTTGGAACAAATTTACATAAATACATTATCATTCCAACCAATAGGTTTTGGTGACCACCATAACGTTCTAGATCACCATATAGCCTCTAGAAAAACTCTCAACTCCCACTCTAGACAACTAATCTTCATGAAAGGACAATTAAATGGCTCTAAAGGACCTGAGGCATCTCATAAAATTATCCTCTATGACAATTAAACACATAGTGTTACTACCCGACCCCATTTACCCAGATTTGGGGCCATATTAGTTACATTGGAAAACAAACAGGGAATATGAATCCTAAAGGACTGAGTAGTTTAGTCTTATTGGAAATAAGATACATACATAATTTCATCATTAAATCTTGAAATGAAAAACAACATAGAAACTCTTTAGGAAACATCCATAACTCCTAGGTTTTTTGAGCATGTCATTCATAATAGAATTGTTCCTACCCTGATAAAATAAAACATAATGAAGGGGTGAGCTCAACACTCACCAAGGGTAAGAAATATTGTGGAAGATAACATAAACATTATACATGTTAAATAATTGAAATCACATGACTTTAGAAATAAAATTTATCATATTATGGAAGAAATATGAGATGAGTAAATATTACGATAACATAGAAAAATCCTGGGTATTATACTATTTGAATAACCACATGAACCATCAATACTATATTCATATTGAGGGAATGCATAATGTGGGACAACATATCTATACCGTCAAGACCTCGTTACATGACCATAACTAATCATTTTGTCAAGGCCTTGTGCCAAGACCGTAGTTTGTATGGTGATAAATACCGATGCACCAAGGGGCTATAGCGGCCCCCCGACACATACTATGTCCAATTAATTCCTCATATGAACGTGGATAAACATAAACAATATATACCATCATATTAAAGCTATCATATGAATTGTTACTATGTTTCCCCAATCATTAAACAAAAAACTCTAACCATTCCGAGTAATATGGTGAATGGTTTTAGGATAGATCATCCTCAATAAATTTAATCATAAACCATTAAATCAAGTATGGTAGATGAAAACTAAAATTATTAAATGCAATAATACCAAATAATCAACAATTTTGTTGAAACAAATGAAAATAAACTTATAAAATCATTAAGAAATACTTGAGATAAATTATCTATTATTTTGAAAACAAGTGTTATTTTGGAAAAATAATTGTATCAAACTAGAAGTTAAGTAAGATTGTATTTTCATAATCAAATGAGTGATCTTATAAAGACAATGGTTTCCAAAAACTGAATATATAGTTCCCCTGAAAATAGGTAAGAATATGATAACTTCCCTTGAGACAAGATTTTATTTTGGAAACAATTTTGAACGTTCATTTTAAAACGTATAACTATCCACAAAATAAGGATGAGTTATGGTTGGTAAACATATATAGAACAGTCACACTAATTTATGAGGATTCCTTAATAATATTCAAGAATTTCATTTTGGAAATTATACAATAAAATTAACCCAAATGAAAACGGATGTTCGGGTGACGAAACCCTTACCTTATGCTTGAAGGACTTATTGACATGTTATTTAAGACCTGAACAAACAAATTAGTATTAATAATTCATAATTACATAACCAATTATATATGTAAATGATTTATTACAACTCTTTTTAGATCATTCACAGCCTTTTATTAGTTATAATGTTCAATTTCATTGTCTGCGCTCGTTTGCTTACATGGTCTTAAATGATCGATTCAGTTATCTTGAAGTTTAGATAAATATAAAAGATGGAAGTGGTTGTCTAGAAATGATGTTATATTCTATTATATGACATCCAAAAGATTATGTGGTTTTAAATTTAATTTGGCTACTTAGACTGATGTCGAATTATTATATATATAACCTTGGTGATAACCGTTTTGGCTAAACGGAGGATTTGATTACAATTAACACATTTTCCTTTATAACATAATATAATTTGTAAAAAATGATAACATAAATAAAAAAAAGATATATTATATATATAATAATCTGGTTCAACCATAACACAAATGGTTTCAGACCAGATTTAATGATTATAATATATATTGATAAACTGTTTTCCTTGAATTTGCTAAATTAGCACATCTCAAACAATTCTTTCATTTAATTCAAATAAAAGGTGGGGAAAGATAAAAAGTTAATGAAATATACCATTAGTGTGAAAAAATTTCAATACATGTATGTTACTGGATCTTTTATACAATTATGGTGAAGGGAGGTGAGGAAAGAAACAAAATGAAAAAAACATTAAAGAATTAAAGGAATTGGAAAGAGGAATTTACCTCTTGAGACTTCCTCCTTTGAGAACCTATTAAGGGAAGAGGTATTGGTTTTTTGAAGAGTCTATAAGCATTTGGACGTGGGGGAGGATCTTGGTGAGAAACTTGGACAAACCTTTGAGATGCTTATGGCTTAGAAGATTGAAGAGAAGAGTGATGATGATGTGTTTTTATAGTGGAAGAGAGGGGTAAATTTTGAATATTTAATTCATTATTTAATTATTTCTCTCATGAAAACCAATTGTGTTATTTCAAAGGAACACAATGATGAATAGAATTTATTTAATAGAATCATTCCATAAAATTTTTTGGGTATTACATTATTCATTCCTTAGAATAATTGTGTCCTCATAATTCATTTCATAACCACAAAAGAATGCTCTGTGATGTTCTTACTACATCTCTCGTCATAGAGGTTCCTCGGGTGAGTTCAGCGGAAAACCCAAATTGATGTTGAACTCCTATAGTTCTCAAACCTAGGAACACCTTTGACAGAAGGGTTTTAACTCATTCATCAAACACTCATGCTTCCCGATGGAGGCTCATACGGTAGAACGTTTGGAAATGTTTGAATGGAAAAACACATGAAGAACTCACCAAACTATGTCTCGACTGAGGACATCTAAGTCATAGACATTTCTGTTCAAGATATAAATGAGGAATTTGTACATGTAGTCCCCACAAAGTTTTCCCTCCAAATTAGCCTCTTGAAAACATAACATGGTTGTGTAGTTCCGACGTAAGGGGAAACATTGTAAAATCCCTTCGTGGTATTTTCTTCCTCACCTATACCCAGCCAATTGTGTCGTGGATATGCGGTAGTAAATGGAAGCATTCCCATGATATGTGCAGAGATTTTCCGGACTATTTTTCACTTCATATACTGGTTTACACGTTTTTCTAAAGTTTTAAAGAGGTGGGTACTCCACTTCACATGTTTTGAACTCAATAATCTCCAATACCTCCACTAGAAGAGATGACATATGGGATTGTCCTTCCTTCTGAAAATTTATTATGACTGTTCACTTAGTGATAATCATTAAAATTTATAACATATGAAAGCATAACAAAAAAATATACAAGAAGTTTTATTCCTATATAACCACTGGATCAAAAAGTAATACAAGACTAACGGTTTCCCCAGTCCCCTAAAACACGAATCCCCAAAACTGGTTCAAAGATTTCAATCTCCCAAAACTATATGCAACACTAGAGACACGTCACTCCTAAATTCCCTTTACCAGCAACACCACCAATGCTAGGGTGCTGACAACCTCATGTGGATTCCTAATGTAGAATTCAGCTACTTGATTTCCTTAGCCCATACACACTATAGACATCTAGGGTCGAATCTATGGTTAAAGCACTCTAGCTTCCATAGAGAGGCATGAGATGTGTGGAGGTCAGAACATTCAGTGTGGACTAAATCCCTATAATTCCCACATACCATGTCATTCTTGAAGATATTTATGTTATAAAGTTATCCGTACATACTAAAACACAGCACCTTGAATAGTTAGGCCGCTTAATGGTCACCATCCAAATAATATTATAGTAATTTACCAACACCTCAGTAGTTATCATCCAAAGTGAAACAAATAAAAATAGCTTCCTGATACTTCCATCATTTTCTATATACTGGATATTGTGCATATGCAATATGGTAATAGACCATATTTCTTCCTTGGTAAAGATGGAGAATTTTTAGACAATTCAATACTCGATGGAGTTGTTTAAAAGTCAGACGTATATTGGAATAGGGTTGGTCCTCAGCATGTCTTGGCAATTAGAGTATCTAACAGCTCGGTAGGTAGTGATAAAATATTTGTTGGTTTACTCATATCATCAATCTGAAAATTTTTAGTAAATCAACTTTCATTATGGAAAATACATTTTAATAAAAGTTTTTTGTTTTATATAAAAACATATCAAAACAGAGAATATAATATCATTTATTTAGACATGATTTATAAAACTCAAGAAATTACACAATATCTTCCTCTATTTCACAAAAAAAACATGTATGGAATTCTTGAAGACCTCTATTATTACTCCTCATATATTCAACCGATGTTGGGGATTTCCCTAATTTTTAGAAAAATGGATCCCCAAAACAATTATAAAATCCACTATCACCTTGGTCTAGATGCAATATGTGCAACTAGGGTCAACCACATGTAGAAACCTAGAATTCATATTTAGAGAATCATGTCGGGTATCATATTGAGTGACATCATTATGAACTTGATGCCGATAATGCAAATGGGTAGTCTCATTCTCAGGTGCTTCAAATTCCAAAACATGACCACAGAGTCTGTTGGTCAAAATATGACAGAGATATGCTGCCCGGAGGTCTCCCACTCATCTAGCCTCCTCAAAGTCCAAAAGAGAAAATAAATTATTATCTAGGATAAAAAATTTAATGATATCTCGAAGTATTTCCATTTTCGTACATAGAATGTGAATTGTGTGATCATCATGAGGTAATAGACAAAACCTGCTCCATGGTGAAGTTGGTGTACCCGAGGAGAGTTGGATACTCAGTATAATGTTTTTCATGATAAAAGAATATTTTGAAAAGTCTCGATTTTTTCTACACATGATTTTCCCACTATGGTCTCTAATAATTCCATTGGAAGAGAAAAATAAAAGGTTCCTTCATTTTCAATATGAAAATTAAGAAAACATCGCTCTTAATATTGTTTAAGTATGTTTTTCATTGTTTAGTTCTAGTTTCCAGAGTTATCCAAACCAAATATTATGAGGAAAATTTACATTAAACTCCCTAATAATGGATTGTAATAAATATTTAAATTGTCCTAAGAATATCCTCCAAGAGTTTCTTAACCAAGAGTGCAGTATTGCCCATTTTTGTGTACCAGTTCCCGTTCGAGTTTAGCTCAAAGCGGTGATTTCAGGTTTTACCCCTAGATACATCTGTGCCAGAGCCGCCTCTACCTGCTCGTATATAGACAGGGATGTATTTCCTGAAAGATCTACAAAATCTATTACATACAAAAATACCAGGACTTTATTGTATGTATATCCTCAAAGACTAACTTAGGGACTCTTCCCTAATTATACTTTTTAAAAATCTTGTTCCCAAGTATTCTACTAATCTTCGTCTTATACCAACTGTAAGGACATGACCCCAGTTACTCGGATCCGGTTCCTTATTAGTTACATTGGAAAACAAAAAACGAATATGAATCCCGAAGGACCGAGTTGTTTATTATTATAGGAAACAAGATACATACATAAGTTCATCATTACAACTTCAAATGAAAAACAACATAGAAACTATTTAGACAACTTCCATAACTCCTAGGTTATTTTAGCATTTCATTCATAATAGAATTTTTCTTGCCCTTAGAAAATGAAACATAATAAAGGGGGATCCCAATCGGTCAGTAAGGGTAAGATATACAGAGGAGGATAACATAAACATTAGACATGGTAAATAATTGAAAACACTTCCCTTTAAAAATAAACGTGAACATATTATGTAGGAAATATGAGGTGAGTAAATATTTCAATAACATAGAATAATCATGGGAATTATATTCAATGAATAACCACATGAACCATCAATAATATATTCCTAGTTATGGAATTAATAATGTGGGAAAACATATCTATATCGTCAAATCCTTTTTCCAGGACCACAAGTAATCATTTTGTCAAGGCTTTGTGCCAAGACAGTAGTTTGTCTCATGAGACCTATCGATACACTGAGGGGATATAGAGGGCCCCACCCAACATTTATTATGTCTAATAAATTCCTCATATTAATGGATATAAACCTAAACAACATATATATTCACATTGAATCTATCATATGAAATGTAACTAACTTTCCCCAATCATTAAAAATAAAACTCTAACCATTCCGAGTACTATGGTGAATGGTTTTAGGATAGAAAAACCACAATAAAGTTATTCATAAACAATTAAATCAAGTATGGTATATGAAAAAATAAATTATTAAACCCAAAAATACAATATAATCAAAAATACTGTTAAATCAGATGAAAATACACTTATAAAATCCATAAGAAATACTTGAGATAAATAATCTATTATTATGAAAAGAAGAGTTCTTTTGGAGAAATCATTGTATAAAACCAGAAGTGAAGAAATATTGTATTTTCATAATAAAATTACTGATTTTATAAAGACAATTGGTTCTGAAAACAGATTATATATTTCCCTTGAAAATAGATAAGAATTTGAGAACTTCCCTTGAAACGGGCTTGTATTTTAGAAACAATTTTGAAATTAACTTTTAAAATGTATAACTATCCACAAAAAAAGGATGGGTTTTGGTTGGTAAACATATATGGAACACTCATACATATTTATAAGGATTAAATAATAATATTCAAGAATCTCATTGAAGTAATTAGACAATAAAAGTAACCTGAATGAAATCGGAAGTTCGTGTGAGAAAACCCATACCTTATGCTTGAAGGTGTTCTTGACTTGTTATTGAAGAAATGAATAAACAAATTAGGATTATTAATTCATAATTATAGAACAAATTATATATTTAAATGATTTATTAAACCCTTTTTAGTTCACTCTTGGCCTTTTTGAATACTTATAATGTTTTATTTCATAGTTCGGGATCATTTGTTCACTTGGTCTTAAATGATCGATTCACTTATATTCATTTCCGGATAAATATATAAGATGGATGTGGTTTTCTAGAAATGAATTAATATTCTATTAGTGAAAATCTATAAGATTACATGGTTTTAAATTTTATTTGGTTACTTAGAGTGATGTCTAATATTTATATATGTAACCTTGGTTACAACTATTTTGGATAAACGGTGGGTTTGATTACAATGAACATGTATTACATTAAAACATAATACGATTTGTTCAAAATTATTACAGAAATAATCATAGGATATATTAAATACATAATAATCTAGTTCAATTATAACAAAAATGGTTTGAGGTCCAGATTTAAGGATTATAATAGAAATTGATAAACTATTGTCCTTGAATGTGCTAAATTAGCACATCTCAAATGGTGCTTTAATTTCTTTCAAATAAAATGTGGGGAAATGGGAGAAGGTAATAAAATATCCCATTAGCATGAAAACGTTCTAGTACATATATGTTACTTGATTTTCCATACTATTATGGTGAAGGGATATGGGGAAAGAAACAAAAATAAAAGAACATAAAATAATTGAAGGAATTTGAAAGAGGAATTTACGTCTTGAGACTTTGTTCTTTGTGAATATATTAAGGGGAGAGGTTTTGGTATTTTGAAGAGTATAGGAGCTTTTGGACATGGGGGAGGATCTTGGGGAGAAACTTGTGCAGAACTATGTAAAGCTTTAATTCATATAGGAGTGAAGATAAAAAGAGTGGTGAGGGGTTTTATAGTAGATGAGAGGGGTAAATTTTTAATATTTAATTCATTATTTAATTACTTCAATCAATATGACCAATAGTGTTGTTAAAAAGGAACACAATGGTGAACACAATGTATTTAATAGTATCATACCATAAAATGTTTGGGGTGTTGCACATAGATAAGTATATGGGTTGGAAAATGAGTTATATGAATTGACACCACATGTGATATATCTCATGAATCTCACCATCATAGAATAAGAAACATCATACATTGAGGAATCGGGTGTAAACCCTCGCAATATAAAAAAATGTCCCAAATTCTCTATCAAGGATGTTACCTATCAGACTAGAGGAAATCCACCTATATGGAAACTAGTAATAGAAAAAACTACCTCATAAATAAGATAAATGTTAACATTAAAAATAATATTTAAAAAATAAAAAACCTAAAAAACAGGTTGGGATACCATGTGTGTATCAATGACTCATAATTGTAGGTTATTTTATTTATAACAGCATTATGATAGAGGATAAAAACTAAGGGAATTGTATACCCATGTAATTCATTCTCTTGGTATTTCATGATCTACACATTCCACTCCTTCAAGGTTGTATCATCATTAACATAAATCTAAATACAATTAATGATGTAATAATCTTTATTAATATTGAGCTGAAGTAGTAACCCATAAAATACATCATGAATCTGTCTCGTATCTGGGGGTGGTTTTATCTCGTACATTGTGGCTCAAACATGAGCCAATACATCAAAAGTTCCACTAAACTAGGAATAATGGTTAATCCCATGGCCAAAACATAGATTTCCACGACGATGAATCACTTTAAAGAAAAAATAAATTATAATGTAAAACTCCATATAGTTCATAGTATGGTTAGACTATACATTCAAATGATAATTTTCTTCCATCAGGATTTCATGAATCACCTAAACCACATATATATTTATTTTTGAATTTTGTTTTATAATTATGAAAATATTTTCCCTGTATTGAATAATAATGATCTTCATGTTTTTCCATACAAGGTTTCAAATAAATTCACACCAATTCAAGATTGAAAATTATTATTATAATAAAACATTTCCCAGGGTAGTTTCATCACCAAAAAAACCAAATTCTATGACACAATAGCTCAACATGTCTCCAAGGGCCTAGTTGGTCTGCAATATCTAACTACACATCTATGGATGAAATATAGTGATGGGAGACAAAGGATATAATTTTTTTTATAAGATACCTCTCCAAAAAATATAGGTAAATCTAAGATCATAAATATTTGAATATCTTTAGGAATCTATAGAGCACCATCACCTCCTATAGATACATTCCTAAAAAATTAAACAGATATTGACTCCATTACTTCTAAAAAGTGAATTGATTATATCATATGTTCCACTATCAACTATATGGAATCTTAAAATTTATAAAAACATGTTAAATAAATGATTAAATCCACATGAATTTCTTCCTACATCCATTAATGAACATATAATTGTCGGAGAAAATAATAAGGAACATGGTGTTCAACCTTCATCTACTTGGACAACAACTTTCATGACCTGAACTCCCCAATTTTTTCCAAAACAATGATCATATAGTGAAGGGTACATTTTCATATAATAAAATATACATCCAAGGGTAACCCATGGTAATTTTAGATAAAAAACACTTGTATCAGTGAAATAATTAAATCATCATCAGAACATTCTTCATGGGAATCATCACAGACAACTTGATCGTGATAAAACTCTACCTTAGAATCCCGCAACTAGGATTCACCAACTAGAAAAAAAATATTATTTCACAATCATCTAAAAATGGAAAGATTTTCTAAAAATATCACCCATATAAATATTCATCATGGGTATCTCTTAAATAACCCTCTAAGAATCTCTAAATAGAAATACTACATTAATGTATAACCACACACTTTTCGCATCAGCCACAAAATCATCAATTCATAATGTGTAAGAATTCTTATTGTAATAATATTCAAAAATTATATCCACCACCATAATTAGATGATTAGGTTATGCTCGTAGAATACATAACTAATTCTCTAGTATTTTTTAAAAAACAAAAAATATCTTCACTAATGTTGTCGTGTCACCACAACATTAATGAAAATATAAATTCATCTCACATAAAATCATTGGTGGAGTAGTTATATTTATGGGTCATAATTTCTAAGAACCATAAGAATAAATCCACTCTCTAATGAATCCAATAAATACCCAAGGAATCATATGGTGTGTCACAGAAGACTTCAAACTAAATTCCTCTTCTAGAGAAAACAAACAGATCACTGTCAAACTTATCTTTTAAGATCTCAAAAAATATTGAGACTCTTCAATTGATATTAATGCTTGATAATTTCTAGAAAATGATGTTATAATAGTTTTAATCCAAGTGATATCAATTGTGAAACTTTTATAAAAGCATAAAATACCGAGTACACTTTTCTACTATACCTGATTGTTTGAAAATTTCCAAAGTAATAATCTCTTATATCTATGACGAATCCATAGATACACCATGGTGGGACCTGATATGCCCTAGGAAAAATGATTCAAATGCCTAAAAATTTCACATCAATAGATTATTGGAAAATTATTAATTGTGAAGAACTCCCAAAACTACCCCTAATGCACTCTATGATCTTCTTATTTCGTAGAGAAAACATGGATTTCAACAATAAAAATACATTAAGAACCAATTGAGAAGCTCTAATGACACTATATTCATCAACCCCATGAATATATTTGTAGAATTTATTACACAAAATGGAATAAAAAAATTCATATGAATACATCAGAATGAAGCCATTATAATATCATTATGATTTACCTATATCCGATAATATATCATTCATAGATCAATCTTTGATAAAAAAACTAGTTTCATTATTTGATAAAATAATTCAGTAATCCATAAAAGAGGATAATAATTTTCACAATAAACTAATTCAAGTGATTATAATTTGTATATAAATAATGTTATTATCAACCTTATTTAATGACATAATCAAAGAACTCCAAGGTGACATACAAAGTTTAATAAATTTTCACTCTATGAGATCATTCATCTGAATATTTATCTTTTGTAACTCGGAAGAAACCATCTAATAAAGCGACATCTATATTTGATAAATACACAATTGTAGCACTGTCCAAAACTCAATATCCCATCATGGGGTAACCCCACAACCAATTTAGTAAATACATCAGGGTACTCATCCACAACCATGTGAAACACCACTAACTAAATCAATAATGGACATATCATTAACTCATCCATCCATGAAGATAAGGACATAACATCACTTCAACCTATCTAAGTATTTATATGAATAATAATCATTTTATAATATTTTTCATAATCATAATACAAATATATTAAACATGTATATTTTATCCTATAATGAATATTGTTAGTTAATGGTGAAGATTATTTCATATGTGTTTATATAGAAACATATGAAGTCCCTCTAAGATTAGTTTAAACCCAGAACTATCTCATAATTTCTATATGCATTATACATGTAATATTTGCCTCTATATCATGTCGTTAGTGCCAATGAAACATGTTTTTATCCACCTTAATTACAATGTAATGGACCAGGGGTGGTGAAATGAAGTAGTTTTTACCTCCTAAATCAGATGAGGATTTCACCCAAGTAGAAGAAAAATAAATGGTGCCTCAAATGATGAGTAAATAATCTATTACTAGAAACTATACATAATGAACAAAGATATATCCTTATCCATTATATCTATAACCCCGATTAAGACCTCGTACGTGGAAAGTCTCTACTCTATCAGAATGAGAAGCATCACAACATTGCCCTCTACCTAGCCCATGTCCCCTCTATTGATCAAAGGATGGAGTACCCTACTCATTCAATTTCTGAAATTTTTCAATAGATGAACCTTAAATGGGACACCAAAATCACAATTATTTCATAGAATGTTTAGTCACCATTGTAGTTGGTGGTTATGTTATCGAAAAGTAAAAAGTGTTTATTACCTTAATTGGCGATTAATATAAAAACCCACAAAGAAAAAAGATGGTGAATCTTGGGACCTACCCTCACCTATCTAAAAACCCTTCTATACATGGAAATGGGATCCATAATCTATAGTTAAAATATGTGTTGAATTTGGATGAATTCCATAACATGATGATCTAGTCATATACATCATCCTCTTATTAACCTCTACTCTCCTATGTACCATTTGTTATTTCAACAACATAAATTAGGTAACATGGAACATGATCTCTGAATGTAATTCCACCTCCAAATGTCTTTCCATATCCTCCACATCTAGAAAGATGTATAAATAATATCAGATAAGGGTAATAAAATAGATCCCAATATTGAAAAAACTATATATCATATATCATTGTGTAAGAAGCTCCAGAAAAATGGATTCATTCATGTTCATAAAGAGAAACTCCACTCAAATATAATACTATACCATTTCCCAAAAAACAAATGACCCTTTAGTATCCCAAAGGAATAGAAACCACCACATCCTGGATGCCGTATGTAGCACCATCACATCAAATGAAACCTAATTCTCCATCCAACCATAAATCAAACTGAATTATATACCCACCTTCCCCAATCAGTATTACATTACTATATTTTAAAATTATCCCATATACTTCAATATGCATCAAAACCGAATCTCTATGATTATCAATTTTTTTCATCATCATTGACCAAAACCCTATGGTGATCTCTTTGAACATCATAATGAACATAATTACAATGAACATGATGAGGATGTGGCAGTGTATTGTACCTAAATGAGAGGAAATAACTAAGGAATCATAATTCAGTAAAATAGAATAATTATGAATAAAATGTTAACTATGGTTCAATACAATCCAATGTCCAACCCATCTCAATTATAGGTTAAATCATGAATGACACATGATCATTTTGTAGGTCTCTACCTTGAATCCACCATGACATTACATGTAGGCTCATTAAATAGAAATTCCCCAAAATCATATCCTAAGGGACCCAAAACAACCATTAATTTTTAACTATCCCTTGATTATATCACATACTACTCCCAGATGACATTATTACCCTATCTCCTATAAAATCCTCACAAATTCCTTCCTATAAGAGCAATATAATCCTCCATAATGACCATTAATACCTCTTTATCATAACCCCATACACCCAATGGTATATATATCAGTCTTTTAATTATATTGGAAATATAATTATACTTATATAACATCCCCAATAGGACATGTGTTTGAGATAGTTACTAAGTGTATATCATACACACAAGTATGAGAATTGTCCTTTATGAATAATGTGGAATGTGATATATGATAAAACAACCAAAAGACTCATTCCCATAAAAAATTTATGATATATCAATACATGAATGAAAAGATATATAGACATAAATAAATAAAATAAACTGCATGTTAAATAAAAATGTAAACATCAATAGTCGCCTCGAAGCCCAAACACCTCCTAAAATATCTCAAGAGACTGTAATGTCCAAGAAGATCACCAACCATATTAGACATAACTAAAAAATAGTGTGTATATATATAGGTTAAGCATAATATGAACACTCAATATGATCCTCACTAGAGCCTATTGTGAAAGGATAAATAAATCACACAATATCTTAGTGAATAATTAAGAGAATCTAACTCATCACATAAACAGGTATGATATGTTCCCAGACTCACCATAGACCTCTCCCCATGTATAAATTATTGATTCTAATATATTAACCAATATGATGTTAAACGGTTGTACCTCGCTATAACTTCCCCATAACATTTCGAATAAGTGAAAATGTTGCATGAGAATAACCATCCCTATTTAAATGTATTTAAGTACTCCCAATAACAACTATGAAACTGTTACATTCCATATATATTATGAATTTCATCATCTCATTATAAACATCAATATATCTATATTGTATACATGTATTTATTAGGATCCACCATAGAAAATATTTCATGTATTATACCATAAGCTATCATAATCTAAACAAAAAATACCTATAATAATCCATAAGATACTATATTTGGAGATACATGTGTGCTAAATAACCAAATGATATTTTTTAATCTATAAAAATATATGGGAAAGATAACCATTTTGCATACCATAACATAATATGACTAAGATAAGAGAGAAAAGAAATATGGTGTAGTTTTACATCAATCCATTTCCAACCTTGGGGTTGGGGAAGACACCCTCTAGAGTCCACTAGAGTTAGTCTCCCAATCGTAATTCATGGGGAAGTGTATGAAATCGTATAACATAATATTTTTATATACCTCACAAAAACATTAACGTAAACAACCTATATATAAAATAAACTATAGATATCATCTCATATAAACATTAATGACATAATTAAAGACTAGATATCATATATGAACATAAAAATTTAATGACAATTTCAATTAATTATTTCTTTTTATATTTCACACTTACATTGACTTCTAACAAAACATCATACCCTATAAGAATAACCCATCGAACATTATGTTTCCCAATCATTTATCAAAATTCAGTTTTCCATTAAACATCTATCTCAATGGGTTAAATATTCCAAACATTAATTATCATTCCATAATTATAGGTACTCTAGGAATCATCCTATTATAAAATTAAAAGTTTTATAGACCCAACACATTCTATATATTCAAGTATTGGGGAAAGGAATAATAACCAAGAAATGGAGCCTTAAACCCTTAACCTATATTCGTTAACAATCAATAATATGAAAATTAATATATATATATATATATGAAATCCCATCTTCAATTTCTCTCCCAGTCTTTGTACCATCCCCAACATCGTCATTCATATAGCCATGCAACTCATAATCCGGGGAATCAACTACTACCACTCACCCATGCATCCCCACTCATATCTGGTGAAACCACTATCCATGCCATGATAACAACACATTTAATAGAAATACTCTTCATCTAGAAAAAATAAGTGAGGTAGTGAGTTAAAAAACATTTATTGTTTAACTAGACCCTAGTGGCAAGTCATCGAGCCATTATATGAAAATTGGATCACTCATTCACAAATAATTATCATTATCAAATAAAAAATTCATTACCTTCTTCAATTAACACATTATATTATCATAGGTCACAACCATAGGTATAATAAGGAATCTAATAGAATAATATATCATATTTAAACATTCATTCCAGAATAACATTCATTTTTATGAACATATAAGAAAGAATAAATTCCATTAACATTCTTCGTTTTCTATTTATACATCAAGAATAAAAAAATTATGTTCTCTATCCAATTACAATATTAAAAACATTTTAATACTTGAATAAACAAAAATATAAAAATATCTAGAAAATAAATAGTTAAAGCATTAACATTGAATAATAATACGTGATCTCTTTAACAAGAACACAGTTTTATTCTCCAATCCAGCTTAATCATCATTAAGGATAATTCCTCCATTACCTAATGAGATAAAACATGATAAATTTATCATTGAACATAAAAAATAGAAGTTTTAAATTTCATGCCACAAAGTAGAAGTATTATTTTCTCTAAAATTACAATATATTTGATGTAACAACCATTAAATTTTGATTAAATTAAATATAATCTTGATGTTATTCTTAACAAGAAACACAAGTTTATATGAAAAATAAGTGGTATTATAACATAGATATTATTTTAATGTGATAGTGACATTGCATTAGTTGACATGAATATGAATAACTAAATTATAAAATATATTTATATAGTTCCTAGTCAATACAAATGTATTTAATAATTCAAAATGAATAAGAACTAAATTATAATTGAAGTAATTGTTTTCTCGAAAATATGATTATATCCATAATTGATTTTTATTTCATATTGAACAAGAAAAATATATTTAATTAGTGAATTTTGATAAAATTTTATTATTTAAATTATTCTACATTTTTAAAATCACAATATAAAAATAATCATACGGATAAATTTTAGGATGTTTTAGAACATATTTATTTTTCAGTGAATATTAAAACAACCCTATTTTTACAAAACTATTTTAATTATAATTTAAAATACTCATTAAATTTATAATTTTAACCTAATTTAGAGCAACTATTGTTTAATTATATATATTATAATTAATAGAAAAGGAACCATAATTATACTTTATTTGCGTATGTTCTCTTTTTTTGGATTAAAAACACAATTATTTATAATTTTTTTATTAACCTTCACACATTTATATTTAACATGATATCTTCCACTAAGGAAAATTAAATATTGAAAAAATTATTACACGTTTGGATTCGTTATTTTTATATATTGAATATACTTCATGTTTATTTTTTCCATTATAAATTCTATCAATAGTAAATTTTTATTATCACAATAAACATAAAAACGGACATTATGGGTAAAAACTAATATGAAATGTGTTCAATTTAATTAAAACAATTATATTAATTTTATTAAATGGGAATATTTAATTGATAATCACTAAAATGTATAAAATATTATGTTTTTTTACATTTATTTTAATCATTTTAATATTTAAATAGAAGATAAAGTTAGAAATGTCACACTATGTGTTTTAATATCTATAATAACCTTTGATATTGAAAAAATTAAATTATATTTTTTAATAAACTAAAATATGAAATATTAAAGAATATATTTTATCATTTTAATTTTTCTACTGTTTTATTGATAAATAATTAACTTAAATGCTTATTCAATGCTGATTTAGAGCTGGTGAAAACACTAAAAAAACATGTAAATGATTTTAGAAACAGAAAAAGTATTTTTTTTGCATCAGTTAAACTGAACCAAACATTTTTATGATAAATATAACAAATTTTATATGTTTTAAAGTAGTATATTAATGTATTAACATATTTAATGATGTTTCAAAAGGAAAACAAAATGAATAGTGTCACAAATGACATTATTGTTCTTTTATGTAAAATATTATTTTATTAAATTATTTAGAAATCATGAATAATTTTAGAAGAATTAAATTTGGTTATTTAGAGGTTAAAAATGTCATGAAATAACTTTTTTTATCTAAATATAACTTATAAATTAAATTAAAACCCTTCAATATTGATAAGTTCATTAGCGCGGTTTTGGTAAAAATTGCTTAATGAATTTTTTTAACCAAATGATAACTTTTAATATGACACCAAAACCTATAAAAATTTAATTGGATGATTTTATTTAAAACATATAATATTTTTATTCTAATTCATGACTATTTTTCATAGTCATACCTTAGAGAAACATTAATTTTATTTAAATTATTTAGGTAATTTTAAGTGTGTTATTTACCTCTCTTATAAAAGGACACCCTTTCTATCTTTTCATTTCACCTACTTGAGACATATATAAAAAACATACCTGTTCTCTAATAAAAATAACTATAAATGGATTATACTTTTTTTATTATTAAAAATAATTTCAATATTTATTAACAAGGGATTTAAAGGATGTCTACATAAGATATGTTAATATTCCTACATGAAATCTGTCAATATAATAATTATATTACCTCTAATGAATATATTATATTAATAATATAATTACAAAATAAAATTTCTAAATATAATATAATATGTCTATTTTTATTGAAATATCATTATTCACCTTCTTTTCCTTTAAATGGGAACATAATGTACCACTTCTACATACATGTGTACTAACACATCCACATAGCAATACAATTTATATTCCAAAAAAATCCTTAATAGATGGTTATATTGGATGTTTTATTTTTAATATATGATATTTATAATAAAATTATTATTTAGTAATTATAATATCATATCTTTATTCTCTCATTCCCATCAGTTGGAAAACTATTATATTTCATATGCGTACATGTGGACTTCCACCTCTATGAAGCGATGCAACCAATTTTTCATTTTTAATTTTTATTGATTGTAATAAAAATATATTTAAGTAATTTATATGAAATATATGATGTAATAATGTTTCTATAAATTTAATTATGATTTATAGTTCTTTCATTACATCCATCGAAAATTGGAATCATTGTTCAAGCATAGGAACGATCTATTGTCCCCATGAATGATGTAATTCATTTTTCAATATCTACCTTTCATATATGACAATAAATATTAATATAAAAAATATATATATTATTTATATCACATTTAACATTATAATATCATTTAATTATGATTAATTTATAAGTACTAGAACATTACAACTGAAACATCCATGAAAAACGAAACAATTAACACCTAAAATGATGATTTTCATAAGGGATTTTCAATAAATGGGTTTTTAAATTATATAATGTAAAAATATATTATATTTTAATTATTTATATTGACTTTTATAGAATTATAGTAAATTTAAATTTATTATATTGGATGTTAGAGTTATTTTTTTATTAATTTGGACA
Source organism: Viscum album (assembly GCA_963277665.1). NCBI lineage: Eukaryota > Viridiplantae > Streptophyta > Magnoliopsida > Santalales > Viscaceae > Viscum > Viscum album. The sequence continues at coordinate 1,250,187,146 of OY728157.1, read as the reverse complement.
TGAGGTAATTGGTTTTCCTCACAAATTGTATTCTTTGGGAAAATGTTATGATATGCACCTTTAATATATTATCAGTTGTATATATGGCCATTTTTATAGGTTTTAACCTGATTAATCTTATGTTAAGGATTTTTAATGTTTCATTTAATTATATTATTTATTTTCGATTGTAGATACAATATTTTTACATATATGACTTTGAGATATTTCTATATATATTTCAAGATCTATGTGCTAAGATAATGTGAAATTATGAGGCTTGGTGTGCCAAAAATTAATTTTATAAAAGTATTAAATTTATTTCACCCTACTCATCAATTTTATCTCAATTAAAATAGGATAAATCATTAATGGCTGGTTGGATTAGAAATTTGAGACCACATTTGTGTGTGAAACTCACTGTTTACCCTATGTGAGACCTAAAATTAGTCAGTGTAAGATGTTCAGACCCTTCAATAATTGGTAGTGTGTTTAGGTGTATTAATTAATTAATTAATTTTTTCCCTAAATTAATATTATAAATATATTGTTATGTAATACTATATAGGGTTGTCCCATATTTTTAAAATTCTTGGAAAATCTCTACATTATCCATCCTCTAGAGGATCATCTCAGATGATGACAGAACTCTCAATCAGATCGAATAAGGACACAACACATGCAATGAATCCTTCCAAACAATTGGTGAATTAATTCATCATCATATATAGATTTTATATAATTGTAGGAATCTCTATTTGGATTTTTATACCATTAGATTATATGATTGAGTAGATCAATCCATTTTATTTGATATGTTCCAATTTTAAACATTGTGTGTGCCTATTTATAGAAATTTTATTCTGAATTTTTTTCTAAATCTAGAATCCCTATTCTTGGACATTGATAATTAATGATTGGAAAATAAAATTTATAAAAAATATTTGGATCATTTTACACTCATTGCTTCACATTCATCACTGGATGGATCCTCATGGTCTAGTTTAAAATTTGATGGGATTTACTAAACTTGGTCAAACCCTTAGATTCCTAGAATATCAATTAAATGTGAATGAATCGATGATAGAATAATAGATCAAGGATAATTTCAATGTTTCTATGACCGATATATTGAGTAAACACTAAGAACTCAATTATTGGAAGTAAGCCAGCTTGATAAATATCAGTGAAACAATAGCGATGAATAGAGGCCATTTTTTGGTGAGTGATTTCCACGTTCCACAATATGCAGCCATATTTGCAGTTTTTTAATAGATTTAATAAAAATTCTTAAACGGCTTCCAGAGATTCACTCATAGAATTCATATAAGAGATTTCAATAAAAATCCCTACTACATGTCTAATTTAAAGAAGTGGTCATGTTGTATAGCCCCTCCTACTGTGGTAGATAGGGTTTGGAGAATATTAAGGGTGACATTTCATGTTTTTCCTCTTACATGCCATTTAATGCTTTCATTATTGGAAAACCAATGTGATAGGTCAATGAAAAGGGAAACCATGTGTATGTACATGAGTATTGTTACATATTTTTGTTCTCCCACAAATGAAAACTATGATCATAAGACAACCCCTAACATTTGTGATCTCAAACACAACATGTAGTCGACAAACCTGATGTGTAGTACTAAATGGATAGGATTCCATGAGATGGATAGTGACATGTAGATGTTGTTAATTGGTGACACATACCAGGTGGACCCGTCACATTCCATGTACCCATTAGTTACATTTTAGAATATTTGGAACATATGTATCTATTTTGTTTAAAAATAGATTTTGGATTTCGAGTATCCTATCCTATGTATTTTTTCATGTCGAACATGATGTTTCCCTCAATTATTGATTTCAAGATATAATGTGAAATATAATATATCTACTAAACCTTGGAGTTTCATTGCTGATGTGTAACCAGCCTAATACAGTACGTCACCATAATCCCCTTTCCAATTACCATTACACCCACAACTATCCACTCGCACCCACACAATTCCACTCCATTTTCATCTCTGACATATGCATAACCCCAACCCATCTTCACGATTAGTGTTCCCGCTGCTCCCCTCCGCGACTCCCATCTTCTTCTCTACTCTGCGACTCCCCTCTCCCGCTCCCCTGCTCGAATCTCCTCTAAATTCACCCCTCCACCTCTATGTGCTCTACCTTCGGCTCCTCTATCTTTGGATCCATGGATCCACTAAGGGTTCCAACATAAAACCACATGTTATACTTCATGATTCTCCGCCTACTCCTCTGAAACCTCCACATTTGGCTGCTCCACCTACTCGGCCTCCACCTTCTCTACATTCTCCACCTCCATCTCCTCCACTTCCTCTCATTATGCATCAGCGACCATGACTCAGAGTACATATCAATATTATTCATGATGCTACTATTGGCATCGACTAAGGGTTCTCTGAAAATATTGGTTGTCGACGTCCCTCAATCGAAATACGAGATGCTCTGCATCAGCTAATTGATCAACAAGGTAACTCGTTTCTCAGATCTCTCTACCTCCTAAACTCCCCTAAACATTTTCATCAGATTTCATCTTATTTAATGGTTTTGGTTTCAATATCATCATCAACACTTAGGTTTTCTCACTTAATTATTTCTACTATGTTTATTATTGAAGTGATGGAGAGATGAGTCCTTCTTGTTGATTCAGGTTTGTATCTTTCCCAAAAAAATCACATATCTACATGTATAGGTTCATATTTTTCATTTACAACTTTCTGATGCGGACCTTTTGTGTGATGATTGTTTTTTTGAAATGTGAAACAAATCTAAACAATGAATTTAATCAGGTTCTACAAAATTATTCTTATTATCTGCAATAGGTTCAATTCCATACTACTATAGAAGTTTTGCATCCTTTTAATAGGTTCTATTGGGGTACGTTTTCACGTTTGAGTTATTTCTTTCTCTTTGATATCATGGATATATTTACAATTCATGATTTTACAAAACAGATAACCTTTTTGTTTCATGGAAGGGAATAAAAAATTACTAAATGATGTTATCGATAAAGGGATTATGTTGTGAGGGTAAAGTTTGAAGCTGTACCAAAACTACTACCATGGAATATTGATTAAGTTTGGTGTAATTGGGGAGGTGAAGTTTTTATTTTCTAATTGATACAATTTAACGTACCACTCAGTGTCCCTTTGAACAATGAATGGAAATATTTTACATGGTAGAGCACTACAAAAAAATCATCACATCTGAATATGTGTTGGTTATTTAACAGACTTTTCTATTTTTTTATTAGCTTATCTAAAGATTTTAAGTACACCTGCATAGATAATTTTTTGAAAACCTAGTGTTTTACCTACTCTCATTCAATAGTCACCCCACAACAAGAACTATATCCCTATATATTTTATTTTCGTCACAAAATATATATTCCTTGGAAAGTCAATGATTGTTATGTTGGATATGAATTCACTAAATATAGTTTGGTGGTTAATGAAAGGGTCATTTATGGGATCAAAAAGAGCCACTCGTGATGGGTTGGATTCCTAACAACAATAAGCATGGAAGAAATAAATAATGACTTTTGTGCTCATGATAACCAGGTGATATGATTCTCCCTTTTTTTATTTTTGATAGCATCGAGAACACATTGTAAGGCTGTGTTTGCTGTGATATTTTTATAATTTTCATTCTTGTATTGTATTTAGGTGGGAAGACTATAAGAGTGAGCATTTAATTGGAGTATACAGGGCATGGTACCTTATTTTGATAACAAAGAATAACCAATTTGATCATTTTCAAGTCTCATATGGTATGTATATAGAATATAATATTTACACCATTAATGGGATGTAACATCTGTTATGTTTTGTTTTTATGATGAACATGGAATATGTTCAACGCATTGATGAATATGGGTAGTGAGAGGAATTATGTTTTCCATATCTACTATATCTACTAATCTTCCGTGTATCACGGCTCATGTGTCACCACCACATTAAACCACGTCACCAAAATCTCATATCTGATTACAATTAACCCCTCCACTATCCGCTCTCACCCCAGAATTACCTCTTTTTTTCGACTCTATGAAACACATAATCGTGAGCCCAATTCGCACTTAGGGTTACCTTATTTCTTCTTCCTCTCACAACGAGCTCAATCTAGAGCCATTTCATCCCACAGTTTTCTCTAAAATCCTCTTAATATCTCCCCTGATTATTCATCGGAAGAATGTATCCTCGATTATTCTACATTCTTTGCTTCTTTTTGGTCAACTTTCACCTACATAGACCACTAACTTCTTCGCTACCCATCTATCATCAACCCACATAATCCACCGACAACAGCAAGCATTAACTGAAAATCTACAACTACCTTCCGGTCACAGATGTCGACGATCAGAATCACCTCCAAGAAACACTAACTATTATAGATCCTTCATCTGAAGCAATAACCATGTTAATTAGAATTATGGATCTTCTTCGAAGTGTGAAACCGATTCAACTCAGATATGTGAGAAATTCATGTTAATAATTTGAACAATTTTTTATAAGCATGAACCATGATCTAAATTTTTTCTTGCATTGTTGATGTCTCTATTATTGTTCATTTATGCAAATGTAGATTAACAACTATAATGGTTTCTACTATGATAACTTTTTAAAAAACACTTCTTACAACCGTAATCAATGGATTGAAGGATTTAGTTGCAGGTGTGTTGATAATCTTGCATCTTATAAAGTAAAGGATATATTCATATTAATTGAGTTGTTTAGTTTTTTCCTTCAGTAGCTCTATTCTTCCCCATTGAATATTTTGATTGTGTCGTCCTCTACACCAGACTCTATTGTACGTAAAAATTTAGTGACACTTGTATGTCTTCTTATTTTATAGTATTTTACATTTACATATAATTTTATTGAATTACTTCCAAACTAATCATATATTTAATATTATATGTCTAATATTAATTTTGTGAAAGTTGATAATATATTTTCACATCTCTTACTCAACTAACAACAATGAACTACAATCACATTGCTTATAAATCTACATTAAATACCAGGATTAACATTTTACACCGCATCACATGTTGTAACAATGGTAACCGGACCATATTTTCTTCCATACATATATTTTAAGTTTCTTTATCAGCATTTCCTATTTTTGAATGCAATTGTCACAATGATTCAGGGTAATTTTTCATCAACACAACTATTTCATTCTTAATTCTTCTTCCATAAAATGATGAGGTGAATTTTATCACAAATACTATTACAATTTTAAACCATGACTTTCACAGTGATAAAAATTCCAATATTTTGGTCATATATCCAATGGAGAGAAATTCATTTTATCATTTTCATCAACTTTTTATAAGCATGAACCATGTTGTAAATAATTTCATACAATGTAAACTTCCCTATGTTTATTCATTTATGTGAATTTAGATTAACAACTATAATGGTTTATACTATGATAACTTTTCAAAAAACAATTCATACAACCGTAATCTATGGATTTAATGATTGAGTTGCGAGTATATTAATAATCTTGCATGTTACTGAGCAGACACCACTGCAAATTTTGAGTGGTCTGACCTCTCCACCAGGATACACTATATGTTCAAAAATTATTGACACCAATATATCTTCTTAGATTATTGTATTTTAAATTTACATATACTATTCTTGAATTATTTCTAAATAAATCATATATTTAACACTCACTGTCTCGTATGAATTTCGGGAATGCTGCTACTATATTTTCACTACTACTATTCAACCAAAAAAAGTAAAATATTGTCAGATATCTTATAAATATTATTTGAATCGTAGGATTAACAAATTTTCACCGCATAATATGGTGTAACACTGGTAACCTAACCTTATTTTATTCCACACATATATTTCATTGTTTCAATGTTCATGATTAAATTCACTTTACCTTCCACTGTGCATAATTTAATTTTATTTCACACCTTTAAAATTAAATATAATGTAAGAAAATACAAACAACTCTTTGCAATCAAACTCTATTGATGCAAGGTTACAGTGGATGAATGTTATAACGGAACGACAAAAAAAGTAAAAAAAATTCATCTGATTTTTATTTATTTGATATTGTAGAAAAAATTATATATTTGATAATCCTTTAATGGATACATATATTTGAAACCTATTAATTTTAAAAGAAACATTTGTATACTATTGATTTTATTTTAACTAAATATTTCATTTTGATTATTTTTCTGTTTCAGTTCTGAAATAATGTCCATGTTTTTTTCTGTGAATTTGGTTTCTGTTATTTCAATTCCACATTCTAAATTAAATTTATTTTAAAAATTATGATTTTTAGTTTCTGTATTAAATTTCATAATTTTAGAAACTTATATCATATTTTTTGATTTTTTTGAACGTTTCATTGGAAGTGGTTCTGGTGTCTTTGGATTAAGCCCTAATACTGAATCTCTCTAGAAAGCTGGAAGGTTGCCCATCTGTGTCTACCATTGTTTCAATGAAATGGTGTTGGATGAAAATCAAGAAATCCTAGAAAATTTTTCAGTTTCTGGAGACTCTTAAAGTAGAGGGAGAGGTCATCATTGAGGATGTGTAGCCAATATCTAGCCTTAATGGGCTGGTTGTTTCTCCACCACCAACAGATAATGCCACATTTAATGTTGATGATAAGATTAATGTTAAATTAATGTGTGCTGGTGGAGTGAGTATTTTTGACGTTCATGGAACCTTTTCTGTCCAGATCCTAAAAAAAGAGGATGAACATATCTAAGTTCAACTGGAATCTGAAAAATTTCAACCTTTCAATTCAATGAACACCCGGAAATCAATAAGAAATTTTATACCAATGAATATATTCCAGGTCTGAATGATATTAATAGGTTGTTTCTTATTGGGAATGTCATAAATGGGGTCGACCTTCTAAACTGTAGAATGAATTATGGAAAATAAAGGATAGTAGGTTTGATAATCAACTTCTGGCCCGTGATGTCTTGGAATGAAACATATATGAGCATCGAGTATGAGGAATCATCATATTTTGAATGCATAATGTCGGGGTTTTTGTACCACTTACAACTCTTCAAGAGTCCCCATCCTGAATGACATTAGTTATAGCTGGGTTTCCAGTAACATAAGAAATTGATCTAAATAACCACCTGACCTTTTACAGAAGGTGAATATGGAATTATACAACATTGATTTTTTGTTCCTTTTGGTATTTCATGGACGTGTAACTCTGTGTTCATTTAAATATTTTAGGATCATATATGAATGGAGATTTGAATGTGTTTTGTTTCCGGACTGAATGACACTATTCGGATCTGGGTTCTAGGTATTGCCTTCCAGTGAACATTTATTTCCTGAAAGTATGTTTTACAAACACTGTAGTTGGTTTCCCACATTCACATACAGGTTTTGTAGGGTGTTCTGGTTATTTCATAGGTGGACATATACTACGTCTTGTTATCAAGATCGTGTTTGAACATGAAATAATAAAATAATTTTTTTATCCTTTTTTCTATTTTTTAGTGACTTATATAATACATGGATCATTCGTTAGATAAAAGGAATTTGATGGTGTTGTTCCATCTGATAACTAAAAGGTGAATGTATAACTCAAATATTAATCTATATATTAAAATATTCAATATCGAACTGGAGGTTATTTATTTCATAATTTCATACTTGTTTCATCTTAATTTATTTTCATATAGATTCAAAACAATTTATCTAATATATATTTTGTGTATGTACAGGGTTGAGTTAGTGTTTCTGCTACTATAGGCTTCACTGGTTTCAAAATGATATCGATAAAACCATATGGTAAAAACACCTCCAAATCATGCTTATAAGAAAAATGTATCCTTATCTCCTTTAATGGAATTTCTTTTGTTTATCATTTCAGCCACAAATGCATGGATTTTTCCGGACATTTGAAATATTGTGAAAATTCATTTGTTTTACTCAAAGCTCGGAAGCATGTGGATCTTGATGGAGAACTAATATTTAGAGGTAAAAAAATATCAGAGGAAATTATTTTTAAATACCCTTGATTTCTTTTTCCTTTCGATGTTTTTTCCAATGAAACTCTATGTCTATGGAATTTTGTTTAAGTACATTTATGAATGGAGCCTTGAATGTGTTTGTTGTCATAACTGAATGATGTTATTTACAGTTGGGTTGCAGGTACGGTATTCCAGGGATCATTTATTTCTTGAAGGTATGTTTCACTAACTCTATATTCGTTTTCCCAGTATCACATGTTCTTTAGGGTGTTTTGGGTGTTTCATAGGTGGATTTAGAATTCAAATTTTTTTCAAGAACCGGTTTTTCCATGAAATAATTCATGATTTTTTAGTAAATTGGATTGTACATGGTTCTTTCTACGAATAGAAGGAATTTGAATGTGTTTGGTGTTAATACTCAATGAGGTTATTTTCAGTTTTACAAGTATAAAATTCCAATGATCTTTTTTCCACATACAAAGACATAACCTGATAAGCAAGAGAAGAATTTAAATTTCTAGGATCATCCCATCTCAATGTATAAAAATTGTTTCTAAGCTTGAATAGTGTATTTGAGTATTTTTTTCCACTAATATTCAGCACATGCATGGTATTATCACTCAATAAAAGAAAAACCATGACTACTGCTCGATTCTTGAAAATCCATTAACACAGGAACATCATTCACTCCTACACCAACCTATATTATAGACTTCCTCACATATTTTGTTGTCCTATTTCTTAGAATATTACGAATGAATAATTTATTCTTTGATTGATATGTTGATTATTTTATCTTTTTAACATTATTTAAGTTCCATTCTACTTTTTTATTTTCGTAGAACCAAAACTATAATTTATAAAATTTCTAAAAGAAAAACCCTTGATCTTTCTTGAATTTATTCCATGTATTTTTTTTAACTTTTGTTACTTTTCCTACAGTTCCAAATAAAACCCTTAAATAATCCTCAGTTGTATTGGAAGAAGAAACACCAATATGTCCCTCTGATCCATGAGGAGAGAGTGGTAGATATTCTTTATGATCCTCTCTCACTTCTATGTTTTTATTTCTCTTTTTATAATCTCAAAATCCTACTAGAGAAATCATGGATCATGGAATACCTTATATAGGTATGCACCCTTCTAACAATTGAAAAAAATCTCATATCTCTTGAAAAATTTGTTTTTATCAGATTGTATTGGTATTTATTATAAATTTTAAAAATTATATTTCAAATTTATCATTTTTTTGTACACATGATGTTGAATGTTTCAAAAGATCATGAATTTGATGATTCATTGCAAAGGGGAAATGTGATTTTCCTTTATGTTTTCTATTTTTTAAATTCCTGAATATATTATCCACTACTATTAAAAAATTCTATACCACTAATTTATGATTTCAATATAATCAATATATTCAATATATTCAATATTAATGCAAGGTTGTGATCCGATATACAGGGTGATAGGGTGGAGTAACACATGGTTTAGGAAAAATAGACCATCACAGAAAAATGGAGCAAGGGAATATTATCAAGCTGCATGTCATATTATTGTGTTTCAGTTAATAGTTTCTTTAAAATAAATTGAATATGACATATGATTCAATTTTTAGAGCACTGGATCATGAACTCTCTTAGTGAAAGTGCATATTTTCTATTCCTTATTTTTGTTTTGGATATGTTTTATATACCTATTTCATTGTATACAACATGTACCAATTAATATATATGATCCCACGTCCTTTTTTCTTCATATTATTTTTATAATTACATTATTAAGCTATTTTACATATGTCTATGGATCATGAATGAATTTTTTTTCAAATAATTGTTAATTTTATATTTTCCTTTTTTTACCTATAATTTTATCATTTCCTACTTTGTATACTATAAAATTTCATAGTAGTCCATTTTATTTAAACATTGTATTTGAATGGTAACTTTTTGTTATAAAATGCAATGATTAAATAGGTTACTAGTTATTGCAATGCTATGTTCGATATATTTTACAATAGCAGAATAGTCAATTTTATTACAACATCATGTTTTAATGGTAAGGGATTGTTATATTGTGCATTGATGAAATAAGTCACAAGTTATTGCAATGTTATGTTTGGTATACTGTGAAATTCTAGAACAGTCAATTTAATGAGTACTACAATGTTTTTTTTCATTGGTAGATTGGGTTTTCAGATTTAAACATTCATTACTATTTATTAATCAACCTAAATTTTATTGCACATGCATATTGATTTTTCTAGATGATTCTAAACCTGAAGAATTATTGTAACAACACATTTTTCCTAGCAGACTAAACAAATACATTTAGATAAAAAACTTCTACAAACATAAACATCATAAATTTTGTTGCAATTAATTATAGGGTTGTGTCGTTATGTATTCAAATTAATAATCTACCAACTTCAGGTTTTTTATTATTAATACCACTATTATATTTTATTTTTCTTTAAATTAAAATTACAGTACACACATTACTTATTCTATGGACCGTGTTTGCATTTCATGTTTCCTAACACCTGTGGTGGCATGTAGTGAAGTAGAGTGCGGTTGGTGATCCACTGTGGCCAACACGCATTACTTGAATGCAGTTGAAATTTATTCACAATATCCCTCTAAAATTAGAAATTCATTTTTATATATCTTTTATTTTTTTTAAGTATTTTAATGTTGTGTTCATATTTTATCCACTCCTATTCCATTTTTATGCACCAATACATTGTTATTAAAAAATATTCAACATTACCTTATCTATGGAACATTTAAAAGTATTATTATATTATAAAATAAAACTATTAATTCAATATGTCGTGCGTTCGCACGGGTGATTAATAGTTTTATATTAAAAAAAACTTCTAAGGAGACCCTAATGAAAACATTTTGCATTGTCAACAGATTCATACTCTTATGTCCAACCCTCCAGTTGATATGGGCATGGATCCTTTGTGGCTTCTAGAGTGGAACCCTCTAGTTGGGGTGGGAATGGATCCTCTATATTCTCTATATTGGAACCCTATTATCCGGTTCGCAATGACTCATCAATTACTATTAGAGTGGAACCATTAGTAGGACTAGACAAGGGTTATCAACAACTCTTATGGAACCCTCATATAGGAACAGGTCATGGGTCCTTAATGACTTAGAGTGGAACACTACAATTGGGCTCGAAACATGTACTCCACTACCATACGAGTAGAACCCTTATCTTGTAAGAATTCATGGTTTATATAACTAGAATTTGTGGCCCCTCAACTGTGAAATGCAGTGAAGAGATTTGTCCTGACATGACTTAAGAATCATGAAGAAGTGGGACACATTCCTCAATGAATCACATTTTTGATATCTGAACAAAACTATACGAATGAGTCAGTGATTCCAAAAGAGAAAAATATTAATGTGTGGTGAATGATATTTTTAGAATAGAATTTTTATGTAAAACTTTTCATATAATGGGAATTGTTGATGGACTTTTTGAACTTTTGGTTACTCTTCTTCTTAGGCTGAGATGTGAGTTAGATATCTTTTTACTCTATAATTTGAGATTTTTTGGCTGTGTATATATATATATATCATTATTTTTAACACTCTCATTGGGTTTGGTTAATCGCCTTATAGGATATGAAATGATGTATCAGTATGAATTTTTCATTCCCTATTTAGCTTCCCTTTGTTGGATGCATTTATTCTCCTTGTATAGGGTTATAATACTCGATGTGTAGTTATTCTACTAACCTTGTTTAGACTACTATGTTTTAACAAGAATTCTTAAACTCTTTGTTGGTTTCAGCTATACTCTTTCTACTAATCATGTTGTATATACTATCATTATTAGTTATTTTATCTATTACTTCTTCCACCTATGATTTCATGTGGTCTTATTAGGTATTATTATACTCACTCATGAAGGGATTTTTCTTCACATGTTGTGTGTTGTGTAGACGATGGAAAGACCAAGCATGACATCCGAGCAGCTTTGGTATATTGGGTTCTTGGACCACTTATAGTGGTCATAGCATGGGAATGAAGAGTGGGGATCTCTTTTAGCAGTAGTATTTTTCTGATTTTTTTAATTTGGGACATTTTAATAATTTTTAGGTATTTGTTTCCTTTTTTCTTTTAGTTTTCACTATACTACTTTTTTATTATCTAGAAGTTCATCATTATTTAATTTAGTTTACATTAGTGTTAAATCTTTTTCTCCTTCTGACAAAAGATTTACATTGATTTGGTTGTGTGTGTTCGTGTATAGGTATTTAGGTAAATTAATCACTATGTTTAGTTATGTCATTATCATGTTTTCCTCCCCTTCCCTATAAAGGTGGGCTTGGGGTAGTTGTGGATCGAGCACCAGCTTGTGTTGGGTCATGACACATTGTCATCAATTCATGTTTATTACTTTGAAATTGGTTTAGACATATCATATTAATTTGATTAGTTGGGTTTAGGGAAGCAATATCAATGTGTCTCATGTTTTAATCTCAATTAAGGGAGTCCATTGATGATTCAATTGTGGATGTATCCATTCACAAAGACCGTAATTACTTTCTTGTCGACTCGGAATTCTGAAATAATTTTTTTCTGAATTGATTAATGGTACATAAATCATGTTATATTGATTGTTTTACTATGATTCATGATTCATATCCTTAATTTAATTTATATACATTCATATAAACATATATATGTTCATCTGATAGCAGTACTCATTGATAAACTTCAGGATACATTCCCGAAAGAATCCAGCCAATATACCAACTTAGGTTCCTGATAATGACCTAATGAATGACAAGGCCTTAGTATTTGGTATATCCAACAATCCATTTCCTCTATTTAGTAATGTAAATCATATCTGCCTTTCAATAATAATATCATTCCATTAGAGAAGGATGAGGACACACACATTCTTTTCGTGCTCCGTGAGTTACAATGCCAGAGTCCAGTATGGTTCTTCAGGTTGAACGATCCTCAAGATGAAGAGTATTATCCAGATTCAGTGATCTATTTCTTCAAGAATATCTAAAACCTGATATATTGTGTGTGTTTTATGGAATCTATCATCTTACATGGATCATATGGGTGTCAGTTGAGCCCTTTTATGTGTGTTGTTGATGATCTGACAATCTCATGGCATTACTTCTAGCATATTTTTTACGAGCAGTACCACCACCTTATGCTTGTGAACATTCCATATATAAGAGATTCTATATATAAAATATGGGAGGAAAATTTTAGTTCATTATGTGTAGTGATTCAAAGACCATATGTTTTATTCCATGATGGTATACGGGTTGGATACTTCTAATAGTAATATTTTAAGCAAGGAATCAAGAGAAATATTCAGGACAACATGGTACCCTTATGAATCCCCACCTATAATGGGGTTCCTGTGAGGGAAATGGTGACATAGAGGATTATGTTATAGGTACTCTAGATAGTTGGAAATGGAAGTGAGTGTGATAAATTAATGTCGTCTACAGAAGCTAGAATATTCCATGCATCAGGATCTTGGTGTAGGAGATCCTTCAATGATCAGGCCCAAACACGTTGTTAGAGGAAGCGTAGAGCGCAAGGGTAGCCCAGATATGGGTGGATCATTAATTATGATTGGAAAGGTCACTTGTATGGAGACTTCCCAAATAGACTTATAGAGCAGCTCTGGAAGATATTCGATGAACCGTCGTGACAAAGGCAATGTCATGATCAGGGATCTCCCAAGAGTGGACAGGGTGATCCTTTGGGGAGACGGACCTAGAAGTGGTGTAAGAGGAGCTATTGTTGCTGGATGATTTTACTAGACTCTCAACCCACCACCATTAGGTGGCCATCATTAGTCTTAGGGATATGGAAACAATGATCACATACAACTACAGGCATTGGATGTCTATGACACATTAACACATGATATGATAATAGTTGTGATATGTGTTTATTACACTACTTATTGATTATTACATATAATATGTTCTTGTAATTAATATATCCATCATATCATCGGGTGATATATGTAGCTCCCATTGGAGGCAACAACATAAAAAAAGTCATCTTGACTTTCCTACATGGAATGCATATTTTGTATCCTTTATTTCCAAGTAGTGTGAGCAATCACTTGGTGGAGAGTGGATCATGTGGGACCTTTTGATCATTATGATAGAACCCTATGATGTCATATTGGGTTAGTATTGGTTACCATGGTCTCATCCCCAATTAACTCTCTCCAAAGAAATGGAAGATGTATATGCACTAATGGGAAAATATTCTCATTTTCTAGGAAGAGAGATATCATTGTGTATTCTTCGAGGAGGATGTAACCTATCAGCCATAATGTTGCAATTAAAACCATTGGAGTAGTATGTTTAGTAGGCATATGGATTCCTTTTGTTATAGAATATTATATGGATTTCATCCCTGAGGACATTCCAGGACTACCTCTATGGATGGATATAGAGTTTTACATAGACATTCATCATTGTACTACTCTTATAACTTTTTTAACATATCAGATGGATCCTACTGAGCTCTAGGATATATCGTTGTAGTTATATCCCCTTTGAGAGAACCATTAGATCAAACAATATGGCTTCAACTAGTCAGTTCTAGTGTTTTTCAAGAATTAGGTGGATGCGAGATTCCAAATTTTCATTGATTATCGTCTCCTAACCAATGCCACCATAATGAACATGTACCCCTAGAAAAATAATGAAAACCTATTTGACCATCTATGAGGAACAATATGGTTATTCAATATTGATCACAGAAATAGATACCACCATTTGCGAGTTTACATGGATGATATCCCAAAATATGATTTCTGATGTCGCCATGGACATTATGACTTCCAATTAATTCATTTTTGTGTGATTAATTACCCCACCTTGTTTATGGATTTTTTGAACAAGTTTACAAACATGTACTGGAACACAATTTTTTTTCTTAAACATTGAAATACAAATCTTCTCTTTGATAGAGGATAAGCATGCAGAGAAATTGAGGATGGTCCTAGACATACATTGGGAACACTAGATTTTCCGAAAAAAATTTCCGTTCCATTAATGGATAAATTTTGTCAAATTTTTGGGCATTGTTAATTATAAGAATGGTTGTCCTATCGATCAAGAAAATATCGTTACATTTATTTATTGGGATACATCAAAAAATGTGTTAGAGGTGATGATATTTCATTGCATGGTAGTGTATTACATATGGTTTTTGGATGATTTCTCCATAATCATAGCTCGCATGACCACACTGACATGAAAAGAGACACATTTTACCTTGTATGAGTACTGTCAAACAAAATTTGAGGTGTTGAGATTGAGGCTGAAAAATGCTCCAGTGTTGGGACTACTATATGAAGGTGTCGAGTTCATAGTATATTATGATTCCTAAGGATCTAGTCCTGGTTGTGTGTTGATGCAGTGATGAGAAGTTATCACATATTGGTTAAGGTAGTTGGGACCCCAAGAATAGAACTATTGGTCTCATTAATTTGAGCTTGCAGTGGTAGTCATTTCCCTATGGATGTGCATACAATACCTTCTGGGGGAGTGTTATTTGGTTTACTCAGAACACATGAGTCTTAGGTGCGGATTCACATAGATAGAATTGAACCTAATACAATAACATTGTTTAATTGTCCTATAGGACTATGACATCATTATATTAAATACAATTGGGAGGGGGGACATTGTAGCATATTCCCATAGTATGGAGTCCAATTCATTGTTAGGGAAATAATCATTGAAGTAGATTGCTTCTGTAAATCTGAAACTTTTGGAGTAAGAGTGTACAAATTCTCTTCAAACGATGGCGTTGAATCCATAACTACTTGATCATGTGGGGGATTACTAGTTTGGAAACATTGATTATGACATTCTGTGTGACATTGTTTTTAGAGGCTACTCACGAGATGTGTATTACAGATGATGGAATCACATAATTATCTTCTAGGTGAGAACAATGGTTTTAGTCATGATTTCAGAGGAGGTAATGAAAGAGTTCCAAACATATCATCTAGTTGTACATACCATAGTGAGAAATATGTATATAGACCATCAATGGATGTTTTGGTGGTCTGACATGATACAAAGTGTAGATGAGTTCGCCTCTCGGGGCCTCACTTGTTACTTGGTGAAATATGAGTACCATATTCTTACAATTTTTTGAAACCCTTAACATTAGAGATATGATGTTGTATGACATATCCAAATAATTTTTCTCATGGATTCATCCATAGAAAACATCCTTACACCATCTAGGTGATAATTGATAAACTCATGAAGTTAGGACACTTCATGGAAATCATGAAGCATATTATAGTGGAGGGCTTGGGGATAATGTATGTGTATGAAATCATTAACCATTATGGGTTTCCATTGTCTATTGTCACAGATCGTGATTTTTCGTTTACATCATGATTTTGGAGAGGCTTGTAGGAGGAATTTGGGATCCAATTTTAAATGACTACATCCTTTCACCAACACACTAAAGGGAAGACTGAGAGCACTATCTTGGTTCTAGAGGATATGATGAGGGATTTTGATGTGTACTTCGGTCGGAGTTTGGGGAATAAAAATCCCTTGGTAGAGTTTGCATAAAAAAAATATCTACCACTCCACAAGCAACATATCAAATTTTAATACTGTATATGGGAGACCCAACAGGTCACCCATCTGTTAGACATAGATTGGATAGTTATAACTTTTGGGCTAAAAGATAGTATAGGTGACAAAAAATAATGTCCTGGTCATTCTAGAGTGGATGTAGACGGCCTATAGTAGACATAAATACTAACCATACAATAAGCATAGTCTCGTGTGTTGTGACATGGGATGCCACATTTTTTTCGACTCTCCCCATGACTATAATTTCCAACAGTAATGACCAATCTATTTTTTGAAGCATCCTTTACATGTTTCTAGGTTTAATTTCAATGAATTTTTATTCCAAGATATTGTGAAATATTTAAATTTTAAGGAATTTATTTAAAATAAAAAAACATTATTTTTGTTTGGAAGTAATCCATTGATATCATAGAATTATTTTTCATTTATGATAACATCATTTTGTGTTACATATAATTTACTATATATATGATCAAACAATATAGTTTTTATTCTTTTTCTATATTTTTTTAGGTTATTATAATGAAATTTGATGAATCCAATTTTTCCATGGGTTATGTTATTTGGATATATTATTATGATCTTATGTTATACATATTAATATATTTTTCATTTTATGATTGGTGTGAAAAATTTATAAATCCATCAAATTCATTGGGTAAATATTAATGTTTTAGGAGATTAAACGGTACAAAGAAGGTTATCCCATGCGTAAAATAATATTGTATAATGAATAATATCCCAATAACTAAAAAATTGGGTATATATGATGATATCCCATACCCAATGTATATAAAATATTGAATATATAGTGAACCTAAATTTTATTAAGCTAATTTTACAAAAAAAGTTGGAATACATAAAAATATATATAAACATTTTCCAAAATACTATACAAGACTAGTTCCTTTGGAAACATGGGAATGAAAAAACATGTACAAGAATGAGATATATTATCTATCACTAGGTTCTTCATGAATTTTACCCTTCTTATATATATCATAATTTATAAATATTTTCATATCATGGGCAAGGAAATATAAAAAGGGGTGATTTTAGATGTTGAGTAACGTAAAACAAGTGAGACCTATAATTATAATCATTACAATTGGGGTATAATAATGTGATCATAACATTATATTTTCAAAACCGATACATCAATGATAATAAACATGAAGCATGGTATAAATCATAGAAGTTAATACGACATGAATAATAACTACATAAAGAATAATATGCCTAAGAGAGTAACATAAGAATAAAATATATAGTTGTGGAGAAAAATAGTCATATAATATGATTTCTATAGTAGTCAAGTAATTGCTTCCATGTCCAACATCGTAGTATATAATCACTCTCCATACCATCTTGGAAGTCATTGTTCACTCCCATGGACATCTTAGTAATTTGAGTTCACTCTTTAAACAGTCTTAGTAGTCATGGATCACTCGCATGTCCATCTTAGTAGCCAAAGATCACTCTCAAAACCGTATCTATCTAGTTTAGGAGATATTAATCTTTACCCAATTCAATGGATGAAATATATAGGTCCCACAAATCTCAAAATTAAATCATACATATATGTTCCACAAAATCATTAAAAATTATATCATAACCCTAGAAAAGAAAGAAGTCTCATAAAAATTTAATCATATCATAACCTATTAAAAAAGATATAGTTTTTATAATAATTTCATCGAATGTGTAACCCGTTTATAGAAACTTTTTTTAAAAGCATATAACCCATGAAGTGAAAAATCCATTATAAACATCATTCCTTAAAATAACGAAGAATTTAAATAATGAGTATGAATAGAAAAATTTATTTATTTGAGAAAAGATGAATGATTGACTCCAATGGATTTCATCATTAGTGAGAAATAAGTTTGATTGATCTTTTAAAAAATCTTATTGGGTAAAAAATCTTTTCTTTTGTGAGATAAATATTTTTGAAAAATAAAATATTTTGAGATTTTTTTTAAAATAACTTAGAAAAAATATAAAGCATGAATTGAAAATAATAAACATATATAAAATATTTTTTCGATGAAAATTATCATCATAGATGATTTCATATCTTTTTTAATTTTTTTGAAATAAAACTAATTTTCGTCAGAAGCAAGATATATTGTCGGATTTTTATTAATTTTTTTTAATAATCATAATTAGATATGTAGAAAAATGTTATTAATTAATATAGACATATTAAATAAACATAGGGTAATTAATCTGATGTGTTTATTATGATATTAACTATAATATTTCATGAATGGATGCATAATCATAGATAATCTTGACAAATGATGAGATTGTTTAAAAAAAGCATACTACATGGTAACATTAGATCATACTGTTCATGTATAAAAATGTTATTAAATGAGATATAAAATTTTATGAAATTATTATTTTTCATGATTTAATATGTCAAAATCATTTATATACACCTCACAAAATAATTTAGGTGCATAAAAAAACATGTGTCTTAAAGAAGGATAATTGACACAAAACTATCTTACATATTTGGTATGTTTTGAAACACAAAACCCTTAAAATAATGGAAATATAATGAATATTAAAATACCATTAAATGTAATATTAATAATATAATAATACATTAATGTCCAATATATACACCACATAAAATAAAACAGTGATGAATATGGCATGTATCAAATGGATATAAAAAGTGAGATGAAATTCTTATACCTTATGATTTTACTCTGATCATAATTGTAAGAAATTCTGGTATCATAAATAAAATATTGTTTAAAATATTTAAAATAACCATATTTTTATATATAAAATCATGTGTTGTTTTATTGTAACTTTATATTACCATTATTTTAACAATTCTATGTGAAGCTTCCACTTCGGGTAATATCTTCTTTGTTCTTCGCATTAGTCTTATTTTGTATATCATTGGTCCTTATAATTATATCATCATTTTCATAATATAAAACATTATAAAAATATAATTTATATTAATTTTATTTGTTTTATAATAATCTATATTATATATATGTATAAAATAGAATACATACTTCCTTGAGAGGGTAGGCTATACGTACGCATGAACGCAATTTCCTTTTTTTATTGTATTGAATAAAATATTTTAAATAAAATGGATATATATATGTATATATATAATTAATTTATAATTATTATTCCATATATATCATATAATTTCACTAAAAATTTACTTAATACCATCCATGTAGTGTGTGAATTAATCACAACACATTTGGGGGGGGGGTAGTAGTCCAAAGTTCCCCAAACTAAATTTTCATATTTACACAAGACAGACTGAATAAAAAAATTTATAAATAAAAAAAATAAACAAAAAATAAATAAAAAATATTTTATATATGAAATATAATTATATTTCCAATAATAATTTCTACCATCAGAGGGGATAATGGAAAAATGAACAACTGTCGTTTCCGGGCGTGGTAGTCTTCTGTACACGTAAACAGTATGTTCGATACCCAATATATTAAAGGGTGTGTAACTATTGGTCAAACCATTATCATAAAAACATAATAGAATATTTATTATAATGGGTTTTTATAAAAAATTGTAATAATAATATATTAGGGAGTGGAGAAACAAAATAAAATAATGGAGTGTGAGGGTGGGTATTACCTCTTAATCATGTATATTCATTTGGAATGCACCGAAGTTATTCCTAGAAAGGATTTTTCCCCAAAAGGAATATTAAAATAGTAAGGAATGGTCATGGGAATATATTTTAAGAAATATTTGGAATAAATAAGTGGTTTTACATATGTGAAGAAGTGGTAGGGGATGAGGAATTTTTTTACTAGAGGAGGACTGACACTGTTGAAAATTTTGGGACAAGTAATTTCACCAATATTTTACCCATGTCATGTGGATAAAATAATGGGAAAGAATTAATAATAGGGATGATACATTAGATATATGGGTATAAAATGTCTCTTGTAAATGTTTCTAGGCCATTATTGGTAATAAATTTATGGTTTAGTATAATGGAAACCTAATTTTTCTCTTTTTTTTGTAATTAATTTTAATCATTTTGACTTATATTTATGGTAAAAAACTATTTCGGGAATATAAGAAATTACAAATTGTTTTAATTACAAATATGGAATCCATTTTTTTAATAACATAAATGAAAGAAATTAATTTAAATTTAATCTGGAATAAGGGATGACAATGCATGTTTTGAAAGTAAAAACACCCAAATTTCTGCTAAGATTTTATACAAAATTTATCAGTGAAATTGATTTTAATAAACAAAATTTTATTATTTTGAAAAAAATGATCTAATTACACTTTGATACCATTTTAGAATATAATTAATCCTTATAAATAAATTAGGTGATGAATCGAGTTTTAAATAAAATTCATTAATATTCACTAAGCATCTAAAAACAAATATTATCTAATGAAACAAAAAATTAATCCTAAGATAATTTTGAATTTATAAATTTAATAATAATTTTTATTTTATCAAATTAAATATTTATAAGTGTCTAAATTTAATTTTATTATATTTAATACGAGGACATGAAAGGTAGTTCATTTGAGAAAATAATACTTTTAAATATATAAGGACATTACCAAAAATTATATAATTCATTATCAATATTCTCTATTTATGTAAAACCATTACAAAAAATATTTTTAAATTATTTATTACTATTAATATTACATTATCTGGTGTCTTGGTTATAAATATCTTCTTTAAATAATTATAAAAAAAACATTTTTATATAATCTTAGTGTAGTTTGTAATGTACGCTAAGTTGGTGTTGTCGGTAATATATAAAAATATAGTGTTTCTAGTAATTTACACTAACCTGGTTCCACGTGAAATAAATTTTTGACTTATTATAATGCAATAAATAATTTTATATATTTTAATTTTAAATAGTTATATAAAAACAATGTGAGTTACATTCCAAACCTTTTTAAAGTAATTTCTCACTCGAAATTTTCTATTCATGTTAAAAAAATGAGGAAACATTTCCTTTATTATATCCTCAGATTCCCAGGAAGCATACTATAACTGTTTATTTCTTTATAACACTTTCCCTGGGTGAGTGGTCTTGTTTTATAGAACATTCTATGTACGATATATAATTTCAATAATTTATTCCTTATAAGAAAGGTGGTGTTCCACTAGTATGACCTTTGATTTTTGTAAATGTGAATTGTCATGTATATAAATCCTAATGAAATATTAATAGATATAACCATATTCCTGAGAGATATTTAAGGGATTTTTTTCGTGATTGGATACCATCCTGATATGATGAAGAATTTCAAAGGGACCAACATACCTTGGGATTATTTTCCCTTTATTTGAAAAACACATAAAACATATTATAGAGAGAGATTTGTAGAAAAAACATTTCCCCAACATAAAATTAAATATCACACAATGTATTATCATCATATTTTTTGGACTTCGATCTTCTTTGATATGATGCTGGATTGCTCTAAAATTTTCATCCATTTCATCAGTGATATCAAGTCCCAATTTATTTCTCTCTCTCAACGGCATCAACGAACGTTAGAGAACTAAATTTGTAATGCCCCAACCCCAGGTACCCAGACTTAGTGCATTATTACATAACATTGGCATGATCAGAAGGAAATCATGTCTCAAAAGACTGATCAGTTTAGTATTATTGGAAATAAGATTCATACATATGTTTAACTTTAGAACTTGATGAGAAATACAAAAAGAATTTATTTAATTAGAAACATCCAAGCCCCCTAGATTATGCATGCAAGTTACACATAACTAACTTCTTCATATCCTGGGAAAATGAAACATAATAAAGGGTTGATCTCAAACTCTCATTAATAGTAAGCAATACAACAGAAGGGAAAAAAATATTAATCAATGTGAATAATTGAAACCACTTGCCTTTACCCATAATAAACATGAATATATTTATGGAAGGAATATTAGTTGAGTAAATAGTTCCATAAAAAATCATAATCATGAGTATTCTACTAGTCGAATGACCACATGAACCATTAATATTATTTTCATAATGAGGGAATGTATAATGCATGACATTTTGAAAAAAAATTTCATTGACTCAGCCATGACATATTAAAATGATTATGGCATCACTCGAAACCATATATCAAATTGGAAAAGGCCTCGACCAATATCATGTCTAGTTGTCTCATGAAACCTACAGATGCATTGAGGAGTTATAGCAGGCTCCACCCGTCACTTACTAAGTCCAATACATACCTCATATGAAAAGGTTTAAATATAACATAAACATTCGTATTAAAACAAGCATACAAAATGTAAATACATTAACCACAAACCATGAATGGTATAACAATAGCACATCCATAGTCAAACATATCACAAAACCTTCAAAACAATATGAAAATTTTGTATCATAATAAATCAACTGCAAATAAACTTAATATCTATCCAAGGATGTTGACATAGATGAAATCAAAACCTTTTTTTAGAGAAATATATCTTTATGTTTTGAAAACACTTAAGAGTCACATAATTATAAAGAGAGAATTTATTTTGAAAATAATATTATAAACATGTAGGGAAAGCTTTGATGATGTTATAACGGCAGAAATTATCCGCACCCATTGTATAAGTTAAAAAAACATTCTTTCCTAATATTTGTTGAAAAGGTAAAAAATACGTTGTTTGGAAAACGATAGAATTATTCCTTTCAAAACATATAAGGGTATAAATTACATTATCTTATTTTTTATTAAAAAAACGAATTCTTTCAAATACATTTTTAAAAAACATGGATGTGGATGATGATAAAGAGGTCCCAGTATATACATACGTAAAACAACCTCAGATAGTAAAGAGATTGTCAAATATACATTTACCTTGTAATTTTCCTTGGTAGAGGATAGGTTAAACTCATGTATAATGGTGAAATAATTGTTATTAAATTATACAGTAAACATATACATTAATATGATATCATATATGACCTTTTAATATTGTTTTGTCAATAATATTTTAGTATTTTCGTCATTTTTGGTGTTCACTTAATCCTTTTGTTTTATATGTTTTGGTACATAAGTTGTGTTTGTTTTTTATAGTTTGAATATTATTTATATCAATAATGATATCAAGTCCTTAAAAATTATTTTTAATCATCAAATGAAAATTAGTCTTGAATGGACACGATGGAAAGTGAATCTCATCCCGTTCATGGAGACGGTAATCCGTACGTACGTATGAGCGATAATATCTTTTGATATTAAAATAATATATAATTGGATGTTATATAATATATAAAGAATCATTAATATGTTATATTAATTATTTACATCAATTAAATATCATTATTATACCATTCCAAATAATAATGGATTGAATAACTATTACACCACGACGTGGATATGGTAAGTCGTTCGTACGCACGTATGGTGACATTTCATTCAAAGGATGGATAGAAAAATGAATTTGGTTGTAACATATTTATAATAACATCACAGTATAAATAATATACTAGAGTTATTATTTTATAATTTAAACAACAACAAAAAAGGAAGTGGATGATGAAAGAAACTTGAAAGGGATGGTGAGATATTTACCTCTTCTTCGGGTTCTTCTTTTTGATTTGATCAAAAAGACTCCCTAGGATGGCATTAATAATAAATTGAGGCCTCTAGGATGAAGGTAGGACTGTTTATAGTGTATTTTGGCATGGTATGGTATATCCAAGTGTCTTTGATGGTGTCAAATAGAAATAAGTGGGAGTTCTCTTTTATAAGAGGGGTGAGGGGCACCTTAAGAAAAAGCTAGAAATATAATTTTATAATAAAATAATTTTCGGTTTCTAATGGCTCCAATACTAATTATTTAAATTCTAAGGTGGGGATGGGTCTCAAACCTCTCAACCAATAGGTTTTAGAAAGGTTTGAGTCACTATTTTACCCTTATCTTTTTTATTTAACTCTTAGTTAAATAGTGTGACATTTACCATGTCTCTTTGTATTTTTGTATTATATGGTTAATGAACATACTATATACATTCCAGAGAACCCCATGTGGTCAATTAATGATACATCTATCATTATATAAGTTTTTTGGCTGGTCCTTATATTTTTAGGAATAAAATATCAATAAATAATATAATATTTGTTTTTAAATCTCTTTAATGTCAATTTTGACACTATTTGGTATTTTTTTTCCTAAATTCATAACCGCACTATTACATCAAATAAAATTTAACTAACCAACACCAATATGTATTATAAACCTATATAATTAGTTTAATTCATAAAAGTCTCAAATTACATTTATTTGGATATTTATAATTTCAATAAGTTTAATATTTTATTAATTATATAATTAATGCATCATCAATGTGTCATAAATAAATTAAATTACATAATGTCTAAAAAATATAAATAAAATACCATTATTTAGTAAATATTTTTATCTTTCTAAGGAATATTTATAGTCGAATTTATATTCTGTATAATCCTATATTAAAAATATTTTACTTATTAAACATTGATTTTAACTCTTTTAACTCTTCTTTGATTTAAATAATTATAAATGTCCGAATCTAATCCTAATGGACCAAATAGGTTCATATTTTATTATTAATTTTGTTTTTGGTCTAATTATTCTAATGAAATAGAATGAAGACATGTTTTACGGTAATAATAATATCAATTTTACCCATAATTATCTTATAAACTTTTAAATGTGGTAAATAAAAGTAAAAATATATAATTCATCAAAAATTATTTTTATTTTATTGACCCACATTTTAAATACTGATATCAAATGTGTCTCTCGGATTTTTGAAATTCCACTCACAGAATCAGTAAAATTATGTTTTATGTGAATTTGCAAATTCTCCTAGGAGGTGGGTAAAAGACGATGAACAGTTTATTAAAATTTTTATATATCTAAACTTATTATAAAATGACTCCAATGAATTAAATTGAACATATATAGGTATTATGTATCATTTTGACCTAAAATAAATTTAAATCAAGTAAATAATTATATAAATAAATATTCGGTTTTATCCAATAACTCAATGTTTTTCACTATTCATCATAAATTAATAGTTTTTTGAAAAATACTAAAAATTCACCCTAAGCTAATTTTGATATTATGAATCCAAACATGAAGACAATTTTGAATGTTAAAATTTATTAAATTTAAAAAAGTGTGTATTACTATTCATAACAGCTAGTTTGATTGGTTGTGCTGTGTTAGAACTCGATGTTGCGTACAACACATGCTACTGTATTACTCAAAGAGAAGCATATCGTGAAAGCTAGTGGTGTTACAACATTTCATCCCATATAGGGATTTATAAAAAACAATATAAATGCTTTAGTGAAAGCTACTGTTGTATGACATATCAACTGGAGGAAGGTGTTGATCACAACCACCTTTGGAATAAAAATAACAAGATCTAAACATAGCCTCTAGTGTTTGAATTGTTCTTTAATAATGAAATTATATATGATGGTGATAAGAAGTGTTTAAACAGAATTTTATATTGAGTGATTGTTGATGCATTCTCCAAAACATTGATGTTATCCAGTTTTACTCTTCTAAAACAATATAATGTGGTACTCCATTAAACCTTAACATTTCCTTAATGTATATCATAGATACCTTATCCAGAGGGAATTATTATCTAATAGTGACGATGTGTGATGAATTTATAAGGCATTCGACTAAAACTTATATTAAATTAACCCTTTAATAGTTTTGTGGAGTACAATGAGAAAATATATAGATATGTTATCCCATTTACATTTGGGTATGGGTAATGGATTCAACATCTCTTAAGATTGTTTTCTTTTATCCTTTACTTTCTAGAAAAAAAAGAACTGATATAAAAACTCTTCGACATCTCACTTCATTCTATTCCACCAAAATTATTCATTCATGTCCCTATAAATCTTCCTATATTCAAGATGAAGAGAGAATGAAGAAATATGTGTTTCCTCTAACAGGTGTTTCTTGAAATATGGAATGGAAAGAACACATTCACGATTTCAAAACCCTATAATTCTTTCCCAATCAAGGTTAAAATGAGGAACATTTCAACCCATTATTTTTATCTCTAAATATTCTTTCTATGAAACACTAATCTTTACTTTTATATAGGTTTAAACATTTATTTTAGAAATATAGTAGCGTTTCCCTTCTATAAGTATTTCTAGCTCCATACATTGAAAATTCAGAAATATCGGATATTTTGTAATCTGCATCATGTGTAAGGTACCATGATCAGTTTGAAACAATGCAATAGCCACCTCGTTCACATTACAACGGTGGAAATGTAGTGTGCAATCCTAATTGATTACAATCAATAACCATTTTTTAGATCACAATATAAACTCCTTCTATTTGAATATATATTTTAACCTTTTATGATCGGTAAATATATGATCATTTTTTCCATAATGATATTTCCTCTATAGATTTAATGTATAAAATCACTACTATCTCAAAATCATGAGTTGGGTAATTTTACTCATGAATCATGAAATATGTCTAGGAAGAAGTGAAAAACTTGTTATTCTATATAAAATCACATCCTAATAAATTATTAGATGCATGAATATTGATTTAATACTCTTATACATTAATGGGTAATGTAATCATAAGTTCTTTTACTAACCTTCTATTTAGTTCGTTGAAAATTTCCTCACAATCATCTATCTAGGGAGACATGGAACAGTTCTCAGTTAACTAGGTTAGAGGATTTTATATTCGAGATATGTTACCCATAAACCCTTGATAATATCCAAATATACCATGAAATATATGGATCATAGTCACCATGGTTGGTCTATGCCCGTATTCAGTAGCCTTTTTCGTTTATGTATCTATATATATACAAACAATTGAGATTTTATGACCGAAAAATAAAACTATTTTCATCTAAAATTTATTATTTGGAAAATTTTTATATATTTTCTCTTTCCTTATGGACTTTCAAACAATTCTGAATTAATCTTCATGCTCTTTCATACTCAATTAATACATAATAATATAATCTAAAAATACTACCACAAATATGTCTATGTGATCTTAAAATATTGTATTCATCAAATATTGGAAGATAAAAAGGGAATTAGTAAGACCAAAAGGAATCAATATATGTTCATGGTTCCCAAAAATTGTACAAAATATTGTATTGGGAATGTCCTCATTATTAACCATCAATTAATGATATATAGAATAAAGTTAAATCATCAAAAAGAATTTATCTCATCGCAATTGATGATACAATTCATTAACATGGAAAATAAGATACATATTTCGGATTATGACCTTGTTCAGATACCAATTATTAATTCAGAGTCGCATTGATCCATCATTCATTTTTTTAAATATCATGTGCACTCCAAGGTGACACACATGGATAAATGAATCCCTTATCAAGGTTTTCATTGAGTTTTTATTCAATAATTTTAACTCGATTGAGTCCATTCTATAGGGAGTCTTTGGAATTTTTGTGGGAATACATATGAGTTCTATTGAGAACTCAACCTCTAATATTGGTGGAATGCTTGGAATCTTTTCTGGAAAGACATCCCCAAATTCATGAGAAATATACAAATCATCAATTTCATTTTTCTCCCTAAACATTTGATATAAAAATACCTTATAAATGATAATTAAAACCTATAGTACCCTAATCCATTGTGAATTATTATTTACTGAATTAATTTAATATTATTGATATTTTTCATTTCACACAACACTAAAAATAGTTTCTTTTATGTAATAACATTTTTATTGTGTTGCATTATATGAATCACCATGTTAATTGTGAACAACATGGAACAGAAATTTTATCTTTCTCTATATAGAACAATGATGTTATATTGTGTTACACATATTAATAATGTTGCTTGATGTCTGGAGTAACACACATGACTCATTTATACCTAACAATAATATATTATTGAAATTTCATTATTTAAGATAATAATATATAACCTATCCATTAAATTATAAATTATAAATTGTATTAGATAATTTTATAAGACATATGGTTTATGTAATATCAAATTATTTCCTTCATTTCCAATTAATTAAAAATGAATATGAAATCCAACCAAATATGAAGGAAATTACTATTATTTTTATAGTAACAAAGTTATTAAAAAATAATAAATGAAATTAATAAAAATTATTGAGTTATATTAATGTAATAAATAAATATATATATTATTTTTAATAAAATATTATTTATATTTATGCCATATATTCTATAGATATAAGATAAGAACAAACAAATTTTCATTCTTGAAAACCTATATTTTTCTAATGGTATTTTTTCTGCCTTTTAATTGTGAACCCATTTTAAATCCATTTTTGGATCTGATATAGATTTAATATTAAAATATAATCATTACAATTCTAATCTAAAAAAAATTTATTATGATTAATTTTTGGTATTTTTTGTAAGGTTTCATGATTTGTTGAATAGTTAGAAATGTTGACATTTAATTCAAAACTAAATTTTCATCTAATTTATTTAAAGGATTTAATTATAAATTAAATATGTTAAAAAGATTAATTATACAATATTTTTATCATATAATTTAATTTAGCTAGTTATAACCATTTTCCCATTGAATTTTTATTTAAAAAATTTAATCATTCTATACTTTAAAAACCGAAAGTGTTGTCCCATCAGCTAGATTAATTTTAAGATAAATTATGCCACAGCTATGATTAGAATTTTGAAACAATGATTATATATTTATAATCAGAATAATATATAATTTAAAAAAATATCAAATTATTTTTTTATAAAATTATTTGTGAATTTAATTGAACATTATTACCTCCTTCAAGGTAAAATTAATCATTACTAATGATCAAACATTAAATGTATGACCCAAAACAACCAAAAATCATAACCAAAACACATTTTATATACATTATATGAACATGAACCATCAATTATTGAGTTTTTATGGTTTTATATGACTATATTTAAGTAAAAACCTGGATACAACAAACTTCTTTTAAAATAAATGCCATGTGTGTGCTTTCCCATCACTATAAAAGGCCACCACATCTCTGTATTATTAAATCCACTAAAACCACATTATTTTTCCCAATATATTACCAATTAACATAAAAACATACATCCATTCCATTGAAAATCATACATTTTTGTAGAACACTATCCAAGGAATCATTTTGGCACAACCCCAAAAGTTGTACCAGATTAAGAGGTAACGTCTTCTCTCAAGTTCATTTCTATTATTTTATTTATCTACCCCTAACCTATTTTTATTCTATTATATATAACATAGAAATTATACTAAATATATTAGGATTTTTTTTTATATTGTGGTTATATACTACAGTTACGCACACCTCCATCAAATAGGAAACAAACATACTATTTATGTGTACGATGAACTACTGCCTCACTAGACGATGATTGATAACAATTTTGTTACAACCATTAAGGGTGGAAATTATGATGGAAATTATATTTATATATGTAAAATATTATATTTATTATGTAATTATGCATCTTTATTACTTGTTACAGTACAAATCTAATTAATTTTAATTTTTTGTCAGTACAATTAATTTAGTATGTGGATGTGTGGACAAACTCCCACTCAATTTGATATGATTCGTTAATACACTACATAGACTGTATTAATGATAGATTTAGTGAATATATAAGATATATATGATATTAAAAGTCTAATTTAATAATATATATATATATTCACATATATACATATATATCTTTTACATATTATTTGAAACATGAAAATTAAAGGGAAATATAATTCATGCATACATATAGATTTTCATCTCCAAGAACCGTGTATTAAATTTCATACTTACATATTATATGCATTATTATAATATAAATATAATAATATAAATTTTATTTAAATCATGTTTTACCTTCTCGATATCATTATATACTTTTATGGACCAAATATATAACAAATTAAGACATATACAAAAATTAATGAGGATATTACCCAAAGTGAAACCTTAATATAGAATTGTTAACAAGATGGTAATATGAACCATAAAAAACCCTATATGGGATTATAAGTAAGAATATTGTTTTTTTATATATTTATAATAAATTTATATTTATTTTACATGTGGATATATTTAGTACGATGTGAGTCAAGACAAAAGGTAAGAGAATTTAATCTCAATTTTATTTCCAAGAGATATGTGATTTATTAATAACCCAATCCTTTTGTTCGGTGTGTTTAATTACCTTGGATGTATTTTATGATTATTATAATTATTTTTTTTAATGTACATCTCCATTTTAATATATTTCTATCATGGGGTTTATGGTTTAAAATTTACCAAATCAATAATGTAATTCTTACATAATATTCCTCCCTTGAGACACATGCCTTGCAATGAAAATTTATTTTTCCATGTGGTGTATATACTATCATTGAAATTTAATATCTTAAATATTATTCATATCATGATATTTTATGCTTCATGGGATTTCATTTTCTTAAATGGGGACTATAAATCAATGATACCAAGTGGTAAACCTTTATTGAAATAATCTCATCACATTTCAACATTGATTATATTTATTCATAATTTGATGAAATAGTATGATACATCTCTCATGAAAACTCATGAGTTTTATTATATTCTGGTTATTCATGAAATATTCATGTATTGTTAGCATCATTCCAATCATTGGTACATAATATTGTTTAGAAGGTGTGTTAATGAATTCTTGACTTTTCCCTCTCTTCGTTCGGAAATATATATTCTTAAAATACATTGTCCTTTGAAGAGGGTTTAAAATAATATTATAATATTCTTCTAAAATCAAAAAAATAAAATTTTACCCATTTTTATATTATTTTTTTAAGGGAATATGCTTTTCTTTTTTTTCAACTCGGCATTATTTTATGGTTTTTACAGTATAAAAGGAATGGTTTTTTTTCATATGACATGTATATATTTACTCGCAGTCAAATTTCTGAGGATTTATTTTCTTTATTAAAAGGTTAATTTTCTATAAAAAAATTAAAATATATTTTAATTGAAATTGGTTTTTAAATTTTTTTGAATCTTCTTTTATTATTTTCTTGGGAAAATGTCTTTAATAATGTTTTATGTTTTAAAGATCCAATTTCATCGAAGAAAATATATTTACCTTGTGAAATTATTTCTAAAAATGCTTAAATATTATTTTCAATCTAACATGGAATCCATTATTTTCCTCTTGAACTTATAAGGTATGATCAAAAGGATCACTTCATTTTTTTATATTGATTTATGTTTTGATTAAATGGTTCTTTTGACAGTGGTTTCACTTCTATGTGTTTTATGCTTTGGTAACTGGCATCTGTTCTCTAGTAATTTATTCGTGAACTGATTATTAAAAATATTATTATTTATAGGTTTTGAAGTGCAGAAATTAAAATTAGACCCATTTAATTTCATGGGTTATTAGTTTAGGTTTAAAAATTTTATATCATTTTATGTGTCATGATATGATTTGTGTTTTATTTTATTTTGGAACATTTAGGAATGAATTTTTTATGGGATGTGTGGGACATGCATATTCCTTCAATGCATTGGGTAATGATAAGTTGTACATGAGATCAAAGGGAACAATAGTTTTTTCCCATTCCTAAATCATGAAGGTGCATGTTTTATAACCGAAGCCTAGAAAATGGATGTTACATGGCATGCACCCCAAACCTAAATGTAAGATGGTACACAAATTATAGCCTATGCTCGAAGACAAAATAGAACATCGGCTGTATCCTGAGCCAAAAAATAAGGGGGTACACAAATTATTAGAAAAATCCCGAAGTAGTTACATGGGTCAAATACCAAGCCAAACAAGTTATAAAAGTCTTGGTAGGTTTCCCGGAATTAATATTTTCTACTCTTACATGTATGATAAAAATTCAATTACTTTTTGTTATTTTATTCTTTCATCTCATATGATCATAATTGACTTATGATTCATGAGTTATGAACTGAAAAAAATTATTATGATCATTAATTTTAATGAAATGATATTTCAATTTTATACACAAGGTCTACACCCTTTGGTACAGTTTATTCTAAGAACATTCTTAATTTAACATTAGTGAGCATCTTAGCACTCCCCTTTGCGTGGTTTCCTTTTATCTAGTAATGATGATTAGTTTTATGTATAAGTGATAAAACAAGAGGTATTTATGGGATATTTTAATGAACCTTCATCGTGATTGAAGATTTTATTTCCATGTATATAGGGACAATAATCTATTATAGTCCATGGGCATTCATTTTTGGAATGTGGTGAATATTTATCTAGGATTATGTGATACCCATTAATGTTAATTTCGGGTTGATATAGTTAGTATGAAAGGAATGTTTTAGTCATCCATTGGGAACTAGGATGATAAAACATTTGTGATATCCCTTTGTATATTTATAATGACATGTCTACGGATGTCTTTAAGGACATGTTTACGGATGAGTCTGTATTTAAGAAAATGTCTTATCATTTTGTTAAAGGATAGAGTGATTTGTTTCTTAGAAAATAAATCCTTGTGTATATACTAAAAGTGTATGTGGCTATAGAATAAATGTACCTAGTGGTAATAACTCTAACAAAATGTCTTAGTCCTAACTTAGGGTAGTCTAGTACATAAAAATGGGAGTTACTTCACACCTGGGATGACACTCTTTGGGGATATGGTATAGAAAATCACAAACTCCTCATGAACTATTATGAAGGATTTGAATTGAAGAATACTACAAATAACCTAGTATAATATTAAGGTGTCATCTATTAAAAATTAGGTGTCATGATTTAGAAATTGAATAAGAAAATTTTTAGGATTACATGTCTTTCTTATAAGACATGTGTTTCTCACCCTGTACTTCTTGGTTTAAATTAAATAAGAGAACTATTAGGAACATAGTTAGCCTTTATTGCTTCAGAATTGAAAAGTGTGGAAGTTATTCTAATATATTTCCAGTGTGGAAAACCCATAATGGTAATTAGGAAGGTTTCATGAGTTTTGGTTATACTTATAATGATAAATATAATGTATATGAAATTTGAAATGTATGTGATGTTATTATAGTATTGTTTACATTTATCATAAGAAGCATGGTTAGTTTGAGGTCGAGGAACCTGAAGACATGATTGATATTTCATATTCTAGGAAAGTGGTTTTATGGAATAAGTTGATGAAGCTTGTGTAATGGTTAATGAATGATTATAGATTAATTAAGTATTTATGTTTTGAAATTAAAATATAATTTCATATGAATCATGAAATGTATAAGTATTTACATTAGAAGATTTCATTAAGGATTGAGAAGCACATGTTGAATGGTGATGAAGAAATTGAATTATGATTTCATAGAAAGGTGGTATTTTTAATAAGGGAAGGTGACCATAAATAAATTATTGTAATTGAGATAATGATCTTTTCATAATGATATTTTGGATATGAATATTTAAATTGGATATTATGACTGAAAATTAATTTTTTATTTCAAAAGAACATTTTCAGAATAAGTGGGAAACCCAAAATATAAGAAATTACCCAGAACCAAACTATGAAGAACTGCCCCTCCCCAGCAACTACAAAGTTATTCAAGCCTTCAAATCACATGACCACTCAACATGTTGTCCCGTGAAAAATTGCATGGTCCTAGTACCGATGGCAAAGCTATAACCTCTCATTCATCCAAATCCTAATGGTCATCCACAAATTGATTCTTCCTACTCTGAATCTTTCTCTAGAGCTGATCATTGTAGAGAGATGGTTGGAAAATTAAGAATTTAAAAAAAATCTAAAAAAATTGCCACAATCCAACCCATTTCAAAAATAAAATCCACCACAGAAAACATTCCAAATTTCAAATCACAAAAGTCATCGAAAATAATTGTTTCTATCTTTCTTAACTGGTTTCTCGAACTCATATCCTAATGAAAAAAAGATACCACCGCACTGCTCCACTTCAGAGAGGATATTGGAATCCTGGAACCAGAGCAGAGAAACGAGCAAAACAGAAATCCGATGAATCCCCCTCAAAAAACTCATCATGTCACCATTGTGTCACCTTTGCCATCAACATATCAAATTGACCCAAAGAAACTAACTTATTCAGATTGTTCAACTGAAGATCATCTGCACAAAGGAAATCTTAACTGGTTCAACCCCATTGAACACCATATTGAAATATCTTAAATGACACACACTAACTCCTTATTTACCACATCAGCAATATAAAACATCAAAACCAAAACCCTCTTGAACACCAAACATTAATAGGCTGAATCGACAAACCACCAACAAACCATATCCGAAGCAACATTGCATAAGAAGAAAAAACATAGAAGAGACAACATACCAGATCCAATCAACCAAACCATCATTGAATTCCTCACCACCATAGAAACCGGTGCTGCCTCTGACCCATCTGTCGGAACCCCATCCATGTGTTCAACCCAGATCCGCAGCTGAATCCCAGTAGGGTTTATGAATAATTGGATTTAAATAATATATCCTATAATCATTGAAATATTAAATTATACAAGTTTTATAAATCTGTTGTTTGTAATTATGGTTTTGACCATGTTTCAAGGGAATATACTATGAGGTTATGAACATGTTTGGAAAGTGGAAATGAATTTTTACATTATGATATATGGGGGATCCCTGTTAAGATAATTTCAAGAATTTATTTCCAATGCATTTATTTTTCATATTTTAAAAGGGTTATGTGGTTAAACAATTATAGAAATATTATGTTAAACATAGGATTATGGGTGTGATTAAATTTATAATTGTGAAATATGAGGATTAAGGAATATTGGATATCCTGTTATAAAAATTTGGGGTTATTTTTAACTGATGAAATATTGGATGACATAGCATTGATCTCATGATGTATCACTACTTTAGGAAATAAATATTCAACATCCTTTTAAAATAATTAAGTGAAGTGGATCAAGGAACCAAAAAATGGAGAGTTTTTTCTTAAATTATTAAAGTATATATTTTCATCAACATTCATTCAAATTATGAAAAAGGATCTTGAAATTAAATATTTTATCATAGTACCTCTTTTTCCAATAAATCATATGGTCCCAGAGTTTATAATTAATTTGTGGAATTTTGACTGTTAGCATTCTCTTGATCTTTTTCTATATCACTCTCCATCATAACATTACTGTTATATTTTTCTTCCTTGTCTATCATTTCACATAAAATTTATATATCCCTATTTGAAAAAATAGTTATATATTTAATTGAAAAACTATTAAGGATCAAACATTTAATTTTTTTAGGGTGGTTTTTCTATTAACTTTTAAAATGTGTGTTTCTATGAATGAATCTTACAAGTATTAAATATTTGACAACATAGATGAATTTCGAGGGAAAATTCAATTTAAGGGGGGTCTAATGTAACACCTCATGATTTTTTGTGTTATTTTTTTCAAATTAATTTTATATTACTGACATTTTTCATTTCACACAACACTGAAAATAGTAAATCTATATTAAACGTATATTCTTAGCTTTCATAATAAAAAAAATATTTTAATTTTGCACTACACATAACATAAATTTTATATTTATCTACATGAAACACTGAGGTTATCTTGTTTTTCACCCGAAAATGACTTTCCTTAATGTCTTGTGTAACAAACAAAACAAATTTTTACCTAACAAAAATATAACATTAAAATGATATTATTTAAAATAATAATATATAACATAGCTGTATAATTAGAATTTATTAACAGTATTAACTAATTTATAATTTTTTTTAAACATATATAATATGAATTAATAGGGTACAAATAATTATCAATGAATTTGAAACCCTATTCAATCTAGAGGAACATGTTTTTTTATTGTCACAATGCTTTTTTAACCAGAATAATTAAAATATTTACAATTCTTGAGTGATATTAATGTGATATATATGTTATATATTAAATTAATTATTTTTATATTCATTCAATTTTATCAATTGGCATAAGATTAGAACAATTACAATATTATACTAAAATCCAATATTTTTAATAATTTATTTTTTAAAGAATTTTAATGGAGACCCAATTTTTTATCTAAATAGTGGATCTTTTATATAAATAATATGTAAAAATATACTCCATATTTTTATAATAATAAAATATTTTACATTTGGATAAATTTCTATATGTTATTATAAGTTTTCATATTTTAATGAATTGTTAAAAATGTTAGATTTTATTTCAATGTTTATTTTTCATGTAATTTATTTATAAGGATAAATTTTATATTTAATTTTTGAAAATGTTTAATTAGTTAATATTTTTAACAAATATTTCAATTTAGCTATGTGGAACCAAATTCATAATGAAATTCTATATTAAAACACAGTAGAATTTTGATTGTTTTTTAACATTAAAAACCTATGGTGTTATCTTATCAACTTGATATATTTTAAATAAATTTTATCGCACCATGTTCTTGGAATTTGGAAAAATGGATTCAATATTGGGAATATGTATAATGTATGATTTCTAATAAATTCAACTTAGTTTTTTTTTAAAAATAATAGTGAAGGTAATTGGAATTAATTTCATCCATTAAGGTACAATATAGCTTGTCTACGGACTAATGATTATATTCAAGACACAAAAAGGACTAAAAACTTATCAAACACCCATTATATGCACATTATTTATAAAATATATATCAAATTTTTGGTTTGTTGTTTTTTATTAAATTGGTTTGTTAAAAATGTGGGCACACATAACTTGTTTAAAAAATGCAATGTATGTCCTTTCACATCCCTATAAAAGGCCACCCCCTCTCCCTCTTCTTCAACCCTATAAAACCACATATGATCGAAAAATATATTCTAAATACACATAAAAACATCACTACATTCTACATAAAAGTTCCCACATGGGAATAAATATATACAAGGAATTCTTCTTTTACAATCCAAAAGGATTTTTCTAACTAAGTGGTAAAATCTTATCTCACGCTCCTTTATTTTATTTTCATTCTCCAATTGTCCACTCTCTTTATTCAATTATATTATTAAAAAATATTATCCTTAATAAACTAGTATTTTTATGCTATGATTACTCCCTAAATTTATATACACTATATTTAATGGGATATATACATATTTTTTATGTGAAAGGAGGATTACCTGCTCACAAATTATTGATTTTTCATTATTAATTTAGAGCCTCTCATGGTGGACATAATGACTGAAAATATATTGACATATTTCATATATAATATTTATTATGTCTTTATTATTATTTATTAATTTTTAAACCACATATATTATTTAATTTATATTTGTTTGTTAATATGATAACTTCATTTGAGGATGTGTGGACTATCGTCCCCTCAATGGGATATGATTCATTTATACACTACATGTAATGTATTAAGGAAAATATTAGTTAATATATATGATATATATGATATGAAAAAGGTAATTTAATAATTATATACAAAAATATATATACATATACATATATGTATTTTACTTTTCTTTTTTTTAACAATACAATTAGATGGAAATAATGTTAATGTGTACGTACAACTTTCTATCTCAATGAATGGTGTATTCATTTACATACATATATATTATATGCACTATTATAATAAAAATATAATGAATATAAATTCTAATTAAATCATGCTTTGAATTTATGAAATCATGATATAAGTATAAGTACAAAAGTTATAATAATTTAATACTAATAAGAAAAAGATAAGTGGATATTACCTGAAGAGAAAAATTTTGATAGAATTGATTAAAATAAGGTAATATAAATACATAATAAAACCCAATATAGTAAAATAAATAATAATATTTTTCAGTGATATATGTATATTAAATTTATATTTTTTATAAAGGTGGTTTGAATGAGTACGACGAGATTCAAGACACTAAGTAATGGAATTTCCACTCACTTTTTAATTTAATGAAATACAAGACTTATTCTCTAC
Source organism: Viscum album (assembly GCA_963277665.1). Lineage (NCBI taxonomy): Eukaryota > Viridiplantae > Streptophyta > Magnoliopsida > Santalales > Viscaceae > Viscum > Viscum album. Next base: position 1,250,148,483 of record OY728157.1, on the reverse strand, counting down.
CCATTAATTTTTTTTTGTATGTATACTAACAATGGATATATTATATGACTATAATAAATAAATTTATTGGTATTTACATATCCATTTTATGATATTTCTCTCACGAGGGTTATGTTTCAAAAGATACCGAATATGTAAAGAAATTTTGTCACAATTTTCATTCATTCAGACACATGACATAATATGCACAGATATTCTTCCATGTGGTGTATAAAATAAATTTGAAATGTTATATCTTGAATTTTATTCAATTCATGATATTTTACTATTCATGTGATTCAATTTATATAAGGGGAGAGTATGATTCATTTGTTACCAATTTGTTAGAGTTTAATGAAAAAATCTCATCAGTTTTCAAGATTATTAATGTTTAGGATTACTTTGATGAAATGTTATGATTTATATCACAAGAATACTAATAAATAATATTAACTTATGTTTATTCCTAATATATTAATTTATTTGTTCCCATTTTCTAATATTTGGAATATTATATAGTAATAAATGTGTTTTAAGAATCTTAATTTTACCCTCTCTTTGGTAGGAAAAATGTAATCCTTCAGAACAATATTTTATATAAACGGTTTCCAAGAATATTTACATATTCTATTAAATTATTTTAAATAAACTATTACCATTTTTTTCTTTAACCAGTGTTTTAAAGGGAATATTATTGTTTATTAATGTATAGGTTTTATAATTTTTTTACTGTGGAAAATGATTATTCATTTTACATCATAAAAAATGTTGGAATTTATTTGCAGTAAAATATTTGATGATTTATTTTCATTTTTAATAGGTTATTTTTAATGAAAATGTTTTATAAAAAATATAAGGGAAATGATTTTCGAAAGGATTTTAGGATTCATTTATATGTTTTTAGGGAAAATCATTTTGAAATGTTTTTTTTATTTTGAGGACTGTTTTTTTAAGAAGAAAAGATATTCACCTCATGCATTTTTTACAAAACATATTTCCAAGTTATTTTCTATATAATATAACATTGATTCATGTTACACATTCCCTTATAGAAAATTATCCAATGGTTCCATTTTTATTATTTTATAAATGGTTTATGTTTTGATGGTATGATTCTTATGACACCCGTTTCACTTCGACATGTTTTATTCGTTTAAAAAGAGATACATTTCAAGGGAAATTTTTTCATTATGTGATTATGAAACAAATATGTTTCATAGGTTATGATTTTTTGAAATGTTAATGATACTCATTTGATTTCATTTTCTATGATTTGTTTTTCATAAAACCGATCTTTATTTATGGTTCATAATATGTGGAATGATTATAATCTTGTAGCATATTGTGGAATGATTTTATTACGAGATAGGTGGGACTTGTAACACCCTCTAATACATTGGGTAATGATAATATTTCATTGTTTTCAACAGATTCGTGGGTTATACCCTATTCCTAGAAACAATAATGTACATGGGTTACAGATCATGACTGAAAACAAGATGTTATATGGGTTTTATCCCAAGCCTAAAAGTAAAAGGGTACACAATTTTTAGTCCAAACATAAAAAAAGAAGGTGCAAGGGTTGTAGCTTCATACTAATAGTGATTGGGTAGACGTGGTGTTATCCCAACCCTAATGCTGGCACATGATTCATATCCCACACTAACATGTTAGAGATGTCTTAGTAGGTATCCTTGAAAAAAATTATATTTTAATATATGTATGCAATAAAATCCATGTTTTATTCCTTTGTTATTATTTTATAGATTTGGTTCTTCATATCTGGATGATTCATGACTTATAAATTACCAATATTTTTTATGATTTATAATATTTTGTGTATGATCATAAAATGTTATGAAAAGGTACCATACCATTTTTTCATGTCAAGCTTACACGTTTAATTTATTTTACCATTCTGAGCATTGAAGTTCACCATTATCTTATGATTATTTTTCCATTATTATAACAAATAGTTTGGGGATAATTACAAATGGTGGAGATCCTACTTGGAGACGTTGAATATAATTTATCATGAGAGATGATTTTGATTCCATGCATCCAAATACACAAAACTATTATAGTCCTAGGGAACTTATTTTTTACTGTATTGAATATTCATCTAGAATGATTTAATATAAATACATGATAGTTATGTGTCATTATAATAATCACAAAATAGATGAAATATACATATCTACATATCCCCAAATTCATGGATGATCATAGGATATGTTTAAATATCAAATTAAACTTACCTTTCATGAAAATTGATGGGGTATTTATTAAAAGAAAGATAATTAATTCCTAAGAACAATTAAAATTAAACCAATGTAATAATGAAAAGATTTATAGAAAGAACGTTCATATATATTCAAACTAGAGAGGAATCATAAAATTAGGATGAAATCATCATACCATTATGAGTTTTCTATAATAATTCTGAATCTAATTGTTTTTGGTGGAAGCATTACTCACTTATAAAATTATTTAGTAATGAAAAATGTTATATATAGTGTCAAATATCATATTATATGTTCTAGAGTGGCTGGTAAGGGTACCTTTTACCATTTTGGTAGCGTAACCCTAATCGTAAATAGTGATTGATTGAAATTTCCTTTTCTCCCTTTGCATAAGACGTTGTTGACGTCAATAATCATCACCATATCATGGGTTTGTGTAGTGGTTAGAATAATACCCACTCTCCTTAAACATGTAGCATTGAATCGTGGGGGAGAATTTTGTGCCTCTTTTCTCAATTTTTATTATTACCTAACGTATTCCTATAACTTCAGAATCAAAATGCTTAATAGAATTACCTTCCATAATTAAAATTTGTGAGACCCATTATGGAGACATACCCCATGTATGTTCCAACATGTAGTGAAAAATGGATTGACCATCATCTTCCCATCACTGTTCACAGATATTTTTTTAAACACAATCTTCAATTTTTAACAAATCCACCAGATTGATATGTGACTCAAACCTCTATTCCATCCTTGACTTCCCAAAACATAACATATTAATACCTACTAAAGTATCTTATAGCCAACAATATTATTAGACAATGGTTTAATCAATTGAATAGCATTTTAACTTTGCATTCAGGTTTGATGATAATTCCTGATGTGTACCTCACAGACCTTGTCAACATAGCCTCATAGGTAACAATAGATTTAGTATCCAATTTCTTCAAATCCTAGAACTCTAACTCTATCATGGTATGAAGAATCCATTTAATGTACTTTTTGAAAAAAAGATATTCAAACCATCCATATCCAATGATTAAGATTCATCTTTCTACCTCATATTATTAAATATATTTCATCATTTTTCTACTTCACCTTCTGACCAATAAAAAATTATAATTAATGTCAGATTCCATGAGCAATAGGTAAAGGAAAAAATAGTTCTTGTAATACTAATCCATTGTTCTGTAATAAGTGGATCAGATGAATCACTAAAATAAAATGAACATTTTTTCATGAAGGAACAAAATGTTTTTACATCCTTTGGTCATTTTTAAGTACACCAAGATTCATTTCTATGATTTCAGTGAGAATAGAAACATTATTTCAAATTCTTTCTCCCATATAATTTTCTTTTCCAAGATGATATTCATTGCAACATTCTATTCAATCACTATAAACATGGTTCATTTTGGTTCTATCATTTTAATAAAACCAAAGTCATAGAGTAAGAAATAATTATATGAATGAGGATCCACAGAATCATGATAAATAAATTTTATGATAACTATTATATAACACATTCCTTAATCTATTACACCTATGGCTAATTTGAGGTGATTCAATGGAAACATATATTAAAATCCTCCATGATCATTCATGATGTGTTTTTGAATTCCCCATGTTTATACCAGGGGGTAGTCAAATGAGGTGTGTATCAAGTACCATTCTTAGGTACTAGGTTATGTCAAGTCAGGATCGACACACCTTGTTAGAGGTTTTACTCTCTGGTATATATATATTTCATATCTAATTCCATTTTTATTATCTAGATATGGAATTATTTCAATTAAACCACATACTCTATCCTTTTCCAAAATTCTAGGATATTTTTATATTCATTTCCTTATCTATATAATTATCCAACGATATGTCTATAGGGTTCTATCTAAGGTTCTATCACATATGTTACCAAAGTGAACTCTACCTTTTCTTTAATACAAACTATAGTGGAAATCAATTTTAATGCATTATCATTACATCAAATTTTTATAATACATAAAAAATATCAAAAATATACTCCCAATGAATTTACTAGTCAAGTGCCTTTGAAAAACTGGAAACATATACAATAGTACACGGGGGAGCTGTATAATCTCTCACAAGGTTCTTTATGACTATAACCCTTCAAAGACACATCTTACATAATACATATATTCCTAGCTTGGGAAATGAATCATAAAAAGGGGTGAGTAAAAATGATCATTAATTGTAAATAGGGGTGACATTGGAGCTTAAAAATGAGCATATGAATAGGAGAATGTGATCCTGACATTATTATATCACACCATGCCTATAAAATAGCATAAGCCTGAATCACGGAAAAAATATTGGAGGTCAATTTGACATGAATCGAAATTAAATAAAGGAAATAATCCATAAAATAATAACATAGGAACAAAACATAGAAATGAAGAAAACATATAAACACATAATATTATTTCTATAATAGTAAAGGTATCATGACCAGGGATATCATGGTAGTATGGGTTCACTCTATATACCATATAAGTATTCCTAATTCACTACCATGGAAATCATATCAGAAAGAGTTCCCTGATCATACCATCAAGGATGTCATGGTTCACTACTACGGGTATCCTATTATTCAAAATTCACTCCCAAGATAGTCTTAGTCAATATCATGATATATAAATCATTACACAATGCATTATATGGAGATATATGTCCCACCCATCTCATAATGATAATATTAAAATAGGTTCCAAAAAATCATAAACGATTATATCATTACCAATGAAATGATATAGGTATTATAAAAATTTAATCAAATCATAACCTATGAAAAAAGGCAATGGTTTCATATCAATTCTTTAATATCATAACCAATGAAAAGAAATGTATTTTTTAAAATATCTAACACATGAAGTAGAAATTAGTGTCATAACCATCATTCCATGAAAACATAAAACATTCAGAGAAACAAGATAAATGAAAACATTGAATCATTTTCCCATAAAGGCATGAGTAACACCAATTTATGTCATTTTAATAGGAAAAACAATTATAGATATTTTAAAAACATTTCTAATGTAAAATATTTTTTATTCGTAGAAAAATGCTTCTTAAAAGATAAGAAAATTTGGAAACATTTTTTTTTAAAATCGGTTCAAAAACATATAAATGAAAATTTGATAACAATAAAACAATATTATAATTTTTTATGTAAATTATATTAAAGTATCAAATGAAGAACTTTTTTTTAATTTTTTTATGTAACATAGATTTCATAACAAAGTGAAAAATATAATCATGTTTTTCTTAAGAAAATTTTATTAATTATCATATGTACCAAATAGTAGAAAATTGTCCTCATATAAAGAGATATATTGAATACATTGATGTGAAGGAAACTCATCAGGGTTTTCAATAGGAGTATCATAAAATTTAATAAATGGAAGCATAATAATAAACAATCCCAATAAACAGTGAGATTGAATTAATAAACTCTAACCACATGGTAACATGGGATAATAAAATTCATGTAATAAAATGATATTAATAGAAGCTTAAAATTTATTTAAAATAAGGATATTCATCATATGAAATGTCTACATAGCTTTGATAATTATTAATCTGTATAAACACATGAGTCTCAAAGAAGAAAAATTGAGACAAAACTGTATTACCAGTTTGGTTTCATTAGAAACACAAACCCCTTAAAGAATGACAACAAAATTGATATGAAAATACCCATTAATTTAACAGTAATAATAATATAATACATTCATGGGATGTATATATACCCTAAAAAAGGAGAGATTCTTGAAAATGGCATGTATCTCATTGATATAATAAGTGAGATAAAATTATATTACCTTGTGTCTTGACTCTCATCATACTCATACAAACAGCTTGTATAAAAAATATTATTTTATTATAAATCTATAAAATAAAAATATTCTTATATAAAAAACCATATATGGTCTTATTATGACATTATATTAACTCCTTTTAACAAATATGTGTTATGGTTTCAAATCCAGTGATATATATTATGTTCTTCGCATGTGTCTTGATTCGACATGTCATTAGTAATTATACTTATATAAAAACATCCATAATGTGAAATGTCATATAAATATAAATAATATTTATTTTTCTTATGGAACAATAATCCATAGAAAAAACAAGTATGAAATTAAACACATCGTCTATGGGGACAATAATCCATATATACGAATTAATGATGTTCACATTTGACTGTCAGATTGAAGGAAATAAATTAATATATATATAAATATGATAAAATTATAATTATTATTTCATATAAATTATATAATATCAATAAAAATATCATTAATTAATTCTATGCAGTGTGTGAACAAATCACATCTCTTTGAGGGGGTGATAATCCACACTTCCTCAAATGAAATTATCATACTTACAACAGATGGAAAGCATAAATTTTTTTATAAATAAAAAATTAAATAATAAAAAATGTTATTAAATATATTATATATATCAAATATATATTTATATTTCATATCATAATTTCCACCATGAGTGGAAGTAAAGGAAAAATGAACAATCATCGTTTCATGAGGCGGTAGTTCGACGTACACATAAACAGTATGTTTGTTACCCATTAGATGGAAGTGTGTGTAATTGTAGGTAAAAAACATATCATTAAAAATTCTAGTATATTGAGGATTTAGTTGTTTTTATAAACCCCTATAATGATAATGTTTGAGGGAGTAGATAATGAAAATAAAATAATAAATCATAAGGGAAGGTATTACCTCTATAGTAGGTAAATCCTTTTGGATTTCCTTGAAGGGATTCCTTGGATTGAGTTATTCCCAAATAGAGGATTAAAGGATGAATGTAGGGTTTTGGGGAGGATATATTATTTGATATTGGATGAAACTATGTGTTTTTATATGTGTGAATAAGTGGCTGGAGAGAAACCCTTTTATAGTGGTAGAGGAGTGGAATGCTTGTAAATTTTGGGAAAATGAATTCCACCCACATTTTCAAATTAAATTTCGATAAAATAGTTGAAAACATTATATCCAATGGAGAATAGGGTCAAAATATTTCAATAAAATTGATCTAGGATAAGTTACCAGTTATTTTTTTCATTTATTTAAGGATTAATACATTGATAAAAAATTTCCCTTAATCATTGTAATTAGTTTTACTCACATTCGAAAATATTTTTGGTGAAAACTATGATTAAAATAATAGAAATTATATATTTTTTATTCATAATATAAGACAATCTTTCAAATTATAATCTCTTTTGTGGAATAAATTATTTTAAATTTAATCCCAATGATGGGATAATATTGTGGGTTTTTAATGTAATATAATCCAAAAAGAGTGCAATGTTTTTACGCGTAATTTCTATGTAAATTTTGAATAACCTAAATTGGATCAATTTATTAAAATATTATCAAATTAATAATAGAAATAAAATTATAATATAATATATACTTATAAATAAATTAGAAGAAATATCAATTTGGAAATAAAATTTAGTATTCTTCACTATTTATCTAAAAATGAGGTCTCTGAACAAATTCCAAAATATTTCACCCTATGATAATTTTGACATTATATATTAATTAATGTTTTTTATTTTTTAAAATTAAATTTTAAAAATTTATACTAATTAATTTCAATATTTTTCATCGAAGGACATGAATCGTAGGTAATTTGTAAGATTAATATTTTCAAAAAAACAAGGATTTCTCAAAAAATTATATCATTCATTATCAATATGATCTATTTATATAAAACCATTATAAAAAATATATTCAAATTAGTTATTAATATTCATATGATTATCTTTAATATGTAGCTTATAACTATCTACCCTAAATAATTATAACAAAAGGAGATATTTCAAAGAAACATGCTATTTCCTAAAACATATGTGATGTTAGTGTTTCAGGTACTATAAGTTTATTCAGTGTGGAATATGACACATTTTCAATTAATGTTTTTTGTAATATAGGCTGACATGGTGTTGTGTATGTGGATCCATTTTCGGGTTAATGTATTTTTTTCTATAGTGAAATGAAAGACATCATTTAAAAATAATACATTCGAGAAAAAATATATACAAAAATTCAGGGAGGTTATCCCATTCCTAACATGTTGTGAATTTATTAGTGGGTAAAATTGACATAATATTTACATTATTAGGAATATATCATATTTTATGACACTCTATTGTGAAATGATCCTAAGCCAATGTTTTTTTCCCATGGATCATGTTATTTGAGACCAGTATTATTCATGTATTATGAAATATTTGTTTTCCATAAATGGTTTTTGTTCTCAAAAAATAATTATGAATATTTTTCACTATTTAAGCTCATTTACCATACCCATTATTCTTGTTTTAGGTTTAAATGATCTGTGATATCTCCCTTTTTTAGACATTTTTTTCAATCAATGCTCACCCATTATTATTAATCTTTTACCAAGGATATAAAGTATTGATGTATGTGTGATGTGTCTTTAAATGGTTCAATTTATGATTAATTAAGTGGGATAAAATATATATAATTTTAAAAACATATTATGAGTTAATGTTTCAAAATAAAAATAAATAATTATGGTTATTAAATATATCATTATTCTTTGTATTGAATCTTCATCTACTAAGTGATAATATTTATGTGTGAAATACTTGGGTGGCTTATTTTGTATTAATGAAAGGTTTTGTGACCTTTGTAAAATAGTATGGTAAAACATTTGTGGGAACCATTAGAATACGTCTATGTATATGAGAACACCCTAATTTATGTTAAATAAATGAGGGTGGGGTTTCTAGTAAAACATCCATTCTCAGATTCTACAAGTGGATGTTGTTTTGGATTAGATAAATCTATGTATAATAACGTCGAAAAGAGTTCTATGTTCCCTAAATGTGCACGAGGTTTGAAACTCCCTATGTATATTCTTAGGTTAATTAATATTCTATATTTGATCTATTATGAAAAATTGAAATTGATGATTATCATGCATGGACTAGGTTAATCATAAGGAATCCTAGATTAAAAATAAAGTGTTGTGAATTTGAGATCCTATAATTAATTATTCATGATTTTGATTATTTTTCCTCACACCATGTTTTATATTTTAATTAATATATGTAACAATGAAAAATCATTTCAAGGCTCAATATTATTCACAATGTGGTGATTCTGAGAAAAAAATGGGTTGATTACTGAAGTAACATATATTAGGATTATTCCTAATCAATTATCACAATATTGTATTAGTAACATATACCCTAACTAATACTTGGACTCAACAAATAAGATATTAATGGATTTTACTATGATATAAGGTGTTTTGGACAGTAGAGTAATTAAGGATTAATTTAAATCAAGCTCAAATTGGGAATTGAAACACAAAGGATAATAACTAAATGGAAAAGGAATTTTTTATCTCTGAAATGGAATAGGATAGAGAGAAAAACTTTTGAGTCAAAATGATTAGTTCTATGGAGGGGAATAAATTTGAACCTTTATATCTACTAATTATTCATTTCCTTATATGTGAGGATCCTAGGAATTTTTCTAGCCAAATCCCTCTTACGAAGAAAAAATTTTAGTCCAAGGAAGGAATTGTATTATTCCTCTAATTGAGGTGAATGGATATAATAATATAATTATTTTGATTTTATAGTTATATTGTAGAATTATTTTTATCAATGGTATTTTGGTTATGAGAATCATTAATCATCTGAGGATTGTTCCATAGTAGTTTTTTAATGTATTTGAAAATATATGTTGAATAGTACAGACAAACAAGTAATGTTATTTAGTGTTACGCTTATAATATTTATTTGGGATAAATATAAAATAGAAGATGAAGATTTAAATATGATAGTATAGGTTACATTGATATTTTTTAGTAATTTTGGTCGTATTTGATATTAATTCGTGAATTTTGGGATTTATTGAATATATTCAATAGTCTATTATTTTATTTTAGGAATGAGTATTATTTTTATTCTTTAAATGAATATATTTTATGATTGTGGATAACATAATAATTATGGAAAACATCATGGAATTAAAATTTCATGGAATATCAAAAGTTTAATCGAATATATACCCCTTTTATATTTTATGAAATGGGATTCTGAGGTGATTTGAATCCTTTTTTAGGATTTATAAAGAATACAATTTAAATGTTTAAATAACCCTTTTGGTTAGTTTATTATTTTATGTTATGTTAATTATAGTCAATTGGACTATATGATATTGATATTATTAATGTTTAAGAAGCAATTAATTGACAAGGTGATATTTTCAGTGATATTTATAGTGAAACAATGTATTACCTTCCAAGTTCTTATCAAAATTTTATTCATGATATTTTATATAATATCAATACATTATAAGATTATATAGTTATTCATCAGGGTGATTAATGTTATTTTGGTAGATGAATTAATGGGTTGAGTTATATGTAACTATTTGGATTATCAAGTGGTTCCCCATGAATAAATATTTGTGTACAAAGAAATTAGATTTTTGGTGAAATAAGATAAAAGGTATGAGATATCCATTGAGGTTAAACCATTCTTTAATTTTGGGTTTATTATGGTTAATTGGAATGTGTGATTATTTATTTTAGGATTAATTTATGTTGAATCATTGGTGTTATTGTGTAAATTTTGAAGTACAATGTATTGTTTCTTAACATAAAGTTATATTAATTTTGAGTATTATTTTATATTGTGAAAACATATTTATTTTAGTAAATATCGGGGGAATATAATGTAATTCATTTTTGGATTATGTGATACATTATATGTTAATATTTGTGCTTTAAGAATGGAAGTATCATCTTGAATACTCATCATTTGAATAAAATGATATTATATAGTTTATTGGTTAATGTAATGAATTATAATTTTCAAGTAAGTATATTTCCTTTTTTTGAGGAATCAAATGTTATCAAAATACATTCATTTTTTCTAAATCATTGGTCATTATCAAAACCTCATTGATTTATTGATTTGTATTCATTAACTTTCTCATGATCATTCACTTTAACAGGATTAACACATTTTTTTACTCTTCGATATTATTTAGAAATTAATTTACCATCTATGTCCATATTCTCACATCCCAAAATAATGTTATCCAATTTGGAATCATAGTTATGTATCATTCTAGATGATCTTCATATTTATATATCAATATTTTTAATATAATGGTTTATTAAATCTTTTTATTTTTTGGGTTTTCAATAAATATATTTTCATATGTCAAACCATAGATAATCATGATCAAAATAACATTATTAGAATTTAATTTACATATGGGTGGGGATAATTGAACCCTCCCAAAATATAGTTTTAATGAATATTGAGATCATGAACATCCTTAACACGAAACATCGAGCATTAACAGAATTGATATGTATTCTAAAAATATTAGTATTTAAATTTGATCAAGGTGATGAATTATTGGGGATGCATATGAATAACTAAAAATAAGAAATTTATTTATATTAGTAAAATTAATTATATATTAAATGAAAAATTATTAGGAAATTATCATTAATTTTTTATTTAATAAATTTAATGCATTTTATGCATTAAAAAATAATTTTTTATAAAAATTATAGTACTTTATCAAAGAATTTTTAACTAATTAATGCCAATTTTTTAAATTTTTTTATAAAAAATAATTTATGTTTTGAAATAATAATATCAAAATTATCATAGTGTGAAATTTTTTATTTTTATAAACTGATTCATTATTCAGTGAATGATACTAAATTCCAATTTTTGTCAAATTATCTTTTCTTTTTATATTAAAGTATGATTATTCTATGAATTTAATATTAATTTTACACAGTTCATCTTTATATATATATATATAATATTGTTAAAAATGTAGGAATCATCATTATACTTGTTTTTTGATATATGTTAATTTTTTTGGCTTGAAAACATGATTTTTCAAAATATTGTGTTTCATTTAGAATTTATCATTTATAATAAAATTTATTTTTACCAATTATATAATTTTAAAATGAAAAAAATTCATATATATATATAGATTCTATAATATCATATTTTGTAAATATTCACCTTCTTCATTATGTGAAGTAACCGTAGTAAAATTTTACTACCATAGTAAATGTAAAATTGGCTTATTATGGTTATAGCATTTTTGAAGAGGCTTAAAATTCATTCAAATTTATTTTTTATTTTACTTTATGATTGTATTTACCCCATAATAATCCAAAACTATAAATAATAACCCTGTTATTCCTTGTATATTTTATTTTGGCCTTTATAAAATTTAATTAATATATAAGGTAAAAATATCATTTATTTCCTTCAATATATATAATATTTGGTAAAAAATAAAAATTGGTTATGTTTGGTTATAATTAGTTATATTAAATAATCATGGTTATATTTTAATAATTTATTTTATATTTATATTGATAAAAGTATTACATGCATTTGTTATGCAATGCTGAGATAAATATTTTCCAAATAGTAGAAAAATCTAGTGAATTATTTTGAAAACTGTAAAAGTAAAATTTTTTGGGATATATAATGTTTCCGATGTATTTTTTTTATAAATATTACATATTAGATATATTTTTAAATGTTTATATTCTAATTCCATTTTATTCCTGTTGTTCTAATTTTCAAATTACAAGAATAGTACAAAATATTACATGATGATATTTTATAAAAAAATATTTATTAAATTACATAAATATAATAAAAATATTAAAATGAAAAATATGATGATAAATGGCATAATATATTATCTATTTTCCACTTTCTTCCAAATTTTACTATGTAGGTTAAATCATAACCCTTTATGATTGAAAAATTCATTACTACAGTTATGTCTTAAATTGATTAAAAAATGGGTTAAACAAAAAGGTAATGTTTAAAATGACACAAGAACCTATCTAAATATCATTTTATAACTATATTTAAACTATATCATATTTCTTTCAAATTAATATCTACTTTAATGTATTATATATTAGACAGGAATTAATTTTATGAAAATTTATTATATAATTCCAAATGTTTCATTTCCCTCCTTTATAAATAGATACCCCTTGCCTCTTTTATTGACACAACCTTGATCCATATTTGTCGATGAAAGCCTAAAAAATTTATAAAAAAATGATCTATCCATAATGTTTTAGGTTTTGTTACTATTAAAAAACAGTTCCATTGTTTTTTAAGATGGGATCTAAAGGAGGCCAACTAAAGAATATGTAATCTTCTTACCTGACCTATATTAATTTATTTATTCTTATTCCGACAATAAATATATGGTGTTTATAAAAAAGTAATAATATAAGAATCCTAAACATAATAAAATGTTCATATAATTATTTAACGACTATTATCAATACTCTGTTCCACTGAATGTGATTTGAATGTATCTCTCATGCATATATATTTACTACCACATCTACATAGCAGTACAATTCATTTTATATCACCAAATTTCATTGACGGTTATTATACTGGGAAAAATGTTTATATATTATATTTATAATATAGTTATTGTAACACCCCAGGAAAATAAAGAATATGACAATTTCATATTTATCCATATTTGTGAATAAAATATTAATATGACTTTAAAGGGGATGCTATGCTCGATGGCGTACCAAACACACAACAACGAGTTTCTTGGGAATCTTACGTTGCACTCTAATAATAAAATAATATTATTTTAAATGGAAGTTAACATGTAGCCGTTGTATTGGCAGGAATGGATAGAAATATCTAAAATATGAATATATATGTTTTTTTACATCTATCCAAAAGCTTAAAATACAGAAAGAATTAAATTTTAGGCTTTTATAGCCTAATTTTCACTAATGGTTCACTTATCGCCTTCTGATGGCGAACTGTCATTAAATATAGTGTTGATCACTCTTATAAATTCATTTGTACCAAATAAAACTCTTCTTTAGAATCGGGACATCAAATTTTAATTTGTGTAAATTTTTGGTATCTTTCCGATAAAGTTCATTTTTTAATGAATAGTGTAAAAAGTTGTATTTTAATTCAAAACCACTTTTTAATCTAATTTATTCATATGATTAGATTATATTTTTAATTGGTTTTAAAGTGAAATTAGAAAATATTGGTCGTTGGAATCAATTTCACTTTGAAATCAGACTTAAACTAGTGTCAATCTTTTGATACTTATTGTTTAATAAAACACGCTATTTGTCATGACAGCGGGAATTAATTATAAAATTAATTAATGTGACTTATATGTTTTGAATTTTTTAAAACGGACTTCATTTTTGAATTCATAATATCAAATATATCTTAGGGTGAATTTTTGGGATTTTTCTGAAAAACTTCAATTTTGATGAATAGTGAAACCACTAAGTGGTACTTATAAAAACTGATTTTCCGTTTAAATGAAATTTTTCCATCATTGTGTTTTGATTTTAAAAAATCCGACATACATGTTTGTCATTATGAAGTAAAATGTGGTTCAATGAGATTAAAATAATTTTTGGTGAATAGTAACTTATTAAGTTTTTAATCGCGATTAGTGGTAATTAGTGTAGTTTAAGGTAAAAATAATGCTTTAATAAAATGAGATGAGCATGACAAATGTCTTACCCTCATTTTTTGTATCATGAACGACCAAGAAAAGCCATGGGTCATCTTGGGGACCCCATGGATCCACTTTGGTTGGGAAATGACATAAATAACATTTTAATTAATGTAAAAGTAAAATTGACACAAACATGATATGTTTTACTAAAACAATTTTCAAGTGGGGTTATACAAGTAATCTTTTTTATTATAAATATTCATTGGAAAGATAAAACAATTTCCTACATCATAGTATTTGTTTTATAATTTTTAGACATTAAATAAATTAAATTATTTATGACATAATAATGATGCAGCGATGACATCATTATTTGACGATTTAAATAAAATGGAAAGATAATGTAAAATCTGTAAACTACACATGTCCAAAACTTATTGGATAAGTGTATTTAGAAGACTTATCACCTTATCCACGAATTATATCAATGTGGGACCTTTTGAAACCGAAACTCATTTTCAAATAAAGTAATATTTCTTTACTTTCCAAAAGTGCCCCTCCTCTCCTCTTATAAAAGGCCTCCACCTCTACCTCATTTCACACACTCCTCAAGACTTTGGATCAGCGAAACCCTGCCCATTTACTCTCTCCACATCCCTCTCCTCATCCTAGAGGATTCCCTCTTCGCA
Organism: Viscum album; assembly: GCA_963277665.1. NCBI lineage: Eukaryota > Viridiplantae > Streptophyta > Magnoliopsida > Santalales > Viscaceae > Viscum > Viscum album. The sequence continues at coordinate 1,250,132,994 of OY728157.1, read as the reverse complement.
TAATCCTTTCAAAGGAAGCCTTTAGGCTCAAATCAAAATAAGATACACTTTTAAAGGTAATTCATTCTCTCATGATCATTTGTTTTATTTTGCTTCTCCAACCCCCTAAACTCTTTTTATTTACTTATTTTGTAACAAAACCAGTATCTTCAATATACTATGATACTGTTATAAGATTTACTCGAGCTACACTCTCACACAACTACATTAAATGGTTAAAGAACATACGGTTTCCGTGGATGGCGAAATTCTGCCTCCCAAAACGATGATTGTTCAATACTCAATTTACACCTTAAAAGGTGGCCATTATGATGTCACTATTTTTATATATGATATATAATATGTTTATGTTTTCCTTAACCTAGTTTTTTTTCATTTTGGGCATACCTTTATGGTTTCCATTATGGGTAAACGCGATATCTTCATTTAAGGAAGTGCGGACTACCGCCCCCTCAAAGTGATTTGATTTGTTAAATACCATATGTGGGACGTATAAAGGATGGAACTATGATATTATATATGATATTATACTGTAAATATAATATACCTTTATATCATTATTATTCCATTCTATAAAATATGAAATAGAAATGAAAGTAGTGTTCATGCGTACGTACGGCTTACCGTCTCCATGAACGGTGCATTTCATTTCTTACCTCTAAATGATTATGTAATGTTATAAATGCATGAATGTACTGGATATATATGACATATATGATATCCAAATCATGAATATGATTCTGGATATAATAAACATTTGACCACACGAACAACATGTAATGGTAAGAAGTCCACTTTCGACTTAAGAACCAAATATCGACAAAACAAACATTATTAACAAAAATGTTTACATAATGTTTATAACATGGAAATAAGTGATCTAATAGGAATAATGAACTATAAAAAGTTTCTTAATAAAGTTTAAATTAACTCAAGTTTATTATTCAGGACGTTAAAGAACGATCGAGTCAAGTCGGACCCGAGGTAAGGGATCCTACTCCTCTCTTTCTTTTTAAGTACACACTTTTATGTCATTCCTTTTAAAGCTCATCTTTCTTGTTATTGGGATGATATTTTACATTTACTGTAATTTTTATGTTCATGTGATGAGAGACCCTATTCTCTCTCTTCAATCCATTTTGGATGTTTTGAGTGGCGCCGTGAGGCTGCCGAACATTCGTAAGAGATCTAACCTCTCTCTTTCTTTTTAAGTACTCTCCTTTATGTCACTTCTTTTAAACTCCTCTTTTCAATGTTGGGGGATTTTCTTTTATATTACACTTTCTGTAAATTCTATTGTAATATGATGGGATACTCTATTTGATCTCATCAATCCATATTCGGAAGTTTTATGTGGCGCCGTTAGGCTGCCGAGTTTTCGTAAGGGATTTTTTATCTCACTTTTATTCCCGTGAGATTTATGCTACATTTGCCACAAATTCCATTGAGTGGTGTATGTACTGCCCATTATTCTACTCTTTGTGTAATATACTTTCTTTTATGAGTATTTACATCAATGACCTATTGTCTTTCTTTCATGGGGTGTATGTTTTGAAAGATACCCAAGTCGGTAAGGGAACCTTTCACCCTCCTCTTTTTTAAAAGACTTCTTTTATTGGGTCTTTTAATTTACATATTTTTATGTTGGGATATGTTATCATACATCCTTATTGATGTAAATTTTATGTCCAAGTGATGAGATACACTTTTTATCTCTCATCAACTCATTTTGATGTGATGCCGTTAGGCTTCAAGGGAACTTTCGATTTCTTTGGATTCAACTTGTAGTCATTGAATATGTCATCTATTGAATATGTGTGAATGACCATTTATTGTTTTAAACTTCATATCCACTTATATTGTGTGTATATATATTTTTTACACATATTTTTTAGATTTATTTGTCCTTAATTTAAGGATACCTTCTTTATAAGGGATTTCATCACATTTGACATTTCTATTGAGGGTTCATTGTTGTTATGCACAAATTCACTCTTATATGGTGTATATACTGTCCTTTGGAGTATTATATCATGAATCCTTTTATTCTCATGATATTATAAAGTTCTGACTAAATGTTATTCCTCGATTATTGTATTCAAGTGTCTTTAATTTTGGTAAAACCCATTTAACCAAAATATCGTTTTAAATGTTTTAATTATTTGTTCTTATTAATATCCATGTTTTAAAAATGGTTTTAAGGATTTATTTATATGGATATTAATGGTTTAAAATGTTAAAAGCTTCAAGGTGGTATGGGACACTTTGATTCAAAAATCTCTTTATTAAATGTTTTAAATGGTTTTGGAAATGGTTTCTTTTTGAATGGATTCATTATTTCAATATCCTAAAATGTTATACTGTGATTGAAATGTGGAAATGTTATGTTTCCTTTATTCATGTTTATGTGATACGATTATGTTATGGATCTTGGGCATTGTTGTGAAGAACAGGTGGTTCCATGATAAACTAAGGGCGGGTGAGCCTGATATAGCTCTCCAATGCATTGGGTAACGCGAAGGAGTGAAACGTTAAGGTTTCTCCGAAGAGATTTAGGGAATATACTGTGATGGGTATTCCAAACGTAACCAAGAGGGTGACTCCCTACGTAAGAATGTTATGAATGCCTCAAGTTACCTTTATGTCTTATGTTTTCTATGATTTATTCATGATTTGATATGCCTATGTTTTATGGGTAATGTATGATTTCATTCTTATGTATATATGAACTCATGTTTCCTTTCCATATTTTTATAACCCTTACTGAGCTTTTTATGCTCATCCCACGTTTTTGAAATGTTTTTCATAGGTCAAGGTAATGGTACATGATGTGATGATAGTGTCAAGGATGTGTCATGAAAGAATCTGTGTTTTATTTTAAATAGGTTTTCGTTGATGGGAAGAATGAATATTGTCTTTTATGTAACCACTTTGTTTAAATGTGGAATGTAATGAAAGTTTCATGATCTAATTCTCTAAAACTCTAAACCTGAAAATATCCTCAATGTGTAATCTTGTAATAACTCAAGATTAAGTAAGGTTTAAGGTTGGGGGCTTATAGTTGGTATCAAAGGTCGGTTTAGATAACTTTAGAGGTTATGGTATTCTTTAAGCATAATTAACAATTACCATAATGGTTAGGATTTCAGAAAGAGTCTTAGTTTTAGATAAAGTGAATGAGTAAGTATATCTTATCGTCTATCTTACTCATTAGTACATGATGGTTTTGTTGATATACTCACACTGACCTTTTTGGTCTTAGTAAATGGCTAGATCTAGCAGTCACCAATGTAAAAGTGGATGTGAAGGAAACTGTGACAGTTTTTTGAGCAAGCAACTAAATGATATGGGAGCTGCAATGAGAACTCTTTTGATTATCCTCAACCAACTATCTGGAGTCATGATTGACCACCTAAACCTTGGAGATTTCTCTAAGGAATCATATATGCAAGAAACAAATCCCTACGGATGTACAGGTAATAATCATAAAGGTAAGTGTGTTCAAAAACCTATGTGTCAAATATGTGGAAAGAAACACCTAGGAAAATGTTTCAAAGGGACAGAAATATGCTATAGATGTGGAAATGAAGTTCATAAAGCAAGAACCTGCCATGGAAAAAGGAAGCATCCAGTTGACTCCAGGAAAGGGAAAGAAGTTCTTTCTGAGGGATCAATTGAATGTTTTAAATGTGGTGTGCATGTTCATTATGCAAACACATGTCCTATGAAGAAGTTTCGTGAATGGGTCACCAAGAGCGTACCAATATTCGTTTACCAATACCTAATTCCATTCCAATTGAGGATGAAGAAATTGACAATGACCAATCAAAGGTATGTACTATTTCATGACTATTGTTTTCTTATTTTGGAATCTTAGGATATGATTCATGATTTTTTTTGTAGGAAAGAGGTATTTCGGAATAAGTTGGAAAGGAATGGATAATGGATCATGAAGAATGTTGAATGAGTAAGATGTCAACATATAAGGGCTTCAAGAGTTAGGGTGAAATTCTTAAGAATATTAAGTCTCTTTTGATGATGGGGTTACATTAGAAGACTTTTTATATTATGTGTAACCCTGATGTTTAATATAGGCAATTTTTATTCAAGTAATAGTTATCCTTTCTTTTGTGGACATAGTTATAAAGAACCATTTGGGTTTATATGATCCTTACTTTTGAGGTAATTATGGGTTACCATATGTTATGATTGAAGTGAAAGGCATGAGATAAAATTGAGGTTAAATTATGTTATGGTTATTTTTGATGATTTTATCCATTTTTGGGTAATGATTTGGGAATTATATAGTTTTTGAAAAAGGACAACACACAGACCGTGTGACAACCCGTCGCGTCGAACAATGCTGCGGGAATCGAACCCACAACCAAAGTGCGACTGGTATTTATCGCCTACCACTGGACTATGTGAAGCCCCTGGTTAGTTTGACTGATTCTTTTTAGTTATATGATTTTATGAATTAAGAGTAAGTTGATTTTAGAGGATATGTGATTAGGATAATTACTTTTCAATGTGAGACTTTAGGAGCAACTTATGTTGTTTGGAGATAAATGTTATTATTTAACTTGGAAGACTATGTGACTAAATCCTTCAAATATTTGGGTTTCAATCTTATATTGGTTTACATTGAAGAATTTTATGGAAAAATTGTTTATCAGATGGTCCTCGTTGAACTTTGGGTTTTTTTGGACAAATTTTGGAGATTAAGAATATATTTTCTTTTTATAAGGGTTTATCCTTTTCTGGATTATCTGATCTAGTACTAACCTTTTTGGTTTTGGTTTTGGTTAAAGCCTAAAAACATGGGATGTATATAGTTCTCATTTGAGGATTAGGTGATTCTCTAGAAGTTGATTATAGTACTCTTAATGCGAACAAGTCTCCCTAAATACTCGTCTTTTGGAAAAAATATGAGTTTGACTAAGGAATCTAGTAAAAGTTGAAAGTCAACATGATAAGTGATTATGCTTCCTTATCAATAAATTCCTCAATAAAAAGTAACTTAAAACAAAAATGTTGTCTATTAACTTTTCCTACTGGGGAATCGAATACCGTTTAACCCATCACAAGTTTGTGATTTTCTCATGGTTAACTTTCTCCTAAACATGTTTTCTATCACTCTCCATCAGAACATGACCCTTTGTTTTTTCCTCCATGTCCATATTTTCAAACATGGAATCCTAGTATGGGTTAACTCGGGTGACCTTTGAACTTATCTTTCTTTATTTTAAAGTGATTGTTTTACCGACTCTTCTTCGATGTGGGACTTTCAAGGATGTTTCCAAGCACAATTTTAAAAATTGCGAGGACGCAATTCCCAAAAGGGGGGAAGGATGTAACACCCCAGGTAAATAAAGTATATGATATTTTCATATTTATCCATATTTGTGAACAAAATATTAATATGACTTTAAAGGGGATGCTATGCTCGATGGCGTACCCAACACGCAACAACGAGTTTCTTGGGAATCTTACGTTGCACTCTAAGAATAAAATAATATTATTTTAAATGGCAGTTAACATGTAGCCTTTGTATTGGCAGGAATGGATAGAAATAACTAAATTATGAATATATATGTTTTTTTACATCTATCCAAAGGCTTAAAATACGGAAAGAATTCAATTTTAGGCTTTTATAGCCTAATTTTCACTAAAGGTTCACTTATCGCCTTCTGATGGATAACTGTCATTAAATATAGTTTTGATCACTCTTATACATTCATTTGTACCAAATAAAACTCTTCTTTAGAATTGGGACATCAAATTTTACTTTGTGTAAATTTTTCGTATCTTTCCGATAAAGTTCATTTTTTAATGAATAGTGTAAAATGTTGTATTTTAATTCAAAACCACTTTTTAATCTAATTTATTTATATGATTAGATTATATTTTTAATTGGTTTTAAAGTGAAATTATAAAATATTGGTCATTGGAATCAATTTCAATTTGAAATCAGACTTAAACTAGTGTCAATCTTTTGAAACTTATTGTTTCATAAAACACGCCATTTGTCATGACAGCGGGAATTAATTATTAAATTAATTAATGTTACTTATATGTTTTGAATTTTGTAAAACGGACTTCATTTTTGAATTCAGAATATAAAATATATCTTAGGGTGAATTTTTGGGATTTTTCTGAAAAACTTCAATTTTTGATGAATAGTGAAACCACTATGTGGTACTTATAAAAACTGATTTTCCGTTTAAATGAAATTTTCCATCATTGTGTTTTGATTTTCAAAAATCCGACATACATGGTTGTCATTAAGAAGTAAAATGTGGTTCAATGAGATTAAAATAATTTTTGGTGAATAGTAACTTATTAAGTTTTTAATCGCGATTAGTGGTAATTAGTGTAGTTTAAGGTAAAAATAATGCTTTAATAAAATGAGATGAGCGTGACACAAGTATTACCCTCATGTTTTGTATCATGGCCGACCAATACAAGCCATGGGTCAACTTGGGGACCCCATGGATCCACTTTGGTTGGGAAATGACATAAATAACATTTTATTTAATGTAAAAGTAAAATTGACACAAACATGATATGTTTTACTAAAACAATTTTCAAGTGGGGTTATAAAAGTCATCTTTTGGATTATAAACATTCATTGTAAAGATAAAAAGATTTCCTATATCATAGTATTTTTTTATAATTTTTAGACATTAAATAAATTAAATTATTTATGACATAATAATGATGCAGCGATGACATCATTATTTGACGATTTAAATAAAATGGAAAGATAATGTAAAATCTATAAACTACACTTGTACAAAACTTATTGGATAAGTTGATTTCGAAGCCTTATCACCTTATCCACGAATTATATCAATGTGGGACCTTTTGAAACCGAAAAACATTTTCAAATAAAGTAATATTTCTTTACTTTCCAAAAGTGCCCCTCCTCTCCTCTTATAAAAGGCCCCCACCTCTACCTCATTTCACACACTCCTCAAGCCTTTGGCTCGGCCAAACCCTGACCATTTACTCTCTCCACATCCCTATCCTCATCCTAGAGGATTCCCTCTTGGCAGAATCCTTTCAAAGGAATCCTTTAAGCTCAAATCAAAAGAAGATACACTTTTAAAGGTAATTCATTCTCTCATGTTCATTTGTTTTATTTTGCTTCTACAACCCCCTAAACTCTTTTTATTTACTTATTTTGTAACAAAACCAGTATCATCAATATACTAGGATGTTGTTATAAGATTTATTCGAGATAAACTCTCACACAACTACATTAAATGGTTAAAGAACATCCGGTTTCCGTGGATGGCGAAATTCTACCTCCCGAAACGATGATTGTTCAATACTCAATTTACACCTTCAAAGGTGGCCATTATGATGTCACTATTTTTATATATGATATATAATATGTTTATGTTTTCCTTAAGCTTCTGTTTTTTTCATTTTGGGCATACCTTTATGGTTTCAATTATGGGTAAACGCGATATCTTCATTTAAGGAAGTGCGGACTACCGCCCCCTCAAAGTGATTTGATTCGTTAAATACCATATGTGGGACGTATAAAGGATGGAACTATGATATTATATATGATATTATACTGTAATTATAATATACCTTTATATCATTATTATTCCATTCTATAAAATATGAAATAGAAATGAAAGTAGCGTTCATGCGTACGTACGGCTTACCGTCTCCATGAACGGTGCATTTCATTTCTTACCTCTAAATGATTATGTAATGTTATAAATGCATGAATGTACTGGATATATATGACATATATGATATCCAAAGGATTAATATGATTCTGGATAAAATAAACATTTGACCACACGAACAACATGTAATGGTAAGAAGTCCACTTTCGACTTAAGAACCAAATATCGACAAAACAAACATTATTAACATAAATGTTTACATAATGTTTATAACATGGAAATAAGTGATTTAATAGGAATAATTAACTATAAAAAGGTTCTTAATAATTTGTAAATTAACTCATGTTTATTATTCAGGACGTTAAAGAACGATCGAGTCAAGTCGGACCCGAGGTAAGGGATCCTACTCCTCTCTTTCTTTTTAAGTACACACTTTTCTTTCATTCCTTTTAAAGCTCATATTTCTTGTTATTGGGATGATATTTTACATTTACTGTAATTTTTATGTTCATGTGATGAGAGACCCTATTCTCTCTCATCAATCCATTTTGGAAGTTTTGAGTGGCGCCATGAGGCTGCCGAACTTTCGTAAGAGATCTAACCTCTCTCTTTCTTTTTAAGTACTCTCCTTTATGTCACTTCTTTTAAACTCCTTGCAATGTTGGGGGATTTTCTTTTATATTCCACTTGCTGTAAATTCTATTGTAATATGATGGGATACTCTATTTGATCTCATCATTCCATATTCGGAAGTTTTATGTGGCGCCGTTAGGCTGTCGAGTTTTCGTAAGGGATTTTTTATCTCACTTTTATTCCCGTGAGATTTATGCTACATTTGCCACAAATTCCATTGAGTGGTGTATGTACTTCCCATTATTCAACTCTTTGTGTAATATAATTTCGTTTATGAGTATTTACATCAATGACCTATTGTCTTTCTTTCATGGGGTGTATGTTTTGAAAGATACCCAAGTCGGTAAGGGAACCTTTCACCCTCCTCTTTTTTTAAAAGACTTCTTTTATTGGGTCTTTTAATTTACATATTTTTATGTTGGGATATGTTATCATACATCCTTATTGATGTAAATTTTATGTCCAAGTAATGAGATACACTTTTTATCTCTCATCAACTCATTTTGATGTGATGCTGTTAGGCTGTCAAGGGAACTTTTTAACCCAATTTCGATTTCTTTGGATTCAACTTGTAGTCATTGAATATGTCATCTATTGAATATGTGTGAATGAACTTTTATTGTTTTACAATTAATATACACTTATATTGGGTGTATATATATTTTTCACACATATTTTTGAGATTTATTTGTCCTTAATTTAAGGATACCTTCTTTATAAGGGATTTCATCACATTTGACATTTCTATTGAGGGTTCATTGTTGTTATGCACCAATTCACTATTATATGGTGTATATACTGTCCTTTGGAGTATTATATCATGAATCCTTTTATTCTCGTGATATTATAAAGTTCTGAGTAAATGTTATTCCTAGATTATTGTATTCAAGTGTCTCTAATTTTGGTAAAACCCATTTAACCAAAATATCGTTTTAATTGTTTTAATTATTTGTTCTTATTAATATCCATGTTTTCAAAATGGTTTTAAGGATTTATTTATATGGATATTAATGGTTTAAAATTTTAATAGCTTCAATGTGGTATGGGACACTTTGATTCAAAAATCTCTTTATTAAATGTTTTAAATGGTTTTGGAAATGGTTTCTTTTTGAATGGATTCATTATTTCAATATCCTAAAATGTTATATTGTGATTGAAATGTGGAAATGTTATGTTTCCTTTATTCATGTTTATGTGATACGATAATGTTATGGTTCTTGGGCATTGTTGTGAAGAACGGGTGGTTCCGTGATAAACTAAGGGCGGGTGAGCCCGATATAGCTCTCCAATGCATTGGGTAACGCGAAGGAGTGAAACGTTAAGGTTTCTCCGAAGAGATTTAGGGAATATATTGTGATGGGTATTCTAAACATAACCAAGAGGGTTACTCCCTACGTAAGAATGTTATGAAGGCCTCAAGTTAACTTTATGTCTTATGTTTTCTATGATTTATTCATGATTTGATATGCCTATGTTTTATGGGTAAAGTATGATTTCATTCTTATGTATATATGAACTCATGTTTCCTTTCCATATTTTTATAACCCTTACTGAGCTTTTTATGCTCATCCCAAGTTTTTGAAATGTTTTTCACAGGTCAAGTTAAAGGTACATGATGTGATGATAGTGTCAGGGATGTGTCAAGAAAGAATCCGTGTTTTATTTTAAATAGATTTCCGTTGATGGGAAGAATGAATATTGTCTTTTATGTAACCACTTTGTTTAAATGTGGAATGTAATGCAAGTTTCATGATCTAATTCTCTAAAACTCTAAACCTGAAAAGATCCTCAATGTGTAATCTTTTAATAACTCAAGATTAAGTAAGGTTTAAGGTTGGGGCCTTATAGTTATTCTTATTTAATTATTATATCATATCTACCTTCTAACCTTATCATCCATTGGAAGATGACAATATCACATGTACCTATGTGCTTATTACCACCTCCATGAATAACTAGGATTAGTTTTTCATTGATGATTTATATAGATGTTAAAAATGGTATATTATATATATATATTTATATGATATTTCAATGATTATGTAATATTAAATTAATATTTACCATTGTTTTTTTCCATTCATCCCAAAGCGAAAACAATGTACATCTATATGGACAACCTATCATCTCCATGAAAGGTGTGAATAATTTTTCTATCTATACAATTATTTTATGACTCTATGTACACATATAATAAATGTTTATTTTATTTAAATTATTTATATCATTCTATATATGATGGAAATATTATCAATAAACAAGTTTCAAAACTGTTGTCCCAGAACATCCATGACAAATTAAAAAAAATACAACAGCAAACAATGATTTATTAAGGAATTATTAATTAATGGGTGTTATAACATTATAAGAGTATTATATATGGTATTAGAAGTATTTATATGATTCTATTATAAAATTTTAATAAATTTTAATTTATTATACATGTTGATAGATGACTTTTTAAACTTATAGAATTTTAAGTAAGGAATTATTATCTCAAAATATCATCTTTTGGACATATTATATGTTATATAATTATCCTACTTTATGAGGTGTATATAATATAATTTTTAGCTTTTATATAATGATTATACTTATGATAATGATATTCATAGATTAATTTGATGTTTTCCATTCATGGGTATAATGATTTAAATGTTACCAAAGAGGTAAGTGTTTTATGTTTTAATATCATTTTAATTAGGATACTTTATTATTGAATTCCCATTAAATAAAAATATAAGATTCCTTCCTAATTAAATTATCTTCTATTTTTTTATTTCTGGATATTACATGTTTTCATTTAATTTTTCTCTCTTTAATTACTTAGGATATCAATAAAATATTTTAATGGAATTAAAATTGTATTTCACTATTTGTTGAAAAAATACATTTAAATATACATCAATGATTTATAAATTTTTTCCAAGAATGTTTTAATGTTATCATGTGATTTTTAAATAAATTTTTACCCAAGATTAAATTTTTAATAATTCGTTTAATTTTATCATATTAATGATTTTTAACAATTTAATTTTTACTCTTTATAGGAAATGTGAAACAAACCATTGTTTTAACATACAATGAATGAATGAAATTTATCACTATCATAACTAAAAGATGACTTGAATACTCCATTATATGTTTCTAAGGATATTTTCAAATTAATTTTTTTATATTTTTTCATACATTTGGTTTTAATGACATGATTTCAAATTGAAAGGTTATTTTCATAATGGAATAATCCAATGATATTTTATAGAATTATTTCATCATTGAAAAAATAATTTGATGTGTCTTTATATTTTCTTGGTATATGATCAAATGATACCATATTTACTCATTATCATCATGTTTTAGGGTAATTATAATGAACTATAGATAGAACTCATTTATATTCAATGGAATCTGTTTTTATGAATTTTTATTATGATGTTATGGCTTAAATATGAATGTATATAAGATATGTGATGGATGGGACCTAATTTATATTTACCTACAATGAATTAGTTATATATTAATTTTTTTATGAGCTTAATGGGTAAATTATATGTCATTCCAAGACTAAATAATGTATATGAGTGGTTATCCCAATTCTAACATGTTATGAATGTATTGATGTGACGACATAAATTAATATTTAGATTATTTTTGTTGTGGAACAAATTTATGCTAATATTATATGAAATGATCTTATGCCACTGTTATGTTCTCATCATTAATTTTCATTAATCCCTTTTATGAATCATGTCTAATAAACATTTAATATTTATTTTCAATAACTCATGTTTTATTATCTAAAATTTTTTTGGTATGAATTTCCAAGGATAGTATTATTTTTTCATTCCCTTTATGATCATTATATGTTTAATTAATCATTGATATATCCATTTTTACCCTTGTTAAGCATCATAACACACTCTATTTTGTTTCATTTTCCTAGGAAAGGTAACAAAATTTTTATATATTAGTTGTTTTAATGGGGTCCTTGTTATCAAGAAATAAGTGGTAAATGATATAATTATTATATGACCCTATTCATATATTGTTGATTCAAAAACCACAATACCATTATAGTTATTGTGTGGATTGTAATGTTATATAATGAATATTTTTCCAATATGTTTTAATATTTATATATGAAAATTCTAGGTCTTTATACTAGAGAACCAAACACCACTAATACTAAAGGAATATTCACAAAACAATAACATCATAATGTCATCGTAAACCCACAATAATATATAAACACAAATTATGTGGAATTCACAATGATAAACTGGACCAAATTAAGAATGAATATAAAATTATGTATTGTGGTACCCTGATAAGCACTCATGATTATCCCTAAATCAAGTCAAAATTCACAAGGATTCCATCATACGACACCAATGAGAGATAGAAACCACACTTTCCCAATCTAAATTCCATTCAATGGGACCTCAACATGAGAGAAAAAACAACCACTCCTTTTTCATCTAAATCATCCTGAAATCGAAGGTATTCAAGAGGGGAAGAATGGAACAATGAATTTTATGTCAAATTTAATTAAAAAACACTTTATTTTCAACCAGTTTAATACTCACATATTTTATTTTTTAAACGAATGAGATCCATCAATAATGGAGATGATTTCAACCATTTCAAAAATTCCTAACCAATTTCATGTCTTCCACCATTTCCTCATACAAATGAATTTTTATTAAGATTCCTATCATGGAATAGCTTCCAATGATATGTTTTTTCCCACACCTAATAGATTCTCACATCAACACAACCTTTAACAAGGACAGTGAATATGTTTCCCCATCCCTATTTTGGACAATAGATCCACCAAGGCATCATACCCTCACTAAGAATTTTTTTATTGATCATTTCACATAGGAGGAAACTACAATTAATATCAGCTCCAAAACACCATCACATGACATCTTTCTAGTTTTTGAGAACCAATAAATACATGAACAACCCAAATGGATTTTTTAAACCCTATACTCTAATGGAATCTCCACCATACACACTACTAAGGTGTGGTGAACCCTCAAATTTTAATGACCACCCCTATCCTCAGAACGAATATATTCTCCCTCTTAGAGCCTCCAAACCTTAGGAATCCATAAATTAAATGTTAATAGTATTATGACATTAACATATTAAATATCATCCATTGTATTTATTTTCATTAAAAAATAAAAATTAAATCAATATTATCAAAATAAAAATCAGGTTTCCCACTCCCCTTGTTGATAATAATATAAAATATTCCTACATACTAGAAATTCATGGAAATAATTTTCACTGGTGATGACATTAAATTTTATTTTCAAACAATATTGTTAATCTTCCCAAATTCTGTTGATGAAATTATTGAATCAAAGTTATCAAGGTAATGATCCATAAAGTAATGAATTGTATGTATGTTTAATAATTTTACTATTTATATAATAGTAGATATTAAATTAGATATTGAAAATTTTAATAAATAACTCAATAGGTGATACCATCATAGAAATCATCTTTGAGTGGCCATTAAAAAATATTTTCATTTAATCTAATTTATTCACTTAAAAAATAGATTAAAATAAATCAATCTTAATAAGGATTATCCCCTTTAATGATAATTTTCACCTTTTATTTAATAATATATTTATCTATTTAAAGATGAAATTGAATTGTTTCATAAAATTAATATAGAATGTAATTGACAAACATAATTATTGAAAAAATTCAATATCCATAAACTCAACTAATATAAATTCAATATCTAGAATTATAATGTCGAGAAATTCAACTATTTTTTTATATGATCACAACTCTTTCAACTGAACATAATAAATTTATGAAATCCAAAAATTAAAAAATTAATATAATTCCATATAGAAATTAATTATTGATAATTTTAATCATTTATATTTCAAGTCCCCCTAAAAGGATAAGCTCTATTTATTTACTTTATCATTTGTGATAAAAATTAAAATAAATTACTCTATAATAGATATATTATGTTTTGTCATTTGAAATTAAAATATTTCATTACATTATGCCTCACTATAAATACATGTTAACCCATTAATTGTATTTGTAGAAAAATAGGCACAACATATGTCAAAAATGGTGGTTTCATCAAATACACCTTAGTGAAAAAATTAGGTTTAGAAATATTTCTCAACCGAGTTACTCTTCCAATTTTAACTCATGTTTTACATACGATTTCACAGATTATTTTTCAAACTCTAATATCTTATGTAAACCTTGTTTTATTAAACATTCAATCATTCTAAAAATTTATAAATTACATTTTTACAACAGAGAGAAGAAAACTTGTATTTTCGTATTCATGCATCATTTTCATTGCGACTTCCACCATTATTGTTCAGAAAATAAAACATTTATTAGTTACATGTATATATTAGTATTATATCATATATAGTTACACATTATTACTTATGTAATATAAATTTTTCAACTTGTCATGAATGTTACCTTCTACTTTATTGAATTATTCCACCAAACCAATCATTTTTCATCCTTTTATGAATTAATTTCAGTGTTGTTCTCACTTGATTACTTTAAAATTAATTTTTGTAAATTTTATTAAACTATACATGATGTAGAGTTTTCTTAGATAATAATCGCATATCTTATTATTATTTAATATCCCTTCACATTCATCTAGAGTGTGTTTGTTTCAGTATTATTCATTTTTTAAGAAACCAACATTAACCCACTAAACTCTCTACATTGATTTGTATTCAACAATTATGGACTCTTTCCATTAATATAAAATTCATCATTATTTTTATGTATAAACACACACTCACCATAATAATAACAACATTCATTTTAATTTTCAAATAAAATGTAATCAAATTAAAATATATTTAAGTAAACTAATTTAACTTATTTAGTTTACAATGAAACATTCTAGATGGTTTTCTTCACAAATTCATATTTAAACCACCTTATGGTAGGGATTATATATCATTAAATAAATATAACTTTATACCAATAGCCAGTGTCCATGTTTCATAATATTTCACAACACTAATATTAGTAATTAAATAATATTTTTTCCTTTCTAAATTAATATATTTAATTTTTTATCATTGTTAAATTTTGACTCAATTTCTATTTTTTAGTATCCATTAGGGAATAATAATTCTATTCTATTTACCAATTCCACTATTGATGAAGAAGTAGGTCCTTTATAATTATTTCCAGCATCATTATGTTATGTTATAACCTAATTTTTTCATGAAATAATTAATAGTTCACCATAAATTTTATGTAGTAAGAGTTTAATTTTCAGTTTTCTTTTTTTGGATTTCTACTTATAAAATTATAATCCCTCAATTTTACTTAAAATATTAGTTTTATGAGTAATAATATATTAATAAATATTTATGAAATCATCTCTTCTTTCATCTTAATGTGATGATTCAACTTATATAACTTCATGTCACAATAATGTACTATCAAATAAATTATTTATATATATATATATAATAATTATATTAAATCATAGATTTTAAATTATTTAAAAAGTTCCTTATCATATTATCAATAGTATCTTCATTAATTTTACTATTAATACATAAGGAATCCTGAAAAACATTTTATTAATTTTTATTGTGATTCATAATTGAGTGTCCTTGTAATGAATGATTTCCTTGAGATTATTTTCTACATCAATAATTTTACACTAAAAATTTTCTTAATAAAAATGTTATAAAAAATTCATCTAAGTTATTATTTATCGGGGGAATAAATTGTCTTTAAATTAATATATATTCTTACATGTCCTCTATAATTTGTTCAGTGTGATATAATTTTTTAAGACTCCAATTAATTCATTTTTACATGAAAGTTTCATGATACTCCATGAGTTTTTTTTTTCATCCCATAGCCCTTGTTTTACACACACACACACACATATATATATATAAATTAACATGAATATTTTAAAATAATTCCATTCTTCCATGTAATGTTCACTAATTGATTTAATGCACACATTCTCTTCACATTATATATCACCATATTCAAAAGAATTATTTTCAACATATAAGGTCACAAAGTATCACTTCTATTACCTTAAACATTTTGTGATTACACATTATCTTTATTATATTGAGATGTATTTTTTAATTTTCAATAAGGTTCTTCATCCTATTCCATCAGTATTTAAAGAAAAATATTTATTGGTATTAATAGTAACCATATCTATATTATCTATCTAAGAAAGATTTCTATATTTCAAAAATATAAAATTCTTGAAAATAAGTTAAAAAATTTGGAGGAATATATTTAATCATATGTGGGACCTTGTTCATTGTTACCTATTAAAATATTTAGTCTATTTTGTTGTTTAATAGATAGGAGTGAGAATAAATGAATTTTTTTTTAGAAATCCTTCTTTACATGATATTTTATTTTGGTTTATTATTTAGACGAATAGATATTTCATGGTGAATTCATATGATATGTTCACAAACGCATGCACCCAATATTAAATAAAAAATAATCATATCATTGAATATAGATTTTTATAAAATAATTTTCCCAATATGGGTATTATTATTTTGATGTGTTTGGTCTTATTCAGTGTCTTAAATTTTATCAATGGTGTCGAAATATGATTACAATAGGTTGGAGGGTATCATCCTTAAATCATAACATTGACATGATAATAATAAATATTGGGGAAACCATATATTAGAGTCAGCGATAACATCCCCATGAAAAATCACTATATTATAATATCATATCTCTCATGAAACATTATTTGTAATCACTCCCATAACGTTCAAATGATTCTCCATCAACATTTTTAATAAGATAATTAATATTATCTAGGATTTACATATATCATAATGGATGATAATATTTCTCAACATGTAATCCTTGATTCTCAATGAATATATAACATATATTTTTTTGTATTATCACAATTATCTCAAAATAATGTTTTGATCAGGATATGGATGGGAACATGAAAAAAAGTATTGTGTACTCCCTAAACACTTTCATTTTTTAGAATCATCTATAATTATTGATAATATTATAAATAACTTCACAAAATTAAATATCTATGTGATACGCTGGTTTTACAATGAGTTATTCTTCTCCAAAATCTTCTAGATTAACAAATTTTGGAATATAATTATGTTTAATCATAGGAATCATAAATTATAGGACCACAAATTACTGAAATCAATATATATTTATCACAAGAAATTGAAATTCTCACTATATATTATTGATATCTCATATCAATTTATCATTACTATTTCTTTAATTAACTTATCTTATGTTTAATTATTCGGGATATAGAATGATATATCTAATAAATGTAGATGTTGAATATTATTTTTTTAGTTTTAATGTCACCATAATAAATTCTAGAATAATAAAAATTTATAAATATAAATATTTTGAAATTATCGAAGTGATCATTCTAAATAGTATCTAAAATTATAAGCATGAAACCACATAAACTCCTCCAAAAATCATAGCTAGATTCATGAAATAAAATATATTTAATTATTCCCTGAGGTAAAGCTTATCAGCATCACTATGATATTATAAACACTTTTTTTTAGTTTTGATATTATAGCTATGTCATCTTCCTCTTATTTTAATATTCAATACATTACAAAAAATGAATCATGCAACTATTCTGGTTTAACTTATGATTTTGACCTTCCAATATGTACTTATACTATATAAACAGTATCTTATTTAAAAAATTTATATTTATAATTCATCTCTCATGTATGTATAATTATTTTATTCATGCACTAATCAACTAAAATTTTCTTTTACTATATTGGCTTAATCAATACTCAGTATGTATATTTATTTTATTCATGCCAAATTCTCTTTAATATTTTAGGAATTAATAATATTTAATTTAAATCAACAAAACACTAGAAATGACCTTTAAACTCAGAAATATTGTTTTATATGGAAACATCATTATTATCAATTTTATGTATTATTCTAGAAAATAATTCTCAATAACTATAACATTGCTTCTCGTATTTTGGTCTCCTTGCCATCACCCTTCAGTTACATCACTCGTGTTGAATTTCAATCTCTACAATCAACATTTCACAAACTAATTCATGGATAATCACATATCATTAACAATTTCATCACCTTGAAACATGGTTGATTTATAATACATTGTGATATTTGATACATAAAAATATAAATAATGAATTATCATGTTTGTTTCTTCTAAATTTCCCTTTGAATCGTCTCTCGAGAATAAATAAATTTTAAAACATATATAATTATTAATTTTCACCTATGTAAACCATTATATATTATATTGATTCAATATCATTTATATCCTAACATTCATATGTTGTGGAATCTTCTGGATTTCTCCAGGAAGAACCATTACATATTAATTCACTACACAAACTCAATATTCCATAAATCGAAAATAATAATAGTTAATAAACTATTTAATTAATATAAGATTCAAAAGAATTCTATATGTTCCCCAAAATTAATATAGAAATTAGATTCATGACATATGTAGCTGAAAATCATCCATTAAGAAAAATCATAAAAACAAAATGCTTCCAACATATGATACATCAAAAATTATATACTCAAGTAATTCATAACATTCATATATATGTACTTCTATGTAACTATTTCTTATTATGAATGCCTCACGATCCATTAATCATCATCCAAACTTTACCATAGTGTTTTTAATTTTCCCAATAACTTTTCATCATCATGAACTAGCTTTATCATTCCCTTATTTGGATGAAAATAATACCAAATAACTATCTCATGTATATTCCAATATACATTCAATAAATTTTCAAAATAAATTTTCTAAAACTATAGAATATATTACTTTCATAATAACCATTATTCATCATTATCAATAATCATTCTTCAACTGTGTTCTGTATAGTATTCATATGATCCATAAAAAAATATAGAATTTAATTTTGTTCATAAAAAGAAGAATAAAAATCTCATCCAATGATATTATATATTATATAG
Source organism: Viscum album (assembly GCA_963277665.1). NCBI lineage: Eukaryota > Viridiplantae > Streptophyta > Magnoliopsida > Santalales > Viscaceae > Viscum > Viscum album. The sequence continues at coordinate 1,250,113,678 of OY728157.1, read as the reverse complement.
AAATAAAATTCATACATATTGTAAAATAATTTATTCCAGATATTAGGGTTATGGACCTTATGTTTCCCTCACTTTATGTCTAGTATTCCCCTTTGATTACTAAGTGAATTTATCAACTATTGACTATAAAAAATGTATTCATAAAATATATTGGGATTTTATGAACCATAATCTATATTTAATTATATATACACTATAATTTGGATCACCACTATGAAATGAAATTCTATAAGAAAACATTGATATCTTACACTCAATGTAATATTATATATAATATTTCTTCTTCAAAACATAAAATTGGTCAATGATACAATAAAGATTTTAAATTTATTTTGATTCCCCCATTTCAATTATAGCCTTTTAGAGTTCTGGTCCTACTAAAATTGTAATGGAAATATTATTTTTAACCTCTACATAAACATAATCAACAATATCTTCGAATATATCTTCTTATAAAAAAGAAATTTCTTTCCATTTAGAAATATATTCTCCCAATAACTACATAATACCAACAAATGATATAATTCAACATAAAATTCATTCATTTGAGTGGAAATTTTTCAAAAGAAACATATTTTTCTATATAATATAATACCATCAACCCGGATAAGGATAGTAAGATATAATTTATTTCTTTAATGTTTACATTATTTTTATGTTTAAATTTTCTATTATTTATCCCCATCAAAATGGAGTAAAAATACGTATAGCATGATTTTTGTTAATTTTTGAACCATATAGAACTTTATATAACATGGAAATATAATTTATCACCTCAAAGGAAATAAACATTCAAGTTACTCAATATAGAATAACACATCAATTAAACCATTTAGGAAGGAGGACATGACATATATTAGGAAATTTATGTATATCTTGTAAAATATATTGAAAGAAATATAAATTTAATTTTAATCATAGTTTCCACACCAATAATATCATTAAATAAAATAAGTTCAACCAATGATTTATCGTTATAAATAAAACATTCTTTGCATCAATACTCATTTCTCTTTATCTTATCGTGAAACAAAAACTATCGTTAAATAATTTCTTTTTCAAGATAGAAACAACTTATATGTTTTATTTATATCAATTAGATGGTGTTCATCATTCTTGGATAAAATTCACTACTAATATTATAATTTCTGATTCACAATCTATTACTAAACATTAAAAACTACGGTTTTTTTATATATTGACCTTAATGATATCATGATATAATTTCCGATTGTTTCAATGAACATTTAAGGAAAAAAATTACATTCTCAAACATGAATAAACTATAATTGACTATTCTTCACCACTAGATATAGTCAAATCATTATATAAGTCAATCACATCACTTGAAAATTTTATATTTTCTAAAATTACATGAATTATTAAAAAAACATTATACATCATCTCTATCAACTTTTAGAATTTTTTATTTTTTTGTTCATGCCAAAAATTGAGTTTGCTAAAATCATTACATAATAAAAATCAATTGTTTTCCTGATTTATTATTACAACATCAATGTACCTTTACTTTTATTATATATTAAAGAAAAATTCAATCATGACACCTTTAATAAAACTCATCTATATTGGTATCATTCAATTTCACACTATAGGGTCTTAAAAATTGCTTCAAATACATCTACAATTGGGTTATCCTATAATAAATAATGTATAGAATCATATCAGCAGCATTATGTAATAAATAATTTTTTTGGATCTTCACTATTGTCTAAATATTATAACCCTAAAAGAAATGATATTTCATGTGTTCCTCTAACATGTTTTATACCATCTAAATAAATCATTGATTCATTATTTTAGATACAACTACTTATTATGTGGTTAAAATTTCACTATACTCATAATGAATTCCATGATTCTCCGTGTACACTTCAAACTTTTTAGTTTTAAATATGAAACCATTATATAAATATAATTACTTTAATTTTTAATTCTTCTCTTAAAACACTTCATCCTCTTGAATTCCTCAAAAATTTACCACAGAAAAATGATATATTTAATCCTTTTATTTTTATCAATGTGTTTGATAATGTATTTATCATTATATATTTATTTATTTTTCATTGTATTAAAAATATATACTTATCAATGTTTATAGGTATGGGTTTTTTTTAATCTCTACCTTTTTATGTAACAACCCAAACATTCATTAATGTAAATCCCTCTTGATCTAATTAAATGACTCTTTATGTAAAATGTTTACATAAAAAGTCAACTTTTTTGGTTTTATGTTACTAATTGTGACTGTTGCTAATATAGTCATTGAATAGTGATCACATTATTAGTATAAATATAGGGCATTAACGAATCTAGTTTACTCAGACAACGGAAGTGATGGCCTCATCCAGTAGACATGCCCCATACGAAGCCCATTTGTCAGATCTTAGAAAAGAGTTGGTGTCATTGGGATTCACTCTTGATCAAGACCAAGCCGAGCACCAACAGGTGATGCTTGAGTGGGACTGCCTATGAGAGAAGTTGATGTTGATAGAGATTACCACCTGATCAATGTTATCTGAGCCACCTCAAGAGTCTGTCACCATCAACCACCTTATTCATTGGTCTTATGTGGGTGTAATAAGGGTTATGTAACAATAACATTACTCTATGGTTAAGTGTATTATTTTTTCAAATAATAATGAATATATTTTCATGTAATTTTGTTACCTTGTAAATAGTTTTTAATGATCAAATAGAGTTTTTAGTTAATATTAAACTAAGAAATCTATTTTGATGAATGAATGGATTTTTGTATTCAATATTATTATAATAAAATATTATTATTATTAATAAATTATTTTTTGTTAAATATAAATGATTGTATAATTTTATAAATTCTATCAAAAAATTTATTATGGTTTGAAAGCCGTTTTTTGTCAAAACCCATCAATTATTGATAAATGTCGGTTATATTTTAAAAGTTAAAATTAACATATTTAGAAAAAATTTAGATAAAATAAATATTATTTCTGGAATAAGGATGTCGAAATTATTCAATGGTTAATATTTCATAATTTTCTGAGATAGTCAAATTTTTGGTAAAAATTAAATATTGTTTTAATATATAATGTGTTTTTTGAAATCATAATGACCCAATAGTGATATAATATAATACTATAAGACTTATGTTCGGCCAATATATGTTTTATAATTAAAATAATTTTATTTTGGGGTTTTTTGACTTATTTTACAAAGAATTATTGGACCCTTCAAGACTTATTAAACATCTTGCCTTTTTAAATTGTTTTCCTTGGGAGTGTGACTCGCCTCCCCATAAGCAACCCTGTTATTATAAGAACATAAGACTTTGGACATATAAAACATTGTTTCTCACATCCCTTTTCCAAAACACATGGGCAAAAACCATTGGATTGTTTGTTTTTTGGATTAGTTTATTGTGAGAGTCCCAAACCTAAATAATAAAGATTTCCCTAACATTTCCTATATAAACCCGCCCAGTATCCCACTTCCTCTTCACTCAGAGCCTTTGGAGTTCATCCAACCTCTTCCCTCCTCTCTCTATAATCCTCCCAAGATGTCCATTATGATGGAATTGTATTTATATATGATATATATTATGTTTATGTTTTCTTTATGCTTCTCTATTTTTCTCTTATAACCTATCTTTATTGTTTCCATAATGGGTAAACACAATAATTTTATATTAGGAAGTGTGAACTACCGCCCCCTCAATGTTATATGACTCATTAATGAATTATGTGGGATGTATAAAAGATTGATTTAATGATATTATAGATGATATTATAATGTAATTATAACATTCCTATGTATCATTATGTTTTCATTCCATTAAATATTAAATAGAAATGAAAGTAGCATTCATACATACGTTCGGTTTACCGTCTCTATGAACAGTGAATTTTATTTCATATCTCTAAATGTTATGTAATAATATAAATACACATATATACTGAAAATATATGATATATATGATATCTAAAAAATTAATATCATTCTTTAGATAAGGGATAATTGACCACCTGGACAAATTTGTATTATAACACGTTCATTTCTAACTCAAATTCTGAACATCAACAAAATGTATAATATGAACTCAAATAATTAACTAACTGTTATTGCAAGGTAAGTAGTGATATGAAATTAATAATAAACATTAAAAGGATTATTATAAAAAAATAAATTAACTTAAGATTATTATTAAAGAAGTACAAGGAACATAAGAGTCAATTTGGACACGAGGTAAGGGGTTTCTTATCTCACTTTTAAATTCCGTGAGATTTCTGTTTGTCAACAATCATTTTTTGCATGCAGTTTATTTTGTACTACAATATGATATATATTAACATGATTTTATTTATATTCATGGTATTTTTTTATTCCATTGGTGGTTATTAACTTTTGTTCATACGACTGGATTGATTACAACGTGGTAATGGTTTTTCATCTCACTTTTTATTCCCGTGAGATTCATGATATATTGGACACTATTTCTTTTTTTTTTGTGGTGTATGTAATTCCAATGATTGTACTCTTTGTGTAATATACCTTCATTTATGAGTATTTACATATTAATTGTATGATCCTCCATTCATGTGGCATATGTTTTGTAAGTTACCAAATATGTAAGGGAATCTTTCACCCTCCTCTTTTTAAAAGATTTATTTTTGTTATGTATTTTAATTTACATCTTATTATGTTGGTATATGTTCTTATATATCCTTATTAATGTAAAATTTACGTACATGTGATGAGATATCCTTTTTATCTCATAAACTCATTTTCTAAATTTTAATGTGACGTCGTTAGGCTATCAGATATTTACAAGGGAAAACCTTAACCCAATTTCAATTATTTGGGTTCAACTTGTACTTTATGATTATGTCATCCTATAAATATGTGTAAACGATCTCTGATTTTATTATACATAATATCAACTTATATTGGGTGTATTTATATTTTTCACACAAAATTATGTAATTGATTTATCCTTAATCTAAGGGTACCATCTTTATAAAGGAATTCCTCTCAATTTACATTTCCATTGAGACTTCATTTTTGATATGCACCAATTCACTCTTTTTCCGATGTGGGACATTAAATAATGTTTCCAAGCCCAATTTTAAAATTGAGAGGATGCAATTTAAAAAAGGGGGAATAAGTTAACATTTCACGAAAATAAAGAATATTAAATTTTCATATTTATTTAATTTTTATAAATTAAATATTAATTTTATTTTAAAGGGGATTCTATATTCAATGGCGTACCTGACACGCAACAACGGGTTTCTTTGAAATCTTACGTTTCACACAAATAATATAATATTATTATTTTAAATGGTAATTAATTCCTAGACGTTGTATTGGAAGGAATGAATAGATTTAACTAAAATATGATTATACATGTTTGATAGACATTTTTACATTTATCCACTAAAAGTTAGAGGATTAAAATTAGTAATGAAATCAATTTTAGGCATAAAAACTCTAATATTCACTAAAATGTTGATTTACATCGTTTTAATGGAGAACCCTCTTTAAATCTAGTTTTTTCACTTTTATATGTTCTATTTGACAAAATAAGAATTTTCTTTGGAATCAAGACACCAAAATTTACTTTGGATGAAATTTTGGTATTTTTCTAATAATGTTCATTTTTTTAATGAATAGTGAAAATACTGTGTTTTAATTCAAAAGTGCCTTTTAATATAATATATTTATATGGGTATATTAACTTTTTAATTGATTTTAAAATGTAATTATAATATATATTTACAATTTAATCTAATTTTTGTCATTTTAAGTAATGTAAATTTTAAATTAGACATAAACTGTTGTCAATCTTTTGATAGTTATTATTTCTTAAAAACACGCTATTTGTTTTAACCGTGGGAATTAATTTTAAATTAATTTTTTCCAAATTTGTTTTTTGAATTTGGAAAAAAGGATTCCATATTTGGAATAATTATTTCCAAATTGGGTAAAATGGTAACTTTTATTTTTAGTCGTTTTTAATATCTACTTAAATAAATAATTTATTTACCATGATTATAAGGTTAAAATAGTAAATAAGGGTAGAATATAACATTAAATTACCCTAACAAGTGTGCTAATCATATTGGTTGATACATATCTGACCATGGGAATCCATGGGTCGAATTTGGGATCCCTTGATGCCACATGGGAGTAGTAATGACATTTTATATTAATTAATTTAAAGTAAAGACAAAAATGACAAAAACAAATATCTTTTAGTAAATAAACTGTAACATATGGTTATGTAAGATATCTATTAGAAGATAAATATTAATCAGAAATATAAAAATATTTCCTAAATCAAGGATTTTTTTATAATTTTTGGACATCAAATAAATTAATTTATTTATGACAAAACAATGATACAATATTTACCTCATTAATGAAACATTTAAATAAACATGATTACAAATATTAAAAAAATATTCAATACAATTCCAATTATTATTGGATTATTTTATTTCTACCATGATTCATATTAAAATTGATATTAATGAATATTTGACCTTTTGATACCGAAAATGAGGTTATAATAAAATAGTTGTTTCAAACTTTACTAAAGAGCCCCTCCTCTCCCTTATAAAAATCCCTCACTTCTAACCCACTCCTCACACTTACAAATCCTTTGTATCATGAAAACTATTCTCTAATAAGCTTCCAAGATACATATCTTCATACTAGAAGACTTACCTTATGCAGAAAACTCATCAAGAATCCCTTTTCGTTCAAACTAAATGGAGTTACCCGATTTGAAGGTAACATATTCTCTTAAGTTCTTTTGTTTTATTTTACTTCTCTAACCCCCTAAAATATTTTTATTCTTTTAAATTATAACAACAACAGTATCCTCAACATACTTGGATGTTTTTATGATATGTATTCGAACTACACTTACCCACACCTCCATCTAATGGGTAAAGAATATAACAATTCTATGGATGGAAAACTAACGCCTCACGAAAAGATTATTGTTCAATTAACACCTACTGCCTCTCAAGGTGGACATTATGATGGAACTGTATTTATATATGATATATATAACTATTATGTTTTCTTTATGCTTATTTATTTTTCATTTATATTATACCCTTAAGGTTTCCATAATGTGTAGACATGATAATTTCAATTTTGGAAGTGCGGACTCCCGCCCCCTTAATGTGATAATACTCCTTAATACCATTTGTGGCAGGTATAAAGAATGGAGTTAATGATATTATATATGATATTATTCTTTAGTTATAACATACCTATGTATAATTATATTTTAATTCCATTAAATATTAAATATAAATGAAAGTAGTGTTCATGCGTAAGTACGGCTTACCATCTCCATGAACGGTGTATTTCATTTATTTTTTCCAAATATTATGTACTAATATAAATACATGTATAAACTGGATATGTATGATATATATAATATCTAAATCATTAATATCATTCTTGATATAATGTAGTATTTACCATATGGAAAAATTGTAATTATAACAAGTTTATTTGAACTCAAATTCTGACCATCGACAAAATGTCTGATATAAACTCAAATAATTAACTAACTATTATTGAAAGGTAATAAGTGATATAAAAGTAATAATAAAAATTAAAAAAGTTACGAGTAAAGTAGAAATTAAATTACGTTTATTATTCCAGAATAACAAGGAACATACGAGTCAAGATGGACATGAGGTAAGGGATTTCTTATCTCACTTTTAGATTTCGTGAGATTTCAATTGTTCACCACTCATTTATTGTATGTGGTGTAATTTGTGCTGAGATTTGATATATATTAACATGATTATATTTATATTAATGTTATTATGTTTTTAATTATGTGGTCATTAACTTTTATCACATGACTCGATTGATTACAACATGGTAAGGGTTTTTCATCTCACATTTTATTCCTGTGAGATTCATGCTATATTGGCCACCATTTTATTTTGTGTGGTGTATGTACTTACCATGATTGTAATATTTTTGTAATATAACTTCATTTATTAGTTTATAAATCTTAACTTTATGGTCCTTATTTCATGTGGCATATGTTTTTTAAGTTACCAAATCAGTAAGAGAACCTTCCACCCTCCTCTTTTTAAAATACTTATTTTTGTTATGTCTTTTAATTTACATCTTATTATCTTGGGATATGTTATTATATATTATTATTGTTTTAAAATTTATGTACAAGTGATGAGAAAACCTTTTTATCTCATCAAATCATTTTCTGAATTTTAATTTGAAGCCGTTAGGCTGTCAAATTTTTACAAGGGAAATTCTTAACCCAATTTCAATTCTTTGAGTTCTACTTGTACTTATTGAATATGTAATCCTATGAATATGTGTTAATGACATCGGAATTTTTTACACATAATATTCAATTATATTGGGTGTATTTATATTTTTCACACATAACTATTTAATTGATTTATCCTTAATCTAAGGATACCTTCTTTATAAGGGATTTTGTCTCAATTTACATTTGTATTGAGACTTCACTGTTGATAAGCACCAATTCACTCTTATATGGTGTATATACTATCCTTTGGCATATAATATCATGAATAAATTTATAATCATGATATTATTAATTTCTGATTAATGTTTATTCCACAATTATTTTTATTCTAGGAACTCTCATTTTTTTAAAAACACATTAAATAAAATATCATTTTAAATGATTTAAAGGATTATTATTCTAAATCATTGACATTAAAGAACATGGTTTAAAAAAGTATTTATGGATTTTTTTCATATGGACATGAATGTTTTGAAATTTAAATTTCTTTCAAAAGCATTAATGTGGTACGAGACACTTTGATTCAAAAATATATTTATTTAATATTTTTAAAGGTTTTGAAAATGGTTGGATAAAAGTTTTGATTTTGTCAATATTTTGAAATGATATATTTTGATTGCAATGTTTAACTGTTATCCTTCCATAAAATTTGTTGGGACATGTATCTATATGACCCCCGTACTGTCCATGTCATGTAAATAAGATGAGACAACAATTTCTCTCTCATCAACCATTTTTATGAGTTCTTATGTCACGCTGTTATGTTGTCGAAATTGCAAGGTGTTTTTTGAGACAATGTCATTGTGTACTGAAAACCATTTCCATTTCTCTATAAAGGATATTCACCTTAATGCACATTTGTGTATTTTTTATATATTTTAATGTATGTATTCCACATTAGTTTATCATGGAATAAATAATCATGTTGAATGATTCAATGTTTTATGATCCATGTGGCACACTTATGCATGAAATGAAATGTTTAAGAAGGGTTCTCCGTTATAGTGATCTAATGTATTGGGCAAAGTATATTATCATGATACATTATGTGAAATTGGTGTCTACTAATTATAATACAAGTGTAATGAGGGTTTACTCGTTCTTCATGTGAAGTTAGGGTTTATTCATGCTCCATGTTCAATGGGCATTGTCTCATGCTAATTCCATGTTATGTGTTGTTTCCACATTTCCATGTTATGATATAATTCTTTATCATGCCTTTATGTTTATTCTTCCCTTTTTCTCTATTGAGATGCATATTTTCTATCATGTATTATATTCCTAATGTTTTTCCTTGTTTATTCCCATAGTAGGCTTTAAATCTCACACTTTCCTTATGCATATCCTTAGATTATCCCATGAAATGCTAAGTATGAGGGAATGTATTGGTCATGTAAATAATGTTTTCAATAAAGATGTTGTATTTCATGTTTGGAGTTTTAATGTAATGACCCTATGAACCAATAACAGTAGACCTATAGACCTTCTATGTTGTATCAAGTGTTGTTTATGTAATAAATCAGGTTTAAGTTTGTAATAAAAGTGCAGGGTCGTCATAGTTGGTATCAAAGGACATGTATAAAAAAAGGTTGAGCTATAAATCCCGTTAAGGGAATAATCATGGAATAAAATGATGAATAAAATATAGTTCAGAATATCATAATCTCAATATATCACAATATAAGCATAAACATAAAAGCATTATAAAGCATGATAATCTTAACATGGAAATTTGGCAACAACACTTAACAAGGAATTATCATGATCCAAGGCTCATTGCAAATGGAGAATGACTAAATCCTCACTGCACATGAAGTATGAGTAAATCCTTGTTTCACTTGAATTAGCATGATTCAACACCCATTGCACATGACATATCATGATAATATTATTTACCCAATGCATTGGAGTGGTATCAGGGTGCACCCTTCTCAAACCTTTCATTTCATGCATAAGTGTGCCACCTGGATCATATAACATGGATTCCTAAAACATCATCATTTATTCCAGGATAGAGGAATGTGGAATAAATAAATGAAACTATTTAAACAATAATTAAATGTGCTTAAAGGTAAATACATTTGATAGAGATATGGGAGAGTTATTCAGTACACAATGACGTTCTCTTGGAAACTTGGTGCAATTTTTCGCAGCGTAACAGCATGGCGTAAGAATTAATAAAAAATGATGATGAGAGAGAAATAGGTGTCTTATAATATGTACATGAAATGGGTAGTAATGAAGTCATATAGATACATGTCCCAACCATTAAAATGTAATTTAGATGCATAATACAATATATTACTTTGATGTAAAAAAGAAGAGAGAGAAATCACTCATGGAATTTCGGCATAGTAACAGGTGTACATGGGAGGAATTTAATAAGTGAGAAAGAGGTATCCCATTAGTCAAAAATAAATAAGGAAGTATGGGGGAGGTGAAAAACCGTACCACGTCATTTAAAATTGAAACTAAATGGGCAAAACAACATTATGAAATTTGGAAAAAATGAGAAAAGATGAAAAAACTGTTACTTGGAAGTGGGATTGCAATGTCTTGAGAGAGGATTGAGAGAGGATTCTTGGGATATTGGGTGTATATCCCCAAATAATGACGTACATGGAAATATCATTACTTTTTCATAATACATAATACATAATAAAAACAAACACTGAACTACCATAATAGTTTAGTGTCTTTTGAAACTTGAAATATAATATTCTAATCATGGTGAATGATCTTCAACATCTCCCATAAAGTTCTTCCCCTTTTGTTTTTTTCCTAAAACCTTTCTTTATATCCTGGGGAAAAGAAAAAATAAAAAAGGTGAGCTCAAATGCTTAGTTAGGGAAAACATGGAGAACATAAAACAACCCATAAACATTTGAACATAAAAACATGAACATGACATAAATCTTAGCCCAACATAAGGCATAGATCATAAAGGAAAAAAATTATGATAAAATAGCATGGGAATAAAAAATGTAATTGTGGAAAACCATTAATCACATGATATTATTTCCATAATATCCTAGGCATTGCTTCTAAGACCATCTTAGTAGACAAAGTCCATTTCTGAATCGAGTTCACTCCTCGTTCCAGTCCAGTAACACTGAACTAGTTTAACTTACCGTTCCATCCATGAATATCTCATGAGATATAAATCATTAAACAATGAATTGTAGATATATATAGGTCCCACCCATCTCATAATGAAATCATTATTACTTGTTCTATAAAATAAACATAAATCATTTATCATAACCCTAAGAATAAAAGGGGTTTCATAAACAATATCCCATAATAACATAATACATATAAAACAAATGGATATAATTTCATAATAAAAATAATCAAAAAAATTTAATAATAGAGACATTATACATGAAAACATAAAAAATAAAATTCTGTCATTTTAAATGGAAAATTGTTTTGATAAGCACTTGAAATGAATTCTTGAGGAAAATATCATTTCTTCTTCAAAATCATTTTCTTTTCACAAAATGCAATTCAATTTTAAAGTAAAATGATTTTTTTGAAAATAATCATGAAATCTTGTAGAAAAAGCTTCCAAAATATTAGGCATTATGAAACCGTAAAAACTTGTTCATGCCGTATAAGTTAAAAAACATTCTCTTCGTACTTTTGTCTGAAAAGTCAATAAGTACTACGTATGGTAAACAAAAGAAATATTTCTTCCATAACACAATGTAAAGGTAAAAGAGGGGTAAAACTGACTTTAAAAATAAATGGAATAATATTACACACTTTATGAAAAAAAAATATTGAAATGGATGAAAAATATAACCCCAGTAAATACTTACGTATAATCAATCTCAGATAAAAGTGAGATTGCAAAATTATCTCTTACCTTAGGTCTGATGTGATTCGTACGTATCCGAACCTCCTGTATAATGATTAAAATTATTTCTTTTACTTATTAAAGTGTCATATTCATTGCTATGATATCATATATGGTTCACTTATGACTTCATATTACCCATTCTTTTGTAAATTCCATGATAAACAGTGTTTTGGGTAAAATCATTTTATTTATTGTACATGTTTTGGACTTGTTGTTCTTTATAATATTATTACTTATATAATGATTTAATTACTTCCATAATGTAAACCATGATTTATATATCATATATATTCATTATATATATATAATAGATAGATAAATGAAATTAAATACACCATTCATAGAGACGGTATGTCATATGTACGCATCAACGCTGTTTTTATTTCCTTATTGACTTGGATGGAAGTAAGTAGATTACCCACATATATATATATATACATAAATAAAGAAGCATTATTATGTCATATATTTAATTATTACTCATTATATATACTTTATAATCATTCTTTAATGGTTAACATGGAGAATGAATCTCATCGTGTCGTGGTGATGGTAATCCGTACGTATGCACGAGCGATGATATCATTACCATAATTATTGAATGTAAATTTGAGTGGATGATATAATATCTCATAATCAGTATGATGAAATAATAACCATATATAGTTATTCTTTACACCATTATACCCATCCAAGTAAGGTGGTGTTGGAAAAACAGATTACACCACGTCGTGGAGACGGTATTCCGTACATATGCATGCGTGGTGATTTCATTTTCCGTAGGAAGGATAGAAGGTGAAATGGGGTTGATTAATATTTATTATAACATATAAGTTTGTTATTGATACTTATGTTAGTACTTTATAATGAAACAACTAAATAAAAATAAGATGAAGAAAAAAGAAACTTGAATGAATTGGTAGAAGAGATTACCTCTTCTTCGATGCACCTCTTTTAAGATTCCTCTTAAGGCACAAAAGTTGGCCTTTTGAGGAGACCAGAACCACAATAATTTTTTAGGGAATTTGATAAGAGAAATGGTCAGGGGTTGGCCGAGCTTGAAGGATCAAAATTGTTTGAAGAGAAGAGGGAGGAGGTTCCATTTTATAAGGAAGGAGAGTGGCCCTTTAAGAAAAACTTAAAATATTATTTTATAATAAATTCATATTCGGTTTATAATGGCTCCAAAGTGACTTATTTCAATGATACAGTGGGTATGTGTCGAAATCCTTTCATCCAATATGTTTTAGACATGTTTTGGTTACTATTTTAACCTTATCATTTAGATTTAACTCTAAGTTAAATAATTTACATTTTACTGCGTCTTCTTGTCTTCTTACACTATATAGATTATAAATATACTATAACAAGCCAAAAGAACCAAAATTGGTTCATTATTAATATATATAACCTTATTTAAGTCATTTTGCTGAGCCTTATATTTTTAGGATAGAATAAAAATCAATAATATAATATTTGTTTTAAAAACTATTTTATGTCAATATTGTAACTATTTGGTAATTGATTTTTGTAAAAATCATAACAACATGATTTGTTAGAAACAAATTATTTAATAAATAATAACATGTCATTTTAACCTAAAACATTATTTTAATTTATATAAAGTCTCAAATTACATTTATTTTGGTATTTACAACATCAATTATGTTAATATTTCATTAATAAGGTAATTAGTGCATCATCATTGTGTCATAGATAAATTAACTTATTTAATATCTAAAAATTATAAATAAAATAAAATTATGTATGAAATCATTTTATCTTTCTAATTAATATTTATAGTCAATTTAATCTTATATATAACCCTATATTATAAATGGTTTAGGTATTAAACATTGATTTTATCTATTTTAACTATTCTTTAAATAAAATAATAATAAATGTCCTAATCTAATCCAATTGGACCAAAAGGGTAATATTTTATTCCTAATGTATGTTTTAGTCAAATTAAACTTATCCAATATAATTAATACATGTTTTAGGGTTATAATAAAATCAGTTTTACCCTTAATTACCCTATTTACTTTTAATCGTGATAAATAAAAGTAAAAAGTTGATATTCACCAAAAATTATTTTTATCATATTGAACCACATTTTACTCCTCAATATTTATTGTGTCTCTTCTATTTTCGAAATTCAACTCACATAAGCGGTAAAATTATGTTTAATATACAAATGGAAATGCTCCTAGGAGGTAGGTAAAAGACGGTAAAATGTTAAATAAAATTTTTATATATCTATATTTTTATAAAATATCTTCAATCAATTACATTGAACATATATATGTATTATGTATTATTTTTGACCTAAAATAAATTTAAATAAAATAAATAATAATTAAAATAAAAAGTCAGTTTTTAAATAATATCTTAGTGTTCTCATTATTCATCAACAATTGAATGTTTTCAAAAAAAATACAAAAAATTAACCCTAGGGTAATTTCAATATTCCAAATACATAAATAAATTCCATTTTGAAAGATAAAATTAATAAAATTTCAAAAAATTTGTATTACTATTCATAACGACTATTTCATAATAATATTATAATAATATCTCATTGAGTGAAACTCAGTATAGTGTACTACACACGCTATTGAAGAAGGTCTTGATTGCGTGTAATGCGAGCCATGTCAGGGCTGCGTGTAGTGAAAGCTCTGTTTGGTGTTTCGTATAACATAATCAAAACTTATTTCATTTATACATTAAACAAATTATATACTTAATGTTGCGTAGAATAATTTCCACAAAATGAACTTATGATTGTGTATAACATGAGAAAAGAACGGTGTTGCGTATACTGTAATATAATCTTGGTGTAGTATACAACACAAGACCTCAATGTAATTAGAATAATATTTCTCATAAAATCTCGGGGTGTTACATTCTACCCCCTTAAAATGAATTTCGCCCTCGAAATTCATCATTGTTATTAATGGTATACTACTTGAAATTTTTTTTCATTGAAACCCACATCGTAAAAAGGAATACTAAAACATCATTTTAAAAAGGAATGTTTGAATCATAATGGTCACCAAAAGTAACTCAGCACCTGGTTTCCACATAGGGAAACATAGGTGAAAATATGGATATGAAAGAGAAATCTAACCATAAAATTCTAATGGAGAGTGGTAGAGAAAATTTCTATGAAAAATCCAACAATCACAAAGCCATAAATTTGTGATGATTTAAGGTTTCATCTAATTCATCGGATATGAGGGTACATGGAAAAAAATTTTTGTTCCAAAGATCATTTCCCTAGTGTTGAAGAATAGTTGAATTAAAAGAAATACTTACTTGATTTTGGTACAATCTCACAGTTGTTCATGCCTTGAACAATTTCCACTTCATCTCTTAGAGAAATGAAGATGAATTTTTCATTCGTGAAGTCTTAGCAGATCATGCGATAGAATGATAGGTCATTCCATCTGTCTCGAACAAAAGTTTTGAAAAAGTTATTAAATATATATAAGTCCATCTATTGTGAGATTAATCTTATATGGTTCTTATATATCATTCCACATAATAAATTAAAACTAATTTCTAATAACCAAGGACATTCTGTAGGCCAGTGTTAGGTGATAAAGGCATGTCGTTCTTCGGTTGTGGGTTCGATTCCCCCATCCTTGTCCGACACGATGGGTTGTCGCCCATCCTATGGGTCATCCTTCTTCTAAAACTATACTGTTATAACACAACCAAAAGTTATAGCCTTAATAATACTATCTGATGTCTAACATAATCTATTCCTATCTTTAGGTTTATTAAAAATACTTCTGTCCAATATCATATTATAAATAAAACTATTACTAGAAAGGTAATCTACCAAGCATTGACTACAATAATTTATCTCCTGTATATCATAATATATATATATATATATATTTGGTCACATTCCAATCATGTGAATTCATTAATCATGTATTATCTTGAAACATGACTACCCATTGACCCTTTGTGAAAACATGAATTTTGTCAAAAGATAACTCCTTCCACATACCAAAATCCCAAAATTCTATATACTCAAACAATGATATCACTTTTTCCTTACACCAGTCATGAGCTCATTAATACTGTCAAACATCTCATTATCTCTTTATCCTTTCATTATGAACATATCATCTACCTTCCAAAAATATTTGAATAACCTTTCATGGTTACTGGTACCATTCCTCATATACTTTCAAAAACTCAAGGAAAGACAATAGTGTAACAATCCTTAGATTTTTCATTATTCCGTAGTACCATACATTTTTCTTGATAAACATACAATCATTCCACTACCTTCTTAAACCAATGAATAAGCTTCATCATTTCTTCCATCTAATATATCATTTGTAGTCTCTTCATCATCATCCACATAAATACTTCCCATATGACCATGCTGATTCTCTCCATGAGATATTCCCTTATGGAATTGGTTTTCATAATGCCCGTACATTCCACATATAAAACATTTAACCATTTTTTATGTCTTATAAATATCATTATCTTTGTCCATGGTGTTAACTGAACCTTTTCCTTTATAATTTTTTGATTTGTGTCCTTCTTTTCCACACACAAATCATCTTTCAGTTCCTTTGAAACATTCTCCCTAATGCCTCTTTCCACATGATTTACATGAGGGAAATTGATCTTTTTTCCTCTATGAGAATCATGAAACTCCATCTTTCTCTTATTAGCTAAGTTAGGAAACATACCAAAGTTGAGATTATTGATCATATTAAGCGTCTTGATTAGGCATAATAACGAGATGTGGACTTCAAGATCCAATTTCATTTGGTTTCTCATGAAGAATATAATTTCATTGCCCATCATATCCTCCATTATCGTGAATCTTCTTGTTTCCAGCCATTTTCTAAAACCAAAAAAGAATATTATGAGAGGAAGAAATCATATTCAAGGGGGAGAAACTTTAATATCTAACATTTTGGTTTAATTCTAATATTTTTACCAAAATTCTAGGACTATAATCTATACTTATACTTAACCATTGGGACATCCCTAGACATACCATAAGAATATATCTAGGGATCTCACTAAAGTTTTTCAGATCCTATTTTCAATGGTTAACTAAAACATTCCTATGACACCATCTTTAGAGACACAAAGCATGATGTAAATGGACATTACATTACTTTTTTAGAATACATAATACATAACAAAAGCAAACACCAAAGGACTGTAATAGTTTAGTGTCATTGGAAACAAGGAATATAATCTTCTAATCATGGTTAATGATCTTCAACATCTCCCATAATGATCTTCCCCTTTTTTTCATACCTAAAACCGTTCTTTATATCCTAGAGAAAAGAAAACATAAAAAGGGTGATCTCAAATTCCCAGTAAGGGTAAACATGGATAACATAAAACAACCCCTAAACACTTGAATGTAAAAACAAGAACATGAAATAAATCATAGAAGAACATAAGGAATAGATCATAAAGGAACATAAATCATGATAAAAAATCATGGTAATAAAACAAGTAATTGTGTAAAACCGTTAATCAAATTATATTATTTCCATAGTAGCCAAGAAATTGCTTCAAACCCATCTTAGTGGACAAAGTCCCTTTATGAATTGAGTTTACTCCTCGATCTAGTCCCGTATCACTGAACCATATTAAATTACCATTCCAGCCATGTAAATATCACGATATATAAATCATTAACCAATGCATTAGATGGAGATATAAGTCCCACCAATCTCATAATGAAATCATTCTTACATGTACCAAAAAATAAACATAAATCATCCATCATAACCTAATGAATAAAATGGGTTTCATAAACATTATCCCATCATAACATAATCCATATAAAAAAAATGGATATAATTTCATCATAAGAATAAAAAAACCATGTAAATAATAGAGAAATTATACATGAAAACATAAACATATAAAATACTGTCATTTTATATGGAAAGTAGTTTTGATAAAACACTTCAAATGAATTCTTGAAGAAAATATCATTTCTTCATCAAAATAATTTTCATTTCACAAAATGCAATTTAATTTTAAAAGAAAATGATATTGTTGAAAATATTTATGAAATCTTGTAGAAGAAGCTTTATGAACATTCGGCATTATGAAACTTTAAAAATTCGTTCATGCCGTATAAGTTAAAAAAACATTTTTCTCGTACATTTGTCAGAAAAGTCAAAAAGTACTACGTATGGTAAAAAAAATATTCCTTCCATAACACAAAGTAAATGTCAAAGAGGGGTAAACATGACTTTAAAAATACAAGTAAAAATATTAAAATTTTTATGAAAATCATTTTTATGGACAGAGATGAAAAATATAACCCCGGTAAATACTTACGTGTAAGCAATCTCGGATAAAAAACGAGATTGCAAAATTTTCCCTTACCTTAGGTCCGATATGCTTCTGTACGTATCCAAAACTCATGTATAATGATTTAAATAATGTCATTAAATTGTTATTTAATCATATTCACTGTTATGATATCATATATGGTTCACTTATAACTTTATATTACTCGTTCTTTTGTAAATTCCATGTTAAAACAGTGTTTTGGGTAAAATCGTTTTATTTATCATACATGTTTAGAGATGTTGCTCTTGATATTATTATTACTTATATCATTATTTACTTATTTATATAATGTAAATCATGATTTATATATAATATATATTCATTATATATATATATATACGAGATAGATGAATGAAATGAAATACCCCGTTCATGGAGATGGTAGGTCGTACGTACGTATGAACGTTGTTTTCCTTAACTTATTGACTTGTATTTAAGTAAGTAGATAATATATATAAAAAAATAAATCCATTTGCTTTATTATGTCATATATTTCATTATTATTCATTATATATACTTTATAATCATTCTTGAATGGTTAACCTGGAGAATGAATCTCATCGCGTCGTGGAGACGGTAATCCGTACGTACGCACAAGCGAAGATAACGTTCTAATAACTATTGTATGGAATTAGAGTGGATGATATAATACCTCAGAATCATTATGATGTTATAATTACAATATATAATTATATTTTAAACCATTACACCCAACCAACTAAGGTGGTGGTGGAGAAACAGATTTCACCACGGTGTGGAGACGATATTCTGTACATATGCACGCGCGGTGATCTCATTTTCCGTAGGATGGATAGAAAGTGAAATGGGGTTGTTTCATATTTATAATAACATATAAGTATATTAGTGAAACTGA
Organism: Viscum album; assembly: GCA_963277665.1. NCBI lineage: Eukaryota > Viridiplantae > Streptophyta > Magnoliopsida > Santalales > Viscaceae > Viscum > Viscum album. Next base: position 1,250,094,247 of record OY728157.1, on the reverse strand, counting down.
TTTTATTAATTTATAATGAAACAACTAAATAAGAAGAAGATGAAGAAGAAGGAAACTTTAAAGAATCGGAAGATGAGATTACCTCTTCTTCGACGCACCTCTTTTAAGCTTCATCTTAAGGAACTAGAGATGGTCTTTTGAGGAGACCATAACCTATATAATGTTTCTATGGAAGTTTATAAGGGAAATAGGAAGGGTTTTCTTGAGCTTGAAGGCTCAAAATTTTGTGAAGAGAAGAGGGAGGAGGTTCCCTTTTATATGGGAGGAGAGGGGTACTTTATGAAAAAACTTAAAATATTATTTTATAATAAAGTAATATTGGTTTTATAATGGCTCAAAAGTGACTTATTTCTATGATAAAGTGGGGATGGGTCTAAATCCTCTCAACAAATAGGTTTTTATAAGTTTAGGCTACTATTTTAACCTTATCATTTAGATTTAACTCTAAGTTAAATAATATAACTTTTACCGTGTCTTTTTGTTTTCTTACACTATATGGTTAATAAAAATACTATAAAAAGACAAAATAACCCCAATGGGTTAATTATTAATACATATAACATTATCTAAGTCATTTTTCTAATCATTTTATTTTTAGGAATATAATATCAATTAATAATATAATATTTGTTTTAAAAAATATTTTATGTCAATTTTGACACTACTTGGTAGTTGATTTTTATGAAAATCATAACAGCATGATTAGTTCAAAAAGGTTAATTGAATCAATACTAACATGTCATATTAACCCAAAAAATTAGTGGAATTTATAAAAAGACTCAAATTACATTTATTTGGGTATTTATAACAGCAATTTTGTTAATATTTCATTAATAAGCTAATTACTGCATCATCATTATGACTTAAATAGATTAAATTATTTAATGTATAAAAATTATAAATAAAATACAATTATATATTAAATCGTTTTATCTCTTTAAAGAATATTTATAGTTGAATTTATCTTATGTATAATCCCATAATAAAAATGTTTTAGTTATTATACTTTGATTTTAACTATTTTAACTCTTCTTTAAATAAAATAATAATAATTGTCCTAATCTAATCCAAGTGGACCTAAAGGGTATTATTTTATTTTTAAGTTCTTTTTGGTCGAATTAAACTTATCCAATAGAATTAATACATGTGTTAGGGTAATAATAATATCATTTTTACCATTATTTACCCAATTTAATTTTAACAGGGGTAAATAAAAGTAAAACGTTACTCTTAAACATAAATTATTTTTATCTTATTGATCAAATTTTTACTCCTTGATATTAACTGTGGCTCTAAGATTTTCTAAATTCAACTCATAGATGTGGTAAAATTTTGTTTTATGTACAATTGAAAATGCTCCTAGGAGGTGGGTAAAATACGGTAAAAAGTTCAATAAATTTTTTATATATTTATATTATTATAAAATTACACCAATATATTACATTAAACATATATAGGTACTATGTATCTATTTTGTCCTAAAATAAATTTTAATAAAATAAATGATTATTTAAATCAAAAGTTGGTTTTTAAATAGTAACCCATTGTTTTCACTATTCATCAAAAATTGAATGTTTTCAAAAAATACCAAAAATTCACCCTATGCTAATTTCAATATTTCGAATCCAAAAATGGAGTCCATTTTGAAAGATAAAATTAATAAAATTTTAAAAAGTGGGTATTACTATTCATAACAGCTAATTGATAATAATATTATAATATTATCTCATTTAGTGAAACTCGGTATTGCATACTACACACGCTATCGAAGAAGGTATTAATTGCATGTAATGCAAGCCAAGTCAGGGCTGCGTGTAGTGAATGCTCTGTTTTGTGTTGCATATAACATAATCAATACTTATTTCATTTATACATTGAAAAAAATATATAGTTAATGTTGCGTAGAATAATTTCCACAAAATGAACTTGAGATTTTGTGTAACAGGAGACAAGAACGGTGTTGCGTATAGCGCAAGCTAATCTTGGTGTAGTGTACAAGACAAGACATCAAAGTAATTAAATAAAATTTCTCATAAAATCTTGGGGTGTTACATTGGGGAACCTTGGGAGGATTTTAGGAATATTAGGACAGAGGTTGGAAGAACTCCAAAGGCTTTTAGTGAGAAGAAAGTGGGAGCATGGGTGGGTTTATATAGGAAAGGTGAGGGAATTCATTATTATCTAGGTTTGGGAGCCTCACATTAAACTAATAAAAACAACAAACCATCCTATGGTTTTTGTCCCTGGTTTTTGGAAATGGGAAGTGGAAAACATTATTTTATAAGGCCAAAGTCCTAACTTCTAAATATAATGGGGTTTCTTATGGGGAGGTGAGTCACACTCCCAAGGAAATCAATTTAATAAGACAAGATGTTTAGTATGTCTGGAAGGGTCCAACAATGCGTTGTAAAATAAGTCAAACAAACACAAAATCACATTATTTTAATGGTAAAACATATATTGCAAGAACATACGGCTTATTTCATTTTATTACAACACTATTGGGTTATTATGATGTCAAAAAACACTTTAAATATTTAAACGATATTTAATTTTTACCCAAAAAATTTGACAGTCTCAAAAAATTATGCAAAATTAATCATTGGATATTTTCAACGTCCTGATTCCAAAAATAATATTTATTTTAACATAATTATTTTCTATATAAGTTTATTTTTACTTTTAAAATAAAATCCAACATTTATTAAAAATTCATCGGTTTTGAAAAAAATGGCTTTCAGACCTTATTAATACATACAATTACATTCTTAAAATTATATGATTATTTATAAGTAATAAAAATTAATTTAATAATAAGAATAATAATATTTTATTAAAATATTATTTAATTCAAAAATCTATTAATTCATCATAATAGATTTCATAGTTATTATTAACTAAATTTATTATTTCTGCTTTAAAAACGTTTTACATGGTAACAATAATAAAATGAAAGTATATTCATTATTATATACAAAAATAATGTACATAAACATATTACTAGTGATTTTGTAGATAACCCCTTAAAAAGCCGTATAAGACCTAAGGGTAAGGTGCACGATGGTGACAGACTCTTGGGATGGCTCAGATAACATTGCACACATGGTGATCTCTATCAACTTCTACTTCTACTATAGATGGTTCCGTTCGAGCATGACATGATAATGCTCAGCTTGGTCTTCATCAAGAGCGAAGCCCAATGATTCCTCCTATTTTCTGATCTTTGAAAAATGGGATTCGTATGGAGAAATTATATTGGATGATCCCATAGCTTCCGTTGTCTGAGTAAATTAGATTGTTAATGCCCAATATTTATACCTATCATGTGATCATTGATCAATTACTATATAAGAAATGATCACATTTATTAAAATAAAACCAAATAAGTTGAAATTTTATATAAACATTTTACCTAAGGATACATTTAATTATATCTAGAGTGATTTCCATTAATAAATGTTTGGGTCATTACAATCTTCCACCCTTAAGAAATTTCCCCCTCGAAATTTCCTTTAACCACACTAATACAAACGTTGGTAACTCTGATTCATCACTTCCTTTTATTTCCATGTCTCTTTTTCAAACTTTTCATTTCGACACAAGACCTTGATGAGAGGCATTGTCTTATTTCGTAGAACTTTTTCTCTATGATATAAGATCTTCACTATTTTCTCCTCATAAGAAAGATCATCCTATAACTATACCACATCTGAAGAGTTTACATGTGAAGGGTCCAGTATGTAGTTACTTTAGAGGGATACATGAATGAAATCATGCACTTTTTCCATGGTAGGTTGATGTGCAAGTCAATAGGCCACATCCCCAACATGATCAAGAATCTCGAAGAGCCCGATGTACCTTGGACTTAACTTCCCCTTATTTCCAATCCTCATGACCATTATCCACGTAGATTTTTGTTGAAATAAAATGTCTCCAACAATAAACTCAATGTATTCTTGATGATTACGTTCATAAGTCTTCGGTCAACTCTGAGTTGCCTTGATATGCTGCTGACGGGGTTTTACCTTCTCTACCATTTCATCGACCATTTCTATTCCAAGAAGCTTATTCTCACCAACCTCATCCCAACACACTGGTGTTCTGCACCTTTTCCCATAAAGAGTTTCATGTGGTGTCATTTGGATGATCGAGTAGAAACTTTTATAATAAGATAACTCAAGTAGAAGAATATGTTAATATCATCCACCTTTAAAGTCCATTGAGCATGGTCTCAACATGTCCATAACTGTTTGGATAGTCCATTTAGATTGTCTATCAGTTTGAGGATGATAGGTCGTACTAGATTTCAGTTCAGTATTCAGAGCATGTTGAAGAATCTTCCAAAACATAGAGGTGATTATTGTATCTCAATCGGACATAATATATAGTGGTAATCCATGAATCCTCACCACTTCCCTGATATATATCCATGCCAGATGATCTAACGAGAAATCCTCTCTAATATAAATGAAGTTTGAAACCTTTGTAAGATAGTCCACAAAAACCCATATTTCATTGTTGCATTTGGATGTCTTCGGAAGTCCAGTGTCAAAGTCAATGGTGATGTTTTTCCATTTCCATTATGGTATCGACAATGGTTGCATAATCCCCTTAGACTTTTACCTCTCTTCCTTCACTTGATGACACACCAGGAAATTTGATTTATATTCAGTGATCTCCTTCTTCATATCATCCCACGAATAATGATCCCAGAGATCTTGATACATCTTTGTGTTTCCTGGGTGAATAGAAAATTTTGAACTATGTGCATCATCCAAAAGTTCCTTCTTCAGCTCCGAACATGATGGAACATCGATCCTTTTCCCAAATATCACAATTTCTTATTCATTATCATTAAACTCTGAGGATTTCCCTTTTATGATAGCTTCCACTTTTTCATGAATTCCCACATCATCCTTTTGACAATCCTTTAACCATTCCAAAAGTGATGGTTGAGAAATAATTTGTGAAAGGAGTGATGATGTTCCATTATTTATTATTCCCATGTCCATCCACATTAAATATAATAAGATTGGATCTGTTTCAATTCTCATCCATGATAGAATAGCAGGGCCATTATTACATAGAGAATCTTCCCCCTTGTTTGTTTTCCCAGGGTGGTAATGTATTGAGCAGTCATAGTCTTTTATCAGCTCTATCCATCTTCGTTGGCTCATATTCAACTCTTTCTGTGTGAATATATACTTGAGGATTTTGTGGACTGTATATATTTCACACTTCTCCCCAAAGAGATCATGCTGCCAAATTTTCAAAGTGAAGATCACTACAGCCAGCTCGAGGTCATGTGTCAGATAGTTTTGTTCATGAACATTCAATTTCCTTGAAGCATAGGCAAATACATTGTCATTTTTTATCAACACACATCCCATTACCTTCATCTAAGAATCATTTAATACCAAGAAAAGTTATCCACTTGTGGGGAAAGTGAGCACGAGCGCAGTGATAAGCCTCCTTTTTAATTCCTTGAAGCTTTCTTCGAATTTATCAATCCAAGAAAACTTTACTCCCTTTCGAGTAATCTTGTTAAGAGGGTTGGAAAATCGTGAGAAATTTTTCACAAATCGTCGATAATATCTAGCTATCCCTAAGAAGTTACAGATATCTGTTACCGATGTTGGCCTCAACCATCCCTTAATTGCATCTGTTTTGTAGGGATCCACAGATATCCCATTACTTGTGATGATGTAGCCCGAGAATGAGAACTCATTCAACTATAGATCAAACTTATTGTACTTTTCATAGAGCTTCTCCTTCCGCAAGGTCACTAGTACATTTCGTAGAAGCACCTCATGATCCTCCTGGGATTTGAAGTTTATCAAAATATCATCTATAAATACTACCACAAATTTTTCAAGGTAATCTCTAGAGACTCTATTAATCAAGTCAATGAAGATTTCTGGAGCGTTAGTGAGTCCAAAAGTCATTACTATGAATTCATAGTTCCCGTATCTTGTATGAAATAGAGTCTTGGGGATATTTTACTTCTTCACCTTTACTTGATAATATCCCAACCACAAATACACCTTGGAGAAGTATTTTGATCCACGCAACTGATCAAACAAGAAATCAATTCGTGGGAGAGGATACATGTTCTTTGTCGTGATTTTGTTAAGCTCATGATAATCGATGTAAAGCCTCAATGATCCATACTTATTCATGGAAAAGAGGACTGGTACACCCCATGGTGAAGCACTTGGGCATATAAACCCTTTATCTATATTCTCAAGTAGTGGTTTCTTCGTCTCCTCAAGCTCCACAACACCCATTCTATACAGAGTCTTGGATATTGGCAATGCCCCAGGTATATGATCAATGGAGAATTCAACATCTCTACTATGAGGAAGACCAGGCAACTCCATGGGAAACACTTCAGTGAATTCCCTCATAATAGGCATGTCTTCTAGAATGGTTGCATACATAGACTCAATTATCTGATTCAGATATGCATGCTCATAGGGAAATACTATCCACACTTGAGATAGTGGAGCTAAAAAAGGTTCATCTTCTTCATTGCACTTGTAATGAATCGAGGGTTGATTCCCCACAAAGAGAGTGATTTCCTTCTCATGTCAATTTATGTTTGATATATATAAGGAAATCCAATCTATGCCAAAGATTTCAAAAAAATCAACCAGATGGAGTATGAAGAGGATTGCTGGGATGTTAAATCCACAAATTATTATTGGGTAGGAGTTATATTCATGTGATGCAATGATTTCCCCATTTTCCGTACTCACTGACATCTTCACATCCATGATTTGTAGTGGTTCTAGAAATTTTCTACAAAACATTCAAGATATAAAAGAATGTGTGGAACCTAAATCACAACGTACGTTCTCTATTGATGATTGAATAACTAGTGTACCTACCACCACTTCGTTTTCGGGGTTCACATAGGTAGAAGTGATGGTAAAATCTCACCCTTGTTTCCTTGGAGATTGTTGGTTACCTCCAAAAACCCTTTCCTTAGGGCACTAATTTCCATGATTCCATGGTTCTTTGCAGTTGTAGTTATGAAACTCGTGCTGAGGTTCGAACAGAGTGTTCCTCTCCTATGTCTGAGATGAGGGTCTTTCTTGATGACACTTTACATCTAGGTTCCCTTCTCTTCAAAACCTATATCATTTTCATGTACCCTTTAGCCAATTTCTAGGGTTCTTCTTTCCACATATTTGGAAAGTGGGGTGATGGATTTTATTTACACCGTTTGATTTATCTATCGAGCCTCCAGCATTGAAGTCCACCTTATGTTGGAATGGAAGGATTTCTAGAAGATGTTTTTTGATAAATATTTTTCAGGCACCCTCCTTCTTAAGATGGAAAGGGACTTCCTTTACCTCAAGAAAAATGGCAATGAATATGTTGGAGCGTACGAGGAAAAATTCACACGGCTTGCATGATAGGTTTCTGGCATTGTTGTTACCCCTGAATGAAAGGTTCACCACTTATTTAGTGGGCTGAATCCTATCCTACGGAATGCGCTGCCAATTAATGACATTGACAGCTATGAAGAAATTTTCTGATGTGCCCTCCAGTTCGAAATAGAGATCATAGAATCTAAGGGGTATAATGGGGATAAGAAGTGTAGGGTGGACATAAATTCTGGTGGTCCGATGGATAAATCCAACGGTGCTATGAAGATCTAGTACCCCACTTGCCAAAGGTGTGGAAGGAATCACCCCGGAAATTTTCAGAAGGGTACTAGAAAATGCTTTAGGTGTGGAAGAGAAGGGAACCTGGCTGTAAACTGTCAGCATGAAAGACCCACGGCTGTGATAGTGGAGAGGAATGATCCGTTCGAAGCACAAATCGTGGTAAATTGATACAACTGCAAAGAAACAAGTCATATTGCAAACCAGTTTCCCTAATCCAAGGGTTTTTGGAGGCAACAAACAACCTCTAAGGTAGCAAGGGAGATCATTTTCCATCACTACTGCCGATGTGATCCCCGAAAACGAAGTGGTGACAAGTACACTAGTTACTCATTAAATAATAGTGAATGTAATTTTTGATTCAGGTTCTATGAATTCCTTTATATATCGAAATTTTAGTAGGATAATACCATCACCACCACGAATCATGGAAGTGAAGATGTCGTTGAGTACATCAAATAGGGCGATTATTGCATCCCATGAACAGAACTCCTCCCCTGTCATAATTTGTGGATTGAACATCTTGGAAAACCTCGTCATACATCCTCTGGTAAAATATGATGTAATTATTGGCATGCATTGGATTTCCTTATATAGAGCTAACATACATTACCGTGAGAGGGAAATCAGTCTCCATGTGGATAACCGACCACCGATTATTTACAAGTTCAATGAAGAAGATGAATATTCTCTAGATCCATCATCTCAATCATGGATATTATTACACTATTAGAATGCGTATGTTTCTCATATGATTGAGTCCTAGGAAACAACCATCCTTGAAGACATGCCTATTTTTAGGGAATTCACTAATGTGTTTCCTGAGGAATTTACTAGTCTTCCTCCTAGAAGAGATGTTGAATTCTCAATTGAACTTATACCGGGGTTGTTTCCAATATCCAAAAATCCATATAGAATGGTTGTTGTGGAGCTTGAAGAGATGAAGAAACAATTACAGGAGAATCTAGATAAAGGGTTTATACGCCTAAGTGCTTCACCATGGGGAGCACCAGTCCTCTTTATAAAGAAGAAGGATGGGTCAATGTGCATTTGAATTGATTATCGTGAGCTCAAAAAAATCATGAAAATAACACGTATCCTCTCCCATGAATTGATGACTTGTTTGATCAGCTGCGAGGACCACATTACTTCTCCAAAGTTGATTTGCGGTTGGGATATTATCAAGTAAAGGTGAAGAAAGAAGATATCCCCAAGACTTATTTTCGTCCAACATATGGGCACTATGAATTCATAGTAATGCCTTTAAGACTCACTAATGCTCCAGAAATCTTCATGGACATGATGAATAGAGTCCTTAATGATTACATCGACAAATTTTTTGTAGTATTTATATATGATATTATAATATACTCCAAAACCAAGGAGGATCACAATGAGCATCTAAGAACTGTACTAGAGACCTTGCAAAAGGAGAATATCTATTCCATGTACACCATGTGTGAGTTCTGGTTGAAGGAGGTATCATTCTTTGTCTATTTCTTCACAAGCAATGGGATATCTATGGACCCCTCCAATAAAGAAGCAACTGAGGGACGGCCAAGGGCAACATCGTAAACAAATATATGTAGCTTCTTATTGTAAGCTGTATATTATCGACGATTTGTGGGAAATTGTTTACGATTGTCCAATCCTCTTACCAAGCTAACTCAGAAGGGAGTAATGTTTTATTGGAGTGATGAATGCAAATAAAGATTCATGGAATTGAAAATGAGGCTTATCACTGCGCCCGTGATCACTTTACCCACAAGTGGAGAATTTTTTGTGGTATTCAGTGATGCTACGATGAAGGTCCTGGGATGTGTGTTGATGAAAAATGACAAAGTAATTCCCTATGATTCATGGAAATTTAATGTTCATTAATAGAACTATCCAACAAATGACCTCGAGCTGGTTGTAGTGATCATCGCTTTGAAAATTTGGCAGCATTATCTCTTTGGGTAGAAGTGTGAAAAATATACAGACCACAACAAGCCTCAAGTATATATTCACATAGAGAGAGTTGAATATGTCCCAATTAAGATGGTTAGAGCTGATCAATGACTATGACTGCTCAATCCATTACCACCCTGGAAAAAGTGAACAAGGTGGCAGATGCTGTATGTCAAAAGGACACCTTAATTCTATCATGGATGATAATTTAAAAAATCCAATCTTCATAGATTTAATAAGTATGGCCATGGGAATCATAATGAATGGAACATCATAAATCCTTCCACATATGATTGCTCAACCATCACTTTTGGAAAGGTTAAAGGATGCACCAAAAGATGATGTGGGAATTCCGGAAAAAATGAAAGCTATTGGGAAAGGGAAATCCTCAGAGTTTAATGTTAATAAAGAAGGAATTGTGAGATTTGGGAAAAGACTATGTGTTCCATCATGTCCGGAGCTGGAGAAGGAACTTTTTGATTATTTGCTTAGTTCAAATTTCTCTATTCACCCAGGAAGCACAATGATGTATAAAGATATCTAGGATCATTATTGGTGGGATAATACAGAGAAAGAGATCACTGAATATACATCAATGTTCATGGTGTGTCGGCAAGTGAAGGCAGAGACGCAGAAGTCTAAGGGGATGATGAAACCATTGCCCATACCAGAATAGAAATGGGGGAATATCACCATGGGCAATCTAACCAAACTTCCGAACACATCCAAGGTCAACAATGAAATTTGGGTTGTTTTGGATCATCATACAATGTCCGCACACTTCATTTCTATTCAATAGGATTTCTCATTAGATAAAATGGCACATATATATATCAGGGAAGTGGTAAGACTGCATGGAGTACCACTATATATTATTTCTGATCAAGATCCAAGATTCACCTCTATGTTTTGGAAGAGTCTTCAATATGCTGTAAATACTGAACTGAACATTAGTACAGTCTATCATCCTCAAATAGATGGCCAATCCAAGTAGACTATCCAAACACTTGAATACTTGTTGATAGAATTCTCAATGGACTTTAAAAGAGAATGGGATCAACATATTCCTCGGTTTGAATTCACTTATAATAATAGTTTCTAATAGAGCATCCAAGTGGAACCATATGAAGCCCTTTATTGGTGAAGGTGTAGAACACCGGTGTGTTGGGATAAGGTCAGTGAGCGTAAGCTTCTTAGACAAGAAATGGTCGAAGAAATGGTGGATAAGGTGAAATACATTATGCAGTATATCAAGGTAGCCTAGAGTCAACCGAAGAGTTAGGCAGATAACCGTCGACGAGACCATGAGTATAATGTTGGAGGCATGGTTTTTCGACGCATATCACCATGGAAGAAGTTCATGAGGTTTGTAAATAAAGGGAAGTTAAGTCCAAGTAACGTGATCCCCTTCGTGTCTCTTGACCTTATTGGGGTGGTGGACTATCAACTATCACTTCCATCTACCATGGCCAAAGATCATGATGTCTTTCATGTATCCCTCTTGAGGTATTACATACCAGACCCTTCAAATGTACTCTCTTTAGAGGTGGTACAGTTAGATGATGAACAATCTTATAAGGAGCATCCAGTGAAGATCTTAGATCATAGAGGAAAACTTCTATGAAATAAGACAATGTCCCTCGTCAAGGTGTTCTGGTGAGACCACAAGTTTGAAGAAGAGACGTGAGAATTAATAGATGTGATGAAGCAGTGTTACCTGCATTTGGTTTATTGTGGTAAAAGGAAATTTTGAGGGCGGAATTTCATAAGGGGGGAAGATTATAACTACCAAAGCATTCATTAATGGAAATACCTCCTGATCTAATTAAATGTAGCTTTATGTAAAATGTTTATATAATATTTCAACTCCTTTTTTATGTTATGAATTGTCACCATTGCTAATATATATGTAGAACAGTGATAACATGAATAGAATAAATATACGGCTTTAACAAATCTGATTTACTCAGACAGAGGATGTGATGGACTCATAAAGTAGACATGCCCCATCTGAAGCCCATATTTCAGAGCTCGGAAAGGAGGTGGTGTCATTGGGCTTCTATATTCACCAATCCCTAGCCGAGCTTCAACAGATTAAGCTGGAGTGGGACAGCCAATGAGAGAAGTTGATGTTGATAGAGATTACCACTTGAGCAATGTTATCTGAGCCACACTAAGAGTCAGTCACCATCGCACAACTTACCCTTTGGTCTTATGTCGATGTTATAATGGGTTATGTAACAAGACCTTAACACTATGGATATGTACATTATTTTTTATATAATAATGAATATTTTTTCATGTTATTTATGTTACCTTGTAAATAGTTTTTAAGGCTCAAGTAATGTTTTTAGTTAAAATCCAACTAACAAATATATTTTGATTAATTAATGGATATTTGTGTTAAATAATATTTTAATAAATTATTATTATTATTATTATTAAATTGAAATTTATTATATATAAATGATCGTATAATTTTATGAATGCAATCGTAATTTCTATTAAGGTTTGAAAGCCATTTTTTGTCGAAACCCATGAATTTTCGATAAATGTTGTTTTTTATTTTAAAATTGAAAATTAACATATTTAAGATATTATTCACATAAAATAAATTTTGTTTCTGGAATCAGGATTTCAAAATTATCCAATGATGAATTTTTCATAATTTTCCAAGATAATCAAATTTTTGGGTAAAAATTAGATACCCTTTAAATATATAATGTGTTTCATTACATCATAATGACCCAATAGTGATGTAACAAAATACTATAAGCTTTATTTTAGGCAACTATATGTTTTAACATTAAAAAAATTTGATTTTCGGTTTGTTTGAATTATTTTACAAAAAATTAATAGACCCTTCAAGGCATATTAAATATCTTGTCTTTTTAAATTGTTTTCCTTGGTAGTGTGACTCACCTCCATAAAAGAAACCCCATTATTTTAATAATTTCTGACATTGGAATTGTAAAATATTTTTTTCCAATTTCCCTTGGGAAAAAACAATTAGCAAAATCTATGTTTTGGTTTGTGGTTTAATTAATTTAATGTGTGGTGTCCCAACCCTAAATAATAAAAAATTCCCTAATCTTTCCTATATAAACCCACCCATGATCCCATTTTTTCCTCACTAAAAGCCTTTATAGTTCTTCAAAACACTTCAATACTCTCCCCATAATCCTCAAAAGGTTCCATAATCTCCCAAGAAACCTCTCTGAATCCTCTCTCAAGCATATGGAAGCTCACTTCCAAGTAAGTCTTTTTTCTTCCTTACTCATTTTTTGTCCAATTTTCTTAATGTTGGTATGACTTCATAATTTCAATAATAAATGCTGGGGTATGGTTTATAACATCCCCCATACTTCCATATTTATATTTTAACGATGGTAATCCTCTTTATCTCTCATTAAATTCATCCCATGTTCACCCGTTACTATACTGAAATTCTGAAATGAATTTCCCTCTTCTTATTTACATACAAGAAATTTTTTATTATTACGACTCTAAAATCCTTTAAAATTGTTTGGAAATATATATGTATGACCCATTACTTTCCATTTCATTTAAATATTATGAGACACACCTTTCTCTCTCATCAACCTTTTTTTTGAATTCTTACGTCATGCTGTTACGCTTCAGAATATTTGCACCGATTTTCCAAGCCAACGTCATTGTGTAGTGAATACCATGCCCATTTCACTATCAAGGGTATTCAAAGTTTTACACGTTTACATATCTATTATAAATTTTCATGTATGAATTACACATCCCTTTATCTTGGAACTAATGATTATGTTTTATGAATCCATTTCTTATGGTCGATGTGGCACACTTATGCATGAAATGAAATGTTTAAGAAGGGTGTGCCATTATAGCACTCTAATGCATTTGGTAAAGTATAGTATCAAGATATGTCATGTGAAATGGTTTTTGAGTCATGATAATTCACATTAAATGAGGTTTCACTCATGCTTCATGTGCAATTAGGATTTAACCATGGTCCATGTGCAATGAGCCTTGGCTCATGTTAATTTCATGTCAAGTGTTGTTGCCACATTTCCATGTTATGATTATCATGAATTATCATGAATTTATGTTTATGCCTCTATTGTGCTCTATTTATATGATAATTGTCTAAAATTTATTTTATTCCTCATGTTATTCCATGATTATTCCCTTACTGGGCTTTATAGACCACCCATTTCTTATGCATGCACTCAGGTTATCCCATGAAATGCTATGTACGAGGGAATGTAGTGGTCATGTAAAGTAAGTTATCAATAATCATGTTGTATTTCATGTTTTATGTTGTTATTTAATGTTCTCAAGCACAAAATACACTAGACCTATCGATCTTCCATGTTGTATCAAGTGATGGTTTTATGTAATAAATGTGGTTTAATTTTGTAATACCATCTGGGGGAGTTATAAAGCCCAGTAAGGGAATAATCATGGAATAACATGAGAAATAAATACATGCTATCAAATATGAATTCCAATATAGAAAAATAGAATAATAAACATAAAGACATGATAGATCATGATAATCATAACATGGAAACGTGGCAACACCACTTAACATGGAATTATCATGAGCCAAGACTCATTGCAAATAGAGCAAGAGTAAATCCTCATTGAAAATGAAGAATGAGTAAAACCACATTGTAGTTGAATTAGAATGATTCAACTTCCATTTCACATGGATTATCATTATACTATACTTTACCCAATGCATTGGATCGTAATAAGGGTGCACCATTCCTAAACATTTCATTTCATGCATAAGTGTGCCACATGGATCATATAACATGGATTCATAAAACATCATCATTTATTCCATGATAAAGTAATGTGGAATACATACATGAAACTATATAAACAATATGTTAATATTCATAAAGGTGAATAACCTTGATAGATAAATGGGCATGGTATTCACTACACAATAACAATATCTTGGAAAATTGTTTCAATTTTCGGCAGCGTAACGACATGACATAAGAATTCATAAAAAAGTATGATGATATAGAAAGTGGTGTATCATAATATGTAAATGAAATGGATGGTAATGGGGTAATATAGATTCATTTCACAACAATTTTAATGCAATTTTGGTACATAATACAAAAGTAATACACGGATGTAAAAAGAATAGAGAAAACCCCCTCACGAAATTTCGGCATAGTAACAGGTGTACAATGGATGCATTTAATGAGAGAAAGGGGAATCCCATAATTCAAAAACAAATATGGTAGAATGGGGGAGGTACCAGAACATACTTCAACATTTATAATTGATATTAAAAGGCCATAACAATATTATGAAAATTGGACAAAAATGAGAAAGAAGAAAAAAACCCTGACATTGAAGTGTGCTTCCAAAGGCTTGAGAGAGGCTTGGTAGAGGCCTCTTGGGAGATAGGGGAACCATGGGAGGTTTCTAGGGAGAGTAGGGCCGATGTTGGATGATTTCCAAAGGCTTTGAGTGAGGAGAAAGTGGGATCATGTGTGGTTTTATGTAGGAAAGGTGATGAAATTCTTTAGTATTTAGGGTTGGGACACATCACATTAAATTATTTCAAACCACAAACCAGGACATTGATTTTTACAATGTTTTTTTCCAAAGGGGAGTAGGAAAAAATAATTTAAAAGTCCAATTTCTGAACGTTATAAAATAATTGGGTTGCTTATGTAGAGGTGGGTCACACTCCCAAGGAAAACAATTTAAAAAGACAAAATGTTTAATAAGACTTGAAGGGTTAATTAATGCTTTGTAAAATTAGTCAAACAAACCCCAAATCACACTATTTTAATGTTAAAACATATATTTTCCGAAAATTAGGTTTATATTATTTTATTACATCACTATTGGGTCATTATGATGTCATAAAACACATTATATATTTAAACGGAATTTATTTTTACCGAAAAATTTGTCTGTCTTATAAATTTTTAAAAAATTCACCATTAGACAATTTCAATGCCCTGATTCCAGAAATAATATTTATTTTATCTAAATAATTTTCTAAATATGTTAATTTTTACTTTTAAAATAAAAACCGACATTTATCCAAAATTCACGGGTTCGGACAAAAACGGCTTTCGAAGCTTAATGAAAATTACAATTACATTCGTAAAATTATATGATCATTTATATTTAATAAAAATTAATTTAATATTAATAATAATATTTTATTAAAATATCATTTAATAAAAAATATCATTAATTCATCAAAATAGATTTCTTAGTTGAATATTAACTAAAAACTCTATTTGAGCCTTAAAAACTATTTACAAGGTAACAAAAATAACATGAAAATATATACAATATTATATATAAAAAAATTTACATAACCATAGTGTTATGGTCTTGTTACATAACCCCTTATAATACCCACATAAGACCTAAGGGTAAGGTGTGCGATGGTGACAGACTCTTGGGGTGGATCAGATATCATTGCTCAGGTGGTAATATATATCATCTTCCACTTCTCTTGTAGGCGGTCCCGCTTGAGCTTAACCTCTTGAAGCTCGGCTTGGGATTGGTCAAGGGCGAAGCCCAATAATGTCACCTATTTTTCTGGGCTCCGACAAATGTGCTACATATGGGGAACATCTACTTGATGAGGCCATCGCTTCCTTTCTCTCAGTAAATCGGATTCGTTAAAGCCCTATATTTATACTAATCATGTGGTCTCTGATCAATGACTATATTAGCAATGTTCACATTTTGAACATAAAACCAATAATGTTAACATATTATATAAACGTTTTACAAAAAGATACATTTAATTAGATCAAGAGGGATTTCCATTAATGAATGTTTGGATCTTTACAATTTCCCCCCTTAAAAAAATTCCTCCCTCGAAATTTCTTTTTCCCACAATAAAACAAAATCGGGTAAATCTACGTCATTACTTCTTATGATTCCCTTTTTTCTTCTTCAAACATTTTGTTTCACCACAACACCTTGATGAGGGGTATTGTTTTATTTTGTAGAAACTTTTCTCTATGATATTTGATCATCACTGGTTTCTCTTCATAAGAAAGTTCATTCTCTAACTATACGACCTCTGAAGAGAGTACATGTGAAGGGTACGGTTTGTTCTTCCTTCATAGGGATACATGAATGACATCATGTACTTTATACATGGAAGTTGTATGTGCTAGTCGATAGGCCACATCCACAACATGGTAAATAATCTCTTAGGGGCCGATGTACCTTGGAATTAACTTCCCTTTATTTACAACCCTCATGACCTTCTTCCACGAAGATATGCATAAAAACCCATGTCTCCTGCATTAAACTCAAGGTCTCATTGATGGTTATCTACATAACTCTTGTGTCTACTCTGGGCTACCGTGATATGCTGCTGAATAGAATTCACCTTCTCCACCATTTTTTGACCATTTCTGGTCCAAGAAACCTACGTTGATCGACCTGACCCCAACAAGCCGGTGTTCTATACCTTTTCCCATAAAGGGCATTATATGGTTCCATTTGGATTCTCGAGTGGAAACTGTTATTATAATCAAACTCAAACAGAAGAATATGTTCATACCATCCCCCTTTAATGTCCATTTATCATTCTCTCATCATGTCCTTAAGTGTTCAGGTAGTCCGCTCGGATTGGCCATCATTTTGAGGATGATAGGTCGTACTAAAGTTCAGTTCAGTATTCAGAGCATGTTGGAATCTCTTCCAAAACATAGAGGTGAATCTTGGATCTCGATCAGACACAATAGATAGTGGTACTCCATGCATTCTTACCACATCCCCTATATATATTACTTCCAGTTGATCTAATGATAAATCCTTCTGAAAAGCAATGATGTGTGAAAAATTTGTAATATGGTCCACAACAACTTAGATTGCATTGTTGCCTTTGGATTTCATCGGAATTCCAGTGACAATGTCCATGGGGATGTTCTTCCATTTCAATTCTGTTATGGGAAATAGTTGCATCATCCCCTTAAACTTTTTCCTCTCTTCCTTATCTTGCTGACACACCATGCACTTTGATGTATATTCAGTGATCTCCTTCTTCATATTATCCCAAAAAAATGCTCTCCGAGATCTCGATACATCGTTGTGTTTCCTGGGTGAATAGTGAAATTTTAACTCTGTGCATCATCCAATAGTTCCTTCTTCAAATCATGAAATGATGGAACACGTATTATTTTACCAAATCTCACATTTCCTTCTTCATTAACATCAATCTCTGAGGACTTCCCTTTTCTAATAGCTTCCACTTTTTTTTGAATACCCACATCATCTTTTTGTGTATCTTTTAACCTTTCAAAAAGTGACAATTGAGTAGTCATTTGTGAATGGATTGACTATGTTCCCTTCTTTATGATTCCCATGTCCATCCTCATCAAATCTAAGAAGATTTGATCCTTTTCAATTCTAATCAATGATAGAATTGTTCGGTCCTTTCTATTTAGAGCATCTGCCACCTTGTTTTCTTTCCCAGCGTGGTTGTGGATTGAGAAGTCATAGTCTTTGATAAGATCTAGCCATCTTTGTTGGGTCATATTCAACTCTTTATGTGTGAATATATATTTTATTACTTTTTAGTCCATATATATTTCTCACTTCTCGACAAAGATATAATGCCTCAAAATATTCAAAGCGATGATCATTGCAACCACCTCGAGGTCATGGGTTGGATATTTCTGTTCAAAAAAATTCAATTTCCTTGAAGAAAAAGTAATGAATTTGTCATTTTTCATCAACATACATCCCATTATCTTCTTTGAAGCATCATTTAAAACCACAAAATGTTCTACACTTGTGGGTAAAGTTCGCACGGGGCGTAGTGATAAGCCTCCTTTTCAACTCTTTGAAGATTTATTCGCTTTAATTACTTTAATAAACCATTAATCCCATCTGAGTTAGCTTGGTAAGATTGTTGGACAATTGTGATAAATTTCTCACAAATCGTCGATAATATCATGCTAACCTGAAGAATCTATGGATATATGTTACTGATTTTGTCCTTATCCATCCCTCAATTTCACCTATTTTGGAGGGATCCACAGATATCCCATTGCTTGTGATGTCATGGACCAAGAATGATACCTACATCAACCTGAATTCACACTTACTGTACATGGAATAGAGCTTCTCCTTATGCAAGGTCTCTAGTACAGTTCTTAGATGACTCTCACAATCCTCCGTGGTTTTGTAGTGTATTAGAATATCATTTATTAAGACTACCAAAAATATGTTGAGGTAATCTCTAAAAACTCTATTAATCAAGTCCATAATGATTTATGGAGCATTACTGTGTCCGAATGGCATTTCTATGAATTCATAGTGCCTGTATCTTGTACGAAAAATAGTCTTGGTAAAATCTTCATTCATCACCCTTACATGATAATATCCAGACCGAAAATCCACCCTAGAAAGTATTGTGTTCCACACAGCTGATCAAACAAGTCACCAATTTGTGGGAGATGATACTTGTTCTCTATCGTGATTTTCTTGAGCTCACAATAATAGATGCAAAGGCGCATTGTCCCATCCTTCTTCTAAATAAAGAGGACTAGTGCACCCCATGGTGAAGCACTTGGGCGTATAAACCCTTTATCCAGATTCTCATGTAGTGGTTTCTTCATCCCTTTAAGAACCACAACTACCATTCTATATGATGTTTTGGATATTGGAAATGCCCCTTGTATAAGTTAAATTGAAAATTCAACATCTCTTCTAGGAGGAAGACCAGGAAATTCCTGAGGAAACACATCAGTGAATTCACTCAAAATAGGCATGTTTTCAGGGATGGTTAATTATTTGGACTCAATCATCTGAGCTTGTGGCCGGTAATAGGGGGAATCATGCTAACAACTGATGTGAATATCATTGTGATGATTTTACAAATGAGATGCCCAATATAATGGGAGCATGAATCACAAACATTTTCACGCTTCTATCTCAGCTAACTCAAGATTTGAAAGAATCATGGGTCAAGAAGAACGTTAAAACCTTCATAAGAAAGAACAGGTCACTATCGAGATCTTCATTAGACAATGTCTTCTTACTTTTAATGGATCATCTGATCCCTAAATTACTGGACAATGGGTCAACTCCATTTAAAACATATTCTCCATCCTTTAATGTTCGGGACAAGAGAAGGTTATCCTGGATTTTTTTCATATGGAGGGTAGAGATGATCCATTGTGGACGTTGATAAAAAATATGAAGCCGGAGGAGGAGATCGAGGCATTGGAATGGAATGAATTATATGATATGTTTTTTGATAAATATTTTTCGCGCACCATCTAACTTATGATGGAAAGGGACTTCCTTTCCCTCAAGAAAAAAATGACAGATCTGTTGGAGCATATGAGGAAAAATTCACAGGGCTTGCATGATATGTTTCCAGCATTGTCGTTAGCCAAAAATTCTAGGTTTACCATTTCTTTGTTGTTATGAAACCTAGCCTGCGAAATGCAGTAGCAATCCGTGACTTCGACAGCTATGTGGAAATTGTCTGATGTTCCCTCAAGGTCGAAATAGTGATTGTATAATCTCAGGGGCTTCATGGGGATATAAACCATAAGGTGGACTTCAATGCTGGTGGTGTGATGGATAATCCAATGTTGATATGACCATTGAACACCCCACTGGCCAAAGGTGTAGAAAAAAGCACCCGTGATATTACCTGAAGGGTACAGGAAAATGGTTTAGGTTCAGAAGATAAGGTCACTAGGCTGTGAACTCTCGGTAGTAAATACACATAGTTGCGATAGTGGAGCGGAATGCTCCATTCGATCCTCAATGAGTGATACATTGCTACAACAGTAAAGAACTAGGGAATCTTGAAAATCTGTTCACTAAGACAAGGGTTTTCAGAAGCAACCAACAACCTCCTAGGCAGTAAGGGAGAGCTTCTTCCATCACTACTGTCGAAGTGAACCTCGACAACAATGTTGTGACATGTACGCTAGTTATTCATGCAAGAATAGTGAATTTCCTTTTTGATTCAGGTTCTATGGATTCTTTTATATATCGTCATTTTAGTAGAACAATACCATCACCACCATGAATCATGGAAGTGAATATGTTGGTGAGTACGTCAAATGGGGCGATTATTGCATCCAATGAACCTAACTCCTCCCCTATCATAATTTTTGGATTTATATTCTCGGAGAACCTCATCATACTCTCTCTGGTAGAATTTGATTCAATTATTGTCATGGATTGGCTTTCTTTATATAGAGCCAACAAAAATTTCCGTGAGAGGGAAATCACTTTCCATGTGGATAATCAACCCCTGATTCTTTACAAGTGAAATGTGGAAGATGAATTTTTTTTAGCTTCTTTATATTAATCATAAATATTACTAACCTATGAGCAGGGTTATCTTTCTGTAATGATTGAGTCTAAGGAAGCAACCATCCTTGAAGCCATGCCTATTGTGAGGGAATTCGCTGAAGTGTTTCCGAAGGAATTACATGCTCTTCCTCCAAGAAAGGATGTTGAATTCTCAATTGAACTTATACCACGAGTGTTGACAATATCCAAAACTATATATAGAATGGTTTTTGTAGAGATTGAAGAGATGAAGAAACAACTACAGGAGAATATGGATAAAGGGATTATACACCCAAGTGCTTCACCATGGGGTGCTCCAGTCCCCTTCATCAAGAAGAAGGATGGTCAATGCGACTTTGCATCGATTATCATGAGCTCAAAAAAATCACAATAATGAAAAAGTATCCTATCCCATGAATTGATGACTTGTTTGATCAGCTACGTGGAGCACAATACTTATCCAAGGTGGATTTTCGGTTGAGATATTATCAAGTCAGGGTGATGAAGGAAGATATCCCCAAGACTGCTTTTCATACACGATTTAGGAACTATGAATCCATAGAAATGCCTTTCAAACTCACTAATTCTCCATAAATCTTCATGAACATGATGAATAGAGTCTTTAGAGATTACCTCGACAAATTCGGGGTAGTCTTTATAGATGATATTATGATATACTCCAAAACCAAGGAGGATCATGAGGAGAATCTATGAACTATACTTGAGACCTTGCAGAAGGAGAAGCTCAATGCCAAGTACATAAAATGTGAGTTTTTGTTGAAGGAGGTATCATTCCTGGGCCATATCATCACAAGCAATGGGATATCTATGTATCCATCCAAAAAATGCAATTTAGGGATGGTCGAGGCCAAAATCGGTAACAGATATTCGTATCTTCTTGGGTTTAGCTGGATATTATCGATGATTTGTGAGAAATTTATCATGACATTCCAACCCTCTTACCAAGATAAGTCGGAAGGGAGCAAAGTTTTCTTGGGGTGATGAATATGAAGAATGCTTCAAATAGTTGAAAATTATGCTTATCACTATGCCCATTCTTACTTTACCCACATGTGGAGAACCTTTCATGGTATTCAGTGATCCTTCGATGAAGGTCCATGGATGTGTTTGGATGAAAAATAACAAATTCATTGCCTATTATTCAAGGAAATTGAAAGTTCATGAACAGAACTATCCAACATATGACCAAGAGTTAGATGTAGTGATCTTCGCTTTAAAAATTTGGTGGCATTATCTCATTGGGGAGAAGTGTATAATAAATACGGACCAAAAAAGCCTCAAGTATATATTCACATAAAACAGTTGAATATGGGAAAACGAAGATGGTTTGAGGTGATCAAAAACTATGACTGCTTAATCTATTACCACCATGGGAAAGCGAAAAAGGGGGCGAATGCTCTATGTAGGAAGGACCCAACAATTCAATCGTTGATGAGAATTGAAAAGGAACCAATATTCTTAGATTTTGTGTGGATGTAGATGGGAATCATAAAGAGGGGAACATCATCAATCCTCTCACAAATTATTTCTCAACCATCACTTTTGTTAAGGATAAAGGATGCTCAAAAGGATGATATTGGAATTCAGGAAAAAGTTGAAGCTATCGGAAAAGGGAATCCTTAGAGTTTAATGTTCATGAAAAAGGAATTGTGAGATTTGGGAAAATATTATATGTTCCATAATGTCCGACACTAAAGAGTGATCTTTTGGATAATGCACATAGTTCAAATTTCTCTATTCACCCTGGAATCACAAAGATGTGTTGAGATCTCTGGGGGTTTTTTTGGTGGGATAATATGAAGAATGAGATCCCTGAATATACATCAATGTGTCTTGTGTGTCAAAAAGTGAAGGTAGATAGGTAGAAGTATAAGGCGATGATGGAACCATTTCCCATACCAGAATGGAAATGGGAGAACATAACCATGGACTTTTCCACTGAACTTCCAAAGACATCCAAAGGAAAAAATTCAATCTTGGTTATTATGGAATGTCTTACAATGTCTGAACACCCCATTGCTATTTGGGAGGATTTTTCATTAGATCAAATGGTACAGATATATATCATGGAATTGGTAAGACTGCATGGAGTACCACTATCTATTGTGTTTGATCGAGCTCCATGATTCACCTCTATGTTTTGGAAGAGTCCTCAAAATTCTCTGAATACTGATTTGAACTTCAGTTCGGCCTATCATCCTCAAACAAATGGCCAATCCGAGCGGACTATCTAAACAATTGAGTACATGTAGAGATCATGATCAATGGGATCGACATCTTCCTCTGTTTGATTTCTTTTATAATAATATTTTCCACTCGATCATCAAATTGGCACCATATGAAGCCCTTAATGGGAAACAGTGTAGAACACTGGCCTGTTGTGATGAGGTCGGTGAGCTTAAGCTACTTAGAGCAGAAATGGTCAATGAATTTGTGGGGAAGGTGAAAACAATTTAGCAGCATATCAAGGTAGCCCAGAGTCGACAGAAGTGTTATGCAGATAACCATCGACGAGACCTTGAGTTTAATGTTGGAGGCATGGTTTTTCAATGCATATCTCCATGGAAGAAGGTCATGAGGTTTGGAAAGAAAGGGATGTTAAGTTCAAGGTTCATCAGCCCCTTCGAGATTCTTGATCGTGTTGGGGCTGTGGCAATTCGACTAGCACTTCCACCTATCATGGCCAATGTACATGATGTCTTTCATGTATCCCTCTTAATTAAGTACAAACAAGAACCTTAACATGTACTCTCTTCAGAGGTTGTACAGTTAGAGGATGATCTATCTTATGAGGAGAAACAAGTGAAGATCATAGACCATACAGAAATATTTCTACAAAATAAGACAATGCCCCTCATCTAGGTGTTGTGGTGAAACAACAAGATTCAAGAATCGACATGGGAATCAGAAGAAGTGATGAAGTACTATTACCCGCATTCGTTTTAGTGTGGGAAAAGGAAATTTTGAGGGTGCATTTTTTTAACAGGGGAAGATTGTAACGACCCAAACATTCATTAATGGAAATCCCTATTGGTCTAATTAAATGTATCTTTTTGTAAAATGTTTATATTATATGTCAACCTAATTGATTTTATGTTAAGAACTATGACCGTTGATAATATAGTTGTTTAACAATGATCACATTATTAGCATAAATATAGGGCATTAACGAATCCTATTTACTCGGAAAATGGTAGTGATGACCTCATCCAGTAAACGTGCCCCATATGAAGCCCATTTTTTTAGAGCACGGAAAAGAGCTAGAATCATTGGGCTTTTATCTTGACCAAGACCAAGCCGAGCTTTAATAGTTTAGGCTCGAGTGGGACTTCCTTCAAGAGATGTGGAAGTTTATAGAGATTATCACTTGGGCAATGTTATCTGAGCCACCACAAAAGTCTGTCACCATTGCACACCTTACTCTTCGGTCTTATGCGGCTGTTATAAGGAGTTATGTAAGAAGACCTTAACATTATGGTTATGTAAATTATTTTTTCATATAATATTGAATATAATTTCATGTTATTTTGTTACCTTGTAAATAGTTTTTAACGCTGAAATAGTGTTTTTAGTTAATATTCAACTAAGAAATCTATTTTTATGAATTAACAGAATTTTTTATTAAATAATATTTTAATAAAATATTCTTATTATTATTAAATTAATTTTTATTATATATAAATGATCATATAATTTTTGAATGCAATTGAAATTTTTATTTATGTTCGAAAGCCATATTTGTTCAAACCCTTGATTTTTCGAAAAATGTCGTTTTTTATTTTAAAAGTGGAAATTAACATATTTAGAAAATTATTTAGATAAAATAAATATTATTTCATGAATCAGGATCTCTAAATTATCTAATAGTGATTTTTTTCATAATTTTCTGAGATAGTAACATTTTTGGGAAAAATTATATACCATTTAAATATATAATGTGTTTTATGACATCATAATGACCCAATAGTGAGGTAATAAACTAATATAAGCCTTATGTTCGGACAATATACGATTTTCCATTAAAATAATGTGATTTTGGGTTTTTTTGACATATTTCACAAAGCATTAATGGACCCTTCAAAGCTTATTAAACATCTTGTCTTTTAAAATTGTTTTCCTTGGGAGTGTGACTCACCTCCAAATAAGAAACCCCATTATTTTATGATGGTCAGACTTTGGCCTTGTAAAATATTGTTTTTCACTACCCTTTGGCAAAAACCATGGGCAAAAACCATTGGCTGGATTGTGGTTTGAATTAATTTAATCTGAGATGTCCCAACCCTAAATAATAATGAATTACCTCTCTTTCCTATATAATCCCACCCAATCCCCCACTTTCTCATCACTCAACACCTTTGGAGTTCTTACAACCACTTATCTACCCCCCCTTGAATTCTCCCATGGTGCCCCCATCTCCCAATAAGATTCTCTCAATCCTCTCTCAAGCCGTTGGATACACACATCCAAGTAAGGGTAGTTTTCTACCTTTCCCATTTATATCAATTTTTTTATGTTTTTATGCCCTTTTAATTTCAATTATAAATGATTGGGTATGGTTTCTAACCTCCCCCATACTTCCCTCTTTATGTATTAATGATGGGAGACCCCAACTATAGAAACCCTTCTTTTATTACAAAACTTAAACCTAATTTATTACATAAAACCTTCACTTGATACAACATGGAAGATCAAGAGGTCTAGTGTCTTTAGGGCTTAGTAACATTACATAACAACATAAACCATGAAATACAAAATATTTATTGAAAACATCCTTTACATGACCCCAACATTCCCTCATACTTAGCATTTCATGGGATAACCTGAGTACATGCATAAGAAAATGGTGACCTATAAAGACAAGTAAGGAAATAATCATAGAATAACATGAGGAATACAATAAATGTAAGAAAATAGTCATATAAAAAGAGAACAAGAGAAACATTAACATAAAGTCATGATAAATCATGATAATCTTAACATGGAAATGTGGCAACAACCCTTAACATGGAATTTTTTTGAGCCAAGGCTCATTGCACATGGAGAATGAGTAAATTCTCATTGAAAATGAAGCATGAGTAATTCCTCATTGCACTACAATTAGCATGAGTCCACAACCATTTCACCTAACGTATCGTGATACTATTCTTTACCCAATGCATTGGAGCACTATAATGGCGAACCTTTCTTAAACCTTTCTTTTCATGCATAAGTGTGCCACATGGATCATATAACATGGATTCATAAAACATCATCATTTATTACACGATAAAGGATTGTGGAATACATACATGAAACAATTTAAACAATAAGTAAATGTGCATACTGGTGAATACCCTTGATAGAGAAATGGGCATGGTATTCACTACACAATAACGTTGTCTTGGAAAATTGGTGCAATCTTCTGCAGCATAACGGCATGACGTAAGAATTCATTGAAATGGTTGATGAGAGTGAAAGGAGTGTCTCATCATATGTAAATGAAATGGACAGTAAGGGGGTCATAGACATAAAAGTACCAACAATTGTAATGTAATTTTTATTCATAATACAAAGGATTACATGGATGTAAAAAGAAGAGAGAGAAATACCTCATGGAATTTTGACATAATAACATGCGTAAGGGGAGGCATATAATCAGAGAGAAAGGGGTGTCCCTTCATTAAAATATAAATATGGCAGTATGGGGGGAGGTTATAAACCATACCCCAACATTTATAATCGAAACTAAAAGGACATAACAACATTATGAAAATTAGTCAAAAATGAGAAAGGAAGAAAAAACCCTTAAATGGAAGTGTGCTTCCAAAGGAATGAGAGAGGATTCATAGAGGCTTATTGGTAGATTGGGGAACCTTGAAAGGATTCTAGGGAGATTAGGGAAGAATTTGGACGAACTGAAAAGTCATTTATTGAGGAGAAAGTGGGATCTTGGGTGGGTTTATATACGAAATGTGATGGAATTCATTATTATTTGGGGTTGGGACACCTCACATTAAATTAATTCAAACCACAATCCAGCCCATGTTTTTTTCCAATGGTTTTTGCCAAAGAGAAGTGGAAAAAAATATTTTACAGGGCCAATGTCCTATATTTTTAAAATAATGGGTTTGCTTATGTGGAGGTGAGTCACACTCCCATGGAAAACAATTTAAAAAGACGAGATGTTTAATAAGCAATGAAGGGTCCATTAATGCTTTGTAAAATAAGTCAAAATAACCCAAAATCACATTATGTAAATGTTAAAACATATATTGGACGAATATAAGGCTTATTGTATGCTATTACATCACTATTTGGTGATTATGATGTCATAAAACACATTATATATTTAAATAGTATTTAATTTTAACCCAAAATTTTAACTGTCTTAAACAATTGTGAATATTTCACCGTCGGATAATTTTGACATCCTAATTCCAGAAATAATATTTATTTTCTCTAAATAATTTTTTAAATATTTTAATTTTCACTTTTAAAATAGAAACTGACATTTAACGAAAATTCACGGGTTTGGACAAAAAAGGGTTTCAAACCTTAATAAAAATTGCAATTTCATTCATAAAATTATATGATCATTTAGATTTAAGAAAAGTTAATTTATTGATAATATTAATATTTTATTAAAATATTATTTAATACAAAAATCCATTAATTCATCAAAATATATTCCCTAGTTGAATATTAACTAAAAACAGTATTTGTGCTTTAAAAACTATTTACAAGGTAACACAAATAACATGAAAATATATTCATTATTATATGAAAAAATAATGTACATAACCATAATGTTAAGGTATTGTTACCTAACCCCTTATAACGCCTGCATAATACTGAATAGTATGATGTGCGATGATGACAGACTCTTGGGGTGGCTCAGATAATATTAATCAGGTGGTAATCTCTATCAACATCCATTTCTCTCGTAGGTGGTCCCACTTGAGAATAACCTATTGTTGCTCGGCTTGGGCCTGGTCAAGAGGGAAGACCAATGATTCCACTTCTTTTCCAAGCACCGAAAAAATGGGCTTCGTAAGGGGAATGTGTACTGAATAAGGCAGTGGCTTCCTTTGTCTGAGTAAATCTGATTCGTTAAAGCCCTATATTTATACTAATCAAGTGATCACTAATCAATGGCTATATTATCAACGGTCACAATTCTTAACATAAAACCAAAGAAGTTGAAATATTATATAATCCTTTTACATAAAGGGATATTTAATTAGATCAAGAGGGATTTACATTAATGAATGTTTTGGTCGTTACAATCTTCCCCCATAAGAAATTTCACCCTCAAAAAATCCTTTTCCCACAATAAAACAAAAGTGTGTAACTCTGCTTCATCACTTCCTCCGATTACCACATCGCTTCTTCAAACCTTTGGTTTCGCCACAACACCTTGATGAGGGGAATTGTCTTATTTCGTAGAACTTTTTCTCTATGATCTAAGATATTTACTAGTTTCACCACATAAAATAGTTCATCCACTAACTGTACCACCTCTAAAGATAGTACATGTGATGGATCTGTTATGTACTTCCTTAAGAGGGATACCTAAAAGTCATCATGTACTTTGGCCATGGTAGGTGGAAGTGTTAGTCGATAGGCCCAAACCCCAACATGGTCAAGAATATCGAAGGGCTATATATTCCTTGATCTTAACATACCTTTCTTTCAAATCCTCATAACCCCTTTCCATGGAGATAAGCATATAAAAGCCATGCCTCCAACATTAAACTCAGGGTCTCGTCGACGGTTTTCTGCATAACTCTTTTGTCGACTCCGTGCTGCCTTAATATACTGCTGAATGCTTTTCACCTTTTCCCCCATTTCTTCAACCATTTCTGGTCCAAGAAGATTACGCTCACTGACCTCATCCCAACATGCCAGTGTACTACACCTTTTCCCATAAAGGGATTCATATGGTTCCATTTGGATGCTCGAGTGGAAACTATTATTATAAGAGATCTCAACAAGAGAAATATTTTGATCCCATCCTTTTTTAAAGTCCACCTAGCATGATATCAACATGTCCTCAAGTGTTTAGATAGTCCACTTGGATTGGACATTAGTTTGAGGATGATAGGCCGTACTGAAGTTTAGTTTAGTATTCAGATCATGTTGAAGACTCTTCCAAAACATAGATATGAATCATGGATCTCCATCACACACAATAGATAGAGGTACTCCATGCAGTCTTACCAATTCCATGATATATATCTGTGTTATTTTATCCAATGAGAAATCATCCGCAATAGCAATGATGTGTGAATACATTGTATGATGATCCACAACAACCCAGATTGCATTGTTTACATTGGATGTCTTCTGAAGTCCGTTGACAAAGTCCATGGTGCTATTATCCAATTTCCATTCTAGTATGGCCAATGGGTTCATCATCACCTTATACATCTGCCTCTATGGCTTCACTTTCTGACACACTAGGCACATTTAGGTATATTTAGTGATCTCCTTCTTCATATTATCCCACCAAAAATGCTCTCAGAGATCTCGATACACCTTTGTGTTTCCATGGTGAATAGAGAAATTTGAACTGTGTGCATCATCCAAAAAATCCTTCATCAACTCCGGACATGATGGAACACATAGACTTTTCCCACATCTCACAATTCATTCTTCATTAACATTAAACTCTGATGATTTCCCATTTTTGATAGCTTCCACTTATTCCTGAATTCCCACATAATCCTTTTGAGCATCCTTTAACCGTTCCAAAAGTGATGGTTGATCAATCATTTATGAAAGTATTTATGATGATCCGTTTTTTATTATTCCCATGCCCATCCTCATTAAATCTAAGAATATTGTATCCTTTTCAATTCTCATCCATGATAGAATTGTGGGGTCCTTTCTACTAAGAGCATCTTCCACCTTGTTCGCTTACACAAGGTGGTAATGGATTGAGTAGTCACATACTTTGACCAGCTCTGACCATCATCATTGGTGAATATTAAACTCTTTATATTTTAATATATACTTGAGGCTTTTGTGGTCTATATATATTTCAAACTTCTCCCCTAAGAGATAATACCACCATTTTTTCAATGAGAAGATCACTGTAGTAAGCTCGAGGTCATGTGTTGGATAGTTCTGTTCATGAACATTCAATTGCCTTGAAGCATAGGCAATGACTTTGTCATTTTGCATCAATATACATCCCAGGCCCTTTAATGAATCATCACTGAATACCACGAAATGTTCTCCACTTGTTGGTAATGTTAGCACGAGCGCAGTGAGAATCTTTTTTTTCAACTCCTTGAAGCATTCTTCACATTCTTCACTCCATGCAAACATTACTCTCTTCTGAGTCGATAGAAGTGTTGTGAAGATAACCATTGATGAGACCTTGAGTTTAAATTTGGAGAGATGGTATTTCAACTCATATCTCCATGGAATAATTTCATGAGGTTTGGAAAGAAAGGGATGTTATGTCCATGATACATTGGAAACTTTGAGATTCTTGATCGTGTTGGGGATGTGGCCTATCTACTAGCACTTAAACATACCATGACCAACTTGAATGATGTATTTCTTGTATACATATTATAGAATACATACCGAACACTTCACATGTACTCTTTTCAGATGTGGTACAGTTAGTGGATGATCTTTATTATGAGGAGAAACCAGTGAAGATCATAGATCGTAGAGAAAACGTTCTACAAAATAATACAATTCCCCTCGTCATGGTGTTGTGGAAAAACCTGAAGTTTTAAAAAGTGATGTGGGAATTGGAGGAAGTGATGAATCAAAGTTACCCACATTTGTTTTAGTGTGGGAAAAGAATATTTTGGGGGAGATATTTTCTTAATCGGGGGAAGATTGTAACGACCCAAACATTAATTAATGGTAATGCCTCTTGATCTAATTAAATGTTTCTTTATTTAAAATATTTATATAATATGTCAAATTATTTAGTTTTATGTTACAAATTGTGACCATTGCCAATATAGACATTGATCAGTGATAACATGATTAATATATATATAGGGCTTTATTGAATCTGATTTACTCAGACAATGGACGTGATGGCCACATCCAGTATATGTGCCCCATATGAAGCCCATTTGTTGGAGATCAGAAAAGAGGTGGAATCATTGGGATTCGCTCTTGACCAATCCCAAGGTGATCTTAAATAGGTTACGCTCCAGTAGAACTGCCTACGAGAGAAGTGGATGTTGATAGAGATCACCACCAGATCAATGTTATCTGAGCCCCCTGAAGTGTCAGTCTCCATCGCACACCTTACCCTTCAATCTTATGCGGGTGTTATAAGGGGTTATGTAACAATACCTTAACACTATGTTTATGTAGATTATTTTTTTATATATAATAAATAATATATTTTCATGTTATTTTTGTTACCTTGTAAATAGTTTTTAAGGATCAAATAGTGTTTTTCGTTAATATTCAACTAAGATATCTATTTCGATGAATTAACGGATTTTTGTAGTAAATAATAGTTTAATAAAATATTTATATTACTATTCAATTAATTTTTATTAAATATAAAAGGTCGTGTAATTATATGAATGCAATTGTAATTTTTATTAAGGTTCGAAATCCATTTTTGTCCAAACCCGTGAATTTTCGATAAATGTCAATTTTTATTTTAAAAGTGAAAATTAATATATTTAGAAAATTATTTAGATTAAATATATATTATTTCAGAAATTATGATGTCAAAATTATCCAATGGTGATTTTTTTATAATTTTCCGAGAAAGTCAAATTTTTGGGTATAAATTAAATACCATTTAAATATATATTATGTTTTATTTCATCATAATGACCCAATAGTGAATTAATAAAATAATATAAGCCTAATTTTCGGCCAATATATGTTTTACCATTAATATAATATGATTTTGGGTTTGTTCTAATTAATTTATGAAGCATTAATGGAGCCTTCAAGGCTTATTAAACATCTAGTCATTTTAAATTGTTTTCCTTGAGAGTGTGACTCACCTCCACATATGCAACCCCGTTATTTTAAGAATTTCAGACATCAGACTTGTAAAATATTGTTTTACACTCCCCTTTGGAAAAAACCATTGGAAAACACCATGGTCTGGTTTTTGTTTTGAATTAATTTAATGTGAGGTGTCCCAACCCTATATAATAAAGAATTCCCTCACCTTCCATATTTAATCCCACCCAAGATCCAACATTATCCTCTCTCAAAGATTTTGGATTTCATCCAACCTCTACCCCTACTCTCCCTAGAATCATCCCAAGGTGACTAATTCTCCCAAAAAGCCTCTCTCAAGCCTTTCGAAGAAAACTTCCATGTAAGGGTTTCTTTCTTCCTTTCTCATTTTTGTCAAATTCTCTTAATGTAGCTCTACCATTTTAATTTAAATTATAAATGTTGAGGTAAGGTTTTACACCTCCCTCATACTTACCTCATTATGTTTGAATAATATGAGACCCCTTTCTCTATCATTAAATTCATCCTTTGTACACCCGTTACTCTGCCGAAATTCCGTGTGGGATTTCTCTCTCTTCTTTTTACATCCAAGTAATCCTTTTTTATTTTGCATTAAAATTACATTACAATTGTTAGGAAATGTATCTATATGACACCATTAATTCCCATTTCATGTAAATATGATGAGACACCATGTTCCCTCTCATCAACTTCATTTATGAATTCATACGTCACACAGTTAGGCTGCCGAAAATTGCACCAATTTTCAATGACAACGTCATTGTGTAGTAAATACCTCACACATTTCCCTATCAATGGTATTCATATTTATTCGCAATTACTTTTTGTTTAAACAGTTTCATGTAATTATTCCGCATTCCTTTATCATGGAATAAATGATGATGTTTTTTGAAGCAATATTATATGATCCATGTGGCACACTTATGCATGAAATGAAATTTTTAAGAAAGGTGTGCCATTATAGTGATCCAATGCATTTGGTAAAGTATAGTATCAGGATATGTCATGTGAAATGGGTTTCCCCTTTTTCTATCATCAACAATTTTTCTAAATTCTTACATCATGACGTTACGCTGCCGAAGATGCAATGATTTTTCCAACCCAGTTTCATTGTGTAGTAAATAGCATGCCCATTTTTATATAAAGGGTATTCATCTTTATGAAAATTTACTTATCGATTATAAAGTTTCACTTATGAATTCCACTTTTTTATCCTGGAATAAATTATGATGTTTTATAAATCCATGTAATATAATCCATGTGGCACACTTATGCATGAAATGAAATGTTTATGAAGGTTGTGCCCTTATAGCGCTCTAATGTGAGTGGGAATCGTGAACTTGGTCATGCTTGTCTCCTAGATAAATCAAGATTTGAATAGAAACATGGGTCAAGTGGAATTTTCAACCCCCCCCCCCCCCCATGAAAGAACATGTTTCTATAGATAGCTTAATAGGACAAAGGCCTCCTACTTTTAATGGATCATCTGATCCCTCAATTGCTGAACAATGTATCAAATCCATCGAAATGATCTTCTCCATAATTCAATGTTCTGAACAGGAGAAGGTTCTCTAAGATGCTTATCGTATGAAGGGTGAATCTAATCAATGGTGGGCGTTGATAAATATATGAAGCCTGGGGAGGAGATCGAGGCGTTAGAATTGACGGATTTCTTGAAGATGGTTTTCGAAAAATATTTCCAGTGCACCCACTGGAATAAGATGGAAATGGACTTGTTGACCTCAAGAAAAAAGATGAAGAATCTGTTAGAGTGTAGGAGGAAAACATCACAAGGCTTTAACGACATTCTTTTTCATTTGTCGTTACCCCCAACTGCATGGTTGAACGCTTTTTTGGTGGGAAGAAACCTAGCCTTTGGAAAGTGCTGGCGATCCATGAATTTGACAATTATGAGGAAATTGTCTGATATGCCCTCAAGGTTCAAATGGAGATCAGAGAATCTCAGGGGTATCAAGGGGATAAGAAGCGTAAGGGGGACATCAATTCTGTCATTCAAATGGATAAATCCATTGGTGCTAAGAAGATCCAGCACCCCACATACCAAATGTGCTGAATGAAGCACCTCATAAATTTTCCAGACGAGGATGATGAAATTCTTTAGGTGTAGAAGAGAAGGGAACCAAGCTGTTAACTATCGGAAAGAAAGACCCACAGCTGTGACAGAGGAGAGGAATACTCCATTAGAACCACAATTTTTGGTTCAATTCTGCAACTACAATGAACCAAGGCATCTTGAAAATCAATTCCCTAAGAAAATGGTTTTTGGAGGCAACCAACAACCTCCATGGCAAGTTGGGAGAGATTTTTCCATCACTACTACCGATGTGAACCCCGACAAGGAAGTGGTGACATGTATTCTAGTTATTCATTCAAGAACAGAGAACATACATTTTGATTTAGGTTCTAGGAATTCATTTATATCTCGAATGTTTATTAGAACAATCCCAGCACCACCACAAATCATGGAAGCGAAGATGTCGGTATGTACACCAAATGGGGAAATCATTGCATCTCATGAATATAACTCATCCCCTGTCATAATTTGTGGATTGAACTTCCCAGTGAAACTTGTCATACTCCCTATGGTTGAATTTTATGCAATAATTATCATGCATTTTATTTCCTTATATAGAGCCAACATAAATTGAAGTGAGGGGAAAATCACTCTCAATGTAGAGAATCGACCCCCGATTCTTTAAAAGTTCATGGAAGAAGATGAATCTTATTTAGCTTCATCATCTCAAGCGTGGATATTACTACCCTATGAGCACACATTTCTTGATCAGATGATTGAGTCCAATAAAGCAAAAATCCTTGAAGAAATGCCTATTGTGTAGGAATTCACTGAACAGTTTCTTGAGAAATTTCATGGTCTTCCACCTAGAAGAGATGTTGAATTCTCAATTGAACTTATACTGGGGGAATTTATAATATCCAAAACTCTGCATAGAATGGCCATTGTGGAGATTGAAGAGATGAAGAAACAACTACAGGAGAATTTGGATTAAGGGTTTATATGCCCAAGTGCTTCACCATGGGGTGCACCAGTCCTCTTCGTCATGAAGAAGTATAGGTCAATGCACCTTTGCATCGATTATCATGAGCTCAACAAAATCATGATAAATAACAAATATCCTCTACCATGAATTTATGAATTATTTGATCAGCTATGTGGAGTACAATACTTATCTAAGGTGGTTTTGAGGTCGGGATATTATCAATGGTGAAGAACGAAGATATCCCCAATACTGCTTTTTGTACAAGATACAAGCACTATGAATTTATAGTAATTCCCGTCAGACACAAAAATGCTCCATATATATGCATGTACGTGATGAATATAGTCTTTATAGATTACCTTGACAAATTTGTGGTAGTATTTATAGATGACATACTAATATGCCCCAAAACTAAGGAGAATCATGAGGAGCATCTTAGAACTGTACTTGAGACATTGCAGAAGGAGAATCTCTGTGAAAAGTTCGAAAAGTGTGAGTTATGGTTGAAGGAGGTCTCATTATTGTGTCATATAATCACAAGCAATGGGATATATGTGGATCCATCCAAAAAAAATTCCATTAAAGGATGGTCATGGCCAATATCAGAAACATATATCCGTAGTTTCTTGGGGTTTACTAGATATTATCGATGATTTGGAGAAATTTCACACGATTGTCCGAACCTTTTACAAATATAACTAAAAAGGGAGTAATGTTTTATTGGAGTTATAAATGTGAAGAATGCTTCACGGAGTTAATAATGAGGATTATCATTGCGCCCGTGCTCACATTACCCACAAGTGGAGACATTTTTGCCGTATTCAGTGATGCGTCGAAGAATGGCCTTGGATGTGTGTTGATGCAAAATGACAAAGTCATTGCCTATTCTTCAAGGAAATTGAATGTTCATGAACATAACTATCCAACACATGAACTTGTGTTAGCTGTAGTGACTTCGCATTGAAAATTTGGAAGCATTATCTTTTTGGGGTGAAGTTTGAAATATATAAGGACCACAAAAGATTCAATTATATATTCACATAGAAAGAGTTGAACATTATCAAATGAAGATTCTTAGAGCTGGTCAAAGGCTATGACTTCTCAATCCATTACCACCCTGGGAAAGCGAACAAGGTGGGGGATTCCCTATGTAGAAAGGACCCAGAGATTCTATCTTTGATGAGAATTTAAAGGTATCCAATCTTCTTATATATGATGAAGATGGACATGGGAATCATAAAGAAGGGAACATAATCAATCCTTTCACAAATGATTGCTCAACCATCACATTTGGAAGAGTCCTAAACATGGAGTAACACTATTTATGGAATCTGATTGTGATCCAAGATTCACCAAAATGTTTTGGAACTGTCCACAACATGATCTGAATACTGAAATGAACATAAGTATAAACTATCATCCTCAAATTGATTGCCAATATGAGCTGACTATCCAAACTCTTGAGGACGTGTTGAGAGCATGCTCATTGGACATTAAAGGAGGATGGTATCAAAATATTCCTTTGGTTGAGTTCTATTATAATAAAATTTTCCCCTCGAGCATCCAAATGGAACCGTATGAATACCTCTATGGGAAAAGGTAGATAACACTAGCATGTTCGGATGAGGTCAGGGAGCATAAGATGATTGGATCATAAATGGTCGATGAAATGGTGTAGAAGGTGAGAACCATTTAGTAGCATATCAAGGTGGCCCAGAGTTGACATAAGTGGAATGCAGATAACTATCGATGAGGCCTTGTGTTTAAAGTTGGAGACATAGTATTTATACACATATCTGTGTGGAAAAAGGTCATGAGGTTTGGATAGAAAGGTAAGTTAAATCCAAGGTGCATCGGCCCCTTCCAAATTTTTGATCGTATTGGGGCTGTGGCCTATCGACTAACACTTCCACCTACCATGGTCAAAGTGCATGATGTCTTTCATGAATCCCTCTCATGGAATTACATACCAGAAGAATCACATGTACTCTCTTCAGATGTGGTATAGTTAGAGGATGTTCCTTCTTATGAGGACCAACTAGAGAAGGTCTTAGATCGTAGATAAAAACTTGTACAAAATAAGAATATGCCCCTAATCAAGGTGTTATGGAGAAACACAAGTTTGATAAAGCGGCATGGGAATAAGAGGAAGAGATGAAGAAGAGTTACCCACATTTTTTAGAGTGGCAAAAGTAAATTTCGAGGGAGAAATTGCTTAAGGTGGGAAGATCGTAACGAACCAAAAATTTATTAATAGAAATCCCACTTCATCTAATTAAATGTATCTTTATGTAAAATGTTTATATAATATGTCAAATTCTTTGGTTTTATGTTAAGAATTATAACTGTTGCTAATATAGTCGTTGAATAGCGATCACATAATTTGTATAAATATAGTGCTTTAACAAATCAGATTTACTCAGACAAAGGAAGCGATGGCCTCATCCAGTAGGTGTGCCCCATACAAAGCCCATTTTTTCAGAGCTCAGAAAATAGGTGGCATCATTGGGATTTTCTCTTGAGCAGGACCAATACGATCTTCAACAGGTTATGCTCAATCGGGATGGCCTACGAGATAAGTGGAAGTTGTTAAAGATTACCATCCGAGCAATGTTATCCGAGCCACCCCAAGAGTCTGTCACCATCGCACACCTTACTCTGCGGTATTATGTGGGTATTAAAAGGGGTTATGTATCAAGACCTTAACACTATGGTTATGTAAATTATTTTTTCATATAATAATGAATATATTTTCATGTTATTTTTGTTACCTTATAAATAGTTTTTATAGCTAAAATAATATTTTTAGTTAATATTCAACTAAGAATACTACTTTGATGATTTATGAACTTGTGTATTAAATAATATTTTAGTAAAATATTATTATTATTATTAAATTATTATTTTTAAATATAAATGATTGAATAATTTTATGAATTCAATCGTAATTTTTATTAAGGTTTGAATGCCATTTTATGTCAAAAGCCATGAATTTTCGATAACTGTTGGTTTCTATTATAAAAGTGAAAATTAACATATTTGGAATATTATTTAGATAAAATAAATATTGTTTCTTGAATCAGGACATCAAAATTATCCAATGGTGAATTTTTCAAAAAAAATTCAGACAGTCCAATATTTGGGTAAAAATTAAATACCGTTTAAAAATATAATGTGTTTTATGACATCATAATGACCCAATAGTGATGTAAAAAAATACTAGAATCCTTATGTTCGGCCAATATATGTTTTAAAATTAAAATAATGTTATTTTGGGTTTGTTTGAATTATTTTACAAAGCATTAATAGACCCTTCAAGACTTATTAAGCATCTTGTCTTTTTAAATTGATTTCATTGGGAGTGTGACTCACCTCCACATAAGAAACCCCATTACTTTAAGAATCTAGGACTTTGGAATTATAAAATATTTTTTCCCACTTTACCTTTTCCAAAAAACCATGGACCAAAAACATGGTGTGGTTTGGGGTTTGGATTAGTTTAATTTGATGGTCTGAAACCTAAATAATAAAGAATTCACTCACCATTCCTATATAAGCCCACCAAAGCTCCCACTTCATCCACACTCAAAGCCTTTGGAGTTCATCAAACCTATTCCATCCTATCTCTATAATCCTCTCAAGTTTCCCTATCCTCTAAATAAACCTCTCTCAATAATCTCTCAAGTCTTTCGAATAATACTTCGATATAAGGGTTTTTTCTTCCTTTCTCAATTTTGACCAATTTTATTAATTTTGTTATTCCATTTTAATTTAAATTATAAATGTTGGGGGTATAATTCCTCACCTCCTATATACATCCCTCTTTATGTTTTAATTATGAAAGACCCCTTTCTCCCTCAATAAATGCCTACCATTTACACCAATTAAAATGCCGAAATTGTGTGAGGAATTTATCTCTCCTCACATACATTCATTAAATGCCTCCCAAGTTCATCCATTCTGAACAAGAGAAGGTTACGAAAGGATAATATTATGTATTATATAATCAATATATTCTGAAAATTAAAGAAATATGGTTTTACTAGAAAATACATCACTTCTAGGATACTAGTTACTGGATACAACTTTAGAAAAAAAATGCACCATGGCATAACAACTCTGAATGGAATGGTTTGGGTATTAACTTGATCATCACTAATTCTTGATGTGTATGAAAAATACTATATACCAGTTTCGACACTACCATGGGATATTATTTCATTTAATAACAATTTATTTGGAAACCATTAAAATTATTTGTATAATTAATGACCAGGATGTTCATATTTTAAAGCATTGGTTTCATAGATTGGAAGATGGTTTCATTGTTTAGACCCCCTAGAATTATTTTTCATTATTATATGATTACTCATTATTTTGTTTCACACTATAATTCTTGTTTTAGATAACATTAAAAACCTTGTTGAATTGTTTTAATGGTTAATGAAAATTATAATATAATTATTTTACCTACGATAAACCATATGAAATTGGAGATGGAATGTGAATACTAATTATTATGTCTAACTACCTATCTCAAAATATTATTAATTCCCTAAAAATATGTGAGTTTTAAAATGAACCAATTCAGATAATAATTGTGGTTCAAGAACTCCATTATGGGAAGAATATTAGAATTCCTACTACTTGAGAATATGGAAGGTGGTACTTGAGAAAAGACTTAACGGGACTTGAATGACTTTCATTTGTCGAAATGAAGAATATAGATAGATTAATTTCTAGAGGAAATAAATAATTTAATAAAGGGATATAATTTATATCCCATGGTAAAATTTATATATAATTATATTGTGTGTTGAAAACATGGTCATTATTAAAGTTAATTCCTTTATCCAACAGTTAACACCATGAACATGGAGCGACATATGGAATGATAATCATTGATGTAGAATAATCCACATTTTTATATATATGGATTTGGTTATTATGAAGTAAATTATATCTATCAATGATATTCTAGTTATAATAGTGAAAATATTTAGGGATTTTTCAACATTTGTTATTCTTTAATGATATTCACACATACATTGAATGGTTCTGATATCATAGAAATGTGATTTTGTGGTAAGCTGGTATTTTGGAAAACAGTTTATTGAGATATAAAAAACCTTTAATATGAACATGAGGTTGGGAAAAATAGATAATTAATATTGGTAATCTAAATTAGATGGTATTGTCGAATATGAAATTGATTTGTGATTTGATGATAATGTGATTTATAATGGCCAATATTTCATTTATGGATTTAGGGAATATATTCTATCGACTGTGATTTTATTTATGGAATAAAAATAGTGATAATTTTTTAGCTGTATATATGATTAAATTGAGGTTTTATGATGCTTTTTTATATTCATATGTTTTGGAATAATATATTATAGATGTATTCATTTATTTTCAATGATTAATTATGATTTACTTAATGTTGTTTGGGATTAAAGAATTATTTTTTAAATATTGTGACATTTTTAAAATATTATTCGTTTTTGAATATTTGTAAACATATTTTGGAGGATTCATAAGGAAAAAAATATTTAGAATGGTAAATGATGAACTTAGGGAGTTATTATTATGGTTTTATAGATTAACATGTTATTTTATTATATAATATTTATCCATATTTGATAAATTGTAATAGTAATTATATATATGGTAATATATAGAGGCAAAATGCAGAACATTTCATTTTTTATCGATATAATAATACATTATAAGATAATTTTAGTGTCCTAAGAATGAAAAAT
This sequence comes from Viscum album, assembly GCA_963277665.1. Classification (NCBI taxonomy): domain Eukaryota; kingdom Viridiplantae; phylum Streptophyta; class Magnoliopsida; order Santalales; family Viscaceae; genus Viscum; species Viscum album. The sequence goes on along the minus strand of OY728157.1, from coordinate 1,250,053,525 downwards.
TAATATTTTTATTTCATCATAGAATATGAATAAATAAAGATAAAGATAATTGATAGAAAAAAATTGATAAAATTATGTTTTACGACATGTTGAAATTAATTATGTATATTATCTCATATTTTGTGGTAAAATAATTCCTTTGATATAGGAAAAGTGATTTTGAAAATAAGTTATTCATTTTTATAATTATTTAGAATGCATTGATGTTTTTTTACCCCTATAGTGATTTTTTTGTCCTTAACATTCTCATGAACATGTACAATATAAATATCTATTATAATTTTGAAATTATATTTCTTCTCTATTTCCATATTGAAACCTTCCACTAAAATTCTCCTTATCCAATAACTATATTAAGGGTTGTTGATGGAAATTATTAAGTTTAACACATCACTTATTCAAATGAAGTAACTTTAACCCATTATGTGATGTGGTAATCCAAAATATTTATTTTAATATATTATATTTGTACTTAAACTATAAATATTTTAGGGGAAAATTAATTAATCGGTAAAATTTAACACAATAAGATTTTAGAATATATTGTTTTCCTTAAATAAATTTTAGGTGTTTGATAAATGTCATTATTGCAACCCCAGCTCTATAAGAACCAAGATATAGTTTACCATTTTGATATAATAAAATATTGAATTTTATGAATAGTAATAACAACATTATAAACAATATTCATATTTATATTATATTATGAAAATGTATTTACTAATTCATAATAAAAAGTACTCAATTTTCAATAAAATCGTTTTATTCTTCAAAAATATATTTTCGTAATTTTTTTAATTTCCTTTCTTGAAAGGAAGTTATAATTAATTTATACCTAATTATTTATTTTAAATAATTTAATGATTTTTTTATTGAAATAATAATTTCAATATTTCAATATGATTAATTTTATTGTTGTTTTTCAAAAAAAATTCAAATTTAGAAAAATTCGAATTTTTTGATTATTATTATTAAAAGTATCGTCTATATTAAAATAAAATTAAAATTTTATTTTAAATTTATTTTTAAAATAATATGAGTAAAATTTAATTGAAATAATTTAATTAATGACATTACAATCTACATTATACATTCTGTTTGTATATGTTATTTTTTGGCATTAAAAAGAATTTCTATAAACTTATTTTTAGGGGCCCAATGTGTTTTCATCTTAATAAATTAATTTAAAATAAATATATTAATGTTTAAAAAACAATTTTCATAATATATTTTATCAAATAATTTATAATTAATTTTTTATTATAGGTAAATTAAATGATTTAAATAATTTTTTATGCATCCAAATGCAGTTTTTGAAAATGGGTTTTTGTTGTAGTTAGCATGATTTTTAAAAATAAAATAATTTCTCTTATAAAAATTGAATTGGGTAAAATATATATCATGTTTTTAATAGTAATAATTTATATAATTTGATGGGTTGAAACTATTTTTTATCCTTATGAGTGGTAAAAAGTGTATAAAAAATTCCACACTTAAGTATAAAATGAGATTACTGAGAGTTAAACAAATAAATAAGGTCAGGGTTTCCATTATAACAAGTTAAATTATTACTTTAAAATGGTATTTATACATTATAGTTTATATACTTTTATTCCATACCAATTTTGTGCCACATTCCCCAGGAATCTAACCTTATATCATCAATATATTTTAAAATTTTCTAGGTGTGTCTCTACACACACTTTTAAAATGGTACATCATCTCATCCCTTATTAACACCATTTGAGAATTTTATCTGAAAACGTTATTTAAAAAAATTCTTATATTACTTATCATCATCCTGCATATTTTTCTCCTCTTCTTGGATAAATCCTTCAAGGATAATGTTATAAGAAAAAAGAATGCCTCTCAATGAATACATATAAATATTATCGATGATAATTCAATATGAATTAGTATTTTATATTTTATAAATATATTAAATAAAATATAAAATTATTTATATAATATCATATATCTATATATATATTTGTTCTTTATTGTTATGATTTAGCAACCATTTACAACATTTTTTCATCAAATTGGATATAGAAGTCTCGCCCGTGCATACAGGCGGTTCACCACCACCACGAAGCAATGTGTTTATATCATTTTCTTATTACTTGTATGGTAAAATGAATATATTTAATGACATTATATTATAATTATAATATAATTATATTTTTGAGGTTAATTATTTTTTATATTTCATTCATTGCATCCTTTAAAAACTAAAACCATCGCTTGTGTGTATATACTAATTATCGTCTCCATGAAGTGATGTAATTCATTTTTTATCAACAATTTAGATTAATTGTTATATATATTATTGTTATATGTTATATTAATATCATTTTTATAATTCTATATATAGATTTAACAAGATTAACGTGAAAGTACCATAACTAGAGAAGAAAAGCATACCTGAAGAATGATGTAGTAAACAACCAAAATTATGGATTTTATAGACATTTATTAAAAAAATGATGTTGAAATGATATTAATGGATCATATATAATATAATATGTATAAATATTATTTTTAATATAATTATAGTAATTATATAGTTTAGTATTAAATTGGTCAGACTGATTGAAAATCAAATAAAATATAAGGTAAGTGTTTCCTCACATTATCTCTTCATCGATTCATGTTTAAATGTTATGAAAAAAATTATTATTTATACTCTATATATATTATAGAAGAAATTATTCTATAAGAAATATTTATTTTATTCATTTCATTTATATAAACGATCAATTTTTAATCTTTAAATTACTTATAATTCAAAAATTACCTATGTTTTAAGGGTTTTCGTATTTTATATTCAATTTCATAATACATGTATAATATTATAGTCCTTATTTTATTTTATTTGGTGTGATTACTACCAAATTAATTTTATTTCAAAATATTATGAAATTAATTTAAATTTAAGATACATATCATTTTCTTTCTTTGTGTGACCTTCATTTGAAAAGTTTGAAAGGTACTACGAGGTTATCATCTCACTTTTATTTCTATGATACATATACCTTGTTCACCACTTCAATAATTCATGTGGTGTGTATACTACCCATTTGAAATTATATAACATTAATATATTTATATTCATATTGTATAATGTTTTTTAATGTATTCATTTTATGCTGGTTATAGTTCAAATTTTACCAAATCCAAAAAGGTTTCTATTACGGATCCATTTTGAACTGAGATTATTTATGCTTCAATATTCATATTAAAAAGTTATAAATGATATCCCTCAATAATCATATCTATTTTCTTATACATTTTTCTATTAATAAATATTAATTTTTTCGTTTATAATTTTTCTTTTTATGTATTATAGATATTGATTAAAAAATTAAGAAAAACCTACCTTTTTCTCTTTATGTGGGGGTCTTTTCTTCCTTGTCAGTGTTTTCATTAGAAACATTTGATGAATAATTTTACAAAAAACAATTTAATTTCATTTATTAATTATATTTGAATTTATTTACATTGGTTTAAAATATTTATTCTTATTTTTTCCTCAAATTTTATTTTATTATTATTTAATAAACCTAATAAAATAACTTTATTTCTAATATACAACTCATGAATGACACTCCCCTGCTTCATGAATATTATTTTCATAAATAAAAGCATTATAATATAATTTTTTTATTTTAAAAAAATTCTATAATATTTTGAACATTTTTATATTATAAAATACTGATTTCAATATGAAAAGATTATTTTTATCAATAAAATATATAGGGGTCTTGTACAACATATTTCCATATATAAATAAAAACATTAATTTTTCTTATCCTTCATTATTGATATTATTATATATTTCAATATTTATTTATTCTATAGATGGTATATGATTTCTGTGGGGAAATATTAATGAAACCTATTTAATTATATATAAGATAATATTGAATGTAATTATAAGAGTTTCATGATCTTGTTCAATACATATGAATAGTTTTTTATTATGTGATGGGAGGTTCAATTTTATACCATGGAAAAGTGGTTATTTTATAAACAAATGGTTGATCTATAATATACCACAAATGTTTTGGGTAAATAAGTCATATTTGAGAAACTTGTTTGATACTATGAAATTAGAAACATTTATTAGTTTATAGATATAAATATATAAAATTTACCCCATTGAGAATGATAGAAATAATCGGATAGGAATTTCCATTTTAGAACTATTTCTACATTGATAGTCTTGGGAGTGAATCTAGACAAAATGGATATTTTCTATTCTTATTTGAATTCTATAAAAATACACATTGTTTCTTATAATATTCTCTCACAGATCATGATTGACTATTGATGATTCAACATTGTTATGTCATGTGACTTTTGATTGAAAATTTCATATTCCATGATTCAAGATTAAATATCATTGACTATATTGGTTTGATAATTATAATTTTTTGACCAACTTATCACACTCTTAGGATTATCTAATGCTCACTTATGATAATTTATTTACATATCTTATGATTACTCATTCTAATAATTAGAGACAACCCTTTAAAATATTGTTATTCATAATGTTATGAATAAACGTTTTGAGACTAATAAGTCTTAGAAGTTTGAACATTGTGATGAAAATAATGGTAAATGATGTAGATACTTTATGTACTAGTTTTATATGTTTTCATTTTTCCGAAGACACTATTCCATTGTAGTTCTTGAATGGAACATATTTGTTTGTAATTAATATTCCTAAAATAATATTAAGTATTTATATATGTATATATTAAGTATTTATATATGATGATTTCAATTAATGACTTAGAAATCGTAATTCTGAAACATAAAACTATATGGATAAAATCACTCTTGAGTTTTTATAATTTATATTTTCTATCATATAATGTATACTGGATGGAAACTCAAATATAGAAAGGGAATTTGATGTTATATAATCGGTATGTAAAAAAGATATATTTTTTATACACCCTCACGTGACTTGTAAAGGCTAAGGAAGAATATAACTACTATGTAATCAAAGTGTATCATTAATTACTGATGAATTATAACAATTTAGTAATAGGAAAATGTTTTGGAAAAAATAATCAACAAATTTACCCTTGATTTGGAAAAGAAAAAACAGACACAATAGATATCCAAACTACATAACTTAAAATGAAAGTAAATATAGTGAAATAAATCGAAACAATGCTATAATATTTAATAAAAATAGTATAACATTTAGAAACTTTTGGGGGACTATCATTATGTATTTTTATTAGTTATGGTGGAAAATAATACTTTCAAATTTTGGTGTCTTAGTGTGGTTATAAAGTTGATAAATCTAAAAACAAAACCATTAAGAACATCCCTTGTTTTTGGGAAATGTATTTATTCAACAAAAAATATTTATAGGATTTATGATAATAATAATAATAAAAATGGCCATATGAATACATTAGAGTAGTATATTTATTAGCACACAACGTGCTTAGTGAAATGGTAACCCATAATCTAGTTAAATCCATTGTTATTAAATATATTTATACTATTTATATTTAATTGAAATATAATTTATATAAATATGGATTGTAAAAAATTATAAGTAATTAACCACATCATTATGGGTTTATAAAATCATGTCTATGAATTTAACTACAAAAATGTATCCCAAAAAACTATGATTTTATCTAAAATATGAAAAACATTAAAATTTTGATAAACTGATTCTAATGTGAAAATAATATTTTTTTGTTCCACAATTGGATTTTATTGATATTTTTACACATTTTAATGAAATTAGTCAACAATTATCAATATTTTAAAATAAAAGTAAGGTTGTAATATGGGTTAGATGTGCTAAAATTTAGATAATACCTGCTGAAAAAAAGTTAACATTATATAACATGATAAATCATTTTCCAAAAATGAAATATGTCAGATTTTATATATTATAAAATATATATATACTTATATATAAAATATTATGAATAATGTTGTTATATACCATCTCATGACACTCTTGTACTGAATATAAGAAAATCCATAAGAGAACATGAAGCAATTTAGGAAAAATGTCAAGTCTAAACTGGGAATGAAAAATTTATTAATGATGAGTCAACCAATACCATTAATTTTAATAAGAACATTGAGAAGGATAGAACAATATAAAAATGAAAATATTGTTATTATGTTAAGAGATTCTACATCATATAAAAATGAGACTTGGAATCAGAAATTAGAGTTAAAGGGAGAAATATTGAATTTCAAATGAAAAATTAAATACAAGAGGTAGATTATAGTATTGACATAGTGGATAACACTCTTATTGAATAGAATGATTGGACATCCAGTAAGGTAAAAAAATTCCTTCCAGTATAGTGTGTCTAAGGTGTATTTAGAAAGGACATGTGGCTACAAAATGTATGAATATTCCCGTTGAATATATGATGATCTACGGGAAAATTGGATAATCTTGATAAAAATTTGAGTCTATAAATTACACAAACATAATTATAAGGTTGGGCATGCCTGAAAAGGGTTATTAACAATATGGTCAGCCAATTTAGAAGAGTAATGGAAAATAGAAAGCTAATAGAAACGAAATTGCATTATTGTCCATAGTGAACAAGGCCATTCTATCCAAGAATATTATTGTTAATTTAATAGAATTCAAGATTACCAGTGGTGAAAATATTTGTGATATAATGGTATGGAAAGTAATGAAGATATCTAAACACTTTAGAGTGTATCCCTTGAGGGGTAGCTATCAAATTGATTGAAATAATAATAATTTATTTATTATTATTAACTATGAATTTCCGTACAACCCCTTAAAAATAAATTTTGAGGAGATATTCTCACTCTCCCATTTATTTATTAATTTATATTAAATATATTTGTTAAGTGAGAGTGACAAAATAAATTAAACATGGATGAAAAATGATTTTTAAATGATTTGGTATTATTTTTTTATTAATTTTACTTCCTTTAAAAAAATATATTGATAATATATTTATACAACCCAATAATTTAATTTTAGGGTTGGTATCATATTCTAAAATATTGTGAAAAATAATTTTTCCTATGTTTTTCACAATATTTTCTACATCAGGATATCCTAAGTAGATAAGGAGTCGATTAGTTTATGGTATATGAGTAAGATATATGTGGTTACACCACTCTCTCACGTGTAAAATGATGTCTCTATAAATAATTTTAAGAGAGAAAAGAGGATAAAAAGTGGGAAATATGGTTTTTCTAAACATATAAGATTAAATAGGGAGATGAAAATTCATATAGAGTATGTTACAATACACTAATGATATATAATAAGGGCGAGAAGATCCTATATTGAGAATTTTAATTATGAAGAAAAAATTGGAAAATATTGAAATTTAATTTTGAATAAATTTTGTCATTGACAATAAATATAAATGTGTATTTTTAATTAGCGAATTTTTTTTCTAGATTAAATTGTATTTTTCGTTAATAAGATTGAAACTAAATGTGTGTTAGAGATGGGTTAAGGTGTTATTATCCAACCAGTGTACAAAGTGAATTCTACCCATGAATAATGGGTAAAAAATAATGTAACAATTGCCATATTAAATACATAGAAATTGATATTACACCATATGATAATAGATATGGTTTGTATGGATATCTAACATGTTATGAAGGTCGGATTATAGTCTAAAATTTTTACAACTGATGTGATAATATTTGGAGTACGATTACATATAATTGTTACTCAGTAGTATTTATAGTTGTATTTTGTATATGTTTAACATGTTTATTTTTCGAAGAATGTTGGATAATGTTAGAGAAAAACCATTTTTGGTTATTTAACATTTTGGATATTGAAAAATTGATATAATACACTTGGATGATTCCTGGAATTTTTATGAGTAGTTCTAATTTAATTTATTCTCATCTTGAATATGGAATTTGTAACAAGAACAATTATTTTTTCATGGAATATATGTATGAGCAATCCAATTTAATGTATATGTTTCCAGAATCAATGTTTAGATAATCCAAATGGAATGAAATATTTTTTTTATTAGTCACACAATCTAAGTAATCACTCTACCACATATGTGTGATTTGGAGGTCCAATATAATGAATTTTCTTATATGATAATCTATATAAGAGTCACTAAGAATAATGTGTGAGTTTATAAAGATTTGTATTAGCAATAGTTGTATATTTTATCCTCATTAGATTGAAATATTTCTATGAATCAATAACATTATGAGGTATATAGTGTAATTTTAGAGTCATTAGACTGAATATATACATATTAGCAAAAAACGATCACATTGCTCGCATGATTCAAAGATATGTGGAAGATATAGGGTGCGTTGCGTCTAACAATTTTGAATATTATGGGTGTGGCCAGATATAGTTTGAGCCCACACAGGGGTGGGAAAAGGCGTCTTGAGCCTACATGGGTGCAATATTACCTCTAGTCTTGATTTAAAAAATATATATTAATTTTACAATTTATGTTTCATTAACAATTTAGTTTTTTAATCATGAATAAACCACGATTTATTATTTCTCACCTTAATAGTTATAGTAATTCACCAATAATTATCATGTGAATTTTCTATAATTCGATGTATTTATTAATGGGACATCATATTATTTATATAGTAATTATTAACCATATTCACATGGTGTGTCATACCACCCATTGAAAAATGGAACCCATATCCCCAAAAATGACTGAATTATGCAAGTGTTATTATAATCATAATACTTTTTTGGATTAAATTACTAATTTCATTATTTCATTTAGTTTTTTATTAAATAGGCAAAATGACCTCATCCAACCCCTAAAGGCCTCCTGTGAAACCTATCATTACCTGGAGAGTCATCAATAATTCATTGGATTATCCATTCGCATCACCACACAACCAACATAATTCTTCATCACCACTAATTGATCACTCAATCACTTTTCAGGACAACATTTCAACACCACACCAGTGTCACCACATTCCACCTCTAACTCATTGAAAAATGTTTCATTGCATCCCTTAAAACCCAATATATTATCAATCCATGGTTTTCCCCATAAATGAAATTATTAATGAGTAAAAATAAAATATTTAAATGAAAATAAATATTATATATTTTAAAATGATTTAAATCCCACAGGATTATGCAGTGTCATGTTGGAATCAAATATTTTTTTCGGTTATATTTGGCTTTTTGAACACACACATGTAGGCTCAAAACCATCTAGGTTTGGGCCACCCCTCCCCATCCAACATGTTTCACATTAATAGTATTTCGAACTATATATGGGTTATCTTTACTTGGGTATGAATTATTGGATTCTGTGTATGAGTTTTCTAGAAACTCTATATGAATCATGCCTTGGAAAAAAATTTGGATGTTAAATATTGAAATTACAGTTTAAAAATTTAAATTCTGAATAATAAATGTATAATAGTGATATAAAAGACATTATGAAATGTTCAAAACTATATAGACAGAAAAGAGGGTGTTTTATTCAATATAGGGAGTTATGAGAAGCTATTATTAAATTCTAAAGAATAATTTAAAATAATGATGGATTTTGAGAGGTTGTTTCATGTATAAAAATTATATTTGTAGATGTATTTATTCAAATGAAAAAAATTATCTCATGAAGAAACATTTTAACATTCATGATAAAATATCCATGATTCTTGGATATCCATGTTTCAGGAATGATTTATGGAATATTTTATGACATTAATGAGGAAGACAAAACTATTCCAATATACAAGGAATTTTAAATAAAATAATTTAAAATTCAATATTGGTGATATAAATGGGAATTATATTATTTGATGTGTCCACTGAACTAACTTATTATAAACATCAAAATTTGATTTATTATCCAAGAATATTTGATTGAGAATAAAATATATTATTTATGTGACAATGAATTTTGTAAAGATCAATAGATATGAAGATTTTAAATCCTAGACTATGGATATTCTGTGTTAATAATATTTGAAAATTTAATGTCAATATTTATTTTCTATGATTTAGTGTAATTAAATTTCACAAAGTGATATGTGATTTAATTGGGTATTGAGTTTAGATTTTTTTTATATTTGAGATAAATTTTAAATACATAAATTTGATGTATATAAAAGCTTTTATGAAGATCTCATTGTTATAATTAATCGATCTAAGACACTAGAAATTATTATTTTTTTATACATGTATAAAATAATTTTTATATACATTTATTTTTTATGTATTATTTGGATATGAAATTTATATATATATTATTAAATTGATATGTTGTGATAAGATTATAAAATTATATCAATAAATAAAAGCTTATTATTTTATTTAATTTGGGACAACCATTTAAGGTAAAATGAATAGATGAGAAAATGGGAGAAGCCCAAATATAAATGAATACTAAAACTGATATAAAATCATAATTTATTTTTAAAATAAATTTTATATATTATAAAATACATAAAATTTTTTCTTTTTACGAATGATTAAAATTTACAAATTTAATGAACTGTGGTGATATAATTTTTGAACGTTTGATAACTCGAAGACCACCCTAGGAAGATGAATATGTTAATACTGAACTAAATTTGAAATTCCTTTTAGTATCAAATGATAATAGGAAGAACCCAATGTGACTAATGTGAATATCATTTAGTGAGTTTATTCTGAATAAAATGGTGATATACATTGATACCTAGTACTATAAGAGATGTGACAAAGTGATAAAGAGAAGATAAGAAGAAAGCAACAATAATAATTTTTTTTGATCCAGGTGTTGCCCTTTAATATATGGAGAGGATTATAAATTTGAAAAAATCACAAGAGATCTTATTAGTTGATAGATTCTAGTATACCAATTATAAATGGATATTTTATGTTATATAATCACACATAGATTGGGTTTTATGATCTTATTGTTGGAAAACATCAAGTAGTCAAAGACACAAATTTGTGAAAAAGCAAATTATATTATTGGATGTAGTGGAATCCCTAGATAAATTGGGGATCTATGAAATTAGGTTAGAATTCATTGATGAAAATTAGAAACAAGTATAAACAACCTTCTAGATGAACAATACATTAATATGTGATTGATGGTGAATTGTCACCTATGAAATGTAATGAATCGGGATTAGGATGAAAACATGCAAGAACCCATTGTACATTGATTATGAGATTTATATTAATGATTATTCAATATGGTGGAATCCCGATCATGGTATGAAGTTGGTTTCCCACATTGGGCTTGTAACGCCCTGACCCCAGTTACCCAGAGTCGGTGCCTTAATTACATAACATTGGCATGATCACAAGAAAGATCAAATCTCGAAAGACCGATTGGTTTAGTAGCCTTGGAAACACTAGATATATTCATAAGTTTTACATTACATCATAAAATGAAAAACTACTACAACAACATATTGTCTCCACAGTCCACACTATAATCCCCTCATAATATCCCTGCAGGTCATTCATAACTTACTTCTTCACTTCCTAGGAAAAATAAAACATAGAAAAGGGGTGAGCTCAAATGCCCAGTAAGGATAACAATATAGCGGAAACTTTCATAAATAAGAATAAACATTTAAGGCAATGTATAACAAAAACAAAACCCTTTTAAATATGAACTTTCAACATGGTATGGCATAAATAAAATGAAATAATGCCATTTACTTATTCACATGGATATTCTACTAATAGAATAATCACATGCAAAAATCAATAACCACTTTCATAATGTTGGAATGCATAATGCCAGACTATCATAACCACATAGTCAAGGCCTCGTGCCAAGACTACAAATAAGATTTTGTCAAGGCCTTGTGCCAAGACACTAGTTTGTCTCATGAGACCTACCGATGCATCGAGGAGCTATAGCGGGCTCCACCCGTCACTTATTATGTCCAATGCATTCCCATATGAAAAGGTTTAAACATAACATAAACATTCGTATTAAAACTAGCATACGAAATGTCAATAATTTCACCATAAACTATGAATGGTATAAAAATAGCACATCCATAGTCAAACATATCACAAAACCTTCAATACAATATAGAAGTTTTGTATCATAATAAATCAACTTCAAATAATCCTAAAATCCATCAAAGGATGTTGACGTAGATGAAATCAAAATTCTTTTTAAAGAAATATCTCTTTTTATTTTGAAATCATTTAAGATCCATATAAAATAAAACATTTTCTTTGAAAATATTCTTATAAGCTTGTAAGGAAAGCTTTTAAGATTTTATAATGGCGTAAAATAACTGCACCCGCCGTATAAGTTAAAAAACCATTCTTACCTCAATTCTGTCGAAAAGGTTAAAAAGGACCTTGTTTTGAAAACGACGGAAAGATTCCTTTATAAACCTCTTATAAAAAGTCAAACAAGGGTATAAATGACTTTAACCCATATTCTTGTAAATAGTAAAAATGTTTTGAAATACATTTTTAAGAAACATGGATGTGGATGATAAAGATATCCCAGTAGATTATTACGTATAAACAACCTCGGATAATGAAGAGATTGTGAAATAACCCTTACCTTGTACTTTTCCTTGGTTGGGGTAGGTTAACCTCCTGTATAATGGTGACATAATTGTTATTAAATTATAAAAGAATCATATATATTAATATGATATCATATATGATCTTTTAACATTGATTTGTTAATAATATCTTAGAATTATCGTCGTTTCGGGTGTTAACTTACTTGTTTTATTTTATATGTTTTGTTACGTAAGACATGTTTGAAAAGGATAGGTTGTATATTATTCATATCCAGAATGATATCAAGTCCTTAAACATCATTTTTAAATCATCAAATGATAATTATACTTGAATGGATACGATGGAGAATGAATCTCATCGCGTTCGTGGAGACGGTAGTCCGTACGTACGTACGAGAGACAATATCATTCTTTTGATATTATAATAATATATAAATGGATGGTATATCATATATACAGAATCATTAACATGTTATATTTATTATTTACATGAGTAACACATCATTATTATACCCATCCAAATAATAATATATTGAATAACAATTACACCACGACGTGGAGACGGTAAGCCGTACGTACGCACGTATGGTGACATGTTATTCAAAGGGTGGATAGAATACTGAATATGGTGGTACCATATTTATAATAACATCACATTATATGTAAGATACTGGAGTTATTATTTTATAATGGTAAGAACAAAGAAAGAGGAAGTGGAAGAAGAAAGGAACTTGGAAAAGGGTGGGGAAATCATTACCTCTTCTTCGGGTTCTTCCTTTTGATTTGATCAAAAGGGATCCTTAGGTTGGCTTTCTGATCCAACTAAGGTCTCTAGGAAGTAGTGAGGGATGTTGGGAGAGTATTTGGGCAGAGTTTGGCCGAACCAAAAGGCTTTGAAGTTGTGAAGAAATGAGAAGGAGGAGTGCCCTTGTATAAGAGGGGTGATGGGCACCTTTGGAAAAGCTAGAAATATTAATTTATAATAAATTCATATTCGGTTTCTAATGGCTCCAAAGTTGATTATTCAAAGGTTAAGGTGGGGATGGGTCGAAAAAAACTCAACCAATAGAATTTAGACAGGTTTGGGTACTTATATTAACCTTATCTTTAAGTATTAACTCTAAGTTAATTAGTTTCACTTTTACAATGTCTCTTTGTATTTTTATATAATATGGTTAATAAACTTACTATATACATCCAAGAGACCCCCAAGTGGTCCATTAATGATGAAACTATCATGATATAAGTCTCTGGGACGAACCTTAGATTTTTAGGAATTTAATATCAATTAATAATATAATATTTCTTTTAAGAACTCTTTTATGTCAATTTTGACACTATTCAATAGTTGATTTTTGTGAAACTCATAACAGATTGATTACTTCGAAAAAACTCAATTAAATCAATCCTAATATATCATATTATCCTATAAAATTAGTTTAATTCATTAAAAGTTTCATATTATATTTATTTGGGTATTTATAATATCAATTATTTTAATTTTTCACTATTATAGTAATTACTACATCATCATTGTGTCATAAATAATATAGATTATTTAATGTCTAAAAATTATAAATAAAATATCATTATGTAGGAAATCGTTTTATCTTTCTAATGAATATTTATAATCTAAAATCCAACATATATAACCCTATGTAAAAATTTGTTTACTAAAAGATATATGCTTGTGTCATTTTTGTATTCATTTTAACTTAATTAAAATAAAGTGTCATTATCACTTACAAGTTGATCCATGGGGTCCCAAAATCGACCCAAAGATGCCCATGGTCGACCATGTATCAACCAATAGGGTTAATAAAATATTTACCGCAGTAATTATTCAAAATGTCTAAAAATAAAAGTCACCTATTTACACAATTTGAACATCCTGATTCCAAATATGGAATCCATTTTTCTAAATTCAAAACACAGAAGTGGCAGAAATTAATTTAAAATTAATTCCCGCTGTCAAAACAAAAAGCGTGTTTTTAAGAGATAATAACTATCAAAAGATTGACACTTGTTTATGTTCGGTTTAATTGTAAAATTATGTCAAATGACCAAAATTATATTAAATGGTAAAAATATATTCTAAATATACTTTAAAACCACTCAAATTCACAATTTATCACTATTAATTATTTTGATTAAAAAAGTTGTTTTTAATTAAAATTTAGTAATTTTCACTATTCATCAAAATATGAAACTTATCCGAAAAGTACCAAAATTTCACCTTAGGCTAAATTTGATATTCCGAATCCAAAAATGAAGTCCATTTTAAAATATAAAATATATATAACTTCAAAAAGTAGGTATTACTATTCATAACAGCTAGTTTGATTGGTTACGGTGTGTTAGAACTCGAAGTTGTGTACAACACACGCTACTGTTTTATTCAGAGGAAAGCATACCGTGGAAGCTTGGGATGTTTCATTTTAAATTTTTGATGTCCCCATTTAGTCAAAAAGTTTAAAATATTGTATTTAAAAAGGTTTCACTATTAGAAGTTGATAAAAGTGAAATACTGAAAATGAATCTGTTCTTGCAATATGACTGAGAATCTCATAATAGGGATTCTAAAATTATAAGGATTATATAAAGTTCAAAATGTAGTTAATACTATTCATGACCTCTTTTAATGGTGTGATTGAACTCGGTGTTGCGTGTAGTGAAAGTTATTGAATTATTTTTAAGAAATAACACAATCTGAAATCCTGGGGTGTTACATTCTCCCCTCCTTCAATAAATTGCGTCTTCGCAATTTGAAATTGTTCTTTGAAAATAAAAGGTTGAAAGTAGAAAATATATTTGTGGGAAAACCCACATCGGAAATTGGGTTACTAAAATTTAGTCTTAATATGAGGAAAAGATAAATGAAAGGGTCACCACCAAATTATGATCTTGATTAGGAGAACATTGGTGGCAATTAGAGACATATAATCGGAGGAAAAACGTAAATATTTATAGGTAGTGATTGAGGTCATCAATCAAAAACAAGTGTATAATTGAGGTCCTTAAACTCATCAATCTATGATGATTTGAAGTACCATCGGTTCAACAAAATATAGGGTATTGGGATAACACATTTTTGACGTTTCAAAATATCTTAGTTGAAATCCCACATCGAAAAATGAATTAACGAGGCCTCTATTTAAAATAAAGAGTCGAAAGTATGAAGATTACCAAAAATAACACATACTAGGGTTCCATGTAAGAAAATATGGATATGGAAGAAAAATATAACCATCAATTATCTGATGGAGAGTGGTAGAGAACATTGCTATGAAAAGGCCAACAATCCAAAAGCCATAAATTAGTGATGATTTAAGGTACCATCTAGGAAAACATTTTTGTTCTAAGTTGCTTTTCTTAATATTGAGGAATTTATTTATGAGATTGGCTAAGATCATAAGGAGATATACTTACTTTATAATTAGAGTTTTATCCATTAATAAATTTCTACCACAAACTCATCTTTCACTCTAAAAGATAATAGAATGTAAAAAAAATTCTATTTACACTATTCGTATAGGGTTCCAAAATAAACGAATTTATAATTCATCTACAAGATCTTTTAATAAAAACTACATTATTTAATCTAGGACATCTCGCGGGCCAGTGGTAGGTGATACACCCTTGTCGCCCTTCGGATGCGGGTTCAAGTCTCGCAGCCTTGCCGGACGCGACGGGTTGCCGCCCGACCTCCGGGTTGTCCTTTTATGGCAATCCAAAATAATCCAAACTAGAACTATCCAAAATACTTCTATCCAAACTCACAGTCCAACATTTATAAGTAAGGTAAACATAATGTAGAACCTTTTTTACCCCGTAATAGCATATGAATACCTTCATCATGTATTCTTTTAATACACCGAAACATCCTGAATTACCATATTCCTTATTGATTACATTCATGCTCCCTTATTCCATATAGAAAGCTGGATATACTTCATTAATCCAAAAATGATTTAAACCCCAACAATGATGGAATATACAAATCATTAATCAGTTCCAGGGTAGTCAAGAATATCCAATATAATTTATCCAAAATAATCACATATTATTCCAAAATCACTACCTCAGTATCAGAACTATATTCTCTCAACCATATATTTTCCAAAAATTTATCCTTCTATTGAGTCACTTTTCTTTGTTCCACACAATCTCAAGTCCTTAATGAAATAGTACTGCAGTACAATCCTTATATACTCCATAATTATTATAACAAGTACATTGTTGATACAACACTCAATTGACATAATAAACATAAGAACTCTAATCATTCCTATTCATCTGTGGTAGTATCATAACTTGATTATTATCCAATAACATCATTTGCGGCATAGTCTGATGACTGGGACATAGGTTCGCATAGTGTTCAAACTCCTTGCAAATGAAGCATTGTACATTTAAAACCATTTTCTTACCCTTGCAGTCATGTACTTTGTGCCCTTTTCCTCCACACTTATAACAAACTCCCATTCCTTTCAGGCAAGTTCCAGGGTGTTTCTTTCCACAGTTACCACATATGGTAAAATTCTTCTTTTCCCTCTTCCCTTTATCCATCTTTCTCTCTTCCATCCTTTTCTTCTCTTGCTTCCCTTCAAAGACATAGGACTCAGTAAACTCTTTACTTATCTTATCAACACATGATATTATTTCTTCATATGATGATAATACATGGGAGACTATTTCTCTTATAAATTCTAGCTTAAGACCATGAAAGATATGATCCTTCCTTCTCTTTGGATCATGTGCATTTGTGGAGTTCTCATTCCTTCTACTGGGCGCCATTTCTAAACAATGGCATAAACTAGATCAGTTTATGAATCAAAATACATAATCCCATACTTATAAAACACCTAACATAAATTTAACTATTTATGGATATAATCCATAATCATAAGAATGTTTTCTTTGAGGAAGTATATACTCATAATCCCTTCAAAATGATTTGTAAAGAAAATGAGAGTTATCCTAAGCATATCCCTCGGGAGTGTCGTAACCAAGAGTGCAGCAAGGCCCGTTGTCGTGCACCAGTTCCCGTTCGAGTCTAGCTCAAAGTGGTGTTTTCGGGTTTTACCCCTAGGTACATCTGTGCCAGAGCCGCCTCTACCTGCTCGTATCCAGACAGGGATGTATTGCTCGGAAAACTCACAAAATCTCCACAATACTAAAATTCTAGAAAGTTCTTCTATACTAATCCTCAAAGTTCATCTTATGTCTACGTGCTCTAATCAGAGTTTATCTAAATCTAGTTTCCAAGGTTTGTACTAAACTTCCTCTGATACCAACTGTAACGCCCTGACCCCAGTTACCCAGAGTCGGTGCCTTAATTACATAACATTGGCATGATCACAAGAAAGATCAAATCTCGAAAGACCGATTGGTTTAGTAGCCTTGGAAACACTAGATATATTCATAAGTTTTACATTACATCATAAAATGAAAAAATACTACAACAACATATTGTCTCCACAGTCCACACTATAATCCTTTCATAATATCCCTGCAGGTCATTCATAACTTACTTCTTCACTTCCTAGGACAAATAAAACATAGAAAAAGGGGTGAGCTCAAATGCCCAGTAAGGATAACAATATAGTGGAAACTTTCATAAATAAGAATAAACATTTAAGGCAATGTATAACTAAAACAAAAGCCTTTTAAATATGAACTTTCAACATGGTATGGCATAAATAAAATGAAATAATTCCATTTACTTATTCACATGGATATTCTACTAATCGAATAATCACATGCAAAAATCAATAACCACTTTCATAATGTTGGAATGCATAATGCCAGACTATCATAACCACATAGTCAAGGCCTCGTGCCAAGACTACAAATAAGATTTTGTCAAGGCCTTGTGCCAAGACACTAGTTTGTCTCATGAGACCTACCGATGCATCGAGGAGCTATAGCGGGCTCCACCCGTCACTTATTAAGTCCAATGCATTCCCATATGAAAAGGTTTAAACATATCATAAACATTCGTATTAAAACTAGCATACGAAATGTCAATAATTTCACCATAAACTATGAATGGTATGAAAATAGCACATCCATAGTCAAACATATCACAAAACCTTCAATACAATATAGAAGTTTTGTATCATAATAAATCAACTTCAAATAATCTTAAAATCCATGAAAGGATGTTGACGTAGATGAAATCAAAATTCTTTTTAAAGAAATATCTCCTTTTATTTTGAAATCATATAAGATCCATATAAAATAAAACATTTTCTTTGAAAATATTCTTATAAGCTTGTAAGGAAATCTTTGAAGATTTTATAACGGCGTAAAATAACCGCACCCGCCGTATAAGTTAAAAAAACATTCTTACCTCAATTCTGTCGAAAAGGTTAAAAAGGACCTTGTTTTGAAAACGACGGAAAGATTCCTTTATAAACCTCTTATAAAAATTCAAACAAGGGTATAAATGACTTTAACCCATATTCTTGTAAATAGTAAAAATGTTTTGAAATAAATTTTTAAGAAACATGGATGTGGATGATAAAGATATCCCAGTAGATTATTACGTATAAACAACCTCGGATAATGAAGAGATTGTGAAATAACCCTTACCTTGTACTTTTCCTTGGTTGGGGTAGGTTAACCTCCTGTATAATGGTGACATAATTGTTATTAAATTATACATGAATCATATATATTAATATGATATCATATATGATCTTTTAACATTGATTTGTTAATAATATCTTAGAAATATCGTCGTTTCGGGTGTTAACTTACTTGTTTTATTTTATATGTTTTGTTACGTAAGACATGTTTGTAAAGGATAGGTTGTATAGTATTCATATCCAGAATGATATCAAGTCCTTAAACATCATTTTTAAATCATCAAATGATAATTATACTTGAATGGATACGATGGAGAATGAATCTCATCGCGTTCGTGGAGACTGTAGTCCGTACGTACGCACGAGTGACAATATCATTCTTTTGATATTATAATAATATATAAATGGATGGTATATCATATATACAGAATCATTAACATGTTATATTTATTATTTACATGAGTTACACATCATTATTATACCCATCCAAATAATAATATATTGAATAACAATTACACCACGACGTGGAGACGGTAAGCCGTACGTACGCACGTATGGTGACATGTTATTCAAAGGGTGGATAGAATACTGAATATGGTTGTACCATATTTATAATAACATCACATTATATGTAAGATACTGGAGTTGTTATTTTAGAATGGTAAGAACAAAGAAAGAGGAAGTGGAAGAAGAAAGGAACTTGGAAAAGGGTGGGGAAATCATTTCCTCTTCTTCGGGTTCTTCCTTTTGATTTGATCAAAAGGGATCCTTAGGCTGGCTTTCTGGTCAATCTAAGGCCTCTAGGTTGTAGTGAAGGATGTTGGGAGAGTATTTGGGCAGAGTTTGGCCGAACCAAAAGGCTTTGAAGGTGTGAAGAAATGATAAGGAGGAGTGCCCTTTTATAAGAGGGGTGAGGGGCACCTTTGGAAAAGCTAGAAATATTAATTTATAATAAATTCATATTCGGTTTCTAATGGCTCCAAAGTTGATTATTCAAAAGTTAAGGTGGGGATGGGTCGAAAAAAACTCAACCAATAGAATTTAGACAGGTTTGGGTACTTATATTAACCTTATCTTTAAGTATTAACTCTAAGTTAATTAGTTTCACTTTTACAATGTCTCTTTGTATTTTTATATAATATGGTTAATAAACTTACTATATACATCCAAGCGACCCCCAATTGGTCTATTAATGATGGAACTGTCATGATATAAGTCTCTTGGCCGAACCTTAGATTTTTAGGAATTTAATATCAATTAATAATATAATATTTGTTTTAAGAACTCTTTTATGTCAATTTTGACACTATTCAATAGTTGATTTTTGTGAAACTCATAACAGATTTATTACTTCGAAAAAACTCAATTAAATCAATACTAATATATCATATTATCCGATAAAATTAGTTTAATTCATTAAAAGTTTCATATTATATTTATTTGGGTGTTTATAATATCAATTATTGTAATTTTTCACTATTATAGTAATTACTACATCATCATTGTGTCATAAATAAAATAGATTATTTAATGTATAAAAATTATAAATAAAATATCATTATGTAGGAAATCGTTTTATCTTTCTAATGAATGTTTATAATCTAAAATCCAACATATATAACCCTATGTAACAATTGTTTTTCTAAAAGATATATGCTTGTGTCATTTTTGTATTCATTTTAACTTAATTAAAATAAAGTGTCATTATCACTTACAAGTTGATCCATGGGGTCCCAAAATCGACCCCAAGATGCCCATGGTCGACCATGTATCACCCAATAGGGTTAAGACACGTTTTAGGGTAATTTAGTATTATTATAATATTATTGTTTAACCCTTATTTGCCGGATTTACCCTTAACCATGGTAAATAAAATATTTACCGCAGTAATTATTCAAAATGTCTAAAAATAAAAGTCACCTATTTACACAATTTGAACATCCTGATTCCAAATATGGAATCCATTTTTATAAATTCAAAACACAGAAGTGGCAGAAATTAATTTAAAATTAATTTCCGCTGTCAAAACAAAAAGCGTGTTTTTAAGAGATAATAACTATCAAAAGATTGACACTTGTTTATGTTCGGTTTAATTGTAAAATTATGTCCAATGTCCAACATTATATTAAATGGTAAAAATATATTCTAAATATAATTTAAAACCACTCAAATTCACAATTTATCACTATTAATTATTTTGATTAAAAAAGTTGTTTTTAATTAAAATTTAGTAATTTTCACTATTCATCAAAATATGAAACTTATCCGAAAAGTACCAACATTTCACCTTAGGCTAAATTTGATATTCCGAATCCAAAAATGAAGTCCATTTTAAAATATAAAATATATATAACTTCAAAAAGTAGGTATTACTATTCATAACAGCTAGTTTGATTGGTTACGGTGTGTTAGAACTCGAAGTTGCGTACAACACACGCTACTGTTTTATTCAGAGGAAAGCGTACCGTGGAAGCTTGGGATGTTTCATTTTAAATTTTTGATGTCCCCATTTAGTCAAAAAGTTTAAAATATTGTATTTAAAAAGGTTTCACTATTAGAAGTTGATAAAAGTGAAATACTGAAAATGAATCTGTTCTTGCAATATGACTAAGAATCTCATAATAGGGATTCTAAAATTATAAGGATTATATAAAGTTCAAAATGTAGTTAATACTATTCATGACCTCTTTTAATGGTGTGATTGAACTCGGTGTTGCGTGTAGTGCAAGTTATTGAATTATTTTTAAGAAATAACACACTCTGAAATCCTGGGGTGTTACAGGGCTCGAACCTTGTAAAAACACATATGATATTCTTTACTAATTTACATGAATTTTACGAGGTGTATGTGATTAGGAAAATAAAAACAATCCTAACTATATTCAAATAGGTGACATATTTTTTAAACATAATCAGTTAAAATATGAAATTTATATTAGAATTTCGTAAAGGATTTAGAATCATCTATTCAAACTCTAGGTGTCTACACAAATTATGGAACACTGATTTTCTTGAGCAATCATTCATTTACAGTTGTGATTGAACCTTATATACACATATCAAAGACATTAATTGCAATCATATATCCATTTATATTTTACAAACACTATTTTTCATGTATTATGGATGGGTAATTTAATACGCCTTCAAATAATATTCCATCCCAAAGGCGTTTTTTGATTTTTTTACTATTATTCTATAAAATATTATCAGTATTCATAAAAAATTATGTTCAATAATTTCTATGTACTCCTTCGAAAAGTTAAATTTCTTATCAAAACTTCTACGAAATTCTATTAGAATAGAAAACCAATTTTTCAGTTGAACTTCAAATTTTTTGGAAAATTTCCTAATGTTTCTTCTATAAAATGGATGTATAACAATAAAATACTACCTTAAAATAAAATAACTTTTGAAATAACATTTATAGAATCAATAATTCATTAAGAAATTACATTATGCACCAAAAAAACAATAGTAACCCATGATGTAAAATCATCTCATGTATGAAACATATTATCAAAACTTATACATTTCCTTTTGTTTACCTTTATAATCATTGATATATAAATCATTTTAAAAATTAAAAAAATTCCTCTTTAAATTTTCCCATTTAATTTCTTCATTTTTTTTAAATATTAATCCTTTTTATATGAATCATAGTACTCCTTTAAGATACCATTGTTTTTTTAATTTTATGAATTTTTGGAATCAATTTTTGATTTAGAATTCTTCCCCTTTATTAAATATGATAGAACTTTAGACCTTTTATACTTAGATTCATAAATATTGGAATTTATTCAATTATATTCTTGATATTTAGAATCCCCAGGCATATTACTAGATACGTTCAACTTTTTTATAACTGAGATTTTATTTTCCACTAACTATTGGCATTGTTTTCTCATAATAAAGCTTGAATTTATTAATTTAATCTTTCTCCACTGATCTATTTTTATGAAAATATTTAATATTTTTTAATATTCAATGAAATTATCAATAAATGTATTATTTATTATGTTATTAACCAAATTATACATTCAAACTATCAAATTCTTTGATTATGTACTAAAATTTTTCTCTTTGATCTTTCAAGACCACCTATTATAATTTATTTACATTTTACACCATCAAATTATCATTTTATAATTTAAAAATAATTATGAAGAAATACTTAATTTATTTTTAAATTATGAATAAATGTTTATTTTCATATTATTATTAATAAAAAGAGAAGTTACCATCCTGTACTATAGAAATAAAGAATATCTTACCATGATCACTATAAAATGAATTATCTCCAATATCATTTACTAATGAAAATTAAAAAAATGTTATCAATTCCCTTATTGGGGATTTAGAATTTTTATATTTTAGATTTTTAATTATTTAGATCATATTATATAACTCAACCCCATAATCAGTTT
The DNA here is from genome assembly GCA_963277665.1 of Viscum album. Taxonomy (NCBI): domain Eukaryota; kingdom Viridiplantae; phylum Streptophyta; class Magnoliopsida; order Santalales; family Viscaceae; genus Viscum; species Viscum album. Next base: position 1,250,029,980 of record OY728157.1, on the reverse strand, counting down.
TAAATTATATTTTCATTGTTAAATTTATTAAATAATGTTAAATCTGTCAAATATTTACTATACATTAAATCTATGTAACCAATATATATATATTTATTATTTAGATCACATTTTGTTATAATTTTCATGATCATATAGAACACCACACCAAATTATCTATCTGAATATGAATTTCCATGTACTCATTTGACATCTTTGGATGTATTCTTATTATTTATTGATTTATAAGATATTTTCATCTAAAAAATTATTAACTTTATGTAATAAGAAACATTTCTCATATAATACATAATTAATACCCAATATTTTTCATCTAATAGATATTAATTAAGACCATAATTATAAAGTGACTAAATTTTTACATCAAACATATTTGTAAAGATATTATGATTCTTATTGAAAATCATTGAATCTTCTATAGTTGGTCTAAATAATAAAAAAAATACCAAAATATCATTTATTATATTAAATAAATAATTCATTATTTCTTTACAATGACTAAAAATTTCCATAAATTGGGTGAACAAGATTTTATGTTCTTTTTAACTAAATATATCATTACTTTTCTGAATATTTCATAACTTGTTTTAAATTGTTTTTACATTCACTATCCCCATAACATTTATAAATTCATATTCAAAAAGGGATTCTAAAATATAATTCCTTACATATCAATCTGTCATAATATAATTTCAATAAAATATATTCATCCATTTACCATATATAAACACAGTAAATAAATCATTTATAGTGTCAATAGAATCTATATATAATAAGATATAGTATAACTACATTATTTCTTTATAAAATTACAATACTTCCTATAAAATTTGTGAAAACATTTTTTAATCATTAAACTAAAATAATAAATAATTTATTTATAAAGGTAGTATTTAACCTCATCTATAAATTCGAGTCCAGTTGAAATCAAAAAATATCAAAAAAACATAACCATATTCAAAATAAAAAATATTAATTTCATCCATACCATTGGTTGATAGGTCCCACATGTATTCACTACGAGGGAAATAAATTTGGTAATAAATTAATTTATATTTTTCATTTAATTAACATTTATATCCAACTAATAGTGGAAATAAGTTTCTCCTTCAACAATTATTCTTATTTTTTCTTCTATTAGTCATTTTAATTTCAAATTTTCATTTTAACATATTTTAAATCATTTTAAAAATAATTATTTACATGTTTCACCATTACAAATAAAATCTTACATACATGTAATTCTATAACCTCATTTATATTCATGAGGTACAGTAGTATCACCTAATGGTTACAATGATCAATGTTTATGTAGAGTCACATTTTTCATTATATTATTCTAGAATATATCTGTCGAATTATTCAAAAAAAATTCTAAGATAACATACTATTTTAAGTCTCGATGTGCCCAAATTTAATTATATAAGAATATTAAATATATTTTATATCCCATGAAGGAAAATTATTTAAAAAATGGATATCTATTAAATGGAACCTTGGTTCATAAATATGAGACCATGGATGAGTCTAGAATGTGATTTTTGTACCTTAGAACAACATAATGATGGTCGTTGTATATCTTTTGGATATCGCGACTATTTTTAGTGTGTTAAGTTCATTAACTGAATAATTTATTTAATTTATTTATTAATAAAATATACACTTCACTATCTTTTAATACACAATTATGGACATTTTGATATGATTATCTACCAAACCCTTGGACTATCTATTGGTTTCTTTATCCAATCCCCTAGGATATTTGGACTCAGTAATAATGAACCGCTAGATTTATGTAGACTGCGAGGCTGCGAATTCAACGATTCCTCATATCTATTGGTGAGAATGTTCGTCTTCATCCAATAATCCAAAACGAGTAGTAATCATTAATATGTGGATTCATCCCATACAAATTAAATGATTGATCATTACCATTATTGATTCATTGATATATGTTAACTTCAATCCCTTTTCATTTAAAAATATAAATATGTGATTTATATATTCAATTTTTTCTCATCCTGAATATTCCTCCATCTGTTTTTTGGACAAGAATGCCATGGAAATAAATAGTCATCTTTATTGTGGGAATTTTATCTATTTAATTGTTTTGATTATTATTTATTACACTACTGTGTAATTCATGAATTTTTCTTCGTGGTATTGAGCACAATCATACCAATGGATTAGTGAAAATAACATGAATTATAAACAAAACAAAAAATAAGGGGTGGATATAGAGGCTTTGAGGGTTGCGAGTGATCATTTTATTGGTTGTAATTTAAACAATAATAGTGCAGAATGGGTTTGTAACATGACGGATGTGGGAAGCGACAAACAAAACAAAAATCATTTTAAATCCACCAGATGGAGAGAAATGATGAGTAGAGGAATGATAATTCAATTTTGAAGAGGCTTGGAGTCATGAAATGAAGTGGTGATGCTGGAAAGAGAACAAAATTGTAGAACGAGGTATTTTATGAGATAAACAATGACACATAGTTTTCATTGATGAACACATGACTTGTAGCCCCTAAAATTTTTATAATAGTGTTTCAACAGAAAAATAAATATTAGATATCATCTGGGCCCCCCACATGCCCCATGACACATGTTATGGTGGATCATCTTATATTCCTAGAGTACATGGAAATAAGAACAATGAAGAACATTCCTTGTGTTGAAATATATGGACACAGTCAGGATACAAAAACATAGACTTGGAGCATGAGTAAGACCTATGGTGGATGAGGCATGTCATGTAGTCCAACTGCACACCCTATATGGCTACAATGTTAGTGATTCGTTTACTGGTAGGGTAATTTCCATGATATGGAGTGGGACCACACATCATGTGGGTCCTCTTACATGACATGTACCCCATAATTCATTCATGGAAACATAAAACTCTCATATCTCATTCATTTTGGACACATATTTATTCATGGTAATAGCCTATCTATTGTGTTTTTCATGTATAACACAATGGTGGCCTCCATAGTGTATTTGTTTGATATAATGGGATGTTTTCATGACGTGATTATTCTTAAGGAAACATTCAATGATGGCTTTGATCATGCACGATCAACAGACCCACCTTTTGATACTATCATAATTGGAATTGTCATGTGTCCTCTAGCTATATATATTGAGTGGAACCATCGAGTATGATAGTGCATGGGCCTTCAATCAGTTCTGATATTGGAATCCTGTTACTGGGATAAGGCATGTGTAACTTACTTATCCACTAAGTGTCACCCAAATATGAATTATTTCAATGTGACATCAACTATGGGAATGTAACCAAATTATTATGAAGGGAATGTGTTCTTTATATACATTTCTAGTAGAACCCTATATTATATCATATCACGGGTCCTTATTTATTAGTGATTCCCCCTCCAGTTGGGATATGCATGAGTCCTTAACTAACTATTATATTGGAACCAAGTAAATGATATTGGGAATGAACCATATAATTATTACTTGTCTGGAACCCCCAATATAGTCTGGGCATCGGCTATCAACAATCTGAGTATCACCCTCCTTATTTACATGGGAATGGGATATCTAGTTATCTTCTAGGGTCCCTCAACTATGTGGAATAGTGGTGAGGGGTGGCTTTACTTGAATTTTTTCTTCTAGGAACATACATGAGATGTCGACATAAATGATGGAATTATATAACTGATGGGACTAATTTCTTAAAATGGTATGTGATATTGAGTTACCATACCTATTGTTCTGGATTCTTTAGTTTTATATTACATATAGAGATACATGTCATTGGGTTTCTACTCTCTTTATATGAGTTATGTTATCCACATTATATATCTTCTAATCGTATCTATCAATGGTCCCCCATTTTCATTCAGGGAAACCCACCATGTATATATATACTCACCCATGCATGGGCATTTTCCACACATGATGTGTCTTATACAGACTATGTTCTGGTCGTTGGTGAATATAAAAGGTATTAGGGATACATAGCACATTAGATAGTGAGTGAAGATTTAATCTTAAATATTATGAGGTTGGATCTCTCAAAACATTAACATTCAAATATTTTCACGTAGGGGAATTTATCTAGTTTGGCATGTATCTTACCCCTTTAATTTATGTTTTCACTATCTAAATCTTATAATCCTACGAGTTTTTAATGAATGGTTATAATTATAGATGAATCATATTATTATTCTATTTTTCCTCTTGACTTATGAATTAAAAGGGTCATGTGCATCAGTAAATGTATATTACAAAATTATTCTTATACTAGATATTCATTTTTTTAATTTTCTCCCACCATTGGTCTATAGATGTGGGAATAAGAGGGTAGGATTTTGACCCCCGTTGTGTTGGGTTGTGAAAATTGGATTCAATGGTGTTCATTCTATAAGAAGGCTTTGAAATTAATTTCATTATGAGGATTTGGATAGGATTTAGAGAAATAGTGTCAAATTGTTTCATGTGTGGATTTCAGGCTAGGGTATCCAGTGTCAAAATAGTGGCCATTGTATCCATTCACCAGTATAATGACTTCCTCATTGTCGACTCGTTATATTGAGGCTTTAGTTGTAGTGCTTAATGGAATTTGGATTATATATGATTTAGTATTTGATTTCCCTTTCGTAATTCTGCTTTCAATTATATATATATTGATATAAAATCTAATCTGAATATAGAACATCTTGATAAAATTTTTAGGATTCCTCCATGATGATAGCTAGCAAAATTACGAGTTCTTGATTGTGAAACAAATCCAATGAGTTATGAGTCCATAGCTTGTGGCCCATCCCAATTAACTATTCCTCTAGGTGGATAGGTAGAATCACCCCAATTTTGTAAGAATCACATCATAATAATAGAGATGTATGAGGATGCATTCATGATTAGAAGACTCCATGAGTTCCAGTGCCAGAGGCTGCTTAGGTCCACGGAAATCCAGATCCCCGGTTAGTAGAGGATTAGCTCGAGTCAATCATACATGTTTTTATTCTTATCTATACATTGGAATATTATTCGATTGAACTTGAACATATACATTTCATGGGCTTATATGGGTTTTAGTGTAATCTTATTACCCAAATGCATGATGAGTCGATACCCTCATGGACCAATATATAGAAACTATATTGTCAGGAGTATTACCCCTCCAGCTTGATCTCAGTAAGAATTCACGATCTTATAGAGCTGCAATAGGGATTGATGACTTTGGATGAATATGTTGTGAAGTTCACAACCCTTACATGATACTCTATTTACATGATCAGGGATGGATAAATCTTATCAGTAAATTATGAGTAGGGACTTTGTATAGTTCTAAATTCTAGTGTGGTAACCTTGTGCATTCACTCCTAAGAAAGGGTGTTTGATCAAGAACATGTTATAGATAGATTCCAATCAGAGGAAATCAAGTTTTTTTAGATAAAAGTGGTCATTATAGAGATGAATCATCTATATTATCTATTGGATGACTTTAAATATGATCATGACACAGGGGATCTTCCATAGATTAGGATAAAGAAAATGGTCTGAGAAGTCACATAGTGTTAGGGATTCATGGAGATTAGTGATTCTATAATTATAATGGGTGATGTCACATGGTGTGGTTTTTTCATACACGACATTCTAAGAAGCAAAGGCAGGTAGCTTAGAGACATCCATGTTAGGGGTAGTTTCATGATCACAGATATATGTGTAGATTGTTGGGGACCATAAAGAGGATGAACTAGAAGAGAAATAGGTGGAGCTCTTAGAGGAGGAGTTTTGTGTGGTAGAAAATTTTATGATATCCTTCAACAACCACCACCTGGTATCCAATATCAGTTTTAGAGAGCTAGTTGTTGGGGAAATAAATAGGTGATTTCTATGGTGGCTTCGGACCATGCATCACACGAGAACATCCAATGAAATGTCACTATTTATTATACTCACTCTTAATAACTATTATACATAGGTGTGAGTAATAACATCGTGGATTTTATCATATTCAGAGAGATGGACCTCCCAGTCAAGGATTTAGCACATCATATTTGTCTTAAGTTTCTAATAGGCAAATCATTATCTATATCATTTATCTGCTGGTAGTGCGAGCTATCATTTAATGTAGAGAGGTTGAAATGAAAAAAAAAATCATTAAGGATGAAAAATGTGTCTTATTGGGTATCTAATAGTTTTTTATAAGTTGATCAAGGATAGATTGTCATCATAGATGACTCACATGCCTTGATACTGATTGTATAACAATCTCATTTTTGGGTGACATAGGTATCTTAGATGCATAACTAGGTTTTATGATTATGAGGCTATTGGAAATAATCCATTTGTTGATGAGTGTATCCCTTGATTCAACATGACCTTCACGACTAATTATTCCTTTTGTTGTGGAGGATTTTATTTACGTATTCCATCAATATGTTGTGGGACATCATATGAGGATGGATATAGAGATTTTTCATTATCAGTTTCTCAAGACCACTTAGATATCTATTATTGCATACCAAATGTCTCATACTGTGCTCTAGGATCTACCGTTGAATTAGAGGGAATTTGAGAGAAGAGTTTAATTAGGCACAGTGTTTTCACCTAGGTAGATAGAGTGTTTTTCAAGAAAATAGAATATGAGATCTTATATATTTTTGTCAAATATCATCACCTAATGTAGTCCACTATATCGAAAAAATTCCCCTTTTAAAGGATTTACAACTGGGTTAACTAATTTTGAGTCATGAGATGGATATTTATGATCTATATTAGGTCCTAAAACCACAGATTTATAGTTCACAAGGTTGATTTTCTGAAGCTAGAATTCTAATGTCACTATGGTGACTATGAGTTCCTTGTGAGTCCCTTTTGTAGCAACCCATTACCAAATAACCCAAATATGGTGTCTGATACTAAATAAATTTCCATTAAAACCATAAATCAAGTCTAGAATGACTGAGAAGTTTAGTAGTCTTGGTAATGAAGAATAATAAATTAGTATTGTATTAAAAAAGAAGACACTTATTACAAAATAATTTTATTTCTTTATTCAAAATAAATTATTAAAAAACATTGAGGATAACTCTAATACATCTAGTAAATTAATTCGTATATTTTAAATTATGCTTCTTGGATTCCTGGGATTGAAAAATAAAAATGGTGATATCAACTTCTCAGTAAGGAAAACATTAAGGAGGATAAATAAAGAATCAATGAGAATAGTCATTATAGAAATGTGAACTAATGAACCCACATGCCATGTAATCAATATAGTGAATTGAACTACGTAAGAAATATGGAATGTTAATAGCTATAAGCATGTTCCATTCACAACATTGGATATGTAAATATCAATATGGAAAATTATGAAACTAAAACACATGCAATTTATTTAGTGAAGTAAAAATTAAATATATCTATAGATATGTCGATGAATTATCTCATGGGTGAATAATAACTGAATCCAAAAAATGAAACACATCTGTAGATATGTCGATGTAAAATATCATGGATTAATAATATCAGAATATAAAGGAAGGAAATGTATAATTATTGGATGCCATGTTTCCTAGGTACATGGTTCCTTTACCATCATGAACATTCATTAGAAATTTTACAAAATATATGGTAAAACCCATCTAGGGGTACTAGAAAAATGAATCATCCCTTCAGTCTATTGATACATCGAGTGTCTATCTATAATCGGGCCATGCTCATGTCATACCAGTCCAAAACATTCCTCGACTATCAAATAATTTATTAAAAACTATTCCTTATCAAATATCTATTTTGATTAAGAGATACATACTTATCAATATTTACCAAAATAGAAAAATAACTATCAAATTATACACCATTTGTAAAATTATATACACTTTAAGAAATAGTCAAATCCATGAAAAATGATATGGATAATTTAGAGAAATGAAATATTCTATGATAATACGAGATTTAATATTTCACGAAAAATAAGAACAAAATCAAGGAGATGAATTTGAATACCATCCTTGTCCAAATCAATTATAAATTATTCATAATATGTATACTGATGGTATCAGTACAAAAAATCCCATGTAGATTAAAATATATGGTTGTTATTTTTGATGGAATAAAAGATGAAATTTAAAATTATTCAAGAGTAAAACATTATTTTTTTGAACATTTTGAGTATATTTCATTTTGAAAATCTTTTTTAAATACATTTAAAAAATAATACATTTAAACATAATAATTCTAATTTAAAGAAATTATGGTCGATTAATCTATACATGTCATACAAGTTCAAAATAATTTTCCATTTTTATGGAAATAGTGTAGAAAATGACTCATTTGGAAGGCATAAAATTATTCTTTCTAATATATTGGTAAAGTAAAAAATGTTTAAATTTTTCATTACAAAATAATTTTAAATTCATTTTAAAAAACATTTTATGAAAAGATGGTCTTTAGAAGAAAATAGGTTCTCCAACTAAAGAGAAAATAATGTTGGAATTTCTGTAAAAAATATTTATATAACACTTTGAATACCAATGAGTTTGAAAATTTCACTAATAAATAAAATCAACCATGAATAACTAGAGGATAATGAAATGGTTTATTGAACAGTGGTTATTTAAATTGTGTGAATGAAAATTTCATTGAATGATCATTATGATTAGTGTTGAGTAAAATAATCATTAAACATCACAATGTGTCCCATACCACTTCAGAACATTTTAAATCATATCCTTGTGAAGGAGTAAAATTAAATGAATTTTATAATACTATGAGACTATGTATATTGATTATATATCATGTATGTTGTAGTAAATACACCATGTAAAATAAATTAGGTGCATAACAACAATTAACCCTCACTGGATTGTAAATTGAGATGAAAACAACTTACCAATTGTGTTGATTATATTTCAAGGATTCCAGGAAGGGGTAATATAAATGATAAATCTAAATATCATGTGATTAAGTGAAATTTTTGTATAATATATCAAAATGGTAAATATTTATAGCACAAAAAAGAATGGAGTAGTGAATATGTCAATAATATCATAGATTAAGAAACTGAGGTGAAAATACCATACATATGAATCGAAAGATCCAAATGTGATAACAATATAGTTAGAAAACTATATTCTATGAATTTAATACAGTTCATGATACTATATGTCAATGTGGTAGTAGGTAAACCAAAAATAAAATATTTGGTTCATAATAATTAAGTATGCCTCCTGAAATGATAAAAATACAAAAAAAACCTTACCTTGCATTTCATTTCAGGTGATCATCCTAAAAATTCTTGTATAATACACTAATGTTAATTTTATACATTCTTTAGAAACATTTTTAGGTTTATAATAATATTAATTCAATTATTACCAGGTTTTGTACAACTACTCAAACAATTAAGTTTACATAGGGTTTTTTTGACCAAATTCTATTTATTTGTCAAAACAACTATTGTTGGTCAACTATGGTCATAGAGAACAATTTTTAAAATCTGAAAAATGAGGAACATTAGATATTTATCATATTTATTCATCAATTATACTTTTAAAATCAATCAGTAAATATGGTTATAAAATTTAGAATATGTTACAATCATGGAGATAGTAGTTCGTATGCACGAATGAGTAACATTCCCATTGTTATGTGATCATTGTGGAAAGAAGATAAGTAACACCATATCATTCCAAAAAGATAATTATATAATAATTAAAATATTATTTAATCATACATACTTAAATAAATAATTTTATGTTGTAAAAGGATATACATCATGTCGAGGAGGAAGTAGTACACATAGCCACAAATAACTTTTTCACTTTTTTGTGTGTGAAATTATAATAATGAAAATGTTATATAAATATATATAATATATTATATGTAGAATTTTTTTTAGTCATGAATAAAATATAAATGTTTTGAGTGTCTCACACTATTAATTTAAACTATCCTTTATATGTTCTATTTTTTGTGTGAATAAATCACAATGCTTTGAGGGTCTGGTAGTCCACACTTGCTCAAATGATATTATCATATTAATAAAAAATGGAAAGTAAAATAGTTATGTGTAAAAAATTATTAATGAATTATTGAGACCTAATAAATATCATATATAATACATATAAACATAGTATCCAACATAATGGACACCATTATGGGTGGTAGGGAAAAATAGAACAATAATTGTTCCATGAGGCGGTAGTTCACCATACTCAGAAACATTATGTTTATTAACCTTTATATGTTGGTGTGTATATGTTTATGTTGAAATATCATCATATTTTTTTATTATATAGATTATAATGATTTGTTTACAGAAATACATAACAAATATATTTTTTGGGTCAGATAATGAAAATGAAACAAGATAGATTGAGAAAAGACATTACCTTTTAATCAGGAAACGTAATTTGGATTAATCCAAAGGAATTTATTAAAGGTATTATGATAACAGAGAGGATTATAGGTCTAGGTGAGGGATTGTGGGAACCCATTTGGTCAGATATTTTCAGTAACTAATTGTTTGGAGAAGTGTGAGGAATGGGTAGATGTGGTGACCTTTTATAGGGAAGGAAAAGAAATCATTTAGTATTTTTGCAAAAAATTTAGGTGTACACATGTTATAATCTAAAAAAAGTTACACCAAAGCACCCAACCTCATTAATGGATTGTTAATGGCCTATATATTTCCATAAATTGTGTGTTGGAAAAGAGGCTTGGTCTTTGGGGCACTTAAAACTATGGTTTTAGTCCATTTTAAACTTAATTACACCTTAAGAAGTGTAATTAATTTTAATTACCTTCAATTGTAATTTTTTCCAAAAACAATTTATTTTATAACAAAAAAATAAATATCTTTATTACAATTATATGTGTAGTATTTTAAAAACTAAAATTATAGAAGCGGAAAAATTAGGATTAATCCTAATCACGTAGATAGGAAGATCAATTAGTTCGAGTAGACAAATGTTTTAAAGATTTTAATTCTTTTATATTCAATTTAGAAATTAAATTTATCCCAATGGACTAAATCATATTAATATATGAATATTTTTCCAGTGTGAAATTATAAAAATTATAATATAATTTAACATTAATTATTATTTAAATGAAAAGTCATCTTTTAAATAAAACGCTTTATTTTTTATTATTCATTAAAAATGATGTTTCACACAAAAATGAACATAAATTCATCCTAAGATAATATTGAAATTATAAAATAAGAAATAATGTTTATTTTATCACATTAAATAGATAAGAGTGTCAAAAATAAAATTTAATATGTGTTCTCCATTAAAAGGCTCTAAAATTGACTTTATAAAATATAAGGTTTTAGGCAAAACATTGGGTTTGATCATATCGTATGATTATCAAATTTAATGGATTAAAAGCAGAAAATATTTTTTTGAATATAAAAAACATATATTATATTAATAAAATTATCAAATTATAATTAATTTTATTTTTTATGGTAAAATATCATCGTGAGGATAAAAGTAGTTTTCTATAAAAAGTTTCATTTAATATTCAAATGGGTTCTTATATTAATTTCTATTTTATATTTGACCAATATTTTAGTTGTATAAACCATAATTTAATTGAAATTTATTTAATAATATTCATAATTTCTATTTTATATTTTATAATATTTGAATAATATATCATTTTTTGGTGAAACACAGTCTTGCATACAACAGAAGCCTTCGGGGAAGGTTACTCTTGCGCATCATGGAAGCTTTCAAGAAAGGTAACTGTAGCATGTAACACCTCATAACTCATTGTTTCATGAATGTAATCTATAGTAAATTTTATATATATTATAATGAATTTGGATATTATATTACCTTACATGATTTTCATCATGTTTCATACAAGCTATCGAATACAAGGTTCTTACTTTTGTTTTTGGGCTATCACATTCTCCCGATCTTATCTAAATTGAGTCCTCACATTTTATAATCTATATTGGTAATATGATTTTTTATAATTCGTATATTTAAATCCCATATTATAAATTTAGTTCACAAAACATTCTCTAAATAATAAATAATGGAAATTTCAAAGGTCACATGGGCTGCCATGTAAATGGGTCACAAATTATAATAACATTAGTGGAATTAGAGATATATACACTGTGAAAAAAAATAAAAATTCATAAGGAGTGAATGGATTCATTAATAAAAAACAATTTAATACATAATGGAATGTTGAGAGCCTCAAATCCAGCTGCATTTTTGTTTTAGAAGACCATCAGTTGAATAGAAATTGTGTTATTAGGACCACGTTTTATTTCTAAATAATTTTCCTAAAGTAGGGTAATTTTTTTACTAACCAAGAATATAATAAAATATTATTACTTGGTATGTTAAAAATTAATAAGAAAAATCGTAACATTGGGTTATTCTTCAATAAAATTCATATTCAATCCTCTACTACGAGGAATTAATTACAAATAATGATTTTTTTACGATTGAATCACTAAAATAAATAGTTAAATGATTGTACGAGTAACAATTATAAATATTTTTCCCTAATTATCATTCAAAAAAAATATTATATTAGATTAATCCTTAATCTTAAAATAATTTAACTAGTTAATCATTAAAATTTATTCTATAAATTTTTTAACATAAATTAAGAAAAAACTAACCAAGACATTATGTATGTCAGTAGTTTGAATGAAAACATTTTTCGTACTTTAGTCATGGGTTCAAATCTGACCTCGCCTAAATTTTTTGGTTGTCGCCAATCTTTTGCATTTTCCTTTTATATTATTATATTAACATATCATTGAAAATATATATATATATATAATAGACATCCATAAAATTAGTATAATATCTATATATCCATTTAACTGTGGGTTTCAATACAAATTGATTGCATAAATACCTCATTAATTTTATTTCCAAATAGATACTTTATTGGCCTATGGTATATCTATAATATCAATAATTAGATTTCTAAATCCTGACATGTTATCTGCAGTCTAAATATCCATAGGTTTATCCTATGTTTTTTATTATGTATCTAAATCTTTCATAATGGTTTGTAATGAAAATGTGGATCATCATATGCATATCTCACAAGAGTATCAAACCTGGTGTGGAGTAAGTCCCATTGACGTGTACCATGTTATCCCATGTCAAGACCAAAACACCTTGTTAGATATTTTAGTCGTGGATACATCGCTTCTATAATTATGTCCACTTGTTGTATCCAAATAGGTATATCTTTCTAGGAATACCCACATAATCAATACTCCACCAAAATTCTAGTGTTTTCATATATACTTCTCCAAATACTACCATAGGATTATGTTTTCTAATCTATGTATTTCTAAAACTAGTTACCATTGTTGAAAATAAATTCCCTCTGATTCCAACTACAGTGACCCAACCTCAGATAGCTCATATCCACTGTCTGCTACTAAATACATTGGAATGAATAAAAGGAATGAATCCCTGAAGGACTGATCACTTTAGTATTCATGGTAAATCGGATACATAAATGAGTATGTTATGAAAAATGAATACACTGATTCGATATATACATTCTCTATACATTCTAAATATGTAATTAAACAAATTCAATGATAACACTAATCTGTCTAGTAAATTCATGCATATATTTAATATTACAATTCATAGATTCGTTGGGAAATAAATATAATAAGGGTGAGATAAAATTATCATTAAGGGGAAAATATAGTGGATGAAATAATTAATCAATGAGAATAGACAATATAAATGTTAATAACATAACTCGTATTCCATGAAATCAAAAAAATGAATTGAAGTACCAAATCAATATTGAAAGGCAATAACTTTAAGCACATTCAATTAAAATAACTATATAAGGCATATCAATATGGAATGTGAGGAAACTAAAACTCATGTCATTTATTCAATGAACTGAAAATTAAATGTGTCCAATGATATGTTGGTGTATTATCTCACCGATGAATAATAAATGAATTCTGAAAATAAAGTGCATCCATAGATATGTCGACACCATATCTCATGGATGAATAATATAAGAATATAAATTAAGGAAATTATTTATTATTGGATGCCATGTCTCTTAGTTACATAGAACCATTACCTCTAAGACCTATTACATGATGGTTAAAAAATTTTGGGTAAAAACTCATATAAGTCAGCTAGCCAAATGGCTCATCCCACGAGACTTCTAATGTATTTAGGGGATATATATAATTAGGTCCTACCCATGTTGTACCTATCAAAAAAATTTATCATCTAAAAATTAATTTATTTAAAAATGTATGTTATTAAATATCCCTATTGATTTAGATATACTAGTTTATCAATATTTACCGAAACAGTAAAATTACCATCAAAATATAAACATAAGTAAAATATAGTGTTGTTTTAATTGACGAAATAAAATAATAAAATTCAAAATACTCTTGAGAAAAATATAATTTTCTTTTGAAAAATCATTTGAAAATATTTTTCATTGATAATATATTTTAAATAAAATGTAAAAATATAACATATAAACATTATAAAGTGTATCCAAAAAATTATGGCAGATAAATCTGTACATGTCATAAGAGGTAAAAGAAATATTCCCTTGTTTGGAAAAAGTGTAGAAAATGCCTCATTTGGAAGAAGCCAATAAGATTCCATCTATGAGGATGGTAAAATAAAATAAGTAAATGATTATATAAAAATATAATTTTTAAATCATGTTTTAAAACATTTTAATAAAACAAGGTTTTTAGAAAAAAATAGTTTCTTCCACTAAGAAGATAAATAATTTTAATTTTTCTTCAAAACATTCTCTAAAACGCAATCAGTACCAATAATTGGGAAAATGATACTAATACAAGAAAATTTCCATTAATATCCAGATTATAATGAATGGTTTTTTTGAAAAAATGTTATGTAATTTATAAAAATAGAAATTCCATTGAAAGAACATTATGATTAGTTTTGAGAAAATAATATTTAAACATTCCAAACTGTCTCATAACACATAGGAAAATTTTAAATCATAACCACATGAAGGAGAAAAATTTAATGAAAGTTATAATATCATGAGAGTAATTATATTCATGATATATCATTTAAATTGAAGTACATACACAATTTAAAAGAAACAATGTGCATACAAACAATTAAGCCACAATATAATGTAAATTGGGACGAAAATCCATTACTACTTGAGTTGATTTTGAGTAAAGGATTCCATAAAAGATTAAATTAAATTTATATTTTTATTATCATGAGATAAATTTATAATAGGGATTTATATATAAAAAATGGGTTGTTGTTATAGCATAGAAACGAAGGGAGTAGTAAAAATGGCATTAATCTCATCGATTTAAAATGTGAGATGAAAACCCATTACATATTAATAAAAAGACCCAAAAATGATAATCATAAAATGAAATAGATAATATGATGACGTTAATAGGGTTAATTATAATATATTTCAATTTTGTAGTATGTACACCGTATATAATAAATTAGTTGCACAATAATTATGTATACCTAATTAAATGAAATTCAGAGAAGAATATCTCACCCTATATTTCCTTTCAGTTGAACATCCTTTAAATTATAGTATAATAAAAATATGATAATTTTTTACTTGATTAATAGTCTTTTTACTTTTAACAATTACTTTAATTTCACTTATTACCATGTTGTGTACAATGATTCAAATAAATTTTTTTACTTCTAGTGTTTTCAAACAAATTCAGTATATGTGTCAAAACAACTTTTGTTAGTCAACGATGGTCATATAATTTATTAAATGAAATCACCAGAAAAATAAATTTGTTAAAAGTATAATATTTATACATCAATTAGTCTTTTATATTTATTTATTAAATAGTTTAATGAAAATCAAAATACATTACCATCTTCGAGATAGTAGGTTGTACGTACGCATTAGTAACATTCCAATTTTTAACTAATTGTTGTGGAAAGTAGGTAAGTAACAATGTATCCTTACCGAATGATAATTTAAAAATAAATAACATATAATTTAATCATAAATACGTATATAATTAATTGATCAGATTAAATGTAATCAGATAATGTCGAGGATGAAATAGTCCGCACGTCCACAAATAACAATATAACCTTTTAAGTGTGTCAAAGGGTAATATAGAAAATTATATATATATAGGGATTTATCATCAATATAAAGATAAATATGTAAAAAATATAATTTATATGTTTTTTTAAATCTCATATGTTCAATTAATATAATATTTCATATGATCCATGTTTTCTATGAAAAGAATAAAAATACTTTGAGGCGGCAGTTGTCCACACTTCCTCCAAGGATGTTACCATATTAAAGTAAAATATAACGTATTAAAATTACATGTAATAAATATATTAATGATTTACTAATTCCCTATAAATATTATATATAATATATATAAACATATTTTGTATAATAATGACCACATTGAGGGACAGAATGGAAAATTTTAACAATCATTAATTTGGGATCCTGTAGTTCGTTGTACATAGAAACATTATGTTTGATACCAATTAGATGGTGGTATGTGTAAGTATAGATCTAAGTATTATAATAAAAATTTCATAGTATATATATGATAATATTTTGATTACAAAATAGCATAATAATGTGATTTTAAGAGTTGGATAATGGATATGAAACTAGAATGATTGAGAAATACCTTACCATTTAATCAGGTAACTTATTTGGGTTTAAAAAAAATGTAATCCATTTAATTTATTATTAATAAATGGGTTCTTATTAATAAATGGTAGGGATTTTGGGAGGCCATTTTGAAAGAACGTTTCTGAACATAAGATGCTAGAGAGGTGTCAGGAATTTGTAGAGGTGGTGTCCATTTATAGGGAAGGAAAATGACTCACTTGGTATTCATGAATATTAGTTAGGTGCACACATGATCATACCTAAAATAATTAAAAAATCATATTAAAAAATTAATAGAAGTTAAATTGATGAAGTATTTATATAAAATGGGTTTCATACAAGTTTTTTAGTTATTCGGTCCCTTAAACATTGTGTTTTAGTACATTTTTAAACATAATTACACATTAATAAGTGTAATTAATTTTAATCACCATCATTAGTCATTTATATCAAAAATTATGTTCATATTACGAGAAAATCAGTTATATTCATTACAATGGTGTATATAGGATTTTAAAAATAAAAATCATAGGTGAGGAAAAATTGGGATTAATTATAATCATGCTGATAGACAAATAGACTTCTTTTAGTATAGAAATGTTCAAAACATCAATATGTTTTTATATCAATTTTAAAATTAAAATTTTTTCTAATGAAATAAATTTTATTAACAGATTAATAACTTATTGAATTTGAATTTAAAACATATTTATAATACAATTTAACATTTATAATTATTTAAGTGAATATGTGGTGTTAACTAAAATGCTTTATTTTCACTATTCACTATCAAAACGAGGTTTCTTTAACCAATCCCATTAATTGACCCCAACCTAAATTTTACATTATTACTAAAAAATAAATTATATTTTATAAAATTCCATTGATACGTGTGTCAAAATTAAGATTTAAAATGGGGTCATCATTAATAGGTAAGGAAATTACCTTTATAAAATATAAGTTTTTATGATTAATGTTCGTTTTTTATTATCTATTATTTATAAAATATATTGTATTAATATAAATAAATTGATTAAATATACTAAATATATTTTCCATTTAAATAATTATCTAATTTTAATAAATTTTATTTATTATGGTAGAACATTTTTGTGAGCATAAACATAGTTTTTTATAAAAATATCATTTAAATATTCAATTGGTTCTTATATAAATTTCTAATTTACATTTAACCAACATTTTATATTTCAAAACCATATATATTTATAAATAATTAATACTATTCATAATTCCTAGTGAATATCTTTTAATATTTTAATAACATATCATTATATGAGAAAACTAGGTCATGCGCACCATGAAAGATCTCCAGTAAGGTCACTCTTGCATTTATTTAATGCAATCAAGAATGGTCTCTATTTCATGTAACCCACATATAAGTGGTGTTTCATTTATGATATCATATTTAAATATTAAATATAGCATAATTTATCAAGATATTCTATCACCTTATGCGCTTGTTAGTGTGTACCATATAAGGTATCGAACACATCATTCTTAATTTAGTTATTCAGGGTGTCACAAATTTGGTGGGATGAATTCCCCTTCATGTTTATAGATTTTATGAATCATATTTCTATGTATAATTTGAAATTTTTTTTATTTATTTCATCGATAACAAAGTCATATAGTCCACATCATTGGAGAAGCAAGCAGAGCACCTGAGAATAGGCTTTCATTAACTTTGGGATCACTAACTATATTGAAATCTTTAGCAGTTCAGGTTCTATATTCACGATGTTTTATTTTTGAGGAATGACATTTTTTTGAATGGTTTAACTATTGACCTGGTGAAGATCAATATATTTCTTTCTTGTAAAATAACCAAGACCATGTTAGATGTGAAGATTTAAATGTTTTTGGTAGAGTACTAACTAAGGATTTTGGTATACTTCACTGGGATTGCATCACCTTTGACCATATTTATGTGGAATGGATTGTTGTTTACCTGGAATTTGTATTTCCATTTATCCATTGAGGAGTTGAAGCTGAATATTAATAGTGTATCTTTTTTTACACAATAGGAGAAGGATATAGAGTATAAAGTTTATTGTGATGTGTTAGGATCTAGTATATGCTTTGTGTTGACCAATAGATTTAATGTTATCACATATGGATCAATGTATTTAAGACCATATGAGAAGAATTATGAGACTCATGAACTAGAGTTGAAATTGGTAGTATTCAGACTAAGGATGTGAAGGTAATATCAGTTGGGAGAGCACTTCATCATTTACTCAGAAAATCAGTGTCTGAGTTATAACATTACATAGAGTGGATTGAATGTGAGATAATGGTAGTGGTTGGAGTTAATTCATGGATGTGAATTAGATATTGTATGTACACCAGTTAAGGGAAAGATAGTAGTTTTTACCCTTAACATGAATTCCTAGACTCAATTGGTGCATGCAGATTCTATGAAATTAGGATCCCTACAGCTACCGGTGGTTGACTAGGAGGCTATATCTTTTCACCATTAAAGGGTTTTGAATACTTATCTCCCTCAGTATGTGATCGACTTCGATTTGGGAGAGATCGAATGACAAGTATTTCATGACATTATATCCTAAAGAGATTCACCTGATAAATTTCATAAAGAAGGGAATCATGTCATCCAGTTCAAAGGTGGGATGGTGGTCTATGTCATGATGCATGAAATTGTGATGTTATATATCCACACATATCTTTTGGATGTAAAAATAAGTTTGAGTTATGATGTATAGGGGACATTAATGTCTATTTTGGTTGGCCTAACTAAACTGGTGTATGTTCCAGTTCATCTCTTAGTGCCACACGAATTAGTTGCCATAGGTTGACCATCAGGTTTTATTGGATATGTTATTGCTCCCTGAGATCTCATAGTGTCAATGGAATGGAATATATATGGAATTTTTTATAGTTATTCAATGGATATAAAATATCCATGATTATTTCAAGTTGATTTTTAAATGACTAATGATGTTGGTTCACTTCCTTGTTACAAGAGGGAATAGTTAGGCAGAGTGTTTGAGGAAGATGCATGTATGGGATATTATTCTCCATCATGGGGTGTCCAAGGTAATTTTCTCGAACAATTATACATGGTTCACGTTAGGGTTTTCCAGAGTAATACAGGAGGGATTCATGGACCATATGAGATGAGTACAACCATGGACCCCTAGAAGGTTGAGAAGACTGAACGCACTATCATAATTTCGGAGGATACATTGTGGCCTTTCATGATATTTTTTTCATGATGTTGGATGATCAAAATCCCCTAGTAGAGTGTTCATAGAAAAATTGATACCACTCTACTAATAGAATTAAATCTTTTGAGGCACTTTATGGAAGGCCTTGAAGGTCACCCTTATGTTGGACTAAGATCAGAAAAGATTCTCATGTGAGTCCAGAGATGTTATAGGTGATAATGGATAAGGTCTAGTTAATCTATGTCTGGATGGAAATGTCCAATAGAAGTGATAAATATTATGATGATTGTCACTATAGGTCCATATATTTCAAGTATAGAGACCACATTTTCCTAAGAGACTCCACATGATGAGGATTATAGATATTTTCCCCATGATTAATATCATCCTAGATTTTCATTGGGATGTTTGAGATCATATTGTGGGTTGATGAGGCTTCACAACAACTTTTGCTACCCTCAATGTTGGAGTATGATCGCATCATCATCCTTATGTCACGTTTGACGAGATACATGCCTGACCCCATGAATGTTTTTCCCTGGGTGGGCTGTACATTGAGAATGGATACTATTTCATATAAACTCAGTGGAAATCAAGGATTAATAGGAGAGAACCTTACATGGATGGACCACACCATTGGTTCAAGTGTTGTGATTGTAGAGATCATGTTAAAGTATTTCAAGGAGTTGATGTTGAAGATACAATCTCACTATCCTGAAATTTTTATTTATTTTTAATTTTAATGGATGAAAATCATAATGGAGGGAATGATGTGAAGACACTATTTTATTATTTGTATGACTTTGGAATATTGTTTTATATATTTTAGATTCATTAGGTGAGATGATGTATGATTCTGAGTTCTTATGTACACGAAATTAATTTTTTAAAAATATTATATATATTTTAAATCAATATATAAGAGTTATTAATAAGAATGGGAAACCTATTAAAAGGAATCTTGGATAAAAAATAAGAGATCGCAGTTGAGTCTGGAACCTAATTTTTACCCACGGTAGGACCTAAAATAGATCACCAAGGGTCAATCTGATATCACGACTAATTTTGGTGCATTCTGTTTGTTAATTAAATATTTCATTTAATCAATATATTAGTTCAACAAACTATATATTATCTATTAATACTACATTATAGATATTTTCCAAGGATTAGATATATAATTTGGGGACTATAGAGTTTTTTAATTTTCCCCCTCAACTAGAAAATTAGAATTAAAAGATGTGAGCATTTGGTTCCATTCAAATCCTGACTCTAAAAATTCAACAGTTTCTCCTTTTTTTTGGTGAGCATGTTCTTCATCAAATAATAGTTCATAACTAAAAACTAATCATAAATTTTTTAATTTGGCCCCTATTGATTAAATTATTGAGCATGATCTTAGTTTATTCATTGATCTACATAAATTTGGAACACTTTTTATGTACCAATGTTCAGATTTTATTTCTTTATTCCATTTTTTGTCACCCTAGAAATCTGTTTTTCTGTTCATTGGAATAAAAATTCTTGGTAAACTTTTTTACCTTTTTTGGTTATTTCTCCTTTTGAATATTTATGTTATATCCTTTGGGATATGGGGCCACGTATAGACATTTTTTTCTAGTATAAAGGACAATTAGAAACCTAGATTCTTGGGAAAATAATGTGTAATAAAAGGAACATCGAATCAAGAGTATATATAAGCAATTTTTATTTCTTGGGTGATCAATTTTTAGATTGGAATTCAAACGGATATTTTAATGGAATGGGCTATGCACACATTTGATGTGGTAAGAGGCTACCAAAATGGAAATAAATTTTTTTCCTCTTGATTGATTGAAATGAAGAACATAGAAAAGATACATATATTTTAAGAGGCCTATATGTTATATCCATGGGGGAAAGGAAAGATCTTGAATTCTGAGGTAGATCTGTATATTTTTTGAAAACCCAGACTACACATCATGTAGTCTGATGAACATGTAGTGTGTATCCCATATGGATGTAGAACTATGGATTACACAGAATTATAAGTATAAAAAACCATGCGGGACACCCACACACAATGTGGCAAATGATCTAGAATTTTGGATTGTACTTTGGGACTACATGGTAATGAGAATGTACAGGAACATACTATGAGCCCAACAACACGGACACAAGAAGGATAAACAATCATGACTAGGGAGCACGTTCAAGACCCTATGTGGCTGAGACACATCATGTATTCCACCAACAAACTGTGTATGGATACATGGACAAGTATCCATTAACCAAAAGGGATGCGATTAGGTGATGGAGTGGGACCACACAATGTGTGGGCCCCCTTACATGCCATGTTACCCTTCTTTCATTATAATGAATCATTAAAATCTCATATCTACTTTTCTTTGGACTCAAATTTCTTCCCATGAGCAGCATATCCTTAGTTTTTTTCCACATAAAACACGATTTTCATCCCTATAATGGATTTTTAGAAATAATTTGAAATTTTCTAGGTGATACTAATCTTAAGTAGATTCTCGATGATATAAATGATTAAGTAGGATCGCTAGGGGGACTAGATTAGAACAATGATTTTGGAATAGATCATGGGTCCTGTAGTTATCTACAAATTGGTTAACTCATGTAAGACAATGAATGGGTTCTCTATATTTCCGTAGATATTAACCCTACTACTGGTATAGGGAATGAGTCATGTACCTTTCCACAAAGTTCACCATTCTATAGATTTAGTACATGGGTCCAAGAAAATTATAATGGAACCCTTAGGATGTGTAGGGATTGCGTCATCTATCTACTATCTGAGTTGAAACCTGTTATTATATAATGGCATGGGTTCTCTACTATTACAGTGTAACCCTAAAATTGGGATGATCATGGGTCTTCTACAGACTATTAGAGTGGCAGCCCTGACAGGGCTGTGCATGGGTCCTCTACCAATTAATTGAGTGGAACCTTCATATAGTGTAAAAAAGGTTTCCTTGACTATATGTGTGGCTAACTACTATTGTACCTATATATGGGTCCTCTTTGTAGAAATTATAGACCATATACTATAAGAAATAGTGGTGTGGTTTGGATTGACATGGATTTTATTAGATGGAAATATGCAGGAGATGATAGAAATCAATGATGGGATTCTAGAACTAACGGAACTCATTTCATGGTCATGGTTATGAGATAGAGATACCCTTCTCTCTCATATGGATTTATTTTCATTGAAAATACACACAAAAACACACAGAAATATATATATATATATATATATATATCCATGTTATTGTATTTTTCTCTCTCTTTTTATTGAGATCCCGACATTAAATCTATCAATATTATGTCTCTAAATTCTACACTTGAGAATTTTTGGAATCCATATGGGTATGTTTATACTGACCCTTAATAGGATATTCCAACAACTGTCATGTATTATGCTGACGACAGATAGGTTAGGGGTGACTACATATGATCATATTGATTACAAATGAATTCATATACATAAGGTGGTAAGATAAAATAGTCTAGTATTTGGACTCCCTCATCACAATTACATTCCAGTTTTTTTAGGTTGGGACATCAATCTAGTTGGGTTTTTATTTTTCCCATGTACATTCAATTTTCACTATTTTAATCATGTAAAACATTAATTTTTTTACGCATGGTTATAATTTTAAATGTTCAGTATTTTTATTTTATTATTCCTCTACAATTGTACATTAAGATAGCCATTTATACCATTACAGGTAATTAGGAAATTCCCTCACATTCTAGTTATGCCTTTCAAATCATATCACCTACCCCTGGCCTATAGACATGAGTTTTGGGTCACAACAGTTTGAGCCTAAGTGGGATGGGACATGAAATATAGGAAGATAACAGTTTAATAAAAAGATATACGTGATTCCATTCTAAAAAATAAAAATATTCAATTGATACAACAAAATATACACTTTAACCATTAATGAATGTTGTAAAAATTATTTTTAATATATGAATTCCTTTTCTCCTCATCCTTGATCACATAAACACTATGAATTATTGAAAAAATTCTTCAAGATCATTCAATATCATTTTTACTATTCTATTATGTTATATTAATGTAAATGCGAGTGATTGACTATTAAACAATCTGTTCAATCTCAATAGTTCACTACACAACCAAGTAAAACCATATCCCGGAGTTGTTCAGGGTAGAACATGAGTATTCCGCAAGGTAGGAATATAACTACATTACTAAATACTATATTAATCCATTGGCCAATATAAAACATTTCATATAATGGTGAACCATAACTTGCTTTTCATTAATTTCAATAACTTCTCTTATACTATTTTTTTAATTGAAAAACTACACAATCATTAGATTGACATGGAATTTTTAGGTCAGTATTTTTATAACACATAAAAACAATCATAATTATCGTCATTAATTATTAAATAATTGACTAATATAGAAAAATATTACGAATTTGGGAAATACACCACATCATGTATATCTTACTATTTATTCTTAACTTGGAACCATAATAAGCCCCTATTAAGTTCATCATGGGAGACTGTTATGTCATTCTTCCATTCACGATAACATTTTCCTACCATCACAATTAAATATAGAATCAAACCATGATGTTTTTATCTTTATCATCAATTCTTTTCAAGTTATCCAAAAAATATAACCTTCAAAATTACAATTTATTAAAAATATTAAAAATAAATTTTTCTAATAACAACACAATGTAATGCATTTTTAAGAAAAAAATTGTACTATATTTATTTTAAATTTATTTAAAATGACTAACATGGCTATATATTTTATTGATATCTTGAAATATCTCTTTATAAACTTCCATAAATACTTTAACTTATCTGAATTTATCTATATCAGCTAATAATTAATGTGATTTAGGTTTTAGTAATACAAAACATAACACTTATCAGGTATAACAAACAAAAATTCATCAAATTATTATTTCCACCATAAATATCAACCAATTCATGAAGAGTAATTATCTAAAAAAATATAAAACACCATTCATGAACTATATATTTACTTTGATGTTCTTCCCCATAATATCTCATTAATAGCTCCATCAGTAATAAATTATCCATTACTATGTATCCACATAATTTTAGTTTTCATTATTATATTTTCTAGGTTATTTATAGCTCCGCTACACTATAATGATCTTTTACGATGTCTTTTTTTAATGTCAATCATCAATCACACTATGGTGTCTTCTCAATATAGTATATTTTTAACATTTATTTTCGTAATTATATTAACTAAAATTACAATATTAAAAATAAAAAAGTAGTGGTTTTATTTATACCATCATCATTAAAAATATTTATTAATTCTCCAATGTCAAATATTAAAAATAATTTTCATACTTGTTTGATAAAACAACAAATTTTGTAGTATTAACCGATTTTTGTTCAAAATTATTTGATGAAAATGTGTAAAAAGTTTAATATATAAATTTCCCCATAAAATCCCATTGAAAATTTCAGGGTAAATTTTGAGACATCTGTGGAAAAATCCAACATCCATGTTCATGTCTTGAGTATATTACATTCTACTAATATAAGATGTAATAAAATTTTAATATAATAATACATGTGACACATTTTTAAATAACCTATAATACTCCCCAAACTATAATCTAAAAAGTTGATTAACAAGAATAAATATAGGAATTTGGTCAATCATGGAGATCAATGATATATAATTTTCTTAGTCTATAATCAATAATGAAACCACCCTAACAAACCCTAATGGAAATTTCTTCACATTTCCCTTATCCCTATATGCGTCAGAATAGATAAAAACATATCGAATAGTGATTCAAACACCATTGAAAAATATAATGTGGGAATAAATCTATCAATCACGACAAAATTGTTCTCAATAATGGAAGCCTTTTATATGTCAAATGAGATCCATGATCCCAAAAATATAAATTAAATAAAACCTCAATCATTTCATGTATAAGTTCTTATCGTCGATCCATTTCATAGATAATGTGGATTCATAGAAAGTCATATACTCTTCATAATTTAATGGAATGATCATAGAGAAGTGATGAAATGATATATCTGAACGTTTAATATGTCTTAAAATCAATATGAAATTCATTTATATCAATAATTAGTGTATAGTTTTTTTATTATAAATTGTATTTCATCACAATTACTCTTATTCCTTAATATATTGATATTATCCTATATCAATCCAATATAGCAATATAATTTGTTGAAAAATGTTAGCAGAATCCCTTAAGAATTATCAAAATGAAAACAAATTTTTGATGAAATTAATTTGATAATATGTTTATGTTGGTTATATATAATACTATCTTAGTTTCATTCTTTATAAATTAATGGTTTCATCATAATTCATATATCCTATCTTCATATCAACAATGCCTAACATAATTTATTGGAGGGAAACTAAAATTAATTTATTGTGACAACTTACCTATAAACTCATTTGAAACATGTTATATTGATAGTGGGTGATACAAGAGGTATTGAAAAAATGTAAAATAAAGAGTGAAACATATATGGTATTCCTAAATGGCTTCAAAGACACTCCCAATTATTCTTGCAATGATATAAATAAACTATTTACACCCTTTATCCATTACACTAAGGCAACAACACCAAAATTGGGAAATTAAATCATTTTTATAACCATGTTTACAAACCCCAAGAATTAGTTCGTCTCTTATAATTGATATTAAAATAATCATTTGAAACCACCATACCAAGGATTTAAAATAGGGGTTTCCTTATGTTCCATAGAAATTTTCCCATTTTAAAATAATTTCCTTAAAAGTGTATCTCACCTCCACAAAATAAAGGGAAGTATTTTAATATCATTATCCCTTAGTATTTTATAATATTATTTACCACTCCCGTTTTCCTAAAACCATGGGAAAACCATGAGATGTTTCTTGGTTTTGAATATTTTAGTGTGTAGGGTTTGAAAACAAAATAAAAAATAATTCCCACATATTTCCTATATAAACACACCTAAGCACCAATTCATATTCACTTAGGATCTTTCAATGTAGACCATCCTCTACATCCTACCTCTTAGATAACTCCCAATGTTCGCCTAATCTCCCAAGAAACCAATACCAAGACTTTGGGATCACATATCCAAATACGGGATCCTAACCTTTCTCTCTTCCATTCAGTTCTAAAACCTTGTTTAGAATACATCATTATAATTTCAATTGGGTATATTTTAATTATTTATAATAAATTATCTATGGACCATTTGATGTTATTTCAATAAGGGATCATTTATCCTCCCCCATTTAGAATCTTTCCCGTGATGTTACTCTACTGAAATTCTATAAGGGGATTCTCTCTCATCATTTACATTTCAAGCACTTCATTTGTAATATGCATCATAAATTAAATTTTATAAGTTCGAATATTATATTACATGATCCCCTAACTTTAAATTTCATGTATAAATAATGATATTCCACTTTCTCTCTAATATTGTTAATTTCCACACGATGTCGTTATGCTACCGAAATTGCACCATGATTTTACATGACAAAATCATCATGTAGTGAATTCCATAACCATTATTATATCAATGGTATTCACCTATAAATAGGTATATTTCATGATTGGGGGCATAAATTTATTTATTCCACATTCTTTAATCTTGGAATAAGTAATGGTGTTGAATGGATACATGTTATATGATCAATGTGTAAAACTTAAGAATGAGACTGAAAAGTTTTTGAATGGTGTTCCCTAATATCCCTCAAATGCATTGGGTATTATTTAGTATCCGGATACATCATTTTGGGACATGGGTTTACCTGATTCATTTAAAGTAATTTTTTACATAGTGTTTGGATAGGGGTTTACGAGAGTCAATTATGTTAATGACACAGTTTTTTCTATTTTTTCCACATTTACATGTGAAATGAACTGTGTTGCATTTGTTGTCAATGAGGCATGATGTTGTCATGGAATGAATGGATGTCGAGGAATGTCAAGATGTGAATGAAAAAGGATGTGATGGGGATGGTGATGAAGGAGAATGGCCATGGTACTTAGAGGCATGTCACTTAGGAGATTCACTAAGTGGCATAGGAGATTATGGTTGAATCATTCTCCATGAATATCAGACGATTGTAGAACTGATCGTAATGTTCCAATACTTGTATCAAGGTGATACTAAATGACAACACTTGGAGAATGGATGATGATGGAGCATCATCATTACATCTGACGATTGATGAGCTGATATTTAAGTTCCAAGAACTTGTATCAAGTGTATCCAATGTCACAACAATGTTATAAGATCATGCATTGTCTTCACACTGTATGAGGAGTTGAAGATGATCCATCCACAAGTTCTAAGTGGATGAAGTGGTTTAATGAAGTCCATGCACAATCACTTAGTGCATGGTGAATTAGAAGTTGATCCAACTTGATCTCTGATTGGATCAATGAAGAACATTGAAGAATTATTTGATTCAGGAGCTTCGGTTGAAGATGAACCCTCGGGAATGTCAATCCTAAGTGAAGATTAAATATTTAAGAGGAATGGATTAATTCTTAAGAAGAAGATAAGAGAAGAAATGAATAAGGGAGAATGGATTAGAGGAAGATGTGGCATTTGGCATTTGAACTTGCTCACTTTGTTTTTAAACAACGGACTTGTTCTATACTCAGGCAAAAAGAAGCCACCATGGGCCAGCCTTAAGGGTTCAACCCCAAGGCAGATGTGGACTCGATGTCGCCACGCCCAAGGGGGATCCCATGGGGTCAGACCGAGAGGCCGCGGCCGTGTGTAAGCCGGGGCCATGAAGAGATCAAGCCTGTGTAGCCGGGGAGCCAGAGCACATGCCTGTGTGTGCATAGTGGGTGTCAGTGGCACGCCCGAGTGGCAGGAGTGGGTGCAAGAGCACGCCCGCAGAGAGAACACAGTGCGGGGCGGCACCGTGGAGGTTGGAAGTTCAATTGAGCCGGCTGGGGGAGTGCTAGGTTCATAAACCATGGAAAATCTGTGGTCTGTTTCGATGTGGGACGCCCAATTTTCACCGGGAGCGGATCTTGGCCGCTCGATCGATCGCGCGCCAGATCTCGACCGCACGATCGATCCCGCGCGAGATCTTCTGATCGTGGCCGTCCGATGTCTTCTCAACTCCGGATCCGACTATTGAGGAGTCGTCCTCTACCTTGAGCTCGCCCGAGGCCACCCGCGACTCCTCCTTCAAACCAGGCGCCTCCCGATGACGGATTTTGAGATCCCGACCACCATAAATCGAGCCGAAGCATCCATGGAGTTCATCTGAGCCGTATGAACACAATCATGCAATAAAATATGCATGCACATGATGTTTGGGAGATTTGGAGTTTGGCTGAGGAAAAATAAAATGTCGAGGCCACGTGGAGATCATGCTTTGCATGCATGGGCCTAAATAAAGGCCATGCACACGTTCCGCGACGCATGCATGAGAAGGAGCGAAAAATAAATGAGCCTGCGTGAAACACAGAGTAAATTCATGATTTGGAAAGATTTTAAAGAACCAAAACATTTGGGGATTTGGAATTATCTCACACGGATGAGCCGCCTCTCCTTTTCCTATAAAAGGAGAATCTGAGGCGTTTGAGAGTCTTGCTGAATGTTTTGTTGAAAACCCGGAGTCCCGTGAGAGCACCCTTGTGCCTCGCGAAGAAGATGCCCCGCGCAACCCACTTGTGCAGCTGAAGATCTCGGGGCCACCCGAGGTCCCGAAGGAGTCCCCTGTACGCCTCACTTGCGCATCAGGAAGAGCTCTCTTTGCCCGCATACTTGCGTGGCAGGAGTAGCTTGCGCACCCGAGGTGCTCTTGCACTCTTGAGGCTTGCACAACCCGAAGCCGCATCACTTGCGCACCCCGCGGTTGGTTGAAACTTGCACGGCTGCCTTGCACCCGAGGCCTTGCGGGGATCTTGTGCCTTGTGCACCTGCGCGAAAATGGAGTAGAGGAGAGGCCACACCAAGCACTTGTGCGCCTTCATATGGGCAGTGTGTGTGCAAAGTGAAGGAGAAAGGCTGAGACATTTTTGTGTGTGCATGCTTGAAGAAACAAGTTGGCCCAGGCTTAGTATTTGTGTGTTCAAGAAGAGGAAGGCCACTACACTAAGTGTGTGTGCAAGAAGAAGCCAAGAAGACTGTAGCCACATTTACCCTTGTGTGAGTTCCATGTGAAGAAGGCCCCACGACTTAGATTTGTGTGTGTGCTAAACAAAAGGAAGGTCGTCGCCAAGTGGGAAGACAAGAGGGCCTTAGAACCCAAGTGTGTGCATAAGCACCAAGTGAAGACCACACATTTTGTGTGTGTGTGTAATGTGAAGGAATAAGGCCAAAGACTTACCTTAGTGGTGTGTGTGCAATAGAACAAAAGGCCAAACATAGTGTGTGCACAATTAAAGTGTGTACATTTTGAAGAAGAAGTAAAGGATACCCACACTAAAGGAGAACACACTTTTAAGTGTGTGAACAAATTGAACAAAGAGTGTGAAGGAAGAAGTGGTGTGTGTGCAAAAAGAATTACACCCTTTGAGGGTTTATCACACCAAAGAAAGAGAAGGGGAGGGCATGATTGAATGCATTCACGTGCACACGTGAACAAGCACAAATCTGGTTGTGTGCATTTGAGTTGTACAAGACCAAGAGTTCTTGAAGAATATTGAGAATCCATGCAATCAGTGCATGAGGATGCAGAGATGCCATGCACTCAGTGCATGAAGTAGAGTTGAAGTGAGACTGGACCAGACTGATGTTAAAGACATCAGTTGTCTGAGTATTCAGTAGTTGGAGAGAAGCCAGGTCATCCTCAGAAGAAGGAGATAAATCCTGAGCAAGACGAGAAGACCTGATCAACTCAAATGATCAGAGGAAGAGAGCAAGGCCAGCAGTCTTTATCCCAGACTGCTGAAGATACTTGAAGAAGCTTAAAGTGAAGAAGAGCTACTCGTGTGACTCGAGGAGACAGGAGAAGCCCCCTGTGAGACTCAGGGTGGAAGAAGTCTTCAGTGGGATTCTGGAGTAGGCCAGTGGGACTCTGGTAACACTGTGGGACGCAGTATAAAGACCCTCCTGTGGGACTCAGGAGAGATACAGTGGGACTCTATATCGACCATTGTAATTTTAACAGGTTATAATGGAGAAACCATGTTGGGGCGTATAACCAACATGGCAAGGACGTAGGACTTTGGTGCCGAACCTTTTAAATCCTTGTGTCCTGTACCTTTATATTTACTGCATCATTCGAGGAAAGGTGAGAGATACAAGAAGAGTGGATTGAGGCTTTAACTAGCCATTGAGGTTTAATTGATTAAGAATCAATTAGTAAAAAGTTTTAAAGGATCACTGATTCACCCCCTCCCCCTCGCAGTGATTCACACTAATCTGGGAACTTCAATTGGTATCAGAGCGAAGGTTACATCTAAAATGTAACACCCCAAGATTTCATAGTGTGTTATTTCTTCAAAATAATTCAATAACTTGCACTACACGCAAGACCGAGTTCAATCACACCATGACTTACAAAAAAAAGCCATTCAAAAGAGGTTATTTATATTATTATCTATATTTTAAACTTTATATAATCCTTATAATTTTAGAATCCATATTATGAGTTTCTTATATATAATGCAAGAACAAATTCATTTTCAGTATTGCAATTTTATCAACATTAAATAGTGAACCCTTTTTAAATACAATATTTTAAACTTTTTGACTAAATGGGGACATAAAAAAATTTAAAATGAAACATCCCAAGCTTCCACGGTACGCTTTCCTTTGAATAATACAGTAGCGTGTGTTGTACACAACTTCGAGTTTTAACACACACCACAACCGATCAAACTAGCCGTTATGAATAGTAATACCTACTTTTTGAAATTATATATATTTTATATTTCAAAATTGACTTCATTTTTGGATTATTAGTGTCGAATTTACCCTAATGTGAAATTTTGGTACTTTTCGGATAACTTTCAGATTTTGATGAATAGTGAAAATTACTAAATTTTAATTAAAAACAACTTTTTTAATCAAAATAATTAATAGTGATAAATTATGAATTTGAGTGGTTTTAAAGTATATTTAGAATATACTTTTACCATTTAATATAATGTTGGTCATTGGACATAATTTTACAATTAAACCGAACATAAACAAGTGTCAATCTTTTGAAAGTTATTATCTCTTAAAAACACGCTTTTTGTTTCGACAGCGGGAATTAATTTTAAATTAATTTCTGCCACTTCTGTGTTTTGAATTTATAAAAATGGATTCCATATTTGGAATCAGCATTTTCAAATTGTGTAAATAGGTAACTTTTGTTTTGAAATTTTGAATAATTACTGCAGTAAATATTTTATTTACCATGGTTAAGGGTAAATCCGGTAAATAAGGGTTAAAAATAATATTATAATAATACTAAATTACCCTAAAACGTGTTCTAGCCTTATTGGTTGATATATGTTCGGACATAGGAATATTTGGGTCGATTTTGGGACCCCATGGTGCCACTTGTAGGTGATAGGGACACTTTATTTTAATTAAGTTAAAATGAATAAAAAAATGACACAAGCAAATTTCTTTTAGATAAACAATTTTTACATCAGGTTATATATGTTTCATTTTAGATTATAAATATTAATAAGAAAGATAAAAATATTTTCTACATAATGATATTTTATTATTAATTTTTAGACATTAAATAATTTAATTTATTTATGACACAATGATGATGCAGTAATTACTATAATAGTGAAAAATCAAAATAATTGATATTATAAATACCCAAATAAATATAATATGAAACTTTTAATGAATTAAACTAATTTTATAGGATAATATGACATATTAGGATTGATTTAATTAACCTTGTTCGAAGTAATCATTCTGTTATGAGTTTCACAAAAATCAATTATTGAATAGTGTCAAAATTGACATAAAAGAGTTTTTAAAACAAATATTATATTATTAATTGATATTAAATTCCTAAAATCTAAGGTTCATCCAAGAGACTTATATCATGATATGTGTATCATTAATGGACCACTTGGGGGTCTCATGGATGTATATGGTACGTTTATTAACCATATAATATAAAAATACAAAGAGACATTGTAAAAGTGAAACTAATTAACTTAGAGTTAATACTTAAAGATAAGGTTAATATAAGTACCCAAACCAGTCTAAATTCTATTAGTTGAGATATGTTCGACCTATACCCACCTTAGCCTTTTAATAATCAACTTTGGAGCCATTAGAAACCAAATATGAATTTAATATAAACAAATATTTCTAGCTTTTCCAAAGGTGCCCCTCACCCCTGTTATAAAAGGGCACTCTTCCTTCCCATTTCATCACACCTTCAAAGCCTTTTGGTTCGGCCAAACTCTGCCCAAATACTCTCCCAACATCCCTCACTACAACCTAGAGGCCTTTGTTTGATCAGAAAGCCAACCTAAGATTCCTTTTTGATCAAATCAAAAGGAAGAACTTGAAGAAGAGGTAATGTTTTCACCACCCCTTTTCAAGTTCCTTTCTTCTTCCACTTCTTATTTCTTTGTTATTACCATTCTAAAATAATAAATCCAGTATCTTATATATACTGGGATGTTATTATAAATATGGTACAACCATATTCAGTATGCTATCCACCCATTGAATAACATGTCACCATACGTGCGTACGTACAGCTTACCGTCTCCAGGTCGTGGTGTAATTATTATTCAATATATTATTATTTGTATGGGTATAATAATGTTGTGTAACTCATGTAAATAATAAATATAACATGTTAATGATTCTGTATATATTATATACCATCCATTTATATATTATTTTAATATCAAACAAATGATATTGTCGCTCGTGCGTACGTACGGACTACCGTCTCCACGAACGCGATGAGATTCATTCTCCATCGTATCCATTAAAGTATAATTGTCATTTGATGATTTAAAAATGATTTTTAAGGACTTGATATCATTATTGATATTAATAATATACAACCTATCGATAACAAACACGGCTTTTGTAACAAAACATATAAAAGAAAATGAGTAAGTTAACACCCGAAACGACGATAATTAAAAGATATTATTAACAAATCATTGATAAAAGATCATATATGATATCATATTAACATATATGATTCTTGAATAATTTAATAACAATTATTTCACCATTATACAGGAGGTTAACCTTCCCCAACCAAGGAAAAGTACAAGGTAAGGGGTTTTCATCTCACTCCTTATTCCCGTGAGATTCATGCCATATTACCACCATTACCTTTTGTGTGGTGTATGTACTGCCCATAATTATATTCTTTGTGTAATACACTCTAATTTATGTGTATTTACATATTAATTGTATGATACCTCTTTCATGGGTTGTATGTTTCATAAGTTATAAAATTGGTAAGGGTTATTTCACAATCTCTTCATTATCCGAGGTTGTTTATACGTAATAATCTACTGGGATCTCTTTATCATCCACATCCATCTTTCTTACTAATGTATTTGAAAACATTTTTACTATTTACAAGAATATGGGTTAAAGTCATTTATACCCTTGTGTGTTTCGAAAGGAATCTTCCCGTCGTTTTCCAAACAAGGCACTTTTAACCTTTTCGACAAATTTAAGGTAAGAATGTTTTTTTAACTTATACGGCGGGTGCTGCTATTTACCGCCATTATAAATCGTCAAAGCTTCCCTTACAATCTTATAAGAATATTTTCAGATTGAATGTATTATTAAATAATTATGTTACTTTTAAAATGATTTCAAAAAAAAGATATATTTCTCTAAAACAGTCTTTATTTCATCTATGTCAACATCCTTTGATGGATTTTAAGCTTATTTGAAGTTGATTTATTATGATACAAAAAATCCATATTTTATTGAAGGTTTTGTGATATTTTTGATTGTGGATATGTTATTCTTATGTCACTCATGTTTTTTGTATAGAGAATTGACATTTCATAAGTTATTTGTAATTTGAATGTTTATGTTATATTTCAACCTTTCATTCAGATGAATGTGTTAGACAAGTATGTTTCGGGTTGGGGATCGGTAAAATTAAGCCCTCTGGTTTGGTCTCCGGTTATTAGAGGAACTCCGGGTTGGTGTCCGGTTATTAGAGGCACTCCGAGTTGGTGTCCGGTTATTAGAGGCACTCCTGGTTGGTGTCCGATTATTAGAGGCACTCCGGGTTGGGTTACGGTTACAGTTAACCCCAAGGTCTTGGGACGAGGCCTTGACAAAGAAATTAAAGTTCAGCATTATGAATTCCATCATTATGAATGTGGTTATTGATTTTTCATGTGATTATTTGATTAGTATAATATCCATGTGAATAAGTAAATGGCATTATTTCATTTTTTTATGACATACTATCTTGAAAGTTCATGTTTGAAAGGCTTTTGTTTTAGTTATACATTGCCTTAAATGTTTATTCTTATTTATGAAAGTTTCCACTATATTGTTATCCTTACTGGGCATTTGAGCTCACCCCTTTTCTATGTTTTATTTTTCCCAGGAAGTGAAGATGTAAATTATGAATGACCTGCAGGGATAGTATGTGGGGTTTTGAGTGTGGATTATGGAGACAATATGTTGTTGTAGTAGTTTTACATTTTATGATGTAATGTAAGACTTATGAATATATCTAGTGTTTCCAAGGCTACTAAACCAATCGATCTTTCGATATTTGATCTTTCTTGTGATCATGCCAATGTTATGTAATAATGCACCGACTCTGGGTAACTATGGTCGGGGCGTTACAGTTGGTATCAGAGGAAGTTTATTACAAACCTTGGAAGCTAGATTTAGATAAACTCTGATTAGAGCACATAGATTTAAGATGAATATTGAGGATTAGTATAGAAGAAATTCCTAGAATTTTGGTATTGTAGAGATTTTGTGAGTTTTCCAAGCAATACATCCCTGTCTAGAAACGAGCAGGTAGAGGAGGCTCTGGCACAGATGTACCTAGGGGTAAAACCCGAAAACACCGCATTGAGCTAGACTCGAACGGGAACTGGTGCACGACAACAGGCCTTGCTGCACTCTTGGTTACAACACTCCCATGGGATATGCTTAGGATAACTCTCATTTTCTTTACAAATCATTATAAAGGGATTATGAGTATATACTTCCTCAAAAGAGACATTTTTATTATTATGGATTATATCCATAAACTATTTAATTTATATTATGTGTTTCACAAGTTTGGGATTAGGTATTGTTGTTCATAAACTAATATTGTGTATGCCATTGTTTAGAAATGACGCCTAGTAGACGGAATGAGAACTCCAGCAATGCACATGATACAAAGAGAAAGAAGGATCATATATTTCATGGTATTAAGGCAGAATTTAAAAGAGAAATAGTCTCTCATGTATTATTATTATATGAAGAAATAATATCATGTGTTGATAAGATAAGTAAAGAGTTTACTGAGTCCTATGGATTTGAAGGGAAGCAAGAGAAGAAAAGGATGGAAGAGAGAAAGATGGATAAAGGGAAGAGGAAAAAGAAGAATTTTCTCATATGTGATAATTGTGGGAAGAAACACCCAGGAACTTGCCTGAGAGGAATGGGAGTTTGATATAAGTGTAGAGGAAAAGGGCACAAAGTACGTGACTGCAAGGGTAAGAAAATGGTTTCAAATGTACAATGCTTCATTTACAAGGAGTTTGGACACTACGCGAACCTATGTCCCAATCATCAGACTATGCCGCAAATGATGCTATTGGATAATAATCAAGGTATGATACTACCACAGATGAAGAGGAATGATTAGAGTTCTTATGTTGATTATATCAATTGAGTGGTGTATCAACAATGTACTTGTTATAATAATTATGGAGTATATAAGGATTGTACTGCAGTACTATTTCATTAAGGATTTGAGATTGTGTGGAACAAAGAAAAGTGACTCAATAGCAGGATAAATTTTTGGAAAATATATGGTTCAGAGAATGATAAACCATAATATAGTTCTGATACCGAGGTAGTGATTTTGGAATAATACATGATTAATTTGGATAAATTATATTGGATATTCTTGACTACCTTGAAACTGATTAATGATTTGTATATTCCATCATTGTTGGGGTTTAAAACATTTTTGGATTGATGAAGTATATCAAGCATTCTATATGGAATAAGGGAGCATGAATGTAATCATTAAGTAATATGGTAATTCATGATGTTTTAGTGTATTAAAAGAATACATGATGAAGGTATTCATATAATATTACGGGGTAAAAAGGATCTACATTATGTTTACCTTCCTTATAAATGTTGGACTGTGAGTTTGGACAGAAGTATTTTGGATAGTTCTAGTTTGGATTATTTTGGATTGCCATAAAAGGAAAACCCGGAGGTCGGGCGGCAACCCCTCGCGTCCGGCAAGGCTGTGAGACTTGAACCCGCAACTGAAGGGTGACAAGGGTGTATCACCTACCACTGGCCCACGAGATGTCCTGGATTAAATAATGTAGTTTTTTTAAAGATATGGTAGATGAATTATAAATTCATCTATTTTGGAACCCTGTACGAATAGTATAAATAGAAAAAAAATTACATTCTATTATCTTTTAGAGTGAAAGATGAGTTTGTGGTAGAAATTTATTAATGGATAAAACACTAATTATAAAGTAAGTATATCTCCTTATGATCGTATCCAATCTCATAAATAAATTCCTCAACATTAATAAAAGGAACTTAGAAAAAAAATGTTTTCCTAGATGGTACCTTAAATCATCACTAATCTATGGCTTTGGGATTTTTGGCCTTTTCATAGCCATGTTCTCTACCACTCTCCATCAGATAATTGATGGTCAGATTTCTCTTCCATATCCATATTTTCCTACATGGAACCCTAGAATGTGTTATTTTCGGTAATCTTCATACTTTCCACTCTTTTTTTTAAATAGAGGCCTCATTAATTCATTTTTCGATGTGGGATTTCAACTAAGATATTTTGAAATGTCAAAAATGTGTTATCCCAATACCCTTTGTGTTCTTGAACCGATGGTATATCAAATCATCATAGATTTATGAATTTAAGGACCTCAATTTTACACTTGTCTGTGATTGATGACTTCAATCACTACCTATAAATATTTACGTTTTTCCTCCAATTATATGTCTCTAATTGCCACCAATGTTCTCCTAATCGAGATCATAATTTGGTGGTGACCCTTTCATTTCTCTTTTCCTCATATTAAGACTAAATTTTCGTAACCCAATTTCCGATGTGGGTTTTCCCACAAATATGTTTTCTATTTTCAACCTTTTATTTTCTAAGAAAAATTTCAAATTGCGAGGACGCAATTTATTTAAGGAGGGGAGAATGTAACACCCCAAGATTTCATAGTGTGTTATTTCTTCAAAATAATTCAATAACTTGCACTACACGCAACACCGAGTTCAATCACACCATGACTTACAAAAAAAAGCCATTCAAAATAGGTTATGAATAGTA
Source organism: Viscum album (assembly GCA_963277665.1). Taxonomy (NCBI): domain Eukaryota; kingdom Viridiplantae; phylum Streptophyta; class Magnoliopsida; order Santalales; family Viscaceae; genus Viscum; species Viscum album. The sequence goes on along the minus strand of OY728157.1, from coordinate 1,249,991,579 downwards.
TTATCTAAATTTTAAACTTTATATAATCCTTATAATTTTAGAATCCATATTATGAGTTTCTTAGATATAATGAAAGAACAAATTCATTTTCAGTATTGCACTTTTATCACCTTTTAATAGTGAACCCTTTTTAAATACAATATTTTAAACTTTTTGACTAAATGGGGACATCAAAAAATTTAAAATGAAACATCCCAAGCTTCCACGGTACGCTTTCCTTTGAATAATACAGTAGCGTGTGTTGTACGCAACTTCGAGTTTTAACACACACCACAACAGATCAAACTAGCCGTTATGAATAGTAATACCAACTTTTTGAAATTATATATATTTTATATTTCAAAATTGACTTCATTTTTGGATTATTAGTGTCTAATTTACCCTAAGGTGAAATTTTGGTACTTTTCGGATAACTTTCATATTTTGATGAATACTGAAAATTACTAAATTTTAATTAAAAACAACTTTTTTAATAAAAATAATTAATAGTGATAAATTATGAATTTTAGTAGTTTTAAAGTATATTTAGAATATAATTTTACCATTTAATTTAATGTTGGTCATTGGACATAATTTTACAATTAAACCAAACATAAACAAGTGTCAATCTTTTGGTAGTTATTATCTCTTAAAAACACGCTTTTTGTTTTGACAGCGGGAATTAATTTTAAATTAATTTCTGCCACTTCTTTGTTTTGAATTTATAAAAATGGATTCCATATTTGGAATCAGGATTTTCAAATTGTGTAAATAGGTAACTTTTATTTTTATAAATTTTGAATAATTACTGCGGTAAATATTTTATTTACCATGGTTAAGGGTAAATCCTGTAAATAAGGGTTAAAAAATAATATTATAATAATACTAAATTACCCTAAAACGTGTTCTAGACTTATTGGTTGATACATGTTCGGACATAGGCATATTTTGGTCTATTTTGGGACACCATGGTGCCACTTGTAGGTGATAGGGACACTTTATTTTAATTAAGTTAAAATGAATAAAAAAATGACACAAGCAAATATCTTTTAGAAAAACAATTTGTACATAGGGTTATATATGTTGGATTTTAGATTATAAATATTCATTAGAAAGATAAAAAGATTTCCTACATAATGATATTTTATTAATAATTTTTAGACAATAAATAATTTAATTTATTTACGACACAATGATGATGCAGTAATTACTATAATAGTGAAAAATAAAAATAAATGATCTTTTAAATACCCAAATAAATATAATATGAAACTTTTAATGAATTACACTAATGTTATAGGATAATATGAAAAATTAGGATTGATTTAATTAACCTTTTTCGAAGTAATAATTCTGTTATGAGTTTAACAAAAATCAGCTATTGAATAGTGTCAAAATTGACATAAAAGAGTTTTTAAAACAAATATTATATTATTAATTGATATTAAATTCCTAAAATCTAATGTTCGGCCAAGAGACTTATATCATGATAGTTTTATCATTAATGGACCACTTGGGGGTATCTTGGATGTATATGGTAAGTTTATTAAGCATATAATATAAAAATACAAAGAGACATTGTAAAAGTGAAACTAATTAACTTAGAGTTAATACTTAAAGATATGGTTAATATAAGTACCCAAACCTGTCTAAATTATATTGGTTGAGTTATTTGAGACCTATCCCCACCTTAACCTTTGAATAATCAACTTTGGAGCCATTAGAAACCGAATATTAATTTAATAAAAACTAATATTTCTAGCTTTTCCAAAGGTGCCCCTCACCCCTCTTATAAAAGGGAACTCTTCCTTCCCATTTCTTCACACTTTCAAAGCCTTTTGGTTCGGCCAAACTCTTCCCAAATACTCTCCCAACATCCCTCACTACAACTTAGAGGCCTTAGTTTGATCATAAATCCAACCTAAGAGCCCTTTTGATCAAATCAAAAGGAAGAACCTGAAGAAGAGGTAATGTTTTCACCACCCCTTTTCAAGTTCCTTTCTTCTTCCACTTCTTCTTTCTTTGTTATTACCATTCTAAAATAATAACTCCAGTATCTTATATATAATGGGATGTTATTATAAATATGGTACAACCATATTCAGTATTCTATCCACCCTTTGAATAACAAGTCACCATACGTGCGTACGTACGGCTTACCGTCTCCACGTCGTGGTGTAATTGTTATTCAATGTATTATTATTTGGATGGGTATAATAATGATGTGTAACTCATGTAAATAATAAATATAACATGTTAATGATTCTGTATATATGATATACCATCCATTTATATATTATTTTAATATCAAAATAATGATATTGTCGCTCGTGTGTACGTACGGACTACCGTCTCCACGAACGCGATGAGATTCATTCTCCATTGTATCCATTAATGTATAATTATCATTTTATGATTTAAAAATGATGTTTAAGGACTTGATATCATTCTGGATATGAATAAGATACAAACTATCGATAACAAACACGGCTTTTGTAACAAAACATATAAAAGAAAATGAGTAAGTTAACACCCGAAACGACGATAATTAAAAGATATTATTAACAAATCAATGTTAAAAGATCATATATGATATCATATTAATATATATGATTCTTGAATAATTTAATAACAATTATTTCACCATTATACAGGAGGTTAACCTACCCCAACCAAGGAAAAGTACAAGGTAAGGGGTTTTCATCTCACTCCTTATTCCCGTGACATTCATGCCATATTACCACCATTACCTTTTGTGTGGTGTATGTACTACCCATAATTATATTATTTGTGTAATACACTCTAATTTATGTGTATTTACATATTCATTGTATGATACCTCTTTCATGGGTTGTATGTTTCATATGTTACCAAATTGGTAAGGGTTATTTCACAATCTCTTCATTATCCGAGGTTGTTTATACGTAATAATCTACTGGGATCTCTTTATCATCCACATCCATGTTTCTTACTAATGTATTTCAAAACATTTTTACTATTTACAAGAATATGGGTTAAAGTCATTTATACACTTTTTTGTTTCTAAAGGAATCATCCCGCCATTTTCCAAACAAGGATCTTTTATCCTTTTCGACAAATTTAAGGTAAGAATGTTTTTTTAACTTATACGGCGGGTGCGGCTATTTACCTCCATTATAAAACGTCAAAGCTTCCCTTACAAGCTTATAAGAATATTTTCAGATTGAATGTATTATTTTATAATTATGTTAATTTTAAAATGATTTCAAAAAAGAGAGATATTTCTCTAAAATAGTCTTTATTTCATCTATGTCAACATCCTTTGATGGATTTTAAACTTATTTGAAGTTGATTTATTATGATACAAAACATCCATATTTTATTGAAGGTTTTGTGATATTTTTGACTGTGGATAAGTTATTCTTATGTCACTCATGGTTTTTGTTTATAGTATTGACATTTCATAAGTTATTTTTAATCTGAATGTTTATGTTATTTTTCAACCTTTCATTCAGATGAATGTGTTAGACAAGTATGTTCCGGGTTGGGGACCGGTAAAAGTAAGCCCTCTGGTTTGGTCTCCGGTTATTAGAGGAACTCCGGGTTGGTTTCTGGTTATTAGAGGCACTCCGGGTTGGTGTCCGGTTATTAGAGGCACTCCGGGTTGGTGTTCAGTTATTAGAGGCACTCTGGGTTGGGTTCCGGTTACAGTTAGCCCCAAGGTCTTGGGATGAGGCCATGACAAAGAAATTAAAGTTCACCATTAGGCATTCCATCATTATGAAAGTGGTTATTGATTTTTTATGTGATTATTCGATTAGTAGAATATCCATGTGAATAAGTAAATGGAATTATTTCATTTTATTTATGCCATAATATGTTGAAAGTTCATGTTTGAAAGGCTTTTGTTATAGTTATACATTGCCTTAAATGTTTATTCTTATTTATGAAAGTTTCCACTATATTGTTATCCTTACTGGGCATTTGAGCTCACCCCTTTTCTATGTTTTATTTTTCCCAGGAAGTGAAGAAGTAAGTTATGAATGACCTGTAGGGATATTATGTGGGGATATGAGTGTGGATTATGGAGACAATATGTTGTTGTAGTAGTTTTACATTTTATGATGTAATGTAAGACTTATGAATATATCTAGTGTTTCCAAGGCTACTAAACCAATCAGTCTTTCGATATTTGATCTTTCTTGTGATCATGCCAATGTTATGTAATAATGCACCGAATCTGGGTAACTAGGGTCGGGGCATTACATAAAAGATCCAAGGGAGTCTTTATGAAGTGCAGATTTGAGGAAATGAGCGACCAGCCTCAAATGGAGATATCTGCCAAGACTCAGAAAAATATAAAGAAGAAACGGGCCAAGAAGATGAAGAAAGCCTGTCCTAGCTGTGATGAATATGGAACAATGAAATATCTTCAAAATGCACTCAAATATCTTCAGAAGATAGTCCCCAAGGAAGCGGCAATGTGTATTACTACAGGCATCCATGATCTTCAAGATGAAAAATTACAGCTAGAAGAAGAGGCCAATTCTATGGAAGATCAATTGGCTATAAGGGTTGGCATAACCAACACTCTCAGAAAGCTGGTGAAGGCTAAATATGAAACAATATCTCTTTGCAATGAAAGATATGAAGACACTACTGAAGAATTGAAAAGAAGCCTTTCTGAGAAAGAATTCTTTAAGACAATGGTGAAAGAAGTTTTCCATGCACTGGAAAAAATTCAAAGAGTTTCAATGGTTGTCAAAGATGCTCAACTAGAAGAGAAATTCAAAAGGGTGAAGGAGCTGGAAAATTCATTGCAAGAAATGAAGAAGGTGCATGATGACCAGATGAAACAGCTGAAAGAAAATTGGGAAGGAAGGATAAGATTTGTTGAGGATAAGAAGAACTCCCTCAACATGAAATTCCCTTGAATTAGAGGTGATATTGAAAAATCTAAAATCACCCAAAGTTGAATCATCCCAGTCAGTTGAAAGAAGAAATGTTGCTACTCAAGTATGCATTGAGCAGGATGATTCCAAAAGAAGGACATCCTCTAATAAAAGGGCAACAACTTCTAAGAAGAAGGTACCATCCATCCCATCTTGTATTGATGTTTCTAATTGTGTTTCCCCAAAAAGTGCAGGATAGAAGAATGAATCCAAACAAGTATAGATGAAGACAGTGAAGAAAGAATGCTCTCCTGAAACAACACAGCAAGTCAAGAAAAGTACCCAACAATCAGAAGGACTGAAGAGGTCATGATTTGTGGGTCAGTGTTGGTGTTGTAAAAAGTATGGGCAATGTGCAAAGGATTTTTGGTACAATCCACTGAATGTCAAAGCACAAAGCAAGCCCATGCCAAGGGGGAGCAAGCCAGAGGAAAAGAGGCAACATCCACAGGTCCAGAGACATCTGTTTACTGCTAACAGATTTGGATTTCTTGATAACATCTGGGATGTGTGAAAAAGTGGTCAAAAAGATACATGTCAATCTCCAACTGTATCCAGAGCTCAAAAGAAGAAAAGATCACAGAACCTGGCTCAGAGAGAATCCTTGGGAAGGAAGTTGAAAGTAGAAAATGCTCCCAAGAAGATGTTGAAAAAGGAAGATAAGTCCTTGGATTTTAAATCCAAGAAGGGTGATGCATCCAGAAGGACCACTAATAAGAAAACATGCTTCTACTGTGGAATGAAATGACACATCATGGATCTTTGTGAACAAGCCATGGAACTGAATAGAAGCAGATTGGACTCAAAAAGACAATCAATCCAGAAGAAGCAGAAGGGATGGATTGAAAATAAGTTTCCTAAGAAAGGTAGCTTAACAGCATCAAAAGAACCAAGTGGAATTTCCAAAACTGAGGCCTCACTTCCAAATGACTTGTTAGTCATATGGCCTAATCAGTTGCCACTTGCCAGAGAGCTGCAGAGAGCTGAAGATAAAGCACTGGCAATAGCTAAGGCAAAAGGAAAGAAAAATATTTCACATGAAGATCAAGTTCTGTGTGTGAGGTGCAGTCAAGTTGGACATACTAGTGATAAATGCATGATATTCATTCCAGCTCAGAAGGGATTCTTCAAAAGAATGAAGATTTCACCAGGAGACTCTAGTGCTCAGAAGGCACCTAGAAATAGAGGAGTCACACACAAAGAAGTTAAAGAGGTGTTGAGATCCACACCGGCACAAACATCATTGAATATCAAATGTGCAAGTGTGAAGAATGGGGAAAATTGGACATCTCGGTTGAGAGAATATTCTCAACATTGTTGTTCACATTGATGAACCAAGGAGGTTGCATATTATTCCCTACTCACTTGTATTTACATGTTCTAACACTGCAGGGAATTGAAGATGATGATCATTCTCAGCTGGAGGATGGTTTGGAAGGAATGGAGTGCACCCCTTAAGGGGAAGCCAATATGGAGAAGATGATATTTTGGGATTTAATATCATCTTGAGAAAAGTGAAGGTATTCCAATCATACTTTCATCCCTTGTTTCTTAATTATATTCATAATGTCAATTAAGGGGAAGTATTGATTGAATTCAAATGGTTGTAAGGGGGAGCTTTATCTTTGCACTGAACTTTCTAATGAGTTTTGTGAAGTATGTGCAGGATTTAGCAATTTATTATTATATCTGAAAAATTTCAAACCCCTGGAAGCTAAGCATGATCTCACATGTATAGTTAAATGTGGAAAGCATTGAAAAATCATGGTTACAACACTCTGGTATTCTACAGCGGGTTAGCCCAAGTAGACTTAGAGATGATTTACTAAAGGTTCTTTGCTAAAGAAGAACATGTGACATCATCCCTCTCTTAGTGATTTTCAAGAAAATGTTATTCAAAGGGAGGAATAGATATTTTGGAAGAGATCCACACCACATCTTTGCATTTGATTACCAATAAAGGGGAGAAAATATTGGCACACATTTTGACCCATTCATATGTGCAGAATTAGTGTATTGACAACAAATACAAAGGGGGAGATTGAAATGCACTGTGTTGCATTTGTTGTCAATGAGGCATGATGTTGTCATGGAATGAATTGATGTAAAGGAATGTCAAGATGTGAATGACAAAGGATGTGATGGTGATGGTGATGAAGGAGAATGACCATGGTACTTAGAGGCATGTCACTTAGGATATTCACTAAGTGGCATAGGAGATTATGGTTGAAACATTCTCCATGAAAATCAGACGATTGTAGAACTGATCTTAATGATCCAATACTTGTATCAAGGTGATACTAAGTGACAACACTTGAAGAATGGATGATGATGGAGCATCATCATTACATATGACGATTGATGAGCTGATCTTTAAGTTCCAAGAACTTGTATCAAGTTGATACAATGTCACAACAATGTTAGAAAATCATGCATTGTCTTCACACTGCATGAGGAGTTGAAGATGATCCATCCACAAGTTCTAAGTGGATGAAGTTGTTTAATTAAGTCCATGCACAATCACTTAGTGCATGATGAATTAGAAGTTGATCCAACTTGATCTCTGATTGGATCAATGAAGAACTTTGAAGAATTATTTGATTCAGGAGCTTCGGTTGAACCTTCAGGAATGTCACTCCTAAGTGAAGATTAAATATTTAAGAGGAATGGAGGAATTCTTAAGAAGAAGAGAAGAGAAGAAATGAAGAAGGGAGAATGGATTAGAGGAAGATGTGGCATTTGGCATTTGAACTTGGTCACTTTGTTTTTAAACAAAGGACTTGTTCTACACTCAGGAAAAAAGAAGCCACCAAGGGCCAGCCTTAGGGGTTCAACCCCAAGGCACATGTGGGACTCGATGTCGCCACACCCAAGGGGGATCCCATGGGGTCAGCCTGAGAGGCCGCGACCGTGTGTAAGCCGGGGCCACGCAGAGATCAAGCCTGCACAGCTGGGGCGCCAGAGCGTGTGCCCGTGTGTGCATAGTGGGCGCCAGTGGCGCGCCCGAGTGGCAGGAGTGGGCACAAGAGTGCGCCCGTAGAGAGAACACGGTGTGGGGCATCACCGTGGAGGTTGGAAGTTCAATTGAGCCGGCTGGGGGAGCACTAGGTTGATAAACCACGGAAAATCCGTGGTCCGTTTTGATGTGGGATGTGCAATTTTCACCGGGAGCGAATCCTGGCCGCTCGATCGATCGCGTGCCAGATCTTGACCGCACGATCTATCCCGCACGAGATCTTCTGATCGCGTCCATCCGATGTCTTCTCAACTCCGGATCCGACGGTTGAGGAGTCGTCCTCTACCTTGAGCTCGCCCGAGGCCACCCGAGACTCCTCCTTCAATCCAGGCGCCTCCCGACGACGGATTTTGAGATCCCGACCACCATAAATCGAGCCAAAGCATCCATGGAGTTCGTCTGAGCCGTATGAAAACAACCATGCAATAAAATATGGATGCACATGATGTTTGGGAGATTTGGAGTTTGGCCGAGGCAAAATAAAATGCCGAGGCCACGTGGAGATCATGCTTTGCATGAATGGGCCTAAACAGAGGCCATGCACACGTTCCGTGACGCATGCATGAGAAGGAGCGAAAAATAAATGAGCCCGCGTGAAACAGAGAGTAAATTCAAGATTTGGAAAGATTTTAAAGAACCAAAAAATTTGGGGATTTGGAATTATCTCACACGGATGAGCTGCCTCTCCTTTGCCTATAAAAGGAGCATCTGAGGTGTTTGAGAGGCTTGCTGAATATTTTTTTGAAAACCCGGAGTCCCGTGAGAGCACCCTTGTGCGTCGCGAAGAAGAAGCCCCGCGCAACCCACTTGTGCGGCTGAAGATCTCGGGGCCACCCGAGGTCCCGAAGGAGTCCCCTGTGCGCCTCACTTTCACATCAGGAAGAGCTCTCTCTGCCCGCATACATGCGCGGCAGGAGTAGCTTGCACGCCCGAGGTGCTCTTGCACTCTTGAGGCTTGCATGACCCGAGGCCGCATCACTTGCGCACCCCACGATTGGTTGAGCCTTGCACGGCTGCCTTGCACCCGAGGCCTTGCGCGGCTCTTGTGCCTTGTGCACCTGCGTGACAATGTAGTAGAGGAGAGGCCGCACCAATCACTTGCGCGCCTTCATATTGGCAGTGTGTGTGCAAAGTGAAGGCGAAAGGTCGAGACATTTTTGTGTGTGCATGCTTGAAGAAACAAGTTGGCCCAGGCTTAGTATTTGTGTGTGCATGAAGTTGAAGGCCACTACACTAAGTGTGTGTGCAAGAAGAAGCCAATAAGGCCATAGCCACATTTCCCCTTGTGTGAGTGCCAAGTGAAGAAGGCCCCACGACTTAGATTTGTGTGTGTGATAAACAAAAGGAAGGTCTTAGCCAAGTGGGAAGACAAGAGGGCCTTAGAACCCAAGTGTGTGCATAAGCACCAAGTGAAGACCACACATTTTGTGTGTGTGTGCAAAGTGAAGGAAGAAGGCCAAAGACTTACCTTAGTGGTGTGTGTGCAATAGAACAAAAGGCCAAACCTAGTGTGTGCACAATTAAAGTGTGTACATTTTGAAGAAGAAGTAAAGGATACCCACACTAAAAGAGAACACACTTTTAAGTATGTGAACAAATTGAACAAAGAGTGTGAAGGAAGAAGTGGTGTGTGTGCTAAAAGAATTACACCCTTTGAGGGTTTATCACACCAAAGAAAGAGAAGGGGAGTGCATGCTTGCACGCATGCACGTGCACATGTGAACAAGCTCAAATCTGGTTGTGTGCATTTGAGTTGTCCAAGACCAAGAGTTCTTGATGAATATTGAGAAGCCATGCAATCATTGCATGAGGATGGAGAGATGCCATGCACTCAGTGCATGAAGTAGATTTGAAGTGAGACTGGACTAGACTGAAGTTAAGGACATCAGTTGTCTGAGTATTCAGTAGTTGGAGAGAAGCCATGTCATCCTCAGAAGAAGGAGATAAATCCTGAGCAAGACGAGAAGACCTGATCAACTCAAGTGATCAGAGGAAGAGAGAAAGGCCAGTAGTCTTTATCCCGGACTTCTGAAGATACTTGATGAATCTTAAAGTGAAGAAGATCTACTCATGTGACTCGAGGAGCCAGGAGAAGCCCCCTGTGAGACTCAGGGCGGAAGAAGTTTTCAGTGGGATTTTGGAGCAGGCCAGTGGGACTCTGGTAGCACTGTGGGAAACAGTATAAAGACCCTCCTGTGGGACTCAGGAGAGATACAGTGGGACTCTGTATCGACCATTTTAATTTTAACAGGTTTTAATTGAGAAACCATGTTGGGGCGTAAAACCAACATGGCAATGACGTAGGCCTTTGGTGCCGAACTTTGTAAATCCTTGTGTCCTGTGCCTTTATATTTACTGCATTATTCGAGGAAAGGTGAGAGATACAAGAAGAGTGGATCGAGGCTTTAACCAGCCATAGATGTTCAATTGATTAAGAATCAATTAGTAAATTTTTTTAAAGGATCACTGATTCACCCCCTCCCCCTATCAGTGATTCACACTAATCTGGGCACTTCAACATGTTATGATAATCATGTTATATAATTCCTTTATGTTTTTGTTTCCCTTATCCTCCATTTATTTATCTATTTCCTAAACTGTATTTTATTATTCATGTTATAAATTTTTTACACACATACTGGGATTTATAGGTTTCCCTTTTCTTATATACCCAGGTTATACAGTACATTGATATCTATGAAGGAATGTTCTGATTATATAAAAGTAGTTTTTAATGATGATGCTGAATGTTATGTATTATGTTGTCATGTAATGTTCCTATGCACCAGAAAAACTATACCTCTCAATATTATCAATTATATTAATTGCATTTTTATGTAATAAATCATTATTAAATATGAAATAATGATCAGGGTTGTTATAGTAGGTTTCAGAGGATTAATTTAGTTATTTTTGGTATTAGGATTAGAAAACTGTATTGAAATCCATTTGGATAAGACAATGTAAAATAAAATAATCCTTAAATTTTTCTAATATGGGAGTTAGTTTTTTATAAATAAAATTCAACCTTTTATGGATATGAACATGTAGTGGTGGGTATAGAAAAGTTGTATCTAGGGGTAAAACATGAAAATGATGCTTTGAGTTACAATCGAACGGGAACTGTTTCATGAAAATTCAGCATTGCTTAATTCAGGGGTTGACACTCCTGGGATTTAAACTTGGGTAAATTCGTATGTTTAGTTCAAACCATTATTAAGGGAACAAAAAAATTCCCCTAACAATATATGATAATAAGTAGATCATGGATAAATTAGATCAAAGCCTAAAAATTCAGATGTTTTGGAGATAAATTTAGTTTATAAGTTATCCCTTTAATGATATTACATTCCCTTTTATATGTTTAATTGTTTAATATATTCATCCTTACATCTATACAAGATAAATTCGTGCCAGAATGAAAAATTCAATGGTGGATTTATCATCCACGGTTCTATACATTCATTTATATCACGATTTTTTTTATAAAAATCCAAAAATCATCACAAAGAATAGATGTAGAGATGTTGGGGAAATCAAAAAATAGGAAAAATTTTGTATCCCTTGAATATAATTCATTCCCTGTTACAAATTTGGTATTAAACTTCACATTTATCTTCATCATACAACCCTTGGTGAAATTTTATGCAATTATTAGCATGGATTGGATTTCCTTATTTAAATACAACATATATTATCACAAGGGGGATAATTCTCTCTAAGTGGGGAATCAACAACCGATTATATACAATTACAAGTAGGAGGAAGAATCATATTTAGTACCATCACCTAAAAAATAGATATTACATCCCTATAAGAATGCATATATTTGTCATATGATAGATTATTTGGAAGGATCAATCCTAATTGACATACCCACTTTGAGGGAATTTGCTGATGTGTATTCCGTGTAATTATATAGTCTTCCTCCGAGAAGTGATATTGAATTGTAGAATGATATTATCCTTGGAGAGTATCCAATATCCAAGACTCCATATAGAATGGCAGTTGTGTGGTTTGAGGATATAAAGAATAAACTACATTAGAATATAAATAAATGGTTTATAGGCCCATGTGCTTCACTATGGGGTTCACTAGTCCTCATAGTCAAGAAGAATGGTGGGTCAATGCACATTTTCATTGATAATCTTGAGCTCAAAAAATCATGATAAATAATGAGGAACCTTTTCCATGAATCGATGACTTGTTCAATCAACTACTGGGAGCACTATAATTATTCATGGTGGGTTGATGGTTGGGGTTTTAAAATGTAATAATGAAAAAGGAGGATATCCCCAAGATTTATTTTTGTAAAACGTATGGGCACTGTGTCATCATATTAAATAATTATAGTCTCACTAATTCTCCATCAATCATCATGGACATGATGAATAATGTCTTTATATATTATCTCAACAATTTTTTTGTAGCCTTTATAGATGATATTCTAATATTATATAAAAACAAGGAGGATCATGGGGAGTATCTAAGCATTGTGGTAATTACCTTGTGATAGGATAAGATCTATGAAAAGTAAAGAATGTGTGAGTTGTTGTCGAAGTCTCATTATTGGGTAATACCATCTCAAGTAATAGGATATCTATGGATACTTCCAAAGCAAAATAAATTTGGGGATCGCTGAGGATAACATCTATGATGGATATCCATAGCTTCTTGAGGTTAACTAAATATAATCACTGATTTTTGAGAAACCTCTCATTATTTTCAAACACACATAACTAATTAATTCAAAAGGGAGTCATGTTATTTCCGGATGATGAATTTGAAGATTTATTCATCGAGTTGATGAGAAGGATTATCACTACCCAATTCTCTCACTAACCTGAATTGGAGAGATTTTTTCAACCTTTAGCGATGAATTGATTAAGTGGATGGGTTTTTTGTTGATGAAAATGACGAATTCATTACCTATCCATCATGGTATTTTAAAATTCCTGAATAAAATATCTAATACATGATTTAGAGTTGGCAGTGGTGATTATTATGTTGAAAATCTAGCAGAATTATCTCTTTGGGGAGTTGTGTGAAATATATAAGGATCACAAAAGTCTCAAATATATAATCACACAGAAAGAGATGAATGTTTAAAAATTAATATAGTTAGAGCTCATCAAGGATTAGAAATGATCAATCCATTATCACCTTGAGAAAGTGAACAAGGTGGAAGATTCTCTAAATAGAAAGGACCCAGAAATTATAACATTTATGATAATTGAAAAGGTTAAAAAATTCATAGATTTGATGTAGATGGACATGGGAATTGTAAATAATGGGAAATTATTAATCCTTTCACAAAATATAACTGAATTGTATCATTTATAATGATCTATATATCCTAAAAATACCCTTTCAAAAACCCTTTTCCACCATACTTTGAAGCCCTATCACCTGTGCATCCGATAGATGTGCTCCTACACCAGATGTCGTTGGCCGTGGAGTCCTAATCAGTCAATTCTACGGAGCATATTATGGTGGGAATTTGTGTTAATTATCTTTTTAACCCATGTTTTATTTTATTATTGTTCTATACATCGTTCCTGGATGATGATTCCAGCACATATTCCCTAGAGTTTATGGAGTATTCTGAATCAAGGCATAGACCAACTGAGGTAAATGTTTCTTAACCATTGATAGATCATCAAGAAGTGATACATGATGGCGGGTTCATAAAATAAAAAGAGTCAAGATGACATCTAATCATAGAAAGGAGTAATATTCAAAGGGAAGAGAAGGATCTTTGTGATAAAGACATAGAGATATTGCAGGCAGTTGATGTCTTGAAATAGAGAGAAAATGAGCATTATAATTTGGAAAAAGATTATGCTTCTAGTAGAGAGATGATGAGGGGAGACCAAGACAAGCTTGAAAAATATATAATTAAGAGTAACATTTGGGAAAATGATTATTAAAGAGAAGAATATATAGATAAAGGGCCAGAAAAGGATAATGATAGGAAAGACTATGGAAAAGAGACTGATCGTGGGAAATAGAGAGAGTTGGAGGAGGATGTTGAGTTGAGTTTGGACAAGGAGTTGGTGATGGAGAAAGGTAGGGGAATGGAAAAATAAAGACACAAGGAAAAGAATATGTTGAGGGATAGAGAAAGGGAATATGAGGGAGGGAAGGATCATGAAAAGAACAGTTATTAGGCTTTACAAGATTTGGTTAGAGTAAAAGGAAATGTTATAAATAGAGAAAGGGAAAGGGATGATAGAGAGAGATGAAATGACAATGAGAGGCATAAGGATAGATGAAATGTTTCTAGAATGAGTTGTGATTTAAATGGGGAAGGGTATGGAGACATGAATACACATTTATATGTAAAATGTAATTGACCCAAGCCAAGGATGTTTTATGATTTTTATGGGCATGAATTGAGCAATATCGAGCAACTGATGAAATATGAGGATAAATCAAGTTTAACTCAATCTTCAACTACTAAGTTTGGAGAGTGTATTGAAAAAATAATGGAATATAATATTAAAAACCCATATATTAGTGGTTATGAGATATAAGAATGGGTAAGATATAGCTTTCAAATTGAGGAAAACCCAAAGAAGAAAAAGAAAAATCATTGCATCATTCAACGGTATCTTAGGTCCAAGAAAATGTTGATCAACAAGAATGTGAATACTATATTATAAATAAGCACAATAATTATGAATTATCTACTGTTAAATTTCTTCACACCCTTGAAAATGTTTATGAAGCTGTTTCAGTTTTTCTGACAATAAAATTTCAAATCATTCTTGGTGATAGTGGCATTAAAGAAGGGGTTTATATGTTTTAAAATATTGAAATTACAGAGAAAAATAGAGGGATGAAGCTTATGTTGCTATAAACAAGAGATCAGTACCATATTAGGACATGATTGGGGATGAATTTGGATCAATGAACAAATTTCTACCACAATATGATTATCTAGTTGAGAATGAGGGGGTTACCTTTGAAGAAAAATGGTGGTACTCTAGTGAAGTGGAGAAGAATAATGAAGAGCTTTATATAAGAATTAATGGTGTTTCTTTAATACCCAACATTAATGATATGAACCAATTTGGGAGGATCTATTTGGTCTATTATACATAAAATGAAATACTTTGATTCAAAAAACTAAAGAAAAATAAATCACTATAAGAGAACGATAAGATCAATATCAATGCCCTTGAATCAGAGGTTGTCAGTGCTGGTTTGTGTGCCGATGACATGGTCTCTCTAAGAGATGTAAAGAGGCTTTCCCTCATAGAGGAGAAAGGAGTAATGACGGATGACATGAGAAACACCACATACCAATAAGTATTTTCTAAAGAGGATGAAGCACCTCATGTACTCTTCCAAGAAAATTCCATTACTATTAAATAAGAAGATGACAATCATGTATTTGACAATGATGAAATGATATCTATGAATCATTGGAAAGGGCATAGATATTGGTTCTTCCACAACAAAATGAATAAGTAATAATTGGTCCAAATTTTTTTGCATTGATTGTATCTATTACTAGAAAGGTCTTGAATAATGATGGTCTACGTTCTACCTCTAGGGAAACACAAGAAAACAATGTCATATTCACAGAGGTGTAGGAATTTTTTTGGGGCCTTCAACTTGACAATAAAAATAGATAAGCTTGATTGTGAATATTTTTTCATGGAATAAGGTGTGGTGAAAAAGGTTTCTAAATAGGAATTTGATGTTGAATATGGTGGTTGGAAGGAGGTAAATTATTCTGGGAAAGATGAAGCCCCTACCAATGATCCCCAGGAGGAGATAATTCTAGATAAAACCAGTCATGATGTCGAAGTAGAGAAAGTATTTTCAGGTGAACTTCATCTACATAATGAGCGAGGATCACTCAGGGATAGTAGTGATTGGGGTGCTAGAAACATGGAAAAAAGGTCAAACTAGTTGGATTGCATAATAATTATGGAACAAAAGAAATACGCATTGAGAGTATATATGATTTTGGATGGATTTTAACTTTGAAGGAAGTCTTTGGGATACTGTATCACAAATCCCATGGGGACGAACCTATAAAAATGAAGAAAGAAAAGAACATGATGTAATATTATGAATAATTAATGATAAAAAATATAAAAAAATTTAGACACGTTATCCTTCTCTATTAAAAGGATGAGAGAAACTCAAGCTCCGATGAAGACACTTTATCTTGTTCTAAGAGAGATTGTAAAACCCCGTCAATTTAATGACCCTAAAAGTTGTTTTAATATTTTTTAAAATGAGATTATTAGTGGATTTACCACCATTTATAGTGATAGGAAGGTGGAGCAGTTTTTGGGACATAAGGAAGATGAGTGGTGGTAGAGGTATCGATCTTCCAAAAATACCCAAAAACTAAAAAAGTTGGATAATTTTTGCAATGTTCCCTGCCCCCCTTTTGTCAATTTTACTTCAATATTAATGTAATAATTAAATTATATTAAAAAAATAATTCTAAAAAAGATTATGTGGGAATAAAAAATAATTTTGAAAATATCAAAAATGGTAAATCCTCCGAGTTCAATTTTAATGAAGAATGAATTTTCTGATTTTGGTTAAGACTATGTCTTCCATAAAATATCGACACAAAGAAATAATTTTTGGATGATGAAAATATTTAAAATTTCTCTACTTATCCAGGGAATAATAAGATGTATCGAGACCTCTTGGAGAACTATTGGTTGGATAACATGAATACAGAGATAACTATATATACCTCAATTTTTTTGTTATGTCAGCTTGTGAATGATATGAAGTTGATTTCTAAGTTGATTATGAGATTATTACCCATACCAATATGAAAATGGGAAAACATAATCATGGGATTTTTCCCTTGACTTCCGAATACATACACAAAAAACAAAGGTATGTACTTATTTGTGGATCCTCTTGCAGGGATTGCACAATTCATTAAAATTCAAGAGCATTTCTCAATGGATCAACAAACACTGATATACATCCGAGAAGTTATATGGATGCATGGAGTACTAATATAAAATGTGTCTGATCCTGATTCAAAACTCACCTATATGTTTAGGAAGAGTCTCCAATAATCTCTAATCACTGAGATGAAAATCATCTTGGCTTATCACCCTAAAATGGATGGCCAATCAGAGAAGAATATTCAGACACTTGAGTGATGGTTGAGAGCTATCTCAATGGACATCAAAGGTGGATGGGACAAACATATTTATTTGGGGGAGTTAACTTACAACAATAGTTTCCCCTTAAGTATCCAAATGGTTCTTTATGAAGCCCTTTATGGGAATAAGTATAGTACAGCACCATATTTGTATGAAGTTGGGAAATTGAATCTTCTAATAATGTAAATTGTTGATGAAATGGTGGATAATGTTAGGACAATACAACAACACATCAATGTTTCTTAGAGTAAACAAAAGAACTATAATGGCAATATTCAATAAGGAAAATATTTTTTTTGTTGGAGATATGGAATTTCTCAGCATATCTCCATTGAAGAGAGTTAAGAGACTTGGGAAGAAGGGAAAGAATAGTCCCAGGCACATCATTGCTTTAGAGATCCTTTTTCTCATCATGGAAATGACCTATCAACTAGAACTCCCACCAAACCCATCTAAAGTACATGATTTATTCCATGTATCACTCTTAAGGATGTACAAATAAAACTTATCACGTGTACTCAACCTAGAGGTGGTAACATTGGGAAATTAATTTTCTTATAAAGGGATTTTGATGATGATATTAGATCATAGAGATAAATTTATCCAAAATAAGTCAATGTACCTAATCAATATTTTGTGGAGATACATAAATATTGAAGAAGAGATGTGGGAACTAGAGGAAGTGATGCTGAAGAGTTACCATCATCTATTTTAGTTTTGTAAAAAGAATTTTCTGTAGAGGAATTTGTTAAGGGGGTAAGTTTGTACTGACCGAATATTTTACAAATAAAATTCAATTTCTTTTAAATAAATTCCTTATGGATAGATAAAACACATGTAGACCTTTTGTTTTATTATAATTAATTTTATTTAAAATATTGTTAATTATCATTAGAATTGATAATTCATCCATTAAATAGTTATCACATGAAAAATAAAAAAATATGGTTTTAACGAATACATTTGACATAGAAAAAGGAAGTGATAGAATCAACCATTATGATCGTATGCTTTCAATCCCATTTATTGGATCTTCCAATGATGATAGAATTTTTGGGTTTTTCCCTAGACAAATATCAATCTGATATCTAACAGCTTAAGAATGAGAAAGCTATTTATGTGATAAGATCAATTTCATCGATATCAAGGCCCAAACCATGTCCACTGAATGGCCCAATGAAATCCCCACTATCTCCCACATTACTCTTACAACGTATACTGGAGTAAAAATGGGATATGTAAGAAGCCCCCAAAATCATGATTATGTGCATTATTATTTTGTATTGAATAATGAATATACAATCATTTTATAATTTCTACATTGAAATGATTCTTAAATACCAAATTGTATTTTAATTGTTAATATTGAAACCAAATTATGAAATTTATTTTTATGAATTAATGGATTTTGGAAATAAATTATATTTCAAAAAATATATTTATTTAATTACATTTACTATTTATAAATTATCATATATATTTTATAATGTCAATTATAATTTTTATTAAGGTTTAAAAACTATTTTTGTCAATAACCATCACTTTTCATTAAATATTGATTATTATTTTAGAATTGAAAATTAAAATATTTAAAAATTTAGTTACATAAAATTAATATTATATTTGGAATCAATGCAAAAAAATTATCCAGTAGTGAATTTTACATAATTTTTTGATATAGTCGGATTTTTGGTTAATAACTAAATACCTTATAAATATATAATGTGTATTATGACATCCTAATGAACATATAGTGATGTTATAAAAAAATAAAAAGGGTATATTCTGAATAATATATGTTTTTATTTAAAATAATATAATTTTAGGTTTATTTAATGTAATTTATAATGCCTTAGTGAATCCACTAATACTTATAAAATATTTTACGATTTTAAAATAATTTCCATTAATTTGTGATTCACCTCCACATTAGAAAATGAAATATTTTAATATCATCATCCCATATAATTTTAAAATAATTTATTAAACTTTTCAGTTCTAGAAACCATGTGAAAAAAACATGGGTTGCTTTATAATTTTGAATATTTTATATTGTGGGGTCCAAAACCAAAATAACATAGAATTCTCCCTACTTTCATATATAGACCCACCAAATCACCCATTCATTATCACTATAATTATTCTAATATGTCCCACCCTCGGCCCTTACACCCTATATTACTCCCAAGGATCACCTAATCTCCCAAGAATCCTCTCCCAATCCTTTGGGATCACACATCTACATAAGGGATCCTCACAATTCACTCTTCCTTTCAATTCATAAACATTGTTTGAAATTAGTATTTTTTGTATTTTAATTAGTTATATTTTAATCCATTTATAAATAATTAACTAATATCTATTTGATTTTTTTTCAATGAGTTATCATTTATCCTCCCCCATTTATAACCATACCGACGCTGTTACTATGTCAAAATATGATAAGGGATTTCACTCTTCTTATTTCCATTTCAAGCACTTAATTTGTATTATAAATCATAAATAACATCTCATATGTTGGTATATTATGTTATATGATCCAATCACTATCCATTTTATGTAAAAATGACGATATATCCTTTTCTCTCTAATATTCTTAATTTCCACATACCGTTGTTATGTTTCCAAAATTTCACCACGATTCTCCATGCCAAAATCATTATATAGTGAATTATATAAACATTACTCAATAAAGGGTATTAACCATTACAAAAATATATTTATTGATTGGGTAAATACATGTATTTATTACACATTATTGAATCATGGAATAAATGATGGTGTTAAATGAATAAATGATGGTGTTAAATGAATTCATGTTACATGATCTAGGTGTAACACATAATCTAGAGATGGGAATGTTTATGAATGTTGCTCTCTGATATAGCTCTAATGCATTGGTTAATGTTTAGTATTATGAGACATAATTTTGAGATAGGGTTTTACCGTATCCTATTATAGTAATTTTTTTCACCATGTTAGGGAAGGGGTTTTCTTGATTCTATTAAAATAAAGATGTCTTGTTGTATGTTGTTCCCACATTTTTATTTAATAAAAATCATTCTATATCAATATTTTATATTTTTTTCTCTAATTATCCATTGATATTTTTATTTCATAACATATATATTATTATTCATGTTATTCATTATTTACTCCTTTATTGGTCTTTATAGCTCTCCCTTTTCTTAGGTCCTCTGGTTATCCCATGCAATGCTATGTATGAATAAATGATGTGGTAATGTAAAAGAAACATTCAAAAAAGATATTATATTTTGTGTATTAAGTTTTCATGAAATGATCCCAATCCAAATGTATACTAGACCTATCCATCCTATATGTCGTATTAATTTCAATTTAATGTAATAAATCAGTATTAATATTAAATAAATAGGTGGGTCATTAATGATATAGAAAATTCCCCTGGGTGTTATTTTATATTTAATTGAAAATAACCTTATGGGTTGTCAGGAATGTTCCCTGCTAGGAGGTCATGAATTCGACCAATGGGGAGGTCATGAAAACACTTTTTGGGAGTTCTTGATACTACTTGTGTGGTTTCCATAGAATTACTATGCGGATTATTAATATATGTTTAATGATAGTGTTCATATAATCTGCTAGTATTTATATATTATGGTTTCTTCAATTTTTGTGGTCGAGCATTGTGTAATATTTGGGTGCAACATCCCTGATGCATTGTATACTGAAACATATTATTCCTCTCATTTTGATATTGTGATAGAGAATTTCTTAATCCTTTTAATAATTTACCAAATTTGATGAGGTATTCAAGTCATTATCTATTTCTTATGGTTAGATATTGATAAATATTTACTATGTATTTCATGGAAATAACGACATGATCGAAAACACCATTGTAAAATATAAATAAGGTATAGATGATAGGATCAATATACATAAGGATCAATGATAATTGATTGATTGAATTATTTATTTTTAGTACTTATTTATTAATTTATTCAGAGCATGTCACAAGAACACATCACTGTATTTTCTATTATATATGCGACTGATTTGTTGGTTCACTATTATGTTTTTTACTCACAAAATGAAAATTTGTTCATTTCAATTGGGAACTAAAGTATCCCTCGCTTGTTTTTGGTCCATGTTTGAATGATTCATGTTATTAATTGATCATGGTAGTGTATCTTGGATGTTATTTTCATATTGAGATTAGGTGAGGTCAGGGGATTGTAATTGGGTATTGTTTTAATTTTTTCATATTTTATTCTTTATATGTGATCATAAACGTGGTTTATAAATCTTATATTCTTATATGAATGTTATTTATTTTTTATATCATATATAGTTATTTATTAATTTTACATGCACTTATGTGATACTTTGGTTCTATATCTTTTACATTTCATCTATTATTGATACTAAAAAATAAAGTGGTATAGTATTACTATAGTACCACCTTAGACCCCCAATATTATTTAGAAGTCTCTAGAATATGGATACTTGCACATAAAGATATGTAGCACCATTATAATGGTTATCAATTAGTGTCGTCTATTTCTGGAAGTTATAATGTGGTATCAGGGATATTAATTTTAATTATTATTTTGGTTATTCTAGATCAGTGATACAGGAATGGGTAAGAACATAGGATATATATTTAGATTTTTTTGATAAAAAATTATTCCTCTATGAATTCTTGGTTACTAGGGATGATATTTATCTTCATGATATGTGATGTTACTGTTGATTTGATTGGAACCTCATGTGACACAAATGGAGTTATATATGTTATTTCACTTTTATTCATCTCTTTTTATTAAATTATATATTTGTATCATGAATCATATGTGGCATGTATAATTAACATGACATATAAGACTACTAGTGAGAAATTATGATTGTGAGGTGATTTTCGACTATCTAATGTATTTTCAATAGCACATATGAAAATTTCACGTAAAATTTCATAGAATAATTATACACAGCTCGACCACCATGTAGATTAATTTCTTTTTTATAATAGTTAATATTGATTTAATAGATAAATATTCAATAGTGGAAATAAAAATACAATTAATATGTGTAAGGGATGATTTATGACCATAGTAGGTTGGCTTTGGTGTTATATTCCCTTGTGATAGACCATTGTGTTTGATTTTACAATAGGTTTCTTTAAATAAAGATTCATTAAATAGATACTTAATGTTATACCATATAGCCTGGACCAAAATTCTAAATAACCTAACCATGTGATCATGATTTTCTATATACAATTCATCATAAGGTGATAATGCTTCTACATGTATGCATGTGTGATGTGACCAAATCCTTTAGATAACATTATGATATACAGATGCTAGGAGAGATTCATTTCCCTAGGATTGTGAGGTGTTTTTATCATGTGATACTAGTGTTATATATGTGATACCCTAGGTCTATGGTGTTTTTTATGCGATATGTCATGAGATGCTTTAGATTGTAGTGTGTAGGGAATCAAATTCATTGTGACATTTTTTTTAATTTTATATCCATTAGGGGAAGACCTAGTAATATTTAGGATCTGAATATGGTTTCTAGAGAGTTGGTACATAGTTGTGTGTATAATTGAATCCCATGAGAGGGATTATCCAGTGAATGTGAACACCCTCAGAGGGTTTTGAGAAAAATCCATGTTGGATTCCTTATACATTATTTGGTGGAGAACAATATGATTGCTGAGGGATATTTGTATTGATGTATAGTTTTTTGTGAATGAACATTGATATACCACAAATTTTATATTTTGGATTTATTTTTGTGTATAATAACATTAGATCAAGGATTCGTCATTTTTAGTTATGAATGATTCATCGGTTGCTAGTATATCTCATTATTGGACCATGGAACATATAAAGGGCACATTGTTTAATAGGAGAACTAAAAAACATCATGGATTGAATGGCATGATGTGGCATGTAGTATGGTAAATGGGTTGGGGGATGATACTAGCATTGATGAAATTAAACTCATAGGAGATAGATTTGGGTTATGTATTCATGTGATACGAGAGTGAACACCCAATATGTTAGATAATAAGGACACAATAAGAATAGTTATATATCATCCCTACTGAATTATATATTAGGTTATTTTGAGTGTGATACAAGGACTAGTGATTTTTTTTGTACTCATATGGTAACTGTGTACAAGGGTTTTAGGATGAGGATGTAAATAAACCATCATTGTAGAAGAGTCATAAATATTGGAATGGGGTACGGGACCTGGTTGGACTAAAAAAATATGTAATGACACAATAATAACTGAGAGGTGAGAATGGAACAGAAGGAGAAACATGTGATATTGATGAAGAACAAGAGGATGTTATAAATGACTATTAGTATAGGAAAACCAATATTATTGGATTAAATGAGTGGATGATTGAAGGTGGTGACCCTAGTCGTGATTTTAATTTCATTAATTTGGGGAATTACAAATAAATTTTTTCTATAATGGGATAGTATTGAACTATATTATAGGAATTTTTATATACTGATGTGATTAAAAATACACTTTTATTGCAGGGACTGTGATTTCAATCATGGTTATATGGAAATTCACATGATATATCATGTGTAAAGACTCAATAATCCAATAGAAAATATTAAATCTTAATATATGAATATTCATAACATAACAAAACTATCAGCAGCTGAATAATTTATGTCAAGCAACATTGAAATCATGGATATGTAGGCAACTATTAGATGCGTGGTCTCAGTCATATCCAACTCTGTTCTTTATAACTATCACCCTTCATAGATATATCATACATAATAATTTCCATCATAACCTAGGGAAGGGAAATGTAAGAAGGGGTGATGTTATATTCTCTATAGGGAAAAAGGTGAGATATCAACGAAGCATGATAATTAAGGTATGATAACATGAGAATAAAATTTGAAAATAATATCATTAATATCATACATCATACACATTTGTCATGAAATAAATCATTATAGTTTATAAGACATGAATCACAATGGAATTAAGGAACCTGATTCCTTAGAACATAACATTAGGACAAGTAGCATGTTTTTTGGTATAATCATTAGTATTTAAAATCTCATAATTTATATGAATGTATTATTTCTAAAACGATCATAGTGGAATAGATCCATTATCCAGAACATCATAGTAGTCAAGGTTCCCTACTAAAAATATAATATTGGATAATGCTCCTTACTGAACTAGGTTTCCTTTCCAATCTAGTAATTTTTATGTAATGAGATATAAATATTTTCCAAATTCTATGAAGGAGATATAGGTATGACCCATCACATGATGAAAATCATACACTTGTATTCAGGAATATCGTAAAACACTTATCTTTTTTTAACCCTATTAAATATATTTATTTTATAAAAATCTTATCATTTTTATTAGAGTCATGTTACCATTATCATAAACCATTCCCAGTATGAATAAAAATGTTATCTTGGAATCATTTACCTAGTAAAAAATATGCAACATCAAATGATTTCATCTTATATATGATATTATTTTGAATTATTTTTGGAACATTCTATATTAAAAAAATGTTTTCACATTGAAAATAAAAATTTTAAACATAAAAGACAAAAAATCAAAACCATATTATTTTAAAATATCCACTTAATATTATAATTTAATATTTAAATCATTGGTCAGTCAGGATAGTGTAAAATTCGAATTATTTCGTACATGTCTAAAAATATGAATTCAATTAATATATATGAGAATATTGAAAGGTATATCATTCCAAAAAATACAAGATGATTCAGTTAAATCCATTTTTAAAAAAAGAAAAACACGGGTATAATATTTTTATAAAAAATATTTTATTATAATAAAAGTTATTTAAAATATGTTTTGGAGGAAGTAGACATAGAAGAAAAATGATTTTTGACCGAAGAGAGGAATTAGGTAGATTTTTCATAAAACATTATTTGAACTCTAGAGTAAATATAAAGGGAAATATGAAGGTAAACCCTTTATTTTCATGAAATAACCATAGGATAATATTATTTAGGTGTTTCATTAGATATGGTTTCTAATACTTCATTATTGGAAGTATAAACATCAACAATCCGGATAAATGATGGCATTGCGTCATAAAAACCTTACCACTTTGGTATTATTGAATTGTTAGCCACATTAAAGAATTACATTAAACCTAACATAAAATATCATGAGAATAGATAAATTAATTATATTACATGTTAAAGGGGATACATATAATCCTTCTAAATGAAACATATTGTATAACATAACATATGTCTCAAATTAGGTAGATTGAGACAAAAATATCTTACCTTGAGTTTCTTTTACCTAGAAAGTTCACTATATTCATTTATAATAATTATATATGTATTATAAATATATTTAAGGATCATTATATATTTATATATTGTATATTATGTAATTATACATATTTATTACCCTTTCATTAGCAATTCCTTATTAAAATTACATTATATGAAATAAATGCCTCATTTTTTCACATATGTTTTGATTCCATATATTCTATCACAATAATTTGATCACGGTTACATAATATCAAAAAAATTATCCATTTTTTTATTTAATATATAATTTTTATATTTTTATTTATAGTAATAAAAAAAATTAGAGATATAAAATAAAATATTCCATTCACTGGTATGGAAGGTTGTAGGTGAACATGAACGTTGTTTTCATTTTCTTCATGGATAATGTGGAAGAAATTGAAGAAATATACTTACATTAAAGAATAATTTATATTTAATATATATCATATATATTAATTAAATTTGTCATTTATAATCCTCAATGTAAAATGTAAGGTAAAAACAATTCAGAACGCTTCATGAGGCGATAATCCACCATACACATGGTTGAAGTTATTGTATCAACCATAAAATAGAATGGAAAAATGATATATGTGATAATATATTTAAATTATTATATTTAATACAAAAATTTCATACATAAATATTATATATGTCATCATACCCAATTTTGAGAGGTGTTGATGTAAAACATGTCACGTTGGTTAACGACGTTGTAGTTCATCGTACCGATGAGCGATGTTATCATTTTTTCATTTTAAGGAACATGATATGTATGAATGTAATCATCTAATTTAAGATTATCATTTTATTATATTTTTTCATATTAATAAAATTTTAAGGATGTTGATGGAGAAATAAAATAAAATATCTCCTTGAAGAACGTTACCCCTTTTTCAGGTAACGGCCATAGGTTTTCTCCAAAAGCCTTCATATGTTGGATTTGTTATACAAATAAGAATTTAAAGAATATTTGGGGTAATTATGTACAGTTTTTATCTAGGTATTTTCCAAACAATATGGTTTGGGATGTTTGAAGATGAATGGAGAGGGGGACTTTTGTAATTTGGATAGGGGACAAACATGGTATTTTTCTAAAGAATAAAATATACCCATGTTATTAAAATAAAAAAATAAAAAATAAAGATTATTGTAAAACAATATAGGAGATATAGTGTATATATATGCCCATATAATTGTTTTCTCACAATTTTTATGTCATTTTTAAAAACTATCCTTTTAGATTAATTCAATAATGAAATCGTTTGTACCAAAAATATGATAAATATTTTATAATATTTTTACAATTCATTATGGTGATATAATAACCTAAAAATATTGGATAATATAAATTTTTTTTATTAAATATATTGAATACATTTTTTCAAATTCAAATAAAAAAAGGACGAATTTAATATATATTTAATCCTACAAAAGCGACTAGAAAGCGGGTTTCCAATGTAAAAAATTTCATAATTATAGAAATATTTAATATCATAATTTGTAATTAAATGGATTAACAACTCAATTTGATTAAAAAATTTATAATTGAAATAATAAACCATCTGAAAATAATTTTTATTTCTTTTAATGTTGTAAATGAACATAAAATTCTTAATAAAAACAAGTATTTTTCATTATTCACTGAAAATGAGACCTTTTCCGAAAATTATCAAAACATTACTACAAGTTAATTCCAACATGTATAATTTAAAAATTTATACATATTTTCTAAAAAAAATTCATAATGTGGGTAAAATTAACAGTCTTATTTGTTAAACATATTCCATAAAAAAAGATTTTTATTAAATTTTAGTTCAAAATATCAAAATACTTTTATAAAAATGATATTCTTTTTTTAATATGATTTATTTATATGAAACCATTATAATTGATATTTAAAAATTATATATTACTACTAATATCACTGATTTTAAAAAAAATTTATAATGGTATTGTTTAATAATTATATTAATAATATATCATGTTATTTTAAAACTCAATATCATTTGCAACACAAGATAATCTAGGTGATGTGTATAAAGGAATATATCAATTAATTTAATTTATTATAAAAAATTATTTCCTAAAATCTCACGGTGCAACATTCTACGCCACTTAAAATAAATTTTCCCTTCAAATTCATTACTCTTATACTATCAAAAGATGACACTTATGCATTGTCATTTACTGAGGTTCACACATAGCTTCTTCAAGCACGTTGTTTCACAATTAATGTTTGACCATGGTAGTTGTTTTATTTTGTATCACTTTCTCTCTAAAATACATAATGTACACTATTCATTTATCATCATAATGATCCATCTCCAGTTTAATGACCTCTGAGTTCAGTACATGTGAGTTAGTAGGCATGTACTTCCTTAGGATAGATACATGAAAGACATTAATAACATGAGAGTGGTTTGGTGAAAGCTCTAACTAAAATGTTGTCATCCGGATGTGATCAAAAATTTCAAAGGTATCAATATACATAGGTTATAGTTTTACTATATTTTAAAATATCATCACTTCTCCCCATTGGTGTGTTTTTATAAACATAATGTCACAAACTTCAAATACTATATAATCGTGTATATTATCAGCATAAAATATCATTAAACATCTTTCTTCCTTGATGTGTTACATAATGGTTATAATAATCTCTACCATTTATTCTAATTTCTCAGGCCCAAATGTCATTATTTCTCCGAATCCATTATTGGAAATTGTAGTTCTACATAGAATTCGATATATATTTTCAAAAGGATTCATTAGAATGCTTATGGGAAAGACGTTATTATAAAAAAACACAACTAAAGGATGTTTTTCACCCCAACCACCATTGTAATCCATATAAAATTGTCTCCACATATCCTCTGGGGTTTTACATGTTCTCTCATACTAATATTCTATCTGAGGATGATATGCAGTGATGAATCAATTCTCTGTATCCATAGTATTTTTTTGACACATCCATAACATCATGTTAAATATTGGATCCCGATCAGAAAAAATAGAATGTGGTACTCCTTGAAAACATACCACATTTTTACAGCATATTCTATTAATCTAGTCAATATATAGGTATTCTATTATATATATAATGTGTGATTACCTTTTAAGATTATCTATTACAAAACACATTGAATTATGGAATTTATATATTTGGGGGATCCTAATGACAAAATATATGGTGATATTTTCCCATTTCCATTCTAATATGGGTAATAGATGTAACATCCCTTTAGATTTCTTTCTCACAACCTTAACAATCAGACATACAAAATTCTAAGATTTAAACACTGAAATATCTATCTTCATCCAATCCCACTAGAAATGTTATTTCAAATCCATAAACCTATAAATAAATACATAATTAATAGAGAATTAATAACTCCTAGATTTATATAATAGCTCCTTCTCCAAAGGAAATAAGGACGGAACCCATGAATAGTTTATGAACATTATCATTTCATTAGGAACATGATTAAAACATTAAAATTTATCACCCTCTTTTGTAGAATTATATCTTTATTATGTACCACATTAATAATCACATGGATATATAATTTAACATTCAATTGAGAAAAATAATATTTCACCCCTTCCTTCATGATTTTAATATCCATCATTTGAAAATATTTTGATATTAGATCTTTTGGGATCCTCATCCAGGATAAGACATCATCATCCTTTTGAATCGATGAATTAGACATCATGTTTACTTTTTATGTTGGAAATCTATTGATTATTCATAATCACTAATCAACTCAAACCATTTCCTTTATTTAATTTTTAAATCCTTCTGTGTTAATATATACATTAAAATTTTGAGATTATTTTATTTATCACATATTATCACTAAGATAATCCCTCTATATATTTATTGAAATAATTATAGAAACAAAATCTCAGTAAATTATTGAGTAATGTCCTCATAAACCTTTAATTACCTCATGGAATAAGTTATAATTGTTTCGTTATTCCTGAAAAAATATATTAATACCACAATTGATGATTCAATATATATTTCAACCCCTTAATTACTATAATGTAATGTAAGTAAATTTTCACTGATAAGCTTCTATTCAGTTCGTTGATATTTTCCTCACATTTATATTTATTGGGGAACCTTTATCCATTCAAAGGTAACATTGTGAAGGGATTATATATTCATGTTTATTATCCAAAAACAATTTATACTACCCAGAAAACAATCAAAACAATGGATCTCAATCACCATGTTTGGTCAGGTCCAATGTATATTTGCCTCCATATATTATGGATCAATTGATATACCCTCTCTTGATATTTTATGACAAAAAATGGACCCTTGTTCAATCAAAATTAAACAATTTTAAAATTTCCATATATTCTATGCTTCTTTGTGATCTTTTGGACAATTATCATGTGATTTTCATACTATTTCATAGTATATGTATAGATAATAATATCATATATAAATTCTACCACAAAATTATCAAGGTAATATCTTTGAATTTATTCATTAAATCTAAGAAGATAGCGAGAGAAATGATAAATATTAATCACATCACTATATATTAATAGTTTTTTTACCATGCATGGAATGATTTCATGGGAATATCCTCATTCTTGACCATTAATTGATGTTATCAAGAATGAAGGTCAATAATGGAAAAGTGTTGAGCTCAGTATAGCTTATCAAATTGGATATAGATATGGGGCAGTGGAGAATTTCTCGTTGTTTTGATCTTATAATACCCTCTATAAGAAATGTGAAGTCTCAATAATCCATAATTTTTTTTTAAATTTTTTCACCCCAATATGATACACCTGGTAAAATGAATCCACTTTCATGGTTCTTTTAAAGTGACTTTTTATATTTATACAACTCAATCGATTCCATTCTACAAGGAGTGTTTATAATTGGCCTAGAACAAGGTATGAGTTTTATTAAGAACTCAACATCACTTTTTTTGGAATTCTAGAAAAAAAATTTAATCATATATAACCAAAATCCCACACAATAGGCATATCATCTATCAAATGTTTCTACCCAACCATATGTGATAAACACATCCCTTGTATAATTATCAAATCCAATAAAAATTTTGTTATTTTATTGGATGTTTATAATGATCATCACACTAAAATAAAATCATTGGATGGTTTAAAATATTAAATGTGTCTTCCCATTCTCATAAATTAACGTGTGGTTTTCATTGATAAATATAATCCATTCCTAAGATACAATCAAATTTAACCAGATGGATAATGATATGATTTATTGGAATAATATTCTCAAAAGCAGTAACTAGAGAGGAATCATATAATTGATATGTGATTATAATTACTCTAGGTAATTTCACTAGTAATTATATATTTTATAATTTCGGTGTCATCTCGGTACTCTAAGAAAACTTATTAGATATGAAATAATTGGTATATCCAAATTTAAATAAAACATTCAATGTTATAGTGTGTATTATAGTTATAAAATTCACTATTACATTATATCACCTCTTGATTGAAATGGTATGTGACCAAGATTTCCATTTGTTTCTTATCATAAGAGGTTTCAAATTTCAATCATCACCATTATCTACCTAATTTAGGAATCACATAGAATCTTACCTAAAAAAATTCATTTTATTCACTATGTGTGTGCTTTATTTTTTGGTTACTTCGTACTATTTTCATTAGTGTTTAATTTTGTCCCATAACATTGGAATTAGATTTCAAAATAACATTAAATTCCACTCATAAAACATTCACTAATCCTATTAGGATAATTTTCTCCTTGTTTTCTTCCACACATTTATCATAAAGGAAATATCATATTTTTCCCCTATTTTTGGGATATTTCCTTTGAATAATTTTTTATTTTCTTATCTAAACATTGTGATTGATGGGTAACCCAAATCACTATTATACCTTGATATAGTAATGATTATTTCCCCTTACATATTTATGTCACTTATAGATAACTCAATTTGCAGACATGGTTTTAATACAAAAAAGTGTCAATCAACCTTAAATTTAAGTTGGGTGATAATATCATAAGTGTATATCAGAATCCATGTAAAACATACTTAATGGGTACAAATAGATTCAGCATCCATTTGAGTTAATTAAAGTAATTATTTTTTATTTTCATGATAATGATATGAGAAGATAATTATTAAAAATTATGTTCTCAAACTCATTTCATTCCATGGAGTAAATTTCATCTTGTTGACTCATATTATTGATAAGATTTCACCATTGATATAATTCACCTTCAAAATAACAGACATTAAAAATTAATTTTTCATGATATGAACAACAGATAATGGAAAATATATTTCTAGTGGAACTGATCTATTTTTCAGTAACTAACTTATAAACACAACAGCTAAAATAATGAGGATTTTCACATTGGAAGAACTCAATAGAACATTGTTCCCTAAATTTTTTGTTTAAAATTTTATAATTATTCATATATTGAGAATGATTTATGATCATAGAAAATAAAATTCAGTACAACCACAAGGAAGTTTGGATTCTTAAGAATAGAATCATTTCATTTTCTTACACAAACAATATTAGGAAGATTCTTTTGGGTTCCATTCACTGACTAAAACTAAAAATAATCGTGTAATAAAAAATAATCATATTTGGGAACCACATAAAAAATAAAAATATATTATATTATGTCAAAATATTTTAATCATATTTTAATCATTGAAACCATATGCATAAATTTTGACATTCAATGTAATTATTCAAATCCTTTTTGATGGTTTGTATTGTGTTAGTAAATTTCCAGGCTATATCCCATAAGAGTGTTAAACTAGGTGTGTAGAAAAGACTATTGTCAACCACTTAATGATCAGGGATTCCATATTAATATTCTATTTTATATTTTATTACAATTAGGTACAACTTTTCTAGAGCCACATCAATTGGTAGTAATGAGATTGGGATGCAATTTCATGAACACCACTCTCCTTATCCTTTAATAAAATTACAATTCAGTTTATTATACATTTAATCATTTTATATTTATCCTTATACATATCTATATTAATATCCTTAAATATATACCCCTTAATCTAGCTGATATATTGTCATCTTAATTTACAAATGTTAAATAATCATTGCATTGATACTAATTGTATGGTTAAGACTTCTCATACAAGAATATTATATCTTATTTAATGAATATTCCTAACATAATATAATGATTAATGACAGAATCATTTAGGTGTAGTTCCATTGGAAACATAGACACATAACGAATAGTTCCATAACTAGGTAAGGTTTTCTCTCATTATGTTCTTCTTAACTATTACCCATATTAGAAATATAATAAACAATACATTTTATCATAACCTATAAAAATAAAACATAATAAATATTCATATCTTATCCTCATTAAGTTAAAACAATGGATGCATCAAAATATAGTGAATATAATGTTATTTTAACATAATAATAAGATTTGAAAATAATACCCAACTTATAATATATCCCAATCACGAGTAATAAAATAAATCATGTTATATCATAATAAATATATCATAATGGAATCAAAAAACATTATCAATAATAACATAACATAGGAATAAGACATAAATTTTTGGAATACAAATAATCATAAAAAATCATTTCCATAGTAGTAAAAAATTATTTTAAAAATTGTAATACAAAACTGGTTTCACTCCCAAAACCAGTATAGTTGTCAAGCTTTACTCCCAATACAATAACAGTGCAATGAGATGCTTATAGAACTGTGTTCAATAACCATTATTGTCCCATTTATCTCTTTATATATCCATCTATACTCTGTGCATTTGGGGAAGATATTGGTCCCAACCATCACACAATTAAAATAATAATAATGTGTACCAAAAGATCATAAAACGACCATCATATCAAAACACAAGAACAAAAATTGTTTTTATTAACATCTGATAATAGATTAACCTGTGGAAAAGAAATAGGTTTCATAATCACTTAATCATTTAATAAAAGCATAACCTATGGAAAAAAACTGGGTTCTTTAGTATCATATAATTATAAACATAAAACAATCATTGAAAAAATCGGAATATTATCCTTTGACAATATGCCTTGTAAATCTTATGTTACACCAAAGGATTTCATCTTAGATAGAAAATGATTTTAAATTTTTTCTTTAAACATTTAATAAAGGAAAAAAATGATTACCTTTTAAAATAAATTTTCTTCAACTATATATTCATATAAAAAATTCGTTTTAATTTTATTTACTGATACATATTTTAATTTTTTTAATAAATAATTAAATATTTTACTAATATAGTAGGCATAAATTTTTTTTCATGTCATACATGTTTAAAAAAATTCCTTTCACATTTTTGGTAAAAATGAAAAGTATGTTGCAGAGAAAATGAACGAAAAATTATTTTTAAACCACATTGTAAAAAAGTAACAACATGGTTAAAATATCTTTAAAAAATATTTTTATAATGTTAAAAAAATTCTTCAATATAGATTTTTTAAGAAAACCTCATGAAATAAAAAAGGGTTATGACTGAATATATAAATATTGTCGATTTTTAAGAAAACAAATATTCTTAACTAATGTGTACAAAATGTGATTAAAAATACTTCAAAACAATTATTTTCATAAAATAATTATATGATAATAATATATATTAGTTTTTTGAAATATTTATCATAATATTTCATACAAAAAATCCGAAACATAACCACAGTCGATAAAAAATTTAATTACATCATAAAACCCTTAACACATTGGTTACATTGTATCAAAAAAACCATGATAAAATTAATTGAAATGAATTAAAAAACTATCAAGATAATAATTAAATTCATGAAATTACATGTCAAAGGGATATATATACACATCATAAAATAAAATAGGTTCATCAAATAACATATATATCAAAGAAACAAATATTGAGGCAAAAATCCCTTACCTTGATTTCCTCTTACATAAAAATCACTATAGAATCTTGTAAAATAAATAAAATTTTATTATAAATCAATTAAAATTCTGTAATATATATATATATTTATTTATATATCATATATTATTTAATTATACACTTTTATTATTTTATTATAAAGTATTATTTGTTAAAATTTTGTTTATTATTATTACAGATTCATTTTTTATATATGTTTGGATTTTTTTATTACCTGCACTCTTATATTTATAATGGGTCCATAATCTACAAAATTATATACATGATATATAGATAATATATATATTTTATGGATTTATTTTATGTAATCCAAAAAAACTTAGAGAGAGGAAATTAAATACAACATTCATAGAGATGGTATGTTTTACGTATGCATGAATATTGTTTCCACTTTCTCAATGGATGATGTGAAATAATGTTAAACAATATATTAAAATAAAATAATAATATATAATTCATATATAGAACATATATTCATTAAATTTATCCCTTATTACTTTTCATCTAAATCATATGTGAAAAACGAATCACATCACATTGTGAGGAGGTAGTCCTCCGAACACACGATTAATGTTATCGTATGACCCACAAAATTGAAATTAATAAAGTAATATGTGATTATATATTTCCATAAGTTTTATATGTTATAAATATGACACATATAAATTATACCCACCATCATACCCAAACATGTTCTTTGTTAATGGAAGACATGTCACATTAGTTCATGATGTGATGGGGCGTTGTACACACAAGTGACGTAATAATTTCAAATTTGAGGGGATGGGAAATGGATATTGTTTATTATCATAGAATAACAAGATCTGACTATATGTAAGATAATAATTTGTTTATATTTTAAATTATTAATAATATTTTAAATGGGTGGATGACGAAATAAAATAAAAATTGTTGTTGGATAATAATACATCTTCTTCGGGTAACCTCCTGATGTTTGATCTAAAATCCATCCCAGATTGTATTTAAAAAATATAATGACAAATTGATGAAATTATGATTTTATGGATGTAATTTGTTTTGTTTTAGTCTGAAATAAATGGTTTTATTAGTATAAATAATAGAGGATAGGGCATAACAATTAATAAGTGGGTGAGAAGAAGAACTTCGTATTTTTGAAAAGTTTAAAGTTGACCACAATTTTTCATCTATGAAAAAAATTAAAAAGGGATCATTATATATAATTAGAAGTTATAAAGACTATATATGCCTCTTAAATTTTTGTTGGATATGTTTTGGTCATTTGTAACACTTTTTTTATTTTAACTCCCTAGTAATCGCATATTTATCTTAACTATGGTCAACCATTTATAGTGTTATTACAATTCATTATGGTCAAATATTATGTTTCACTTATTATAGAATATAAATTATTATGTTTCAAATTATTGAATACATTTTTAAATATTAAATTTTTTGATATGATAGATTTTCTTTAAAAAATTAAACTAACTAATGAAATAAGAAAACTTGTTTTCAATTTAAAACTATTCATAAGTATAGAATGTTTTAATTTAAAAACTCAATATGTAATCTATTAAATATAATATTATTGTATTAAAAAAATTATAATATAGATAAATCTACTATAGAAACCATCTTTATATAATTTGGATGTTTTTTAATGTTTTAAACAAGAAAAAAGTTCTTAATAAAAAAATGTATTTTTTACTATTCATAGAAAATTTATATTTTTAGAAAATTCCATAAAAATAACTCTAATAAAATTTGTATTTGTAAATTTAAATAATTGAGTTTATTTCTTGAAATATATTCTTTAAAATTTAAATAATTTTATTTTTCTGTTTTTTTCACAAAATGCACTAAATCATTTTTGGGCTAATTTTACTTTCGAAACATATAAATACCTCTAAAAAAATATATGTAGTTTTTATAAAACGCATTTAATTTTATAAACTATAATAACTAAAAATTAATAGAAATTATTTATATTCATATCGTTGTGTTTAATATCTTGGATTTTTCGTTCACATTTAAATAATAATATTAAAAAAATATCATGGTTTGTTAAGACTTAGTGTCATGTGCAACACAATTAAAAATAAGAATTTATGTTTAACAGAAGATAAAAATGTAAATTTATTTATTTGAAATAAATAATTCATAAAAATATTTTTTGTTACATTTTGGGTGTCTAAAACCATCTAAGATTATAATCATTATAAAATTGTGATGGAATCGATTAAATGAATGTGGGTTCATCTGAATTCATCAAAGAATTTCAAAAGGAACATCAAGAATAATTCAATATATAGATCAACCATTTTTATGGATTAGGGAATATTAATGTGATTTAGAGTTATTATAATTCTGGTTTGTTGATTCTCATTCCTGGGTAGAGAAAAATGTTGGATATAGCTAGTTGAGTTCTCAACCATGTAATTTCATAGAAAGTCAACTGTTTACTTATTGATAATGTTTAAAAGATATTATATTTTTTGCAAGATTAAAGAAATAGAGACTAGCTACATCAGTTATTTTTTAGAGTTTGGGGTCAAGCAATCATGATAAAGATTGTTCGAAGGAGATCTCAAAGTCATGTTTTTATATATTTGGATAAAGATAGGTGAAAACTACATTAGGATTATTAATTGAAATGAAAATCTAAAGTTGTAGAATAGATAATGCCTTTCGGAGTAATGATCCATGTGTTCATGCTAACACAAGAAATATGGTACATTTCAGTTTCAGTTGGAAATTATATATGAGGTCTAATATTTGTTCTTGACACTTGTCTTGGATATGATCAGGTGTGGTGTGTTGGGAACTACCCTAGGTGAATCATTAAAATGTTGGGGGTCATATATTTATTGTAAATTCCAATGGTTTAGATTATAGTAGATCAAAATGGTCCTAGTAAGATAAGTCCAATAAGGGGGAACTCTATGGATTGGATTATTAATTTCAAAATTATTCCTTCATTTATATAAGAATATAGGACTATATATAAATTGTCTATGTGTTTTAGTGGATAATTGATGATGTTAAATTATTTTTTAGGGATTAATACTAATATATTAATAAAATTATTCTAGAATATTTTTTTGGTATTTTTAGATAGAATTCATCATTTTTCATTGAATATGTAACTAATTTATGTTAGTATTTTTTATTGGATGAACATTGAGCATTAATTATGAAGTTGTGTATTATAGTTGGGAGGTTGTAAGACCCTATTCCAAGATTGATGTTTGAAATTTAAAAGGAAAACTATTTTTTTATTTAGTAGACATGTCATATTTTAAACTGGTTCTTATAATATAATTATAAATATCTGAACCCTTAAAAGTATGTATTTTAGAAATTTAATGGTGTTTATAGGGTTCTTAAGAGAAATTAGAGAGTAGCTGAAGAAGTTTGGTTGGATAGGGATACAGTTTTTCGCCATTGAACATCCGCTAGTAGGTCAATGTCTAGCCAGTGGCATTGAATGTCATGTCAAGTCCTCCAAGAAGGTGGATGTGTCTAATAGTTTCAAGAGACACATGCTTAAGACACTGGGTATCCAGTTGAGTTTTTAGATATCATAATAATAATCCATCACTCACTTGTTTTTATAAAGGAGAAAAACAACCAATATTATCATTGGATTCATGAATGAGATATGTAATACACCTCTCCGTGCATATCTACACCTTGTTCTATAGGGGATTTCATGATTATTTATGAGGAATATTTGTTTTTATCTACCTCTAATGGTCCCATTTAATATCATCAACATTACTCAATAAATTTGTTTTTCTCTGACCCACAGTTGGTGGTGGGGTGGGAAGGGATAGGGGTGAGGGGCAGGTTTCGGGTTCAAGTCCCTAGGCATGTGATTTACGTGTAATTTTCTTCCTTGTGTGTGTTCCGCTTTCGCGGTTGTTCCCAGTTTTAATTTTTTGTTTCCTATGGGTCAAAAAATGGATGATTCCACTAGATCATGGTGGAATCATATTGTTAGGATGGGTATTTAATGTGGTTGTCATAAGAATTGTACAAGAAGACACATGCATATAATTTCTCATTGATCTGATGTTGGTCTTTCCTATAAATGTTTTATTATGGTTTTCCCCCAAATTAAATAAAAATAATTATGGTTTTGGTATAGTGGGTAGGGATTTATCATTGAATCCTATTGGGGTCCACTGTGGGCCTAATTTGGGAAGTTTTACTAGTTTCTGGTGCACCATGATGATGAAGTTATTATTTCATATATTTTTCAAAATTTATTTAAATTAAATAAATAATTATGATTTTTTTTAATTAATTATTTTTTTGTATGATATGAGGAATAAGATCGAGTGTAAGAATGGTCTCTGTTTAAGTATAGAGTGTGTTCATGGACCTAGGTTGGCATGCAGAGTTATGACTTAAAAAATCAAATTTCATCCATCTGTTAGAATTACATAATCAGTACCCGCCCTATGGTTCTATTAATTTTATTTATGATGGATGTGACATGTTTCCATGCCACAGATAGAATTTAAATACTTAAATTAATTAATTTTGTTATTTAATTTGGAGGAAATATTTAAATTAAATGGTGGTTATTAAATTGATTATAAAGGATACTAGGACACATTAGTTTCTATGTATTGTATTGTTAGAGTAATTTTTTGATGTTTGGTCCCATGATTCAAAATAATTCTCTTGATTTAGAGACACTTTTTTGGGTTGTTCATGTGATAAATTGAAATGGTTATTTCTTTGTGATTACTGAATAATAGTATTTGGATACTTCTAAGTGGGGGTGTGTTTTGAAAGGATCTGGGTGTCCCATGTTGTATTTTTGAGGGACATTGAGATATGTTTAGCTTAGGTGAACATATAATTGGATATAAGGTCTTGGTATGAGTGATCAAACCCTCTATGGATGACCTTGTATTTGTGTTTTTTTATGAGAAATATCCTTGTAACATTGTTAATTTGGAACAAACACTGTGGTTTGGAATGTAATTTTCTATTTATGTCATTTTATGAGGGAGTAAAAACTCTAATTATGTGGTTTATGTCTCTAGATACATCATTGAGACAAAGGATCCCAATAGGGAAACTCTTTTTATGTATTTATCTAAGGGACACAATTAGTTTTCATGATAGTTATTTTACACTATGAGGGAGTGTGAGGCATGGGTAAAGAGGGTCACATGTGTCACATTTCTTCCAGTTCCATTCATGTGACCTGATGGGATATGGATGGTGATTAATTGTTATTTCATTCATCAAACCCTTTATTTCTCACATTTTTCAAATTCTAATAAATATAATATGAGGGGTCAGGGACTTGTAAAAGACACCTTGGAGGCAGTTGTGATGATAAATGTAATAAATCCATTTGGGTGTTATGATGTTTATATATAATTCCCTTAGAGAGTTCTTTTATCTTAAACTGAGAAAACCATTTATTGTTCTCTATGAATACTCCCTAGAAGGAGGCCATGATTAGTTTATATGAGGAGGTTACGAATAGTGCCTGTAGAGAGGTTATGAAAACTACCTATGAGTGATCAGTGATACAAATTGTGGGGCTTCCATTGATTGAGAAATATGATTATTGGTTTTGGTTATTGGAAAACGATCATTTCATGTTCTCACTAAAAGGGTCTTGTGAGTTATTTGGTTGGTTTGGTTAATACTTCAGAATTTTTGGATCATAGATATATTGCACTATTGAATACTGGGGGTGAAATATTACCCATGTACTTATACATATATGCATCACTGATCGAGTCATTATACTATGCACTATGTGGATGAGGCCCATGGTCATTTTATGTATAACAAATTAAAATGAATTAGGGATGTTACTATGGTAGTAATGGTCATCACAGTGTTCTCAGAGACACTTTGATATAAGATGAAGTTGTTATGGTCGATCTGGGTTATGTATGTGAGGATCGATGGTGGATAAATGGGTAATTGATTAATTTTTATTATTTAGTTTTTTATATATTTAGAGTATATCAAATTAACAAACCACTATATTTTTTGTTCTATATTGAAAAAAATGGTGGTTCCATATTATTTTTTACATTCATACACTACTCAATGGAATATTTAACTTGGGTACCCGAGTATCCCTCACTTATTACTGGTCCACATTGGTTTAAGGACCAATATTTCTTATTCATTCCTGACCATCTTTGATGGGATTCTTAGATCATGTTGAGGTGAGTTTTACGGATTATAGTGGGGACTTGTTTATTTTTTTCCTTTTTAATTTTTTATATGTGATTATCCCAATAGGTGATCATCCTTATATCTATTTAAATACAATTCAATTATATATCATGTTAATTTATTTATTACCATTTATACACTAATATGATGAATATGTTTGATATTTTTTATTCATCCTAATTTTAAAACACTATTATAAGGGGAATAGTCTCCCTTGGATACCACAGAAGTCCCCAGATTCTAGTCAAAAGTTTATAGTGTAAGGGGTGGAATTCCTGAGGTAAGGAAACACCACAAGTCCTGTTAATTTTCAGAGTGATATGGAATAAGATGCTATAAACTCAACCATCAATTCATAGTGTCTATACCATATAATATCAAAAAGGTAAATTTAAATTGAAAAATAGTTTTAATAATATTAAGTAATCTAATGTGAGGTATGGTTTTTTTGGGAACAGTAGAAACATGTAATTTAGAATACCATTTTAACCATTGATGGGGAATGAGAACTCAAAATCTAGAAAGATATGTGATCAAAATAATTAATTGGATATAAGGGTTGGTTATAATGATATGAGTAGTATAATTCATTGGGTACCATACAATGGTTGGATACGACACATAACAATAAAATAATATCAATAAGTATATCCAAATGTATTTTTGGTGAGGTTTCATTTTCTGAAATAATAGATCAATCAATTTCAATGGAGTTTTGAGTGATAAAATTTGGGAGAATAATGTTCAATCTAGTGAAATTAATTTTTCTAATGGGTTGAGAAAATCAAATTAAATTTTTCAACATTGTTACATTAGTACTGTTGATATTTTGAGAGGGTGGGTCTTCCATTTGGATATTGAAGGATATAATATCATCATAATTTGACAATAAAAATGTGGTAATATATTTCAAATTTATAGTGATAAAAATTGTCTCTATCTATGTGTGAAATAGGGGAATGCAATTTATCATTGATTAATTATAATTTTTTTCTAAAATAAACATAATTATTCTTGTTAAATATATATCTAGGAAAAATATACCAAAGATAAATCAATATAATCCTAACACATATAACACGTATCGTATAAAAAATATTGTAAATAGGATTAACACACACATAATACAACGATTTTATTAAATGGGGGATAGATTCAAATGAAGTGTTTAAGGGGTAATGAAGTGAGTGAGCCCAAGGTAATCCCTATATAGAATAATTAAATAATCATGGCGAAGAAATTTTAAGAAAATAAATATTTTATGTAAAACTTTTGAATCACCTTTTTATGACATAATATCACCAACATTTTTACCCACAATCAGAGTATTATTTATAACAGAATCCTAATCCATGAGCCTCTAGTATTCCCTAATGGTGTATATTATGGAATATTTTGATGAAAAATACCCCATTATATGTTTCATGAAAATATTAATTTGATTCAATAAAATATGGGGGATGGTTTTATTATTTTTGAAGGTGTAATCCACTAATCATAGATTATACCATAGGAAACAGAAAGATCCCATTTATATAGAATTTACTAAACACTCTCACAAATGATCGAACATCATATCAAATGAAACCACCTCCCTATATAGAACATCTAGTAGATCTTCTATTAGTATATTGTTTAAAAATCATACCCAACTTATTTTGTTTCTCACAGAGGCCCAAATTATTACCATTCATCCCTATCAGGATCTATTTAATCATAATATATGGATTATTATATGTTATATTATGTATATTTACTAGACACAATGTCCCAATATCATATTATTGAGTATATGACCTTTCTTTTCTAGTAAAAATTGCTGGTTCAAGATCCCAAAATTCCTTATTTAATTACATTATTCCGATAAGAATCACACTCCACACCAAAACATATATACATGATCTGATCATGGAACCAATGTAAATAGAGGCACTAAAAATGATAAAAATGTAAATTGTAGGGTAATCCCGCTTTCCATCTTGAAAAAGATGATATTTGAACACTATATTTGGGTATGAGTAGCACGTGAACATTCAATCCAAATGAATAACATTATTCATAATGATGTTTTTACTGGGTATATCCCTTTTTCTAACACACCACAATAGAAAAATTTATTTGATATAGTTAAACGTATTTCTTGGTATCTCTTGCAGGTGGATAGAGCTGTCATTAAATGGATAATCATAAATTAAAAAAATGTACTAAACAGGTCCTATCATGGAAGGGTAAAAATAAAACAATAATGTTTATCTAAAATAATCACACTAGAGATAAGATACATCTAATCATTATCCAGAAACATTTTGATGAAAATTACGAAATCTATTTTCCTGAGAAAAAATGGGCTATGGGAAACTAGGGAAAATTAGATACTCACTCCACAAATTATCATCAAAAAACTGAGGTCAATATAAATTCCGACCCACCACAAATGATCAAAGAGGATAGAATATATACCATACACACTATGATGAAAATATATAGATAATAAAAATTATATATTTACTGTATTATTTATCCTCACATATCTAGTACTAAAAATTGTAGGCCATAGATACTGACCTGTGAGAGAATATCATGAGAGCTTCCCCAACATGTTCAGAAATAATTCCGATAGTTTTTTATTAATAAAAACATTATTTGTAATGAACCTATACCTAGTAGCCTTAACTTTGTTCCTCACTTTATTTCCTTGGAATAAT
Organism: Viscum album; assembly: GCA_963277665.1. Lineage (NCBI taxonomy): Eukaryota > Viridiplantae > Streptophyta > Magnoliopsida > Santalales > Viscaceae > Viscum > Viscum album. The sequence goes on along the minus strand of OY728157.1, from coordinate 1,249,948,296 downwards.
GAACAATGGAATCACTTCCCGAAGGATTGAATAGTTTATAAGCTTTGGAAAATTGGATACACAAATAATTTTTATATTACAACATCAAATTAAATACAACATATAAACATTTTTGGAAATTAAAAAAATCATAGATTATCCCTTTAAAGAATTCATAAAGTACAAATTCTCATCATGGGGAAAAATAAATACTATAAAAGGTGTCAGTTCATAGGATCAGTAAGGGTAATGAATTCAACGATAGATATAAACATAAAAAAGTCATGGTGAATATATAATAACATGTGTCATTAAATCATAAACATGAACATAATATAGAAATAATAAATACTTCACAAAAAAATTACCCATAAGTAATTAAATGATAATAAAACATAACACTAATAATTATAGTACTCAAATAATCAATTGTATTATAAATTAAAATATCTTAATGAGGTAATTCATAATTTAGAACATCATAAACAAACCATAAAGTCTTCTTCCAAGACACCAAACAGAAATGGGTACAGCTTGGTCTTGTTTCTCTCCAAAGTCCTAACAATGCATCAAGGTGATATAGTGGGACCCACTTGTCACTTATTATGTTCAATAAATTCCTTATATGAAATGGGAGAATCATTATTAATCTATAAATTCGTATTAAAAATATCATAAGAAATGTTAATAACTTTCCCCAAACAATGAACATAATCACACACTATCTAATGTAATGTGGTGAAATTTATCATGAATGTACATCTACATTCATAATGATAAAAATAATATCAATAAAATTTGTTAAATGTTACTATAAGATAACAATTTCAAAAAATAATAACATTCAACTTATGAAGTTGAAATTTAATTGACATTTCTAATCAAACTATTGAGGAATTATTGAGAGAAATTCCCTTTTACATTTTGAAAGAATAGTTCTTTTTGAATTTTCTTTTTAAACTTTCATAAAATAATATTATAAACATGTATTTCGAAGAACAGAAAAGGGGATGAAAATGAAATTCTGTCTGGGGCCTAAATAATTTCAATTTTAATTAAAATAAAATAAAATTGAACTATACTAAATGTTTGAAATAGGCCAATTTAGTGGAGTGAAATGGGAAAATATACAAAGAGTCATTTAAGATGACAAAGGCTTGAATGTTTAGTTAAATCTAGAAAATAGTTGCGATAGTTAATCATCATAAAAACTATTAATTTCGAAAAATATTTTTTTTCTTATTAAATAATGTGTAATATACATGAAATTGGGTAATAAATTGGTATGTACCATTTAATCGCATATACATAATGGGAGGAATTGAAAAAAGAACCATATAAAACTTGTATCCCCCAATAAAATAAAGATTGACTAATCTGGTTACATGTGTTTGGTATATATATACATAATCTACAGTAAATATATTAAAATAAATAATAATTACATTTAGGTGATGAGAGGGAAAGTGTAACCTTAATAAAAATGGATGTTTGGGGATAATCCCTTACCACTATGAAAATAGTTAAACCATATTCCCTATAAAATTTAGAACATAATATAATTCATTGAATACTAGGAAGATAAATATATTCATGATATGATAAAGAAATGTGTATTACATGTACACCACATATAAATAATAGTAGTGAGTACGGTATATCTCACATAAATAATATTGAGGGGCAAAAACTCTTACATTATCCCTAAAAGTGATATTCATATGTACCTAAATTCATGGATAATGAAATTATATTCATTAATAAATAAATTTAGAACCTATTAATAATTATATTACATTTTAATAATTTAATTATATTCATAGATGTTCTTTTTTATGAGTTTTAAGATTCAAATTCATCATTCGGGAGTGTTCGTTTCTTTGTTTTTCATGGTTGGTTCACCTCTATACATATACGACAGATTGTGTAAAATGAATATAGATATAAAAAATTGAAATTATATTCTATTAATGAAATTATTGATGATTTAATTTTCCTATATATAATTTTTTCCCAATATTTAGATGATTCATTACATAAAATGTTAATGATAACTGGTTAGATTGTTTTGGAATTTTTTCAATCAACACGATCTAATTTATCATATGAATTAATATTATTAATATAAGCTTGTTATAGAACATTAAATATGTTATATTACATATATAAATTTCTATCTTATTCATAAAAATGTGTTCTTGTCTATTCTTAATAGAGGGATTTAAAAACACAAAAAATACATTAACCATGAAGGCTGTAAACCAACACCTCACAAACGATGTATCATTTTTAAAATATAATGTGGATGAGAAAATAATTGATGTTTAATATACGCAAAAAAAATTAAATTCTATAATTTATACTTTATTTATCATGTCACTTTTAAAAGGTTTTTTTAGGAAGTGAAACAAACTGGAACGTATTTAAAATAAAATTAAAATAATGAATGAGGATTTTACATGTTGAATTTCTCTTATCTAGAATCTACTAATGAAACATTGAAATTGGATTTTGTGTAATATCATAAATTCGAGAAACTTGGGGAGAGTTTTGGGTGATTAAATATTCATAATATAAGTAAAATAAAATTTATGATGTGTGAGGAAAAGGGGTGGTTAGTTGTTGTATTTATAATGGAGGAGATTCATGTTTTTTATTGATTTCATTGAATCTTTATTATTTTGGGTCATGACTAAAGATTGTGATGGTTCTTATGCATTAATAATGTAACTAGTGAATTTATGATCAAACCAAATTTTTTTCCACCCTCTCTACATCAACTATAACTAAATAAATTATTTATTTACTTATAACGTTAAATACCAGAAATTGGTGTGTCTCACTATTCACCAAAATTTCCACTACCTCCGAAAAATTAAAACCTGTACTAAATATAAAATTAAAACATATAAAATTAAAACCTGTACTAAATATGATGAATTTTTTAAATATTTTAATATCAATTATTAGTTAAAATCATCATTTATTCAAAAAAATACTTATTTTTAAATTACTATCGATTTAATGGATCTTTAAAAAAATAATTAAAGTCTTAAAAAATTGTATTATAATCATAATACAATAAAATATATTTTTATGAATCAATTTTAATAATATAATTAATTTTTAAATTATTATTTTAATTATGGATTTTATATATCCCTTTATGATTTAGAAATAAATTTAACTCTTAATTTTTTATTTTAAAAAATTTATTTACTTATTTGATGATATAAATATACCGTATTTTTATTCTTCAAATACCCAAATATTAGTTACACTTTTATAGCTGATGTTGCTATTCAAATCATAAATATACATTTAATATTAGGAAAATTTTATTTTTATAAAAATATGTATTTTCATGATTCACTGGAAAATTAATATTTTGATGAAAATAAAAGAATTTAAAACTATGATAATTTTGAAATAACCTTTTTTAAATTGAGGATTGTTTTTTATAGAATTTATTAATTGTTAAATATTTTTTTAAAAAAATATTTCACTATTAAAAGGTGGTATAACTATCTTTAAATGAAATATAGTCCTTTACGCGTAAATCTAGATTAATTCATATATTAAATGTATCAAACTTATTTTTTGAAATTATAATTATATTATTGAATATGAAAAAACGTAACTTTCATAATGATCATTAACTAATAGTAATTAATTCAATTTATTAATATAAAATTCTAATCTATTAATAAATTTTTTTATTAGAAACACATCTTTAATGTTCTATTGATTTTGATATTTATTTTTAGATATTTGGTTACGAAATAATTAATTTTAAAACATTTTGTAAACTATATATTCATTATTAAAATAATCTATTTCATTCCCTCAATTCAAAATTCTATTTGATAACTATGACAACAATAATATTTAATCATTTATTTGGGATCTGTGTTCTATAATTTACACTATCAGAAAAGGTAAATATAAAAAATACAAACCATAAAATCTTAGGGTGTCACATTATTTATAGGAGTTATCATGTGAGGTTGTATCTCATAATGTAATATAACATGTTGATGAGTGTCTTACAAGAAAACCCTTTATAGTTCCTTTGATATTCTTGTAGACTAAAATAAAAGCCTTGATAACTTAATATACTTACAATTAAATGTGTGTGGACCAATGAGTATTAAATTAACCAAAAATAATATATGTATATATTTTATTTCTCTAATGATTTAAATAATATAAATTTTTCATATTCTATGTTCATTAAATCACACAATGTTGAGATTTTTCATATTTTTTATAGCAATTTTGAAAATCAAAAATTTTGTAGTATTGAAAGGATTACGTTTTATAATGAATAAAAATTTATCTTTATATACCTTATGATATATATTGATAAAAAATAATAAGTTATGAATATAGTGATACATTCTTTCCCTTTAAAAAATAAAGAAGCTAATATGATGAACTATATTTTGGTTGATATGTAATGAACTATGTGAAAAATTATAGTTCCTCAATGTAATTTTAGATACAATACAAAACTATGGAATTCAATATTCACAGTCATTTCATACTGAAGAAAAATTCTTGAAACACACCATAAAATATGTGGTTTGGTAACAAGGAAAACATGTAATGAATAATGGTATTTGGAAACTATTGTTATAATAAGATTAAAGGAATAAAATTTGGAATGTTTGATGAGAGGGATGATGAGGGAACATTCAATAGATATAAACCTATAAGAAAATTTTATCAGTGGTATAATAAAAATACAAGAAATTTTATTGATATTTATGATATTATTATTTTAAAAAATAAAAAATCCCATAAAAATAAATATTGGTTAATGATGGGGTTGAATATATTTTAGGATAATGTACTTAAAATAATGGGACACACATAAATATTGAATCATATTTTCCTTGATTCAAGTTGATTTTAAAATGTATATTGATTAAGAAGTAATGTATTATTTAAAACACATTTTTTTCACCAAAACATCCTCAAGTAAATCATCACGGGTTTCTAAACCCATATATATCTTGTATTTTAAATTAACATCATCATCCTCAAGAATGTCAGAGAAAAGATTGTAAAAAATGAATTAAAACATGAATATAGAATTCATGTAATAGAATAAAAAATTAATCAAATTGATATGAATTGTAGAAGGGAATTAGTTTCAAATCTTAAAGAAATAATTTGATAGTAACTATTTTGGTTTTTTTAATTAACAACAACAATGAAAAAGATGTACCATGAAGAAAATCTTGTCTTCTATGAGTGGGTTGATCTCAAATTTAGTGTATTGATTTTGAAAAAACATTTTCTCCAGCTACATGTCATTAAACTATATGAATATATTATATTAAATGTTTTCAAAATATTAAAATAATATTTTTAATTTATATAATATTATGATATTTTAAATGTAAAGGTAAAGTATATTTCTACATTAAAAAACCCAAAAATCATTGTAGTGATAATTCATTATTTATAGGGTCATAAAATTGATTTATATGCTGACGAATAACCCCCAATCAAGGTATTAAAATATATTAAAATTATTTTGTAAATGTAAATTCCAGAAAGGTTAGTTTTATAGAAGTATTAATATAAAATTATATTTAAAAAACTCACTCATTGTGATTATGTCTTTCGATTATGTAATTTTTTATAAACATGTAATAAGGTTATATATAAATAACATATAAAATGATTAAACACCTTAATATTTCAATAACTAGTTAATTTTATGTCTTATCAAGTGTTCAATATTGGAACGTGAAATGATATATATTTCTCTCATAAGTGAAATATTCATTTGAGTTATTTAATTATTTTGGAATATATGGATTGAGAGAGGTCTCCACTATTATAAACCATGGGACCGAGTTATCATTTGATGAAGACTGAAGTAATTTGGATCAAATAAGGTTAAAATATATTATTGGTATCTGAATCCACTTCATTGTGTCAAGAATGAAATCCTTGTTTTCTACAGTACTTTATAAAAGATCCCAAATAAATCCATACGACCATTGTCTTATTGTTCTGAAATAAATCTGCATCAAACGAAAACATGATTATCGATTATGCTATGAAAAAATATATATTATTTTAACTCATTATGTATTATTATGAAGAATTATGAGGTTATTTTTTTATCATAATTATAATTTTGGAGGTACATTATATAATGGATGAAGATTTTTTTCACAATACTCTAAGATTGATATTCTAGTAAGCTTAATTATTAAAGAAAATATCTATATAATTTCATTAAAATACTAAAAAAGAAATGATATACATAATGAATTAATATGATGACATACACATTAATGTTTTATACCCATTGATGATTGTGTGTGATAATCAAAGTGAGATAAAACTGTCAATGGAACTAGTAAAATATTCAGGGTTGATGAATATTTATTTCAAGGGATACATCATCATTGGTAAGGTGGAATGTGTAGATAATATTTGGAAATATCCTGTAAAACCATCTAATGAAGGATTATTTCTCACAAATGAGAGTGTTATTAAAATAAAACTATCTTATAATATCGTTATATGTGTTCTACATTATATATGTGAACAATAAAAATGATATATATTATTAATGGTGGTAGAATATATTTATCTTTTGTAGTTGGTGATTAGTGGGTGGAATGTTTGTTTTTCCTTGTATAGAAGAAAAGATGTTTTAGTAGGTAAATCCTAATGAATGACTCATATATTATTATCTCATGTTTTAAAAAATTAAAAAGTCTGTGATTCAAGAACCCTTGATAACTGGGTAGTCGATTACACATAGGATTGAAGGTAACTCATTGAACTAACCTAAAAAAGAGGAGTTTTTGAGTTGATAACTGTTATGAAATTATAAACATAGTATATATACTTACACCTTGAATTGAAGAAATTTAACAAATAAAAATTTATCCTATGATGTGGTGTTTATATAACATCTATATTGGGAGAATTAAATTTTTTTTATATTGATGAATTTTATTCTTGATTTTTTATGGATATTTTGTGATATATGTATTCCTATTGTGATCATATATTAGTTTGAGTACAATAGGAGATATGTAGTCTATAATATAATAATGTTTTTATTAATTTGATGAAAATAATGTCATAGAAATATATGTATCACACCATGATGTTATAGAATAAAATGAATGATTTTATCCTCACATATATACTCACATGGTATCAAATGGACATTGTGCTATGTTTTTTATTTTTAAGGAATCATGGGGTTATCAATACATCATAGTGCGGTGTAAAAAATACATATTTTAGGGTTTTTTAAATTAGGTGACATTTCCTAAAAAAAATGAATGATATTTATTTAAAAATAAAGACTTAAATAGGTATTGTTTTTTTATATGTGAGAATAGAGTGCGGTTTTGTTATAAAAATCATAAGAATTGTGGTCATGTTACAGTATCCCTTATACAAATATGAGTATATATAAATAAAATGTCACAATTCATAAGGAAATATTATTTTTAAATGGTGATTTTTTGGATCTATAATCCATATGATTAAAATTTGATCATCATTCCATAAAAACGTTATAACATAATTATTTATATAGGGTATATAATTTTAAGGATTCTCATCAATAAAAAATTTTTAAAAAATTTTAAATAAATTTCCACTTATTCTAATGATCATTCTAACAATATTTTAGCTTCAAATTAGGCGAAAAATAATGATTCATAATAGATCCACAATTTGGAGGAACACGATGTTGGAAATTTGATATTTATACCCTTATTTAAAGTCATAATTATTTATTGTACATGGTGCTCGTCGACATATTTCTATTCTATTCTCTATTATATTTTATAATAGGATGAAAAATCATATAGGAATCAAATTTTTTGTTTAATAGTAATCAAATAATTAATAACAATATAACTTAATCCATATAATTTTTTTTTTCATTTGTATTATTTCCCAACTAATTCATAGGATTTCATTTTTTGAAATTAATATTCATTTCATTATCCAATGAAGAGAATAATATTTTGAGAGATTTTGTTTTGGTGACCACTGATTCCCCCCCCCCAGTGATAGCATTTATTCCCCTAGAACAATCAAATGATGTAGATTTTTGAAAATTAATTTAAAATTAATTACAATAAATATTTTATAATTTTTTTATTTAAGATAAATCTATTTAATTTCATGTAGTATTTCTATAGTAATTTTTGTTAAATTAATGGTTATGGAAATATGATATTTCATTGATTTTTAAATAAACATAATATTCATTAATGATTTATTATATTAAATAAATCTAGGGATGTTTGATTAATATTTTTGTATCTGTAATTCATCATAGATAAATTATAATATTTGATGAAATAATATAAAAGTATTATGAGAGTATTGACTATGGAATTGAATAATTAAAAAAAATACTAGTTATACTATAATTGTTAATGTAATATCTTATCTATATCATAAATAATCATTTTTTATTTATAGTGTTTCCCTAAAGGGAATATTGGATATGGTTATTAAGTAATTTTTTTGATTTATGATATATTATTATTTATATTTAATAATTCTTCTTCTGATTATAGATTTTATTGACACTTAATTTGTATGTGTGAATTAAATACATAAAAAATATATAGGGCTAAAATTACAAAATTGGATTTATTAAATTTGAATGATGGGATGGTTATAAAGAGGTTTGAAATTACAAAATATTATACTTTGGATGTTATGAATTTTTCATTTTTTATCATATAATTTAATTGTATTCTTTATGTACAAATTCATGTTTCATATATATTTTTTAAAATTTATATAGAATTTTAATGAATTATATTGTAAGTGAATTGAATAAAATTTATAATGGTTAATGGATTAAAATATGACTTAAAATTCATGAGATAAATCCCAACTATTGAATATATTTGGATTAAATGTATGATGATTATTTTGGATACAATGATGAAAAAAACAATATTGTGGTTGAATTTAAATATTTTATTAGAATTAGATTAAATTTATCCTTTAGAATAATTTTTCGAATAATATGTTTATGTATTATTCTAAATACCTTTTCTATAAATTAAGCATACATATATTTATTTTTAATTTTTAATTTATAATTGATAATTGTTAAGTTAATAAATTAAAATCATATTAAGTTGAGAATCATCTGATATAATGAATCTTGAATATATTAAAATAATCATTATGAAACTTGATGTGAGGAAAAATAATGATATATTGTAATTTAATTATTAAGAGAAAATAATGAATAATATGAAATTTTTGGTCATTATAGTAGAGTTTTTATTTTTTGTTTATTTTAATAAATATGTATAATATGGTGGGATTGATTATAAATAATATTATTTATGATCGATAATTAGGAATAAAATTTAATAACAAATGAATAAGAATTATTATAATTTATTAATGTGTTAAAGCATATGTAAAAAAAAATGAAATAAGTAATTGGGATAATATAATGTTATCTAATAAGGTAAAATTAATTTAATGTGTTTTTTGGAAAATAAATTGGGAATTAAATCATGAATTTCTGATTGATATGAAGGGAAAATGTGAGAAATGAAATGAATGAGAATAATAAGTTATATGATTTATAGTGGAGGTAAAATAATAATGATTTATTATGTAATGATAAAATTATTGATGGTACAATGATTTTTTTATTTTGATTAAAATTGTGGATTATATTATTTTATAATGTGATCATGTTGCATTTTTACTATATATTTTATAGACATATTATTTGGGGGTATTCCTTTATGTAGGTTATTTAAAATATATGAGACCAAATATATTATAATATAGCAGTTATGTTAGGCTATATTGATATATTAGTGGATTTTGATATGAAAATATTTTAACAATAAGGGGATTATTTCAATTTTTGGAATGGTTACTACTGCAACATTATATTTCAATATAATTTAATTTTTCATAAATTATATTTTTATATCATGAAGAGATAATATATGTATATTGTAAAAAAATATCAATCAAATGATATTAGATGTTTTTTATATTATAATAGATTATATTAAATTTTTAGTGATAAATTTTTATATAAAATGAGTAAATTAGGAATGAAGATACATTTTTGGTCATTTGTAACATCTTATTTAGATGTTTTTACCACGCCATATACATTTATATCTTATTTATTTGTAGTTATACATATAATTTTCATGTATATTCTTGAACCGTAAGCATCGAGTAATTGAACTGTATAGTATCTATGATAAAACTGAGGGATTGTTGTTGTATTGATGGGCAGTTGTACTGTCCTTTTCCTTGAGTTATTTTAGTTGAACTATTCTTTTAATTCATAGATAATTTTTTGGTTCTTGTGATGTTTCATATTATAATATTTAGATAACTATAGAGAATATATATATATATATTATATAGTATTAATTTAACATAAATGAATTTTACTATGAGAATATATATATATATATATATATACATTATGAATATAATTCACTATAGGTAAAATCACTATTTAAGTTCCCCTCAGGGGCCCTTAAAAATTGTCGACACACATTGGTAATTGGTGAGTTCACTTGAGTCTGTGACTATTTTTTTCTGGTCACATAGTCATACAATGGTTGGAATTTAGAATATTTCACTCCCATAATATATAATATTATATATGTGTGTGTAACTTTAGAGGATGATATTGTAATAATCCCAACATGTTATTTTATTTTTTGATGAAAATGTATAGACCATATTGGTTAAATAACCACCTCTACAATTACATATAATAGAAGGGGGAGGTCATAAGTATAAATAAATATGAAAATCCAAAAATATATGTTTGATTAAAAAATAGGTAAAATCAAGGGACTGATGATATTTCTCAAAAAAAATAATATGTTACATAAAAAACTATTTTTTATTCTATGTTAGTTTAAATTTAATTCAATATTAAATTAATATACACTCTCACCTTCTATGTTCTTTTATACAGTTCCATCTCATCATCTACCTTGGATTTATAATGTATAAATTTTTATTGTATTTGTATCATTAGGTTCATCGTATTTTTTTAAAGGGTTTAATTTCAATTATTGACCCCCTCATGGAAATTATTTTTTTAAAGTATCAACTCCTGAGAATTTGAGAAGTGGGTGTTCGTAACCATCATTTAATGATCCACCAATCACACTATTTTGCATTACTGCTCCATAATGCTTTGTTTTTATCTATATAATTGATATCATGTTAGTTATTCCTACCAAATAATATGTTCTATATTAATTTTGGGGGTAAAATAATCTTCTTAATGTGATTTCCAAAAAAAATGTTTTGGGTGATATATTATTTCATTTGTCACATCACTTGGTATTATTTAGATGCCTCTAGCTGTGAATCTATTTCATTATTGGGAATTGGTACATAAAATATCAAGGTATCACTTAGATAATAGATAAATTAAATTACAATCCCACACAATAATTGTAGAGACCCTAAGCTTAACGTACATGGACATTACATTACATTTGCGGAATACTTAGTACATAACAAAAACACACACATAAGGATCGTAATAGTTTAGTGTCTTTGGAAACTCGGAATATAATATTATAATCCTGGTGAAAGATCTTCAACATCTCCCATAAATATCATCCTTTTTTTATACCTAAAAACTTTCTTTATATCCTAGGGAAAAGAAAACATAATAGGGTGAGCTCAAATGCTCAGTAAGGGTAAACAAAAGAAATATCAATCACATCGTATACACAAGCACATAACTTTTGGAAATCTTATCTTGCAAAAGAGATCATAATTTCATAACATGGGATAAATCATGGCAGTGAAATGTAATCACAATAATCATAACTTAAAACATGAAACTTTGTGGCATACACACATAATCATAGAGAATCATTTCTTGTTAGTCAATACTCATTTCCAAGACTATCTTAGTGGACAAAGTCTCTTTCTGAACCGAGTCACCCTCGTTCCAGTCCTGTTTCACAGAACCGGTATAACCTACAGTTCCAGCCATGTCTATATAATGAGATATAAAATCTTTACCCAATGCATTTTAGGGAGATATAAGTCCCATCCATCTTATAATGATACCATTCTTATGTGTGCCACAAAATCATAAATCATACATCATTGCATAACCCATGTAATACAAATCGGAATCTTAAACATCATGACATCATAAAACAATTCATATAAGATAAATGAATTCATAAAAATATTTACACCACAACATAATCAAATCAATGTAATAATAGGGATAAAAACAGAACCCTTTATTATCTTAGATGGAAAATAATTTTGATAAAACACTTGAATGTCATTCTTGAGGAAAATATCCTTTCTACTTCCAAAACATTTTTCCTTTCTTAACATGTCATACAACATTAAACTAAAAGAAGTTGATTAAAAATAAACTTGAAAACTTGTAAAGTAAGCTTCTTGGAAATAATGTTTCAAAAATCCATTCATGCCGTATAAGTTAAAAAAACATTCTTTGTACTTTTTTCGGAAAAGTCAAAAAATACCTCGTACTAAAAACAAAAAAAGATTCCTTTCGTATTCTTTACTAAAAACTCACTGAAGGGTAAAATTGGATTTAAACTATTGTAAGTGGATGGAAACAATATTAAATATTTATGGAACATGGATGAGGATGATAAAATACACCCCAGTAAATACCAAAGTAAAAACAATCTCGGATAAAAATGAGATTGGGATATTTTCCCTTACCTTAGGTCTGACTTGCTTTGTACGTGTCTGAACATCCTGTATAATGATTTAAATCATGTTATTGACTTATTCCAGAATCATATTCATTGTTATTATATCATATAGGTCCACTTATGACTTTATATTACCGGTTCTTTTGTAAATTCATGTTAAAGTAGTGTTTTGGGTAAAATCGTCTCATTTTTCGTTCGTGTTTTTAACTTGTAATTATTAATATGATTACTTGGATCATGATTACTTATATCCAGAATGTAAAACATGATTTATATATAATATATATTCAGAATATACATATATATAATATATTTATAAATGGAAAGAAATACACCGTTCATAGAGACGGTAGTCTGTACGTACGCATGAACGCTGTTTTCGTTTCCTTATTGAATTGAATGGAATTATGTAGATGACATAAATATAAAAAAATCCAGTATCATTATTATGTCATATATTTCATTAGTACTTACTATATATACTTTATAATCATTCATGAATGGTTAATCATTGAGAATGAATCTCATCGCGTCATGGAGACGGTAGTCCATACGTACGCACGAGTGATGATATCGTTCCCATGGTAGTGGAATTGTGTTGAAGTGTATGTATACTATTACAGTATCAATATCACTTTATAATAATCATATATAGTTACTCATTACACCATTATACCCATCCAATTAAGGTGGTGGCGTAAAATAGATTACCCCACGGCGTGGTGACGGTATTCCGTACGTACGCACGCGCGGTGATTTCCTTTTTCCGTAGGATGGATACATGGTTAATTAGAGTTGTTTCATATTTATAATAACATATCAGTATATAAAAAATTCTGATGTTATTACTTTATCATGAAACATCTAAAGAAGATAAATTTGAAGAAGAAAGAAATTGAAAAAGACCGGTAATGGATATTACCTCTTTTTGACACACCTTTTCTAAACCTCCACTTAAAGAACTAAGGATGGTCTTTGAAGAAGACCAGGACCTATAGGATGATACTAGGGAAGTGGAGAAGAGATTTTGGCAGGGGTTGGCCGAGCTTGAAGGCTCAATGTTGTGTGAGGAAGAGAGGGAGGAGGTGCCCTTTTAAAAGGGAGGACATGGGCACCTTTGGAATAACTAAAAATATTATTTTATTATAAAGTCAAGTTCGGTATTAAATAGCTCCAAATTGATTTATTTCGAGGCTATGGTGGGGATGGGCTGAAATCCTCTCATCCAATAGGATTTAGACAAGTTTAGCTTATTATTTTATCCTTATCAATTAGATTTAACTCTAAGTAAAATAATTTAACTTTTACCGTGTCTTTTTGTTTTCTTACACTATATGGTTTATTATTAATATATATATCCTTATCTAAGACATTTTTCCGAACCTTAGATTTTTAGGAATTAAATAACAATTGATAATATAATATTTGTTTTAAAAACTAATTAATGTCAATTTTGACACTATTTGGTAGATGATTTTTATGAAATTCATAATAGAATGATAAGTTCTAACCAAGTCACATAAATCAACAATAACATGACATATTAACCTAGAAAATTAGTTTAAGTCATAAAAAGGCTCAAATTACATTTATTTGGGCATTTATAACATCAATTATGTTAATTTTTCTTAAAAAGGTAATTACTGTATCATTGTTGTGTCATAAATAAATTAAATTATTTAAAGTCTAAAAATTACAAATAAAATTCCATTATGTAGGAAATCTTCTTAGCTTTCTAATGAATATTTATAGTCGAATTTATCTTATGTATAAACCGATATTAAAAAATATTTTGTAAATAAACTTTGATTTTAACTCTTTTAACTCTTCTTTGAATTAAAAAATAATAAATGTCCTAATCTAATCCATGTGGGCCTAAATGATAATATTTTACACTTAAGGTTGTTTTTGGTCGATATACACTTGTCCAATAGAATTAGAACACGTGTTTGGGTAATATTAATATCATTTTTACCCTAAATTACCCTATTTACTTTTAACCGTGGTAAATAAAAGTAAAAAGTTACTATTCACCAAAAATTATTTTCATCTTATTGAACACACATTTTACTTACTGACATCAACCGTGTCTCTCTGATTTTTGAAATTCCATTCACAGAAGCAGTAAAATTATGTTTTATGAAAAATTCAGTTTTTTTAAATACCACTTAGTAGTTTCACTATTCATCAAAAATTGATGTTTTTCAGAACAATGCCAAATTTTCATCCTAAGCTATATTTCATATTCTGAATTCAAAAATGAATTCAATTTTACCAAATTCATATCATAGAAGTTTCATTAATTAATTTTATAATTAAATCCCGCTGTTAAAACAAATAGCGTGTTTTTAAAAAACAATATCTATCAAAAGATTGACACTTGTTTATGCCTGGTTTAAATGTGAAATTACATCCAATGACCAACATTGTATTAAATTGTAAGAATATATTCTAAATATACTTTAAAACCACTCAAATTAATAATTTATCACTATTAATTATTTCGAATGAAAAATTAGTTTTTAACTAAAATTTAGTAATTTTCACTATTCATCAAAATATGAAAGTTATCTGAAAAGTACCAAAATTTCACCTTAGGCTAAATTCGATACTAAGAATCCAAAAATGAAGTCCATTTTGAGAGCTAAAATTTCTAAAATTTTAAAAGGTGGTTATTACTATTCATAATGGCTAGTTATAATAATATTTTAATAGCATATCGTTGTTTAGTGAAACTCGGTATTGCGTACTACACACGCTATCGAGGAAGGTCACGATTGCGTGTAATGCAGGGCAAGTCAAGGATGTGTGTTGTGCAATCTCCTTTTGGTGTAGCATACAAAACAAGACATTAATAAAATTAATAAGAATATTTTTGATAAAATCTCGGGTTGTTACATTCTACCCCCCTTAAAAGGATTTTTTCCCTCGAAATTCATCGGGGTTATAAATGGTTTACTACTTGAATGTTTCTTTAATAGAAACCCACATCGTAAAAAGGAATACCAAAACCAATCTTTAAAAACAAAAGTATGAAACGTAATGGTTACCCAAATAAACTAATCACTGGGTTTCCACATAGGTGAAAATATGGATATGGAAGAAAAATCTAACCATCATGTTCTGATGGAGAGTGGTAGAGAACATGGCTATGGAAAAGACAACAATCACAAATCCATAAATTTGTGACGATCTAAGGTACCATCTGATTAATCAGATATAAGAGCACTAGGACAACATTTTTGATTTTCAAGACCGTTTCACTAAAGTTGAATAATTTGAATTAGAATAAATACTTAATTTATTTTGGTAAAATCTCACTATTGTTCGTGCCTTGAACAATTTCTACTTCATCTCTTAAATAAATGATGTTGAATTTGTTATTCGTGAAGTGTTAGCAGATCATGTGATAGAATGGCGGGTCATTCCATCTGTCTCAAACAAAAGGTTAGCAAAAGTTATTAAATATACATAAGTCATTTTATAGTGAGATTAATCATATATGGTTCCTAAAATGGACTTATACATCATATATCAAACTGCTTAATATAATAAAACTAGTTTCTACTAAATAGGGACTTCCTGTAGGCCAGTGGTAGGTGATAAAGGCCAGTCGCACTTCGATTCTGGGTTCGATTTCCACAGCCTTGTCCGACGCGATGGGCTGTCGCCCGTCCTGCAGGTTGTCCTTTTTCTAAAGCTATATTTCTATAACATCCAATAAATAATATCGAAAAAAATCTATCCTCAAACAATACTAACTTATGTCCAACATAATCCATTCCAATCTTTAGGCTTATCCATAATACTGCAGTCCACTCTCATAATATAGTGAAAACGATTACCAGAGATTTAATACCATCGTTGTTCCCCATATATCATAAGATATGTCTTGTTGGTCACATTCCAAACATTCAAAGGCCTCAATCATGTATTCTCTTGAAGAATGAATACCCATTGAACCTTAGTGAAAACCTGAATACTATCAAAAGTTAACTCTTTCCACATACCAAAATCCAAAAACTCTATATACTCAAACCATAATATAACCTTCTCCTTATATCAGTCATGAGCTTGTGAATACTATCAAACATTTAATCTTCTCCTTATCCCTTCATTATGCGCATATCATCTACATTCCAAAAATATCTGAATAAACTTTCATGGATACTGGTAACATTAATCTTACACTTTCAAAACTCAAGGAAAGACAATAGTGTAACAATCCTTAGATGTCTCTTTATTCCATAGTACCATGAGATTACTTATACAACATTATAGATGATAAACATGTAATCATACCACTACATTCTTAAACCATTAACCGAGCTTCAACAATTCTTTCATCTCAAATATCATTTGTAGTCACTTCATCATCATCCACATAAATACTACCCATAAGACCATACTGATTCTCTTCACGAGTCTTTCCCTTAGGACATTGGTTTGTAGAATGCCCATACATTCCACATTTAAAACACTTAACCATTTTTGATGTCGTAGCAATACCATTATCCTCATCCATGTTGTTAACTAAACCTTTTCCTTTGCACTTACTTGCTTTGTGTCCTTCTTTTCCACACCCAAAGCATCTTCCTGTTCCCTTGAAACATTCTCCTTGATGCCTCTTCCCACATGATTTACATAGGGGAAATTGAACTTTCTTTCCTCTATGATCATCATGAAACTCCATCTTTCTCTTATTAGCAAAGACAGGAAACTTACCAAATTTGATTTTATTGATCATATTATGAGATTTCTGATTCAGCATAATAATGATTGTTGGACTTCCAAATCCTATAAAATTTGGTTTCTCATGAATAATATCATTCCATTGTCCATAATATCCTCCATTATCGTGAATCATCATGTTTCCATCCATTTTCTAAAACCCAAAAAGAATAGTGTTAGAGGCAAAAATCATGCTAGGGAAAACAACATAATAAAGGGGGAGTACCTTACATATCTAACATCATAGGTTTAATTCTATGATTGTTAGCGTAATTCTAGTACTATAACCTATACGTATACTTAACCTTAGGGACATCCCTAGACATACCTGAGAAATATCTCTAGGGATCTCACTAACGTTTTCGCATCCTAGTTTCCAAAGGTTGACTAAACCTTTCCTCTGATACCAACTGTAGAGACCCGAAGCTTAATTTACATGGACATTACATTACATTTGCGGAATATTAAGTACATAACAAAAACACACACATAAGGATCGTAATAGTTTAGTGTCTTTGGAAACTCGGAATATAATCTTCTAATCCTGGTGAAAGATCTTCAACATCTCCCATAAAGATATTCCTTTTTTTATACCTAAAACCTTTATTTATATCCTGGGGAAAATAAAACATAATAAGGTGAGCTCAAATGCTCAGTAAGGGTGAACAAAATAAATATCAATCACATTGTATACACAAGCACATAACTTTTGGAAATCTTAACCTGCAAAAGAGATCATAATTTCATAACATGGGAAAAATCATGGAAGGGAAATGTAATCACAATAATCATAACATAAATCATGAAACTTTGTGGCATACACACATAATCATAGAGAATCATTTCTTGTTAGTCAAGACTCATTGCCAAGACTATCTTAGTGGACAAAGTCCCTTGCTGAACCGAGTCACCCTCGTTCCAGTCCTGTTTCACTGAACAGGTATAACCTACTGTTCCAGCCATGTCTATCTCATGAGATATAAAATACTTACCCAATGCATTGGAGAGAGATATAGGTCCCACCCATCTCATAATGATACTATTCTTATGTGTGCCACAAAATCATAAATCATACATCATTGCATAACCCATGTAATACAAATGGGAATCTTAAACATCATGACATCATAAAACAATTCATATAAGATAAAGGAATTCATAAAAATATTTCAACCACAACATAATCAAATCAATGTAATAATTGGGATAAAAACATAACCCTTTATTATCTTATATGGAAAATAATTTTGATAAAACACTTGAACTTCATTCTTGAGGAAAATATCATTTCTACTTCAAATTTTTTTTCCTTTCTTAACATGTCATACAACTTTAAACTAAAAGAAGTTCATTAAAAATAATCTTGAAAACTTGTAAATTAAGCTTCTTGGAAATAATTTTTTAAAAATACATTCATGCCGTATAAGTTAAAAAAACATTCTTCATACTTTTGTCGGAAAATCAAAAAATACCTCGTACGCAAAACGACAAAAGATTCCTTTCATATTCTTTACTAAAAACTCACCGAAGGGAAAAATTGGATTTAAAATATTTTAAGTGGATTGAAACAATATTAAATATTTATGGAACATGGATGTGGATGATAAAATACTCCCCATTAAATGCCAAAGTAAAAACAATCTCGGATAAAAATGAGATTGTGATATTTTCCCTTACATTAGGTCCAACTTGCTTTGTACGTGTCCGAACCTCCTGTATAATGATTTAAATCATGTTATTGACTTATTCCAAAATCATATTCATTTTTATTATATAATATATGGTCCACTTATGACTTTATATTACCCGTTATTTTGTAAATTCATGTTAAAGTAGGGTTTTGGGTAAAATCGTCTCATTTGTCGTTCGTGTTTTTAACTTGTAATTATTAATATGATTACTTGGATCATGATTACTTATATCCAGATTGTAAAACATGATTTATATATAATATATATTCAGAAAATACATATATATAATATATTGATAAATGGAATGAAATACACCGTTCATGGAGACAGTAGTCTGTACGTACGAATGAACGTTGTTTTCGTTTCCTTATTGAATTGAATGGAATTAAGTATATGACATAAATATAAATAAATCTAGTATCATTATTATGTCATATATTTCATTACTACTTACTATATATACTTTATAATCATTCATGAATGGTTAATCATTGAAAATGAATCTCATCGCGTCGTGGAGACGGTAGTCCGTACGTACGCACGAGGGATGATATCGTTCCCATGGTCGTGGAATTGTGTTGAAGTGTATGTATACTATTTCAGTATCAATATCAATTTATAATAATCATATATAGTTACTCATTAAACCATTATACCAATCCAATTAAGGTGGTGGTGGAAAATAGATTACACCACGGCGTGGAGATGGTATTCCGTACGTATGCACGCGCGGTGATTTCCTTTTTCCGTAGGATGGATAGAAGGTTAATTAGAGTTGTTTCATATTTATAATAACATATAAGTATATAAGATATACTGATGTTATTAATTTATCATGAATCATATAAAGAAGAAGAAGTTGAAGAAGAAAGAAATTGAAAAAGATCGGTAGTGGATATTACCTCTTTTTGACGCGCCTTTTCTTAACATCCACTTAATGATCTAAGGATAGTCTTTAAAGAATACCAGGATCTCTATGATGATACTAGGGAAGTGGAGAAGAGATTTTGGTAGGGGTTGGCTGAGCTTGAAGGCTCAATGTTGTGTGAGGGAGAGAGGGAGGAGGTTCCCTTTTATAAGGGAGGAGAGGGGCAACTTTGAAATAACTAAAAATTTTATTTTATTATAAAGTCAAGTTCGGTTTTAAATATCTCCAAATTGATTTATTTCGAGGCTAAGGTGGGGATGGGTCGAAATCCTCTCATCCAATAGAATTTAGACAAGTTTAGGTTATTATTTTAACCTTATCAATTAGATTTAACTCTAAGTAAAATAATTTAACTTTTATCGTGTATTTTTGTTTTCTTACACTATATGGTTTATTATTAATATATAATTCCTTATCTAAGTCATTTGGTCGAACCATAGATTTTTAGGAATTAAATAACAATTGATAATATAATATTTGTTTTAAAAACTAATTTCTGTCAATTTTGACACTATTTGGTACATGATTTTTATGAAATTCATAACTGAATGATAAGTTCGAAACAAGTTACTTAAATCAACAATAACATGTCATATTAACCTAGAAAATTAGTCTAAGTCATAAAAAGTCTCAAAATACATTTATTTGGGCATTTATAACATCAATTATGTTAGTTTTTCATAAAAAGGTAATTACTATATCATTGTTGTGTCATAAATAAATTAAATTATATAAAGTCTAAAAATTACAAATAAAATACCATTATGTTGGAAATCTTCTTAACTTTCTAATGAATATTTATAGTCGAATTTATCTTATGTATAACCCCATATTAAATTTTTTATTTGTAAATAAACTTTGATTTTAACTCTTTTAACTCTTCTTTGAATTAAATAATAATAAATGTCCTAATCTAATCCAAGTGGGCCTAAATGATAATATTTTACACTTAAGGTTGTTTTTGGTCGAGATACACTGGTCCAATAGAATTAGGACATGTGTTAGGGTAATATTAATATCATTTTTACCCTTAATTACCCTATTTACTTTTAACCGTGGTAAATAAAAGTAAAAAAGTTACTATTCACCAAAAATTATTTACATCTTATTGAACCACATTTTACTTACTGACATCAACCGTGTCTCTTGGATTTTTGAAATTCCATTCACAGATGCGGTAAAATTTTGTTTTATGAAAAATTCAGTTTTTTTAACTACCACTTAGTAGTTTCACTATTCCTCAAAAATTGATGTTTTTCAGAACAATGCCAAAATTTCATCCTAATCTATATTTCATATTCCGAATTCAAAAATGAAGTCTATTTTACCAAATTAATTTCATAGAAGTTTCATTAATTAATTTTATAATTAAATCCCGTTGTTAAAACAAATAGCGTCTTTTTAAGAAACAATATCTATCAAAAGATTGATAGTTGTTTATGCCTGGTTTAAATGTAAAATTACATCCAATGACCAACATTGTATTAAATTGTAAAAATATATTATAAATATACTTTAAAACCACTCAAATTAATAATTTATCACTATTAATTATTTCGATTGAAAAATTAGTTTTTAACTAAAATTTAGTAATTTTCACTATTCATCAAAATTTGAAAGTTATCCGAAAAGTACCAAAATTTCACCTTAGGCTAAATTCTATACTACGAATCCAAAAATGAAGTCCATTTTTAGAGCTAAAATTTCTAAAATTTTAAATGGTGGTTATTACTATTCATAACGGCCAGTTATAATAATATTTTAATAGCCTATCATTGTTTAGTGAAACTCGGTATTGCGTACTACACACGCTATCGAGGAAGGTCGTGATTGCGTGTAATTCAAGGTAAGTCAAGGATGTGTGTTGTGCAAGCTCCTTTTGGTGTAGCGTACAACACAAGACATTAATAAAATTAAAAAGAATATTTTTCATAAAAACTCGGGCTGTTACAATAATGACAGCTAGATTTTATGATATTTGAATATACAATCTCTCATATACCTAAAATCATTAAAGTTAATAGTTGTAGACATTGAAAAAACCAGATTTAGAAAATGAATCAACTTGTTTTTTATAAAATAAAACATGGATACTCAACATCTCTCATATTTCATCCAATTACATCAACCAATATTGTCTTACCTTCAATATTCATGACCATGAATATGAATATTTCACAATCCAGTCCTCACGACAATCCATTTGAGATTAGTGACATAGTCTTTTTTCACATGGGTAATATATTCCCTTACACTAATGATTATTATAGAAATTAACATATGAGAAACTTATTCTATTAGCATGTTTGTTGTGTCACTTTCAACCTTGGGATAAGTTCAGCATGGTCATATTTAATCATATATATATCAGTGAATAAAAAAATGGTTAATGTAGATAGAAAACAATAATTAAATAATCTATGTGCTAAGGCAAGAGACTTACATGACTACAATAGTTCTCTAAATTCTATCATCTATTATAATAATATTATTTAAAGGCCTCACGTATGTACAATGAATTCACTTAAAACATTTATTAACACTCCCTTTTTTATAGAAGGATATTCATGTTCATTGATTGTGGAATAGTGTGAATCATTTATATGATAACTATTATTTACAATTATTTAAGTAGAATGGCATATTATAATAGTGTTTAACATTATTCCCGAAAAAATTATATTATTTTACAACAATAATAGGGGTATCCACTTAAGATACCATAATTTTTATGATAATTGTGTGAGTTCCTCCAAATCTATTAGGGATTTCATCCTTATAGATGGATCTTCCAATACAACTATTATGTGTTCTACATAAGGAGATGAAGCATCCACTAAAACATTATGGGGATTTATTCTAGGAAATAGAAAATTCACTTTAATATAAATAGCCTATAACAAATTATATAATGTCCCCACTCCATGAGTCTATTCTTGGGTGATAAATATAATTACCTATAAGTGTTCAGACATTATAATCAAGGATGTTATCATATCAATAAAAGTTCATTATTTATAAAACGATTGATTCAAAAACATATCATATTATTCAAATAAATTGATGAAAAATAAACCCTCTATCCATATTTGTGTGAATAAACTATACTATTCATGGTATTTTATTTAAACATACCCTTGTTAGTTTATCATGTTTATAACATAAATATGTTTTGAATATGAATTTTATTATAGATTGATGAAAAATTATGAACCATGAAGCAGTTGGGATACATGGTAGTAACCTACTGATATTTATTTCTCTCACTATATATATTAACATTTCATCTCATTTATGAATAGTTATATAAATATTTTCAAAGAATAAGAAAGAACCCAGAGTGGTGAGGAATTTGAGGGTATTATCTTTTTGATAATTCTAGTGTTTACCTAAATTAATAAATTGTTATACTCACTATTACATTGAGTTATTTAATTGCTATTTTTTTTGTAATTCTTGTTCTTTGGTTTTTATTTTTGGGATTTTTTATTTATTATTGAAATTTTTATTTATACCCGTGTTTCTTCTTTATTGACACCTCACATTTCAATTTTTTTTAAAAATACTACTTGGTTGGTATGAATTTTTTAATTTATGTTTTGGTGAAATCTATCATGTTACAATATTCTCTCTCTAATCATGATCATAATTAATTTCTTCTATCATATCATTATTCTTAACTACAATTATAAATTTTTTATTAATCTGAGATATAAATTTGATTATATTTTCACAATTTATATTTATTTTTTATATACATTAGTGATTGTTGATTTCGATTTTCATGTTCTAAATCAACATGAATAATTAATATTTGAAATTTTGATTGATGATTTATTATACATTATCCTCATCATTTTTTTCAACAATCAACCTAAATATAAATATTTAATTTATTGGTTTCTACTCCATTTCCATTATCATAAGTTTTTTATCTACCAGAATGATCATCTTCAATCATTACTTAATATGTCAAATCATATTAGTTTTTATTCTTAATATCCTTCACATAAAAATAATCTAATAGTTTTTTATTCCTCTCACACTAATACCTATAGGCTCTCTAATTTTATATGTATCCCCTTAATACCATTTATTACGGTTTCTCATTAAACATTACTATATTATTTCTTTTAATCATCATTTAATTTGGATGACCAAACACATTAAATTACATTACTATTCTCATTCACATATACCACATTTCGAATGTTTTTTATTTTTCATTGGACTTAATAAGAACATGTTTCAGATGTGTAAAACAGTACACATTTCTTATCTCTATAAATAATTTGAAATTTCATTCATATAAATCATTATTAATTCCATCTTAATTAAACTTATATTAATTATATCTTATATACTATTTTTCTAGAGAGTGTGTGGTGGACTATATTGAGTCTCGAGCACATTATTTTCTTGATATGTTTCTGAATAATCATAAATTTATTACCTATAATTATTAGATATTACATTTTTTATAAGGACATGTAGTTATTTTTTCAACCGGATTTCTGAAAATTCTTAACACGTTTACTACTTCAGAATTGTGCATTACAAGAATTAAAATTTCCAAACAGTTGAAATAATTAATAAATGTAAAAAATATATAAAGTACTTATAAAATATTTTCATATATGTCCATAGAAGTTGAAATGAATGGGGTCAATTACTTTAGCAGACTTGATCTCTATTATTTTCATAGTTCCTTGAACCATTCTCCCATTATAAAAAAAAACAAACAAACAATCTCTCTATATTATTCTGTATATATTCCCTACTATCTTCCCCATCCCCCTCTCCCACCTCACATTTTCTATAGATGAGGATAATTTTACACTACACCATTCCTTGATATTTTATTGTAACTTCTATTACCAATATTTTCAAGTTTCCTTTTTCATTACAGAATCTCATCTTTGGATCTCAATTTATAAGGACTGGTAGGAATGTAGATTGAATGAAATTAAATTTTTGTTATTAATTTCAATTATGTACCATTAATACCTTTTTCTATTGATGATAAATGAGTATCTTTTAAGACTACTATTTTTTATTATGGCTAACTCTCATCAAATCATTTTCAATCCCTTAAATATAGATTAAATAATTGTATTTTTCGATTTAGTCATCGTTGATTATAGAAAAAATTACTATAATATTTAAAGTATAATAATTGAAAAAAATATTTATATAACATCATGTTATTTAATATAATTTAATATATGTATCTCACTAGTAGTATGTGAGGAACAACCACTAGAAAGAATCATTCACCCATTTCGTATTCAATATTTCATTGAATCTTTAGAAAAAATTGAATTTTACCATCATCATATTTGAAATTAATTTTCCTTTATTGTAATGTTATTGATCTTTCTACCTTTTAATGTTTATTTTTTATGCCATGGTGGTTATTATGTGGTGTTTGGTGTGCTCAAGAGGCTAGAATATGGTTTGGTCCATTTTGGGAGTCAGCATGCCCTGTTAGTGGGTGTGGAGAGGACAATGTTAGATATAATTGATTATTTAATCTATTTTATGATATCTGTGGTCAATAAATGGCCGTGTTGAGTAGGACACAGGTTTTTTGTTGCACCAGTACAAGAGAAATAGTTTTTCTGGTTGTTTTGAAGGACATGTTTTCTAAGATCTTGCACTATCTAAACTGGGCAGCATAGAAATTCCAATGGAGGTGTGTGGCATTGGGCTTGGTTTCTCTGAGGAATCTGTATCTGATAAAGGGTTCTATAAATCACCACACCATATCCTTGGGAACAGTGAGGATAAAATAGCCAATCATTTTTCTACAAGATGTAGTGGCTAGTAGTGGCAGACATCAGAGGATACAATGCATCTTGGTACACATCATGGTCTCGAATACGGTGGTGGTAAAATTTGGGTCTCTAAAAGTAAAATGGTAAAAGAAAATGTGACGTGAAAATATACCTTTCACCAAAATACCATGTAAATTTTGGTTTTCTATCACATCATGGTGGAATCCAATGGAATTAAATTATAAATGGTTTTAGTTCATCATCAGATTGATTTTTTGTTTTTCTTTTAGTATCTTGGTGACATTTTGACAAAAATATGCCTATTAAGTAATTCATTTATGAATCATTAACCCTTGGATCATTGGTATATAGAATATATATCATGGTATAATATTCTCTCTGCCCTCTTTCTCATTATTCTTGGATTCTTCTTTATTATTAGTATGGTAGTAATTAGAGGAATGTTTTCTATTATATTTTTACATTGGTTTGAAATATCTTATTGTTTTTCAAATTATGAAATCTTATCATTCAATAATGGTGGTTTTTTTCAAAATTGATCCATTGGGATAAGAGGTCTTATGGGTACATTCAATCGTGGTAGGGTATCATTTATTATCTCTTTATTTAGATGTACATATTCGAATATAATTATTGTTTTTTTCATTGGGTTGATGTTAGATATCAGTATAATAACTATCATTGAATATATTAATTTAAATTTAATGGGATAAATGAAAACACATGAATTTTACATTTTATTATAATTATTCCATATATGGTTGTGAAATATTTTTTTAAAATGACCCATGTTCAGATTTGTGTGTTTTTGTTGTTATTGAAAGTTGTTAACCTTGTTTTTGTGGTTTTATTTAGCTCATCATGCATTAAAATTTATAATAAGGATATCTCGATGATAAAATAGTTTCACATTAAATGTTATATTTTTGTGAGAAATAACATGTAAATAATGATTTATTTTTTATGAAATATATTTTCAATACTAAAATGATATGTATGAAATAGTAGTTTAGAATTGATATCATAATGGATGATGGAATTTTGGAAAGTCATGATTGTTTCTAGGTTTTCTTAGAATACTTATAAGGTGGTCAGTTCTAATTAAATGAACATGGGTTTCACTAAATGGTTTAGGGTTACAATAAATGAATATAAAATGTGATAATTTTGTTCAATTTGAATATAAATATATTTAATTATAAATTAAAATAGTGCGTAATTAGACAATATGGAAATGGGTTGATCAGAAAATGATGATTTAATGTGGTTTGTTTCTTTTTTTCATGTGTAGAATGAGGAATTTAGTGGTTTTGGATATAGGGGTCTTGGTTCTAAGGCATTGTAGAGTTTTTATGAGTGATGGTTCTCAAGCTGTAAACCACTTGTTTCATATGTGGTATTATCAACCTATCATATACATTTTTTTTCATTTATATTCACACCCCACCTGATTCATGTGTTTAAACTAATGGAAAAGGGTTTTATTTTTTGGGGTTTTTCTGAAACATATATTATGATGATGAATGTGTGTATTCCCCTTATTCAACTTATCTATTCATAAAAATATTCTTATGAATGGGATATTATGGATGAGGCTATAATGAAAAAGAATATTATTTGATGAAAGGATAATGTGTTTCACAGTTAGGGTCATTTATGGTAGGTGGCAAGCATGAGGATAATGTATTTCATGTTCATAATACCCAAAAATTATTGTCTAATGGAAATGGTTATTTTGGAAGTGAATGTGATGAAAATTCTCATAGGGTGAATGGTATATTGTGTTTCCCTAATGTATTCAATTGGTATATGATGCAGTTTCAATGGTCTCTTGCATGATGAAAATTATAAAAGGGATGAGGCTACCAAGATGTAAGATTTTGGGGTATGAGAGATAAAAAATAATGGAAAATTCGTTTAGGGAACCCATTATTGATATTATTTTAATGCTACTATAATGGATGCATTATTTAGTGAGAATTTCTTAGTGGGGATGGTACAGGTCAGTTGACCGACTTAGGTTCACATTTGTTTTGTTGTTAGTACATTGCTTCATTAGTATGATCTTTTCAAATGTGTATGAGATTACTCATTTATGATCATACCATGTATATATAGTATGCTCACCCTACCTATAAATAAATCATCTACTATTTTCACAAATGACTTTATATACCAAGATATAAATTATTATCCTGAATATTAGAGGTAGTAATAAGTCATTACCTTTAGATTTCATTTGGTATTTAGTTGGAGACATTATTTATATTTTTTACATTATTAATTTTGTATGGGGTAGTTTTTATATTACATTTTATTTAATTATATGGAGGTTCTTGGTTTATATTTTATCATATCCTCTAGTCTTTATTATATAATTAAAGAAAATTCCTTTCATATGTGATATTTTTAAAACCCTGATGTTATTCACACAATCATAACAAAATGAAGGTGGGATAGTGTGCCATTATCCCTCATCCTTTATTTTCTACCCAATATGGATACCTTTGGAGGGAGGGGTTTTGATATATTGGTATTAATGGTATGTTGAGAAATAGGATGTATTTTGAAGTTAATCATTTTGAATATTTATCAGGTTGGTAAGGAAATAGTTCTAGATGGTCATGGTGGATGAAGAGGGTTAGGGAGGCGACATAGGGAATGCAGTATTATTGCACTTTGGATCCAAAAAAAGAATTATATGTTTACGTAATGTCAATGTGAGGTGGTTATACTTCTATTTTTTAGGACTAGTAGATGTAAATGTATCATGATTATCTATATTCACTTCTAAATTATGTGGTCCAAGGAAATATAAATAAATTAATTCAATGAAAATTAATGTAATTTTAGGTTATTGGTATTAGGGTTTCACTTTTTTCAATAATTGATCATTGTAATCATCCTTCTATATCTCAGGTTGTAGAGGTTCATTTGGCTGATTTGTTTGATCATTGGATGATCGACCTGATGATGGAAAATAAGGCATGGAATAAAAAACTATAGTATTTTAAGAGTTACGTATTGTGGAATTATGAGGGTATTTTCTCTGATCTAAATAAAAAGAAATGATTTTTATGATATTGAAACAAATATATTCGGCTTCATTCTTAGACTGAGTTTTGGGTGTTTTTTGAAGCTATTCAGATGTGGGGTGTTTCACGTTAGAGGTGTATAATGTATCTTTGTGATCACCATAAGGAAGATATATTTTTTGAATGTTTCAAAAAGGAGTTTGATAATAGTTCTAGTCACCTACTATGAAGGTAGTAAAGTGTGAGGAGCTTATTTCCCATCAGTAATAGAGTATGTCTATTGGAGATCTTAGGATCATGTATTTTGAATTTTTTATTTCACCCAGAATATTTTTCTCAATAAGGAATCTCTTGTGTGGAATATTTAGGATTTAGTTTACCTATTAATAAAGTATTTATTTACTCTATTAACAGTTTTAGTGTATTTGGATATCAAAAACAAGGTGGAGATGATTGGGATTATTCACTCACATGGTGGGATAAATCAAGAGGTGAGCAAATATGGGTTTTTAAAGAGAAGTGTTATTAGTAGCAGCTCTCAAATTCAAAGGCCTTTAATCATTCTACTATCTGGGAATGAACCCTTGAAGTTTATTTTTAATCCTTATGGGTCACATTAATGACATTATTTTCCAATGGTATTTGGAAAATTGTTTTAGGTTTTTTTTGTCTTTGGTCATCACCCGAATTATTTCCCATTATATTTCAGAGAACAATATGGTGGTGGTAGTCTAGTAAATCATCAACCTCGGAAATAGATATGAGAGAGGTATTATCTGAAGTATTGGAAGTTAAAATATTCTCCTCTAGGATGTTATGGTGTAGTTAGTCTCCAGACCCAAGATATTTCCCATATTTACCCAGTCTATCTTCAGAATGATCATGGAGGTGTCTACAAGTAGTGAGTTCTAGGAGATTGGAATTTACAGTTTCATGTTATTGATATGTTGTCCCCAGAGTGGACATAAATCATAAATATTAATTATAGTTATATTATATCTTTATCTATATATATATTAATTTGGGATCCTCTCACTCCTAGTATCATCCACATAAGTCTATTAATATGGATTAGATATAGAATATTTTCCTGTGAACCTAAGGATGACAACATTTGAGGGAGGGTAAACCATCTATTTTGATGTGGGTTAGTGGTGTAGGCTGATGATGGTATAGAATCAGTCGTGTGGTTATATATTTCTACTATAGTGATAGTCGTAAAATTTATTCTGTGACATTTATTTTTTGTGATTAAAACATTCAGTTAACTATCTATTCTATAGGTATGTCTCATGATTGGATATAGATTATCATCAAGTGGTTTTCATTGATGAATGGGGTTTCCAAATGGGGCGTATGAAATTGGACCCCCTTCGTTATTTGAAAGAATAATTGTACATATGATAATTGGCTGCAGGGATAGCAGAGAGTCCTAGTGTTTTTAATGGATTATGAATATCATCACCCGGGTGGTTGTGACATTTTCCCCTTTAATGGATTTTTCTTAAGGGTAGTATTATATTTGGAATCTTATATTATTTCAATGGATCCTTACTGAATGAAACAATATAATTTGTATAAGTTAGGAATTTTATTTTATATCCAGATTTAGATGGTATCTATCTAGAGCAGTTTGTCATTGTAGTTTCCTCTAGTGTTATTCAATAAGAAAGAAGATGGTAATTTGATTAAATGTTTATACAATTTAAGGATATATGAGGCGATGAGAAAAAATTTAACATATTACAAGGATTGATGATATGTTTGACTACATTAAATGGTCCATTTAACACCAAGACCCCAATTACCCAAAGTCGGTGCATTATTACATAAAATTGGCATTACCACAAGGGAATCATATCCTTAATAACCGATAAGTCTAGTATTATTGGAAACAATATTCATACATAAGTTCAACATTACAACTTGAAATGAAATAAAACACTAATTTAATCCACCAAGAACATACATGCCTCCTAGATTATGCCTGCAAATTACTGATAACTAACTCCGTCATATCCTGGGAAAAGGAAACATAAGAATGGTGTGACCTCAAATGCTCGGTAAGGGTATGCAATACATGAGAAGATAACATATTTATTAATCATGGTGAATAGTTGGAAACACATTCCTTTACCAATAATAAAAATGAACACTTTTATGGTAGGAATATGAACCGAGTAAATAATGCCATAATAAAACATAATCATGAGTATTCTAATAGTCGAATGAACACATGAACTATCAATATTATTTTCATAATGAGGGAATGTTTTATGTCGTACAATCTGAATCATTTTGTCAAGGCCTCACCCATTAGGTCTAAAGATGATTTAGGCCTCGGCCAAAACCATATATCATATTGGGAAAGGCCTCAGACAGTTCCACGTATAGTTGTTTCATGATACCCATAGATGCACCTAGGAACTATATATTTTTCTCCACCCGTCACTTACTAATCCCAACAAATTTCTCATATTAAAAGTTTGAAATATAAAATAAAAATTTCTATTAAAAATAGCATACAAAATGTGAATAAATTAACCATAAACCATGAATGGTATAAAATTAATGCATCTACATTCAATCATAATAGTGTATGGTAGATTTTTATCATAATAGATCAACTTCAAACAAGTTTAAAATCCATCAAAGTAATTTTACATAGATGGAAGAAAAATTATTTAATAGGAATATATCATTCTCTTTTGAAGTCATTTTAAAGTTATGTAATTATAAAAGAAAACATTTACATTGAAAATAATATTATAAGATTAAAGGGAATCTTCGACTATGTTATAACGGCGGAGAATAACTACACCCAACATATATGATAAAAAAACATTCTTACCTTAATTTTGTCAAAATGGTCATAAAGTACCTTGTTTGGAAAATGACGGAAAGATTCCTTCCAAAACATATAAGGTAAAATATCTGTATAAATGAATTTAACCCATTATATAGTAAATAGTAAAAAAAATTGAAATACATTTTAAGAAACATGGATGTCGATGATAAAGAGGGCCAAGTAGATACTTATGTAAAATCAACATCAGAGGATTATGCGATTGTGAAATTAACTCTTACCTTGTACTTTTCCTTGGTAATGGGTAGGTTAACCTCAATTATAATGATGGAATAATTAATATTAAATTATAAAAGAATCATATACTTTAATATGATATCATATATGATCTTTTAGTATTTCTTTGTTAATGATATTTCAGTAGTATCATCGTTTTGGGTGTTAAATGATTCATTTTTATTTCTATGATTTCTTACGTAAGTAATGTTTGTTATGTATAGATGTATCTTATTCATATTTAGAGTGATATCAATTCTTTAAATATGATTTTTAATAATCAAATTAAAATTAGTCTTGAATGGATACAATGGGGAATGAATCTCATCACGTTCGTGGACAGGGTAATCCATATGTACGCATGAGCGACAACATTATTCTTTTGATATTGAAGTCATATATAATTTTATGGTATATTGTATAAAAAAATCATTATTGTGTTATATTTATTATTTAAGTCATTTATACACATTTTTATACCCATCCAAATGATGAAGTATTTGAAAAACAAACTACTCCTCGGCGTGGAGACAGTAATTCGTACCTACGCACGTATGGTAAATTTTTCATTTATAGGATGGATAGAATAATGAATATGGTTGTACCATTTTTATATTAACATCATAGTATATAGAAGATACTAGAGGTATTATTTTAGAATGGAAAAAATAATGAAAGAAGAAGTGGAAGATTAAAAGGAACATGAAATAGGTGATAAAATATTTACCTCTTCTTCAGGTTCTTCCTTTTTATTTGATCAAAAGGGAACGTTAGGTTGGCTTTCTGACTAAGGGAAGCCTTATAAGATGAAGGGAGGATTGTTGTGAGGTTATTTGGGTAGGTTTTGGCTGGGCCAAATGGCATTGTAGGTGTGAATTTGAGAGAAGGTGATGTGCCCTTTTATAAGAGTGCTGAGGGGAACCTTAGGGAAAGCCATTTGGCTCGCCCAACCACTGCCCAAATATCCTCACAACTATCCTCCCATCATCATGAAGGCCAAACCCTTCCCAATGATTAACATATTATCTTATAATAAAATCATTTTCAGTTTATAATTGATGAAAAATAAATTATTTAAATGCTAAGGTGGGTATGGGTCGAAAATGTCACGACCCATCCTCGGGGCCCGTGTCGTGACTACCCCAAGCCCGGCTTCCATAGGCCAGGGGTTGGGGACTAGTACCAAGGAATAATTCCTTGTAAAAAGGGAAGGCATTTCCTTTGTAAAGTTAACAAACACCACAGAGTGAGAAATCAAAATTAAACACAAAGTAAAAAATGGGTACAATAGCACGTGCGGAAAAGTAAGTGGGCCAGTATACAAACCCAAATTGAAAGTAAAGCTATAGCCTCAAGCTGTCCAATGGAAGTCCCACCTGAAGGGTGAGTATAGATAACCTCCACAGCTCCTCGGGTCCCACTGTCCGCTCCGAGTACGTCCCGCCCAGTGGTCCACCTCCGGGTACTGACCTGCTCCGCAAGCCTCAGCCGCGATCAGCGCTGTCTGTCGTCTGCAACTAACACAACGTAGTGAGGGAATAGCCCGTGCAGGGGTGAGTATAAGCTACTCATTAGGGACCCCAAGACCCCCGAAGGTCTCCCATAATCCAAAATAGATAATCCACGAAGGAAAGATACAATCACGAAGTAACATCCGACACTGCTTAGATATATTCCCATACATATACCTAAGTCATCAATTCTAGTTTGGCTCCAACATCGGAGCCCAAGATCGATCACGTCCACATAGGATAGCACAACACAATCCACATAGGAAAGCAAGTCAAGATTCATCTCACACAGGTATACATCTTCGTATGACGATAGAGATGGTTAGATATTTCCACTGATTCAATTAAGCCGTCATAACCACAAAAGATCGATAGGTACTAACCCCCGCAATGACCCACAAAGGATCTGACCCACACAGGGTCGATAGGTAACTGACCCCCGCAATGACCCACACAAGATCGGACCCACACAGGATCTGTAGGCGCTGGCCCACACAGGACCACTAAGCGCTGACCCACACAGGATCTGACCCACACATGATCGGTAGCACTAATCCATGTAGGATCGCTAAGTGATGTAGTTGTCGCCATCGAATCCACGGAGGATTTCTGCACAGTTTTCGTTGTCGTCGTCGCAGTTGTTGCCAGCTATAGGGTTCCCACACACAGCAAGATCGTTCGGGAGGGTCCGCTCCATGAGCCGAGGGGCTGATACATCAAATGACACATAGTATGGAGTTGATGTATCCAAAAGATCCATACCGTCAACAGTAACTCAACGTCATAGACGACGCGTCAATAGGATGCCCGGTCTGAGAGTTATTGGTGTTTTCATCCCAGGGGCCCTGTTGGTTTTTATGTCAAAACCAACCCGACCATATTCCAACTGCATCCAAACCTCGAGCGGAGTAATCCAAAAGGTCCGTCTCACATAGAGGAATCCATCAAATTCGACGACACGTCAATCGGACATCCAGAGTTCATGTTATGAGCATTTCCGCTCCAAGAGCCTAGTTGGTTTCGTGTATGAACCAACCCGGCCGAACAAAAAGTACTCCTAAACCTTGAGTATAATATAATGAAACGACCGTCTCGGTCCAAGGATCTCTACGCAGCTGACGGTACGTCGATCGTAGGTCCGCATCTCCAGTTATGGGCAATGGACCGAAAGAGGTTCAGTATTAAGGGGTTCGGGCCCTAGTCCGACCCGGCCCGATACCCCCAGGGTTGGCCCGAACCGGGTTGACCTGACCCGGGTCTGGGTCCGGCCCGATTGGGAGCGGCCTGTCCCGGCCGGGGCGCTGGCGTGGCCAGCAACTAGCGGGTGGCTCGGACATTTCGGCCGAACGAAACGACGCGGGGGGGGGGGGGGGGCTACCCCCTGCTTTCCTTTGTAACCGCGGCCCCACGTGGGGGATGCTTTGCTGGCCAACTAGGGGTTACGAACCCCCGGATTCCCCCTGACCGGCCACCCAGCTCTGGTCGGCCGGCTGCTGCCGCCACGAGACTGGTAAGGGCCGGTCCCCTTGCTCCGTCGCCGGCGGCCCGGAACCGGCCGCGACCTTGACCCGTCCGGCACGGCGCGACAGCGCCACGCCCCTCCACCATGGCCCAACTCCGGCCACAGTGCTTTCATAGTTCTTCGGTGTGGCACTATGGAGCTGCATCTTTGGTTCGCTTTCAACGGCGCAGTGTGGTGGCACTGCGCTTCTTCCCTTTCTTTAGTATTTTCCGCGCGGTGCTTCGGCACCGCGTTGTCTTGCTCCTGCCGCAATCAAAATCAAACCAACAATGGGGAGGAGGGTTGGCCATGTTTGTGCAGTCCGAACTCCTCCCGTTATTGCGATATCAGGCAGATCAAAAAGAAAGGAAGATGTCGATGGAATTAATCACAAAATAAACCCCTACCTTGTCGAATTTGATGAGAGAGTATTTGTCGGGGAAAAAACCGTCGTGGAAACAACCGTCGCAGAAGAATGCATCATGGAGGGAGGATCGTCGCATCACGGAGAAGCATCGTGGAAGAAGCGTTGTGGGCATTGTGGTACGTGGAGTCACATAGTTGATATCCTAGGATTTGGCATTCTTCGTCAGAGGTCGGTGCGTTTTTCGCATTCTTCGCATTCTTCGCGTTCTTCGTCGAAGAAGAAGGCTTTTCTCCAAATGATCTCCACGCAAAAATTTCCAACAGAAATAAAATAAGAGTTATCTTATATTATTAACTAACATTCCAACGTTTGAATTTAAAAATAAATGAAACGAATAATTATTTCAATGAATTAATGGTAACGATTTAACCACCAAAAATAATGAGGCGTTTCTTAACCAGAATAAACGCACGGTTGACTTCATTAAAAGGGGTTGCGGGTGCGTTACATAGAAGGAAAGAAATGGTGGGGATCATGAGGCCCCCCCTCACAAATATCCTACCAAGTGGGTAGGATATTGTGGGTCCAACCTTATCCTCTTAACTTAGGTTAAGCCGCTTTAAGTAAAATAAAATAAATTGTCGCACCACTTTTATTTTATTCCTTATCTTAAGCCCAAAAATTTAAAACCACACCTGAGCAAACGAAACACCTGAAAAGGTGTTTCTAAGCAATTACCGGCACTGTGATTCTATCAGTGCCCTCGGAATTCAATTCCGAGCACCGGTTCAAAAGATAGAAAAACACGCTCGTTCTTTCACTATACGTACCCGAGCTAAACTTCGGAAAATGATTCTGGGCACACCGGGCCTCGGAATCAGGTGCCGTCAGAAACAACGTTCTTGTAAAATTACCAAGAAAATTAAGGAAAACATTTCTTTTAATTTTTCAGGTCTTTACATCACTCTCACCTTAGGGATTCACATCCATGTAAAGATACATAAAAAACTAGGGAAACAGAAGTGGATACTGAGCACGCTTCTGATCCTCCTGCTCCCAAGTGCTCTCCTGGAGGTTCTCATGCTGCCATCTGATGAGCACTAGAGGAATCGACCATCCAAGTAGGACCCACTCCTGTAGATCCTCGATCTCCACCGGGACCTCCGCAAAAGTCGCCCCATCATTAAGGTCTATCTCTCCATGGTCAATGATATGCGTCAGGTCGTACACGTATCTCCTCAGCTGAGATACGTGGAAGAGGTCGTGCACCCGGTGCAACTGAGGTGGTAGAGACAGGCGATGAGCCACCTCACCAATCCTACTGAGGACCTGGAACGCTCCGATGAAGCGAGGAGATAACTTATTGCCTCAGCCAAATCTCTGTAATCCACGTCGAGGTGAGACCCGCAACAAGACGTGGTCACCATCCTCGAACTCCAGTGGCCTCCGCCTCCTGTCAGCATAAGACTTCTGCCGGCTCTGAGCTGTCCTCATCCGCTCTTGGATGACCTGGACCTTCTCTATCGTGGCCTCGACCATCTCTGGTCCCACAAGTGCTAACTCCCCAGGGTCTGTCCAGCCCAGCGGTGATCTGCAAGGTCGGCCGTACAACGCCTCATATAGTGATATCCCAATGGTGGAGTGGTAGATGTTGTTGTACGCGAACTCCACCAAGGGTAAGTGGTCCTCCCAGCTGCGACCAAAGTTGAGGACACATGCGCGGAGCATGTCCTCGAGAGTCTAAATGGTCCTCTCCATCTGAACATTTGTTTGAGGGTGAAAGGCGGTACTCAGACGTGGCTGCGTCCCGAAACTGAAAGTAAAGTACAACTGGAATGTAAAAACAACAACTGAAAGTAAAACCGCAACCTCGAGCCGTCCACTACAAGTTCCACCTGAAGGGTGAGTACATATAGCCCCCACAGCTCCTCAATTCCAACCGTCTGCTCCGAGTACGTCCCGCCCAGTGGTCCACCTCCGGGTGCCGACCTACTCCGCAAGCCTCAACCGTGATCAATGTTTTCCATCCTCTAGAACCAACACAAC
Organism: Viscum album; assembly: GCA_963277665.1. NCBI lineage: Eukaryota > Viridiplantae > Streptophyta > Magnoliopsida > Santalales > Viscaceae > Viscum > Viscum album. The sequence goes on along the minus strand of OY728157.1, from coordinate 1,249,910,881 downwards.
GTAGTGGGGGAATAACCCGTGCAGGGGTGTGTATAAGCTACTCAGTAGGGACCCCGAGACACCCGAAGGTCTCCCAGAATCCACAAAAAATAATCCACAAAGGAAAGATACAATCATGATGTAACATCCGACACTGCTTAGGTATATGCTCATACATATACCTAAGTCATCAATTCCAGTTCGGCTCCAACATCCGAACCCACGTTCGATCACGTCCACAGATGATAGCACAACACAATCTACATAGAAAAGCAAGTCAAGATTCAGCTCACACAGGTATACTTCTTCGTATAATGATAGAGATGATTAGATATTTCCACTGATTCATCTAAGTCGTCAGACCGACAAAGGATCGATAGGTACTAACCCCCGCAATGACCCACAAAGGATCTGACCCAAACAGGGTCGATAGGTAACTAAACCCCGCAATGACCGACACAGGATCGGACCCACACATGATCTGTAGGTGCTGGCCCACACAGGACCGCTGAGCAGTGACCCACACAGGATCTAAACCACACAGGATTGGTAGCACTGATCCACGTAGGATCACTGAGTTCTGTAGTCGTCGCCGTCGAATCCACGGAGGATTTCTGCATAGTCATCGTCATTGTCGCAGTCGCAGCCAGCTCTAGGGTTCCCGCACGCAGCAAGCTCGTTCGGGAGGGTCCGCTCAATGAGTCGAGGGTCTGATACATCTACTAACACATAGTCCGGAGTAGATGTATCAAAATGTTCCGTATCATCAATAAGAACTCAACGTCATAGACGAAGAGTCAATCGGATGCCCGGTCTAAGAGTTATTGGATTTTTCGTCCGAGGGGCCCGGTTGGGTTTTAAGTCAAAAACAACCCGACCATACACCAACAACATCAAAACCTCGAGTGGGGTAAGCCAAAAGGTCTGTCTAACTTAAAGGAATCCATCAAAGTCGATGGCATGTCAATCGGACGTCCGGAGATCAAGTTATGGGCATTTCCGCTCCGAGGGCCGGGTTGGATTCGTGTACGAACCTACCAGACCGAACCCAAAGTACACTGAAACCTTGAGTATAATATACCGAAATGACCATCTCGATCCAAGGATCGCAACGCATCTAAAGGTGTGTCGATCAGAGGTTTTCATCTCATGTTATGGGCAAAAGATCGAAAGAGGTTCGGTATTAAGGGGTTCAGGCCCGGTCCGACCCGGCCCGATACCCCTAGGGTCGGCCCGAACCGGGCGACCCAAACTGGGTCAGAGTCTGGCTCGCTTGGGCATGGCTCGGACTAGCCAGCATGGTCTGGCCCGTCTTGGGCGCGGCCAGGCCCGGCCTGGGCGCGGCCTGGTCGCGCTGGCGTGGCCAGCGGGTAGCTCGGCCGTTTCGGCCGAGCGAAGAATGCGTGGGGGGGGGGGGGGGGGCTACCCCGCTCTTTCCTTTGTAACCGCAGCCCCATGTGGGGGCCTCTTTGCTGGCCAACTGGGGGTTACAGACCCCCAGATTCCCCCTGACCATCCGGCTACTACCGCCACGGGACCGGCAAGGGCTAGTCCCCTTGCTCTTTCGCCGACGGCCCGGAACCGGCCCCCGGTCTCCCCGCTCCGCCGCGGCGCGACAGCGCTGCGCCCCTCTACCGCGGCCCAACTCCAGCCGTAGTGCCTTCGTATTTCTTTGGTGCGGCACGACGACGCCACATCTTTGGTTCGTGTTCAATGGTGCGGCGCAGCGGCGCTGCGCTTCTTCCCTTTCTTTAATATTTTCTGTGCGGTGCTTCGACACCGCGTTGTCTTGCTCGTGCCGTTATCAAAATCAAACCAAAAAGGGGGGAGAATGGTCGTCCGTGTTCGTGCGGTCCAACCTCCACTCGTTAATGTGATATCAAGCGGCTCAAAAATAATGGAAGATGACGATGGAAGTAATCACAATATAAACCCCTACCTCGTCGAATTTGATGAGCGATGATTCATTGCAGAAACAACCGTCGTGGAAGAAGGCGTCATGGAGGGAGGATCGTCACGTTGCAGAGAAGCGTCACGGAAGAAGTGTTACTGGACTCACGGTACACGGTGTCGTATAGTCGATCTCGGAGGATTTGGATTTCTTCGTCGGAGGTCAGTGCGTTTTTCGTGTTCTTCGCGTTGTTCGCGTTCTTCGTCAAAGAAGAAGGCTTTTCTCCAAATCCTCTCCATACAAGAAGTTCCCACAGAAATAAAATAATAGTTTATTTATTTTATTAACTCACATGCCAACATTTGAATTTCAAAAGAAATGAAACGAACAATTAATTCAATGAATTAATGGTAACGATTTAACCGCCCAATGTAATGAGGAGTTTCTTAACCAGAATAAACGCACGGTTGACTTCATTAAAAGGGGGGGTGCGGGTACGTTACATAGAAGGAAAGAAACGGTGGGGCTCGTGCGGGCCCCACCTCACAAATATACTACCAAGTAGGTAGGATATTGTGGGTCCCACCTTATCTGATTAACTTAGGTTAATCCGCTTTAAGTAAAATAAAATAAATTGCCGCACCACTTTTATTTTATTCTTTAACTTTACCCCAAAAATTAAAAACCACACCCGATAAAACACAACTCTAGAAATGGTATTTCTAAGCAATTATCGGTGCTGCGATTCCAATAGTGCCCTTGGAATTCAATTCCAAGCACCAGTTCAAAAGTTAGAAAATCACGCTCGTTCGTTCATTGAACGTACTTGAGCTAGACTTCCGAAAACGATTCCGGGCACACCAACCCTTGGAATCAGGTGCCGTCAGAATCTACGTTCTTGTAAAATTTCCAAGAACATTAATAAAAAAATTGCCTTGAATTTTTTGGGTCTTTACAGAAAACCACTCAACCAATAGGTTTTAGATAAGTTTAGGACACTATATTATCCTTTTCTTTTTTATTTAACTCTTAGTTAAATAGTTTTACATTTTCCATGTCTCATTGTATTTTTATACTATATGGTTAATAAATATACTATAAAAATCCATGAGATCCCCAAGTGGTTCATTCATGACATATATAATAGTATTTAAGCCCTTTGGCCAATCCTTAGATTTTTAGGAATAGAATACAAATTAATAATATAATATTTGTTTTAAAAACTCTTTTATTTCAATTTTGACACTATTTGTTATTTTTTTTCTAAATTCATAACATCATTATTACTTCAAAAAATATTCATTTAATCAACTCAATAATTTCATATTAACCTAGAGAATTATTGGAATTCATAAAAAGTCTTAAATTACATTTATTAGGTTATTTATAATATCAATTATTATAATATTTCATTTATAAGATAATTACTACATCATCGTTGTGTCATAAATATATTAAATTATTTAATGTCTAAAAATTATAAATAAAATACCATTATTTAAGAAATGTTTTTATCTTTCTAATGATTATTTATAGTAGAATTTATCTTATGTGTAACCCAATATTAAAAATAGTTTAGTTATTTAACTTTAAATTTTACACTTTTAACTCTTCTTTCAATTAAATAATAATAAATGTCCTAATCTAATCTATGTTGACCTAAATGATCATATTTTATTATTATGGTTGTTTTTTTAGAATTAAACTTATCCAATAGAATTAGAACATGTTTTATGGTAATAATAATATAATTTTTACACTTAATTACCATATTTAATTTTAACTATGGTAAATAAAAGTCAAAAGTTACTATTCACCAAAAAAATATCTTATTGAAATACATTTAACTTACTGATATCAACCCTATCTCTCAGATTTTTGAAATTCATTTTATAAAAGCGGTAAAATTATGTTTTATACAAATTTTCTAATGCTCCTAGTAGGTGGGTAATAGACGGTAAATAGTTCGATAAAATTTTATATATCTAAACTTCTCATAAAATGACTCCAATGAATTACATTAAAAATATATATGAATTATGTATCTATTTTTATCTAAAATAAATTAATATAAAATTACTAATTATTTAAATAAAAAGTCGGTTTTAACCAATAACATGGTGTTTTTTCATTATTCATAAAAAATTTGAAGTTTTTAGAAAAGTACCAAAAATTCACCACAAGCTAATTTAGATATTCCAAATCCAAAAAAGAATTCCATTTTGAAAATTACAATTTATATAATTTTAAAAAGTGGGTATTAATATTCATAATGGTTAGTATGATTGGTCGCGGTGTGTTAAAATCTCGATGTTGCGTACAATGCAAGTTATTGCATTCTTCAAAGTGAACGTATCGTTGAAGCTTGAGGTGTTACATTCATCTGTACCTCAAATAATTTCATCCTAAAAATTTCTAAAATACTACCACACAAAATGATTCGGGTGGTTCTTCATCCTATGTTCCTCTGGTTCTCACGTTTCCTCTTCCATCTTATAGTATCTCCATAGATATTTTACGAGGCTTGTCGTCCAGTTTGATAGCAGTTGTTCTCTGGTATCAAGAATTTTGACAGACTCATTACAGTTAGAAATATCAGGTTCCAGTTCAATTTCCCCATAAGTGATTATATGCATTGGGTTAGACATGTATTTTTCATCAGTGATACGTGGAACCCATCATGATCATTGGAGAGACTTGGCGGCATTTCCAAACGACAATATTCAACCCCAATAAGTTCTAGAACATTGGATGGTCTTATGTACCTGGGACACAATTTACCCGTCTTACAGAATCGTATAACTCCATTACATGGAGATAACTTCATGAAAACATGATCTCCTAACTGAAATTCCATATCCTTCCTTCAGTTATCGGCATATCTCTTCTTCCTAAATTGGGTTGCTTTGATGTGGGGTTTGATAAACTTCACCTTTTACATCTTTCCCTCAACATGTTCTAGGCCTAAAAGTTTTCTTTCACTAATGTCATCCCAAAAAGTTTGTGTGAGACATATCTTTCCTTATAACTCTTCATATGGTGCCATATGAATACCTGAATGGAAGCTATTGTTATAGGAAAACTCTACCAGAGGTAAATATTGATCACACATACATTGAATGTCTAGTGATAAAGATCTTAACACATATTATATTGTTTTAATAGTCCATTATGATTTTTTATCATTTTGCGGGTGGTAGGTAGTTCAAAAATGACATTCAGTATCCAAGGATTTCTGAAGACTTTTCCAAAATCTTGAGGTTAAACAAGGATCAGTATCAGAATCAATTGATAAGGTTACTCCATGATTTCTTAAAACTTCATTAATATAGAGTCTTCACATATTTTAAAGTCGTAAAACTTCTCTTATAACAATAAAATTTTCTGACTTGGTAAGATGATCAATAATTACCCATATTGCATCATTCCTTTTATGTGTGTTTGTTAGCCCCATGAAAATGTCCATCATAATTTTATCTCATTTTCACTCAGTTATGGGAAGAGGTTTAATGACTTCTCCCGGCAGTTTTCTTCCTACTTTCGCTTACTGAAAAACCGTACATCATGACCCAAAATCAGCAATCTCCCTCTTCGTGTTTTCCCACCATTAATGTTCCTTCAAATCACTATACAACATAGTGCTACCAGGTTTTATTGAGAAATTGGATCTATGAGAATCATATAAAAATTCCCTTTTTAGATCAGGTATATTGAGAACACAAATTATCTTCCCAAATTTAAAAATATCGTCATCATATACGAATTCTAACAATCTCCCCTCATTTATAGAAGTAATTTTCTTTTGAAACTCCTCATCATCATCCTGAGAACTTTTATCCTTTCAAGTAAATATGGTTTTGAATCAATTTGAAAAAGTATTGATGTTTCACCTTCAATGATTATTCTCATATCTGTTTTCACTAGATGCATGAAAATAGGATCCCTTTCATCTTTCATCTTGTTCAAAACTCACTGATCCTTTCTACTCAAATAATTTGCCACCTTATTCACCTTCCCAGGGTAGTAGTCTATTGTGAAATCATAATCCTTGAGTAATTCAAGTCATCTCCTTTTCCTCATGTTGAGTTCTTTATATGAGAAAATATACTTCAAACTCTTTTGATCGGTATATATATCTCATTTTTTACCATAGATATAATGTATTCATATCTTTGAAGCAAATATTACAACTGCTAACTCAAGATCATGAGTAGGATAGTTTTGTTCATGAATTTTTAGATGTCGTGATTCATAAGAAATAACTCTATAATTCTCTATAAGGACACAACCAAGTCCTTTCTTTGAGGCATCACTATAAATAAAAATCCCATCATTCCCCCACAGTAGATTTAATTTATAATAATTGACTAATCTTCTCTTCAGTTCTTCAAAACCATCTTCATGCTCTTTTGTTGAAACAAATTTCAACCCTTTACGTGTGATCTTCGATAATGGGTTACCCAATTGGAAAAAATTCTAGACAAAATACAGATAATAACATTCTAGACAAATAAAATTGCATACCTCAGTTTTACTTTTCGGTGCTATCCATTATTGTATTTCCTTTGCCTTAGAAGAGTCAATAGAGATTATATCCTTTGAAACAATATTTCCATTAAAAGAAATCTCCTAAATCCAAAATTCACAATCTATAAACTTCCTGTATAATTCATTTCTTCTGAGGGTATTCAGAATGGTTCATAATTGATTTTCATGATCTTCATAGATTTTGGAGTATACCAGGATATCATCAATAAATAACACTACAAAGTCATCATGATATTCCTTGAATACACTTTTCATTAGGTCCATGAATACAGAGGGTGCATTAGTCTGCCCAAAAAGAATTACTGTAAACTTGTTATGCTTGTACCTTGTTTGAAATTATGTTCTTGGAATGTCTTCCTCCTTCATAAAGAACTTATGATATCCAGATCAATGTTCAATCTTTGGAAAATATTGGTTTCCATGAACTTGGTTGAATAAATCATCAATGAGAGGTAGGGGATACTTTTTCATTGTTGTAATAGCTTTGATCTCCCTGTAGTCAATGAAAAACCTCAATGATCCATCTTTTTTCTTAACAAAAAGAATTGGGGATCCCCAACGAGAAACACTATGGAGAATAAATCCCTTATTACTCAATTCATCTAGTTGTTTCATTAGTTCCACTAATTCCATATTGGAAATTCTATAAGGGGACTTTATTATGGGTCTTGAACCAGGAATTAAATCAGTGAAAAACTCAATAACTTATTCTGAAGGATGTCTAACTAAATCCTCTAGAAATACATCAACATGATTTTGTACAATAGGTACGTCCTCTATTTGAACATTATTTTCCTCACCCATAATTATTTCATTATTTTCTTACCCAATAATTGAATTTAGTTGAGCTACTGTAGGTGGATCTAGACAATGTTTAGGTGGTGATGTTTCTGCTCTAAAGATAAGTTACTCTTTATCATCATCATGAATTTTATCCTCCATATTCTTACAATAAATATTTGAATCCTGGACCAAAAGACAACACATAAAAATGATTCTATCAAATTCAATCATGGGTCTGATGATTAGATCCATAGATAAAGAAAATTTATATTCCTTAATGGGAACTAATTCAAAAAACATTGATGCAAAGATACTTCCTTCAGGTGTTTTGACTGAAAATTCCCTTGTTAAGTCAAATTTAAAATATCTAATTTTCATAGAAAACTGCGATGATATGAAAAAATTCGATGATCTAGAAACAAATAAATCATTTTATAAACATGTGGAAACCATTAAATTACATGCCACCATGTCTTTCGGAGAATCAATCTCAGTATAAGTGATAGAAAAATATTGGCATTGATCTCTTCGCCTTTTCTGAGGTAATTTTCCATGACGCTTAGAACATTCATTTTCATAATGTCCCATCTCCCTGAAATTGTAGCATTGAACATTTTTTTCATCTTTCTATCCCTTACAATCACCATCAAGATGGAATTTATGTCCACATTTGTAGGATACACCTTTTCTTTAAGACATGCACTAGGGTGCTTCCTTCAACCATAATCACAAGGTGGAAATTAAATTCTTCCCTTCTTCCATGTTTCCTTGTTTCCTTTCCTAGAGTGTTCAATAGATCTCTTAACGACTTTCATTTCATTAAAGTTGTAAGACAGAGAATTTCTTGTTTTCCCTTGATAGCACATGAGACAATATCTTCGTATGATTAGAAGGATTTTGATACTAATTCTCAATGGAGAAATTGTTTTAACCCATAATAGAAACTTTCAATCATACTTATTGGGTTACGTATATAATCTGCAGCGTGCCTTGCTAACCATGTAAAGTTAGCATCATACTATGAGGCATTCTCATCCTCTTATTGTCTTAGAATCAGAAATTACCTTTCAAAATCCACTCGATGGTCACGAGGAAAGTATATTTCTAATAAAATTTCTATAAACACTCTCTATTCCATGTTTGATACTTCTTCAACTTCTTTTTTTTTAATCAATGACCACCATTGATCTGCATCTTTTGTTAGGCTATAAACATCCATGACAATTTTTCCTCTTTTATTACTCCCAAAATCAAGGAATATTTTCTCTAAGGAACTTATCCATTGCTTGGATAGAAATGGATTTGTTGTACCATTGAATGCTTGTGGTTGTTTCCTGATGAAGAAGTTTATCATTGATCCTCCATGTTGTGGATTAGGGTTGTCCATGTAGATAAGGTTATTATTGATAACCTGTTTGAGTTGTCTCATTATGGTGATATGCTGATCGGCACCAGTTACGTCACCAACTCCACTATAATTATCACTAGTAGGAGGGAAATCCCATCATGGATTACGTGAAATGATACAGTTTCCATTCCTTCCCCTAGGCACTCTTTCTTAACAATGGAATAGACTATATTAGATTATGATTCAAAATAATTAATTCCAAACTTGTAGTACACTTAACATGAATTGTACAGTTTATGGATATAATCCATAATCATAAAAAATGTTTTCTTTAAGAATGTATATACTCATAAACCCTTCATAATGGTTTGTAATGAAAATGAGAATTATCCTAAGAATATCCTATGGGAGTGTCATTACCAATAGTGCAACAAGGTATGTTGTCGTACACCAGTTCTCATTCGAGTCGAGCTCAAAGCGGTGTTTTCGGGTTTTACCCCTGGGTACATCTATGCCAGAGCCGCCACAACCTTCTTGTATACATATAGGGATGTATTGCATGGAAAACTCAAAAGATCACTATATTACAAAAATTATAGTCTGTTCTTCTGTACTAATCCTCAAAGTGTATCTTAGGATAATGTGCTCTAATCAGAGATTATCTATATCATTTTTCCATGGTTCGTACTAAACATACTCTAATACCAACATTAACACCCCAACACCAGTTACCAAGAGATGGTGCATTATTACAAAACACCGACATGATCACAAGGAAATCATGTCCCAAAAGACCGATCAGTTTATTATTATTTGAAAAAAGATTTATACACAAGCTCAACATTACAACTTGAAAACAAATACAACACTAATTTATTCCATTGAAAACATCAAATCCTCCTAGATTATTCTTGAAAGTCACTCATAACTTACTCCTTCATATCATTGGAAAATGAAACTTAAGAAAGGGTTGATCTCAAATGACCAGTAAGGGTACACAATACAGTAGAATATGACATAAATATTAATCATGGTGAATAATTGGAATCAAATTCCATTACTAATAATAAAAAAGAACACTTTTTTGGAAGGAATATGAGATAAATAAATAATTCCATAATAAAACATAATCATGGGTATTCTACTGGTCTAATTACCACATGAACTGTCAATATTATTTTCACGATGAGGGAATGTATAGTGCCGGACATTCTGAAACATTTTATCAAGGCCCTGGAAAAGATGTCTAAAATGATTTAGGCCTCGACCAAAACTATATATCAAATTGGGAAAGGCCTCGGCTACATACACCTCTATTTGTCTCGTGAGACCTACTGATGCACCAAAGAGCTATCGCGGGCTCCACTAGTCACTTAATAAGTCCAATACATTTCTCATATGAAAGGGATGAAATATAACATAAATGTTCATATTAAAACTAGGAATCGAAATGTCAATAAATTTACCATCAATCATGAGAAAATAAAAATAACAAATCCATAGTCAAAGATAATATAGTATAGAAGATTTTTATAATTAAATATCAAATTCAAACTAGTTTAAAATCCATCAAATGATGTTGACATAGAAGAAAGAAAAATTATTTTATAAGAATATATCTTTCTATTTTGAAATCATTTAAATGTAATATAATTACAAAAGAAAACATTTATTTTGAAAATATTCTTATAATATTTTAATGTAATCTTCTACAATTTTATAACGATGGAGAATAATTGCACCCATCATATAAGTTAAAAAAATTTCTTATCTTATTTTTTTTAAAACGTCATAAAGTACTATGTTTTGAAAACGACAGAATGATTCCTTCAAAAAAATATAAGGTCAAATAAAGTTATAAATGACTAAAAACCATCGACTAGTAAATAGTAAAAACTATTTAATTTTTTTTATGAAACATGAATGTGGATGATAAAGAGGTCATAGTAGATACTTACGTAAAAACATCCTCAGATGATAATGAGATTGAAAAATTAACCATTAACTTATACTTTTCCATGGTCGATGGTAGGTTAAACTACCGTATAATGGTTAAATAATTATTATTAAATTATAAAAGAACCATATATATTAATATGATATCATATATAATCCTCAAATATTGCGTTGTTAATGATATTTCAGATGTATCATCGTTTCGTGTGTTAACAGATTTATTTTCCTTTATATGATTTGTTATGTAAGTAATGTTTTTTATGGATTGTATGTATCTTATTAAAATTCAGAATTATATTAAGTCATCAAACATTATTTTTAATCTTCAAATGATAATTAGTATTGAATGGAAACTATGGGGAATGAATCTCATCGTGTTCGTGGAGACGGTAATCTGTACGTACGCACGAGAGACAATATAATTCATTTGATATTAATGTTGAATATAATTGGATGGTATATCATATAAAAAATAATTATAATGTTATATATCATATTTACAACACTCATACTCATTATTATACACATCCAAATAATTATGTATTTAAATAAAAATCTACACCACAACGTGGAGATGGTAATCCGTACGTACGCACGTATAGTGAATTTTTCATTAATAGGATGGATATAATAATGAATATGGTTGTAACATTTTTTATACTAAAATCACAGTATATATAAGACACTGGAGTTATTATTATAGAATGTAAATAGTAAAGAAAGGGGAATTGGAAGAAGAAAAGAACATGAAAGTGGTGATGAAATATTTACCTCTTCTTCGGATTCTTCCTTTTGATTTGATCAAAAGGGCTACTTGGGAAAGATTTATGCCTAAATAAAGGCCTCTAGGATGATGGGAGGATAGTTGGGAGGATATTTGGGTTGGGTTAGGCTGATCCAAACTGCTTTGAAGTTATGAATTTGAGAGATGGGGATGTGCCCTCTTATAAGAGGGGTGTGGGGCACCATAGGAAAATATTGAAATATTAATTTTTAATAAAAATAATTTTCGGTCTCTAATGGATCAAAAATAAATTATTTAAAGTATATGGTGGGGATGGATCTAAAACCTCTCAACCAATAGGTTTTAGATAGGTTTGGGTAACTATATTAACCTTATCATTGAGATTTAACTCTTAATTATATAGTTTGACATTTACCATGTCTCTTTGTATTCTTATATTATATGGTTTATAAACATACTATAAATATACAAGAGAACCCCAAGTGGTTCATTAATGAAATATATGATTTTATATAACCCATTTGGGTGAACCCTATATTTTAATGAATATATTACTAATTAATAATATATTATTTGTTTTAAAAACTCTTTTATGTCAATTTTGGCACTATTAGGTATTTTGTTTTTTCTAAATTTCTCACAGCATTATTACATCGAAAAAAGATCATTTAATAAACCCTACCATGTTATATTTACCAAGAAATTTTATTTAATTCATAAAAATTCTCAAATTAAATTTATTTGGATATTTAAATTAGAAATTATTATATTATTTCATCAATAACGTAATTACTACATCATCATTATGTAATAAATGAATAAAATTATTTAATGTCTAAAAATTATAGATAAACAAAAATTATGTAGGAAATATTTTTATCTTTCTAATTAATATTTATAGTCGAATTTATATTATTTGTAATCCGATATTAATAATGTTTTTGTTATTAAGCATTGAATTTAACACTTTTAACTCTTTTTGAATTAAATAATAATAAATGTCTTAATCTAATCCAATTAGACCTAAAGGATCATTTTTTATTCCTAGGGTTGTTTTTTGTTGAATTAAACTTACCCAATATAATTAGGAAATGTGTTAGGGTAATAATAATATCATATTTTCCCTTAATTACCCTATTTACTTTTAACCGTGGTAAATAAAAGTCAAATGTTACTATTCAAAAATAATTATGTTTATCTTATTGAACCAAATTTTACATATTGATATTAACTGTGCCTCTTGTATTTTTGAAATTCAATTCACAGAGGTGGTAAAATTATGTTTTAAACAATTTTTCAAATGCTCCTAAGAGTTGGGTAATGGACTGTAAATAATTTGATAAAATTTTAAATATCTAAACTTCTTATAAAATTAGCCCAATGGATTACGTTGAACATATATATGTATTATGTATCTATATTGATCTAAAATAAAGTAAAATGAAATAACTAATATTTTAAATAAAAAGACAGTTTTCCCCAATAATGTTCTGTTTTTCCCTCTTCATCAACAATTGAATGTTTTCAAGAAAATACCCAAAAATCACCCAAATCTAATATCGATATTCCGAAACCCAAAATGAAGACCATTTTGAACAATAAAATTTTAATAATTTTAATAATTTGGTATTACTATTCATAACGGCTAGTTTGATTGGTCGTTATGTGTTAGAATCGCGAAGATTCATACAATGCAAGCTATTTCATTATTCAAAGGGAAACATACCATGGAAGCATGGGGTGTTACAATCCAGTTTATTTCATAAAATGAACTTAGTTTTATAAATCATAATTCGAGGAATTGATGACGATATACTAAGAACTACCTTCTAGTGTATTTTTTGGAGCATAGAGTTCATGAAAATTCTTGTAAAGACCCGTAAATTTCAAGGAATTTTTTTTTCTTAAATTCTTTGGGATTTTACGAGTACGCAGATTCTGAAAGCACCTGATTCCGAGCCTCGGTGTGCCTGGAATCATTTTCCGAAATTTAGATTGGGTACGTTCAGTGAACGAACGAGTGAGTTTTTCTATCTTTTGAAATGGTGCTCATAATTGAAATCCAAGGGCACCGATGAAACCGCAACGCTGGTAATTGCTTAAGAGTACCTTTACCGAAGAAGTGTATCCTAAGGAGGAGATGTAAAAAAAATTGGTTTAATTAATGAGTTAATACAATTGTGGTAAAATTTTATTTCTAACTAAGGTTGTTTTATCCTACATGGGGATGTTAGGGTGGGACCCACTATCATCTTAACTACCCATGAGTGGATAAATGTGAGCTGGGGGCCGCACAAGCCCCAACCCTTCACATTCCCTAAAACCCCTAACCCCCCCCCATTAAACTCTATGTGTTTAATGTTGGAAAACCTCTTGAACTTAATTAAGTAACTACTCTTATATAACTTTAATTCATGCCAACACACACTAAATTAATTGATTAAACCTTTTAAATTAATTTAACTATGTGTTTGAATTTTAAGTTTTTTAAATACATGATAAAGTAAAACAAAATTAGGGGAAGCTTATTTTATTTTTGTGGTAGAATTGTTGTGTGAGGAGGATTTGGAAGGAGAGATCTAAAGCATTGATTTAATTCATCCTCCAACGAAGAACGACCATCCTTCTCGATGAATAACGCTTCCTGGTTCTCCATCAAGGGAGGAGACACCGCCATGGGGAATTCGCAAATGACAATGTCACCTTTCTGACGTCAACGAATGCTTCCACCTCTCCGCAGATCACATCACGAGGTAGGGATGTGTTTTGGATTGAGAAAAATTGTTTTTTCCTTCCATGTTGTTATTCCTATTAAAACACTTGTTATCGGATTAATGCGGAAGGGACCTTAACAAACTAAAAATGTCTGATTCCTCTGTCGTTCTTGTGAATAAGTGGAGACCCTCAACTGTACTTCAGCGGTGAATCAAGTTATGTTTTTAGAGCCGATCGGAGGCCCGAAAAAATCATAAACAGACTCAGAGTATTCGGAAAACCTAGAAGTGGATGTTTCATAGAAATCGGATCATCGGAACGAAGAACAGATGCCCCGGGAGGCATGATTTCTAGAGGTGTCGTTTCTGGAAAATTCCAGAATACACGGCGTGTCCTCCGAAAGCACACTCCATGTAGTAAAAGCATACTGTGGGTTCTGTTTCGGACATTAGAAAAGTAACACATGACGTGTGACTCTGGACACACCGCGTGTACTGTCCACATAGTTTTACATAGGAGACATCGATCGACATGGCATGTATCCAGGGAAAATACACAGACACGGGAAGCAACACACGGACAATAGGCATGGCGCGTTCTTCCTTCACCATGGAAGAAGCGGCTTCTTGATGACTCGGCATGTAATCCGGGAGATACACGGACACGGTAAGCAACACACGGCCAAGAGGCACGTCGTGTACTTTCTTCACCATGGAAGAAGTGGCTTCGTGATGACTCGACGTGTAATATGAGAGATACATGGACATGGGCAGAACCACACGGCCAAGGGGCACATCATGTACTTCCTTCACCATGGTAGAGGAAGCTTCGTGATGAATCGGTGTGTATTCTGGGAATACACGGACATGTGGTGGAGTACACGAGCATGTACTCCACCACACGGCCAGGCTTGGCCAGTGAACATGGACCTGAACCTAGATGTTTTGACATAGCGTGTGACTATACCACACGTCGGGTACTTAATTTTTACATGAACATCCCTTCGACACAGGTTGTGGTACATAGACAGTACCCGTGGACTAAAGACTCGGTGTGTAACCATACCACATGTCGTGTACTTACTTATTTACAAGACCATCCCCATGACACGTGCCGCTTACATGGGAAGTATCTGGTTTCTGAAGACACAGTGTGTAACCATACCAAAAATCCATGTACTTTTTGGAAATTTGCTTGGTCATATTTTAATAAGTGTCTTGGAAACATTTGTTTGGTTTATCCCCCTATAACGTGGAATACCATTGGGATACATCCACTCTAGACATCGTGATTGTTGACGTATCGACCCCCACTTTACACGTGGAGAAGAACCTCCTGAAATCAAGTACGTTGTGCACGGGAACCCTAGAGATGGCTGCGACTGTGACGACTACCGCGCTGGAATCCTCCGTGGGTTCGACGATGATGACGACTGTACTTGGATCCTACGTGGGTTCAGTAGCGAGGAAGACTGTACTTGGATCCTATGTGGGTTCGAAGGCAATGGTTACTGTACTAGGATTCTATGTGGGTTTGGCAGCGACGACTTCTATCCTTGGATCCTATTGGGTTCGGTAGGGGAGATGATTCAGAGGCTACATCTATCATCTTCACCCCTCTTCATGAGTAATATACCTATGTGAGATGAGTCTTGACATTCAACCATTATCATCGATGTGATTGACTTGCATTCCTGTGTGGACTGGTTTGTACTTGGGCTGGTGAGTTGGAGCCGAATTGGAATTAATGACTTAGGTATATGTATGGGAATTTATCTAAGTAGAGTTGGTTGATACATCATATTTGTATTTTTCTTTTGTGGTTTATCCTTTGTGGATTTGTGAGACCTCAGGGGGTCTCAGGGTCCCTACTGAGTATCGTATACTCTCCCCTTCACGGGCAATGCCCACACTACATTGTGTTGGGTGCAGACGACGGACATCGCTGATCGTGGTTGAGACATGTCGATCGGGACGGTACCTGGAGGTGGACCACTTGGAAGGATGTACACGGAGAAGACAGCTGGACCCGAGGAGGTGAGGAGACCATTTGTATCCACCCTTCAGGTGGGGTAGCCGGAGGACGACTTGGTGGTTGCTGATTACTTTACTACTACTGTAATTTGTTTTCAGTTGTACAGTACATTCAGTAGGTTTTGTATTCTGGCCCATTTACATTCCAGCACTTACTTTTTTACTCAGTTTACTTATTGTTTACTTCATCTTGCGTACTCTATTGTGTTTGTTTACTTATATAAAGTCAATGCCTTCAATTTTATCAGGATTTACACATTTGGTGCTGGTCACCAGCCCCTGGCCTATGGAAGGAGGGCTTGGGGCAGTCAGGGAATGGGCCCTGAGGATGGGTTGTGACAAATTGGTATCAGAGGATTCGTTTCTACCGCAAAACATAGGACTCTGATAATTTATTCTGTGTGAAGAAATATTGATTAGGGTATTGAGTGTGGTTATCAGACTAGGGAGTCTGGTGTTGGTGCGGCGGCCGATTGTATCCATGCACCCGGACCCTGACTTCTGATTTCCTACATAGTTCACAAAATCATTGATTTCATGTGTGTTTTAAAATATTTCTTCGTGATTACTTTGTGTAAACTCACAAGGTATACTGTATTAATCGTGGCGCACATGTTTTTTTCATGATGGAACCATGACGACAGCCAACTAGGTTTCCAAGCATTGTGAGAGATGGCAGACCACCGAGTGATGAGGCCTCGGTGCAGGGCCCCATTACAGCAGAGGCAACAACAGTACCTCTACCTGTCGATCCACCGATTCCACCAGCCCCAGCAGCTGAGAGTGCACGTCTCCAGTGTGCACTACATGAGTTTCAGCGTCAGAGGCCACCCAGGTTCCATAGAGAGACGGACCCTCAGGAAGCTAAGGATTGGATAGAGGTTATCATACGAGTCTTCAGATTAGTAGGGAGACCAGCTGACCTCATGGTGATCCTTGCGGAGAGTCTCGTGCAAGAAGTAGCATGTAGATGGTGGATCCTGATGCTCCAAGTGCACGAAGAGGCATCACTGCTTTGGACAGACTTCGAGAGCCTATTTCGCTCAGAGTTTGTTCCGTACACCCTCCGTGCGGTGTGCATCGAGAAGTTACTACAGCTGCGGCAGGGCATCATGACAGTAGCACAGTACTCAATGAGATTTACCAACCTCTCGCGCTAGTCCATAGACATGGTATGGGACCCATTCTTCCATGCCTGGACCTCTGAGTAGGGACTGAGGCATGATATCATAGCTTCAATTATCTCCCTCATCATTCCAACGCAGGCAAGAGTACTAGAGCGAGCCTTACATGTGGAGATCTTCCTTGCTGAGACTACGACAGTAGCGAGGCCTACTACAGGGCAACACGTGGCGAAGTCTCTTGTACCAGGTAGTAGACAGATGTCGCAGAGGTCCATGCGGACCAGGCCATTAGGTGGGCGACCTCAGGATACTGGTTCAGAGGTGCGGGGTACACGCAGAAGAGCCAGTCATACAAGACGCAGGCAGTGCTATGCATGTGGCAAGCAGGGCCACATGGATCTTGACTACCCAACCTTCCATGCAGAGGTGCAGCAGACGGTTGAAGGACCACCCAGGTAGAGGCATAGGTTCAACCATGATGGTCCGCAGGGAGATGGCGGACAGAGGCATGCTCTACTTCAGAAAATGGAGGCTTATGACCAAGGTGCACCTGAGATGATTCGAGGTACTATATGTGTCTACCACACCCTTCATGTAGTTCTTATAAACACAGGAGCGAGTCATTCTTTCATTGTCTCTTCCCTTATTTGAAGCTTGAAGATTCCGATAGAGCTGTTTGCTCGATCCTTACGGCTAGAGACTCTTATGGGAGTAGACACGACGATTACACACTGGTTCCGGCAGTGTGAGTGTACTATAGGATGTGAGAGCATCGGCTGGGATTTTCTTGTAGTCGTGTTGAGGCCTTACGACGTCATCTTAGATATGGATTGGATATCTACATTCTATGCTCCAATCGAACGTATTGGGCGCAAAGTGTAGTGTGTTCGCACAGATGGGAGTAGGTTCACCTTCACCGGCCAGAAGGGAGCCTTTATAGTGAAAGATGAACTTATGCAAAGGAGAGGATAGCCGATCACTCATCATTTGGCTATCCTCATCCTAGGTGTAGTTGATATGTGGAGTCTGAGTTTTTCTGATGTGGTGGATTAGTATGCAGACATTTTTCTAGATACATTCCTAGGACTACCTCCTCACAGAGAGGTAGACTTCTATATTAATATGTACCTCGGGATAGCCCCAATATCTACACCAGCATATCGGATGGCTATTTCTTAGCTTCGTGAGTAGCGGGTATTGTTGGAGGACTTGTAGGGAAAGGGATTCATTTATCCCAATGTTTCACCCGGGGCTTCCCCGATTTTGTTCGCGAAGAAGGCGGACTGGAGCTGGAGAATGTGTGTTAACTATTGTCGCTTGAACGAGGTGACCGTGAAGAACAAGTATCTGCTTCCATGGATTTACGACCTCTTTGATCATCTCAAGGAGCCCGATGGTTCACGTAGATCGACCTCAGGTCGGGCTATCATCAGCTCAGAGTTCGAGACGAGGATGTGTGGAAGACGGCCTTCAGGTGTCGATATGGCCACTATGAGTTCTTGGTTATTACATTCGGCATAAACAATGCTCCATCAGTGTTTATGAGTCTCTTGAACAAGATATACCAGCCTTACCTCGATCTATTTGTCGTAGTCTTCATCGATAACATATTTATTTACTCGACTACTGAGGAGAAGCACGCCTACAACTCGCGGGTTGTACTGGATAGACTACGAGAGCACCAGCTTTATGGTAAGCTCTCGAACTGTCAGTTCTGGATTTGATGGGTCCACTTCTCGGGACATATCATCTATGAGGTGGGAGTTGCGGTGGATCCTGATAAGATTGAGGCAGTACTAGCATGGGAGCCGCCCAGGAGCGTGATAGTGGAGCTGAGTTTCCTAGGTCTGGCTGGATACCATAAGGGATTTGTGCCAGACTTCTCCAGTATAGCAGCACCACATTAAACTTTAACGAAGAAGGGGAAATACATACAGTGGTTAGATAGATGTCAGTAGAGCTTCCAAGAGCTGAGACATAGATTTACCAGTGCACCCATCATGAGGCTTCTGGAAGATGGTGTTGGGTACATAGTTTTCTGTGATGCATCAGGGACCGGACTCAGGTGTGTTCTGATGGAGGAGCGGGCAGTGATCCCTTAAGGTTCATGACAGGTGAGGTAGCACGAGAAGAACTACTCTACCGATGACCTAGAGTTAGCAGTAGTGGTCTTCGCCTTAAAGATGTGGTGGCACTATCTGATGGGTGAGCGCTTTACAGTCTACTATGTCCGCCAGAGTCTCAGGTACATCTTCTCATAGAAGGACATGAACCTGAGACAACAGCAATGGATCAAGTTCCTCGAGGACTATGAATTTGAGATGGTCTATACTCCTGGGAAGGGGAATATAGTAGGTGATTCTCTCAGCAAGAGGACGGGCATTCAGCTACATGGAGAGGCGATAGAGCTACTAGCCTCATTGCAGATATCCTTCGTGGATAGAGATGGAGCAAACTTTCTACACTCACTCACATTCCCTCATCCACTACTTCAGCTGGTTAGAGAGGCTCAGCGTGGGGACGTTGACTGTGAGACGCGACGTACACAGATATCCAGAGGACCTGCAACTAATGGATTTTCTATAGGAGGAGAGCAAGTCATCCTTTTCAGGGGACGTACCATGGTACCAGCTGCATTACAGAAGGAGGTGCTGAGGGAGTTTCACACTTCCCCTTTGGATGTACATCCAGCAGTAGCGAATATATACCAGGATCTCAGATGACAACACTAGTGACTGGTTATGAAGAAAGTTATTCTATTGTTTGTTTCACGATGCCTCACCTGCCAGCAGGTGAAGGCGTAGCACCAGGTACCAGCAGGCTTGGTAAACCCCTTAGAGGTCCCGGAGTTGAAGTGAGATGGGATATCTATGGATTCCGTGATGGGGATTCCACATATTTCCAGAGGACACGAATCCATCTCGGTGATTTTCGACCGACTCACCAAGTCGGCCCACTTCCTACCTATCAGATAGCAGGGCAGAGTGGATAGCATGGGACACCTCTACATTCAGGAGATCATACGGCTTCATGGTGTGACATCATCTATTATCTCTGATTGAGAAAATCACTTTACTTCCCGGCTATGGAAGGTGTTGCTGGAGGCATTTGGGATGCAGCTACGCCTGAGCACCGCCTTTCATCCTCAGACAGATGGCCATATAGAGAAGACCATTCGGAATCTCGAGCACATGCTCCGTGCATGTGTCCTCATCTTTGGTCACAGTTGGGAGGATCACCTACCTTTGGTGGAGTTTGAATACAATAACAGTTACCACTCCACCACCAGGATGGCACCATACATGGCATTGTATGGCTGAACTTTCATATCACCTCCGTGCTGGACAGACCCTGGGGAATCCCCCCGTGTAAGACCAGAGATGGTCCATGCCACAAAGGAGAAGGTAAAGATCATCCAGGAGGGGATGAGGACTGCTCAGACCCAACAGATATCCTATGCTGATAGGAGGTAGAGACCACTAGAGTTCGAGGATGGCGACCACTTTTTCTTACGGGTCTCACCTCGACGTGGATTACGGAGATTTGGTCGGGGCAACAAGTTATCTCCGCGCTTCATTGGACCATTCCAGGTTCTCCGTAGGGTAGGTGAGGTGGCATATCTCCTATCCCTTCCACATCAGTTTCACCGGGTGCACGATGTCTTCCACATATCTGAGCTGAGGAGATACGTGCATGACTCGACGCATATCATTTATCACAGGGAGCTGGACATTGATGACTGGGAAACATTTGCGGAGGTCCCGGTGGAGATCAAGGATCGACAAGATCAGGTCCTACATGGACGGTCGATTCCTCTAGTGTGCATTATTTGGTAGCACGAGAATCATCAGGAGAGCACATGGGAGCGGGAGGCTCAGATGCGTGCACAGTTCCCTCATTTGATTCCCTATTTTATGATGTAGCTTTACGGGGAAATAAGGCCCTGAGGTGGGAGTAATGTAAAGAACTGTAAATTTCAAGAAATATTTTTTTCTTAAATTCTTTTGGATTTTACGAGTGCACAGTTTTTGACGACACCTGATTCCGAGGCCCGTTGTGCCCGGAATAAATTTCCAAAGTTTAGGTCGGGTACATTCAGTGAACAAATGAGTGAGTTTTTCTATCTTTTTAACAGGTTCTTGGAATTGAAATCCTAGTGCACTTATGAAACCGCAACGCTGGTAATTTCATA
Source organism: Viscum album (assembly GCA_963277665.1). Lineage (NCBI taxonomy): Eukaryota > Viridiplantae > Streptophyta > Magnoliopsida > Santalales > Viscaceae > Viscum > Viscum album. The sequence continues at coordinate 1,249,889,567 of OY728157.1, read as the reverse complement.
AGAGGACCATTACCAAAGATGTGTTTTCTCGGGAGGAGATGTTAAAAAAATTGGTTTTATTAAAGATTGAATACATGTTTCATACAATTTTATTTTTAAATAAGGTGGTTTTATCCTACATGGGGTAGTTAGGGTGGTACCTACTAGCATCATAACTACCCCTGTGAGGATAAATGTGAGGTGGGGCCCGCACGAACCCCAACCCTTCACATTCCCTAAAACCTCAATCCCCCCATTAAACATCATGTGTTTAATGTTGGATAAACTCTTGATCATAATTAAGTAACTCCTCCTCTCTCACTTTAATTCATGCCAACACACACTAAATTAATTTATTAAACCATTTCAATAAATATAACTATGTGTTTGAATTTTATGTTTTTGAAATACATTGGAATGTAAAATAAAATAAGGCGATGCTTATTTTATTTTTGTTGTTAGAATTGTTGTGTGAGGAGGATTTAGAAGGAGATCTCTAAAGCATTGAAGAACTTCTTCCTCCGATGAAGAATGGCCATCCTTCATGACGACGAACGCTTCCCAGTTCTCCATCAAGGGAGGAGACACCACCATGGGGAATTCTCAAATGAAAACGTCACCTTTCCGACATTAATGAACGATGCCACCTCTCTGCAGATTACGCCATGAAGTAGGGGTGTGTTTTGGATTGAGAAATATTGGTTTTCCTTACATGTTGTCTTTCCTCTTAAACCACTTGTTATTGGACTAATGCTGAAGGGACCAGACCAAACTAACATGGTCTGATTCCTCTGTCTTTCTTGTGAATAAGTAGATACCATCAACTGTTCTTGAGCGGTGAATCAAGTTATGTTATCAGAGATAGTAAGAAGCCCGAAACCATCGTAAATGGCCTCAGAGCATCAGGGAAACCTATAAGCCAATGTTTTGTAGAAATCGGATCATCAGAATGAAGAACAGATTCCTCGGGAGGCATGCTGGCCAGAGGCGTCGTTTCCTGGAAAATTCCAGAATACACACTGGGTACTTTAGAAGAACACTCCGTGCAGTAAAAGCATACATTGGCTTCCGTTTCAGACGTTAGAAAAGTAACACACGGTGTGTGACTCTAGTCACCCAGCATGTACTCTCCACATAGTTTGACATAAGAGACATCAATGGACATGGAATGTATTTAGGGAAAAGACACGGATACCGGAAGCAACACATGGCCAAGAGGCACGGCGTGTACTTCCTTCACCATGTTAGAAGCGGCATTGTGATGACTCGGCGTGTAATCAGGGAGATACACGGACATGTGAAGCAACACACGACCAAGAGGCATGACATGTCCTTCCTTCACCATGGCAGAAGCAGCATCAGGATGACTCTGCATGTAATCGGGTAGATACATGGACATGGGTAGAACCACACAGCCAAGAGGCACGACGTGTACTTTCTTCACTATGGAAGAGGTAGCTTTGTGATGACTCGGCATGAATTCTGGGAATACAAGGACACGGTGTGAGGTACACGAGCATGTACTCCACCACATGGCCAACACACATGGACCTGACCCCAGATGTTTGGATAGGGTGAGTAACCATACCACATGTCGTGTACTAACTTTTTACATGAACAGCCCTTCGACACGAGTTGTGGTACACAGACAGTACCCGTGTACTGAAGACATGGTGTGTAACCATACCACACACCGTGTACTTACTTATTTACACAATCTTCCCCATGACATGGGCTTCTTACACGGGAAATACCTGTTGTTTGAAAACACGGCGTGTAACCATACCAACATGCCATGTACTTTTTTGGAAAATGTCTTGGTCATCTTGTACTCAGTGTCTTGGACACGTTTGTTTGGTTTATCCCCCTATGAAGTGGCAGACCTTCAGGATACATCATCTCTGGACTTCATGACAGTTGATGTATTGACCACCTCTTTACTCAGGGAGTGGATCCTCCCATAATCATGTACGTTGTGTACGGGAACCCTTCAGCTAGCTGCGACTATGACACCTACAGTGCTGGGATCCTCCGTGGGTTCGACGACAATGATGATTGTATATGGATCCTATGTGGGTTCTGCAACAAGGACTATTTTACTTGTATCATACTTGGATTCGACAGTGATTGTTACTATACTATGATCCTACGTGGGTTCGGCAGCGGTGACTTATGTACATGGATCCTACATAGGTTCGGCAGGGGAGATGATTCATAGGCTACATCTATCATCTCCACCCCTCTTCGTGAGTAATATACCTTTGTGATCTGAGTCTTGACTTTCAATCATTATCATCGATGTGATTGACTTTCTTTTCTGTGTGGAATGGGTTGTGCTTTCCTGTGTGGGACAGGGTTGTACTTGGGCTCGTGAGTTGGAGCTGAACTGGAATTAATGACTTAGGTATATGTATGGACATATACCTATGTAGAGTTGGTTTATACTTCATATTTGTATTTTTGACTTTGTGGTTTGTCCTTTGTCGATTTGTGAGTCCTTCAGGGGTCTCGGGGTCCCTACTGAGTATCGTATACTCACCCCGGAAGGGGATATGCCCGCACAACATTGTGTTGGATGCAGACGACGGACATCGCTGATCATGGTTGAGACTTGTGGAGCGGGACAGTACATTGAGGTGGACAACTTGGAGGGACGTACACAGAGCCGATGACCAGACCCGAGGAGCTGAGGAGACCATATGTACCCACCCTTCAGGTGGTATAGCCAGAGGACAACTTGATGGTTGCTGATTACTTTACTACTAATGCACTTTCTTTTCAGTTGTATTGTACTTTCAGTTGGGTTTGAATTCTTTCCAATTTACTTTCCATCACTTACTTTTTCCCTCAGTTTACTTAATGTATACTTCATCTTGCATTCTCTATTTTGTTTTTTCACTTTTATAAAGGCAATGCCTTCCCTTTTATAATGATTTACGCCTTTCGTGCTGTCGCCAGCCCCTGGCCTATGGAAGGCGGGCTTAGGGTAGTCACGGCATGGGCCCCAAGGACGGGTTGTGACAATTCTTTTCTATGTCACTAAAACACTATTTCTGCACATGAACACATAAAATCAGTCTTCCATGAGTTAATGAAAAAAGAATTATTCATGTTCATAAATAGTATATTATTCTACTTGATGTTAATATATGATCATGTTGATAATATAAAAGTTATATTAGTGGTCATGTGACACCAAATGATATATTTAGTATTCACCAAGTGTATGTTTTAGACATAGGAGTTACATTTCATTAGGCATGTGGTTCCCCTACAAGGTGAGGTCACAGACATGTCAAAGATCAATGTGGTTGTTTCTGGTGTAGACCCGTATAATTTATAATAGTTTCACAATTTTCTGGGCCTCACTGGCTACTAGTCAATTTTATTATCTTGTTTCCTATAGATTATAGACTTGTTGATATTTTTGACTATGAAGGATAAGGAATATTGATTTCCTGATTTGTTTTTGTTAGTGTTCGACTACATTAATGGTATATTTATCTATTCCATATTGTTTTGTTATTATGAAGAGGGTGGTTCTTCAATTTTTCAATGATGTATTCTATCCATATTTGGGATTATTGTTTATATAGTAGAATACATCAATCTCTTATGGGAATATGAAGCTACTTCCACATGAGAATAACTATTTAAACCACTATTTTAAGCTTTTTATGGTTGGGTTTGAGATAATTCTTTTAAAAATTTCCTCATCGATGAATGGTTTTTTACTAATCACAAGATCATGAGTTATATTTTCTACTAATATGACATGAATCTATAACAATGATGGTCGAAAAAAGTTTCTTCATGACCTTGAATTTGATATATTCTACACCTTGGGAATGTGGAATTTCATTTATTTTGAAATAATAAACAATATTTGAAGCCTTTTTCTTTAAATTTTTATGGATTCTTAGGGGAAATGGGAGAGATCACATCAATATACCTAGATCAATGGTGGTTAATTTTTGGGGTTTTTATTTAATAGAACAATTTAGTATTCTCTAATCCATGGGTGGAAGAATGTATGGGTACTAAGAGGAAAACATGATGAATGACCATGATGTCCATAATGATTCTACATTGTAATAGTTGGGGGATATCCAAAATAGGATGTTTCTTTTGGGGAGGTTGTTCTTATGGAAGGAAACACATGAGGGAGTAATTAATGATTTTCATACTCAAATTGAACATTTCACTCATGAATATATAATATGTATCATAGATTTTAGATCTATTTTTGTTGGACCAATAAAAAGTGGGTAATGTTAGAAATCATGAATCGATTTATGGATTTTTAATGGTGAAATCCAGACCTTGGGTTTCTAGTGGTTTATTGTAGCCCCTCTATTTTCCCAATTGGTTGTGCAATGATATCTTACTGTATTTCATCAAAGTATTACACTAATCTCGGGTGGTATATGATTCTATCCGGTTAATCATTTATTATTTAACAAAGTCATTTCACTTCTTAAAAATCGAGTTGGCTTGTTTCGTGGATACTTCAAAAAGTCAATATATAGTTATGGTTATACCGTGGAATGGAGTTCTGATCTCCATCATCTTAGATTGAGACAATTGTTTTACCACACATGTCCGGGAATATTGTAGCCTTCTATAGGTACACAATTTCACATAATCTCTGATATCCACACTTAGAATAAAGGATGGATGAAGCATACCAACCAAAATCCCAAGGATATGTTATAGGCATGCATATGGATTATGATAGATCCTGAGAAATATAATTTCTTTTCTGGTTGAGATTCATTATAAAAAAAATCCACTCATCCATAAGTATGTATTAATTATAGATTTATTAATGGAGGATATGTTGATACCTTTGTTTTAGACTATGGTTGGAGATTAATTTATTAGCAATCTTGATGTGGTTTAGGTCAAGACAAGTAAATTACATGTATTTTTTTAGAGGATAAAGGTTTAAAAAGATATAAAATGATATACCATTAATCATAGGTCACTCATAGTGATTTAGGATCAAGAATAATTGTTATTTGAGGTTTTCCTTTGATAGGGGTAGAATATTATTGGAAAATAGAGAAAGAGTTATCCCCAATTTATTGGACCCTTTTATGTGGTTATGTATAGTGGAACAATGAAATATTGGTTGGTTATCCATTGTTTGTAGATAGGATCTATGGAGTCTTCCACATGTCCCACCCCCCCTTAATATCTTCAATAATATTCCCATGTTAAGGACTGAGTAGAGATTGATATCAAAGATGATGGGACATTCATAGAGTGTTTAGTAGAGATCGACGACCATTAAGAGAATGTTTTCATGGAGAAACCATTCATTTGGTTTTTGTTATGTAGAGTCATTGTTGTATAGAATATAGTAATTGGGATATTGAGATGAATATTCATTATCAGTACCCGAATTTAAAGTAAATTTTTCTTTTTCAATTATTTCTTAATATGTGATGGCTGAATATTTCTAATTTAAGATATGTGTGTTTTTCTTTTATGATGGTATATGTTTTTTCATTATGTATATAAACAGGGGAACCCCTTACCAATAAAGATGAGTTATATTTACAACATGTTTTAAAACCATATGGTTGATACAATGTAACCAAAAGTATAAAATATCATCATAGAGATGGTGTTTCCCCCTAATATGTGTTCATGGGGATGTGTTTTCTGATGTTTCTGGTTATTATTGGCGTGGGAATATAAAAGATTAAATGGTGGTGCATATGGTTGTCTAGAGTAGATTTTTTGAGGATTGTGTGTAATTATGGTACTATTATGGTTGTAATGATATCATTGAACGGTATATCATGGGATGATTGTCCAAACATCATTCTGTTTTATTTTCTTATGGGTTCATTTTTATTATCGACAATAAGAATTATTTGAGAGTTATCTGATATAGCGGTTTAGATCTTCCCAAATTATATTGTGGTTTTAAAAGGAATTATGGTGCTAAGGAATAGTTTGGGGGTGTTTTGAAGGCTAAAAGAGTGTTTTGGTCGACCAAGTGGTTGGTGGGGGTGAAGATAGTATTGGATCATAGGCGAAGATTATGATGTTTCAGGCTAGCCACGGTCGAGCCCTAGGCATGTTTAGTTGGTAGTGAGGTTATTGGTGCACCATGATCAATTAAATGAATTATCTTGTCACATTTAAGGACATATTGTCATTAAAACACTCTGTGCAAAATATGAAGAATAAAAATTTATTGTTAGGTATTTTTTGGGGGGAGTGATTTCTTTGGGGACATTCAATCTGAAACAGAGAGATTAAGCTCACTACATCATATCCTTGGGTGTGTCATTTGAAAATAAAAAATCATTTAACAGTCAGTTTTAGTGTCTATCTATAGAAGACATAAAAACAGTCACCAACTATTTGTCCTTTTCATGGTCTAGGATATGGTGGAAGCCATATTTTTGTTTTTAAAATGCATAGAATATCGAAAATCAGTCAATGGAGATATAGATCTACATTTGATCAAATCCACCACATACATTTTGTCATTTCACCATTCCATGTTGGATTCCACGAGACCTCACTTTTAAAAGGGGGGCTTCCACTTTTGTTGTTCTATTTCTAGGTTCTGACATCATGTTCCAGGTGACTTCTAGAACCCCCATCCATCATCAATAATTAATTATTATATCCTAAACCCCTGGATCATTAGATCAGGTTAGTATTAAGGTATGATATACCCTATTGTGTGTTGCATGTTATTCCTAGATTATTATTTCATAGGATTATAAATGAAAATAGAGGCCCATTCTTTAAGAGTTATATGAATATGTTTCGGTAGTTGATTTTTTTAGATTTTGTGTGTTCTTCTAAGATATATATTGGGCCTAGACACTTAATTCTTACAATATGAGTAGTGGTCATCTTTGATGTTTTAATCAAGGTATTGGATCCTTTGTAATCTCTTTCTATAGGTGTACATGAGAGAATTTAATTATATTATATTACATTAGGTATATGGTATGAATCAGTCAAATAAATATATTATTCATGTTATTTGAAACTGAATGTGAGAGAATAAATATGATGAGTTTTACATTGTCTTGATATTTTTTCTATATAGTTATCTATTATTTATATTTTTCTTTCCAAATATGAGTTATTTATATATTTGTGTGTTTTCAGTCATTTAAACATTATACAATAATTGGGATCTTTTTATTTATCTTACCAAGAGTAAATATTAATATGAACACATATCTCGATAGAAAATCTGTTTATTATGGTATCTCATATTTCTATGAGAATAACATAGAAAATAATAATGTAATTAGGATGAAATATATTTTTAAAAGTATGATGATATATTTGATGTGGGAGAATGGAATTGATATGCGAATTTTTTGGATATTTTGAATGGGATTTATAGTTTCCTTGTTGCCATGGAATACATTAAAGGCAGTGACTTCCAATTAACTGATCTTAGTTATGAATAAATGGTTTGGGGATAAAAATAAATAAATAGATATATGAGATAATGATTTTTAGTTTGAATATAAATGTATGTTATATGAAAATTAAAAAGGATATACATTGAATATATAAAAATCATTTACTTGGATTAAAAGTTAGAATTTTGCATATCTGTGAATCACTTATGTGTTGTGATTCATTTAAAGGTTGCAGCAATATTGGAAAAGGATGTAAGGACTTATAGTGATTATGATAGTAGTAAAAGTGATATATTTATGAAACCCTAGTTTTTTATTGTGTTTTATCTACAATAACACCATAGGAATAAAAAAAGTCACATTATATTTGATAGCCTATACGAAAAATAACACTATATTTTAAAAAACCATGATAGTCATTTGAAAAACTATAATTTATTGTATTCATTATTACATTGCCATTATCTTTTAAGTAATAAACATATTTAACCATATTATAAATATATATATATAAATTTTTTATGTAGTATATTTATAAATAATTACATAATTATAAATAAAATCATTTTACGCTTCAGAAATAACATTTCTTCAAAAATTGTTTTATTTTTAATTTAATGTCTGGGAAATATAAATAATTTTTACTACTTTTAAAATTTTATTTCATTAAATAAATATAATTTTTAAAATAAAAATATTAAAATTATCTTAGTGTGAAATATTATTGTTTTCCAAAAAAAATTTATTTTTTACTGATTAGTGAAAATAATAGTTTTTCAAATACTGTCCTTTATTTTCATATAATTATATATAATTAAATTTTCATTATGATTATAATTTTATATAAAATTTAAATAAATAATATTTATTTGTATTAAATATTATTATTATTATCATTTTTTCATCCTTATACCTAATTTTGGTATGAGTTTATTTTTAGGCATGAAAATGTAATTTTTAGAAAACTCATTATAATTGAAAAATGTATCCCCCATTTTATGCAATTAAAATATCGAATAATAAAGATTTATTTAAATAAAATTGAAATATTATTTATCCAAATATATTAATTTAATTATATCTCATGATTATTAGTACACATATAGATAGTTAAGATAATCTTATGCTTGAAACCACATTCCTTGAAAACCAATTTTTTCACCATATTTTGCGGGTTAATTTTAAAATAAAATTTTCAAAATATTTAAATGGAATTTTGTAAATATTCATACATGTTATAAATAATAATAATTAACATTGTTTAATAATTTCAAATTAATTTTTTTAATAATGTATAGTTAAAATGAATTACACGTGATATAAATAAAACATGTTTGTTGGGGGTTATCCAAAAGATAAGAGCATGTTTTCAAATTAATGATTTAAAAATACCACTATATAGATCTATTTCATAATTATCATATATTCATTTATTATATATGTTTCTTTGGATGAATTTTAATAGTTAATGTCTTCATCGTTTTGGATCCTTTTGGGAAATTTCTGTTTAAATTACAAAAAAGGCCCCTTCCCCCACTTATAAAAGGGCACGTCCTCCCATTATATATTAACACCTATAATGAAATATATATATAACAATAAAAAAATACAATAATAAATATCAAAACTACATATCCACATTCTAATAGTTTTTTTCTCAAAATACTAACCCTTGTTTCCTAAATAACAGATCCAAGGGAGGTTCTTCTAAGTGAATGTAACTTTCTTCACTATGATCATTCATTTTACATATTATTTTTCCAAATTAATGTATACTATAAAAATTATACTAGAGTAACAAAAATATATCTTGTATAATATTATTTATCGTGTTTTTGATGTAATATTTATCCATCTCCTTCACCATCACATGGAAAACAATGTCATCGCACATGTATACAGAGGACTACCACTTCCCAAACTAATTTAATTATATTTTAGTTATTGAATATCATGAATATTCATAAATATTGAAATAATGAATATATATTATAAAACTGAAATGATATTTATTCTAAAAAATAATATAACATATAATAATTTAACCTTTTATGTATTAAGAGAATGATATTGTCGCTCGTGCGTACATATGGTGTACCAGCTCAATGAAGCGATGGGATTCATTTCCCTTGTAAAAAAATCCTTAATAGATATTTAAATTTATCCAATGAAAAAATATGATATTTTTGAAATTAATATAATTTGGATATGATGGATATATATATATATATTCTATTCATAAAAACTAGAACATCCATATCCAAAAATGAGTGAGAAAATGAATCAGCTAACAGACGAAACAATGATAATAGTGAAATATTATTAACAAAAGGGTGGTGATAAGTTAATAGAAGATAATATATGATATTGTAAATGTGAATATGGTTTTATTATAAATTATAAATATTCTTAAAACTGTTATAATTAAAGTAATGTCATGTTCAACTATATATTGTTTTTGCAATATCATTTTAATATATATTGTTTATGCTTGAGTTTACACTGATGTTAATAATTTCATCATTTAATAATAAATCCCATTAAATTTTATATCCACTTTTTTTAATGAAATGCTCAAGTAATATTTTGTTTTCCTCAAAGTGGTACATAACATTTTTAAAAAATATTTGGGGAAATCTGACATAATTTCACTATACAATCAAATAATCATTTTCATGAAAAACCATGTTATACAAAATTGTTTTGAAGAATGTTTTAATAGTATATTATGATTTTTTAATGTCATTATACACATTCTTTTTTATTTATTTTTTAAAATGAATCATCCAATCTTTTTCAAAAAAAAGAACTTGTTGTCTTTTCTTAGAGAAACACGAAAGGTATCATTTTTAACATAATTAGTATGAAAGTATGGTTACTACCATCATAAACAATAATTAAATTGAAGATTCCATTACATGTTTATAAGTTGGTTTTTAAATAAAAACTTTTTTTTAATAGTGGAGACATTTTTAGTTTTTAAAAGTTATTTTCAAAGTTAAAAAGTGTTTTCCTCACAAATGTATTGATGTCCTACTAAGGGTATTTATTTTTATCAAACACATGAATTTTTTTCCATATTCTAAATGAGGTATACGTTATATTAATATATTCCTTATTACATATGTGGATGTTTTTGTATAATTTTGATGATGGAAAATATTAAAATTCACTTTCTTGATTAATATAATAGCCAAAACGCACCTTCGAGGTTTTCTGGCAGGCACCAATGTCGGGATGGATCAAAGTCAATGTTGATCGTGCTTCCAAAAGAAATCCAGGCCCTGCCAGATACGGTGCTATTTTCAGAGATTCTACTGGTCAATGTCAGGGCTGTTTCTACGTTGTATGTGGTCACTCATCATCGCTGGAGGCATAACTATTGGGTATCATCCATGCTGTTGACTTTTCTCTTCAAAGAGGTTGGAGGAAATTATGGATCGAGAGTGACTCAACCACCATCATTCATGCCATCTGGAATGGCAGTATTCATCTGTCCTAGAAGCATACTACTCGTTGGATGAACTGTCTTAACTCGCTTCATGGGATTGATTTTATAGCTACCCATACTTACCGTGAAGCGAATTTCGTTGCTGATGCTCTTGCCAACAAAGGAGTTCACCAGTGCATGACTTGGTTGGACTCCCTGCCTGCTGATTTATTTGAGCTTTTTGATAGAGATTGTAAAGAAATCTCATATTTAAGACTCTTGTAACTTTATTGTGTTTAATAAGAATTTGTGCTTTGGTCTTTGACCAAAGCATTACCTTTAAAAAAATATACAATAATTATATATAATTTTTTTTTTTCAATTTTATTTGGATGACTGTAAAAATATTTATATTTTGTATCCTTTATTAAATATGGACATTTATTTATAGAGAGAATTGTTAGTGAATTAAACAGATCATTCAATAAATGTTGACAGTACTGGACAGGCATTGACAGTCAAGGAACACATCTTGATAGACCCTCAATGCATCAGTAGTATCATGGGAGGAATTTGTTTGAAGACCTTATTTAAATGGATTTTTTATATACAAACCCATCAGTTAAACTATCATGAATGAAGATCTTGACAGTATACACGTCATGATGTATGAGATCATGAAATAAAATATAAATAATATCCTTTATTTTAAAAAAATTATTATTTTTTATGATATTATTATATTTATATTATCCATGAATTATTTTTCTTCTCTATTTTTTCGTAAATGTAATGTTTGTTCAGTTATTTAACAATCCATGTACATTAGGCCTTATCTAATCATGATAGTCAATTTATTTATTAAATGTGATGCATTTATAGCTATTTACCATGCCATATTTATTATTACTTATTTATTACTAATAACATCTGTTGAATTTATCCCTTATGAAACATTTGATCTCTCCCTTATTTTATTTCCCTTCCAAAGGATATAAAGAATGAATCTTTGAAAGGGTTCATGGATTGAGAATATTTACTTTCATAATGTTGTAATTTATGTTTTCAAATTCAATTAATTACTCATGTATGTATCTCTTTTCCCAAGACTTCACAAATATTTGGTCTATTATAATGTGATTAGTAATATCTAGAACAAATGTAATATAGTAATGAATAACCTTGAGAAAATGTTATTGATTATTTACATGTTTTTATCATGTACTATTATATTATTTATGTGTTTACACTAATTCCCAATGGTTTTATTTTATTGTGTTTTTTCCAAAAATTTAGGATGTCGAGTGTGGATGGAAAGTTACCCCATCCTCTCTGCTATCTCATCAATGAAATATTGTTCAACAAGTGCTATGATGGATTATAGATATATGGAACTAGAAATGGGTTTTAATGTGAGTATGAGTTGGTTCCTACTGGGGGTTGTTCATGGTAAGAGGAGGGACCAAATTTTATGTCTTAATTTTGATAATAGCTTACAATTCCTGTATCATTGATGATGTTATGGGGGCATGTAGATGTTATTAAATATTTAACGGGTTTCATTTTATGATTTTGTTTCCCAGGGGTCTTCTAAAGGAATATTATTTACTTTTAAGGTGTCTTGATACATGATTATTACTAAATGTATGAGAGTTGTAGGATGTATAATTTTGGGATGTGAGAGTGGAACATCATTGGGAACGTAGCGTTTTATACCCTTTATCAACATATTGATCATTATGTAAAAATATTAAATGGGTTATTTGATGATACTTCTTCATTAATAATGTTGTTATTTGTCAGTTATCCTATTCATGTTCATGTTAGTTTAGTTTTTTTGTTCACTGGTACATTAACATGATCCTCTCACACGGTTCTAAGAGTCATTAGGTATGATCCTACTGAGTATACAAATTATTCTCACCCTATGTATTGTCAAAATATTTTCTTGGTGTTTCTAGGTTGATTTTGGAGACTGTAATGGGTGTTAAAATTCATGGCACTAGAGCTATTGTTGAGCTGTTTCCTTAGTATTTATTTTGTGACAATATTTTTATTTTATTACTTTATACATGAATCATGGGATGGTATAGGTAATAATTTTTATTTTATGTGATAGTATTTCTTCATGTTTTTTTCTTATCCATTAATTATTATTATATAATAGAGGGTAATTCCCTCCATATGTAATATTTTAATACCCTGAGTGTTAGTTTCCAACCTATGGCCTACAGATGGTTGGACTCACGGTCATAATTTATCATCCCTCTTTTCCATCCCATTAGGGATAAATTTCTAGGGAAGTAGGCATGACATGTAAATATATTTTGGATATAATCTAGTAATATTGGTAATTCACTATTTATTATAATAATCCTTCTCATCATACAAACCATATATTTATTCTATGATGTCAATACTATTCTATTTTGGCATATATAATGAAATATTATCAAAGTATTCTTTCTTTTATAATTACTTCAAATAATCTCATAATATTCATTTATATTCATGAATCCTCTATGTAAGTGAAATAATAATACATAAAGATAAATATTTTTTCCCAATATCTCCACAACACCTACAACAATATTTGAATCTTTTTATTCCATATAGATAATAATAGTATCCAAAAAATGTTATGGATGATCTATATGAAAATGTGATTCTTTTTTACTAGAAATTATGTTATTCTTGAGATATAATTTTCATCCTTTTATTTTTAAGTGGGTTTCACATTATTTTACTATTTTCATATAGATCATGATATTAATTAAAATATATATTAACAAAAAAAGTAGGTTTATTTGAATAATTAGATGTATAAGTGATAACCTTTTTCTTTGGAATCATTTTTACAAGTATATATTTATTGAAATTTGACTACTATAGATTTTTTTGAAGTCATCCCTAATATTAAATTATTAATTAATTTCACTACTATGCATATATAATGTCTCTTTTAACATTTCATCGTTCAATGAATGTTTTTATTCATGATTATTCACCACTATATCATGCTTAAAAACATCCTTCTTGAAATTTTAGTTTTCACATGTATAAGATAATTCCTTTTAGATATAATATTCCTCAAATTATTTTCTCTTATAATTTTATTTCTTTATTATATTTATTTTATTTCTTGGGTTTGTGTTCATCTCATGGTAGGCTTCATGTCAAAATTCCATTATTTACTCCATATATGTTATATGAACTTATTTTTTTTTAATTAGATGAGGATTATTCATGTTTCTCACCATGATCCATGATGTTTGTGATTTTTTAATATCTTTTTATTCTAATTGGATATTACAGTTAGAGTATCCTTTATCTTATGTAGTAAACACACTTGTTTTCTTCCCTTTAATAATATTTTTCTCATATTCAATATATTTAAATTATTCTATTTCACATTGACTTAATTTATTTTTTGAGTTTTCGTAAATTTCTCATTAATCACATACTTAACACATTTATTCATTGAATAGTTGATTATAAAATTCAGAAATGTTTTATAACTAATTCATTTTAGTGATAGTTTACCTTTATACCTTTTTCCATTTCTAATTTTTCTTAACATAATAGAGAGAAAACTCTCATACACTTCATTATTTACTATATCATAAAATTCACATAAATATTAAAATTATTATTTTTAAATATTAGATTACTTAGGTATTGAATGTCCATCTCAGCTATGAATGTATTTTTGAATTTGGGAGTTTTTATCATCTCATAAGCTATATAGATGATAGGAAATTAATCAATTTTCAGATAATAGCTATCTCATAGAGAGTATATATTAAATTTATACAAATATAAATATAATTATCTAATTCTAGAAAATTATATATTTTTCTTAATTTAATGATTTTCAATTATTTCATTCTGTATTTCATTAAATATTATAATGTAGTTATTAGTGGTTTTTTCATCAGTAATTTTGATAACATCACATATGATTCCCTAATGATTTCAAACTATATAATTTCAATTTATATTCCCATAAAAACTAATTATCATATTGTCTCCAATTTTCTTTATTGTTCTATGTCACATAACCTTAATATAATATATGAAAATAATGTTTATTAAATAAAATGTTATAAGAATCAGGTTCTATGTGGTCTATATAATTCTTGGGGTTTTCATCAACATTAACATTCATCGTCTTTACAAACGGTATTTTTTCACTTCTATCAATCAGTGAAAATACCATTATTAATGAATGAATGACCTCCATTAAAGGGGAAAAAATATAGTGTAACATACTCCTCTTCTATCAGATATAGTTTTTTATCAAAATTAGGTACATTTTTATTATTAACTAAATTGAGAATATCCATGTACAGCAGCATGAAGATATAACATAGGGAACCTATGTAGGATCTATCACTAATAGAAATTATCATCGAATACATTTCACCATATACATTAGGGTGAATCAATGGTGATTTATTTTACAATTTCATTATCTAGAAATTAACCTCCACATTATGTTATTATTTGATACACTCAAAATATTAATATCATATATATCTTTTAATAATTCAATTTAAATAACATTGAGACAACAAAATTTTTACATGGTTCATCCCTAGGTTGTTTATATTCACCTAATTGTGATCCGGATACGTATAAGTCAATGAAATTACACTAGGGAATAGAAATGGTTACATTTTAGTTTTATAATCTTCCATCCTACACCAAACAGATAATAGAAATGATTTTTTCTATATTAAACCACATTGTATGTTTTATATTCACACTCATAGGATTATATATTTTCTTTAAAACTTATAGATTAGATTTATACTCGATAACTATAGTCTTAAATGATCAGTCATGAATGAAATTAGTTTGATCACTTTTAATCCAAGATTATTAAATATTAATTTTCCATATCCAATCGACCCTTAAGGAAGATCATATTATAAAATTATCACCCCATAAAGGCTTAGAACTCTAACTGAAATAGTTAGAATTAGATCGGTTTTCCTTTCTAACATGATACAAAACAATAGTGAACATCTAATCAATCTAAAATCCTTGATTAAACCATATCTACAAGTTTTAAATTATCTATAAAACTATTGGAATCAGTCTATATTATAATTTTTCTATCCCATTTTTTTCATTAATCATGATTTTCTCAATAATATGGAATTAATAATATTCTGAAAATCAATGATGACTCATATTCTAGATATTTCTCAAAAATAAATTTTATACCATGACCCCTATGTGTTTCCAAGTTAATTTTTCCACATTAGAAAGCACCCAATATCTCCAAATATATTGTTATCATTTACCTATGTGATATTCAAGTAATACCCACTTCTAAATTTTATCCCATTTAAATTAATAAATAGAAATACTCAAATATTTATTTAACATTTATCATGAAAAATAATTCAAAATTATATAAACATGATAAATCCATTATGTTTGAGTAGTGACCTCCTATCCTCATTTCCCTAAACTATATATATTTGGTATCTCCAAAAATATGCATAACTATGTTACATATCTCGTCACATCAAAAAAAAATTAAATGATCATCTTGAATCACAAAATTTAATCAAATCATTCATTATGAATTAATGATTATTAAAATATTTTCCAATTTATTATTTGGAAGAAACATTGGGAAATTATAAAATCTCAAATAAAAATTAAATATTATTGTTTTTCATTCCAACAAACATCCATTAACATAATACTCTAATTTAAATGACTTTAACAATTTTTTAGATAATAAATAATTATTGTAAAACCTATCGAGTAATATGTTATAATATAATTTACTATATGGATAAAATAAAGCCTTATGAAATAGAAATTTATAACATGTCACTATAAAATTCATATGCACTAACAAAAAATTATTAGCACACATGCCTGTACTAAATCATTATTTATTTATCAATTTGTAGCTATTAATAAAGAATAATTAATATATTTTTATGAGACTAATAAATTCTATTAACATCCATATTATAAGTCAAAATCCTTATGAAAAACAAATTATTTCCAAATAAATTTTAAGTCATTGAAAATCATCTACATGTCTCGAGAAATAAGAATGAACTAATTTTCTATCTCAGGAAGAAATGTCTTATGAGATAAAGAGTTCTCAATAAAGTACATATAACTCTTTCCATTCTATCCACAGGACAACTATAATCTATTTATTGTTGAAATATCACATAAACATCTCAAAAAACTCAAATAATCTCCATCAACATTTAAAAACCTTATAATTGTTCTAACATATCATATAAAAGATCAAAAACATCTCCATATTCTCACAGATAGTTGAAAAAAATACAAATATTAAAAAAATCCATAGAGGACTTCACTAACATAGGATATTGTTCAATTTAACTAATATTGATGGTAAGAGGGATGAATCATTAAAATAAAAAATAATAAATAATTTTTTTCGGTGTATACGGTCTACATATCATGTCATTATCAATCCAAACATTAATGAATCATTCCATAAAGGTTATATCATAATATAAATCAAGTTAAATCCCATGGATACCATATCTATTACCCCTATTGATATATTGAAAAAATGAGGAAGACAAATTAAAGTTTATTCCCTATGCCACGAATATAACCCATAACCCATTTCCACTGACTGAACTCCTAAGATACATTGAATGAATGGACTAAATCATGATCAGGGAATAAAAAAATAAATCATGTACCCATATAATATAAACAATATGATTATCAATTTTGGGAAATTTTTGGAGTCATAATGGTATAATAGTTTTCATATAATTATAAGTACGAATAAAACCCCAGAATTTGATAAAGATGAGACATAAGAATTTACATGGTTCAAGAACAATATATATTCCTATAGAGAGGTAGAATCGCATCACTGATTTAGGTGAAAAATATAGTTATATTTTAAGATTAAATTAAACCATATCATAAATTATCACTAAATTGAAATGATGCAATTGTGCTACCAATAGAAATTTATGTCTGTTATTCTATAGTAACATGTGGCTTTAAGTGTGTGGGATAAAGTTACCTAATGGTATCTCCAATCACATTCTATTATATCTCCTTATCAAATTCCACACTACATGAGTTTCTAATCACATTCACCTATAGATATTTTATACTACAATAGTACATTGTTAGTGTAATCGGTCAAATTTTATATAGCCAGGCCAGAGTTCCTAAAATTCCCAAAAAATATGTCTAATTTGCAGTCAACATCACAAGAATTCAGTCAAAAATCGTCTAGAGGGTCTATCTATAACAACCTATAAATATAGAAAAAAAATTGGAGTGTACCAAAGATACAATAAAATTCTTTTCTCTAAGTTTTATATAGAAGTGAGTGGTAGATCTTGTCATAGAAATTCATAAAAAAATAAATTTTCTTAATACAAGATACAACCTATTGAATCCACAACGTGACATGTTTTTTTATTTAAATTCATGTATCATAACCTTTCTAATAACATTATATATGGGAGATCATAAAATATATATAATATTAGTATATTATTTATATTAAATGTAATAATTATCAAAAACTATCTTTTTAGTGATTTAATAGTTAATATAAATTAAAATGTATACAAATAATCTTAATTCATGTTTTATTATCCATATAGTGAGGAAGTGGGACCATAATGGAGAGAGGATTGATGATCAAAAGGTAACCTGATTGACTGTTCCATTATCTCTTACATGCATCAATGTTTAGAAATTATTAAATATTATAATAAAAAAAACTTCTAAATTATTTTATAGATAATGTAAAGGATATATCCCTTTTTTCCATCAAATAAATAACTATTTTTCCCAATTTTTTTCCTCATCTATTTATAATTAATAGTTTGTAACCTATATAAGATTTCATGTTCATGTAAAAAAATAAATTATAGTGATGTAAAAAACAAGTTAAAAATTACAAGTCTCATGAAAAAATATAATAGAAACAAAATGAAAACAACCAAACTGTTGTAAAAAATATATTAACCCACCAATCATGAATCAACCATCATAAAATAATATAACTAGGAAACAATAATTAAAACCCTCAATATCGTGAATGGAAGGAATATATGCATAAATACAAGAAAATATTGATCCACCATAATCCAATCCAATGAAATCCATAAATAACATTATTAAAATATTAAGTTTAAATGTTATTAAAATGTAAATGATTTCAATATTGTCAAATCCATTAATTAAATCTAAAAATGTAATTTTTTTAATATGATAAATAATAATGTGAATTAACATAATCCTTGAATGAAAAGATGATTCTGAATTATTATTAATAGTTTATTCATCAAATTTATCTTTGAAATCCCGTATCTAAAACTAACCTAAAAAAATATTAAATAACCAGATTTAAAATAAGTATATAAATTGTTAAAAAATAATAAATGTTCATTATGATTGAACATAATATAAATAATTAATCACACTTACTCCTACTCATGAATTATTACCACTTGAGAGGCAATCCACACGTGATCAAGGAATATTCAATCATTAATGAAATTGTAATCATCGAACTACATCTAAAAAGTGATAAAATTATCTATAATTAATGAAACTAGAATATAATAATCCAATTATATTGATTGAACCCAAATGCAACTATCTTTAATATAAAATCATTCAATGATAAGGCGTTCAAATTGAAAATTTCTCAATGAAAAATAAAAACATAAATATATAAAAATTCATATGTAAAAAATGTGAGTTTAAAAAGGTAATCCTTAAAATTAATGGTATGATAAACCATGTAATTTTTTTCATATATAAAACTATTTTTTTCAAATGTTTGACCCAGAATAATCAAAATTGAGAGAACACATCTCTTATCTACTTATAATAAGTAACCACTACAGTTTCATTTATCCCAATAATTCCATTTATTTTGAATTCTATGAGATTCTTAGAGGGGATATTTGTTAAAATACATATAATTTATACAATTTATTCTTCAAAAATCGATCTTAAAAACCATATTGCTTTCTCAAATCATGAAATAGTTTCTGATAACATTGTTTACTCAATATATGATTATTATATTATATTTATTTTATTCATGTAACCTATAAAATAGAGAAATATAAAATTTTTAATGAGCATAATTTTATGGTTTCTATAATTTTTGTTCATTCCTTTTTAATGATATAAAATTTAATAAAAAATTTCAAGCTACATCCAAAAGATCTAAAAAACAAATCAATAGTAATAAATTAACATTATAACTTAATACCAATGAAAATAAAAATTTAAAATGATCATTTAAATTTATCCCACACATAATAATTTTCATTTCCTTGATATAAATTCACAAAGAAAACATATCTTAAATTGGTGAAACAAGAATCAATCATGGAATAAAATGAAAAATTATTTCTCATAATTAAAAATTATAAAATACCCGACATCTTTAAAACAAATTCATGACTCATTATTTATTTCAATTTGCAACTTCTCTTAATTTTCACTCTCATCATTAATCTTTTCCTTGATAATCATTATCATGTTTATTTACCATACTGAGATTATTTTCACTCACATTCAATATCATAAAATTGGTGTTATATTGAATGTTAATATTATGGTCATTAACAACATGCTTATAGTGAAGCCTAATTTTTAAATAAAAAATAATCATCATCATCATCATTTGTATAATTAAAAATGTTTTTTAATGGATAATTATTAGTGTATAATGATATAAAATTTTTGAAAGCTCAATTAAAAAATAAAAATTCATTGAATTTTAATAAATTATTTTCAATTTGAATTTAATGAAATTTGAAAACTATTTTAAATAAAAATATCTCATCCAATAACACCATTATACGTTTTATATTATGTTCACAATATAATATATTTTTTTGGAAAATCATGATTTTCCCTCATTTCTCAAAATATTTCATCATTTTATTGATTAATTTTTTTATATTTTGAAATGATATATAAATAGTATATGTGTCATAGAAATTAAATCTGTGACCCACTTTATAAAAACCATTTATAAATGCCTCAATTTTTTATTTAAAAATATTTTTTCGAAGAATCACAATAAAACATAAAAATATATTTTTAACTCAAATGAAATCATATAAGAATACCAAATAATTGCAGTAAGAAAGGTTTAATTGAATTATAACATGACTTTAAAAATAGTTTATCAGTGGTTTCTAAAGTATAATATGATGTTCTAATATATAGTTGCATTAAAGAGAAAAATGGGATAAAATAAAAATGAATTTAGTTTTTCTTAATGTTATTCAACTTATTATGTTTTAAAAAATTCAAAATCAATATTTTTGTAGTGATTCACATAAAAAAAATATTATGTTAGAGAGTATAATAAGAAATAAATTTAAAAAAAAATTTATGATCTCTCGATAATGTGAATTTCATATTTTATAACAACTTATGTTGTGAATAAGAAGTTTTTCATTGTTTGATTCTAGATTCATGGAATTAGAATCATAAAATGAGTTCAATTGAACAATTATATAAAATTTAAACCATTGGATTAAAATATATATTTAATTATAAAAAATTCAAATATATATATATATATAATTCTAAATTCTTGGTCAATTAATTTCACAAAATTATAGGGAATATTCTCTAAAATTTAGCGTCAACAAATGAATTTATGATTAAAATATCAAGTGTTCTTTTCCAAATACAATACCCTATAATTAATTCTAAATAGTTCCTTAATTGATTTTTTAATGCCTTATATTAATTTTACATTTCATTGAAACTGGGTCATACTTATTATTTAATATTAAAAACCCTTATCTGAAAATAAAATTTCATTATTTACTGAATAAATTTTAATATATTTATATGATAAAAGCAAAACTAAAATGAATTACATTCTCTCATCAGATTAACTCTTCTCATTACATTTTTCATATTAATAAAGGAGTGTAAAATAGAAAAATTATCAAAATAAAAATATTAATATATCGAAGAAATCCTTTTTTCCATTAGATTATCTTTGAAATAATTCACCTCATCCCTAAATGTTTTTTCACTACAAATAATAATATTTTAATCTGGAATCTTTTTTTAAATCGTTGAAAAATTTTCATCCAATTTATATTTACTATTGGATCTTGTTGTGTTGTTTAAAGTGATACTAGATGTCCAATTATGGGATAAATTAATGAATTAAAATGTGTTGTCAGATATACCCATGATGGATTCGGTGGTATGAAATTATTAAATCCACGAAGAGAGATATACTTGTTTTATAAACATAGAATTATATTCCATGCCTCTAAAAAAGTAATTTGTGAATCCATTGATGTTATAGATACAAAATAACTAGTGGCAGAAAAAATAATGTAGTCCAAAATATATTGGATAGTAGAGAATCTATAATAGAGAAATATATCGAACATTAAATAACAGTTTTTATGAGCGGAGGTGGTAGCAATGTAGTTTATCTGGTTGGATACCAAATTAAAACATCAGTTGTACATTTTTTATGGTCCATAACAAATATCTTATTTCATGACCATATCTAAATTATATCTTCATTTATTTCAATTAAAATATTCTTTTCATCTGTATCCCTTTAATTATTGTCGTCCACATTTTATTTTTTCATAGTTTCAATATATACCGTATCATTAGTAAATAGTTCAAAAGTTATAGGGGTGTCTTTCTCAATGATAGAGTTGGAATGTTTTGAAGTTCCTTTTATAGTGGAACATAAATATGAAACTCCCTCTTCATTAATGTACACTAAAATTTAACTATTCAAAATACTCCTTTACATATCCTTATAAAAAATATATGTAAAATCATTGAATTATAAATCCTTACACTATAAACCATCCATGAAGTCAAAATCAGAATCACATTCATATTAGGTTCCTTATTAAATATCAATTAAAAGTTTGAATAATTGATAGTTTTAGACTTTATCAATTAACAGTCTCATCAATAATAGTATAAAACTAAAAATCTCAAGATATTCTTAGAAGTATAAAATTGATATTTTTTCATGCCAGATCACTAAATTCTCTTTTACATAGCATTGCATAGGATAACCTGAGGACATGCATAAGAAAATGATGAGATATAAAGCCCAATAACGGAATAAAAATAGAATAACATGTGGAATACAATACATGTTATTCACTAGGCATATAAATGGATCATAAGATAATCGTAAACATAAAGTCATGATAAATCATTATAATCATAACCTAGAAATGTGGCAACAACACTTAATATGGAATTATCATGAGCCAAGGCTCGTTGCAGATGGAGCATGAGTAAACCCTCATTTCACATGAATCACGAGTAAACCCTCATTGAGCATGAATTATCTTGAGTCAACACTCATTCCACATGACACATCGTGATACATTACTTTATCCAATGCATTACACAGCTATCAGTGTGCACCCTTCTTAATCATTTCATTACATGCATAAGTGTGCCACATGGATCATAAATCATGGATTCATTAAACATAATCATTTATTCCATGATAAAAGGGTTTGGAATTAGACATGATAATCTTTCAAAAATAAGGGAATTTTCAAAATGTTGAATACCATTGATATAGAAATGGGCATGGTATTGACTAGACAATGACTTTGGCTCAGAAAACCACGATGCAATATTGGAAACATAATAGTGTGACATAAGAATTAATAAAAATGGTTTATGAGAGAGAAAGGGGTTTCTCAACAAATTTACATGAAACGGAAAGTAAGGGGTCATATAGATACATTTCCCAATAGTAGTAATGGAATTTAGATTCATGATACTAAATAATTACTTGAATGTACATGAGGAGAGAAAAATTTCTTACGAAACTTCAGTATAGTAATAGGGGTACATGTGAGACATTTAATGAGAGAGAAAGGGGTCTCTAATTACTCAACCATAAAGAGGGAAGTATGGCAGAGGTTCGAAATTACACCCCCCCCCCCCATTTTTAATTGAACACAAAATGGCCTATCAACTTAACAAAAATTGACAAAAATGATAAATGAAGAAATCCCTTGAAAGTGTGATCTCAAAGGCTTGGTAGAGGCTTAAGAGAGGCTTCTTGGGATCTTGGGGCACCTTGGGGGGATTCTAGAGTGAGGAGGGTAGGGTATTTCAAAATTAAATGGCTTTGATTGAAGAGTATGTTAGAGCATGGCTGTGTTTATATAGTAAAGGAGAGGGAATTCATTATTATTTAGGTTTGGGACACCTCACATTAAACTAATCAAACCAAAAACCAGCCCATGGTTTTTGAAAAATGGTAGTGGAAAACAATATTTTATAAGTCCAATTGCCTACATTCTTAAAATAATATGGTTTCTTATGTGGAGGCGAGTCACACTCTCTAAGAAAATAATTTAAAAATAATTTTTTATTATTATCCTTGAACGGTACACTAAATATTTTTAAAATAAATCATAAAATATTTTATATTATTTTATTACATCAATATTGGGATATTAGGATGTCAAAAAACAAATTATATATTTAAACAGTATTTAACTTTTACACAAAAATTATATTATCTAATAAAAGTATGAAAAATTTACCATTGGATAATTTCTATGTTTTCATTCCAAAAATAATATTCAATTTATATAAATATTTTCATAAATATATGAATTTTTACTTTTAAAATAAAAGCCGGCATTTACCGAAAATTCAAGGGTTTGGAAAAAAACAACATTCAAACATTAATAAAAATTGAAATTGCATTCATAAAATTATATGATCATTAATAAAAAGAAATATAATTATAATAATATTTTCTTAAAATATTATTTAATTCTAAAATTTTTTAATTCATCAAAATATATTTCTTAGTTGAATCTTAATTAAAAATACTATTTTTCCTTTAAAAACAATTTAAAAAGTAATAATAAAAAGAATGTATATTCTCTATACAAGAATAATATACATAGTCATAGTACTAGGGTCTTGTAACATAAGCCCTTATAACACCCACATATGAACGATGGGTAAGGTGTGCAATGGTGATAAACATTCGGGGTGGCTTTGATAACATTTGTCTGGTGAAAATCACGATTAACATCCACTTATGCCATTGTCGGTTCACCTCAATCATAACATGTTGAAGATCAGATTGTCCTTGGTATATTGTAATGACTAATGACACCACCTCTTTCCCGATCTCTGACAATTGGGCCTCGTATAGGGAAAGTCTACTGGATGAGGCCATCACTTCCTTTTTCTGAGTAAATTGGATTTGTTAAAGCCCTGTATTTATACTAATCATAAGATCACAATACAAAGTCTATATTAGCAACCGTCAAAATTCATAATGGTATTTTAAAACCCAAAACATAAAACCAAATAAGTTCATATGTTTTACATTACCATAAGAAAACATTTAAATAGACTAAGAGGAATGTTTATTAATGAATTTTTGGGTTGTTACAATATTTCCACATAAAGAAATATCATCCTCCAAATGACCTTTTACCACACTAAAACTTGTGGGTTTTCCACAACACCTTTACCAGGGGAACATTCTTATTTTGTAGAACATTTTCTCTACGATTAATATCTCCACTGGTTTCTCCGAATGATAAATATCATCCTCTAGTTGTACTACCTCTAAAGAGAGTATATGTGAAGGTTCTATTTTGTACGTCCTTAATAGGGATACATGAAAGACATCATGTAATTTGTCCATGGTAAGTAGAAGTGCTAGTCGATAAGCCACAACCCTGACACGATCCTGAATCTCGAAGGGGTCGATGTACCTAGGACTTAACATCCATTTCCTTCCAAACATCATGACTTTATTATATGTTGAAATGCATAAAAATACAAAGTCTTTATCTTTAAAATAATGGTGTCATCAACGATTATATGTTTAACACTTTTGTCAACTCTGGGATTCCATGATTTTCTACTGAATAGATTTCACCTTATCCACCTTTTCGATCATTTCTGGTCCTAGAAGCTTATACTCACCGACTTCATCACAACATGTCAGTGTTCTGTACCTCTTCCCATACAAGGCTTCATTAGGTGCCATTCAGATGGTCTAGTAAAACATTTATTATAGGAGAATTCAACTAGGGAATGATGTTGATCCCATACTTCTTTAAATTCCATTTAACATGATCTTAACATATCATCCAGTGTCAGAATAGTTTTCTCAGATTGGCCATCAGTTTGAGGATGATAGGCCACACTGTGGTTCAGTTTAGTATCTAGATAATGTTAAAGACTCATCCAAAACATAGTGGGTAATCTGGGATCTTGATCAGATACAATAGATAGTGATACTCCATTCAGCCTTACCTCTTCCCTGAAATATATTTGTTCCATATGATCCAATGATAAGTCCTTTTGAATTGAAATAAACTGTGAAGAAATTATAAGACGGTCCACTACTACCCAGATTGCATTGTTTCCTTTGGATTTCTTCAGTTGTACGGTGATAAAGTCCATGTTGATGTGATCACATTTCCATGATGGTATAGGCAGTGGTTTCATCATCCCTTTAGAATTCTGCCTCTCTGCCTTGATATGATGACACAACAGGATCATTGATGTATACTCAGTGATCTCCTTCTTCATATTATCCCACCAATAATGCTCATAGAGATCTCGATACATCTTTGTGTTTCCTTGGTGAATATAGTAATTTGAACTATGTGCATCATCCAAAAGTTCTTAATTCACCTCTAGACATGATGAAACACAATGTATTTTACCAAATCTAACAATTCCTTCTTCATTAACATTGAACTCCGAGGATTTCCCATTTCTGATAGCTTCCACATTCTTCTGAATTCCCACGTCATCCATTTGAGCATCCTTTAACCATTCCAAAATAGAGGTTTGAGCAATCATTTTTTAAAGAATTGATGATGTTCCCTTCTTTATGATTCCCATTTCTATCTTCATCATGTCTAAGATTATTATATCCTCCTCAATTGTCATGAATGATATAATTGGTTGGTCCTTTATACAATGATTATCCTCCAACTTTTTTGCTTTCCCAAGGTTGTAATGGATTGAGAAATCATAGTCATTGATCAGCTCTAACCATATTCATTGGCACATGTTCTATATTTTTTGTGTGAATATATACATTAGGATTTTGTGGCCCATATAGTTTTCACAATTCACCCCAAAGAGATAATGCCACCAAATTTTTAATGTGAATATCACCGTAGCCAACTCCAAATCATGTGTTCGATAATTTTTCTCACGAACGTTCAATTTCCTTGAAGCATAGTCAATGGAATTTTCATTTGGAATCAACACACATCCCATTTCATTCTTTGAAGCATCACTAAAGACCACAAAAATTTCTCCACTTATGGGTAATGTGAGCACGTGCGCAGTGATAAGCATCCTTTTTTTAACTCCATGATGTTTTCTCTACATTCATCACTCCATGAAAACATTACTCCTTTACGAGTTTTCATGGTATGAGGGTTTGCAAATCATGAAAAATTTCTCACAAATAGTTGATAATAACCTGCTAACCCCGAGAATCTACTAATATCTGTTACCGATGATGGCCTCGTACAACCCTCAATTACATCTATTTTAGAGGGATCCAAATATATACCATTTCTTATGATGATATTGAATATGAATGAGATCTCATTCAACTAGAACTCACACTTGATGTAATTTTCATAGAGATTCTCTTTGCGCAAGGTCTACAGTACAATTCTTAGACAGTCATCATGATCCTCCTTGGTTTTGGAGTATATCAGAATATTATCTATAAAGAATACCACAAATTTTTCGTGGTAATCCCTAAAGGCTCCATTCATCATTTCAATGAATATTTATGAATAATTATTGAGTCCAAAATGAATTACTATGAATTCATATTTTCCATATCATGTATGAAATGTAGTCTTGGGAATATATTCCTTCTTCTCCCTTACTTGATAATATCCTGACCGCAAATCTACTTTTGATAAGTATTGTTCTCCATGAAACAGATCGAACCTATCATAAATTCATGGGAGATGATACTTTTTCTTTATTTTGATTTTGTTAAGATCATGATAATCGATGAAAAAGGAGCATTGATACATCCTTATTCATGATGAGGAGGACTTGTGCACCCCATGTTGAAGCACATGGGTGTCTAAAAACTATATCCAGATTCTATTGTAGTTGTTTCTTCAGCTCTCAAGATCCAAAATAGCCATTATATATGGAGTCTTGGATATTGGAAACTCCCCAGGTATATGATCAATTGACAATTCAACATATCTTCTAGGAGGAAGACAAGGAAATTCCCCAGGAAACTCTTCAGCAAATTTTCTCACAATATTCATGTCTTCAATATTGTTTCCCCCTTAGACTCAGTCATCTGAGACAGATACATGTGCTCATAGGGCGGTAATATCCATGCATGAGATGATGGAGCTAAAGAAAATTCCTCTTCCTCCTTGCACTTTTATAGAATCGGGGTTAGATTCATCACATAGAGAGTGATTTCCATCTCACGACAATTTATGTTCTCAGCATATAAGAAAATCCAATCCATGCCATGAATTGCATCGAATTACACCATATGGAGTATGTTTAGGTTTTCTGGGTAATTCAATCCACAAATTAGGACAAGTGAGGATTCATATTCATGGGATGCAATGATTTCCCTATTATCCGTACTCACCAACATCTTTACTATAAAGAACCATCCTTAAAACATTACATAATCTTTAATTAAATGAATAATTCGCATTGAGAATCTTTTTAGGTATAGAGTTTTAAAGTGTTAGGCCATAAATATTACCTTTCAAAATATTACAAAGTAAAAACTTCTACCCAGTATCCATTTTTTTACAAAACATGAACACTTGAAAAAAAAGAGTCATGTCTAGTTCAATGTTTAAGACATCATGAATTTTCCTTGATACCATCTATGACCCTATTCCACGTTATGTCATGTGAAAAACATTTCAAAACATAGGATGAGCATAAAAAGATCAGTAAGAGAAACACAAAGAAGTAAGATTGTTAGTTTTCCCCTACAACAAGTAAACCATGAATACATTAACATAAGTAATACTTTTCACCTTTATGAAGTATTAAATACTCTTCACTGAATAAAATATCATTATATACCCATTTGTAAGCAAAAGATTACCATAAAACCCATATAAAGAACACATAACTTATTATGGGAACTTCAGAAATAAACATAGATAAATGGAATAACCATACTGTCGACTTCCACACATATCACAAAATGTAATTTCCATACAGCCGACTTCCATACCCAATTCATTGAAGGTTATAACGTAACCACCCATCCTCGTATTCATGACACCACCCGTCATATGGTTAATCACATAACCACCCGTCAAATTTCCAAGTACAATTATAAAATCATAGAACATAAAATATTTCAAATATAAGTGTTTTACTATTAAAATTTCTTTTTCAATCACAATATATCATTTCACGATATTGATAAAATCAATGCTTTATCAAACCATTTTCAAAAACATTTAATAAAGAGATATTTTTGAATCAATGTGTCCCATACCACTTTGAAGCTTATAAAATGAATTAATATTTTAAAATAATAATTTCCTTATAAATAAACCATTAAACCCATTTTTAAAACATGGTCATTATTGAAAAATATTTAGAAGAATAAATCACTAAAATAGTTAAAATGAAATTTATGTTGAAGAGTTTTTTTTAACAAAATGAGAAACACTTAAATAAAAATAATCGAGGAATAACTTTTAATCAAAAAATTTTAATATTATGATAATAAATCGATTTGTGATATAATATGAAAAAGGACATTACATACACCATATAAGAGATAATTGGTTCATAACAAAAATGAATTCTCAATGGGAATGTAAATTGAGATGAAATCCATTATAAAGATGGTATCCATTGATTAAGGATATATAAATTTCATAATTATGTGTGTCAAATAATAATACAACCAATATAAGTGGAAATTAAGTGTAAAAAAATCAGATTTAATTCCCACATATTTATAAGACAACATATTCAAAAAGTACATGTATAACCCGAAAAATTGAAATTGGGTTAAGAAGCTCCCTTGAAAACATTTGACAGCCCAACGACGTCACTTTAAAATTCATAAAATGAGATGATGATAGAGAAAATGGTATCTCATTACTTGAACATAAAATTTAAATCAATAATGATATAGAAGAACACATCCCAACATAATAAGAGGTAAATTAAAAGATATAATAAAAATAAGTCTTTTAAAAAAGAGGAGGGTGAAAAGATCCCATACCGGTTTGGTAACTTAGAAAACATATGCCACATGATAGAAGAATCATACAATGAAGATGAAAATGCTTATAAATGAAATTATATTACACAAATTTTATAATCATGGGCAGTACATAAACCACACAAAAGTAAACAGAGGCGAATATAGCATGAATCTCACGGGAATAAAAAGTGAGATGAATCCCTTCACCACGTTGCAATCGATCATGTCGTAAGAAAAAAAGTTAATAAACACCAAATGAATCACATAATACCATGAATATACATAGTTTCATGATAATATATATCAAATGGCAGCATAAAATACACCAAATGTAGTAAATAAGTGGCGATCAATGGAAATCTCATGGAATTTAAAAGTGAGATACGAAATCCCTTACAAAAAATCGGCAACCCAACGATGCAACTTATAAATTCTTAAAATGAATTGATGAGAGTAAGAATGGGTTTATCATCATATGAAAATAAAAATTACAGTATGGTGAATATAAAATAACATACTCCAACATAAGAACATGGATAATAAAAGAAATGACATAAAAGAGAGTACGTGAAAAGAAAGAGAGAGGTCGGATCCCTTAACTCATATCTGACTTGACTCAATCGTTATTTAATCTCCTGAATAATCAACTAAAGTTACTTTCTACTTTCTTAATAACATTTTTAATGTTTATTATTCATTTCATATCACTTATTACCATGTGATAAACATTATGTAATCATTTACGATAATAATGTCCATTTTGTCGATATTTGGTACTGGAGTCAAAAATGGACTTCTTAAAATCACATGTTGTTCATGTGGTCAATGGTTAATTATATCCAGAATTATATTCATGATTTGGATATCTTATATATCATATATATCCAGTATATACATGTATTTATAATTTTACAAAACATTTAGAGATAGAAATGAAATGCACCATTCATGGAGACGGTAAGCCGTACGTACACATGAACACTACTTTCATTTAGATTTCTTAATTTAATGGAAATAAAACATAATTATACATAGGTATATTATTATTCCATTATAATATCATA
Source organism: Viscum album (assembly GCA_963277665.1). Classification (NCBI taxonomy): domain Eukaryota; kingdom Viridiplantae; phylum Streptophyta; class Magnoliopsida; order Santalales; family Viscaceae; genus Viscum; species Viscum album. The sequence goes on along the minus strand of OY728157.1, from coordinate 1,249,858,391 downwards.
TGTAACATCATTAACTCCATCCTTTTTACATGCCACATAAGGCATTAATGAATCAAATCACATTGAATGGCCCGTAGTCCGTACTTCCTCAAATGAGATTATCGTATTTACCCACTATGGAAACCATAAAGGAATTATATAAAAAGAAAATAAAGAAGCATAAAGAAAAGAATAAACATAATATATATTATATATAAATTATGTTCCATCATAATTTCCACCATTAGAGGGGGTTGGAGATATTTGAACAATCATTGTTTGGTGAGGCCTTAGTTTTCCATCCACGGAAAAATTATGTTCTTCATCCATTAGATTAATGTGTGTGTAATTTTAGCTCTAATACTTATCATAAATACAGTCTAGTATATTTATGATACTGAAGTTATTACAATATAATTGAATAAATAGATTTTAGGGGTTTCAGATGTAAAATAAAAGAAAAAAATTTAAGAGAAATTGTTACCTTTAATTTGGGTAACTTTTTTTGGTTTGAACCAAAAGGACTTCTTGAAGTGCCTTCTGCCTAAGTTAAGGCTTCTAGGGGGAGGAGGGGGATGTAGGGAGAATAGTTTTTCAGAGGTTGGACGATCCAAATGTCTTGAGAGGTCTGAGAAATTGGTTAGAAGTGGTCTCATTTTATAAGGCGGAGGAGGGGCTCTTTAGGAAAGTGTGAAACTATTATTTTATTATATAATTATATTAGGTTTCTAATGGTCCATAAATAATTAAAGATAAATATAAGATGACTAATGGTAGAAATAAAATCATCCAATAAGAATTTTACATGTTTTGGATATTATATAAATCATTATAATCATATTCATTTAAAAGATTTTTTAATGAGGTAAATACTGCATCACTATTATGTAATAAATAATTTATTATATTTTTGTCTAAAAATTATATAACATATATCGTGATGTAGGAAATATTTTTCTCCTTCCATTTAATATTTATAGTTGAAAATATGACTTATATAACACCATATAAAAATTAATTAATAAAAGATTTTTGTTAATGTCAATTTTGTCTTTACATTAAATTAATTAATCAAAATTGCCATTATCACACCCAAGTTGCTCAATGGGGTCCCAAAATCGACCCAAGGATGACCATGGTCGTTAATGACTCAACCAATAAGGTTTTGAAAAGTGTTAAGCTAATTTTGAATTGTTATAATATTCTTTTTACCTTGATAAACCTATTTACCTTAAACCGCGGTAAATAAAAGTCTAAAGTTACTATTCACCAATAATCATTTTCATCTTAATGAACCACATTTTACTTCATTATAACAACCATGTATGTTGTATTTTTGAAATTCAATTTAAATAAGTGGTAAAATTTCATTTAATTGAAGAAGTCCATTTTTTAACTACCACTATGTGGTTTCAATATTCATCAAAAATTGAAGTTTTTCAGAAAATACCAAACATTCAGCCTAAGATACATTTGATATTCCGAATTCAAAAATGTTCTCTATTTTTTCAAATTCAATACATAGATCTGGAATTAATTAATTTTAAAATTAATTCCCGTTATCCAAACAGATAGCATGTTTTTAAGAAACAATAACTATCAAAACAATGATACATGTTTTTTTCCAATTTCAATGTTAAATTATTTCCAATGCCCAAAATTGGATTAAATGGAAAAAATTTATTCTAATTACACTTTAAAACCAAATTAATAGATAATATAACCCTAAAAATACACTATATTAAATCACAGTTTTGATTTAAAATACAATATTTTTCACTATTCATTAGAAAATGAATTTTATCAGAAAAATTCCAAAAATTTACAGAAAGTAAAATTTGATGTCCCAATTGTATTGATATATTTTATTTGGTAATATATAATGTATTAAAGTGACAAAAATTATTTTTACTGAGGGTTCGCCATTAAAAGGCAGTGAATCGGCCTTTTAATGTAAATTATTCTTAAAATTATATTCATTCACATTTTAAGCCTCTATCTTTTATTGGATAAGATTAAATAAATTTAACAAACATGTATAATCATATTGTAGTTATTTTTATTCAGTCTAGCCAATACAACAGCTAGGAGTTGAATACTACTTAAAATAATAATATTATATTATTATGGTGCAACGTAAGATTTCAAAGAAACCCGTTGTTGCATATCAGGTACGCTATCGAACATAGAAACCCATTTAAAGTAAAATTAATATTCAATTCACAAATATTAATAAATATGAAAATTTCATATTCTTAATTTATCAGGGATGTTCCATCCTTCTCCCCATCTGGGAATTGCATCCTCACAATTTAAAAATTTGTCCCAGGAACTTCTTTGAAAACCCCATATCGAAAAAAGCGTCAATAAAAATATAACTTTAAAATAAAGGAAGAGAAGCACAAACGTTGCCATAGAAAAAAAAATACTAGGATTCCATGAAAACATAAATATAGAGGAGAAAACAAACCTTCATGTTCTGATGGAGAGTGATAGAATCCATGTTTAGGAGAAAGTTAACCACCAGAAATTCACAAACCTGTAATGGGTTAAACTGTCTTTGATTCCCCAGTAAGAAATGTTAACAGACATGGTTTTTGTTTTAAGTTAATTTTCATTTATGAATTTATTTATTAGCCTAACTTAAAACATAAGGAATTCTACTTAATTTTCATGTACACATTCATCTTTTACTGGATTTCTAACAAAAACACAAATTTTCTCTAAACGATGAGTATTTGGGATGACATTTTTTACACATTAAAAGTGCTTTAATCAACTTCAAGAGAATCAAATAATCCAAAAAATATTAACTATATATTTCCCTTGTCTTTAGATATTAACTAAAACCAAAACGTTTAGTACAAGATCAAATAATCCCCCAAAAGGATAACCATTTACATAATGAAAAACTAGTCTTAATCTCCAAAATTTGTCTAACAAAACCCAAAGTTCAACAAAGGCCATTCAATAAAAAGTTGTCCTTAAATTCATCAATGTAATCCAAAATTAGATTGAAACCCAAATCTACGAAGGATTTAATCTTATAGTATTCCAAGATAAATCATAAAATTTAACTCCAAAAAACATCAGTTACTCTTAAAATCTCATATTGAAAAGCAATTAACCTAATCAAATATTCACTATGCTAGGTTAATCATTTTCCATAGATAATCCAATATAAAGTTATTATGGAATCATAAAATCATCTTACTAAAAATAATTATTCAAACTAACCAGGGACTTCACATAGTTCAGTGGTAGGCAATAAATACCAGTTGCACATTTTTTGTGGGTTTGATTCCCATATCTTCATCTGACGTGACGAGTTGTCACATACTCTACATGTTGTCCCTTTTTAAAAACTATATAATTTTATAACATTCCCAAAAAGATACAAATTCATAAAAAACAATCATAACATAATTTAACCACGAAGGTTATCTAATAAGTTTTAATTTTCATCCCAAAAATGTATTAACCTATAATTTCATCTAATTTAAGGATCATATAAACCGAAATGGTTCTTTATAACTATATCCCCAAAAGAAAAGATAAATATTCCTCGAATAAAATTATGATATATCAATAGTTAGGGTTACACATACTATAAAAAGTCTTCTAATTTAATTACCATCATAAAAAGATCTTTAATACTTTTAAGCATTTGACCATCCTAAAATCAACCATAACACTTAAATCCATTATATGATGAATTCTTACATATTCAACATTCATCATGATCGATTAACCATTCCTTTTAAACTTATTCTTAAATACTTCTTTCCAACAAATAGAATCATGAATCATATCGTAAGATTTAATAATATCAAAACATATGTTAAGAAATAATCCATACCTTTTATTGGTCGTTGTCAGTTTATTCAACCTCAATCGGAATGGAATTAGGTTTGGTAAACAAATATGTGTTTGAACTGGTGATACCAATCCCAAAACATCTTTGTTGGACACCTGTTTTTATAATGACCATGAACACCACATTTAAAACATTCAACTGATCCCTTAAAAATAACTTATTTCCCTTTCCTAGAGTCAACAGGATGCTTCCTTTTTCCATGGCAGGTTCTTGCTTTATGACCATCATTCCCACATCTATAACATATTTATATCTCTTTGAATCATTTTTTGATGTGTTTCTTTCCACATCATTTACAAGTAGGTTTTTTTAACATACTAACCTTTATTATTATTACCTTAAATTCCGTATGTATTTATTTCTTGAATATACGATGCCTTATAGAAAGCACAAGTTTCATGTTTTCATTCATGATTCCAGATAGTTTGTTGATAATAACCACATGAGTTCACATTGCATCTCTCATTTCATTCATTTTCTCATTTAGAAAACCTTCATCGTTTTCTTCATATCCACTATTACGTTGGTGCCTACTAGATCCAGCCATTTACTAAAACAAAAAGGTCAGTATGAGTATATCAGTAAAATCATCATATAATATCTTATGAGGAGGGTAAATACTTATTCATGTTATCTTAAACTCATTCAAAATAACTATGAATCTTTCTAATATTCTATCCATTATGGTTATGTTACTTATGCTTAGATAACCCCCTAACCACTAATGTTGTCTAAACCGACCTCTGATACCAAATATAAGGACCCGACTTTAAAACCTTACATAATATTGAATTAAATGAATAATTCACATTGAGGATCTTTTCATGATTAGAGTTTTAGAGAGTTAGTCCATAACTATTACAATTCAAAATATTACCAATTACATACTTCTACCAAGTATCCATTTTTGTACAAAACATGAACACTTGAAAAAAAGAGTCATCTACTTCCATGTTTAAGACAACATTAGTTTTCTTGGATCCCATCCATGACCCTATTCCACATTTTCCAGTGAAAAACATTTCAAAACATGGGATGATCATAAAATGCTCAGTAAGGGAAATACAAAGAAGTTAAATTGTTTGTTTTTCAAAACGACAAGTAAACTGTGAATACTTTAACATAAGTAATACTTTTCACATTTATGAAGTAGTAAATACTCTTCACCGAATAAAAGATCATTACTTACCATTTTGTTACCAAAAGATTACCATAAAACCCATATAAAGAACACATAACATATAAAGGTAACTTGGGATATAAATATACATAAATGGAATAACCATATGATCGACTTCCACACATATCACTAAACCGAATAGCCATACGGCCGACTTCCAAACACAATTCATTGGAGGTTATAACGTAACCACCTGTCCTGGTATTCATAGCATCACCCATCAGGTGGTTAATCATCTAACCACTTGTCCAATGTCCAAGTACCATTATAAAGTCACAGCACATAAAATATCTCAAATATAAACATTTCACTATGAATATTTCGTTTTCAATCACAATATATCATTTCAATATATTGGTAAAATCAATGCTTTATAAAACCATTTTCAAAACCATTTAATAAAGAGATTTTTTTGAATCAAAGTGTCCCATACCACTTTGAAGATTTTTTAAAGAATTAACATTTTAAAACAATAATTTCCATATAAATAATAATTAAAACAATTTTTATAACATGGACATTAATGATAAAGATTTAGTCAAATAAATCTTCAAAAAAATTAAAATGATATTTTAGTTAAAGAGTTTTTAACAAAATGAGAAACGATTAAATACAAATAATTATGGAATAACATTCAATAAGAACTTTTTATTATCATGAGAATAAAGGGATTCATGATATAGTATGAAAAAGGACATTATGCACACAATATAAGGGTGATTTGGTGCATAACAACAATGAATTCTCAATGGTAATATAAATTGAGATGAAATCCCTTATAAAGATGGTATCCATTTGATTAAGGATAAATCAATTACATAATTATGTGTTTCAAATAATAATACACCCAATATAAGAGGATATTATTTTTAAAACAATCATAGTTCCTTCACACATATTTATAAGATCACATATTCAAGAAGTACATGTTTAACACAAAGAATTGAAATTGGGTTAAGAAGCTCCCTTGCAATAATTCGACAGCCCAACGACGTCACTTTAAAATTCATAAAATGAGTTTGTGAGATAGAAAATGATATATCATCATTTTAACATAAAATTTTTATCAATAAGTATATAATAGAACACATCCCAACATAATAAGATGTAAATTAAAAGACATAACAAAAAGAAGTCTTTTAAAAAAGAGGAGGGTGAAAAGGTCCCTTACCGGTTTCATAACTTACAAAACATATGAAACATGATAGAAGGATCATACAATGAAGTTGTAAATAATTATAAATGAAATTATATTACACAAAGATAAAAATAATGTCCATTACATACACCACACAAAAGGAAATATAGGTGAATATAGCATGAATCTCACGTAAATAAAAAGTGAGATGAAACCCTTTACCACGTTGTAATCAATCAAGTCGTAAGAAAAAAAATTTAATAACCACCAAATCAATCAAATAAAACCCTGAATATACACAGTATCATGATAATATATATCAAATGGAAGTATAAAATAAACCACATGCAATAAATAAGTGGCAAACAATGGAAATCTCACGGAATATAAAAGTGAGATAAGAAATCCTTTACAAAAATTCAGTCACCTAATGATGCCACTTAAAAATTCATAAAATGAATTTATGATAGTAAGAGGGGGTTTATCATCATATTAAAATACAAATTACAGTATGGTGAATATAAAAGAATATCCTCCAACATAAGAACATGGAGCTAAAAAAAGGCATAAAAGAGAGTACTTGAAAAGAAAGAGAGAGCTCGAATCCCTTACCTCGTGTCCAACTTGACTCGATCATTCATTAATCTCCTGAATAATCAACTAAAGTTAATTTCTACATGATTAATAACCTTTTTAAAGTTTATTATTCATTTTATATCACTTATTACCATGTTATAAACATTATGTAATCATTTAAGTTAATAACGTCCATTTTGTCGATATTTGGTACTGGAGTCAAAAATGGACTTCTTAATATCACATTTTGTTCATGTGGTAAATGGTTCATTATATCCAGAATGATATTCATGATTTATATATCATATATATCATATATATCCAGTATATACATGTATTTATAATAGTGAAAAACATTAAAGGTAAGAAATGAAATGCACCGTTCATGGAGTCGTACGTACGCATGAACGCTACTTTAATTTCTATTTTTTATTTTAATGGAAATTAAACATAATGAAATATAGGTATATTATAATATCATTATCTCCATCATTTATACATCCCTATAAGGCATTAATGGATCAAATCACTTTGAGGGGGCGGTAGTCCGCACTTCCTCAAATGAGATTATCCTATTTACCCACTATGGAAACCATAAATGCATGATATAAATGGAAAATAAATAAGAATAAAGAGAAATTAAACATAATATATATCATATCTAAATGAATTTCCATCATAATGGATGCCATGAGAGGCGGTTGGAGATATTTGAACAATCATCGTTTCGTGAGGCGTTAGTTTTCCATCCATAGAAACATTATGTTCTTCATACATTAGATAGAGGTGTGTGTTAGTGTAGCTCTAATAATTGTCAAAACAATATCCTAGTATATTTAGGATACTTATTATTTCACAGAAGAAAGGAATAAAAAGATTTTAGGGGATAGAGAAGTAAAATAAATGAAAACAATTTTAGAGAAACTGTTTCCTTTTATTTTGGTAACATCCTTCGGTTTGAACCAAAATGACTTCTTGAAGTGACTTAGGACTAAGGTAAGGCTTTTAGAAGGAGGATAGGGATTTAGGGAGATTAATTTTTTAGAGTTTGGACGAGAAAAATGGCTTGAGATGTGTGAGTAATTGGTTAGAAGTGGTCTCCTTTTATAAGGGGGAGGAGGGTATCCTAAGGAAATTGTGAAACTATTATTTTATTATATAATTATATTCGGTTTCTAATTGTCCAAAAATAATTATATGTTAATATAATATGACTAATGGTCTAAATAAAATCATCCAATCAGAATTTTACATGTTTTGGATATTATTTTAATCATTATAATCTTATTTATTTAAATGATTTATTAATGAGGAAAATACTTTATCATTATTATGTCATCAATAATTTAATTTATTTGTTGTCTAAAAATGATAAAAAACTACCATGTTGTAGGAAATATATTTATATTTACAATTAATATTTATAGTCTAAAATATGAATTATATAACACCATATAAAAATTAATTACTAAAATATTTTTTAATGTCAATTTTGTCTTATATTAATTTAATTAATATAAATTATCATTATCACACCCATGAGGCTAAATGGGGTCCCATAATCAACCCAAAGATGCCCATGGTCGTTAATGACTCAACCAATAATGTTTGGAAAAGTTTTAATGTAAATTGTATTTATTATAATATTCTTTTTACCTTAAATTATACTATTTACCTTTAATCACGGTAAATAAAAGACAAAAGTTACTCTTAACAAAAAATTATTTTCATCGTAATGAACCAAATTTTACTTCTTGATAACAACCATGTATGTTTGAATTTTGAAATTCAATTCAAAGTTGTGGTAAAATTTCATTTAAATGAAAAATTCAGTATTTTTAACTACCACTAAGTGGTTTCACTATTCATCAAAATGTGATGTTTTTCAGAAAAATACCAAAAATTCATCCTAAGCTATATTTGATATTCCGAATTCAAAAATGATGTCTATTTTTTCAAATTTAAAACATATAATTGGCATTAATTAATTTTAAAATTAATTCCTGTTATCAAAACAAATATCGTGTTTTTAAGAAACAAAAACGATCAAAAGATTGATACTTGTTTATGTCCAATTTCAAAGGGAAATTAATTCCAATGACCAATATTGGATTAAATGGTAAAAATATATTCTAATTACACTTTTAAAAAAATTAAAAAGATAATATAACCAAATAAATAAATTAGATTAAAACACGGTTTTGAATTAAAATACAATATTTTTCACTATTCATTAGATAATGAACATTATCAGAAAAATTCCAAAAATTTACACAATGTAAATTTTTAGGTCCCTAGTCTAAAGAAATATTATATTTGGTCTAATATAAAGTATTAAAGTGGCCAATATTAGATTTAATGAGGGTTCTCCCTTAAAACGCGGTAAATCGGCCTTTTAATGTAAATAATGCATAAAATTGGATTCATTCATATTTTAAGCCACTAACATTTATTGTATAAAATTAAATTCCTTTAGAAAACATGTATAATCATATTTCAGTTAGTTTTATTCATTCCCGCCAATACAAAAACTAGGAGTTAACTACCATTTAAAATAATAATATTATATTATTAGTGTGCCACTTAAGATTTCAAAGAAACCAGTTGTTGCGTATCAGGTATGCTATCGAACATAGAAACCCATTTAAAGTTAAATTAATATTTAATTCACAAATATTAATAAATATGAAAATTTCATATTCTTCATTTATCTGGGATGTTACATTTACATTCATAAACTGTGGTGGTGCTGGGATTTTTCTACCAAACTTTTTGGATATAAAAGAAAGCGTAGAACCTGAATTAGAATGTAAATTCACTATTAATAAATGAATAACTAATGTACATTCCAAAACATTGTTTTCAGGGTTCACTTCAGCAGTAGTAACGGAAAAATCTCTCCATTTCTGCCATAGTGGTTGTTGGTTGCCTCTGAAAACCAATTTCTTAGGGAACTGATTGGAAAGATGCCCTAGATCGTTGCAGTTGTAGCAATGAACAATTTGTTGAGGTTTGAAAGGAGTGTTCCTCTATTCTATTACAGTTATGGGTTTATCATTTAAGAAATTAATAGCTTGGTTCTCTTATCTTCCACACATAAAGCATTTCCCCGTCCCCTTCAGGCAATTTCAAGGGTGGTTATTTCTGCACCAATGGTATGTGGGGTGCTGGATCTTCTTACCACCACTAGATTTATCCATCTGACCACTATCATTGAATTCCACCTTACACATTTTATCCCCATGATACCACTGAGATTCTATGTTATCCATTTCAAACATTAAGGTACATTGTAGAATTTCCTCATAGATGTCAAAGTCGCTAATCGCCAGTGCTTTCTATAGTCTAGGTTTCAGCCCCCCCCCCCCCCCCCAAAGGGTCAACCTTGCATTCTAGGTTAATGACACAGTCGAAGGTGTATCATGCAAGCCTTGTGATGTTTTACTCATATGCTCTGACAGAGTCGTCGTTTTTTTACTTATGGGAATGTAAGTCCCTTTCCATCATAAGTTGGATGGTGCATAGAATATATTTATCGAAAACCATATTCCAGAAATCCTTCCATTCCAATGCTTCAATATCCCCCAAATTTTTTATATTTTTTATCAACATCCAGCATTTATCAGCTTCATTCTCCATACGATAATAAGCATGGATAACCATATCATGTCCAGAACAGTGAAGGATGAAGAAGGACATTTCAATGGGGTTGAACCATTGTTCGGTGATTGAGGGATCAGATGATCTATTAAAAGTCAGAAGCCTTTGTCTCATCAAGCTCTTGATAGTGACTTTTTCTTTCATAGGTGGGGTGCAATGTCCCTCTTAACCCATGTTTATATTCTAATCTTGAGTTAACTGAGAGAGAAGCATTGCAATGTTCTCTATTCCCTCTCCCATCTTATTGGGCATCTCATTTGAACATTCATCAGATTGATCTTCAAATCAGTTGTTAGCCTAATTCCCCCAATTATTAGCCATTGGATGGAATAAAAGTATCGTTAGGGGTAACACATAAAGGTTAATCCAAGGAAAAAACTGATGACTTAAAAATAACTTTTATTTCCTTAATTTATGAATCCATATGCTTAAATCTAGGTTATTCATTATCTACTTTATATCATATATTCCTAGGGGCATTTTTTAAATTCCTATAATAAGGGTTTATACTAAGATTTTGGATTTACCAAATCATATCCCCCAAGAGTGTCATAACCAATAGTGCATCGAGGTCTGTTGTCCTGTACTAGTTCCCATTCGATTCTATATCACAGTGGTGTTTTCAGGTTTTACTCCTAGGATACACATGTTCCATAGTCTCATCTACCTGCTCGTATCCAGAAAAGGATGTATTTTCATGACAACCCACTTACACAGAACTCACCAATACTTAGGGATGTTTTTTTTGAACATATTATTGTCTCTAAGTCTTCACTATGGTTTTCTAATCCTAATACCAAATATAACTAAACCAATCCTCTGATAGCAACTATGACAACCCTGATCTTTTATTACAAACCTAAACATGATTTATTAAATAAAATTTTTTATTTGATACAACATGGAAGATAAAGAGGAATAGTTTATTTGGGGATTAGTAACATTACATATCATCATAGAACATAAAACACACATCATATTTGTTGAAAACATCCTATACATGACCACTACATTCACTCGTACTTAGAATTGCATGGGATAACTTGAGGACATTAATAAGAAAATGGTGACTTATAAAGCTCAGAAAGGGAATAAACATGGAATAAAATGAGGAATATAATACATGTTAGTAAATAGGTATATAAATGGATCATAAGAGAAACATAAACATAAAGGCTTGATAAAGCATGATAATCAAAACATTGACATGTGGAAACAACCATTAGCATTGAATTAGCATGAGACAAAGCTCATTGCAAATGGAGGAGGAGAAAACACTCATTGCATATAGAGTACGAGTAACCCCTCAATGAACATGAATTATCATTATTAAACACTCATTGAACATGACTTATCATGATACTATACTTTTTCCAATGCATTGGAGCGCTATTAGGGCTCACCCTTCTTAATCATTTCTTTTCACACATTATTGTACCACATGGATCATAAAACCTGGATTCATGAAACATCATATTTTATTCCACGTGAAATGAGTTTGGAATTCATAAATTAAACTCTTTAAAAAGTAATTAAATTTTCATAATGGTGAATACCATTTATAGATAAATTGGCATGGTATTCAGTACATAATGACTTTGCCTTGGAAAATCGCGGTGCAATTTTGGCCGCATAATGGAAGGAAATATGTATTCATAAAAATGATTGATGAAATATAAAGGGCTGTCTTATCATAGTTACATAAAATGGACTATAATGGGATCATATATATACATGACCGAACAATTGTAATGGACTTTAGATTAATGATAAAAAATAATTACTTGACTGTAAATAAGGAGATAGAAATTCTTTATGGAATTTCGGCATGCTAACAGGTGTAAATGGGAGGAATTTAATGATAGATAAAGGGTTATATCATCATTAAAACATAAATAGGCCATTATGGTGGAGGTGAAAAATCACACCCCAACATTTGTAATTGAAAACAAAATGTCATAACAACTTAATGATAATTAGAAAAAAATGAGAAAGGAAGAAATCACACACATGAGAGTGTGATCTCAGAGGCATGGGAGAGGCGTGAGAGAGGCTTATTGATAGCTTGGGGATCCTTTGGGGAATTCTACAAAAAGGTGGTCAGGTTTTTTCATACTTCAATGGCTTTGAGTGAACAATAAGTGAGATCATCGGTGGGTTTATATAGAAAAGGATAATAAATTCTTTATTATTTAGGTTTGGGACACCTTACATTAAACTAATCAAAACCACAATCTAGACCATGATTTGTGCCCATATTTTTTCTAAATAAGGAGTGGAATAATTATTTTATAAGGCCAATGTCCTACCTTTTTAAAATAATTGGATTGCTTATGTGGGGGTGAGTCGCACTCTCAAGGAAAACAATTTCAAAGGACAAAATTTTTTATAATCCTTGAAGGGTCCACTAATGCTTTGTTAAATAAATCAAAAAACCAAAAATCACATTATTTTTGTTGAAAACCATATATGTGCTGAAAATAAAGTTTATTTAATTTAATTACATCACTATTGGGTCATTATGATGGCATAAAACACATTATATATTTAAACGATAATTAGTTTTTACCCAAAAATTTGACTGTATCAGAAAATAATGAAAAATTCACCATTGGATAACTTCAACGTCCTGATTCAAAAAATAATATTCATTTTTTCTAAATAGTTAAATAAATATGGGAATTTTTACATTTAATATAAAAACCAAAATGTATATAAAATTCATTGGTTTTGACAAAAATAGCTTTCAAGCCTTACTAAAAATTACAAATGCATTCATAAAATTACATGATCATTAATAAAGAGTAATATAATAATAATAATATTTTATTTAAACATTATTTAATTAAAAAAATCAATTAATTCATTCAAATGGATTTCTTTGTTGAATATTAACTAAAAATATTATATGTGATTTAAAAACTATTTACAAAGTAATAATAAAAAGAATGTATATTCTCTCTACAATAATAATGCACATATTCAGAGTGATAAGGTATCATTACATAACCCCTTATAACATTGTAATAAAACCGAAGGGTATTTTTTGCGAAGGTGACAAACTATTAGGGTGGCTTGGATAACATCGCTCAGGTTGTAATCTCTATTAACTTCCACTTCTCCAGTAGACGGTTCCACTCAAGATTAACTTGTTCAAAGTCAGCTTGGGTTTTTTCATGAGTAAAGCCCACTGACACCACCTCTTTTCCGAGCTCGGACAAATGGACTTCATATGGGTCAAGTCTACTAGATGAGGCCATCACTTCCTTTGTCTAAGTGAAATGGATTTGTTAAAGCCTAATATTTATACTAATCATGTGATCATTGTTCAATGGCTATATTAGAAACGTTCACAATTATTAAATGTATTTTAAAATCCAACACATAAAACCAAATAAGTGCTTTCTTTTTACATAACCATAAAATGACATTTAAATAGACCAAGTGGAATTTTAATTGATGAATTTTTGGGTCGATACATGGCTGGTTAAAAATGTTGGATTTTAATAAATCTGATTATGTTGTGGTTCCCAAAAAAATTAGAAAAATCCACTAAACATCCTTATTTTTAAATTACCACACACAAAACCCATCGAAAGGTCTGTATGGATTGTGAATGAAAATTATTGTCTATGTGTTAAATAATGGTAATAGGGTTGAGTGAAAATAAATGGATTACATTTATTGAAATTTAAAGGTCTTTAATGGTTTAAAAGAGGTAATATGTGAATTAAATGTGAAATGGAGTGATGAATCAATGATTTTATGACAAAATTTTTACTAGGATATTTCATGGGATATAGAGAGTTGTGTGTTGTTAGGGGTAAGATAGTTACAATTGTTTTTTTGTAAACCATGTTAAACATTTAATCCACTACCCACCACCATGATATGGTTTTATTATTTAAAATTATATATTTGTGATTTCTAGGAACCACTAAATGAAACAATGAGGTAGTTATTGTTCACCACAATTTGGTTTTATGGTCATGTTTTATGATTTAGGATTATTTAAACCCATAAAAACAAATTTCCCGCAACAAAACATGATGTTATTTGTTTTATATTAAGATGTCATAAATGGATTATTTACAACATGGTAACAAATTATGGTTTATTGAAAAAATTGGCCCATTATATATTTGTTTTATATGGCTATTTCAAGGAAAACGTATGGAAACCTGCCATTTTAAAACACGTCTTTTAACACAATTCCTTAAAAATATTACTTTAATAATATAAAATGATATTTTGAGGTCTAGTTTATTGAAAAATAGGTACCTAATAAATTACATACATAAGAAAAACATAAACATAAAAATTATTTATTCATTTTTAATTAATCGTTTTTTCATCCTTCTTTGGAAACTTCACAGAATGTAATCTAACAGGGACATTCATCAATATCAAAGGGTGATCATAAATCTCAACAAGTGATAAAAAATAAACAAAACATGAATGAAGTATTAGATCATTAATGATATATAATAGGAGATAACAATAAAAAATACTAGATATATAGTAAGTTAATTTGGATAAAACATAAAATTAAGACATTCCAAAACAATTATATATATTTTACCTCCAACGATACATAGAACATAATCAAAAATATTATTTTATCATTTTATGTTTCATGTATGTAACCCTTTCTGTATTGTTATTATGAATGTAATGTGTTTAGGTGAAGATTGGTAGGGTTTTGAAGACATTTGGGAAAGTATTTGGGGATTTTATAATGGCTACTGGATTTAGAATGGTTAGTAGAAACTGCAAAACCCCAAGATGAAATACAGTAAGGTGAAACATGGTGTTCTTGAATGTATATGTTTAGGTGCACATTTTTTCCAAATGGTTCATCCAGTTACAATGAACCGTGTGAAGTGTAGTAGATGGAAAACATGGTTGTTACAGGGTTAGCCTAAATATACGATCTAATCCATGTGAAGTGTGTTATTATAAAATGGATTCTATATGGTTGTCCCATAGTTTCCCTAACGATGCAAAAAAATCACGCATAGTTTCAATATTCATACTAAAAATTGAATCTAACACCATTGGGACTCTAAAGAACTAATTTCCCCCCATTTAAATTATAACTAATAATTTCACTCCCAAATTTTGATGGAACTCTTAAACTATTTGTGGATTATCATAATCCTAACCAAGTTATTATAAAGAATCAATATCTAATTCCACACATTGATGATCTTTTCAATCAATGGAAGGGAGCTCAGTGGATCTCTAAGATTATCCTAGGCTCAATATGTAACCAATTTTGGTATTAGAAGGAGTATATTCAATGAAAACGTTTCATGAGTAAATATAGTAATTTTGAATATATGGTTATGACTTTTAGTTTTTTGAATTCAATTACAGTCTTTAAGGATTTGAGGAATCAAATATTTTAAATACATCCGTATTCCTTCATAGTGGTGTTGGTTGATGACATATTGGTTTATTCAAGGACATGGAATGATCATGATAAACACATGGAAAAGATAGTGGTTGTTATTTCATGGAAATCATTAAATAATGTATTCATGATATATAGGTTCCTTTGATGATATGGTCACTATATAAAATATTTTCTTGACTTTTTACAACTACATTCACCAATTAATCCTTTAACAAGGAAAACTATCCCATTCCAATGAAACAAGGAATACCATAAGCCTTTTCAATAGCCTAAACTCTTCTTACATCATGACTGATATTTATATTGAAAAAATCAGTACTAGGGTATGTGTTTTACTATATTTCTTCCGTATTAGGGTTTGTATATGTTCTCATGCAGGTAGACCATGTTTTTTCTTATGGGTCAAAGTAGTATATATTTTATGAGATGAAATTTCCAACACATGTTTTTTTGTTATCTGTTGTAGTATATAATTTTAATATATGGTTTCCTTGTATATTTGGTGAGAAATTCATAGTTTTTTTAGATCATAATATATATAATCATATTTCCCCTCAAATAATATTGAATCTGAGACAATGAAGATGGATTAAAAATTTAAAAATGTTCAACTTTTACTATATATAGATAGTAGGAAAATGAAAATTCAATGGAATATTCATTAAGAAAAAATGTTATTCTATGTTTCCAAAAGTGGATACAAATCAATAGTAGTTGATGTCTCTAATAACTGAAATGAACACGGAATGTAAATTCCGAGGTAGAGTTGTGGGTTTTATTCGAGTTTCAGTGATTCATGATTTGGTGAAGATGGTTAAAGTGGAAAAAAATACAATTCATTATGTGTATCATTGAGGTCACTACTCAATGGTAGGGAGACCATTGTGAGATGAAAGATAGATGGGAGTTCCATGTTTTGGTTTTAAAATTAGATTGTGGAATCCCTGGATTTTTAGGATCAAATTCTTTTTCATTACCACTATTCGATGTGGTCTCTACATCTTGGAATAAAGAAGATGTATAAGGCATTGAAAACATTATTTTCGTGGGATGAAATGAAATTAATGGTGGCTATATTTTTTTTGAGATTATTAACTAGTCCTAAATTTAAGGCTGATCATAAGTGACCAATGAAAATTTGGTAGTATTTACCAATCCCATTTATTAAATAAGAGTAGATAGATAAATATTTTGAAATAGGTCACCCAAGAATGGTTTAGAAACAAAAATTTATATGGGTGATATTACATCAGATCATAATGATAGCACATTTCATCCCGATTTGGGAATCACATATAGTGAAATAATTCTTCAATATCTATATATGATAAGTGGTAAAGGGGAGTGGCATACAAAATTCAATAGTGTTATATAGAGAACCAGGGATTACATCTCAATTTATGAAATCCTTATTGAAATCACTTGGGAATCAGTTGACTATGTGTGTGACGTATCATCCTGATAAATATGGTCAATTTGAATGGATGATATAAAAATTTGAACTCGTTTTTCATGATTAGGTATTGGATTCTGGTTTCTCATGGTATGAACACATACCAATAGTTTAGTACTCATATAAAAACTTCTATCAGGCCTCAATACATCTAGATGGGATGTTCCTTGTCTAAGAGATAATGATGAATTTTTAGTTAATCAGAAATATATTGGAGATGGCTCGGTGTCATCAAAAATCATATGCATTTCACCATTGAAGAGAGTTTTCATTTTAGGTGAGTGATCATGTATTCAAGAGAATATCTCCATTTTTGGGAGTTTATATTTAGTTAAGTAGATAATGTTTTCTCCTTGACAAATATGTCATTTAATGAACATGAACTGGTAGGTGAGGTGTAATATTTCTTTTATTTTTCCTCACGGTTTAGTGAAGTGCATAATCTGTTTCATGTATCTTAGATGAAATAGTATATGCCTGATCCCAACAATGTGGTTTTATGGGATCACATTGACCTACATTTGGAGTCATCATTGGTATGTGAGATAGTATAGATTGAGGATTGGGAAGATAAATTCGTGCATTAGAAAAACATTGGTCTAGTGCGGATTTTGTGGAATCATGGTCAAAATCATAATGAAATATGGGAATGTGTGAAATATATCATTGGTAATGGCCAGAACTCTTTTGGTATAGTAGTGGGATTATACATTATAAGTATGGATATAAAAATGTTATAGATAATTTGGAACCCAATTCATTAAGTATGAAACCATTTATTTATGTATATTAATCATGTAATGTGTTTGGGAGAATTTTGGGAGGGTTTGGAAAAAAATTTAATGATTTTGGGTGGTTTCCTAATGGTTCACAATTTGAGTGTTCTTAATAGAAACCATGAAACCCTTATAGAAAACCATCCAATGTAAAAAATTATATTATGTACATAGAAATCAGTAGGTTCTTGGTTTACCCAAACCATGTGGAAACCTAATATTAACCATGAAATGTGGAATAGGGGTAAACCCATTTATGGTTCCAATTTTTTTAACTGTGTGATCCCAACAATGTCAATGGTGTTGGGAGGCTGTAAATGGCACATAGTCGGTGCAAATTTTTCCTAACTATGTGACCCATCCTTGAACTATTTATATATAGTTTGAAAAACCCCTATTTAACTCAATTTTTACTGAAAAAATTTTTTTCATTCATTTCAATCATAAATGATTATTATTTTCTTCCCAATGGCTTTGGAGACTATCCCCCTTGATCTTGGCATGATCTGGTGCCATATGTTGGTGTGTTCAATCCCAATTCCATTGGAAATCCTCCATTTTAGGTGGTTCCCCTTTGATATTCTTCTCTTCCATGTCTTGGATTCATAGATTGTGTCTATTGGTTATAGATATATTATGAATGATGCAAACAGTGATTAAAAATTTGGTATCCTATCTTTTAATTACATAACTGGTCATAATATTATACAAACACAAGATCTTTTATTGTATTTTTTCACAGAAAAAAGTTAAAATATACATGAAAACTGATAAAATTCTTAAAATACACTTGATAGGATTCATAATAGGTTTATCCTATGTACCATTACATCATCTCATAACCTTGGGATATACATCAAAGGAATGGGTGATTTTAATGTCTAATAAGTGAATGCATGAAAACAGTTTACATGTGATTATAATTCACGAAATTAATATATATCATTATTTATTGAGAAAAAAATTGGCATAAAATAAATAGAATAAAATTACTCATAACATATAAATGATTCGACAACATTTAATTGAGACATTGATAAGAATATCACTATGATTTATCACCAATGTGTCATAAAAATTACCAGGGGTACTCACCAAGGTATCGAAAAAGATGTCATCCCTAGATATTAAATTCCTTACCTGATGTATTGGAGTTACATAAATTCATAACCTTAATATGTATTAATTAATTTTAACCACATATATTAAATTAATACATTACATAAACCACCCCTGGATAATAAAATAAATGAGTTTTATATCAAAGTCATGAAATTTTTAAAAAAGTACTTAATGAGAGTATGATTATGTCATTGTTAACCCAGATAAAATGAAGGTGAGTTTCATATATTTTAATCCCCAATAATTTTTTTTAAATATTGCTTAATAACCATTTAGAATAATGTTTATGGGGTATTTAATAAATAAAATAAGATAATTTCTTGGGAAAAAGAAGAATTTTTTAGAAGAAAATCCTACAGCATAATGGGTATGAATCATTTTTTAGAAAGCATTATAAATAGACGGTAAAAGGGTCTCACGTTAATAAAATAATATTAGTATAGTAATGTTATATAATAGAATGTATATATGGACATAAAATGTAAATTTACAATAATATTGTATACAAAGGGAACATGAATGAAAAGAGAAGTTGATATTTCACTTAACAAGAAGAATGTTCCAAAAAAATGGTAATTGGCACCTTGGAAGATTGATGACACATTTAGAGGAAACCATGGGAGGTAGAAAAATAATAAATTCTTAGAGGATTAATTGTAAGTGAAAATAAATGGAGAAATTGGTTGGTATTTAAAGCAAAATAAAATAATTTTTTTATTAATTAACATGGACACATAGTTAGTGGGAAAAGTAAAAATACTATATTTCCCATGGTATTGGATGCTAGGGACCCATATTATAATATTAAATCCTTTAGAGTCTACAAACTTTTTATATTACATATTAAATCAGTATTATGTCAATAGACACACCAAAAATCTCAAACAATATTCAGTTTGATAATTTATATAGACACTTAGGTAGTTGTTATGGAAAAACCATGGGCTTTCTAAAGTTATTTTACCATGTTATGACATCATTATTCATTCATTTAATAGGCCAAAAAACACAAACTTTATTTTATCTAATCACAAACAAATAAGTTATTTTTTTAAAATTCTGAAAAATTCACTCTAACATAATTTTTATCTCATGATTTCAAAGAAAAAAGTTATTTATTTAATCCTATAATTTTCTAAACATTATATTTTTTGATTTTAAATATAAAAAACATTATTTATTAAAAATAATTGTAGTTGTAAAGTTCATTGTGAAAATACTTAGTGTAAATTCAGATAGATGAAAAAATATAAAAAATTATTTTTATTTAAATATGAGTGTTTTAGCAATAAAATTTAACTAGAATACTAAATTTTAATAATAGGTTAGTTTATTATAATAACTATATCATTTTTGTAAAGTATAATTTCAACATAGAAATAAATTTATTATTTTTTTAATATTTTAATGGAAAATTATTCTCAAAAAGGAACTTATAGAACAATAGATTTACATATACAATTTCATTATAGTTTAAGTAAATAAGGACTTGAATCAAACCCCCTTATAACACCTACAGAGGTCCAAAGGGTAAGTTGTTTGATGGCGATAGATTGATGGGGTGAATTGGGTATCATTTCCCTAGTTGTAATCTCTACTAGTGTGAACTTATCACGTAGGAAATTTCATTAACGGATGATTTGTTGATGATCAGCTTGGGAATGGACAAGAGAGATTACCAATGATGCTACCCCATTCCTATGTTCAAACAAATTGGATTTTCATGGAATGACTCTTCTGGACTATCCCATTGAATATTGTTTCTTCATTACTTTTCAATTTATATTTATAATAATAATAAATAATTACAATGTTAAAATCAATATTAAGAGTATGGTTTCCAATAGTCATATTTACCTATTGTCATATAATGGTCAATAACAAATTTTTACATTTGAAAATATACTCACATCATTATTGGAGAGATAATTATATAAAATAAACAATTTCATGAAACAAATATCAATCAAAAATTTTTGGTCATTAGATTATTCACCCCTTATGATATTTCATCCTCAAAATACCATCTCATTTCTTTAGTTGAGAAAAGGTGCAGGTACTTATACCAAACTATTTTCCCTAGATCCCACATGGTATCATCAAAATTTTGGTTCCTCCACAAAACTTTAACAAGGTGGGTTCTCTTGTTACATTGGAACATGTCTCCATATCCCAAGATCTCCACCATATGATCCTTATAAGAGAGGTCATGTTCAAATTGTATGCCCTCAGGATTCATTAAATGCGAAGGGTCTTATATGTTCTTACTTAAGAGATATATGTGGAATACATCATGAACATATCAATATTGGGAGAATGTTAAAGGAAATAGGCCACTAATCGTATGAGATCAAGGATTTTATAGGGGAAAATGTTCCAGGGACCAAGATTTGATTTCTTTCCAAACATCTTGACTCTCTTCCGAGGTGAAATTATTATGATTTTATTTTTTCCAAAAAAAATCATAGTGTATTTGATTGGTTTTGGCATACTTATTCTTATTGCTCTGATCCGCCTTTACGTGTTATTGAATGATATGATCCTTTCCTATCATCAATTGCACATGATCATGCCCCAAATGTTTCCTCTAACTAGTTTTATCCCAACAAGTATGAGTTTTATATCGTTTCCCATATAGATCTTCGTGTGGAGCCATTTAGATACTCAAATAGAATCCATTTTTCTATAAGAATTCAAATATTTAGATATATTTATCCTATCTACATTTAAAATACATTGAGCATGATCTATACATTTCTTTAAGAATATGAATAGTCATTTCATATTTTCCATTATTTTGTGGGTGATAGGACACACTAATATTCAATTCTATATTCAAATAATGTTGTTGTATTCTCCAAAATTTTGATGTGAACCTTGGATAGTAATCTAATATGATAGAACTTGGTACCCAATACAGCCTTACCACATCCTTCAAATATATTGTGGAATCTTAATCAGGTGATAAATCATCTTGAATATTGATAAAATTGGCAGCCTTGGTGAGATGGTCAACTAGATCTTATATCACATTGTTTTCTTTTTTATTTTTTAGGAGACCAAGTTTAATTTCCATATTGATTTTTCCCCCTCTATGTTGGTATGTTTAGTTTCTATAATATAAATTTAGGATGTTATCTATCTTCCTTCACTTGCTGAAACACCAAGAGCCTTGTAGTGTATTAAAAAATCTCTCATTTCATGTTATCCCACTAGTAATGATCATCATGGTCAAAATACATTTTCATGAATAATGTTTGTATATATAAAGTAGAACTATGAAATTCATCCATAAAAACCTTCCATATTTCTAGAATAGATGGAACACATAGCCATGTATGAAAGTTTAGTACACCTTCTTGTTCAATATTGATCTCAAGAAACATCACATTCTTCACATCCTCTAACTTCTTCTATTAAAGGGGATATTCTCTTTGCAATGGAATTATCATATATAGTAATGATGGTTGAGAAATTCATTGGTATATGTTTGATGATGTGTCTTACCTTAACATTCTGATGTCTAGTTTTATTATTCTTTTGATCTAAGGATCTACTTTAATGCACATAATTTCTAACGTGATAATGTCTTCCTTACTTAATGATTCAACAAATTTGGTTTCTCTTCAAGGTTGATAACTAATTAAATAAATAGAGTCTATAATAATTTCCAAACATATCCTCTATATAATTCTTCATTCCATTTGTGTCATAATATGGATTACAATTTGATAGTATGTGTATATATAAAACTTTTTCACATAAAGAATATATATATATATATATATATAGAAAAAACAACAGCATCCCCCCAAGGGAATGATTAGGATATTTCTGTTCATGGGCCTTTAACTATAAATATACACAACATATCACCTTGTCAATTTTCATGAGGAATCATCTACGACCATACAGATATGCATCACTATAAATAATTTGTCCTTATCTGGTATAAGGTAGACTTAACATGGACACAGTAACCAATATCTTCTTTAGATCATGTTTTCTTTCTTCTCAATCTGTTGTCCATATCAACATAACCCATATTCATGTAAACATGGTTAGTTGATTAGATATTCGGGAATTTTGTTCACACAATCCTCATATAATATCAAAGAAAACCAAGGAATCTAAGAAAAAAAGATAAATTTTTTGGATGAGGCTAGTCCTGTACATCCTTTTTAATTGGGGGTTCAATTGTGATTCCATGATTGGTTGATGTTTTCCCCAAGAAAGAAACTTTATGTAACCAAAATTCACATTTTATAAAAAATAAAATAGCAAGTATTTTTTTAGAGTTCTCAATATAACCCTAAGATGATCCGGAGGATTCTCATTACATCTAGAATATTTCAAAATGACATCATTAAAAACTACCATAATGATATCAATGTTGTATTTAATGATACAATTCATAAAATACAAAACAATAGCATGAGAATTAGTCAAGAAAAAGGTAACAACAAAAAATTCATATTTCTTATATATTAATCATACTGAAGTAATTTTAATATATTCTTTCTTCACCATCAGTTGATGATACCTTGAACAATGATCAATCGTGGAGATGAATTAAGCCCCACAAACATAGTCAAATAATTCATCAATTCTTGGAATATTGTACTTTTTCATTATTGTGATCCTTTTATATTCTCCATATTCAATAAATGGAATCATTTATCCCTTCTACATCTTCAGAAAGTGAATAAGTTCTGCCCATGGAGGAACACTATGTCAGATAAACACCTTATCTAAAACATATTGGAGATACTTCCTCAATTCCTCCAACTACACATTTTATATTCTATATAGTGACTTTGATATCATTATGGATTTAATAATGAGTTCAATGGATAACAATACCTCTAATTTTAGAGGATATCTGGGTAACTCTTTAGGAAATATAACAATGTATTCCTGAAGAATTGGAAAATTCACTATTCAAATATATTTCATTCTAATTGAATCATCACTAATTATTTATATATTGAAATCTATGGGAGGTGATTCTAGACAATGATAAGTTCAATATTTCTCTCCTTTAAACAAAACTATAGGTTTTCCATTTATGACTATTGATATTTCCTTACTTCATCACTTGATATTAGTATTATAATTTGAGATCCAATTCATCCCTTGTATAAAGTAAACCTTAATAATGGGAATCACTGCTATATTTTTTATCAGATTATGATTTCCCAAGTAAATAAAATAGTTTCAATATATTATGGATGATTGGATAATCCCCCCCATGATTGATGACTGATATTTCTACTTCTATAATTCTAGGGATTGATTCTACATTCTTTAAAAACATACTGAATATAAATAAATTCATAGAACCAGAATAAAAATATGTTTTTCTAAGCATTGATAGAACAATGAGAGTACCTCCCAAATCATATTTTATAGATTAAAATTTTTATTTCATGATAAAAAGGAACAACCATTCTACCTTGTCCTATATTGAGGTTGATATTTATTCCCCTCTAATAACATCAGAATTGAATAGATATTGGAAAAGTGATCATCTGGTACACACATGAAGCATTGAACATTATGTTGGGAATACACTATCTCCCCTTTTTATAATTGTTAATAAGGTGAGGCTTCACCCCACTATGATAGTTGTAGCAATACAGACATCTCTTACAAAATTTCAATCCTTCAACATTTTGTGAATGTAGATCCGTGAATTGTTATTCCCAAGCGTGTTTCATGTGGATTGTTTCACATTCATTCATCCTATTCATTGATCAAAGTTCCTACCTAAATTTTTCATTAAATTTAACTTCTTTTCATTCAATATATGTGACCACCAAATCTCTCTTAACTCCATCTAAACCCATATATCAATTCGTATTATCTTATAATAGCTATCATAGACCTTATTGGATATATTATTTGGTTGATGGTGTCTTAGTCCACTAATGAATCAATAAACCATCTTATTAGGATCAATGACAAATATTGTGGTGTAACTAGAAATTATACTGATTTTCATCTTGTAGCTTCCCAAAAATTCATTTTCCTTCTTCATTAGCTCTAGTAATTCCTTATTTATGTCCACTCACATTGAATGGGGAAAATATTTTTTGGAAAAGGATCATCAAATCTCTTATCTCTCCATTGAATGAATCTCTCATCTGGTATTATTTTTTTATCAAGTGTCTACCATTGATCAACATATTCATATATGTGGTACAAATCTATGAGGAAATCCTATTATTCCCAAAAGTATACTACAAAAAAGAACTATTTTATATATCTTAACCTTTTTCGAGTAATCAATGGGCCAGTAGAACCATTGAATGAAGGGGTTTATGACATATAAATGAATTACATAAAGTTGTTCCCTTCTAGGTGAATATGCTATCTCAGGTGGATTCAAGTTATTTCTCATGAAATGAGACATTTGATTCATAACTCTAAAGACAGTTTCTACTACAAATTCTATTGAAATGTCATATGATCCTAGTTTTTTGCACTCTTCATTTACGCAATTTCTCCAATTTCCCTAAAATTTATAAAATAAGTAATCCTTGTGAGAATTTTGTTTCATTTATTAATATTATAATTCTAAAATAATTTCTTAAAAATCATTCTGAAATATGTTATTATTTATCAACAACTACATATTCTATAAATATTTCATAACAATTCATAATAATCATTTGATTAACCAATCATATCCCTCAAAAGTGTCAAATAAAGGTCACAGTAAGGCACATTGTAATGCACCAGGTTAGGAAATATTAGGAACGATCCACCTTTTTAGATTTTTTACACTTAGGTATATCAATTCTATGACCACACCATTTGTTTATATCTAGATAGGGATTTGTTTTCTCAGAAACCACTTACATAATACTTTACAAAAATACTAGGTTGTTTTATAATATTATTTATTTTTATAGGTTTATTACTAAATTTCTCAAATCCATATTTCCTAGAATACATAAACCATAAATTGATACAAAATATTTAATCATACCTTTTTATTACATAACAATTCCTTATATTGTAAAAATGGTGGATCTTTTTTAGTTTAGATTCGTCAAAAATGGGTACATAATACACGAGAAATTAAAAAAATTATTAAAATCCACATGAATGGATTCATCATAGGTTCATCCAATGTAGTTGTATTTCATCTCATAACCTAGGTAAATATATAAAAAGAAAGGGATACCTCAAGTCTTATTAAGGTAAAGTATCAAAAACCTTTTACATGTGATTAAGAGAAATATCGATAAGAAATTGAGGTCTATCATAAATACATGATAAATGCAAAATAATGAATTCAATAAATATAATAAAATGAATAATTATATTTAAATGGGGATATAATTATTAATTGAATCATTCCTAATAACATAACTAATATTTATGACTGTGGTGCCAAAAAATTTACAATGGTCATTCACCAAGGTATCATAAAACATCTCATCTCTATAGATCAAATTATTTTTCCAATGAATTGGACCACTATCAGGGTTCACCCATAATATTTATTAATTAATACAATCCACAATGACTGTAATAAAAAAATTCAAAAATAACATTTCGATAATAAGTAAAACTGTTATCATATCAGAATAGTGATGTATTCAAAAGTTGTTCTTAAAGATAAGATACTTATGACATTATTAACAAATTAAATATGTGTTATCATGTATGGTAATCCCAAAAAATAGTTAATATATAAATAGTGATGAATATACCAATAAAATAAAATGGTTTAGGTATTCAAAAAATAAAATAATATTATTTATTGAGAAAAAAGAGAGAAATTTTGAGAATAAAATCATGCAGTGTAACAAGTATGAAACATTGTTTATAGATATAGATATTTCACTTAACATAATGGTTTCTTCTAAAACATGAGGATCCGGGCCTTGGAGCCGTGATCACTCCTTTTTAAAACATCATGGGAGGTAAAAATATAAAAAAGTCTTCATTTTTTATTAGTAGGATAATGTATATGAAAAAATGGGTGGGTGTTTATAGAAAAAGAGGAATATTTTATTATTAATTTCCTTACCCAATGGCATTTGTAAATGAAAAAAAATGATTCGATTTGTAATGGAATTTTCCAAATGTATTAGAAACATAGGAAACATATTATATATTTGTATTCCCTAAGAGTTTAAATTATTTCAATATAATAGATTACATTTTGTTTTTTCAATAAAATTAATGAAAAACACACACTTTTACTTTTACTTTTCACCAAAAATTAAAATATTTTTGGAAAATCCCATAAATTCACCCAAACATAATTTAAATGTGATAATTTAAAAAACAATATTTCTTTTATCACAATAGTTATCTAAACTCTATAAATTTAAATTTTAAATATAAATATCCTTATTTATTGAAAATAATTTTGAAAAAAAATGCATAGTAAAATTTATGACACTTCCAAATATAAATTACATTTTTCATTTCTATTTTAATAGTAGTGTTTTACCCAAAACATTTATTATAATTAATAAGTATTCATAATACCATATTTTTTATAATTATTATATCATTTCTGAAAAGTATAATTTCAAACAAAAAAATCATACTAATCAAATCCTTCATTTTTTAAGAAACACTATTCTCAAAATGGAATTGATGGAAAAATAATTTTACCTATTAAATTTCATTGTCAATTAATTAACTAAAACCTAGAAACATTAACCCTTATTACACTTTCATATGACCAATGGGTATGTTCTGAAATTGTGATAGATTCGTGGGGTGGAACAGTTAACATTTCCCAAGCGGTAATCTCCACTAACATGACCATATATCATAGTCAATTGCATTCAAGCCTCATTTATTGAAGCTCAGCTTCATCTAATTCATGATCAAAACCTTATAAAACTACTCCATTCCCATGTTTTGAAAAATAGTCTTAGTATTCCATGACTCTACTAGATGAGGTCATCGATTCTTCATTCTAAGTTTATTTTACGTTGTTCTTTCTACTTATAAACCAAAATTATAACAATCAAATTATTTTTATGATTATAATTTCATATATTAATTTTGACAAATGGTCATGGTTTACCAAAAATTATATGACGGTCGAAACCAGATGGTCACATTTCAAAATATACACTCTCCATTATAAAAGATATAATGTTAGGAAACACATATTTACACCAAAAATCATTCAAAAAGGTAGCTTCATTACAAATATAGCCTTTTTAATGTTAGGTAACAATATTTATGGACGGTTTTGGAGTTTTAGCCCATTTTGTACATAGGTTTTGTCATTATTGGTTTCTAAAAAACATCCATGTAATGTCGATTCTATCCCAACTCCTCTCAATAGAACATGATGGGACAATTTGAAATTCATTATTTTTCATGAAATTGATTATAAAATTATTGTTCAATTATATATGGAAACCCTATTTAGTGAAAATTAATCGAATTGTTAAAAATATGGTTTCTTGGTGGCAGGTGAATGTGGTAAATTTATTTTAAAATGATTATTTGAATGTCATGGGTTTTATTTTTAGAACAGTTGATGTAAAGTGTTTTCATTAAAAGGGATTGTTTTATTTAAAGGGATTATAAAATATTGGATTATCATGGTTCTCTTAAACTGTTAACCTTGAGTTGAATGTGATGGATAATTATTTTGAAATACCACCATCAAAGGGATAGTGTATGCACATGAAGTTCCACTACCAATGGTAACACCTACCTTGTGTGGTTGAGTGTGTTTATGTTGCTATGTGAAGTAGAATGATTTATACCATCATGAAATATGATAAATTTTTAAATACAATGTTTATTAAATTTCTCTAAATAATTGAATTTTGTTTTGGAAAAACTATTTTGGTGTGGTGGTTTTTATATTTTTTTACATCTATAGTCTAAAATGTTTTCTTTAATTTTTTTATAAATTTTCAAACATGTTCTACCTTAGTGGTGTGAGTGGGAAATTAATGTATGAAAATTCTAAAAAAGTATCATTACTCACCCAGGCATCTAATATTTTGTTCTTTTGCATATATTGTTTATTATGATACTTTTAAAGGGATGTTATCATCTTAATTAACTAGTGCTTCATGAATCTTGGTTTTTATTATATAGATGGAGAAAAAATAATTTTCAGATATATGGATTATTTCGTGGTAGTATTTGAGCATTGTTAGTTTTGAATTCCATTGGTATTTGATGTTGGTCTTGGATTATTCATGAAAGTCTGATATAGTTTTCTAATTAACTATACATTTAGTTGTACAACATTTTTATAATGCCACATATAGTCGTTTTGGTTATGGTATGGTTGATTGTGGTTGATTTGTTTTTGAAGATAAAATAATCCCCAAAAAATAATAAATCCCTTGATTTTAATTTCTTGCCTTATTAATTTTGTGTACGTCACTTATGTCCAAGAAAAAATTACACCTCAACTCACAACAATGAGGAGGGGAGATGTGTTAGATTTAATCTCTATGATATTGTAATGTATGTCAACACTAGAGTTTAATTATTCATTCAATATTCTAGATCCCTATTAGAGAATACCCATCATATATCATAATTCACTTATATAAAATTGAACATAATAAATCATTTCATCATTATCCAAGTGAGAATAAAGGAGGAATTTTTTATAAAACCAAGGAGTTTATAAGTGCTTAAAAACATGAAAATTAAATAAATTTTAACCCAAAAAATGGAATTGTAGGTTTTATTTATGTTATGAACAAAATAAATAAATTATCTTTAATTATGTGTTAATAGCCATGGATAATTAATATTTTTATGTATTCATAATTTTATAATTTTTCATATAAAAAATAGATATTCAAGAAATAAATTTGACAGTGTGATGGAATACAATTTTGATTAAGGGAATGGAATAACGAGAGGTAATGATAGACGGTTATTAAAATACTATTTTGGAACGTTTTTATTATATATAATGGTAAAAAAATTATTTATTTCAACATTAAAAAACATATAACAAATTATTTACTTGAATGGAAAAGTGGAGTCAAATAATTCCCTTACCTTAAATAGTTTCTTCTTTGATCATATTGATGGAATAGTAAGACCTTAAGGAATCCTTAGAGTGATTATTTTGGAAGAGAAATGGCATTAGTTTCCTTGATAAGGGATTTAAAATGGTTACGAATAGATGGATTGGTGTGTATTTATATTGAAATATGATAAATTGTTTACTAATTTCTAAATATTGGTTATAGAATTCTATATTGTGTAATATAAAAAACATATCACTTTATTGTGGTTCATGCTCATGTTTTTTAGTATTCACGTCATTTTAAATAATATTTTTTCCTATTATAACAAAAAACTATTTTTTAATAATACATTGGACGTGGAGGATTAAATTATCCAGAAAATATTGTTTTTAAAACCATTATGTTCATTTCAAATGATGGAAAGACATTTATAGGTTTGAAAACTAATTAAATAACATTAAATTACATAATATTAATTAAAGAAAATTGGTCATGGATTCTGTATAATTAATTACATATATATGAATGCATAAAACATATCAAAAACACAAAATAGAATTTTTACTAATCACTAAAAATAAATATTTTATAAAATTCTCAAAATCTCACTCTAACATTATTTGGACATTACAATTAAAAATATAATATTATTTTCATCGAAAAAATTATAAAATTTAATTTTTTTATTTTAAATGTGAAATCCTAATCTATTAAAATATAATAGTTTTTTTGACAATCCAAATTTCTTACATTTATATAAAATTTATCCGCAAATATAAAAGAATTTTAACATCATTAATAAGATATATTTTATTTTAATATATTATAACCTGAAATTATTTTTATTTAGAATAAATAAATTATAAATTTTTTATATTTTTTGAAAATAAAAATATGCCTTATTATATTAAAAAATCTATTTATAAAATTCATTTTACATTCACATGAATTTTATGAAATAAAAAAATATTGAAAATGGAATTGAAGAAATTATAATTTCATTTCATTAAATGAGACTTACCTTTTATGTTATTGTGGTCTATATACATAATCTATTAATATACTAGCATACATCATAAGTTTAAGGTGTGTCATAATGATAGTTTCATGGGGTGGATTAACTAACATTGACCTATTGTTGATCTCCACTAACTTGAACATCAATCGTAGTCGATTCTGGTCAAGCCATACATGATGAAGCTCTGCATGGGCTTAGTCAATGAAAGATCCTAGTGACATTGCCTCCCTCTTAATTTATAACAAATAGTCTTCAAGTGGTTTAACTGTATCGGTTGAGACCATTGATTCAATTTTCTCATAAATTATTAGTTTTCATTACCTTATATTAGTTGAAATTCTAATGTTAAAATTATTACTAATAATCATGGGGATTAACTATCACATGAAACAATTTCTATATTGACCAATAACAATAATATTAATTCCATATTGATTATATATCAACAAACATAAAAAATAACTACTTCATTACACATTATTTTTGAAAATCATTTTTATGTCATTAATATTCCTAAAATTTATATCTTTTAATAATTATCATTCAATGTGTAATTTTGTTTTTGTATTTTATTATTATGTATTACACCATACATGGCCATTATTTCATGGTTATTATATTTCTATACAAGTCGATGATATAGTAATAATTATTGTTAAATTTCCTGTATATATATTTTAATAGTCATCCTTTTTTCTTTCCATTGATAAATATAAAAATTTTGTCTTTCTGAACAGTGTTTTCCTTTATTAATAATAGATGGAAGTTATGGGTCATTGCATTGTCCCTCCACTCGAGAAATTTCTTCCTCAATAATTTTTTTCTTAAATAAAAAAAATTGGGTTTTTTTTCTCATTTCTTCTTCAGGTTCCCAAGTAGCCTCATCAAACATGTGATTTCTCCAAAGGAAATTAACAACTCATGTAGACTTATTCCTATATACATATTCAGATTTTTTTAATTATATGGATAGGTTCCTCTTCATATTACATGTCAGGTTCAAACTTCACACCATTAGTATCATGTTCATGTGTTTGGTTTGACATATACTTTCTTAGTAGGGACATGTGGAAGAAATTGTAGATGTTAGAATGATGTGGTGGTAGTGTTAATCGATAAGTAATTGTACCAACATTCTCCAGAATCTAAAATGATCTAAAAAAATTTTTACTCGATTTCCCATTATTTTTGAAAATCATGACCACTTTCCATGATGATAAATTATGAAATAACTGATCCCCATCATGAAAATATAAGTGTTTTTTTCGGCAAAATTATTATACTTTCTCTGAGAAGCCTTGATGTGTTTCTAGATCACTATATATGTTTTTTTAGTCTTTTTCACAATGAGTTTCCCCAACAAATTCCTTTTTCCACCATTATCCCAACATATTGGAGTTTTGTACATTATCCCATATATATCATAAAAATGTTCCGTTTGAATTATCAATTGGGTATAGTTTTATAGCAAAATTCAACTACTGTAAGATACTAATCCAAATTCCCTTGAAAATCAAGTGAGCTATCCTAGAACTCGAAATCCATTCATCATTAAAACTCTTAGACATCCCAACAATTTGAGGACGATAACGTGTTCTCAATTTTAATTCTGTATCCATGGCCTATTAAAGTATTCTCTATATCAAGGAATTCAGTCATAGATATCATAACAAAATTATTGACATTGGTATTCCATGGAGTGTCACAAATTCATTAATTTAGAGGCAATCTAGGTTCTATAGAGAGAAATCCTTATTTATGGATATGAAACAAGAAGACATATTTAAATTATTTATGATTACCATTAAAGAATTTTTACCCTTGTATGTCTTAAAATGTCCATTAAAAAATTCCATAATGATGTTATTACACTTCCGTATAGGTATGGGTAGCTTTTGTAATACCGCAATATGAAGTTATACTACACCATTTCTTGATGACACAAAAATAACATTGTAGTATAATTAGCTATATCAATTTTCTTATTATAAAAAAATAATGATCATAATGTTACATATACATAATCATTCATCATGGATGTATAGAGAATAAGTAATTATGATTTCCATTAAACATCAACCAAATTATTTCTAAAATATAAGGTATACCCATCCATGTACAAAACTTCAATAAACTATCTCGATCAATATTAAATTCAGGTAACTTCCCATTTTTTACTACATATATATTATTTTCCTTAAAATTAAAATCTCCTTGATATTTATTTATTATCTCTAGTAAAAATAGTTTACAAAACACTCAGGATAGGATGGATGATTTCCCTTCCCTTATGATTACCATGTACATCATTACAATGTCTTTAACTAGTGGACCTCCTTTAATCCCCTTCATTGCAATAACACCAGGATCGTTCTTACAAAATGAATGTGAATATTTGATTACTCTTATGGGGTGATAATGAATTGGAAAATAATTATCATTATGAAGCTCCAACCATCTCTATTATCTCTGATTCAGTTCCTTTTGTGGAAATTTATTCTTCGAACATTGTTGTTCTATGTATATGTATCAATTTTCCCCATAAATAATTTGCCTCAATATTATTATATTAAAAATTACCATATATAACTCCACCTCATCAATATAATAATTCAACCCTTGAATCATTAGTCATATCTATGTACAAGGGACCATATTCTCATTTTTCCAGAAAACACATCCAATCACTTTCAAAGATGCAACGTAATAGATGAAAAATAATCCTCCCAAAGTGTGAGGAGTTAGCATAGGTAGACTATAAATCCATTTACTCTATTATTTGTACCTTTTTTACACTTTTTAATCTAAATTATCATAATGCATTTTTGAGTCAAATTTTTTGGTATATTATAAATCCCTGAATAGTTTTGTAAAACATTATATAATATCTTAATAAAAAAAATTGAATATTTTTTACTTTCTAGGATGCATACACTCCTATAAAACCTTTTTATTTGTAGGATTAATTGATATTACATCACTAGTTACAATGTTTCCCCAGAATGAAACTTGTTATAACCATAAATAACATTGACTAAAATTTCCATATAGTTTATCTTTCCTCATTATTTGTAATATAAAACTTAGATGATCTTTATAGTTCTTAAAAATTCAAGTATATATGAGAATAATATCATTAAATATTACCAAAAATTTATCAAGTTAGTCCATAATGAATAAATTCATAAAATCCATAAATATGGATGGATCATTAGTCAATCCAACAAGAATAACAGAAAAATCAAAATGCCCATAGCTTTATTTGATTGTTGTATATGGGATATTTTATTTCATCACACTCAAATAATGATACCATGATAGAAGGTCAATCATGAATAATAACTGATCTCAATAAAGATAAAAAAATCAACAATCCTCTAAAGAGAATATTTGTTCTTCACTGATATACAATTATGTTTTCTATAATCAATTCATAGATGCATTGCTCCATCCTTCTACCTCTATTTATATGAGAGGGTTCTAGGTATCCCTTCCAGATTTACATAAATGTATTCTCACATAATGGGTACATATAATATTTGTAATATTTATCTTTCCTCTCCTTCTTGTCCAATAATTATTATGAATAAGGGAATGGGAGGTGGTTCTAGATAATATTTAGTCTAGAATCTACCTCCACTGAAGACATGTGTTGGATCATTATTCATGGTAATAAAATTATACAAGATTATATAGATAATCATTTAATTATACATTGAAATTGAATACATTCCATGTATAATGTCATATCCTACAATTGGAATGACAATAAAGTTTTCAAAGATATTTTACACACCAATGTTAATTGGGGAATCCCTATATATCCTTGAAGGATGAATAGTTTTTCTAGAAGTTATAACCAATAACTCATCCACTTGTTTTTATGTCTTAACTTGATATTCTTTGCAAACATGAATGTTCTAAAAGTATAAATGGAACCATAATCAGAAAATATAATAAAATAGTGTAATTTATATATCTATGTGCATGATGAGAGTACCTACCAAAACATCATATAGATCATCTACTTAATTCATAGTGATTGTTATTGTAAATCTTTTCTCCATAATCTTATTCTACGATTGATAGTGGTTACCCTATTTTATATATTAATTTGGATATTAATTTGAAAAGTGTCCATGCCCACTAAATTTAATTACTTGTATATGTTTGTGATTGCACCATATCCTATTTTTAAATAGTATTAAGATGATGAGGTGTAACATCTATATGACATTGTTTGAGTAATATGGTCATTTATTATAAATTTTTTAAATTTCCCCATCCTTGATGTATCTCGAAAAAAATTATTCCCATATTTGTTTAACATGGTGTGTTGTACATTCTTCTCATCCAGATTATTTATAAATATTTCTACGTACTTCTATTTTTCTCATTCAGTCCTTGAGTCAAATGGGAATTTTAAAGATTAATTTCATCGTTGAGATCACAATATTCTATCATTTCTTAACACTCAATTTATCAGATATAAAATGACATTCATATATGAGGCCTTATTCCACCAAATAATTAGTCGATCTACATATAGGAATTAATGAAAAGGATTTCTGTGTATCCAAGAAGTCTTATAAATATCAAATCATAATTCCACACCAATTAATTTTATCTTTGATTCAACTCAATGAATTACATCTCCATCAGGGTATCTAGAATACGAAGAAAATACTTGTTGGAAAAGAGGTTTTTAATGATTTATAATTCCATGGATTCAACCTCAACCATTAGAATTTTTTTGATCATTTCTCACCATAGATTAGATTATCTAACTACATGATATAAAACTAAAATTAATTTTTACTTGTCATAAAAATTATGTTCAAAAAATATCATTTCTATAATTTTTATCTATTTTTTATTGATAAATATATTATAGGTTCCACTAAAATAAGTTGTTGTTGATGAATGGAAGGTACAACTATCAGTTGGTCCTTCCTTTGAGAATATGGATGTTCAACATGGTTTAGATTGTTATTCATGACCATAGCTAATGAAAAAATCATCATCATGTATTTTTTTAACTCAAACTACTCATATATTAGGAAGTTGATCCTCAAATTTTAAGTTGAATAAGTTCCTTACTTGTTTTTTTTCTATTTACTGCAATTTTATTAAAAAGAAATCTATGTGACGAAGTTGATGATATTTGGAATCTTAAATAAAAATTCTAAAGGTAAAATATAATCATGTAATTTTCTATTATTGTAATTCAAAGATGATATACATCAATATGTAAAAAATTATATTCTCTAAATATCATTCAAAAGGGATTGTAAATGTGGCCAGCCAAATAATATCCTTACTTCACTATCAAACCAGGTCCACAGTAAAAGACCATTCACCATGCACCATAATGAGGAATAGTGTATACCTGACCAACTGTTTTTTGGCTATAACCCCTAGATTTATATATGAAAAAACAACATCTACTAGATGTATCCAAATACTAATTAAATTTACTTGAAACCACTTTATTTATATTTCTAAAAATTTATGTATGTTTTCTTATATTGAGACATAGCCTTATGTTTCTAGTTGATACTGATTTAGCCATAATTTCTCAAAGTAAGTAAATATTAACACTAACACCATCTAATGGAAACCAACCTTTCTAATAAAGTTCTGTTAACATTTTTCCTTATCAATAATTACATTGTAAACATTGAATGATATTTTGAGGTTTATTTTCATTGAAATTAGGTACATAATAGACGTATTACATAAAGAAAATATACATGATCATTATTAAATCCTTTTGAAACACACCTCTAGTAATCCTTCATTAGACACCATATAACGAGTAATTTCCTATGGATATACATCAATATAAAAAGGTGATCCTAAATCATTGTAATGGATAACAATAGAAACAGAACATGAACAATCGTCCTAGACAAAATAATACTTATAACATGATAGAATGTTCATTAGTACATGATACAAGACATGATGATGTGGTTACAATTAAAAAATTAGTCACTCATAATCATATCACCATATTTTGTTACCATGGTTTCATATAACATAATTACCAAGCTTATTAACTAATGTATTATTAAACATGTCATATCTAGAGATTAATTATTTCCTCACATATGAGGAGTTTTACACATTTGCGACTGTTTTTTTGGGGACATATTCCCATAAAAAAATTCATTAATGATTGGAATAAATTAAATAATACCTATAACAGAAAAAGGTGTCGCTAATATAATTTTTTTTATGGACTATAAACAAATTTATTATTCAAAATAAGGTTTTATTCCCTTAAAAAAATGAGGATGAAATACTTTTATAAAAATTAATCTTGATGATTAAAAAAATCCTCATAATTACTGAAATAATTAAAAAATTTAAAATTAATTTAAAAATAGAAACAAAGTCTAAAAAAGTTAATATATTAAAAACATATATAATATTATTACACCATTTCACATATAATGTGTTCATCAAACCAATATACATCATTGTAATAAAAAATGTTGACCAACTAGTATCTGTGGGGATCATCCAATGGGTTAAGGGAACTCCATACCAACACCGCACACACAACCCATTGAAAATACTCCAAACACTTCTCATCCCACTAACACTTCTTTTCATGGTCCTTCTCCAACCCTCTTGATATTTAATGCATCATCTCATACTGATCTAGAAACCTCTCTTCTTAATATACAATAGACGACAATGGAAACTTGTTATGATCTGACTTCTAACTAACTAATCATATAACAAAACACCATAATCACAAGTTAGTTTCATTTGTGAGCCAATACTGATCGTCTTTATTTTCCCAATACTATTCACAGTTTTCTGTATCCAAGCACCATCATCCAAACCATTCTCAGAAATGGAATTTTTTTTGTTCCTTTCTTGAATATCTTGTTAATGAAATGTTTATGTCTATAATATTTCCTTAAAATATTATTAAAAATTAAAAAAAATTAATAATATTTTTTAAAAAAACTAACCTCAATCTAGCTATGTTTATGAAAAAAATTACTCATGTATGGGGATTAGATTAAATCTTCTTGTAAACTTCAAATTTATAATATAGGGTTTGGTTACAGACTATATTATTTTATAAATATATTACATTTAAACTATATATATATATATATATTAATAATTAATATTACATAGTGTATTACATTTATTTATAAAAAATGTACAACATCCATCCCTATGTTGACCTATTACCTCCCTCGGTTGTGACACCTAGATGCTGATCTACACTTAAGACTCCCTCATATCTAGTATGGGCACAATTCATCTCTTCTTGAGTTGACATATAGTTAGGATGATGAGGGAAGATACACTATTGAAAAACAGTAATGTAAACTATATTAATGTCTCTCTTTATTTGGTTCAACAAAAAAATGAGAACATTCACGTATATAAATCTCTTAGGCCTACCAAACATGAACTCTAATTTAATCCCTTATAAGAGATAATAAATTATGCAATATATCAAAAAAGATGATATTAATTAATTAAATTTAAAATAAAATAATATTTTTATCAACTTATACCCCATTGTTTTAACTTGTGATTTGTTATTGGAATGGAAACATGATACCACGAATCCCAAGGTGCAGAAAAATTATTTCCTTACATCAAACTATCATACCCAATAAATAAATTCTAAAAACTATGAAAATGAAAAAACATAATTAAAATAAGGACTAGAATCATAAATTGATAATGTTAGGGCCCCCTCATAATATATAGTGTTATTGTAGCATTTTACAGGTCCGATGAATTGGGTTCATCATTGGGAATCCCAAAATCTGTAAGTTAATGAAATAGATCAGTGGGACCATCAATGGACACATGAAATTGATAATCT
This sequence comes from Viscum album, assembly GCA_963277665.1. NCBI lineage: Eukaryota > Viridiplantae > Streptophyta > Magnoliopsida > Santalales > Viscaceae > Viscum > Viscum album. The sequence continues at coordinate 1,249,819,329 of OY728157.1, read as the reverse complement.
TAAATAAAATTTTATAAATATATATAATAAATAAATAATCTAATAAATACTAAAATATAATAATTTTATTACATTTAAATAATTTTTAATTCATATATAAAATATAAATAATTATTAAATTACAAAATATAATAATTAACTATAAATAAATAATATAATATAATATTAATATATGTAAATACTTTTTAATATCGAAATTAAATATAAAAATTAATAAATATCAAACAGAATATTGTAATATTACCTGTAAGAAAATTTTAATACTAATATCATATTAAAAAACTAAAAAATAATAGCATTAGTGAGTGATAAAAATAGATCATCATGACTATCTCTACCATCTAAAACAAAAAATCATACATGTAAATAGTTTTTAATACAACTATAAAATATAAAAAAGTAATAAATAACTGATTATAATACATAATTCAACATATTTATCCCCGTATTCATTTGTTATAATTTATTTATCTTCCTCTTAATCATTAATAACATCAAAATTACTTTTAGTTATATAATATCTTATTAATTCATCATCATTATCAACATGATTGGCATTTAACTGCAGGGGGGTTCATCATCGGTATTTAAATATTGTTTAGTAAGATAATTATTAAAGGTTGTTTCATGAAAAAAATTAATATGTTTGAGTTCCATATAAAAATTTTCATATTCAAGAAACTGGTTTTCTCATTATTTTATTCATTATTACAACACTAGTAATTTAAATCTCTCGAAACATGACAATAATTTCCATAATAAACAAAAGGTTTAAAATTTTCCAACATAAATTGTTTATCGAAGGTATGAAGACTTTTATATTTAATTTAAATGACTCTATATGGTAGATGAACCGACTACCATTAAACATAATCAAACCAATGAAATTTCATAATTTTTACACAATTTAGTAACATAAAAAATCAATTTTATGAATAACCACATGGAAACCTCAAATATCTAATACATTGATATAATAATAATCAAATTTATTTATAAATTTCATAAAATTATTTCCAATTCATTAAATAGTGTGATATTTTATATTCTAATAATTCATGTTCAGGATACCTATAAATTATTGAAATATATAACCATATTATTATAATATATTTTGTCTTATAGAGTGTATCCAACATGGTGACACATGCATGTTGCGGGCTAGCGGTGACGCGGGAATGATGTAGCCAAGCAATGATGTATCCATGACGTAGGCCTAATGACCCATGCAAGAAGATGTTGTAATGAAGCAACATTGGGAATTCATGTTATGTTCATGGTCCAATTCACCTTATGAATATGATCTATTTAATGGGACTAAAATTACCCCTATTTAATGTAGTAATTGATTTAATAACAAAAAAAATGCTTTGGTCCCAGTCAAATATGGTAGGTGTCAAAAAATAATACACATTATCCAATTATGGTATCTCCCAAAACCATATATTGTATATTCGTTTATATTATTCCCAAAATAAATAGGAGGTATTAAAGAGTTGATATATTTTACATGAATACTTGAGAGCACTTTTGGAGGTTCGTGTCTTTTAATTATATCTTTTTTAATTTTATTTTTGATCTTTCTAAAAGGGTGATCGACATTATAAAATATCTTATGACTATAAAAATGACTAGTTGTTCTTTAATTGAAAATAACAATTATTGTTTCATATACATTCCATTGAAACATGAATTTAGGCCGTGTGCACATTGTCGAAATAACATAACATACAATAGAAAGTAACTGGTTTTTCACATCAATGAAACCTTCAGTGTATAATACTTATATGCAATTATATCATATGTTGTTACAATATTAATCATTAATGATATTAAATTATCAATTAGATTCATGAAATAATCATTTATATTCATAATTGGACTTCTTGGAATTAATTTCACCAAATATATACATGTGTTCTTCATCATTATCTATGGGGTTATTTGGAACAAATTTAAGAAGAAAAACCAACAACAATATTTATTGACGTAAGCACTAACTAGAAAAAACCCATTTGTTGAATGACACTATATTATTTTATGAGGTTCTGGAGAAATTTAATGATTCATCAGATCAGTTTTCACCCACGAATCACAATTACATGGATGATTAATTTTTTTTATGGGTTTCAAAAAAAAATTTCTAATTTTTAATGACTATGAATCTGATTAATATTAATTCTTTTTAATAGTTATTTACATTATATAAATGTTTTTACAAATTAATAAAAAAAATTATAATTTACTATTATTAAATAATAATTACTTATATGATATAATAATATATAAGTTATTAAAATAATAATAATTAATAATATTGTTTTATTAAAAATACATTTTATTAGTTATTTTATATTTTTAATAATTAATAGTATTTTTTATATATTATTACTTATAATTAATAAACATATATAATTATAAAACTATTTATTATCTAATACTAATTATTTTTTAATTATATATTAAATTTAAAATTTTTACTTAGAGATTATATCAAATCTCAAGCAAGAAAAAGATGAAATACAATAAGATTATAAATCAAATATCATTGATTGGTGATATGTTATACTAAAATAATTAATAAAATCAATGAAAATCAATGAAAATAAACATGTAGTTTAAATATTACCCATATATCATGTTTTTTTATAATTCAATCATTAAAAATAACATAAGTAAACATATAAATCTGTCATATGGTGTCACAACTTTTGAATGACATGACCATAAATCTATAATTATTAAAAATTCAAAATATTTCCCAGATGAAATATGGAATTATAATAATACGAGGCTCAAACAAATAATAATGTATAAAAGAAAAGTTGGAGTAGGTCAGGACAAGCCCTCACATTCTTGTGATCATGCGGTTTGAGGTCACAAAAGCCTACATGTTAAACTTTTGGATTTATCAAGGTTGTTACACTCCATAATGGATTCGTGTCGGCCCACGTGAAACCCAAATTATTTCATAATAAATATATATATATATTTTTAAATATTAGAAAATGATAATTGTAACACCCCATGATTTCATAGTGTGTTATTTCTTCAAAATAATTCAATAACTTGCACTACACGCAACACCGAGTTCAAGCGCATCATGACATACCAAACAAGTCGTTCAAAAGAGGTTATGAATAGTATTAACTAAAATTTAAACATTATATAATGCTTATAATTTTAGAATCCATATTATGAGTTTCTTAGACATAATGTAAGAACAAATTCATTTTCAGTATTTCACTTTTACCAACTTTTAACAGTGAACCCCTCTTAAATACAATATTTTATACTTTTTGACTAAATGGGGACATCAAAAATTTAAATTGAAACATTCCAAGCTTCCACGGTATGCTTTCCTTTGAATGATACAGTAGCTTGTGTTGTACGCAACTTCGAGTTCTAACACACACCACAACCAATCAAACTAGCCGTTATGAATAGTAATACCTACTTATTGAAATTATTTATATTTTATATTTCAAAATGGAGTTAATTTTTGGATTCGGAGTATCGAATTTATCCTAAGGTGAAATTTTGGTACTTTTCGGATAACTTCCATATTTTGATGAATAGTGAAAATTACTAAATTTTAATTAAAAACAACTTTTTAAATCAAAATGATTAATAGTGATAAATTATGAATTTGAGTGGTTTTAAAGTATAATTAGAATATATTTTTACCATTTTATCCAATGGTGTTCATTAGAATTAATTTCACTTTGAAATTGGACCTAAAAAATTTGTCAATCTTTTGATATATATTGTTTCTTAAAAACACGCTTTTTGTTGTGACAGCGGGAATTAATTATAAAATTAATTAATGCAACTTATATGTTTGGAATTTTTTAAAATAGACATCATTTTTGAATTCGGAATATCAATTATAGCTTAGGGTGAAATTTTGGCATTGTTCTGAAAAACTTCAATTTTTGATGAATAGTGAAACTACTAAGTGGTAGATAAAAAACTAAATTTTTCATAAAACTTAATTTTACCGCTTTTGTGTTTGGAATTTATAAAATCATAGAGACACGGTTAATATCAAGAAGTAAAACGTGGTTCAATGATATGAAAATAATTTCTGGTGAATAGTAACTTTTTACTTTTATTTACCACGGTTAAAAGTAAATAGGGTATTTAAGGGTAAAAATTATATTAATAGTACCCTAACACATGTTATAATTCTATTGGACAAGTGTATCTAGACCAAAAATAACCTTAGGAATAAAATGTTATCATTTAGGTCCACTTGGATTTGATTAGGACATTTATTATTATTTAATTCAAAGAAGAGTTAAAAAAGTTAAAATCAAAGTTTATTTACGAAAATATTTTTAATATAGGGTTATACATAAGATAAATTCGATTTTAAATATTCATTAGAAAGATAATAAGATTTAATACATAATTGAAGTTTATTTATAATTTTTTGACATTGAATAACTTAAGTTATTTATGACACAATGATGATGCATTAATTACCATAATAGTGAAAAATTAAAATAATTGATATTTTAAATACACAAATAAATATAATTTGAGACTTTTAATGAATTAAAATAATTTTCTAAGATAATATGGAATATTACGATGGTGTAAATTGACTTTTTTCGAAGTAATCATTCTGTTATGAGTTTCAAAAAAATCAACTATTGAATAGTGTCAAAATTGACATAAAAGAGTTTTTAAAACAAATATTATATTATTAATTGATATTAAATTCCTAAAAATCTATGGTTCGGCCAAGAGACTTATATCATGATAGGTGTATCATTGATGGACCCCTTGGGGGTCTATTGGATGTATATAGTAAGTTTATTAACTATATAATATAAAAATACAAAGTGACATGGTAAATGTCAATCTAATTAACTAAGAGTTAAAACTAAAAGATTAGGTTAATATAGGAACCCAAACCTGTCTAAATTCTATTGTATGAATTGTTTTCGACCTATTCCCACCTTGAACGTTTAATAATCCACTTTGGAGCCATTATTAACCGAATATGAATTTTTTATAAATTAATATTTCTAGCTTTTTCCAAAGGTACCCCTCACCCCTCTTATAAAGAGGCACTCCTCCTTCTCATTTCTTCACACCTTAAAAGCCTTTAGGTTCCGCCAAACTCTGCCCAAATACTCTCCCAACATCCCTCACTACATCCTAGAGGCCTCATTTTGATCATAAATCCATCCTATGGTGCCCTTTTGATCAAATCAAATGGAAGAACCCGAAGAAGAGGTAATGATTTCACCCCCCCCCCCCCTTTTCCAAGTTCCTTTCTTCTACCACTTCTTCTTCCTTTGTTGTTACCATTATAAAATTAAAACTCCAGTATCATATATATACTGTGATGTTATTATAAATATGGTACAACCATATTCAGTATTCTATCCACCCTTTGAATAACATGTCACCATACGTGTATATGTACGGCTTACCGTCTCCACGTCGTGGTGTAATTGTTAATCAATATATTATTATTTGGATGGGTATAATAATGATATGTAACTCATGTAAATAAATAATATAACATGTTAATGATTCTTTATATATGATATAACAACCATTTATATATTATTTTAATATCAAAAGAATGATATTTTCGCTCGTGCGTACGTACGGACTACCGTCTCCATGAACGCGATGAGATTCATTCTCCATCGTATCCATTCAAGTATAATTCTCATTTTATGATTAATAATAGTATCTAAAGACTTGATATCATTCTGGATATGAATAATATACAACCTATCCATTACAAACATGGCTTACGTAACAAAACATATAAAAGAAAACGAGTAAGTTAACACCCGAAACAACGATAATACTAAGATATTATTAACAAATCAATGTTAAAAGATCATATATGATATCATATTAATGTATATGATTCTTGTATAATTTAATAACAATTATTTCACCATTATACAAGAGGTTAAACTACCCCAACCAAGGAAAAGTACAAGTTAAGGATTATTTTTCAATCTCTTCATTATCTGAGGTTGTTTATACGTAATTATCTACTGGGATTTCTTTATCATACACATCCATGTTTCTTCGAAATGTATTTCAAAACATTTTTACTATTTATAAATAATATGAGTTAAATTCTTTTATAACCTTATGGGTTTATAAAGGAATATTTCCGTCGTTTTCCAAACAAGGTGCTTTTTAACCTTTTCGACAGAATTAAGGTAAGAATGTTTTTTTAACTTATACAGCGGGTGCGGCTATTTACCACCGTTATAAAATCGTCAAATCTTCCCTTAGAAGCTTATAAGAATATTTTAGAAGTAAATGTTTTATTTTATAATTATGTGACTTTTAAATGATTTAAAAATGAATATTTTAAGAATTTGTGAAAGGTACTCTTTATCATGATCATAATTTTAATTGTTTTAAAGATCTATCTTTCTAAATATTTTTAATTAATGTCCATGTTTTCAAAATGATTTTAAGGATTTATTTATATGGTCATGAATGTTTTGAAATGATATTTCTTTTCAAAAGTTTCAAAGTGGTATGGGACACTTTGATTCAAAAACCTCTTTTAAATTACTTCCTTTATAAATGTGTGACTTTTCAATGATTTCGAGAAAAGAGATATTTCTCTCAAATTGTTTTCATTTCCATCTATATCAAAATACTTTGATGGATTTTAAGCTTATTTGAAGTTGATTTATTATGATACAATCTTTTGTATTGTATTGAAGGTTTTGTGATATGTTTTACTTTGGATGTGTTATTTTTATACCATCCATAGTTTATGGAGAAAGTATTGACATTTTGTATGCTAGTTTTAATACGAATGTTTATGTTACGTTTAAACCTTTTCATATGGGAATACATTGGACTTAGTAAGTGATGGGTGGAGCCCGTTATAGCTCCTCGATGCATCGGTAGGTCTCATTAGATAAACTAGTGTCTTGGCACAAGGCCTTGGCAAAATCTTATTTGTAGTCTTGGCATGAGGCCTTGGCTATGTGGTTATGATAGTCTGGCATTATACATTCCATCATTATAAAAGTGGTTATTGATATTGCATGTGATTATTCGATTAGTAGAATATCCATGTGAATAAGTAAATGGCATTATTTCATTTTATTTTATCCATACTATGTTGAAGTTCAATTTTAAAAGGCTTTTTTTTAGTTATACATTGCCTGAAATTTTTATGCTTATTTATAAATGTTTCCGCTGTATTGCTTACCCTTACAGAGCGTTTGAGCTCACCCCTTTCAATGTTTTATTTTTCCCAGGATTCCAAGAAGTATATTGTGATTGATAAGAAGGGTTAATAAAAGGGAATAATGCCATTAATAAAGGATTATTTATGTTTTTTTGTATGTTATGAAGTGTAATGTAACATTCATGTATGTAATATATTTTCCAAGACTACTAAATGAATTGGTCTTTCGAGACTTGATTCCTTGTAATCATGCCAATTTATTTAAATAATGCACCGACTCTGGGTTACTAGGGTCGGGGCATTACAATAATTGTATAATATATTGACATATATAAATATATATGAAAGAATAATTTGGTGTTTCTCTATATAATATATAACAATTTAATTAAATATAAATTAAATTTTAATGGAATATATGTTTCACAATTTGATATTTTAAAAAAATGCACGGCACATTATTTTATAAAAACTTGAATTATATAATTGAATTTAATCATATTTAATAAATTAAATAAAAATATTAATTATTATTTTAAATTGATTTTATATCATAGAAAAAATAAATGGAAAAATGTCTATTTTAAATGAATAACATTACTTATTAATTTAATGGACAAAGAGTATTTTTTTTTAATGGCCATAAATTTTATTATATGTAGAATTTATGATAATTTGAATGTGAAATTTTTGATAAGAGTTTTATAAGAAATAAATATTATTAACTACAAATGATTTATGTTTTATTTAATGTTATGCTAAATGGATGTGCCAGTAACATTAAACTAATTTTTAGATGTTCATAATAGATATATATCGATTTAAATGAGTAATATTTTAATTAAAATTTAATTCACATGGGTAGGATGAGGAATATTATACATATATATATATATATGTATATGGTCTATTATATATGTAATACATATATATATATTTATAACCAATTAGAAACTAAATTAATTATTGGAGAAATGATAAAATGGTGGGAATCCACCTAATTGGAGTTAGTGGGATTTTAGTAGGCACATGCACATCGTTAATCAACCGGTTTGTCGGATGAAAAACATTTATCCAGCCATTGAAACCAAATTTTATACCAAATTAAGATTAAATATATATATTAATCTATAAATAAACATATAGGAATACCCAAATATGACAATATATTAAATTTTAAGGTTTAACATTGAGAAAACAACCCCAAATCATGTTGAATCGTCCATGAGGAGCGAAAATGCATCATCTTCAGTGATGGACACTCTAATTATGAAAAATGATGCTATAGTACCCTAAATATAAAATAAAATATAAAATAGGGTAAAATTTTTGATAAAGCATTTGACTAATATAGTTTTTATATATTAAGGGGATGTCACAAAAAAATAAAAAAGAAGACAATAAGAGTTCATTCTTTAGAATTTCATAACTATAGTTGCAAGATATCAGGTGTGATGGAGGATTTTTTCGTTGCTAGTTCTAATGGTGAATGATGTGATCCACTGCGTGAAGGGAAATAAAATCAAGGTAGTTGGTGAGGGGAATTTCTTTCTCATGGTTTTTAATATTAGTTTACTTTTTATGGTTTGATAGTGATGTAATATTCATCATTAAATATAAATGTTCAAAAAACATTTGCGAAAAAAATTTATTTTTCACCATAAATCAGAACATAGTGACTAATAGTAATGGATAATATACTCTGTCTCAATTATCCATTGAAAATAATGTTTCCGATAATGGAAAATAATGTACATCACAATAACAAAGGTATTCTTTTTTATTTGTGATGGATGTAGAACAGTCACAAATAATCAGTTGCAAAGGAATACATTTCCAATGGTTTCAATGAATTGTAGTGCTATGAGGGTAAAACATTCATTTTTATTAATTCATGTGATCATCATTGATCATAATTTTTTTTTTCATGAATAACCCTATAAGAATACAGAAACATTCTCATAGAAAATCATTTAGTATATATGTGTTTAAAGTCTTCAACGTTGCATCATTTTTTGACACGTTAAAAGGGACTCTGGCTTCCATACATGTAAAAAACCCAATAAATAAATTATTTTTACATCTATGTAAATAAACATGGATATATAATAGGTGTTTGTATTCAAAATATATGAACATTTCATATAAATGTGATAAATTCACGAAATAAATTTGACAACATGACATAATACAATGATGATTAACACAATTACATAATGAGAGGGAACAAAGTACTTACAATGATAATTTTTGTGTGATAATGGGACAGGAAATTTTTTTTATATAAATTAATCTAATTAAACACTTAAAAAACATACCACAATAGAGGTACTTGAATGGAAAAGTGGAAACAAATAAGTCTCATTTCATGAAAACATTCTTTTAAGAACATATGGATAAAAACATAATAAAAAAGGAAAACCATAGAAGGAATATTTAGGGGAGAAGTAAAATGAACAAAGATTCATGGATAATGGATATAGTGTAAGGAATACAGGTGATTATTTAGTATATATGGTTAAAAATTAATAATTCTATAAACATTTATAACTGTACATTTTGAGATTCTATGTTGTGGAGAATGATAAACCAATGGCTTAATCATGGGGTTTTATCATGGATTTTTGAATTTAATTTTTTTTTTGTAATATTTTAATCAATTATAACTAAAATAATTTTTTTTTATTATTACATTGGACATGGAAACATAACTTTTTCCCAAATATTTTTTTAAATCATAAAATCAATTTTACAATTTTTAACATCCATTATAAGTTTGGAAATAGATTTAAATTCATTATGAGACAAAATATTAATAAAATAATTTTTTTCATAGATTAAATATAATTATTTATTTAATTATTATTAAATAATTAAAAAGTCATAAAACATACTGATAAGAGAAAAAATATTCTATTAACTAAAAAATGTTTATGAGAAATAGTAAAATTTTACCTCAACCAAATTTTGAATTGGTGATTCCAAGTATTATTTTAAATTTATAAAAATAATTTCTTAAATATTAATGTTTTACCATTTAAAATAAGAATCATTATTTATGGAAAAATAATAATTTAAAACATTTTCATCATTGTAACACATATTAAAATTTACTAGGAAATTATAAAATAATATTTACATTAATAATAAAATAAATAAATTTTTTTATAATACTATATAATGAAAATAATTTTTTTACAGTACTAGAATTATAAAAGTGAATATTTATTTTTTAAAAATAATTATGTTTTATTTTTTAAAAATATGTTTAATAAATTCATTTTACATTGTTGTGTATTATAATAAATAAAATAATATTTAAAAAGTTATTATGAAAATAGTTGTTTCATTTATACAAGGGGAATTACACATTCTATACTAAGGTCTTAATATATAACCCTTTATTACACTCACATACCCCTTAAGCTGTAGTGTGAGATAGCGATAGTTTCATGGGGTAGCTCAGGTAACACTAATAAAGTGGTCATCTCAAAGTGTATTGATCTTATCTCGTTGTTGATTCCGATTGAGAATTAATTATTTACAATTCTCTTTGAATTGTTCATGGTCGGGACTGAGTGACACTAACACCTTCCAAGTCTATGAAAAATGTGCTTCAAAATGAATAATTCTACTAGTTCAGAACAATATTTATCCTTTCTAAATCTACAATAAATTTTCATTTTCTTTTATAAACACTAATTATAGTGATTATAGTATTACAAATGGTTAAAGTCTTAATGGTTTGTATTGATAAAAATTCATATTGATTAATGGTCTTGTTTACAGATAATGATATTTCTAATTTTAGAATATATATTTTATCAAAATTAAATATTTACTACATCGTTCCTAAATATTTTTAATATTCCTTCAATAATATCTAATATATTCTGAACATTTATTTTTCATTTGGCTATTTTCATGGATGGTGTGATCTTCTTATAAGACATTTATCCTAGGTTGTTCACCATTGTTTGGTCACTATTTTTTGGATTTTTATTTTTTTACTACATAGTCATAGATATAATAATCAGTATTATTATACAAAATCTATATATATATATATATATATTTAAATATAATTTATATAAACATTCCATTGTGATATATAATAAAATATTCATTATGAGAAATGTTCTCAATTTTTAATCAAAGAAATAAAATTCATGCTGTTATATATGGTGTGTCTATGTGAATCCAAAATGTGTAATTAATTGGGGATGAAACCTGGTGATTTTTTCATGGATTCATTTTTTGACCAAAGTAGTAAGTAAAAATACGGTGGACAATTTTATGTTTCAGTTTGGAAAAATTAGTAAGGGGATACTATTTTTCAATGATTATGTGATCATTGTGTTCATATATAAAAATATTATTTTATATCACTATCAATTCAACAATAATGGGTTTTTATTGGTATGTTCATTTGTATTGTTTTAGTGTTTAAATGTATAAGTACATTTGGATGTGGTTGTAAACAATATAGTTTTGGGTATGAGAGATTTGGGGAATGAGGAATCAGACTATGTGGGAGGTTTCCCACAGTTATTTCATGATATGTATAAAACTAATTAAAAATAGAGAACATTCAATCATAATTATGTGGTATATACAAATATTTTGTGGTAGATTTATAAAGACATAGTAAATGGGTGTAATCTAGGAATTTTGGTCGTATTTCATCACCCTTCACTATTGGAAACATCCCTTGGATGCAGTTTTCTTTTCACCAAATCATTTATTTCCCATCTTCTTCAAACACATTATTTTTTACCTCCCATGTAATTTCATCCATTTGAAGTTTCATAATTTCACCCCTAATTTAATATAGTTTCAGTGAGGTTTTCAATGAATTATACTTTATATCTTGAATGATCCGAAGGATATCTTTTTTTATTTTATTTTTGATAATACCCCTTTTAATGGGTTAAGGGGAAACCTTACATGACCTATAGGCCCAAGGCACAAGGCCCAACGTGAACCAAAGGCTGAGAAGCTTACATGCCCATAACATGACACGTAGGGAATACCCACAAGTATTGCACCTCCCCAGCTTTTGCATCGTTGATTTCCTAACTCCACACCTTGTGTTGCTGATCTGCAAGCATTAACCCATGAAAAGCTACAAGGTGCCCGATCATGACGGAATTTGCCATTATAAGGACTTGGCATTAAATATTACATAATATTGAATTTAGTTAATCATTCACATTGAGGATTTTTTTCAGGATTAGAGCTTTAGAGAATTAGGTAATAACATAAACAAATCAACTTGAATATTACATGTAGACACTTATAATCAGAATCCATTTTTTCCCATAAAATAAAAACTCTTGGAAGAATGATTAATGTCTAGTTCTATGTTTTAGACAGCATGATTTTTCCATGATCCCATCCTTGACCCTATTCCACTTTATTTCATGTAAAAAACATTTCAGAAACTATGGATGAGCATAAGAAGCTTAGTAACGGATACACAAAAAAGGATAACTGTTAGTTTTTTAAAACAACAACTAAACGATGATTACATTATCATAAGTAATACATTCCACCATTATGAAGTAACAAATACTCTTCACAAAATAGAAGATAATTTCTTACCCTTTTGTAAAAAAAGATTACCATAAAACCCATATAAAGAACACATAACAAATAAAGGTAACTTGGGACATAAACATATGTAAATAGAATAACCATACAGTCGACTTCCACACATATCACTAAATGGAATATCCATACAGCTGACTTCTATAACCAATTCATTGGAGGTTATAATGTAACCACTTGTGCTAGTTTATCATAGCACCACCCATCATTTTATTTGTCACATAACGACCCATCAAATTTTCATGTACCAAGATAAAATCATAACACATAAAAGATTGTAAATTTAAACATTTCACTTTTAACATTTCCACATTTAAATTATAATATATCATTTCAAGATATTGACATAAACAATGCTTATTCAATCCATTTTTAAAACCATTTAAAACATTTAATAAAGTGATTTTTTAATCAATGTGTCCCACACAACATTGGATATTTTAAAGCAATTAATGTTCTAAAACATTAATGTCTATATAAATAAATAATAAAAAACAATTTTTAAACATGGACATTAACGAGAAATATTTAGAAGAAAAAATCATTAAATCATTTAAAACGATTTTTTATTTAAAGATCCATGAAACACTCAAGAAACACTTGACGAAACATAATTGAAGAATATAAAAAAAACAAATCTTATAATATTATGAAAATAAGGATAATCCTGATATAGTATTCCATATGGCAGTATATACACCATATAAATGTGAATTGGCAGATAACTACAATATAGTATCAAGGGAATGTAAATTGAGATGAAATCCCTTATAATGATTGTATCATAGATTAAGGTTACATAAATTACATAATTGTGTGTGACAAATAATAATACAGTAAATATAAGTGGATATTAACTATGAAATAATTAGAGGTCATTCAAACATATTTATAGAACAATATAATCAAGAAGAATAAGTTTAACCCAAAGAATTGAAATAGGGTTAAGAAGTTCCTTTAAAGAAATTCAACATCCTAACAGTTTCACTTTAAAATTTAGAAAAATAATTTGATGAGACAGAAAAGGTTATATCATCAATTGGAAAAAGAATTTACATCATTAATGATATATAAGAATGTATCCAAACATTAGAATATTTAAAATAAAAGACAAAAAAACAAGAGGTCTTTAAAAAGAGGAGGGTTAAAGATTCACTTAAGGATTTGGTAACTTACGAATCATTCACCATATGAATGAAGGATCATAAAATGAAGACTTAATTACCCATAAATTAATTTATATTACACAATTAATATAATCATGGTGTGTACATTCACCACAGAAATGGAAATAGTGTCAATATAGCATGAATCTCACGAGAATAAGATGTTAGATGAAAACACCTTACAACATTATAATCAAATGAGTTGTATGAAAAAATGTTTACATACACAAATTGAATCACATAATAACATAAATATAAAGAGAATAATGATAATATATATCCAATGGAAGTACTAAACACAACACATTCAATAAATAAGTGTCGAACAATGGAAATCTCACATTATTAAAAGTGAGATATGAAACCCCTTACCTCATGTCTGACATGACTTGTTTGTTCCTAGTTATTCATGAATAATAATAAAAAGTTATTTTTTCTTTGATTAAGAACCTTTTTCATGTTTATTATTATATTTATTTCACTTATTACCATGTTAGAATCATTATGTAATGATTAATGTTAATAATGGTTGTTTTCTCAATATATTATATTTGAGTTAAAATTGGATTTCTTATAATTACATATTGTTCATTTGGTAAAAATTTCATTATATTAAGAATGATATTAATTATTTATATATCATATATATAATATATATCAATTATATACATGAATTTATAATTGTACATAACATTTCAATATATGAAATGAAATGCAATGTTCATGGAGACGGCAAGTCGTACGTATGCATTAACGCTACTTCCATTTCTATTTTGTATTGTAATGGAATGGAAACATAATGATAAATACGTATATTATAATTCTAGTATAATAAAATATATAATTTCATTAACTCTACCCTTTATACGTTCCACATAAGGCATAAATGAGTCATATCACTCTGAGGGGGCGATATTCCGCACTTTCTCAATTGAGATTATCATATTTACCCACTATGAAAACCATAAAGGCATTCTATAAATGAAAAATACATAAGAATAAAAGAAATATAAATATAATATATAACATATATAAAAACAGTTCTATCATAATGGACACCATGAGAGGTGATTGAAGATATTTGAACAATCATAGATTCGTGAGGCAGTAGTTAGCCGTCCACAGAAACAATATGTTCATTACCCATTAGACAGATGTGTGTGTAAGTGTAGTTATAATCCATCTCATAAAAACATCTTAATAAATTAAGGATACCTTATTATTAAAATATAAAGGAATAAAAAGAGTTTAGGGGTCTGGAGAAGTAAAATAATTCAAAATAAAAAAAAGTTAAGAGAAACTGTTACCTTTAATTTGGGTAACTCCCTTTGGTTTGAACCAAAAGGACTTGTTGATGTCCCGTGTGCCTAAAGTAAGGTTTCTAGGTGGAATATAGAGATCTTGAGTGATTATTTTGGTAGGGTTTGGAATATACATGGGGCTTGATAGGTGTGGGGAATGGGTTAGAGGTGAAGGGTTTTTATGAAAAGGATGAGGGGTTCTTTAGGAATGTGTGAAATTATTATTTTATTTTATAATTATTTTTGGTTTTTACAGATCCAGAACTGATTAACGAATAATATAAGATCACTCATGGTCGAAATAAATTGATCCAATAAAAATTATACAGGTTTTTGTTGTTATTTTAATATTTATAATCTTATTTATTTAAATTATCTGTTAATGAGGTTAACACTACATCATTATGGTGTCATAAATAATTTAATATATATGATGTCTAAAAATTATAAAAAATAACATAATGTAGAAAATATTTTTTTAATTCCAATTTATATTTATAGTCGAAATGATAAATTATATAACCCTATGTAAAAATTACGTTACTAAAAGATATTTGTTTGTGTCATTTATTTCTTAACTTTAAAAGAATAAATCTAAATTGACATTATCAATCTCATGTTACTCCATGGGTTCTCAAAATCAACACATGGATTCCCATGTTCGGCCATGACTCATACAATAAGGTTAAGACAAGTGTGAAGGTAATTTTTTATTATTATTATATTATTTTTACCTTGAATTACCATATTTACTTTTAACCGTGGTAAATAAAAGTCAAAAGTTACTATTCAGGAAATAAATATGTTCATCATATTAAACCACATTTTACTTGAAAATAACAACCATGTATTTTGGAATTTCATATTTCAATACACATAAGTGGTAATGTTTAATTTAAGTGAATAAGTCTTATTTTTTACTACTACACTATGTTTTCACTATACATCAAAAATTAATGTCTTTCAAAAAAATACCAAAACATCATCCTAAGATATATTTGATATTCTGAATTAAATAATTATTTCTTTTTTACAAAATTCTAAACATATATATTCATTTAATTAAATTAAAATTAATTCTAGTTGTCAAAAAATACCATATTTTTAAGAAACAATATCTATTAAAATATTGACACTAGTTTATGTCCAATTTCAATGTGAAATTAATTCTAATGACCACCATTTGATTAAATGGTAAAAATATAATATAATTACACATTAAAACCAATATATAAAATAATATATCCCTATAAAAAATTATATTAAAAATTATATATGAATTAAAATACAATATTTCTTAGTATTCATAAAAAAAATTATTTTATACGAAAAATACAAAAATTTTACCCAAAGTGAATTTTGAAGTCCCGACTCTAAAGAAAAATATTATTTTGCAAAATAAAACTTATAAAAGTTACTAAAACCAGATTTAAAGAGGGTTCTCAATAAAATGGTTGTAAATCATACTTTTAAAGTTAATTATGCATAAAATTAGATTAATTCACATTTTAAGCCTCTGTCATTTATTGGATAAATGTAAAAACATTTAAAAAAATGTATAATAAAATTGTAGTTAGTTATTTTCATTCCCTCCAATACAACGCCAATGTATTAACTAGAATTTAAAAAAAATAAAATAATATAATTATTGCACAAAGTAAGGTTTCAAAGAAACGTGCTATTGTGTATCAGTTACATCATCGAACATAAAAACCCCTTTATGGTAAACGTAATATTTAATTTAAAAATATTAATTAATATGAAATGTCATATTTATTTATTTACATTTGATTGTACACCCTTCCCCCTTTTTGAAATTGCATCCTCGCAATTTTATTCAATTTTCAAATAAATTGGTGTATTTATCCATCATACAATTTTCTTATTCCCACATTTCCTCTTTAACCATATGGGTTTTCTACAAAACTTTTACCTAGTGAATTGCCTTATTCTACAATACATGCGCTCTTCAGTCAAGAATCTTGACTGGTTGTTCTCAAAAGATAGATTCTCTTCCAACTGAACTACATTGGGGTACAAAACATGAGATGGATCTGGCATATTCTTTCTCAACATTGAAACATGAAAAACATTGTGTACCTGGGAAAAATGTGGAGGTAAATACAGACTATATGCAACAGATTTAACTATATCTAGGATTTAATAAGGTTCAATAAACCTTAGACTCAACTTTCCATTCTTACCAAAACGTATCACACTTTTCCATGGGGAAAAATTGAAAATGACATTATCCCCTACCTCAAAAGAAAGATCTATCCTATTGATATCTATATAACATTACTGTATACTTTAATCTATTCTCATGTGCTTCTGAATCAACTGAACTTTTTCTACCATCTCTTCTACCAATTCTAGTTTTATCAGCTTCCTTTCACCTACTTTCATCCCAAAAATCTGGAGTTCACTGTTGCTTCCCATGTAATGAATCAAAAGGATCCATCTGTATACTGTAATTAGAGCTGTTATTATATGAAAATTAAACCAAATAAAGATGTTGATCCAAAATTCCTTGGTAATCCATCTAGAAATCATGTAACATATCCTCCAAATTCTGGATTGTTCGTTCTGGCTACCCATCTGATTGTGTGTGAGAAGATGTAGTAAAATATAATATAGTACCCAATGACTTCTGAAGGCCTTTCCAAAAGATTGAAGTAATCGTGGGATAATAATCAGATACAATGTAAGGGGGAAACCATGTAATGAAACTATACCTTTAACATACGACTGAGAAAGTTGATCTAGAGACAATTTATCTCAAATAGGAAGGAAATGAGCATATTTAATCAATATATCAACAATAATCAAGATTAAATTATTAACATCAGTTGTCTTCGGTAATCCCACAACAAATTCCAAGGATATATTTTTCCTATTTCAACTCTGGCATTGGAAAAGACTGAAGCATCCCTTTAGTTCACTTCTACTCTAATTTATCCTTCTGACAATATTCACATAAGACCATTCACCATTATTCTTTTCAATTCCTCATAACAATATTCACATTATTTTTTCCAAATGATCATAACATCTATTCGAGTTTGCTTTGTCAATGGACTAGATAATTTTGCAAAAGTTTCAAAAAATCTCCTGTAATATCCTGTCAGTCAATGAAAAATACGGATATCAGTTATATTTGTAGGTCTTGGCTATTCTTCAACAACTTTTGTTTTATCAGGATCAATAGTTATTCAATTTTTTAAAACAATGTGACCACATAATGAAATTTGTTGTAACAAAAACTCAAACTTACTAAATTTCCCATACAGTTTCATTTCATTTAATGATTTCAAGACAACCTTTAAAGGACTTTCATTCTCAACATTACATTTGAAATAAACCAAAATATCATCAATAAACACAACCAGCATTTATCACCTGATTCAACTGATCCATCACTAGAACAGACTATTCAATTATGATTATGACAATCTCAGGATACTGATTTGGGAGGTCATTTCTATCTATATGCCTTCTTAGAATAGCTTCCCTGATTCCTCTAAGAAAAACGTTTCTGAACACATAAATATTTTAATTGAAGCAACATGGAAATCTGTAAATTTTATATAACATAAATCTTCCCATAAATAAATTTAAGGAAAATAATTTAATAAAATCCTTGTAAAGTTATCTAAACCGTCCTTTGATAACATCTATATGGACTCGGCCTTATAAATTAAGTAATCATTAATTAATTTAATAATTCACATTTGGAATCTTTTCAGGTTTTGAGATTTATAGAATTAGGTCATAACATAAACATAACAACTTGAATATTACATGTAGACACTTCTGCTCAGTATCCATTTTCCTCATAAAATAAAAACTCCTGGGAAAAAGATTCATGTCTCGTTCCATGTTCTAGACAACATGACTTTTCCTTGATCCCATCCATGACCCAATTCTACTTTCTGTCCTATGGAAAACATTTCAAAAACATGGGATGTCCATAAAAAGATCAGTAAGGAATACAAAAAGTTTGAAAACTGTTAGTTTTTCAAAATAATAAGTATACCATGAATACATTATCATAATAAATACTTTTCACATTTGTTAAGTGGTAATTACTCTTCACTAAATAAAAGATCATTTCTTACCCTTTTGTAACCATAAGATTACCATAAAACCCATATAAAGAAAAAATATCATATAATGGTAACTTGGGACATAAAATAATTAAATGGAATAACTATATGGTCAACATACACATATACCACAAAATTGAATATCCATACAATAAACTTCTATACTCAATGAATTAGAGGTTATAATGAAACCACCTATACTGGTTTATCATGACACCACCTGTCATTTCCTTTATCACTTAACCACTCATCAAATATCCAAGTAAAATTATAAAATCATAACACATAAAATATTGTAAATATAATAATTTCACTAATAGCATTCCCACATTGTAATTACAATATATCATTTCAATATATTAATATAATCAATGGTTAATAAACCATTTTCGAAACCATTGAAAACATTTTATAAATAGATTTGTAAATCAAAGTGTAACATACCACATTTAAGCTTTTAAAAGAAATAATGTTTTAATACTTTAATGTCTATAAAAATAAATACTAAAAAAAAATTTCAAAACATGGACAAAATGAAAACTATTTAGAAGAATAATTCTTTAATGCTTTTAAAATGACGTTTTAGTTAAATAGTCTCGTAACACTTACGAAACACCTGACTAAACATAATTGAAGAATAGAATAAAAAAACAAACAATATCATGATTATAAAGATATTCAGGATATAATATTACAAAGTGATGTATATACACCATATAAAAGTGAATTAGTGCATAACAATAATGAAGTCTCAATGGAATGTAAATTGAGACGAAATCACTTATAAATATGGTATCCTTATATGAAAGACAAATCATTACATAATTATGTGTGAAAAATAAGAATACAGTCAATATAAGTGGATATTAAGTTTCAATCAATCAGAGTTCAGTCACACATCTTTATAACATGGAATAATCAAGAATTTTAAGTATAAACCAATGAATTGAAATTGGGTTAAGAAGTTCCCTTATAGAAATTCGACAGCCTAACAGCGTAACATTAAAATTCAGAGAAATAATTTGATGAGAGGTAAAAAGGTATCTCATAACATGGAAATAAAATTAACATTATTAAGGATATATATAAATGTAACCCAAAATTAAAATATTTAAATTAAAATACATAACAATTATAAGTCTTTAAAAATACGAGGGTGAATGGTTCCCTTAACGATTTGGTAACTAATGAATAATTCAACATATTAAATAAGGATCATAAAATTAAGATTTAATTACCCATAAATTAATTAATATTACACAAATAATACAATCATAAGTTTTACATGCACCAAATAAAAATAAATAGTGGAAATATAACACGAATCTCATGGGAATAAGAAGTGAGATGAAAACCCCTTACCACATTGTAATCAAACGAGTCTTATAAAAAATAGTTAATAAACACAAATTGAATAACAGAATACGATGAATATAAATAAAATAATGATAATATATATCAAATGGAAGGAAACAATACCCCACATTAAAAAAATAAGTGGTGAAAATTGAAATCTCATTGAATTAAAAGTGAGATAAGAAACCCCAAACCTCATGTCTGACATGACTTTTTTGATCCTTGTTCTTCCTGAATAATAATATTAAGTTAATTTATACTTTATTAAGAAACATTTTCAACATTATTATTCTTTTAATTTCACGTATTACCATGTTATAAACATTATGTAATCATTTATGTTAATAATTGTTGTTTTGTTGATATTTGATATTTGAGTCAAAATGGACTTCTTATAATTACAAGTTGTTCATGTGGTCAAAATTTCAGTATATCCAGAATGATATTCATTATTTGGATATCATATATATCATATATATATATAGTATATACATGTATTTATAATAGTACATTACATTTGGAGATAATAAATGAAATGCACCGTTCATGGAGATGGTATGTCGTACGTACGCTTGAATGCTACTTCCATTTATACATCATATTGTAATGGAATGAAAAAAATAATGCATAAGTATGTTATAATTCCATTATAATATCATATATAATTTCATTAGCTCTACCCTTTATATGTTCCACATACGACATGAATGAATCATATTACTTTGAGGGGGCGGTAGTCCGCACTTCCTCAAATGATATTATCATATTTACACACTATGGAAACCATAAAGGTATTCTATAAATGAATAATACATAAGCATCGAAAAAATATAAATATAATTTATATCATATATTAATATAGTTCCATCATAATTTCCACCATGAGATGCGGTTGGAGATATTTGAACAATCATCATTTCCTGAGGCAGTAGTTTGCCGTCCACAGAAATTGTATGTTTTGTACCGATTAGACGGATGTGTGTGTGTAAGTGTAGTTTTAAAGCTTCTCATAACTACAAACTTGTAAATTTAGGGTACTGGTGTTGTTATAAAATAATGTAATATATATTTTTAGGGGGTTTTAGAAGTAAAATAAGACAATTTAAAACAAAGAATTTAAGAGAAACCATCACCTTTAATTCGTGTATCTCTCTTTGGTTTGAACCAGAATGTCTTCATGAAATGCCTTTTAATTAGGGTAAGTCATCTAAGTTGAAGAGGGAGATCCTAAAACTTATTTTGGAATGTGTTTAATGAGCGAAGGAGCTTGAGATGTGTGAGGAATGGGTTAGAGATGAAGGATTTTTATGAGGAGGAGGGTTTGTTTAGGAATGTGTGAAAATATTAATTTATTATTTAATGAATTTTGGTTTCTAGTGGTCCAAAACTCATTAAGGTAAATGATATGATGACTCATGGTTGAAATAAATTCATCAAATATTAATTGTACAGGTTTTAGATATTTTTTTAATATTTATAATCTTATTTATTCCAATGATTTATTAATGAGATAAACAATGCATCATTATTGTGTCATAAATAATTTAATTTATTTGATGTATAAAAATTCAGAATAAATACGATGATGTAGGAAATATTCTTAGTTTCCAATTAATATATATAGTCTAAAATATATCTTATATAATACTATTTAAAGATTACTTTACTAATATATATTTGTTTGTATCATTTTGTCTTTTCTTTTAATTAATTAATCTAAAGTGTCAATATCACTCCAAAGTGGGTCCATGGTGTCCACAAATTGACCGAAGGATGCCCATGGTCGGCCATGACTCATCCAATATGGTTAGGACAAGTGATAAAGAAATTTTTTATTATTATAATATTTTTTTACCTTGATTTACCCTATTTATCTTTAACCGCGGTAAATAAAAGTCAAAAGTTACTATTAAACAAAAGATATTTTCATATTATTGAACCAAATATTACTTACTAATAACAACCTTGTATGTCAGTTTTTTTAAATTCAATTCATAGAAGTGTTAATATTTCATTTAAGCGAAAACGTCCGCTTTTTAACTACTAATCAGTGTTTTCACTATTCATCAAAAAATGAAGTTTTTTGAAAAAATACCAAAAATTCAGTCTAAGCTAAATTAGATATTGATAATTCAGAAATGAATTCTATTTTACAAAATAAAAAATATAGAACTTGCATTAATTAATTTAAAATTAAATCCCATTGTCAAAACAAATAGCGTGTTTTTAATAAACAATATCTTTCAAAAGATTGACACTTATTAATGTCCAATTTCTAAATGAAATAAATTTCAATGATCACCATTATATTAAATGGTAAAATATAATATAATTAAACTTTATAAACAATTAAAAATATAATCTAAACATATAAATAAATTTGATTAAAAATCATATTTGAATTAAAATACAGTATTTTTATCTATTCATCAAAAATGAATTTTATCGGAAAAATACCAACATTTTACCGAAATAAAATATTGATGTCCCAATTCTAAATAATAATTTTATTTGGTCAAATAGAACATATAAAAGTGACCAAAAATTTATTTAAAATGGGTTCTCCATCAAAATCTAGTAACTAAACATTTTAATGTAAATTATGCTTAAAATTAGATTCATTCACATTTTAAGAATATATCTTTTATTATATAAATGTAAAAACATTTAAAAAACATTTATAAAAATATTTTAGTATGTTAGTCTCATTCCTGACAATAAAATGGCTAGGCCTTAACTACAATTCAAAAAAATAACATTATATTATTATTGTGGAATGTAAGATATCAACGAAACCAGTTGTTGCCTATCTGGTACGCCAACGAACATAGAAACCCCTTTAAGGTAAAATTAATATATAATAAAAAAATATTAATAAATATGAAATTTTCAAATTTATTTATTTACCTGGGTTGTTACGGCCATACCCTCTCATTCTTCATATCTGGTTAGCTCTACTTCTAGTGATTTCTTCTATTTTTCTCTAATCCTCTTCAGGAGCCTACTCTATCTAAATTGGGATACTCCATAGTCTATATGGCCTGAAGGGCAAAGGCCCAAATGCCTTTGATTAACAGAATGCCCTGAGACCCATAGGCCAAAACCGGTGTCCCGAAGGCCGAAAACGGGTGAATAGTTATGGTTTCTACATTACCAAAAAATACATTCTAAAGTACTGTTACAGTACACAAAAATTCTCCTACACCTAGTTTTGAACATGGGGATCTTGGATGCCAAGCCGGAGCCCTAACCACTCGGGTATAGGCATGTTTTCTCCTATATAAACATTAAATTAAATATATTAAAATGTCTTGATAAATATAATGAAAATTGTTAAAGTGATTTTTTTGGAACATTACCTTTCTATTTCTCCCAATCAATACATTAGTAAATGTCAAGGGCTATCCATTTCATTATTTCGTTACATGTTATAGAGGATATAATATGAATATTTTCACTCCTAAATGGTAAAAAGAAATTCTATTACTAAATATTATTAAATGTATTCTTCTATATCCAATGATTAGAAAATCATCAAAGATCAAAAAATTTCCCAAATTTCATAATCACATCTTCAATGATTAAAAAAATGTATTGACTGAATGATTAGAGATTTCTAAAAATACCCATTTCGTTCGGAGTTCCATCAATCATGGATCCTAAAATTTTTATAATGGAATTATGTAAATTTTTGCACCCAAATAAAAAAAATTACCAATATTAACTATACTAATTAGATAATGAATCTTCAAATATTTTTGACCAGATATAATAGAAGGATTTTCCGTAATATGAACAGATAATTCATCATTATGTTATGCCGCTCCCAAGCCGTTCATCTTATTATAATTAAAATATCCATTTAATGATGATAGAATATCTATAAATGCAATAAGTTGTATAATTAAATGGGATATTAAAATGAATCATTTTAATGATTTCACGGATCATCATGTATTTAGCCAGAAATATCACATGGTAGATTATATAAAATATATAAGGGTGGGGTTATATAAAATATACATTGTTCATTTATCGTGTTTTTCATTATTATTTTCCACGCCTGAGACTTCTAATTTTTGAGTTTCATTATCCTCCTCTATTTTCTAATAATATTGTTAATTTTTTTCATGTTTTAAACCTCTTTATTAACATAGTTTTGTTTTATTTACTCAAGAACTCGCTTTTTGTAATGTTTTACATCTTGTAAGAACTCCAAGGGAATTTTATCCTTGTTAACCAGTGGTATACTGTGAAATTTATATAGTAATCCTCAAGAATGAATTTTATATATGGGGATCATATTTTTTTATAGATTATTTTTTGATTCATAATAAAAAAAATTCTTGGGTTTTCTTCCATTGATCTTATTTTTTTATATAATAAGTGAGTATATGGTTATGATATAGTATTTATATTGAATTTGGGATTAAAATTATTATGGAGGATGATAATATTATGTCCTCAGTGGTTGAAATCCTTTCTAAAAGGTTCTTATACCATATGTTTGAGGGGTATATTTTAGTACCTTGGTTCATATTGAAACATTATAATTATTTTTTATTCTAGATTGTATTTGGGTTTGGATTAGGACCAGCCTTCCATATTAATTCAAAAATAGTTTGAAATGTCTATTATAGTTTACAAATAATTAATTTAAATTATTGTTATGCTTAAAACGAGATCAAAATTCAAATTCAGATAAAATCCCTCTACACATATCCCATTACTGTAAAATAATAATGGAATTATGATGTTTAGGTGTTATCAACAAGAAATTTCAATTTTTTCATTGAAGCTTAATTTTGGGTATTCTAACAATTAGTTTCCTCTACTTGATGCATCACCTAACTGGATGGTCCTCTATCACTATGTAATGAATATAATTATTAAATGTTTACTCTACATGATTTATCATAATACATAATTTTTTTATAGTCAATCCCTAGTCCATATAAGTTTCAATGACATCTCAATATGTCTAATATAAATCAAATCTATAATGTTTTCATTTGGATCCAACAATTATATGGTTAGAAAAATTGAAAAAATCCTCTTAAATTTAATCTCAAACATATAATATGAATCCTCTACATTTATAAACATCATTTCTAATCCCATTCCTTAATATCAAAATTTTTTATATTGGGAATTATTTTCCCAAAAATTCATATCGAATATCTCACATGTGGTGATGGAAATGTATTTTCTTCACACTATTCTTAGGGGAAAATAAGGATTACAAGAATTCTAATGGATCCCAAAGGATATATTTTTGTTTTAATGTATCTCATATAACTAAAATAATAATCATTTGGTAATGAGGATTATCATGTTGAATCCCTCCAAAGTTTACCATATTTTGAATAATTTCGAATACAGACAACTGGATTTCAAATTTTCTCAGTATAATAAGAGATCGAGCAATTCTTATAAAACCCCATTGATGGATAGTAAACCATGATCCATTATGATTATTGATAGCAGTAATTGTTTTATTCATTCTTAATGGTCATTATGGGATAAATTCAAAGGATAATAATTTAGAACATTGGGGTGATTATGTTGATCCATGGTTTCCCTTCATCATCTTAGAAGGTATATCATGATGTAATTATTAAAATATAGATATTAACTTTTTCAATTCTCCTTGATCGATTTATTGGTGTCCATCTTAAACACCTATGATTATATAAAGGATAAATAATATACTCATGAACCTAAAAATAATTATAATGAATATTAAAATAGTTATTAAAATCCTTGGTTAGTTATGTAGTATTCTTATCATAATTTCCTTGTATTCCCTAATAGATGTTCCAAAAAGCAGCATGACAAATTGAATCATTACCTGAAAGGGTTGTAAATGTTTGAGATAACATTAAATATTTCAAAACATAGACCACAAAATCATTAAATAAATGAACTAAAAGATCGATCCTATGATAACAATGAAATGGACATTAAACAAATATATTACCAATTTAAATTCTCTATATACAACATTAATAAGATTAAAATTAACTATAAAAACAAAATTCTACAGTGATTAAAATAATTTACAATCAAACAAGAATGAAATAAACACTCTCCTTGAATATTATTTTCCACTTTATATATGTTTTCATTTATATGGAGGGAAAACCATAATACGTGTGACACTGCCACTATAGACACATGTACCACACACAATGATAAAGAAATCCAAAATATAAAACAAAAATAACATCATGGATCTGATCTGAACATCACTATATCATATATCCCGTAGTAAATAAGAATATGGTAACATAAATGAAAGAGTTTCATTAAATTTTTTTTAAAAATATTATGGGATAGGGTTTTATATAATTAAATAATGTTTTGGAGTATCTTGAATGGGGTTCAAACATCCCCCTCTACTGCCACCGAAGTGGGAACTCCATTAATTATTCTTTAATAAAAATTCCATGGGGCCACAAATCAGGTCCCCAACTCCAACAGAAAATATATATCAGTAATGTTCTCACCCAACATTATAAATTGTTCTATAATACAATTATCTTTGAATCGTTGTTGAATTTCTTTCTCAACATATATTTCCATCTTTTATGAAGGTAACTTTTATATGATTTTTTTTTAATTTTTTATTAATTATACTTGAATATTTTATTTATTTAAAATATATGGATGTATGGATGTATGTATGGATGGATATATGAATTATTTTCCATTGTATGATTTAATTTCTGAATGATTTATTGTTTTTGGTATGATTAAATTTATATTGATGAATTTGTAAAATTATGTATGGTGTTTATATAATTTAATTTTTTGTATTGAATTAAATTTTTTTTAGGTAAATAATATTTATTTAAAAGTATATATTTTTAATTTAAATGGAGATTAATAAGTTTTGAATATATTTATATGTATATAATATATATTATAAATGTAACATAAATTTTAATTATAATATTCAATATACATACTTAATTAGCTAAATATTTTATATAAATTATGGAATTAAAAAATACAAGTTATTTTATGTATCATATTTGGATTTATTTATATATATAATTTTTTTTGTTAATGGTATATTTGATTTACTATAAATAATAATTGGAAATGATAATATCAAATTATATAAAGTATATGAAATTATTATTCCAGGTAATAATGTATAAAATATAATTACATAAATTTTTGGAAGTATAACTACTCGAAAAATTTCATTTCTAGATATGTAATTCTATAAATTTAAAAATAATATAATTTTATAATTTTTCAATAGTTATTATGTATGTGTGAATTATATTAGATTTATTAATTTAATTTAATAAGATTATTGTTAATAATATTTTTAGTAATTATATATAAATTAGTAATAATTAAATATTAAAAACTAATATTTTAAATTGTACATATAATCATATTTTTAATTATCATCAAATAAAGATAAATATAATTAAATTTGTATATATTTATGTCTTTTTATTTGAATATACATATATTAATATATTAATAAATATAATATCTAAATTAAAATAAATTTATATTGTATTATTTGATACACATTTGTAAATAAATTGAATCATCCTAAACATATATGTGCATACATACATGAAAATTATAAATTTTTTAAATTTTGTGTCGATATTTATTATTTATTATATATAGTTATAGGTAACATTATATAATTTTTAGATCATAATTGAATTTTTATATAATTTTTTGTGTGTACATGGTCTTATAATTTATAATAATTGCATTTTACTTTCCTCACCAATGACCTACAACTCATCCCACTCTCTCTGTATATAATAACTTATGTCCTCACCTAAAAAATGATATATATCTAAAACCACTAGACCCCCTCACTTTCATGTGAGTAATTATATAATAAAAAATGATTTAATAAGAGGCATTCAACAAGATTCATTTCTATTTTGAAGGAAATGACGGTAGCTAAAATATTTGATAATATAGACTCCAAGATGTTATCCCCTATGTTCTGGATGTTTTATTAAATAATGATAAACTAATCCATAGAAATGTTTTCAAGATCATGTCATGTTTATTTATTATTAACTAATTAAAATATGTTAAACATTTGATGACATGGTATATATATATATATATATAACATATTACTTAATTTTCCTTGGTAGTCAAGCCACCGTCAAAATAATTCAGTAGTGAGGATATATATATATCAATCAATGTTTCAGTTATAGTTTTTCACATAAATAAGTGAACATTATTTATGATAGTTTTAATATAAATAAGTGCTTTTATTCATATATATTATTTACTTAACATAGTTATAATTAAATTTTAAATATATAACATAATAACAAACAAAACATGTAAGCTATCTTAAATGATATCTGATCTTGATTTAAAACAATTAATGATGGGAAGTAGTTTAAAATTAATTTTCCCGTGAATAATAAGATAATAAATACCACATAGAGTGAAATTATTCATTTATAGTTGGTGAGTTGAAGAAAGAAAAATATCTCAATCAATGAACTAATACGAGGAAGAATTGAAATTCAAAAACTAGTTAAATATATGATATTTTTTCATGTTTAAATATTAAAAAAATAAGGTCCACAATATTTTGTTCATCCATTCTTGTTTCTTGATGACTCTCAAAATGATTAAGAGTTTGTATCAAATGTAATTGTAGTGAGGATTTGAATGTGTCGAGACGTTCCCATGTCCCTTTTTTCAGAATTAATACAATAATTATTTAAATATAAGTTATCCTATGACATAGAATTTAATTCCAAAAAAATGGATGTTGTGAAATATTAGTGTGATAAAGATGAATCATATGAAATGATAGCATAGCTTATGGGATTATTTCCTCTAAAAAATAATATTATTTACCATTTGGACACTGTTGAGTATGTCTCCCCTGATTTAAAAAGTTCATTAAACAAAGATGATGTTTTATAAGTTGTTTTGGGAATTATAAACATGTATAAATTCTTTCCCATATTATAAAAATTTAATAAATCTCGATGGAACTTTTATTTATGGAAATTATAATGGATTAATAGTTATTTCTACCACTTATGATTTTAATCATTTCTATATTCTATTTCCATTAAATTCATGAA
Source organism: Viscum album (assembly GCA_963277665.1). Classification (NCBI taxonomy): domain Eukaryota; kingdom Viridiplantae; phylum Streptophyta; class Magnoliopsida; order Santalales; family Viscaceae; genus Viscum; species Viscum album. The sequence continues at coordinate 1,249,789,482 of OY728157.1, read as the reverse complement.
AAGTAGAATTTTGAAACATGGAGTTGGTATTGATCATGTATAAACATTCATGTCACACAAAACCAGTGACTATGTATAATATCTGACCACCATCGAGTGATTAAAGAGAGCATTTATAGTGATTGGGTTTGAAAAAGAAACTAAATGATTATCAATGATATTAAATTGGAAATATTTGAAATAATGTAGAGATGCATTTCAGAGATGATTTAATTAATAATGTGATCATCATGTTGGACCAATTTTTTAAAATTAAATTTTATTAAATTTATTTTAATATCCTTCTAAATATATTATTCTATTCTTGTTTTAGCATATGATCCCCAAAAATAATGGTTTAATCAATGTATTGAATAAATTTTAATGGCCAATCAAGATGTGTATGATAATATGATATGGATTTCAAAGTACACATGGTTTATATAATATGATGGTGAACAAATATATAGATATATAACTACTAATATAGTGGAGTGTATAATTTGGGTATCTAAGGGAATGTGACAACATCAAATCCTATGGTTAGTACATGATACATTTTATATATTCATGGGGGTCTCTATTTTATAATACCAATATACCTATCATAGGATAAGAAATAGAAATCCTTTAGGTCTATATTTCTAATCTTTCATTGATCAAATAGTGCACGAAGCATCATCATTTCATTTTTTAACCATTGATCAGGTATTTATTCTAATTCTAGTAGGAGAGTTTCAATCCCCAATCACATGTAAAAGATATTTAATGATGATGGCCATATCAGAAAATTAGTATTATCATTACAGTCTCTTCCAGGAAATGAGATATCACCATGCATGTAACGCCCTGGCCCCAGTTACGCAGAGTTGGTGCATTATTACATAACATTGAAATGATAACAAGAAAGATCAAATCTCGAAAGACCGATTAGTTTAGTATACTTGGAAACAGTAGATATATTCATAAGTCATACATTACATCATAAATTAAAAAAAACTACAACAACATCTTGTCTTCATATCCCCTCATAGTATCCTTGCAGGTCCTTCATAAAATACTTTTTTGCATCCTGGGAAAAATAAATCATTGAAAGGGGTGAGCTCAGATGCTCAGTAAGGATAACAATATAGCAGAAACATGCATAAATAAACATAATCATTTAAGGCAATGTATAACTAAAACAAAATTCTTTTAAACATGAACTTCAACATAATATGGACAATATAAAATGAAATAAACCTATTTAATTATTCACAATGATATTCTACTAATCGAATAATCACATGAAATATCAATAACCACTTCCATAACAAGGGAATGAATAATGTCAAACTTTAATTCCTGTGTCAAGGCCTCATGCCAAGACCTAAGGTATAACTGTAACCGGAACCCAACCTGAAGATCCTCTGTAACCGGACTCCATCCTGGAGTGCCTTTGTAACCAGACTCCACCCCGGAGTGCTTCTAATAACCGAACACCAACTCGGAGTGCCTCTAATAACTGGACACCAACCCGGAGGGTCTGCTCTAACCGGACCCCAACCCGGAGGGCTTACTTTTAATGGTCCCCAACCCAGGACATACTAGTCCAACACATTCATCTTAAGAAGAGGATGAAATATAAAATATACATTCGTATTAAAACTAGCATACGAAATGAAAAAACATTAATAATAAAACATTAATTGCATAAAAATAAATCATCCATAGTCAAACATATAACAAAACCTTAAATACAATATGATAGATTTGTATCATAATAAATCATCTTCAAACAAGTTAAAAATTTATCAAAGGATGTTGACATAGATGAAATCAAAACTATTTGAGAGAAATATCTCTGTTTTTGAAATCATTTAGAAGTAAAATAATTATAAAAGAAAACATTTACTTTGAAAATATTTTTATAAGCTTGTAAGGGAAGCTTCAAAGATTTTATAATGGTGGAAAATAGCCACACCTTCCATATAAGATAAAAAATACATTCTTACCTTAATTCTGTCGAAAAGGTTAAAAAGGACCTTGTTTGGAAAACGACGGAATGATTCCTTTATAAACATATTATAAAAATTTAGAAAATGGAATAAATGACTTTAACCCATATTCTGTAAAATATTAAGAATGTTTTGAAATACATTTTTATGAAACATGGATGTGGGTGATAAAGAGGTCCCAGTAGATAATTGCGTATAAACAACCTCGGATAATAAAGAGATTGTGAAATAAACCATTACCAACTTGGTAACTTACGAAACATACACCCCATGAAAGAAGTATCATACAATGAATCTGTAAATACACATAAAATAAAGTTTATTACACAGAGAATACAATTATGGGCAGTACAAACACCACACAAAAGGTAATAGTGGCAATATGGCATGAATCTCATGAGAATGAGAAGTGATATGAAAACCCCTTACTTTTTACTTTTACTTGGTTGAGGGTAGGTTAACCTCCTATATAATGGTGAAAAAATTGTTATTAAATTATACAAGAATCATATACATTAATATTATATCATATATTATCTTTTAACATTGATTTGTTAATAATATCTTATTATTATCATAGTTTCAGGTGTTAAATTACTCGTTATCTTTTATATATTTTGTTACATAAGTCATGTTTGTTATTAATAGGTTGTATCTTATTCATGTCCATAATTATATCAAGTCCATAGAAATTATTTTTTATCATCAAATTAGAATTATAATTGCATGGATATGATGGGGAATGAATCTCATCACGTTCGTGGAGACGGTAGTCCTTACGTATGCATGAGCGACAATATCACACTTTTGATATAACAACAATATATAATTAGAAATTATATCATATATACAGAATAATTAACATGTTATATTTATTATTTACATGAATTACACATCATTATTTTTCCCATCCAAATAATAATGTTTTTAATAACAATTACACCACGACATGGAGACGGTAAGTCGTACGTACGCACGTATGGCGAAATGTCATTCAAAGGATGGATAGAATACTGAATATGGTTGTACCATATTTATTATAACATAAAAATATATAGAAGATACTGGAGTTATTATTTTAGAAAGGAAACAACAAATAAAGAATAAGTTGAAGAAGAAAGGAACTTGAAAAAGGGTGGTAAAAACATTACCTTCTCTTCGGGTTCTTCCTTTTGATTTGATATAAAGGGCTCCATAGGTTGGCTTTCTGATAAAACTAAGGCCTCTAAGATGAAGGGGGGAAGTTAAGAGAGTTTTTGGGTAGGGTTTGGCCGATCCAAATGGCTTTCAGGGTGTTAAGAATTGGTTAGAAGTGGTGTCCTTTTATAAAGGGGAGGAGGTCTCTTTAGGAAAAACATAAAGTGTTATTTTATAATAAATTTATATTCAGTTTCTAATGGCTCCAAAATAGATTATTCAAAGACTATGGTGTGGTTGGGTCAAAATCCTTTCAACCAATAGATTTTAGACAGGATTGGGTCATTATATTAACCTTATTTTTTACTTTTAACTCTTGGTTAATTAGTTTGACACCTACCATGTCACTTGGTATTTTTATATTATATAGTTAATAATCATACTATATACCTCCAAGAGACCCCCCATGTGGTCCATTAATAATACAACTATCATGATAAATGTAATTTGGAAGAAACATAGATTTTTAGGAATTTAATATGAACTAATAATATAATATTTGTTTTAAAAGCTCTTTTATGTCAATTTTGACACGTTTTGGTATTTGATTTTCGTGAAAATAATAAGAGCATGATTACATCGAAAAAAGTTAATTAAATCAATCCTAAAATGTCATATTAATATATAAAATTCGTGTAATTCCTTAAAAGTCTCAAATTATATTTATTTTGGTATTTATAATATGAATTTGTTTAATATTTCACTAATAAAGAAGTTACTGCATCATCATTGTGTCATAAATAAATTAAATAATTTAATGTCTAAAAATTATAAATAAAATATCATTATATAGGAAATATTTTTAGATTTATAATTAATATTTATTGTCTAAAATATAACATATATAACCATATGTAATATTTGTTTTTCTAAAAGATATAGGCTTATGTCATTTTTTATTTACTTTAACTTAATTAATCAAAAGTGTCATTATCACTTACAAGTGGATCCATGAGGTCCCAAAATCAACCCAACGATGCCCATGGATAGAAATGTATCAACAAAGAGGGTTAAAACATGTTTTAGGGTAATTTATTATAATTATAATATTTTTTTACCCTTATTAACCGGATTTACCCTTTAACCATGGTAAATAAAATATTTGCCGAAGTAATATTCAAAATGTCTAAAAATAAAAGTTAAATATTTTCACAATTTGGAAATCCTGATTAAAAATATTATGTCCATTTTTTTCAATTCAAAACAAAAAAGTTGCAGAAATTAATTTAAATTTAATTCCCGCCGTTAAAATATAACGCGTTTTTTTAATAGAAAATAACTATCAAAATATTGACACTTGTTTATGTCCGGTTTAAATGTAAAATTAAGTCCAATTACCATCATTGTATTAAATGGTAAAAATATTTTCTAAATATACTTTAAAACCACTCAAATTAATAATTTATCACTATTAATTATTTCGATCAAAAAAGTTGTTTTTAATAAAAATTTAGTAATTTTCATTATTCATCAAAATATAAAAGTTATTTGAAAAGTACAAAAATTTTATGCTAGGATAATTTCAATATTCCAAATCCAAAAATATTTTCAAATATGAAAGATAAAATTTATAATATTTTAATAAAGTGGGTAATACTATTCATAACAGCTACATTGATTGGTCGCCGCGTGTTACAATCTCGGAGTGGCGTACAACACACGCTACTTTATTTTTCAAAGAAAAGTGTATCGTGGATGCTTGGGGTGTTACATTATCCCCTCCAAATAATTGCATTCTCGCAATTGGAAATTTTTCTTTAAAAATAAAAGTTTGAAAATATAGAATACCTTTGTGGAAAACCCATATCGAAAATATGGTTAATAAAATTTAGTTTTAATAAGAGGGAAAGGGAAATGAGAATGTCAACACCAAATTAAGGTTTCGAATAGAAGAACATTGGTGAAAATTATAGACACATAATTATAAGAAAAATGTAAATATTTATAGGGAGTGATTCAGGTCATCAATCTCAAACAAGTGTAGAATTGAGGGGCTCAAAGCCATCAATCAATGATGATTTAAAATATCATCAGTTCGACAAAACATAAGGTATTAGGATAACACATTTTTAATATTAATATCCCTTCCCTAAATTTAATGAATTAATTTATTTATATAATAGGATAAATATATATATATACATCTTGACAAGTAGAGTTTTCATCTTTCAACTAATTTCTACCACAAACTCATCTTTCACTCCAAAAGATAATAGAACTCAAAAATATTATATTTATCCTAATAGTATAAGGTTATAATCATTATCACATACCATTATAATGAAAAAACTAATTTTTAATAACCAGCGACTTCCTGTAGGCTAGTGGTAGGTAATAAAGGCAAGTCACACTATGGTTGTCGGTTCAATTCCTGCAGCGTAGTCCGACGTGACGGGTTATCGCCCAACCTACAGGTTGTCGTTTTCCTAAAAATATAGTATCATAATATTCCAAAAATAATCATAACAAATGTCTTAACCTTGAATAATAATATCCAATGTTCAACTTAATTCATTCCAAAACATTATAGTTATCCAATGTACCTCTGTCCAGATTATCTGTAGAAGGTATCTAAATTCCAAAATCAATCGCAACGTCAGATTCTCCAAATAGAGTAAAGTTTCTCTTATTGTCACATACTGAAAAAATGATTACCTTAATCATATTAAACCCTTAATTAAAACAACAAGTACTGCAGTACAATCCTTATATATATCACGTTATTCTCATAACCAAAATATAATCCTCGAGTCCAAAAACACAAATACATTAATTATTCCTCTTCAACTGTAGTAACAAAATAAGCATGGCCTTGATCCCTTGGCCTTTTCTAAGGTATGTTTCCCTGATGCTTAGGAAATTCATTCGCATAATTCCCCATTTCACTACAATTGTATCATTCAACATTGACATACTCTTTCTTTCCCTTGCAATCACTAGTCTGGTGACCCTTTTCACCACATTTGTAACAAACTCCCATTCCTTTTAGACAAGTACTGGGGTGTTTCTTCCCACAATTTTCAAATAATGGAAAATCTCCCTTTCTCTTTTTCCATTTATCTATCTCTTGCTCCATCGTTCTCTTCTTCTGTTGCTTTACTTTATTGTCATAAGACATAGAGAATACATTTTCTGTCTTGATAGCACATGAGACTATATCTTCGTACGTTGAGAAATATTGTGAGACTAATGATCGATGAAGAAATGGTTTTAACCCATCAAATAAAAAATCAATCTTACTTCTTGGGTTAAGTATATAATCTCTAGCATACCTTTCCAACCTTGTAATGTTAGCCTCATACTTTGCGACATTCTCATCCTCCTTTTGTCTCAGACTCAGAAATTGTCTATCCATATCTGCTCGATGGTCACAAGGAAATTGTTTTTCTAAAAACAAATCATTGAACTCCCTCTATTCCATATTTGATACTTCATCATCTTCCTTCATGTTCTGAATCAATGACCACCATTGATCAGCATCTCCAGTGAGGCGGTAAACAGCCATGAAAACTTTTTCCTTTTCACTACTCCTAAAAGCCTGAAATATTTTCTCTAAGGAACTTATCCATTGCTCAACTACCAATGGATTTTTACTCCCATTGAATTTTGGTGGTTTTTACCTCTTGATGTGATCTAAAATTGATCCTCCACGCCATGGATTAGGGTGCTCCAAACGGGTATGGTTATTATTCATAACCAGAGTGAGTTGTCCCAGTATGGTGATAAGCTGATCAACACCATTTTCAACACCAGCTCCACTATAATTATCTTGAGCAGGCGGGAAATCCCTACATGGATTGCGTGCATTCATAAAGATTCCATTTCTTCCACTAGGTGCAATTTCTAAATAGTGGAATAAACTAGATATGTTTATGAATCAAAATACATAATTCCATACTTGTAAAACACATAACATAAATTGAACTATTTATGTATATAATCCATAATCATAAAAATGTTTTCATTGAGGAAATATATACTCATAAACCCTTTATAATGGTTCATAAGGAAAATGAGAATAATCCTAAGAATATCCTCCGATAGTTTCATAACCAAGAGTGCAGTAAGGCCCGTTGTCATGCACCCGTTCCCGTTCGAGTCTAGCTCAAAGCGATTTTTTCGGGTTTTACCCCCAGGTACATTTGTGCCAGAGCCGCCTCTACCTGAATGTATCCAGACATGGATGTATTGCTCAGAAAACTTAGAAAATTTCTAAAATACCAAAATTCTAGGAAGTTATTCTATACTAATCCTCAAAGTCCATCTCAGGTAAATGTGCTCTAATCAGAGATTATCTAAATCTAGCTTCCAAGGATTGTAGTAAACTTCCTCTGATACCAACTGTAACGCCCCTACCCCAGTTACCAAGAGTCAGTGCATTATTACATAACATTGGAATGATCACATGAACGATCAAATCATGAAAGACCGATTAGTTTAGTAACCTTGGAAACAATAGATATATTCATAAGTCATACATTAAATCATAAATAAAAAAACTACAACAACATCTTTTCTTCATATCCCCTTATACTATCCTTGCAGGTCATTCATAAAATACTTCTTCACATCCAGGGAAAAATAAAACATTGAAAGAGGTGAGCTCAGATTCTCAGTAAGGATAAAAATATAGCAGAAACTTGCATAAATAAACATAAATTTTTAGGAAATTTATAACTAAAACAAAAGACATTTTAACATGAACTTCATCATAATATTTAAAATATAAAATGAAATAATTCCATTTAATTATTAACATGGATATTATACTAATTGAATAATCACATGCAATATCAATAACCACTTTCATAACAAGGGAATAAATAATGTCGAACTTTAATTTCTATGTCAAGGCCTCGTGCCAAGCCCTAAGGTATAACTGTAACCAGAACCTAACCCGGAGAGCCTCTATAACCGGACTCCATCCCGGAGAGCCTCTATAACCGGACTCCAAACCGGAGTGCCTCTAATAACCGAACACCAACCTGAAGTGCCTCTAATAACCAGACACCAACCCAGAGGTTCTGCTGTAACCGAACCCCATCACAAATGGCTTACTTTTAAAGGTCCCCAACCCAGATCATACTATTCCAACACATTAATCTTAACAAGAGAATGAAATATAAAATATAAATTTGTATTAAAACTAGCATACGAAATGCCAAAACATTAATCATAATCCATTAATGGCATACAAATAACTCATCCATAGTAAAAAAAATCACAAAACCGTAAATACAAAATGAAATATTTGTATCATAATAAATCAACTTCAAATAATTGTAAAATTTATCAAAGGATGTTGACATAGATGAAATGAATACTATTTGAGAGACATATCTCTTTTTTTTGAAATCATTTAAAAGCAAAATAATTATAAAAGAAAACCTTTACTTTGAAAATATTTTTATAATCTTTTAAGGGAAGCTTCCAGGATTTTATAACAGCGGAAAATAGCCACACCCTCAATATAAGTTAAAAAAGACATTCTTACCTTAATTCTGTCCAAAAGGTTATAAAGGACCTTGTTTGGAAAACGACGGAAGGATTCCTTTATAAACGTCTTATAAAAAGTCAAAAAAGTGTATAAATTACTTTAACCCATATTCTGTAAAATAGTAAGAGTGTTTTGAAATACATTTTTTAAGAAACATGGATGTGTATGATAAAGAGGTCCCAATAGATAATTATGTATAAACAACCACGGATAATAAAGAGATTGTCAAATAAACCCTTACCAACTTGGTAACTTACGAAACATACACCCCATGAAATAGGTATCATAAAATGAATATGTAAATACACATAAATTAAATTTTACTACACAATGAATTCAATTATGGGTAGTACATACACCACACAAAAGGTAATAGTGGCAATATGGCATGAATCTAATGAGAATAAGGAGTGAGATGAAAACCCCTTACCTTGTACTTTTCCTTGGATTAGGGTAGGTTAACCTCCTGTATAATGGTGAAATAATTGTTATTAAATTAAACTAGAATAATATACATTAATATTATATCTTATATGATCTTTTATCCTTAATTATTTAATAATATTTTAGTATTATCATCATTTCAGGTGTTAACTTACTCATTTTATTTTATATATTTTGTTACATAAACCGTGTTTGCTATGAATAGTTTTTATCTTATTCATTTCAAGAATGATATCAAGTCCTTAAACATTATTTTTAATCATCAAATTAGATTTATAATTGTATGAATACGATGGGGAATGAATCTCATCGCGTTTGTGGAGACGGTAGTCCGTACGTACGAATGAGCGACAATATAACTCTTTTTATATTAAAATAATATATAATTGGAAATTATATAATATATAATGAATCATTATCATGTTATATTTATTATATACATGAATTACACATCATTATTATACCCATCCAAATAAAAATATTTTGAATAACAATTACATTGCAACGTGGAGACGGTAAGTCGTACGTATGCACTTATGGTGACATGTAATTAAAAGGATGGATAGAATACTGAATATGGTTCTACCATGTTTATAATAACATCAAAATATATAGAATATACTAGAGTTATTATTTTAGAAAGGAAGCAAAAATGATAGATGAATTTGAAGAAGAAAGGATCTTGAAAAGGGATGATAAAACATTACCTCTTCTTTGGGTTCTTCTTTTTGATTTGATCAAATGAGATCCATAGATTGGATTTAAGATAAAACAATGGCCTATAGGTTTAAGGGAGGGATTTTAAGAGAATATTTGGGAAAGGGTTGGCCAATCCAAATGGCTTTTAAGGTGTGAAGAATTGGTTAGAAGTTTTGTCCTTTTATAAGGGGGAGGAGGGGCTCTTTAGAAAAAACTCAATGTATTATTTTATAACAAATTAATATTCTATTTATAATGGCTCAAAAGTAGATTATTGAAAGAATAATGTGGGTTTGTGTCGAAATCCTTTAAAAATATATATTTTAGACAGGTTTGGGTCATTATATTAACATTATCGATTACTTTTAACTCTTGGTTAATTAGTTTGACACTTACCATGCCACTTTGTATTTTTATATTATATAGTTAATAAACTTACTATATACCTCTAAGAGACCCCCAAGCGGTCTATTAATGATACAAATATCATGATACATGTCCTTTGGCCGAACCTTAGATTTTTAGGAGTTTAATATCTAGTAATAATATAATATTTCTTTTAAAAACTCTTCTATGTCAATTTTGACACTTTTTTGGTATTTGATTTTTGTGAAAATTATAACAACATTATTACTACGTAAAATGTTAATTAAATACTTCCTAACATCTCATATTAACCTATAAAATTCGTGTAATTCATTGAAAGTATAAAATTATATTTTTTTCGGTATTTATAATATCAATAATTTTAATATTTCACTAATAAGGTAATTATTGCATCATCATTGTGTCATAAATAAATTAAAATATATAATGTCTAAAAATTATAAATAATTTACCATTACGTCGGAAATATTTATAGATTTCTAATTAATATTTATAGTTTAAAATAAAACATATATAACTCTAGGTAAAATATTTTTTTCTAAAAGATATAGGCTTATGTCATTTTTTTAATTACTATAACTTAATTAATATAAAGTGTCATTATCGCATACAAGTGGATCCATGTGGTCCCAAAATCAACCCAACGATTCTCATGGTCTAACATGTATCATCCAATAGGGTTAAAACACATTTTATGGTAATTTATTATTATTATAATATTTTTTTACCCTTATTTACCGGATTTACCCTTTAAACATACTAAATAAAATATTTACCGAAATAATTATTCAAATTGTCTAAAAATAAAATTTACCTATTTAAAAAATTTGGAAATCATGATTCTAAATATGGATTCCATTTTTCTCAATTCAAAACACAGAAGTGGCAGAAACTAATTTAAAATTAATTCCCGCTATCAAAACAAAAATCGAGTTTTTAAGAGATAATAAATATCAAAAGATTGATACTTGTTTATGTCTGGTTTAAATGTGAAATTATGTCTATTGACCAACATTGTATTAAATGGGAAAAATATTTTCTAAATATACTTTAAAACCACTCAATTTCATACTTTATCACTATTAATTATTTCGATCAGAAAAGTTGTTTTTAATAAAAATTCAGAAATTTTCACTATTCATCAAAAAATAAAATTTATTTGACAAGTACCAAAATATCAAACTAGGATAATTTCAATACTCCAAATCCAAAAATGAATTCAATTTTAAAAGATAAAATGTATAAAATTTCAAAAGTGGGTATTACTATTCATAATGGCTACTTTGATTTGTCGCACCGTGTTAGAATCTCGAAGTTTTGTACAACACATGCGACTGTATTATTCAAAAATAAGTGTACTGTGGAAACATGGGGTGTTACAATGCACACGTTGTTACAGATTTCACATTGGTGAATATATAATGTGATCCATATTTTGGATCGGTTTATCAAGTGATCACTTGGGCTAACTTTCATAGAGTACCATGGATGAATGTTAAAGGATTGTTTCTATTACTTTGATAAATGATTAATCAACTATAATCCCAGATATTTATATGTTATTTATAATCTATTTTCCATTTATGATTTTTTAAAATTTATTACATTTTACATTAATGGATTGTTAGATTTAAGGATTCAATTGGAAATAATTATGTGATATTTTATACTTTTATGTTTACTAATCATTAGAAGACTATGTTTCCTAATATTACTTAGTTGTTCACTCATGGATGACTAAATTATGCCTATATTATAAAATTTATGGACTGACCATGAAAACATCCAGGGGGACTATGATGCCAACTTTTCACGCAAAAGATAATACTTATAATATTTATCAACAATTGGAGTGGTAGATCTCTTTTTCCCATAATCCTTGATTGATTTTATTTTATTTTATCAGAAATGTGAATACAATTATTTTATGAATAATTTTCATTAATAAATTCTTATATTTATGAATTTCTTAATTTATGGACCATTTCATCTCTATGATGCTTTAATTTTATATTCAACTGAAATGAATTTTGTGTAATTCAACTATTAAAAAATAATTACACTTTAAAAATGAATAAAAAATTTTAAACCTCTATTTTAATTATCATCAATATTATCCATCAAATGACATGGTTGATTAAATATATCATGTGACCACATGTTATATGAGATATTTGTATCATGGATGATATGGTTAGAAATATTTAGAAATAAAATAAACATAATTAGAGATCCTTCGAATAATAAATTATTATAATAAGATATCAAAAACTTCACATCTAGTTTTTTACTTCATTTTTAATCATAAAGATAAATTATGAATTCTAATTTTATACCACATATATTTCTTGTAGATTTTTAAATAATACTTTACAAATTCAGTAGAATTAAATATAAAAAATTAACGATAATATCAATTGTTGAGATGGAAGGTCCTCCATTGCTCACATTCTAGTATATGCTTGTTTCATGGCTAATTTTACTGGGACGTCCAGTGAACACATTAATTGTACATATATTTCATCATTATAAACATGATTCAAAACATCATTCCATCATCCCTCATCATTTTTTTGTTTGGTTCTGTTGTGTTGTAATGTGAATCTTCACATTTGTCGATAATCATCTCATTGTTTCTCTCAGAGAGATACAATGTCCAAAGACACATACATAACATTTTATATAGGGGGTGATAATTATACATTATGATGTGTCCATGATGTAGGGATTCTCTATCAATGAAGCGGCTATGATGGGATGAGTGGGTGATTATTTTTTTGATCTACGGTATAGATTACTGGACATAGAGGTTTTTGATGATAACGGGTCTATCATCAACCTTATATTACAGGTCTCAGGGATAGAATATAAGTTTTCATATCTAGAAACTGATTCTAATGAGAAAACTATGTTCTAATATAAATATGCATACATTTTGAGTCTTATCGGTGGCATGGTCTACATTGATCAGTCATATAAATTGTTATGTTTGATGTGTTTACTGTTGTTGGAGGTATTAGACTATATATGGTAGTATCGATGGGGGTATTACTATCATTTATATATATATATATAGGTCTCTATATAATTCAAGTCACATTGATAAGACGTAGATCACGTGATATGCTATTCTGATACATATATGGGTATGAGAGTACTTCCCTGTCTTAACTCCACATGAAAAAACACTATTTGCTATTGATATTTTAGTAGATTTAAAATGTAGATAATGTTATGTAATTTTTTATAATTTTAAAATCTATGTGTAATTTTTTATTATGAATTATAATTGTAAAAATATTATCTATAGGTGTTGTTCAGCACATCGATATTTAGATACAGCTAGTCACGATGTCCACGTTTACATACATTTGTCAGAAAGATTTGGCCAAATTAAATATGATGTTATTAATTATATAGTTATATAATTTTTCTATATAGATAAATTCTTCCTATATTAATTTATTATTAAATTTTTTTCATATTTCATGGATAGCATATAATGATTCTAACATTTAGATTTACCCACTATACTGTCAGGGGGATGCTTGATGTCAACTCATATTTCATTCGTTTGATTCATCTTCATATTTTTGTGTGGAAACACATCCATAGATATATTAGGCATTTAATATTTTATCATCCCATTTATCAACATCCAAATAAGTTACCTTTATTTCAATCCATGAAAATGTCAGGTAATTGAGACTTTAAATAGAGGGGAAATCATGCATGATATTTTGATATTTTGGATAGACGGAATCAGTCCTAATTAATAGGTTCCAATAAAATACATATATACTTATTAAATCATATAATTTATGTGTCTTAGTATTGAATATGCCTAGTGATATTTCATACAGGACAAATACGGGGAAATTATGAATTGATAATCATTCTTCCTTTCATTTTTGAACTATTTGTTTTATTAACATTATGTAATTGTATAATTGTAATCATAAAATACTTATATAACCCATAATTGTCACATATATGATCTCATTCAGGGAGATGAAATTAACCAAAAACATTTTCAACGATATATAAAAATGATAATTAATCCTATGGATGAGATTTATCATTGGATTTTATTTGATGTGTAATAATATGCTAAGGCTACACAGCCTAAAATACATTTTCAGGGGTAAAGACTCTATTATGGATGTAGATGTGGCATAAGAGGAGGGTGTTCGTCATGATCAGCCATATTCTCCTGAAACAATTATTAAATATTATCCAAAACCAAATCAAAAGGCATAAGATTAGACATGGTCAATTAGAATATCATATTGTGTTAAATATATTGACGCTAACTAGTTTGTGCATCATGTTTGTTTGACTATAATCTGTAAATATCTACTTCATAGAAGTCAACTTCATTACTTTTTAGGGTGACTTACAGTCAGCTGCTAATGTTCTTGGAGATAGGAAATGATACATTCCACGAGATTCTAGATCCACATCCGGTCACATTGGATGATATGAAGGTAGGAGACAAGGATGTTACATAGGTGCTTCATATGCCCGAGCATAGACACTGAGAGAAACGACCTGGACACATTAGATATACACCATTTTGTGGAACAAAATAGAATTTAGGACACCGATGTAGATTAGATTGATACATGTTATATGTTTTACAAATAATTATATATAAGTTATTTAAAAACATACAATTTTTTTTAAAAAAATAAATAAATTGATATAATTAAAATTTCAGAAAATATTTTTTAATTATTAAAAAACATTGATATTGAAAGATAGTTTGGTAATAATTTTTTTTTAATAATTATTTACAATAATACTAAGTATTATTATCCAAATTATAAATAATAAATAAATATCATAAATTTGTTATTAAATAATAAATTATTATTTTGAATTATATAAATAGCACTAATATTATTGATAAATATTATCTTATTATTATGTATGTAATTAATTAATATTAAAACATATGATATTAAGAATAATATATTTTATATCTATTAAATATTTTTATAAATACTCATTCTGATAATTATAATATTATACAACAAATATTAGTTATAATGTTAATAATTATATTAAAAAAATAATAATATATATATTTATTAATAATAAATAATAAAATAGATAATTTAAAATTTTTTTACATATCATTGAATTACTAATCACTATATAAACAAAAATACTCACAAAGATTTATTATTATAGTCTTAAAATAATTATTAAATAATTATTAACTTTTAAATATTTTCCTAAATAAATATTGTTGTATTTATATTATTATAAAATAATTTTTATCTATAGTGATATTAATTATGTTAAACACATAATCACAAATTATGAATTAATAATATGTAGTAAAATTGATAATTAATAAATATTTCACATGTTACTATATTACTAATAATTATATTAAGAAATTTTTTACAAATATTTGTAATAAAAAATTTATAAATATTATTTTTCATATAATTAATTAATAATATTATAATAAAATGATAATAAATAACAAATAATAATATTTATTATTAATTAATATATTATTTATTAATATATCGGCAATATATTATATCTACAAAAAACATAGATATTCATTAATAAATTTCATATAAATTATTATTAATAATAAATATTATATTATTAATTACAAAAATTAATTATTAATAAAATATATGAATATGAATAAACAGTTTTACACCTATTCGGTCGTAGCAAGGATGTGTGACTGTCACCTATGATTATTCAATGGCATACAGAACTTCGATTCATTATATGTGTCACCTTCCCCCGTATCATCCAATGTGAAAGGCAGTGGATGTACCGTCTTTCTACCAGTACCCTGCCCAACCTATAAGGATAGTGGCAATTAGATGAAAATATCTCCAAAATGTGAAGAATAATTTTATTGTACGATTGATATTTGGGGATCAGAAGATAATAAAGAATGCAACACAAACTAGTCAACATTTATATTTGCAAAAAACTCTCGCATTCTAAGAGACCATATCTATTCCGGTACCTCTACTTGTTTTTGTTTCCCATATGAAATAGGATATGGAGGATCATAAGTTTTCTCATGATAAACACCCTCCTTACATGCTGCATATGCATCCACAGTATTTTTGTCACCCATTGGAAATCTGTATCAGGATTTGATGTCTTAGTATCGTCGAGCACATAAAATATCCAATTATAAATATTGTACATTACAGGAAGTAGCTATATCAATACATTATGAAAATAAATATTTAATTTTTTCCTCTATCTATGTGACTAGAAATTTGCAGTAGAGGGGTCATTTGATCATCTTGTGAAAAAACTGTGGGGTTTATGTAATTTTAATCAAATTGGTCCATAGTAGAAGAAAGAATTATTAACCAATAATAATATCCATGTCCATGTTGTTTAAAAATATCATTTGGGACATGTGGTACCAGGGAACATAATCTATATGATCTAGTAAATGTATTCGTACTATATCGGCCACCTATAATCTGGACTCATGTTTCCTGTCCAACATCTCAATATATCTAGTATGATATCTCCTCAATTCAATGTTTTGCTTAAAAATCATCATCCAGAAATGAATTGAGGGTAACTGACTAGATGATGTAGGAATGGGCTTATAGAACTCAAACTACCTCCTATCCATATAAATATGATTAAAATCAACAATATGAAAACGAATCATAGGAATGAATCTTGAGTTAGCTATATAAATCATCACACACTGTGGTGGGAGACACTATATGATAGCCTCAGTATATAGAATCTATGAAATCAAACAAATAAAATAAATGAATAATAAATTAATAAATAAATACATGTGTTATACAAAATAATTATTTAACTATATAATGAATAAACTCATATGTTATCTTATCAAATACTTTCTAATATCATACTATAATAATGGATATCGTTTTGGATATATTTAAAGAATTGTGTGCCTGAATCCAAAAATATATAACATTTTTATACTTGAAATTAATAACATAAGACAATAAATTTCATTCTCAAATTAAAAGGAATAGTATATCATCATCTATATAGAGACTCTATTAAAATATTTATATGAAATAACGTTCTTGCATGTGGATCTAATCGAGGGATGTGCTCTCATGTCCATATTTGCATCTGAATATAACATCTTGTGATATGGAACTTATCGACACACCATGCATTGTATAACTCATTATATATATATTTAATATTTTCATGCCCCGAGCTTTACTTCCTTATCTATTCCAAGACCTGTAATATTGTAAAATACATAAAATTTACAAATATAGATGAATGTTCAATGAAGACCATTCCAATGAAAATGATCAATATGTATGCACATGAAAATCAAGACACAATGATCGCGTCCAAATCATTAGAATGACGATCAAAGTGCTTATCTATTTATTTAAATCATAATATAAAATTGACATTGAACCTTCAAACTTCAGGGACATCAATTACCAAAAATATTTGAACTAGATCAAAGTATTTTTCAACCACCTTCCCCCTCACAACCACACCATATATGGGGAGGCCCTACACAATGAAAACAACACTGAATTTAGTGGTCATATAACCCTCTATAAGATTGAATTTTTTGTATCTATCCTTATTCACTCAACTAGAAATGCTATGAGTAGATGATTGACAAAGGTAATGTTTCACAGAAATAAGTCATAGAACCTAGCATGGTGAACATGATGAACAATGGTAGGTGGTTGGGCCACATGACTGAAATGATGAGAGCTCAGAATATTCCAATAAGGCACATGATGTATCTTTAAAAATAACTATAAGACATAAATATCCTTGAATTTTACTAATATAGGAAACATTACCATTAAATTTGATATCATCATTACATTTTTATAGTTAATTCAACAAAACATTAAATGTTTTTTAGAAAACTACATACAGAAAATTCATGATGGAAATTAAAATTTATATTTTAGTGTTCTAAAGTAATGTTTAATTTTTATTAAAAAAATTCTATTATATCATCCATGATGAGAATACATTATAAAACATGTTGCTAGAATATATATTCAATTGAATATGTTGTTTAAAGGAAAATTTTGAAGACAACTCATTTGGTGGATGATCCTCATTTTATACATTTCTTATGTGTGTTTATTTCTTTAATAGCTGAAATATCTCCAAATTAATTTGCATTAAATCATGAAAATAAGAAAACTAGAGATGAAAGGTGTCAAAAATTAAGCAAGTTATAATTAATAAGATCCATTAAAGAAAAAATATCATAGGAAAAAAATGTAACAATCATTATAAAATACGAACTCTCAATCTAGAATTATGGGAGGTTGAGCATTGTCCATCAACTTAGGGACATCAAGATGAGTATTCCCTTTAATGTGGAAAATTTTAGATCATAGTAACCCCCCGTTTGTCGATTCATTTCCATCTTATTAATTATTCATGTAGACTTTGTTCATCCCTAGGGGTGAAACATGGTAATATCAGGCAGTACTGGTAGGTAATGAGTTCAAAATGTAAAAGAATAAAATATCACAACAAATTTTCTATTTCAAACTAAAAGAATAACTATACATAAATAAAATTAATCTAGAAATGATAGAAATTCATAAATGAAATAGTCATAATATTAATCAATTAAATATTAGGGATGATAGTCTGTTGATCAACATGAATGGTAATAAAATGTATGTCATCAAAATTCATCAAAGATAGACAATAAATTTAAACCCATGTTCTCATGTAATACACCAGGAAAACATAGGGATCCAATGTAATTTTAAATTACGCAGATACTATAAAAAATGATCACAGAGACATCTCAGTGCTTGGAATTTAATGCAGTGAATGTACCTATTTTCCTAAATGATCTCCAGCACTCAAAAATTATTTCCTCCAATTGGGTCGTGGAAATATCTTACATGAATTTGTCTCTATAACAAATCAATGTTTAGAGCACGTAAATTGGTTTCATCATGAAATATTAATTAAATTGCCCCTTGGAAATATTGACCCAAACATATTCCAATTTTCATCCTCAAATAAGATTATTGGGAATGTTCAACATAGTACATCACACATCTATAAAATGTCTCTTGTTCTAACCCTTTTATAAATAGTTATCGATAACCCTTGATGATCCCAATAATGAAATCTACTATATTAATGGTCACATTGAAATATCATCTACCACTATCATATGTTGATGACTATTCCACCTTTTAAATTCCAATCATATAATCATACATATCTTAGTTATACATTAAAATTTATTCAGGATGTTGATCGCACTATTCATTTCGGTGATCCAATGATGATAAAATAAGATAATAATGAATTAAAAAGGATATTATTTTTTTCCCAAAAGATATTGTTAGAATAAAATACCCAAGTTTATGATCTTTTTATTTATTTCCCTATCATAGGAATTTTTATACAAATTACTATAAATATGTCTACAAATATATCAATGATAAGAAAACAGTTATCTCCATTAAACTACATCACTCTTTATATCCTATATAATTGAATGATGGTAAATATATATTGGGAACGATGTCTGGTTTTCTATGACATGAATGTGTATACATAAAAAAACATCAAAATTCAAAATTATCATTTTAAACAAGGAAAACATGAAGTGTTAGAGAATAAAAATTACCATCCCATGGGGTAGAAATAAATAGAAAACCTATATACATTCCATAAAGAAAATTTATATCTGCATGAATTAATTTTTTACAATATGTCAATCTAGAAATACATTTCTTGAATACCCAAGGAAGATTATTGAAATTCACCATTTTTTTAAGCTCACTAATCTGTGGAAAAATATTTAATAGTGTCCAAGTGATAAATAATATGACTATTGGGAGGTAACATTTCATAAGGTATGAAAACATTGAATATGAATAATGTTTATCAACATATTCATTTATAATTCCCTTTTGTTTTTCATTCCATGGTTTTCTATAGGATATGTTTTATTTAAACAATTATTGTATTAATTCTTGAATAAGGGAGACATGATAATCCAAAAACATTCATATCATTTCTACAAGAATAATTGATATATACTCAAAATCATGATAATAGAGATCCTTTTACATTCTTGGATATACACAAGTGTGTGGTTCAATTAATTTGGTTAAATTCCAACATGAGAAAATCATCATTTATTTCATTCATTAATGATTTACATTTTTCATATTTTTCACATCATATAAGATATTATTCCTTCTCATATTCATTAACAAATTATTTGAAATTTGACCCCTTTTTGTGTTGTTTTATCATATTTTTTCAATTATATTTAACTTTCAAAATCATGCCCAATATATGTGGATTTAACCGTCAATGTTGATATATTACCTATAACACCACATAATTTTGTACCTGGTGTAATGAAATCCAATTTCAAATGTTTTTCATGTGATTTTACATCAACTAAGGAATTAAATAATGTTTGATCATTGTTACTATCTGCTGGTTTCCTATGTATTAAAAGAACCTCATAAGGTTCTTTCCAAACATCACCCCTCATCCACATCATCTCCAAATGCCTCACTAGATACATCATCACTAATTAAAATATCAATTAGTAAATTAATAGTACACACAATAATTCCCCCTATAGATCCTTCTAAATCCTTATCATCTTCAACATAAGTAGATTTTGTTGTAGGATTTATATGACTAGATTATAAATGAGAGTGTTCTGAAGGAATGAATTTTATAGAGCTCACATAACATGGTTCTTTTGTTAGTTTCAAGTATAGTTGAAGCATGTGGTGGTTCGAAATATATTAATATTTAATTTAATAATAATTTATAGATATCATGAGTGGGGATATTATACATCCACTTTTCAGTAAATTTATTTAATATATAAAGAAAAAAATAATGGGGAATTGGAACGTTCTTCATTGATGAATGATGATCATCCAAAAAATGTCATTTTCTGATATCCTTCATTGTGATATGATTATATTATGATTTATGTCATTTAGAAGTGATTTGAATGTTCTCTAATGATCTCTAAGAAACACTACTCAATATTTGGGTGCATGCACAATGAATCAAACTTAAAAAAAATTCTTTCTTGATCACTAGTTCATTCGTTTTATGGAATTCTCTGTTACATTAAAAGTTCTTAAGAGGGAGAGACATGTAATCAATATATAATTAGTTTAGCTCAACAATTCACAATTATAAATTTTGGATTCCATATAAAATTGAAATAACTATGTATTTATAGTGTTAGTGTTTATGATAAAATATTATTTATTTACATTCTAGCCATTAAATTACACTTAAACAATTAAACAAACCTCATGCAACATAATAATATTATTATTTTTTGTTGCTCTAAAATGAGAAAATAATATTTACTAGTTTTAAATAATTATTTTACAACTGGACATGGTCATGGATAATTCAATCTTCTCCATATATGTTTTATACATAAATAAATATTTTATTAATAAATAAATAAATCATTATCATGATAAAAAATTAATATTTATTTAATTTATGCAATCAATATTACTAAAATAAAATTATTCACAAAATAATGAATATAGGATAATGTTATATTCTAATAAAAGGGTATAGATATCTACAACATAATAATGGGCATGATAAATACTACTCTGACTTATATATTAATGAAATTTCAACTGTGATGCTCCTTGCATACCCTACTAACCTCCAAATTATGGCATGATCGTTTTTGTTAGTAAATTTAAGTGAGTGACTAATAAAATGTATTAACGATAATTTTAATTTCCAAGGAACATTATACATAATCAAATACAGGAGTATCAGATGACACAAAAACATGTGGAATTCATATTAGTGGTTCTATTGTAATAATCAACCATTTTCAAGATTATGAAGTTCAAACATAATGAAATGACGTATCATCTACTTAAGAGTACTCTCACCTGATGGTCTACAAACTAGGTGTCCAATTCTAGTATAATATCCAACCACAAAACAATTTTATGAAAATTGATATAGCACATCATGGTTCTCATCATATCAGGGAACTTCAATGACCTTAACATGGAAGAAACATTATTGATGACAATATTTTATTAAAATTATTAAAAAAAATTAATAATATATAGTGTGATTCTTAATTAATATTAAATACATGGAATATAAAGGTAATCAAAGTAAAATCAGTTGGTTCTAAGACACTGACTATAAAAAACTACCACATAGACTAGAGACACATCAATAATGACTTTTAGTCTTCTAGACGTCACATAATAATATTGTTTCTGTCGAGTAAATGATTTAATCAAGAGGTATGTCATGGTTAATTACCTAGAAATACTACTCAATTCAACCTCAAATATCCATGAATAATATCTCATGTGATGATATTTATGAATTGTGTTCTTCATCAGATGATGTTACCTTGTATCATTTGTGAGAGTCACTAATGTAGTATTATCACAATAGAGTACGAAATGATCCATACTACTAGATACAATGTCAAACTATTGTATGAGGTTTTTCATCAATAAAACATCCTTACTTTCTTAATAATTTGTAATATAATCATATAATATAATATAATATGTCACTGCATCCTTCTTTGATTTCTCTTAGATCACATAACCTTTATTCAATGTTATTATGTATCACATTTGTGACCTCATGTCATCATTAACAGTTTGGAAACTAGAATCCTCATATCCAATGATGCATAGATCATTGTATCCTATATCCATTGGGAACATAAAATTAGTAAAACTCACATTTTTAACGATAGTATTGACTTCCATATAATGGAAGTCACCTAGATCAGCTTTATATCTACCTACCTCGCTCAATGAGAAGGAAATGTTTGGACGAAAACATATCATAACATACATGACTATACCAATTGAAGATGAGAATGGAATATGTGATATTATGTTTATTTTATCATTTGTCTAAGGACACATATTCCTAGCAGTTTAATTGCAAGTGATGCTGAAAATAGTAAGCTTTTAGTTTCTTCCATATGAATACATTCAATATCATATTAATGAATATACATTTATATAGTCCAGAATCCTTTTGGATATATCATGATGAAATACAATCACAAGAATAATCATTTTTTCACCCCAGTCCATAATATAGAATCATTTATAATGCCACACCTTAATTGGCTATAAGATGGATATTTCGTTTTCAATAAGTAATATAGCATTGACATATAATATTAAGAAAACAAATACACTCCCACTACACAATTTTTAGTCACATGGCTTTCAATCATTCATTATAAAACTAAATTCTGTTACAGCCTCATAAAAACAAAAATTATCATGACATACATTCTGTTATTAATCCATAAATGAATATTTTAAACATTAATTCCTCGATGGAATCATTTAGAGTCACAAACCCTTCATGTTGTGTCATATAGACATCATTCAGAATTGTCCTGTTAGGGAATGTTTTGATGAAATTCATTTTCCAAATATCATAATCATGGAAGAATTCAATATAAATTAGAATTATGGTGGATAAAACGATTTGAACTTGTGAAAATGATTCATCATAGTCAATGACCTGACCCTCTTTAAAACCTCTTGTAACCAATCACTCCATATATATACTGATTTTTGATTCAGTGTCCTGTATCTTCTAGATTTCCCATTTTCAACCAACATTCCTTAAAACTACTATAGGTTTTACAAAAAATCCTTACATTGGTTTTATCCATGGAATCCATTTCACAATTCATTTCTTATTCCCATATAGAATCATTTGTTCCATTTAATGCTTCCATTTAGGTTTGGGATCATTATTAATAACTAATAACGTGTCCCCAACTTTTGTGACTCGAAAACCATAATAGATGGTTCTGTAAGATCTATTTTACTCCTACATAATACTTGTGACTCTTAATCTATTTATTTTCTAGGGGGAATTGTGGAAACTATTCATGTTCCATCTCATGTTTCCCATTAGCCTAAACTTCATCAAAATATTTCTTTCTCCCAGTATCTCTTTTAAATATTTAACTACTCTCAAGGAATATATAGTTCCATTCAAACATAAACTATATTTATATGGGGTTATATAGGTAATATGCCATCATTTTCTTATGGTATACTATAAAGGTACACTTTTTTCATAGGGGTGCAGGTTTCTTACGTAAATATACCGTTACAAACTCTTTGATTCCCAAAAAATTTAAATTCAAAAAAATAATTTTTATTCCACTACCAAATATATATTTATTAGAATTAATTGATTTATATGGGAATTGTTTTATTATATTTGATTTTGTTTTTAAAATATATCCCAAAAGGATAATAGAAGTGTATTATGACTCATCATTGATCTCACCATGTCTAATAAGGTGAACTTCTGACTATTACTTACACAAATAGACTATGGTCTGTAAATAAGAGTGAGTTGGTATAATAATTCAAACTCTCATATGTAATCAAGGAAGTCTTCATAAAGATATTCACCATCATAGTCTGAGAAAATATTCATAATCTTCTTACCAAGATGGTTCTCTGCTTCATTCTTGAAATCCTTGAATTTATAAAATGAATCTGAATTATAACTCATTATGTAGACATATTCATATATACTAAAATCAATAGTAAATGTTATGAAGTATGATTACCCACCTCTTTTTCTTAAATAGGAAATTGTATACACACATTAGAATTAACTAATTCAAGAATCTATTTATCCCTTCCAAATTTCGCACTAAATTGGGATTTGGTTATTTTTCCTTATAAACATTTTTTACATAAACCAATTGATTTTAGTTCAAAAGAATATATATTGAT
Organism: Viscum album; assembly: GCA_963277665.1. Lineage (NCBI taxonomy): Eukaryota > Viridiplantae > Streptophyta > Magnoliopsida > Santalales > Viscaceae > Viscum > Viscum album. The sequence continues at coordinate 1,249,764,478 of OY728157.1, read as the reverse complement.
CATGATATAATTTTTTCAAGCCCTTTTTTATTACAAGACCTATCTAGTGATGCCAATTAAGGGGGTGGTATAAGTCATGTGAAGAAACTTTAATATCAATTACCATTACATGGTTTGTTTAATCTAACACAAAAATATGTTATATAATTATGACTTATTGTACGAAATGTTATATTTATAAAGGAAGCAATATGTTTTACCAAATTTGTAAATAAATCCATTGGTTTTATGTATGGATACATAAATTATTTTATTGGTACCCAATTACACCTAATAAGAACCATTCAAAACTATGATCATTTTGGTAAGTACTGTGAGGTTGTAGTATTGGATAGCTACATCAGTAAATTTGTCATTGTTTGTTCTCATAGACCAACCAACCCTCAGTTAAACATTCAGAAACAACATAGTTCCTATATTTTAATAAATATGTGAGCACCATAAACTATACCTAATAATTTTTTATAAAAAAATAAATGGAAATTGGAAAAAAAATTGACCAAAATTATCCCCTTGCTTCTTTGGATGGGTGTATTTTTTCATCTAGTTTCCCTTCAATCCCCATATGAAATGAAAAATGACCTATTCCATTTCATTACCCATGATCATCATATTCATAGAAGGTTATAATAAAGAATTTGTTTTAATTCTCTTCATATTCCCTTTATGTTTTTTCATTATAATGGTGAATGTGTTCTCACACATCATATCTATATAAACTTGTTGATGAAGAGTAGAAATATCTGGAAGAGAATTATTAATGTTTTTCATTTTAAAATTATCAATAATACAAGAGAATATTTAATGAAGTGATGTAATAATGAGATTAGTGCTCAGTTATTTTGGTGATTTTAAACCCTAGAACCTCTAACCTCCCAATATATCCAATGAGACTGAAAGCATGAGGCCCAGCTAGGGAACCATATCCAAGCATTCCCTTAAATAACGACTTTTAAATTCCAATCTTTTCCTTTATTTATCTATCCTAGTAACGGCCACTGATGTGATCAAGAATGATATATTACATCGATGTTTTCTGAGACATCATGATTTCACTATATATAGATGAAAGCATAAAACATTGAACATTGACAGCGTCATTAATATCTTTCTCACAGTCTATGAAATCTTCATTACTAACCACCTCAGCTGGCAGATTAAGAAATTATGATTCTACCATGTAATATTTACATTCAAAGAATAAAACAACCTGAAGTCCGCTATATAATTATTAGATGTTTCTACTAGTTAAGAGGATATATTTATGCAATGTTGATCATGGGAATAATATAGATGATAAGCTTTCAGTTTTATTGAAAAATTAAGAAAATCATATTTTTTCTATTTTGCATGATTACAAATTTTGTGGGATATAATAAATTAATATATTTTATTAAATCTCCCATTATTATATCACGTTCAAATAGACCTCATCATTTAACATAGAATATCTTGTTTCTCTAACATTCAATAATAAATGATACATATTCACCACTGTATAACCCTAACATGAGTTATACAAAGAACTTGTAGCTATTCTGGAAGGATGTTTATTTCCAAGTGTGGGATTTCAACTCACTATTCTATTGACTGAATCCACTATAATGAAATCGTATCTTTGATTTTCGAAAAAATTTCATCCTAATTACACAAACTATAGAAATAGACACCCTTCATTATTTAAAGTGGTTATGTGAAGCCAAATAAGTCATCTGAAATCCCCATATTAAATTAAGTTTCCCAAAAAGGGTTGGTCAAGCACTATGTTCTATTTAGTCTAATTCATAATCAAGTAATGTAAGTCCTAGTACGGATTAATATTTCATTGAGGGTTTTTAATTTTTTCAGAAAAAGTTTTATATTTTTTTACCCTTTACATGTCTTGTTAATATCATGTAGATGTTACACAGTTAATTAACCATATAGGGTAAAACTTTTATATGTAATGCATTTATTTATTTTTTGGATTCTAACATTAATTTATTTAGTTAAGTGTTCATGGTATTACATACATAAAATAAAAAACATATATATAGATGAAATTTAATTCATTAAATGACACGATCCAGGTCTTATGTAATATTTTATTTAATTATTGATAATTAAATCATCATATTGTATAGGTGAATAACTATATTTTTTGATGCTGGGATGATTTGTAGCATTAAACCTGTACAATTTTGTATCACTTGAGTTGGAATCACAATAGTTATTTCTTAAACCACCTCCACGTGACTTGGTGTATATAATTAATTACATGTTTTTATGACTCGCGTATAGTTGAGTGGAATTACCGAATTTGTTAAAGGGTGGATTACAAAAAGATCCATGGATATGCAGGTGTTATATAATAGTGGAGAGATAAGAGACATGCATAACTTCATTTAATTTCATATTAAAAAATTGGAAATAGATGGAATAAATTAAATTAAAACATCCAACATAGATACCATCCTTGTTCAACACATAAAAACCCATACATGCAATGAATACAGAAAATTAACTATATAAAATTTATTTCTTTATTTATTATTTATTATAAAGCTGAATTAACTTGAATTAATTGATTAATTAATTAATTAATTAATTAATTAAATTTTTTCTATATTATTGATCATATGAAAAAAATTCAAAATACCCATTTTTTATGAAATTCATGGAAAATGAAAGAAAAACCCAATAATGAATTCCTTATTACAATAAATTAAATTGGGATTTAAAATTCTTTAAAACAATTTTTAAATTTTCAAACACAAATGGTATTCCAATCAATTTTATAAGGATGCAATTATATAGATTTAAAATTTAATGTAAATTTTATTTCTATCTATTAATAGGAGACTACATTGTGTTTAAATAAAGATACATGTCATGTATCTCAGTCTCTATGCATCTGGGACACACTCGTTAGTCTATAAAGTCTAACTTTGCAAGATTACTTGAAATGTATAGACATGCAACAAAACATGTATTCATCATTCCATGTGTTAGGGATATACACATGGCTCTTCGGCTTGTGTCATGGAAGAATATGTTGCATGTTAAATCCAGTTAAACGTCGTGCAACTCTTTGTGTTGTGTGTCAGTTTTTCTCACCATGTCTCTTGGTGTGTTCTTGGGAAACTAGAATCGATTAACTATACACCATGTACACAACATACACATAATGTATATCTAAATTCATTTAGGTTTTTTGTCTCAAAAAGTTTTAATATGTATTATAACCCCAATAATTGCATGATTTACAGCACTGACGAGTGGAGACAGCTCTATGTGTACACCGATACACACCATCTAATTTGGAAACCAACATGCCACCCTAGCTAGTAAACATGAGGAGTACACAATGTGTAATTACTACATGGTGCACCATGTATTCATTTACACATATGGATGTAGTACACAAGGGTGCACAATATGTACTTCCTAGTACATATTTTGTATCTCAACATTACTAAAAAAAATATTGTTCTTCCACATGGAATCCCAAATCATTCTTTATTTTTAGTTATACCATTAATAAAAATAAAACACTTGAAAAACATTATATATATATTGAATACTATTAATTCATATAATATTATACAACTAAAAACATAGGATTAAAATCTTACTATAAATGTGAAATGAGAAATAATAAAATTATTAATTTTAATTTTAATTATTACTACTAAGCTACTACCAGTTTGTTTCGAGTGCAGAAGAAGTGTGTGATGGTGGATGATATGACAAAATTTCATTTAATAATCATTTCCTGAAACCTTGAACAAAGAGTTAGCTTATCAAAAATATAATTTATTTATTTAATTTATGACGAAATAAATATATGGGTTTTGAAATTTTTTATTTTTTGAATTTTATTTTTCAAAAAATACCCTTTCAAAAGAATTTCATTGTTAAATGAGGATCCAAATATATAATCCCTCTAGTGGTGATCCACACATAATACAATGATCATTGAGAAACACCACTCAATATCTATGTTCTAGAGTGGTGAATCAAATTTCTTGTTTTATTCATTATTGATTTCTCATTATTCAACCTTGAAGAAAACATTCTTGCATGTTTCATTCTCAATAGAGATAGAGAAGAATAGTTTTTCAGAGAATTAGTTGTTCACAATAAATAATTATTCTCAATTATAGGAATTCATACACAATAGACATCACTATCTATTTATAGAGTTAGGTATTATGTTAAAATATTATTTAATTCCATGTTTAAAATTAAATAGCATTTAAAACCTCTAATAATTTAATTTCACAAAATAATAATAATAATATTTTGTGGTTCTACAACATTCACAAAATAAAATTTATAGGATCTTAAATAATTATTTTATAAGTGGATTTTTTCTCGTTTTGTTTGATCTCCTCCTTATTTATCTAATTCCTGAATAAATAAATTATTCATAAAAAAATATCTCATTCAAATAGAGGTGAATAAATTGTTATTAAAAAAAAATATATTTTTATTCACATGCCAGTAAATAACTATTTATTTAATTTACGTGACCAATATACATAAAACAAAATTAATCTATGGTCTTTAGAATAAAATGCATTCCAATAATTAAATTCATATATAATTTAATTGACATCACCATAATGACATAGTGTGTGATCCTATAGGATTATTTCTCATTGGAATTAGGTGGGAATGCATAAATTATTAGATTATAATATAGAAAGGGTTCAAGACACCTAATAGAAACCATTCAATATTGCAAAGACAACAACCACGTAGGAATGTGCAAAATGTCATATATTCTCTTCAAAATGATATCTCATCAAGACAGTTTCAATATGGTGTCATAAACCCATATGATTGATACAAATTTATTTGACTATTTGAAATTAACATGTAATTAAAAAATGAACATAGAATTTAGAATATGGTTATGTTCAAAAAAAAGGTGAGATATCAACTCCAATAATGATGAAAGGGAAATATCCTTTCCCTAATTATTCATTAATGACGTGTCAATCATGTCATAACCAACTTACCATGATTCCCACCAGCGTATGACATGATAGTTTTTGTAAAAAAATCTTTGTGTTTGAGTCATGAAATTTTATTATATCAATATTAGAGTCCAAGATCATTTCATATGTTCGTATATATGAATATCCGATAACACCATAACATGAGTAATTCTTAATGGTGGGTCTATTCACATAATCTCCCATGTTAATGATTATAAAGTGGAAAATTTATGAGATGTAGTCTCATCTGCATATGAGTACCTTCACCTAATTGTCAAAATACTATATTCACTATCATATTATGTTATCCCACCACAAAACAATATTAGGAATATTATCATAAAACATTAAAGTTCTCATCATTGTGGGGAATTTTTATGACCTTCTCAATATAATAGAATAATATAGAAAAATATTACACTATTTTAATGAAGAAAAATTACAAATATGTAATAATATGTTAAATTAGAAATGAATACATCAAATATACATGTAATCAATGTATAACTTGTTGATTCTAGGACACCAACTATAACATCTATAGTAGTAGGATTCATGTCATCAATATAAAAAATACCCAAATATCATTCCATTATACCATTACTACATTGTTTCCTAAACAGTAATGATTCAACCATCCAATCCTCGTCATCAAATAGAGGATAATCAGTGTGTCATATAAATTCAGGTTATTGAAGATGTAGATGTGTAATTAACGTAGATGATTTTTCATCCCTCTGTTTTAATTGACTATGAATCTTCATGCAATCATTATCCAATTTCACAAAATCAACAATCTTTTCCACTCTTTTAATAGTAAATTATAGCTATAATCCAACTAAATATAAATTAATTCAATGTCATAATAAATTTTCATAGACCTGATTACCGAGAAAAAAATAATTACATAAATGATATATAATACTTAATAAAATGATAAATCTTTTATATTTGTTATTATTTAATAATTGTGAATTGATATTTATACATTGTTTAGAGATTTTATATATTTGTTTTGTAAAAAAACCAAAAATTTGGGAGGACTCCAAACACCTCTATTTTTTCAGATTCTAACATCCAAATGTCTTCTATCAGTTATGGTTTAAAAATCCATCTTCAAACAAAAATACTTCTTATCAAGAAAACTTTTATTACAATTTTACTCACATTCAAGTGGGGGGTGGGGGTCTAGGGGTTTGAGAAACATTAATTTCTTACACGAACTCATATTTCATTACATATATATATATATGTATAACATACAAGTCATAAATGATATAAATAAAATGAAATAATGAAAATTTATAAAATCATAAAGAACAATTTCAATTTAAATCATAGATTGGTCGGTCATATCATGATAATTAAATTAATATAAATTCAAAAATCTGATACAAAAATGCAGAAAATTCAATTTCAATCATATATTGTACGGTCATCTCAAGATCATTCATCATACTATAATGATAACATATTTTTTGAGATGTTTATTATTCACTACATCATGTAACTTTTCATACAACAATATTTATTAAATAAATTTTATATATATAATGATATTTTTATATCGAGATGCCTCAAATTTTTTTAACTCTTGTAGGTAAAAAACTATAGATAAAACATAGATTGATATAAATTACGTCAATATAGATGTATATTAAGGGTGATAAAATTTCCAACGATTGTTCAATAAAAAATTATATATATTTTTATACCACATCATAAAGTGTTTAACATATATTAATAAGTTAAGAATAAATAACTGGGACTTGATCATTAAACCTTTATATGAATTATTTAATCATAATTTGATAAACCTTTCAAAACATAACAGAATACTCCTAGAGTTTTTGTTTTCATATATTTTTGTATCCATTATTCTCTATTAAAACAACAATGCCTCTTGTCAAATACATTTTTATTTAAATGTTATCCCCACACAACTGAAAGGGTCAAGGGGTTTGAGATTCATAATATTTTTAGGTGGATACATGGGTCCATAAATACCTAATTAGTGTGATGACTCATAGATCATTAATGTGGAAAAAAATGATATTCATAGAATGTATATAACTACATATACAAAAATACGTGCAATTACAATTCTGCATTGGTCAATCATCACAAGATTCGTCATCACACAATACTATTAAGTTATTTTTTTGAATACTTCTTATGTTATACATATTATATAAGTTTACTAATAAATATGCCTAATATATAATAAATATTTACACCTCCCTTCCAAAATATAATATTTTTAATGTGTATTTGTATATATATTTACCTATTTAGGTAGATGAAATTTATTTTATTTTATGTATCGAATATTATAATTTAATTTTTGTTACATTAGATTTAATATTGTATTATATATACATATATATATAATATAAAATAAATATATTAAATATTAAATATATTCAACCTTATTTAAAAATATTTTAAAATATAATTATTTTTACATTTTGAAGTATAGTTTTCTAAATATATGTATAATTAATTTAGAACTAAATATTGAAAATATTAATAATAATAAATTTAAATAAATTTAATTTATGAATTTAATATATTCGACACTTACATAATAAAACAAAAAATATTATATACATACATTATTTTCAATATTAAAAAATTACATATGTATATATAAAATTTTTGTAGTATTTCTACATTAAAAAATTTAATTTATTATATTTTATACATTATTACATGAATGAAAAAATATTTAGAAAAAATATAAATTAATATTAAAATTTATAATAAAATTTTTTATAATGTTAAAAAAATAATATTATATATATATAATTTTAAATATGATACTTTTATAACTAGTTTTTTTAATGAAAATTTTTTATAAAATATAATTTTATTACCTATGTGTAAATAATATTTTAATTTAAAGTTAGGTTACATTAAATATAATATAAATTTAATACTTATAAGTATATGAAATCTAATTTTTCACTATTCAAAATAAAAATATTTATATTTTTCTAAACAATAATATTTACATAAATATAATTTTATCTTCCTACATAAAATTTAAATTATATAAAAACCATATTTAATTTTTTTTTAAATCATTAAATAGAAATACAAAAACAATAACACATTCAGCAATGAAATCCTAAAAATAACTATAATTAATACTTGCATACATCAATAGATATTTAATTAATAAATCATACATAAAATATATAAAAATAATAAAATTTTGAATTTTAAGTACAAATTTTACCTAGAATAAAATCTAGTAGATCATCATGGAATATTACAAAGAAGAACAATTAAAAATGGATGGAGAGACTGTATTTATAGATCATTTTCAATAGGTTCTGTGAACCCAATTAACTCCTCATTTGAAAAAATTTCAAAGGACGCGTGAATGAGGATCAAATTTCTTCTACTATGCCAAATAAGTGGGAAATATATTTTTTAAAAAAATACATAAAACCCTATCCCATAATAAAAATTAACACCCATTTAAAAAAATACTCAAGATAAGACCACATGAAAGAATATCTTATAAAATAATAAATTCATCAATATATAAAGGGTTGTAGGTAAAAACCTTTTGTTAGGGAAATCAATCAAAGAGTTTCATAGTTTCCTAGTTGTGAGATTATAAAATACCAAGCCTATGAATGATTAGCTATGGAATTGGAAAAAAATGAGTGTTAAGATATTGAAGTCAATAGTTTTTTCTACAACCTATCGTTAATAGAACAGAAAATAGTGACCAATAAAAAGGATTGGGTGGTCTCCATCATCATGGTGATGGGATTCCATGGATAGAAAATATCCTTATTGAATTATTAGAGTGGCATTAATGATGAAGGCCTATATGAATGAATGACCAATGAATTGACTATTGATGGTAGATATATAAAATTAGTAGTACACGACTAAACAACATCAACTAAAAAAGTGATCCAAATTATCTGAGGAAAATTTAACCCCATCAATTCATAGACATATGAAGGAAATGATAAGAACTTATTTATCTATAGTTTATATGGGGGAAGTGAAATTACCATGTATTATTACTTCCTTCATCATCTCTATAGATAATTGATCCGTTGCTAATTGTGAGGCCCCAACAACATCCAGGGGTCACCATATTCTCCATAATGAGACAAATAAGGTTAGAATAACTATGTAAGAATGCACTAAAAACACAATTTTAGAGATGAAATTGACCAATAGTGACCTGTATTAAAAAAACACTACTAATGAAATGAAAAATCGATGAGAGAGGAAGATGTGTTTGTGTTGGTTCCCTAGAACCAACTAATTTGTACTCTATAATAACCCATATTCATAGTTTATAATATTAAGAAACCCTTTATCAACCCATTATTGTTTTTTTATATATCATTGTATGTGATTAAGTCCAATGTGTAGTTTTCCCACTGAAAGGTCATAGAAATTCCCTGCTATGAAGAGAACCCATTAGTGATATGACACTATTCATAAAAATATGTTCTATAGATGAATGATATAATTTAGGGGACCTAAATTATACCAGGTATTATGGGTGTTTACTCTTTGGACATTGAGACTCCTTTTCATGGTGTATTCCCTTTGTAACATCCTGTATGATATTTTGATAACACGACCCACAAGTTGGTAATACACTTTTATATGTGTCATTGGATGTTATTATATATGGATGTGTGTAATGATACATAAATATTAATATTATTATTAATTAGTATTATGAGTTTCATAATTTTATGAATTGATGAAAACTGTGAAGAAATATGATCACAGTGAGGTAGGAGATGTTTGGTGTGTCATGAGTAATATGTCATTAATGAATAAAAAATAATGTACTTGTCCCTTTTGTTCATTAATAAAAGTTTATATTTCATTCTGATTGATGTAAAAGGTATATCATAAATAAATACATGGCCATATTGTTTTATAAAAAATTTAAATTTCTGGGAAGTCAAATAAAGAGACATCAATCACATAGGTGATGGAACTGGCATGCAACCAGTTTGATGAGAAATATAATAATAAAGGGATTATATTACATAATAATCATCTATATGAGGTGTAATTTTTTTATCTTAAATTCTTTATCTATGGGTGAATTGGTGTGTTGTTATATACTAACATTTGACTTTATCCAACTACAACTAATGCCACTGTGAACGATTCATAGAGGGTCACACACTATCTATATCGAAAATATCAGTTAAATGATAAAATTTTATTTATTATTTAAAAATATTCATATATATTATACCCACAAATGTATTAATAATTATTATTTTTTCATAATTGTATATATTAAATCACCAGTAATAAAATTGAATGTAATATGAGAAGAATATTTAATATATATATATTTTTTATTTATTGAATATAATATTTATTTATTTATTAGTTAATTTCAAAATGATATTTACATAATAAATAAATAGTCATCAATCAAGTCCCAATATATATTGTAGAGGAATGGATGCATGAGTTAAATGGTCTAGTTGAATGTAAAAAATATTCAATATTTTTTGACTAAATCATAACAAATTTAATTTACATGTTATTCCCATGTTATTAAATAATATAGATAATATTATTATTGTTTAGAATGGGGTTCATTGGAGGTTATATACATAATAAAGAACACATGTTAAATTATTTTATTTTATCCCTAGTTATATATAAACCAAATTATATTATTTTCAAGGAGAGACAAATAATTTATATGGTTGTCCACAATGGATCTCAGAAATTCTCCCAATCACAAGAGAGATGAAATTTCCAAGAATGATCCTATGAACTTTGACAAATATTACTCCACCTCCCACTCTCAATCCTGGAGGTATCTTGGAAAAATTATAGGAAGTGGTTCTTGAAGCAATAAAGGGATGAAAACACAAGAAATAATATCTACCGTGCTAGCTCCCAAATATTCATAAAGCGATGATTATTGATATTTGGAACATGTATGAATCATCGGTAGAGGTATTCTACTGTGATTCAAAAAACTGAATAATGGAATAATGAAGATCAGTTGTAAGATTCATAAATGAAGAAATAATTACATTGATTTAATCCATCAATTATATATATTAATTATTAATAAAATGTGATTATCCTCCCTATTGTTTCGGAAATATTTTTATTCACTTTTTTCATTGATAAAATTTCATTGATCACAGTGTTTTTCATTGTGTAGATATCTAATCGATCATCAGTCGTGATAAAAAATGTTTGCCATGACTTATCATATGCTTCCACTATTCCTGGAACATTCAAGTGGTATCAAAGAAGTCACATAATAATTTATAATTATTTAAATATATTTTATATATTTAATCATTTTTTTATTTTTTTCTCAATTGATATGTTATCATTTTTCAATATTAATTGAGATATCTACTTCATAACCATTCATTTCAAGTAGATCTGTTTAATATGATTAATATAATTAATGAAATAAAATGGAAGATCTAATCCAGGGGTGCCATGGATTTTGTCCATGTAACATAGGATTATAGACTCTATGAATAGAGTTACATGTTGTGTACTTCTGTTTAAAGAGTCACGAATTTATTCAATAGTTAATCCAAACAATGTGAATTTATGAAATGTGGTGCATTTATTACTTACCCTGCATGTTGGTAGGGATATGGTGGCACACATTCAACCAGATTACTCCCCTAAAGAAAATGTACATGGCAGGTAGTCCCCTTGAATCATATATGGGATTTGTATTCGAATACACTACCTACCAGACTGGTGACCATGTAATTTAGAAACCACATTCCATGTACCCATTGTAAACTATGTGTACTCCATTTATTCTAATGAATGATTTATAGGTCGAGTACTTAGGCATCTTCCTTGGATACTAGATTAGAGACATACATTGTAACACCATGATATTTTATGAGATATATTCTTTTTAATTTATCTTCTATTGTATGCTACACCAAGATTATCTTGCGCTATACGCAACACCGTATTATCTTGTAGTATACGCAAAGTTAATCTTGCATCGTGTTACACACAATTTCAAGTTTGTTTGATAGTAGTTATTTTACGAAACATTGAGTGTATATATATATATATATTCAATTTATAAATAAAATATGGTTGGATTTTGTTAAACGCAACAACAAAGGAGTCTTGCACAACACGCAACCCTGACTTGTCTTGAATTACACGCAATCATGACTTTCCTCGATAGTGTGTGTTGTACGCAATATCAAGTTTCACTAAACAATGATATATCGTTATAATATTATTATGAACTAGCCGTCATGAATAATATTAACTAAATTTTGAATGTTATAACATTATTATTTCATCTTAATCATTTTCTAGAACATGGTATGTGAACAAAATAAATTTTTCGGGTAAAATTCATATTTTTCAAAAAATGCAATTTTGCCAACTTTTAATGGTGCACCCACATAAAATATAGTTTTTTACATGTTTATAAAACCAAATTTACAAAATAAACTTCTCCTTTTGAATCAGGATATAAATATTTACATTGGATAAAGTTTTGATATTTTTTCTGATAACTTTCATATTTTAATGATTACTAAAAACATGCTATATTTTAATTAAAAACAACATTTTTCATTGAAATAATTTATATGGATAGTTATAACATTGAATGGGTTTAATGTATAAATAGAATATATTTTTACCATTTAATATAATTTATGTGATTAGAATTGATTTTATCTTGAATTCGTAGGTTAAATCAATTCAATCTTTTGCAATGTTTTAACCAAAAACCCATTTTCTTTCGACAACAGGATTAATTTTAATTTAATTTCTGAAACTTTTGTGTATTGGATTTGGAAAAATGGATCCCATATTTGGAATCATTGGTTCCAAATTATGTTAATAAGCTACTTTTTATTTTTGGTCATTATGAATAGTAACTATGGTAAATTTTATTTACCATAGTTATAGGTAAATCGGGTAATTAAGGGTAAATATAAGATTATAAAATTACCCTAACACCTGAAAAAATCCTATTAGATGTCTAAAAGTCCACCCATATCACCTAAGGGTCTGATTAGATTTATTTAATAGACTTTTTCCCATGAAAATCATTTAATTATTATTAAAACCAAAGAAAGTGACAACATGTCACTTTATTAAATCTTATTAGTATAATAATTTTAATTTAGAGATAAACTTAATGAAACCTCAAAAATGAATAGTATCCAAAAAGCTAATAAAACTATGTACATTAGAATAATTTATTTAGAAATTTTAGGGATTAAATAATTATCATTAATTATGACACAAATGTGATGTTGAATTTATTTTATTAATTAAAATATCAAATAAATGATTTTAAAAATATTAAAATAAATATTATATCAACTATTTCATGTTCTCCACTAATTTTCTAGATACATATGAAATTTTATGAATCTATTAATACTTTTAGTTTGAACATATCATCTGTATATATTTTATTTAAATTCAAATAAATGAATAGTGTCAAAATTGACACTACTGTTATTTTATAACAATAACATATTATAAATTTGTTTAAAAATAAAAAAATATTTAAAAATTTTAAATTAAAATGTATATGGTCGAAAATTTCATAAGGTGTCAAATTATGGAAATTTCACAACACATATGTAATTATTTATAATAATTTAAAATTTAGAATATTATTACCACAAATAAAATTAAATTGATTATTAAGGATAAATGAAGTTGATAATGTTTAAAATAAATTCCTAACGTGTATAAATTTTATTGGTTAATGATATTACAACCCTATCTCATCTAATATTCTGATATGAGTCATTTCGTATGTTTTTATGTGGGGTTGGGATTTAATATATACTAATATTTCTTATATTTCCAAAGGTGCCCCTCTCCTCCCTTATAAAAGGGCACCTCCTCCCTCTCTTCCTCACAGCACTTTGAGTGTTCATGCTCAGAAAAACCCTTCCAAATTCTCTTCTCCACTTACCTATAATCATCTTAAGGGTCCTGGTCTTCTTCAAAGACCAATTTTAGTGCCCTAAGAGGAGGTCTCAAAGAGGTGCTTCAAAGAAGAGGTAATGTCCGTTACCAATTCATTCAACATTATTTCTTATTCAACTACTTATTTTTTAGTTGTTTCATTATGAGGTAATAACATAAGTATCACTCATATCCTGATATGTAATTATAATTATGAAACAACCATATTTCACCATCTATCCGTCCTACGGAAAATGAAATCACCGCGCATGCGTACGTACGAAATACCGTCTCCACGCTGTGGTGTAATCTATTTTCCACCACCACCTTACTTGGATGGGTATAATGGTGAATGTAATGAATATATATGATTATTGTATATTGATATTTATTCTGTAATATTATACATACACTTTAATACAATTTTATGATCTTGGGAATGATATCATCGCTCTTGCGTACGTACGGACTACCGTCTCCACGACAAGATGAGATTCACTCTCCATTTTAACCATTCAAGAATGATTATAAAGTGTTTATAATAATTAATCATGAAATATATGACATGAAAATGATAATTTATTTATGTATATATATATATTTCTATGTCATCTACTTAATTCCATTAAATTCAATAAGGAAACAAAAACAGCGTTCATGCGTACGTACGGCCTACCATCTCCATGAACGGTGTATTTCTTTCCATTTATCGATATATTATATATATGTATATTCTGAATATATATTATATATTAATCATGTTTTACATTCTGGATTTAAGTAATCAAGATCTATGTAATCATATGAATAATTACAAGTTAAAACACGAACGACAAATGAAACGATTTTACCCAAAACGCTACATTAACATGAATTTACAAAAGAATGGGTAATATAATGTCATAAGTGAACCATATATTATAAAATAACAGTGAATATGATTCTTTAATATGTCAATGAAATTATATAAATCATTATACAAGAGGTTTGGATTCATACGATGCATATCAGACCTAAGGTAAGGGATAATTGTGCAAATCTCATTTTTATCCGAGATTGCTTATTCGTAAGTATTTACTCGGGTTATTGCTATCATCCATGTCCACATTTTATAGAAGTGTATTCATTTTTGTTTAAATTAATTTTTACCCATTTGACTTTTACCCCATGGTATGGAAGGAATCTTTCTTTTATTTACCCTACAAGGTACTTTTTGACTTTTTTGACAAAAGTTTGAGAAGAATGTTTTTTTAACATCTACGGCATGAAAGGATTTTTATGGTTTTATAAAGCCTTATTTTCATGAAGATTCCCCCAAAAGATTTCATAAATATTATCAAAAAAATCATTTTCCTTTAAAATTGCATGACATTTTGTGAAAAGAAAATTATTTTGATGAAAAAAGGATATTTTCTTCAAGAATTCATTTCAAGCGTTTTATCAAAACCATTTTCATCTAAGATGACATTATTTCACATATCTATGTTTCAATTATAATGTCTATATAATTTACATGGTTTCACATTCCTAATGATGAAATGATATCCAATTTTTTTGTATGGATTACGTTATGATGGAATGATGTTTATGAAACCTGTTTTATTCTTGGGTTATGATGAATGATTTCTGTTTATATTGTGGCAAACGAAAGAATGATTTCAATATGATATGGGTGGGACCTATATCTCACTCTAATGCATTGGGTAAAGTTTTATATCTAAGGAGATAGACATGGCTGGAACGGTAAGTTATATCGATTCAGTAATACAGAACTCGAACGAGGAGTGAACTCGATTTAGAAAAGGACTTTGTCCACTAAGATGGTCTTGGCAGCAATGACTTGGCTAATATGGAAACAATATCATGTGCTTAATGGTTTCCACAATTACATGTTTAATTAACATGCTAATTTATCATGATTAATGTTTCTTCATGATCTATTCTTTACGTACAGCCATGTTTTATGTCATTTCTCAAGATTTTGATGTTTAAATTTTATGATCATGTTTTTTTTACATTAAAATGTCTAAGGATTGTTTTATGTTCTCCATGCTTACCCTTACTGAGCATTTGAGCTCACCCCTTTTATGTTTTATTTTACCTATGATATAATAAAAGGTTTTAGGTAAGAAAAAAGGGTAATATCTTTATGGAAGATGTTGAAGATCTTTCACCACGATTAGAAGATTTTATTCCGAGTTTCCAAAGATACTAAACTATTACATTCCTTGTGTGTCTGTTTTTTTATGTATTAATTATTCTGCAAAAGTAATATAATGTCCATGCACATCACGATTTGGGTCTATATAGTTGGTATCAGAGGAAAGGTTTAGTCAACCTTTAGAAACTAGGATGCGAAAACTTTAGTGAGATCCCTAGAGATATTTCTAAGGTATGACTAAGGATGTCCATAAGGTTAAGTATAAGTATAGGCTATAGTCCTAGAATTATGGTAACGATATTAGATAAAACATAAGATGTTAGATATTGATGTTAATCCCCCTTGATTACGATTTTTTTCTCTCACACTATTCTTTTTTGGGTTTTATAAAATGGCTGGAAACAAGATGATTCATGATAATGGAGGATATAATAGACAATGGAATGAAATTATTCATGAGGAACCAAATGAAATGGGATTTGGAAGTCCAATAATTATTATTATGCCGAATCATAAATCTCATAATATGATCAATAAACTCAAATTTGGTAAGTTTCCTAACTCGGCTAATAAGAGAAAGATGGAGTTTCATGATGATCATAGGGAAAAGAAAGTTCAATTTCACCTATGTAAATCATGTGGGAAGAGGCATCAAGGAGAATGTTTCAAAGGAACTGGAAGATCATTTGGGTGTGGAAAGGAACGATAAAAATCCAGTAAGTGAAAAGGAAATGGTTCAGTTAACACCATGGATGAGGATAATTGTATTGCTACGACATCAATAATGGTTAAATGTTTTAAATGTGGAATGTACAGGCATTTCACAAACCAATGACCTAAGGGGAAGTCTCATGAAGAGAATCAGTATGGTCGTATGGGTAGTATTTATGTTGATGATGATGAAGATACTACAAATTCTATGTGAGATGAAAGAATTGTTGATGCTCGGTCAATGGTTTAAGAAGGTAGTGGAATGATTACATGTTTATCACGTTTAATGTTGTATAAGTAATATCATGGTACTATGGAATAAATAGTCATCTAAGGATTGATAAACTGTTGTCTTTCCTTATGTTTTTAATGTGTATGATGAATGGTATCAGCAACCATGAAATGTTATTCAAAAAATTTTGGAAGGTAGATGATATGTGCATAATGAAAGGATTAGGAGATAATGAGTTGTTTGATAGTATTCACGAGCTCGTGATTGATAGAAGGACTAAGTGATATCATGGTTTGAGTATATAGAATTTTGAGGATTTTGGTATGTGGAAAGTGTTAACTTTTAACTGCATTCATGTTTTCACTAAGGTTCAACGGGTATTCATTTTTTTCAAGAGAATACATAATTAAGGCCTTCAAATGTTTGGAATGTGACCAACAAGACATATCTTTTGATATATGGGGATCAATGATTGTATTAACAGGCTTGTTATATGAAATCTCTAGTAATCGTTTTCACTATAATATGTGAGTGGAGTGCAGTATTATGGAGAAGCCTAAAGATTGGAATGGATTATGTTGGACATAAGTTAGTATTGGTTAAGGATAGAAGTTTTTTTCGATATTATTGATGTCATGTTATAGTAATGTAGTTTTAAAAAAAGGATAACATGCAGGATGAGCGACATCCCATCGCATCGGACAAGGCTGTGGGAATCGAACCCAAAATTGAAGTGAGACTAGCCTTTATCACCTACCACTAGCCTACAAGAAGTCATTGTTTAGTATAAACTAGTTTTATTATATTAATTAGTATGATATATGAAGTATAATTCCATTTTAAAAACCATATATGATTAATCTCACTATAGATGGACTTCTGTATTTTTGATAACTTTTATAACCTTTTTATTGAGACAGATGAAATGACCCATCATTCTATCACATGATCTGCTAACACTTCATGAATGAAAAATTCGACATCATTTCTGTTTGAGATGAAGTGGAAATCGTCCAAAGAATGACCAACAGTGAGACTGTACCAAAATCACGAAAGTATTTCTTCTAATTCCAATTTCATCAACTTTAGGGAAATGATCGTGAAAACCAATAATGTTTTCCTAGTGCCCTTATATCCGATGAATCAGATGGTAACTTAGATCATCTCAAATCTATGGCATTGTGATTGATGGCTTATTGAAATCCATGTTCTCCACCACTCTCCATCAAAACATGATGGTTAGATTTTTCTTCCATATCAATATTTTCAATTATGTTCTCTTATATGGAAACCCAGTTATGAGTTTCTTTGGGTAATCATTACATTTCATACTTTAGTTTTAAAAATTATGTTTTTGGTATTCCCTTTTACAATGTGGATTTCTACTAAAGAAACATTCAAGTATTAAACCATTTATAACCCCAAATAATTTCGAGGGAGAAATTCATTTTAAGGGGTGTAGAATGTAACACCCCGAGATTTTATAAGATATATTCCTTTTAATTTATCCTATGTTGTATGCTACACCAAGATTATCTTGCACAATATGCAACACTGTATTATCTTGTAGTATACACAAAACTAATCTTGGATCGTGTTACACACAATTTCAAGTTTGTTTGATAGTAGTTATTCTATGGAACATTAAGTGTATATATATATATAGATATATTAAATGTAAAAATAAAATATGGTTGGATTTTGTTAAACTCAACAAAAAAGGAGTCTTGAACAACACGCAACCCTGACATGGCATGAATTACACGCAATCGCGACTGTCCTCGATAGCCTGTGTTATACGCAATATCAGGTTTCACTAAACAATGATATATGGTTATAATATTATTATGAACTAGCCATTATGAATAGTATTAACTAAATTTTTAATTTTATAACATTATTATTTCATCTTAATAATTTTCTAGAACATGGTATGTGAACAAAATAAATTTTTCGGGTAAAATAAGTATTTTTCAAAAAATGCAGTTTTTCTGCCTTTTAATGGTGCACCCACATTAAATCTAGTTTTTTACATGTTTATAAGTTCAATTTCACAAAATAAACTTCTTCTTTTGAATTCGGATTTAAAAATTTACATTGGATAAAGTTTTGATATTTTTTCTGATAACTTTCATATTTTAATGAATAGTAAAAACATGCTATATTTTAAATAAAAACAACTTGTTTCATCGTAATAATTTATATGGTTAAATTATAATATTTGATGAGTTTAAATTATAAATAGAATATATTTTTACCATTTAATATAATATATGTTATGAGAATTGATTTTTCCTTTAATTAGTAGGTTAAATCAATTCAATCTTTTGCAATGTTTTAACCAAAAACCCGTTTTCTTTCGACAACGGGATTAATTTTAATTTAATTTCTGAAACTTATGTGTATTTAATTTCTAAAAATTGATTCCATATTTGGAATCAGTGGGTCCAAATTATGTTAATATCTACTTTTTTTTGGCAATATGACCAGTAACTACGGTAAATTTTGTTTACCATAGTTAAAGGTAAATCTGGTAATTAAGGATAAATATAAGATTATAAAATTAACCTAACACCAACCAAAATCAAATTGGATGACTAAATGTAGACCCATATCACCTTATGGTCGTATTAGATTCATTTAATAGACTTTTTTCCATGAAAATAATTTAATTATTATTAAAACCAAAGAAAGTGACAACATGTCACTTTCTTAAATCTTATAAGTATAATAATTTTAATTTAGTGATAAACTTAATGAAACTTCAAACATGAATAGTCTCCAGAAAGATAATACAATTATCTACATCATATTAATTTCTTTAGAAATTTTCAGAAATAAATAATTATAATTAAGTATGATATAATAGTTATGTTGAAATTATTTTATTAATTAAAATATCAAATAAATGATTTTAAAAATATTAAAATAAAAATTATATGAACTATTTAATGGGATCCACTAATTTTTTAGATACATATGACATTTTATGAATCAATTAGAGCTTTATGTTCGAACATATATTCTGTATATATTTTATTTAAATTCAAATAAATGAATAGTTTCAAAATTGACACAATTGTTATTTTATAAAAATAACATATTATAAAATTGTTTAAAAATAACAAAAATATTTAAAAATTATATATAAAAATATAAATGGTCTAAAATGTTATAAAGTGTCAAATTATGGAAATTTCACAACACATTTGTAATTATTTATAATAATTTAAAATTTAGAATATTATTACCACAAATAAAAGTAAACTGATAAACAAGGATAAATCAAGTTGATAATGTTTAAAATAAATTACTAACATGTATAAATTTTATTGGTTGATGATATTACAACCCTATCTCATATACTATTTTTATATTAGTCATTTTAGATGTTTTTATGTGGGGTTGGGATTTAATATAAACTAATATTTCTTATATTTCCAATGGTGCCCCTCTCCTCCCTTATAAAAGGGCACCTCCTCCCTCTTTTCCTCACACCACATTGAGGCTTCAATCTCGTAAAACCCCTTCCAAATTCTCTTCTCCACATCCCTAGAAACATTCTATAGGTCCTGGTCTTCTTCAAAGCCCAATTTTAGTGCCCTATGAGGAGGACTCAAAGAGGCGCTTCAAAGAAGAGGTAATGTCCGTTACCGATTCTATCAACTTTATTTCATCTTCCACTTTTTCTTTTTTAGTTGTTTCATTATGAGGTAATAACATCAGTATCACTAATATACTTATATGTTATTATAAATATGGAACAACCATATTTCACCATCTATCCATCCTATGGAAAACGAAATCACTTCGCGTGCGTACGTACGGAATACCGTCTCGACGCCGTGGTGTAATCTATTTTCCACCACCACCTTACTTGGATGTGTATAATGGTGAAAGTAATTAATATATATGATTATTGTAAAGTTATATTTATTCTTTAATATTATACATACACTTTAATACAATTCCACGATCTTGGGAATGATATCATCGCTCGTGCGTACGTACGGACTACCGTCTCCACGACGCGATGAGATTCACTCTCCATGCTAACCATTCAAGAATGATTATAAAGTATATATAATAATTAATCATGAAATAGATGACATAGTAATGATAATGGATTTATGTGTATATATATATATATGTCATCTACTTAATTCCATTCAATTCAATAAGGAAACGAAATTAACGTTCATGCGTACGTACGGCCTACCGTCTCCATGAATGGTGTATTTCTTTCCATTTATCGATCTCTTATATATATGAATATTCTGAATATATATTATATATAAATCATGTTTTACATTATGTATTTAATTAATCATGATCTATGTAATCATATGAAAAATTATAAGTTAAAACACGAACGACAAATTAAAGGATTTTACCCAAAACGCTACATTAACAAGAATTTACAGAAGAACGGGTAATATAAAGTCATAAGTGAATCATATATGATATAATAACAATTAATATGATTCTTTAATAAGTCAATGAAATTATTTAAATCATTATACAGGAGGTTTGGATATGTACAATGCATATCGGACCTATGGTATGGGATAATTGTGCAAATCTCATTTTTATCCGAGATTTCTTATTCATATGTATTCACTGGGGTTATTGCTATCATCCATGTCCATGTTTTATAAAAGTGTATTCATGTATGTTTAAAGTCTTTTTTACCCATTTGACTTTTACCCCATGGTATGGAAGTAATATTTCTTTTATTTACCCTACAAGGTACTTTTGGACTTTTCCGACAAAAGTACGAGAAGAATGTTTTTTTAACATATACGGCATGAAAGGATTTTTACGGTTTTATAAAGCCCTATTTTCATAAATATTCTCCAAAATATTTCATGACTATTTTCAACAAAATCCTTTTCTTTTAAAATTTCATGACATTTTGTGAAAAGAAAATGATTTTGAAGAAAAAAGGATATTTTCCTTAAGAATTCATTTCAAGTGTTTTATCAAAACCATTTTCATCTAAGATGACATTTTTTCACATGTGTATGTTTCAAGTATCATGTATCTATGATTTACATGGTTTTACTTTTCTAATGATGAAATGATATCCAATTTTTTTGTATGGACTACGTTATGATGGAATGATGTTTATGAAACCCATTTTATTCTTGGGTTTTGATGAATGATTTATGTTTATATTTTGGCACATGATAGAATGATTTCAATATGAGATTGGTGGGAACTATATCTCCCTACAATGCAATGGGTAATGATTTATATCTCATGAGATAGACATGGCTGGAATGGAAAGTTAAACCGGTTTAGTAATACAGGACTGGAACGAGAAGTGAACTCGAATCAGAACGGGACTTTGTCCACTAAGATGGTCTTGGCAGCAATGCCTTGGATACTATGGAAATCATATCATGTTCTTAATGGTTTTCAAAATTACATGTTTTATTCTCATGCTAATTTATCATGATTAATGTTTCTTCATGGTCTATACCTTACGTACTTCCATGTTTTATGTCATTGCTCATGATTTTGATGTTTAGATTTTATGATCATGTTTTTTTACATTCAAATGTCTAAGGATTGTTTTATGTTCACTATGTTTACCCTTACTGAGCATTTGAGCTCACCCCTTTTATGTTTTCTTTTAGCCCGAATATAAATAATGGTTTTAGGTAAGAAAAAAAGTGGAAGATCTTTATCGGAGATGTTGAAGATCTATCACCATGATTAGAAGATTTTATTCCGTGTTTCCAAAGACACTAAACTATTACGGTCCTTGTGTGTCTGTTTTTGTTATGTATTAATTATTCTGCAAAATTAATGTAATGTCCATGCACGTCAACCTTTGGGTCTCTACATACATGATGGGTGTCTCTCTTGTACACAAGATGTAACTATTCCAAATTACATAGATTTAATGTTTTTTTCTTTTATGTAATCCATGTGACATGTTCTTACGCGTAGTCATTATATTCAAGTGACATGACATGTTGTGGGTTTTAATATTTATATATATATATATATTATAATTAGCATATACATAATGTTCAGATCTTCATATCATGTATAAACTGTAATACGGTTGTTCCTCAACATCAATTTAAGTATATCATGTTACGAATAAAAAATGGCATTTGTGTAATAATTAAGGTGAATTACATTTAGTGGAAGTTCATAATTAGTCATGAGTACCATATTACAAAATAATAAACAATATACGAATATAAATGTTTTCGTGTATGATAGGATGGGTATTCACTCTATTTCCTCTAAGATATATTTGTATTCGTAGTTAATTTTTTTAAAATGTATTATTTTTTTAAAAAAATCATTATGGATAAGAATCTTAAAGAAATATGGGTGAGAATTAAAACAATGTAATTTATTAATTAAAGATGATAACTAATTGATTCCAATATTATTTATCTCAAATAAAACTTATTAGGAATAGAATTCTAGTTTTATTAAATTTGTAATTCATTGAAGGGTTGTGGATGATCAGGAGTGTAAACCATACCTATTTATGTGATTGGATTCATTGAATTTATTATTAAATTGAATGGTTGTCCTAGGTTCCTTCTCTAATCATATTATGTAATGTTTTACATGCCCATGGTTTCTTCTAGGTTTTCCACTTTCCCATCACCTACAAGTGTGAAATAGAATATGTAATGGATGGAGCTCCCAAGCTAGTGGATGCAGATCATGTTTGGAGCGAAAGAGAAACCTATCCATGATAGATACAATGGTAGATAGTTTGAAAGCACCTAAACAAGTATTAAATGTATTTATCTTTTTCCTACTAGGTTAATTGTTTAATATTTCATGTTTATTTCATTATGGATGTTCTATCGTAAACACATTAAAAAATCAAATTTAAAAGTATTAAAGATGTAAATAAATTAAGTTTTCATCTACATAAATATTATCTAATAAATGGTTAATCAATTATATAAATCCCTTTAATACTATAAACATTTTATAATGATATTAATTGTTAATTTATTCAAAATAAGTAAAAATCACTCTATTATATATACGAATTTAGTACAGCCTTCCACAACTTCAGTTCAAATATTACCATAGTTTAATGTGCTTCACCTAAAAAATATGTGTTGATTTCAATTAGCAGGGAACTACAACATGAACTTTTGGTTTTAATTAATATTGTTTACAATATGGTTTTACATTAAAATATGGAATTGGTGTAACTGGGATGAAAGGTCTTCTGAAATCAATTTTTTATTATTTTAGTATTGGGGAATCTACTCAATAGGTCAATGGATAGATATTTCTTTTAGTTATAATTTGGATTACGCACCTAAATCTATTTGAGTTTCTTAAAAAACAAATTTTGGTGTAATAAGAAAGGTAATATTTATCCTTTACACTAGAATGTTCAAGAAACATGAAATACCAATGCCAATAGTGAGGTTTTTTTGTTTTGATAAATTATTAGGAGAGTAATAAATATCATATTCATTTATTTCATTGTTTAATTTTTTTAAGAATATTTAAAAAAATACTACTCAAATAATTTCTAGAAATAGAATAAAAATGATTTCATTCATATCCCTGGGATCCATACGTGAGAAGGATAACCTTCTAACAAGAAAAAATATCCCAAATTGGAAAAGGAACATATTATTTATCCTTCACCCAAAAAAGAAATTGTATCTGTAGGAAGAACATATTTTTGATTCTCATGGTAATGAGGATAGTGATGAAATTTATCAATCATTGATTAAAATCTATATACTATTATATATGTTAATTGTTTTGTTCTATCATCTATGTCCAAGGAGATTTTGACGAAACAAGAGGACATGGATGTGTATAGCATGATGTATCAACATTGGGATATCTATCATGATAAGGTGATACAAGAGACGTATAAAATATCTAATGATTTGATTACAACTAATCATAGATAGTTTCTTCAAGTTAGGCCTCGTGTTGTCATTCGTATTGGATACATTGAGTGTTTGAACATCTTTGGTTGAAAACTCCCAGATGATTTATGTATAGATCTCATACATTAATCACTACCCCAGATCATATCCAGTTTAATATTCAATTACAATTTGTGATATAATATGTTGAGTCTTTCAGAATTTCAGATCTAGATTTTCCAATTGGCTAAGGATATTGGGAGTGATAAATTGGTGATTCTTGTGGTGAAAAATAAATGTACAAAGTAGGAAAAGGGGGTATAACTCATAACTACTGTAAATCTCATATGTACATTACATTTAATAAGAATGAGAAGAAATGGTTGGGAATGAAAAAAGAGGCACTATGTTTTTCATATAGAAAACCAAAAAACAGAAAGAGGAACATCACCCATAATTACGGGGAAGAGAAAGTGCATTTTTTATTGATTGTAATCGTTTAATATCTACAAAATGGGAATTAGACATAGCTTTTGGTTCTCACATTGATATAAAAACGTAAGAACCACGTAGGATCCAAATGATTTCCATAGTGGTGGTTGACCTTTGATCTACTAGTAGTGTGAGGTTAGATTTTCTTCACATTTTTTAGTAGTCCCTTACATTACCAACATGAATTATTTTTTCATATATTTCTACTATGTTAATATGGTTACCATGAACATATTTTATGTATCATTCAATGATATATATATATGTATATATTTTCCATGTTTTGGATGTGAATGTTTATACTTTTTTAAATAAAACATATATTATGGTATGTAAAATGTAAATAATGGACATTATATATAAGAAAAGTAAAAACTAGGTGTTGTAAATTGATAATGAATCATGATAACATGATCTATATCACACCCATATTTGGCATCACCATATTGCTCATTTAAACTAGAATCATTTTTCAAATCTATATTAAGATGGGTTTTCATTGTATTTTGAGCTAAAATGGCAAGAACCATGTCATTCTTGTTCTCAAGGATAAATGAACAAATCAAAAATTTTTTAAAGGGTGAAAGGGATAATAGACTTATTGTATTGGTACAGACTTATGTGTGTGGACCATTTTCAATGGAATCTAGAGGTGGATATTCATACATCATAACTTTTAATGATGACTTCAGTAGATATGGATATGTCTATGTAATTGTAGATTCCGGAAAGTGAATAACTGCCGGAGGATGTTCCGAAACGTAAAAGCGAAGTCATATTCGGACCCGGAGACCTGTCTGGGGGGCTCGGAGGTGTTGCGCCGAAAAAAGGATGTAGTGCGTGAAAAAAGTTGTCCCACACAGAATGTACCGGGATACGCGAAGGATCCCTAGCTCATGAGCGAAATACTATCGCACCCATGCCCCACACTGTTGATCTTTCGCACCGCAACCTCTGTCACACAATTATTTCTCCCAACCCTAAATTCTGCGTCGCTGAATGCCTGTAAATAGAAGGTGACCCCTTCCTTTTTAGGGATGAATAATTTGAACCACCTCTCGTTAACTTAATCAACATTCTGCACGTGCGCAACATGGCTTTCAGGTAAGCTTCTTTTTTTCACCATGTCACCCGGGGATCCGCCTTCGCGCGAGATCCCTATGGCATATACTAAAATCCAGCCCCTTCAGGCTCCGCACATTGCACCCAATAATCCTTCTTTTTCAAGAAATTACTCCCTTTTCACACAATCCTCCTTGTTTACATTAAATTCCTCCCTTTGCGTGCAATCCCTTCAAAGCACGAGCAAAACCTCATCCCCCCTATTCCGCGCAAGATACACTGATTTCGCGCTGACCCAGGACTTTTCACGCTGATCCCCATTATTTCATGCAAACCCCAAGGGTTATGTGCAATATTTCAACGCCATTCACCTCTATGCTCCACGAGCGACCTCTTGTGCGAACGCCTGATGCCCTCCTTCTGGGTGTCATTCGCAGGTGTCTTGTGCACCCCTGGCATCCGCATCATACATGGTTTTCCCATACGACCTTCTTGGCATGTACGTAGTTACTTTAATTTCCCTTGGAAAATCCTTCTCGTTGTGTTGCTCTGCCTCATTCTTCTTCACATAGGCATGCTAATGGCTATTACTTCTTCGTATAGTCATGCTAACGTGGACCCCTCGATGGTTCTCCCCATGACACCCCCTTTGCTAAGGCATTCCCGATGCCTTCCCTTTCACAAGGGGAAGAGGGCACTATTTATGTAAGTCCTAGGGGTTTAGAGATAACCCACCCCGTCCAAGAAACATGACGTTAAACATCCAAAAACTTTTTCCACAACACACGATGTTAAACTGTGACCTGGCCCTGTGCCTCGCAAGCAGGGTCCCCCTGCCTCGGAAATTCTGCATGCCCACTCGTCTCTAGGGGGATGGGATCATCCCCCACTTTGGGTGATTTATTGGAGTGGTGTTTGTCTGTGGGGAAGGGCATCCACCTTGGTGTAATCCCCTATCCTTCCTTCCATGAGGCATCACCCCTTCTCCTCCTCACATCCTCGGGCCTCCATCATAGAGTAAGTCCCAACACTTGGGCCCCTCAACGTGAAATCCCTTCTTCGCATCCCACAGATGCACCCTTCAGGACGTGATCATCAGGTCTCCTCTACCTCTTGTTTTTCACACTGATCATGACTCTCATGAGCTTAGAGTGAGCACCGACCATGACACGCCTTGGGCTACCTCAGATCGTAAACCCCAAACGCCCATGTCCCACAAGACGTTAAACTATCCAACCCAAACTACGGGGACATTGATCCATGCTAATGCATGGTACATAGAAAGCCTCTATGAGGTCAAACATAAAAACCATGGTCCATCTCATAGTGTAAGCCCTATCCATCCTGAACTATGGGGACTTTGATCCATGCTATGGAATGATACGTAGGAAGCATCCACGAGGTTCAAGCCCCACCAACTTGGGCTGCCTCAGAGCGTAAGACCCAACCAACCCGAACTATGGAGAATTTGATCCATGCTAAGGCATGGTACGTAGGAAGAATCCATTAGGTTCAATCCCCACCACCTTGGGCCATCTCAGAGAATAATCCCCAACCAACCCGAACTACGGGGACTTTGATCCGTGCTTAGGAATGGCACGTTGCAAGCCTCCACGAGGTTCAAGCCCCACCATCTTGGTCCGTCTTAGAGCGTAATCCCCAGCCAACCTGAACTACGAGGACTTTGATCTGTGCTAAGGCATGGTACGTAGGAAGCATCCACAAGGTTCATTCCTCCCAAACCATTAACCCTAACCGTCTATGTGTCGGTGTGTCAAGCCCCATCACCACCTTAGGCTGTCTGAGAGTGTAAGCCCCAATCCACCTGGACCACATGTCCCTATTCACATTGTATCACCGACTCCACCTTGGGTCGCCATAGAGCGTATGCCCAAAATTCCCCTGTCCTGCGTGACGATAAACTGTATCTGCCACCTGAACTATGAAGACATTGTTTCCTTGCCACAGTGATACGTAGGAAGCCTCCGTGAGGCTGAATCCCATCACCCATGTCTCATCCTGATCTCTCCCTCGAGACCACACGTCTCGGGAAGCTCATGCCTTAACCCGATGTTTCTACTTCCTCTGAGTCCTATCCATGTGTCCATTATCAAGAGTCAACTTTTCTGTTATCCCATTGTATCATCGAACTACACAGTATTTGATTTCCTACAACGGGGATACCTGGGAATTATCATCGAGACCCAAGACCAAAGCCATCGTTCATCCTGATTCTTACCCAGGCCACCACATCCTAGTGAGATCATACCACCTCACTCCTCTCCACAGCATTTGAGAAGACTCCCACATGTTGTCCCCAACATCGATGTTCCCTCTAGCGGGTTCTTTAATCTGATCCACTCTAGATAGTGTTCTGATCAGTATGATCCATCTCCTCTAGATCTTAAACATACGGTATACCCTGTGTTAAACATGGGAAGCTGAGGAAAACATCAGATGTGTTCCTGTGGAATAAAATTCCCTGTGTTCGATGTGGGATTCCTCGGGCTTCCACACCCGGAAGAAGCCCTCTGATAAGGGACAGAAGAAATACATTCCAATCCCCAGCATCAAGACACGCCAGTGATTCCCCAACGCGACTACTCTCCCTAACTAAATTTTTCTTCCTTGCTTGGACACCTTGAATGGTTCTGACCAAAGCGACATAATTTACTGGTGTCCATGAATATATGGAAACGGGAAGAGATTCCCGAATAACGTTTTAAATCTATGAGGAAGACCCGGTCTAGGTGACGAGCTCAGAGGAGGAATCCACAGAAGTAAGAACCAACACCATATCATCCTTTATTGATCAAGGAGAAGACATCCCTAAATAAGGAGCGGATGCCGCTGGCTATTGGAAAGCAGGAATGCGGGGTAACATGAGCGCGTCCCCTGCGTGATGGATGCGCACTCCCCAGAGAATGTGTCATAAATAGAAAATGGTGAACCTGAAATGAAGCTCCTCTCCTCATCATGGAGGCTATTAGATTTCGGGATAGACATCAGTGGATAAGCAAGTGATCTGACTTCGTCATTCGGTACTAGGTCCCACCATACAGGCTTGACGTGAAACTCGCTAGAAGATGGGACAATCTGGACATTAAGCATTATATTCTGCGATGTTGTTAGCGTGGATCCCTCTTGCGGACCACGGGAGACGGAATGGTGCTGGGGAATTGGTCATCGATTCCTTTTTTCTAACAGTGTTAATGAGTTCATCCCCCTGCTTTACATCCATCTAAATTTTTTTTTCATTTTAAAAAATAATCTACTTTTTGGGAGAGTGGGAACCTTACAAAAACCACATACAATTCATTGCATCTGGAGCTCGATCATCGTCCCACCGACGCAGGGGAAGGGGCAATATCAATGCGTCTCCCCCACTCAGTTTTTCCTCTTCCACGACGGCTGCGACCGCCACAATTTTTGGGCTCCCACTCCCCCTCTCCCAATCAGAGATCACCCTTCGAGGGGTAATCAATGAACTTGTACGCAAAAACAAGGAGGAGGGGGTCATCCCTACCAGGGATATGGCCTGCCAATATCTTCAGGCAGATATGCCTCATTATCCACGCCACCCCTAGGGCCATTCAGGGAGCCACTCCTCCACACTCCGACATTCATTCGCTTCAATAGTTTGTCCCCAGAGCGCCTTAATAGCTCCCTCCCCTACGCCGACGAAGCAGGGGATATTCAGGTTTGCCCAACCACAGTTCCACGTCAAGGACTCCCATTGAGGGCCCCCACCAGGCCGTGCCAACGCCTCCGACCAGTTCCCCAAGCTGAGGAGCAGGTAGTCCATGCGCCTGGACCACTGGCTCCAGTCCACCTGACCAGGCACCAGCATTAGACACGAGCAGAAGAAGATGCTCGATGTGGGGCGTCAATGTCAGCGACTAATTTGGCCCAATTCGCCACTGGTTCATATTTACAAATCCCTGCATACATTGAGCATGGGATGCCATACGCCCGACCTGTATCAAGGCCCCAACCACCATACGGGCAGGTTTGGTCGACTCTCTCGGTCACCGGCACGGGCGATGGCCGCCGCAGACCAATCCACAGTAGTGCCGCCCAGCGTGGAGGCTCATTCCGCACTACCACTATGGAAGGTGGATGCCCTCCCTGCTTCCAATCTCGGCTTGGAGGTCTTCCCCATGCCACCTTCATCCCATGAAAGGGTCTTCCCCATGACAACAATGCTCCGTATGGCGGTCTCTTCTGTGATCATTACACTAGGTATGGGGTCACTCCCCCTGCCGCGGACCGCGAGCATAAAGAAACTACTTGTCGAGTCACTCGCCAACATGGAGGTCCTCCCCATTTCACCAAGACGATCGGTGAAGTTCCTCCATGCCCCATCAATCGGAGGGGTCGAATCCAACCCCACATCATCAATGCCCAACACGGAGGTCCTCCCCATGTCCATTTAGAAATTTTCTCGATGCTACCCACACCATTGCTTCCTTTGGTGGAAACCCTCTCTGTACCACCATTAGTACGGCCAGGGGATCCCATGTTGGAAATCAGCCCTACCCTAAAGAACCATCCAGATTCAGGAAAGCAGGTCACTGCCACAGCATGAGGAATCCAGGGGATGGCCGAGCAGGAATCATGAAAGTCCGCTTCTCTGACACCGAGGTGGAGTACGATTTAGCACAGGATCCCTCCCCTCATCCCTCCAAGTCAAGGGATGGGGCAGGAATGAGGTGCATCAGCCTCGTGCTCCAATAATGCGAGATCCACAGGATCCCTCCTTCCCACCAAAGGTATATCCTGGAGGACGAGACCCTTTCATACTTAAAGGGGCCGATCGCATTGTCGCCACCATCGTCTCCGGAATAACCCTCTCCCTAGGAGCTATTCTAGGGGTCAATGATGGAAGATCCGGGGTGTAACCCACACAGGTCAGACACAACTACTATGTTAGGAACTCTGGTCATCGGTCCATCCTATCACGACATGGCGGACAGGTCGCGTAAATCCTTAAGGGACATCCCAAGATTTGGTGGCCAAGAAGCCCTCTCGCCGTATTCTCCACTGACCGGCCTTTCATCCCAGCATCCCACCTCAGCACCGCTGCTAGTTCCTCAGCCACCCTCAGTTGATGAGTGGGGAAATCAATGAACAGACCCTCGATCTGAGCCGGGGAACATCTAGACCATCTTCGCAGCGGGCCACATCCCCGAGAATTTTTGGCCGGTCTTATGTTCGAATTTTTGTATGCCAGAATCACTCACCCCGGAAGAGTTTGAATGTTTCTGCTGGACCCTCTGGGAGGCTAACCTCTGTCTTCACCACTGGTGGATGACTTATCCCAGTAGCCAAGGGCACCTCGCAGACATCGACGAACAATGCCACATGGTTGTCCTGGACACACTCTCTACTATTCGACACCCTGAGTCTCTTGGCCACCATAGGGTCCTCCAACAACAGTGCGTTTAGAGTTTTCAAGTACTCTGCAGGGTTGTCGAGGAGGCTACCCCCCATGAGAATGTCTGTGCCTGGGGCAGTACGCTTCCCTCCTCTTCAGTGTGATTCGACGGTAGCCTGAATCACTTGGCAGTAGTAAAGATATTCCCCCAAGAAGAGTGGTCGTCAACATGACCAATCTGACTGGAGAGTCAATTGAGTTGGGAAATCTTGATGGGGGCATCCCCCCTAAGGATGTGCTTCCACTGGACCCATCAGGAAGGATTACTCAACAATTATGGAACCTCCTAGGTCTCCCTCCACCAAACGAATCATTGTTACTAAGCCGGAATGTCGGTAATGGAAAAGAGAAATTTGGAGCTGTCAATCACTCCGACCCATTAGACTCAGTGAAGAAGATAGAAGAGGACCTCGAGAAGGCCACGCTACACCATCATCTTGCTAAGCAGAAGAAGTTGGTCGATGAAATTCTGGATGAACACATTGTAGAGTGGCGACCCGACTACGGTGATCCTAGTCCGGGGAAGTAGGGGCATGAAAAATACCCCTCAGCAAGAATATACAAGGCAACCCTGATCATGCCACATTCACTGACAGGGCGAAAGCCGGAGCTCACGACAAGAGAGCACTGATATGTCTCGCCAAACCCTCCCGAACGATGCGACCACCAAGGGGACCCAGCATGAGCTCCTCCAGCCACTCCAAGGGTCGCTCCACTAGCCGCTCCACGCGCCGCTGAAATTTTTTACCGCATTGAAGTGCCTGAAAACACGCTCGTGGTTAGGGATCCCCATCAGGATAGGGACCCACATCCAGACGATCCAATGGTGGTGCTCATCACCCACCTAGAAGCTTTGGAAACGTGACAATTGGATATCCCACCTGATGGAAATCCATACCCGGCATGGGTGGATGACATGCCGACACCCCCCGAGATTCGAAAATCCCACTTTCTCGCCTTTTAATGCGACAGGGGACCCGCCACAGCACATGTCCCACTTCAACTCAGGGTGTGGGCTTATGCAAGAGACCCTAGTGTAGCAGGAGGACTCCAAGCTCCGTTTCATTGTTCAGAAACTAGAGGGGCGAACATTTATTTGGTACATCCAGCTCCCCGTTGGATCTGTGACATGATGGGAGGACGTTTTCGGGAAGTTCCTTGACTAGTTCAGCTCTACCACCCAGAAGACGAACATCGTAGAACTCTTTAGGTTCAAACAAAGACCCGATGAGCGAGTCGCCGACTTCATCGCCTGTTGGATGGGGCCTACATACCTCCTTGACATGCCGCTGACTCAAGAGAAATTACTGACGATGTGTGTGGCGAATTTCATGACGGAACTTGTTCCCTCTCTAATCACTCATAAGTATCCCGGAGGGTTCTGGGACTTCTCGGATAAGGACTACAACCTCGAGAAAGCCCTACAACATGCTATCTATGTAACACCCCGACCCCAGCTACCCAGAGTCGGTGCATTACTTCGTAACATTGGCATGATCACAAGAATGATCAAATCTCGAAAGACCGATTGGTTTAGTAGCCTTGGAAACACTAGATATATTCATAAGTTTTACATTACATCATAAAATGAAAAACTAATACAACAACATAATGTTTCCACAATCCACACTATTAACCCCTCATAAAATTCCTGCAGGTCATTCATAACTTACTTCTTCACATCCTGGGAAAAATAAAACATAGAAAAGGGGTGAGCTCAAATGCCCAGTAAGGATAACAATATAGCAGAAACTTTCATAAATAAGAATAAACATTTAAGGCAATGAATTACTAAAACAAAAGCCTTTTAAACTTGAACTTCAACATAGTATGGCAAAAGTAAAAATGAAATAATTCCATTTACTTATTCACATGGATATTCTACTAATCGAATAATCACATGAAAAAATCAACAACCACTTTCATAATGTTGGAATGCATAATGCTGAACTTTAATTTCTTTGTCAAGGCCTCATCCCAAGACCTTGGGGCTAACTGTAACCGGAACCCAACCCGGAGTGCCTCTAATAACCGGACACCAACCCGGAGTGCCTCTAATAACCGGACACCAACCCGGAGTGCCTCTAATAACCGGACACCAACCCGGAGTCCTTCTAATAACCAGAGACCAAACCGGAGGGCTTACTTTTACCAGTCCCTAACCTGGAGGGCTTACTTTTACCAGTCCCCAACCTGGAGGGCTTACTTTAACCAGTCCCCAACCTGGAACATATTTGTCCAACACATTCATATGAAGTAAAGGTTGAAATATAACATAAACATTCTTATTGGAACTAGCATACGAAATGTCGATACTTTACTCATAAACCATGAATTCTATATAAATGGCACATCCACAGTCAAACATATCACAAAACCTTCAAAACAATATGGAAGTTTTGTATCATAATAAATCAACTTCAAATAAGCGTAAAATCCATCAAAGGATGTTGACATAGATGAAATCAAAACACTTTTTAGAGAAATATCTCTTTATATTTTTGAAACCATTTAAGAGCCATATAAAATAAAACATTTTCTTGAAAATGTTCTTATAAGCTTGTAAGGGAAGCTTTGACGATTTTATAACGGCGGAAAATAACCGCACCCGCCGTATAAGTTAAAAAAAGATTCTTATCTTAATTCTGTCGAAAAGGTTAAAAGCACCTTGTTTGGAAAACGACGGAAAGATTCCCTTATAAACCTCTTATAAAAAGTCAAACAAGGGTATAAATGACTTTGACCCATATTATTTTAAATATTAGAAATGTTTTGAAATACATTTTGAGGAAACATGGACGTGGATGATAACAAGGTCCCAGTAGATAATTATGTATAAACAATCTCGGATAATGAAGAGATTGCGAAATAAATCCTTACCTTGTACTTTTCCTTGGTTGGGGTAGGTTAACCTCCTGTATAATGGTGAAATAATTGTTATTAAATTATGAAATAATCATATACATTAATATTATATCATATATGATCTTTTAATATTGATTTGATAATAATATCTTAGTATTATCGTTGTTTCGGGTGTTAACTTACTTGTTTTCTTTTATATGTTTTGTTACGTAAGACATGTTTGTAAAGGATAGGTTTTATATTATTCATATCGAGAATGATATCAAGTCCTTAAACATCATTTTTTAAATCATCAAATGATAATTATACTTGAATGGATACGATGGGGAATGAATCTCGTCACGTTCGTGGAGACGGTAGTCCGTACGTACGCACGAGCGACAATATCATTCTTTTGATATTAAAATAATATATAATGGATGCTATATCATATATACAGAATCCTTAACATGTTATATTTATTATTTACATGAGTTACACATCATTATTATACCCATCCAAATAATATTATATTGAATAACAATTACACCACGACGTGGAGACGGTAAGCCATACGTACGCACGTATGGTGACATGTTATTCAAAGGGTGGATAGAATACTGAATATGGTTGTACCATATTTATAATAACATCACAGTATATATATGATACTGGATTTATTATTTTATAATGGTAAAAACAAAGGAAGAATAAGTGGAAGAAGAAATGAACTTAGAAAAGGGTGGTGAAATCATTATCTCTTCTTCGGGTTCTTCCTTTTGATTTGATCAAAAGGGCTCCTTAAGATGGATTTATGATCAAAATAAGGCCTCTAGGTTGTAGTGAGGGATGTTGGGAGAGTATTTGGGCAGAGTTTGGCCGAACCAAAAGGCTTTTAAGGTGTGAAGAAATGGGAAGGAGGAGTGCCCTTTTATAAGAGGGGTGAGGGGCACCTTTGGAAAAGCTAGAAATATTAGTTTATAATAAGTTCATATTCGGTTTCCAATGGCTCCAAAGTTGAATATTCAAAGGTTAATGTGGGTATGGGTCGAAAACAACTCAACCAATAGAATTTAGACAGGTTTGGGTACTTATATTAACCTTATCTTTAAGTATTAACTCTAAGTTAATTAGTTTCACTTTTACAATGTCTCTTTGTATTTTTATATAATATGGTTAATAAACTTAATATATACATCCAAACGACCCCCAAGTGGTCCATTAATGATGAACCTATCATTATATAAGTCTCTTGGCCGATCCTTAGATTTTTAGGAATTTAATATCAATTAATAATATAATATTTGTTTTAAGAACTCTTTTATGTCAATTTTGACACTATTCAATAGTTGATTTTTGTGAAACTTATAACAGATTGATTACTTCGAATAAAGTCAATTAAATCAATCCTAATATATCATAGTATCCTAGAAAATTAGTTTAATTCATTAAAAGTTTCATATTATATTTATTTGGGTATTTATAATATCAATTATTTTAGTTTTTCACTATTATAGTAATTACTGCATCATCATTGTGTCATAAATAAAATAAATTATTTAATGTATAAAAATTATAAATAAAATATCATTATGTATGAAATCTTTTTATCTTTTTAATGAATATTTATAATCTAAAATCAAACATATATAACCCTATGTAACAATTGTTTTTCTAAAGGATATATGCTTGTGTCATTTTTGTATTCATTTTGACTTAATTAAAATAAAGTGTCATTATCACTTAAAAGTGGATCCATGGGGTCCCAAAATAGACCCAAAGATTCCCATGGTCGACCATGTATCAACCAGTAGGGTTAAGACACGTTTTAGGGTAATTTAGTATTATTATAATATTATTTTTTAACCCTTATTTACCGGATTTACCCTTAACCATGGTAAATAAAATATTTACCGCAGTAATTATTCAAAATGTCTAAAAATAAAAGTTACCTATTTACACAATTTGAACATCCTGATTCCAAATATAGAATCCATTTTTCTAAATTCAAAACACAGAAGTGGCAGAAATTAATTTAAAATTAATTCCCGCTGTCAAAACAAAAAGCGTGTTTTTAAGAGATAATAACTATCAAAAGATTGACACTCGTTTATGTTCGGTTTAATTGTAAAATTATGTCCAATGACCAACATTATATTAAATGGTAAAAATTTATTCTAAATATACTTTAAAACCACTCAAATTAATAATTTATCACTATTAATTATTTTGATTAAAAAAAGTTGTTTTTAATTAAAATTTAGAAATTTTCACTATTCATCAAAATATGAAAGTTATCCGAAATGTACCAAAATTTCACCCTAGGCTAATTTAGATATTCCGAATCCAAAAATGAAGTCCATTTTAAAATATATATGATTTCAAAAATTAGGTATTACTATTCACAACGGCTAGTTTAATTAGTTGTGGTGTGTGTTAGAACTCGAGGTTGCGTACAACACACGCTATTGTTTTATTCAAAGGAAAGCGTACCGTGGAAGCTTGGGATGTTTCATTTTAAATTTTTTGATGTCTCCATTTAGTCAAAAAGTTTAAAATATTGTATTTAAAAAGGTTTCACTATCAAAAGTTGATAAAAGTGCAATACTGAAAATGAATCTGTTCTTGCATTATGACTAAGAAACTCATAATATGGCTTCTAAAATTATAAGGATTATATAAAGTTTAAAATTTAGTTACTACTATTCATGACCTCTTTTAATGACTTTTTTTTGGTAAGTCATGGTGCAATTGAACTCAGTGTTGCGTGTAGTGCAAGTTATTGAATTATTTTGAAGAAATAACACACTATGAAATCTTGGGGTGTTACATTCTCCCCTCCTTCAATAAATTGCGTCCTCGCAATTTGAAATTGTTCTTCAAAAATAAAAGGTTGAAAGTAGAAAATATATTTGTGGGAAAACCCACATCGGAAATTGGGTTACTAAAATTTAGTCTTAATATGAGGAAAAGAGAAATAAAATGGTCACCACCAAATTATGATCTCGATTAGGAGAACATTGGTAGAAATTAGAGACATATAATCGGAGGAAAAACGTAAATATTTATAGGTAGTGATTGAGGTCATCAATCACAAACAAGTGTATAATTGAGGTCCTTAAATTCATCAATCTATGATGATTTGAAATACCATCGGTTCAACAAAACATAGGGTATTAGGATAACACATTTTTGACGTTTCAAAATATCTTAGTTGAAATCCCACATCGAAAAATGAATTAATGAGGCCTCTATTTAAAATAAAGAGTAGAAAGTATGAAGATTACCGAAAATAACACATACTAGGGTTCCATGTAGGAAAATATGGATATGGAAGAGAAATCTAACCATCAATTATCTAATGGAGAGTGGTAGAGAACATGGCTATGAAAAGGCCAACAATCCCAAAGCCATAAATTAGTGATGATTTAAGGTACCATCTAGGACAACATTTTTTTTCTAAGTTTCTTTTCTTAATATTGAGGAATTTATTTATGAGATTGGCTAAGATCATAAGGAGATATACTTACTTTATAATTAGAGTTTTGTCCATTAATAAATTTCTACCATAAACTCATCTTTCACTCATAAAAAAAATTATATTTATACTATTCGTACAGGGTTCCAAAATAAACGAATTTATAATTCATCTACCAGATCTTTTAAAAAAAACTACATTATTTAATCCAGGACATCTCTTGGGCCAGTGGTAGGTGATACACCCTTGTCGCCCTTCGGTTGCGGGTTCATGTCTCGCAGCCTTGCCGGACGCGACGGGTTGCCGCCCGACCTCTGGGTTGTCCTTTTATGGTAATCCAAAAAAATCCAAACTAGAACTATCCAATATACTTCTTTCCAAACTCACAGTCCAACATTTATAAGGAAGGTAAACATAATATAGATCCTTTTTACCCCGTAATATCATATGAATACCTTCATCATGTATTACCATATTCCTTATTGATTACATTCATGATCCCTTATTTCATATAGAATGCTGGATATACTTCATTAATCCAAAAATGTTTTAGACCCCAATAATGATGGAATATACAAATCATTAATCAGCTTCAAGGTAGTCAAGAATATCCAATATAATTTATCCAAATCAATCATGTATTATTCTAAAATCACTTCCTAAGTATCAGAACTATATTCTCTCAACCATATATTTTCCAAAAATTTATCCTGCTTTTGAGTCACTTTTCTTTGTTCCACACAATCTCAAGTCCTTAATGAAATAGTACTTCAGTACAATCCTTATATACTCCATAATTATTATAACAAGTACATTGTTGATACAACACTCAATTGACATAATCAACATAAGAACTCTAATCATTCCTCTTCATCTGTGGTAGTATCATAACTTGGTTATTATCCAATAACATCATTTGCGGCATAGTATGATGACTGGGACATAGGTTCGCATAGTGTCCAAACTCCTTGCAAATGAAGCATTGTACATTTAAAACCATTTTCTTACCCTTGCAGTCACGTACTTTGTGCCCTTTTCCTCCACACTTATAACAAACTCCCATTCCTTTCAGGCAAGTTCCAGGGTGTTTCTTTCCACAGTTACCACATATGGGAAAATTCTTCTTTTACCTCTTCCCTTTATCCATCTTTCTCTCTTCCATCCTTTTCTTCTCTTGCTTCCCTTCAAAGCCATAGGACTCAGTAAACTCTTTACTTATCTTATCAACACATGATATTATTTCTTCATATGATGATAATACATGGGAGACTATTTCTCTTATAAATTCTAGCTTAAGACCATGAAAGATATGATCCTTCCTTCTCTTTGAATCATGTGCATTTCTGGAGTTATCATTCCTTCTACTGGGCACCATTTCTAAACAATGGCATAAACTAGATTAGTTTATGAGTCAAAATACATAATCCCATACTTATAAAACACTTAACATAAATTGAACTATTTATGGATATAATCCATAATCATAAAAATGTTTTCTTTGAGGAAGTATATACTCATAAACCCTTCATAATGATTTGTAACGAAAATGAGAGTTATCCTAAGCATATCCCCCGGGAGTGTCGTAACCAAGAGTGCAGCAAGGCCCGTTGTCGTGCACCAGTTCCCGTTCGAGTCTAGCTCAAAGCGGTGTTTTCGGGTTTTACCCCTAGGTACATCTGTGCCAGAGCCGCCTCTACCTGCTCGTATCCAGACAGGGATGTATTGCTCGGAAAACTCACAAAATCTCCACAATATCAAATTTCTAGGAAGTTCTTCTATACTAATCCTCAAAGTTCATCTTAGGTCTACGTGCTCTAATCAGAGTTTATCTAAATCTAGTTTCCAAGGTTTGTACTAAACCTCCCTCTGATACCAACTGTAACGCCCCGACCCCAGCTACCCAGAGTCGGTGGATTACTTCGTAACATTGGCATGATCACAAGAAAGATCAAATCTCGAAAGACCGATTGGTTTAGTAGCCTTGGAAACACTAGATATATTCATAAGTTTTACATTACATCATAAAATGAAAAACTAATACAACAACATAATGTTTCCATAATCCACACAATTAACCCCTCATAAAATCCCTGCAGGTCATTCATAACTTACTTCTTCACATCCTGGGAAAAATAAAACATAGAAAAGGGGTGAGCTCAAATGCCCAGTAAGGATAACAATATAGCGGAAACTTTCATAAATAAGAATAAACATTTAAGGCAATGAATTACTAAAACAAAAGCCTTTTAAACTTGAACTTCAACATAGTATGGCAAAAGTAAAAATGAAATAATGTCATTTACTTATTCACATGGATATTCTACTAATCGAATAATCACATGCAAAAATCAATAACCACTTTCATAATGTTGGAATGCATAATGATGAACTTTAATTTCTTTGTCAAGGCCTCATCCCAAGACCTTGGGGCTAACTGTAACCGGAACCCAACCCGGAGTGCCTCTAATAACCGGACACCAACCCGGAGTGCCTCTAATAACCGGACACCAACCCGGAGTGCCTCTAATAACCGGACACCAACCCGGAGTCCTTCTAATAATCGGAGACCAAACCGGAGGGCTTACTTTTACCAGTCC
Organism: Viscum album; assembly: GCA_963277665.1. Lineage (NCBI taxonomy): Eukaryota > Viridiplantae > Streptophyta > Magnoliopsida > Santalales > Viscaceae > Viscum > Viscum album. Next base: position 1,249,723,626 of record OY728157.1, on the reverse strand, counting down.
CAAACCTGGAGGGCTTACTTTTACCAGTCCCCAACCTGGAGGGCTTACTTTAACCAGTCCCCAACCTGGAACATACTTGTCCAACACATTCATATGAAGTAAAGGATGAAATATAACATAAACATTCTTATTGGAACTAGCATACGAAATGTCAATACTTTACTCATAAACCATGAATGCTATATAAATGGCACATCCATAGTCAAACATATCACAAAACCTTCAAAACAATATGGAAGTTTTGTATCATAATAAATCAACTTCAAATAAGCGTAAAATCCATCAAAGGATGTTGACATAGATGAAATCCAAACACTTTTTAGAGAAATATCTCTTTCTATTTTTGAAACCATTTAAGAGCCATATAAAATAAAACATTTTCTTGAAAATGTTCTTATAAGCTTGTAAGGGAAGCTTTTACGATTTTATAACAGCAGAAAATAACCGCACCCGCCGTATAAGTTAAAAAAAACATTCTTATCTTAATTCTGTCGAAAAGGTTAAAAGCACCTTGTTTGGAAAACGACGGAAAGATTCCCTTATAAACCTCTTATAAAAAGTCAAACAAGGGTATAAATGACTTTGACCCATATTATTTTAAATATTGGAAATGTTTTGAAATAAATTTTGAAGAAACATGGACGTGGATGATAACAAGGTCCCAGTAGATAATTATGTATAAACAATCTCGGATAATGAAGAGATTGCGAAATAAATCCTTACCTTGTACTTTTCCTTGGTTGGGGTAGGTTAACCTCCTGTATAATGGTGAAATAATTGTTATTAAATTATGAAATAATCATATACATTAATATGATATCATATATGATCTTTTAATATTGATTTGATAATAATATCTTAGTATTATCGTTGTTTTGGGTGTTAACTTACTTGTTTTCTTTTATATGTTTTGTTAAGTAAGACATGTTTGTAAAGGATAGATTTTATATTATTCATATCGAGAATGATATCAAGTCCTTAAACATCATTTTTTAAATCATCAAATGATAATTATACTTGAATGGATACGATGGGGAATGAATCTCATCACGTTCGTGGAGACGGTAGTCCGTACGTACGCACGAGCGAAAATATCATTCTTTTGATATTAAAATAATATATAATGGATGCTATATCATATATACAGAATCCTTAACATGTTATATTTATTATTTACATGAGTTACACATCATTATTATACCCATCCAAATAATATTATATTGAATAACAATTACACCACGACGTGGAGACGGTAAGCCGTACGTACGCACGTATGGTGACATGTTATTCAAAGGGTGGATAGAATACTGAATATGGTTGTACCATATTTATAATAACATCACAGTATATATATGATACTGGATTTATTATTTTAGAATGGTAACAACAAAGGAAGAATAAGTGGAAGAAGAAATGAACTTAGAAAAGGGTGGTGAAATCATTACCTCTTCTTCGGGTTCTTCCTTTTGATTTGATCAAAAGGGCTCCTTAAGATGGATTTATGATCAAAATAAGGCCTCTAGGTTGTAGTGAGGGATGTTGGGAGAGTAGTTGGGCAGAGTTTGGCCGAACCAAAAGGCTTTTAAGGTGTGAAGAAATGGGAAGGATGAGTGCCCTTTTATAAGAGGGGTGAGGGGCACCTTTGGAAAAGCTAGAAATATTAGTTTATAATAAGTTCATATTCGGTTTCCAATGGCTCCAAAGTTGACTATTCAAAGGTTAATGTGGGGATGGGTCGAAAACAACTCAACCAATAGAATTTAGACAGGTTTGGGTACTTATATTAACCTTATATTTAAGTATTAACTCTAAGTTAATTAGTTTCACTTTTACAATGTCTCTTTGTATTTTTATATAATATGGTTAATAAACTTACTATATACATACAAAAGACCCCCAAGTGGTCCATTAATGATGAACCTATCATGATATAAGTCTCTTGGCCGAACCTTAGATTTTTAGTAATTTAATATCAATTAATAATATAATATTTGTTTTAAGAACTCTTTTATGTCAATTTTGACACTATTCAATAGTTGATTTTTTTGAAACTTATAACAGATTTATTACTTCGAATAAAGTCAATTAAATCAATCCTAATATATCATATTATCCTAGAAAATTAGTTTAATTCATTAAAAGTTTCATATTATATTTATTTGGGTATTTATAATATCAATTATTTTAATTTTTCACTATTATAGTAATTACTGCATCATCATTGTGTCATAAATAAAATAAATTATTTAATGTATAAAAATTATAAATAAAATATAATTATGTATGAAATCTTTTTATCTTTCTAATGAATATTTATAATCTAAAATCCAACATATATAACCCTATGTAACAATTGTTTTTCTAAAGGATATATGCTTGTGTCATTTTTGTATTCATTTTGACTTAATTAAAATAAAGTGTCATTATCACTTACAAGTGGATCCATGGGGTCTCAAAATAGACCCAAAGATTCCCATGGTCGACCATGTGTCAACCCGTAGGGTTAAGACACGTTTTAGGGTAATTTAGTATTATTATAATATTATTTTTTAACCCTTATTTACCAGATTTACCCTTAACCATGGTAAATAAAATATTTACCGCAGTAATTATTCAAAATGTCTAAAAATAAAAGTTACCTATTTACACAATTTGAACATCCTGATTCCAAATATGGAATCCATTTTTCTAAATTCAAAACACAGAAGTGGCAGAAATTAATTTAAAATTAATTCCCGCTGTCAAAACAAAAAGCGTGTTTTTAAGAGATAATAACTATCAAAAGATTGACACTCGTTTATGTTCGGTTTAATTGTAAAATTATGTCCAATGACCAACATTATATTAAATGGTAAAAATATATTCTAAATATACTTTAAAACCACTCAAATTCATAATTTATCACTATTAATTATTTTGATTAAAAAAATTTGTTTTTAATTAAAATTTAGAAATTTTCACTATTCATCAAAATATGAAAGTTATCCGAAATGTTCCAAAATTTCACCCTAGGCTAATTTCGATATTACGAATCCAAAAATGAAGTCCATTTTAAAATATATATGATTTCAAAAATTAGGTATTACTATTCACAACGGCTAGTTTAATTAGTTGTGGTGTGTGTTAGAACTCGAGGTTGCGTACAACACACGCTATTGTTTTATTCAAAGGAAAGCGTACTGTGGAAGCTTGGGATGTTTCATTTTAAATTTTTTGATGTCTCCATTTAGTCAAAAAGTTAAAAATATTGTATTTAAAAAGGTTTCACTATCAAAAGTTGATAAAAGTGAAATACTGAAAATGAATCTGTTCTTGCATTATGACTAAGAAACTCATAATATGGCTTCTAAAATTATAAGGATTATATAAAGTTTAAAATTTACTTACTACTATTCATGACCTCTTTTAATGACTTTTTTTTTGGTAAGTCATGGTGCAATTGAACTCAGTGTTGCGTGTAGTGCAAGTTATTGAATTATTTTGAAGAAATAACACACTATGAAATCTTGGGGTGTTACAATCTAGGCACGCCTACCGCCTCCTATAATCCCAGCAAGGAGAGCTGCTAGAGCTGAGCCCGCCGCCATGGCCCAGATAGACGACCCCATTCAGATAGAATTTCTACCAGTGGAGCCAGCTCCACAACCTTGTAGAGGCCCTCCACCACAGGCACAGTTTCCAGCCCAGCAATACCCGCACTAGAATTGGCAGGCACCCTCGTGCAATGCACCACTGCCACCTAGGAAAAATAATCAAATTTTCCCTCCTCGGCAGGCTCCATCAGCCCCCCATCAGGGTCAGGCTCTTTGAGCCCCCTATTCAGACAGAACGAATCAGACCTACTCATTTGATGAGGCTCAGGTCGCCGACTACTTACGCAGCGCCGTAGAGCGGAGAATCATACGACTTCCTGAGTGACGGAAACCAGAAGAGGCGCATCTCACTGATCACCCCAACTATTGTCCTTATAACCAGATCTTGGGGCACACCATCAAGCACTACTATGTGTTCAAGGACTGGCTCCAAGAACATATTATCAAAAACAATGTCAGGTTGGGACCCGCCCGGACACATGTGGTGGGTGTCTTTGTGCGATCAGATTGCAATAATGATGGTGAATGTGATTGGCATCAGTTTTCTGACCGTATTTCTAAGAATTATAGTGACATTATGTCTAGAAAGATGGTTTCCCATGCCCATGGAATCATTATTGCATTGCTGAATCAGCCAGATCCTTCTGAAGGTGGGGCCCCCACTTCTGTATTATCATCCCAGCCGGCCTCTTCCCAGAAGAGTAAGCAACGGCGGTGGAAGAAGAAGCAATGCACCCAACCAATGTCGTCGTCTTCCCACACTCTAGGTAATTTCATGCCCCCAGAGATGGTCATACCTCCCAAAATCCACCCAGTAGTAGATGATTCATCTAGTGAAAGTCAAGGGTATGCTTAGGTTAACATAGTGAATTTGTTAAATCCCTATAAGACTGACGACAAGGGGGAGAGCCAGACGAACCTCCCCAATGTCCCCAGCTGACACCAACGTCGGTGGAACCGCGACCATATGGATCAACGGGGCACGTAAGTTGGCACCTCTAGCCAGGTCGTGCATGCTGCTGAGACCAGACAGTAGGTCCAGTGCAGAACTCAACATGTGAAACCTCTTCATCCGGTGTCGACATGCACGCCTCTACCACCGTTTGTGCTACTGGATTAGGCAGAGACACTTTGGCCGTATTGCAACCCACTTCTCCCCTCTACACATCGATCTCAATTGCTCGGTCCTCATCCGACCGCTACCCTCTGAGCTTCAAGAAGTGAGAAGTGAGATTTCCCTACTACAAGTTAGTCGTCGGTCCAGCCGGTAGGGTCTGCCATTCCATCCACCACAGCGAGGCCTCCTGCAAGCAAACGTTCATGCCTGGAATGAAAGTATGGTGTTCTGAAGAACCTCTCTAGCATCCAAACAAGGCTCTCTATCCTTGAATCCCTTCGCCTGTCCCAAGATATGCGTGAAGCACTCTATGAGGATTTAAGGAGCCCCCTCAAGCTTGAGAAAGACGTAGTAGATTCAGATGACTTCACTGCTGAAGCAGTTGAGGATGCCGAATGCTAGGACATAATTTAATTCTCAGGAGATGATGAAGGCTCTCCCGTACAGGGGCACATCTTCCAGTTGTATATCACTGGCCAATTCAACAGTGTGGAGGTTCATCATTTTCTCATTGACACCGGTTCCAGGATTAACCTTATCCTGACACAGACATTGCGGCATCTAGGGCTATCTGAAGATGACCTGACTCCCTCTAATTTGAGGATCCAAGAATATGACAGGACAAAACAGACACCAGTAGGTAAGATCTGTATGAAGTCTCTGTTCAGTGTCCAAATTTCTAACATCAAGTTCATGGTTGTATCCTAGGAAACCACGTACATTGTATTAATGGGTAGGCCACGACTCCATCTGCACGGGGTGGTACCCTCATCGTATCACCAATGCCTCAAGTACTCCCTTGATGGTTGAGTAGGTCTACTCCAAGGTGATGCATCTACTTTCGCCTCGTGCGAAGCCCGATACATGGGTGTTGATTATTACATGAGCAAAGATAAACATTTTTAGGCAAGAGAAGTTGAGCCTGTCGCCACTAAAACAAACACTTGGGCAGGATTGAATGATGCATATGTCTTCCTGATCCATCGGTTGGAGGACACAACCCTGGATATGGGGCAATGTTTTTTCATTTTTGGGATAAGAGGGAATACTGATCCAAAATATAGTTGGAGTCAGAAGATCACTTCGTATTCTTATATGAACCAGGCTCCAGTGATCCTAAAGCCTCCCACTCCCCTCAGGTATCTAGACTTCTGGCTCTTGGAAATGATAGTACATCATATTTTTATATTTAGATGGGATGAAATAAGTTGGCTCTGGCCAACAAGCCACTAATGCATTGATATTATCAAGAGTGTCCCCTTCGGTCGGAGACCAGATGGGATCGGGTTGACAGCCTTCATAGTCAGGGCCTCAGCAGCGCCAGAGTGACCTGATGCAATGAACACGACCGCACAAGATTGTAGAAGCTTCCCATCATGGTTTTGTTCCTCAGAAGTACCTTCCCCAGTAGAAGATCCCTCCGTAAGTGGATAAGAAGATATAGAGGATGCTCTCCCTTCCTTTGAGGAAGGCATCTCAGCCACGGTCAATGAACTAGTACATGTGACCCTCGGTGGCGAGGCAGACCTGATACCCACATTGATCAGTGCCTCCATGTCCCTTGAGGAGCAACAGCAGTATGTGGAATTCCTCAAATAGCATAGTGACATGTTTTACTCGAGCTATGATGAGATTCCAGGACTAGATCCTCAGGTAGACGTCCACCATCTCGGTCTCCCGAAAAACCATTGTGGGTTCAAGAAGCCTCCGAGAAAGATGCATTCATCTCACAGTCACATGGTCGAGGCCGAAGTTGACAAGATCATGAGGGCCAACTTCATCATCGTGGTCCTGTAACCCAAGTGGCTAGTCAAGATAGTTCAAGTCAGAATGAAGAGAAGATAGATTAGAGTCTGTATCGACATCCGAGAACTCAACCATAACTCTCCGAAGGATTATTTTTCCATTATGGTGATAGAGTTGTTGATCGACGCTACGACCTGGTTACAAGCCCTCTCATTCATGAATGGATACTCTGGATATAATCAGATTCGGATGGCCCACGAGGATAAAGAGACTACCGTTTTCATAGCACCTCAAGGTACTTTATGTTACCGGGTTATGCCCTTCGGCCTGAAGAATGCAGGTGCCACCTATCAGCAGGCCATGCATCACATATTCAAGACGATCTTGGGAATGTTGGTGGAAAGTTATGTGGACGAATTGGTAGTCAAATCTGTCCAGTTCCAGGACTATCTTGGGGATCTTGAGAAAGTGTCCGGATTCCTCTATTCCCACCACCTGAAGTTAAAACAATTGAAGTGTGCATTTGGGGTCACCTCCGGGAAGTTTCATGGATTTGTTGTCCAACACCAAGGCATTGAGATTGATCTGGATAAGATCAAGGAAATCAGACAGATGCCTCCCTTGAGTAATATTCGGGAGCTCTGAGGTCTCCAAGGATACTTAGCCTATATACGCTGATTCATTGTGAATCTGGCTGGAAAGTGTAAGCCCTTTTCTCGGAACATGAATAAGGGCACCACTTATGAGTGGTACGATGGTTTCCAAGCCGCCTTTGAGGAAATAAAGCAAAATTTTCCCCAGCCTCCGGTCTTTATGACACCCATCTCTTGGAAGTCGCTGATCCTCTATGTCACCTCCCAAGAATGGTTCCTCGGTGCCCTTCTAACCCAAAAGAACAATGAGGGGACAGAGAACAACCTCTACTACCTAATATACATGCGCCTTGATACGGAAACCAGATACTCCGCCATTGAGAAAAATGTCTTGCGCTCAAATTTTCTGTTCAGAAACTATAGCATCACATGCAGCACCACGAGGTATAGTTGGTCTCTCGAGTAGACCCGCTGAAGTACATTCTATATGGCCCCATGTTGACTGGGAAGCTAGTGTTGTGTGTAGTGATCCTCTAGTAGTTCGACTTCAGGTCCGTGCCCCAAAAGACTGTCAAGGGGAAGGCATTGGCAGACTTCCAAGTTGCCCATCCAACAACTGCAAACCAGTCCCTGGACCTGGATTTTCCTGATGAGTCAATCCTCTCAGTAAACCATGTCATCCCATGTTGGAAAATTCACTTCGATGGTGCCTCCCAGAGCACCACCAGTAGGAGACTCAATGATCCTAGGATCAATAGAGTGGGCATGGGTGTCGTCTTCATTTCCCTAGAAAAAGCCGTTCTACCATACTCATTAATGTTTTCATAAAGCTGCACCAACAATGAGGCAGAGTATCAAGCCCTCATCATTTGTCTCGAGCTGGCCATTGAGATCGACGAGCCCCATTTTCATGTGAAAGGGGATTCTGAGCTGGTCATCAAGTAGGTCAAGGGAGACTATGTTGTCAGGAATCTAGAGCTTGTACCATTGTTCGAACGCACAATCCAACTGATGGCCCAGTTCCCTTCTTGGCTGGTGGTTATCCATGTCACTCGGTCACAGAACAGTCGACCAGATGCTTTGGCCAGCCTGGCCGTGTCACTTGTTGAGCCTGAGCAGGATGATATGATAATCCACGTGGCAAACATGAGGGTCATTGCTCCTGTCACCCTAGAGGATGATGATGGCCTGCAGGTAAACGATCATACCGCTGGTACCTCTACGTCAGGAACCCCAGGTTATTTAGATGTGGTGATAAAAGTAATTGTCGATTGTAGGACACCCTTGGTCGAATACCTCCAACATGGTAATCTCTCGTAAGAATGGGCCATGTGTGAGCAATTCCAACACCGCGAGCTACAGTTTACCTTTCATAACGGTGCCAGAATTTAGCATATCCTCTATAAATGAGGATTTAATGGGGTTTTACTTCATTGAATCCAAGGGGTTGATATTCCCCAGGTCATGCAAGAGGTTCACACCGATTCCAATGGTGCCCATCAAGTCGGGCCAAAGATGTCCCACCAGATCCAGAGACTAGGGTATTTTTGGCTGTCCATGATCCATGACTGCATCGAGTTCACCAAGAGTTTCCATGCATGACAAGCTTGTGCTAACATTGTGCATCACCCACCAGAGCCTCTCCATGCTACCAAGTACTCATGGCCCTTTGTAGTATGGGGGTTAGTTTTCATGGGACTATACCCACCAGCAATGGCTCACAAATGCAAGTTCATTGTGATGGCTACGAATTTCTTTTCCAAGTGGGAAGATGCAATTCCACTCAAGGATGTCAAATCCTGTTCTATAGTCGACTTCATGAGTTCCAATATAATCTATCAATTTGGGGCACCTAACGCTATCCTCATCGATAACGACACCAACTTCCGAGCAGCCGAGATGAAGAAATTGTACACCATGTACAACATTCTCTCCAACCATACCTCCTGCTATCATGAATAAGAAAATGGCCAAATTGAGGCATTCAATAAAACCCTCTCTAACATTCTATAGAAAATGGTTGGTTAGAACAAGAAGAGTTGGCCGAATAAGCTCCCCAACGCCCTCTAGGCTTGCCAGACGACGACTCGTAATTCCACACAAGTGATGCCATATTCCCTTGTGTACGGAACGAAGTCCATCCTACCCATCGAGATTTAGTTTACCTCACTGCGCACAACGGTCTATGACCAACAAGCGCTAGATAGACTGGCTGAGATCCTTCTAGCAAAATTGGAAGTGCTGGACGAGAATAGGCATCATTCCCTACATAACCTAGAAAGGCATCAGAGCATGATTGATTGAGCTTTCAACAATAATGATCACCTCCGCTCTTTCCGGCAAGGTGACTTGGTATTATCCCTCAAAGTGCCAATGATCCCTAGAAAGAAACCACCCAAGTTCGAGCCCAAATGGGAAGGGCCTTTCATTTCTCATAATTATTATCCCAATAGAGCATACTCCCTGGTGACTAATGATGGTGAGCATATTACTTCTCCCACCATTTCCAAGTTCCTCAAGCAATACATTGCCCATGATTTGGTCCTGCATGACCTTAAACTTCCTTTGGTCCTATATTTGGGTCATTTTGGTCCGGCATGGACTTAAACTACCTTTGGTCCTATATTTCGTCCTTTATGGTCCTTCACGGCCTCAAAGGGCCTTTGGTCCTATATTTGGGCCCTTTTGGTCCTATATTTGGGCCCTTTTGGTCCTGCATGACCTTAAACTGCCTTTTGTCCTATATTTGGGCCCTTTTGGTCCTGCATGACCTTAAACTGCCTTTGGTCTTATATTTGGGCCCTTTTGGTCCCACATGGCCTTAAATTGCATGCTCATCCCGCATGATTTTAAACTGCAAGCTAGTAGGCCTTCCTGACTAAGGCTCAGCCTCAGGCCCCTTGGCCTTCATGGACTATATCCCATGTTCTTCCCGAAGTGTATGGTGTGGTGTGGGATTATGTCCTCATTTACTTCAGGATGTTCGTCATGCTGTACACCCCCATTTTGATAGGATATCGTATCCCTGGGTTCCACTATCCAGAACTACGTGTGGCTTGATTCTCATTCTTATGGGACACATAGGACCGCCTGAACATCTAGATTTTAGGCCCAACCCATTTCATAATAGATCTCTCTGATCTCGCAGTCACATAGGCCCCTTGGCATGTCCCACTCCACGAGAGGGATATATAGGTGTGGTATATAGTTTTATGGTGCCATTCCCCCTTCTCCCGGGAAACCTCTATCTCTTGGCCACCATCAAATTGAGTCCCTTAAACTTTTACAGTGGTCCGCCAATGTGTTCATAGTACTATGGTCTAGCACCAAGAGTGTCAGATTCATCTTAGGAAAGTTCCTCCCACCTGTCATGCTTCATGTTCCCCTTCATTTGGGCTCTCGTTATCTCTCATACCCAAAGGGTCCCCCAAAAAACGGCCTGGATACCATGCCTATGGGCTATCCAACCATTACGGTCCAATGCCCCCGAGGGTTTTCGACAAAAAATTTTTACAAATCACATGTTGCGAACAAGGTTAGTGGTTGATGCTCATTTGTTTGTCCCTATTTCAGGCTAATGTGACGAGATGCTATGTTGCAAACATGGTAAGCAGTAAACCTCCGTCATCACGCAAGCCCCTTTAGGCTATGAATGTTGGTTTAATGATTCACATTATGTTCCAACCCTTCATGTTCAGGTGGAATCTTGAAACTCTTGGAACTATCCCTCAGTGCGCCTTCACACGTCAGGGGGACAAAGCTGCAATATTGTGTCTCTCGAGGCTCCCATGATCCATGCGCTAAGACAATAGGTTGAGATATTTATTAAGTGATATTTGCATCTCGATCCTCATCCCCATGGGATACGTGGGATCACCCGAACATCGTACTTCCCAGTCTAGCTTAGTTGGGAGCTAGTCTCTCCTTCCCCTTATCCTCTGAACCTCATTGGCCTCCTAGCCCGAGACTGTTCTCCCAGAATCGCGCATGGTGACGATGTGGAGCTCGCCCTCATTCAAGTTGGGTAGTCTTTACCTAATCCGGAACATTCACTTAGGTCTAAGACATATGACCTTAAACTGTGTTGGTTGGTCCTACCACATGACCATAAACTGTGACGATATCATCACGACCGCATGACAAGAAATAGCAATTCATTTTGATGACCTCATCATAGTGGATGTCACGTTTGGTATGAACCATTTACCAAAACATTTTTCAATGCCCGTATAAGTCTTTATTATTGTTGCGATTCCAGAAACTTCTACCCTAGGTCGGTCGCTCAAAAAAAGAAAGACCATTCACCTTAAAGGAAAAACAATATACATCAAATGCCGCTTCTTTTGGTGAGTGGGCTAGACCCGCACACCCCTTTCATCCTATGCACTGGTACCTTAACTTTCTGTGCCACCCTTAAAGAACTACGTATTGATTTATTCTCATCCTCATGAGATACTATAGTTCACCTGAGCACTTCCCCGTGAGCCCATCCTAACATTCGTCTTCGGTCCCTTGACTGAAACACTTCCCTGGGGAACACATGGTACGTAGGGATTATATCCTCTTTCACATCATGTTTTTTAACCACCTTAACATGTGTCTCCTGCTCTCCATAACCATCCTTGTTCTGATTTCTAAGACCTTAAACTAAGACACTTTCTAGAACTACCTGCGGCATGATTCCCATCCATATGGGATATGTAGGAACGCCCAGACATTTCATCTCAGATCTAGCCCCAGGAATCAAAAGTCTACTGCCCCACCCAATGTCGACCCCTTGGCCGGACTTCTTAGGGAATTTTGTAACTGTAGAATTTTCCCCGAATAAATTTGGGATTCCCCATGATGATATTGGGAAGCAACAGTTCCCTCATCAGGGAGGTTCTTTCTAAAAGAAGGGATGATCCATGATCAGATTGATGTGTCCGCCTAATGTGCTTCCACCCTGGTGGTGTAATCTTGGGAGTGTTGGAATATATATGAACAAACCACTACTTCACTTTCAACACATTGTGTGCCCCTTTATTCAGATCCTCATCCTATTTCACATTTGAAGGGACCCCCTAATAGTACGGATGATCGACCTATGGTATGCCTACTGTTCTGGGCCAATGTACCAGATGAATGATCACGTTTGAAGGTACCCCCTAATAGTATGGATGATCAACCTATGGTATGCCTTCTATCATGGGCCATCGTTATAGAATACTGGTCAGTGATATTTGAGTTAGGCCCCGTGTTGCGAACATGGTCAGTGGTCAGCCGTCATTTTCCATCCATGTCTCAGGATAATGCAATAAGGATGTTGTGTTTCGAACATGGTCAATAGTAATCCTTCATTGCCACGCCCCTCCCATAGTGTTCAAATTTGGGGTAAAGTTATTCACATTTATTTTCATTCCCCTAAGTTCGCACTGATTCCAATGCCCCTGAATTGCCCCATTCTTGTGCTAGAACACATTGTGAAGATGATACATTGATTGGTCTGAGGTCCTATTCTTTTGATTTGGATGACATTCCTCTCTCCCATCCGTCTTGGTGACGCCGACGTCCATTTCCGGCCCTACCCTGATAGAAGCACCCCCGATGTATGCCGCTCCCAATTCACCAATTGCTGGAGAAAAATCAGTTTGGGAGGAATGTTTTGAATGGGGAGTTCCTTTTTCCATTGGAACACCCATGGGTGGTCTGAGCACAGCAGCCCGACGAGCCTCTAGCACATGATCACTATACAGACAAGGAGTATCCTGATCAGTTGAGTCCTCCTACAGTGAGTACCGTTATTGAAGTAAATAACATACAGGAACCAAAGGCATCATCCTCTAGTTCTCTACACTCTAGAGGAGTTGTCGTGGTGGGGGGATCCCCCATTACTTTTCATCTTGATAACGGGCATTGGTGCCCTGCCTTGCCATATTGACACTTTCTCCCTTACTTCAGCCGGAGACACTTGATCAGCGCCGATGTGTCCTTGGGTAAGATAAGGAAGGTGGGATAAGTATTGCAAAGGAAAGAGAATGTAGTAGAAGATAAGGGTCAAAGAATACCTCGAGTATCTCGATTACATCCATATTGGAGCCAACGATCTCAATGCTTTCCCACAGACTCCCTTTCTGGGATTCCATCTGAGACCCTTTACCTTCAGGATCCTCCTCTCCTTCCCCTTCTCCTTCTGCCTCTTCTCCTATTTTTCCATCCTCTGACTCATCACTACCGTAATCATCCTCCGACGGTATCCTTTCTAGATCATGCTTCTGGCCGAACAACAATTCACCAAAAGATGTGGCTCCACACGCCGACCTTGTTGGCATGCGTAAGTGGCCATGGATGTAAGATATGCATGTCGTCGGTGGAATTTCACATTATCAGCGACCCGGACATGCCTGAAATCTAGCTGCTGGATATCATCCCGCAATATCTTCTTCCAGAGGTCTTTGGTACTCATTGATAGTTGCATGGTTATCTAAGTTGACCATAGCACAGGGAAGAGAGAATCTTGGGAAGATTGAAGTAGGTATCTTATCTTCTTCGCATGAAGTTCTCTAGTAGCTATGTGTCACCCTCCTCTAGGAGATGAGGGCGCAGTCATGCCACGTGATTCCCCCACTGCTGAGGTTCCAGCCTGCACAAGCCCCGTTGTCAGAGGCGCTTCTGATCCTCCCCCTCTAGCGGTACCATTCCTTCTCTCTCACCGTTGAGGATCTACACAGGAAACATTGACCTACCTAAAATGATTCCGTAGAAGCCCTACAGGGTATTCTATGGTCCAATTTTCATCATACTCAGTTGAGAGGCCAACGTTGACTCTGGTAGGAGGAAAAGTGATGATGTCGCCAGAGCCGTAGGTTGTGAACATCAGCAACAGATGAGGAAGGACACATGGATGCCTCTCCTTTTGGACATTTATGAATACTCTCTTTGTAATTTTTTGGAGGCACCCAAAATGAATGGTGAACCTAGATGGCACGTAAGGATTGCAGAAAATCTTCCCATCAGTCTGGGCCACAAGAACCCCACCTCTGATGCTCTGGAAGTACTCCTTCTGCTCTAGTGAGCCTTTCCCATCATCTATCAGTAGACTAGTTGGAGTGGGGAATGAGATGAAGGATAATTTGTCATGGTTATGGATCCTGATCCGTACTCCCTCCTCATTTAGCTTCATTGGCATGACCAAAGCAATAATCACCAGAGAGGGTTACATGCCGTTGCCCGAAAGATGGATTGAATTTGGGAAGGTATAGCCGCCGCAGTGAGCCGCAACCCAGCCATGGAAGATCTGGAAGGGGACACATACTCTCCTAGGAGATCCCCATCTTGAGATACATCCATTGATGGAATAATACCGGGCTAGCATATGGACCCCCAGGTTGGATCTCTTGATGGCGGCCATGATGCCCGCCATCACCAGAGTCGCTGGACGGATGCCCATCCTTGAGTCTCGCACCAGCAAGAGCCATATGCTCATGAAGGTGGAAAGGAATCCGGCATACCAGACATTCGGGTCCTAGGCCTCATTTATGTTGTAGCCCCATGATTGGTATTTCCCCGCCTCTAGGATCCTCTAGTAGGATCCGCTATTGCTCCTATGAACCGCGGTTGGACAATGTTTTCCTCGCCCTTGCATCTTGACCTCCAGATCCTTCTCCAAGAACAAGCTGAACCATTCCTTGTAAGCAATTTCCTTTAGGAAGTCCTTGACCTTCAGCTTCTCCTTGTCCAAATCTAGGAGGTTCCACGTCAGTATAGGGGTTCGATACCTGTCACCCCAGATGTTCATCGGTGGGAGGAACTCATCATATTGATGGCCCTCCAAAGGGATTCCTCCGATGCAGTGGATGTCCCAGAGACTGATTCAAACTTCCCCATGGTAAATGTGGAATTTGTTGGTATCAGGGGACCATTAGGTGAATAGCTCCGGTCTAAGCTCAGGCTATCGGTAGAAGTGGAACCGTAATGTCCGCACTACCTAGAATTGACCAATGTGCCACATCTCGGTCCCAAATTGGTCCCATGTGTGGAAAACCTTGTACTCCCTAGCCCACTCGATGGTGAAGTTGCCTCCAGACCGCAGATCCCAGTCCTACAACCAACCCTTGCTCTCGTCAGTGATGCTATGACGGAATGTGCTCGCGTAGATGGTTTGTGACCATCCTGGTTTGTGACCATCCTCTTCCAACTATGTTCGAGAGTATTGCACGAATTCTAGGAGATTGGCACGAAGTCTGGTAGACCAGCACAGAAAATCAGCAGGATGCGTGAAATTTCAGGCCGTGGCATGAAATGTCCAATGTTTACTCAAAATTTATCGCCAAATCTCGGTGTAATTACGCATCGTCGAGTGGTTATTCGCACATGAGTGGAAGAAATTTCATGCATGAGAGCTCAGAGCATATCATGCGAGAAAAGGAATACAGAGCATGTGACCCATGGCCACTTTTATAGGTGAAGCTTGGGTTATGATATTTCACGAAAATCCTATTATGTTCCTGGACATGTTTTGTGTACCTCTCGGAAATTTTGTGCACATGGGGCCCATGAAGCCATGCATTTCGGAGTTTACCTCAGAATCTAATCGTTGTGACCCCTCACTAATCCCATTCTGAGGGGGGAATTTTTAGATGAAGAAAAGTGCTTAAGTGCTGGAGGATGTTCTGAAATGAAAAAGCAAAGACATATTCAGACCCAGAGAGCCGGTTTGGAGGGCCTGGAGGTGTTCCGCGGAAAAAAAGATGAAGTGCGCGAAACGCATTGTCCCGCTTAGAAAGTACTGTGATTAGCGAAGGATCCCTGGCGGGGGGGGGAATACTTTCGTACCCATGCACCGTGCAGTTGATCATTCGCGTCGCAACCTCTGTCATGCAATTATTGCACACAACCCTGAATTCCGCGCTGTCGGATTCCTATAAATATAAGGCTGTCCCTTCCTTTTTAGGGATGAAGAATTCGAACTGCCTTTTGTGCAAGTAATCGGCATTCCGCGCATGCACAATATGGATTTCATGTATGGTTATGTTTTGTGCCAATTCACCCCAGGATCCGCCTTCACGTTAGATTCCCATTGCTTAGACTAAACTTCGACCCCTTCGGGGTCTTCCCTTGGCATGCAAACGTCGTTATTTTGTGCGAAATTCCTCCCTTTGCATGCAATCCTCCTTGTTTGCACACAATTTCTCCCATTGCGTGCAATCCTTTGAAGGCATGCGCAAAACCTAAACCCCCCCCCCCCATTCTGAGCAAGCATCAAAGATTTTGCACCGACCTGGGACTTTTCTTGTCGATCCCCCTTATTTCGCGCAAACCCCAAGTGTTGCATGAAATCTCTCGGCGCCTTTCACCTTTGTGCTTCCGGGGAACCCTCTTTTGCGAACTCCCGATGCCCTCCTTCTGGGTTCCAATCATAGTTTCCTTGGGCTCCTCGAGCCCCCTCGATCCTCCATCCGGGATTAAGTCCCGACACATGGGTCTCTCAACACGTAATCCCCTCTTGGCTTCCCACAGACGCACCCTTAGTGACGTGATCGCGTGATATATACTAGCTCTTGTTTCTCACACTAATCATGACTCTCGTGTGCTTAGAGTGAGCCCCGACCATGACACACCTTGGGCCACCTCAGAGCATAAGCCCCAAACGCCCATGTCCCTCATGACATTAAACGGTGCAACCCAAACTATGAGGACTTTGATTCGTGCTAAGGCAGGGTACATAGGAAGACTCTATGAGGTACAAGCCCCACCACCTTGGGCCATCTCAGAGAATAAGCCCCAACCAGTTAAAACTACGAGGACTTAGATCTATGCTAAGGCATGGTACGTAAGAAGCCCCCATGAGATTCAAGCCCCACAACCTTAGGTCGTCTTAGTACGTTAGCCCCAACCAACCCGAACTACGGGGAATTCGGTCCGTGCTAAGGCATGGTATGTAGGAAGCATCCATGAGGATAAAGGCCCACCACCTTGGGCCGTCTCAGAGTGTAAGCCCCAACCATCCCAAACTACGGGGACTTTGTTCCATGATAAGCCATTCTATGTAGGAATCCTCCACGAGGTTCAAGCCCCACCATCTTGGGCCGTCTCAAAGCTTAAGCCCCAACCAACCAAAAATATGAGGACGTTGAACCATGATAAGTCATGGTACGTAGGAAGCCTCCACGAGGTTCAAGCCTGCCAGACCATTGGCACCGAATGTCTCCGTGTTTGTGTGCCAAGCACTATCACCACCTTGGGTCGTCTCAGAGCGTAAGCCCCAATCCAGCTAGACCCCAGGACCCTCTTCACGCCAGTTCACTGACTCCACCATGGGTCTCCTTAGAGTGTAATGCCCAAAGGCACTCGTCTTTCATGACATTAAACTTTATCTACCACCAGAACTAAGAATAATTTGATTCCTCACCATTGGGATACTTAGGAAGCCACTATGAGGCTCAAGCCCACCACCCTTGTCACATCGTGATCTATCCCTTGAGCCCATGTGTCTCAGGAAACTCATTCCCTAACCTGAAGGTTCCACATCCTCTATGTCCTATCCATGCATCCATTCTCACGGGTCACCTCGTCAGGTGTCCCACCGTATCATCGAACTACACAGACTTTGATTCCTTGCCACAGGGATACATATGAAGCCTCTTCGAGACCCAAGCCCAAAGCCATCGTTCATCCTGATTCTTACCAGGGCTGCCACATTCCAGTGAGATCATGCCACCTCACTCCTCTCCGCAGCATCCGGGAAGCCGCCCACGTGCTGGCCCCAACAACGGTGTTCCCTCCAGGGGTTCTTCAATCTGATCCACTATAGCTATTGTTCCGATCAGTCTGATCCATCTCTGTTGGACGTTAAACTTATAGCATACCCTATGTTAAACATGGGAAGCTGAGGAAAACCTCAGATACATTCCTATGGAATACAATTCCAAGCGTTCGATGTGGGATGCCTCGTGATTCTGTGCCTTCAAGAAAACCTATGATAACAGACAGAAGATAGACATGCCAATCCCCTGTGTTGAGACACGCTACTGATTCCCAAATAGAATACTCTCTTAACCGAAGGTTGCTTCCCCATCCAAAGCCCTTGGATGGTCTGGACAGAAGTAGCGTAATAAACTATTGTCCTTAAAGATAATGTGATGGGAATAGCTTCATGAATTATCTTTTAAATCTATGAGGGAGACCCGGACTAGGTGACGGGCTCTGAGGAGGAATTGATAGAAGGAAGAGTTGTCATCCCATCATCCCATTTTGATCATGGAGAAGATGTCCCGGAATAAGGAGTGTATTCCTCCCACCTTTGGAATGTGTGAATGCGGGGTAACCGCAGTGTGTCCTCTGCATGATGGATGCACTCACCCCTGTGAAAGCACCATAAAAAGTTTTGATTTATAAGTCCAAGTACATTGATAAATTCATGAAATTTTTTAATAAATAGGAGAAACAACTAGGTATGTAGATAAAGAAGTGTCAATCAGATCAATGTGTTGAATATCATAACCATGAGATTCTCAGCATTCTATCAGATTTTGAGATTCTATCATAAATTACTCTACCTTACACAAAACAGTTGAATTGTATTATTTTTGGAAGGAACCGTACATCATTATACATGGTATTGTTGATAATTATTCATGTAGTTCTCCCATTATTCTTTTGGGGGTATTTATTACAAACTGTGCAATACACATTAATCCGATTATAATCAAAAGGAGAAAAAGGAATTAACTTACAGTTTTGAAGTGGAAAGAATCATGTTTTGACACATACAGATGTATAAGGTTGTGATATGTTTTTAAGGTCTTCTCAAGAATACAAACGTGAACCCTAGGGCACCAAGAATATATTTATATGGTATCCTAATGTAATTAAGGGATACTACCAATACAACCCCTCATATCAGAATTTTATTTTCACTAGAAAAACCATCTATCATGAGGGAGAGAACATCATAAAAATGGATAGTGGGATAATGATTGAATTTGATGATGTTATAGATAATATATTTATTATTTTGTAGAGAAATAGGTTCCACATGTATTCTTGCAAGACGTAGTTCATGAAACACATGTACTTCGTATTAGCACAAGAAAGGTAAGAGAACCAGAGAGATGTGGTTGTCAAGTAATATAAGATGGTGAATAATTATTGTATTACAATGATGAACTGATCTTCAAAAAATGAGGTAGTAGAGACATTAGGATCCTCAAGATGTAAAGAATCCATGAATTCCGAAATAGATTCCATGTACCAGAACCATGTTTCGATTCTAGTCAATGAAATAGTCCATGTGAATCCAATTGGGTGAAAATAGTTATTCAAGAAAAAATTGTACATATGAGGTAATTTAAATACCTATAAAGAAAGGATATTAGCAAAAAAAATTAGACATGTTCAATGAATGGATTAAGAAAGAACCTTTTCACCATTTTTCGTGTTTAAATCCATCAGAATAGTTCTTTCTATATCAACATACCAATACTATGAGATTTTTTATATGGATATCAAAATTAACTCCATAATTGAATCATTTAGGTATATTTCTATCTATGTAAAAAATGGTTTAGCGACTCTAGGTGATTCCAACAGAATTTAATAGTTATAGATATCCATTTATGGATTTATGAAAGCATCCTGGTCATGGAAAATTTGATTCGAGGGACCTATAAAAGTAATTGGGTTCATTGATAAATAATGTGAGCCACATTTTTATAAGTGGTTTAGTGATAATATGGTCATTATCATTTTAGTGTAGGTTGATGAGATATTACTTATCATAAATGACATAGCAACCATACAGTTCGTGAAGGACTAGTTAAACAAATTTCCCCCCTGAATGACATAGGTGAATTAGTATACATTTATGGGGATCAAGTTCATTTCTGATAAATCCAAGAGGATTCATGGAATAAGTAGATTGTACATATATTACTAGATACTTTCGAGGTTTAGTGTGGAACAAACCAATAGGGGATTGCATCTCAGGTCACACGGTTTATGTATTTATTAGAAAATTGGCCATCAAACACAATAATAGAAAGAGAGAATGTTTAAGATACCTTATTCTTCATTGATAGTATAAATCATGTAATCAATTTAATGTAATAAACATTTTTTTCCTATTCATTAATCATGGTGCGATATATATCATGTAAACCCAGTATAACATCATTGTAATAATGTTAAGGATATCCTTGTGTATTTGAGAAGAAATAAGGATGTATTCTTAGTGTTTAAAAGGGATGAGGGGCTACTCATTAGGGGGTATAATGATTATAGGTTTCACATATATTAAAATGATATATAGTTATAGTAAGGATATTTTTTTCATCAAAATAGAGGATTCATGTGATGGATGAGTTTAAAGCAATAGGTATCGCTGTGTCATAGGTGAAGATAGAGTATATAGGATCTTATGAGGTTGGCAAGTTATCCATTTCGATATGGATAATTTTCTATGATCATGATATTGTACCATCCAGTATAGACCCTATCACATTTTATTGTGATAGTACTAAAATGGTGGCTCATGCAAATGATCCATGGTCAAACCAGTGAACAAAGTACATACTCCAGAAGTATCTAATATTGAGGAATTATCATAAGTGGGGTGATGTTTTAGTAAGAAGAGTTCCCATGCAAGAGAACATGCATAAACCATTTACTATGGGTCTATCTTATAAGAAAAATTAGTGTAATGTGAGAGATAAAAGACTGAATGTTGTCAACAGTTGGATCTAGTGATATTGGGAGTCTGTTGGAGTTGGTGCCCTAAAACCTACTCTTGTGTACTTTATGATTACATTTATTAAAATTTTTGAATATTAATAAATATCCCATCACATCATGAATGTTTTTTTGTGTAACATAGTATTTGATAATATACCATGAGTATCTATCTCACTAGAGTGTCACAGGAGTTCCAACTATAATAATTTTATAGTTGTGCGAGGAAATTATTCTTAAATATATGTTCTATAGCTGAATGATATCATTTTAAGAAGAGAAATGATAAAGGCTATTAGGGTTGGAGACTTATAGGACTTCATGGTACCCTATTTTTTTGTATTCCATTAATAAGATTCAGTAGGATATAATAAGAATGAGACCTACTAGGAGGAAATCCACATTTATATATGTCATTAGAAATTCCTATCTACATACATGTTTATTAATACATAGAAATTTGTAATATTATTATTGATTATTATGAGATGTATAAATTGATTTATGGATGAATGAAGTGAAAAAATATGTTCATGGTGATGTAGGATATGTTGGTTGTGTCATGAGTAACATAGAATTAATGAATAAGGTGAGAATGGATTTTTCCCTTTTGTTCATTAACAGAAGTTGAAATATCATGACCTTTATTTTGGAAATGATGTAGCCTAAATAAATTTGTTGTCATTGTTTTTTACAGGAATGTTATATTTTCATAATCTTAATGAATGAAAAATAGAGCACTTAGGTTGATAGGACTGACATGAAACCTACTTAATTAGAGATGTTTTGAAAAATGGTTTATATTACAGAATATTCCATCTTATGAAGTATTATATCATTGAATCATTAAATTATTTCTAAATGGGATCATTGGAATGTTTCTAGATGGTAACCAAGGACATTATGCAACTTCTCATAATGCCAATAAGAAATAGACCATGAGGTTCAAACAATATGTCTATCCAGAATCTGAGTAACATAATATTTTATTAATTATTATTTTTCAAGTTGAATATGTAGTATTATCACACATGGTTTAATATTTATTCATCTATTCTTCATTTCATATATTATGTCATGATTTATTCATGAGAATATAATGGAAGCCCAATATTTAATAATAATTATTTTCTATTTATTCAATATAATATCAATTTATTTGTTTGTGAATAATCCAATGATATTTAGAGAAAGAGTCACATTAAGAAAAATAAAGGAGAATAGCAACGGAATTATTATTTGCTTAATCCAATTTTAACAATAACACTTAATTTTTATTTGGGGTTTTAAGGTTTTTTTAATAAATATCAAAATCCAATTTAAATATATACTGATTTAATTTATTAAGAAAATATAAAATAATAATAGTTTAGAAAAGTAAATATATAACTAAGTGTGAACATACATTCACCAAATAAAACATATTGTTCGATAATATATTGTATTCCATAGTTAAATAATAATATTATTAATATGAAATCATGAAAATTCACTCCTACCACACCACCATCATGAATGTTCTTGATCGTACCCCATTGTGGGGATTTTTTATTGGAAATAGAAACATTATAATTTATAATGATACATACCCATCATAATGTAGTCTCTTTTACACATTATGGATGATGTGATAACCCTATTTCTTATAGAATCTATCTTCAATGAAGGGATAATAACTACTCACAATCCCTCCAGTACAATGACATAGACACCAACTCAACTTATTTTGGTGTCTCTTTAACCAAATAAACATAAAGGATATTCATACCCATGTTTTGAAGAGGATATGTGATTTTTTGTGGGGAACTATATTTATGGACTTTTGTTATTCTATTACTGGTATATTCACTATATAAGTGTTCCAATCCATTTCATCGTATGTTTTCACAAGGGGAGGGATCACATTATACATGCACCATTGTAATTTGGACCCTAAAAATTCAGTAAATATCCAATAGGATATTTTCTAATATTTTGATGTCATTGGGTAAACAAAATCATTTATAAAATCATTGAACTAAAAACATCTAGAATGAAGTACTTGTTCCAACACACATGTGCTGAGAAAATTGTATTCCCTTAAATGTTTGAACATGTTTTCACTAGAAATATGTCCTAACATGAACTCTGTTCAAAAATTTGATCAATGATTGAATTATTTAATATCGATGAATAATTAATGGTATCAGATAAATATAATATATAAATCCTAAAAATCGTGGTTTTTTTCACATAATAGGTATTCCACTTGGATGTATTCATCTTTTAAAAACATCATAAAAATGACATTTTATCCATTTAAGTGGTCATTAGATGGTTAAAATAGGATGTTGGTATGTTTTGGTCTTGTATAATAATTGATACACAACTCAGGTGCCTAAATATATAAACTATCAATTTCTCGAATATGGGATTGATCCTATCAAATTAGGGGAAAATGTGTTAGAAATAATAACATTGATCCAGCATATCCTAATATTTCATATGATTTGCTACTCAAAATTTCCTCATTTATGTTATTAATGAAGATGGTAATATTTTATTTCAAATAATGATTTACTAGTCACATATTTGATGTTTCTTTGGATGTTTCAAGTTGAATCTGTATTATTAACGTTTTGAGGAAATCTTGCAATAGAACTTCTCTTACAAACCTAAATATTTATCTTTCAGTAATAATGTGGAATTTGATTTTTTGGAAAAGAAAATTACATAATGAGATGTATTAAAATATATATATAATTAATGATATTTGAAAAATAAAATTATTTTGTGGGACTACTATAAATAAGATTGATCATATAAATAATTAATTTTTCATAAGATGTAGGAGAAATGTTTAAAAAGATGAATTTTCATTTTTAAATAACAATACGAGATAATAAATAATTTGTTCCAAAAAATAGGAAAAGTAAATTTTTATATATGTATCAAATATCATATGCACTATAAAAATATCTTACAGATGAATGAATTATTCTTCAAGAATAGTGTTTCTAAATTGTCCAATGAATTTCAAATATTGTATATTTCAAAATATCCTATGAGAATAACATATTCCAATGGAGAAAAATTATTAAAATAAATTATAATATTATTTGAATATAAGAATGTAATATGAGGTTGAAAATGAATTTCAAGCAAAAGTGAAGTCATATAATGTGTTATTGTTATAAGAAAAATCATATGGAATTAGAAAATCCATTCAATAGATATGGATATAAAATATTATTTTCTATGAAGCTCAAGACTTGTGAAGCGAATAACTTCTCAATACATAATTATGTTTTTTATGAAATTTTCATTATTATTGTTTTTTCAGAAAATTTCACACATATTGTCATTTTATTGAAAAAAAGATATGATTTAATGAGGAAAAATAATTAAATTAAACTAATTTTTTCAAGAAATCATATAGTTCCGATGGAGGTATTAACTGTAGTCAATGGATACCCCAATTTTACTATATTCATATTAAAAGGTCATACAAATGGGGAAAATATTGATTTTATTAATATTAAAGAATTTATCTAGACTATATATATACATGAGTTCAAATTGAACAACAATACAAATTTTATTACATTTTGTAAAACAAGACTATACTCTATTTAGAGCTAATTCTTACTATGATACTATGAAAATTTCAATATCAATTATTAAGCTACATGAACATCCATCATAGTCAGTAAAATATTTTATATATACACCTAGATGTCATATTCAATATCTCAAGATTTTCATTATAATATCCTTGTGTTTCGTTTGTTTTTAATTATTTAATTTTTTCTGTTAATTTGAACTTTATGGGTGTTTCTATTTTTTATGTCTATTATGGTAGGTCATGGAGGATACAGTGGAGTTGCAGTCTTGTTATAAATATTTCCATGCCACAACCTATGGAGATTAAATAGTATTTGCTGGAATCAGATCCCTTAGGCCAACCTAATCGGGGTGTTCAATTGAATAATACTTGGGCAATGTCTGGGAGGGACATTCATATATATAGTAGGGAGTTGTGTAATTGTGTTTAAAACTGGAATGTGAGGAAGTTCATTACATACATTTTAGGATACATTATAGTGTGTGATAAATAATGGAATTTGTTAGCATTTACTTAAGGTTATTACTATAGTTATAATAGGGTGTTTTGTAATTATAGAATGAAGGTGTTTAAGGGTGTAGTGGTTAGGACAAGATATATAGGTGGAAACTATGTTATTGATGGCGTTTGAAGGGGTTCCACACACTATATTTTTGAGGTCAACACTACAGATGGTTATAGAGTGTGCTAATGGCCCCACAACCTTTTCCAAAATGACTCTGTCATTTTCCCTAGGCCAGGTCACAATAGGTCCTGCACAGGAAGCACTATGTCGTGGTGGTTAGGTCCATACTACAACCATTATCTACCTTGTTTTGAACAGCGAATGGAAACTTCTACTATTGTATATTTAAAATTTATCTACCCTATTTATCCTTTATTTTGTTAAAATATGATAGACATGCGACCATGTGAATCATACCTCCCTTTCTACTTTATTTTATCTTCTCCTTAATTGATTTCAAGTAATTTTTATTAGAGACTCCATTAATCTCCTTGGTTATAGTTCTCTTTTCCATCCATTTATCATTCCTTTTAGTACCCATTTATTCTCAAAACACTAAAAATCATGGATGTTTGGATTTATAGTTAGGTATGATTTTAATTTTGGGGATTTGAGGTCATGTTAATAGAATGGTCATCTTCTATCTAGATTTATATTTATCCATAAATGATGATGTGGATCGGCTACTGTGATGGATTTACTCTTGATTTTTTTATTGTGTTTATGATAAATTTGTTTCAGTTTTATATCATTTTTTAGTAATCCTTTAGGTCATATATTTCTTAAAATATATCAATATGTGATATTTTATTGGGTTATAAAATATTTCAATTTTATTTCTCACATAGATTCTAGTGTATTTAATAGTGATTTATTGTTTTTAATGATGTTTGAATTCAATGTTTGTTATAAATTCTTAACTAGTTTTTTATATATGATTTTTATTTTTAATATGATTTGAATCCATTTGGTCAGGGAATAAATTAAAAAGTAATTTTTTAGACATTAAGTAACCTTTTATGAAAAGATATTTTAATTAATAATTTAGTTTCAAGAGTGTACTTACATATAACAATTTAATAGATGCTTTTATATATAGGGTTTTTAATTAATAATATTAATTGAAATACAAATAATATATTTAAAAAAAATATTATCCACTTTTAAATGTTTTTAAAATGTGTGTGTGTGTGATATATTCATTTTTACACTTACCATCTTTCCATTTTTGGGTGGTGAATGATGTATATAATTTCAGAGTAATGGATAAAAGGGGTGTTTATTTTGAGGTAATTGGGCATGAGATTGAGTTATTATTTTTTATCACTGATATTTTATTCTCAAATCCTTATTTTATTTTATCATGGGAACATGGGTAACATAGTTCGAATAGCAGATATATTCTACACATCATATTACACACAATTATAGTGTCCCCTAAGTATTATTGTATTCAAGGGATAGTGGAAAGTGGTCCATGATGATGCTTATGCAAGATAGTTGGGTTAATTTTGTGTTTTAGGGTGCATCATAGGAAAATATTTTTTCTAATAGTTTTGATAATGTCTATCCCTATTTAATATTAGGACCTAGTGTATATCCCATTACACCCATTTCATGACTATTAGTTTCATGCAGGGGTTGCCTTTAAGTTATTTAATATTCACTATTTGATTAGTATTTTGTTCTGTTGATTGATTACATGAATTTTTTTATGTTTATTGGTGGCCTGGTGAATTTCAATTGACCTTCTCTATTATATAGTGTGAGTGTCCTTTTTATAAGGGGTTTTGAAAATATTTTGAAAACATAGAATTAATGGAAAATGGGTTGTCCTATATAGAGTGTATTATTTTTAAATTATTTTATTCAAATTTATTATTTATTTTTAAAAGAATGTGTGGGGGTTAATGTCTATATAAAGATAAAAACTATGGTGTTTTACACCTTATTTATAAAAGAATGAAAAACCCAATGTCTCTATTATTTTTAAAATTTTGAAAATTGATTTTAAAATAATAAAAAAAAATCACAAACTCTTTTATGAAATCATACTTTGTATGTTTTTTATCACAATATATATATACCATTCTATGTATGCAGTTATAATGTTGTTCTTTTAGGTTTTCTTATGTTGTGATCCAATTATTGTTTGATATTTGGGATGTATTAATGGGAGTTTGTAAAAGATATAGTGAGTGACCATGGGTAATATACTAGAGATCAGTATTTTTTTGGTATCATTTTATTTTATTCTTGGGAGGATTATATATCAATGGG
Source organism: Viscum album (assembly GCA_963277665.1). Classification (NCBI taxonomy): domain Eukaryota; kingdom Viridiplantae; phylum Streptophyta; class Magnoliopsida; order Santalales; family Viscaceae; genus Viscum; species Viscum album. The sequence goes on along the minus strand of OY728157.1, from coordinate 1,249,696,481 downwards.
GTCAGCTCAAACATATCTTTTTTTATTTTATAGGAGTGGTTTTTTTATTCCAATACATTAGGTTTGTGATATTTTTTATTTATTTATGTATTGTCATAATATTTTTGTTCACTTCATTATATTTAGAGTTATTTCTTCATATGCAAGTGTGTTTGACATACGTATTGGACATGCCTGATTTTGAGGAGGAATTTATGGTTTGTTTCCTATCCTCCTATTTTTTTACTAATTCAAGCTCTTCTCCCAGTTTCTGAATCTTCATATCCCTTCATTCAATTTGAGCATTGGATTTTTTCTTGATATCCTTCCCCTATATATCTCATCTTCCAATTTACGTTTCAGCTTATCCACCAGGTCACTATACTACTTTAATTAAAAATTTTCTTGAGTGACATATTCAGAGATAGATTCACTCTCTTGTTTTAGCCTTTGATTCTTCTGAAAAAGTTCAGATAGCTATGTAAAAAATCATCATTTATGGATTTCCAACTTTGAATCTCATCTGGGTTCAGATTCATTTCCTTGACATCAGCTTTTGGTTTTTCTACCTTTGCAGATCTCTTTCGCAGTTCTTCATCTTGAGAATAATTCTTCTCCCTTAGACCAGTAGCTACATCAATAAGCCTTTTATTCAAACCTCTTAGCTTGTTGATCTCAGTTTTTGGTGCTTGTATCTGAATATCATTAGAATTAATTTCATCAGTGAATTCTTGATCCAATTCCTTCTCATTGTGGACAACACCCACTTTTCGACTTCAGGGAGTTTCTTCATCATCAGTAGTTCTAATATCACTTGGAATGTCAGGTTCTTCAATCATTTCTTTAGCATCAGTAAATGATTACAACTTCTCACTGTACAATTTATCCAATTCAACATTTGGTTCACTACTAGATTCCTTTAACTGAATCACACTTTTTCCACGGACACCTCTGCACTAAGGGATACCACCCGACATCTGCTTCTTCTATGACGTTCTACCATTTTCCATGGCACACTAACATAATATTAGACTGAGTCTTTAACCACACAGATCGACTGAAACAAGTCAGAGAAAAAAAATATGATAAAAGCAACCTAACTCTCTGATACCAAATGTTAAGACCAAAAGGGGACTCGATACCCTGAGGGGGGGGGGGGGGGTGAATCATGGTATGAATATTATATATTCAAAATTCTTCTTGCCCCATGGGATATTAACGTCTATATTACAAGGGTCACTTTGTTTTCTCTTATGTGTTTATGTTGATCACTTATATTTATAATTACTTGATGGTTATGCTTTAGATGCTGTGCTGGGACGCAACTAGGTAGACACATATATTTTTACTTGGTTCATCCTCAATGGGCTACGTCCAAGGAGTAAACAACGTCGATGTGTCGCTGTAAAAAATCCACTAAAGTTCACAGCCAATAATGTTTGGGCTAGATCACTTAAATGCCAAGGCTCACTGCCTTTACAATGTTTATGTTCAGGTCACTGCTTTCCCAAGCGTCACTCCCTATTTCTCTCTCTATGGCACACTGCTGGTGGAGAGGATCACCTTCTTCCTCTTCCTTTGCTCACTGCTCTGGGAAATATCCACTCACAGTTTATAGACCTATAGGTATCCTCATTTGCATGAAAGAATACATCCTCAACTGGTGATAGATGCAATGTTAAATTCCAACTTTCATCCACTGATTAATACCCATTTGCCTCTGAACACTAGTAAATTCTTTTTGTAAATACCTTCACAAATCACCCTACTTCGCGATGCTCCCAATTTCGCGAAGCTCCTGCCTTTTTGCGAATCTCAAGCCTTTTCAGGAAGCTCAAGACTTTTCAAAGATTAGGTTGTCGCGAATCTCCTGCCTCTTCGCGATGCACACTCTTTAGAGCATGTGGCCTCGTGAAGTGCACTTCTTTCGCGGAGCTAGATTAGCCTCCGCGAAGCTCCTCTCTTTTTTGAATAACATTACCTTCGCAAACCACCTTCACGAACTGAGAGAAATATATTTTCTCTGAAAATGATCTCTACTTTTCTTGAGGGGGTTCACCACTATTTATAAATGATTCCACCGATCCTCGATCCTTCCACGTGAAGTGAACGCCATGTTATCATACATTACAAAGCTCCGAAGTTTCTGCAGAAATTTTATTAATCTGGTGACGCACCATGGTAATTTTCTGATTGCGGAGATTGACGTAATCTCGGAGCATCATCGTCAATCCCTTCAATCCTTCACCGTGAACCTCCCCTGCAAAGCCCTTCACCGCCACGATCTGCATAACGTCTGTCATTTGTGATGCTTGACGTAATCGTGAAGAACACAATCAACATTATTCTTGTCTTCGAAAAATTCTATTAATGAAGCCTATCTTCATGAAACTCATGCATTTTCAATATTTAAATGAGATCTTCCAGAATAACCACTTTTCGTGATGCTCACCAACCTCCAAAATTTTGGACCCCAAAATTTTGGCCAACACTACGAAACAGAACCACCTAGTACTGGTCTTTTGTACCGCCTCCAGATCATCCATTCCTTTTTCATGGTTATTTGTCAACATTGATTATCAACAATATCACTTGAACTTGACGATTCACTTTGGAAACCTGATTTTTCAACAAACATAATCAACCCAAAAATACTGCAATGTTACCTTGAGGGATTTTTTCCAAACACCAACTCTTGCATATATGATGAATTAACTTCATCAAGGTACGGATTACTCGAACTATTTTCATTTGAAATGTGTACCCATACTAAAAATATGGAATATATTTACACCAAACCATTTATATATAAGGGTTGTATAGGTAATATCATTTGGTTTCCTCAGGATCATCTATAAAGATACACTTCATTATTCCGCATGTTATTGTGGAGATTATTCCCATACAAACTCTTGCACATATGGATAATTAACTTCATCGAAGTATATATTACTCCAACAAATTTCCTTATAAATGTATACCCATACTACAAATATGGAATATCATTACACCAAAACTATTATATATAAGGGTTGTATATGTACTATCATTTGGTTTCCTCAGTATCAACTATAAAGACACACTTCGTTATTTTGGATGCTAATTTGTCCCTTGGTATATTCTCGACAAAATCCTCGCATCCCCATACTTGTAATTGTGAAATATTCGGTTTCTTTCCAAAAAATAAGTCATATAGAATTACATAGTCAACCTTATTTGTTACTCAGTTAATGGTATACAACACTATCTGCAAAGCGTATCACCAAAATGATAGTGGAAGAGTTGTCTAAATCATCAGTAATCTGACCATGACTTGAAAGGACCTATTCCTACATTTTCTAAAACCGTTATACTATAGCGTATAAGGATGAGTGTGTTGGGAAACAATCCCCCACTCCTTCAAGTGATCAATGAAGTCTTGGTTAAGATATTGTCCACCCCGGTCCGAGATTTGTGCCTTAATCTTCTTAATAGAATGGAGTTTTGCTTCATGTTGGTATTCTGTAAATATTTGAAAAGAATATAAATTATACCCCATTATGTACATTTGACCAGACCAACAATATTCATCTATAAATTTAATGAATTTTGAAAGAACACCCCTTTTGATTACTAGAAATAGACCAAAAAACAAATATAAATAAATTCCAATAATTGTGTGTCTCATTATTTCATCCATGTGAGGGGTGATTTGGTCACATTACCTTATAATAGGGCATGTCATAAATCAATTAGTTTTCACTATAGCAAGTCTAAATACCCCACATGATGTAATTTTTAAAATCAAATTTCAATTTTGGGACCTATACTCATGTTCTATATGTGGGTTATATGTGTGTAATTTTCATTGTTTTTTCATTGATTATAATTTTTGGGTTTTGAGTTCAGGTATACATAAGACATTATTGAGATGTTCCATACCATAACCCATGTTGTTCTAATTAAAGAAACTACATTTATTTAATAACATTAAATAAAATAACATAATTTATAAATTGGACACTAATATTATGTTTTGTGTTTTATGGGGTACTTAATTACAATTATTCAATACTAAAACCAAACCACTGGGAAGAGATAAGTGATAATCATCTACTATTAAGCCTACTAGACATTCCCCATTTGTGACTTTGAATTCAATATTTCCTCTCACAATACTTTTGAATATATATGGTTCTAATATTATATATATATATATATATATATGAGAACCACAAGATATATGTTGTACTATAATTATTGATAATAGAATATTTAATTCAATGAAAAAATAACCGAAGGAGAATAATAACCTTTCTACTTCATCCCAACTCCAAAAATATTCTTCCAGTGGACTTTTTTTCCACAATATAAGTGTACAGCCTCCTGTTCATTGCTTTTCATCTATATCAATAGCTTCATGGAATTACGGTGCAATGATGTATTCAGCCATGACTTGGCCTTATACCCCTTTTCCATTCCCTTCGTTCTTAGGTTCACCATAAGGATAGAATAATTGGTATTTTCATGTCCATATAATCTTGATGAACTATAGTAGAAAGATCTTGTATATACTTCTTCATAATTTTCTTGTTATAATGGGAAATGAATGTCGTATGTCATTGAGGTAATGAATCACGGATGAGATCTGTTTCTAGTTCTTGGTTCAATTTGAACCTAAGGGATTCAAGCCACTCAATGTACTTGATTATCATGACTACAAGAGGTCCCACTTGATTTCATTCCACTAACCATCACCTATAATATGAATTAGAAAATTCAAACCTTTTTCCTTTCGCTCTCCTGATATATTTATTAGAGATATGTTAAAATCTTTTGTTCATCCTCTTCCTTATATATTTTCATCAACTAGCTTGACATGGATGATAACATAATGCACAAAACGTCTAGTGCATCATCTAAATTATTATAGCATTTGTATTTATCCAGATTAATTTCTCCCTACCGATAGTGATTATGAAATGATGATTCAATCACATAAAGCTTCCTTTATTAGGGTAGTGCAGTGCTCAAGTGCATGTACCACTACTGGATGTAATTGCTAGTTAGGATATTTTTTTATCAAAAATTGATCCTAGAGATAATGTAATTGTGGCGTGGGTGATTCTCATTTTATATCTATAATAGATAAATATTTTCAATCAATGATTTATCTTGATTAAAATTACAAATTTATGATTAATTAAATATTATATCATTTAAATTTCTCCCACAATTTAATGAAACAATAATTTTCATCACTATTAGATTCATAATAATCATTCACTTGAGTATTATAGTTTAAATGATCCTTGAAACTACACTACATAGTCAACAATATTTTCATATTACACTAATTAGAGAGTTTCTACGTAGGATATATGATGGAAAAATGCATTTAATCACATTTCCATTAAATGTTGAATAATGTCCCAGCTTTTCGAATTATAACATGATTCTCTCCATTGAATTTCTATAATGTGAAATTATGATCGATTTATCTACATTCTTGCTGACATCTTTAGTTAGTTTGACAAATTAATCTTAGTCAAACTCCTCAATAGTATGAATCACTCTCAACATTTCCTGAAGATCCCCTCAAAAAATAAATTTTTCTCATATTTGAGTAATGAAATTCATTTGACTTGATATATCCTTTAAGAATATTATTATTTATTGATCAATATAATCATTTTTTTAATATTTTCAAACTAGATTTACATGCTCATAACTGAACATGTAATAGAAAAGTAGTTTCCCCATATTGTTTCATTTTATCTTGATTATTATTTTATGTGATCATGTAATAAAGATCCACTTGAATACATTGATAAACAATGCATAAAAGAAAAAAAAATTCATTTCAATTGGCCTTGAGCATCGAATTATGATTGATCCACATCAGATCAATCTGTACCTAGAATATTTCATACATAATTCAACTCCTTAATCATATCATTGCATGTCCCTAGTGAAATATTTTTGACTCCAGTCTAGATTACCACCTCATCTAGGCGGGGTATGCATCTTATAATGTCATCATATATTTTCAAAAATACTCACACGCATATGAGGGGGTCTAGGGGTGTATTTTGTAATAGGTGCATTGGACGCGCATGAACTTTTTCATATTTGGGTTAAAATAAGTCATTGTGATAACCATAATTTAACTACTTAAAATTTTTACAACCATTTCATGCAATAAATAAATAATTAACTAACTAAAACCAAACATGCAATGATTTAGTCAGTGTGCTCAAGACCAGCTAGTATAAAAACGAATGTGAAATAAAATCAAACTATGATAAATTTAAAAAGTATGAGGGAATTTAAATAAATTAAATAACTCTATATAAATTTAAATAATTTATTTTATCGGTTCATGTTCAAATATAATTTTAAATAAGAAAAATTAATTTAAAATCATTAATTTAATTTACTGATGAAATCAAATTCAAGCATCAGAAAAAAAAATTTAAAAACAAAATAAATTTGAAGTGGTTTAATTAAAAAAAATAAAAAAAATAAAAAATTATATTTATTAATTTCAATAAGGCTTGAAAATGAGACACGTATAGGATTGGGCTAATGTCCAGTAGGCCTATTTAGAACCTAAAAACCCCATGTAGTGGTATTCCAGCCTATGCAGTCCTTCCTGGACCCATTCCAAGTTTGAAAAACCTATCCCAACCATATGGCAGGTAAAATAGAGTCTTTAGGAACCCTTTCATCATTGGAGAGTTTGTCAATAACCATGGAACACAATATTAATTGAATTAGAAAGTGAAAATTTCAATCCTGGTCATTCAAGATAAGTCATTCCACCAATGATATACCCACCAAAAACTACCTCACCGATAATTCATTCTCACGGTCTTCTCTATGGATGAATATATGTGATCATATGAAATACATTGATAAAGATATCAATTCTGCATACCATTACACATGTGTGTATATAGGAAGAAAAAATGAATCCCGAAACATGTGGATGTTATATTGGTTGGTATATCCTGTTAATCTCAACTACATGAGATCTCAAAGATTAAACTTCAAGAGAAAAATCCTAAATGAATATGAGCACCCATCAGTAGATAGTTTCACATCATATGTTCCTAGTTAGTATGATTTATTTGGACCACTAGAAATTACTTTAATATTGTTGTCATAGTTTCCCAAGGTTCTCATTATATCCTTGGTATCTACTATTACAATTTGATATGAAACACAATTTAAGGATATTACTATAAATATAGTGAATGCAGAAGTATCTATACTATTATGAAAATATTAATACTTTTATATATTAAAAACTATTTACATGTAGTGGAAATAATAGAAAATCACATTTTTTGTATAGGGAACCCACTTTGATCATATTGGTAATGGATTATGGAAGTTGCTTCATTAATTGAATTTTTTCACCAGTGACTATGGATGATGAGGAAGCGATGGGTAGGAATTTTCTGGATATAATTATATGTGAGATTATGTCCCAGGTAAATATATTTCATTTAAAAGGTTTTTCCATGATAGTAGATCATTCATTCATTTATGAGGGAAAACGAAAAGAGGATTCCGGTGGAGAGAAGATGGGTTTGTTTGGGTGTTCTGTAGAAATATAATTTGATTATAGGAAGCAACATTATAATAACATCCACAATGAAAGTGGTGGTTAGGGAATCTAGGGCAGCATATTGACTTCTCATGGAAGTACTCATGTGATCTACTATTAGTGTTGTAGGCCAAGACACATGCATTCTTAGTGCCATTTACACTAGGTAAAGAGTAGAGAATGTGGAAGGATGGTTCATATATATAGGTTATAAGGGAAAAACTAAGAAGTTGGTTATTAATGGAAGAGCTTCATTGGTATAAAGCACCTATAGGGGATTAGATACCCCATATCAGTATTGTAGTCTGATTTCTAATAGTTGTAATTGTCTGGGTATAAATGAGGTACTTTGGGAAGAGATAACCCATCTTAAGAGAATAGTTTATTGTAGGGGACTCAGAAAGGAGCACATGATATTGGAACATGACAACCACATTCTATTCAGCATATCAAAGCTGGTAGTAAGGCCATACCATTGAATGTTTGAAGTTTTATTTTATTATATTTCATGATTGATAGTGAATTATATGAAACAACAGTGTCACAATAATGTATATCTTATTTTTTGTAATTGTGTTAGGTCAATTATTTGATTTTATGTTTGGGGTGATATCGATCAACATGTCTTTGGTGGTGCGATCAAAGGGTATCTATCAATGTAAGTAGTATTCAATCCAGTATGGTGGGTATTGTCTCCTTTGGTTCTTTTATTTGCTGGATATTATAGGTTTTTACCAATTAATGGGGGTAGAATAGTTGGTTACATACAAGGATCACATTGATTATTACAATAGGAGTTTATGTTTCACATAATTTTAAGGTGAATCTTATGTTAATCATGGGGAATGGAATATCTAGGATAACCATATCGGGTTAGTTCCTCCACTACTAGGTTAGGAAATTGACCACATTGAAGGAATTTTACTCAATGATGAGGTATTGGAGCATAATTTCTTTCCTTTAATGGTTGATTGGTTTTAGGATGTGTTTCTTGAGGAATTCATAGAGCTTTTACATGTGATAAATGTTGAGTTCATGATTGATATAGTGCTAAGAGATGTTCCCATTTCTATTTATTCATATATATTTTAACCAGCAGAGCTTCAAGAGCAAAAAAATAGATGGAGGAATTAGAGGATAAAAGATTCATCAGTTTGGGTATGTCACTTTGTGGTTATCTAGATTTTTACCAAGAAGTATGATAAAATGTTGTAGTTTTGTGCTGATTACTAGAAGTTGAATTAGTTAAAGGTTAGAAATTTATATCCAATTCAACATACTAGTGAATTTTTTTTAAAAGTAAATGGGCTTTAGGGTGTTTCCATGATTAATTTAAGATTGGGGTATCATCAGATATGGGTGAGGCCATCTGATATACTACTGAAAACATTTATAAGAATTCACAGTTTATATGAGTTCATTGTGACACCATTAGGGTTGAATAATATACCTACTATGATTAAGGATATTATGAAATTAATAATTCACCCATAACATGATATGTTTTTAGTTGTATTTTGGAAGATATATTGGTGTACAGTGAGACCACTGAGGATCATGAAACACATCATCGAAATGGCCTATGAATACTAGAGAAAATAACATTACAGCAAGTTATCAAAGTGACACTTACATATTGAAATGGTGCATTTCATGGGTCAAAATCATCTTATGGAATGTTTTATCGGTGGTCCCATATATGTTTTAAGGAGATTAATTTTAGGATAAGCCCGATATTTTTTTAATGTAAATTGTATTTTGTTTTTGGCGGGTTTTTATCAAATGTTTCACCAAATAATCACCTGGATGTGCTAATATGGGCTTGAATAATAAGGGCAGAATTATTAATTGGTTTAATAAATATGAGAATTTTTTTAATGAGATAATGAAATATTTGGAAACTATATCAATATTGATCATAACTGATATAGGAACGGATTATTATTTGTTTTATAATGCATCTTGGATTGGATGGAAGGCAGTGTTGATGCAGGAGGATCAAGCCATGGTGTGTGGATTGTCGTAGTTGAGGCCACATGAATATAACTATCATACAAACGATCTAGATTAATCCAATCTAGTATATTCCTTGAAATGTTAGGTAAAATTTATTTTATATGAGAATTTTTTTATACATTATATAAGAGCCTTATGTACATATTTTCCAATCATGATTTCGATATTTGATAGTAAAAATGGGTTAATTATATTTAATACTTTGACTCAATGTTAACATACATGATGGGGAATGGGATCCATAATGTAGTTGTTTTGAGTTGAATGGCACCGACTCAAGAATTTTAGGAGTCTAGGATCAGGTGAAAGATGATGAAATTTATTTTAAGATGATTTTACATTTCTTAGAGGAGAATGAGCTAACAAAAATCAAGCCTCAATAAATTATGATATATCTTCTAAACTATGATATGAAAATGTACAATAAATATTCATAATGTTTATATTTTAGAGGAAATATTTGAAGGTGGAATTCCACCTTCTAATTTGACTATTTATGAGGAAAATATTATCCATGCTTGTGGCCATGATTTTATGCCTACTTCTATGTGGGATGAGATGATAAATGTGTTTCATGAATTGAAGTGGGTAGTAAGACTTTGTTTAATAATGATTTAATGAAATATTTGGAGAAAATGTTGGGGTCCTATTATGAAATAAGATATTGCAGGTTTCAGGACATGGTGATACTCTTATCAATAGATTAAGGGAGAGAATAAGTGGCATGATGGTCTATTAATTCCAATTTTCATTATATAATGGAAGTGGGATATTATTGCAATAGATTTTATAGTGGAGAATCCAATGAAACCATATAATAATAACACAAATAATGTGATTATTGATTATATGACTAAAGACACCTCCAAAAGATTTTACATTTTCATGAGGTACCTCAATGTATTATTTTGGTTTATGATAGGAATTTTACGTCATAATTTTTGAAACGTTTGTATATTGTTTTCAGTACACATGTATTTATGAGTATTAATTTTCACCCATTGATAGACGGGAAATAAAAATGCACTATCCATGTTATTGGGAATATTTTGTGTGCATGTTTCTTAGAATTTATTGGATTTTGGGAGAAACACATAACACTTGTAGAGTTTTCTTATAATGATATTTACCAGGAAACAACTCATATAGAAAAATATGTGGTGATCTCTATTTTTCCATGTGGATCACAAGTATTTTGGATTGATGATGTGAAATCAAGGTTGTTAATACTGAGTCTCTTGCATGAGACATTAGAGAATTATTGGTTGATTTAGAAACATATCAATATCGATCGGATTAAACAAAAAAATCATATGTTGATGGATTGTATCTGCCTCTTGAGTTTATGGTGGGTAATACTGTATTCCTCCTAGTGTTAACAATATTGGGTCACCATCAAATTCAAAAACATGAAAAATTTACACATAAGTATGTGAGGCTATTAGAAATCATGGAGATGATTGTATTGGTGGCATATCTAGAATCTCTTCAACAATGGTATAGTGGTAAGTATAATGTTTTTCTTATGTCACATCACATGAATATCACCCAGACCATTATCAAGTGTTCAATATTGAATATATGGAGCATGAGGATGATATTTTCTTTAATTGAATATTGTTCATATTTTTGATTGCAATGATAATTTTTTGTAGGGTAAGACCATGTCGTTTGTCAGAGTGATATGGAAACATTGTAATTTTCTGGAGGAAAATTTGGAGAGGTAAGTAGATACGTAGGTGAAAAATCATAACCATTTTTTATGGTTTAGTGGTGCTTGGAATATAATCATGATAACAATATGTTATAAGGTGGGGAGGTTATAAAATCTTGATGTTTATAGGTGGGGCGTTCTTGTCTGAATATTTAGACTTCTTAATTTATAATGGTTAGTAAAAATATTCCCCATAGAATGAGATTTTTAAATATTTTCCCTATGGGTTTAGGACATTAAAGAGGAGTAAAAGATGCCATACTATGTTGTGATCATGGTTGGTACAAGGAATGTATGAATCATACACTTTTTACACAAGACATGGTGATGTGATGGTTCACGGTTAACAATTACTGAAAGTGGGAGATTCAAAATGAGGATTCTGAAAGAGCCACAATCCTGAACTCCTGAAGATTTTTCAAATAGTGTGGGCTCTTTAGAAAACTGTGTGACCAATTCCCAATCATGAATTCATTGTTATGTGTGTTTGGTTCATGGTGTGGAAGACCGTGATAAAAATCAATGCGCCTTATAAATGTGGAAATGTACTTTTTTACGCACATCACGTTTAATAATTATGACTAGGTTTTCTTCCCCTTTCAACAACAAAAATCTTGAGTGATTAACAAGTAGATATACCCACTTCCATGGAAAAATTTCCCTCATTTGTTAGTTGTTTAAATCATTGTTGGTAGTGAATTTAATCTCTTGGTGACTCTTACACTACAATTGATTCTATTTATAGAATCACTAGTGTGTGTTGTTTATTTTCCTTCCAACCCATTTAAGACATTATTATTTTCAATTTATTCTTATGTATGATATTTGGGGATTTCCGGACTGGAATCAATGATTTTCGTTAGATAAGTACTTGTCAATGAACTTTTAGTCACTATACAAGTTATATCTCATGGTCTTGATGTTTATCTAGGTATATGTGTTTCTGTAGTAGACCTATTTGGTTGTGTATTTATTTCCTTGGTAGGAAATGATAAATTATCTTTCTAAATGATGTTTAAATCCTTTCACAGTCAACATGGCATCCATTATTGAAGATTTTACCATGGAATCAGTCACCCAATGGGCGATCCATTCCCTTGAACATGAGAATTGAGTAGTTAAATGATAAATTTAAGGGATTGTGGAATTTATTCAATGGTAATTGTGTTTACCATTATAGTTTTGAAGAAAGGGATTTTTACCTTAAATTTAATAAGTTAAATGAGTTACAAAACATAAGTGGGTAAATGTGATAAATTGTTTCTATCAGGGGGTGTTAATTTCATAAATTGGTTTGTGTGTATGTCTAATAATTGTGCTTGTGACTACAAGGTAAAATGTTCTATTTTAAGATGTGGGAGAATTTGTAAAGAATGTGATGAACCATGGTAATTGTGATAAATATAAGATATTCTCCCCATTATGTATTAATGTTTTAAAGAGGGACTAGTGTGTTAAACCATTATAAATGTTTATTAATGAAATAGATATGGGTACTGGTCTTAGCGGTCCACACCATAGTGATGATGATGGTCATGGTGGTCCACATTATGGAGTGGGTGTTGTCCATAACATTCCAAACTAAAGTAAAGATAATAGTCATGGTGGTCCACATCAAGAATAGGTTTTGGTCATTGAGTTGCACACTATTGTTGGGATACACAAATTGATAATCCTTGCATGGAATTATATAACACATTGATAGGTGGCACATACTTCTACCATAGGATGAAGTATGTTTTTTTATTGGTGCTATAATGGAACCATGACCGCTTAGGGATCATAGATACATATTATATTTACCCACCTATCCATTTTTATACACTTTTTCATACACTATAATTAGACTACATATTGTTGAAGACACTTTTAGCCATGGCATGGTAAGTTGTACACACACTATGATCAGGTCACCATGAGGTACCTGAGAAGATATCATGGTTACATGTCTGTACAATGGATAAAGGCCTATACTAGAGGTTTGATTTTTGATTTTTGATTGATTGTGTATTTGAGGACTTTCATTATATCCAGACTCATTTTTCAATTTATAGTGTATCTTTATTTTTGGTTTTAATTGTAACCTGACACCACTATGACATAACATGTTTCTTTTATAGTTTTTTACATTTAACTATTTGAGTATATAATTATATGATTCCTAATTATTGATATTTAGTACTTGGTTATTATTTATCCAGATTTCTACTGTTTTTAACCTCTATAAATATGGTATAATCTTTCCACATATCACATAATATTGTAAGTCCAAGTCATATGCCTATGGAATAGGGTGAGGTACAATTGAGGTCATGTGGAGTTCAAACTTAGGGAAATTGTTATATTTGCTCCTAGTCTTTTATGATAAATTGTAATGGTTAGGATGCATCATTTTTTTGTGTTTAGCAGGGAGAAGGACTTGCATGTTTTTTATCCATACGACTGATTTTGATATAGTGTGGTGTATAATGGTAAAAAGGAGTTTTGTAAGGTGAAATAGTTAGGCCATGATATTGAAGGGATGAGTATTCCTTGGTGGGTATATGGTTAGGGTCCACATGATAAAACATAGAGGGCCATGCCATATAGGGATGGGTAGAGGGATAAAGGCCTCTATTCCATTTATATGAAAAATTTTCCATTGTCCCAAGCCTATTCCACTATAGGTCCTCCACAATAAGTGCTTCATCATGGTGGTTAAGGATAAAGTATATACCATGTCTACCTATTTTTTACTATATGATAGGTGCCTTCTACTACTCTAATTTTAAAGGGTTTCTCCACTACTTCCTCTATTATCCCATTTCAGTATGGCGTTATGCTACCTAGGGAGTCCTCCCTCCCACAACTATTTTTTTCATGGTTTCATTGTTATTTCTCAGTTTAAATGACTTTATTTGATTGGTTCTCCTCCAATTCTTCCTTTTCTATCCCATTACTATTTATTCCCTTTTATTTCTAGAATCCTATAACCTTGAGTGTTGATATTCAGGATTATTTATCATTTTAATTAGTGGGATTTAATGCTTAAGAGTTGGAATATTCTTCTTATTTCTTATTTTATAATTCTCTAATGATGATGACATGTTTAGGATAATTATAACTTATTTATTCTTAATATGAGGTATGTGGTTTCATTGAAATTTATTTAATTGGAATATCATTATGTGATTGCGAATTTGACATATTTTATTTATTAGACATAAAATATGTTTGATAGTATCATATGATTCTAAATTTTTTTGATGTGATTTAAAAAATGGAAAGTTGGGTATTTAAATGTGTTTTTTATTTTTTCTAGTAATATTTCACTACACGATTCATAAAAAAGATTCATGTGTTTACTCAATAGTTGTTTTTAATAAAAAAATTTATAAAAACCTATTTGGGTTATTGAATAATTCAAATAGGGGAGGTTGAACTTTTAATATTTGTTTCATAAAAATGTTATTTGATTGTAAATATTGTTTTATATGTGGTTTTAAATATAATATTATAATAAATATTTTGTATATAGGGTATTAAATACTAAAATTAGTTATTATCAAAAAATAAATTTTATAAGGAATGTTTGGAACATTCAAAGGGTTCAAAATTTCTACGTGTGTGATACCCACATTGTCCCCCCTTGTTTCATTCTTCTTTATGAGTGGTTGTTTTTGTATACTGTGATCATTAAGTGGATAGAAATTGGTTTTCTCTCCATGTTTACTTTTTTCATGATGAACAAGTTAACTAAGTTTGAATTATAGATATATATTATATTTTATTGTATTTATGCTTCTAGTGTACAACAATCTGTGTCATAATCTATAGCTAGTGTAGATTAATCCTAAAAAATGCTTATGATTTCTAGTCATGAAAATTATGTTATCTAAGACAAAATATATGATGGATGTTGGTCATGTTTTTTATGTAATTTCTAGGTATATATCACATTATAAACATGGGTATATCCCAAGGAACCCATTTCATGACTGGTGATTTACTGTCGGGAATACCATTGGATTATTTTTTATTATATATTTGATTGGTCTATGGAATCATTGATTGATTAACATATTCTTATTTTTTATATTTGTTTGTAACATTTTTCATTAAAATTGACCTTCTATGTTTTGTAGTGTTAGTGGGTTTTTGAAATGGTCTTTGAAATAGTTTTAAATGAGTGTTTTATGATGAAGATGAGTTATCCAAAACAACACATGGGTTTTTTACAAATTGATTCAAAGTGATTGTTTTCATTTAAAACAAATCATGGTGAATGTTTATATAAAATATCGTAGATATGATTTTTTTTTCATTATGTATAAACATATTAAAACATTTTTTTTATAAAAAACTACATCAAATGAAAAAAATTTGTATAGAAATTTCATAAACATTTTCAATAGTACACCTAGGATCATTTTCACCCACACCCTCTATACAAAATTTCTTGTATTCAGTTTAAACATTTACCTTTTAGGATTTACAAATATTAGATTTTTTCTGTTTTTTATTCATTTAGTTACATCTTTGAACTATGTGTTGAATTTTTAAGATTCTATATATATATTTGATTGTAACCGTGTAAATTACATGTAATTAGTCTAGTAAAGGTTGTTGAAAGGTATTAAAATGTTTCATACTATTTGAAATCTCTTGGACATTTATAAAAAATGGTAAATTATATCATGAAGTTATGAATGGCCTTGGAATATGATAGTTTATTAAAAATCCAGATAATCACATTGATTGTTGGTGGAAAGGAATAAGAGAGTTTTTAAATTTCTTAAACAACAATAAGATATGGATTTTCAATTTTATTCACCATTTCATATCTGAATAATTATAAAGGTCAAAATCAATAAAAAATTTATAGGGTGTTTTTATGACAAGTAAAACTATATGTATTCTACTCACCCACTCTGGAATCATTGCAGAAAACCTATTGGGATAATAATTAGAATAAACGAAGTAACATTTCTATTTTAAATTATTAACCAATTAAAGTATATTGACCTATTTATTAGTAAAATCGATAATTTTAATGTTATAATGTATATGATTAGATAACCTTACTTAAATAGTGAAAACAATGGGTGTATGAACGATTTGATAATCATTTAACAGGGAAACCGTGGATTGAAATTGTAATTAAATGTTTAAAAAAAATATAAAACTTATATAGGATAACATAAGATTTTGTATCCTACTCAATAACCTATATATGATTAAATTTAATGTCTTTGACATTTATTATTTATGATTTTGGAAAAGATGAATTTTATCATGTTTTTCAGTGTGATGCATCTCATGAGATGTTGAATAATATTTCTATTTTTTCTGAATGTATAAATAATGTTTTAAAACATATATATAACAATGAAAAGTTCATGTTTGATAAATTTGGAATGGTATAAAATGAAATCATCACTCATCTGAATAGAAGATTAACTAATATTCACAATCATATAGATACCTTAGGTACCTCAATTAATGAATTTTATCCTGAATTAAAATTCCTCAATGGCATACCATATAAATGAATAATAATTTCAACGGTAATATTACATTCAAATATAGTCAAATTTATCCAAATAATCTATCTTATAGGAACCCATATAATAAATGAATCTGATTTAGATGATCAAAAATATGGTCATAAAAGAATACTCCACTAAAAGATACTACCCAACAGGTGAGAATAATAGGAATAAAAATATATAATTTGAATCATCTCATGAATAGTAATCAAGATATACAAATTTTTATTGCGATCATTCTTAGTTTCTAAGGAGGTTCAAAAATTTATAATATAAATAAGGGTATTTTAAAAACAAATCCTTTTATAAGTACATTATGATTCAAGAAAAATCAAAAAAATGTCAAATTTCATGAGTGTAAAAATATTTTGAATATCAAACCTGCTTTTCCTAAAATTCTAAAAAAATGTTAGTGAGGATGTTTAAAATGATATTTAGTTTTATATACAAATAAAATGATCTATAAAGACCAAATTGAGTGCATTAGAATACTTTATAGATTTTCCATCTAGTAAAACATAAGTAAAACATTCTCATAATAACGAAATATGTGAGTTGTGTCTTAATTATAACTAGAACAATATATTTACTAATTTTACATTTACACTAATGAAAAAAAATTAATGCTTGAATAATTAAACGTTTATTAATCAATATTGAAAGTCAAATATAAATCCTTGAAGAAAAATAAAAAGAATCATGTAAAATTACATGTTTAACTTAGTAGTGATTAATATCTCTTAACAAACCAAATTTCTAGTTTGGATAAATAAAAATTAGATAAGTATATTTTTGTTGTACTAAACATGATACTATGATTACAAATTTTAAGATAAGGTTAAATGAATTAAATATATTACATGTTCTTTGAATAAGTGCTATAATTATCTCCATCAAATATTGTGTAAGAATAGATACAATAAAGATAAAATTGTAATAGAATGTATAACTGAAAGGCCATATCTATATAGAAATAAAAATATTCTTAATTTTAAAGGGAAATAAATGTAAACTAAAACTTCTTTTAGATATAGAGTAAATTGAAATTACAATAATGATTTATCTCTTTGAAAATACCAATCCCTTAGTGTTATAAATGTCTTTATTTTAAATTTTATCTAAATTAATGGATATATGTTCTAGAAAAATTAATAAATTTGGTTTCTAAAATACATAGTTGCTAACATAGATAGATCCTAGAGAATGATCATATAAAAATTTTGTTCATATATTTTTTAGGTAAAAATCCACATGGGCCACCATATAATGTTGTAAATAGAGAGTGGATATTCGTAGAATATGAATGGAGACACAATAGACATCCACTCAGTCTCAAATATTAACGGAGGCTATGACTCCTTTAGTGTAAATACTAAAGGGCGAATCCTTCACAACTAGAAAATTTATATATAAACGTGATTTTATTAACACCGTTTGAAAAACCAAGGTTGTAGGGTATCCTAATACCATATTTACGGTTAAAACATTGCCTTAGGTATTCCTGTATCAGCCTATAGAAATATTTTATAGACATTTTGGATATTTTTCTAACTAAAAAATTTTATAACTAAAACTATGGGGGTAGGTGGAGGTAGGAAAAACAAAATTGTGTAGGTAATGGCTACTACAATGGTTTCCCAAAAACCAGGATGACAAGTCAACATACAATGATACAAAATAGTTTTTCCAAAAAATGGGTAGGTAGATAAGCCTTATGGCTAGAATTCTCAAAAATCTATTTGCTGTAGGCAAGATATATAGTGCTAAAGCTACAATTTTTCAAAAAATCATTGTTGTATAGTGATCATACAGTGATACAACAATAGTTTTCAAAAAAAATCATTGTGGTAGAGTGGAACTATTGGGGTAGGTTGGACATATAAGGATATGAACATGGTTTTCCAAA
This sequence comes from Viscum album, assembly GCA_963277665.1. NCBI lineage: Eukaryota > Viridiplantae > Streptophyta > Magnoliopsida > Santalales > Viscaceae > Viscum > Viscum album. Next base: position 1,249,677,744 of record OY728157.1, on the reverse strand, counting down.
GACTGTTCTATTCTAGAGGCCTGAGGGATACTATTTTTTTAAAAATGTCTATAGATCCTATAAAAAACACATAGTATCATTTTTTCCTAAAACATTGGCCATAAGTCTGGGGAAACATTGCATTCTATAAAATTTTAAATGTATATTAATACTTTATTTAAATATTTATATTATATATATATTTATATATATATTCATATATTAAAACATATTGTGAGTCATAGGTCTGGGGTAAGGTTGAACGTTTTGTTTTGAATAGGGTATGGAATCAAGACACGTTGTTTTTTTCATATTCCTTTGTCAGAGTTCAAAAACATGGAAATAATTCTTTCCATCATCCATAGTTCATGGTATGATCCTATGACCATTATATTAAGCCATGGACATAGGTCAGATTTGTATTGCAGTAGACTACATAGATAATGTGGACAAAACAATGGTGGTATCCTTTGAACATAGTGTTGGATACAATTTCCATGGGTTTTAACCATGACAGTTTTTAAATTTTCTAAATATTATTTGAGTTTATTAGTATTAAATTTGGATTCATTTTTTTCCAAAAATGTTATTTATATTAAAGGAACAAAACATATCTTGATATGTATTTTCAACTCTATGTTGATGGATTCTCTATTGATTCTTCAAATAATGAATGTAATATAATTAAGAATAACATTATTAAACAAATAAAACCAATAGATAAAAAATATTATATATTTAGTCGACATTCATTATGTAAATACAATTTGACATATTTTAATGTTGAAATTGATGATTCGGTGATTTATCATAGGATACATATAAATTTTATGGTTTCTTAATTGAGAAAAGTTTCTTATAATAACATTGTTTTGGATTTCCATTACCATGTGTTGGATAAAAATATGGTATATGATGCATAATAAATTGGGAAATAGTATTTTAAACCAATCACAGAGTATTAAATTTTAAACTGCTATAACATATCAAAATGGATTTTTTTCATGTAATGTATTACTACTATACTATCTGAAGCATCATTTATTTCTGCTTTTGGTGATTATTTATAATTTCCATGGGTTTAATTGTAAGTATTAAGAGTGAATATTGTTTTTTTACATTTTTTGTAATGAAGTACAAAAAAACATAACTCTGAAAACATTTCATTATGAATTTATAATTTTATAGATTATTTTAATTATAAATTTAATTAATTTTTATCAACACATGTACCTAAACATTGATTCTCTTCCCTTATGACACCTCAATATAATTTTTTTTAAATGAGGAATATGACCCTGAAATAAATTTCTATAACTATTTAATGTGAATTTAGAATGGATTCTAACTTTTTGGTAGTAACTGTTTAGTCAACTTTAATGGTCATAAAAATGTTCCTATAAGGATTATATTGAAGAAATGTCTATATGAACCTTGAAATTGAAAATCCAATGGTTAGATAGTAAAATGTTTTTGAATGGAAATTTTACATCTACAACACCAAATATGATCTTGGAATATTCTATCCAAAGGAAGACAAAGTAATCTTACTTATATATTTTATGAACAATAATTCTTATAGAGTTTTCAATAAAAATTAAAGGATAATTGAAGAATATATTCATGTTAAATTTTATGAAAGATATGACATTAAATTATTAGAAAATTTTAGTTGATGGTCTTAGTGATTCTTATATAAAATTGTTATTGTATCCATTCATTGAAAAAAATGTATGAAAATACGAAACATAAATTAGTCAAATGCATTAAAAAGGTTAAAATCAAAAGAACCTAATGTATGGTTGCTGGCAGAATATAGAATGATAAAATTCCATCCATTATATAGTTCTGTAGGAATCTTAGTTGGAGACTATTGGACTAGAAGAGGTGTTAATGTCATAGATGAGTTTCCATCCATTTTATCCCAACTTGTAACCAAATCTGTATAATATTCCATAAATTATGGAAGTTGGTTATAAAAAATATACGTGTATTTTGACTATTTTAATAGAAATAAGTAATTATAATTAGTGTCCATATCTTCTAATTGTCCTCTTATTAGATCTAAATGGGTATTTATAAATATGCTGGATGATTATGGTGTGATCTCTAGAAATTAATCTAGATTATTTGAGAAAAATTATAATCATAGAGAAGAAATTGATTATAATGAAACCATGGATCGTCTATCAATAATAGAATCCATCACAATCCTTTTAGCGTATGAATCTCATAATAATTTTAAAACATTCAATATGGATGTTAAATGATGTTTTATAAGTAGTTTTCTAGTGGATTAAATCGATGTAGAAGAAACTCTTGGTTTTTAAAACACCAAATTTACCAATTCTATTTTTAAACATAACAATACTCTATATGGTATTAGTAATGCTTAAAGGGATTGGTATGAATGGTTAATCTCTTATCATTTTTGAAATTATTTTTATGTGGGTCTTAAAACACCCCATTAATATGGAAAAAAATCATCAAATGATATGATACCTATTTGTGTTTATGTTAATGATGTTATTGTTGGTTCATCAAATCATAATTTAGGTAATGATATTTATAACATAATGAAAAAAATAATATTAAATGAGGATGATTGCTGAGATAAATTTATTTATTGGATGTCAAAAATTTCAAAAATAAATTGGTATTTTTTAAAAACAATATAAATATGTACATAACATACATTAATGTATCAGACATGATAAATATGAAATTTAATGAAACCATATATTTTCTAATATAGATAATTAAGTTGGATGATGATGAAAAACTAGTGGAAAACATATTATATAGAGGAATAATCTTAATTAGGTTATATCTAACTACTATTAAGACATACATTATATTTTTGGTATTTATTTATTCTATATTTAATGAAAATCCAACATAGTCATATCTAACTACTACCAAAATAATTTTAGGGGATTTGAAGGGAACACATAACTTTTTATACTTTTTCTAAAAACCGATAGTATTAATTTTATTTAATATTTTGATACTTATTTTTATGGGTATATATTATATATAAAAATTAGTTTAGGAACCATCATCATATTAAGAAAATATTTCGTTACATGGTTGAGTAACATGATATACTCAATTGTATTATCAATAGTTAAAGATAAATACATTAAAACTTACTGTTATAATGATTAGGTTTTTTTGGAGGAATCATAACTTTATAAACATCATTATTATATTTTTTCACAAACTAATGTAACATCCTTTCACAAGTTCTATAAAAATTAATATGAATCCAATAATGCATTCTGGAATAAATTATATTGACTCAGTTCATGAGAAATCATTTACTAAAAGGTTACATATCTTTAGAATTTAATTATACTGAAAATAAAATAAATTTTTTTACAAGTCCCTTATCATCATAAATATGTGATTTTATCAATAAATAATTTGTATTATTTTTTTTAAATGATTTTATTTTTTTATATTTTATGTTATTGTAACTAAACATTTGACTTTTCTCCATTTCCTCCTTAAATAGTCTTTGTATGATATTTATTGATTTTACTATTTCAACATTATTTTATTTATTTACTTAAATCTATTATCATGTCCCTATATAAGTGAATCATTATGTACATTGTCATAGAACATATCAATCATGTTCTTGATACACATGATCATTTTCCTAACATATTGTTTATTTTCTTGAATCTAAAATTTCTTCACACAAAACCAAAACAATTTGAACCCAATCTTCTTCCTTTTTAATTGCATGTAGAAGTTAAATAGGATGTAATAGTAATTTTATATAGTTAAAATTTATCTACGGTTGTATAAAACCGTTTTTGAAAATAAAGAGTATAATTTAGCTAGACAGACTGTATGAAATTTTTCCTCAAGAAAGTGTTGAACAACCAGGGATGAGAGTTTTTTTAATGATAGAAGGTTAATGTTTTTTTTCAGAGTATGATGGTAGATAATTATATGATAATTATATGATAATTATTGTAGGTAATTATAACCTTACGGTTTTAAAGGTGAAAAACAAGAACATTTTTATTTATTTACTAGAGTTAAATGATTTTTCTAGATTGACATGAAAATGGAATTTTGAGATCAATGAATATAAGGTCATTATAGATGATGTATGTACCTATGAAATTATTTCTTATAATTTTTATGTTCTTATAGTTGATAAGAAAATAGTGAAGGAAATTTTTTTGAGAGGAATAATCTAGTAAGTTTTATCAAAACAAGAATTTATAAGTATACATTAGATCTTGATAATGTGTTGTTTCAATATATTAATATGCTTTATTTATTTTCGATTGTGAAAAATGCAATATTTTCTAGCTACATATTGAGGTATATTGACCATGGGAAAAACAAGAATTTTTTTTGTGTTTGTTCAAAAGGATATTATATCTTTTTTTTAATGAATATAACTGGATTTTAGTGATGTGATAGAACATAAATGTTATGGTTTGAAAACATGAGGAGTTGGACTGATCATGAAGAGTGGATACTCCTCAAGATATTATTTGAAGAAGCTTTTACCTTTTTGGGTTGGATAAGAATTTGAGGTGTACCCTACTCATTATAACTAGAAGAATCTCCTTTAATCTATTGAAAAACATAATAATGTAGGGATTGAATATGATTAAAGGACCCAATATTAATATCTTATATTATTTTTTTACTCTATAAATTTGTCACTAGATACAAAGAATCAAATATAGAATGACTGAATAGTTTTTTAGCAATGAAAAACAAGATACATACTTGAATCCCACATTATAAATTAATTATTAAAATACAACATACATTTTATTTTGAGAAATAAATTATTACCATTATTATATCCCATCATATCAATCATTATACACTTACTTACATCCTAGGGAAGTATAATATAATAAAGTGATTATCTCAAATGATTAGTAAATGCATACATATAATTGAAGCTATCATCATGTAAATGAAACATGAATTATATAATATTATTATAAAATAATGAAATATTAAACATAATTGAAACCATGAAATTTGTAGAAGAAAAAAATTTATAACATAATAAAAAGTAATCACATTTATAATCATATATAGATTTACAATGATTTAATACATAATTCAACACATCAAAAAATTATCATCAAAGAATTGTGCCTACACATCTAACATAAATGGGTATGTTCTCAACAAAATACTCAAACTAGTTTTCCCAATGAGAACTACGGATGCCTCAAAATGTATATATAAGAACCCACCCATAACATACTAATTATAATGCATTCATTAAATGAAAGGGTCAAAACATAATCAATATAAATATTAATTTTGAAAAAGAAGAATATGGAATGTTAATAATTACCCAATAAATTATCAAAACATAAACCATCCTTATTAATATTGTTTATGTTATCAAATTAATAAATCCATATTAAATATTAATATTTATATAATATTTTTGACATATATGAATATAGTTTTAAAATATAACTGGAAAATGTCATGAGGAAATGCTTTTTTCAGTAAATAATCACTCTTTTAAAGTCTGATGCACTTCCCAAAAAATGAATAATTTATTTTATTTGAAAATATATCAATATAATAGTATATTAATATTCAATAAAATTATGAATCATGATCATGGGTAATTCCATGCATTTTATATAAGTTAAAAACATTCCTTCAATACTATTGTGAAAATGTTAAAAGACACATCATTGAGAAAATGATAAGAAGATTACCTTTACTTTGTATTTAAAAACATATAAAATATGAAAAAAATTAATAAATAATTATATAATTTTAAAAACATTATTTTTTTACATTTTAATGAATATATGGACAATAAATAGAAATATTCCCAACCTTATAGAATAATATTTTCTATTTTCCTTGAAAACATTATTTTCTGATCATAAGGTCATAAATATATGAAATTTAAAATAAAATATTGAATTTATAGGAATACATATATGAGAAGGAAATTTATTGGGTTTAATATAGAATTATCAAACAATTATCACTATCGAGGCTTAAAAATAAACAATCCAAAATAATGATGACTTTATGATAATAACCCTTACGTCATGTGTAATTTCATTTGTACGTTTTCGAACCTCATGTAAAATAATTATATATATATCATAAATTTTATATGTAATGATAATATATATATAGATCATATATTATTTATATTTAACATTTTACCACTCATATATTTACAAGTCACTATTAATGTCAGTGTTTTGGGTCACAACTGCTTCGTTATTAAGGTATTTTTGTTTCGATAATTTTGGTCCTTATAGTTGCATCATGGTTCTGTAATTTAATAGATGTAAATAATGTTATAAATATTAAATATATTGAATTTATTTATATTTATAGTCTTCCATAAAAGTTAGATATGAAGAAATATGTCACACATTTAATGGATGAGGTAGGTTGTACATGCGTATCAACATTATTTCCATTTTATAACTGATGAAATGAAACAAAGGTGAAGAATATTTCAAATTTATATATTTTTCATTATATCTTATATAAAATATATATTAATTAAATATTTCATTATTATCATTAATATTATACTAAAATAAAAAAAACATATCAAATTGCTTTTTGTAAGTGATAGTCCACATGTATGCATAAGCCCCATTACCATTTTAGACAGGATTAAATTGTAAGAAGGTATATATTATATCATAATTACAGTAATATAAAATTTTTATAAATATATTATATTAAAATTAAATTTTTCATATATTCAGCTATGATATGTAGAGATGTAAAATGAATTACATGGGTTCGCGAGGTTGTTGTCCATTATACCAACGATCGACAGTTTAATTTCACATTTAATAAAATATTATATGAATATAGGTTTTCACATTAAAATAATAACATATGAATATATAGAACATTGTTTTTTATTATTTTATCATATTTTTATAATATTTTTATGGGTATAAGAAGAAATAAAACCAATATTCACAGTTAAAAATTGTAAATCACCTTCGGAGAACCTCTTTAGAAATATACCAATAGTATTCGAAGGATTATTATATGAAAAAATAATATAATACATGTTATAGGTAAAAATTTAAGGATGTTATTTTCTCATTTATTATCCAGTCCAAAATTCTCTTGATGTGTGGATAACACAACATATAGGGTTTCCTTCTATAAGTGGGGGAGGGAACCCACTTGAAAATTACCTAAATGGATAAAAAATGATATAATCATTATCATGAAGAAAACTTCCCAATGGACATAATTTATAAATTAGGTAAGGTAATTTTATATATGTTTCTATTAAGTAGATTTTTTAGAAATTTAATGTTTGAAAATATCCTTATCTTTTGGTTTAACTACTGGTAAACCCCTTTAAACATTAATTGTTGTAATTATTTTTTTAATTTTTACATTAAATTAAAAACAAAAATTAATATTAACTTATTAAATAATAATAATTTTTATTTTTTAAAATATGGAATCCATTTTATACAATTAATTTAACATAACTCATAGAATGTAATTTCAAATTGAACCCACAAACTCATAAAAAAGTGGTATCCCATAGGAAATGTTTCCTTAAGTAAATTTAATTAAAAAATATTTCATTATAAAATTTATTACAATGACCTAAATTGGGCTTATAATATTATTAATTAACTAATTAATATTTTAAAATCATTTAAAAAACAATTCAACTCTGAAAACTCATTAGACAAAATGTTACTTTCTAATATAAATTAGTATTCTTTAATATTCATGGAAAAAATTTTCATTTAATGAAATTCTCAGAAATTACATATAATATTATTTAGAAATTAAAATTTAAAAAACATAATTTTTTTTAGTAATATAAACTATCTACCAGTGAAATGAATTATTTTTGAAAATTTGTCTGAAATTGGATGGAATCCCTTTTATAAAAATATAGTTTTAAGCATAAAGTTGTATTTATTATTATCTCTTTCATAAATAATTGTAGATTAATGATAAAATATTTGATAATATATATATTATATTAAATTCATTAAAATAATTCTCCTATAGATATTAATTTAAATTATTAATATAAATATACATTTTGTGCATACAAATCCTTTTTAGTAAAGTATTTCATTTACATTCAAATGTTTTTATCTCCATTCCTTAACAATGGATAATCAATGAACCCATTTAGAAATTTTTAAACCATATACTTTTCACATCATTATTAGTCATATTCGATCCCACCAATTTAATGTTTAGTTTATAATGGTATACTATATTACAATTTTCTTAGCCTTGGGGTTGTATATATCACATGCTATAAAATATATTGGATTTATTTAAAATATTTGATATACTAAAATATTATGGTGTTAGATTATTTCTTTCATAGAAAAATTTTACATCTGAAATTTCCATAATGTTAACCCATTAACCGACTTTGGTAGTTTTTCATCATAATTTCATGAGTTTCCCTTGAAACCTCTATAATCTTATGAATTCTCCAAATTAACATTACAATCGAACTCATTTGATACATCAAAACATTTTTTGTATTATAAAAAATCTATATAGGATATAAACATAAAGATATATCATGATCAAATAATGTTTCTACCGAGGTGAGCACATGCATCGAGTCCCACATGTACTTCATTAACAATGATATATGGACCAAATCGTGTACTATAGATAAGTGTGAGGTATTTTTAAATGGTTAGCCTCAACTCAAAATCTTTCATGTCTTTGAAAAGGTCACATATACAGTGGTCTTAATTTCTCATTATTAAAAAATATTATATTATCCCTCTACGGAGATGCATTCAAGAGAATGTTATCGCCCTCATGAAATTTCAAATATTCAATCTAGTTAACAGTATACCCTTGTTTTTCCTTCATTGAGTTGATTTAATATGAGTCTTTATATTATTTACAATTAATATCACCTCTTCATCATGTTATGGGTCTGAAAGCTTCCTTTCCCCAACATAAACCAACAAGTTATATTTTTACATTACTTTCCATATAATCCAGAATAAAATTCCATTTTAATAACTGAAAAATAAATTTTGTCATAAGAACACTCTATAGAAGGTAAATATTCATCCAACAAACATTGAAATGTTGATTCTATGGTTTATTTATGACTTTTCCATTCCTTTATGTTTCGAAAATCATAAGCACTCTATCTCAAGGAAATTTTTATTTCCCCGATGATTTATCTTAATAAGAAATTTTTCATTTCCCATTGAAAATATCTTCTTAACATCATTTTCATTAGTCATATTATAGTTTCTCTAAACCTAACTCTTATAGTTTTTAAGTGTAAGATTTGGTTTCATATCAAAAACCATGAAATACTATAAATAATTTTATATATGGTATTATGTCTTTAGGTTCTAAATTCTTATTCAGAATTCCCTGAATTCCTATTATCAATTCTCTTAATTCTGAATCTGAATTCTTTGAATTCATATTCCGAATTCTCAGAAATTTAGATTCTGAATTCTCAGAATTCAGACACAAAATTATTTCAATTGTGACTCCAAATTATCTGTATTTAGATTCTAAATTCTCTAAAACAGAGACTGCAAATTCTATGAAATATTGATTCTGAATTCACTGAAATTCATACTAATAATTCTCTAAATTCAAACTCTGAATTATCTTAAACTTATATTCCAAATAACTCAGAATTCAGGTTCTAAATTCCATAGGATTCAGGTTACAAATTCCATTGAATTCATGTTCTGAATTCATTTAAATTTAGACTACAAATTCCTTATAAATCATAATCTGAATTCATTAAAATACAGACTCCGAATCCTATAGAATTATAATTCTGAATTCCTTGAAAAAGATAATCTGATTATCTATGTAATATAGAATTAGAATGTTTATTTTGTTATAATCCGAACATTATTTTTTATAAACTATGAAAATTGGACATGGTTAAGAAACCATATTTTTGATACCCTTGTTTTAGTTGTGAAATGTTATAATTTATTCTCTTTCAAATTAACCATTATTTTAGTGACCCATGTACAGTTACCTCTAAGATTCATGGAAAAATATGATCATTGGAAAAGGGAGCCAAACATTGGAGAAGTGCCTATAAAAAGAATCTCTTTTAAACGAGCTCACGAGAAAACAAACAACTAAGAACTGATCTATCATTCTATAGACCACATGTTGCTGAAGTGATTTCTAGAGAGATAGATTCTCATGCTTTGTGCATAATGAACTTCTTTTTCAGCTTACTTCACTTGAATCTTATTGTGGTTGTGTACAATCGAGGGCTTCTGTGGATAGAAAGACAGAGGAGACTATAAGAACCTGGATCATCATTTCAGTTATGTTTTTCCTTTTTCTGGAGTTTTTCAAAAAAAATTAATTTTCTGGAAAATCTTAATGTACACATTGTGTATTTTCCGAGTACACACCGTGTACTCTTTTCCCACTCGGAGCCGTGTGCTGGCTGTTTCCAGCCACACACACGGTGTGTAGGAGTGACGTGGAGGTTGTTTTTGGCGGAGTACGGAGAAGACAAAGTACACACCATGTACTTTCTTTTTTTTCACAAAATGAACCAGGGTTGCGCCTGACGCACATAAGAATCTTCTTTTAGGTCTCGTTCGCCCAAGGGAGACCCGTACAACCAATTCTTGGACGAGCTCCCACCTCTTCATCCGTTCTCTAATTTGACCACGATCGATTGCATTGGAATCACAGCGATCTACGATGTTCTAAGGGGAATCAATCGATGTGGTACACGTATATCGATCTCCTAGAATCGAGGAAGGTGCTTTGTGCCTTTTTGTAGGAATTCAATGAGTAATTTGTGGAAAATCCACAAATTCTCTTTGGTGGGGAATTGTGGGTTTCTTGTTTTTCTCCTACTGTTTTCATGCATTGCTTGATTTCTGTAGTAGAGGTATATGTTTGTGAATAGAGTAATTTGTCTTCTGCTCAGGTTGCTTTGTAATGCTTGTTTTACCTTTTGGAGTTTTCCAGTTTCAATGCCTATTTGTAGGATAGAGGAACTGTTGCTTTGTTATGCTGCCGAGCCTTACAATGATAGCAAAGTAGTTCTCGAAGTTTTCTTGGATGTTTCACGCACGCTGAGAATGATTATTTCACCTAGGACTATGAGAACCTAGTGTAGTAGACCACAAGGAGAATAGACGTAAGGGCTTATCCAGAGTTTCTTTTAATATGATGCGAGACCACAGGGGGAATTGATGATAAGTGCTTCCTCAGAGAGTATGTAGTTCCTTGACGTGGGCCACACAGGGAATGAGATGTTGATTGCTTCCCCAGAGAGCCTTTAGTATGATTCGAGATTATAGGGGGAATTGACGGTGAGTGCTTCCTCAGAGAGTCTATTTATATCTGAACCATAGGGGTGAGACTGTGTGTTCCTCCTATAGGGTTTCTAGTAATTATTGGCTGATCCATAGGGGTTAGGTTATGAGGGATACCTAGAGGGTTACCTGTTTTCTTCTTGTTGGTGGATGTTTACTTGTGTACTTTTTTGGTAGAACTGTGTATTGTAGCAGTTTTTTCATTCATGTTTACTGCTTCTTGTTTTATTACTTCCAAGTATTCTTTGACTCTTAGGCACAGATCATTGGGTGATTGCATACTGGGACTATATCTCATACCCTGTTTGGTCCATGCTTTTGGGCTTATGGAGACTATGTGGTTTTAGGTCTAGATAAGGGAAAGCGCCCTTCCACATCAGGTTGTTGATTGCACTGGAGCTGAAGAGCATGGGACTGAGCCATGGCTCGCGATGCTGAGGAATTTACCTTGTTTTCATTTGAACATTTTTTATCAGTTGTACTTCATCACGTTGGTTTGTTTTCTTCTTTTCATATACATATGTACCATGTTTCATCATTATTATTTTATCCAATGTTTCTGCTTTTCAGTTCAATTGTTGCATGATGTTGATTGTTTCTGCTATTGTGTCTGGGTTTTTTTCGTTGTATACTTTACCAAATGAAGGAATAGTTTCCCCACCGACTCACCAAGGCCCTCGATGCTAGTCGAAAGCCTCTAGCATTTGGGGAAATGCGCTTGAGGTCATGTGGCGAACCGGGTGCGGGGCACCGGTGGATGGGCTCCAGATTCGGGTCATTACAAAGTGGTATCAAAGGAGTTCATTTCTCTTGCATTATTGTTTGGAGACTTTAGCCAGGGATAGGACGAATTAGGTACTTGGTATTAAGCTATTCTCGGGAGTAGCTAACCCGTGTACAGGGAAAAGACAAACTACCTCGTTAATTGGTGTTTGCTGGTTTTGAGATTTCCAGTTGACATGATTTCACCTAGAGTGATTCACATACTTTGTGTTGTTATTTTCTTGACGATTGTGATTCTATTTCTGCCGCAACCCGTTGAGATGAGAGTATTCTCTCTCATGCATCATATAGGCACATGAATAAATCACATGCCATGCATTCTTTCCATGCCATCTATGGTGAATTAACAATTTCATGCTGTTGTGATAGACTTTGTGTAGATTATGCATGCTGTTGTGATGGATGCTTGATAGAATCTCTGCTACCTTGTTAGAGGATTTCTGTTTTCTTATTTGCTTAAATTAATTCAAAATTTTGATTCTTGAGGTGTTTTGGGCCCTGTAAAATAGTAATTTGGTTGATCATGATCATGTTTTCACTTTTCTATGACTGTAGGAGATTCCATGCTTTCATTCGCGGGGAGTATGGGCCCTCATGGATCGGAATGTTTCACATCTTTTCCATGTTTTCAGTGTTTCTGGGATTCTATACAGTTTCTGAGCTACTACCCAGAAAAACCCAGAATACACTGTATGTACTTTCTGGATACATGTCATGTAGTGTTCAATCCATGTCACTAACAATGTGAGAAGAAACAAATTATTGTGAAAGTAGCTTCAGGAACACGCCGTGTGCGGATGGTACACGTCGTGTAGTAGTGATCCATGTACAAGGTCATGTCAGTAACAACATGGGTCGGGGAAGCTCAGGTATAACACATAGTATTTTAAAGGAACACATTGTGTTGTCCCGTCCAGCTACCCGGCCATGTCACTATCAACACGGGTCGACATTACCTTCTCTTAGACACACCGTGTTGCTTTCAGAACACGCCGTGTAGTCTTGTTCATGTACCCGGCCATGTCACGAACAACATGGGACGGTGTCACCTGCAGCAATACACGCCTTGTTAGTTCGGAATACGCCATGTAAGGTTCATCCATGTAGACAACCATGTTTTTAACAACACAGACCGCTGAAGCCTCGTCTAGTGCACACCGTGTTTGTTCAGAACATGCCGTGTAGTCTCAGGTTACGTTGGACTGTGTGGGTTAGCCGTGTAAAGAGACTTGGGCAGGGGTATAGTTTTCTAGTCCACGCTGTGTGTTGGTTCAACACGCCTTGTAGTTTGAGGTGTTACATGACATGTAGGGCAGGGGTACACACCCATGTTAGTGGCCTAAGAAGACACGCCGTATAGTTTTTATACACGCCGTGTAGTCGTGTTTTGAAAACTTGTGTGTTTTCCTTCCACTGTTCGCATTTTATACTCTTGTGTTCTCTGCCTTTGTTATGTCTAATATATGGTGTGTTTTTGATCTTTCAGTGCTATGCATCCTAGAAATCATCCGTTTGTACATCTGTTATCAGGCAGTGAACAGACGCCATATATGGATGATCAGAGTATTCCTACCGATCCTCTAGTTGGGCATGACTTTGCACCGGATGTCATACCAGTTACAGGCGCTGATGTGCAGTTCAGGGAAGGTTTTCTGAGGATGATCTAGACCTTTCCGGGAGCACCGCCTCATGCCTCGACTATGGAAGATTTGATGCATGTTTTTCAGCAGCAACATCCTCCCAGGTTCTCATGAGAAGGAGGACCACCGACTGCAGAGTCATTCCTCGAAGCCATGCTGACTATCTTTGAGCATCTAGAGACACCCCTATAGAGGTGGGTAAATCTTTCCACCTACATGCTCCGAGAATCCTCCAAGAGGTGGTGGGACGTGATCTCACAGGCGGGTCACCAGCAGGTTATGTCTTGGGAGGTGTTTCAGCACATCTTTTATGACTACATCTACCCGGAGACCCTGAGGGCCGAACAAGCCCTAGAGTTGATGAGATTAGAGTAGGGTACTCTTTCTTTCATTGAGTATTCCTCTCATTTCACTGAGCTGCAGCGTTTCACACCCCTCTGGGATGGGAGTGGGGTGTTCTTGGCAAGGATGTTCGTGGATGGTCTCAGGTGGGAGATCTGCTCGCAGGTGAACATCTTGTAGTTGACATCTATCACTTTCATTGTCAATCATTCACTGATAGTGGATCGCATTGTGAGAGACTCCAGAGCTACGAACCGGGGTGGTTCTGCTTCCAGAGGTAGCTTTCCTCCAGATAATAGCAAGAAGGGCCGTAGGGAGTCTACACGTGGTGATCCGAGGAAGCGAGACACATCGTCGGGTAGCCATGTGGTGTGCTACCAGTGTGTCTGATCAGGGCACATGAGGCCAAAGTGCCAGAGGGGACCCGTGGAGTGCTGATCTTGCAGCAAGATGGCTCACCTTAAACATTTTGGCCAGGTTTTATAACCTGCAGCAGGTGACCGAGGATCTTCCATGACTCCTCATTCAGGAGCAGCACCACCGGTTTCTCACCAGTCGGGGAACTAGAGTTCTTCCGGCCGTTCGGGCCAAGGTGGAGGTCGAGGCCATGGAAGTCAGCCACTAGCCCCTCAGCACCAACAGGCAGGTTCAGTTTAGAGTGGTCATCTAGGGGCACAGGGCTGGGGTACATGCCGGTCATTCGCCGTGGAGTAGACTTATTAGGAGCAGGATCCCGACCCTTCTACAGTTCGAGGTACGATCTTAATAGCCTCAATTTTATCTTCATCTCTTTTTGATACTGGTTCTATGCATAGTTTTATCTGTTTTGCTGATGTGGAGAGTGTTGGGCTCTATGTCTATTCTTCTGCCAACTCATTGTCACTTGACACACCTTTAGGGAAGAGGAAATCTAATGTACGCCAGTGTAGAGAGTTCCTTCTCGAGGTTTCAGGGTGTCGTTTCTCATGGGATATCCATGTCCTAGAGATGACATGCTATGATTTTATCCTTGGGATGGACTGGTTGGTTCCCTTCTAGGAAGTCGTCGACTATTATCGTCTTAGAGTGAGTTTCGTTTCACCAGAGGGAGAATCATTTATTCATAGAGGCGAATGGGATGTTTATGTGAGTAGAACAGGACTTGAGCATCATGGGCTAGGTAGGGTGACCGCCCAGATTGCTAGTCTTTATCTTGATGATAATGGGACTTCACAATTGGACTTTCCTCTAGTGGTAGATTGTTTCCGGGATGTCTTTCCAGAGGACGTTTCTGGTTTTCCTCCAGAGCGTGGGGTATACTTCTCGATTGATCTCGTGCTTGGACCGGCACCGGTGTCCATTCATCCTTATAGGATGGATACACATGAGTTACAGGAGCTCAAGAAGCAGTTGGAGGAGTCATAGACAAAGGGTTTCATCCAACCCATCACTTCTCCTTGGGGTTCTCCTGTCCTGTTTGCGATGAAGGTAGACAGTACCCATCGGCTTTGTGTAGATTATCGGAAGATGAACCAATTGACGTCAACCACCGGTATCCATTTACAAGGATCAATGACCTATTTTATCAGCTTTGAGGAGCCCGAGTGTTCTCGAACATCGAATTGAGGTCTAGTTATCATCAGTTTCATGTTAGAACATCAGATATACCTCTAACAGCATTCATAAGTTGGTATGGTCTATATGAGTATACAGTCATGTCGTTCGGTCTCAAAAACACGCCTGCAATTTTCATGGCATTGATTAACCAAGTGTTCCATCCTTAATTGGACTCTTTCGTCTTGTTCTTCGTGGATGATATTTGGGTGTACACTTACACTGGACATGACCATGCCACACATCTTGAGATCGTTCTGAGTATACTGAGAGAGCATCGGATTTATGCTAAATTCTCAAAGTACCACTTCTAGATGGACCAGATTCACATCTTGGGTGACGTCATCTTAGAGGCAGGAGTATCTTTGGACCTAGAGAAAGTGAGAGCTGTAGTTTTCTGGGAGCATACAAAGAACGTCTTTGAGGTACAAAGCTTCCTAGGGCTAGCTGGATACTATAGATGCTTCATTCAGGACTTTTCACACCTAGAAGCACCATTGACAGGTCTAACCAAGAAGGGGGAGAAGTTATTATGGTCAGATTCTTGTGATTCAGCCTTTCAGGAGCTGAAAGGGAGGTTGACGTCAGCACCGATACTAGCCTTTCCAGAGCCAGGCAAGAGCTACACTGTTTACTATGATGCTTCAGGTATTGGACTAGGAGTTGTGCATATGCAAGGAGGTGGAGTCGTCGCGTACGGGTCTTGGTAGTTGAGGCCACATGAGAGGAACTACCCTACACACGATCTAGGGTTGGAAGCTATTATTCATGGCTTACGCTGTTGGAGACACTATCTGCTGGGAGAGCACTTTGTGATCTTCACTGATCGAAAGAGTCTCAAGTATATCTTCACTCAGCATGATCTGAATCTGAGGCAGCGCAGGTTGGTCGAGTATCTTTATTCGTTTGATTTCGAGCTTTCCTATACGCCGGGAAAGGGCAACACAGTGAAAGATGCGTTGAGCAGGAGAACTCAGGTTTAGGCAGTTCAGGAGGCTAATAGTGAGTGGAAGCTTATGGTGCTATTCTCTGAGATGTATCTAGTGGTGCACGAAATACAGGGACAGACATTCCTGTCTTCTATAGTTGTTACCTATACACTACATGATCAGGTACAGATGAGACAACTATCAGACTCGGAAGGCTTAGTCCTACGGGAGAGTGTGTTAGGAGAGGAACCTCTTCCTGGATGGACAGTGGGCGAGGATGAGATCTGGCGTTTCCCAGGACGCGTGTGGTTGCCAGCAGACATATGCGAGGAGCTGATGCGGGATGTTCATTCCTCTATTTGGCCAGTTCATCCTGGCATCACCAAGATGTATCGGGGTCTTAATCACCAGTACTGGTGGACATGTATGAAGAATGATTTTTCTGGTTTTGTCATGATATGTTCTACTTGTCAGCAGGTGAAAGCAGAGCATCAGCGACCAGCAGGCCTTTTACAATAGTTATCCATTCCAGAGGGGAAGTGGAACGATGTTGCAATGGACTACGTGACCAGGTAGCCAAGGGCACCTCGAGGGAATGATGATGTTTGGGTTGTCGTCGACAGGCTCACGAAGGTTTCTCGCTTCTTGCCGATCAAGGAAACATTCAGTTTCGATGATCTGGGATGACTTTACATTAGAGAGATCATTCGTCTACATAGAGTTACACGCTCCATTGTTTCAGACATGGATACGCACTTTACATCTCGGTTCTGGCAGGGACTTCTGAAGGCCTTGGGTACACAGGTAATTTTGAGTACAGCATACCATCCCCAGACTGTTGGCCAGTCCGAGTGCACAATCTAGGTGCTATAGGATATGCTCAGAGCTTGCATCCTGGACATTGACGGTTCTTGGGAGAAGCATATCCCTCTGGTGGAGTTCGCCTACAATAACTATTTTCAGGAGACCATTCAGATGGCACCTTATGAGCCATTGTACGGTAGGCCATGCCGATCACCCTTATGCTGTCTAGAGGCAGGAGAGGCAGCTTTGTTGGGACCTCATCTTATTCAGGAGACTTCGGAGAAAATAGTGATGATTTAGAAGAGTATGGCTACAACACAGTATCAGAAAAAATATTATGTTGAACAATAGAGATGACCTATGGAGTTCGAGGTCGGGGATCAGGTTTTCTTGTGTGTCGCACTGATGTTGTGGTACAAGAGGATTCAGAGAAAGGGTAAGATTTCACCGCAGTACATCGGGCCGTTTGAGGTCTTGGAGAGGGTGGGGCCAGTTTCTTATAGGCTGTAGTTATCTCAGAAGTAATGGGCCATGCACTAAGTCTTCCACGTCTCTTAGATTCGAAGTTACTTTTCAGACCTGTCTCATGTCATTCAGCCTGACGAAGTTGAGCTCGAAGCAGATGCGTCGTTCAAGGAGAATCCTATCCGGATTTTCGATCGCAGTACGAAGGTTCTCTGTGGGCGGTATGTTCCTCTGGTACGAGTGCAATGGCAGCACGGGCGAGTACGGGATGAGACATGGAAGAGGGAGGCCGATGTACGATCGTAGTGGCTGGAGATGTTCGGGGTTTCTTCTTCTACGCCTCCCTCTGGAAATTCGGGGACAAATTTCTTTAAGGGGGGAAGTTTGTAAAAACCCAGATCTTCGTTTCATGTTTGTTTTTCCTTTTTCTAGAGTTTTTAAGTAAAATTAAATTTCTGGAAATTTTTAAAGTACACGCCATGTATTTTTTTAGTACACGCCGTGTACTCTTTTCCCGCTCAGAGCCATGTGCTGGACGTGTTCAGGCCACACACACAGTGTGTAGGGGTGACATGGAGGTCGTCTTTGGCAGAGTATGGAATATATGCAGTACACACTGTGTACTCTAAAATTACATGCTGCGTCTGTTTATTTTTTTTTTCAAAAAATGAACTGGGGTCACACCTGATGCACAAAATCATCCTTTTTTAGGTCTCGTTCGCCCGAGAGCGACCCGTACGGCCGAATCTTTGATGATCTCTCGCCTCTTCATCTGTTCTCCGATTCGAGCATGGTCGATTGTGTTGGAATCACATCCATCTACTATGTTCTAAGGGGAATCAATTATCATGGTTGATGTATATCAATCTCCTAGGATCGAGGTAGGTGGTTTGTGCCTTTCTGTTGGGATTCAATGAGTAATTTGTGGAAATTCCACAAATTCCCTTGGGCGGCGAATTGTGGGTTTCCTGTTTTTCCCCTACTGTTTGCTTGCTTTTCTTGATTGTTGTAGTAATGGTTTCTGTTGGTGAATAGAGTAATTTTTCTTGTGCTTAGGTTTCTTTGTCATGATTGTTTTACCTTTTGGCATTTTCCAGTTGCCATGCCTTGTTGTATGATAGTGGAACTCTTTATTTGTTATGCTGCGGAGTCTTAGAATGATAGCCAAGTAGTTCATGAAGTTTACTTGGACGTTGCACGCATGCTGAGCATTTTTATTTCACCTAGGACTGTGAGAACCTAGTGTAGAAGACCATAGGGATAATAGACGTAAGGGCTTCTCCAGAGTGTCTTTTAATACGATGTGAGACCACAGGTGGAATTGATGATAAGTTCTTCCTTAGAGAGTCTATAGTTCCTCGATGTGGGCCACAAGAGGAATGCGGCATTGAGTGCTTACCCAGATATCCTTTACCACGATACGAGACTATAGGCTGAATTGACGGTGAGTGCTTTATCAGAGAGTCTATTAATAGCTGAACCAGAGGGGTGAGACTGTGTGTGCCTCCTAGAGGGTTTCTTGTACTTATAGGTTGAACCGTAGGGGTTAGTCTGTGAGGGATACCCAAAGGGTTACCTGTTTTATTCTTGTTACTGGATGTTTACTTGTGTACTATTTTGTTAGAACTGTGGATTGTAGCTGTTTGTGCTTTCCTTTTTACTACATCTTGTTTTATTAATGCCAAGTTTTCTTTGACTGTTAGGCATATATCATTGGGTGATTTCCTACTGGATCTTTATCTCACACCCTATTTGGGCCATTCTTTTGGGCCCAAGAAGACTGTGTCGTTGCAGGTGTAGATAAGGGAAAGCGCCCTTCTACTTCAGATTCTTGATTGCACTAAAGCTGGAGAGCATGGGACCGAGCCGTGGCTCATGATGCTGAGAAGTTTACCTTTTTTCCTTTTCACTTTGTTTATCAATTGTACTTTAGCACGTTGGTTTGTTTGCTACTTTCCATAGACATATGTACAATGTTGGATCATTATTATTTTATCCATTGTTTCTGTTGTTCAGTTAAATTGTTGTATGTTTTTGATTGTTTCTGCTATTATGTCTGGTTGTTTTTATACTGTATACTTTACCGAATTAGGGCATAGTTTCCCAACCGACTCACTAAGGCCCTCACTACTAGTCGGAAGCCTCTGGCATTTGGGGATATGCGCTTGAGGTCTTGTGGTGAACCGGGTGCTGGGAATCAGTGGAGGGGCTCCAGATTCTGGTCATTACAGAGACGACTACCTTGATGTTATATGGCTTTCAGGGATAGGAAGACAAAGTTGTTGACTACCTTATAGTTCAAAGACTTCCATGTTAAGGAAGACAGAGGTTCCCACTACCTTGATGCTCGAGGGCATGGAGGGATAGAAAGACAGATTCTGATATTTCTATTGAGGGATTAACATGGTGTGGGAATGAAATAATTTCATGAATATATAAATCAAGAGACCTTTTATCGAAGGTTGTTGTGAACCCATCTCTATGGGTTAAAAGATTCCACACTTGTTACTTGTATTGTTTCAAGTATATTTTCCACTTCATTTTGATTAGTAAAAAAATATAACTATATTATAATTTCTTATATTTGTAAACTCTTATTAGTAATATTTTAAACATTTTAAGGTATAATATTCTTCCTTATAATCTTTTTGTATGTTTCATTACCAGATCTACATTTATGAAACCTAGCATGTTCGTAGAACTAAGAGGTCTTTTGAATTTACAATGTTTAACTTTGTTAAATAATGTTTTCTTCAAGGTGAAAAAAAATGTTTTATACCAACTGTAATGGTTCCAAAGGAATTTTTAATGTATAAAATTCAACCCCTCATTTATACTGAGGATCTTCATTCATATTTTGATCCTACAATAGGTATCAGATGCGGTCTCTAAATTAATTATATTCGCATATATGTTTTCTTGCTCAATTTTTCAATTTTATAAATATTTTCTTTTCTTAAGATTCTTATCCTCGTTTACAACCTCTTAGTATTAACAGGTTTTTATATATAGATATTTTTTTAGATTTTATGAATGAATGTTGGTTCCATTAAAAATCTAAATCTAACCAGACTACCTATATTTGATTGGAATGATTTTGAATATTAGATAGATCATATGAAGATGTTAGTTATTAAAACTACAGTGTACTACTTCATTATTCTAACTGTAGATTACATGATTCATGATAAGGATGTCAGAACATTTACTGATAATGAAAAGAGAGAATATCAACTAAACATCAAGGTAAACAATACTTTGTTTTCTTCTATGACTAATAATAAATATAGTAAAATTTCATCTTGTGATGCTGTAAATTGTATTTGGAAGGAATTAAAGGTTACTCAATTTGATACATCAAAGGTTATGAAAACTAGAAGATCTATTATTAGAGAAGAATATCAAGGATTTTTATTTTCTTATGGAGAAACAGTGTGCAAGTTACAACAAATATTTATGACTATTGTTAATATCTTACAATCTATGTGTGGGAAAGGATTAGATAATGAGAATTGTTGAAAATATTATAGACATCATGCCTAATGAGTTGGAATCTAAGAGAAATCATATTTATGAGAATAGGAAAGTATCTCAGATTACTCTTGATGAGATATTTTGAACACTTATTCAACATAAGGAATGAATGAAAAGATATGATGGTTTGATTAATAAGAATAATGGAAATGGAAGTATAGAATTTACTACTAAAAAAACAACGAATCCTGAAAGGGTTATAAGATCCAAGTCAAATAAAGTAACTGTTTTTTTTTGAATCAAGTGAAATATAACATTCTTAGAATGAGCTAGCTAATCTTGATCGAAGGATGACCAAGACAGTTGGGAAGAAAGACTTTCAGTATAGATATAAGAAGAAATAATGAATGGAAATGAAAGGATTTGATGTTACTTATTATGAGTGAAAAATATTAGGAAATATAAGGTCATATGGTCATATGCATAAGAACTAGATAGAAAGGAAACGAATTATGAGAGATATAGAAAGAAGTAATACAAATATAAAGATAAGAATGTTTTGAAAGATAATGAAACTTGGATTGCCAGTAGTGGTGACTCATCTGATGAATATTTAAATAATGAGTCTTCATATCAGAAGGATCATGGTTTATGTGCTAGATTAACCATTGACAATAATTTTATGATGGATAATGAAGACAATGATGAATTTATAACCAATGTATCCTTAAATGAAAATTATACTGATAATAGATATTATGAATCTTCGAATGAAGAATCCTTTTCGGATAAAGTCAATACTTTTCCTACTTATAAAGATATTTCTAGGTTTTCTAAGCTTATTGATACTGGAAATTTAATGTGACAAAAAAGAATTATAAGGGAAATTCTAGAATTTCTGTTCATAATAAAGATATATCATATCATTCTAAAGATCATGATGTGATAATTTATGATTTTAAAATTATTTTAAAAATACTTTTGGATGTTAATTCTAAGAACAATTAATATTATAAGGATCTAAAAATATTAATTTATAAGGAAAATATATCAGAAACTAATTATAATTCTAAAAATGATGTTTTTGAATATAAAAACATTGTTATTTTAATGAAGATAAAAATATTTTCCAAGAGGAAATGTTTGTCAAACTATACCTTAGGTAAGAAAATCTTTGATAAGATGTATTCAAAATTTTTTCCTCATTCTGTTTTTGTTTATACGCATTGAAAACTGGTTTTTAGTAATAATTAATTTGTTCCTCAATGTGCTAAAATATGTACTAAATGTCAGTGTGGTGGGTATTGGGAAAAAATTATTCCTTAAACAAAACTCAGCCTTTAGGTTTTCTTAAATCATATTTTTCTAAGAACATGTGTATTCCTAAACATTTTTTATGATGTTTATGTATCTAATAAAATTTTGGTTCTGAAAATATAACACACATTATCATGAAAATAATTATAATTCCTACAACAATACTTGGTACATGGATATTGGATATTTCATGCACATGACTCGTAATAAAAACTTATTTGAAAATATTATAAAGATGATAGAAGGAAAAGTAACTTTTAGAGATACTTCTAAGGGAGAAATTATTTGTATAGGTAACATTGTTATTCTTAAAAAAGCTTCAGTTTCAAAATTTTAATTTGTTAAAGGTCTTAATCACATCCTTATTATCCTAAGTCAAATATGTGATGAATTTTACCTTGTAAATTGTAGGAATGATAAGTTCTTAGTGCACAATTCCAAGTAATATATTATTCTTTCTAACTATATGCAATAGAATGTAAACACAGTATTCTTAGAAGATCTTAGGATCCATGGACAACCATTCCTTGGTGCAATGTAAGATCATTCTTGGTTAAGACATAGAAGGTTAAGACACTGTAACCGTAGAAACCTATGTAAAAACACTATGAATTTTTTTTAATGATCTAATGGAGCATAGTTTTGATTCATAAAATGTTTTTGATCCTCTTAAATATGGAAAACAACATAAAATAAAATTTCAAATTAGTCGGTGAAGTTTAATCTACTGATGCATTATAGTTGGTACATATGGTTATTTTTTTCCCAAAACAAACTGGAAGCATTTGAGTCAAATATTATGTATTAGTCTTAGTTGATGATTACAATAGATTTATGTGGGTCTATTTTCAGGAAAATAAATCTGAAGGTTTTTCTAATTTGAAATTTTTTAAATCCCAAGTTAAAAATGAGAAAAAAAACATCCATTAGTATATATTCATAGTGATCATGGAGTAGAATTACAAAATTCTGATTTTGAAGCTTTTTGTAGAAAGAAAGTCATTTCTCTTAACTTCTCATTAGTAAGAACCCCTCAACAAAATGTTGTTTTTGAAAGAAGAAATTGAATTCTTCATAAAATAACAAGAACCATGTTGATTGAATATTTTATAGCTATTCAATTTTAGGATAAAGTTATAAGAATTGCATGTTATACTATAAATCTAGTTTTCATTAGACCTTTTCATAATAATAACCCTTATGAGTTATGGAATTGTAGAAAACCTAGACATTCATACTTCAAGGTATTTGGATGAAAAGTATTCATTCTGAATACTAAAGATAATCTATATGAGTTTGCACCAAATTATAATAAAGGAATTATCGTAGGGTACTCCATAACTTCTATGGATTATATAAAAACACGTGTACTATTGAAGAAAGAGTACATGTTAAATTAGATGAAAGTAATCCTTTTGTTTCTTTAGAACCTAAACCTACATGTAAGGCCCCGACACTAGTTCCCAAGATTCAGTGCATTATTACATAATATTGGAATGATAACAAAAGATCAATTCTCGAATAACTGATTAGTTTTTTAACCTTTGAAATAAATGATACATTAATTAGTATTACATCACATTATTAAATGAAAAAATACAACAAAATTGTCTCCATAGGTCACCCTCATAACCCTTAGACTATCCCTAATGGTCAGTCATAATATACATTTTCGCATCCTTGGAATAATAAATCATAGAAAGGGGTGAGCTCGGATGCTCAGTAAGGATATCAATATAGCCGAAACATTCATAAATAAGCATAAACAGTTAAGGCAATGTATAAGACTAAAACAAAATAATTTTAAACATTGAATTTAGAATAATATGGAAATGATAAAATAAAATAATACAATTTTCTTATTCACATGGATATTCTACTAGACTAACAATCACATGAAATATCAATAGCCAATTTTATAATGATGGAATGCATAATGTCATACATAAATGTTTGTGTCAAAGCCTTTTTCCATGACCTATGGGATATTTTTAACCGGACCCCAACCCGGAGAGCCTCTGTAACCAGACTCCAACCCAGAGACCCTCTTTAATCAGACTCCAACCCGAAGAGCCTCTCTAACCGGACTCCAAACCGGAGGGTTTGAAGTAACAGGAACCCAATCGGAATGCTTACGTTTACTCGTCCCCAACCTGGAACATACTTTTCCAACACATTCATCTTAATATGAGGTTGAAATATAACATAAACATTCGTATTAAAACTAGCATACGAAATGTCAATACTTAAACCGTAAACCATGAATGGAATAAAAATAACTAATACACTATCAAAATTATCAAAAAACCTTATATACAATGTGGAATATTTTTATCATAATAAATCATCTTCAAAAAAGTGTAAAATTTATCAATGGATGTGACATAGTTGAAATAAAAACTATTTGAGAAAAATATCTCATTCTATTTTGATATCATTTAAGAGACACATAATAATAATGAAATCATATATTTTGAAAATATTCTTATAAGCTTGAATGGGAATCTCCAACGATGTTATAATGGCAGAAAATAACCAGATCCACCGTATAAGTTATAAAAACATTCTTACCTTAATTTTTCCGAAAACGTCGTAAAGTACCTTATTTGGAAAATGACAGAATGATTACTTTCAAAAACATATAGGGTCAAATAATGGGAATAAATGACTGTAACCCATTGTATGTTAAATAGTAAATTTTTTTTGAAGTACATTTTTAAGAAAACATGGATGGGGATGATAAATAGGTTGCAATAGATAATTACGTATAACCAATCTCCGATAATGAAGAGATTATAGAATTAACCCTTACCATGTTTTAGTCAATCGTGTCATATGCCTAAACATTTATAACCATCAAATCATTAAAATAATACCACAAATATAAAGATAATAATGATAATATATATCAAATGTTTGTACACAATACACCACATGCAATATGTGGTGAAAAATTGAAATCTCACAGAATTAAATGTGAGATAAGAAACCCCTTATCTCAAGTCCGACTTGTCTTGTATGTTTCTTATTCTCCCTGAATAATAAACTTAAGTTAATTTATACATGATTAATAAAGTTTTTAATTATTATTATTCTATTTATATAACATATTAACTTCATATAACAATTAGTTAATTATTTGAGTTCATATTTGATATTTTAATGATGTTCAGAAATTGAGTAAAAAATCTACTTGTTATAATTACAATTTTTCCATGTGGTAAAAGGTCTATTATCTCCAAAATGATATAAATGACTTATATATGATATATATATATATATATATATATCAAGTATATATATGTATTTATTACAATAAATAGCATTTGGAGATAAGAAATGAAATGCACTGTTCATGAAGACGATAAGTCGTACGTAGGCATGAATGCTTCTTTCATTTCTATTTTGTATTTTAATGGAATTAAATCAAAATGATAAATAGTTAAATTATAATTCTAGTATAATATCATATATAATATCAATAAATCCATCTTTTATACATCCCACATACGGAACTAACGAGTCATATCACTTTGAGGGGTCGGTAGTCCGCACTTCCTAAAATGAAATTATCGCATTTTACCAATAATGTAAACCATAAAATTCTGATATAAATGGAAAATACATAATTATAAATAAAAAATAAACATAATATATATCATATATAAATACAGTTCCATCTTAATTCCCACCATGAGAGTCAGTAGGATACAATTGAACAATCAACATTTTGTGAGGCGTTAGTTTTCCATCCAAAGAAACAAAATTTTTTATACCCATTAGATGAATTTGTGTGTAATTATAGTTCAAATACATATCCTAATAGCATCCTAGTATATTGGGGATTCTAGTGTGGTTATAAAATAAAGGAATAAAATTATTTTAGGGGTTATATAACTAAAAAATAAGAAAATAAGTTAAGAGAAACCATTACCTTTAATTTGGGTAACTCCCCTTGGTTTTATCCAAACCGACATCATGAAGTGACTTATGCATAAGTTAAGTCTTCCAATTAGAAGAGAGGGATCTTTCCAGCTTATTTAGGCAGGGGTTGGATGAGTCAAAAGGCTTGAGTGGTGTGAGTAATGAGTTATAAGTGGTGTCCTTTTATAAGCGAGTGGAGGGGCTCTTTGGGAATGTTTGAAAATGATATTTTATTATAAAATTATATTCAGTTTGAAAAGGGCCAAAAATCATTAAATTCCAAGATAAAATGACTCGTGTTTTAAATAAAATAATACTACAATAATTTTACAGGGTTTGGATATTTTCTTAATATTAATAGTCTTATTTATTTAAATAATATATTAGTGAGGTTAATACTGCATCATTATTGTGTCATAATTTATTTAATTTATTTGATGTCTA
This sequence comes from Viscum album, assembly GCA_963277665.1. NCBI lineage: Eukaryota > Viridiplantae > Streptophyta > Magnoliopsida > Santalales > Viscaceae > Viscum > Viscum album. Next base: position 1,249,650,702 of record OY728157.1, on the reverse strand, counting down.
AAAATTATATAAAAAATACCATAATGTAGGAAAGATTTTTAGATTTCCGTTGAATATTTATAGTAAAAAATATGACATATATAACTCCATGTAAAAATTTATATAGTAAAAGATATTTTTAATGTCACTTTTGTCTTTACTTTATTTTAATTAAAATAAAGTGTCATTACCACTCTTAAGTCAGTCAATGGGGTCCGAAAATCGACCCAAGTATTCCCATGGTTGGCCATGACTCATCCAATAATGTTTTGACCTGTGTTATGATAATTTTCTATTATTATAATATACTTTTTACCTTAAATTACCGTATTTACATTTAAGCGCTGTAAATAAAAGTCAAAAGTTACAATTCATTAAATATTATATTAATCATATTAAACAACATATTACTCACTAGTAAAAACCATGTATTTCTGATTTTTAAAATTCAATTCACAGAATTGGTAATATTTCATGTAATTGAAAAAGTCAGTTTTTTTTACGATTACTAAGTGGTTTTACCATTCATAAAAAATTTATGTTATTCAGAAAAATACCAAAAATTTATCATAATCTATATTTGATATTCCGAATTAAAAAATTATATCTAATTTACCAAATTCGATACATAGAATTTGTATTAATTAATTTAAAATTAATTCCCATTGTCGAAACAAATAGCGTGTTTTTAAGAAACATTAATTATCAATTGATTGACACTTTTTTATGTATAATTTAAAATTGAAATAAATTCCAATGGCCAACATTGTATTAAATGTTAAAAATATAATCTAATTACACTTCCAAACCATTAAAATGCATAACTTAACAATAAAAATTATTCTGATTAAAAATGGTGTCTTCAATTAAGACCTATTATTTTTCACTATTGATCAAAATAAGCTTGTTATTTGAAAAGTACCAAAAAAAATTTCCAGACTATATTTTTATGTCCTTATTATAAATAATAATTGAATTTAATTATATCGAATATATAAAAGTGTCAAATATTGGTTTTAAAAAAGGTTCTCCATTAAAAGGCTGTAAAATTGTATTTTTTGAAAAATAATTCCTTTATCTGCAAAAATGAATTTGTTCTTATAATATGTCCAAGAAACACATAATATGAATGTTAAAATTATATAGAGTATATTAGAATCAAAATGTAGTTAATAATATTCATAATTTCCTTTTGAACGTTTTGTGTAGTAAGTTGTGGTGCGCTTGAACTCGGTGTTGTGTGTAGCGCAAGATATTGAATTATTGTAATGAGATAAAATACTATGAAATCTTGGGGTGTTATATTCTACCCACCTTCACTAAATGTCTTCCTCGTAATTTGAAATTTTTCTTAGAAATTAAATGTTTAAAAATAGAAAATTACCTTTGTGGAAAACCCACATCCGATATCGGGTAAGTAAAATTTCGTCTTAATAATAGGGAAAGGGAAAAAAAATACCCACCACCAAATTATAATGAATATTAGGAGAACATTAGTGGAAATTAGAGACACATAATTGGAGTAAAAACGTATATATTTATAGGGTTTTATAGCGGTAATCAATCACAAATAAGTGTAAAATTGAGGGCCTCAAAGCCATCATTCTATGATGATTTAAAATATCACCATTTCTACAAAACATAACGTATTAGGATAACAAATTTTTCGTTTTAGTATCCCTTACCTAATGATTAAGAATTAATTTAATAATAGAATATATATATATATATATGTGACAGGTATAGTTTTATCCTTCAACTAATTTCTACCGCAAACTCATCATTCAATCCAAAAGATAATAGAACACAAAAATATTCTATTTAACTTAATTGTATAAGGATCCAAATATTAGAATATACCATTTAAATGAAGAAAATTATTTTTTAATAACTAGGGACTTCCTGTAGGCTTTTTATAGTTAATAAATCCTTGTCACAAATTGGTTGTGGGTACGATTCCTACAGCTTTGTCTGACATGATGGGTTATCGCCGGACCTACTGGTTGTTATTTTCCTAAAACTATAATATTATAATATTCCAATAATAATCATAAAAAATGTTTTAACCATAAATAATACTATCCAAATTTCAACTTAATTTATTCCAACCATTATAGTTATCCAAAATACCTCTGTCCAGACTCTCTCTAAAAGGTCTCTAAAATCCAAAATCAATTGTAACATCAGATTTCCCAAAACAAGTTATGTTTCTCTTATTGTCACAAACTAGAAATATGATTACCTTCATCATATTAAAACCTCAATGAAACCAACAATTTCTGATTTAAAATCATTATCTATATCAGGTTATTCTTATAACCATAATATAATTCTCGAGTCTAAAAACACAAATACATTAATTATTCCACATCAATTATAGTAACATAATAATCTTTCCCTTGCTCCCTTGGACTTTTTTGGGGTAATTATTTGGAACTTAGGACATTCATTTTTACAATGTCCCATCTCTCTATAATTGTAGCATTCAATATTGACAGCAAGTTTTGTTCCCTTGCAATCACGATATTGGTTGCCTTTTTCACCACACATGTAACAGACTCTCATTCCTTTTAGGAAAATATCGGGGTGTTTCTTCCTACAATAATCACATAATGGAAAATACTAATTTCCCCTTTCCCTTTATCAATCTATTGATCGACCTTTATCCTCTTCTATTTCTTTACTTTATAATCATAAGATTTAGAGAATTCATTTTCTGTCATGATAACACATTAGACAATATCTTTATATGATGAGAAGGATTATGAGACTAATGATCAACAGAGAAATGGTTTTATCCCATCAAAGAATTGATAAATCTTAATCCTTGGGTTACATATATAATCTTATGAATGCCTTGCTAACCATTAAAGATAACATCATACTATGCCACATTCTCATCCTCTTTTCTCCTCAGACTCTGAAATTACCTTTCCATATCTGCTCAATGGTCACGAGGAAAGTATTTTTCTACAAAAATATCCTTAAACTCCCTCCATTCCACAATGGACACTTCTTCATCGTCTATTGTGTATTGAATCAATGATCTCTATTGACTATCATCTGCTGTGAGGCGATAAACTACCATGACAAATTTTTCACATTCACTACTCCCCAAAGCATGAAATATTTTCTCTAAGGAACTTATACATTACTCAGATACCAAAGGATTTTTACTCCAATTGAATTTTAGTGTTTTTTTCCTCATGAAGCGGTCTAACATTGACCCTCCACATTGTAGATCATGGTGATCTTTACAGGTAAAGTTATTATTCATAACCATAGTGAGTTGTCCTAGTATGGTGATAAGCTGATCATCACCAATTGCATCAACAACACCACTATAATTATCTTCAGAAATAGGTAAATCCAAACATGGATTACGTGAATTTATACAATTTCCATTCCTTCCACTAGGAACCATCTCTATACAATTGCACACACTATATTAGTTTATGAATCAAAACACATAATTCCTAACTTATTAAACACTTATCATAAATGGAGTAGTTTATAGATATAATCCATAATCAAAAAGATATTTTCTTTGAGGAAGTATATACTCATAAATCCTTCATGATGGTTTGTAAATAAAATAAGATTTATCCTATGTATATCACCGGGGAGTGTCTTAACCATGAGGGTATAAAGGTTCATTTACATGCAGATGTTCCCGTACGAGTCTAGATTAAAGCGGTGTTTTCAGGTTTTACCCCTAGGTACATCTTCACTAGATCCACCTCTACCTGATCGTGTCTAGATAGGGATTCAATTCATGGAAACCTTATAAAATATCTACAATAAAAAAATCTAGGAAGTTTTTCAACACTAATACTCAAAGTCTATCATATGGTAATGTGGTCTAATCATAGTTTATCTAAATCTAGATTCTATGGTTTGTACTAAACATCCTCAGATAGCAATAGTAATGCCCTGACCCTAGTTCCCTAGAGTTGGTGCATTGTTACATAACATTGGCATGATATCAGAAGATCAAGTATCGAAAGACCGATTAGTTTAGTAGCTTTGGAAATACTTGATACATTAATAAGTTATACATTACATTATAAAATGAAAAAATACAATAATATTGTGTCCATAGGCCACAATCATAACCCTAAGACTATCCCTTCAGGTCAAACAAAATATACTTTTTCATATCCTAGGAAAATTAAAACATAGATAGGGTTGAGATCAGATGCTCAGTAAGGATAAAAATATGGTGGAATGTTTTATAAATAAGCATAAATATTTAATGCAATTTATAAGACTAAAAAAAATAATTTTAAACATGAAATTAAGCATAATATGGATAATATAAAATAAAATAATTCCATCTACTTATTCACATGGATATTCTACTAGTCTATTAATCACATAAAATATTAGTAACCACTTTAATAATGATGGAATGCATACTATCGGACTTTAATTTCTATGTCAAGGACTCATGCCAGGACCTAGGGGATAGCTGTAACTAGACCCCAACCTGGAGAGAATCTGCAACCAGACTCCAACCAGAAGAGCCTCTGTAACTAGACTCCAATCCAGAGAGCCTCTATAAACGGACTCCATCCCGAAGAGCAGTTGTTACCGAACTCCAACCCGGAGTGCCTCTGTAACCAAACTCCAACCCAGAGGGTCTGCAGTAACCAGACCCCAATAGGAAGTGCTTACTATTACTGGTCCCCAACCCAGAACATACTTGTCTAACACATTAATCTTTATAATAGGTTTAAATATAACATAAACAATCTTAGTAAAACTATCATACAAAATGCCAATACATTAACCATAAAACATGAATAGAATTAAAATAACTCATCCACAATCAAACATATAAAAAAACCTTAACTACAATATGAAATGTTTTTATCATAATAAATGAACTTCAAACATGTTTAATATTTATCAAGGGATCTGACAATGTTGAAATCAAAAATATTTGAGAGAAATATATCTCTATATTTTTAAATCATTTAAGAGTCACATAATTATAAAGAAAATATTTATTTTGAAAATATTTTTGTAAGATTGTATGGGAAGCTTCGATGATGTTATAATGGCTGAAAATAGCGTCATCCATTGTATAAGTTAAAAAACATTTGTACCTTAATTTTTTAAAAAATTTTGTAATGTACCTTATTTGAAAAACTACAGAACCGTTCCTTTCAAAAATATATAAGGTAAAATAAGGGTATAAATGAATTTAACCCATTATCAATTAAATAGTAAATTTTTTTTTGAAATTTATTTTTAAGAAAACAAGGATTTGGATTATAATGAGGTCCCAGTTGATAATTACGTATAAACAAGTTCAGATAATGAAGATATTGTAGAATTAACCCTTACCACGTTGTAGTCAATCGAGTAGTATGAACAAAAGTTAATAACCACAAAATAATTAATATAATAATATGAATATAAGGATAATAATGATGATATATATCAAATATAAGTACACAATACACCACATTCCAAAAGTGGAGATCAATGGAAATCTCACGGAATTAAAACTGAGATAAGAAACCCATTACCTCAAGTCCGACTTATCTTTTATATTTCTTGTTCATCATGAATAATAAACTTAAGTTAATTTATACATGAATAAGAACATTTTTAATGTTTATTATTTCTTTTATATCACATATTACCTTTCTATAACAATTAGTTAATTATTTGAGTTCATATTGAATATTTTATCGATGTTCGGAACTTGAGTCAAAAATGAACTTGTTATAATTACAATTTTTCCATGTGTTAAAAAGTATAATATCTCCAAAAAGATATAAATGGTTTAGATATAATATATATATTATATATCCAATAAATATATATATTTATTGATACCAATAAATAAAATTTTGAGATTGGAAATGAAATGCACCGTTCATGGAGACGGTAAGTCGTATGTACGCATGAACACTACTTTAATTTCTATTTTGTAATTTAATGGAATTAAAACATAATGATAAATAAGTATATTATAATTTCAGTATAATATCACATATAATATCAATATCTCCAAACTTTATATGTTCCACATAATGCATTAACGAGTCATATCACTTTGAGGGGGTTGTAGTCCGCACTTCCTCAAATGAAATTATCGCGTCTTATCCATAATGTAAACCATAAAGAAATGATATAAATGGAAAACAAAATACGCATGAATAAAACATAAACATAATGTACATCATATATAAATACAGTTCTATATAAATGGCCACCATGAGAGGTGGTATGATATAATTGAACAGTCATCATTTCGTGATGCATATGTTTTCCATTCACAGAATCAATATGTTCTTTATCCATTAGATGAAGGTCTGTGTATGTGTCATTCAAATCCTTTTCGTAACAAAATCATAATTTATTGAGGATACTGTTTATGTTATAAAATACAGTAATAAAAAGAGTTTAGGGGTTATAGATGTATAATATAAGTAAATAAGTTAAGAGAAACCATTACCTTTAATTTGGGTAACTCCCTTTGGTTTGAACCAAATAGACATCTTGATGTGACTTATGCCTAAGGTAAGGTTTATATGTGGAATAGGGGGATCTTGAGAGCTTATTTGGGTATGGTTTAGATTAGCCATGGGGCTTGAGAGGTGTGAGAAATGAGTTAAAATTGGTGTCCTTTTATAAGGGATCGGAGGGGCTCTTTTGGAATGTTTAAAAATGTTACCTTATTATATATTTATCTTCAACTAAAAAATGCCAAAAACTCATTAAATTATAATATATGTTTACTCATGTTCGAAATAAAATAATCCAACAATAATTGGACAAGTTTTGGATGTTGTTTTAATATTAATGATCTTATTTATTTAAATCATTTATTAGTGTGGTTAATACTGCATCATTATTGTGTCTTAAATAATTTAATTTATTTGATGTCTAAAAATTATTAAAATATATGATAATGTATGAAAAATATTTAGCTTTACAGGTAATATTTATAGTCAAAAATATGAAATATATTACCCCATGTAAAAATTAATATACAAAATGATTTTTTAATGTCATTTTGGTTTTTTTACTTTAATTTAATTAAAATAAATTGTCATTATCACTCTTAAGTGGCTCCATGGCGTCCCAAAATCGACCCAAGGATTCTCATGGTCGGCCATTACTCATCAAATAAGGTTAGGACAATTGTTAAGTAATATTTTATTATAATAATATACTTTTTTCCTTAAATTACCCTCTTTACCTTTAACCGCGGTAAATAAAAGACAAAAGTTACTATTGACAAAAAATTATTTTAATCTTATTTAACAGCATTATACAAACTAATAACAACCATTTATGTTGTATTTTTGGAATTAAATTCTCAAAAGTGGTAAAATTTAATTTAAATGAAAAATTTAGTTTTTTACTACTACTAAATGGTTTTATTATTCATCAAAAATTGTTGTTTTCCAGAAAAATACCAAAAAATTTATCCTAAGATATATTTGATATTATGTATTGAAAAATGATGTATGTTTTAACAAATTCAAATCATAATATTTATATTAAATAATTTAAAATTAATTCCTGTTGTCAAAACTAATATCGTGTTTTTATGAAACAATAACTGTCAAAATATTGACACATGTTTATGTATAATATCAAAGTGAAATTAATTCTAATGAAGAAAATTGGATTAAACGGTAAAAATATAATCTGATTATACTTCCAAACCATTCAAATCTATAACTTAACACTATAATATATTCTGATTAATTTTTTTTTCAATTAAAACATATTATTTTTACTATTCATCAAAATATGAAACCTATTAGAAAAGTACCAAAAAAATCTCCAAACTAAATTTTTATATCCCACTTATAAAGAAGAATTTGATTTCATTTAATTGAATATATACAAGTTTCAAATATTGGTTTTTAATTGGTTCTCCATTAAAAGGCGTTAAAATTGAATTTTAAAAAATACTTCTTTTATCTGAAAAAATATATTTGTTCTTATCCTATGAATAAGAAAAACATAATATTAATTATAAAATTATAGGTTATATAAGATTTAAAATGTTTTAAATACTATTAATAAATGATTTTTGAACGGTTAGTGTGGTAAGTTGTGGTGCACTCGAACTCAGTGTTGTGTGTAACAAAAGCTATTGAATTACTTTAATGATATAACATACTGTGAAATCTTGTGGTGTTATAATAAATCTTCTGATGTGTTTTCAAAATCTGATTATCAACCCTTGATAGAAGATACTTATGATGATTAAAAATTCTTTGAAAATATTTCTGAATAATTTACCCCAGAAGATTTCCAACTATATGTTGATTAACAGGTCTTACCAAACCCATATATGTTTTTTATAAAGAATCATCCTAGTGATAGCATCATTTAAGATGTAAATCAAAATTTTTGTACTAAATGTTTCTTATGAAATTTAGTAGAACATCTAGCATTCATTTCTCAATTATAATATAAAATAAATATTGATCATTTAGGTTATTATGATTGGATAAAAGCCATGAATGATAAGATAAATGATTTAAAAAGAAATAATGTTTCAACTTTGGTTGAAAGACCTAAGGAAACCTCTGTTATTGGAGTAAAATGGTTCTTCAGAAATAAGTGTGATGGAAGTGGAATCATTGTCAGAAATAAATCTAGATTAGTATAAAAAGTCTATAATCAACAAGAAGGAATGTACAATGAAGAAACCCATTCTCCAGTAGCTAGACTAAAATCTTTTCATATTTTACTTGCATTGCAGCATTATTTAATTATACACATTTTCTAATGGATGTTAAATGTGATTTCCTTAATTTTTTTGATCAATAGAATGTTTTAATTGAATAACCACTTTGGTTTGAAGATTAAAAACATCCTAAAAATGTTTTCAAACTTACCAAAACATTATATGGAGTTAAAAAATCCCATAGATCATGGTAAGATAGACTTACAAGATCTTGTTACAAAATAATGTTTTTAATGGAAATGTTGAACAAACCCTTTTTATAAAGAATTGTAAGAAAAATGTATTGATTTTTCAAATTTATGTTGATTACATTATATTCATTTCGACTCAACAATCATTATCTAATTCTTTTGCGAATCTAATGAAATCTATGTTTGAAATGAGTAGGATGGGTATGTTAACATTTAACATGGTTTTAAATTTCTAAAAAAACTAGATGAAAATGATATATCCCAACATAAGTATATTTTTAATCTTCTTAAAAATTATAGATATGAAAATAATAAATCTATTAGTACTCCAATTTGTACCTCAAATTCAATAGATCTTGATGATGTTGGGAAACCAGTGTATCAAAAATTATTTAGAGGATGTGATAGGATGTTTAATATATATGATAGATAGTCATACTAACATTATATTCTTATTATTCTCATGTTCAAGATGTCAATCTTATCCTAAATAATTTCATTTAACGGCAGTGAAAATAATTTTTCGCTACTTAAAGGAAACCATGGATTTATGACCCTTTTATACTTCTAAAAATGATTTTATTTTAAAAAGTTTTTCAATGGCATACATTAGTGGATGAAGAATGGATATGAAATGTACATCCATAATCTGTAATTTATTTGGAGAGTAATTGGTTTCATGGTCTTTAAAAAATCTACACTTAGTAGCACTTCCCACTGCTGAATCTGAATATGTAGCAGCTCGAAGTTGTTGTACTCAAGTATTGTGGATGGAACACAAACTCACACACTATGGTGAGAGTTTTATAAAAACAAAAATAATGAGTTCTAATACTAGTTCCATTACATTAAGTAAAACCCTTCACATCACTCTTGTGAAAAAACACATAGATATTGGGCATCACTTTTTTAGGGATCACGCACAAAAAAGAGATATCATTCTTCAATTTTTTGGAACACACGTTCAACATACATATATTTTTGAAAAATCTTTACTCTCTAAGAGATTTTAATTCATTAAATATATGTTGGGAAATATAACAGTAAGGTAATTATTTCATTTTATCTTTTTGTTAGAATCTATGTATTTATATTAAGAAACTTATTTTTCGTAGTGGGAGTACATTTTCTAGTTATTCAAAAAATTTCATAGTCAAAATATTCATAATCAAATTTTTTTAATAATTTTTTTCTACAAACATGTTTTTAAATTATTTTTGAAATCTAATGTTCTTCAAGAAAAATCTTCATCATTATGAAAAATCTCCCTTGTAATCCAAAAGGTATGTTTCCTTTCTTATTTTTCCATAATCATCTTTTATCATGTAAGAATTTTCATTTTGTTTTAATCTTTTTCAGATTCACTTTCACTTTAATCTGAATTTTTAACTTAAAAACCTCAAAATATTGGAACTTATCAAAATACATCTTTAGTCATCATCTCAACTATCAGATTTTATCTGATGTTTTTTCAACCATTGGATCATCCACGGATGTTGAACCATCACCTCAATTTCTTATATAAATCCCCTCTAATGGTTGTCCCACATCGGTCATTCAATCCTTCAAATGTCGAAGCTCTGCCTCTTTACATAAGGTCGTTCAGAATCTCCAAATTTTCCCTAGTTCCGAATGTCTACAAAAACTTCTCCTCAGAATGATATGTTAAAAATTTAGGAAATACCTAAATGGCAGATATACCGAGAAAATTTATTTTTTCCAAAGTTTATTCTACAAATATGATTCTATCATATCTAATAATTTTATGATGAATGGTTGGGAGAGCCTCTGTGTTTCAAAGCCAACGGCACAAGATCTGGTGTATTTGGACTTGTTGACTGAGGTCTATGATACAACATGTTTCTTCAAGGAATAAGGCAGCGATATGTTCAATTTCATGTGTTATAGAAATAAATACTATCCTTCATTTAGTAAGGAAGCAATTCTGATGGAAATTCTTTATGAATGAGAAGAAAAATTATATACTCACAAATTACTTGATGTATCATGATATTTTGATAAGTAATAGTCTATAGAGTGTCTTGGATTTAATGGAGAAATGTCCTCTGATATTGTTCATCTGTTTAAAAACATACATATTCATGAATTATGGGTTCAAGGATTTATAATTCCAATCAAAAGGGATAAGGATTATTTGAAAAAGAGTGATATCTATATATTGGATTTCTTGGTGAACCTAAAGAAGTTAGATTTTGTTAAAAATATATTGGTGACGATTCATAATATCATGAATGTAAATATGAAATCAAAAATAATTTTGTGTTTGGCTAATCTCTCAAGGACTATAGTTCTTTGTTCAGAATCATTAAAAATTCCATGCAGTTTCGAGCTGTGAAATTACAATTTAATGTTGTTGAGTGATGATAACTTAAAGGGGATGAAGGCTATATTATCTAAAGAATATGGATAATTTTATGATCAATATGAAGAAAAGTATAATCTTTTTTGAAGAATCTGGAAGTGGATTAAACCTATAAGAATCGAGGAAGGAAGAGAAAGGCTATGGAACCAGGAGAGAAAAGAAAAATCCTTGTGGTTATGGAAACTAAATCTCTACCACCAAATATGAAGTTTTAAAAAACCTACCTTGATAAAGTATTGGATAAGTGCAGAGAGGATAAGAAAAATAGGAAGTAAGGGGAGCCTATATTTTTCTTGGATCCTACTGAGGAGAAATCGCTGAAGGAAAAGGAAACAGAGAATCTTGAAAATCATGAGAAAAAAAAGAAGGAGAGGATGAAATTTCTAGAAGTTGAGAATGACCATTCTCTTCTTAAGGCTACTAAAAACGCCTCTGATAAAATATTAGTACCACAATCCTTTCTATAATAATCCCTACTAGAGACTTTGGTAATGATGTTGGTGAGTCTATAAAGAGATCAAGAAGAATAAATAGTGAAATAAGAAGAATATGAAAATGAAGAAGAAGAAGAAGGAAGTGGTGACACTGAGGATATGATAAGGAAAGTAGAGGATTATCATGATAAGGACATCCATTATATGAAATTATAAATTCTAACATCTGAAGTCGAGTCATCAAAACCTGTTATTCTAGGAAAAGATGTGAAGGATGAGGAAAAATTGAATAAATTGTCTGAATAGGAATGTAGAAACCTTGATTTTATCCAGCCATAGGATGTTGAGGTAGGAGCCGTGAATAGAGAGGTATAAGAAGATAATATTGTTCAGCTATCATTTAGTGAAAATGAATCTCTCAAAGCTCAAGAAATTATTCCTAGTGATAATAATGAAAATAAGGTGATAGTACATACCCCTAGTAAACTTGTGGCGATTAAGGAAGATAATAGTGCTTCATCAAAGGTGAAATTTGAAGTCATAGAAAAAGAATCCTCTTCAACAAAACACTCAGATTCATAATCATCTTCCCTTGGACATGATTTTTTTATTCTGTCATTGAAAAAGCAACTTGATACAATTGCCTTATTCCCAAGCATAGACTCAATATGTCTGATGCTTCATCATATGATTAATCATAAATCATATTCATTTTATATGGATATGGACAAATATGTTTGAATAGAGGCAGATTTCAAAGCCTTCATTATTGGATATGAGGCCCATAAAAGATCTTGGAAGATGATTATAAGGTGTTCAATAAATAAAATCAAATATATGAGAATCTTCGATGAATTTCTTGATAATTTCAAGGAATATTTTGTCATTGAAGATGGGAAGATCAAGGATCTTTCAAATAGTTATGAGGAAAATTTAAACCTATAATAGACTACTCCGAAGCAAGATTTTAAGGATCTAAATGAAATTATTAGTTTCATGGACATCAATTGGAAGAGGTACAGGGATCTTAGAATTGATATTGAAGTGAAAATTGTTAAGAAAGTTGAATTGATGAAAGCTCAAAAATAATGTCTTAAGGAATAGGTTAAAAAAAATTCAAATCCTTTGAGAAGAAATTTGATGAATAGGATCAGTTGCATTAGTGGGTAGAAGAGGATCACAAGGAGCTCAAGATACTAAAAACCATTGTGAGGAAGCTAATGCCGAAAAAAAGAAGGAAAATTTCATTCCATTCCAATATTTTTTTGTACTTTTTCTTGTACAATTTCTTTCAACAACAATGAAATTCTGGTTGTTATTTATATATTTTGTTAGTGGTTGTTTAGTACTAGTTATTTAGGTACCAATTAGTTATTCATTCCATACCCTCTATTTCTTTTTGAAAAAAACAAAGTGGGAGAATGAATGATAAAAAGAATATAATGTAAAAAGAGAATTTTCTACGTAATGGGCAGTTCATCTGGAGGAATGTTCTTAACAATGATGATTTTCGTATGCAAGATAATGTAAAATCGAATTCATGAAATCAAAAAACACGATCATTAGTGATTTCAAACCCTAAGGGGGATAAAGTCTTATTCACTATGATCCATAAGTAATTGGATATATTTTTTTAATTTCATGTCTATAAAATTTATATGTCTTTAGTTTCTTTTTAGTATGAATGTTTGGGCAATAAAAAGGGGGGAGATTATTGTGTCCATAAGGATTCAATATGATGTTTCCATTACTTTATGTTTTGAATATAAAAAACACTCTATATCGAGAAAAATTTTCTTCCCCAAAGATCTATCTTAATAAAGAAATTTTCTTTTCCCAAAGAAATTTTATCCTTACCATCGTTTTCATTGTTCATGTTATAGTTTCTCTAAATCTAAGTCTTTTAATTTCTATGTCTAAAATTTGGTTTCAAATATCGAACCTTAGAAACCTATAAATACATTGATATAGAGTATTAAGTATTCAGGTTATGAATTAAGATTCATAATTCCTAGAAATCAGATTCTGAATTCTATGAATTCAGAAAATAAATTATTTGAAATTATGATTTGAATTCTCCGAATTCAGACTCTAAATTCTCAGAATTCGGACTCCAAATTCTGAGAAATTCAGATTCATAATTCTCTGAATTCAGACTCCAAATTATTTGAAATTCAGATTAAAATTCACTGAAATTCAGACACTAATTTATCTAAATTCAGACCCTGAATTCTCTTAAACTCAGACTCCACATTCTAAGTAATTTAGATTCTGTATTGTTTGAAATTCAGATTCTGAATTCTCTGAATTCAGACTCCGAATTCTTTGAAATTCAGATTTCTAATTCTTAATAATCTAGATTCTCAATTCCTTAGAATTCATGTTTCGAATTCATCAGATTTTTGGTTCTGAATTACTAATAATTCAGACTCTGAATTCCTTAGAATTATGACTCTGAAATCATTGAAATTCAGACTCTAAATCCTATAGAGTTTTGTTTCCGAATTGGAAAACATAATCTGAATATCTACGTAATATAGACTATAATATGTATTTTCTGAGACTCCAAACATTATTTTTCCAAAACTACAATGGGTGGATTTCTTTAAGTAACCATATATTTCTTATCCTTTATTAAATTATGTAACATAGTCATTCATTTGGTTTCAAATTAACTGTTGTTTTATTGACACATGTATAAGTCATTTCAAGATTCAAGGGAACATATACTTGTTGTAGGAGAGAGCTGATCATTGGAGAAGTTCATATAAATAATAAATCATATGAATGAGCTCAAGAGAAAACAAACAACTCAAAACGGATATATCATTCTAAGAGAACATGTTCTTGAAGTAATTTTTAGAGACAGAGACTCTCATGCTTTGGGTGTAGTAAAAATCATGTTCATCTTGCTTCGTGCGACTCCAATTTATGTTGTTTACAATCAAGGGGTTCCATGGATAGGAAGACATCGTGGTCGACTACCTTATTGTTCAAGTACTAACATGTTTAGAAATAAAGAGGTTCAAACTACCTTGAATATTGGGGGAATTCGGGGATATCAAGGAATATTCTGATATTCCTATCAAGGGATTACCCTAGTGGGGGTAACACAACCTTTCTTGAATGTATAAATCAAGGGACTTCTATCCATGGTTGTTGGATACCATTATCTATGTGTTAAATGATTTTAGAATTGTTACATGTATTTTTCAAGTTTATTTTCTTCTATATGTTGATTAATAATGAATGTATATTTATCTTATACTATCTTGTATTTTCTTAATCTGATTAGTAAGATACTATATGCTTTATGTTACAATCTTTTTCCTTGTAAACTTTTCTTAAGATTCATTTTTGGAACCATATTTCTGGAACCTATCTTGTTTGTAGAACATTGAGGTCTTGTGAATTTACCTTGTTTAACATTGTTAAACATAGTTTTCCTCAATGTTAAAAATGAATGTTTTCTACCAATATTAGAGGTTCCAAATCAATTTATAAAGTAAACATATCACCCCCTCTATTATATTGATCATCTACATTCATATTTCAATCCTACATAAAATTCAAGAGATAATGACTGCATAATGTCATATAATGTTTAAATATCCCTTTTAAACTCTCGATTATTTTGAGTGTGATATGTTTTGCTTAAATGAAGGTGAGTTCCAAGAGGCTTCTGATGAATTTTCAATAATTTTGATGTAAATTGATGATCATGGTCATACACAGTTAATATATATGTTCCAAGAAGACATATAACTTCATTAATATGATGAGTTTAATAGCCATAAAGAGAAAAATCATCTCCTATATAGAAGAAATTAGCATGTTTTTTTGAGGAAATGAATAATAACTCATATTAAATAGCTTTATTCAGTATAGGTTGGTATTTTAGTGATAATGTCTATTACAATGTATTCTTATTTCCATGTATGAATAGGTATAGGTTTTTTCACTTCTCTAGGGTGGTATCTATCGACCTACATTTGTTCAAAAAACTAAACCTTGACATATAATCAATACTTTCATATTTCATATTATCCCACATAAATGTTCCTTAAATTATCTATCGATCTTGATACTACCATCATGTATAGAGATATTTGAGGTATTAGTATGATCCAACAATTCCCACTTAATCTCATGTATAAATCGAACACAAAGTCTCTTTACACATTTCAAAAAACAAATTTCACTAATGAAATTTTTTAAATTTCGATCATTCACAAAATTAAAATTATTTTTATAATTTTTATTTTTGGGTTTTGATGTTTTAATAATTAAAAAAAATATGGTTTTGATATCATTTTAAAATTTGTGATGTCTCCCCTTCCTTAATAATTTCAAAATCCATATTCAATAGATCCATGAACATTGGATCTTTAACGATACTCATCTAGGTTATAACATTATGATATTTACTACTTATCACATGTTACACCTTATTTTCCTTACTTCAATGGTAGTGTATAGAGAAATAATAATATTTGAAAAGTTTTATCCATATAAATTGAATCATGTTGTACTCTTTATGTGGAATGATATTTTTTATACTATTGTGATCTGTGTATGTTTCAAATATTTTTTCACAATTATAATGTCCCGATATCTTCAGAGTAAATATTATAGATTTCAAATCAAGATAATGACTTAGAGAATTTTTTCCCAATCCTTTAGCTATTTTGTTATATTGTAAATAGAATTACCATCCCAAATAATGATACATCAATTTCCATCTATCAATACATTGCTATATATAAAAACCCATAAAATGACGATGATAGAGAAATAATTAAGGAATTTATGAGTCTACAATTAAATTCATAACAAACTCATCACATTAATTGGATCTTAGGAATTTAACCCCATTAGATGCAATATTTTTTAAGATGTTAGTCAATCGAACAAAATTTTGAACAAATTGATAATAGTAACCTAAAAAACAATGAAACTACACACCTAAGTAATGTTTATTGGTGTTCGTTATTCTTGTATTTCCATTTTTTTCACCTTATCAAATGAGATTCTAAGGTGAGAAACATTATGGTCATGAAAATAATCCTTCTAATTCTACAATTCACACAATATAAATTTCTCATATAACTATTTTTTTCTAAGATCCTAAATATTGATATGAATGTTATTCACATGGTCTTCAAAGCATTTTGAATACCCCAATATATAATTAATAAATAACAGAACAAAATAATATAGATATTCATGCAATAATCCATTCATTAGATCTAAAAAACAAAGTGTTAATTACATAATTAAAAATAGAATTTCTGTAAACTCATAATTTTTATACCATAATAGAAAAGATATATTGGGATTATATTCTTTATTTAATTGAAATTCATAATACGTATAATGAAGTTCAATAATTTATATATATTTAACCTTGTGAAGTTAATCAAATATGCCATCAGTATTTGGTAATGGATACTTGTTCTTTATTGTAATATCATTGATTTTCCTACAATCATTGCACTGCCACATAAATCCATATTTCATCATAATGAAAATAATGGGGGATCCCCAATGTTAAACACTATGGAATGAATATATCTTATTAAGAATCTCATATATTTTCTTCTCAATTCCAAAAATTAAATAGTGTCCAATCTATAGGGATTAATTGACATTAGTATTGCATCAAAGATTTAATCAATGGAAACCTAAACTTCATTATCTTGTGGATGTTCACATAATTCAATTTGAAAAAATTTTAAAATTGGAACATATTTAGTTTGACGATTCACATTTTCATATGTTGTTTTTGACTGATCTACTTCCCTAATGATCCCATTCACAATAGATACTAGGTTTGGATCATTACATGGCTTCGATGCTGAATTCTCCCCTCTATGGATATGAAATTCCACCTCATCACCACGAGTCAAAATTTTCATATCATTTAAATAAATCCTTACATAATATATCTAATTATAATACATACCAAGTATTTTATAAAAATCAACAAATGAATTATTTTTATTTTAGTAAATATGTATCATATTTGTGTGAAAATGGCAACTGACTTGCGTATCCTTGACATAATGAAACTTCCACGATAAGTCTTATACAACAACTCCAATTTTAAACTGCTAGGGAAATATCTAATTTTCATGTAAAACATGGGAAATATCAAACAGTGTAAAGATGCATAGTTAAATAAATCATTAGATAAATTTGAAGATATGATTAAAGTACATTCTACAACATCATTGGGAACATCAATTTCAACTGTTATGATTGCATAATCATTATTTTTATCCCTTCTAAATTTCAAAAGAATATTCACATAATTATTTGGATTATAATTATTATAGGTCCACATATTATGATATTTAAACCATTGAACATCCGAAGATTCTATGTTAGTATTGCAACCAAATTCTTCTGGACTTTATGTCAATTCATGAAGCCTACTTCCATTCACAATAAGCATGTTTCATAGTGATTATTTACATATTTATTAAAATATGGTAATTCCACCATTACATTTTTTTTATTCTAATATATTTCCTTTTTGAGAGTTCTTAGAATAATTTAATTATATTTCATTCCATCAAATCTATTTGACATGGAGAATTATTTATTTGCCTTGATAGCAAATGATACTATGTCCACATATAACAAGATTGTTTGTGAGTTGAGTTCCCTATGAATTATTTCCATTATAAAATAAAAAAATAGTCAATATTACTCTTTATATAATGCATTTCGTTCAAAACATTCGACACTAACCATACATTTTTTTCATATTCGTTAAAATATTTTTATCTTTTGTTTTTCCTAGAATCATGAATTGAATATCTATATCAACTCATTGCTCATAAGTAAAATATATTCATTATAAGGGTAACTAAAAATAAATCCATTTCATCATCACTATTTCATATATATATATATATATATTATTTTAAATCTTGCCCCACCATTGATCATAATCTCTAAATAGATGATAAACTATAATGATAACCATATCTCTATAATTATATCAATAGTGATAAATATAGATCTTCACAATTAATAAATTGATCTAACAATGATTATATGTGTTGTGAATTATACGGTTTCTTTATACGTGCAATGAGATTGGCCATACCCTATTTTATTTTCCATAAAATAGTTATAAATTTTTCAGCTCTAGTGACAACTCAATCACTAGCTTCACTTTATTTCTCAAGAGGGAAATACCAACATGAATTATATAAATTTATATAATTACTATTACATATTATATGATCCATTTATTAACAATGGAATAAATTGTATTAGATTAAAAATTTACGAAATTTAATTTATATTTACAAAACGAGTGAAAAAATGAACATAAATTAAAAAATTTATTCATAGCTAATTTTGAAATCATAAATATTGTTTTTTTAATATATTTTCAAATCCTTATATTTTTTGAATACTTCATAATGATTTTGTAAATAAAATGTAAATTAAACTAAATATATCCCTCAGGAGTGTCATACCAGGTGCCTAGTAAGGGCACACTCACATTTCACTTGATTTATATTTGATATATACTCAATCCAAATATTTTTATGGTTATTACTCCTCGATGAATATTTTCTGATGATCACCTTTAGTTTATATATAGGGATATATTCCAAGGAAATCAACATAATATAGACCACACCAAAACCTTAGGATATTATCCTATAATTAGACTTATCCCTAATGTTAATCATAAGGTTATAATTCCTAATATAAGTTTTTGTTAATAAAGTGAAATATTTTTCTACTAATCATATCAGCATTCCAATATTAAGGACCGTAACCCTATTAGAATAGAGTTAGTGGTTACATTATTACATCGAAACTAGATATAAAGAAATTAATCATGATGTAATAAATTGTTTATTAGTCCAGGAAAACATGATACATACTCGAATCATAAATTACAAATGAAATATTTAAAAAAACATCATATTTTATTTGAGGATACTATTATTACATTTATCATTTCCCAAATTATTAATCATAATTAAATTCCTCAAAACATTGTAAATGGAAACATTTGAATGGTGTGAGATAAGATGCCCAATAAAGGTATGCATACCATAGAAGTTATAATCAGGAAAATAAAACATGAATAATATGGTTTAGATATTCAATAATCAAATATATCACATAACTAATACCATATAATAGGAGACTAAATCTAGGGATAATATAACAACATAAATAATCACATGAATAATAAAAACTACTTTCATAATTATATAATGTATAATTTCAGACATTATAAACATACCATCATCTCCATGTTCCATGACATCATATATAAATGGGAAAGGCCCAAAATAAATAGCCAAAATAGATTTTCTCATGAGACATACCGCTTCCATGAAAATATATACTTGGTTGTAAACAAAACTCACTAAGTCCAATTTATTCATAACATGAATGGGGCCAAACATAACCAATGTAAACATTAATATTTAAAAACTAGAATACAAAAAGTAAATAATTTACAAAATTAAGAAACATAGTTAAAAACCATAAACAGAAATCTGGTGAAATTAATAAAAATAGTGCATCCCTAGAAACGAATAAAATTTATGAAATATTTTTGATATAGATGAAAATAATCGATCAGTATAAAACTTCAAGGGTAATTTCCCTTTTCAGTTTAAAATCACATATTTAAATTATAAACTAATTCCCAAATATTATGGAAAACCTTGTATTTTAAAATGGTCTTGTAAACCAATAAAGGGATTTTCAAATCAATGTGTTGTAATGATGGTGGGAAATTCCATAAATATTATATAAGTTAAAAAATCATCCATTTCATACTGTTATAGAATGTACCAAAATAACCCTGTTCAAAAAATGAAAAGAAAATTCTAAATAATTTTTTGAAAAGTAAATCTTGGGTAAAAACACATTTAATAAAAAATTTCATAGTTCTAAAATTATATTTTTATACATTATATGGAAGTATTGACGTAAAATTGAATGATTCCCAACCGATAATAAATACAATTTCATATTTCCTTAATAAACTTATTGGTTACATTTACTACATAAATAAAAACAATTATTAGGAAAAATAAAATTTTATAGAAATATAAATTGGAAAATAAAATATATTGGTTTTTAGATAGATATATCAAAAAAGTTCACCACAAAGAGAATAAACATAATCAATCTTGAAAATTAATGATATTGTAAAAAAAACCCTCACCTCAGGTTCAATTTCCATTTTATATGATTGATACACATGTATAATTAATATATATTTATTACAAAAACATTAATGATTCATAGACATATATATAATTCCACATCTAATTTCCTTATTTTTTATTATTACTAGTTTATTAACAATTCATTACAAAAATAACTATTCCTGTTGATCAAAACTTTTTTATTATATGTTTTAGTTTGGTAATTTATTCCATGTAAATTTTTCCTGGATACATTATCCACATGATTTTAATAATGAAATAAATATCATATATATTCATTGAAATGTATTTAATGATATTCATAAATGTAATAGATGTTAAAATTAATTACATTTTTTCATAAAGACGGAAGGCCATATGCATGCATGAATATAGTTTCCAATTTTTATCTAAAGGAATGAAATAAGGATAAAAAATATTTCACAATTAAAAATAATTAATATTATATATATATATATATATATCATATAAATTCATTAAATCAATCCTTATTATCATCCATTTCAAAATAAAAAGAAAAAATACATAACATCATTTCGTGGAGGTGATAGTCTACACATACATATGAGAGACACTATAATATTCCAATGGAATGATAGTTATGACGATATATGTGATAATTTAATTCTATGAATATAATTATATAATAAATATAACATTTTAATATTAAATCCAACATTATATCATACAATTAAACATGGTTGGGGAAAACAAATTATATAAATTTGTGAGGTGGCAGTCCTTCATTCAAATGATCGAATGTTTCATTTCCCATTTTATGGAAAGAGAGATATATATATGGTTTTATATTAACATAATAATATCTTATCATATTGAATAATCTATTTAAATTATTTTATCATTGATGGTGAATATTATAATGGGTTAAAGGGAGAAATTAAATAAAGACCCATGGTTAAGAACTATACCTCTTTGTATAATCATCAATTTTGGATTATAACTAAAACCTTAATTAAAAGGTTTCATAAAAAAATTAGTGACTATATTTCATGGGAATGTATGTAATTAAGGAATTTAGGAATTTTTTTATCAATAAAATGGCACTTAAATATTGATGGGGTGAGGAAAGTAGGCTTCATTAAATAAGCACAGGGGGGAACCCATATGGAAATTTCATAATAGAATAAAAAATTATAAAGTCATTATAAATAAAAAATATAAAAAAATAAACAGTTATTAAAAGTTTTAATATTATGAGGTCTATCTATCTATATCAAATTTGGTTTAGAAAAGTTTAATTGGAAAATTTATTCTTATATCATCGTTTAGGACATGGTAAAAAATATAGAACCTTAACCGTGATAATATATTTTTATTATTAACTATTTATTTTTGAGAAATATAAAGTTAATATTGTGAAATAATATTATTTATTGATATTTAAAATATTAAATAAATTTTATTAATAAATTTGGATGATTTAATTTAAGAATAAACCTCCAAATGCATTGAAAAATCATTTTTTCCATGAGGAAGCTTCTTTACGTTTACAAGGTTATTTTTAATATTTCAACATAAAAATGATTTCTATGAACTAAATTATAATAATAATATTATTATTGGACTATTTTTACCTTTAAATCCATTTAAGAAAATAAAATTCTAAATTATTTTAAAGAAATAACAATTTTTAATAAATATTTTTTTTTGTAAATTTTTATTGAAAAAGTAATCATTTTCAAAAACTATAAAAAATGGCACTAAGATAATTACAAAACATTTATTTATAAAATTATGTTCATTTCATAAAAAACATTTTAAAATTTTGAAACTTTTAATTTTAAAAATAATTATGCAAAACACAATGAAACTAGTTATTAAGGAAATAAAGTTCTAAGTATAAAAATGGATTTATTCATATCCAACAAAAACAAAAATGGTAGATGAAAAATAAAAATATTATTTAATATAAAATATATAAATATCATTAAAATAATTTAATAATATTTATTAATTTAATTTTTATGTTAAAAACATTCCGTGCATTAAATTAATCTTTCTAAAAAACATTTATTTCACCTTTAAATACTTTTTATTTTTATTTTAAATAAAATGATAACCAATGATTTTATTTATACTTGTGTAAATAATATAATTTTCATAGTTTATATTTCCTTATTAAAACATTCCAATTAAATGACTCGGTCATAATGATATACTATATTACTGTTTATTTAGACTCAGGGTTACATGTATCAAATGCTACTAAAAAGATTAAATTTATTTAAATGAAATATATTATAAAACCTCATGGTGTTATATGATAATGGTAATTTTTTAAAAATATATATATTATTATATTGCTATAATTATGAGTATTATTATTGTTGAACCATTTTATGATCACAGATATAAGGATGTGCAAGATCATAAATCACACCAAGGATCACTCTCTAATTCTAATGTCGTAGTTGAAATGAATTAATGGATTCTAAGGATTATTATAATCATACAATGATAATTTTATAACATGTGATCTATTAAAATAATCCTTTATATATTTTTAAAGCTACAGTTGAGGATTATGTTTCTAAAGAATAGGGAATTGATGCCAATTTAGCTAGAGTATATTTATGAGTTACTATTAGAATGATAGTTTCTATTAAATATATTGAGAAAAGTATTATTAATTTTATGACAAATTCATTAATAATTCAACGTATCCAAGAATTTATGGAGTGAATAATATCTCACAAAGGCGTACTAGGGATGTTCTATTTAATTAGATCCTGAGGAAGTTAAAATTAAATCATGTTAAATTATGGGAACTAATATTTTTATAACAAATTATGTAGTAATGGAATTCAATTAATTGAATTCTGATTATATAAGAATAGTTATTAAAACATAACCATCTCATGAATATAATGAAGGATATCAGTGACATTCATCACTGTTAAATGAAGAAAAAGGGGACCACTGACTTTTATATTAATGTTTAGACACTTGATAAGAGAATATTTTGTTATTTCAATTTGATGAAAATTTAAATATACTGTCTAAAATATGATCTCATGGAATCAGGAGAACAACTAGGTGATTTAGCAAGAAAGTTTACTCCTATCATCGAGTTTCCTTAACTATGTGATATGATAATGGTTCATTTATAAATGATCAAGGATGTAACAATTTTTCAATAAAATAACCCTTCATATGTTCTAGAGGATACTATGTATATTAAAAATAACATATAATTAGATATTTATTATTTTAATAATGTGTTGATATTTTATTTTTAGTACATGAAAATTATTATATCTCTTTCTACTTTCATATCATCTCATGTTGATATTTTAATTTATACTATTTCAAAATTAAAAAATTTATCCTAGGATGTACATGAATTGGATGTCGGATTTTAGGAAATGATTGACTCAATTTCAATGAAAACCCATCAACAATTAAAACGAGATATAATATTTATGATTAATGATTTTAAGGGTGAATAAAGTTATATGATTAAAAGGCTTAAAAAACTATGACCTCAATTATTTTGTAAAGGAATGTAAGTATTCTCTAAAACATATTAATCATTATAGAATTTCTTCATTTGAAATCACTAAAACATGAGACAACATTAGCTTCCTTCCCTAAATTATAACATTTAAATTATGTTTGATTAGATAAAAGATATTTGGAAGAGGTTGAAATTTATTTTACCTAATGGTCTGAAACATAATATTCAAGGAAGGTGGAATATAGAGAAGTTACAATTTAGAGGGAGATGTACCAGGAAAAGGAAATTAATATCCATCATGAATCTCTTATAGTTACAATTAATCCTACAAACATTTATAATCATTATGGACATTCAATTCTAAATATTGATGTACTATGTATTATAATTACCATTTTCCCACAATATTTATATACAAGATTACATGAGTGATAATAGATATAAATTGTTGAAAGGATATACTATTACCTTTAAATACGTTAGTTAATAGATAATTAAGGGAATATACATCTATAACGGTTCCCTTTTAGGTCAATGAATTAAAATATCAATATCCAACAACTATTTATAGATGTCATACATTCTGAGAGATGCTGAAAAAACCCATTAGCCATAAACCTAATATTCACAAACATTCAAACCCATAAATACATGTTCAATCAATTTATATTCTATTTTATTATGGTTATTTTAATAATTGAATGATTATATTATTTCTAATTTTTTTGATTTATTATCAATATTTTGATTCTATATTCTTTATTAAATCTATATCTTTGAATGTTTAATTAAAATTTATTATATATTTTTAAATTTATACACTTGATTAGTTTATACAAGTTTATTCCAAATCATTATCAATTTTAAAAATATATATTCATTCATTTAATTTAGACAATGAGATATAATTAATGTCACTTATATCAGTGCCACATATATTTTTTTTATTTAAAAAAGGGGGATAATATATGAGTGAACAATAATTTTTAATATAGTATTTTATATTAGGTGTCTTATATTAAATTTAGAGTAAAAAATATAAATGGATATAGATGTCTAAATATCATCTCAAATTAAAAAATATCACTAATTTGAATTTTTAATTCTATAAGTTTTTATGGGTATTTCTATCATCATACTGAAGATGATTATTATACATACTGTTATTTTTTCTAAAATAAGCTAATTTTTAACATTTTTATGATTAAAATATATATTTGTTTTTATAATTGATTTTATCATACAAAAATTTAGGTTAATAATTAATATTTACATTAGATTTGTATTGTTTAGAAGTTCTTAGTTAAATACATATTATTTATGTTTTGAAGAAGTTTTCTTATGTATATTCTCTTACATGCATGCAGATTTATATTAAGGGGATATGCATCGAATTGATTATTAATTAAAGTAAATAATCATATAGAAAGAGTAAAAAAATTAATTGGAATTTAGTATATTTGAAAAGTACAATTTATATGGGAGTCCTACATAAGTGATTTTTTGTGATAGTAATGTATATAAAGTTGGATAAATATAAGAGGGGGTGAATTATAGGTTTAAAACCATCAATTTTTAACTGATATAAAATTAGTTTAACATGGTAAAAAAATCCTATTCCCAAAACATTTTTATTAAATAAATGTTAATGATTCATGTCCCTTCAATTCGATAATAAAAAAATATATTCATCTACATTCTAATTTTAATTTCTACAGGTCAAAATGGAATTTTATTCTACCTTAAAAATGTATAGTATACTAACATGTAATCAGTGTTAACATAATCTGAGATTGATTGTATTCATAATAGAAAATATTTTAATTAGACTAAACACAAAATCACTTATAATTACACTGTTTACAATATACCTGGATAACACAAAAAGTACTTATTCTGTAATAACATGTATTGAAGCATAATTAGAGTAAAAACATTTTATAGTAATAAATGTTCTTATAATAAAAAATATATAAATATTATTATTAATTAAAAATAATAAATTTATATTACATGCATTAGAAATACATGACTTGTGTAAAAAATAACAAATAAAAATGAATACATGTATTTTAATCTAATCATTTTGTTATATAATAACCTAGGATAAAGGTACCTTATTGAATTCGTAGAATAATGTATATATATATTTTTACTATGGAAATTCCTCGATATTATGATCATTATGATTCACTATCCCTATGAGCCATTGATACAATAATCTCCTACTTATATTTCTTATCCTCAGTAGCCTTAAATGTGATGGATCATATTTCATCTTTCTATCCCAATAATACCTCAATTAAAAAGGTCAGATCTATGAGTTGATATCCTCAGAATCCCTTGAAAGTACTTAAACAATCATACATAATGATTAAAAAAGCCACTAAACAATGTTGATAACTAAGAAAATGATGTCCATGGTTGTAATATTTAGAGATCGCGTTAAAGATAAATTTTAAAATGAAACAGAATAGTAACAATTAGAAACATGGTTCACCAAACTCTTCAATAGGCCGGTTATTAATAGTAAAATCTCTAATGGTCAAATTTTCTTCCCATTAGTCATATTTTTCAATTTTTTTTCGTAACCACGAGGATAGTTGTCACTCAAATAGATATATCAAAACAAAAAGTCCTAATACATTTTGATTTTCAAATTTTTTATCTAAAATGTATTCAAATAAAAAATTAAATAGTTTCCCTTATTCATAATTTAAAAGTTAGTCAACCATATGTATTTTCCTAGAGAATATAATTATGATACATTCTATGAGTGTGAATCCAACATTTATTGATTCTTATACCAAGTATAGTTATGAGGACTATTGTTAGTATAATGTTAATACATAATATCTTTAATCAGATTTAATTATTTGGATCTGATATTCATTTATTTCACTCTCAATATAATATTCACGTTGAAAATGGTTTTTTATACATAAATATTATTAATTAAATATATGTATCGTTAAAGTGTTTGTTTTCCCCAAAAATATTATAAAAACACTTTGGACATAAAATAGATAGTAATATGATATTTAAGAAGGGTTTATTGGTATCCAAAAAACTAATATAAAAGTAATAAAGAAATATTAGACTCTAAAATCTTCCACATTTTGGAAGACACAAACTAGAATGACTAAATTTAAAATAAATTTGAAAAACATAAGACCGTTATTCTTCTAAAAATATCAATATCAAAAATAGTCATTCATACTTATCTCTCGGTGAGATTGTCACACTTTTGAATAAAATTATTAATATAAATAAATCTAACATAGGATATGAACTCCCCCATGATGTTCATATTATCTTATATATGAAATGTTTTCCCATTAATTATAAAAAATCCCTCTTTATATCAAATTCACCATGTTTTTTATTTTCAAAAAGTAGCAAGGAATGACTTTTAATACGTGAAATGGGTTTGAGAAAAAATGATATCATGTAATATAATTAAGTATATAATCATCTAAAAAATGAAACAAAATCCAACCACTCATAATTGTGAGACATTCAAAAAATTCACAAAGAGTTGAATATTTTTTCATTGATGAAAATTGTTACAAAAATTATAATTAAAATAAGCATTATAAGAAAATTTTTATCATACTTCCAAATAAATAATCTCTAGATAGTTTCAATTTTTTATCACCATTCTATCATATTCCATATTTATAATGAAAATGCATTGATCTTGACTTATTTCGTCCTAAATATAGTGTCTATCATTATGAATCCAAATATTTTCACAAATTTTCTCATTCTGTATCCTTATACTATTTATTTCATCATCATAGTTCTTCAGTGTGGAAAACTATATTCTGGAATACATCATTTTCCCATTGGTTTATTTTAATTTTTGATCCCAAATATTATAATATTTTTTGAGCTGTTGTAAAAACAACCCATTTTCTGAAAAAACATTTTGATATACCTATTATAGATTCAGCATACACATTCAGGAAATTTTTAATTTCATCAAATTTTCCACAAAATAGTCATTGATCATTGTTAACGTGATGATACAACTTCCGCACTTCAGTGCACAATGATCTATGAGTATGATTTATTTGATGATGTGTTTTGAACTATAAAACAATCTTGGTCACCTTTTATAACAAAATACTCATTGATTTGAATTTTTCATTAATATAATATCAAATCAACTGGAATCGGGGCTAAAAATTTGTAAAATTCTGAAATGTTCTGTAAAACATTTTCAATGTCTAAATAACATTATCATCTATTTCTGAAGAATATATCTTCTCTAAATAGGAAGGGGCAAGACGACTGGTTCTTGATTGAATTTCATTTCATTTTTTATCTTCCTTATATACTAATTTATATAATATTTCTTAAATGTTATTCAAATTATATATCTAAATAATTTCATTATCAAAATATTTATTATTAGAGTTATTTATTTCAACTTATGTATTAGAATTTCTATCATCGTTATTTTTTTTAAAGAGGATTCAACTTCTTGTACTTATTAGAGATTCTTTTTAGTACTATCAAACATCTGATTCTAGTTACCTAAATATGATATATTTGATGAGGAAGCATGATATGTCTTTAAATAAATCCTATCAAACATCACCTCGTCAATTATATCATTTAAATACCCTTTATTATAGTAATTTATAACAACTTCACTAACTTCACTTTCATATTAATCTTCTTCTTTACATTATTTTTCTTTATTATCTCTTTAATCAATACCTTCACATTATGTTTGTTGATCATTAAATCAGGCATTACCTTATTTCCAAATGTATTTACCTCTCTGATATTTGGATCTAGGGTTGGCCTCACCTATTGGTTCTAATTCAGTCACTTCGACTTTTCCATTGTCCATGATTAACAGATCTTCAACACTAATGACATCACATTCATGAAAAGGTGGGAAGAAATCAGGAATTATTTGTTTCTATGTAAGAATAATAGCTATCGAGAGAGACTCAAAACCCTTCAGTAAAGAGTCTATAACTCTTGATGTTCTAGATTTCCTTTTCAACTTGTTTTTTATGCCTTTTATTGACCATCGACGCCATGAATAGTCAATACATGGGCTTATATGTGACTATGTGAAAAATAAGGCTAACCTAACTTCCTTTCAACCATATTCAGTCTCCATTTTGTTTCCAACTCATTTTGGATAGGTTTTTGTTTCGTAACATTCTGAGGTTTGAATCCCTCTTCTTTTAATTTATCACATTTACTTCCCTTCTCCTCTTTCTCTTTATTGTATTTATTATCATTGTCAATATTCTTCTTCTTCTATTTATAAATAGTTTTCTTTGGTTTCATGGAGATTCCTAAATCCAGACTGGTTTATCCAATATTATCGATAATTTTATTTGTTTCTTCATCAACTACATACTTCATTATTTTTGATAGATTTATAACTTATAAGAAAAATCATAATCTTTTTCGGATTCAACATATTATCAATGTTTATGTTGATTATACACATTTGTAAAATTCATATATAAGACTACGTGAAATATCATATTCATTTATTTTTGGAATCTGTAATTGATTTTCATGATTATGAGGAAGATATATCCAATAGGATCAATATTTCTCATGTTGACAGGAAAGTACAAAATAAAAAGATCAGTAACCTTTATGTTGTAACGATATAATTTTTATTTTTATTAAAAAACCATTCTTCCATAAATTTTTCATATTATTATTTTTTCAAATAGATGAGTTACATTGTTTCTTGTCAGGACCAAATAACGATATTTTTGATATCTTATTCACAAAATGGCCAAGAGAGTCCAGTAAATTGTGGGAAGAGTATAGAGATTCTACATCTAAAGGTATTTTTTGGAAAATTACAAGAATTTATATATGAAATTGGATATTATTTTTGTAAATTTTAAAATATATATTCTCATTTCTATTATATTCATGAAATTATACAGATATGTGAAACTCTAAGGAAAAATATGGAATAAGGGGATCTTAATCCTGATTGGTTTTTGTAAAAAAAATATTCCCATCCATGGAATTCTATTATATTAATTATAATTGAATCTTATTTATCATAAATGGATTTTTAATGACATTTATATGATGATTTCCTATTTTTAAAAAGTCATTTTTCAACATGAATTTCATTATAATAAAAATATTTGGATTTTAACATTTGGACTTGAGATAATTTTGTGAATCAGATTGGATGGTTTTGAAAGCATCTAAGCTATAAGGTATAATATATTTGGATTTAAATGTGGGACATTAGGTTCCCCCTATTATATAGGAAATTTCTGTGATGGTTTAACATATATATTTTATATAACAACTATAATTTGATCATATTATACTTGATGGGTGATATTGATTTGAATAAATTTTGAAAAAATTAAAACTCTTTAGTTTTTTTTCATATTGGAAAAAATATTATTGGACGTTTTTTGAAAAAAATAATTTATGAAATATTAAAATAAATCAAACAAAAACAATGATAATGAATTAAATTAATGTTATAGTTTAAAAATATAAAATAATCGAAGAAGTCATTTTTGGGCAGGGGAGCTTCATAGACATTATCATCATGTTCCAATTGAATTTTGAAAATTATTATGTTCAACTAATAATTAAATATATAAATCTAAATGTAATCATTTTGAAAGAAAATTTAAAATAATTTTTAGATGTAAAAATTGAATTTGAATCAAAAAACACATTAGTATTAATATTATGAATTATAAAAATAAAAAAAATAGTCATGAAAATAAAATATGAATATCTGAGAATTTTGAAAAATTGAATGTTTTGAAAAACAAAAATCATATGTGATCCCCCTATGGGGAGGAATAACATAATATAAGGAAATATGTTAAATATAAATATATTTCAATGATATCTTTAAATTTTAAATTCCTAGATTCTGTTTAATGTATTTAAATCTCTCAGAATGTATAGGATT
The DNA here is from genome assembly GCA_963277665.1 of Viscum album. Classification (NCBI taxonomy): domain Eukaryota; kingdom Viridiplantae; phylum Streptophyta; class Magnoliopsida; order Santalales; family Viscaceae; genus Viscum; species Viscum album. The sequence continues at coordinate 1,249,619,342 of OY728157.1, read as the reverse complement.
TGTGAAAATATCATCATGTTTTTCTTACATTCTGATGAAATTTAAAATGAATTCTCTTTCAAGTTTGTTATACCTAACAAATTTATTCATAACATCTATGTGGTTTACATGGGATTAATGTAATTATTTTTTACACAAGGCTATGGAACATGTGTTATAAAAAAAGTATATATATTTTTTGTAAAACATATGTCATAATAAGTGCGTATGTGTTGCATCCATAACACATGAGAAGAACAACATTCTACTAATGTATATTATACATTAGAAGAGGAACATTTTACCATGTTTTTTTCATACAGTACAGTTAAACTACTAAATCACCTAAGAAATGTCAAATTACATAAGTAATTTTCTTATCGTTTTTATAAACAGCAATGTCAACATCCGAAAAAAAAATTATTTCAATATATTAACCAGAAGACTAGAAAACTCATTAATTCATGGTTCCATTTAGATAATTTAATGTTTGTTTCACATTATTAAAATGATATTCCATTGTATTACCTTGATTCCTTGAACATAGGAGTATATAAAACAATAATTCGGGATGACTTGTACTCAAGTATAGTAAACATCATATTACACCTCTTAATGTTGTTCGATAAAGTATTTTATTTGCTTCATTAAGATAAAGTGTATTTTTAGTAACTATGGGAGTGTTAATACATTTACTATTTTTATATACAACATTTTAAAGATGATAATTTATATTCTTATGTTGGGATATATATGTACCTTCTGGTTTTGAGAAATTTTAAAACAAAAAAAAAATGTTAACCCACCAATCATTATAATCTCAAAATCAAATTTCATAATTTTCTCAAAGAAATATTTCAATTATTTTTGAGTTGATCTAAATAAAAATTCATCAACTTATATTTTTAACAAAAAATGTATTTTTATTAAATTTTTTATAAAAATTGTTGGATCAAATATACCCATAAAATTATTTTCTTGTTAAAAAATCATGACAATCAATCATAAATGGATCTGGGGTGCTCTAAAATTTTTTAAATAATATTTATGTTTATAAATATATTAATTATGTTTTATATTTTCAAAAATATGTTTTTTTTTTCAAAAAAATTCTCCTTGTACATAATAATTATTGAAATAACACTTCACATCCATTTAAAAATAAATAAATTTTATGAAAACTACAATGGCTTGTAGATTATGGAACGATCCAAGTCATGGAACTCGTACATAGGTTTTTTCATAATATATTCCCTCTTGTTGATGATAACTTCCATATATTTTCCATTTTTTATTTTAAATGATTATTCCATTTCAATGAAAATTATTTTTGAATACACAATTTACCCTAATTATGGATATTTCATTAGGAATTTTGACCATGGTCCATAATTTGTTCCTTTGAAAATCATATAGCTCATTTTCCAAAGCCTTAATCAAATCCACACCACCTAAAGAATCATTATAATTTTTTATTTCAAATTGGGAATGAAAAGCATTTTGTTCTACTTCATTCATTATAGAAATTCTAGTCATAACTGGTTGATTCACATCAGCAATGATACTATCACTAGGATGTTTTCTTGTGAAAAAATATGTTCTATGTTTTAAAACATGTTCATTAATATAAAATAGATATAATTCATAATTAAATACTTGAGAATCAATTTATTATGTATTTTTTTAATAAATGAATCATCCAAAAAATGATGAGAATCAGTTTTGGAATACACATATAAGGATGTTGGATAGGTTTTTTAAAAACTAATTGAATTGTTTCATAAAATTTATAATGTATTCTTTCATCACCAATATAATAATTTCAATAAAAAATTATATATTCCATAAAAGATTTGTAATAACCTTGAAATACACTTTCATCAAATTGAGGGTGAATTTTTGTATGTTATATTTAATATTCCAAGTGTATAAATTTGAATCCAAATACTCTAAAGTAAAAATCCTTTGGTTTTCATCTTGTCCAAAATTCATAAGATGTATCATTAATAAAATTTTGAATTAAAAATAGATAAATGGAATAATAATAAGTACTAACCTCTTTATCAAAAAATGATTATTAAATTGAGTATTCACTCAACAATGTTATTTTTATTTCTGTAATAATACAATTTATTCTATAAATAACGCCGTTTTTTATGGGTTGTTTTAGGAGTTGTAATGGTATGTGTAATTCATTTTTTACTAAAAAATGTTTCAAAATTAGAATTTAAAAATTCCTCACCATGATCACTATAAATATTTATCAATGAAAGGTATCACCCTTTTTAAACATTGGATAGAAATGTTTTGAAATATCAAAAGGCTTCCAATTTCTTTCCTAGAAAATATATCAATGTTTATCAAGTATAATCATCAACTAAAACTAATACATATTATATTAAAACATTACTCAGAGCTTGTATAAAATTAATAAATTATTTTGAACTAAAAATAAATCATCAGAAGTTAAAACATCACTAATATATTTTAATCTTGATATATGTTTTCTACCGTATTGTTATAGTTCACTAACATTTGATGAATCAAATATATTATCCGGTAAATAATTCAAAATTATATTCATTTTCAACCAAGATAAGTTACTAAAGTTGAAATTTCTTAATATTATATGCCATTACGATGATTGAACTTCTATTTTAGTATGTCTTGGTATCTATTATCTCCTAAAGTATTTTAATTTCTGTGTGTATAAATTCTCATTTTGACATGATGAAAGTCTGAATTCATCCTCAGAGTTATATACTATAAATTTATCTTCCCTAAACATTAAATGGTAATCATAATCACATAATTTACATATTCTGATAAGGTTTTTATTAAGACATTTTATAGAAAAAACAACTTAAATTAAATCTTTTTCATGATGAACAATAATACCCAAAACGATAATATCTTCATGACAATTATAACTAAAGTTAAATTTTTCTCCACTAAACATGATAAAAATTATGAAGAATTATTTTTTACATATCATATGTCAGTAACAATAACTATATATATAACATGTATTTTTCTTGTTGGTACTTCCATTATTTTCAAGAAAACAAAACAATTATACATTAGGATCCCAAACATAATTTGGTATAGAAATGAAATAATTTTTTCAAAATCAACATTTGATTTAATAAATGGTCCATCAAAAAACTGTAAGGATTGATGTTTATTAAGGGTAATATTTTTATTCTAGTGACCATAAATTTGGAATTTTTTACAAAAGGGTTCAGATTTTGGAATAAGGTAATTGTTATTGATTACTGAGTTTTTGCGAGTATAACATTTTCTAGAACTAGTACTGTAAGGACATATTTATCTATACATAGTATCAAAACCTTCCACACTATAAGTAATGTTGAAAAATGATTTCATAAATAACAAATTTAAAATATTATTTTATGATTTATATTCTTATTCTCTTGAGAATTATTTTTGAAATTGATTTTCTCGAAACATGATTATAAACTATTATTTTTAGAAATAAAATTATATAAATATTTAAAAATAGAACCTTTGAAAGATTGCCTTATCTATATATTTATAAATATTTGATACTTCTTTTGATAAAAAAAATTCCTTAATTTTTCATTCTAATGTTTCTTACAAACTTTTTGGTTTTTAATTTTTAGAAGATTTGAAAAATGGAAACTACTTCATAAAACGAAATTTTGTTATCCTCAACTGAAAAAAAATTATCCATCCAATAATTTAGACACCTTATAAACATCAGAAATAGGATAATTTAAATTTCAAGAAAAATTTGTATGGTTCTCGGTGGTGTGTTCCTTAGCCATAAGAGACATATTTTCATTTGGTGTTATGGAACAAAGGCCAATATTATTATGGTTAGAAAAATCATTATCAAAATAATTGTTTGAAGAGTCTATTCCAAAAGCACTCAATGAATCATTTTATTTTAGGAAACTATTAATTTTTCCCTTGTAATATTTTTTTTAATTCCTATCAAAATTTCATTCCTTCATGTCTTTTCTTTTATGTTTAGGAAAATTGCGTCTGATATATCCATCTATATTACATTCATGAAAAGTAACTTCAAAATATTACATTTCATTCCATTTCTTACTAATTTTCTTATTACGATATGAAATGTATTTCTTAGAAATAATCATTTTCATCCTCTGAAAAAATTAACTATTTCATATTTGGATTTCTAAGAATCACTTGAATCATACTAGATAACAAAATTTTTCTTTTTATATGGCATGAAAACATTTTATGGAATTAGAGATTTGGTATACATTGTAGTAGTATTGAATGAAACTCTACTGATTGTTTTATTTTAAAAAAAATATTAATTTTAACATACCCTCGTATTGCAAAAGGGTTTCGAATAAATCATCAAGAACAAGAGTTTTTATCTTCCTTGATTCATAAAAAAAACTCTACTAGATTCCCCATATTTGGTAATGATATTGTTTATTTTTTTCAACAAATAATTTCACCTTTTAATCCATTCTATCCCATATATTTTAGACTATTTACAGTTGACATAAATATTTGAGGCATCATTTCAAGAGATTCACCAGTTATAAATTTAAATGCACAATCACCAGCTTTATGCATATCTCTTCTGGTGCATACACCCATTGAATTCCTAAAATGAAGAACCTATACATTTTTAGAAATTTTATCAGATAAATCGCAAGAATAAATCCTACTATATATATTTCTTTTCATGGGAAATAATAAATTATTCCTTATATTTTAAATCCACTAAAATTTAAGATTTTCTTGATTGAAAAAATATTTGACTTCATTATCATTAATATTATAATATACAGCCAATATTACAATATTTTAAACTCTAATATCAATCACAAAGTATTCATTATATCCCTCCAATTTTCATAATTAGTGCCATAAAAATTGGTGGTCTAGTGAGATTGAGATTTTATAAAGATACAACATTTAGTACTTCATTTTATTAAATGGATTATTTTTTCACAATACTCATTAGTGTAAAAAATATTTATAAATAAAAATAATTTAGAAAAAAATAAAAATACGTGTATTAGTAATAAAAATCTAATGTTAATCATGTATTTCAGTAGTGTAATCATTCTCTAAAACCAATGTATGGATCATAATGTATATGAATTTGGATAAATATAATAGGCTCGTAGTGAATTGTAGATTTAAGAACAAACAATTTTAACTTTAACATAATGTTATTGTAAAAAGGCTAAACAAATTGTATTCAAAAAACATCTTAAGTATTTAAATACTATTTAGACTTTCCCTTGGGTCCAATAGTAAGAATATCATAAATAATATGACTATGATAAGTATGTACGTATGTCTAAAGGAGAAATTGATTCTAACTTAATTTTATATATATTTTTATTAGTAATAAGTGGTATTGCAATAAGTGTTTAATCATATTCATAGTATAAAATAATTTAATCAGTGTAAATATAAATAGAATTGTAATCATAATTGTTATGATATATTAGGGAGATAGAAAAAGTAAGGAATCTATCTGAAAGAATATATAATCATAATGAGAGTTATATTTTTTTATCATAATCAATGTTATTATGATAATAATGATTCAAATATAATGTTGAATATAAAAGTATCACATTCTATTACAAGCAGTGAAAATAAATGACTTGTAACAAAATCAAGTAATACAAATAAATAAATTCCATTTAACCCAAATATTATGATATCCGATAAACTATGATAAATGTACCTTATATTATATATATAAACAAAATATATCATTCTTATACCAAAGAAAATCCATTGATATGAAGATTAGACTCTCTAGATATCTTTGCGAGCCCTCAATGCGAGGATATGATTCTATAACGACTTATCCCCAGCTGCCCCTGATCTGATGGATCTGATTATGTCTTTTTATCCCCTCAGTCCCTCAATAGAGATGATTATATCTCTATATTCCTATCCTTGGAAGCCAAAATTTTTTTTCACTCAATAGAACACAACTATTAATAAAATACTCTAAATGATTATGAAAACAAAAAAAATGATATTCATGATTATAGTCTTCAAAGATATTGTGAAATCTATATTTTCAAATGGAATATATCATAAACACTTAATATAATTTTTACCAAACTATTCAAATGGGTGGGTATTTATTGGAAAATATCCAATGGTTATATTTTCTTCCCAACCATCATCTTTTTTATATTTTTTTCAATGATATTGACAAATAGAACTCCAACGACTATATCATAATTGAAATTCAAACATTATTTTTTTATAATTTCTATGTCAAAAGTATTCCAAAATAAATTAAATATTTTTTCTTATTCATAATTTAAAATATTTTAATCCACATGGATTTTCTTATAGAATTTAATTATGATAAGTTATTTCAGTGTGAATCTTATTTTTGTTAGTTTCATTTCAAGTATAATTGTGATTACTATTGTCAATATGAATTCTAGATAGAATTTTTTTTAATAAAATTTGATAAGGTGAATATGATTATTACCAGTTTCATACAAAATATATTAATCCTAAGGATAGTGGTTTATTTTATATACATATATACATTTTATCTAATTCTATGTATGGTGATAGTATATATTTTCAACAAAAAACATTCTAAAAACTCTTTGGACATAAAAGAGTTAGTAATAAAATATTTAACCAAGATACTATGATTTCTAAAAAAAATGGAATGAAAATTTTATAAATAATATTTTTACTCAATAAAATTTTCATACAATGTAAGTAAATTTCTCACAATGTATGTGAAATAATCTTATGTGAGGATTTTTTGTATGAAAATTGGTCTATGAGGTAAGAAATTTATTCATGATAGAAATTTGAATATTTTAATTATCATATGTTGATCAAATAATTTGAAGGATCTTAAAATGTTTTATAAATGCATCTATTATTCTATCGGAATATTTTTTCTAAATTAACTAATAATGTTACAATATTCGTTGCCAGAAAATATTCTTTGGGAAGATCATATTTCCAAATATAAATTTTTTGATACATTTTAATGTCAAACAATTCTCTAAATATTTTATATGGTAAAAATATTTTTTATCTCAAGTGAAGTCAAATGATCACAATTGAATGAATATAAAGTGTTTAATTAAAAAGTAAAATCATATGAAATAAGAAAAGTCATCAAAAATATTTTGACATATGAAATGATGTCCTAGAAATACAAATACTTATCAAACAATATATTTTACAATAACTTATTTCACTTTTAAAAATATTTTTACTGTTATTGTTTTGATAGAAAATTTCAATATTTTGTATATTTTATTATAAATGAGAAAGTCACAATGAGGACTGTTTTTATTGAATAATGATTCCATTTACCAAAAAACATATAGATCCATGGAAGACTAATGAAACAATCAATGACTAACTATATTTTATTATTTTTAAATAATATTGTCTCATTCAATAGTTTGATATTATTTTTATTAGAATTATATAATTAATCTCAACCAATGGTTTGTGTGTTTATATATATATATATATATATATATATATATATGTTTTTTAATTTAAAAAACATAATGAATTTTTTAAAAAAAATTTATAAAATTTCCACAAAATATATTTTAAGGATAATTCAATCTTTGTGATAATGTGACAAATAATTTAGGCTATTAATCTATAAGAAAATACATCATCAACCTATTTTTCATAAGAGAAAAACATAAAATATTTAACTAATATTTTATGATATTTTTCATCTTAGGATTTTGGTTTCTTGCAACTGTGTTCGTAATTTGGTATCATTTCTTCATCGAATTATTTTTAAAATTTTACTATCCTTATACTAAGTAGACTAAATGTCATGTATATGTATTACAATGGGAGGGAGTAAGATCATATTACCAAGATTCTTTAATTCTCTCATATTATCCAATTTTCAAATTTAATTAGGTATGTCATGGGACTGCTATGGTTGGAGAAAATTTTCATGGAAAAAAGTCCAAACCATCACCTATGTATTTTTTTTTAAATTAATGGTGTTCAGATGTAAGTTTGTTGGTGGTTTTTTGGGAGTCTACACAAGAAAAGAGAACTCCGGAGTTGGTTGTGGGTTTTTAGTAATAATCTAGTTTTTATTATATTTTATTGATATTTAAGATTTGTGTAAAGGTATTACAAGATGTGTACATGGATTACAAACACAATCCATGAACTCTCTACATAGAATGAGAGGAGTTCACACTTTGTAATTGTTTCACAATGTGTACTTAAAAAAGTCCAATTATTAATAAAAATGAAACAATTTTTTGATTCACGTGATCTTAATGGATTAAAAAACTTTTATATGTTTTTCTTGTCTAGAAACTATCTCGAATTCTGATTTGAAGCTATTGAATCAGCTAATTTTTCATTCAATCTTGCAAAGCCTTCCTTCTCATAAACTATATCACTTCATTGATAAATTTGGGAGCCTTTGTTCAATCAAGATTTATTTATTTGTTAATTTATCAACATTATAGTTGGGATTCATATCTCTAGGTGAGTAATCATTTTTCTTAATAATTTCATTCATCATGGAGGAACCATTTCATTGATATTTCAGATCCATCGACCAGTGGTGGCATTTATTCTCGGTTCTCTCAAGATCATTTGTGTTATCTGATTTTGGGGTCCATTTTCTTATAAGTTGTGGTGCAGTGGGTGTACTCAATTAAGGTATTTATTGTCTCCTCTTCTCATCTATCCCTATTGATTATTTGGGTCAATTCTATAGTGTGTTGATTTATTCTATGTACTCTTTAATTTTTGGTTCCTCCTTGTTGGTGGCTCCAATTGTTGGTGTATGTGACCTTATGTATTAAAGTATCTGTTTTTACCATTATCCTATATTGGTGAACTGAATTTATCCTATTTTCAAATTTTTTTTATTAAATGAAATATATTGACAAGACATAATGATTTTTTTGTGTGTAAATGGTTTTATATGATTGTTCGTTTCCCCTGGTTTTCATAAAATGAAATGGGTTTTCAAATTACATTGAAATGGATTTGGAATTGTGGTTTGGGGAAAATTGATTAACAAATAGTTTTGAAAATAGAGTAGATGGGAAGCCTTGGTGTAACATTCTGAGTTTTAAGAAATAAACACTATGTTCCATAGTGTGCATGACATGTTATTTCAGGCATAAAAGAACAAAAAAATCTTATTATTAAAATAATATATTTAAAACCTTGTTGTTTGAATGACCAGAATGAATAGTATTCACTGAATTATGAAAATTTGTTTTACACATGTTTTTATAATGACTAATTAGTTAGAATATAAAAACCAATTGAATATAAAAAATATGTTTTACTGGAAAAATATATAAAGAATGATAATTGTGCTTCTAAAATTATAATATCAGTAATATTGGATTAAATTAATGAAATATAATCTCAATTAAATATTTAAAATTTATATTTTATTTTATCTAGGTATGATATTGTATCAAACTCTATTTTTAATAACAAGAGTAGTATTTTTAAAAAAAACTCATTTTACCGCCTTTTGATAACAAAACAATTTTTAATATATCTATTGAAACATTAATAAGTTATATATGAAAAAATAAACTTCTTAATTGAAATAATTACAATAATATTTAGTTTGGATAAATATTTGGGACTTTTATTTTAACTTTCATATTTTAAAGAATTGTGAAAAATACAGTATTTTAATTCAAAAATTCCATTTCATATAATTTATTTATACTTTTATATTATAATTTTAATTATTTTTTATGTATATATAGAATATTTTTAATCATTTAATCAAAAATTTTCATTATAATCATTTAAAAATTGAAATTATATAAAAACATTTCAATCATTTGAACGTTTCAAATTAAAGACCCGCTTTGTAGTTTTTCCTATATATTAATTTATAAATATAATTTTTCCAATTCATTGAATTTAATTAGATTAAATAGAATCCATATTTGGATTTAAATGATAAAAATTAAATTTAAATGTCAATTTTATTTTTAGTTGTAAAAAAATATCCCTGGTAACGAAATTATTTATCTTAGTAAATGTAATCTTTGGACAATGGTTAAAATTAAAAGTTATAAGCTTAACCCACCTATAAAAACAACATTTAATGAGTTTTTTTGGTTAATTTTGACACTAAAAATCCTATTAAACAAAAATTACAATCCAATGTCCTGTAATATAATTCCACCTTTATATGGTTGGATTTTAACATAAAATAATCAATAAAAAAATCAAATTAACCCACATCTCCTCAAGTATAAATTCAACTTATCCACCTACCATTTTCAAAACTCAATGCCTTGTAGATCCTCAGATATCTTCGCAAACATATCCTCATAACTCTCCATATTTCAATGTTAATATGGTATCCCCAAAATAATAAATACAATGTCCTCAAGGGTCTTTCAAACGGGGGATATTAAATTGTAAATTTTATCAATATACGTCTTTTAATTTATTTTCATTTTCTACTTTCATCTCACCTCATTCATCCATAAATGAAAACTATTTAAATATTAATGTATAAAAATTATTTTAATGTTTATAATGGAATATATCAAACCCATTTTTCTTGTGTCTACCATTATTCAAAGAAACAAAATTATCATCCAAGTTATGTTGGTTATTCGCTTCTTTGAGTGATGGTTTAATTCTTTTTCCATTACTACCATCATGGTTAATATGAAAAAAATATGTATAAATAAATTTTATAAATTTATATTGTAATCTATTTTATATATTGGAATTTTTATATTAATCATACCTTCATAATTTCTATACTACTATTATAACATAACTTCTTTTGGTATTGTGTGGACTACAACCTCTTCAAAATGATGTGATTCGTTCATGCACCACATGGAATGTATTCAGGACTATTATAGTAAAAATATATGATATAAATCAAATATTAATTATAATTTAATTATATAATATATGTATACATATTTTTATTACATTTTATTTAATTTATTCCTTCCAATACAATATGAAAAACAAAAATATTGTGAATGATTACATATGACAAAATGTCTCCGTTAACGGTGTGTATAGTTTTTCTTTAAAATATTATTTTAAATACTTAATTAATAAATATATAATATATCTATATAATTTTAATATTCATTATATTATTGAATTATGATATAATGGTCAACTGACATCATATCAAGTTCATATTTGACTCAAGTACTGAATAACAAAAAAACATATGATATGAACATAAATAAATATGTACTTTTATAATGTGGTAATAAGTTATATAACATAGAAAATACACATTAAAAACATTATCATTAGAGTATAAATTATACTATGTTTATTTTTCATTATTATAAATAGTTGACGTGATGATTCCGACTCATGGTAAGGGACTTCATAACAGAAAACCTCATTTTAATGTTTTGATGAATTAGTCATATAAATATTTTTATATAATGTTCATTTTTTCAAAATATTTTTTATGATTTAATTATAAATGAAGGAATTTTTTAAAATTATAATTCATTTAAATATATTCAATGTGGAATGGGATGATTTTTTTTCAACACTTCTCTTTAAAAATTATAATTCTATTTCAGAAATGCATTTATTATTTCAGAACAAGGAATATTTTTTTAACATAACCATCTTGAAAAAAATTTCTCAATATTATATCAATTTAATATCTTGATGTTTACATTACATGTTTACACTTTTTTTCCAAATAATATTTTTTCATTTAAGAGTGTGTGGCTTTGTAAAAATGAAATGTTATCTCAAAATGGAAATGTTATTTTTTCTTTATGCATTTTTTTGTGTAGTGGTTATGTTTTTGTTCATGGTAATTACTAAATTATATGGGTGGTTCTATGATAAATTTTGAGTGTGTGAGTCTATGATTTCTCTCTAATGCATTGGTTAATTAGACAGATTTAAACTGTAATTATTCTCATAACAGATTTGGGGAATATGCTATGATGGGTATTCCAAATGTAACTATGATGGTTTCTCCCTATGTAGCTAAAAAATATAAAATGTAAGTTTGATATGGATTTCACAATTTACCATTGTGATTTATGATTTCTAATTTTTTTTAGAAATATTATTATTTCATGCGGTATGTTGAAAAACATATGCATTTATGGGTGAAAAGTATGGTTTTATTAAAATGTTTTCAGGATTATAAAATACTCATGGACTAATATATTTATTCATTATTTTTGATCACTTACATAGACTTTTGTGCTCAACCTATGTTTTATTGAAATTTATTCCACATGGTATAAGGATGGGAAAAAGAATATAATATTTCAAGACGAATTTTAAAATGATTTTTCTCAATGAAATGAATTAATGGAATTTTTAAATATTTTAAATTATGAAAAAATGAATAGTGTGTAGACTTATCTACTATGTGATATTTGAAATGTTATGTATTAGTTATTTACTAATTTTCTAAAAATATAATCCTTAAAATATCATCGATGTGAAATTATGATATAGAAAAATATTATGTAACATTTATGTATGGATCCTTATAGTTGTATCAGAGGAAAGATTTGGACAACTTTAATGATTATATGTTTTTGTTAAACATATGGTAACATTCTATTTCTATTGTATTGGTTAAATCCATTTTTATATCTTTTTTAGATAATCTAAATTAAATCAAAATTGGAAGGAGGAGGATCTCAAAAAACATTCATATCTATTCTTGATGACTTTCTTCCAATAATTATTTCAAAGTCATAAATAGACAATTCATAATTTTTTTTCTATCATATAACTCACATGCAAGCAGTTTTTTGAGATATAACACCTCCACTATACCAATATACCATATTATATCATGGGTGGTTTTTAATAATGTAAAATTTATAAATATTCTCATATTTTCCAAAAGGTAATTATTATCTTGGAATTATTAAATATTTTACCATTTCAAAATATTAAGAATCAGATTTTTATTTATAATAAATAGTTGAATAAAGATACCATTTCACATCAATATTGTGCCTTATATTAATATATAACTTTTCATCACATTTTATTGTTATTTTAAATGTACCATTTCTTTAATTTTTCTCCTCAAACTTATAATGAATGGTTTATAATAGTCAATTTTTATCAGATGTTTTAAAATTATATGTCACAAATGATTATTTAACAAAATTATCTTTCTATGAATACCCTTGTGACCCATGTTTTACATTTTTTATTTGGATAAATATTTCTTTTGATATTTTATAATCTATAAATAATTGTTTTAATGTATGGAAATTCTATCATATTGAACAAAACGATGATCAAACCAGGTGGACACCATGATTGAGGTACGATGTCGTTTATTTTTGGAATATATTTATTAAATCAGATAAAGGTGAAACATAAAAACATCACTAATTAATTTATTGATGTTATAATGATTTGGGATATAAATTATAGGTATAAGAAAACCTTTGAGGTTAAAACACATTATGGTTATTTTTCAATTTTATAAAAAGGGACAACCCACAAGATGGGTGAAAATTAGCCACGTCTGACATGTCCCTGAGGATTGAACTCACAACTGAATGGTAAAAAGGGTTCCTCACATACTAATATACTACGTGATGACCCAAGTAACTGTGAAATATTTTTATTTGTTAAATGATTTTATATAATAATAGTTTTTTTATTTTGTGATATTTTTTTTATCAAATGTATATACATGGAATTTTAAACTGGTTTCAGAATTAAATGATAAATTTAATTTTGGAAGCCATTCACTGTTTAATATCACTACATGCCTAATGAAAATATAATAATATGGAGTGTTATTCGAGGAGTAATGGTTGATTTTTATTTTGGAATAAGATATGATTTTAATTATAAAGATATGACAATTTTTTTATTTATGGAAAGTAATTACCTATATTTGAAAATATGTTATTATGATAATTAATTTTTGGCATGATAAATTATGAGTGGTTGATGTTATTGGGATAAAAATGCTAAAAAATTTTATGCATGTTATGTGATGAACTTGTTTAATGTTTTTGGTTTCTATATTAGTTTAGATTATCATGAAAAATTATATGAACAATTATTTATTGAATGGTATATGTTGAACTTTGGGTTTTGTGGTTGAATAATGGAGATTAAAAGAAATTACTCTCTTTATAATTGATTATTATTTTTACAGGAATTATCTAATCTTCTACTAACCATTTTAGTTTTTTCTATTGTCAAAAAAAGGGAAATATATTGATCATATTTTATAGATTATGTGATTCTCTTGAAGTTGATTCAAGTGCTAGGTGGAATCAAGTTATCATGAATAGTTATCATTTGGAGAAAAACAATGAGAATGTGGTTTAACTTTATTGAAGGATGAAACTACAATTGAAAACTAAGTATGTTACCTTATGTTCATAGTCATTTTTGTAAGTGAATTCCCCAAATTTATAAACAGGTTCTTAAAACAAAAATTTTATCTATATATCATTCATAATATGAGGTTAAATTAAATTTAACACATCAAATTATTTTGGTTTTGATATTGTTATATATCTCCTAATTTTTTTATCACTCTCCACCAGAACATTATGGTTTTTTATTTATTTCATATCAATTGTTTTTTACATAGAACACTACAATTTCTCATCTCATGTGATGTTGGTTCTTATATTTATTTCTTTTAATGTGATAGTTCAATTAATAATATTTCCAATGTGTGATTGCAATAACGGTATTTTGAAATTACATAACATAGATACCAAACCCAAATTTTAATTATTAGGATTCAATTTATTAAAGTGGGGAGGGGGTAACATCCCATGTTTTATAAAGTAAACACTATGTTCTATACAGTACATCATACACTACATAGAGATTAAATGAGACAATAAATATTATTATTTAAATGTTACCACTATAACCAAGCTATTGCAAATGATATAATTAATAATTTGAAATTAATTATGAAGATATGTTTTACACATGATTATATAACTATTCATTGGTTAGAAAAAAAATCCAATTGAATATAAAGGATGTGTTTTTATAAAAAAACATTTTAAATGAGAATAATTGTGCGTATAAAATAATAATATCAATATTTTTTGGTTAATTTATTAAATATAAACTGAATATGATGTTTAAAATTTTTATTAATCGATTTCTAGACAATATGTACGAACAAAATCAATTTTTTTCATAATTGAATTATTTTAATAAAAATGATTTTCAGAGCATTTGGATGGATAAATCATTTTAAATATCAATTTCAAAAAATTTATATTTTATATTGTATGAAAAAAACTTCTTATTTGAAATATGGATATCAAAATTCAGTTTGTATAATTTTTTTTTGTATTTTGAGATAACTTTCATATTTTAATTAATAATGAAAAATACTTGTTTTTCATCTTATTCAATTTAATTGATAGATTATCCATTTAATTGTTTTTAAAATATATTTAAATTCTGTATTTATAATTTAATACAATTTTGGTCATTATAATTAATTTTAAATTTTAATTATATATTAAAAAATTTCAATCTTTTCAACACTTCAAAATAAAACACCTCTTTTCAGTTTTTTCAGCAAAATTAAATTTAAATAAAATTTACCAAAATAAGTGAATAGAAATAGATTAAATGGATCCATTATTTGGAATCAGATGCACTAAATTATGTTTTAAGGGAAATTTAATTTTTAGGTTTTAAAAATTTATGATGGAATAAAATTATTTTCCATCGAAAAAGTCAAATTTTGATAATGGTTTAAATTTAATGTTAATAGATAATCCTACCCAGAAAATACAATATTTAAATTGAGTTTGAGGTGTGGACAGACCGTAACTAGCCTATAAAATACTAATTTAAATAAAAAAATCAAGGAATTTAATTACACCTTTATATGATTGGATTTTAATCTAATATAATCAAGAAACAAATCACGTGAACCCACCTCTCTACCCCCAAATATTCAAACCACAAATACATTTAGCTCCAAAAATATCATCTCAAAAATATCTTACTCAATATCCCCATGTACAAGTGCTTCTGGTCTCCCCAAAATACCAAATTCAAGGTTCTTAAAGAACTTTCATTTAGGGGATATTCAATAGGTTATTTTCTCAATGTACCTCTCTTAAATTACTTTATTTTACAACTTTTTTTCACCTCATTCATCTATAAATACATGAAAAATCCAAAATCATGAATATAATATAGTTTTATCTTTATAATGTAATATTTCAGACCAATTTCGTTTATCACATCCTTTTATTCAATGAAATTAAATTATTATCCAAGTTATGTTTTTTATTCGCCTCCATAAATAATGTTTCGCTTCTTATTTCCATTACCTCCTTAATGGATTTTAATAAAAAAATTCTAAACATAAATAATATTTAAAAATATCTATTATAACATATTTCATATTCATTAAATGTAATATTAAACAAAACTTCATGATTTACACAATGTTTTTATACAATAACATTATTTGGGGATATCTGGATTACCGCCTCCTCAAAATGATGTGATTCGTTCATCCATCACATGGATGGTGTTAAGGATTTTTTTGAAAAAATATTATATAACTAAAATATTAATTTTAAATAATTCTATTATATATGTATACATATTTACATATATTTCATTTAATTTTATTCTTTCCATACGATAGGATAAATGAAAATTGCGTTCTTGCGTAGGACCAACCTACCGTCTCCATGAATGGTGTATTTAGTTTCCCATAAAATTTTTAAAATAAATCCTTATATAAAGAAAAAATAATATATATATATATATCATGTTTAATACTCTGGTAATTATGTACTTATGACCTCATGGACAATTAACATCGTACCAAGTTCATTTTCGACTTTTGTACCAAATAACATCAAAACATCCGATATGAACTTAAATAAATATGTAATTGTTAAATATGATAATAAGAGATATTAAGAGAATAATAAAAATTAAAAAGGATATCATGAAAGTATAATTTAAAATATGTTTATTATTATAGATTATAGTGATTGTAAGTGACGATTCAGACTCAATATAGGGGACTTTTTAACTCAAAACTCCATTTTAATGTTTTGAGGATTTATTTTATAAATCGTTCTATTTTAAGAAATTTATTTCAAAATGGTATTCAGGGTTTACTTATATGGACATTTATTTTATAAAATTTTAATTCCTTTAAAGATATTAAATTTTTTTCCTGACCCTTTGATTCAAAAATCATCTATTTACATTTTTTAAAAGTGTTTTAAAAATTGGTTGATTATTTCAAAAACATTGATTATCTTTTTAAAATATAAATCCAAACCCAAATTTATCATTTTTCTGTCAGTTAAATAAAATGTTTAATTACTTTACATGTTTAAACTATTATTTACATATGTAATTTTTTCATTTATGAGTGTGTGTATTTGAAAAAATAAAATGCAATTTTAAAGTGGAAATGTTATTTTTCCTTTACGCATCTTTTATTTTTATGATTAAATTTTGGTTCCTAGGAATTACGTATATATACGAGTGGTTCCATGATAAAATGAGGGAGGTTTAGTATGTGATGTTTCTCTAACCATTGGGTAATGAGACAAACATAAATTATATGGTTTATCCTAAAAAATTTTGGAATATAATTTTATGGGTATTCCAAACATAACAATGAAGGTTACTCCCCACGTAGCTATGAATGCTACAATGTTAGAATGATATGGATGTAAAAGGATACCTTTACGATTTATGATTTCTATTATGTATTTTCATAAATATTATGATTTCATGAGGACTTTTAAAGGACTTATGTTTTTATGGGTGAGAAGTATGATTTTATGAAAATGATTTCATTACATTAAAATATTCAAGAAATAACCATTTCATTATTATATTATATCCCTTATTATATTTTTTTCATCCATTGTTTCTTATATGTTTTCCATAGAGTATAACATTGTGTAATAGAATGGATGAAGTCAAACGACTGTTGTGAAAGTTTTTATTAAAGAAAATAATTCATGATTTCTTTTAAAATGTTTCAAATTATGAAACCAATAGATGGTGTATAGACTTGTCTACTTATTAATATTTTAAATGTTACGTATTATTTTTTTCCTAATTATATAAAACAAGTAACCCCAAAAGAATCTCAATGTGAATTCATGACCAAATTCACGATTATTTAACTTTTGTGGTTATGTCCTAATATATATGTACATAGGTGGATGGTGTAGCAATATTTCTCTTCCACTATTAGGTGTTAATTACATGGGGCTTTCTTATTCATACTAGGAATGATGTTTAGAGAAATGTCAGACCTATTTCAGGGTTCGATTGTGGGTTTTCCCCTAATCTATAAACTTGATGCATATGTCTAGTGGCTTAATGCATAGGCAGTGGCCTATTTTAGGTATGACTGTCCTAGTTATCCCAAAGTTGTGTGTTCCATGGACTGGTGGGACCTTTTCTTTTGAATGATTTGGTGTAATTTTTTTACTTTCTGATTTTACATCCATGGATTTTATATGAGATATGATACAAGAATTAATGTTTTTCATATATCTACTATGATATATAGATATTAAATTCATTGAATTTTGATTTCCATTTTTTTGAAATGCCGAAAAATGAGAAATTAAAATGTTTTGTCATGAATTATATAAAAATGGTTAAATATTTATCAATAATTCATTCATTAATGAAATGAATGCATGTATTATGGTTCAGAGACATTATATAGAACACATGGGTGGGACCCTACTGAGTTCATTAGTTCACAGCCTTTGTACCCCTTCAGTAGTATGTAAACATAATTAGGTATTTTGATGCCGTAAATCACAGGTTTCCATAGTAAGATTGTATGGACTTCTATCAGCTATTATATGGGAAGTTGGTGGTGAGATAGTGGCAGGATTCCCACATTATCATATAGAGTTATTGGATTATCCTTATAGTTTTGTAGTACTTTGTGGTTGTACTTTTTACTTAGATATTTTGTTTTTTTCATTGTTTAGTTAAATTTATTATATTTTTCTCTATATTTTATGGTATATATTAATATATTAAATTTTATATTTCTATTATGTATATTTATATGATGTTGTTGTTAATTTAGGGCTGGAGAAATAATTCCATATAGTTGTTGTTTTATTCCTAAGTTCTAGCTGCCAACCCGTGGGGATTGGGAAAGACATTCGAGTATGTGGGAGATCATGTTGTACCAGTTGAAAGGGTATCCATGTATGTTCATTAATGTTTGGTTTGAATGCCCCATGTTATTTTTTACATAAAAGTTATCATCTTTGGACGTTTAAATGATTGAATATAGTAATATTGGGACAGAAGAGGTATGTTGTAGGATGGTCATGGACAACTCATTCCATGACGAGACACAAGTTACCATAGGATGTTGGTATTTGTGTCTTCTTTTTTGTGTTTTGATGTTTAGAAAATTTTTATTATTATATTTCTATTTTTAAATATAATTATTGAGTTGGATTATCATTTCATCTATTTTGGGTGTTATATTAAGCCTCCAAGATGTGTTCTAGGACTTTCTACGGTGGTGGTTGCTGATGCGCCTCAATGGAATGCATTGATGGATCAAAACATTCCAGATCCTACACTACTAAAAACATGTCCTATAAATATGGTTTGAAACCATTTGGATATACCATAAATCAATTTGAATAGCATATACTAATGGTTCCAAGAACTGTTGGTATGGGAGGTGTTGGGATTACCCTATACTAACAGTATCTAGTGAACTGGTGGTATAGGGTGGCTAAAATATCATGTTCCCAATAGTTAATGATGAACCGATTTGATAAACCACTCATAATGGTTCAAATCCATTGAAATGGACTTATCTAAATAGTTGAAATTGTTGATATATGGTTGTTTTATTGGTTTTGATCCATTATAAAATGATTATATTAATAGTTCATCTTGATTAGTTAGGATAGATATATACCAATGGAACTATAACTATTAGAATAGATCCCCCAACTCTATATAATCATCATAGTGCCACAAATACACCTACACCTAAAGAACAATATAAACTACCTACGACAATATACATACACCTACAAAACTAAAAAACATGGAATTCAATTCACCATCAATCTAAATATCATAACATCATTCAACTGAAATTAAAAAACAAAAAAAAAATATAATAAAAAAAATCCTCAAGAAACTGATCATGAATATAATTATAACACTACAAATTAATCGAACAGATTTATCTAAGGATAAAAATGTTTACAAAATATCACACATATATTCAGTTTGAGAAAATAAAAAACATAAAATTTCATAAATATCAGTCAGAAATATAATGGATCAATCCACCACTCATCCCCATAAGTATCATCAACATCATCATCATCCTTGTCCACATCCTCATACATGTCCTCTTCCTCACCCCCATTCACATCCTCGTCTTCTTCCTCATCCCCATCCTTAACTACGCCCTCATCCATGGCCACATTCTCACCATCAACATTACTATCGCAAGGACCATCATTATCTCTACCTCCACTAGGATTACTACATGATTAAGAATATAAAAAATTAATTGATGACATATAAGAATCACAAGTATCATCATTATTTTATGGAAGTAAAGTATATAAAGCATCCCTTAGTTTCACAAATTTACTGTCTTCCATTCCAGTGTATTATTCGACCTATATGACGATGATTTCAGCATGTGATGCCCATGCACATTCCTTTTCCAGATCATTGGTACTACAACAGGTACCTGAAGTGGGTCTATACCTTTTTGGGACTATAATAATTCATGGTCATCAATGTACGTTTTCATGGATCTTTTCTCCAAAAACATAATGTAAGTGACCATTTGTCCCAATGTTATTTGGTACATGGGAATCAAGGTCCACCAAAGAGGCTATTAACAAAGTTAAAAAGACTATTAATTTAAAAATAGATATTAAAATATGAAATAAAGATATTACAAATTACAATCTACTTCTATGTTGGTTTGTTAGCAGCACTTCTATATGTTTCATTGTACATGAGAAAAACATTTTTTCTCAAGGCAGACATCCTTTAATAATAAATACCTATTTCTGCAATTCCATGTATTTTTGGAAACCATAATTTAAAATAGGTCACTAATAAGGAATTTAATATTTAATATATAATGGATATATATTATAAATAAAACTATAAAAGAGAAATATATGGTATTGGATATAATTTTGGTCCAATAGAATTAGGTTTTTATATTAATGGGACTATTTACTGTTGTTTAATTTATTATAATTTAATATTATTCTATTTTTTCACCTCTGGTTGAGTCTAATTAGTCTAATTCAGTTCTATTTTAATCAATTCAATTCATATTTTTTTAGATTTTAGTTGTTTCAATTTTATTCTATGATATCCAAAAAAAATGATTATTTTTGTATAGTTTGATTCAATTCTATATAATTATGTACAACTTGGATTGTTTCATTAATTGTTTTTATGTGGCATGTTTCAATTAAAAATTTTAAACTATATTAGATTATTGGTATTTAAATTTTCTTCTATTCCATATTTATATGGAGTAAATAATTGAATGTGAAACTCCTAAAGAAAACATTTAAATTATTATCGTACCTGCATCTACTCATGGTCAATCGTTGTAGTCCACCCCATAGGTGGAGGTATTTCTTAGTAGAAATGTTCTATTTTTTTCCTAGTGATTCTTAATAAAATTAACTAATAATATAGAAATTATTAATTTAAAACATGAACATTTACATTTAAAAATGTTTTTTAATAACTTAAATGTGTTACTCATCTAACGAGTAATATTTTTTCGATGTTGTTCTATCAAATAATAATCAATGATAGGTATGAAATCTAAATTCATTCTATTTCTAGAACATTATCCCTTATACAATCCATTCTTGTAGTATTCCCACTACTCATATACATCCATGAGTCGTGCTGACCTCTCACCCTCACCATTGGGAAAATTAAAATGAATATGACAAAAAATATATTAATTTATATAAATACAATAATAACATAACATTAATAA
The DNA here is from genome assembly GCA_963277665.1 of Viscum album. NCBI lineage: Eukaryota > Viridiplantae > Streptophyta > Magnoliopsida > Santalales > Viscaceae > Viscum > Viscum album. Next base: position 1,249,597,303 of record OY728157.1, on the reverse strand, counting down.
AAAATATTGTTTTCTGATATTTCTTCCAAATAATTATCCATTATGTCATTAGATAGGTATATCCGGGAGAGTGGAATAAAGGTAATGATGTAAGAGTATTTGGAAATAATCACCGAAAAAACTCCTACATTCCTACCTTACTTTTCTGTCCATTTGGTTATCTTTATTGTAATCCAACATCAAACCATGTGTGGTGGTTCCACACCACAAACATGTGTTAACACACAGTCACACCACCTATTAGTAGATATATCTATTATTCATGAATAAGAAATATTATATCATTCAAACTTATAAAGATAATGAATTATTGCAAAAAAATATTAGGTTTCTATGAATTTACCTATGGAAGAATAATCAATGGGTACCACTGGATCTATAGGCACTAATATAACATCACCCTGAATTGATGGTGTGGTCCTTATGTATGATCTCATATCTCATAATGTGTTAGTGCATGAGTCCAATAATAAGGAATTCAGAAGAATCGTGAAAAAGAAGTAAAACTAAAAGAATATGAAAAGGATGGATACCCAAATGCATTATATGGATGAGGAGTAAGAATTGTCATCAGATATGAGAACGATGGGTGAAGGAGATTGGATGAAAATTATGGTGAAAACATTAGTGGACCAAATATCATATATGTCCCTAAAAACACTAATGGGTCAAAATGTGTGGTATATGGTACATCAGTGGGAGACACATTATCTAATCAGGTACACTGACTGGATTACCTCACTCTGGTATAACCCCATCATTTCGCCTACTTAAGTACTGGGACCAAAATGATTTTGGAAGAATAATTTTAGCCTATGTGTTGGATCCTTCTTAAATTTTGAGAGAGAAAGAAATCACATGACATAACATGATATTGATATATATATATATATAATAAAGTAATCTCAACATATAATAGTAAAAGAAAGCCCATATCAGTAATACAACCACTGGTGTCCATCATTCTTTTTCTTCAAATCACATCAATAGGATTCATTTCATACATTTGAAAACAAATATTGATTTAATTGAAAATTTATTAATAATGTGTAACCCAAAAAACAAAAAATATGACACAAGACATAATTATGGAATACCACTTCTCAACCAAAATATAGGATACATAGTTATGTAAAACATCAATTTAAAATTTATTATGAATAATAGTAAATATATGACATGTCATAAAATAAAAAATAAATTAAAATTTTGATCTTTAGAATAGGTATGATATAGTTTTCTTCAATTGAAAATTTGATCCAATCAAAATATTTAGGTAATTTTTCAATTTTTATTTCTCTTACATCTGTTGGTATATTTTTTATAAGTTTATTATGTCATTTGACTAATTTTATATATTATTGGATATTTGATTTAGTAGGTTTCAATAATTTTTAAGTCAATATTAGAAAATGAAACTCAAAGATAACATCAACCAATAAATATTCTAAATCCCCATGAAGGCTAAGTAGTAAAATAATATTTATAATCAATAGTAAATAAATTTTAATCATACAATGATTTACAACCCATGCCATGATAAACCAAAACAATTGAGAACACATATGTATGATTTTTTATATTTTCTAGCAAAACAATTATGCCCCAATAAACTATGAAAATTTAAAAATTAGAGTCATCGTATGTAATAAATGGATTGGGGATAATTATAATAAGGATGGGGTCAATTCCATCTTCACCATCATCCAAAATATGTTTTGGAATTACTTCAATAATAACACCAAATTCTGGTCAAATATGATATTTTATATAAAAAATGTATTTCTCTATTGATTCTAATACACATGGTTTATCCGTAGAAAGAGTGTGAGTCATATCAATAAATAAAATTCCAAAATCATCAAAAAATGTACCATATTTCATCCTCGAAATTAACCATTAGAATTTCAAAATAGTGACATGACCATGAGAGTAATAATACAATATCATTATTTTTCAATGAATCCATAAAATGACACACTTTCAAATTTAGGTCTACTATATAATCCACTGGCATAATAGTCTTTTGTAAAGGTTACCATAAAATGATTACAATTTTTATTAATTTATTTTCTCATATAGTGATAATAAATATGTACCCATATATGACAAGTTATTTACAATCACAACCATTAATATTAGGACGAATATTCAAATATCTTATTTCCTCAATGATTAATTCAACATGAATACTCTATAAAATAAATATAAATAAATATTAAAATTAATTAATATTATTTTATAACATTATTATAATAATATTTATACCATTAATTTCAATAATGTATAAAAATCTTTCCTACGAAAGGTATTTCACATTCTCGATAATAAAGAATGATATTTTCTATTTTTCATTTCTTATGTTACTTATAAATAAAAATAAAAATAGTCTAATAGATTTGTAAAATTACATGACATGAGATATGATTTACATGTTCACATTACATACTTGAAGAAGTCTTCAAACAACTCACTTTTGATCAAAATTGTGTGATGTGCCATCTCCCACTCCTCATGAATCATTTTTGTCAATGTATGTGATCCAGTAATTCAGCCTTTTAAAGGAAGTGATGAAAACAATGTTAAAGTTTATCATATAGTTATTCTTCGTTTCTCACTGGTCTCTTCGTTATCATATTATGATTAGACAAATAAATTGAAATCAAATTCATATAATCTTGAACCTATTAATTGTTCACAATAAGATATTAATGATGATTCATGGTCTGAACATAAGACTTCAATGTATACATATTAATTTAGTTGGTTACATAAATCCAAATGATATAGGTCCTCCAAGAAGTATTTCAATTTCAATATAGATAGTCATATATGACATTCATCTGAAAAATTATGGGGAAATATTTTTTGTAACTCATACAATATTAATGGATGTGTTGAAAAAATTTTATAAAATAATGACTTGAAAAACCTATTACCACGAAGATCTCTAAAGAAATGGAATAACCAAATAATTAACATCCTTATATTATTGGAAAAAAGATGATATATTTCTATTGGAAAAAACTCATATATAAAGACATGATTATCATTATTGTTCAAAGATTTCTCATTCACCTCTCTTCTATTGAACCATTTTTATATGTTTCCTAAATATCCATCATGTATTTTAATAGTCATGTAATTACAAAAATTCATTTTTTTCTATAGTTTTTATCTCAAAGATGAACATGAAACATGATATTTATTTTCACTATTACAAACACGATAAAATTGTAGTCTGATGGCCAAATCCACCAAGTTATGATGAGAATATAAAAAATAATTTTTGTCCCATGATATTTAGAATAATCTAGATCAAAATTTCACATATATTATTTTCAAATATTATTATGTATATGTAATAATGTAACAAACTCGTTGACCAATAAGGTAACTCATAGAATATATCACTCTTTCTTTAATTGTAACAGGTTTCAGTGGATTATTCTTCCGCATTTAGAATTTTAGGGGAACCTTACTAAAAGAAAAACTTAAATAATTCAATTCATTAGGAACATAAGTAATTTACATACATAGAGGTGGATTATTTTTCTCTATAGTATTTTCAAACACTCAATAATTATTTTTATCTTGGTGGTCTAGAAGAAGGAATCGTCAATGTCCCATAAAATTGAATCTATGCCAATTTCTCATTCTTCTAGATTACATATTCTTCATACAAATAATACATGACAGTTTTCCTTTCGTTCTCCATATAGACATCATTTCATAAGTGGGATAATAATTTATCATCCACATATACACAACATTCATCTGAAATAATTCTTTTAAAAAGGTATTATATGGGTTCCCACACACATCCCAACAAAGATTTAACTCTTTTATTAAAGGTTTGTTGAATACATAAATATCATTTCTCTGATTAAAAAGGCCAGATATTAGTATAACCATGATAGTGAATGATTTTTTATACAAAACCATGTTTAATGATCAAAATGGGTATGGAAACTAATCATGTGTTTTGTGTTGAAGAATCTTCCAAAATAAATTAAAACAATCACATGAAGGATGAAACCTCACATTATGAACATGAATTGTGAAATCAGGATATCGAGTATCAAATCTCTTCCTTGAAAATTCATCTGTCGGGTGAACCATGTCATCATTATTATTTTTTATCATGGTATAATCAATTCCATTTTTTTTGATATTTTATCAAATATGAAAAAATTATGAAATCTAGGAATCAATGTAAAGTGGAACATTACTTTCTGTGGCATAGAAGATATTGTTCCATCATAATTATCCCATCATTTATATGTTTCACATTTTATACAATCATTTCTTTCTAAAATTTCCTCACAATATAAGCTATAATCATTCATGAAGGTGTGACTTTTCTTTTGAAAATCCAAGTTCCTCAAAAACTTCTATGCCATATATTTGTTATAGGTAATATCTATATCATCTGGAGGTAATCGCTTAATTAATGTATTAATGTAATTGATAGAAGTGTTAGAAACCCCTTACTTGGGTTTCTTATGAAACAAACAATTTAAAATTACAGCTTTCTCATTTTACCACATTGCCGATATATTATAGTCATGGTAGTATCATTTAGTTTTTTCACACTGCCAATATATAATTAACGAAGCTTGGTGAACATTGAAATTAAATTTCTTTATCAGAATACTAAATACATGAAAAATTTGACACCAAATTACCATATTAGTTTAGTGCCTTTGATATCATGGAACACAATCTTCTTACTTGGTGAATGATCTCCAATATCTCCAATAAAGATCATTCCATTTTTTCTGTACCTAAAACATTTAGTTATATCTTGGGGAAATTAAAACATAAAAAGGGTTGGATAAAATGCCTAGTAAGGGTAAACATGGGGATCATAAATCAAAACAAAAAAATTTGAACATTAATTTTAATCAACAAAATCAGGAGTCATAGTAACAATCTGGGTAGTACGTAAGGCATAGATCATAAATTACCATTGACCATTATAGAATAGATTTGTACTAAACATTTAATTATGGAAAACTAATAAGAACATAATTTTATTTAAATAGTATCCAAGGCATTACTGCCAAGACCATCATTGTGGAAAACTAATAAGAACATAATTTTATTTAAAGAGAATAAGATTATATAGAAAATAATTTTGATAAAATGATTAAACAAAATTCTTAAGGAAAATATCATTTTATCTCCAAAAATGTTTTCCTTTCAAAAAATGCCATATAATTTTAAAAGAAAAGAATTCAGTTTAAAATAGACCTGAAATAGTGTATAGTATGATTCACGGAGATAAAGTGTCATGAAACATTAAAAATACTTTCATGCTGAATAAGATAGAAAACATTCTTCTCTTACTTTTGTGGGAAATTTCAATATGTACCTTATATAGTAAACAAATAAACATTCCTTCCATACCACATAAAAAATTTATACGAGTTAAAAATGAAATTAAAAATTCATAGAGGAATATTATAAATTTTATGAAAATATTTTAAGAAAACATTGACATAAATGTTATATATATCCCCAGTAAACACTTTTGAATAAACAATCTCACATAAACACAAGATTTGAAAACTTATCCTTTACCTTAGGTCTGATATGATTCATATGTATCCTAATGTCTTGTATAATGATTTATATAATGTCACTGATTTATTACAGAATTGTAAAAAAAATAATGACAAAATTTATGGCCATAATTTTATTTATTTTTTAGTATTATATATATCATATTTATTCATTCAATTCATTTATAAAAGGATAGTTTAATGATGATTATGTGTAATTATTCACATCACACCGTGGAGACGTTAAGCTATACTTATGCACGAGTAACGATATTGTTCCCTTAATTTTACAATGGTATTAAAGTGGAATTTTTATAGTATCTCAGAATTATAATAATTTTATATTAATCATATTTAGTTATTATTTCTACAATTATACCCATCCGAATAATCTCATAATGAATACCTGATTACACCATGACATCGAGACTGTAAGTCATACGTACATACGCGCAGTGATTTAATTTTTCCTAGGATGGATGAATGGTCAAATAGGATTGTTTCATATTTATAAAAAAATATATATCTTAGTGATACATATGTAATTACTTTATAATGTAATAAATAAATAATATCTAGTATAAGAAGAATGAAATTTGAATGAATCGGTAGACGAGATTACCTCTTCCTAGGCGTGCCTCATTTAAATTTATTATTATCTTACAAGTTTTCAACTTTTAAGAAAATCAAAACCTCTAGAATTTTACTAGGGATGTAGATAAGACAAATGATAAGGGGCGGGAAGATATTGGATTTTCAAAATGGAGTACAGAGTAGAGGGTGGAGGTTCACTTTTAATTAAGAGGAGAAGAGAGCTTTAGGAAACTCTCAAAATATTAATTTATTATAAATTCAAATATGGTTAAAAATATCCCAATGAATATTAAATTAGAATATAAGATGACTTTGGTTTGAATAAACATCTTACAATACTTTATTGGCATGTTTTTAATATCTTTCCTTTATTTTTTTTTTAACCTTTATTTTACCCTTTATAATCGTACCTTGATATTTTGTTATTTACACATTGTGGGTTGATGTAACTTTCATATCTTGTAAAAATACCTAAAAATGTTATTTATGACATATTTAAACTTATATTAACAATTTTATTAAACCATATATTTATATGAAATTATTTTATTTAATAATCTATTTTATGTTTTAAGCTAAGAATTTAGTCAATTTTGAACACTATTCAGTCTTATCTTTTCAAAAAAATAATATCAACATGATTCCTTCAAACCAAAGGAATTAACTCATCCCTTATATGTAAATATAATCTATAATATTTATGGTAAAAATAAAAATTTTCAAGTTAAATTTATTTATATATTTTAATATTTATGTAAATATATATAAATTCAGCTATTTGAATGTTTCATTAATGAGGTAATCACAACCGAATATTTTTCCACAAATAACTATATTTATCTTATTTATAAATATTATAAATAAAATACCATGCTATAAGAAATAGGTTTGAATTTATAATTTCAATTTATAGATATATAGACCAGTTATATTACCCTATATTAAAATAGATTTACTAAAAGATATATGTCTAGGTTTTAATTATATTTACATTAAATTATTTCTTATAAAATTTTATTTTCACATCCATGTGAATCCTTGGGGTTCCAATAATAGTCCCAAGGTTTCCCCTGGTCTGAAATATCTTATCAAATCGAATTACGAAATTTTTTAGGGTATTTTATTATTATTATAATATTTTTTTCCTTTATTTAATATATATATCTTTTAACCACAGTAAATAAAATAATTACTTGAGTAACTATTCATAATGTCCCAAAACCCACAGTACCTATTTACATAATTTTATCCTTATGATTAAAAATATGAAATTAATTTTTTTCAAATTCAAAATAGATAATTTCCAGTATTTAATTTAATATTAATTAGTTTTTTCAAAACAAAAAAACGGGTTTTTTAAGAAGTAATAACTATCAAAAGATTGACATGCGTTTTTTTTACAATTTAAAAGTGTAATTAATTGAAATGAAAAATATTGGATTAAATGATAAAAATATAATCTAATTAAACTATAAAACAAATTAATAATACAATCTAAATATATAAACAAATTATATAAAAATTCTATTTCAAATTAAAATACAGTACTTTTCACTATTCATCAAAATATTAATTTCAACTGATAAATAAAAAAATTTAAAACAAGTTATATTTTTATATCCCACATCAAAATAATATTTTTCATTGTTCACACATAATATATAATAATTTTAAAAACTATATTTAAAATTATTGAACCATCAAAAGGTGGAAAACTATTATTTTTTAAATACACTTCTTTAATCCAAAAATAGATTTCGTTCTCATATAAGGATCTAAAAGATGTGTATGGAAAATTATAATGTTATATAAAATTAAATATATGGATAATAATATTCATAAAGAAATTTTATATCTAATTTAATAATAATATTTTAATATTATATCGTTGTTTAGTGAAATTCTGTATTGTTTACAATGCAAGCTATCGAGGAAGATAGTTCATGCATCTAATGCAAACCAAAAATATTGGGGTGTATACTATATGTTAATACGGTGTTTCATATAGTGAAAACTAACAATGGTGTAACATACAACACACAACATCAATGAAATTAAAAGTAATCTATCTCATAAAATCTCAGGGTGTAACATTCTACCCACCTTAAAATAAATATTTCCCTCAAAATTACCTAATGTTATAAGGGGTTTAATAATTGAATGTATCTTGCATGTAAACCCACAATATAATGAGGAATTATAAAACTTCATTTTAAAAAGGAATGGTAGAAACAAAACTATTACCTAATTTAACTCATCATTGAGTTTCCACATAGCCGAACATAATTGAAAAGTGAATACATGGATATGGAAGAGAAATATAATAGTCAAGTTATGATTGATAGAGATAAAGAATAAGGTTTGCAAAAAGTTAACTATAATAATTATATAAATCTACGAGAATATAAAGGACCATCTTATTAATTATAAAATAAGGTACTAGGATAACATTTTTTGGTTTCAAGACCTTTTCCCTAAAGTTGATGTATTTTTTACAAGAGAAAAGATACATACTGGATTTCAGTACAATCTCACAGTTGATCATTCCTAGAACAATTTCCCAGATCATTTATTATTTAATGAAATGAAATAGAATTTTTAATTATTATTGTGTTAGTAGATAATGCGATTGAATGATAGGTCATTCAAACTGTCTCAACAAAAAGGCTAGAACATGTTATCAAATAAGTGTAAGTCCACCTGTAGTGAGATACTACATTAATATAAAAAACATCAACCATAATAAAACATATACTATCCACCAATGGATAAAATTACAATCCTTACAAAAACTGGAAATATAAAACTACAGAGATCAGTGAACTAAATAAACTTATCAATTGTCCCCCATATCTCATTTAGCATTTTTTGCTTGTCACACTCCAATCATGTGAATACTATATTCATGTATTCTCTAGAAACATGGTAATGACAAGAATTACCATAGAACCTTAGAGAAAATATTCATTTTATCCAAATTAACTCTTTCCACACACCAAAAATTTGAAATTCTATATACTAAATCCATGATATCACTTTTACCTTATATCAGTCATGAGATAATTAATACAATCAAACAACTCACTATCTCCTTATCTCATCATTATGTTCATATCATGTTCTTTCTAAAAATATAACTATTAATTTTCATAGTTACCGGTACCATATAATTATGAATATCCAAAACAGACCAATACATAGAATTATTAATGTTCCATAATACTATAAATGAGATTCCCAAAAACCATCCCATTACATAAACCCTTAACCATTCTACCACATCATTGTCATTCACGACATCACCAATAATGATCGCATGTGATTTTACTTTATATTTAGATTTAATAGTCTGTTGACATCGACCATCCTCAATAACCCTTGAATTTGGTCACACATTATAATAATGTCCCATTTCCCAAACCTTGTAGTATTTGAGTGTTAGTGGTGCATTCTTTGTTGACTTTTCCCTATTTACATTATTAGCAACCTTTTCCCAATACATAGGTATTAAAATTCTCTATGATACTCTTCTCCAAATATGAAAAATTTTATAGTCCCTTTAAGAAAATCTCCACCATTAATCTTTATACACATTGAGAATATGGAAACATTTGTCTTCATTTCACCATTGTTTTGAGATTTTCCCTTGAACTCCATCTGTAATGTTTTCTCAAAAGCTATAGATGGATATGTAACACCAACTTCTTGTTATACCTAGATAAAACAACGAACAATCTCAACATAGATACTAAAGTATAATATAACTAATTCCATTCAAATACTTATTTTTAATCCACTAAATAATTTATCAACATTACTTCTAGGTGGGATGATAAATTCGGAAGTAGGACTTGCAAGTCTTTTAAAAATTTCCTCTTACAGACAAATAGATTTATCTTAATTTTGGTTTTTCCAAGGGAACTCTTTTTACATATTTATTTGAAGAATATGGGGGATGTACTAATTGAAATAAAATTCTTGAACTCATCACATTACATGTATTTAATTTCATCTTTCCACCATGTATTCTGAAATACATTCCACCCTTAGTCTACTTTACCATCTAATTGATGGACAACAAAAATGTATATTTCGTGTTCTTAGAATTATAGGATGGAAAATATATTTTCAATAGAACTGATCCATTTTTCAGAAACAATTGGATATGAGGACCCACTAAAAGATGTTATATGTTGCATCATGAAATAAACAATAGAATGTTTTTCCCTTATCTACTCATTTGGAAGTCTAGAATTATTTATAGTTTGTGTAAGTATATAAACAATATTTTTCATTCCATCTACAATAACATTTTCTTTTTCTAGAGGAGAATCATTGCATTTTCAAGTGCATTGATCATCAACCCGGTTCATTTGGGTTATATCCATCATCTAAAACGGAAAAAATAAATATCATGAGAGGCGAAAATCATACTAAGAAAAAAATATAATCAAGGTGGAGAACATTCAATATCAAACACATTATTAGTAATAATAGGTTATTCATGGCCATTAATATAATTATAGGACTGTAAGCTATAGATTTACATAATATTAGGATCCTCCCTAGACACACTATAGAAATATCTCGAGGTATCACACTAATGTTTTCAAATCCTATTTTCAAATATTTGACTAAAACTCCGCTCTAATACCAAATTTAACGACCGAAACACGAAATATTTTTAAATTAAATTACATTTTCGAAATACTTAATACTTGAAAAAAAATTCCCAAATACTGTATTTGTTAATTGGATTTATAAACAAGGAACATAATATTCTTACTTGGTAAAAATCATAATATTCTCTTATAAAGATATTTCCATTTTTTTCCTACATATAACCCTGATTTATATACAGTGGACAATAAATAATAAAATGGGTGATCTCAAATCCTTATTATGGTAAAATAACATTATCATAAAACAAACCAAAACAATATTAACATAAAAATAAGAACATAATGTTTAAACATCAAAATCACTCATCCTGAAATAAATATTGGTAGTACATATGGCATAAATCATAAAGAAACAATAAATATGTTATAATATTTTTGAACAAAACATGTAAATGTGGAAAAAAAATAAGCACATGATATGATTTCCATAGTTTCCAAGGCATTTCCACCAATACTATCATAGTGGACGAAAACCATTACTAAACCGAGTTTACTTGCTGTTCGATCCATGAATTACTAAACCAGATTTACATTCCATTATATTTATTTCGGTATCATGATATATAAATCATTACCCAATTCATTGGAGGGAGATATAGGTCCCACCCGTCTCTTAATGAAACCATGCTTACATGTTCCACAATAATGTAAATCTATCATCGTAGCATAACCCATTAAAATATTGGGGTTTATTTAACATCATTCCATTGTAACATAATCCATACAACAAAAATGGATTGCATAACTCCATAATAAAAATAATAAAATAAAAGTAATAATAATCATGGAAATAGAACCCTATTTAAAGAGAATTATATTAGATGGAAAATAATTTTGATAAAACACATAAACATAATTCTTGAGGAAAATATCATTTCATCTTCAAAAAAAATTATTTTTTCAAAATGTAATCGTATTTTAAAAGAATAGAATTTAGTTGAAAATAAATTTTAAATAGTTTATAGGATGATTCATGGAAACATATATTCGTAAAACCATAAAAATCTATTAATACCATATAAGTTAAAAACATTTTTCTCGCATGTTTACCGGAAATGTCAAAAAGTGCCTCGTACGGTAAAAAATACATTCCTGCCATTCAACATAAAAAATTACAAAAAGTGGAAAAATTAATTTAAATATACATAGAATAATATTAAACATTTTATGAACATATTTTTATAAAACATGGAAATGTATGATAAATATATCCCCAATAAATACCTACGAATATCCAATATCAGATAAAAATGATATTGATAATGTAATCCCTTACTTTAGGTTTGATATGATTTGTATGTATCTGATGGTCCGATATAATGATTTTAAAAAATATAATAATTTACTATTGTATAATAAAACTTTTTATGATAATATTTATTAACATATTTTTATTCGTTTGTTTGTAACATTTCATTTTTACTAGTTATTCGGGTAGAAACTTCTTTAGGTTCTTAAGTATGTTTTCTCAGATAAATTATTATTATTATGTAAAGGTAATCGTTATATCATTTAAATAATGGAATTACTATAATATATACCATATTTATTCATTCAATTTGTTAATATAATCAAGGATTAATGAATATTTTGTAGAATGAATCACATCACACTATGGACATGGTAAGTCGTACGTACTCACGAGCAACAATATCATTCCCATAATTGATGAATGGTATTGAAGTGGATGATGTATAGTATATAAGAATTATAATAATGTTATATTAATTATATATGGTTATTATTTTCACCATTATACCAATATTAGTAAGGTGGCAGTCAAAATCATATTACACCACGTCATGGAGATGTTAAGTCGTATGTACGTAGGCACTGTGATTTCATTTTTTATATGATGTATAGATGATGAAATAGGGTTGTTTAATATTTATGAAAAAATATCAGTATATGAGTGATACTTTTGTTATTAATTTATAATTAAACAACAAAATAATATTAAGTAAAGAAAAAAAGAAATTTGAAATGATCGATTGAAGATATTACCTCTTCCTCAACGTGCCTCCTTTAAATTTCTTCTTATAGTACTAGAGTTGGGCTTTTTAGAAATAAAGAACCTCTAGAAAGAAACATGAAAAGTTGAGAAGATAAATGGAAAAAGTTTTCCAAACTTAAATACTCAATATAGAGTTAAGATGAGTGGGATTAGGTTCCCTTTTATAAGAGAGGATTGGGTCACTTTAGGAAAATCTCAAAATATTAATTTGTTGTAAATTAAATTTTGATTAAAAATGGAACAAAAAATATTTTAATTGAATATAATATAATTTTTTTTATAATACCCATAATAAACTAATTTTTAGAGATGTTTTGAATATTTTATTTATCCAAATCATTTTCACTTATCCCTTATTTAACCCTTTTTAATCTTATAGTGATATCATGTTATTTTCACATTGTGGGTTAATGAAATTATCATTTCTTGTCAAATGTCCCAAAAAAAGTAATTTAAGAAATATATTTACATAATTTATCCTTTTGGATCTATATTATATTTTTATTAATTTATACCATTTAATAAAATATTCTATGTTTTATGTTATGAATTATGTGAATTTTGGACAATATTAATAATTGATTTTTTTTAAATTCATAAAAAACTGATTCCATTAAACATGAGGCATTAAACCATCCCTAACAATTAAATTTCATCTATAAAATTTGTGTATTATATAAAATATTTCATATTATATTTTTTAAAATATTTTTAAATACATTAATTTGAAGCATTCATTAATGCAGAAATCACTACATCATATTTGTGTCATAAATATTTATACTTATCTAATGTATAAAAACAATAAATAAAATAACAATCTATAGTGTAAATTTTTAGATTACTAATAAATTTATATATTAATAGATATCAGTTATAAAATCCAATATTAAAATCAATTTATTAAAAGATAAATTTTTAGGCAATAATTATCATTACATTAAATTAATACTTAAATATGTCATTTTCAATTCAATGTAAATCCATGGGGTCCCAAAATGGACCCAAAGGTGAAAATGATATGAAATATATTATAAAATAGGATTAGAACATGTGTTATGTTAGATAAATATTATTATAATATTAATTTTTACTATTATTTACCAGATTTACACTTTAACAACAATAAATAAAATACTTATTGGAGTTACTATTCATATTTTCCAACAACAAAAGGAACCTATTTACGCAATTTGAACCATTTGATTCTAAATATGAAATCATTTTTTGATAATTAAAAACAATTATTTTTCAATATTTAATTCTATATTAATTGTCATTGTAAAAACTAGAAAGCAGGTTTTTTTAGAAGTAATAATTACCAAAATGTTGACATGTGTTTATGTCCAATTTAAAAGTGAAATTACATTCAATGACACAAAATTGGATTAAATGTTAAAAATATATTCCAATTAAACATTAAAACCAATTAAAAATATAATCTATCTATATAAATAAATTATATAAAAAAGTAGTTTGAATTAAAATGTAGTATTTGTCTCTATTCAGCAAAATTTTAATTTCGTCAGAAAAACCTGAAAATTTCAACCATGTAAAATTTTGAAATCCGTATTCTAAATAATATGTTTATTTTGTCATATATATTTTATAAAATTGTTAGAAAATATATTTAGAATTAGTGCACCATTAAAAGGTGGAAAACAACATTTTTTAAAAAATACTTATATTATCAAAAATATATATTTTAATCTCATACCAGGTTCTATAAAATGTGTATGATGAATGATAATGTCATATAAAATTCAGAATGTAACTAATACTATTCAAAATAGCTTGTTTACATCCCACTAAATAATAATATTTTAATAATATGTCATTGTATAGTGAAACCCGATATTGCAGACAACACAAGGTATCAAGGATGATCACTCTTTAATACAACAAAAGCCTTAAATATTATTGTGTATTTTGCAAGTTAATACGGCGTTGTGTATAGTGCATTATTATATAGTTGTAGAATAAAAAAGAAGAACTCATATAAATTAGAAATAATCTATCTCATAAATTCTTGAGGTGTCATATTCTACCCCCCTTAAAATGATTTTTCCCTCGAAAATCATCTGGGATATAAATGGTTTAATAAATCAATGTTTCATTCATGGAAACCCAAATTATAATAAGGAATTATATAATTTCATTTTAAAAAGAAATTTTAGAAAAATAATGGTTAGATAAATTAACTCATCACTGGGTTTCCATATAAGAGAACATAGGTGGTAAATGAAAACATTTATATAGAAGATAAATCTAACAAGCATGTTATGATAGATAGTGACAGAGAATAGGGTTTGGATAAATTTAACTTCCAAAAATACATAAATTTGTGATGATTTGAGGGCCCATCCGATTCATCTGATAAGAATGTACTTGGAAAGAAAATTTCGATTCAATATCCTTTTCGTAATGTTCTTTATTTTTTTCATGTGAAGAAATACATACTAGATTTCAGTACAATCTCACCATTGATCATTCCCTGAAAAATTTCCTCTTCATATCTAATTTAAATAAATGATCTTGAATTTCTCATTCTTAATATTTTAGTAGATCATGTGATAGAATGACACGACATTCTATATGTCTCAACAAATAGGATAGAATACGTTATGTTATATTTATATGTCCACCCATAGTGAGATGATACAATAATATAACAAACATCAATGAAAATATAACATAAAATATCTGTCAATGTATAATATTACAATCCTTCCAAAAACATAAAATATAACACATTACAAATAGGTGAACTAAATCAACATAACATATGTACACCATATCTTATTTTTTAGTTCTTGGTTTTCAATTTCCACACATATGAATACCTTATTCATGTATTCTCTTAAAACATGGTAATGACAAGAATTTCTATTGATCCTTAGTGAAAACAAACATTCTATATAAATTAATTATTTTGATACTCCAAAAATAGAAAAAAAATTAAAATACTAATATTATGATATCACATTGTCCCAATATCAGTCATGAGCCCATCAAAACTATCAACAATCTAACTATCTTCTTATCTCTTCATTATGCACATATCAGGTGCTTTCCAAAAATATTGATATCTATTTTCATGGTTACAAGTACAATATAATTATGGAAAACCACAATAGACCAATACGTAGATATTATAATATTACATAATATCGTAAATTGGATTCCACAACACTATCTTATTACATTAAAAATTAACCGTTCCACCACTTCATTTTCATACACATCATTTCTAGTATCGATCACATGTTATTTGAATTTATCCTTGGATTTTGGAGGTTTTTTATGTTTATCATCATCACTAACCCTCTAATTATGGAATTAGTTAGCAGAATTCCCCATTTCCATGAACTTGTACCACAGAAGTATTGGTTGGGCATTCTTTTTTGTCTTTTCTGTATAAACATCATTAAAAACCATTCTCCCATTACCTTATCACTCAACTTCTCGTTAATCTTCTTTTACACACATGAGAATTTTTATAGTCCCTTTAAGATAATCTCCACCATTATTTTTTCCACACATAGAACATAAAAACTATTCTTCTTCTTTTCACCATTATTTTATGATTCTCCCTTAAATCGTATCATTTGTTTCTTGTATAAACCATGAGATGGATATGTAACATGAAATTCTTGTTCTACATTGACAACACAACACACAATATATTTATAGCTACTAACATATCTTATAGCTAATTCCCATTGAATACTTGGTTTTATGACATTGAAGAATCAATAAACATTACATTCATGTTGGATGATAAATCACGAAGAATACAATGAAAGTATTATAAAATTTTCCACATATGTACCTTGTGATTCATCATACTTTTATATAAGATCAAGGAAATATTTTCCAAATTTGTTTGAGGAATAATATGTAACAACTTATTGTTAATTAAATTCTTGAACACATCCCATACCATGGATTCAATTTCATATAACTACTTTCTATTCTTAATTAGAGTCCACCACTGGTATGCATCACCTTCTAATCGATAGATAGCCTAAATGAATTTTTCGTATTCTGAACAGCGAATCATAGAATCTATCTTATCAACTATACTAATCTATTTTACATAAACAAGGGGATCAAAATACCCACTGAAATAAGGTAATATTTTACTCATGAAGGACTCAATAGAATTTTTTCCCTTCACTACTCTTTTGGATGTCTAGAATGTTTTATAGTTTGTATTAGTATAGAATAAATATTTTTCATTCCATCTCCCATAACATTTGGTTTTTCAGGAAGGAAATAGTTTCATTTCCCAATGAATTGATCATTAACATGGTTCATTCGGGTTCTATTCATCATATAATCCCTAAAAAGAATACTGTGAGAGGAAAAAATCCAACTAGGAAAACAACATAATCAACTGGGAGTACATTCAATCTCTAACATCTTATGTTTACTCCTAGGTTATTCATGATCATTACCATAATTATAATTCTATAATATTTATTTATACAAAAATTTAAGGATATCTTTAGACATGCCATACAAATATCACTAGGGATATCAATAATGTTTTCGTATCCTAGTTTCCAATGGTAGAATAAATCTTTTCTCTGATGCCAACTATAATGGACATAGCTTGACGTATATGTACATTACATATCTTTTTCAAAATACATAAAACATGGAAAAAATACACCCAGTGATCGTATTATTTTAGGGCCATTGGAAATGTGGAGCTTAATTTTCTATCATGGGGAAAGATCATCAACATCTCCCATGATGATATTTCTCCTTTTGTTTTCCTACATAAAATATTTTTCTATATATATGGTAAAATAATAAAAATGGTGAGATAAAATTCTCATTAAAGGAAATCATGGAGAACATTAAACAAACCATAATCATTTAAACATAAAAACATGAATATAATATTTAAACATCAAAATCACGAGTCGTAAAATAAATCATGGTGGTACGTAAGGAATAGATCATAAAAAAACCTTCACTGTGCTAGAATAGTATTTGAAAAAACATGTAATTTTGGAAAACTAATAAGCACATAATATGATTTCAATAGTACCCAAGGCATTACTTACACGATCATTATAGTGGACAAAGTCCATTACTGAACCAGGATTACATGCCATTCTAGCCATGTATTACATAACCATATTTACTTTCTATTCTAGTCATGTCTATAACATGAGATTTATATCATTACCTAATGAATTGGGTGGATATATAGGTCCTAGCCATCTCATAATGAAACAATTCTTGTGTGTGGCACAAAAAAGTAATCATTTATCATAGAATAACCCAAGAAAAATTATGGGTTTCATAAACATCATTCTATAATAAAATAATCCACACATGATAAATGGATGCAATAATTCTGTCATAATCACAACCAAATCAATGTATAAATATGGAGAGATAAATAACCCTATTTATATATAATCCTCATTCATAGAAAATAATGTTAATATAACACTTAAACTTAATTTTTGAGAAAAATATCCATTCTTCTTCAGAAACATTTTCTTTTCTGAAAATACCATGGAATTTTAAAAGAATATAATTATTTTTAAAATAAAAATTAAATTTATATAGGGGAATCATTATTGAAATAATGCTTCATGACACCCTAAAAATCTATTCATGCCATATAAGTTAAAAACATTCCTCTCTTACATTTTCCGGAAAAGTCAAAAAGTATGTCGTATGATAAAAAATGATTTATTTCATTTATACCACATAATAACAGTAAAAAAGTGGTAAAAATGACATAATATATATATATATAATAATATTAAACATTTTGTGTATATATTTTTATAAAAAATGGACAGGGATGATAAATATATCTCTGGTAAACAAGTACGAATAAACAGTCTCAGATAAAACAAGATTGAGAATGTTATTCATTACCTTAGGTCCAATATGCTTCATATGTATCTAAACATCATAAATAATTATTTAAATAATGTTACTAATTTTTTCAAAAATCATAATAATTTCATGATAGAATTTATGACCATATTTTCAACCAATTTTTTGTAACATTTCTTTGATACTCGTTATTTGTGTAATAACAACATTATGTTCTTATGTATGCTTTGTCAGATAAATTCTTGTTCATATTTTTATGTTATAATTATATCATTAAAATAATGGTATTAATATTATATATATCATATTTATTCTTTAAATTATTTTATATAATCAATGATTAATGTAGATTATTTAGAACTAATCAAATCACACCGTAGAGATGATAAGTTATACATACACATGAGCGACGATATCATTCTCGTAATTGTTGAATGGTATTGAAGTGGATGATATATAGTATATCATAATCAAAATCAAGTTATATAAAAAATATATAGTTATTATTTCCATAAATATACCCATCCATGTAAGGTGGTGGTGAAAAACATATTACACCACATCATCGAGATGGTAAGTCGTACATACGCACAAACGATGATTTAATATTAAGTAGGATGGAAGGAAGATGAAATACAATTGTTTCATATATATAATAATATATCAGTATATTATTGATACTTATGTGATTACTTCATAATTAAACAACCAATGAAAAATAAGTAGAAGAATATTGATATCTGAATGAATAGGTAGAAGAGATTACATCTTCCTCGAGGGTCCTCCTTTAGATTTACTATTAGGATACTAGATATGATATTCTAAGAAGAACAAAACCTCTAGAATGTGACTAGGAATGTTGAGAAGATAAATGTATTGTTTTTGGATGAGATTTAAGGCTCAAAATGGAGTGAATATGTGACGGAGGAGGTTCCCTTTTATAAGAGATGAGACGTGCACTTTAGGAGACTCTCAAAATATTGATTTATTATAAATTTTATTTCAATTAAAAATGGTCCAAAACATATTTAATTCAATGATAAGATTAATTTTGTATGAATACCAATCATAAATTTTTTTTACATGTTTTGATTATTTTTTATCCTTATCAAGTTTTAACCATTATATTACCATTTTTAATCTTACCGTGATATCATGTTATTTAAACATTGTGGGTTAATGTAATTATCATATCATAACAAAAGACCAAAAAATTGTTATTTATTAAATAGTTGGACTTATATTAACAATTAAATTAATATTATAATTTTAAACATTTATATAATTTAATTAACTATTTTATTTTTGAAGTTATGAATTATTACCATTTTGGACATTATGCATACTTGACGTTTTAAAAATAATCATGAAAACCACATATTTTTGAACCAAAGGGATTAAATCATCCCTAATATGTAAATTTAATCCATAAAAATCATGGACGAAATCAGAATTTTCAAATTAAATCTATTTATATAATTATTAATTAATTTATTTGAATATTTTTAATGAGGTAATCGCTGAATCATTCGAATGTTTCAGAAGTCCTGGGGGTTTTCCTAAGAGGAATGAGCAGGAAGATGGGAAAGAAAGCGCTTCATGCACCGCTGGAATTTCAAAATTTCCCGGCTGTTGCCTTTGAGATTCTGGTTTCCGCCGCATCGGGGTCATTAGGAATTCATTCTGCTGATGTGTTGATGCCACCGACATTCTACATTGAGGGCTCTATGGATGCCTCAATTTCACGGTCAGATCTAGGACTACCACCTTCCTTCAAAGATTTTCTATGCTACCCCCGTCCTGCCTCTGAGCCTGGAGGATCCTCTTCCCCGCGTTTAAAGCTTCATCCTTCCAGGAAGGTGGTTCTCTGTTTTTCTCGATCTCGGCAATGAATTTTCGAGAAGATGCGGATTTCCTCAAATAGACGTTGGTTGCAAGATTGGGAAGAGACAATCCTCCCTTGCATCTGTTAAATCCCTTTGTGAATTCGTGGAACTTATCTTTTCCTGAAATGTTCTCAGTCTTGAACCTAAGTTGTTTCTGCATTGTTCTGGAATCTATCAAGGACATCATCAAGGCTTGGAGTTCTTTCCCCCAGGCCTTTGGGCTTTGGTGTTTCCATCTGTGTCGGTGGTCGACAGCTTCTCTGTATGGAAGGGATTATTCAAGGGTAGCGGTCAAGATCTTGCTACCAGGTCTGCCCCTATCGTTTCGAAATCTGCTTCTTTCGCGTGGGATCAGAGACTCGATTGGTGTCTCTCATTGAACTGATGATAGGACTACCAACCTCGAGGATGCGGCGATGTCACGAATCTACATTTACATGGATCTAGCTTCTCCTCTACCAGCATGGATCTCACTCAGAGTGGAAGGAATGAAAGACTGGTCGCAACCTCTATTTTATCCTTCAGGTCCGTTCTTCTACTCGGGATGTTAGCTTCAGAAGAATTCATCTTCCGCCTACCGTAGAAAATATTTGATGGTAACAGTTACCATTCATTCAAGGGCTCGGTGCTCTGATGGTGTTTTGACGTCCTTTTCTCCCATGGTTTCTGACCAGACCATGCATGTCGTGGGTGAGGTTGAGAGTTCATTCGCATCATTGGTTGTTCGGGAAGAGGGGGATGTGGATGACATGATTATTGTCTCCTCTGGTGTGGACAACTCTCCGTGCATAGAACTACTTCCTTCACGTCAACATGGTGTGGTTTTTAGTCTTCCTTAGGCTTGAGAACTGGATGGGAATCTCCTCCGGATGCCTTCAGGTTTTTCTACTTCTTTTCATGTTCGAAGAAGCTCTCCTAATTCATTCTTCGGTAGTTTGTGGAGGGTGTTTGCGGGTTGTGATCCATTGGCCAGAACTCCTGTTTTTCTGTTGGAGGGGCCGATCTTTGCCCCAACTAGGAATCATATTTCTCTTATCTTGAGCATTGGGATGCGATGCGAGGAGACTCAAGAGGATGGTTTCCATGGGCTGGGGTCACAGTCTCAAGAATGTCCGAGAGAGTTCTTCAATGGTTGCGACATCATGAGTCAATTTTGATTATATGAGTAGTTGGGGTCCCTCCTTTCATACTCTTCTACCCTCGTTAGTTCCTTGCTACCTACTTCAAACTATTTCAATGAACTGCTACAAGTCCTGGAGGATTTTTCGCTCGGGGAAGCTATGTCGTCCTCCGTGGTCAGTGGTGTTTGTACCCGAACTCATTCCAATCTTCATCAGACTACTTCATCAAGCAATTCTAAAGGTCATCTTTCGTCTAGGGCCAAGTCTAGGTTCCCTCGGAATCAATGATATCATTGATTATTTAAAACACCTGCGGCCTAGGGGCATATGCTAAGTCTGATTTTTGGTTTTTTGATGTTTGACGTACAAAGGTGTCCGTAGTTGTGATTCTTGATCGTAAACATCACTGGTAAAAAATTTATAGCTTCACTACAAGACATTTCATGTAGGGTTATATTCACATCGATCCAGTTAATCAGCATATTTGGTTCTTCTGGAGAGGTAATGTTTCAATGGACTTGTTGGAAGCTTTTAAACGATATATTTCTATGAAAATCACTATGTGGTAATAGGGGTACCTCTTCTCCTTTGTCTATGCTATGTGTGAGGCCAGTGAGAGGGAAGCAGTGTGGCATAGTTTGGAAAATTTTGATCAAGGTAATTCAACATGGTTTGTGGGGGGGGGGGGATTTCAATGTCATTATGGATATTTTGGAGAAGAAAAGAGGCGTTAGGCTCCCCATTTGTGACCAGCAAGCCTTTTTGTCTTGTGCCTCTCGCAATGGCTTACTTGATTTGGGTTTTGTTGGAAGAAAATTTACGTGGTGAAACAACCAAAGAGGTCATCACTGCACTTGGTGTAGATTGTATCAGTGTTTTTATAATCTTTAAGCAATCTCTTCTTTTATGAATGCAATGGTGTAACACCTTGTGCGAGCTTTATCAGACCATGCTCCCCTTCTCATCAAGTTGGATCAAGGTTCAGTGAACAACCGGTGGTTTTTCTATTCTAATAAATGGAATTTAGATACTAGTTTCGGTTCCTCGGTGCTTTAATCTTGGGAAAATCCCATGCAGGATAGGTGTTGGATGGGTTTTCACAGTAAACTACTAAGGCTCAAGGAAGACTTGCAACATTGGTTCATCAACAAACCCAATTTATTGATAAATTTAGACGAGATTAAAGATGAAATTTAGTAGATTGAGAGAAGGTTGGAGGAATTATGGGATAAAGACAACTTTGGAAATCTTGTAGAAAAGAAGAACCTCTTTGATATCTTACTCTTAGATCAAGAAATAGCTATCCAACATAAATCCCAAGCTACTTGGATTAGGGAGGGGGATAGAAACATGGCCTTTTATCAAGCCTGTATCATAGAAAGGAGCCATGAAACTGTTCCAAATATCCCAATGGTTGATGGGTGTTTTACCCAAGATATTGAGGTCGTGGGAGGTATGGACATTGATTATTTCAAAATGTTTCTAGTTGATCCTTACCCATTTATGTAGGAAAGCTATCCGTCTGAACAAACCGACCTGTTTAGCTTCTTGTGTAGGGTGGTGTCTAGTGAGGCAAATCTGTATTTGAAAAAAATGCAGAATGTTGATGATATTTGGGTGGCAGTTATGGCTCTTAATGCCGAAAGTTTCCTGGGGCCGGATGGCTTTCCAGGATCCTTCTACATCAGTTTTTGGGAGTTGGTTAAAGGGGAGGTTGTTGAGGCCATCAATGAATTTTATAGAGGGGGGCACCTACCTAGGGTGGCTTGTGCGTCGACCCTTATTCTCATTCCAAAAGTGAAAGATCCTTCTTCACTCAATCAGTATAGACCAATTAGTATGTGTAAATTCTCTTTCACGATACTAGCAAGCATTCTCAATAGAAGGCTAGCGGTTTATCTTCCCCAATGTGTCTCTGAAAACTAACAGGATTTTATCAAAGGAAGATCTACTCAATCAGCCATTTCCATGGTACATGAATTGGTGGGGGATATCAACACCATGTTTCCTAGGTCCAATGTTGTGATTAAAGTGGACATACACAAAGCCTACGATAAAATGGAATGGAGATTTATCATTAAAGTGTTGGGGAATATGAGATTTTCCATAGGGGTTGTGGACTTACTATTTAGAATTTTCATCTCTCCCTGGTTGCCAATTTCATTCATGGGAAAGCATTGTGGGTTTTTCAAGCCCAACCATAGACTGCGTCAGGGAGATCCTCTCTCTCCCAACCTCTTTAGTTTGGTGCACGACATCCTTAGAAGATATATAGAGGGGAATGTTCTTAGTGTAAGCCTCCTTCATTACCGTGGTAGAGCCAATTCCAATGGTATTTCACATATTTTTTTTCTGATGACATACTATTTTTCATGAATGGTAACATGCATACCATTAGATAATTTTACAGGTTAATGGAATCTTACTGCAAGTGGAGTGGCCAGACCATCAATAGAGATAAAATTAGCGTTTTTATCTCGAAATGGTGTTCGGACAATATGGGGAAAATATTACATATGCGCTGGTAATGCAGAAAAATTCTTTTTCTGTGGAATATTTATGATCTCCATTTGCGCCAAGAAGGGTTCAGATTCGCCACTTTGATGGGATAGTTAGGAAAATTAAAACCCATATTACAAACTATAATAATCGATTCTTGACTTTTGGGGGGCGCATCATGTTGGTTAATTTTGTCTTTTCCTCGATCCCCATCCACGTTCTTTCAGTGTTTAACACTCCAAAGGCAGTGCTGAACAATATTGAAAAGGTGCTGACAAGATTCATATGGAACTCACACAATGAAGGCAGACTTCACTGGACTTCATGGGACATGATGGCTCGAGTGATTTCTGATGGTGGTATTAATTTCTGAAGTGTCAGAGGGGAAATCTTGGGCATGCAATATAAACATGCATGGTATTTTCTGGAAAATACCTCATTGTGGGAAATATTTATCAGTAATCACTAAGGCATGCAGATGGAAAGTGGTAGAGGGACTTCATCGTGACTCTGGCTCATGATTTATAAACATTTACCAGTGCTCCGCATGAATTCCATGTGGCTTGTGGGTTGTGGGAAAAATAATTTCTGGAAGGAGGACTGGGATGGCTCACCGCTGGGGTTTCCAATCTCTCTGGTCCCGATGATCTCATTTTCTCAGGAAAGAAATTTCAGGCCATTTGTTCAGGTCATCCTCACACTCTACCAGCTGAAGGTGTTTGACGGAATCACCAAGAATGAGGAAACATACAAGCTCATCTTTTACAGGTTTGGCTTCGAGTGATTTATCTGCTAAGGGGTACCACTCAGTGTCTTCGGCCCATGTCATTCTCGACTAATGGTGTGGAACAGTTTTCTACGGTGACCTTCTGGTGAAATATAACTTCCTTTTTTAGCATATTTGGAACAAATCTATTCAAACAGACTAACAGGTGAGGAAACGGTGTATCTTTTTGGAATCTAAATGTCTTTGTTGTATAGCTTCCAAGGGGGAATTTGTCGATCATCTGTTCTTTTCCAGTGACTGGGCTGCTATAGTTTGGAGTTACCTGGGCAAGGATTTCAGGTGGGGAAGTTGGGCAGCCACACTTTCCACATTTCTATAACTTTGGTTCTTGGGTTCTGAAGATAACGTGTCAGAGAAGAAGGCACGGGCAGTGTTTCTTGTTGCTGGCTGTTGGAGCATCTGGAATACCCAAAACCAAAGCCGTCACGGGGGAATGTCTTGCACGCGCATGGCCATGATGGTTAGAACTAGGTGCATTGCGGTCAAATTGGTCTCTCTAATCAAAGGATGGGCAGCTATTCTTACCCAGAGACTTTTTATGGCAGTAAATTCTGATGCTCTCACCTTATAGGATGCTAACAGGTGAGGCGGATGGGTGAAGTGGAATCCTCCGAGCAGTGGGTTGAAGCTCAATTTTGATGTGTCATGTGTGTCTGGATTTATGAGGGGCTTGTGGGGGGGGGGGGTTTGTGATCCCCAGGGGGTATTGATTCTAGCCTTCAGTGATGGATTTGGATCAGGATATTCCCTGATGGCAGAAGCTTCCACGATGCTGAAATGTATTGAGCTTTGTCACTCGCACAACATTAAGTTAGAATCAGTCGAGTCTGACTTGGCTATACTCTGTGGTTCGCTACAGGGGAAGCTCAAAATCCCTTGTAACATTGTCTACATCATTGGAAATTTCAAACATCTATTGGATCCACATGTGATTATTTGTCAGACATGGCACGAGGGGAATATGTTGGTTGACTTCCTCACTTCAGGAATTACTAATGGTGATAGTGATTTTTTGTTTTCTAGTCTTATGTCTCTTCCCCATTCATGTGGTAACTTTGATAGGGAAAATGCATTGGGTCTCCTATACTTTAGACCTCCTTAGTTATGTTCTATGTAAGGATTTTTCTGTCGTGAAATAATAATAAAAAGTTAATGTTGGATGGAAAGGTAATCGCTGAATCATATTTGTGTCATAAAAAACAATATTTATCTAATTTATAAATATCATAAATAAAATACTATGCTATAGAGACTTTTTAAAATTTCAAAAAAATTGATATAAAAATATAGATCATTTATATACCCCTATATTATAATCGATTTAGAAAAAGCTATATTTCTAGGTTTAATTATATTTAAATTAAATTAATTCTTATAAAATGTCATTTTCACATCCATTTGAATCCATGGGGAACCAAAATCAACCCATGTGTTCCTGTAGTTAGAAATATCTTATCTAATAGTTTTAGGACATTTATTAGGGTAGTTTAATATTGTTATAATATAATGTTTTACAATGTTTACCTCATTTACCCTTTAACCACGATAAATAAAATAATTACTAGAGATACAATTAATATATTTCAAACACAAAAGATACCCATTTACAATAATTTGTACCATATGATTCCAAATATAGAATCAATATTTGAAAATTTAAAACACAAAAGTTTCAGTAACTAATCTAAAATTAATTCTCGATGTCATAACCAAAAAGTTGGGTTTTTTTGAAATAATAACATTCAAAATATTGAAATGTGTTTATGTCCAATTTAATAATAAAATTACCAAAAATGACTAAAATTGGATTAACTGATGAAAAGTTTTTCTAATTACAAATATAAACTAATTAAAAAAATTATCTAACTAAATATATTTTAATAATAAATAGTTTTTTAGTGAAACTCATTATTGTGTACAACTCAATATATCAAGGAAGGTCATTCGTTCTTGTAATTCAAGCCAATAATATAGTTTCGTATACTACAAGTAAATATGTCGTATCAAATAGAGCATGCTAACATTGGTGTAGTGTACAACACAAGACATCAAATAAATTTAAAAATTATATCTCATAAAATATTTGGGTGTCACACAACATCATCATTTTCATTAGACATATCATATATTCTCGTATGAAAATTTTATGGGTTCATCATAATATCCCTCTGATGATAATGAATAAAACAAATTATATCATAAAAAAAATTTCAAATTAAATCCTTTATTTTGTAACATCATCATTTTGAGATTCCATTTTCTCCCCATTATGATACCACATATAGTTTTTTATTTAAAAACCATTTTTTTTATATATTATAGATATATTCTTCACATCACAATAATGGTCTTCCAACATAATTATCACCTGGGATGTGTATGTGACCACTATCTCAAGCATTTTCAAATGAAAAATTTAAAATTTTCTCCAACATGTTATGAAATTTTCATGAGATTAGATCAGATTCATAATTCCAAATTCTATTTATTTGGTAAAATAAATATTTAACTCCTTTTTAAAATTTTTTAACAAGATTTAAGTATAATAAATAATATATATATTTAAATGACAATATTTTACAATATATGAATCCATAATCGAAAAACTACTACACATGAGAATCATAATATAAAATACAAAAAACTATTATATATATAGAAATACTAAAAAAATAAATTCATGATATTGAATGAATTTATCAATATAATACATCGATATTGGTTGGGTTTATTTTATTCATTCGGTTGGTGCATACCTATTATGGTTTTAATAATTAATTTTCAACTATGATCAATTTTAATTATTACTATAGATTTTTTTTAGTTAGGTTTAATTTAGATAACATATTTTTTTATTTTAGATTGATGTGGTTTATTATTTATCGGGTACAGTCAATAATAAATATGCTATATGGAGTCATTTCAATTAAATTTAGATGTTTTGGTCGTGTTTGTTCATTTATGATATAGATGGGATTTGATAGATCAGTTGGGATAAAATGTGTAGGTGGTTTATTTGTTAAGATCATTTTCTTCCATGACAAGTTAGGTCTGTTTGGTACAATTTATTTTTCATAGGGTATGATCAATTCATTAAAAGTTACAGTTTTTATTATATTTAGTGCATCCTCCTAACAAGGAATAAAATGGGTGATTATGTGAAGCATAGTGGATGTCATGGAAAAAAATTTTATAAAGGACATGTTAGTGTATGATGTACTAATATCCTTGCTATGAAACATACCATAGCACAAATAGAATATATCTATATTCAAATAATAATATATCATATATATATAATTAAATACATTTTCAATCATTTCTAAATAACTCCACAACATTATCCAACAACTACTATAACCAAAAAATAAAAATCACTAGACAAAACAACCACACACAGCCCATAATTCCTCATTTTCACTTACCGATTCATCCAATTTCTATATTTTCCAATTTAGAAACCAAGATCTATTAAAAATACATTTTATTATCTATTTATTAATGAAACACCTTTATTAATCACCCACATTTAATCTAATTTACCGATATTCAATTTTTTTATAAATTACCACATGGAGTATTACATCAAACACATATTTAATTTTATATGATTCCATTCCAATATTAGTATTACTAATCATATTCCATTTCCACTATGAATCAAAAAAAATCAACACTACATAAAAACAAATATTGTTTGTAATAACCGCCACCAAATCCCACCAATAATCAATCGCCATTGTATAACCATCCCGCTACATAAATGACTTTACATTCACCACTAACCATCCCTCGACACATCTTATGTCAACCCATACACACCCTTGATTCTTCAACACAATCTACCTCATAAATATTAATCAACATCACCATAAATTTAAAAGAATATCATAAAATTACAATGTAAAAATAAAACCAGAACTATAATGCATAGAAATATATTTCAACCACCATATTTACTAAATTTTCATTTTAAAAGTGGATTTAAAAAAATTTCCTCATATCATTCATCACCATTTAAGAAAAATTTTGATATTTAAAAAAAATGTATGTTTATGGGTATTACCATTTATGAATTTTGAGTTCAAACAAACAATCACATAAGGGGATCAAAATATGCAGTGGATAAGAAACACAATATAAAATTGTTCAATTATAATTTGAGGAGATTACAGTGGAATCCAAATTAAAAAAATCCAAAATAAATCAATGTAAAATATATAACAAAGCTACAACATATGATTTGAGGTGGATGAAAAAATTGACATGAATCTAGGATCGATCTCCGGTTGAGAATAAGCGTTAATAGGCTCGGTAGAAGAGGACCACTTTCATATTGGAAAAAAAAATTCCCTGACAGATTTTGGAGGAAAGAGGCTGCTTTCTGTGAATTTGGGGGGTAATATATAATTTCATGACCCCAGTAACCCAGAGTTGGTGCATTATTACATAACATTGACATGATCATAAGGAAATCATGTCTCGAATTACCAATCAGTTTAGTATTATTGGAAACAAGATTCATACATAAGATGAACATTACAACATGAAAAGTAATAAAACACAAATATATTTCATTAGAAACATCAATTCCTCATAGATTATGCCTACTATTCACTCATAACTAACATCTTCATATCCTGGGAAAATGAAACATAAGGAAGGGGTGAGCTCAAACGCTCAGTAAGGGTAAGTAATACTGCAGAAAATGACATAAATATTATACATGGTAATTAATTGAAACCACATGCCTTTACCAATAATAAACATGAATAATTTTATGGAAATAATTTGATTTGAGTAAATAATGCCATAATAAAACATAATCATGTGTATTATACTAGTCTAATGACCACACGGACCATTAATATTATTTCCATAATGAGAGAATGTATAATGCTGGACATTCTGAAACATTTTGTCAGGGCCTCGGCCAAGACCTCTAAAAATAATTAAGGCCTCAGCCAAAACCATAAATGAAAATGGGAAATGGCCTTGGCCAATTCCACGTCTATTTGTCTCATGATAACAACCGATGCATCGAGGAGCTATATGGGGCTCTACCCGTCACTTACTAAGTCCAATACATTCCTCATATGAAAAGGTTTAAACATATCATACAAATTCTTATTAAAACTAACATACGAAATTTCGATACTTTAATCATAATCATGAATGGTATAAAAATAACACATCCACAATCAAATATATCACAAAACATTCAATACAATATGGATGTTTTGTATCCTAATAAATCAACTCCAAATAAACTTATAATCCATCAAAGGATGTTTACATAGATGAAATCTAAACTCTTTTTAGAGAAATATATCCTTCTATTTTGAAATCATTTTAGAGTCACATTATTATTAAATAAAAAATTTATATTGATAATATTATTATAAGCTTGCAAGAGAAGATTTTACGAGATTATAATGGTATAAAATAGTCGTACCCACCGTATAAGTTAAAAAAGACATTCTTACCATTATTCTATCGAAAAGGTTAAAAAGGACCTTGTTTGGAAAACGACAAGATGATTCCAATATAAACTTCGTAAAAAAATTAAAAAATGGTATAAAGGAATTTATCCCATAGTCTTTAAAATATTAATAATTAATTGAAATTCATTTTTAAGAAACATGGATGTGGATGATTAAGAGGTCCCAACAGATTATTACGCATAAACAACCTCGGATAATGAAGAGATTGTGAAATAAACACTTACCTTGTAAATTTACTTGGTTGATGGTAGGTTAACCTCCTGTATAATGGTTAAATAATTGTTAATAAACTATAAAAGAATCATATACATTAATATGATATCATATATGATCTTATAACATTGATATGTTAATAATATATTAGTATTATCATCATTTCAGGTGTAAACGGGTTCGTCTTTCTTTATATTCTTTATTATGTGAGCCAAATGTTTTATGGATGGGATGTATATTATTCATATCCAGAATGATCCCAAGTCCATAAACATTATTTTTATCATCAAATGACAATTATACTTGAATGGATACGATGGGAAATCAATCTCATCGCGTTCGTGGAGACTGTAGTCCGTACGCACGCAAGAGCAACAATATCATTATTTTGATGTTAAAATAATATATAATTGGATGGTATATAATATATACATAATTATTATCATTATATTATTATTATTTACATGAATTACACATCATTATTATACCCATCCGAATAATAATGTTTTGAATAACAATTACACCACGACGTGGAGACGGTAAGCCATACGTATGCACGTATGGTGACATGTCATTCAAAAGATGGATTGAATACTGAATATGGTTGTAACATATTTATAATAACATAATAGTATATAGAAGTTACTAGAGATATTATTTTATAATGGCAATAACAAAGAAAGAAGAAGTTGAAGACGAAGTGAACTTGAAAGAGGGTGGTGAAAAATATTACCTCTTCTTCAGGTTCTTCCTTTGGATTTGATCAAAAGGGCTCTTTATCTTGTCATTCTGACTATAGTAAGGCCTCTAGGTATAAGTTAGGGAAGTTGAGAGAATAATTGGGCAGGGGTTGGCTGAACAAAAAGTCTATGAAGGTGTGAAGAATTGGTTAGAAATGGTGTCCTTTTATAAGGGGGAGGGGCTCTTTAGAAAAAACATAATGTAATAATTTATATTAAATTAATATTTGGTTTCTATTGGCTCAAAAGTGGATTATTCAAAGAATATGTTGGGGATGGGTCGAAATATTTCCAAAAAATACATTTTAGATAGGTTTGTGTCATTATATTAACCTTATCTTTTAGTTTTAACTCATAGTTAATTAGACTGGCCTTAACCATGTCACTTTGTATTTTTAAATTATATAGTTAATGAACCTGCTATATACATCCAATCGACCCCCAAAGTGGTCCATTAATGATAAACCTATTATGATATAAGTCCTTTGTCTGATCCTTATATTTTTAGGAATAGAATATCAATTAATAATATAATATTTGTTTTAAAAACTTTTTTATGTCAATTTTGACATATTTAATAATTGATTTTTGTTAAAGTCTTAACAACATTATTAATTTGAACCAAAATCATTTAAGCTATTTTAACATGTAATATTAATCAATAAGATTCGTGTATTTCATAAAAACATTAAAATTATATTTATTTTAATAATTATAATACCAATTATTTGATTCCTTCATTAATAAGGAAAATACTGCATCATTATTGTGCCATTCATAAATTTAATTATTAAATGTATAAAAATTATAAGTAAAACACAATTATATAGAACATAGATATAGATTAATAAATAATATTTATATTCTAAAATATAATATAAATAACCTTATGTAAAAATTGTTTTTCTAAAAGATATATGATTATGTCATTTTTTTATTTAATTTAACTGAATTAATATAAATTGTCATTATAGCATACAAGTGGATCCATGGAGTCCCAAAATCAACCTAAAGATTCCCATGGTCGGACATGTATTAACCAATAGGGTTAGGAAATGTTTTAGGTTAAATTAATATTATTATAATATTATTTTTTACACTTATTTACCGGATTTACCCTTTATCCATGGTAAATAAAATATTTACCAAAGTAATTATTCAGAAAGTATAAAAATAAAAGTTTCCTATTTAAAAAAATTGGAACTCCTAATTAAAAATTGGGAATCCATATTTCTAAATTCAAAACATGGAGGTGGCGGAAATTAATTTAAAATTAATTCACGTTGTTAAATCAAAAAGCGTGTTTTTAGGAGATAATAACTATCAAATGATTGAGAGTTGTTTATATCCGGTTTAAATGTGAAATTATGTCCAATGACTGAAATTGTATTAAATGGTAAAAATATATTATAAATGTAATTTAAAACCACTCAAATTCATAATTTATCAATATTAATTATTTTGATTTAAAAAGTTGTTTTTAATTAAAATTTATAATTTTCACTATTCATCAAAAAATAAATGTTATCCTAAAGATTCCAAAATTTACCCTAGGCTAATTTCGATATTCCGAATCCAAAAATGAAGCCCATTTTGAGAGTTAAAATTTATAAAATTTCAAAAATTAGGTATTATTATTCATAATGGCTACTTTTATTGGTCGCAATGTGTTAGAATTTCGAAGATGCGTACAACACACGCTACTCTATTATTCAAAGAGAATCGTACCGTAGAACCGTGGTGTGTTACATTCTCCCCTCCTTCAAATAATTCCTCACTTGAAATTTCTAGAATATTACCGCCCGAAAAGTCTCTGGTGGTTCTTCATCATAAGTTCCTCGGGTTCCCACATTGCCTCTTCCATATTATGGTTTCTCCATAAAACTCTTACCAGACGAGTCATCCATTTTCTCATCACCTGTTCCCTTATATCAAGAATCCTGATGGGATATTCGCAATAAAACAGATCGGGTTCTTGTTCTAATTCCTCCTACATGAGTACATGCGCTGAGTCAGGCATGTATTTCCTCAATAGTGATACGTGGAACACATTGTGAACATTGGAGAGAGTTGACAACAATGACAAAAGGTAAGCTACAACCCCAAATCATTCAAGATTTTTGAAAGGTCCGATGTACCTGGGACTCAATTAACCCTTCTAACAAAAACGTATAACTCCCTTCCATAGAGATACCTTCAAGAAAACATAATCTCCTACATGAAATTCCAAATCATTCCTTTGGTTATCAGTATAGCTCTTCTGCCTACTTTGAGCTGCATTGATGTGGTTTTGGATTCCCATTACCTTTTCCATTATTCCCTCCACCAGTTTTGGGCCTACATGATTTCTTTCACCAACTTCATCCCAATAGGTTGGTGTGCGGCATCTCTTTCTATATAACGCTTCACATGATGCCATATGAATACTCTAATGGAAGCTATTATTATTGGAAAATTCTACCAGAGGTAAATATTGATCCCACATACCCTAAAAGTCTAGTGAGCATGATCTTAGCATGTCTCCTAAGGATTGAATAGTCCGTTCTGATTGTCCATCTATTTGAGGGTGGTAGGCAGTTCTCAAATGAATTTCAGTATCTAAGGCCTTCTTAAAGACTCTTCCAGAATCATGAAGTAAAACGGGGATCACGATCAGAAACAATCGATAGGGGTACTCCATGATGTCTCACAACTTCATTAATATATTGTATTTCTAGACGTTCTAGGGGTAGAACATCTCTTATAAAATGAAAATTTGCTGACATGGTAAGACGATCAACAAGAACCCGTATTTCAGCATTCCTTCTAGGAGTCTTTGGTAGTTCCATGACAAAGTACATCATGATATTATCCCATTTCCACTCAGGTATGGGAAGAGGTTGTGTGACTTCTCAAGGATATTGCCTTCCATCATTCACTTGATGACAAACCATACATCTTGACACCAAATCAGAAATCTCCCTCTTCATGTTGTCCCACCAAAAGTGTTCCTTTAAATATCTAAAAATTTTTGTGCTCCCAGGGTGTATAGAGAATTTGGAGATATGAGAATCATCTAACAATTCCATTTTCAGATCAAGAATATCAGGAACACAAAGTCTCTTCCCAAATTTTAAAATTCCATCTTCATACACAATTTCACTCAATCTCCCATCATTAACAACATTAATCATTTTTTGGAACTCATCATCACCGGTCTGAGAACTCTTTATCCTTTCTAGTAAAGATGGTTCAGCGACCATTTGAAAAAGTATTGATGTTTCACCTTCCATGGTTATTCCCATGTCCATATTCACTAGATCCATGAAAATTGGATCCCTTTCAATTCTAATAATGTTAAAAAGTCCATTATATTTTCTACTAAAAAAATATGCCCCCTTATTTGCCTTCCCTAGGTGGTAGTGTATCGTGTAATCATAATCCTTGAGTAATTCAGGCCATCTTCTTTGCCTCATGTTGAGTTCTTTTTGTGAGAAAATATACTTTAAACTCTTGTGATCAGTATAAATCTCACATTTTTCACCATAGAGGTAGTTTATCCACATCTTCAAATCAAGGATCACAGTAGCTAACTCGAGATCATGAGTAGGATTGTTTTTCTCATGAATTTTTAACCATCTTGATGCATAGGCAATAACCCTATCATTCTGCATAAGGACACAACTAAGTCCTTTCTTCGATCAATCACTAAAAATAACGAACCCAACATTCTCTGATGGTAGACTCAATATAAGAGCATTGACTAATCTTCTCTTCAGTTTTTTGAAACATTATTCACACTCTTTTGTCCAAAAAAAATTAACCCCTTTACGTGTGAGCTTTTTTAATGGGTTATCCAACAGGGAAAAATTCTGGAAGAAACATCGATAATAACCTCCTAAACAAATAAAACAGCGTACCTCAGTTATACTCATTGGTGCAGGCCATTCCTGGATGGCCTTGGTTTTAGAAGGATCAACAGAGATTCCATATATAGAGCCAATATGGCCAAGAAAATATATATCTTGAAGCTAGAATTCACACATGCTAAACTTCCCATATAATTCAGGTCTTCTAAAAGTCATCAGGATAATACGCAAGTGATTTTTAGGATCCTCGTAGCTTTTGGAGTATACCAAGATATAATCAATAAATACAACCAAAAATTCATTGAGATATTCCTTGAAAACTCTATTCATTAGATCCATGAATACATAGTGTGAATCAGTCAATACAAAAGGCATTACTGTAAACTCATAATGCCCGTACCTTGTTCGAAATGCTGTCTTCGAAATGTCTTCCTTATTTACACACAACTGATGATATCTAGATCAAAGGACAATCGTTGAAAAGTATTGAGCTCCATGCAGTTGGTCAAATAAATCATCAATGCGAGGTAGGGGATACTTGTTATTTACTGTTGTAGCATTGATCTCCTTGTAGTCGATACATAACCTCATAGATCCATCTTTCTTCTAAAAAAAAGTACAGCGGCTCCCCATGGAGAAATAATAGGGAGAATAAATCCCTTATTACTCAATTCCACTAGTTTTTTCTTTAGTTCAACTAATTCCACAGTGGCCATTAAATAAGGGGTCTTCGATATAGGCCTTGAACGAGGAATTGAATCAATGGAAAACTTAGTTTCTCGTTCTGGAGGATGTCCATGTAAATCTTCTGGAAAAACATCAACATATTCTCTCACAATAGGTATATCCTGAATTTGAACAATCTTTTACTCACCCACAGTTATTTCATTCTATTCCACCTCGATAATTTAATTTAGTTGAGTTACTAGGGGTGGATCTAGGTACGAATTAGGGGGTGATGATTACACTCTAATGATAAGTTGTTCCTTATCATCAGCATCAAAAATACTAACCTCCTTCTTCATACAATAAATGTTTTCATCATGGTCCAAAATCCAATCCATAACAAGGATTATATCAAATTCAATCATAGGTATGATGATGAGATCTGCAGATAATGAACATTTATGTCCTCTAATGGGGACATATTCATAAAACATTGTAGTAATGATTCTTCCCTTCGGAGTTTTAACTGAAAAATCCCTTATTATATCAAATTGGGAATATATAATCTTGTTAGAAAACTGGGAAGATATGAAACAATGCGATGATCCAAAGTCAAATAATGCATTTTCTAAACTTGAGGAAACCATTAAATTACCTACCACTACATCTTTCGAAGCTTCTACCTCAGCAGTAGTAATAGAATAAGCTTGGCCTTGATCCATTGGTCTTTTCTAAGGTAAGTTCCCCTGACTCTTAGGACATTCATTGGCATGATGTCCCATCTCCCGGAAACTATAGCATTGAATATTGGTAGCGTCTTTCTTTCCATTACAATCACCAGCTAGATGGCCTTTCAGTCCACACTTGTAGCATACTCCTTTTCCCTTTAGATAGGAACCAGGGTTCTTCCTTCAGCAATTATCACAAGGTGGAAATTCAATTCTACCCTTCTTCCATGTTTCCTTGTTTCCTTTCCCAGAGTGTTCAGAAGATATCTTATACTCTTGCTTTGATTTAAAGTCGTAAGACATAGAGAATTCTTTTTCTATCTTAATAGCACATGAGACAATACCTTCTTATGATGAGAAGGATTGTGAGACCAATTCTTGATGGTGAAACGGATTTAACCCATCAAATAAATGATCAATCTTACTTCTTGGGTTACATATATAATCTACAACATACCTTGCTATCCTTGTAATGTTAGCCTCATACTTTGCCACATTCTCATTCTCCTTTTGTCTCAGACTCTGAAATAATCTTTCTATATCTGATCGATGGTCACGAGGAATGTATTTTTCTAAAAACAGATCTTTGAACTCCCTCTATTCCTTATTTGATACTATATCATCTTCCTTCATGTTTTG
This sequence comes from Viscum album, assembly GCA_963277665.1. Taxonomy (NCBI): domain Eukaryota; kingdom Viridiplantae; phylum Streptophyta; class Magnoliopsida; order Santalales; family Viscaceae; genus Viscum; species Viscum album. The sequence continues at coordinate 1,249,559,944 of OY728157.1, read as the reverse complement.
AATTAATGACCACCATTGATCAGCATATCCAGTGAGGTAGTAAACTGTCGTGACAAATTTTTTCTTTTTAGCTACTCCCCAAAGCTTGGAATATTTTCTATAAAGATATTATCCATTCCTCAGTCACTAGTGGATTTCTACGTCCACTGAATGCTGGTGGTTGTTGCCTCATGAAGCGATCCGACATTGATCCTCCATGCTCAGGATCAGGGTGCTCCATACGGGTAAGGTTATTATTCATAACCTGAGTGAGTTGTCCTGGTATGGTGATTAGCTGATCAGCACCAGTTTCATCACCAGCACTAGTATAATTATCTTTAGCAGGAAGGAAATCCTTACATGTAGTGTGTGTATTGATATAGTTTACATTTCTTCCACTAGGCACCATTTCTAAACAATGGCATAAACTATATCAGTTTATGAATCAAAATACATAATTCCATACTTGTAAAACACTTAACATAAATTGAACTATTTATAGATATAATCCATATTCTTAAAAATGTTTTCTTTGAATAAGTATATACTCCTTAACCCTTAATAATGTTTTGTAAATAAAATGAGAATTATCCTAAGCATAACCCCCAGGAGTGTCGTAACCCAGAGTTCGGAAAGGCCCATTGTCATGCATCAGTTCTTGTTCGTGTCTAGCTCAAAGCGGTGTTTTCGGGTTTTACCCCAAGGTACATATGTGCCAGAGCTGCCTCTACCTGCTCGTATCCATACAGGGATGTATTTCTCGGAAAACTCACAAAATCACTATAATACCAAAATTTTAGGAAGTTATTCTATAGTAATCCCCAAAGTCCATCTTAGGTCTATGTGCTCTAATCAGAGTTTATATAAATCTAGTTTCCAAGGTTTGTACTAAACTTCCTATGATACCAACTGTAACTCCCCGACCCCAGTTACCCAGAGTCGGTGCATTATTACATAACACTGGCATGATCATAAGGAAATCGTCTCGAAAGACCAACGCGTTTAGTATTATTGGAAACAAGATTCATACATAAGTTGAACTTTACAACATGGAAAGAAATACAACACAAATATACTTCATTAGAAACATCCAAGCCTCCTATATTATTCTTGTTGGTCACTCATAACTAACTTCTTCATATCATAGGAAAATGAAACATAAAAAAAGGGTGAGCTCAAATGCTCAGTAATGGAAAGTAATACAATGTAAAATGGCATAAATATTAAACATGGTAAATAATTGAAACCACCTGCCTTTACCAATAATAATCATGAATAATTTTATGGAAAGAATATGTGCTGAGTAAATAATGCAATAATAAAACATAATCATGCGTATTCTACTAGTTGAATTACCACATGAACCATCAATATTATTTTCATAATGAGATAATGTATAATGTCAGACATTCTGAAACATTTTTTCAAGGCCTCATCCAAGACGTCTAAAAATGATTAAGGCCTTGTCCAAAACCATTAATCAAATAGGGAAAGGGCCTTGGCCAATTCCCCATCTATATGTCTCACGAGACCTACTAATGCATCGAGGAGCTATAGTGGGCTCCACCCGTCACTTAATAAGTCCAATACATTCCTCATATGAAATGGTTCAAACATAACATTAACATTCGCTTTAAAACTAGCATACGAAATGATAATACATTAACCATAATCATGAATGGTGTAAAAATTGCACATCCACAGTCAAATATATTAAAAAACCTTAAACACAATATGGAAGTTTTGTATAATAATAAATCAACTCCAAATAAACATAAAATCCATCAAAGGAGGTTTACATAGATGAAATCTAATCTGTTTTTAGAGAAATATATCCTTCTATTTTGAAATCGTTTAAGTGTCACATAATTATAAAATAAAACATTTACTATGAAAAAAAACGTATAATCTTGTAAGGGAAGCTTTGATGAGTTTATAATCGTATAAAATAGCCGCACCCGCCGTATAATAAAAAATGACATTCTTACCTTAATTCTGTCGAAAAGGTTAAAAAATACCTTATTCGGAAAACGACAGAAAGATTACTTAATAAAGATAATATAAAAAGTAAACAAGGGTATAAATGACGTTATCCCATAGTATTTAAAATATTAACAATGATTTGATATACATTTTTAAGAAACATGGATGTGGATGTCAAAGAGGTCCTAGTAGATAATTAGGTATAAACAACCTCGGATAATGAAGAGATTGTGAAATAAACCCTTAACTTGTACTTTTCCTTGGTTGATGGTAGGTTAAACTCATATATAATGGTTAAATAATTGTTACTATGTTATACAAGAATCATATACATTAATATGATATCATATATGATCTTTTTACATTGATTTGTTAATAATATCATAGTATTATCATCATTTTGGGTGTTAACATATTCGTCTTTCTTTGTATTCTTTGTTATGTGAGCCATATTTGTAATGGATGGGATGTATATTATTCATATCCAGAATGATATCAAGTCCTTAAACATTATTTTGATCATCAAATGATAATTAGAATTGAATGGATACGATGGGGAATGAATCTTATTGCGTTCGTGGAGACGGTAGTCCGTACGTATACATGCGCGACAATATCATTATTTTGATATTATAATAATATATAATTGGATGGTATATAATATAAACATAATCATTATCATGTTATATTTATTATTTACATGAATTTCATATCATTATTATACTCATCCAAATAATAATGTTTTGAATAACAATTACACCACGATGTGGAGACGGTAAGCCATACGTACGCACATATGGTGACATGTCATTCAAAGGATGGATAGAATATGGAATAAGGTTTTACAATATTTATAATAACATCATAGTATATAGAAGGTACTAGAGTTATTTTTTTTATTGGGAATAACATAGAAGGAAGAAGTTTAAGAATAAAGGAACTTGAAACAGGGTGGTGAATAACATTACCTCTTCTTCAGGTTCTTCCTTTTGAATTGGTCAATATGGCCCTTTAGGCTGCCTTTCTGACTAAAGTAAGGCATATAGGTAGAATTTATGGAAGTTTAGAGAATATTTGGGTAGGTTTTGGCCGATCCAGAAGGCTTTGAAGGTGTTAATAATTGGTTATAAGTGGTGTCCTTTTATAAGAGGGAGGAGGGGCTCTTTAGGAAAAACTGAAAGTATAAATTTATAATAAATTCATATTCGGTTTATAATGGCTCAAAAGTAGATTATTCAAAGTATATGGTAAGTATGGGTCTAAATACTTTCAAAACATATATTTTAGACAAGTTTGGATTATTATATTAACCTTATCTTTTAGTTTAATCTCTTAGTTAATTAGATTGACATTAACCATGTCACTTTGTATTTTTATATTATATAGTTAATAAACTAACAATATACATTCAATAGTCCACCAAGTGGTCCAATAATGATACCAATATCATTATATAAGTCCTTTGGCCGAACCGTAGATTTTTTGGAATAGAATATCAATTAATAATATAATATTTATTTAAAAAACTCTTATGTCAATTTTGACACTATTTAATAATTGATTTTTGTTAAAGTATTATCATCTTTATTAATTTGAACCAAAATTTTTTAACCAATAATAAAATGTCATATTAATCAATAAAATTAGTGGATGGCATCAAGAATATAAAATTGTTTTTATTTTAATATTTATAATACCAATTTTTTGATTCTTTCATTAATAAGGAAAATAATGCATCATTATTGTGTCATAAATAAATTTAATTATTAAATGTCTAAAAATTATAAATAAAATACCATTAGTTAGGAAATATTTTTAGATTTATAATGAATATTTATAGTAGAAAATATAATATATATAACCCTATGTAAAAATTGTTTTTCTAAAAGATATATGATTATGTTATTTTTTTATTTTCTTTAACTATATTAATATAAACTGTCATTATCACTTACATGTAGATCCATGGAGTCCCAAAATTGACCCAAATATGTCCATGGTCGGACATGTATCAACCAATAGGGTTAGGACACGATTTAGGGTAAATTTATAATATTATAATATTATTTTTTACCCTTATTTACCAGATTTACCCTTTAACCATGGTAAATAAAATATTTACCGAAATAATTATTCAAAAAGTCTAAAAATAAAAGTTACCTATTTAAACAATTTGGACCTTTTAATTACAAATATATAATCCATATTTAAACATTCAAAACATAGAAGTGGAAGAAATTAATTTAAAATTAATTCCCATTGTTAAAACAAAAAGCGTGTTTTGAAGAGATAATAACAATCAACAGATTGACACTTGTTTATGTCCGGTTTAAATGTGAAATTGTGTCCAATGACAAAAATTGTATTAAATGGTAAACATATATTCTAAATATACTTTAAAACCAATCAAATTGATAATTTATCAATAATAATTATTTTTATTAAAAAAGTTGTTTTTAATTAAAATTTAGTTATTTTCACTATTAATCAAAATATAAATTTTATGCGAAAACATCCAAAATTTTACCCTAGGATAATTTCAATATTCTGAATCCAAAAATGAAGTCCATTTTGATAGATAAAATTTATAGAATTTCAAAAATTGGGTATTATTATTCATATCGGCTACTTTGATTGGTCGTAGTGTGTTAGAATATCGAAGGTGCGTACAACACACACTACTATATTATTCAAAGAGAATCGTACCGTGGAAGCTTGGGGTGCTACATAATCGATCCAAATTTTTTTTAAAGCTAGTGTGATACCCATATCGATTAGAATATATCCCATTACTTTAATCAAACCCCTGGGGCAGGGGGTCCTACCCCAATGGATTTTGGAAACTGTTAGTAAAACTAAATTATCAATCCCCTATAAGCATAGTTTTATGAAACCATAGGAGTAGGGGTTTTGTTACAGTTGGTATTTCCAGTAGTGCTATAATTTGGGATATTTGTGATGTCGACTAGATGCTTCCAAAATATAGGAACATATTAATTGAGGTATAACTACTGGTTTTAGGAGAAAGAGATCGATCAAGATAGTTCATTCGTGAGAAACCACCCATTTTTAATGGAAGTTATCAATATCAAGAGGTAGAGGAATTTCTTGAAAAGATTGATTAGATATTTGGATTACATGAAAAATCTAACAGTATCAAGGTAAAGTTCATATCATTCATACATGAGGGTCCAAAAATGTTTTGGTTGGATTTTATGGTGCAATATTATAGACATTTGGGTTTCACTAGAAGGAACTGAACAATAACTAATTCTAGTAATTTTTTTCTAGTGATTTGTTTTATTGTGATGTATCTAGTGTTCCTCCATTTTCAGTAGGTTTATTTTTTTGGTGTTAGATTACTCTAATCAGTTTTATGACCTTGTTTTGTTTTCAGTAGAGGTTTTAAATAGTGACCAAATGAATACTCAGAAGTAACTATAGGTTTTTCAAATGGATATAATATAACACATATTTATGTTGATGATTGTGACATATTAAGCGATTATAGAGAAGTCAATGATGGATAAAATTAATATAGAAGATAAGGTTATATTTTATGTCCCTTCTCTTCCACCCAGTGGCAGCTTTAGTGGTGTTCTCTGAAATAAGAGTACGTGGAATGATTATTGTTTGAGAAATGGAGGTGGTTCTTTGTATAAAATACATTAGAACCTTTATTTGTATCTAGTGGTGTGCCTCTTACATTATTTCTGTTTGGACTGGAAAATACTCCCAAATTTCATGTTCTTATTCTATATTGATGTGTAGTAGTTATAAGTGTTATGGCCATCTACAACATTTCTATTGGGCTAGGCCTACACAGCAATATGGTCAGGAATCACTGTCTATGAATGCTATTGTGGGGGCAGTAATATTATTAAAATATTACAATGTTCTACCAATTAGCCTCAGGATTGAATCATCTTTATGTAATAAATGAATTTTTAACAATTTCATATTTTGGTCCAATGATAGTGAGAGGTACCATCTTTATTTCATCCTTAGTAGTGATCACATTATTTGATATGGGTTAATCATACTAATTTATAAATAGAAAATTTGATGATATGATTATCCTACCTACATAAAACATGTCATTTTAATAAATTTATAGAAATCTATTAGGAATAGGAATGATCCTAGGTGTCATTGTTATTTTTCAGCAATATCAATGGATGATGTGTAGCTAGTTTGGGATTTATTTATTCTTGATCTATATATTTTTTATTTCTTCATTTGGATGGATTGTGTTCTTCATCATCGTTATGTGGTTTTTTGTTACCATCAACATGTCGTGTTTCTTTTTGATGATGGGAGATCATGAATTTTTTTTATATAGAGTGGGATCCAAGGTTTTCTAATACATGACCATCCATCCCAAATCATAGAATTTAGTTTTCAACTATAGATGTTTTTCCCAATGTTATTTATTATTTTGTTGATCATCCCTCCATTATTCAGGATTTCCATGGCATTATCCATGATAATTTTAATGGCAATCCTTTAGATAGTGATGTAGTTTTTATTAATGGCCTAGTTCTAGGTATGCAACCAATTTCGATACATTCTAATAATATAACACCAACAGAGAAGAAACAAATCTTGATTCATCTAGATGACCTTGTTGAAAATCGTTTGATTTACCTAGAGATTATCCATGGGATGACCTGGTTCCCATACCCATAAATATAGATATTTCACTTTCATTGTGTGTGTAATATCAAAATAGGAGTCATGTAATGTATAATTACAACTATCAATTTACCGTTATTGATGTTTTTTATTAGTTCAATGGCGATAAGTTGTTTTATTATATTGATCCTTGGTCATGATATAATTACCATAGAGTTTTTTAGTGTGATACCCTGAAGATGAATTTTCAGAGAAGGTATGACCATTATGAATATCTGTTGATGCAGTTGGTCTGAATGATGCTCCTATTATTTTTCTCTAAATAATCAATCATATATTTCATTAGTATCTAAAAAACATTGTGTGAGGGTTTTTTGGATGATATATTGTTTTCTTCAATATCAAACAGAGAGCATGATAAATATTTGAGTTTGGTTCTTGGAATCATAAGAAGTCAGCATTTGTATGGAAATATTTATAAATGAAATATGTGGTTTTAAGAATTAAAATTCATAGGGCATGTGATTTCTGCGAAAATCTTGTTAGTTGATCTTGAGAAGGTAGCAGTTGTTCTATTTTTCGGGGAACAACAAAATGAATTTTTGTTTTAAAGATTACATGGCCTTTACTAGATGCTACAAAAGGTTATTCAAGTATTCATGATGTTTATATCTTCTTTGACTAATCTTACCATGAAAATGGTGAAATTTATATGGGACACAAGGTTTCAATATTATTTTAATGGTCTAAAAATACATCTAACATCAGATCATATTCTGATCTTACCTATGAAATTTAAGGGGTATGTGGGTTTCGTTAATAAATATAGTACACATTTAGGTTTTTCTTAATATAATGATGATAATGTGGTATAATTATTCTCTCATCATTATTGACCACATGTGAATAATCAACCAACGACTGATTTAGTGCTTGAAAAAGTTATTCATGTGAAAACGTGTTGGTGGAATTATCTTATTTAGGGAATGCTTCATAGTATTTTCTTACTACAATAGTTTGAGCTATATATTTTCTACGAAGAACTATAATATTAAAAAGTGTTTATGGGTTGAATACCTTTAGATGATTAAATTCTATGTCACATATATAATAGGTAAATCAAATGATTTGTATATTCTCCTAGATGGTGTCACGAACTGGATCTATTTTCCACTAATATCGACACAAAATCCAGACCATGACAAGGAACAAAGGTCATTACCTATCCCCACGGGCTGGAACATGTTCCTGGGTATTAATAAAATTGGTTTGGGAATGATTTAACTGAGTAAGAAAGCATAAAACATTAATAATAATCAATTATAAGAATATGAAATTTTGATTCCAAATAAGACTTAACAGAACCAGAAATGAATACATGCTTTCAAAAAAATTCAAATATGTCCAAAAAATAATAAAAACTACATCACGTTCACCACAATGACTCCACACAATAAGGTCTTGTGACCCCTGAGCCATCTCCCCAACACTACACAAAAAGGGGACAAACAACCCAAACCACCTTCACCCACGGTTTTTTCTTTACCCGAGTCAAACTTAATGATGTCTACACACACACAAGGATTTAAGTAGTAATTTAGCCTATTCCTTGTAGGATACCACCATAATATTCCAAATGGTATGAACTAAAAAGTGAAAAGCATGCAGTTTTACTGTGTAAAAAACGATGACAGATTCCAAATAGTGCAACATTCAGTTGAAAATAGTTTTTAAAATAAATTCAGAATGCTACCACAGTTAAATAATAAATGTAATATACAATAAATTTCTTCCAAAAACCCCTAATACATGTTTAAATTCCACAAATCCTTTGAGCATTAAACCCGAGAACACCCCTATGAAACAAGATAGTCTCGGGACCTATGTACCTCATAACTCGGTGAAATGTAACCATAGAATAATACTATTTGGTGCACGAGCCACTAGTAGAGACCATACCCATAACCTAGTGGTCCCCCATCATCATCCATAAAGTTTATTTAGAGTTTTTTATCCCTTTTCATAGTGAAACATGGACAATACCCATCGGGTTCAGTATCTGTAGTAGTACATACCTATCCACTATGGTATCGGTGCTTCCGATTTTGTGATCAGAAAATTTCAGAAAAAAAACAAACATCCTTTTACATGTGTAAACACCACTACTAGTCACTTAAAAATAGTAAAGTAGCTACGAACACATTAGAACACCTAAAACACACAACTAAGCATTTTGATTTTTAATAAACAGCTTCTCAAAATCATGTCTTGTTTTGTGCCCAAAACTCCTAAAAACCACAATTTGCACACCATGTGCTCACTTTATGTTAAAAAACAAAAATTGAATTCCATAAAATTCCGAAGAAAAAAACAAATCAATCTTAGGTCACCCCATATAATTTAATATATTATGTCATTATAAAACCTCTAATTTTAAAAAACTTGGCTCTTAAAAATTTATATGCTACAGAAACAATATAAAAATACATTTTTGCAATAAAAATCAACGGATATATAAAATTAAAAAAATTTATTCATCAATAATAAATTTCTCGAAAATAGACTAAGAAATTATAGGGTATCCCCCTGTGAAGCAATATAACACATATTTGTAAAAACAACAATTTCACATAAAAGTTACACAAAAAAATCATTTTTTAAGATACCACTAAGACAAATTTAAAACAAAAATTAAATGAAATAATCAAGAAAATAACATAAACACAATATTATATGTCACTAAATTTCACACACAATGGAATAACCTACATATATAATGAAACCTTCATTCTTTTCTGTGGAATCTCAAATGAAGCACTGTCGCACCACAAGGAGGGTAGGTGAACCATAAAGACAAAATATTGAACCCAAAAAACAAAATGATAAAAAATAAGTTCTAAACACTACACTCCAGTAATTTAGGAATACATGGAAAAGTGAAGAAACCATATGCAAGTTGAATGAAGCCCTGTGAAAAAATGAATGAAGAATGAAGGAGACCAACTTACTTGAGGGATCTTGAAGAAATATCCCCAAATACATAAGTATCAGAATAGAAAATAGAAAAAAATCAATTGAAGTTTTAATAGAGGATATATTGTTAATATAGAATAGAAATGTGGGTAAAATAGTTAATAATTAAGGAGTTATGAAGGAATACAAATATCATTTTAAATGTAGATGAAATATAAAATTGTCCGATGTTTTGAACTAAACCATGACAATAATGAGCTCCAAAGAGGGGGAAAATTGAATGGGGAGTGACTAGGATCATTAGGAATTTTTGATAGAAGGAATAATACAAAAATAATTAAAATGGAATAATATATTAAATAAACATTTTTTTAAAATTGGAAATTGGCTTCTTTTTTGGCACAACTCATTAAATAAAAACCCAAATACACCATTATTATTGATTTATAAAGGCTATAAATTAAAATTCTTATATTAATATTTCAGGGGAGGAAAAGTATGAAATTTAATAGATGAAAAATACTTAAAAATGAAGGATTAATAAAAAAAAATCTAATTTTTAAATCAGGAATTGGGCTCATGGTTTGGCCCAAATTTCGAAAATGCACCATTTCCCCCAAAATTCATGAGAAACACCCAACACAAAGAATGAATAGACATTAAATGAAAAATAATATTTAAATAAATCATTCATGTGAAAATTATTAAAACAATGATAAAATTCATTCCCATAATGTCAACCAACAGATTGATCAGAAAACGGGAATATATACTCTTCCTTAACCCATTACTTATTCTCGTATTTATAATTTGTATCATTTCCATGCTGCCATATAACCCAGACTAGTGGAATAGACATTCCCTAAAGCACCTTCTCTTGTGTTTCCACTATTTCCATTGGCCGCTCAAAAACTGACAAGTCTGGCTCTATCTCCAGTTCTTCTGAACTCAACACATGGGACGAATCCAGGTTGCATTTTTCAACTGGGAGACATAGAAGAAATCATGGATAGGTGTCAATTAGGATGGTAAAGACAACCTAAATTCCACCTTTCTCATATGATCATTGATCTCAAAAGGTCCAACATAAAACTGTGTAAGATTCTATTTCTCTCCCAGTCAACTATGGCCTAGGAAAGGGGCCACTTTTAGTAATACCATGTCACCCACAGAAAACTAAAAGTCTCGACGCCTTTGGTTAACATAAGATTTATGGTGACTCTGAGTTATCAATGAATTTTTACTGATCATGTTGACCTTCTCATAAGTTTCTTTCACTATACATTATCCCTACAGCGAGGTCTCATCTACCTTATCCCAACATAAGGGGGGGGACAAGGCAGGCCATAGAGCACCTCAAAAGGAGCATTTTGAATCAAGGATTGGTAACTATTTTTATATGAAATATCAACCAAACTCAAATGGCAATCCTAGGAACCTCCAATGTTCAAGACACATGCATGGATCATGTCCTTGAAAACCTGATTTTCTTGCTCTATCTGACCATCCGTCTGAGGGTGGTATGTCATGGTCATCTTTATATGGGACCCCAAGTCCTTCTGAAGGACTTCCCTGAAAATAGAAGTGAAAAAAGGGTATCTATCAAATACAACAACTAATGGAACTCCATGGAGTCTCACCACCTCTTGAAGATACAAACTCCCCAAATCATCCCCATCAGCTATATATGTTATCAAAATGAAGTGGGAGGGTGTTGGTCAGACAATCAATCGCCACCCAAATAGAATTCATTCCCTAAGGTGTTTGAGGCATGCCAATAATGAAGTACGTGGAAACCTCATCCCACTTTCATGTAAGGATGGGTAATTGATGGAGAAAACCTACGGCTCTATAATGCTCTGCTTTCACCTAGTGGAATGTTTTGCATCTCAACAAAAAGTCTTCTATGCCTCGTCACATACCTGGACACCCAAGAAATCGTAGAACATCATAATACATCATTTTGTATCCTTAACGGACAACCAACTCAAGTTAGTGGCTATCCTCCATCACCTCCTTTTGTAGAGATGATGGCACTACTGAGCAGTCCTTGAAGCACAATATGACCCTCAAGAGACAACATCCAATCAGTGGACATCTCCCCACTAAGAAAAAAATACCTTGACCACTGACAAAGCTCCTCACTAGGTTATTTCCGATAAATCAAATCCATGAGAGATGGAGTCAATTGGTTGCTCAACTAGAAAGCACATCCACTGTTATCCCTAGTCTCCACATGCTTATGAGATAATAGTCCCATCAATGACCACTCCTCTCCGGGCTTCCTCAAAGTATTTACTTGAACTCTTCTACTCAAGCCATTATTCACCACATTACCCTTGTCTTGGGTGTAGACAATATCAAAATTGAACCCCTACAAATACTCCATCTAGCGACGCGACCTCACGTTGAGGTCCCTCTGTGAGAAGATATAGGCCATGAATTTGTGTTTAGAGTAGACCACAAACTTCTTACCAAATAGATAGTGAAACAAAGTCTTCAATTCATGCATCACCACTTCCAACACCTTGTCGTGGTTCAGGTAATTATTTACATGTGGTCGGAGTTGGTGAGAGCCACATGCAGCCACTTCAACATCCTACATAAGTACGCACCCAAGACTCATACCTGAATCATCGAAACTGACCACATACCCCTTCCAAGCCTTAGGAAAAATCTGCACGAGTGTGGTAGTCAACCGTCGCTTCAGCTCCTCGAATGATTCCGGACATTAGTGACCTCAAAATACTTCACCCCTTTCTGGGTGAGTGTCGTCATTGGTGAAAAACGCCAATATAAATCCCAGAAAAATGACTAATAATAACCATCCGGGAAAAGGAACCTCCTGATCTCAAACACATTCTTCATCTACTCCCCTAACATTACCACACTAATCTTATCGGGGTCCACAATAACCCCCTTCTCTAAGATCACATTCCCCAAAACCATCACCACCCTAATCCAAAAGGTGCACTTCTTCAACTATTCATAAAGGCGGGGATCCCCAAAATTCCCAACATGATCCTCAAGTGATATTTGTCTTCCTCATTAGAGCTAGAGAATACTAGAAAGTTATCCACGAACCCCACAATGAAGGAATTTAGATTATGATGGAACACCATGTGCATGAATTCTATAATGACTGCTAAAGCATTGGTCAATTAAAAGGGGATGAACAAATACTCAATGTGTACATACCATCTTTAGAAGGATGTCTTCGACATATCTGACACTCTCACCATGAGTTGAAGGTATCCCAGAAACAAGTCTATTTTTGAAAACCACATTTCCCCCTTCAACTGGTCTAACAAATCATAAATTCTAGGAAAATTGTATTAGTTCTATATTGTTTCATTATGCAGCATCTGGTAGTCAATACACAGCCGGCGGGATCTGTCAGACTTTTTCATGAAAAACACAGGAGAATCCCATAGAGAGACGCTTTGGTGAATGAATACATTAGATTCTATGTCTCCCAATTATATATTTAATTCGTTCATCTCGATAGGTTCCAAGTGATATGACGTAATAGATATCAGCTATGTTACCAGTGCCATTTCATTCGATAATTGCACATCCTGCTCCGCGGGAAAACCTAAAAAATCATCCAAGAATACTTTTAGGAACTCATTAACTACATGAGGTAGTAATCCATTAGGAAAAGGACCATCATCCTCAAGGGTGTGTGATTATAACTTGATGATAATACTTCCCAACTCAAGAAGTGGAGGTCTTGCGCAACCCAACCAAGGATCCCATTGTCAATGAAAAACATGACGATCCCATCAGGTGTTGTAAAACTTCTTCACCTATTTTAGAAATTAATGTGTGTCGAGAAGTGTACCATCCAATCCAAGACAACTATCAAGTCCAAAAGATACATATATAAGTCCAAAATTTCCTAGTCCATCTCAATACCTGACATGAAGAGAACACGCGATGGGAACCGAATACCCTGCTCATACTTATTTCCCAGCGGCCTAACCAACTCCTTCGCAAAAGACAAAAAATTGGTTCAAAAATTTAGTTTTTCCACAAAATAAAAAGAAATCACTGAAATATAGGCACATGTTTCAAAAATAGAATCATCTTTAGAATATACTATCAAAACATTACCTAAAACTATCGACGGTCCCGCCTTTACCCCGTTGGTGCCTCAACCACAACATGAATATGTTTAGTCTCTATATGAGGATGGCCATTAGTCTTTGGATGCTCCATGAACTAGATTTTCCCAGAAGATAACCTAGTACTACTACTATGGCTGCCAAATCTAGATCCCACAGTCCTCACCGACTTTGACAGTGATGCCACTCCTCTTGTAAAAAGGGCATGGAGGAAGTGGGCATGTTGGTAAGATGTTCCTCTTCTTTCCACACTAGTGGCACATGACAGACCTCACATCAAATGCTACAGCCCTAATCATCCAAGAAGAGTGGCTTGAACATCCACCTCTGTTCATCATCTCTTCCTCTCATTTCCTTTTGGTCTCTGATGTGATTCCACATCCCACTACTGAGACTGATCTTGAGAAACCATCCTTGCCTTTTCAGTCAATCAAGACCTAGAACGCCTGGTCAACGACCTCATCATAGGTCCTCAGCTTAAACAAGAATACCTGAGAGTATATCATTGGTCACAATTAATTATCAAGACTCTAGGCCTTTGCTTGTTCATTAGAAATTATTTTAGTGGAATACCGAACCAAATCAGTGAAATAGTTGGAATAATCCATGATAGAAATATTCCCTTGAAAAAGATCCATGAAATCTTTGGACTTTGAATATGAAAGGACCTGGTGCTGTATTTTTCATTGATGACAACATTGAAATCACCCCACCACATCTGCACATTCTTCCCAGTATTAAGAACCAATTACCACCACCTGCGACTAAGACCCTCTAACAGACAGGAGGAACACTTCACCCTTTGCTCCATTTGTGTATCCAAGAACTCGAACTTGTGCTTGATCTTCTAGAGCCATTCCTCTGCATCCTGGGGTTCTATGCTGCCTCGAAAAGATGGAGGATTATTTTTTCAAAACTCATAAGATGTGCCTTCTTAAGAACAGTCATGTCCTCTATAACAAGATATGGTCATTTTCCATGAGCCTGAAAAGTCTGAACCACTTCCATGACTAGCCTCTGATCAATTTTTGTTGGATAACTCTCTTTAGCTTCCTCCCTTGGGCACATGTGTGCTTTCCTGGGAGGCGTGTTGAAAAAAATTGAAACAACCAGAGAAAATGATAGTCAATACCAAAATTATGAATTAGTTTTTTTAAAATACCTCAAATATTAATAATCTAAACACATAATGATAAAAAAAGACACAACTACTCCCCCCCCCCGCCTCATTTCCATGTGTATTCTGCAGCCCAAACATCTCACCTAGAGTGAAGAGAATCAGTTAATTCCATCATCCAATGGGGACTCAAGTTCTACCAAGATATGTGCGAGCTAGTAACCATACATCTGACCAAAACCATGATCTTGAACTTCCCTAGCTCATGTATATCTCAAATAAAACCAAAATTGTAAGATAACCCAAAAACATTACCATCCTTATATACCATTTTTTCATGAACTCGATCTATTTTCCATTAATATTGGCACCAAATCGAGCCCATGACAATGCCCAAAGGGTTTTCTATATCTCCACGGGCTAAAAAAATTGCTTGGGTATCAATAAATTATGTTTGTGGATTATTTACCCGAGTATGAAAGAATAAAAAATAAAAAACAATCAATAACAAGAATCAGAAATTTTTATCCCAAATAAGACTTAACAAAACCCGAACTGAATACATGGTTTTAAACAAATCACAAGAGGAACAAATAATAATAAAAACCAAATAATTTAAGCCATAATACTATACATGACAAGGGGTTTTCACCCCCAAGCCACCTCTAGAACAACACACCAAGAGGGCACTAGCAACCCGAACAGCCTTCACCCGAGGTTTTTCCTTTACCTAAGTCAAACATAATTATGTATACTAACAAAAAAGGGTATTAAGAAGGTTTTGAGCCTAATCCCAGTATTATACCACAAAAATATTACAATGGGTATTCAATACAACGTGAAAAGCATGTAGTTTTACTGTGTAATGAAAAGGATGATAGATTCTAAGTAGTGCAACATTCAATTGAAAACAGTATTTAAACTAAATATTTCAGAATGTTAACATAATTAAACAATCCATTTTATCTATATTAAATTTTTGGAAAACACACTCTAATATAAAGTTAAATATCACAAATCCAATAAGAACCAAAATTGGAAACACCCTTATGAAACCATATAGTCTCGGGCTATATGCAGCGTGTACCATTGGGAAAAGTAACAGTAGAAAAATATTTTCTCATGCACTATGCATTATTATGGAACATACCCACAACCTGGTTTTCCTCCATAATCATACATATATTTTAGTTAGATTTTTCATTATCTATTTTCTCAGTGAAACAGGTACAACACCCATCCGGTTCACTAGCTGTACTAGTACATATCTGTCCACCTAGGTATTCAGGTTTCTATTTTTGTGCTCAAAAAATTCATCAATAAACACACATGCCATTGAATTTAAAAATAGTACTAAAGGTAACATACAAAAATTATATAAGAAACACACACTTTATAGCACTTAAAACACACAACAGAGCATTTTGATTTTTAATAAACTTCTCAAAATCATGTCTTGCTTTTTTCCCGAAACTCCTTAAAAACACCACATTGCACACCATTCCCACAATTTAATTTAACAAAAAAATGGAAGTCCAAAAACTTCCAATCAAACCAAAAAGGACAATAATAGTGTAGTACAAAATAATTTATGGATTGATACAATTTTAACCGCTCCATTTTTCGTAAACATGGAAGCTAAAAAATTTTGTTTTTCACAACCACCATTAAAACAAATTTTTTCAACAACCACCAAATGAGATAGACATTGAAAACAATATTTTCAGACCTAATAAATTTCTATACAATATACTAAGCAATTATAGGGTATCTCCATGTGAATAAATTAATGTCTTCTTTGTAAAACCCTAAATTTCACCAAAAAGAGAGACAAAAAATCATTTTCATTATAAATACCACTAAAACCAATTTTCCCAGCAACATTAATATGAAATTAAAAAATACCATAAAAACAGAAACATATGTAACAAACTTTTAGTCACAATCGAATCACATACCAAACTAATGAAAACCTTGAATCCTTTGTGCAAAAACTCAAACACAGAACCACCTGACCTCAGTGAGGGTAGATAGATCATAAAAACAAAATATTCAACAAAAAAAATCCCAATGTTAATCCCAAGGTTCAAAACCCTACCCTGTGGTTTATTTTTTATTTCATGTATAATGGAATAAAATCTAATAACATTGAATGATACCCTATGAAAAGTGAAAGGAAAATGAAGGATACCCACTTACTTGAGGGATCTTGAAAAATCTCCCCAAATACAGTGGTATCTCAATTTTAAAACATCCAAAAATAAAATTGCGTTATGAAAAATGAGGATAAGGTTAATTTAGAAATAAAATTGCGAGAAAATAGTGAAAAATTAAAATGTTATGAAGGAATAATTTTACTATTTTAAATATGAATGAAATCTGAATTCTTTAGATATTCTGACCTAAATCTCTTGGAAAATGAGCTCCAAATTGGCGGAAAAGGGAATGTGGGAGTTCCTAGGATCATTAGTCTCGTGGGAGAGGTGAAAGAAACAAAAATTAATTCAAATAAAATAAGATAGTAAATAAATAAAATTTTAAAAATAAAATGGAAATGGGCTTCCGGTCTGGCCCAACTCCTTAAATAAAAACCGAAATACAAAATTATTAAGGATTTATAAATTCTTTAAATTGACATGGTGTTGTTAGTATGTTAAGGGATACCATGTATTAATTTGAATGGATAAAAAATGTTGAAAAATAATGATCTATAAAAAAACATATATATTTAAATCTAGAATTCAGCACATGGTTTGGGCCAAATTTTGAAATCCCTCAATTTCCACCAAAATGAATGGGAAACACCCAAAACAGAAAAATATTAGAAATTAAATGAAAAATAACATTAAAATAAGTCATTAAAGTGATATATGAAATGTATTATTACAGGTATTATAGAAATTTATGGAATATTAAAACCTTATAGGGTGCTTCCACTGTTATATCTTGATGCTAAGGAGGTTGTCTTGGGCTTGGTTTTGACCAATGATTAGTAATCATCATATCTCCTTGATTCTAATATAAAGAGTTAGTATTAGGAAATAGTTTATCATTGAATTAAAGAAACCCTATATGGTTTTGTCAAAATTTCTTTTTGATCTCCCTCTTTATATGTTATTCTCTTTATTGGTGATAAGTTTTTTGTTCGAGAATGTATGAGATTCTGAGTTTTTTCATATTATTTGCACTCATAAGATGTTTATTTGGGAAAAATAATGTTGTATTATGACACAAGATAGGGATTCAGGTGGCCAATTATGAGGTTTGACAATACTAATTTTGTATCAATATGCTACACCTATAAATTGATTAAGGAAGAGAATTTGAAACCTTATAGTTTTATCCATCCTCCTCTAGTGCTAGTTTGGAAATTGGATAATGTATAAAAAGATTTTTTTAATAGATTAACACTTAATCATAGAGGGTGGAATTCTAACTTGGTGGTGAATTATCATTTGAAAATTTTATCTCAAATAATTCCAATCAAATACACCACAAAAGATGATGATCTAGGTATGTTATATGTGGACGAATTTTTTAGGAAACATTTGGATACTTCAACATTTTTCTTATAATGGGATCCTATTTTTACTTCATGGAGTAGTAGGAGTCTCTAGGAGGTGATATCAAGACATATATGAATGAGTAAAACATTTCATCCATAGAAAAACGTTCTGTCGATGAATTCTATTAATAACATTATATGTATTGTTCTTTCTTTTGTCATGGATTTTTTTGGATCGTAGAATTACCAATTAGTACTATATTTTTTAAAAAAATTGTTTTTAGTAAATAATTAAAATGTATCATTACAGTATATTTATGGTCACCTATTCACAACAACTCTCTTTTGAGAAGGGGTTGGTGAAGATTTTTTGCTGGGATTTAATTTTGTTAAAGAGATGTATTTGATAATTTAGGAAATAAAATGACATATAGATATAGTGTAGATTTGGTATAGATATTATGCATATAAAGGACACAATAATTCCTCTTTTTCCATAGGTGAACCAGTTTTCATAAAAGATTATCATTTGTTGGATCACTAATGGATTGAAAAAATTAAAAGATGGTTTTGAGATATATTGGACAATTTAAGCTCATTTAGCATCATTGGTAAGTCAACTATCAATTCAAATTCCATGATCAGTTGTTATGATTTCATTACATTTTCCACATATCATATCTTAGGAAATGTCATCCTAACAGGACTCTGGTTTTGAGTTGTGAAAATATTTAGATAGATCCAAATGTTTCTATTATGATTATTCTTGATTATCCCAATATATGTTATGAGATCAAAATTTGGGGGTCATTTTCTTATTGATTATGGTGCAATAATTGGGTGTTATTGAGGTATGAGAATTTTCCTCTTCATCATAGATCCTTATATTGAATTGTATCTATTATATGATGTGTATATTTATTTTAGTTCCTACCTTTTTTATTGTTACTTTTTAGTGGTGGATCCCACTATTTGCATGTCAGACCATGAGTATTGAGGCATGTTGTTTCACCTCTATCTTATGTGTATGAACTGTGTTGCTCCTATTTCTATTAAATTTATTTAATAAGTTAAATGACATGATATTAATGATTTATTAGTGTGTGATTGAATAAGTTTTTTTATGAAATATGGGTTTCCCAGGGTTTTAGTAAATTGAAATGGGGTTTTCTAATAATTATGAATTGGTTTTTAAATTATGAATTTATAAAAATTGTTTTACGAATTGATTTGGAAAATAGATCACATGGGAATTATTGGTTACATATGTGGGATGTATAGTAATAAGTCTCATCCACTTTGACGGCGTTTTATGGGTATTTCCATTTCTCTCTTGGGGGGTTGTTATAGGGACTTTTTTGACCTATTGTGGGGTTTAATTTTTGGGGTGTTCTTATTCTGCTTATACATGATGCATATGTTTAGGGGATAGATGTGTACTTGATTTTATATATTTGGTATGAATTTCCATGATATATTTATGTAGTATGATCTTTTGAAAGATGTAACCAAGGGTTTTTTCCGATTTGGGATGATTTTTGTTTCTAATGTTTAATTAGTCCACCATGGATTTGATATGAGATATGATACATGATTCTAAAAGCTTTGAAATATCTAAATTGATATATAGATATGAAATTATTTAAAAATAGTTTATCTATTTTAATTATAAATGTGGAAAATGGTGAAATTTAATTTTATTTCCGTGATTTTGATATAAAAACTATTAAACTATTATTATTCATTGTTTTCTTAAATGTTGAGCATATTTGGGTTATTATTTAGAATCATGATATGGGTCAATTTTGTGGGACCCTATTAAACCTATCATCTCACACCCTATATATCACATTAATGGTACATATACATGGTTTTGTTTTTCATTGTAGGGGAAGGGAAGGGGACATAGTGATGTGAGGAGGTTTTTATTAGGTGGGTTTTGGTTATCTGGTGGGGAGATAATGAGGGGTTACTCAATGTATCACATGGAACAGTTGGAGTATATGTTTGGTTTTCTAATACACTGTGGTTGAACTTGTAATTAGTATATTTTGTTCTACCATGTTTAGTTGTATCAATTTAGTTTGTCAACATCTATTATAGATGATATTTAAATCTTATACTGTCTTTTTCTATTATGTGTATATATGATAAAAAATCACCAAACGTGACGAAACTAATTCACAATAATTTTTTTTGATGTAAGGGTTTTAGTCGCCCAACTATTCAGATCGGTAATTCTATTCAGGTATGTGTCTGATAGTTTCATTTATAGGTGGGATAGTGTATGTGGGTTGGTTCATATCAGAGTTCATGTTTGACAGCATCTACACCTTTTCCCTAAGTCACAATTGCTTTCACAAAGCTAGGAAGCTCCTTAGAAAATAGATAGTTAATTTAAATTCTCTATAATCTCATTTAGTGTTGGTAGAGTTGATTATGGTTAGTTCATCATAACCTAACCCAATATAAATCCTATGTGTTATTACCATTATTTTTTTCATTATTTTATACAACATGTATTATTAAATGTAAATGTAATATTTGAATAATTTTTTTATGAGGATAGTTTGGAGTTGATAAAATTTCAACATCTGAATTCACCCCCCTTGAGTAACTGTGAAACACCAAATAGGGAAAATGGATTTAAGATCATGTGAATGTGGTCTATGATAATGAATATGGCTATATTAAATATAGTGGACCACAGACCCCCTATAAGAATCCACATCAAAAAAATATAATATGATGTGTGTTAATTCATTTTAATATAGTTATAATAGTATATGGATAAAAGAAAATAAAAATAGACATTGAGTAGTATATGAAAAAAATTATAAATGTGAATACGAGTAAAATTGAAAAAAAAATCAAAAAACTTTTTAGAGGTATGTGTTTTTTTGATTTTAACCAATTTAGCCAATAACTAAATTCTTCGACAATCATCTATATAAAAGAGTCATGTTGTGTGGTATAATTTTTTTTGATATGGAATTTAATCATTACAATTCAAGAAGGTTGGGGATCCCACAATATATAAGAAAAGTAGATAAAATTTACATTATACCATCAAAATAATTAATAAAATCATGAAAAAAATATTAAAAAAATATCCATTTATTTTCTGTCTTCAAATGATCTAATTATGAATATTTTTGTCTTTTCACTCTATAAGTAAGAAAAACATTTGCAAAAACACTGAATAAAAATTTATAATTTTTTTTAATTACAGTGAAATTTTTTCTAAATATAAAACATAGGAAAAAACCATCATTTAATTTAATGTCTATTTATACAAATCAAAACAATTCAAGAATGAAATTTAGAACAATGTTAAATAATAATTTTTCCAATTATTAGTTGGAGAAAATTTCAATTTAGAATTAGATTCACAATATTCACTTCATATAACAACCCAGATAAATAAAGAATATGAAATTTTCATATTCAATTATTTTTAAATAAAATATTAATTTTACATTAAAGGGGATACTATGTTTGAAAGCGTATTCAACACACAATAATATATTTCTCCAAAATCATATGTTGTACACTACGTTGAGTTATACAGAAAAATAATATAATATTATATGGTATTTTAAATGGTAGTTAATTCCATGTTGTTGTATTGTTGATAATTAACATAACTATCTAAAATATTATTATCCATGTTTTCTAAATATCATTACATTTATCCAATAGATTATAGAGTCTTAAACCAAAAATGAATATGGTTTAAGAAAAAAATACTCTAATATTCTTTAAAAGGTTATTTTCTACCTTTTGATATAAAACCCATTAAAAATCTAGTTTTTTTTTCACTTTTATATGTTCTATTTGAAAAAATAATATTATTCTTTATAATAGGATCATTAAAATATTCATTGGACAGATTTTATGTATTTTTATGATAAAGTTAATTTTTTAATGAATAGTTTTAAATATTGCATTTTATTTCAAAACTGCTTATTATTATAATATATTTATATAGAAATATTATACATTAAATTTCTTTTACCATGATATAGTTCTATATTTTTATAGTTTAATACAAATTTTGTCATTTTCTGTAAATTCACATTGATATTGGTCATAAACACATGTCATTCATTTGGAATTCTTTACTTTTAAAAAAACTCTTTTAGTTTTTTCAATGAGAATTAATTTTAAATTAATTACTGCAACTTTGGCATTTTGAATTTTGAAAAATTGAATTCACGCTTGGAATTTGGTGGTCTAAATTTTGTAAATTAGTATCTTTTATTTTTAGGCATTATTAATAGTTACATCAATAAATAATTTATTTATAATGGTAAAATGGTAAATATGGTAAATAATAGAAAAAAAAACGTTATAATAATATTAAATTACCCTACCACATGACATAATCATATTGGATGAGAAATGTCTGCCAATGGAAATCTTTGGTTCTATTTTAGGACCCCATGGAGAAACTTATCTGTGAAAATGACATTTAATTATTTTAATTTAATATAAATTAAAATATTACACAAACATATTTATTTTACTACAAAAGATTTTATATTGGGTTATTTAAGTGATCCATTTGACTATTAATAGTCATTAAAAATCCAAAAATGTTTTATAAGTCATGGTATTTTATTTATAAATATTTATACATTAATAAAATTAATTTAATTATGACACAATGATTGCTTCATTAAAAAATGATTCAAATAAATTATATTATAAATATTAGAATAAATGTAATTTTGTTATTTTGATATCACACATAATTTTTATTGATGAAAAATACATGTAATATTTTTATTAGTGACGTTTTTTATTTAATCACATTGTTATGGGTTTTTATAATAGTAAATATATGAATACTATCAAAATTGATATAATTAATATTTTGAAATTAAAATATTTTATTAAATATTATAAAATTCCAAAAAATATTATATTTGGAAAAATTGTTATCATATGTCAAAAAATTTATTATTTACTATTTAATTATATATTTTAAAAACTTTGCTAAATGTTTTGATTCTTAATGTGTTAAATTATTGATAGAAATATAAGAGTATGAAAGTGATTAAATAAAAAAGATAAAGATTAAAAAATATCCAAACCATGTATAATAATTCTTGGCTGATTTTATTTCGACATAAATTCATCTTAAATTCTAACTAACTGATTTTGGACTCATTTATAATCCGAATATAATTTATAATAAAATAATAATTAAAGATATTCTTTAAGTGTCCATCATTTCTCTTATAAAAGGCCACCACCTATAACCCATTACTCACACCTCTGAGGCCCCCATGTATTATTCAAAATATACCCAAATAATATCACAAAATCTCTCTCTCTATCTCTCTCTTCATCTTAGAATCCTTACCATGGGAAGAAGAAAATTCAATAAATCCTTTTTTCTCAAATCAAAGGGAGTTACCAGATTTATAGGTAACGTCTTCTCTCAAGTACTTATCTTTTATTTACTTCTACGACACCCTTAACTCTCTTCATTATATTATTTTATAACAAAACCGTTATGTTTAACATAATATTATGTTGTTATGAGATGTATTTAAACTGTACTTCTACACAGCTACATCTAATGGATACAAACATACTGTTTCTCTGTATGGAAATCTACTGCCTCCCAAAATGAATATTGTTCAATTAGCTCATACTACCACGCATGGTGTCCATAATTATGAACTATATTTATATATATTATATATTATTTTTCAAGTCTCTATTATTTTGTCTTTTTCATTTATATCATACCTTTATCCTTTCTATAACAGGTAAATACAATTTTTTTATTTCAAGAAGTGTGGATTGATGCCCCTCAAAGTGATTTGACTCATTAATGACATACATGGAACATATAAATGATGGAATTAAAAAACGTATTTAACATATTATACTATAATTATAATAAACATTTTTCTCATTAATTTTTCATTTCATTAGATTTGAAAAAGAAATGAATTTAGTGTTCATGCGTATGTATGGATAACAATCTCCATGAATAGTGCATTATATTTCTTATATAGAAATTTATTAGACTATTATAAATACATATATAATGTATCTAAAAAATATATACTATAAATATATGATATATACATCATTAATATAATTTTTGAGATAATGGACTTTTGACCACATGGACAATTTGTAATTATAAGAAGTTGATTCTGACTAATGTACCGAACATCGACAAAATGACTGATATGAAAATGAAAAATTGAATTATTTTTATAACATGGTAATAAGTGTTATAAAGGGAATAATAAAATTGAAAAAGGTTCTGAATTAAGTAGAATTAAGTAATGATTATTATCCATGAAATTAATGAACCGATAAGTCATGTCTGACATGAGGTAAGTTAATTCGTCTCAATCCCCATTCATTGAGGAATACTTTTATTTATATATGAATTTAATTTATATGGTGTATAATCCAGTTTAAATTTTATTTTCAATTAAATGGAATCTTTTCTCTATGAATCATTTTGTTAAATGATAAAAATAATGTTCTATTTTAACTTATGCGATAGCAATGACCTTTCCACCATCACGCTCATTACTTGATATTTGGATTCCATAAAAAGATATAATGTTTATAAAAGGAAAATAAATAACATATACACATTTTACTTATTTTTGTATTGAAAATGGTTTTTAAAATGGATTGTCTATGTCAATTTATTAAAATGAGAATATTTTGATTTGAATGTAGAAATGTTATTTATCTATTATTCTTGTGATATGTGTTATGATTTTGTTATGGTTCTGGGGTATTTTTTACAAATATTGGTGGTTCCATGATAAACCTAGAGAGGGTAAGCCTGGGATATCCCTCTAATTCATTTGGAATGTGAAGAAGATAAATAATAATGTTTATCCAAAGATACTTAGGGAATATAATGTTATGGGTATTCCAAACCTAACTCCCAATGTGGATATGAAAGATATATTGTGAGTATGATATGGATTTCACAAGATACCATTATGATTTCTGATTAATGTGTGTTATTCATAAATCCAAATATTTCTTGAGTTATGTTGAAGAGCATATGTTTTGTATGTATTGATGGAATAATGTTTTCTTTCGTTATTTTATAACCCTTACCACTATTTTTATTCTAATTCAATGTTTTTTAAATGTCTTTTACATGGTATAAAGAAGAGTAAGTGAAAGGAAGTAATTAAAAAGATTTATATTAAGAAAATAACTCATGTTTTAATTAAAGTCTTTTTATTTTTGTACGAAATTGGAATAATGTAGAAGTATCTAACATTCAATATTGAATTTGTTATGTATAAATTATGACCTAATTATCTAAATCTATAAACATGAAAAAATCATCATTTTGAATTACTAAATTAATTCAAATTCAAATAATGTTTAAGGATGGGGCCTTATAGTGGGTATCATAGGTCTATTTAGAAAACATTAAGTGGTAGGATATTGTTAAATTATTATCCATAAATTAATTTATGTTAAGATTCAAATGAAATAGAATTTAAAGATTTCAATTTTTCTTTGCCTAATATATTTTTGTGTTCATAATGGTTTTCCATAGAAGAAATAGGGTAGCTATGATGTGACGACATCTAGAGGAAAACAACATTACAAATCATAAACCTGAGATGGTTAAAATCAGAACTGAATAGTTTAATGATGTGATGACATAGTTGATATAGGATATAAATTACGGTGGTATACATGAACGAAATCATCTAGATAAACAAAAAATAATAGGTCAGTAGTGGATCATTTCATGAGGCAAAATCCTTAGTCATTTAGAAGATCATATGACCCCATGCTAGATGAAGGGCAGATTAAAGCACTAGAAAGTATTTTTGATGTCATGGGGTGCTCAGAACATCAAAAGTTTAGTCTTGTTGTTTACTATTTTGAATGTGTATTTGATCAGTGGTGGTCGACGGCTAAATATATCAGGGATAGTTATAATATTGATGATATTTTTTGGGATGAAATCAATGTTATGTTTATGAGAAATATTTTCCAATAGATGTTTGACATAGGATGGAAAAAAATCCATGAATTGAGGAAAGAGGATGACTCTATGTCTCCTTATGAAAAAAATCACTAGACTGAAAAGGTATGATTGAAATTTCATATCAGATCTTGATAGTAAAATCAATCATTTTTACAGAGGATTAAGGCCAATGTATCAAAGGGCCATAGATTTTCGTGAGAATAAAAGTTATGATAAAGATGTTGGAGGTGCGAAGAAGGTGGAAATGGATATTTTTTATGATCATTTGTTCTTTGAAAAACAATAGAATAATTGGTTGAGGTGGCTGGGGAAATGGAGGAACTCTTCAAAAAAGTATGGTGGTAAGAAACTTAGGTAAATATTTTGTGAAATATGTAGTATAAATAACAATGGGGAATGCCTATTTAATTATGGTAAGTGATTCCGATGTGAAAAATTGGGACATAAATATCATAATTGAATTAGAAATGATCAGGGTAATGGTAAGAAAATTTCTCATTTGCAGTCAGTAAAAAGTATTTAAGTGCAATAAAATGGGTAATTATACAAATGTGTTTCCAAAAAAGAACTCAAATAAGGGAAAGTATCCAAAATACATATATAAAGTGGAGGATAAATCCTTTGCAACTACTTTAGATTAAGTTGGGCCATTAAATGATATAGTATCAGGTAAACTATTTCTGTTTCCTGATTATGCCAATGTGTTTTCTGATTTAGGGTGTACACATTCTTTCAATTCTAAGAATTATTCTAGTAAATTGGGAATTCCATCTCAATATATGAATCCTGAAATTATGTTAAAAACCTTAAAAGGAAATGCTGAGGAAAAAAAGAAATTATAAGAACCTTCTTGTCTGTGTGTGTAGAAAGAATCTACCTGACAACCACATTGTATTGTATCTTGTTGAGTTTGATGTTATTTTGGGTATTGATTACCTTTTTTGTCATCCTGCTAAGATCGACTATAAGTCTAAATAGGATTCTTATTATAAATAATTTCAGTTTGTATACAAGAATAAACCCTTAATTTTGATAACATATTGGGAAGCTGAGAAACTAATAAAATATGTAAATTAGTATTGCCTTGCGCATATTGTTCAAAACCAAGGAACGACGCTGATTAATGATCTTCTAGTGGTAAACAAGTAGCAGGATGTTTTTTCTAATTCGTTTCTTAGAATAATACCTGATCTAAAATTTGATGTTATAGTTGAATTGGTTCTTGATGCTAATACAATTTCAAAACCCCCTTATGGAAGGGCTCAAATTAAACTTTTATAGCATAAGGTGAAAATAGAAGAGTTTTTAGATAAATGTTTGATTCAACTTAGCACATCACCATGGGGTAATCTAATAATGTTTTTTAAAAATAAATATGATTCAATGGGAATTTCATTGATTATAGAGGCTTGAATAATATCAGTATTAAGAACAAGTATCCATTGCCTCATATCAATGTTTTTTTATCAACTCCAGGGTGCTTAATATTTTTCGTAGCTTGAATTGAGGTCAAGCTACTATCAGTTGAAAGCAAATGAAGCATACATTCTGAAGATCATGTTTCATACTAGATATGTCTATTATTAATTTGTAGTTATGCCCATTGGGATAACCATTGCACATGTTGTATTCATGGATTTTATGAATATATTTTTTTTTTTTTGATTTTATGGATAAGTTTGAGGTTGTGTTTGTTGATGACAATTTGGTATATTACAAAAGTAAATTAGAACCTAAAATTCATTTAATAGTTGTCTTTAAAAACGTAATGGACATTAAATTGAATGTGAAATTCCGACTTTGTGAGTTTTGGTTGCATCAAATTTCATTCATTGGTCATATATTATCTAAATATGGCATAACTGTTGACCCTACTAAAATAAACTTTCTTGAATAGTGTCCTTAACCTCCAATATCAATGAGATCCGTTGTTTTCATGGTTTGGATGGCTGTTACCAAATGTATTTTTGATATTTTTTCATGGTTATCTATCCTGATTACTATGTTTACTCAAAAAGGTGATAAATTTATATATGCAAAATAATGTGATGATTGTTTTCATGAATTGAAAAGAAGATTGGAGAAATAACTAGTTTTGTCACTACCATCCAAAAATATGGATTTTTTTATATATAGTTATTCTTTGTTGACTGGACACAGTTATTTCCTAACACATAATGATAAGGTAATTACATATGCTTCACGTAAGTTGAAACCTCATAACTTAAATTACCCTACACATGATTAGGAAATAGAAGATGTTGTTTTTGCTTTAAAAATTAGTGGAATCATTTGTGTGGAGTAAAATTTAAAATATATACTAAAAACAAAATTTTGAAGCATATATTCACTATGAAATAATTGATCATGAGATATAAGAAATGTCCCAAATTAATTAATGATTATGATTGAATAATTCATTACCATCCATGAAAAAAAATTAGGTGGTTGATGCTTTGAGTCAAAAAAGTAATTCTACATTAACGATGATTTGTTTGGAACAATATCCATTGATTAATTATTTAATGAACATTGGTATAGATTCTTTTGTTTTTGTGAAATATATTCCCTTGTTCTGTTTCATGATTCAGTACAATCGTCCATAGTAGATTGAATAAAAAAAGTGCTGAAAGATGAAAATGAGTTACAGAATAGGGTAAGATTGGTTCAAAAGGGTAATTTTCCTAAATATAACATTGATAAAGATTTTTTTTTGAGGTTATGAAAGAGTCTATGTTTTACTTGGGATTCAGAGTTTATGAAACAATTGTTATGTAAAGCTCATAGTCCTCTATTATCAGTTCATCCTTGAAGTTCAAAATTGTAAAGACATCTTTGGTAGTATTAATAGTGGGATGGAATTAAATGATAATTTGTTATATTTACCCTGAGATGTTTTATTTGTCAATAGATTAATGTAATAATGGCCCTTAAAAATGTGATGCTTCATACTATGCTTGTGCGAGAGTAGAAATGGGAAATTGTGTCCATGGATTTTGTAGTGATATTGCCTAACACTTATAAAGTTAACAATGCAATTTGTGTTATTACTGATCGATTTAATAAATATAGTAATTTTATTCC
Organism: Viscum album; assembly: GCA_963277665.1. Taxonomy (NCBI): domain Eukaryota; kingdom Viridiplantae; phylum Streptophyta; class Magnoliopsida; order Santalales; family Viscaceae; genus Viscum; species Viscum album. The sequence continues at coordinate 1,249,530,530 of OY728157.1, read as the reverse complement.
AATTCGAGATACTCTGTCTCAGGATCAACTATCTTGATTGAATGTTAAAGAGATAGTCAAGTTCCATAGATATCCCGTATCTATTGCATCTGATTGTTATCCTATATTGACATCTAACATTAAGAAGCCCCTTCAGAAGTCATTGGGAACTGAATTAAATTTTACTATAGATTTTTATCCACAGTCAAATAGATGGTTAGAACGGAAAATTATGACCTTGGAAGATATTATACATTCTTGTTCTATGTATTACCTTGGAATTTGGGGCCAAAATAATTCATTAGAATAGTTTTCTTATAATGATAGTTTTTATTCAAATGTAAATATGGCACTGTTGGAGGTATTATATGGAAAGCAGTGTCGAACTCTAGTTATTTGGGATGAAGTAGGTGAGTGAAAGTTGACTGGACCATAATTGGGAGAAGTGACAGGAATAATGTTCAGTTGATTTAGATGAACATGAGAACACCTCAGAGTAGGGAAAAAGTTTTGAAGATAACAAGATAAAGGATCTTTCTTTTGAGGTACGCGGTCATGTATATCTTAGATTTTCTCCATGGAATGTTGTGATGTGTTTTGGTATGAAGGGAAAGTTGAGTCTGAGGTTCATTGGAATCTATTAAAACCTAGTGAAAGTTGGATTAGTTGACTATATAGTGTCATTAACTCTATATTTATCCAAGGTACACATTGTTTTTCATGTTTTCATTTTGACAGAGTATATGCGATATCCATCTCATGTCTTGTGTCTACAGGAAGTTTAGTTTGAAGAAAATCATTCTGGTGAGGAACAACCAGTCATGATTTTTGATATAAGAGAGAACGTTATACAAAATAAGATAATTAATCAGGTAATGGTTTTGTGGAAAATCATATGGTGAAGAAGAAATGTGGGAATCTAAAAATGCTATGTGTGTTAAATACCCCCACTTATTTGATAAATGAATAACATTACGGGGAAACAATTCCCATAAGGGGGGAATGATGTAACATCCTAGGTAAATAAAGAATTTGATATTTTCAAATTTATTAATATTTGATAATTAAAAATTTATTTTTTCTTAAATGGTATCCTATGTCGGATAGTGTACTCAACACACAACAGCATATTTCTCTAAAATATTATGGTGCACACAATGTTGAGTTATACCAAAAAAATAATATAATATTATTGTTATTTTAAATTGAAGTTAATGCTTATCCATTGTATTGGAAATAATGAACAGAACCGACTAATGTATTCTTATACATGTTTTTTTTAATATCTTTACATGAATCCAATAAATATTAGAGTATTAATATAATAATGAGTTGTATTTTAATCAACAAAAACTATTATAATCATCAAAAGTTTTATTTAGAACCTTTAGATGAAAAACCCATTTTATAACATTTTTCCACATTTACATATTATATTTGAAAAAATATTTTTATTCATTAGAATAAGAACATTAATATTTAATTTGGATGAAATTTTATCATTTTTCTAATAATGAAATTTTTTTTATGAATATTAAAAAATATTGAATTTTAATTAAAAACTATTTTTAATATAAATTATTTATATAGTTAGATTGTACTTTTGATAGGTTTTAAATTTTAATTGGTCTATATTTTTATCAATTAATCTAATATTTTTATTTGGAATTAATTTCACATTTAAATTGGACATAAAAAAATGTCATTATTTTGGTAGTTTTTACATCTTAAAGACATGATTTTATTTTTTACAATGGGAATTAATTTTAAATTAATTATTGGATCTTCTGTGTTTCAAATTTGGATAAATGGATTCCATATTTGGAATTAGTAGTTCCAAATTGTGTAAATAGGAAAATGTTTTTAGACATTATGATTAGTAACTTCAGTAAATAGGTTTATTAACGTGGTAAAAAGTTAAATATTTTAAATAAGGGTGAAAATATTATTATAATAACATTAAATTACCCTAACACTTGCCCTAATCCTATTTTATGAGTCATGTCTAACTGTGTGAATTCATGGATCAATTTCAGGACACCATGGGGCCACTTGTCGGTGAAAATGACATTTAATTACTTTAAATTTAATGTTAATGAGAATATGACATAAACATATATCATTTATTCAAAAAAATTATATAGAGTTATATAAGTGATCCCTTCAACTATAAATAGTAATTAAAAAGATAAAAATATTTTCTACATCATGGTATTTTATTTCCAATATTTAGGTATTAAGTAAGTAAATTTAATAATGACACAATGATGATGCAGTGATTGCAACATTAATAAAGGATTCAAATAAATGATATTATAAATGTTAGAATATATATGTAATTTTGTTATTTTTTATGTCATAAAAGTATTTTTTTAGAATATTATATTTGTTTTAGTGATGTATTTTATAAGTAATCTAGTTGTTATGGGTTTTTAAAAAAGTCATGATATTAATAGTGTCAAAGTAGTCATAATTAATATTTTAAAATATAAAATATTTTATTAAATAATATAAATTTATAAAAAAATAATTTATTCTAAAAAATATTTATCATAAGTCAAAATTCTATTATTTACTTGTTAAATGGATATGTCTCAAGTTTTGGTAACTAAATTTATTGTCAAATGGTTAAATTCTTTATAAAACTGTATGAGTAAAAATGAGTTAAATAAAAAAGATAAGGATTAAATAATATCCAAAACCAGTAATATTATTATTGGATGATTTTATTTAGAAATATATTTATCTTATCATCTAACTAAATTGATTTGTACTCATTTATAATATAAATAAAATTCAGATTAAAATAATAATTCATGATATTTTTAAGTACCCATTTCCCTCTTATAAATGGGCACCACCTCTAACCCCTTATACACACCTCTCAATCCCCCTTGTCTTATCCAATATCTCCCCAAATAAGCTCATAATGTCCCTATATTACTCTTATAGGCCATAAATTGTGTAAAAATGAATTCAAGAAATCTTTTCAGCTCAAATCAAATTCAGTTACACGATTTAGAGGTAACGTCTTCTTTCAAGTTATTTTCATTTATTCTCCTTCTCCAACCACCTAAACCTCATTACTCCATTAATTTTAAAAAAAATTGGATCATGAATATAATAAGATGTTTTTATGAGTAGTATTCAACAAACACTTCCACACACCTCCATCTAATGTATATGAACATACTTTTTCTATGTACGACTAACAACTGCCTCACGAAACATTGATAGTTCAATTATCTCCTACCACTTATTATGGTGGTCATTATGATGAAACTATATTTAAATATGTTATATATTATATTTATATTGTCTCTATTCTAATGCATTTTTCATTTACAACATATATTTATTAATTCCATAATGCGTAAATACGATAATTTAATTTGAGGATGTGCATAAAACCGCCCTCTCAAAGTTATATAACTCATTCATGATTTACATGGAACATATAAAGGATGGAATTAATGAACATATGTATCTTATTTTTCAACAAATATAATATACCTATGTATAATTTTCTTTTCATTCTATTAAACATTAAAAAATTGAATCTAGTGTTCATGTGTACGTACGACTTACTGCCTCCATGAATGGTGCATTTCATTTATTATATCCAAATGTTATGGACTATTCCAAATACGTATATACAGGATCTGAATACATATATACCAGAAATATATGACATTTAAATCAGTAATAAAATTCTATAGATAATGGAATTTTGAACACATGAAAAATTAGTAGTTATAACAAGTTCAGTTTTCACTCAAGTACTGAACATCGACAAAACAACCGATGTGAACTTGGAAAATTACATGATTGTAAATTATAGGTAATAAGTGATAGAAAATAAATAATATATTTGAAAATATTTTTTGAAGGAATTATAATTAACTTAGATTTATTATCCCGAAAATTAAAGTACCAATGTGTCAAATCGGATAAAAGTCAAGGGACTCCGTTTCAATCACTATTAATTGAGGCACACATTGAATTATACATGAAATTCTTGTATACGGTGTATAAACCCCTTTATTTTTAATTCCATTCAATGGGAATATTTTTTCTAGGATGTGTTTTACTAAAAGACAAAAAAGAATGTTTCTTTTTAATGTACATTGTTACAACGACCATTCCGTTGCCATTAGCATTATTTGATATTTGGACTCTATAACAAGCCTTAATGTTTTTAATAGGAAAATTTATAACATATACTCTTTTTATGTATTTTGGTATCAAAAATCGATTTGATAATGGATTGATTATGTCAATATATTGAAATTATATATTATGATTGCAATGTTGAAATTTTATTTTTACTTTAGGCTAGAGTTATATGTTATTATTATGTTATGGTTATTGAGATTTGCTTTACGTATAAGGGTGTTTTCATGATAAACATAGGGTAATTGAGCCTGATATATCCATCCAATGCATTGGGTAATGTGACGAAGGGAAATTTTAATGTTTATCCTAAGATATTTAGGGAATATAAAATTATAGGAATTCCAAACGTAACTTTTGATGTAGTTGTGAATTCTACAATGTATGTATGATATGGATTCCACAAGTTACCTTTATGATTTGTGATTAATATTCCTTATTCATAGATCTTGTGATTTCATGAGGTATGTTAAAGAGTATATGGTTGGTATGTCTTAATAGACTAATGTTTTCTTTCTTTATTTTATAACCCTTATTAATATTTTTATACACATAACATGTTATTGAAATGTCATTCACATGCTGTAAGGAAGAGTACAAGAAAAAAATTATTCAAAAATATTTATGTCAAGAAAAAACTCCAGTTTCATTTAAGGAGGTTTATTTAGTGAAAATATTGATAGATTACAAGTGTCCTTCATATAATATTGATGTTTTAATGTATAAGTTATTACCTAATTCTCTACTTCTCTAAACCTGAATGGATTCTCAATGTGAATTATTGACATATATCAATATTTCTAATGTCTACAGCTATTGAGTTGTACATCTCAAAGAAAGGGTGCACATTATTCGTTTTGAATGTTTAGTGGATCTCTAATATACATATAAATTTTTTTAATATTAAAAGTGAAGAATTGTGCTTAACAACTATTAAGGAATGTTATGTGAGGTATGATCTTTTTTCAAACACTTCTAACATGTGTTTCAGCGTACCAATGGAACAATTGAGGAGGAATGATTTCAATAAATATATCATGTGTAGTAGTAAAAGTAAAGAATTAGTGGTAGATGCTGATTATAGATATTTCATATGAAAAAAATCATTGATAAATGATATTTGATTGATTCCACCCATGTCTATCAAAAATAAAACCATAAATGATATCTGGAGGTTTGGGGAATGAGGTGTCACATTAAAAAATAATAGATCACCAAAAGTCAAAGGATTTTTAATTTCCAGAATTAGTTCAATGAAACCTAAATCCAAAGACATTCACATTTATAATCGTATGAGGAAAAATCACATGATTTTTTTTTAATTTGTAAAAAAACATTCAAAAGTGGATGTGTTATTTGGATAATGAATGATATAATATCATCATGATGGGATAAAAAGAATGTGGAAATATATTTCCAATTTATAGCTACCAAAATAGTTCCTAATTGTCAATGAGGGAAATGAGCACTACCGTAGATTAATAATCAATTTGGAAAAATATAAATGGTTATTCATGTTTTATATGAATATATGACTTGTCTTCCATAAATGAATCATGAATAAAATAACTGTTATGACACTTATCATAATGGAAAAAAATTTAAATAGGAGTAACACATACAAAATATAATCATTTTATTAAAAGGGGGATAAATTCCAAAGAAAAGTAAAAGGGGGACTAAAGTGGTAGAGCTCAATGGAATATCTGTGGAAGAAATCATATAGTCTTTGGTATAGGAATCAATTATACTAAATTTTTAATGCATAACATATGGATCACCTTTTGATGTAAAAATATATAATAAGATACTACTCAGATGACATGTACGAATATTCACATTATCATGTTCAATGATCCTCTTGCATTCCCTAATGGTCAAGATGATTGAATAAAGGACTGAACAATACACAATAACGCATTTACAACATGATCTTAACCAAATTAAACAAAATATGGGTGAGGTTAAAATGTATTCAATGGTGGAGTCCATTTAGAAAATCATGGACTTTACTAATGACAAGGTTTTTTTGAACAATTAATGTACTGCATAATTAAATAACTAATCCTTGATTATCCTAAACGAAACCTACCCACTTTAAAGGCCAGATTGTTCCTATTCCACTGGTGAAGAGCATGAAACTCAAACTCAACTTGTTTCACTTCACCCAGTGGACCAACCAATTAATATTATTTCATGTATGAATCTTTTTAAAGATAATGTTTTGATTCTAAAATGTATTATTATTGATTTTTCTTTGACATGATAACCAAATATCATTGATTAAGAATAATATTTTTTCTTTAAACAATGAAAGTCTTATTTGAGAGACCATATTCTATTTATTATTACATGATTACCATAGAAAGCATAATCCAAACTCAAAAACCATGTAGAGAGGCTGTAATCATGGAACCATGGTACATAGAGACGCTCAAAATAGAATCCTGAAAATGTAAGATGGAGTAATCCCATTATTCCTAAAAAATATGATCTATGATATTCATCATTGGGATTAATTAGAATAAGAACATCGAATAGAATTGAATAACATTATGTGTAATGAGTATGTAAGTTGGTATAGGTCTATGTTCAAAAAACTACAAAAGGACATTATATTTTAACTGGATATATATTCATTATTGATAATTTGCATGTGGTTGGATCTGCCCTATACATGGATCTATTTACTATACATGAATGTATAAAACTGAACTAAATAAGTCGAGGTAAAAATATAACAATATGATTTGTCTAGAAATTTGATACTAGAAAAGTGAGACTTATAATTATCATCAATAAAAATATTGGTCAATCATTTTTAATTCAGAACTAGGTTAAATATTATGTTGGGATATACACAACATGGGAAATATAAAGATGAACTGGAAAAATTTTCATCCAATTAATAAATATCAGTATGACATATTCTCCACAAAAAGTGATCAAGGAGGATGTTTATGACACCTTACAAACTATTCTACACACTTTTAGTCAACGAACACTAACTATTTAGTGGTCATTTATCTTCACATGATTGTGCATAAAAAAATATCCCACAAATATTGATTGTTAAGATAATCGCACAAGATCATCACGTGAATGATCTACAAGAATTCCATTAATTTTTAATGTTAATAGAAACATTATTGAAATGATTTTCTATATGAATATATCCCTTTGAGTGAAAAATAATTTCAGGATGATTATTTTAAAATAAATCATTTATTGTGTTTTTTATATTCATGAATACTTCGTTGGGAACCATAATAATAAATTTATCATATTTTATTTTGTGTGTAATCCAACGAATAAATTTTCAACCAAATAATAGAAGACATATAAATGTTTTAATGATTCCAATAAATTTAGTTTTATATATTTTATTTTTAGAAAATCAAAAGTATTTGAGATATTTATAAATTTTTTATGGTGTGTAGAAAATAAATTATGTTGTGGTATATGAAGGTATTAGATTGAAAATGGACCAAAATTTAAGAATCGCTACATTGTAATTAATAAAGAGAAATAATTAAAAAATAATGAATTTTGTGATTCATATATTCCCATAAAAATGCAATATCAAAGTAAAGAACTAGAGTTTTTTGTTTATACAACGAACCAGGTTATCAAATTATAGTACGTATATGCCATTTTACAATCATTCTACCATTTTGGTTATCTAAAATCCCAATCATTGTTAACTTTATAAAAATTACTCCAACACACTAATGATTTATGGTTTGGTAAAAATAAAAACAAGAACGTACAAAATTTACTTGAAAACCCATGTTATAGTAATATAAATGGAATAAAAATGGGTTTTTTTTAAGGATTGGTCAATGAATCATCCTTTGAAATACATCCAATTGAATGATTTATCAATAGTAAAATAAAAATATGAGCTAGATTATTGATATAGATGACGCTATCATTAAAAAAATAAAAAACCATTGATAAAATAATTACTTATTAATGAAGAGGTTGCTTATATTTTATGATTATTATATTTAATGAATTTGATAAACAAGAACGTTGTAAAATATTTTCAACATTTTAATGTTCATTTTAATGTTTCCAGTGTCAATGAAGTCTTGGATTAAACAAAATTATATTGAGAAAAAAAATTACACATTTAGACATCATCATGTGTTTCTAAACCCATATATGTCATATAATATCTGATCAAATTACATTTATCCCAAAAGTTAAATTGAATAGAGTTAAAAATCAATTAAAATATTAGGACTTTCTTTAATTAATTGTAGAAGATAAAAATCAGGTTGAGAATAATGACACTTCGTCTTCTGTGTGACTTCATAATGATAATAATTTGATAATTAGGATTTGTGATTTAAAAAATAATCTCTATGGAGAAGGATAAGTAGAACATTGTAATGATTTCCATGTATTAAAGGGATGTTCTTGGATTTAGCTTATATATTATTATGGGATACATTCTACGGAATGATATATTTAAATAATATAAATATTTTATATTATAAGTTCTAAAAGAAATCCAAATATGTTATATATGTATATAATGTTAGAAAATTTGAATAGTGAACAAGATAAAGTGGATTATATGGAAGAAATTTTACATTTTATAATTGACTATGATAGATCTTTAGTTTAAAAGGTCATGAAACTAATTTATAGTCTGAAATAAAAACATTAATCATTGTATTAAAATGTAAAAACCTTCATATGGATAAAATTTCATGAAAGGTATGTTTGATTAAAATATAAATCAAATGTGATGGAAAAAAGTCACTCAATGTGATTTTATATTTTAATTATATTACTTCTTCCAGAAATAAAGAATAAACTCTAGTGAGATTGTTTCCTTAAATGAATTAACACTATGAGATTTTGATGATTGGTAAAATTATATTCTTTTCTGTTTTCTAAGATATGAACACTATGTGTTAAATATTTCTCTCACATGATATATTTTGTGAAAATTTGTTGAATAATTTCATAATATATGAATTGGGAAAGTTTTAAACACATATAGAATAGGAGACAAAGTTATACTTACATATGGAATGGAGGAGTACAAATCAAACATAATTATGGATTATCGGTAACATAATCAACTAAATTATTTATTGAATAAAAATATTTTGAGGTATTATTTATGCATGACTCTATATTAATCATAAGAAGTTTCTTATTATGGATGTGAAATAAATTATACAATACATCAAAGGTATTTATAATTATGGATTTTGGTATGGAAAAGATACATTATTTTATCTTCTTTTATATTATTATTTAATATAAATTGTTTTTGTTTTTGATCATATATATACATTATGTTACAAATTTTATAATGGATGATGATGTGTTCCATGATAGTATATGATGAAAATTTTAGTGAGATTTTTTTCAATGCTTGATATGTATGTTTTTTAGCACAATTATATCAAAAAAAGATGTGAAAATATTCACAACAGAAAAACAATAAGGTGAATGTTTTATACCCTATGTTGATTATGTTTGGTAATAAAAGAGAAATGAAAAAGAGGAAAAATCTACTACAATATTCATGGATGATGTGTATTGATATCAAGTACTACATCATCAATAGGAAGGTGGATGTGGAGAAAATTCATTGAAATATGATTCAAAAAAGAATATGGAAATAGAGATCATGGAAAAATCTAGAATGAAAAATTCATTCTCACAAATGAGAGTGTTATAATGATTTCATTCTCTTCAAAAATCATCATATTTTTATGATTTATTTTCTAGAATTTATTCTATTTAATTAGTTAACAAGAAAGAATAATAAAAAGGTACTCTTTCTAAAAATAGTGATTTTTTTTATTTGATGATGATGGTGTAGAATATAACATATATTTTCTTATTCGATAGAAATGATTTATTGTGGAAAAATCATAGAGAAACACTCATGTGGAAGGTTCGCATATTTACAAAAAACAAAAAGCATGTGAGAAAATATCAAATGATGATTAGAGAGCTGATTACATACGAGATTGAAGGGAACTCATGGAGTGAATTGAAAATGGAGGATTTATGTTGATCCCAATTATTAAATTATAAATATAAAATATATATTTTAAACTAAAAACTGTATAATTATAACAAATAAAAATTTCACCCATGATATGGTTTTAGGTAACATCCAGATTGGGATCATTTTACAAGTACTTTATTTATATAATTATTTTTTGAGTTTTTAAGGTTACATAATGTTATATATTCTAATATAATGTTTAAATAGGATTATGTGTATATTTAGATATTTTAAGGATTAAATTTTATGAATTTTTCATCATTAAATAATAATCAGGCATTGAATGTTTTCTGTCACACCACAATATTATATAATAAAATAATTGGTTTACACTCACATATAAACACACACCATTAACAAGTTGAATTGTGCTATGTTTTCTATATTTTTGGAGTCATTGGGTTGGCAATACAATAAAAATTATAGAAATGATAACTTAGTGCAGGTTAGTTTATGGTGGGTGATTATTTGATTAAAAAAGGATTTCAAACCATATATAATTAGCCTATGTAATATTTGAGAGTGTCTTTATTGTTAAAAAAATAATATTGCATAAAAATTATGTTAATTCTATATTAGTTCTCATACCAAGATGAGTATATAAAAATAAAATGTCACAACACATAAGGATACTCGATAAGGAAGTAATAATTTTTTGGATCTATAATCCATATCCTGAAACTACAATCATTATTCCAGAATAAAACTTGTAAAATTTTGATTCTTGCATGGTATCTAATTTTGAGGAATCTAACCAATGAAATGTTGATGAAAATTAGAAATAACTATCAACTTATTGAAAAAAACATTCGAGAGATATTTTAGATGAGACTAAAAAGAAGAATAAACTTGCTATGTAATCCAAATTAATGAGAAATACGAGGTCGTAAATATGATATTTACTGACTTATTTACATACATTTTTATTTTATGTAGATTATTTTAAAGAACATCATAATATTACGTTACTTATTATTGTTGAATATAATAAAGAAACATGTATAATGGAAACACAATCAATACTCACTAATGATTACATACTTAAAAATCATGTGTAAACCATATAAAACCTCTTTTGTAATCTATATGATTCTCTACCTCTCTATAATGATTATATCCTAACATTTGATATATATTACACTAACTAGTGGTCAGAAACAGATTTTGAGATATTTTATTTTGGTCACCATTCATTCACTCCCAACCCCCACCCTCAATGGTGGCATGCATCCCCATGTTTGAATCATTTGATGTGGTTTTTTGAAATTAAATTTACTATTAATTCAATGAACTCATTAATTGTTCTATTATTAATGATAAATCGAGTTAAGTTTTTGTGGAAAATTTCCATGAATTTCTGTTTATATGAATAGGAGGCATGTAAACATTTTAGTTAAAAAATAAAATATGCGATTACATGAATATTTTATCTAAATTTAATATAAATTAACGATTTAATGAATTATATAATTCCATATATAGATTTTTTATTATTTTTTATTAATACATTCTAATTTCTAAATCAGAATAGTTAATAAATTAATGTATAAAGTTTGTTAGAGTATTGATTATATGTATGATGAATTTAGAATCTGTTAGTTATGATATAAATTATTTATGAAATGTTTTTTTGTGTTATAAATAAACATTGTTTATTTATACTCTTTTTATAAAATGTATATGTTGTATTGTGGATATGTAAATGCTTTTGTGTGTTATTTTTCTATCTAGGTTTAATAATTCTTTTTATATTTCTATAATTTATTAACACATATTTATGAACTATGGATGAAGTACACACAACCCGTATTGGGATAAAAGAACGAAATACGATTACTAAATATGAATAAAAGTAGGTTTATTTTGGGGTTTTAAATGAAAAAATCTCCTCAATTGAATGTTGAAAATTATATATTTGTATACTTTAATTTAATTCTATTAATCAATTTCACGTAAGAGTTTCATAGTTATTTTTTAATTCATATAGATATTTATGGAATTAAATGGTATGGGTATTGATTGAAATTTACAATTGTTAAGGAATGAATGTATTTTCTTAAATAAATTAGATATATTAAAAATAATGAAAATATTTGGATGAGTCGTATGATGATTATTTTGGATGCACGGATGAAAATTACAATGATTAGGTTGAATTTATATATATTCATAGAATTTTATTAATTATATAATTTATAATAATTTTTAAAATATAAATTTTTTAATATATTAGTCTAAATTATATTTTTTGAAATGATGAATGTTGATATTTATTTTTATGTTTTTATTTTGAAATTATAATTTGTGAAATAAATGATTCAAATGTTTATTATATTGAAAATAATCCCTTTTAATTCATATATAATTTGTTATATAAGTTTTATGATACATAATTTGTTTTAAACCAATGATGTAATGTTATTTAAATTTTAGGACAGAATAATGAGAAATGGGATAGCTTGGGTGATTCTAATAGAGTTTTTGTTTTATGAAATTTTAAAATAATTGTCTACAATTTGGTGGAGTTGATAATAAATAGTATTATTTAATATTAACATTTTTGAATAATTTTTACTTTTAAAAATATGGTTCTTTTCATGGATTAATGTGTTAAACCAAAAGGATAAATATGTAATAAGTATTGTAGATAATATTAGGTTAGGATGTAATATTAAATTAGTGAAATGTTTTTTGAATAAATCAAAAGGGAATTTAAATAAAGAATATGAGTATGAAATGAATGTAAATAAGGGGTATCATACCACTAATGATAAATTTAAATTATTTAAATTATAAATGTGGTTAATTTATATTCATATTGATTAGTTGTGTGATAGTAAATTTTTTAATGCTCCATTCAATTTTTTAGGTATTTAATGTTGGGATTATATGGTTTTATGATATGATCATATTATATTTGTATTGTATGATTTTTGGACATATTTTTAATGTAATAACATGATTTTGTTTATTTAATAACCATGAAAATTTATATGATATAATACAAGAGTTCTATTACTTTATATTGAGTTAGTAGTGCAATTAGTTATGCCATGATTTTGGTAATAAGGGTATTATTTCATGTATTTTTCTAGGTTACTACTACACTGCAATGTTCAGAGAGGATTTAATTTGATTGAAATGTTGATTTGATAAGTGAATTGGTTGAGGTAATTATATTATATGAAATATATATCTAATAAAAATTAGATTTTGGTTTACTATGTTGATAGTTTACATGAAATTTATAGAATTCATTTCAACATACAAAAAGGAGTAAATTGGGAAACAGGTGACATTTGGGATAATTTTTCATATCTGAATGAGAGGTATTTATCTCACCTTATACATTGAAATATCATTAAAGTGAAGTTATACATATATTTTATACGTATATGCATGAACCATGTGTTTTTTGGAATTGAACTATATAGTAATGGTGTTGATACTAATGTATTTTTCACTAATTGGTGGATAGTTTTACTCCCATTTACATTGAATTATTTTAGTTATATTATATTGGATTTCAAATTTTTGGTTTTGATAATTTGGTTGTTTTAATTTTATAAATTCAATGAATTCTTTTAATTTATTTTGGTATTAAAGTCCATTTTAGAGTATTAATTTCAAATGTATTAATTTTACTCTGACTATATATATATTATTTTTATGATCCATTAGAGGGGAAATCACTTCAAAAGTGGTATTAAAAAACCCTTTACAATAGTAACCACCATTTTGTAATTTGGGAGTTCACAGGATGATGTATAGTGTTTTTCTTTAGTCGCACAATCATAATGTAATTTGACTTTAGAATATATCATTTTACATAAACTCTCATATCATATATGAGTGTATAAAATTAAATGATAAGATCCAAATCAATCCAACTTGATATTTTTGTAACTGATTAAAAATTATAAACTATATTGGTCAAATCCTCTCATCAATAATTATATATAATAGTAGGGGAAGGTCATATGTACTAAAAAAATGTGAAAATATAACATTGTACATTTGTTTCAAAATTGTTGAAAATATAGTGATTGAAGATAATTATCAACAACCAGCCTTTTCTAAGATAAATATATTATTATATTTTTTTCTATGATAATTTGAAATTCATCTAGTGTTAAAGTAGTATCCCCTCTCACCTTTTGAATGATTTCTAACTGTGCCATATTGTCTTCCCCATTAGAATGAAAAATATAATTATCATTTTTTTGATAATGGAATATATCATATCAATATCAAGGGTTAATTTATTGTCTCATTTACCTAATGGAATATTATTTTAGTGAATCAACACATGGGACATTGGGAAATTAGTGTTGGAATCAAATATGGAATTATCCACCAATCACTGAATTTTTTATTACTACCTGATCATGTTTTATTTTTCGATGACATGAAATGGATGATAGCTATACATACAAAGTAATATGGTCTCTAATTATTTTGGGAGGTGAATCAGTTTCTCACCCAGATTTCGTAATGGAATATTTTTGATGTTATCTGACACCATCCATCACATCTCTATAAAAGGGTTAGAGGCCTCTATTTGTGAATATATTTCATTAACATGAATTATTACAAAGTTGGAAATGGGGTAACATAGATTGTTAAGTTCTTTAACTCAAGACCTATCTATAATGAAATAGTTGTTATTCATGATTATGATATCTAATTTCTCATATACATAAAATTTTAATAATATACTATTAATTACATTGGATAACAATTTTTAGTCCATGAATCAGCTAGTTATTCATGAAAATGCCACTGATACTCACTATCCGTTATGATGATTCCAATTTCATTGACCCCCATCATCTAAAATTATATATTCATTTCCGCGAATAGGAAAATTAGTAAAGTAAAAACCCACTCCAAAAACTAAAATATTGGATAGATGGCCTTTTCAATATATGTTAACACTTTTACTTACACATGATGCACTTATAGACATCAAAAAATGGGAAAATCTAGTCCATAGTGACATAGGTACTGTAGTTTCCAATGTCGGGATATAATCATCATGATTTGATATAATTCTATCTATCAATTAAAAACATAATGTTTGGTGTAAATAATGAATAATTATTAAATAATAAATGTGTTAATGGATGATACCTACATGATACCAATAATTATTTGGACTACTAATATTGTTTAAACATATTCCATTTTCATTATGATTTATTCATTTCAATTTCTAATTATAATGTATTGATTATTTTCTTATAATTTCATTTATTAGTAATATTCTTATTTATGTTACAATATAGATCAATTTATCATGTTCTGTAATTGTGGATGTTTTGGATAAAATTGACCTAAGTGTGGAAGATTTGTTATGTAAGGAATATAACTATATTAATATTCATCTATATCGCGTAATCATCTATTTAAATCAACGATGTGATGTAATAATTTATTTAAATTCTCTATGGCAGTAAATCATCTATGTGGAAATAAAATACATCAAAGTACAACCTATGTGAAAAATTTAATACTTTGATGAAACACATATGTGAAATAACTATGACGGGAATTCATTTATGTGAATTGGAATCATTGTATAATCAACTATGTGATTCCAATAAAATACGAAATTATGTCTAGTAAGTGAAGTTCAACTACAAGGGAAATTTTACTGCATGGGTTTTTCCTATGTAATAAAAAACTACTTTTTTGGATATGTGAATAATTCTCCAATATAAAGAACATCTATACAGATCAATTCAGCTATATCAATTCAAATACTTGGTAAGCAACTATATAGAATCCTATAAATTTATATGTGGTTCTAAAACATTAGTATTGATTATCATTTATCTATTACAAGTGTAAATTTAAAAAAATTATGAATTGATATTTCGGACAACCTATTTATGATGACTTTAATTTTTAATTGGTTGAAGTACAAAGATCCTAGAGTACAATGGTTATTTCCATCAATAGTCAAATTTGTAGAGGAAATTTTTCTTGATAATGATAAAATGAAACGTTATCCATATGTATTTATTGGATGAAATTTAGTATAATATAAAAGAAGATATATATAATAGTATAAAATAATAGAGATAATAATGCGCAGAACTAGTATTCTTCTCACTATAATCATTACATGCTTTATAATTGAGAAAATAAAAAGAAAAAGAAGATGCATTTTTTATCTAAAACAATGTGATAATTATTAACATTACTATATTTTAAGTCTAATCCACTTGAGTTATACATAAATCTATTTCCCTATCATGGAGATCTCTTCTTATCTTTTAGTTTCAACATGAAATTGTGGGCTTTTTTAAAATCCCATTATTCATTCCAACTAATGGAAATGATAGTTCATTATTCTGATTATTGAAGAACAATATTTTCTTAAATATTTATAAGATCCTAGTAAAATATCATGTTACATTACAAAGTTATAACTATATAAAGTCATTCTTTTATGTCTCTAGGAAAATGATGATTCATAGTAAAAATTACAATGCACTACGAGTTTTGTATTGGTGGAGTGGACAGGGGGATTTTTATTCCCAAAATCACACTAAATCACATGTATTTTATCTTTTCGTTCTAAAGTTGTTTTTACTTCATTCTCATGATTAATAATATCACCATTTATTATTTCTTATATGAGGGTGGGTTTAGGAAAAGTAATTTTCAATAAAACAAATCACCCCCCCTTCTGTAGTGTTCATACAGTTGTTCTCCGACCAATAACTGGTATCATAGATTGTTACTCTTGAGTTATAAACTCCATATAATTGAGTTACAAATTATATAATCCAAATGTAACCTAAAGATAAGAAATATGAATTTATTTCTATGTTCATATATCCATACATTAATCCTTGTGAAATTTACAAAACTAAACTTCAGACAAGGGATATTGCTGTAAAAGGTGAATAAGATACATACTTTAAAGAAATAAATGTTATTATATTAGTACTAGATCTTGATTAGTTAAGACGAGTTTTACAATGTGGTATAACTTGTTATATGCGAGAAACAAAGTAGTTACCTACAGAGGTACATGGAATGTTAAATATAAAAGATACAATAATGTTAAGACGATTCAAAATACTTCTAGAATAGTTAACAGAGAAACCATAACCCAAATGAATGGTTGGTCAAAAAATAGTTTCAATAATGTTGATTCTATGGGAGAACATATCCTTAAACATGACAATGATTTGAATGTTCAATGACTTATTCTATCTATGTAGTGTATAATTTCAATTATAATTAGGCATTACACTGATGTAAAAGATATAATGACTAAGAATATCATTGTAACTCTTGTGATGTTTTAGGAGAAAATAGAACCCGACGTCAGTGAGAATAATATGATACAAGGGAAAATGCTGCAAAACATTTTTCTAAATAAAAATAATTCTATAAAAGTAAAGGCATATATATTTATGAATCTTCTTCTAATGATTCAAATAATATTTATACATCTCACTATGAACGTGCTCGGTATTAAAAAAAGATCAAAATTTTATATAATAAGAGATGTGAATTCCAGAAATCCATTAACATGTAGAAAAGGTATGATATAAGAACCACAAAATTATGGTGTTATAAATTCTAAAATCATGGTAATATCAAACAACAGTTTCCAAAACCTAAGGAAAAAATGAAAAATAATAAGAAACACTAGTGGAATTGATACTATAAGAATAAGAGGAAAGATAAAATGAAATACAGATGGTGTAGTTTTTAGGAATCTAATGATGACTCAGAATTAATTCATAATCTAAATTTTTAAATAATAATACCAATATGTTATTTACTCAGAAATATAATTGGGTACATTTATTTTATTCTTTACAACATGAATCAGACTAATAAAATTGAATTTTTTTTAAGAATTATATTAATATTTTACCATGTTATAAGACAATTATGAATACTTGAAAAAGAAAAATAAACACTCAAAAAGTTATTTAATGATATTTTAATCATAGTAGAGTACGTAAATAAAAAAAATATAGATTTGAAGTCCATAATGTTAAATAATGTTGTTTCTTTTGTGGAAAATGAAAAGAAAAATAAAATACTAAAAAAAGTTAAAATATATTAGTGATACTTGTACTGTGTTTATAAATGGTGAAAATTAACTCAACAATATTCTAGGTTATTATAAATCCCATAAATCATTATTTGAAATAAGAATCCAAGGAAAAAACAGAATCATTATAAAATTTATTTTGTGCTAATTTCTAAGTATAAAAACCTCTTCAAACTCATTCTTTCACTATGGTGAAGCAATGAACAATGCAAATAATTGAAGTCTTATGATGTTAAACATTTTTTTATTCTAATAAGTTTTTTAAAATTTATTACTGCTATTTCAAGACATCAAAAATATATTTGGGATCCCAAAAATTTAGTATCTATGATTTCTGGACCAAATATAACATCTATACAAAAACAATTCCTTATATATATTTTTTATATAAATAGATATATAAAAATAAATGAAAAATGGTATATAGATATTGTATTCTCACATAATATGAGTTCAGTTTCTCAAATTTTTACTCCAAATCCAATGTTTATGGAGGATATGTCAAATGATATGAAAATTATAAATAGAATATACTAGTAGTTAGATCTATATGTAATCCAAGATTAGTCTTCTTCATTAATTTTCTCTCGATGGATGGACTAAAATATAACATGATAATTATTTTTCAATGATGTGATGAAGGTTATTTTGTACTAATTTTTTTAATAGTGCATGTTCTGATTTTAAAAATAAAATCCATATATCTATAGATTATATATCTAGAAATATTTATACCTCATATATCAAATTCATTAAATAAAAAAAGAAATAATTTGAATGTTGCGTAAAATTAATCTAGGATTTAGCATTGATTTGTTAGATATTATAATATATATTCATTGCGAAAAGTTTCAATAATAAATTTAATTTAATATTTACATTGACTACAATTTAATAAATAGAAATTATGTAATACATTCTTAATTTTCAAGAAGAAAATTAATCTTTTAAATCATTTAAATATATTTCTACATCTATTAAACTATAAATTATTCAACATTATTTGTTTTTCCAAATAATAAATTCTTTTTGGAAAATATTTCTTTAATGTTTTAGTTGATGACTTTCAAGATTTACACAGGTTCTTTTTTTGAGTGTGATTAATTAATCAAATTATATTTTTAATTTTTAAAATTTATTTAAAAAAATAAATATTCCAAAATAATTTATTTGATAGGTGACCATTCCAGAGAATTTGAAAACCATAAGATCATTTTACTATTCCAAACATGGAATCAAACACTCTTTTTGTTCTACTAGGATACTCAAATGGAATATTTTTGTTGAAACGAAGAATAATACCTTAAAAAAAATTTCATAGACTATGTTTTGTGATTATAAATTTTACACTCAATTTGGGAATAATATTTAAATAAAACATGTCATGTCATTGACAATATTTCAATTACGCTTATCTGAAATAAAATACCCTTTCACCTATAAAAAATATATATCCAAATGTTTGACACTTTAGTGTATTTATATAAATATTTTAAATTCTAAACACCAACGATAAATGTGGATTTTTTTTTCCAAATTATGATGAAAAAATTATCATATGATATTTCTCTATATCCATGGAATATAAAGTATTCAATAAAATTTCCATGATTATTAATGAGTCACTTCAAATTAAATTTAAATAAATTGATAACATTGATTATAAAATGAGTCTAAATAATGAAGTAAGTGATTATTTAGAAAACATGATACAAGAAACAAAATATGAAAATAAAAAATGTTGATGATTTGGAACATTATTTTATTGAACCATATCTTAACATGATGGATACTAGTAAACTAAAAGGTATTAAACTACAATAATCTTTAACCCTAACAAATCTCCCCTTGTAAATTGTTAAATAAATATTAGATTAATAGAGTAAAACTAAATATTTTTCAGTAGCATTGAATTTTTTTTACCTATTATATCATCTAGAACGTAAAAACCTAGAAAATTTAGATGATGAGTTTTAATTAATAGAAAAATAAATAGAATTAAACCAGTTTAAGAAGGACAAGAAATGGGATTTAGTTGATAGAACCTCTAATTATCTTGGTACTATATTTAAATGGGTATTTATATACTGACATGTTTATCATGATGTGATCCCTATGTATAATGGAATATTATATGTTAAATGGTATAATAATGTGAATGGAATTAATAATTAAGAGAAATATACACATGTATCATTATTAGAGGCCATTATGATTCTCCAAGACTCTATATTGAATTGTATTTTAAATTATATTTGATGGATTAAAAAATTAATTTCTAAATTTTTTAATAATGAAAGAAGTTTATGTTGAACTACTTGTTAGTTTTGGGAAACATCATTCCCGAAATTGTGTCTTCAAAAATACCAAATCTTTTTAAGGGGTTACACAAGCACCTAGATCTGGGTATGATCATTTATGTTATTTATTTTATTAAGTTAATTTTTAATAGGTGTGAAATATCATATCATTTCTAATAAAATATTATCTTAAGACATTTCATTAATTCATGTATAATTTGATGATGTTGTTTTTGGTTTTATAAATAAAATATTGGGTAAAAATTTATCCAAACTCATGAAAATTATTTTTAATTGATCACGTTAGGTGAAATAAATTTATTTCTACTTTTATATCATTGTAAAAAAGACATCGGACCATTCTGAATAAATGAAAATAAATAATAAATTTACCTAAATTGGTTGTACTTGAAAATGGTAATGTTCATGGAACACCTATGTGTTCTAATGAAAAATTTGATTTTAATAAACCGGGAAAAATAGTTGACAAATAGTTATACAACTAATTAATTAGATGACTTAGGTATCTAATCACCAGTAGACTAAACATTATCTTTATTGTATTCATATATATTAAATTATAATAAAACCCTAAGTAGTCTCATTTAAAATCTTCCATAAGATTCTTTATTTTTTAAAATGGAACATTATCTCTTTCTTTACTATATCCAAAAATATCTTATTTTTATTTGACTTCATATATATATTCTGAAGTTTTTGTCAATAGACTATATATGAAGAGTACATTTCGAACCATCCATTTTCTAGGACAGTACCTAGTATCCTGGCCTATCTAAAAACAACACTTAGTTACTCTATCTAATACTAATTCAGAGTACATTTTTATATGCAGTATATGTGAAAGGGGGTTGTTAATGAGACCCCCCATAATGAAATTTTTACATTATTATAATCATGTTTTAATGATTTTTTATTGCACAAATATAGTAAAAATTTATAATAATTTGATAATTTTATCAACAACAATGAATATAGATCTAAGACATCATTTCGTGAGTGATCACGCTAAAAAATATAATATAAACATTGAATTTACCTCTTCTAAGAACCAATTAGTGGATATAGTTTTTAATTACCAAAGAGAAATTTTTTTTATTTTATTTAAGTAGAAATGGTGTAATTTGAATTTAAATGATTTTATTTTATTTTATTCATTGTTATATTAATTCTATTGTTAAATAATAAAAGATTATAAGAGTTCAGGAGCTGCTATCAAACATCACACTATTCGGAATCCAGAAGTCTGACCAGAAACAGGCTGGTCGACTCCTTTAGGTCTGACACAATTTCCTCTAAACTAAACCCTCAAGCTGCACCTTTGATGCTCTTGAGGGTAAGCTCATTAGATCGTGATATCATCATCAAAGATTCTATCCATCCATGCATGCCTCACAAGGGTCCTCAAAAGGAAACCAGATAAAGATACAAATTAAATAGAAAGATAGCAGGAGAGAAAAATAGATAGCAGAACATCACTGGTGAAAAAACCGGAATGAGATATCATCTCTCCATGAACTGCAAACATAATGAGGAGTCCTGCTCATTTTAAATCCAGAAATGGTCTATGCTCAAAAAGACAGCCTTTCTAGTGACCCCCTGTAATGTAAACCAGCCGCTTCACGTTCTCACAGGTACCCCTTTAAGCTGCTTAGAAATCACATGCAATCAAATAAAGGAATTTAGGAAGAAGCTTGTTGAATTCCAATGGCAAAAATTCTCAATGAAGATAAAAAATCGGCCGCACAAGATGAAACATCAGAGAGAGAATCTGAAAAATGCATTCCAGTGGATACACTTTGAAAACTAGTGCTGAAATTAAAAGTGATATGTAGATCTTCCACTTCATTCCTCATAAAGAGGGAACAACTCCTCCTCGGATGGATCTTACCAGCAATGTGAATCACCCAAAACCATGTTTTCCAGCCCATATAGAGTCTGGATCAGCTCCATGTGAACTCAGAAGCTTCGTATCCTTTATTGTCCAAGCCATTTTCATTAAGAGGCATGAACAAGAAATTAGAAATCTCATGGTGTTTTATTTTCCAGATTCTGCTAGCTCTACAAGACATGTGTTAGTTATTATGGGGGTATGTTTTGAACTCCTTTCCTCTAAAGCAGTATCTGTGATTTTTCCATGCAATGTGTTAGCGGGGAATGCTATGAACTAGAAATGTCTAAGATGAACTAAAATTTTAATAAATAAATTACATCAATTCCATGAAAAATAGTTTTTATTTTATGAGAAGAGTTTTGGTTTCTTGTTTAATGATAATACAAATATGTTCATGTAAAATTAAGATTTTTTATTCAGTGAAGAAGATGATGTTTTATTATCTATATTGAATAAAAATTACATGCATATTTATTATATATAAATAAATTTAATTTCTCATTGTCCTCATGAGTGTGATTTTAGTTTTAACTAGACTATATTTGGTACGAGAACAATGTGACAAATATAGGAATTCACATTTTTGTTTGGATCATTTTCTTTTGTGAAAAATTATGTGAAAGAATTGTAAGATGAATTGAAAGTACTCTATTAGTTTTTTAGACTAAGATTTCTCATATAGATGGATAGATTAATAATGTTTTATATCAAGTCATATATCTATTATATATTAGGATTAATTAAATATAGTTGAATATTCCTCAATATATGACGTAATTTATCAATAATTTTCTCTAAGGGAAAGGGAAGTTGAATTATTATCTTTTTGGAAGGCTCACCTCAGAAGTGTTTAAGAACCGATAAATAGATATCAATCAAAGAGAGTTTATAAAATGTAAAAAAATTAGTACAATTTACATAGTTCCCTTGAAATCATTTTCTTAAATATAGGGTGAAGCATCTATCTCTCTAAGAGTTATTGGGAATGAGGCTACTACTCGGGCAGTTGTATCAATTCCTTTAGTAGCCAAGGGGTATTTGTCAAAAAACTCACCACCTAGAAATGTAACACTAATTGATAGGGAGCCTATAGGGATGTTCATGAGTCATTTTATGGTATAACATACACTCAAGTTTTAGAGATGATACTTTTTGAAGATGATTAAGTTCAATGTTATAATGATAAAGTTGTTCAACTTTTGGAATCAGTTCAGCACACTGATCCACCTATTCCAAAAACATACGTTGCTCATGTGTGGTGGCAATATGAAACTATTCCATGTACTCTAGGTTCTATAAAATTTATATAATCTTAGAATGGCCATAAAATATATTATCCAATCCCTTTTATATCACCTAAAAATTGAATTCGAGCTTGGGACACGAATTTGGAAGAATATTTTGTTCTTTCTCATACTCTAGAGGTAACTCAATAATATCACTATCTAAATAAGGTTTCCCCATTTTTTATTAATATATTTTAATGTTATTGGGTTGAAGGTCACAAGAATAAATTTTCGTCATATTTTAGGTAGATGGATTATAATATTAATGGATATTATGTTGATTTGGACGAAAGGCTAATATTTTCTAAGGATATGATCATCTAGCTAAAGTAGAATCCAGTTTCTAGTGTATATTTTTTCAGGATAGTTGGGATGATTGTAGAGAAAATATAATTGATAGATACCCATCAACATGTCCAACATGTTCAATGAGTTACCTTTTATGTGAATAAAAATGATCATGAGGTTATGAGATCCTGTGTGATTTGTTCATAAAATGCCTATGATACATGGACATAGATGAATAAGATTTGTGTTGTTTCTATATATCAACAAGGCATTATTCAAAATATTTAAATAATTTAATTATATATATCATAGGATGCTTTCAATGATATTCAGTCATTCATTATAGAAAAAATGAAGAGTGTGTGAACCCTGAAGAGTGTAGTAGTGATTCATTTTGATATCCTTAAGTGGATTAACCCAAAAACTATATGATATGCCTCTTCCCTATTCTAGATATAGACCTTAAGAATAAGTTTCATCAATTCTCTTTGTATTTTAATTTAGAAGCCTATGAAATATTGTCTTTATAGCATGGTATTCTCCCATTAATTTTCAATAAATATCTCAAAAGTTCTCTATTAGCTGAATTTTAGGACACCTAAGAATAAGTTAGAATATTGGGCTAAAAATTATTCATCCTTAGATGAATTGGTTTGCCATTTTCATGAATTTTACAGTTCTCATGTATAAGTGACTCGGGGTGTAACCATATAATTTATTGATATGATTTCTTATTCCATTGACTCAATCAATTGAATCCAGATGATATTTGATCATAAAATAGTCCAGATTCATAAGGGATTTGAAGATTATCTTACAGACTATTTTTAATTTTATTTTACTCCATCTTAGTCTAAGGAATCCCATAATGATCCTAGTAATCAAGTCTGAAGATATTTTGTTGTCTATAGTCCCCTTGGGATTATCCTTTCAGTGTTACCAACAATAGTTTCTCTAGATATACTTTTTCTAGCTACTGTTTCAAGTTTCTTACCTCCTCTAGAACATTCCACTAGTTTATAGTAAGTATATAAAGTAATATTATATAAAAAATCCCATTTTTATCACAATATAAATTATTTAGAGTGTAGTATAATTTTATTTCATGCATCATTACACTTGATATTGGAAAAGTTACACCTAGAACTCTCATTCATCTTTCATGTACATAAATTTATACACACACATCCATATATATATAACCTCTTATAAATTATCTTCCTTTTAGGGTAAGAAAAATAAAAAGTATGGTCAATAATGGTCAATCATCTATTTTTCAGATGTATGGAAAATCTTGCACTACTATATTGGATTTCTTCAAATAAGCTATCATCTAATGGATTTATCTACAAACACATACTCCAAATTCTCATATATAATGAATAACTCTTGTCCCAGAACATATAGATACTTTTAGAGCATATTATAAAAGGTTGGATGTATTTTTTGATCTATATAAAATTTATATTCATGAAAAATCCAAGGATGATGCTTCTCTTATTGTTGAGTAGTTAAGAAACCAAGCTAGATAATTTGAACATCCAAAGATACTAGACATTGTACCTATATGTTCTTATGATTTTAGGGTGGACTAGAAATATCCTGAATAACTATAATGCACACTGACATAGAGACCTAGAGGTAGATCAATAGTTATATCTAAATAGTGTTCTGTTTTGGTTCTCTGGAGAGTATTGATGCCTCTAGTGATGGACCCTCATACTGCTTCACATTTATCTCTACTATTTATGAATCCTCCACTGAAACCTCTATTCAAATTTGAAAAGATCCAAAAGAGAGGGTATTTTAACTAAGTACTATATATGTAAATTTTGTAGGTTTTGATTCATTTTAATTGTTTATCAATATCGGTCCTTAATAAAATTATTTTTATCCATTTTTGTATATTTCTTATGGATTTTTTCATTTATCATGTTAGTTATTTATGAATTAATTTAATTTTTTTTACTAAATTTTTAATTCTACTACTATAAAAATACACATTCAGTTTGAATATTTCTAATTTAGTTTAACAAAATTCATAATTTACATTGGTTGTTCATTTTCACTTTTAATCTTTCATTTTAGATTAGAAATGGGATTATGTAAAATAACAGGGGAGAACAAAAGATATAAAAATTGAAAATAATAACGTATTATATAGTTTTCTATAAATTAAATTAAACCTTAATAACTTTTTTTATTAAAAAAAATTATTTATGATCATAATAAGGAAGGATATTGTTAGCCTAATAATACTATTCCAACTTATCAATGTGCTTTATGATTTGATGATCTCAAAAACCCATCATATGTTACCTATGATTTCTGTTTTTATGTGTATTAATTAGTTTAAATCTTATTAATGTTCTTTTTTAGTTCATTCATTTTGGTTCAACAATTATAGATGTTTATTATGAATGGTAGCTAAATATTTAAAATCACCTATGTATGGAATTCAACTATGTAGATCAATTAGCTATGTTAATTGGCCAGTAGATTGAATTGGCTGCATAATTATAGAATGTTACTAAATTAACTACATGTAAATCACCCTCCCTCATGATTCACCTACATAAGAAATATCAAATGTCTAAAAACCCCATACATGAGATCCATACAAATAATAATCCCAGTAATGTAAGAAAATGTCCATGTTTCATGGTTGTATGAATTATTCAAATATGTGAAGAACCTCTATGTGGATCAATTAAACATTGTGAATTTGAATACATTAGAATTAGATACATGGAAACCTAGAAATGGATATTTGATTCTAGAACATTATTACTTATTATCTTTGATCTTTTTATAGAGAATGTTATTATTGATTCTGACTCATTTAAATGTTGTACTTCCTCTTTTAGTTAAAATCGATTTTCAATGCACCCAATTACCAAGATAGAAATGTATTGAGGTTATTTTAATATATATTTCACATTTAGGTAAATTTTAGGAAAAGTATAAATTAAAATTTTACCTTAACTTTTTTTTGGGATTACATGAAATTCAATGGGAATGATTACACAAGTTTTCAAGAAAAGAATACAATCACAAATCTATCTATCATTCTTGTCTATTAAAGCATTATCTACATGTTGTGTGTGAAAATAATAAGAATATGTAGGTTTATATTTTTTATAGTTGTGTCCTAATATTAATCTTTTTGTATTCTCATAATATTATTCTCTTCTTTTAGTTTCACCCAGAAACTATGTGCCTTTTTACTTAAATCTCGTTAATAGTTTCTATTTTTGTGTGTGAGAACTACATGTTACAAGTGTTGATGGTTTGTGTTTCTAAAATCCTTGTAAAAATTCTATATTATTTAAATTTTATTTTCCATGTGATTAATTTTTTCACTCATGTAGAGAAGTCCTTATGAAAATGATTGGTGCTAGTGAAAATCAACAAACTATATTAGTTTTTAATTTTGGTAATGGACAAGGGGATTTTAATTCCCTAAACCACTACAAGTATCAGGTGTTAAATATGTTATTTATAAATTTATTTTACACTAATTACTGTAACTAATAATGGAACAATGTTTATCATGCCTCCAGAAATATCTTTTTTAAGAGAATAAATTTTTAAGAACTCGATTCACAACCCACATGAGTCATATCACACATATACTCCAACAAATATTAAAAATTGAACTCAATAATATACTATAATAATATTAGTGAAAGGAAATCAATGTATAATATTTCATATCATTACACATGGATTGAATATCCCTTTATTCAAGAAATATATTCATCTTCAATAATAATAGAATAGTGAGAATCATTTAAAATTTAAGGCATTGTTAACTATTATAAAAAGTTCAATTAATTTTTTTAAAATTGATTATTAGTAGAAAATAAATATATTGAATATTTTCACACAAAAATATGGTTATCCACCTATGAAACTATAATTTCTAAATTAATAGTGGATGATCTTCCCATGTTACTTGGTAATCCATCTTAACTATTGGATCATCCACCACACCCATCATGGGTTCACTGTGAGGAGTAGAATCTTCCACTATAATAATAATGAGATAAATTCAGTTAAATAAATAATAAACTATATTAACTATATCCTATAACAAATCACATAATTTCCTCACTCCACGAGTCTCTTTTTAAGTGATAGATAGAACTACCTCAAAGTGTTGTGATACTATAATAAATGAAGAAAACATATCAATAAAAGGTCATAATATATACAATAATGATCAATTATAAAACACGTCATATTAGTATCATAAATATATAAATAGTCAGCACTATTCATTTCTTAGGGTTATGAGTCTATTCTTTTGATGGTCGTGTTTTCTAATAACCCTTTTCTAGTTTTCATAGTGATAACTCAAAATAAATTTATAGTATGAATTTCATTATACACATATTAGAAAATTAGGAGACATTAAACATTTTGGATCATCAGTAGTATTCTACTATGATGTATTTCTCACCCATTATACATTAACATATAATTAATTTATAGTCGTTAATATATTTTATAGATATTTTTATGCACTATTAGTGGCTCGGAATTGGATGGTATAATCATTGTGATGATACTAAAAAGATTTTGATGTATTAATGGACTGTTTCACTCTCTATTATATGGAGTTAGTTTAGTTGTGTTTTTTATTAATGTATTAACTTTTCATTGTTCGGTTGTTTGTTACAAAAAAGTGTATTTTTATATTTTTACATCTCATATTAATATTAAATTTATATTGACACATCACATTTCTAAATTATTAATTTTGAATACCAACAATGTACCTATAACATTATTCACATCAGTTTTAGTTATAATATTTCAAGTCGCATTCTTCTCTATTGATCTTGCCCATCATGCATATATCATTTGTCACTCTTCAGGGACACCTACTTCATTAATTCTATTCGGCTCATAGTGAGAGTGTAACACCCCGAGATTTTATGAAAAATATTTTTTTTATTTTATTGATGTCTTGTGTTGTACGCTACAACAAAGGAGTCTCGCAAAACATGCAACCCTAACTAGGCTGTATTACACGCAGTCACGACCTTCCTCGATAGCGTGTGTTGTACGCAATACTGAGTTTCACTAAACAACGATATGCTATTAAAATATTATTACAACTAGCCATTATGAATAGTGATAACCACTTTTTGAAATTTTGTAAATATCATCTTTCAAAATTGACTTCATTTTTGGATTCGGAATATCGAAATTAGCCTAGGGTGAAATTTTGGTATTTTTCTGAAAACTTTCAATTTTTGATGAATAGTGAAAACACTAGTTTACTATTTAAAAACTGACTTTTTATTTAAATAATTATTTATTCTATTTCAATTTATTTTAGTTCAAAATTGACACATAATACCTATATATGTTCAATATAATTCATTAGAGTCATTTTATAGTAATTTTAGATATATAAAAATTTTATTGAACTTTTGACCATCTTTTACCCACCTCCTAGGAGAATTTCCAAATTCACATAAAAAATAATTTTACCGCTTTTGTTAGTGTAATTTCAAAATTACGAGAGACACGGTTGATGTCAGTATGTAAAACGTGGTTTAATGAGATGAAAATAATTTTTGGTGAATAGTAACTTTTTACTTTTTTTTACCACGGTTAAAAGTAAATAAGGTAATTAAGGGTAAAAATGATATTATTATTATTACCCTAACACATGTCCTAATTCTATTGGATAAGTGTAATTCGACCAAAAACAACCTTAGGAATAAAATATCACCATTTAGACCCACTTGGATAAGATTAGGACATTTATTATTAATTTATTTAAAGAAGGGTTAAAATAGTTAAAATCAAAGTTTAATAAGTAAATCATTTTTAATATAGGGTTATACAAAAGATAAATTCGACTATGAATATTAATTATAAAGCTAAAAATATTTCCTACATAATCGTATTTTATTTTAAATTTTTAGACTTTTAAATAATTTAATTTATTTATGACACAATGATGCTGTAGTAATTATATTATTAATGAAATATTGACATAATTGATGTCATAAATACCCAAATAAATGTAATTTGAGACTTTTTATGAATTAAAATAATTTTATATATGACATGTTATTAATTATTTAATTAACTTTGTTCGAACTAATCTTTCTGTTATGATTTTTACAAAAATCATTTACCAAATAGTGTCAAAATTGACAAAAAATAGTTTTTAAAACAAATA
This sequence comes from Viscum album, assembly GCA_963277665.1. Lineage (NCBI taxonomy): Eukaryota > Viridiplantae > Streptophyta > Magnoliopsida > Santalales > Viscaceae > Viscum > Viscum album. Next base: position 1,249,500,258 of record OY728157.1, on the reverse strand, counting down.
TTATATTATTAATTGTTATTTTATTCCTAAAAATATAAGGTTCAGCCAAATGACTTTGAAAAGTTATATATATTAATAATAAACAACTTCGGGTTCTTTTGTCTTGTTATAGTAATTTTGTTAACCTTATAGTATAAGAAAACAAGAAGACACGGTAAAAGAAAAATTATTTAACATAAAGTTAAATCTAAATGATAAGGTTAAAATAGAAATCTAAACTTGTCTAAATTCTATTGGATTAGATGATTTTGACTCATCCACAACATTTCTTCGAAATAACTCAATTTGGAGCTATTGAAAAATGAATATGTCTTTATAATAAAATTATATTTTTAGTTATTCCAAAGGTTCCCCTCTCCTCCCTTATAAAAGGGCACCTCCTCCCTCTCTTCCTCACACCACTTTGAGCCTTCAAGCTCGGACAAACCCTGCCAAATTCTCTTCTAAACCTCCCTATAAACATCATAGAGGTCCTGGTCTTCTTAAAAGACCAATTTTGGTGCCCATAGAGGAGGTCTCAAAGAGGCGCTTCAAAGAAGAGGTTATGTTCGTTACTGATTTTTTCAACTTTATTTCTTTTCCACTTCTTCTTCTTTAGTTGTTTCATTATGAAGTAATAACATAAGTATAACTCATATACTAATATGTTATTATAAGTATGAAACAACCCTATTTCACTATCTATCCATCCTACAGAAAACGAAATCACCACGCGTGCGTACGTAGGGAATACCGTCTCCACGCCGTGGTGGAATCTGTTCTTCCACCAACACCTTACATGGATGGGTATAATGGTGTATAGAATAACTATATAAGGTTATTATAACATCACAATGATTCTTATATATTATACCATCCACTACAATTCAATTCAATAATCATGGGAATGATATCATCTCCCGTGCGTACGTACGGAATACCGTCTCTACAACGCGATGAGATTCATTCTCAATGATTAACCATTCATAAATGATTTTAAAGTATATATAATAAGTAATCACGAAATATAGAAATAATAATTCTACTGGGTTTATTTATATTTATATGTATGTCATCTATTTAGTTTCATTAAATTCAATAAGGAAACGAAAACAACGTTCATGCGTACGTACGGCCTACAGTCTCCATGAATTGTGTATTTCATTTCTTTTATCAATCTATAATATATATATGTATATGATGAATATATATTATATATAAATCTTTTTTACATTCTATAATTATTCAAATTATCATATAAGTATTAATATCAAGAACGACATGTCGAAACACATTAGATACATGAAATGATTTTACCCAAAACGCTGCTTTAACATGGAATTTACAAAAGAACGGGTAATATAAAGTCATAAGTGAAACATAAATGATATCATAACAATTAATATGATTCTGTAATAAGTCAATGACATTATTTTAATCATTATACCGGAGGTTTGGATATGTACGAAGCATATCGGACCTAAGGTAATGGATAATTTCGCAAATCTCATTTTCTCCGAGATTTCTTATTTGTAAGTATTTACTGGGGTTATTGCAATCATCCATGTCCTTATTTTATAAAAGTGTTTTCATGTATGTTTAACATCCTTTTTACCCATTTTTAATTTTACACCATGGTATGGAAGAAATCTTTCTTTTATTTACCCTACAAGGTACTATTTTACTTTTCGACAAAAGTACGAGAATAATGTTTTTCTAACGTGTACGGAAAGAAAGGATTTCTACGGTTTTATAAATCCTTATTTTCATGAAGATTCCTCCAAAATATTTCATGACTATTTTAAACAAAAACTTTTTCTTTTAAAATTTCTTGACGTTTTGTGAAAATAAATTGATTTTGAAGAAGAAAGGATATTTTCCTCAAAAAATCATTTCAAGTGTTTTATCAAAACCATTTTTCCATCTATGATGACATTATTTCATATGTCTATGTTTCAAGTATAATGTATCTATTATTTACATGGTTTCACTTTTCTTATTATGAATTAATATCCATTTCTTTTATAGGGATTATGTGATGATGGGATTATGTTTATGAAACACATTTTATTCGTTGGGTTATTATGAATGATGTATGCTTATTTTTTGGCAGAAGTAAGAATGATTTCATTATGAGATGGGTGGGACCTATATCTCCCTCCAATTCATTGGGTAAATATTTATATCTCATGAGATAGACATGGCTGGAACGTTAAGTTAATCTGATTCAGTGTTACAGAACAGAAACGAGGAGTGAACTTCATTCAGAAAGGGACTTTGTCCACTAAAATGGTCTTGACAGCAATGCCTTGGCTACTATGGAAATCATAACATGTGCATAATGGTTTCCACAATTACATGTTTTATTCCCATGCTATTTTGTCATTATTGATGTTCCATTATGATATATGCCTTATGTACTTCCAAGATTCATGTCTTTGCTCAAGATTTTTATGTTTAGATTTTATGTTCATGTTTTTTCATTCAATTGTTTATAGATAGTTTTATGTTCTCTATGTTTACCCTTACTGGTCATTTGAGCTCACCCCTTTTATGTTTTCATTTCCCCAGGATATTAAGAAATGTTTTAGGTAAGAAAAATAGGGGAAGATATTTATGGGAGATGTTGAAGATCTTTCACCAAAATTAGAAGATTATATTCCGAGTTTCTAAATACAGTAAACTATTATGGTCCTTGTGTGTCTGTTTTTGTTATGTACTATGTATCCCAAAAAAGTAATGTAATGTCCATGTATGTCAAGCTTCGGGTCTCTATAGTTGGTATCAGAGAAAAGTATTATTCAACCTTTGGAAACTAGTATGCGAAAACATTAGTGAGATCCGTAGATATATTTCTAAGGTATGTCTAGGGACGTCCCTAAGGATAAGTATACGTATAAGATATAGTCATAGAACTATGGTAACATTATTAGAATTTAACCTAATATGTTATAAAATGATGGTACTCCCCCTTTATTATGTTGTTTTCCCTAGCATGATTTTTTCCTCTCACACTATTCTTTTTGGGTTTTAGAAAATGGCTGGAACCTGAAAGAACTGTGTTGATCAATGTAATGGACAATACAATGATTGTCCTCCTCAACAAACCAATGTTATGGGAGATGGAGTGGAAAATCTTATTTCTATACTTACACAAGCTATGAATCATTCTGGACTTCCAAATGATTAGATAAGGGAACAATATTCTATTGATTCCTTCATGAGGCAACGTCCACCTTCTTTCAGTGGGTCATCCGATCCACTGGTTGCTGAACAATAGATCGGTACCACTAAAAAGATATTTTCAGTTCTTCAATGTTCTGAACATGATAAACTCATCTTAGCAGTATATCGTTCGGAAGGTGAAGCTGATCAATGGTGGAATCTTATCAAGAATACGAGGCCAAGGGATGAAATTGAGTCCATGGAATGGGATGAGTTCAAGAACTTATTTTTCAATATGTAATTCCCTCGTATTCTTCAAACAAAGATGTATAAGGAATTTCTTGAACTAAAGAAAAAGGATAATGAATCTGTTGGTATATACGAAGCGAATTTTACAAGGATTGCAAGGTATGCATTTGGCTTTATCATCCAACCTGAATGTAAAGCTGGTCGATTCTTCAGTGTATTAAAACCAAATCATCGAAGTGCATTAGCTATAAGAGACTTCAGTAGCTATGAAGAAATTGTGTGTTGTGCTATCAAGGTAGAACTAGATGTTGGTGTAACATATCCATCACATGGATTTGACAAGAAACGAATGATGGAGTTCAATGATAAATCTCAGAACAATGGTGATTAGAAGATGAATGTTTCTTTATGCTCAACGTGTGGAAAGAAGCATGGTGGAGATTGCTTAAAAGGTACTAGAAAATGTTTTTAGTGTGGAAAAGAAGGTCATCGAGCAGTTGATTGTCGAAGTAATGGGAAAAGGTTGATAATGATGTGAATAGAGAAAAGACTACAGAGAACTCTCCACCAACACTTCAATGCTTCAAGTTCAAGGAAATGGGGCATTATGCTAATAAATGACCTAATCCAAGGGTTAGTGATGATCGACATGAACAACCACTTAAGGAAAAGGACAAAGGGATGTCACATGTGATCACTATTGGCGATGTTGAATATGAAAATGATGTGGTGGAATGATTAAGTGTTTAGGTAATGGTATTCCAAAATAATGTTGTATATAATATCGTGGAATATTGGAATATTTATGTATTGATCTATTGTGGTTTTCAATTATTTTATGGTACCAGTAACCATGGAAAGTGATTGAGATATTTTGGGAAATAATATGATATGCGCATAATGAAGGGATAAGGATAAAATGAAATGTTTGAAAGTATTCATGAGTTCATGATTGTTATAAGGAAATATTTACATCATGGTTTGAGTATATAGAATTTAGGGGTTTTGGTATGTGGAAAGAGTTAAATTTTAACAGCACTCATGTTTTCACTAAGGTTCAATGGGTATTCATTCTTCAAGAGAATACATGATTACGGTATTCACATGTTTGTAATTTGGCCAACAAGATATATCTTATGATATATGGGGGATAAATGATGGAATTCACGTGATTGTTATCTGACATTTCAAGTAATAATGAGCTTGGACCGAAGTATTTTAGATAAGAACTTTTTTTGATATTATTGATGGGATGTTATAGTAATGTAGTTTTAGAAAAAAGGACAACCAGCAGGACGGGAGATAGCTCATCACGTTGGACAAGGCTGTGGGAATCAAACCCACAACTGAAGTGCGACATGCCTTTATCGCCTACCCCTGTCCTACAAGAAGTCCCTGGTTAATAGAAACTAGTTTAACTTATTAAGCGGTATGATATATGAAGTATAAGTTCATTTTTGTAATCATATATGATTAACCTCACCATATATGGACTTATGTATATTTGATAACTTTTACTAACCTTTTGTTTGAAACAGATGGAATGACCCATAATTCTATCACATGACTTGTTAACACTTCATGAATAACAAATTCAACTTCATTTCTTTAAGAAATGAAGTGGAAATTGTTCAAAGCACGAACAATAGTGATATTGACAAAAATCAAGAAAGTATTTCTTGTAATTCAAAATTTTCAACTTTAGGGAAATGATATTGAAAACCAAAAATGTTGTCCTAGTTCCCTTATATCCGATGAATCAGATAGTACCTTAGATTATCACAAATCTATGTCTTTGTGATTGTTGGATTTTTCATAGCCATATTCTCTACCACTCTCCATCAGAACATGGTGGTTATGTTTCTCTTCCATATCTATATTTTCACCTATGTTATCCTATGTGGAAACCCAGTGATTAGTTAATTTGTGTGACCGTTATGCTTCATACTTTAGTTTTTAACGATTTTTTTTGGTATTCCTTTTTACGATGTGGGTTTCCATTAAAGAAACTTTCGAGTAGTAAACAATTTATAACCCCGACAAATTTCGAGGGAGAAATTCATTTTAAGGGGAGAAGAATGTAACACCATGAGATTTTATGAAAACTATTATTTTTTATTTTATTAATGTCTTGTATTGTACACTACATCAAAGGAGTCTTGCACAACACGCAACCCTAACTTAGCTGCATTACACGCAATCACGACCTTACTCGATATCATGTGTTGTATGCAATACCGAGTTTCACTAAACAAAGATATGCTATTAAAATATTATTAAAACTAGCCGTTATGAATAGTAATAACCACTTTTTGAAATTGTGTAAATTTCATCTGTCAAAATAGACATTATTTTTGGATTTGGAATATCGAAATTAGCCTAGGGTGAAATTTCGTTATTTTTCTGAAAACTTTCAATTTTTGATGAATAGTGGAAACACTAGGTTACTATTTAAAAACCGAATTTTTATTTAAATAATTATTTATTATATTTAAATTTATTTTATGTCAAAATTGACACATAGTACCTATATAAGTTCAATGTAATTAATTATAGTCATTTTATAATAATTTTAGATATATAAAAATTTTATTGAACTTTTGACCGTCTTTTACCCACCTCTTAGGAGAATTTCCAAATTCACATAAAAAATAATTTCACCACTTTTGTGAGTGGAATTTCAAAAATCCAAGAGACACGGTTGATTTCATTAAGTAAAATGTGGTTCAATGAGATGAAAATAGTTTTTGGTGAATAGTAACTTTTTATTTTTTTTACCACGGTTAAAAGTAAATAAGTTAATTAAGGGTAAAAATGATATTATTATTACCCTAACACATGTCCTAATTATATTGGATTTGTTTAATTCGACCAAAAACAACCTTAGGAATAAAATATGACCATTTAAGCCCACTTGGATTATATTAGGACATTTATTATTAATTTATTTAAAGAAAGGTAAAAATAGTAAAAATCAATGTTTAATAAGTAAATCATTTTTAATATAGGGTTATATAAAATATAAATTTGACAATAAATATTCATTAGAAAGATAAAAATATTTTCTACATAATGGTATTTTATTTGAAATTTTTAGACTTTAAATAATTTAATTTATTTATGACACAATGATGATGCAATAATTATATTATTAATGAAATATTGACATAATTGATGTTATAAATAAAAAAATAAATTTAATTTGAGAATTTTTATGAATTAATATAATTTTCTATATGACATGTTAGTATTGATTTAATTAACTATGTTCGAACTAATCTTTCTGTTATGATTTTCACAAAAATCAATTATCAAATAGTGTCAAAATTGACATAATATAGTTTTTAAAATTAATATTATATTATTAATTGTTATTTTATTCCTAAAAATCTAAGGTTCGGCCAAATGACCAAGATAAGGTTATATATATTAATAATAAACAACATGGGGTTCTTTTGGCTTGTTATAGTAATTTTATTAACATTATAGTGTAAGAAAACAAGAAGACACGGTAAAAGAAAAATTATTTAACATAAAGTTAAATCTAAATGATAATGTCAAAATAGAATCCTAAACTTGTATAAATTCTATTGGATGAGAGTATTTCGACCCATCCCCACATTAGAATCTAAATAACTCAATTTGGAGCTATTAAAAACTGAATATGACTTTATAATAAAATAATTTTTTTTGTTATTCCAAAGGTGCCCCTCTCCTCTCTTATAAAAGGGCATCTACTCCATCTCTTCCTCACACCACTTTGAGCCTTCAAGCTCCGCCCAACCATAAAAAATTATCTTCTCCACTTCCCTAGAAACATACTAGAGGTCCTGGACTTCTTCAATGACCAATTTTGGTGCCCTAAGCAGATGTCTCAAAGTGGCGCTTCAAAGAAGAGGTAATGTCCATTACTGATTCATTCAACTTTATTTATTCTTCCACTACTTCTTATTTAGTTGTTTCATTATGAAGTAATAAAATCAGTATAACTCATATACTGGTATGTTATTATAAGTATGAAAAAACCATATTTCACCATCTATCCATCCTACGGAAAATGAAATCACCACGCGTGCGTACGTACGGAATACCGTCTCCACGCCGTGGTGAAATCTGTTTTTCCACCAAAACCTTACATGGATGGGTATAATGGTGTAAATAATAACTATATATGTTTATTATAACATCATACTGATTCTGATATATTATACCATGCACTAAAATTCTATTCAATAATCATGGGAACGATATCATCGCTCGTGTGTACGTACGGAATACCGTGTCCACGACGTGATGGGATTCATTCTCAATGATTAACCATTCATAAATGATTATATATTATATATAATAAGTAATTGTGAAATATATGAAATAATAATTCTACTGGATTTTTATATATATATATATATGTAATATATTTAGTTTCATTCAATTAAGTAAGGAAACGAAAACATCGTTCATGCGTACGTACGACCTACCATCTCCATGAATGGTGTATTTCATTAGTTTTAACAATATATAATATATATATGTATATGATGAATATAAATTATATATAAATTATGTTTTACATTCTAGAATTATGTAAATTAGGATATATGTTTTAATATCAAGAATGACAGGTCGAAACACATACGATAAATGAAATGATTTTACCCAAAACGCTCCTTTGACATGGAATTTACAAAAGAACGGGTAATATAATGTCATAATTGAAACATATATGATATCATAACAATAAATATGATTCTTTAATAAGTCAATGAAATTATTTAAATCATTATACAGGAGGTTCAGATACGTACGATGCATATCGGCCTAAGGAAAGGGATAATTTTGCAAATCTCATTTTTATCCGCGATTGCTTATTTTTAAGTATTTACTGGGGTTATTATAACCATCCATGTACAGGTTTTATAAAAGTGTTTTCATGTATATTTAAATTCCTTTTTACCCATTTTGACTTTTACTCCATGGTATGGAAGGAATATTTCTTTTATTTACCATACAAGGTACTTTTTGACTTTTCCGACAAATGTACGAGAAGAATGTTTTTTAACGTATACGGCATGAAAGGATTTTTACGGTTTTATAAATCCTTATATTCATGAAGATTCCTCCAAAATATTTCATGACTGTTTTCATCAAAATATATTTCTTTTATAATTTCATTACGTTTTGTGAAAATAAATTGATTTTGAAGAACGGATATTTTCTTCAAGAATTCATTTCAAGTGTTTTATCAAAACCATTTTTCCATCCAAGATGAAAATTATTTCATATGTGTATGTTTCAAGTATAATGTCTCTATGATTTACATGGTTTCACATTTCTTATTATGAAATGATAAACATTTCTTTTATATGGATTATGTGATGATGGGATTATGTTTGTGAAACCCATTTTATTCGTTGGGTTATTATGAATGATGTATGTTTATTTTGTGGCACAAGTAAGAATGATTTCATTATGAGATGGGTGGGACCTATATCTCCCTCCAATGCATTGGGTAAATATTTATATCTCATGAGATAGTCATGGCTGGAATGGTATGTTAATCCAGTTCAGTGTTACAGGACTGAAACGAGGAGTGAACATGATTCAGAAAGGGACATTGTCCACTAAGATAGTCTTGGCAGCAATGCCTTGGCTACTATGGAAATAATAACATGTTCTTAATGGTTGCCACAATTACATGTTTTATTCCCATTCTATTTTATCATGATTGATGTTCCCTTATGATATATGCCTCACATACTTCCAATATTCATGTCATTACTCAAGATTCTGATGTTTAGATTTTATGTTCAAGTTTTTGCATTCAAATGTTTATAGATTGTTTTATGTTCTCTATGTTTACCCTTACTGGGCATTTGAGCTCACCCCTTATATGTTTTCTTTTCCCCGGGATATAAAGAAAGGTTTTAGGTATGAAAAAAAGGGTAAGATATTTATGGGAGATGTTGAAGATCTTTCACCACGATTAAATGATTATATTCCAAGTTTCCAAAAACACTAAACTATTATGGTCCTTATGTATCTGATTTTGTTATGTACTAAGTATTATGAAAAAGTAATGTAATTTCAATGTACGTCAATCTTCAGGTCTCTAAAAGGAGATATATCTATTTTTTCTTCAATAATTATCACTTTTTTATCTAAAGTGAATGTTCTTATTTTTAAATTACATGTTATAAATAGTCATGCTTATTTAAACTCAAATTCTTCAATTTTTCAATTATAGTTTCATCATCTACATTATTTATTTGTTCATAATCAGCCTAATAAAAATTCCATACATATGTCTTTTAAAACTATTAAGGAGGCTTATGTGATGTACAATCATTTCAGGTACACAACCAATTTGTGTTTCGTTATACATCTAGAACAACTTAAGATGAATTGGTTCTCTAAATCTATAATTAGAAGTAATCAAAGGAAAATAATTAATGGTATATGATGATTAAAATTATGTGAAAAGTGAAAAATAATAATTACATGATATTAGATAGTTTTCACAAATGACTAAAAAATAAAATAATGAAGTACATGTCAATGAATTATGGATGAGGTGTCACATTGGTAAATAACTGATTAAACGTTTTAAAAGGAATTTTAGTTCCAAATATAGAAAGATGAAATTTCAATTTGAAAATATTTACTTTGACAATGGGTTGAGGCGTAATCACATTACTTTTTTCTAACATAACCACATTTAGAATGTATGATATTTTCAAATAGTGGATGTGTTATTTGGATATTTAAGGATATAGTATCATCATGATGGGAAAACAATAATGTATAAATCTATTTAATATTTATAAAGATAAAATTATTTTCTATCCTTGGTTGAAAGTTTTTGGTGATCTTTAGCATAATTATATTATCCATTTTTTCAAATAATAATTGTAATACATGTTCAATATGAATCTATGATAAATCTAAAAAATATGAATATCGAAGAACCCAACAGTTGTCGAACCCATAATAATGAAAAAACATATTAATAATTATATAATGAAAATAGTATAAATATTTTATTAAGGGTGCGATAGACTCCAAGGACGTGTTCTAGTATGTCTAATGTGGTGGTGCTCAATGGAATATCCATAAAAAATAATCATAGAGTCTTCGGGAGAAGATTGAATTCTAATTAATATTTGAATCACAAAATTTGTTTCACCTTATTATTTTGATATATCAACCACCTAGTTTCTCTAATGAATATTATGAATAATCATAGTTACATGATCAAAAAAACCAATGAATTTAGTGATGGTGTTATGATGGAATATTGGATTAGATAATACCCCCATATGTTTTTTCTAAGTAGATTTTATTTTTATTACTCAAAAAATGGTGATGGGGAGGTTAAAAAGTTTTCAAATATGGATTCAAATAAGAATAAATTTTGAGTGAACAATGGGTGAGTATCCATAATCATATAATGAACTAAAATCTAGAATAACTGATTCTCAATCATCCTGAATTAAACCACCTCCATACATAGACAAGTTATTTCATTCCATTGGTAAAAATATTAAAAATCCAACTCAACATGTTCCATTGAATTTAATTTCCCAAAAACATTAGTATTTGATCATGTTTAGATCCATTTAATAATATGTTCTTTATTCTTAAATTTAAGAATCTTGAGGATCTTTTACCATAGTGACCCAATATCCATTATTGAATAGAATATTTTGGATCTCAAGTAAGAAGGGATTTTTCAATATAACATATACCTTATCTCATTACATGATTCCCATTGGAATCATACTTAATAATCAAAATCCATATAGAGAGGAAGTAATCACAGATATAATGTGAATAGAGAAACTAAAAAATTATTCTTGTTTAATATGGATTATTCAAAATTTTCATACAAAAAAGCTAATCATTCATCTATATCATTGGGTTGAGCAACATATTCCCTTTTGAAGATAATTGAATTATTTTTTATTAATTACGTTGTTAGTTTTAATAGATATATGTCAAAGACACTATATTAGAAGATCATATTTGAGTGGGATAAAATTTTTTCATGGGTAATTTTATAGGTGGATAGATATATAGTAGACATGGATGAATGTATGGAACAGGAAGGTATAAAAATTTCTTGAAAAAGTCAATGTAAAACATGTTGGTCATGTTTGTCTACTATTATGAATGTAAAGAATATTGAATTATAATTTGCCTCAAGAAATATATTTGTGAAACTTAAAAACCCATTTCTATGTGAAACTATATATTCTGTTATAGACATCGTTGGAAATTGATATATTTACTTGACCAGTTATTATCCACGGAAAAGATACTAATATTTCCTATGATCAACCAGAAGTAATTAAAGAGGATATAAATGGTGGAATATATAATATAATTGGCATATGTATTTCATGATCACTAACTATATAGTGCATTGGTTATCATAATATATTTAGAATTAAAAAATTTAGTAAACAAAGACTAAATTGTAAGATCATCCCACTAGATTTTAACTTGCATACTCAACAAACATTACTCTAATTTCATGATGTTTATACTATCATTATTGAATGGATTTTCTCTATATGGTCAAATATCATAGTACAATATATTATAGTAATAATTTTGATAAAGTAAAACCACGATGATGCCTTTGATACTCTTGAAGACTATATTGGGAACCCCGAAAAGAGAAAACAAATTCATTCGACTGTGTGTCGGCCTTTGAGAATGATTTTAACCAACGATTCTATTTTTTTTATTTATAATGATTTAATTCATATTAATTTTTTATATCTTGTGTTGAGTAAATCCCTTTGAACGTAGATATTAATGAATTTGTTTTAGGTGTGACAAAAATAAAATGTTATTTGGTATAAAAATTTTATATGTATGAGAATATAACTAAATAGAATTATGGATACATTGTAGTTTATAATGAGAAAAATATAATAAATATTTAATATAATGATTCATATATTCCCCAAAAAATATTTTATCTATGTGGAAGATCAAGAGTTTGGTGGATATAAAAAAGTACCATTTTATAAATATATACTATTGTAATGAGTATTGGAGAGAATACAAACCATGTTATCATTAAAAAATTCCACAAAAAAATCCTCAAGGTATTCAATGAATACTATATTCATTAGTTCCATAATAATAAACAGTGTATTAGTTAATGATAATTTAATTACTATAATATCATAATATTCATACCTCATTCTAAATGTTTTCTTTAGAATATATTCCTTATTTAATAACAATTGATTATACCCATAATGAATGTAAATAATTAAAAATAGTAATCTTTGTGTAGTTGATCAAATAATTCATAAATTTGAGTTACATGATACTTGTTCATTATTATTATAACATTTATTACCCTATTATTAAAGAACAACCTAAAAAATATATCTTTATTGTTAATAAAAAAATAGGGGTTTCCAAAGACGAACCACTAGGGTATATAAATTATTTATTATAAAACTCCTCTAGTTTTTTCATTATTTCCACCAATTCCACCGTGTCCATTATATAGAGTTCCTTTGATATTGGTATTTCATTAGGGATTAATTTAATAGAAAATAGAACTTCATGTACTAGTGGTTGTCCATTTTATACCTCATAAAATAAATAAATGTATGTACATAAGAAAATATACATCATTAATTTGAATTTTATATTCTCCATCCGTAGTTTGTCTCTACTCATCGTCCCAAAGGATCTCATTCATAATATCTACTAAAGGTGGATCTTTATTTGAATAGGATGATGATGTATTTCATCTAAAGATATCTGATTTGAATTCTTAATCATGAATCCTAATTTTTTCTCTTAGTTATACAGTTTGGAATCATGTTTGAATAGGCTTTCAATGGAAAGGATTATATAAAAATCAACCACATGTATAATAATTAAGTAAAGAAACAGGTAACATTAATGTGCCATAATAGGAATTGACTGACACATCTTTATTGTGGTGAATCTTATTCTAAGAGTCGTGGTCTATAAATTACTTATTATAGTGCACGGGAAATATATAATTTTCTTAGAAAACATGGAATATATAAAAGTCTACGAGGATTAATGAATTAATAAAGTGTTCTCTAATTTTTCAGATGTGATTAAATTACCTACCACCACAACTTTTAGAACATCAATATTAGCTGTTGTGATCACATTATTGTATACTTGATCCCCTGTCCATTTTTATATAAATTTACCATAAATACTACTTTAATCATTTTTATTGAACCCATTTTTCTTAAATTTCAATCATTTAACATTGGAATTTTTTTATTTCCTTTTAATTAACAATCCTAGTGGTCATTCTATACACAACTGAACACATTCTCAACAATATTGTTCCATGTTGTTTCCTTCCATATTTACTACATGTTATAAATTCTACCATTACCTTAATATATTTTGTTTTAATTATTTTATGTATTTAATAGAATCCATTTTCCTATATTCACAACCTTTGAAGTCTTCTTAAATGGAAAATTCATTATCTTTCTTCATAGTATAGGATACTATGACTTTGTATGATGATAATATGCCACAAAGAACATCTCTCTTTCATTATATTAGAGTGTGAGAAATATAGTATCTATTGAACGTATCCCTTTCCCTAATAAAACTGGATTTTATTCCCATTAAATTATAGTTTCCACCAATGCATGAAGTAGTTTAACATTCTTTGAATGCATTTTGGATTAGTAGGATTCTCTATTAAGTCCAGGTTAGTGCTCATAACATAACTTATTTTCACAATTATGCTTACAATATTTTTAGCTTCAACTTGAATTATATATATATAACCCTTAATTTTAATAGTATGTAAATACTTATATGGATCATATGAATTGATAAAATACCCATTAATTCATCTAGGTTTATTTTTTAAATAATGTTATACAATAGATTTAAATTTTTGACAAATAATGTATAATTACATATATATTTAAACACTTCTCTTTAATTAAATATTTTTTACATAAATAATATGAGGATCATAATAATGGAATAATTGAGAATTAATTCAAATAATGAAAATATATTTTACGAATTCATAATTATATTGAATGAAAATGGGAATTAAACCAAGCATAACCCTCATAATTATAAAACCATGTGCGTAGGAATGGAACAATCACCAAGCACCAAAATGATATATGAGACAAACTCAATCCAACTATTTTTAGGTTATTACCCATAGATACATCTATTATAAGACCACATAAACATGTATTATCCAAAAAATAATGTACTTATAGGAGACCATATAATCTACACTATACCAAATTGTTAGTATAAGATCATATATATAGACTTATCTCCAAATTCATTCATTGGGTCATATTACTAAATATATATTTGCCAAAATTTTATTTCCAGGTTTTATACTAAACAAGATATTATAAATACAACGAGAACCCTAACTGTAGAATCCATAATATGGTGATTACAATAAAATATTTCAAATACATATAAAAAATTATATCCTAAAAGGCCAAATATTGTAGTTGTACTCGAAAAAACGATCCATACTTGAATACCATATTATAAATGAAAATTTCATACAAAAAAATATTTTATTCAAGAACACCATTATTAAATTTAGCAATTACTTCAATATAAACTACAATAATATTCCTCAAAACTTGATGAATGGGAAAATAATAAAGGGGTGACCTGAAATGCTTAAGAAGGGTATGCGTATAACAGTAGTTCGTAACAACAAAATAAAACATGTAAAACATAGAAGATATATAAAATAATGAAATATTACACTTAAATAATACCTTAAAAGAGGGTTATAAATCTATGGATAACATAACAATATAAATATTCACATGTATAATAATAACTAGTTTCATAATAATTGAAAGCGTCATTTCTGAAATCATAAACATATCATCAATGCCTTGTGCCAAGACATCATACATAAATGGGTAAGTCCTCGGCCAAATATGAAAACTAGTTTGTCTTAGGAGACATACCGATGTATTAAGTGTCCATAGTGGACCCCTCAAAATGCTAACTATTTCCATTTCATTCATAATATTAAATGTGTGAAGCATAACAAATATAAACCATCATATTTAATTCTATTATAAGAAATGTTAACAATATCCCCAATCAATAAACATAATCTTAAACATTCTTGATATATATGGATAATGGTTGAAAAATAGTATATCGGTTTAAAAAATAATATTTACCAATGAATATTTACATATTTGAATATAGTTTTTTCAGATCAATGGATAATTTCTTGAGGTGAATTACATTTTCTCTTATCAAATAACATATTTAAATTAAAAAATAAATCCAAAAATATTTTTGGACAACATTAGTTATAAAATATAATTCCAAAAATATTTCATAATTTTCAATTAAATTAGTTTTAAATTTGGCATGTAATTCTATGCATGTCTTATAATCAAAAAACATTTCTTTTACACTGTTGCAAAACAGTAAAAAATTTCCCTCTTCCGTATAAGATAATAAAATTACATTTAAAACATTTAACAAAAAATATAACTTGTGTAAATAAATATTTTATAAATCATTTTATATTTTTTAGAACATACATCCAGAGATTTTAAATAAGATATAGCCATGAAACTAAAACATTCTTGACGGTGTAGAAAAACTATGTAATTTTCCCATAAAAACATTATTTTTGATATCTTGAGTACCTAAAGAGAGAAAATTGAAAAGGAAAAATAGAATTATTGGAAAAATTAGTGTTATTAAAGTAAATATGGTTTAATAGATATATTTATAAACCAAATAATTCTCTCAGAAGATACTTAAATATAAAAAATCATGAATAATGATTTGATTGTGAAAGAAACCCTTACCTCATGTTTGATTTTATTCATATATATTCAAAGTTCATGAATAATAAATATATTATTTATATATATATTACAAAACCATAATCATTTATATCATAACATATATTATTTACTAATAAATTTTGATCACAAATTTATTAAAAAGTCATTATTAAAATAAATATTTAAGTTGACAACTGGTTCATTTTTCATGTATGTTTTTGTTTGGAAATTTTTGCCCCTACAGTTTGATCATTGGTACATCATATTTCTATTATTAATAATTATATAAATATAATATATAAACATTGTATATATATTTAGAGTTATCCATAATAGTATTATTTGATGAAATGAATTAAAAAATTTATGGAGACAGTAGGACATATGTACCCATGAATGATTTATTCATTTTTAACAGATGCACATAAATAAATGTAAACAATATTTAAACATTTTAAAAAAATTAATATAGAATTTATATATTATATATAGGTCGTAAATATCTTCATACAACCATCAATGTCAAAATAAAATTAATAATTATATCACATCTGTTTGTAGAGGTGGTAGTCCATACATACACATGAGTGACATTACCATTTTTCCAAGCATTGGCAGTAATGAAGGTAGATATGATATTATTATTATATGAGTATATTTATTAAATAAATATCATATAAAACATTAAATACATAATTATCTTTATACATGAGAGGTGGTGGATGAAAATGAATTACATTGGTTTGCGAGGTGGTAGTCTTCCCTACACACGATGGACTATTTAATTTCCATTATGTTATATTTGGAGAGGGATATAGGTTTTTATTACACATAATAATATCTATGTTTATGTCAGAATCCATATTTATTTTTTATCATTGTTTTTTTAATATTATAAGGGGGTGTAGTATCAAAAAAATGAAGATGCATGGTCATGAATTATAACTCTTCTTCTGGTAATCTTTTTATGTTTATAAATAAAGCCTTCTTAGGATGATATTATGATAAAATTAAGGAAACTATGCTATGGGATGAAATTTGAGAAAGTTATTTGGGATGTTATTATCAAAACTAAAACTACATACAACAATGAAGAAGAGATGGGGGGATTTATATGTAAGGGAGTAACCCAATTGGAAATAACCTAAAATAATATGGGGTTAAAATTTAATTATAAATAATAATATATTCAATGGAAAAATATTAAATTTTGAAATATTAAAAGGTTGATATATTTCTATAAAAATGGACTTAGATAAGTTTAATTTGAAAATTTATCAACATCACTTGGTTAAACCCATGATAATCCAATTTGATATTAACTATGGTAACATAATTTTACTATATTTAATATTAATTACGACAAAAAGATTTTTTCGAAATTATTTAATAATATTAATTATTCGGATTCGAAATATATAATACTTTTTTCAAATTCTTTTTAAAATTTTTGTTAAATTAATTTAAAAATCAAACCCACAAACATGTTAAAAAATTGGTCTTCCAAAGAAATGGATTCATTATGAATAAAAAAAACTATTTTTAAATTCATCATAAAATCAATTCAAATGAAATATAATTTCATAATAATAATATATATAAATTCTTTTACAATTTAAAACCATTATAGAAAAATGGGACTTTGTAAATTCTATATATGAAATTATGTTTGTTTATAAGGAACTATATTTTTAATTATTCAAAAAAACTAAATATTTTTAAAGGATATCAAAAACTAACAATAAATAATTTTTGAAATTTTATTTAAAATACTATTTATATTTTTTAAGTTAAATTTTATAAAAGTTGAAAAATATAATTTGGAAATTTATTATGAAAAAAATTAAGGAACTATTTTTTTAAAAATTATAGTTTTTGTGCATGAAACTGAATTTATTATTATCTCATACTGAAAAAAATTTATGTTAATGATAAATGAATTGATTTAATTTATAATATAATCATTTTATGAAATTAATTCACCAATAGTTGTTAAAATATTTTTGGGGGATAAATGTACATTTATCACGTTGAAATGTTATTTCGGGAAAAAAATTATTATACATTATAATATTTTTTTCTCTTTATTTCTAAGTAACTGATAAGCAATTAATTTATTTATACATTTGTAAACCATATAATTTTCATATTTTATTTTTTCTTATTCGTAACCACATATTTAATTACATGTTTATAAAAATATACTATAATATAATTCATTGAGAATCTATGTTGCGTGTATTTCAAGTCGTCAAGGAGATTGAAATTATTTAAATATAATAATATAATAAAATATCAGGTTATAATAAAATGATTCAAATGTTTTACAATATATATATTCTAAAGATCTCATAAGTATGAATATTTAGTGTTGTTAGACCTTATGATGGTCAAAATTTGAGAATATAGTGGTTTATAATTATTATAATGGATCTAGAGATGATTCTGATGAACCTGGTGGAAATTAAGAAGATGATCTAGTTTATAAATAAATAATTACAATGCGAATATGTTGGTAATACATCTATACAGATATTCTATTACCTAAATTTTAATCTATAGATCAAGAAAAAGTTTCTAAATAAGTGAATGTTGGCGATGATTCGGCTAGAGATGCTTTAAGATATTCTATTAAAAAGTTACTTACAATTGAAGGTAGTGAGAAGAAGAAAATTACTTCTCTCACTAATTTTTATCCAAAATTTTACTTCATAATTTTCTTTTGTTCTAATTAATATCCCACACTGGCCTCTTGAGGAGCTTCTAGTTCTTTAGAACCTAGAAAAAGTTATAATTGAATAGGGGATTTTATTAGAACTCGTATTGTTCGATCAAATGAAGTAGTAAATAAATTGAATCCATATACATTTATGTCCAAAATAATAGTTATTTTCACTAACCATATCATGAATAAATTGACGAAGAAGGGGGAGGGGCATCCCTATTAACTAAAAATTAAGGAGACATTGAATTAGATAGTAATGTTGAGGATCATGCGAAGAGAATATTTTATGATTTGTATTCTATGAAAGATGAAATATATGGTTGAAAATACATGCTCAATCTGTTTTGATCCATGTTATAGGAATGAGTTTTATGAAATATATAAGCTGATAAAGGATCAATCTGTTTTGATCCATGTTAAGCCCATTTTTCAATTAAATATATCTACATTAATCAAAAATGAGACTAAGTTTAATAAAAATTATATAAAATTAGAAAATTATTATATAATTAATTTTTTATATGTCAATTATATTATATTAAAATGATAACATAAATTTCTATACTCTTATCATCTCTTGTCAAGAATGATATTGATACTATATCGGAATAGTTAAAAATATATTCATTGGATCAACATGTGTTCGAAGATATATTTATTTTATGAAATATTATTTCAAATCTATTAAACACAATTATTTTTTTTAAACTGATATAATCTATAAAATTTATTTTTTTAGATGAAAAGATTTTTAGTTCTTAATGGATTTAAAAATCTATGCATGGCATCAATACTTTTGTAGAATAATTTCATTAATCTATAAAATATATTTATATATATTATTATTTCATATCTAAATTCACTTAAAATATGACAAGAAATTGTCTCCTACATTAAATTTAAATATTTTATTTATTTTTCATAAGCTATAGAAGATTTAGATAAAAGATGAAAATTATTTTACCTTAGACTCTAAAAATTATTCTTCAGAGAATGTAGCTAATAAAAGAGTTAAATTTTATAAGGAGATGTCCCTAGTAGAATCAATTATTATTTAACTATAATCTATGTAATTTTTTCTTATTAATGTGATCCTTAAAATAAATATAGGATTTTAATTATTTATATGGAAGTGTTTTATATTTTCATTACTAAAAATTTCAATAGGTTTGATATTTCATATTCAATGAGAGTTCATGTATATAAATTACGGAAAGGATATACTATTATCCTTAAATTCTATAGGGAATTCATTATTACGTAGATATACATTTGTGAGGGTTTACTTTTTCATATCAGAGGAGGAAACTATCTATGGAATACACCTATTGAAAAATATCATACATTCCTTCATTAGTTTAAATAAATATTTAACCATAAACCAATAATTACTAATCCTTCAAACCCATAAAAACATTTTCAAATTTATTTATATTCTTAGGTATTTTTTATCAATAATAATTGTTTTATTATTTTAAAAATATTCATGATTTTCAATGAATATTTTTGTACCTTATTCTTGATTCATTTGATATCTAAGAATTTTTAATGTTAGATTTCATTTTTTTAACATAAATCGTTTCATGAATTTATAAAATTCAATGAAAAATCATTTTGAATTATATAAATTTACAATATTTACATTTATAACAATACTAAGAAAAAATTAATGTGTTATATCTCACTACCCTATAACTATTTTTAATATCACCAAATGGAGGTTGGTAGATATATGAGTGAACAAAATATTTTACACTCTTACATTAAAAAGTGGTTCATAGATATAATATAGAGTAAAAGGGAAAATTTAAATAGATATGGATGTATAAATATCATATCAAATTACAATATATTTACCCACAGAATTTTTTATTACATAAATATTGTATGTGTCTTATTATCATCAAAATGGGGAGATTATTGGACATTATAATGTATTCTATGATATGAATATATTTCTAATGTTTTTTGGTCATTAAATCCAATTTGTTTTCTAAAATCATATGAGAAACATAATATCATAATAATATTTTAGTGATACACCTCAAGACTAAATCTATTATATATAAAATTTATTCATCTTCTTTTAGTTACTTCTTGCATCCACATTCCAAATTTTTTTCTTCTCTTTATCTTTTTTTTAAAAAAATTACACTCATTTTATTGAGTATAGCTAAGGTTTTAGAAATTTATTTCAAAGGGTTAGCATGGATTAAATATTTTTAAATGTTGTACCATGTGAATGATTCTTTCTCTTAGCTGGGTATCCCCTAATGAAAGGATATGTTTTCATAAAAAGATCATACTATCATTATACTTTAGTGCAGCAGATTAGGGGCAGTTCCACATACCCTAAACTATAATATATCCCCATTTTACATATCTTTATTTTCTTCTTCTGGTCTAAATATGATTAAAAAATGCATTTGAATAAATTTTTATTTTTTTAGTTTTATGTTTATTAAATTTTAAAATAAAACAACCCTATATTGTTTTGTTTTTAAAAACCAATTAAAATTAAAATAGATATAAGTTCTTGTTAATGTATTATATGATAGAGATGATTAATACATTAAACATTATAGGCCCTCTAACCCCTAGATTAAGTCACATATAAATAAATATAATGTTACAAGTGGTAAATAATTTTTATAAATTAAAAAAAAAATATCAAAAAAAACAACATTAATGTTGACATAAATTGAATAAAAGTTAATTTTTTTGAATGATAAATGTGAGTAATATTAAAAAGGAATAACATTCGTATACCATATGCATGGTATTCATTTTTTGAATAATATAAAATGTTTCATTGTTAACATTAGAAATATACAATACATTATATAAATTATTCATGTTGTATGTTAACTTTTTTTATAACAGATGTTTCAATAACTAATATAAATTTAGGATGGGGTCCCTCTATATATATGGGTAGTATTAACATGTCGATTCCCCTTTATGAGAATTTTTAAAAAAAATGGGAATGCTCTTTTTTTAATAAATATATTATATTTTTGTCTTTAATGGATTAAATTATAAATATTTTATATTTTCACCCAAATAGTAATTAATATATTAAACAAAACCACTATAATGAAGTTTACAAAATTTTAGATTCTCATTGAATTTTTTCAAAATTTACACCTCTTGAAACAATATTCAGTGTATTAGAAAAACTATCTATATAAAATAAACCAATTCACTAGTGAAATTAAAAACTTATCCATCAAATATTTTCTCTTATAATTTGAGTAGAAAATTTCTATTTGAAATTATAATCTCAATATTCACTTTGAAAATAAAGAGAGAATCTGATTCATTGTGAATTTTTAGAGGATTTACAAGATAATTATATGATTTTTGAAACATTTTGATTATTAAAAATGCTGGTTCTATTTAAGGGAATAACATTAAAAATAATATATATAACACATGTATTTATAGCCCCACGTCTTATATTTTTTTTAAAAAAAATAGTTTATAATATAATTTAACAGTTATTTGGTAAATAGTTTTATAAAATAAAAAGATAAAAATGATATAAAAATGAACTTTACAAATGTAATTATATTATTTTTTGGTAACTAATTTATTATTCCCATTACTATATCTATAATATTTTCCTAATCTTATTTTTCCTCAGTGTGTTACCATTTATAGATGGCCATGTCAATTATTCTCTTGAATTAATTATTACATTACTATAATAAGTAATCTAATCCGTTTTAAGTTTAGATGGATGGGTTTATATTCTAGAATATTTATAGTGGAACCCAAAATCTATCTTAATTTATCCTTTACCTATGTAGGTATACAACATTAGGGTCCCTATAAGATAGTTCAACTCACATAGATACCATCAAAGACTACTCTTTCCATTTACAACTAGTTCATTTATTATAATAGATAATTTTAAATGTAAGAATTTAATGTATACCATTAGCATAAGGAAGAAATAGGGAGATGATAAATTAAAAATTAGTATCACTTACTCACCATTATATATCACAATTTGTTTTATATTTCAAAAAGAAAAATAAATAAATAAATAATTATTATCATATTTGAAAATCAATTGGATTCCCCATCATAATAACATTGTCGTATAAGAATAATAAATCATTATTTGGTACTATGATCACTTTTATGTAGATACATATTTTTTTATGAATCATTTATGTGGATGTAGATATAATATATTAATATTTTCCAACTATTGCTTTCAGTAACGTTGATTTGAACACCATACCCTAAATCCTCATACATTTTTCCTTTCTTATACAGTGATTCATGTGTAATATTGGATACAAATTTTAAAATATTCAAGGATGGTATGCATATGAAATAATATTTTCCATTAGGAAACTACATCCACTCCACATGGATTATGTTGTTATCAACATATATGAATTATCACACTATCTTTTTAGTTACTTTATCAAAGATAAAACACATCAATATTCATATAATGTTCTTAAAACTCTCTGGGAATAATTATTGGTGATATAAATTATTTTATGATGGATTACTGTGAATAATGATATATAGATATCACATTTATAATATAAAATGTATGAATTTAGTAACGATTTCTCATATAATGTTATATCTCATTCATAGTCTATCACTATTTATTAATCAATTTAATTGTTGTGTGAGTTTTTTGTTTCAGAAGAAACAGTGAGTAATTATGATATAATTTATTTTCAAATAGTGAAATATTAATAAAAATTTATTGTCCAATATATTTCAGATTTATTAATGACTTTAATGTAATAATGTCTCAGAATATATATCACATTGAATATGGAATAACTGTTCCCCTATATTTTGAGAACCTTGATATTCAATGATGATATTTTTAAACATGTTCCATGGTTGGATGAATTTATATAATGGGGAAAATATAATGCTTATTGTCATGTTCCAATACTCACAATAACATGAGACTTTATCTCATGAAGTTCAAACATTTTAATTTTAATGATGATAAATTATGAGAACATATATACCCATAGGAAATCAACATTTTTATTTGAAATTTGATTTTCATATCTCTAAGAATGTTTAATGATCCATTCACATTAGTAATAATATTAATTAATGTTAGGGCTTGTGCACTTCTATGTATTAAAATAATCCACAATGATATAGTTCATGGTGAAGCTTAGTATGTTGTTTCATTCATGAAGTATGTGTTATTAATGAATAATATGGGGAAGAATGTAACCCTTTTATATTTATGGTTGTTGATATCTCATATATTTGATTGCAATTAAACCTTTGAAATAAATTCAATGACTTTAGTGATGTAGAAATGTTCATTTAGATAATCAAATAGTGATATGTTAATCATTATGTTTGGTGACATAGGTCTAAAATCTCTTTGATGAGATATCATGAAAATGGGTTATATTATATAGTGACTGTTTATATGTGATTATTTTTTTTCGACATATATTCTTCCTCTATGGACAAATTGACCATTTGATGGACAATAATCCTGGATTTTATGCAGGTCAACAAAATCCCATTGAAGAAGTGTCCAAGGGGGTCACACCCAAATTTTTTAAATTGATATCAATTAAATAATTTTATAATAAATAATTGGAATTAATATTATTCTCCAGATCAAGTGTTAATATTTATTCAGGATTTAATATGTGATCAGAAATAATAAATAAATATGTATTGAAAATTTAATAGTTTAATTATGTTAATATATAAAAATTATTTATTACTTTTTATTCAATAAATAATAAATAAATACCAATTTATTAAATAAATGAACATTTTATTATTTAAATATAAAATTAGTATTTATTCATGAGTCTTGGAATAGAATATTTAATTAATTATTAATAAATTGAAAAAATATTTTATAATAATCTTTACTTGTGTATTCGATAAATAATGAGTAGGATGAAAGGGGTGATATTTAGTTTAATGATAAGTATTAATAGCTATGTTTTTAAAGTAAAATATATCCTTTATCTACTATGAACATTCCATGGAATGAAAAAAAAATTACACAAGATTGTGTTTCTCAGGGATTAATATTTTATTAATGTGAATTTAATTAAGTATTAATCTTAAAACATGGATATGTAAATAGTCTATTATCTCATTATAGTGAATGTATGATGGCCATTGTGCAAAAAGGATTACTATAATGATCTGGTAAATCCACCTCCCATCCTCTCAAAAATTAGAAAAAAAAATATATTTTTCAAGGATAAGGGAAAATGATGTGATGAAGGGAAAATAATACAAGAAGATCAATCACTTGTGATAACACAGGACGATTGATCATCATTTTTGAGATATCAAAAGATTAATAATGGATCCCCATTAGAGGGGGTCTAAATTGTGTCCTCACAACGCAATAATGATTCACTGATTGGGTTTGATAGATCAACATATTCATCAGAAAATTACTTCCAGTCCCAGGTAATAATTATTTGATCTGTTAAATTAATTATAAATTTAGTTTGAAAATATATTCTTTTACTTCCTACAACATTCGTTTTCATTATTAATTAGTAAATTTTGATATCCATAATGTTAGATGTTGTACCAAATAAGTATGATCCATCGAATCTATCAAAATATCAGTTATCTGTTTTCGTAACATGTATTTCTACTACACCAAGAGGCAAGAAGTGGTATCTATGTGATCATATTCAAAGTTATTATTTTTTATTTTATTTATTATCATCACACATTGAAATGTAGAATTTAATATCAAAATAAATTTATTAATTATCCAATCCAGGAGATATCATCATCATTTTCTTCATTACTCACTCAAATAGAAAATATCAGTTAATAATTAATGAAGAACAAATCTAAAGAAACCATCAAGAGATGAAAAGAACTCTAGACAGATAACATAGGTTTACATGGTATGTACCCCTTTGTTACACATCATTTATCCTTGTTTGTTGCACCTGGAATCTGATGAGGACACCGTGTCATCATGTAAGGAATACACACAACATGAACTAATATAATTTCATCTTGAAAAGCCATGGCAATATACTAATTTTTCAACTTCACTCCAATATTTTTTTTCATTCCATATTTTCCATATGATTTCTCATCTAATAAAACGATTTTAAGGCATTCCATTTCATTAATACAAAATAAATATTTAATACACAACTCATATAGGGTAGAACCCTTGAGTATTGAATTACATTTCATATATCCTAACTACATTTCATTTAAATCATTATTGTCCATGGTAAGAGCACTCTAAATACCTAGACATGTATTGAGAACATGTAGTTATGAAATGTACACCCTATGTGGTCGAATAATAAAAGTAGTGTAATTTACCACTTTACACAGAAATATAAAATTTACACAATTTATACTCATTGATCGAATTTACATCTATAATTAGTTTTATAGAACATTTATTTATTTAGATATTGATTATATATAATATTCCTAATTAATTACAAGTAATATTAGGTACTAAAAATCTGATATAATTTTTACATACTAAATAATCATTAAATGAAATTATACATGTAATAAAATATTGACTTATTTTAGGTGACATTAATTTGATAGTACACATCACAAATTTTTGACATGTGTCATGTGTAAAATATATTATGTAGTTTTATTTTAAACAACAAGAACAATAATGAATATTTTGGATAGTTACTCTCCATGTTTCTTCTATATACAAAGACATTTACTATTTTTTAAAAAATTTAATAAAATAAAACAATTAAATTGAATAAAAAAATAGTTTATGGGAATATATAGTAAAATGTTATATAATTAGTTAATATAATTTATTTTATTTACATGGTAACAAGATTAAGTCATGTGCATTCATTCTTAATGATTAACAAATTGAATGTAATTCTAACTATATATTTTAAATGTGTTGTTGTTGCTTGTTTATAGTATATCATAATCTCGGAATATACCTATGTATGTGTTTTTTATAATTTAAAATAACTTCATTTCATGGGATTGACATTATTTATTATTATATTATATGTGATATCATGCATTTCGTCCCTCCCTCATTTATTTTATAGAACTAGTGTGTCCATGTTTTTTAATTTAATTCCTCTTAACCTATCCATTTTCTCCCTTGCCTACGTGTGAGATATAAAACCTATGAACTAAAAGTAGTATCCAATGGAAGATGGACTAAATTTAAAGTTTATATGACATTATCATAGTTCATGATTTAATCGATACAAACACATCATAGGTGATACAGAGACAGAAAATTGGTGTGCTTTAACTCATTCCATGCATTGAATAAGGATTTGTCCCCTAGGCTCTTAGGTGGATTTATTTTCTGATCAATAAATGAATCGATAAAAAAATCATGATCACATTATTTATTTATTTATTTATTTTCCTATTAATGTTTTTTATTTTATTTTTGATTTATGGGCACTGTCATATTAATATATAATTGAATATGAAAATATTGAATTAATAGAAATGGGTAATGGTAAAATGTTTTACCAGAATATAGTTAATCAAATAAGTAACATCATACTACTATTAAAAACACATGAAATTTATAAATTAATGAAATATAATCATAATAAACAAAACACCATTGGTTAATATTAACCAATTATGCCGTCCATTATCTAAATTATGAAAATCAAATGTTTAAGTGTTCGTTCAATCCGTAGTTGGAGGAACATTTAATGATCATGAATCCTTAACTAAGATAATGGCCCGACATAACTAAAATTGTTTTTAATTTAATAGCTATAGTGTGTTTTATAAAACATTAGAGGCCACTATTAAGAAAATTTGATTCTACATTTCTTGATTGGGATGTTCACTCAATAGAATATTGTGATGTATGAACTCATTTTAATGTCCTCCATCCTAAATACCTCCCTATCAGTTTAAAATGCATAATTTATATTATATAGAAATAAATATGGGTCCATTTCACTATAATGATTAATGTTATGGGACAATTTGTGTTTATTTGTGGGATCCATTGAGACTTCACGAAATAGTGGTGGATTTAATAAAATTATTATTATTATTACGTGTCACATTAATTATAATCTAGATAAGTAATTATAATCTACTCAATTAATGTATAAAAATGTGAAGTTAATAAGGAACCATATCCTTTAAATCAATTAAATAAAATTCTATCTTCTATATAGTATTAATTTATAGGGACAGTTCATATTCCTATGGGTTGTGCTATGCCATGGATAAAAATCATATATGTGATAATCCCTAATCCAAGATCTTCTTACTAATAAGGCAAGTGATGATGAGTTTTTTATTAGCGATAAACACTAGAGTTATGTGGTTAGTGTTCATTGTTTAATGGTTTCATCCATTCCAAATAAACTCATGAAGTCACATAAATATTTTGATGCATATAGAATACTTTATAATATCTATGATCTATATCAGGGTAGAGTAAGAATGTAATGGATAGATATCTCCAAGGTTCTTTTAATGAGAAATCGTGGAGAAGTTGCATCATCTCTGCTTCGTATATTCAAACATACTAGCTGCATTGAGTCCCTAGAGGCTCTATGGTTTTAGATGCATAAGTAATCATACACCAGTATTGTTCATTAATCACTCTCTAATATATTCCCCATTTTTTCTTATTTCAATATGAACAACAAAAAGGAAATTTTTGACGAATATATTCAATTCTATAACCCACACAAAATATTATTCTCATCACCAGAAATGGATGAGGTTGATCAAGGGGAAAACAATTGAAAATTATTCCAACTATTTTTCTTGTTGCAAGATGTGAAACTGAATTAAAAACTTTTATTTGATAATGAATCACGGAAAATAATCAGGTTTATTCTTTATCAAGTATAATATAACTATTTATAAATATTAGATATTAGATACATCATATGTTTCTCACATATGTGTTCGAATATAATAAGCATGTATATTTCATGAAATTTCATGAGGTGGGATAGGTAAGAGTGCCCAACATTGATGGACACACCATTGTGGCTCTTGGGAAAAATAAACACCCATTTTCAACCAGAATTATCTTTCTTTTTACATTTTTTATGTACCATATCTTACTAAAAATGTAATTTATATACCATTACATAATACTGATGGATTTATTTTTAAATTTGGAACAAATTGTTTTCTTATTTTACAAAAATTTCATTTCGTATGGTAATAAATATTTATATAATAGTTAATATATATTGTTTTACATAATAAAAGAAATATATATCAATAATGATGAATTTTATACACTCCCATAGATTAAAAAATTATGGAATCACCATAAATTTTGTTTAAATATTTTTTTCGAATAAATTAAACCAATATGGTAATTTTGATTCATTTAAACCAAAACCATTTGGTGCATGTCATCCTTGTTTACAAGGAAAATGAACAAAGCATTATTTAGTAAAAAATATGAAAGCACCACTACGATTCCGAAGTTTGTTCATATCGATGTTTATTTACCATTTCATGTTGAAGATGAGGCTTCGTACTCGAACATTATATATTTTATTAATGGATTTATTTGATATAGATATTTTTATAAAATGATGTATAATTGTGATTCCATTAATATATTCAAAGAATATAAGAAATAACTTGAGAAACATGTTGTTAATAATATTAAGAACCTCCACTATGACTCTGGTAGATATTATATTAATAAGTACATAATTTATTTTTTATATGTGTTTTTATTTCATCCCAATAACCTCTACCTTATACACCACTATTTAAAGGTATAAGTGAAAGGAGAAACCACATCTTATCAGATATAGTGAGATAAATGTTGAGTAATATGATTGTTCAATTATCCTTTTATAGATAGTCGTTATGGAGAAAAAAACGAACTAAAATGAGTTCCAGCTAAAGCAGAAACCATCATTCCATATCTACTTTGGAATCAAAATACACACACATGATCTCATGTTCAATTTTGGGGTTACGAAGCATATGTTAATGATTTTTCTAGAAACAAATTTGTACCTCTAAGAACTATGTGTATCATAATGGGGTATCCTAAATAAACTAGAGGATATTACCTATATGAATCTTTAGATTATAAATTTGGTGTTAAAATACATATCACCTTTAATTAAAGGTACCACATATCTAAAATATATAATTAGAGGAGGATAGTCGTTAATTAATTCCAAAATCAAGAAAATGAAGATTTGATTTAAGATAAGATTCAAAAAAGGCCCATATAAGTGGTTTTTTTGTAGACAAAAATATTATTTAACAGTTTGAGAGAGGTTAGAGAACAAGAATGATATATATTTTTAGTACCTAAGGATTCTAAGCCATTATTAATTGATAATAATTATCTTAAAAAAAACAATGTTATTATTGGAAAATAAATTTCAAAATAGAGAGGAATGATGTATTATGAAATGGATTCCATGTACCATAACCATGTTTAGGTTTCAAAAAATTATATAGTGGAAGTAATTATTGTGTGATTTAAATTGGTATTCAAGAAGAAATTAGACATGGATGAAGATTTCTATACCTATAAGAACCACTAGTTGCAATATTGTAAAAAACATCATGGAATAAACTATGATAGAACCTTTTCACCTTTTTATATGAAAATATAAATCATAGATTGACATTCCATAGCATCTTATAATGATTATATGATTTATAAAATTGATGTTAAAATAGATTTCTATAATGGGAAACATTATGAAGATGTCTATATAATACATAATGAAGGGGTTGGGACTCTAAAAAATTCCAAATTTTTTTAAAAGTTATATAGATGGATTTGGGGATTAAATAAAGACTACATGTCATTGAAAATGCAGTTATTTTAATTCATAATGTGACAAGTTTTCATGAATAATAAATATAAGTCCCATGTCTATAAGTGATTTTGTGCGAGTGCAATAATTTTCGTGATAGTTTATGTTGATGATATACTACTCATTTGTAATAAAATACCATCCTTAGAGTATAACAAATACTTGTTGGGACCATTATTTAACTTGATGGACATAGGTGAAGAAGTATATATTCTTGGAATTATGATCCATTATGATAGATATATGAGGCTACAAGGACTATGTAAAATTATATATAATGAGAAGATACTGAACAGATTCATTAAATAAAAACTCAACATGAGATTATTGACGGTTTCTTATAGATTTCATATTTCCATGATAATGTATCCTTAGATACATGAGAAAGGATAAATGATAGAATGGAATACATAAAAATAATTTATTGGTTCAGTCATCTATATTATGAAATGTACAACGATTAATTCCAATTACATCTTAAGAATATAAGGAAGATATCAAGATGGCCTCCATTGGATAATGTCAAGAATATCAATAAGTACTTGAGGTGTACTATAGATATATTTTTTATTTTTTAGATGTGATGATAAACATCTATTTTATAGTTATATAGATATAGGTTTTCAAACAGATCATGGTGATTTAAAATTGCAATTCGGAAACATCTTCACTCTTAATGCTGGGATTTTGAGCTAGAAGATCTCAAAGAAGGTATTGTTTAACAATAATATAGTTTATTTTGAGTATATTATAGATTGTAAGGTATCTAAAGATGTATTTTTTATTTCAAATTTTTTCTAATAAATTCATGATGTGACATGTAGTAAAGACCACATCACATTTTCTTGTGATAATAGTACAACGATGGATCGTGAATAGGAGAAAAGGTCACATAAATAGATGAAGCATTGACTTATAGAATATTATATGAGGGAGTAATTTTATCAGATTACTAACTTAACTGTGAAATTTGTTTCCATGGAATACAATATTTTAGACCTCTAATCTATCTCATTTACTCTATAGAAACATGATCATCATGTGAGAGATAGTAAATAACTTCTATAGGAATATGGATCCAGTCCAAGTGGTTGTTTGTTGGAGTTTGTGTCCTGGAACCATGAGTTAGTAAATTGGATTGAATATATATTCAGATAAATAAATATTAACTAAAATAACTTATTTAATATAATTCATAGGTTTCTGTGAACATAATTCATAAATGTTCCTAAATATATTTCACATTGAAAAGGGAAGAATAATTTGCCGCTATGATGAGAACATTTAAATGCCGTCAATATATTCCTATTATTTTTCTACATATTATAACATTGTATATTAAGGAAATAGTTTGTCTAATTTTTTGTGTGATTAATCTTAAGAAAATGAGAATTCATGTCATGAAGTTAACATTTTGTACTCTCCAATATGTGTTAATATAAGAATAAACCATCGTATATAAAATCACTATTTTTTGTGTAATTAGAGTTTCATATTTGGGAGTGTTATTAATGATATGTATAATAAATCAATGATATTAATGAATGTTGTGGTTTTATAATTTCTATTCATTTTCATACATCATAACGACACACCTCATTTAGAATTTTGGTATGTTGGGTGTGTCATGAATTAAATGTTATTATTGAACAATTCAATGCATTATTTATCACTTATATATTAATGTATGTTTATTATTTATCCATTTTATTGAAACGAAACCATAGAAATATATTCCATATATATTGTTATGTAGATATGTTCATTTCAGATAATAAAATAAATATATTTCAAGCATTATGGTTGATGACACAAGTATGCAACCTGAACGATGAAATTCCATGAAAATAATATTATATTACAAAATTATAATTCATATATATATATATTTCTTATTAGGACACATCTTCTTACACTATGGGTGAAATGACCCACTGCTAGAATATAGTATTGGACTATAGGAAACAACACCTAGTACCACTAATTACAAGGCCTACAAGGTCACACCAAAAGAGTTTCCTTTGATCTCAGTTAAATATTAGAAATATATAACAACTGGAATAAATTTTATTCTCTAGATTGAGAGTTAATATTCATTAAATACTTACTAAAGGTTAATAAATATAAAATTAAAATTTATTTTAATATTGATTAATTACATGAATATATGATATTTATTTATATCTTATTATTGGAAGCACAATAAATATATAATTATTAGTTAAAAAATAATTTATTTCTGATTGTATATATTAAATAAATATATATTCTGTTGTATCTAATATATAATATTTTTTCTGAATGAATAAATATTAAATAGAAATAATTATTCTGGTATTTTGTAAATTCCAAAGAGGATGAATAGACTAAGATTAATCCCATTAATAAATATTAATTTTGAATACAGTACAATAATATATTTCATTGACCCAATTCGCACACACCCTAGAATAAAAACAATATTATTATTTTGTTACATGGTATGAGGTTTACTGGGGAAAATATTTTATTAAATTTCACTTGTGTGAAAAATTAAAAAATAAAACCTAACCCTGGGTATACAGTTAGTCTATCATAACATTTTATCAAAGTGAAAAAAAGATAGTAATCAAAACTGATTACTGTCTAGATCTTCCTCATCACATAATCCTCTAAATAATGTGATAAATAATAGGGATTCTTTTAATAGAAAATTAACATGAAGTGATCAATGGATAATAACATAATATAGATATTTGGACAAAATAGTGCATGAAGAAACGTTTTTTCATTTAGAGATCAAAGGGGAACATGTGGATAATGGATGGAGGGGTTCTACTAGAGTCCCCAACAAGAAAAAATGTTACAAAAATCAGGTTAGAGAGATCCATACCATCATCAAATAATGTCCTCGAGACTGATGTATTAATTCCTTAAATTTTAAATATTATTTAAAATTTTAATTATAAAATTTATTCTCTTTTTTCTAGAAACATTCTTTTTTAATATTTTTGTAAAAATTCATTGGTGATTATGTTTAAATTATATACAATATAAAAAGGATCCTTTGAATCTGAAAATAATTGAGTTAACCATTAGCCTAACAAGTGCTTCTACTATGCTAGAATTCAGTAGTTGTTAATAATTTGGACATGTCATAAGATATGAAAAAAAATTACCTTTAATCTTATAACCATGAAAATAATATTATATTGTTGGTTGACTATCAGATAAAATGATATAATTTTAATTCTATGTCATAATATTCAATACAATTCTATTGTATATTATGATATGTTCATGAAAACTATTCATTAAACCCCTTAAATTATTAATCGTATATCGGTGAATTCATATTTATATCATAATAAATGATTGTATCATAGAAATTAATATCATGGTGTCCTATATAAGGATTCATCAACCCTTTCTAATTTCAAAATGTAAGAGATTCCAATATCAATGAATCGTATCTGAAAATTAATTACATAGAAAATGATAATACTATATTATTTCCGTAATAATATCATACATAATGGAATATATTTAAAACCATACATGATATTTTTATTCCCCCAATATTAAAGACAATTAGATATATAAATATCTCATTTTCATTGATTATGACATGCCTCATCTTCAAATAACCCATTTAATTTCAATTAACACCACACATATCCTTTTCTATCTCAAATTATGGAATATGAAAACAAATAAATCAAATTCATGGTTTGTAGTAAACAATATTAATAATAATAGTAATAACTTAATTAAATATATATAATTTAATAAATTTTCAGCTCAATTATGAAAACATGAATATTTTAAAAAATGTAGTAAATACCAAGACATTTATGAGTAATTATTGGGAAATATTAAATTAAATATGAACTAAAATATATAGAATTTTCACTTAATTTATACGCAAAAATATCTATTACCCTCTTATGTATTACTCATTTAATTAGATACAATGTGTATATCAAAAATCTAAAGTAAATAATGAATCTATAATTACTAAAACCATTCAATTTTTTCATAGAATAATTATCATAAAAATTATATAAATTCATTCCATTAAGGATTTTCTCTCCCATTAAGTATTATATTAAAATTTTCATATCCATTCAAAATCTATTACAACATAAATTTTTAGTTTTTTATCTCTCTTACATTAGAGTGGTCTTTCTACAATGTTTTCCTCTATCATAAGTCATTTACGATTCCATGGGTTTATTATTATTTTATATTCTTTATAAATATAGTCATAGATTTTATAAATAAAGAGTGATTTTAATGTGTTATTATAATAGTATCTGTGGTTATTTGACTATATGAGAAATGGGCTAATGAATAATTTTCCGTTAATGTAAAATATAGGTTTTTAAATTTAGTGGAATAATATTTTTTCAAACATTGTATTCCCAATATATTCATTTTCATGCAATTTTATTTTATTATATACAAAATTTATGAAATATCTATTTTTAAATGTTGATATTATGATGGAATATTTATAATAATTATATTTAACCTATGAAATTATCCATCCCAAAACCAAATGAATATACCCCTATCAATTTTTTAAATTGTGAACTACCTCTTAAATGATCCCATGTAATTTCCCTTCACCTTGTACACAAAAAAATACATTAAATTAATTTATGTAGAACCTAAGAATATAATATGTATGTAACTATGGGATTTAATTATATATTACTATGAAAGAAGTTTGATATATAATTGAATAAAAATAGGGTTAATGAAAAATCATAGTAATGAATGGACACATGGTCTTATAAAAAATTCCTCTTATGTTTTATTGTTATCTTGAATGTGAATTACCTAATTTTATAGAAAAGAGAACAACCCGTAATTTATCATATAATGAAAATGTATTTGATAGATTATGTCAAATATATTTATATTTATTATTGTTTTACTATAGTGGAAATTTACAATAGTTATTACTCATTACTAGTTCGAGTGTTTTAAAATATATATATTATAAATAAAAATATATAATGAATCCTTTAAAATTTAGTTTTAAAATAAATGCAGCCCTTGAAAAAATATATTCAATTAAATACAAAAGACAACTTTTTTATATTAAATTTATACCTTTTATTTTATTTCTATAAAAAATAATCTAAAATAAAAGAGAGAAAAAAATTAAAAATTTGTATCCTTCCCCTGCACTTATCTATTACGAGCCCTCATTATATTTTAAAAATAATTATGATAATATACATAGAAGGACTAAATCAGCATTAAAATAGATACTAATGATATATACAACTATGGTAATTATCTTTAGTATTATACGAAAACCTATCTTACGTACATCCGGTTCTACTATAAACCTTTAAGAAAAAATGTAATTACATATCTATTTAAAAAACCCATAGAATTAGAAGAAAATTAAAATGAATATATGAATTGACCGCCTAAATAGATTTTTATTATCTCTCTCTATATAATTACATTGGATGTGTTCATACATAATAGGATGATAGTTTTAGATTCTTTATGAAGAATAATTGCATCATTGGGGTTCTAATGATTTTCCAAAAACAAATTTTATGGAGGCCACTTTATATATTATACATAATGTTAACCTTACTTAATGAGGATTCTGTAATCTATGATTAATGGTGGAATATTTTGGTGTCTTAAACCTCAATTTGAGTATTTTTACTATCCATTATTTGTTTGTTAACTATCATAATTAGTGTAATTCCATTTAATTTATCTTTACCATATTACAAGTTAATGAATTTCATCTATATTTTAAATTCCAAATTATAATATTTTTTTATCTAAACAAGATTCCCCGTCCATTTTTTATTACAGTTTACCTATTGTGTGTCTACTTCTATATCATCTCATTAAATCATATATGTTTCCAATTATATAATTTCAATTAAGGGATACTTAGTAGGATGTTTAGTTTCAATATAATTAGGTGAAAATGAATTCATTTTCGATTTATCTCCATTAAATTATTTTTATTGTAATACATTTTCATTTTGTAAAATATCATTAAAAATATATGGGAGGATCAATTAGTGGGATATATTTATATAATTATCTTTTTATTTCCTTTTTATTCATTGTAACATAAAATCAAAACTGCATCCCTCATTTTAGAATGGGAATAATAGACTTTTTAGTGTTTATCCATTATACACTATGATATATTTTTCCCTTAATACATATTCGGTCATCCAGAATATGTTTTAGTCATATTAAAACAATGTTATTTATGTTATTGACCAAACATGATTTACAACTTTTTTATGTAAGTGGGTTTACATAGTCGATTGAATCCATAGTAACATGGTAAATATCAATAATATCAATAAAATACTAATAACATATTATGAATGTTTCCATCCATGTAATATTTAATATGAATTGGTTGTATTGGGAAAATTGAATAAAATAACTTGTAAAAATATAGAAAGGAAAAGATAAAATAATATAGAATAACAATATATATTGCATTAATTCCACTAAAAATACAAACTTTATTAGTATTGTCTCAATATTTACATGAAATAGTATTTATAAAGTTGTATAGATGTATAATTGTGGTTAACAATTGGGTAATCTTATAAAAAATCTAATAAATCAAAATATTTAATATATTGTTACTTATTTAATTATTATTGTTTTCTATGTTTTTAGGAACAACGAAATTGATTTTTTGTATTAAATTTTACATAATAAAAATAAAATGAAATGCAATGAAAATGAGAATTGTTTTGATAAATGTAATTGTATTTAAAAGTGTGGATGTTTTATTCAAAATTTTTTATTTCATATTTTCTTAATTTTATTTTTCATAAACATCTAATATTTTATAGTGATCCAATAAATAGATATCTTATATTAATCTTAATATTACCATCATAAATACAATAATAAATTATCTTTCTCCTTGGAATGTCCTACATTTTTTAATTTATGGTGGAACCAAAGCTCCACTGATCGCATTCTTCATGATGGAATGAATGAGGAACCAATATACCCAACATACACAATAACTGATATGAAGTCCATTGTAAAAATACATTACATATTCAACCTATTCATTTATCTTATTGAATAATCATAAAAACGAAACCCCTTTTGTTTTTAGTGTTTTAAAAAATAAAAAATGAAGAGTAAGGGATAATAAATGTCACCGAAATTCTAACACACATTGTATTATGTGGCAGAGTATGAAAATATAATTAAAAACAAAATAATGTTATATTAACATTAAATAAATGAATTATTTAATTTTTCCCCATAAAACCATAGGTAGTTAAACTTACATTATATTTTTTCGAGAAATAATGGCAGAGGAAAATTTATTACCAAATAAAAATACAATAATTAAAAGAGATCAATTACTATTAATTTTAGGTGGATTGGATATGATTTATATAACATTGACATGATTAAATTGTCTATTCCCTATCCACTATATTTTTTATATGAAAATAATAATTCCTTATAGAATAGTTATATCTCTTACACATGATCATTACATTTTATTTTTATTTTCCATAACTTAGTAAGATATTTAAGGATATTTTCATTTCTATATATATTTAGGGATGTATTGTTTTTTAAAATATACCCAAAATCTTATTCTTATTTACCCTAACTAAATTTAGGATCACATGACCAATTAGTTACTCCTCACGTTGCTATGTTTATTAATTTATGTATAGGGGAATATTATTTTATATAAATCTTAATAACTCATTCTAGAATTATTTTCCCTTCTATCAACTCATGTGGATTAAAACCCAGTCAGGGTTCTTCCTTTATCATTAATTATAATCATAAATATAAATATTAGGTATCAAAGATATCCATTAGGCTGGTTATTGGCATGTTAAAGAGTATTATAATGTAATTTTATGATTTGAAACATAAAGATATTTTATTGGTTATTTAGAATAGGTCAATTCATTTTACCATTCACCATTAATGATACTAATAATTAATATCCTTCAACCATTGTTTAATTGACCCATTTTTTTTATAGGCATATTATCATATAAAATAGCTCATATAGCATTGATTGTTTCTTCACTGACTACTTTTAATTACTGTTGATTGTATTTTATAAACAATGATATGACAACTATCCCCGAATATAACTTTTGATATCCCCATATTATAGATAGTGATATGTTAATGGGAATTATTGGTCCACAACTCTCAAATACGGAATCATAGATTTGTGGTAACTTCTTAAAATGATAACCAATGACTAAATCATATATTTCTATAACCCAGTGTTAGATGTATCAATATTATATTCCCTATTAAATAATATATATCATAACAGATTATATAATAGTATTAAATACAAAGATTAATGTCACTACTAACCACAAATCACTATAACAATATTTGCAGTCTCATGTGCAATGTAATCTCTTACAAATTAACTATTATATAATTATTATGTAAAATTTTAGGCCAATTTTTACGTTCAATATCCTACTATTGTTATTTATAAAACCAAAAATATTCAAATAGACCATGTGATTTCCATTGTTCTCTTGTACAAAACCTACTCCATCATCCTCCCCAAAATCCCAATTGATGAATCCTGAATTTCTTTTTGAAATAAATCCAAAAAATAAATAAGAGGTCAATTAAATAATTTTCCATTAATTATCAGATTATTTCTAAATATTTAGATATTTTTAAACATTTACTGTATCGCCATTAATTTTGAGTTATAATGTGGACATATATAGTGATGTGTGAATTAAATATATAAAAAATTGTTTCTTCTTCACTAAACATATACATTGTGATACTCTAAATTAAAATTGGGTATCATGAATTTGTTTTATTGAATAAAATACAATGAGTTAGGTTGTAAACATGATTTCAATTAGTGTTCAACCACATGGATTGTTTATAGAGATCATTTCGTATTAGTGGTAATCTTCTGATTATTTTGAAGGTCACATCATATAACTAATATTGAACTTGTATCAAGGACGCATTTCTTCATCTTTCCCCTCACTATGTTGAATCAAATTCACTACGTCCACTAACACATTAATAAAACCACAATATTTTTCTAATGTTCAATACCTTAGAGAAATAAAATAATTTTTCACATAAAATTATCTTTTCATTACATGAATTTTTTAGAGAATGTATTAACCCATTGAAATATGTTTCATTAAGTTATTTTCTATTATAAACACAAAAAAATGTGATAAATTTACATACTCATAAATAATAAAAAATGGCCATAATAGCCCATGTTAATAAATGTTTTGGTGTGCTATAACTCACATTCATAAAGATCATATACATTTTTCAACTATATTAACATTCGCTAAACTCTGATATATAAATATATATGTCCCACACTTGTTTATTACAGTAAGGCCTAATATTGAATGGTATAAGAGAAAACCATATGAATAAAAACGATATATTTTACTATATCTTCAATATAACATAAAATAATATAGTGCATCCTTTTTTCATTAATTGAAACTAAATGTATTTCATATCATGGATGAGTGTTATGACCTAATTACAAGACTTGAAACTACACAATACTCTTTGAATATTTCTCACATCACCTCACACATTATTGTGTGCATTGATTAAATGGATCCAAAATAAAATAATAAATTACAAATTATTAGTGTTATACAATAGCTACATATAATTAAACTATATATAAGAACTAGGGGTTTCCCATTATTACCAAAAACCATATTGAATTTAATTTTTTGGGCCTTAAAATGAATGGTTTACTTTTAATGGTTGAATATTTTTTCATTTATAGAGTAATTTAAAATACATACTAAGCTAATCATCCTTTTAAAATAACATTAAACTACAATATATGCTTTCTAACAATTTTTAATAAATTTTATTTCTTATTGAGGATGAGTTTAATGACATTCCCATATATCTTTTATCTACATGGAATACTCTGTAGTGTGGATAAAAACTACATGAAAAATTTCTCAATAACGATTTTCATAATATATACATATGTAATTGAGCTATGTAATGAAACATCAAATTATTTTAATTTTTTATTTAATAAAGATACATTATACGCCTTTATAATGCTCAACACCAATGTTGTAGTAACCCACCCAATAACCACCAAACACAATCCATTTATATAAATTCATTGGATTCTAATTTTTACATAAAATATATAGAAAAAATTTAAGAAATTCTTATATGAACTTATAGGATGGATCGAGCATCAAATTTAGGTGTTTCCAAATTCACACCATCACTATAATATTTATTACTGATAATACAATGGATGATGACACATGTTATAATCTAAAATATCATGATAATTGGGAATTATTATGGAAATTGTTTTAATAGTTATAATCTAATGGATCATTCCATTTGTGATGATCTAGTGTAAAATATCTCTGTATGTGATGATCATACTATATGTTTAGAGGTATTCCCTAGATATTTCCATATCACATTATAATATCATTAAATAATAATTAAATCACTAATCATAATATAAAATGAATTTGAATTGTTGAGAAATTTATATATTTAGGTTCATCCTGAATGAAACCCTATGACTATTTTGAGATGATCCAATGGAATATTTAATGAGTGATAAGATCGTGAAATAAGATCGTTTTGTATGTTTCGAATGTATTTATCTATTTAATATGAGATAATAAATTAGCCTTCTTATGATGAATTAGTGGAATAAGATATATGTGGGTGATGTGAGTAAATATAACTTCATTATAATCCCCATATGATATATTATTACATTCTTTGAATATAATAAACATTATAATATACCATATATAATTCCCAATTTGAATCAAATAATGGTGTAATATATTAACCCATGATAAAAATGCATTTATTTTATATATTTTATATGATATAAAACATTATAATTTATAAATAATAAATAAATACTAAGAACTACATGGTTTAGATTCTTGGGATAATATCAATATATTAAGTATATTTTATAAAAAAACTGACCATTTCTTCTTAAAGATGTTGTTATAGACTATATTCTTGATATTTCATTTCTATGACTCATACTCAAAACATGAGTAATGAAAACATATGAAATTGGTGAGATCACAAACTCATTAAGGGATTAATAATCATTTCATCAAGGATTATTTAAGAATAATAGGAGAACAATACTACATTAAGGAAAATATCATAACATTAAGAGTGATATTCATATGATATTAGTGAGCATCAAAAACATGAAATAACTATATAATGACCAAAAATATCAACATGGAAAAATAATAACTAAAATATTACAAAAAATTTAATATAATACATGAATCATGATAGTATAATATTACGATGAATAACATAATTTAATTGTTTCATATAAATTAGTATATTAATAAATTACATTCTTAGGAAACATCATTAGGGCACATTCTTACAAGAAACTAATATGTGCTCTAGAATAAATATCTAATCACATATAAACTTCTTTCTGATATATAAATGAGTGGTTTATCACCCCACACATCATTCATTTATATAAACATGTGCCTCATAAAAATCATTCTACATTTACATCATAAATACCCTTTATAAATTAATGTGTTTTATAAAACATCCATATAAGAATCATTATAGTGTCATAATGAACAAATTTAAAAATATTAGTTTAAATAAAAATCAAATTGGAAATCATTCAGTGTTCATAGAGAACCCATGGAAATAATATGGGTTCATAATACATCAAAATAGATATAATTTATTTTCCATAAATAACACATGAAAATAATATTTATTTTATATACAACAAAAATCCAAATCATTCACATTTAATAAAAAACCCATTGAAATTAAATGCATCTTATAAAATATCCATATAAAGATAAATAACACTATCAATTAAATAATTTTATACTAAACACTATATTTGTAAAAATAATCACATAATAAGAGAATATATATAGTGAAACACAAAACATAAATCTATTAGTGATATTTCATTTGAATATAATGATAATCCAATAATGACAATATATTTTTTAAAACATTTTGTCTTCATAATTGTAAATGTTATATTTATAACTTTCATTTGAAAAATATTCTATTTTTTAAACAATAATTAATAAAAAAATATTAATTTAAAAATATTTTCACCACAAAATGCTTTTTACTGAAATAGAATTGATAAAATAAATTAAAATAGAATGTATTGGAAAAACAATGTCCAATAAGAAATGGTATAACTAAAATAAATAAGTTTCTGTTAATTAGTACCTTACTATTGCCTTTACTTCCACAAAAGTAATTTAACATAATATATCATAATGAAAAAATATTAATTATATATTTCATAAACCTATCCAAATAAATTTATATTTACATCATTAATCAATAATAATTTTGTTCAAGTATCATATGATTAGAATCTCTTCCCAATATAAGGTGTTATTAATCGAGATCTATCTGAGATAGATTCATAAAAGGGGTTTCAATCCTAATTTCTATCCCAAATATAAAAATTTAATAACCAATAAATTTTATTTAATTTATTTTGTATAAAAACATATAATTTTATAATTTCCTTAGATTGGATTTTTAGTAAATTTTCTTGAAGAAAAATTCAATGATGAATTGGTTTGATGTTATTCAATAATATCGATGAATTACATTATAACGATATTATCATTTTTTGTTATCCATAAAGAACTATATTAATGATATATATTTGATATATATATTTATACATAATATATAATCCTAAAATATAATCTATAATCATACCTGATAATGGTAGTGAAAACATAATTCATCATTCCAATGGAAGTGGTAGTCTGTACATGCTCATATATAAGCATTTCATTTTCTGATGGGTTGAAATAAAAAGTAACACGGTCTAACATTATATGAAATTAAATATTAAATATTTATATATATATCACATGTATTTTTTTGGTTCATCGTATGTAAAATTCATGTTAGGTGATGATGCGAAACAAAATATGTTTCTTTATAAAAGCAATATTCAACACATACACACGATTCAAATTTTTTATTTATTAAAGGAAAAGTGAAATATTCATAACTATTATAACATAATTATTATAAAAATAAATTATAATATATATATTTATTCTTTAATTTTATACATGAGTGGTGATTTTTGATCAAGAATAAGTGAACTTAAATGTATAAAAATGAAAAAGTGAGCACAGAGAAATTAATACATCCCATCATGAATTAGAACCATCTAAAAGAGAGTTATTACATTGTGGGATAATATTTTGAGAATAATAAAACCTATTTCTGGTGACAAGTCGTGATTTTAGTGGTTTTTATATAATTTCAGTTGAACTAATTTGAGGGGAAGTGAGGGTATGAGTGTTATTTTTTTATGTGAAAAGGTGTGTAATTTTTTTATATACCCAAACCATTATAATATTTTCAATACACCAACAATGAAATTAGGTCCAAAATTTGAAAATAATGAAGGGTGTAAGGGATTTGTATAATAGAGGCCTCAAAACCCCAATAGAATATATTTTTAAAACATGTTTGTGGTATTTCAATCATGGTGAAACCCTTTTTATAACTTTTGTTTATTAATAAGTAACTTGTTTTCAACAATGAAATTTACCCATTATAGTTGATAAAATTAACCATTATTACATAATTTAGATTAAATGATTCAAAATTTTAAAAAAAATTTATTAAATTATTTTACTAAAAGTGATTCAAATCGATTTCAAAAAACTAAATCTATAATGTATTAAGAATTTTTTTTGAAAATAATAACTTACATCTAAAGTGTCAAATATGTTTTTTTAAATAAAAAAAATATTTTCAAAAATATTTTCAAAATTCATATATTGTTTTAGAAAATAGTTTCATGAATTTAAAATCAATAATTATATAATAATAATATCATCAACTTCATTTT
Source organism: Viscum album (assembly GCA_963277665.1). Lineage (NCBI taxonomy): Eukaryota > Viridiplantae > Streptophyta > Magnoliopsida > Santalales > Viscaceae > Viscum > Viscum album. The sequence goes on along the minus strand of OY728157.1, from coordinate 1,249,455,531 downwards.
ATTGGAAAAACTTAATTTTTCACAATTCCCTTAATATTTTTTTGAGAATCGTACCAATAATTTAAATAAATGTAATATTTTTATGATATGTTTATAAAATATTATAATTTTCTCAAATTAAAATTCATATATTTATAAATTTAACTTTAACATTAAATCTAAAAATATTTTGAAATATCTTATTTATAGGACAAAATTTTATAGTACATAGACTATAATTTTATAATTAGTTCTATTCATATGTATATCATAATTGATGAAAATAATTTTTAAAAAATAAATTTTAAGAATAAAAAATATTATATTAGCTTTTTTGATATCCATATTGAAATAGTAATATAGGGTTCCATTAATTCATTATTTGGTTATAATGATTTGTAATAAATTATCCAACAACTACTATATATTAGTGAAAATCTATTTTAATTGAATGTGTTTTTTTCAATTTGGGTTTTGTTTTAGCATGAGAGGAAAACTATCAGGAATAGTGTTTATTTATAGTTGAACAATTTTCTAAAACATGTTCATTGAATTCTACCCACTTTAATGAATATCAACCTTGTATTTTTGTTAAATGGATGAAAATTGGCATGGGTACTATTCTCCCATCACAACTTTAAGTTCATATGTAGCCTCCTCAAACATTATATTCCTCCATAAGGAATTCACTAGACAAGATACCCTATTACAAAACACCTTGTCTCTTTGATCAAGGATAACCACATTCTAATATTCATATGAGAGGTCATACTAAAATTTCATATCCATAGAGATTAGAACATGTGAAGTGTCAAGTATATGCTTTCCCACAATAGAAAAATGGGACAAATCATGTATTTAATAGTGGTATGGTGGGAGTTCTATATTGTAAAACACAACCTCAACAAGATAAAAAAACATTAACGGAAATTTATACCTTGGGATAAACATCCATTTCTTCCTAACTCCCATTATGTACTTCCAAGGAGATATCTTAAGAAACACCATATCAGTAAAATTTAAATCTAGATCTCAAAATTTGTTATATGCATTACTAAGGTATCGAATATGTGAAAAATTTATTTTCTAAAAATTGTTTGAACCTTATCGTTAACATATTCAACAAGAACTAGTCATATTATATTCCTTTCTCCAACTTCCTCACAATATGTTGGAGTCATGCATCTATCCCTACATAATGCCTCATAAGGGGCCATTTGAATTATAGAAAGGAAAATATTATAATATAATAACATTACTATGGATATTGTAAATATAACTATAGAGGTATATGAGTCTCAGCTGCTATTGTTATCTCGAGCCATTTTGTGAACACTTTAATCATTTAATAATATATAGATGTTCCATTTATAATGATTGCATGATATAAAAATGGTAATTTTTATAAAGAAGTACATTTTCTAAACATGGGAATTATTTATTATTTCATAATGATTTAATCAAAATATATGAATTATTTTCATGCCCATTAATCCAAATATAATAAAAAGAATATTTTTTATAAAGAAAACCTAGAAATAATCGAGGTAGTATTTAAATACTTTATTCAATAAGTCCATGAAGATGGAAGTGGCATTAGTCTACTTGAATGTGATCACTATAAAATCATAGTACTCATTACTCATTTAGAATGATATACTAGAAATATCCTTCCTTTTACACTAAATTAATTTTACCTATATAACCTATCAATAATTAAATTTTATTAATTCCCTTTGAGATGATCTAATAATTTTTCAATACAATTTAGTGGATACTTTTCTAATTCGTGATCATTTTACTCTCAGGATTGTCAGTGTACAGGGACATTATTCTAACATTTTTTTTGAAAAAATTACTGATATACCATATTCTAATGTTTTGGGGAAGATAAATATCTAATTTCTTTGTTTAAATGCTTATTTAGTTCCCACAAATCAATAAGAAACATTCTCTTAGGAATACTTGATATAGCTATATTTTTATTTATTAGTTATATTGAAAATAAATCCTTATTATTTAGGGAAGGCAATAATGTTCATTGGGTAATATATTAGTATATTCATATATAATATTAATGTGATCAATAATGACATACACTCTAAACATTTAAGCTAGAAGTATACCATTGCTAGTTAAGATAACCAATATTATAGAATTTTCATCCAAGGGGATATAATCCTTGGGGTTATAAATTATAATATGATGATATGGGATACAGTATAAGGCCTCATTCATCTAAAAATTGATATGTTATATATATTGGGATAACCAATCTATACCTAATATTAAGTCAAATTCAATAAAAGGAAAAATATTTAAAATAATAATATGTATCCCCACAAAATTATCAATTAGATAAGATGTATATATCTTTTTATGATGATTTTGTCAACATTTTATTTTATAGATAGTTTTATATTCATCACATGAGGTGGGGATTCCATATTATAAGAATAATTTTTTTATAAGAATGAATGTGATAAACCAAAATAAGATAATGTTATTTTAGGTATAAAATAAATAGTAAGTGTACCTAAAATCACATAATTGTAATGATTTACATTATATGTAGTAATCATGGATTCCATTTCTTTTTACCCCATGTTTAGGGGGCTATAAAATACATTTTTTATTAAAAAAACTATTTGTATATGTGGGAACCATACAAAAACCTCCAGAAACCACCCACACAATCCCCACATAGCTCATAATTAAAAATCCAAATTCACCCAACCTGAGTACCACCACTGCCTCTATCTAAAAAACACAAAATACTAATTTCAAATTAACAGGCATCATCACCAATGATTCAAACATCATCCTCAAGATAAACACACATCACAATGGTCACCCTATCCCCCAATATTACATCATTATGTGAAAGCCCATCCATCATCATCTCTACGTCAAAATGTCACTCATCACCCCAAGTACCTTCTTAGAATTCCATCTCCATCATGCACCACACATGTTGAAAACATGTCCTCTAAAACACCTTCAATGTCAATCAAACAGAAGGAATCATCATCACCCAAACAACACCATTGTCACCATTTCCCCAAACAACACACGTTGAGAGGCTATAACAAACTATTTTACTAATCGGACCAAGGGTTAAGAAGTTGACACAAATATATTAAAAAATTCTTTGAGTTGGAGGATTAAAGTGATAGTAGTTCATTATTTTTTAAATTATTATCATCCACTTTATTAAATATATTATTATCCTCATATTTGATGTTTTGGGATTGGTTGACTACTTTACCATAATAATAACACTTCCCCAGTATTTTGTGGTTGTTTCACATGTTCTTGCACGCATACTTTAGGCTACCATAGGAAGAAAATTTCATCCGTATCTTGACATATCAAGAGGGATCCCCAAGTATTATTAACTATTCTTTCATCTTACTTTTGTAAAACATGAGATTGTATTTCCACTATTATCTCATGTAGAATAATTTCTCTATAAATCTTTTGGTATCTTATGAACAAATCCCTTCTAAGGATTTATTATGATCCACTGAAGAAATGATCAATTTTATATTCTAGATTAGAGATAAAACCAAAGGCTTATATAGTTATTATTGAAATGATGACATTATTTTTTCTAATTAATTTATTCTTATTTTTATTCATCTCAATTAATTGTATCTCTATCATCAAATGAATTTTTTTGAGGAAATTATTTGGGAAAGAAAAATTTGTAAAAATCATAGCATTCTACAGAGTCAACTTCTTATTTCTTCATTCCACTCATAATAGTAATACTCTATTGGTGCCTTACCTTCAAATAAATAAATACATGAAGAATTTTTTTATTTTTTTGAGAATAAAAAATGGAAAAATATATTTTCCTTCACATTGAAAATTTTCTTGGTAATAAGTGGATTTAGAGAGACATTAAATGAATGTTGTCTTTTCTGCATGAAAAACTAAATAGAAATATACTATCTCTATTGTGCATCAAATATATCCAAGAAATATCCATTATTATATATATAATTAAACACCTAATTAGTTAATTTTAATGATTCTTATACTCCAACTCCCATTTCAGTAAAATTTTCATTTGGGAAACAACATAATTTTCCCTCACACCCATTGTTACCCTGATTATTATTTTAATCCTTTACTAAAACCAAACTATAGTTACCATGAGTTATAAAAAATTAACATTATAAGGGAATAAAAATATGATATTAATTTAACAATGATAATACATAAACATTGACATTATGATGATATTACATAATTATTTTAGTTCAACCAACATTATGATTAGTTAAAATTTTAGATGTATTTTCTCATATTTTTTCACCTAATCATTCAATATAGGCATAAAATAAATCCCTATCAATGGTTTTTAGAGATAATGTGATAAAATAAAGATTATACCATGACTCTATAAAATTGGGTGTGTAGTTATGTCTCTTTTAATGAATAAGGTAACAATCGAGTTAATACCCACTTCACCCTTTTGGGGTTATTACAAAATTGTACATCTATTCAATATCTTATATGCACTTATTAGGTATATAAAATGATGTAATTTCTATTGTAACTATTTAATAAATATATAAAAAATATTTATGGGTATCATCCTATTCATAGTCTCGTATTATTGATAATCACAATTTTATCGAAACTAATATCTAAAAATAATAATTCATTTTTTTATTCTAAATATAACGAATATTGTAAAACATTTGTTTAATTTACATATTTATAATATTTATAAAATTAAATTTCCTAAATAATAATATACTAATATCTTGTATGTTAAATATATTTATACACTAGATGAATTATATGGTTATTTTACAACACTCTCGGTCTTCTCTCCCTGGAAGCTCTAAATTTAACTATCATATAGACATCTCATTAGTAAAACTCATCCTAAAAATTTGGGGAATGAAAAATTATGAAAGTTGTGATATCTAATTTCAAATAATATATGAATAAACATTTCTTCAAGGATGATTTTATAATCTTAAATGAAAAATATGAACATAAGGAAAATATGTTATCATCATGGGTCATAATCATAAGACATAGGTGTTATTCCTAGTATATGGAAGAAGAACATAAATCCATGAAAAATAAAAATGGAAGAATAATCTTTATAAAATGGCTTATAAGAATTTAATAGTGTTCATGAAATATTATATCATATTATCATAATAAATAACAACATTTAACTAATTCACACACATTATCACATTGAAATATTACTTTCATGACCAACATGATTAGTGGCCATGCTTTTGAGAAACTAAAATGTACTCAAAAATACTTATATCATGATATATAAAAAAATTTACAAATTAATTCATGGGAAATATAGGACCCCACTCGTCAATTGTCCTTACATACATGTTTTACTAAAAATCATTAACGTTTAACACCAGAATTATCCAATTGAAATAAAATGGGTTCATAAATTTTCTAAATTGATATAATTATCACTTTATAAAAACCCATGATAACAACATGGATTTCATAAAAAAATCAAATGGAAACAATTAACTTTTCATTAAGAACCCATTAAAATGAAACAGATTTCATAAAGAATCCACATTAAAATCATTACATATTTATATAACCCAATGGAAATAATATGAGCTTCATAAGACATCTAAATGGAAATTTGTAGCTTTTCTTAAAGATCTCATGGATAAAAATTGGATTCATAAACATTCAAATTGTATAAAATAAAATAATTAATTAAATAATTTTATTCTAAATCATTGATGACCGAAAATAATCACCTAATAAATGGACTTATTGGTTGAAACTAGAAATATAACTCGATTAGAGATAGATAATTTAATGATAATAAAAACAAAATCATGAAAAAAATTTAGAATTTTTTTTATTAACATTTAAATTCATTTTTATGAGTATAATTAGAAAAATCCTTCATTAATTTCCTTCAGTGGGTGTGTATTGGGATAAATAAATCATATAAATTTGATAAAAAAGAGAGCATCACCCAAAATTGAAACTATTTGAGTAACACATTTCAGTAATAAATTTTGTAACTCAAATAATAAATTTTGAGTCACCATGTCCCTAACCATTACCTTTTATTTACTAGGATGTTCATAAACCCCCTATATAATAAATATAAATATATAAATTAACAATATTTGAACTTATCTATATACATTCCCATTTATTCTCTCTATTAATAATAGTTCTATTCATGTACTAGATTTTTATAATCTCTTTTCAAAACAAGGTGTTAATCATCTTGAGAGTTTTAAAAATTGTTCATGAAAGTTGTGTCAATCATAAATATTCTCCCATGTATAATAATTTCCAAATCATTATTGTTAATATAATGGATATTTTATAAATACATATAATATAATAAATATATTACATTAGATTTTTAGTCATGTATTTTTATGAAAAAATAGATATGTACTATTTTTGGGTTATTAAATTATATCAATGGATTAGATCAAAACAATTATTACATTTATTATTGTCTATAAAGTACCATATTCATGATAATTTACATATATTTATAACAATTTCCACAATATATTTTTGGTCATCAATGAACTAGGCACTCGAGCGAACATGAGACATTCCCGAGGGGAGTCCCAAATCCCATTAGGCAAAAAAATGTTTTGGGAATCCCAACACAATCATTGGGGATGATTTTCCCAATAAATAAATAAAATTAATGAGATCCCATCATGAAGCATCACATTAACAAGATATATATTATAGTCTGTGTGTAGAATTAAAAACGTGAATGAAAACTAAAAAAAGATAATAGTGCATGAACAAAAAAAACCAACTTCTCTGAAATAAATAATATAAATGAGATCCATATACAAGGACGTTGAATTGTATAGTACATCCTATATAAAAACCACAAACCACATTGCATGAAAATATCTCAAGGAGACCCTTCAGTCAACATCCATCTATAATAACCATACTAGTCCATGAGTAATCCCACTACTACACCTAGTCCAATAAAATTTCATTGGTCTACCGATGTGGGGATCCAAAAGTGGGAGTGAGAATATAATATTTTATTAGGTACACACCATAGAATCCATGATTTTTCTTTCCAAAAATATGTATTAAAAATATGTTTTAAAATACATGTAAAATGATGGATTTATGATTTTCTAAAAAAACACAATTCAATTACAAATCCTCATTAAAATAAATTTTAATAACATTCCAATTAATATTTTATATTACTAAATTAATCATTTAAAAACAAATCCAAATGGGGAGGGAGCACAACCAGGCTAAATGATCAAACTGAATAAAAGGGAAAACAATGGAGGTCAAAATAAATATAAACCTCTATGTACTTCACAACAACACAAAACTAAGAGTGAGAAGATATAGTACATAAATAAAAGTGAAGTGGGATATGAAACAGACGATCTGAAAATGAAAATATAATATGAAGTATGTAATCATGGTAAATTTATAATCGTTGAGGGAGGATACCATTAAATTACCCATTTTAAAACCATCATTATATGCATCAATGTGTTCATAATTATATACAAATCATATAACTCTAATATATTCATACTAATATCCTAACCCATTATGGTCTCAAATAATATTGCGGATTGGTTCATCTCATCAGGAGTAGATAGTAAGTGGCTATCATACACCACTAAGTTATTAAGGATCCCATGATAATAAAAAAATGAGGAGTGGTTTCTAATTTAGATATAAAATCACAAACATGAATAATTATAATATAATATACTTCTTAATCCCACATCAATACAATATCTTTATGATGTCTCTTTAAAAGGAGAGCTTCCAAGAAGTGAACATTTTCAAATAAATCTTATTAAAAGTACCAATTAGGCATTTACTTTTAAAATGCATAATCATTTTATTAAAAAAACATATTTCATTCAGTAACCACATAAAATTATAAATGTATCATCCAAAAACATCTTCAATGATCCAAAATGGTCATTAAAGATATATTGAGGAAACCATAATATAAAAACAATTGGAAAAAATTTGGAAACCAAGAATTATTTAAAGAATTCTAATGTTTTAGAGGAGTAATTCTATGGATTTCTCTTTTATATAAATGTACACAATTATATATTCACCTTAATTCTCATATATATATGTAAATATCACAATTTTTAATATATTGACATCCATATGATTTTGAAACATTTCACATATAATAAACATAAATCAAAGTCATGTCACAACACATAAGATATAGATTAAAACTGAAAAATATACTCAAATTGGAAATGAACTATTAAAATATCTCTTAAACACTCAAAACAACTAAAAAATTATTAATAGAGTAAAATAATTATTATAAATTTTCAAAATATCATTAAAAGGGTCAATTGAATTTTTTAACAAAGAACTTGTATGTGTATACTTTGTATACAAAAACATAATGATAGAATACCTTAGAAAAATACAATTCTTAATCAATATTCAAAATGGATATATTCAGAACCTTAATTTACATATCAATGATCAATAAGAACATATTTAAAACAATTTTATAAATTCATAAGCATCACATGTGAAAATTTAGAAAAATAGGAGAATAGAAACTCACATTTCATGACCTCTCATTAAGGTTCATACAGAGAGTAACTAACCCAAAAAAAAAGAGGGAAATAATATAGGAAGGATAGAAGAGATAAATGGAAGACAAAACAAATAGATACTTCCCTACACTGAGTATGAAAAAAGGTAGAGTGGTTTTGGGACCCCTTCATATTCCAATTTTGAATAGGGGAGAAGGAGGCTTCAATGAGGTTTTATATTTATGATGGTAGTATAATTAAATGAATATTTACTCATTTATGGAATGTTTCATAGTTATTTCCCATGGTTGAACTCACTATATACTGACAATGAACCTTCTACAAAAGGGAACAACTTCCCCTTTATAGTTTAACCACATAGTTTGTAAAAAATGGACCATTCATGGACTAGATTCTAGAAACAACCAATATCCCACAAAGATTCTCTTATATCTCTTATGGCTTGGACTCAATAATGAATTTCCCATGAGTGAAAACTTTTGTACGATTAAAACAAACTGAGAATGACCCCTTTCTTGATGTAGTTTCTTGATTCCCCCAAACCATTTTTTCTATCCTTTCATAGATCTACGATCTTCATGAAATCTCTAAAACTTAAAATTTCATCAAGAATTCAACATGAAAGTAAACTATAAGCTCAAATGTGAAAATAATTAAAATAAATATGAATATAAAATTCATGATGCTAAAATTATCCCCACTATAAGTCGCTCTTTCCTTTTAATATGACCTAGTTAAATAGGGGAATAAAAACCAAAACCCTCATCCCCAAAAAAATATACTTTTAGACGAAATATCCATAATTTACCCAAAATCCAATCAAACAACTAACATTGATGTGACCATAAAATTCATAAATTCACCCTTAAAATTATCAATAAATAACAAGAAGGATATTTATAATTTATATCTACATCATTTATAAATCTAATAGAATAGTGGTTCAACTAGGAATTGAGACCCCCACCTGACACGACAAGGATTTCAACCAAAGAACTAAAAAAGAACACCAGAGAAAACTATAATTAATAATTATACAAAATAAATTCATATAAAAAAATTCATGGGATATATAATCACAGAAATAAATAAGAAGTTCACATACATGAATGGAATAGAAGAATAATTAAAGACCATGAAAAATAATAAAAAAGTTTCCTCAAAATCAAGAAAGGAACTAATATCATTATGGACGTATACTAAACATATTATTAGTTATCCAAGGTACCAAACCACATATTTTTTAAATACCCTAACCAACCACATTGATGATAAGTCTTCTAAACATTAAGAAATGTACGTGTAGAATTCACAAACCAATAACACTGGATGGACATGAGAAAGTGATACTACTCAACAGATGAAAAGATAGGGAAATAAGATTCCCAGATTCCTCAATAAGTATCCTTTGTTGACATCCATCACTAGATGATTATCTTTCACTATCACCAATGGAGATCGAGTTTCCACCCCTCATAGGGTTCCCTATAAAATCTAACTCAGCCAAAAACACATCATCCAACAAGTATTAAAATGAAACTATGGAGGATTGAGGTACTTGACCAATGATATATAGAAAAATACCCCTACTAAAATAACTATTCTATAACAAATAACAAGAAATTATCTCTAGTAAATATGGAACCAAATCCTTGAAATGGTCAACAAACCTTGTAAATTACTAATTTCCTTTCTGAATACCCCAAAAATATTACACTTTCCTAACCTTCACATCCTTAAGAAAGAAACATTGGATGAATTTGGCCTTAAATAACTCCTACATCTTCCCGCCTTAAAATAAGGGTAGAATTTTTGACATCCCATTACTCCAAAACCAACCCATTGAACAGAGACAAGACATTTCACCCCCTCAAGGCTTCTAGAGTTACCAAGGATGTAATGATACATTATGTTTCCTCTAACCACTCTACATATTATATAGAACCTTGTTCTCCATGGAAAATTATAAATAATAGAAAATATCATGGCATTACCACTTCTATATTGGTCATAGTAGAGTATCCCACAAAAAGATACATCATATAAACCTTTAGGACCTTTTGGGAATGCATAATGTAAATAAAATGATATCATAAAACCATATTGATATCTGACCAGATAAAAAATAAAAACCCTACTAATATAAATATTTTTTTTCAAAAAATACTATTTTATGAAACCCAAACATAACAAAAAACTAATTCAAAAATCCTATTTTTTAATCACCATTTCTCTTTCTAATCCAAATTTTCACTTCTGACACATTTCAAATACCATTCCAATTATTGATCTTATAATTTCCACTCCCAATGAAGAAAATCAATATTTTTTTAAATCAAATGTCTCAACTCTAGAAAAATCATTTTTTTCCTACTTTAAAATTCAAAATCATTATTATTCAAAACCAACTCACGCTGACCAAAATTAGAAAATTTCCACCATATAAAATAAATAATCATAAATATGGGACAAGTGTTTATGTGTGATGTGGTTACATGGTTTAGTAGACCATGTGTCGAGCATACATCAACTACTTAGATCCACATTAAACTGTAAACATGGGTTCGACATTGATCTCTAGGACATATAAGCTCACCATGTGATTCCGTTACACCACCATTGTCATAAAAAATTCACACCCATCTATAAAATAGGGTATTGGGAACAAGAAACAAAAATAAAAAATAAAGAAGAAAAACCCAACAAACATTGGTAAATCGAGGCCCATGGAGAGTAACAGTTCATGAATATCTTCCCATGCCAACCAGTTGATCGTTGAAAATCCAATTCAGAAATATATCTTATACCCTAAATAAAAAAGTTATCATTGATATAATTTATTAATAATGTATATTGTTTTATCCCTAAATCAGAAACTGAATAAATCCTATGACATACCTGGGTGTATCCCCGACCCCCCTCGCCCCTCAATGCCAACAACCAGAATTTGGGAATCATGAGACAAATTTTGGGGATGATTTCTCCAAATAAATAAATAAACTGCATTGAAATCCATTATAAAGACCAATATAGTAAATTTGTATATAAAAATCTATGTTTAGAATTAAAAATTGAAATAAAATATAAAAACAAGAAAACCTAGCATAACAAAAATAAACAACCAAATTTTCAATAATAAATAACTAAAAATGGAAAAAATTAAAAGGATGGGGACAAGACCAATACATACTCGATACAAAAGAAATCTAAAAGTACCCAAGAATATCTCTAGGGTACATCATGGTTAAAATCCATCCATAGTAATCAAACCAAACGACGTGTGATAAAAAACTAGACCTGGACAACTTAAACTACTCGGGTCAACTGACGTTGGGTGGAATAAATAGGCTGAAATAATACAATAACATAGTTGGTTAAAACCACATAAATGTGTGTACATATGATAGGGGTAGTTAAAACCCTCAGAGAGGAAATAACAAGATAATTATGTGACGAAATTAAAACATTTAATTCAAGAGGCATGTCAGTGTGACATAAAATGTGTCAGAATTATAAATTTGAACATCAAATCAGGATATGAAATTATAACATCAAAACAACATCAAAATTTCAAAAAAAAAACATAAGAAATGAAATTATAGTCATAAATCCAAGCATACCATTGATACATAATAAAAAAAATTTATTGGAAAAAATAACAAATTACTTAATTTATTGGGTGGATATATAATTCCCAGCCCACCTTTCACATTCATACCAAGTACAAGTGTTAGTGTGCCACATAGATCAGACATAATAAGATTAACCATCACCAAATTTAATACCATGATCAATGATAATGTGTTAAATATATATAATCCATAAATAATTAAAGTATGGTTACATTTAGGTGAATACGCTTGAGTGTAAATAGAGATGGTATTCACTAAAAAAAATTTGTAATGGAAAAAATTAAATGATAATTTTTGTAGCATAATGGGTGTTCGTAATAATTCATGGATGGTATTAATGAGTGTGAAAAACTATAAATAATTATATTGATCATAATAAATATTTTGAAAGGGTGTGTAAAAATACATTACCATATTAATTTTTTGACATAAAATACAGAATATAAAAAAGTTATTCAATAAAGGGAAAGGGAGAGAATATCTTACCTTGAGGGGGAAATTATGAAATATTGGGAGGAGATTGTTATGAGCCTGAGAACACATTAGGAAGGATTTACAGAGGGATATAGAGATTAACATCGTACTCTATGTATTTTTATTGGAATATTAGTTGGATTTAGTGTGTATATTTATATAAAAATAGAGGGGATTTGTTTACCAATTTATAAATATTTGTTTTATATATTATATGTTAAAATAATAAAAAACTATATCCTTTCCATTCCTTTTGATCATGGTTCTTGTTAAATAGTTTTTTTTTCAATATTTTATTATTCTAAGACAAAAAATACTAAAATAATGCCCTTGGTGATGTGGATATGAGGCATGATCATAAATAATATATTTTACAACTTCAAAATAAAATATATGTTTTTGAGGATTCAATAAAGGACTATAAAATTAATCAAAAAACCTCAAAAACTCATTGTTTTAACTGATATATTTATATTCTATAGTTCATTCCGTTTATAAAATTTATTACATTACTTTTGGTGTATTATGATATCATAATATAAACCTTGTATTTATATAATATTTACAAATTACAAAAAAATATCACTATCTCAGAAATTTTAAAAAACCCAATTGGAAAATTTTGACGATAAAATTTCAAAAAATAATACATAATTTATAAAAATAATTTTCTAAATATGAATGTTTTTTATTTAAATGAAAATATCTATTTAAGAAAAAATAATCATTTTCATGATATCAATCACTTTAGGACCATTATAAAAATTATACTGGACATTATTATATTATATAATCATTTATATTTAAATAATTATTATCACGTAAGAATAATTTATTATAATATCATTTACTTCTAAATTTTTTAAATTTATCAAAATATTTTCTTAATAGAAACTATATCATTCCCAAAAATATAATTTTTTTTCATTAATTAAAAAATATAAATTTTTTATCAGAGACATATAATCATTGATATGTTAATAAAACTTTATAAATTTTTTAATTTTTTATTAGAAATAAAAAAAATAAAATCATACTATTATGGTCAACATAAATAACCTCATATTACACTAGCGTAAACCCTAACGGTAAGTTGTGTGATGGTGGTTCTTTCGTGGGTGGGGGACGGGGGTTGAATAAAATGTTTCGATTTGTGATATAAAATATATTTTATTTCTCATATAATTTTTTTTATATTTATTTGTTTAGTAATAATTTTATCTTGTTCAAGGAAAAATCCGTGTGCTTTTATTCCCGTTGGAAGATCTGATAAATTTGATTTATGAGGTATGATCACACATGTTGTGGAAATATTTTTTTCATAAATATCAAAAGGATTTGATCATAACCCAAATTATATAATAGTATTAATGGTCACTATAAAATAAATATATTATTGATGGTTAATATGATTTTTTTTAAATTTGATATACTATATTTTATAGCGGTCCAAAATAACCATACTAGTTCGCATGTTTTCTATTACAACAAGGAATTTTTTCTATTAAAAAATATGAATTTTTAAATGTTTTGTTTATAACATAAATAGGGTAATGATATGAAAAAATCATTTGAAATTGGAAGAATAAATTCCAAGAGTCCAACCCAACCCATAAACATCTGGAGAAAAAAATCACTTAAGCCAACCCTCAACCTAGGGTTTGACCGTGGAGGAACCAATAAAAAGAGAAAAGAGGGAAACCACAGAAGAAGGAAATAAGAAATAAAATAAATCCAAAACCTATTGAAACATACCAATTGTTTATTTAGAATCTTCTAATCCTATGGAAAGAGTATTGAGGGATGGGTTACAAACCCCTTCTTCCACCAAAGCTGGATAAGGGAGTGGGAGGCTAGAAAGTGGTTTTATTTTGATGAGGGGAGAATAAAAAATTTAATATTCATGGATTCCAGTAATGTCACATGGTTAGATTTAATTATTTATAAAAAAATTCCCAACATTAACCCTTTACTAGGTAGAAATAATTTCCTCACACATTTTTCATGCAGGATATGGAAACCATGTGCCCACCGCACGCTAGCTCACAAACACCCAAATCATCCAAATTATTTCTCTTGAGACTCCCATTGTTTGGACACATGGTTGATATAAGTACTTGACCATAAACATTACATAATCATGAATTAAATTAACAATTCACATAAAGGATATTTTTAGGTTTAGAGTTTAATAGAATTAGGTCATTACTATTACATCTCAAAAGATTACATAGTAGACACTTATACTAAGTTTCCATAAAATAAAAAAACACTTAAAATGAAACATGTCTAGTTCCATGTTTTAGATAGAATGTCTTTCCGTGATCCCATCCTTGACCCTATTCATCTTTAAGTCCTGTGGAAAACATTTCAAAAACATGGGATGAGCATAAAAATCCCAGTAAATAATAAACAAAGAAATAAAATTGTTAGTTTTTCAAAACAAAAAGTAAACCATGAGTACTTTACCAAAGTAATACATTTCACCATTATGAAGTAGGAAAAAACACTTCACTGAACAAAAGACCATTACTTACCCTTTCGTAACCAAAAGATTACCATAAACCCCACATAAAGAACACATAACATATAAAGGTAACTTGGGACATAAACATACATAAATGGAATAACCCTACGGTCGACTTCCACACATTCTTAATGGAATAGCCATACGGACGACTTCCATACCCAATGCATTGGAGGATATAACCTAACCCCCCGTCCTAGTATTCACGACACCACCCATCATATGGTTTATCACTAACCACCCGTCAAATGTCCAAGTACCATTATAAAATCATAACACATAAAACAATTATGAAGGAAAGAGAACATTTCCACATTTCAAGCACTATACATCACTTAAATATATTGACATAACAAATCAATTATCATAACCATTTTCAATACCAAATAATATTATATGGTATTTATTTACTTTTATAAATATAATGACTTGTTAAGGAAGCTAAAGATAAAATAATACTCACGGCGGCGGAAAGCTCATTGTCACCACGTACGTTAAAAAGAAACATTCTTTTTATCATTTAGTAAAACACTTCATATAGAAAATATTCATTTCAAATAAAAGTATAAGTCAAAGGGGTTTATATGCCATATAATATAAAGCCTTGTATTAGAACAAAAATATGCTTTAATGAAAAGTGATTGAGACGAAGTCCCTTAAAAAGTTGGTATTCTCATATTAAGGATAAACCAATTACATAATTATGTGTGACAAAGGAATACACCAAATATAAGTGGATATTAAGTGTAAAACAATCAGAGGTCATTGACACATATTCATTGAACGAAATATTCAATGATTTCAAGTTTATCCCAAAGAAAAAAATGGGTTAAGAAGTTCCCTTTCCAAAATTTGACAGCCTAACGGCATCACTTCAAAATTCAGAAAATGAGTTGATGAGAGATAAAAAGGGTATCTCATCACTTGGAAATAAAATTTACATCAATAAGGATATAGAAGAACATATCCCTACATTAAAATATGTAAATTAAAAGACCGAACAAAAGAAGTCTTTTAAAAAGAAGAGGGTGAAAGGTTCTCTTACTGACTTTGGTATCTTTTGAAACATACACACCATGAAATAAGGACAATACAACATTTATGTAAATAAATAAATGAATTTATATTACACAATGAGTAGAATAATGGGTAGTAAATATACTACTCAAATGAAATGGTGGCAAATGTACCATAAATCTCATGGTAATAAAAGTGAGATGAAAAATCCCTTACGAAAACTCGACAGCCTAACGACACCACTTAAAACTTCCAAAAATAGATTGATTATATCAAATAGGTTCTCTCATAATATTAACTTAAAATTTACAGCAAGAGGAATATAAAATAACATCCCCCAAAATAACAAATAGGAGCTTAAAATAAGTGGCATAAAAGAGAGTACTTAAAAATAAAGAGAGGTTGGATCTCTTACAAAACATCAGCAGCCTAACGGCGCCACTCAAAACATCCAAAATGGATTGATAAGAGAAAATAGGGTATCTCATAATATAAAAATAAAAATAACAGTAAGAGTAATATAAATGAAAATCCCAATCATAATAAATATGAGCTTAAAAGGAATGACATAAAAGAGTGTACTTAAAAATAAAGAGAGGGGTATGATCTCTTATCTCAAGTCTGACTTGTCTTGTTCATTTCTTTATATTCCTGAATAATAAAATTTAGTCAATTTATAATTTATTAAGGACTGCTTTTAAATATTATTATTCATCTCATGTCACATATTATAATGTTATAATATTTGGCTAATAATGTGAGTTCATATCAGATGTTTTTGTCGATGTTTGGACATGAGTCAAAAATGAACTTGTTTGAAAATGATTGTCCATATAGTTATAAGTAAATCATCTCCAGAATAGTATTAATGATTTAAATATCACATATATCCATAAAATATTCATATTATACTACTCTATAAAATTTGGAGAAAAATGAAATGAAATGAACCGTTCATGGAGACGGTAGGTCGTACGTACGCATGAACACTACTTTCATTTCTTTTTCATATTAATGGAATTAAAAATAATTGAGAGATATATAAATTATAATTACAGTATTATATATATAATATATAGGTCACATATGTTCCTTAATTTCATTCTTTATACATTCCATTTATTTTATGAACGAGTCCCATCACTTGAGGGGGCGGTAGTCCATACATCCTCGTATGAAATTATCGCATTTGCGCAACATGAAATGCATAATGGCATGTTTTAAATATAAAATTCAGAAGAATAAAGAAAAAATAAATACCATATATATAATATATATAATATAGTGATATCATATTGGCCACCATGAATGTTTTTAAGAGAATATTGAACAATTATCGTTTCGTGAGGTAGAAATTCGCCATCCACAGAAACAGTATGTTCTTTAACCACTAGACGAAGGTGTGTGTATGTGTAGCTAAAATACTTAACATAACAAAATCCTATTATATTGAATATACTGGTGTTGTTACAGAATAAAGGAATAAAAAGAGTTTATAGGGTTGGAGAAGCAAAATAAAACAAAAGAACACAAGGGAAGACATTACCTTTAAATCGAGTAACTCTTTTTGATTTGAGATCAAAGGCTTCATTTGAAGGGATTCTTCCCCAGGGTGAGGTTTAAATGATGAATAGAAGGATGTGGAGAGATGAAATGGTCTGGGGTTGGCCTAGACAAAGGCATGAGAGGTGTGGGTAAGGTGGTAGAGGTGGGGGCCTTTTATAAGAGGAGAGGAGGGGCACTCTTAGAAAGTTGTAAACTTTTACATTATTATAAAATGCTTTTCAGATTTTAAAGGTCCCAAAATTATATATTTCGAGAATAAGGTGATAAGAGTTCTAAATCCACCAATAAAATAGGTTTTTGAAAAGTGTAGGTATTATATTTTACATTCACTTTTCATTTTATTTAAATCATTAAATACTGAGGTAATCGCTGCATCATCAGAGTGTCATAAATAATTTAATTAATTTAATGTCTAAAAATTATAAAAAAAATATAATGATTTGGTAAATCTTTTTATCTCTATAATGAATATTTATAGTCAAAAATATGACTTCTATAACCCCATGTAATATTTTTTAGTAAAATAATACATGTTTGTGACATTTTAATTTTAACATTAAATAAAAAGTTATTAATGTCAT
This sequence comes from Viscum album, assembly GCA_963277665.1. Taxonomy (NCBI): domain Eukaryota; kingdom Viridiplantae; phylum Streptophyta; class Magnoliopsida; order Santalales; family Viscaceae; genus Viscum; species Viscum album. The sequence continues at coordinate 1,249,437,164 of OY728157.1, read as the reverse complement.
TTTCCAACCAAAGTGGCTCCATGGGGTCCCCATGTTTACAAATTGATTGTATCGGTCGTCCATGACTCATCCATTTGGGGTAGTACTTGTGTCAAGGTCATTTCATATTATTAAAACATTATTTTAACATTAAATTACACAAATTACCTTTAATCGCGATTAATGAAAATTAAAGGTTACTATTCACCAAAAAATATTTTAATCTCATTAAACCAAATTTTACATCCTAATGAAAACCATGTATATCATATTTTTGAAAATCAAATCACAGAAGTGGTAACATTTCATTTAAATGAAAAATTAGTTTCTTTAACTACCACTTAGTTGTTTCCTTATTCATCAAAAATTGAAGTTTTTCAGAAAAATACCAAAAATTCACCCTAAGATATATTTGATACTCTGAATTCAAAAATGATTTCTATTTTAAAAAATTAAAAAAATATAAGTTGCATTAATTAATTTAATAATTAAATCCCGCTGTCAAAATAAATAGCGTGTTTTTAAGAAACAATATCTATTAGAAGATTAACACTAGTTTAAGTCCAATTTCAAAGTGAAATTAACTCCAATGACCGCCATTGGATTAAATGGTAAAAATATATTCTAAATAAACATTAATATCAATTAAAAATATTATCTATCCATATAAATAAATCAGATTAAAAGGAGGTTTTGAATTAAAATGCAACATTTTCACTAAAAATGATCTTTATCGGAAAAATAACAAAAATTTACACAAAGTAAATTTTGATGTCTAGATTCTAAAGAAGGATTTTATTTTGTCAAATACAACATATAAAATTTTCAAAACTATATTTAAAAATGGTTCTCCATCAAAAGGCGGTTAATCAGCCTTTTAAAGAATATTAGAAGATTTAAACTTAAAATTGGATTCATTTGCATTTTACGCCTCTAACATTTATTGGATAAAATTAAAAATATTTGACAAACATATATAATAATTTTGTAGTTAATTCCATTGTTTCCCACCATTACAATGTCTAGGCGTTAACTACCATTTAAAATAATATTATTTTATTATTAGAGTGCAAAGTAAGATTTCAAAGGAGCTCATTGTCGCGTATTGGGTACGCCATCGAGCATAGCGTTCCATTTAAAGTAATATCAATATTTTAATCACAAAAATTGATAAATATAAAAATTTAATATTCTTCATTTACCTAGGGTGTAACATCCTTCCCCCCTTTTGGGAATTGCATCCTCACAATTTTAAAATTGGGCTCAGAAACTTCATTGAAAGCCCCACATCGGAAAAGGAGTAAATTAGACTATCACATTAAAAGAAATAAAGTGAAGTACAAAGGTCTCCAGATTTAACCCATACTAAGATTCCATGTATGAAAACATGGATATAGAGGAAAAACCAAAGGGTTATGTTCTGAGGGAGGGTGATAGAAAACATGTTTAGGATAAAGTTAACCACAAGAAAATCACAAACTTGTGATGGGTTAAATAGTATTTGATTCACCAGTAGGAAATTTTAAAAGACAAAATTTTTTGTAAGTTACTTTTCATTGAGGAATATATTTTTGAGCTTAACTGTAACATAAGGTAACATACATACTTGACTTGTTGACTATCAAATTTTACTGTATTTCTTACACAAACTCAAATTTTCACCAAAAGATGAGTATTTATGATGACTTGTTTACATTAAGAGAGCTATAATCAACATCTATAGAATCACCTAATCCCAAAAAGAGAGCATTATACTTCCCATGTCTTTAGACCTTAACAAAAACTAAAACCAAAAAGGTTAGTATGAGATCAGATAATACCCATAAAGGATAATCCTTTATAAAAAGGAAATCTATTCTTAATCTCTAAAAATTGTCCAACAAGACCTAAAGTTAAACGAAGACCAAAGGTAAACCAAACTACGATTGAAACCCAAATATTTTAATGATTTAATAACATAGTCTTCCAAGTTAAATCGTAACATTTATCTCCAAACAACATCAGTTGCTCTTAAAGTCTCGTATTGAAAAGTAATTAACCTAATCACATATCCTCTATGATAGGTTAATAATTTCTATAGATATCGCAAAATCAACTTACTCTTAATTAATAGAATCATCTAACTAAAAAGAATTAGTCAAAATAACCAGGGACTTCACGTATCCAGTGGTAGGCGATAAATACCAGTCGCACTTTGGTTGTGGGTTCGATTCCCCCAACTTTGTCTGACGCGACGAGTTGTCACACGGTCTGCGTGTTGTCCTTTTTCCAAACTATATAATTCTCAAATCATTACCCAAAAAGAGATAAAATCATCAAAAATATACATAACATAATTTAACCTAAATTTTATCTGATGCCTTTCACTTTCCATCATAACATATAGTAACCCATAATTACCTCAAAAGCAGTGATCATATAAACCCAAATGTTTTTTTATAACTATATCCACAAAATAATAGATAACTATTCCATAAATAAAATTTTCATATATCAAAAATCAGGGTTATACATACTATAAGAAGTATTCTAATGTAACACCATCATCAAAAGAGACTTAATACTCCTAATAATTTCACCATAACTCTTGAAGACCTTATATGTTGACTTCTAACTCATTCAACATTCTTCATGATCCATTAACCATTCCTTTCCTACATATTCTAAAATACTTTTTTTATACAATCAAAATCATGAATCATATCCTAGGATTCCAAAATAAAAAACAAATGTTATGAAATAATCCATACCTTTGATTTTTCATTCTCGGTTTCTTCATTCTCAATCGGAATGGCATTAGGTATTGGTAAAAGAATATTTGTATGATCTTGATGATGCAATTCCCGAATCTTCTTCATAATACATGTTTTTTCATAATGACCATGCACACCACATTTAAAACATTCTATTGATCCCTCAGAAAGAACTTCTTTCCCTTTCCTCGAGTCAACTGGATGCTTCCTTTATCCATGGCATGTTCTTGCTTTATGACCTTCATTTCCACATCTATAGCATATTTCTATCCCTTTGAAACATTTTCCTAGGTGTTTCTTTCCACATCATTGACACATAGGTTTTTTAACACACTTACCTTTATGATTATTACATGTAGTTCCAAAGGGATTTGTTTCTTGCATATATGATTCCATATAGAAATCACCATGTTTTAGGTGGTCAATCATGACTGCAGATATTTGGTTGAGGATAAACACAAGAGTTCTCATTGCAGCTCCCATGTCATTCAGTTGCTCGCTCAGAAAACTATCACAGTTTCATTCACATCCACTATTACTTTGGTGCCTGCTAGATCCAGCCATTTACTAAAACCAAAAAGTAAAGATTGAGTATATCAAAAAAACCATCATGTACTAATGGGGAAGATACACACTAAGATATACTTACTCATTCACTTTATCTAAAACTAGGACTCTTTCTGAAATCCTAACTGTTATGGTAATGTCACTTATGCTTAGAGAATACCCTAACCTCTAAAGTTATCTAAACTGAACTTTGATAACAACTATAAGGCCCCGACCTTAAACATTAATTAATCATGAATTAAATTAATAATTCACATAGAGGATCTATTTAGGTTTATAGTTTTAGAGTATTAGGTTATAACTATTACATCTCAAAAGATTACATAGTAGACACTTCTACTAAGTTTCAATAAAATAGAAAAAATAATTAAAAAGAAAAATGTCTAGTTCCATGTTTTAGATAGAATTTCATTCCTTGACCCCATCCATGACCCTATTCATATTTCAGTCATGTGGAAAACATTTCAAAAACCTGGGATGAGCATAAAAATCCAAGTAAAGGATATACAAAGAAAAAAATTGTTAGTTTTTCAAAACAACAAGTAAACCATGAGTACTTTACCAATGTAATACTTTTCACCTTTATGAAGTAGTAAAAAACTCTTCACTGAATAAAAGACCATTAAATACCCTTTTGTAACCAAAATATAACAATAAAACATATATAAATAACACATAACATATAAAGTTAACTTGGGACATAAAATACTTAAATGGAATAACCATACGGTCGACGTCCACACATACTTAATGGAATAGCCATACGGCCGACTTCCATACCCAATGCATTGGAGGTTATAATGTATCCACCCATCCTGGTATTCATGAAACCACCCGTCATATGGTTTATCATGTAACCACCCGTCAAATGTCCATGAACCATTATAAAATCATAACACATAAAACAATTATAAAGGAAAGAAAACATTTCCTCATTTCAAGCACAATATATCACTTAAATATATTGATATAACAAATCCATTATCAAAACCTTTTTCAATACCAAAAAAGATTATATGGTATTTATTTACTTTTAAAACTATAATGTCTTGTAGAGGACGCTAAAGATCAAATAATACTCGCAGCGGGGGGAAGGTCATTGTCAATGCGTACGTTAAAAAGAAACATACTTTCTGTCATTTAGTAAAATTCTCCGTATAGAAAAAGAATCCTTTCGAATAAAAGTATAAGTCAAAGGGGTTTATACACCATATAAAAGAATTCCTTTTATTAGAACAAAAATATGTCTTAATGAAATGAGATTGAGACGATGTCCCTTACAAAGACGGTATCCTCGGATTAAGGATAAATCAATTAAATAATTATGTGTGACAAACTAATACACAAAATATAAGTGGATATTAAGTGAAAAACAATCAGAGGTCATTCACACATATTCATAGAACGACATATTCAAGGAGTACAAGTTTATCTTAAAGAATCAAAATTTGGTTAAGAAGTTCCCATGCATAAATTTGACAGCCTAACGGCGTCACTTCAAAATTCATAAAATGATTTGATGAGAGATAAAAAGGGTATCTCATCACTTGGACATAAAATTTACATCAATAGGGATATAGAAGAACATATCCCTACAATACAATATGTAAATTAAAAGACCCAACAAAATAATTCTTTTAAAAAGAGGAGGGTGAAATGTTCCCTTACCGACTTGGGTATCTTTCGAAACATACGCCCCATGAAAGAAGGAGAATACATCATTGATGTAAATACTCATAAACTAATTTATATTACACAAAGAGTAGAATAATGGGCAGTACATATACAACTAAATGTAAATGGTGGAAAATGTACCATAAATCACACGGGAATAAAAGTGAGATGAAAAATCCATTACGAAAACTAGGCAGCCTATCGACGCCACATAAAACATCCAAAAATGGATTTATGAGATCAAATAGGGTCTCTCATCATATTAACATAAAACTTAAATAAAGAGGAATATAAAATAACATCCCGCAAAATAACAAAGTGGAGATTAAAAGATGTGACATAATAGAGAGTACTTAAAAATATAGAGAGATGTTGGACCTCTTACGAAAATTCGGCAGCCAAACGGTGCCACTCAAAACATACAAAATGGATTGATGAGAGAAAATAGGGTCTCTCATAATATGAACATAAAAAGTACAGTATTATTAATATAAAATAACATCCCAATCATAAGAAATTTGAGCTAAAAAGGAATGACATAAAAGAGTGTACTTAAATGGAAAGAGAGGGGTATGATCCCTTACCTCAAGAATGACTTGTCTTGTTTTTTTTTATATTCTTGAATAATAAAATTTGTTCCATTTATAATTGCATATTGAACCCTTTTAAATATTATTATTCAGTTTATATCACATATTTTAATGTTATAATAATTGGATAATAATGTCAGTTAATATCAGACGTTTTTGTCGATGTTTGGTATATGAGTAAAAAATGAACTTGTTTGAAAATGATTGTCCATGTAGTTATAATTAAATCATCTCAAAAATAGTATTAATGATTTAAATATCAAATATATCCATTACATATTCATTTTATACTACTCCATAACATTTGGAGATAAAAAGAAATGAAATGCATCGTTCATGGAGACAGTAGGTCGTGCATATGCATGAACGCTACATTCATTTCTTTGTCATATTAATGGAAATAAAAATATTTGAGATATATTTATATATATATTATAATTCCTGTATAATATATATGTTATATAGGCCACCTATGTTAATTAATTTAAATCTTTATACATTCCATGTATTGCATGAACGAGTCACATAACTTGAGGGGGCGGTAGTCCACACTTCCTCGTATGAAATTATCGCATTTGCACAAGATGAAAAGCATAAAGAAATGTTTTAAATATAAAATTTAGAAGAATATAGAAAACGTAAATAACATATATATCATATATAAAATATAGTGACATCATAATTTCCACCATGAAAGGTGTTAAGAGAAGATTGAACAATCATCGTTTCGTGACGAAAAAATTCGCCATCCACAGAAATAGTATGTTCTTTAACCATTAGACGAAGGTGTGTGTAAGTGTAGCTCAAATACATCACATAAAAACATCCTAGTATATTTAATAAACTGTTTCTGTTACAAAATAATGTAATAAATAGAGTTTAGAGGGTTGTAGAAGAAAAATAAAACAAAAGAACAGAAGGGAAGACATTACCTTTAAATCGGGTAACTCTTTTTGATTTCAGCTCAAAGGCTTCATTGGAAAGAATTATGCCAAAATGTGAGGCTTAAATTATAAATATAGGTATATGGAGAGGTGAAATGGGAAGGGGTTGGCTGATACAAAGGCTCGAGAGGTGTGGGTATGGTGGTAGAGGTTGGGACCTTTTATAAGAGGAGAGGAGGGTCACTCTTGGAAAGTTATAAACATTTACTTTATTATAAAATGATATTAGGATTTTAAAGGTCCCAAAATTATATATTTCGAGGATAAGGTGATAAGAGTTCGAAATACACCCATCCAATAGGTTTTTGACAAGTGTAGGAATTATATTTTACATTATCATTTTATTTTATTTAAATCGTTAAATAATGACGTAATCACTGCATCTTCATGGTGTCATAAATAATTTAATATATTTAATGTATAAAAATTATAAAAAATGTATCATGATGGAGGAAATAATTTTAGATTTCTAATTAACATTTATTGTAAAAAATATGACTTTTATAATTCCATTTAAAAATTGTTTTAGAAAAACAATACATGTTTGTGACATTTTAATTTTAACATTAAATAAATAGTTATTAATGTCATTTTCCAACCAAAGTGCCTCAATTGGGTCCCCAAGTTGACCCATGGATTTAAGTGGTTGGCCATGACTCATACACTAAGGTTATGACATGTTTCAAGGTCATTTAATATTATTAAAACTTTATTTTTACCTTAAATTACATTGATTAACTCTAATCGTGATTAATAATACATAAAAGTTACTAATCACCAAAAATTATTTTAATCTCATTGAACCACATTTTACTTCCTAAAGAAAACCATGTATGGTGTATTTTTTAAAATAAAATCACAGAAGTGGTAATGTTTCATTTAAACGAAAAATCAGTTTATTTAACTACAACTTAGTGGTTTCACTATTCATCAAAAATTTAAGTTTTTCAGAAAAATACCAAACATTCTCACTAAGATATATTTGATATTATGAATTCAAAAATGATCTCTATTTTACATAATTCAAAACATATATGTTGCATTAATTAACTTATTAATTAATTCCCACTGTCAAAACAAATAGCGTGTTTTTAAGAAACAATATCTATTAAAAGATTAAAACAAGTTTAAGTCAAATTTCAAAGTTAAATTAATTACAATGACCACCATTGGATTAAATGGTAAAATATATTCTAAATAAACTTTAATCTAAATTAAAAATATAATCTATCCATATAAATAAATCAGATTAAAAGGAGGTTTTGAATTAAAATGCAACATTTTCACTAAAATGATCTTTATCGAAAAAATAACAAAAAGTTACACAAAGTAAATTTTTATGTCCATATTCTAAAAAAGGATTTTATTTTGTCAAATACAACATATAAAATTGTCAAAATTGTATTTAAAAACGGTTATCCATCAAAAGGCGATTAATATATCTTTTTAAAAATATTAGACGATTTATGCTTAAAATTGGATTCATTTTTATTTTACACCTCTAACATTTATTGGATAAAAGTAAAAATATTTGACAAACATATATAATAATTTTGTAGTTAGTTACATTATTTCCCGCCATTACCATGGCTAGGCATTAACTACCATTTAAAATAATATTATTTTATTATTATAGTGTAACGTAATATTTCAAAGGAACTCATCGTCTCATATTGGGTATGCCATCGAGCATAGAGTTCCTTTTAAAGTAATATTAATATTTTATTCACAAATATGGATAAATATAAAATTTTCATATTCTTAATTTACCTGGGGTGTTACAGTTAAAATTAACATTATAGGTAAACTATTGAATCATAAAATGAGGTGAAGAAAACACTTTCATTAGGTGTCAAAATGATTTCCCTAAAATTATCCACACTAACAGTTTATAAATCCAAGAACTTCCAAAAAATATAAGAAAAAAAATGTCTTCCAGATTTTAATTCAAAAATAAATGAAAATACTAATTTATAATAAATAAATAACATGAAAAATAAATATAAAATTATATTTTCTAAATTCTTAAAATATAAACTAATACCACCCAAGAATGTTGTAGTGAAAAACATAATATATCATTCCATGGAAGCGGTAGCCTACATGGGTGTGTGAATGATGATTTATATTTTTAAAATGATGAAAAAAGAAAAAACATGGTTTATCATTTCAGGAACTTATGTATGATATATTTATATAAAAAATATTTTTTTTATTCAACTATTAGACAGTCTCTGTAAGACCGTAATAGCAAATGAAACAAGTTTCTTCATGGAGGTGGTAGTCCACATGCACTATTCATGTTGTTATTTCTTTTAAAGGCAATATAAATGGTTGTTAAAAATTCATAATGTTTTTAATGGAATAAAAATTTACTATTAATACTGAATTTACAAATTTAATAAGTTTTAAAGTATTTTTAGGGAGAAGAAGTTCACATAAAATAAAAATTATAAAGGCGCGGTTTGAAATTTATACTTAACTTGTAAGATTATATTCTTTTAAAATGGGGTTAAACTATTAAGGTATTGTTTTTTGAGATTAATAAAACACTTTAAGGTGACTAGGAATATTTAGAATGGTTTTAGATAGGGTTTGGTATAAACTATTTGGTTTTTTTATGCGATGGGATGTGAGGATAAGAGTTCAGTTTTTATATGAGAAAAGGGATGACATAATTTTAAATACCTAAAAATATTAATAATGGGAAGTCACACTCAATGTATGTTTTTCCAAAATTGAGAAATAATGAAGTGGGTAGAGTATAGGGTAATTAATGTCTTAATCCATCCATCAGAACAAACCTTTTAAACTTATTAGTGGTCATTACCACTTATTTGAACCCATTCAAATAATTAAATTTTTGTATAGGTAAATATATTTCACAAAATTAGTTTACACACTATTATCGAAAAAATTTGTTATTATTATGTAATCTAGAAGTAAAAATTAAAAATAGAAAATCCATTTTTTATAATTATATAATAAAATGTTAAATATTTATTTAAAAATTCTAAATTTATAACAAAATAAAAAAATTTTAAAAAAATATAACTTAGGATCTGGAATGTCAAATATGATTTTTTAAAATTAAAAAAAACCTTCAAAAATTTTAAATTCAAATATTAAATTAATATTTTGTATTATAAAAGGGTTTCATTAATTTAACATTCATATTTGTATTTAAATAATTTCATAACATTCATGTAATTTTTATAAATATTATTCTTCAATATTCACTAAAAAATAATCTTTTTTTTAATAATAAAAATTAATATTAAGTTCATGTTTTTTATTAAATAAAAAAATGATTTTAAAGTTTTCAAATTTAAATTATAAAATTTATATATTTAACTTTAAAATAAAATCAGAAAATATTTTGAACACATTTTCTACAGGGAATCATTTTTTTGTATTAATTATTTATAAAATATCAGGCCAAATAATATTTATATTAATCATAAAAAAATATTATAAAAAAGTTATTTTTTGAATAAAATAATTACTTTGTTAGTTTATTATTGGCACCTATTGAAATAATATTCAAACACACATTTGTTTCATGTATTAGTTATAACTATTTTTTTGCTTCTTATTGAATGTTTACAATACATTGGTCAAAATAATTTATAAAACGATTTGTGGTTTATTAGAGATTAAAATTGTTTGTGGATTATGTTATTCAAAATAGTATTTTTTAAAGATTAACTTTTTAATAAGAAATGAGTCATTATATGAAATAAACATTAATTTCTATCAAGATTTAATCATTATTAAACTCAAAAAATGTTACATAAGCATGATAATATACTGTGAAAACATCATTCCATATCTTCAGTCATTATACTACGGGGTAAAATTAATGCCTTCTAATATATATTTAAACTGTTTTATAATTTTCACACCTTATAGTGAATAATTAAACTCTTATATAAAACATTTCCCATTCATGGATGTTTTTAAACATCAATATAAATATTCCTCTATCCTAGCTGACTTCAACTTCTATAGTATCTTCTTATATAGATTTAATATTTTTAAACAAACAGTTTTTATATATAATGAATAATATTCCATGTTCCTAAAGTTCAAAAAGTATTTATTTTCATTACATTTATAATGCCTGCATGACACATTGTCACTTTATTGGTGGTTTTCACCCTAGAAAAAAGGATTGTTACTATCCTTACTAATTCCCACAAGTATAGCATAATTAATGATTTCCATAAAACATTTATAATCTATAAGATTTTTTTAGAGTAGTCAATAATCCATTTTTTTGATGAATTAACCTCTTATCCTATCAATTTCAATATATAAATTCCCATGCCATATTATTTTCCATTTTAATTGAAGGCAACATAGGTGTATCTTGCATAAGTATTAGACAAATCATATTTGACACACCATCCCCTATGTTAAAATAAGTTTTTAGTGCTATAATAGTCAATCTCATCATATTTTTAATTAACAGATTCATCATTCATAATCTTAAATATTTTGGAAATTTTATTCACTGGGTTTAGTGGAAAATGTATTTATATTATCATTGGTGTTTAAAATATATATTTTTCACCCAAATAAATAATATTAACTCAAATTTTGTTTTCTTATATTCTATAATTCAAATAAAATTTCATTTATATTCTATATAAATAGAACACTATTAATTAAAAAATTTATAAATATATCATCAAACATAAAATAAATTTCAAATTCAATATCATAATATGTTTTATAGGATATATATTATATAGTTTGATTTATTATTCCTACAATGGAATTTTTTGTGGTTTTCTATGAGAAAATAAGTACTTGTTGTAACCAGAGTGATAAAAATTGAGTAAAATATTTGATTTCTGATGTTTATAACCAAGGGAAATTTTATGATTCTTAATGGTATGTTTACAAAAATTATTAACTACTAAATAAACAATTAAAAATATTATTATGTTTCCATTTTTGAGATAAAATAATATTTATGTAGAAATTAAATATTTATAAAAAACCGTAAAAATTTGTATTCCTACTAGACTTGAATATCCTAAAAATAAAAAAAAACTTTATATGATCCATTTTACCTTGATGATTTGTTGGAATATATTTTTTTAATTAAACAATACAATACATTATTCATTGATAAGGAAAATATAATTTATCAATTTGGAAATATATATTTGGTATACACTCAGCATTAACTTCAATAGAAATTTCCCTTATTTTAGGAGCATGATAATGACCAAGAATCATTTTTCATATATAAATCACTCTAAAAAACTATTTAAGGAAGAAAATATTGATGAAAAGAAAAAAAATTAAACAAACAATGTAATGATATTATTTTAACAATAAAATAAAATCTAAGAAATGATTTTGAAGATAAATCTTACATGATATAATCTCAGTCATTACCCACTATCCATAATCAGATAACTTAATATTAATAAATAGATAACACATAAATTTTTGAAATATATATTATGAAATACCAACATATCTAAAACCAATGACTTGGAATTTGTAATTTTAATAATTTTCCACATTTCATACTTAAACATTGATTAATAAATTAAAAATAAACAATTCATTAGTCATGAGGGTTTAATATCCATTGTATAACTATTATATTTTGTTACAACATCTGGATAATTATATATCCAATAAAAAAGCTATTTTGTATACTTTTTATTATTTATGTCCAAAATAATTTGTTATTTGTTATTTTTTGAATTAATATATATATAAGAGGTATATCTTAACATGATAAAAATCTATTTGGAATGAAAAATTACATAAGTTTTCAACATTGTGGGTTTTTAATATAAATATTACGATGGTCTTGTAGACACACAATAATTATCAACCATAGAACTATTTCATTGAGAAAAATATATAATTGGGCATAAAATGACATATTAGGTGCATAAGAATGAATATAGAATTGACACTTGAATCATTGTTAACCATATTCTCATATTTGAATTTTAATATCAACTCATTATAAATTATAATGTAAAATTATAATAAATATACTAATTGAAATTACATTCCTATATATACACATAAAATAATGACAATGTGTATAAAAAATTATTATGTGGTTTACAACAATTTATTGTCTTAAATCGTTGTCATGATTTATAAAATAATAGTAAAAGGTTATTCATTAATTTTAAAAGGGGAATACAAGCATTGTAGGGTTTCTATCACTACCCACTAAATTTTTATCAACTCTATTATCGTGTCCTTAATTTTTATAATAACGGTTTTAGTTGTATAGAATATATAGATTTAAAAATAGAATGATGTATCATAAATAATATTGATCTACTTCTCGTGATGAATATCTTGTATCAAAAATGTTGTAAATCAATCATAATAAATAAATAAAATTTTAAATCATTGTAATCTACATGATCATTGATGTAATAAATATTATAATTTTCTCAATCAAATAATTGTGTTGAATACATGTAAAAAAAATTTATTTTTTTTATTATTCTCCATCAAATATTATATATTTTTATAAAATTTACACATGATTTTAATATGTGATGCCCACTTTAATAAGATAAAAAAACCATGATCAAAACAACCATAATCTACACTAATTAAAGATAATAATAAAATGAAGATACTTCTATTAATAAATGATTTAATCTTGAGGTATATTTAAAATTAGATTTATTCATAGTTATGAGCAACTCAAATTTCTACAGTAAAGAGGAACTTGAATCATGTAGATCACACAAACAAAACATATGTATAAATTGATGAAAAGTAATAAACAATACATTAACTTATTAAACATTCATCAATTACACTTCACCCTTAAAAAATATTTGACAACATTTATACATCATTACATTCATGTATTTATCACTTGCATAGCTCCAGTTATCATTTACAGCTTTTTTATCATATTTATGTAGAACTAATACTCAAAAAAGATTCTTAGGAAAATTTATGTTTTTTTATTATAATACGTTATCGTAAATAAATCTATAAAAATTTTCAAAATATTGAAGTAACATAATATTATTTTAATATATATAATCCTAACTAATGAGTAATTAAAAATTTAAATTTATTGATAATGGCCTAGGCTATATCAACTAATTTTATTATCATCCTTGAATATTATTTTTTTCCATTATATAAAAACATAAAAATGTTATGAAATAATTAATATTATAAATATTGATATCCCCTAATTTTGGAAATCTAAAGAATTCATCCGCAATTTATTGAATAATGTAATCAACTATACACATTGATGGCCACAGTATTTAATCTACATAATTAAACATTCTCATTTGTAGTCTCTTGAATTTATTTATATGGTCAACTCTAATACCTTCATAGTAAATTAGTATTTAAAAATTACAGAATTTGAAAATAGTTCTAGTTATAGTTTTTTATACACTATTTACTTTGAAAAATTCATGAAAATTTAATTTTTGTTTCATAGTTGTATATGAAAAATTACTTTTTAAATTTTTTAAATTTTTGATTAAACCCTCTACAACTCTAAAACCATGTCAATTTTCTAAAAAAAATAAAATCTATTTTCCCCAATACACATTCATATAAAAAATTATAAATTTATACATTTAAATATAAATAATACAAAACAAATTATCAAAATTCGTTATGATTTTTAATGTTCCCTTTTTATTTATTTTCGAATAAATAAATATTCATCTAAAATATATTCTTTATAATGCTTTGGAATAAATATATAAATACAAAATAATCTTCTTTCAATCCCTTTTCTCAATGATTAAACATATTATTCTATATTACTGGTTTAATCTATTAAATATTAAATTCTTATCTCCTGATGAAAAATCATTATTTCTATAAGAAATAGTTTACGGAGTTTTTGATAAAAAAAATATCACAATTTTTTCAATTAATGAAATCATTTTTGATTTTTCAAAGAACCCCTTTTTTGAAATCAATGACTACATTCTATTAAACATTTCAATGTCCTTATATTTTAATTCATATATGATATCTTTTTTCAATTTTACCCTAATAAGAATAGAATATATATTTTAATAGGTTTTGAAAATAATTCATTAAGATATTATGGTCAAACCATTATCATTATCCATTATATATAAAATACATATTTTCAAATTAATTTGTTAAAAATTTTACAGTTTTCGTAATCAAGAGAATAAAATATATATGGGTTAAAATATCTAGTACATTCTAAATGAGAATGTTATATTTAATATAAAAACCCTATAATAAGATTTGTAATAATGGAATATTTAAAATAATGATTTTTATACCATTTAATTATGAATAGATTTTAAACATTATCCTCCAGATCTCAAAGGTATCCTATCATCTATATAATCCATGTGATTGAATGTGTGTCCATAAAAAACGTGATTTTTACAATACTGGGAATTTTTTTTTCAATATAAACTCACAGGTCTATTTTTAGGAAATAATTTCTCACATGATAGAAATTTCTTGTCATCATCATTCCCTACAAAATCAACATCAGAAAAAGTCAGGATTGTAAATTATAATATATAATATACCATAATTCACATTTCCTTTGACATATCTAGAAATTTCATTTAGTATACATCAAAGTTTAATCATGGTTTCTACACTAATATCCGGAATATAACGATTATACAAAAATTAAATCTCGTCATTTGGTTATGAAATATAAAAGATGCGCAATAAATTTCATTTCGATTTATAATAAAAACTAGTAGAAAATAATTAATTTAAAATATCCTTAGTTATTCCATTATATATTTATTTAGGACCATCTTGAATATTTAATAATCTTTATTTTAATGAAATAAATTCATTCACATGAATATTGGAATTTTTCAGGTCTAATGTTTTTTCTAATATTTGGACATAACTCATACATAATAAGACTTTATTTAACCTACTATACTATATTGATTAGTATCCATTATTTATATAATATAAATCATTTAAAATGAAATTCCATTTCCATTCATTTAATATCATTATAAATTCAACATGGCTTCTTGTTTATTCTTACCCATCATTAAACCTTGAGAAAAAATTTCATACATGGGATTGGATAAAAAAGAACTGTATGGGACATAGAAATTAGAAGAAATAAACCTATTAGTTCATTAATAATTATACAATTATAAATTATTAAAAAATCGCAAAAATTAACATTTTATTACTCGTGAAATCAACATTACTACACATTAATTTTTAGAAAATATTTAATAGAAAATATTTAATAGAAAATATTTTAATCAAAATAATCTCATTAATTTTTCTTTTATGTTTTGAAAATCACATGAAATGTTTCCACAATATATAACATTCCATCCTTAAGAATTATAATATACTTTTCTTAACACATTTGATCATTACATTAACTTGACAAAATACATATTTTAGTAAAAACCTTATAAATCATAAATAAATTATGTTGTTAACATGGGAAATAATTTTCCATATCACATATTGAAATTAAATAACCAATATTGTTCACTTCCAAACCCAAAGCATTAATAGGGTATCCCATACCCACATGTTCTTCATTTACAATAGTACCACTCATCATTAGTTAATAATAGAACACAAAATCCATAGAAAATAGAAAATCATACATCCTTAGTATAAAGTACATTTAGACATAAACATAACACTTGTAAGAACTATAACATAACTGTAGCACATAAAAGCTTGAAATTTCCAACACCACACTCATCAAAATATTCTTTTCACCCATATGAAAACATTTTGTACTGTTTATATATCCATTAAATTTTGAAACGGTTTTTTAAAATAAGAAAAGTATGGGCAAATATGGTATTTATTTGAATAATACATGGACTATTATAAGGGAATTCAACTATCAAATAACAATTATTGTGGTGAAAAACTCATTTTCATTGTTTATATTAAAATAATACATTCCTTCTGTCTTATGTATAGATCATCGACACATTTTTTAAAAAATTAAAAAAAATTATCAAAGATTGAAATACTGTAAAAGGAGACATAAATTTTCCTTCATTTATCATTTATTTTCCAACTGATATGGATATAAACTACTTTTTTTAATATGGAAATTGAATAAAATTTCTTTTATAGAAACCACAAATGATAATTTATTAAAAGAGTACCCCTTATGTAAAAATATTAAAGATTTATTATTTAAAAATTTATAAATAAACATAAAAATTATAAGATATTCAATTCTACCTAAATTAAAAATTAGAAAAAAATTCACTTTAATCATTTATAAAATCATGTACATGTAAGAATATTTTAAAAAATAAGTGTTTAAAATATTTTAAATATGGTTTTATGGTAAACTTTTCATTACCTTGATTTTAAACTATCATGTATGTAATTTATCTTCATGAATAATAATATTTTGTTAATTATGTACATTATTATGAATTAATTCCAATTTAATATTTATTTAATTTTATTTAATACCATTTTATATTAAAATATTTAATCAATTAAGTTAAATTTAGCCGTTTAGATGATATTTGACTAATATGTCCAAAATGACATTGGGAGGTTTACTATGGCCAAATAGGAAATTATTTAATATTATATAAAATAATAATAATGACATGATTATCATTTTTCTACTTTAATTATACATATAAAACAATCCCTCAGAGATGGTTATGAATAAATAATTTTGATACTATCATAGAGATGGTAGGCCATATGCACACAAGGGTAACAATATCATTCTTTAATGATCTATACAGAAATAAAAAAATAAACTTATATCTTTAAATAATTATTATAGTTTCATAAATACCGTATTATTTCTTTAAATACACTTATATATATCATCCATGTAATATGGTGATGAAAAATGAATCAGAAACACTTTTTCGAGGCAGCAGTCCATATGTATCCATGAATGGCGTTATTATTTTATCAATTATTCAAAATGTATAAAAGTAAATAATATATTATCCTTTATAAATTATAAATATTTAATTTATTTAATATATATAAATTAAATAAATTATTAAAACCAACTTCAAGGGAATGTGTTGGAAAATGAATCACATCGGTTCGTGAGTTGGTAGTATGTCGTACACATGGATAAGGGTATCATTATACCATTGGATGAAAGACAATATAGAGATATATAATGAAAATATTTTCCTAACATATCTCTAAGTCTAATAATATTTTTTTTATTAATTTATCATATTGGAAAAACATTTTCTGATGATATAAAATAATGAACAAAAATATTTGTTAATTACTACTCCACTTCTTCGGAAAACCTATTCCTGTTTATTTAAAAATATTTCCCAGGATTTCTTTATTATTATAATAAGATATTTTTGATGTGTTTTTGGGTGTATAAAAGTTATTTTTATAGTTATTGGCCCAACAAAAATGGTTTTTATGTGTAAAGAAGATAGTATAAGAGGATCCCTTTTATATGAGAATGGATATTCTTTCTAAGAATTCATCATTAAATAAATATATATTATTTATCATATTAAATCTGATCCACATTGTTAATATTATATTAATTTGTAATGGATAATATAATTCATATCTTATAATAAAAATTAGAATTTTTTAAGGGATTTTTTCACACTTATTTTTTAACACCATTTAATTGTATTTGACACATAACGTGGTAATATAGATTTAAATCATTAAGGGAATAAGACAAATATATAAATGAACTAGAATCCCATAAAAACCATATTTGAAATTTAAAAAACATTTCAATTATATTGAATTAATATAATATTTTTATGAATTTTAAATCAATTAATATAACATTCATTATTATAAAATACGATTTATGTCACACATTATTTAATATGACTTTAAAAACATCAAGAAATTAATAAAATTAATATATAAAACTTTTATACCCTAATAAAATGATATAATTATATGTAAAAATTATGTAACATAATAACTCATTATATAATATTACTTTTAATGTTTTTCAAATCCTTTATTTTTCTTTTTCTAATTAAACAATTACAATGTATACGTCGCATAAGCATTTTAGGTAATTATATAATTATCAAAAATTATAAATAAATTATTTTCCTAAAAATAATATTATTATAATAATAATTATACTTTTTATTTATTTATAAATTATATATATTCCATTTTTTAATATTCCATATTGTTTTAAATTAATGATAGTGATATTTTATAATTTTATTTATATAACTTATTTAAAAGGTAATAATCCAAGAAAAAATGTTAATAATGGGATATATTTTAATCATTCTTACTCATGTATAAAATTTAATCATCAAATAAAATCTATTAAATTTTTATTGTTACTTTTTAGTCCTTATGAACATATTTTTACTCTTAATTAACACATTTTACCTTTCTAATGGTAACAAATATATACTATATTTGGATATAAAAAATTTTATTTCTTATTTATAAAATAATATAAAATAATATTACTAAAAATATGAAATCCATTTTAGAAATTTAAGTCCCAATATATTGTGGAATTTAATATAATATTAATCTATAAAAATGTGTTTGAAATCTATTTTCCAGAAAAAAGATTTCTTCGCGCATTAGAGGATATTATATTAAAACTATAAATATATATCCAAATTATATGAATTTAAATTACTATATTTTGATATATAATTTCTGAATTTAATTTAATTTTTCAATTATTATTTTTTATTTTTATTATTTATAATGGACAAACATTATATACATAATATTGTTTTCATAAAATGGGGTTTCTAATCATTAAAATAATCTTATACTAAAATCATAAAAATTATTGATCAAAATAAATTTAATTATATTATTATAATTCAAAATGTGCAAATGTTACTTTAAGACTAAATAAATAATATAATATTACTTTTAAATTATATGATTTAATGGAATGAACTTATAATATTTTAGAAAATTAGTAATATTCATTACTCCTAGAGAAAATAATCATTTGACAAAAAAAACAACAAGATGACTAAAATATTATATTGAAATGTTTAAATAGAAAATTATGTTCATTTTATAAAATTAAAATTAAAAAAATTTCAAAAAACTAATATTATTATTTTATCCATAAAAGGAGAAAAATTATTTTTGAAGGAAATGTATTTTTGATGAATAAAATGACATTATTAAAAATTTATTAACTATTTAATAATAATTTATCAATAAAATTATATTCAGCTATAAAATTTTTTATATTTAATCATTTATTTAATACTACTCATACCCACCAATTAATGGCCTGATTATAATGATCATATTAAAATTATAACATTTCATGGTTTATGTAGGCTCATTGTTGAATGTTAAATATGCCATGAAATATAGTTTATTTTTTAAAGGTTTTTCATTATTAAAAAGCTTAATAAATTTAATTCTAAATATTTGGACATTATCATTGAAATAAAATGTTTTAAATTATAAAATTACGTTATTTAAATCATATATCGTAAAAAGGGTTAATAGGATTTCTATATAAAACGTGGGAAAAGGAATGTTTTAACATCATCTAGAATAACACATAACTAGTTTTCCACTTAGTAAAACATTCCTGTAAATAAAAAATATATTCATTAAAAATAACGTTATCTCCATATAATTACGGATAGTGACAGATATCATTAATCAAACAAAAGTGAATAATCAAGAGAATGTTGGCGACCACCAATACCTAATCTGATGATGTGTGAAAAGGACACTGATTCTATAGGAAATCATGTGACATGATAACATTTTCTTCAATTATCATATTTAATATTTTATTAAATACTTTATAAAATAGAAAAATAACATAATGAAAATATACATACTTGAAAAAAGGCACCCTTTAATCTATTTCGATCACATTCTCATCTTCTACTACAAAAGGGGAGTATTAAAGATTAATTTTTATCTTCTGGACCACTATGATAAACTTTTTATGGATATAATAAGTATATAACATGAACAAAATATATTACTGTTCCCTTATAAAAATAACAAATATTGAAATTGTTATCATAAGGTATGATAATTCCAAAAAAATCAATAAAACCATCATATAAATAAAAAACAAAATATTTATATCTAAATCCATAACAATTACACCCAATGATTAACATAGATCATTTTATATATATATTTCCTTAAAATTCATCCAAACATTCAAGACAAACATTTAATCAAATATATTAATATGATTTCATCACATATTATTCCATGTTAAATTTAACATCCATCACCAAATAACATCATTCACTCATAATAGATGAAAATATATTTTTTATAATTATATAATCTCTAATATATTTTAGTCTTTTCAATTAATATCCTGAATACCCATAAAGAAACATTAAATTCATACATGATTCTATAATATTATTCAAGATTTTTTCCTCAAATAAAATCCCATAATGTTCGATTTACCATAATCATAAATGGTTTCAAAAATAGTAAAGTTATTTTGAAATAACATTAATAACATAATAAAAAAATAAAATTATAATCCAGTGGTTATCTATACAATAAAACATATGTTCTCAAATTTTCAGAACACATTTTTACCTCAATATCAAAGATCATATAAACCCTAAACGATCCCAATACATTTAAACAAATGTCTGCACTGTTTAAATGTATTATTCCTCGAGTAGAAATTAATTAAATAGAAGTTAATTTTAATGGATACATATACCTCAATAATTTATTATAAAATAATAAATATCTCTCAAATATTATTACTTTTTTCCATGAGGCATCTAAAAGGTATCGATTCTATCATATTTTAAAAAAATTTCTAAAAAATAATATACATTATAATAAACCATAGTAGTTTCATTATTATCATAATATAAAAAATACATTAGAATATTATTGAAATGAAATATTTTATTCAACTTCATTCTTAAACCTTTTACCATGAATTTTTTTCTTATCCATTTATACATTATTCCTACAACCCAAATATATGAAATATTACCTTATGATTCGTAAATATAAAGTCAATTATGATTCATACTTATAACATATGAAAAATAATTCATACCATAAATAAAGACATCATTTTCCCCTTCTATGCTATTAATATTCCCTATAGTATCCAACATGAGTTCTAAATCCTCAGAAAAGATATAGTCAACTCTTAGGTGGTATTTTTCCATTATAATGAGAAAAATGAGTTGAAATTTTGAAATGAAATAAATTACATTCCATGAGAAATATAAATTCTAGAGAAAATAAAATCTCTTAGATTAATTAAATATTTTTCTATAGGTGATTTTGATGTTCAAAAAGTTTTAAAAATCATTCAATTAATCTTTTTCTATAATAGTGACGATTCAATCATCATTGATATATTAAAATGTTTTTTGAAATTCTTTTTTTCATTTCATCTTGGATAAAATATAATTAATAATAAAAATGAAAATCATTCAAAAATTAAATGAAAATATTCAATATGAAGAAAATTCCGATAAATTTATACATTAATAAAACATTCAAATATTATAAAATTATGTACACTACACTTATAAATCCATTCTCAAAAAATTACATTCCTCTTTAACATATTATTCACAAATTTAATATCATACTACTAACTTAAGAATGAAACTAAATATATTAACCCTTGATGTGTAATATATCTTTTAATTATACACTTCTAGAAATATTCTAACCTCTAAATTTATCTAAAAACTTCATATGATACAATCATTAAGGTCATAACCTTAAATTTTATATATTATATTGTTTTAATTAAATAAATAATTTTCATATATTTTAGGATCTTTTTAGGTTTAAATATTTAGGTAATTAGTTCATAAATCATACATAATAAAACCATATGTTTTGAAGTGATCACTTTTGATCAGAATTTATTTTTCCCATAATATAAACATTTTAAAATTAATCATGTTTTCTTTTAATGAAAAAGAATCATGATATTAAAATAAAAATTACTATTTTTCCTTACCATTCCTTAACACCTATGAAAAAATTATATAATTTATGATAAGAAAAAATATTTAGTAAGAGATATAAAATAAAGATCATAGAAAACTATTACATAGATAACACCTATAAAAACATTCCATTTTAAAAATTATATTTGGGCTCAAAATAAACAATTTCTTACTTATGAAATCAAATTTCCTTCAAAATTATTTTCTTAAAAAAATTCATATAATATATAAAAAGAAAAAATCTCATAAATTTTTCATTAATGACTTTAAAACCACTAGAATTATTTTTCCCAAAGATATAGTTTCATTCTGTAATAGTTAGAGATTTCATTCCTATAAAAATAATATCATTATCTCACCATGAAATGTTATTGATTTCCATCAAAAAACATTAAAATCATAGGTAAATCTAGTTGTTAAATTTGGAACTCATTTTCCTTATAAATATTAGAAATTGAATATCCAATACAACAAACTTATATACCCAATGCATAGGAGGTCTATAATGGATCCACCAATACATGTTTTATAACAGAATCATTAATCTTTTGATTATAATGGAACAAAGCAACCAATGTTTATAATAAAACAACAACTCCACAGTTTATAATTGAACAATAAATTATCATAATAAATCCTAATATCTGTAACATTAATATCACATAGAAAACATTTAATATCAACATTACACTATTAAAAATATTCATTTCACCAATTATAAAAACAATTAAGACATTGAAATATCCATTTCATTGTTAAATTATTTTTTCAAAATAACTAGAAAATTGGAAAAGAAGGGTTTTATAATAATAAATCCTAGTATAGTATAAATGAACTATATAATTTAATAATATTTTGTGTGGATTCAAATTCAATGTTTTGGTATATGTTTAAATAAAGCATTCAATTTGACATTTGTATATAAAGTCAAACATTTTCTATAATACAAATAGAAATATTCATTTTGAAAACCATTTTATGAATGTTAATGTATATAAAAAATACTTTTCCTAAATAATTTATGTAAATATATATACATACATAATTTTTTTTAAATATGTTCATTTAATAAAATTATTTTCATGGGAAACATTAAAAGAGTAATTATTTAAGAAAATATACATTCATAAAAACACAAAATATAATTTTTTAAATATTATAATGAATGTTCAGTATCAAAAAAATAAAATCTTTCATACATTCAATCATATAAATAATATATTGAAAAAAATTTAAAAACTTGGACATAGATGAAAAAATTTCAACAAATAAACCATTAAAATATTTAAAATGAGTCCTTTAATATAAATTTTCCCTTACCTTATGTCAGACCTATCATGATTGTTTTGTGTATTCTTAAATATGAAATGTATGTTACTTATTTTGTTTAATAAGAAAAATTTACATGTTAATTATTTCTTTTATTATATTTAATACCAAGTTATATATAACTATGTAATTTTTAAAATTCATGTCGGATGTTTGAAAATATTCCACTAATATGTAAAAAATGCCTTCTTTATGATGAATGTAGATAAATAAGTATTTATTTAATCAAATATTGAATAATAATAATATAATTATAATCTTTTACATCAATAATAATTTTAAAAAAATCTATGATAGATGGTTTTGAAAAATGAACTATGTTATAATCATGGAGATTGTGGGCCATAAATACAAATGAATTGCATTTTCATATTTCAATGATAAACATAAAATGAAATTAAGTATTATTTTATATGTAAATAATTATTATTATATCTTAAATACCATTTTTTTATAATGTACACTTACATAGATATCATCCATGTAATTTGGTGATGAAAAATGAATCACATAATTTCGTGGAGGCCTTAGTCCAAACATACACACGAACGACAATATCTTTTTTCTGTGAAAGAAACTGTATGAAATTAATTGATGTAAAATGAATTACTTCAGTTCATAAGGTTGTAGTCTCTTGTACACATGGACGTTTGTTTAATTTCTCATTTTATGGAAGAAGAGATTAATATATTTTTTTATATTGATATAATATCACATTATTAATTTTATATAAATTTTTTTTTTATTTTATAATATTTGAAGAAATGTTTTGTAAAGTTATAAAAAAACCGAATGGAGGTTTAAGAATCATACCTCTATTTTGGACAACCTCTAATGGTTTACACAAAATGATTTCCAAGGTTGTTTTTATGATCAAACTATGACCTATATAACATCAGGATGGGTTTAATAAAATTATTTTTATGTATTTTATTAAAGAAAAGGGTTTCAAGAGTGTATAAAATATTGTAGGATTCACACTTTTATAAGTGCGAGGAGTGACACACTTTGAATTTAATAAAGTATTATAATAACATATATTAAATAAAATATTCAAATGACTAAAAAAAGATAATATTCATAGATAATACTATTATGATTTTAAATAATATCATCCAATACATATTTTCCAAACATAGCATAATTGTTCAAGATAGTCTTTTTTTAACCTTATTTCGCCCTTTTTGACATTTAACATGGTAATCATATTTTTATATATTATGGAATGAGAAACATCATATACAAAGAAAAAAATTCCCAAAATTTGACCATAGTTGAAATTATCACCTATTTAATTTTAAATTTTTTGAATATAACATTTTTATTATTTATTATTCATTTAATAAAATATCATTTTTTATAAAATAGAATTTCTTGTAATTTTGATACTATTCCATTCATTTTTCTTGAAAAACATTATGAAAATTATGAAATTCAAATATAAAAAATTAAAATTTTCTAAAATGTTATAGTAATATAAATAAATTCTTGTCAAACTATAATTCATACAATTTATATTACTATTAATATATTAAAAAACATTTCTTTTTCTTTCTATTTAATTAAATTGTTAATTTATTGGTGTTGTGTAATTACTAAAGGTGATTATAATGTTACTAGAAATTATAAGTAAATAGTTTCCAATTAAATAATTTAATTATTCTTAAAATTACCGTTTATATTGGTTGAAAACTTCATATTGTCTTTTTGTGAACACAAATGTTATTTTTAGAAATTAGATAGTGACATCTTGTCTTTTTCATTAATTAAATTATTATTAATGTCATAATCATAGCCATATAACATAAAATATCATATATTACCTTCTTAGATGACAATTTATGTATTTTAATCAAATAATTAAATAATTTATATTTTTCGGAAACTATTTTATCCTTATCAAATTATTGTTATCATTAATTAACCCATTGAACCATTACAATAGTAACAAATATTTCATATTTTCACAATTTAATAGAGAAAAAATATATGTTGGTGATATTTAAACAAAATAAATTATATATATTATTAATATATAACACACATTAAAAAATTTATTACCCATAAGTGGAAGGTCATATTTTTAAATTAAAATGTAAAACCTGATGGAAAACAGGTTTTCAGAAAAATTCTTTTTTATAGGAATAAATGAACCTATATTAACTCTATGACTAAGAATAATAATTATATTAATTTCAATTCATAAAAATATATATAATATATATTTTTAATTTAAATATTTTCTTATTTTGGGGTATTTTAATAAGTTGAAATGAAATAAATTTTTGCACATAAAACATTTTTTTGAAAACCTTGTTTTTTATTCTTGAAAATAAACATATGACAAAATCAAGAAAATTTATGATTAAAATTATGTTAATTATATTATTATAAAAGAAATATTTATATTTCACTTTAATAACAAAATAAAAATGATAATGGTAACCAGATACTAATTGATTTAATAGATGTACATGAAAATATTTGAAAATTTCTTAATTTTTACTATTCACTAAAATCAATCATTTTAGAAAAATCAAAAACAATCATTCAATTTTTATTTTGATATGATGATCTTAAAATTTATGTTAATTTTTTAGAGAAACATTCTAAGAATTTAAAAAAATATAATATTTTTTCCCATATAACATTAAAAAATTTCTTTGAGGAAATCACATTTTTTTATGAATAAAATGACTACTAAAAATTTGGTGATTACTTACTAATAATATATCAATAAATTTATATATATATTTTGTATATATATTTTCTAAATTATTTAAACCTATTTGTACCCTCTAATTTAACAGTTATGTCGTAACATTCATATACAAATACCATTATTTCTTGGTACATTGAGGCATAGTGTAGTGTGTCGTATATTCCATCAAACTAAGTATTATTTTTTTAACTTGAGGTATTATAATATATCCCAAATTTATAATTATATCTATCTATAATTCACACTTTTGCAATATTTTTATCCATTTAGATATTTCATAAACATGTGTACTTTTGTGTTATTACTATACAATCATTCAACTGAACAACTTCATCAATCAAATATTGGTTAAACAATTATATAAAGGATAATTTGTTTATTTTAATTTCATTGTTCATTTTTATACTAGTTCATCTCGATCAACAATGATTTTAATTAGATTAAACACATTTTATCCTTTATATGTTTTTAGTTTATAATAGCATATTCTTTACCATTGGATTATTTTGAGTTAATTTCATATGTTCTTGGATTATATGTAATTTATAAATTACAAGGCTTTTCAAAATAATCTATTAAATTTTATTATCAATTATAATTGTCATAATCATGATGACCACTCAATATTGGTCTTGTTTCAACAATCATCATATCATAATAGTCAAAATACTTTTTTCAATTACTTAAGTAAATAAATTTACCCTATAAAATGAGATAGATCACTAATATATATTCCATTAACTTTTTAATAAAAATTATATATATGTTGATTCTAAATAATTTGAAAACACTAATTACTCAAATTGTTTAATTATTTTAAATAAATTAAATCACATCGCATAAGTAGTATTGTTGGATTATGGTCTTAATAAGAACCAATTCTAAATATGAGTAGTAAATCACACACCAATACCTAATATAATTTTAAATGTCTAAATAAAAAAATCATGGTTCTACCCATCTCTAAAATTATTTTATCCCCCCCCCTTCACAGCCCCATTTTTCTATGGTATATACTGTTTTTTTATTCCTACATGCCATCATTTCGCATTATTCTAATTATTTTAATGATCTGAAAAACGTTTTTATTTTATGATCCTCTAACTATGTCTTATTTTACAGATATAATTTATTTCATACATTAGAGTACAATAAATCAACTATAATATCTAAAGACTTTTTTATAACAAAATTATAGACCTGGTGGTGGAATTAACCACAAGGGTCCTAAATATATATAGCCATATATATATTGACTTACAAAAAATAGTATACCTTTATGTATATCCAATATTTTTCCTATTGTAGGTATACTAGTTACCTACTTGAAAGGGAAAAATATAAAAGGATTTCATTTAGTGTGGGAACTCGGTGCTCTCCATGTATATATTATCCTCCAAGGGACTCCTTATGAATATCCCAATAAGATTTTATAGTAAATTAAACCTCTTAGAACATAATACTCTATTGAAAATATTTTCATTACAAAATGTCAGTTAGTGTCCAACAACTCTATAATGTAAAAAAAAGTTATGGTAGGTAATAAATAATCCACAATGATTTCAAAGATACTAAATTTTGTTGATATTACTCATATTAGATAATTTCTTATCATACACACTCACTATTTTTCTTCTAAACATTTTTAATCTATTTTATATAGATATTATTTATATTATTTTATTAGAATATATAAAGAATTATTATAATATATTATATAATATTTTATATAATATTTTTAGAATAGTTTGGTTTTTTACTAAATATATTACATAAATATAGTTATAATTTGAAATTTTTATTTTATTTTGATTGAATATCAAATATTGTTCAGTCGCAATGACAAAGATATTAATTTAAATATCAAATGTTTTTAAATTTAATAAATTATCTTTCAGAAGACTCATTTTATGTTTTGATTTTTGATTTCTCATTTAATTAAATAAGATTCTTTCAAGTTAAGACCAGTAAATAAAAAACTAATATTAAATGAAACATGGTAATCAGATCACTAAAATTTATAAGAGTCTGTGTATAACCAGTCATGTCATATAAGGTTACATTGGTTATTTTTTATTATAACTCCGTAATTTACATAGAAGAGTTTAAAGCCATGATAAATTCATTGAGTTTTATAGAGTATTCTTTTATTATCATAGTTATCATTATGATATAATTATAGAAGATTAGTGTATTTCCTACGAGAAGTAAATATTTGATATTTCATATATCAAATTATAAATGATGAAAGATATGTTTTTCATCATTGATTGGTCGATGTATTAGTTATGACATAATAATATACTATTGAATGTGATTATCATTATTATTCTACAATTATATATTTGAGTTGGAGTGAAGAATTAAATTAATTATATAATATAACACATAAAAAATAAATGGATTTAATGAATATCATATGTATTATATGTTAACTTACAATGTAATTAATTAAAAATAAAATAATTTATTTCTGATTATTTATCATTGGTACATAGTGGTATTAATTAAAAAGGTGTTAAAAGAATATAAAAATATATCCGTTAGTGAAGGTCTTATATCAAAAGTAGAGGTGATATTAAACCTTTGATATAAGGATATAATTGTCAATGACTTGGGAAATTTTAAATCGTTCTCTTTGAAATATATAATTCTGAAGGTTGTGCATGTAAAAAAAAATCCAGATAAAATCAAAAAAAAAATTAACCATGATTTTATTGATCAAATAAGTCTTTTGAGGAATAAAGATTAATAATCTAAATGAATGGAATAGTGATAATGAATTATACAAAATTTATTGATAAATGATGAAAATTAAAATTAATTCATTAGTGGGATCACTTTTTAATTTTTTTAACTTAATCAAACACAATTTAATGAAATTTATTAACAGTTGTTGACCATATGGGAGAGATTATTGAATTGTGAGAATGTTTAGTAGTGTTCGTACTGGAGAAATTAATATAAAATTAGAGATGCAAATATGAAATTAAAATTTGAATAATCTATAGGTACATTGACTATGTGTTCTAATAAAACATAAGTAATAATCATAGGTAATTGTGAATGTAAAATAATAAGGACCTAAAAGTGAGATATTAATCGATAATTAATTCGTTCCAAGTAGATGGGGGAGGAGTTGACCACATAAGAGGAGCTTTCATTTCACAATATTAAAGACTTTTTTTATTTTTGATTAAATTTTTTTAAATATGGGAAGCCATGTCTACATATATTAAATGGGTAATTCCAATGTTATATATAGGATAATAATATCTCTCTTTAATATATTAATTCATGCTAAATATATATTTTTACCTCATTTATTCACTAACCATATCCAATAGTGTCTGATTCTTTAGGATTATTAAGTATTAAAAATATAAATACAGTTTGAGAATATGAGTGTGAGAGAATTGATTCCCAAAATTAAAATATACATCTATGAGTTTAGGGTACACTTATACTCAAAATTATATAAATTGAATTCCCCTTGTGTATCATATTGATCAAATACTGATTCAAGATTCATTTTCACCCTTATACAACTATGTTAATCATATTTTTTACTGTAAATTAAAAATATAAAAACCAATTATTCTTGTTTTTTAAATTAGGTAATTTTAATCTCTAGAGGAAAGGAAAACTTCACTTGTTATTATTTTTGCATCATAAGAGAAACTTATTTGGAGATCCCAAGATAGAATTCATATAAAACAGGAAAAAATGTGAAAGACACCATCCACACATGCTAACTCAAATGAATACTTAAGTTATTTGATGCATCCATTTAAGAAAAAAATTGATTGGTAAATGAGAAAAAAATGTTTGTAACAGTTCTCTTAATGTCA
This sequence comes from Viscum album, assembly GCA_963277665.1. Lineage (NCBI taxonomy): Eukaryota > Viridiplantae > Streptophyta > Magnoliopsida > Santalales > Viscaceae > Viscum > Viscum album. The sequence continues at coordinate 1,249,406,793 of OY728157.1, read as the reverse complement.
TAGGAGACCATTTCTCTCATTTTAAGCCCAAAATATTTTATCATTGAAGATAATATTCAATTTTCACAATCTCTATTTCAATTTTTTAATTAAATGACACATCCCATGGTTCACATGAAAATTATACCAAAGGAGTCCAATTTTCATCCTAGTATATAGAGAGGCCCCGTTCAATATAATAAGATCTTGTATAAAGGAAAATTTTAATAAGAGCATCCACCTCCTCTCGATGTGGAGCTAAATTGTTGTTGTCTATTTCAATGTATCTACACACACATGGAGAGGGAGTTCCCTGAATATGGATATACTTGTTTGGTGTAATTTTTTTATGAAACATCTCATTTTACTATACTATTAACTTGATTATTATTTAAATGAATTTATTTTTAATGATCACGTGATTCATTTATCATTTCAATACCAATTTGTTGACAATTCATGTTGGAACATGGTTCTGTTCCCATTTAACAACAAAAGTATCATTTATTTGTCACCAATGCATGAAATTTTAGTATTCATTGGAATCCCTCATTCCATGAGTGAGGTTGAAACCTTGGTAAATTATTTTTTTATTAGGGGTTTGTTCATTGTGACTCATATTTAAATACTGAATTGTAATTCTGATCTTTATTACCATAAACCAAAAGGAATCTATTGAACCATATATATTTTTTTGAACAATGAACTAACCATAATGTGTCTTGAACGTGAAATGAACTCCTTCTTTAATATTTCAAAAAACCCATCTTCAGTTGTTAGTTTTTAAACAATTTAATTATATAATTTCAGAAGAACTATTTTAATAACTAGCCCCTATTTTGAGATTTTTATTTAAAATACACCCATTAAACATCCTTCAATCCTTGAGAGATGTAAGAGATTCAATTATATTCTATAAATTACCATAATATTAAAATATGATAAAAATATATTAATTATAATATATGAAAAAAAATTACAGTTTTTGTAGACAAAGAATTCTATTTTCATGGAAAATATTTTCCACCATATCAAACTAAAATTAAAATGAAATCAGTTATAAAAAAAGACAATATAGTGGGGAAAAATTCATTAATACTATTAAGAGGTTAAAATGATTTGTTAAAGTTTTCCACACCACAAAATAACTAAGAAAAGTTTAATACAATGATTTTATAATGGTTTAATTCCAATCGATCATACAATATTTTGAACAGATGTTCGTAGTGTCTTATTAGACACGATCCTAGTCACTATATAGAATCAAAATGAAAATATTGAAAAAAACAATAAACTCTTTAGTATAAGGACTAATATATCTATCAGAGGTGGCTATGAGGTTAAATGTTTCTAATATGAGAAGAAGATAGAGAAGAAGTTTGAATAGGTATGTATCCTACATGGAAAAAATTATCATTACTAAGGAAAATCAAAAACTCCCATCCAATTATTTATGATATCTTTCATGCTGAAACCCATTACACTGACCAATTCCCTCAAGTGAGAGAACCTTTAGAAATTTTTTATGAAATATTCCTGGGTATCCCCTATAACCAACCTATTAGTAACGATGTACACTATCAATCGAACTATGGGTGGAATGATAACCAATCCTATAGAAAATGTGGTATTCAATAAATGATAAAAAAATATATAATAACCACTTAAGGAAGTGTATTCATACTCCTCCACTACCCACAAACCCCAAAACAGAAAAATATATTTCATAATAACCCCCTCTAAATCTTGATCCAATCCCTGCGAAAATAAAAAAAATCAATAAACAATATAAAAATCCAGAAAAGAAACCAGGAAACCATAAATGTACTAAACATTAAATTATAACTACTCACCAACATGGTGGGTGAAATCCACAATAAAGTTCCATTAAACTAACTTCTCAATAACTAGTAAATCCTAGTGACCGGATAAAGTTTTGTTCCATCAGCATTCTGAGTGGAAGAAATAAAATAATTCAAATGAACCCTCACATAGATACATCACATCCTATGGAATAACTACTTCAACTATTGTAAATGATCCAAAGGATATAAATACATATACAAATAGAAACTAAATAATGGAAGGAGATTATATTTTAATGAACAACCAATCCAAACTATTCATGTTTAGGTTTCATATCTATTTAATCCTCTAAAGAAAAAAATTGAAAACGAACATAATAAACAAATCTTGTCAAAATTCAAAGTGCATGATTACATACTGTTAATTAATTTCAAGATGCAAATTCCAAGATATACAATGTTTATAAAAAATGTGTACACACTGAATGTATATATGAGGTGATTTAATGGTGGGTTTGGGGTGTCATGTCTCAGTATTTATCGATCCATCAATTCCCACCAAATGAAACAATCCCATAAAAATATCAATACCATTCATCGTAGGTGTGTATTTATTTCATAATAATTATATTTATTTTGGTTCATCACTAAATATGATTTCTTGAATCCATTTTATATTCATTTAAATTTAGGTAACATAACCACATATGCATAACTTTTCAACTAGAAAAAATTATATTGTACACCACATGAGTGTGTTTGTAGATGTTCTTATGAGGGATAAAAGCTTAGTTTTTGTTATTTATTTTTGTATTCTTACAATAGAACATGATAAGAAGAATAGATATGACCCAATTATATTGGTGCATCATTCATGAAACCCATAAAATATATAATCAATTTAAAAAGTGACATATTATATATGGAATTTGATTGTAACATTTTCCTCATAAACATCCTTTATTCTGTGATGCACCACATAGAATATAATGCCCCTATTTTTGTTAATTTTATTGATGTACTGCATTTTCCCAAAAAAATACTTATTTCTATGGACCCACTATTTGAGATTTTATAATTGTTTGCAATTCTTGATAACGAATCACGTGTTTAATGTTTTAATGTTCTAGAAAATTTTCACGTATATTCTTTAATTGATGATTTCTTAAGAACCTAGGACATAATAAACTCTAATGATGTTGGTAATCTTTTAAAAACTCAATCCTCTTCTGAATATGTAACTATTAAAAAATTATATGAGATCATTGACCTTTATAATTCTGAATCACTTCTGTCAATCAAAAAATCACTGGTATTGGAATTAAAACCACTTTCATTAAATCATATATATTTTTATCGTGAGGGTATTTACCAATTATCTATCATTATTTCAAATAAATTCTCTTTAGAGAATGAATAAAAACTCGGGAACAATTGAGGTTGTTTAAAGTGAATATTTTATAGGCATTGGGTGATATTACAATTCATAAAACATCTAGTATCTAACATGATATATTTTTACATTATGATACTTTGTTCTTTAATATAGTATTAGAACAGATTAAACCCCACTATCCTTGAAGTGAAAAAAATTGGATTTTAGTAAATTACTACATTCTAGAACCATCAATCCCAGATATAATAGTATATTGGTTTGTCTAGTATATATTATTCCTAAAAAAACTTGAAGAGCAGCACTGTCAGATGAATTGAATAAATTTGTTCAATCGCATGTGTATAATAGTTAGTGTGTATATAGTAACCCTTATTGACTAAATAAAGAATCAATAAAGGACCAATTTCATCGATTTTTAACAGAATAAATGGTTGAAATATTGGTTAGTAAGACCCATTATTCATTCCTTGATAGATATTTGGATTTTTTTTTCAAATCCATATAGTCACCCAGGGTAAATAGAAGAAAAGATTAACATATTCATTCCAAATATATTCTTACAATATGATTCTATTTTTTCTCTATAATTCTATTCTTACTTTTCTTCATTATATGTTTAATATATTTTCAATGTATCTTGAGAATTTTATGGGTGTTTTTATGGATAATTTCCATGTATATGGATCGTAAATTGATGATTTTTTAGATGAAATAGTTTATTTCCCCCATCATTCCATTGGAAAAGATCTCGTATTTAATTATGAAAAATTCTAATTCATGGCAGAGTATAATGTAATTGTTATTAATTTATGTTCGTGTAAAGAAATTATGGATGACAAATCCAAATTAAAATAATTTTATCCCATCCATTGACAAAATCTATTTCTAAGGTATAATATTTCTTGGGATGTTACTTTTTTAACCACTGATTCATTAAATAATTTAGTATGATCCCACCCCTAATCATGATTATTACAAAATGTTTTTGATATTGGTTTTGATAAAAATTATGTGGATGTATTTAATTCATAAATAAATGATTCTATCATTAGCACTTTTTAACCATCCAGTATAAGGGGTTATACCATTTGAAATCAGAGTTGATGTCTCCAACTATACAATTGGGGGAGTATTATAATATCATGTTGATTGAGTACCATATTTCATTTTCTATTCCTTACGAACACTGGACCATATACAAACAAACTACATAGAAATGGAAAAAATCCATTTCCATTGTGTTTTCCATGGATAATTTCATATCAAATATTTTAGGGTCCAAATAAATTAAGTTATATAACCTTACATTCCTCCAGTACATACTTTATAAAATAGAATCCAAAACAAATCTGAATGATTTTATTCTCCTCAATCCATAATTTAATATATAAATCTTGGATAAAAATGATGTAATGGGAATGGTGTCTAAATATATATGTTGGAACCTTCCATCCTCAAATATTGAATTAGAACACTTTATTTCTATAAATAAAATGATTCTTGATGAGAAAATGTATTGAGTGCAAGATAAAATTCTTTGATATGTTGACATTATAAATTATTTATTATCATCTTGTATTCATGTTGTATTTAATAAAAACAAAACCAAACATCGTAAACTAGAGTCTCGTTTGTATATTTTGGAAGACCCATATGTTTGGAACACATATAGGGCTCAGTTCCATGGGATTTGTAATCTATATAGCGATTTACAATCCATCATTATTTTTTAAGAAAATATTTATTATGGGTCCACTTTTATACCCAATGGGCTTCCTGGAAGGTCCTCAATTCTGGTCCATTTTGGATTAATTTTTTCTGGATTCTAATGGATCTTGTTGATATTGTTCTCATAGTAAAAGGATGATTAATTCCTCTAAATGAAATAAAATTTCATGACACCAAATTCTCTTTCATGAAATTTTTATGTATGTATAATATAATTTATGTCTAAATTTCTTAATTCATTAGGAAACTTGTGAATTTCTTTGCTGTAGATAATGTGTTGAAATGGATAGAGGCACAGAACCCAATAATGAATGATTCAAATAATGATTTGTAATTTTTGATAACACAATTTTTTCCGTTGTTTGGATTGACAAGGAACATTATAATTTATCAAGTATCTCTTTTATGAGACAAAATATTGAAATATGTTTTTTTGTATGGGTTTGGGCATTGAGTATATACTTCATATCATCCCAAAACTAATTCTATAGATAATGTTTCCAATATAATTGTTAAAATAATTCATCAAAAAATGGTTCATCCCAATAAAAGATATTGGAGTCTTACACTCAATGATGAATTTTGGGATTACTGTACTGCCTGTAAAAATTACATTGGTATGTTACCAAATCATCTAGTTATCAAAATGAGTTGTCATCTCCATATTGATAAAGGAAACCATGCCTACTCGGTAATTAAAAAAATAATTTTAATATTTTTGATGATGTTTCTCAAATTATGTTTCAGATTTAGGAGTTGGAGGAAATATGAATGTACTAATATAATAAATCACATATCAATAAGTAGAGAACCAAGTCTCTATATGACTAGGCCATCTGTAATCATCAATTCATTGTTAAGAAGAAGTTAAACATTTTTAATGCAAGGTTGTTCTAGAACCAAGTTAATATTTTCCCCACTACATTGGATTTTATATTATCACTAATTTATATCTATTTGTGTTTGTGAAATTTATTAATGCATAAAATTTTCAAAAATTTATTTAAATTGGAACTGATTGAATTAGTTTCATGAAACAATTCCACATCCCTTGGTGGAGGAACTCCACCATCAAGAATCAAACTACAAGTGAGGCTTTATGTAACTACTCAATGTTTCATTAATGGAAATCCCTCTTAATCTAATTAATTGTCTCTTTATGTTTATATAAAATGTAAACTTCTTTGGTTTTATGATAAGAATTTTTACCATTGCTAATATAGTCATTGAAAGGTGATCACATGATTAGTATAAATGTAGGAATTTAACAAATCTAATTTACTCAGACAAAAGAAGCAATGGAATCATCTAGTAGAATTGCTCCATACGAAGACCATTTTCGGAGCTCAGAAAAGAGGTTTCATCCTTGGGCTTTTTTTTTACCAAGCCCAAGAGGAGCTTCATCATGTCACGCTCGAATGGGACCGTCTACGGGGGAAGTGGAAGTTGATAGAAATTACCACTCGAGCGATGTTATCCGACCCACCCCAAGAGTATGTCACAATCTCACACCTTACCCTTAGGTCTTATGCTGCTGTTTTAAGGTGTTATGTAACAAATAAAAAGTACTATGTTCATGTACATTATTTTTGTATATAATAATGAATATAATTTCTTGTCATTTTTGATACATTGTAAATAGTTTTTAAAGTGAAAATAGTGTTTGTAGGGATTATTTAATTAAGAATTTTATTTTACTAAATGAATGGATTTTGGGATTAAATATTATTTTAATAAAATATTATTATTATTATTAAATTAATTTTTATTAAATATAAATGATCTTATAATTTTATGAATGCAATTATAATATTTATTATGGTTTGAAAGCCATTTCTGTCAAAACCTATGAATTTTCTATAAATGTCGGTTTCTATTTTAAAAGGGGAAATGAAAATATTAAGAAAATTATTTAGATAAAATAAATGTTTTTTCTAGAATTAGGATGTCGAAATTTTCCAACGGTGAATTTTTTATAATTTTCTGAGATAGTCAAATTTTTGTGTAAAAATGAAATACCATTTTAATATATAATGTATTTTATGACATCATAATGACCCAATAGTGATGTAATAAAATAATATAATCTTTATGTCCAGCCAATATATGTTTTACCATTAAAATAATGCTATTTTTGGTTTTTTTGACTTTCTTTTCAAAGCATTAATGGATCCCTCAAGACTTATTAGACAACTTGTCTTTTTAAATTTATTTCCATGGGAGTGTGACTCACCTACACATAAGCAACCTCATTATTTTAAGAATTTCGGACCTTAGCCTTATAAAATATTTTTTTCCTCTTCCATTTTCGAAAAAACATGGGAAAAACCATGTGATGGTTTGTGGTTTGGATTAATTTAATATAAGGGGTCCCAAACCTATATAATAAAGAATTCCCTTACCTCTCTTGTATAATCCCACCCAAGATCCCACTTCCTCCACACTCAAAACCTTTGGACTTCGTCCTACATCTTCCCTACTCTCTCTATAATCCTCCCTAGGTGTCCCAATCTCCCAATAAGCCTCTCACAAGCCTCTCTCAAGCCTTTGGATGCACACTTCCAAGTAAGGGTTTTTTCTTCCTTTCTCAATTTTTGTTAATTTTCATTATGTTTAATTGCCCTTTTAATTTCAATTATGAATCTTGGGGTATGGTTTCGCAGCTCTCCCATACTTCCCTATTATTGTGTGAATGATGGGATACCCCTTTCTCTCTCATTAAATGCCTCCCATGTACACCTGTTACTATGCAGAAATTCTGAAAGGAACTTCTCTCTCTTCTTTTACATTCAAGCAATAATTTTGAATCATGAATCTAAATTCCATTAGAATTTTTGGGACATGTATATATATGACCTCCTTACTTTCCATTTCATGTAAATATTATGAGGATCCCCTTTCTCTCTCAACAACCATTTTTAGGAATTCTTATGTAACACTGTTACGCCGCCGAAATTGCACCGATTTTCTAAGCCAATGCCATTGTGTAGTGGATACCATGCCCATTTCTATATCAAGGGTATTCACCATTATTCACATTTACTAATTGACTACAAAGTTTCATGTATGAATTCCACATTCCTTTATCGTGGAATAAATTATTATGTTTTATGAATCCATGTTTTATGATCCATGTGGCACACTTATGCATGAAATGAAATGTTTAAGAAGGGTTCTCCCTTATAGCGCTCCAATGCATTGGGTAAAGTACAGTATCATGATACGTCATGTGGAATCACTGTTGACTCATGCTAATTCATGTGCTACGAGGCTTTACTCGTGCTTCATGAGCAATGAGGATTTACTCATGCTCTATGTCCAATGAACCTTGGCTCATACTAATTCTATGTTAAGTATAGTTTCAACATTCCCATGTTATGATTATCATGATTTATCACGCCTTTATGTTCTTGTTTCTCTTGTGCTCAATTGATATGACTATTGTCTAACATTTATTGCACTCCTCATGTTATTCCATGTGTATTCCCTTACTAGGATTTATAGCTCACACTTTTCTTATGCATGTCCTCAGGTTATCCCATGCAATTCTAGGTACGAGGGAATGTAGTGGACATATAAAAGAAGTATTCAATAAAGATGTTGTATTTAATGTTTTAAATTTTTTATGTAATGATCCTAAGCCCCAAAGACACTAAACATATCAATCTTTGTTGTTGTATCAAGTGATGTTTTATGTAATAAATCATGTTTTTAATTTGTAATAAAAACACTGTTGTCATAGTTGGTATCAGAGGATAGGTTTAGTTATTTTTTGGGATTAGGATTCGAAAACCCTAGTAAAGAGTTAGAGGCAAGACTAAGTATAATAAAAACGTCCCTATGTTTTGGTTCAAGCAAGTACATCCCTGTCTGGATACGAGCAGGTTGAGGCGGCTCTGGCACAGAATTATCCTATGGGTAAAACCCGAAAACACCACTTTGAGCCTGACTCGAACAGGAACGGGTGCACAACAATGGGCCTTTCTGCACTCATTGTCATGACACTCCCAGGGGATATGTTTTGGTAAATTCACAAGCACATTATGAACCCTTATTAATGGAATTAAAAAAATTTCCCTAAGAATATATCTTAGAAAGTAGATCATGAAAAACATAAATTGAAGCATGTAGACTCATGAGTTAAGGAAATTAATGTTTCTTTATAAGTCATCATATTTTGTCTTAGGATTACCCTTTATGTGATACCCCTAACTTTCCTAATATTACATCCAATGGCGGGTAATATGAGGACTTGAGCTAACAACTGTTGTGATGATTAGTGTGATGACTGTACTAATGAGATGCCATATCCAATGGGAGCGGGAATCGCGAACATTGTCACACTTCTCTCTTAGCTAACTCAAGTTTTTAATAGAATCACTGGTTAAGAGTAACATTCAACCCCCCCCCCCCCCACCTATGAATGAACAAGTCTCTATCGAGAGATTCATGAGACAAAGGCCTCCTACTTTTAGTGGATCATTTGATCCCATGATCGCTGAACAATTGATCAACTCCATTGAAAATATCTTCTCCATCTTTCAATGTTATAAACAAGAGAAGGTTCTCCTGGAAGCTTATAGTATGGAGGGTGAAGCTGATCAATGGTGGACATTGATCAAAAATACGAAGCCTGAGGAAAATATCGAGGTGTTGGAATGGAATGATTTCTAGAAGATGTTTTTTGGTTAATATTTTCCGCGCACCCTCCGGCTTAAGATGGAAAGAGACTTCCTTTAACTCAAGAAAAAATATTAAGAATCTATTGGAGCGTATGAGGAAAACATCACAAGGCTTGCATGTTACACGTTTGGATTTTTCGTTACCCCCGAATGCAAAGTTGACCGCTTCTATGGTGGGCTGAACCCTAGCCTGTGAAAAGCATTAGCGATCCATGATTTCGACAGCTATGAGGAAATTTTCTGATGTACCCTCAAGGACGAAATGGAGATCGAGGAATCACAGGGGTATCATGGGGACAAGAAGCATAAGGTGGAATTCAATGCTGGAGGGCCGATGGAAAAATCCAATGGTGCTAAGAATATCCAGCACCCAACTTTCCAAAAGTGCGGAAAGAAGAACCCTGGAAATTGCCTTCAGGGGACGAGGAAATGCTTCAGGTGTGGAAGGGAAGGTCACCTAGCTGTTAAATGTCGGCAAGAAAGACCCGTGGCTAAAACATAGGAGAGGAACACTTCGTTCGAACCTCAACGCTTTGTTCAATGCTACAAATGCAAAGAACCGGGTTATTTTTCAAATCTGTGCCCTATTACAAAGGTTTTCGGAGGCAACCCAGAACCTCCAAGACAGTAAGGAAGATAATTTTCCATCACTTCTGCCGAAGTGAACACCAACAACGAAGTGGTGTCAGGTATGCAAGTTATTCATTCATGAATAGTGAGCGTACTTTTTGATTTGGGTTCTATACATTCTTTTATATCTCATAGGTTTAGTAGATCAATTCTAGCACCACTACAAATCATGGATGTGAAGATGTCGGTGAGTACGGTAAATGGGGAAATTATTGCATCCCATGAGTATAAGTTATCCCCTGTTATAATCTGTGGATTGAATTTACTGGTGAACCTCATCATACTCCCTCTTGTGGAATTTGATGCAATTTATGGAATGGATTGGCTTTCCTTATATAGAGCCAACATAAATTGTCGGGAGTGGGAAATCATACTCCATATGGAGAATCAACCCCCAATTCCTTACAAGTGTAAGGAGGAATACAAACCTCCTTTTGCTCCATCATCTCAAGCATGGATATTACTTCCCTATGAGAACACGTACCTGGCTCAGATGATTGAGTCCAAAGAAGAAACCATCCTTGAAGAAATGTCTATTGTGAGGGAATTCATGGAAGTGTTTCCCGAGGAACTGCCTGGACTTCCTCCTAGAAGAGATGTTGAGTTATCAATTGAACTTATACCTAGGGAACTACCAATATCCAAGACTCCATATTGAATGGCTATTGTAGAGATTGAAGAGATGAAGAAACAACTACAGGAGAATATGGATAAAGGGTTTATACGCCCAAGTGTGTCACCATGGGGTGCACGAGTCCTCTTCGTCAAGAAGAAAGATGGGTCAATGCAGCTTTGTATAGAATATCATGAAAATAACAAAATCAAGAAAAAGAACAAGTATCCTCTCCCACAAATTGATGACTTGTTCGATCGTCAGCGTGGAGCACAATACTTCTCGAAGGTGGACTTGCGGTCAGGATATTATTAAGTAAGGGTGAAGAAGGAATATATCCCCAAGACTGCTTTTCGAACCAGATACATGCACTATGAATTCATATTAATGCCTTTCAGACTCACTAAATCCCCATCAATATTCATGGAATTGATGAATAGAGTATTTAGAGATTACCTTGGCAAATATTTGGTCGTCTTTATAGATGACATTCTAATATACCTCAAAACCAAGGTGGATCATGAGGAGAATTTAAGAACTGTACTGGAGACTTTGCGCAAGGAGAAGCTCTAGGAAAAGTACAGAAAGAGTGAGTTTTGGTTGAAGATGTTCTCATTCTTGGGCCATATCATCACAAGCAATGGGATATCTGTGGACCCCTCTAAAACAGATGCAATTGAGGGATGGCCGAGGCCAACATTGGTAATGAATATCCGTAGCTTCTTTGGGTTAGCTGGATATTATAGACGATTTGTGAATAATTTCTCATGATTGTCCTACCCTCTTACAAAGATAACTCAGATGGGAGTAAAGATTGCATGGAGTGATGAATGCGAAGAAAGCTTCATGGAGTTGAAAAGGAGGCTTATCACTGCGCTCGTGCTCACTTTACCCACAAGTGGGGAACGTTTTGTGGTATTCTGTGATGCTTAGAAGAAGGGATTAGGTTGTGTGTTGATGTAGAATGATAAAGTGATATCCTATGCCTTAAGGCAGTTGAAATACCATGAGAGAAACTATCCAACTCATGATCTGTAGTTAGCAGTTGTGATCATTGCCTTTAATATATGGTGGCATTATCTCTATGGAGAGAACTGTGAGATATATACTGACCACAAGAGTCTTAAATATATATTCACACAGAAAGAGATTAATATGAGCCAGAGAAGATGGAGAGTGCTCATCAAGAATTATGATTGTTCAATACATTACCACCCTGGGAAAGCGAACAAGGTGGCAGATGTCCTATATAGAAAGGATCCATCGATTCTATCAATGATGAGAATTGAGAAGGATCCAATCTTCTTAGACCTGATGAAGATGGGAATGGTAATCATAAAGAAGGGAACATCATCAATCCTTTCACAAATGATTGCTCAACCGTCTCTTTTGGAAGGGATAAAGGATGCTCAAAAGGATGATGTGGGAATTCAAGAAAAAGTGGAAGCTATCAAAAAGGTAAAATCCTCAGAGTCTAATGTTAATGAAGAAGGAATTGTGTGGTTTGGGAAAAGTCTATGTATTCCATCAAGTCTAGTGCTGAAGAAGGAACTTTTTGATGATGCACATAGTTTGAATTTCTCTATTAAACTAGGGAGCACAAAGATGTATCGAGATCTCCGAGCAATGTTTTGGTGGGATAATATGAAGAAGGAGATCACTGAATATTCATCAAAGTGTGTGGTGTGTTAGCAAGTGAAGGAAGAGAGGCAGAAGTCTAAGGGGATGATGCAACCATTGACCATACAGAATGGAAATGGGAGAACATCACCATGGACTTTGTTACTGGACTTCCGAAGACATCCAAAGGAAACAATGAAATATGGGTTGTTGTGGATCGTCTTACAAAGACTGCACACTTCATTACTATTTGGGAGGATTTCTCTTTGGATCAACTACCACGGATATATATCAGGGAATTGGTAAGGCTGCATGGATTACCACTATCAATTGTGTCTGACCGAGATCCACGATTCACCTCTATGTTTTGGTAGAGTCTTCAACATGCTCTGAATACTGAATTGAACTTCAGTACGGCCTATCATCCTCAAACTGATGGCCAATCCGAGCGGACTATCCAAACACACGAGGACATGTTGAGAGCATGCTCAATAGAATTTAAAGGAGGATGGGATCAACATCTTCCTCTGGTTTAGTTCACTTATAATAACAGTTTCCACTCGAGCATCCAAATGGCACCATATGAAGCCCTATATGGGAAAAGGTGCAGAACACCGGCTTGTTGGGATGAGGTTGGTGAATGTAAGCTTCTTGGACCAGAAATGGTCGAGGAAATGGTGGAGAATGTGAAAACCATTCAGCAGCATATCAAGGCATCCCAGAGTTGACGGAAGAGTTATGAAGATAATCATCGACAAGACCTTCATTTTAATGATGGAGACATAGTGTTTCTACGTATATCTCCATGGAGAAAGGTCATGGGGTTTGGAAATAAAGGGAAGTTAAGTCCAAGGTACATCGTCCCCTTCGAGATTCTTGATCATGGTGGGGCTGTGGCCTATCGACTAGCACTTCCACCTACCACGGCCAATGTGCGTGATGTATTTCATGTATCCCTCTTAAGGACGTACATACCAGACCCTTCACATGTACTCTCTTCTGAGGTGGTAAAATTGGAAGATGATATTTCTTATGAGGAGCAAACATTGAATATCTTAGATCGTAGAGAAAAAGTTATACGAAATAAGACAATGTCCCTCGTCAAGGTGTTTTGGAGAAACCAAAAGATTGATGAAGCGACTTGCGAATCAGAGGAAATGATGAAGCTGAGTTACCCACATCTGTTTTAGTGTGGGAAAATGAAAATTTCAAGGGTGAAATTTATTATGGGGGGAATATTGTAACGACCCAAAGATTCATTAAGGGAAATTCCTCTTGATCTAATTAATTTTCATTTTATATTTATATAAAATGTAAACTTATTTGGTTTTATGATAAGAATTTTGACCGTTGTTAATATAGTCGTTGAACAGTGATCACATGAATAGTATAAATATAGGACTTTAACAAATCTAATTTACTCAGACATAAGAACCGATAGAATCATCTAGTAGAATTGCTCCATATGAAGTCCATTTTTTGGAGCTCAGAAAATAGGTGGCATCCTTGGGATTTTCTCTTGACCAAGACCAATCTGAGATTCATAATGTCAAGCTTGAATGGGACCATCTACGGGAGAAGTAGAAGTTGGAAGAAATTACCACTCCTGTGATGTTATCCGAGCCACCCCAAGAGTCTGTCACCATCGCAAACCTTACCCTTAGGACTTATGTGTCTGTTTTAAGGGGTTATGTCTCAAATAAATAGTACTATGTTCATGTACGTTATTTTTACATATAATAATGAATATAATTTCTAGTCATTTTTGATACATTGTAAATAATTTTTAAAGTACAAATATTGTTTTAATTTGTTATTTAATTAAGAATTATATTTTATTAAATTAAGGGATTTATGAATTAAAAAATATTTTAATAAAATATTATTATTATTATTAAATAAATTTTTATTTAATATAAATGATCTTATAATTTTATGATTGCAATTTTAATTTTTATTATGGTTTGAAAGCCATTTCTGTCAAAACATGTGAATTTTCGATAAATGTCAGTTTTTATTTTAAAAGTGAAAGTTAACGTATTTAGAAAATTATTTAGATAAAATAAATGATATTTCTAGAATCAGGATGTTGAAATTATCCAATGGTGAATTTTTCATAATTTTCTAAGACACTCAAATTTTTGGGTAAAAATTAAATACCATTTTAATATATAATGTGTTTTATGACATCATAATGAAACAATAGTGATGTAATAAAATAATATAATATTTATGTTCGGCCAATATATTTTTTACCATTAAAATAATGTGATTTTGTGTTTTTTGACTTACGTTTCAAAGCATTAATGGACCCCTCAAGACTTATTAAACACATTGTCTTTTTAAATTAATTTCCATGGGAGTGTGACTCATCTCCACATAAGCAACCTCCTTATATTAAGAAGTTCGGACCATGGACTTATAAAATATTTTTTTCCTCTTCCCTTTTCCAAAAACTGTCAGAAAAAACCATGGGATGGTTTGTGGTTTGGATTAATTTAATATAAGGGGTCCCAAACCTAAATAATAAAGAATTCCCTTACCTTTCTTATATAAACCCACCCAAGCTCCCCCATACTACCCTCTTATGGTTTTAATGATAGGATACCCCTTAATCTCTCATTAAATGCCTCCCATGTACACCCGTTGCTATGCCGAAATTCCGAAAAGAACTTCTCTCTCTTCTTTTACATTCAAGCAATAATTTTGTATCATGAATCTAAATTCCATTACAATTTTTGGGACATTTATCTTTATGACCACCTTACTATCTATTAAATGTAAATATGACGAGGAACCCCTTTTTCTCTCATCAACCATTTTTATGAATTCTTATGTCACGCCATTATGTTACCGAAATTGCACCGATTTTCTAAGCCAGTGCCATTGTGTAGTGGATACCATGCCCATTTCTCCATCAAGGGTATTCATCTTTATACACATTTAAATATTTATTACAAAGTTTCATGTATTAACTACACATTCCTTTGTCATGGAATAAATTATTATGTTTTATGAATCCATGTTTTATGATCCATGTGGCACACTTATGCATGAAATGAAATGTTTAAGAAGGGTGCACCCATATAGTGCTCCAATGCATTGGGTAAAGTATAGTATCATGATACGTCATGTGCAATGAGTGTTGACTCATGATAATTCAAGTGATATGAGGGTTTACTTGTGCTTTATGTGAAATGAAGATTTACTCATGCTCTATGTGCAATGAGCCTTGGCTCATGCTAATTCCATGTTAAGTGTTGTTGCTACATTCTCATGTTATGATTATCATGCTTTATCATGCCTTTATGTTCACATTTCTCTTGTTCTCAATTGATATTCATATTTTCTAACAATTATTCTACTCCTCATGTTATTCCATGTGTATTCCCTTACTGGGCTTTATAGATCACCTTTTTTTGTGCATGTCCTCAGGTTATCCCATGCAATGCTAGGTATAAGGGAATGTAGTGGTCATGTAAAGGATGTTTTCAATAAAGATGTTGTATTTCATGTTGTAAGTTTTTTATATAATTATCTTAATCCCCAAAGACACTAAACCTCTCGATCTTCTTTGTTGTATCAAGTGATGTTTTATTTGTTAAATCATATTTAAGCTGTAATAAAACAAGGTTGTCATACTTTAGGCTTCCTTCCCTCATTCTCTAATAATATAGTGTGTACATTTTATACTCATGGTGTGGGAGGTTGTGAGGGAATATTCCTAGGCTTGTTGTAATTTTCATCATCTATTTTTTTAATTTATATAGTACTTTGGTATTTCTACTGTCCCCCACTTTGTTGAGTCCATTATGATTTTTTTAATCATTCTTCATTCTTTAATTTTTCTCTTTTCCATGGTATTTTTACATTTCCAACTTTTGATTACATTGTTTCAGTAATAACCACTTATCATACCAACATAATCGTTGAAATTATTTACAATTCATGATGAATTTCTCAATTGAATGTTTCTTTAATATTTTAGTTAAAATTGGGTTCATTGATGGCATGTGAGACTGGGAATAGAATTTAAAATTAAGAGGTTATTTTAAGTAAATTTAATTACATTTAAATGATATAAATGATTGTATCTTAATAAAACATTTTAAATATTTTTACCTTTACTATGTGTTTTTAGGTTAAATACGCAATTTAACAAATCTACAGATCATTGCATATAACTGTGAAGTATGAATATTAATTAGATAATTGATGTCAAATATATTTTTGGTTAATGTTTCTTAATTTTGAAAATATATTTTACCATATTTTCATTAATTGTGTGATAATTTCATTACTGTATCGAATTGAAATACCCATGAAGATTTATTACCTGATAGATCTACACTAAAGAAAACCAAAAAAAACAAATAAATAATGAGGAGATTTATTAAATGTAAAACATATATAGATACATAAGATATGGGTTAATGGTTTTATTTTTTTGAATTCATAAGTTATTTGGCCTTAAATTTTAATTACAAAGAATATAGGTGAGGTTTGATCGAAAGAATAAGGAAAATAATTTTTTTAAAATAAATTTTATTTACACAATAGAATGTGTAAATAATAACAAGAAATTTTTTTTACAATCACATGAATATTTTGTGACATGGTTAACTTCTGAATTAATTTCCATGAGTGGTATCATATGTATCATTTACTATTGTTCTCATAAAATTTATATGACGCATTTCCATGAATATTGATATTAACACTAAAATGTGATTATTCCTTTTCTCACAATACAACAATTAATTAAATTTATAATTAATCTTAAAAATTAATAATCTGGTGAATGTATTTATTCATAATATTTCGAAATGTGACTTATCATGAGATATTAAATCTTTTTATTTGGTTTTGTGATCATGCCGTGATTCACTACTCATTATAACTCTTATACAACCATGTTAATGAAATTTTATATTTTAAATTACAAATATAAAAAAAATTATTTTTTTTAATTAGTTATGTTTTATGATTTTTTAAAATATAAATTTTATTTGGTTTTATGTTTAAATTTTAGGTGGAAATTTTTTGTAGAGGCCTAAATAAAATTAATCAATATAGGACAAAAAATACAAGATCTCATATATATATATGAATTTAAATAAAAAAGGTGGCTAATCTATGAATATAATTAGGATGAAAATTATTGCTTGAATGAAAAAACATATGGGATATATTAATCTAAATGATCAATGATCCCAATTAATCATTTTTGAGTCCCAAAATGTTGCATCATTTGAGATAATTATCTCTATTCATAGTCTTTGTTTCTCTTCTGTAATTTATCCATATCTCAAAATGTAGGCATCCAAATGTTTCTAAATTTTCCATGGACAGATACAAGAGGTTAGTATACAAATTTATAGATTATAGAAAAGAATAATAGTCCTATATGTATCCCAAATCCATGATCCTATTTACTTTCTAAATTCTTAGGGCCCAAAATCACCATTTAAAATGTATGAAAATCATCACATGTGGAACGTCATTATTATGTTTTACCAGGAGAAAAAAAAGCCATCATTTTAGCTTCAAAAAGTATTCATCTATTAATAATATATTTTTTGGAGGCTGCTATACTTATAGGGAGATGAATAGTAGGGGTTTTGTTCTACCTGATCATCCTCATTATTTCGATGGAGCGATAATCGTTCGACGATTATTATTTGGAAGAAACACACACTTAGATAGGTATCTGGAATTTTTTTTTATTCTGCTATCTATGTGTAATTTGAATCTAAAAACAATAATTTGAGAGTTATATTAACATACTTCCACATTTAATCCATTTCATTGATGTAATATGTGATACACTTTTTATTTTGACACAAATTGGGTTGAGATTTCAAGTGGTGAACATTGGTTGTTCGGAATAGACAAAACAATAATCATTTCCATCTCACACATACATGAGATTTCAGTATGATTTGGTAGACATAATTCCATGATTGAGGTATAAACCCTAACATATTTACTATTTTATCAAGGTTTAGTTCTTTTTTCGTTATTTTAAAAGGAAATAGGTGAATCATGATCTTGATTACCCTCAAAAAAATATTACATTATACCATGTGGATTTATAGAATAATGAACTAACTATGATGTATAATGAACATGAAATGACCATCTCAGGACATAATTCTAAATACTTAACCTTTTTAAACTACTAAACTCTTTAATTATATCTTTTTTTAACTATTTTCAACCACCCCTATTTTTGTTCTTTTTAAGGATATGAACATAAACATCCAACCTTAAAAAAGAGACAACCCTAGGTAAACATGATTCTATAAAAAAAATTAACGACTAATAAATTTAATTTTTTATAATAATGTTGATAGATATCTGGAAACCCTGTTGGGATATGATATTGCACACAAGAATACATGGAGTGTATGAGTGAATAATTCAAGGAATTGAATAATTATACTAGTTATATATAATATAATTCAAGAGATTTATAATTTGGTTCAACAATACTAACCTAAATACACTATTATTTCAATATTTTCTTCTTTAAACATTATCTACATCACCTCTTTTCACATACATCATGTTTTATCCATTGAATTATAATTGAGTTTAACTTTAATCGTTGACCATCTAAAATAAGAAATATTACTTTTATAATTTTTATTTAATGAAAATATGTGAATGTATTGGTATCTATAATTCTATCATTGTGTATATGAATTTGGATTCAATGGTTTGGGTTTTGTAGTGATCTTACGAACATGTATGGGTGTTGTTGTACAATCACACATAATGAATCACATTTAACTTAATTTTTTGGGGAAACATATTACTATTCCCACTACTTTTTATAGTATATAAAAAATATTAATAATCTACCAATAATTTAATTATAAATATTAATATATTATTAATGTTGACTTATTTTAATTTAATTATTGATTCATCTAGTAGCTTATTATGTATATAATTACAATGTGATCATTGAGTGAGTATTTACTTGATTTGATACATATTATTGAGATATTAATCAATTTTATTTAACAAAAGAAATATATAATTCAAGTAAGAACATAATATCATGAGAATATAGTCATATATACCAGTTATATTATTTCTAAAATCCATAAAACAAAATTAATTAGTTTCACTGTGATATGATATTTATAAGTGCAGAGTTGTTTTTAAAATTCAATCTTATATTATATTAACACCGAATGATAGAAATTATGAATTAAAGAAACACAATATTGATTATATTTTTACATTCCATGGAATTCCATCAAATTATCGTTTATATTATATCAATGATTTTTTATATAAAAGATATTCAAACTTTTCCACTACACATTGTTTTAGAGTATAAATTAAGGAATATGTGTTTTCCCTATAATTTTCATGAAAATGGGAATATTATATTATAGAATGTTAATTGTTTCTAGATATACTTGTAAGATGTCTATAAGACATTTATCTGAATATTTTGTCTAACATAATGGATAATAGGATTGAGAAAAAGGTTTTTATAAGGACATAGAAGGGAGATTCCCAACCACTAGTTCAAAATTAGTTGTTGAATTATAAATAGAACATTTTATATTTTATATAAATAACTATTATTTTCCATTTTTAAATTTCAACACATATCAATTAACCTTTCCATCAATTGAAGTGTTGAGGAAAATGAGAGGTCATATATTGAACATGTATGACACAATGGTCACAATGTTCAAAAATAATCTTTTTATCATGTAGTTGTAAAAAAAATTAATCTATGGTTGTCATCTTAATTAACACTTTACCACCTTGTTGTCAATGATGAATTGTATGATAGTTCTATTAATGTTATAGACTTGAAATCAAAATAGAATGTAGAATAAAAATATTAATGAAATATATCATCAAAAATAAGTTCTCCAATATATTTGATTCATCCATCATGTTTCCTAAGTGACTTTAAAATATAGATATTATTGTACACCATCACTCTTTTTATAGGAGTAACCTAACTAGGAAAGCCTATAATTTTCAATGATATCATAAATTATCTATCACAAGAATGGCCTAAAAGGTTGTACATTGATGAGTACTTCCAAATAATCACAGCTCTCACGACAGCATATCTAGCCATATTATAGAGATACTTCATCTCTATATTAAAAGAAAATTTCATAATCCATAGAAGTATAATGAATATCCAAATTTTTATCCATATGATATTTTTCATAAATCAGGAGTTTTTGTCTTCAAGTATACTATTGATATATAAAAGATTTAGTAATTTTTCATCTATATATTAATTTTAATATGATATGGATGCACTCTATAATTTTCTAGAATGAGTGCACTAAACTCTCAATAATTCCATAAATCATGTGTTTTAGAGTTTTATATTTAATCATATCACTTGAGTTAATAATAATAATATTAAAAAATATTATCTTTTATATATTTAACCTATCCATATGATTCTTTCTACAATTGTAATATGGACCTATGTGTTTAAGTTTGGCCTTTTCCACTCTTCTTGGTAAATTTCGATACAATTGAATAGATTATAGTGTAGTGACATTAATTTCACAACAATAATTTATTACATTCAAGATATAAACCTGTGAATGACTCTTCAAAACACAATAACTAGAGATTTTTTGTAGTGATCATAAATAATGGTAATATCATTTAAACATCAAATAATACACATGATTAATATCACCTCAACTTTAGCTTTTTCATAACAAAAATAATACAAATATTACTGGGAAATAATGATACATTGTGGAAAAGAAGCTTATAATGTGGTATTCAGAAGCTAAAAAAATATTGTACCATAAAATTTCTATGGTTTCTCATCACAATTCCTATTTCACCATGCCTATAATACCTTGAGATTTTGTGAAATATTTTTTCAAATAAAATTAACATTTCTGATATTTTTCATTTCACAATAAAATTATATTTCATATCAATACATACCATGATATTTTTTTACTGTATTACACACAATATTGGGTCCCTTTGATAACATGGATTACACACAAGGTCTAGTTTTTACCGATGTACAATATAACTTTAATATTTTTATTAATATATTATTATAACTACCACCAAAACATTGAAATGTGTTTTACGCATTATATTAGTTAAATTTTAAAATCAATATTTACAATTTTTTATAAATATAATCCTTTTTTATCAATTTGTAGAAATTAATGAAATAACTATTTTAAAATAATGAAATTAATTTTCAATGAAAACTATTTATATATAAATAACACAACATCATCTCAATAAATTAAAAAAAGTCACATCTGATTAATGTTTTTTATAAAACTTATATATTATATGTAAAATTAATATTTTTATACTCATAAAATATATTTTATCAGGATAATATTATAATGAATCCAATATTATTATTAAAAATATATATTTTTTAAAAGTAAAATTTATTGGTTTTTAATGGATAACACATTTTAAATGGTATTTTTGACACATTTCCATTTTTTACTTTGACAAAGTAAAATTTATTACTGAAATTTGAATGTCTAAATATAATTTGGGAGAATTTTATGTATTTTTCATAGATGATTCAATTTTTCTGGAATTATGAAATACAATGAATTTTATTTTTAACCTTAATTTTCTTTTATTTTAGTTATATAGTAATTTTTATAAAAAAATGAATTTTTATTATAATTAGATCAATAATAAATCACTTAGTCTAATTTATGTCATTATAACTAAATTTAAATTAAAATTGGATATATAAACATTTCAATCCATTGGACAGTTTCGCTAAAAAACATGCTTTCATGACACGCTGGAAGGATTAATTTTACATTGTTTCTATCGACATATGTAGATTAATTTCTTAAAAATAGATTTTATATTTTTAATAATAATAATAAATTATAACTTATAATAATGTTAAATTAGTTTTCCCAATATATATTAGTGAATGTAATTACAGTTAATTGATGTATTAAGGTAAAATAAGATTAATTAATGGATAATGTTTGCAAATAAGTCATAAAAATGACCCTAATATTTTATAGAACATATTTTATGTCCATTTATAGGGAATTACACCTATAAGGATCCATATATAACCATTTGAAACCCTTTTGGAACATGTAAAATGGGGAGGAACGTCAAAATTTTCAAGAATACTCAATGTGTCAGTTTCCCTATTTATAAAATGCCACCCCCACTTCAGATACTCATTACCTTTTAAATAAGACCAAACCTAAACAAATATCATCTCAAAATACCAAACATCATAATACATATATTACCTTGGGAATATATCCTTCCAATTATTTAAAATGCTTCCATCTAATTAGAGTTACCCAAAGAAAAGGTAATATCCTTCCTTAAGTTCCTATATTTCTTTGTCACACTCCTTCCACAAAAATCTTATTATTCAATTATTATATAATAAAATAACTTCTCCAAATATAATAATATTTCTTATTATATGTTTATGACCTATACTTAGACACAGTTACATCAAATGGATAATGAACATTCCATTCTCATGTGCGGCGAACTACCACATCATGAAACGATGTTCTTCTTCTTTTCGTTAGCACATCTCATGGGTGATAATTATGATTGAAAATATATTTTCATATGAAATATAATAAAATTATTTTGTAATTTATTTTTTTATATTATTTATATAAACAATAGCTTAATGATTACCATTTTTTAATGTGAAAAAATTGTTTTTGGATATCTAGACTACTTGGTCCACAAATCGATGTGATTTTTTCACACATTACACGGAATGTATTAATGTAGGGATTAGTGATATTTTATTATATATATATATATATATGACATGATTATTAAACTATAATTATATTATATACATTTAAATATATTTAATTTATTTACTTTATTTCATTCAATATGACAATAAAATTGAAACACTGGTCATGCGTAAATATAACCAACCTTCTCAACAAAGAGTTTATTCCAATTCAAAATTCAATGTTTCTTATATTTTTATAAATATATTTATATATGATATTTATTACATGGTTTACATTATAAAAATAATAAAATAAAGGTCTGATAAGTATTATCACAAGTAACAATTCAAACCATATATTAAAATTAACACAGATATTAACCAAAATGCTACGTTATCATGGAATTGTTAGTAAATATGTAATATAAAGTTATAATAATATCATATTTGGTATTATATATTAAAATATGATTATTTTATATATTTATAATGAATATATATTTATTATACAGGAGGTTTTTAAGAGTATATTGAGATTCTATAAATTAGGTAAGGGATTTATTGTCTCACAATTATTTTCTATCCAACATAATCCATTTCCGCTCATATTTCAAATACGGAATGTTTATATGTCTCATGGATAAATTATAGTATTTTTATCCTTCAATTAATGGTTTTATATATATCAATTTTGTGAACTCTCTTTTATTGTTTTTTACCATTCATAATTTACCATATCAGTAAGATAGTTTTGTCCTAATCGGCTTTCTTTGAACCACGTGAATTTTTTTGAAATTACATTCTTTTAAGTGGATTATATAATTCAATTTTACTTATTATATAACCATTGTCAGGATTATTTATGAACATTCTTTAGTTGAGAATTATTATAATCTAACTATTTAGAACTCATATGAAATTTACTTATCCTATATTATTTAATGTTATCATAATTTATTAGTACCTTTTTTACTCTTTGTTACATAATATAAATAAGTACATTTTTAAGAAGTTCTAATCTCATTTCACATTTCGGTTACAAAAATATCTTCTTTCAAAAACCATGTTTTCTAGAACTATTTTAATAAATTTATAATATTATCCTATAAAATTGAAAATAAAAATTTACACCTGATTTATCTTCAAAATAATTTTTTTTAAAAATTAATTTTCAGTTTGTTTTCTTGTTGAGGCAAATTTCTCTAATTTTTACTGCACAAAAGTAATGTTTGAAATTTATGTATTTACCCCCATCATGCATGTTGTTCCATTGAAGATTCCATTGAATCCTTAAATGTTTCCTTTTAAATTTATTGTTTTTTCTTCATAATATTTTAGACATTCATTTTTTAATTGATTTTTTAAACAAATTGTTTTTCAAAAAAAATTTATTTTACATGTGTTTAAAATAAATTTCAAATATCCATTTATATGTTTTATAACAATTGGTTTAAAATAAAATGATTTCAAGGATTTATATTATTATTCTTTTTTTTAATTTATTCTCAAATATATGTTTGTTCTATATTTTTTGAATTTTATTTTACATTATTTTATGGAAAATGGTTTTAAAATGTTCTTCATGATTAGTTTATATGTTTTAAAGGAAAAATATTATCAAAATGATATCAAGATTAATTTTTAGGTTAAAGATAAAAATGTTTTCAAAATTATTTCAAGACTGATTTTTATAAAGAAAATGTATTCAAAAATGTCTTCATGATTACTTTATATTTTCTCAATATTATAGTATGAGAAGATGGTTTTCAAGTGGTTTTCTATTTTAATAAAAAATTTCAAAGAACAAAGGATACTCTCTTTAGAACAGTCTCTAAAATATATTTCAAAACTAATATCCATATAAGATGTAATCCTTCTTAGTTAACCACACCTTTTTAGGAAATAATCCATATATTTAATTATTATTTTTTCCAAGAATGCTTTTTTAAGGTCTGATGATTATGAAACATGTTTCTCCTTCATGGGTTATATGTTTATGAAACGTATTTCTTTTTCACATGATATATGTTTCTGAAATTTGTTTCCCTTTTATGAGTTGTATGTTTATGAAAACCATTTCTCTTTCATGGTTAATCTGTTTTTGAAATGCGTTTCTCTTTCATGAGTTATATTCCTAGGATACCTGCTTCTATTCATAGGTTATAATTTGACAAATGATTAGAAACCTTTATTTTTACCACATGGTATAATATGAGGACATGTTTATGGTACCCATTTAATTTAATGGGTTTTGATATGATTATGTATGATCTCGGGGAACATGAATTTATGATTTCATTATGATATTTTTGTGACCAATATCTCCCTCTAAATAATTGGTGAAATATTTGTATCTAATGTGATAGGGATAGATGGAATTGGTAGTAACCTCAATTCCTTAAAGGGGTTTTCTAGCTATGATGATCTTGGCAGTGTAAATTGACTACTATTATGGTCATGTCAGTGATACATGGCTTCCAGTACAGTAAATGGAGTAAACCCATACTACTAGTATTTCATTATTAGTGATTACTTGAAAACTAATTAAACATGTTATATGGTTACATGTCTCTAAAAAATTATGTGTTATATTCATATGTTATGATTTAATATATTATTCCCTTGTTTCCATTGTGATTCATGTCTTGTGAAATATCAATATTTCTGCCATGTTAGTGAATATAATCATTGATATGTAGGGTATGATATTCAAATGGTATTCCCATGTTTTCATACACTTGTTCTCATGTTATGCTTATATATCTCCTTTTTTTACCCATACTAAACATATAATATCACCCCTTTCTTATGATTCTTTTCACCACGTTACGGATAATGGTTTTAATTAGAATTACTATTGGGAATGATCATTGTTGGAAATGTTGACGATCATTAACCATGTTTGATAATTTTCTTCCATGTTTCCAATGATAAAGAACTATTATGTTACTCATGGGTATAATTTTTAATGTGATGAATATTTAGCTTAAACGATGTAATATCCATATATGTTAAGCCATAATCGTTATACTGAAACTACCCTAAAACATTATGGATTGTTTAAACAGACTATGCTACGTGAATCTTCTTTCATCTCCTATCTTCTACAACATACTCAATGTTCGTTAATATTCATCACGATTCTAATAGATCTCCTCAACATCATTTTTTCACATTGTCATTCATACTTCATCTGTATATTTCTTTATTAATGTGATAAGGCACAATAATTTTTAATAAATATATCAATCAGAAGCATATCATCCAAGGAGTATGTTTCATGAATAAATATAAATATATATATAGAAAATAATTTTGTATTTCATGAACTCCTCAACATTGGTAGAACTGTTACCAACATTATTCATAGCTTCATTACACCACACTATATATATTCATAGTGCGTGAATGATACTTATCACCCAATGATCCTATAATCATGTTTCCATTAGATATGTCATATATCATCATAAATTGTTAAAATATCTATCATTTCCATCATTAATTATATAATTATTCATATATTCATTAATTTTTGTTGACTTTTTCAATGGAATAAGATGTTAAATTACTTTCTTAATGATAAGTACTATGTAAACTTTCATGAATTTTATTAATGATTTAACAAATGTTAATAATAGGAATAAATTATATTTTCTGATATACATAGATAATATGGAATTTCAAACAATGTGCATCCCATTATTTATTCTACAATATTAAATATTATTCATTCAATACATCCTCCTCAATTTATATATCATCATCTTAACATTTGACGATCATCCTCAATAATCATATTCCTTGAAAAATTCAACATGTCATGGAAATATTAATTTTCGAGGGAGTATACCTCAATATATAGTACTCAATATCATGCAAGTTTTAAATCCAAAATTTATAAATGTTTTCAAAAATCATTGAAAACAAATTGAATTCTGATCTACAAAACAATATGTTATTAGACTTTATATATATGTTATGCAAGAGAATAACAATCCCACAATTTTGAAATTTGAGTATTATTACCATCATAAATATTATCTATACAAAGCATAGTAACATTGGGGAATATCACGAATAATGATAATCCAATGATGGAATGGAAAATAAATCATCCCCTTTCAATATTTTAATCCCTCTATGAAATTTCATCACTATCACATTATATTTTTCTTTTTGTATTCATATATAACATCATAATACTATAAAAAATATGGCGTACATTATTTTAATTTTACCCAGATCTCTCCACCATTATGTTTATGAGATTTTTCTCTACATTTGTACAAAGGTAAAATCATAATCTTACTGTGAATTCAATAAATTCCACACCCAAATTTTTCTCACTCATCATCATAGTTTTTTCATCAATTTTTCATTCCATTAAATATTAATGGATGTATTTATTATTAGAGAGAAGCATCAATATTGGATAATCTATCTCATGAATATCCATCAAAAAAATCTTCATAAATATCTTCAAAAATAGATTATATATTCTTAAATAATAATAAATATTAATGCAAATATCAATAAAATGTTTTAAGACAACATGAGATAACTCATTGTAAAAATAATATTAATCAATGAATATAACTATAATGTTTATAAATTAACCTCTAGTAGATTTATTAGTTTTTATTTATATTAGTTATGGTGATAAATAAATATCAAATTTTTATGACACAAAATTACAAATTAATTCAATTATAATTAAAGGAATTTAATTTATCAATTCATACCCAATTTTTTTATAGGAATTCTTTATCCTACATGGAACATCATATGTTTTTTAGAATTTCAATAATAATATCTATCATTTTTTATCACTTTATAATATTAATTTTATTTTGGGTCCGTTCCTTGATTCATTGGAAACATCAATAACGTGTTAGTGTCCTTCAGTGATCATTCCAACCATTATCATATTTCATCTCAATATTTTTTAAATTTTTTATAGTTTTAAATTTTTGTCTTTATTTTTTGAAAAATATCAACCTAAATATTTCATTTGGAAGACATAAAATCACATCAAACAATACATTAGTTCTTCAAGTTATATTTACTACCTTAATAATTATTATAATTTTATATACACCTATTACTGAACAATTTTTTGTTATCATTGCAATCCAATATATCTTTAGGAAATCGTATTTCTTTTTCTAAATAACTATTTAGATAATATAATTATGAAATAAATTTTTATGGGAATTTAATTGATTTTATAAAATAAATATATTTATTTCCCATGTATGATATGTTTTGGTTGTGTATCCCAATTTTTTACACCTTTATCATCCTCTAAATATTCAAAATGATAGATAAAATTTTTTCCCTCTTGGATCTATTAAGTTTATATAATTTTCATGGATTTTTTCACTATAATTACTTTCTTAAAAATTACTATTTTTTTGTAAAATGATGTCACACATTGAGTGATAACCTTATATCTTTGATTCTTATATGAAATATGTTTCTTTATACAACAATGATATTTTTACAATATATTATTATTATGTGGGAGTATCCCTATATAATATAATAAATTAACATTTGGTATTATTTTTTATCTACTAATCACCACATTTATATAATATTCATAAAAAAATATTCTTCTCAAAGGTGATGTCTCCTTTTATTCAACCCATTCACCAAGGAGTATATCTTACTTTGGGGTGTTTAGGTTTGAATAATTCTAAATTAACATATAATTTGGTCCACTATTTAGAATAAATAAATTCTAGTTACATATATATATATATCTTATAAAATAATCATTCATACTTTTTATAAATAATTTTTCATGTTTTTTTAAATAGAAATATTTGTTTCTTATTGAGATATTTCTTAAGAAGATGTTATATAAATAAAAACATCAAAAGTTATTGAGAATCTATATCAATTGTTTTAAATATATAATATTTGTTATTATTTAATTAATGTTCAATAATTTTAAAAAAAATTAAGATCATTGGACAGTCTTATCATAGACTACTTGATATCAACCAAAAATCATTGTAGGATAATTTGGTGATTCATATATTTATATTCTTTTAAATCTATATATTAGTAAATTTATGAGGTATATCTATTCATGAAATTCATATCTATATAAGAAAAGTAATCACACTAATTAATAATTGACATCACGATGTATAAATTCTTATTTACAATCTAATGATCTATATAATTTTCTAAAGTAACCACAGAAGATATTCAGTCATAATCATCAATTTACTTCTCTTTTTCCAACCTTTTCCTTGGATTTCATAATTCCATTCTATGAAAAATATCCAAATATATGTTGGATATATTCTTAATAAAACATGTAGATGGATCATAAATATTACAATTCATTATATAATGTATAAATCAAAACCACATGGTAAGAAAATAAAAAAATTAAGAAAAATAAATCTATAATAATAAAAATACAATAGAAACCCTCTAAAGAATATCTTGATACTACATAAACATTTTTCTATAAATTCCAATGGTGAAATAATATATTAATTGAAAATATAAAATATTCTATTATATCCAATGAAAAAAATATATCGTCTCTATTTTAAAAATTCACAATCCTACATTGAGATATTTAAAAACATTGTACTGAATATTAATTGAGATTAAAATCTACTTGGTCAAACTAAGATTGATATAATTTTTATAATATCATACAGAGGGGGTTGTGATGTATATAGTGTAACATACACTAATAATAATTTTTAAGCCCTTGGATAGCATCTTCTTGACCTGTGGGTTAAAATTACTGGTAAATGTCTCCTGAATAATTTTATACTTTTCCATTTTTAAAACCAATTCCCACCATGGAGGAAATTACACAGATCACATAATGTTACCAAAAACATAAGACATAAGATTAATTATTCACGACAGATATAACACATTAAAAAATGGGATAAAATATCTAAAATTTACTTTTAATCATATGGTTACATCCATAGTGAATCAGTGGTTATCATTCTATTGGACACTTCACCACCTTATTGTCAATGATGAATAAGTCAGTGGATGAATTAAGGTGACATTATTTACTATTATAATAATTATAAATATAATTAAATTGTACTTAGATCAATATAAAGAAGATCTAAATAATAACTTTCATTTTCATTCCTAAATTGCCTCAAGAATGCCGACTTGTTGTGCCCCTCACTTTCTCATATGTGTGACTCGGTCGAGAAAATTGCTGGGAAGGAATCCAGTTTTGAAATATACATATATATATATATATTCATATTTAATATATATCTAATAGATCATGTAACATTTTACATGAAACAAACAAAACTCCAAACAAAAACAAACCAAATAAATTAAAATATCATCAATAATTTAATCAATACTAGATAAAATGATAGAATTCAATTAATATAATTCGGTTTTAATATTCATCCATTATTTATATTTTTGAAAGGATTTATTTTAAAGACGTATTTAAATAAATAGTATTTTGATTAACATAATATGTTAAATCAATCATA
Source organism: Viscum album (assembly GCA_963277665.1). NCBI lineage: Eukaryota > Viridiplantae > Streptophyta > Magnoliopsida > Santalales > Viscaceae > Viscum > Viscum album. Next base: position 1,249,376,079 of record OY728157.1, on the reverse strand, counting down.
TTTTAATGTTTATTAAAATTATAAATACTTAAGAAATGTTATAAAATTAATCATTTATTTTTAAATTTATATGAATGAATATTAAAGAAACCTAAATTTTAAAAATAAATTTATCAAATAATATAGTTATTATATGTATAATTTAAATTTAAATAAAAATATATAAATTTTATAATATTAATTTGATAACAAGAAATTCATTTTTTTTATTTATTATGATAAAATCAGCTTAAGGATCATTTTTTATACTTTTATGAAATAATTGATTTTCAGGTGAATAGGTACAAAAACATCATTTACTAAAACAATAGAATTAATGAGTATATCAAGTATAAATAACCAAAATATAAAAACAAATTTATGAAAAAATAAGTATTTATGATATATAACTATACATTTAAAATATAATTTTTTTATCCTTTCATCTAACTAAATATATTTTTGATAAAATGAAACTTTTTATATCTTTAAAAGCCACCAAAATATATATTTTTGACGAAAAAAATATATATTCAGAAAATAAAAGAAATTAATAATTTTTATAATATCCCATGATTATGGAAGAGTTTGAATATCCAAGAGGACTTTGAATTTTTCAATTATTTTGGAAATTTTATTTTTATAACCATGATTCAGATTGATATTATGAAATTTTTGAATCCTGAGATTATGTCCTTGGAAAATTTTTTAGTCCCCAGATGTTACTTGGATTTTTGGTGAAGTCATGAGAGTTTCAGGTTAAATTTTATAGTTTCTTATAGAATTCTGACTAGGGATCTGGGTTTGGGCTATGTGATTTTGAGAAAAATGTGCATATACACTACCACCATAGTAGTATTAATTAAACATCATTACAGAAGGGGTTTTTTATGAATAATTATCATATGGGATGGAGGAAACTATGTGGATATCAAAGTATAACATTTACTTTAATTCTGACATAGGTTTTAGTGAAAGGTTGTAGAAAAACCATCAAAAATGATACAAATACGTAAAATACCAATTGGAATGGGTTCTACATAGTTTGAAAAATTGTGTCGCCCAATCAGGCTACAAGGGTGTGCTTAGGAGGAGACTACTACATGGCTCATGAATAATAGGAATATTTTTTCAACAAAATTGTGTATCTTATTAAGTGTTTAAATTACCTTTTCATCGAATAAATCATTAATATATAGATCTAATGTTTCTTCCCCCTCATATGTTCAATCAAATAGATCAATCCCCCTTTCGATTATCATTCACCCTTGATCTTTGGTGGGTTTTAAATATATTCATAAAATATTTAAGCTTTTTATCTAATCATATTTCCCTTTATTATTCATTGGACATATTCCTGTCTATTTCTAGTTTCCCAATTTAGGGATTCATTGAAAATACATCTAAAAATGATGCAATCAACCTATCTTCAAAAAAAAATTCTACTAATTCTAAAGAGGGAATACCAATATGACATTTACATATCACTTCATATTGTGTCATTGATTTGTGTCTTCTGAGTGGGTTTTCTAATATTTTGATATTAAATTAAATTAAATGAATGACTATTTGTTTATCATTTTAGGTTTTTTTCCTTGATGAGGATTTGGGTACATTAATTGATATTGGAGGGTGGTTTGTTACAATTAATATGTGATATGTAAAACTGATGAGATTCTAGGTATATATCCTTTTTTTAATTCAAATTAATTGGTCTTTAGAAAAAAATTCATGGTCAATTAATAAATCTTAATTTTAGTATATAGAAATAATTTGAGGGTTTAGTTTTGATACATGGTCTTTCGGTTTTTTACTATGGATAGATGGGCATCGTGGGGCATTGTATTTTTTGTGAGATACATTTAGAATGGGATAACTTTGTTTCATGGGTGGTGTTCCTTATATATATATATATATATATCCATTTTTATTATTCATTCTATTATATGTATCTTGTATGTGTTTCTTTATCACTTTAGGTGGTGGGAATCAATTAAACACTGTAGGTTATATAAATAAAAACCAAATCTTACTATTGAATTATATATGGTACAGAGGGACTAATGAGACTCTTGTGTATTAGTAAGAAATATTATACAATAGGGGATAACAATACATATTTTATTTTATTCCATAAATTATATAAACCCATTTGGGGGTAGGAACTAATTTAATTTAAATGGGCAGTGTGAAGTGACCCCAATGGTAAATAACCTCATGTCTTTTAGGTGTAGATGAGTGATGACAAATGATGCATGGACAAGGGGTTTTCCATGAATGACACCCATGAGTTACAAGGATATTACTATGAATATTGGGTAACTGTTCCTCCACAACAAGGATATAGTTACTTGAGTAGTTGTTCCTTGTGAGGATTGGTGGACATGTTAGTTGATTCTTGAGAACTATTATACATGGGGTAGGGGACACACATTAGAAAATCACAATAGCATGACATTCAGAGGGGGCCTTGATGTGAACTAGGTGACCCTGGTGGGATCCCCAGTGATGTGTAGACCATAGTGTATGGGTGTATTGTCCTTTGAAAAATTGGGGGTGGTATTTTCCCACAAGTTCTTAAGAAAAATTATTTTGTAATTTCTACTTGTTTGGGTTGAGAGGAAAAGTAACTTGGGGTTCTCCTTTATTCGATATTAAAAATCAGATAGGGGAATTGTTTTATTATTTAATACCTAGATGATAACACTCCCTTCTTTGAGGACTATTTTACCTACAGGTTTATGACATGATTAAAAAACACTTTTAGGATAGGATTTTGATAATATTGTTGGGTCTTCCTTGGATTTAGAGACTATGGTTAATCACATATATTGGGATGGAGATTTCAATAATAATTTCACATTTGCTTCTATATATTTGTATTACATGGATAACAAGGTATATTACAAGGTTTGGAATGGTTCACATAATGTTCTTATAAATACCATTTCACTGGAGAAATAAAGTATTGTTTTTTGAGTTCACAAAACAAAAGATCACAAAAAATTGGAATGAGAAACATTGGATGACATTGTCCATATAATGTGATATGAGAAATTATGAAATAGGAAAAAGAATTTATCATAAGTTTTTTATTTATTTATCTTTTAGTAGCTCTTTATAAACATTGTTTTTGACACATGAACATACAAAATATATAATTTTTACGTATTGGACCATGTTGGTGGTGGCATAACGATTTTTGTTCCATCGGCCTGGTTGAGATGTCATTACATTTGGGTTCTCGAGAAGCTTCCACATAGATGTTACAAGCATAGGTAAAAATATGTATTGGTTTGAGTTCTACATTATCGATAAAAATAGTAGTATGATATTGGGTGAGTTCTGTCTTTGAGATTGCATGAACCTTTTATTTTTTATTTCTTTTAATATTTTTTGTATATATGGTTTCCCCAATGGGTGGATATTGTTGTATGATTGTATTTCCAACAATATTACTATTATTTCATGATGTTTCTATTTATTTTATATCTAACACAATGTTCATTATTGATATATGATACTTGGTTATCTTATTTATTTCCACACACTCTGATTAAGGGCTATAGACTCACAATTGTACCTTCTAACAACCCCACAACAAGTTAGAATCCAATTGCATTCAGGGAGGCATGATGGAGGATATGTAAAAAACTGTCTAGTTAATGTAAATATATTGATCCATGAATGATAATTGAAAATTGTAATTAGATCCCTTCATTTTCTTTTGTCATACATTTGGGATATTGTTTCCAAGATACCTTAAAAAAATTCAGATCCCATTTATGATATCACGCTGATACATAGATGACAGTTGTTTCGTTAATAATTATAGGCAACTAGGGTTAAGATTTTGGTTATTGATATTTATTTAATGGTTATATGTTCTTTTCACCTAATGTTACAATCATGATGTTTTATATTTATGGTTGACAATTTCTCTATAATATGAAATTAAAATAGGGGGATAGGGGTGAATTTACAATTAAAAATTAATTTGATAACATCAAATGAAAAACTAAAAAAATATTTTAAGAAGATAATGTTCTTGAAAAATGAAATTAATTATAAAATAACTAATAAATTTCATAAATATTAAATAGTTATTATAAAATTATACTATGGAAAAAAGGATTCTTATTTAATATATGAAATTATTCATATCAATACTAAAATTATACAAAGTGGAAAAATGTTAGAATGAAATTTGATAAGGAGACTTATAATAATATACAATGTTCCACTATATCCCAACCCCAAAATTAGAGATATATTTATCCTTAATTATTTCCAATTTATATGATGGAAATCTGATTATTACATCACTTGGTTTTAAAGAATTCCCAAAAACAAAATTTACCATGGAATTAACAAAAAAGCAAGAATTTTTTTTCATATTATTTAGTTGAAACCCATGAACCAGTGTTACAAGGTGGGATGAGAATAGAAGAGTTTCATTAGTTAGAATTCATTACAATTTCATTCATATATCTCTATTGATATTCAGATACAATATTAGGGAGGAGGATTGAGGAAAATTTAAGATCATTTCTGAAATTTCTAAATGAATTATGAATCTTTGAGTGGGGGGTTAGTTAATTCTAGTGTTTTATTGTCAATTAGATGATAAAATTGGATAATACAGTTATTATTTATATCCACGCACCTAATTCTTATATTTAATGGATTTAAAACCGATAGAAAGTTTTATGAATTCATCATATTCATTTTGAATGGATAATACATATATTAACCCATTTTAACAAAAATAAATGAACCCCTAGAGAGGCTGTATTTATGGCACTGGTCACTGTATATCCTCTATTGTGTTGCCAATGGAGTATATAAAAGTATATATATTCGTTTTTCATAAATTTTTGTTTGTTGGGACTCCATATGTTTTTCAATTGACCTTATACAAATTTACCTCATGTAGCTGGCCAACTGGTGTGACATGATGAAACAATCATAAAGAAGGATAACCTATAATTAAGTTAATGTTTTTATGGTTCTTCTATACTTCATTTAGGGTTTTAGAAAACCCAATGTGATTTCACGAAGATCTATGATACACAACAAATCCATTTTTTTATAAAAATGATCCTCAAGATTCCATAACATGGTATACAATATGGATATCAAGTAGATTCCATGATATATAACTATGAGAAACAAAATTAAGTAATTAGATACATAATAGTTTGTTTGTGATCATGAAAACACAATAACATAGAGATATAGAGTTGTAAAATTGAATATTTATAGGTTTTTTGGATCATGGATAGTTAGTAAGATATTAATTTTGGAGTTCGGAATTAAGATATATAGGAATGAGGCATCTCATGCATCATGACAATAAACATAGGATTTTCAAGACATATAGGCCTTTTTTGTGATTCTTTAACTAATTAAAGTCTTAGTTATTTAATTTGTTAATAATTTATCATATGTTGTTTTTATATAAATGTACATGGTGTCCTTATACATAGATAGTTTGACACATATAGGTATCTATTTTTTATAGAATTTCTTGTTAATATCATATGGAAGGAATCTAAATAATGAATAAATTTAAATTGTTAATGTGCAGATAAGGTGTTGTGACCCTTGTAGGTCACTGTGACATTGAATTACATTACAAGAAACTCCTTGACTGTGAATATTGTATTACTTCAGCTATATAATATTATACTAATGGATGATATGGTGTTTTCACATATAACTTATAGTTGAATTATATATAAACAAGCATGTTTCTATTTATACTTGGTATAGATTGTCTAATATTATTTCATTAGTTGAATAATTTATGACTAGTGGGTTTTAATTATCAAGGGGAAGTCTTGTGTACGGATTGTCATTATAAATAGTGACATTGTGGATAAATGATTTTTGAATTTGATGCATTTGATGATTATGTGAGACCCTTGAAGGGTGTTTTAGCACATGATCTGTAATGGGATGTTTGTTCCAGTTGTACAGACGATGCTAGATGGGGTTTGACATTGGTTTAAGAACATTGTGGTATGATAGGTGGGTGGACCTAGAGACTATAAGGTTCTACTTCATATTTAGTGAGTCAGATATTTTTTATTAGATCAAGGGAAACCGTTGATTATAATTTACCAAGGTTTATGAGTTCTTTAGTGTTGGAAAGTGCGGGTAGTTTCATTTTTGAAAGACCAATTCATGACAGGATCATAGCGGTTTGTGGAATCGATATGACGATGGCTTCATTTTATGAGGTAATAAATTGTGTAATTTTGTATCCATGTCAATTTCATAGGGACATATCATTCATATAATTGACCATTATATTCATATATTTCATTTCATGTGTATTCTGATCATGGTAAAATTATCATGGTATTGAAATGGAACCATATGGGGACTATTTATGTCATTATCCCAACAAACTAATTTGTGGGGGGCATGGTAAGTGATATTGGTGTATCGGTGTAGTTGGACAAAATGTGGCTCAATTGAATGTGGTATGGTTTATAATACATAGGTGGTGTGGAATTTTATACCAATTCAATCCTAGATGCTATTGATGTTTTGTGCAATGAATATGTGTGGTGTTATTGAGTTTGGATCAGTGAGTTACATTTGTGATTTAGGTACCAAGGATTTAAGGACATTACTTAGAGACCAGTAACTAGGACCTATGGAAGATATTATGTTTAATATAAAATGATTGGAAACACCATGATTAGACTGAATAGGGTACCTTTAATGATCCAATTTGAAATGATATATAATCATTAAAGTTTACGTTTCAGTTTACCATCTTTCATGATGAGGAACATGTGTGTGGTAGTAGAAACTTTTCAGGTGGTACTCCTTGTCGTTGATAATTAGGGACATATGTTTCTATGTTCACCATGTTATAGTTGAGTACTTGACCGTTATCATGATTTGGGAGCATAAATTAAATGATATTATAGTGTTACTAGCATATGGATGGTTTTTCTCAGCATCCAAGCATTGTGTTTTGGGATTTAATGGTAAAGGGTGTTAGGATCATTATTTTTTTGAGTTCATTTCAATGTCACTGATTGAGTGGCATGTTACTGCATCTGGTATTGAAGTTGGGGTAAATGGATAATTGAGTTTCCCACCATTGAACAATATTAAATAATGGGTTGAGTTATTGGTGGATATTACAATAAAACCTTTATTTTTTATGATTAGATTCATCAAGATCATATGATTTAGTTGATATATCAACACCGAGGGACATGAAAATTCAATAAGGGTTGGACATGAGTGGGTTTAATTGTTTTATCATGAGGAATAGAATATGGTGGAATGCAGAAAATGCTTGGAGCATCATTCTAGATTTGGATGGAGTTTCACGAATAAGGTTGTTCTTTCATTGAAAATAATTATGACTTATTATCATAATGTATGGTGGGTATGCATCCATTTTTATTTGAAATCAAGAATAGGGAGTTACACTCGAGTTTTATATCTACCCTCACAACATTTAGTTGTATGAAATTGAATATTCTTTAGGTTTTTCATTAAAATGTGGTATTTTTCCTATGATTGAAAAAACCTACGGTGTAGTTCTCCTTGTGATATGTGGCCAATAAAATTAGAAAACCTTATATTTATTGGAATGGATGGGTGATGTAGGTCACATTATGAGTAGCTTTCTCATGGTGAAATGTGTAATCTCAAAATATGATGGGTTTATTTTTTGGTGATTTATATTGTATAGTAGAATCTTGTTTTTTGTTTTGAAGCAGAACATAATAGTTTGGATGTTAATTTATTAATTATATATGTTGGTATGTTTTAGTGGATTTCCAATGAGTCTTTACGAAGATGAAATTATTATTTTTGGGAGTTTGTAATATATTTTGTGAATATATGAGTTTAAATTTTTTTGAGGAATTTGAAATATTCATTTAGGTGGGTGGTTGTTTGATAACTATGATTCAGATTGATAATATAAAAGTTCAGGAATATTTAAATAATTTTTTTCAGATTAGTTTCGACAGCCAATATGTTCCTAGGTTTTTTAGGAATACATGATGAGAACTAGGTTGACATTATGAGGTTTTTAGAGAAATTTATCTACAATGAATGGATTTATCATCATAGATTACGGAAAATAGTGGGTGAAACCTTACATTATAAGTGTCTAAATACAAATTCAATATGTCATTGTTGAATGATAGGGTTATACAAAAGAATGAGGTGAACTATGAAGATCTTAGATTAAACCATGTGGCCTAGTTTGGATTTAGTTCATGGTGCATGGATTCTAAAATCTATGAAAAATTTTACTAATCGAGATTGTGCTAATTCCCACATTAGGAACATGTTTTAGGAAACAATGTAGGCCCACACTGTGAAAATTATTTTCCTATTTAGTGCATATCACATGAATAGTTAATAGTATAAAAAACATGTGTTTATACTATGAGGCTTTATAAATGTGGATTTTTACCTTTTAACCCTATGTAAATTAATAGGGGGACCCCTCCCCCTAATGTGTTAATAAAATATGAGCCTTACCTCTTTGGATCATATTTCCCTTATATTTATGGTGGGTATTGCAGTTCTTCCCTAGTTATCTAAGGCTTGTCTCCAACTCAGTTTTCCATCACATTCATTCTCCTCCATTAGATACTAGTTTTAGTTTCCTTGTTTAGGGATTCCATGCTGATTAAATTAATGAATGGTGGAATCATTTTATATTCAAAGGTATATAATTCTATTGATGTAGAGTGTATTCTATGATTAAATCTACACATTTCCACGTGTTGTTTCATTTAAGAATGTCACATCATCGATTTTTCAAATCATCATAGGTTAAATTAAATTAATGTAATGGTTTGTTCAACTGAGTGGTATGATTTTTTCCTGATATAAGGATGGAAGTCTATCACATGTTATTAATGATCACTTAGTTCTGTTTTCAGTGTGATGAGGTTGACAACAATGTATATTATAATTTAGTGTTTATAATTAAAATCATAGGTTGTTTAAAAGATTAATCCTGATAAATTAATTATTTATAATTTTATTATTGTGAATTAATTTTGTTTCTCATTTTCGAAAGCGGGTCATGGTGTTTTGGATAGTATTAAAATAGGTTGGGTGAGCCTCAGTTGGAGTTGTCGATCTACATTTTAAATGGATTCAATTTAGTTTATGGTATGTTATTGTTATACCTTATCCCTTTAAAAATTTTAAATTATGTTTTTTAAATATGGTATGTGTGGCCCCACAACATTTGGTTGGGGATCCCCTTAAAAAAAATAAAGACATTAAAATAAAAAAAGAATCATATACATCAGTTACAAAAGGATATGAGGGCAACGATGCACCCTTGATTATTGGTTTTACATCTTTTCTATCAATGGTTGAGGATAATAATGTGACCATATTACATGGAAACCTGGACAATATTGATGTTAATGGGTTAATAAAATTAAAATGGGTACGGTGTACTGGACCTAATGATGAATGATGTAGTGAGCCCTAAGTAGAGATGAGTTCTAACTTGGGATGCATGTATAATAAATTTTAAATGAGGGGGAACATTGAGCCATCAAGATATTTATGAGACTAGGGGGTGAGTGTTCCTCCCATAATGGGATTTCATTACATGGTAAGTTGGGACTCCATGTGGAATGGATGATGTTTTAGGTGTCCTAATAACCCATGACACCCAGGGAAGGGGGTCATCTTCAGGCCATCAATCAAGAATGAATTTACACGTTGGAATCAATGTGACCAAAAAATCATAGTGGATTTCCTAATGATATTTATATCGGAATTGATGGATACTTATACTTTAGATGATCAAATGGGGGAATTAACCTAAAAAATTTTTAAGATAATTACATATGATTATTTACTATATATATTCTTAGGATACTAGGTCTATGAAATGATTCATAATTATCAACATGACATTCATAGGGAAAACCAAAATTAGCCATATTAGGTATATTGGATTGGGGACACAAAAATAATTATTGAAAAAAAGTATGGTGCATGGTATATGGGTTGAAAGAGTGTAGATGATGTGTTCACATATTTTAAAGAACTAGATGAAGATTTTATTATAGATGATGTTTCTATTTATTATTGTATAGTTATTGGTTTTTTTTTAGTGTGGAACAGACACACACACTCCATATAATATTTCTATATGGGACAATGTTAGTGGTGACCTGGTGAGTTTTTTACACAAACCCTAACAAGAAAACTATTTCACTTGGTCACCCAATATAATTTCACTTTTCATTTAGAGAAATAGGAAGGGATATGTGATAGGATAAATTTTTCAAGATCTAGAAATATAGCTCATATTGTACTAGATGAATGGGTGATGAATTGATTAGATATATAGTGAACATTTTTTGTTTATTTCTATTATTTCAATTTTTGTGTATAGTAATCATAGTGGGTGATCATTTTTCTATGGCGATATGTCTTACACATTTATAAATATTAGGTGAGATGTAAATATATTTCCTCAATAAATTGATTTTAATTATTTATATACAATAATTATTTATTTTATTCATTAATGTAAATTATGATAAGGGGTTATAGCCTCCACAGGAAACCTCTTTAGAACTATGTTACAAGTCAACTACATTTAGAATATGGGGAGGCTTTGCAATGTTCTTGTGGTGAACTACTCTAGTTAATATTTATAAATTTATTTGGTTTAGGGTGTCACATTTCAATCCTAATCATTAATTATAATATTAAAAATAACATTTTTATATAAATGAGTTTTTATATGTTACAAGGTCATCCGATAAAATTAATTCTTCTTACACATAGAAGTATTATATGATAAATTATATTATGTATGATAAATCATTATGGATAAAAAATATAATAAGATAGATTTTATTTTTAGACATTAAAACTAAATTACATTAGTAAAACATTGTTATAGTGGTAAAACAAAAATGGTAATGTAATTATTTTGAGAGTAAAGGTCCCAAAAACAATATTAAAATATATGTTAGAGTGAATGGTTGAGTTATTATAAACATTTATCATACAAAACTCTATTATATTATATTTTGGAGTATTTATGACTTGTGAAACATGTTTTATCTTTATATAATGTTGAAATATTTGTAGAAAATGTCATTCTCCACACATATAGAAGGGGCCTCTCACAACCCCTTCAAGACCACTCACAGAATTCTTGTTTTTCTAGAAAATATTACTTTTAATTAAATATTATAAAATGATATTCCATTTATTTGGGCCTGCATTAATAATATATTACCTTATTTCATACAATTCAACAGATTCCTTAAAAGAAAACACCAATATATCAATTTTTGTACTCATTTTTGTATTATTATATTTATTTCCATCTATATATTTCATGTCTATTTTTTTAATTAATATATAATTAAATAATTATATTTTAGGATAAATTTATTTATTCTATGTTAACAAATATCAACACCATTTCTACTTTTTTGTTAATAAAAATAAAACCATCATTATTATGTTGTGCAGACTACCACCTACTTGATGTAATGACATTTGTTTTTTCACAACATCCACTATTCAATGATTATATAAATGAAATTTAGGAATAAATTTATTTATTATAATATAATCAATATTATGATTATAAAAAATATAATACAACTTAAATATTTCAATTTCATCAAGAAATTAGAATGTTAAAACTATTTTTTGTGGACTACCACCTACATGAAGTAATGTATCTAATTATTTATATTGTTTCTTTTATTGCTAAAATATATTAAAATATGATTCACAAACATATGATTATCTAAATAATATAACAATTATTTTGTAATATTTATATTATAATAAAATATTACCCATTCATGATCACAAAATTCATTAATTATGGAAAGATCAATTTTCTTTTATCTAACAACCTAATTGAACAATTCCATATAATAATATCATGGATGATTTTGAGAAAATAATTAATCAATATATATTATATATTAAGTAAATATTGATTTTATATTGTTTAATTAATGGTATCATTAATATTCAACTCGTTAATTATGATATAATATTTTTTTGGTTAAATATCTCAAATAAATGCTTGTATCCAATTTTTCCATCAAGAATGATGATTATACCATCAAATGAATAAAATTATAACATTTTAAACTATCATGATACATAAAAAACAATACATTTAATTATATTTTAGTTATTAATTTTTGGATAAGAATGATGGACAACACAACTATTATAAAACAAGTTAAATCTACTAAATATTAGTCAAATCTAGTATTGAAAATAGATAATAATTAACTCATATACATGCTAGTGAGAATTATATATATATTTTAGAAAAGATTAATGATATCAATAAATTTTTTAAGAATATTATTTATATTTATATATATGTTTTTTTATATATGAGGATATATCATATTTTTCTTCGCAAGGAAAAAAGGTAAAGGTTTTTGATAACTCAGTTTTTCTCCGTTGATTTATAAACACTGTTATTTAACTCTATTGTTAAATGTTTGATTTATATTACCAAATTAATAATTTTTTTAATATATTTCATATTTGATGGGTTCTGAAATTATTACTTATATCATCATTATAAAATAATTTTTAATTGATCGATTATGTTACTGGAACGGGGATTATTTTTCTCAATTTCCATTTCTAGAAATAATGATTCTTTTAGTGAAAAATAATACTTTTATAAAGTTTATATAATGAATTTTTGTTATTTTATATCATGAATAATATTTCATGATATTTTAGGTTATTTATCGTCATCCTTATCCTCCATGGATTTTTCAGATGAAGCTCAATGTGAATGAGTTTTGATGGACTCAATTCTGATTTATGTAGACATGTAACATCTTAGGCACAATGATTCATTTTTATTGTATTCTATTTATTTATTATCCCATGAATTTTTTATACATTATTTTTGTTAATATATGGGATACAATAGTAAAAATAACATTCTATTCATTAAAATAATTTTTAATCAAGTGTATCCCATTTCATAAGAGTTCTTGGGAACACAATTTTTGTTCATATTATTATGATTATTCTCTTAAACTAATTCCCTATAATATTTCATTATTATAGCTTTTCTATTTTATACTATAGTATTCTCTCATTCATTCATTTGTTACTACATAAACCATTTTCATATATTTCATCATTCTTGGAGTATGTTTGATGTTAGTGATATTGATAACACTGATCTCATATCTTGGAGTTATAATGTTTAATCATGAACATTTATTTTACAAAATAATGTTTTCACACCCTATGATTTTATCATAAGATAAATTTTGGTCATATCCAGTAAAATTATAGTTTAATACCAAAGGGAGTTTAATTTTTCTTTTATTTATGATTGTTTTCAGCAAATATACATTAATAAAAATTAAAATGTTTTTCTTTTTAAGATAAAATTTTTTATATTTCGAAACACATATCCTAGGATATCATTATGAATTTTTCGAGGTTAAATTATTAGAGATTATTTTGGAACATAATTTATTTTTAAATGTTTTAATTCATCTTTTTGAAAATAAATCTTGAAACTAAATAATATTTTCATCTTCACAATAATATGCAAATATTTCTTAAAAATTTTATTTCATTTTATCTTATATTTTAAATTTATTTTTAAAGAATATACATCATAATGTGTATTATAGTTTAAATTATACCATTTATTTTATGATTTTCTATTTATATTTTTTAGATGGGAACTCATGGTATCAAATAAACTAATTAGTTATTATTTCATGTGTTGAACTATTTTAAGTGCTCTTATTTCAATGGTGTTTTCTATATATATAAATATCACGTTATGATTGTTTTATTACATAAGGGATATTCACTTTTAAATCCTAACCCTTCTCTTCATGTATGTATTGTTATCATTTGTTTCCATTTCCTATTGGAAGATGGTTTGACACTCCGTGTATTTGTTAGCTCTATATAGATGAAAATTTACTATGAACGAAGGTGGATTATTTTATGAAATGCAAAAAAATTTTAATTCAATATAGATTGTTTTAGAGAAAATTATTACATATTTTTTTCATTTTATTACATGATTATTTCATTAGACATAATTAATAATGGCTATTTCATGGTTATAGATAGCCTTTAAATGAATTGGTAGGTATTATATTCCCAACTTGGTAAGGTATTTTAGTTTATTCCTTCATAAATAAATATTTCATAGACACATAGCATTGACTGTTAGATCAAGAATTATCCTCTTAGGGTGTGGATCTGTCACTACGAAATTAATTATTTCATTACTAATACACAACAATTTTTTATCCATGTGATCCATCCATATAAAATGTAATCCTTGGTTATATTATGATAAAATTTTAATTATATTTTAGAACTATACTTAGTAATATATTATTACTATATTATGTATTCTTATCCTATGGTCACTTATGATATTTGATTATTATATCTTTTTTTACCCTTAATTAGTGTCTCAGATAATCCCTTCATATATTTTAATTTCCCTAAGCAATGATGAAATTTATTACCCATGATATATCTTGAAGAGTAGCATGTGTCGAAATTTTGTTATTGATCTTGAAGTCTAATTATTGTTTTTTACAGAGTGGAAAATTTACCATTTGATGTGAAAGACTTGGGATTTATCAGTTGATTTTTTATTAACATTATACAACAGTAAACAAAAATGTTCATTCAAATGTGTGAAACTCAATATTTAATTATGATATTCTAAAACATTATGGTTAGAATATGGCCAATTAAGTTAATTTCAATTTTGATATGCATGGAAAATATTTTTGAGCACTGGATCTGAGAATGAGTATTCTAGGATTAGTATCTATACTTATTGATAATCTGATAATTATCCTCTCATCATTTTCGGGCTTAATGGGTTTTCATAGATGAGCATTTAAAACTAAGAAAAGACCTCACTATATGATAGATGATCCTTTTATAGAGTAATTCCATGTCTCTATATCTCAAGTATAAATCATGACCAATAGAAGATACTACATATCCTAATATTTAAAAATTTGATATCCTCATTATATCTATAAAAATTCATCTTGTTGATTTCTAATATTTAATTATTTAATCCATGTTTCATATATAAGTACATTAGATTAAATTTTTGGTTATTTTGGTTTGATCAAGTATTTTTGGAATAAAAATATCAATATTAGCTCAAATAATATTTTAATATTATGATATATTTTATCACATAGTAGAATTTGGTAAAACATTTGGTTAAAAAATTATTTTTGAAATATAAATTGAAGAACACAATGATTTCCACCACCATTGCAGCATGGATAAAGATGTGTCATCATGGTCATTTATTTAGGAACCACAACCTTAGTAAAATAGTTTTAATTTTTGTTTTATAAGATTTGAATATGTTATATAAAATTACATCTCAATGCATTGAATAGTTTAGTAGCCTTGGTAAACTGGATACAAAAAAGATTTTCTATATTACATTAGAAAACCCATATTACAACATAATTATTTTTTGAGACAAAAATTATTCTATCTATAATGACCTTTTATATCAAATATTAAACATCGTGGATTCCTGAGAATGGAAAAAATAATGGTGATGAAAAATTCATAGTATGGTTTATATACATTGGATGATATTATGAGAAAATTAGCATACTCAACCTAGAGTGGTAAAAAAAATAACCCCATATAAAATTTAATAAATAAAATTTCTATCCTAATTAGATATGGAATAATCACTATGGATAATTAAATAACTAAATTCATTCCATTTCATTATTAAATTTAGAATTAAATTCATACTGGGATATTATTATTGTCAAAATATCCTGGATAATAAGAAAATTTGTAATCAATATGGAATGTTAGTTAACTGAAAACACATTCCATTTTAAGTGCCCAGAACAGTGTGAATCACTGAGAGGGGGAGGGGGTGAATCAGTGATCCTTTAAAACTTTTTACTAGTTGATTCCTTATCAATTAAACCTCTATGGCTGGTTAAAGCCTCGATCCACTCTTCTTGTATCTCTCAACCTTTCTCGGATAATGCAGTAATGAAAAGGCACAGGACACAAGGATTTACAAGGTTCGGCACCAAAGGCCTACATCCTTGCCATGCTCTCCAAGCATGGATTCTCCCATTATAATCTGTTAGTATTACAATGGTTGATACAGAGTCCCACTGTATCTCTCCTAAGTCCCACAGGAGGGTCTTTATACTGCGTCCCACAGTGTTACCAGAGTCCCACTGGCCTGCTCCAGAATCCCACTGAAGACTTCTTCTCCCTGAGTCCCACAGGGTCTTCTCCTGGCTCCTCGAGTCACACGAGTAGCTCTTCTTCACTTTAAGTTCTTCAAGTAACTTCAGCAGCCTGGGATAAAGGCTGCTGGCCTTGCTCTTCTCTTCTGATCACTTGTGGTTGATCAGGGCTTCTCGTCTAGCTCAGGCTTTATCTCCTTCTTCTGGATGACCTGGCTTCTCTCTTCAACTACTGAATGCTCAGACAACTGATATCTCTAACTTTAGTCTGGTCCAGTCTCACATCAACTTCACTTCATGCACTGAGCGCATGGCCTTCTCAAATTCTTCAAGATCCTCTGGTCTTGGTCAACTCAAATGCACACAACCAGATTTGGCTTTGTTCACGTGTGCATGTGCATGCATGCATGCATGCACTCCTCCCTTCCTCTTCTTGGTGCAGTAGACCCACAAAGGGTGTAATCAATTATAGCACACACCTTCTCCACAATCTTCACACACTATATTCAAATTGTTCACACACTAAAAGTGTGTTATACTTTAGTGTGGGTCAACTCCTTCTTCTTCTTCTAATGTGTATACACTTTTAGTGCACACACTAGGTTCGGCCACTTCTTTAATTTTCACACACAAATTCTTCACTTAGCATACACTTGTAGTGACCTTCCTCTTCTTGCACACAATAAATGCCCGTAGGGTGTTCCTCTTCAATTTGCACACACACACACACTCAAATGAGGTGTGATCTTCACTTCACCCACACAAGGCTACAGCCTTTCACTTCCTTTGCACACACAATTTGTTCTTTCTCTTTTAATCTTCAAGTGTGCACACCCAACAAGGGTTACGGCCTCCTTCTTCAAATTGCACACAAAGTGCCTCGGGTACTTCTTCTCCACTTAGCACACACACTTGGCCCGTAGGTATTCTTGTCCACTTTGCACACACACAAATAGTGTGGTCTTCACTTGTTGCACACACATGAGGGATGTGGTAGCCTTCCTTCTTTACTATACACACACAAGAGGCAAGGCCTCGGCCTTCTTTGGCACACACACAAAGTGTGGTCTTCCACTTCACTTGGCACACAAGGCACTAAGGCTCGGCCTTCTCTTCCCTTCTTGCACACACACCCGAACACCTACTGCCCTTCTTTGCACTTAGCACACACACGATGTGTTCTTCAATATGGGCACACACACAAGGGCTACGGCCACTTGTTTTTCTTTTTGCACACACCAATGTTTAGGGCCTCCTTCTCCTTTTGCACACCCCAAAGGCTACGGCCTCTTCTTCAAATGCACACACACGAGGTGGCCTTCTTAGCACATAGCACACACACAAGGCAAGGCCTCAGCCTTCTGCCATGACAAGCACCCACAACCAAGGGTGTGGTATACTGCCTCGGGTCTTCTTCTCCAACACTGCCAAGTAGGTGCACTTGGTGAAACCAGGCGCGCAAGGTGCAAGGCACAGGGGCGCGCAAGACCCTCCTGTCGCGGGGCGCGCAAGTGCTGCACCCGCGGGGCTTCAACCGTGGGCGCGCAAGATGTTGCGGCCACGGGTTCTTCCTGCCGCGCAAAGGGAAGGCGCGCAGGGATCTCTCCCTTTCTTCTTTTGTGAAAGTATGCACAAAAGGAACACTACGGAGCTAATGGGAGCTCCGGGCTTCTGCCGCGCAAGTGATGCGCGCAGTAATTCTTCGCGAGGCACAGGGTGCTTCTCACGAGACTCCTCAAATATTCAGAATATCAGCAAGCAATCAGAGAGCCTCGGGTGCTCCTTTTATAGGCGAGGAGAGCCTCGGTTCATCCGCGTGAGAAAAACTTCAAACACCCGAGATCTTCGGATCTTCAAGATTTTTCCAAATCTTGATATTTATTCTCGGTTTGACGCGGGCTCATTTATTATTTTCTTCCTCCTCGTGCATGCGATTTATAACGCATGCACGGCCTCTGTATCTTCTATCCCATGCAAGACACGAACCACGTGGCCTCGGCAGCTTTGCTTGCCTCGGCCGAACTCGAAATCCTCCATACATTGCATGCACTCCCATTTTTACGCATGGTTGTGTTCAGTACATCCAGACGAACTCAATGGAGCCTTCGGTGTTGGAAATGGTGGCCCGGAGCTCGAAATCGGTGCTCGGGTGGCCTCTGGTTCGACGGCGGCTGCGGGTGGCTTCGGGGTGTCCTCGGCGAAGGAGATGAGCCGGGAGCCGTCGGATCAGGCGTTTGAAATACAACGGACGGCCGCGATCTGAAGATCTCGCGCGGGATGCGTTGAGCGGCTGTGATCAGCCGCGCGATTGGATGAGCGGCTAGGATCTCTTCCGCGGGAAAATCCCGCGTCCCACATCGAAACGAAGCCCGGTTTATCCGCGGCTTATTACCCTGGCGCTGCCTCAACCCGCCAGTTGAATCTTCTCCCTCCACGGTGCCGCCCCGCACCGTGTTCTCCCTGCGGGCGCGCTCTGCGCCCATTCTCTGCTCCTGCGGGCGCGCTCCTAGCGCCCACTATGCATCCTGGGTGCGCGGGCTTCACCACCGCGTGCCCTCGGGGGCTTACACACGGCCCCCTGCGCTCCTCCGGGCGTGCCCCAGGCGCCCATGCGGTGTCCTTGGGGTGCGCCCCTGCCTCAAGGATGCTGCCCTGGCCTTGAGGGTTCCCCATGGGCGTGGTGACCTTGAGTCCCACATGTGCCTTGGGTGATGACCCTCGGCTGGCCTCCTTGGTGGCCCAATTTTTTGGCAAAGTAAATATAGGGTACTTTGTATAAAAACAAAGTAACCACATACATAATGTGAAATGCAAAGAGCCACTCCAAGCCTTCTCCTCTAAGCCATGTCTTCTCTCTTCTTCTTAGGAATTCATCAATCCTCCTCTCATATGATCTTCACTTAGGATATAGAATTCACGAAGGTTCTTCATCAACCGAGCTCTTGCATCAACATGAATTCTCCAATGTGCTTCATTGATCTAATCAGAGACCAAGTTGGATCACTTCCAATTCACATGCACTAGGAGTTAGTACATGGACTTCTTTAATCCACTTCATCCACTTAGTACTTGTGGATGGATCTTCTTCCATCTCCTCATGCATTGTCACTACAATGCATGGTCTTCTAATCATGTTGTGACTTTGTATCCAGTTGATACAAGTTCTATGAACTTAAAGATCAGCTCAACAATCATCAGATTTAACTAGAGAATGTTTCAACCACATCTCCTATGCCACTTAGTGAATCTCCCAAGTGACATGCATCTTGGTACCATGGCCATTCTCCTTCATCACCATCACCATCACATCCTTTGACATTCACATCTTGACTCCTTGACATCCATTCATTTCAAGACAACTTCATGCCTCATTGACAACAAATGCAACACAATGCACTTCACCATTTAATCATAAATCTTGAATGAAATGCATACATAAATAGTATAATTGTAGAAATATCACATATAATTCTAAAGGAATTTTTGATTAATTAAATGATTAATTATTGGATTTTATGATTTCATGCATAATGAAAACCTCTACTATCATGATAATTTCCCAATATTGTTTAAAATTGATACGTTGAATCCAATTAACATAGGTTATCCAAGCATCAATGGTTTATCTATAACCTAGTCCCTTCTATTCCAACAAGACTAAATCATCCTTTATATATCTTATAATCTATTTAATTCATTAAAAATTTCATTATCAATATATATATATATATATGGAACAAATTATACATATGATAAATACTTCCCCAGTCATTAAAAAATAATCAAACTAAAACAACATTTGTATAAATGATATATATTTTAAGAAATATGAATATAAAGGATAAATAATATGGATTAGTAGTATAAAATAATTTCCAATGTTAAAAAAATTGAATATTTCAAGTGAAAGATAATTACTACCAAAATGTATCAAGAAAGTCAATGTCAGTAATTTCTATTGTAAATGTAATCACACACCATCCAAGGAAAAAATAATTATTATATTAATAAAATATAAACCCAGTATAGTGTGAATTATGGGTTTTTAAATTGATTAATATAGATACTGTGAAAGTATATTTATAAACATTCTTAATGAAAATATCATTTTCAATATAAAAATAACAGTTTAAATCAAAAACATTAAAAAATGATTTTAAAATAATTTTATTTGAAATTAATATTTGAAACATATAAAGTTAATTTTTTATTTCACATGATGATGGAAATTCCATTCATACTGTGCACGTTAATATAATGATACATTTCAATGTGTTTTTAAAAGACAGAAAATAATTTTTTCACATTTTCTTTAATATTCCATTCAAAATATTTTATAAAAAGTAAAAAATTTTAAACAATTATTTAATGAATATTTTTTAAAAGTATCAAAACATTTTTGAATTTTTATTATTCATAAAACCTTATTTTTTATGAAAATTAATTTACCATCGATATGATAAATAATGTTTTATTTTGTTGAATGCATTTACTCAGTTAATTTAAATTCCAAATAGTAAGAAACATAGTATTATTACTTGAAAATATCATGAATAATGATAAGGAAAATAAATTAAATGTTTTTTTAAAAAAAATTCAAATATTTTCCTTCAACTAAAATTCAAATATAAATTTTCATGATTAGAATAATATTGTGACACAACCCATTACAATGATCATTACATTCATGTGAGAATTAACTAATTACTTGATTAATTGTATAAAATTTAAATCCAAAACAAATTGTCAAAATAAAAATATAAATAGTCAAAATTCATTTCCCACATAATCTTATATTATCAAAGCCAATTAAGGAGTAATATAACCTAATGAATTGAAAAGGAGTTATATATTTCATGGCCAATTGGTAAGCATTATGTGAAAACCCCCAAAATATGATAATTTTGTAATTGAAACATAAAATACCATGAAATACTGATGAATCATTATAATACTTGTAAAAGGGTTTGTATATACACTGTATAAAGGAAATTATATGCATAACAGTACAAGATGACTCAAGGAAATTGAAATTGAGAAAAAAGTCCCTTACATCATTCTTTATTTTGGTTGATTGTGATTTAACCTCATGTATAGTGGATTTAAACATTTTAATAGATTATTAGGTAACCATATAAATAGTTAATGTATCATATATGATTATTTTTTGAAATATTATCGTCTGTTTCTTAATAATATTTTATTATTCTCATTGTTTCTGGTGACAATTTCCTTATGTTCTCATTCATGATTTGTTTTTAATGATTTGGTTAATTGGAATATTATATTGTAAAATCATATATAAAATAATAATAATGGGATAAAAATAGTATTTATACGTAAATTATATTTTTAATACATATCATGAATATTTTTTTTTGATACATGAATTATGTTACGATCCAAGGGATGGTAGGTCGTACAAATGCATGTGAAACATTTTTTTTAACTAATTATTATGTATAGGAGGTAAGTAATATGTTATATTTATAGAATGATATTAAAATAAAATATAACATATTATTTCATTATATATTATTATATATATCATCCATGTAGTGTATGGATGAAAAGAGAGTCACATCGCTTTGGGACATCGGTAGTCCACACATACAGGAATGATGTTATGATTTTTCAATGTAAAAATGAAAATGAAATATTATCTTTTGATATTAAAAATTATTTAATTAATATAATAGTTATTTAATTTATATCAAATATATTATTTAAAATTACCCTCAATTCCTTCTATTTACTACATAAGTGAAAATAGTATCACATCGCTTCATGAGGTGGTAGTCTGTTGTACACATTAGCGATATAATAGTATCCCCTGAAAAATAAAGAATAATAAGTAATATATATTAAAATGAATCCAAAGTTATAATAATGTTATAATTATCATATATATATACATCCTATGAATTTTCATATGAATCCATGGGAGGTGACAGTGGAAAAAATTATGACATTGGTTCGCGATGTGGTCATCCTATATACCCATGAATAATGATTTTTTAACCCCTATGGTGGAAGTGGAGATGGTTGTAGGAAAATAAATTAACATAAAAATATAATTATATTTTATATAAATATTATATATTATCATCTTTTTTTAAGAAATTTATGAGGTGATGGAAGGAATAAAATAAAAACAATCATTGTAAAACATTACACCTTCTTTGGAATCCAGAATAGGTTTTCCAAAAATCACTTCATAGGTCATATTTATGAAAATAATATGATTATAGTATGATATGAAGAAATTTTTAATGTTATTTGGATATTTATTTTATGAAAAGTTTTTTTGAATGAGTAAATAAGAGTGGAGTGGTGGCAGCATTGTTTAGGTGAGGTGAGTGGAACACATTTAACTTTTTTAATGATAAATGTGTAGTCATATTCTCCAAGTCAATAAAGTTCTAAAATAAATTAATTTAGATATTTAGATATTATAATGTCGTAATTTTATCTTAAGAAATTATTTTTGAAATGTTTTCAGTTCAAATTTAATCCATATCATTTTAGTTTACACCCTTAGTAAACAACATTTACATTAACCATGATAAATAATATTTATTGTTTTCAATATTAATTTTGGTGAAAGGTTATATTGAAAATAATATATAATATGAACTATTATTTTACTAAATAATTATATTTATTCCAAAATAAAATTCCTAGAATTTGATAACATTAATTTAAAATTAATTTGACGAACGTGATGAGAAAGTTTGTTTTGAAATAGAAAATGTTCATAAGGATAATATATTATGATATAAATATTTAATATTAAAATGATTATAAATACCTAAATTATATAATCATATATATTATATAACTAAATATACTTTAATCCCAATTCAAAATATAATTTAACATTATAAATACTCAAGACAACAAGATTCTTTTCAGATAAAATTCAGTATTTTTCATTATTAATAAAAATAGAAGAAATTCACTAAAATAAATATACCGACCATAATATAATTTTGATATTTTTATTAAATTTTAATTTTAATTTTATCAAATAATATTTTTAAATGTTTTAAAAATTAATTTAAAATAATGTGCATGGAGCATGAATAAACCATCATATAGATAAAATAAAGCGTTCAGAAAGCATTTATTTTTCTTTTTATATAATTCTTATTATACAAATAATAAATATATAACAATAATTTTAGTATTTTAATTAGTATTATTCATACCTTCAAATATATTTTATATGTTATAAAAATAATATATATTTCATTTTATTTGAACAAGGGGTTTTGTGTTCCACAACCTATCGAAATTATTAAATGTAAAGAGATGAATTTCATTTGTTATTTAAGATTGGTTTTTCATGTATCATAAACTATTAGAATCATTTTTATTATTTTAAAATAATAGTATGTAACATTTACATTTTCAAAATTATTTTTCAATCATACAACAACATGGACATGAAACAATAACTACGATTTGATCCTCACACGTAGTTTAGAACCTGGCATTGTGGTACATTCTCCTGTGACATAAGTTGATACATCAACCAAATATCCATCCATTATTTCTACGTATGAACTCATTATAGAATGAAATAATAACTTCCATTTTATCTTCAGCCATTAATTAAGTTATGTTTTTATACACTTACACAATAATGATTATATGTGGAATTTATCTGTACTGGTTATTTTTAAAGATTTAAGCACTATAAAACCACATTATCCCACATATAGGGTTTTCCATGACCATTATTTATCAATATAAATATTATAACCCTATACAAGACCATTAAAATACATTAAAATTCCATTGTTGCTTGATAAAAATTTCGCATACTAGAATCTCTCTCAAATACCTAATAACCAAACCAAACATCATGAAACCAATTATAGATGACATATTCTACCTTGTAATAATATTATTAAAATAAAATTTTTGAGAACCAAATTAAAAATTATATAAAATATTTTTTATTGTGAACAATCATCCCCTTTGTGTTTGTTGACAACCCTTCATCACACATTTAACCAAATTTTGGTTAAATTCTATAATACTATTAAACATTGAAACATTAATCCTTAGATAGTGTAACCATTTTATCATTAAAAAGTTGATATAATCCCTCATAACTGATTCATATTGTTTGAAACAATTTTAGTATTCAATATCTATTATGAATCACTCCTCCGACCCAAATGAATAGATCTTGTTATCATTAAGAAAAAATTTCATCATCCCTATTAATTTTCACTGAACTCCTCTCCCTGAATAAATAGTAACACGTTATCCCAAAATAATGTCTCAGATAAAATATTTCCCCCTTTTATAACATTATATATTGCGACATTGTATATAATAAATGATTATTCTATAGAAATAATTTAATGTGAATTATACCCATAAAACAAAGCAACATATCAATTTTTTTAATGAATAAATTGCATAATTATCTACAATTTAATAGTAGTGGATTAAAATATCTATAAAAATATCATGAAGGACATAAAACCATCCCATAGAAATGTTTATTAATATAACTCTTATGGAGTAGAAAAATGAAACACTACCCATGGAATAGAAAACATCTTGCAGGTGTAGGAAAAATTGCCATATTTATTTTAGGTGGATGGAGACAATTACACACTATGTGGGGATAAATTCTTTTCCAATATGTATTTGGGTAGTGAACATATTATTTAATCAATAATATTAAATTTTTTAGGCACATAAATTAACATTAATAGAAATTTCTCAGTCATATCCTTAATAATGTAATATTTCATCTCAATACTTTTCATCCTTGAGTGTTGGATATGATTTTTCAAATATTTATAACACAAAAGTTATCTCAATTGATTGGAAATTAATTTTCTAACTCAACTTAATCATAATTAGTTTTTTTCAATATAAATTAAATATATTATTTAGTATATGTGCTTTATTCAAATTATATTGCGCTTATCCTCATATCATTTTGATTAATTTGTAAGAATATATAATGTATTATAACACTCAAAGGCTTGTGATATACATAATTCTCCCAGATAAATTTAATAACAACACCTATTACTAATATTATTTTCACCCTAGATATTGAATAAAATATGTCTTTTATATCTATTCATTATATTTGGGAATATCCTATAAATGAAATTTATTTCTTTTTTAATGAAACCATTTCTTCTTCATTAGGTTTTCTTGGGAAAACTCATTTGGTACTAATATCATTCACAAATTCTAGTGAAGAAATAATGTTCTAATGTTCCTTTTTCTCATATTTTTGAAGCTATTAATAGATATCATTGATCTAATTCTTATTTTTAGGGGCCTTATAAAGAAATTCTTTCTCTGTATAAGATATGGTTAATTTTTTATAAGGACATCATGAATCATGATTCCGCTATGACTGTCTTATAACCCATGATTTCTTCTTTATTTATTTGATTCATTCATCATGAATTCCTTGAATTTTATACACCTAATGAATCCGATTTATCATCAGTGAATTTTTTAGAATCAGAATACACCATTCCCCCCCTGAGTTTCTCAATTTCTAAACACATTCTTTTATAACATTCCCACTAATTAAATAATAGTTCTTATAACATTATTAAATTATTATATATCATTTGTTGTTAATACTTAAATTATTCCTCTAAAGATATTCACATTCCATGAGATTTGATAAGTATCCAAGAAATATACTTTCTTCTATATTATAATCAAGATTCATCTTAGGTTTTTCATTATTAATCTCACAAACCATCCCCTGGGGACTATGTCGTGACTACCCCAATCCGGGATTTCATATGCCAGGGTTTGGCGACTAGCACTGGAAAGGTATATCCATAAAACTGGGAAGGCATCACCACTAAAAAATTAAAATCACACAAACCAATCACACAGCATGATACAGGAAGAAGGTAAACTATAATGTAAACAGGTTGTGTACAAGAAGTAAAGGGGCCCGAATACAATCCCAACTGGAAAGTACAACTAAAACTGAAAAAGAATAGTTCCTGTGAACACCCGCTGAGGACCCTACCAGAAGGGTAGGTACAACTCTCTAAGGGTCGTCCCTGTAGATTATCTGGTCTAATGTCAACCTCCAATCAGCCTCTATTCTGGTAACCTCAACCTCCATCAATGTTGTCTGTTTTCTACACAAGAAATAGCGAGGTGCGGGTGTGGCCCATGCAAGGGTGAGTATAATGATACTTGGTAGGACCCCGAGACACTCGTAGGTCACCTAGAGTTCCACAAAGTATAAAACACAAAATCATGAAGCAATAATCATCAATACATCATAGGTATATGACCATATATATTCCTATGTTATCATGATATACAAAGGTAAATCCATGAAAGAAGCCATACCACACCGATAACACCACGAAGGTAGAAGTACCACATAGGTACACCACGATGTTAGAAGTACCACATAGGTACACCACAACGATATTTGTACAACACATGGACACCACACTTATGCTTACCATGAAGGTAAGAAATCTGATCACACCAGGTATAAGTGGTGTATAAAAGCACAGTTGATTCGTCTCAATACTAGATCATCTTATTCTGTCAGGAGGCACTACTGCTGACCATATGGAGTCTGACCCACCGATGATCGATAGGTTCAAACCCCTAAAATGACCCACATAGAATCTGACGCACACAGGATCGGTATGCCCTGACCCACACAAGATCGCTGAGTGATGAATGACATAGGATCTGACTCACACAAGATCGATATGAACTGATCCACATAGAATCACTGAGCACTGAACCACACAGGATTGGACCCACACTAGATTTCTCAGTACTGACATGCATATGATCTATTTCAAACCTCTACATCACTACCAACCACTGGACTCCTCTCTAGTAGCATGTATAAGAGAACTTCTCTCCAATCCATCATTCATACCTCAACCACCACAATGATCTAGTATGAATTATTCCAAAAATCTATCACTTCATAAGGGACCCAACGCAATTGACGGTGCGTCAATAGGACACCTGGTCTATAAGATATTAGAGTTTCCACTCCAAGGGCCCAGTCGGATTCAAGGTTCGATCCTACCAGTCCTTAAACCAAATTTATCCAAAACTCATATAGATTATACAAAAAGTACCGTCTAGATCCTAGGATCCCAACGCTGAAGACAGTTCCTGAAACGGACTACCGGTTCTCAAATGTTACAGCCAGAAAGGCGTGTCTCGGTCTGGATGGGCCCAGTTCAGATCCGACCGAGGCCGACCCAGCCTGTGCTGAGCTGTGGTCCGACCCAATACGTGATGGCGAAAGCCCGTCCTGGCCCTATGGATGGCTCAATGTGTAGGTTTAGATCATGTGGCCCATCGTGGTGGGGTTTTCCCTTGCCGTATCCCGAGGGAAGAGAACCCCCCCCCCCCCCCCCCCCCGATATTCTGAACAGCTCGATGGTTGTTTGTTCAACATGCACGCATGTGGGACTGATCGGCTGTCTTGCTCTGCAAGACGCGGATAGCCGGTTTTTCGGTTGGATCTCCACCGAATGGCGCGATTGTGTGCTGCTGCTCCACTAGTGGCTAACCGAGTGTCGGCCACTATCCGGCCTCCGATGTAGCCAAGCGGTCATCACCTCCAACTCTAGAGGCATGGACATGCTCCACCACTCCGCCATGCGGCCGACCGGATGTCAGCCTCCACCCTTCTTCACCATGGCTGATGGGTCATGACCTCCTTATCAACTCGCGGTGTGAAATTTCACCACCCTACCTCTAATACTGCCTAAATGAACCACGACCGGTCGGTTACCGGCCTCCTTCCTCTTCCACGAGTTTCCAAAACAACGTTATAATCCAAAAAAACACAACGATCACATATTCCAATCCTCAGGCCGAGGGATCCGCATCAATATTTCGTGCTCAATGAAACATTGAGTTTCCATCAGGCCTAATTATTTGGTATCGGGGAATGTACGAAGAACACGCGAAGAACGAAAGAAAAAGTTGAAAAGTATATGTGTAGAATGATGGCCATGTTTTGTTGTCCATCGTCCATTATGAATCCAGAAAATTAAGAACTAACAAAATGATTTAATCAATACATAAAATTAAAACAAATGCCTTAACATTTGTTGATGATGTCACGAAGAAGGAGATGATGTTGGAGACGTCAGGGTTTATTACTCCCACACTACACTCACAATCCGAGCTCGTGCATCGTCCTCGTGATTGATCCGAGGTTGTTCTACATTTGAAGATGTTCCTCTTAATGCACTCTCCAAGGCTCTCCTCTTTTGCCAATGAGTTTTCCAACCTCAATCAATGTGAGATGAAATCTTCATAAATTATGTTTTCTAATTAATCAATGATGGAACATTAATTAAGATATATTTTTAACATTATCTAGGTGGAATAAACCAAGAGTCACCTCCCATTAATGAAGAGAGTCTGGGTGGTCCCCACCACAAATTCAAAATGGGGGGGGGATTAATTTTAAATATAAAATAACGCTTCTTTATTTTAGTTTCTTCCACAAAAGTCTAAAAAATAATTTCCAACCTCGACCTACTGTGGTCGTGGTGAAGGTCTCATTATTTGATTATCAGCGCTGTGAGTTCAATGGTGTCCTTGTATTTCAATTCCAATCACCTGTTCAAAGGCTAAAAAATGACTCTTGCGCGTTTACTGAACATACCTGAAAAAAATTGTTCATAAATTGATTATGGGAACCACGGGCCTTAGAATCATGTTCTGTCATTTTTCCTGGACTCATAATATACCCATATAATTAAAAAAATAACAGGGAAAATCTAGGTCTTCATATTCTCCCAACCTTAGTTATTTGCGTCCCAGAAATGTACAATGTAAACTAGGGAAACATGTGAGTGTACTGATCATGAATCTGAGCCTCCCACTCCCATGTTCTCTCTTGGAGGTTCATGTGCTTCCTACATACATGCACTAGAGGTATCGACCACCCATAAAGGACCCGATAATTTTGATACTCAATCTCCACAAGAACCTCCGAAAAATTCTCCCAATTATCGATGTTCTGCTCGCCTTAGTAAATGATTTGTGAAAGATCATGCACATATATCCTCAACTGGGATACGTGGAAAATGTCTTGCACCCAGTGAAACAAAGGGGGAAGAGCTAAGCAGTAACCCACCTTTCCAACTCAACATAGGACCTGAAAGGATCTGATTTACCTCGTAGATATCATTTCGCCAAGGCCAAATCTCTACAATCCTTATTGAGGTGATACCCATATAAAGACATTGTCACCACCCTCGAACTCAATAGGTCTCCATCTATTATCAGAATAATACTTCTGCCTACTCTGTGTTTTTTCATCATCTCCTGGAATATCTGCACCTTCTCTGTGGTAGCTCGTACCATCTTTATTCCCACGAGTGCTAACTCCCCTGGGGCAGTCCATCACGGTGGGGATCTACACGGTCGACTGTACAATGCCTTGAATGGTTCAATTTAGATTGTGGAATGATAGATGTTGTTGTATGAGAGCCCCACCAAAGTAAAGTGATCCTCCCAACTGCGGGCTAAATCGTGGACGCAAGCACACAGCTTTTCTTCAATGGTATAAATGGTCCTCTCTGTCTGACCATCCATTAGAGGACGGAAGGCAGTGCTCAACTAAATTTGGGTCCCAAACACCTCATGAAACCCATTCCATAACTAGGAAGTGAAACA
This sequence comes from Viscum album, assembly GCA_963277665.1. Classification (NCBI taxonomy): domain Eukaryota; kingdom Viridiplantae; phylum Streptophyta; class Magnoliopsida; order Santalales; family Viscaceae; genus Viscum; species Viscum album. Next base: position 1,249,346,116 of record OY728157.1, on the reverse strand, counting down.
TAAATCACGATCAAAGGAATTCATATATGGAACTCCATGAAGCCGTACAATCCATTGTACGTAGAGGCCTCACAAACCCTCTATTAGTCCCTTCTCCCTGGTACATAAGAAATGGGATGACTTGGTGAGTCGATCAATGACCACCCATATGGAATCATTCCCCTTGGGCATGTGTGGATTTCCTGTCACAAAGCCCATAGAGATTCCATCCCACATCAACTCTTTCCCCTCTAGTGGATGAACTAATCCTACTAGAACCTTGATGATATGCCTTCACTTTATGACAAGTGAGGCTCCGTGAGACAAACTCTGCCACTGTTTCATCATTCCAAGACGCATATGTAGATGTCGAAGGTCCTATTACATCTTCCCCACTATTTGGTGTACCGCTAGAGGGGATGTATGGAAATACCTCAACACTTCCTCCCTAAGTGTTGTTGGTGCAATAGTACACCCTCTAAAAAGGATGACCTGCTTCCCACCTTCATAAAATCCATGAAGGGGTTTTCCTAGGGATATCTGAGTATGACAAGACTTGCAGTTAGTGTCTTGAAGCTGTGACTCCCTGACTCGCTAATGTACTAGGGGGTGACTGTCAGAGACTGAAGATATGTTTCTCCATATCAATCTACAATAGATATCTGCAATGCGGCTAGCTGGTATGTTTCGTCACTTAGAAACTATATACATGATCTCCTGCTATGTGGATCTGCCAATACATTCCCCCTTTAAGAGTATAGAGTATCTTGAATTCATAGTCCTGGATGAACTCAAGAGAATGTTGATGTCTTAGGTTTAGGTCATTCTGAGAGAATATATACCTCATACTCTTGTGATCAGAGTAGACTATAAAATGTTTGTCTATCAAGTAATTTCGCCACATCTCTAAGGTGAAGACCTCTTGTTCTAAATCCTAGTCATGGGTATCATAGTTTTTCTCATGCTACCTTAGCTGTAGAGAACCTTACTTGATAAGTTCTTGATCCTTCATCAAGTCACATCCATGTCTAGTCCCTGATGCGTTGCAGTTAACGACTTACCCAACTCCCTCAATCGGTAGGCTCATGATGGGGGCACTCGTCAGTCTCTGCCTCAGCTCATGGAAACTCTGTTGGACTCTCTCCCATTTCACGAAGGGTTTTCCATTTTCTTCAAAGCTTATAAGGGTTCTACTACTCTGGAAATGTCTGGAAAAAACCTCCTCTATTAACCGGCCACACCCAGGAATCTCGTCACTTCCGTCACATTCTTTGGTGGCTCCCAAGCATGAATAGCCTCAATAATAATTGGTTCCACCACAACTCTAGAATCTTAGATAATGCGTCCTGGGATTTGAACATCTCTGATACAAAATTGGCACTTTGAGAGCTTACCATAAATCTGGTGCTCTCGGATTGTGTCCAAAACTATCTGTAGATGATAGGTATGCTACTCCTCCGTCGCTGAGTATATCACGATGTCATCAATGAAGACTACCACAAAGAGATCGAGGTATGTCTATAAGATTCTGTTCATTAGTCTCATGAACACTATTGGGGCATTGGTCATGCTGAATGCATAACCAAAAACTCATAATGGCCATACCAAAATTTGAAGGTCGTCTTCTGCAAATTATTCTCTTGTACCCTGCTCTAGTGATATCATGATCTACGGTCTATCTTCCAAAAACACTATTCTCCCTTCAGATGATCAAAGAGTTCGTCAATCCTCGAGAGTGGGTACCTGTTATTCACTATCTCCTAGTTCAACTGCCGATAGTATACACAAAATCTGAAACTCCCATCCACCTTCTTGGAGAACAAAACCGGGGCTGCCCAAGGAGAAACACTATTCCTAATGAATCCCTTTCCCTACAAGTCCTCCATCTGTACCAACAGCTCTTGAATCCTTGCAGAAGCCATCTAATATTATGCAGTTGATATCAATGTTGTCTTAGGGAAAAATTAGATGTAAAAGTCCACCTCTCTTTGAGGAGGTAGACTCGGAACATCATTGAAGACATCAGTGTACTAGTCCACCACTACAGGATAGCTCAGACTCTCAACATCAACCGCTCTGAGGGTAAGGCAACCCAACTGATGTGTGATCGGCTGCACCCTCCTCTGGGTAAGTACATCCTATGTTGTAAAGGATTTCTTCTTGATAGTGAATGAAAAAATGGCCCCATCCATGCAGACACACCGCACATTGTGCCTAATATAATCAATCAGAGCGTGAACTATATATAACCATTCCATATCCATGATGAGGTCTTATGGGCTTATCGAATCTACTAGAATATATCAGTAGAAGCTCTCACCTCATAGAGTAAGAACACACTACCAACACCAATGCGTAAATATCAAATCTATTCCTGTATGAATCTATATCCATACATATTGAGCCAACGACTCCACCATCATCTTTGAGATCTGAATGGGCGTTGGGGAAAAAAATAATGACTAGAACCTTTGTCTATAAGTACCTCAGCTAAGGTGGAGTAGACATAGATCATACCTCTTTCCATCTATGGAACATCGTGGTCTTAAGCGTCAGCTTCTTGGAGCTGAGCTCGCTCTTTTCCACCTTCTCCCTATGGTCTGGGTCGACCACCTAGAGGTGGTGGTTGTAGATCCTTGGATAGCCGCCCACTGCCTACTGCACAACTTTATTCTATGTCGTGTCCGCCTCCTTCTTGCGGACCTCTATGGTCGAATACTCGCCTCGTCCCAGGCAGTCCTTCAACTAACTACTGGTCGTCCGTATGATGGGTTGGGAATTTTCAATCCATGTGACCCTACCTACCGCACATGTAACACTACATGTCACTCACCTATCATACTCTGTATCGAGAGACCTGCACCACCAACCGTGTATCCTGTGGTCGTCTACCAGTAGGTCTGGTCTTCTTAGACCTCTGCATCATCTGTCTGCAGCCATCTGCTGATGACTCTGCTATGTTTCGTCATGTGGTGGTTATCGTTGTGGGTGACATCTCAAAAAGGAATCTCTCCACTAAGAGTTCTCTCTCTAACACCCCAGCATGTCTCGGGTTTCTGAGAGAAACCATTGAATCTATAATCTCTCTTTTTAGACCCTTATCGAATGTCCAGACCCTGAATAAAGGGTCACACACCAAGTCAGTGGAGTAGTACGAGAGGTCCAAGAACCTTGCTGAATACTGATCCACGGTCATGTTACCCAGCTGTATGTGGAGAATCTCCTATATATACACTGAATTTATGGTTTTTGGGATGAAATCTTCCCAAAAAAGGATCTCAAAGTCCCCCCAGATGAGAGTCACATCTTCGTGAACCTAGAGAATCAAGCACCACCATCTTGCCACTATGATCTGAATATAAATAGAAGGAAGGATCACCATGAGATCAGTTTGTGTCCCTACTAGTTGAAAAACTCTATCCACGACCTCCAGCTTATCCTCAGCCGCCTGTGGATCTATCTCGCCCTGAAACCTAAGTGGACTCTAGAGCTAGAAAACATGAAACACACTAAAGCGGCATGTACCCTCTTCTACTGGAGAAAGTGGTCTCAACATCCCAACGAGTAGTGCTGCTGCTAGTACACCACCCGATGGTAAAACTTCCGAAAGGGGGCTCTGCAACGAAGCCTCATCATTTAGTGGTCTATCATCACGTACTCTACCTGTAACCCAAGATGGATGTCTGCGTGGAGAAATATTGAAAAGAAACAGTTGTTCCATGTTCATTATGTTTATACCTAGTGAGCTCACTCAAATAGGTAACAATGAAAACTCTTCCAAAATACATACACAATCCATGGTTTCATGCACCGAGTTGAAAATCTGACTTCAGCATCCGGGTTTATGGATACGTCGGCCGTCGTTCCAATACTAGATTCCCAAAACTGATAACCACACTCATCAAAGATAACACTATTGCCACACCGAATAGATTAGAGTCATATTTCTTCAGTAGAACAAAACTCTTCTAGTACAAATTTTTCATGACCTCTCCCATGAGGCATGTACTGTGACTAACCCAAGCCCGACTTCAATTGTCTAGGGGCTAGAGACTAGCACCAGAAAAGAATATCCCAAAAAATGGGAAGGCATTGCCTCCAAATCTGTAAAATCACCCAGACCATGCACAAAACATGATACAAGAAAAACATAAAGTATAATGTAAATAGGGTATGTACAAAAAATAAAGTGCCTAGAATTTAATCCCAACTGGAAAGTACAAGTAAAACTAAAAACCAATAGCTCATGTGAACACCTACCAAGGACCCTACCTGAAGGGTTGGTACAACTCTCGAATGGTCATCCCTGGAGAACTTCTCATCAAATGTCCACCTCCAATCAACCTTTAGTCTGGCACCCCCAACCTCAATTAGCGATGTTTGTCGTCTTCAGATGACACAATATGGTGTGGGCATAGTCTGTGCATGGGTGAGTGTAATGAAACTCAGTAAGAACCCTGATAACCTCGTAGGTCTCATTAACTTCAACAAAGGAAAATCCACAATGAACGATGAAATACTCATCAACACTTCATATGTATATGCCCATTTATATACCTATGTTATCAAGATATAAAAATGTAACACCATGAATGTTGTGGTACCACACAAGTAACACCACGAAGGTAGAAGTACCACACAGGTACCCCACGAAGATAAAAGTACCACACAGGAACACCATGATGATATAAGTACAACACAAGAACAAAACAAAGATCAATACCATGAAGGTAAGGACTAAACTCACAAGAAGTATAAGTGAAGTATAAAAGTACAAATGATTAGTTGCGAAGCTAGATCATATTATTGTTTCAAGAGGCGTTACTGCTGACTATAAAGAGTCTGAGAAACAGAATATCGATTGGTTCTAACCCCCACATGGACCCACACAGGATTCGACCCACATGTAGTCGATAGGTACTAACCCTCGTAGAGGCCCACATAGTATCTTACCCACACAAGATCAGTATATGCTGACCCACACATGATCACTGAGAACTAACCCACACACGATCTGACCCACATAGGATTGGTATATGTTGGCCCACATATGATCACTTAGAACAGATCCACACAAGATCTGACCAACATAGGATCTTGTGATGACCCACATAGGATAGCTCAATAGTAACCTCCGTATGATTTGTCTCCAACCTCCGCCTCACTACCAGTCACTGGATTCCTGCTAATTGCTTGTTTGGGAGAATAGCTCCAAAATCAATTGTTCATAAGTCAACATCTAAGAAGTTCCCTGAATAAGGATCCTAAAGATATATCACATTATAAGGGACCCAACGCAATTGACAGCTAGTCAATCAGATGCCCGGTCTATAAGTTATTAGTGTTTCTACTCCAAGGGCCCGGTTGGATTCAAAGTTCGATCCACCCCAGATGTACTCCAACATTATTCAAAACTCATGTAGAGTATACCAAAAGGACCTTCTCATTCTAAGGATTCGAACTTCGTAGACAGTTGATCAAATGGATGCCTAGTTCTCAAGTTACATCCATAATGGTGTATCTGGGTCCTATTGGGCCCGGGTCCAGTTCGTCCCGGCCCGACCCATCCTGGCCCGACCCAACTCGGTTTGGGTTGACCCGACTAGTCATGTTCCAGCCCTGAATGGGCAGGGCCACAGTCCGGCCTAGCCTGTGAAGGGGGCGGCCCAGCCGGCACGCTAGGTGCGGCTTGCAAAGCAGCCCGCAGTCGATTGGCCTGATCTGGCGTGGTCCGCCCTATCCACAACCTAGGAGGTATCCCCCCCCTCATTTTTCTAAACTACCCAATGGTCGTTTGATTGCCCTGCTAGAAAGTGGGACCACTCAACGGTCCCTCTCAACGTGAAGATACCAATCATTTCTATGTCTGCTTTTCCACCCAGTGGTGCGGGTGGGCAACGCTGCACCACCCGCGGTCGGCCTAGCGTCGGCCGCCCTCCGGCCTCCGCTACCGTCTCATGCTCTGTAGGCACAGACGCACGCCGCCGCTCATCCATAGATGATGATTCATGGCCTCATGCTCAACCGGAAATGTTGTTGCATGCAATCCTACCTCTACCACCGCCTACTGGAACCGCGACTGGTCGATTACCGGCCGCCTTCCTCTTCTTCGTGTCTCCGCAACTTCGTTCGAAGCCCGAAAAAATTAACGACTGCATATTCACAATCCTTAGGTCGAGGGATTCACATACATATTTCATACTTAAATAACATGGAGTTTCCAGTGTGCTGTATTATTTGGTGTCAAAGAACGTACGAAAAACACGTGAAGAACTAAAGAAAAATGGGCAAGGTATATGTGCGGAACGATGGCCATGTTTGATTGGCCATCAACATTTTTTAAATGAGAATATGAAGATTCAACAAAAATATTTAATCAATACTTAAAATTAAAACTCATACCATGACATTTGTTGAAGATTTCATGAGGAAGAAGATGTTGTTGGTGACGTTGTCAATCATTCGCCCCACACCTTGCTCCCTATTCGAGATTGTGTGTCATCCTCGTTCATGATTCTGGGACGTTATTCATTCAAATATGATCCTCCAAAATCAATCTCCAAGGCACTCTTCTTTTGATAATGATATTTCCAACCTCATGAAATGTGAGTAGCCAACATAATAAATTAATTTTATTAATTAATCAATGTTGGAAATGTATTTAAATTAAGGTGGGAAAATTAACTAGGGGTAATAAACCAAGTGTTGCCTCCCCATAATGTAGAGAGTTTGGTTGGTCCCCAAAAATAAATTAAAAATAGGAGGTTTTAATTTACAAAATAAAATTAATCATGTTTATATTATTTTCTCCCACAAAATCCCGAAAACTAATTTACAACCTCGATCTATTGTGGTCGAGGTGAATGTCTCTTTAAGAGAATATCTATGCTATGAGTTCAACGGTTTCATTAGATTTTATTTTCGAACGCCGGTTCAAAAGTTAAAAAATTCCACTGATTCGTTTACTGAACATTCCCAACAAAAAGTTCAAAAATTCATTTCATGCACAGTTGGCCTTAGAATCACTCACTTTCGATGTTCGCAGACTCGTATTATTTCTATATAATTAAACAAATTACATGGAAAAATATGGGACTTTAAAATTGAGAATAAATAAATTATATTTGAATATTTGGAAGTTTTTCACGGTTTTAATATTCCCATACAATATCTTCTATGGATTAGTTAGTTCTACATGACAAAATATTTATCTATTTTTCATATAAAAAATTCATAGTACCATTTACTCCAAAATATTCTAAGGTATAATTTATTAATTTAATTAAAATGGATAATTTGTTTAAAATATGATCCCTATGTTCAATTAAACTATATTATTGACGACACATACCCTTGAAACATGGTGTCTAATTTCATATTGTAAATGATAATAATCTACTGGGATATTGCTTAAGTTGATGCCATTTTCAATCAAGAATATATGACTTTCATTCAACCATATTTTATACAAAACTTTAATAATTATTGATGTAATTAAACAACCTATTCTTGTGAAATATCTCCATAAATCATTCCATCTTTCTTAAATCGTCAACTAAGAGTAAATAATAAAATTTTCACTAAATATAGTTTAGTGATATCATTCAAAAAACAAAATAATGTAGAAATTAGGGTCAATATATATAAAAATTTTTCTTGGGTTATTAACTCTAATAAATGATATTTACCTTTATTTATTGTATCACAAATATGGGTGTGATCTAATGAGAGTTTTGGGATATCATAGTCTACATAATTTATCACCAAATCATCCATGGATTTTTCCTCATATCACCAATAAATTTATCCCAAAATATATTTTAATCATTCTTGGATAAAGGGAATGAAAACTACTTCCTAATAATGTAGTTTAGATTCCATGTAATGAACCTTCCTTATATAAATAAAACACATCACCTATTCCATTAAAGATTTAAGTCATATTATAGAAATTAATTTCACGAACCGAGTCACAGAATTAATTTCCATATTGTGAATTGTGTCCAAGGGATTCAACTTCATTGAAATATATTCACCTCTAGTAATTACTTCAAATTTTTTATTTATTTGAACCAATGATCTTCAAAAAATTATCATTTAAAAATCATACGATACCTTTGTTATCATATTGTATGACTATGAAAATATCATTGATTACTTTCATATTGTATGTTATTATAATATTAAAAATATAAATATTATCATAATTAATAAATTTCAATGAAATATATTCTATAAAAACCTTCTCATCCATTTTCCTTTGAAACCATGTTCACTACATTACCTTTATTTTGGGTTTTAATGTGATTGTTAATCAAATAAATATGATTGATGATACTCATCATGAAAGGATACAAAATAATTTTCTATTTTTAACCATCCTGAGGATACATCCATATATTGTACTCTTACATTTGGACTTTGTTGGTACATCCCTTCATATTCTTTTTGAGATTACCGAAAAAAATTATATATTCATCACTCTAAATATATATGGTTTAAAACATATATAGATTACATTAATTTATATTCATAAGTTTTTATTTCTTTTGAGAATTTAAGTACCACTCTTCTATGGAACATATATTTTATGGGTGGCCTAACCTTTTATAATATAATAATTGATTTATGGTGTATTTTATTTTTTTCATTAATATTTTGTTGAAACCCATTCGATACCTTTGAGATAATCCAAAAACAATCTTTATCTATAGAGTAGGTGACTATGGATTTTCTTCCACCATACTATCTCTTTTCTTATGTCATGACCCAGAACATTGTTTCCTTTGATTTTAAATAATTCCTTTTTAGGATATCTTCAATATTAACCATTATATCTCAATTATTTTCCTTCACCTTCTCAATATCCCAGGTAATCCAATTTATCAATGTAACACTTCAATTAAAAATTTTCTCAAAAGCTTCCAATAATAATCATATTTAAAATATATGTGCTTAAAAACTTATTTCTTTGACCTCGTTATTAATTTAATAAGTTAAACCCTTCATACTCCATCCCTTCTCTTTAATATTTATATTTTACTCATCAACAATTTCTATTATTTTAACTTCATCAAATTATTCATTTCAATCTCCAAATTCAGGTTATATTTATCCTCTTATTTCATGTTTATAGGTTTTGGAATTGTAAACCCCACCAATGGTCATATATTTTTCTGTCCAATCTCTTACATATTCTAGTTTACAATTGAAATCAAAATTTAGGAATAATCGTCAAAAAACCATAGTTTTTAACTATTATTATTATTCCCTATTTTTTTATTATGTAATTTATAATAAATTAATCATTGAGGTATTCATCATCCTCATGTTCTTATACATCATTTGTATCCAATCTATAATCGTGTTGTGAAATAAAATACATCTTTTTAATAAATTTAGTCTCAGTTTTCATCCCACAAATCTAATTATTAGAAAATTTATCATTTTAAAAGTCATATTCATAATGGAGCTTGATGGGACACCATTAGTGAGTTGAAAAATCATACCTTACTGAAAAAATAAAAGTGGAATATTCCCATTTAAAAATAAGTTTTCCTATTTTATGATTTGAGTAAAGGAATTCCATGAATACATCAAAATAATTATTGTTACAATTATCCTCTATTAATATATTTTTCATTTCCTTCAATACAAATTCATGATATGTTTATATTTCTATAGAATATTCAACATCATTTCTATTTTATTGTAAAATTAAGGTGATATGAATATCATTTTATGTTACTTCATCTAGATATTTCTTATATATACTTAGACCCATTATTTTGAATCAAAATAAGAATATGCAAAAAATTCTCATAATGATGATCATATCATCTGAGAATTATTGAAATTTTTATTTATCCTTAAAAATTAATTTCTCTAGATTTAATAATGAGTAAATATATTTATTCATGTTTAACTTCGTGTACTCTTATATATTCTAATTAATATTCAATTTATATTTATTTACCTTTACGATTCATTCATACATGATAAGAAGATTTTCCCAAATGACATGTAATGGTTCTGATGAAATCATCATCTCACTGATTATATTTGTAAAATATACCCATAAAGAAATTATTCCTTGAGAATCAATAATCATATCCTAATAACTTTTTCTGCATAATTTTTTACTTTAAAAATTTATTGAATTCTATGTGTGGTAGCATTATCAAAATCTAGGCCGAATGATCAGATGAAATATTTCATGATATTATTTTATAACTGGAACTTATTTCCATATAATATCAAAATTAAATTTTTATAAATAAATATTTCCATATTTTATAAATTATAACACTCCATTAATATTTAGCCTCCCGCTATAATAAAACATATTGGTCCCATTGAAGACATATAAAATGGGAGTTAGTTTTAATAAGGATGTACAAATTTATAAATAAACCATCCAATTATATCGATATATTAAAAAAAACAATACATTATCCCACATAGTGGAAAATGTTAGTGATAAATAAAAAAAAATCAAAATTAATTTTTACACAGTCAAGCCACACTGGGAATCTTCTAGTAGTCATAAAATAGACATATTCTTTTCTATTATATTCACAATGTAATCTTCAATTTTTAATAAATTTTGAGTAGCCACACTATCCACATTGGTTTACCACCCTCAGAATAATATATTAATCACTTGTCACCCTAAATAATAAGGATCACCGATCCTTCAATTGATTTAACAATCTCTCAAAAAAGAAAAATTTGAAATAAACTCATAATAGTGGAGAAACATTCTCCTCCATCAATAATTAGATAAATTGGCACGATCAATGAGCTAGATTCATTCTATGATCTCTTTTTTTCATTTATCTAATGAATAATAGTTGTCAACCTTTTTTAAACAAATAAAAAATGATATTATTCATACATTATAGAGAATAATATATCTAACTATGTAATAGAATCATCATGTAATCCCTATTTAATATAGTATTGTCCCCTTGATCATTTTGGTAAACTCTTTCAATTAGCTCCCATTAAATATAAAATCACACTCCATTAATTATAAACACATAAAAATCCTTAAAATAAAGGAACACTGAAATGTAGTTAGACTATCTGACTCGACACCACCATATCATTAAAAAAATGTCCCTATATAATTCCCCCATTATATAATAATCATGACATGGACTCAAAATTGTTCCAACATACTGAATACGGCTTTCATAAATTTCTATGTAATCAATTCTATATAATGGAATATATAAATTTTCAAAAAACTCTAAAATTCTCTATTTTTAAAAATTATAGTGGAGAACATCTATACATGGAATATCTATTATTGATTTTGTGTTCTATCAATACATTTTGCATCCTCTAATGGTAAAATTCTCAACCATTTATTCTTTCATGGATTTTTTTACTATTATATAATAAACCTAAATTTTCCCATTCATCCTTTGGGTCATAAGAATTAATTATATATGAATAGAGGATCATTGAAAATCCAATATATCTATCCTAAAACTTGGTCCAATACCATTTCTTTTAATGAATCATGATTCTATTTATACGCAAGACCATTACAGTGTTACTGAAACCATTTTCTTGTATAATAACTATATTCCAATCAAAACAACATCTAAAAAATTCCAAAGAACACCATACATTATGAAAGAAATTATCAATTGTTCTATAATTCATCTTGTAATATTATTTACAATAACTATTTAAAAATTAGAAAAAATTTATAGAATTATATTCTCAAAAAATACTCATTGAATGACTAATTAATTATTAAAATTGTTGGTAAATCAAAAAATATTTTTCTATTTTGGCCATAATCTCACTAATTTGGGAGTAAAATATTACCTAATTATTCTTATATATATTAATTTACAGTGTTAAGAATAATATTTTGACATATTGGAAGAATTTATTTTGATAGATAAACAATGTTGTAATTTATTTAATAAATATATGGTTGTGCTAAGAAATATTTGAAAATAATGATAACGTCAATATATAGGGTGAAAATCGATTCTATAAAAGTATATTATTACATTGTAAAAAAATATTACATAATGAATGCATGATTTCATTAAGATTTTGAATGCAATGTTACAAAACCCATGCATATGTGTTTGTGGGAAAAGATGATGGATTATTGCACTATGATATTTCTCCGTACAACATAAACATGAGAATATGAGTTAACTTGAGTGATGTTAAAATTTTCTATGAAAGTTAAATACTGATTCAGGATTTAAAAAAGACATGGAAATATAAAACCATATATATAAATAATAGAATGGAATTATAATCATAAAATGTTCTTATTTAAAAGAATATGATATTATCCTACCATACCTCCACACTCACATTTATATTCTGGTGAATTTAACCATAGGATAAAGAAGAGTTTATAAATTTCTACTATAAAGATCCATTATGAAATATTTTTTGAAGGACCCATAATGCATGTTTCCCAGATTTTGTACTAAAATATATTAGGTAAAAAAATTTATAAAAAGAAATGAATAATCACACAACATACTATATAAAATAGGATTTTTACCGATATACGTTTCATAGTATTATATACAAACATCTTACATTTATCAGAGTTGTATTGAAAAATAAAACAATATGTCATTTACACATTCACGCATACTAACTCCTTAATTGAAGCAGACGTCACTAGAAACTATAACTGTATAAAATATTTTAACAAAAGGGGTGTGTATTTAATTTTCCCAGTAAGGGGTTTTCTAAAATATATTTATCAAGAAATAATTTTCTTCTAAATAATTTCATTAAAATTAATGCTTTAAATAAGGAAATTAATATTTCCCCCAACCTGTCATAGTCTTTTTCTTGTGAGATTCTGAAATATATTTTACGAAAAACTTATGCTCAAAACTGCTACACAAGTTTAAATGATAAAAATAAATTTAATTATAAAATATGCGTACACATAATACAAATTAATTTAATTCCACCTATAAGATAGAAAATGACCATGCTTGATTATGTATGACATGCTGGTGGTGCAGATAATATTTTTCACTTGAAATAATATTTGTTCATAAAATGCACAGACATGATGTCCTTTATCATTCCACATAAATTAAAACCATGATATGATAGATAAGTTTAAATCATATTATAAATCCTTTCAAATATTTTATTTTCTATGTAATTAAATACTTAAATATAAATCATTTTATCATGTTCGTTTGAAAATGTGAAACTGATTAATACAGTTTCAAAATAGAATGATCATTAACCATGGTTATACCTCTGGTCGAATAATGACATAGAATTTTACAGTCTAGATTCATAATGATGGAATTCATAATATGAGACATCATAACCATACCGTCAAGGGATCATTCCAGAAAAATATATAATAATTTTTCAAGGACTCTATCCCTGACCTAGTATGTCTCATGAGACTTACCAAATAATCGGGAGTCTATAGCAGGCCTCACCCATCAAATTATAAGTCTAATGTATGTGTTAATACATAATGTATGATAACATAAACATTCTATAAAGGACTCATGCTGAGATTATAGTAAGGCTCATAAGAAATACTGATGCATAGAGAGGCTATATTGGGCCTCTCCCACCACATAATATATCCAGTGCATTCCTCAAATGTATAATAAATATATTCTATTAAATCAACATGTCACATAACAGTTTGATTTATTTGAATGTTAATAATAGATGAAAATATGATCATTGGTAAATTCATGGGGTACAAGATATTTGAAAAATGTATTGTGTCCCATACCACCATAAAAAGCTTAATTCTTAATTCATATCGTATCCTAAAATGATTAATCCCGTGATTGGAATTATTGTATTTATATGTAAGACATCAATAAAATGAGTAATGAAATAAATACACATTTAATAAAAAATAAATATATGTAGTTTTTTCTTCTCAAAATAATCTTTTACAATAAATAAATATGTTTTGCACATAAAATGATGAATAAAAATATTAAATTATTGATGAAATCCATGTGAATGATAATATCAGATGTAATCCATTAAATTAATTTGAATATATAGTAATATTATGAATAAAAGGTGTGTCAATGCTATGCTTAATGCATGGCCAAGATTCTATACAAATGTAAAATTCTAAATTTTAGCTTAGCATAACAACATGTTATGTGATTTTTTTTTAAAACATGATGACAAGAAATATAACATGTTAATAAAAATTTTAACATTTGTAAATATATATACATACATATATATATATATATCATGAATTGAAATTATAAATAATAGAACTTAATGATTACCATATATATAAAAACATTTATATAAAAAATTACTTATAATACTCAATTTTGTGGGATATATTTTTATTTAACTAAAACAATGATAAAAATATCCATATTTAACAAGAGTTAGAACATAGCTCGATAAACATTAAAATGAATGTTTTTATAAGAATATAAATGAATTTATAAATATCACATTCAATTATATTTATTTTTTAATGTGTTACCATTGACCATTATCAAAATTCATGTATTCACAATTATATTACATGATACATACTCCTACATTAAGTATGTATAAATACTATATATCATCCCTGTATTTAAAAATTTCATTCATAACCCATTGATATCCATTTGAATGAATATTTAATTTCTGTAAATTTTATTCGATACACATGATATTATATATTATGATTGTAATGTCATGATTGGTATTGGTTATGGCCATATTTGGACAAACATAATTTGCATGCAAATGACATGGTTTTTATTTCATAATAATTGAAATTACCAACTCTTAATTTTTATATGTATACATTTCTTAAATATGACACATCCATTATTTCTTGAAATAAATGATGATTCTTAAATACAAAACAATCATCAACATAAAATTAATTATTAACAGAATCATGAATTAATATTTATAATAAGATCTTGAAATACAATAATATTAATATATTTATTTATATATATGTATATGGATTTGAAAAGTATTTTATCCCGAAATAATTTTATCTCATATTAATACATGTTTCACTTTGCGCATTCAAAACATATAACAATTGATTAACATGTCACTATATATTATATATGTAATTGACATAGAACATCCACCATATTAGAATAAATACATCTTTGATCCAAGTGTCGATAAATGAGGAAAATCATTGGAAAACATGTTAGATATCAATTTATGAACTTGATATTAACATCTATTGTGATATATTTATTAGAAAATAATTTTTATATATATTTATTTCATGAAAATTATGAAATCTTATAAAATAATTAGGTACACAAAAAATTAAAACAAGACATAATAATTTAATTGATTTTATTACAATTGAAATATGAATTCATTAAATATATTATCCCTCTTTCATTTTATGTTCTGACAAATAAATATACAATTATAAATAAATATTCATATTCAGTATATATATTTATCAAATTTCAAAAACACCAAAACATTTTGATTTTTCTAAAGAATTAGATAAATAAACATGGAAGATGAAAATTTATATGACACGATTATAATTTGTGAAGAAAAAAATTTATAAAATAAATGAATATAAATCCAATACACAAACATTACTATGACTTGAATATAATTATTTTAAATTGAAATATGATCACTAAAAAATAGTTTTACATACATCCAAATAAATCATTTTGAAAAAAAACAAATATATATAAATCCACCATGATAAATGATGAATGTAAAAAAGAATCCAAATGATCTATTTTCAAATAAAAAACAAGTAGATGTTTGAATTGTAAATTTATATTACTTTAAAATATATTGATAAAAAATACAGATAGGAAAACATATTATAATATAATTTAGACAATATAATTAAAACCCATAAAAATGAATTTTTATGTCAAATAAAAAATAAAATACTAATAAAACACAATTATAATAAATATTTATGAATTATCCAAAAATTAAATGGTAATTTTAATAAATTAAATATTATACCTGAATTAATATAGAAGAAGTGTAGAAGAATACATTGGATTTGGACACGCACATAAGCGCCCTCTAGAGAGAAAACTGAAAATTAATTTGTACCAAGGTTTGAGGGTAAAATTCTTCAGACACATTAAAAACGTTTGTATTCCACTTTCATTCATACACAAATGCTTGTCTTTTATAACCAAAAATTCTAATTTTTGTACAGTGACACAGAAAATCAACATGAAGAGGAAGCTAAATCAGTTCTATGAAGACCATAAGTGAGAAATAAAGAAGCATATTATGTTGACAGAACCAACGCATAATCAAAGACAGAATAAAATATGAAAATTATATATTGAAACACTAATTCATTTCATCAATAAAACATAAATGAATTCACAATAATAAATATGTCCAATTTAATAAATTTGTACAGAAAAAAACCACCACTGAATGTAGACATGAATGATTAAAAAATAGAGAACGAGTCATATCAAGTTGATAAAATTGATCTTTAGATTCAACAAAAATTATATAAATCAAAAAAATCCAACAAATAAAAAATAATTATATTTTTAATATTAAAATAAATTCAAAGTATGTTGAAACCTAAGAAGAATAAATATCATATTCCAGATATAAATACTTTGACCAGAGGACATACTTCAGATCATGAAATTTTTTTTTCCTATCCTCAATAGAGAGTCATTGACACCATTCAGACAGCACAAAACATTAATCTGACATCCCCTGCTAGCACTAACCTTCATCGGGTTCGATTGAACCCTTGCAACCTACTTATCCCTCCAATCGCATTCAGACGACTACTTCAAAGCCATCGTCTCCCTATCACGATCTACCTGGTTCAAAATGAAGACCTTTCTTGGCCCCTCCATGGATTCAGCATCTTTGAAGCTGCTGAGACCCTCTATTTCTCTGCTCTTATAGTTGGAGACCTAACACTAAAATGGAATCCCCAAATAAAGACTTCCTGACAAAACACCCCCAACAATATCTCCTCATGTACTATGTTTCATTATTTTTAAACATGTAATATTTATTTATTAAATAATATAAAATTTTTATCTTTACATGTTTAATGTTTACATTAAAAAGTTATAACATGATATTATAACATAATGATAAATTATAAAAATATAATATTCATTTCATTAAAAAAATTCTTAAAAACAATATATGGGTATAATAAATCATTTTTTATGAATAGATAAGATTCATTTACTAAATTATAATATTTTAAAATTGTAATAGATTTAAAATATTAAGAATACATCTTTTGACATACATTATATTAAAATAACACTGCTCAAAATATTTGACATTTGTAATATTATAATATATAATAATTTAAAATAATTATATTAAATTCCATGTTTAATATCAATATATAAATAATTTAAAATAATTATTTTATAATAGTATTGGTTTAATATTATATTCATAATTTTATGTAATTAAATACTAATATATATATATATATATGTATCATATTTTAAAAATCCAAAATAAATTAACTATATTCATATAAATTTTATTATTTAAAATATTTTATGAAATATATTTTTTTTATAAAAGTAAACTCTATTTAATAAAATTAGTTATTTTAAAATATTCTTTAAATAAATAAAAAAAATATTTACTTTTAGATTAGATTTGAAAACAATATTTATAATAAAAATATTGGTTTCAATTATTATTTTAACGAAAATTCTCTTAAAATGTATAAATTATAAAAAAATATTTAATTAATTTTTTTATAATAAAATATGGTCTTATTTTCTGTGTTGCTGCATTATTTCTTCCTCAAATGATTTTTATCCTCACAATTCATTTCTTGGGGAAAACGTAATTCTGAAATATTGTTCTTCTGAATTAAGAAAACTTGGACTGGTAGACTTCAAAACTCAACTACTTAGATAAAAATATATAATATCTAATGTTTTTTAGACCATTCCTCTGATACCAACTATAAGGACCCATACTCCATTTTCTCAGAGTTTATGCCAAAAAGTTACAGTGTGAATGTTTTATAAAAATACAGAATAATTACCCAACATACACTCAAAATGAGAATCTTTACTAGCCTAGGATATGTAGGATTAGATAATAAATTTTTATATTTATTAGAGTTTCATTAAAAAAACAAAATAACAAGTTAGCTACGCTTCCTCGCCTGCTAACTATTTAATCGAACCAGATGTCACCAGAAACTCTACCTATATAAATGATTTCAAAACAAGGGGTGATCATTTATAGTTCCCATTAGAGGTTTTTATAAAACATAAATATAATGAAATTATATAATTTATAAAAATTTCATTAAAATTAATTCTTTAAATAAATTAATTAAGATTTCTATTTACATTTCATAATAATTTCATGGGTTTTTCTGAAACATTTTAAGGATAGTGTTATGCTCAAGAATACTAAACTTGTGTTAAAATTACATGTTAAATTCGTAATAAAATATGCATGCACATAATAAAAATGCATATAATTCCATATATATGTTATATAATGACCATGCCTGATTATGTATGACATGTCATGGATGGGAATATAATTTTTTACAAGATATAATATTTGCTTAGAAATTTCACTGACAACAAGGTCATTTATCATTCTACATAAATTCAAACCATGATATGATAGATAAGTTTCTACATTATTATTAACACTTTTAAATAGATGATTTGTTATATAATTATATACTTAAATATAAAACATTTTACCAAGGTCATTTGAGAATGTAAAACTGATTAATACTAGTTCAGAAGAGAATAATAATTTACCATGGATATTCCTCTAGTCGAATAATTAGATGGAATTCTACTTACTAGATTTATAATGAGGTAATATATAATTTAGGATATCATAAACATATCATCCAGGCCTTGTGCTGAGATGATAAATAACCATTTTTTCAAGGCCTCGTGTTAAGACACAGTTTCTACCATGAGACCTACTGAAGCATCAAGATGCTATAGAGGGCCTCACCCATCCCATAATAATTCCAATGCATTTGTAAATGCAGAAATATAGAAAATATAATCATCCTATCAAGGACTTGTTCCATGATTCTTGCTTGTATCATTAGACCTGATAATGAATTGTGAGGATATAGAAGGCCTCACCCATCACATACTATATCAGGGGCATTCATTATATGTTTAATAAAAACATTCCTTTAAATCATAGAGTCCCATACCACATTAATTTATTTGAATTTTAATAATATATGAAAATAAGTTCATTGATAAATTCTTGAGGTACATGATCCTTAAACAATCCAATGTTTCTGAATACACATTGACAAGATTAATTATCAATCCATATCATATCATAAACATCTTAATCCCATACCAAAAATAATTATCTATATTTGTAAGCCATAAATAAAATGAAAAATTAAATAAATTCAGATTTAACCAAAAATAAATGAATATAGTTTCTCCTACTCAAAATAATATTTTTTAATAATTAAATAGGTTTTTAAAATAAAATAATAAATAAAACATTTCAATTATTAACAACAACCATGTCAAGAAAATCTCAGAAGTAAACTATAAAATTAATCTGATACCATGAGCGTATTATGAAAGGAAGGGGTGTCAAGGTTATGTTTAATGTTTGTTCATGATTGTATACAGATGTGATATGCTTAGTTTCTAATTAGCATAATCAAATTTTTTGGGCATTTTTTATAAAAACTTGACGATAATAAATATAACATTTCTATAAAAAATTTACCCTTTGTATATATAAACACATATATATAATTACCCAGAATTTAAATTATAAATAAAATAAATTAATGTTTCCTATATATATATATACATATATTCATTTATATGGCATGGTATTTATAATACTATAATTCATAGGATAAATTCATATCTAATTAAAACATTGATAAAAATATGCATATTTAACAAGAGTTATTACATATCTTGATACCCTTAAATATATTAAATTTCATAATAACATAAATGAAATCATAAATCACCCATGAACTTATATTTATTTATAAATGTACAAACATTAACCATGATGAAAATTCTCTTATTCACAATTACATTTCTTTTTTCACACTCCTTTTATAACTGTGTGGAATACTAATTATCATTAAATTATTTAATCATTTCATTCATAATCCATAAATATACAATTTAACGTAGTTTGAATTTATGTAAAAATTTATTCAATGGACAAGATTTTTTATATTATGTCTGTAATGCGATGAGTAATCTTGGTTATGGATATATATCGATAAACACAAATTACATGAATATAAAATTGTTATTGTTTCATAAATTAGGAAATTACCAACTCTTAATTTCATTATGTATACATAACATAAACATGACACTGACATAATTTCTAGAAATAAATGATGATTTTTAAATATGAAACAATCTTGAACTAAAAATTAATATTGAACATAATCATGAATTATAATTTCTAAAAACATCCTGAATTTCCATTATAGTCATATGAATATATATATATATATATATCTCAATGTATTAGAAAATAATTTCATCTCGACATAATTTTATCTCATATTAAACCATTTTTTCATTGTGAATTTAAAATATGGAACCATTTTTTAATACGTCAATGTATACTTACTGAATTAGTTGACATAGAATATTCACTATTACATGATAAATATATTTTTGATCCAAGCATCGATAAAGGAGGAAATTCATTATAAAAACTAATTTGATGTTAATATAAAAAAAATTATATTTACATATATTGGGGATGTTTTATTTAAAAATAAATTTTATAACAAATTCATTTATATAAAACTATTAAATCAATGAAAATAATTAGGTAGACAAAAAATTAATAATTGAATTATTAATTTAAATGATCTCTTTACAATTAAAATCTGTATACGCTAAATATATGACCCCCTTTTCATTATATGTTCAAAAAAATAAATATACAAAGCTTGATAAATATACATATATAGTACATATATTTATAAAAGTTTCAAAACTTCAAAACATGTTTATTTTTCTTTGATGAAATACATAAATAAACACGGAAAAATTAAATATCCCTTACATAATTATAATTTTAGAAGAAAAATCCATTAATAAAAAAAGAAAAAAATGCCTTATAAAAATAGAAATCAAACATTAAAATTAATCTTTTAGATTAAAATATGAACTCTAATATGTATATATATATATATTTTATGTTTGAATAAATTCATTTCAAAAACAATCATGTATATAATTTCATATATGACAAATAATGAAATTAAAAAGAAATAAAATGTTTAATATTGAAATAACAAACAAATAGATGTTTGAATTACACATTTATCATTCATTAATTTTATTGATAAAATTATTAGATAGGAAAACATGTAATAACATGATTTGGACAATATAATAAAAAAACTTATAATTTAATTTTAATGAAAAAGAATAAATCCATTACTAATAAAAATAATTATAATAAATAATTCAGAAGAATCCGAGAAATAAAAGGTAATTATAATAATTGAAATTACTTACTTTAATTTCCTCAGAAGAAGTACAAAAGTATTCACCGGCTATAGAAATTAACTTAAGCACTATACAGAGAGACTAAGATGAAAATTCATTTACACCATGGTCTAACGGTAAGAATCATAGAACAAACTAATAAGGTCCGCTTCCCTGTTCGTTCACCATCATATGCTTGTATTATATAACCAAAACATCTACTGTGTGTACAACGACAAAAAAATTTAGCTTGTAGAGAAAGCTGAGTCTATTCTATGTTGACTACAGGTGAGAAATAAAGAGGAATATTATATTGATAGAACCAGTGCATAAAAAATACAATATAAAATATGAAAAATAATATATTAAATTAAATATTCATTACCACATTAAAGCATTGATGGATTCACTGTAATAAATTTTTCCATTATAATAAATCCATCTAGAGAAAAACCACAACTAAATATAGACTTGAATGATTAAAAAAAATGATGAAGATCATGTTTATTAAATTGATCTAACAATTCAATGACATTGATAGTGATCAAAAATGAAAAATCAAACAAATATACAATCATTAAACAACTTGAGATGAAATTAAACTAATGAAATTTGACACCTATGATGAAACCAAAATACTAATTCAGATATGAAGAATTTGAACATAGTAACAATTTTAGATCTAGATATATTGTAGTAATAACCACAATTTATACCTAAAGACACCATTCATACCGCACACAAATTCAGTCAGACTTCCTATACCGTCACTGATCTCCATCTGGTTCGATTGAACCCGTGCTGCCAACTGATATTCCCAGTCGCGTTTGGATAACTACTACAAAGCCATCATTTCTATATTACGATTGGCCTAATTCAACTTGAATCCATGTTCAACCCCTCTATGGCCTTGGCATATTTGAAGCCGCAATGACCATCGATTTTCCCCTCCCACATCAGGAGACCCAAACATCAAATGGGATCCCTAAATCATGATCCACATACCAATCAACCCAAACCATATTTATTCATATTTTTTTATAATTACACATGAAATTTTTTTATAGTAAACTTAACATTAAAGTAATCAATATTGGTTTAATTTCTACTTTAACAAGTTATAAAATAATTTCATAACTTAATAATATTTTAAAAAAAAATAATATTCATTTTATTAATAAATTTTTTAAAACATTATATTTCTATAATAAAAGTTTTTAAAAGGAATATTAAATATTCATTTAGTAAATTATACTATTTTAAAAATTTAATAGTTTGAAATATTATTAATACATTTTGTGAATTAGATTAGATATAAATATTTCTACTTAAAATATTTTAAATTTTTTTATCAAAACATATAATACATTTTAATAAAAAAAATTAATGTCCTGTATAATCGTAATATCCAATTAAGATAGAATTATAATATTAAAATATTATTAGTTTAATATTATATACGTAATTTTATATAATTTAAAACTAGTATACATATATATATATATAATATTTTGAAAATCAATAAGAAATTAACTATATTCAAATATAATTATCATTTAAATTATTCTATAAAATTACAATTTCTGTAAAATTACATTATACTTTATAAAAGTTGTCATTTTAAAATATTCTTTAAAAATTTTAAAATAATATTTACTTATTAAATATATTTAAAATCTTTAATTACCAAAAAACAATTAATTTCAATTATTATTATAATTAAAATCATATTTAAAATTTATAAATTATAAATAAATCCATTTAAAAAATATTCTTATAATAAAAAATTATTTTATAATTTATAGGTTATTATAGTTTTATTATCCATCAAACTATTTATGTTTTTAATTATATGATTTTTTGGAGATATATACTACTAAAGATCCTAACTAATCCAAGAATAAAAGGATGCTGATAATGCTATTTTTAATTATATAGATCTTGATTTGGAATTCCAATTATGATTCTAAAATTATTTTTCATGTGTTATTCTCTTATATTTTCAACTAGAATAATTTTCATTTGCGAAATGATAAATTCCTCAATCATTGTAGATTCAATCCTTGCCTTGAGTTAGTAGTAGCTTGTGTAATGATGGAATAAACAAAGTATATGGTATTTTTTATGGATTTATTATTTTGAACTCAGTATAATATTGTTACTAAATTAACATTTTGTAATTTATTCGTTATTCAAGATAATAGTTGAGTAATGTAGGGACATCAAAATGATATAGAAAAACGGGTCTATAAGTATTCTTCTTTTCCATTTTCAATTGACATGAAAACCTAATCCCCCATATTTTAAGTAGGTTATTTTGTATGATGTAATTTAATGAATAATATTAGTATTACATGAAATTTATCCAATAAATAATCATGAACTTTTATTAATATATAAAATATTTAAACATATTCTCTCTACAAGCGAATGAAATTATAAAATTTTTATCTATAATTTGAAATTAATCTATAGTATCTACTTGTAAAAAGATAATATTCCAATATCATCTATATTTTTTATTTTATTTTTTTTTATTCGTCTTTTGTTTATTATTACATTGAAATTCATATTAATAATGAAGAAAATCCAACAATGTTTGGTTTTGATAGAAACATTTTCTATTTGATTGACCTTAAAATTTCAATTATTACACTATAATTAAATATTTTTTGTATTAAAAGAGCCATGAAAATAATATATAAACATTGTGAATCATAATTGAGATGTAACTATTTTTAGGGATGAATTGAGATTATTTCATTATTTTTAGAGTTAACAAATCCATTAAACAATCAAAATTTCATTTATTATTTTCCTTATTCGTATATTTCTACTTAACATTTTCTTCTTCCATTTGATAAATTTTTCATGCAAGTGTATTCTTATTTTTTTCACATAAGATCATTTTTTATGAGACACATCCCATAATAATGGATTAATAACATTAGAAAAAAAAACCCTTAAAATTCAATGTTGTCATAGAGTGCCACAACTTTTAAATCTGAAGAATAGTGATAGATGATTTGGTACTACTACATATGATAGATGAACTTGAAAATATTAATGGTAACTGGGAAAGAATAAATGATATATTGAGAACACTATTACTTTATAATTTCTTCTTTAAATACTTCTTCAAAAATTTAACTTCTGTTTGAAACCAAATTAGTAAATAATCTATGATTTCAAAATCATAGGAGGATTGATGTGGAAAAGACCCAATAAGAAACTCAAAATATTTAATTAATTTTTATTCATATGTAAAAATGTACCATATATAGAGATCCTTTTCGATGGGGTAATTCATCATGTTTAGGATATCAATAATCTAGGAAGCAAAGTGGTTGAAATGTTTTATAAATTTGAATCAACAATATTCTTGAAAAAATAATGGAGATCTTCCAAAAATCAAAAAAAAAATTATATATGAGTTGTGTGGAAGTAAAAACGTATTTATATATTTTCAATATATTATAAAAAAATGTCAAGTGAAAAGGTATTCTTTATTGGATTAAATAATATTTATTCTTACATTCAAAATAAATTCGGTCAATAAGATCAACCGGTAATCTAAAATAAATGATATAAAAATTTAGATTGGAGGAAATGATATCTGCCTAAAGTATTATATGTTTTCCCCAAAGATAATAATTATGAAATTCTGTGGGGATTAAATTATAAGGATTATTTCTACTTTTTTATGAATCGAACCTATAAAAAATTGTATTAACTATAATTTAATGGATGAAAAAAATTCAAAGAGAAAATGACTGAAACATTAATTAAAATATTTAGTTTCGTAATTAATTGTTTTATTTTTTAAAAATCTAGAAACATACTTAAAACAAATTCACATTAGAACATTGATAATAACTTTTTAAATATCTCATATTATCTATGAGATCATAGGGGTACTCTTAATTGTAATACAATACTTCCATTAGAGGAAGCAAAGGTTATTTCAATGAGGGGGAGAAACAAGCTCAATGAGGTGGATACCAAAATATAATAGGAGTGTAATGAGGATAATTCAAAGAAGATATGGAATAGGTTAATTGGGTGGATTCCACCAAGAGCTCTAGACTATAAAAATTTAGAAGCATTAATTTTTTTAAAAGACAAATAAAAAACCACTTGATGTAAAACCTCACTAACCACTAGTCCAATTTTTATAGGGGATTAAACAATGAAACATTGAATAATATTATAGTAATATCGTATAAATTATCAATAATTTATACATAAATATCCCATTTAAAAAGGTAATAACATAAATTATTGTTTATCTGTGATTTTCAAGGAACATCATTTCAATAAAATGAAATAGCTGAACTTGAAAAATATATCTATAAGTGAGGAATACTTAGATTTTATTTAAGGTAATATCCCACAGAAAATATGTGTCTTAAATATATGGAATATTCTATATATTATTATATCATTCACTTTTTGGAAAGAACATTATTTTTAAGGGATGTATTTAACCTTACTCTGATAAAATTTTTTAGTAATATTATACAATGTAATCTAAAGTCTGTATTATTTTTCCTTTTATTGAAAAGATCGATAAAAAAATCCCTTATAAAATATAAAAATTCTTTATTTATATAAGTGTTTAAATATTTTTTTCTCTACCTATTTTTTCATTATTGTGATAGTATAAAAGTAGAGGATCTAATCATCCTTAGATAACCCTTCATATTAATTAGAAAATAGGCTATTTATATTAATCAACTATATGTTTGATATTTAATGTTATAATTCATGATGTCAAATTTTTTATGAAGGATATGAAAAATGGAGATGAAAATATGGATTTCCATTCAATAATCACTATTGAAGAAGTTGGTGGATTACTGATGATGCAATAAGGGTAGAAATCCATGTTGTTTTGACTGATGAATAAGTTGAATGAAATGTTATGTAAAATTATGAGGAATTAGAACAAGAATATAAATTCAATATAAAATTATGATTAGAAAATTTTCACTCAATTTTTAATCAAAAAACACTAGATCTAAAAATATCTCTAATAACCTATTATATTTATTTATATAAGAGGGGGAAAACATTTTATTGATAGTGACTGAAAATTTTTATACAAATTAATTGATACAATTAGTTGTTCTGTTGAAGAAAATGATGAGTTAAATTTCATGGATATTTCTTTATATCAAATGTATAATACCTTCCAATTGTATTAAAAATGACATAATTTATGAATCAAACAAACCTAAAATGTTTCCTTCTAAAATATTTATCTCTCTGATAAAAGATGGTGTGAATATATAAAAAAATCATCAATTTCATGATTATATAACAAATATATAATATTGAATATGTTATACTAAACTACATTGTGAAATTATAATTATATTTGATTTTAGTTAATGAAAATTATAAGATTATATGCAACTAAATACCAATCTAGCAGAGGGTCATTCTTAACAAAAGAGATCTCATTGATATAATACGGAAAAAACATTTTCCACTAAAATTTAGTGAACAAATTGAAGAATATTTATCAACAAGTAAGAACTATTTTTTTCATAAATAGGATAGATACAAAAATTCATTTATAATTTTAAGACTAGGGCAATACAATATTCACATATCCACTCTGAATGTCTCTTAACAATATATGCCATTCAGTATGTGTAATGATACTGCCACTTGTCAACACATCATGGAAAAAAATAATGGGATCATAGAGGATATACTAAATGTTTTCACGGATGTATTTTTTATAAATTTATTATCATAAAAAGAATATATTAAAATTTTTAACTCGATATTGTGGTGATGCAAAGAGATATTATTTGTGTTTAATTTGGGATATTCCACTTAATGGTGAAAGATTAGATTTTTATTTTTTATTAGATTTCTAAATATCAGATTGAGTTTGATCTCAAAAGGATAAGGATATTAATGGAATTGTTGGAACCCATGATCATGATAGAGATCTAGATATTGTTGGTATATTTTAGTCATTATCATATTGTTTTAATAGATATGTTAAAAATTTATCATCATGACACTCATATCTAGGTTAATGGTATATGATTATTATTTATTGATGAAAAATTCTTGGAGTTATTCATAGAGGTAATAAACTAATCGATCCTCACTTACGTCCTAGTACTCTAAAATTTAGATGATCTATTTAAGTAGATATGTGATGTAAGAGACTATAGAATGTCTAAAATTTTCTTAAAATGGAATGTCAATATTTTTCATGTAATATAATATGTGATACAAGTTATTTTAGATAAATAATTTAGGTACACCCTGAGAATGTTGGAGTAACACATTATTCCTTGAACATTAATTTTTTTATACCAAAAATAATATATCATAAATTTGGTATTATACAATGATATTTCAATATATATGTATTTTTGGAACCAAAAGGATTTCCAAACCAATTTCATCAATTGGATCCTTTACTCTATGAGATCAAAATTTGGAATACAGATAGAAAATATCATAGAATACTATCAACGAACACATTTTTAGGATTATTTTACTATATCTTATAACTATAAATAAGTTGATATAAATGCTAAATTTTGGATGAAAGTATAGTTTTAATAAAGATCAAAACATGAACATTGTAGGCCTAAATTTCTAATCACATGCTGACTAAGATGTATAAACAATAATTGAAAAATTCAAAGGTGAAATGAAACATATACCATTATTAAATTTTTTCATGATAGTCCTCTACATTCCATGTTTTAAAGTGATGAATGGATTTGATTTTGTGTGGCCAATAAATATGTAGAGTTAGTTATATAGTATTATCACTTCCTAACAATAATATAAATTAGGAAACATAATTACAAGGTATAAAATGCATGAAATTTTTTTTCTTTTGGAAAATTACCATAAATATGTGTGGATCATCATGGATCCATGTTATTACATCTTGTATACAAAAAACATCATCAAAAGAGATGTTGTATCATAAAAATCCTTCATCGAGGTCATAGTTTTTGATATAAAGGGGATGTGATCTATGGTACCATTCAATAATTCTTTCATCCATACATTAAAATTTCGGTATGTTTATTTCATCTCATAATGGTAGGATGTAGAATACACCTTGACTAATAGTTATATTTTTTGGTATGATTCTTATGAAAAATAACATTTTTTAAATTTTTTTAATTTTTTTGATATTAATCGTTAACCTTATTGAAAAATTTATAACTAAATTATTAAGGTAGTTATACAGAAGTATAGCGTTTTCTATAACATAAGTATTCTATACCATTATTTAATCAGACATGAAGTGGAGCTCTGAAAATAAAATATATACTAGTTCTTTGAGAAATCTAAAAATTAATGGTGGAAATGTTGGGCATACATAAAAGGATGAGATACATAAATTGAATAGAATATATCACTGGGGATCTCTCCATTATATTTCATGTATTTGATGCCATGCATCCTTATGTTAGAGATTTCCCACAAATATTATTAGTTGGTCAAGATGTTTAATTATATAGAAAATGAATCTTGATGAATGGGTAATTTATAGGTAGATAATAAAAATGATATCAAGAGAGATACCTATCTAAATTTTACTATAATTAAGATAAAACCAATATTTTCATTAATAAAACACATGAATGAATGATTCATGCAAAAGAGATATGTTATTTATTTTCAATTCATGTTTTTATTAGAAAAGCTCAATTCTATATGGGTAGGAACATTCATGGGGATGAGAGACTTTTGATATGAATATGTTGAGATTCATTGGAGTGACGAAAAAACGTCATGGTGAATGGTTATAATCTCAATCATTAGATTGAGAATTTTCAAGTGTGGTGCCAACTTATAATGTGTTTTGATTGATGAACCAAAAGTATAATGAAAATTTGACAATAAACAATGGGGTTATTGGGATAGAAAATAGGACTGTTTTATTTTAGATTTTTTAATTTACTATATTTAATATATTATGAATCATTGGTATAATAATTTAATTTTGTGGAATCATTGTAATATATTTTTATGAAATATTTTTTTGCACTCAAAAATTTACTACGAACAGGAAAATAATAAGGGAACAATATTATTAGGAAATTTTCACTGTTTGAATGAATGAAATAAATTTTTTAGGATTATAAAATTCAATGGTGTATAACCCTAGGAAAAAACACAATTATTTCTTCTGAAGTATTATATAAACACATAAATCTATAAACAATCCTTGATACACCAAAATATTATTAGGGACGATAATCAAATGATAAGAGAATTGTTTCAGTGTAGTAACCAGCATCAACTATTACTCTATAATGAGAAGTTTAATACCTAATAATGGAATCATAGTGTTTTATAAGAGGAATTTCCACAATTACTCACCTTGATAAGGATATAAAAAAATAAAACATTAATGGAACTCTCCCCCATTCCTCATCCCTTAACTAAAAACATGTAATGTAAATACAATAAATTAGAAATAGTGTATCAATTTCCTTCACATTGTATGTTACTAAAGTAATTTCAGATAACATAACCCTAAATTATAATATATTTTATTCGTATAACAATATATCTTATGAGAATCACCCTCAAATTGAATCATATAATAGTTCTATTGTAAATCATCATGATACACCAATGCCGATTAAAGGCATCAATGTTTTCAATTTTCACATGGATTTTCCAAATTAAATGTCATGGTGTAGAACTATACATCACAGTATAACATTGTAGTTTTAATAAATTATATAAAAACCCAATTTTTTTAAAATAAACATTCAGATCCACCTTTCTTAGTTTATCTTCAATACAATAATAAACTAAAAAACAACCTCACCAACATAATAATTGAATATGTATCATTTTAAAATATTGGATGTGTTAATTTTGAAACCATATCCATGCCCTTTCTAGCACAACATACTCCCATTTTCCCATCCAATGTCAATTCTATCATTTTCCAATCCAAACCACCAGCACTTATCAACATCAATTAATCCCCTATAAATATTTTCCTTATCTCCTTTATTAATCAATTACTATCACACAAATAATGTCTAATTGAAATATAAAAGAATGGATTGAAACATTATTTGGTAAAACAACCCATATTCTCTAATATCTATTAAAAAATAATATGTCAATGATTACATTGTGAGAATAAAAATTTTGTTAAAAGAAGTCATGTGGAATGAACAAGAGATTGATTCCCAATATCAGGTATGATGTTCAAAAAATATATACATAATTACCTTTGGTGGTAATAATATTGTAACCAGTTTTCATATCTAATCAACCATAATCATAAATCCTACATTTGTTCTCCATTTCTATTAATTGGTCATAATAAGATAAGAAGATCTATAAAATAAACATCCCCATAAATCAACCACATAAAAGGCCTAATCAGAAAGATAATCAACACCATATTTTCAAAATATCATTGTAATTCAATAGTATAAATCACACACTTTTCATCCATTAAATACTCTACCGAGAATCATCTTGTTTGAAAATCAGGAAAAACAATTCATCATGTATTTTAAACCATGTACACCTGCCTAAATGCAATGTACCATATGCATAGAAATTATCACATATAATGACGGTACTTACTATAAATATACACCACATGATTCCACATACTCTATAAGCAACATAATCAAAAGTAACAAGGCACATCAATCAGAATATATGAAGTAAATATGAAAAAATATTATCCTGTTGCCCAAGATCAAAAGATGTGTAATAAGAATAAATTTTAAAATTAATTGTTTATAAAATGAAGAAAATAAGAAATTCATCTACATTAAAATCATCCACTCCATATAGACTCATGCATTGAGTGAAGGGGTGTGTATCATCTAAATACAATCCTTCATAATAAATATTGACTAGATTATTTCAAAACCAATAAAAATATAATTAATACCACAACGATAAACAAATAAATTTATCCATATTTATTGGTAGTCTAATTAAATTAACCCTATATATTGGGAAGCTTTAAAGAAAAGATAAAAACGTTCATGAAAAAATATCATTCCATCTAAAATAGAAAAATTATAAACTTATTAGAACACACAATTCAAATAGATCCAACATAAAATATAAAATGATAAGATGAAAACAAATTCCATGGAAGGCCCATAACGATAAAATTGGGATTTCATTTAATTTCAAGATCCATATTAGTGAAGATATATTTATTGTATTAAATTTAATTCATCATTCTCATTTCACCAGAATTTTATTTTTCTAAAATCAATGTATCACAAGCCTCAAGACAACACTGAAGTTCTACCCATAAGTTATCCATAACATGGTATGAATCACTAACCTCGAGTCCATCATCATCATCTTCATTACTATGGAAGTGGGTATATAATTTCAACTCAACCACAATTGTTTAATAAAGGAATTTTGCTTCCTTAAATTCCTAATGACCGTTATTTAATGCATGCATGCAGTTATTATGTTTCATTATTTTTTCAATACCATCTTCACTATAAAATGAAAAACGCCTCTCAACAACTATAGTATATGTGGGAAATGGTTTTATATTTATATAGTATCTTAAAGATGACATTGCATTTTTTATTTAAATATTAGTATAATATCTACATTTTTAGCATTCATGGGATATATATTAATGAATCCATCTTAGTCAGCCATTTGTTTTTAATGTTACTTGTACAAAAATTCAAGAATAAATATTCTATCTTACAAAGATTGATCATGAACATTATGGATATATTCAACAGAATAAATGTGGAAATTATTGTTATCCTCTCTCATGGGATGAACTACTACTGGGGTTCCATGTTTATATTTCTCAGGCATATTAAGATCCTATATATCCTGATTTATATACTGAGCATCATGAACAATATACAAAATTATATATATTGATATAGGTGAGATTTGAGAATTATATGTCCCAACTGAATCCTTATTAACTTCCTTAACAACATGACCCCCATGGGGTTTGGAGGAAGAAAAATCCACCCACTTATATCCTTTTTCAATCCAGATTGATTTATTTTGTATAAAGTGTAGTACAAGGAAAGATCTTTATGAAAATATATTTGAAGAGTGCTTGATTTTAAATCATTTACTCTAACAAATTGTTATATTTTTGAAGAAAAACTCTAACAAAAATATAGAGTCATTATTTTGAATGAAAATTAGAGGTGATAGATGTTGAGAAATATTGATCATGGTATAGACACTTGTAACATATGGTTTTTACTGATTTTTTGTTGTGGAGTTTAACTTAATGTGTTTTCAAAAAAAGTTATCAATCAAAATTGGGGATCTTGTTTAAATAAATGATGTGGAGGACTATGGAATCTACACCAGATAGGATTAATGGGGTTCTTAAAGTCAATGTTGATGTTCAGGGAACATATAAATACTTTCATGAATCAACCGTAGAAGGACCACCATTTTATTGTTCATATATGGTATTACTATTTATAACATGAGAGGAAAAAAACTCATACAAATAGTTTATTGTACTAATATAAGGTTTAAAAATTGGAGAACATTTAGATTATTTATTTGGAAATTGAACAGGGGTCTACACTTTATAATGTTTTAGAAAATTATGATACGTGGATCATAATAAGGGAACATTACCTCATATTTAAAAGAATAGATAATTGATTAACCTATATTTATATACCTCTTTTAATGAATGTGGATCACAATACTTGAATATACATGTCCTTCATGAAATAATCAATCATCCTCATTGATAACATCCACACAAGATCAAAAAACTATGTTATAGTTTCATTCTTTTTATCCTGAGGGTTCACAATCCATCAAATTAATGTTTCCATATCTAGTTGAGTTTGATATATTGAAATAGAAAATCATTGATCCAACGTCCAAAAATATAAAAAAAAATTCTTCTATGAGAGTCCTTAAACACCCCCATTATATAAACAAAAAATCGAAATCCAATCCTATATGGCCCCAACCTGAGCCTACCCCTATCACATCTTCATCCTCATACAAATAACTAAACAACATCTATAAGACATAACCTGAATCATACATGAGTGAGGAATATTTTGAAACACAACATGAATGATACCTTCCTTTTAGAAATCTCATTCACTGAGAGAGTATGGTTAATATTTAGATTAGGGATATGTGGATGACCTATACATTATACTTTATGATATTATATTATATTGAAATAGATTGTCTATTTATGGAGGTGTAGTTGGTAATACACATTGATCGCAATCATCAAGAACAAGGGTATTATTCTTGAGATCTGACATTACTGTCCCTAAAAATATTCATGTACAATCATGAGGATATAAAATCATGGTCGAGATGAAATAATTGTATCCTTTTTTTAATTTTTTTCATTTTTATGTTTGGAATATTCATCCAGGGTATTTTAAGACACATTTAAATATTGATATGCTTATGAGGAAAAATATTTATATTTATTACTAGTAATATATGAGAGCGGTAGTTGAATGTATATGTAATTATATACCAATTAAGGCCAACCATACACAACTGGTGTGTTCTCTATTGAGGACCATACAACAAATTATAACTCGTTCTTGGTTTTACTAAGATGACTACATGGTATTATTGGGTTATTTATAAGTCATTTTGTTTCGTTCTATTTTTATTGGTTTATTCATTAGTATAACTCAATAATTATCAATTTATTTTTGGTTATTCATGTGAAATTCCTAGGTAAATTTCATAGTAAAAGTTATATCTTTCATTAAATAAGCATCTTAGAGAATTTGAGCTATCCCAAAAATATACCTTACAATGGTAAGTCTAAATTATTAAAATGACATTGTTATTTATGATTAGACTATTGATTATGAAATGGAATCATTATGTGTTGTGTGATGAGTTTTTGTGCATTAAAATATTGGATAAGGTTAATGAGAGTTAGTCTCAGACTACCTCCAAACATAGATAGAGACTACATATTTAAGAAGGATCTTCACATTCTATAGTTTAATATACCTCAATTTCTTTTGGGAATCTAAATAAGTCGTTATATGAAATTATTTTTTATAAAATTTTATTATAACATTAAATCTTACAAAATATACAGTTCCATACTGGATACAATAGATTCCACATATGTCACCAACACAAATACCACCACTATCTCTTACATACCACCAACCATAAAACACAATATCATAATTCCTAAAAAATACAACTTTTAACTCTACCCATCCATTAGAAACAACTATCCACATTATCCACCACTAGCCTTATTAAAATATGAATTCACTAGATAGTCATTTCCCACCATCTATGCTAACCATAGATTTAAACTTACCTCTGTAGATTTTATTACTTTTCTATTATTACAAATTAATTCCATAGACCTTCTATATTCTTTCGGTGATGCATTCAGGGACACTAATTTACTTAGGAGTTGACTCTTTGAGCATATGGATGGCCAATAACCATATGTTACAACTAATATGTAAAATCGTTTTGTTTACCCCATTATGGCCACATGACCACGTGTTATTGAAGAGGATACTAGTGAGGCTATAGAAAATATCGATGAGTCGTAAAACATCCTCATTTGATATTTATTTTATTAATGTCCATTTTAATTCATAGATTATTTCTCATAATTTTTACATCTTAAGAATTTAACTATATCATAAATTTTTTAAACTATTTTTTTGTAATAATAAATTGAAATATATTAGAAATGGACTATTAGCAGCATTACAACTTATTCTTATATTATTTTCCTGAATACCCTGAAGGACTTTTTTTAATTTGATAACCCCCCTTTAAAGGGATGTGGTAGAACCCATACAATCCTCGTAGGTTTAGATATAACATGACCTGTAGGCCTTATGAAATTATACAGACTATAATTGGAACTCCTCCTCCCAATTTCTTCAATGTGATATCAGCTCTCCACATTCGCATGAATGTTCAGCTACACTTCTCATGCAAGAACATGTTGGTCCCAATGGAAATTTCATACCTTTTATTTCTGAAATATCCACTTAGCTTGTGCCTCATTGAATGTGCCTTGTATAATCCCCATATGGAGTGTGATCTTTGTAGAGTTTGTCTGATCATTAAGCACAATTTCATGTGTCCTAAAGGCCTTGAGGTGGCCTGAAGGCCTTGATGTGGCCTAAAGGACATGTGATGTATTTTTATTTATAGAAATTTCCAGTAACCAACAATCCAAAAATATTAAGAACAAAAATGAAATAAATTCCTAAAAATTTTCAATAAACATATTAAACATTAATTATTTCAAACTTTCTTATTTTATAAATATTTAATCCATTTTTAAACGAAATAGGGTATTCACTTGAATCCCTATTTTATTACTTATACATTGTGGATAATGTTTATTTTAAGTGTTGGGGACATATATATAGATAATATTTTATCATTAAAACATTTTCTAATCATTGATACACCACTATTTATTAAACTGATCTCACATTAATTATAGAAAATTTTGTTCTATTAGTAATTGATAAATAAATAGGAGATGTTTGATAAATGTTTCATACTCAGTCATATTTATAGTTAATTAATTTGTTTGATATTCTTTTTATTTTTTTAATAAAATTTTCAAATAAAATTGGTATAGAATAATGGTTACAGATTATTAAATGATTGGATTTCCCAATATATTTTATTTATATTCTATAGAGTTACAATAATACATTTTGTTATATTTATTGGAGTAGCCTAAAAATTAATATACTCCCATGATACGAATAAATAATTCAACACGATTTACATAAAATTTAAAATAATGAAGATTTTAAACAAAAATAAAATGTTTTAATAAATTTATTTAATATTTTCAGCCTTTTGATCATGATACCAACCCAATAGATGAACATTTATCAAGCTCAATAAAACACAGAATTTCTTTATGGGAATAAAAATTACATTCTAACTTATAAATCCCACACTAATTCTTTGATATTATAAAAACGTTTTATTATATCATTAATGATTAATTTGGTTTTATTACATATACTGATGAGATTTTTTATATAAAATAATAAACATCTAGGATTTATCTCATTATTATTGGAAATACAGTTTTAAAAATAAAAAAGATTTTACATTCAGCATTCCTTTATTTTTTTTAAGATAACTAGTATGGAATATTTTATATTAACTATTAGATATCTACAATTCCCCATATCATATTATATATATTAAATAATTTAAATTGGACAATAGTGGTAAGGATTTCAATGAAATCATTGATTGACTTAGGATTGCGTTAGACGTGATATTGAACAAAATAACTTTCAAACCAAAGAAGATTTTTTAAAATAAAATGGAAACAAAATCTTATACCATTGTTTCATAATTTATGTATTTTATATCATTTTGGAATATTTTATATTTTATGAGTGTCCTGTCTTGTTTTGGGGGTATTCAAGGAGTACCAAGGAGTAGTAGTTTTGGAATAATATACGTTGCGGCTACAACATAAAGCATAGATACCTGACAAGTTATTTTGTAGTAGCCCCTTTATTTTGTCTACAAACAACCTAACTGAAAAAAAAATTCCGGAACATCATGATAAAATGTGTTATATAGTTCATTACACCATGAAAAAAAGAGTCACGTGTATCGTCTTGAATCAGAATTCCACTCAATAGTTCCTTGATCCCATTTTTTCATATGAATTTCAGTACATCTCCACAAATTATAGAGTCTTCCGACTAGTAGAGAGTGCCTAGGTGTGTAATTGGGGAGATGATTTACTCATCAACGATGTGCAAAACATTGGAATATCAATAAAATACCAGTAGTGAATGAAATAATCAGCCATGAAATGGATACATAAATAGAAGATAAATATATTATAAATCCAGAAGGAATCGTAGTTCCGCAATGTTAATGATTCGATTCTCTACAAATGATCCAAAAAACATACAATGTTTGTATGATACAATACATGTATCAAAAATACAAAAAACACCAAAATTATCATCTTTTAATTGCATGATTATCCTCATTTCGATATCATTATCCACTAATCATAATCATATTATAGAATCAACCATTGAACTATGTGTGTTATCTCTTATCCATACTAAAAAACATATATTCTATTTTCGGACACAATGATGTCCCAAACAGGTTGTGAGATATTTTCCCAATAGGAAACCAAAAATGATTTATAAAATTATAATATTTACCATATAAAAAGATATTATTGTGTATGTATAGTTGGTAATATGTAATGAAATATAATGATTCCCATGGAATGTATGATATAAAAATAGAAATATATATTATCCTCTCAAGGATCCCTATAGAAGATGTTCAA
This sequence comes from Viscum album, assembly GCA_963277665.1. Lineage (NCBI taxonomy): Eukaryota > Viridiplantae > Streptophyta > Magnoliopsida > Santalales > Viscaceae > Viscum > Viscum album. Next base: position 1,249,308,298 of record OY728157.1, on the reverse strand, counting down.
GATCCTAAATAAGGTAGTTATAAATAAAATAATTTAAATTGAATGGTATAGTTGTAGAACCAACGAGTCCTTTCAACCATTGATTTTTGGTATAACCTAATGTGTCAGGAATATCAATGGCCAAGATATAAAACCAAAAATATCATATTTTTCATGGTTTTTCTTTATGCCAAAGTTTCGACCATGAAGGGATATATCCAAGGTTTCAACGACCATGGTATCCTCATCGAGTCCCATGATCATCTCAATGGAAACTCAGTTAGTCCTTGGTTAGAGTACTTAGAAAAAGTCATATAGAATATGTCCTACACAAGTACAAGAAATAATTATCCTAAGTGTACAAAGGCCCAAGTAATCCCATCGAATCAAGATCCAAAGATCATATCAATCCAAGTCATCACATACCTAATTCAATATCCAACGTTAAGTATCAAATGAATATAATGGAATCAAGCTCCATAATATACCAAAAAATGCTTCCACTACCATTTGAAATACATCTCATTTCATTATTTAATTAGATCCATTGTCGTTTCACACCATTATAATACAACTCATTATCAACAATTTCTAATGTAACATTTCATGAAATTTAAGAATATCCAATGTGTATACCCCCCGATTTATCCAAATTCCATTTAACCCATTTAATCCATTCAAGATAGGAAATTCAAGAGAGTATAAGGCATTGAGGTAAAACATCTCATTAATAAGAAGTCTAATTACATTTAACTAATAATGAGATTCCTTTAACTAGGAAAGTATGAGATGATATCACATGGATGTTCTAATGAGGCATAAACAATTTGAAATCAATGTAACTCCCCATGGGTGGTCTCATGTGTCTTAAAACTCAAAAATAAATCACAATGTATCCTTAGGTCATACTAATAAGTCCAATTTCATTTTATTAAATTTAACACTTTAATTTCATTACTACTCATGAATGTTAGGAAGGAGACATAATGGAAGCCTTATCAACATAGCACCAAAACTAATGGAAAATGTATAGATCATACTACGGTAGCTCTTTTGTAGTGTTCTCATCTTGTATCAACTACTAAATCAACTAATATTAGGAAATAATGAATAATATATAAATAAATTGAACACAGGTAAAATTATTTTTCACATAAACAACACATTCAACATATAGAAGAATGAAGAAAGACTAAAAACGAATTGGGAGCTCATCTATGATGATCCAATGAGATGTTTTTTTGCTTGAAAATGGGATTAGACATAAGATATCCATGAAATCCAAGCATAGTTTCTCAAGGTAGGATCTCCAAATATTCTTCTATTGTGCATTAAATATTTATAAAACTGATTTTTAAATTTGATTTTATTTTAAGATAAAAAATATTAAATTTTATAGAATAATAGGGTTTCATGGTTTTAGATCATGGATTGACAAACCATGCACCATCCATGAATGTTAAGATATCGGAAATGGTCACCTTTCTGTTTTCCTCACATAGTTTGACTGACCACTCACAAACTATGTCAAAACCCACTAATAAAACTATCAAGGTAATTAAATTGTGGTGTGGTAAAAATCACATATTTTCGTCTAATCGTTATATATGTTACTTCCCTATGTTCACCCTTGTAGTTTCTTATGTAAAAATGTGCATTTCCCAGCACTATTTAATCTAACAGTGTACTAAGCCATTTTCACCCCTAAACTTGTGTTTGGGGCTGTGAACAAGCCCCAAACACGCTCTATACCACCATAAACTCAAAGGAAATTCACACTATGAAATATTTAAAAATGAAAACTAAAAGGAAATGGATAAATATCTCATAAAAAATCTGGGTTCTTACATCACGCCACACTTATTTCTAGGGAATAGTAATTTTCATTAATTATAAATATTACCCTATTGATTATTAGGCATGTTTAGACCACATTACCCTCCCATATTCCATGTCCAACATCCCATAAAGATAATGGGGGGTAATAATGAAATTATTTTTATTTTTATGCATATATTCATGTTTAATATTGTTTTCTTTAAGGTCTTATCTCTTTTATCTCTCTTTTCCTTTATCCACACCATCCACTTCAATTTACATTTTTATTTTTCGTTACCTGGGAATATTATTCAGATTGGAAGTAGGAATTAGGGTTTTGGATCATCTAATCATGGTATTTTGGTCATTTGTGGTTTGCAATGTGATATTTCATTGTCGATTTTTCTTACGCCTTTGACGGAGATTTATTTGTTCTTAAAATGAGGTAGTTATATCTATTGAATTAATTTATTTTTCATTTCATGAGATTCTTGAATTTTCAAAAATCAATTTTTATTAACATGTGGCTATGTATAATAAACAGTAAGATTCATTAATATTTTTCATGATATTTAGGTTTTTTATAGTATACTTTCTTTTGAATTTCTGGTTTTTCTTTGAATTGATTGTTTCATCATACTAGGACAATCATAAAAAGGTATTTAATGTACTTAAAAATTTTAATTCAATGAAATATTATAATTATTAACCATTAAAATATTAATGGAATAAAATATATATTTTATTTTTTATTTTTTGAATAAAAAGTGTTCTAGTTTTATAAATTATTTATCAATAATTTTTTCAAAATGAAGTATTAAAAAGTTGAATGTTACTTGGAATTATGAGTTAGATTTATTCAAAAGGAAACAAATAATAACCATAATAAATAATTTACTTCATTCTATTGAATCCCTAATTCAGGTGTAATGAGAATTTTATTCCCTCTTATGGGTTTTTATTTTCAATATCGTGCCTTAATGATTTGGAAATATGATTGTTTTATGTGATGATTTTAATGGAGGGGGATAAATTTTATTTATTCTTATTGATAAATGACGTACATGAGTTATTTTATCACAAATATATTGATTATGTCATGGTAAGCTAAGTATTTATGTTATATATATGGATTTATACTAGAATAATGGGAATAAAAACTTTATGTGACCATTACTTGTGAGGTGGAAGAGGGAAATGGGGAAGGTTTCAGCTCAATTATGGTAGTTTGTGTAATTTGGGTGGATTTTGTTATTTTTGAGACAATATATGAAAAAACATTTGCTCCAATTTTTAAACATAATTTAAACTAATATAATATTATATCATAGTGTGTGGCCTATAATATATTTTCATTGATTGGTGGTTCTATATATGATATTCCTGTATTATTTTTCACATTCCCTAATGATTGTTTATTTTGGAATATTTTTCATTATTTAATTTGATAATTTCTTGTTTCTATGGTATTTCTTTCTTGTGTTATGTTTTATACATTTATGGTTGCATTTATTTGTAATTTGTTTTTCAAAAGTATATTTATAGATCTATTTCATGTAAATTAATTAGTAATTTATTTCATGTTTAGGATTTCAAGAATGGTTTGAAATGACTAAAATTGTTTTGATTCATTTATCATAAAATCATGAATTCACACATTAGCTATTAAAGTGTTTAATTTCTATATTCATATATAATAGGTTTTTATATTTAATGAGATTATTATACTTTTTGGATTAATGTTTACTATTAGTTTCTCTACAGTGTTATTGAAATTAAAGAAAAATTTGAAATAGTTTTTTAAAATGGCAATTTTTAATTGATTTATAAAAGGTACAACCTCAAATCCTCGGTGATATATCACTATTCCTATTATCTCACAGTCTCCATTCCAAACAATGTTCATGTGTGTTGAAATATAATATTTTATATAGGTTCCTGGATTCATTTCTATTTTTTCACATTCTAGTGTGTTGGGATAACTCGTGAAATGATTGGTTTTATACATGAAGTTATGTGTATTAGTGAATTTTATTGTTTATTTTTTTTCGTGTTATAACATTATCCATGAGGACAATATATTTCTTTTTATTTCAGTTTTATCAATTGGTCCATTTTTTATGATTCCTTTAGATGTTGTTGGACTTCTATTCAAAAAAATCAGTTTATTTGTTTTTAATTGATGTGACTCATTTGGATCTTCAATTTATTTATATATATATATATCTATATATACATGGTTATACAATGTATTAATGCACTATGTCAGATTTATGGAAAGGATCTATTCAATTATATACTCCTATTTGGGGGAGAAGTCATTCCAATATAGACATTCATTGATTTCTCAAAACTCTTCATCTTGTCTTGGGGATCATAAATTCCATTTTCCCTTTTTGAGTTGATTTTGTTAACTAGTTTGGTGGATTCATTCTAGATCATGAAAAACACATAGATCATTATCTTGTTATTTTGGTTGGTTTATTGGTAGTTTAGGGACTTTTATATTCAAGAATCAATAGTTATATCATGATTAAATTCTTGATCACCACAATTCATGATTAAACATGAAATGACTTGGCTTTTAATGGTTTGATTATTTAATTTAATATTCATTTGGATTAAATATATATTATCTAATCCTTATGGGTATTAATTTGGTTGTTATTTTTTTAAGGGATTTAGGTTGGAAATTAAAAGATAATTAATTTTTAGTTTTAGAGTTAATGGTTTGTAAAATCACTTGTTACCAATGCACATGGTTCTAAGATATTTATATATCCCATTACACAAATTGGTTCATGACTTGCCAAATGATGTGTTGAATTTGTGTATAGTCTTTTATATCGATGCTATGTACTATTTGATATCATTTTGAAGAAAAATTGTTTTCTATTTTTTCTTCATGGGTTTCAAAAAAAAGCTAAAGGGACATTCTACAATGTCTTTAGAATATTGGGTTTTATTACAGTTAGTGCTTTTTGTATTCTTTTGTTTTTTAATACACTGTATATTTTTTTCTATGATTATAATGGGGAAATGTTCCAAAATCATGTGATATAAAAGAAATATTACTAGGTTGTTTTTCTTCAAATTAATAATATCATGGATAAATACTAAATTTAATCATTTTTTATTGATACATAGATGATGACTGATTTTATAATAAATTTTGGTAGGTTTTTATGAAAATTGAAACATTTAATCAAATTTAGATGTTTTCAATGAATAAATAATTTCAAAGTTTATAATATTTAATAAACAGTTTTTTTAAAAAAAAATTAAATTTATTGTTTTTTGGAAAATATTTTTCTGTTTTAACTCGTGTTTCTATCTTTTTAAAGTGTTTTTGGTTTATAATGACATTTTATGGCATGGACTATGAATCCAGAGAAAATTGAGTTTATGTTTTATGTTATTTAGTGTATTACATCCTAATGAGTCTTTAATAAATGTTGTTCAACCTATTCATTTCGGTGATCTCCATGATGAAAATCCCTTTTTATTAAAAGATATTCCTTTATTTGTCCCTTTTACTGAGAATCATGACATAGAGGTAGATCTAATTAATTTTTTTATACATCTAACCTATATAAGTAATTTTGAATTTCTATATTTCTTATTTAAATAATTATTAAAGTACTATTTATGTGACTTGGTGGATGTATAATATCAATGGAATCCTTAATTATCTTGAAACTACTAAAACATCATGATCAAAGGTTGTTATTTCATTACATGAATGACCTAAATGAGAATAGTGGTAGATTTTGGTTCCTTTGTTTCTCAATGAATGAATGTATTATGATATTTTGAAGACTACTTTATTTAATATCATTATCTACTAGATGTGAATGTGTATAAAGGCTATCATATTTTTTATCATAAATTATTGTAAGAAGTTGGTGAGTGTGTATTTTGATCATTTATATGAGATATTATTTTTTAACCTAATATTATCATTAATGAATCCTTATAGGATAAATTGAATTAAAAATATCATCACCAAATTCAAATATGTATTATGTTTTTGTTTTGTTTCACAACATACCAAGATGTCATCATGAGAAACTTTTTAGTGGAATCCAATTTGTCTTGAAAACCAATAATGCGTGACGTATCAGCTTTAATTGGTGCATGTAAAGAGGTTTTTTATGGTGATATGTAGTAGTTGGTTGATCTCTAGTTGGAATTTATACTTTGTAATGGTTAGTTTCTTTAGTGGTTTGGTGCTTCGTAAAACAATAGTTCCCACATAAGCTTATATTTTTGATTTATTGGGTATTCTTGGCCCTCAATATGAAGGATCTCTGATCATGTATTTAGTGTGTCCACTTTTCCCATATTCATAATTTTTATATCAAAAATTATTTGAAGAATATGTATTATTTATGATTGGTTTTAATGTAATTATTTTCAATGCGTTTTTTTAATAAACATATACCTAATAATAATTTTTTATTTATATTACATATTTTGGTGAATTTATAATTTTTTCACTTATAGGTAGTTTGGATATAATGTATGTGTATAACTCATTTCATGATTGTATATTCATGTTATTTAGGTGTAATTTTGATGATTTACCCTGTTGAAGATATATTTTCCTTGGATGGGAATAGAGAAATCCATGGGTTCGTATTTGGGTTAACTAGGATATATAATTCACCAATTTATGTTTTATAAAATATGTGTTATGTTTGAATACAGATGGGTTAAATGTTGAATATTTTTAGGTGTTTTAGGTCCAAGGATACACTATTGTGTTTGGAATAGAGGTTGTAATACATGTTCTTCTATTGGGGCATGTTTCGGGTGGTTTCCTTTCTATTTAAGATTGTATTTATAATGGGTTTGTGGATGGATTCTATTTTATAGACACTAGAATGAATATAAATATTTATATGGTCCTTTCATATTTACCGTTGTCACAAAAATTTATTCTTTTATTTTCAGATAATATAGCATCAATGATAAGTGATAATTAAACTAAATAATTCCAAACCCGAATTGGACCATATGCATACCAGAAAAGGAAGCAATCTCAATACTAGACCCACCCAAAAAATCCTGAGTAAATGAAATAGGCCACACATCACCCATCCCATAACCACACAACATAGTGACTGAATCACACATACCATTTCCAATATTCATGACTATAGTGCCTACATCCTTGATGATGCCTCAAAAAATGATGGGAAGATATTTCTATAGTGGAGACCATGATAGATTTTGAAGAATGTGAGACCAAAAGAACTACCAACACACCATAATAAAACCATAATGGCCCATACAAAAACCAAAGAGTACCATCATCTCATGAACATGAAAAAATGTTTAAAAAACTTGTTCAATGAACCATAAAACCAAAAACTGCAAGGGGAAGCGAGCAATGTCACTGAGGTTGTAACCAGACTGTCAAGATACCACAGTTGATGCCATGAAGTAAAAAAAACAAAATAATAGATCTACAAAAATTGAATCCTACTATACAATCCTTATCATCTTAGAATCTATTACACCTGGAAAATGTGGGGTTAAACATAAAGAAGTACAAATAAATGGTATAAGAGAATAAAGTGAATACTATTCATCTGAAGAGAACAACAGTATATACAGGGATAAAATTGGAATCCATTAGCTGAAATTGGAAAATAAGAGGAAAATGAACAATGAATAATGATTCATTTATAGAGAACCAAAATGTTGAACTGTAGGTCCAATAAAGTATAGGCACCCCACACATAATGGAAGACACCAAAAATAAATGAGTAAGGTTCCATCAGATCAATCCAAAAAAAAATTCAGTCCATAGTGGTACTAAGACCAATTACATACTAAATAGTTTCCCTAGAGGAGGGTGGGTGACATTGGATTCATTAATATAGCTCTTAAGGTCATTCTAGTCGATGAAACTACAAGGCAGTTTAGGTGAAAACCACTCCATTACATCAATTATGTATGACATGTCCCTAAATTGCGCTATGCCTCGGAGGAAGAGATGGTGAGAAGGTGATATGAAGAAGAGGGAGGAATGTCGGAATAATAGTGTTGTTAAGGAAATACTAGCCCATTGTGAATAGATACCGTAACATTCATTCTTCACTATTCTTAGGTATTATTCCTTCAAAATATCATATAGATTATTTTTGCATATATACAGAGGAATTTTTTTATTTTTTTTATTGGCTTTGAAATATAGTTTTGTGCTAGGTATTTGTTCTCCTAGATAAGCATTATGGGGTGATTATCTTATGTTATCTTCTAATTTTACCAAATAAAGTTCATAAATTATAGTGGCGTGGTGGGGTTAATTGTGGAATGTTGTGTCATTTTTCGTATATATTTAATCTGATTTTTGAATATTTTAGATTTTTTGAGGTCCCTCCTATGTTTTTTTGGTGTTTCAAAAGTCCCATGGAAATATAATTTTGTTAAATATTTTGTTTAAACCATATATAGAGTCACACAAAGATGTTTCTAACACTCGGTCTGAGTTAATGATGTCATTATTTTATTCCAATTCTATTTTAATATATTTATCACGTACTAACTTGTTTAGTGAGAAACTGTATCCCTTTTTATCCCTATTTTCGTTGATGTGCATGAAGATATATAATAGAATATAAACACTGTAGAATACCCTGTTTTATTGATGAGTTTTTACTCCCAAAAGATGACTATGTACCTGGTAAATCATTGATATTATCCCACATGCACATATTCCTTAATATTTTCAATGGAAGAATAAAAAATGGTATTGACATTAACTAGATCTCTTAGAGTGGACCTGGTATAATGAAAAAAATGGATTGATTTAATTCTATAAAAGATAATATGATTTTATTTCCATTATGTATGATTATTTGTTATATATTGAATCCCCCCTTGAACTATTTTTATTGGTCTTTATCCTAACTTATTTCTGTCAAGGGGTTTCCTTAGAATCTTCATAATTATAAAAAAATAAATTTTTTGTGTTAGTTCTATTAACTTCTCATCCTATATAATATATATATATATATATATGTGAAAAGGTCCTTTAATTTTTATTCTTCTTTAATGTGAAACAAATGAATCCTTAATACAAGACAACAGATTTACCTTTATTTTAATTAACAGAGATTAGGTGATTACAAAGATGGATTTGTCTTATATTATTCTATACATATGTATTATTATTTTTTCTGCAGTATCATCTTCAGTTCCACATTTTTTATTTTTCTCATCTATATCAGTGTAAAAATTTGATCAGAATATTTTATTCTTAATTCCTCATAGAATACGTATTCTCAGTTTCATGTGAATATGTTTTTTGAATTTATATTTTTTTATCATTAATGTTCCCAAAAAAATTATTTACACTAAGTATCTCCACTCATTGTTTCATTCAAAAATCTTCTAATAATATGGTTAGATTCTCAAATTTCATTCCTAAGGGTCATAGTTCAAATATCATAAACCTCTTCTATATTTAAATTCTCTAAAAAATATACATATTCATATTCAATGTATGAATGAATTCTATATATATTTTATAGTCATGATTTCCCCTTGTTCTTCATCATATAATCTCATATCTCATGTAAATCACCAAATTCTCCCAACAATAAGATATAACTAACTTATTATTATTGGTAATAATTCATATTGAAATAAACATATCCATGACATACTAAACATTTTATGACCATTTTAAATCCTCAATTCTCAATACATTTCCACTGTGAGGTGGCCATCATCTTTATCTTGTTTCACTATCTTCAAGTTTGTGTAATACTATAGTTGAGTCTCTGACTTCAAGTGCTTTGTATAACCTTCTTTCAATATATATATACTAACAAAATATACCATATAATTTTTATTTTTAATTCACGATATAAAAATCAACATAAATAATTTGTTTATCAGAAATAAGTAATGGAATCTTTTTTTGTATTCAAAATAAATCATGAAATTATTATATGTTTTCAATAACACATATCTAGTTCTCTAATAAAACATACATAATGAAAATGACACTCACACAACATCATATCACCAATACACATGTTTTTTATAACACATACATATAGTGACAGTGATATATACCAAACCATTCCTTTCTAAAATTTTATTGTCTAATAATAATTACATATGTTTTCAATCACACATAAAAACATTAAAAAATATTTGTATGGTGCTAGAACATCATGAAATTTGAGCTTCTGTCTATATATTTTGGAATTAATTGAATCTATATCAACAACTCTATCTTTTCTCCGGAATTTTTTAACATCTTAATAGTCATCATCAATCACGTATTCATAACTTTTTTCTAAAACATCAACGTGGGGATTAATGGATGTAAATTTAATTCTTTTTCATAGTTATATTCCCTTAAATTATATTTACAATATCCAAAACCATATAACAAGTCATATCATACAAATATTGTAGTATATAGTACTTTAACATCATTATATCTAGTCCTTTATCATGATGATCATCCCCAAAATCATCAAACATAAGATTTACCACATTCAGTCTATCAATGAAACATTTCGTGGCATTAAATAAATTTCATTTTAAATTAATTGACTGGGCCCTTAATAATATAATGGTAGAACCTACCTCAAAACATAAAATATACTCCAATTAAATCATCTCATTAACTCCTAGTAGCTTCCTCTTTCATTGCAATATGACTAATGGAATAAATTCTTAATTTATTCCACTACCACACAATGAATAGTGAAAAAACACACACATCCAAGGTAGAAGGATTTATTTTAATCATTAAAAAGTATTCATATAAGGATAATTTTTTAACACACATTATAATTACATTCTCGGTAACTTCACCTTCTTCGCATTAATTGTATTCTTGGTTATTCCAATAAAACTCCAAGAATATCCTATTCCTAATAAAGTTGTTGGAGTTCTATCTAATAATTTTCCAACAAAATATAGAAATAATGAATGTCACCTTAAGGTATTGATCCTCATCGATAACAATTACAACACAAAAAAGTATTTTCAACAATCTCACATTTTATATTTGTTGTCAATACCAACACAAGAAATGATATATCAATATATTATTCTTTTATCCACTTTTTCTCATTGAACAATTTCATTTTCTTCTCTCCCCCTCACTGAAAATAAATTTAGAGTTCTTTAAAATGGGGGTATTAATAAATTATAAATAAATTTTTCAAACGTTTCCCACTCAATGATGATACAACACATGATCAATGAAGAAAAAATATGAGTTTAAATTAAAAAAAAAATTGATAACACCCTGAATTTGATAATAACTCATACAATTCTCATAATTTTTCCTATTTACTGTAAAATAATTCTTCAATAATAATAATCAATTACATTTTAATGAATATATCATTTTTTAATAATTTTACCCTAAAATCCAAGCACTCATATGAAGAAAAAAAATTAAAAATTCAATGAATATAAATTACCAAGTTATAAAATATCTGAGCATTCCTAGAACTACTCAATATTGTTCATTTTATTATCATTGGTTAATATATAATAAACTCGTTAATAATAGAATTTATTATTTCAAAAAATATTCTTTATAGAATATACATAAATAATATTTCAAATACATTCTCAATCACTATCAATTAATTTCAAATTTTCATAAAAATTTCAATTTTTTGGAAATTTCCCAAGATCAATTCAGAGTAAATGGGTGATCTCCATATTTACCATGTAAGGGTAAAATTTTTATTCTAATATTAATTAGAATATGTCATGATTAATCATAAAAAGATGATGAATTTTTTAGATATATAAAAGTTTTTCTAGATAAATTCCCTATTTGAGTTCCCTAATTTGGAATAGAATAATATTCAATTTCTTATAATATAAACATGAATATAAATCACAACAAATATGGGACTAAGTTGTAATCTCTATTTATTCATAGTATAGATACATTACTGATAATTTATTTCCAACCAAAATACTATTTACTTATTATCAATTTGATTAGATATATTCTTTTTATATGCAATAGATCACTATTCCATCTTGGGAAGAATGAGTATTTTTTTTCACCTAGAGTGAGACCTTCCTTTCCAAATGTGAAATCACAACACATGCATCCCTATGTGAAATTTTTAAGTCTTTTAGGTTTCTTATTGAGCTTTTATGATATTTAGAGAATCATTTGATTTGGTTTAAAACTACTTTCACCTCCCACATTACTCTTCATGAGATCGTATGTTGTCCATTTATAAGAACCAAAAATTGAATTTGACATGTTCTTCATTTGGAACCATTTATTTCCCTTTGGCACTTTTCTAATCATGGGATTCTATTTCTATTTATTTATCCAAATTATTTGTACATATTTACATATATACATTATTTATATTATCAATATTTTTTTTCTTTCACATGGTTTCTAAATTGAGTTATTTATATTGTTAGTCCTGTTATTTCTATTTTTCAACATATTTATTTTAATTACAATATTTACACCTTTAACAAACCCATTCACAGATTATATTTATGTGACCACATTATGTCATCATTTTCTATAAGCCAAATATGGACCACCGTTGTGTGTTACACTTATTTGGAATCATAAATTGGTTTTGAATTTTTTTAAATATTCATATATAATTCACATACATTTTCTACAATCTTATTGAGAATATTTGCAACTATCTTAAACTTATTTATCAAGTATTTTTCACCAATATTCAACAGCTTCCATAGAAATTAATTTAAACTTTATTTTGAAACATACTATGTTGTATTTCATGTGTTTTTATTATTCTTCCAACCATCTACATTTCACAAACCACATATATTTTCCTATCTTCTAATCATTTTTGAGTTTATAATTTATCTATTTACACATTTGGATGTTTCTTCAATTTAGAATTTTTACCCATTAATGTAGGCTCTCATTTTCTTCTATAGGATGACATGTTATGTCTAAATGAAAAAACCATATTCTCAAACATTATACATCCCAAAAACTAAAAAACCATCCTCTATATCCTTCTTTTAAATGCATGGTATTGATCATTTTTTTAATTTCTATATTGGTATTCTTGAATTTACATTAACTAGTTAGGTTTAATTCTGGAAACAAACACTTATAATAACTATCTTATCCACCCCAAATAGGGTTGAAAATTTTCCATCACTTTTCATCATCCATATTTATATATATTTTAAATTTCAATATGAATACATCATTAAAAATGAAGAAGTACAAAAATTTTCTCTTGAGATAAATCTTATGTTTTACATATAAGCTATATTAGAAGGTTTATTTTCTTTAGATGTGGGAGAAGTAGCCCCAATTATTATATTAAAAAAACACAAGCAAGAGAGTCATAAAGTACATCCAAAATCAACAAAAAATAAAAAACAACATTCTCAAGTTCCCCCTTCCGGGTGGCCAATCTTCTTTCTAATTTTATCAGTGATTATCGATTCTTTGTCCCTCAACTCATTCTAGTGTTTGGCATTGATGCGCCCAAACCCTCGCCCTATACTGTATCGGGCTTCTATTTCTCTTGCTTGATGAAGTAATGTGTCCAGATCTTCATCTGAATTGTCATCATGTGCAACCTCTTTTTTATCCTCATCTTCAATTCTTTTATCACTTTTCTTTTGGCTTCGCGATCTAACTTGTTACCATGATCCACCTTTCGTGTCTTCAAGTTTAGTAGCTTGGTCAGTGTTGTTAACTACTACCAGGGGCTCAATTTCTTGTTTTTTTTTTTGGTGTTGCAACCTGCACACATAGAAGAGGTGTGTGAGAAGTAGTCTCACCCAAAGGAGTACTCACCTCCTTCCCAAGAGATGTCGTGACAATGGACAGGTATGTGTCATCCATGACAGTCACACCATGAGAAACAAGTGCAGCCACAACACCTGCCACCTAATTTATATCTGAAGATGCAGGAGTAGCATTCACATTGAGTATATCCAGATCAGAATTTGCAGAAATATTAAAAGGAGCAGTGTACTGCTCAGATTGACCAGAATTTGCAGCCACTAAATGATCTAAATTCGAAGTTGTGATAGCTTCAATCCCAACAACAGCATGTAAAACATCCTCCAAATTACCTAATCTAGTGTGGACAGTATGTATTATAGCTGAGGGGTGTCAACCCAGGTTTTTCTTCCTTGGACTGTAAACTCAGATCCGTTTTTAGGCTCATTGTTGGGAACCATCGGCTCCACATTGTTCTCAAACAAAGAAACCTATTTCTCAGGAAGCTTACCATGATTAGTAAGGGGATTTTGTTTGATAGAATCAGCTTGTCCAGCTTTCTCCATCCCTACTTTAGGACATGATTTGAGATCATGTCCACAAAGAGAGCAGTGTTTACAGACAATGGTCCTTCTACAGTTTGAGGTGTCATGTCCTATAACCATGAAATCAGAGAAGAACCCTGGGATACCATCAAATTCAATTATTAATTCTAATTAATGTACATCAGTGGACAGATACACCTTATCAACCAAAGACGAACAAAGATCTATCTCAACCAGGCACCTAGCATAATGACCATACCTAGCAATTTCAGTTTCATTTCAATTTTAATTGGAATACCAATCGCTAATGAAATATCATAAATGATTCTAGGAGGCCATAAAATCCATCTTAACCCAAGTATTTTAATCCAAACATGTGTAGAGGAGTTACTGATTTCAGTTTGGTTGAATCTATTATACCACTATCTGATATGAATAACACCTAGTTTGAGCGACAGTGATCCAAAACCCCATGTGCGGATTTTAAGCTCTTCCGAGGGGAAGATCAGATGGAAATACCATTTACCCAAGGAGACACATTGCAATGAGTCGACCCCCCAAATTCCTGAATGCCGCTACGTGAGATAATCCATTCTCCATGGTTTCGTTCCATTGGGAAGAACTAGACACACTATAATGGAGTGTTCACCCAACTCCAATATTTCTGAAATCACAGCCAGATATTCCCTCACATGAGCAACAGAACCTCGCCTATGTATGTCGACACACAAACCCTTAAACTGAGAAAAGGAATGGTTTGAATCACTAACCTCAATAGACTTCTCCTTGTGATTTTGAAACCTCAGAATCTCAGATCTCTCTATTTCACTTGCAGCGTGCTTATGGGAGTCGAACCTCCCAGGCATCAAGAATCCATCTGCCATCAAAAATCGAAGCGGTGAGGTAGATGAGGGAAACCCTAGAAACCATTTGGCATCGTAGGGCAGCTCCCTCGACTTCTTGACATCATCCCTTTTCATAAGAAGGATTATTAAATGGTCTCATATTGTTCTCCCTCCATATATAGGTATTTCAGTATAATATTGATCCATATTATGTTTTTATAGTATCATATTTATTTTCTTCTTATTTTCAATACATGGATTGATCTATCTTCAAATTTCATAATTTAACATCATGATCCAAGAACCAAATTTTATGAATCTATTATCTATTACCCACTACCATAAGTTTGTCTAAACTAGATTTTATGATTCTTTTAACCACACCATCATATATTTTTTCAATTTATTTTAGACGATTATTAATTTCATAAATCCTATTGGATTTGTATCCAATTGAACGTCATTATAAATAATTTAATATTTCAATGAATGGGACTTCTCCTCGTGATCTTTATTTGATTCATATTTTTCATAAATACTAGCAAGATTCTCATTTCTAAAACGGGTGCATCTAACATCGAGCTCAAAATTCATTGTATTTATGACTCATACTTATTTGGAAATTTTTTTACATGTTTATATTCATTTATATAAATCATTATCCATCCCTGCATACTCATCCTTATGGAGAAGATGTTGTCCTAAATATTTTAAAAGAGTTCACAAATATATGAAATAATTTTTTTCATTTAGCTACAATAGATATCATTTATATGTCCAATTTATATAAACTATATATTCTAAAAAACTTAATACTTCCCCACTAATATCTAGTACTTCTATAGGATATTTTTGACAAGATCTTTTTGTTACCCATTATTGTTATAAAGAGTGTGCCCTACATATGGTAGAACTTTTTTTCTATTTCCTTAGTATCTAATTTTAACATGATATATTTTTGTTGTCATTTATTAAATTACATTTATTAATATTGAATCATTAAGAAATTAATTTTTCTTCCACATTACTTTCGAAGGGTAATATTCTCACGACATGTTTCTTTAGAAGTAAAATTATCAATATAGAAATTAAAATTAACTACATATTGATTACCTACAATTAGTAAAGTGTCACTTTTTTATTTATTCTCCAACAAGGCCTTTATTAACTCTTTTAGATATCTTTTCATCCTATTCCTTATTATCCTTGATGTCATATTTTCCATTATAGAGTTAATAGGGAAATACCAATATTCTTAAAATATTCACTACATAGAGTCATTGAAATTCGAAACTAAATTATTTAAATAAATCATCAAACTATATAATCAAAATAGATGTGTGACATTATCTCATACAAATATTAAGAATAACATAAGGATTCATCCAACACTAGGTTGTGTTTGGGTGGAATCATTTTTTATATTTTTTAATTATAATTTCATTTTTATACCATTAGTAAATATTCAATTATTTAGTGAGTAAATATCATTTTTATCATAATATTTTTTACTATGAATGATGATATAGAATAGAATATATGTAGATGAGAAAATGATAGTTTATTGATGTGTTTTCCTCCATAACTATAACTATTTCCAACGTAATTACTGGTTTTTATCCCACATGATAAAAATCAATATTTTTTCCAAGAAAACATGATCTATCTTATGAATATGAACATATTATCCAATTAAATACTAGGTACAAATCGTGTAATGGTTAGTTTATTTCTGTACAAAATAATGGTCTTTAACATCAATTAAGAAAGATAAATTGTTCTATAACAGTCACACCTAGACTATTGGAAATGATTTAATTCATAAATTTATTATATTTAAGAGGATACATTGGAATCATTATACTTTCACAAAAAAATGAATGTCGTAGGTTTTCTCTCTCATCTTCTCAACGTGGATATTGTATTAGTTATTTTTATGTTACACATATTTTTTTTATCCTACATTATTTTGAATGCAATGATTGTTTCTTCCAATACTAAAGACATACATTTCATAAATATCACTATATGAGAAAAAAATTTCAGTGATAAGAATCATATCACTTATTTTATTTAGAATCTTCTTCATTTAATTATTGTATCCGACAAAATACTTCTTATTTTGAATTAAAATATATACACTGGAAGCACAGAGTCCAATTCTCATATTCTATTCATTCTTCTTTATAGAATATATATTATTGATATAATTTGAATATGGTTTTTTTAATTTCCATTGTTTTCATAATTCAAATTTACAAAAATCACACTTTTAAAATTCACTATCATTATTTTACATTACATTGTAATTATTCCTATAAATCAATATAAAAAATGATAATTATATATTTTATAAGATAATTGAAATATCAAAATGTTCTTCTCTAGTTAAATTCATTAAAAAATAATCATATTCACATACACTATTGTAATTATTTTCCTGTATACATTACATCAATGGTAACTCCTAATTATTTTGTCTCAATGCTCATCTCTCATGTCAATCACCACAAGACCCTCTACATTAAGATTCACTTCTCCATTACATAATTGTTAATATTCATATTGTAACACAAATATTAATGCCATTATGTTCATTATTTAAATATTTTTAGCCATAATTATCACCATAGTTTCTATCATGGCATGATTATATTCATTATCCCATTTCACTCACTTCTGGCCTGTGTTGTGCTACATCATGAGTTTTATTTGACATCATCTTCTTCTTTAATGTATTATACTCTCTTATATACATGAATCATTGATCATATATAATATTTTTTTATATTTAATTCACATAAAAAACATTGTTTGATTAAAAAAATTCATTAGAAATAAATTATCAAATTCCATAGTACCATAAAAAATCACAAAAAAATTCTTGGTTTCTATAATACATACATTGTGAACTTACAACATATTTATATCTCAAATGAAACTTCTAAGGCTTCAGGTCACCCAAATATATCACTTATATGACGCATTAAATAGAGTGATAATAACATACATAAAACCATTATTTTTCTAGATTTCAGTGTCCAATGCCTCAAATAAAAATCCTTAATTGTAATTATGCAGATAAAAAATGACTTTTACATTGAATTTCCTCAATAAAATATCCACTCCAACCAATATATAATAAATTTAACTCAATAAAAATCATCACCTACATAACTAATCACTATTTATTCATAATTACTGAATAGTCATCACTTGATAGGCTTTTTTATATATAGATAACAACTTCACCATGGTGATTCACGCCTGAAGATTTTAAGTCTTCTTAGACAACATTATTTGAACAAAAAAATAAATATACACTACAATATTGCATCATCAAACAACCAATACATTTCGTAAATAGTAATTACAAAACATATACTCTATTTATTCATCGTGGAGATCATTACATCAATCGTCACACTTAGAGGCCCATGCCTTGAGTTTTTATATACAAGTACTTACATAAAGAAACTCTATTTCCTTTCCAAAATAAGATCATAAAATATTCTTCCATTGATTGTAAAAATTAAATCATATAATTGTCTTTTTTATATATGGATAATTATAAAACATCCATATTATACCTTTGACACAAAACTATTTTTGACCAAAACAGACACATTGAAATCCCAAGTCATTACTATAAACCATACAAAATGGTCACTTAAAGACCATAATTGAATATACCTAATAATTCAATTCATGTGATCTTCATCTGTATACTCATTAATTGAATTAATATGTTTTTCATCCAACCTCTAATGATGTATTATTTTCTCTAATATTATTGAGGAACATTATAATACATCAAAAAATAACATCATCTAAAAATTATCATCACATAACTATACATAATTCCCTTAATCCTTATTGAATATTTATATCATAACACATTATTGGTTCATCATCCATGAAATGGTGCATTTTGAAATGAAATATTCTTAAGTAGTGGCCCCTTGATTATATACATAAAAATTCAGGACCATGATATAAGGTTTCATGTCGTTGTATGACATGTTCTATAGGTTTTCAATAAGTGACGAAATTTCTCACATCACAATGTCGTAGGTGAATAATTGTTTTTTATAAATTACACATTTTAACATATCAGTTATTAACGATGAATGAACCCCATTCCCATCCCATTTTACAAATATGATTCTCCTTTCTTCTCAAGTTAGATATTCTCTACATATTCTTTCGATTTTGTGCCCTCTCTCCAATTTTCTATGTAAACACTTTTATATAATCACTATTTTACATATATTTTTATTTTCAATTCACTATGTCTTCACATTACCATTAATTTTCAATCTCAAAAAGATATTTTATCACTATTAATGTGGAATTTCTCTTTTGGGTTTATTTAGTATTGTGTTTTTGGTCATTTTGGGTTTTTCAAAAGAAATTATTCATTAGGTTTAGCTTTTACCCTTGCAGGTGATTGCATTATACTTGTAATAAATTATATTTTTCTATATAATCGCTTTATTTTTCAATTCCTTATTCATGGATTTTATATATTAATTTCTTATTAATTTATATAAATTTATTACAATTAGTATACATTTTTAATTATTATCATGAGTTTTAGACTTCGAATAATGCATCATTTTATGAATTTTAAGAGTTACTTTTAAAACGAGGGCTTTAGAATACCAAAAACGTTCTAAAAATTTTATGATATTATTTATTATTTATTTATTTAAAAATGATGGACTTAGGGCGAAATTTAGTTTTTAAGGGAAAAATCACATTTTAAATGTATTCTTTTGGAATGAAAAACATGTGTGGTATTATAAATGATTTTACATGAATTTTTTCATTGTGATGTTTTAATAAAAAGAACATCACTTAAAATTATTTGTTGGATTTATTTTAATTTACCATTTGGGATCATAAAAAAATTAATTTATACACATGAGGTCCTCATTTGTGCCATGTATTATTTTTATCCCTCTTATTGGTGTTTCATGGCTTATATAATGATTTTATACTAAGTAAATGGGGTTGTTTTGTATAACAGTGTTGGAGGTAAAGATGAATTACAATTTATTCTTATTGATTAAAACACTATAAGGGTTTTTTATACCTTCCACTTTAATTATTTCATGGGAACCCAAGAATCTATATGTAAATTCATGAATTATTCTATGCTATTTGGTATACAAGAAACATATGTACCACTAGTTTTGTTATAGAAAATTTATTGAGGGGAGGAGACACATTAATTATTCTTATATTGGCTAATAATCTAGATTGAGTTATTTAAAAAATAATATAATCTTATTTTTAGTTCAATTTTTTATTGTACTATTAAAATTATCTCATATTTTGACCTAGAGTGTAGCCCATTAAAAATATTCCTTGATAGAAGGTTCTATATAGGGGATTTTAATATCATTTATTTGTATTCATGTAAAAAATTATTTATTGTAGAAAAATTTTCATTTTATATTTACATGATATTACTTTGATGGGGTGGTTCATAATTGTGTTTTTTCATTTAATTTATGATCTAGTTTATTTCGAAAATTCATTTTCCATTGTTTTTTTGAAAACTATTTCAAAATAAGTGTTAAATAGTTTATTTAATGATTGATATTTTAATAATGGATTAAGATGAAAAAAATAGTTCTTTTTTACATATGATAAATCATAAAAACTATTGGTTTTAATATGATTTATTACTATATTGAGATCCATTGGGTTTTAAAATTTAATTAGAGGATTATTTTTTCAAGATAAATTTATATTCCTATTATGTGTTATAAAAATGGAAACCCCTGGTTTATAGTTTATTTTAATCTAGTATTTGATAACTAATATTGGAAAGGAACAACATGGACTCTTTGGTGAGATCATTCTCTTCCTGTCATCTCCCAGCCTACATACACACTTGTGTGAGTTTGAATTCACCTACAATATTATATAAATATATTAAAATTTTTATTTTGAATTTTATTTCACCTTCTTAGGCCATATATGGTGTGCCTGAACTTGTTGAGAGACCTTGGGTCTCATTGACGTGATCAATTAAAATAATGAATGTTTTTATTTATATATTTTAGGGTTTTTTTTCTTATCTTCTATGTAAACCATACCATTCAATGTACATATATTTTTATTGGTTAATACTATAAATATATCCATAAAATGTTATGGTGAAACTATTTTAGCACATGGGATTATTTGTTTTCCTTATACGTGCCTCATTTAGATATTATTTTTTGTTGCATTTATTTCTTTATAGATTTATGGTAATCTAATGTGTGGATACATAATGTTGAAATATCCTTAGATAACCACATCCATATTTACTTTGTGGAATCATTCCAATGTTGTCTTTAACTTATGCCATGTTACTTATCCCCATCCCTTGAGGATTAGGAAATCACTATGAGACATTCTGTGAATTGGGACGAGTTAAATCATATAGATTTGTTACACCTGATCAATGCATTTAATGGTTAATCATGAACTATTGATTATATAGAAAAAATGGAAGTGTTATATTTTTTTGGAATGTAGAAGTGTAAATTTTTCCTCATTATTTAAGAATTTATCTCACAATTTCTATTCCAAAAATTTAATTTTTTTATAATCCCTAATATATATAATTTAGAACTGAAAATTTAATAGTCTATATGATTATTTTGGTTTTAATTTCTAAAAAATATATAAAATAATTTAATTTTTTATGCAAATTTAAATATAATTTACCCTGTGGATAATGCTAATATATGAATCCTGAGTGATGAGTGAAATGATTTCCCAAAAAGATGCTTATATGTTGAAATAGAATAATTGAATAGATAAATAAGATAAGTTAAAGATGAAAGTGGTTTAGAAATTTAAGTTTAAATATTTAATGGTTTGGAAATAATTAACTCGATGTGTTGTGTGATTTTTTCATTCCCAACTATGAATTTTTTAGTTGTTCTTGGTGGAATTATAGTCAAATGTCTATTGGGGTGAGGAGTTTAAATTTTATAATCATGCAAGAAATTGATAAAATTAGAAAAAGGGAAGTTCTTATTTTTATATTATTTCATATAAAAAAGGATCCTATGTTTACTTATCACACCCCTCTACTCCTTGAGATCTATTGTATTCACTAATAGACCAGTATTTTGAAGTGTATATGAAATCCTATTACTACATTACATTTATATTAGAAGAAAAACAAATAAATAACTCTAATTTTAATGGGTATTAAAAACCAAATTAAATTTCTTTTTAGGTAAAAAAAGGAAACTTCATTTTATACGGGAAAATAAAAAAAAATAATACATAGTTATATCTTAGAAAAATTCATAGGAAAATACCTTGAAAAATAAAAAAAACTATTCAAAGATAAATGAGTTATAATAATTGATGTATCCTGATCATTACTTGATAAAAGATTATTTATAATGATGATATTATATTTATTTGAACCAAAAGTCAATATTGATCATGTAATCTTTCATTTTCTATGTTTTATTTCATTGATGTCATAGTTATTTTTTATATCAAGTCCACACTTATATCATATATACATGTATTATTCATTTACATCATCAAATTAATATATATATATATATATATATATATATATCTTCAATACCTACACACACACTATAAGAATTATAATAATTCAATCATTAATGAATAATTGGGCTACCCATGATTATCACAATAATTATAGTCATGAAAAACCATTAAAAACCTCAGTCAAAATTATAGTATATAATATGTTAAAATATTAGATATTTTATTGTTCAATAATTGTTTATAAATATAAGTAATATAATTGAACAACATAAAAATTATCTCTAAAATAACCTGGCATAGATATTCATTCAAAATATTTTGAAAAAAAATTAACATCTCATGATTTATTTTCATTATAAAAATATTTTATAACTGAACATTTCTATTAAAAAATGTTGACATTCCTTTCATCTTAATGGATCATATCCTTCTATATAGTCACAAAATAACACTTAATATATAATTCTTCTAAATAAAATAACATTGGAATTTTGGAAATCCCATGTATATAATTGAAGTGTAGCATCAATAAATTCTTCGTAGTACATTAGAATAAATTTAATCTCATGAATATTCATAACAAATATTTCCCTAAATGATTTTCATTTAGTTTTGTCTTGTTAATAGGCATTCACAATAATAAATTCTCAGAAATCATTTTAATGATACCTTTTTCGTCAATGTAATATCATCCTTCATTGAATAATGTTCATAACATTAGCCCTATGACTCAATCAATCCTATAAGAAAAAGAGTTCATTTTCAAGGAAAAATATCATCATATTTAAATAATAATTTAAAAAATACTAAGAAAAAATGATAAAACTCGTATAATCTATAAGATATCAAAATATTAAAATAAATGAGAAAAAAAGTATCATTATAGTGAGATATTTTTCACTAATTTTTAACCCCTTGTAGAAAAATATTAATATATAGGCACATTCAAAAAGCATTGTGTCTAAATTAATAGACGTTTATTCCCTTGATGTAGAATTAATTTCATAAATAAATCATGTTTTTTTTGATTTCATAATATAGATTTAAAACATAATAAAAAGAATTTAATATAAATGTAATTTTATTATTCTAATATAAATTATAATGAAATTATATCATAACTTATGAAAAAAATATAAGCGAATGTTTTGAAAAAATCTATGAGTAACTTCTGTAAGAACCTAAGTTGTCATATGGGGTATAGATGAATTATTTTTATTTATGAATGCTTCAATATGGCCTTGTGTGAGTGACCAACATTATCGAGGTTTTTTTGGAGGTGTTTGAGGCTTTTTTGGAGCCCATAAACATGTTTTGGGGTGTTTCTAGCCTAGTGCACAATTAAGAGAAACCGTGTGGGGCTAGGTTACAAGGTTTGACTAAAATGTGTGAGGAAGGAAAATGGTAGTGTACTATATGAACTGTTTGTGTAAAATAGTGTGGGAAGTGATGCATACCCATATGACCAGGTCAGAAATTTTAGAATAATGTGATAGAGTCTTTTTGTATAGTTTATTCATGGTTTTTAAACTATGCAGTTAAACCGTGAAGGATCCCCTTAGCTTATAGGAAGTCATGCATGGTTGGCGCCCAACATACTAAACTGTGCACCTCAACTGTGCAGCCATGTAATTTTTTGAATTTATATTATTTTAATTTAAAAAAACTTAATTTTCATATTAAAATCATATTATTGTTCCACAAATATAATGAAAATGATTTTGAGCTCCCAATCAATGACAAAAGTATGATATGAACATATTCCATCATCTGATCTCCAATTCGATCACAGTTTGTCTCATCAGATCATCTTCGATAATATCTAGTTCTTTTTTATCTTCTCTCAATTCTTATAGACATCAATTACAATATTTTGATTTTGGCTCATATGCCCAAATTCAACATTATTCATTCATTCTTCATATTTATCCATAACTGAGACAAATAAAAATTTGATATTGGATAAGAACTCCTCTATAAATATAAGGTAGGTGGTCTATACTTTTCTATCATCTTTTGTTTCAATATAGAGAAATATCTTATTATGTCGCCCATTGAACAGTTCAATGATTCCCCAAAATTGAATGGATAAATTGACATATAAGAAATATGACCTATTTTTTATTATTGTAGTTTACTAAAGATGCATTGGTGGTTTTTTCCTAAACTTAAAAACACCGTTGTTGTATGACATGCCTTTTAATTGGATTTCCCCATTCATGAACCACCCATGGGGTGTGTTCCTGAGTTTTCATATTTTATGAAAACTCACTTATAATTAAATGTGATTGAATTAAAATTTAACAAACTTTTCTTCCTCCTTTACTTGTGTTGTGGTGAATTCTATGCAAAAAATTTGTTAAAATGATTAAAAGTAAAGGGTTATATGAGTGGGTATAATAATTTTTTGTTATTAAATTTCATTAATGTATTTTTCAGCAATTGGGTTAAATGGGTGGGTATACCCATGTGGATAGTTTAATAGTGAACAATGATTACTGGGTGGGTATACCCATTCTATGTGATTAATAGATGATGGTGATAAATGTTTCATTATAACCATGTAACTTGATTAAATGGGATCAAAATACAAGAGTGGGTATCCTCATGAGATTTAATTGATTATATGAGTGGGTATACTCATTGAATGGAATTGAATGTAATTGATTATATGAGTGGCTAGAATCGTAAGGAATTTAAATTTTAAATGGTATGAAATTGATCAATTTTTTTATAAATTCAATGGTAGTATCTCCATGGATATGTAACATGGTAATAGATGCCTTGAGTAATATTGCTTCATGGATCTTGATCTTATGGGATGCATTGTGATTTGTTAACCCTTTCATATGACTTGTTTTTAATCACGTAGGATGTGATGGTATACATGTTTTTAGAATTCCAACCAGTTCTTATACATTGTTTCCATTATGTTTCACGAAGGAATCATTGAGGATGCCATGGTCTTAGACACTACTTATCTTCCCATTTATGGTATGACACATTGGTAGTGATGGTATGGCCATGGGATTGTGATTCATTTTTTATACGACACTTCCATGGGAATTATGAAACGTTTGGTTATACGAAAAGACCATTTAATTTTGACATTGTTACCTTATACAACAAAGCGGTATTGACAAGATACACATGGTAGTATAGTGAGGCAATTTTTTATTAATTTTTCTTGTAGCTTTTTTGTTAGGAGATGAAACTTGTTGTTGGGAGCCATGATATTCTATTTTACTACTTGTTTGTAGTGGTGATATTCCTTTTCAATTCACACAAACATTACTACATGCATACAATATTTTACCTTATTGAATTATGCTTCTTAGAAATAAATATATCTATGAGTGGTTCCTAATAGTGATGTTTATCTCACACTCTTTTTGGGCCACCTCAGGGACCCAAATATATTATTTGGATAGTGAATTGATAATTGAAAGGACCCTAAAATTGGTGGTTAATTTTATAATAGGGAGTGTTGGAAAATTGGACCAATGTGAGGCTTACGATGCAACCGAGATACATATTCGGTTTTTTTCATTATTTTATACATATATTGGTGTATATTGACACATACCTGTTTTGGATGATTCATAAATATACGAAACATCTACACCATTGAATATGCCCATATATGGATATTTTTATCTATTAATTAATTTCATTTGTTGCCTTCTAGTTTTACTTCTTCTACTATTGCTTTTTATTACATTATGTTCTGTTATAATTAGGTTATAAGGGCGTAGTTTCAAAGTAATGAAAACTAGTCCCTCGATAATAGATGAAATCATCTAAAATATGGGTAGATGTGCTTGTGACCATGTGTCTAACCAAGATTAGGGAAAAATTGAGTGGCTTCTAGGTCCTGGATGTAACAAAGTGGTAGGAGCGAATGTTTATTCTTGTTTTCATTACTATTTTTCAAAAATAGTATGGGATAGGAAGGAGATAGAGTTTGGTAATGAGTTATGCTAATGCATAGAAAATCCATGTATAGGGAAAATCCAAAATGCCTAGAATGGATTTCTATTTTTATATATTTTCACAATTATAGATGATTAAATTCCACCATTGGGTGATGTACTAGTTTGTTATATTACTATTTAATCAATTGAAGTCAGATGAGATGATGGTATTCTATCTCATGAATCATATTGGAAAACTTATAGGAATCATATACCATGAATTATTCCATGACATTTATGATTCATTACTTGACACATCTTGTTGCGATAGTTGTTGTGATATTTTTTCTGACTGTTGTGATAAACCTTGTGTTGTGGATAGATAATTGATGTCATATTTCAATTTATTAGTTGAATGGGCCCTTATGGATAGGAAAATGACATACCATTTGATTCTTTTGTTCATAGTTAATTAATTGAGACATGTTATGAATAATATGGGAAACAATGTTTGGTTCATGGGGTGTTCTATGTCCCCACATAATGGACGTTGGTGAACCATCAGTTAAATATTTTTGAATAGATGATTGTTACATGAAAATAAAAATTGGAAATTGAATAGAGAACGGACCTAGATCAGGAATTTGAGTGGGAAAGAGGTAGTGTCTCTCATTGTTTTTGGGGATTGTTATTTATACAGTCTGGGATTTAGGAGTAGGTTATAGGTTATGTCTTTGTTGTTAGAAGATATTGAACTACGATGTGCTTTTTAGATGTGAACATTGATTTTGTTATTTTTTGAGGCTTTTGTTTTTCATTGTAGAGGACTGTGTTTGGAAATATAGAGGTACGAAACAATGATGACATGCATTGATACCCTAATAGGGTTGGTGGTGACTATCCTCTGGTTGTGGTGGTCTATGGGATACTAGAGGATCCGTCTATTGTATCAGATACTATGCTAACTATTATTCTAGTCATAGCTTCTAAGGAACAGTTTCATTGGGGTTTTTATCACTTTATAAAGACATATCAAGGAGTACTGCAGCCTGCATCGTCTATGGCTGAGCTAATGCGTGTGTTTGAACAGAATAGTCATCCATTTTTTGGGATGTAGGTCCATATACTGCTAATATATGGATAGAGACTATGTTATTTATGTTTAAGAATCCTGAGACACATCCAAATATAAGGGTAATGGTAGATACAGATATACATTTTGGGGAATAAATAAGTAGAGGGATATATTGAACACGGCTGACAAACAATGAGATATTGGATGGACAAATTTACAAACCCACATCTTTGAATAAATTTACCATGAGACTCTATCAGAGGTGTGGGATAGTGAGTTCATTCAACTAGAGCATGTTGTGATGACATTTATGGAGTAATCGACTTGGTTTATAAGGATATAGTGTTTTTCACCATTGTACCTTTCTGTTGAGTTTTCGAGAGCTAAATGCTTTAAATAATGTCTTATACATGATATAAAATATTAGTTCAATGTTTTTAGATTATCTTATATCACTAATATTGTGTATCAGGCATTAATTACAGAGTGGAATCTAAGTTAATATGAGGGAATTGAGTAGGAAGGTTTTGTATCTTGACCTAGTGGTTCTGTGTCCTCAGGAAGGAAGAATTGTTTTAAGTCTTCTTGATGAATGAGATCTAGTCATGCTATGATTAATGTCAGATTATTTTTTTTTTCATAGGTGTGGTAGATGAGGACACATGAAGAATTAGTGTGACCATGACCCAGTCATGTACAATACTTGTGGTAGGGTAGGGAATGTGCAATAATTCTTCAGGACCGTTCGTCATTTTGTGAGATATTGGGGGTTTGCTCAGACACTGTGTACAAGAGTTTGTTTATTAGCTCAATGTTAGGTATGGAGCTGGATTAGTGCTGGCCAATCAGACTGTGTCAGTAGTTTTCATGGAATAGGAATACAGAAACAATTCTACCAAGGGATCTATGTGGACCTACTCAAGGTAGTGAGTTTGTGTATTATGGTAGTGTTACATCTAATATATTTTATGTACAACCTGCCAATAATGATCCATGTGTCGAACCAAATATAGTGACAGGTATGATCTTAGTAGACTTTATGATTACATATTAAACTTTTTGATACAATTTCATCTCATTGTTTCATATCTACACCTGTGTTGATAAGACATGGGATTGATTATTTTTCTTATCAGATGTGAGACACTCTGTCGGGTTTATAACGGAGGGTGTATACTAGAGCAGGGAGTTCCCCCTTGAGGTTGGTTAGTGTCACTTCATCTTGGATCTGTACGTCCTCAAGATTACAGGATTTGAGTTCATACTCAAAATGGATTTGATAGTAGATTATTGATCTTATGTTGATGGATACCATAGTTGGTGAATTTCACATCACTAGACGGTGCATTGTATACTCAAAAATGTTATTAGGATGTCTATAAAAGCCTCGATAGACAAAATCCTCATGGGATGGGTGGGATGGCATCCCTGATTTCTAGTCTGTATCTAGATAATCCATGAGTGAGTTAGGAAGACTTTCCATTAGTGGTTGATCATTTTAGGAATGTGTACATAGATAAATTTTTTGTTATCTACTATGATAGAGGTGGAGTTCCCTATATAGCTAGTTATATGAGTTTCTCTATTATCTATTTCTCTTTATAGGAGGTTTGTGATGGATTCAAAGGAGATGAAGAGGAAGCTAACGGATTCTGAGGTGAAAGGGTTTATTCAACCCAGTACTTCTTGGTGGGGTTCTTCAGTTCCCTTTTTGAAATAGGACGATTTTACCCTAAGTCTAGGCATGAATTTTCTGATGTAGAACTAGATGAAAATTAAAAATACACATCCCATTACATGGACAGGTGATCTGTTCCATCATATTTGAGGAGATCAGGTGTTCCTAAAAATTTATTTTAGATATTGATATCACCATGTACATGTTCATCCTATAGAAATACCAAATACATGCATTCATAGAAGTTATGGATTATATGATTTTTTTAATTATGTTATTCAGTATCATGAAAATTTGTGTCGTTTTCATCTAACCAAATAACCACATTTCCGCTCCTTACCTAGACTCTTTTGGAGTGGTTTTCATGGATGATATCTTTGTGTGTTCTTATAATCAAAATGCTTATAAAAACCATTTTGAGTTCGTGTTGAATAAATTGAGAGAGCATTAGTTATATTATAATCTCACAAAGATCCACTTCTTGATAGGTCAAATTCACATCTAGGGTCACATAATCACCGAGACAGGTGTATTAGTGGATCCAGAGAAGGTAAGAGTTAAATTTTCCTGGGAATATCCCAAGAAAAGTTTTGACATATAATCTTTCTGCGGTTTAGGTGGTAAATATAGGTTCATTATAATGTTCTTCTCTTTATTAGTAAAACATTTTATTGGGTTGACTGAGAAGGGTGTGAAGTTTTTATGTCTATATTCTTGTGAGAGAGCATTTTATAAGATGAAATGATGTTTTACATCAACACATGTCCAGATACTTCTATAGTAGAGGAAGAGCTATAATGTGTATTTTGACACATCGGGTCTCAGACACATATTAGTGTTAAGGCATGTGTATAGAATTGTGGACTATGGGTCTCTATAATAGATTCCCTTGAGATGAACAACCCGCACACAATATCAAGTTAGTTATGATTCTTCACACAATTCACTGATGGATATATTACTTACAAGGAGAGCATTTTTTGGTGTAAACAGACCATAAAACCTTATGTATAATTTTATGCATCATGATCTAAATACACAGAAATGAAGGTGATAACTGTACCTTACGACTATTTACTTCAAGCCTACTTTCATGCCTAATAAATTTAATTCAATGGATGATGCATAGGACAAATAGAAATAGATATAAGTATTTCAGCAAGATAGAAGTGAGTGGTTTCTTATAATGTTGTTATTTAACATGCATTTGGAGGTGCATGATATTTAGATTAATATGTATCTAACGTCATTAGTTGTGACATCAACCATGTTTTATAGAGTATAAATGAAGAAGAAATTTGATTTAGAGGTCCTAGTTCGATGGAAGTTTATGGCAGGTGATAATGCACCTCCTAGTTTGGACATATGAATGGACAAGATCTTTCATATCCATGAACTTTTTTCAATTATAGTAGACATACATGATGATATCATGTGAGAGTATCATTCATAAATTTGGGTAGTTAATCTCTGAGTCACCAAGATGTTTTGTGACTTAAACAATTTGTACTTGTGGTCATGTATAATGTAGAAGATATCAGTTTTTTTTTACAATTTGGTTCACATGTAAGCTAGTGAAGGCAGAACACCAGTGAGAAGATAGAATTTTATTGCAGTTATATGATCTTGAGTAGAAATGGAATGATTTTGAGATAGATTTTACGATCAATTTACCGATGACGCCTTGAAGAAGTGATTTTGTCTAGGTTTTTGTTGATATACTCATGACAGATTATCACTTCATATGGATCAGCGAGACATTTAATTTTGATTATATTGGTTGGATGTATATCCATGAGATTTTATTACTTCATGGGGTCTAATGAGCTATCATTTTAGATAGGGATTCTTGTTTTACATCTTTCATTCATGGAAGAGTTTGTAGTGGGAATTGGGTAAACATGTGCTTATGAGTACATCATACCACCCTCAGAATGATGGCCAGTAAGAGCGTATGATACATTTCCTAGAAGACTGGCCACATGCATATGTCCATGATTTTGGGAGATCATGGGAGATGTATATAATCAATATTTATTTTTACTTCAGTAATATTTATCAGGAGATTATTTATATGAAACCTTATGCTGATTTTTATGGTAGCCATTTCAATCACCCCTTTTCTAGAAAGATGATGGTGAGGAATATATACTAGGACTACAACTCATGAAGCGTAATTATATGTTGGTCTAGATGATTAGGAAGAGGATTCTTATATCACAACCTAGGCCGAAATCTAATGATGATGTCCATAAAAGACTCTAATGTTTGAGGTCGGGGATCAATATTTTTTGTTGGTTTCACTATGTTTGGTACATTTGTGGACAAAGATATAGGGTATTCTTTCACTATGATATGTCATGCCATTCAAGATTTTATAGAGAGTCACGTAAGATGCCTGTCAGTTTTAATTACCTCATAGTTACTATCCCATACATGAAATCTTCCACGTACCTCAGCTGCACAACTATCATTTAAAACCCCTCTCACACATTTCATCTTGACAAGGTTGAGTTATAGAAATAAATTTCCACCATGGATTATATGATACAGTTCATTGATTGGAGCACAAATGATTCTTGAATCCATTCAGTTCCTGTAGTATGGATGATATCCCATCACAACCATCTATAGGAAGAGACGTGGAGGAGGGAGGCCAACAAACATGCTCAGTGGTCGGAGTTATTCACATACAAATCATGATGATCGTTCATAGAGAAATATGAGGATGAATTTCTAAAATGGGGAATATTGTACGAACCTCAGTTTTCATATGAGGTACTGATCCCTTCTTTTACTTTTTGAATTAAAAAATTTGGACTTATGTGAGTTACAATCTGGATGATGACTATCTTGGAGTGTCAATGTCTTCTTGAAATCCGAGAACCAGGTTTTTGGGACCTTTTTCGCATGCACGTGGTTAGGTAAAATTGTGTGAGGTAGGTGTCATGGTTTCACTAAACCATATGAGGATGGATATAAGGGGGTATAGGATACACATTTTGAGGAAACTGTGTAGTTAGATGATAATGCCCATGAGAAAAGTTATTTAATTTTAGAAGAACATGACAAATGATTTTCTCACAGTTTGTGCAAGTATAAGAAACCATGTGGGTAAACTATATGGGTCTTCCTTGGCCTATAGTAATCAATGAAAGTTTTGAGCATTGTTTACTATGTTGTGTACCTAAACAATGAAGGCTTTAAATTTTCGAAATTTTTAATATTTACCTATATAATAAATTCATTTTAAACTTAAAATCCTATTCTTCTTCCATGGACTGATGGATTACAATTTTTAGATCTCATTCGATTATTAAACTACGATTTAATCTTGGTACTTCATTTTAACTCTAATTAGAGCATGGTTTGACCCATTAATTCCTCATTGTTATCATTGAATTTTGATTTTATCCATTATCAGTTTGTATATCCATCGATTGTGTGTTTTGGATTTAGGCTCATATTCCCTAATTTCTTTTTCATATTCCGTTCATCAGATTTATCCAAAACCAAATCAAATTATGACTTGTAACTAGAAGATAACTCCCCAACCATGCTACGGTAGGTGGTCTATAATTTTATTTCAAAAATTGGTGCTTTATAGAGCTATCGACCATTATTATGGAAAATGGAATGTATACTTTAGCCTTGAAATAGAATGGATAAATTGAAATATAGGAAATATGGCCTATTAGGGATTCACATATGTTCCTTGAGATGTGTTCCTGGTTTTTCCCCAACCCATGTCCATCCATTGGGTATGCACACATTTTTTTGGTTTTAAGCATTAAAACTCCACCCAAGGGTTGTGTTCTTGAGTTTTATTAGATTAGGGAAGATCAATTATAATTAAATGGGATTGAATTACGTTTTTAAGAGAAGTTATGCCTCTTTTCCATGTGTTATCATTATATTCCTTAACTGACTTGATAATGTGTCATAAATGTAATTTTTTAGATGAGTTCGTATACTCGTTTATTTCAAAAAAAATTAAATATAACATTAAGAATTACTTTAATTGGGTGGTTATACCCATGTAGATTGTTAATAGTGAACTGTGATTAATGGGTGGGTTTACCCATGCGATGTGTCTAAAAGAAGATAGTGATGAATGGGTGGGAGTATCCATGTGACTTGATTAGATGGGAGTGAAATACATGAATGGATATACTCATGGGATGTAAATGAATATATGAGGGGGTATAATCATTGAATATAATTGAATGTAATAGATTGTACGAGTTGGTAGAATAATATGGAATTTAATTGTTTAACAGTATGAAATGGGTGAATGTATTTATACATTCCATCGATGGATCTCCATTGATCTAGAATGCATTAGTAGAAACCTTAGTAGTATTTCTAGTTGGGTCTTGTTTCTATTGCATTACTTGGGATTTTTTAACCCTTGCATCCATCTTACTTGGACTCACATAGGATATGTTGGTATACATGGTCATTTGACTCTAACTAGTGCATATAATAAGTTATATGGAGATTCACTTGGGAATCATTGAGGACACCATGGTCTTTGACAACATGGATTCATACCTTCATGATCTAGATATCAGTTATAATGGTGTGGTTGGGGGTTTGACATTAATTTCATTATAGGGAATGTCTGTGGTAATTATGATAGGATTGTATATATGGAAAGGTTGTCAAATTTTAAATTGGTTACATTATATGGCGTGGTCAAGTAGAAAAGATACGGATGGGGGTATAGAGAGGTCATATAATTCCTTCATTTTTAACATGGATTCCTTTTTCAGACCTCACACTAATTGCAGTGGGCGTTGAGAGTATATTTGGTATTTCATAATTGTAGTGGTTATATGGAATGCACATTCACAAATACATTACAAACTACATATACTTGTTTTGCTTATTTATTTATTCTACTTAAAACTATACAGTTATATTTGTGGTTTCCTACTGGGTTGTTTATCTCAAACCCTATTTGGGAAACCTTGGGGACGCAAAAAATTTATATGGTTATAAGTATTGATAAGGGAAAGCAACTAACATAGGTGGCTGATTTGATACATTGTAGAATAAGATAATAGGAACATGCTGACACTTTCGATTCTATTGGGATACCTTTTATGTATTTTTGGTTTTTGGATTCTTGTATTGGATTATATTGACTTATAAAAATTTTTGGGATACCTAGATACAACAAACATCTAAATAATTGTATATAATACTATTTTCTAGGATTATTATATATTCCTTTGATGTATTATGTGTCAGATTGTTTTACCGATTCCCCTATTTACAGTTATTATATCAACTATGTTACACTCTTGTAATCTGGGGATAGTCTCCCCACATATAAAAATGGAACTCCCTACTTGTCGTTTGGCTCTAGAATTTGCAAATTTTCTATTAATTCCATGTGTACAACCGATCTTGGGGAACTATTGAGATGTTTATTTGTATAGGATGTCACAACTTCCATCCTACCTTTATCAATATCTTATAAAATTGGAAAATGCATACAACTTGTATTATTAAATAAATAAAATAAAAGTTACATGATAAGATTATGGGTCATACAAAAAACATATTGGTCATCAGAAATATTTATAGTTAATTTTAATAGACAAAATATTTTTTTAGTGTTATTTTTAGAAACAAACGGTCATTTAAAAAATACCTAGTCAATTAGGAAAATATAAGTGTTACTTAAGAAATATTAGTTACTTTACCTAGTCCTACACTCGTGGGTCCAACAAAAAAGTTTCATACATTTAAAACCATATTTTATAAAAATTTGATATAACCTAATCAATACATATATATATTCAAATAATTTATGCTTTCAATCTTATTATAGTCACATATTCCCATAGACATAAAGTTTTGACTCAATTGAATTCTATCTACATAAAAAATATATTAGAAAATATAATAATATTTCTCAATAATTGATGCAAAATAATTGGAATCAAGGGACTGTAATAATAAATAGAAATATGGTATGGTCCTGAAAACCCATCACATGCATATAACATTGAACACCGACAAGGAAGATCCCACATGTAAAAAACAAATCAACTGAAAAGTAAAAACATTAGGATACACTGCTATCCCTAAGACAATTGATATACACAATATCTGGAATCATCATACCATCCAATATATCATTCCAAATAATGAAAATATTATCATGGGTCTCAGCACAAGCCAATTTTTTCAATAAAAATGTTATAGACGCTCGGGAACCCAAGTGTAGTGGAAAACTGAGTTGGGTGTGAGGAAAACATAGTAGGCCACCAACAATGGTGTCTAGAGTAAAAAAGATGATTGTACAATATATTATTCATGTAAATAATAGTTGAAATAAAAAATTTATAATCCAATCAAACATATAAAAGAAACAATTGTTAATGAAATAATTTGTGGCCGATAGTTTTTATGAAGACACTTACACTGATAAAGATGTACCAACCCATGAAGGTCATCTAAATCAAAATCACTTAGTGATAAAAGTATAATGAATAATATTTAGGTATTATCATTCATCATTAACTATAGGAGGAATCAATCGTCACTTTAATCCATCCAAAACCTGAAATAACACCTTTTGTCAAAGCTAAAACACCAAATTGGAACATATCTAAGACCATCAGATGATAATAATGATTATAAAATTAGTTGATTACTAATTATAGTATGGTGATACCCACCCCATGAATTAAAATATATCAACATACATTCAATGTAAATAACATAATCTATTAGAGAAATATTCCATGGGAACCTTGAACTTGTGCTCCCACATTACATCCCTCATGGTTCAAAAAATTCCATGCATAAACACCCAAGATAAACCCAATAAACATAGGCACCCTTCCTAATCAAAAACAAATTGGAAGTAGAGTACAATTGATATTCATATAGAAACTAAGAATAAAATAGATTTTCATAAAAACAACTAATCAAACTAAAAATGAACTCGTCCATCCCCAAACGATATGCTCTATGAATCTTGAAACCTTAATCACCAACATTTTTCACTAACCCTACATGGACAATCCTTACCCGAATCACCCCCAAATTAAATAGATCCAACTTCCAATCCATCCCTATCTCACCTAATAATGATACCCTCTCACCCAAAGGCTTTCCATAACGACCAAAACATGCCCATTGAAGTCCATACTTGACCCTAGTGAGAATCCACAGTTAGATCTTCTACTGATTCAGAACTGTAGATGTGTCCTTCCACACACATAGATGTGACCTATATAAGCATGAGAATTTAATATTTTTGAACCATTTAGATATAAAATCCCTTGGTCATCTTGATCATCTACCATAACTGATATCCCCTTATCATTTCCGAATGAATTTATGCACACACCTCAGCTGATTATCATTGTTATCACATTCCCACACAGACCAATCCATTACTAGTTCCACCCACCTATGACACATTCATCATTATGGTTGTATCTTCATAGCTGACACATCACTCCCCAACATATGAGTGTTATTGTAACCACCATATATAAGAAACTACAAACACCCAATCCCACATTCCAATTATATCTGAACCCATGAACATCACATGGATGAATCACATTTTATATAGAAATAAATGAAAACATTTTTTATTACCTGTTCCTTGGTCTTGATAATGACACACATGTAACTCATCCAATTTTTTCCCATCACTAGTACCATACTCATAGATGGTTTATGGTTCAATTACTACTATATGACCTCACATACACTTCTACATTAGTAAAAATCTAGTGAAACCCATCATCAATCCAGAAAAATTCATATAATTATATTAGAAAATATTCAATTCTCATGCACAATACAAGGGACAATATAAATATTTTGGGAATGACTGAGACTAAGAATAAACTAAATTTCATTGTTGTATAATAACACAAACTAGTCATTCCATATTTTACCTCTAACTATAGGGACATTCCAAACCCAATAATAACCTTTGAGTCTCTATTCCACGAAGTATCACACCCCACCCACATATATTCTCAACCAATTCATGGTTATCTACCCAACTCAAGAACCATGAGGTCATGGTCCCATATAAATTGATCCACTAGATAAATTATATGACATGTAACCAGAATATCATTCCTTCAATAGCTCATAAATATTTAACCATCGTATTCCCCAGTAAAATCCAACCAAATAACTTATTTGTGAATCTAATGAGCCACATCAAATGAAAAATCATTTCACAATACATGAATACTGATCCTAACTAACATTTATGCCCATATAATTCAACCCATCCACACTAGTTTCTTATAAAAAACCAAATAAAATTCACCAATACAAAACCACATGCCACATGATCATCATTCATATGTTCCTTGATGTTCATGAATACTCAAAGAACATTTTTAAAGTCACATCATGAGCTACTTGAGATAGGAAACCCACTAGTAATACCCTATAAAAACCACATGTACTGCATGAAAATCAATACTCCAAGTACATCCCATATCAATGAAACTAATAATCATTATGTACCTAATACCAAAAACAACTGTCACACACTATATCCAACTAAAAAGAACTCATGCACATAAAACCAAATTCTCTCGAGCACCTATTATGCTTCCAATACAATGCATTACCATCGTAAATAAACCATCTTCCTAACTAATACATGGTCCATGAACTTGATCAATCCTTCCACTTAGAAGGCCAATCATAGGGATAAATCCTTAGCACAAAATTTCTTGTTCTCAAAAATAAAATGCATTAAAAACATCTAAAACAAATACTAGGCTACGCCATTTATGATCGATTTTCAAAATTCAAACTATCGCCATATTTCCCCATCACCTAAAGGCACACATAACTCTGTCAACCACTCTCACAGGTTACACTAAATGTTTAGAAACACCAACTCCCTAAACTAGAGTCATTTCATGGAGGACTCTAGTCCTTACCAACAATCCACACCAGTCAAGTATCATGATAAAACACTAGGTAAAACCACCATGGTCTATGAAATCTCGTAGAATGATACAACTCACACGGTGTAAAACACTCTTCCATCCAATATTCCATAAACTCAACATATCTAAACCCCCATCTTGTGGGTTTCACAAATTCAATATATCACATTCCAAACTAACCAACTAAAACCAATTCACATATCCTCTCTGATCATTTACACATCATAATTATCACTTTATGAAAATTAAACATATCAAACATTGAACAAAAATCACCCAAAAGGTTCCAATGGTAAAATAATAATATAATAATAACCCACCCGGTTCGCTGTTCCTACTTGTGAACATGGACCACATCACTATCCTCATCATTGAGCATCTCAACATAGATCCACATAACATAACAAAAAAATTATCCATCCAATATAAAATGAGAAGGTCTATAATAAATGTATCGAGAGACCTAACATGAAGCATCACTACAAAAAAAACTGGGTTTATCCAGTGCTAGTAATTTAACATCACTAGCTAAAAGCATTGTTATTAACACCCCTTGCCAGCGCTATAAAAATACTAGTTAAAAGGGTTCTTCTATAGTGCATTTTAGCATTCTAAAAGGAGTATTTAATAGAACTAAATGTCATTATTAAAGCCCCCCCATTATCAGAACTTTTTTTTTCAAGAACTGAAAATGTCCCCTCCTTAATCAACGATGGTAAAAATGAGCTGATGGGGGGCTTTATCAGTTCATTTTTAGAAGTGCTGATAATGACCCCCTTTATATGTTTTTTTACTAGAGCTAGTAAAGGTTATATTTAAACATTAATTAACAATAATATAATAATATATACATATATTCGTATTGATATAAATTTAAAATATATATTTTAAATGTGTTTTAGATGCCATAAATTGAAATTTACACTTAATATATAATTTATTCAGCAAAAATGGATTCTAAAATAATTAAAAAAATCAATATTTATTTTGACCATTATTATCATGTTATAGTAATTTAACATCAATTTGTAACTAAATATGAAAAAATAATAAAAATCTAAAAAATAAGTAGAAAATGTAACTTTAACATCAAACGGTCATAATTTTTTTCCATAAATCCACATAGACTACACCATATATCGAATAGAGGCTTACAATGATGTATATTCCATAGTGACTGAGAGAACCCTGATCACATTTTTTGGGGAAATGACCTAGAAGGCATCCAAAACCATGTTTTTAGTCAAGGTACACCAATTGTGAAACATTCAATGGATTTTCAATCTCCTTTAATGGGGTATTTTCTCCATTTTTATTAGGGTATTAATTGTTTCCTAGAAAATATATTCATTTTGAAATTATGGTTTTGATATTTTATAATTTCTGATAATTTATTATTATTTATTATTAAAAAATGTACTCATTTTCTTATATATACTCTTAATAAATCAATTTTGTAAATTTATATATCAATATAGTCATAAATATTTTGATTTTTAAATATTTAAAATATATATGTATTATTCATTTTATTTAATGTAATTAATTTTTCTTTTTATTTAACATTTAAAAAACAATAATATTTATATATATACTTATACAATTAAATTTTATATATAAACATTTTTGTGCTAATAATTAATATATATATATATATGTATATTATAATATATGTAAATAAATACATATTATAAAAGATTATTTTGAACTATATCTAATGATTTTTAACAATTAAAAAATATATTTACTATGTTAATAAGTGTATTTGTGTGTGTTGTAATATATATATATTCTTTTTTATATATTCTTTTTTTGTAAATGAAAATAATATATAATATATTTTAATAAATATATCTATATATATCACACACAAACACATATATTTTATAAATATATATCAAAATAATTGTATAAATATATGAACAAAAATTATAAATATATATATATAGTAATATCCTTAAACTAAAAACAAAAAAATATTGTGTAGTGGTAAAATTTTACCATAATCAATAGAGAAGTGATGGGATCAAATCTATATAAGCTCGCAAAATGATGTAAATTTTCAAAGAAATGGTTAAAGGTGTGGTTCGGTGAAGAGAAACAATAAGGGGGTGGGGAGTGTTTAAGTGGTCAAATAAGTGATTATAAATTTGGTTGGGATCATCAATATTTGAAAAAATATAACTATAACTCATTTAACTATGATACCATTATCAACGCTAAAAAATAACTTTTAAAGGGGTCCTTTATTTTTTCTAAAAAAACCCTTCAAAAGGGACCTTTAACATTGCCAAATAGTAGTGCCGTTGAAGGATTTCTTTATCAATATTTTATTTAACCATGATAAAGGACCCATTTATGAGGTTTTTTATAGCACTCAAAAATTCCTAGAACTTTTAACCGTGCTCTGGTAGTTAGAGCTTTTTAGTGCTGATAAATCCTTATTATAATGCCTTTGAAGGAATAAATTGTAGTGGTGAATTAAACACCTAAAAACTCTATAGCCCATGAGCCAAAGATAATCAATAGTCTATTTTCGAAGGGATAAGATCTTGAAATCCATCAAGAGTCATCAAATCCATACAAATTAAGAGTCGCTTGTAGCAAAAAAAACGATATAAAATCATACCATCCTAAATAAGAACATTCATACTAGACCCGATAAAATTTACATCCTATCAGAATACATTTACATGATGATCTAGCTCAGTATCCCACATAGAATTTGATACATTTCTATATCTAAAGTATACCATACCAAAAAATTGTTGTATTTAAATGTAACAGCCCTAGTGACACCTTTTAACCTCTGAACTTGGGTTCCACTGAACTTGTGACTGAGGCCAAACATCCACATGGCCTTAAGGATGAATCCTTATATAAAAGAGGCCCCTAACATACAGAGGGAGTTTAAAGTGGAATTTTGAGGAAACTAAACCCAATATCAAATTTGAAAATGGAAAATAAGTAACAAAACATCATAAATATAAGAGGGAATAGAAATAAATAAAAAAAGAATATAATATCATGATGTAATAGATTTAAATACATTAATATCTTACAAAAACCATGCAACACATACAACATTGATCACATATTGGATTGGCCACACATATAGAAAATAATAATCTAAAAAGTAAAAACATCATGCTTCACTTTCAACTCCATGACATGTCATATACCTACTCAATTGTACCATAATTCCATCCAATATATCCATATTGATCAAGAAAAACATAACAGTTGCCTCTACCCAAACCTCTTCCTATAAAAACCATGTGATAGTTTCTTTGGTACCCTTCTTCATTGGTGGCCTATGTTTGGTGTGTGTACAACTTGGTAGGTCACCACTAATTCTGTCCAATGTATAAACAACTAGTCAGTACAATACTGTATGTAGAAAATAAGTGGTATAATTAAACCATACATAAAAGAAACACATATCCAAAAAAGAAACAAATATCTATGAAATAACATTAGCCTATTGTTTTTTAAGGAGACACTCACACCAACCAATGTATACCAACCCAATCTGATCGTCAGAATCATAATCACTAAGTGATGTATGAAATGTGAATAAGAATAATGTATTATTAGTAGTCATTAACACTGAGATGCATCAAAAAAACAATAAACTCTACCTAGAACCTCTTTCAGGTACTTAAACTATATAAGAAATCATTAGTATGAATATAGATCATTATGTCCACCCAAATTAGTTATGGTATTGGAAGATCATGCCCAACATGATCATTCATAGATGTGGAACTTTAGGTTGAATTTCCAGAATCATATACATGGATTCACCTTGTAAACTATCTTGACCTTTATTATAGAGAATCAAGATATATAATCGGAATCATTTACGTGGAACCATAATATTTACTATCAATACCATGAATATAGAATATATTTCTAGACATCTGATTTCTTCCAAACACTTTTCAGAAAACAAGCATCAAAACATGAACTAACCAGAGATTCAATGTTCATAAGAAACCCTTATTAATCACATAAAATTTACCAATTTCTCAGTGGTTCATTATCACCCAATCCTGAATCAGAATAATTATCCATTATTACACATCAAAACACTTTTATAAGACTATTTACAAAATTATGGATAACATATATCGATTTTTAAAATTAAAATTAAACCCTAAAACATGGACTTGATATTTAATAAAAAACAAATACAACATATTTATTTCCATTCAAAATCATTTAAATGTTTCATCAAGACATTTTCTCTAAAGGAAATCTTCCCACCCATTTCAAATCTAATTTTAGTAAATCCTTTTTATATCCCTTGGAGGCCAATGCCACATTATAAAATAAAATCAACCAAAAGGCATAGTTTCACCCATTTAAATAAAAAACCAATTCAAATTATCCACACATGGTGAAAATAATATACATGTCCCCGTAGTTATTTAAAAAATATCATCACTTGAAAACAACATAACATATAATTTTATAATTTATAACCATTTATTACCGAATTTTACACAAATTATATTTTATCATTTAATAAATCTATGAAATTTGTTTAACTATGTAATGATCATAATCTAACTACCTTACCATTAATAATCCATCAAATTTTTACCACATCACACCACATTATCTATAGTAATTACAATCATATAAACATTAAAACCCAGATTAGCTTTATGGTATGTCAATGTTATCAATTTATTTCTCTTTATCATTAAATTAAACCAATGAGTCAAATCAGTTCTCATTATCTTTAATCCAAATACCAAAACACAAGAAAATAAATTTATAGGTAATTGGGTTAATATTTTTGACCACCGACCTCATCAATGAAGAATTATATAACCTTTGTAATGTTTTATGGCCTTTACATGGTATGCCCAACTCTCATCCAAAATCCTAAAAATAAATACAAAAGAATATGAAACCCTCCATAGGTATATCCTCTCACAAATAACTAGAAATTAATTTGTTATAAAAATAAGAATCAATTAATTACTATAAAACTCAATATACCACTGGAAAAATCATAGAGCAATCGCCACTTATCAAAAATCTATGATGTGACCATGGCTATTCCATACCAGACGTCTAACAAAATTTATCAGAAATTCACTATGGATAAATTCCATTTTAAAAAATTAATTAATGTAATCCAGTTGGAAAAAATAAATGAAATTTACCACAAAACATACCTCTACAAAACATCATGCAACAACATTAAGAATTATTCTCAATATTATTCTATGAAAGACAACCAAATTCTCACATCTTCCTTGTGTGAGTGCACTTTGATTTGGTTGAATCGAAATCAAATACTTATACCCAAAAAAATTAAATAATGAAGAACGAAGTAAAGGGATGAAGGGGAGGAGGAGAATGAAAACTATCACCTTTAAGGTTGAGGAAATCCATCCAGAAAACATCCTTAGTGAGGCATGAATACGGTAAGGAGGAAGGGACATATTATGGTTTTTAAATGCAAGGGGGAGAAAGGGTTTGTAGTGGTCTAAAAGAACAAGGAGGGATTTTTTAAAAATATCCTTTTAAAGGAAATTATATTCGGCCTCATTATTTGGAAGAATGGGTTTGAAAGTCATTTTCACATTAA
This sequence comes from Viscum album, assembly GCA_963277665.1. NCBI lineage: Eukaryota > Viridiplantae > Streptophyta > Magnoliopsida > Santalales > Viscaceae > Viscum > Viscum album. Next base: position 1,249,264,588 of record OY728157.1, on the reverse strand, counting down.
GATGTTTAAACTATCCAAAATAATCACACTCTCATGGTTTTGCAACACATTATTCCAAACTATCCACCAATCGTGCTGATCTCACTAGAAAACTTTTTCTACTAGGTTCATGGATTTTATGAAACCATGAGAAAACCGTGCTCCATGCCTTAGACCCTGCATACATCACATAGTTTCCCCATTTGGCTCGCACGTTTTAACAAAAACATTTATAAAATTGAGCAACATAACCATGTCTATTATAAAATGAATTGGAAATATCATTACCATTTAAGTGTGACATTGTTTTTCCTGACCCATGCATGCCAAACCATGCACCTTGGTTAAAATTCCAAAACATCCGGAAACATAACCTTGTGCCTCCAAGGCTCATCTGAACACCCAAGATACCACCCAATACTGATCCATCATCTAAATACCCCATATTGAATAATTAAATCTCTCATAATATCATTATGATTCTTTATTCAATGTGTGACATGCCCAGTAAAGAAAAATTAAAAATTGTATTGGAAATTTCCATCCATCTATATATGGGATATTACATCCATTAATTTTTAGTTTTTTCATTAATTAAAAATATACCAACTGTAACATAAGGCAAAATAAGGAGTTTTACATTGATGAAAATATCTTTTCAATATCATTGGTTAATCGACATGAAAATAAGAGGAAATAAACCTATTACATAAATGCATTAAAACTCATAATTTTTTTTCATCCAAATGATATACTTGATATTGATATATATTTATAAATTATACCTTGAAAATAAATAATATTTTTTTTAGAAATTAATTTTTTAATCGAATAATTATTCCAAAATAATTTTTCATATAAGACATATAATATTTAATATTTTTTTATAATATAAAATACATTAAAATTTATTTAAAAATAAAGAACTCCTTTTTATAATGAAAAATGAACTTTTAAAAAATAACTGGACATTTAATATTATTTTATAAATCTTATTTATATAAAATATTATGGATTTTTTTTAAAACATTTATTAAAAATATAATAAAATAATACTGTAAATAAGAGAAGATAAACCATTATGATATTTTAAAAAATGTTTTCATCATACACATAAAAGGTGATGTTTTGAGTCACATTGGAATGTCATTAATAAAAACATGGAGTGATGGATTTTGATAAAATATAATTTTTAATATGATATTCTATACATGTTTCTTTATATGTATATGATGGACATTGGGATGATATGAACAGTCATAGATAAAACATATGATCGTGAATGGAATCCATTTCTAGTATTTTAAAATAAAATTATTACGAACTCAATTAAAAAAGGGTTAATAAAACATAATTTTGGAAAATAAAAATAAAAATATTAAGTGTACATGAGATAACATATAATTTTTCATTCCATATATACAACTGAACATTGGAGTGATGGTGAAAATATGGACATGGAGGAGAAAATTTCATTAAAGAGAATGAAAATTATTCTTTTTGAGTGAAAGAAAATCATGGTAATATTTTTTACAAATTTTAATTTCCTCATGAGATAATGAAACAGTAGAATGATATAATAACATAGGTTGAATGAAATAAATCATGTAATTGATAATTTTATGAATAAGAGTTATAACTCAACTAAGGGGCGTTGACTTTGGAAAAACCCCTATTACAATTGTAATGTAAGAATTAAAATAAAACAATAGGGATAAAATTAAATGGGAATTACAATATCATGAAAATGTAGATATTTATTATAATTTATATAAATATAATAGTTAATACACCATATAAAATTATACATGTTGTATAATACCATATAGGTCTCATGAAATTGAAACTGGAGACAAACACCCCTTACAAGATCATAATATTTCAAATTGAAAATCCAAGGAATGTAGAAGATTTATTATATTTTTAAATACATTATATTCAAATAAATATAATTATACAATAAATTATTTAATAAAATATAAACCATAAATAAGAAACATGTTTTGAATATAGATCATAGCTCCATATAGAATGTTTGAGATGAAAAAATCCTTACCATTAAATTTGCTTATTTGAACCTGCTCTATACTCATGTATAAAAAAATCCTTCTTAATAAACTATTTATGAAATATATTAATATCCAAAAAAACTTAAAAAATTCATATATAATCCTTAATTACACTTATATTAGTTAGAATTATTTTATATTTATCAGTAGAAGTTAAAACATCTCATGGTTTGGTCTGTACAGGTACTGTAGTGAAAAGGATGATTTTTAATTATTGGTTAAAAGATTGAAATTACCAAACTATTTCACATAAAATTATAATTTTATTTCAGAAATTCCTCATGAATAAATTTCATTATTTTAAAGGCATGGATAATTTTTTTGGAAAATGGAAGTCAAAACCAATGAGTTTTAGCCTGTTAAATAATCTAAATGAAATATACTAATAAATATAAAAACTATAAAAAAAGATTTCATGAATATTAAAAAAAATCATTATTACTTGATATTATCATTATATAATATTCAATAACCAATTTATATATAAACATTATCACATCCTTCATGTAATAATTAAAACCATCCTATTAAAGATCATGCTATTATGATTTAATGAGTAAGGAATTGCATGTATGTAAAGATAACATAAATTTTAATTATTTTTAAACATTTCATACATATAATATAATTTTATCGAAATTATTTTCATAAAAACCAATGATTGATGGTGAAGAAAAATGATACTCATCATTCATGGTGGCCGTAGTATGAACATTTTCACGATTAATATTTCCATTTATCAATGAATTCTAATGAATAACGAGACATTATAAATAACCATTTACGATTTGTATTTTTTAAATCTCTAACACATTCATTCATAATATCCATCGTTGTTACTAATAAAAAATTTTATTGATGAAAATTTAACCACTTCACTTCAGGGAGATGGTATTCAGCACCTACACAAGATATATATTGTGTTTTTTTCATAATTGATGGACGATATTGAATAACAGTTAACGATTCAATATAATAACATTGAATTATATTAATAATACGGATTAAATTTTATTTACGTTGATAAAAAATCTTATAAGATGTGGATTTAAATGAAAATTTTAAGGTGTAATAAATACATACATTTAAAACATGAAAAATAACATGGAAATCTCCTTAGAAAAGGAGGCCTCAAAATAACTAATTATGAACATTAGATTATTAAATTGATATTTGACTATAAGAGATATTTTTTTATATTTTTAGGACATAATGAGAAGGAATATTTGTAGTATAAGGTAATGAAATTTATCGTCTTCTATATTTGATGTGAAGGCTAATTTTGGATATACTCATTACATTTCAAAAAAGGAACACTCTATTTAAGGATAAAAGGATGAAAGTGTTTTAAATAATTTTGTCTAAAAAATATGGATGATCCAATAATCATAAATACACTTGGATATAAAATTTTATTTTCTTTAGTTATTTAATATATTTTAAATTACTTTTTACACTTTTTTACTTTTAAGGTGATTGTTCAGTTTCTAAACATGGTGTATAATTTTAAGGACCAAAATTATAATTTACCTTATTAACTAATTTTAAAATTATGAATTCATACATTAACATAATTTTATAAATATATATATAAGTTTTGGAAAATTTAATTTTATTCTTAGTCCTGATAATGTATAAAAAGGTATAAAAGGTACATTTTTGTTATAAAATATTTTTTAAACTATTCAATAAAAAAGTAATTATTTCAGAAAAGGAACAAAAATTTATACTTCACTTATTTTCTCATTATAAAGAATATTTTAATTTAAAAAATGTAAATTCTACAAGTTATACATTTAATATTTAAATAAATGTTAAATATATAATGAAATCCACTTTTAATGGAAAATGATGTTATATTATTTAAGTGTACATAATTATATATTTTAAACATTTCTAATTGATTACTTTATTTTTTATATACTATAGGTTTTATTATTGTTATTAATTATTATGTAACTTGTCATGGATATTTTTTGTTTGGTGTTTCACATAAACGAAGTTATAAACACTATAAAAATTTAGAGAAAAATATATTCCATAATATTGTGGTGCTATATTCTCCCCAAAAAATAAATTACATACTAAAAAATTTAAATTATCAACTACTAATGAAAATATATAAGATCTACTCATGATTTATTTTTCAGAGAGATACATACATTAATAATTATGGAAATATATCTTTCCCCATCAAAAGAGGTTAATCTTGGTATTGTACTTTTTCCTCTAGTAATTTTCTTTAAAAATTACTCTTGATTAGATATCATAACTCTTGTAATATAATTACTTTTTAAAGATATATCATAGTCCTCCCGAATGTGATAAATTATCATATATTGGATTTAAATGTGATTTTCTGATAATAATAATAAATAATGTTTTTTTAATATAGAAATTCTATTAAAAAATTCCAATCAAATTCATATAAAGGAAGAATACATATGTATTTGGTGAAGTATAATCTTATAATCATTGATGAAGATTCATATACCATGTGTATAATAATTATACCACTATAACTTTTTATTTGAATTGGAAATATTTTTTGAAAATATAACAGACATAAGATATCCTAAAATATATATTGCTGAATAAGTGTAAATAATACCACTAAATTATAATTATCTACTAAAATAGTAGTGTTTCAAAGGAATTTTGTAATTCAATAGTCTAAAGGGTTATTAGCTTATATTCTCACATTAATTATTTGGACTATTTCACTAGTTTAAAAGATCTGAAATACCTCATATACAAAACATTGTGTTTCTAATGGATCCTTAGGAATAATATTATTATTTTTTCATCATATAAACAGAACACTACCGATTTTCTCTATAGTATATTTTTGTATCCCCTCAATTACCATATAAATATTATTAATTTCTTTTTGTACACTCCATTAGATTACTCTTACCACATTTTTTTCACGGGAAAATGAATTTACATTCTTTTATCATCATCATTAATGTAAATTTACATGAAATTTGATACATCCCTTCTTTAGTGTGTTTGGAAACAAAACTATGTTCACATTGTTACTCTTAAATCATGGTATTTTTTCTAATAATCAAAAGATTTAATATTAAAAATCTTATCCCATTAATATTCTTATTAATTTAATCTTCACTTTATCTATGGAATAAATTTATTACTTTGATACATTTGGATTCAATAATTACAAATATAAATAATGGTTAATGATAAGAATACTAAATAAAAAATAGAAAAATATTAACATAAATTATATAAATAATAGTGAAATTTGTACCAAAAATCATAAATTTTCTCATTTTAATATAGTTTATTCATTGTATATCTCTCATTAGGTTTTCTAGCCATATGAAAAATTTGTGTTAAAATCCATTATAATGGATAGTAAAAAACATTTCATTAACCAAATAATATCCTTCAAGATTGCCTAGCCACGCGTCCAGTTTAAATATGAGAGATAACATTATATATTATAATTAAGTAATTAATATATTTAATAAAATGTCTTAAATAATATACAAAACTTAGAAAAAAATTAATGACATATTTTGAACATTAAATACAACCATTGAATGATAGATGTTAAATTATCTAGTACAATATGAACTAACCTGATACAAAAAACTAATTCATAATGTATGACGAAAAGGAATTCAATAAAGTATGTATTCCCTATGAATCATATTTGTCTAATAATTGATTGTATCTATCATTATAAGTATATTCTATAGACCATTCCCAAGAAGAAGTAAAGAAATTACAGTTTGAGTAAAACCATATTACAGGAGAAGTTTAAGATCATGCGTATTTCCAAAAGTTCCATACTAGGGGTGAAGAAACAGTCTGGGGTGGGGAAGAAGAGATCTAGGGGTGGAAAGGTAAACTGGTGTACCCCTGATGGCCAATCTTTTAGCGATATAGTTCAAAATGGGAATCACAAGGGATATCCAGGTGATATACCTTCATCTACAATCCAAACAAGGAGGCCTAGGAAATACTATTAATATCTCCTGAGTCTAATGTGGACAAGGTCTGCTTCCAAAAGGAATAGCCAAGTGGTCCATTCTGTCAAAAAGGGAAATGGGGTTAAGAAGACATCATCAGTTGTGACTAATCTGGATCTCCTCAGCAATAGGGTTCAAAGTGCCAATTTTTGGAGAAACTCAGAATGGGAATCTGCTACTGCAGAAGATGAATCCTATATGTGATACGAGGATGATTATGGTTATTATGATGTTTAATTATTTATTTGTGCTATTTTTTGTTTTGATTTTCCGGAATTGGATTTGTGTTTTATGTTGCGTACCAGAAACCCATAAATCGGCTTTCTATAATTAGAAAAAATGATTCAGCCCATACTAGTTGAAGTTACACTCAAATCCACAACCATGAATTATACGATTCTTAGTTATTTCTTAGATTTTATAGGTTGTTATGTATATTTATATTTTGGATTATATACACAAAAATATGTATAAATATATCATTAATTATTATACCTTTCAAAAATTCATTTTTTTCTGAATTAAAATTATACAAAAAATAGATTTTTTGGAAATTGCAGTCATATTTAATCGATTTTTTTTAATAATAACAAGTTATATTTAAAGTAAATTATTTAGTAATTTTGAAAACAAATATTATATTAACTGTTCCAAAAACAATTCCCTATGAAGACAGTTTATTATTATATTTTATGTTTTAAAATAATTTATTTTTAAATTTTTGAATGTGAATTTGAAAAAATAAAAATAATTTTTAGATTTATAATTATATTATTTTCTTAGGAAAATTTTTTGGGCTTTTTCTAAAATGAATGATTTTAGGTGAATAGTGAAACATACTGCTTTTACAAAAAACATGAATTTTATGAACTTTTTGGTCTATAATATGAATATAATATTCATGAAAAATTTATTAGGGACAAATATTTTTTTTATAAGTGGTTTTAAATTTTTATAAATGTTTTTTAAATTTTATAAACCAATATATGACATTTTATAAAATAATCTATATTTTTTAAAAAACATTTTTAAATACATTACTCATTTGGTATTTTTATATTATGTTTTATATAATTTATAATTTGAATGAAATGAAAAGTATTTTAAATTTATAATAAATTATTAAAAATTATATAAAAGTAATCATTTTATATTTTGGAAAAACATATAAGTTACTTTAGGAAAAAACTAGTTACCATGATATAAGCTAAAATTATAATATAAATAATATAACTATATAAAACCTCAAAAACGTTTATAAAATGTGTTGGAATGTGTTCTTGAGTAATTTATCAAACATATCACATTTAAACACAATTAGTTTTATATTTTGGATCCACAATCATTGATAGTTACTTCTCATTGTTGAAATGTTTTTTTATTAACAAAATTGACATACTTTTTCACTTACAACAGAGGAAGGCATCTTTTCACAGACACACACAAGCACATTTATTTCAGAATAAAATATTACCAACCCTATAAAAAACATTATTAACCACCTTCAACAGGTCTTTTTCTTCATGAAAAATATATTCCCTCTAGGGCTTAACCCCATTTTCAATAGATAAAACTCAAGTTGCGATGTATAATTTTCTAACCACTTCATTTACATTTATAATTGTTATGTGAAATAATTATTCCTAAAATTATATTTTAGAAACATAAAATGATAAAATAATTCTCATTAGATTAAAATTATTTTATTATAATACTCTTATAAGAATTAACCTCCTTTATCCATTTTCTTTTTATAAAATAGATATCGTTATTTGTGCATTGTACGAACTTTGGCATCCACAATGTACCGTTATCATATTCCTTCACAAAAATACATGTATAGTATTAATATTTAATATAATATATTGTTATAATATTCATGTAATATTTCAGATTCTAAAATGAGACATATGTCTATGTTTCCTTATTCTAAGAAAAATGAAATCATTATCTACTAATATATGTGGGATACCACTTTCAGGGAATGATCAATTCCCATTTTTTAGTTTCATTGCTATCATAGATGGATTTTTATTAGTATTATACTAATAGATATATATTACGTTTGAAAAAAATTTCAAGGTTCTATAAAAATAAATTGGGAAACATATTAACATTGTGAGTATAAACAACAGTGAGAAAAGAATGATTTCTTTATACACAAAAATAAAATCATACAGGTTACCTTTATCTTATTATTATTTCCAATTATCATATAACACACTAATAAACATAAAATATAAGGATTATTCTTCTAGTATAACAATACTACAAACAAGACACCACATAATCATCAATTAATCATGGTATGTTTATGATTGGGTCGGTTTAACCATTTACTTGAACAATAGTATAAATTTAAATCAATAATGACTATGATAAATTAATTTATTTCAATATATGATATAACTAAGTAAATACTGATTTGTTGGGTTATTTAATGGAAATATAAAAAAAATCATTATTTAATAGAACACCCAGCATTTTTAAGAATCATCAGTAAATTATTGTTTCTAAATTAATTTTTAAGGAACTCATATAAATAAAACAAATGAAATTATATCACTGTTTAAACAAATAAAAAAATATTTAAAATACCATTACTTATATAAAAATAATGAAATTTATGAGGATAATTAATAACAACATAATTATTATTAAAATAGTTTAAAACAACTAAGGTCACTCAAAACCGATATTTAAAATAAAAAATAAAATACACAATAGTCCTGAAGAAAATATTTATGAATGAATGTATATAAGGTTAAGAATCTGAAAGAGGTTCAAAGATAGGTTATTAATATATTAATATTTTTATATACTATATTAAAATTCATTTGACGAAGATAGGATACATGATAAGAGTTTATTGTCACAAATTTAATTTCCCAAGAGAAGCTTCTTAAAATACACCCTATTTTTATAAGATTTGTGTATCTATTATCCCTAAAATATTTTCTATCATGAACCACTAATTATTATTTGTATATAATATTTAATTATAAATAATATCATTCAGGTATTTTAAATTTTAAATTTTTTTATTTCCATAAGTGCTTTACTGACTGAATTTATGATTCATTGAGTTATATCCCTTTTTACCTGAATATGTAAATATTTGACCATTTATTTGACTCACATATTACATTATTTAATATAAAATTTCCCCTTTGATTTAGGAAATTATTTCTCATCAAAAAAATAAAATTCTATGTTAACTTGTTTTCTAAAATATAATTATGACTATCAAAATAATAATTCCCATTTATACTAATGAATCTTTTCTTCCATGTCTATATTCTCATTCGAACCAATATTCTACTCTCTTAAAGAAAACCTAATATAGATTATTATTTTTATTCTCATAATTATATTTACCCATTTTTAAATGTCAAATAAAATACCCTTTTTATTATTTGGTTTTCTATAAGAATGTATTTCAAAATATTTAAAAAGGATCATCCATCACTTCAAAATAAAATGTTTTAACATCCACTCCACATTTTTTTATAACCATTATTAATTTTAATGATTATTTATTATTAAATCTTTATAATATGTTTTTTCATAATTATTTTATTTCACGTAAATAAAATTATTTTGAATGTCATTTTACATCATCTTATATATCATTGTTTTAAAATATTTGGTTGAAACTTACATCATTTCATATATATTTACCTTGAAATGATTCTATTTCATCATGTAATGTTTTCATCAAAAACTATATGCTATTATGATATTATTACTTTGGGAAAATTATATTTTTTATATCCTTTAATTTATTTATGTTCTTGATATTTTATTTTTTTGATTGGTTTATGAAACCCATTAATTTTATCTTTGTTGTTCATGATATGATTAATGATTATTTTAACGTGGCACAAATATGTAATAATTATTTATGGGTGAGGTCACATATGGCCCTCAAAATAATTTTTTAGGGATTTATATCTCATCAAACAAGGATTTTCAGTGTGTGTATTATTTTCATAACATAAAACATGAACATTTTTTTATAATACAAAATTGGAACATTTATGATGTTCACAATATAAGTTGCAATCATTTTGTTTGTTAAAAAACTAATGTTTAACATCCTGGTCTAGAGGATACTTTTTCTGTTCCATAGGAAGTCTTACACATTACCCCATGTGAAAATCCCCAAATGACATAGGCTACCGACTACCTGTAGGGGTTCAATGATGTAAAATGTAGAAACTATACCCCCATATTAGATTGTGTAATCATCAACAAATAATGAATTGACATGTTTATTATAGTATTTAGAATAAATAAATATATTTATGATTATAATAAATATAAATTATCACATATGGTTATACAATTATTATCATCCACCAAGAAAATCACATATACAAAATGAACAACGAAAAAATGAGGCTCTGCTACTACCCCATGCATCACTTCACCCTAATTTTTGACATCATCTTAGCTATCCTACTCACCCATGTTATACCTATAATTATCTCAACATTTTTCAATAATATCCATGTAGTAATATTTTGGGTACCCTTTTTCAATGGAGAACTAAATTGGGTGTATGTACAAATCTCAATAAGGAAATTAAAATTTGATATCATACTATAAAACCAATTTATTTATATTTGAATATGATATGTTAAAATGAAATAAATAAATGACCATATGAAATACATTACTCAAACTAAAATTATTTCTTAGGTCTAAGAATAAGATCAACCATTCATGGTTTCCTCGGTATTTAGGTGAACTTGAGCACATCAAGATGAAAATGCATCTACATAAATACCAGATACGTGGGTATAACCCATGAATCATCAACCCTCAAACTAAAATGACAAAACAATAATTATGATTGGATCTAAAGATAGATCCAAAGCATCATAAAAATCTCTCTATAGTATTATATTAGGAATAGATCTAGGGAAATTATAAATAATCTTGGGAAATATCTGATTCAAAAGACTCTCAATATCACCATTCCAAGAAAGCAAATCCTAAGAATTATAGGCATCATGATTTTTTATATATAACATCATTAGGATTGAATGGATAGACCCAAGAATTGACCTTCTCATCATAAAATAATAGTGATCAATAAAATAAAAATAGTTATCATAGTCACCATGAAGACAATTGTTGGATCCAAGTTAATATAGGAATTCTGGGGACATAGGGTATCTATGTAATCCCATTAAGTCATGAGGTCAAATCATTGTATCCTAATCATTCTTCATGTGGCTCAATAACCAAATCTATAGTGGAACTGGTAAACCATGGTGACACCATCATCAAAGATGTACCATAAATGTATCATATAATGCCTAATTTTTTGTCCACGGAAAAACCTATGGAAATCCATTCCGTACCATCATCATTACATCTGGTTTACCATGTCATAGAATGTGCATTGGGTATCGATTTCAATATCAATATAGATAAGAAAAACATTTAATAATGTTTGGGAATGGCCAAAAACCTAATCTCTTTAACGCATTCCACATACCCAATGATGATTTGTATGTGTTATGAGGTGATACCCAAAACCCACTATACAAAATAACCTCGTTCTCTCACCTTAGGTTATCTCAAAATGAACAATAATGTGGTCCCATTTGTTATCACTACAAAGGATGCATCCCATTTAGGATCATTGATCAAAACTTATCTTTAGGGCCTACAACATATTCTCAAAGTACATCATATCACTTAACATCATCCATGTAATATCAATTTCTCATAGACATCATGTTTATTCCAAAATATCGATGGTCTTGATTGATAGCTCACGGCCCAGCTCTATATCATGGGTTACTCCAAGAAAATTAACTCAACCATCCCTTGTCAATTATACCTACAGACAATCATCCTTTGATAAATACCCTTCAATGTTCCTCATAGGATTAGTAGGGCTTCCCATATCATGAATCGAAATGCCTCTATTTCAGAGGTGTTCCAGTTTATGGGTATCCTCTCAATCCAATCCTCATCTATCAGTGGCTAAGGTGTCAAGCCGAAGCCCAAATCCCCTAATGGATATGGAAATATTCCTATTCAATCTCAATTCTCATTCAATATTAAAATTTTATATAACATAAAATATTTAAATTAAAATAAATTATATATTAATAATTTGGGCCATATTCCTACTGGAGAGATCGCACACATACAAAAATATAATCACTGTGAATAAAGTAACATGGGTTTTATAAGGGTCGTCTACCTCTATGAAAGATTGTCTCACTTATTTTACAAATAATTCCAACTACTTCCACTGAATGATCATCATTTTCAATGATCATATAGCCATCATGAGCCCATAACCAAACCTGAAATCATTAATAAATTAACTAAAAACAGTTTAAAATTATTTAAAACATTTTACAATAAAAATGAAATTATTTAAATTGGCAGTGAACTTTGATATTTCGTCTGAAGTTCTTGTTATTTCAGAACCATGACCATCAAACCACGTGATGTCTGATCACTAATAAAAAAAATCTCCATGAGAAATGTCCAATTCACCCTGGACCAGGGGGAATGGTACCAAAAAATATAAACCAGGAATGCAAAAATTATAATAGATATGGAAAATACTAATGAATAATAAAATGGGTAGATAAGTTCTTGAAAAGATTGTAAATTTCCACCCAATGCTCCCGAACACATGGGGAATCAAAATATTAAATAAAGGAGAGTTTTTCGGGTCGTCTGTGGGGAGGAGATAAAGGGTGGATACCCATTAAAAAATAACACTCTTAAAAGAGCAATTTTCTCCTTTTTAATTGGACACATAGTTGGCCAAACCAAAAACCTACCATGTGGATGGTACGGAATCATGACATTTAGCTCACATGGGTTTATTCCATGGTTTTCCAAATCATTCATCAACCAAATGGGATAGCACTGTGACCCCTCTACAACACTTCCTAAGGCCAGTCTTCCTACATGCACTATCCAGGTGCCAAACCTACAGTCCAAACCGAGTTGCATGGCTTCTTTAAAAATTCAAATGGTAAACCCTAAACCATTTTCTAACTAAGAACATATACCATTCACTATACATAAATAATTATAGGCTCCTATAGGTTCATCATGCCACATGGTTTCTCCAAAATCAAGATCCATAAACCCACGAAATGGCAGATTCCTCTAAAAAATTTGGAACGTTACATGATACTCTTAAAACTCTCCTAAGAACCTATTCTTCCATTCATGCCCCAAAATATTTCAAAAAAACTCACATCAATACATTTAGAACCTCATAATTCCATTAAAAACCCCAATTAATAATTCACTATGTCTACTCTATAAAAAATAATATTCCATTGGTACATTTTTACCCATATGAACACGCGGTCTTATAGTTACACCAGCAGGACACTATTCATCCACAAGAAGTCCCATGAAGCTATCCATCACTGGTCTCAACCTACCGATTCTATAAATTAATTTTCAAAAAGGCACATTATACCATTGGAAACTGAACCATGATTTTAATTCTGCACCCAGAACCATGGGGCATAAACTATTAGAACACAATAGATCACATAAAAACATTATCTAAAATACTATAATGAAACTCCACAATATTTTTCTATACCAAAAAACATAAATACCATTTTCCAACTGATTACACATTTAATAGTTCCCCCCACCATATTTTTTAGAACATAACTATCAATCCTAATTCAATAATGATTTACAACACTATAATGGACCATTAATGACTTTGTTCAATGGTCCACCGACCCACATAGAAATGATCCCTATATACCACACCCAAACATGAATGAGAACATACCTCAACCACTAATATCCAATCTAATTTCCAAATTCTAGGTCTAATCACTCATTCTCCTACCATCCATGTACACCATGATCTTGCTATCTATTCCTATAATTGACATCACCAATGCCTAAAACATTCAAATCACATCGATAATGATTAAATTGAGGTGGTTTCTATCACAATATATGCAATTTCATATATATATACCAGTACTTCCACCTCTATAAGACTCTTTCAAAAAAAAAAACTCTCTCTCTTAACTATAGGTAGGTTATCCCCTCATCTAATCATGGTTCCATAAATACCCAAGTCACTAAAAGGTACTCCAAATACATCCATCAATGTTACAACCTGACTTCTGGTTTCATTCCATGGTAGAATTATCAATCTTCAAATTTCTATATCATTCTCCTTAACTGATCACCAATGAATTCTAAGCACAGATCACACTCAGATCATTCAAAACCACCATGAGCCTAATTCCCACAAATATAATCTATCAATAAATTCATATAAATAAAAAATATTGTATTTACATGGGAATATATAAATTAAATTCATATACTCATTGACATCTTAAGGTCACTAAGATCAACATACCACTCTTTTCCGTATGATAAACCCATTAATAAATTTTCAAAATAGAATTTTTTTTATCATGGTCCATGACACAATAGTTGGAAAACTCAAAAACTATATGTTGTTGAAATTATCTCCAATGAGTGGTATCTCAGAATGTCAGTTAGATAAAGATTTTTATACACTCAAACATCTGTATGACTCAAATTTCTCTATTTGATCTTTAAACTCCCATGTTTCTATACTCCTTATCCTTAATCAATGTATTTCAATTTGAATCCATTGTGCCTTAGTTTGCACCTGACCATTAATTGTTCCAATTTTAAAAAATGTTTTGGGCTATCAGTACATATGCCAACATGATCTAAACAAAAAATTAATGGGTTTATTTTCTAGTACTACCAAACCGAAGGAGTACCACCTCATGATACCTTGAGTCACATGACATTAAATAAGGCCGACATGTCCATATCAATGACCATTCTCCATAGAGTTCGAGTTTCTCATGATATCCACACACTTATCCACCAACCAAAAATATACCAAAACCAAAATAATCAACCCAATCATGCACCCAAATTATAAAGAACATTCAAATTTAAGAGTGCAAGGCTCCTAAAGTATCCTTTCCTTTTAAACGAACCTTAATGTCGAGGTACTCCAAATGCCTAAAATTGTAAATCACTAGAAATCTTTGTTACATCATTATAAGAAATCAAGGAATAAAAATGAACAATTTCCATAAATAGGATTAAAACTACCATTCACCATTTGTGACCTAAAGCACTCACCCATGTTACATATCTCAATGGAATAACAATACTAGTCTAATACCTCTTCTAGGTTACTATACAATCGCACTACATAGTAACCCACTATGTTCTAAGTCATTTTCAAATGTAACATGGCCTTTAACCAAGCCCAAGGGTCAATTCTCACAATGGTCGTGACTCTTGAGATGTCATCTAAACTCCCATATCAACCCACAATATCCAACATGCAATTTAATCAACCTCTAGGTCACAGATTCTCCCCGATCATCAACCAATGGGACTAATACCTTAAGAATCACAACCCCTTGGTCAAAACTTATTAAAATAACAGTATCATCCTAAATGAAAAGTAATAAAAAAAATTCATCAACCATTGTATTGGTTGAATTGAATTCCATTCCATGATATAAAGGAAAACATTATATAGTATGTTTTTGTAAAATTAAATAAATGAACATGAATACTAAAAACAAAAAATGGGTTTTCCTATTAAGCTATCAAATACCTGAGCTTATTCACTGAGGTCACTCCATGAACTATACACCAGGGTACTATTTCATCATTTTAAAAAAAGTATCACCATGGATTCAGATGGATTACAATTAGATGAAATTTTAGAATACATGTCATCCAACCAGTGCCGACTTCCATCATGTAATTATATAGGAAAACATGTTATGAGGTGTTTTTGACACTTTAATCAATTCAAACTCATGTTAGATACCCATTCACTCTATCAGGTCCAAACATTTTTTGGAATCCTATATATGAAATCATAATGCATGAGATTCATTTTTCCTCTGTAGAATAAGAGTAAAATATACAATTGGTCTCTTACCAGTCTTACAAGAGCTATAAATACATAATTGATCATAAATATAAAATCATATGTGAGTCACATGAGGTGAAAATAATATCAATAATAACATCACATATCAATAGATTGAATCAAAACCATGGAAACCTTGAATTCCTATCAGAATATGTTCTCATGACACACCAACTCAGTATTCATCAAAGGCTTAAACAAATTCCTATATCTCTTGACCACCCTACACAAAATATAAAAAATATATATGATATAGCTTTATAAAATTACTATACCAATACCATTTAACTATTTTACCAATGTGATTTTCCATATAACCTCAGTCATTCCCCCTCATGCACTAGAGGTTGCTGACTAGAATTATGGGTTTAAAGAGGCACCATGTGGAGATTATAAACTCATATTAGAGTGATAAGTCATAACAAAATAACCCAAAATTATACCCTTCAATTTATGGAGAAGTATAAAATAATATAATGTTTCTAATAAATTTAAAATTCTATAACATATGCGTACATGATTGATCACCTATCAAACTGATAATATTTTCAAAATGAACAAAAAATGATAAAAACATTAGGTTTCTATACTTCAGTGAGAATTGCCTCTAATTGACACCCAAACGCATCCTTGATATCCTACTCAACTATAATATCAAAAGCCTATATTCAACCTATTATTTACAAAACCATTTGAGCACTTCTCAGGTACCCAAGTGCAATGGAACTCCGAGCATGATGTGAGTCTAAATCAATGTATGGAATAAGAAACATGGTCCTTGAGTATACAAGTAATGCATTTATATTTTCATGTGAACATTTAAATTTAAATAAACTAATAAATTTAAGAAACAAATAAAAAAAATAAACATTGATCCTCATGTATGAGACAATGAAAGATCATTCATTTTTGGGACACTACTGGGGTGTCTCTGAGCATCACAATATGATTAATCCTTTTTATAAACACATTTTCATATGAAATAATCCAAGAATCCCTAATTATAAAGATAATATGGTAAGAAAAACATAAAAAATGGCTCCAAATCGAGTCCCTAGAAATCCATGGCATCTTACTAGACTCTAGTATGACGAATGGATCAGGTCCAACTCTAAAGAACCCTTGGAAATCCTTGAATATGAAGTATATCTATATCACCATGTCAAAAGAATGAATCACATGAAACCTAGTCATCCCTCTTATGTAAGATTAAATACATCATTTTTGACTAACTATATATTATGTGTGACCGAGGCATCACCAAATAATATTCATCAGATAAATAGAAATAGTAATCATAATCTCATATTATATATATAATGATCCTAGTTCTTTTAGGAATCATTGAGTCCCATGGAATCCCATATAACCTCGATGTCGATTCTTAGAATCCTTGGAATTTTTTATAAGCATCAAAAATAGTATCCTAAGTGAAACTGAGCATCAAAGACAATGAAATATTCTATGCGGTGTCATATTAGTATTAAATAAGGCCCAAGGATAAATCTTAATTAAAAAAATTATATACCAACCATACCCTTATCATTGCATCAGGTATGTAGTCCGATTCCCCAGAAGCACATCAGGGTATCTATATGTAACACCCCACCCCTAACTCATTGGATTGAGGAGGCGGTGAGGGATACTTGGCCTTAAATGATGTTCCCATAACGCCAAAGGCTGGAAATAAATGCCGAGGGATTCAACATTAAATTAGGGAACAATTTTCCCTTTAGAAAAAACCAACCAAACCATCCATTAACCACCAATATATGATGAATGTCAATAAAACATCCCAACATGATTTCCTAAAAGACAACCAGGTTGTTCCACTATACAACACCAATCCAAAACAACAACACAATATCAGAGTACTATGCGAAAGACCAAAAAAATCACCATGTTCCATGATACCACCACACCTCTACACCAAGCGCCAAGCTCTAAGCTCCACCAAGACATCAAAATGCACCACTAAAGGAGGGTGATGCCTTACCATTGCCCACATCACAGTACAAAACATCTGCAAAGACACCAACATTCCAAATTAGAGGGGTGAGTACTAAAACTCAATAGGCTTTCCCCAAATGACTTACCTATACATGACACTTGGATAAAACCTTTAACACATTTATATAAAACAGTTTATATAAAATAATCACAAATGAAACCATTTACATAAGCCAAACACAGCCTCACCATGCCATCATACCGAAACAAAAAACACAATGGAAAATCCAACCAAACATGCTACAATCTTTTACATCATTTACAGAACAATTTCCAACTATCAAAGCAATGTACAACAAAAAACCAAAACAAACAAATGGTGGAGCTTCCGTCCAACCTGTTCACCCATTCACACCAAGGAATATTTCTCGACCACTACCCATATGGTGGTTCTTCCGACCACTATCCATCACCTTTTATAGTGAGACTTCCAACCTACTTCCACAAAACATTTCAACCATTCACAACCAAGCATATACCCAACAATGTCACAACAACATGCAATCAACCAATTCCATTACATATCAATCCACTATAATAAATCCCCCATTTATTGAAAACCGTTTTCCATGCCCAACAATATTTAAATAAAACAACCTCTTTATTGAAAACCATTTCCATCAATCATTTTCACAAATCAACCATAACATCCGATTTTAAAATCTCAATGTTAAAATCCACAACAATAGAATTTCACCATAAAACCCCTTTTTCCCCTAAAATCCCTTAAAACATACCCCAAGGGATATCCAATCAATTTCTGAAATCAAACCACAATTTCTTCAAAGTTAAAAAAAAGTAATTGTAACCAAAACCATTATCTCTGACCATGGGGAGTCGAGAGAGAAGCCACCTACCTTTAGGGTTCTCAAGGGATCGACCCACAAGAAACTGCACCTCAAATCCGGAGAACGCACCACCGAAACCCCTCTATATCACCATCACTAACATTCACAATCCATAAAATCATCATTCAGGGGAACCACAACCATTTATCTACACACAACAATTGTAGATCTAGAAAACCCAAAAATAGGGAGATGTGGATCTAGAGGAATCCACAGGAAAACCAAGAAAAGAGACTGACCCAAGAGAAACCACGTTCAATCCGCCCTGAAACCTCTTCAAAACGCTTCCAAAATGAGTGGGAGAGCACCCTCAACCCTTGAGAACCCGAAATACCATGTGAGGCTCGAGTGAGAGGAATTATGGAGTGTTGTAGGTCAAGACCGGGGGTTCCGAGACTTAAAAACCCCAACTTTAAGTAGTCGCACGGTTAGCACACACGGATTGACAAACCAAGCACTAACTGTGTGAACACTACTTCCTCGAGAGAAAGGGTATGCACGGTTGCCTCGTACAGTTTGGAAAACTGTACGGAGGTCGTGTGAAGCCTACTGTCTCCCCTATATGGTTTTATGGGGAATCCGCACAGTTTCCACTAACTGTGCTTAAACCATGCTCCCTAAGAAAGCCTCCAAACTCATTTGAAACCATTTCAAACTCTCCCAACCTATTCCCAACTCATCACATGACCTTTAAACACATAAAAAAGCATAAAATAGGCTAAATACTTGAAACTGGGGGGCACTACATTATCCCCACCATTGGATTTTCCGTCCTCGAAAAGTAGTGAACCGTCCCTTTTCCGAAAGAGATTAGGCCACTACTCGACCATCTCTTTCTCCCGATCTCAAGTCTCCTATTGAATATGACCATGCTACCACAAAACAAGAACTAAACCGATGCTTCTACAATGCAATAATTTCCCGTACCTATCCATAACCCGCACTGGCATGTGCACCAACGAAGCATCCTGTTCTAGTTCAACATGATCCCATTGAATCATATGGTCACGATCCGGCTGATACTTTTTCAATTGTGACACATGAAACACATTGTGCACCACACTAAACGTAGATGGAAAAGCCAAATGATTAGCCACCACAACATCCCATTCAATAATCTCAAAAGTCCTAATATACCTTGGAGATAACTTTCCCTGCTTCCCAAACTAACATTGTCCCAACCGAGGAGAGATCCTCAATAAAATATGGTCACTCTCCTCGAACGACAACGGCCATAGACGATGATCCAAATATGACTTATGATGACTCTGAGCCATCTCCATTATCTTCCTGATCAACTTGATCTTATCTATAGTCTCCTAGACAAGGTTCGGCCCAAGCATCATGGACTCACTTGTTTCCACCCAACATAGTGGAGAACGACACAGCTTCCCATACAACACTTCAAACTGATCCATATGTATGGATCCATGATAACTGTTATTGTACGAGAAATCAAACAACAAAAAGTGCTCCTCCCATGATCCACCAGAATCCATTACATAATCCCACAACATATCCCTTAGAATTTCTATCATCCTCTTAGATTGACCATCCGTATGAGGGTGATACAACGTACT
Source organism: Viscum album (assembly GCA_963277665.1). Taxonomy (NCBI): domain Eukaryota; kingdom Viridiplantae; phylum Streptophyta; class Magnoliopsida; order Santalales; family Viscaceae; genus Viscum; species Viscum album. The sequence goes on along the minus strand of OY728157.1, from coordinate 1,249,244,128 downwards.
CATTGTCAACTGTGTCCCAAGGTATTTCTGGAAGGATTTCCAGAAAATATATGTAATCCTAGGATCTCTATCTGAAACGATCAAAACTGGAACACCATGCCTCTTTACCACCTTCTGGATATAGATTTTGGACAGATCCTACATCGTATGAGATTCACAAATCAGGATGAAATGGGCCGACTTCATTAGCCGGTCCACTATCACCCAAATGGAATCATGCTTTATGACCGTTCTTGGGAGACCTGTGAAAAAATTCATCACTATTTGCTCCCATTTCCAAACAGGGATTGGTGAATGCTGCAACATTCCCGCTGGCCTCTGATGCTATACCTTGACTTCCTGACAGGTCAAGAATCTCAAAAAAAACTCAGCCACACTTCTTTTCATACCAGCCCACCAAAACATCACTTTCAATGCATTATAAGTTTTCTGAATTCTAGGATGAACACCCACCTGGAATATTGGTAGGCCTTGAGAATATCATCCTGACAAGAAACTGGTACAACCATCCTATTTCGAGAACAAAAAACTAAATCTCCATTAAGTTGTAAACCTTAAATGGTCTCCCAATCATTGAGTCTAGACCTCATAGTCACACACTCAGAATCAGATATCACTGCCTCTTTAACCAGGCTAGCCAAGTCAGGAATAACCAAAACATGAAATAAGACCTCTCTATCACCCTGGTCCTCACATTACAACTTCATTTTGGCTATAACTGACATCAACTACCACTGGTCTGATGCCTGTTTCACCATTTAAGCATATGAATATTTAATTAATGCATCAACCACCAAATTTCCCTTACATTGTGTGTAAATTAAGTCAAAATCAATCATATGGAGATATTCAATCCATCTCCTTTTCCTAAAGTTCATATCCTATTTTGATAAAATGTGTTTCATACTCATATGATCTGTATATACCGTGAATTTCTCACTGAAGAGATAATGACGCCACACTTTCAAATCATGGACCACTGCTACCAATACCAAATCATGAGTTGGGTAGTTGTTCTCATGCACACTCAACTTCTATGAGCCATATGCACCCACATGATTCAATTGCATGAGAACGCACCCAACCCTGATCCTGATGCATCGCAATACACCACGTACCCTCTTCCTAGTTCTGGAAAAACCAAGATTGGTGATGATGTAAGGAAACCCTTTAACTCTTCGAAGCACTACTGACACTATTCATCCCACTGGAATGGAACATTCTTTCTTGTTAAAGCTGTCTTCGGTGAATCCGAATGTGAAAAATCATGAAAAAAACACTGATAATACCCATCTAGTCCAACGAAACTTTGTAACTCAAACACATTCATTGGCGGTTGCCATGAGATAACAACCTCTCTCTTTTATGGATCCACTAAAACACCCCTTTCAGAAATCACATGTCCAAGAAAACAAACATCCTTTATCCAAAAGTCACACTTTGAAAATTTGGCATACAATCGATGATCCCTCAAGATCCCTAGAACTGTCTCCAAGTGCTGCTCATGCTTCACCCTTGTCTTTGAATACACCAAAATATCATCTACAAAAACCACCACAAATGAATCTAGATATCTCTAAAATATCTGATTCATCAATGCCATACACACTGTTGGCACATTCATTAGACCAAAGGGAATAACCACCTATTCATAATGGCCATATCTATTACTGAAAGTTGTTTTAGGAATATCGTCCTTCCTCATCCACAGATGATGGTATCCTGAACTCAGGTTGATCTTGGTAAACCACTAGGCTCCCCTTAACTGGTCAAAAAAATCATTAATTTGTGGAAGTGGATATCTGTTCTTTATCGTAACATGGTTAAGACTACGATAATCAACACAGAACCTCAATGTTCCATCCTCCCTTTTTCACAAACAACACTGTTGTTTCCCATGGGGACATGCTAGGACGGATAAACCCTTTTTTTCAAAATATTCCAACTGGACATTCAATTCCCGCAATTGAGTAGGGGCCATCAGATAAGATGGAAGTGAGATAGGACTGGTCCCTTGATGGAGATCAATCGTAAACTCCACTTCTCTTATGGGTGGTAACCCAGATAATTCTTCTGGAAAAACATCAATGAACTAATTCCACCACTGCTGGAAGAACACTCTTCTCAACACCCTCAACTGATTTCAACGACAACACCGCCAACTTATAGGATAACGTGCCAACTTCTGGTGCCAACAAACCCATTAAACCTTGCCTTTCATACCTCTCTCCTATAAAGATATGTCTAACACCATAATGTTTTTTAAAATCCATTATTTGATCATCGCAGTCGATGTGGGCCTTAAATGCCACCGGCCAATCCATTCCCAGGATTACATCATACCCATCCATCTCAAGCATTGAGAAATTCCACATTAGCTCAACCTCGCCCACAACGATACAACATGCTCTACAGAAGACGGCTCGACACTCTCTTCGACCCAGAGGAGTTTGATGTTTTAAAACTGATGGCATCATTTCTAACCTTAAACCCAGAAAATCAACCACACATGTAGAAATGAGTGAGTGTGAAGAACCCATATGAAACTGCACTTGAATTAAGGTAGAATATAAAAGAATAATTCCTAAAAAACTGGATGGTCCCGACTGATCATCCACCACAACCTTCTCAGCTCTGAAAAATGCCTATTTTGCCACACTCTACTCTTTATTGATTTGATAAGGTGTCATGGTATTCTGAGAATCACCATGAACAACATTACTTTGCTGACGAAGGGTGCACAACGTTTTCCGTCCTGTCGAAGAATATGACGTCTGTGATCCCTAAGGAGTGTCACACACACCTGACCACAGAGCATTCCAATAATAACGCTATAGATTCCCCATCTTCTTACAATTTTGACTTGTTTGAGGTTGTTTTTTACAATCCCTCTTGATGTGGCTTATAGAACCACATTGAAAACATCCAAGATTTCGCTGGGGATTCAGAGGAAGATTTGACGATCCTGTTGTCAGATTATATGCCATATTCCCACCCTGGGAATAAGTTTCCCTCCTTCTATTGAACCCAGCTTTAGAGTTAACACTATTCCCCATGGGTACCACCATGATTCCTCTGCCTGGAGCGCCCAACAGATCCTGCTCAGCAACCGAGGCTCCATTTCCCATCTCTGTGTAATCATCTATACACAGTACTACTATGTTTGAATGAATTTCTTGCCTTGACCCCGCTTCAAAGATCATTTCCTTCAAAGAAGTTCTATCCGCGACCTCACGTGCAAACCTCACTGAGTTCATAAACATAGCTACATACTCCATCACAGAAATAATCTCTTGATTCAAACTGAAGAAATCAGTCGTGCACTGAATTATGAATGTATGTGGGTACAATTTTTTATTAAAAAATTCCTCAAAGCCTTCCTACATCATACCCTGGTCCGTCCCCGCTTGGACTACCAACTCCCACCACTGAAGGGCAAGATCTTCGAACATATACATGTCCAACATCAATTTCAATTCTAGTGGTGTTCCCAAGAACATGAAGATCTTGTTTATTATATTCAACCATGCTTCTGCCCTCTCCGACTCTGAATCACCCTTGAAAATGGGTGGATTCTATTTTTGAAACTGAACTGCATGATCCACATGCCTTGGTTCATCTATTTTATTTCCACTTTACACATCTTGGAAAGCTTGAACTATGATTTTCACTAGCTACTAGTTCACCTGAGGCTCAGGTGCTACTACATTCTAGGCAGCCTCCTCTGGTTGGTCTCTACGATGCCTACCCAGTGCCATTTCTAGAAACACAAAATATACACACATGAGTTTCACTTCCGTAGACCTAACAAAATCCCATTTAAAATCACATTACACTGTAATTGGAAGAAAAGGATTTCCACGTTTCCACATTTACCATGTTTCACCATTTTTTAAAACCAACCCATTTTCAAAATACCACTAGTTCCCATGTTTCAAATCCTTCCATTTTGAAACCCAATTAAGAATTTTCAAAATCCACACATTAATATCACATTATAAATCATTATACCCCAATGAAATATGAATCCTATATGGAAATCATTTCTACCTTATATTCCATGCACATCTCATTGGCTACACCCACAACAATGAGATTTCTAAGTCCTATAAGTGTCCCTAAAACACTTATGTACCCAACTCCTTGGTAACTTGAATTTCAGCATAAGAGGGTTAGGTAAATCCTTTTATGCTATAAATTATAAGTTCTGACATTCCTACACCTCACTACCATCATGAATCAAGGAATATACCACAAAGAATGTCAACACCAAATCCGAGAATCCACTCCAAATGATCGAACAAGTGAAACCAAACATAACACCCTTCCCCTATGTCATTGGCTTGAGGAAGTGGTGAGGGGTACATGGCCTTAAGAGACATTACCAAGACGCCAAAGTCTATAAATACATGATGAGGGCTTAAGATTAAATTAGGGAATGATTTTTCCTTAAGACAAAACTGACCAAACCATTTATTAACCAGCACTATATGATGCATGTCAATAAAACATTCCAACAGGAATTCCCAAAAGACAACTGTGTTATTCCACCATACATCCCCAATCCAAAAAAAAAACACAATATCAAACTACTATGTGGAAGACCAAACAACAAAGCACCACATGCAATGATACCACCACAGCTCTACACCAAGCTCCAAGCTCCAAGTTCTACCAAGACATCCCAATGCACCACTAAAGGAGGGTGATGCCATAACATTTCCCACATCAGGGTACACAACATCTACAAAGACAACAACATACCAAATCCAAAATCATCAACCCCAACATGCATCTTTGTTATAAAGAACATTCAAATTTAAGAGCGCAAGACACCCAATGTATCCTTTCCTTTTAAACCAACCTTAATATTGAGGTACTCCAAATGCCCCAAATTGTAAATCTCTAGAAATCTTTGTTACATTATTATAATTCATCAAGGAATAAAAATGCACTATTTTTATAAATAATATTATACCTACCATTCACCATTTGTAACCTAAAGTAATCACCCATGTTACATATCTCTATGGAATAACAATACTAGTCTAATCCCTCTTCTGGGTTACCATCTAATCACACTACACAGTAACCCTATAAGGTCCAATTAATTTTAAAATGTAACTTTACCTTTAAAAAATCCCAAAAGTAAATTCTCACAATGTTCGTGGCTCCTGAGATGTCATCCACACTCCCATATCAACCCACAATAACCCACATGCAATTTCATCAACCTCTAGGTCACTGGTTCTCACTGAGCATCAACCAATGGGACTAATCCCTTAAGATTCACAACCCCTGGGTCAAAACATATGAAAATTACAATATCATCCAAAATGAATAATACTAAAAAAACACCAACCATTTTATTGGTTGAATCAAATTCCATTCCATGATATAAAGAAAAAAATTATATAGTTTGTTGTTGGAAAATTAAATAAATGAACATGAATAATAATAACCAAAAATGCGTTTTCCTATTGAGCTATCAAATACATGAGATTACTCACTAAGGACACTCCATGTACTATACAGTAGGGTACTATAACATCATTAAAAAAAAGTATCACCATGGTTTTAGATGGATTACCATTAGATGAAATTTTAAAATACATTTCATCCAACCTGAGTTGAATTCCATCATGTGATTATATAGGATAACACCGTATGAGAAGTTTTTGAATATTTAATCAATTGAGCCTCGTGTTAGATACACATTCACTCTATTAGGTCCAAACATTTTTTGAAATCATACATATGAAATCAAAATGCATGAGATTAATTTTTCCCATATAGACTAAGAGTAAAATAAACAATTGGTCTCTTACCAGTCTTACAAGACCTATAAATACATAATAGGTTATAAATATAAAATCATATGTGAGTAACATGAGGTAAAAATAATATCAATAATAACATAACATATCAATAGATTGAATAAAAACCATGGAAACCTTGAATTATTATTGGAATAGGTTCTCATGACACACCAACTCAGTATTCATCATAGGCTTAAACACATTCCTATATCTTCTGACCACCCTATAAAAAATATAAATACATATATATGATAGATATGAATAAAATCCCTATACCAATACCACTTAACTAGTTCCCAAAGTTATCTACCACATAACATTAGTCATGCCCCCTCATGCACCCGAGGATGCTGACTAGAACTAGGGGTTTAAAGAGGCTCCATGGGGAGATTATAACCCCATATTAGAGTGAAAAGTCATTACTAAATAACCAAAAATTATACACTTAAATGTATAGAGAATTATAAAATAATATAATATTTCCAATAAATGTAAAATTATATAATATATGCATACATGATTGATTGCCTATCAAACTGATAATCCATTCAAAATGAACAAACAAATGATAAAAACATTAGGCTTTTATACTTCATTTATAATTGCATCTTATTTACACCCAACCTCATCCTAGATATCCTACTCATCTATAATATCTCAAGCCTCAATCCAACCTATTGTTTCCAAAACTATTTGATCATTGCACAGGTACCCAAGTGACATAGAACTCCGACCATGATGGTAGTGTAAATCAATGTATGGAATGGCCAACACAGCCCTAGAATATACTACAAATGAATTTATATTTTCATGGGAACATTTAAAATTATATAAATTAATAAATTTAAGAAATAAATATGAAAAATAAACATTGATCCTCAAGTATGAGACCATGAAATATCATTCTTTTTTTGGCCACTACTGGGGCGTCTCTGAGCATCACAATATGATTAAGCCTTTTTATAAATACATTGTCATAGGAAATAACCTAGGAATCCCTAATTATAAAGATAATATGGAAGGAACAACTTAAAAATGGCTCCAAATCCATTCCCTAGACATCCCAGGCATCATACTAGACTCTAGTATGATGAATTGATCAGGTCCAACTCTTAGGAACCCTTTGAAATCATTGAATATGAAGTGTCTCTATATCACCATGACAACAGAATGAATCACATGAAACCTAGGAATCCCTCTTATGTAAGATTAAATCCATCATTGTTGACTAACTATATATTATGCATGACCGAGGAATCACCAAATAATAGTTATCAGAAAAATTGAAATAGTAATCATAATACCATATTAAAAATAGAATGATCCAAATTATTTTAAGAATCATTGGATCCCATGGAATCCATGGAATCCCATATAAACTCGATCTTGATTCTTGGAATCCTTTGCATTCTTTATAAGCCTCAAAAATAGTATCCTAAGTGAAACTGAGCATCTAAGACAATGAAATATTCTATGTGGTGTCATATAATTATTATATAAGGCCCAAGGATATATCTTAATAAAATAAAATTGATATCCCAACCATACCCTTATCATTGCATCAAGTATGTAGTCTGAGTCCCCAGAAGCACATCTGGTTATTTATATGTAACACCCCGCCCATACCTCATTGTCTTTAAGAGGAGGTGATGGTTACTTGGCCTTAAAAGACGTTCCCAAGATGCCAAAGGCAGACAATAAATGTCGAGGGCTTCAGGATTTAATTGAGGAACAATTTTCCCTTAAGACAAAACCAACCAAAACATCCATTAACCACTGCTATATGATTCTTTTTAATAAAACATTCCTACAAGAATTCACAAAAGACAACCAGGTTGTTCCACCAAACAACCCCAATCCAAAACAATAACACAATATAATAGTACTATGTGGAAGAGTAAACAACAAAGAACCACGTTCCATGATACCACCACATCTCTACACCAAGGTCCAAGCTCCAAACTCCACCAAGACATCACAATGCACCGCTAAAGGAGGGTGATTCCTTAGATTTTCCCACGCCATAGTAAAAAACATCTGCACAGACACCAACATGAAAAGTAAGGGGTGAGTAATAAAACACATTAAGTTATCCCAAAATGACTTCCCTATACATGCCACTAGGATAAAACTGCTAGCACATTTCTATAAAACTGTTTATATAAAATAATAACATGTGAAACCATTTCCATAAGCCAAACACACCCTTATGAAGGCATCATACCCAAAAAAATAACCAAGGTAAAATCCAATAAAACATGGCATAAGCCATATCCTCATTTACAGAACAATTTACAACATTAAAATCAATGCACAACATAAAACCAGAACAACCAAATGATGGAGCTTCCATCAAACCCATTCACCCATTCACACCTTGGGGTACATCCCGACCACTGCCCACATGGTGGTTCTTCTGACCACTATCCATCACCTTTTATAGTGATACTTCCCACCCACATCCACGCAACATTTCAACTATTCACAAACAAGCATAAAACCCACAAATTTCACAAAAACATGCATTCAACAATTTCCATTGCATATCAATCCACTTCAATAAATCACCCATTTATTGAGATCCATTTTCCATTCCAAACAACATTTCAATAAAACAACCACATTATTGAAAACCATTTCCATCAATCATTTTCACAAATCTACCATAGCATCCCTTTTTAAATCTCCATTTTAAAATCCACAACAATAGCATTTCACCATATGACCCATTTTTCCCAAAAATCCCCCAACACATCCTCCAAGTGATATCAAATAAATTTTGTACATCAATCCACAATTTCATCAAAGTACAAAAACATTATTAAAAAAAATACCATTATCTCTAAACAAGTGGAGTCGAGAGAGAAGACACATACCATTAGGGTTCTCGAGGAATTGACCTACAATCAACCACACCTCAAATCCAGAAAATGCACCATCGAAACCTCTCTAAATACCATTTCCTAACATTCACAAGCCTTAAAATCATCATCCAAGGAAACCAAAACCCTATATCAACACACAAAACGTGTAGATATAGAAAACAAATAAAGTTGGAGATGTGGATCTAGAGGAAACCACAAGAAAACATTGAAGAGAGACTTAACCAGGAGAAACCACCTTCAATCCGACAAGAAACCTCTTCAAAACGCTTCCAAAATGAGTGAGAGAGCACCCTAAACCCCTTAGAACCCAAAATCCTGAGTGAGGATCGAGTGATAGGATGTTTGGAGTGTTTTAGGTCACTCCCAAGGGAGCCTGGACTTTAAATCCCCAACATTAAGTAGTCACAGGGTTAGCCCGCACGGTTTGACAAACCGTGTGCTTACCGAGCGCACAGTACTGCCTCGAGAGCAAGGGTCTGCATGGTTTCCTCGTACAGTTTGGAAACCCATGTTTAGGCCGTGTGAAGCCTACTATTTCACCTACATGATTTCCAAGGGAATCCATACGGTTTCCACTAACCATGCTCAAACCGTGATCCCTAAGAAAGCCTTCAAACTCATTAGAAACCTTTCCAAACTCTCCCAGCCTCTTCCCAACTCATCCCATGCCCTTTAAACACATACAAATGCATTAAAAAGGATACATACCTCAATCTGGGGTTACTGAAATATAAATGCATCAAAATAGATTAGTGAAATAATTAATAATGATAAGGGTTGTGAAAATTCTTATGATCATTACCATTGTACATTTCCCTTTGGGCTAACATGATTGGATTTTATTTTATTATGACCCCCACTACCCTATCGACTCAATACTCATATAAAGTTACATGGTATCATCTCATGATAGGAACTCATGGGGTTTAAAAGTAATAACTATAGAGGAGGAATCCTAGATAGAGTTATCGATCATGATTGGTTTATTGATCTTGCACCCATTGCTTGGAGTATATCTCATCCCTCATCATCATACATGTTATCTCATGACCTTAGAATGCATAGGGGTAAACCACAATGGTGATAGTATTAAGGGATGTATAGAGGCCCATATTTATGTCTCAGGACTCTCTTGACCATTCAACTCTCCCAGACCATGTCTATAATTCCAAAAGTTGATCTTGTTATGCCAAATACATATCTAGGTTCATCATAGGCCTTTAAGGACTGTCCATCAAAAGACTAATAAAACTAATCTCTCAAAAATTTCTAATTATCTGGGTATCCTTTAATTATAATACTTATCCATCTATTAATGTGGCATAAATCATGTTCCCAAAGTCCTCTATGTCCTAATAACATTGTCTCATTAATCTCTTTTCTCATATGACATTTAAATTTTCATTTAAATTAAACTATTTTAAATTTACCGAACAAATTACTTATAATAGGATCCATGAACCTGTTATAGAGGCTTTATAAATAAAACTATATAATTAATAATCGTAAATCCATTGGGGCCATATTCTCACGACACATCCCCCGGGGCCCATGCCGTGACTAACCCAAGCCCGCCTTCCATAGGCCAGGGGCTGGCGACTAGAACCAAAGGCGTAAATCCCTAAGGCTGGGAAGGAATTTGCTTTATAAATTTTAAACACACACAACAGAGTAAGATCTGGAATTAAAACAATAATAAAGGATACATACAAATAAGTGCTTTAAATTGAAATGGGCCGGAAATACAAGCCCAACAGGAAAGTAAAAGTACAACTAAAAAACAAGAACAACTAAATAAAAGTAAATCAGATATTAGGTCATCCTCTGGGAATTCCTACCTGAAGGGTAGGTACATATAACCTCCTCAACACTCCAGGTCTGTCATTATCCTCCGTGTACCGGCTCGTCGTAAGGTCCACCTCTGAGTACCATCTAGTCCTGCTACTTTGATCCTCAGTCAGGGTTGTCTGTCGTCTGTAACCAACACAACGAGGTGTGGGCATAGCCCGTGTAGGGGTGAGTATAACGATACTCAGTAGGGACACCAAGACCCTCAATGTATAAAAAAATACAACATAGATAAACTACAAGTATGAATTCAATAGTTAACCTCAATTAGGTTTATGCCCCTACATATAACTAAGTTATCAAGTAATTTATCTCAATTAGTGGGAAAACAGAAAGTTACATACTCAGCTCATCCAAGATTTTTATTGAAATTAATGAAACCATGGCTACTAGAGAACTGCTCCTTTGTCGATTACAGTGGGCATTCCGCGACACCAAGCATGCTTCCCACTAACCTTGTACTACATAGGTACTCCTCCTATCGAGTATCGTGTGCCTTTCGCGCTAACACAGAGGCGCTCCCCACTGTGGGTCTGCCACCAACTACCAGGCACTCCCCCTAATAGCCTGCATAGGTACTCCTCCTCACGAGTACCGCGGGTGTTCCGCCAACTACTAGGTGCTCCTCCGCTAAGGTTCTGTTGCCGCAACCAGGCGCTCCACACTGGTCTTTTCAAATTTCTCTGAGTCGAATCGGACAAGTAGTCATCAGGTCTTAGGCATCTACTAGGTCTCCGTACTCTACTCACTCATCTCTAGGAGGTTCCTCTCCACGTGCAACAGGTCGATACTCGAACTGTCACGAAGTCCCACGTAGAAGTATCTCAAATGTTTGCCTCGTCATTGGGATCTCAATGCAACAAAAAGCACATCAATCGGATGCCTGGTCTGTGGGTTATAAGCTTTTTTGTTTCGGGGGTCAAGTTGGATTCACGTACGGTCCAACCTGACCATATCTCAACATTAACCCAAATTCTAGTGGGGTATACTCAAAGGAATCATCGTTCTCCATAAAAACTAGTAAGGCTGACAGTTCATAAAATGGTCTTCCGGAGCCAATGATATGGCCAAAGGAAGTAAAGGGTCAGTAGTGGGTCTGGGTCCGATCTGACCCGTTCAGAATGACTCGGGCCAACCCATCCAGGGCCGACCCAGTATGGGTCGACCATGTCAGATCTGTTGGGTCAGGCCCAGCCCATTGGTCGAGCCAACCTGTTACGTTTGGACCGGCCTGTGGGGCCCGGCCCAACGGATTGCGAGGGTGGTTCGACCCGGAGGTCACCGCGTAGGCAGCTCAGTCCCGAGCCCAGGGCTGGTTCGGCCAGCATCATGTGAGGCACATATCAAGCGGCTCGACCTGGGAGGCCACGGGCAGGCCATCATGGCGCCGGTCAGGAGGGGGTAGGGTGCACAGGGAACGGGTTGGCCGTGTACAGGTAGTGCGATGCACGAGCACGCCGCAAGCATGCCACGCGGTCTGAGGCCTGGACGCGGGCAGGTCGCACGAGGCATGGGTAGTCAGGCTGGCGGCTGGGAGGCGGCCGGGCAGGCTAGTTCGGTGTGGCTTGGGATGATGGTGTTTGGATGGGAGTTCCGAAGTTCCGTGGGGGTGGCATGATTCACAGAGGCCGCTAGTAGCACGACCTTTGTTGTCGCCGCCTTTGTCTCCTCATCGTTGTTACATCGCCATGCCGAAGAAACTCCACAGAATGAAAACTCGACGGAGGATGTCAGACAATGTCAGGTTGGCCCCTATCCTCCGCATTTAAGGTGATAGCAGAGGGTTCAAAAAAACGATGCTCAAAAACCATTATTATCCATAAATAAAGGAAGAACGAGGCAGTCAAAGTAAACCCCTAACCATTAATTGACGGTCGTCAATAGTGAAGTCGCATGAAGAAGACGGAGTTGTCGTTCTCCGCGACCACCGTACTCTTACACTCCTGAATTTTCACGATGGTTGTGGAAGATATTCCACGTTGGTAGGTGTCTGGGAAGAAGTTGAAGAAGGATCATTTCCAGCATTATTTGTTCTTCGTTGGCTAGGGTTCTTTGTTGTAGGATGATGTTCCTCATTGAGTTCTTTCCCTTCAATCACCCAAGTGAATTCGTTGTGCCAAATAACATATTACTTTATCTATTATTTCATTATCACATATTCAATACAGCGAATTAAATTAAAATGCAACTCCCCATTATTTCACGTGTGTTGGCACATATTAGTTAGGGAGTTGGCACCAATTCAAAATGGAGTATTTAAATTGTTAGGCACCCCCTTAATTGTGGAGGTTTGGAAAAATTAAATTCTAGGTTAGGTTTAGTGGTTACCCTAAATTAACATGAATATTGAGTGTTTCCCCACATTAATGGGGAGTTTCAAGGGGTTAAGATCCTGGGTGGTCCCTACATCATTTATCCACAAATGGGAGGTTGAGTTCGGGTGTGCCCTACCACCATAACCTATAATGGGAGGTTAAGGTGTGGTGGTCCCACCTTCAACTTCCATGAGTAGGTCTTAACCACCCATCACTCACTTGGCAGCTCAAAATAAAATAAAGTGCATCTCACTTTATTTTATGTTTTTTTAAAGAAAACCCAAAAACTAACTTTTATTCCCAACCATCTGTCATCGAAGTGAAAGTAATATTAAACGAATACAGGAAATGTATGTTCAACAGTACCCTCGGATTTCAATTCTGAGAACTGGTTAAAAAGTTATAAAAGCACGCTCGTATGTTTACTGAATGTACCTAAACAAAACATCAGAATTCGATTCTGGACACACTAGGCCTCAAAATCACGCACCGTTAATTTTCGTAGACTAATAAATAATCTAATGTATTTAAGAAAAACAATTCACATAATTTATGGGTCTTTAAATTCTCTACTCCTCAGGGATTCAAGTCCTCATAAGCTACAACTCGAACTAAGGAAACTAGTTGGGGTACTGAGCCCTCATCTAAGCCTCTCACTCCCATGTTCTCTCCTGGAGGATCCCATGCTTCCAAATAATGTGCACAGGAGGTATCAACCATCCACATAGGAAAATATCCTATCGATCCTCAATCTCAACTGGAAACTCTATGAAAGTCACCTCATCATCGACGTCCATCTCTCCATGGTTGGTGATGCGAGATGGGTTATGCACGTATCTCCTCAACTGAGAAACGAGGAAGAAGTCATGCACCTGATGCAACTGAGGAGGAAGAGCCAGGCGGTAAGCCACCTCGCCTACTCTGTTGAGGACATGGAAAGGTCTGATGAATCTCAGAGATAACATGTCGCATTGGCCAAATCTCAGTAGACCACATCGAGGTGAGACCCATTGAAAGACGTGGTTTCCATCCTTGAACTCTAGAGGTCTCTATCTCCCATCAGCATATGACTTATGCCTACTATGTGCAGTATTCATCTTCTCAAGGATGATTTGCACCTTTTCTGTGGTAGCTCGTACCATCTATAGTTCTACTAGTGCTAACTCCCTAGGATCAGTCTAGCACAAGGGTGATTTGCAAGGTTGTTCATACAATGCCTCAAAAGGTGTCATCCCTATGGTGGAGTGATAGCTGTATTTGTACAAAAACTCCACCAATGGCAAGAGATCCTCCCATATACGATTGAAGTCGAGGAAACAAGCACACATCATGTCCTCGAGGGTCTGAATGGTCCTCACATTCTGGTTATCCACTTGAGGATGGAAGGTGGTGCTCAGACGCAGCTACATCCAAAAAGCATCCTGCAACACCTTCCATTGATAGGAAGTAAATCATGTTTCACGATCAGAGACAATCTTCAAGGTTATACCATGTAGATGCACAATATCTTACATATAGAGGAGTCCCAAGCTCTCTACTGAACACTTCTCTCTGATCAGTAGGAAGTGGGCCGACTAGGTGAGTCGGTCAACAATCACCCAAATCGAATCATGACTCCTGGATGTATGTGGAATCCCCATCACGAAATACATTGATATCCAATCCCACTTCCACTCTGGGACCTCTAAGGGATGAACCAAGCCTGTTGGTACCTGTTTCTTTGCCTTCAATTACTGACAAGTGAGGCATCATGAGACAAACTACACTACTTCCTTCTTCATACTCGGCCACCAGTGCTGTCATAGAAGGTCATGGTACTTCTTCGCCACTCCTGGATGTACTGCTAGAGGAGGTATGTGGAAATCCCTCAAAACTTTATCCTAAAGTGACATTGGTACCATGTTACATCCTTATAATAAGATTACATGCTCCCCACCTTCAACAAATCCATCAGTTGCCAGCCATGTGGATATCTGAGCATGTCGTGTCTCATAGTCAGCATCTCCACACTACACCCCCTGGCTCGCTAAAGAAGTGGGGGAGTGACTGTAGGAGACTGTAGAATGGCTGCTCCATCTCTATCCACAAAAAATATCTATAAAGCATCTAGCTACTATGCCTCTTCACCTAGAAGCTATATACCAGTTCTCCTACTGGGTGAATCTGCAACAACGTTCCCCTTCCCAAGAGTATAGACTATCTAAAAGTCATAGTCTTGAAAGAACTCAATCCAATGTCACTCTCACAGGTTCAGGTCCTTTTAGGAGAAAATATACGTAGGAATATTTTGATCTAAGTATTCTTTGAAACACTCGCCCATCAGATAGTGTCGCCACATCTTTAATGTGAAGACAACTACTGCTAACTCCTGCTCATTAGTAGTATAGATCTGCACATTTTTTCTCAGCTGTCAAGATCCATATGCGATCACTACTTTCTCCTGCATCAGGACACACCCGAGTCTACTCCCTGATGCATCATTGTAGACTAAGTACCCCATGCCTTCCTACGGAGGCCTCAATATGTGAGCACTAGTCAGCCTCTTCCTCAGCCCATGAAATCTCTGTTGGAATCTTTCCGACCACAAATATGGTTGCCCCTTTTATTCGAGGCTGATAGTGGTGCTGCATCTATGGAGAAGTCTCTAATGAACCTCTTGTAGTACCCAGCCAAACCCAGGATACTTCATACTTCCATCACACTCCTAGGTGGCTCCCAAGAATGTACCACATCAATATTTATTGGATCTACTGCAAATACACCCTCTGAGATGACATGCTCCAGGAATTGAACCTCTCTTATCTAGAACTAGTACTTCGAGAGCTTACCATAAAGCTGGTGCTCTCAGAGTGTGTCCAGTACTACTTGCAAATGGTAGGCATGATTCTCTTCAGTAGTCGAGTAGATCAAAATTTCATCAATGAAGACTACTAAAAATTAATCGAGGTATGGATGGAATATCCTGTACATGAGTCCCATGAACACTGATGGAGATTTTTTTATGCCAAATGGAATAACAGAGAACTCGTAGTGGCTATACCGACATCTGAAGGCCTTCTTTTCACATCCTCATCTCAAACTCTGAGCTGGTGATATCCAAATATGAGGTCAATCTTCGAGAACCATTGTGTTGCCTTCAGCTGATCAAAGAGATCATTAATCCTCATATGTGGGTACTTGACATTCAATATCACCTGGTTCCGGTGACGGTAGTATATAGAAAGCCTCAAACTCCCATCCACCTTCTAGGCAAACAGAATTGGGGCTGACTAGGGAAAAACACAGGGTGGCATGATTCTTTTCTCCTGCAAGTCCTCCAGCTATACCCGCATCTCACGATGCTCAACATGATCCATCCAATATTCTGGAGAAGATATTTGTGTTGTCCTGGGGTACATGTCAATGTAGAAGTCCACCTCTTTGAGATGAGGTATACCTGGGACATCAGTATTTAAAACATGCACGTACTGGTCCACCACTACAGGATAAGTCGGACTCTCCACAACAACTACTTTGAGGGTAAGGCAATCCAACTGATGAGTGAACGGCTTCACCCTCCTCTGAGTAAGTCCATCCTATGCCACAAAGGCTCCCTTCTTGCCAGTGAAGGTAAAACTGACCCCATCCATGTGTACACACTGCACTTTGCGCCTAATATAGTCTATCTGAGTGTGGACTATAGATAGCCAGTCTATACCCAAGATGACGTCGTAAGGCCTCAACAATGTTATGAGGATATCCCAGCCGAATCTCTCATCTCCTATAGTAATTTTACACTTCCCAAACCAGTGTGTAATTATCGAGTCTTCTCCCATAGGAGTCTCTAGCCGCAATGATCGTGCCAACGGCTCCGTCGGAATCCCTATGCTCTAAATAAGGGAAGTGGCATTGAAATAGTGACTAGAACCTGTGTCTATAAGAACTGTCGCAATGGTGTAGTAGGCATAGATAATACCTAGAATCATCTCCAGAGCACCATGGTCATAAGCCTCCGATGCCTGGAGCTGATCTCTTGCATGTACACCTGCTCCCTGTGGTCGGGGTGGACCTCCTAGTGGTGGTGGTGGTAACACCTCGAAACATCACCCACCTCTAGCTTCTCGACTAGCTCCTCTGCCACGTCTGCCTGCTCCCTACAGACCGCCTCGATAGAAGGTCTCCCTCTGCTTGGGTGGTCATTCAACCATCTACTAATCATCCGAATGACGAGTCAGACAGTCGAGAGCCATGTGACCATGCCTGCCACATGAGTAACACTGCCCGCTCCGGGCAGGCCTGGCTCTATCTCCACTCCGGGCGCCCCGCTCAAACGACTCTGAGTCGTGCGGTCATCCACCTATAGGTCTGGTCATCTTGGAAGTCTACTACATTTGTCTACTGCCAGCTACAGAAGACGTTTCTTCATGTCGACTAGTGGTGGGTCTCGTTGGTGGATACGGCTCAGCAAGGAAACTCTCCACTGATAGGGCTCGCCAAAAAACCCTTGTCTATGTCGGGATGCTGAGGGAGATCATCAAAACTTTGATCTCTCACCTGAGTCCCAGCTAGATGGTTTGGGCCCTAAAGAATGGGTCTCACACCATATATGTGGAGTAGCGTGAGTGGTCGGAGAACCTCGCTGAGTACTGAGCTACCGTCATTCAACAATGTTGTAGATACAGTAGTTCATTTTTCTACACTGCAAGTAGGGAGGCTGGGACAAACTCTACTCGAAATAGGCTCGTGATGTCTTCCAAGAGAAGTTTCACCTAGTCATACACCTGGAGAATCAGGCTCCACCATTTGCATGTTGCTTCTTGTAGAAGGCTAGAAGCATGAATCACCATGAAGTCTGCTGGTGTCCCTACCAGTCTGAAGAATCTCACCACAGCCTCCGGCCAATCCTCAGCTGCCTGTAGGTCCATCTCTCCTCTAAACTTGGGCATCCACTGGCGCTGGAACTCATGCAGCATGCTCAGGCGGTGTGCATCGTCTGCTATTGGGGCTGGTGGAATCGGTGGACCAACGGGAAGTGGTATCGCTAGTGCCTCTACTGGTGCTTCAACTGAAAGGGGGTCCTGTATCGTGGACTCATCGCACGGTGGGCTATATGCATGAACAACTATCAGGGCTCTAACTGGTCGGATGTGGGGAGGCATCCTGAAAGAAATAGATGTGACACGGTCAGAAGATTTATACCTGGTGACCTGAACGGGTTGAGCCGACTTAAAAAAAACTTTTGAAAACACACACGCAATCAGTGTTTTCGTGCACTAAGTCGTAAATCAGTAGTCAGGGTCCGGGTGTATGTGTACGTCGGCCGCCACACCAAAACTGGACTCCCTAAACTGAAAACCACACTTAGTAAACTTAACATGATTTCTTCACAAAAATGATTGGAGTTCTATGTTCTGCGATAGAATTGACGTCATCTGATACCAATTTGTCACAACCCATCTCCCAGGGCCTGTGTCGTGACTACCCCAAGCCCGTCTTCCATAGGCCAGGGGTTGATGACTAGAACCAAAGGTGTAAATCCCTAATATTGGGAAGGCATTGCCTTTATAAATTGTAAATACACACAATAGAGTACGAGTTGGAAGTAAAACAAAAAACAAAACTGTATACAAAGCAGTGCTGCAAAGTAAAAGGGGCCAGAAATACAATCCCAACAGGAAAGTACAAGTACAACTAAAAAAAAGTACAAATGAATAAAAGCAAAGTATCTACTAGGTCTTCCTCCGGGAATTACTACCTGAAGGGTAGGTACAGATAACCTCCTCAGCACTCCACATCTATCTGTCTCCTCTGTGTACTGACTCATCGTAAGGTCCACCTCCGTGTACCATCCAGTCCTGATACTCTGATCATCAGTCAGCGTTCTCTTTTGTCTGTAACCAACACAACGATTTGCGGGCATATCCCGTGTAGGGGTGAGTATAACGATACTTACTATGGAACTGGAGACCCTCATGGTCTCATAAAATCTAACATGGATAAACCACACTTATTAATTCAACAGATAACTTCACATAGGTATATGCAAATACATATACCTATGTTATCATGTAATCCATCTCAATCATGTTGAAACACAAAGTTACTAACTCAGCTCAACCATAATTTTAATTCATATTAACGAATCCACGGATGCTGGATAACTCCTCCGATGTCAAGTATAGTGGGAATGTTGCGACACCAAGTGCGGTTCCCACTAACCGTGGACTACTGAGGTACTCCTTCTGACTAGTACCGTGGGTCTACCGTGCTCACACAGAGGTGCTCCCCACTGTGGGTCTACCGCCAACTACCAGGCGCTCCCCCTAATAGCCTGCAGAGGTACTTCTCCTATCGATTACCACGAGTATGTCACCAAATACAAGACGCTCCTCCTCCATTGGTCTGCCGCCACAACCAGGTGTTCCCCACTGGGATAGTTGAATCACTCAGAGTTGAATCAGTCAAGTAGTCATCAAGTCTCAGCCAACTACTAGGTCTCTGGACTCTGCTCGCTCTTCTCCAAGAGGGTCCGCTCCATGAGCTACAGGTCGATTCTCCAACTGTCACAATGGCCCACGTAGAAGTACCTCAATGGTCCGCCTCCTCATAGAGGTATCAATGCAATAGACGGCGCTTCCACCGGACGCCCGTTCTGTAAGTTATATGATTTTTAGTCTCAGGGGACCAGTTGGATTCGAGTACAGTCCAACCTGACCGTATCTCAACATTATCGCCAATTTCAGTGGGGTATACTCAAAAAAACCGTTGTGCTCCATGAAAACCAGTGATGCTGATGGTTTGTCAAATGGTTGTTCGGTTCCAATGATATGGCCAAAAAAAGTAAAGGGTCTCTAGTGGGCCTGGGTCTGGTCCGCCCCGGTCGGACCGACTCGGCCCCCCCTAGTCTGGCCGAACCCGCTCTAGGTTGACCCGTTCAGAACTCTTGGGTCTGGCCGGCCCATTGCGCAGGCCAGCATGTTATGTTTGGCCTAGTTCACTAGGCCCGACCCAGTGGACTGCGAGGGCGGTTGGTCTCAGAGGTCTCTATGTAGGCGGCTGTGTCCGGTGGCCTGGGCCGGTTCATCCAGCACCATGTGAGTTGAGTCTCAAGCCGCTATGCCCGGGAGGCGGCGATCAGGGCCTGCGGGGTGTGGGCATGCTGGAAAGGTGCTGGGAAGGCCACGGGCAGGGCATACGGGGCGCAGGCCTGCTGACAAGGTACTAGGCAGGCCACAGGCAGGGCGCGCATGGCATTGGCAGGATGGTGGAAGGCCGCGCGGGGCACGGGCATGTCACTCGGGGCATGGGTAGGCCACGGGTAGGCCGGTTCGGTGCGCCTCGGGCCGGAGCGGGGGGACGGTGTTTAGCCGGGAGCGCCGGAGCACCGCGAGGGTGGTGTGATACGGGGAGGTCGTAGGTAGTGCAACACTTTTCATCACCACCTTCTCCACCTCATCATTGTTACGTCGACATGTCGAAGAACGCTACAAAAGGAAAAATCGACGGAGCATGTCGGGCCTTGTTAGGTTGTCCTGTATTCTCTACGTTTATCATTATAGCAGATAGTTCCAAAGAACGAAGCTCAATAACCATTATTATCCCAAAATGAGGGATGAATGAGGCACTCAAAGTAAACCCCCTACATATAATATTCGGTCGTCAATGGTGAAGTCACGGGATGAAGACGAAGTTCTAATTCGTCACGACCGCCGTACTCTTCCACTCCCAACTTTTCACGATAGTTGTGGAAGAGATTCCACATCGGTAGGTGTCCAGGAAGAAGTCCATTAAGGATTGTTGCTGGCGTTCTTCGTTCTTCGTTGGCGAGAGTTCTTCATTTGTGGATGAGGTTCCTCAATGAGAGATTTCCCTTCAATCACCCAACTAAATTTGTTGTGCCAAATAATAGATTACTTAATCTATTATATTTTTGGCACAAATTCAAAAGGATGAATTAAAATAAAGGGCTCCTCTTGATTCATTCACATGTGTTGGATCGTATTAATTAGGGAGTGGGCAACAATTTTAGATGGAGTAAATAATTAGGTACACTCCCCCTTAATTTTGGAGGATTGGAAATATTAAATGATATGGGTGGTGAAGAGGTTACCTTGAATTAATGTGTAGCTTGATTGTTTTCTCCACTTTAATGGGGAGTTTCATGTGGTCAAGAGCCCGGGTGTTCCTCACCTCATTTATGCTCACATGGGTGGTTGAGTTCAGGTGGGACCCACCACCATAACCTCTCGTGGGATGTTAAGGTGTGGTGGACCACCTCTAACTTCCAAGAGTAGGTCTTAACCACATATCACTCACTTGGAAGAAGAAAATAAAATAATGTACAGCTCACTTTATTTTATATATTGTTTTTAAAGAAAACCTAAAAAATAACTTTTTCCCGACCATCTGGCATCGAGGTAAAAGTCTTCTTAAAAGGATTTTAGCGTTGTGAGTTAAACGGTGCCCTTGAATTACAATTCCAAGCACTGGTTCAAAAGTTAAAAAGGCATTCTCATACTTTTAATGAATGTACCTGAAAAAAACTTCAGAAATTTATTTCGGGCCATCGGGCCTCGGAATCACGGGCTGTAAATTTTTGCGGACTCGTAAAAAATCCCATGTATTGAAGAAAAGAAATTCAGGGAATTTCCAGGTCCTTACACATGTGGGGACCATCTACCAATTTTAAATGTTTTCACATTTATATTCAAACTCATGAAGCCACTTCTAAGGACCATCCATCCTAATATAACATTGTATTATAATTTGTAGCCTCTTACACATGACAAACATCATTAATTAATAAATTATTATAATTTTTTATTTAATTGAATCAATTTAAAATTGAAAAAATTTTATTTTACTTTGTAATAAATGTTGAAATATCATAGGAAGGCCACATCATACCGGAATCAGAACAAATAATTTTTTGAAGGTTAGTAACATAACCTTGACATAAAATTAGGAAAAGTACCCAATTGATTCCATCAATTACATAATAATACCAAAAACATTTCAACAGAAATCCATTTTAAAGATTAAAAGGTCACATACTTTCATGGAATAAATTATTAGAGACACTCATACATCATCTTAGGACATCCCCTCTCTTGGCAGAACCAAATCCCCATGAAAAATGAATGATTTTATTATGAACCAGTGGAATAAACACCAATACCCGAAACTAGATTGTATAAAATTAGAGTATAGGAAGAAATATATAAATAAACAATAGAAAATGGGAAAACACATATTCAAATTCTAGAAATATCTGGAAAAAACCCTTAGATAATGGGAAACCAAAGAGGGAAATGGGGAGAGGTAGCTATGTCATGCTTTAGAAGGAGGAGAAGAGAAATGGGATGCCCATTAAAATTTTACATGGAATGAAAGTTAATTTTCCCTTTTATAATATATCACATGGTTAATCCATATCTTTGGCAAAATTTTTCATCATCCATGTGATTGGAAGTACCCTATGCCATCTATATCTGACATTTTAGAGACAATGTTTTCCAAAATATCTCACAACCTTATAGTTCAGATCTGTTATGATTGTTTAACACTTTGATTTTATTTTCTAAAATCATACACATGTCATTCTCCAAGACTTATATATAAACAAAATTGAATAGTTTCCACTCAAATTTGATTGATTCAGCCTAAACTATGCTCTAATAGTAAACACAGATTTTTCACTCTACAAAATTAATTAGAGACTCTATAAGGATTATGGCGTCACTTTTTTACTCCTAAACCATGTTCCTAAACAAGGATACTAAGTAATATGACACCAAAATAATTATAATATCACTCTATGATCCCCAGTCCCACAAAAGAACCTGATTTACCTTCCGTTCTCCAAACCATGTAAAAAGCATTAATTGATTAAAAATATATTAATTCCATTATAAATAAAAATGCAATGTTTTCACCATCATATAAATAAAAATTCAAATAATAATTTGATATTTTGGAAAATATGGATATGAGTGATTAAAAGATGTGTGGGAATTTTGTTTGTTCAAATCATAAAGGGTGGGATTTTTTTCACAACATAATGAATTGACATATTTTTGTTCACAATGTTATAATGTCGATACACTAATGTTTCCTCAAAATTTTATTGGTATTATTGGTTTTAAGTGCATGCTACTTTTCCAAACCATACTCGGATTACTATTATCAATGACCCATGTTTATTATATATATGTATTCATTTTTCAGGTTATATTTTTGTTCATTATAGATTTTATATAATTTTAATATGACATGTGGAAAATATTATTGTTTCTTGTTCAATTAATAATATAATCCTCCCATAATTGTTTTTCCATATACATATGATATAACCATTGATCAAATGTTGATAATTATTCACTCCCTCACCATTTATGTTAACCTATGTCTTTTGTTTTATTTACATGGGTTATAAATATGTGTATATTTTTGGATATATTTAGTTGAATAACCAGTGTGGATAAAATATTGAGAAATGTTATCATGTCTTGTAAAATAATTTTATAATATAACTAATCCATAAAGAAACTAATCCTTTCATTCATATGATTTTAAAATTATTTATGAGTTTTAATGATTATCTTTTTATAATTTTGTTAATAAATTTTGTTTTATCCCACTTAGTATCAATGATATTGATAAAAAAATTAGCACCAGATATGATAGTGTTGATCTGGGGCACCTCATGAAGTCTTATGTACTCTAATTTTCCACTGAATTATTATTAATATGGTACTCTACCGAACATTTTGTGGTGATTGTACCTTTTTGATTTTTGGTTATAGAAGAATATATTTTTCAGTATCCAGAAAAGGATCCAATTTCTATGAATACCACATTCTCTAAATGTCACTAATTTGTTATGTTATCATTCTCTTTGAATTATATATAAGGTTTCAAATAAATTTTTCTAAAACTAAGATAAAAATTAAATAAAATAATACCCAAAATAATTAAACTAATCCTAACAAACAACTATACCCTACTCTGATACCCAATAAGGTAACATGTACCTAAAATTTTGATTTCAATGATATCAACTCATACATTTGAAACATTATTTGATACTAAGGTGGTATGAAAAAAGATAAACATACATTTATTTCTGTAATTTGAGCATTAAATCTCATAATAATTTCTTAATCACTCGAAGGCAATGTTTTTGTATCTTTGAGGACAATCTACATAAGCAACTAATTTTACAACACTAGGGCGTATTTAAATTTAATTGAGCTACAATAGACCCCTGGTAAAATTATTATTTGTTATATTCATATTCATAACTTGTGGAATGGAATCATAATAAAGTGTTTATCTCAAATGCTTCGTATGGGAGGACACATAAATGTTTCATCGAGGTATTTTTAATAAGTGAGAGAGTAAAAATGAATAGGGGATAAATATGTTTTAAAAAATGACATATAATTATAATACATTCAAAAACACCTAATATAATGGTATATAATATTAAAACAGAAAAAATATACCATTCAGGAGGAGTATAGAAACGTGAAAAAAACACGAGCCATGTAAATTAATAATTGTGATAAATACATGACACTTCATGGAACTGATGAATAATACTAAACTACGGAACAAACATATGTGTATATATAATAAAATATTAGAGTGTAAATAAATAAACATTTATAATAACATAGTGGAACCAGAATAATTACCTAATTCCCATGGTTGAGTTGGAAAAACATCATAATTTCAATAAATATAGTGGATCGAATATCATTACATTATCCCTGTAACATAGTTTCAAATACATCACTTCTAGATTCTCATAGTGTATTGAGCATCAATACTCTATTCTAAAAATTATATGATGAGATATAAATCCATTACTACTGAAATGTAGGGAAATTAAGGACCAAAAACCTGATTATAATAATAATTGAAACATATTTGTTACATTAGAACATGAAAAAATTAATACATCAAACATCACTAAATTAAACAACAGAATTGATGTGGGTTTCCTAAAACATGTTCTAAGAATATTCCATAAGACATCCATATACTGAAGATGGATGGGTGATAAAATGTATATTAAGGTATCTAATGATGTTAAACAAGATAAAAAATTACTTTTTTAAGATAATTGGATATGTCACATTAACATTAATTAGGGATTGACCTTTTTTAAAGGCCTAAACACTCCTTCAAATGTTATCTATTTAATATTAATTACATGACATTCATAAAATATTTACAAAATTTTCTTTAAAAGAAAATAATACAGTTTTAAAAATTCGGACAAAGACCTTTAAAAATAAATTCCTTGAGAAGATATAAAAACACTAAATATCTCTTTCTAAAGAAGAAAAACAATCCTACATAACCCCTTTAAAAACCAAGATTAATTTTTCAAATCAATAATTTCCTTTGAGAAATATATGAAAATTTCTACTTCATTTAAAAATTATAATTACAAAAAATATGTTGGAAAATAAATTTAAAATATAAAAACCTCATAAATAAGAATTCTTATATTGAAGGAGAAACTATAAATTTTTTTTTAAAAGTATTTTTTCTATACTCTTAACAGAAGAAGATATGGTTACCATTACAATGAGAATTTTTAAAGGTGAGGTGTGAATTTTAAAAAATAAATTTTAAAATAGATATTATACAATTGATTCTTGAATATTATATAATGG
This sequence comes from Viscum album, assembly GCA_963277665.1. Classification (NCBI taxonomy): domain Eukaryota; kingdom Viridiplantae; phylum Streptophyta; class Magnoliopsida; order Santalales; family Viscaceae; genus Viscum; species Viscum album. The sequence goes on along the minus strand of OY728157.1, from coordinate 1,249,218,593 downwards.
ATTTTAGATAAAATGATTCATTGAAGATAAAACATATAATCCTATATGGAAATAATTTAAAATAATTTAAAATTTCATTCCTAAATTCCGACATAATAATGAGGGTTAAGAGCTCATATATTTGAAAATTTCTTAAGGGAATGATAAATTCCACTATAGATAAAACATAGATAATATAACATATATAAATGAGAACATTGGTGGATATGAAATTTGGACATGGATGAGAAATCATTTTTATGTATGGTGAGATTTATTCTTAACAATAATTAAATATTGAAAAGAAAATTCCTCAATGATAAAGATAAGTAATTAAAATTTATATTTCTCCATAGAGGAAGAAAAAATAATATTTAATAAAATATTATGGTGCAATAAATCAATATTGGAATAAATAAGGACAGGAATAAGTAGTATAACTCAATGAAAGGGTATTGAGTTATGAAACACACTTATAGTAATGATAATACAATTAAAAATATAATATATGTTGTATACCCTAAAATGAATGTTAAAAAATCATAAAATGAAATATATCCACTATACATGACTGAAATTGTAGTGTAAAAACATTATATAAACTTAATGAAGGCTTGAAATTTCCAACATATCTCATATAATTGATAATATATCCAAAAAACATGATAAAATCTTAATAGTATCAATTGAAAATCCATCTTATGTAGAACACGTGATGGATTTTTAAATTCATTATATTTCATTAAATATCCCAATAAAATAAATGCATGGCCAATATATATTACAAAAGTGGAAAGAGTAGTGAATGTAAAAATTATCTCAATGAATAAAAATATGAGATGCTAAAACCCTTACCATTTATGTAAAAAAAGAAATATATTATTATACAATTAAATACTATTATTAATACCTATAAAATTTTTATAAACATAATTTATAATTCGTTATTAAAAATATATTTTTTAGTAATATTTTATTTTCATCATAGTATGTTGGAACTTTTGATTGTTTATCCTGAAAAAATAACACAAAAACGATGGAAATTCTTAATAATAGGAACAATGTTTATGAATTACACATTATTCAAGATATAATAATAATTTTTTTCAAATATTTCTCATTTATTTTTAATTTTTTTGAAATACTGGAATAATATATTGGGAAAAATGAAATCAGGATAAACTAGTTTAATGGATTGTAACAATTGTACGATTATATATAACAAATATTTTACATATTAAGAAAACATTGTTATAATAATTGAAAAAAATTATATAAGTCACTAATAAAAGATAGTATCATTATATAGTATTCCATATTCATTCATGATATAAACATTAAAAAATTCTTCATGTTAGTGGTAAAAGTGAACAAAACACTACCATGTTATATTGATTTAATGAGTTAGTAAGTTTTTATTTAATGATAATATATATTTTAAGGAAATATTAATCCTATAAGAAGAATCATATATATTCTTTGAAATAATTTTTAAACCATCCAGGATTCAATGTGATGATAAATTATATTCGTTGGTTGTGGAGTATGTAGTCCCCGCATGTGCGTGATTAAAATTTCCATATATCATTGAACGAGATGGAGTAAAGGTACATGATACGATATAATTTTAAAAATATAATTATGAAACATTAAATATATTCAGTAAATTAATATATCCTTGTTACCATCCATGAATGGTGGTTATGAAAAATTATCCACGTCGCTTTGTAGATAAGGTAGTTTTCACATACATACTATTGTTATTGTAATGTCTTTAATAGTGGGTGGATTGTATTGAATAATGAATTATCTATTTATATAATAACATTATATTATATTAATAGTAATTATTTAATTATGTAATTGTTTCTATAAAACTTTTGGAAGAGTAATATTAAGAAGAAAATTCAAAGATTGTGAAATACTAGTGCTTAGAAGTTGAGAAATCTCTATGAAATATCATTTGAAATAGAGGCCTTAAGAAAATGATTTGAGACCAAAGGATTATGATTAGGAGATGTGATTATAGGAAGGTAAAACTGGTATGTTTTCAATATAAAATTATAATGCATATGTGTATCATTATGTGGTGGTATTTATCCCTTCTTATATGTGAAGAGAAGGGTAATTTTGGAAGTACTCATTACATTCCAATAATTGTTTAACATATTCTAGGGTGAAGGGATGAAGAATTTTAAAATAATGGAATGTATAACATTTTTATGATCCAAATATCATCCTTGTACATGGAATAGTTTTTTAAAATTATATATTAATTTTACACTTAGTAATCTTGTTTTTACACTTTTATTAATTTTACCGCTATAACTTATTTTTTGAACATTGTAATTAATTTTAATAAAAAATATAAATATTAAACATACATAAAAATTTTAAAAATATGATTTAAAATATGAAAATATTTGTATTAAATAATATTTCTAATGTTTTGAAATGTAAATTTCAAAATTAGAGAACATTGCATATAAAAACATTTTTTATAAAAGTCTATTTTTTATGATTAAATATTATGTGTAGTATAAATTTATTAATGTATTTTAATTTCATGTTATAAAATGTTTTACTATAAAAAATCAATTTTATGTGGCTTCCAAATAAATCAGAAGAATAATATTACAAATAAAATTGTTTTTTTAAAGGGAGACTAAAAATTGTTTTTAAATAGTATGATATTTTTTTAATTCTAATATATCGAACATAGGTTTTAAAGTATTAATTTATCATTATTAAAAATTCAATTTTTCTTAATAAATAAATTTATTTTCAATTATAATATTTTATATTCTTTAATATATTACTTATATGCTAAAAAATCAAAAAATATATTATTTTGATAAGCATTGAATTTTTCAATATTGACCTAAAAATTAATTATTTAAGGAAAATTAACAAAAAAATATATATATAATATTATTTTATAATTACTAATTCATATATTAATTTCATTTTATAAAATTTTTATCCTACAATTTATACATTTAATTACAAAATAAAAATAAAATATAGAAAGAGTAGTTCTTTTATTGAAAAATGAATCTCTTACGCTTTATGTGTTCTTAATACAACATTATATTCATTTATAAATAATTACTAAATTTATATCAATTATATATTGTATTTTTTATAATTTTATTATTTAATATTTCGCATATAATATTATTTTGTTGTTGTATATGAAATATGATATTAACATAATATTAATTTAGAGAAATATTTATTGCAAAATAATAGTGTGGTATACTTAGGGTCATTTCGAAATAAGTAAGGTTAAATTTATAATAATATTTAACGTCTCATTTATCATTTAAGAGTAATTATATAATTTCACAAGATTTAAGACTTTTTTTAAATTTCTACGACCATATTTAACAAGACAAATCTTCTAGATAACGTAAGACATATAATTTCATAAGGATGTTTTTCTAAAAATTATACCTTTTTCAAAATAAAAAATAAAAAAATATATTTAAAGAAGATTTGTAATACACTAAAAGAAAATAATTATATTAAATAAATTAAATAAAATAAAAATATTCAAACAGATATTTAATGGAATAATAAATGATAAATTGGATTTAAATACAAACTATATTATATTACATTTATTTGAAATATAATAAATAAATTTGTGGTTAAAATAAATATAACAAAGAAAAAATAAAGATAGGGCAAATAGTAACTATCTAAACAAAATTGTGATGAAGTGAGAAAAAAATTCATAATAATAAATATAAATAGAAACTTTGAATTCATTCCCTTTTCCATGACTATAAAATAATAAATTGTCTACCCCATTTTATAAAGAAAAAAAATAAAATAAATATGCATTCATGTAGAAATTATAAATATATAAATAAAATTAAAAATAGAAAATAATAGTTAAAAATTTCTTTAATAATGAAGAATAAAATAAATATTAATCATATTTAAGCAGTTATACAAATAATTAAATTGAATAAACATAAATTATACTTCCAAAAATGCCTTTATTTCATTCATATTGTAAAATATGTGATAGTGAAATTTTTTTCGATTAAAATATTCATTATTTAATAAATATCTCTATTAATGAAATGGATATATATAATTAACTATAAATTAAGAATATATATAAAATATATATTGTTATTGATTTATTTCATTATGATTCTATAAATTCAAACTGATAACTAGTAATATCATCTTTAGTATCATAAAAAGGCTTTGTGGATATATAATATAGTTAATCTTCTAAATGAATTAAATATATACTAATATCACCTTTCTGAAAATGATTTTTTGTAATTAGATATATCACTTCAATATCATAACATTTGAAATTATTTATTTTAAATAGATATAGATACTGATTTATCCAAAAATGATATCAATTAATTTATAATGATTATCAAATTATAATAATATCAATCGAATCCATAAATTTTGAGAAAAATAACACACACTTACTGTATACTCAGCTTCAAATATTGAGAATTCTACTAAGGTTTACATCTTTGAACACTCTGATCACAATATATTAACTACAAAATGAAACATTGCACTAATCATTATTCTTTTTATCATACATCCAATCTAATAAATTTGAAATCCTAAATATTACATGAGTTCTACATTCAATATCAAGACATATTCATTTGTCCTTGATTGTTAAAATTACATTGAAATTTCATCACTTGAGGAAAAAATTAAAATAACATCTATATAATTCATGGTAATTATAAAATACTAAGAATACCTCACAATATATAATATATTAATTAATTAAGCATTGAAGCCCATTTTTTAAAATTATGATAACATCACATACAATGATTTAGTCACTCATTTAAATCCCCATAGTCCTATTGAAATCCTAAAAACATAATCAATAATCTTATTATTCCCAAATCCCTGTGGTTGTATTACACGGATATTCTTTAAAATCGGATTATTTCGAAATGCACATTCTACATCCATTTGAAAAGGATGTAAATGTTGTTATGCTTTATATTATTTTAATATCTAAATAATATTATAATCAATAAACAAGTGAAAATGAAACTCTATATTCAATACATTCTTCTTGTCTATATCCATGAAAAACTAATCTACAACATAATTCTTGAAATTTATCTTTGTTCAATAACATTATTTTTTATAATATATTTAACTCCAACCACATTATGTAATTAACATAGTGAAAACAGTTGTAACATTTTTTTTAATAATCACATAATCATGATTATTACATAATTAATTAGTTTATTGTTTTATGTTATAATTTTATAATAAATGGAAAAATAAAAAATATTGGTAATTGTTGGAAATACCCACTACTAGACATGGCTCACCTTTTAAGATGAGTCACCACTAGGGATGAATTTCTATTTTGATTATATTTTTGAAAATTATGGAAAAGACTCACTATAGAGAGATGAATTAGCATTAAACCAAGAAATTTGAAAACGTATTGGAAAAGACTACCGTCAGAGGTGAGTAATCACTATGATTAACATCTGGATGAGTTTCAAAAATATTTACCGACAATGATAAGTAACCATAAAATATTAACCTACCATCAATAGAGAAATTAAAAAAGTGATGGATTGACCATCAGCCTAGATGAATCACTATTGTAAATATCTCACTGCCTGCCTAAGTCACGTCCAGAGTCATCTCCCCATTCAAAAGGTTCACTGTCAGTATTTTTTTATTTTGAATTAAATATTTCTAATGGATATATTATCATATTTAATTCTGATAATTATTTTAACAATTATTTATAAACAATTACATAGATTAATTAATTATTTTATTAGTCATCTTGTTTGATGAGAAAATGATCATGATGATTCATAATACATAATAGTCCAAAAATGGTTTAGAATACTCCCTAAAATTTATATATGGACACACAAAGTGATATACATGTATAAGTGAAGAGAGCAGAAATGTGTCAAGAACAAAAATGGTTTTGAAGTCTCCCTTACATGAGGCATCTTTACCTCTGATCATATGTGGAATATTGATGTTAAATGAAAATCTAGTTCTTCACATGTCCAGAACATAAGAGTACATGTCACTCTATTTTACTATGAAACTTAGAAAACTGAATCGAGATCCTATTAAATCACCATATGAGGACACTCAAGCATCAAAGCATGTAAGATGGATTAACTCTCTCTTTTTATATATATTTACTTTAACATTCTATTTTTAAAAAAATAATGGAAGTGTGTGTTTTAATATATTTATTAAATAAAAACGCATTATCATTACCCGTAATTAGAATATATTCAATATCTAATCTCCTCCCTTTACATTTTTTTACCAGCATGTTTTAGAAGTGGTCTATGTGTTTCAATATAATGATGGGACAATTTTTTTTCCGAAAATAAATCAACCAAAATCAATATATCACTATCAAAAACCAATATATAATTCATGATAAAAATTTATACAACTCAATGTATATACACACATAATAAAACTCAGCAACAATCATGAACCATATTAGACTACCATGTGGAAACCATACTATAATCAGAAAACAATTAGGAGAAAAAAGCAACAAAACTTAGTGACTCCAAGGACACATACTCCATATCTCCTACAATTATCTAAACTCTAAATCCATAAGGCATACACAATTAATTCTAAATAATAACTAATTAAATGATAATATTTCCCCTAACCTATTTCTCAATAAACAATATATGAAAAAAAACATAGTCCCAAAGTGGGGTTTAGCAAATGAAACCTTGTAGGTTTTCCCTAAATGAATTCCTTATTATTTATAATAAGATAGAACAAGTTATCACATTATTATAAAACAATTTATATAAAACCATTTAAACTAAGTATAGTAGAATATAAAACAATTATCATAACAAAAAGTATTTCCCAAACCTAATATATTTCTATGGAAATAAACCAATCATCATTTTAAAACCATTTCTCAAAATCCATTTTTTAATACCCATTCCATTATAAATATCCAAATATCTACATATGATTTCCACGTTACAATTCTATATTCATTATAGGTTTTATTCGATCTAAAAAATCATCACAAGGTAACAATTTACTAGTGACCCAATAACACATGCCCCTAAGATAGGGTTACGTCAATGAAAATGAACAAATGAAACCCAATAATTCAAAAATGAAACCAAAATACTTTCTCCAAACAATTTCTTTAAAAAAACTATTAAACTTTTTTCAACAATAAATTTTTCCATAAATGAAACTGAACTACCCTTTTTTAACATGTAATTTTAAAATCATCAAAAAATATCTTTTCAAAACTCCCATGAAACATGAAGGTTTTCATAAATATGAACTCATAGTGGGAAGTAATTTCTATCAACTCATTCCAAGGTCTAATCATTTTCTAAACATTTGAATATGATAGTAAAAATACATTATGTGCTTACAAAACACATGAATACCCTACACCATGGTAAATTTATTTTTATAATAAATAGTTTATCTATGTATTTTTATGCTCCACATTCAATGTTCTAGAAATCCTTCTAATATTCATGATCCTAACAGAATAACCAAACCCGGCTGATTATCAACTCAATAACTCACAAACCAATACTATTTTCACAAATAATTGGAGCGACCAAGGCTAATAGAATTTGAAACATCTCTCCCTCCCTGTTTGATTGGAATGGTGGTGGGATATTAATTTTCCTTAGGTGATATACCCATTAATCTGAATTATTTTAATAAATTCCATGGGAATCAATACAATTGGGGGAAGTCTTTCCCTTTGGAAATTAAACAACCTAGAGCAAAATATTATAACCAATAACTACTATATGTTTTCTATTAAATATTTATACAACAAAAAGTATAAAAACTCATAATAAAACACCACTATAATCATGAACCATATCATAAGAGAAAATTGAATCCAAACATGAATCAAAAAACATAGAAGAACAAAAGTCCAAAAAAAACAAAAAGATTCCAAGGTCATCATCTCCTTAGATACCAACATTTTCCAAGATCCAAATCAATAATAATTACACAAATAATCATGAATCATCATTGAATAAATGTGATATTTTCTATTTACGTATGTCTAAATAAACAGTGTATGTAACATCACTAATGTTCTATAGTATGGGGTCAATATTGAAACTTGGTAGGATTTCATGAAATGAATTCCCAACACTGACCAGTATGATATAAAATGTTAGAAAATTTATAATTGAAATTATATGAATCCATTTAAAACAGTTATTTATGAAAATCAAAAAATTTCCATAATATAAATGCATTCCAAAACCAAATCCATTTCCTTGGAAAGAAACCAAACAACTTATTAAAAACATTTCTCAAGAATCCATTTTGGCATAACAATTATATTCAACATATCAGAATATCCAAACTTGAATTCCCTTGTGACATATTGATACTCATAAGAAGTTTCTCATAGATCCATCAAGCCATGATAGGTAAAAATATACTAGTTCCCCAGTGAAACACTCCCCATCCATAGGTCCCTTCATTGATAATAAATACATGAAAATAAGTTATACCAAAACCATGCCAAAAACTGTGTGAAACCATTTTAATAAAAAAAATATTCAAAAACATTTCACGATAACTTTTTCCATTTATCATACCAAACATACATTATTAAGATCACCATCTTAAAATCGTTAATAATACACTATTCACAACAATTAATGAATTTCACAAACCATCACTATTGATGGTTTCTACCAATATTTTCACAAATATTTCACAATCAATTTAATGAAATAAAAATTATTTTAAATCTATCCTTCATGTTATAATGAGAGGAATTAAGGGTGAATCCAAAATGATTGGAATATGATATCATATATCTATCCCCAAAATACTAGATTTAAGAATCAAATACATGGATGAAAAATATATCTATGAAAAACATCCATGAATGGATACATACCAAAAAACCCAACCTTCACGAAATCATGATATTCAACGGGATCACTCTCTGATCAAAGATAATAGTATATAAACCCTTTAAGAGTGTGTAAAACCAATATTGGGTTTCTAATGTGGGAAAATAGTTGTTTAGAAGTAATCTTGACAGAGATCCACTTTTTTGGATCTAAAAATTTACTTTGGATAGTTGTCTCACACGTTTAGGAAAACTATGTGACACCCATGCACCGACCACTAACTCCAAACACCCATCACATGGTTGGTCACCATATTTAGAAAAACATGTTACCATATTTTCCTTCTATTCCACTTAACATATTTACTCCTAGGTTGATGCACGGTTTGGACAAACCATGAGCCTAACAATGTTCCTAACCATAGCAAAATGTCTACCTCTTCATAGTTTCCTAATTTTAATGCATGATTTTTACTAACTATGAACCTACATAAAATCCCAAAACACTTTCTAATTGTCCTACAAACCCTCTCAAATGTCACCCAAAAACATTACATTACAAAAATATATATATAATTTTTAACTTACATGAAACATGGGTGATACTTTTACTCTGTTGTGCTTTATCACAAACCTTTATTATATAAAAATACAACCCAATTAAAAGAAATGGAATGAATAATTTTAATTGAAAATTAATTAATATCAAAAATAGGGAATTTTTGCACAAAATTAAAAAAAAGGTGTCCCCTCGCCATGTTTTGGCCATGATTGTGTTTTTTTAAAATCCATATGACTGCAAATTAGTATGGGTTTTGTTTTACACAGATAGGTTTTTTATGTGGCATTGTTTCCTAATGTTTTCCAAATTTTCTGTCCTCAAAATCAAGAGTTTTATGTTTTCAAAGGAATGGCTTCTTCATAGGAGTGAATGTTTGGAAGAAGGTTGATGAAAATTTGGAATGGATGTGAACGACGTACCATATTCTTGGAATGGTATGCGAAGTGGTGGGAAAGGTACACAAGAGTGACCCGCTAAACCAAAAATGGTTAGTGAAGTAATGTGGTGTATTACGTGGGTGGATTGTTGTCGATAGAGTAAATCGACTATGTAAGATAAAATGATGAATGTGGAGCGAGCATGAAAATTGGTTCTCTGGATGTCTTGCGGTTTTAGGTGGTGGGAGGATTGATATGTGGTAGAGGCATGATCGATGAATTGGAAAATCATATGTTAACTAATTTTGCAGATATCTTTTCCTATATAAAAATCTCTAATCCCACAGATTACTATGGATATCAAATATCATTATAAAAAATATTTTTGATTCTGGAATTCAGAAATGTCTGAAAATAGTTCATAATGGGAGGTTCATGAAGGATAAAGTTATTAACATGAAAGAGATTCTGTAAAAAAAATTTATAGAGAACTGTAACCCAAAAAGGATACGGTACTCTAATGAAGAAGGTGTAGTAAATGGTAGCGTTACATGACTGTAGTTCACGAATAGAGAACATTTTGTCGATAGGGGGTAGTTCACTGAGGTGGTTTGTGTAGTCGGTACGCGGACGCAATATGTGATAGAGAAGGTAGAGGTGGTCCACGAACATAGGAGGTTCGTAGAGGAGGCAGCAGTACATGGAGTAGGTGGTTCACATACCATACCTGGTACACAATACATGGGAGGAGAATGTGGTTCGTGATTTTCACATGGAAGTTTGATAAAGATTCAAAAAACTTTGAGAAAGTATTTTCAAGTACCTATAATTACTCGGGAAGGTGGGATTCATCTACGAGTGAAAAAGTAACATAAATAGAGAATATACCTATAGTTGAGGATGCATGAATTCAAGAAAATGAAGGGACCTACATGTCCATAAACGGTGGTTGACCTAAAAATCCATAAACTATTTTTGGATTCTTTTCCAAAAGTAGTGAGCGAAGGAAGATGAAGACAATGACGCTTTCCACCCATAATGAGAAAGATAAATAGGCATAGGGAGTGACCCTTGGTAATGCAGCGAGCAGACCCTAATCATTGAAAAGGATGCGAGGCAGGCATAGAAGTCCTAGCCCAGTCACTGTAATCATTATGGGTAGTGAACCTTAGTAAATTAGGTAAATTGGTACAACGTTGTTGTATGCTCCTTTAACGTATCTCAATGATGGTGAACCAAGTAAAAATATTTGTTTCCTTGTGCATGATAGAATACTTTACATTCAAATAATCATCATCAGATGGAATTTCAAATGACATTAATATTAAAAATCATAACAGGTGACCATTATAATAAATTGGTTAAGATCCGATGGGGAAACATAACTTTGAAAAGACTATTCATACTAAAATTCACCCCTATGGTATCTACGATTCTTTTACACTTAGCAATTGGTGTCATAGTGAATGTTTATTTTATCATGTATTTTGTGCACCAACTTGGTTCATTCAATTTATAATGTTATGTGTTTAGTATGATCTTATATTAGTGTGCCATGGCAAGGAGAATAATTATAATGAAGAGGTAGAAATAAAGTGTTATTCCTCAATGTGGAACTGTCTATGGAAAAAGTGTGATTGAGTTTAAGGAATCCAATAGTTTTCTAAAGAATGGTTTGGATGAATCAGATATGGACAATGTCTAATCACTCAGCAATATTGTAGGAATGAGTGACGAAGTTGACATACCAAGTGATGATGAATCTATTGATGAAGAAGAAACATTAAGAAGGCTAGAAGGGGAATCTCTCCATGAAACAATGAAATTGGATCATAAATTTTTTGAGTAAATTAAATATAAAGATATCAAGATCCAAGCACTAGATATTGATATCAAAAAGAAAAGAGGATTTAATCAAAGGCTCATTGATGTGGCCACTGACCTCAGGGAGAAGAATAAATCTCAAGGTGCAAAGCTATAAAATATTTCTTCAAAGATAGAAAAACTTAAACCTGGTGAGAAGGGAAATATTATGAGCTCATAAAAAATTCATAATCTGAAAACAAGAAATGATGATCTTTTTACACAACTATCTAAGCTTGGTCAGGAAATGAAAATTATATAATAATAGTATGTGTTCTTTTATAATTCTATTTCTCTAGAATAATTGAATATAATTTAGCAAAGTCACATATTGGGTAAGCTCACATGTGAATCAGAAGATGATATGAGTAGAGGGAAGATTTTCAGGAGAGTAAGTAATGTTCATTTTGAGTCATGGGTATGAAGATTCAAAAACTAGAAAAAGATTTAGAATTAATGAATGATAAAATTGAGATATCCAATGTCAAAAAAACTACAATGATGGATCCCTTGCACATACAATTTTATTATCTTTCAGTAGGTGATGAATTAATGAAAATAAAATATTCAATCATTAAATAGAAACAGGAACATATATTCTAATCTCAATGGATACATAGTTTGGGAATAATAAGAATTGTATTTGATGAGTTCCCTTCCATGTATGATAGGAAGAAAGATGTAAAAAATCCATAGGTACAAAAAATCATGTAGGTTATATGGACAAACCTAAAAAAATTATAGGAAGTAATGATAGTATTTTCTGTTTCAGTGGAATACATGGTCATACTTTAGGATTTTTTATTGAGGCATTATAATACATTTCATGCTGTGAAGTTATAAATTTTTCTAAATCTGATATTAAAAAGATGTATAATGAGAATTTAAAAATAATAGTCTCTCAAAAGAATTCATTCATTAGATACTATTACTGTTGAAGAATGGGGCATCCTATGATTGTGTATCAAGAATCTGATGATCTCAATGATAGAAGAGTAACTCACGTCGGACCAAAATCTCATCTATGAAATGATGAAATGAGGTATTCCATTGATGGAAGTTGTTTTATATGACCTGGTAATGAACATTTTGCAGGACGTTGTATATAGCAGAAAGCGAGAAAGGAAAAGGAACCCAAAAGAATATTTTGGAGTCGAGTGGTGTATAACAAGAAATCATAGACCATAAGACAAAGTGGTAAGTTAAAGAATATACATTTATCCTCAAGGGAATCACGATAATTTAATCAAATTTGGTTGAATAAGAGAGGAGACACTTTAGCTATGGGTACGAATATTGTATGTTCAGTAGAGGTCCTGCCACTAGAAAAAAACTACCGATGAATAAAATATCTTATAAAAGAAAATTAACAAGGAATGAATTTAAAAATTAACATGTCATATTTCATGGAGAGAAGTTAAGGAAATATAAATATCCCTTTATTTGAGGACAAGGCAAGGGAATATGACAAGAAGAGATATTCCTAATCAAAATATAAAGCAGGAGAAGTGGAAAATTGGTGGAACATCAATGAAATAAATTTGTACAAATGGGTTTAATCAAAAAATTGTGGGAAAGGACAAGCTTGTAAAATCTACATATTAGAAAAAGAATCAGAATGTGGGTAATTAATTTTAACTCACATGGCCAGAATAGTTGAAGTTGGTAAGGTTGTTGTAGCAGGCAAGGAAGGAGGGTGATGCACTACAAGAAAAAAATCCAACGGATAACCCCTCAGGATCAACCACAATCCACATCACGAGGATTCTAGAATAACCCCCATCCCTATGTATATAAATGATGTTAAATGATGATTCATTTATTTCAGGTTTTATGGAGATATGATCTAATGGGAAGTCGCATCAAACGATGGAAAGTGATAGAGTGATATGCTCTAAAGTTTAAATTTATTAAAATCTGATAACACAATTGATGAATAAAGGGAGAAACGTAGTGCTATTGAATGTTATTATGTTATTAACATTATCTATTGTTTCTTAAATCATGTTCTGACCTATTAGTCTTGGAGAAATGGTTGATGGTTCAATGACAAGTGTTAGACAAGACTGGATGATGCAAGTGGAGAAGAATTTCAATGGATCTGAATTGTGGGCAAGACAATATGAATAGTTGAATATCATTGGGGAGAATTATATATCTGAATCAGATAACTTCTTAATGGAATATAATGGTTGATGAAATTACATGAGAATATAATAATATTAATAACTTAATTCCCTATATGATATCAGTGTCTGCCCATAGAATAGTAATAAGATCTGAAATTGATAAGCAAAACACAATTGGTGATCAGACCACACCTATGCAAAAAAAGACGATGGAGTCTCTAAAGAATGAATCATACTAATCACAAGTGGAGCCTAAATTAATTGATCATTATTTTATATATTTTAATTCGGTGTAATAAATGAATAATGATATTGACCAAATTTAGAAGAATCAGACATGGAAAATTGTTTTTAGACCAGCAGACTAGAATGTCATTGGGACTACAGAGGTCCTTCACAACAGAAATAATTAATTTGGTGTTGTGATTTGAAAAAAAGCATGACTACCATTTATAGGGTAATTTCTGATGTAGGGTATTGATTTTGATGAGAAATTTTCACCTATTTTTAGGCTGGAGGAATTCAGATTACTCTTTGCTATAGTAGTGCAATGAATGTTCAATGTTTTCCAAATGGATGTCAAGTAAACATTTCTAAAAGGATTTTTAGAAGAAGAAGTTTACATTGAGTAACTAGATGGTTTTCTCATTCATGTAGATGATAATATAGACATTATACTGAAGATGGATTTATATGGTTTGAAGCAATCACCATGAGAATGATATTGAAGGCTATAACAATTTCTAAAGAAGATCAGTTTTTAGTGTGGTGGAGTTTATTACATTTAGTATTTCAACAATGAAAATAGTCAAAGGATGATGGTGTAAGTTTATATAGATGAAATAATATATTGTGGATCAGATGAATAACACTGTATACATTTTTCTAAATATATAAAACATGAGTTTTAAATGTCAATGATTGGTGAGAAGATGTTATTCCTTGGCTTACATGTTATTAAATTATGGAATAAATCTTCTATTTCTCATTATAAATATCCCAATGAGGCTTTCATAAGTTTTGGAATTAGTAATTACAAATGAATGAATACTTTGGTTGCTACTTGGTTGAAACTGTCAGGGGAGGATGAAGGAAGGGCATCTAATATAACATAATATAAGAAAATAATTTGATGTTTGTTGTACCTGATAGCGACAAGTCCTGAAATTGTTTTTTCGACATGCAATGTACTGATATGCTAAGAAAACTGATGTATAGACATATGATTGTAGTAAAAAATAACAAATCAGTATACAAGGTAACATTGAATTTTGGCCTAATGTATAATGAAAAATCTCATCCAGAGTTATTTGGATATACAGATGTAGATTGGGCTGGTTCAACTGATGATAGGAAATCAACCTCAGTAGTTTCCTTTTATCTTGGAGGGTTTTGTATTTCATGTTTAATCAAAAAACATGATTGCATTTCATTGATCACCACAGAAGCTACATATATTGTAGCTACTCAATCATGTATGAATTTATTCTGGATGAAGTAATAACTTCAAGATATGGGAATTGAAGTAAAATATCCAATTAAAATCCATTGTGATGATTCTAGTTCTATAAAACATTGAAAAAATATTGTCCATAACTCACGGACAAGGAACCTTAAAAAAAATTCATTTTATCAAGGAGAAGGTGGAGAAAGGGATTTTGAAATGGAGTATGTGCATACAGAACAACAAGCTGTAGACTTTCTGACAAAGGCCTTATTAAAAAAATCATTTGTATGGCATCGACAAGATCTAGGAGTCCAGTCGACTACCCACGCTGGAAAGACTGTGGATGTGGGTCCCCCTATCCCTGAGGAATGTTTTATTTTTTCCTAATATGATTATATGTGTTCTTTCCCATGTTCTAGACAACCATGAAGTTCCCTTCTAGTTCAGTGGAAAATGGGGAGAAAGTTTGACTATTCAAGGATGAGAAAATACATGGGGATAAGCTATTTAGTGAAGTAGAAATATTGGCGGAGTTGATGCCAAGATGAAGCAATTTAGAAAATACTATTATATAGGGAGGGAATTAAATCTGATGATGCTTGAAGTGATCATTGAAGGATTAGAAATCATGATTTATGAGGTTCATGATAAAAATATGTTCATTTTTATTTGTGTATCAGTATGATATCGACAATTGGTGATTAACAATGAAGTGATTAATTGAAGAAGTTTTTTATTATTCTTATGTTTCTCACATCGAGATTGGATCATATGATATTATAGTTTGTGAGGGGAAAATAAATTATCGATATCTTAATCGCATGATGGGAAATATGGTTGAAGATGAAATGAGCTTTAAAATAATATCAAAATGCAAAAAATTGTTATGAGAAGAGTTGTCAACAAATGAAAATGGGGAGATTGCTAGGAAAAATTTCTTATGGTGTCCTCTTGGAATGTATTGGGTGTGATAGTGTCTGTATACCAGGATATTTGACCGCAAATGAATGGTTATTGTTTTCTAAAAAAGGATTTTAAGGTATCATTGTTTTCAGTGTTTTCCAAATTTGTGGGGCTCATGATCATGAGGTTGATGTTAGAAAATGAAGGTTTTATTCATTATAGTGAATGTTATGATAAATGTTCAGAAAAATTGGAAAAGGTTGTGAACCACATTCCATAATTCATGTGCCGCTTACCATGTTTCGTGAACTATACACAGAGCAGAGATAAAGGTATGTTGAGTGGTGGGAATGATACGCTATAGCGGTATATGAAAAAAAAAATGGTTCACTGAGGGTGGTGATTTGGTATGCAAATGGATTTTCATCAACTGAGTTGATCAACCATATATGAATAAATTCATTACACTGATCATGTATGAAAAGAGGTTTTCATTAAGTCTTACGGTTTGCGGTGGCATGAGGATTGATACACGGTAGAGGCTAGATCAAAGATTTGAAAAATCGTGGGTTATTAAAATTTGTGTATATCACTGCTTATATATGAATAGTTAATCTCAATGATTACCATGAAGATTGAATATCATTAAAACCCCACTTTTTTTATCAGGGATTTCAGCAATGTCTAAAGGAAGTTCACAAATGGAGGTACACAAAGTCTGAAGTGGTTCGTGTGGAAGAAATTTCACAGAATATTTTCAGAGAGAACTATAACCCACAACGGACATGATACGTGGAATAAGAAATTGTGTAATGTGATGGAGGTTCGCAAAGGATATCTGGGAATATAGAACATTTATACACATAGGGTAGTTTGCCAATGAGTTTTGTGGAGTCGGTATGCAGATACAGTGCGCGACCACCGAGGAAGATGCAGTATGTGGATAGAGGATGTTCGTGGAAGAGGCGGTAGGATGCAGATCAGGTTTTTCACTTACAATTCCTAGTACATAGTACGTGAGAGAAAATGGTGATTCACGATTTGCACAAGGAAGCTTGAAAAATCATCATTGCAGTTTACAAAAGTATTTTCTGTAACCTAATTGTACCCAGGAAGGAGGACTTCATTTGTAGGTGAAATGTAACATCAACTGAGCATCTACCTATAATTGAGGATGAATGAATTCATGAAAATTAAGTGACCTACTAATTCATAAACTGTGTCTGACCAATAATTCAATAAAAATGGAGTGGATTCCTTTGCAAGAGAAGTTGTATATGGAAAAGGATGATGGTAACCCTTACCACTAGAAGTGAGTTAGAGAAAGAGGCATAGAGAGTGACCCTTTGGAATGTTGTGATCAGACCCTATACATTGAAAATTATCTGAGCATGGGCATTCAAGATCTAGCCAGAACATTGAAATAATTATTTTCAGTGAGCCTCAGTGAATTTTATACATCTGCACATCGTTATTATTTACTACATGTATATATACTAATGAGGGTGAACTAAGTAAAATTATTTTTGTCATTGTGAATGATTTACTACTTTACTTTCTACGAATCAACATCTAATAGAATTGAAAACGACATTAACATTAAAGAGCATAACAAGTGACCCTACAAATAAATTGGTCCAGATCCCATATGGATTTTTTTTAACGAATATTCAAACCGGGATTCATCCGCCCCCCCCCCCCCCCCCCCCCCGCAGAGTGTATTTAGAACCGTTTTGGACCAAACTGAATTTCACCTGATATGCTCTTTCATAGGATTATTATGATGAATTATATTCAATATAGATTTTTTGTTCCATAAAATATTTCAAACTGGTATCTAGAAGAAATGATAAATATTGAAATAGGTGGAAAAGATTAGAATTCAATATTTCCATCATTTTCTATGAAATATATGAAAATTTTAATGGGAAATATAACTGAATATTATATTTGGATGAAGCTCTGTAGATTCTAAAAAAGAATAAAAATGGTAAAATAACCTAAATAAAAATTTAGTAGATAATAGTGTGTATTTTTCAAGAAGTATGAAGCTAAAACAAATAGTTAATTAATTTCCACAGTTTACCAAAATTTTAAATTTATTAGAGGTTTTGGATGAAATATTGAAGATACTAATATTGGTAACATGATGATGAAAATAATAATACATGAATTTTAGGTAATTACCTTATCCATTAAAGATAGATATCACGAATATTTCAAAAATGATGAACTCCTCTAAACTCTCAAAAATTATTTGATTTTATGGGGATAAGATTTAAATTTGATAGAATAAATTAAATGTAAATTTCCTTAAAAATAAAAAATTAAGAGAAGATGGATTTATCAGATGAAGAATAGAGTAATGAATAATATTTTAAATTAATAATTTTGATACAATAGAACATCACCCGAGAGAGAGGTATGTATAAGGTTAATATTCATTTAAAATTATTTAACATTGAAAAATTTATCCATTTCAATAAAAAAATTCCAATGAAAATCAGTAATGAAATTTAAGAGGAAGAAACTATCATAAAAGTCAAAAATAAGAAGAGTTATTTAACAAAAATTAAGGACAAAAAACAATTATCCTAGGTCTTTATAAATAATTAATAATGATTTTATGAATTTGAATCTAATAGTGAAAAAAATAGTAGTTATGAGGAAGCACCTAGATATGGATAACATAGATTAATCATGGCACAATAATGAGAGGATTAATTAGAGGATGACTCATAATTCAACAGTGACTATGATATTGAGGATGGGGAGACTCTTAAATAATATATGAACTGAGATTAAAATGTTCTCTAAATAAATTATACAGTTTTTTGAAGTAATAACTTGACTAAAACTATATTTAGATAAGAATTTTAAACTAATAAAGGAATAAAATATACTCTTACTATCAAAATTTAATGACTAAATAAATATATTGACATAAAAATGCAAAATATTAGAAGATATGACTTTTACAATAATTCTTATGGAAAATGAAATCTTTAGGATGAAGGGAAATTTTTTTATAACTAAGAAACTAAAAGATAAGATGATGCTTGATATGAATAATTCTATTAGGGGAATGGCTGAGTTCTCTATATATAATGATTGATGAAAAAAATTTATTCAGGAAATTTTAATAGTTATACTGATGATTTATATTTTTATTACTCTAAAAGAGAAAATGGGTTTAGAAGAATCCAATGATGGCATACAATCTAGATTAATGAAATAATTTGATCATAAATTTCATTCCACACAAAATATTAATGGAAAACTATTCTACAAGTGATAACAAATAAGTATCAATAATTTTAGAAAGAATGTAAAAAAAATGTTGAGTTATATCTACATAATTGGCATTGGAGGTGAAGTTAAAAGGCACATTCATCAACATATTGTTTTTAGAAAATCTGACATGTGTTACTATTGGTTCTAGAGTGAATACATCCACACAACTAAAAAATTATTATTAAAATATGTCATTAACTAGATAAAGAAAGGAGTTAGAATAATGGGGGAGATAACTACATTAGATGAAAAAATAGTATATATATCCACAAAATTAAAATACAAAATTTATATGGAATCTTATAACCTTTATGTGTTAGGTTTGATCAATGTGGTCATACTATAGATATACATTGAGTATTTACACTAGATCAATTGAATATATGTCAATGTTTTTGAAATTTATAAAATCATTGTGAGGTTTAGAAAAAAATTATTATAGTTATTGTAACAATCAATTATTTCAAGTAAGAATATCCTTGGATCAATGATTATTGGTATTCATCTCAAATTATTGGTGATCTGAACTAGTTAAAAATTTAATGAAATACAAAGGTGGATATGTGGGATTTTTGAAGGAAATATCTATATATATATTAGGTTTTAGAATAAAATATATTGGTAAAAATCAATTCTTTCCGTTAATTGTTTTTTTATTGACATACTAAACAAGAATATATTGAATGTATAAGAATTTTGTAATTAATAAAAATTAATATTATTTAGAAAAATGGGTTTAAATCAAAGAGGATAAAATATGGGGAAGTTGTGATAAAGATACTAAGAAACCTATGAAGCTTGATTCAAAATTGGGGATTATAGTAAAAAATATTATTTATGTTATGAAGAAACCTATGGTATATAAGTCCTATCCACTCTTTCCAAAACAATACATGGATTATTATAATAGATGTAGTATTGGGGAATCTTTGTATTTCGATATAATATACTATATATGTTTTTAAAAAATTTGCCAACTAAAAATTAAAATCAAAGCATACAAGGGATGTGAAATTAACCCTTTAAAACCTCTTGATTAGATCCACTATGATAAATATAAACCTATTAAAAAAGAGATGTAATAGTCTAATAATACTCTTTACCACATTCATAGATGAATTCATCAAAATTAATTTCATCATATTTTTTGTATCTAAAATCATAATTCTTGTGTTGATTTAAAATTTTGAGAATAATTATACAAAAATAAACTTGTCTATATATATAAAGATAGATCTCTAATAATAGTAATGAGTATTCGAATAAATAGTTCACTAAGTATCTTAATAAAAATGGAATCACTTATGATTTTAACTATTCATAAACTAATATATATATTATATTAAATGAATGTTATAATATAGGACTAGTTGATATTGATTGAACTATGTCTGTACAGTATGACACCTCTTGTTTTTATATGTTTCAATCCATTAAAACATCTTTACTAATTTAGAATATGTGTCTCATAATACCAAATTTTGAAATGATTAAAAAAGATATGTGTTTCAAAATAAATTCAAAATTTTAACAAATTAAGCAGATTGATAACTCATTTTTTTAAGAAGAATGAAAAAAATGGACATTTTCTTAGAAATCATTAATATGTTATTTTTTTGGATATAGAATAACTAAAATTTCATAAAAATTTTATAACAAAAATCCTCAAATAATTCTATAAATTGAGTATTTTAATTTTTTTCTAAAAAAAAATAGATTAGGAAAATTATCAAGACATATTAGAAAAATAATTTTTTCATTTTATACGTCACTATAGAATATATATAAAGAACATAGATTTATTATAATGGTTATAATTTACCCTATTTTATTTATGATAATGAAAATCCTTGTAAAAAGATGAAAATGTCACTATAATGAAACTTGTAGATCCTATAAAATTATTGGTGATTAGAATCAAGGTGTGAAAATAGATAGATGGTTCATTGAAATAATTAAAAACGCATCAATATAAATCACACCATCAATAGTTGAATGGAATTTAATAATAATTGGTTGGTTTAATTGTAAAATCCCGTAAATTTCAAGGAATTTTTTTTCTTAATTTTCTTTGGAATTTTACAAGAACGCAGCTTCTGACGTCACTGAATTCTGAGACCCGGTGTGCCTGGAATCATTTTCCGAAGTTTGGCTCGGGTACATTCTGTGAACGAACGAGCGGGTTTTTCTATCTTTTGAACCGGTGCTCGGAATCGTATTCCGAGGGCACCGATGGAATCGCAGCACCGGTATTTTCTTAGAAACGCCTCTTCTGGAGTTGCATTTGCTCAGTTGTGGTTTTTAATTTTTGGGTTTTAAGTTAAAAAATAAAATAAAGTTGTGTGACAATTTTATTTTTATTTCACTTAAAGCCGCTTAAAGACCACTTCAAGATGTTTAAGCTGATTTGATGCAAAGAGGGTGCTATCCAAAAATATCCTACCCTCTTGGTAGGATATTTGTGAGGTGGGGCCCGCATGAGCCCCACAATTTCTTTTCCCCTAAGTAACGCACCCGTGAAAACCCGTTTTTATGAAAGTCAACTGACGCGTTTCTTAAATTCTTAACGAACCATTTATTTGGGCGGTTTTATTCATTGAATTAATTCTATGAATTAATGGGTCGTTACTTATCTCTTTTTCATTTGTTGGAATGTTAATAAAATAAGACCAACGCTTTTTTCCCTTAAGTGTTGTTCATTGAGAGGATTTGACAAACCTCACATTCTTCATCCTTCTTCGCGAAGAACGCGAAGAACGCGAAGGGCGATGAAATACGCCGAGCACTCGGAGATCGACGACGCGACGCCAATTACCGCGACGCCGAAGGTTCTTCTTCCACGACAATCCAACCCCGTGACAACCTTCGATCGACAACGAAAAGGTAGGGGGTTGCGCTTCTTTTAAATCTCTTTGTGGGTTATAACAACATCATGGATTTAATTATTATTAATTAAATCAGTTTTTCTTGATCCTCATAGATCGTCAACGTGACGCCCTTCCGCGACAACGCGACGCCCTTCCACGACACGACGCTCCACTTGTTCTGCGATGGTCAATTCCGCGAAGAACACCTGTGCGACGACTTGACGAGGTAGGGGTTTGTTGTGAAACAATTTATATTCCCGTGATTTTTTCTTTTAAAATAAAGAACCAGGTTTCATAGGAACAATTTTAATTTATTAAAATTGTTATTTGTTATGTTTTCTACGTGTTGATTATTTTTCCCGATTGTTATCGCCTAACGCAGAGGGTGCGGGCCAAACGAACATGTCCCGATAACCCTCCGCAGTTCTTCATTGTTGTGCGGATTTGGCGGGCGATGACAAAACGTGCTGCAAGGGCGATTTGATGTTCCCGCAGAGAAGAACGGGACCCGGGAGGAGCAGCGGCGCAGACGGGAACGGAATCGGACCACTAGAGCGACTCTGGGGGCCCGCGGAAGCCACCGGCGGTGCCGGTGGCCGGAGGCGGCGATGCCCTGGCGCGCCGCCGGAGGGAGCCTCTGCGGTGGTAGCAGCAGCGCCAGTGGACCCGCGGCCTCGCGGGTCCGGCACACATAGGACGCGTCTTTGCCGCCTCCGTTGACCAGGGCGTCCCCCCGCGGGGGCCGTGGAGTTGTCATGCAGGGGCAGCGTGCCCCCGCGTTGCTCGGCCGCTCGGTCGATCCGAGCCGGGCCGGCCGGCCGGGCCGGGCCGCACCCTGGCTGGACCAGACCGGGTCCAGTCGGGTCGGACCAGGTCGGGTCGGACCGGGTCGGGTCGACCCGGTTCGGCCGACCCAGGGGGGTCGGGTCGGGTCGGCCCGGGCCTAGACCCCCCGTCTTCGGACCGTTTTCAGTCTCTTGCCCGTAACATGAGCTACGTGCCTCCGAATGATGCGCCGTCAGCAGAAACACGATCCTTGGATCGAGAAGGTCATTTCAGTATACTGCACTCAAGGTTTTGGAATACTTTGGGTTTAGCCGGGTTGGTTCGTACACGAAACCAACCGGGCCCTCGGAGCGGAAACACTCATATCTTGAGCTTCGGACGTTCGATTGATGTGCCGTCGACTTTGATGAATTCCTCTAAGTGAGACGGATCTTTTGGCTCACTCCGCCCGAGGTTTGGACGCAGGTGGATTACATTCGGGTTGGTTTTGCCTTAAAAAACCAACCGGGACCTGGGACGAAAAGGCCAATAACTCTCAGACCGGGCGTCCGAGTGACGCGCCGTCTGCGACATGAAGTTCCTGTTGACGATACGGAACATTTGGATACATCAACTCCGGACCTTGTGTCAGTTGATGTATCAGCCTCTCGGCTCGTGGAGCAGACCCTCCCGAACGAGTTTGTTGTGTGCGGGAACCCTAGTGCTGGCTGCGACTTCGACGACGACGACTGTGCAGAGATCCTCAGTGGACTACGATGATGAAGAGTGCTGGTCTTGTATCCTATGTGGGTCTCAGCTGTGCTGGTCTTGTATCCTATGTGGGTCTCAGCTTAGATGATTCAGTGCTGGTCTTGTATCTTATGTGGGTCCCAACATAGATGAATCAATGAAGAGTGTGGTCTTGTATCCTATGAGGGTCCCAGCTGTGCTGGTCTTGTATCCTATGTGGGTCCCAGCTGTACTGGTCTTGTATCCTATGTGGGTCCCAGCTTAGATGATTTAGTGCTGGTCTTGTATCCTGTGTGGGTCCCAGCATAGATGAATCAATGAAGAGTGCTGGTCTTGTATCCTATGTGGGTCCCAGCTGTGCTGGTTTTGTATCCTATGTGGGTCCCAACTTAGATGATTCACTACTGGTCTTGTATCCTATGTGGGTCCCAGCATAGATGAATCAATGAAGAGTGCTGGTCTTGTATCCTATCTGGGTCCCAGCTGTGCTGGTCTTGTATCCTATGTGGGTCCCAGCTTAGATGATTCAGTGAAGACAGCTGGTCTTGCTTCCTCAGTGGGTCCCAGCATAGATGATTTAGTATCTTTATCTGATCATCCCTTTCACCTTTTTGAGGAAGTATACCTGTGTGAGCTGAATCCTGTTTACTCTCCTTTGTGGATTGTGTTGAACTATCCTGTGTGTATTTACTGTTTACTCTCCTTTGTGGATTGTGTTGAACTATCCTGTGTGGATTTACTGTTTTCTCTCCTTTGTGGATTGTGTTGAACTATCCTGGGTGGATTTGCTGTTTACTTTCCTTTTTGGATTCTGTTGAGCTATCCTATGTGGACTACTTTTTCTCTCCTTCATGGATTTTGTTGTGCTATTCTGTGTGAGTATACGTTTTTCTTTCCTATGTGGATTGGGTTGTGCTTGGGCTCGGATGTTGGAGCCGAACGAGAATTGATGACATAGGTATATGTATGGGCATATACCTAAGCAGTGTCGGTTGTTACTTCGTGATTGTATCATTACTTTGTGGTTTATCCTTTGTGGATTTTGGTAGACCTTCAGGGGTCTCAGGGTCCCTAATGAGTAGCTTATACTCACCCCTGCACGGGCTATGCCCGCACATCATTGTGTTTGTTGTAGACGACGGACAGCGCTGATCGTGGTAGAGCCTTGTGGAGCAGGACGGTACTTGGAGGTGGACCATTGGGCGGGACGTACTCGGAGAGGACGGCTGGACCGAGGAGCTGTGGAGGCTATCTGTGCTCTCCCTTTAGGTGGGACTTCCAGAGGACGGCTCGACGCTGCAGCTTTTCTTTTCAGTTGCTATTTTCCCCTTTTAGTTGTACTTGACAGTTGTGCTTGTATTTGCGGCCCCTTTTTCTTTCAGCACAGCTTGTTACAGTTTTTACTTAGTGTTTTCTCTTTCCGCTTGCTTACTCTGTGATGGTTGTTTACTTTACAAAGGCAATGCCTTCCCTGTTTATCGGGATTTACGCCTTGGTGCTAGTCGCCAGCCCCTGGCCTATGGAAGGCGGGCTTGGGGTAGTCACGACACGGGCCCCGAGGACGGGTCGTGACAAATTGGTATCAGAGGAGTTCGGTTCTACGACAGACTCTGATCTTTCTTCTATGTGAAGCACTAGTGTTCAGCGTATTGGGTGTGGTTATCAGTCCAGGGAGTCCAGTGTTGGTGCGGCGGCCGACGTATCCGTACACCAGGACCCTGACTTCTGATTTCCGACTTAATGCACGAAAACATTAATTGCATTTGTGTTCAAGTTTTCTTTGTGATTACTTGTGTCAGCTCAGCAGGTATACAGTTCTGACTGTGGCGCACGTGTTTCTTTTTAGGATGGCCCCACGACGGCAACCAGCTAGGGTACCGAGAGTGGAGCGTGATGACAGCCCACCGAGCGACGAGGCCTCGGTGCAGGGCTCCTTGTCATCAGAGGCACCAGCGGTACCTTTACCCGCCGAGCCACCGATGCTACCAGCCCCAGCCGGTGACGATGCACATCGCCTTACTGCATTGCATGAGTTCCACTGTCTGCGACTGCCCAGGTTCTGCGGGGAGACAGACCCTCAGGCCGCCGAGGTCTGGCTGGAGGCAGTTGTACGAGTTTTCAGATTAGTGAGGACACCAGCAGACCACATGGTGATCCTCGCAGCGAGCCTCCTGCACGCGGCAGCAGGTAGATGGTGGAGCTTGATGCTCCAGGTGCACGACGAGACATCTCTCCTCTGGACGTACTTTGAGAGCATCTTCTGCTCCGAGTTCGTCCCAGCCACCCTCAGTGTGGTGTGCATCCAAGAGCTGCTACAGCTACGACAGGGCAGCATGACAGTGGCCCAGTACTCAGCGAGATTTTCTGATCTCTCGCATTACTCCACAGATATGGTACGAGACCCGTTCTTCCAAGACCGGACCTTCGAGCTGGGACTGAGGCATGAGATCAGGTCTTCGATGATCTCCCTCAACATTCCGACACAGGCAGAGGTATTGGAGAGAGCCCTTCTAGTGGAGAGTTTTCTCGCCGAGCAGGCTCCAGTGACAGGGCCCTCCGCAGGATGGCCCATAGCAGGGTCTTCCGCAGCTGGCAGTAGACAGGTGACGCAGAGGTCCAAACGGGCCAGACCATCAGTTGGGATGTCTCAAGATGAAGATTCGGTTGTGTGGGGCACCCGAAGAAGAGCCAGCTACACGAGGGGAAATCATTGCTATGCATGCAGCGGGCGAGGTCACATGGCTCGAGACTACCCGACTCGTCTTACAGATGAGCAGCAGGTTGTAGAGGGACCTCCCAGACAGAGGTTCGACCATGGTAGTCCGCAGGGTGCAGGCGGATGAGGCAGAGGAGCTGGCCGAGTAGCAGATGGTGGGAGACACTTCGAGGTGTTGCCACCACCACCACCAGGAGGTCCACCCCGACCGCTGGGAGTTGGTGGACATGCGAGAGCTCAGCTTCAGGTAGCTGAGGCATTCGATCATGGAGCTCTGGGAGCAGATGGACAGGAGCAGAACTAGTGGATACGTCCTTTGTACTTCTAGTTCCTTGTTGTTGTTGTGTGGTGTCTTTGTATTATGAGCTGCAATAGTAAAAGATGCTTACCTTTGTGATGTTTTTATTCCTGTCCTCTTTTGTGTTGTTACTAAGAGGTTCCAGTTTAGACTGTTGACTTGACCCTCACTTGTGAGACATCTACTGGAGGAGACGCAGTTACCACACACTGATGCCGACAGTGTGACTCAACCCTTGGAGGCAAGAGTAACGGTTGGATCTCTTAGTAGTAGCATCAAGGCCTTACGACGTCATCCTTGGTGTGGATTAGCAATATCCATGTCGGGATTGACGGTATTAGGAAAAGTAAGTGGTTCATCCAGGGGATGAGACCAGATTTCTCTTATCAGCAAGGAAGAAATCTTAGCAGTTCTTGTGGGATCGGAGATAGTCCAAGTCATCCAGGAGCAGATGAGTATAGCTCAGAGCCGACAGAAGTCCTATGCTGACAGGAGTCGGAGGGCACTTGAGTTCGAGGATGGCGACCACATCTTCATGCGGGGCTCACCTCGACATGGATTACGGAGGTTTGGCTGAAGCGGTGAGTTGTCTCCACGCTTCAACGGACCCTTCCAGGTCCTCAGTAGGATTGGCAAGGTGGCTTATCGCCTGGCTCTACTACCACAGTTGTGCCGGGTGCATGACGTCTTCCACGTATCTCAGCAGAGGAGATACGTGAACGACCCGACGCCAATATATGACCATGCAGAGCTGGTCTTTGATGATGGGGAGACTTTTACGGAGGCCCCAGTGGAGATAGAAGATCGACAGAAGCGGGTCCTACTTGGATGATCGATTCCTCTAGTGCGCTTCATATGGAAGCTCAGGAACCTCCAGGAGAGCACTTGGGAGCAGGAGGCTCAGATGCGTGCTCAGTACCGCGTTTGTATCCCTAAGTTTGTGGTGAAGCTTTACAGGGACGTAAAGCCCTGTGGTGGGGGTAATGTAAAGACCCGTAAATTTCAAGGACATTTTTTTCTTAATTTTCTTTGGAAGTTTACAAAAATGCAGCTTCTGACGGCACCGAATTCTGAGGCCCAGTGTGCCCAGAATCATTTTCCGTAGTTTGGCTCCGGTACGTTCAGTGAACGAATGAGCGGGTTTTTCTAACTTTTGAACCGGTGCTCGGAATCGAATTCGGAGGGCACCGATGGAATCGCAGCGCCTTTATTTTCTTAGAAATTCCTATTTCAGAGTTTCGTTTGGTCGGTTCTGGTTTTTAATTTTATGGTTTTATGTTATGAAATAAAATAAAGTTGTGCGGCAATTTTATTTTTATTTCACTTAAAGCCGCTTAAAGACCACTTCATGCTGTTTAAGCTGAGTTGATTCAGATAGGTTGCTATCTAAAAATATACTACCCTCTTGGTAGGATATTTTTGATGTGGGGACCACACGAGCCCCACCATTTCTTTTCCCCAAAGTAACGCACCTGCGAAAACCCGTTTTTATGAAAGTCAACTGACACATTTCTTAAATTCTTAACGCACCATTTATATGGGCGGTTTTATTCGTTGAATTAATTCTATGAATTAATGGGTCGTTACTTATCTCTTTTTCGTTTGTTGGCATGTTAATAACATAATACCAACACTTTTTCTCCTTAAGTGTTGTTCGTTGAGAGGATTTGACAAACCTCAAGTTCTTCATCCTTCTTCGCAAAGAACGTGAAGAACGCGAAGGGCGACGAAGAACGCCGAGCCCTCAGAGATCGTCGACGCAACACCAAGTACCACGACGCCGACGGTTCTTCTTCCGAGACGTTCTTCCGTGACAGTCCAACCCCGTGACAACCTTCGATCGAAAATGACATGGTAGGGGGTTGCGCTTCTTTTAAATCTCTTTGTGGGTTATAACAACATCACAGATTTAAGTATTATTAATTAAATCTGTTTTTTCTTGATCCTCAGAGATCGTCGACGCGACGCCCTTCCGCGATGTCACGACGCCCTTCCGCGACGCGACGCTCGACTTGTTCCGCAACGGTCAATTCCGCGAAGAACGCGTGTGCGACGATGTGACGAGTTAGGGTTTTGTTTTGAAACAATTTATATTCCCATGATTGTTTCATTTAAAATAAAGAATCTGGTTTCATAAGAACAATTTTAATTTATTAAAATTGTTTTTGTTATGTTTTCTATGTGATGATTATTTTTCCCGATTGTTATCGCCTAACGCGGAGGGTGCGTGCCAAATGAACACGGCCCGATAACCCTCCTCAGTTCTTCGTTGTTGTGCGGATTTGGCGGGCGACGACAAAACGTGCCGCAAGGGCGATTTGATGTTTCCGCAGTGAAGAACGGGACCCGGGAGGAGCAGTGGCGCAGACGGGAACGAAATCGGACCACCAGAGCGACTCCAGTGGCCTGCGGAAGCCACCAGCGGCGCGGGTCGCCGGAGGGACCCCTCGCGGCTTCAACCGCGGCGGCGGCAGTAGTGCCAGCGGACCTGCGGCCACGCGGGTCCGGCGCACACAGGATGCGGCTTTGCCGCGTCCGTTGACCAGGGCGGCACCCCGCGTGGGGCTCGGAGTTGTCACGCGGGGGCAGCGTGCCCCCCGCGTTTCTCGGCCGCTCGGCTGAGCCGAGCCGGGTCAGCCGGTCGGGCCGGGCCGTGCCCTGGCCGGACCGGACCGGGTCCCGCCGGGTCGGCCCGGGCCCAGACCTCCTGTCTTCGGACCGCTTTCGGTCTCTTGCCCGTAACTTCAGCTACGGGCCTCCGAATGACGTGTCGTCAACGGAAACACGATCCTTGGATCGGGACAGTCGTTTCGGTATACAACACTCAAGGTTTCAGAATACTTTTGGTTTGGCCGGGTTGGTTCGTACACGAAACCAACCGGGCCCTCGGAGCGGAAACGCTCATATCTTGAGCTTCGGGCGTCCGATTGATGTGCCATCGACTTTGTTGAATTCCACTAAGTGAGACGGATCTTTTGGATCACTCCTCCCAAGGTTTGGATGCAGGTGGAGTACGTTCAGGTTGGTTTTGCCTTAAAAAACCAACCGGGCCCCTGGGATGAAAAGACCAATAACTCTCAGACCGGGCGTCTGATTGGCGCGCCGTCTGCGACGTGAAGTTCCTGTTGACGATACGGAACTTTTGGATACATCAACTCTGGACCTTGTGTCAGTTGATGTATCAGCCTCTCGGCTCGTGGAGCGGACCCTCCCGAACGAGCATGCTTTGTGCGGGAACCCTAGTGCTGGCTGCGACTTCGACGACAACGACTATGAAGAGATCCTCAGTGGACTGCGACGATTAAGAGTGCTAGTCTTGTATCTTATGCGGGTCCCAGCTGTGCTGGTCTTGTATCCTATGTGGGTCCCAGCTTAGATGATTCAGTGTTGGTCTTGTATCTTATGTGGGTCCCAGCATAGATGAATCAATGAAGATTGCTGGTCTTGTATCCTATGTGGGTCCCAGTTGTGCTGGTTTTGTATCCTATGTGGGTCCCAGCTGTGCTGGTCTTCTATCTTATGTGGGTCCCATCTTAGATGATTCAGTGTTGGTCTTGTATCCTATGTGGGTCCCATCATAGATGAATCAATGAAGTGTGCCGGTCTTGTATCCTATGTGGCTCCCAGTTGTGCTGGTCTTGTATCTTATGTGGGTCCCACCTGTGCTGGTCTTGTATCCTATGTGGGTCCCAGCTTAGAGGATTTTGTGCTGGTCTTGTATCCTATGTGGGTCCCTGTATAGATGAATCAATGAAGAGTGCTGGTCTTATATCCAATGTGGGTCCCAGCTGTGCTGGTCTTGTATCCTATGTGGGTCCCAGCAGTGCTGGTCTTGTATCCTATGTGGGTCCCAGCTTAGATGATTCAGTGAAGACAGCTGGTCTTGCATCCTCAGTGGGTCCCAGCATAGATGATTCAGTATCTTTATCTGATCATCCCTTTCACCTTTTCGACGAAGTATACCTGTGTGAGCTGAATCCTGTTTACTCTCCTTTGTTGATTGTGTTGAATTATCCTGTGTGGATTTACTGTTTACTCTCCTTTGTGGATTGTGTTGAACTTTCCTGTGTGGATTTACTTTTTACTCTCCATTGTTGATTATGTTGAACTATCCTAGGTGGATTTACTGTTTACTTTCCTTTGTATATTGTGTTGAGCTATCCTATGTGGACTACATTTGCTCTCCTTCGTGGATTGTGTTGTGCTATTCTGTGTGAGTATACATTTTTCTTTCCTGTGTGGATTGGGTTGTGCTTGGGCTCGAATGATGGAGCCGAACGGGAATTGATGACTTAGGTATATGTATGGGCATATACCTAAGCAGTGCCGGTTGTTACATCGTGATTCTATCTTTCCTTTGTGGTTTATCCTTTGTGGATTTTGGGAGACCTTCAGGGGTCTCGGGGTCCCTACTGAGTAGCTTATACTCACCCCTGCACGGGCTATGCCCGCACTTCGTTGTGTTGGTTGCCGACGACGGACATCACTGATCGTGGTGGAGGCTTGCGGAGCAGGACGGTACCTGGAGGTGGACCACTGGGCGGGACGTACTCGGAGCGGACGGCTGGACCGAGGAGCTGTGGAGGCTATCTGTTCCCGCACTTTAGATGGGACTTCCAGATGACAGCTCGATGCTGTGGCTTTTCTTTTCAGTTGTTGTTTTCCCCTTTCCATTGTACTTTACAGTTTGGCTTGTATTTCCGGCCCCTTTTTGTTTCAGCACAGCTTGTTACAGTTTTTACTGAATGTCTACTCTTTCTGCTTGCTTACTCTGTGATGGTTGTTTACTTTACAAAGTCAATTCCTTCGCTATTTATCGGGATTTACGCCATGGTGCTAGTCGCCATCCCCTGGCCTATGGAAGGCAGGCTTGGGGTAGTCACGACACGGGCCCCGAGGACGGGTCATGACATTAATTTATAAATAAATAACTAGATAATTTTTAAATGAATGAAACACTTTAACTTATTCTAATATATAATTAAATGAATGAGATTCAATGAAAATTGATGTTAATAAATAAGTTGTATGAAAACGGGATAGTTTCAGGGAATAAATACATGATGATATACAATGGGTACTCTAAAATTTAAAGGTTTTTCTTATAAGTGACCTTTTTATTGATTAATGTTTTAAGAGCATCATAACATTCATTATTTTTTTTGTATAAATCAGTTTCAAGGTCTATCAAATGGATTTGAAATAATTCATTCTAAATAGAGAACTTGATGAAGAGGTTTCCATAGAATATCTTATTGGTTTCACTTTATAATTAGATTTTATCCTTTTGTATATATTTATATTGGGTATTTATAGTATAAATAAATTACTAAAATATTATCATTTCGAGAGTAATGAGTTGCTAAAAATTATTGAATTTAGAAAAGAACATTTGCATTACAACCTCTATATAAATCTGACTAATACCCCTTCACGTTTTTCTGCTTTTTGTGTTAATGATGTTACTTTTCCTAACAATTAAGATGGGTCGTTTGAAAAATTATATATTTATAATAATGAAAAATTATAAATTTCAATTCCTAGAAAAATGAAATCTTTATTTCATATAAGTATTATTAAATTACCCAATAGTATGTTTATTTCAGTGGAAAATATCATAAATGGATGATTAAAATGTTTGACATGGCTGAATCAAGAGTGGTGTCAACACAGATTTAGGTGGGTGTAAAACAAAATAAAGATGTTAAGGGGACAACAGACAATGAAAAATTGTTTAGAGGTATAATTTGTAGTCTCGTGCTCTCAATAAAATCTAGGATTGGCATTCTTTATGTTATTACATTTTGAGCATATTTATATGTGGCCCTAGAGGATCTTATATTTGGTAGAAAATAGAATTATGAGAAGAATTTTAAAAACAATCTATTATAGATTAATATACAATATGGATGAAGAGTTTGATTTAAAAAGATTTTGAAATGTTTATTGGGTAGGATCAGTAGGTGGTATAAATTATACATTTATTATGGTGGTTTGTATTCATGAAATATTATAATGGGAAGAAATACCTCAATTTTTCCTCTCGGTATGTTTTGGGTGTGATTGTATTTGATGACAAAGCCAGACAACTGTGAATGAGTTTCGTTGGTGTTTACCGAACTAATATTTTTAAGGTGGCACAATTTCTCTATGTTAGCCAAACATTTGGGCCTCAAAATCTGGAAATTTTTGTTGGAAAAGAATGGTTTTTATTAAAATACATAATTGTTTGAGTAACGGTGAATGTAATCTGAAATGTAAAGGAAACATGAGCCCAAGACATAGATTGTGTACCATGTTCGTGAAGGGTTTCGCGTCAGTGTACCATGCAGCGGGAATGATACGAGAGAGCATTTCACGGAAAATAAAATGGTTCATAATGATAATTTGTAGGGAAGGAAATTTGGTATATGGAAGCCATGATGGTTAAGAGGATTAAAGAATATAATGGAGATTCATATTATAAAAATAAAGTATGTAACACCCCGAGCTTCCATGGTACACTTCCCTTTGAATAATATAGTAGTGTGTGTTGTACGCAACTTCGAGTTCTAACACACATCACAACCAATCAAACTACCCATTATGAATAGTAATACCTGATTTTTGAAATTATATATATTTTATATTTCAAAATGTACTTCATTTTTGGATTAGGAATATCGAATTTAGCCTAGGGTGAAATTTTGGAACTTTTCGGATAACACTTATATTTTGATAAATAGTGAAAATTACTAAATTTTAATTAAAAACAACTTTTTTAATCGAAATACTTTATATTGATAAATTATGAATTTTTGTGGTTTTAAATTATATTTAAAATATTTTTTTACCATTTAATATAATTTTGGTCATTGTACAAAATTTTACAATTGAACCGGATATAAACAAGTGTCAATCTTTTGATAGTTATTATCTTTTAAAAACACGCTTTTTGTTTTAACAACAGAAATTAATTTTAAATTAATTTCTTCCACTTCTGTGTTTTGAATTTGGTAAAATGGATTCCATATTTGGAATTAGGATGTTAATATTTTGTAAATAGGTAACTTTTATTTTTAGACATTTTGAATAATTACTGTGGCAAATATTTTATTTACCATGGTTAAGGGTAAATCTGATAAATAAGGGTTAAAAATAATATTATAATAATACTAAATTACCATAAAACGTGTCCTAACCTTATTGGTGGATACCTTCCCAACCATGGGCATCTTTGGGTCGATTTTGGGGCTCCATGGAGCCACTTGTAGGTGATAGGGACACTTTATTTCAATTAAGTTAAAATAAGTACAAAAATGACATAAGCATATATCTTTTAGAAAAACAATTTTTACATTGGGTTATATATGTTTTATTTTCGACTATAAATATTCATTAGAAAGCTAAACATATTTACTACATAAAGATATTTTATTTATAATTTTTGGATATTAAATAATGTATTTTATTTATGAGAAAATGATGATGCAGTAATTACCATAATAGTGAAAAATTAAAATTATTGATATTATAAATACCCAAATAAATAAAATTTGAGACTTTTATTTAATTACACTAATTTTCAAGGTTAATATGACATATTAGGATTGATTTAATTTACTTTGTTAGAAGTAATAATTCTGTTATGAGTTTCACAAAAAACAATTATTGAAGAGTGTAAAAATTGACATAAAATAGCTTTTAAAACAAATATTATATTATTAATCGATATTAAATTCCTAAAAATCTGAGGATCGTCCAAGATACTTATATCATGATAGTTATATCATTAATGGACCACTTGGGGGGTCTCTGGGATGTATATAGTATGTTTATTAACCAAATAATATAAAAATACAAAGAGACATTGTAAAAGTGAAACTAATTAACTTAGAGTTAATACTTAAAGATAAGGTTAATATAGTAACCCAAACCTGTCTAAATTCTATTGGTTGAATTTTTTAGACCCATAACCAGCTTAAAATTTAAATAATCAACTTTGGAGCGATTAGAAACCGAATATGAATTTATTATAAATTAATATTTATCGCTTTTCCAAAGGTGCCCCTCACCCCTCTTAAAAAAGGGCACTCCCCCTTCTCATTACATCACATCTTAAAAACCTTTTGGTTCGGACAACCCCTGCACAAATACTCTCTCAACATCCATCAATACAACATAGAGGTCTTATTTTGATCAGAAAGCCAACCTATGGAGTCCTTTTAATCAAATCAAAAGGAAGAACCCAAAGAAGAGGTAATGATTTCACCACCCTTTTTCAAGTTCCTTTCTTCTTCCACTTCCTCTTCGTTTGTTGTTACCATTCTAAAATAATAACTCCAGTATAATATATATACTGTGATGTTATTATAAATATGGTACAACCATATTCAGTATTCTATCCATCCTTTGAATAACATGTCACCATACGTGTGTATGTACGGCTTACCGTCTCCACGTCGTGGTGTAATTGTTATTCAATAAATTATTATTTGGATGGGTATAATAATGATGTGTAAATCATGTAAATAATAAATATAACATGATAATGATTCTGTATATATGATATATCATCCAATTATATATTATTTTAATATCAAAAGAATGATATTTTTTCTCGTGCGTTCGTACGGATTATCGTCTCCACGACGCGATGAGATTCATTTCCAAGTTCACCATTCATCGACGATTATAAAAATATATATTATTAATAAGTATGTAATATATGACATAATAATGCTACTGGATATATATATATATATATATATATGAGGATTTATGTACTTACATAAATATTATTCACTTACTTCCGTTCAATACTCTATGAAAACAGAAACAGCGTTTATGCGTACATACAGACTACCGTCTCCATAAGCAGTGTTTTCCATTTCATATATATGTCTATTATACATATTTATATTCAAAATATATATGATAAATTTATCATGTTTTATATTCTAGAAGTATTTAAATCATGATCTAAGTGATACAACCAAGAGTGACAAGTTAAAACACGTACGATAAAGAAAGTGATTATTACCCAAAATGTTAACCTAACATGGAAATTATTATTAAATGGGTAATATAAAGTCATAAATGAATCATGTATGATATCCTAAATATTAATATGGTTCTGGTATAATTTAATAACATACTACGATCTTCGTACAGGAGGTTAAACGTACACTCGACTAAAGGAAAGTGCAAGGTAAGGGGTTTTCATCTCACTCCTTAGTCCCGTGAGATTCATGCCATATTGCCACCATTACCTTTTGTGTGGTGTATGTACTGCCCATAATTATATTCTTTGTGTAATACACTTTAATTTATGTGTATTTACATATTCATTGTATGATACCTCTTCCATGGGTTGTATGTTTCGTAAGTTACCAAATTGGTAAGGGTTTATTTCGCAATCTCTTCATTATCCGAGGTTTTTTATACGTAATAATCTACTAGGATTTCTTTATCATCCACATCCATGTTTCTTAAAAATGTATTTCAAAACATTTTTACTATTTACTAGAATATGGTTTAAAGTCATTTATACCCTTTTTGACTTTTATAAGGGGTTTATAAAGGAATCTTTCCGTCGTTTTCCAAACAAGGTCCTTTTTAACCTTTTTGACAAAATTAAGGTAAGAATGTTTTTTTAACTTATACGGCGGGTGTGGTTATTCTCCTATGTTATTACACCTTTTAAGATTCCTTCACAAGTTTATAATAATATTTTCAAAATAAAGGTTTTCTCTATAATTATGTTGTTTTAAAAAGAGTTAAAAAAAGAGATATTTCTCTCAAATAGTATTGATTTCATCTATGTCAACATCCTTTGATAAATTTAAAACTTGTTTCAAGTTGATTTATTATGATACAAATCATCCATATAGTATTTAAGGTTTTGTGATATTTTTTACTGTGGATGAGTTATTTTTATTCCATTGATGGTTTATGATTAATGTTTTGACATTTTGTATGTTAGTTTTAATACGAATGTTTATGTTATATTTCATCCTCTTCTTAAGATGAATGTGTTGGACTAGTATGTTCCGGGTTGGGGACTGGTAAAAGTAAGCCCTCCGGGTTGGTGTCCGGTTATTAGAGGCACTCCGGGTTGGTGTCCAGTTATTAGAGGCACTCCGGGTTGGTGTTCGGTTATTAGAGGCACTCTGGCTTGGTGTCCGGTTATTAGAGGCACTCCGGGATGGAGTCCGATTACAGAGGCTCTCCGGGTTGGGTTCCGGTTACAGTTATCCCTTAGGTCTAGGCACGAGGCCTCAACACAGAAATTAATGTTCGGCATCATGCATTCCATCATTATGAAAGTGGTTAGTGATATTGCATGTGATTATTTGATTAGTAGAATATCCATGCGAATAAGTAAATGGAATTATTTCATTTTATTTCTGTCATATTATGCTGAAGGTCAATTCTAAAAGGCTTTTGTTTTAGATTTATACATTGCCTTAAATGTTTATGTTTATTTATGAAAGTTACCGCTGTATTGCTTACCCTTACTGAGTATTTGAGCTCACCCCTTTCTATGTTTTATTTTTTCCAGGATTCCAAGAAGTGTAATGTGATTGATATGCAGGGTCAAGCCAAGGGAATAATGGAGTTCATAAAGATTATTTATGTTGTTTTGTACGTCATAATCTGAAAATGTTACATTCATGTATGCGATCTATTTTTCGAAGACTGCTAAACTGATCAGTCCTTCGGGACTAGATTCCTTGTAATCATGCCAATGTATTAAAATAATGCACCGACTCTGGGTAACTGGGGTCGGGGCAATACAGTTGGTATTAGAAGAAGTTTAGAAATAACCTTGGAAACTAGATTTAGATAAACTCTGATTAGAGCACATAGCCCTAAGATAGACTTTGAGGAATAGTATAGAAGAACTTCCTAGAATTTTGGTATTGTAGAGATTTTTTGAGTTTTTCGAACAATACATCCCTGTTTGGATATGAGCAGGTAGAGGCGGCTCTGGCACAGATGTACCTAGGGGTAAAACCCGAAAACACCGCTTTGAGCTAGACTCGAACAGGAACTGGTGCACGACAACGGGCCCTGCTGCACTCTTGGTTACGACACTCCTGGGGGATATGCTTAGGATAATTCTAATTTTCTTTACAAACCATTATTAAGGGCTTATGAGTATATAATTACTCAAGGAAAACATTTTTATGATTATGGATTATATCCATAAACTGTTCAATTTGTGTTAGGTATTTTACAAGTTTGGTAATTATTCATTTCAATTCATAAACTGAACTAGTTTATGCTATTGTATAGAAACAGCGCCCAGTAGAAGGAATGTGAACTCCCGTAATACGTATGATCGAAAGAGTAAGAAGGATCATATCTTTCATGGTCCTATGCCAGAATTTAGAAGGGAAATATTTTCCCACATATTATCATCATATGAATAAATAGTATCATGTGTTGGTAAGATGAGTAAAGAATTCTCAGAGTCCTATGTATTTAAAGGGAAGCAAGAGAAGAAAAGGATGGAAGAGAGAAATATGGGTAAAGGGAAGAGGGAAAAGAAGAATTTTCCCATATGTGATAACTGTGGGAAGAAACACCCTGGAACTTTCCTGAAAGGAATGGGATTTTTTTATAAGTGAGGAGGAAAAGGCCACAATGTACGTGACTGCAAGGGTAAGAAAATGGTTTCAAATGTATAACGATTCATTTTCAAGGAGTTTGGACGCTACGCGAACCAATTTCCTAGTCATCAGACTGTGCCACAAATGATGCTATTGGATAATAATCAAGTTATGATACTACCACAGATGAAGAGGAATGACTAGTGTTCTTATGTTGTCATTTTAGAATAATTTCATTTAAGTGTTGTATCAATGATGTTCTAGAAATAAATAAGGATTGTACTACAGTACTATTTAATTAAGGATTTGAGATTTTATGGTACTAAGAAAAGTGACTCCACAGCGTGTTAAATTTTTTTTTGGAAATTAAATGGTTGAAGGAAAGATAAACCTTAATATGGTCCTAATATTGAGGTAGTGATTTTTGAATAAGTGATGGTTGATTTTGGTAATTCAGGATGTTGCGGTGTTTTAAAAGAATATATGAGGATGTTGTTCACATGTTATTACCTGGAAAAAATGATCCTCATTATGTTTATCTTCCTTGTAAATTTTGGAATGTGAGTTTGGATAATATTATTTTGGATAAGTCTAATGGTTAGAATGGATTAAGTTTGAAAGGTTAGTTTTTTGGATTTTTATAAAAGGATAACATGCAGACCGTGTGACGACCCG
The DNA here is from genome assembly GCA_963277665.1 of Viscum album. NCBI lineage: Eukaryota > Viridiplantae > Streptophyta > Magnoliopsida > Santalales > Viscaceae > Viscum > Viscum album. The sequence continues at coordinate 1,249,179,466 of OY728157.1, read as the reverse complement.
TCGTGTTAGACAAAGCTATGGGAATCAAATACACAACCATAGTGAAATTGGAATTTATCACCTACCATTGTGCTACATGATGTTCATGGATGGTATAATGTAGTTTCTTTACATAAAGGGTCTGATATGTGAAATATAAATTCATTATATTTGGAACCCTATATGATTAGAATAAATAGATTATTTTTGAGTTGTATTATTTTTTGGGGTGAAAGATGAGTTTTTGGTAGAAATATATTAATGGATAAAACTCTAATTATAAAGTAAGTATATCTCTTTATGATCTTAGCCAATCTCATAAATAAATTCCTCAACATTAAGAAATGGAACTTAGAACAAAAATGTTGTCCAGGATGGTACCTTAGATCAGCACTAATTTATGGCTTTGGGATTGTTGGCCTTTTAATAGCCATGTTCTCTACCACTCTCCATCTGATAATTGATGGTATTATTTCTCTTCCATATCCATATTTCCCTACATGGAACCCTAGTATGTTTTATTTTCGGTAATCTTCATACTTTACACTCTTTATTTTAAATAGTGGCCTCATTAATACATTTTTCGATTTGGGATTTCAACTAAGATATTTTGAAACATCAAAAATGTGTTATCTTAATACCTTATGTTTTGTTGAACCGATGGTATTTTAAATCATCATAGATTGATGAATTTAAGGACCTCAATTTTAAACTTGTTTGTGATTGATGACCTCAATCACTACCTATAAATATTTACTTTTTTCCTCCAATGATATGTATATAATTTCCACCAATGTCCTCCTAATCGATATCATATTTTTTTGGTGACCCTTTCATTTCTCTTTTCATCTTGTTAAGACTAAAATTTTATTAACCAAATTTCCGATGTGGGTTTTTTCCACAAAGATATTTTCTATTTTCAACCTTTATTTTCAAAAAACAATATCAAATTGCGAGGACAAATTTTTTTGAAGGAGGGGAGAATGTAACACCCCGAGGTTCCACGGTACGCTTCTCTTTGAATAATACAGTAGCGTGTGTTGTACGCAACCTCGAGTTCTAACACACACCACAACCAATCAAACTAGCCGTTATGAATAGTAATACCTACTTTTTAAAATTATATATATTTTATATTTCAAAATGGACTTCATTTTTGGATTCGGAATATTGAATTTAGCCTAGGGAGATATTTTGGAACTTTTCTGATAACACTTATATTTTGATGAATAGTGAAAATTACTAAATTTTAATTAAAAACCACTTTTTTAATAAAAATAATTTATATTGATAAATTATGAATTTGAGTGGTTTTAAAGTATATTTATAATATATTTTTACCATTTAATATAATTTTGATAATTTTACATAATTTTACAATTAAACCGGAAATAAACAAGTGTCAATCTTTTGATAGTTATTATCTCTTAAAAACACATTTTTTGTTTTAACAACGGAAATTAATTTTAAAATAATTTCTGCCACTTCTGTGTTTTGAATTTGGAAAAATGGATTCCATATTTGGAATCAGGATGTTCATATTGTGTAAATAGGTAAATTTTATTTTTATACATTTTGAATAATTACTGTGGTAAATATTTTATTTACCATGGTTCAGGATAAATCTGGTAAATAAGGGTTAAAAAATAATATTATAATAATGTTAAATTACCCTAAAACGTGTCCTAACATTATTTTTGGATACATTACCGACCATGGGAATCTTTGGGTCGATTTTGGGACCCCATGGAGCCACATGTAGGTTATAGGGACACTTTATTTTAATTAAGTTAAAATAAGTACAAAAATGACATAAACATATATCTTTTAGAAAAACAATTTTTACATACTGATATATATGTTGGATTTTCAACTATAAATATTAATTAGAAAGATAAAATTATTTCCTACATAAAGATATTTTATTTATAATTTTTAGACATTATATAATTTAGTTTATTTATGACACAATGATGATGCAGTAATTACCATAATACTGAAAAATTAAAATAATTGATATTATAAATACCCAAATAAATATAATTTGAGACTTTTATTGAATTAAACTAACTTTATAGGTTAATATGACATATTAGGATTTTTTTAATTGACTTTTTTAGAAGTAATCATTCTGTTATGAGTTACGAAAAAATCAATTATTGAATAGTGTCAAAATTGACATAAAAGAGTTTTTAAAACAAATATTATATTATTAATTGATATTAAATTCCTAAAAATATAAATAACAGAAAAGAGACTTATATAATTATAGGTGTATCATTAATGGACCACTTTGGGGTCTCGTGAATATATATAGTAAGTTTATTAACCATATAATATAAAAATACAGAGAGACATTGTAAAAGTAAAACTAATTAACTTAGAGTTAATACTTAAAGATAAGGTTAATATAGTAACCCAAACCTGTCTAAATTATATTGGTTGAATGGTTCTCAACCCATACCCATCTTAAAATTTAAATAATAAACATTGGTGCCATTATAAACTGAATATGAATTTATTATAAATTAATATTTCTAGCTTTTCCAAAGGTGCCCCTCACCCCTCTTATAAAAGGCCACTCCCCCTTCTCATTACTTCACACCTTCAAAGCCTTTTGGTTCGGCAAACCCCTGCCCAAATACTCTCTCACCTTCCCTAACTACAACATATAGGTCTTAGTTTGATCAGAAAGCAATCCTATGGAGTCTTTTTGATCAAATCAAAAGGAAGAACCCGAAGAAGATGTAATGATTTCACCACCCTTTTTCAAGTTCCTTTCTTCTTCCACTTCCTCTTCCTTTGTTGTTACCATTCTAAAATAATAACTCCAGAATAATATATATAATGTGATGTTATTATAAATATGGTACAACCATATTCAGTATTCTATCAATCCTTTGAATAACATGTCACCATATGTGCGTATGTACGGCTTACCGTCTCCACGTCATGGTGTAATTGTTATTCAACAAATTATTATTTGGATGGGTATAATAATGATGTCTAAATAATGTAAATAATAAATACAACATGATAATGATTCTTTATATATGATATATCATCCAATTATATATTATTTTAATATCAAAATAATGATATTTTCGCTCGTGCGTACGTACGGATTACCGTCTCCACGACGCGATGAGATTCATTTCCAAGTTCACCATTCATCGACAATTATAAAAATATATATTACTAATAAGTATGTAATATATTACATAATAATTCTACTGGAGATATATATATATATATATAAGGATTTATTTACTTACATATATCTTATTCACTTACTTCCGTTCAATACTATATGAAAACAGAAACAGCGTTTATTCATATGTACAGACTACCGTCTCCATAAACGGTGTTTTCTATTTCATATATATGTCTATTATACATATTTATATTCTAAATATATATGATATATTTATCATGTTTTATATTCTGGAAGTTTTTAAATCATGATCTAAGTTATACAACCATGAGTGACAAGTTAAAACACGTACGATAAAGAAAGTGATTATTACGCGAAAGGTTAAATTAATATGGAAATTATTATTAAATGGGTAATATAAAGTCATAAATGAATCAAGTATGATATCATAAATATTAATATGGTTCTGGTATAATTTAATAACATACTACGATCTTCATACATGAGGTTAAACGTACCCTAGACTAAAGGAAAGTGCAAGGTAAGGGGTTTTCATCTCACTCCTTATTCCCATGAGATTCATGCTATATTTCCACCATTACCTTTTTTGTGGTGTATGTAATGCCCATAATTATATTATTTGTGTAATACAATTTAATTCATGTGTATTTACATATTCATTGTATGATACCTCTTTGATGGGTTGTATGTTTCATAATTTACCAAATTGGTAAGGGTTTATTTCGCAATCTCTTCATTATCCGAGGTTGTTTATACTTAATAATCTACTAGGATTTATTTATCATCCACATCCATGTTTCTTAAAAATGTATTTCAAAACATTTTTACTATTTAGTAGAATATGGGATAAAGTCATTTATACCCTTGTTGACTTTTATAAGTGGTTTATAAGGGAATCTTTCCGTCGTTTTCCAAACAAGGTTCTTTCTAACCATTTTGACAAAATTAAGGTAAGAATGTTTTTTTAACTTATACAGCGGGTGAGTTTATTCTCCACCGTTATTACACCTTTGAAGCTTTTTTCACAACCTTATAAAGATATTTTCAAAATAAAGGTTTTCTCTATAATTATGTAGCTTTTAAAATGATTTAAAAAAAAAGAGATATTTATCTCAAATAGTATTGATTTCATCTATGTCAACATCCTTGGATAAATTTTAAACTTGTTTCAAGTTGATTTATTATGATACAAATCATCCATATAGTATTTAAGGTTTTGTGATATTTTTTACTATGGTTGAGTTATTTTTATGCCATTGATGGTTTATGATTACAGTTTTGACATTTTTTATGTTATTTCTAATACGAATGTTTATGTTATATTTCATCCTCTTCTTAAGATGAATGTGTTGGACTAGTATGTTCCGGGTTGGGGACCGGTAAAAGTAATCCCTCCGTGTTGGTGTCCGGTTATTAGAGGCACTCCGGGTTGGTGTCCAGTTATTAGAGGCACTCCGGCTTAGTGTCCGGTTATTAGAGTCACTCCGGGATGGAGTCCGGTTACATATGCTCTCTAGGTTGGGTTCCGGTTACAGTTATCCCTTAGGTCTTGGCACGAGGCCTCGACACAGAAATTAAAGTTCAGCATCATGCATTCCATCCTTATGAAAGTGGTTAGTGATATTGCATGTGATTATTCGATTAATAGAATATCCATGTGAATAAGTAAATGGAATTTTTTCATTTTATTTCTGCCATATTATGCTGAAATTAAATTTTAAAAAGCTTTTGTTTTAGCTTTATACATTCCCTTAAATGTTTATGCTTATTTATGAAAGTTACCACTTTATTGCTTGCCCTTACTGAGCATTTGAGCTCACCTCTTTCTATGTTTTATTTTTCCCAGGATTCCAAGAAGTGTAATGTGATTGATATGCAGGGTTAAGCCAAGGGAATAATAGAGTTCATAAAGAATATTTATGTTGATTTGTACGTCATAAAGTGAAAATGTAACATTCATGTATGTGATCTATTTTTACAAGACTGCTAAACTGATCGGTCCTTCAGGACATGATTCTTTGTAATCATGCCAATGTATTAGAATAATGCACCGACTCTGGGTAACTGGGGTCGGGGCATTACAAAGTATGAAGACTTCCATGGAAAAATGGTTCGCGGAATGGGTTTGGATTGCGGCAGGAGGATCTCTATGCAGTTGAGACTATACAGTATAAACTATTTGTTATATCATGGATTTGGGGATTTTTCAGATAAAATTCCCCATATATGGTGAAATAATCAAAACAATTATGTATGAGACTGCATATCATTAGATAAAATATCATTTATCGGAAATTTCAGAAATGTCAGGAAGTAGTTTGCAATGGAGAATTCTGCGAAGGATAAAGTGGATTGCACAGTATCAATTCAGAAAAGGTATTTATAGAGAAGTGAAGCCTAACAAGGAAGTCGTGTGTGGAAAAGGATGTCTAGTATATAGAAAATAACATATAATACACGGAGTAGAGATGATCTACAGAGGTGAAGGCAGTCCGCAAACATAGAATAGTTTGTGCACAGAGGGTGATTCACGAAGGAGGTTCACAGAGGCAGTACACAGAGGCAATATGCAACAGTGAAGCCAGAGGCAGTCTACAGATACAGGCTGGCTCATGGAAGTAGTAGTTGTATGTACAAGATTCATTCAACGCACCAAACCCAGTACTCAGTATGCAGGAGAAGAATGTTGATTATGGTTTTCTCAAGGTGTATTGGAAAACATTCAAATCTGATTGAAAAAGTATTTTCTCATACCTAGAAGTACCAGGGATGAAGTATTTCATATATGGGTGAAAAATAAACATCACAATAGCATCAAAAAAATAGATGACAATGTAGTATTCTTGAAAATGAAGAGAATTACATTTCCATAACCCATGTCTAAACAAAATGTTTATAAACTATGGGGTTATTCCATTCCATGTTAAGTATGTGAAGAAATAGGATGATGGTAACCATGTCCACTGATAGTGAGAAAAATAAAGTGGAATAGGTAGTGACAATAGAGAATACATTATGAAGACCCTTAACTATGTACAAGTAATGTGTTTGGGCATTGTAGATCTTCCCCAGACATTGTAATCATTATATACAGCGAGCCTTAGAGAATATGGTTAATCGGCACACTGCCATTGTATGCTTCCGGGATATAGCCCAGTGAGGTTGAACCAAGTAAACATTGATTTTTCTTGTGCATAATAAAAATTTTGTCAACTATTTTTAATGAGAACATAATAGAAGATAGTTTTTTATGACAAAACAAGATCCAAAGGAGAATAAATTTTAATCTATCATGCCCTGATTCACCCCCCCCCCCCCCCACCCACATGGTATTCGACTTAGTGGATGTAACAGATCTGTATAATTGAATTAATAAAAGAAAACTGGAGTTATATTTAGGTGAATAGAGTACGAATATGTGGGTACATAACTAGTATCTTCATAGATTATATGGTTGCAAGCATGACTAAAAGGATTCGAATGTTAAAGATAAATATTCAGTTATCATTATCATTAGTAATAATATTTCCATATATGTATATAATTTTTGTATATAAATCAAGGTACAAACATATTGATATAAAATATTATTTCATAAAATTAAATATCGATGAAGGAATCCTCAAATTAGAATTTACTCTATCTAAAATAGATATTTTTTATATCCCCACTATGTTAATCACTACTTAATCTTTTCAGAACATATGGTTGAAAATGGGGGTTCATCACACTACCAATACCTATGGTATAAAAATTAATGTGTTTTCCAATTTTTGTTATATCTAATTTATTTACAAAAGAGAATATTTTATATTTTTTGGGACAAAATTTACATCCCAAATAGTATATGTTTTTGATGAGTTTACCAAGCTAGTGAAGGAATATACTTCAACATGCTAATTTTAATTTCCCCCTTTAAAATCTAATCTAGTTTCTATTTTTATTTTTGGAATATTATTGATGTAAAATCCCAAAAGTTTTATTATCTACATAGAACATTGATAAATCTAACCTATATTTTATTGGTTCTTGGAACATTTCTATGTGAGTGGAAACAAATAATCTATATTATATTCTTAAAATTTGTTTTCAATAATATGGTGATGATATAGTTATTAATGATAACAAACCCAAAAGTGGATATTGTTGAACCCATGTGAGACTGATTTTGTATTTCTTTCTTAGTACCCATTGCATGGGAAACTAATGAGTTTTCCATTATAGTAATGATATGATATAAATACTAAGGCAGTTTATATAATTGTTATTATGATGGTTGACTTGTTCTAACAAGTGGATAAATTAAATTATTAATATTATGGAATAAAACAGCTAGAAAAAGTTGTGGAAATCTATTGAAAGGCTATTATAAATGAATAAAAGTACAATATAAATAAGAAAATAGTAGGATATGGATTTATGTTTATTAATATTGGTTAAAAATCCTCAAAAAATGTTTAGGAGGTTCTGCATGAATTTATGAAGGTAAGGAGTTATGGTATAGATTATATAATTTTGAATTAGTATTAAACCCAACCCAATTCGAATTTTTTTTTCATAATAATGAATAACACAAAGAAAATTATGAAATTTTAGTAAAGTAACGAACCCTATGATGAACATTGTAATGTTGTTCAAAACACATATTGTAAATTTTATCATTATATGGTTTAATTCAATTTTTAAAATGTCTATATGTCTTTTCAAGGATCAAATAACCATAGAAATATCATAATGTTAAGAAAATATTACAAAGATGATCATAGATTATTGTGGATATGAGTTATTAAGATGATAAATTTTTATATGATAGTATATTCTATTAATATATTATTTTCAACTATGTAATATGATCTTACACTTAATTTGAGTAAATCACATATGGCAGTATAGGGCATATGATATGTTTTTTCATCAAATAATCGTTTTTATAAGATACATGAGGTGTATTAGATATTTTTATATAAAAAAGTAGTATTTAATAATATATGACTATTTTATGGTTAAATTAACCTTATATAAATAATAATATTCACTAAATATATCAAAATCATGCTTAAAATTCATAAGAAGGAAATATCATGCACAATATGAAATTACCCAAGATCTAACAAATTTATATTCTCAAAAAGAACGAATTTATGTTATGTTACATGATATATTACTTCTAGATTCAATCAAAAGATAATTTAAAGAGGATCATGATTCATGTTATCTTGATAAAGAGTTTTATACAATGATCTACTATTCCATAACACTTTGTTGGGATTGATGCGTATATGGTTATTTTAGAAGATTTAAATTCAGTTAATTCTGTGGAGTTTTGAAGAAGGGAAATATTCCTAGCCTCTAAGTGATTTAAATGAATATTATATATTGAGATTTAAGGATATTAGTTCTGTTAAAATGATGTTGTAAAATTGGTAATCTATTTATCAATTTGAATAGAGAAGATTACCCCTCTCAAAATTATGAATGTTTTCAATATTTAAAATTATAAAGACATTATTTATATGATTTAATATATTTAGAAAAATTTAAATTCATAATTTATATTGGTTTCTGAGTTGAGAAGTGAAGCAGATACGTAGATAAATAGATGCATTCTGGTATGGATGCAAGAAGGTTTCTTTTGAATCAATCAATGTTTCACATCTAAGATAGAACATCTATATCATCTTAGGAAAACAATGAGGCTTGAAAACTCTCTAGTGAAACTTATTAAAAATGGAATTTTTTATTTTATTGATATAAATAGTTTTAATTTGTTAATTATAAAAATTATAATAGGTACATCATCATAGACTTTCATGAGTTATTCTTGATAATAATAGGATAGAATTGTTTTTTAGAAAAAAGATGCAAAACCATTGATACATAGTAATCGATATGGAATGTAATACTTGTTAAAAAATGTCTTCTGTTTATTACTTTTCGGCATCACTGAGTATTATATTAAAAGTATCAAAAATATGCATTGGAGTTTAAGGAGAGTGTGGAATTATTTTTTACACTTTTTTACCACCTCTTTGTGTTTATCCATTAATGGGATCATATTAATTACCAAGTTCATTAGAGAGATATATAATTCAATGACTACCCACCACATCATAAAATTCTCAAAATCATATATACTATAAGTAATGGAAACCATTAATCAATGATAAACATGATGTGGACCCATTGTAAAATAATGGGTTCTATAGTGATTTCATAATGCATATATAACAGATTTTATTTAGAGGTTTTCAAAAAAGGAAGAGAATGCATTATTCTGGTTATAAAATGGTTGAGTTTAAAATTAATATTACTCATTTCATAAACATAAAAATAATTGTACCAAAAAAATCATTGGAAAATTATTAAAAACGTAATTTTTAAAAAATCACAAACGTAACTAAGAAATTGTTTTTAAAAATTACATGTATAAATGTCCCAATTAGAACAAAAATAAATTAGATGTGAACTATATTTAAAATATAAAAAATATAAATAGGGTATATCAAAGAGAATCAGTCAAAAAACTAATGGTTATGAGGGACACCCTTACATATATTTAGAAGTTCTGACATGATCATAATTATTTGATAATTAATTAAATTCTAGTAAATCCTTATTTTTGGTCAATAACAAAATAAAATTTGAGAATTTTGGTAGATCATAAATATGAATATTTATAATTAATATTGTATGAAAATGGAGATCCCATAAGTTAATGGCCATGAGAGAATCTTCTTAACATAGGTCCTGTTATATTTTATCACATTTTCACATCATTTATATTAAAATATTTTTTACTAAAACATGAATAAATATTTGAATTAGATTACATTATATCACTCTTGGTCAAATTATTTTGTATGAAACAACTATTTTTCATTTAATTTTTTATAAAATACACCATATAGTCCTCGTTCACATGGACTCAAATTGAGATTGATAGAAATGTGTCATGAATGCCACAAGAGGAAAAACATGTATTTTTCAATTCTTTAATACTTATCACACATGGATGGATTTATATTACAAAAAATTTATCCCCCCCCCATAAATGTGGTGGTGAAAACATCCCACATGGAGTAGGATATGAATTTCACTCATTATAGGTTTAATGGAATTTGTTGCCCTAAAACCCTTTTTTATGGTCTCTTTGGGAACTTTGTTTCTTCATATAATTCCAAAAATATAGGTAATTTATATCTAGGGGTATTTAAATTCATAATCATTTATCATACTGGTCTTTGAGCCTAAATAGACATACAGATCAAATGTTGTGGACATTTTAATTTTTTATTCATTTCAAAAACAGTTTAAATGAAATTTCACCATTAACTCACATTACACGCAATGAAAATCATTCATGAAATGTGAACTCCCTTCCTAGACCATAAACACCCTTCATGAACTATGAAGTCCCTTATATGATGATGAGTTATATTCATGTGTAATTTTATTGTATCATAACATATTTGATTCTATACCAACACAAAAATCATTCACGAAGTTCCCAACTATGAACTACCATTATAGAGCATCATTCATGAGCACTAATCATGAAAAACCTGAATGATCTCCATTTATGAAGCCTCTTCTATGAGAAAAATTATTGTATACTCTTACTTTAACTAATACTATGATCCTCCATCATAGATCCTCTTTTATTATCCCCAATCGTGAAATATCATTCGTGAGCTCCCTTCACGATGCCTCATTCATGAACTCCCTTTGCAGACTATTTTTATTATACCTATCAACCCTATATAGACTAAAATTTTAGAGAAGTTCTAACCCATTAAAACCCATGAATTCCCAATAGCTCCCATATTATAAACAGACTCACATTTATCAACGGGGGACTATTGACTTATGATTCGTAATCCCCATTTATGAATAAGGGGGAGTGTAGGTTTATCTTGAGATAAGCAACATCATAGAGGCCGATCTATAAAGAAACATCATGGGGACACTCTATATAGAAACCTTATAGTGAATACACCATTATAAAAACATACATAGGACAATATAAGTACAACCTCTTATAGGACAGTCTAGAATTTATTTTATGAGAGGATATTCTATGATGTACCCCTGTTGAGGCTACTTTGTGAAGCTATATTAAAAAGGATTCATTATAATGAACCCTTAGAGAGTCTACTTCGTGATGTAACCTTGTGTAGGTCATTCTATGTTTAAGATGTGTGGATGATACATCATGATAACTCCGCACATAGGCTTCCATACAAAGTAACCTCACAAAAGTCTCTATATGAAATAAAAATGTGGAAGACGCTCTCTGAAGAAACCTCATAGAGGCCACTCTATAATGAATCCATGTGGATACGAATCCACAGATTCCCATATACATATATGTTATTCAAAATATCCTTCATGGAGTCTCTTCTATAAATTTAGTTCATAAAATATCCCACATGATCCTCCTTCATGGATGTGCTATGATACCCCCTTCCCAACACACCTGCAAACTAGTAGAGTGCATACCATTAATGAATTTTCTATGCAAGATCATAACCATGAGGATTCTATGTGTACTTCTTATTCTTCATGAATGGTTAAAAAATGTGTTTTGGATTCATCACATAGGCCCATATAATAGAGACCCCAAACACATTTTTGGAATCATTGATGAGTATTAGTCTCAAGCTGAAGGACGGACACCACCACTTCCATCACAATCCCCCATTAAAACTGAAGAGTTTTACTATAAAATTTTTAATTCATGTAATAAATATTTGAGGTAATAATACTTGAATCCCTATCATTGATCCAAAAATTTTCCATCTCTTCAAATACTTGTCCTGGATTCCAAAAATACCATTAGTTGAGGTACACCTAATAGTTTCTACATATTTACAATGATTCAAGATACTCTTCATGGATCCCTCATATACACCTTGACTGAGGATTCTCATCATAATTCAATGATATACCTCATGCCTAGATACTCATCTTGGTTCCCATATATAGGTCACTAGTTGGTTGTATTCCCCAACCCAGGCTAGTTAAATCCCATGTGACTAGTATAGGGCCACCTTATGCTGATGTGTATAAATAGAATTATCCTTTATGTTTATGATTCAGGGATAGACGTGATACTCATGCATTTGTCACACTCTGACCATTTCAATGAATTTATGCATAGTATCATATGACCCTAGATGTAATATTTTGAAATAAACATCACATGGTTATGCATGTATAACATTATATGAAACCACAATGATCATTATAACATTTATATAAATGATAAAATACTACCAAACAAGTGGAAATAAACAATTTTTATCAAATTCACGTCATTTGTATATGTAAGAATCATTTTCATGGTAATGATGTCATTGTTGCAACACCAATTTCTTCCTTGGATGGTGAATATTACATTATTCTTAATATTTTACCATTGAACCATAATAATTAGAATTAATAATCAAATGACAGTGAACCTATAATATGAATAGATGTTCACATACACAAATAAATTTAATCATGTAATCATTATAGGGGTAACTAGTCTGGTGCTAAGATTTGGGAAGCATTAATAAAGATATATTAAATATTAAATACCACACTAATATAGTATAGAAAACCCTTAATGGCCCCTCACTCTCTAGGTCACCCATATCTTCTCACAAAAGGGTTCCTTCCTAGAACCACCCCTACCTCCCCACATTGAATGGTTTTCTTTTCAACACAAGTCATTCTCCATCTTCCACCCCCTTATTCATCCTAGAACATTTTTTTCTCCGTCCTCATATTCCACTTTTATTATTTTCTTTTTGATTCTGGGGTTTGTTTCTTCCTCAAATACTTTAACCACTACGACTACTTCTCTTGTTGTTGTAACCATTCCAAACAAACATCAATTGGTTAAACTCGATGAAACATCAGCGATTTGGGTCTTATGGTGGCATTATATGAGCCCATAACATTCCCTTTTCATTTATTTTCATCACTTCCCCTCTTCCATTACTGGCTTACCCATCATGAAGACCTCATCATTGGTTTGTATGATGATGTATAGGGATATTTCAAATGGTGTTGGGGGTATTCATTTCAACATTCGCTCCCTTGTATTCTTCATCATCTCCCTCTATTCAATTCTATGGGGTTCCCTTTGGTATGATTTTGTTATTTCAATTTCATTCTGGGTATATCAATTTTTCATATTGTTTGTTTAGATTGATTTTATTGATGTTTCTTAAAAAAATATGACGATTGTTTTCTTGACTCCTTTACATGATACTGGTTCTGATGTTAGAGGTTCCTGGTCATGGCAAGGATTATGGCATGTTATCGAGGACTTTTTTGTTATCATACATTAGGATCCCAAAAATATTCACCCATTTGTACATGAGTTATGGTTTCAATGTTGTTTTGGAATGTATAGTTCGAGCGATCGACAACTTCACAGAATGTGTGGTTTGTGATAACATCATATTTGAATGTGGGTCTCTATTTGGATTGATATTTGTTTTCTTGTAGAGATAATTTGTTGTCATGGTTTTATTTGTGTTCTATCATGGTGTAGTTTCGATTATGGTGATGTTTTTTGGACTGTAGTTTCTCATTGGTGAACTATTGTTCCGGAAAGATGTTCTCGTCATCTTTTCATGTTATTACGACAACGATGGAGGGTTTCTTTTAATGTTGTACAGAGGATAAATCAGATCATGGTCTGGCAGGATTTGTTTAGTTATCATTTCACTCTATTGATTTTGAATTTAATACTTAGATATGATTTTGGCTTGAATTGGGGTGTAGCGATGGGTTTCTCATGGATGTTTGAAATTTAAATTTCATTTTGTTTTCTATGATGGTTTTGGTTTCATCCACATGGTTTTTGGTTAGATAATAGGGTTGTGATCTTTGTTTTGGTCTTCATTTAAATAGATCCCACTAAACATCATAGTGGTTTTATTTGAAAATAAAAAACAAATGATATTTGGAGTATTAGATATGTACTATAGTCTACGAGTATGAACAAATACTTTCACAAAGGTGCATATGAGCCTGACCTCCCACTCACCCATCCAACATTAATTTGGATGTTTCATTAGAAAGAAACCCCATTGACTACGAAAAATTTTAATGTAGTACCATGACGATGTTCCTGATAAAACATCAAGAATTATGAATATATTAGTGTTTTAATTATTATAATAATGGTGGACGTGATGTGTATTCATTAATTGTGAATGTGATCAATCGACCATGAACACATACATGAGATTGTAAAATAATGTGTTTCTTGTTTTTTTTCATTTTCAGAACCATTAGGACTCCATAATATAAAAATTTAATCACAAAACTTATTGATAAACTAAACAAATAATTTTAAATGATGGTATTACACACATGATACCACATGTTGATGTTGACAACAAATTGACATGACGATCATACGCCTCAACTGCCAAGAAAATCACGACATTTTGTACCTAACATACACTAACATAAACCTAGAACCTCAATATTCATTTGGTGAAAACAATATTATGGTAATTTAGTCCAAAATACTTTATTTTAACATTGGAGGATGAATATTAATCCAATTATAAGATTAATCACAAAAGGTAATTTTATCAGTCAATGGTCCTTGAGAAGGTGTCCCCCATTTCTACTTTAAACGACTTAAGAAACTTCTCGCTAATGTTTAAAAAAAATTATGCATTTGGGGGGTATATTTTGACATACATAATTTCAAGGAAACCACCCCAAAGTCACAAAGGATAGATACTATTCATTGTGGTCATTGTTTCCATCATATTACTCAATAAGCGACATATAAAGGTATTATTCCCTGGTCATATATACTAAGGTACACATAAAGAGGGATTGTTGAGGGAAGACACACATTTCTTCTATAGAGAGTGACCATATCTATTCTACATACATCATACCATAGGATATCTTTTATATCACCATAGTGGCATGGGTCCCATTACTAATATCAAATATCCATAATATTATACATCACAAAAAATAGTTGATGAATCTCACTTCATGAGGGAAGCATCATCTCATAGGGTTGTAGAATAGTTCATAGTTTCCCTTGATGTTGATCACCACCATTATCCATCAATCAATAACATATATAGATTATGTATATACCTCTTCCAATGGAAAAAAAATATTTCATATCTCTTGATTCACATCAGTAAATGTCATCACTTTGGTTTACCAAACATTGAATATCTGAATAATTTTGAAAAAGAAAATATGGTGGACGCATCCACTAAATTCCCACACAAAATAATGGATAATAAACCTCAAAAAAATAAGAAATTTACCACTTCAATGATAAATGAGTGGAAAATGGGTAGACAAACTCTTAGTTTATTATATGAAACAATTCATATGAGTATGGTATGATGCCTAAATCCATTATGACACATTTAGCTGGAATGCATTAATTAAAGGATATATCATAACCCAAAATGTTCTAATTAAGAAACCCTAAAAAATATAGATTGTATAAATGTAACCAATTTATTATAGTGATGATTTATTATCAATAGTTCCCCCCACTATGAGAAGATTGACGCCTAATTCCGGAAATTCACTATAGACTAACACTAGTGGTTGTATCCTAAGAATTACTTGATGATATTGATGTATAAATAGATTCTATTAAATGTATATGGTCACTAATACAACCATACATGTTTTCATATCCTAATTGGGTGTATTTGAATCATCCTCTAACTAAAATGATGAACCCCAGATTCTCATCATTTGATGTAATTAGAGATCTTTAAAAGAATATAGCACATTTTTCTTCATAGTGATGATGATTTTAGGGAAACCCAAAAAAAATAAGTATACCAAAAACAGATGATTTTTGAATATATTATATTTACCAACCTATTCTCGTTACATTAACCTTGCGTCTTATCCTTTTATGAGATTATAAAATCACCATTAGTAATTTGACTTCCAATTAAAATCCAAACTGAGGAAGATTATAATATTTAACCTTTCAAAATTCATGTAGGAATGTAATGTGAGAGTGATTAATTTAATTTCTATCTGAATGGGTCTTATATATTTAATGAAATTGCAGATTCCCAATGATCAATTATTGGTGATATTTGTGAATAACCTACTGGATATTTTTTTACCATTGTGCATCCCATTATTGAACCCAAATGGATTCCATGATTTTGAAACTCTATAAAATATTAGAGGATTAATTTTTTAAAAATAAAAGTATAATATAAAAAAATACGACATGAATAAATTAAGAAAAATATAAACAACCATATTCACCCTCATGAAAAAAATTTAAGATGCTAAATTTCCTTGAATCCAAGAAGAATTTAATTTATTTCTACTATAATGTTTAGGATCTAGGGTACTTTATCTAGACCCTGGATAATAAACTAATCAATATTATTTAAATTAAGAATCCAGGTAAGGATGTGTTGGGTGATTATATATATTACTTCTCTTACTATCATATATCAAGACACATGGTCCCTAAATTATTCATTGTGAATGATCCACTAGAAAAGATGTCTATTGTATGATAAACATCATGGCATATTACTAAGGTGCATGTTTTTTATGTGTTATATATTACTCTAGAATAATAACAAGAAGAATCGGAATTTAAATATACCTTCTATGGTAATTCATGGGCATATTCCCTCTAAACGATCCAATGAGTACGAACCCACAAAAAGATATCACAGAAAATGGACCAATAAAACAAACAACAAGCATGATCAAACCACAAAATATTCGAATGGGAAAATTCCCACTTAATGAGATCATATATATAAGAGGATAGTCATTTGTCACCGATCACCGTCAACATGGTGTCATCCCAGTCCAACAAAATTTTCAATTGGTTCTAATGAGTGAAATCTTGTTAGACACGACTATAAACCATTTCAATATTGTGAAGAATATTATGTTGTCATATAATTTAATCCTATAAATAATGATAATGAGATAAATGGTCACCGGAAACTATGTTGAAACATTTTCATCAAAGTTGTTGCATCAGAGTGAAATGATCACATAGAATATGAATGATGGATAAAAATATATTTAGTCATAAATATTATTATTGGGACTCTCGTTATCATACACAAATTATTCCATTAGAAAAGAAAGAGTGTAAATAATTTTATTTCCTATCAAACCATTGATTATGATAATTCAATCTCTATCGAGTAACAGATCACTCATTTGTAACAAGAAAATGATCAACTTCAGAACAATATTATGGAGGTGCTTCAGGGATATTTTCCCCATGATGAAATGAAAATATCCCACCATATAGGTCCTATATATTTTTATATTCCCCTTCCAATAAGGATATGGTAATTTTCAAAATGTTATGTACACTATCCCCTTGTTATGGGGTGTTTATATTGTCCACCCACTCTTCAAGTGAATTATGTACATTGTTCAGCCTCAACTATCACAATGTAAACAATTTGAGAATATTTCCCTCCCTTATTTTTGTGGAATCATTGATGTAAAGGCCATCAAATACATTTCAATGTTCCCATATATATATATATATATATCAGTATAGATAAATTACCTCCCTTGTCCCAAATATAACCATGTGCTAATCTTGATAGATTCATATTTGTCCTATAGGGGAGTTATAAGAGTTTTTTATCTCTAAAAATTAATAAAATTATAATGTTTTCCTTCAAACTAGAACATTAATCTGATATTTTTCATCTACCATAAAGATCAATTTAATTTAGCTCAAATGGATTGAGTGATAAAAGGACACAAATTTGAGAGAAAATTCAAATTACTACCCCTACCATCAACTGTTATGGAAAAAATAAAATGGTTGTATCTCTACAAAAAATAGCTTCCAAAGAATATAAATGAGGGGATACTATAACTAGTGATACCGAAATATCTACATCATCCATGGGTACACCATATCCAAAACTCACAATGTTTACCAAATAATTTGGATTTTCATCTCTCTATGACATACATAATAAATATATTCCTTTAGTATTGATCACATGGATACATATTTAAAATGGTGATTTGACAGTAACCTCATTGAGATCTTTAATATCAAGATATTTGAGGAGGGAAGAACAAAATATTATCCTAATTATTTTCCATATCATTAAATTTTAAGATGTAATATTCAAGGATGAATTCAGTTAATAAGGTTTCACCAAATGCAGAATGGTGATGTTGTGACAGTGTTAGAGGATCCTTAGTCATCTGCAACATATACAAAATTCATTCTCACACTCCCAAGGTAACAACATATTTGAAGAATATTTTTTTCCCAAGTCCTATACACTTGATGATTAACTGCATGGAAAATTCTTTATCACATGATTTTTAACTATACAACATAAGTTATTCTTTCATGACTCTATACCGCACAATGTATTTTTTATATAGAAAGAAATTCAACCACATGATATATGGTAAAGATTTCAAGACCTTAAACTATATAGAGTGGCATACCCTTTATGTATTAATTTATATACTTGAGAACCAGATCCATGTATAACATACACCAGTGAATGGATTCCTCTCCCTGATTCCATGATGAAATAGTTATGTGTTTTATCTATATTAGAGCCTCCAATATTTATTTGTCTATGAACCTAAAACTTAAATATTCCTCTATCACTATATTTATTTCTTCCTTAATCACTTAAATTATTTATGAATGGCCTCATTCACTAAGAACATTCTTTAACTACATGCATATTAGTATCCAATCTATATTATATGTAGTGATTCATAAAATTCATATTATCTTCCCAAACTGAATCCCGTATTATTTTACTCATAGGGAACCTACTCTTAATAAATTCACATGGGGTTAAAAAGTGTTATATATATGAATTTAAGATACAGAAAACAAATCCCCACTACAGTATATTAATCTTAAATTTCATATTGTCTAGCAGATGATCCTAAAATGCATGACACATCTCCAAAAGAATACTTATTGTAATTGTTTTCTAGTTCACAACAGTCCAGTAATATGAAATTAAACAAAAAGGTTTACGTATCAGATTTAATACCTTCAACTATATTATAAAATTCCTTTTTTATAAGGCATAATAATACATTTAATTATCCTTTTTAGTTATTTTAATCTAAATGAAAAATGATCTAACTGAGAGTTGTAAAATTGTAGGTTATTGGTCCTTATCTCTAGATATTACTATTCACAATGTTATTTCCATTCCATATGAAATTAAATTACTTTTAATGGTTATTATTGTCCATACATAAATTAAAAAATTCATAGGTCTTGGAAGTGTAATGTGAAACTGAAAGACACATAGATCCATCATAAAATACCTCAAACTATATAGAACTATTATTCAAACTCCCATTTGTATATGTGTCAGATATAAATAAATAGTTTTATATATATAGTTTTTCATATAATGTTGAGATTAATTTAACAATCATATAATTTGATGAAGTTATCTCAACTCATCAAGACATTGAAACCTTATTCACACTAGATTCACATCTTTCTTATGAGAGGAAACCATCAATATTAATGGGGATCCACTTCAAAAGAGCCATATCATTTTAAGAAAAATCCCTATATAATTATTCAATATATATATATATTGATTATTGTAACTAAAGGATATATAGTTAAATTTGGACTAATTATTCATGACCATTTCATTGATTTTTGTTTCATTCAGATGATCAGATCCAATATTAAACCATATAGTACTTCTCTATTTTTTATTCTACATAAAAATAATAAATTTATATATCCCCTCATATAATCTATATCTAAAAAGTGACTTTTTAATCAGATCTACTTATGGTTGAATTCATATCCTCGTAGGATATGGATTCATTTCCATAGTTCCTAATCTGCGTCAAGATTGAAAAAACAATAATACCCCAACCTTATCTCAATGCACAACCCTAGACTCATAAAACCTGGGGTTTTGGATACTCAACACTAAGATGAGATTCTTAAATTTCATGTGATAATAAAATCTTAGAAGAACTAATCTTAATTTCTATTGGTATGACTATAAAATTTGTAGCAATCCGTCATCACCATATGTTGAAAACTTCATGGTTATCCTCATTCCCTGTTATGCACTATTGAGAATTATAATTACTCCTATAATTTACCCTATTTTGTTATACCACATATGAATCAGAAGAGTTTATAGGTTATGGTTGATTACAATGATTGAAATTATATAGATGTATCATAACCAATGGTAGGGAGGCCAATGTTCTTATTGCATGGCTATAAGAAACATGTCCAATTATCATTTTCAAAAGCCATTAAAATTTGTGGCATGAAGTCTGAACTATGTAATATTAAACTACAAGTCCTTTTGTCCATGTTTTGTAATGATAAGTTAGTCAACAGGTATGTTCCATCTTATAGGACTATATACTTGTATGTTAATACTATACTAAATTGCCTGGTTTTATAACACTTTATATATATTTATGAAGGATCTGTATTAATACATGGTAATTGCCTATATTATCATTGAATAATATGAAAATATACCTTGATTATTACTTCTTTGGTTATCAAAACCTTCTCCTTTCATGGATATGTGTTAAGACACAACCATTTCAGTACTCCGACATTTGAGTTTGATGTACATGTGGATAATTAGTTATAATTATCATTTTTCATGGTATTTTCAACAGAACAATACACCAATTTTTGATGGAACATTTCATGTGTTCATGCATTCCCATTCACTTTGGATATTTTAAAAATATACTCTTTAACCCATTATATATATATATATGCACCATATTGGTATTTATTTTATGACTTTTATATGAATGGCTCTTAATTCCTTGTCGCACAATGTGAAAATACAATATACATTGTCTTAGTGAAAAAATAAAAAATATAATGACACTAAATTATTTCTCACGTGCAATTATACAACATGAAGAGTGGTTAAATTTTTACGAATCAAGGATTTATATTACATGATCCCTTATTGAATAATTTTAATCTTTAGTACATGAGGTCCAAATCATGAGATCCAAAAATGTTAAGTTAATGGTGTATTAAATATGAACCTAAATGATGTGGTCCATATTATATCCCATATGACCTTAAATTACATGGATAATTTAATCCTAGACGGTATTAGTTTCTGACCATGATGGAATTATTTCACCATGATTTAATTATTATTTCTTTATGAGGTTTAGTTTACACTTCTCTCAATTCAATTTAAAATAATAATACCTAAATAGTTATCTAAGAAACATGACGGGGTAGCCATAAATTATTCCAAACCACTTTTTCAAACACCTCTTCTACACACCCAACTTCATACATCCAATGTCTAAGTCATTTTTCTACCCATAAAAATTATTTTAGTTACTCATCTTGGTTTCCCTAATTTATAAAAATATTGTTAAAATAGATTTATTTATTTGAAAGAACACTAATAGCAATTTATATTAAACATAATAGATGTATTTGAGACAAAAATTACCCGCATGGTGTATTTTGGACAAGAAGTAATGTAATCACTTAACTCCACTCAATTTTTAATCTTGGTGTGGGATATGTTTCTACTATTACTAATGGTAAAACTACCGACCCCATCCTTAACGGTCCAGTACTAGTTTCCAACATTATAAATAGTTAGCCAACATGCACTATCCATCATTTACTAACCTTTGATTTAGATATTTGAAGAAGTAATTTACCTCATCCATATTTCCAATATTAAAATAGATTTGAAATATATCTAGTTTTTATACCCCTATAAATTATAAACACTATTTTCGAAGATCATATTTTCTTGTTCGTAAAATATACAACACCATTTTAAAAACTGTATGGGCTTGAGTTTCGTCTCTCGATTGTCCTAGTCATATAAAATTAAACTACATGACACGAATTCCTAATCACATGATGTCAAACAAGATTACATATTATCTACAATTTATGATTTTAGGCTTCATATCCTAGTTTTCCCAATATAATCTATTCTCAAAATTTGAGATGTATTCATGAAAGGGTTACTAAAATATTATTCTTAACAAATCTAAAAAAGAGATAAATCTCTCTATTACTAATTAAACCCAAATCTCAAATATATAAACTTATTCTATGAATATTTTCTTTGTATTTATTCACAACTAGTATAAAATATAAAAATACCCCTCCATTCATTTGTGATAAAACTATAAATAGTCTATTATTCCAATAACTAGATATAGCTTCATTCATATCAATATAGGATTCTTAGTGAAGTTGGGATCTTCAATAAAATACAAAAATGAAATAACATTACAATAATCAGGACATTGAAACTATGGTAACCTCTCTTTTAGTCAGTATACATTAGTTGGGGATTATTTATTCATGTTGGGTTTTTTATTGACTTTGCTAGATACACTATCAAACCATCTGGTTGAAGCTTTATGACCATAAAATATATCTTTGTATGGTACTAATTCCAAGAAATTAAATTGAACGTAAAAAATACCCAAAGACCTATTATGATGAAAGCATAAATGTAGACCAAACAAAAAACTTCAAGTACTCACTTTTTAATACATTCCCTCTCATGGTTTAGAAAATATGTAATGTATGAAATAAGAAATTCACAACAATGACTATCACTCATACCTATAAAAAATAAATCTATGATCTATATACCAGTTTTTATAGATATAAGTAATATAAGATCTATATAATATCCATAAAATAAGTTTAAATTATTCCATGGGTATATTTTTATTCACAACAAGAGCACTTCTTCACATTGATTAGATCAACCATTTACATAGTTATGTATTCAATAATCTCTTTACATATCTATTTGCCATAAAATATGTTCAATACATGGTGGAATAAACATTAATGTGATCAATCCATTCATGAATATCCTATTCTAAATTAAACAACATCATATCTTTGATGTCTAAATAATCAACAACTCAATTCCATGATTTGAGATACTCGTTTTGGAAGCCTATATTGATGAGTCAATTAATAATCAAATATATCACTTCTGTAGAAACATTGGTAACATGGTTTTTTATTTACTATATTTGAACCCACATTGAATTTGAGTTTAATATCATATATTCTTTTGAGCCATTAATTAAAACCTAGTTTATGTTTTGGTCATGGAAGAATGGGCCCACTACATCTATATACGGTGTCATTGCATTGTGTGACTCACTTGTTTACACCATTACTAATTTTCAAAATACTATCACCAATATATATTTCATATTTACTCTTAAATTATTATTTTCTTATTTACATTTTATATATCACAACTATTAAATAAGATTCCTTTACCCTTAATGTTACACATTACCAGGTCATTCCATCTTTCAATGGAAGATCATGTCATCCTATTTTGGTGACCATTGTCAAATTTGTGTTTATATGTTGTGGATACTAAAATTCCCTAATTTGACTCTCTCAATTGGATGTTCAAAACATTGTGGTTGAGATTCTATGTTTGGTGTGTTTGTATTATCCTTTTAGCACTTGTTTCATGAATTTAAACATAATGACACAATGGTATGAGCATTATGGCTACAAAATGAATAACACAGTTTTCTTGTGTAGTATATGTTATCAGTAAGAACATTAATTATATCAATGTTTAACTTCAACATGATTAAAAAACCATCCTACCCATTTGGTAAAATAAATATGACCATAAACTACAACAATATTTTCATAAATATTCCAAAACTAAAACATTAGCAACCTATGATCTAACACATATGATCTAAATTTATCTGGACCATTATATAATGTTTTATACATTAGTGAAATTTTTCTCTCATTCAAGTAAGGATTAATTCACACATGTGTTATGAAGACTACTAAATTTAAAAATGAAAACAACTTCACCTGAAAAATCAATTGTATTCACAAAACTATTGAGACCTTAAACTACTAAGGGATCAATACATTATACTCGCACTATTCTAAACCCACAAAATAAAAAGATGACTATTTTTCAATGGGTATTAATCTTTTATAACATAAAATAATTATTTATAATATTAAAAATAATATTGAATAAAAAGTTATAGGTAGAGAACACACAAAGGGAATCCTAGGAAATACATTATTTCCTTCCTACTAAAGAACTACAATAATGGTTTATAAAAGTTTTATGGTGTCAATAAAAATATTTACTTCTCATGGGGACAATAATTTACACAATAGAAAATATATCTATACTCATGTGGTACATCATCCTTTGAGATAATTAAAGGACTTATATTTTATGGTATATACTATTATTATAGTGTGGTATATAACGGCATGGTATATGTTAAATCATCTATTTCCCTTAAACCAATCAAAGTGAATTATGTTTTATAACATAATATTATCATTCAAATTCTATATCCATGTGTGTAATCAATCAAATTCTTCCATATCCATAGACATGTGAAATTATGAATTTTTTCTCCTTTTCCGCGTGAGGTCACATTCTATTCTATATATTTTCTAATGTCTCTTTACTAAAGAGAGGCTTTTATCTCCTCCACATGAGGTATATCTATTTCTGAATAATTTTATGAAATAAATATACCTTGATTAATGTTATAATAGGATATGAATTGTCAAATAGCTATCCTATAATGGAGAAAACCAAATATTCAATTTTCATTCCATTTATTCTTCTATTATGAAATTTTTTCCATTAATAAATTAAGATATCAATTCCTTAAGTTAAGTTAATCTTATTATGGATATCCAAAATTCTTTAGTCAATATACTTCTCTTGGAAAAATATAATATAAATGAGTTGATAAAATCCCCTTGGAAACTCCCCCACAAGTGAGAAATCAATTGAAACATACGAGGTGATCATAAATATGTATTAGTTCTCTATATTTACATTAAAATATAATTATATACATTCTTAATTACAACAATTCAAAGGGGATATTTTTTCAGAGATAAAAAAATGAAACACACACTTTCCCAAAATAATACATGAAATAGTCCTCACTCGGATGAAATAGAAATTTATTTGAGGTAAATTTTTCATTATATTTGATGATATTGAAAATAGGATTTCTATGTGTTGTAAGATGTCTAAAACACAATGTGATAGTGATTCCTCAAAAAAATTTCCCAATCCCTAGAAATAGGGGTAATATCATTCAACTAAGAGTAGGCCTTGGAATAAAAACATTATATATGTAATGAGTTTCAAAGGATTAATACCCATGTTGGGGTCTTCTGAACTCTTTTTATCCTCAATAAGTACCTTATACTAAGAAACCCTATAAATAAGAGTTTTTTTACTTCAAAGGATTATATTTTATGGGTCATGGAGAAAAAATATACATACTGATCGAATTATTTGAATGTTTTTAGTTGTATATCATATCAGTAAAATAGAAAACAAAATTTTCCAACATAATCACTTCATTGTCCATGAACTCCCTCTATAAAAAATGATCTTACTTCATGGAAGGTGAACTCACTTCATGGATTGTGAGATTCAATTATATAACCCTTATCATTCTCACAATTATAACAATGATTTAAAATTAGTGATAAACATTCTTCATTATGTGACCAGTTAAAATCTCCCTTCACATATCCTCATCAGTGTGCCCCATTCATGATTCCCCCTTTTCATTCTCCCTTCTTAATGCCTCTTCCATGAGGTCCCATTGAAAATCCAAATCCATGAACTTCTTCTACAATCATCCTTAACTAAGTGTTTTCATTGAGTTTGCTTTATAGAGAATCATTTAAAATCTCCCTTCATGAATAATCATTCATAAAATCTCTTTATAGACTCACTTAATGGCCTGTATTCACCCCTCATCGAAAACATATTTGGCGAAGCGATTATCCAACACCACCTATGAATAGGCTATACAGTTCATATAATAGAAACACATTGATTAATCCCTCATGGAGTGGAGTACTAAATATATTTAATCCACTATTTATAATTGGTACATGTGTAGAGTCTTCATTATATAAGAAACTTCAAAGATTACCCTCCATGAGTCACCACAAGAAGGATTCTCCGTGAAGAAACCACATGAATGAATCTCTTTAACATAAAATCATGGAGGACACTATGTGAATCAAACATGCAGAGGTCATTTTGTGAAGTATCCTCAAAAAAAATATCTATGAAAAAACCATATAGATAAAAATCACTGGGAAAAACTACCAGAGGCCTCTCTATGATGAAAATTTATAGTGTCACCTATAAGATGCAACCATGTCGAGGCCACTCTCCCATTAAAACTCATAGAGGATTGTTCATGAGACAACCATGTAGATACCACTTAGTGAATGATGATAAAAATATATTCCATGAAAACTATCATTTGTGAGTTCTCTTATATGAAAATAATTTTTGGATTACCTTATGTGAATGTTAGACACTAAATCCTCCTAAAATATATTATATTCTCAACTCATTTGAGTTTGGTTGATGAAAAAATAATTGTGAATCACTAATGTGGACACTAATATGTGAGTTACCTTTATAAATACCCTAAACAAGGCACCAATCTTGAGCCTCCAATAATTATGTGCACCCCTATATTGGATCAGTGATGGGATATGGTTTTTGTATGAAGGCCTCATACAACTACATTAATCACTAAAACCCATGAAATATCAAGAGATACACCATAATTTTTTTGATCTTATGAATTCATATTTTGGGTTTATATACCTGTTACTCTACTCATGATTCTATAAGATTCCTTTTGTTGATATAATCTTCCTGGATTACCAGAAAAACATTGTGTTTAGAAACTCCACCTAGTTTCCTCATATTATCCATGATTCATGATACTCTTATAAGTATCCTTATATACACCTTGATTCAAGATTCTCTTTTTGGTTACCTGAAAACCTCATGTAATGATACTGTTTGTGGTTCCAATATACAGGACTCTAGTAATCTATAAGCTCTATATTAAGAAATATTCCTCTTATGATAAAAGAATAAGGCCTCCATATTAAAATGTGTATGAGTGGAATCATCATTTCCAGATGATGTGTATGTGAAGAAATGGATGCTAATACAAATTTTCTAAACCAACCATTTCAACGTACCCTTCACTTAGTATCCAGATGTCCTAGTAACATGAGCATAAATGGAACCCCACTTGTCCAATGCTTGCTGAACATAGGAGGAGCCACACAATACTTTACTAGATTACCCTAAAAGGTATGTTTTTTCCCACTAAATGGGATGTAACAACACGAGTTCTAATTCACTTCTCAATTATATATAGTAAGGCTTATCACAAGACTAATTAGGACTCTACAACACCAATTTCCTCCTTAAGTTGAAGGAAATTATACATTTCCCAATTACGTAGATTTAAACAAGAACATCAGGAACTAATAAGAGAAATATAGAGGACCCATAATAAACACATACGTTCACATCGACAAATGGATTCGATTAGATATTATGCATAGGGATAAAAGCCACAAACTAGAATTGGAAAAACACTATGATATATTAAATCTATAATAGAGTCCACGGGAAGTAAACAATTCCATAATAAACAAATTTAATTAATATTAACTCCCATACTATTGAATAACATTTATTCTGAACCCTCTTTTATTATAAAACCTATTGAAACCATACCAATGGAAAACCAACACATGGGGAAATCTAGAAAAAACCCTAATGGATAAAGAACCCATCACAATATTAATTATAAACAATTAAAATTATTTGAGTATATTTTTAAATATTCTTTTCTAATTGTGAAATTGTTTTATTCCATGTTTTCTTTTAATTATCCCATTAATTTTTTATTTCTAGATATTTCTTATTTAAAGTTAATTTTTACAAAAAATTATTGATAGAGGCATATAATACAATAAAATAAATTTATAGTTATAATCTAAAATAACCAACCATGTAGGTAGTAATAAGTAAAGCATTGGAAAATATCCTCATAGGTGAAAAAGTATAACCATTTATGAGACATTTTAGGGCGTATATATTCTAAAAAAGATTAAAATTGTGATAAAAATATCAAAATAACATTAATATGTTATATAATTATATATTAAATATTTCAAGAAGGTATCAAAATGAAATATGTTATGAATGTAGATATAATAATAGATAAAATCAACTAAAAGAGGGAATCATGTGGTTACCCCGTCATTAAAGAGTAATCCTCTTTAAAATCCTAGAAGGATTGGGCTTCGATTATTCCAAAACATATTTAATGTTATATAAAGAAATATTATAAGTTCTTTTGGAAAATATTTGTCATGGATTGGTGGATTGGAAGTTATTTTCCATAATAAACGAAAGGGGTATTTATACTTGTGGGGAAGAGTATATTTTGCTATAAATTATTGAATAAATTATTATTTCAAATTTAATAATTTTAATAGTTTTATTATTGAAATTATGAAATATATTTCAGAAATATTATATAATTCCAGGACTTTTAAACTATAGAACCTATTTATTTTATAGTATGTTTCAATATAGGGAGGAAAATTTTTAATAAATGGTACATTAATATAATAAATTAAATTTTAATATTTAAATATTATTTTTAATTTTTGTAAATTTATTACTTTTTTTTGTAATAAAATATTTATCTTATGAATTATTTTAATGTTTGATCCACCCATTTTTGTATTAGTTATCTAACACCCCATGATTTCATAGTGTGTTATTTCTTCAAAATAATACAATAACTTTCACTACACGCAACACCGAGTTCAAGCACACCATGACTTACCAAACAAGCCGTCCAAAAGAGGTTATGAATAGTATTAACTAAATTTTAAACGTTATATAATCCTTATAATTTTAGAATCCATATTATGAGTTTCTTAGACATAATGTAAGAACAAATTCATTTTCAGTATTGCACTTTTGCCAACTTTTAATAGTGAACCCTTTTTAAATACAATATTTTAAACTTTTTTACTAAATATGGACATCAAAAAATTTAAAATGAAACATCTCAAGCTTCCACGGTATGCTTTCCTTTGAATAATACAGTAGCGTGTGTTGTACGCAACTTCGAGTTCTAACACACACCACAACCAATCAAACTAGCCATTATTAATTGTAATACCTACTTTTTGAAAATATATATATTTTATATTTCAAAATGGATTTCATTTTTTGATTTGGAATATCTAATTTTGCCTAAGGTGTAATTTTGGTACTTTTCAGATAACTTTAATATTTTGATGAATAGTGAAATTGATAAATTTTAATTAAAAACAACTTTTTTAATCAAAATAATTAATAGTGATAAATTATGAATTTGAGTGGTTTTAAAGTATATTTAGAATATATTTTTACCATTTAATATAATTTTGGTCATTGGACATAACTTTACAATTAAACCGGACATAAACAAGTGTCAATCTTTTGATAGTTATTATCTCTTAAAAACACGCTTTTTGTTTTAACAACGGGAATTAATTTTAAATTAATTTCTGCCACTTCTGTGTGTTGAATTTGGAAAAATGGATTCCATATTTGGAATCATGATGTTTAAATTTTGTAAATTGGTAACTTTTATTTTTATACATTTTGTATAATTACTTCGGTAAATATTTTATTTACCACGGTTAAAGGGAAATCCGATAAATAAGGGTCAAAATATAATATTATAATAATACTAAATTACCCTAAATCGTGTTCTAGCCTCATTGGTTGATACATGATCGACCATAGTCATCTTTGGGTAGATTTTGGGACCCCATGGAACCACTTGTAGTTGATAGGGACACTTAATTTAAATTAAGTTAAAATGAATACAAAAATGACACATGCATATATCTTTTAGAAAAACAATTTTTACATAGGGTTATATATGTTGGATTTTTGACTATAAATATTCATTAGAAAGATAAAACTATTTACTACATAATTATATTTTATTTATAATTTTTAGATATTACAGATGTTAATTTATTTATGACACAATGATGATGCAGTAATTACCATAATAGTGACAAATTAAAATAATTGATATTATAAATACCCAAATAAATATTATTTGAGACTTTTAATTAATTAAAATAATTATCTAGGATAATATCACATTTTAGGATTGATTTAATTAAATTTTTTCAAAGTAATCATTCTGTTATGAGTTTCACAAAAATCAACTATTGAATAGTGTCAAAATTGACATAAAAGAATTTTAAAAAAAAAATATTATATTATTAATTGTTATTAAATTCTTAAAAATCTAAGGTTCTTCCAAGAGACTTATATCATGATAGGTGTATCATTAATGGACCACTTGGGGGTTGCTTGTATGTATATAGTAAGTTTATTAACCATATAATATAAAAATACAAAGAGACATTGTAAAAGTGAGACTAATTAACTTAGAGTTAATACTTAAAGATAAGGTTAATATAAATACCCAAACCTGTCTAAATTCTATTGTTTGAGTGGTTTTCGACATATCCCCACCTTATCCTTTGAATAATAAACTTTGGAGCCATTATAAACCGAATATGAATTTATTATAAATTAATATTTCTAGCTTTTCCAAAGGTACCCCTCACCCCTATTATAAAATGGAACTCCTCCTTCTCATTTCTTCACACCATCAAAGAATTTTGGTTCTGCCAAAATCTGCCCAAATACTCTCCCAACTTCCCTCACTACAACCTAGAGGCCTTAGTTTGATCATAAAGCCAACCTAAGGATACCTTCTGATCAAATCAAAAGGAAGAACCCGAAGAAGAGGTAATGTTTTCACCACCCCTTTTCAAGTTCCTTTCTTCTTCCACTTCTTCTTTCTTTGTTATTACCATTCTAAAATAATAACTCCAGTATCCTATATATACTGTGATGTTATTATAAATATGTTACAACCATATTCAGTATTCTATCCACCCTTTGAATAACATGTTACCATACGTGCGTATGTACGGCTTACCGTCTCCACGTCGTGGTGTAATTATTATTCAATATATTATTATTTGGATGGGTATAATAATGATGTGTAACACATGTAAATAATAAATAAAATATGTTAATGATTCTGTATATATGATATACCATCCATTTATATATTATTTTAATATCAAAAGAATGATATTGTCGCTCGTGCGTACGTACGGACTACCGTCTCCACGAACGCGATGAGATTCATTCTCCATCGTATCCATTAATGTATAATTATCATTTGATGATTTTAAAATGATGTTTAAGGACATGATATTATTCTGGATATGAATAAGATACAACCTATCCATAACAAACACGGCTTATGTAACAAAACATATAAAAGAAAATGAGTAAGTTAACCCCTGAAACGACGATAATTCAAAGATATTATTAACAAATCAATGTTAAAAGATCATATATGATATCATATTAATATATATAATTCTTGTATAATTTAAAAACAATTATTTCACCATTATAAAGGAGGTTAACCTACCTCAACCAAAGAAAAGTACAAGGTAATGGTTATTTCACAATCTCTTCATTATCTGAGGTTGTTTATACGTAATAATCTACTGGGATCTCTTTATCATCCACATCCATGTTTCTTAAAATGTATTTAAAAACATTTTTACTATTTACAAGAATATGGGTTAAAGTCATTTATACCCCTGTTTTACTTTTTATAAGAGGTTTATAAAAGAATCTTTCCATCATTTACCAAACAAGGTGCTTTTTTAACCTTTTCGACAAAATTAAGGTAAGAATGTTTTTTTAACTTATATGGCGGGTGCGGATATTTTCCGCCGTTATAAAATTGTTAAAGCTTCCCTTACAAGCTTATAAGAATATTTTCAAAGAAAATGTTTTATTTTATAAATATATGACTCTTAAATGATTTCAAAATAGAAAGATATATTTCTCTAAAAAGAGTTTTGATTTCATCTATGTCAACATCCTTTGATGGATTTTACGCTTATTTGAAGTTGATTTATTATGATACAAAACTTCTATATTTTATTGAAGGTTTTGTGATATGTTTGACTGTGGATGTGCTATTTTTATACCATTCATAGTTTATGGTGAAAGTATTGACATTTCGTATGCTAGTTTTAATACGAATATTTATGTTATGTTTAATCCTTTTCATATGGGAATGCATTGGACTTAATATGTGACGGGTGGAGCCCGATATAGCTCCTCGATGCATCGGTAGGTCTCATGAGACAAAATAGTGCCTTGTCACAAGGCCTTGGAAAAATATTATTTGTAGTCTCGGCACGAGGCCTTGGGTATGTGGTTATGATAGTCTGGCATTATGCATTTCATCATTATGAAAGTGGTTATTGATATTGCATGTGATTATTTGATTAGTAGAATATCCATGTCAATAAATAAATGGAATTATTTCATTTTTCTTTTTCCATACTATGTATATGTTCAAGTTTAAAAGGCTTTTGTTTTAGCTATACATTGCCTTAAATGTTTATGCTTATTTTTGATAGTTTCTGCTATATTTTTATCCTTACTGGGCATTTGAGCTCACCTCTTTTATATGTTTTATTTTTCCTAGGATATGAATAAGTAAGTTATGAATGACCTGCAGGGATAGTATGTGGGGATATGAGTGTGGAATATGGAGACTATGTTGTTGTAGTAGTTTTTCACTTTGTGATGTAATATAAAACTTTATGAATATATCTAGTGTTTCCAAGGCTACTAAACCAATCGGTATTTAGAGTTTTGATCATCCATGTGATCATGCCAATGTAATGTAATAATGCACCGAATATGGGTAAATAGGGTCAGGGCGTTACAGTTGGTATCATAGGAAGTTTAGTACAAACCTTGGAACCTAGATTTAGATAAACTCTGATTAGATCACGTAGACCTAAGATGAACATTGAGGATTAGTATAGAAGAACATCCTAGAATTATGGTATTGTAGAGATTTTGTGAGTTTTCCGAGCAATACATCCATGTCTGGATATGAGCAGGTAGAGGCGGCTCTGGCACAGATGTACCTAGGGGTAAAACCTGAAAACACCGCTTTGAGCTAGACTCGAACGGGAACTGGTGCACGACAACGGGCCTTGCTGCACTCTTGGTTACGACACTCCCGGGGGATATGATTAGGATAATTCTCATTTTCTTTACAAACCATTATGAAGGGTTTATGTGGATTTACATCCTCAAAGGAGAAATTTTTATGATTATGGATTATATCCAAAAACTATTTAATTTATGTTATGTGTCTTACAAGTTTGGGATTAGGTATTGTTATTCATAAACTAATCTAGTGTATTCCATTCTTTAGAAATGGCACTCAGTAGAAGGAATGAGAACTCCTGCAATGCACATGATCCAAAGTGAAAGAAGGATCATATCTTTCATGGTCTTAAGCCAGAATTTAAAAGAGAAATAGTCTCCCATGTATTATCATCATATGAAGAAATAATATCATGTGTTGATAAGATAAGTAAAGATTTTACTGAGTCCTATGTCTTTGAAGGGAAGCAAGAGAAGAAAAGGATGGAAGAGAGAACGATGGATAAAGGGAAGAGGGAAAATAAGAATTTTCCCATATGTGATAACTGTGGGAAGAAACCCCATGGAACATGTCCGAAAGGAATGGGAGTTTGTTATAAGTGTGGAGGAAAGGGGCACAAAGTGCGTGACTACAGGGGTAAGAAAATGGTTTCAAATGTACAATGCTTCATTTTCAAAGAGTTTGGACACTATGCGAACCTATGTCCCAGTCATCAGACAATTCCGCAAATGATGCTATTGGATAATAATCAAGTTATGATACTACCACAGATGAAGAGGAATGATTAGAGTTCTTATGTTGATTATGTCATTTGAGTGTTGTATCAACCATGTACTTGTTATAATAATTATGGAGTATATAAGGATTGTACTACTGTACTATTTCATTAAGGACTTGAGATTATGTGGAATAAAGAAATGTGACTCAATAGCAGGTTAAATTTTTGGAAAATATATGGTTTAGAGAAAGATAAACCATAATATGGTTCTGATACCAAGGTAGTGATTTTAGAATAATACATGACTGATTTGGATAAATTATATTGGATATTCTTGACTGCCTTGAAGCTGATTACTGATTTGTATATTCCATCATTATTGGGGTTTAAAACATTTTTGGATTGATGATTTATATCCAGCATTCTATATGGAAGAAGGGGGCATGAATGTAATCAATAAGTATTATGGTAATTCAGGATATTTCAGTGTTTTAAAAGAATACATGATGAAGGTATTCATATGCTATTACGGGGTAAAAAGGATCTACATTAAGTTTACCTTCCTTATAAATATTGGACTATGAGTTTGGACAAAAGTATTTTGGATAAATTCTAGTTTGAGATTAATTTTTCATTTCCATAAAAGGACAACCCAGAGGTCAGGCGGCAACCCGTCGCGACCGGCAAGGCCGCGAGACTTGAACCCGCAACCGAAGGGCGATAGGGGTGTATCACCTACCACTGGCCCACGAGATGTACTATATTAAATAATTTAGTTTTTTTAAAGAAGATATGGTAGATAAATTATAAATTTGTTTATTTTGGAACCCTATACGAATAGTATAAATAGAATTTTTTTGACGAGTGAAAGATGAGTTTGTGGTAGAAATTTATTAATGGATAAAAATCTAATTATAAAGTAATTATATCTCCTTATGATCTTAGCCAATCTCATAAATAAATTCCACAACATTATGAAAAGGAACTTAGAACAAAAATGTTGTCCTAGATGGTACCTTAAATCATCACTAATTTATGGCTTTGGGATTGTTGGCCTTTTCATAGCCATGTTCTCTACCACTCTCCATCAGATAATTGATGGTTATATTTCTCTTCCATATCCATATTTTCCTACATGGAACCCTAGTATGTGTTATTTTTGGTAATCTTCATACTTTCCACTCTTTATTTTAAATAGAGGCCTCATTAATTCATTTTTCGATGTGGGATTTCAACTAAAATATTTTGAAACATCAAAAATGTGTTATCCTAATACCTTATGTTTTGTTGAATCGATGTTATTTTAAATCATCATAGATTGATGAATTTATGGACCTCAATTTTAAACTTGTTTGTCATTGATGACCTCAATCACTACCTATAAATATTTACGTTTTTCCTCCAATTATATGTCTCTAATTTCCACCAATGTTCTCCTAATTGAGATCATAATTTGGTGGTAACCCTTTCATTTCTCTTTTCCTCATATTAAGACTAAATTTTAGGTACCCAATTTCTGATGGGGGTTTTCCCACAAAGATATTTTTTATTTTCAACCTTATATTTTCGAAGAACAATTTCAAATTGCGAGGACGCAATTTATTTAAGGAGGGGAGAATGTAACACCCCATGATTTCATAGTGTGTTATTTCTTCAAAATAATACAATAACTTTCACTACACGCAACACCGAGTTCAAGCACAGCATGACTTACCAAAAAAGCCCTTGAAAAGAGGTTATGAATAGTATTAACTAAATTTTAAACTTTATATAATCCTTATAATTTTAGAATCCATATTATTAGTTTCTTAGACATAATGTAAGAACAAATTCATTTTTAGTATTGCACTTTTACCAAATTTTAATAGTGAAACCTTTTTAAATACAATATTTTAAACTTTTTGACTAAATAGGGACATCAAAAAATTTAAAATGAAACATCCCATGCTTCAACGGTACGCTTTCCTTTGAATAATACAGTAGCGGGTGTTGTACGCAACTTCGAGTTCTAACACACACCACAACCAATCAAACTAGCCGTTATGAATAGTAATACCTAGTTTTTGAAATTATATATATTTTATATTTCAAAATGGATTTCATTTTTGGATTCGGAATATCGAATTTATCCTAAGGTGAAATTTTGGTACTTTTCAGATAACTTTAATATTTTGATTAATAGTGAAAATTACTAAATTTTAATTAAAAACAAATTTTTTAATCAAAATAATTAATAGTGATAAATTATGAATTTGAGTGGTTTTAAAGTATACATAGAATATATTTTTACCATTTAATATAATGTTGGTCATTGGACATAATTTTACAATTAAACCGGACATAAACAAGTGTCAATCTTTTGATATTTACTATCTCTTAAAAACACGCTTTTTGTTTTAAAAACGAGAATTAATATTAAATTAATTTCTGCCACTTCTGTGTGTTGAATTTGGAAAAATTTATTCCATATTTGGAATCAAGATGTTCAAATTGTGTATATAGGTAACTTTTATTTTTAGACATTTTGAATAATTACTTCGGTAAATATTTTATTTACCATGGTTAAAGGGTAAATCCGGTAAATAAGGGTTAAAAAATAATATTATAATAATACTAAATTACCCTAAAACGTGTCCTAGCCTCATTGGTTGATACATTTTCGACCATATTCATCTTTGGGTCGATTTTGGGACCCCATGGAACCACTTGTAGTTGATAGGGACACTTAATTTTAATTAAGTTAAAATGAATACAAAAATGACACAAGCATATATCTTTTAGAAAAACAATTTTTACATAGGGTCATATATGTTGTATTTTTTACTATAAATATTCATTAGAAATAAAAAAAGATTTCCTACATAATTATATTTTATTTATAATTTTTAGAGATTACAGATGTTAATTTATTTATCACACAACGTTGATGCATTAATTACCATAATAGTGACAAATTAAAATAATTTATATTATAAATACCCAAATAAATATTATTTGAGCCTTTTAATGAATTAAAATACTTTTATAGGATAACATGACATATTAGTATTTATTTAATTAAATTTTGTCGAAGTAATCATTCTGTTATGAGTTTCAAAAAAATCAATTATTTAATAGTGTCAAAATTGACATAAAAGAATTTTTTTTAAAAATATTATATTATTAATTGATATTAAATTTTTAAAAATCTAATGTTTGGCCAAGAGACTTATTTCATGATAGGGGTATCATTAATGGACCACTTTGGGGTCTCTTGGATGTATATAGTATGTTTATTAACCATATAATATAAAAATACAAAGAGACATTGTAAAAGTGAAACTAATTAACTCAGAATTAATACTTAAAGATAAGGTTAATATAAGTACACAAACCTGTCTAAATTCTATTGGTTGAGTGGTCTTCGACCTATCCCCACCTTAACCTTTGAATAATCAACTTTGGAGCCATTAGAAACCGAATATGAATTTATTATAAATTAATATTTCTAGCTTTTCCAAAGGTACCCCTCACCCCTTTTATAAAAGGGAAATCCTCCTTCTCATTTCTTCACACCTTAAAAGCATTTTGGTTCCACCAAACTCTGCCCAAATACTCTCCCAACTTCCCTCACTACAACCTAGAGGCCTTAGTTTTATCATAAATCCAACCTAAGTATCCATGTTGATCGAATCAAAAGGAAGAACCCGAAGAAGAGGTAATGTTTTCACCACCCCTTTTCAAGTTCCTTTCTTCTTCCACTTCTTCTTTCTTTGTTATTAACATTATAAAATAATAACTCCAGAATCTTATATATATTGTGATGTTATTATAAATATGGTACAACCATATTCAGTATTCTATCCACACTTTGAATAACATGTCACCATACGTGCGTACGTACGGCTTACTGTCTCCACGCCGTGGTGTAATTGTTATTCAATATATTATTATTAGGATGGGTATAATAATGATGTCTAACTCATGTAAATAATAAATATAACATGTTAACGATTCTGTATATATGATATAACATCCATTTATATATTATTTTAATATCAAAATAATGATATTGTTGCTCGTGCGTACGTACGGACTACCGTCTCCACGAACGCGATGAGATTCATTCTCCATCGTATCCATTAATGTATAATTATCATTTGATGATTTAAAAATTATTTTTAAGGGCTTGATATCATTCTGGATATGAATAAGGTACAACCTATCCATAAAAAACACGACTTATGTAACAAAACATATAAAAGAAAACGAGTAAGTTAACACCCGAAACGACGATAATTCAAAGATATTATTAACAAATCAATGTTAAATGATCATATATGATATCATATTAATATATATGATTCTTGTATAATTTTATAAAAATTATTTCCCCATTATACAGGAGGTTAACCTACCCCAACCAAGAAAAAATACAAGGTAAGTGTTATTTCACAATCACTTCATTATCCGAGGTTGTTTATACGTAATAATCTACTGGGATCTCTTTATCATCCACATCCATGTTTCTTAAAATGTATTTGAAAACATTTTTACTGTTTATAAGAATATGGGTTAAAGTCGTTTATACCCTTGTTTTACTTTTTATAAGAGGTTTATAAAAGAATCTTTCCGTCGTTTTCCAAATAAGGTGCTTTTTTAACCTTTTAGACAAAATTAAGGTAAGAATGTTTTTTAACTTATACGGCGGGTGCGGCTATTTTCCGCCGTTATAAAATCGTCGAAGCTTCACTTACAAGATTATAAGAATATTTTCAAAGAAAATGTTTTATGTTATAAATATATGACTCTTAAATGATTTCAAAATAGAAAGAGATATTGCTATAAAATGAGTTTTGATTTCATCTATGTCAACATCCTTTGATGGATTTTACGCTTATTTGAAGTTGATTTATTATGATAGAAAACTTCTATATTTTATTTAAGGTTTTGTGATATGTTTGACTGTGGATGTGCTATATTTATACCATTTATAGTTTATGGTGAAAGTATTGACATTTCGTATGCTAGTTTTAATACGAATGTTTATGTTATGATTAAACCTTTTCATATGGGAATGCATTGGACTTAATATGTGATCGGTGGAGCCCGCTATAGCTCCTTGATGCATCGGTAGGTCTCATGAAACAAACTAGTGTCTTGGCACAAGGCCTTGGAAAAATATTATTTGTAGTCTTGGCACGAGGCCTTGGTTATGTGGTTATGATAGTCTCGCATTATGCATTCCATCATTATGAAAGTGGTTATTGATATTGCATGTGATTATTCGATTAGTAGAATATCCATGTGAATAAGTAAATGGAATTATTTCATTTTTATTTTGCCATACTATGTTGAAGTTCAAGTTTAAAAGGCTTTTGTTTTAGTTATACACTGCCTTAAATGTTTATGATTATTTTTGAAAGTTTCCGCTATATTGTTATCCTTACTAGGCATTTGAGCTCACCACTTTTATATGTTTTATTTTTCCCAGGATGTGAAGAAGTAAGTTATGAATGACCTGCAGGGATAGTATGTGGGGATATGAGTGTTGAATATGGAGACTATGTTGTTGTAGTAGTTTTTCACTTTGTGATTTAATGTAAAACTTTATGAATATATCTAGTGTTTCCAAGGCTACTAAACCAATCGGTATTTCGAGATTTTATCTTTATTTTGATCATGCCAATGTAATGTAATAATGCACCGACTCTCGGTAACTAGGGTTGGGGCGTTACAAGTTAGGTAATTATTAAGTCGATAATTCTATAATAAAAAATATTCATTATATAAATACCTTTATTTTACTATTTACTTAAAAATTAATGTTTCTAAAAATAAACAAAAAAATACCACTTAGAAAAATTTGTTTCATGGTTCAAAAAATTAAAATAAATTTATCCAAATAAAATTTAAATTAATTTTTATTTTTTATAAAACAATATGTGGTTTTTACAGAATATGATAAATTATAATTACTAAAAAATAAAATTATACATTATTAGAGTTTTGATTTGGATTTTTGACACTCTAATATTTTTATTTAATTACTTTATTCTCTTTAAATATAATTTATATTTAATTTTAAAAATTTTATTTCTGTTATTATTCTATCTTCCATATCACTATTCTGATGATATTGTAACTATTTTAATGGTCTATTTTATTATTTTTAAAATCATATTATATTCCTACATATTATTGGTACCTCATGTTTCATTTATTCAACATTGATTTCAATTCCCATCATGTTTATATAGTCTATATTTTCATAATTTTGTTTAAATTGCTAAATTTTTTAACTTATTTACAATGTAGTTCGATGGTGTGAAAGTTCATAAAAATTATAATGATATAAAATTTACAATTCTAGTGATTTTAGAATATTTTGTTTATTGTAACATTGTATTATTATGAATTTTGTTAATTATATTTATTATGTGATGTTCTCAATTAATTTTATAAATTATTTATTTGGTGAATGATTTTTATAATATTAAAAAATACGATACATAATTATTCAAAATGATAAT
This sequence comes from Viscum album, assembly GCA_963277665.1. Classification (NCBI taxonomy): domain Eukaryota; kingdom Viridiplantae; phylum Streptophyta; class Magnoliopsida; order Santalales; family Viscaceae; genus Viscum; species Viscum album. Next base: position 1,249,139,079 of record OY728157.1, on the reverse strand, counting down.
TCCATATAAAAATGTTTGGGTTGTTTCATTACTCCCTCTGATAAATTTTATATTAAAAATTTAAATTAATATTCTTAATTTAGAATATATAAGGATAGTTATGTATAATTACCCCCTCAGGTTCCCATGTTGCCTATTCATAATTATGGGTTCATCAATATACATTGATAGAGTGATCTTTCTTATTTCATAGAATATTTTACCTATAGTTTATGTCCTTGAACAGTTACACCTAAAAAAGAGAGGATTTTATCTAGTTATAAAAATTTTATAGATATATTACATGTAAAGGAACATGTACAAAATCACTTTACAGTGATACTTGGAACACATCAATTACATAAGTTCGGTAAGTTTTAAATGATAGTTGATATGCCACAACTCATATTTGATCATTTATATCAGAGGGGCCAATGTAATAATGGATAATATTTTCATTCTTACCCAACCTCATGAATCTCTTCCAGTGTGATATTTGAAAGAGTATTTTTCACTAACATTAGATTCTATGACATTTTTGGATTATGGAAAGGTATATTGTGTTGACTTTGAGATGATTGAATGTGTTTATAAAGAGATTGAATCTTTTATATCTTCTCTTGTAATGGTTTAGTTCCAAGATGTTTTCATTCAACAACATCATCCCAAAATGAAAGTGTTTTATATATCTTTCAAAATAGTTCTTCATAGTGTTTTATATGAATACATTAGAGAAAACTATTTTTTATGAAAATTAAATCAATAGAATATGTTGATCCCAACATCATTATAATTCCATCGAGTAAGATCCCATATTTTCTTTAGCTTTCTAGGTTGTAATTTTAGACTATAAATTCATATGGGGGTGATATGCAATTATAAATTTCAACTTAGTATTTATGTCATATTGAAGACTCCACCAACACATAAAGGAAAACCTTAGATGTTTATTACATATGATCAAATTTGTCTCCCTATATATCATCAAAACAACCATTACCTATATCATATAATGTGATCAAGAAGGAAATATTCCCAAATTGGGATTAATTGGGTTTTCTTGATGATCTAATGAACCATAACATATATTCATTTTTTTCCCTTTAACAATTTTTAAAATTCTTGTTCCAATATCTATAGTTATACTAACTTATTTCCATGCTGGTGTGGGTAATTATTAGATAATCTATTTTGACTTTCAAATCACTAGTATTACTAACTGGCATACTAAACAATTTTAGGGGTATTGGAATTTCCCCTCCCCATTTTTTCCCACTAAAATGGAACCCAAAATATCAATACATGATGGTAGCTTCAGTATGGATGAAAAAATATGGTATATTATTCATTCTATGAGCCTAATTTTGGTGTGGAAAATGAAATTTTTTCTCCTAGGTTTGATGAATTTATATGAATAACCCCAGTTTGACTCCAATGTGGTTTGTATAAAATTAGTTTTCACAAGTCCTTCTTATCTGTGAAGGGGGGAGTTTTTTAAAGTGATATATATTTATAACAAGAAAAAAATGAGGTAATATTTTGAAAAGAATTATATAAAAAGGGTTTTTATATTAGTTTTAAATTTATACATGAAATTATATAATAGATTCAAATCTATCCATTTATCTTATATTCAGCTAATAGGATATAGATTCCATAATCACTTACTCCCACCAACATGGAAAAATAGTGATAATGTATATTTCCATAATTGTGGTATTAGTTTGATCTACACATGAATATTTATGTATATTTGTTGTAGTATATCCTCTCATTTTACATTGGAAATTCACAATTAGATATTTTAATTCATAAAACTCAAATTTGTTACCACAACCACGTGAAAACATGTTGACAATATTTGAGCACTTCACGAGCAATATCATATTTTTCTAGTACATCCCTAGGCACTGGACAAAGAGAATAAGATTTGAAAATCACATTAGGGATAGTTCAGTCAAACTGGGTTTAGATAGAGATACCATCGGCAATTTATTTCTAGGAAATTTGAGTCATTGAATGCTTCTAATATCTGTCAATAACTACTTCATATCACATTATTTTTCAATCAATTAATCAATCATTCATTGTAAAATTATACATTTCAATTCATCTCTTTACTGAGTGTTCATATTCTCAATTTCATATTTCTACTTACCATCTACCTTCCAGGAACAAATGGTAGGTTTTTATCAATTTTATTCCATTCAAATAATATTTAATTTTGACCAAAGTATCACACGAATTGTAATATAATAAATTCATCATCAAATTTTTTATATTAGGATATTAGTTTTCTAAAAATCATCCCAAAACATTCTATTCCATTAAAATTCGTATTTTTCTAAATTTTAGTGACCTTTATAAATATAAGATAAAATAATTTTAAATTTATGTTTTATAAACCCATATAACACACATTTCAATTCAATTAATAAATATAATGATTTAATTTTCTGTTGTATCCTTATGGAACCACCAAATTTTTTCCACGTGATAAAAAGTAACACTTATAATGGGAACCACCAACAATGAAGAAAGATGTCGATTATCAATGATTGGATCTTGAGGTGAAGATATATAAAATCATAGATCTAATCCATTAAAAATGTGATTATTAACTGATCATAAAATGGTTATTTTAAAAAATATAAGAAACCAAAATAAAGGAAGAAACTACATTCTATAAAGGGATTGGGTTCTTCTCTGTAACACATTAATTAATAAGATAAATGGTAAGAGAAGCCTAAAAAATCCACTTTGGATCCTCAAAAATCCCAAAAAAGTAGTTACAGTCGAAAAGGAAGTCATTATAGGATAAAATATTGATCCTAAGATTTAAAATAAAAATTTCATCAGATTAAAGACCCATGAAATTGGTTTTGAAGTTGGACATCATGGTTATTGTTAACAATATGCAAAAAAAATGTTCCCTTGCTAGGTTTCTATAAAGGGTTCATGGTTTGGACAGAAATTTAAAGGAATCATTTTAATATAATGAAATTCCGTATATATAATGGTAAAAAACATGACGGCTGAAGTTGCGTAGTTTAAAAAACTGAGGGGCCCTTCTCTTGACCAGCAACATTGGGAACAAAATTTCCTAGGCCAAACTGCCCGGTTTCCCTTACCTGTATGAAAATCTAGTAACATACCTAAAATGTCAAACATTTCTCCAAAAGGACACCAAAAACTCTCGATAATAGGTTCTAATAAAATGGTTTTTAAAACCATGAATTATTAATAAATGAAGAAAGCTGATATGATGTTACATCCACTACACCATAAAAAATTATTTCTTTATAAATCCATTCAAGAATAATCTATGTCAAAGAGATGAGACCACTAATATCTAAGTAGTGCCACATGCTCTAAACCTCACGTGAATCCAAAAAATGCTTCCACAACACAACAACTAAATATTTAAACATCCCAAGAAGAATCATTGTCTCGTAATCAATAATAATGATTTGATGATTATCAATGGACAAATAAAGTTCCATGTTAATTTTTTCCAAGGTCAAGACATGATATGGGTCAGAAAGATACATCTTGAGCTATGATACACGAAACATGTTGTTGGTCCACATCAACATTGGGATAAAGGATAAATTGTTAGGCACATTTCAAGCCTAAAAAAAGTATTCCTAAAGAACCCAAAAACCGTTCTGAAAGCATTCCCTACTTTCCAAGACAATTGTGACCCAACCGAGGTTAAATTATCCAGAACACCTATTCACCAACTAACTACTCTAATGGTCTACATCGATGATCCAAAATGGATTTGATTAACCTATATATTTTTACCTTACCTTGAGAAATAAAATGAATTTTCATCATCGTCGCTTAGTCTAAACTCTGTCCAAGCAAGTAAGTTTTATCATTATTTACCAATTACAAAGGATATCTATAAGGTCTTCCATACAAGGCCATGATGAGAATCAAAATGATGGATGAATGGTTTCTATTGTTGTAGTGAAACTAAAATAATTCTAAATGGATATTCCTACCTCCACTAAATTCAGTGACACAAGAACATATCATATCCTCCGGGACCTATATATGTTCTTATTTTTATCCATATAATTTTGGATGATTTTCCATGATTAATATATCCTTGGATCACATTTTCTCATAAATGCCTCTCCAAATAATGAAAGCTAACCAGTGATCCATATCAGATAGAATAATAGATGGAACTAAATTAAATATGAAAATATAATTCACATATATAATTATCCAATCCTTAAAAATAGATGTATCTATATTGAGGATAAGGTTTTCTGATTTAGAAGTCAATAATTCAAAAAATGTCAAATTATTTCCTCAAGGGTTATTTAGTAAATATAATCAAAAATCCATAGAAATATTATCCCACTTCTAAGTCTATATAAGAAGAGACTGATGTAATTCCTATGCTTTCTAGTTCATGACCTTCACTAACTGATAGGTACTATAACAAGAGATGAAGTCAATGATGTATTTCTTTACATATGACAATGAGAATTATCATTTCATATCATAGAACATGTTCAGAGAGCGGAGGTGTATTGTCCACTGGGAATTATGAAAATCCCCCGTCGCATATATTCTCACTATGAAATGTATAATATAATAGTTCTAGAAACATAGGCCACCATTTGAATAGAAAATCCATTCACCAGTTGTCTCTTAACCATAAAGATATTTTATAATTCCACAGAATTCCCCACCTAGCTAGTTCCCTTGAAAAATCATATCTAGAATACATGAGGAAAATTTTAAAAAAAATTATCCACATCCCCTTTAATACAAATTATATATATCCCTTAAATTCCTAACAATCTAACATGCCATATAATAATGCATCCCTTAATTCATACCAATCATATACACAACATGTATCTTTGAAACCATTTTTTTCAAAAACCAACCGAAATTCCCTAGTATACTAATAATTGATATGTTTTTTATATATCTGAATGTATGTTCCTAATCCCCACATGATGGAAAATAGAACCTGTAATCATATCAAACATTAAAGGTAATATGTTTTACACACAAACAACCCATTGATATGTAACAATGGATAAAACTAAAAAATTTCGGTCGACATACAAAACACTTCTGGAGGGGAATAATACCAAAAGTTAAAAAAAATAAATATCCCAATAAAATAAATCAACCAATAGAATACAATAAAATATAAACAATGGCTAATAATCCTCATGTAATAAGAGGACCATAATATAATTGGTCACCATAATCATCTAATGTATAATACTCAAGAACATTCACCATCATTGAGTGGCACTTTCCATTTTCGTGGTCCTAATGTAATATATTATATAAACATCGTACATAAAGAGTAGGGTTTGAGATAAAAAACACAATAAGATATCACCAGGTCATGCAAAGGAAATTAAATAAAGTCAAAACATTTATGATTTGAATATAATGAAAACAAGGAATTGAATAACATTTAAATATTTTAATTCAATTTCTGGAATATATATCAAAACATGATTAAATGAATATTATATATAATATATTTATATTAAATGGCTAAGATGAATATTATAGTACATAATGGAATTTATAACAAAATGAAACAAACAATCACCATGGCCATATGACATGAGTTATATTAGTTCCCGGCTCTTAGATACTCTCTCTACTCAATTATCTGACATGAATAACGTATGTGTGTATACATCCCTTGGCTTTGGAAAATATGAATAAAAAATAAAAATTCCATCAAGGAAAATCATGTCAAACTAGGTTCAGTTAGATTCACTATAATCAATCCATTTCTACCAAGTTATAGTCCTAATATTCTTTTCTTAACCACCCACTAGCTGTTGAGGCTCACATGTGATTCAAACAATCAATCAATCAATCGTGATGAAAGAAATAATTTCAATTCATTTCATCATTCATTTTTGAAATCCCCAATTTTATGTTTGAACATGCCATTTCAATTACAAAACAATATCATATATATTAAAAAATTCATTCATTTAAAATCCTCTGTCATTTAAATATAAATTTTATAAAAATTAACATCATATAATTTCTTATTTAAGTACAAAATGTCTCTCAAAATCTACCCCTAATTTAAATTCCATTGAAACATGGGGTTTTCACAATTATAATTTCCTTTTTAAATCCTAGTTCAATTCATTTCAAATCATGGTTTTATAAAATAATTGACTCTCATTTAAATTCAATCATTAAAATCAGTGTTTCAATTGTAGGGTAAAACCTTATTGAGACACCGACATTTAATCACCTTATAAAAAGAACCATCCTCAGTGGAATATGGAAATAAGGAATTAAGGCAGAGAAGATGAAGGATCAAAACCTAAAGCTGCGATCCATAAAAATAACGCTCCAATCCCTAACAAAATTGAGGATTAAACACTATAATGATTGAATGAATGAATATATGAAAAAAATTTAAGGGCGAAACCATATACTAGATAAGGAAAAATATGTTCGATATACACTTTGATTTACAATTGAAGATTTTTTAGGATACATGAAATCCTATAGAGATTAACCAAAACACGAGTAAATCAATTAAGTAAAAATTGGTGGGGGTCATTAGATGTTAATCTAGGGGTTTAAAATTTTGATTAAATTTCTAGAGGGATTAAAAACTACTGAACATGATTTCCATGTTAGGACACATGTTCAATAGTAATAGTAGACCCTAATAGTGTACCCATACATGGATTATATAAAGGGTTCATGGTTGGCTGCGTAATGACTCTATGATTATACAAAACCATGAAAATTCCCATTTAGAAGGGGTCATTCTCTGAGATATGAGGCCACATGGTTTGAAAAAACTGGGTTCCACCTCTAGAGAACCAATACATGACACATGGTTTGCAAGGGAAACCCACACTATTATCCATAGTAATGAACCAACGATTCATAGTACAAAAATTATAAAAAATCAATCCAAATATAAACAAAAAACTCTGAAAAACTTCCAATCAATGGGTGATCCAAAACAGTGCTTATAAATACAATAATTAAGAAAATTAGAGGATACAAGGTTTGTAACATCCCAGGTAAGTAAATAATATTACATTATCATGTTTATCAATATTTGTGAATAGAATGATAATATTAATTTAAAGGGAATGCTATGCTCGATGGCGTACCCAATAGGAAACAACGAGTTTCTTGGAAATCTTTCGTTGCACTCTAATAATAAAATAATCTTATTTTAAAGGGAAGTTAACGCCTAGCCATTTTAATGGTTGGAATGAACATAACTAACTACAAAAGTATTATTTATTTTTTTCAAATATTTTAACTTTTATCGAATAAAGGTTAGAGGCTTAAAATGCGAATGAATCCAAATTTAAGCGTAAATGTTCTAATATTCTTTAAATGGTCAATTAACAGCATTTTATGGCGAAAACTTTTTAAATCTACTTTTTGACAATTTTATATGTTATATTGGACCAAATAAAATCCTTATTTATAATCGGGATATCAAAATTTACTTTCTGTATGTTTTTCTTATTTTTTTATAAAGTTCATTTTTAATGAATAAGTGAAAATGTTGTATTTTAATTCAAAACCACTTTTTAATCTAATTTATTTATATAATTATATCATCTTTTGAATTGGTTTTAAAGTTAAATTAAAATATATTTTTACCATTTTATCCAATGGTGGTCATCGGAATTAATTTCAATTTGAAATTGGACTTAAACTAGTGTCAATCTTTTAATAGATATTGTTCCTTAAAAACACTCTATTTGTTTTGACAGTGGGAATTAATTATTAAATTAATTAATACAACTTATATGATTTGAATATTTTAAAATAGATATCATTTTTGATTTCAGAATATCAAATATACCTTATGGTTAATTTTTGGTATTTTTTTGGAAAACATCAATTTTTGAGGAATAGTGAAACCACTAAGTGGTAGTTAAAAAAACTGATTTTTCGTTTAAATGAAACTTTACCACTACTGTGTTTTGAATTTCAAAAATCTGTCATCCATGGTTTTCATTTTTATGTAAAATTTTATTCAATTGTATTAAAATAAATTTTTTTGAATAGTAAATTTTTTGTTTTATTAATAACGATTAAAGGTAATTAGTGTAATTTAAGGTAAATATAATAATATAATAATATGAAATTACCTTTAAACTTGTCCTAAACTTATTGGATAAGTCATGTCCGACCAATAAAATCCATTGGTCAACTTGGGGACCCCATGGAGCCACATGGGTAAGAAAATGATAGTAATAACTTTTTATTTAAAGTTAAAATAAAAATGTCACAAACATGTATTTTTTTACTAAAACAATTTTTACGTGGTGTTATACAAGTCATATTTTTTACTATAAATATTCATTAGAAAGATAAAAGGATTTCCTACATAATAGTAGTTTTTTTATAATTTTTATTCATTAAATATATTAATTTAGTTATGACACCATGATGATGCAGTGATTATCTCATCAGTGAACGATTTAAATAAAATGAAAATATAATGTAAAATATAGGACATAAGCTTGTCTAAAACCTATTGGATGAGTATATTTAGAACCCTTATCACCATATACTCAAAATATATCAATGTGGGATTTTTAAAATCCGAAACTCATTATAATATAAATTAACATTTCTTTACCTTCTAAGAGTGCCATGCATCCCTCTTATAAAAGGTCCCCACCTCTACCTCCTTACCCACACCTCTCAAGCCATTTTCTCGGCCAAAATCTGATCATTTTATCTCTACACATCCCTCTATTAATCCTAGAAGCTTTTACTTTGGCAGAAAGCTATCAATGAAACCCTTCTGGTTCAAACCAAGGGGAGTTACCTGATTTAAAGGTAAAGTCTTCCCTAATATTCTTTTGTTTTATTTTGCTTATCCAACCCCCTAAACTCTTCTTATTCCTTTAATTTGTAACAAAACCAGTATCTTAAACATACTACGATGTTGTTATGATAAGGAATCGAGCTACACTTACACACACCTCCATTTAATGGTTAAAGAACATACTGTTTCCATGGATGGTGAATTACAACCTCACGAAACAATGATTGTTCTATCTTCTCCTACCACCTCTCATGGTGGCCATTATGATAGAAATATTTTTATATATGATATATATTATATTTATTTCTTCTTTATACTTATTTATTTTATATTTAAAACTTACCTTTATGCTTTTCATGTATTGAAAATGCGATAATTTCATTTCAGGAAGTGTGGACTATCGCCCCCTCAAGTGATGTGACTCGTTCATGCAATACATGGAATGTATAAATAATGAAATTAATAAACTTATCTGACCCATATAAAAAATATATTATAATGGAATTATAATATATATATATATATATATATCTCCCTCATTTAGTTTTAATTCCATTAATGTGCCAAAGCAATGAAAGTAGTGTTCATGTGTACGTACGACCTACCGTCTCCATGAACAGTGCATTTCATTTATTTTTATCTCCAAATATTATGGAATAAGTATAAAAAGAATATATACTGGATATATATATTATTTAAATCATTAATACTATTCTGTAAATGATGTACTTACAACTACATTGACAATGATTTTCAAACAAGATCATTTTTTGACTCATGTACCGAACATCGACAAAACATATGATATGAACTCACATAATTAACTAATTATTATAACAAGATGATATATGATATTAATTGAATAATAAAATTTAATGTATGTCCTTAAGAAATTATAAATTGACCAAATCTTATTATTCAGGAATATAAAGAAATAAACAAGTCAAGTCGGACATGAGGTAAGGGATCCTACCTCACTCTTTCTTAATATGTAATCTCTTTTATGTCACTTCTTCTAAGCTCTTCTTTCTTATATTGTGGGATGTTCTTTTATATTACTAAATTTGTACTTTTTATGTTCATATTATTAGAGACCCTATTTTATCTCATAAATCCATTTTTAGAAGTTTTAATTGGTGCTGTTAGGCTGCCGAATTTTTGTAAGGGATTTTTCATCTCACTTTTCTTCCCGTGAAATTTATGCTACATTTGCCACCATTTCATTTGAGTGGTGTATATACTACCCATTATTCTACTCTTTGTGTAATATAATTTCATTCATCAGTATTTACATAAATTTTGTATAGTCCTTCATTCATGGGGTGTATGTTTCGAATGTTACCCAAGTGGGGAAGGGAACCTTTCACCCTCCTATATTTAAAAGACTTATTTTTGTTGTGTCTTTTAAATCACATCTTCTTATGTTGGGATATGTTCTTATATATCCTTATTGCAGTAAAAATTATCTCCAAGTGATGAGATACACTTTATCTCCCTCATCAACTCTTTTTCTAAAATTTTATGTGACGCTGTTAGGCTATCTAATTTTTTCAAGGGAACTTATTAACCCAATTACAATTATTTGGGTTAAACCTCTACTTTTTGATCATGTCGTGTTATGAATATGTGTGGATGACATCAGATTGATTTACACTGATTATCCACTAATATTTATTGTATTTATATTTTTCACACATAATTATGTCATTTCATTATCCTTGCCCTAATTCAATGATCCTTGATTGGAATTACATCTCAATTTATTCTCATTGAGACATTTCTTAATGATATGCACTTTTATTCTTTTATAAAGTGTATATACAGCTCCTTTGACTTTCCATATCCATATTATGTCTATAATAAAGTGATTTAAATGTTTTGAAAATGGTCTACTTTCATGTGGCTTATAATTTAAATGTTCAAAATAGAAAAGGACTCTTTTATTAAAACATTATTTTAAGTAGTTTTAATGATTTATTCATTTAAACATTTATCATCCATGCCCATGTTTTAAAAATTGATTTATGTATTTATTTATATGGAAATGAATTTTTTAAAACCCTCTCAACAGTTTCGAAGTGGTATGGGACACTTTGATTCTAAAATCTCTTTTAAATGACTTATTTTAACATTTTCAAAGTATAAATGGATATTTCTCTCATAAAGTTTTAATGATTTTATTAGATGTTTTTATTTATGATAATATCATGATGTGATCTCTTGTGATTGAAATGTGGAAATATTATGTTTCTGTTATGCATGTTTTAAGTGTTATGATTAAGTTATGGTTCTTGGGAAATGTTTATGAAGACGAGTGGTTCCGTGATAAAAAAAAGGGTGGGTGAGCCCGATATAGCTCTCCAATGAATTGCGTAATGCGAAGGAATTAAAGGCTACGTTTTCTATGAAGAGATATAGGGAATATACTTTGACGGGTATTCCAAATGTAACCATGAGGGTTTCTCCCTGCGTAAGAATGTTATAAATTCCTCATGTTACCTTTATGTATTATGATTTCTATTGAGTTATGCATAAATATTTTTATTTCATGAGGTATGTTAAATTGCTTATGTTTTATGAGAAAAGTATGATTTCATTGATTCTAATGTATACATGAACTAATGTTTTCTCTCCGTTTTGTTATAACAATTACTGAGATTTTTATGCTCATCCCATGTTTTTTGAAATGTTTTTCACATGACATAGAGTGGAATAGGGTCAAGGATAGGATCAGAGAAATGTTATGTTGTCTAAAACAAGGACCTAAACATGAATATTTTGTTCAAGAGTTTTTATTTTGTGAAAAAAATGGAAACTGAGTAGATGTGCCTATTTTGTAATCGTTGAGATGTAATAGTAATGTCCTAATTCTCTAAAACTCTAAACCTGAAAAGATCCTCAATGTGAATTATTCAATTTAATTCAATATTAAGTAATGTTTTAAGGATGGATCCTATTAGATGGTATGAAAGTTCAGTTTAGATAAATTTAGAGGTTAGAGTGTTGTTTAAGCATAAGCGACAAGTTTTGTATTACCACACTGGTTATTATATTTGATATTGTCATTGTTATTTATGAAATTTGGAATGGGTTTGAGATAACTTGGATAAGTATATCTTAGTGTTTATCTTCTTCTTTAGTATATGATGATTTTTTTGTTATACTCACACTGACCTTATTGGTTTTAGTAAATGGTTGGATCTAGTAGGCACCAAAGTGACAATGTTTTTGAAGGAAACTATGGTAGTTCTCTGATTAAGTGACTGGATGAAATAGAGGATTTAATGAGAAATCTCGTGGTTATTCTAAACCAACAATCAAGAGTCATGATCAACCACTTGAACCTTGGTGAGTTCTCTAATGCATCATGTATGAGAGAACCAACTCAATGTGGAAGTTCAGGTAATAATTATAAAGGTAACCATTAGGGTTTATATAATCCTTACTTTTGAGGTAATTATGTGTTACTACATGATATGATGGAATATGAAAGGCATGAGATAAACATGAGGTTAAATTATGTTATGGTTATTTTTGAAGATTTTATCCCTTCATGGGAATGTTATAAAAATTATGTAGTTTTGGAAAAAGGTCAACATGTAGACTGTGTGACAACCTATCACGTCGAACGAAGCTGCGAGAATCAAACCCACAACCAAAGTGCGACTAGTATTTATCGCCTACCACTGGACTACGTGAAGTCCCTAGTTAGTTTGACTAATTATTTTTAGTTAGATGATATTATGAATCTAGAATAATTTGATTTTGGGTTATCTATGGAAATTATTAACCAATCATGTAGGATATGTGATTAGGTTAACTACTTTTCAGTATGATAATTTAAGAGTAACTGATGTTATTTGGAGATAAATGTTAAGATTTTCCTTAGAAGACTATGTGATTAAACCATTAATAGATTTGGGATTCAATAATAGTTTTGTTTATCATTGATGAATTTTTTGGATCGCTATTTATTGAATGATTCTTGTTGAACTTTGGGTACAGTTTGACAAATGTTGGAGATTAGGAGTAGTTTTTATTTTTGTTAAAAATTATCCTTTTTTGGTATTATCTGATCTCGTACTAAAAATTTTGGTTTTGGTTTTAGTCTAAAGACATGGGAAATATATAGTTATTTTTTTGGATTAGGTGATTCTCTAGATGATGATTAAAGTGCTCTTAATGTGAACAAGTTATCCTAAATGCTCATCTTTTGGAGAAAATATGAGTTTCTGTAAGAAATATAGATAAAAGATGAAAGTAAACTTGAAAAGTAAGTATGTTTCCTTATAATTTAGTTAAGAAAATAAATATATTCCTCAATGAAAATTAATTTAAAACAAAAAATTTTTCTGTTAATTTTTCCGACTGGGGAATCAAATACCATTTAACCCATCACAAGTTTGTGATTTTCTGGTTGTTAACTTTCTAATAAACATGTTTTCTATCACTCTCCCTCAAAACATGACCGTTTGTTTTTTTCGTCCATATCCATGTTTTCCTACATGGAATCCTAGTATGGGTTATCTTGGGTGACCCTTGTACTTCTCTTTCTTTCTTTTAAAGTGATAGTTAAATTTACTCATTTTCCGATGTGGGGATTTCAATAAAGTTTCCAAGCCCAAATTTAAAATTGCGAGGACGCAATTCCAAAAAGTGGGGAAGGATGTGACATCCCAGGTAGATAAATAATATTACATTAAAATGTTTATCAATATTTTTGAATTAAATGTTAATATTAATTTAAATGGAACACTATGCTCGATGGCATACCCAATACGCAACAACGAGCTTCTTGGAAATCATTCGTTGCATACTAATAATAAAATATTATTATTTTAAATGGTAGTTAATTCCTAGCCATTGTAATGGCAGTAATGAACAGAACTAACTAAAAAATTATTATATATGTTTTTAAAATATTTTTAATTTTATCCAATAAATGTTAGAGGCTTAAAATGCGAATGAATCCAATTTTAAGCGTAAATATTCTAATATTCTTTAAAAGGACGATTAACCGCATTTTATGGAGAACCCGTTTTAAATGCACTTGTTGAAAATTTTATATGTTATATTGGACCAAATAAAATCCTTCTTTTGAATCGGCATATCAATATTTACTTTGTGTATGTATTTTTTTTGATAAAGTTCATTTTTAATGAATAAGTGAAAAATGTTGTATTTTAATTCAAAACCCCTTTTTAATCTAATTTATTTATATGATTAGATCAAATTTTGAATTTTTTTAAAAGAAAAATTAGAATATATTTTTACCATTTAATCAAATGGTGGTCATTGCAATTAATTTCACTTTGAAATTGGACTTAAACTAGTGTCAATTGTTTAATAGATATTGTTCCTTAAAAACACACTATTTGTTTTGAAAGCGGGAATTTATTATTAAATTAATTAATGAATCTTATATTTTTTGAATTTTGTAAAATAGACATCATTTTTTATTTCAGAATATCAAATATATCATAGGGTTAATTTTTGGTATTTTTCTGAAAAACATCAAATTTTGATGAATAGTAAAACCAATAAGTGGTCGTTAAAAAACTGATTTTTTGTTTAAATGAGACATTACCAATTCTGTTTTTTGAATTTAAAAAATCTGACATACATGGTTGTAATTATGATGTAAAATTTGGCTCAATTGGATTAAAATAATTTTTGGTGAATAGTAACTTTTATGTTTTATTAATCATGATTAATGGTAATTAGTGTAATTTAAGGTAAATATAATGATATAATAATATGAAATTACCATTACACGTGTCCTAAATTTATTAGATAACTCATGACCGACCAAGACAATCCATGGGTCAACTTGGGGACCTGATGGAGCCACATGGGTAAGAAAATGAGATTAATAAGTTTTTATTTAAAGTTAAAATAAAAATGTCACAAACATGTATTATTTTACAAAAAAAAATTTACATGGTGTTCTAAAAGTCATATTTTTTACTATAAATATTCATTATAAAGATAAAAATATTTAATACATCATAGTATTTTTTTATAATTTTTAGAAATTAAATAAATTAATTTAGTTATGGCACCATGATGATGCAGTGATTAACTCATTAATGAACGATTTAAATAGAATGAAATGATAATGTAAAATCTAAGACATACACATGTCTAAAACCTATTTTATGAGTATATTTCAGACCCTTATCACCTTATCCATTAAATAAATTAATGTGGGATTTTTGAAATCCGAAACTCATTATAATATAAAGTAACATTTCATTACATTCTAAGAGTGCCCCTCCTCCCTTTTATAAAAGGCCCCCATCTCGACCTCCTTACCCACACCTCTCAAGCCATTGGATAGAACAAACTCTGATCATTGTATCTCTCCACATCCCTATCTTCATCATAGAATCCTTCCCGTAGGCAAAAAAATCTCTTCAAGAAACCATTTTGGTTCAAACCAATAGGAGTTACCCGATTTAAAGGTAAAGTCTTCCCTAATGTTCTTTTGTTTTATTTTGCTTCTCCACCCTCCTAATCTCTTTTTATTATTTTCCTTTGTAACAAAAATAGTATCTTCAACATACTAGGATGTTTTTTTTGAGAAGTATTCGAGCTACACTTACACACACCTCCGTCTAATGGTTAAAGAACATACCGTTTCCGTGGATGGAGAATTACTTTCACACGAAATGATGATTGTTCTATCATCTCCTACAACCCCTCATGGTGTCCATTATGATGGAACAATTTTTACTTATGATATATATTATATTTATGTCCTATATATGCTTCTTTATTTTATATTTAATATATACCATTATGCTTTTCATGTTGTGAAAATTATATAATTTAATTTGAGGAAGTGTAGACTACCGCCCCCTCAAGTGATGTGACTCGTTCATGCAATACATGGAATGTATGAAGAATGAAATTAATGAACTTATATGACACATATAACATATATATTATAATGTAATTATAATATATATATATATATATATATATATATATCTTTCATCTTTTTTTAATTCCATTAATGTGCTAAAGCAATGAAAGTAGCATTCATGCGTACATACGGCATACTGTCTCCATGAATGGTTCCTATAATTTCTTATTACCTCCAAATATTATGGAATAAGTGTAAAACGAATATATACTGGATATATATGATATTTACATCATTAATATTATTCTTGATATGATGTACTTGCAACTACATTTACAATGCTTTTCAAAAAAGATCATTTTTGACTCATGTGTCGAACATCGACAAAACGTATGATATGAACTCACATAATTAACAAATTATTATAACATGATAATATATAATATTAATTGAATAATAAACACTAAATCATGTCCATAATCAATTATAAATTGACCAATGTTTATTATTCAGGAATATAAAGAAATGAACAAAACAAGTCGGACTTGAGGTAAGTTATCCTACCTCTCTCTTTCTTTTTAAGTACTCTCTTCTATGTCACTTATTCTAAGCTCCTCTTTCTTATGATGTCAGATGTTATTTTATATTCATAATTGTGTAATTTTTATGTTCATATTATGAGAGACCAAATTTGATCTCATAAATCCATTTTTGGATGTTTTAATTGGCGTCATTAGGCTTTCATGTTTTCATAAGGGATTTTTCATCTCACTTTTATTCTTGTGAGATTTATGATACATTCTACACCATTTCCATTGAGTGGTGTATGTACTACCCATTATTCTACTCTTTGTGTAATATAATCTCATTTATGAGTATTTACATCAATGTTGTATAGTCCTTCTTTCATGGGGTGTATGTTTCGAATGTTACCCAAGTCGGTAAAGGAACCTTTAACCCTCCTATTTTTAAATGAATTCTTTTTGTTTTGCCTTTTAAATTACATATTCTTATGTTGGTATATGTTCTTATATAGCCTTATTTCTATAAATTATATGTCCAAGTGATTATATACCCTTTATCTCTCTCATCAACTCTTTTTCTAAAATTTGATGTGACCCCATTAGGTTATCAAATTTTTGCAAGGGAACTTCTTAACCCAATTCCAATTCTTTGGGTTAAACCTCTACTTCTTGATCATGTCATGCTATGAATATGTGTGGATGACATATGATTGTTTTACACTGAGTATTCACTTATATTTAGTGTATTTATATTTTTCACACATAATTATTTCATTTGATTATCTTTGCTCTAATGGCATGATCTTTGATTGGGATTACATCTTAATTTCTTCTCATTGAGACATTTCTTAATGATATGCACTTTTATTCTTTTATAAAGTTTATATACATCCTCTTTGACTTTCCATATCCATATTATTTCTATACTAATGTCATTAAATTTTTTTGAAAATGGCCTAATTTCATGTGGCATATAATTTAAATTTTCAAAATAGAAAAGTACTCTTTTATTAAAACATTGTTTTAAATGGCTTTAAATATTTGTTCATTTAAACATTTATCATCCATGTCCATGTTTTTAAAATTGTTTTAAGGATTTATTTATACGTACATGAATGTTTTAAAACCCTTTCAAATGTTTCGAAGTGGTATGGGACACTTTGATTCTAAAATCTCTTTTAAATGTCTTCTTTTAATAATTTCAAAGTATAAATGGATTTTTTTCTCATAGAGTTTTAATGATTTTATTAGATGATTTTATTTATGATAATATAATGATGTGATCTCTAGTGATTAAAATGTGGAAATTTGATTTTTCTTTTATGCATGTTTTAAGTGTTATGATTATGTTATGGTTCTTGGGAAATGTTTTTGAAGGCGGGCGGTTCCGTGATATACCAAGGGTGGGTGAGCCCGATATAGCACTCCATTGCATTGGGTAACGCGAAGGAGTTAAACGCTAAGGTTTGTCCAAAGATATTTAGGGAATATACTGTGATGGGTATTCCAAATGTAACCATGAGGGTTTCTCCCTATGTAAGAATGTTATGAATGCCTCATGTTACTTTTATGTCTTATGCTTTCTATTGAGTTGTGGATAAATCTTATGATTTCATGAGGTATGTTAAATTTCTTATGTTTTATGAGTAATGTATGATTTCATTGATTCTTATTTATATATGGACTAATGTTTTCTCTCTATATTTTTATAACCCTTACTGATCTTTTTATGCTCATCCCAAATTTTTTGAAATGTTTTATATAGGACATAAAGTGGAATAGGGTCAAGGTTGGGATCAAGGAAATGTTATGCCGTCTAAAACAAGAAACTAAACATCACTCTTTTTTTCATGAGTTTTTATTTTGTGAAAAAATGGAAACTGAGTAGATGTGCCTACATTGCAATCTTTAAAATGTGATAGTTATGTCCTAATTCTATAAAACTATAAACCTGAAAATATCCTCAATGTGAATTATTAAATATATATAAATATTAAGTAATGTTTTAGGGCTGGGTCCTTATATGGTTCTATGAATATGTTATATTGAGAAATATACCTCATGTTCCGGGGTACGGTCTTGAAATTATTTTTTAAATACATCATCATTCTACCTAATAATGTTCATGTCACCATGATTGATACATCACTTTAATTCCACCTGATGAGAATCATATTCTTCTTAATTGGGTATCAACAAACACAACTCCAAGATATTTTGTTATGGAGATTCCAATTACTCCATGAACCATTATAGGAGTATAGGATGGTAAATGATGTGAAATATATTTTTTTTACTTGGTGTTTATTTGAGACTTATAAAATGAGGAAAAATATATTCCTTTTATTGCATCAATTTACATTCAATAAATTATTATAATATGTAATAAAATAATTTCTCCAGAAACAAAAACCATGAATTTCTATTACATGGATTGTAATAGTTTCAATACCATGTGTTTTTACAAAAATTTATACCTCAATGTATTTAGTGTGGGATTCAATAATTCTAAAAAAAATTAGTATATAAATAAATTCATATAAATTTGATACATACAATATCTATTATTGAGTAAATATTTAATGTACATTCATCATTTAATTTTACTGATTCAAATTCTCTGTGTTTTTTAAGGAATAAAATATTTGAAAAAGAACATAAACCAATAATGATTGTATAAATAACCTATTCACATGTATAAATATATTTTTATGTCATTACTTATGGGATATATATTGGTCTTTCATAGTTTTAACGATTCGAATACATCATTGAGACGAAGATTGATATCCAAATATAGGATCAATTGGATAAAAGGAGGAGAAAACATTATCCGTGTAATGAAGAGACCATACCACCTAGATCACCCCTTATAGAATATTTTTCAATCCATGATGCAGAAAATCCTACATGATGTTGTTTTTCCTCTGTTAGGAACAAATCCTCTGATGAATAAGTTCTATTTACAGGAAGGAAATAATTTTTTCCTCTAATGATGTACTGTTATTTGTGGGAACGTGGTGATTTTGGGCCTCTAGGAAGGTGTTTTATTTGTTTATAGCTTAGATAAAGATGTTTTAGACCTATTTCATACTTATTTAAAAGGTACAATCTCCATCGTCAAGTTCCCTCATGATGCGCCACATTGACACCTATTATAAGAAACATGTTTATCGAATATTATCTATATATTTCCTAATCCTTCTCTAAATTAACACAATTTCCAAGAGTAGTATAGAATAATTCCAACAGTTGTAACCTTGAGACAAATAATTACACCTATTAAAAAACCTTCCAATAATAAACATAACACAATGAATAATAATTGAATTTAATAACATCAAAATCTCATTTGTAAATGAATTTTTTCATGAATCCCTTTAGGAAGAATGTCACAAGTGAAGTACTTTATTATACCATTATGGAGGAGGATCGTTGTGTAGCCACCTATGAGATAGGGGTCATTCACAAATCTGATTCACAAGGGGTTCATTTTCTATGCATACATTCTATATAGAAAATCTCACCCAAATGTGAAAAATGGTTTTAGTGTACACAATACCCATTTTCCAATGATCTAATTTTATGTAGTGTTTTTATTAATTATATATCAATTTTAAATTACCGAAATTATCTATATGGATACACAACTCCAGGATAAAACCCAAAAAATTTAAAAAATAACCATTTTTAGAGACACTATAAATTCATGATCATATTTCTTTGCACACCAGAACACCCCTCCTTAAAAATAGTATTCAATAAATGAAAATGGGTCTCCGTCTTTTTCTCCTTAACAAATAAGTCTATAAGATAATTTTCAATCATGGGTTCCCTTTATAATGATGTTCCTCATCGTAGAGACAGTTGTAAAACCACTCTCAATACATGCAAATTGTTATGGCTGACCTCAACCTGAATTTTTTCAAAGGGAATTTGGTTGATGTCTATGCCTATTCAGTAAGGGAGTACGCCAATTATAGTGTAATAACTACATATACCCTTATAGTTATTTTTATGGGAGCATGTATCCTTCATAACACTTCACATAATAATAGTCATAAATATTGGAGAATGAGCCTCCAATATGGTATATTCCATAACACTTTATATCTGTTTGTGAGCCACATATGGGTTTAGGAATTATAGAATGATAATTATCAAAGGTGTATACATAGATCAATTCTAAATTATCTAACCTTTCATGGAACAATCATCCATGAAGAATTATTTTAAAATTAGATTCCAATGTTCTAGTAAAATATAAAAATTTAAATGACAATTTTCATACCAAAATACAATAAATTTTATGGTAGAGTCCCATCACATGACCATAAACTCTTCTCCTAGAACTATATGAGATTTTATTCCAATCAAAGAGGATACAAACTAAATATCCACGAGGTTCATAACAAACATAACCCCCCCCCCCCCACCACCACCACCATTATCATCATCATGGGGATATATTCCTCATAAATAAAATTATGTACTTCATCATCGGTATATATTTCTTATGAAATGAAATATCTTATTCCCAAGACACACATTACATTGTAATTCTACTAATTGGGTAATATTCATGATGAAACTATTCTATATTAATTTAATTTATCATAGTCCCTTTATTATTCCACATTCCTATTGAAACCAAATTTTTCACAGTATTCCATATATATTCTAGTGAAAATAACCTCATTCTAGCCTTGCCATACTCCATTAAAGAAAAAACTAAAAATGGAAAGACATGCATAAATCCCATTACATTCATTTCAAGATATCTTTTACCAAGAAATTTCATTTTTAATGACATCATGTATATAGGAATTGGTCCTCATCCTAAAAAATTAAAAGTTATGAAATTCCAAATTAAGAAACACTAGACATCATGGGTTTTGAATCCTTTTATGGGTAATCTTGTGATCTCCTCTTATGGGAATGTAGGGTCCTGAAAATTTTACTAAGGGATGAAAATACTCACACAATTACATTGTAGAAGGAAAAAATTACTCTGAAAAGCCTAGAAAGGTGAATGGACACAAATGAAGATTAATATTTCATAAAAAATGATTCCCTAATGGTCGGAAGGCATTATTTCTATTTTATTATGAATAATTCCCCATTTAAGTGTTGAATGAGAACCATTACATGACCCGTATGAACAATGAACTGGCCCCGACACAACCCTAAGGCCAATACATGACCCGACGACCCAATGTAATACTATGCCTAATACATAACTCGTAGGCCCAACCCACTAGATATACCCCCACCAAGTTCCACATCATTCATGGCCTATCTCCACCTTGCATTACTGATCAGCTAGCATTACCACCTATAAACCTGCATGGTGCCTAGCCCCAATCGATGTTTCCATACCCCCTCATTCTTCTAATCAGGTTAGCTCTACTTCTAGTTACAAAAAATCATTTTTTCTTCGATCATCTTCAAGGAACTACTTTGTGTAGACTAGGATAATCCATGTTCACTATGGCCTGAATGCCCTGAGGCCCGAAGGCCCTAAAACCTATATCCCAAACCGGTGACTCGAAGGACCAAATCAGGTAAATATTTCTGATTTCTAAAGTACTGAACATTACCTACAATAGTTCCTGATATAGTATTGCTACATTACCTCAAAAATTTGCCTCCACTCAGATTTAAACCTGGGTCTCTTGGATGCCAAGAAAGATCCCTTACCACTGGGGTACATGCTCGTTGGGAAACATGAAGTAATTTATGTTTTCAAAAAATCATATGTAGCATGTGTAGCATCACCAAGAAGGGTTCACAGACTTTCTATATTGTGAACCAATGGAGCGTGGTATGATCCGCAATGCGCTCACCCAAAGAGTGTTGGCCTACAAACATGGTGAACCACAAACCACGTTGATGAAGGACTCATGTGCGCAAAGCCATCATCAAACCATCTCTAAAACTCAATGGTTCACGGATGAAGCATGATATGTAGGTTACCTGAACTACAACTGTGAACTGCAAACTTTTCAAACTCTGGTTGATCGAGTATTACGCAGCCCAATATATCTCTTCATGGGCGTTTGCAAATTGTGTTGCATACCCGTAGATATGACATCCCCAATTCTCTATAAAAGGATTAAAAAAGATATTGAGGAGGGATATATGAAGAATTAATGATGGGAACCAACATATTGGGAGAAATAACTCGATGAAGATTCCAGATTTAGTCTCGAATCATTAGGGAAGCCCGAATCTTGAACCACTATCTCCAATGGTCCATCTAGCCGCGAACCAAAAAATAAGAGAAACTAATAATAATAATAGAACCGTGAACCTTTATGGTGAAATATAGAACAACATAATTCTCACGGATGAAATACACATTAATGAAAATCCCCCATACCCTACTATAATTTGGTGTTCCACATTGTATATCGCTACTAGGATTTAACCTCGTGTTGCATACTGTATCACTACGCAGATGGAACCAAAAGCGTCCTAACAAACTGCGTACCACTATAGCGCATGATGATCCATACCCATTCTCGCATACCACATCAGTAACTAGATGACCCCTATTCCTGCATACCACTATGGTTAGTAAAGCATCTCCCATTCCGCATAAGAATCCATTGTGTGTAATAAGGTTTTTTCAGGTATTAATTCATCTAGTTCCAGCCTCACCCCTTCGATACGTCTAGTCATCAATGGTCCCTCTGCGAACCAGTCCCATAGAACCATGAAAAATCCTCCTCCAAAGCCACCATACATGTATGATCATACCATTCGGTGCAAAAACGCACCCATTTGAGTCTACATACCCATTGTAATCAGAGTCATGATGGCTATTCCCACAAGAGCTTGGGCTCCGGGAATGACTTTGGTTCTACATTCTAATGGTAACACAAAGTCCAGACTTAAAATGCCAACGTGAACCTCCCAGTTCTAGGGATTAAGGGTAGTCGCCTGATTTTCCATTCAATTTGGAATGGTGATCACTCAAATGGGCAATATTCTATAAACCTTTTGAAGAGTACAACACTCCCCCTTCCATGAATTTATTCTAGGTAACTCCCATTTAGGTAGGTCCCTAATATCCTAAGGCTGAGACGCATGAAATTTAATTTTTGATCACATTAGAAGGTTCATTTCCCCACACCCTCATCCTCCGTCACCCAGACCTCTTCTGCCATTGGCCTACCCTCTCCCTCCAGTAGGAGAGGAATCGTGTGGATGGTCAGATCTCTCACAGCCTCTGGTTTCTCACACCTATCATGACTCATGTCGTCTTAGATGTTTGTGATGATTAAAACATCCACACAATTCAAAACTATGAGAACTCTAATTCCTGATCAAACCAGGATAC
Source organism: Viscum album (assembly GCA_963277665.1). Lineage (NCBI taxonomy): Eukaryota > Viridiplantae > Streptophyta > Magnoliopsida > Santalales > Viscaceae > Viscum > Viscum album. The sequence goes on along the minus strand of OY728157.1, from coordinate 1,249,115,524 downwards.
GTAGGACACATACTCTAAGTCTTAAGCTTAAAATGGTTCCCTTCCAAGATGTTTCACACAATTACATCCTTTTTAAATGGGAAGCATTAATGTGTAATTCCTATAAATTCAAAACTATACGAACTATGATTCTTCATAATATCAGGATATGTAGGATGCCTACTCGAAGGCTCGAACTCAAAAGGGTGCTATTTTAAAAGGGCTCACACAATCATGTACCCCTCAAATGGGAAGCAACCATGCATAGGCCCCATCCATTCCAAAATACATGGGTTATGATTCCTCTTTAGAAGATATGTTGGAAACCTATATTATGGGTCTAATCCCAACATCAAGTCACCTTATGTCACCCTAGAAGAATATAAGCTCCAGAGTACCTTATTGAATTGATCATGGCAGCACCACCTCCATAGCATCAAATCTATATATCTTGTGACAATCCTACAATCCAAGGGTAGTCAATTAACTCAATATTCGTGAATAAGTGAATGATTCATGAACATATGGGAATGAATTATATATATAATAGAGTCCCTGAATATGCAATAATCCTCCCCCAAGAGTGCATTGATCCTGGCTTCCAAACCTCTCGACCAATGTAGTCCTTAAGAGTATTTGGCCAAATCATCCTTTAACGAGATCATGCCTTTGGAATGTAGGTCCATGGATCATGGATAGCAAGACTATTGGGTCTTTTTGGCTCCACAAATAAACCTTTTGGAGACCATCCGTGGATGTTATATACGAGTAGGACTAATTTCAAAAGTACTTGACTCCAAGAAATCACCCACTATGTCCTTTTTACCGTGGTTCCTCCCTCACAATACTGAAGGGAGAAATTTCCCAGTCCTTGTGGGGTTAATACAACCCTCCTTTAAAGGATAATAACATAGCATGGGTCGAAACAAAATAAATGGTGATTTTGTAGAAAGATCATCTCTAGAAAAAGTGGTAGGTGATGATTCATGTTGGACCATTTCACCATCACCAGATATGTGCCGCCTTGGTGGAGGAACGAGAATGGTGAACCTGATGTGAATCTTTAACCAAGTTGGTGGCCATACCCCACTCAAGCCCCATCACCCCACAATGAAATGAAGAGGAGAAGGGTGCCATGTTGTATCGCCAAATATTCATATAATTAAAATAATGCTACATTGATGTGTTTATGTGGTATGTATGTCATATATGTACGTTGCAGGTTCTCATAGAGAAATGTTTATTCCAAATGACCTCTCGAAGACCAACGCACACAATCACATCAACGATCTCATAGGTGGTCGCATCCCTAACGAAGAGCAGGACCCCCTCACCTACCCAACATCTTCAACACTAGGTATCCTAAATTCTGATCAATGTGTATCACTAAAATTGTACTATCCAAATAGCGGAGGCCCCGAGAGAGGACCTACAGTATTTTATGGATCTCCATCAATCTCTTATGTTGTAGACGACACTCCAACATTAGGTGTTCACATTTGTCGCCACAAAAAGTGTCTAAAGCTTGTCCCCAGAATGTGTCAATAATTACCTCCTTTATCTTAGGGAGGTAGATGACGTCGACATTGACAACATCAACTCAACATCACAATGGTCCTGCTCATGAGCCCCCTCTACACAATGTCACCACCTAAATCGGGCGACAAGACATCCTACTACTGAAGAGGACCTTATATCAAGGGAACATTCTAATGACTAGGAGACTTGGGCCCCTCGGTAAGCCTACCAAGTGTGGTGAATTTATAATTAGTAACATTCTATAACCATGGTTCATAAAGAGAAACTCCTATGTACAAACGTGGCTGAATTAAATAGTTATACATACGACTCTGCCCCCTCCACACAATCCCACCAATGAAATAAGGTGGCACAATCCGAGCAGATGCACATTCCTGCTAGTGCTTGTCGACCCCACCATGAAGACATAGTAGAAAATTATAATCAGATGCAGGTACATTCAAATGTATATCAATCCGGACAACAACATAGGGTGGAAACTATCTAGACGCAGGAAAAAATACCTACTGACACATTTCAAGCATACCATCCAATAGGGAAGGGATTAGCTACATGCAGGCACAAATACATATTGATGCCTATGAATCCCTCTCTACAAATATGGCGGCAAGAAATTATGAGCAGAGATAAATTCCTGCAAATTCATACAAATCCCGTGAGAAAAATACAATAGCATGAGAGTAGATGAAAATCCCCGATCATGTCCACCAGTAAAATATGGTGGCAATAGGAGATGATAACTGGTGGTAGACACATTCCTCTATCCCGGCACAGGAGAATTTCTAGTATCTACTTGAATCTCATAGAGGACTGCAGCAGGCACAAACTCCTTCCCTAATATCAGAATGGGTCTTCATACTCGTTCCGTCCAAAGATATATTTCATCACATCCCTGAAATGATGGAAGACCAGACATCAATACCAGAAAATATCATACACACATGTCCAGACATTATTGAATCGCTGGAAAAGGTGAGAAATCTATCCCATGACCTGGTTTCCTCAAATGGAATGACTCACTCGTAAAATTAGTATGTGACTATAGAATAGTCATGCATCCTAGCTCTAGTCCAGGAGGGTTGATGGTAATATCCCACGATACATGTACAACTGAATCATGAAAAATACATGTTCCAACTGGGGGACTCCGGTCCAACGTGGTGGCCACCACAGGGTTGACATATATCCCTATCAAATTTAAAGATTTCTATTGATGTATTCTGATGAAATCATGGTAACTAACATGACATAGACCATATTTGTAGATTTTTCCCAACAACAGACGACCCGACTTACCCGCAAGAGAGTACTAAAAAATAAATTTCACCAAAGAAACCATAAATTGAATAGCGCATACATGATCAAGCTCTACTAGAATCTATGGTTCTTGACGCCTTTAAAAATATACAAATTAAGGCTCAAAACCCTATATATCCATTAATAAATTATAGTAGGGGTAGTAGCATTTTCATAGGCCCTCCCCGTAATGTTCCTATAAGAAGCTCTGAAGGTTCACCCAAAAACACCAATAGGGGCACACTTCTTTGGCCAAGAATGATCGATCACGAGAGCCAATCTCATGATGTGAATCAGGGTATCCCCCCCTGACTTGAAGATTATATAGAAAGAAAGTCCTCCCCTTATCATCATCCTCCTTGATGGTACTCCCCTGGGTATATGTTGCATATATGCTTATCCCTTTAGTCGGAATCAAGTCATTATAATAGTCGTCACCATGATGATAGCCATTGCGAAGTCCCTCCCCTCAGTGGATGTTTATATGAATGCCCTTTCCATAAAAACATCAAACAAAGAAAATGTCCCCCCCTCATTATTGTAAATTGTGAAGGTCATCCCCAGGATGTTCACTGTATAAATTCTCTCTGCAGCCAGGTATCAAAATGTGATAGTAGTCTTCACCATCAATGAATTCATCGAGAAGTTCTTCCCCTCAGTGACATCCAGAAGCATGAATGTCCTCAACTTGTTGTAGCCCTCCCTGAAGAAACTCCCTAAGGTATATGACGTAAAGAGATTTCTCGTGATTGGGAATCAAGTTGTCATTGTATCTCTCACCATTGGAGCACCAATTACGAATGTACTACCCACAAAAAAAATTCATAGTGACAAGAAGGTCATCCCCTCACTGGAACAAAGACGAGAAATCCCCCATTTGCTAAGGAACTCAAAAATATGGACTCAGAATCATTTTTCAATTCATCTATAACGAGTGATATTATTTCTCAAATGGATGATGGTTAGGGGCCACACTCATCTTCAATGCCACCCCCATGTTGTCGACATATCAACAAGGCTCCATCCAAATTGGCTTCTTCTAACTATATCATTAAGATTCAATCATGATGGTAATTTCAAGTAGAGGATCACTCAGAAGAACAACAACATGATATGTTTCTTGTATGAAGACAACTAGCTACAGATAATATAGCAGTGGTGTATTAGACTACGACCACTTAACACATCGACATACCAGGAGAGTTTTCTGGGGAATATATATATATATGAAATTCTTTATAATATATGGAAAAATATTTTCCAGCTGAAGGAAAAATTAATGCCCTATGAAGGGTATACTGACCATGTCATCATGTTAGCAGATCTTCTCCGTCTAATCGTCCTTGAAGCCCTCTCATCCGCATAATAGCCACAATTATATTTTTTAATGAAAAACCTTGAACTGAATTGCCTCCATGTATTGTACAAGTTGTGTTACTTTATTGGCAACACCCTGACTGATATTCGCATTCGGGGATTGGGAGAACATGGAGCACTGCACATCACCCCATGTCAAATCCATTATGCCCCATTGAAATGGCATCATGCAATTTCATTACCCAAGGGAAACAATCAAATGAAACCCTTGCTCATGAAAGATGATATAATGACAAAAACCAGACCAGGGTATGTCTCAAATGCAGCGGGACCGAAGAGATCAAGTCATTGAAATGATTTTGATTCAGGAAACCAAGAACATCCAACAGGCTTCTCGCATGTGGGGTGCCAACCAACAAGAAAGGATCTTTTATTAAAAATACCATAGACTCCATGCAGTCCCAATTCCATAATCATATCACACTCGCATAGGAGTACGAGAAATTGCAAATTTGTAAATAGCAACAACTGCCACTGCGCTACAGGAACAACCCCATCATATAGGGTTAGGGGCATTTTTAAATCACAATTCACATGTAAGACCAACAAAACGAGGTCGTTTCACATCAATTGATGAATGGGTGAAACCATATATTTTATGACATGGGGAAATTTTACCACATGTTCCCATACAAAAGACGTATGTCTTCTCCCATCTAGGAAGAATGATGGGATGTGGAGTCCCTCATTCCACTCATTCTCATGTCTCGCACCCTCCCGGACAATGGCGCAATACGTGGTCGGACCACGGCTCCCTTTGGGTCAATAATTGTCAATAATACCTATGAATACTGCACAATGGATGGAGAATGTCCATCAAATGACACATAAAGCCTTCCTACCATTCGACATCAGGTACACCGCCCCCAATGCGGTGTTTATCTGTAAACGCGGTGAATTTCAACACCACAGATCTCACATGTAAATTGAACATAGGGAGAGTATGAAAAGGAATATTGTTCACTCCCATATGCATCCCACAATGACCTAGATGGTGTGCATACCCATAACGAGAGAGTGATCCTAAATATGGGTTCCCTTTCTATTAATCTGTCATTACCTCCCTAGTGAAACCCCAAAAAGAGAAAAATGAATCCAATGTCATATTTTACCCACCTCCTCCTCTCTCGAATAATTAGTCCCTCACCCTCAAAAAAAGTTTCCCCAAAAAAGAGTAATAAATTAAAGAGATCAAGAGAATTATTACTGAGCTACGTCGAGGGAGATACCTTGCTGGACATGGTCACCCTGTGTAACGTCAGTAGGAGTTCCCAAAAAAGTACCATTTCCCTAGGCACTCATCTCGGTGAATGAACCAATCTCAGAGGACTATTAAATCCAACATTGGGACTTGTAACCTACTAGATCCCGACCCCATATGGGCATCAAGACTTTCCCCTACTTGGAAGGTTTCTAGAATATATTCAAGTAAACCGACAAATGATTCCCCAAACTAGGTATCTACCACAAATTTCAACAGTAGTAGCACGCCCAATTTTATCCACTACTGCACCATCCAAAGCTCAATACTAGAAGGATATGTATCAAGATATCTTGAACACCATTGAAAAACTAATGGCTCAAATAGAATCCATGTACGGGTGGCACATTCCGATACAGCGAGAGCGCGAACCCTACACTGATTCGGTAATCAAGTTTCCACTATCGCCAAACATCAAAATCACCTTATTCCAATTATTCAATGGATTGGGGACCTTGAGTTGAAATAAATGCACTATGACTCTTATTTTGACCCCATGATGGGAACTCCAGAGTAGCATGAATTGGTAAAACTTAGGTGCTTCGTATGAACCCTATAGGACTCGACCTTAGTTTGGTATAGTAGCTTTGCAACCAAATCAATCACAATATGAGAGGACCTACACTGACAGTTTCACTTCCAGTCTAGTTCAACGCTTCCTATGACAACATTTAGTGATCTCATGAACTACAGACAACGAGATAATGAAAGAGTCTCCAATTTTATTTCCAAATGGAATGTCTGGACATATTCTCTGAATTGACCACTTCTTCAAGCTAAGATGCTTGCCATGTTCATTGATAAATATCAGGACAAATTGAGAACACCTCTCATCCGAGGGAAGTACACAAGTGGGTTATGAGATTTCACTATCATTTCAAAAGGAATAGAAGACTCCTTACAACATACAAAACTAATGTCCCAAGGGGCCCCATCAGCCCTAGGAAAAATAACAGAAATAGCTGAAGCTCCTTCTATCACACGCAAACCACCCAAGAACCAGCTCTAGTTGTGAGGCTCCCACCAAACCATGAAGGGACCCTTGGTAGTAGCAGCCACCCCCACCTTGAAAAAATGAGGGTTAGGTGATAATATAAATCATTTTGAATAGTAATGAAAATATGTCTACTTGTTCTGAGATGACCTGGTTTACGGCTATATCATATCATCTATGAATTGGAACTTGCTCCGGCTAACAAAGCCAAAGAGATGTAATGAAGTAGGTCTACAGGATCATCCGAATTATTGTCCCTATCTGCTAATACAAGTAAACATAATCCCATAATGATTCCCCTTCAAGTATCTCCTAGAAAATATGGTGTATTGCGGGAATGAAAGCCTGGGACCGCTGCCAGCATAGGTGGTGTATGCTTCCACCTCAAACTCAAGAGAGAAAGAGGAATGGAAAACAGTCCACAATATGAAGTAGAAAGGATTTTACAGCTAGATGAACCACAAAATAGTCATCCTAGTTCATGGAAGCCTCCAAGCATAGTTAAAACACCCAAATGTGCCCCTAAAAGCTCCCAATACAACATAACCATCCTCCACAGCCTTGAAACCCTATAATTGCTAAAACATAAGAAAGTAGGAGCAACCGGATCTGTTGACCACAAATCCAAATTCAGTGTTGTCACTTTCGATCTTCATGACAATATAATTAGTACAAATGGCTCAGCCTTATTAACTGGTACAATGGGCATTGACCCTCCAAATGATAAAATGGGAACCTCCCCGCCAAATGGAAAAATGAGCACCGCCCCACCAAATTGGTCAGAGGGAACAATCCTGCCAAATTGTACAATAGTAACCACCTCTCCAAATGTTACAACATGCACTACCCGGAAAAATGACACCATCTGAAGAATAGAGTTAGACAAAAAGAGAACAGAAACCATTGGGACAAGTCAAACATAAAACTTTTTTTTGAGACCTCACATAAAATTCCATGTTTTTGGCAGTGCATTAAATTACGGCCTTCGACGTCTTGTTGGGGAGGCCTTATTTGCATCGTCCTGTTTCAATTTAGTTATCATACCATGAATGCTTCAAATACTGCACCAATGAGAAAGATAGATCTTTTCACACCGATAAATCCATATTTGAGTCTTGTGAGTCTCATTACAACAATGTAGGGTTCTATGAGCCAGAAGAGAAACAATCGTGGGCCAACTATGTTGATTGGATTACTACCCCGAATGGATTTGAAACGGCTCTTGCCAAGCCCCTATAGCAGCATTGGGAGGAGTATGTGTTACCCATCAACCAAGATGAATTCATAAATTCAGGTCTAGATGTAGAATCAATTGTATGCATGATCATTGTTACGACTGCAAAGTCCAATGACATAGACGATTGGGATGTCTCTCATAATGTCAGCAAAAGACCTAACAACGATACTCCGGAACCATCATCGGGTCCCCAATCAACTATATCCTTACTCACTAAGAAAAAAAATATTTCTATCACATCACTGGATTGTTTTTATAGAGAATCCTCTCTCCATTAGAAGTGGGAGAAGTGGAAGATGAAGAAGGTGATGAAGATGAAGATGAAGAAGAAGAAGAAGAAGAAGACCTCAAAGATTCCCCTCCTTCATTTGAAGAAAATTTCTCCACAACAATCGATGAACCTATTGAGATAAACATGGGCACCTAAGATGACCCAATCCCACTATTATTAGTGTGGCTATGCCTGTTGAGGAGTAAGAGGCATATACATCCTTCTTAAAGAAGAACTGAGATGTGTTTTCCTGGAATTAAATAGAAATGCTAGGCCTCAATCGCGAGGTCTCCACTCATCATATGGGATTACCTGAAGATCACTAGGGCTATAAGAAACATCCATATGGATCCACTCGATGAGTGCTACAAAAATATAGGCTGATGTTGACAAGATGATCAAACCCAAATTTATACCAAATTTTTAGTATCTGATCTATCATGGGAACAAAGTCTCTGTTAAAATGAAGAACTGACCAATAAAAATCCAAATTGACATTAGGGACCTCCGTTGGCATTCCCCAAAATACAACATCCTAGTCATGATCATGAATTATTAATGGATGTGATTCTCATATACAAATACCACTCTTTCATGGATAGCAATTATGGATTCAACCAGATCGGAATGGCCGTAGGAGATCAAGAAGCAACTGCTTTTAGGGACCCTAAGGGAGTGTCCTATTAGAATTTGATTCACTTTGTTTTAGAGAATGCTGGTGCCCCATATCAGGGAGCCATGCATAGCATATTAAAACCCTTCTTGGAAATAATTGTTTAGTTTCATGTCGATGATATTGTGGTTAAATCATGACAGCGGTCAATTAACCTAGACGATCTTGAAATAGTCATCAACAAATTGTAGCAGCATATTTTAAATATGAATCCCCTAAAATGAAAAATTGTTTTTACCTCTTTAAAATTTCTCGGATTCTTCATACACCATTGTGGCATCAATGTCATCCCTATATAAACAAAATCCATCCTTCTCATGTCCCCACCTCACATACTCACTGATTTGAGAGGTCTCCAAGTGAACCTGGCCTATATTAGACACTTCATAGCCAACCTAGAAGGTAAATGTTGATATTTCACCTAGTTAATGAATAATAATTCTACATATTAGTAGTAAAATGATTGATAATAGATGTTCTATGATATAATAATATATCTCCTCAGCCCACTGCTGTTGATTTCACCAGTTGAGGGGAGACCAATCATCTTGTACGTAACTACCATGGAATGGTCATTAATTTCCTTACTCACGCATAAGATTGATGGAAGTATTGAGAACAACCTCTATTACCTCAGACAAACAATGATTGATGCTGAAACTCGATGTTCATAAATTGAAAATAACATTCATTCCCTAATCTTCATAGTTCAGAAACTATGGAATTACCTACCACACCATGAGGTCCACCTTTTCTCTCACAGAAAACCTCTCAAATATATCCTCAATTTTCCCATGCTAAATAGACTCCTATCACGATTGGTGGTCATCCTACCATAGTTTGAAATATGATATATATACCCTATCAGTTAATAAAAGTCTTGACATTAGCAGAACACCTGGTGAAGAACCACATAGATGAAACAACACTGTCGACTGCCGAACTTCCGGATGAAGAAGCATTTTCCATCCGAGAGAAACCCCAGACTAGGGAAATGTATTTTTATGGTTCATATCAAAGCCCAATGGGGAAAAGGAGGGAGTATCACATGCTCAAAAAAGTGAGTTTGGTAATTATACTCGTATACCCCAAAAATTCCATTTGCCTTACGCTTTCTTAATTTCTGAAGGGCGTATAAATAATGAAGTAGGATATCTAGATTTATTTGCAGGTTTGTAACTAGAACATCATATTCATGTCAAACACCAATAGATAAATGGTGATTTAGAGCTAGTCATTAAACACATAAATGGTGAATATGCCATTAAGAAATATTTTTTGGTCCACTTGATGAACCAAGATTGAGAATATATGGGATAATTCACAATAGAACTGATTTTGAACAATGTCCCCCAGTCTCAAAAATCTCAAGCCGCTACTTTGGAAAATGTGTCCATATCCTTGGCTAATTAAGATCAGGATGAAACAGTCATTAGAATTTCCCACAACCGAATGGTATTTCAATTTTTCTAGAGAATTATGGAAACGATTGACTAAATGATCCCTATTTATAAGATGTATGGTCACACCATCTGTACAATAACACCCCTTTCAAATTACCTTAGGAATGAGGAACACCCACTAGATAGGGATGGAAGGGAAAAATTATGAAGACGGGAATTCAACATTGTCTTGTACAATAAGGAAAACCAAGAAAAGGTTCTCTAAAAAAATAATCCATGACAGAGTCTATATATGTTTCATTGATGGAGAAGATATTGTTTCCTTTATGAAGGAAGGTCACACCGAAGAATCTGAAGCACAAAAATCAGAAACCAATATCATTCACCAAATTCGAAGGCTCACGCACTATTGGACCACTATGATATAGGGTTATTCCATATTCACCAATAACATTCATTGATGCCATGTTCATGCCATTTGTATACACCTACCCTCATTGTTAGATCATTCAGATAAGTAATCATAGACATTATCTACCTGGGGGATGAATTTTGTGAGACCATATCCTCCCACCCCAACCACAAAATTCATTTTTAAAATAACATAGACCAACTTCTTTTCCAAATGGGCCAAATCCAATAACCATTAATGAAGTTGGGGTGAAGAAAATTGTCAACTTTGTGAAGGCCAACATCATTAACAAATTAGGTGTTCCTCATAAAATACTAATGGAAAATGGAATCTACATATACTCTGATATGTTGGACTAGTTATACGAAGAGTATGGAATCAAATCCAATTGTTCATCCCAATAACATGCGGCGGCCAATGGGAAGATTGATGATTTCAACAAAACCTTGTCCAACATACCCCAGAATATAGTTGATAAGGATAGTACATTGTTTCCAGACAAGCTCATTCATGCTTTGTGATCATAGCAGACCATGACTTTCACTTCCACCATGGAGACCTTGTTCTATATAGTATATAGGGTAGAGGACGTTTTACCTATCGAAGTCCATGTTTTATCACTTCGTGTATCCATATGAGATCAAATTAATTTGGAAGAGAAATAAGAGAGACTATTTGATGAGTTGGAGTAGCTAGATGAAATGAGGTTAAAGATTTTACACCATTTGGAAAACTATGAAAATCAGATCGCACAAGACATTAAAAAATGGTTATCCTTTAATATTTCCATGAAGGATAAATAGTGTTAGTCCTTAGATCCACGATGATACTCGTGAAGATGTCCAAAAGGCATAAATTAATGTGAGAAGGACCATATGTCATACATAGAGTCTATTCTAGTGGATCATATGCCCCGATATCAATGGAAGAATAACTCATCATGTCTCTCAAAAATGAAAAGTTTCTAAACAAGTATTTCTCGTAATAGTAACATGAGTGTTGTGGTCCAAACTCTATTACCCTATACTATGAGTCATTTTCCTACAAAACATGTCATTAAAATGTATGGTATTATCCTCATGGTCCAAACTCTAATACCTTAAACTATGAGTAGAAATATAGTGAAGTCGTTGTCCAAATTCTAAGACCATAAACTATGAGTAAAAATAAAGTGATATCATGGTCAAAACTCTAAACCCTTAAACTATGAGTCATAGTCTTCCCCACAATACATCAGACTCTAAGGAACTCATCCTTGAAACATGAAATTAAACTGGGACCAATGTCATCACTATAAGCTATTAAATGGCATGGCACATATCGTCCTAACCGCGTGACAATAAACTGTATTATCACTCACAGAACTACATAGGAATTGATTCTAGATCCTGTAGGATAAATAGTGATTCCTAGATCATCATTCTTGGCCCAACCCCCACAAAAACATTCCTCTATCATATCCTCTACCATCCAACACTTGTGAAGGAAACCCTATGTCCACTTTTTATTTCACTTAGGGAGTATAACTCAGTGAAAGTAGGATTAGTGGTAAGCGTTATCAAATGAATACAAGTTATAAAGAAGTGTGGTAGACCCAACACCTATAGAGAATGAAATAGAAACAACAAAAACAACATTTCTACCCCATGACCAAGCCAGATCGGTATAGTGAACACTCAAAACTATGTGCGGCATTTTTCATACTCTTACAGGATACCTAGTGATGCCCATATCTGGACTCATTGTCCAACAATCATCAATAAAAAAATCCCTCACATTTCCTTACACATGGACCAAGCTTGATCGGTATAGGGAACATTCAGAACTACATGCATCTTGATTCCTGCCCTTGCAGGATACATAGTGACAACAAGATTGGAATCCTGGTCCAGCCACCATAATGAAATCCCCTTTCCCAATGTTTATATCACACTTCTACAAGGATTCCATTGAAATGTCCTAATCTCATGACGAGAAACTGTGAAATTTCTCAAGAGTTATGTTAGAACAATTCTCAATGTCACAAGAACCCGCACATTCCCCTAACACATGAAAAGCTAAAAGATCATGCCTCCACCCATGCATTTGAGTCAGATCTTGGTGGATGTTCTAGTAGGTTATAGTTAATCATGGTTAGGGTATCTCCTATATTCCTAGACATATATTCCTCATTTCTTAAACTCTATGCCCCTAAAAAATTTAGATCCCCCTAATCATTCAAGGCAATCTGAGATGGAATGACAGTGTCTTGCAGAAAACTTTGTTTCACTATGAACCTCATGGCCTGATGGCTCTACATATGTTTCCCAAAAAAATGGTTGTTAATAAATGGAAAATTCATCCCCAAGAGATTCTACTTCTATGTCAGTATGCATAATGGCTTCCAAGCCCCATGACATCTTTCCTGATCTAAATCTCCCCTAAGACTTTGGTTTACACCTTCTATCATCAATCAAGTCTAAGGAATGTCAGAAAATCATGATAAGGACTGAATAAAAGCTATTGAATATATTTGTGAATAAAAAAATATCCTCACTCCAAGACATTAAAATGTACGTCCCAAAATTTCCTCAGAGCAAGACATAAAACCGCAAGGCCATAAATGTTTGAACCACACACCATTAAACAACATATCCAAAAATTTCTTTACCGCACGACATTAAACCGAAATGGTCAAAATTTCCTCACAACATGACACAAAACTGCATGGCCAAAAATTTCTTCATTGTATGACATTAAACAATAATGGAAAAAATATCCTCAGTGCATTCCATTAAACACTAAGATCAAAAATTTTCTCACCAGACGACATCAAACTATAAGGCCAAAAATGTACTCAGCATATGACATTAAACCGAAATACCAAAATCATCCTTGTTTTATGACATTAAACTTCATAGAAATGGTTTAAGTCTATTTTTCCCTCGGATGTTGATTTTTTATTCCTAGGCAATATCCTAGAATCCTCGTAATCCCTTATTTCTCCCACCGAGCATAGCTCACAAGAGCATAGGGATCATAGTGGGGGATCCACCATTACATTATTGAAAAAATTATCTAGGAATTTGGTCTTAGAATAATGATCCTAAAAATCATGAAATGATTCTCCTCAATAATAGAAACCCCATCTCATGTCTATGTGACGTTAAATAACTAGGTATAGTAATGATGGGGCGAACACCTCACCCTGTGTGTGAGTATTATCTATATATGGGATACCTAATTCCAAAAGTAAATTGTATCCTAAATGTACCCAATATATCTGGATACACTCTTGTAGTACCTCAATCTCTGTACTTTGAGTGATCATGAATCCCCATAATCATTCGTGGCCATTTGAGATGGAAGTCCAGTGTACTGCGGACACCACTTTTTGGATTTTAACATCATGCCTTGGTGGCTCTACATATGATTCTTACATAAAATGGTTGCCAATAAAAGGAAAGTTTGTCCCCAAGAGAGTCCTCTTATATCTTCTTTTCTAAATGGTTTCCAAGCCTCGTAACATCACTCTTGATTCAAGGGGACCCAATGTCATGGTTTACATTTTCCTCTTGCTTGCATCTTTGATATATCAGAACATGTGAGCCTAATTCATCTCTGGTCTTTTTTGAGGATGCTAAAGAAAACATTTCTATATGCATGAAGTTGATTCTCATACAAAATAATAATTTGTCTAATCATTTTTGTGTTTCCCTAAATAAGATAAGCTAAAATTTCCCCCTTTTAGTGTTCAGGTGTGGCCCTTGTCAAAGGTCACCTATTGTATTAAAAAATTTCCCAATCTCTATAAATCCAACATGCCATCCGAGATGGAAGGTCATTGCCCTGCAGACACCTTTTTTTTCTAGGCACGTCATTCCCTAGTGGATATGCATATATCTCCTACAAAATGGCGTTAAATATAAGGAAAATTCATTCCCAGGAGAGTCATTTCTAGTATCTATATTCCTGGATGAAATTCTTGTCCTATCACACCCTTGGATTTGGAAAACCCATGGATAATGGCTAAAATACCATCCTCTTTATAAATTATCTTTATGTAAAAAAGGATTCCTAAATGAGCTGACCATTCAATAGATATCCCTTACGCGAGAAAAAATCATATGTGAATAGTTGTCTAATCAATTCCAATATAAAGGTCCATACTTTTTTCAGACTCCATTACTCAGGCCAGCCACCCTCTGTGGCTCACGACATCAAAATAAATTCAATGTGTTGAAAATCCCACTCATGCTATCAGATATGGATGGAAAATGTCTTGCGGGCACCTTTGTTTCACCATACACATCATGCCTCGAAGGCTCTGAATATTCCCCAAACAAATTTCAATCAATAAAAGGAAATTTTTTCCCTATGAAAGTCCTTTAGTACCTTCTTATGCCTAAAATTGATTTTGGGATTCACACATGTCTAGAATTCACAAATTAAGGTTCATCAAAATACCTAATCAATATTTGAAGAATATTAGATCATTCCAGGATAACTGATCATGAATAGGGGCCCATACCCTATTATGTTTGGTCATAGCAGTTTGACCTTAAACATCAGAAATAAGGCTGATTTTCAAGACTGTGAAATTCAATAAAAAAATTCTATACATTCAAGATTGAAATTCTGCATAAGGAACCTCTAGATAAAATTCATGTATCAATTCATCAAAAACATTGAGAAATAAAAAGAGACACAAATCATCTTAGTTCGAAAACCCGCAAAGGGTGACCAATGAAAAATTCATTTAATTCCCACTAATCTCATGTCATTTAGGATTAGAAACAATTGGGTTAATAATGAAAAAAGACATGAAATTTCATAATTTTTTCCCATAAAACCTCAACAATAGTCATAGTATGCTCGTAGAGTCCCACGATATAGGAAAAAATTAGTGCTTGAGTCAATTATTTAAATTTACTGGTCGTGGTTTAAAATTAATGACTGGTCAAAACGATGTTTTTTTATCAATTGATATGATATGAAATGGAAAAGAAGAGGAATTAGAAGGAAAATTAGTTCAATCATATTTCAAAAAAATATATGGCAGGAATCCACAGCCTGGAGACTCTCCTTGTAAACAAGATAAGATTTTTACAAGAGACATTTGGTAGGGTCATAGATTTTCATTAATGATTGATTTTAATCCTAAACGTCATGGAGGTGTTTCAAAAAATATGTAGTCTCAGCCTCTTTTCTTTCCCGAATTTCATCCATGTTCCTCATGTATTGGTGTCTTGCCCTTTCACCTTCTTTCATTTTCAATTTCCCATATTCTACAACGACCGCATCCCAGTTCCACTCATGGTAAGCATCTCCTGTTTCATGCTTTGTTTCTCCACATCCTGATTGAGTTGTTCTTTCAATGAATATTCCTTCATGAGTTTTTTCTAAAACTTCATGACTAATCCAACATGAGTGTTATCTTATTCAATAAGAACATGTCGTGTGAAAGCAAGATAAGCTCTTGACTCTTCCATGGAAAGATTATATTATAGTTCACTAGTTTCTTCTCATGTAGAAACCACCGACCTTATTACATCATAAATACCATGATATTAAAATCCACTTATTCCAAAAATCACAAACCGACACTGTATCTTTGGAAATTTCAATGTCATCTCAAACAAGGGAGTTTGGGTAATTAATCTCCAAATGTTCCTCCATTCCATTTTCTATATAGGACGAAGGTCGAACATGATTTCATGTTTTATATTGGAGTCAATAAATAATTAAATATTAGTGTCAATAATTAACATTGCATGGAAGGACTTGATTCAGTAGCTACAACACTTCTTGGCCCTGCAACAGCCACATCTTTGGTAATCGTAGTGGAGTATAGAGCGGGGACATCTGATGTTATTACTAAGGATTGTGGTTCTGATGCTATGGATAGTGAGGATATAGATTCAGTACCTCCCACCCCTAAAATAATACAACTATCTAAAAAAATTGGTTCTACATCTTCAATCATCAGTTGTATTCTGTATTTAATTGGGAATACAGAAGGATCAGGGCCATGCTCGGCCGGAACAATATCCTTCATAGAATCCATCAAAAGGTTTAGGATTAATATATGGCTTGATGAGATAGTCAGTCTAGATAAGGGTACCGGTCTCAGTATCCTTGGGGTAGAAAACCTAATTTCTCTTAGGACTTGAAAGAAAATCCACAATAAAGGATCCCAATTTTCAGGGGTCGGAACATCAGCCTCCCCAATTGTGACTTCTCTAGATCCACCATGAGAAAAAAGAATATCAGTCATTGATGTGACTCACTATATAGGGTAACAATTAATCCGATCAAGATTGATTGGCTCTTCATGATTGGAATCCCCTCCAAAATCTAGTAGTGTTTGGGGCCTGCCACTGGACTCAACCCATTCTATAAAGTATATCATGTCTCTCTCCATGAGAGTAAACTCAACAAGGTCAAGTGATCCCTAATATTCTATATTTCCTTCTATTATTGGGGTAGAGGTTTTTTTATCATGATTACGCATATCTGAGGGGTCAACAACACCCTCGGTCTCTTCAAATGGCCAGGTTTCCATGTTTTCTTCAGCTGTAAAAGATGGTGACCCTTCCTCTGCCCTATAAGGGACATCAGCTATAGATGCATGAGGAGTCATATTCTGGTTACCAATAGGCCCTATGTAAAAGTACATATATATACTAGTAATTTGAAAAATATAAGGGTACTTGGATCAATCACCATGTGAATAGACAATTACATGTGATCCACCTTCGAATGTTCTTTGACAGCTGGGAGGCTTGATTCCACTTCTTTGATTGTTAGGGGGAAAAATCATGAAAAGTATTACCAAGAGGAGTTTGAGGAGGAAATTACCTGCAATAGTATGAAAATTCCACTTTCATGTGTTCATGGGATCTAGGGGACTCTTTCTTAGTACCCCTACCGTTAAGAGGGTGCTCCCCCAACTATAGTACTTCTAGGGGAATAAATTGGGAAAACTGTTTCCCAAGACGCTGTAGGCCCGTGAAAAAAATGGGATGGGGGGACCTTTAGATTCTCTACGTCTTAAGAATTTAATGTTATAGTTTGCAGATAAAACCTCTCCCGTCAGCCGTAGTAGTACTACGGCCAACACCACATGATCCGAATAGTAGTGCCTATCTGTAGAAGCATGGAGACACTTTTCCATATCATCCAAGATGGAATCCACTTATTCAGGATCTTTGTCGGTCTAAATACTCGTAAGGGAAATGGCTCCCCGAGAGTCTGAAAGGTCTATGAATCTATCCGGAAGAAGCCTCCATATAACATCATTTGGTGAGATATCCCTCAATTCATCCCAAACTCTACAGGTGTCTGGGAATGAAGTTGTAATTGGGTTGGCCAGTGCTATAGGGTTGGTGTAAGGGAGGGGAGTGGGTTTTGACAACCACAGTCTTTTCCTGGGTGTCCTTGTAAACCCATGACCTCAAGAAGAAGAATTTTTATGAGGTGATCAGAGTAAGTAAGAATCATTTTTGTTGCACCCTAAAAAGGGGATTCAATGACATATTCATCCTCATCAATGCTTTCTGGTCACAGTATGTCAAGAACCCAATAAAATTACATTCAGAAACCACATCCAGAGTGGATGAGGGTCTCGAAGTTCTTAAAGAAACAATCCACCCTCTCTGGATCCTCATGAAAAGAATATTTAGTAGGTGGTGACACATAACCGATTTCAGTAAGAGTAACATCCCTAGTTCGTAAGAGCTTCCATAAGTCATGATGCCACCGATTGTGAGTAGATTGATGACCTTGAAAAAGTCACATTACCTATAGGAAAATTCCAAAAAAGTCTTGGTAGGAATGGATGGTGGAATTCTAGCAGAAACTTCAGCATCTTTTTTTTCTACTCGTGAGGTCACGAACCCATCTTTCACAATTTTCCTTGAGAGGGGGGGGGGTCTACTGGAATTCTCATGACTTTTCCTGGTCAAGAGTATTTAACAAATCCATTTTTTCTCCTTTTCTTTGCCTTCAATAATTTAGAATTTATAATTATAGGAACATGGCCTGAAAATTTTCCATCTAGATACGATTTACCACAAGCCTTAACATAGTTCTTGGTAAAGAAGGGCGCGAATTCCCCAGGATTTGGAATTATAGCCTACCCCTGGGTTCCTTCCCAGGTGAACAAATGAAATAGTTCATGAAATCATTAGATGGCCATCCTGAAGATCACTATTGAGAGCAGGAGGGAACAACATATGAACACAATTAAATTGATGACAAAATCTTTAGGGTGCATATCCCTCACTAATAAGGTCCCCTCCAATACAAGAAACCAAGACGCCTTCTCTCAAATAAGTGATGTGTCCTCATTTGAAAAAGTCTTCATGTGAACTATTTGTATTATTACCTATAGCGAAATCATAAGGGTCATAATAGATCTATTTGTAAAAGATGATATAATCCATTAAGTCCCCCTCATTTTTTCAGCCCTCTCCACCTACTTATACTATAAATCCCAAGATGCTGGCATGACCCTGCTAGTTATTTGAAGGTACAGTCTGAGGGGGTAATGTATAACTGGTTAGGAATTGATGAAGGAATAACATCCTATGTGAGCTACTATACATTCCCCAATAATTTTCAATGGCATAGTCATTCGATAAGGTGAAATCCCTCGCTGATTCGACCTAGTATGTGGTAAATCTTGGACAACACTATTATAGCTAAATTAATACATCTTATGGTTGATAACTAAGAGGCCATGAAAAATTTTAAGGCTCTTACACAATCAAATTCCATCACTGGTAAGATCCAAAAACTAAAAAAATAGCCAAGAAATCCTCTATTCGATGTAATTGATCGATATCAGGGATGATCCCCCATCCCCATTTTCTGAAAATTCTCCTCTTCCTGGGTGGGCGAAAAGTACTCACTCTCCTTTGGGTGGTTTTGGTAGGACACGCCTTGGGTCTCCATGGATCAGGCTCTAGACCAGTTTTCATAACAAAAGATCCAACCCAGTCATCAAAAATTAAAATCATACATCAGATAGGGATAACATTCATTGAAAAGTGTCTTCTCTTGAAATAATAGTTTCCTATAAAATTGCGGAGGGTTCTTTCGTCGTTATCAAAAACATAAGAGTGGGGAATGAGTTCAACATCTATGTCCCTGATGATAGGGACTCCTTAAATTAGTCAGATGTCCCAAAGACTGATGTCATCCTCTTTGTGGGTCAAATGGAAGGTATTCGTGTCTAGAATCGACCTGCGTAAATGTTGTTAAATAAGAGTAGTAGGATGATGGGAGTATGTTTGAGAAACCCAAGCGGCCTCATACAGTCACACAGTCTATAGCTCGGCTCAGAATTTTCCAAAACTCTCACAAAACCAAAAGGACCACCCCAAATCCAAACCACATGTGCCTCCAGAGTGAAGATCCTTCTAGAATGGCCAACCATGTTGCTCATTCTTTGTGGCTTTCCGCACATTGTTTTAGTAAAAATAGGCCATTTGGCCAGGATTCTACTACATACCCTCTAAATTTTGAGGCACGTAGTTCAGAAATGTCCAAGAGGTAGTGTCACTCAAAAGGTATCACCCCATGGAAGAAATCAAGGACTATGGAATATATGTATTGCATATCTAGGAGGCAGGATGATAGTCATAATTGGAATTGGGATCACTATGTCTGACAATAGACCAAACCTGTAAGAAGGATGGCTGTCTGAAAAAAG
This sequence comes from Viscum album, assembly GCA_963277665.1. Lineage (NCBI taxonomy): Eukaryota > Viridiplantae > Streptophyta > Magnoliopsida > Santalales > Viscaceae > Viscum > Viscum album. Next base: position 1,249,095,385 of record OY728157.1, on the reverse strand, counting down.
GCACTCGCATTGGCTCACTGTATGTAAATTCCCCATAGATTGGCGAAAAAGAATGACCGGAGTTTTTTTTGACCAAATCAGCCATGTTACTTGATATTTCATTAGTAATAGAATGAGGGCCAGTAATATTAGCCTTAGTTTATTCAGCGATGTCAACAGCCACTTGTGATGTAGCCATTTTAGCATGCACAAGAGAATCCAAAGTAGATAAATGACAGAACAAAAAAAATTGTTGGATAAAGATTAAAAAGGAATGTATAAAATACTAAAAAATTCTGCATAATGTTTTTAGTACTATTCCCAGATGCAGTACATGGTAGGCATATCCAGTATACAACATAATGTGAGGAAGTGGCCACCTCTTACTGATATGGTACCTAGAACGTTTCAACCCATACAATCATGGAATGCAAACTTGTTTTGAGGTGATAGCCCACAGTTTGTTCCATGATGACCAAATGGGTTCGCGGAAGGTGGATATCGTGAACCTAGGCATCGTTGAGATCATTTTTAAAGAATGTAGATTAAAATTTTAAGATAAAGTTTTTAATTCCAAATGTTCTGTTCGCCGGTTCAAGCTTGGTATGCGAACAAACAAGCAGTGTAGCATTCTCCCACGCGAAATCTGGATTTTAGTTTTAAAATTCCACAATGTTGTTCTCAAAATCCAAAATATGGTTTGCGAGTAAAGAAAATTAGAAATGTTCTATTTTAAACACATACAAGGCGGTTTTTGGATTAAATTTTCACAAGAATCATGGTATGAAAATGAAGGGGAATCTGAGGAAGTCAAGAGCACTTTACACCATGAGAAATGGTAAAATAAAAATCACATGGGCCCCTATATATAGGTGTTTCCTCCTAACAAAAGGCATATCTTCCCTACTGATAATCATTTTAGTTTAAGGTCACTTCTATATCGTAATAGTCTCCTTTTTCTTCTGAACGGCCCCCATTCCCATTGGGGGAAATTGTAGGGACATAAATATATTCCATGTGAAACAATACTTCCACAATAACTTTGCAGAGAAAATAATGTAGTCCTAAAAGTCTAGCAAGGTGAATGGAATCAAATGGAATAGAAAGATATAGATTAATATTAAATAATTATTGTTTTAAAAATAATTTTATGTGGTCTGTGTACCATTATTTTGAAGCGTTCGCAGACCGCCTGTATCTTAAACCACTGGTATGTGGGACGATTCATGGGGCACTGGACCACAGAGTAATGGCGAGAAAACTCGGTGTACTGCAAACTGCCTCACTGAAGGAATCATGGGCATGAATTCCATCTGCATACCATATTGAGAACTCAATGGTTCACAGAGGAAGCAAGACTGGTAGGGTTCGGCGAACTATGATCATGAACCATGACCTCTACAAACCTGGATAGATCATGTCTTTTGTGGGTTAGGATATCATTTCATGGGACTCTGAAAATGGTTCCACATGCCCATAGATATGACCGCCCCACTACACTATAAAAGGAGAACATAAGTAATTTAGAAGGGACATATAATGAAAGCTTGAAGGGAACCCATATGTTGGGGGAAGAATTTGGAGATGATTCCATCTTCTATCATGAATCATTGGAAAATCCCGAATCACAAAACACACACAATGTAGGTACCGACAACCAAAAACCATAAAATGGGAGAAATTAATAACAACAAGATAACCGCAAACCTAAAAGATGAAACCACAAACAACATAATTCTTTCAGATGAACTTCCCGTGAATGGTACTCCCCTAGAACTTCCAATAATATGGTGTTTTCAGTAGTATATAACTATGAAGATTCAAACTGGTATCGCATAGTGCATCAGTACACGAATGGAACTCAAGTTGACATGATAGACCACATGCCACTATGGTGTGTGGTGATCCATATCCATGCCCTTGTACCACATCAGAACGTGGAGGGCCCATTTTACGGCATACCACTATGGTATGTGGAGCTTCCTCACTCTGCATAAGAAACTAGTACACAGAATGGGGTGTTTTTGGGTTTTATTTCCCCATTTCCTACTTCACCCCTTTGATACCATCTAGTAATCTATGTTCCATACATGAACCTGGCCCCTGACAATAGGCCAAATCCTCTTTCAAAGCCACCAGACCTGTATGATTAGACCATTGGGTGCATCAGTGCACCCATTTGAGTCATCATACCAATAGTAAGCAGAGTCACAAAGGCTCTCATCACAAATGCTTGAGTATTGGTAATGTATATGGGTCTACATTCCCTTGGTAGCCGGGATTCCAACCTTAGGATGCCAACATGAACCTCCAAATTCTAGGGATTTAGTGTGATCACTTGCTTTTCCATTCAATTGGGAATGTTGATCAAGAAAATGGGCAATGTACACTTTAGTTTTTGACGAGGATGATGCTCCTCCCCTTCCCAGAACGTGTTCTAGGTCACTCTCTCTGAGGCAAGTCCCTAATAATATAGGGAAAAGACACGTGAACTTAATGTCATTTCACATTAAATGTTTCATCAATCTGTACCCTCTCTCACCATTTCCCTGAACTCTTTCACCATAGGCCATCCCTCACCGAGATGAAGGAAAAGAAACATGTGTATTGATGGATCACCCACATCCTCCTATTTCTCACCCCATGCATGACTCACATGGGCTTAAGGGTTTGTAAAAATTCCAACATCAACACAATTCTGAACTTTGAGTACTTTGATTCCATATCAAAACAAGATATGTTGGATGCTGACCCGAAGGAACAAGCACAAAAGTGTGCCCTTCCAAAAGGTTAACCCAATCATGTCATTTTTAAACTGTTAACATCCATATATAAGCCTCAGAAATTCTGATCAAAGAGATCTTTGATTCTTGATCCAACCCTTATACGTAGGACACCCACTCGAAAGCCTAAGCTCAAAAGGGTGCCATTACAAAAGGGTTCATCCAATCATGTTCCTCTCAAATGGGAAGCATCCATGTAGAATCCCCATCTATTCTGAACTACATGGGTTCTGATTCCACTCTTGACAACAAATAGGAAACCCATCTTATGTGTCCGATCACAACATCATGTCACTTCTTGTCCACTTGGATGGACATAATCTCTAGAGAACCTTTTTTTATGGAACATGTTAGTATCACCTATGCAAAATCCAATCCATATATGCTTATGATAATCAGAAAATGTAGGGTTAGCCCATGGAAACAATATTAAGAAATAAACAAAGCATTCATGAACATACAAACATGACTTAAGTCTATAGGAGATTTTCCGGACATGCAATAATCCTCCCCCAAGAGGGTGTGGTGGGCCTGACATCCTATCATCTCGACCAATGGATTCCATAAATGTGGTTGGAAAATATTCATTGAATGAGAACGTGACTTTGAAAACAAAGTATACGGCTCATGGATACAAGGTCAATTTGGTGTTTATGGCTCCACAAATAATCTTTTTGGAGACCATCTGAGGAAGTTATATTCGATTAGGACCGATTCCACAAGCAATTGACCGCACACAATATACTTCTAGGACCATTTTACTGTAGTGTCTACCTCACAATACTAAAGGAAAAAATTTCCCATTTCCCATGGGGTTAATACAACACTTTTTTAAATTATCATGACCCATGATGGGTCGAAGCATAAGAAATCGTTAATTTTTTGATATTCCATCTCTTAGTAAAGAGGCATGTGATGATTCTTGTCAGATCATTTTACAATCACTCGAAACGAACCACCTCAGAGGTGGAATAAGGAATAATCCCAATATCATCAACACTCACCACCATCATAGATGATGATGATCCATAAATCATCTAGTTGTGTGGATTTAAAACATAGTACCATAAATTGAGCATAAAAATATTGTAAATTAGCTGTAGATATAATTTAATATATATAGATGATCACATTAATGAGAAACCAATTTTATGTTATAAATTCTCATATTTATTCATGTAAAAGACTAAATTATCAACATTTAGTTAACAATCCCCATGTTGGGACTTTGGAAGGATTCGTATATATGATTTTAATCTATAAGATATTATAAGAGTATGAATAAATCACCCAATAATATGGGAGATTTTTCAAACCAACCACCCTCATAACCAACATGAATTCAAATATGTTGTTGGTATATTACTAGTGACCAATTTTCTTTTGTAAATTAAGTCTTACATGACTTAAAACAAAAAAAACCACGATCAAAATTTAACAAAAAATGGCTCCATCGGAAAATATACATATATTTAGTTTAGTTTATCATTTTCTATCCTAAATATAAATTTCACCTAAATGTTCATTGATACAATAAATAGAAACATGTTTCCTAAATACTTATTTATTAAATTGATTTATAATTATACAACATTTTAATAATACATGCTTATACAATAATGTTTAATAACATATGAATATTAGGTTCATACAACTTAACCATATATCATTAATTAAACAGTATTTAATTACTTAACAATAGTACTCCTCCAAGATTGAATAATATAGTAATTAAATTTAATCGCTTATTGGAAATTCATTAATGAATTTGTTAGGTAAATCTCATTTAAGGGGAGAAATACATGGAAAAATATATGGGATGAATCAATATATTACATTCTGGGGGAAATTAATTATCATTATATAATATACAGAATATCATCGTAATATGCATGAATAAATCATTTAAATGATGCCTAATAGTTTCAATATTCCTAATAATGAAAAACTAACATTGTGGTCAATGTTCACACATTATTGGTTAGAACAACTGGAATCTCTACCACACAAAACCTATATGTTAAAATTATCACATAGAAATTATGAGAAAATTTGGAATAATATGCACACATAAAATATATAATCACAAGATATATTCAATGTTTCCTAATTCATCATAGGGATATAAAATTATGATTCTACTAGTCACATCAAAATATGATCAAAATAATTAATGCCATATGGAATGAAAAATGCACATCTATGTTGAACATAATATGATCCCACAATAAACAAATTGGCATCAAAATGATTTCATAAATAATATGTCAAATAATATAATTACAGGTTCCCAAAACAAAAATAAAATCCATTATTTTGGTAATTAATTTGTAACATTAGCATTGTATAGACCATCTTTGAAGAAGATAAGAAGAAATACACCAAATAAGAATCAATGGGCGACTTCAAAAATGGTCCTTATCAAAAATAATTAAGGTAGATATGAAATCATTTAAAAATAGTAGAATCACGAATATACCAAAAATAAAAAAAGGATAGAAAATTGATATAATTTTATAATAAAATACACATAACACATTTTTATATAGGGTTAGACAATTATAAATAACCCCAACAATAAATATTATGATATATCACCTTACAAATATTAATCTTTTTGAATTGATCATAATTTCTTGAGAATTTATTTAATAGTCTTGTAAATTTGTATAAAAATTCAATAGATAAAAAATATGATAATTTTGGTAGGAAATACATGGAAAATATATGATAGAAGATTAAATAAAAATGGAGAAATTCATCGTAAAACATAATAATAAAATCTAATTGCATTATGCCCCTTTATATTTCATCACATTTGTGAGTTCTTTATAATAATGTTATTTTTAATTAAATAATAAATAAATAATTGATTTTAAAATATATTTATCACTCTTGATCAATTAAAAAATGGATATTCATTTCTAATCTTCATTGTTAAAAGGGTAATGCTTTAATGCCTCGTTTTCCTTAAATGGCTATGTCATGTTCTGATACCATGTGCAATACATATTGTAATTTAAATTTTGGTAAAATTAATTAATTTTGAATATAATACAACAATATATATTATTAACTCAGAATATATTAAAAATAGATAAAAAGTTAGTGATAGTTAAATCATTTTAAATATCATCAAAAACTATATGAAATTTACCATTAACCAGATAAGTCAAAAGAGGATTGGTGAGAGTATTTATATTATAAATTGATTTAAATAAATATATCTGTATAATAAAAAATAATATGCAATATAATTATATGTCAAATACTTTAAAAATTTAAAAAAATGAAATATATTTTTAGATTTTAGAGAATTAAAAATAGAAAAAATGAAAAGTGTAATCATAAGATTATCTCTTCATTAAATAATTACTCCATTGATAATGACTACAAGGCAAAGGATTTCATGATACCAAACCACCCCAAAGAGTATTTTGAGACATAAGAGAAATGATTTGGTTAAATTTTTTCCTTAGTGTAAGTGAATTTGAATTTATCCTCTATGGGAATGTATACATGTATTTATTTCAGAGTGGAGGGATATTTTGGGATAGAATATTGAAAAAACAAATTCTAAAATAATTCTTGTAATAGAGGTATTTAGAATATTATGAATCATATTTCAATAAATATAAAATTATTTTCTAACACTTAAATATTTATAAGATCAAATTTTTTAGTATGTGGAAATTTAAAAAGGAAATAAGAAAAAATAATTTAATGATTTACTTATCATTTATTGGATTTGATAATTACATTTTAGGTTTGCAATTTAAATTTATTATTTCAAAATGAATTCTTATTCTTATAAAATATTTATTTGGTTAATAAAAACATTATTTAATTGATTCGGTCACTATTAAATATTTAATTATTTAAATAAAATGAAATATTTATCAAAAAACCATAATTGTACAATTCACCTAAAAGAGGTTTTTGATAGAAAATTATAAAAAATTAACCCTTATAAAAGTATTATGTTTTGTATTTTAAAGAAGAAATTTGTTTTATGAAAATAATTTTATAACATAGAGTATTTTTTATATTAAAATATATATTATGGTTTGTGTTAAATATGTTAAAATATAATTTATAAAAAACACATTTCTTTGAATTTATAATTGGAATATCTAATTTTTAGAATTTAAATTATTATATTTTCATATTTTATTCCTAGAAAATATTATTTAAATTTATTTTTTCTATTTAATTGTTTCTGTTACTATTTTTATATTCATATTACTATTATAACTTTCTAGTTACTATCCCAGTTGTATAGTTTACTATTAGTATAGTTATATTTAAAATAAACATCCTTTAAATGCATTTTATTCCATTTATTAACATTCATTTTAATTAATCATAGAGTTCTTTAATATTTATTACCTTGATGTCTCCTACAATATAATATTTTATTTAATTTTTAGAGTTATGTTTATGAGTGTTATAATTCCATGAGATGGTAATAACCAATTTTTTTTAATTATAGTAGTTTTTTTTTACAAATGCATTATAATATTTTCAATATTTTTGGTATATTTATTCTTTATTGTTATTAATAAATGAAACTCATTATTTATTTGGTGCATGTGTTTTATATAATTTTAAAATATTAAATTGACGATTATTGAAAAGGATCATTCCATATATAAAATTTTGAGCCATTATAGATCACTGAATTTTTTACCTGTTCAAATCGTAGTTGATAATATATTATATTTAATAACAAGAAAAATATATATTAGAGTCTGTTAAAGAGTAATTATAAAAATAATGTTGAATACACACACAAATTTTAATAAAAATAAAGATAAATATCCATTCATCATTTTGAATTGTTGGTATAATTTATTAAATACATAATTTATTAAAATTAAGATTTATTTTGGTTTGATTTTTAAATATTTCTTTGGGATATGAAAATATTGTACTGTAGGGTAATGTGGTAACTTACCAATATGCATTTAATTTTGTTAAAAATATCACTATTTTGTTTAATGTAGTTAAATGTTTTCTTATTTTAATATATTTTTGAAGAAATGAGATATTTGAGATTCTAGATATGTTTAGGAGGAAATATCACAACGATAGACTAACTATGAAAAAAAATTAATAATTGTGTAGTTGTGTTTAATAGATGTTGGAATTGAAGCTGAATCATAAACCAAAGAACATAATGATTACATAAAGAAAAATTATTATTTTAAAAAAAATTAGAAAATATAAAATGGAAATTTTTTTCATTTTTTATATAAATATGATGAAATTTCATTATGCCTATATAAATTAGAAAATATGACCACTCCGAGATCATTGATGTTTCCTCTTATACAACAAACATAAATTCTGTAATTAAATTAATTTATGCTAAAATTTCATGACAATTTTTTTTTCACAGTCGTAGTAAAACTAGATTATGGAAGACTAGAAAAGACGCAGCATGGAGAAAAATCTCAGATCTAGGAAATATTTGTACACAAATTTAAATTTGATGGAAGATGTAGAAAAAGAAGAAATTCTACAATTCTCACCCTTAATCCATGAATATATTGAGAAAAGGGAAAAATATAGGAGTAGATATATCTACAAAAAAATAATCATGTTTCAATATATACCATTTATTTATTAAACTACTTATTTTGGTAAATAATTAGTGTTTTTTGGGAGATAGAAACATTTTCTAATACATTTGACTTTACGAAGAGAAACATGAAAAGAAAATTTATTTTTATTGTGTAAATAAAAGGTTTAAATTAAATTTTTGTTATTTTTTAAAAATTATGGTATTTTTTTATCCATTTTCTCAATTTTATAATTATTATATCACTTATAATAAACTCCCCACTCATGGTAGACTTCATAATTATCATGGAATAGTGGTCACATACATAATAATGTAATAAGAGATTGAGGACAAAAAATTTTATGGATTAATTGATTTTTTTGTAGATTGATTATTTTCAACATGGTATTAACTATTAAATAAATTTATACATCATTCATTATTTAATCATTGAGATATGAAATATGTATATGAGGAATAATAATTTTATTAGTAAGCTTGAGACTATAAGAATTGTTTTCTGTTTTTCTTTTATAATATGTATTATCACCAATTTAATTTTAATTTAACTTGGTTCAATTTATCAGTGTAAATTTAATTATTTGGATACATAATAATTTGTAATATAACTTAAAATAATTAATTTCACATAATAAACTACATAACTAAATAAATATAATTTTTCTAAAAAATTGAAAATTCATAATTTTTATTTTATCTATCGTTAAATATTAATAAGTTTTATCTACTCTTAATTATGTTTTTTTCATCAAAAATAATTTTTACATAGTTCAAAATAATTTTAAATTTGTATATACTTCGTAATTAAAACCATCAATCATAAATTACTATTATAATTAGCTCTGTAAAAAGTTGTTCCAAGTTGATCAATCTCATACTTCACATTACTATACTATAATTCATTAGTTTTAAATGTAAATGTTTGAAAAATAAATTTTTACAAATTTTATAAGATCCATTGGAAGACAAAGTTATCAGCGTTGTTTTAAATATAAAATATATGGAAATTTTAATATTTACATATTTATATTTGATAATATAATAAAAAACATGGAAACATAATAATATGTGTATGAAATGAAACATTTCAATATTTAGGGTAATTATAGGGAGATGTATTTGGGTAATTTGGAGACAAAATAGGATAAAGAAAGGAATTTTTAATGCCATTAGTGAATAATCCTCCATTAAAATATTTGAATATAATACAACCTCCACTGATGTATTCTTATGTTTGGAATAATAAATGTCATATATTCATTATTTTTGTTAATATATACGAAGGATCATAATAAAGATTAAGTAATTTTTTAAAATATACCACTACCATAACATAATAAATATATGATATTAAAAGAATTTTTTCTAATAAAATCAAGGATAATATCATGATAACATACAATGTTTTCAAATATATTGAGTTCCAATGAATATTGAATGAAAATATTTAGTATGTTGTAATGGATAAAATCCCCAATTTTTTATACATTGGGATCATTTACCTAGTATTTGATAGTACATGGGTAAGTAAAATATATATGAGGATAAAAAAATATTTATTATAAGAGGTTTCAAATTAGTAAAATGGAATTATATATTTAAGGCTATTAAGAGGACTGAGGTTATTTATTGATTACAGTGAAGCCACATTTTTTAGAAGAACTAATCATTTCAATATTACCTTTATTGAACAAATACATATAATTATTAACAAATATTCATAGTTTTATTTTCTGGATTCTTACTATAGATACTATTTTCATCTAATATATAAAATAATATAAATACCAAATCATAGGTAAATATAAGATATTTTCATATAAGATAATTCTTTTGGGATAATGTCATTCTTTATCCACATTTTTTATATGTACGATGAAAATAATTTTATATCTTATGATGTGAAAAATTTGAATCACTGTGGTTGATTTCACAATAGATGGAATTTCAATTTATGAAATTTTCATGAATATAACCAAAGTTCATGGAAGGTCACAAGAGGAAAAAATATTTTTTAATTGAGAAAATTTCAAATTCATGGTGTGAAAATATATTATTTATTGTCTCATGATTTCCAAAAATTATAATAATGTGAATAATGAAAAGATTGTCTAGTGATGATTTTTTTTCAAATTTCTAATAGATTAAATTGATATAAATGATATCTTAAATATTATTACACAATCATATTCTATATTTTATTAAAATCATGGGGATATTAAAAATACCAAAGAATAACCAACGAATAAATTTTATAATAGCACAATAATATTTATAGATCTTGAAAAGAAGTATGTTCATGTGAATAATGTGAATGATAAACTTTCAACCAAGAAATAACCAACTAATATTAAAATTGATTTATTATCTATTTATTGAATGATAGAAATATAAAATTAAAGAGATAAAATATTCATAATTTAAATTTTCTCTATGAGAGAAATTTTACATTAAAAATTATGTTTTCAATGTCAATACAAGAATTATTTTCAGTTTTTTTTAAAATAAAAGGTGTTACTTAAATACAAAAATAATTATAAATGGGACCTTATAATTTAATTTCCTAATTATAACTCTGAATAAAAAAAATATTTTTTATTAATGAAATTCTTATAATAAACTTTACTATGACCCCAAATAAAATTTATTTTTTAATTTAACTTTTCAGTGAGACACCCTAATATTATTACAATATAGGTTCCAAAAAAATCTTTTTATTAATGTTAGTAGAACAAAAATATTATCAGTCACAGAGATATTTTTATATTGATTAATTTATATAAAAAATTAAAAATTTTAAAATCCCATGGGTTGAAATGAAACAAGGGAAGCGGGTTCTCATAATATATTTATAGTGATTACTATATGTTTAAATGCACAAAACAAATTAACAGAGTCCATGCCACTTTTTGGGAATACATGAGTAGCGAGATCATTGATGTACCCAATATTTTTTATACATTCTAATTTTTTAAATATATATAAAGTATTTATGTAATAAAACTCAATTTTCATAAAAATGAACAATTCTGTGATTTTTTCATTTATGATTATTTTTTAAAATAAGACTTCAATGTAATTTATTGAAGATGAATATTTTTCATTTAAAATTCTTTTTTTTCAATTTATTTATGTTGTTGATTGAAAATTTACTACTATCATACATATAAAATAATAATTATCACAATATAGTGTGTGGTTTTAATGGAATAAACTTCTTAATATTTATTCCACACACTCAATGTAAAACTCAACTATATCCAACTAGCATTAGATTTTCCTAAATTCCAAATCCTAAAATACATTGTACCTTAGACATACAAACATTATAATGAATATAAATAATTATAATAAATCAAAAAAAATGTATCCACAATAAGTCCCTTAAGCTTCCCCACCTTCAATTATTTAATTTGACTCAATTTATACATTTAGAATGTACATTTTACACTATTAAAATGTTAACGATCGTACCCAATTTATATGGGTGTAATATTTAAAACATAACAAATAATCACATAATTTATTAAAGAATCATGAAATTATTAATTAAAAAAATTATAAGATTATGTACATTTTGTGTGATAACATGGGAGTGTTTCAAAATTGTGTAACGTCCCGGACCTGGGTGCCACGCAATGGGTGCCCTGTGCCCGGTTCGCCACAAGACCTCAATCACATTTCCCCAAACGACAGAGGCTGACGACTAGCAGTGAGGGCCCATGTCTGATAGTGGGGAAACAATTCCCTCATTTGTCAAAGTGTAGCGCAGCGAAATTTAAATAATACATACAACAAACAGCGGAAGTAGTAAACCATACACAAGGCAGTGGATATAAACAACAGTGTATAAATAATGATGCAACATGTCTGATGTTCTAAGAAAGCATCCAGAACATGTTATACATCAAAACAGTACAATAACAGCAAAGTACAACAAAACAAAGCAAACAGTTGGTAGCGGAATCGCGAGCCTAGGCTCGGTCCCATGCCCTCCTACTCCACAGCAATAGTCAAGTACCTGTAAAGGGACTCTTTCCCCTATCCACACCCGCAGAAACAAAATCTGTTAGGGCCGAAAAGAATGACCCAAACATGGTGTGAGAAATATATCTCAGTAGGCACCCACCCAAGGATCGTGCCCAACTACATGTAAGCATGAAACAACAATGTGCAATAGTAAAATACAATAATGTAAGCAGTACTAAAAAGTAACTAACTTGACAATTAAATTGTCTTTTTATTTTTCATTTAATTAATTTAATTTAGTAACATTTATCTGCTCAACAGCACCAAGCCCTCAGGCCAACCAGTACCATGCCCTCAGGCTAAAATAGTAAACCACGCCCTCAGGCTTGCCCTCAGGCTATAAAGAATCCAACCCATAGATATTTCCCTCAGGCGTGTCAGAATATCACCCTCAGGAATATGAAGTGTCGCCCTTAGGAACAGAAGTCAATCCCTCAGTCACGAAAGGTTGCCCTCAGGCGAAATAGGATGTTTCCCTCAGGCTAATACAGTCACACCCTCATGCTAAAAAGGTCACGCCCTCAGGCTAATCACAACAAAGCCCTCAGGCTAAACAGGTAATCGGGACACGCCCAATATGTAAACAAGCAGTAAAGAAGTAATTCCTATCAAGTAAATTCTAAAATTACTACTTGAAAGGCATACCCTCAGGTATCCTATTCAAATAGCTAAATAGTGACACACACCCCGGGGGTGGTTTCATATCCATGAAATGATCCCAAAAAGCATTTTATTATCACAATTTAATCACCTATGAAATTATATGCATTAAATATGGAAATGGCCTCAGCCACACGACACCCCCACATGGGTTCGTGGAACGAAAATGCACAAAAACGCACAAAAACGCACAAAATTTGGAAAAAATTAACACCAAGACACCTACCTTATGTGCCAATGAATTTTATACCCGAACGCCAACTCAAGAAACGCCCAAGAACGGCGTAGAACTGATGAAGAATAAAACCCATTAAAATGTAAATAACTTCCCCTCGGGAAAGAATTGGTATGTATGGTACCATAAGAGGAGAGGGCTTACCCGTTTAGTTCCAACGAGTTATTCCGAAGCCGAATCGGATTCCAGAGGAACACCGAGAGGATCTTCAATGGTTCGGTCATCCACTTTGGCTCCAAAACTTCTCAAATGCCTCCTCTGCCAATTGAGGAGGCTACTGCCTATTTTAAGCCGAAATAACAAAGAACACGGTGTGTACTTCTGAGTACAGGACGTGTACTTCTTTCATTTAACTGTTCATTTGGAGGCACCGCCACACTGTTCAACCATCGACATGAGTACACAACATGTACTCTAATGTACAGGGTGTGTACTGTCACCCAGCTATCTGCTGCTCCATCGCCTTAGTGTTTTGGCCTGCCGACTGAGTACACGGTGTGTAAGGTACCAGTGCACTGCGTGTTGTCGGTTGCTACACCACTCGTCGCCGGCATGGCTACACGCCTCGTGTACTCATCCCCACACGGCCAGAAGTACACGACGTGAGGAAAAATTACACGGCGTGAAGTTCCAAAATTCAGGATTTTTTCCCCATTTTCCATATTAAAAAAGCACTTAAGGAAAAGGAAAAAGAAGAAGCCCGTAACTCAAAAATAAGAACCGGGTTCTTACAAACTTCCACCCTTATAGCAATTCGTCCACAAATTGCCCTTCCCAAGGTGGCAAAGATAAAGCTCAGAATAGATCTATCCACTGAGCATGTACGTCGGCCTCCCGCTCCCAGGTCTCGTCTTTTATTCGGCCATGCAATCGTAGCACTCGTACGAGAGGAACTGACCGGCCTAGGAGAAGCTTCGTGCTCCTGTCAATGATACGGATTAGATGCTCCTCATAGGATGCATCATGTTGATGCTCAAGCTCCTCTGGCTAAAATGTGTGAGTCGGGTCTGAATGGTAGCAACACAACTGAGACACGTAGAAAAAGTCGTGCAAGGCTCGGTACCGCTACGGTAACTACAACCGATAGGAAACCATCCCGACTCTCTCCAGAATCTCGAATGGCCCCACATACCTCAGTGAAATCATACCATGTCTCCTAATCCGCTTGTGTCCCAGCCTCGGTGAAACACGCATGAAAACCTGATCCCCGACCACGAACTCCAAAGGTCGTCTGCGGCGATCAACATAAGACTTCTAACGAGACTGCGCGGTAGCCATCCGCTTCCGAATCAACTGGACCAGCTCAGATGTCTCCTCCACGAGCTGTGGCCCCAGTAAAGCTGCCTCACCTACCTCTAACCGGCACAAAGGTGATCAGCATGGCCTACCATATAAAGCCTCGTATGGTGCCATCTCAATAGTCACCTGACAACTATTGTTATAGGCAAACTCGACTAATGGTATATGCTTCTCCCAAGAGCCCCAAAAGTCTAGGACGCATGTGTGCATCATATCCTCTAGCACTTGTCTCGTCCACTTTGACTGGCCTTCTGTCTAAGGGTGGTATGTTGTGCTCGGAAGCACCTATGTACCCAGTGCCCTCTGAAAACTCTACCAGAAATGAGACGTAAAGCATGCGTCCCTAGCAGAAAGGATAGAATGAGGGACTCTATGAAGACGTATGATCTCTCGCATATACAGCCTTCTGAGCTCGTCAACACCGATGGTCTCCTTGATTGGAAAGAAGTGAGCTGCCTTCGTGAGTCTGTCCACAATAACCCAAACGACGTCATTGCCTCGAGGTGACCTCGAAAATCATATCATGAAATCCATCGCGACATCATCCTATTTCCACTCTGGAATGGGAAACTGTTGTAACAGCCCAGCTGGCCTCTGGTGCTCTGCCTTCACCTGCAGAGAGGTGGAACACCTCGTAACAAAACAAGCTATCTCTCTCTTCATACCCGACCACCAGAACTGACGCCTCAAGTCACGGTACATATTGGTATCCCTAGGATGAACTGCCCAAACTGAAGCATGAAACTCCTGCATCAGATCCTTGTGTATACCCTATAGAACCCATATCCATCCATGGAAATGAAAAACATCATCATCGTCTATCATCCAACCGGGATGAGGGTTCTCACTTTCCACCGACTCCCGTTGAACTAGGCCTTCTGAATCCGATAGCTGTCTAATCCTCACTCTGTCCAGGAGGGTAGAAGTCACAGCTAAAGAAGAAAGAAAAATATGCCCTTGACTGTCGTGCACCTCCAGATGCATCTCCGAGAACAAATCCATAAGCTCCCACTCACCACTGGCCTCATGTACTGCCTGTATCTATGTCTTTTTTCTCAGTGCATCAGCTACTGCATTACATTTACCAGGTGTGTAGGCAAGATCAAAATCAAAGGACTGTAGGTACTCGACCCACCTTCTCTACCTCAGATTCAGGTCACGCTGAGTAATGATATACTTGAGGCTTTTTTGGTCGGTGAAAACAACAAAATGCTCTCCCAACAGATAATGTCTCCAACAGCTCAATTCATGGACAACCACAGCCAATTCAAGATCATGCGTCGGATAATTCCTCTCAGGTGGCCATAACTACCGAGACCCGTACGCAACAACACATTTTCCCTACATCAAAACGGCCCCCATCCCAATCCCTGATGCATCACTGTAAACATTATAGCTCTTCCCCTGCTCTAGGAGTATTAGGATTGGTGCTGATGTCAACCTTCCCTTTAGTTCCTGAAAATCAATCTTGCAAGCTTTTGACCAAAAGAACTTCACACCCTTTTAATTCAGACCTTTCAATGGTGTTTCTAAGCAGGAGAAGACCTATATGAAGTGTCTGTAGTAACCCCACAGCCCTAAGAAACTCGGTATCTCAAACACGTTCTTAGGATACTCCCAGGAAACTACTACTCTCACCTTATCTGGGTCTACTATAACTCTTTCCTCTGATATTATATGACACATGATGTGAATCTGGTCCATCCAAAAGTGGCACTTTGAGTGCTTATCATATAGTCGATGCTCTCTCAGTGTACTCAACACGATCTCAAGATGGGTGGCTTGGTCGTGTCGAGTGTGAGAGTACACCAAGATGTCATCCATGAATACCACCACAAAAGAATCAATATACGGATGGAACACACGATTCATCAGAGCCATGAAAACCACTGGAGCGTTTTTGAGTCAGAACGGCATAGCCAAGTACTCGTACAAACCATATCTGCTCCGAAAAGTAGTAAGCGGTTTATCTGATGGTCTCACGCGCAGCTAATTATATCTGATTCTCAAGTCAATCTTCGAGAACACTCGTGCTCCAAGAATCTTATCAAACAGATCATCTATCCTCGAAAAGGGATATCGGTTCTTAACTATCAACTACTTCAGCTTCTAATAATCCATGCAAAGTCTGAGGGTACCGTCAGCCTTTTTCGCAAAAAGGACTGGAGAGCCCCAAGAAGAAGTACTGGGTCAGATAAAGCCCTTTGCCTATAACTCCTCTAACTGCCTCTTGATCTCTTACAGCTCAGGTGTAGCCATCCTATAAGGAGGAATAGACACAAGTACTACTCCTGGCACAAGCTCAATAGAGAAATCCACCTCACGCACAGGAGGTATACCTGAAAAGTTATCCGGGAAGACATCCCTGAAACAATCAACAACTGGAGGGAAATCTGTCTGACAAGTCCCCTGATCTTCTACATATAAGATCACAATCCGGGTTGTAACTCCACCTCGCCCATGATGCTCTGGTCTATCTCGACTCGCCTGGACATCCCACTCGCCTTTGTATAGAAACTCTCTGCCCTCTGGTGACGTGAAACTCACCCTGTGATGATAGAAGTCTACAAAGGCTCGAAAGGAAACCAACCAGTTCATCCTGAGAATGACATCATAGCTCATCATCTCCAAGTCATAGAGGTCCCAACGGAAGTGACACCCTCCATCCTCAAGGAGGAACTCCTTGCACTGACACACACCAGCCGTCCTAGTTCCCAATGGAGTGTCTAGCATCATGATATCAGAAGAATAAGAAACACAGAGCCCAAGGCTCTCCACAATGGGCACAGATATGAAACTATGTGTATCTCCCGTATCGAAAAGTACTGAAGATAAAACAGAAGCTACTGGAATAGTACCTCTGATTGTAGAAGGTCTGGGATCCTGCTCTTGCTGGGTCTATTGCTCTGCATATGCATGCCCAATGCCGCGGCCCTGCGACATAGCATGGCTACCATGAGCTTTCCCGCCTTGCTGCCTCTGTGATCCTGGAATCTGGCTACCACGGCCATGACCACCATCTCGACCTGCATGCCCTGACGTATTCCAGTTCCCCGACTGGTAAGAAGCCACTGGTCCTGCTCCCGTATGCGGAGTCTACACAGAACCCCTCTCACTAGCCACGGGTGGATACGCCCTGCAAAAGCACTGCAGATGACCCATTTTTCCTAAAGCTCGGAACTCCACTGGGTCTCGTGGACACTACGGTCTCTTGTTCCCCTCTCTACCACACTGGTAGCACTTGATCGGGCCACCTGATGAAGCTTCCTGGCAGGTACTACCACCCCTGAGAGAAGTCCATCTATCTCTTCCTCTTTCCATTAGAAATAGTACCAGTAACAGGTGCTGAACCGCCCTAGCCCACACCACTACCATCTCGCAGGTTTCTCTCTGTAATCAGTCCCTGGTTCACAATAGCGTGTACTGAAGGCAACCTGAAAACATTCACCAGCGCTCGGATGTCATAACGAAGACCATCCTAAAAATGTCTGGCTCTCAATGTCTCATCACCCACGAGCACGGGTGAAAATCACTGAATCTCCATAAAACGAGCAGAATAGTCCATCACCGACATAGCGCCTTACTGCATGTTCATGAACTCTCAGGCTCTATCTTCCCTCAGCATCTCGGGAAAAAAGAAGTCATAGAAGACTACCTGAAAATCTTCCCACTCCATGTCTCTATGATGCTCTGACTGAGTGGTAACATCCCACCACCTCTTGGAGGAATCACGCATCATATAAGTCGCGAGCATGACCCTCCGCCATGGAGGCGTCTCAAGATGACCGAAAATAGTCTACATCAATCCCAGCCAAGACTCCGCAGCCTATGGTCCGCCATCCCCTGAAAATGTAGGTGGATGCTGCTACTGAAAGATACGCTTCAGCTCGGCTATAGATCTTGCAGCCTACGGTGCTCCATGAAAGGTCTGCATGAACCGCATAAATCCTTCACGGAACTGCGCCACCGCGCCTATGTCCGGTATAACAGCTGGCGCCGAATTTGGCTCTATTGGAGGATCAACTGGTACCCCATGGCCCACCATCTCCAGAGTATAATTATCGTCACTCTCCTGGAAAACAACTCACGGTCGTCTATGCTGTATCACACTACAAGGTCAAAAGCACGCCTCAGATTCAAGATTATTAAGACTGAAAAGTGAAGGACCCACACGGAAATAAGAAGAACAAGGCATTCAACTTTTTCAAAACAAGACTACACAGCGTGTATACTGACTACACGGCATGTACTTGAATTCCTTTCCCCTGCCCGGGTCCTTACACATGGAAAAGACACACGACTTCCGTCAAAAAAAACTATACGACGTGTATAATATCTACACGGCGTGTACGGTGTTATTTTCCAACTACCCATGTCATCTGTGACATGGCCAACTACCCAGCTTAACTCCACACAGGGTGTTACACCCATACACGGTGTGTAAAACACCCCGTTTCCCAGCCACACGGTTAACTCCACACAGTTTGTCCTTGGATAAGACTACACGGCATGTCCCATATGTACACAACATGTTCAAGGAGAGGTGACACCGACCCGTGTTGTTAGTTACACGACTGATTCCTCAGGTCACACTACATGGTGTGTCCAGCATTGACACGTCGTGGTCTATACAGGAGTTCACTGACCCGTGTTGTTAGTTACACGGCCGAACTCCAGGTCACACTACACGGCGTGTTTTACCCATGCCATTCCCTACCTCGTGTCGCCGCCGACACAGTTTGTGACACGGGAAGAGACTACACGGCGCGTACATAGGGTACACGGTGTGTACTCAAAAAGTTCATTTTTCTTCTTGAACAGAAGAACATACATGACGTGTATAAAAATACTACACAGCGTATATGCTGGTTTTATGGACAGTATTCCTCAGAAACTTTTCCGAAACCCAGAAAATATAGTAAAACAACACCTAAGTGTCAAATTCATACCCTTAGGGGCCCATACTCCCCACGAATCAAATTTTGACATCTTATATGTGTTATAACCAATAAACAGTCAATGATCCACCAAATTCTAGTCAATGGGGGTCCATACTCTCCAAAAACCAATGTTTGGCTTCTATTCTATAAACAAGCTCAGACAAGAAAATACCCTCTCACAATGCAAGTATTTATCACGAAGCTATCACAATAGCATGCTGCTCTAGCACAAAAACTATCACAACAACATGGGAATTTCTAATGCACCTACATGGCATGGAAACCATGCATGAAATGTGATATCTAGCATGTGCCTATATGATGCATGAGACGGCATACCCTCATCTCATCGGGTTGCAACTAAAGAGACCCCATAGATAAATTATAAACAGCACAATCCATGTGCGTCACCCAACGGTGAAAATATATAAACTATAAATTGCAAAATCAATAAAATTGTAAAATATGAGGTAGACTAGCTATTCCATGTACACAAGTTAGCTATGCCCGAGCACAGATTATTACAAACTATCGTTCGTCCTATCCCTGAAAATGGCTCCAAATAGTATGTCAAAGAAAAGAACCCCTTTGATACCACTTTGTAACGTCCTGGACCCGGGTACCAAGCAACGGGTGCGCCGAGCCCAGTTCACCACAAGACCTCAAGCGCATTTCCCCAAATTCCAGAGGCTGCCAACTAGCAGCGAGGGACAACGTCTGATAGTGGGGAAACTATTCCCTCATTTTTCAAAGTGTAGCACATCGGAATTTAAATAAAACATACAACAAACAGTGGATGTAGTAAACCATACACAAGGCAGTGGATATAACCAACAATGTATAAATTATAATTCTACATGTCTGATGTTCTAAGAAAGCATCCAGAACATGTTATACATCAATAAATACAGTAACAACATAGTACATCAAAACAAACCAAACAACAGGCAGCGACATCTTGAGCCTAGGTTCGGTCCGATGCCCTCCTACTCCACAACAATAGTCAAGTACCTGTAAAGGGACTCTTGCCCCTATCCACACCTGCAGAAACGTAATCTATTTGGGCAGAAAAGTGTGGCCCAAACAGGGTGTTAGAAATATATCTCAGTAGGAACCCACCAAAGGCACGTGCCCAACTGCGTGTAAGCATGAAACAACAGTGTGAAATTGTAAAATGCAATAAATTAAGAATTACTCAAAAGTAACTAACTTAACAATTAAATTTCCATTTTAGTATTCATTTAATTCATTTAATTTAGTAAACTTTTTGTGCTCAACAACACCAATCCCTCAGGCCAACCATTACCGTGCCCTCAAGCTAAAATAGTAAACCACACCCTCAGGATTTCCCTCAGGCTATACAGAATCGAACCTGCAGGTATTTCCCCCAAGCATATCAGAATCTCGCCCTCAGGCATACGAAGTCTCGCCCTCAGGCACAGAAGTCAAACCCTCGGGCATGAAATATTTCCCTCAGGCGAAATAGGATGTTGCCCTCAGGCTAATACAGTCATGCCTTCTGGATAATACAATCATGCCCTCAGGCTAATCACAACAACGCCCTCAGGCTAAACAGGTAACCGTGCCATGCCCAACATGTAAACAAGCAGTAAACAAGCAACTCCACTCAAGGAAATTATACAATTAATACATTAATGGCATACTCTCTAGTATCCCGACCAAACGGTTAAACAGTGAAACACACCCGGGGGTGGTTCCAGATCCAAGAAACGATCCCAACCAACATTTTATATTCACAATTTAATCACCTATGAAATTATATTCATTAAATATAGCAACGGCCTCATCCACACGACACCCACACATGGGTTCGTGGCAAAAAACCCACAAAAACGCATGACAGTTGGAAAAAATTAACCCCAAACCACCTACCTTATGCGCTAACGAACGTTATACCCAAACGCTGACTCTAGAAACGCCCATGAACGGCGTAGATTTGATGAAGAACAAAACCCATTCAAACATAAATACCATCCACTCGGGAAAGAATTGGTATGAATGGTACCAGGTGGGGAGAGGGCTTACCCGTGCGGTTCCAAAGAGATCGTCTGATACCGAATCGGATTCCAGATGAACACCCGGTGGATCTTCAAAGGTTCGGCCATCCTCCTTGTCTCCAAAACGGCTCTAACTCCTCCTCTACCAAATGAGGTGGATACTGACTGTTTTAAGCCGAAAAAACAAAGTACACGGTGTGTATTTTTGAGTACACGACGTGTACTTCTTTCATTTAACTATTCATTTTGCGGCACCGCCACACTATTCAACCATCGACATGAGTACATGGCATGTACTCTAAAATACATAGCGTGTATTGTCGCCCAGCTGTCGGCTGCTCCACCGCCTTTCTCTTTAGGCCTGCTGACTGAGTACACAGCATGTATGGTACCACTAAACGGCGTGTAGTAGGTTCCTACACCCTTCGTCGCTAGCATGGCTACACGCCCCTTGTAGTCATCCCCACACGGCCAGAAGTACACGACATGTGGAAAGAGTACACAGTGTGTTGTTCCAAAATTCAGTATTTTTTTCAACATTTACCGTATTTAAAAAACACACTTAAGGAAAAGGAAAAAGAAGAAGCCTGTACCTCAAAAATAAGAACCGGGTTCTTGCAAATAGTGTCTTTGTTGAACAGTGAAACATGAAAATGTGTAATCATATTTTCTCCAATCCTCAAACTCGCAAAAAATAAGGTTTTAAAAAAATATAATCATTTTATTTAATAATTAAAAATAAATTTATTGAATGAATTTATACTCCCTTAATAGTCATATATTAATATAGTCAATTATAATGGTAACAATCTTATTCATGTTCTCAAAAGTCCAATTCATAAAAATCATTCTGATGAGATTTTGAAATGAAATAAATGTAATATTAATTATTTTTAAGGTTTTTTTTAAAATGTTATTTTATTAATACCAGTGAATCCTTAGGAAATTTTGATTCTAGATTAAATAATGGTATCCTTTATTATGAACTCCAATACATTTAATGTGAGGTTACTCAATCCATTGACATGACACCTTGGATAGTGGTATGTGATGTGTTCCGCCCAATCCCATCTCTAATAGGTTAGAGGATGGTAACTATCATGAAAATCTAATATTAGAAAATATGGTATGCATTAACCTAATTCACTTGTACACAAATTATATTTATATGCCATAAATATTAATGTGGATTATAAAAATATACCAACTATAATATATAATACATGTTAGGAAAACTAATATTCACAATGTAATAAACTCTTCACAAACCATAATGTCAAGGAGAAAATTACCTATAAAATAATTCAAATTAAAATCCTATTTAATGATACCAATGTAATGATATATTCATAATGGTCTTTCTCTAAACATGAATTTCATCTACCACTACAAACTCAAGGTAATACTAAACTTCACCATCATTGTGTTCACCAATGTCATCAAAAAACTATTTTCTGTTTGAAAATTACATGACATGTGTATTAATGAACCATTTTGGGGTTCCATTCAACCCAAAACTCATATCAGATTGTGGCTTGGTCTGATGAGTTTTCCAGATTCCCATGGGTTGTAAACATGTTTTTGGGTATCAACAACACACTTTTGGGAACTATTTTAGACATGTTAAACCAGCATTGATTATAAAAAAATGAATTAGTACACTAATATCAATATCCATAAGCATAATAGGTAAAAATATTGAAAGTTTTATATTTTAATCCATTACTAAAAACCAAAAACAAACCAATTCTAACCAAAGAGGAGAGAAAAAACTAAACCACAATCCAAAAACCAAAATGAAATTTGAGGCCTGCCACCCTCAAGAAACCTCCACTAATACCTTTAAGGTGAAATCACTAGAAAGAAGAACTACCTTCACCACCACAAAAAATATTTTCCTTACTTTGGCCAACTATAATAATGTTAACATACACCCAAGGGTGTTTATATGGTGTTATCCAAAGCCTAATAGGATGCCTCCAAAAAGAATGATTACACACCATAACATTAGAAGACAAATTACCATGCATGTTTTATGATAAAATTTCAAAAAAAATTACAAATAACATTTTACTGAAAAAATACAAGAAAAACACTTTTCAAATTTTCAATGTAGTAAATTCCACTATATATCGATGGTAAGGAACAAATCATAACATGGAATCTCTTGATGAGAAAACCTTCGTGTTATTATGACTAGCGAGACACTTGGAACCATGTATCTTGATGAAAAATTTTATAGAAACCATAGTCCACCACATCCTCATACATGATCTGCTAAAGAGGAATCCATCCAAAGTTCTAGTGGCTTCTAAACATCATCAACATTTTGTTAGTTTTTCAGCATAAATCTTTCTAGATTAAACTAGGCCTTGGCCCTGCCAATCCAACTATCAAACTAGTCCTAGTATGCTCACCAAGATATTTAATATTAGAATTTTTCTCGATGAACCACTTCACATTTTACATAGATCACTTCATTTACATTTGCACGTCAAAAATACTAAACACACTTGATAAACAAACAAATTCCATAGAAAAATACATATCAAGTCAATACACACACCAAATCAATTTTAAGACATGCTTCGCACCTATTTCGGAATTCATAAAACCCATTCAAATGTATAACATAGAAATAAAACCTGTAATCCAACCATTTACATTAGTAAAACCACTTTTCAATAAATAATTACAATAAACCGTTTGAAAACACGTTTTTCAAATTTCAAAAAAAAAATCTATAAATGACATTCAAGAAGCCAAAAATTCTTACCAAAATTATATAGTAACGCTAAATCATGGAATCACTTACCTTAATCTTGGAAACATCATGAATCTAGTGGAAAACTGCAACCACACTATGAATAGACCCTATAATGGAGTGATCTAACTATACACATCTATATTCCACCCAACAACTCAATATTTAATGATTATTTGTTCAAAAACCAACATAAAATTAGTAACCCATAGAGGAAGTAAGTATAACCTAACAAGAGGGTAGAAAATAATGGATAATGGACTTAATTGATGATTTAATTAGGAACATACACCAAAATACCTAAGAATTGATGATCCAAAGGATAACTGAAGAGAGGGAGAGGTGCCTCGGTTGATAATCTTGAGTGGGGGAGATATAGTTATAATTATGGTAAAATAAAGGGATTATAGAGAGGTAAATTTATAATTTTCATTGAACTAGAAATTCCACCTTTTTTACCATATATTTTTCCATGCTTTGTGGAAACTATGCAGTTTCCTCTGATCAAGAGTAATTTAGCTGCCTGGTTTCCCAGTGGGGGGGAATACACTTTACAAAATGTTGGGATGCCTATTTAGTTCCATTATACAAAGCCCGCAGTTTCTCTTCGGTTGTCACATGGTTTCACCAAACCGTGGGCCACTTGATAAGGTTTTAAATCATCATTTTCCTCCAAAACAACTATATGGGAAACAATAGGATAAATACATGACCAAAAATTAATGATGTAATAAAAAAATAAAATAATTTATGTGTCAATTATTCCCACCATGAAGAATTTTTGTCCCCAAAAGTCTACTAAATATTTGATCCGGGAATGAAAACATTTTCTGCTCTTCAACCCAATAATTTAACCACCAGGTCTCATGCTCATAACTACCATGCTGTAACACCCCGAGCTTCCACGATACGCTTCTCATTCAGTAATACAATAGCTTGCATTGTACGCAACTTCGAGTTCTAAAACACCGCGACTAATCAAAGTAGCCGTTATGAATAGTAATACCTTCTTTTTGAAATATTATAAATTTTATATGTCAAAATGGACTTCATTTTTGTATTCGTAATATCGAAATTAGCCTATGTTGAATTTTTGGTATTTTTCTGAGAACTTCTAAAATTTTATAAATAGTGAAAAATACTTAAAACAACTTTTTTAATCAAAATAATTTATAGTGATAAATTATAATATTTGATGGTTTTAAAGTATAATTAGAATATATTTTTACCATTTTATCCAATGGTGGTCATTAGAATTAATTTAACATTGAAATTGGACATAAACAATTGCCAATCTTTTGATATAAATTGTTTCTTAAAAACACGCTATTTGTTGTGACAGCGGGAATTAATTATAAAATTAATTAATGCAACTAATATGTTTGGAATTTTGTAAAATAGACATCATTTTTCAATTCGGAATATCAATTATAGCTTAGGGTGAAATTTTGGCCTTATTCTGAAAAACTTCAATTTTTGATGAATAGTGAAACCACTAAGTGGTTGTTAAATAACTGATTTTTCGTTTAAATGAAATATTACCACTTCTGTGATTTGATTTTCAAAAATCCGACATACATGGTTGTCATTAAGAAGTAAAATGTGGTTCAATGGGATAAAAATAATTTTTTGGTGAATAGTAACTTATTAAGTTCTTAATCGCGATTAGTGGTAATTAGGGTAGTTTAAGGTATAAATAATACTTTAATAATATTAAATGACCTAGACACATGTCCCAACCTCATTGGTTGTGTCATGGCCGACCAAGACAAGCCATGGCCTAACTTGGGGACCCCATGGATCCACTTTTGTTGGGAAATAACATAAATTACTTTTTATTTAATGTTAAAGTGAAAATGACACTAACATAAATTGTTCTACTAAAACAATTTTCAATTGGGGTTATACAAGTCCAAATTTTGATTATAAATAGTCATTGGAAAGCTAAAAAGATTTCCTACATCATAGTATTTGTTTTATAATTTTTAGACATTAAATAAATTAAAGTATTTATGACATAATAATGATGCAGCGATGACATCATTATTTGACGATTTAAATAAAATGGAAAGATAATATAAAATCTATGAACTACACATGGCCAAAACCAATTGGATGAGTGGATTTCTATGCCTTATCACCTTATCCACGAATTCTATCAATGTGGGACCTTTTAAAACCGAAACACATTTTCAAATAATGTAATGTTCCTTTACTTTCCAAAAGTGCCCCTCCTCTCCTCTTATAAAAGGCCCCCACCTCTACCTCATTTCACACACTCTTCAAGCCATTGGCTCGGCCAACCCCTGCCCATTTGCTCTCTCCACATCCCTCTCCTCATCCTAGAGGATTCCCTTTGGTCAGAATCCTTTCAAAGGAAGCCTTTAGGCTCAACTCAAAAGGAGTTACACTTTTTAAGGTAATTCATTCTCTCATGTTCTTTTGTTTTATTTTGCTTCTCCAACCCCCTAAACTCTTTTTATTTACTTCTTTTGTAACAACACCAGTATCTTAAATATACTAGGATGTTGTTATAAGATTTATTTGAGCTACACTTCCACACAACTACATCAAATGGTTAAAGAACATAAGGTTTCCGTGGATGGCGAAATTCTGCCTCCCGAAACGATGATTGTTCAACACTCATTTAACACCTTCAAAGGTGGCCATTATGATGTCACTATTTTTATATATGATATATAATATGTTTATGTTTTCCTTAAGCTTCTGTTTTTTTCATTTTGGGCATACCTTTATGGTTTCCATTATGGGTAAAACACGATATCTTCATTTTAGGAAGCGCGGACTACCGCCCCCTGAAAGTGATTTGATTCGTTAATACCATATGTGGGATGTGTGAAGGATAAAGTTAATGATATTATATATGTTATTATACTGGAATTATAATATACTCTCATATCATTATGATTCCATTCCAGAAAATATGAAATAGAAATGGAAGTAGCGTTCATGCGTACGTACGGCTTACCGTCTCCATGAACGGTGCATTTCATTTCTTACCTCTAAATGTGATGTAATATTATAAATGAATGTATGTACTGGATATATATGACATATATGATATCTACATCATGAATACCATTCTGGATATAATGAACCTTTGACCAAATTAACAACATGTAAGTGTAAGAAGCCTATTTTTGACTTAAGAACCAAATACCGACAAAATGAACATTATTAACTTAAATAATTACATAATGTTCATATCATTGTAATAAGTGATATAATAAGGATAATGAAGTTGAAAATGGTTCTTAATAAGGTATATATATTAACTCTAGTTTATTATTCAGGAGGTTAAAGAACGGTTGAGTCAAGTCAGACACGAGGTAAGGGAACTTCTTAACCCAATTTCCATTCTTTGGGTTAATCTCCTACTTTCAAATTATGTCATGATGTTATTATGTCCTATTTTGTATTTTTACTTTCTTTATGTGTACCTATAGTGAATACACATAATATATCTATTCTATTTTAAAAATGATCTTTTTAAGGACATCGTCTCAATCTCCTTTCATTGAGGCATATTTTGTTTTATACACAAATTTCTTTTATACGGTGTATAAACCCCTTTGACTTTTACGTTTATTCAAAAGGAATCTTTTTATACGAAGCATTTTGCTAAACGACAAAAGGGAATGTTTTTCTTTCCGTACTTATGCGGCGACAACGACTTCTCCGCCGCCGTGACCATTATTTGAGTTTCGGCTTCCTCTACAAGCCATCATTTTCTTTTTTAATGAAAAATAAATACAAAGTTTTAACTTACTTTTATTTTGGTATTGAAAATGGTTTTGAAAGCGTTTTTATTATATCAATGTGTTGTATTGATATCTTGTGATTGGAATGTGGAAATGTTATGTTTCCTTTATGCATGTTTTATGTGATATGATTATGTTATGGTTTATGATATGTTTAAACCTATTCATATGAGGAATGTATTGGACTTAATAAGTGACGGGTGGGGCCCGCTATAGCTCCTCGATGCATCGGTAGGTCTCATGAGACAACTAGACGTGGAATTGGCCGAGGCCCTTTCCCAATTTGATTTATGGTTTTGGCCGAGGCCTTAATCATTTTAGACGTCTTGGCCGAGGCCTTGAAAAAATGTTTCAGAATGTCCGGCATTATACATTCCCTCATTATGAAAGTGGTTATTGATATTTCATGTGATTATTCGACCAGTAGAATATCCATGTGAAGAAGTAAATGGCATTATCTCATTTTACTTTTGCCATATTATGTTGAAGTTCATGTTTAAGAGGCTTTTGTTTTAGTTATACATTGCCTTAAATGTTAATGTTTATTTATGAAAGCTTCCGCATTATTGTTATCCTTACTGAGCATTTGAGCTCACCCCTTTCAATGTTTAAAAATTTTCCAGGTTGTGAAGAAGTATTTTATGACTGACTTGCAAGAATAATCAGTGAAGATATGAGTGTGGACTATGAAGACCATGTTTTTTTGTAGTTTGTTTAATTTTGATGTAATGAAAGACTTATGAATGTATCTAGTGTTTCCAAGGCTACTAAACTAATCGGTCTTTCGAGACTTGATCTTTTGTGATCATGCCAATGTTACGAAGTAATGCACCGGCTCTGGGTAGCTGGGGTCGGGGCGTTACAGTTGGTATCAGAGGCAGTTTAGTACTAACCTTGGAAGCTAGATTTAGATAAACTCTGATTAGAGAACATAGCCCGAAGATAGACTTTGAGGATTAGTATAGAAGAACTTCCTAGAATTTTGGTATTGTAGAGATTTTGTGAGTTTTCCGAGCAATACATCCCTGTCTGGATACGAGCAGGTAGAGGCGGCTCTGGCACAGATGTACCTAGGGGTAAAACCCGAAAACACTGCTTTGAGCTAGACTCGAACGGGAACTGGTGCACGACAACGGGCCTTGCTGCACTCTTGGTTACGACACTCCCGGGGGATATGCTTAGGATAACTCTCATTTTCTTTACAAATCATTATGAAGGGTTTATGAGTATATACTTCCTCAAAGAAAACATTTCTTTTATGATTATGGATTATATCCATAAATAGTTCAATTTAAGTTAAGTGTTTTATAAGTGTGTGATTATGTATTTTGATTCATAAACTAATCTAGTTTATGCCATTATTTAGAAATGGCGCCTAGTGGAAGGAATGGAAACCGTATCAATGCACGCACTCCGTGTAGGGATTGCCCTCCTGCTCAGGATAATTATGGTGGAGCTAGTGATACAACTGGTGCTGATCAGCTTCTCACCGTACTGGGACAACTCACGCAGGTTATGAATAACAACCTTACTCGTATGGAGCACCCTGATCCGCAACGTGGAGGATCAATGCTAGACCGTTTCATGAGGCAACAACCGCCAACCTTCAATGGGAGTACAAATCCTATAGTAGCTGAGCAATGGATAAATTCCTTAGAGAAAATATTCCATGCCTTGGGGAGTAGTGAAAGGGAGAAGGTTGTCATGGCAGTTTACCGCCTCACTGGAGATGCCGATCAGTGGTGGTCGCTGATTCAAAACACAAAGGAAGATGATGACATATCGAATATGGAATGGAAGGAGTTCAAAGAACTGTTCTTAGAAAAATACTTACCTCGAGACCATCGAGCGGATATGGAAAGGCAATTTTTGAGTCTGAGACAAAAGGAGGATGAGAATGTCGCAAAGTATGAGGCTAACTTTACAAGGTTAGCGAGGCATGCTGCAGATTATATACGTAACCCAAGAAGTAAGATTGATCGTTTCTTTGATGGGTTAAAACCATTTCTCCGTCGAGCTCTAGTGTCACAATCTTTCTCAACATACGAAGATATAGTCTCATGTGCTATCAAGACAGAAAAGGAATTCTCTAAGTCTTATGACAACAAAGTAAAGCAAGAGAAGAAGAGAACGGTGGAACAAGAGACAGATAAAGGGAAAAAGGGAAAGAAGGATTTTCCATTATGTGATAATTGTGGGAAGAATCACCCTGGTACTTGCCTAAAAGGAATGGGAGTCTGTTATAAATGTGGAGAAAAAGGTCACCAGACACGTGATTGCAAGGGAAAGAAAGAGGCTGTCAAAGTTGAATGCTACAATTGTAGAGAAATGGGTCATTACGCAAATGAATGTCCTAAGCGTCAAGGAATCTTACCTCAGAAAAGGCCAAGGGATCAAGGACAATCTTATGCTATTACTACAGTTGAAGCAGAATAACTAATGTATTGATGCTTTCGGACTCATGGATTATATTCTGGTTATTAGAATAATGTGATCTATATAAGGATTGTACTGCAGTACTTGTTGGTTTCAGTAAGGTTTTAATATGATTAAGGTAATCATATTTTTAGTATGTGACAATAAGAGAAACTTTTCTTTGTTTGGGGAATCTGATGTTACAATTGATTTTGGAATTAAGAGACCTTTTAGAGAAAGTTTGGACAGAGGTATTTTGGATAACTATAAATGTTGGGATGGATTAAGTTGAACTTTGAATAGTATTGTTTAAGGTTAAAACTTTTCTGAAGATTATTTCTGGAATACTATAATACTATATTTTTAGAAAAAGGACAACCTGCAGGGTGGGGAATAACCCGTCGCGTCGGACACAGCTGCAGGAATCGAACCCACAACCATAGTGCGACAAGCCTTTATTTCCTACCACTAGCCTACAGGAAGTCCCTGGTTATTACAAAATCGTTTTACTAATCTAAATGGTATGTGTTAACATTTGGAACCTTATACAATTAGGATAAATAGAATATTTTTGAGTTCCGTTACCATTTGGAGTAAAAGTTGGGTTTGTGGTAAAAATTTATTAACGAATGAAAGTATACATAACAAGTATGTATATTCCCCTACGTTCTTAGTAAATCTCATAAATAAATTCCTCAACATTATAAAAGGTAACTTAAAACAAAAATGTTGTCGGTTAACTTTTCCAACTGGGGATTCAATGACCGTTTAACCAATCGCAAGTTTGTGATTTTCTTGTGGTTAAACATTCTCCTAATCCTGTTTTCTATAACTCTCCATCAGACCTTGATGGTTTGTTTCTCCTCCATATCCATATTTTCATAGAATCCTAGAATGGGCTATATCGGGTGACCTTTGTACTTATCCTGCTTTCTTTTAATGTTATATATTTATTAACCTTATTTCCGATGTGGGTTTTCCACAAAGGTATTTTCTATTTTCAGCCTTTTATTATCAAAGAAAAATTTCAAATTGCGAGGACGCAATTTATTGAACGAGGGGAGAATGTAACACCCCGAGCTTCCACGATACGCTTCTCATTCAGTAATACAATAGCTTGCATTGTACGCAACTTCGAGTTCTAAAACACCGCGACTAATCAAAGTAGCCGTTATGAATAGTAATACCTTCTTTTTGAAATATTATAAATTTTATATGTCAAAATGGACTTCATTTTTGTATTCGTAATATCGAAATTAGCCTATGTTGAATTTTTGGTATTTTTCTGAGAACTTCTAAAATTTTATAAATAGTGAAAAATACTTAAAACAACTTTTTTAATCAAAATAATTTATAGTGATAAATTATAATATTTGATGGTTTTAAAGTATAATTAGAATATATTTTTACCATTTTATCCAATGGTGGTCATTAGAATTAATTTAACATTGAAATTGGACATAAACAATTGCCAATCTTTTGATATAAATTGTTTCTTAAAAACACGCTATTTGTTGTGACAGCGGGAATTAATTATAAAATTAATTAATGCAACTAATATGTTTGGAATTTTGTAAAATAGACATCATTTTTCAATTCGGAATATCAATTATAGCTTAGGGTGAAATTTTGGCCTTATTCTGAAAAACTTCAATTTTTGATGAATAGTGAAACCACTAAGTGGTTGTTAAATAACTGATTTTTCGTTTAAATGAAATATTACCACTTCTGTGATTTGATTTTCAAAAATCCGACATACATGGTTGTCATTAAGAAGTAAAATGTGGTTCAATGGGATAAAAATAATTTTTTGGTGAATAGTAACTTATTAAGTTCTTAATCGCGATTAGTGGTAATTAGGGTAGTTTAAGGTATAAATAATACTTTAATAATATTAAATGACCTAGACACATGTCCCAACCTCATTGGTTGTGTCATGGCCGACCAAGACAAGCCATGGCCTAACTTGGGGACCCCATGGATCCACTTTTGTTGGGAAATAACATAAATTACTTTTTATTTAATGTTAAAGTGAAAATGACACTAACATAAATTGTTCTACTAAAACAATTTTTAATTGGGGTTATACAAGTCCAAATTTTGATTATAAATAGTCATTGGAAAGCTAAAAAGATTTCCTACATCATAGTATTTGTTTTATAATTTTTAGACATTAAATAAATTAAATTATTTATGACATAATAATGATGCAGCGATGACATCATTATTTGACGATTTAAATAAAATGGAAAGATAATATAAAATCTATGAACTACACATGGCCAAAACCAATTGGATGAGTGGATTTCTATGCCTTATCACCTTATCCACGAATTCTATCAATGTGGGACCTTTTAAAACCGAAACACATTTTCAAATAATGTAATGTTCCTTTACTTTCCAAAAGTGCCCCTCCTCTCCTCTTATAAAAGGCCCCCACCTCTACCTCATTTCACACACTCTTCAAGCCATTGGCTCGGCCAACCCCTGCCCATTTGCTCTCTCCACATCCCTATCCTCATCCTAGAGGATTCCCTTTGGTCAGAATCCTTTCAAAGGAAGCCTTTAGGCTCAACTCAAAAGGAGTTACACTTTTTAAGGTAATTCATTCTCTCATGTTCTTTTGTTTTATTTTGCTTCTCCAACCCCCTAAACTCTTTTTATTTACTTCTTTTGTAACAACACCAGTATCTTAAATATACTAGGATGTTGTTATAAGATTTATTTGAGCTACACTTCCACACAACTACATCAAATGGTTAAAGAACATAAGGTTTCCGTGGATGGCGAAATTCTGCCTCCCGAAACGATGATTGTTCAACACTCATTTAACACCTTCAAAGGTGGCCATTATGATGTCACTATTTTTATATATGATATATAATATGTTTATGTTTTCCTTAAGCTTCTGTTTTTTTCATTTTGGGCATACCTTTATGGTTTCCATTATGGGTAAAACACGATATCTTCATTTTAGGAAGCGCGGACTACCGCCCCCTGAAAGTGATTTGATTCGTTAATACCATATGTGGGATGTGTGAAGGATAAAGTTAATGATATTATATATGTTATTATACTGGAATTATAATATACTCTCATATCATTATGATTCCATTCCAGAAAATATGAAATAGAAATGGAAGTAGCGTTCATGCGTACGTACGGCTTACCGTCTCCATGAACGGTGCATTTCATTTCTTACCTCTAAATGTGATGTAATATTATAAATGAATGTATGTACTGGATATATATGACATATATGATATCTACATCATGAATACCATTCTGGATATAATGAACCTTTGACCAAATTAACAACATGTAAGTGTAAGAAGCCTATTTTTGACTTAAGAACCAAATACCGACAAAATGAACATTATTAACTTAAATAATTACATAATGTTCATATCATTGTAATAAGTGATATAATAAGGATAATGAAGTTGAAAATGGTTCTTAATAAGGTATATATATTAACTCTAGTTTATTATTCAGGAGGTTAAAGAACGGTTGAGTCAAGTCAGACACGAGGTAAGGGAACTTCTTAACCCAATTTCCATTCTTTGGGTTAATCTCCTACTTTCAAATTATGTCATGATGTTATTATGTCCTATTTTGTATTTTTACTTTCTTTATGTGTACCTATAGTGAATACACATAATATATCTATTCTATTTTAAAAATGATCTTTTTAAGGACATCGTCTCAATCTCCTTTCATTGAGGCATATTTTGTTTTATACACAAATTTCTTTTATACGGTGTATAAACCCCTTTGACTTTTACGTTTATTCAAAAGGAATCTTTTTATACGAAGCATTTTGCTAAACGACAAAAGGGAATGTTTTTCTTTCCGTACTTATGCGGCGACAACGACTTCTCCGCCGCCGTGACCATTATTTGAGTTTCGGCTTCCTCTACAAGCCATCATTTTCTTTTTTAATGAAAAATAAATACAAAGTTTTAACTTACTTTTATTTTGGTATTGAAAATGGTTTTGAAAGCGTTTTTATTATATCAATGTGTTGTATTGATATCTTGTGATTGGAATGTGGAAATGTTATGTTTCCTTTATGCATGTTTTATGTGATATGATTATGTTATGGTTTATGATATGTTTAAACTTATTCATATGAGGAATGTATTGGACTTAATAAGTGACGGGTGGGGCCCGCTATAGCTCCTCGATGCATCGGTAGGTCTCATGAGACAACTAGACGTGGAATTGGCCGAGGCCCTTTCCCAATTTGATTTATGGTTTTGGCCGAGGCCTTAATCATTTTAGACGTCTTGGCCGAGGCCTTGACAAAATGTTTCAGAATGTCCGGCATTATACATTCCCTCATTATGAAAGTGGTTATTGATATTTCATGTGATTATTCGACCAGTAGAATATCCATGTGAAGAAGTAAATGGCATTATCTCATTTTACTTTTGCCATATTATGTTGAAGTTCATGTTTAAGAGGCTTTTGTTTTAGTTATACATTGCCTTAAATGTTAATGTTTATTTATGAAAGCTTCCGCATTATTGTTATCCTTACTGAGCATTTGAGCTCACCCCTTTCAATGTTTAAAAATTTTCCAGGTTGTGAAGAAGTATTTTATGACTGACTTGCAAGAATAATCAGTGAAGATATGAGTGTGGACTATGAAGACCATGTTTTTTTGTAGTTTGTTTAATTTTGATGTAATGAAAGACTTATGAATGTATCTAGTGTTTCCAAGGCTACTAAACTAATCGGTCTTTCGAGACTTGATCTTTTGTGATCATGCCAATGTTACGAAGTAATGCACCGGCTCTGGGTAGCTGGGGTCGGGGCGTTACAATGCTACCAGAGAACATAGACCAACTATATAGACATCCCCCAATGAAATTTCTCTTGGGAATCCAAAATCTATACTGGTTTCTCAAACCTAGATTTATCAAATTTCAATGCTAACTTTTCCCAATTTAAAATATGAGACAAATCCAAGTTATACTTTTTTAGCTATGAAGCATTTAAAAATTGTGAATTAATATCCAATGAGATTGAAATGTAACAAGTATAGCTTTTTACCAACTGCTCAGTATTTTCAACTGGGATGACATACCTTGGTGTTATATTCCCTTGCGTACCCAAATGACGGTCACCCAATTAAGGTGCCACTTTCAGGAAACCTTGTCACCCATTGAGAATTAGAAAGTTTGGTCCCTCAGATCTATATAATACCTGTGGAGACATTAATTTACCAATAGAATATTCTCAATCAAGTTGAATTTTTTAGATATTTCCTATACATTTTTCGGTCCCATTAAAGTGGTCTCACTCACCTCAGCCCAATGTAATATAGACCGACATAGTCATCCGTAAAGTGCCTCAAATGGTTCTATTTGAATAGGGAAATCATAAATAATGTTATAGGTAAACTCTAAAACCCCATATGGTTATCCAATTATCCTCTAAAATTCATCATACTTTCTTGGAGCATGTTATCCCAAATATGATTTTTAGGCTCTTTATAACCATCAATTTGAGGATGACATGCCCTATCAAATTGACGTGTGGCCCCAATGAAATCAAAATTCATTCCCAAAACCATGATGTAAAATTAGGTAATTTTTATATAATGATATCAAATGGAACACCATGAATACTAAATATTTTCTAAGCACAACTACATCCAATCACATCCCATTTGGATAAATCCTTGCATGGAATGAAATGAGATGTTTAGTCAGATTGTAAATAACTACCCAAATCAAATTAAAACCCTCAGGTGTAAGAGGTAATCTGATAATAAAATCTAGAGTGACCGCATCCCACTTCCAAGTTGGAATGAGTGATGGTTGAGGTAAACTGGAGGGTATCTGGTGCTCTGATTTGACCTGGTGACATGCATAACACTGAGATACAAATTCAGTTATGTATTTTCTCATACCAATCCATCCGAAATGACAACACAAATTATAGATCATCTTGATGTTACTAAGATAAATTACCCACTTATACTGGTGGATATCACAAATCAACACCTTCTGTAATGATAATACCCCCATAAAGAAACCCTTAATGCACAAATCTCCCTTATGAGACAATGACCATTCACTAGGAACCTCCCAATTATTGAGGATCTCAATTGGACTCTAGCTCAATAAATCACATGGATTCCCTTATTGATTGAACTCCGTAAGAGAGGGCTTATTCCAAACACTTTTCAATAATGCACATCCATTATGAACCTGGGCATCTAGATACATCTAGGTGAAAATTCCCATCAATTTCAACCCATCACTACACTGTTGTAATGCTATCATTGGTACATTACTACTAAAATCATCATATACCTCATTACATTTTCATTTTGTATACATGATATCTATATAAAACCCCAAAGGCACTCCAAACAATCGCCCTTACTTAGTTTCATATCCTTATAAGATAACATTTAATCCAAACACTTCTGATCTCACTAAATTAAAAGCTTTTCCCCAAAAAGATAACAACACTACATCATTAAGAAATACATTATTCTTAGTAATCCCAATTCATGGATTGGGTAATTATTTTTCATGTGGATGAGGATTGTGATAACCATACACCCCCATGTGATCATTCTACATCAACACACACTTTAGACCTATAATTGAAGCATCATAGTAGATCATGTATCCATTCCATATTTTTTCAAAAATATCAATAGGGGTTGTGGTCAACCACCAGTAAAGATCATCAAAAGATTCCTAATAATCTTGTATACACTTAATCGTTACCCTTTTTGGGTAATAATAGTAATTTTCTATGAATCAAGAGAGAAATCAAGAATGAACCACCTACAATACACTACTAGGCCAATAAATATCCTATTCTCAAAGATATTACTAAACTCTTCCAATGACATCAATGTTCTAATCTTCTTGAGTTCCATCGTAGGCCTCATTTTGAGATCACATGACCTAGAATCTTCACCTCCCTGATAAATAAGGTTCCCTTGGAAAACATTTCATAGAGGCAAGGATATCAAATAGTTGAATACAAAATCTTAAAATGATGCACATACTCTTCCCCGGTCACAGAATATATCAATATTTCAACCAAAAATAACATGATGAAGGAATCAAGATAGTTATGGAACACATGCTTTATCAACACCATCAAAATTGATGCAACATTCATCAACCTGAAAGGTATTACAAAATATAGAAAATGGTCATACCTACATCAAAATTTTATTTTCCAAACATCACCCTCTCTAAATCTAAATTGATGATTCCCAAAATTCTAGTCGATCTTTGAGAACCACCTCACCCCATTGAACTGATCCAGAAGCTCATCAGTATTGAAAGAATGGTATTTATTCATTATCTCTAGCTTATAAAGTTTCTGGTAATCAACACATAACTAGGGATATTCATCATCTTTTTTACAAAAGGAACTAGGGTAGACCAAGCTGTTATGATCAGGTGGTTGAATACAATGGATTTTAAATCATCTAGTTGTATATTTAATTCATTCAATATGGTGGGGTTCATATGGTATAAGGGAAGCGATACTAGTTGTGTTCCTAATGAAAAATGGATGGTGACTCAAAATAACATTTGAGAGGAAAACCCAAAAAGTCGTCTAGAAATACCTATAGGTACATGTCCACCATATGAAGTCATCCATTCTCAATACTACTTCCATGGTTGTGAAACATAGGAAATAATATTTGTAAAATAATACTACCCATCTCTGGATGTTCCGGTCAAACCGGTCCCAATTTAGGATCCCATTCACCTTCGAAAACATAGTTACTCCTATCATGTTCTTAAAAACTCTCTCATCATTGATAATAATCGATGACCACCTAGACATAGACCATCCATTCAATAAAAATAATTATATCATAGAGAACCATATCAAAAACCTGAAAATACCATTCTAGATTAACCCCCTACACGGTGAGTGAACAAAAGGAACACGAGAATCATTTCAATCACTCTAAACCAGGTGGAGTTATAAGATACATTTCTTATGACATAATATCAAACAAAAAACTCAAGAACCCAACAGGATAGATATAAATAATACAAATAGAGTCACATATTTCTAACATAATAGAAGATAATGATGATGAAATGATAATTGTACCTCGAACTATTGCTGGTCCTACACCATATACCATTGGTGTCTGATCAGAAGAAAAATGGTGCCCTATACCTACATGATCTTTGGAATGAAAGATGAACTAAAGATATTCATTGGGATGAATCTACCAAAAAAATTCCAGCCCGACAACCCTAACCACCAAATCAAGAACCCAATGTCCTAGTTGGAACTGACTAGGTTTACATTCCCCTAAAGGCTAAAAACATTTCACCACCCCGGATTGTAAGTGTAGATCTGCAACAGCAATACAAGTTCCCCATATGTGTATAGTTAGGGAATTTCTGGGTGGATTTGATAACATAGATTGTATATATTCCACCTTCCCACACTGATGAAACAATACTGATCTAGAATATAAAGACACTAACGAATATAGTCAGGTGGGATAACATGAATTACCACTTATCTTCCTCTCCTACTCATACCTCAATCTCATTTCTCAGATACATTTCCACATCCTAGGTCGACTGCTGACACCGATCCTAAGAAACTGGACATTCCACCATGGTTGATTTCCACTATCATGGAATGATCAACAACCTTAGTATAAGTCTTCAAATTGAACAATAATAGTTTATATATTTTGTCCAGTAGAAACCCCATTTAGAACATTTTATCATTCATATTCTCATTGAAAACAACCTCTAGTGAAAATACAACATTCCCTATAATGTGATTGGCATACTCTATCTTGGTATGATTTCCAAGGAGAATATCTAGAAACTCATTCATCTTAGAGAAGGCCAATGTCTCAGTGCAATAGTACCCATTGAAGATGGCCTTGAAATCATTCCAACCCATATGCTCTTTCTGTACAACTTGAACCACAGAGTCCCACTACCACCAGATGAGACATTCAAATAAGATTGAAGTAGACTTCAAATTCATTGAATCAGGATTGTCAATAAACTCAAACATCCTCTCAATTTTATTAATCGAACCCCCACATGGGTAGGACGATATCTTGATCCCTTACTCAATGCTTGTACAAACTTAACTATGACACCCACTAGTCTGTAATAAATTGGTGAGGTATAACAATCATCAACCTCTTCATCATGTTTCACAATATGTCTTTGGGGAAGAATATTTATACAACAAGAAACAAACATAAGAATAAAACATCAATTTACCATTCTAATTCATTTAGAGAAAATGAAAATTTTAAAAGACTTACATTGATAAAAAGAATACCATTTCCATCATAATAACATGAAAACCCAAACCACCCTCACCTATTTTCTTTGTATAGTCTGTAGCCTATACCCCTCACCTAGAGTTGAATAAAACCAAATCCATACATCCCAAGAAGACTCAAGATTTGTCGCAAGGTGTGTTGTCCGGAAAACCCACTCACAAGAAAAACCTCAAGGTCTAAAAAACATAGTACTTGACTACCCATATCTTCCAAAATAACATATCCCAACGAATATGTGAAACAACCTTTGATACCATATTCTCATGAAGCAAGTCGGGGTGCCATTCAACCCAACAAATGACTCTCCCCATGGCATGGCCCCAAGGGAGTTCTTGATCCCCTTGGGTTAGAAACTAGTACCTAGGTATCAATAGAACATTTTTGGGAATTATTTCACACATGTTAAACAAACATCAATGATTCTAAAAAATTAATCATCACACCGTTGTCAATATCCATAACAAAAAGAGATAAAATAATTTACAGATTTACATTTAACAACTTCCACCAAAACCCAATATAAAACCATCTAATAAAACATGTTAGGAAAGAACTAATCAACAACCCCAAATAATTTATCCAACTAGAGGGCCACAACCCTAAATTTACCCCTACAAACATCTATAAGATAGTATAAATAGAAATAGGATCCCCCACAACCAACATGAATCATATTTTCATTACCTTGGTCAACAAAAAAATGTCTACATACACTTGAGGGTGTATATAGGGTGTGAGCCAAAGTCAAGCAGGATGACACCCAAAATAAAGATATCATTCCATAACATTAGAAGGAAAATTATGACGCAAGTTTAAGGACATCATTTTGTAACACATTTATTAGAAAAAATTTATGTAAAAAATTTCAATAAAAAATTAATTGAAATTTATCATAGGCCTTAAATCCATCATATACCGATGGTAAGCACTATATCACAAGAGATAACCATCTCATAGGAAATACCTGTAGGTACTAGAAGTAGTGGGACCCATGTAACATTTTATCTTAGTGATACATTTTATAGAAACCATAACTCATAGTGTCCTCATGCACAAGCCACTACCGAGGAATCTATCCAAAATTATAGTTATTTCCAAAGATCATCATAGTTTGGTT
The DNA here is from genome assembly GCA_963277665.1 of Viscum album. Lineage (NCBI taxonomy): Eukaryota > Viridiplantae > Streptophyta > Magnoliopsida > Santalales > Viscaceae > Viscum > Viscum album. Next base: position 1,249,054,449 of record OY728157.1, on the reverse strand, counting down.
ACTGTTTTATTATCATTCAATCTATAAGAATTTGGGCCCCAGCAGTGCTGATCAGACTAGTATACTAGTCCCAATCCTCCAACCTCGATACCTAGGATTACCATTTTTCAAAACATTACATTTCACATCTTACAAAGATAACCATTTCTGTATACACACATAAAAAATCATGATCACAATTGATATACCACAAAATTTTTTATGAAAAATACATATCATGTCAATACACACACTAATCTATTTTAAAACATGCTTCACACCACTATCACAATTCATAAAATCCATTTGTAAGCACAATTGGAAAATCACAAATGAAATCAAACCTTTTACATTTGTAAAACCACTTCTAAAAAACAAATCACCTTGAAACAATTGAAAACTCATTTGAAACCATTAAAAAATTATATATAACATATTCTATAAGAAAGAAAATAATTAAAACATCATATAATAATTCTAAAACATAGAATAACTTTTTTAAATCTTGATAAATTACAAAACATAGTGTAGAACTACAAACACACTATGAAGATACCCTAAAAAATTTAAGATCAAACCATAGGCATCATAGTTTCACAAAAAATGCATGTTTAAACCCTTATTATTTCAATCAACATTAAAAAAAGAATAATCTAAATAGGTAAGAAAAATAAAAAAGGATAGAGAATAACCCAAGGGATAAGGGACTAAAATGATGATTTATGGAAGAACTTGAAGCAAAACCAACCCAAAATTGTTGGTTCGAGGGAGAAAAGAAGAGTTGGAGAGGCACATGGTCTTGAGAAAAAAGATAGGGATTATAAATGAGTATAATTAAGGTTAAATGAGTTGATGGTTCAAAATAAGTTTCTTAATTTTAGTGACCTATATAGGTATCATAGTTAGGCGGAACCATTGTTCATACCACGTGGAAACTATGAGGTCCCCTATATACGAGAGGAAAATGGCTGCATAATTTCCAATGGGAGGGTGAATGCCCATGAGAAAAACCATGAATACTTGATAGTTATAATTTCCAAGGCTCATAGTTTGTCTTATGATGGAACGTGGTTTCCCCTAACCATGAACTAACCATGTGCCACCTGTTGTAGGGTGAAAAAATATCAACTTTTCTCAAAAAACTCCCTAGGAAACCTGGGGATAAATATGAGACTAAAAAACAAAGGAATACGTTAAATTAAAATTATGGATGCGGAATGTGTAGATAAAACAACTATAAATGTGTGAGAAAATATCTACCAAGTAATACATAGTAAAAATTAAATAAGGGATTTGAGAAACTCTAATCAACTCAAAAAGATAAAGGTAAGATTGAAGAATAAAATTGAGTTACGTTTGTAAGGATAAAAACTTGGTTATAAGAGAGATTCCCTATCAGAAAAATTATTATATATAGAAATATCTCAACCACAATATCAAATTTGTGATGTACCCAAAAGAAAACACATATAACATCACATAAACTATAGTGTACGACCAACACCTTTCCCACGGATAAATGATAATCGGGAGACTAAACAAAAATATTGGGGGGGGGGGAACACTACATTAACTAAATATTAATTATCAATAGAGTATAATAATCCATGGATAAAGGACACATACAACCTGGGTGAGAGAGTTACTAACTCTATCAATCATGTTTGCGACCCATTTCAATTTATAAACACATTAAAGTTGGATCTCTTAATAAAATGAATTTTTTAATGATCATGAATGATCCACATAATTGGTATTACAAATATAAGAAGACTGAACATATGGAATCACATATCATATCATCTATGACACTGAATAATGGAGAAACATTTCATTCTATGTAGAAATATTCTCAGGACAGACTACTCATATATCCAAATCTAAGCTCTAGGATATGTAAAATTAAAACCCACAATATAATAAGGATACTGATTATTCACTATAGGGGTAAATTATGTTTTCCCCCTTCGTTATAGTCTGTTCATGGTCAAATATTCATATATCACATTAGGGTATACCTAAATAGCTTGTTGAATTGGATAAAAAGTATAAGGGGCCACTGGATTGGTTAGCATATACCACTAAAACTCATGTCATATAAGACCACGATACACAAAAGGACCCTTTGAGGGTGCATGGAATGTACCTCCAGATTGCCTTCTTAATAACCATATTGTTATGTACTATCATTATATTTAATGCTATCTAGATTTGAGATACATGACATGTATATCAATGGTACATTCCATTCGATGCTAATGTTTTTCAGAAACCTATAGTTCAATTAACAATGATTACATTACATTTTTTTCATATAGTTTCAATATAAGTGATCATGTAAATGAATCCAATAGAATCATGTGGCCAGAAACACATATCCTTTACAATTTTCAGCATCAAATATTCCCAGAGCACTATTAAATATAACAGTATTCATTATATAATTTTTTTTATCAACAGCAATAGATATATAGAGAAAAACATAGGATTGGGTTTATATTATACTACTAGGCACTCATTCATTAATAAACTTCGAAATATAATTTTTATGGACAGCTAAATGATTTTTTATGGATCATAGATCCTATCATGTGGCTCATTCTTGACTTTAATGTAAAAATAATCCATTAGATGTCTAAATACTGACCATACCCCAATTCTTGGAAATATCCAATGAACCAGTAACCATGGTAAATGATGATGGTGAATTTATGATGAAATTATATCAAACTATTAGATAAAAAATACCATACTGCTCATTTGTATCCTGAATATGGGTCTGTGAATTAATAATTAGTTATAGATTTGTAAATACGAATGAATATTTCGACATGTATGGAATTTCATGGATAATAAAAATAAATATATATGTAGGTCCAAGTAATTTTATGGAAGAAATGAATAAATATTTTAATAATCGTAAATTATCAATAACATAAAAATGTAATTAAAAAAAATTACTTCCATAAATTATGATATATCATGAATGAAGATCACATAAAAACTAGTTTGGTTGTTAGTCAACCATAAATTATTCATTAATCAAAAACTGATACCTTTGGATCTCCCAAAACCACTATTGAATTTTTTCTCTTGAGATTTGGTTAATTCAAACTTATCCTATAATGCTAGTTTGATAAAAACATGAAATGTTTAATTATATTTTTCTGATAAGATTATCTAATTAATTAAATATATAATTCAATAATTAATTTATTTCCACTATTAATTTTTAATCCCTTAAGTAAACCTCATTAAAACATATATTATATATCCCCTAGTGAAAACACTAATAATTCACAATTGCATATTGTCATTAATTCCATAAAATGTTTAGTTTTGGGGGAAATGTGATCTTCACATGATCATGTATGTGTTGAATAAAAATAATATTTTATTTATAATGTATTATTATTTATCCTCCCTAATTCTTTTATAGAAAAAATTGATTATCAATCCGTTCAAAAAATATTACATAAAATATTTAAGATGTTATTATCATAAAAATAATATATTCTACATCCACCTCACCATAATGGATTTTCAACCTGAAAGGTACAACATACCATATAAGGTTGGTACTAAGCCCACATCTGACTCTCTCATTCTCATGAGATCTCTCCAATATTAACATGTTCCAACAATAGATGCACTAGCAATATCAATTATCATCACAGAGTCCTTTATTATAGATTCTTGTCACTAATGAGTACTTATAGAAGGTAGAATCATCCTCAATTCCATATGAATCATAGTGAATGACATGTTATATATTTTTCATGAATCTATTTAGTTTTGAAATGTTGAAGATATAGTGCAGGCAGTCCAACAGCATGGGTAATTATAGGATGTTTGTACCCATTCAAACCATATGTTGAATTTGAAGATGATTAATAAACATTACTGATGAATTATCTCTTAAATAATCCTCTAAAAACACTGTTATGATGAGACCACCATGAAAATTATCTCATTTCCAAATCTCTAAAATACTCTATCATTGGATAGGGACATTGGGAAACTTTTTTCCCTCAAAATTATCCTAATACATTGAAAAACATATATACATAGGTTAGCTCAATTTACAAGATTTTATATATTTGGTTCTAAAGACTAATCAGGCATACGGATTAAATGTTATGTCTTATTGAAGGTGGACATATACTTTAAAAAAAGTATGAGCTCAAACATACAGTCAAATTCTAAAGTTTCTTTTGGTCTAGTTTCAATAACCACCATCTTCACCCAACATATTATCCCATCTCTTATTCTCAGTGTTGTGAAATTACTTAGGTCAATTCATTTAGGCTTCTATTTGTATTACCACGGTATTTCACATAATATTTTCTTAGACCACCAGTATGAAAGCACTAACACTCCCATTTTTTGGAACGTAGTGACATGTGAAATCCTCTACACACATGAATTTCCACCCACCCATTCCCATTTTCATAGGTCCTTCTTCATGTATAAATAGACATAGTATCCTCTATGTTTTTACACATGAATAAACTCTTAGAAAAAATAAGGTAAGATATCCCTTTAACCTAGTTAACCCTAGAGGCTCATTGATAGGGAAAACTTTTTCCTAGATACCCTAAAAGGATTAACTCCATCAACTATGTTTTTCACATGGTAACCCATACATTTTTAATCCTTCACTCAAGGCCACACACTAGGGAGACCATTCACCCAATTCCCCAACTAGGGTTAACTCATTCTTTGAGGCCCTTTACAGGGGCAACCATATTAATGAAAACACCTTCTCCATGGTCCTCTACTAGGGTGCCCCTAGAAGGATAAAAATCTTCACTAATGTACTTCACCTTGGTAACCCAAATAGGGAAAAATACATCCCCATTTTCTATAAACTCATCTACCCCTCTATATATAACACCATCACCTACGAACTTCACATGGGTTCCCATACTGTGGAAAAATATTTTTCCCATGCCCTTTGACCGGGATACTCTACTAGGTTGAAATTATTCACCTATATCCTTTACATAGAAATCCATACTTGTGAAATATCTATCATCCATGACTCCATAATAGAGATTCCAGTTACCAAACACTCATACCAAGGCACCTAATAAGACCAAGAAACCTGCAATGGCACCTAATTCTCTTTTACAATATACTAGGGTTCCACCTAAAACTTTTTTGATTTCTAAGGAATCAAAAATGATAGGTACCCTATATATGAACCTAGTTCTTTATGGATCCTTTAATGAGAATAAGACCCTAATACATATAACATGTTTCGAGACTCACTTCTTAGTTTCCTCATATATTTCCCTACTTCCCAAACATTCAGCGTCCATTAATTATATCGTCACCAAAAAACAAAGGGGTTGGAAACTCCAAATATATTTCCTCCCATATGGTTGTGAACATCCAAGTTGAATCATAAATGGTTTATAATTCCTAAGAACAATTTAATCCTCTAATGAATTTTCTTTATAGGCATGGAAATACTAAATGCATGATGAGGAAAATGATTAACCAATCCAGTCACAAAACATAAAATAGTTAAAATTGAACTTTGCGAGATTCTATTCTTATTAACCATGATATGTTGGATGTTTTATTGTGGATTATTTCAAATATAATGATATATAATTTTTCTGTTATGTAATGAGTAAAATATATCTCATTACTAACTTTTTTTCTAGTTCCACAGTTGGTTATCATTCAGAATCCATTATTTTAGATACCTTTCTCAGTATCCAATGTACCTCAAATAATCATACTATTATTTTATTTCATATATTCCCCCCCCCCAATTAGGTGTATGAAATATAATAGGCAAATTTATTCTAATCTAACTAGTATAATTAACTCATTATTTGTGCATAAAATTACCTAACCCTTCCTTACGTGATGAGTTAGAGGTGATGGTGATTATAATTTACTATGTGATGAGTCTATGACCACCTATGTGATGTGTATCATACCACTTTTATTTCAATATGTATAATGTTAATAATCATGTTATTTTGAATATCCAAGGATGTTCTCATATCCACATGTGAAGAGATATATATAATCTCCTGTACTGACATATGGAAGAAAAAATTTCCCCCATAAAAGGTATAATCCCCAACCACTCATTCTCCTATTTACATATAAAAATATAGAATTAAAATAGGTTCAGTCATTCAAAAGTCCCAAACTAGCCATTTTAAGGAACCATTCTCTTTTTAGTCCACTTATCATGACATTATACAACATCAATGTGGTTATTACTTCCAAAATATTAAATTCATCACAATTATACTTGTCACACAACCCTAAAAGTTCTGACATTTAATGTTATATTTAATTAACCATGTAGGTACAGTTTCACTTCACAAGTATACATAGGAAGACAAATTACAGTCCTGATCCCAATATTACAACACCCACCACTTCCCTATATGAGGATAAATTATATAGTCCTCGATAGTGTATTTATAATCCTATGTCATAGATTAATAAGGGATATATGGGGAACTTTTATATATACATTTATTTGCATCAACATTGGGTTTCATTAAGATCATTATCATAGTGTAATAACATCCCATTTTAGGATTTTTGAATGATTCATAAATAAAAATTAAATCTATATGAGTGTCCTAAAGTATGAAGGAATTCCCCTATAAAGGGTATGTTGAGGATGGAATCATTTTCACATGATCAACCCACATTTAGATATTTCATTGTTATAGAAACCCCATGGACAACCTACCCTTGGATTAGTGTCCATAGTGACAATCACATATAATAATTTTAGAGTGAGACACACATCATTTTTTCCATTATATGAATATTTTAAAAACATATGATGATTATGAGTTATCCTTATTTGATGTATGATCACCTAAAGCATATATTTCATCAACAAAAAAACAATGGTATAATTAATTATAACTCTCTAATTATTATATAATACGAGGGTGACCTATATGGTCTCTCTTGAAAAGTCTCAAAAGGTTCCTAAAAATGGTAGACTCAAAACTATTTTTATAAGAAATCCCAAATATGTGTAAAAGTTTCTCCCAGTAATGAATAAAATCAAACCCAATTTTTCTTATTATAAACTCAAACTCCCAGATGGTTTACCCATACATGATATATATATAAGGGTTTAATGTTTTACTCATCAAATATTGAATCTAGAATTAATTTTATAATATCCCTACAACCATGATGAGAATAGTTAATTTTGGTTAATAATGATCTTCCACGTTATCCCCATGATATTAGATCATCTCAAATAGGGCCAAGACTCCATTTTTTCCCCAATCATTTCTCATAAATTTAATTGATATGAGAATAGTTAATCAGTTGCTCAATGGTCTCCTAAATATTATCATGACCACTTGGATATTGAGGAATTTGTGTTAAATAATATACTATTTTTTTAAAAACCTCCACACTAGGACCACAGGGTGTTAGGAAAAACATGCTCAGATCAGGTTCTTATTATTGGACTATTGATAAGCGAGACACCATAAGAGTAACTATGAAATTCTGTTCATAAAATAAAAATATAAATAGACTCTTATGACCTTGGTTAATATTCATCACAGCTAGATATAACACTAATGGTGATGTTTTCAACTCACATATCCACTCGTGTTGTAGCGAAACCAAAATAACTATCATCCCATAAATAGAATGATTTTTTCCCCAAATTATAAAATCTATTGGGTGTATCACACAAAGATAATTATCTATTCAATATCTCAACATATATTCCATCCATCTATGACTCCCTAATGAACTAATGATGTGTAGGGTCTCCCACGATGAATCAAATATAGGCCACTTCTCCTTAATCTAGAAATAAAACATCATTAATTCCAATAATTATTGGAAGTTCTATAACAACTAGGAGCATGAATTCCATCTATGTTGTATTTCAATATTGTATCCATTTTCTATATTATTGAAAATTTTTAAGAAATGTCACTATATGATCTCTAAATAATTATTGACATCATGTTAATATCACATTATGTGATTATATAACAGAAAATCTTATTGTATTAGTGTACTAGAAACCGCTCATCGAGAAGGTAATTTAAAAACTTGGTAAAGGTTAATGGTTGATTTACTAGATACAAATATTGGGTTATAAAGTTTTTATCAGGAGGTATGAATTGTATAGATACAAAAAATATCATTGTCTTCAAATGCATCATCACATAGGTAATCCTAGATCCATTAGTATCACAGAATATCACTTACTCATATATTTCCTTTGAAACTCTCAAAACTGAATCAATAGTTTAGCTCAACATCCTCTTCTCGATACCACTCTAATGTCACCTAGAAAAGTGATGGGATGTTACTTTTGGTTATGGTTATTCATTAGAGATAATATTTTAAAGATGATTACAATCAATAATTCTTATTACACTTCCTACCTAGGAAAACTATTTACATAAAACATGCACTTTGGTGGATCCCAGTCATGAACAACATAGATACTCAATATGGGCAGGGTTACTCTTTCCACTATGATGATATGCCCCATGATGTAGACCTCTCAAATATAGAACTATCACATTGAAATAATTTTATAAATTTTTTTAACTCAATGTATTTACGATAAAATCTAATAATTCATAGGATAGTGGTACAAATATTTTAAATGGAATAGGGTTTCATTACAGAAGAACACTAGAAATAGGTCTAGGAAGGGATGGAAGATCCAATTCATGAGGTTGATAGTCAGGGGAAGTGCATTTTACACACCAATGGTCATAAAAATATCTATAATTAATGTACTGACACATGAAGGCCATTTTTGACATATCCACTTCATAATACCAATGATATTTATTGTCACACAAAAAATAAATCATTAAGTACCACCTTTCTCCATTTATTTGGCTGAAGTGGGAATTAATAATTGGTAGAGGGTTCTTTTTATTGACCATTCTAGATATATGAAGCGATAGTAAACTAAAATCATCAAGATCACACACAACTTCTTAGGGGTAAACACTAATGCTACCAATGAGTTGCACTCAGTTTCATGAAACCCTTCTCCATAAGGACCTCTTAATTCATATTCATATCTTTCATCTCATCCAATTCTATATTATAAGTCAAAAAATATATTGGAGTTGAATTGGGGTTTAAATATGAATATTTATATCTCCCAAAGAAGGGAAAATACGGGTAAATCATATAAGAAGGCATACATATACTTTAATATGTCTATAGGAGTATAATTATCCATATCATCAACCAAGCGTAGATCCAAAAAGAAAAATATACATTTAATACGATACATTAACCGTGAACATGACATGATTGTCTTAATTTATGATCCTACTCATCTATGGTGGAAAATCATGATCCATCTTCTCATAAGAACATAAATTCTCAATATTAGCAAAAAATCAAGGCATAGACATTAGACAGCTAGTCCATTATAAAGATGGTTTTTTAGGGATTCATCCTATCCATTATGATGTCCAATGAAAACCACTCTAGAATAAGTGTAATCATGAATCATTAGATAGTGTTTGAATGAATGTGATCGGATCAAGGATGATACATTTAGCCATAATGGTTTGGTTGGGGGCTCAACCTACAATTCATTCTCCTGAGTTTGGGATACACTAAAAAATTAATGGATTGTTCCAATATTTATGATATTGGGTATATGTATAGAGATAAAACATATCATACCTCAAATCATGTGGGTATTTCTTAGACATTTGATACACATAACCATCATTTGGATACGTATATTACCATCATTACCCTTATCATGGAATGGATGTAATGGATGTGGTGGTGGTATAAGAGAATGTTAGAAAAAATTTCAATACTGCATACCCTCTTTTGCAGTAATTTGTCTTCTACCATAACCTCACTCTAATGAACCATCCTATATACCACGAGGATGCAACTGATTATTCAACTATTTTTTACATAGAGTTCCATATACTTCCTAATTTACATTTATTCAAAAAGGTTTAGGAAGGCACGATGCAAATAAATCATTATCAGTTGTTATATATGATCCAATACTCTGGGTGACTGGATCCTCCATGCAAATCATTGTCAAATAAACATTTATACTAGGAACATGCATTAATATGTTGTTAGTTTTTTGATCCTAACACCTAATTTGTTATAGTCACAACTGATTTATTTTCTACATAAAAGATGAAACCAATACATTCTATCAATAATAACTCTTCAAAAAATCTCTTGATCACCAAGGATCTCTTTTTAAACATGATGTATATGTAGATATAAAAAGGTATAACACTATCATATATATCTCTATGTCATCTATAACTAAATCACCACACATGATATAACCCACTACAAACCATATCGATAAATTACCTCATGATATTAGAAACATCACTGATTGGATTTATTTATTAGAACATTTAGATGTGATTGATACCATTTTGGTCAATGAAACTAAAATCTAATAGTTACTTCTATTATGTTGGTAAAAATATTTACTAATTAGTTATATACACTTTTAATTATTATTTTGAAAAGAGACCACTCTGGTCAAATATGAAGAATATCTCTAGCACAATTTTAGATCCATGGATTGTCATTGGTGATTTCAACTCTATTCTACACATGGATGAAATAAAGGATTAGTTACAAACACTATCTCAATCAATACATTTAGGGAATTCATTTAAGAAATTATTCTTATAGTGATAAATCATTTGGATGAAAGTTTACATGGTACAGGAAAAATATCAATGACGTTAAGGCTATAAAAATTGATAGACCTTTTGACAATGAAAACTATATTTTCAATTTGAGTTCCTTATCATGTGTCACACCAGCATTAATAAACGCAAACCATCACCATATTATGGTAATATTTCTAAATAATTAATGAATAATTCCTCTTCCCTTCAGATTCAACAATGCTTGGACTGGTCAATAATATTGCATTAAAATTGATTATGGAACATGGGATTCTTTTGAGGCTGAAAACAACACCATTACTTGTATTAACATGCATAAACTTATTAAATAAATATTGATGGAATATAGAAATAAATTGTTTAGTTTACTATATGAAGAAATTAATGCTCTTTAATGTTCATTACATCCTCTCTAAGAGTTCATCAAAAAATAAACTGCCCTGAAAATCATACACTAAAAAAGTAATTATATACCAAGATACAAAATCTTCTCATACATAAATACAACATCCTAAGGGATATTTTCTATGTTAGGTGGCTTAATTAAGGGGATATAAATAAATTTTATTATTTCTATTTAGGGAACCATAAGGGATAAAATGACATTTTCTCTTTTTAAGGACGGTGATCAAATCATTGAGGGAAGGAAACCTCTTTATAGGCTCATTTTTTTCTAATATGTAAATATTTTGAAATCTGTACCCAAAAATACGGCCCTTATGGATTCTATTACCCCCAATATAATCTCTAAAGAGTAAAACTATATGCTTAAAACGTCTCACCTAGAACATGAAATTAAAGATTCCTTACATGGTCTTAAAAAAGTGAGATCCACCAGTCATAATAGTTTCACCAACCACTTATTTCATGTTTAATGGGATATAATATATTGAGATGAATGAAATTGGGTTAAATACATCTTCATGATTGGATCTCTTATTCATTTTATTAATTATCAATTTCATTCCCTCCAACCTAATGCTAGTAATGATGTGACATTAGCCAATTCAGGCTAGTTGATCTGTTAAATACCATCCACAACGGGATAATAAATATTTTATCCAATAGTTTGTTCAGAATATCTGAAAAAACCATTTTGTCGAATCCGTTCTCTTCCATTAAATTTTGAAACATTCAATATAGTCTTATCATTACTTTGGAATGTGTGAAACTTCTTAAGAAACTAATCAGAGGAGGTTTTTTTCTCTCATACTTGACATCAAATGATCCTTTGATACAATGGATTGGAACTTCATTGGTAATTTTCTATATAGATTTGAATTTGATGTGGAATTCATTATCTGGATCAAAAAATTCATTAGATCTACTCATATATCTAATATCATAAATGGATCAATGGAATTTTACTTTTCTAATTAATGGGGGATTAGGGAAGGTGACCCTTTATCTACGATCATCATTTTCATTACTGAAGATTACCTTAATAAGTTATTCAATAAAATGGATGAAATATGTGACTTAAAAACTATTAACTCTACTAAAGGTACAACTGTAGCCTCATATCTCTGTTTTGTAGATGACATAATTTTTTTACTCAAGGAGAAAATAAAAACATAAACAAAATCAAGAAGGATCCTTCCATTAATGATATAGTATTAGGATAAGAAATTTGCTGGGGGGAAATCATTTATATAATTTAGAAAACATTTCAATCAAAAGAGAAGAATAATAATTCTCAACACATTAGGTATAAATGAAGTCCATATCCCATTAAATTACCCAGGTGTCCCTATATTTTGGGGAAGAACTAGAGACTCTTACTCCACTATAAGTTTTATTCTGATTAGAAAAACATTGTCCACTTGAAAAGTCAAACCTCTATAATTAGTAGGGAGAATCTACCTTGTCATTAAAATCTAGGTATGAAGCATTTATAATCCTTCATGTTATATGTCTGTATGATCTATCTAATGAAAAGAATCAATTAATTTATGTATAAATTTATTTGGATTTTTAGTATATTGAAGATGAAAGTTTTCAATATTTCCTAGAAAAAATGATGCAAACATTACAACATCAGGGGGCTTGACACCGAGAATCTTCCAGAGTTCAATAAATATCTAAAAGAACAATTCATTTTGAAGTTGTCCAACAAAAAAATATAAAGCCTTGGAATTTGATAGATCAATATTTATGGAGTGGCTCTTGTCGAGAAAATTTCAATACATGGAATCTGTCATATGTCATGGATTAAGAACTGTGTTTGATTAGTAGAATATTATGTACCAATGGCTAGTGAAAGCTAATTATTCACTAATTCATTGGTAGAAAAAATGAATGGAAAAATATTTTCTAAAGATGAGAAACTTTTTGAATCCAACTAATTATTCTTATATCACAATTAAAGAGCAGCCAGAAAAAATTTTCTACCTCCCAAATGACCTACAAGATGCATTTTCAAATCTGGACTTCATGGAACCAGATGACTTCTTGTTTTGGTAAGTAGAACTAAATTCTATGTTGTTCTCTAAAACCTTATACAATAATGTAATTAAATTGAGTAATTATTCTATTAGATAATTAAATAGAAGCTGGAAAAAACTGTCTGGATTTTCACTACACTATAGAATAACTCTCTGATGTGTCCCAGTTGATACAGTACTTCACAAAGGTATTACACTCTATTTTAGGTGTGTACTAACCGGAAATATAGGGAAGATATATACCAACTATTCATATCCTATTATATGGCTTCAACATTATATAATTAATTATTTGGTTTTTTTCCTTCCTACAATTTGAATAGATATAATTGATCACCTTCTAAAAGAAGTAGGAAAACTACTGTTGTCCAAAAAATTGAACAACCTGCTTCACATTACCAACAAAAAATTAATAAATGTGGTATGTTGTGGGTGGAACACAATCATACATGTATTTTTTCCTTTTATTTTTCAATATGCACTTTCATAAATTACAGTGGTTGTTCGAAACACCAATAACCTATAATGAGCATGCTATAGAAACTTATTTGGTGATTTTTATATACTCATGTTCCTTAATATACCAAGTAACTATATTTCCAATCATGGTATTCATGGTGTTTTTTGGATTTCCCCATACTTGGGATGGAAAAAGTGCAGTATAGACGGTGCATCTAAAGGCAACCCTCATTCAACAGGCATTGGGGTTGTACTGGGGGACATAATGTAGTTGTAATTGACTACATACATGGGCATTATGGAAGGTACACATCACATAAAGCATAAATTAATGATTTCATTATTGTTTCCACATGTCTAAACAAAAGAATTATAATTTGGTCAAGATTTAATGTGAATAGATCACTATTATGCAAGCAGTGAGGCTTGGTATCACACAGATGTTAGTAAATCTCACTTCTAGATGGTATAGTTGCAGGAATAAGTTGTCTACTATGAACTACATTATCACTCATTATTTTTGTGAAGATTACACTCTCATGGATGAAATTACTTCTAAAACTTATTTCCAAGGAACTTTCACATATACTAATACACTTCTTCTTGATCTTTTACCTATTTATCAAAAGAAAAATATAAATCCCCTCTTTTCATGTAACGTAATTTTCTTCATTATTTATAATAAGGGCTGTCGTGATTGTTTTTTCTCAAAAAATAAAATGTCATTTTTATTATAATAATTTAGGATGAGAGGATTATTCACTAACACAAGAATGGAATGAGCCTAGATTGAGTCTCATGGTTGCAGTTTTCATGGGGGAATCTTATACATGAAAATAATAATCATGGTAAGAAAACCATATATTGAGAACCACGTCAAGAAACACATGAAATTAAATTACAGATTCCAATAATATTCTTGTACAATTTACATGTTCCCTTGAACTAGTGAATATGAAATCTATGTCTACAACTTTGTTATTAGCGACTTAGTGATTCTATAATTCAACAGCCTCAGTAACACTGGGTTCCCAGCCCAAGTAGTTTATCTTTTAACCAAATTATATGATCAAAATAAATTCCCAAAAAACTCATCACATAACATAAAACATAAATGACCTTCTCAAACACAGTCCCACTATGATACCACTTTGAAATGACCCAGATCACCTAAAAGCCTTCGTGGATAACATTATTCTTAGTGTCCTTACATAGATTCTCTAGTAATAGGCTAGGCTCTATGAAATAAAACAATGTAGTAATATCAAAAGTGATGGTAGGAATTAACATAATACACCGTCACAAAACACACATCTCATAACAATCAATAATAATGTATGATAGTCAAATAAAACAAACTAATATATATATATTGAGTGTGATGAATGTTAATATCCATAGTGTATTTATTTTTTAATAATCCATAATGTAAATTGAAAAAAAAAATCTTACAAAAATCCTCAAATGGAAGCCAACATAATGAAAATGTGGTATCAGTCTATCCATAATAAATTATCTCTAAACATGAATTCCATTCACTATTATCGCCTATAGGTACTATCAATATCCACTAAAATAATTTTCACCAAATTTACTACTAAACACTATATTAATTTGTTAGAAAAAAATGTAGGACAATTTCCCATACAAGGATTAGTATTTACATACACAGTAAGATTACATGAAAACCATAAACAAGAAATGATAAAGGATACTTATCTCAAAACCATAAATAAAATAGGGAAGTAGATTAACAAGATAGGTTTATAAGGAGGAAAATTTGTGAGAATAAGTTATTCATCCTAGATATATCTCATCTATTGATTAATAGACCCCACAATAATTCAATGAATCCAAATTACCAAAGATGAATCCCATGTCACATATGAGAAACTATATTGGTTGACACACTCCTCATCGAAGGATGAATGTTATCTAGAGGAGTAATCAATCTGGGTGGGTTAATCACACCCCATTATTTATATATACATATATATATATATATATGTATATATATATATATCATTTTACAATGGATTTACCAACTACTTGGATAATGGGTCTGCACCCGATGATTCGGGGAGTTATTAATTATATCAATCATATTGGGGACCCATGAAGAAAAATTTATATATTTCCAAATGAGTTTTTAACATTATGAAAATGTTTCTCATTAGTCTAGAAACCCATATCCAAACATATATATTTTGGTAGAACAAAATTCATAATTCACCTCGTATCTAACTTTGTTGTTGAAGAGGAGTTCACCAATTCATTGTACCTAGAAAGAACTTAGGATTGACTTGTCACATGCCCAAATTTGATGTCTATGCAATGATAATAAAAATATACTAATGATAGAAAAGTGTGTGACATGTACTATATGTATTCATGGTGTAAATCCCATCTTTGAACTTATATTCGTGTACTAATCTTTACATGTTTTATATTTGTTTACCTAATAGATGTGTATATTGGGGTGCATGACATGCATGACTAATTGGGTACTTGATATCGGCCAAAATATTTTTTTTAATTAGTGGCTAAAATACATGGAAATTACCATGGATAGTATACATAATATTTCTATAATGATAACACTAACTACAAACATTTATGGTGGGTGAGTCATAGATGAACAATGATAGATTCCATGTGGTCCTGAACAACATTGTCTGTAAAATTAGGTGACCATATAAGAATGTAATCACTCTACATTCCATGCTCATCAAATTATAGATACGTCACATCTATACCATGGGTAAATATCTTTCAATACTTTGCCTAGTTGAAAATCATACAATTAGTTGATAATAATACATGACAAGTTTTTTTGGAGATTCATTTTATGGGATCATATAAACACATTTATAAATCATGGACCAATATAAAATGTATCGTTGTCATTATTCTCACCCTTTATCATGCCTAAAACTCTTCTAAACAAATAAATCATCATTTCAATTCTATTTTTATCATTTTTAGGACATACCTCATTGGAAGAAATCATATGAATTAGTTTTCATAACCCTTTGGGTTCACCTCATATAACTACCCTTCAAGATTCCATGTTGTTGTACCACAAAAAAGATATTCCAACACTCACTAATTATCTCAAGTTCCATATTAATTACCAATATGCCCAAATCAGTTTCTCACAGCCCTATATAATGATCGTTCTTCCATTTAGGAAATGATCCATCAAACCAATAAATATGACATATTTCATTAGATACTATAAGGAGATGGTTATGAATGGGAAGATTAATAATAGAATAAGGATTTTTAGTGGATGAAAAATAGACCAGTCATTAATCATTAAGATATTATTTTCCAATATTGATAACTATCGGTTTAAAGAGAGATTCCCAACAAATAAAAGGGCCCAAATGTATTGGTCCATTATATTTTTGGGGGAAAATAAGGGACATTTATACAAGATACCAAATCCTTAAAAAATAATGAATGAATTTAAATATTGATATCAACCCTGATTCAGGTTTGATTGTTGGTAATGATTTGGTCCATACAATATTCATTTGTGATCTCAATTGAATAATATATTCATCAAAAACATAGATCTCTAGAACACCAAAATCTCATTCCCTTTGCCATTACAAATGTAGGATTTATGGCGTTTAACCAAATAAAAAGTTTTTGAGAATGGATATATATGGGTAATTTGGTTTGATAGATATATCAAATTATTTAAAAAATTAAATAAATTAAATAATTAATTCCAGCAATGATGGTCTTTCCCCCAAAGAATTATTTCAATATAATATTAATGATCTCAGATAAACAAACAAAAAATTCACTCTATAAATAAATTATATAAAACATTATGTTCTCAATGTCATGGGAGAAAAAAAAGTCATTTTGTTTCAAAATTAATACTACTTACATAAAAAAAAATTTATTGGTTGTCTTGTAAGATATATTTGAAATTTTTACTATAAAACCAGAAAAATTATTTCCGAATTAAATTATAGAAATTATTTTTATTTTATACCAAAAAATTATTTATTTCTCTTTTGTATTCTCAATGAGATATCATAAAACAATAAAAATATAATTTGGAAACTTATTTCAGATTACATTGGAGGAAAATTGCATTATAGAGAAAGAATTGGTATTTTTTATTCATATATTGTAGAAATTTAATAAGTGAAAATAATAATTTGTTAAATGATACATTAATAGATTATTCTCATGGAATTTATATTGTTACTTCTTTGAGTTTAAGCACGTAGAAAATATTAAAAGAGGCCACACTACATTTGGTGATCAGTTGATATGTAAGATTATTGGAATAGATACTATTAGTTTTGAAAATTTAAATATATATATATATATATATTATTTTGATGGATTGAAACATATTTCTCCTCGTATCAACATTTTTTTTAAACTATTTTTATGTTTATTTTTAGAATGATGTTTTCATTGTATTTGATTAAAAATTAAATTTTTTTCCTTATATTTAATAAAAAAATTGACGTCCTTAGAGGCACTTACTATATATCCACTATATGTGAAGAAATTTGATAAAAATTTAGGTTCTGGATGTTATAGAAATAAATTTTTTTTGCCTCAATTTAAAAAATAAAACTAGTTACATGAAACAGAAAAAATCAAAAATGGTCCCACATAATATAAATTTGTAATTTTTATCGTTAACCAAGAAAAAATATTTTTGAATTAAATTATTGAAAATTTTATTTAGAGTAAGATAAAAAATAATTTATTTCCTTTTAAACTATTTAATGAGAAAAGTTTGTAGTATGAAAATAAATATTCCCATACTTATTTGGGATAACATGAATAGAAAAAAAAATACAGCCCTGAAATATTCTGTAAATATATTCATTTCTAAAAAATCAAAAATATGTTAAAATACCATGGGGTTATATAATAAAAGGATATATGATTATCATTTCATTTCTATAGTGACTAATATGAGTTTAAACACATAGAAAACTTTAATACAGGCCGCAACAATTTTGGTGATTACCCAATCATTAAGATCATCAGTATAAGTACTATTTTTCTATAAACTATAATTTTGTTTAATATATATTATATTTTGATGGATTAAAATATTATTTATTTAGAATCAATAAATTATTTTATAGTCTATATTATTTTTTATTTTGTAATGTTTTTTCTTAAATATATTTGATTAAAAATTCAATTTTTTTATGCTTCATGATGATAATTTTTTTCATATTAATTTTAGTTTTATTACGACATACATATCAAATTTTAGATAATGCAGGCTAGTATGTCCTTCAAATGGAATATAATTCTTGGTCAATGTAGACCACACTAACGTGTAAAATTCAAAAAAAACACAACATGCACTATATATTCATATATTGTGTAATGACTCAGAAATTCTGTGGAAATATTTTTCATAAATACTTGGGTTTTTTTTAAGAGTCTTCAAATTTTTTAGGCACTTTATTATGAGGCCTGGTGTGCCTGAAATCAATTTCTGAAGTTTTTTTTTCAGGTTTGTTCAGAAATGTATGATTGGGATTTTATAAACTTTGAAACGGTGCTCAGAACTAAAATCATAGGGCATCATTGAATTCGCAGCACTTGTAATCTCTTAAGAAGACTTCCACCTCGACGACATTTGGTTGAGAATGAGAGATAGTATTGGGGTTTTAAGGAATTAATAAAATAAAAATAAGTGTATAGATTATTTTTATTTGGTGGTTAAAACCTCCAAGAGGAGGTTAGTGGTGGGGGATCCACACCATAACCTCCAATTATAGGTTTTGGTGGTGGGGCCCACCCGAGGTCTAAAAAGCTCTTATCAATAAAATAGGTGGGGTCCACACGAGCTTTAATCTCCATGAACTCTCCATATGTGGGGAAAACCATTGAACATCCCTCATAAACAAGCCAATCCACTCAAATTAATTAATGTAAAATTAATTCATTTTTTATAAATTTTGAATATTGTGGCCAAAAATTAAATAATGGGTTAGCATAACCCATTATTTTTTTGGAATATTCATTTGGTGGAGCATTGCGAGAGGGGTTGGAAGAGCTTGTAGGAACTAATTCTCCCAATGAAGAATGCCTCTTTCGCTAACGGAGAATGATCTTCAACTGTGGGAAGAAGGGGAAGAACCGTCCTTGGAGAACGCCGAAGACGTCCTCCTCGACTTCTTCATCTTCTTCCTGATGTCAACGAAATGCCATCCTCCTTTTCGTGACATCATCAAAAAGAAATGAACCCGAGGTAGGGGATTTGAATTAATTTTGTTTCATTCTACGTCGTTCAATCTTGGATAATGTTTTGCCGATTGATATCACCATAACGTGGAGGGCTCGGCAACCACGAACACGGCACGACCCTGACCCACATTTTTTCTGACTTGTTGACGATTGCAGTGGACCAACGGGGGCCTGCGTTGGGCCGGTCGTGAGGAAACTGGTTGCGCAGGACCACCGGGTTGCCGAAAGGGTGGGTCACTATCGTGCCCTGCAATGGAAGAGGTTATGACCTCTGGGTGTGGAGGTACACACAGGGGGCTGCCAGGCTGCGGCGATGGGGCGCGGCACCTTCGTACCGTGTGGAGGAAGGAAGCCGCAGTCACGCGGGCTGCGGCGTTGGGGCACAGCGCCATCGCGCCGTGCAGAGGAGAAGATCCACGACAAGGTTGGGCAGAGGGGGGGGGGGGGATCAGAGGCGGCCGGCTTGGCCGGCCCCCGGTAGTGCGGAACCGGCTGGCCACTCGGCCAGCCGGACAAGGAGGGACACCCCGAGTCCCGCGTGTTACCAAACTGGCGCCATTCTCCTATTCTGTTCAGGAAACAGGGGGTGCGGCAGCCCCCCTCACGTGGCTAGGGAGGGCCCCACCGGGTGCCATCAGCCGCTGTCCAGCCAGGCCACATGGGCCGCCGTGCCACAGGGTCGGACACAGTGGGGACCAGACCTAGCATGGGCCAAACCCAGCACGAGCCGAACCCCGCATGGGCCAGGCCGCCCCCTCAGGTCGGGTCAGACCCGCAGACAGGGTTGGACATGCAGACTGTGTCAGACCCCAGTCCTGACCCGTTTGACCCAAATTCACTTTTTCACCCATAAGAATGGCTATGGGTGTCTGATTGATGAATCTTCTGTGGAGACGGAATGCTTAGATTGATACAGTTCTTTTAGAATACCACAATTGAGGTTTTTACATAGTTGGTGTATGATAGGGTCGGTTAGAAGCTAAAATGCAACCTGACCCCTAGAATGGAAATGCCAATAACTCACAGATTGGGTGATTGTTTGATGCGCCGTCTATTTCATTGAGACCCCTATGATGAGGAATATATTTTAAGATAATTCTAAATGGGAATTCATGACAGTTGAAGGATCAACTTGTAGCTCGTGGAGTGGATCATCCCGGAGAGGAGTGACCAGAGTACGGAAACCATGTTGCTTGCTGTGACCAGACGACTACTGACCTCTCGACTCGGAGTTTTTTGAATAGTCCATGGGGAGCGCCTCTGTGTGACATGACATAATCACATCGGGGAGAACCTCTATTTGAGGCGGCAGACCCACGATACTCGACATGAGGAGTACCTCAGTAGGCTATGAGTGGGACCACCTCTATGGGACCGCGATAGACCCATAGTGGGGAGTGCCTCTGTGTGAGCGTAGAAGACCCACTGTACTGAACATGAGGAGTACCACGATAGTAAATAATAGTGGGAAGTGCCTATATGTGATTTGGCAGGCCTACTGTACTTGATAGAGGAAGAGTACACCATCAGTCGAGGTTCTGACAGTGTGACTGGGGATGTTACTTGATACTACTCCTAGGATAAAATCCACGTTTGAGCATAGTAAATGACTTTTGTATTTTTTCTCATGGTTTAGATGGGTTAATAGAAAAATTAGGTATATATATAGGCATATAACTATGTAATGGTTATCTGTTGACTTCATAATTAATGGTTTATCCTTGTTGGATTTTGTGAGGCCTTGAGGGTCTCGGGGTCCCTAATGAGTATCGTTATACTCACCCCTACACGGGCTATGCCCGCATCTCGTTATGTTAGTTGCAGACGATGGAGAGCGTTGACTGAGGAAGAGAGTAGCAATATTGGATGGTACCCAGAGGTGGACCACTCGGTGTGACCGTACCCAGAGGAGCCGGACGAACGTGGAGTGCTAAGGAGGCCAGCTGTACATACCCTTCAGGTAGGAACCCTAGAGGACAACCCAGTAGTTGTTTTACTTTTCTTCAGTTGTACTTGATTTTGGTTGTACCTTCACTTTATAGTTGGGATTCTATTTTCAGACCTTTTTACTTTCCAGCACTTCTTTTTTATACATTTTTAGATAGTTTTTTCCTTCCAGATGTGTACTATAATGTGATTGTTTACAGTTATAAAGAAAATGCCTTCCGAGATTAGGGATTGACACCTTTGGTGCTAGAATCCAGCCCTTGGACAATGGAAGGCGGGCTTAGGGTAGTCATAATACAAGCCCCAGGGGACGGGTTGTGACAAATTGGTATCAAAGAAGTCGGTTCTACCGCAGAACATAAGACTATGATATTTCTTTTCTATGAAGCAATAGTGATAAGGGTATTAAGTTTGGTATTTGGTTAAGGGAGTCCAATTTTGGTGCGGGCGACTGACGTATCCATACACCCAGACCCTGACTTCTGATTTCCGACTCAGTGAAAAAAAACACTGATTGTCTGCGTTTTTTCAAAAGTATTTCAAAAAGTCAGCTCAACTAGGTCAGCTCACCTGGTATAAATCTTTTAACCGTGTTGCATCTGGTTCTTTCACGATGCATCACTTTGGACCACCTGTTAGAGCCCCAAAAGTTCTACGTAATGAGAGCCCACCGAGCAACAAGGTTTCAGTGTAGGGCCCTTTACCAGCGGAGACACCAGCGGTACCACTACCCGTTGGGACACCGATGCCACCAGCCCCATCTGCAGACAATGCACTCCACTTGACAGCGTTGCACGAGATCCAGTGCCATAGGCCACCCAGGTTCTGGGGAGAGACAGATCCACAAGCGGCTGAGTATTGGTTAGAGGCTGTGGTGAGAGTGTTCAGGCGAGTAGGGACACCAGCAGACTTCATGGTGCTTCTTGCTGCCATCATTCTTCAGGAAGAAGCAAGTAGATGGTTGATTCTGATGATCCAGGTTCATGAAGAGGTGACACTACTCTGGATATACATTGAGATCCTATTCCGGGTGGAGTTTGTCTCAACCACTCTCTACACAGTGCGAATACAAGAGATACATTATCTGTAGCAGGGAAGCATGACTGTATCACAGTACTCAGCGTGCTTCACTGACCTCTTGCGCTACTCCATGGATATGGTATGGAACCCATTCTGCAGGGCTCAAACCTTAATGCAAGGACTCAGGCTAGATATCAGGACATCAATGATCTCCCTCAACATCTCGACACAGGCGGTGGTGTTAGAGAGATCCCTCCTAGTGGAGAGTTTCCTTGATGATCAGTCACCTGTAGAGAGACCCACTACTAGTTGATATGCATCAGAGTCTTTTATAGATGGCAGTGGAAAGATGACGCAGAGGTCTAAGAGGACAAGACCCATAGGTGGAAGATTTCAAGACTCAGTATCTGTTGTGCGGGGTACTCGGGTCATTGACTTACCTTCCAAAAGTAGGCAGTGTTACTCGTGTGGCTGGTAGAGTCACATGGATCGTCACTATCTGACGCGCCATTGAGATGACCACCAGACAGTTGAGGGACCTCCCAGGTAGAGAAAAATATTCGATCAAGGCGGTCCGTAGGGCGCTGGAGGACGTAGAAGAGGAGCTGGTCGAGAAGCTGGTGCTGGATGACAATACGATGTGCTACCACCACCACCACCAGGAGGTCCACCCCGGCCGCAGGGAGCAAGCGGGCATGGGAGAGCTCAACTTTATGAAGTTGAGGCATACAACCACGATGCTCTAGAGATAATTCGGGGTATGATTTGAATCTACTCCACCTTAGCTGCAGTTCTTATAGACACATGTTCCAGTCAATCATTCATTTCCACAGCCCTCGTTTGGAGTTCAGAGACTCCAAAAAATCCATTGGCTCGATCCATATGGCTAGAGATTCATAAGGGAGCTGATTTGAAAATTATGCACTAGTGTCCGTAGTATGAGATTACTCTAGTAGGTGAGAGATTCAGCTGGGATCTCTTAGTAGCGGCGTTGAGGCCTTACGATGTCATCTTGGGGATGGACTTATTATCTACATTCCATACTCAGATTGACTGTATTAGGTGAAAAGTGTTGTGCAACCACATAGATGGGACCATGTTTACCTGCACTGGCAATATGGGAACCTTTTCATCATAGGATAGACCTACATGGAGGAGGGTATAGCCGATCACTCATCAGTTGGCTACCCATACCCTCAGAGAGGTAGATGCAGAGAGTCCAAGCTATCTTGTAGTGGTGGACCAGTACATAGATGTTTTCCCTGACGATGTTCTAGGTCTACCTCCTCACAGATAGGTGGACATATACATTGAGCAAAACCCCAGGATGACACCGATATCTACTCCAGCATATCGGATGGCTCCCGCTGAGCTTCGCGAGCTGATGGTACAACTAGAGGACTTATAGGGGAAGGGATTCATCCGACCCAATTTTCCTCCCTAGGAATCCCCGATTATGTTCGCCAATAAGGTAGATGGGAGATTGAAGCTCTGTTTCGACAACTGTCACCTGAACTAGGTGACCATAAAGAAAAAGTGCCCACTCTTGAGGATTAATGACCTATTTGATTAGTCTAAGGGAGAACGGTGGTTCTCGAAGATAGACCTCAGATCACCCTATCACCAACTCTGAGTTCAAGACAAGGATGTGTAGAAGGCAGCCTTTAGGTGTCGGTACGACCACTACGAGTTTTTGGTTATGCCCTTCGGCGTATCCAATGCTCTAGTGGTGTTCATGAGTCTCATGAATAGGATCTTCCATCCATACCTCAATCTCTTTTTCATAGTCTTCATTGACCACATTTTGATCTACTCAACTACTTAGGAGGAGCATGCCTACCATTTTCAAGTAGTACTGGACACACTTTGAGAGCACCAACTTTATGGTAAGCTCTCGAAGTGCCAGTTCTTGATTTGAGAGGATCTAATCTTGGGACATGTCATCATGGAGGCTAGAGTTGTTGTAGATCAAGTAAATATTAAGGCATTACTTTCTTGGGTGCCACCCAGTAGTGTGACAGAGGTACGAAGTTTTTTAGGTTTGGCTGGATACTTTCGGAGTTTTTTTCCAGACTTCTCCAGAGTTGCAGCACAACTATCAGCCATGAAGAGGAAGGGGAAACCCTTCGTATGGTTGGATAGATGCAAGAAATTCTTTCAAGAGCTGAGGTAGAGGCTGACTAGTGCCACCATCATGTGGCTTCCATAGGAAGGCGTTGGTTATATAGTTTACTGTGACGCATCATGGACTGGACTCGGGTGTGTCCTAATGCAGGAGAGATCTGTGATCAAGTATGGTTCTCAGAAACTGAGACAACATGAGCTGATCTACATTACCCACAACCTAGAGTTCACTGTAGTGTTGTTCTCCTTGATGATGGGGAGGGACTATCTGATGGGTGAGCGTTTCATAGTCTACTCGGATGACAACAGTCTCAGGTATATCTTCTCCCAGAAGGACCTGAACCTGAGACAGTGACGTTGGCTTGAGTTCCTCAGGGACTATGACTTCGAGATAGTCTATTCTTCTGGGAAGGGGAAATTTGTTGCAGATACACTCAGCATGAGATCTGGTATACAACTTCTAGGAGAGGCAATAGAGCAGCTGGTTTACTAACAGATATCCTTCATGGATAGAGACGAAGAAGCCTACCTACAGTCTCTTACGGTCACTCCCCAACTTCATTAGTGAGTCAGGAAGGCATAGCATGGGGACCCTGACCGCGAGACACGATTTGATGAGGTATCCATAGGGTAGGTAGCTGATGGATATTCTGAAGGTGATCAGCACGTCATCCACTTCAGAGACATACCTTGGTACCAGTTAGACATTAGGAGGAGGTGTTGCGGGATTTACACACATCACCTCTAGCGGTACATCTAAGAGTGGAAAATATGTATAAGGACCTCAAATGATATCACTGGTGGCCAGGTTTGAAGAAGAAAGTAGTATATTTCGTCTCACAATGCCTCACTTGTCAACAAGTGAAGGCGTTGCACCAGGTACCAGCAGGCTCAGTTCGTCCCTTAGAGGTCCTAGAATGGAAGTGGGATGGGATATACATGGAATTTTTCATGGGTCTTACACATACATCTAGGGGTCACGACTCGATTTGGGTGATCATCGACTGAAACACCATGTTGGACCACTTCCTACCGATCAGAGAGCACGGTTCAGTAGAGATCATGGGAATTCTCTATGTGCATAATACTGTGCGTTTACGTGGAGTTCCTTCATCTATTCTATCTGATCGTGACACACAGTTTACTTCCCAGCTATGGAATGGGTTGTAGGAGGATTTCGGGACACATCTTTGCTTAAGCACCGCCTTTCATCCTCAAACAGATGGTCAGACTGAGTAGACCATTTAGACCCTAGAGTACATACCACATTCTTGTGTCCTTGTCTTCAGTCGCAGATGGGAGGATCACATACCATTGGTATAGTTTTTCTACAACAACAGATATCACCCCACAATCGGTATGGAACCTTTTGTGGCCTTGTATGGATGACCTTGCATATTGACATTGTGCTGGACATACCTAGGGGATTCAGGACTAGTGGGACCAGAGATGGTATGGGTTACCAAGGAGAAGGTGCAGATCATCTAGGAGTGGATGAAGACTGTACAAAGTAGGTAGAAGTCATATGCTAACAGGAGACGGTGGCTTATGGAGTTCGAGGATGGTGACCTCGTCTTTCTATGGGTATCACCTCGATGAGGTCTATGGGGATTTGGCCGAGGAGTCAAGTTATCTCCGCGATTCATCGGACCATTCCAGGTCCTCGGCAGAGTAGGCTAGGTGGATTACCGCTTAGATCTTCCACTTTACTATCACCGGGTGCACGACGTCTTCCACATATCTCAGCTGAGGAGATACGTGCATGCCCCTTTAGACATCATCAATCAAGGAGAGATGTAAAAAGATTATGGGGATACTGACACAGAGGTCCCAGTGGAGATTGAGGATCGACAGGACCAGGTCCTACGAGGATAGTCAATACCTCTAGTGCGTGTTCTCTGGTAGCATGGGAACCTCCAAGAGAGCACATGGGAGCGGGAGGCTCAGATGCGTGCTTAGTACCCCCATTTGTTCCCTTAGTATGAGTTGTAGCTTATGGGGATGTAAAACCCTAAGGTGGGGAGAATGTAAAGACCCATAAAATCCATGCAAATTTTTTTCTTACGTAAATTGGTTTTTTACGAGCCCTCGAAAATTTACGGCGCTAGATTCTGAGTCACGGTGTACCCGGAATCAATTTCTGAAGTTTTGTTTAGGTACGTTCACAAACGTACGAGTGGGATTTTATAACTTTTGAAACGGTGCTCGGAATTGAAATATGAGGTGACCGTTGAACTTGCAGTGCCGGTAATTTCTTAAGAAGACTTCCACCACGATGGTAGTTGGTTGAGAATGAGAGTACGTTTTGGGGTTTTAAAGAATAAATTAAATAAACATAAATGTGTAGCTTATTTCTATTTGGTGGTTAAAACCTCCGTGAGAAGGTTAGTGGTGGGGGCCACCACACCATAACCTCTTATTAAGGGTTATGGTGGTAGGTCCCATCCATTATCTAAACACCTATTATCAATTAAATAGGCGGGGACCACATGGGATTTAACCCCCTTTAACTCTCCATAAGTGGGGGAAACCCCTAAACATCCATCATAAATGTGCCAATCCACTCAAATTAATGAATGGAACATTTATTAATTTTTTTGAAATCCTTTGAATATTTTGGCCAACAATTAAATAATGGGTTAGCTTATCTCATTATTCTTGGATGGAATATTCATTTAGTAGAGCATTGGGAGAGGGGTTAGAAGAGCTTTGAGGAACTAATTATCCCAACAATGAATGCATCTTCTGCCAACAATGAACGATTTTCAACTGGGGTAAGAAGGGGAAGCACCGTCCTTGAAGAACACTGACGTCATCAACCTCGAATTCTTAGTCTTCTTCCTGACATCAATAAAATGATGTCCTCTTTTCCATTACATCGTCAATAAGCAACAAACCCGAGGTATGGAATTTGAATTAATTTTGTTCCATTCCACATCATTCAATCTTGGGTATTGTTTTGTCTATTGATATCACCATAATGTGGATGGATCGGGCTACACAAACATGGAATGAACCTCCCCGATCATTTTACCTTTCTTTTTGATGACCACAGTGGAGCAACGACAGCCGACGTTGGGTCATCCATGAAGAAACTGGCAGCGCAAGGCGGCTGGGTCACTGGAAGGGCGCAGCACCGTCACGTCGTTCAAAGGAAGTGGTCATGGCGGTATAGATGGGCGGCCTCCAGGCCGCGGCTGTGGGGTGCAGCGACGTTGCGCCGCGCGAAGGAAAGGAGCGGCGACCATGCGAGCCACGTCGCTGTCACACCACACGAAGATGAAGAGTCACAGTCAGGATGGGCCGTGATGGAGGAACAGAGGCAGCCGGCTGGGTCGGCTGCCGACGATGTGAGACCGGCTGGCCGCTCGGCCAGCCGTAAAAGGTTGGACACCCAGGGTCTTGCAGGTTACCTTACTAGATCCTTGCACTGATACTGTTTATAATGATCTATCCTTAAAACATTACATAATATTGAATTAAACGAATAATTTACATTGAGTATCTTTTCAGGTTTAGAGTTTTAGAGAATAAGGACATGACTATTACATCTCAAAATATTACAAAATAGACACTTCTACTCAGTTTCCATTTTATTTCATAAAACAATAACTCTTGAAAAAATGAGTCATGTCTAGTTCCATGTTTAAGACTACATGACTTTTCCTTGATCCCATCCTTGACCCTATTCTACATTATGTCCTGTGAAAAAAGTTTCAAGAACATCGGATTAGCATAAAAAAACTCAGTAAGGGGTACACAATGAAGAAAAACTGTTAGTTTTTCAAAACAACAAGAAACTGATGAATACTTTAACATAAGTAATACTTTTCACCTTTATGAAGTAGTAAATATTCTTCACTGAATAAAATATCATTAGTTACCCTTTTGTAACAAAAAAATTACCATAAAACCCATATAAAGAACACATAACAAATAAAGGAAACTTGGGACATAAACATACTTAAATGGAATAACCATACGGTCGAATTCCAATCATATCACTAAATGTAATAGCCATATGGCCAACTTCCATACCCAATGCATTGGAGGTTATAACATAACCACTTGTCTTGGTTTATCACAGCACCACCCGTCATTTGTTTTTTCATGTAACCACCCGTCAAATGTCAAAGTACCATTATAAAATCATAACACATATATAAAGGAAAGAAAACATTTCAATATTTAAATCACAATATATAACTTAAATATAATGACATAAAAAAATCTATTATAAAAACTATTTTCAATACCAAAATATGTAAAAGATTATATGGTATTTAAAAAACATTACGGCTTGTTAGGGAAGCCAAAGATCAAATAATACTCATGATGATGAAAAGGTCTTTGTCACCGCTTATGTTAAAAGAAACATTCCTTTTTTTCATTTTGTGAAACTATTCATAGAAAAGATTCCCTAAGAAAATTCAAGGGTGTTTATACAACTTATAAAATAAAGTCGTGTATTAAAAAAAATATTCCTCAATGAAAGGAGATTGAGACGAAGTCCCTTACCTCGTGTCCGACTTGACTCGATCATTCTTTAATCTCCTGAATAATAAATTGAAGTTAATTTCTACTTTCGTGAAAACCTTTTTCAATGTTATTATTCCTTTTATATAACTTATTACCATGTTATAAACATTATGTAATCATCTAAGTTAATAATGTTCATTTTTTCGATATTTGGTACTTGAGTAAAAAATGAACAGCTTATATTTACATGATGTTCACATGGTCAAAAGTTCAGTATATCCAGAATTGTATTCATGATTTAGATATCATATATATATATATATATATTAATTATATACATGTATTTTTAATAGTACACAACATTTGGAGGTAAGAAATGAAATGCACCGTTAATAGAGACGATAAGTCGTACGTACACATAAATGCTACTTTCATTTCTATTTTATATTTTAATGGACGTAAAACATAATGATACATAGGTATATTATAATTAAAGTATAATATCATATTTAATATCATTTACTCTATCCTTTATACGTCCCACATATGGTATTAATGAGTCATATCACTTTGAGGGGGCGGTAGTTCTCACTTCCTCTAATGAGATTATCGCGTTTACCCGTAATGGAAACCATAAAGGAAAAATATAAATGGAAAATAAAGAATCATAAAGAAAACATAAACATAATATATATCATATATAAATACAGTGCCATCATAATTTCCATCATGGGAGGTTGTAGGAGATAATTGAACAATCATCATTTCGTGAGGTGTTAGTTTGCCATCCACAGAAACATAATGTTCTCCATCCATTGGATGGAGGTGTGTGTAATTGTAGTTCTAATCCTTATCACAAAAAATCTTATTATATTGAGGATACTATTTTTGTTACAAATGAATGGAAGAAAAAGAGTTTAGGGGTTTGAGAAGTAAAATAATAGAAAACAATTTAAGAGAAATTGTTACATTTAATTTGGGTAACTCCCTTTGGATTGAACCAAAGGACTTCTTAAAGTGACTTATTCCTAAGGTAAGGCTTATAGGAGGAGGAGTGGGGTGTAGGAAGCTTAATTGGGCAGAGGTTGGACGATCCAAAAGGCTTGATAGGTGGGTGGAATTCGTTAGGACTGGTCTACTTTTATAAGGGAGAGGAGGGGCTCTTTAAGAAAGTGTGAAACTATTATTTTATTATATAATGATATTCGATTTCAAAAGGTACATAAATCATTAGAGTCAAAGATAAGATGATCCATGGACGAATTAAAATCATCCAATAAGAATTGGACCTGTTTTGGATATTATAGTATTTATAATCATATTTATATAATTAATATATTAATGAAGTAAACACTGCATCATTATTGTGTCATAAATAATATAACTTGTTTTTTTTCTAAAAATTATAAAAAATACCATGATATATGAAATATTTTTATCTTTCCAATCAATATTTATAGTCTAAATGATAATTTATATAACCCCATTTAAACATTAATTTACTAAAAGATATTTGTTTTTGTCATTTTTTCCTTTACTTTAAGTTAATTAATCTAAATTGTCATTATCACTTCCAAATATCTCAATGTGATCCCAAAATAGACCCCAAAGATGCCCAAGGTCGTAAATGACTCAACCGATAAGTTTTGGACAAGGGTTAAGGTAATTTTGAATTATTATAATATTCTTTTGACCTGGAATTACCTTATTTACCTGTAATCGTAGTAAATAAAAGTCAAAAGTTTCGATTCACCAAAAATTATTTTTGTATTATTGAACTACATTTTATTTACTAATAAAAACAATGTATGTTGGATTTTAGAAATTAAAATCATAAAGTTTTAAAAATTTATTTAAATGAAAAGGTCATTTTTTTGAACTACTACCAAGTGGTTTAACTATTCATAAAAAATTGTTGTTTTTTTAAAAAAATACCAAAAATTCAGCCTAAGAATTATTTGATATTCCAAATTCAAAAATGATTTCTATTTTTTCAAATTAAAAACATAAAATTTGAATTAATTAATTTAAAATAAATTTTCATTGTCAAAACAAATAGCATGTTTTAAAGAAACAATAATTATCAAAAGATTGACGCTTGTTTATGTCCAAACTCAAAGTAAAATTAATTTCAATAACCAAAATTGAACTAAATGGTAAAAATATATTCTAATTGCACATTAAAACCAATTATAAAGATAATCTAACCATTTAAATAAATTTTATCAAAAGGAACATTTGAATTAAAATACAACATTTTTCACTATTCATTAAAAATGAACATTATCTATAAAATACCAAACAGTTACCCAATGTAAAATTTGATGTCCAAATCTAAAGAACAATTTTATTTGGTCAAATAGAACTTATAAAAATGACCAAAACTATATTTATAGAGGGTTCTCCATTAATAGGTGGTAAATCGGCCTTTTAATGTAAATTATCCGTAAATTAGATTCATTCACATTTTAAGTCTCTAACTTTTTGTTGGATAAATGTGGATACATTTAAAAAACCTGTATAATCATATTGTAGTTAGTTTTGTTCATTCCCTCCAATACAATGTCTAGGAGTTAACTACGATTTAAAATAATAATATTGTATTATTAGTGTGCAACGTAAGATTTTAAAGGAACTCGTTGTTGCATATCAAGTACATTGTCGAACTTAGTGTCCCCATTATGTGAAATTAATATTTAATTCACAAATATTAATAAATATGAAAAGTGTCTTATTCCTTATTTATCTGGGATTTACAATGTTCAAAAAATAGGGGATGTGACACCCCCCCCCACGTGGATCGGGCGGGCCCTGTAGGGCACTGCCACCTGCTGGCCAGCTGGGCCATTCGGGCCGCCAGCGAGACCACATGGGCTACCAGCCAGGCCATGCGGGCCACCGAGCCACCGGGTCGGACCCAGTGTGGGCCGGACCCTGCGCGGGCCGAGCTGCCCCCCCCCCCCCCCCCGGGTGGGGCCGCCCCCTCGGGTCGGCTGTCCCCTCAGGCCGGGCCTCCCCCCTTGGGCTGGGTCGGACCCCCGGACGAGGTCGGACCTGCGGACCGGGTCGGACCCCTGTCTGGACCCGTTTGACCCGAATTCACCTTTTCGCCCATAACTTGCGCTACGGGTGCCCGATCGATGAACTATCTACGGCGAAGGAAATCATAGAGCGAGGTGGTTCTTTTGGAATACTCCAATTAAGGTTTGGATAGAGTTGGTGTATGGTCAGGTTGGTTTGAACCTAAAATCCAACCGAGCCCCTAGAACGGAAATGCCAATAACTCACAGACCGTGCGTCCGTTTGACGCATCGTCTGTTGCATTGAGACCCCTATAATGAGGCATAACTTTTGAGATAATTTTAAAATAGAATTAGTGACTTTTGGAGGATCGAACTATAGCTCATGGAGTGGATCCTCCTAGAGATGAGCGAGCAAAGTACGTAGACCCAGTAGCTGGCGGAGACCAGACGACTGCTGACCTTCCGACTCAGAGTGTTTAGACTAGTCCAGTGGGGAGAACCTCTGTGTGTCACGGGAGAACCAAAGTGAGGAGTGCCCCTATGTGACACAGATGACCTAAGGTACTCGAAAGAAGGAGTACCTCTGCAGGCTACATGGGGGAGCACCTCTGTGTGAGCGCGGCAGACCCACGGTGGGGAGTGCCTCTTTGTTAGTGCAACAGACCCATGGTTCTTGAAAAAAGTGGTACCACATCAGTCCAGGATAGTGGTAATCACATCATGTGACGTGGAATTTCCACTATACTTGATAGATGAGGAGTACACCATCAACTGGGGTTCCGACAGTGTGACTGGGGATGTTACTTGATACTACTCCTACAATAAAATCCTGGTTTGAGCAGAGTCAATGAGTTTTGTAATTTTTTTCTCAGGATAGAGATTGGTTACTAGATAAATTATGTATATGTATGGGAATTAACTAATTAATAGGTATCTGTTAAATTCATTCGTAATGGTTTATTATTGTTGGATTTTGTGAGACCTTGAGCGTCTCGGGTCCCTACTGAGTATCGTTATACTCTCCCCTACACAGGTCATGCCTGAACCATGTTGTGTTGGTTTCAGACGACAGACATCACTGACTGAGGTAGAGAGTAGCAAGAATATATGGTACTCGGAGGTGGACCACTCGGTGTGAAGGTACATAGAGGATCCGGATGAACGTGGAGTGATGAGGAGGCCATCTGTACCTACCCTTCAGGTAGGAACCCTGGAGGACAATCTAGTAGCTGCTTGACTTTTCTTCAGTTGTACTTGATTTCCTTTTTACCTGTACTTTATAGTTGGGCTTGTATTTTCTTCCCCTTTTACTTTCCAGCACATCTTTTGTATACAGTTTTACTTAGTGTTTTGCTTCTAGTTGTTTACTCTGATGTGATTGTTTACAGTTATAATGGAAATGCCTTCCCAGTTTAGGGACTTATGCCTTTGGTGCTAGTCGCCATCCCCTGGCCGATAGAAGGTGGGCATGGGGTAGTAATGATACGGGCCCCAGAGTATGGGTTGTGACAAATTGTGTTTCAAAAACTACATTTTGTGTTATCCATAATAAATTTGTATGGAATAAAAATATTTCATTAAATCGAAAAATAAATACTTCTCTATAAATTCCCTTTAATATATTACATTGTGATTTATTAAATCTAACAAAAAATTAATTAATAATATGTAAATATTACAACTAAAAAAATAATGATTTAAAATGATTTTATTTGGTATATATATTAGTATAATATAATTAAACTTATGATTTTTATAGACAATAAATAATGTAGAAACTAAAAAATGATATAAAATTATATATGTTGACAATGATCACAAGTGAGTGTTTGAAGTTTAATTATTTTATGGACATTGAATCTTTTAACATTATAATTATTCTTTCCCTATTTATAAAACCCACAAAAAATGATTTTTAGAATACTATTTTATTCCTCTCTAGGTATAGAAATAACATTGTTGAATTAATTTATACTACCTTAAAGACATTTTGTCATGGAAATCAGTATTCATGAATATAATATTAATTGTGTACAAAAAAATTACCTCAATAAAACCCCCTATAAAAGTTGGATAAATAAAAAACCAAATGTAATTTTCTAGGGTATTAAGTTGAAAATGGTACATTCCTAATAAAAAGGAAAATTTAGTAAACCATGAATACAAACCTTATTAAAGTAGTCTTTATTAGAACTCAATATCATTTTATGTGAAATAACGAAACCAATTAGGATAATACATAGGCTGGTAGTAGGAAAGGTATGCCCTTCCATGATTGTCTCTAATAGGCCAAAGTCTGGTAACTAGAAATAATTAAGAACATATGACATGATGGGATACCATATCCTAATATACCTATAGATTACCCAAATCTCTACAAATGAGAAATAATGTTCATTAGACATGTAGAAAGAGTAAAATATATAATTAATATGATGAAAGCAACGATTTAAAAATGAATAATATTTGATTAAAATATAAAGTATAGGGAAAACATACCTACCAAACAATGGTAATCAGAAACCAACCTAAATCACTAGAGGTAAATGGTTCAATATTATGAATATTATCTAGACAATAATTTAATCCACTACGATAATATCTTGGTGATAATAAACTCCACAAATACCATTTTTAAAAAATTCTTCATCAAAATA
Source organism: Viscum album (assembly GCA_963277665.1). Classification (NCBI taxonomy): domain Eukaryota; kingdom Viridiplantae; phylum Streptophyta; class Magnoliopsida; order Santalales; family Viscaceae; genus Viscum; species Viscum album. The sequence continues at coordinate 1,249,019,371 of OY728157.1, read as the reverse complement.
TATGTTGTATTTATAACAAAAGAGACATGTAAAAAGAACACCTATATAAAGGTTGATTAAATAAATATATAATAAAACATAATAAACACTAAAAATGTAAATGAGAAAAGATAGTCTTCTTAAAACCACATAGGTAAAAGGGAAATAGAAAACTATGACATGATTATAAAGATGTAAAACTTGAAATATGAGAGTCTAACTCAATAGAACTTATCTTTAGATAATTACCCCAAAAGAATATATAGAATAAAAATTACCCAAAAAACCCATTCTACCACTTATAAAATCTCATGTGGGACCAACACCTTTATAAATGATAAATGAAATTTTCGGGAATAACCAACCATGATGGGTGACCCAAAATCTATTTATGAAATCCGGATTGAAGAGTTATTATAACAATATATGGATACAGTACTAATACCCTATGAGTGGGAGAGTTCTAAACTCTATCCTTACTATTAGTGACCCCCACCAAATCAAAAACACATTACCCTCATTGTTCATAACCCCATTAGTGCTTTAATTGTCATGTCTAATTCCCGCCATTGATCTTATAGTGATAATAGAACTAATCATATAGAGATACCTCTTTTATTATCAATTATGTAAGAGAGAATTGAACCATCACCACATATATACAAAAATAATCATGATGGACTACTCACATGCCCAATTTTGATCTCCAAGCATGGAAAAATTAAAATCCATAAGAAAAATCACATGACATATACCATAGGTGTACCCATTGTATATAACCCTTGAGAAATTATAGTCATGTACCCATATTCCTATGGAATGTATTGGTTGACCTACATAGTGTATAAACTGGGATGCACCGTTTGACGGATCAATGGGGTGATTGGAATATACCATTGAAACTGATGTCCTATAGTGATAGGATACACTGCATGTCCTATTGATGGTATCAGGAATGAATCTCTAAATGGAACAATCTATGTGTTCTTTCGGGGAGGCTAAACCATGTATAGCCAATAGTAAATTATGGATCATCCAAACCAAAATTATATTTATATATAGTGTCGATATGGACATGTTATCCATGTACAAACCATATTATCTAGATTAGTAATGCATCATATGTATACAAAGGGGATATTACATGTTATTGTTAACTGGATAAAAAATCATATCCTCTATGAGTAGAACTATATACAATGTGTATTTGTAATTAAATAACGTGTGATCATGGAAGCAAATCCAGAATATTTGGATAACTATAAAATGTATTCCTATTACAATTTTCACCATTAATGATGCCCAAAACACTTTAAAACACCATATACACTATTATATGACCTCCAGTTGTAATCATCTTACCATCCTTCAGTAATAGATTACTTCATAATAGGTCACACAAATCCCTAGGAATCATATATATAACTTCCCTTAAAGGACCAACATTTTCAAATAATGAAATTTTATTTTCTTTCTCATCAATCTGATCATGTACATTATTCTTCATTTCCATTTCCAAATTAGGGGCTTACTGGCCCAGATGCATATCATTATTTAATTTTTTGAAATATCTTATTGAACCACATAGCATTGAAAATGATGATGGAAAATGAGTGATGAAATAGGGAATAATGAGAATAATAAAATAAAACTATTTTTCATCCAATATGGGTTATATAATTCAAAAATTGGGTGTGGATTTTAAAAACATAATTATTTTTCGAATTATTATGAATTTTAGTAATTATAAAAATAAATATGGTTTAACTTCCATGATATATTAGGGGTGAAATCAAGAACAATGATCCATTATCAGAAATAATTAATTAAATAGGATATTAATTACAATAATAAACAATATACTGATTTATTTATTAAGATAAATGAATATGGCATATGTTCCTTGTCCATTGGTGATCTATAGAGAAGGACTAATTCCTCATCACATTATATAACTAGATCTCCAAAAAACAACATTAATGTTTCCCTATAAAGATAGGGTTAAAAGTGATTAACTCATCTAAGATATTTTATAGAAGAATATAAATTTTTATAAAGGTTTATTAGATAACATTGGTTAGTTAGATAATAAATTAAATAAATTAATGAATTCCATTATTATGTATCCACCCCCTAGGGGCAAGATATTTGAATATCTACTATATAACACATAAGGTAATCCCCTAGTTCCAAACGTAATAAGTTAATTTTATGATATTAATGTTAAGGATCAAGGATGATTTTTTATCAAAAAATTATTCACTGTTCATCATTAAAATACATAATAATATTTTTAATATGATATAGCCATAAAAATATAGGATGATATATCTAGCCTACATTTAAGGATTTTCACCATAAAAATCACAACCTAATAAGTAATGTGACATAACTAAGCCAACATTTGAATATGTCATTCCCATGAGATCCCTAGAATATTCCCATGTTTCAAAAATACATACAATATAAATATCATATATCCTTCATGATTCCTATAATTCAATCCCACAATCTTCTCTAGGAACTCGATAAAGGTATAACCATCATTATTGAATTATTGATCCCAGTTAATAGCATATGATATATCATACACATATCTTATCATATGTGATATGTTCAAGATATTTTACTTGAATCCCATTTATATGGAAAATCATAGGTAGTATATAAAATTTCACACCCTATGAATGATTTATATTTAACTAATGATCCTTATGAATGATTTACCCCATGAATAAATATCTGAAGACAATGTCATAGGTAGAACTCAAAGGAAACATTATTTTTATCCTAAAAAAATACTATCCCATTGGTCCAATGTTTACACCATGAAATGTATTGTAACATCCTCTATTTTGAACCATGTGAGTGACCATGTGGTTGTGCATCGTAGTTTTGGTTTGACTTCAGTGAATCACCTGGGCTACGCATGGTTTTTCGAACAAAGCACTTAGATTAAACCCTTACTGACACTTATCTAGTAGAACCACATAGTTGGCACATAGTTATATCAAACAGTGACACCTATCTATGTGGGGTGGGTCTACTAGGAAGTGGAAGCCACACGATTAGCCATTAGATTTCTAAACCATATGAAAAACCATGATGCTCTTTAAGAAGACAAAAAATATTTTTTTCCCTAACTCCTCTTATGTATCCCCTATTTTTACTTCCCTACTTTGTGAACCATCCCCCTTCACATGGGATATCTCATTTCAACTATATTCTTGGCACAGAGATATCACCATAATCAAATATCAAAATCGACAAATAATAGTTCCATTGGTTAGCCCTACAAAACTATATATAAATTGTCTTACTAAATATTGTATTCTTATTCATTGTATAAACATATCTTACCCTAATGGGAATAGTTTAGTTGGCCCTCTATTGAAAAAAGTCTAAAGAACATGTATATAAAAACCAATTGATGTAAAATATGACATCATATAGTCATATATTAATATTTATAATGTCTTATAAAATCATATCATTTCCATGTAATAGGATAAATTCTAAATTGACCTATATCTAGATGAATATTTTACTTATCTATGTTAATATATGCTGGGTTCTGTGTGGTCTAGGCACAACATGATCAATTTATCTTGTGAGACTAAATATAATAAAGGTATAATATTCCCTTATGTATAATATAATTGAAGATGTATCAAAAATATTGTGAGATTACCATAAATAACCATATATTATACTTGATCTTCAGAATCTGCCATACTCAAAAAAAATATATTACATTGGTCTGCCTAGATTTTCCCTATTTTCCATATCACATACCTCAAAAACCATGGGGTCCACATTATATCTTCAACATTCCACATAGAGTAAGGAATATGGTAAGTGTTCCATATAGTTTCTACACTCCTCCATTATCATAGAACTAATTCTCTCTATTTTAGGGTGTTTTATGATTCAACAGATTTCATCAATTCCATATTAAATCAATACCAGATATTGAAAGATTGGACCCTATTATGTACAAGGTAAGGCATCTAAATTATTTTACATTAATTTTTGGGTTTTATATATTTTTTTTATTAATTTACACGCTTAACCATTTAATTTGTTTCCTCTAAAATATGTAATTTCATACCTTAAATTGTTATAACAGAGCCTTATAAACCATAAAACCTATGATATTGTTGGAGGTGATGATTTCAACATTAAATACCCCTTTGGTTGATAACATTTAAAATCCCTTATTTATAATCACCTAAATTATGTTGTAGCCACCCCAGTGGGTCTGATATTTGAATGAACACGATTGAATAGAATTTCATACAATAAATTTCCCATTTTTTGGGTTTTATTATGTGATTTGGATCAATGTAATTTATTAAATTTAATGAAATTATATTGAAATAAAATAAATGATTTCCAGTAAACCACCTTGGAGCTGAATTAAATTTTAAATAAAAAATGAATTGTTTTAAATAAATTTTATTAGATTGTTTGAGTCATGAAATGGTTTTTTTCCAAGGACATCCAGGTTGTTATTAAATGATATGGTTTTTAGTGAATTGTTAATTTCATGTTATGTGACTTTTTTCCTTAAACTCTATTATGTATTGAATTTCCTCATGGCCTATATTAATTTTATAATAAATGTTCTAATGAATATACACAAATATTTGAGTGATACATGGATTCCCATGTAGGGATTCTTTGGATGGGCCGATAGTCTAGTTGAGATTTATCACCCTTGAGGGATATTAGGTTCCTTTTTTAAGAACCACGGTTATGCATATTTAGAAATATTTATATGACATTCCACGTATGATACTCGGCACCCCATTCCATATTACATGGGTGGTCTTAGAGGGTTATAATTTTATTACCGCACCTTGAGTGATAATAGTTTCCTGATACAGAATACCTATGAAAACCTCAATGGGTTTTTAATATATCACATGCCTTGATAAATACCTTGTTCCCTAGTGGTTATATGGGATAATCATGGTATTCAATAAAATTATACCATAGCCGGAGTGATACTCTATTTATTATGTGGTATACCGAGGACAATCTCCCTGGTTACTTGATTTCCAAAAAACCTTGAGTGATACTTGGGTTACTTATTATTGAATTCCAAAGAAGGATCCACTATGATATACGGAAATAAATTAATCCTTGTGAGATACTTGGATTTTTTTATTATAGCACACCATATATGGGATAATAGGATATCAATTTATAGCATAATTTTTATTATTTCATATGATTGTGGGGCAACTTTTTGTGATGATTAGTACACCCCTTTTTACAACCCAAGAGATTATATCTATGGGTCCTAGATTATAAGTATTATTACCACTAATACTATTATGTGCATTTTCGAGCCACATACACGTGCTTCGAGATCTGGTAAAAAAAATTTGTATAATATTTTATTTTAAATTAACAAAATATATACAAACATTTACAACTATGGATCTTTTTCTATTTAGGTTTTGGAGGAAAAGGACCAATTTTACATTTTAACTAAGTGAAAATTGTAAAAAAAGTCAATGATGAAAATATTCCCATGCTAGCTTCATATTGAGATAAGCTCCTTAAAACCTCTATATGACCCTAAATAATTTGATAAATACATAAGTTGAGACAAATTTATATATAAGGGGGTTTTTGAAAAGTCATGTGAATAACTTTTTTGAAAAAACATTTGCATTTTGAAAAAAATATAATAGTTTTGAAATTTTCTGTTGAAAATAACTTCAATAAATACAATTAAAATTTGATTTTCCAAACTCCTTTTATACATACTTTTAAAAAATATTTTTAAAACAAATTTTTCAAATACTTTCAAAAATAACTTTTAAAAACACATTTTATAAATACCTTTGAAAATTTCCATTGAATATACATTTTTCTAAATTCTTGTAAAAATATATTTTGTAAAATAAATTAAAATTCCTTTTTAAAATATATATAATATTAAAATCCTAATTTCGAAAATACTTTTCAAAATATAAGAGATTTTTGAAAACTCTTTTGAAATAGATTATAATACTGGAAAATTACTTCTGATAAAAATCATAAAATGTAATATATATTGGAAAAATATTTTTTAAGTATTTTTAAAATACTTATAATTTTGAAAAAATAATTTTAAAAATACTTTTAGAAATATGTAAACTATTTGGAAACCCTTTTCCAAATATGTTGAAAACAATATTTTGAAAATTCCATTAAAAATACTTAATCCTTTTAAAACATATAATTATAATATTTTGAAAAAAATATATTCTTTCTGAAATGATATATATCCTATGAAAATAATTATGCTTTTTAAAAAAATATAATACAATTTGAAAATAAAAAACCTTGAAAATACTTTAGAATAATACAGTGGGTTTTCCAAAAACACTAAGCAAGATTTTGCAAACAAAACAATATGGCTAAATTAAACCTTGAAGGTTGTTTTGGCGTATACTCTTTTTTAAGGAATAGGGTCACTACACCCTCCTCTTCCTGTTTACAATATCCAAGTCCCATTTTTTAAAATACATTTTTTTCCTACTTTACATATATACATTTTCCAATTGGTTTTTATATTAAAAACATAAAAATTCTTTGAATAGCCATTAAAATTTATAAATTTATAAATATTTAAATTCATAGGTGAATGAATTGTTATATTTTCTTACTAACAAATATCATGTCATTTTTATTTTTTAAGTAGCTTAAAAAAATTAATTAAAATCAATGTAATTAAAATAACTGATAAATTAAATTTCGTTAAAACATTATCTTTTATAACGCATCCATATATAAAATAATGAAATACTAATTTGATTGGATCCAAATACATTAAATAATTTATAAATATTTCCCATGAAATGATAGCTATTTTAAATTTAAATTCACATCAAATAATATACATTTAATTTTATTTTCTTATAATTATCATGACCATATAAAATACAATATCATAAAATAACTGTGTGGGTAATAGTAATTGTAAAATTTCTATTTAAAAAAATAATCCTATCAAAAATATATGTCTATAAATAATTTAACTCTAATGAATAATTATATATAATTTAAAATGTATTCTTAACTTATAAATTTAAAAGAAAAACTTTTTAACATGTCTATGAAATATAAAATTAATATTATCAAAATAAACAATTGTTCATTTATGAATTAAAAAATTGTTATGTTTGATGAAATCATGTTTTTAAAGGAATTATATATTAATTTCAATACATTCATTGATGGAATGTAATATATATATATATATATATAATTAATATAAACGTGGAAGGTTTTGAGAATAAAGTATCACATGTGCACCCTAGTATGTTGAACATAAGTATGAAATATAATTATATCTTATGAGGTATATTCTCATAAGTATTTACATGCATTTGGTTGTTATAAAAGAAATGACGTGTATGTATATATATAAAAATATATATCATAGATTTAATATTTAAAACATGGACATGATGAAATAAAAAATCATATACATCTAAATAATATAAATATATATATATAAATTATTTAAAACCTAAAATTATAAAAAAAAATTAAATATATATATATATATGTACATGTACTTATATACTTATAAAATGTAAATTTGAAATGATATCATGACACACCACTACATGTTAATAAATTTGAAACTAGATCTGAAGATTAAATGTGTCATCCTTGAATATATAGATATGAATGAGTATAAAATAAACATGTAAATTTATCCAACATAAGAATATATATATATATATACACACACAAACTGAGAATCATAAAAATTTCCCCTTACAAATAACAATTTCACAATTTCAATGTATAATGTGTAACTAGAATTTGATACATATATATACCTGAAATTACCATATCATATATATTTTTTATTCTTGATATCTAATGACATTGTATATATATCAGAATATATAAAATTAAATTATTCCCCTTACATAGATAAAAAACTAATGGAAATCACATGGCCTACTCGGAAAGGGGGAAAGTATTGAGTTCAGGGAGAACGGGGAAAATTCCTCAACATTGCTTCATGGAATAATGGAGGTGTTTTCTCATTAATGTACTATATATATATATATAATGTTTCATATATGATTTCAAGAGCTAAAAAATAATATGTGTAGGAACTATTTAGGTCATCACTCAAAGGGTTGTTTGAGAATGGATGGGATCGTATTTTTCGTATTAACCATTGCTTGGGGTGAAGGTGTGAGTATAGTGAGGGTTCAATTACTTTGTTTTATCAAGAAGGTGAAGGAGGTGGATGCATCCAACAGAGATGATGTAGTGAGGGGGATCAGACAACCTCGGTCTTCGACAAAGGTGGGGTCGAATCAGGTGTTAATTTTTTGTCTATAGTGTCTAATATCAGGGGGGTTCTTCAGTGTTGGTAGGTCGATCGATGATCTGCGGGAAGATGTTTCCTAGAGAAGGCAACAAATTAACTTATATTTTATTTTTCTTTTTTCTTATTTTTCTTAACATTCTATATAATCGGAATTTTTTATATTTCATATACGGTTATAGTTTCTTATATATATATACCATGTTTTTTTAACTATATATTTATAGATTTATATAAATATTATATAAAAATATGTAATTTTTTTATATATCTTTATATATTTATCATTTATTAGAATCCAATTCTGCTTTTGTTAAATTAATAGTTTACTTGGTATTTTTATAATAATAAATTAATAATTTTTTATTACCATGAAGTATTTTAATTCATTCCTATAAAATCAAACATTTGTATGACCAATATTATTATTATTACTATTTTCTAGGTTTGGTTATCCATACTTTGTTTATTTCAAAACATAATAAATTTTTAATGATTATATTTTGTTTAACAATAATTGTGTGCCTATATCTAAATATTTCATTTAAAATTTTAATAAATCTGTCATTATTTAATTTATGTTTGTGAATTTAAATTAATCTATAATAACAACATTTCATGAATCGCTATGATATTTCGTATGTAGATTTTCTTTTAACGTTTCACTCTTTTTTATTATATAATTTCAAATATACATGATTATTATATATATATATATATATTTATAATATTATTATATTACATTTTTCATTTCATGTACCATTATAATATCATTTCACTTTAATTTGATAAATTTAAATTTCCCATAAATATAATTCATTAAATTTTATTATTTATTTTAACTATAAATTTACAACTTATATTTATATGATAAAGTATTAAATTATTGCTATGTTAATAAATAAATTATAAACAATATAAAAGAATCAATATAAATTTACATATTCTAGAATAAAATAATGAAAATATTTTATCTAAATTAATAGGAAAGGAATTTTTTTATAAACATAAAATTAATGGCCTTGTTAAATTACATGTTTTTTTTTGTTTTAGATACCATATAAATCATTAAACAAATAATTATTAAAAGCTTTATTTTTTTTTGATGTTACATTCTACACCCATTAAATAGAATTAGGTCATTGAAATTAGGTTTTTTACTTAGGGAAAAATTATAAAATTCCATTTTCATAATTTAAAGATATAGAATTACTAGAATTATTTATTCATAATGTCTATTCATCTCCATATGAGTTAAAAAGATGATTTGTAATGCTTAGATTTATCCTCTATCTAAAAGGTGAAAAAATAAATTTTTTAGTAAAAACAACATATTGAAATTAAACTTATTTTTACCATGGTTCCTAATATAAAATGTTATTTAAATTGTTACTTTGATTCCAACTGTAGATCCCCAGACCAGTGATTTCGGATCTGATGAAAAATGTAGTATTATTTATATTTAAAATTATCTGAAAAATATAAATACATTTGCAACTGACGATATTTTTTATCATTGATTTTGGAGGAAATGGACAAATTATACATTTTAAAAATGCTAAATTAATTAAGAAAAAGTTTTTTGCTAAATATTTACTAGTGCTAACTCTTTATAGATCTATACTCCTTAAGAGCTGTATATGATCCTAATGGGAATTTAAAAACATTGAGAGAGTAAAATTACGCAGTAAGGGCTTTTTGAAATGTGAATTTTTTTTGGGAAATACTTATAATTTATAAAATACATTAGATAATTCTTTAAGAATAACTTTTAAAAATAGTTACGATTAATACATTCAAAAATATATTTTTTAAAAACCCTTGATGAATACTTTTGATAAAATATATTGAAAATACCTTTTAAAAAAACTTTTAAAATTGAATTTTTAAAACACTTTTGTAAAATGCTTTTAAAAATAGGTATTGATAATACATTTGATAAATTATTCTGAAAAATGATTCAGAAAATTTATTCCATAATCATTTTGAAAATAATTATAATTTAGGAAACATAATTTTTAAAACACTTTTAAATAATATAATTTATTTTTAACCCTCTTTTGAAAATCCTTTCAAAATATTTGTAATTTTAAAACATAATTTTGAAAACACTTTTTAAAATATAAAATATTTTTTAAAACTCTATCCATAATCCATTGAAGTTACTTATAATTTTGAAAAAATAATTTAAAAAACATTTAAAAATATTATTTATCATTGAATACTCTTTTGAAAATCTTTTGAAAAAATAATTTTGAAAATTCATTAGGAATTAATTATTCATTTAAAAACATTTAAATATAATATTTTTAAAATAAATATGCTATTAGATATTTTATAAAGCCTGTGAAAATATCTATTCTTTTGAAAAGAATATATTAAAATTTGAAAATACTTACGCTTGAAAATGATTTAACATAATCTAGTGGTTTTTCTTAAAATAGTAATAATGATTTTTGAAATAATATAATGTATAATATTTAAACATTGAAGGTTGTCTGGGCTAAACCACTTTGGTTAGGAATGAGTTCACTCCCCACACACCATCTTATTTAAAAATTCTATTTGACATTTGTTTATAAATATATTATTATCATGTTTAAAAATATACATTTTCAACCATGGCTTTTGGAAAAAAACATAACAATGCTTTGAATACACATGCACATTTATAAAGATATAAATATTTATATTCCAAGTAAAACACTTGTTTGATATTTGTATTAAAAAAATTCATGTCATTCTTATTTTTCAAGGTCTATCAATAAAATAATTTACATCAATGTAATTAAAATTTCTGCTAAATTACTTTTCATTGTATCAATAACCTTTAAAACTCATCCCTAGATAAAATTATGAAATACTAATTTTCATAAATTAAAATATATTAAATAATATATAAATCATTCACATAAAATTATTGTTATTGTAAACATAATGTCAAATTAAATAATAGACATTTAATTTCCCTTTCAAATAATTATCATGAGCACATAAAATATAAGAATTTAAAATAATAGAATGTGTAATAGTGATTGTAAAAAGATTTTATTCACAAAATAATCCTGCTAACAATATATGTTTATATATAATGTTACACTCATGGAGAATTATAATTAAAATTAAATGTACCCTTAGACTTATAACATTAAAAGAAAAACTATATAATGCATATAATAAATATAAAATTAATATTGTAAAAATAAACAATTCAACATTGAATAACATATAAATATTATGTTGGATGACTTCTTTATTTGAAATGAATTATATATTCAGTTTGAAACATGAAACGATGGAAAGGAATATATATATATATATATATATATTTGTACATACAGATATATATAATTAATATAAACATAGTTGTTTTTGAGAGTATAGTATCACATGTGCAATGTAATTGCTTAAACCTAAGTATGAAAAAGAATTATATCATTATAATTATATTCTCGTAATCACTTACATAAATTTGGTGGACAAAAATGCAATGAATTTCATGTATGGATATATATATATATATATGTGTGTGTGTGTGTTTTAAAACATGAAATTATAAAAAATATTGTATATATATATACATATCCATGTTCTAATATATTTAAAAATGTAAATGTTAAATTATAACATAAAAAACCCTTACCTGACTATAATTTTGGAAGTAGAACTCTAGAATAAATAGGATATCCTTAAACTGATATATATAGATGAGTATAAAATAAACATGTAATTTTTATCCAACATAAGAATATATATATACAAAATTAAAATAATAAACATTTCCACTTACAAAACACACTTCGATAATTTTTAAGAACAAAGTGTACCTTGAATTTGATACATATATAATCATGAAATGAAAAATTCCAATATTATGTAATTATTTAAATATGAGAATATTTTATATATATAATTATTTATCAAATAAAATTATTCCCATAAACAAGATAAATAATAGAAGGAAAACCCTTAGTCTGTCCGAATGGGGTGATGATAGTGGTTTTAGGTCAAATAGAAAAAATGCATCAATATTATTTCATTAAATAAGGGGGGTCCATATAATATAATATATATATATATATATAGTTTTTCAAATATGATTTCGGGAGTGATTAAAATAATTGGTGTTGGAACAGTTTATGTTGTAATCTGAAGGGCTGTTTGAGAAGGTACATGGTGGCATTTGACATCTTCACTATAGATTGTGGTGAATGTGTGAGTACAGTGAGGGTTCAACTAGTATTCTTGATCAAGAAGTTGAAGGATGTATAGGCATCAGATGGAGATGAAGTGGTGAAAGAAATTTGACAGCCCTGGTGGTCGACGAAGGTAGGGTCGGAGCATGTGTCGATTTATGGTATGCAGCAGCTGACAAGAGTGGGGGTCGCTGGGGTCAGTAGGTTGATCAGAAATCTATGGGGAGGTGTTGTCAGGGGAAGGCTAGTAATTGCCTTAGATTTTATTTTTTTTATTTATTTAAACATTCTCTTTCATCAGTTTTTTTACAATATTTCATTTAAGGTTATAGTTTCATGTGTATAAATATATATATACATATATTACATGTTTTTTTATTATATATTTTTACAGATGTTTATAGGTATATATCCTATATAAATATGTACATTCTTTTTATATATCATTATATATTTATCATTTTTTGGAATCCAATTTTGTTTTTGATAGATTAATAATATAATAGGTAATTGTATCATAGTAAATTCCAATGATTATATTTACCATAAATATTTTAATTCATTTTCCAACAATCAAACAATATTATTATAATTATATTTATTACTATTATTTTCCATGTTTATTTAGACATAAATTCTATATTTCAAATCATCAACATTTTTTAATGGTTTTGTTTTATACAACTGTAATTTTTTTTCTATATCATAATATTTCATTTCCAAATTTCATTATTATATCATTATTTACTTCAATTTGGAGAAATTAATTTAATCTCGAAGAACAAAATTTCATGTATGACTATCATATTTTTTATATTTATTTTATTTTAACTTTTAAACCTATAATTATTATATAATTTTAAACATATATAATTATTTTATAAATATATATATTTATAATACTATTATAATTATTTATTTCACTTCTTTTACGTTGATAATATCATTTGAATTTAACTTCATAAATTTATATTCACCGTTAATATAATTTATTAACATGTATTATATATTTTAATTATAATTTTACTTCCTAAATTAATAATATAAAGTATTAAATTTTTTATCAATTATTCCTTTAATTATAAAAAAATACTAAATAACAATTATACACATACATATTCCAAAAAATAAAATATTTTATCTAAATTAATAAGAAAGAATTTTTTTATTAAAGAGAACATTTAGGTTGATGTTAAATTACATGTTATTTTTTTAATTACCCAATAAGTCATTGAATAAATATTTATTAAAAACATAAATTTTTTGGATGTTACAAGGATTTCATGGGTCTTTACTAGTGAATTTGTACCATTGCATATATAAATTTCATTTAATCTTACTAATATGTACATGTGTATTGGTTTTGAGATACGATGTCTTACATTGACGTTGGTATGGTCAGCCATGTTTCCTTATAGAACTAGAGTCGGACGTATTTACATTGTTTTATTTACTATATTTTATTTTACATACCTACGCAAAAAAAATTATATGAAAACATCATAATATGCATTAGATTCCACTGGTGGTGGCCTAATGAGTATATCTCACACCATTTTCAAGTCACAAATTCATTAGGGTACCTAAATAGACAACATGACAATAATATTTGGTTTATGGATTGTTCTTGTTTGTTGTTATCCATTAGAGAAATGATGAAGTAACAGAGTAAAAGACTAAAATAGTGTTAATGACTAATATATATATATATATATATATATATTCCATGCCTTTTATTTATTTATATTTTCTTCATACTTCCCATATACTTTGTATACCTGCTGGTATTTACAACAGAGAATGTTGATGGATGATTATAATTAACTTATTATTTATTTTCAATTGTCATATAATTCAACCACATTTATTTATTATATATTATAATTTATTTATTGTTGATAAAGAGTTTATATTCTCCCAACTATTCCTATATTATACCCACCCTGCTAGTTTGATGCTTCTAACATATGGGTAGGTGTTCATGAGGCATAGTGTAAAATAGGCATGGAGAACCCCTTTAAGAGGTATCTATGTCAAGATAAACCTAGTGGTATTTGAGGTAATTTTTCTCATTGGTATTATTATTTTTGAAGGTAGATAGATGACATAGATTGTCTCATCACTTGGTAGCATGCTTGTGTCTAGGTCTGGAAAACCAATACATGGTGGAAAGACCATGTTGTTAGTGTGTAGGACTTTTGTCCGATATTATAGTTGATTAATATTTCCAATTAGCTTATTATCATACATTCACTGGTTATTTTTTTAGATTTTGATTTTATCTATTATCCTTGTACGGAATTATAAGTGTGTTGAGTTCATTCATCGTTATAGGATAATAGATTTTTTACATGTCAGGCATATTCAATTCCATTTAGAATACATACCTTGGAATTCTAAGATATACTTTTTTGACCTTTGTATTTGTTAACATGATTTTTTGTATACCATATAAAATTTTTAGTAACATTTATAGTTATATAAAATTTTAGGAGATTATTTATCATTCTTAATTTTATTTCATGCTTCATTAATTTATTTTTCAATGTTTGATTTTTTAATTACTTGATTATTTCCATGTTTTCATATTAAATCTCTAGGATTTTTTCCATTACTACCTATATTGATACTGTATTATAGAATTCCCATTTTAATTGTGATATATGGATGATTAAATAAAATATTTTCATCAATATAAATGATGTTTTACTATATATCATGATTGAGGAATTATATTTGATCATTGGATTGATTCATGTATAAGTGGTGAACAATTGGTTTCATGGGTTGAAACATTGATGGTTATGATTTAATATATTACAAATATTCAATTTATAAAGAGAATGGGACCCTGTAAATTTTAAATTGTAACCCATATAATCAAATAATTATATATGGGTTTTTATATATTGATACTAAATGTGATTATTTGGTTGTAGTTACCTGAATTCCAATTATAAAGTATAAATGAATGAACCTAAATTATTTTAGCATGAAGACCCATATTAATAGATCATAAAATGAACACCTAGAATAATATACATCATTTGGGGCATGTTTCTTATGAGATAACCGGACATTACACAATTCAATTAGTCTTAACATCTTATAGTTATATGATTGACTTTACTCAGACCTAGTAGGTTAGCAAAGGTTCTACCTTATTATCATAAACCCCACAAAGGGTGTTTCATAATTTTAATGATATTAAATATTTTGGATTTCATTTGGAAAATCCAATAATGGATTATCAGGACCAACTTTGTTCTCATATATCTTGATATTCTTTAGTGGTTAACCCCATGGGGGTTTGTTTTTGTTATATTGGGATTGTTATTTAATGTTTCGGTAGCTACTAATATGTGTTCACATATGATGTGTGGTGGAATATTAATTGACCAATCCCCTCATTAATTTATAGTATACCAATTATATACTTTGAATATTTAATTATACGAGGAGTTAGTTAATTAAAATTTCTCTTAAAACATAAATTTTATTGCCTATATATATTGGAAATTATAATTCCATTTATCCAATGTAGTTGTTAAAAATTACTGAATAGAATAATGGGTAAATAAGAAATTACAATATAATCAAACTCAAATGCTATGTGATTTAGGCTAAATAAAGTTCTTAGTGTGGCTATTTTAGAAACTCGTACATCAATTAACCTTTATGTTAGAAATTTAAATGTTGATGAAAATTAGTTTAATTGCTTTAAAAATAATTATTGTATTGGCATATAAAAAATGAATCCTTTTGGAAGGGTTAGCTTTATAATTTATTTGAACCAAAACATGATAATTTTCCATAAGCTATAGTTACCTTCTGAACTATTATTTATAAATCCTAAAGGATTAGTGATAAGGCCTAGTTACTTCTTCTAGGATGAACAATATTTTAAATCTGATGCATTGTGTTAGGAGATAGCTTGTTCTGGTAGCGCCCTTGATCTTGAAGCATTGACGAATTCTTCTGTTCATTTTTCATATGAGACATGTCACTCAGTTGTCTTTTTAGAAGAGTAGAACTCCTTGTAATAAAATAACAACCCCATGTAAATGGGTTATTGTTCGACAATTTTTTCCTTGTTAAAGGTGTTTAAATCATCTAATGATTTAGTTTAGAAGGTTGCACATCCCTCGGGCATGATCAAAATTTTCAACAGTTGTGTGACCATCCATTATACTATGGGATACAATACGCTAGGATTTTTTAGAGACAATTATGTTATTCTACTATCCTAGTAACATGAATAATTATATGTGATAGCCATCAATTTAAAAATTATATGTTAAATCATATGTTGTTCGGCTGACAAGGATATACAATACATTAAACTCTAAGGTTACCCAACTACATTAATAGTGGTTCATGGTTTCTTAAGGGTTATGTTTATGTGTCCTCTCAAGAGAATGGAGACATAGATGTTAAGATATTGTTTCTAAAATTTTATAATTTGAACAATAAATAAAGAGTTGAATTGTCCCAGTGATTCAGGATGTCATTATAAATAGGATTATGTATTGTGTCATAGCCTATCAATATCAGTTTTGTCTTTTATTTGCTATGTAAAAGATGTGCATGGACATGACTTTGCAGCAGCATCATGTGTTCTTATAAAAGTTAATATGTCCATGTGAAGTTATTGGTGGATTTTTTTACACAATTATTATTTTATACTTGCAAATATAATTTTGGGAACATCTAGTAACCCAATTATATAGTGATGTAATTTGATAAATTTTATGTTTTTCTATTTTATATAACATGATAAATATGATACTTTTTTAGTGGGGTGCATCATTTTTAGTATGGGAAATGAGTTTCTTTCAATGTTGAATGAACACAACTGAGTATGACCATTTGAAAATAGGCAATTTTGATTTTGAATTCCCACGGGGCTGGAAATTTATATAATGTTTTTGTTCTTAGAAATCTACATGAGGATGAAAATATTGGCTATGAATACATTATTTTGAAAACCATTTTGGCCAAGGATGGGACATGTTGGTTATTCGTGAGTAATCACAAAATACCTTGGCAGTGAGGAAATCATGATCAGATGGTTGTGACTTTTTGGTAGAAGTAGACGATCTTTATTATGCTAGTTGAAAAAAGGTTGTTTGGATAAACATTCCTTATGTTGTTGGTTATGATAATTTATAATCCATGCCATGAACCTCATCTGAAATATTACAAAAGATTCTCAGGTTATGTTGGAAATTATTGGTATCCTCTTAGTGAACTGTAGGTTTAGTAATGATCTTGGAAAATATATTAATATTGTCAATGATACACCAAGAAATCATCATTTATTTGCTAAGCTAAGGAATTAAATTTAACTTCACTGGGATTGATATGTAAAAAACATAGGAGTTATACTTATGAATCGTGGTACATTTAAGAGGCATGTATTTTCTTAAGTGATACTTGGATTTCCAGGTTGGAATGCATTGGATTGGCTTAAAGGAAACAATTTTTTTCCTTCAGAATGACCTATAAGAAGATTATTCTTTGGGAACTGTATATTTTATTATGAAATTGATGCTTCATCAATTTATCGACGTATCAGCTATGAACAGTATAATATGAAAAATCAATCATGTGTTTCTTATAATAAAATTGATGATTTCAATGATACCCTATACATCATTCACACTCTGATGAGATATTTTTAAGGGTAATGTTCCTAGTGTGTTGGATCAAGTATCCCCCATGTTTTTGATGAGGCATGATGACGAAAAAGAATTTTTTTTCCTGGATACATATTATAATATCAAAACTGTCTTCAATGGATGTTTGTGATGAAAACACATGGTTCCTTAGAATATGGTGTCTTGTTTCCAGATCTGATATATAGGCCATCTAGGCGGTTAATTTTTTATATTATTTATCTATAAATGGTGTTAATCACTCACTTTTTATGGAATAAATACAATAATTTTAGATCCATTTCTGGAATGTTGTTGGTAAAAGGGATGTGTAGTGCGGTCTGGTCATGGATTTTCATGAGATTATTTTCATGACTATGTTAATTATGGTCGATTGTGGGTTGACCATTGGATCGGGGTGAGGGTAATTTCAATACTATCATTAGAGTGCTAAGGGGATTCTCAAATAAGGAATTTTGACGATATAAATACCATAGATAAGGGGTGGCCATTAAATAGTACAACCAAAGGTGGGGAATGTCATTACCAAATTGTGAATGAGATGATGAAGTGATAATTTCTTGAGTTAGATGTGATTTTATATGCTCTATATCAACTGTTTTATTTTAGAATAGAATCATTGGTTGGAGTTGTAGTGGATTATGTTCAATACAGAGAAATTTATTCGTAGGGGAAATTCTACATTAAGAAACTCAACAATACTGTTTAGATGAAATTGAATAACCAAGGTAGGTTGGGTGTTTTTTTATTTTTATGTAAGGTTTCATATGGATGACAATTTTTATGGCCGAGATTTTTATTGTCTCATGTTTTGGAACAGGTTAAAATTTCCAAGTGAGATTGACATTTTCTCAATTATTGGATGATATGGTTTTAAGATGAGTATCAGATCATAAATATTGCTATTGGAACACATAAATGGGGTATTTTTGTCTGAGTTTTAACTATTGTGAGGATTCTAGGTTGTTCAGTTCAGTTTTGGATGCATTAGACTTCTAAATATATTGTTTTTTGAAAGGTTGTATGAGGTGATTGATTGACACACTATTATTTTATCTATGTTTTTCAATCATGTGTCTCTATTTCTAAAAGAGAATAGATTTTATAAACTATGTGTGTGGCCTAGATGGTTGTGAAGCTTGGTGTTGGTGTATATAGATTAATGCACACTAGCTATTCATGGTTTTCAAATATAGTGTTCCAAGCCCATATCGTTAGTTCTACTGAACTAGTAGAAACACACGGTTTCCACATGGTAATTTCCAATTTGTAGACCTAACTATGTATGGTGAGGATCCTAGGTGGGAGTGGACATAAATTTGACATAATAGTTAACAAAACATATATCCAAGACATCCATCTTTATACAATATAAACAATAAAATTTTCCATACTTCATCTTATTTCCCCACCTAATTTTTCATTCCCAACTACGTGTAACATCCCTCCATGAATTGATGCTCTCTTATGGCCTCTTCACTAGACATGGATATATATCCACCGTTTGGACTCATAATTATCTTTCGTCAACTATGTGTGATAGAACTTAATATTTCTAAGACTCCTTATTATTTTTTTCTTTATTTATATACCCATACGTAATCATATATCCATTAAATTATAATTTCCCTTTTTTCAAGGTGTTTTACAATTCATATGACTTCACTCGCTTGAGATCGGTTCATGTATAGATATTGGATGGGTAGATCTTCCTAAATATATGTTTAAGTGGTCTGTATTCTTTTCCATTAATATTTTATTATTTATATAATATCTTCATTGTTCCAAACATCGAAAAACTTCGTGTGTCTATTCTAAAATGACTAATTCCTTAAATTATATTGGTATACTGCGTCATTGACAAACTTATACCTTATGAAATAGTTACATGTTATGAACTTCAGTTGATATACTCCTCCTAGTGATTACATTTAAATTCCATTCTCACTAGACTTCTATTTTATATGGTTTCCACCTCTATGTGTGTTCTATTTAAATGGATATGAAAGATGATTGTTTCTTACACTAAATCACCCATTTTGTTTTGTTGCAATGTGGATTTTGAATTAATTTAATTAATTAAATTGAATGAAATTATTTGGATATAAAATAAAAACAATTTCAAATAAATCTATACTTGAGGTGCACTTTCATCTATATTAAAAATGAATTGATTAATGGTTATTTGATTGGATGGTTTGTTTCTTATAAATTTTTTCATCCAATGTAATCATTATTAATATTAAATGTGTTGGATTTTTTTTGAATTTTTAACATCATGCAAATTATATTTTTAACTTGTATTGTATTATGGAATGGTTATCTGGATGGAAACTTTTACATATCAAATGATATATACTAATTAATTTTCATGAATTCTATAGTGATACTTGGATACCCACATTGGAATTCTGTGGATGGAAAAAATGGTTGATTGAGATTTAAGACCCTTGATTGATGCCTAGTTCCCTAGTGAAGAACCTTGGATGAGCTCAGTTGGTAGGGTTGTTATATCACACATTATGAGATATTGGATCCCCAATGTGGTATACCATGGATGGGAAATGAGGTTTATACTTTTATTACCGCATCTCGAGTGATACTGGGTTCTTAATATAGAATACATAAGATTGAATCATTAGTTTCATAAAGTGATCTATAACTTTATCATTACAAGGTTTGATAGTGAATTATCTTGGATTTGTTCGATTGGAAAAGTTGTTATACCATGTGATGAGATAAAATTCACTATCTGGTTTAACCAAAGAAATCTCAACATTTACTTTTTTTTATATCAATCCTTGAGGTATATTGGGGTTCCATATTATAGAATGCTAAGGATAGGATTATTATAATAAATGGAATTATATTAGTCCTATGGTAATAAATCGGATTCTTATTAAGGTATTCCTTGGATGGGAACAAATGATAGTCTTTTATATCATTTTTATTAATAAACATGTGTTTGGTTCCCCATTTGGTGATTAATATGACACATACATTTTGGAAATTCGGGATTATAGCCATGGATCCCGATTCATTGTTACTATTATCACTTGTACTATTATGTGGGTTTCATTTATACTTTCGGATTCATGCCAATTATTTGATATATCATTTTCTATTATATATTATTATTAGTTACTGGGTATATGTTTAGATAGACTCTAACTTATGTTGAAGCTGGTATGGTTTCCCAGGTGTCCATGAGTATCCTATGCCCAATGTGTTTACTTTTTCATTTACTGTCTCCAATATGATATACCTGTGTAGTGATTTATTATATACACATCGATAATTTTATTCATTAGAAACCATTGGTGGTGGTTTACTCTGTTTTTATCACACCTTTTCTGGCATCCATTGAATTAGTGAATGCAAACATACCTCATGACTGCAAGATCGGGTTATGGGATTGTTCTTGCTTTCTTTTACCCATTATGGATAAAATAGATTACAGTAAAACAGTACTGAGTTATTTCTCATTGTTATATTTTAGTTAGTTACTAATTATTTTAATTATATATATGTTTTATCATATCTTCCATGTACATTTTATACGTAGCCATAATTACATTAGATATTGTTCACACGTGATTATAAATCATTTATTTTTGATTTTTACTTTTCATTACATTCTGAGCCTATATTTATTATATCATCGACTATATATATTACTATTCTATAGGGTATAATGCCACAACCATTTCTCATTGAGTTCCTTACTACTAGTTATTAGTCTCCAGTATAAGAGGAGGCACACTTATGGCCTAGTGGCCTACCAGATCAGCGAACTTGCATACATGGCATTCAGGTCAGGATTCAATATTTATGAAACACATTTTTTCATAGTATCAATGGAAGACTCCTCATTCAAAAACAACATGTTTATTTTGATTATAAAACTATATATCATAATAATAAATAAAAAATTGTATTTTCATAGGCCTTATAACAAATCAAACATCATGGGATGAAGATTACTAAACAATGTATCCCAGTGTAGTGATGTGGTGTTGAGAACCACTAATTTTTAGTAGGTTATGGATTTCATACATTTCGGTAAAAGAATTAAAAATCCATAAAATCCATTTTCTGGGTATTTTTAATATTTTTTGCTTGTAAAATACACACATATATACTAAACTAGGTTTCTATGGCATGCCTAATATTTAATTCCTTTATATGACTGGTCTTTAAGGAAAAACTGACTTCTGGATCAAAATTTATAATAATATGAAGATGGTAATATTTCATGTAGAACTCCAAGGTCACACATAATGTTGACATCCCATTTAGCATGCACTAATGTATCCTTTTTCCATCTCATTTAACCAAATATTGTGCTTACCCAAATCCATGTTACTAGGATATAATCCCCAGGTCCCACCTTGAACATCTTAAATATTTCACAAAGGTTCACCCTGGAACTCCTTGGTGAAAGCAATGGAATGCCCAACTATTTCCCCATAGTGACATATGAGAACATCCACACACTACCAAGTCATAATGAGTAGACCCTCTATTCGATTAATTAAGCCTCTTCACTTATATTTTTTGATACACAAATATATTCCAAATATAAAAAACAATGTTATAGATCCCCTCACAATAGTCGTTCTAAATCTCTCAACTAGAGATACATGTACCAAAGTCATCTCAAGGTTTTTATACTAGTGTTACACTCCCACTATCCATACATGGTTACTCACTGTAGGGGAATTAATCTTTTTAGTTACTATATAATGTGAAAATCGTTAACCAAGATCCTATAAATGGCCTCCCCTACTAGGGAAATCATTCAACCAATTCCCTTAGATGGGGTAAACCTTCAAAAAATTCCCACATTTGGAAAGACCCCATTACATAGGACATTCACCAGGGCGATTATAATAGGGTTAAGTCCATAACCAATGTCTATCACATGGGTTTCATGTTTATTTAAAACTTCACTATAAAATTCATTTATATGGGATACCAATCCCAGGTAAACTCCCTCAGTCAAGTCCTTCTCCAAGACACCAATACTATATTAAAATCCATCACCTAGGTCCTTTACATGGGAAACTCCAGTAGGGAAAAAATAATTTCCATGACTCTATATAAGTGTTCTAAGATTCCTAGGTCTCCTCATTGGGAATTATATTCTCCTTGATATCCTACCTAGTTTTCTAATTCACACTTATCCAATAATTGGTTACCTCATCTCCATAATTTTGTAACAATGATAGAAACATTCTAATGTATCATACCTAGAAACTAAATAAACTCAATCCCGTTGATGTAGAATGAAACCCTATTATACAATCCTTAAATTGGGGTAAGTTACTTGGTTTACATAGATATTTTCTTACTTATTAGTGTAACCTCTAACCAATCGAGTATCCCATACTCATATAGATACAAATAGATAAAGGGGAGTGGGACCAAATTTGGTTACACTTATCCTGTTTAAAAGTAATTATATGGATTAGAAAGGCAATCCCTTGGGTAACCCACATTAAATCCTCAATTGATGTTCCTTTTCTGAAATTAAAATCTTTATGACATGACATTAAACATCATTGTTATATCACATTGTATTACCTTAAACTAAAAATAATGAACTTCATGGAAGTTTATTAATATTTAATATAATACATAGGATTACTAATTGATACTCAATCCTAATATCACCCAATTTTTCAGCTGATTATATTTTGGAAAATTACTCACTTGAGTCAAGATACTATACATAGAATCTTAAAAACACATATAGTTAATATTATCTTTTTGGTTTCCATTATAACATGAGTCAATATACTTCTACTCTTCTCTTGGAAATTTTTTCCACTTATACGGGTAAGACCCAATCTCATATAAATTAATTTTATGTGAACATTATAAGAATCCCATGTGATGCGCAAGAAATTAACCAAACTATCCTATAGTGACCAGCCACAGGTGATAGTGATCAAACATCCCTATGTGATTTAATTGGGAACACCCACTTGATGGTTAGAGGGTCTCCTTACATTGATGAGAAAATGGTGAATCCTACACCTATTATAATGAGTTTAGTATGATACATTATCCTTTTATAGGGAGAATGAGTTTCCCTCATGGCTTTACTTGATGTGGAATAAATGGACCTCCTACTAATTTTTGTCCCTAAAAATTCATTATCATGTATAATTATCAATTTCAAAATTTAATCGAAGGTGTTTTCTCGTTAACAATCTTTACCATGGACACTTCAAGTAATATTTTTTCTAGTATCCCTCTATACATGAATTTCAATAGTTTTGATGTGGTTATGGTTACATAATGATAAAAATAGCCACAACGGTCATTATTGAAATAAATTAAAAGGTATATGTCTCCTATTATGTTTTAAAAACCCTCATTTTTATTTCCATTATGAGGATACATAATATTCCCTCATTATGAGCACATTCCCATTATCTAAACAAAAACATCCTCCATGGGTGGAGATAAACTCTAGAGTGGCCAATTATGTATTAAAACACAATCATCACTAATTAACAATATAGAGATTGGGAACATATAATATATATAGTGATTTACCATAAAATATAGTTTTAATTAGATCACTCGAATAGGGATGACCTATATTTCCTTTTTATTTTTAAAGGATTCATGAATACTTATTAATTCTATAAGAGATTCTTAGTATAGGAAATAATTCCCACGTAAAGGGTGTTATGAGTGTGTCCTCCCTTTATATTAACTAAAATGTATACTGAATCAATTATATAATGTAAAAACTAATGAAGATATACTTTGGGAATCCAGGTTTATATTTAAATTCATGTCAAACTATCATAGATCATGATACACATCATAGTTTTAAAAAAAAATCCATATATTTATAATTGTGGATTTGAGTTTTCCACATCCATGTCAGGATCACCAACATATCCATTATCATCAGTAATGAAAAATATGGTCTAATCAATGATGACTCTCAAATCACATTCTTACACAAGGGAGGTCCACTTGGTATATAACGGTTCCATGTTATTGGTGTAGTGACTATTATTGTTTAAAGAAAGCAATAACAAGGGTATGATATCGACCTAAATGTCATGAAAAATATAACCCAAAAGACCTCAACAATTCTCATGAACCAAAATAGTTCACTATGTTGAGCATATGACTAAGGGTGTAGTGTTTTACACATGAAAAACTGATTCTCTAATACATCATATAATATACATAGAAATAAAGATATAAATTGAGATTTATTGTAAAAAATGTTTGTGTGAGGTTCCCCCATGAGATTATAATGTATCCATCATGTAAAGGAATACGTATCTATCCATATATTGGAATTCATTATAAAAAAGGGTATAGTTTGACTGGTCAGTTAGTTAATGATCACCTAAATACCATTTTGAACACTTAATGGTTATGAGATTAATGTTAAAAAAATCTTCTTATTTTTCAATCACACATCAAATTCAATACATACAGGTGTTAGGAAAAACCTATAGGGATAATCTAATTGTTATTCACTTATTGATAGGTTAGTCACATAGGGAGTAAATTAAAAATAATTCCCTTCATATCTATCCATAAAAATATATTCCTAAGATCTTAGTACATCTTGATTTCTTCATAGTTTAATGTTAATGGTGAAGTATGAAACTCACTTAATACCCTCTAATACAACAATAATATAACCACTATCTACACAGAAAAACAATTATATGCTTCACACCTTCATAAAATCAATTATTTTCATTTTCAATGTATATCCAATCCTTTCAGACCTTACTATTAAAATATTCTACAACTACCCATGATTATAGATCCTTTAAATTATTATTATCTTAAATATTTTGTATCCTAAAAACACTAAACGTACACAACATATGATTAAATAGAACCATAATATATTAAAAATAAATGAATAATATAAGCATTAGTATATAAAAGAAATAATAATCAATTAAAATAAATATATATTATGATTCAATTTTAAAAATATTATAAAAAGGATGCCTTTCGAATATCCACTCTAAAAAGGAATAATACATTAAATTGTTAAATTAAATTGGTCACATATAAATTATTATTATTATAGTTTATATTTATATATTTAATACCAATATTTAAATATTCAATTATTTAAAAATTTATATGAAATTTTATTAAAGTCAAATGATGCTTAAGAAGACATTTTTCATGAAAAACACTTTTATTTATATTTTGACTTTTTATATTTATTATTAAATTCATATTTTTATAATTCCAATTTGATAAAATTAAATACATTTTATAATTTATAATTTATAAAATATGTAGTGTTTATTATCTGAATTTTTTAAGGTAAATAATTTTTGTGAATTCTATAGAATATAATTTTTTGAAAATATAATTTCATTTAAGACATTACCTAAATATAAGAATAACATAAAAATTAAGAATGCATTATCATAATAAAATATATTTTTTATAATAATACTCTATATTTTGAAACATTATAATTGAATTTTAATCACAGTTGATATTTTACAACATAAGTAATATTTTATCAAAATTATTTTTAATAAATTATACATTAGTAATTTAAAATTAATTTTTAACAATTTTATTAATTAAATCAAGTAAAATGGTTTAAATTTTTTGAATAATTTGTTCCAAGCAATATAATAAGGTCAACTTTTTTTTTTATATCATACAAATTTCGTAGGTAAAAACTAGTTACCACAGTAAATGTAAAAATGATAGAAGTAACAAATCTAAGAGTAAAATACCTCAAAAAAATTTATAAAATTTTTGGGTAAGAGTGGATATGGTTTGGATCTATATTACGTATTTTCAATCCAATATTTCCTAATGTTTTATCCACTTGACATGTTTACCTTGTCATACATTTATATAAAGTATAAATATTTAAAAACAATTCCATCCTCACCAATAATTAAAAAGGCCTCCCACTAACCATTCTATGTGTTGATAAAAATACAATTTCCTTATAAAATCCATTTTTTATCCTATATTTTTATTTCACTCTCTAAATCATCTAGTCACAGTAAATTATAGCATTCCATTATTTTTAAAGGGATCATCTAAGGAATTCTGAAAGTATGCAACATGAGTAATTATTTTAACGTATATAGTTTCTATTTTTTTTCTTAATTCATAATTTCAAATCCATGATAAATGAAAAATTTATTTATTATATAATTACATTTTTAATGTTATGGAAATTATAATTAATCACATTTTCCCTTTTTTATTAATAAAAAACGAATGTGTAATTAATTTTTTTGGTAGACTACCACCTCTACAACGAAACAAGTTTAATTTTCCATCACCACCTTACAAAGATGTCAATAAGTGGGAATATAATAAATAATTATTTTTATTTTTATTATTATTATGAATCTAGAG
Source organism: Viscum album (assembly GCA_963277665.1). Classification (NCBI taxonomy): domain Eukaryota; kingdom Viridiplantae; phylum Streptophyta; class Magnoliopsida; order Santalales; family Viscaceae; genus Viscum; species Viscum album. Next base: position 1,248,991,763 of record OY728157.1, on the reverse strand, counting down.
ACCAAGTTCATTATTTATTATGTTCCTAAGAAAATGGAATATTTACTTATGTGTACTTGTGGACGGTGTTCTCCATGGAATGATGAATTTTCTTTTTTCATTTCATATATTACATAAATGGATGTTCATGATAATTGCTTTTAAGGATAATTATAATTTCATTATATATTTTTATTTCTTTTAAGGAACGTTTTATAACCAATTAATGATATTTCCATAAAAAGATTATGGTTAATTTAATTATTTAAAACAAGTGTACTAAGAGGAAAATGTTTAGTTAAATTTTTTTAATATTTACATATATATTAATTATTTTATAATTTAGAAACTATTCTAATTTACCACATTAGTAAATAATAAATTCTATCTTTATTCTATAAGGATATTGAAATTACCACTAAATCACCTCATAATCACTCATTAGGAATAGTATGTCAATGTATGCATCTGTTGGACCACCATCATGGAAAATGATATAAAATTATATAATATATTATTATGATTACATAATTAATGTTATAATATGATATAAATATGAAAATTATTTTTTAATGTAATGTTTATATCATCATTCAACTCATTAATTAAAAAACAATTTTTCTTTGTTATGAATAAGTAATACATGATCGTTATTGATTTTTTAATCAATGTTTATAACCAAAAATACAATGGAAAAGAATTATATGACTAAAGAATATCATGTAACATATATTATAGTACCTTAAATGTTATAATTAGGATGTAATTTTCAAAATTAATAGATTCCATTTCTATTTTATCAAAACTAGTTCAAAATGAACGAGATTTCTTACACCCGACATCAAAAATATGTGTGAATTTTCTAATATAAATATAAAAAATAATTAAAAATAAAATTCATAAAAGGTTATTTTTATGAAAATTTCTATTAAATTTTTTATTCAGATATTTATTCTTGTTATAATGGATATTATATTGAATTCGACCAAGTGAGGTAACAATGTAAGGTTTTCATTTTCTCATTTTCAACTCTATGGGAAATGTTTGATACTGTGTGCCATAATTTATTTTCTATGGTGTCATCATTGAACAATTAATTTCACATATGAGAATATAATCCATTTTAGGAGATTTTAATTTACATCCCATTATCTTCCTCTCAATTCCATTTTCTTATAACATTACTAAATGCGTATGAGTCTCACAAACTCTGTTTCTAATTCAATGGGTCATAGTCTTTTAAATAAATATAAATTTCAGGAAGTAATAGATCCTACCATTCCATTATTTTATATGATATTTATTTTTTGTGAAAATTACCACTCATCATTTGTAACCACTTCCTATGATAAAGAGTTTCCAAAAGTAATATTGAAAATCTTGTAAGAATAAGGCCCATTCTTACTGATGAATATTTTCTTCTACACCCATATTTAGCTTACCAAATATTTTCTTCTATATTATTTAAGGGTAATATGAATTATTTTATATAGTTTTCTTAATTATATATACCCTTTTTAAAAATTAACTTCTATTATAGTTTTTATGGTGTGTATTTCCAAAGAAAGATATTTCAAAATATTTTAAAATAAATGGATTTCTATCATTTAAAAATATAATGATTTATAATCCACTTTATATATGTTGATTTAGTTTATATGTTTTCAAGGATAAATTCATGGAGTTTTATTTTTAAATATTATACGTTTTCAATGTTTTCACTTTACCCTTTTTAAAATAAATTTTTTAAGTAAACTACAACTTCCTGTATTTTTTAACGTTTTTAACATATTTGTTAATGTCATTTTTAATGGTTCCTATAATAAGAACACATATTTTAACTAACTATTTAAGTTTAAATGAAAATTTCCCTCTATTGTTTTCACGTTTTATGAACTAATTTATTTTTATTATATATTTATAAAATATTTTTAAAAAAAATTACTTCTAAACATCAAGTAAATTTATTATTTTCAATTTGTGTTTTATAAAAATATTAAATTTATAAATTTATGTCATATTAAATTGATACATATGATACAATTTTATAGATATTTTTTTAATATTTCAATACATATTTTTTACTATATTTCTTACATAATTTTATTTTCTATCAAATATATAACTCCTTTTATAAAATTACATTTTTTGGTAAACTATGATTTATTAAGTACATGTTATGTGATATGTTTAGGAAACCCACTATTTTTTACATGAGTGTATTAAGATATATTTTTTATTGATTTTATGAGTCACACATATTTGTGGATGATTATGTATGGGGTCCAACATCTCCCTCAAATTCATAGGTTTAATTTTATATCTAATAAGATATTTAGGAATGGACATAATGAGTTTGTTCACATAGGAGATGGCATGATGGGTATTCTCATAGTTTCTAGTGTTGACATAATGAGTTCATTCACGTAGCTATGGTAATATAATTGTTTCTAAAAAATCATATTCTTATAATTCTTCCATTTTTAAGTTATTTTAAATGATATCTTATTCAATTATGGTTATACTTTTTCCTATGTTATATTCTCATGGATCATGTATATTGATTCATGTTTCTGTAATATTCAATTCCAAATTTATGATATTCCAATACTTGTGACATGATTTATGATATATTATTTAATGGGAATATCTTTTTTATATATATTGACTATACACATATTCTAACCAAATACTCATGTATTATCTGTGATTGTCATCATATATCTTTACCCATATTGAGCATTTTTTATCACCCCATTATAATGTTTTCATTTCCCTTAGATAAGAAAGAATAAATACATAAGATATGTATATTTGGGTATTTGATGAGAATAATAAATGGGAGATGCCTAATAATAGTCATGGATTAATAATATTTTTATATAGTGGGAAAATGTATACTAGTTTTGTTATATTAAGTTTTGTTTTAATTATATAGAATTGAAAACATTAAATTTCATGGTGTTTTCATATAACTATATATTTTATTTAATTCATTTAATTACTAGATTATTAGGTTTTTTCTATCGTATTATCCATCTATTCCTTCCCTGTGGATCGATGATGTGATGGGGCCCCCACCATTGATCGAATATTGGATACTTCTCCTGGATAAACATAGTAGAAATACATCATGGTAGACAACTCGTATGTATCCTCTAATTACTTGCCATTATGATTATAGTAATGGGAAACTAACACATGTTTAATTATTCAATTATTACAGATATATTTAATTAATTTTCAAAGAATATATCTAAAAAATTCATCTACCATGGGATAAAATTTATTTGAGTAAAGATATACCTGGGACACATATGTTCTATTTTGACAAAAAATCACTCACAATGATGGTAATATTCTCATTTATTTAGGTTGAACACTACAAATAAATCTTAAAATCACGAGTTTCATTGTCTTTTTCATGACATCTCAACTGTTAGATAGTATAAAAATCATTGCATGACTCTTTATCATCACATATGAAAGCCCAACTCCTGATGTATCCCAAAAGGCAACATAGGGAACTCTTTTATTTGTAAACCATAGATTAGATGCAATGGTAAAAATATAAATTCATTTATAAAAACCTCTCTAAAATATCCTTGTCCATATGTAGGGTTTCCCCTTTTAGGTATAGGTAGTAATTGGAGCTATAATTCAAGAAATGACCACCACGAATATCCCTCATTATCCTACCAACAAAGTAAACTCCACACATCACACCAAATCATGGGTAGATATTAAGAATTTTCCACCCCAAACAACATGATGTACATATATTTTATACCTTATAGGGTAAAATTCCCCACTAATTGGGCCATATATATCGATAACGTAGTCTTTGATGGTATTTCATATTGCTGGTTTTATCAACGTAGGTCATGAACAGTCTATAATTTATTATCAAATCTATCATTACATTCTTAAAAAGGGTTCTCATTAAGGAATAAATCCCTATAATGATATAATAATGGTTGTGTATACTATTCATGAGGCCCATGGACATGGGAATGATGTTCTTTATATTGAAGGGAATCATTAGAAAATCATACAACTTTAGTAAAACATGAAGGTCTTATTCAAGATATCCTCCTTATAAACTATAATATAGTTATTGAAAGATTTAAGACAAATCATAGATAACAAATTTAATACTATAATTTATTCTAAGACAATGATAATCACTAAAATATGTAAATGTTCTTTACTATCACATTATTTAGGTGGTGATAGTCATTACATATCCTTAATCTCATATAATCCTTCTTAAGGAGAAGCACTCAACCTACCGTTGGGGACACATTTGGTATAATTAAATGATTCTCTATATGGTCCTCTAAATTAATATTAAACTCATCTGTCTTAGCTAGCGGTACATTATATGTCACAGAAGATATCAGAGTGGTCTCGATGTGCAGACCAATATAGAAATATATTTACAAACATGATAGAAATCTAGGAACCCCATCATGCAAGTTTTCTATATACTCCAATATGACTACAAGAAGCAGATTCATTATATAATCCACCACACATAGATAAAAACAAGATTATTAATGGTTTATTGGGTATAAAATATCATGAAAATTCCATGTTTGTTTCCCTTGAGTGTCTAACTCAAAAATTACGAAAAATCCTGAACCATCAACTTATAATTACATCAAATCATGATCTTAATTACCAATCATGAAATGGATAGTGGATAACCAATCCATACTATGGATTATGGTGGGAACATTCATCATATCTACTATGAGGTCCCTAAAAACCACTCTACACTTTTCTCAACAACAAATCCTTATTACATGTGAGTGGTCATGTGATCACTTCTAGTAGCAGTCTCTAGCGATATTGCTTTGGTATATTCTATATATGGATTTATTGATCCACACAAAGGGATAATATCCCAAAATAACTGATTATGTTGATATTTATGATTATGGGTTTCAGTATAAATAATAAATAGATTATACCTCAGATGATATGGTATAATGGATAGTATTATCCCTCTATCGATCACATCTAGTTTTTTATTTGTGCACCACTTCCAATATCACTTAATGAATGGGCATGGGGTGTAACTGGGGAAATAAGATCATCGCAAAATCTTACATTATATCATTATATGTTTTTAAATAAATGTTCCAATACCATTTCTACTGTAACACCCCAGGATTTCATAGTGTGTTATTTCTTAAAAATAATTCAATAACTTGCACTACACGCAACACCGAGTTCAATCACACCATGACGTACAAAAAAAAAGCCATTAAAAGTGGTCATGAATAGTATTAACAACATTTTGAACTTTATATAATCCTTATAATTTTAGAATCCCTATTATGAGTTTCTTAGTCATAATGCAAGAACAGATTCATTTTCAGTATTGCACTTTTATCAACTTTAATAGTGAAACCTTTTTAAATAAAATATTTTAAACTATATGAATAAATTGGGACATCAAAAAAATTTAAAATGAAACATCCCAATCTTCCACGGTACGCTTTCCTTTGAATACAATAGTAGCATGTGTTGTACGGAACCTTGAGTTTTAACACACGCCACAACCAGTCAAACTAGCCGTTATGAATAGTAATACCTAAATTTTGAAATTATATATATTTTATATTTTAAAATGGACTTCATTTTTGGATTCAGAATATCGAATTTAGCCTAAGGTCAAATTTTGGTACTTTTCGGATAACTTTCATATTTTGATGAATAGTGAAAATTACTAAATTTTAATTAAAAACAACTTTTTTAATCAAAATAATTAATAGTGATAAATTATGAATTTTAGTAGTTTTAAAGTATATTTAGAATATATTTTTACCATTTAATATAATGTTGGTCATTGTACATAATTTTACAATTAAACCGAACATAAACAAGTGTCAATCTTTTGATAGTTATTATCTCTTAAAAACACGCTTTTTGTTTTGACAGCGGTAATTAATTTTAAATTAATTTCTGCCACTTCTGTGTTTTGAATTTAGAAAAATGGATTCCATATTTGGAATCAGGATGTTCAAATTGTGTAAATAGGTAACTTTTATTTTTAGACATTTTGAATAATTACTGCGGTAAATATTTTATTTACCATGGTTAAGGTAAATCCGGTAAATAAGGGTTAAAAAATAATATTATAATAATACTAAATTATCCTAAAACGTGTCTTAACCCAATTGGTTGATACATGGTCGACCATGGGCATCTTTGGGTCTATTTTGGGACCCCATGGATCCACTTGTAAGTGATAATGACACTTTATTTTAATTAAGTCAAAATGAATACAAAAATGACACAAGCATATATCCTTTAGAAAAACAATTGTTACATAGGGTTATATATGTTGGATTTTAGATTATAAATATTCATTAGAAAGATAAAAAGATTTCATACATAATGATATTTTATTTATAATTTTTATACATTAAATAATTTATTTTATTTATGACACAATGATGATGCAGTAATTACTATAATAGTGAAAAATTAAATTAATTGATATTATAAATACCCAAATAAATATAATATGAAACTTTTAATGAAATAAACTAATTTTCTAGGATAATATGATATATTATGATTGATTTAATTTACTTTATTCGAAGTAATCAATCTGTTATAAGTTTCACAAAAATCAACTATTGAATAGTGTCAAAATTGACATAAAAGAGTTCTTAAAACAAATATTATATTATTAATTGATATTAAATTCCTAAAAATCTAAGGTTCGGCCAAGAGACTTATATCATGATCGGTTCATCATTAATGGACCACTTGGGTGTCGTTTGGATGTATATAGTAAGTTTATTAACCATATTATATAAAAATACAAAGAGACATTGTAAAAGTGAAACTAATTAACTTAGAGTTAATACTTAAAGATAAGGTTAATATAAGTACCCAAACCTGTCTAAATTCTATTGGTTGAGTTTTTTTCGACCCATCCCCACATTAACCTTTGAATAGTCAACTTTGGAGCCATTGGAAACCGAATATGAACTTATTATAAACTAATATTTCTAGCTTTTTCAAAGGTGCCCCTCACCCCTCTTATAAAAGGGCACTCCTCCTTCCCATTTCTTCACACCTTAAAAGCCTTTTGGTTCGGCCAAAATCTGCCCAAATACTCTCCGAACACCCCTCGCTACAACCTAGAGGCCTTATTTTGATCATAAAGCCATCTTAAGGAGCCCTTTTGATCAAATCAAAAGGAAGAACCCGAAGAAGAGGTAATGATTTCACCACCCTTTTCTAAGTTCATTTCTTCTTCCACTTATTCTTCCTTTTTTGTTACCATTCTAAAATAATAAATCCAGTATCATATATATACTGTGATTTTATTATAAATATGGTACAACCATATTCAGTATTCTATCCACCCTTTGAATAACATGTCAACATACGTGCGTACGTACGGCTTACCGTCTCCACGTCGTGGTGTAATTGTTATTCAATATAATATTATTTGGATGGGTATAATAATGATGTGTAACTCATGTAAATAATAAATATAACATGTTAAGGATTTTGTATATATGATATAGCATCCATTAAATATTATTTTAATATCAAAAGAATGATATTGTCGCTCGTGCGTACGTACGGACTACCGTCTCCACGAACGTGATGAGATTCATTCCCCATCGTATCCATTCAAGTATAATTATCATTTGATGATTTAAAAAATGATGTTTAAGGACTTGATATCATTCTCTATATGAATAATATAAAACCTATCCTTTACAAACATGTCTTACGTAACAAAACATATAAAAGAAAACAAGTAAGTTAACACCTGAAACAACGATAATACTAAGATATTATTATCAAATCAATATTAAAAGATCATATATGATATCATATTAATGTATATGATTATTTCATAATTTAATAACAATTATTTCACCACTATACAGGAGGTTAACCTACCCCAACCAAGGAAAAGTACAAGGTAAGGATTTATTTCGCAATCTCTTCATTATCCGAGATTGTTTATACATAATTATCTACTGGGACCTTGTTATCATCCACGTCCATGTTTCTTCAAAATGTATTTCAAAACATTTCTAATATTTAAAATAATATGGTTCAAAGTCATTTATACCCTTGTTTGACTTTTTATAAGAGGTTTATAAGGGAATCTTTCCGTCGTTTTCCAAACAAGGTGCTTTTAACCTTTTCGACAGAATTAAGATAAGAATGTTTTTTTAACTTATACGGCGGGTGCGGTTATTTTCCGCCGTTATAAAATCGTCAAATCTTCCCTTACAAGCTTATAAGAACATTTTCAAGAAAATGTTTTATTTTATATGGCTCTTAAATGGTTTCAAAAATAGAAAGAGATATTTCTCTAAAAAGTGTTTTGATTTCATCTATGTCAACATCCTTTGATGGATTTTACGCTTATTTGAAGTTGATTTATTATGATACAAAACTTCCATATTGTTTTGAAGGAATTTTTGATATGTTTGACTGTGGATGTGCCATTTATATAGCATTCATGGTTTATGAGTAAAGTATTGACATTTCGTATGCTAGTTCCAATTAAAATGTTTATGTTATATTTCAACCTTTACTTCATATGAATGTGTTGGACAAGTATGTTCCAGGTTGGGGACTGGTTAAAGCAAGCCCTCCAGGTTGGGGACTGGTAAAAGTAAGCCCTCCAGGTTAGGGACTGGTAAAAGTAAGCCCTCCGGTTTGGTCTCCGGTTATTAGAAGGACTCCGGGTTGGTGTCCGGTTATTAGAGGCACTCCGGGTTGGTGTCCGGTTATTAGAGGCACTCCGGGTTGGTGTCCGGTTACAGTTAGCCCCAAGGTCTTGGGATGAGGCCTTGACAAAGAAATTAAAGTTCAGAATTATGCATTCCAACATTATGAAAGTGGTTATTGATTTTTTCATGTGATTATTCGATTAGTAGAATATCCATGTGAATAAGTAAATGGAATTATTTCATTTTATTTATGCCATACCATGGTGAAAGTTCATGTTTGAAAGGCTTTTGTTTTAGTTATACATTGCCTTAAATGTTTATTCTTATTTATGAAAGTTTCCGCTATATTGTTATCCTTACTGGGCATTTGAGATCACCCCTTTCCTATGTTTTATTTTTCCCAGGAAGTGAAGAAGTAAATTATGAATGACCTGCAGGGATATTATGTGGGGATATGAGTGTGGATTATGGATACATTATGTTGTTGTAGTAGTTTTTCATTTTATGATGTAATGTAAAACTTATGAATATATCTAGTGTTTCCAAGGCTACTAAACCAATCGGTCTTTCGAGATTTGATCTTTCTTGTGATCATGCTAATGTTATGTAATAATGCACCGACTCTGGGTAACTGGGGTCGGGGCATTACAGTTGGTATCAGAGAAGTTTAGTACAAACCTTGGAAGCTAGATTTAGATAAACTTTGATTGGAGCACGTAGACCTAAGATGAACTTTGAGGATTAGTATAGAAGAACTTCCTATAATTTTGGTATTGTAGATATTTTGTGAGTTTTCCGAGCAATACATCCCTGTCTGGATACGAGCAGGTAGAGGCGGCTCTGGCACAGATGTACCTAGGGGTAAAACCCGAAAACACCGCTTTGAGCTAGACTCGAACGGGAACTGGTGCACGACAACGGGCCTTGCTGCACTCTTGGTTACGACACTCCCGGGGGATATGCTTAGGATAACTCTCATTTTCATTACAAATAATTATGAAGGGTTTATGAGTATATACTTACTCAAAGAAAACATTATTATGATTATGGAGTATATCCATAAATAGTTCAATTTATGTTAAGTGTTTTATAAGTATGGGATTATGTATTTTGATTCATAAACTGATCTAGTTTATGCCATTGTTTAGAAATGGCGCCCAGTAGAAGGAATGAGAACTCCAGAAATACACATGATTCAAAGAGAAGGAAGGATCATATCTTTCATGGTCTTAAGCTAGAATTTATAAGAGAAATAGTCTCCCATGTATTATCATCATATGAAGAAATAATATCATGTGTTGATAAGATAAGTAAAGAGTTTACTGAGTCATATGGCTTTGAAGGGAATCAATAGAAGAAAAGGATGGAAGAGAGAAAGATGGATAAAGGGAAAATGGAAAAGAAGAATTTCCCCCTATGTGGTAACTGTGGAAAGAAACACCCTGGATCTTGCCTGAAAGGAATGGGAGTTTGTTATAAGTGTGGAGGAAAAGGGCACAAAGTACGTGACTGCAAGGGTAAGAAAATGGTTTTAAATGTACAATGCTTCATTTTCAAGGAGTTTGGACACTACGCGAACCTATGTTCCAGTCATCAGACTATGCCGCAAATGATGATATTGGATAATAATCAAGTTATGATACTACCACAGATGAAGAGGAATGATTATAGTTCTTATGTTGATTATGTCAATTGAGTGTTGTATCAACAATGTACTTGTTACAATAATCATGGTGTATATAAGGATTGTACTGCAGTACTATTTCATTAAGGACTTGAGATTGTGTGGAACAAAGAAAAGTGACTCAATAGAAGGATAAATTTTTGGAAAATATATGGTTGAGAGAATGATAAATCATAATATAGTTCTGATACTGAGGTAGTGATTTTGGAATAATATGTGATTGTTTTGAATAAATTATATTGGATATTCTTGACTACCCTGGAACTGATTAATGATTTGTATATTCCATCATTGTTGGGGTTTAAAACATTTTTGGATTAATGATGTATATCCAGCATTCTATATGGAATAAGGGAGCATGAATGTAATCAATAAAGAATATGGTAATACATGATGAAGGTATTCATATGCTATTACAGGGTAAAAAGGATCTATATTATGTTTACCTTCCTTATAAATGTTAGACTGTGAGTTTGGACAGAAGTATTTTGGATAGTTCTAGTTTGGATTATTTTGGATTTCCATAAAAGGACAACCCGGAGGTCGGGCGGCAACCCGTCGCGTCCGGCAAGGCTGCGAGACTTGAACCCGCAACCGAAGGGCGACAAGGGTGTATCACCTACCACTGGCCCATGAGATGTCCTAGATTAATTAATGTAGTTTTTATTAAAAGATCATGTAGATGAATTATAAATTCGTTTATTTTGGAACCCTATACGAATAGTGTAAATAGAATTTTTTTTACATTCTATTATCTTTTAGAGTGAAAGATGAGTTTGTGGTAGAAATTTATTAATGGATAAAACACTAATTATAAAGTAAGTATATCTCCTTATTATCTTATCCAATCTCATAAATAAATTCCTCAAAATTAAGAAAAGAAACTTATAACAAAAATGTTTTCCTAGATGATACCTTAAATCATCACTAAATAATGGCTTTGGGATTGTTGGCCTTTTCATAGCCATGTTCTCTACCACTCTCCATCAGATAATTGATGGTTAGATTTTTCTTCCATATCCATATTTTCCTACATGGAACCCTAGTATGTGTTATTTTCGGTAATCTTCATACGTTCGACTCTTTATTTTAAATAGAGGCCTCATTAATTCATTTTTTTATGTGGGATTTCAACTAAGATATTTTGAAACGTCAAAAATGTGTTATCCTAATACCCTATGTTTTGTTGAACCGATGGTATTTCAAATCATCATAGATTGATGAATTTAAGGACCTCAATTATACACTTGTTTGTGATTGATGATCTCAATCACTACCTATAAATATTTACGTTTTTCCTCCAATTATATGTCTTTAATTGCAACCAATGTTCTCTTAATCGAGATCATAATTTGGTGGTGACTCTTTCATTTCTCTTTTCCTCATATTAAGACTAAATTTTAGTAACCTAATTTCCGATGTGGGTTTTCCCACAAAGATATTTTCTATTTTCAACCTTTTATTTTCGAAGAACAATTTCAAATTGCGAGGACGCAATTTATTGAAGGAGGGGAGAATGTAACACCCCAGGATTTCATAGTGTGTTATTTCTTAAAAATAATTCAATAACTTGCACTACACGCAACACCGAGTTCAATCACACCATGACGTACAAAAAAAAGCCATTAAAAGAGTTCATGAATAGTATTAACAACATTTTGAACTTTATATAATCCTTATAATTTTAGAATCCCTATTATGAGTTTCTTAGTCATAATGCAAGAACAGATTCATTTTCAGTATTGCACTTTTATCAACTTTAATAGTGAAACCTTTTTAAATAAAATATTTTAAACTATCTGAATAAATTGGGACATCAAAAAAATTTAAAATGAAACATCCCAAACTTCCACGGTACGCTTTCCTTTGAATAAAATAGTAGCGTGTGTTGTACGCAACCTTGAGTTTTAACACACGCCACAACCAATCAAACTAGCCGTTATGAATAGTAATACCTAAATTTTGAAATTATATATATTTTATATTTTAAAATGGACTTCATTTTTGGATTCGGAATATCGAATTTAGCCTAAGGTGAAATTTTGGTACTTTTCGGATAACTTTCATATTTTGATGAATAGTGAAAATTACTAAATTTTAATTAAAAACAACTTTTTTAATCAAAATAATTAATAGTGATAAATTATGAATTTTAGTAGTTTTAAAGTATATTTAGAATATATTTTTACCATTTAATATAATGTTGGTCATTGTACATAATTTTACAATTAAACCGAACATAAACAAGTGTCAATCTTTTGATAGTTATTATCTCTTAAAAACACGCTTTTTGTTTTGACAGCGGGAATTAATTTTAAATTAATTTCTGCCACTTCTGTGTTTTGAATTTAGAAAAATGGATTCCATATTTGGAATCAGGATGTTCAAATTGTGTAAATAGGTAACTTTTATTTTTAGACATTTTGAATAATTATTGCGGTAAATATTTTATTTACCATGGTTAAGGGTAAATCCGGTAAATAAGGGTTAAAAAATAATATTATAATAATACTAAATTACCCTAAAACGTTTCTTAACCCTATTGGTTGATACATGGTCGACCATGGGCATCTTTGGGTCTATTTTGGGACCCCATGGATCCACTTGTAAGTGATAATGACACTTTATTTTAATTAAGTCAAAATGAATACAAAAATGACACAAGCATATATCCTTTAGAAAAACAATTGTTACATAGGGTTATATATGTTCGATTTTAGATTATAAATATTCATTAGAAAGATAAAAAGATTTCATACATAATGATATTTTATTTATAATTTTTATACATTAAATAATTTATTTTATTTATGACACAATGATGATGCAGTAATTACTATAATAGTGAAAAATTAAAATAATTGATATTATAAATACCCAAATAAATATAATATGAAACTTTTAATGAATTAAACTAAATTTCTAGGATAATATGATATATTAGGATTGATTTAATTGACTTTATTCGAAGTAATCAATCTTTTATAAGTTTCACAAAAATCAATTATTGAATAGTGTCAAAATTGACATAAAAGAGTTCTTAAAACAAATATTATATTATTAATTGATATTAAATTCCTAAAAATATAAGGTTCGGCCAAGAGACTTATATCATGATAGGTCCATCATTAATGGACCACTTGGGGGTCTTTTGGATGTATATAGTAAGTTTATTAACCATATTATATAAAAATACAAAGAGACATTGTAAAAGAGAAACTAATTAACTTAGAGTTAATACTTAAAGATAAGGTTAATATAAGTACCCAAACCTATCTAAATTCTATTGGTTGAGTTTTTTTCGACCCATCCCCACATTAAAATTTGAATAGTCAACTTTGGAGCCATTGGAAACCGAATATGAACTTATTATAAACTAATATTTCTAGCTTTTCCAAAGGTTCCCCTCACCCCTCTTATAAAAGGGAACTCCTCCTTCCCATTTCTTCACACCTTAAAAGCCTTTTGGTTCGGCCAAAATCTGCCAAAATACTCTCCCAACATCCCTCACTACAACCTAGAGGCCTTATTTTGATCATAAAGCCATCTTAAGGAGCCCTTTTGATCAAATCAAAAGGAAGAACCCGAAGAAGAGGTAATGATTTCACCACCCTTTTCTAAGTTCATTTCTTCTTCCACTTATTCTTCCTTTGTTGTTACCATTCTAAAATAATAAATCCAGTATCATATATATACTGTGATGTTATTATAAATATGGTACAACCATATTCAGTATTCTATCCACCCTTTGAATAACATGTCACCATACGTGCGTACGTACGGCTTACCGTCTCCACGTCGTGGTGTAATTGTTATTCAATATAATATTATTTGGATGGGTATAATAATGATGTGTAACTCATGTAAATAATAAATATAACATGTTAAGGATTCTGTATATATGATATAGAATCCATTATATATTATTTTAATATCAAAAGAATGATATTGTCGCTCGTGCGTACGTACGGACTACCGTCTCCACGAACGTGATGAGATTCATTCCCCATCGTATCCATTCAAGTATAATTATCATTTGATGATTTAAAAAATGATGTTTAAGGACTTGATATCATTCTCGATATGAATAATATAAAACCTATCCTTTACAAACATGTCTTACGTAACAAAACATATAAAAGAAAACAAGTAAGTTAACACCCGAAACAACGATAATACTAAGATATTATTATCAAATCAATATTAAAAGATCATATATGATATCATATTAATGTATATGATTATTTCATAATTTAATAACAATTATTTCACCATTATACAGGAGGTTAACCTACCCCAACCAAGGAAAAGTACAAGGTAAGGATTTATTTCGCAATCTCTTCATTATCCGAGATTGTTTATACATAATTATCTACTGGGACCTTGTTATCATCCACGTCCATGTTTATTCAAAATGTATTTCAAAACATTTCTAATATTTAAAATAATATGGGTCAAAGTCATTTATACCCTTGTTTGACTTTTTATAAGAGATTTATAAGGGAATCTTTCCGTCATTTTCCAAACAAGGTGCTTTTAACCTTTTCGACAGAATTAAGATAAGAATGTTTTTTTAACTTATACGGCGGGTGCGGTTATTTTCCGCCGTTATAAAATCGTCAAAGCTTCCCTTACAAGCTTATAAGAACATTTTAAAGAAAATGTTTTATTTTATATGGCTCTTAAATGGTTTCAAAAATAGAAAGAGACATTTCTCTAAAAAGTGTTTTGATTTCATCTATGTCAACATCCTTTGATGGATTTTACGCTTATTTGAAGTTGATTTATTATGATACAAAACTTCCATATTGTTTTGAAGGTTTTGTGATATGTTTGACTGTGGATGTGCCATTTATATAGCATTCATGGTTTATGAGTAATGTATTGACATTTCGTATGCTAGTTCCAATAAGAATGTTTATGTTATATTTCAACCTTTACTTCATATGAATGTGTTGGACAAGTATGTTCCAGGTTGGGGACTGGTTAAAGTAAGCCCTCCAGGTTGGGGACTGGTTAAAGTAAGCCCTCCAGCTTAAGGACTGGTAAAAGTAAGCCCTCCGGTTTGGTCTCCGGTTATTAGAAGGACTCCGGGTTGGTGTCCGGTTATTAGAGGCACTCCGGGATGGTGTACGGTTATTAGAGGCACTCCGGGTTGGTGTCCGGTTATTAGAGGCACTCCGGGTTGGGTTCCGGTTACAGTTATCCCCAAGGTCTTGGGATGAGGCCTTGACAAAGAAATTAAAGTTCACCATTATGCATTCCAACATTATGAAAGTGGTTATTGATTTTTTCATGTGATTATTCGATTAGTAGAATATCCATGTGAATAAGTAAATGGAATTATTTCATTTTATTTATGCCATACCATGTTGAAAGTTCATGTTTGAAAGGCTTTTGTTTTAGTTATACATTGCCTTAAATGTTTATTCTTATTTATGAAAGTTTCCGCTATATTGTTATCCTTACTGGGCATTTGAGCTCACCCCTTTCCTATGTTTTATTTTTCCCAGGAAGTGAAGAAGTAAATTATGAATGACCTGCAGGGATATTATGTGGGGATATGAGTGTGGATTATGGATACATTATGTTGTTGTAGTAGTTTTTCATTTTATGATGTAATGTAAAACTTATGAATATATCTAATGTTTCCAAGGCTACTAACCAATCGGTCTTTCGAGATTTGATCTTTCTTGTGATCATGCCAATGTTATGTAATAATGCACCGACTCTGGGTAACTGGGGTCAGGGCGTTACATCTACCCCATAAATAATCCCCTATCTACCCATGTAGGTCCATGATCCATCCATTATCTATGTTATTATGTTATATCTACTTCATGGCTATGCTCTACATCACGATGGGCTGGGAAGCCATAATCTAAATGACCTTATACACTAATAAGAAATCATATCATGAATCAAAGATGAATTGAACCTATTTATGAATCATAATCTCATGATCCATTGGATTAGAACAACCCCTACATTTTCAATCATCATTATGATCTTAAAAGATACTGTCATCTAACCACAAATGATAACTGTACTCTTATAAAGCTTCATATAGAACCTGTTTTTTGTTATAACTCTAAAAAACAATTTATCAGTAGTTATAAATACAAAAAATTGATATAAATTTTGATATAGAGGATAAAAACACTATCTCAAATATCCCTATGGTGACCACACTAAAATATTCTTTTTGGAAATAACCCATTGTGAATTATGTGAAGATATTTCCTTTTTTGAATTCATAGACATGATGTATACAAAATAATTATCATGATATGACACTATAACATAAATAAATCTTGTATGTTAACATACCTCAACATATCCTAGTAGTACACATTTTTGAAATGGAACTCAAACATTGACCATGGAAGTGTTTCCTCATCATGAGTCTCGATGATCGAGGTCTACTAGCATCTTTGTACTCCTTGGAGACTATTGGATTGTTGAATCACCGTATGATATAAATATATACAAAATAGGTTGATCTCATTAATTTTTACCTTGATATAGTCTTGATCTACTTAAGGTTTGGTCATAACTTATTTTTTAGGTGGTCTCTATCACTAGAACTGATATAGTGAAATCAATATATGTTAATCCTCATCCTATCTCTATAGAATGAGATTCTACTTATTAGGTGTATGCTTATTTTATTTCTAAACATGAGGTTTTATTTAACATATTAAAATATAAAGAGTCATTTATTTTTTCCTGCATAGTGGGGTAATATCAAGATTCAATCCCTAAATAGATTCTTTTTTTTTCTACATGTGGATAAAGAGAGGCTCAATAATTGACACTACACTCAATGACCTTGGATCAGGATTCATGCATGTGGTTTTCATGGGGAGATCTTATAGTATTCTTGTTTATCTGTGATAAAAAACAATATATACTCAAAAAATTATCATGGACCTTGAAAAGAAATACCCATTCTTATATGACTCATATACAATTTACTAGGTCCCTACAATTGGAGGATAAAAAATAAAAGTCATAAAGTAGGTTATATGAGTCTCGAAATATGTATATATTGACCAAGACACATTCACAAGGTTACCAAGCCAAAAAATTGTACTCAACATAAATTTAAATCATCACCCTAAATTCAAAAACCAATCCTCATATGATATATAATTCCAAAATTTATCCAAATGATAAACCCTCTCAGATACCACTCTGACATCACCCCACCAACCTAGATACCTTCATCACCAGCAGTATCTTGTCTGTTCCCACCTAAACCTACCTCTAATAGTCAAGGTTCAATTAAATAGATTTGATTAGAAACACTATCTATGATGTGAGTAATTATCTGAATTCTATAAAATGGAACACAAATCAAAACAAAATATATTATAATACATTAAATAAAGAGAAATCCAACTAAAATATATATTGCATAAAATGGAAAATGATACAAACAATAATATATGTAGTCCATAAACCATAAATTAATGTAAAAAAACATTCCTAGAAAAAAAAAACCTACTTATACTGTCTATGCTTATGTTTTATACACAACAAAATTGACCCGATCGTTAATTGTATTCAATATTTTTACCTCAAGGTACTAGCTATCTCTTATTATAAAGTGTCCAGAAAAATCACTACTAAACTATCTGTTGTTATTATAAGACTATATTAATATTGGTGAAAGTTCCATGAATTGGTGAGTATATACATTCCCATTAGGATTCCTTGAAAACCAAAAAAGAAAAAAATTAGAAAGACCATTTGGATAAGAGAAAATAGTACAAATGGAATTTTAATACCCTAATATGGTTATACACTTTGAATATGAGGCATAGCTGAGATTCTTCCTCAGAAAAACTCAACTACTAATAAATCATCCAAACTAGTGGATGAACCATTCCCTATAATGTAGATATTATATTACAAGGTCATACCAAACGTCTGGTATATATTACTGGAAACTCTTGAGTGGGGGATTTCCTAATTCTATTCTTCAGGTAGAGGACACATTCTCTTTCATAAACACATTACTAGTGGTGTTATAAACCCCATGAAATATTTTTTCATCAAGAAATATCTCTATATTAAATTTTGTAGAGATGAGGATTCTTAAATAACAACACCACCTCACATAATAAATCAGATGATAATGTGGAATCCCCATAAAATTCAATAAAAAAAGAAGGAATACACAGATACCCAAATTGAATCACTATTCATAGAAAAAATTCCTCTAATGTTATAAATTTTATGAAACCCACTATAGTGAGACACTGTTTGAATTCCCTCATTGAAATTATGGTCATGTACAACTCTTAACTTATCGTATATAAGTTTACCAAAAAAATTATATTAGGGAACATGATTCACATGACCATTATAGTGATAGATATATACCGTTACGATTCATGTCATTTTAGGCATGGGTAAATTGTGTATACAATAGAGGGTAAATGTTGTTTTTCTCTTACTAACTCATTCACCATGTATTTTTATGGAGGATGGGTTTTTTATAAACAAGGGTATATTAAAAGTGTTATACACCCACAATGTATGTACATCAAGGTGAACATATGGGCTTGTACTCCCTATATATATTGGGTTAGTAATATTATGGATACA
Source organism: Viscum album (assembly GCA_963277665.1). NCBI lineage: Eukaryota > Viridiplantae > Streptophyta > Magnoliopsida > Santalales > Viscaceae > Viscum > Viscum album. The sequence continues at coordinate 1,248,972,758 of OY728157.1, read as the reverse complement.
TGATATGTATACCACTAGTACATGTCATGTGTAACATTACCCAAGTAGAATGACTACAATCACTATCGGTTTTTACATGAATTTTTTCCGAGGAAATTTATTTCATGGGATCAAAAAAATACTGAAATAACAAATCATTGTAAAATTCCTCCTTGTCCATATTCCCACACTTGATTATGACCAAAAAAAATCCAAAATATGTAACACTCCAACCCCAGAAAGCCGAAGTCAGTACATTATTACGTATCATTGGCATGATCGCAAAATATCAAGTCTTGAAAGACCGATTAGTTTAGTACACTGGGATGGAATAGAGACATTCATAAGGTTTACATTACATCATAAAATAAAAAACTACAACAACATTGTTTCCATAGACAACACTGAGATCCCGGAGACTATCCCTGTTGGTTAGTCATAATATACTTCTTCGCATCCTAGGAAAAATAAAGCATAGAAAGGGGTGATCTCAAAAGCTCAGTTATAATAACAATACAGAGGAAACATTCATAAATAATCATAAACATTTATGTCAATGTATAAGACTAACACAAAATCCTTTTAAACTTGAACTTCAACAAAATATGGAAAAGATAAAATTAAATAATTCCATTTACATAGTCACATGGATATTCTAATAGTCAAACAATCACATGAAATATCAGTATCCACTTTCATAATGATGGAATGAATAATTCCGGACTTTCATAACCACATAGTCAAGGCCTTGTGCCAAGACTATAAATAATATTTTGTCAAGGCCTTGTTCCAAGACACAAGTTTGTCTTATTAGACCTACCGATGCATCGATGACACATAGCGGGCTCCACCCATCACATACTAAGTCCAATGCATTCCACATATGAAATGGATGAAACATAATATGAACATTTGTATTAAAACTAGCATACGAAATGTCAATATATTAACCACAGACCATGAATGGTATAAAAATAGCACATACAAAGTCAAAAATAACTCATTCAATACAATATAGAAGATTTTATTATAATACATCAACCTCAATAGAGAATGATGAATGATATTGATATAGATGAAAATAATCATCAAAACTAATTGAGATAAATATCCCCCTTTTTCTTGAAAACATTTAAAACTCTCACTATTTATCAAGAAGCTGATTAAAATTGATTTTTTAATCAAAGATTACCATACCAATTTGAAAATTTTAAAAGGAATTTTAATTTTAAAACATTAACTTCTATATAAATTATTTCATAAACCCGTTCTTAATACATGGACATTAATGTGAATGATTTAGAATAATAAATCATTAAAACATTTTAAAATAATATTTTATTTCGAGTTCCAAACCAAAAGAGAGACACTTGAATACAAATAATTGATAAAGTAAAAAAGTTTATAATATCTTGAGAATAAAGGTATTAATGATATTCTATGTCAATGTACATTATATACACCATATAAAAGTGAATTGAGGTATAACAACAAGGAAGTCTCAATTGAATGTAAATTGAGATGAAATCTATTATAAAGACAGTATCTTTAGTTTAAGGATAAATCAAAGACATAATTATGTGTGAAAAATATATATACTCTCAATATGATTGGATAATCCATTTAAATCAATCAGAGTATATTCACAATTATTCGTGTTTATAACAACACTAATGAATTGGATGTTTATCAAAATGAATGGATATTGAGTTAAAATTACTCTTATCAAGTTCATATCGATGACATGAAAATTTATCAATGGATTGATTATGTGTCTCATAAGTATATCCACAGAAAAAGGAGTGGAAATTACTTCAACAATAATAAATAGATATTCCACACATAATCAGGGAGTAAAATAATATATGAAGTATTCCTAATGCCGAATTATTGGAAATTGAAATTTATTATTCCCTTGCTGATTTGGTAACTTATGAAACATACATCCCATTAAATAATGATCATACAATAATGATATAAATACCCTCACAATAATTTATATTATTCAATGAATACAATCATGGATATTTCATACACCACACAAAAGGAAATAACGGCCAATATAGCATGATTCTCACATGAATAAAAACTGAGATGAAAAAAACCTTACTTCGTTGTGATCAATAGAGTCGTATGAACCAAAGTTAATAACCACCAAATGAATCACATAATACCATGAATATAAAGAAAAACATGATAATATATTTCAAATGGAAGTACACAATACACCACATGAAATAAATAAGTGGCAAAAAATGTAAATCTCACTGAATTAGAAGTGAGATAAGAAACCAATTACTTTGTACTTTTCCATGGTCGAGGTTTTTTTAAAAACATGTATAATGGTTAATTAATTTGTTTTAAACTATAAAAGAATAATATACATTAATATGATATCATATATGATCTTTTAAAATTTCTTTGTCAACAATATTTTAGTATTATCGTCGTTTCGTATGTTAACTGATTTGTTTTCCTTTATATGGTCTGTTTTTTATGTAGTGTTTGTTATGAATAGGATGTATATAATTAATATTCAGAATTCTATTAAGTCTTTAAAAATTATTTTTAAACATATAATAAAAATTTGTCTTGAATGGATTAAAATGGGGAATGAATCTAATCGCGTTCATGGAGACGGTAATCAGTACATATGCACGAGCGACAATATCATTATTTTGATATAAAAATAATATATAGTTGGATGGTATATGAAATATATATAATAATTATAATGTTACATTTATTATTTACATCAGTTACACATCATTATTATACCCATCCAAATAATAATGTATTGAATAAAAATTACACCACGACGTGGAGACGGAAAGCTGTACGTACAGATGTATGGTGACATGTCATTCAGTGGATGAACAGAAGGATGAATGTGGTTGTACCATATTTGTAATGAAATCACAATATATAGAAGACACTGGAGTTGTTATTTCAGAATGGAAACAACAAAAAAGGAGGAAGTGGAAGAAGAAAGGAACTTGAAAGAGGTGATGAAACATTTACCTCTTCTTCGGGTTCTTCCTTTTGATTTGATCAAAAGGGATCCATTGGAAGGATTTATGACTAAAGGAAGGCCTCGTGGATGATGTGAGGATATTTGAGAGAGTATTTCGGCATAGTCTGGCTGAGACAAATGGCTTTTAAGCTGTGAATTTGAGGGAAGGGGGAGTGACCTTTTATAACAGGTGTGAGGGGAACCTTAGGAAAAGCTAGAAATATTATTTTATAATAAAATAATTTTCTATTTCTAATGTCTCCAAAATTATTTATATAAAGTATAATATAGGTATGGGTCGAAAAAAACTCATCCACTAGGTTTTATATAGGTTTGGGTTAATATATTAACCTTATCTTTTAAATTTAACTCTTAGTTAAATAGTTTGACATTTACCATGTGTCTTTGTATTTTTATATTATATGGTTCATAAACATTCTATATACTTCCAATAGAACCCCAAATGGTTATTTAATTATACTCCTATCATTTTATAATTATTTTTAATAAATCATATATTTATAGGAATAGAATATCAATTAATAATATAATATTTATTTTAAATACTCTGTTATGTCAATTTTGACATTATTTGGTATTTTGTTTTTTTTCTAAATTCATAACAGCATTATTACTTCAGAAAAAACTTACCTATCCAACACTAACAAGTCATATTAACCTAGAAAATTTGTTTAATTCATAAAAAGTTTCAAATTATATTTATCTGGATATTTATAATAACAAATATTTTAATATTTCATTAATTAGGAAACTTCTATATCATCATTGTATCATAAATAAATTAATTTACATGATGTCTAAAAAATATAAATAAAATACCATTTTGTAGGAAATATTTTTATATTTCTAATTAATATTTATAATCTAATTTATCTTATTTAGAACCCTATATTAAAAATGGTTTAGTTATTAAGCTCTGAATTTAACACTTTTAACTCTTCTTTGAATTAAATAATAAGAAATGTCGTAATCTAATCCATGTAGACCTAAAGGGTCATATATTATTCCTATGGTTGTTTTTGGTCGAATTAAACTTGTCCAATAGAACAAGGAAATGTGTTAGGGTAATAATAAAATCATTTTTACCCTTAAATACCCTATTTACTTTTAACAGTGGTAAATAAAAGTCAAAAGTTACTATTCACCAAAAATTATTTTTATCTTATTGAACCACATTTTACATACTGATATCAACCTCGTCTCTTAGATTTTTGAAATTAAATTCATAGAAGTGGTAAAATTATGTTTTATTCAAATTTGCAAATGCTCGTAAGAGGTGGGTAAAAGATGGTTAAAATTGTCAATAAAATATTTATATATCTAAAATTATTATAAACTGACTCCAATGAATTAAATTTAAGTTTTATAGGTATTATGTACCTTTTTTGATCTAAAATAAATTTTAATAAAAAATTATTTATATAAAAATTCGTTATTAAACTATAACTCAGTGTTTTTCACTATGCATCAAAAATTGAATGTTTTCAGAAAAATACCCAAAATCCACCCTAAGCTAATTTTGATATTCCTAATCCAAAAATGAAGTCCATTTTGAATGATAAAATTTATATAATTTCAAAATTTGGGTATTACTATTCATAAAGTTTATTTTGATTGGTCGCGGTGTGTTAGAATCTCGAAGTTGCGTACAATGCAAGCTATCACATTATTCAAAGGGAAACCTACAGTGGAAGCTTGGGGTGTTACATTCATTCCCCCTTTGGGAAATTGTTTCCCCGAAATTTTTAATATTGGTCTTGGGAACATTATTGAAAGTCCCACATCAGAAAAAGAGTCTATAAAACTATCATTTTAAAAGAAAGAAACAGAAGTACAAAGGTCACCCGAGAAACCCCATACTTGGATTCCATGTAGAAACACGTGGATATGAACGATAAACTAATTGTCAAGTTCTGATGGAGAGGGATAGAAACCATGATCAAGAGAAAGATAACAATAATAAAACAACAAACTTGTTATGGGACAAACGGCCATTAGTTTCCCAATAAGAAAAGTAAACAGACAACATTTTTTTGTTTTGTTTTATGTTTCATTTCATAAATATGTGGGATTCAGTTATGAGATTGACTAAGAACAAAAAGAGATATACTTAATTTTTATGTAGAGTTTAATTCTCGAAAAAATTTCAACCATTAACTCTTTTTTTCTCAAATTATGGGTATTTAAGATGACTTGGTCACACCGGAAGAGCTAGAATCAACTTCTAGAGAATCACATGATCCACATAGGATAAATAATATATTTACCTTGTCTTTAGAGATTACTCAAAACCAAAACGATTAGTACAAGATCAGATGATCCCCTAGAAGGATATTCCTTTAGAGAAAGAAACACTAATCTTAATTTCTAAAATTAAACCAACAATATGCAAAAGTTAAATAAATACCATTCAATAAACATTTGTCCTTAAAATCCTTGAATATAATCCAAGTTAATATTGAGACACAAAAACTAGAAGGATTTTGTTATGTAGTCTTCCACATTAAATTATATCTCCAAATGACATTGACTACACTTAATGTCACATACTTAAAAGTAATTAACCTAATAACATATTCTTTATTATAGGTTAATCATTTCCATAAATAACCCAAATCACTATAAATCCACAGTAAATACATAGATAATAATCCACCATTAATCCTCAAATAAAATCCCATAGTAATTTATTTTCCCTAGGCATATATTGTTCCCAACAGAGATAACATCTTCCAGAATAACATTTATCACTTATTCACCAAATCATTATCCTATACTAAGAGTATTCATTTGAAAAGATAGAAAATCGCAAATCAACTTATTATTGATCAATAAAATCATTTAACTAAAAATAATTAGTCACACTAACTAGGGTATCCACGTAGTCCAGTGGTAGGTGATAAATCTCAATCGCACTCTAGTTATGGGTTTGGTTCTCATAGCTTTGTCTGATGCGAAGGGTTTTCAAATAGTCTGGGTGTTGTCCTTTTTCAAAAACTATATTTAATAACATTACCATAATGAGATAAATTACTCAAAATAACCATAACATAATTTAACCACAAATGTTATCTCATAGCTTGCATTTTCATCCAAAAATATAATAACATGTAATTTCCTCAATCCAAATGATCAAATAAAACCAAATGGTTATTTATAACTATATCCACAAGAGAAGAGATAATTCTTCCTCAAATATCATTTTCACATGACAAATTTTAGGGCTACAAATATATGAGAAAATTATACCAAAGTAATACCATCAACAAAGAGCACTAATAATTTTAAAAAGTTTCTCCAGCCATTTATTTCTACATAGCATCTTCTTTGACCAAGAAAATATCCTATAGAATAGGCCATTCACTCAGGTAATGTCTTGGTCCCCTACATTTAGGAAAAATTACTTTATATGGATTCTTGGGACAATTTTTATTTTCTTCCATAGAATTATTCATTTTTCCTCTGCAATTATTTACTATATGTCCTTCTTTCCCACACGTAAATCATTTCTTTGTTCCATTGAGATGACTTCCTGGGTGTCTCTTTCAACATTTCTTGCATGATGGAAATTGAGGATTCTTTTCTCCATGGTCTCCACTGCTGGAGCTCTCATCATTCATCACATTTCTCTTCATTATTGAGTCTAGAAGTTGGTTAATATATATGCCATTGATCATATTTTTGGAAAAATAATTTGGAATGAACACGATATCTTTAATTCCTATCAAAATTCCATTTTTTGCTCATTTCCACCACCGTTCACACCTTTTACATCTTGGTAAATGTTACAATGACCTCCTTGGAATCTAGCCATTAACTAAAACCAGAAATTATTTTGCGAGTAACAATAGTCATAAAATCATTTAGAGAATATCATGACACCATATTTCCAATTTTAAACACCTTATAATTAACCAAGGTCCTTTATTCCAATCTTATATAAAAATCCTTCAAATCGGTTTGTAATGAATATGTAAAATATCTTAAGCATATCCCCTAGGAGTGTCGTAACCAAGAGTGCAGTAAGACATGTTGTCGTGAACCAGTTCCCACTCAAGTCTAGCTTAAAGCGGTGTTTTCAGGTTTTAACCTTAGGTACATATATGCCAGATCCACCTCTACCTGCTCGTATCAATATATAGATGTATTTCTTGGAAAACTCACAAAATCTCTTCAATACCATAATTTTAGGAATTTATTATATTCTAATCCTCATAGTCAATCTTAGGGCTATGTGCTCTAAGCGGAGTTTATCTAAATCTAGTTTCCTTGGTTTGTACTAAACTTCCTATTATACCAACTTTAACACCCCAACCCTAGAAACCCAGAGTCAGTGCATTATTACGTATCATTGGCATGCTCACAAAAGATCAATTCTCGAAATACTTATTAGTTTAATACCCTTGGAGGTTCTAGATTCATTCATAAGGTTTGCATTACATCATAAAATGGAAAACAACAACAACATTGTTTCCATAGACAACACTGAGATCTCATAGACTATCCATGATGGTCTTTCATAACATACTTTTTCGAATCTTGGGGAAAATATAACATAGAAATGGGTGAGCTCAGATGCTCTGTAAGGATAACAATATAGAGGAAAGATTCATTAGTAAGAATAAACATTTAAGGCAATGTATAAGACAAATGAAAATCCTTTTAAACTTGAAGTTCAGTATGATATGGCAAAGATAATATCAAATAATGACATATACATAGTCAAAATGATATTCTACTAGTCGAATGATCACATGAAATATCAATAGCCACTTTAATAACGATGGAATGCATAATGCCAGACTTTCATAACTATATTGTCATGACCTTGTTCCAAGACTACAAATATGATTTTTCCAAGGACTTGTGACGAGAAACTAGTTTGTCTCATGAGACCGACCAATGCATCGAGGATCTATAGAAGGCTCCACCCATAACTTACTAAGTCCTATTCATTACTCATATGAAAAGGATGAAACATAATCTGAACATTCGTATTAAAACTAGAATACGAAATTTCAATATTTTTACCACAAAACAAGAGTGGTATAAAAATACAACATCCAAAGTCAAAAATAACTCATTCAATACAATATTGAATATTCTATTCAAATAGATCAACCTAAATAGAGAATGATTAATGATATTGACATAGATGAAAATAATCATCAAAACTATTTGAGAGAAATATCATCCTTTTTGTTGAAAACATTTAAATGTCTTACTACTTATGAAGAAACCGTTTGAAATAGATTTTTGAATCAATGTGTCCCATAAAACATTGAAACATTTAAACAGAATTTTAATTTTAAAACTATAATGTCCGTATAACTAAATCCCTAAAACTATTTTTAAATCATGTATATTAATGTGGATGATTTAGAATAACAAATATTTTAAAAAAATTAAAATGATATTTTAGTTAGAGTTCCTAACCAAAAGAGAGACACTTGAATACAAATAATTGAGGAAATCAAAACATTATAATATCATGAGAATAATGGGATTCATGATGTTATATGTCAAAGTACATTGTATACACCATATAAATGTGAATTGGCGTATAACAACAAATAGGTCTCAATTGAATATAAAATGAGATGAAATCTATTATAAAGAATGTATCCATTGGTTAAGGATAAATCAACAACCTAATTATGTGTGAAAAATATAATTACAGTCAATATTATTAGATATTCAGTGTAAATCAATCAGAGAACATTCACACATATTCTTGTAAATAACAAGACCAATGAATTGGATGTTTAACTCAATGAATGAAGATTGAGTTAAAATTACTCTTATCAAGTTCATATCGATAGATGGAGAATTTACCAATGTAGTGATGATCCTAGGATTCCGTATGAAATGAACTTAGGTATGAAAACTTCTGTGAAACTAATGAATCTATATCTACAACATAAACATTTTCATTTCTCAATGTACTAAATATTAAATAATTTAAAGATTAAAAAATGGTAAAAGTAACATTGTCATGACTCGTCCCCCTGGGGCCCATATCTTGACTACCCCAAGCCCACCTTCCATAGGCCAGGGGCTGGCGACTAGCACCAAGGACGTAACTCCCTAAAAACTAGGAAGGCATTTCCTTTATAAAAGGAAAACACACACAACTAGGGTACAATATGAAGCAAACACCATGTAAAGTAGTAACAAGTGTGCTCAAAGTATAAAGGGGTCGGAAATACAAGCCCAAAAGAAAGTTACAACTACAACTAAAAGAAAGTACAACTGAAAATACAAACAGCTGAATGGTGAAACACCTCATGGATCGTCCTCCGGGTTCCTACATGAAGGGTAGGTACAGATGTCCTCCTCAACAATCTGCGTCTATCGGTCTGCTACGTGTGTTGTCATGCCGAGTTTCCACCTCTGGGTACTGTCCAGTCCTCGTACATTCTACCTCGGTCAGCACTGTCCGTCATCTGCATCCAACACAAAGAGGTGTAGGCATAGCCCGTGTAGGGGTGAGTATAATGATACTCAGTAGGGACCTTGAGACCCTCAAGGTCTTATAAAATCCAAAAATGATAAAACAAAATGAAATATCTCAACAGGTAAACTTTACTTAGGTATATGACCATACATATACCTATGTTATCAAGTAACCCATCTCAATCATGAGGAAAACACAAAGGTCATTGACTCAGCTCAAACCAGGATTTTCATTCACGATGTCGAAACCACGGATTCTAGAGAACTCCTTCTCTGTCAAGTATAATGGTCCTACTGCTACAATCAACTACTTCCCACTAACCTTGGACATCTGAAGTATTCCACCTGTCGAGTACTGTTGGCCTGCTAATACAACCATGCGCTTCCCACCATGGGTCTGCCGCTACAACCAAGCGTACCCCCTCATAGCCTGTAGAGGTACTCCTTCTATCGAGTAATGAGGCTCTACCGCTACATCCAAGTGCTCCTCTGTCATGGCTCAACTTCTACAATCAAGCGCACCCCACTAGTCTATTAGAATCACTCAGAGTCGATCTATCAGCAGTCGTCAAGTCTCAGCCTGCTACTAGGTCTTTGCAATCTGCTCGCCCGTCATAGGGAGGGTCAGCTCCATGAGCCTCAATCCAATATTCCATGTGTCACAATGTCTCCCATAGACATATATCTAAATACCACCTTCTTTAAGGGGTCTCAATGAAATAGACGGCGCATCAATCAGACGCCCATTCAATGAGTTATTAGCATTTCTGTCCCTGGGGCCCGGTTGAATTAAGGTATGAACCAACCCGACCGTATCTCAACTGTAACTTGAACTCCAATGGGTTGTACTAAAAGAAACCTTTTTCTCGATCCAATGAATCCAATGAAACTGGTGTTCCATTCATCGGAGGTCTGTAGCCCACGTTAAGGGCGTTTAAACGAGTCTTGTTCGAAAAAGGGGGGTCTGGGACTGGTCCGACCTAGCCCAACCCACCGTGGGTCGGCCCGAACCGGTTTGACCCGACCCGGGTCCCAGTCTAGCCTAGTTGTGCACGGACCAGCTCGGCTGGGCATGGCCCAGCCCAGCCGGCATGGCCTAGCCAGCATGGCCTGCCCCGGCCCTGCTGGGGGAGCGCGGGCTCGGCCAGCGGCCGAGCGGGGAGGGAGCGGCCTCCCCCAGCTGGACTGGCATTAAGCAGCGCCCCTCCATCTCCAGAATGGAAAATTCATTCCAGTCGTCATCTGCTACCTTGACTCAGCTGTGGCATACTGCTCCAGTGGCGCGCTGCTGCAACCTCCTTCCGCGGACCACCAGACGGGCTCCAGTGGTCTGATTCACCCACAGTTTGTGCATGCGGCTCTCCCGGGACCCGCTCTTCACTACGACAGCTTCAAATAGATGTTGTGGCCCTGCTTCGTCATAACCCATCAATCCACGCGTCATGAATGATATGGAAATGGGTCCGGACTTGTTCATTAGTCCATACCCACCGCATTAGTGGTTCAAATAATCACGCAATAATTAATCGCACAACTTTGAGGATATAATTCACATAAATAGAATTATACAAAAACAAACCCGTACAAACAAATGCTCATGCTCGAGGGTATAGAACACATAAATGAAATTATACAAAACAACCCCTTCCTTGATTAAGGACGTCGCACGTCGTTGAGTCTTAGAAGAGGAGCGTCGTGGTAGATGGCGTCACGAAGAACATCGTCACGGAGAAGAGAAAGGAAGGCACGTCGTCGTTCTTCGTGGAACCGTCATCAGGGAGAAGAGAAAAACACATTCTTTATCTATATCTCTAGATCATTCCCAGGTTTTCTCCAACACCACAAATTTTCAACTAAAATAATTTCTCTTCCTATTATTTTATTCTCACAACAATTGATTTAAAAATCAAACACTATAATTAATTAATTGGAGAATTAAATTAATTAGTTATAATGTGCTGTAAATTTAATTGGGAGGAATCTGGAGAGTTTAACAAACTTAATAAAGAGAATGGTTTTCATAAAAAAATTCAAGGGAGTTAAAAGGGGGTTTTCAAGGGAGATGAATGATTGGGGATCGTGTGGGCCCCACCTTACAAATATCCACACATGGAGAGTTATATGGGTGTGGGCCCCAACCTTAACATCCCCATGTAGGATTTAACCACCATGGTGAATAAAATTTTTCTAAATAATTTTATTTAACTTTTTAACTAATCCCAAAATTTTAACTTTCAACCCCCATAAAACGCAACTGCAGTAAATGTCCCCTAAAGCAATTATCAGTGTTGTGAGTTCATCGGTGCCCTTAGATTTCAATTCAGAGAACCAGTTCAAATGTTAGAAAATCTCGCTCATACATTTACTGAATGTACCTGAACAAAACATCAGAAATTGATTCTGGGCACACCAAGCCTCAGAATCAGGGGCCGTCAGATTCTACAGACTCGTAAAATTCCAAAGAAATTAAGAAAAACATTTCTGTGAAATTTCGGGGTCTTTAAAAACAATCTCAAACATAACATTGAATCTATCAACACAAAACTGAGAAATGATAATTGGATTATATTTATAACCATCAACATATATAAAATTTTGAAATTAAAATTAATTTTTTGTTACCAATCTAGCCTAGGATGAAGAAATTTCCTTTCTCATTATATACAAAGGTGACATGGTGTCCATAAACCTTTATATAGATCTTGATGAAATTAAAGACTCATATCATAATTTTTTAACAACCCCGGTCCATAAACTATAGACATATACTTGATGTCTTTAATAATATTTCCAACAATACAGTTTTTAAACAAGAAATGATTTTGGTACCGAATTTATTTGGGTCCAAATATTTTAGTAATAAATAATTCTTGAAGCCACATTTATAAAATTAATTTTTGATACACAGACTGCAGACTCTTATATATAAAGGCTTTTTCGGCTCCCTTTGAAAAATGTTTAGTAGTTGAGCTTTTTTGCTCTGGAATTATTGAAAAATCATTCTTAGTTATTATCCTCTATCTAGTTTCATATAATAATCTAGTAGTATATTTAAGATAAACATCCATTATAACACCCCGAGCTTCCACGATACGCCTCTCTTTCAATAATGCAATAGCTTGCATTGTACGCAAGTTCGAGTTCTAAAACACTACGACTAATCAAAGTAGCCGTTATGAGTATTAATAACCACTTTTTAAAATTATATAAATTTTATATTTCAAAATGGACTTCATTTTTGTATTCATAATATCGAAATTATCCTAAGTTGAATTTTTTGTAACTTTCTGAGAACTTCCATTTTTTTATGAATAGTAATAAATACTTAAAACAACATTTTTAATCAAAATAATTTATAGTGATAAATTATACTATTGAGTGGTTTTAATTTATAGTTAGAATATATTTTTACCGTTTTATCCAATGGTTTTCATTATAATTAATTTCACTTTGAAATTCGACATAAACAATTGTCAATCTTTTGATATATATTATTTCTTAAAAACACGCTATTTGTTGTGACAGCGGGAATTAATTATGAAATTAATTAATACAACTTATATGTTTGTAATTTTTTAAAATAGACACCATTTTTGAATTCAGAATATCAATTATAGCTTAGGGTGAAATTTTGGCATTGTTCTGAAAAACTTCAATTTTTGATAAATAGTGAAACCATGAAGTGGTAGTTAAAAGACTGATTTTTCATTTAAATGAAACATTACCACTTCTGTGATTTGATTTTCAAAAATCCGACATACATGGTTGTCATTAGGAAGTAAAATGTGGTTCAATGGGATTAACGTTTTTTGGTGAATAGTAACTTTTAAGTTTAATTAATCGCGATTTAAGTTAATTAGTAAAATTTAAGGTAAAAATGATATTATTAAAATATGTAAATACCTTTACACTTGTCCTACCCCTATTAGATGTGTCATGGACGACCAAGAAAATCCATGGGTCAACTTGGGGACCCCATGGAGCCACTTTGGTAGGAAAATGACATAAATAACATTTTTTTAAAGTTAAAATAAAAATGTCACAAACATAAGTTGTTTTAATAAAACAATTTTTAAATGGGGTTATACAGGCCATATTTTTTACTATAAATGTTAATTAGAAATATAAAAAGATTTCCTAAATCATGATATTTTTTTTATAATTTTTATACATTAAAAAGATTTAATTATTTATGACACCATGATGATGCAACGATTACCTTATTAATTAATGATTTTAATAAAATGGAAGGATAATGTAAAATCTAAGCATTAAACTTGTCCAATGACTATTTTATGAGAATATTTCGAACCCTTATCACCTTATCCTCTAATTATATAAGTTTGGGACCTTTAGAATCCGAAAAGCATTTTATAATAAAGTAACATTTCAAACTTTCCAAGAGTGCCCCTCCTCTCCTCTTATAAAAGGCCCCCACCACTACCACCTTATTCACACCTTAGAGCCTTTTTTCTTAGAAAACCTCTTCCCAAATACTCTCCCAACATCCCTCCCTTACTCCTAGAAGCCTCACCTCAGGAAGAAGTCTTCCCAAGGAAGCCTTTGGCTCAAATCAAAACGTCTTACCCGATTTTAAGGTAATGTATTCTCTAATGTTGTTTTGTTTTATTTTTCTTCTCCAACCCCTTAAACTGTTTTTATTCCTTTCTTTTGTAACAAAACCAGTATATACAATATACTAGGATGTTGTTATGATAATTATTTGGTTTACACTTACACACACCTTTGTCTAATGGTTAAAGAACATACTGTTTCTGTGGGTGGCGAAATACTGCCTCACAAAACGATGATTGTTCAATATTCTTTTAACACCTCTAATTGTGGTCATTTTGATGACACTATATTCATATATGATATATATATTATGTTTATGTTTTTCTTCTGCTTCTGTATTTCTCATTTATGGCATACTTTATGATTTCCATTATGGGTAAACGCGATAATTTCAATTTAGGAAATGCGGACTACCGCCCCCTCAAAGTGATTTGAATCGTTAATGCCATATGTGGGATGCATAAAGCATGGAGTAAATGATATTGTATATGATATTATAATGAAATTATAATACACCTTTATACTATTATGATTTCATTCCATTAAATATAAAATAGAAATGAAAGTAGTGTTCATGCGTACGTACGGCTTACCGTCTCCATGAACGGTGCATTTCATTTCTTACCTCTAAATGTTATGTAATATTATAAATGAATGTATATACTGGATATATATGATATATATGATATCTACATCATGAATATAATTTTGGATATAATGGATATTTTACCACATGAACAACTTGTAATTATAAGAAGTTTATTTTGGACTCAAATACCTAAGATCGACCAAACGACCGTTATAAACTTAAATAATTAAATAATGTTCATGACATGGTAATAAGTGATATAAAAGGAATAATGAACTTGAAAAAGGTTCTTCAGAAGGTAGAGATTAACTCTAGTATATTATTCAGGAGATCAAAGAACGGTCGAGTGAATTCGGACATGAGGTAAGGGACTTCTTAACCCAATTTCTATTCTTTGGGTTAATCTCCTACATTCAAATTATGTCATGATAATATTATGTCATATCTTGTATTTGTACATTATTTATGTGTACTTATATTGAATACACATAATATATCTATTTTATTTTAAAAATGATCTTTTATGGGACTTCGTCTCAATCTCCTTTCATTGAGGCATATTTTGTTTTATACAAAACCTTCTTTTATATGGTGTATAAACCCCTTTGACTTTTACGTTTATTCAAAAGGATTATTTTTTATACGAAGCGTTTACTAAACGACAAAAGGGAATGTTTTTTTCATACGTATGCAGCGAAAACGACATCTCTTCCGCCGTGACCATTATTTTAGTTTCGACCTCCTCTAAAAGCCCTAACATTTTTTTAAAAGAAAAATAAATACCCTATTTTAATTTTATTTTATTTTGGTATTGAAAATGGTTTTCATAATGTTTGTATTATATCAATGTGTTTTATTGATATCTTATGATTGAAATGTGGAAATGTTATGTTTCCTTTATTTATGTTTTATGTGATACGATTATGTTATGGTTTATGATATGTTTAAACCTATTCATATGAAGAATGCATTGGACTTAATAAGAGACAGGTGGAGCCTGCTACAGCTCCTCGATGCATCGGTAGGTCTCATGAGACAAACTAGTGTCTTGGAACGAGGCCATGACAAAATCTTATTTGTGTTCTTGGCACGAGGCCTTGACTACGTGGTTATGATAGTCTGGCATTATGCATTCCATCATTATGAAAGTGGTTATTGATATTTCATGTGATTATTCGACTAGTATAATATTCATGTGAGTAAGTAAATGGCTTTATTTCATTGTAATTTTTCCATATTATGTTGAAGTTCATGTTTAGAAGGATTTTGTTTAGTTATAAATTCCCTTAAATGTTTATGTTTATTTACGAAAGCTTCCGCAATATTGATATTTTTACTGAGCATCTGAGCTCACCCCTTTCAATGTTTTAATATTTTCCAGGATGTGAAGAATTATTTTATGAATGACCTGTAGGGATAGTCAGAAGAGGATATGATTGTGGAATATGGAGACTTTTTTATTATAGTTTTTCACTTTATGATGTAATGTAACATTTATGAATGTATATAGTGTTTCCAAGGATACTAATCTAATCGGCCTTTCGAGACTTGATCTTTTGAGATCATTCCAATGTTACGAAGTAATGCACCGACTCTGGGTAGCTGGGGTCGGGGCGTTATAGTTGGTATCAGAGGAAGTTTAGTACTAACCTTGGAAGCTAGATTTAGATAAACTCTGATTAGAGCACATAGCCCAAAGATAGACTTTGAGTATTAGTATAGAAGAACTTCCTAAATTTTGGTATTATAGATATTTTCTGAGTTTTCCAAGCACTACATCCCTATCTGGATACGAGCAGCTAGAGGTAGCTCTGGCACAGATGTACCTAGGGGTAAAACCCGAAAACACTGCTTTGAGCTAGACTCGAACGGGAACTGGTGCACAACAATGGGCCTTGATGCAGTCTTGGTTACGACACTCCCGGGAGATATGCTTAGGATAATTCTAATTTTCATTACAAACCACTATGAAGGGTTATGAGTATATACTTCCTCAAAGAATTCTTTTTATGATTATGGATTATATCCATAAATAGTTCAATTTATGTTAAGTATTTTACAAGTGTAGAATTATGTATTTTGATTCGTAAACAAATCTAGTTTATTCCATTGTTTAGAAATGGCGCCTAGTGGAAGGAATGGAAACTGTATCAATGAACGCACTCCATGTAGGGATTGCCCCCTGCTCAAGATAATTATTGTGGATCTGGAGATACAACTGGTGCTGATCAACTTATTACCATACTAGGACAACTCACTTAGGTTATGAATAATAACCTTACTCGTATGGAGTACCCTGATCCTCAACATGGAGGATCAATGTTAGACCGCTTCATGAGGCAACAACCACCAACATTTAATGGGGGTACAAATCCATTAGTAGCTTAGCAATGGATAAAATCCTTAGAAAAAATATTCCATGCCTTGGGGAGTAGTGAAAGGGAGAAGGTTGTCATGGCTGTCTACCACCTCACTAGAGATGCCGATCAATGGTGGTCGCTGATTAAAAACACAAAGGAAGATGAAGAAGTATCAAATATGTAATGGAGAGAGTTCAAAGATCTTTTCCTAGAAAAATACTATCCTCGTGACCATCGAGCAGATATAGAAAGACAATTTTTGAGTCTGAGAGAAAAGGAGGATGAGAATGTCGCAAAGTATGAGGCCAACTTTACAAGGTTAGCGAGGCATGCTACAGATTATATATGTAACCCAAGAAGTAATATTGATCATTTCTTCAATGGGTTAATACCATTTCTCCGTCGAGCATTAGTCTCACAATCCTTCTCATCGTATGAAGATATTGTCTCATGTTCTATCAAGACAGAAAAGGAATTCTCTAAGTCTTATGACAACAAAGTAAAGCAAGAGAAGAAGAGAACGGTGGAACAAGAGACAGATAAAGGGAAAAAGGGAAAGAAGGTTTTTCCATTATGTGATAATTTTGGGAAGAATCACCCTGGTACTTTCCTAAAAGGAATGGGAGTTTGTTATAAATGTGGGGAAAAAGGTCACTAGGTGTGTGATTTCAGGGGAATGAAAGAGGATATCAATGTTGAATGCTACAATTGTTGGGAAATGGGGCATTATGAAAATGAATGTCCTAAGCATCAGAGAAACTTACCTCAAAAAAGGCCAAGGGATCAAGGACAATCTTATGTTGTTACTACAGTTGAAGCAGAAAAATTAATGTATTGGTGCTTTTGGACTCAAGGATTATATTCTTGTTATAAGGATAATGTGGTTGTACTGCAGTACTTGTTGTTTTCATAAAAGATTTAATATGATGAACGTAATCATATTTTTAGTATGTGACAATAAGATAAACTTTACTTTGTTTGGGGAATCTGATGTTATAATTGATTTTGGAATTTAAAGACCTTTTAGAAAAAGTCTGGACAGAGGTATTTTGGATAACTTTGGATAGTATTGTTTAAGGTTAAATCATTTATGAAGATTATTTTTTGTAATATTATAATACTATAGTTTTAGAAAAAGGACAACCTACAGGGTGGGGCATAACCTGTCGCGTCAGACAAAGCTGCAGGAATCGAACCCACAACCATAGTGTGACAGGTCTTTATTACCTACCACTAGCCTACTAGAAGTCCCTGGTTATTAAAAAATAGTTTTACTAATCTAAATGGTATGTGTTAATATTTGTAACCTTATACAATTAAGATAAATAGAATATTTTTGAGTTCTATTACCTTTTAGAGTGAAAGATGGGTTTGTGGTAAAAATTTATTAAAGAATGAATGTCTACATGACAAGTATGTATATTCCCTTACGTTCTTAGTAAAACTCCTAAATAAATTCCTCAACTTTATAAAAGGTAACTTAAAACAAAAATGTTGTCGGTTAACTTTTCCAACTAGGGAATCAATGATCGTTTAACCAATCACAAGTTTGTGATTTCCTTATAGTTAACTTTCTCCTAATCCTGTTTTCTACAACTCTCCATCAGACCTTGATGGTTTGTTTCTCCTCCATATCCATATTTTCATAGAATCCTAGAATGGGCTATCTCGGGTGACCATTGTACTTATCTTGCTATCTTTTAATGTTATATTCTTATTAACCCTAATTCCGATGTGGGTTTTCCACAAAGGTATTTTCTATTTTCAACCTTTTATTTTCAAAGAAAAATTTAAAATTGCGAGGAAGCAATTTATTGAAGGAGGGGAGAATGTAACACCCCGAGCTTCCACGATACACCTCTCTTTCAATAATGCAATAGCTTGCATTGTATGCAAGTTCGAGTTCTAAAACACCGCGACTAATCAATGTAGCCGTTATGAATAGTAAAAACCAATTTTTAAAATTATAGAAATTTTATATTTCAAAATGGACTTCATTTTTGTATTCGTAATATCGAAATTATCCTAAGTTGAATTTTTTGTAATTTTCTGAGAACTTCCATTTTTTATGAATAGTGATAAATACTTAGAACAAATTTTTTAATAAAAATAATTTATAGTGATAAATTATACTATTGAGTGGTTTTAAAGAATAGTTAGAATATATTTTTACCATTTTATCCAATGGTTTTCATTTTAATTAATTTCACTATGAAATTATACGTAAACAATTGTCAATCTTTTGATATATATTGTTTCTTAAAAACATGCAATTTGTTGTGACACCGGGAATTAATTGTGAAATTAATTAATGCAACTGATATTTTTGGAATTTTTTAAAATAGACAACATTTTTGAATTTGGAATATCAATTATAGCCTAGGGTGAAATTTTGGCATTGTTCTGAAAAACTTCAATTTTTTATGAATAGTGAAACCACTAAGTGGTAGTTAAAAGACTTATTTTTCATTTAAATGAAACATTACCACTTCTATGATTTGATTTTCAAAAATCCGAAATACATGGTTGTCATTAGGATGTAGAATGTGGTTCAATGGGAATTAAATAATTTTTTGGTGAGTAGTACCTTTTAAGTTTAATTAAATGCGATTAAAGGTAATTAGTGATATTTAAGGTAAAAATGATATTTTAAAAATATTTAAATACCTTTAAACATGTCCTAACCCTATTTGATGTGTCATGTCCGACCAAGAGAATCCATGGGTCAACATGGGGACCCCATGGAGACACTTTGGTAGGAAAATGACATAAATAAATTTTATTTAAAGTTAAAATAAAAATGTCACAAACATAAGTTGTTTTACAAGAACAATTTTTAAATGGAGTTATAAAAGTCATATTTTTTACTATAAATATTCATTAGAAAGATAAAACGATTTCCTACATCATGATATTTTTTTATAATTTTTAGACATTAAATAGATTTAATTATTTATGACACCATGATGATGTAGTGATTACCTCATTAAATAACGATTTTAATAAAATGGAAGGATAATGTAAAATATAAGCATTACACTTGTCCAAAGACTATTATATGAGAATATTTAGAACCCTTATCACATTATCCTAGAATTATATAAGTTTTGGACCTTTAGAATCCTAAAATCATTTTATAATAAAGTAACATTTCAATCTTTCCAAGAGTGCCCCTCCTCTCCTCTTATAAAAGGCCCCCACCACTACCACATTATTCACACCTTATAGCCTTTTGGCTCGGCCAACCTCTACCCAAATACTCTCCCAAATTTCCTCCCTTACTCCTAGAATCCTCAACTTGGGTAGAAGTCTTCCCAAAGAAGCCTTTGGCTCAAATAAAAAAGAGTTACCCGATTTTAAGGTAATGTTTTCTCTAATGTTGTTTTGTATTATTTTGCTTCTCCAACCCCTTAAACTCTTTTTATTCCTTTCTATTGTAACAAAACCAGTATATAAAATATACTAGGATGTTTTTATGATAATTATTTGGTTTACACTTACACACACCTTCATCTAATGGTTAAAGAACATACTGTTTCTGTGGGTGGCGAAATACTGCCTCACAAAACGATGATTGATCAATATTCTTTTAACACCTCTAATGGTGGCCATTTTGATTACACTATTTTCATATATGATATATATATTATTTTTATGTTTTCTTTATACTTCTTTATTTCTCATTTATGGCATACATTATGATTTCCATTATGGGTAATGCGATAATTTCATTTTAGGAAGTACGGACTACTGCCCCCTCAAAGTGATTTGAATCGTTAATGCCATATGTGGGATGTATAAAGGATGGTGTAAATGAAATTGTATATGATATTATAATGGAATTATAATACACCTTTATACTATTATTATTTCATTCCATTAAGTACAAAATAGAAATGAAAGCAGCGTTCATGGGTACGTACGGCTTACCGTCTCCATTAAAGGTGCATTTCATTTCTTACCTCTAAATGTTATGTAATATTATAAATGAATGTATATACTGGATATATATTATATATATGATATCTACACCGTGAATATAATTCTGGATATAATGGATATTTCACCACATGAACAACTTGTAATTATAAGAAGTTTATTTTTGACTCAAGTACCTAATATCGACAGAACGACCGTTATAAACTTAAATAATTACATAATGTTAATGACATGGTAATAAGTGATATAAAAGGAATAATTAACATGAAAAAGGTTCTTAAGAAGGTAGAGATTAACTCTAGTTTATTATTCAGGAGATCAAAGAACGGTCGAGTTAATTCGGACACGAGGTAAGGGAACTTCTTAACCCAATTTCTATTCATTGGGTTAATCTCCTACTTTCAAATTATGTCATGATACTATTATGTCATATCTTGTATTTGTACTTTATTTATGTTTACTTATATTTAATAAACATAATATATCTATTTTATTTTAAAAATTATCTTTGTATGGGACTTCGCCTCAATCTCCTTTCATTGAATCATATTTTGTTTTATACACAACCTTCTTTTATATGGTGTATAAACCCCTTTGACTTTTATGTTTATTCAAAAGGAATATTTTTTTATACGAAGCATTTACTAAATGACAAGAGGGAATGTTTTTGTCGTACGTATGCGGCGACAACGACTTCTCCACCGCCGTGACCATTATTTGAGTTTCGTCTTCCTCTACATCCCATAACATTTTTTTAAAAGAAAAATAAATACCATGTTTTACTTTTCATTTATTTTGGTATTGAAAATGGTTTTCATAATGTTTTTATTATATCAATGTGTTTTATTGATATCTTGTGATTGAAATGTGGAAATGTTATGTTTCCTTTGTGTATTTTTTATGTGATACGATTATGTTATGGTTTATGATATGTTTAATCCTATTCATATGAGGAATGCATTGGACTTAATAAGTGATGGGTGGAGCCCGCTACAGCTCCTCGATGCATCGGCAGGTCTCATGAGACAAACTAGTGTCTTGGAACGAGGCCTTGACAAAATCTTATTTGTGTTCTTGGCACGAGGTCTTGACTACGTGGTTATGATAGTCTGGCATTATGCATTCCATCATTATGAAAGTGGTTATTGATATTGCATGTGATTATTCGACTAGTAGAATATTCATGTGAGTAAGTAAATGGCATTATTTCATTTTACTTTTTCCATATTATTTTGAAGTTCATGTTTAGAAGGCTATTGTTTAGTAATAAATTGCCTTAAATGTTTATGTTTATTTACGAAAGCTTCCTCAATATTGATATCCTTACTGAGCATCTGAGCTCACCCCTTTCAATGTTTTAATATTTTCCAGGACGTGAAGAAGTATTTTGTGAATGACCTACAGGGATAGTCAGAAGAGGATATGAGTGTGGACTATGGAGACTTTGTTATTGTAGTTTTTCACTTTATGATGTAATGTAACATTTATGAATGTATCTAGTGTTTCCAAGACTACTAAACTAATCGATCTTTCGAGACTTGATATTTTGTGATCGTGCCAATGTTATGATGTAATGCACCGACTCTGGGTAGCTGGGGTTGGGGCATTACATCCATTCCCAAAATTCATTTCTGTGTATCTCTAGCATTTGTAAAATTTTCAATCACATTCATCAATTGATCATTTTATAGTTTCACTTCATTGTTTTCTTTTAGAAGTTGGATATTTTTATCCCCTTTATAGAATTCTCATATTTACAGTTTATAGTTAGATCCAGATACAATTTTAATACTTTGTATTTATCATTTAACATATTAAAGGTTCCTTATATCATATTGTAGTTGTAAAATAATTCATCATTTCACATATTTTATCATCATGGTTTTAGCAATAATAATTACTAGATTCATAAAACTCATTTATAATAAAAATATCAAATAAAATAGGTAAAGAAGATACCTCGGTGACTTTGGTCATGAAGAACGTATTTACTATATCCGTATTTTCTTCACATGATGAATCTCAGTAACTATAAATATCCTTCAATGCACTCTAGGTAGATTTCATGGACTTATTGTGTCTTATGCCATTTTTCTCATATTATTTTTTTATTTCATATTAATATAATTTTATTTTATGGAACCTTTTATTTCATATTCATAGTTGAAAACATCCTTAGGATCATCATCCCTTTTCTTCCAAATTCCTCAATTATCATACATTCTATAATAATTTGGTTTTCTAAAAATAAATTTATTCTTATTGAGATATTAAACCATTGGTATAGGTGATAAATTTCTTCATCATTTTTAGAGGTTTATTCACTGGTAATGAAATCTATATCTTGGTATTTTTTTATATTTTTTATTCCACTATCTAGGGAAGTGGTCTTGAAACCTAATAACGCCCTCTTAGGCTCCTCATCCTCATCATAGTTTACTTGTAATTCCACTTCATACATGATAATATTTCGAATTATCTTATTTTCAAGTGTTTTACTTATCTCACATAATTCTATTAATGAAACCGATGTGCCTCTCCGTCATTTTGTTATATGGCTTAGTTACCTCATCATCTGGTCCTTGTCAAATATAGGCTTTCCTAGTGATCTCTTGGTACTGTCAATATCCTTAAACATGAGGTACATATCATAAATGGTCTCATCATTTATAATTTAAAAATTAAAATATTTAATTATATAAGTTCTACCCCTCGTTTCTATAACCGTTGAAGTTTCCTCATGGGATATAGAAAATGAATCTCTAATTTCAAAGGCATCTTTACTGGGATAAATTATTTTAAACTCTTCATCACCACAGGAATAGAATAGAGTATCATTACAATCACTAATGTATTCTAATTTTTTTCCATCATCCCAAGTTCTTTATATATTATTAGGTATTCAAAATTCATCTTCTATAGTAGAAATAATATGAAAACCCTTGATCTCAATGTGAATTTTCATCTTTATTTTCCATTAGGAATAATTACATCTATTAGAGAAAAGAGGTATATTTATAGAAGAACCTTCTTTATGATTATCCATATTATAGATCTAAATTTATAACTAACTGAAATTTAAGATATTTATAAGAAAACTAAATTTACCATTAAATAAAATTTGGAAACATTAATTGCAAATAAAGATAAAAACGTTGATCCCAAATAATGGCCTTAGTGAGTATCTCAATAGGGGTGTGAATTTACTACCCATTAAAAATTTGTGTTAAAAATAAATTATATTGATATCCCATAAATGTATAAATATGAAATAATTAATCAAAATAACTAATATGATATATTTCTTAATCTTTAAAATGATTTATATAATTATTTATGAGGTCTTTGATGAGTAATAAATATAATATTATTGAATATTTTGCAATCAATAATCTTGAACCAAATAGTTTATTAATATTAATTAAGAAAATTTATTATATATATATATATATATTATAGTTAATGTTTTTGATGTTTTAAACAGAAAAGAAAAAAACAAAATTAAAACACACATCAGAAAGATGAATACAAGTGGTTCAGTATCAAGACAAAATTTAGCCCTCTCCACTTGGTGGTCACATAAATCTAATAATTATTTATAAAATAGTCTAGATGATAAAAAACCTATATTAGTTTTATAAAATAGTTTACCATTGTACATGTCACACACAAACTCCTTCATGGTTGTTCATGGGAGTAATAAAGAAAAAATGCCGCACATGGACCTCTACCTCTCTAATTAATTAGAGGTACAAATAAGAAAATTTTATGAGGAGATATCAAGTATCATTAAATTTAGCAGAGGAGAAATTGTGTTTGTGTTATAGAATTATAAGAAAAAATGATTAAAATGTAATAAAATTTAATAACAATAAGAAATCTATGATTGTAGAGTTTAGAGATTATCAGTCTGTTTCATTAGATATTTTACCTCTTTAGATCAATTAGTAATGAATCTTGAGGTAGATTCTTAATAAATATTCTCAAAATAAGACTATCAAAAAAACTTGTTTTTTAACTGGATGAAATCATAGGATGTTATGATTCTTTGGATTCCTCCGTTGAGTGTTATGGTAGGTGAGATATTCATTTTTTTTCAATTAGTTTCAGATCATTGGCTCTAAAATATTCAGTGAATCGCAAACCCATTTTTGTCCACATATCCTTTACTAAAAACATTATTCCACAATATTTTATTCACATTTTTCTCTATATATGCATAAGAGATTTTGATCCACTTCTATTAGCAGTTTTAAGAACACTTGAATCAACTGAAACCTCATACTTCACATTCTAACAGGCTTTAAATCTAACATTTATGTTATAATCATTAAATAAAAAATAACATTAAATTTGATAGATATATCCACTAGAGTAATGTAATTCATGATATTTAAATTAATAAATATTATTATTGTGTATTGAGATATAGTGTTGTAAAACTCTAGAAGTATGTTGGTTTGGATGTATGATATTGGCGGTGTCGAAAACATAGCCAAAATTTTAGTACGCTGGTGGTGTCTCAAATAGTGGTGTATGCTATGATGGTTTATACTCAGATAGTGTCCCACAAAAAAGGTAATTTTCAGTGTTGGTGGTATTATTATTGTGTTGTGACATATGGTAGTATCTCATACGCAGCCAAATTCTTCTTCTGGTGGCATGAAATATTGGCGGTGTGTCTATCGATGGCGTCTCATACATTGTCAATTCATCATTCTAGTGGTATGCTAGTATAATGATGTGATATCCTAGTGGCGCCTCATACGTATAGATATTTTTAGGCTTTTAGTGTGTCATAGACAATTATTTCTATCTGAAAAACTTCTCATACATATATAGATTTATCATATGTTCTTGGAATACAGATTTCATACATGAAAAACATGAAATTCATTTGTATCATTATAATCATGATTTTATTAGCATTTAAACTACGGTGTCCATAGTTTTTCACCTCACATACCGGTTTTCTATTTTCAAAAAATTTATTAACATAATTCATCTAACATTCCAAAAAATGATTGAAATCCTTGATTTAATATTATTTATTAAATACTTTTTTTACTTATGTTTTCAATATAACATATTATTTTCACAACGTCAAATAATCATATTTGACTATTATTAAAGTGCCATTAATGATCATATTAACCATATCAGTTATCAATAAATTTTAACATATATCTATAAAATGTAAAAAAAATTCTCAAAGAATAATTTTAATATAAAATATACTATACCAATGGGTTTTATTGCGATAAATTTTCTCCCACAATATCCTTATTCTTGATAGACTCACATAACATAAGACCTAAAAAGACGTGTTTATGACATTGAATTTATAATGAATATTAAAAACCTATAATCATGACGATATCCATAACAATTAAGTTAATGAAGGAATATACTATTTTAAAATTTAATGCAATCCTTTGATGGTTCATTATACTTATAAACAGAATATCATTGGTTAAATACATAAACAATTTAATTCTTTAATCATTATACATTAATACATAATTCTTTTTATATAAACATAGTCCCTTACTTTTGTTTTTAAATTGCAATGGTCATTCATTATCATCATATATTCAAATCCCTCATAATGGTTTGTAAATAGAATTTGAATTGCGCTAAACAGACCATATTACAGTGTCAAATGAAGTGCACAGTAAGGATCATTGTTTTGAACCAGGTAATGATTAGTTCAGGCACAATAAACCTTATTTAGGTTTATTAACCATAGGTATATCTATTCTATAACTATGGCCATATGTAGTATCAATATAGGGATATGTTGTCATGAATAACCACATAACCTCTACATTACACAAACATTTGGTTGCTCTTCTATACTTATCCTCAAATTCTATCACAGGGTTATGATACCAAGATTATGTTTCTCTAAATTTAGTTTTAAGGTTTCTATAAAAAAATATTCTGATACAAAATGTAATGAACCAGAGCCCAGTAGCCCTGAATCAGTTTCATTATTAATACATTGGTATTTTACATAAGTAATTGATTCCCAACAGAGTGAATAGTTTCATATTATTAATAATCTAGATATCTACATGATTTCAATATTATATTTCAATACACAAATAATAATATAATTTTTTTCTAGAATTATCATTATTCCCAATAGTATATTCATTCATATCATTCATCACACAGATCATGGGTTTCTATGAAAGGAAAAATTAAATTTGAGAACAAATTCTCATTATGGGTTATATAAAATAAGATCTATAATAAATAAATAATCATAATTAGTATGTAAAGGTAAATTACTAAACCGACCTAGAATTTAATTGATAAATAGAGAAGGAAGTACAGCCTATGATAATATCAATACAAAAATATTATACTCAATAATCAATATGGAGAGAAAAATAAATAAGCACAAATTACATTTTATCAATAAACTGGCTATCTGAATTAGATAAGGCATAATAAATATTTACATGTGAATAACTAAAAACACATCCCATATAATAATTAAACTAAGAATAAAATTAATCTAAAGATAAAATCATTAAGAAAATATCATGGATAATATTAATTGAATGAATAATGTTGTTAATTATTTATTATTGGTCTTCTTGTATTAGTAATACAATATTTCTACCATTAAAAAAATTCATAATATAATTTAAAAGTATATTTAAAAACTTTTTCATTGATACGATACTAATTTTTCTTATAAGAACTACTGATACATCGAGGGTATAAATAATACTAGGCCCACCTATCACTATTTATCTAAATAACTTCTCATATATAGAATAATAGATATAATTCATGTACAATCTGACCTATCATCAGATATTTATATCGAGCAAATTATATATATTTTTCAATAATTTCTACGATAAAAAATTACTTCCATTTTTGAAAACCGTATATAATAAATGTTATAGGGTATAATAAATTAACATATCAATTTAATAATAAGTTATTTTGGGGAAATTTATTGTCTAATGATCATAGGATTGTGAATATTTCAATTAAAATATTATGACTACAAACATGAATGAATAAAGTGAATGTCCTTATTTTTCTTTAGTCTAATTGAGCTTAAACCATATATAGAAAGAATAAGTAATGTATTAATACAATATTTATCCATTATAGTATGAATATTTGTTTATTTTCATTGATGAAAAATATAACATTAAAATATCATTAAAACATTGTTGAGAAAGATACAATTTTCAATTTGAAAATTACTTTTTAAAACTACAATTTTGAAACAAAATCTTTTAATAACTTTTGAAAGTGATTGTAACACCCGGGACTTTTATGTTATATAAATCATCAAAGGAATCTTTTTCTACACAACACTTGCTTGGATTTCTTTACACGAAATCTCGAGCTTCCTCGATATCTTGCGTCGTACGCAATATCGAGTTTCACTAAACAATGAAATGCTATTAAAATATTATTAAAATTAGCTGTTATGAATAGTAATAACCACTTTTTGAAATTTTATAATTTTTTATTTTTTAAAATGGACTTCATTTTTTGATTTGGAATGTCGAAATTATCCTAGGGTGAAATTTTGGTATTTTTCTAAGAACTTTCAATTTTTGATGAATATTGAAACCACTAAGTGGTAGTTAAAAAAACTGATTTTTTCATGAAACATAATTTTACCGATTCTGTGAGTGGAATTTAGAAAATCCGAGAGACACAGTTAATATCAAGGACTAAAATGTGGTTCAATGAGATGAAAATAATTTTTGGTGAATACTAACTTTTTACTTTTATTTACCACGGTTAAAAGTAAATACAGTAATTAAGGGTAACAGTGATATTATTATTACCCTAAAAAAATGTCCTAATTCTATTGGACAACTTTAAATTCGACCAAAAACAACCTTAGGAATAAAATATGACCATTTAGGCCCACTTGGATTAGATTAGGACATTTATTATTAATTTATTTAAAGAAGGGTTAAATAGTTAAAATCAATGTTTAATAAGTAAATCATTTTTAATATGGGGTTATACATAAGATAAATTCCACTATAAATATTCATTAGAAAGAGAAAAATATTTCCTACATAATGGTATTTTATTTGTAATTTTTAGAAATTAAATAATTAAATTTATTTATGACACAATGATGATGTAGTGATTATCTTATTAATGAAATATTGACATAATTGATGTTATAAACACCAAAATAAATGTAATTTTAGACTTTTTATGAATTAAAATAATTTTATAGGTTAATATGACATGTTAGTATTGATTTGAGTAACTTGGTTCGAACTAATCATTGTGTTATGATTTTCACAGAAATCAATTACTAAATAGTGTCAAAATTGACATAAAATAGTTTTTAAAATAAATATTATATTACTAATTGTTATTTTATTCTTAAAAATATAAGGTTCGGCCAAATGACTTAGATAAGGCTATATATATTAATAATAAACAACTTGGGGTTCGTTTGGCTTGATATAGTACGTTTATTAACCTTATAGTGTAAGAAAACAAGAAGACAGGGTAAAAGTTAAATTATCTAACATAATGTTAAATCTAAATGATAAGGTTAAAATTGATACATAAACTTGTCTAAATTCTATTAGATGAGGTTATTTCGACCCATCCCCACCTTAGCTTCTAAATATATCAATTTGGATATATTTAAACCCGAACCTGACTTTATAATTAAAAAATATTTTTAGTTTTCCCAAAGGAGCCCCTCTCCTCCCTTATAAAAGGGCACCTCCTCCCCCTCTTCCTCGCACCACATTGAGCCTTCATGCTCGGCCAACCCCATGCCAATTACTTCTCTCCACTTCCCTAGAGAAATCCTAGAGGGGGTTTTTTAAATACCAATTTTAGTGCCCTAAAAGAAGGTCTCAAAGAAGCACTTCAAAGAAGAGGTAATGTCCGTTACCGATTCTTTTATCTTTATTTATTCTTCAACTTCTTCTTATTTAGTTGTTTCATTATGAAGTAATAACATCAGAATCACTCATATACTGATATGTTATTATAAGTATGAAAAAACCCTATTTCACCATCTATCCATCCTACGGAAAAAGAAATCACCGCGCATGCGTTCGTACGGAATACCGTCTCCACGCCGTGGTGTAATCTATTTTCCACCACCACCTTACATGGATGGATATAATGGTGTAAATAATGACTATATATGACTATTACAAAGTGATACTGATTCTGAAATATTATACATACACTCCAATACAATTCCACGATCATAGGAATGATATCATCACTCGTGCGTACGTACGGAATACCGTCTCCAGGATGTGATATGACTCGTTCTACATGATCTTAATTTCATAATGATTATATAAATGAATTGAATGAATTAATATGATATATATTACAATAATACCATTTCTGAAATGAGGTATCTATAACCTAAAGATAAGAATAAGAATTTATTCGACAAGACACGCATAAGAACAAAAAGTTATAAACACCCGAATAACAAGTTGCAATGAAATATTACTACAAAGAAGCTAATAATCTGACCATATATGATATCATAACAATAATTATGATTATGGAATAATAAAATAACATTATTTAAATCATTATACAGGAGGTTCGGACACTTTCGAAGCAAATCGGACCTAAGGTAAGGGAAATATCACAATCTCATTTTTTCCGAGATTGTTTGTACTTTGGCATTTACTAGGGTGTATTTTATCATCCAAATCCATGTTTCCTCAATATGTAATATTATTTCCATTCACCTACAATTTTTTAAATCCTTTTTTACCCTACGGTGAGTTTTTAGTAAAAGATATGAAATGAATCTTTTGTCGTTTTTCGTACGAGGTACTCTTTTAACGTTTTCGACAAAAGTACGAGAAGAATGTTTTTTTAACTTATACGGCATGAATGGATTTTTAAAACATTATTTCCAAGAAGCTTACTTTAAAAGTATCCAAGTTTATTTTTAATCAACTTCTTTTAGTTTAAAATGGTATGACATGTTAATAAAGGAAGATGTTTTTGAAGTAGAAATAATATTTTCCTCAAGAATAGAGTTCAAGTGTTTTATAAAAATTATTTTCCATCTAAGATAATATAGGGTTCTGGTTCTATCCCTATTATTACATTGACTTGATTATGTTATGATGGAATTATTTTTATAAATTCCTTTATCTTATATGAATTGTTTTATGATGTCATGTTGTTTAAGAATCCCATTTTTATTACATGGGTTATGTAATGATGTATGATTTATGATTTTGTGGCACACATAAGAATGGTATCATTATGAGATGGGTGGGACCTATATCTCCATCCAATGCATTGGGTAAATATTTTATATCTCATGAGATAGACATGGCTGGAACGGTAGGTTATACCTGTTCAGTGAAACAGGACTGAAATGAGGAGTGAACTCGGTTCAGAAAGGGACATTGTCCACTAAGATAGTCTTGGAAATGAGTCTTGACTAATAAGAAATGATTATATATGATTACGTGTGTATTCCACAAAGTTTCATGTTTTACGTTATGATTATTTGGATTACATTTCACTACTATGATTTATCCCATGTTATGAAATTAAGATCTCTTTTGCAGGTTAAGATTTCCAAAAGATATGTTCTTATGAATATAACGTGATTGATATTTATTTTATTTACCCTTACTGAGCATTTGAGATCACCCTATTTTATGTTTTATTTACCCAAGTCAGGAAGAAGGTTATTAAGTATAATATGCCAAAAAGGGACTCTAGATATGATGAAATAAATGGGAGGCAAAGTAGATGCTTTATGAACCAGTTGATTATGTTTCCCAGTTTCTAAAGACATTATACCTATACGGTCCTTTCATGGTTTTGTTATATGTTGTAATAAGTATGCTTCAATTTTGAAGTATTAAAAATGTATGTAATGTATGGGTCGTTATAGTTGGTATCAGAGGAAAGGTATAGTCAACCTTTGGAAACTAGGATGTTAAAGCCTTAGTAAGAACCCTAAGGATAAGTCTAAGCATAGAACACAATCTTAGTGGTTTAGAAATGGCCATGAATAACCTAGGATAAGACCTTAAGTGTAAAATTTTATTCATGATTATGTGTTTTTTCTATTATAATTAGTGTTTCTCACACTATTATTCTTGGTTTTAGTCAATGGCTGGAACCCGAAGGAACCGTGTTAATACAGAATGTGATGGGCAATGCAATGATTGTCCCCCTGAGCAACCAAAAGTTATGGGAGCTGGATTGAAAAATCTTGTAGCCATTCTCACACAACTTTCTCAAGCTATGAATCATGAAAGACTTCCAAACGAGTAGAGGAAGGAGTAACATTCTGTTGAATCCTTCCTGAGACAGCGTCCACCTTAATTCAGCGGGTCTACTGATCCATTAGTTGCTGAACAATGTATTAGTACTACAGAAAAGATATTTTCAGTTCTTCAATGTTCTGATCATGATAAAGTCATCTTAGAAGTGTATCGTTTTGAAGGTGATGCTGATCAATGGTGGAATCTTATTAAGAATACGAGGCAAAGGGATGAAATTGAGTCCATGGAATGGGACGAGTTCAAGAACATATTTTTCAATAAGTATTTCCCTCGTATTCTCCGAAAAAAGATGGAGAAAGTGTTTCTGGAACTGAAGCAAAAGGATGATGAATCTATTGGTACTTATGAAGAAAATTTTACAAGACTTGCAAGGTACGCTTCTGGTATTATTATCTAACCTGAGAGTAAAGTCGATCGATTCTTTAGTGGCTTAAAACCAAGTCTTCGAAAGGCCTTAGCCATAAGGGACTTCAATAGCTATGAGGAAATCGTCTGATGTGCTCTCAATGTTGAGATGGAGATTGGAGTAACCCATCAGTCATATGGGTTTGATAAGAAGAGGAAAATGGAATTCAAAGGAAAATCTAAAGAGCACACTAAAAAGAAGATGAGCTTTCCCTTATGCTCAATGTGTGGAAAGAAACATGGAGGGAGTTGTCTTAAAGGGACAAGTAAATGTTTCAAATGTGGAAAGGAAGGTCATCGGGAATTTGAATGTCGCGATGATGGGAAGAAGATGTCTAATGATGCAAACAAAGGAAGGGATACACAGAATGAACCTACTACACTTCAATGTTTCAAGTGCAAGGAGATGGGACATTATGCCAATAAATGCACTAATCCAAGGGTTTATGGTGATGGTCGATGTCAAAAAACTCTTAAGGCTAAAGACAAAGGAAAGTCACATGCAATTTCTATCAACGATGTGGAGTACGATAACGATGTGGTAAAAGGTACACTTACCATCCACTCTAAAGTAGAAAATGTTTTATTTGATTTTGGATCAACCCACTATTTTATTTCTCAAGAATTTTCTAAGGGTATCACTGTATTACCTCAACAATTAGATGTTGAGTTAGCTATGACAACACCTAATGGCACAACAGTCGCATCAAAAGTTTATAATTCTTCTCCGATTGAAGTTTGTGGGAAACTGCCTCCTGCAAATCTTGTGATCCTTCCTATAGTGGAATTTGATGTGATTCTTGGCATGGATTGGCTTTCTCTACATGGAGCTCATATCAATTGCCAAAGAAGGGAAGTCACATTTCATATTCCAGATCAATCTATGAACGTCTATCGATGCAAGGATGAACATAACCTTCTAGTGGAAATTTCTTCCATTTTATGGGTATTGATTCCACTAAATGAAGGTTATTTATCTCAAATGGTTGGTGAGAAACTCACGATTAAGAATATGCCCATTGTACGGGAGTTTGATGATGTCTTTCCAAAGGAATTACCGGGTCTTCCTACCGAATTGTGATGTTTAGTTCTCAATAAAACTCGTACCGGGTGCTTTGCCTATTTCAAAGACACCTTATAGAATGACCCCAATTGAGTTGCAGGAATTGAATAAGCAACTCCAGAAGAATCTTGATAAGGGATTCATACGCCATAGTGCGTCACCTTGGGGAGCACCTGTTCTATTTGTTAAGAAGAAAGATGGATCAATGAGACTCTTCATTGATTATCGAGAACTTAACAAGATCACTATCAAGAACAAATATCCTCTCCCGCGCATTGATGACCTATTTGACCAACTACACGGAGCTCAATACTCTTCCAAGATTGATCTTCGTTCAGGGTATCATCAATTAAGGGTCAAAAGGGAGGATATACCAAAGATGACTTTCCATACAAGGTATGGATACTATGAATTTATAGTGATCCCGTTTGGTCTTACTAATTCCCCTGCTATCTTCATGGATCTGATGAATAGAGTCTTTAGAGACTATCTTGATCAATTTTTGGTAGTCTTTATAGACGATATTCTTGTTTATTCAAAGATCAAGGAAGAACATGAAGATCATTTGAGAATTATATTGAAGACTCTGAGAAAGGAGAAGCTTTATGCCAAATTTACCAAGTGTGAATTTTGGCTACAAGAAGTTTCATTTTTGGGTCACATAATCTCAAAAGAGGGGATATCTGTGGATCCAGCAAAAACAGTGGTTATCGAAAGATGGTCGAGACCAACAACAATAACTAAGATCCAATGTTTTCTTGGTTTGGCTGGATATTATCGACGTTTTGTGAATGATTTTTCACGATTATCTAATCCACTCACAAAGTTGACTCGGAAAGGAGTTAAGTTTGTCTGGACGGAAGAATGTGAAGTGAATTTCAAGGAGTTGAAAAGAAGGTTATCCAGTACACCTGTGCTCACACTGCCTTGTAGTGGAGAAAGGTTTGTGATCTACAGTGATGAATCCAAGAAGGGATTGGGGTGTGTTCTTATGAAAAATGATATGGTGATAGATTGTGCCTCACGACAGTTGAAAATCCATGAGCAAAATTACCCAACACATAATTTGGAGTTAGCTGCGGTAATCATTGCATTATAGATTTGGAGGCATTACCTTTATGGTGAAAGATGTGATATTTATACTGATCATAAAAGTTTAAAGTATATTTTCACACAAAAGGAGCTGAATATGCGCCAAAGAAGATGGTTGGAGCTGATTAAGGATTACGACTGCTCAATCCATTACCACCCTGGGAAAGCAAACAAGGTGGCAGATGCATTAAGTCAACAAGACCATGCTAGTTTATCCATGATGAGGATCACAAAAGATCCAATATTTATGGATTTACAAAGGATGGATCTTGGAATTATAATGAAAGGGGAAAATCGTATCTTTCTCAAATGAATGTTCAACCATATATACATTCAAAGATTAAAGGGGCACAAAAATAAGATGTCGAGTTACAAAAGAAGGTGAGAAATTTTCCTGAATTCAACCTTTATTATGATGGGATAATAAAGTTCAGGAATCGGGTTTGTGTTCCCCCCATCCCCGAATTAAAGAAGGAGCTACTGGATGAGGCTCATAGTTATTCATTCTCTATTCATCCTGGAAGCATGAAGATGTATAGGGACCTGAAAGAGTACTTCTGGTGGGATGGCATGAAAAGAGATGTTTCTGAATATGTCTCTCGATGCTTGGTTTGTCAGCAAGTTAAAGCGGAGAGACATAAGTCTAAGGGGATGTTACAACCATTACCCATACCTGAATGGAAATGGGAAAACATCACTATGGACTTTGTCACAGGACTTCCTAAAACATCCAAAGGAAATAATGCTATATGGGTCATAGTTGATCGTCTTACCAAGTCTGCACACTTCATTGCTATTAGAGAGGATTGCTCTCTAGATCAGCTTTCCAGGATATATGTAAAAGAAGTGGTAAGATTTCATGGAGTACCACTTTCTATTATATCTGATCGGGATCTGAGATTTACCTCTAAGTTCTGGCGAAGTCTTCAGCATACTCTGGATACAGAGTTGAGTTTCAGCACTGCTTGTCATCCTGAGACAGACGGTCAGTCTAAGAGAACAATTCAAACCCTAGAAGATATGTTGAGAGCTTGCTCTATGGATTTCAAAGGTGGTTGGGATCAACACCTACCTTTGGTAGAATTTTCTTATAATAATAGCTTTCACTCCAGTATTCAGATTGCTCCTTATGAAGATCTCTATGGAATGAAATGGAGGACTCCAACTTGATCGGATGAAGTTGGGGAAAGAATTCTATTAGGACCTGATCTCGTTGATGAAATGGCAGAAAACGTCAAATCTATTCCACAACACATAAGAGTAGCTCGGAGTCTACAGAAAATTTATGCCAACAACTGAAGAAAATACTTAGAGTTTGAAGCTGGTGATAAAGTGTTCTTATGAATATCTCCTTGGAAGAGGGTCATGAGATTTGGGAAGAAGGGGAAGCTGAGCCCTAGATATATCGGTCCTTTCGAAATACTAGATCGTGTTGGGAAGGTAGCTTACCGATTGGCGCTTCCACCGAATCTCTCTCATGTTCACGATGTGTTCCATGTATCTCTCCTGAGAAAGTACATACCTGATCCTTCACATGTACTCTGCTTAGAAGTTGTACCGCTGGAGCAAGATCTTTCTTATGAAGAACAACCGATAGAGATTCTGGATCGTAGCGAACAAGTTCTACCAAACAAGACCACTCGATTGGTGAAAGTTTTATGGAGGAACCACCAATTAGAAGAAGCTACATGGGATCTTGAGGATATGATGAGGGAGAGGTATCCTCATCGGTTTGTTACAAAGTGACGAATTTCGAGGGCGAAATTTATTTTAAGGGGGGTAGAATGTAACACCCGAGACTTTTATGTTATATAAATCATTAAAGGAATCTTTTTCTACACAACACTTGCTTGGCTTGCTTTACACAAAATCGCGACCTTCTTCGATAGCTTGCGTCGTACGCAATACCGAGTTTCACTAAACAACGATATGCTATTAATATATTATTAAAACTTGCCGTTATGAATAGTAATAACCAGTTTTTGAAATTTTGTAATTTTTTATTTTTCAAAATGACCTTCATTTTTGGATTCGGAATGTCGAAATTAGCCTAGGGTGAAATTTTGGTATTATTCTGAAAACATTCAATTTTTTGATGAATAGTGAAACCACTAAGTGGTAGTTAAAAAACTGAATTTTTCATAAAACTTAATTTTACCGCTTATGTGAGTGGAATTTCAAAAATCTGAGAGACACAGTTAATATCAAGGACTAAAATGTGGTTCAATGAGATGAAAATAATTTTTGGTGAATAGTAACTTTTTACTTTTATTTACCACGGTTAAAAGTAAATAGGATAATTAAGGGTAATAATGATATTAGTATTATTACCCTAAAACATGTCCTAATTCTATTGGACAAGTTTAATTCGACCAAAAACAATCTTAGGAATAAAATATTACTATTTAGGCCCACTTGGATTATATTAGGACATTTATTATTAATTTATTTAAAGAAGGGTTAAATAGTTAAACTCAATGTTTAATAAGTAAATCATTTTTAATATGGGGTTATACAAAATATAAATTCGACTATAAATATTCATTAGAAATATAAAAATATTTCCTACATAATGGTATTTTATTTGTTATTTTTAGACATTAAATAATTTAATTTATTTATGACACAATGATGATGTAGTAATTATCTTATTAATGAAATATTGACATTATTGATGTTATAAACACCAAAATAAATGTAATTTGAGACTTTTTATGAATTAAACTAATTTTATAGGTTAATATGACATGTTAGTATTGATTTAAGTAACTTGGTTTGAACTAACCATTCTGTTATGATTTTCACAAAAATCAATTACTAAATAGTGTCAAAATTGACATAAAATAGTTTTTAAATCAAATATTATATTACTAATTCTTATTTTATTCCTACAAATCTATAGTTCGACCAAATTACTTAGATAAGGCTATATATATTAATAATAAACAACTTGGGGTTCGTTTGTCTTCATATAGTAAGTTTAATAACCTTATAGTGTATGAAAACAAGAAGACACGGTAAAAGTTAAATTATCTAACTTAAAGTTAAATATAAATGATAAGGATAAAATTGATACCTAAACTTGTCTAAATTCTATTGGATGAGAGGATTTCAACCCATCCCCACCTTAGCTTCTAAATATATCAATTTGGATCTATTTAAAACCAAACTTGACTTTATAATAAAATAATATTTTTAGTTTTCCCAAAGGAGCCCCTCTCCTCCCATATAAAAAGGCACCTCATCCCCCTATTCCTCACACCACATTGAGCCTTCATGCTCGGCCAACCCCTCCCCATTCCTCCTCTACAGTTCCCTAGAGGCATCCTAGAGGTCCTTGTCTTCTTCAAAGACCAATTTTAGTGCCCTAAAAGAAGGTCTCAAAGAAGCACTTCAAAGAAGAGGTAATGTATGTTACCGATTCTTTCATCTTTATTTCTTCTTCCACTTATTCTTTAGTTGTTTCATTATGAAGTAATAACATAAGTATCACTCATATACTGATATGTTATTATAAGTATGAAAAAACCCTATTTCACCATCTATCCATCCTACGGAAAAAGAAATCACCACGCGTGCGTACGTACGGAATACCGTCTCCACGCCATGGCGTAATCTATTTTCCACCACCACCTTACTTGGTTGGGTATAATGGTGTAAATAATGACTATATATGACTATTATAAAGTGATACTAATTCTGAAATAGTATACATACTCCAATACAATTCCACGATCATAGGAACGATATCATCACTCGTGTGTACGTACGGAATACCGTCTCCACGATGTGATGCGACTCGTTCTACATGATCTTCATTTCATAATGATTATATAAATGAATTGAATGAATGAATATGATATATATTACACTAATACCATTCTAGAAATGAGGTATCTATAACCTAAAGAGAAGAATAAGAATTTATTCGACAAGACACGCATAAGAACAAAAAGTTATAAACACCCTAATAACAAGTAGCAATGAAATATTACTAATAAGAAGCTA
This sequence comes from Viscum album, assembly GCA_963277665.1. Classification (NCBI taxonomy): domain Eukaryota; kingdom Viridiplantae; phylum Streptophyta; class Magnoliopsida; order Santalales; family Viscaceae; genus Viscum; species Viscum album. The sequence goes on along the minus strand of OY728157.1, from coordinate 1,248,933,943 downwards.
AGAATATGACCATATATGATATCATAACAATAATTATGATTCTGGAATAATTCAATAACATTATTTAAATCATTATACAGGAGGTTCAGACACTTTCGAAGCAAATCAGACCTAAGGTAAGGAAATATCACAATCTCATTTTTATCCGAGATTGTTTATACTTTGGCATTTACTAGGGTGTATTTTATCGTCCACATCATTGTTTCCTCAATATGTAATATTATTTCCATTCACCTAAAATTTTTTAAATCCTATATTACCCTTCGGTGAGTTTTTAGTAAAATATATGAAAGGAATATTTTGTCGTTTTTCGTATGAGGTACTTTTTGGACTTTTCCGACAAAAGTACGAGAAGAATGTTTTTTTTAACTTATACGACATGAATGGATTTTTAAAACATTATTTCCAAGAGTATTCCTTTAAAAGTTTCCATGTTTATTTTTAATCAACTTCTTTTAGTTTAAAATTGTATGACATGTTAAGAAAGGAAAATGTTTTTGAAGTAGAAAAAATATTTTCCTCAACAATGGAGTTCAAGTATTTTATCAAAATTATTTTCCATCTAAGATAATATAGGGTTATGTTTCTATCCCTATTATTAAATTGATTTGATTATGTTGTGATGGAATTATTTTTATGAATTCCTTCATCTTATATGAGTTTTTTATGATGTCATGTTGTCTAAGAATCCCATTTTTATTACATGGGTTATGTAATGATGTATGATTTAGGATTTTGTGGCACACATAAGAATGGTATCATTATGAGATGGGTGGGACCTATATCTCCCTCCAATGCATTGGGTAAAGATTTTATATCTCATGAGATAGACATGGCTGGAACGGAAGGTTATACCGGTTCAGTGAAACATGACTGAAATGAGGAGTGAACTCAATTCAAAAAGGGACTTTGTCCACTATGATAGTATTGGAAATGAGTCTTGACTAATAATAAATGATTCTCTAGGATTATGTGTGTATGACACAAAGTTTCATGTTTTATGTTATGATTATTGGGATTACACTTCACTACTATGATTTATCCCATGTTAGGAAATTATGATCTCTTTTGCAGGTTAAGATTTCCAAAAGATATGTTCTTATGAATATGACGTAATTGATATTTCTTTTATTTACCCTTACTGAGCATTTGAGCTCACCCTTTTGTATGTTTTATTTCCCCAGGTTAGGAAGAAGGATATTAAGTATAATATTCCAAAAAGAGACTGTAGATATGATGAAATAAATGGGAGGCAAAGTTGATGCTTTATGAACCAGTTGTTTATGTTTCTCAGTTTCTAATAACACTATACCTATACGGTCCTTTCGTGGTTTTGTTCTATGTTGTAATAAGTATGCTTCAATTTTGAATTATTAACAATGTATGTAAAGTATGGGTCATTATAGTGATCATAACAAAATGAAAAAATTTGATTGGTGATGACATTTGGAAATGTTTTTCATGAGTCACATGTTTAAAAAATGGATCCATTCATTTTTTCATTAACTGAAAACAAGATTTGATTTGAAAATGAAAAGAAGTTTAATTTCAAAAAATAAAAAAGTTAAATGGCTAAAAATCTTTAATAATAAATTTTAAATGGTTTTAAACATTTTTTAAAATGGTTTTTGAAAAAAAGATACTGGATGAAAATAGTTTTCCAACTGAAGTGGGAAGTGATGTTGGAATTCTTTTTAAAAATATCACTTCATTTTCATACCAAATAGTGTAATAATGGTAATATTACATAAAAATATCATGAATTAATATGGATAAGAATATGAATTTCTTATTAATAAATTATCAAATAATTTCCTTTAATGAAAGTTTAAATATATACATTTCTAATCAAAATTAATTTTTGAAGTAAACCCTTAAGAAGATCACAATATTGAAGTGAAAATTTCTCAATTAATAGATTATGAGTATGAAATGTAAATAAAAAAATTTAAATACACAAAAAAGCTATTCAAATTTCATTAAAAAGTTAATCATTTAATTTCTATGGAAATGAAGAATTCATATAACCAAATGAAAAGAATTTGAGTTGTGAAATTTATTACTATTGGGTAAATATTAATTAAAATCCCCTTAGATGAATGAATAAAAATTGGAACATATAATAACATAAATAATGAAATTAAATTGTTATTATATATAAATGGGTTATTAAAAACCCTGTATAAAAAAATTGGTTCATTACATTACAATATTCACTAACGAAATGAAACTGAGAGAAAACAGCTTACTTCCCACTTCCATTTGGTTAAACAAAATACAATATTTCAAAATATATTATTATCATATAAAAAAACCATATTAATATTTATAATAACATATATGATACTTTATTAATATTTTATAACATGTTCGTTAAAAATGATTCATTATTTTGATTACATTGATTGTTAATTAGCTTGTTTTGTCTAGAATGTTTCATCATGAAGGATCTGGTTATTGCACATATTACACTGTAATATCATCTAAATAATAATAGAAATAATATAATTGTCATATTTTCACATAAATTATATCATAAAATACATGACATACTGTTTTTAATAATGGACTATGTTACAAGCATGGGGATGGTAGGTTGTTCATTGTCATGAACAATATTTCTATTTTCAATGATCATCATGGGAAAGTTGTTAGCAATATTTTTTCATTCAATAATGATCATTAGATCATGAGTATGAAATTATTTCCATAAAAACAAATATATATATATATATATATATCAGTGTTGTGTTGTGATGAAAATTTAGACACATCATTTAATGATAGTCGTTTTACACAAGTACAAGAATGACATTATCTTATTTCATTGAGTGAAAATGTAAGAATGAGAATGATATATATATATATATAATATTTTTTTCATAATGATAAATATTACATGAATATACTAATTATTTCATATATATATATATATATAACATATAATAATTATATTTCTCCTCATTTCATTACATGTAAATCATTAGTGAATAATGAATCACATTGCTACGTAAAGTTGTAGCCCATCATACACATGAGCAATGTTATCGCATCCCCTACAGAAAGGAATCTGTAAATATATATGTGATATAATAAATAAAAATGTTTAATTATGTTTCTATACAGTATAAATTACTAAGATCCATCATCCAACCCAAACATGAATTATGGTAATGGTAAAAATGAATGACATCAGTTTGTGAGATGGTAGTCTACCATACAATTAAACAATGTTTTAAATAAATATTTTATGGACGTAGTGGTGATTCTAGGTCATTAAATTAACCAAAAAAATATAATTACATTTTACATACTAATTTTATTATCTTACCATGGTTTGAAAATGATTTTAGGAGGTGTATAATGGAATCAAATAAAAATGCTCTTGGAAGAACATTACCTATTCTTCGTGTATATTCTTTAGGTTTGCACCATGGAAAATACTATGTTGGATTATTCCAAAAAATAAGGCTTTGATGATGATATTATGGATTGTTATATTTTATTTTGGTAGGAAGATTCATATCCAAATAGGTTTGAAGTAGTTTATAAGAGGGGATAAGGGGTGACCTTTTATAAGTTTGCTGAGTGACACAATTGTCATTTTGGGAAAATATTAAACTGTAAAAAATATTTAGGTTCTAAAATGGATACATATTTCTCCATTGGTTTATAAATCGTCTAAATAGGACTATAATTTTGTATTGATAAAATTTTATAGGTAATTTAACCCATATTATTTTAGTTTATCCCATGTAAATCCATTTTTACCATAACTGCATAATCTTCCATTTCTATTTCACTTTGAATTTAGGAATCAATTAACATGAAAATATTAGATATTATAAATTTTTATGAATCAAAATATGAATTCTATTTTTTTAAAATTCAGTTAAAATAATTGGAAATTTTTTTAATAAATTAATTACATGAATGCAACAAAAAAGCATGTTTTTTAGCAGAGAAAATTGTCCAAACGTTGAATAGGGTTTTATATCCAAATTAAATAAGAAAATAAAATATTAGATTTATTGATATAAAATTCAAATTATTTAACTTTAAATATATCTCAAAATATTTTTTAACATTAGAAATTATTTAATCTAAATAATATTATATTTTGATTTGAAAGAGAAACTAAGCCATCTTTTATAGAAAAATATAGTTTTTGAGAATCATTTTATTTTATTATAAATTATCCTTATTTTATTTGTAATCAATATATAATAAATAAAAATTTGTAGAATATATGTTTTCATAAGTTATTTAATCATATCCATAACCATAATTCAAATTTCTTATAAATTACAATCACATTAAATAATAATTTTCATTGTATATTATTGTTTAGTAAAACTCGACCTTGAGAATAACACAAGTTATTGAAGAAACTCTTGTTTTCATGAATGAAATTTTATTCTCAATGTTTCATGTAATGAAAGATATTTTAAAAATAAAGTTTATTTAAAAATAGATATATTATAAATTATTGTGGGGTGATACTTTCATTTATTATTTGTGTTGTGTGTAACATATGATATCAGATAAAATACTCTTAATTTAAAATCTAGGCTGTTAAATATCAAGAACCATTACTAATAATATCTAATATAACTAAATAATCATCTAAAAAATATATTTGTAATATAATTTATCATAAAATATCCGAATTCCGCCCAAAATCAGACTCTCGAGGTTGCCCAAGATATAATTTAGGGGAATCTGTGACCCCCACCACCCACCCCACGGGATGAGGACAACTGTCAAATGTATCATAAGTAATAATTATGTAAAATTTCACCAAATAAATAAATTAAAGAAATTATATTCCAAAATTAAAAAAAATTGTAAAAGTTTATATCCTTCTCCATGATCAGCAATATAAAAAGGTATAAAATAATAAATAATACAAAAATTTCATAGCCAAAATAAACAACATAAAAAAAAGAAATAATATTTCATAAAAAAATTAGACAAAAAGTGTCCAATAAAGTCAATATATCCTACTTACAAACCAAAAAAAATTACCTTCAAAAATATCGATGTGACCTATATGTCACGTTTATCCAAAATAACTTACCCACCCAATGAGAAAACCAAAAACATTTACTATACCAAAAAAACTACTCAGGTCTACCGACACCAATTGGTGCAAGTAGGGTTGGACTATAAAGTAATTCTGCATGTGAGCACCACAGAATCAATGAAATTCCTTTCAAAAAAATTCATAAAAATGGTTTTAATATATAAATAGAAATTTTTATTTTACTATTTTATAAATAAAACATTGATATTTCAAAAAACCACTTCTAAAACCATTTTAAATCATTTCTTTAATTTATCTCATTTTAAAAATCAATCCTTCCATCCAACTTAAAGAGTAAGGGAATGGAAGTAGGCTAAAGGTCCCCCAAAAATTAAAAATATAAAAAATAAATGTGATAAATGATTAAAGTAACAATGATTATCCAAATAAATAATACTATGAGGAAAAAAACTCATCTAATATTTAACTGAAGAAGAACATGATACAAATTTGTTATGAAGAAATAAGAAATTTAGATTCTATATTAATAGGATATTCCAAAAAAATATACATTCTTATAAAACCAGTTGTGTCATTTTAATCCTTTAACACATGTTATTACATGATTTTTAGATTAAATATCCATTAAATGCAACCAATGGATAAAAAGACTTATATTTTTTGGATGAAAAGGTATATAAAAAACAACATGATACTAAAATAAATATTTTATTTTTTATTCTCCTTAATGAGATCTTATATTCTATTGAGATATTAAAACTACATTTGATAACTAGGGTATTACATAAATTAAATGGGTGATCTATAAACACCGGTAAGTTAATTATAAAGGTGATAATGAAAAACATGTGAATCAAATGGAATAACATTATATCATAAAATAGATGGCTAAATAATAATAAATTACGAGAATAACATAAAAACATGGTATTATAAGATCATTGAAACATATATAATGTAGAATAATTAAAAAAATGACATAATAATAATTCATGGATAACTACCATGAAAACATCACAGGGTGGAAAGATTCCTATAATGGATTAGGATTACTTTTTAATCATATACATAATATCTTATGAAACGAAATCAATACCCAATGAATTTTTGCACTATATAGGTGCCCCGTCCTATAATGTTCATGATTATGTGTTCCAAACAAGTATATCAATCATAATTTATAATAATAATAATTAACTATGAGATGAAATGGGTTGCATAATCTCTACCATATATCAAAATCCATGTAAATGTAATAAACAAATAATTTGAGATATGAATATAAGGAATGTTTTTATGCATCAAAGTAAGGGACAAAAATATAGGAATATATTTTATTTACATTTATATATAATTTATAATCGTTCAATAAAATTAAGTATATATCAAAATAAATTTTGAGAGATAAAGGTTATAACCTGAAGGAAAAGCGTGGCTCTAAGTGATCCCTTACCTTAAGTATCATCTTTCTTCATAACCATTAGAAAATTCATTATAATAAAATTAAATAAATTATAATTATATTAATGAACTATAATCATATATATATATAACCACATAATATTTTATAATAACATCTTACAACCAGTTATTTAACAAAATATTTATTACAATCACTATTTAAATTGATTATTTCTTTGTTTTTCATGGATGTTTTAGTTTAACAGTCTCAGTCTATATACATTGATCAAGGATTAATTATATATTTAATTCCATTAATGATATTAATATAAAATATATTCATTACATATATATTTATATTTTATTCCTCCATAAAACGTATAGATATAAAATGAATTAATTCATTCATGGATATGGTATAGAGTACGTAAAGATGAATGTTTTTTTCTTTTTTGAGGGATTAAAAAAATTAATGTAAATAATAATTCAAATTTTTGATGTAATAAAATATAATAAATAAAAATAATATATTTATTTAATCCTTCATTATTACCATCAGTGAGTGGTGGTGATGGCAAAATAATTACATCGGTTTGTGATGCAATAGTTTTTCCTAAACTCAACCCACTATTTCATTTAACATTTCATGGGATATGAGATTAATATATGTGATGGACTTAAAGTAATAAAATTTTTATATATATTATATAATAGTTGTTTATTTCAAATTATTTTAAGATTATTTTATGTTGGAAGAAGATAAAATAATACTAAAATATGCGATTAATGACTACACATCATCTTCAAACAACATACTTTTCTTTAAACCGTAACCCCTTTAAGGTTGGAGTTATAACAAAAACATACTTCTAGAACATGGGGAAGGATATTAGAAAGTTATTTTTTGGTATTGGTTTAACTAAATTGATTTCTATGTGTGAATAAATGCGAAGAGGAAGTGAACTTTTATAAGTGATGGGAGGGGCACTGTTGGAATTTCCTAATATATTAAATTAATATAAATTATAATTCATGATGAAATGATTAAAACAGATATAATTAAAATATATGATGATTATGGGTGAATATAGAATCTCTAGATAATTTTTTCCAATCATTATGTTAGGTTTCAACCCTTATCTCTTTCTTTTAACCCAAATTATAACTTTTTGACAATTAATATAATAACTAAATTTTTTACTATCTAGGGTCCATATTGTTACTATAAAAAATTAATTGTAACATAAATGAACTATTTGGGGAATTTTAAAACAAATACAAATTATATCTTGATTGTAGGATTTTTAATAATTATAAATCATTTAATAAAATTTTTATTTTTTATAAAATAGCATTAATTTTATTTTTGGAACAATTCATTAAAGTTGAATTTAAAAACAACATGAAAATAATGGGATTAAAATATATTACATTAAAAACTCTATAATATGTTATAGTGGTAAAAAAATTAATGTAACATAATAATTACTTCCAATTGTGTTAATTTTAATATTTTAAAAATATTTTTTTTCTATTTATTAAAAACTGTTGTATTGATGTTGTTTAAGTATTTATTGTAATTATTTCATCAATAAAATTATAATTAAATTACCATTACAAATAAAATTAAATTATCTATAAAATAATTATTTCAAACTGAATATATCCTTTATTTTTCCCTATGTCGAAAAATCATAGATAATAAAACAAAGAGAAAAACATTTTGGACATTTACATACATAAAATATTATAAAAATCAAAATCAAATAAATATGGGCATAATATTCCATAATTTAAAAATATGTATGTAAATGGATGAATGAAATTCATACAATATAAAAATGGTAACTGTTGTGTTGATTTTTTATTCATTGTGATATAATTTTCCCCATAATTACATGTTATACCATAAATTTGGTGTTAATAATTTAATATACTTACAATTCATAATAGAAAAAAATTAAAGGTTCTTATTTACCGTATATGGTTCTCTTTTTTTTATATATAAAATAAATTATTAAACTACAATTTTGAAAGGCATAATCTAAATTATGATTAAATCAAAAAATACAACGAATAACAGTTTTTCAGAAAATGATTTTTACCAATAATTTTTATAGAAATTATTTCCATATAATTGATTTCAATGGATTTAATATGATTATAAATAATATAATATAACTAATTTTACATTGAATCCATTTTAAAGTGAAATTTATCTTTCTAAATATGTAAAAAAAATACAATTTTCATTAAAAATTACTAATTTTCATTATTCAATGAAAAATCCACATTTTCTAAAAAATCCCAAAAAATTAACTATAAGTTATTTTTGACAAGATGATTTCAAAAATGATATACTTTTTATATAATAAAATTTCATAACAAAATAAAAAAAATTAATTATATTATTCATTGACAAAAATCTATAGAAACTATTTTGAAAGAATATATTATTTTAATGAATAAAATGACTATATAGAATTGAGTAATTATTTACTAATAATTTATGAAAATGATAATATTTAATATTACACTTATATATATTTTTATTATAATTATGTTAATAATATTCAAACCCACCCATTCAATATCTTGTTTATAACAACAAAATTTAAATATCAGTATTTTTTCATTTATTTAAGCTCGAGGATTCATATCTTGTAAGCTATCAAAAAATGTCTATCCTTTAAAATATCAGAGTCTTCTATTTACAATATAACAACAAAATACCACACCTATAGATCTTCATAAGAATTATCATAATAGTTTCATAGTTTTTTTTCAAATATTCCCAATTGATTCTCCTTTTATCAATTCTAATATTTAATTACAAAATAGTAAAAATTTCAGGTTAGATAATAGATAATTTTTAGTATATAAAATATTGTCAATGGACATAATATGAAAGTAAAAAATATTTAATTATATCCATATATATATAGAGTCATAAAATTTATTGATTCAACACTAGTCATTATATCCTCGTCATATTTGAATGTTGTTATCACATTCTCATAAAAACCATGGAATAAGAAATAATGTAAAAAATAGAGTATTGTATGAATATTATATATACTCAATATAATTAAAATTGATGTATTATAATTTTATTAATGAAAAAAAATTCATGGTTAGTTTTTTTCAAAATATATCCAATACAACACCCATTACATTTGTTATATTTTTTCTATATGGTCATCCATTCCCATTCAGAATCACTTGAATTAATTTTCATGGGGTTCCATGATCCCGTTACGGTCACATCAGTTATTCATAATATTTTTCTAAAAAAAATTATTGTTCACTATTATTTTTTATAATTTCATTTATATACTCTTCATATTTTCCTCACTTGTTCTATATAGTAGACCTTGAACAATGAATTTTCCAAAATTTGATCATTTTTCATAAATCCAAAATTCCTCTAAAAACATTAATATTGATTATAATACTTGTAAAATATTTAGAAAATAATTTAATATTTTTTCCAAAATTATAATCACATTTATGAAAATGAAAAAAATTTAAAAAAAAACTTCTTTATAATTTCGTATGCTATTCAAAATTCCCATGTTACTTTTCTTCCGTCTGTGATATACTATTTTGATCGTGCATATAGAATGTTTTGGGAGACAAGGTTTACTTTCATGATCAATTTACCTTTATTAACTATTTTTTACTACATTATTTATTGAAAATTAGCTACCAAGATAGATTAAATATATTTTTTCAATGTTGCATTATTTTAATTTTTAGTTTTGAGGACATCATTGTCTTTAGCTAGCATTACATATTGAATTTAAATTCAAGTTTATTTATCCTTCAAATAAATAATATACTTCTTCTAAATTGACATAATATTCCTCAAATTCCAAAATATTCATAATGTATTCATAAAAAAATACTCATTATAAATAAATAAAAATAAAAATTATAAGGTAGAACAGTATATGACGGAATAAAGAATTAGATAGCCACTTTCTATATTCTAATTTTTCATTACTATTTGAGTCACTTAAAGAATTATTTGAGTCAATTTATTATGTTAATTTTATTTATTTGTTTGTTAAAAGTTTCCTTTCTATATTATATCGTGAATTAGACCATTACTATTTTCACATTAATCTGTTATTTTTTCTGAAACTCATTGAACTTTACATCAATATAATTAATAAAATCCTTTTTCTAGTAACATATTTTTTCATATTTTCAACATAAATTGCAATACCCATTAGTTGGCCTTTTATAATGTAAAAATTTATAAATATCCTAAGTATGTGTTTTATCTCTTTATTAGATTCCTCATCCTTTCTATAACTGATGCTTCACTATACATCAATAGTCTTAGCTTCAACATAGAAATTTAGAGAAATAAAATTCTACTTGGGTCAATATGTATATTAATTATTTTACCTAATTTATTCCACATACATAATATTTTTCAAAACAACACCTTCAATTTATGTTTTCTAATGTCATATTATTTTTTATTTCTATGAAAATTGTTCTATACATTTCATGTGACCTTTTTTGAGATATCAAAACTTTTAGCATTTTGTATTAATTAATTCAGAGTTATCATAGCATTGATAGTCTCGTCAATAGTTTTATATATTTAAAAAATATATTCACTGGGTTTATTCATAAAATTATCAAAATGAGTTTTATATGTGTTTAAAATACTTCTCTTTAATATTTTTAGTTATCTAATGGGAAATAATCAAAGTGTCCCAAATTTTAAATATTATGAAAATAATATATACTATTAAATAAATATTTACTTAAAGAACATATAATAAAATTTTAGATCTTAAATTAAAATTATTTCAAACTATTCAATAATTAATAAATTTATTAATATATTAAATAACATAATCAATCATTACCATTAATGCTTCCCAAGATTCCATATTTGAGGATTTATAAATGGATATTTCTCTTAATTGTAACATCCAAGCTTCCACGGTATGTTTCCCTTTAAATAATGTAATAGCTCGCATTGTACGCAACTTTGAGATTCTAACACACCATGACCAATAAAACTAGATGTTATGAATATTAATAACCACTTTTTGAAATTTTTTAAATTTTATCATTAAAAAAGGACATCATTTTTGGATTTGGAATATCTAAATTAGCTTAGGGTGAATTTTTTGTATTTTTCTAAAAACATTCAATTTTTTATGAATACTGAAAAACAATAGATTATTGTTTAAAAGTGATTTTTTAAAATAATTATTTATTTAAATTTATTTTACTTCAAAATAGACACATAATACCAATATAAGTTATATATAATTCACTGGAGTTAGTTTATAATAATTATATATATATATATATAAATTTTATTGAACTTTTTAACCATTTTTTACCCACCTCCTAGGAGCATTTGAAATTTTGAATAAAACATAATTTTACCACTTCTGTGAATTGAATTTCAAAAATCATAGAGACAAAGTTGATATTAGTAAGTAAAAATCGGTTCAATAAGATAAAAATAATATTTGATGAAGAGTATCTTTTGACTTTTATTTACCACAGTTAAAAGTAAATACAGTAATTAAGGGTCAAAATGAAATTTTTATTACCATAACACATGTCCAAATTTTATTGGATAAGTGTAATTAGACCACAAACAACCTTAGGACTAAAATATGATCCTTTAGGTCAACATGGATGAGATTATGGCATTTATTATTATTTACTTCAAAGAATAGTAAAAAGTGTTAAATTCAAAGCTTAATAAGTAAAACTTTTTTAATATAGGGTAATATATAAGATAAATCGAATTATAAATATTAATTATAAAGATAAAGATATTTCCTAAATAATGGTGTTTTATTTATATTTTTTAGACATTAAGTAATTAAATTTATTTATGACACAGTGGCGATGCAGTAATTACGTAATTAATGAAAAATTAACATATTTGTTATTATAAATATCCAATTTTTTGTAATTTGATACTTTTTATGAATTAAACTAATTATTTAGGTTAATATGACATGTTAGGGTTGGATAGATGAATTGTTTTAGAAGTAATAATGATGTTATGAATTTAGCAAAAACAAAATACTAAATAGTGTCAAAATTGACATAAAAGAGTTTTTAAAATAAATATTATATAATTTATTGATATTCTATTCCTAAAAAGCTATTGTTCTGCCAAAATAATTATATAATGATAGTAGTATCATTAATGAAGCACTTTCGGTTCTATTTAAAGTATAGAGTAAGTTTCTTAACCATATAATATAAAAACATAAAGAGACACGGTAAATGTCAAACTATTTAACTAAGAGTTAAATTTAAAATATAAGGTTAATATAATGATTCAAACCTATCTAAATCCTATTGTTTGAGTGGTTTTAGACCCATAACCACCTTATCCTTTAAATAATTTATTTTGGATACATTAGAAAACAAAAATTATTTTATTATAAAATAATATTTCTAGCTTTTCCTAAGGTCCCCCTCACCTCTCTTATAAATGGGCACTCCCCCTTACCTCAAATTCACACCTTCATATACATTTGGCTCAGCCAAACTTTGAAAAAATACCATTTAAAATGTCCTCAATTTATTCTAGAGTCCTTTATTTTGTCATAAATCCTAAGAAAGAGCCCTTTTAATCCAATCAAAAAGAATAACCTAAAGAAGAGGTAAATATGTCATCACCACGTTCAAGTTCCATTCTTCTTCCACATCATTTTTCTTTGTTTTTTCTAATATAAAATAATAAATATTATATATTATATATACTGGGATGTTATTATAAATATGTCACAACCATATTCATTATTCTGTCAATCCTTTGAATTGCATGTCACCATATGTCCGTACGTACGGCTTACCGTCTCCACGTCGTGGTGTAATTGTTATTCAATACATTATTATTTGGATGGGTATAATAATGATTTTTAATTGATGTAAATAATAAATATAACATAATAAAGATTTTTATATATGATATACCATCCAATTACATATTATTTTAATATCAAAATAATGATATTGTTGCTCGTGCGTACGTACGGATTACCATCTCCACGAACGCGATGAGATTCATTTCCCACCACAATCCATTCAAGACTAATTTTTATCATATGACAAAAAATAATTTTTAAATACTTAATATAATTCTGAATATGAATAATATACATCTTATTCATAACAAACTATACTTACTAAACAAAGCATATAAATGAATACGATTCAGTTAACACCCGAAACGACGATAATACTAAAATATTATTGACAAAGAAATATTAAAAGATCATATATGATATCATATTAATGTATATGATTCTTGTATAATTTAATAAAAAATATTTCACCATTATACAAGTGTTTAACTTACCCTTGACCAGGTAAAAGTTCAATGTAAGGAGTTTCTTATCTCACTTTTAATTCCATGAGATTTTCATTGTTCACCACTTATTTATTAAATGTGGTGTATTCTGTACTTTCATTTGATATATATATTATCATGATTCAATTTATTTTCATGGTAATATGTTATTGATTTGGTTTTTATAAACTTTTTTCCATACGACTCAATGGATTACAACAAAGTAAGGGTTTTCGTCTCACTTTCTATTTCTGTGAGATTCATGCAATACTACCACTCTTTCCTTTTGTGTGGTGTATGTACTTACCAATGATTATATTCTTTGTGTAATATACTTTAATTTATGAGTTATTAAATTTTAATTTTATTATCCGTATCACATGAGAGGTATGTTTCGGAAAATTACCAAATTAGTAAGGAAATATCAGTTTTCAATTTCTACTCATTCAGCTTTAGGAATACATCATTGTTTATTTTACTAAATGATTATGTGCAGAGTCACTATTTATTATTTGTTTAGTAATTTACAATACCCTTTCTATGGATATAAATTTGATACACATAATCACTCCATTGAAAATTTCTCAAGTCATCGATATGAACTTGATAAGAGTAATTTTAACTCAATCTCCATTTATTTAGATAAACATCCAATTAATTGGTTTTGTTTTTACAAGAATATGTGTGAATGTAATATTATTGATTTACACTTAATATCCAATCATATTTCATGTATTTATTTTTTTCACACATAATAATGTTGTCGATTTATCCTTAACCTAAGGATACAGTCTTTATAAGGAACTTTATCTCAATTTATATTTCTTTGAGACTTCATTGTTGTTATGCACCAATTCAGTTTTATATGTTGTATATACTATCCTTTGACATAGTATATCATGAAATACTTTATTCTCATGATATTATAATGTTTTTATTGTCTCAATTATTTGTATTCAAGAATCTCTAATTTGGTTATTAAGTCTAAGTAAAATTATTTTTTAAATGTTGTAAAGATTTATTATTCGAAATCATTCTCATTAATGTCCATGTTATAAAAATGGTTTTAAGGATTTATTTATATGGAAATTAGAGTATTAAAATTAAAATTCCTTTTAAAAGTTTCAAAGTGGTATGGGACACTTTTATTAAAAAATCTATTTTTAAACAGCTTCTTGACAAATAGTGTGACTTTTAAATATATTCAAGAAAAAGTGGGATATCTCTCTCAAACAGTTTTGATGATTATTTTCATCTATGTCAATATCATTCATTATTCTAGATTGAGGTTAATTTTTTATAATACAATATTCCATATTCTATTAAATTAGTTATGTTTCACTATGGATGTGCTATTTTTATACAATTCATGGTTTGTGCATAAATTATTTACATTTTATATGCTAGTTCTAATACGAATGATTATGTTATGTTTCAAAATTTTAATATGAAGAATGCATTGGACTAATCATGTGACTAGTGGAGCCCGATATAGCTCTTCGATTCATCGATAGGTCTCATGAGACAAACAAGTGTCTTGGCACAAGGCCTTGACAAATTATTATTTGTAGTCTTGGCACAAGACCTTGACTATGATGTTATGGAAGTCTTGCATTAAGCATTCCATCATTATGAAAGTTTCTATTGATATTCCATTTGATTATTCGACTAGTTGAATATCCATGGGACTATATAAATGGAATTATTTGATTTCAGCTTTGCCATATTATGCTGAAGTTCATGTTTAAAAGGCTTTCTTATTAGACTTATACATTGCCTTAAATGTTTATTCTAATTTATAAAAGTTTATTCTGTATTGTTATCCTTACTGATCATCTATGCTCACCCTTTTCTATGTTTTATTTTTCACAGGATGCGAAATATTATATTATGACTGACCAACAGGGATAGTCTATGCGATCTCAGTTTTTTCTATGTAAATAATGTTATTTTAGTTTTCCATTTTATGATGTAATGTAAACCTTATGAATGTGTCTAGTACATCCAAGGATAATAAAATAATCATTCATTTGAGACTTGATCTTTTGTGATCATGCCAATGATACGTAATAATGCACCGATTTAGGGTTTCTGGGGTTGGGGCATTACAGCTGGTATCATAGGATGTTTAGTACAAATCATTGAAACTAGCTTTAGATAAACTCTAATTAGAGCACATATTCCTAAGATAGACTTTGAGGATTAGTATAGAATAAATTCTTAAAATTTTGGTATTGTATATATTTTGTGAGTTTTCCAAGCAATATAATCATATATGGATACGAGCAGGTAGAGGCGGATCTGGCATAGATGTACGTAGTGGTAAAACCTGAAAACACTGCTTTGAGCTAGACTCGAATGGGAACAGGTGCATGACAACGGGCCTTTCTGCAATCTTGGTAACGACACTCCTAGGATATATGCTTAGGATAATTTACATATTATTTACAAACCGATTTGAATGATTTTAATATAAGATGAGAATAAATGACCTTAGTTAATCCAACGGTGTTTCAAATTGAAAACATGGTGTCATGATATTCTCTATATGATTTTATGACTACTGTTACTTACACAATGATTTCTATTTTTAGTCAATAGGTGGATTCCAAGGAAGTCATAGTAACTTTGAGCATGTTTTACAAGGTGGGAACGGTGGTGGAAATGAGAAAAAAATGGAATGTTGACAGGCGTAAAAGATATCGTGTTCATGGAAAGTCAATTTTCAAAAAATTTGATCAACAATATATATTAACCAACTTTCGAACTCAAAAAAGAAGAGAATTATGATGAATTATAAGAGCTCTAGTAGTGGAGACCATGGAGAAAAGAATCCTCAATTTCCATCATGCATGAAATGTGGAAGAAGAAACCCAGGAAAGAGTCTCAATGGAATAAATAAATGATTTATGTGTGGGAAAGAAGGTCATAAAGTGAAGAATTGCTGAGGAAAAATGACGAGTACTATAAAAGAAAATAAAAATGGTCCCAAGAATCCATTTACAGTCATTTTCCATAAATGTTGGAGAACTGTCTATTACCTGATTTAATACACTATTCCATATGATATTTTCATGTTCAAAGTAGAATCTTTGTGGAAATATATAGTTGGATAAATATTTAACAGTATTAATGCTCTTTGATAATGGTATAAATTTCGAATAATTTTCTCATGTATTTGTAACCCTGCAGTTTTTCATGTGAAAATGATTTTTGAGGAAGAATCATATTTTCTATTGTGAATATAGTTATAAATAACCATTTGGTTTTATATGATCAATTGGTTTGAGGCAATTACAAGTTCTTATATTTTGGGATGAAAATGAAAGGTATGAGATAAAATATGTGGTTAAAGTATGTTACGGTTATTTTGAGTATTTTTTCTCATTTTGGAAATGTTATAAAATATAGTTTTTGAAAAACCACAACACACAGACAGTGTGACACCCTGTCGCGTCAGACAAATCTATGAGAATCGAACCAACCACTAGAGTGTAATTTTGATTTATCGCCTACCACTAGACTACGTGATGTCCCTGGTTAGTTTGACTAATTATTTTTAGTTAAATGATTTTATTGATCTATAATACGTTGATTTGAGATTTTATGTCTTATCAAATGGATACCCTTAGTATAAGAAAATGATTTGGAGATTAAGTGATAAATGTTATTTTGAAAGACATTTTCTTTGTTGGGAACACTATATGCCTAATAAAAATAAAATACTATGGTATTTAATTTCAGGAGTGATGGTGGATTATTATCTATGTTTTTATTGTGGATTTATAGTGATTTATGTTAATTATGGAAATGATTAACCTATAAGAGGGGATATGTTATTAGGTTAATTACTTTTAAGTATGTGACATTAAGAGTAGTCAATTTCATTTGGAGATAAAATTTAACGGGGAAGAGAACATCACCAAATGCTTCTAAGTTTTGAGTTTCAATATTAGATTGGTTTATATTGAAGGATTTTATAGAAAATAGTTTATTGAATGGAATTTATTTATATTTGGGGTATTTTTGGTTTAATTTTAGAAATTAAGATTAGTGTTTATTTCTCTAAAGGAATATCCTTTTGGGGGATCATCTGATCTTGTAATAACAATTTTGGTTTTGATTAATCTCTAAAGGCAAGGTAAATATATAGTCTATCCTTTGTGGATCATCTGATTCTTTAGAAGTTGATTCTAGATCTTCTGGTTTGACCAAGTCATCTTGAATACTCTTCGTTTGAAAAAAACCGAGTTAATGCTAGAAATTTATTAAAGAATGAAAATCTACATAAAAAGTAAGTATATATTTTTATGTTCTTATTCAATCTCATTAATAAATTCCACATCATTATGAAATGAAACTTAAAACAAAAAAATGATGTTCATTTACTTTTACTATTGGGAAACTAATGATCGTTTGTCCCATTAGAATTTTGTGGTTTTCTTGTTGTTAACGTTGTCTGGATCATGTTTTCTATCTCTCTCCATCAGAACGTGACACTTAGTTTATCATCCATATTTATGTTTTCTAATGGAATCCTAGTATGGGTTATCTCGGGTGACCTTTCTACTTCTCTTTCTTTCTTTTAAAGTGATAGTTTAATAGACTCTTTTTCTAATGTGAGACATTAAATTATGTTCCCAAGCCCAATTTTAAAAATTGTGAGGACAAAATTTCCAAAAGGGAGAAGGAATGTAACACCAGAAGCTTCCACGGTACATTTCCATTGAATAATCTAATATATTGCATTGTAAAATCATCGAGATTCTAACATATAGCGACCAATCAAACTAGCATTTATGAATAGTAATACACACATTTTGAAATTTAATATATTTTATCTTTCAAAATGGACTTTATTTTAGGTTTCAGAATATTGAAATTAGATTAGGGTTAATTTTTTGTATTTTTCTGAAAACATTCTATTTTTGATGAATAGTGAAAAACACTAAGTTATAGTTTAAAACCAATTTTTTTAAATAATTATTTATTTAAATTTAATTTAAGTCAAAATAGATACATAATACCAATATAAGTTCAATTTAACTCATTGAAATTTGTTTATAATAATTTTCGATATATAAAAAACATTGTTGAACTTTTTAACCGTCTTTTACCCACCTCCTAGGAGCATTTGCCAATTTGAATAAAATATAATTTTACCACTTATGTAAATTGAGTTTAAAAAATCTGAGAGACATGGTTGATATCATCAAGTGAAATGTCGTTCAATAAGATAAAAATAATTTTTAGTGAATAGTAACTTTTGACTTTTATTTACCACGGTTAAAAGTAAATCGAATAATTAAGGGTTAAAATGATATTATTATTACCCTAACTCATTTAATAATTCTATTGGATAAATTTAATTCGAAAAAAAAACCTTACTAATAAAATATGATCCTTTAGGTTCACATGGATTAGATTAGGACATTTATTATTATTTAATTCAAAGAAGAGTTAAAAGTGTAAAATTCAAAACATAAGAACTAAAAAACTTTTAATATAGGGTCATACAAAAGATAAATTCGATTATGAATATTAATTATAAAGATTAAACAATTTCCTAAATAATGGTATTTTATTTATATTTTTTATCCATTAAATAGTTTAACTTATTTATGACACAATGATGATGCATTAATTACCCAATTAATGAAATATTAAAATATTTGTTATTATAAATATCCAAATAAATGTAATATGAAACTTTTTATGAATTAAATTAATTTTAGAAATTAATATGACATGTTATTGTTGGTAAGATTAATTTTTTTTGAAGTAATAAATCTTTTATGAATTTAGGAAAAAACAAAAAACAAAATTGTTTCAAAATTGACATAAAAGTATTTATCAAATAAATATTATATCATTAATTGATATTCTATTATTAAAATATATGGTTCTTCCAAAAGACTAATATAATGATAGGAGTATCATTAATGAACCCCTTGGGGTTCTATTGGATGTATATAGTATGTTTATTAACAATATAATATAAAAATACAAAGAGACATGGTAAATGTCAAGCTATTTAACTGCGATTTAAATTTAAATGATAAGGTTAATATAGTGACCCAAACTAGTCTAAAACCTATTGGTTGAGTAGTTTTCAACCCATAACCACCTTAACCTTTCAATAATTCATTTTGGATCCATTATAACTAGAAATGGACTTTATTATAAAATAATATTTCTAGTTTTTCCAAAGGTGCCCCTCACCCCTCTTATAAAATGGCACTCCCCCATCCCTCAAATTCACACCATAAAATCCATTTGGCTCGGCCAAAATCTGCCCAAATACCCTATCAACTGTCCCTAATTCTTCCAAGATTCCTTCCTTTAGTCATAAATCCCAATTAATAAGTCCTTTTGATCAAATCAAAAGGAAGCACCCGAAGAACATGTAAATATTTCATAACTTCTTTCAAGTTCCTTTCTTCCTCCGCGTCCTCTTTATTTGATGTTTATATTCTAAAATTATAAATACAGAAAATTATATATAATATAATTTTATTATAAATATGGTACAACCTTATTCATTATTCTTTCCATCCTTTTATTGACATGTCATTATATGTCCATATGTACGGCATATCATCTCCACATCATGGTGTAATTTCTATTCAATACATTATTATTTTGATGGGTAGAATAATGATGTTTAATTGATGTAAATAATAAATATAACATGATAATAATTCTTTATATATGATATACCATCCAATTATATATTATTTAAATATAAAAATAATTATATTGTCACTCGTACGTACGTACAGATTACCGTCTCCATGAATGTGATGACATTCATTCCCCTTCGAAATCCATTCCGGACTAATTTTCATTAGATTATTAAAATTAATGTTTAAAGGATATATATCATTATGAATATGAATAAGATATGTCCTATTCATAACAGACACTACTTACGAAAAAAAGCATATAAAGGAAAACGAATCAGTTAACACCCAAAATGACGATAATACAAAAATATTATTAACAAATAAATATTAATAGATCATATATGATATCATATTAATGTATATGATTATTTTTTAATTTAATAAAAATTACTTCACCATTACACAAGAGGTTAAACTACCCTCTACCAAGGAAAATTTCAAAGTAAGGGGCTTCTTATATCACTTTTAATTCTGTGAGATTTCCATTGTTCGCCACTTATTTATTAAATGTGTTGTATTGTTTTCTATCATTGGATATATATATTATCATGATTTTATTTATATTAATTGTATTCTGTGATTCATTTGTTTGTTATTAAATTTTTTCCATATGACTTTATTGATTACAATGAAGTAAGGGTTTTCATCTCACTTCATATTTCTGTGAGATTCATGCCATACTACCACGATTTCTTTTTCTATGGTGTATGTATTACGCAATGATTGTATTATTTGTGTAATGTACTTTAATTTATGAGTAATTACATCTTTATTTTATGATCCATCTTTCATGGGATTTATGTTTCTTAAATTACCAATTTGTTATAGTAATTTTAATTTTCAATTTCCACTCATTCAACTTTACGCATACTTCACTGATTATTTTACACCATAATTATGTGTGGAATAAATATTTATTATTTGTGTAGTAATTTCAAAACCCTTTTCTGTGGATATAATTTTGATACACATAATCACTCCATTGATAAATTCTCAAGTCATCTATATGAACTTCAAAAATAGAAATTTTAACTCAATCTCTATTTATTGATTTAAGCATTCAATTAATTGGTTTTGTTTTTACAAGAATATGTGTGAATGTCCTATGATTTATTTAATCTGAATATCCACTCATATTGAGTGTATTTATATTTTTCACACATAATTATGTTGTTGATTTATCCTTAACCTAAGGATACGGTCCTTCTAATGAACATTATCTCAATTTACATTCAATTGAGACTTCTTTGTTGTTATGCACCAATTCAATTTTATATGGTGTATATACTATCCTTTGACATACTATATCATGAAATCCTTTATTCTCATGACATTATAATGTTTTTATTATCTCAATTATTTGTACTCAAGAATCTATCATTTGTTTAGGAACTCTAACTAAAATATCAATTTAAATGTTTTAACGATTTATTATTCTAAATAATTCTCATTAATGTCCATGTTTTATAAATGGTTTTAAGGATTTATTTATTTGGACATTAATGTATTAAAATTAATTTTTTTAATGTTACAAAGTGGTATGGGACCTATTTATTCAAAAATATTTTTTTAAATGTCTTCTTGAAAAATAATGTGACTTTTAAATGTTCACAAGAGAAAGGGGGATATTTCTCTCAAACATTTTTTATGATTATTTTCATCTATGTCAGTTTCCTTAGTTATTCTCGATTGAGGTTAATTTGTTACAATACAATCTTCCATATTTTATTTAATTAGTTATTTTTCACTGAAAATGTGCTATTTTTATAAGAATCATGGTTGGTTGATAAAGTATTTACATTTCGTATGCTAGTTTTAATATGAATGATTATGTTATGTTTCAAACTTTTCATATGAGGAATTTATTGGACTTAGTATGTGATGAGTGGAGCCCGATATAGCTCCTCGATGCATCAGTAGGTCTCATGAGACAAACTAGTGTCTTAGAACAAGGCGTTGAACAAAATCTTATTTGTAGTCATGGCACAAGGCCTTAACTTCATGGTTATGAAAGTCTGACATTATGCATTCCATCATTACGAAAGTTGCTATTGATATTTCAGGTGATTATTTGGATAGTAGAAGATCCATGTGACAAATTAAAAGGAATTATTTGATTTTATCTTTTCCATATTATACTGAAGTTCATGTTTAAATGGATTTTGTATTAGTCTTATAAATTGCCTTAAATGTTTATGCCTATTTATGAATGTTTCCTCTATATTGTTATCCTTACTGAGAATCTGAGCTCACCCATTACATTGTTTTACTTTTCCCAGGATGTGAAGAAGTATATTATGAATGACCAACAGGGATAGTTTATAGGATCTCAGTGTTGTCTATGGAAACAATTTTGTTGTAGTTTTCTATTTTATGATGTAATGTAAACCTTATTAATGTATCTAGTGGATTCGTGGGTACTAAACTAATCCATCATTTGATACTTGATCTTTTCTGATCTTGCCAATGATACGTAATAATGCACCGACTCTAGGTTTCAGGGTTCAATGTGTTACATTAATATTCCATTTTATGTAGTTGGAACCATTAAGATATAGAATTATATTGATAAGATGAATTTCATTTATGTGATTTTATATATTTTTAATAAAAATATATAATATTCCTCACTTAATCAATGTCTTAATAATTATTAAAAAAATTGAATGAATATCAATATTGGAAGCTCTAATAACAATTGTTGTCCCGAAATTATTAGGAATGGGGATAATTAATATTTTTACAATTTTTATGGACTAAAAAAAATTTTAAATCCTACTAAAATATTCTATTAAAAAATTAACTAGAGTTACTAATGTCATAAAATAAATATTTTTAACATTTTCTTAAAAATTATCGAATTCACTATTCTATAGAAAGATATATAAATTTGTTGAAAATATAAAACTCTTAAATCTATTTTACCCACACAAATAGACAAATAACACTATAAAATAATAAAATTAAAACAAAAAACAAATTATATAGTTATTTTTTTTCTAAAATATATAAAATTGAATATAATTTATTTCAATGATGTAATGGATACAATTATTTGATATTATAATCAACCAAACATTTAGTAGATATTAGATAAATATAAACAAAATAATGAAATAATAACACATGGAAAACTAAACAAGGGGTTCAGATCAAGAGAGGATCTTAATCCCTTCCACATAACTACAACCATGGAAATGTAAATTGTTATTCTAAATAGAATTTACAAATCAAAAAAATTCCCAAAACCGAAACCAGATTTGACAAATACTGAAGATACATCAACCTAGATTATAGAATAAAAAATATCTATATATATTTATGGGCAAACATAATTAATTAATAGATAAAAAACAATTATGAAACCAATTATTGTAACCTAGAGAATAAGAATTTTATACGAAGAAGACTATTGTAAACAATCATCTAAGAATAAAACATGATATAATAAAATATTTTATAATTAATTTAGTATAGTTTTACGTAAAATAAGTTGATACATATTATCATTGACCTCTACCCTTAAACTCTTACCACATTAGTATAATGTAATGAGCTATTGATTTGAACCATGGTCATATAAATCTAGAACAAAAAAAATTAGAATATCTTTTATAGAAGTTAATAGATTTTGAAATAAATGTTATATAAATTACTATCTAAATATCATGATCAATAAGACATGTAAATTCCTTATATATTTATATATTCCATATGAAATTATAGGTTTATTTTATAATATACTTGAAAATGCAATTATAAAAATGAAATTTTATGGTAAAGATATCTATGATATTTTCCATATTTGATCATAGAACATAAATATCATTAATATTGCATCAATGAATATTGTTATTAATTTAATAAAAATGGATAAAAATTTAAAAATGTTTAATTAAATTTTTTTTAATGTCACTTTTAATACAATTAACTATCTTTGATAAAATCTTCCACAAACTAGCATTATAATTTTGATGATAGACTAATTTTATTTGCATATTTAGTTTGACTATTTTTATATGCAATATAAAAACCTGAAAATAGAAACTAACATAATAAACATGTTCATGGATAACTAATTTTTTTTAAATACTAACACATTTGATATGAATAGTTAACTCACTACCTCATCATGGAAGATATAATAGACTTTTTACGAATGAATAAATTAATAGATAAGTAAACTAACATATTTATATTGTTCGATTCAAAACATCATAATGTTTTTCAAAGCTATTCACTGTCATCGTATTAATTCAACATGGAAAACTATGAAAATATAACATTAAAATTTTAATAATAGTTACACAATTCCTTGCAATATTTGAAAAAATAATTTCTTATTCTTCTAAAAATAAATAAGATGATTGGTATTCCTAGGGTGAGTATTTATAGAATATCTAAAATATTAGAATATAAAGATACTTTATATAAATATATTCATAAATTGAATCCATTTTATGCTCATTTTAGGGATGTATCTAAATTGGGTGTGGTTGTATATCATACATACCATATAGTGGGTTTTATTTTAGCAATTGGGAATATAACCTCCTCTAATATTTATATATCTTTAGATATCTCAATTGAGTACAACTGATGAAGTGTATACCCATACAAATTTAAGAGAAATATAACATGTTTAATAACATATATAAATAAATGTATTGTATTCATCTATATTTTTAAGATAGACATATAGAATCGATATTTTATAGGATGTCTAAAATGAAATATTTATGTTTAATATCCAAGGGTTGTAATTTATTTCTTTGAAAAATTAATTACAATAAAATGTATTATTCTTGGAGATACATATATGGGATTATTTTACAGATGATAATGCATTTAATAACGATCATTTCAAGCACATTTGTTTATTGATTTACAATAATTTTTTTGTGGATATATCTATTTTTATATAATCCAAAATTATGAATTCATAATCATATCCATTGAAAAATGTAGTCATAGGGTCACATGTATGGTAACATAAATAATAATTTAATTTAGTACAAAATATTTTTAAAAAATATTATTGATCTTATATGATAAAATTTTCAATGGAGTCTGATGTTTTATCATCATATTCCTTCTTAATGATTTCTTGACTAATTACGTGTCATATAACATATGTTAATTTAGAAAAAAAATTGTGAGGAATTATCAAAAGTTATAAATTAATGTAGTTATGTGTTAAATATAACCATGGTGTAGGTAATGTTAGTAAAGTGTCACGATGTGTAAATATTCTTCAATATTATGGTTTATTGTTCGAGTATTTTAAAACGCAAACAAATTATATTGCTAAATTTTATTTATTTCAGTTATAGCTTGTTTTATATTAATCAACAAACATAAATGGAAAATTACATATTTCATTAAAATTTAAAATTAAAATAAAAAATAAAAAATAGTATAAGGTATCCTAATGAAACGTTATTAGAAAAATTAAAAAATTATAAATCCTCAAGTAAAAAAAGAAAAAAATATTGTAATATTTATCATTCTGATCTACCTTGAGGATCATTCCATCGATAATAAATATAAATGTCATAGATAAATTTATAATGATTAAAAAATTATTCTTAATACAAATGAGTGAAATAGATGAATTAATTTAATAATGTCTTTAAGGATATGTATATAGAAATATAAATTGATCTATCTTTAGTTTATGAGATTATAAGATATTTTATATTATTTTTCCGTCAGACAAGCATGGATTTGGGATTATATGGTCCTTCCTAGTTTCATTAGATAAAATATTATTTAATGAGGTCAATTAATTTTTTATTTAATGTAGTATTTGATTAAAATGTGAAAATTATAAAATTTTCATTGAATTAGTGGCTATAAATATAAGTAACTTTGATATGAAATTAATATATAAAGGATAATTAATATAATCATGTGGTAAGTAATATTCCACAAGATGCTCATTTTTTAAATCGTTGAAAATAGGTATCTTCACGATTTTTTTTCCAAGGCCATGTCTATATTGATAATTAAAATATATATATGTGTGTGTGTGTGTGTCTATGTTATGTTTAATTCTTCAATTGGAGTTTTTATCAGAAAAATAAGGAATTTTTTTTAAATGAAATGGTTTTTTTAACGTAATAGTGTTTATAAATTTCAGTCAATTTTTACTAAAAAATAGTAAATAATTTATAATTAATAACAAAATCATTTATTGTTAAATGATATGTCTTTAATATTATTTATTATATGTAATATTTTTTTTTAAAAAAAATATATTATTCCCCAATAAATATTGTTTTAGATAAATATGTTTATAATATATATATATATATATATTGGATTTTATCTAGTGATTATTTATTATCATGGAATATGAATAGAGTCATTTTTAGGGATAAATACATTTTTCTAAAATAATATATATGCATTATCTATTCATATATTATAATTAATTTTTTCACATTTAGGAATTGAATAAAAAATGGACTTTATATTTCTAATTATATCTTCTAAATTTGTAAAAATTTTAATTTTAATTTATCCCAAAAACATTATTTATCAAGTTACCAACAATGTTTTCATAGTAATGTAAAATTATGTAGTAGGGTTAAATAATAGTCTAATAAGGTTAAAATATATATACGTACACTTTTATTTTGGTCATATGATAATATAAGACTCTATTACATTTATTTTTAATCTTTTGATCCACATTGCATGAGAAATTACATTCCATACACATTAAGGAATGATTATTTTTAAAAATTCAACTCAATGTCACCTATACAAATACCCCAATGATACCCCTCTCAAAAAACACGTTTCATTGAGTTTACTCTTCAAAAATTACAAAAAATATACTTCAAATAATATTTTCTCAATTTTTAGGATATATTTTCAAAATAATGGGTCCCAAATATTTCATTTCAATGAGTCTCTATAAGGGAAGACACAACCCTTCAATATAACTATTTAATTTTAATTAATAATTTTTTTATATTTATGACCACCCACATATTAAATATGAATTATTACATTAATATCTTGTTTTTTTGAAATAATTATTGTTATGAAAAAAATAATATTAAAACTATAAAACAATATGTTCTTATTCATTAATTCATTATAACACATTATTATTGGGGTCATTTCCTCCACCAATGTAAACCATTCTATAATGTTCATATCATGAATGATAAAAAGTACATAACTAGTAGTAATATTTTGTAACAATGAAGAATTATTTTTTTATTCATATTTATAGAAATATAACATATATATGTATGTATATTTATTTTTAAAATGGTTTTTTTATTGAATCCAAGTTAAATATATATATATATATTTCACTTTATGAACTGTAACCGTGATTTCCATAAATTGAGAATTGGGCATACTAATTATATCAAAGTCACATATATAACATCTATGACCATTATAGATGTGATTAGAACACAATAAATGACCAAGGACATGAATATTCATGCAAAAACATGAAAGGAAAAAAGTATAATTAATAAATAAATATTTATTTTAAAAATGAATAATTAAAATTTTATAATAAGATATTATAAATTAATATTATAAATTAATATAATTATAAATAATTATTTAATATAGATGAATAAATATCCCAATTTAATTATTCATGGTGTTAGATTAGTTCTAATAAAGTGGGAATTCAAGGTAAGGGTTTTTCTTGATTCAAAGTTATTTGTTTATGTCATAATCCATTATCCTTGACTATGTTATTCTAATAATAAATTTTCATCCACTATATTAACTTTTTCATGTCAAATATCATATTATTTCTTATAAAAAGAAGTTTAAATTTTTAAATTTGAAATTAAAATTATTATTTATTTTATAACATTTATATTTTTGGTTAAGTCCATTAAATAAGAAATTTTATAACTCATTTACCGATGTTGATTTCATTAAAAGTACCTAAAATTTTCAACTTTTATTTCTATTCATTTTTGGGTACATTTTATATTTATCTCAACATTTAATCTTATTGACATTTATTTTATTACATTGATCTGGTATTTTTCCTTATTTAATGGGATGAAATGTATTTTGATAAGCCTTTTGGGGAAAATGATATTGAATGTGACTTAATAACATTGTTTTTATAAACAATTTACAAAATATTTAAGAATGTTATTTTTATGATTCAATATCCAATTTACTCTATTCATTTTATATATGTCACTTATGTGGTTATATTTCATGTATTAACTTATAAAATCTCTTATGGTAAATTTCTTATGTTACATAACCCATTTACCATCCATGGGTATTTCAAGTTGTAATGTATGATGGATTTCATGTGATACATATATATATATATATATATATGTGTGTGTGTGTGTGTGTGTGGTTATCCATTATATGATGTGTGGTTCTAATATAGTCTTCTGATGAAATTTGAAAACATTTATGTCTCCAAAGGTAAAGATATTAAGTATGGACTTGATCATGTTAAGATATATTCACTCTGTAATGTATGAGAATTTTCATTGGTATCTATGCTCAAATCATTATGTATGGAAAATATTATGCTAATATTTGATCAAAATGATTTTATTTCCTATTAATTTTTTTTCCTACATGCCTATGTTATGCTACATGGGTGATTATAAAGAATAATCTTTTGTGTTCTAGAGAATAATCCTTTGGGATCTATGATTTTTAATTGTTTTGTGAGGTCTATAGTTTTACAAGGTAAAATGATTTCAAATCTATACATGTTATGAGAGGATAATAAAAATCTTCATCAAAGTGGTTTTCAATTTTTTTCTGTTATTTTGTTTAAGATGTTTAAGAGATCCAAAAAACATAGGTAAAACCTATATAATCATTGGAAGAAATGAAGGTTTTATAGAGTATGACATATTAGGAGTGATGTTCTTTATCCATATGATTATTTTCTATGATTTTTAAATTTTATTATTTTCAATTACTCATTCTATCAATTTAGGTTTTAGTAAATTATTTGAAATAGAATTACGAAATTTTGTTTGATAAAGATAAACTAAAAAATAAACAACATTTTTTACTGTATTTATATTTATTTTTTCATATGTGGTATAGTCTATAAGTCTCTTAATTCATATCCACAAACATTATATATTGATTTATTAGTGAAAATACTTGTGATTCAATGATTGTATTTAATTTATATAACCCTTCTCTGATTGATGTTCATGGAAAAATACATTTTATAAAAATAGTTATTATTAACTTTGTAGAATTCAATGTTTATTGGATGTGGATTATATCTATATATATATATATATCATATCAATTTAAAAAATGTTATATAATTTAATATATGAAATAATCCCGTGATCGAATATTGATTCCATTATTATGTTGAAATCCCTTGGGGGAAAATGTACATTAAATGGTTATTGATAAAAATAATGAGGATTAATTATCTCCAATGGTTGTTGAAGAACTCTATATTGAATACATGAAAAATTTATCCTTATACATCTCTGTATATTTAAAAATTTTCTTAGTATTCCCCCAGATCATGATATTTAATATCTAATTTAACATATTACTAGATCAATTAGAATATCAATGGGTTTATTTAGAATAAAACCCATCGAATTAGATGATTTGAAGAAAGAGCTACAAAAAAATATAATAAGGTATTTTATACAACCATGTTATAAAACATTGGATTTCAAATACTTTTTTTTAAGAAGAAAAAAGGTCCAATTAATTATTGTATTGATTATTATAACATAGAAATATAATGATCAAGAAAAAGTATCTTCTAAATTATATTGATGTTTGGTTTGATCAACTTATAGGTTATCATCAATTAATAAATTTGTATCACAAATCTATGCATCATCAATTTAGTGTAATGATAGATGATTATAGATAAAGACAATTCCTACTGGAAGTGATAGTATTATTCATTTATAAAGTCATTAAAACATAAAAACTGAATTTCTATATTATTTGATTATATAAATATATTATTCACATATTAAAAAGATTTTTTAACCCTTATATATGATATTCTCTAATACTATAATTTCAAGGCATAACAAGAATATTATTTAAGTGTTTTTTTAAATATTTTATAAATGGATATAATGTTTTACATTTTTAGAAATTGTTTATTTTAGCGACAAAAAGTATCCCTATATTTTCATGTAATCGTAAGGAAGGGTGTAATTATATAACCTTGAAATATAGTGGTTATTGATGAGTTTTCTACACCAAAATATACATTAATGATCTAATGATGGCTTAGATTAAATGGAATCATCATATTCATTTTGAGAAATTTACTACAATTGTAAAATACATTTAATATGTTGATAAGTAAGGGAGTAAAGTATCACTAGATTGATGAATATAGAGAAAACATCATGGAACACCAGAGGAGTTTGGTTACTAAAACTATACTAAAACTACACTATATTGGATAAAGGATTGAGATATATATTTATAAATCAACTAAGGTCCTCAGATGTATTCTTATGTTAAATTATTTGGTGATATAATATGTCTTTATATATTAAAGTCCCATGAAAAAAATTAACTCAAAGATGATCAGGACTTAGTGAAAATAAATTTTCCATAAAATATTTTGATTTAATATATATATATTTAAAAGGGTGATATATATATATATGTGTGTGTGAAGATCATTAGATCATAATGTGTATACTCTCATGGATGGAATGGAAAATAATCCCATGGATATTTTTAGAATTAATCAATCACATTGATTTAATAATAAATTACATAATATTAAATGAATATATATATATAATGATCTATATATAAAATATCACACATCTTTAACGCTGATGGGGTATTTAAGAGACCCAAGACTCTTGTATTGGAAAATGTTGGCCAATAAAATATTAAAGAGATGGATGAAATACATGATTTTTCAAATGGATTTTAAAAAATCCACTCATGTTATGATTACTATTTTGTAGAAGGAATATATTTAGTTAAAAAAATATGTAGTAATATTATGTTCAAACATAATAATAAAAGATTTATAAGGAATAGAAAAAAATGAGTCCTTTTGAAAGTGGAATTAAAGGAGTTCTGGATGATGTATATATATCAGTATTATCTATCAACCTAATAATTACAAAGATAGTTAGAGATATCAATGATTATGTTTCGTGGGATAACGTGAATATAGAGATTTAATAGTATATATCATGATTCCTAATCAAATAGTATTTATGGTTGAACATTAATAGTTTAGGGGTACGACATAACTATTTCCTATACCTATATTGAAATAAGAGGAAATAACTATGCATTTTATCATGGTACTTACCAAGACCTATATATTCTATAATAACGCATGGGTTTTTGTGGATTAATTTATAAATTCCGCACAAAATTTTTCTTTTTTAAAGTATTTTTCACCTGATGAACATTCCATATTGTTTATAAAGGATATAGTAATGCATCATGGTGTAAAAATATCAATTGTATCTAATCAAGATATAAGGTTATTGTAAATTATTTGGAAAAGTATCTATTAATAATGGAATAATGGCAAGCAATTTATCAATTATTATCATCCTAAAACAAATGTTATATATAAAAATACCATTTAATATTTGGATGGTATAATATGATCTTGAAAAATCAACTTCCAGGGATGTATATATCAATTTCTTCCATGATATGTGTTCTTATATAACATTGGTTTCAACTCGAGAATTAAAATATCAATACATAAGTTTACATATGAGAAGGGTTACAAAACACTACCATGCTAGGATAAAATCAGTGGTAAAATATATTTGGTACTTTTTATTATTAAATAAATAATAGATAATGGTTAAACCGTTAATTGAAATATCAATGAAACAAAAATTCAATTCAAGAGTCGTACTGATAATCATTGAGGATATATTATGTTTATTGATTATGAAAATTTATAAATTTAATTATATACATAGAGTATTTTTATAATATCAGGAATAATGGAATTTTGAGCCAATGATACATTGTTCTCTATAAGATTCATGGTAATGTGATTAATGTTACATGCCACATTTCACTTCCACTAAACCAATCATAGGTGGATGATGTGTTCCCTATATCAATTTTTGGGAATCAAGTAATTGAAAAATCACATTTTATAAACATATATGTTTTTCATCTAGAACGTGATCTCCCCTACGGGGAAAAACTTGAGGATACATTGGTTCATAGTGATAAAATACTATAAAATATAATCACACACATGGTCAATGATTCATTAAGAAATGAAATGTTAAATAAATATATATCGGAACATAATTTTATAATGAGACAAAAGAAACCACATTTCATCATCTGGGTAATGTAATTTTGTGGGATAAAATATTTAAATGGGGGACGAATGTTACATCCCAAACATATAATAATAAATATCTACTAAATCCATTATAGTTTTCTTACATGAAAGACCAAATAAAAATGAACATTAATTTATTTTAATATTGTACAAATAATAATACATAATTAAATACATTATATGATAGATAAATAAATATAATTTTAATGATTAATCATGAATAAAACCATAAGTATATAAAAAACAAATTTGAAATATTCCTCATCCTGGTTTTATTTGATGATCATATCATAGATTGTAACAATTGAAAGAATTAATAATGTTAGAATATATATATATATATATATATTAGAGTTATTTAGAAGAGTGAATTTCATGATGTGTATATGGTTATATATAGGAATAAAATATGATCATTATATGGCCTTTGGGATTGTATGTCCATTAGGATTATTTGGCCATTGGACTTATGTAACTATTGGGATTATATGGTTGTTGACACAATTAATAGAAATTATATTATTTAATAACATAACACATATGTTCATTAGATATATTACTCTATTAATATGTGACTATTAGAACTTCGATTTTGAATTATAGCGTATAAATAAAAATAATCATATTCTAAAATCTATGTATAAAATAGAATTTATGGAATCATGTAGTTAAATTATTCTTAATGAGCCTCATTTTTTATTATCATTGAAATTTGGTTGCTTCACTATATTTTTCAAAGGTCAATCACAAAAAGAACTCCAAAAAGTTCATCCCGAGTAATGTTTGAAATTATAGAATTTCAAGATCATAGAAACAACTACAATATTTATTCCCCCTGAATCATCATTAGTAACCACTACCATTTCTTATCTTACCCATATTTAATATGCATATGTATTTATGGGATTTTAAACTATATGTTAAAAAATATAAAAAAATAATTACTAATTTCATACACAATATTTTAATAATATATATACTATTAGATTTATTATCATATTTTTCATGTTTGTAGTATTTAATTATAAATTTAAAGAGAAGAAAATAATGATAATTATTTTTAATGAATATTTATTCAAATAAATTCAATTAATGGTTAGTAAATAATTATTCATTTTTCATGAAATGTAAATAAAACCATTCAATGTAACTCAAGATATTTTTCAAATAATTTTTTATTGTGTGATATAATTTACGAAAAAGAAAATTAATATCTAATAGAAATTTATTTTAATGATATTTATTCATAATATATATAATAAAATATATCATCATTTATAAAAAAAATTAAAAATGAAATATAATAATAATAAAATAAAAATTATGCTTAATTTTCTATTTAAAAAAACATTATGCGCTATGAATTGTTATATTAAAATTAATATTTTACTATCTATATTTTAAATATGTTAAAATTGATTTCATATTTGGATTTTATTATCCAATTTGGTAATATTGTAAATTATTATTTTTATATATTTAATTAAATTACTATGTTAAAATTTATGCTTCCATGATAAATTTTAGATGTGGGAAAAAGATTATATAATGTGTACAATCATAAAATTTCTCTAAAAAAATATCTATGTTTCATGGATGAAGGTATTAATGAAATTTCCCCATTTTGTTTAAAAAATATATCAATATTCTTTGAAAATTTATATTCTTTAAACATTATATAATGACAATTTACTAGAATTAAACTCAAACTCACATAAAAAGTCCCCTCCTCTACCCACCAAAAACTAGTTCATATTAGTCACTCCTTGAATACATACCAAAATTGTCTCTCAAATTATCCTTTCCCTAGTTTTGGATGAACTATTCATAATAAAGAGATTCAAATCATTCATTTCTAGAAGTCTATATAAGAGAATATTCAACCATTGAATGTAAGTGTTAAATTCAAAATAAGTACTTTTCTTTATTTGATTCATTTATTCTTCAATATGATATGTAACATTGAAAAATATTTTTTGAATCATTATAGTTGTATAATAGAGATATTATAGTTATGTAATAAATTTTTAATTAATTCGTTCATTATAATTCATTATAATTTTGATTGATTGTACAACCAACACGAAAAATACTATAATTATTATATTTTAAATTTTAAAGAAATCATTAATCACAATTACATATTTTAATATATATATATAAATATAATAATTTACATATTTTTGTATTGGTAATATATATATAAGTAAATTTATTAATGAAATCAGTTCTTTTTATTGAATTAAAATTCATAAAAAAAGTAGTGTTTCAATTCTCTTTTGAAATATTTGTCATAACATTCATAAAGTCACAATTTTACTTTAACAATTGATCAAAAACCCTAGTTCTTCTTCTTCATCATTCTATAGGTGGTGAAAAATGACCATAAAGGAAAGACCTGAACAAAAATACTTTTTCTAAACTAGAGAAATTGTAAAAATAAAAGAAAATATTCAGTGAAAATATTTTCTATTATTCTTTGATATCATAATATTTAATATATTTTATACCTTTTATGTTTTTCTTTATGTTTATTCTAAAGGAAGAAATATATATCTCACCATGATTTGTGTTTTTTTAGAACTATATAAAATCATTAATCTATATTTCAATTATATATCATATATTTATATCTCCCACTACACATTTACTCTTATTTACAATTATATTGTTTCACTAATTCATTTTATAGATTTTGTTTATGACTTTAATTGAATTATTAAAACCCATTATAGAGATGTTATTTCTAACAGTTTTTTAGAACAATAGAGGCTATGCCTCTTTTATTATAAGAAAGAAAAAAGATAGAAACCATAGAGTCTATAGGAAAATAATGTAAAACACCCAAAAAAACAAATATAGATACCAGTCTTTTCCCAAAATCTTTCACATAGATTTATTTCATCTTCTTGAATTTCATACCAATCATACCTTCAATGACCATGCCCATGACGTCTCGATCTCCCCCTTCCTGAAGAAAGAGATTTTATCAAATCAAGTAATGTTTTAGTTTAATTTCAATCAGAATCAGATTTATCCTCTTACTATTTTTTCATTTTTAGTAGAGGAATCTCTTTTCACTAGAGTCACCATCCCTTATACCTCCATTTCATTACCTAGAGAATGAATCTTATGGTAATGTTTCACATCATAAGATCCCATAATTGTATCCTATATATAAATTAAACCACTAGTATTTTTATGAGATAGAGGAGTAGGGTTACCTACATTCAGTTTCCCTACCACCACTAGTGGCACAACATTATAAATTTTCTTATTGTAGGAAACAAGATAAGAGACCTCATTATCCTCAACAGTTTTTGAATAAGCATGTAATATTTAGAAAGTTAATATAGTGTAAAATTGTAACATTATATTACCCATTCAGTTACCTAAATAATCCATGATTTTATGTGAAATCTAATGGTTTGACTTTTTTTTTCTTCTTCAGTTATTTTTTCAGCCATCGATTCATCGTCACTACCTACGTTTCATGGAGATGAAAATATTTTATGTTGTTGCAATTCAACACTTATTCCTCTTTAAAATATATCATCATTCATAATCACCTACTCAAAGAAGATGGTAGCCTAAGACATTATCATAGAATGGATTTCATGAACATTAGGTGAGTCACTTGGCATACAACACATCTTATCAATTTATGTCCTGAGTACATACTTTGGAATAATATAATGTTCTTATTTATTCCAAATAGCATTATTAGGAACAATTATTATTCCGTCATCACTCTATTAAGGATATTTATTGTCCTCTTGCTGCTGTAACTAATGGAGATCATAAGCCTTCCATGAAGGTGTATTTTTTCTCTACTTAAGACAATGGCTTATATAATGTCCACCCAATGAATAAAAACTACTTAATTTATATCATCAACAACTATAACATTTATAAACTATATTTAATAATCGTTGAATAATTTTGGAATTTATTCATAAATTATGCTGATCTCAATAATATATTCATCAGTTGCAATAATTACCTTATGAACTACAGTCGACCCAGTTCAACCACTACCAAGAAATTATAGAAGTTTCCAAATCGGGCCACTTCCCTTTCATTGCCCATTTTAATGATGAATCCAATAAATCAGGCTATATCATACAATATATTGGGGTGCCAGAGTATCTAATATAACCCATAAACCATTTCCCACATTTTAGAAGTCACATTTCCAATCTCAAATGGGTTTAATTTTATATCCCTTTCATGAAGGTCAATAATCCTAGGTTTTGGGACAAGGGAACCAAATCTCCAGGCATAAATATTATTTTCATCTATGGGGAAGAGAATATGGATGTATCCCCATCATAGTGAGATGAATTTCTAGGATTAAAACACCAAACTCGTCATAATTATCTCCTTGAGTTGAACTATTTTCAAAGTCTAAGAGCCTTTAAGAATAATAACAATGAAATGACCAATAATTCACCCATTTTCTCCTACTCTAAAAAAGTGTGAGTTTCAAATTAGATATGTGAAATGTTCAATTTTTTTTAATAGAATAATCAATCACACCTTTTAATATACAAATAAAAGATCCACTAAGGTTTCTACCTTATGAACACCATGCCTCGCCTATGTCTGATGTTCCATCCCTACAGTAAGACTATGAGTCTCACCCGTTGTGTCTCTCAAAATTTGATGTATTGTTTATTTCATAAGAAACAGATATAAATGGATTTCTATTATGTGTTATGTTGGTCTGATGTATCCCTAAAATTCATTAGGTAAATATCTATACCAATTGAGGTAATGATTTTCGGCATGGATATGATTCTGGATAATAATATTCAGAACTCTTTGTGTGGGAATTTTTTTGGTGAGATATGCTTACATTTTTAGGTGTGGAGATGATTCAAGAAGCTATACACCCAATATTATAACGTTCTTTGATTTTTTTTCAAATGTATATTTAATTATCCATGTAACATTATCGTTTTCTGATGTTTTTACATTCTTATTCCATGGTTTCTGTAATTCTTACATGATGATCTTTCTTAGAGTATATAACCTTATTCAAGGATTTCAATCATCCTATCATGTTCTGGTGGAAAATATAAGGATTCCATGTTATAATAAGGTAGGTTTTTCAACCTTGTTCACATTTCTTCACACATGTAGATTCAATTCCATAATGACTCGATTATATTTTTTCCCTCAACTAAGTATTTCAGCTTACTCCATCAATATTTACATTCCCATAGAAAAATTTATATCAAAATATGTCATGGAGAATGTAATGTGGGGATTATTTTTTTGGATATTTTGATTCAATAATGTGTGACAATATAGTTACTTAAGTAGTCTACAAATAAACTAAACCCTTGGTTTCTCAGATTATGTAATTTATTTTTTCTTTTAATGAGTAATTATAATTCATTGTCGAAGGTTTATTTATTTTAGGGCCATTTTTCCTATATATGTTACTTAATTTCATTAAATTTACCCATATTTAGTTGCTATAATGAATTTTATATCATCATATTGTGATGTTCAGTAGAGTAAGGGTGCATTTAAGTCATTAATGGTTAGATAGAAATAGAGATGGTATTATGATGGTTAATTGTGAAATTTTATAATAATATTCATCTTATTAATTTCATTAAAATTTATGAAAAGGTTAAAATTATTATCGATCCATTATTCTTTTTTTGGGGTTATATAAGTGGTGTTTCGATTCATGATTATATTTGGGCTCATATGTGATATGATCCTAGGACTCCATACACATTATTCTTTATCTACTACTTCTTCACTAAATAATATGATGTTTTTAACATGGAGTGAGTATTATAATATTAATATATATTTTATTCCTAATTAACAAGGTTGTTGAACTATATGAAAATCTATAATTTAATTAGAAGATTCATAACCACCTTTGTCAAACACAACAAGATAATATATTAAAGGCTCAACAGATTCTATTTATTTTTTTATGTTATCTTTGGATTTCATTTATTTTTATTGATTCATCATATTACAAATCATATAAATTTTCTTTCATATATTATGTAAAAATGGGTATATATTAGATATATAAAAATTAAAAATAATTTTAATTAACACTATATAATTGATAATGGTTAGTGAATATATGATTAATTTCAGAGTTCAATCCATTTAGTTTAGGAATGATATGTTAAATAATCCAATAAAAATATCCAAGTTTATTTTTGGGAAAAGAATGGAATCTTTTAAAGCCATAATTCCTTGTATCCCAATTTCGTCCCATCACTAATATTGAAAGGTATATTCAAACCAAATACCCTAGATGATAAAAAGAAATCTATTTATTATAAATAGAGATAGAATAATGTTTTTATTTGTTTTATAGGCTCCCATAATTTTAATTTTAAATTAATATATTGGGAATTAAATATCTCATGATCATCATTGATTTTTTGGATTTCGCGTTTGATGATTTGGGTCCATTAATCTCTCCTCCTCAAATCTAGAACATGGAAAAAATGAAACTCACTCTAAAAGGTTCTTTCACCTTTCCAACTCATTATGTGTAATTTTAGATTTTGGTGTAGATATATAAATATATAAATACATCATTCTATAAACTATTTATAGGGAAATATCATATTTCCATGTTCGAATTAGTCCATGTAAATGGTCTTCTATATTTTTCATATATATATTATTTATAATGTTTTTATATAGTGGGGTAGGTCAGTAAATGCCGATAATTATTTAAATATAATGATTATATATATAAGTAAATTTTATTATTTTGGTAAATACAAGTATAATACCTTTTAATCCATGATTTATTAAAATTCATGTCTATATTTGGATTTTTTTACTATAGTTTATAAAATTATGACTGTAGATTTGTTCTACATTGAATTTATGACATGTGAAAATGGGTAATTTTTATTTTAATGAGTTTTATAAACATGATAATTTAATTATACTATTATAAATAATTTCATGATATATAATTAAGTTTACATTTGACTAATCATATAATAATGTGTCAGTTGAATTTATTATTGAATGTCAATTATATCTTATTTATTTTAGACATTTTATTTTCATTCCCCATAACATTAATATTATATATTATACCTATGTGTTACTTACTATGAAACAAAATATATATATAATTCTACATCTAATTATCTATGAAGAGATACTGATAAAGAATAAAAAATATTTTATATAAATGTAAACAATATATTTTTTTCTTATTTTTTATAAATAATAATCTCTCAAATAATTTTGGTAGAACATAGATTGTTTAAAACAAACCCCATGAATTATTTTTACTTCAATTCATGATTTGGATCCTTGATGGGTTACAAATAAAAAAATCTTATATGTACAACAACTTGAATCTTTAACATAGTAATTGATGTTGAAAATGAGTGAATTAAATCTATCTAGCTAATAACATCATACTCAAATGAAATCATTTTGATATTTGGTTATCCAAGAACCATAGTGAGGTACATCAAAAAAATTATTTTAATTAATATAACAATCATTTGATTAATGGGTCTCCATATATGATTATTCTAAACATTAACAACACACAAATGGAAAATAATTTTCTTTTTTTTTTATTTTTATGAGATTATTA
This sequence comes from Viscum album, assembly GCA_963277665.1. Classification (NCBI taxonomy): domain Eukaryota; kingdom Viridiplantae; phylum Streptophyta; class Magnoliopsida; order Santalales; family Viscaceae; genus Viscum; species Viscum album. The sequence continues at coordinate 1,248,893,506 of OY728157.1, read as the reverse complement.
AACATATCAATCATGATATTTATTAGGATGAATTGATTCAATATGGTCAGTCTCTGCTCATGGATTTTATACAATCATTATAATATCAAATAACATCATCGTGGTTCTGGTATCACCATAAAATCATTTAGGTTCAACATTACTAATGAATTAAAATCCATAACATATGAATTGAAGTAATGGAATGTGAAATTAATATTACAAATGTTTTAAGTTGAAATAAAATTAAATATTATAATGATTCCAATCTATAGATTGCGATTTATAGTACATCATCGATTTTATAAAGAAAGTATAAGATAAGAATCTCTAAAAACATTGTGAATAACGATGTAAACTACTTTAAAAATACCTGTATTTGGGGGTCAAACATTCCTAATGAGTATAAAAATAATGTCTAATAATATATAATTTTATTATTGATATATCTTATAAATAATAATTTCTAGTATACCCACATTATACAATTACCAAAAGATATTAACTATAATTCGACCACAACGGTGAGAAAATTGAGAATTTGTTAAAAAATAATATTACCTAAATAATTATGTTGATAAAAAATATTAATTATTGCACGCTGCAATTCTAATGTTCAATTTGACTTATAATTCCACACTCACATCGATATCCAACAATAAAAGAATCTAATATACAAGTTAATTGAGGATTTTATTTTTTAACAGTTATATATTAGAAAGATTAATTTTATTTTATTTTTAAAAAATAATTTTTTTAAATGTTATTCAAAAAATAATAGACCACAACACGAAATTGAAAAATAATTCACATGGATTATTAAATATTATTTTCATTATTATAACTTCTAACCATATTAAACTCTATTTCATAACCTCCCATATTGTTCGTCATTTTCCATAATGAAAATAATGTAATTTGGATCCCGATAATACACATATAACTAAGTAAAAAAGATGGGTTTATATCAAAGGATTCCACAAATATTGTCTAACAATTACCATTATGATCCTTGGTTGTATATATACAGTTAATGATTTTATATGTAACATCACAGCCCTAATTATATTTAAATCATGGCCTGATCTAGTGGGTCACATGGTCTCAAGTAAGCATCCTCGAATAACAAAGGCTACTGACTATCGACAAGCCTGCAAAGGTGGTACGACAAGGAGACTATACCATCTAATCAGAGTGGAACAACAGATAAACTAAATTACATAAAATACAGGAATGATAAGAAAAATATACCAAATCATAAATTTTCCAATGATTTTATGCTAATAAAGACACAATCCACAAGGTACTATCATATACATGGATTCACAACATAATGAGTACAAAAAGGGAATATGGAATAAGAAAATAATCTTCTCGTGTTCCAATAGAACCCAGAGTTGGGATTGAGATAAAAAACATAGTAGGACACCACCAATGGTGTCTACGCACTATAAAATAAGATCCTATAAATAAATAATATTCACGCAAAAAAATTAATTTTCAGTGCTGAATAAAAAATTCGCCCCAAGATCAGGTAGTTAAAAGACACGATCTAGCTCTACATACTTCATCTCGTGTTTAGGAGTAAATTTTTACCAATATAAATATATATGTATATATTAATAATATATGTATATATTTTAATAATATGTATATATATATTTTTTAATAATATATATATACACTATAGTTATATATATTGCATCCACCTATATGAACCATGTAAATGTAGACATAAGTGGCCAAATACCATGAATATTATTGCCCATTGGATCAGGTAATAACATAGTCATACATAACTAGTATAACGAGCATACAACCTTGAGGAACATATTATATTCACTAAATCTAAAAAGGGGTGGTATATGTCATTCTTGTCACTCGAGATGGTGAGCATGTCATCATGTAAAAACTCTATCAAATGATGCGGCATGTAAAGCCCAACATCAAACCAGTTTCAATGGTGTTAGAAGTTTTACTCAACTCCCAGTATAAGGACCAATGATATTGTATTTTTCAATAGGTCCATTACCATTGTAACACACCCTCTATAGTGGTGTATTCATAATTGGCATGTGGCATTACCTCCCATGAAACATTTTCATCCTATCAATATACATATATAAGAGGCATAGTCATATTTATAATTTAATACATAGGGAATTACCTCTTACATGTCATACTAGATAGGTTCTATTACATGCATGGAATTTCAATTCACAATGATCATTTAGATAATGAATAATGGACATGGTGTTCCTATCCATTATGATTCATTCTTTTAATACATTTAACTATTATATAAGATGAAACCATGCATGATCATTCCCTTCAATTAAATTAAATCAATTCAATAACTAAATCCACGAAACATATTCTATTAGACTTATGGATTCCATTAGAATGTGTCATGGTTGTTAAGACTGTTTTCTACATGGGAAATTCCAAAAATGGATTAAGCTAAACATTTAATAGGTGCATCAGGTTCTATAATCATTCATATGTTATTTGATATCCATTTCAAATATGATCTAGAAGATATAAGGGTGTTTTGGTCATTTGGATCTAAAATCCAATACAGGAAAATAAATTGGCACACCCTTGGGATGTATATATATGATACGGAAAACCTCTAGTCATCATAACAAGGATAATTAAAAATGTATCGAGGTATAAGTATCAACTATATGTGAGGAACTCAGTTAAAAAGGGCCAATCGGATATTGGCATAATGTGGCACAGAGAAATAGCTGTGAAGAATCGAAGCTCAAAGAGAAAAATCACGTGACCACTTACCTCAAGGTAGTAGAAGACTCCTCGCTTGTTATTGGCCTCAAATTCTGAGGAGGTTGGAAGAGACCTGAGAAAGGTTCCAATTCCCAACAAATAGTGGAAGTGATCTTGAACCTAAATATTGTTATAGAATCTAATTAGAACTTAAATAAGATGTACTATATGGGATTTCATACATCAATGTTTCCAACACCTTTGACGATTCTCGCTTTTGTGATTGGATGTGGGGGATACATGGAATCCTGGTTTGGTGAGGTGGAGATGCCATGAGATATGAATAGCATAATCCGCCACTATAGTGAGTACGAGGAGATATTAAATGAGGTTATTAGATAAGAGGGGTCATTTTGGTTATTTTACCAAGAAATATGGGGGAACATGGTTTGAACACATTGTTTTCAAACTGTGTGTAAGTCACTACTATTAAGGGGTATATCACACGATTTGGTTGAATGGTTTCCAAACTATATGAAAACTATAAAAATGTTTTTTTAAAAACCCTAAAAAATAGCATGGTTGTGTAACCTGGGTTGCATTCTTTTATACAAACTGTGTGTCCTAGAGGTGTCCCCTTTCTGCAACAACATGGTTTGAGAGAGACTAAGGGGGCTGGGTGGTAATGTTTATTCAAACTTTTTGGTCTTGTATTTTTCTTCTTTCTTCAAAACTCTATCCTCTGAAATATACTCATAAACTCCTAGGAAACTGTATAGGTTGTAGTTCACATTTACCATGATTAAACAATGAGTTAAAATTGAGTAACAAATTATCCATAACTTCAGATAAAATGGGTCATTATAACCTCCACTCTTTAATGAAACTCATACTCGAGTTGTCATCTTAATGGTAAAAAGGTATCTTCTACAATGAGTTTCTACCATTGAGTACAAATATCAGCTTCTAGTTCCTAGGTATCATCTTATAATAAGTTGTTTCGCTAAATCACCCATAACAAAGGGACTGACCTACCTCAATGTGTATGTATGCTTCGATCATTAATGTGTCCAAGATACACCTCAAGGGAACTATCTATATACAACTCTGCCTCATCTTGATAAAATACATATATTGGGTCAAGACATTATCAGTGAAGCTAAAACATATGAAATGCATCAGTATTGTGTGGAATATCTGAGGAAGATCCAACTAGTAAGCCATTTATCCAATCCATTTCAAAACCTAAAAGGATCCAAAAACATCTGAGAGATCTTACACTGTATCTGAATATGTTCTTAACACTAATTGAGAGAGAATCACAAGAAAACATTGTCTTCAAACATATACATTAGGGGTTTCCAGTGAATGTTGGTATAAGACAACTGTTAATAATAATCTATCAACTTGTGATTTTTGATTAATTGGAACATATTTATAGTATCATTCATAAGACATAGTCCATGAATATATTATTCCCCTTCCATTAAATATCACTGAGGTGAGAACAAATTCCTACCATAAAATCCTTCAAATGAATCCATCTCAACGACATCCTAAAATCATTTATTATAAGCGAACTCAATTAAGAGAATGTGTTTCTCTTAGGGAACTCTAAATTCAAGGACAAATACATAGAGAATTTCATTTATCACATATGTCTTATTATATGTCTGTTCATTATTCGGTGGGTGACAGGACATGATCAGAAGCACTTTTTTACCCATGACCATCTACAACCCCGATTATAGCTGTGATGTAAAACGTGGGCTCATTTTCTGAAATAATAGAATGTGGAGCTCCATGAAGGCACACGTTCTCTTTTATGTATATCCTTCCTATCTCATCTATTGAGAATTTATCTCACATAGGTAATAAGTGTGTGAACTTCCTCAAATGATCAATGAAAGCCCACACTACATCATTTTCAAGAGGTTATCTATGAAAACCAATAATTAATTCTTTCGAAACCTCAACATATTTTCATTCGAGATAGGAAAATTCATGTAAAATCCTTAACTAACACTGATTCAATGCCTTAACCTATATATAAGTGGAACATAGAGTGATGAATTCAGTAATCTCATGATTCATATCAATCGACTAATATAGGAGTCATAGATCCGAACAGATTTTGGGTACATCGGGGTGAAATTGCCATGCTGAGACATGAAATTACTACATCATCTCCTCGTATATTTTCTATGGGACCCATACACTATAATGGAATGGTAATGTTTAATCTCTATAAATTGTTCAATTTGATGTAATATAGTCATCTGAAACGATTTCCCTTAGTACAGGTCCTTCATGAACAAATAATTTCCTCATTATTACCTATCATTGATGATTATAAATCATCGATACAGTCAAGAGAATAATATAACCATGGTCCTCTTGATACACAATTTAGATCATTGATAACATGTCCATCAGTTTTCACACACCACTGGATTCTTTAATCTCTTGCATCTAAGTCTCCAAGCTCAGAGAATCGCCTTTAACAAGATTATAGGAAAGCTCGAAATCAAATAATGGTGGGTACTCAACCCACCTACACTATCTGATATTTAGGTCTCACTGTGTGAACATATAAATCATTATTTTTAGTTTAGTGAAAACCATAAAACACTCTCTATGTAGATAGTGTCTCCAAAAAAATATTTCATGAACTAAAACTTCTAGCTTTAGGTCATGTTTCAGGTTATTCTTCACATGAAGCCTTACTTGAAGAGAACCATATGTAACAACTCACACTTTCTACAACAATATAGATCAAATAAAAATACCTAATGCATTGTACTATATCATATATCTCATTTTTTGAATTGGAATAATCAGTATTGTTGGTGAAGCCTAAGAAACATTCAACTCTTGAATGGTTTCTTTATAAGCTTATCACCGTTCAAATTACACACCTCTCAATATAAAGCATGCAAGTGGCACCGTAAATCAAGGGAAATTTTGGATGAAGTGTTTGTAATGTTTGGATATCCACAAGACACCCAATGAAAAATGAATTCTTGGGATTGACTAAGAAAACTACAAATTTCACTTTCTCTGGGACTACTAAAACTCTTGACTACGAGATAACATGACCTGAGAAGTGGACTTGGTCTATCCAAAATTCGCATTTACTTAGCTTAGCATAGAGATGATTCTCTCTTAGTATATTCAGGATGATATCTATATGGGTTACATTTTCATTTTTTGAGCATGAATATAAAAACATATCATCAAATGAGACTACCACCAATGAATCTAGATATAGGTGGAAAACCCTATTTATAAGTTCCAAGATAACTAAATGTGTGTTAGTGAGTCCAAATGGAATGATTGGGTACTCATATAGACCAGGCATAATCCTGAATGTTGTATGAGCAATGTAGGAATTACTGACTGGCACTTGATGATATACCAACATCAGATCTATTTTTGAAAAAACTTTTTCTCTATGGATTTAACCAAATAGGTCATCCTTTCTAAGAATTTGATATCGATTATCTATTGTGAGTGTGTTCAAACAATAGTAATCAAGGTATATGATGATGTTACTATCCACCTTCAAGGAAAAAATTTCTATCGAACCAATAGAGAAGTTTTGGAGTATTTCAAACCTTTATCCTCCAGATCAACTTAATACATAAGGATTTCAATAAGCTCCTTAGGCGAAATCTTATAAGGAAGACTGTCCAATAGTGCTCTTCCTCGTACTTGATTGGTAGTAAAATCTACCTGTCATAAAAGAAGTAGACCATACATTTTATCTCCAAATACATCACTAAAACACCCCACTATAGGAGGAAAAAAGTGGATCATAACCCTTGTTCATCAACAAAAAGACTGGTTATTAGAGTTTTCACACAACCCATCTCTCATACTCAAGTTATTCATGGGTCACACTAACATCCCAATCTCTCTAATACATGTTCTTAATTCCCTATGGTGATATAAATGTCACCCTATATAGATAATAGTCAATATGGGCTTGATAGAAATCTTTTTAGTTCATAATGTTGAATGAATCAAAGCCTGTCATGTCAAATATGAAATGATTCCATAGGTTAAGGAAATTTCATACCTAAACATGGAAATCCTTAAAATATTGAGTGCCCTCTGAACAGATACCTAATAGAATATCTATCATCATAACTCCATGAAGGTGCATGATCTTGAGGCCCATATTACCCATAATAGTATCATATATACATGTTTGAGACACACCTGTATCATATAATGCAGACACTATAGTGGAGGCCACTAGAATAGTAACCCATGTAGTGGATGACTCGGTTCTCTACTACACCGATGTAGGAAGGACTACCTGATATTGGCATGTATCATAACCCTTAGTCACTAACAAACTTCTCTGAGTGAGCCCTCCCTATTGGCGCTAAGACTCATAAGTCTGAAAACCTATTCCTTGACTGCCACCACATCCCGATCCGTAATGGAATTATCGATTCCTTTATTTGGTTTTCCCACTGGACCAACTCCTTGTCAATGGATTGGAGTATTTACCCTTTCACGAGGAATTTATGGGAAAATTTTGAAGAAGTTTGGATATTCCCCATCCGGCCATAGTCGCTACACAACATTGGATCATGCAAAAACTGAGGTTTCATATTCCCCAACTCCCCATAGTGGTGACATATAATGAACTATCTACACATGGGGTATTACGTCTGCCACCACCATGAGTATCCTAAAAGCGTGTCTTTCTCCCAGAAGAACAAGGACTGATAGTTTTAAGTGTCAAACCACCCTAACTCTCACCTTCATCTTCCCTCAAATTCCTATGTGTAATAAGTTTCTAGTTGACGATTTAAAAAATGTTCATTGATTGAAATACATTGACCTATAATAGAATGTCGTAAACCAACCCATCCATGAATCAAATATCAGTCATAAAATTATAACCCACCAAATTATGTCTGATGCACAATACCTTATTGAACTGTGTGGAATACTACATGTTATACATGCCACTCTTCTACCAGATAATGGATTCCCCTGCTCTATCAACCCACAAAGTGTACAAAAAGAATAATCAATAAAAGGTCATCTTGAAATCATCCCATAGCATATTTTATTTTCAGTCCACTCGGATGATAACGTCTAACTACTACTTAGAAGAATAACGTAACATATACATAGAATTCGTTAACCTATGCTCTGTAGTCATCTCAATATTCTCAAATATAGAAAGGATAGCTTCAGGCGATATCTCATCTACTCGTGGTACACTATCCCCCACAGAGGTGGCATGGTTTTTCTCTTATAATTTAGAAGTCAAATATAAGATATTTGGGGAAATCAAAATGACACCTTTCATATTGTACAGAATATGTCGGAATCATTCAGGGAAATGAGAGTCGGTGGACATTTCATGTACTGGAATTGGTGCTACAAATGGCACCGCATGAGGAATCACTGGAGACTCAAGGATTGCTAACATCAGATCATATTTTTCACCACCTTTAAGGTGTATGACCAGACGATGTCATGACAGCATAATACTATATGTCCAATCACATTCTCCAAAATTTAATTAACAAATTAAGGAAGTTACATATTTAAACTTGAATTTTCCATAATAATTCCTATACAAACGATCATGCCTCTATGCCTACTCATCAAGTCAGGTATAGGGAATAGAAAAATACCACATCATGCATTAAGAACTTTAGAGACACCTATATACCCACTACTAAAGTTGGTGTCTGATATGATTCTCAGTTTCACATGCAGAGGATAACTAAATTAACAGTAAAATTCATAAAAATTATCTATTTGTGCTTGTTAGAATATTTTATTCACATTGAAGTAGTATTATTATAAGGATTACCATTTCCAATTCATCAAGTCTCATACTCTTCATGATCCAAATTATGGAATCTACTTAACCCACACTATAACAAGTTCTATCCCATGTTACCAATGGTTCAACGATAAACGTACTATAATTTCCATATTATGGTTTCTTAATTAACCTATTAAGAAGAATATTGTTATTTTAAATAAGGAACATTATGTTTCAGTTATTTTTTCTAATCCCTGCAAGAAGAATCACCAAAATTAATATACATAATCATGGTACCGATAATATAAAATGGACAAATTCTTGTTGAAAATAGACATGGAATGGGAAATGCAGGGAATATTAGTCCTAGTGTGACTAATAATCATGCATGATCTAATAGAAATGACTAATTTTATTATATCATAGTAAATACACATCATTTATGTAAGTCTAATAACAATAACATCATAAGACATGTGTGTCACCTAACAGTCGAGTCAAATTAACTAAAAATGGATAAATTAATATTGATATTTTCTCAGCCATAGAAATTTGGGTTCCCCTATTCATGGGTTTGCTACATCCAGTAAGATTTACATTTCCAAATTCCATTAAACCCTAGTCTCTTATGCAATATAAAAAATAAAGATTATGGAAAATAAAAACTTTTAATAACACTTTTTAATTTCATAACCCATGGTCCACTTAATATTTCCCCTAAGATGGGGGGTCACATGGACTCTAGTGTGCCTCCCCATATCTCAGAGGATGATGAATAGATTTATGGTGAAATAGTGGTATAATGGGGAGACTATACCATATTATCAGATTATCACAACATATATATAAATAAACATATAATAGTAAAAGCATAAGAAGAAAAAACAAAATAGTAAAGTCCTAGAAGACTTAATACAGAAAACGATACAAACCCCAAGGATGTTTCTTATACAAGAATGTATTGCATGTTGATTACAAAAAGGAAGCAGGTAATAGATAGATAATATTTATGGGTACTAGGTTATATGGAGTACTATTTTAGATAAAAATATCAACAGTCCACCACAAATAGTGTCTAAATGTAATCCAAGTGGATATCATAACTAAAAAATTCCCTTGTATAAAGAATTAATTAAGAATGTTTAATAAATAAGTAACATCCCTATGAGGTTACGAAAAGATTCAAGGAATCTCTACCTAAATTGTCTCATGTTCAGGAGAAATGTCTGATAAATTAAAATATATATATTTATATATATATATAATATATAGTTATATATATTTCTTCCACCTATATATACAAACTACGTGCAAATGTAAGTGTCCATATACATGGAATACTTATGCTGGCGGGAAAGATGTGTAACTAAAACATCCATAATTAGCCAAATGGGACTATAATCTCTAGAAACATGTTACATTCCCCATATCTCATATTGAGTGTGAGACTTCATGCTCATCACTAGATATAGTGACTGTTCTATCATGTCAACACTCTAACAAGGGACACAGTGCATAAATACCAATGTCCAGAAAGTGTTTAAGGTGTGAGATATCATGGTCAACACTCGATGTAAGTGAGAATGACACCATTATTCTCAACAGGTCCTTTACCATCATACCACCAACTATATAAAGGCTAGTTCATAATTTTTCAGATGCATTACCTCCCATGCAGTATATTGTTCTATCCAATATACATATAAATGAGATATAGTAATATTTATAATTGAATACATGAAGAATTACCACACATGTTCCAAGATATCTAGGTACCATTACATATATGTAATTTCTATTTAAAATGATCTTTTAGATAAATCATAAAAAATACATTTTCTATTTATTATTTATAAGTAATTTTTTAATACTTTTATATTATTTAGAAGAGGGAAGCCCCCATGATCATTCTCAAATATTAAATTGAATCCATAAGATTACTAATATATAGTAATCTAATCCAAAAGACATATGGAGGCCATATGAATATATCATGGTCATTAAGGGACTTTCTTAGTTGGTAGATTCCAACTATGGGTCAATCCAAAAACCTAAGAGGTTCTATGAGTAAAATAAACATTTATATGATTTGTTTAGTTCCATTTAAAATATATGTTGCATGCCAAAAAAATTTGATTTGGATGCAATAATCCACTAGAGGAAGTTAACTTGGCACACCATTTTTGTGTTCTTATATGATATCTACAACCTCGAATCAATATAATATGGATCAAAAGACATTAGTCGAGTTGAAAAGATCAATTTAATATGATGAAAAAAAATTTAAAGTGGAGAATAAAAATAATATGGTTTGGTTTAAAAAAAACAGATTTAAAAATCATTAACACTGAAATGGGAAATGATTTGAATCCCTACCTCAATCTTGTAGATGAATCCTAAATTTATATCAACCTCATATTCGGGGTCGGTTGAAAGTTATCTAAGAAAGGGCCAATTACATGAAAAATAAGAAAAAAAGATTCATCATAAATTGCATTATATATTTGAAGTAGAACATAGATAAGAGTTAAGGGGAAGGGAGTTCATACCCTAAGGAGTCCAATGCCTTTTACAGATCTCAATCCCATTATCAGTTGAGGACGATACATGGAATAGTAGATTGAGAAGGGGGAGGAGATGCTACAAGAGAATAATAAAACCCTATTCCACGAGAATTAGTAATAAGAGAAAGAAAATTATGTTATTAGTTTAAAGGTGCAAAATATTTTCATTACAGTTGACTCATTGGGGAACCTAGTTTTGGAGAAAAATTTGAAAACCATGGGAAAACTGTGTGCATGTCACTTCAATTAAGGGGAACACAATGTGATTATGGTGAACTATTTCCAAACCATGCACCAACCATGAAAAATGGATCTATCTTGAAACATACCTACACCTCATATCCATGGTCCTCAGGTCACAGGTTTTTAACAAATCATGTGGCCCATTGGTCTCCTATATGTACAGCCCCACAATTCCTATGAGAATGTACAGGATGGGTGGCTAACTTTTTCAAACCATGCGATCAATACATTTTACCAAATTTCTAGAACTCCAGCCTTTGAAAAATCCTTTGCTTCATGTGGGACATCTATTAGTCTATAGTACATGATTTCTAGGACAAAACAAAGTCTTTAAATTGAAAAATAAACTATATATACATTCATTGATATATTTTTTATAACATTATACATCTATATATGAAACAACAAAACTATTTTATTGATATTCACATTTACTTTTTTTGAAATTCAAGTTTTCAATGATATTTAAAATTAGTATCAATGGTAGCCAACTTAAAGATATAATCCCTGAATAATTTCCACAAAAAAATATTATAACATTTTTTTAGCATTTATAGTTCAGCTCATAAATTATTCATAAATATTTTTTAAATATTTATAGAACCGTTATCATATAAAAACCAACATTATTTTGATCAAAACCTTTAATACGTCTTTATACCACTTTTTAGTTCTAATTTTTCATTTATAATATTAAAATACTATATTTTTTATTTTATTTACATAAATATTTGGGTTAATGTTTTATTTTTCTATTATCAATTACATCTGTTACTTGATGAAGAATATCAGGAAATTTAGTGATTAATGTTGCATTTTATAAATAGTTCACCTTGTTAGTGAGAATATTTTGAGGGGAGAAAAGAGAGATTGAAGATGAATACCAGGTTTACTTATGTTATATTAAAATTTATCACTTTATAATATAGGTGTATACTATATAAACTTCATAAGTGTAAATATGAATATGATTGAAAACAAGGAAGTTATCTTTGTATGATGAATGAGAACATGTATCCAAAACGATTAAAGTTTGGTGAGGATTGATGATAAATTCAATGCTACTATTGTGGTTTTATGTTTTATGTAGCATTTATATAAAATTATTTCTGTGGTAAAATTTTCAGATAATATGTCACATGTAATGAGGACAGATAAACAAACATTAAATTGTATGTTCTTTTTGATGTTTTCCAACATCATAAATTTTTAAAAAATGATAAACCAATGGTTTGGAATCTTTGGTGTAGCCCCTCAAACAATTGGTACATGTTATACTAATGTTTTTATGTGATTTTTAATGACTTTATAGTAGTATAGACTTATAAGAATGGTTTTACCAAACCATTGGTATATAAAAACCTTTACCAATTGTTCTCAAACCATTAGTATATGTAATTTCAATGAAAATAACTATACCATGGGTTTTGTCAAACCATTGTTATAGATATTCCGTTTAAAAAATTTACACTATTGGGTATTGATCCAAAAACCTAATAATTATATTCCAAATAATTTAACAATATGATATGATATCTTATATATTGTTATATAAATATATATATATATTAAATTATAAATCAAATTTAAGTATTTATAATTGTTTTTATTATTATTAATAAATGATAACACCACCAATACAAATGATTTGCAAAAACCATTGAAATAGGTGGTTATAATGATAAACTATACATATGGTTTGATAGAACCATTGGTATATGTGAACATTAACAATACCTATAATGAATTTTTTCTAAAAACCTTGTTATTGGTGCCCATATACCATACATATACCAATGTTTTTTCAAAACCATTAAAAAAATTTCATAAGACCATTCAAATATTTCATGTTTCAATTGTATGTTTTGTCAAACCCTTGGATGAATTATTTCAAAAAGAGGAACAATTTGGATATCCAAAAGAAGTAACTTCCAGATCTAATGTTCATGATTTACATGGTGAGTTGTGGAAGTCGAGCTGATGTGAAAATGTAATAAATATGGGTTAATGAAGTTCAATTGTTCAGAGAACTGGTAAATAATGATTTTAAAAGAATAATAATAAAAGACTATGAGATTAGATATAAAAATATATTTGTATAAAAGATAATTTAATTTATATGACTGATATTTCATAAATCATGATGACATAATTAAAAAAAACTATAAATCATATATAAGGATTAATAAAGATATTCTATAAAATTATTTCTCGTACAATACATGATTTATGGAAAATGGAGAATAAATTATGTAATATCTATGTGTAATAATTTCTTACATTAGGGTTCCAAACATGTGAATTTTCAAAGTGTTTTGAGCATCAATGTGATACAAAAGAGTAATAATACTTTCTTTCAAGGATAATTGGACGATACATAAGGTTTTATTGGTTATATATATTGTTTGAATTTGATGAGTATCTAGATAGTTGATCCAAAAGTTAAATCTGAGGATTTTATGATGATATTTTAATTCTAAAGAGATTAAGTGAATTTGTGAATCAACTAGGATATAATGTTGTATTTAAGAAAGGAAAAAATATCGGATTGAAGAAGATGAGTTAGATCAGAATGTGAATCAAACAACTTAATAACCATATAATGATTATTCTATTATATCATCTTATACTAAATATGATCATAAGTGAATGTGATGGATCTTATATAATGATACTTTTTTTGGTGAGTAGTGAGAAAGGTATCATGTATGACTGATAAGTCCTGAAAATAAAAATCCCATTGATGGTATAGAAGTTATGGTTAGAGGATTCAATGATGTGGAATAATAACACTAGAAAATCATGCATTATAGAAGATAGAATATGAGTTATGTCAAAAAGGAATTTCAATATGATATTTTCAATAAAAAACTAGTATGAATAATCATTTACTTGGGCAATGTTACTATTAATCCACAAACCATAGTGGTGTTCCTAATACCCTTGATCTGTCTACTATAATCATTGGAATCCAAATCCATTTTTAGAGATTATTTCTACCTCAAATAAGGGTAAGAGCGCAATAGAATTAATCCCATAAAATAATGCATGACTCATTCATATGTTAGAAATCCTTTCCAAAACAAATAATATAATGAAATAAAAATAAAATTATTAGGATAATAATAAAGGATATGTAATAAACAATAAAAAATTCCCCCCAACTCACCATCTTACTCCCACACATATTGAAATAGTGATAAATTTTCTATAACTCCCATAAATAAATAAAAATCCACTAGTAACCAAAACTAAAAGAAATAAATAATTCATTTGAAAAATAAAAATAGGAACAAAGATATATGAAACTAAAGGTAAGTCTAAAAAAATTTGTAATATGAACCACATGAAAATTTAATAAATAAAATAGAATTACAATATCCTCATTCCTTGAAGAAATCAATGATCGAAGTGTTTTTAGAAGATGAACCCATGATTGAAAATAAAATGATTGATTATATTGATCAATGAACAAAATAGTTTTCATAGATTAACCATGTAATTACTTTATTTTATTCTTTTCTTACATTTAGATCTTTTTGGATGAGGTTAAGTTTGAACCCCAATATATAATTTTGGTTTTTTGGAATTTTGTATGGATTTTTTTCTTTTGCATAGTTTGTGCACGATTAGAGGAAATTGTACACCTTCCTAGGAAACAGTGCTTCCTAGTTTCGTTTTATGGTAGTGGTGTTTGGTATGGATTTCACATAGTTAAAGAACTGTGTATCTAAGTGGTGTGGGTTGTCCCTTTTTTATAGTGAGGAGAACATGGTGTGTGTATGTTTTTTAAAACCGTGCAACCTAACCATGCGACATGCCTAGTTTCTTAAAATTTCCAAATTCTTATTTCCCCCTTCATGTTTTAACCCTAAATCTGTCTTTCCTCCCCTCATCTGACCTAGGCACACCATGGGGGTCCTCCATGATCTCTTTCTGTTACCCTCTTTCCATTCATTGAGGCACCTTAATGGCACCTATGGAGATTTATTTGAATTTTTGGTGGGTTTTCTCCTCGATTCTCCCTTCTGTCTCATGTTCTTGATTTCTTATGGTAGATATTATCTTATTGGACAAAATCTAATGGTTAGGGTTCATGTATGATTATATTTCATGGATATTAATGTGTGTGTATCTTTTAATGGGATTTGTTTTTCATTCTCCTAGATATTGGTTGTAATCACACCTCTTTGAGGTAGGTGTATCTATAATTTTCATTCCTGATGAATTCTGTTGGTTCTTGGGTTCTTTTAGTAAATTTATATATAATTTTATAATTAATGTCATGTATTGGGTTATTTTTTTATGATTCTTTTATGTAGTTAAAATTTGGTGAAAATGGTATTTTAATAGACTATTTTATTATATTTTTAAATTTATACACATAATTTGCACATTTAAGTGTCAATTAATTTTCAAACGGGTTATCTTTAACGTACCATTATGTATATGAATTCAATATGTTTGATAAAATACCATTTTTCCTTTAAGAATAAACTTAGTTTTTTTGAATTTCTTTTTCTTTTTTTTATTCTCTAGTGTCTTGTTTTATAGTGAAATTGGACTCTTTGTGTTATAAATGGTTATACCATGGCATAATGTTTTCTGTGGGTTGTTAGGAATGGTTTCATTATCACAAATGATCATTGTACACACTTTTTTTTAAATTAATTTTTCATTATATGTGGGAACATCCATATGTGCAGAAGGTTCACATATGGATGTTTATAGAAACGATAATGGTATTGGACAAACATACCAGACTTAAGAACTCGTGTTTCAAAAAGAATTGCTTGCATTATCAAAACTCTATTTTATAAATGATTCTTTCAACCCCTTGGTTTTTTTCAAAATCCTCCATGATTTATAAATTAATGGAAAATTTTTTTAGAATGGAAGTTGAATTTATTTCACATTTATAATTTAATGGTGTGTCTTGATTTCTAAAATTTCTAATGACCCATAGGGAATTTTCTTGTGGAAGGGGTGCTTTTTATTATTTTTTAAATGGTTTAGAAATGTTCTTGGTAAATGAATTTGGATGTGTAATGTCAAAGGTATGTTTGGAAATTTGGAAAATTTCATGAAATGATTTAATATCTTAGGAGATGTTAAATCTGGGTTGGCATTTGTGAATGATTGGTCGTTAGATGGGAAACCCCACAAAATATCTCCCCATATGGGTTATAGTGTTGGTGGTTCCAGTACTTGTGGTGGATATGTGTGGTGGAATAAGTTAAGGTGAGTCTTGCATGCGAGGGCATACTACATACAAAGTATACAATTACCATTGGTTTCCTAGGGTCCTCTTAGATGGTTGAGTGACTATTGATTATGAACCATGATTAGATGGGTTGGTACACCCTTGAATTGATAGGTCTTGGTGTGATGTTCCAATAGATTGGTTATTTTCGGGTGGCAGTTGGTTAGAGAATATGGTGCTTCACTATATTCTAGATGGTTAGTCAGACTCGAGTACATCTAGGGATCTCTCTATAGGACTAGGTTTCTCAAGTTGTTTGTTGGTTTGTAGAAGATGGTTACCATGCTATCACATGGATATCATGTTATTGGTAGTTCGGTTAGGTTTTGTGTTTAGTTTCTATATTTCTGTGTTCTATATTTTAATTTGACCAGTTTTAATATCTTAAAATTAAATGTTGTAGGCTCTTGTTCTTTTTAAGTTTATATTATTTTGATCCATGTTTGATTGGGGTAAATTTGTACCACCATATTTAGTTTGATTCTTCACACTATTTTCTATCACATGGGGATCTATAATTACCTTAGATACTTGTCCTTGACTAGTTCAGATGTCAGTATGGGTGGATCCTCGGCTTGGATTGTGGGAAAATGGTATAAGAGTAGTCCCTTTGTTATCTGGGGGGCCAGTTAGATTGGATACTTCTATTGTTAGAGATTATTAGGATGGATATGGGTTGGTTCTTTATCACCGCCTCTCATGAGGAGACATGTGTTTCTAGGGGAGGTTCGACAATTGAAACCTTATCATTCATTGGGTTTCATTATTGGGGAAATATAATGAAGGTAATGTTGTGACATGTCATGATCTGACATAGAGTACTGGCCTATGTGGAGTCTAAATGCATGGTTCAAGATCCCCTTAGTGTTGATGATTTCTCTATTCACAGATCACTACCATGTTTAAATGTTAGGAAAATAAACTAGATTCTTTTTTCAGTGGTTTAGTTTTAGTTTTGTTTTTTTGTCATGATTGAAGTGATTAAATATATAAAACAAGAATGGTTTTTTAAAATAGAATTTTTTTCTCTCAAATGGATTCATATAGAAAATTGAAATGGGTCATTAATAATAAAGTTACTTTAAATGATAAATCGGAAAATATTTGGGTTTGGTGATAAGGTGGTATGATAGACCCTTGTCATTTCTTATTAACATCCACATATGAATGGGTATGTGTAGAAAGTGCAAGTAGGAATATTTGTATAAATGGTATAAGATAAATGGGATGGATTCATGTGTGAAGGTTTATAGGATTCCATGGGTGGGTATCATAAATTCAAAGGGTTGTATTGTATTTTCCATATAGTTTGGATGAATAATTATTACAGAAAATTTTTGTTTCCTAAAAGGTGGGGTTTGTCTTCTGAATATTGTGTTTTTCTCTATGGTTATTGACCATGGATGTATTCAGTTTTTAATTTAACAATAAAAAGGTTCATTCAAGAAAGGATAATGTTTTTTGTGTTTCTTATGTTTGGAATTTGGGAATATTTCTTTGTACTTATGTGGATCATTTTTTATTATTTGGTGTATGCGGATTTTGGGAATTATGTTTTAATGTTTTTCAGAAAATGAAACCCAGAAAGGTACCCAATGTTTCTAGTGATTCTTGCCCAGTTCTGATATGTTATTAGTTTTTTCATATCCTTCATGTTGATTGAATTACATTAATATTAGTGTAGTTTCTTAAGAAATTTGATCATGTCTTCAGATCATTGGTTACTGCAGTAGCTATCACAGTTTTTTCTATACTAGGTTTATTGGAGGGTCCATCGTTGGACTAGTGAGAGTTTTTTCCCCTCAATCGATGAATGGTGGAATTATGTGGTAAGTGATTATGTATATCTTCCTATAATAGTTTACACCAGAAGATATTATGTTGAAGAATAAATAATGCCTCGTGAACATTTAGTGATGACAGTGAATAGTAAAGGCTTATGTTGAACACATCAAGGTACTGACATCCTTTATCCCAGATGTGGGGTCATGGGATCTTTTTAATTATTCACCATTCATTTGGAATCATTATAAAGAGATCAAGGATCAAGTACTCAGCTACATGGATATTAATTTTGAAAAATTGGTGGAAGATACATTTTTAGTGGACATGGTTTCTGGAGCATAGGTAGTAGACCATCTGGTATTTCCTATCGCCCAAGAGGGTTCCCAATAAAAATAGAGGTTTTTTCGAATGAACCAGTATATGAAAAGTCCCATTTTGGTCTGATCACAATTTCTTTAGAACATTCGGTTATATACCACCAATGTGGATGATTCACGTATTTGAACCTATCTTTTCACAGACCTATAAATAAATTCCATCATTATGGATATGTAGGTAAATTTGAGAATATATGTATGAAGTATTTTACTAATGAAAACTTTTGATTAGCGGATGCTAGTGTTGGACTTTGTGTAAGTAGATGATTTAGTCATCAAGTCTCCATTCTAATAAAAAATTCCTCATCCTCTTGACGGTCATTTTAAATTTTGAACACTGGTTTATTTAGGATAAGAAACTCTTGACAATTATTCTGATGAAAATCCCTTTGAGGTTCCATAGCTACAACCTGAACTGAGACGGGTGGTTGTGTATGTCCTTGAACATGGAAAGTATGAAAAACACCACATCTACAATCGATTCACCAAAAATTATTCTCTCACTAGGATCCTCAAAAACATCCACCTGAAACTAATTATCACATATTCTTGGAGGCATGATACTACATAACATCAACCCACAACATTGAATGCATCATACTAACACTAAAATAGAGAAACAATTGAAATCAATCCAAATAGATTGAACAATAAATATTTTGATTTCAACCTACCCAAATAAATATTAGTGAAAATACTAGAAGAAATACTAAAGAAATGTTTTGAAAACCACCCATGTTGATGTAAATATCATTATGGGGTGATCTATCTATGAACTCAATGGTAACTACATTCTTAGTCCTGATAAGATTACACAATGCATACTAACTTTAAAAAAATAAAATCAACTTTTCTCTAATTACACCATATCACAAACTATCCTAGGAACCGTAGTAATCTAATAACCAAGCCAGTATTGTCATATCCAAATGGTAATTATCATTCCCCATGGGTTGGATACAAACACCTAGAATCAAACAAAATGAAATTGGTAATGAATTTGCTACAAATGTTATGGAAGGAGATAAATAATTAGTATTCATAAAGAAAATTTCATAAGAATTAGTGTTCCAAATGTCAAATAGGAATAAATAACCCCAAATACTAAAAAAATATGAAACACTAAATGAAAAAACCAATCAATGATGGACTCAACTCTCCATGATCAATGTTCAATAGATAAAACCACCTCAAAGTGTTGTTTTCCCCTGCTCAAACATTGAATGTGATGATCCACAAACACCCTAAACCACATGTACGGTGTGATATAATAGATCAATAAGGATTCACCAAGCATTACATAATATATAACAACATTTAATTAACCAAATAAATATCCCAATTAAAATATATAGATTGGGAATTTCGAAGGAATATTTAAACTAATCGTTCTTTCATTTTCAAATGATATAAATAAATTATTCAAATGGTTCACATTTCAATTGATGGTATATTTCTAATAAAATGGAGTTATATAAAATTTTATATAAAATAACAGGTCATGTAGAATAGTTTTCAATAAAAATGGAAAATGTTACAAATTTGAACAACAAAGAAACATGGTCAAGCACCAAAATGTACAGTAGTTCCCAGAAATGGGAAATCCCTCACAATCAAGGTGACATAGAAATATGTGTATAAACTAGTCCATTCAACACTAGTCATGTGAAATTCATCACAAACCCATCGGGGGGTTTGATGTTCTGTATTTTTTGTTTGGAACATCGTAAATCGAAGAGTGTTATCCAAATAACCCACTAAATACACAAGGAATACATGTGCTCCAATACCAAAGCAATGAAGTGAAATTTTTCTTAGAAATGATTAAAATAAATTTCATCCCATTCTCAATTTCATATATTCCAATTTTCATTTAAAAACCAACACATTGAGTTTTTATTAAAACATTTCTTTTCCCAAGATAAAACAATGCATTTTTTGTCAAACTCATTTTTAAGACATTTTCATCAAATACAATTTGAAATTACTTTCATCAAATCATATTACATAATTAAATTAAACAATATTCCATAAAAAATATATAATTTATATTCAATCAATTAAATTTCACCAATTTCCATCAATTTCACAAACACACTGTAATTCCATGAAATTGATGTGTTTTCCCAATATCAAACCAAAAATTCATTTTCAAAAATTAAATCCCCCAATTCAATGAAATTGGGATTCTAATGAAAAAATTGAAAAAAATAATTCACCTTGATTCCAATCAGAAAATTGAAATTAAATTAAGAAATTTATGGTAAATAAAATTTTAAAATCAAAATGAAACCCCCTACCTCAAGATCATGGTATTTTGAAACTCTATACAAAATTGGGACTCTTCAATTAAGGAATAAGATTAAAAAATTTGGGAATCACACCTAAATACAAGATATAAAATAATAGTTACAAGATCATTCAATAAATAGTGAGATCATTTAAATGCATGGTATGAATGCAGAGATAGCAAAGGAAACATAACAGGATGAGGAAACCTACCAGGAAAATATAGAATGCTAATTTCAAAGATTCAATTCACATCTAGAGGGGTGTAGATGGGATAAACATATCTTGGGATCCTTTAATAAATAATAAATTTTTGTGGGTTATACAACCTAGTCATGGGGTCTATAACATGAGTTTTAGAAAATAGAAAACATTTTTCAGATTAAAAAAACATGAACATATGGTTATCCAGGAAGGGTATCAAAGACAGACCAAATTGCGTTCCCTTGCCATTCACTCTATTTAAATGGGTTTCATGGATTCTCCTTGGTGTGTGAACATCTTTTCAAACCATTCCCCAACCATTAAAAAACACAATGACACTATTTTCAGGATTTTTCTAATAGGGAACACGATTTGGGAAAATCATGCCCCACCGGTGCATAGCCACAATGATTTTGAAAATTTCCAAAGTTTTCACCTGAAACAACCATAAAAAATATTTGAGTATTATTATAAATTATAATAAAAAATTACTATCCATTTGAGTGTTGTTTTTTAAGATCCATAAATTTTTTTTAAATCATCTAAAACATTACACTGGCCATTCAATCATTTCAGAAAACCCATGGAAATCAGAACTTATTTAAAATAGATGTCAACATGTTATGAAATTTAGAAACCCGCAGCATTAAAATAAAAACTAGGATAAACATGATTTTCCTTTCAAATATAAAAAGAAAATATTTAATATTATATTTCCATATTAGTATAGGATATGAAAACTTCATGTAATATATGTTTATGAATTTAAAGAACATATTCAAGGGGCAGCTTACCTGGAATTCAAGGAAATTGATATAAAACACATATAAAACATCGATGAAGAAAAAATAATGGTAAATATAACAATTCCATAATAAATAAAACAAAAAAGTTAATTGGAAACCATAAGATTCATCCAAATCATAGATTAATAATGGGGAAGTAGAAATTTTGAGGGATTTGTGATGAGAGGGAAGAGGGACCTTGCATAGGATGGTGCACCTTGAAATCAAATGGAGGGGGAGGCTTCAAATTAGAAGGGGGGGTATGAGAATCTCCTTATAATGTTTAATTCATAGGAAATGGAGAAAATTATTTTTCATAGGGATCAAACATAAGGAAAGGGAGAGTAGAGGCATGCTAAGTGGGGATGAAAAAACTGGGGGTCATATAAGAGGAAAGGGAGTGTAGATAGAGGGCGGAGGCCACATGAAAATCTAGGGGTCATACATTGTGGGAAATCAATAAAATATTGGGAGGAAAATGAGGATTTATTGCCTTAAAAATCATTGAAGAAATAACTAAACAATTTGGAAACCATTATAGTGAATCAAAATCATTTATAAAACCAAACAGTATCCATTTTTCACTCACTACACACCCTTAAACAATATTACTATGAATGAACGTGTGCCTACATGGACAAACTCACCATTCAACAATCATGATAGTGGAAGTAAAAACTAAAAAAAATCCTCCCACATGTTAACCACATGATTTTCTGACTATCCATGATAACTATGAAACCCTTTAAAACTTTTTTAATTATAAAATTTTCACATAAAATAAATTTCAAAAATTAAATATAACATAAAAAATTTATAATAATATTAAATAAACAATTAAATAAAATAATTAGTGTTATAATATATCCACCATAATTAATTCTATCTCCAAAAATCCCATTTTATAATGATAGAGGGTATACATACATGGATAGACCATAAATAGAAAAATTATCATCTAGAACTACCCCTAAATATTATTGAAAAACATACTATCAAAATATCCAATTTTCCAATGAAAAATTCAATCACTGACTATGTACATCGGGCTTCAATAACATTGTGATCCACTAGAGTCATAAAATTTATAATTCAACAAAAATGGTTAGTTGTTTACACACACAGTCACTAAATAGAACCCCACATGGAAAAACATCCCAAGAGCACTAAGAGAAACAACAATTCCTCTATCAATAACTATATTCATCCAATAAGGGGAGCTCAAAACTCTATAATGGGATTCCAATGAAGAGATATATAAAAAACATCTCCTATATATACCCTATAGAAATTTTTTTGGTTCCCTAGGCTCAAAAATACATACATAAATGGGTAAACAAGGATCACAAATCTGAAACACCATATCTCTTTAAAACCATGAAACTAAAATCATAATTATCAAGTTATTGGATTCCATAAATCTAAACATTATAGTAACCCATGAACTAACCCAAAGTGAACTACTCCAAATATATCAATAAACAAAATCAAAAGCCAATTTCCACTAAACCTATCACAACTCATCCTAGCGGGTCCCATGTCGTGACTCCCCAAGCACAACTCCAATAGGCCAGGGGCTAGTGACTAGCACCGAGTTAGCATGTTACTAACATGAGAGGCCTAGCCTAAGTACCCGTACACACAAACACATCTCCAAGCCCACAATTCTAAAATAAAAAAAATCTACTAAGAAACAATATTCATGCATACAACTAATCCTAACCAAAAGAGTTTGATGGAAAGTAAAATACTAAAGGTAAATTGGGATAGAATAGAATCCCACCAAAAACATGTGTCTAAAAACAACAAAGTCCAGCCTATAAGCACAAATAGGCACTGGGACTACTACTCATAGTTATAGGAACACCACAGACTATAGGGAACTCAGAAATCTCGATCATATCCTGATCTTCCCAGGACCCCATCAAAAGGCTACTCGTCTACAAAAGTCATGACACATGCGGGAAAATCCTGTGTAGGGGTGAGTATAAAATAATTCCTTAGAGGACCCCAAAAACCACAAAGAAAACTCAAAATAATGGTACATGCATCATTACACAATATATTTCGACTAATAATATAATAGGAGAACACAATCCATATATACTCAAAACCCAGACCTGCAGTCTAATGACAGTTCACGCAAACGCATACCCCGACTACGGATTCAGTTCAATGATTCCACAAAGCACTCATCTGGGAGAACTCACTCCACTAGTGTGATATCACTGATTTCATCAGTCTGAGAAGTAATATTCATTGGTAAAAGCCATGAGATATCGATACACTCATTCCAAGTGAACATACTTCTATGTGGAGAAATATCACGATACATAGTTGAGGATCACTACAACAGCCTTGGCAGATACCACGAATTATCCAGATTAAACTACTAGGTAGATGATCGGCGCCCTGTGTGAATAGTCATGTTGATTCCTGACTCTAACTGTGGTCAAGAATTGATAGAGGATCTTGCTTCAGGCCTCTTGGATGGATATCTAAATATATCTCAGAAATTCATCCAGAAGGGATCATAAAATTGTAGAGATAAATGATATCTGACCTTTAGGGGAACGAGAAAGGGGGAACTAACCCAGAAAAAACATGTCCAAGATATGGTGGACAAGTAGATCATTACATGTATGGAAAAGTACATGGCATGTAGAGGTGTCGCATGCCGTGTCTTCTGAACCTGGGTACTGATCGTTTACAATGGCCTGTATCGCAAGGATTGTCATGTAAAATGAAACTATGTGGCATGTATAAAGGATCACATGTCATGTCTATGTATATGCGGTCTGCTCCATGTATGATGTCCATATTCCCGTACACAACCTTTACCCATGTAGGAAAACCCGTGTAACTAGGAAAAGGGGTGACTTGCGTTACAGGCCTCACCATGCTATGTGGTGGAGTACACAGCCATGTACTTCAAATCATGTCCCTTTATCCCCTCGATATACACCGAGTCCCACATAGTCACCTCTTCCATGTCGTGTAGTGTCTACATGCCATTTCTAAAGCCATGTAGTCCATCTTTTGTCCATGTACTTCCAATAATAAATGCCATACTTCGGGGAAGGTTCCATATACCGTGTGATTGGGTTCACACACCATGTGATACCTGTTTTCCAAATGAATCCCTATCCTTCACCACCGGTACCACAGAACGTGTTCTTTGTGATACATGTTGGGTTCTTCAAAAATTTCTAGAACTGACGTTCTGCATTACCGCACCATGGGGCTCCTATTATCCTCGATCCAGTCATATGATCATTGTGAAACTAAAGGTTTGAGGTCGTTCGAACATCATAAAGCTGATTCCGTCGGTTTCGGGCCTACAATCGGCCACAAAAACGCATTCTAATGCCCCCTCTCAAAGAACACTCAAAGAACTAGAAATCCCAAACTATGTCGATTCATTTATTGACATCTCTTTCACATCTCTGATAGGTCGTCATTATGTTTGATATCCAATTAGGTTTCATTTCATCACAAAACATATGTGCAACGATCTGTTGTTCATCGACCCACGAAGAACTCAAAGAACGCACGATAAAAATAAATGGAAGAAAAATCCAAAATCAAATCAAGGTATGTACCTCTGCCTTTGTCAATCACAGTGTTGATTCGATCCCATTAATAGGATAATATAGATAAGAATCAAGAAAATAATCAAACATGGATTAATTTACCATGATCAACCCAATAAAAACACTCTCACAAAAATGTACGAATCCACAGATCAACCTTTTCATGGGTTGATCTGTGTTCTTCCTTAAATCCAAGAATGGGGAATAAGAATTTAAATCTCAAACCCTACCTCGAATCAATATTATAGAATCCCGCCTTTTTATCACATAAACTTTCATTACATTATACAAAACTGAGGATCTTTAAGGTTTAGTGTCTTGGAAACCAGGAACTTAAAACATGAAAACATAAAACATTATTCTTAAACACTTTAAAGGAATCTTATCATGTTCATCCTAGGATCATTACTGCTTCTCATAACCTGGGGACATACATAAAATGAAAGAGTGAGCAGAAGGCCCAGTAAGGGAAAAAAGGGAAACATTTAACATGTGAAATTGAGATACATCAACTATGTCATGAAAAACAACTTTAAGGCATGATAAAAAAACATGTGGCATATCTTAATAAAAATTAAATTTTTCATAACTTTAAGATGTGGCTACATAATTTAACATAGACAATCAGGAACATATCACCATGGTCCATCCCCAAGGTGTCATTTGAAAATTACCAAGGTTATTCACCAAGATATCGTGAAAATTGTAATCTCTAGTGGTTACATCAATACCCAATGCATTGGAGTGCTATCAGGGAGGACCCTTAAATTTTCCTTTATTATCATGTGAGCCACATATATCATAATCAAACATTTCATAAATAACCCATATAGCATAAAATAAATGGGTTTCATTTCATAATCACAACGTTTTAAAAACTGCTTTAAAGACATGATCTTTACGTTACTTTAAAACCCACAAAAAAGGAAGGTGGGTCTCATGTATGTAAATCCCAGGATTTAAGATAAAACATTTTGGTATATATGTGAATAACACTTTAGAAGAAAGAGCTTTGATAATTAACTTAATAATATAAAATATCTTTAGAAAAAGAGAGAGACATTTTGAGACGGAAATTCTGCATCACAACGGCTACGTTACAGGGTTTTAGAATACATTGAAAAGAGAGGGGACATGGTTCAAACAATCATAAATGAACCATAATATAGTAGAGGGACATAATATAATGGATTTAAGAACATGGTAATGAAATTTGAAAATATACCATATGAAATGAATAACATGAAAGGAAGACAAAAATAAGATTTCTCTTATGAAAATTGGGAAGCCTAACAGCGTTACATAAACTTCAACCAAAATGAATTGATGATGTCATATAGGGTCTCTCATCATATGAACATAAAAGATAAGTATGATAGATATATATATAATACCCCAACATAATAAAAAAGGAACTTGGAAGACATGACATGGAATTAGAACTTTGAAAAGGAGAAGGGTGAAAGAATCCCTTAAAAATTCGGCAGCCTAACGGCGTCACTTAAACTTCAACAAAAAAATGAATTGATGAGATCAAATAGGGTATCTCATCATGTGAACATAATAGTACAGTATGATAGATATAGAGACCATACCCAAACATAAAAAAAGGAAGTTGAAGGAATTAACATGAAAGTAGAACATCAAAACGAGAAGGGTGAAGAACCACTTAAAAATTCGGCAGCCTAACGACACCACTTAAAATATCAAAATACTGAATTGAAGAGATAATGTGGGGTCTCTCAACAAATGATCATAAAAGATCAGTATGATAAATTTAGAGATCATACCCCAACATAATAAAAAGGAACTTGAAATACTTTACATGAAAATAGATCTTTAAAAATGAGAAGGGAGAAAGAATGTGTTACAAAAATTTCGGCAGCCTAATGGCGTCACTTAAAACATCATAAAACGAAATAATGAGGGTAAAAGGGGATCTATAATTATATGAACATGAAAAGGGAAGTAAGAGGAGTATAAAATAACATCTTCTAACATAATAACATCGAGCATAAAAGAAATGACATAAAAGAGTTTTCTTGAAAAGAAAGAGAGAAATCAGATCCCTTACCTTAAAACGTAACTCTTAAAACTCAATGGTTGGGACCTTGAGGGCTTGGGGGAACCTTGGGAGGACTCCTTGGGAGGTAATGAGACCATAACTTCGTTGGGGGAGACTGGGGAGGCTAAAGGATGAGAGGATTGCTTGGTATTTATAGGGAAATTGAGGGGACACGGCATTAATGGCCAAGGGACACCTCAAAAGTGGTTTTCTCAAAAGCATGGGCCCTCCCATGGTACTTCTCATGGAGTTAGGCCACATGGGGCCCCTAATACAAATCCTCATCACATTTGGCCGGCCATCCCTTAAAATATCTCATGACATCATCATGACACAGTTATGAGATCATTAAACATACTGAAACCCTAAAACTGTATTTTTACTATTCACTGAAAATTCAACTTTCTCAGAAAAATCCAAAAATTTCACCTTAACCAAATATCAATGCTCTGATTTCAAAAATGAACTCTATTTTATAAAAATAATTTTTTAAATATTTTTAATTTTATTTTTAAATAAATACACTATTCACCGAAAATTCATATTCTTCATAAAAATCCCCAAAAATTACCATAACATAATATCGACGCTCTGAGTTCAAAAATTAAATCTATTTTATAAAAATATTTTTCTAAATATTTTTAATTAAATTTCTAATTAAAAAACACTATTCACCCAAAAAAACTAATACTTGAATAATAATATATGAAACCGTTA
Organism: Viscum album; assembly: GCA_963277665.1. Taxonomy (NCBI): domain Eukaryota; kingdom Viridiplantae; phylum Streptophyta; class Magnoliopsida; order Santalales; family Viscaceae; genus Viscum; species Viscum album. Next base: position 1,248,865,112 of record OY728157.1, on the reverse strand, counting down.
TTTATCCATTTTATTGAACCACATTACTTAGTAAAGGTGGCTAGATTATATTAATACTTTCTTTAAGTGATATTACTAATCCATTTGGTCACATTACTAATCCTAACCATAAAATCACTATTCATAATTTACTATTCATCAAAAATTAATTTGATCTTATTAGATTCTAAATTTCGTACTGAACATAATTATAGAAGACCATTTTTTGAAAATCACTACACATTTTTAATTATTTAAGGTTTACATAAACATTTTATTTAAAATATGCTTTCTCTAAAATTCACAAAAAAAATATGCATACTATATTTATCCGAACATTTAAAAAGTCATAAACATCATTATAAGAAGAAATACAAATTTTTATTTAAAACGAAGGATTACACAAGGCAGTTACCCTCTACTTACATAGCCCCATATCACACCAGCATAGGACCTAAGTGTAAGGTGTGCTAAGGTGAGAGAATCCAAGGGGGGCTCGACCAACATCGCACGAGTAGTAATTTATATTATTTTGAACTTCTCGCAAAGGCGATTCCGTTCTAGCTTCACACGATGAAGTTCGGCTTGAGTTTGGTCTAGACCAAAGCCCAGTGGTGCTACCTCATTCCCATGTTCTGTTAGATGGGCTTCGATCGGTCCAAGACTACTGGGTGACGCCATCGAATCTTCTTTCTATAATAATTAACCAAGATTAATTGTATTTAGGGACAATAATCAAAACGTTTAGTTTTCAGCGGTCATATTGATCAATGGTCATATAACAGTCAAAACCCAACGGTCTCATTTTAATTATACTCATGTTATTAAATGAAAGATTTTTGTTGAGTATAAAAATAAAATAACACATAAAATTATGAAACCAGATTTATTCAAAATTTCGGGTCGTTATAATCTTCCCCCCTTAAGAAATTGTGTCCTCGCAATTTTTAAAATTGGGTTTCGAAATTTCATTGAATGTCCCACATCGGAAAAGGAGTCAGTAAAAATATTACTTTAAAAAAAGAAAGGGAAGTACAAAGGTCACCCGAGTTAACCCGCACTAGGATTCCATGTAGGAAAACATGGACATGGAGGAGAAAACAAAGGGTCAAGTTCTGAGGGAGAGTGATTGAAAACATGATTAGGAGAAAGTTAACCATACGAAAATCCCAAACTTATGTTGTGTGTAATCAGTCTTTGATTACATAGTAGGAAACATAAACCAATAACTTTTTCTTTTTACGTTCCTTTTCATAATTTTGAGGGATTCATTTTCTACATAGAACAAAAACATAAGAAAATACACCTACATTCATGTAGAGTTTCATCCTTTAATAAGTTTCTACCAAAACAAATCTTTTCTCCAAACGATGAGCATTTAAAACTACTTGGTCTCATCAAAACACAAGAATCATCTTCTAGAGAATCACGTATTCCACAAAATAAAAACTACCTATCTTTAAACATTAATCCCAAAAACAAAAAGGGTAAGATAAAACAACTCTTCAAAAAGAATGTTTCCCATAGGAAGGGAAACTACTTTTAAATCTTCAATGTTCCACGGTACTGCCCAGAGTTCATCATAGACCATTCTGTAAATAACTGTCCTTAAAATTCCTCAAAATAAACCAAACTAAGATTGAAACCCAAATACAAGAAGGATTTGATAACATTGTCTTCCAAAATAAACTTCATTGTTCTCTCCAAAAAACATCAACCACTCCTATCATCTTATAACAAAAGTAGCTAACCTAAACATATTTTACCCAAGATTGGTTAATCATTCCCATAAGTAACCTAAATTACTATAAGTCCACCATAAATTCATCGATTCTTCAAAATATAAGTTAAAATTTACTCCTCAAAAAAATACCATAGTAATCTATTTACCACGATCAAATCATGTTCCCAAAATAGTGAAGGTCTTCCAAAATAATAATCATCTTTTAATCCCCTAATCATCTCTGTCATATTAGCATGACAATCATCACATTTCCTATCACATTGGTTGTTGGGACATGTTCTTCCATTTCCCACCATTAACTAAGAAAGTAAAGTATAATTAGGGGCATAAATTATATAAGGAAAACTTGTAGAAGAAAAGTATACCCTAACATGTGATCCCCCTATGTTTCAAACTAGGTTATCCATGATCATATATCCTTATGTGAATCTTTATTTTATTTTATCTTTGTTCCTTTAATAATGGTTCATACTAAGCTTTTGAATTACCAAAGCATATCCCTCGGGAGTGTCGTAACCAAGAGTGCAGCAAGGCCCATTGTCGTGTACCAGTTCCCGTTCGAGTCTAGCTCAAAGCGGTGTTTTTGGGTTTTACCACTATGTAAATCTGTGCCAGAGCCACCTCTACCTGCTCGTATCCAGACATGGATGTATTTTCTTGGAAACCCCTTACTCAATACTCACCAAAATACCAGGAAGATTTCCTATATATAAAAATTTCTATAGGCTTCTCCCTAATGTTTTCATATCCTAATTTCCACTAATAACTAAACCATCCTTTGATACCAACTATAGCATCCCGCCTTTTTATCACATAAACTTTCACTACATTATACAAAACTAAGGATCTTTAAGGTTTAGTGTCTTGGAAAACAGGAACTTAAAACATGAAAACATAAAACATTCTTCTTAAACACTTTAAAGGCTTCTCCTCATGTTCATCCTAGGTTCATTACTGCATCTCATAACCTGGGGACATACATCAAATGAAAGGGTGAGCAGAAGGCCCAGTAAAGGAAACAAGGGAAACATTTAACATTGAACTTGAGATACATCAACTATGTCATGAAAAAGAACTTTAAGGCATAATAAAAAAATCATGTGGCATATCATAATAAAAATAAATTTTTTCATAACGTTAAGATGCGGATACATCATTTAACATAGAAAATCATGAACATATAACCAAGGTCCATCCCCAAGGTGTTATTTGAAAATTATCAAGGTTATTCACCAAGATATCATAAAAATTGTAATCTCTAGTGGTTACATCATTACCCAATGCATTGGAGCGCTATCAGGGCACACCATTAAATTTTCCTTTATTATCATGTGATCCACATATATCATCATCAAACATTTCATAAATAACCCATATAGAATAAAATAAATGGGTTTCATTTCATAATCACAATGTTTTAAAAACTGCTTTAAAGACATGATCTCTACGTCACTTTAAAACCCACAGAAAAGGAAGGTGGGTCTCATGTATGTAAATCCCAGGATTTAAAATAGAACATTTTGGTATATATGTGAATACCCCTTTAGAAGAACGATCTTTGAGAATTCACTTAATAATATAAAAGAACTTTATAAAAAGAGAGAGACATTTTGAGACGGAAATTCTGCAGCACAACGGCTATGCTATAGGGTTTTAGAATACGTTGAAAAGAGAGGGGACATGGGTCAAACAATCATAAATGACCCATAAAACAGTAGAGGGACATAATATAAGGGATTTAAGAACATGGTAATGAAATTTTAAAGTATAGAATATGAAATGAAGAACATGAAAGGAAGACAAAAATAAGATTTCACTTATGAAAATTCGGCAGCCTAACAGCGTTACATAAACTTCAACCAAAATGAATTGATGATGTAAAATAGGGTCTCTCATCATATGAAAATAAAAGATAAATATGATAGATATAGAGATAATACCCCAACATAATAAAAATGAACATGGAAGACTTGACATGGAATTAGAACTTTGAAAAGCAGAAGGGTGATCGAATCCCTTAAAAATTTGGCAGCCTAACGGCGTCACTTAAACATCAACAAAAAAATGAATTGATGATATCAAATAGGGTCTCTCATCATGTGACCATAATAGTCCAGTATGATAGATATAGAGATCATACCCCAAAATAACAAAAAGGAACTTGAATGAATTAACATGAAAGTAGAACTTCAAAACGAGAAGGGTGAAGAACCACTTAAAAATTCGGCAGCCTAACGACACCACTTTAAACTTTAAAATACTGAATTGAAAGGATCAAATGGGGTCTATAATCATATGATCATAAAAGATCAGTATGATAAATTTAGAGATCATACCCCAACATAATAAAAAGGAACTTGAAATACTTTACATGAAAATAGATCTTGAAAAATGAGAAGGGAGAAATAATCCGTTACAAAACTTTCGGCAGCCTAACGGCATCACTTAAAACATCATAAAACTAAATAATGAGAGTAAAAGGGTATATCTAATTATATGAACATGAAAAGGGAAGTAAGTGGAGTATAAAATAACATCCTCTAACATAAGAACATGGAGCATAAAAGAAATGACATAAAAGAGATTTCTTGAAAAGAAAGAGAGAGATCGGATCCCTTACCTTAAAACGTAACTCTTAAAACTCAATGGTTGGGGCCTTGAGGTCTTGGGGTCACCTTCGGAGGTAATGAGACCAGAACATCTTTGGGGGAGAGTGGGGAGTCGAAAGGATGAGAGGATGTCTTGGTATTTATAGGGAATGTGAGGGGACAAGGCATTAATTGCCAAGGGACACCTCAAAAGTGGTTTTCTAAAAAGAATGGGCCCTCCCATGGTACTTCCCATGGAGTTAGGCCACATGGGGCCCCCAATACAAAAATTCATCACCTTTGGCCGGCCATCCCTTAATATATCTCATGACATCATCATGACACAGTTATGATATAATTAAACATACTGAAACCCTAAAACTGTATTTTTACTATTCACTGAAAATTCAACTTTCTCAGAAAAATCCCAAAATTTCACCTTAACCAAATATCAATGCTCTGATTTCAAAAATGAACTCCATTTTATAAAAATAATTTTTTAAATATTTTTATTTTAATTTTTAAATAAATATACTATTCACCGAAAATTCATTTTTTCAGAAAAATCCACAAAAATTACCATAACATAATATCGATGCTCTGAGTTCAAAAATGAAATCCATTTTATAAAAATAATTTTCTAAATATTTTTTATTAAATTTTTAATTAAAACGCACTATTCACCTAAAAAACTAATACTTGAATAATAATATATGAAAACGTTATTTATCTATTTTATTGAATCACATTACTTAATCAAGGTGCCTAGATTATATTAATACTTTCTTTAAGTGAGATTACTAATCCATTTGGTCACTTTACTAATCCTAAGAATAAAATCACTATTCATAATTTACTATTAATCAAAAATTAATTTGATCTTATTATATTCTAAATTTCGTACTGAACATAATTATAGAAGACCATTTTTTGAAAATCATTACACATTTTTAATTATTTAAGGTTTACATAAACATTTTATTGAAAATATGCTTTCTCTAAAATTCACAAAAAAAATTATGCATACTATATTTATCCGAACATTTAAAAAATCATAAACATATTTATAAGAAGAAATAAAATTTTTTATTTAAAACAAAGGATTACACAAGGCAGTTACGGTCTCCTTACATAGCCCCTTCTCACACCAGCATATGACCTAAGTGTAAGGTGTGCTAAGGTGAGAGAATCCAAGGGGGGCTCGGCCAACATCGCACGAGTAGTAATTTCTATTAGTTTGAACTTCTCGTGAAGGAGATTCCGTTCTAGCTTCACACGATGAAGTTCGGCTTGGGTTTGGTCCAGAGCAAAGCCCAGTGGTGCTACCTTCTTCCCAAGTTCTGTTAGATGGGATTTGATCGGTCCAAGACTACTGGGTGAGGTCATTGAATCTTCTTTCTATAATAATTAACCAAGATTAATTGTATTTAGGGACAATAATCAAAACATTTAGTTTCCAGCCGTCATATTGACCAATGGTCATATAACAGTCAAAACCCAAAGGTATCATTTTAATTATACTCATGTTATTAAATGAAACATTTTTGTTGAGTATAAAAATAAAATAACACATAAAATTAGGAACCAAGATTTATTCAAAATTTCAGGTTGTTATAATTAGAGAGCATGTGTTGGTTGAAGCGGGCCGGTATTCTTCATTCCTGCAATAGGTTCCCAACGTCGCAGTTTATACATCGTCCTCCTGTTCTGGGTATCAGTGCCACTCATCACCGCTTGCTGAAACTGGCTCCATCCTCTAAGGGTCTAGCATCTCGACACCCCTTCAGCACTTTTATTCTTGGTGAATCTTTTTCAATACCCCTCCACAAGCTCTATATATTTAGGAGAGGGGTAGGGTAAGTAACGATATGGAGAATTAATGGAGGTTCATTAATTTAGAATATTTTTAATTCCCCAATAAGGTCATTACATTAGATTGATAGGTCAAGCCATTTATTGTATTCACACATCGCTATCCCATAACCCTGCTTGTCCATTGGAGGATATGAATTAAAAATAAAATATTTATTTTATTTTATTTTATTTCTTTTAAAATGTAAAAAAAAATATTTTTCTCCAGACATATTTTTTTCAATGTAAATCCTCCCTTAAGTAAATCCCGAAACAAAAAATTCAATGGTGCCATCAGATTTTTAATTCGAGCACCAATTCAAAATTTATAAAACACCGCCAACATGTTTATTGAATGTACCTTAAAAAAATTCATTAAATTATTATTGTTCACCCTCGACCCACTCCTATCAAGGTTATGGTCTTCCTAAAGGGATCACACCCCATAAAACCCAATGGAACTCTTGGATATTTAATCTAAATTACCATTTCGAAGTTATGGATTTTAACAATAAAATAAGTGTTACTTAATTATCTTATTTATGGCCAAAAATTGACTTCCAATATTTCCCTGGGCTGACCAATGTTAGTATCTTCCTAAAAAAATCATACCCTCACACGCTCAGCGGTGGTTTCATATTTTCTATCTGACTCACCATTCATGTATTAAAAGAATTTGAAAAATAAAATATCTTTATTTAATTATTTTATTAATGATTATTCCATTTCCTGGTTTTCTCACAAGAGGCCTACGCCAACTAGACATAAGTCAAATCTAGAGTAAATCCACCATATTAAATGAAATGATGCCTTCAATTTTTTTATCATGGCCACCATTTAAGAGTTATTCAAGTTTTTGAATAAAACTACTTCTGTGTGCTAATTAAAGCTTAAAAAACATCAACAGATCATTTCGGGCACTTCGGGCACTGGAATCACATGCTATCAGATTTCACGGTCTCGAAATAATTCCATATAATTAATATATATATATATATATGTAAATTCTGGGACATTTCATTCTCCCCAACATAGGTCTTTATGTCCCTTGAAGCCAAAACGAATTCAAATCAAACAAAAGAGGGTACTGAGAGTGAATCTTAGCATCCCTCTCCCATGTTGCCTCCTGGAGGATCTCGTTCTACCAGCGAATGTGCACCAGAGGTATCGACTTCCCACAAAGGAATTTCTCCTGTCGATCCTCAATCTCTACTAGAACCTCAGTAAATGTTTCCCCATCATCGAAGTCCATCTCACAATGGTCAATGAAGCGATATGGGTCATGCATGTATCCCCTCAGTTGGGATACGTAGAAGATGTCGTGCACCAACACTAACGGTGGTATAAGTTCCAAGTGGTATGCCACCTCGCCTATCCACTCAAGTATCAGATAAGATCTGGTAAACCTTGATGATAACTTTCCCCCTTAGATTAATCTTTTTAGTTCCCATCAAGTAGAAACCAGTAAGAATATCTGGCCCCCCTACTAGAACCCCAAAGGCCTCTATCTCTTGGCAACATAATACTTTTCTCTCCTCCATACAGTCTTCATCCGCTCCTGGATGATCTGAAACATCTCAATAGTAGCATGTGGCAGCTCTGGACCCATAATTTCTTACTCCCTTGGGTCTGTCCAGCATAGAGGTTATCGTCAAGGTTGACCATATAGGGACCTGGATAGTGCCATATAGATACTGGAGTGATAACTTTAGTTTTATTAAAACTCCACCATGGGAATGTGATCATTATAACTGTGTCCAAAATCTATGATGCATACATGAAACATGTCCTCCAGTGTCTGTATGTTACGCTCTATCTAACTATCCGTCTGAGGTTAACAGGCGGTACTCAAACGTAGCTGAGTCCCGAATGCATCCTAAAACCCCTTCCATAATCAGAATGTGAAATGTGTGTCACGGTCATAGAAGATAATTGATGGCACCCCGTGAAGTCATATAATATCATGTATGTAGAGGCATCCCAAGACATTTACTATTACCTGCTCTCAGACATGTAGGAAGTGGGTCGACATGGTGAGTCAGTCTACGATCTCCCAGATGGAATCATGTCCCCAAGAATTATGTGGAAGACCTGACACCAAGTCTATGTAGATCCCATCCCACTTCCACTCTGGCACCTCTAGTGGCTGAGAAAAGCATATTGGAACCTTATGCTTGGCCTTTACTTGATGACATGAGGGGCATCAAAAAAACTATGCCAGTTCATTCTTTATCCCTGGCCACCAGAGTCGACGCCAGAGGTCTTGGTACATCTTTTCCACACCAGAATGAACCTCTAGAGGGGACGTGTATAACTTCATCAACACCTCATCATATAGCGCCACCAGTACCATGGTACTTCCTCTAAAGAGGATGACATCCTCCCCACCTTCATGAAATCCATTAGGTTCCTGTCCTAAGGATATTTGACCACGTCAAGACTCATAGTCAAAGTACCAAGATGTTACTCCTAAATTCGATGATGAATTAGGGGAGTGATAGTCATAGGATAGAGTTAAGATGCTCTGACTTTATCTATGAAGGATATCCATAGTGCGACTAGCTACTTTGACGCCTCAGTAAGAAGCTATAGTCCAGATCTCGTAATGTGTCTTCTACCATGTTCCCCATAACAGGAGTACAGACTATCTCAAGTTTATATTCCTAGATTAACTATTTCCATCCTTGTTGTCTCAGCTTCTAAAATCATTGTTGACACTTTTTCATCCATAGTAAAGTCTCCCCCTTCATTTTCAATGCTAACCAGGGTGACGCTACCATGGAGAGGATAGGTACAAATATGTGGTAGTACCCAGCCAAAGTAGAAGTCCCTCTCCCTTCGGGGAGGTAATCCTAGATAAATATTTTGAAAATATGTACACACACTCTTCCAATCCTTTTGGGAACCGAAAACTCAAAACATATACTTCCACGAGGGTAAGGTTGGCCGACTCAAGAGTGATTGTCTACACCCTCTTTGGTGTGAGTTTTTCCTATGCCATCTGGTTTTCCTTTTTCATTGTCTAAGGAAACCCCCATGGTAGATAAACCACATCCTTTTTCCTAAGACATTCAATCTGAATATGAACTTTGGATTTCCACTCCAAACCCAAACTTACATTGTAAAAAATTTATTCTACCACCTAGAGGTTCCAAACGAAACTCTTGCCTCAATGGTCAGATCACACCGTCAACATAAGGGCAATTTTTGAGCCTCCTCCCAAAGGTATCTCCAGACATGAGGTTAATGTCAATGGTTTAACCAGAAACTCTATGTCTTGAACAATATTCATGGAATGAAGGAATTATTGGTACCTATGTCAATTAATACGACAACTTATAGTATACACAGACCATGTATTGAATAATTCATACGGCCCTTGGATCACACTCCATGACCGCTTGCAGCTACTCCCTTCCCCTTTAATCCATCTCCATGAGCCTAGTGAATACCATATTGGGGTGGTGGATGTAAAATGTTGAAATGTATACCACCTCATGCAGCTTTCTTATCTCCACATCTAGGTCCTCCGCCTAGAGGGTCTTTCAGATCCACTGTCTGCCTCTAGAACTCGTGGAGCCCGCTCAGCCTGTGCCCCTTATTGATACGTAATGTAGGTACCACAGTCTGCTCCACTAGTGGTGGTATAGCATGTGACCACCTGGAGGCGACGCTTGGGGAACTGGTCCTTGTATCGAAGCCTTTTCTCTGAGGGGGTCATCCTTATGATCGCGTTGCAGAATCCTAGCGGGTCTGCATCATGGATGTATCTTGTAAGGAAACAAGATGTACCATGGTCAATGTGTATATCTGAAGAGATGACATGGAGGACATGGAAAACACAACCCATCCCTATATAATTCATTCACCATTTTGTGTTTCCCCATTACTCGTGTTTTCATGTACCGAGTCAAAAAGCATGTTATTAGAGTCATGGAGTTTGGATACGTTGGATGCCCACACCATAAATAGAGTCTCTAGCCTGATATTTGACATTCAAACATTTAACATTATTTCCACAACTAAAACTCAAAGACACTCGGTCTTATGGTAGAGCGGACCACCACTGATACCACTCTTTCATGACTTGTCTTAGGGGGGCCTGTGCCAAGACTCACCAAGACCGCCTCCAATAGGCCAGGGGCTGGTGACTACCACTGATTAGGCATATTACTAACATGAGAGTCATTTCTTATGTACTCGTACACATGCACACATCTCCATTCCCACAATGTTTAAATGAAAAAAAAAACTACTACAGAACAAAATGCAAGCATACAACAGAACCTAACCAACAGATTATGATGGAAAGTATAGTACTGAAACTAAATTAGGTCGGAATAAAATCCCAACAAAAACAAGAATTTGAAAACTAAACAATATATCCTATAAGAACCAAGAGGTATTGTGATTTCTATTCATATCCATAGTAACAACTCGGCCTGTTGGGAACTCAGAAATATATGTCATGTCCTAATTCGACATGGACTCCATCAAAAGGATGTTTGTATGCACAAGACACAACATGTGCTGGCAAATCCCACGCAAGGGTGAGTATAACAATACTCAGTAAAGAACCCTGAAAACCACAAATCAATCACAATAGAATGGTATAGTCAAATTTATAATGTATATGTCTCTTGAAAACAGTATATGAGAACACAATCCATATATACTAAAAACCTAGACCCATAGTCAAGAGACAAGTCACACAACCTCATACCCCTGTTAGGGATTCAGTTCGAATATTACATGAAGCACTCATATAATAGAACTCACTCCAAAAGTCTGATAGATCTGATTTCATTCTTCCGAGAAGTACTATTCGTTGGGAAAATCCATGATAGATAGATACACTCATTCTGGGATAACACACTTCTGATTTGGGAAAGATCACGATACACAGATGAGGATCATTGATAGGGCTTTGACGGTACTGTGACTCATCCAGATTCACCTTCTAAGTAGAGGATCAACACCATGTTAGAATATTCACATCGATAGTTAACTCTACACTGGGTCAAGAATGGATATAGGATCTCACTCTGGGCCTCTCGGAGGAATACTTGACTCTATATTAGAAATTCATGCAAAAGGGATCATACTCATGTAGAAGGAAATGATAAATGACCTTCAAGGGAATGAAAAAAGGGGAACTAACCCAAATGAATAATTTTCAAGATATAATGGACCAAAAGATCAATCCATGTATTGAAATGTACACGGCGTGTCTTCTGACCCCGGGTAATGCCCGTGTACAACGACATGTATCGCAAAGTTTGTCTTGTAAAACAAAACTACACAGTGGGTAAAAAGGATCACACGTCCTGTCAATGTATCTATGGTCTTCCTTGTGTACATTGACCATGTGCCCATACATGGCCTTAACCCATGTACACCAACCCGTGTAACCGTCACATCGGGTGACCCGTATTACTGGCCTCGCCAGGTCATGTGGTAGAGTACAATGCCTTGTACTCCACCTCATGTGTGTGTATCCCCTATATACATGACAAGTCCCATGTAGTCACCTCTCCCATGTCATGTATGGTCTACATGCCATGTTCTGAAGCCGTGTAGTCCATCTGTTGTCCGTGTACTTCCCAGAATACTCACGGAGTTTCAGGGAAGGTCCAACACACCGTGTGACTGAGGTCACACACTGTGTGATACAAGTCAGACACCCGAAACTCTATCCGCTGCCAACGGTACAGCACAACGTGTTCCTTGGGATACACATCATGTTCTTCCGAAATTTCCCGAACTAGCGTTCTTCGTCGCTATGCCTCGGGGCTCCTCCGATCATCAATCCAGAGGTCCGATCATCACGAAACTGAAGGGTTTAGGTCCCTTGATCATCATGAATCTGATTAAGCTGGTTTTGGGCCTCCGATTGGCCCCAAAAATTTGTTTTTATTCACCCACATGTAGATCGCTCGAAGAATGAGAAATCCCGAATTGTGTCTATTCTTCTATCGACATCGCCGTCGCATCTCCGCTAGGTCATCCTGATGTCAGATCTCTAATTTAGGATTTTTGCATCACAAAACAGATGTGAAACGATCCTTTGTTCATCTCCCCATGAATAATGTGAATAATGTACGAGAAAAATAAATGGGATAGAAACCCAAAAAGAAAATCGAGGAGTGAACCTCTGCCATCATTCGTCAAGGCATTGATATGATCCTATTAGTAGGATCAAATAGAGCATAATCAAAACAATAATATATCATGGATTATTTTTCCGAGATAAACCCAATAAAAACCCTCCCAGAAAAATGTATGAATCCAAAAATCAAATAGCTCATGGGTTGATCTGCGTTCATCATTAAATCTTTGAATGGAGAAGAATAATTTAAATAACAACCCCTACCTCGAATCGTTGTAGAGCGCACATTGGTGGAAGTGGCTCGGTGTTCTTCATTCCACAATAGGTTCCCAGTGAAGATGCCCATACGTCATCCTTTGGTTTAGGGTATCGGTGTTTCTCATCACTACTTGCTGGAACCGGCTCTGTCCTCTAAGGTTCTAGGATCTCGACACTCCTTCAACACTTTGTTGCTTGTTGAATCTGTGTCGAAACCCCTCCCCAAGATCCATATATATATGAGAGGGGGAGGGTATGTAATGATGTGGAGAATTAATGGGGGATCATTAATTAGGAACCATCCTAATTCCCCAATGAGGTTGTTACATAATATTGACAGTTCAAGCCATTAATTGGTTTGAAACATCACTGGCCCCACACCCCACTTTTCTATTGGAGGATAAGAATTTAAAATAAAATAATAAAGTTATTTAATTTTATTTCTTTTAAAAAGTTCAAAAACATAACTTTTTCCCAATACCTACTGTGGTAAATGTAAAGCCTCCCTTAAGTGAATCCCAACACTGTAGATTCAAAGGTGCCCTCTGATATTTAATCCGAGCACCAGTTCAAAAGTTAGAAAATGCCACCCAAACGTTTACTTAACGTACCTTAAAAAACATTCATTAAATTATTATCGGTCACCCTCGACCCGCGCAGATCGAGGTTAGGATTTGTCTAAAGGGAACACACCCCAAAGAACGCAACAGTACTCTCATATTTTTAATATGAGTTAGCATTTAGAAGATATGGAATTTAACAATAAAATAGTTGTTACAAAATTATTATATTTATGGCCAAAAACTAAATTCCACTACTGTCCTACTCCAGCCATTGTTAGTATCTACCTCAAAAAACATACCCACGCGAACTGAACAGTGGTCTCAGATTTTTGATCTGACCCACCATTCATGAGATTCAAGAATTTGGAAAATAAAATATCATTATTTTATTATTTTATTTACGGTTATGCCATTTTAGGGTTTTCTCATAGGAGGCATGTGACGAATAAACTTTAGTCGTGCCTAGGGTAAAGCTGTCATCCTGAACGCAACCGTGCCCCCAGATTTCTGATCTGAGTAACGTTTTAAGAATTATTCCAATTTTTTAGGAAAGATACTCATGCGTGATAATTAATTATTAACAAAATATTGACGAATCATTTTGGGAACTTCGTGCCTCGGAATCACGCACCGTAAGATTTTGCAGTCCCAAAATAATTTCATATAATAAAAATAATTGTACCTAAATTCAAGAAGATTAAAATCCAACACCAAAAAAGACATCTAAAACCTAACAATCCTTACACCCAAAACATAAATAATATCAATTAAATATCAAAAGATCCTATCATCTCCAAATCCATTATAAATAGAAAAACCAAAGAAAAAATGTCCCCTCAAGAGTAAGAATATCACTAACTACTACACGGAACATAGATACACACACAAAACAGAATAGATGATGACTATATAAACCATGATATTAATATAAATGATTTAGTAATTCACTCCTAACCACTCATTTTAGAATCTAGGTGGGGCCACCAACATGAATTATATGCCTAACTAAGATTAGAATTACCCAATGTGTCATCCCTGGAAATGACAATCCCTCATTTTCATGAATTATTCAGGGTTCTAGTGTTATAAGATATGATAGGAACTCAACTAGTTCATATATCACATCATCAAACCAAAATTACAACCAATTTAAAGGGATTATCAAAAATAAAAACCCGATAAATTAATACACATCAATCATGCATCACAAAAGTAAATTTTTCCATTAAAATTTAAATTTACCAAAATCCATTTTTCCTAAGAAAAATATTGTTTAATTAATCATTAATAAAACACCACATTTAGTTTTTAAGACCACCCACAATTAAAAATAATTTTTTTTGTGTTTTTAACATGATTCAAAATTATTCTCCCTTATATTTTTGAATAAAAAATTAACCTTTTTTTAAAACACACCATAAGAGGGGTTGAAATACATTACACTTAAATCATTAATTATATCTAAAACTAAAACTATTATGTAATTTAATTATGAAATCAAACATTTTTAACAAGGTCTCTTAATGGTTCTGCAAAAAAACAATTATCTTTTCAAAATTCATTTTGAAAAATTCCTCAAAACTAAAAAAATACACACAAGAAAAAAGGCATACCAAAATATAAATAATGTAATAAACATATAAGAATATTTCCATGAATTAACCTCAATCACATAATGATAATAAAGATAATTTTAAATATAAAAAATGGGAAAAATAAATATTCCGTACAAGATAACATTTTTTGGGACCATATCCCAACCACGCAAAAATTCCTATGATGTATTAAGATCAAGATATTTGTTCATTTCCTAGTTTACATGGATATGTAGTCCATTATATATCCTTCTAACCATATTCCATTTACATCCCAAAATATTATATAACCCCAAAAGTAATATAGACCATGCAAATCGATATTAATATATCACCAACCATATTCAAGACAATTCTGATGTCAAACTTCAAATCCCACAACTCCTAGAGACCCCAAATTGTCGTGATTAGTGGTGATAAGGAATCTTAAAAAACACACTCCTAAATCCTGAAAAACAAATCTAACTTGACCATATCATGACATAGGAAAATAAAAATAACTTCAATCATGAAAAATGATCTCTTATAATTGGACCAAGGTTATGATACCATTTTCAATGAACCAACTCGATATACCTTTTCATGGAACCTTAATAATTCGACTAATTTCCCTCAGGGTATAGTTTATTCCATATGGATATTAATAAAGCTAAAAGAAATTTATACCCATATATTTTTACAATTTAATCAGAAAATCGTAGTTATATTGAAATATATTTTTAATTGAAAATCCCCCATGTCTTATCCATAATTCAGAAGTACATTCCAAAAATAAATAGAATAATGAAATAATAATAAAAAATAAACCCAAAAAATAAAGAAGATATAATGAAATACAAAATATTACCCAATTATACCTCTAACCCCCTCAAATTCAACTAATCAAGTGCCTCTCCCAGACCCCCCATTCATATATTAAAATCCTACAATAATTTGAACTTAAATGTGTAATGTACTCATTTAATGGAAACACTTGGGTATAAAGTATATGAATCTAAATTAAATCCATAAAAATATAGTAATAGGATTCATATGATTATGGGATAAATAAAACTGAATAAAACTAACCTCAATCTACAAAACAACAAAGGTGAAATGTTTGTGTGTAAGCTGATCTATTTTTTGAAACTAAAATGAAATATTTTCATGAGAAGAGTCATTTGAAAGTTTTTATGTTAAACCATAAACAATGTAATCTCTTCAGATAAGTGATTATATATTTTTGTTTTAAATACATAATTAAAACTAAAATTATATTAATTAATAACGTAATGAAAAAACATTCCATAAACCATTTTAAGATTTATTTTTTATTTTCATTAAATGTATACAATCACTAAAAAATTTCAATTAGTTATATACGACATTTTAAAACTAGTATATTTACAAATTTTTTAAAACCAATTTTCTATGAAAAATTTCATTGTAAAAGAATAATTGTTGAACTATGAATGAAATAGAAAAATTAGGGAAAATGGATATGAATGAAGATGATTATTCTGATACAAGTTAGATGTTTAATATACCATAAAATACAAAAATCAAAAAAGACAACATGGACGAAAACCCTATATTCATAAATGATATCAGATATAAACCATTTACTTCACTTATCATGGAGACCATCAATAATTTAATGAACAATATTGACTAAATTGTCCAGAGGGGAATAATATAACTAACTACTTCACTAGCTCGGTCACTATAAAAACTTTTATAAAGGATCCCATTGGATCTCGAATAAACAATCCATGTACATGGGATTCTGATTTGTTTTAAAAAAATAACAACTATAATGTATAAACATACAACATCACTGAAAAATTATATAATTTATAGAAAAATAGGTAATTCTCTTTTTGAGTCAAATAATGGAAATTTATAAATAATAACACGAATAATAATAATAATAATAATTATTATAATAATAAAACATCACCTTATTATTTAATTACAACATATTAAACAATCCTTATCATTATATTTTTGAATATCTTACTAGAATATCACTTTTAAAATTCATGTATAAAACACGATTCAAATGTCATTCTTAAATATAAAATATCCATTTTTATTATTATACTAATGTATATTTACACACATATACAAATATAATAATCATGTTTAAATAATTAAAATATTTTTTTGTAAATTTACAAATATTGATATACATATGTACACCCCTGTATATTTTTATAACCATCAGATACACTATAATATATTTTTAAAATATCTCACATTTTTCAAAAACATATCATGAAATACATTAACCATACATGGAATTTTCTATATTATTTTAAATGTAATGTAAATGTTTGGATCCATTTTGGTATTTACATTGATGACCAAAAACACCTATTGAAATCATATATTTTGTGTATAGAGACCATTCTATGTTTTTAAAAAAAACTACAATGCTCATTTTATTTAAAATAAATTTTACCTTGCTCAAAAATTTAGAACATCATTTAATTGAAAAGGATGTGAAACATTGTTTTCAATTCATATAAAACATAATAATTTGTATTATAATCATAAAATATTAAATCAAGATAAAAACATAAGAAATAATAATTAAAGAATTTAAATACCTAATTCAGGTGATACCCTACCAAGGTATAAGGCCTCGGCCTTAAACCTTACTTAATATTGAATTAAATGAAATAATTCACATTGAGGATCTTTTCTGGATTAGAGTTTTATATAATTAGATCATAAATCATGAAGTACATTCCACATTTAAACAAAGTGGTTACATAAAAGATAGAATTCATTTTTTTACATCAATAGAAATATATTTAAAATAAAACATGGACTCTTTCTTGATACTTGCTTGACACTATCATCATATCATGCACCTTTCCCTTAACCTGTGAAAAAAATTTCCAAAACATGGGATGAGCATAAAAATCTCAGTAAGGGATATAAAAGTACGAAAAGAAAACATTAGTCCATGTATGAAATCATACTTTACTCATAAAACATTAGCATTTTAACATACCTCATCAAATCATGAATAAATCATAGAAATCATAAGACATAAAGGTAACTTGAGGCATTCATAACATTCATACGTAGGGAGTAACCCTCTTGGTTATGTTTGGAATACCCATCATAGTATATTCCCTAAATCGCTTTGGAGAAACCTTAACGTTTAACCCCTTCGCGTTACCCAATGCATTGGGGAGCTATATCGGGATCACCCGCCCTTAGTTTATCACGGAACCACCCGTTTTCTTAACAATTCCCATGAACCATAACATAATCGTGTCACATAAAACATGCATAAAGGAAAAATAACATTTCCACATTTCAATCACAATATAAAATTTTAGAATATTTAAATAATGAATCCATTAAAAACCCATTTTCAAAACCATTTAAAACATTTAATAAAGAGATTTTTGAATCAAAGTCTCACATACCACCTTAAATATTTTAACATTTTAAACCATTAATATCCATATAAATAAATCCTTAAAACCATTTTGAAAACATGGATGTTAATAAGAACAAATCATTAAAACATTTAAAGCGATATTTTGGTTAAAGGGTTTTTACCAAAATTAGAGACACTTGAATACAATAATTGAGGAATAACATTTAATCAAAAAATTATAATATCATGAGAATAAATGGATTCATGATATAATATTCCAGAGAACATTATATACACCATATAAGAGTAAATTTTTGCATAACAACAATGAAGTCACAATAGAAATGTAAAATGTGATGAAATCCCTTATAAAGGTGGTATCCTTAAATTAAAGATAAATCAATCTCAAAATTATGTGTGACAAATATAAATACACCCAATATAAGTGGATATTAATTTGAAAACAATAAAAGGTCATTCAGACATAGTAAAAGGATGACATATTCAATAACTACATGTTGAACCCAAAGAAATCGAAATTTGGTTAAAAAGTTCCCTTGGTAAAATTCGACAGCCTAACTGTGTCACTTCAAAATTCAGCAAATGAGTTGATGAGAGTTAAAAAGGGTATCTCATAACATGGACATAAAATTTACATTAATAAGGATATATAAGATCCTATCCCAACATAATAGTATTTGAATTAGAAGACATAACAAAAGAAGTCTTTTTAAAAAGAGGAGGGTGAAAGGTTCCCTTACCAACTTGGGTATCTTTCGAAACATACACCCCATGAAAGAAGGAAAATACAAAATTGATTAAAATACTCATAAATGAAATTATATTACACAAAAAAGTAGAATAATGGGTAGTAAATATACCACTCAAAGGAAATTGTGGAAAATGTAGCATAAATCTCACGGGAATTAAAGTGAGATGAAAAATCCCTTACCAAAACTCGCCAACCTAACGACGCCACTTAAAACATCAAAAAAATGGATTGATGAAATAAAATAGGGTATATAATTATATTAAAATAAAATATACAGCAATAGTAATATAATAGAACATCCCCCAACATAACAAAGTGGATCTTGAAAGAAGTGACATAAAGGGGAGTACTTAAAAAGAAAGAGAGAAGTTGGATCTCTTACGAAAATTCGGCAGCCTAACCGTGCCATTCAAACCATCCAAAAAATGGATTGATGAGAGAAAATAGGGTCTCTCGTAATATGAACATAAAAATTACAGTAAGAGTAATATAAATTAACAACCCAATCATAAGAAAGATGAGCTTAAAAGGAATGATATAAAATAGTGTACATAAAAAGAAAGAGAGGGGTAGGATCCCTTACCTCATGTCCGACATGACTCAATCATTATTTAATCTCCTGAATAATAAAATTTGGTCAATTTATAATTTCTTGAGGACCTACATTAAATATTATTTTTCAGTTCATATCACATATTATAATGTTATAATAATTGGTTAATAAAGTGAGTTCATATCAGACGTTTTTGTCAATGTTCGGTACATGAGTAAAAATTGAACTTTTTGGAAAAGAATTTTCCTTGTAGATATAGGTAAATCATATCAATAATAGTATTTATGTTTTAAATATAATATATATCAAGTATATATTCATTTTATACTATTCCATAACTTTTGTAGATAAAAAATTAAAAGCACCGTTCATGGAGACGGTAGGTCGTACGTACGCATAAATGCTACTTTCAATTTTTTTGTATTAAATTGAATGAAATAAAAATGATATAAAAGTATATTAAATTTTCAGTAGGATATCACATTTAATACCATTAATTCCATCCTTTATGAGTCCCACATATGGCATTAATAAATCAAATCACTTTGAGGGGGCGGTAGTCCGCACTTCCTAAAATGAAGATATCGTGTTTACCCATAATGGAAACCATAAAGGTATGCCATAAATGAATAATACAGAAGATTATGGATAACATAAACATATTATATGTCATATATAAATATAGTGACATCTTAATGGCCACCTTTGAAGGTGTTAAAAGAATATTGAATAATCATCGTTTGGTGAGGCAGTAATCCTCCTTCCACTGAAACAGTATGTTCTTTAACCATTAGACGGAGGTGTGTGAAATTTTAGCTCAAATAAATCTTATAAAAACATCATAGTATATTTAAGATACTCTTTTATTTACAAAAAAAAGTAATAAAAAAAGTTTAGGGGGTGGATAAGAAAAATAAAAGAAAAGAACACAAGGGAAGACATTACCTTTAAACCGGGTAACTCTTTGTGATTTGAACTCAAAGGATTACTTGTAAAGGATTATACCCAAAGGTGAGGATTCAATGATTAAGAGAGGGATGAGGAGAGATGGAATGGGAAGGTGTTGGCCGAGCCATATGGTTTAGATGTGTGGGTAAGGTGGTAGAGGTGGGGGCCTTTTATAAGAGGAGAGGAGGGGCACTCTTGGAATGTTATAAACTATTACTTTATTATATAATGATTTTCGGATTTTAAAGGTACCAAAAGGATATATTTATAGGATAAGGTGATATGGTTTCGAAATCCACCCATCCAATTGGTTTGATACAAGTGTAGGTCTTAGATATCACATAATCGTTTCATTTTATTATAATCGTTAAATAATGAGGTAATCACTCCATCATCATGGTGTCATAAATAATTTAATTTATTTAGTGTCTAAAAATTATAAAACAAATATCATGATGTAGGAAATATTTTTATCTTTCTAATGAATATTTATATTAAAAAATATGACTTGTATAACCCCATGTAAAATTTGTTTCAGTAAAACAACACATGTTTGTGACATTTTAATTTTAACTTTAAATAAAAAGGTACTTATTTCATTTTCCAACCAAAGTGGCTACATGAAGTCCCCAAGTTGTCCCATGGATTGTCTTGGTCGTCCATGACTCATCCAATGGTGTTATGACATGTTTCTAGGTCATTTCATATTATTAAAACATTATTTTTACCTTAAACTACACTAATTACCTCTAATTGCGATTAAAACATAAAAGTTACTATTCACCAAAAAATTATTTTAATCCCCTTAAACCACATCTTACTTATTAATGACAACCATGTATGTCGGATTTTTTAAATTCAAAACACAGAGGTGGTAAAATTTCAATTAAATGAAAAATCTGTTTTTTAAGTACCACTTAGTGGATTCACTATTCATCAAAAATTGATGTTTTCCAGAAAAATACAAAAAATTTTCCCTAAGCTATATTTGATATTCCAAATTAAAAAATTATTTCTATTTTACAAAATTCAAAACATATAAGTTACATTAATTAATTTAATAATTAATTCCCGCTGTCAGAGCAAATAGCGTGTTTTTATGAAACAATAAGTATCAAAAGATTGACACTAGTTTATGTCCAATTTCAAGATGAAATTAATTCCAAAGACCAATATTGGATTAAATGGTAAAAATATATTCTAATTTCACTTTAAATCCAATTCAAAAGATAATCTAATCATATAAATAAATTAGATAAAAAAGTGATTTTGAATTAAAATACCTCATGTTTCTCTATTCATTAAAAAATGAACTTTTTCGGAAAAATACCAAAAATTTACACAAAGTAAATTTTGATGTCCCAATTCTAAAGAAGAATTTTATTTTGTCAAATATAACACATAAAATTGTCAAAAAGGGGATTTAAAAGAGATTCGCCATCAAAAGGTGGTTAATCGACCTTTTAAAAAATATTAGAATGTTTACGCTTAAAATTGGATTCATTCACATTTTTAATCCTCTAACATTTATTGTAAAAAGTAAAAATATTTGACAAACATATATAATCATTTTTTAGTTAGTTCTATTCATTCCTTCCATTACAACGGCTAGGCGTTATCCACCATTTAAAATAATATTATTTTTTTATTAGAGTGCAACGTAAGATTTCCATCAAACTCGTTGTTGCGTATTGGGTACGCCATCGAGCATACTGTCCCCTTTAAAGTAATATTAATATTTTATTCACAAATATGGATAAATATGAAAATGTCATATTTTTTATTTACCTGGGGTGTTACATCCTTCCCCACATTTGGGAATTGTGTCCCCACAATTTTAAAATTGGGCTTGGTAACTTCATTGAAAATCCCACATCGGAACAAGAGTCAGTAAAAAAATCACTTTAAAATAAATAAATAGAAGTACAAAGGTCACCCAAGTTAACCCATAATAGGATTCCATATAGGAAAACATGGATATGGAGGAAAAAACAAAGGGTCATGTTCTGAGGGAGAGTGATAGTAAACATGTCTGGGAGAGAGTTAACCATAAGAAAATCACAAACTTGTGATGGTTTAAATGGTATTCGATTCCCCAGTAGGAATAGTTAATAGAAAAAAAATTTGTTTTAAGTTACTATTCATTGAGGAATTTATTTTTGAGATTAACTAAATTATAATGAAACATAACTACTTGTCACTTAGACTTTTAACTTTTACTAGATTCCTTAATCAAACTCATATTTTCTCCAAAAGACGAGTATTTAGGAAGACTTGTTCGCATTAAGTGTACTATAATCAACTTCTTTAGAATCACCTAATCCACAAAAGAGAACAATATGTTTCCCATGTCTTTAGACAAAATCCAAAAACCAAAAATTGTTAGAACAAGATCAGATAATCCACAAATGGATAATCCTTTATAAAAAGAAAATCTATTCATAATCATCAAAATTTGTCCAACAAAAACCAAAGTTCAACGAAGACCATTCAATAAATAATTGTCCATAAAATTCTTCAAACTAAACCGAAATATGATTGAAACCCAAATATTTGAAGGATTTAATCACATAGTCTTCCAAGGTTCAAATTAACTTTTATCTCCAAATAACATCAGTTGCTCTTAAATTCTCATATTGAAAAGTAATTAACCTAATCACATATCCTTGATGATAGGTTAATCATTTCCATAGATAACCCAAAATAAACTTAATCTTGATTCCTAAAATCATATAACTAAAATGAATTAGTAAAACTAACTAGGGACTTCAGGTAGTGCAGTGGTAGGTGATAAATATCGGCCACACTTTGGTTGTGGGTTCGATTCCTGCATATTTGTCTGACGCGACTGGTTGTCACATGGTCTGCGTGTTGTCCTTTTTTAAAAACTATATAACTCTTAAAAATTTCCCCAAAACGAGTTAAAATCTTAAAAAATAATCATAACATATTTTAACCTCAATTTTATCTCATGCCTTTCATTTTCCATCATAATATATAATAACCCATAATTACCTCAAAAGTAAGGATCATATAAACCCTAATGGTTACCTTTATAATTATTACATGAACTTCCACATCGATTGGTCATCTCATACATGATGCATTACAGAACATACCAAGGTAAAATTGGTTGATCATGACTCCTTGATAGTTGTTTTAGAACAACCACAAGTTTCCTCATTGAATCCACCATTTCATCCAGTCTCTTAATCAGAGAACCACCACAGCTTCCTTCAAACCTATTGTCACTTTGGTGCCTTATAGATCCATCCATTCACTAAAAACATGAATGTTAGTGTGATTATATCAATAAAACCATCATATACTAATGAGGAAGATAAACACTAAGTTATACATATTCATTCACCTTATCTAAAACTAGGAATCTTTCTGAAATCCTAACCATTATGGTAATGTCACTTATGCCTAGAGAATACCCTAACCTCTAAAGTTATCTAAACCGACCTCTGATACCAAAAATAAGGCCCCGACCTTAAACCTTACTTAATATTTAATTAAATAAAATAATTCACATTTAGGATCTTTTCAGGTTTATAGTTTTAGAGAATTAGATCATAAATCATGAATTACATTCCACATTTAAACAAAATGGTTACATAAAATATAGAATTCTTTTTTTCCATCAACACAAACATATTTAAAATAAAACATGGATTCTTTCATAACACTTGGTTAAAACTATCATCATATCATGCACCTTTCCCTTGACCTCTGAAAAACATTTCAAAAACATGGGATTATCATAAAAATCTCAGTAAGGTATATAAAAGTATGAAAATAAAACATTAGTCCATGTATGAAATCATATTATACTCATAAAACATAAGCATTTTAACATACCTCATCAAATCAGGAATAAATCATAGAAATAATAAGAAATAATGGTAACTTGAGGAATTCATAACATTCTTACGTAGGGAGAAACCCTCTTGGTTACATTTGGAATACCCATCACAGTATATTCCCTAAATCTCTTCGAATAAATCTTAACGTCTAACCCCTTTGTGTTACACATAGCATTGGAGAGCTATATGGGGCTCACCCGCCCTTAGTTTACCACGGAACCACCCGTTTTCATAACAATTCCCAAGAACCATAACATAATTGTATCACATAAAACATGCATAAAGGAAACATAACATTTCCACATTTCAATCACAATATAACATTTTAGGATATTGAAATAATGAATCCATTAAAAACCCATTTTCAAAACCATTTAAAACATTTAATAAAGATATTTTTGAATCAATGTTTCCCATACCACATTGAATACTTTAAAATTTTAAACCATTAATATCCATATAAATAAATCCTTAAAACCATTCTGAAAACATGTATATTAATAAGAACAAATCATTAAAACATTTAAAACTATATTTTGGTTAAATGGTGTTGACCAAAAATAGAGACACTTGAATACAATAATGGAGGAATAACATTTAATCAGAAATTTATAATATCATGAGAATAAATGGATTCATGATATAACATTCCAAAGGACATTATATACACCATATAAGAGTGAATTGGTGAATAACAACAATGAAGTCTCAATATAAATGTAAAATGTGCTGAAATCCCTTATAAAGAAGGTATCCTTAAATTAAGGATAAATCAATCTCAAAATTATGTGTGACAAATATAAATACACACAATATAAGTGGATATTAATTGTAAAACAATTAAGGGTCATTCACACATATTCAATGGATGAAATATTCAATAACTACATGTTGAACCCAAATAAATCGAAATGGGGTTAAAAAGTTCCCTTGGTAAAATTCGACAGCCTAACGGCGTCACTTCAAAATTCAGAAAATAAGTTGATGAGAGTTAAAAAGGGTATCTAATCACATGGACATAAGATTTACATCAATAAGGATATCTAATAACCTATCCCAACATAATAGTATGTGAATTAAAAGACATAACAAAATAAGTCTTTTTAAAAAGAGGAGGGTGAAAGGTTCCCTTACCGACTTGTGTATCTTTTGAAACATACACCCCATGAAAGAAGGACAATACAACATTGATGTAAATACTCATAAATTAATGTATATTACACCAAGATTATAATAATTTGTAGTAAATATACCACTCAATATAAATTGTGGAAAATGTAGCATAAATCTCATGGGAATAAAAGTGGGATGAAAAATCCCTTACGAAAACTCGGCGGCCTAACGACACCACTTACAACTTAAAAATAATGGATTTATGATATCAAATAGGGTATCTCATCATATTAACATAAAAGTTATAGTTAGAGAATATAAATGAACATCACCCAACATAACAAAGTGGATCTTGAAAGAAGTGACATAAAGGGGAGTACTTAAAAAGAAAGAGAGAGGTTAGATCTCTTATGAAAATTCGGCAGCCTAACAACGCCTCTCAAAACATCCAAAAAATGGATTCATGAGAGAAAATAGGTTCTCTCATCATATGAACATTATAAGTAAAGTAAGAGTAATATAAATGAACATCCCAATAAAAAGAAATATGTGCTTAAAAGGAATGACATAAAAGAGTATACTTAAAAAGAAACAGAGGGGTAGGATCTCTTACCTTGTGTCCGACATAACTCGATCATTCTTTAATATCATGAATAATAAAATTTGGTCAATTTATAATTTCATAAGGTCCTCCTTTAAATATTATTATTCAGTTCATATAACATATTATAATGTTATAATAATTGGTTACTAAAGTGAGTTCATATCAGACGTTTTTGTCGATGTTCGGTACATGAGTAAAAATTGAACTTGTTGGAAAAGAATTTTCCATGTATTTATAGTTACATCATATAAAGAATAGTATTTATGTTTTAGATATCATATATATCTAGTATATAATCATTTTATACTATTCCATAACAATTGGAGATAAAAAATTAAAAGCACCGTTCATGGAGACGGTAGGTCATACGTAAGCATGAACGCTGCTTTCATTTTTTTATTCAATTGAATGAAATAAAAACTATATAAAAGTATATTATAATTTCAGTAGGATATCATATGTAATACCATTAATTCCATCCTTTATAAGTCCCACATATGGAATTGATGAATCAAATCAATTTGAGGGGGCGGTAGTCCGCACTTCCTAAAATGAAGATATCGCATTTACCCATAACGAAAACCATAAAGGTATCCCATAAATTAAAAATACAGAAGCTTAAGGAAATCATAAACATATTATATATCGTATATAAATATAGTTACTTCTTAAGGGCCACCTTTGAAGGTGTTAAAATAATATTGAACAATCATCGTTTCGTGAGGCAGTAATTCGCCATCCACATAAACAATATGTTCTTTAACCATTAGACAAAGGTGTGTGAAATTGTAGCTTTAATACTTCTTATAACAACATCCTAGTATATTTTTGATACTGTTGTTGTCACAAAAAATTAATAAAAATAGTTTAGGGGGTTGGAGAAGCAAAAGAAAACAAAATAACACAAGGTAAGACATTACCTTTAAATCGAATAACTCTTTGTGATTTGAGCTCAAATGCTTCCTTGGACAGGATTCTGCCCCAAGGTGAGGCTTCAATGATGCAGAAAGGGATGTGGAGAGATGAAATGGGCAGGGTTTGGCCATGCCAAAGGCTTTAGAGGTGTGGGTATGGTGTTAGTGGGGGGCCTTTTATAAGCGGAGAGGAGGGGCACTCTTGGAAAGTTATAAAATATTACATTATTATATAATGATTTTCGGATTTTAAAGGTCCCAAAAGGATATATTTCTAGTATAAGGTGATAAGGGTTCTAAATCCACCCATAAAATAGGTTTTTGACATGTTTAGGTCTTAGATATTGCATTATCTTTTCATTTTATTTAAATCGTTAAATAATGAGGTAATTGCTCCATCATCATGGTGTCATAAATAATTTAATTTATTTAGTGTATAAAAATTATAAAAAAAAATCATGATGTAGGAAATCTTTTTATCATTCTAATGAATATTTATAGTCAAAAATATGACTTGTATAACCCCATGTAAAAATTGTTTTAGTAAAAAAACACATGTTTGTGACATTTTAATTTTAACTTTAAATAAAAGGGTATTTATGTCATTTTCCAACCAAAGTGGCTCCATGGGGTCCCCAAGTTGACCCATGGATTTTCTTGGTCAGCCATGAATCATACAATGAGGGTAGAACATGTGTCTAGGTCATTTCATATTATTACAACTTTATTTTTACCTTAAACTACACAAATTACCTCTAATCGCAATTAAATCTTACAAGTTAGTATTCACCAAAAAAATTATTTTAATCCCATTGAACCACATTTTACTTCTTAATGACAACCATGTATGTCGGATTTTTGAAATTCAAAACACAGAGGTGGTAAAATTTTATTTAAATGAAAAATCAGTTTTTTAAGTACCACTTTGTGGTTTCACTATTCATCAAAAATTGAAGTTTTCCAGAAAAATACCAAAAATTATCCCTAAGATATATTTGATATTCCATATTCAAAAATTTGTTCTATTTTACAAAATTCAAAACATATAAGTTACAGTAATTAATTTAATAATTAATTCCCACTGTTAGAGCAAATAGAATGTTTTTATGAAACAATAAGTATCAAAAGATTGACACTAGTTTAAGTCCAATTTCAAGATGAAATTAATTCCAACGACCACTATTTGATTAAATGGTAAAAATATATTCTAAATTCACTTTAAAACCAATTCAGAAGATAATCTAATCATATAAATAAATTATATTAAAAAGAGGTTTTCAATTAAAATACATCATTTTTCACTATTCATTAAAAAATGTACTTTATCGGAAAAATACCAATAATTTACACAATATAAATTTTGATGTCCCGATTCTAAAGAAAAATTTTATTTTGTCAAATATAACACATAAAATTGTCAAAAAGTGGATTTAAAAGAGATTCTCCATCAAAAAGGCGGTTAATCGACCTTTTAAAGAATATTAGAATGTTTACGCTCAAAATTGGATTCATTCACATTTTTAATCCTCTAACATTTATTGTAAAAAGTAAAAATATTTGACATACATATATAATCATTTTTTAGTTAGTTCTGTTCATTCCCTCCATTACAATGGCTAGGCATTAGCTACCATTAAAAATAATATTATTTTATTATTAGAGTTCAACGTAAGTTTCCCAAGAAACTCATTATTGCGTATTGGGTACGCCATCGAGCATAACGTCCCATTTAAAGTAATATTAATATTTTATTCACAAATATGGATAAATATGAAAATGTCATATTTTTTATTTTCCTGGGGTGTTACACAAGGATTGGTGGTAATTGAACTAAAAAGAAAATGCGGCATGATCAAAACTTAATGAATAGATTTCTCTAGATTTCTTTTATAAATACATCAAAACTCAGAAACGTTGAGACACTAGGTTTTTTTCAAATCATGACATAACATGGGGTTGAATAAATTGATAATAAAAATTAAGAGAGAGATATGAGGTCATTACATATGATGATATGACTAATAACTAAATAATGGTTGACTTTTTAATTGTATGAGGGAGGAGAAACTCCTACTTGAAATTGTTGGATCTCATGAAAAAGAGTGGGGGATTCCACGTTGGGGTTATATAAATGATAAGGGAGAGGGTATGGACAAAAAAATTGGAAGATGAGTTTGCGAATTGTGTATGACGAAAAGGAGAGGGGAATATATGTTGATGGCCATATGAGAAAGGGGTACTCATACATTATTGTGATTGAAGATGAGAAAGTGGGAGAGATGGGGTTTTAAGGGAAAAAAATAAAATAAAATGGTAAAAAATTTAATTTTGATAAAACCTGCTAGGTTTATTCAAAAAAAATTTTAACAAGGTGATGACCATGGGACCCACCAAATAATAGGATATAATAAATAAAATTATACCTCATATTTTATCTAATCATTATCCAACCATTACAACGAAACTATCCACTTAATAAACCCTATAACATAACCTTAACGCGGTTTACTATCTATATCGCCAAATAAATTTTTCAAAATATGAAATATTTCAAGGACAATCATAATTAAACATTATATAACATAAAATAGTATTAAATTATATTATTAAAAAAAATAAAAAAGAGGAGTTAAAATGTATATAAAATTTAGGCCTTATTGAAAAGAAATTCTCAACCCTTTTAATATGTTAATCAGTTCATTCCTTGACAAGAACCACTACTTTCCCTCTATGCATGTGTTGTTCCCCAAGTCCCCCCACCCCCCCTCATGGATTAATGGATGACCAAAAAAATAAATATCCCTACATGCTGACCAATGAAATGGGTAGTGAAATTTAATCCTTGTCCCTTTAACTATATGTGGTGTTCAATTCAAATTTACCCCTACAGTACAAAATCCTTATCATAGACCCCACATTTCAACCACGTTAGTGCCACAACACTTCATTCTATGTACTATTTTGATAGTACTATAATAATTGGGGACTTATAACATAAAACCCCATTCTTTAAAATGTTTTCTTCAGTTATTAGCCCTCCAGGATCCACCAATAGTCTGAGAGACACATTTTTATTTCTCCAAAGAGTTCCTAACCTCAAGACTATATAAATAATCATACTAATATTATTCCTTATATCCCCTCAAATATTCTATCAATTTATGTTTTTATCATGTAGAAAATCCTTGAGAAACACTACAGGGGGTTAACCATTCAGAAACTACTTCAAAACAATCTCAATTAATTTTGGATTTCTTTTCTGGTATGATCCTAAAAATAAATGTTTTCCTTTTTAAATAGGTAGTAGAATTCAATAATTTTACCCTATAACTATCAGGGGAGTTACATTTTACCTAATTCCATAACACCAAAAGATAATCCAAATGAAAAAATGAGGTGTGTAGAATCTGAGATGGTCTGATGCTAATGGTGGTCAGAATATAAAATGGTTGGAAGCTAGAGATGATAAAATGTTGATTTGTTCAAAAGATAATAAGATAACATATCATAATATTTATTTTAAATAATTTATTATATTTATTGAAGATAATAATAATGTAATAAGAGATATGATAGTGTTAGTTATACGAATCAATATTTGTAGATGATTGATTAATATAGTAGAAAATTTAGAATATGAATGAATCTAAAAACAGAGCAATCATGAATTTTTTGAAGTTATAAAATTAGTAGATTATAGAAATGATTCACTTATCCCTCAAGGGAATTATATGTCAACATGATGATTCTCTACTAGACATTTATATTCATATATCTTGAAGTAAAATTTATGATTAATGATGATATTTTTGGAATCATTAAATTTAATTGATGATCAATTTTAAAGAGGCCATAATGAAATTAAACATTGATAAATTTAAAGGAATGAAAGGTGGTAAAAATATATTTGATAGAGTTATAAGATTTAGAATTTTGATCCCACATATATCAAAATACATTTTCCAATATAAAGGTTGATTTCCTTGTAAACATGTTATATAGAATTAGAGGTGAATGATTAAGATATCAAAACCTTTTTATTATAAAATACTATTTGATTCAAATAAGAAGGATTAGATGTTTCAAATTTTTACATAGTTGAGTATATAGTATTTGATGTTTTGGATGATATAGAGATACGTTGAATGTTTATGATCATAAAAAATATAAATTCTTAAATTATATATTCTAGATGTTAGTGAGTTAGGATAATGTTTTTATTTTGTATCAGTTCTAAATATTTATGCCTTTGATGAAGTGATTACGTCTATTTGTCTTGATACTACATAAGTTCTATATGTTGGAGATATTAATTCAGTGATCACGTACTAATTCATATTACAACAAAGGATAAATGGAATGTCATAATTTATTTTTTAGGTTAGTTATGTGTATATGAAAATTAAATTCAAAGGATCATAATCATTTAGTTGGAGTTACCACTATAAACTGGATGTAAGTAGGATATATAATAAGCTAATAGATAGTAAAATTGTGAGAAGATAGAGGTGGATATTTGAGATATATCATATTTTACCCACTTGGGTAATATATTGGATATCTATGTCTCAGTCTATACTAGAACAGAATTAAATGTAGATACCAACATTGGGATCGAGCCATGTAAAAAACCATGGTGTTCACTCTATTTATTTTTTATCCTATATGTCATGTGACTGTGGTTATGAAAAAAATAATTTATTCTTACTATTATGTAACAAAATTTTGAATAAAAATAGGAAAATTTATTTATAAATAATTCTTCATAACATATATGCAAGGATTCACCCCTTTTTATATACCTACACGATCTATTGGGAACATCAAATGGAATTAAAGCTAATCTAGTTTTACTATAATTTGATCTTTATTTTCTCACAATAATTCTTAGTTTATTTTTATGAAGTTCATATTTTACAATATTTTGACATGCCTCATTAACATAATAAGAAAATAATCAATTTTAATATAAACACAAGGAGTTCATCCAAAAAAATTAAAATTGTGATGAAAATGAAGTTATGATGTTATATAAGATAACTTCTAAAAAATATCCAAAACTGTATACGCCAGGACATAAAATAATAGAATTTAGTACTTATTTAGATAATATTATAGAGAATTATTTCATAAAATAATAATATTTAAATACTCAAGATGATGATTATATTTAATTAGTTGAAGATCTATGCTTTGAGGTCAGGTGTTATTTAATGAATGTCACTACTAATTTTTCTCACTTATATAATTACATTCATCAAGGAACCATATGATGTGAAAAACATCAGGAATTGGATGTTTATTTTATGGAGAAAAAATTGTATAAAAATTTACAAAATTGTAAAAATATAACTTCATTTTTTGAACCCTGAATTAATAATTATTAGTTTTCAATGAAAATATTTCCCTCAATGAATAGTGAATTTCCTGGTGGATTATGCGAAACACCGAGAGCGGGTGCAATAATATCAACCTATTTTATCGAAATTCAATTTCCTCTTGAATTATTTATTCTATTTCCAAAACAATATTTTTATTATTATGTATATATCTTTTAATGAAATCTATCACCGAAAACACATGTAATAATGAAAAAATCATGATATAGGTGAGCAGATTGAGTTTTATAAAGATCGACCCTAATGTGGGAACATAATCCTAGTTATCTTTGGGTTGAGTTTTAAGGCCAAAATATTCAATATAATGAATGGATAAATAAAATAAGTTGTGGGTGGTTTTCTTCCTAAATATTGAAAATTATCCAAATATATTGAATGATTAAGACGGTGCATATCTTTGATTTTTTTATAGTTATAATAGATATCACCCAATATGATCATTATATATCCTACAAATATTTATCATCCCCAAATTGGTTTTATGCATTTTTTTCATCAATAAAGTCTAAAAATATACCCATAAATTCATGGAAGATTATCTTCTATATGCCCTATATGTTAATGCATCAGATATTGTCAGACCCTCTTCCACAATAATCAAGTCTTTAGCAAGGTAACTATCTTCGAAGCCTATAAATTTTGAATCGTCCTTACTGTCATTGAATAAATATATGAATCTTTATATATATATATATATATATATCAAGGTACATATTTCATTATTCTTCCTAAATTATATTTATATTCCATCACATCATTTCTTTAATCTATATAAGTATGGCTTAGTGATCGTGAATGGACGCAACATTCACGGCACTTCTAAATCATTTTATATGATATGAGGATATCATGAGTATTTTAATTCATTCAAATTATATTATACTCTATGATATATATTATCATAGTATAGGATTCTTAACCATATTATTCATCTACAATGACTCATATAATCAGTTACATCAAAAAATGGTTAAATTCGTGTACTTTGATAAAATTAAGAAAATTAGGAAAGCAATATCTAGAACTATCATCTTTTTCACCACTTATTATGCATTTTTATGGATAGTATATCCTGAATAATATTTTCCCTATATCATATATTGAAATTTTCCATTATTTTTATTTTTATTACATCCAAATTGAAGGAAGATCAACAATATCTTTTTATTATTTAATTATGTATTCAGCTAGATAAATTATTTTAGGAACTTCATAATTTTATTCAAATAATATAATTAAACATAAAAAAACCCTCTAAATTCTATAAAATTGTTATCCACATTATTCATGGTTCATGAATTTAATGAATATCATTGTGTGACATCATCCACCATGGTTAAAATCTCTCTTTATATCCCCTTCCTCAATCAAATACTGTGGTGTGATCTATTCCTTGATGAGTGACTTATTCTCATAACACCAAACATGGTATCACTTTTCTATATTATTTTAACATTTCTATAATCATACAAACATTCATTGTAATGATACATTCACTAAAAATTAACATTTCTCATTAATTATCTTTAATATAAATTGAGAATATATTATTCTAGAACTCATTACTATATTGGAAAAGTTATTGATTCTAAAAAGAGACCCTTATAATCATGAAAGTTTACATAATTAAAAAATAAAAAACATTAATATACCTTTGTATTAGATTCTTATGATTCTTATATTTTCCTCCAGCTAATTCCTATGAATTGATCCATCGCCCATATGAAAACTCCCCTTCTCCAAATTCTAAAGACCAAAAGTTTTATAAGAGTACGTGGATCATAAAATTTTTACAAACAAATTATATATTAAACAAGGCTGTTAAGTTTCAAATGAATGATCCATACATTATATGTATTGAATTTTATGATCATAATTGGTTATAGAATTGAGGCTTACATGATCTACTGGTTACTCTTACATTCCACCAGATAATCAGAGTTTTTGTTACATTATAAAGACTTTTAAAAATTTCAACTTGTAAATTTTGGAATGAATCTTACACTCTATTTGTATGACACATACATTTTGTAGTGATCCTCAAGACATTTTTAATTTAACAATAGGCTATATTTTCCAAAACATAAATTAATGTCTCTAAATTCTACTACATCATACATAAGGGATTCTATAGCCACTAAAAATATCATAAATAAAAATAAAGTTTTCTATATTAATTATAATTATATTCAAATTTTTTCAACATCTTGTAGTATTTAATTTCCCAATTTATTAAATTAATAAATCTATACATCCATATTAATTTAAGAATCAAATTAGAAACTATGATTCTTTATCCCAGTGACATTCTATAATATGTATTTCATACTTCATGAAAAATAATTCTATTATTGATACTCTCAAATAATATTTTATTTTAATCTACAATCTTAAGTAATCACAATTCCTTATAATCCTTCATTTACGATATATAATCTCTAACTTAATCTTATTAGGCTATCATGAAACATAGCATACTTTACCGAAAATTAATAAATATGTTGTATATAAAGAATAATTTATCAAAAAATCACTATTCAAAATTATATACTAACCACCTATTTAATAATAAAAACTCAGGGCATTAGTTTGAATTTTTTTCTCATGAACATAATGGACTTACAAATACACTAAAGTCTTTTCATATTTCAAAAAAAAATCCAATGGGAAAAATGGTAGATATCTTCCTCTAAGTTGTATTCCACTCTATAAAAGAACCCATTTCTATGATAATATTCATAAAAAATGTGGTCCTCATCATCACCTAACAATAACATATAATGACAATGTGTCTAACACCCTGATATTTTATGATATATTTCTTTAAATTTAATCACTTCAATATCTTGAGGTACATGAATCCATGATTTTAAAGGAGTTATAATATAGTATATTATTATAAACTATCTATTAAATTGGTAGGTATATATAGTTCTAACAAAATTATTAAAATTATATGGTTTTCACATGTAAACATTAATTCACTGGTTATCAATAGATTATAAATGAAACAAAAAATAATTTGAAAATAAATGGAGTTTATTAAAAAACTAATTTTATTGATGAAATATGTAGTTATAAAATATTAATTATTTGTGAATGATTTTTATTGAATTTTATATATTAATTGTTGAAAAAAATTTATCATTCATGTAATAATTGTTTTACAAATGGGAGAGGAATAAATCTCTTTATATGCTTAGAAGCTATATCTTTATAAAAAGTGGACTCATCGTGTTTTGGATAGTTATTTTTAAAATAATTATTTCCACATTTTGAAAATTTATTTCAAAAAACTAATTTAATTTGTTTCAATAGACATGATAAAATTATTTTAAATTGAATTTTTGATAATTTTTAAAAAATGTAAAATTTTCTATTATTTGTTAAAAATACAAAATTATATTAAAAAAATTCTCTTCATTTAAGGAATTAAAAAAATTATTTTAGTTTTAATTTGTTTTAAAAGTTAAATTATGTCAATTATATTATTATAAAATGAATTTTTGACATTAAAATAAATTTTTTGTTGAATTTTTATATAAAATATTTTTATAATTAAGGAAACTATTTTTTGGAGAATTAATTTTTTGCACATTTACCTTTTCAATTTTAAAAATATATATTCCACATATATTAATTGAATATGATAAAATGGGATACATATTTTTAATTATTGTAATTAATTTTACGTAATAATTCTAACTTAGTATTTATTTCTTAGTTTATATAAAAAAACTGTAAAAATCATTCACCAATAAAAAGTTTAACCCAGATTTACCTTGGGTAACAAAATAATAATTATATGATTAATAATTAGAACTGATTAAATAATATTTTTGGGAAATATTGATACCGTATAATATTAAAAATTATAGAATGTGTTCATTCTGAATAATTTTAATCGAAAATACCTTTTTCATATTGTATTTTTTTGGAAATTTCAAAGTGGGTTCCCTACCTTACTTATAAAATGACACCCCTCTCTTATCCTATCCACAAATAAATAGAAATTTTATTCAGCCAATACTTTACCAAATACCATTCTTAAATAACATAACATGTAATATAGTACCTTTTTTATCTTGAATACATCCAATTAATGATTTAGGTATAAACCTAAAGAGGTTCCACTAAGAAGAGGAATAGTTATTAGCCACCCATCATGGATTAATTTCTTCCAATAATCCCTTAATATGCTCTAAAAATATGATAGAATAAGGAAAATATTTAATATACTAAAATTTTAAAACATTAATTTAATTACCTTTATATATCCCATCTTCCATTAAATGGGAAACAACCCCGTTGATCACAGTTACAGATGATAACTTCCTTGAAAATCAATGTAATTAGTTTTCCATTACCAACTATAACGAATTGATAGAATGAAGAATTTAATATATATATATATATATTATAGGCCTTAATTACAAAAAAAATAATTATAATATAACATCTACCTTCTTACCTTCTAATATATTGGAAAATGATAACATCAATTGTCTGTATATGTGGACTACAACCTCCGCGAAGTAAAGTGATATGCTTTTTGTTAAATTTTTAAATGGATGATAATAAGGAAATATTTAATTAATATTTATTATAGAATTTTTTTTTCATGTTGAATTTTTATTCACCTATATTTCATTCCATCAATCAAAAAATAAAAACAATAATTAGGCATACATATTTCCCATCATCTCCATGAATGGTGTCATTTATTTTTCTATCTCATTATTTTATTGATTATTATAAATACATATATATTGTATAAATATTATATTATTATCAGTATTTAATTCTAGATAATAAAGAACCATGAGATATGTACAAGTACTAAAACTATTGGACCAATATTTACATGAAAAAATTTATTGTTATTACAAGAAACAATATTTTGACAATGAATTAATAACAAACGGGTGATAGAATGTAATAAGTAAATAATATATAGTATGATATATATTATTATGGTTCTATAATATGGTTATAATATATATATATATATATATATATATATATATTATGTACGGTGATCTAACTCTTCTTGACGGAAATTAGAACTAACGTAAGTGGTTGGTTTCATAATCTCAACAGTATTCAAGATTATTTAAGTTTAAGTCGTAAGTGGTTTATCATTTACCATTATATAGTAAAATGAATATATTCTATTCTCCTATGGTTATTCCTATAAAAATTTTGTTAACATTCAATTTAATTTCATCAATTACCCAATATATCAAATTAATGTTTTTAATGAAATCCAACTTTCTTTTTCTATTAGGTCGACAATGCTTACATTCTATGACCATATTTTCCATAAAATGTATAAAAATATGTTTTTATTTTTTTATAGTGGATTATTAAAGATATTTTTTCCAGTTTTTTTGAATAAAAATTAATATTTATTTCTTTATAAGATTGATTTACTTTTTTTACTTTTACTACAGTGTGAAAGGGATGGTTTTAATCATATATGGAATGAATTTAATCACCTTTCATTATGAACTCTAATTAATTTGACTATTAAAATAGTGGTATATAAAGTTATTTTCATATAAAATTTTTCTTTAATATTTGGGATGTATTTTAGACTTTCAATAAGTTATATCAATGTGAAAATAGTGTTTCCCTCGTGAAATTTTCATCGGATATTTTAAAAATATATTAATATATATCAAATTATTTTGTAAATATTATGCTTCAGTGTGGATAAAATATTTTGATATCATTATCTATATTACTATAGATGGTTTATTATAACTTTTATTAATTGAGGAAATTATTAACAATTCATATTCTAGTTTATCAATATGAATGTTTATGTTGATTATTTTTAAAACCATTCCTAAGATCAATGCACTGGACTTAGTAAGTGATTGTTGACTCAATAAGATTTTCCTTATGACTTTTCCATTCCTTCATACTTAGGGGAGATTGTTGAGTCATTAAGGTTTCCTTATGACTTTACCATTACGTCTAGTTTTGAAAACCACAAACACCTTATATCAAGACAAATCTCATTTTACCCTTTGTTTTGTTTCTATAAAGAAAAATTTCCTTCCCCAAGGAAATTTATCCTTGCCATGTTTTCATTATTCATATCCTAATTTTTTCAAAGTGTAAAAATTTGTTACCAAAACGTCAAAATCCTAAAAATACCTAGATATGAAGCATTCTATTTTAGGATTCGATTTCAGAATACGAATTATGGTTACGAATTATTCTGAGTTCTGACTCCAAATTCTGAATACGAATTTTGGTTACGAACTCTTCCAAGTTCTGACTCTGATTTCATCGAATAGATACTCTGAACTCTTGTGAGCTCTCACTCCAAATTCTCATGAACTCGGACACCAAACTTTATATGTTCTGGTTCCAAATTCTTGTGATTCCAGATTCCGAAATTCCTTGAAATTCAGACTCTGTAATTGTATAGAGTTCAGCTTCCGAATTCCTAGAAAACAGGATCTAAATATCCCTGTATTATAGACTCTAAATTCATTTTATGTTAGACACCAAACATTCATTTTTTCTACATTATTAATATTGGATTTTGTTTATGTAACCATATTTTTTCTTACACTTGTTTTTTTATAAAACGATGTCGTGGTTTCAGTTACTAACTAACCGTTGTTTGAGTGACACGTGTAAAAGTCCCTCCAAAATTCAAGGTAAATATAACCGTTGGAGGATGGAGCCGAACATTGGTGTTGTGCCTATAAATAGAAGTTAATTTGAAAAGAGAAAAATATTACTCTAATATTCTAGAGATTACATGATGTTGAAGTGATTTCTAGAGAGAGACATTCATTGATTTCTGGGTACTGAACTTCTTGTTAAGATTTTCTTTGTGCGACTCTGAATGTTGTTGAGTACATTTGAGGGCTTCCGGAGATAGGAAGACAGAGGTGATGACTATCTTCAAGTTGAGTACTTCCTTACTGAGGAAAACAAAGGGGTCGACTACATTGAAGTTGAGGTCTTTTGGGGGTTTCATGACAGACTCCGATCTTCTTATCTATGGTTTACCCTAGTGTGGGTAAGATAGACTTTCTTGAAAGAATAAATCAAGATAACTTTATCCATTGTTGTTGGATACCCTTCTCATTGGGTTAAAAGACTTACTACTTGTTACATGTCTGTTTCATGTTTTCCGCATCATTTTTATTTGTTGAGGAAACTATAACTATGTCATAATTCCTTATACTTGTACTCTGATTTAGTAAGATTCTATGCGCTTTAAGATAGAATATTTATCATTTTAAACTTTCATTATGTTTGATTTTCTGGAACCATCTTTCCAAATCCACTTTCTCAAATTCATATTTCTGAAATCTAGCAAGTGTGTAGAACTGAAGGTTTTTTGAATTATCTTATTTAACCTTGTTAAACAATAGAAAGGCATGTTTCCCACATTAAAAGTTCCCTATGAATTTTTTAAATAATACAGTTCACCCCCCCCCCTCTTTTATTTTGAGCATGATTAGATACTTTATTCAGTATCTGTTTTATTTCGATCCAACATTTGGTATTATAGAGTATATCATACTCACATACCATCTCTACAATTGTTATCAGATGAGGTCTCTGAAATAATTATATTCACATATAAGTTTTCCTTGCTCAAGTTTTTCACTGTTCTGTTTTTTCTACTGAGAAAGATCACTTCATACTCTGATCCAATTAAAAAATTGGTATCAGAGGAGGTGACCTTGAATGTTGAACCAATATAACAATTGGCTTTAGAATTTTGGTTCAATCTGAATTAATATCACGATTGTATTTAGAAGAGACTTTTTCCTCTTTTTATTTTCGGAATCATATTTTTCAGACTCATAAAGTTCAGATTCATATTTTCCTTAGAGATACTCTAGTTTTATTTTCCTTGATGAGGAATATTTTTCTTTTTTACATACTTTTTCTATTAATAAGTTTGTTTTCAATGAATTTTTCTTTATGATGGGAGGAATCAATGTTGGTTCTATTGAAAACTTTAATCCAACAACACCACCTATTTTTGATGTAATTGATTATCAGTATTGGGGAGATCGAATGAAGACTTTCATTATCAATAATGGAGTTGATAATTTTGTTATTCTTACTAAAGGATATAAAATATCTAATAAGGAAGTTAGTACCCTCACCAATCAAAAAAATCATCAATATTAACTGAATTATATGGTACGTTAAACATTTCTTTGTTCTATGACTATTAATATATACATCTTGATATCCTCTTGTGAAGCTGCAAACAATATTTGGAATAAACTTGATGTCACAAATTTTGGTACTTCCAATGTTAATGAAACTAGAAGATCCATGATCAGAGCTTAATATCATGGTTTCTTCTTTCCTTATGGATAATCCATATGTAAGGTGCAACAAAGATTCATGACTATTGTAAATAGTTTACTATCCATGGGTGAAAAGGGACTATATGATTAAGCTCTTGTTGATAAGATCATAGAAATCATTCCCAACGAGTGGGATTCTAAGAGGACTGTTATTGATGAGAACAGAAAGGTTACTCAGATTATGCTTGAGGAACTCTTTGGAACTCTTCTTCAACATGAGACTAGAATGAACAGAGATGTCGATAATGTAAAGAAGAAGAATAGGAATAGTAGTGTTGCTTTTACTACCATGTCAAATAATATGAAATCCATGATTCCTGAGATAGTTACTTGATCCAAATATAGGAAGGTTGTTATTAAATCCAAATCTAGTGGAAGTGAATCTTTAATAAATGAGTCTGCCAATATTGCTCGAAGTATGAACAAGATTGTTGGCCAGAATAACTTCAAATATAGATATAGAAAAAGGAAAGGAAAGAAAATAATGATTCTAAAGTTACATGTTATGAATGCAAGAGATCTAGACATATAAGGCATGATTATCTTATACTTAAAATATAATAAATAAAGGAAAAGAATTCCGAAAGAAATAAAAATATGTACTACAAAGATAAATCTAAGAATGTCCTGAATGCTAATGACCCCTGGAGTGCCAGTGGTGGTGACTCTTTAGATGAATCATCTGATTTAGAATCTTCTGGACAGAGTAATCTTGGTCTAATAGCCAGACTACCTACTGACAATCATTTCTTTATGGCTAAGGTACACAATGATGAATCTATGACCAATATATCTTTGAATTATAATGATAGTAAATATTATAACTCTTATTATGAATAATTATATTCTAATGA
The DNA here is from genome assembly GCA_963277665.1 of Viscum album. NCBI lineage: Eukaryota > Viridiplantae > Streptophyta > Magnoliopsida > Santalales > Viscaceae > Viscum > Viscum album. The sequence continues at coordinate 1,248,823,660 of OY728157.1, read as the reverse complement.
AGATGAAATTGTACCTTCTATAATGATGTTTCTAGGTTTTCCAAACTCCATGAGATTGAGAAATCAAAACGCATGAAAAACATGACAAGGAAAAATCATGTAATATTGTTCTTACATAAAAAATATATTATCTTTCTAAGGATCTTGATAAGAAGACTGTTGATTTTGAAAGTATTTCAAAAAATATTGAGGAAGTAAATTCTGAGAAGGATAAACATTCTAAAGATCTAGAAAATATAATTTCTAAGAAAAATGTTTTTGAGCCTAACTCTAGTTCTAAATCAGATGTTTTAAAAGACAAGAATATAGTTATCAAACAAAAATCTGAAATTTTTTCCTTAAGGAAGTGTTTCTCTGACATTAACTTTGGTTAGTAAAATTTTGATAAAATGTATTCTCAAATTCGACCTTTAAAGAATAGTTCTGGTTTTGGTTATACTAGTCCTAAAATGATTTTTAGTAATAATTATTTTGTTCCACAAAGTGCTCCTTTCACAACTAAGTGTCAGTGTGGTGGACACTGGGAAAAAATTATTCCTTAAATAAAACTCAATATTTTGGATTTCATAAATCCTATTTTTTTATGAAAATGTTGGTGCCAAAGATTTTTCTTTCTGAAATTTACAGATCCAAGAATGTTTAGATTCCGAAAGTTTAACTCTTTTATTTTAAATAAAATAGAGAGAGTACCAGCAGCAATACATGGTACATGGATAGTGGATGTTCTCTTCATATGACTGGTAAGAAAAACTATTTGGAAAATATTATCCAGACGAAATGAGTAAAAGTAACTTTCATAGATAATTATCAGAGAGAAATTATTGGTATAGGTAACATCGTTCTTCATGGGAAAACATTGATTTCAAATGTTTTATTTGTTAAGGGTATTAACCACAACCTCATTAGCATAACATAATTATGTGATGAAGGTTTCCTTTTGAATTTTAGGAATGGCAAGTGCTTAGTAAAAAATTCCAAGTAAGAGTGTATTATTTCTGCCCCTAGGAAAGAAAATATATACACACTAAACATAGAAGACCTTGGGATATAAGATTTACCTTGCCTTAGTTCAATGGAGGATCACTCATGGTTATGGGATAGATGGTTAGGACACAGTCACCTTCAGAACTTATGCAAACATTCTATGAAAATATTAGTTAAGTATCGACCAGAACATAGATTTTATTCTTCAAAAGTCTGTGACCCTTTTCAATATGGAAAGAAACAAAAATCATGTTTTAAATTAAATCAGTGAAGTCTAAACTACTGACGCATTTCAGTTAGTGCATATGGATCTCTTTGGTCCTACAAAAACTGGAAGCATTTGAGGCACGTATTACGTATTTTTTTAGTTGATGATTACACTAGATTTATGTGGGACTAATTTCTAGGAATGAAGTCTAAAGCCTTATCATATTTTAAATGTTTTAGAGCCCATGTTAATAATGGGTAAATCCTTCCATTTAAAACTATTCATGGTGATCATGGTGGAGAATATCAAAATACTATTTTTGAAACTTTTTGTAGTAGAAAAGGCATTACGAATAGTGTCTCAGCAACAAGAACTCCAAAATAGAATAGTGTTGTTCAAAAAAGAAACATAATTCTTCAAGAGATAATAAGAACCATGTTGAGTGAATATTCTTTAGCAAGACCTTTTTTGGCTGAAACTATAAGTGTTTCTTGTTATACTATAAATCGTGTTTTGATAAGACCTTTTCATAATAAAAATCCTTATGTGTTATGGAATGGTAGAAAACCCAGACTTTCCTACATCAAGGTTTTTTGTTTGAATGTATTCATTCTGAATACCAAATAAAATCTACACAAATTCACACCAAAATATGATGAAGGTATTTTCTTATGCTACTCCACAAATTTTAAGACTTATAGATTTTTAGATAAAAACACTTGTACTATTGAAGAGACAGTACATGTGAAATTTTATGAAACTGATCCTTTTGTTTTTAAACAAACCCAATCTACATCTTTGGATGTGTTCTCAAAAACTGATAATCACCTTTTGTTAGAATATCCTTCTGATAAGGAAAATGCCCAAGAAGATGTTTTTGGAGTATTTAGCCTAGTAGATCATCTACCCTATATTGATGAATAGGTTTTACAAAACCAAAATCAGGTGTTTCTCAAGAATCATCTCAGTGATAGTATCATTGGTGATGTGAATCAACCTGTAAGGACTAGATGTTCCTTAAGAAATGAACTACAACATCTATCATTTCATTCCCAATTCGAACAAAAAACCCTAATGAAGATTTATGTGATAATGATTTGATAAGATCTATGCAAGATGAGAAAAATGAATTGAAAAATAATAATGTCTGGATCTTGGTTGAAAGACCTAAGGAAACTTCTGTTATTAGAGTAAAATGTGTTTTCAGAAATAATTGTGATGAAAATGGAATCATAGTTAGAAATAAAGCTAGATTTTTTGCTAAAGGGTATAATAAACATGAGGAAATAGACTATAAAAAACCTATTCTCTAGAAGCTGGACATGAATCTATTCGTATCCTAATTTCCATTACATCATTCTTCAATTTCAATATTTTTTAAATGGTTGTGAAGTGTGATTTTCCTAATGGTTATGTTCAGGAGGAATTTTCTGTTGAATAACCTCCTATTTTTGAAGATACAAAACATACTGATCGTTTTTTTATACTTACAATAGCTTTTGATGGACTTAAGCAATCCTCTCGAGCCTGGTATGATAGACTTATAGGATTTTTATTTCAAAATAATAAAGTTAAGGGAAATGCAGATCCAACCATTTTTATAAAGAAATATAAGGAAAATATTTTGATTGTTCAAATTTATGTTGATGACATTATATTTGGTTTAACTCAGCAATCCTTAACTGATTCCTTTGTAGATATAATGAAATCTGAGTTTGGAATGAGTATGATGGGTGAGTTAACATTTTTCCTTAGTTTTCAAATTTCTCAAAAACCAGGAGTCTATATATCCAAACCTATGTATATAAATGATATTCTGAAAAATAATGGATATGAAAAAACTAAGACTATTAGTACTCTTATTGGTACCTCACGCAATCTTGATCATGATATTGTTGGGAAACCAGTAGATCAAAAATCTTTTTGAGGTGAGATAGGATGTATATATTACGTGACATCTTGGCATCCAGACATAATGTTTTCAGTATGCTTATGTTTATTATTTCAATCTAATTTTAAGTAATATCATTTAATGGATGTGAATGAATATTTCTCTACATAAAGGGAACCATGGATTTAGGACTCTTTTACACTTATTGTAATGATTTTGTTTTGAAATTTTTTTCAGATGCTAACTTTGGTGGATGCAGAATGGATAGAAAAATACATCTAGAACGTGTCATTTAATAAGAGATTCATTAGTTTCTTGGTCATGCAAGAAGAAAAACTCAGTATCCCTCACCAATGATGAAGCTGAATATGTAGCAGGTGAATGTTGTTGTGCTCAAGTGTTGTGGATGCAACACACACTCACATAAAATGGTATGAGTTTTACCAATACACAAATTTTGTGTGATAACACAACTTCCATTGCAATTATTAAAGACCATGCACATCACTCTCTTAAAAAACACATAGATATTAGGCATCACATTCTTAGCTATCACACACTTAAAGAAGATATCATTCTTCAATTTATCATGATGCAAGACAATATTGTTTATATTTTCACAAAATCATTACCCTCCGAGAGATTTTAATACATTAAATAAAAGTTAGGAATGATAAACAATAGGTAATCTTCCATCTTAACATTCTGTTGAAACCAATCTCCATACAGTAGAAAAATAATTTTCATAGAGTTAGTACATTTTCATTTTAATTTTTCATGTTTTATGTAATGATGTTTTTCATGTTTTTCAAAATGATGTTTTTCATGTTTTTTTATAATGATGTTTCTCATGTTTTTCGTAATTAAGTTTTTCATGTTTTTGTTACTGAAATTTTTCATGTTCTTCGTAATGAATTTTTTCATGTTTTTTGTACTAGTGTTTTTCATATTTTTCGTAATGAAGTTTTTCATGTTTTTTGTAATGAAGTTCATCATGTTTTTCTTAATGAAGTTTTTTATGTTTATCGTAATGAAGTTTTTCATGTTTTTTTCATAATTAAGTTTTTCATGTTTTTCATAATAATGTTTTTCATGTTTTTTTAATGATGTTTTTCATGTTTTTTGTAATAAATATTTGCGTACATAAAATTTTCGTAATAGAAATTTTTGTAATGGAGGTTTTCATAGTTATTTTTTTCTCAAGTTCATCAAGACGAATATTACCTATTACAAATAATCATCCTTGAAATCCGAAAGGTATGTTTCCTGCAACGCCCCGACCCCAGTTACCCAGATTCAGTGCAATATTTTAATACATTGGCATGATTATAGGGAATCAAGTCCTGAAGGACCGACCAGTTTAGCAGTCTTGGAAAATAGATTACATACCTGAATGTTACATCACACTTCATAACATAAAAAACAACATAAATAATCCTTTATGAATTACATTATTCCCTTGTCTTAACCTTGCATATCAATCACAATACAATTATTGGAATCTTGGGAAAAATAAAAAAATAGAAAGGGGTGAGCTCAGATGCTCAGTAAGGATAGCAATATAGCAGAAACATTCATAAATAAGAATAAACATTTAAGGAAATGTATAACTAAAACAAAAGCCTTTTAAACTTGAACTTCAGCATAATATGGAAAAAATGAAATGAAATAATTCCATTTACTTATTCACATGGAAATTCTACTATTCGAATAATCACATGCTATATCACTAACCTCTTTCATAATAATGGAATACATAATGCCAGACTATCATAACTACGTAGCCAAGGCCTCGTGCCAAGACTTCAAATAAGATTCTTTCAAGTCCCCATACCAAGACACTAGTTTTCCTCATTAGACCTACCGATGCATCGAGGAGTTATAGCTATCTCCACCCGTCACTTACTAAGTCCAATGCATTCCACATATGAATAGGTTTAAACATAACATAAACATTCGTATTTAAACTAGTATACGAAATGTGAATACTTTCTTCATAAACCATGAATGGTATTAAAATAACACATCCACAGTCAAACATATCAAAAAACCTTAAATGGATGTTTTTTATAATAAATCAACTTCAAATAAGCTTAAAATCCCTCAAAGGATGATCACATGGATGAAAATTAAGAGTAAAACTTTTTGAGTGAAATATCATTTTTGTAAAATCATTTAAAAGTCACACATTTATAAAGGAAGAAATTTAAAAGGAATTTTTGAATCAAAGTGTACCATTCCATTTTGAAACTTTTGAAACAAATTAACATTTCATAACAATCATTTCCATATAAATAAATCCTTATAGTCATTTTGAAAACATGGACATTAATTAAAAAGATTTAGAAAGATAAATATTTAAAACATTTGAAATTATGATCTCGATAAAGATTACCTTTCAAAATCCTTAAATTATTCATTGTGAAATCATTTTTATGAAAAATGGACATGGACGATAAAAATTTCATAGTAAATACTTACACACAATCAATCTCGGATAATAATGAGATTGAGGAATTAACCCTTTCCAATTTGGTAACTTACAAAACATAAAACCCATGAAATGGGTATCATAAAATGAATATGAAAATACACATACATTAATGTGTATTACACAAAGAATACAATTATGGGCAGTACATACACCACAAAAAAAGGTAATAGTGGAAATATGGCATGAATCTCACGGGAATAAGGAGTGAGATGAAAACCCCTTACCTTGCACATTCCTATAGTCGGCAGTAAGTTCATCCTCATGTACGAAGATCATATTATGTTATTAAATTATAGAAAAACAATATTAATATTTATGATATCATAAAATATTCATTTATGACTTTATACTACCATTTAATAATAATATCCATGTTAAATTAACATTTCGAGTAATAATCTCTTTCTTTATCGTATGTGTCTTAACTTGTTACTCTTGATTGTATCACGTAGATCATGATTTAAATACATACAGAATATAAAACATGATAAATATATCATATATATTTAGAATATAAATATTTATAATAGACATATATATGAAATGGAAAACACCGTTTATGGAGACGGTAGTCCGTACGTACGCATAAACGTTGTTTCTTTTTTCATATAGTATTGAACGGAAGTAAGTGAATAAGATATATGCAAGTACATAAATACTTATATATATAAATATATATATATCTCTAGTACCATTATTATGTCTTATATTACATATGTATTTTTAATATATATTTTTATAATCATCGATGAATGGTGACCATGGAAATGAATCTCATCGTGTCGTGGAGACGGTAATCTATACGTACACATGAGCGAAAATATCATTCTTTTGATATTAACATAATATATAATTGGGTGGTATATCATATATAAAGAATACATATAATGTTATATTTATTATTTACATAAAATACACATCATTATTATACCTATCCAAATAATAATGTAATGAATAACAATTACACCATGACGTGGAGATGGTAAGCCGTACGTACGCACGTATGGTGACATTTCATTCAAATGATGGACAGAATAATGAATATGGATGTAACATATTTTTAATAACATCACATTATATAGGAGGTACTGGATTTATTATTTAATAATAGAAATAACAAAGAAATAAGATGTTGAAGAAGAAAGGAACATGAAAGAGGGTGGTGAAAACATTACCTCTTCTTGGGTTCATCCTTTTAATTTGTTCAAAAGGGCTCCCTAAATTGGATTTATGTTTAAAATAAGGCCTCTAGGTTGAATTTAGGGAAGTTTAGAGAGCATTTGGGCAGAGGTTAGACGAACCAAAAGGCTTTTAAGGTGTCAAGAATTGGTTAGAATTTGGGTCCTTTTATAAGGGGGAGGATGGGGATCTTTAGGAAACACTTAAAGTATTAATTTATAATAAATTAATATTCTGTTTTTAATGTCTCCAAAGTGGATAATGTAATGGTTAATGTGGGTATAGGTCGAAAACCACTCCACCAATTTATTTTAGAAATGTTTTAGTCATTATATTAACCTTATCTTTTAGTTTAAACTCTTAGTTAATTAGATTGACATTTAACATGTCACTTTGTATTTTTATATTATATATTTAATAAAATTTCTATATACATAAAACAGACCCCCAAGTGGTCCATTAATGATACACCTATCATTATATAAGTTTCTTGGTGGATCCTTAGATTTTTCGGAATTTAATATCAATTAATAATATAATATTTGTTTTAAAAACTCTTTTATGTCAATTTTGACAATATTTAATAATTCATTTTTGATAATGCCTTAACAAAATTATTACTGAGAAACTAATTCATTTAATCAATTATAACATGTCATATTAACCAATGAAATTCGTGTATGTCATCAAAACTTTCAAATTATATATATTTTAACATTTGCAATACAAATTATTTGATTCTTTCATTAATAAAAATAATACTGCATCATTATCGTGTCATATATATTATTACTTTTTCAAGGTCTAAAAATTATAAATAAAATACCATTATATAGGAAATCTTTTAATATTTCTAATGAATATTTATAGTAGAAAATCCAACATATATTACTCTATTTAAAAATAGTTTTTCTAAAAGATATATGCTTATGTCATTTTTGTATTTATTTTAACATAATTAATATAAAGTGTCCCTATCACATACAAGTGACTCTATGGGGTCCCAAAATCGACAAAAAGATGCCCATGGTCGGACATGTATCCCCCAATAAAGTTAGGACACGTTTTAGGGAAATTTATTATTATTATAATATAATTTTATAACACTTATTTACTGGATTTACCCTTTAACCGTGGTAAATAAAATACTTACCGATGTAATTATTCAAAATGACTAAAAATAAAAGTTATCTATTTACACAATTTGGATATCCTGATTCCAAATATGGAATCTATTTTTCCAAATTCAAAACACAGAACTGGATGAAATTAATTTAAAATTTATTTCCTGCTGTCAAAACAAAAAGTCGGTTTTTAAGATATAATAACTATCAAAAGATTGATACTTGTTTGTGTCTGGTTTAATTGTGAAATTGTGTCCAAGTAACAACATTTCATTAAATAATAAAAATATATTCTAAATAAACTTTAAAACAACTCAAATTAATAATTTCTCACTACTAATTATTTTGATTAAAAAAGTTGTTTTTAATTAAAATTTAGTAATTTTCACTATTCATGAAAATATAAAATTTATCTGAAAAGTACCAAAATTTCACCCTAAGATAAATTCGATATTACGAATCCAAAAATGAAGTCCATTTTGAGAGATAAAATTTATAAAATATCAAAAAGTAGGTATTACTATTCATAACGGCTAGTTTGATTGGTTGTGGTGTGTGCCAGAACTCGAAGTTGCGTACAACACACGCTAATGTATTATTCAAAGTGAAGTGTACCATGGAATCTTGGGGTGTTAAATTGTAAATTTTTTATGTCCCAATTTTAAAGAATTAATTTATTTAGTCAAATTTAATATATAAAAGTTTAAAATATTGGATTTAAAAAGGGTTCACCATTAAAATTTGGTAAAAGTGCATTTTTGAAAAATACTTATTTTATCTGAAAAAATGAATTTGTTTTTAAATTATGTCTAAGAAAATCATAATATGGATTCTAAAATTATAAGTATTATATAAAGTTCAACATTTTTTTATTACTATTCATAACCTCTTTTGAACGGCTTGTTTGGTAAGTCATGGTGCGCTTGAAGTCGGTGTTGCGTGTAGTGCATGTTATTGAATTATATTGAAGAAGTAAAAAACTATGAAATCCTGGGGTGTTACATTCTTCCATCCATCAATAAATTGTGTCTTTGAAATTTTATATTGTTCTTCGAAAATAAGGGTTGAAAATAGAAAATGTCTTTGTGGGGAAACACACATCAAAAATTTGGTTAATAAAATTTAGTCTCAATAAGAGGAAAAGAGAAATGAAAGTGTCACCACCGAATTATGATCTCTATTAGGAGAACATTGATGGAAATTAGAGACATATAATTGGTGGAAAAAGTAAATATTTATAGGTATTGATTGCAGTCATCAATCACAAACAAGTTTAAAATTGATGTCCTTAAATTCATCAATATATGATGACTTAAAATTTCATCGGTTCAACGAAACATAAGTTATTAGGATAACACATTTTTGGTTTTAATATTCCTTCAATAAAGTATAAGAATTAATTTATTTATTGAATTAGAGGAGAAGAAAAATATATACTTGACAAGTAGAGTTCTATCCTTTAACTAATTTCTACCACAATCTAATCTTTTACTCTAAAAGATAATAGAACATAAAGAAATTATATTTATCCTATTCATTTGGGGATAAAAAAAATGAATTTATAATACATCTACTAGACCTTTTTAAGATAAACTACATTATTTAATCCAGGACATCTCGTGGGCCAGTGGTAGGTGATACACCCTTGTCGCCCTTCGGTTTTGAGTTCAAGTATCGCGGCCATGTCGGTCGCGATAGGTTGCCTCCCGACCTCTGGGTTGTCCTTTTATGGAAATCCAAAATTAATCTAAAACTAGATTTATCCAAAATACTTCTATCCAAACTCACCATCCAAAATATATTAGGAGGGTAAACACAATGAAGATCCTTTTTCCGCGTAATAACATGTGACCACCTTCATCATGTATTCTTTTAAAACACTGTTACATCCTAAATTACCAAAAAACCTTATTGATTACATTCATGATCCCTTATTCCTTATAGAATAATGGACATACTCCTTCTATCCAAAAATATTGTAAACTCCAACAATGATGGGAATAGAAATCATTAATCAGTTTCAAGGTAGTCAAAAATATCCAATACAATTTATTCAAATCAACCATCTCTTATTCCAAAACCACAACCTCATTATCAGAACCATATTATGTTTTCTCCTTCTCTCAACCATATTTTTTCCAAAAATTTAATCTACTATTGAGCCACTTTTCATGGTTCCACACAATCTCAAGTCCTTAATGAAATAGTATTGCAGTACAATCCCTATATACTCCATAATTATTATAACCAGTACATTGTTGATACAACACTCAAATGAAATAATTCTCTAATAACAACATAAGAACTCTAGTCATTCATCCTCATATGTGGTACTATCATAACATGATTATTATCCAATAGAATCATTTGGGGCATACTCTGGTAATTTGGACATTATTTCGCGTAGTGTCCCAACTACTTGTAGATAAAGAATTGTACATTTGAAACCTTTTTCTTACACTTGTAATCATGTACATGGTGTCCTTTTTCTCTACACTTATAACAAACTCCCATTCCATTCAGGCAAGTTCCTGGGTGTTTCTTCACACAATTATCACATATGGGAAAATTCTTCTTTTCCATCTTCCCTTTATCCATCTTTCTCTCTTCCATCCTTTTATTCTCTTCCTTCCCTTCAAAGCCATAAGACTCAGTAAACTCTTTACATATCTTATCGACACATGATATTATTTATTCATATGAGGATAATACATGGGAGACTATTTCCCTTATAAATTATGGTTTAAAACCATGAAAGATATGATCCTTCTTTCTCTTTGGATCATGTGCATTACTGGAGTTCTCATTCCTTCTACTGGGCCCCATTTCTAAACAATGGAATACACTAGATTTGTTTATGAATTGCAATAAATAATCCCATACTATTAAAACACTTAACAAGAATTAAATAGTTTATGGATATAATCCATAATCATAAAAATGTCTTCTTTGAGGAAGTATATTCTCATAAACCCTTCACTATGGTTTTTAAAGAAAATGAGAATTATCCTAAGCATATCCCCCGAAAGTGTCGTAACCAAGAGTATAGAAAGGCCCATTGTTATGCACCAGTTCCCGTTCGAGTCTAGCTCAAAGCGGTGTTTTAAGGTTTTACCCCTAGATACATCTGTGCCAGAGCCAACTCTAACTACTCGTATCCAGACAGGGATGTATTTCTTGGAAAACTCAAAAAATCTCTACAATACCAAAATTCTAGGAATTTCTTCTATACTAATCCTCAAATTCTATCTTGGGGATACGTGTTCTAATCATATTTTATCTAAATCTAACTTCCAATGTTATTTCTAAACTTCCTATGATACCAACTGTAACTCCCCGACCCCAGTTACCCAGAGTCAATGCATTATTTTAATATATTGGCATGATTACAAGGAATCAAGTCCCGAAGAACCGATCAGTTTAACAGTCTTGGAAAATATATTACATACATGAATGTTACATTAAACTTCATAACATACAAAACAACATAAATAATCCTTTATGAATTCCATTATTCCCTTGTATTAACCCTGCATATCAATCACAAAACATTTCGTGGAATCCTGGGAAAAATAAAAACATAGAAATGGGTGAGCTCAGATGCTCAGTAAGGATAACAATACAGCGAAAACTTTCATAAATAAGAATAAACATTTAAGTCAATATATAACTAAAACAAAAGCTTTTTAAACATGAACTTCATCATAATATGGAGAAGTTAAATGAAATAAATCCATTTACTTATTCACATGGAAATTCAACTAGTCGAATAATCACATGCAATATCACTGACCACTTTCATAATTATGGAATGCATAATGCCAGACTATGATACCCACGGAGCCAGTGCCTCATGCCCAAACTACAAATAAGATTTTGTCAGGGCCTCGTGCATAGACACTAGTTTGTCTCATGAGACCTACTGATGCATCAAGGAGCTATAGCGGCCTCCGCCCATCACTTACTATGTCCAATGAATTCCTCATATGAATAGGTTTAAACATAACATAAACATTCGTATTAAAACTAGCATACGAAATTTCAAAACATTCTCCAAAAACCATTAATGGTATAAAAATAACACATCCAAAGTCAAACATATCACAAAACCTTCAATGGAAGTTTTGTATAATAAATCAACTTCAAATAAGCTTAAAATCCATCAAAAGATGTTGACATAGATGAAAATGATGAGTAAAAATTTTTGAGTGAAATATCCTTTTTGTAAAATCATTTAAAAGTAACAAATTTATAATGGAAAAAATTTAAAATGGATTTTTTAATCAAAGTATCCCATTCCACTTTGAATCTTTGGAAAATAATTAACATTTCAAAATATTCATGTCCATATAAATAAATCCCTAAAATTATTTTTAAAAAATATACATTAATTAAAAATATTTAGAAAGATAAATCTTCAAAACATATGAAATTCTGATCTTGATAATGAGTACCTAAAAAATCCTTAAAATCTTCATTTTGAAATCAATTTTATGAAAAATGGACAAGGATGACAAAAATTTCCTAGTAAATACTTACACAGAAACAATCTCGGATAATAATGAGATTGAGGAATTAAACCTTACCAATTTGGAAACTTAAGAAACATACAACCCATGAAAGGGGTATCATACAATGAATATATTAATACACATGCATTATAGTGTATTACACAAAGAATACAATTATGGGCAGTACATACATCACACAAAAGGTAATATTGGCAGTATGGCATGAATCTCACGGGAATAAGGAGTGAGATGAAAACCCTTTACCTTGCACATTCCTTTAGTCGAGATCACATTTAACCTCCTGTACGATGATCATAGTATGTTATTAAATTATACCATAACCATATTAATATTTAATATTTCATAAAATATTGATTTATGACTTTATACTACCCGTTTAATAATAATTTCCATGTAAAATTAACATTGCGGGTAATAATCGCTTTCTTTGGCATACATGTTTTAACTTGTTACTCTTGATTTTGTCACAAAGATCATGATTTAAATACTTCCAGAATATAAAACATGATAAATAAATCATATATATTTAGAATATAAATATGTATAATAGACATATATATGAAATGGAAAACACCGTTTATGGAGATGGTAGTCCATACGTATGCATAAACACTGTTTATGTTTTCATATAGTATTGAACAAAAGTAAGTGAATAAGATATATGTATGTACATAAAAAATTATATATATAAATATATATATATATCTCTAGTAGCATTATTATGTCATATATTACATACATATTAGTAATATATATTTTTATAATCATTGATGAATGGGGAACTTGGAAATGAATCTCATTGCGTCGTGGAGACGGTAATCTCTTCGTACGCACGGGCGAAAATATCAATCTTTTGATATTAAAATAATATATAATTGGATGATATATCATATATACAGAATTATTATAATGTTATATTTATTATTTACCTTAAATAAAGATCATTGTTATACCTATCCAAATAATAATGTATTGAATAACAATTACACCCCAACATGGAGACGGTAAGTCGTACGTACTCACGTATGGTGACATGTCATTAAAAGGATGGATAGAATAATGAATAAGGATGTAACGTATTTATAATAACATCACAATATATAGGAGAAAATTTATTTATTATTTTAGAATAGAAATAAAAAAGAATTAAGATGTTGAAGAAGAAAGGAACTTGAGAGAGGGTGGTGAAAACATTACCTCTTCTTGGGTTCTTCCTTTTGATTTGATCAAAAGTGCTCCCTAGGATGGATTTATGATCAAACTAAGGCCTATAGGTTGAAGTAAGGGAATTTGAAAGAGAATTTGGGGAGAGTTTTTCTGAACCAAAAGGCTTTTATGGTGTGAAGAATTTCTTAGAAGTTGGGTCCTTTTATAAGGGGGAGGAGGGGCGCTTTAGGAAACACATCAAGTATTAATTTATAATAAATTAATATTAGGTTTCTAATGAATACAAAGTGGATAATTCAAAGGTTAATGTAGTGATAGGTCTAAAACCACTCAAAAAATAGATTTTAGACATGTTTTATTCATTATATTAACCTTATCTTTTAGTTTAAACTCTTAGTTAATTAGATTGACATTTTCCATGTCACTTTTTATTTTTATATTATATAGTTAATAATCATTCCAAATACATACAAGAGACCCCCCCCCCCCAAGTGGTCCATTAATGATACACCTATCGTAATATAATTATCTTGGCCTAACATTAGATTTTTAGGAATTTAATATCAATTAATAATCTAATATTTGTTTTAAAAATGCTTTTATGTCAATTTGGACAATATTTAATAATTGATTTTTGATAAAGTCTTAAAGACATTATTAATTCTAACCTAATTCATTTAATAATTTATAACATGTCATATGCACCTATTAAATTCGTGTATGTCCTAAAAAATTTCAAATTACATTTATTTTGACATTTATAATACAAATTATTTTATGTTTTCATTATTAAGGAAAATACTGCGTCATTATTGTGTCATATATATTTTTACCTTTTAAATGACTAAAAATTATAAATAAAATATCATTATGTAGGAAACCTTTTTATATTTCTAATGAATAATTATAGTAGAAAATCTGACATATATAACCCAATGTAAAAATGGTTTTGCTAAAGGATATATTCTTATGTCATTTTTTTATTTATTTTAGCTTTATTAATATAAAGTGTCCCTATCACCTACAAGTGGCTCCATGGGGTCCCAAAATCGGCCCAAAGGTTCCCATGGTCGGACATGTATCCACTAATATGGTTAGGATATGTTTTAGGGTAATTTATTATTATTATTATTATATCATTTTATAACCTTTATTTACTGTATTTACCCTTTAACCAAGGTAAATAAAATATTTACCGAAGTAATTATTCAAAATGACTAAAAATTAAAGTTAACTATTTACACAATTTGGACATCCTGATTCCAAATATTGAATCCATTTCTCTATATTCAAAACACAGAGGAGGTAGAAATTAATTTAAATTTAATTCCCGCTGTCAAAACAAAAAACGTGTTTTTAAGATATAATAACTATCAAAAGGATGATACTTGATTATGTCCGGTTTAATTGAAAAATTATGTCCAATTACAAAAATTTTATTAAATTGTAAAAATATATTCTAAATATACTTTAAAACCCCTCAAATTCATAATTTATCACTACTAATTATTTTGATTAAAAAAGTTGTTTTTAATTAAAATTTTGTAATTTTCACTATTCATCAAAATATAAAATTTATCCAAAAACTACCGAAATTTCACCCTAGGATAAATTTGATATTCGGAATCCAAAAAATGAAGTCCATTTTAAGAGATAAAATTTATAAAATTTCAAAAAATGGGTATTTCTATTCATAACAGCTAGTTTGAATGGTTGTCGTGTGTGTTAGAACTCGAAGTTGCGTACAACACACGCTACGGTATTATTCAAAGGGAAGAATACCATGGAAGTTTGGGGTGTTACATTGTAAATTTTTAATGTCCCCATTATAATGAATTAATTTATTTAGTCAAATTTAATATATAAAAGTTTAAAATATTTTATTTAAAAAGGGTTCACCATTAAAAGTTGGTAAAAGTGCATTTTTTTAAAATAATTCTTTTATCTGAAAAAAATGAATTTGTTATTACATTATGTATAAGAATCTCATAATATGGAATATAAAAATATAAGGATTATATAATGTTCAAAATTTAGTTATTACTATTCATAACCTCTTTTGAATGGCTTGTTTGGTATGTCAGGGTGCGCTTGAACTCGATGTTGCGTATAGTACAAGTTATTGAATTATTTTGAAGAAGTAACACACTATGAAATCTTGGGGTGTTGCATTTATTTTCTTGATTTTTCGTAATCATTATTTACATGCTAGTTGTTTTATTTTTTTAATATTCTATTTTTCTTAAATACGAATTTTTTCTTTTAAAACCCTTAAATGATTGGATCCTACCAAATTTTCCTTGTGGCTATCATCTCAACTGTCAGATCTGATAAAAATCATTTTTAGTCATTGGATTATCTTTGGAAGATGAACCATCACATCAAAGCCTATATAAAGGACCCCCAAAGAGTTGTCCCACATCGATTTCAAGCCTTTGCATGCTGAAGTTTTCCCCCCTTTAAAAAGGTTGTTCCGATCTTTTCAGATGTACTCTAATTCTAATGGCTGGTGAAGTC
The DNA here is from genome assembly GCA_963277665.1 of Viscum album. NCBI lineage: Eukaryota > Viridiplantae > Streptophyta > Magnoliopsida > Santalales > Viscaceae > Viscum > Viscum album. Next base: position 1,248,807,564 of record OY728157.1, on the reverse strand, counting down.
CCTTATCAAGAGATGTCAACTATTAAGTCGATTACAAAGTGGCAGATTTACAGGGAGAGGTTGGTACATCCAAAATTCTTCAACAAGTACGATTCTATTATATCAAATAATATCATGCTTAATGGATGGAAATGTGTTTTCATATCAAAGCCTAGAGCTTATGATATAGTATATCTGGATATGCTTGTGGAATTTTTTGAACTAGTTTGTTTTTGATAGATGATGGTAGAGAAAAACTTTCCTTCAAAATATATAGTAAAACTTATGCACTTTCATATACCAAGGCTTCTAGCTTGGTAGGGCTATCTTATGAAATAGAAGCAGAATTTTGTTCCCACGAATTACCGGATGTACAAGGAAGTTTTATCAAAGTAAAAGATTTGGAGTGTCTTATATTTATAGATGTCAAGACTCCGAAAATCACTCATTTGTCTAAAAACAATCAGATCCTTGAGTTATGGGTTTAGGGAGTCATAATTCCGAGAAAAGGTGATAAGGACACCTTGAAGAAGTGCGATATGTACATCCTTGATCTTTTGTTAAATCTGATAATGATTAACCTGATGAAGAATATTCTCATTATGATAGAGGATATCATGAATGGAAATATGAAAGGTCATATTATAATGTACCTGACTATTCTTTCTAAGTTAATAGTTTTGTGCCTTGAGACTTTCAAGATTCGTTATAGTTCCAAGCCAAAGAATAGTGAAGATATTTTAGTAAGTGATGACACTCTAAAGAGAATTAATATTAGGTTCTCTAAAGATTCCAAGGAATTATATGACCTACCGGAAGTGGAAGCAGAAGCCGTTCTGAAGAAGCAAGAAGCAGCTAAATCATCAAAAAAGGCTAGAAAGAGAAGGAAATTGAAGGAAGTAGAAGTTTAAGGTGAACCCCCTGAAGCTATGGAAGCTCAAACCATGTCTCCAATGCCCAAGAAGCAAAAATACTATCTGGATGAGGTTTTTGCAAAGTGGAGGGAGGATAAAAATATCTAGAAGGAAGGGGAGCCAAAGTTTGGTCTAGATCCTGCTGAGGCCAAGGCATGAAAATAAGACACAGCTGAAGAGCACGAGAAGCAAGCCAAAAAAAATAATCAAAAGAAGAATATGTCAGAGGCTGAGAATTTCCAATCCCTTATCAGGGATACTGAGATAGTATCCAAGAATATCCATGTTCCAAAAACATGTTTGGTAGAAACCCTACCTGAGAAATCGGGGAAGAAATTTCACACTCCAGAAAAAAGTACTTGAAAAGGTTGTTGAAGAAAAGGAAGAAATGGATGAAGTATATGAATATTAAATAAGTGATGATATAGCTGATTTGATAAAGAAGGTTGAATACTTTCATGAGAAGGAATTTCCATCGGAAATATTGTTAATCCGGACTTCCCTAGCCAGATCTTTGAAACATCCTACCACTATAATTGATGAGAAGGCTAAAGGGGAGGTGAACAAATTATCTAAGGAAGAGAGTCATAATCATGATTTCATTAATCTTGATGATATTTAGGTAACAACTAAGAAGAAAAAAAATTGATGAAGATAGAATTGTTCAGTTGTCAGAAGGTTAGCATGAGTCTCGAGATGAAGAACTTGTTCCGAGAACTGACAAGGGAAAATAGGTGATTGCTAGTACACCTATCGAAGATGTTTTTAAGAAAATAGAAGCCGGTGGATCTTCAATGAGGAATCTGGTTGAACTAGATGAATATTCATCCCTATGGAAAGTGTCAGCTTCAGAATCATCTGCTATAGGACATTATTTTGTCACTCAATCACAAAAGAAGCTTGTCGACAAAATTTCGATCTTTCCAACCATTAACTCCAGATGTAAGATTCTCCAACATAGCTTGAATTAAAAATATAATTTTGTATCCATGGTGATGGATATGTGTGTAAATACTGAGGGTAATTAGAAGAACTTCCTTATCAACTACAATTCCCACAGAATGTCTTGTAAGAAAGTGGTCCGTTGGTCAAGGAATATAGTTGAAGACTTGAGAGAGCTTGATAAGAATGAAGATGATGTTAAGGTAGCTTTTGATTCTAATGATAGAAAAATCTAGGATCTCAGAACTACCTTTGAGGAAAAGATAATCCTTGAAAAGAATACTCAGTTTTAGGAGGTCAAGGATCTGAATGGGAAGCTGTACTATGTTGCTCAAAGCTAGAAGAGAGAAAGGGATCTCCATATTGAGATTGAATAGAAGCTAGTGATGCAAGATGACTTGTTGAAGGTTCAGGCAGAGGCTCTAAAGGCTCAGGATGATATCATCAAAGCCTTAGAGAAGAAAATATAGGAAGATAACAAGGAGTTAGAGAAGATTAAAACCATAGTGAAGAAATTGATACCCAAGGAAAGGAAAGAAAATAGATCCAATCCAATATTTTGTTGTATTTTCTTTCCTTGTATAAATTCATCCAATCTTATTGAAATTTTGGTTGATCATTTTTTTCGTGCTTCATACTAATATATCAGGTATTAATTTCTTTTCCATTTCCTCAAATTCTTTTTGAAAATCACAAAGGGGGAGAAAGGAAAAAGAATGTTAAGAAAACGTGAAATATCCCTAAGTAAGGGTGAGTTTATCTAAGGGGGGGTTTTCATTATCTAGATTTCCATACTCAAGATAATGAAAAATACCATTTCAAAAATATAGAATATGATCCTTATTGTTTCAATTCCTATGGGGGATTTAGTCGTATTCACTTTTGCCAATGTGAAAAGGGAGATATGTTTTATTTCATAGTCTAGAAAAATATTGTCAAAGACATTTTATTCTTTTTCGTAAGGATATTTGTGCTTTCCAAAAAGGGGGATACTATTGAGTCAATTAGGTTTTCCTTATGACTTTTCGTTCCTTCATACTTAGGGGAGATTTTTGAGTCATTAAGGTTTCCTTATGACTTTATCATTACTTCTTGTTTTGAAAACCACAAACCCCATACCTCAAGACAAATCTCATTTTTCCCTGTGTTTTACTTCTATAGGGAAAAATTTCCATCACCAAGAAAATTTATCCTTACCAAGTTTCCATAATTCATATTATAATTTTTCCTAATTGTAAAATTTAGTTTGTAACCAAATCCTCGGAATCCTATAAATACCAAGATATGAAGCATTCTGTTTTAGGATCTGAATTCTGAATACCAATTCTGGTTACGAATTCTTCTGAGTTCTGACTCTGAATTCTAAATATGAATTATTGTTATGAAGTCTTCCGAGATATGACTACCAGATCTCTGAATACAGACTCCGATCTATTATGAGTTCTGACTCCAAATTCTCATGAACTCTAACTCCAAACATTTTATGTTCTGGTTCTGAATTCTTGTGAATCCAGATTTTGAATTTCCTTGAAATTAAGAATCTGGAATTCTATAGAGTTTAGGTTCCAATTCCTAGAAAACAGAATCCAAATATCCTTGTATTATAGACACTGAATTCATTTTTGGTTAGACTCCTAACTTTAATTTTCTTAGATTCCGAATATTAGATTTTGGTTATATAACCATATTTTTTCTTACACTTTTTTGTTATTAAATGACATCATGCTTTCAGTTAATAACTAACCATTTCTTGAGTGGCACATGTATAGGTCCCTATGAAATTCAATGAAAATATCACCATTTGAAGAGGGATCCAACCATTGGTGTTGTTCCTATAAATAATACCTCATTTGAAAAGAGAAAAATATTATTCTCCGACTCTAGAGATTACATGTTGTTGAAGTTATTTATAAAGAGATACATTTATTGCTTCGTTCGTACTGAAATTCTTGTTCAGTTTTTCTTTGTGCGACTCTGAATGTTGATGAGTACATTAGAGGGATTCCGGGGATAGGAAGACAGAGGTTCCGACTACCTTGAAGTTGAGGACTTCATTGCTGAGGAAGATAGAGGTGCTGACTACCTTGTAGTTGAGGGTTTGTGGGTATAACAAGACAGACTCCAATCATCGTATCGAAGGCCTACCCTGGTGTGGGTAAGACAGATTTTATTGAATGTATAAATCAAGGGACCTTTATCCATGGTTGTTGTATACCCTTCTCTTGGGGTTAAAATACTTACTACTTGTTATTTGTTTGTTTCATGTTTTCCGCTGAATTTTTATTTGTTGATGAAAGTATAACTATCTTATACTTCCTTATATTTGTACTCTAATTTAGTAAGATTCTATACACTTTATGGTAGAATCATTATCATTGTAAACATTCATTATGTTTCATTTTCTAGAACCATCATTCTAGATCCACTTTCATGGAATCATATTTCTGGAATCTAGCAAGTGTGTAGAACTGGTGGTTTTGCGATTTATCTTGTTTAACCTCATTAAACAATAGAAATGCTTCTTCCCTACATTAAAAGTTCCCAAAGAATTTTTAAAGAATACGATTCACCCCCCCCCCCTCTTGTATTTTGAGAATCATTTGATACATTATTAAGTATCTATATTATTTTGATCCAACATTTGGTATTATAGAGTATATCATACTCACATACCATCTCATCATTGATTGGTAGGGACCAATATCTCCCCTTATTACATCAGAGGGTATAATAATAAAAATGAGTTTGGGAATTAGGATTGGGCCTTACAATTTTTGTATGATGTCTTGATACAATGTCTTGATGGATTGATTATGATATCTCCCATTATAAATTCAATCATTTTTAAGCTAGTAATTATTATCCATGTGATTATTTATATTGTAGTTTTATCCACAGATTTAGTACCCTCATTTATTGTATTATAAATGTCATATATTTTATTATTGTATATCACATACATATTATTCTAGTTTTATTCACATGATGCTACCTTCTATTTTTTACAAAACATTTCTGAGATCCTAGGCTCACCACTTTATATTGTTTACATTCCCTTGGTTGATTAGAAGTTCATTATGATAGATATAAATGAATATGATAAAGAGAATGATAGAGTTCTCAATATAAATACAAATTTTTTGTTTTTTGATTTTATTTTTAATCTGTGACTCAATTATTATCTATTTTCTTTTTGCTAAAAAACTATTATGTCCTTCATGATGACATTCCTATTACCATGTGATAGTGTAATAGACCAAAATTTTGGGGTACTAGGGCTTGGGTATTCACATTTGTATATAAGGTAATTGTTTAGAGACATTGGTTACTAGATTTAGGAAAACATATATTATGTAATATAACCCTATGAATATCTTTTGGGATAACTATTGGGATACTATAACTAAACATGGTTTTGGTTCATATGAATATAAGGAAAAATACACATGAAAAAAATATCATTTGAGTATTTATCTGTAATCGTTCTAGTGAATTGTTGTTTTTTTCCTACTACACACTAGTTTTAAACATCCCAGATGATAATCCTAGGTAAGATGAAATTTTATTACAAATCATTATGTAGTATTTATGAATATTTGTATAATTTGAAAACCTTTCCAAAAAAACATTTATATGATTCTGAGATTATCAATGCATAAATATTTCAATTTATGTTATGTGGTTAAAAGTTCTGTAATTATACATTTTGTTTTAAAATTTTATTATCAAATATATTATAGACTATTATATAGAAATGTCACATATATTAAGGAATGAGATCCATATTGTTGAACGTAGTCCATTTAATGATTTCCCTCCTAGGAAGGATAATGAATATTTTACTCGAGATACAACTAGAGATAAATAAAATATAACTATATTGGGGTTTCTAAATTTGGTTTTGTACAACAAGATTTTTGGTATGGATATTCCTACTGATCTAGAACATTGTGTAATAATGTTAGACTTGTTCATATATCAAAAACATACAATAGTTAATTAGACAAAAAAACTCCATTTATAGCTGATCAATGAATAAGCTCTTTTGAGAAGATATTTATCTCCTTGGGAAGTAATGACAGTGATAGGGTTTTCATTTTTTTTATTCTCTCAAGTGATTATGATTAATGGCGGTTATTAATTCAAAATAAAAATATTGATGAAGAAATAGATATCATGTAATATAAGGATGTTAATGAACACTTCTTGTAATAATTATTTCCTCATATGCAATGACAGTATATAGAGAGTCAATAAATGTGTTCAAGGTAAATGCAATATAATTTTATAAATTATGAATCCATCTTTATATGGTTTTCAAGGTATTCTTTGGACTATATATGTATTCCAATGAATATGTTTGACTATTTAATGTATGTCATAAATTCAATCCATCCTTGAGAACTATTCTACTAATCCTTCTCATCATATGTGGATAGAAAATCTTGTGTTATCAAGATATAGAAGTATATTTTCATGTACAATTACGTTTAATTAATCCAATATAAGAAAAATGTTTTAAGATCTATAGAAAATGAATTTTAGAAAAAAAAGGGAAGGGTAGAATTAAAAACATGTAATAAATGTGGAAAGAAACATCATGGATCATGCAAGATGGGGAAGGTATTTTTCTTCAATTATAGAGATAAAGGACACCCAGATCATGATTTTAAGGGGAAAAGGTATAAATGTAGAATCAATCAAAAGGAAATGAGGCAGTGTGAAAATGATTGTATTATCTATCAATGGAATTTTACCTCTAAATTTCCAAAGAATAAAGTTAAATCATATGTGATATAAATTTATGAGTTTATATTTCATAAGGAAATGCTTATAGTTAAATCAATCATATGCTCAAATTCAGCTAATGATTTATTATATTCTAGATCACCGCACACTTTTATATCTTCCAATTTTTCAAATAATATAATATATTTCAATATCACCTTTAGAAGGGAGTTATGATTCCAGAATCATAGTGGAAGGACATCCATAATAATGATGGGGTAATAATTTCCCATTATGTCACATAAACATGCCATATATGATGAATTCAATATTATACATATTTTTGACTTTTACATAATCATTCCTATGGACTGCCATTCCAAATATAAATAAAACATTTATTGAACAGAATACTAAATTAATATTTGTGATAAATTTCTGGAATTATTTATCTTTCTTGGGGAGACATTATTAGATGAGGTATGTATATATCTACATCTACTAGCTCTTTTGAATGAGGCCCTTGGGGATGAATATAAAAGAAAAAAAGACCCAAGGGTTAATATTCAAATTGAATAATTACATATTATACAAGAATAAATTAATATACTTCCAGATGAATTACATGGATATTTACTAGTGCATAATGTAGAGTATCAAATTAATTAAATCCATCAGGCATGAACTATATCAGACAATTCATATATAATGGCCATTATTGAACTGGGGGAATATTAGAAAAAAATGAGGATTTTTATAATAAGGATTTATATGCCCTAGTGTTTCAAATTTGATATGCTTGATTATTACAGTTAATAAGAATGGTAGATATATGACGTTGTTCATTGGAAATAAATGCTATTCTGATATAGAAAAAGCTTCCACTACCTCACATTGATGACTTATTCAATAAATTTCACAAAGCATGGTATTTTTTAAATGGTGGCATTCATTATGGGTATCATTAATTGTTTGTGAACATAGAAGATATTTTAAATACAACATTTCTAATAAGGTATGCACATTATGAGTTTACAAGAATTCTATTTGGACTGACTAATGTACCCTATATTTTTATGGATCTAAAAAAATCCATTCAAAGAATATCTTGAGGATATTTTGTTGAATTTATTGATAATATCATACTATATTATAAAATCTACGAGGAACAAGAAAATCACATTAAGATCCATATTGAGACACTCAAATGAAAAGGGATATATGGTAATTTTATTATGTGTGAGATCCAGCTTCAAAAAGATTATTATGTTTGAAATTTATCTCCTAAAGTGGAATATCTATTAATCATAGAAATAAAAACGTATTACATGAATTTCCTATACCAATGAACATAATCAATATACATAATTTCATTTGTTTGATTGGTAAACATAAACAATTTTTTTTCTATTTTTCCTTATTAGGTTACATGTTAACAAATATTACTCGTAAAGGGTTTATGTTAATATAGAAAATGGAGTGTAAAGAATATTTTCATGATTTGATTAGGATATTGTTGAATGCTCGAATATTGACTCTACCATCAATAAATGAACGTTTTCTCTATATAATGATGAACTGATGAAAATTTTTATTTTTTACTTATTCATAATGGTAAATTTACATTAACATTATAATATTTAATGATTTTTTATCAAAAAATAATTAATTTTCATCAATAGATTTTGGTGACCACAACACTGAGTTTTAATGAAATGTGACATATAAAAAAATATTATTGTTTAATATTATAATTATCACCAAGATTTTGAAATGATAGGTATGAATAAGATTACCTCAATTTTAATGATATATGGTTTAAAAATGCATATAAAATTAATTATTTATTTACCAATTACTTACAAATTAAAATAAAAACCATTAAAAATATTAGACATTTTTTTCTAGGAAAAGATATTTCGATGCACACAAATGCATTTCATATCAATAAATAAAATAAATATCATTTAATAAATTATTTAAAGTTAATAAATATATTATGTAATAATTTATCTTATTAAAATCCATATTATATGTTTTATATTTATGATATAGGAATAAATCCAATTTTATGCTTAAAATAATTATTTCTTTAAAAAGGTAGTTTTTTCATGTTTTTAACATATTCTAGAATATATTTTCATCGCATTTATAAAATATATTTGAAAAATGATCATTATTTTTGAAATTATTATTTTAAAATTATCTTATATTTAATTTTAAGGTAATTTTTTTAATAGGTTACTGTTTTAATGAATAAGAAAAAATACATGTTTTTACTAACAATTGTTTTTCATTTATTACCTCACAAACATAATAAATATATTGATATTGTTTTAAAATTAAAATTATATTAATTATATTATTATTATTCCAATTTTGGACATTTTATTCAATCTAATGTTGAATTTTTATATAAAAACATTTATAACATATGAGGAATCATTCTTTGGGAAACCATTTTTTACTGGGTATGCAGGTTTAATTGTAAATAAAATTATTCAACATATATGAGTTGGATATGATAAATTAGATTCAAAAAATTTATTTATAATAATTAAAATTATATAATAATACCAAATTATCATATCACTCTTATGAATAGTAAAAACATAAAAATACACTATTATGGTAAAGAAGGGTTTACGTGGGATCAAACTACAAAAACAAGGGAAAAAAGTGGCCCTATAGTTATGATATTATATTTTTAAGGTCATTTTTACAGCTTCTATCTTATAAAGTTCAATAAATAATCTTTTTTTTATGATTTTGTAATGTGGAAAACATTGGTGCAGTTCATTCTTTTAAAAAAATAAAAGTTTGTCACCTCCCCCGCATATAAAAATACAAACCTTCTCCTCTTCCATTCACACATAAAAATAACTTCTCAAAGAATAATACCAACTAAATTCCATTTCCCATTTCTTCCCCCTTACCTGGATAAATTTTTATTATTATAAACCCATCCTATAAAGGCTTTTAGTTTTAACCTAAGGACGTAGTCTGAAGAAGAGGTATTATTCTTGATCGGGTGTACTTGTTTTATTTTTATTCAACCAAAATAAATAATTTAATTCATTTTTAAATATGAAAATATTTGTCTTAAATATACATTGATGTTTTTAGTTAAGGATCATGACCTATATCCTTCTCCTCCCCCTCAAATGAGAAATTAAAGTGTTGATCACGTGTGTGATGTACTACTACCTCACGAACTGGTGTAATTCGTTTTCCATCACCACTTCTCATATATTGATAAAATGATAGATGTTAAGTATATATATTATATTTTTGACACAAATATACCACTAGAATTTATTTCTAAATTCTATATTTTTAACACCCAACTTAGTGAAAAAAAAATAAAAACCTGCATGTGTACCGCAAACTACTACTATGCGATCCAATGGGATGCATTTTTTATTTTCATTTGATATGGATGATAATAAGAATATATTAAATGAATATATATATATATATATATAATAAGTGAAAGATATTAAATTATGAAATTATTATATCACATATAACTTCTTATATTCCATTCTACAATAGATATGATAACTTCACTCGTGTATACGGAATACTACCACCTTGCAAAGCGATGCTATTCGTTTCTCACATATGATTTACCTATATGGTAATAAATTGAAAATTAATTAATATATGTTATATATATATAAAAATAATTATTCTATAAATTTTTATTATTATTTATCATTATTTTATTCCTTCTATTGGTAAATGGAATCAGTGCACATGTGTATATATGGTATATCGTCTCTATGAATGGCGTGTTTCATCATTCTATCTCGGATTTTTTTGAATTATATTAAAAATACATATAAAGAAAAAATATAATTTTTATATCATAACTAAAATTATTGAGGTTATGGAAAAATTAATAAATTACAAGGACCAAAATTGTTGAATGGTAACTTCCATAAGAAAGGAAGTAGTTATTACCAGAAATAGTGATTTTAACAAATAATTATTAATAAAAAAGTGAAAAATGGAATAATTACATCATATATGGTATGATATATATTATTATGATAATATAATATATTTTAAAAAAGTTTATATTTATTATACATGAATCTAGATCTCTTTCAAGTCAAGACAAACTTGAAGTATGATATTTTTAGTCACTCTTTTATTTGTGGGAGGAAACATATTCCTCACTTGATTATTTTGTGTCGTTAAAATTCATGCATATTGAAATTTTATATCATTTATTTATTTATTCTCATGATATTTTATGTTTCCTTTCATTTTATTCTTTCATGGGTAATATTTTTTAGTACAGAGCAATGTTTTAACAGTTTTATGCTTCAATCTCATTATTCATCTAGGTTGTTTATGATTAAGATTTTGGTGATAAAATATTATGATATAACTCTAAAAAACCCATGAAATTTATTTTATTATATTTACTTATTGAGAATACTAATTTTTTATTCATTATTCTCTATCTATACACCCATGATTCTAGAATAATGTTTCTAAGGAATGTCAATTTTATTTCTCTCTTCTATCGAAAAACCTATTCCTTCTATGATAATGATTTCTAAAAAAGTATTAAATAATGTTTTTACTATTATCTAATGTTTTTTTAAATTAATAATTACCCATTTTTTACTTTTTAAAAATGCATTAAAAATGATCTTCCTATAATTCAAGGATGAGATTTTTAATTTTTTCAAAAAAGTTGTAAAGGGAATATTTCTTTTAATGTGTAAAACATTTTAAAAATTTCCCACTTTCATAACTGATATATTGTTTAAAAATTTAATTATGATTTTCAAATGATATTTTTAAGAAAAATTATATATAAAAATTTAAAAAAAATTAGGTTTCAGTCATTATTTTCAAAGTGGAAAGGTTATTTTCCTAAACAAACCTTCCAAGTGATATTTTAAAAACAATTTCAATATTAGATAACATTATATCATGTTACTTATAATTTAGTGAATATATGAACCAATGATACCATTATTATTATTATTTAATGTTTTTTTGTTATAATGAAAATAGGTTTATGAAAAAATATTTTTATATGTATTATGCCATGATTAAATTCTTATGAGTCGCTTATATTTTCACAGGGCATGCTATGATTAAATGATTAAATATTTATGAACCTATTTATTTTCCATAGGTTATTATATAATGAAATGTTTATAAAATTCATTTTTTGATGGGTTATAACATGAAAAATGTTTTATGATTATTCAAAATCTTATTCCTTTTAGTGGGTTTATTGATATACTGGTCACTCAGGAATGGATCAGCTTCATTGGAACGAAATATTATGATCTATAGTGTTCAAAGCATGAATATGACATTTGGGATGTCTATCATTTATATGGAAAATAAGATATAGAAGGAACCATAATAAAAATACGAATCAAGGTGAGGAAATTGAATCCATTTAATGAGATGTGATTAAAATTATAATTTCTCAGTAATTACATCCCTCATATACTACAAAAAAATATTAAGAAGGATTTTTTGACATAAAAAAGAATAGGGAATATTTTGGCACATATTAATCTAATTTTACAAGACTTACATTTTATGTTTATGGTTTAATCATTATATATGAAAAAAATGAATGATTATTTTGTGTTCAACAACTTAGTATTCAAATGGTTTTGGCTCTATGAGATTTTAGTAGCTACAAATAAGTCATTCAGTGTGAACTAAATATTGAAATGGAAATTAAAAATTTTAATGATTCCAACGGTTTTGATAAGAAAATAAATACTGAGCCTCATGGAAAATTGAATAAATCACATGGTTAATGAAAATTAATATCACCTATATGATATAATTGTGGGAATAAGAACTCAAGTGAATGGATAAATGTAACAATATGGTGTTACAAGTGTTGGAATCCTAGACATTAAGAAAATTAATATATAATTGATGATTATAATTTAGTAAATGAAATGAAAGGAGGGAGATCTTATATAAATTGACCAATGATACTACACTATATCAAATAAAAATAATTTGTGAATTATGAAATTCAATTCCATAATACTAGAGTCAATGAGGATGATAAACTATAAAAAACTATGAATATAAACAATAAATGTAATGCTTATTAAATCACAATGAATAAAGTGAATCATGATAATTAGGGAACTCTGTAGTGGGAAATTTCATGTTAGATCTTGTAGGAATAATCTCTATAAAAATCTTATTTGTTATTGTTTAGTGAAATATCATATGATTCAAATATTTTATCATCTCACTCTATATAGATAATGGAGTTAGGAAATTAAATTTTCTATTTTGGACAAACTTGTGATCTTTTATCGATGCAAGTATAACCTCAGAATTCTTACTGAATTTTTTTTATCTTATATAAGAAATTATTTAAGGAATAAAAGAATATTTATCTTTTAGAAGAATATATGGTTATATTCTGGATTTTGGAAGTTATTAGGTTTTACACATTTTGGAATTAGTATTTTTTATTATAATTTGATCATTGAAGGATATGAGATCAAATCATTCCAATATTTGGGATTCAATTTTGGCTAGTTGTATCTTTTAGGAGACTTATGGTTGGCTATTTAAGTAATTCATCAATTAGAACCATGGATGTTATTGGATAAAATGTATTACCCACATTGGATTTGGTAATTATTACAGTATTATAGAAAACATTATGGATCTTATGATGATTTATGTTCTTCATAATTGAGAGAAATCATGATGAATATTAATTTCATGGAGTAACAAATGAATTAATAATTGATTGAAAAACTACCAAATAATGAAATTGTGATAATAATATAAAGGAATGTTTATCCATAGACATTAGGGTACTAATTAAATCCTTGATCATATTAGGATGGTAGATTATATATTCACATTTGCACTTAATATCCCTCAAGATCAGGGAATATTCAAAATATCTTACCTAGTGAAGTACATACATAATCCATGACATTTACTGAACTAAGAGTTCATTCCATGGGATCATGACCTTTCTTTTACAAAACTATCGGTATAGATTATTCATCTTATATTTAATGTTCTACAAAATAAGACCACTCAATGGTAAATGTTTTGTGGTGAAATTATAAAATTGAAAAAGCCATGTTGGAACAGAAGTGTGTGATGATGTAGAAGTAAGCTCGATTACTTATAGATGAGTTTCAGAAATTTGAGGTAGATATTAAATTTAATGGGGGTATAATGATAGACACTAATATTTTATGAAATTTTCATCAGATAAATTTAATGTCTTCAATAGCATGTGTTACATGCAACACAAATGTAAACAAAACTCAAAAATAAGGATAAAAATATTATTTAATATAATAGTAATCTCATAGACATTGGAAAGGTGTGTATGAAAAGGAAATACTAAATTATTAAAATACATTGTTTAAAAATGTGTATAAAATTAATTATTCATTTACCAATTAATTATAAATTAAAAAAAATCACTTTTAAAATATAAGGAATATTATTTTGAAAACTATTTTTTTCAAAAAAAAGAATTTTACCACAATAAATTAAATAATTAAATTAAATTAAATTATTTTAAGGAAAATAGAATATTATGTAAGCAATTAAAATTTTTAACATTCATATTATATATTTTGAGGCATCATACAAGAAATAATTTATATTTTTTCATGAAATATACATTTATAAAAGTCAGTTAGGTTTCCTCTTGTGCACTTATTTTTATATTATACAAATAAAACAATTATAAAAAATTATAATATTAAACAAATTTTTGATATCATCATTTAAAAATTATACTATATTTAATTTTTTGGAATTCTCTAAAAATTTTGTTCTTCAAAAAATACTGACAAAAAAAAGTTTTTATTAAGAGATTCCATTTATTTTATAGTACATAGAAACATTAATATTGTTTGGAGATTATTTTATAAGAAAATTTAGTTAAATTATATTATTAATTATAAAAAACAATACATTGGGATTAATGTCATGTTGAGTTTTTATATAAACACTTTTATAAATTTTGTCGACTTTTTCTTTTGAAAACTCTTTTCCCTCATTTGTGGTTTTAATTTTAAATTAAATTACTCCACGTCTATAACATTTGTTTGAAAAAAATAGATTCAATATTTATAATAATCAAAATTAAAATTTTATTATATGTTCAACTTAAGTTTTAACAACAATGTATAGTAAATACAAAATATATTTAATTATCGGGGTTATGGTAAAAACTATTTTATGAGGGTTAAACTAAAAAGATAAGTGTTAAAAACAACTCAAACCTTTTCTGATTCCTATTTAACGGTCATATATAGACCTTATAACTTATAATATCCTTTAATGACCCATTTTATGGCTTTTGAAAAGTGAAAAATATAAAACCTGAGATTTTGTGGAATATATTTTTCATGTTAATTAAATATTTTTTATATTTTCAGTTTCACATAATACTGATGATGGATTTTTTATCTGAAAAATTTATGCCTCTATTGTGATTTATTCTAAAATTACTTAGTATTACACTATACACAATAATAATATTATCATCCTTCATACACAACACTATTCTACGCTTGAATTACACCCAATGTCGAGTTTTTTTATAGCTTACAATACAGGCACGACCGTGTTTAACCGAACAATAGTATATTATTAAAAGATTATTATTTAATATAATAATAAAAAACTATATATTAAATTAACTTTTATGAATTTTTTTTATCAAAACAATGAAAATATATGTTTTAATAATATGAATTCATTAGTTACCAATTATTTCGAAATTAAAATATATACAAATTTATGATGAAGAAAATAATTTTATTTTTATCCCACCAATGTTGTTATTCCTTAATAAATTTAATTAATTATAAATATTTAATTATATTAATTAAATATATGTTTTATATATTAAATAAATTTATTTATATTCTAACAATACATTTTATATATTTAAGATACGAAAAAACCCAATTTTATGCATAAACCCATTTTTTTCAAATGCGTAACTTTACCACATTTTAATGGAGAACCCATTTTAAATATAATTTTGGAAAATTTTATAATTTTTATATGATAAATTAAATTAACTATTTTATGTATCATTTTAAAATTTTAATTTGGTTTTTTTATATTTTTATGATAAGATTCATTTTTTGATGAATAGAAAAAAAATTAAAAATTTTAATTGAATTAAAACATTTCTTTGAAATAATATATAGTGTTAAATTATATAATATATTGGTTTTTAAGTAAATTTAGATTATATTTTTATAAAAAATCCAATTTAGGTAACATTATTCAATTTTACATTGAAATTGGATATAAAAACATTGTGAACATTTGAACGTTTTGACTTTAAAAACTGCTTCATCACCACATCTTGGGGATTATCATTAAACATAATTTTTTGCTTCTATGAATTGAATTCAAAAAATAGGTCTTACATGGTTTTATTTTTTTTTATATTTATAATCTAATTGGATCAAATTAATTTTTTCAAATTATGAATCATAACTTTAGTAAAAATATTATTTATTATAATTAAAGGTAAATCGGGTAATTAAAATTAATTATAATATTACAAATATTAAGAAATTACCATAACACTTTTCCAAAACAAATGGATGATTCTATTTCATCCAAAATAATTTTTACTGATTATATAATTTCCTTAAATTCTGATAAAACTGTGATGTAAGAATGGCTTAAGAAATGAATGATTTAAAGAATTGATATTAAAAAAAAACTAAAATAAATATAATTTGATTCAATGAATGTTATATGCGAATTTTAATTATGTATTATAGATGTTATAAATAAATAAATTATTATTTTTAGAATATATCATGTTTGTATGATAATTTCAAAAAGTCATGTAGTGAATAGTTTCGAAATTGACATTATTTACATTTTTAAATAAATAATATTTTATTGAGTGAAATAAAATTTATAAAAATATAATATTCTATCAAATAATTTTAATAAGTCATAAAATTTAATTAATTAATCATTTATGGTTTTTAATCCTTTTATTGTAACTATATTAACTCATATGTAGTAAAAAACAAAAAGTGTCACAGTAGGAGTCAAAAAGATTAATTAAGGGTTAAAGGTAAAGGATAAGGGTAATAATATTATTAAAACATGTCATAAAATTATTGTTTTATAGTATTTAAATATATAAACATATTATAATTTACATAAATCACTTTTTAACTGTTTGAAATGAAGAATTATTTTATGTTAATTCAATATTTTAGCAGATTCCAAGAGTCCCCCTCCCCTATCTTAAAAAAGGGAACCTATAATTCTCTTTTATTTACACATCTAAATCCATTTTTCATGGCCAAAATATATATAATAATCATCCAAAAATTATTACAATATTTTTTTAATCTTTCATGTGGACGTAAATCCTACCCATGGAGTTCTTTTATGCAAATTAATAAGAGATGCCAAAAGAAGAGTTAACATTCGTCAATTAACGTTTTTATTTTATTTATTCCTTGAACTAATATTGTTATATTTAATTAATTTTCATATAATAACATTACTATACTCAATATATGGTGTTGTTTCTATTTTAATTTTTTAACCTACACTCACACACACTTCCATCTAACGGGTAACAAACATACCGTTCTTTTGTTCGGTGAACTATCGCATCACGAAACAATGTTGATTATTTTTTACCACCTCTTAACATTTGACATTATGATTTAAACTCTATTTTTCTATTATATATATTATATTTATGAAATAATTATAATTTTTTCATGATAATTCATTTTCCACAATTTTATTATCTAATATTTTGGGAAAATGATAATGATGCTCGTGCATATGAATGTCTTGTCATCTCCATGATGTGATGTGATTCGTTATTCACAAATATTTCTTAAATGGTATTAAAGATGAATTTTTATTAATATATAAGTTCTAGATGACATATAAATTATTCTATAATTATTATATATTGTATACATTTATTTATTTTAACCGGATAACAAAATGGAAACCCTTTCCATGCATACATACGACATACTATCCCCATGAAAGGTGTATTCCATTTTATATTTATGTATTTTACAGATTATAATTAATGTTAATAAACTGAATATACATATAATTCATGTATTAAATATTTCAAATAACTAAATAAATATATAAGTTAGAGGACCAAGAATTACAAGTCATCGCATGTAAGATAAACAAAGCAGTTATTTCCTGAAACATTAATTTAACATTGGAATTGTTAATAAATAAGTAATATAAATTCATAAGAAAATCATATAAACAATGTGTTTATTTGCATGACATACATGTCATATTCACCACTAGATTCTTTTGTGAGGTGTATATACTGACCTATGACATGTTATATCATCAATTACCTTTTTATAATGATATTAAAATATCTAATTGATTTTATAATTTTACGGGATTCATGAATATAATTTTATTTAGGTAATAAGTTATTTTTTTCTCTATTTTATTTTTGTATCCCACATACTTTATACACTACTTTTTTCTTCAACGTGGTGTATATACTGCCCATGAAAGTATTTTTATATTCTTATCCACAATATTATGTTATTTTTATATCAATATAATTTTCTTTATTTTGTGTGCAATATGATTACACTAATAATAAATAAAGGTATATTTATTTAAAAATCCCATCAAAATTTTGGTTGTTTCATTTTAATTCTCTATTGGGGAATATTTATATTCCATTTCAATGTTTTCTAAAAAAGTCATTTTTTAAATATTTATATCTAAATTCATTTTTATCAATTTTTTTCTTTTTACTACATGGGAAAAAGAAATATTTTATCATTTTTCAAATCAGGTACTTTGTGACTCTTCCTACAAAAGTAAGAAATAAATGATTTTTAACTTCTAAGGAATGAATGTAATTTTCCACCGTCATAACACCCAATTGATTTTTATTTTCTTTAACTAGATTACAAGTTTCTTTTCATGTAATCTATTTTATTTGAAAATTTAACAACATTTTAAAATCATAATGGATATTTTAACAATTATTTTCAAGTGACTATCAAAATTATTTTCCATTCAAAATAACGTTATTAAATGGTACTTATGTTTTACTAGATAAATTATTCAATTATACCATTATAATTATTTATAAGAGAGAATTTTTTATATAATGGAATGGTATTTTTGAAACTCATTGCTTTTCAATGGCATAAGTTATGATTTAATGATGTTTATGATGACCAATTTAATTACATGGGTTCAGATATGATGATTTATTTTATGTTTTTGTGTCATATTTATGTATGGTTTTCATTATGTGATGTGTGTGCCATATATCTCCCTCCAATTCTTTGGGTAAAGATGGATAACTCATGAGGTATATTTTTTATGCATGAACATGATTTTCTATTCAAAATTATATGAGTGGACATGTTTTTCATGTCTATAATCATATGATTGGACCATGTTTTCATGTCCATATATTTATGAAAGGGCCTAATTTCATGTCCGTAATTTGACAAGGGAACCCATTTCAATTATTACATGTTTAAAAAATTAAAATTTTATGTGTATACCAAACTTTTATATCTTATGTAAATGATATAATCCCATAGATTATGTTATTTTATTTCCTTATGATTCATGTCTTATGAACTGTCATTTTTTATTCCATTATTCATGTTTACATTCTTTGATATACAGGGAATGAATTTTTAATTTTAATCTTATGGTCTCATACAATTATAATCATGATTAGGCTAAAATATATTCTTGGATTACACTTACTGGGCATCTGAGGTCACCCTTTATTATGTTTCCTTTCACCATGATACAAAGAAAGGTATTATTTCTTATATTTTATAAAGGGTCTAGTTATTATAAAATAGTTAAGAGAAGAAGTAGATTTGTTATGAACTATTTGTTTGTGTTTCAATATTTCCAAAAGCAGTAAAATAATACTGTATTTGGGCATGTATTTTAATAATGAAAGAAATTTTCTAAAAAAATATAGAAATATCCATGTACATCAAAATTGGTTCATTATAAAATATGTAGGTGATTTTTTTTTAAATCAATGTTCTCCCTCTCCCCCTTATAAAATCCCACCCCCTCCCTATCATCTATTAACATACAAATCTATTTTGTTAAGGAATTTCGTTAAAAATTCTATTATTAGTTCCCTACATATGTTATATATCCCATTTATATATCTAAATTTCAACCTATGAAGTATTTTATTAGTATCCTAGATAATTATTCTAGATAACTGTTATCATTATTAACTGAGTGTTTCTGTTTTATTTTTCATCCACCTCATTAAAATATTCTTAAATATTTATTATATAATAAACTACATGTAATAAATATAATTATTTCGTATTATTTTATTTTAATTACCTATAATTATCTCTTCATCACTTAAATTGGAAACTAAATCATTTATCGTCTGTATGGTGGACTACCACCTCACAAACCAACATAATTTATTTTCATCACTATGTCTCATATATTGATATAATTATAAATGTGATTAATATATATGATATTTATGAAAAAAATATTCATCTGGATTATTAATATGACATCTAACTTCTTACCTTCATATTTGTTGGAAAACAATAACATCACTCGTGTGTATAGAGGACTACCACCACATAAACCTAAGTGATGTTTTTTATATACATTTTACACGGATCGTAAAAAATATAAACTAAATTAATATATATATATATATATATGAAAATTTTAAAAAATATTATACTTATGTATTATTTATATTACGTAACCTTTTTACTTTCTATTATGGGGGGGATATGATGATGTCTCTTTTTTATACATCAAATTGTTGTCCCACGATGTGATGGAATTCATTTTTCTCTAACGCATTTTATGGAAAAAAATACAAGAAAAAAATAATCATATATTAAATAATATTTATTATTTAATGATGATTTATTGTAACACCCGAGACTTTTAGGTTATATAAATCATCAAAGGAATCTTTTTCTACACAACACTTTCTTGGGTTGCTTTACACGAAATCACGACCTTCCTCGATAGCTTGTGTCGTACGCAATACCGAGTTTCACTAAACAACGATATGCTATTAAAATATTATTAAAACTCGCCGTTATGAATAGTAATAACCACTTTTTTGAATTTTATAATTTTTTATTTTTCAAAATGGACATAATTTTTGGATTCGGAATGTCGAAATTATCCTAGGGTAAAATTTTGGTATTTTTCTAAAAACATTTAATTTTTGATGAATAGTGAAACCACTAAGTGGTAGTTAAAAAAACAAAATTTTTAATAAATCTTAATGTTACCGATTCTGTGAGTGGAATTTCGAAAATCCGATAAACACAGTTAACATCAAGGACTAAAATGTGGTTCAATGAGATGAAAATAATTTTTGGTGAATAGTAACTTTTTACTTTTATTTACCACGGTTAAAAGTAAATAGTGTAATTAAGGGTAACAATGATATTATTATTACCCTAACACATGTCTTAATTCTATTGGACTAGTTTAATTCGACCAAAAACAACCTTAGGAATAAAATATGACCATTTAGGCCCACTTGGATTAGATTAGGACATTTATTATTAATTTATTTAAAGAAGGGTTAAATAGTTAAAATCAAAGTTTAATAAGTAAATCATTTTTAATATGGGGTTATACATAAGATAAATTCAACTATAAATATTCATTATAAAGATAAAAATATTTCCTACATATTGGTATTTTATTTTTAATTTTTAGACATTAAATAATTTAATTTATTTATGACACAATGATGAGGCAGTAATTATCTTATTAATGAAATATTGACATAATTGATGTTATAAACACCAAAATAAATGTAATTTGAGACTTTTTATTAATTAAAATAATATTATAGGTTATTATTACATGTTAGTATTGATTTATGTAACTTGGTTCGAACTAATAATTCTGTTATGATTTTCACAAAAATCAATTATTAGATAGTGTCAAAATTGACATAATATAGTTTTTAAAACAAATATTATATTACTAATTGTTATTTTATTCCTAAAAATCTAAGGTTTGGAAAAATGAATTAGATAAGGCTATATATATTAATAATAATCAACTTTGGGTTCTTTTGGCTTTATATAGTAAGTTTATTAACCTTATAGTGTAAGAAAACAAGAAGACACGGTAAAAGTTAAATTATCTAACTTATATTTAAATCTAAATTATAAGGTTAAAATTGATACCTAAACTTGTCTAAATTCTATTGGATGAGAATATTTCGACACATACCCACCTTATCTTAGAAATATATCAATTTGGACCTATTTAAAACCGAACATGACTTTATAATAAAATAATATTTTTAGTTTTCCCAAAGGAGCCCCTCTCCTCCCTTATAAAAGGGCACCTCCTCCCCCTCTTCCTCACACCACATTGAGCCTTAAAGCTCGGCCAACCGCTGCCAATTCCTCTTATACACTTCCCTAGAGACATCCTATAAGTCCTGGTGTTCTTCAAAGACCAATTTTAGTGCCCTAAAAGAAGGTCTCAAAGAAGCACTTCAAAGAGGAGGTAACGTCTGTTACCGATTCTTTCATCTTTATTTCTTCTTCCACATCTTATTCTTTAGTTTTTTCATTATGAAGTAATAACATAAGTATCACTCATATACTGATATTTTATTATAAGTATGAAACAACTCTATTTCACCATCTATCCATCCTACGGAAAAAGAAATCACCGCGTGTGCGTACATACGGAATACCGTCTCCACGCCATGGTGTAATCTATTTTCCACCACCCCCTTACTTGGATGGGTATAATGGTGTAAATAATGACTATATATGACTATTATAAAGTGATACTGATTATTAAATAGTATACATACACTCCAATACAATTCCACGATCATAGAAATGATATCATCACTCGTGCGTACGTACGGAATACCGTCTCCACGATGTGATGCGACTCGTTCTACATGATCTTCATTTCATAATGATTATATAAATAAATTTAATGAATTAATATGATATATATTACACTAATAACATTCTGGAAATTAGGTATATATAACCTAAAGAGAATAATAAGAATTTATTCGACAAAACACGCATAAGAACAAAAAAGTTATAAACACCCGAATAACAAGTAGCAATGAAATATTACTACTAAAAAGCTAATAATATGACCATATATGATATCATAACAATAATTATGATTCTGGAACAAGTAAATAACATTATTTAAATCATTATACAATAGGTTCGGACACTTTCGAAGCAAATCGGACCTAAGGTAAGGGAAATATCACAATCTCATTTTTATCCAAGATTGTTTATACTTTGGCATTTACTGGGGTGTATTTTATCATCCACATCCATGTTTCCTCAATATGTAATATTATTTCCATTCACCTACAATTTTTTAAATCCTATTTTACCCTTTGGTGAGTTTTTAGTAAAAGATATGAAAGGAATCTTTTGTCGTTTTTTGTATGAGGTACTTTTTTGACTTTTCCGACAAAAGTACGAGAAGAATGTTTTTTTTAACTTATACGGCATGAATGGATTTTTAAAAAATTATTTCCAAGAAGCTACCTTTTCAAGTTTCCAATTTTATTTTTAATCAACTTCTTTTAGTTTAAAATTGTATGACATGTTAATAAAGGAAAATGTTTTTGAAGTAGAAAGGATATTTTCCTCAAGAATGGAGTTCAAGTGTTTTATCAAAATTATTTTCCATCTTAGATAATACAGGGTTCTGTTTCTATCCCTATTATTACATTGATTTGATTATGTTGTGATGGAATTATTTTTATGAATTCCTTTATCTTATATGAATTTTTTTATGATGTCATGTTGTTTAAGAATCCCATTTTTATTACATGGGTTATGTAATGATGTATGATTTATGATCTTGTGGAACTCCTAAGAATGGTATCATTATGAGATGGGTGGGACCTATATCTCCCTCCAATTAATTGGGTAATGATTTTATATCTCATGAGATAGACATGGCTGTAACGGTAGGTTATACCGGTTCAGTGAAACAGGACTGAAACGAGGAGTGAACTTGGTTTAGAAAGGGACTTTGTCCACTAAGATAGTCTTGGCAATGAGTCTTGACTAATAAGAAATGATTCTCTATGATTATGTGTGTATGCCACAAAGTTTCATGTTTTATGTTATTATTATTGGGATTACATTTCACTACTATGATTTATCCCATGTTATGAAATTATGATCCCTTTTGCAGGTTAAGATTTCCAAAATATATGTTCTTATGAATATGACGTGATTGATATTTCTTTTATTTACCCTTACTGAGCATTTGAGCTCACCCATTTGTATGTTTTATTTCCCCAGGTCAGGAAGAAGGTTATTAAGTAGAATATGCCAAAAAGGGACTCTAGATATGATGAAATAAATGGGAGGCAAAGTAGATGCTTTATGAACCAGTTGTTTTTGTTTCCCAGTTTCTAAAGACACTATACCTATACGGTCCTTTCGTGGTTTTGTTATATGTTGTAATAAGTATGCTTCAATTTTTAAGTATTGACAATGTATCTAAATTATGGGTCGTTATAGTTGGTATCAAAGGAAATGTATAGTCAACCTTTGGAAACTAGGATGTGAAAGCCTTAGTAAGAACCCTAAGGATAAGTCTAAGCATAGAACACAATCTTAGTGTTTTAGAAATGGCCACGAATAAACTAGGATAAGACCTTAAGTATAAAATTTTATTCTTGATTATGTGGTTTTCCTATTATAATTAGTGTTGCTCACACTATTCTTCTTGGTTTTAGTCAATGGCTGGAACCCGAAGGAACCGTGTTAATGCAGAATGCGATGGGAAATGCAATGATTGTCCCCCTGAGCAACCAAACATTATGGGAGCTGGAATGCAAAATCTTGTAGCCATGATCACACAACTTTCTCAATCTATGAATCATGCAGGACTTCCAAACGAGCAAAGGAAGGAGCAACATTCTATTGAATCCTTCATGAGACAACGTCCACCTTCATTCAATGGGTCTACTGATCCATTAGTTTCTGAACAATGGATTAGTACTACTGAAAAGATATTTCTAGTTCTTCAATGTTATGAGCATGATAAAGTCATCTTAGCAGTGTATCGTTTGGAAGGTGATGCTGATCAATGGTGGAATCATATTAAGAATACGAGGAAAAGGGATGAAATTGAGTCCATGGAATGGGACGAGTTCAAGAACTTATTTTTTAATAACTACTTCCCTCGTATTCTCCGAAAAAATATGGAGAAAGAGTTTCTGGAACTGAACCAAAAGGATGATGAATCTTTTGGTACTTATGAAGAAAATTTTACAAGACTTGCAAGGTACGCTTATGGTATTATTATCCAACCTGAGAGTAAGATCGATCGATTATTTAGTGGCTTAAAACTAAGTCTTAGAAGGGCCTTAGCCATAAGGGACTTCAATAGCTACGAGGAAATCGTCCGATGTGCTATCAAAGTTGAGATGGAGATTGGAGTAACCCATCAGTCATATGGGTTTGATAAGAAGAGGAAAATGGAATTCAAAGGAAAATCTAAAGAGCACACTGAAAAGAAGATGAGCTTTCCCTTATGCTCAAAGTGTGGAATGAAACGTGGAGGGAGTTGTCTTAAAGGGACAAGTAAATGTTTCAAATGTGGAAAGGAAGGTCATCGGGAATTTGAATGTCGCGATGATGGGAAGAAGATGTCTAATGATGAAAAAAAGGAAGGGATACACAGAATGAACCTACTACACTTCAATGTTTCAAGTGAAAGGATATGGGGCATTATGCCAATAAATGCCCCAATCCAAGGGTTGATGATGATGGTCGACGTCAACAAACTCTTAAGGCTAAAGATAAAGGAAAGTCAGATGCAATTTCTATCAGCGATGTGGAGTACGATAACGATGTGGTGAAAGGTACACTTATATCCAATCTAAAGTAGAAAATGTATTATTTTATTCTGGATCCACCCACTCTTTTATTTCTGAAGAATTTTCTAAGGGTATCACCGTATTACCTCAACAATTAGATGTTGAGTTAGCTGTGACAACACCTAATGGCACAACAGTCGCATCAAAAGTTTATAATTCTTCTCCGATTGAAGTTTGTGGGAAAGTGCTTCCTGCAAATCTTGTGATCCTTCCTATAGTGGAATTTGATGTGATTCTTGCCATGGATTGGATTTCTCTACATGGAGCTCATATCAATTTCTAAATAAGGGAAGTCACATTTCATATTCCAGATCAATCTATGATCATCTATCCATGCAAGGATGAACATAACCTTCCAGTGGAAATTTCTTCCATTTTATGGGTATTGATTCCACTAAATGAAGGTTATTTATCTCAAATGGTTGGTGAGAAACTCACGATTAAGAATATTCCCATTGTACAGGAGTTTGATGATGTCTTTTCGGAGGAATTACCGGGTCTTCCACCGAATCGTGATGTTGAGTTCTCAATAGAACTCGTACTGGGTGCTTTGCCTATTTCAAAGACACCTTATAGAATGGCCACAATTGAGTTACAGGAATTGAAGAAGCAACTCCAGGAGAATCTTGATAAGGGATTCATACACCCTAGTGCGTCACCTTGGGGAGCACCTGTTCTATTTGTTAAGAAGAAGATGGATCAATGAGACTCTGCATTGATTATCGAGAACTTAACAAGATCACTATCAAGAACAAATATCCTCTCCCGCGCATTGATGACCTATTTGACCAACTACGCGGAGCTCAATACTTTTCCAAGATTGATATTCCTTCAGGGTATCATCAATTAAAGGTCAAAAGGGAGGATATACCAAAGACGGCTTTCCGTACAAGGTATGGACAATATGAATTTATAGTGATTCCATTTGGTCTTACTAATTCCCCTTCTATCTTCATGGATCTGATGAATAGAGTATTTAGAGACTATCTTGATCAATTTGTGGTAGTCTTTATAGACGATATTCTTGTCTATTCAAAGAGCAAGGAAGAACATGAAGATCACTTAAGAATTATATTCAAGACCCTGTGAAAGGAGAAGATTTATGCCAAATTTACCAAGTGTGAATTATGGCTTCAAAAAGTTTCATTTTTGGGTCACATAATCTGAAAAGAGGGGATATATGTGGATCCAGCAGAAACAGAAGTTATCGAATGATGGTCGTGACCAACAACAGTAACTGAGATCCGAAGTTTTCTTGGATTGGCTAGATATTATCGACGTATTGTGAAAGATATTTCATGATTATCTAATCCACTCACCAAGTTGACTCGGAAAGGAGTTAAGTGTGTCTTGACGGAAGAATGTGAAGTGAATTTCAAGGAGTTGAAAAGAAGGTTATCCAGTGCACCTGTGCCCACACTGCCTTGTAGTGGAGAAAGGTTTGTGATCTACAGTGATGCATCCAAGAAGGGATTTGGGTGTGTTCTTATGAAAAATGATATGGTGATAACTTATGACTCACGACAGTTGAAAATCCATGAGCAAAATTACCCAACACATGATTTGGAGTTAGCTGCGGTAATCTTTGCATTAAAGATTTGGAGGCATTACCTTTATGGTGAAAGGTGTGATATTTATACTGATCATAAAGGTTTAAAGTATATTTTCACACAAAAGGAGCTGAATATGTGCCAAAGAGGATGGTTGGAGGTGATTAAGGATTACGACTGCTCAATCCATTACCACCTTGGGAAAGAAAACAAGGTGGCAGATGCATTAAGTCGACAAGACCATTCTAGTTTATCCATGATGAGGATCACAAAAGATCCAATATTTATGGATTTACAAAGGATGGATCTTGGAATTATAATAAAAGGGGAAAAATGTATCTTTCTCAAATGAATGTCCAACCATCTATACATGTGAAGATTAAAGAGGCACAAAAAGAAGATGTCGAGTTACAAAAGAAGGTGAGAAATGTTCCTGAATTCAACCTTTATTGTGATGGGATAATAAAGTTCAGGAATCGGGTTTGTGTTCCTCCCATCCCCGAATTAAAGAAGGAGCTGCTGGATGAGGCTCCTAGTTCTTCATTCTCTATTCATCCAAGAAGCATGAAGATGTATAGGGACCTGAAAGAGTACTTCTGGTGGGATGGCATGAAAAGAGATGTTGCTGAATATGTCTCTCGATTCTTGGTTTGTCAGCAAGTTAAAGCTGAGAGACAGAAGTATAAGGGGATGTTAAAACCATTACCCATACCCGAATGGAAATGGGAAAACATCACTATGGACTTTGTCACATGACTTCCTAAAACATCCAAAGGCAATAATGTTATCTGGGTCATAGTTGATTGTCTTACCAAGTATGCACACTTCATTTCTGTTAGAGAGGATTTCTCTCTGGATCAGCTTGCCATGATATATGTAAAGGAAGTGGTAAGATTGCATAGAGTACCACTTTCTATTATATCTGATTGGGATCCGAGATTTACCTCGAAGTTCTGGCAAAGTCTTCAGCATACTATGGATACAGAGTTGAGTTTCAGCACTGCTTATCATCCTCATACATATGGTCAGTCTGAGAGAACAATTCAAACCCTAGATGATATTTCGAGAGCTTGATCTATGGATTTCAAAGGTGGTTGGGATCAACACCTCCCTTTGGTGGAATTTTCTTATCATAATAGCTTTCACTCCAGTATTCAGATTGCTCTTTATGAAGCTCTCTATGGAAAGAAATGCAGGACTCCAACATGCTGGGATGAAGTAGGGGAAAGAAAGCTATTAGGACCTGATCTCATTGATGAAATGGAAGAAAAGGTCAGATCTATTCCACAACACATAAGAGCAGCTCAGAGTTGACAGAAAAGTTATGCTGACAACCGAAGAAAATACATAGAGTTTGAAGTGGGTGATAAAGTTTTCTTACGAATATCTCCCTGGAAGAGGGTCATGAGATTTGGGAAGAAGGGGAAGTTGAGCCCTAGATATATCAGTCCTTTCGAAATACTAGATCATGTTGGGAAGGTAGCTTACCGATTTTCGCTTCCACCGAATCTCTCTCAAGTTCACGATGTGTTCCATGTATCTCTCCTGAGAAAGTACATACATGATCCTTCACATGTACTCAGCTCAGAAGTTGTACCGCTGGAGCAAGATCTTTATTATGAAGAACAACCGATAGAGATTCTGGATCGTAGTGAAAAAGTTCTACGAAATAAGACCACTAGATTGGTAAAAGTTTTATGGAGGAACCACCAATTAGAAGAATCTACATGGGAGCTTGAGGATATGATGAGGGAGAGGTATCCTCATCTGTTTGTTACAAAGTGACGAATTTCGAGGGCGAAATTCATTTTAAGGGGGGTAGAATGTAACACCCGAGACTTTTATGTTATATAAATCATAAATGGAATCTTTTTCTACACAAAATTTTCTTGGCATGCTTTACACGAAATCGCGACCTACCTCGATAGCATGCGTCGTACGCAATACCGAGTTTCACTAAACAACGGTATGCTATTAAAATATTATTAAAATTAGCCGTTATGAATAGTAATGACCACTTTTTGAAATTTTATAATTTTTTATTTTTCAAAATGTACTTCATTTTTGGATTCGGAATGTCAAAATTAGCCTAGGGAAAAATTTTCGTATTTTTCTAAAAACTTTCAATTTTTGATGAATAGTGAAACCACTAAGTGGTAGTTAAAAAAACTGAATTTTTCATAAAACATAATTTTACCACATCTGTGAGTGGAATTTTGAAAATCTAAGAGACACAGTTAATATCAAGGACTAAAATGTGGTCCAATGAGATGAAAATAATTTTTGGTGAATAGTAACTTTTTACTTTTATTTATCTCGGTTAAAAGTAAATAGGGTAATTAAGGGTATCAATGATATTATTATTACCCTAACACATTTCCTAATTCTATTGGACAAGTTTAATTCGACCAAAAACAACCTTAGAAAAAAAATATGACCATTTAGACCCACTTGAATTAGATTAGGACATTTATTATTAATTTATTTAAAGAAGGGTTAAATAGTTAAAATCAAAGTTTAATAAGTAAATAATTTTTAATATGGGGTTATACAAAAGATAAATTCGACTATAAATATTCATTAGAAAGCTAAAAATATTTCCTACATAATGGTATTTTAATTGTAATTTTTCGACATTAAATAATTTAATTTATTTATGACACAATGATGATGCAGTAATTATCTTATTAATGAAATATTGACATAATTGATGTTATAAACACGAAAATAAATGTAATTTGACACTTTTTATGAATTACACTAATTTTATAGGTTCATATGACATGTTAGTATTGATATATGTAACTTGGTTCGAACTAATCATTCTTTTATGATTTTCACAAAAATCAATTACTAAATAGTGTCAAAATTGACATAAAATAGTTTTTAAAACAAATATTATATTACTAATTGTTATTTTATTCCTAAAAATATATGGTTCGGAAAAATGACTTATATAAGGCTATATATATTAATTATAAACAACTTGGGGTTCTTTTTGCGTGATATAGTAAGTTTATTAACCTTATAGTGTAAGAAAACAAGAAGACACGGTAAAAGGTAAATTATCTAACTTAAAGTTAAATATAAATGATAAGGTTAAAATTGATACCTAAACTTTTCTAAATTCTATTAGATGAGATTATTTCGACCCATCCCCACCTTAGCTTCTAAATATATCAATTTGGATCTATTTAAAACCGAACATGACTTTATAATAAAATAATATTTTTAGTTTTCCCAAAGGCGCCCCTCTCCTCCCTTATAAAAGGTAACCTCCTCCCCCTCTTCCTCACACAACATTGAGCCTTCAAGCTCAGAAAACCCCGGCCAATTACTCCTCTCCACTTTTCCAGAGACATCCTAGAGTTCATGGTCTTCTTCAAAGACCAATTTTAGTTCCCTAAAAGAAGGTCTCAAAGAAGCACTTCAAAGAAGAGGTAATGTCTGTTACCGATTCTTTCATCTTTATTTCTTCTTCCACTTATTCTTCTTTAGTTTTTTCATTATGAAGTAATAAAATCAGTATCACTCATATACTGATATGTTATTATAAGTATTAAACAACCCTATTTCACCATCTATCCATCCTACGGTAAAAGAAATCATCGCGCGTGCGTACGTACGGAATACCGTCTCCACGCCGTTTTTTAATCTATTTTCCACCACCACCTTACTTGGATTGGTATAATGGTGTAAATAATGACTATATATGACTATTAGAAAGTGATAATGATCCTGAAATAGTATACATACACTCCAATACAATTCCATGATCATAGGAACGATATCATCACTCGTGCGTACGTACGAAATACCTTCTCCACGATGTGATGCGACTCGTTCTACATGATCTTCGTTTCATAATGATTATATAAATTAATTGAATGAATGAATATGATATATATTACACTAATACCATTATGTAAATTAGGTATCCATAACCTAAAGATAATAATAAGAATTTATTCGACAATACACACATAAGAACAAAATGTTATAAACACCCGAATAACTAGTAGCAATGAAATATTACTACTAAGAAGCTAAGAATATGACCATATATGATATCATAACAATAATTATGATTCTGTAATAAGTCAATAACATTATTTAAATCATTATACAGTAGGTTAGTACACTTTCGAAGCAAATCGGACCTAAGGTAAGGGAAATATCACAATCTCATTTTTATCCGAGATTGTTTATACTTTGGCATTTACTGGGGTGTATTTTATCATCCACATCCATGTTTCCTCAATATGTAAAGTTATTTCCATTCACCTACAATTGTTTAAATCCTATTTTACCCTTCGGTGTGTTTTTAGTAAAAGATATGAAAGGAATATTTTGTCATTTTTCGTACGAGGTACTTTTTTGACTTTTCAACAAAAGTACAAGAAGAATGTTTTTTTTAACTTATACGGCATGAATGGATTTTAAAAACATTTTTTCCAAGAAGCTTCCTTTACAAGTTTCAAAGTTATTTTTAATCGACTTCTTTTAGTTTAAAATTGTATGACATGTTAAGAATGGAAAATTTTTTTGAAGTAGAAAGGATATTTTCCTCAAGAATGGAGTTCATGTGTTTTATCAAAATTATTTTCCATCTAAGATAATATAGGGTTCTGTTTCTATACCTATTATTATATTGATTTGATTATGTTGTGATGGAATTATTTTTATGAATTCCTTTATCTTATATGAATTGTTTTATGATGTCATGTTGTTGAAGAATCCAATTTTTATTACATGGGTTATGTAATGATATATGATTTATGATTTTGTGGCACACATAAGAATGGTATCATTATGAGATAGGTGGGACCTATATATCCCTCCAATTCATTGGGTAAAGATTTTATATCTCATGAGATAGAGATGGCTGGAATGGTAGGTTATATCGGTTCAGTGAAACAGAACTGAAACGAGGAGTGAACTCGGTTCAGAAAGGGACTTTGTCCACTAAGATAATCTTGGCAATGAGTCTTGAATAATAAGAAATGATTCCTTATGATTATGTGTGTATGCCACAATGTTTCGTGTTTTATTTTAGGATTATTGGGATTACATTTCACTACTATGATTTATCCCATGTTATGAAATTATGATCTCTTTTGCAGGTTAAGATTTCCAAAAGATATTTTCTTATGAATATGACATGATTGATATTTATTTCATTTACCCTTACTAAGCATTTGAGCTCACCCTTTTGTATGTTTTATTTCCCCAGGTCAGGAAAAAGATTATTAAGTAGAATATGCCAAAAAGGGACTCTAGATATGATGAAATAAGTGGGAGGCAAAGTAGATGCTTTATGAACCAGTTGTTTATGTTTCCCAGTTTCTAAAGACCTTATACCTATACGTTCCTTTCGTGGTTTTGTTATAGGTTTTAATAAGTATGATTCAATTTTGAAGTATTAACAATGTATGTAATGTATGGGTTGTTATATTTATTATCTATCTTTATTTCGTTCCATCCATCAAACAAATAAAGGTAGAATTTTTTGGGCATGTATGACCTACCGTCTCAAAGAATAGTGCATTTCATCCTTTGATATCTAAATTTTCTATATAATTTTATATATTTATATAATTAAAATATATAAAATTAAATCCATAGATTAAATGATGGGTTTAACGGGACCATAAAATAATTACAAGGACCAGATGTTTTGAATGATAAAATATATGTAAAACGAAGCACGTATTACACAAAACATTTATTTTAACAAACAAATTATTAATAAATGGGTAATAAAAGTTTATACATTCATAAAATATTTTATCATATTTATGTATATGTTCCTAGAATATATTTTTAATAAAAATTAAATACAATAAATGAATCTAGAAATATTTTTAGGCTAGAAAAACTTGAGTTAATGGATTTCTAGCCTTTGCATTGTTTTTGGGAGTCACATTCCATATTCACCACTCCTTTATTTTTATGGTGAATATGCTTCCCATTTTATATGTTATATCATCAATTTATTTATTCTCATGAAATAAAATATTTCATTTAATGTTATTCATTCATGGATTATATGATTAAAAAGATAAAAATGTGGTAATGGTTTTATGTTACAATTTCATTATTTATCCGAAATGTTTATCATTAGGTTTTTTATAATGAAATATTTTGTTCTATCTCTAAATAAAATAATTTATTTTATTATCC
Source organism: Viscum album (assembly GCA_963277665.1). Classification (NCBI taxonomy): domain Eukaryota; kingdom Viridiplantae; phylum Streptophyta; class Magnoliopsida; order Santalales; family Viscaceae; genus Viscum; species Viscum album. The sequence continues at coordinate 1,248,774,310 of OY728157.1, read as the reverse complement.
TTTATTTGTATACAAATAATATATTTTTACATCCATCTTTCTCGCTTTGTATAAACATGAGTCAAAAAAATATAATTAATAAAAAACTACTATATGTGTGTAACAGCCCGAGATTTTATGAAAAAAATTCTTTTTAATTTTATTAATGTCTTGTGTTGTACGCTACACCAAAAGGAGCTTGCACATCACGCATCCTTGATTTTCCTTCCATTACACGCAATCACGACCTTCCTCGATAGCGTGTGTTGTACGCAACACCAAGTTTCGCTAAACAACGATATGCTATTAAGATATTATTAAAACTAGCCGTTATGAATAGTAATAACCACTTTTTGAAATTTTGTAAATTTTATTTTTCAAAATGGACTTCATTTATGGATTAGGAGTATCGAATTTAGCCTAAGGTGAAATTTTGGTAATTTTCGGATAACTTTCATATTTTGATGAATAGTGGAAATTACTAAATTTTAATTAAAAACAACTTTTTCAATCGAAATAGTTAATAGTGATAAATTATTAATTTGAGTGGTTTTAAAGTATATTTAGAATATATTTTTACAATTTAATACAATGTTGGTCATTGGTTTTAATTTCACATTTAAACCAGACATAATCAAGTGTCAATCTTTTGATAGATATTGTTTCTTAAAAACACGCTATTTGTTTTAACAGCGGGATTTAATTATAAAATTAATTAATGAAACTTCTATGTTATGAATTTGGTAAAATAGACTTCATTTTTGAATCCGGAATATGAAATATAGCTTAAGATGAAATTTTGGCATTGTTCTGAAAAACATCAATTTTTGATGAATAGTGAGACTACTAAGTGGTAAAAAACTGAATTTTTCATAAAACTTAATTTTACCGCTTCTGTGAATGGAATTTCGAAAATCCGACAGACACAGTTAGTATCAAGGACTAAAATGTGGTTCAATGAGATGAAAATAATTTTTGGTGAATAGTAACTTTTTACTTTTTTTACCACGGTTTAAAGTAAATAGGGTAATTAAGGATAAAAATGATATTACTATTACCCTAACACATGTCCTAATTCTATTGGACAAGTGTAATTCGACCAAAAACAACCTTAGGAATAAAATATGACCATTTAGGCCCACTTGGATTAGATTAGGACATTTATTATTATTTAATTCAAAGAAGGGTTAAAAGAGTTAAAATCAAAGTTTATTTACTAAAACATTTTTAATATAGGGTTATACATAAGATAAATTCTATTGTAAATATTAATTAAAAAGATAAAAAGATTTCTTACATGATGGTATTTTATTTATAATTTTTAGACATTAAATAATTTAATTTATTAATGACACAATGATGATGCAGTAATTATTTTAATAATGAAATATTGACATAATTGATGTTATAAACACCAAAATAAATGTAATTTGAGACTTTTTATGAATTCCACTAATTTTATAGGTTACTATGATATATTAGTGTTGATTTAATCAACTTGGTTCGAACATATAATTCTGTTATGACTTTCACAAAAATCATATATCAAATAGTGTCAAAATTGACATAAAATAGCTTTTAAATCAAATATTATATTATTAATTGTTATTTTATTCCTAAAAATCTAATGTTCGGCCAAATGACTTAGATAAGGATATATATTTTAATAATAAACAATTTGGGGTTCGTTTGGCATGTTATAGTAATTGTATTAACCATATAGTGAAAGAAAACAAAAAGACACGGTAAAAGTTAAATTATTTAACTTAGAGTTAAATCTAATTGATAAGGTTAAAATAATACCCTAAACATGTCTAAATATTATTGGATGATAGGATTTCGACCCATCCCCACTTTAGCTTCGAAATAAGATCCTTTGGAACCATTATAAACCGATTTTGACTTTAATATAAAATAATATTTTGAGATATTCCTAAGGTGCCCCTCTCCTCCCTTATAAAAGGGTACCTCCCCCCCCCTCCTCCTCACACCAATTTGAGCACTCAAGCTCGGCCAACCCCTGCCAAAATCCCTTCTCCACTTCCCTAGAATAATCCGAGAGGTCCTGGTCTTCTTCAAAGACCAATCTTAGTTCCCTAAGTAGAGGATTCAAAGAGGCGTTTCAAAGAAGAGGTAATATCCATTACCGATCTTTTCAATTTCTTTCTTATTCTACTTCTTCTTCTTTAGTTGTTTCATGATAAAGTAATAACATCAGTATTACTTACATACTGATATGTTATTATAAATATGAAACAACCCTAATTCACCTTCTATCCATCCTACGGAAAAATGAAATCACCGCGCGTGCGTACGTACGAAATACCGTCTCCACGCCGTGGTGTAATCTATTTTCCACCACCACCATAATAGGATGGGTATAATGGTGTAATGATTAACTATATATAATTATTATAAATTTATATTGATACTGAAATAGTCTACATACACTTCAACACAATTCCACGACCATGGGAACGATATCATCGCTCGTGCGTACGTACGGACTACCGTCTCCACGACGCGATGAGATTCATTCTCAATGATTAACCATTCATGAATGATTATAAAGTATATATAATAAGTAATAATGAAATATATGATATAATAATGATACTGGATTTATTAAAATTTATATGTATGTCGTCTACTTAATCCCATTCGCTTCAATAAGGAAACGAAAACAGCGTTCATGCGTACGTACGGACTACCGTCTCCATGAACGGTGTATTTCACTCCATTTATCGATATTATATATATATATATATATATATATATATATATTCTGAATATATATTATATATAAATCATGTTTTACATTCTGGATATAAGTAATCATGGTCCAAGTAATCATATTAATAATTACAAGTTAAAAACACGAACGACAAATGAGACGATTTTACCCAAAACGCTACATTAACATGAATTTACAAAAGAACAGGTAATATAAAGTCATAATTGGACCATATATGATATAATAACAATGAATATGATTCTAGAATAAGTCAATAACATGATTTAAATCATTATACAGGAGGTTCGGACACTTACAAAGCAAGTCGGACCTAAGGTAAGGGAAATTTCACAATCTCATTTTTATCCGAGATTGTTTATTCGTAAGTATTTACTGGGGTGTATTTTATCATCCACATCCATGTTTCATCATTATGTAATATTATTTACATCCACCTACAATTGTTTAAATCCATTTTACCCTTCGGCGAGTTTTTAGTAAAAGATATGAAAGGAATATTTTGTCGTTTTTCGTACGAGGTACTTTTTTGACTTTTCCGACAAAAGTACGAGAAGAATGTTTTTTTTAACTTATACGGCACGAACGGATTTTTACGGTTTTATAAAGCCTTATTTTCATGAAGCTTCCTTCAAAATATTTCATGACTATTTTCAATAAAATCTCTTTATTTTAAAATTTCATGACGTTTTGTGAAAAGAAATTGATTTTGAAGAAGAAAGGATATTTTCCTCAAGAATTCATTTCAAGTGTTTTGTCAAACTTATTTTCCATCTAAGATAATAAAGGGTTCTGTTTTTATCCCTATTATTACATGGATTTGATTATGTTGTGATGGAAATATTTTTATGAATTCCTTTATCTTATATGAATTGTTTTATGATGTCATGTTGTTTAAGAATCCCATTTTTATTACATGGGTTATGCGATGATGTATGATTTATGATTATGTGGCACACATAAGAAAGGATTCATTATAAGATGGGTGGGACCTATATCTCCCTCCAATGCATTGGGTAAAGATTTTATATCTCATGAGATAGACATGGCTGGAATGGTAGGTTATACCGGTTCAGTGAAACAGGACTGAAACGAGGGTTACTCGATTCAGAAAGGGACTTTGTCCACTAAGATAGTCTTGGCAATGAGTCTTGACTAACAAGAAATGATTCTCTATGATTATGTGTGAATGCCACAAAGTTTCATGTTTTAAGTTATGATTATTGTGATTACATTTCACTACCATGATTTATCCCATGTTATGAAATTATGCTCTCTTTTGTAGGTTATGATTTCAAAAATGTTATGTTCTTATGAATACGATGTGATTGATATTTCTTTTGTTTACCCTTACTGAGCATTTGAGATCACCCTTTTATGATTTCTTTTCCCCAGGATATAAAGAAAGGTTTTAGGTATAAACAAAGGAAGATCTTTATGGGAGATGTTCAAGATCATTCACCACGATTAGAAGATTACGTTCCGAGTTTCCAAAGACACTAAACTATTACGATCCTTGTGTGTGTGTTTTTGTTATGTACTAAGTATTCCGAAAATGTAATGTAATGTCCATGTACGTTACGCTACGGGTCGCTACAGTTGGTATCAGAGGAAAGGTTTAGTCAACCTTTGGAAACTAGGATGCGAAAACTTTAGTGAGATCCCTAGATATATTTCTAAGGTATGTCTAGGGATGTCTCTAAGGTTAAGTATACGTATAGGTTATAGTCCTAGAATTGCGCTAACGATCTTAGAATTTAACCTAAGATGTTAGATATTGAGGGTACTCCCCCTTTATAATGTTGTTTTCCCTAGCATGATTTTTGCCTCTCACCGAATTCTTTTTGTGTTTTAGTTAATGGAGGGAACCAGAAGGAATTTGGTTAAGATTGAATCCAATGGACAAATTGGTGACTATGAGAAACAAAATTGGGTAATTCCTAGAGAGAAAGATATTGTGATTATGCCGAATCAGTCATCGCGATATATGATTAACAAGGTGAAATTTAGTGGTATGGCTAATTCATCAAAGAAGAGGAAGATAAACTATTATGCATGTTCGCATGTTGAGGAGCATAAATAAAGGAAGATTGAGATTTCTAAAGAAGGGAAGAAGAACCTTGAGGAATACCTCAAATGGGGGGACCGATGTTATCTATGTGGAGAAAAGGGTCATAGAGTGACAGAATGTTATGGAGTTCAATGTCTTATTTGTGGAGAACATGGGCATTACCCAACTCAATGCCCTGACCTAAAAAGTTACTTCTAAATCAAGGAAGGAATTATTCCAGGACAATCATTGAAGTGGAAGGACTAAAGTGTTTATGTATTGGTATTCAAGAATAATGTTGTTGAGGTACTTTTATGATTAACATGGGTACTTTTATGGTGTACTGAAATATTTATGTATTGGTATATTGTGGTTTTCAATAATTTTAAGGTACCGGTAACCATGAAAAGTGATTCAAATATTTTGGAAATTAGATGATATGTGCATCATGAAGGGATAAGGAGAAAATGAAATGTTTGACAGTATTCATGAGCTCATGATTGATATAAGGACTAAGTGATATCATGGTTTGAGTATATAGAATTTTGAGGATTTTGGTATGTGAAAAGTGTTAACTTTTAACTGCATTCATGTTTTCACTAAGGTATTCAAGAGAATACACGATTAAGGACTTTGAATGTTTGGAATGTGACCAACAAAACATATCTTATGATATATGGGGATCGACGATGGTGTTAAATCTCTGGTAATCGATTTCACTATGTTATGAGATTGGACTGCAGTATTATGGATAAGCATAAAGGTTGGAATGGATTTTGTTGGACATAAGTTAGTATTGTTTAAGGATAGAACTTTTTTTATATTATTTATGTGATGTTATTGTAATGTAGTTTTAGAAAAAGGACAACCTGCAGGACGGGCGACAGCCCATCGCTTCGGACAAAGCTGTGGGAATCGAACCCACAACCGAAGTGCGACTGGCCTTTATCGCCTACCACTGACCTACAGGAAGTCCCTGTTTAGTAGAAACTAGTTTTATTATATTAAGTTGTTTGAAATATGATGTATAAGTCCATTTTAGGAACTATATATGATTAATCTCACTATAGATGGACTTATGTATTTTTTTTGATAACTTTTCTAACCTTTTGTTTGAGACAGATGGAATGACCCATCATTCTATCACATGATCTGCTAACACATCATGAATGACAAATTCAACTTCATTTCTTTAAGAGATGAAGTGGAAATTGTTCAAGGCACGAACAACAGTGAGATTGTACCAAAATAAAGTAAGTATTTATTCTAAGCAAATTTTCAACTTTAGGGAAATGATCTTGAAAACCAAAAATGTTGTCCTAGTGATCTTATACCTGATGAATCAGATGGTACCTTATATCATCACAAATCTATGGATTTGTGATTACTGGCTTTTCCATAGCCATGTTCTCTACCACTATCCATCAGAACATGATGGTTAGATTTTTCTTCCATATCCATATTTTCACCTATGTGGAAACCCAGTGATTAGTTTATTTGGGTAACCATTACGTTTCATACTTTCGTTTTTAAAGATTGGTTTTGGTATTCCTTTTTACGATGTGGGTTTCTATTAAAGAAACTTTCGAGTAGTAAACCATTTATAACACTGATGAATTTCGAGGGCGAAATTCATTTTAAGGGGGGTAGAATGTAACAGCCCGAGATTTTATGAAAAAAATTCTTTTTAATTTTATTAATGTCTTGTGTTGTACGCGACACCAAAAGGAGCTTGCACATCACGCATCCTTGACTTTCCTTCCATTACACGCAATCGCGACCTTCCACGATAGCGTGTGTTGTACGCAACACCAAGTTTCGCTAAACAACGATATGCTATTAAGATATTATTAAAACTAGCCGTTATGAATAGTAATAACCACTTTTTGAAATTTTGTAAATTTTATTTTTCAAAATGGACTTCATTTATGGATTAGGAGTATCGAATTTAGCCTAAGGTGAAATTTTGGTAATTTTCGGATAACTTTCATATTTTGATGAATAGTGGAAATTACTAAATTTTAATTAAAAACAACTTTTTCAATCGAAATAGTTAATAGTGATAAATTATTAATTTGAGTGGTTTTAAAGTATATTTAGAATATATTTTTACAATTTAATACAATGTTGGTCATTGGTTTTAATTTCACATTTAAACCAGACATAATCAAGTGTCAATCTTTTGATAGATATTGTTTCTTAAAAACACGCTATTTGTTTTAACAGCGGGATTTAATTATAAAATTAATTAATGAAACTTCTATGTTATGAATTTGGTAAAATAGACTTCATTTTTGAATCCGGAATATGAAATATAGCTTAAGATGAAATTTTGGCATTGTTCTGAAAAACATCAATTTTTGATGAATAGTGAGACTACTAAGTGGTAAAAAACTGAATTTTTCATAAAACTTAATTTTACCGCTTCTGTGAATGGAATTTCGAAAATCCGATAGACACGGTTAGTATCAAGGACTAAAATGTGGTTCAATGAGATGAAAATAATTTTTGGTGAATAGTAACTTTTTACTTTTTTTTACCACGGTTAAAAGTAAATAGGGTAATTAAGGATAAAAATGATATTACTATTACACTAACACATGTCCTAATTCTATTGGACAAGTGTAATTCGACCAAAAACAACCTTAGGAATAAAATATGACCATTTAGGCCCACTTGGATTAGATTAGGACATTTATTATTATTTAATTCAAAGAAGGGTTAAAAGAGTTAAAATCAAAGTTTATTTACTAAAACATTTTTAATATAGGGTTATACATAAGATAAATTCTATTGTAAATATTCATTAAAAACATAAAAAGATTTCCTACATGATGGTATTTTATTTATAATTTTTAGACATTAAATAATTTAATTTATTAATGACACAATGATGATGCAGTAATTATCTTATTAATGAAATATTGACATAATTGATGTTATAAAAACCAAAATAAATGTAATTTGAGACTTTTTATGAATTACACTAATTTTATAGGTTACTATGATATATTAGTGTTGATTTAATCAACTTGGTTCGAACATATAATTCTGTTATGACTTTCACAAAAATCATATATCAAATAGTGTCAAAATTGACACAAAATAGTTTTTAAATCAAATATTATATTATTAATTATTATTTTATTCCTAAAAATCTAAGGTTAAGCCAAATGACTGAGATAAGGATATATATTTTAATAATAAACAATTTGGGGTTCGTTTGGCATGTTATAGTAAGTGTATTAACCATATAGTGAAAGAAAACAAAAAGACACGGTAAAAGTTAAATTATTTAACTTAGAGTTAAATCTAATTGATAAGGTTAAAATAATACCCTAAACTTGTCTAAATCTTATTGGTTGATAGGATTTCGACCCATCCCCACTTTAGCTTCGAAATAAGATCCTTTGGAACCATTATAAACCGATTATGACTTTAATATAAAATAATATTTTGAGATATTCCTAAGGTGCCCCTCTCCTCCCTTATAAAAGGGTACCTCCTCCCCCTCCTCCTCACACCAATTTGAGCACTCAAGCTCGGCCAACCCCTGCCAAAATCCCTTCTCCACTTCCCTAGAACAATCCGAGAGGTCCTGCTCTTCTTCAAAGACCAATCTTAGTTCCCTAAGTAGAGGATTCAAAGAGGCGTTTCAAAGAAGATGTAATATCCATTACCGATCTTTTCAATTTCTTTCTTATTCAACTTCTTCTTCTTTAGTTGTTTCATGATAAAGTAATAACATCAGTATTACTTACATACTGATATGTTATTATAAATATGAAACAACCCTAATTCACCTTCTATCCATCCTACGGAAAAATGAAATCACCGCACGTGCGTACGTACGGAATACCGTCTCCACGCCGTGGTGTAATCTATTTTCCACCACCACCTTAATAGGATGGGTATAATGGTGTAATGAGTAACTATATATGATTATTATAAATTTATATTGATACTTAAATATTATACATACACTTAAACACAATTCCACGACCATGGGAACGATATCATCGCTCGTGCGTACGTACGGACTACCGTCTCCACGACGCGATGAGATTCATTCTCAATGATTAACCATTCATGAATGATTATAAAGTATATATAATAAGTAATAATGAAATATATGACATAATAATGATACTGGATTTTTTTAAATTTATATGTATGTCGTCTACTTAATCCCATTCGCTTCAATAAGGAAACGAAAACAGCGTTCATGCGTAAGTACGGACTACCGTCTCCATGAACGGTGTATTTCACTCCATTTATCGATATTATATATATATATATATATTCTGAATATATATTATATATAAATCATGTTTTACATTCTGGATATAAGTAATCATGGTCCATGTAATCATATTAATAATTACAAGTTAAAAACACGAACGACAAATGAGACGATTTTACCCAAAATGCTACATTAACATGAATTTACAAAAGAACAGGTAATATAAAGTCATAATTGGACCATATATGATATAATAACAATGAATATGATTCTGGAATAATTCAATAACATGATTTAAATCATTATACAGGAGGTTCAGACACTTACAAAGCAAGTCGGACCTAAGGTAAGGGAAATTTCACAATCTCATTTTTATCCGAGATTGTTTATTCGTAAGTATTTACTGGGGTGTATTTTATCATCCACATCCATGTTTCATCAATATGTAATATTATTTCCATCCACCTACAATTGTTTAAATCCATTTTTACCCTTCGGTGAGTTTTTAGTAAAAGATATGAAAGGAATATTTTGTCGTTTTTCGTACGAGGTACTTTTTTGACTTTTCTGACAAAAGTACGAGAAGAATGTTTTTTTTAACTTATACGGCACGAACGGATTTTTACGGTTTTATAAATCCTTATTTTCATGAAGCTTCCTTCAAAATATTTCATGACTATTTTCAATAAAATCTCTTTATTTTAAAATTTCATGACGTTTTGTGAAAAGAAATTGATTTTGAAGAAGAAAGGATATTTTCCTCAAGAATTCATTTCAAGTGTTTTGTCAAACTTATTTTCCATCTAAGATAATAAAGGGTTCTGTTTTTATCCCTATTATTACATGGATTTGATTATGTTGTGATGGAAATATTTTTATGAATTCCTTTATCTTATATGAATTGTTTTATGATGTCATGTTGTTTAAGAATCCCATTTTTATTACATGGGTTATGCGATGATGTATGATTTATGATTATGTGGCACACATAAGAAAGGATTCATTATAAGATGGGTGGGACCTATATCTCCCTCCAATGCATTGGGTAAAGATTTTATATCTCATGAGATAGACATGGCTGGAATGGTAGGTTATACCGGTTCAGTGAAACAGGACTGAAACGAGGGTTACTCGATTCAGAAAGGGACTTTGTCCACTAAGATAGTCTTGGAAATGAGTCTTGACTAACAAGAAATGATTCTCTATGATTATGTGTGAATGCCACAAAGTTTCATGTTTTAAGTTATGATTATTGTGATTACATTTCACTACCATGATTTATCCCATGTTATGAAATTATGCTCTCTTTTGCAGGTTATGATTTCAAAAATGTTATGTTCTTATGAATACGATGTGATTGATATTTCTTTTGTTTACCCTTACTGAGCATTTGAGCTCACCCTTTTATGTTTTCCTTTCCCCAGGATATAAAGAAAGGTTTTAGGTATAAAAAAAGGAAGATCTTTATGGGAGATGTTGAAGATCATTCACCACGATTAGAAGATTACGTTCCGAGTTTCCAAAGACACTAAACTATTACGATCCTTGTGTGTGTGTTTTTGTTATGTACTAAGTATTCCGAAAATGTAATGTAATGTCCATGTACGTTACGCTACGGGTCGCTACAATGTGTCTCATTGGTTGAAAAAAATTATTCCAATTCCATAATTTTAAAAAAATTTATTAGATAATGTTTATAAAATTCTATAATGATTATTTTATTTCATTTTTAACCATTTTTTAAATTTTTTTAAAAAAAATTACTATGGATATTGTTTTTCTCATCTAAATGTTGTTCATATTATTTTTTACAAAAAAATGAAATGAATAATTTTTTATTGAAAATGGCATGAACGGAAATTTTCGCTCTCATGATAGGTTGATGCTTTAAATACTCATTTACTTGTTTCCAAGGAAAATTTCAAAGAAAATGACTGTAAAACTATTTTTATTTTACTATGAAAAAGTATCTCTCAAAGTGGATAGGTTTATTTTCTCAAGAATAATTCCAAGTGAACCTTCAAAATAATTTTCCATATTATAAAACATAATCTGATGTTACTTATGACTTACTTTGTATATGATCCAAGGATACCATTATTATTATCTCTATAAATGTTTTATCCAAATGAATAAAATATTTTTGTCAAAGATATTTCTTTTCGACTACCAACACCATAATGAAATCTGTATGAAACCCACTTCATTTTCCATGGGTCATTATAAGATGAAAAAATGAAATATTAATGAAGCTGTTTTTATAGAGGTTATTCTATGATGAAATGTCAAATAAAACCATTTCCTTTCAATGGATCATGTATGATGAATTTTTTATGAAGTTACATAATTATTATGTATAGCTTTTTATGTGAAAGTGGTTATATTATAACCAATTATGGTGGTAACATTATGACCAATAATGTGGTTATGTTATACACAAAGGGCGGTTGTCACATTATAACCAAGGATTGGAGGGGCCAATATCTCCCTCAAATGCATTGGGATAATCATTATATTTCATGAGATAACTATATGAATCCTATTGACAGGATTTATCGACAATGGAAACAAATATATGGGATTGATCCACTATGGGAAACATGTGGTGAAGCTTGATCCATTATGGGAAATATGTGGTGAGAAATGATCCAATATGTTTGATTTTCTTTAATTTTAACTAATACAACTGAAAATGATGAAATAACTATTTTGGTTCCACACTTGTATAGAATGAGTTTATAGTTCCTTAAATTTTATGATTTTATAGTATTAGGAATTATATATTTTAAAATGATAATTTATTCTTCTATGTTTCAAGCTTTAAATCTATAGAGGATGGAAAGGATTCTTTCTGTTTTATTGATTTTGAACCATTATGTTTGTCTTATTATTCCACATGATCAACGATAAATATCTCAAGACATTACCCTTATTGAGAATTTGAACTTCCAATTTTTTATGTTTCCATTCCCCCAAGGTTATGAAGAAAGGTATTATATATGTTATGTCTAAGAAGGGTTCTTTTTATTAGGATAATAATGGGAGTTTATTTCATTCACATATGAACTAGTTTTTTATGTTTCCATGTTTCCAAATACACTATGAATTTTTAATACATAGACCTGTATATTTTGTAATTTATTGAATACTAATCTAAAAAGATGTAATATTGATTTCTGAAAACCGTATATTTTTAACCATATTGAAAATGAATCAGGGATGTTAAAAATCATTAACAAAATTATCCAAATTATAATATTGAATTAGTAGTTGTAATCTTTTCCCTAATCATATATTTATTTTATCTCCATGGTGAATGAAATGAAATATATATAGAACCGAAGTGTCTGAAATAAAACATTTCACAAAAATAACTCTACATGATGAAGAGGTGATATCTTGAGACACTCAAAGATTATCATTTTCAACAAAATACCACCCATAAAAGAAAAATAATTTATCATATCCATTGAGTAGTAAATATCATGGAGTTTTGAAAAAAAAATTATGATCGACTAGGATCCCAAATTCATTGATGTAGTAAAGACAGATATCAGAATTATTAAAGAGTGAGACTCGTCACTCGTCTTGAATTTTTTTCCAAATCATATTCATAATATAAGAAAATAAATATATAGATGATGAGAATTTTTATATGATATTTAAATTCATCAGTGATGGAAAATTTAAAGATTAAATTTTTGAGGATAGTTTTCTAAAATTTGGAATGATATTATTTATTTCTTGAACAACTAATATAATGAAATTGTTTTTTGATGATCCTCATAGATCTAATTTCCCTATACACCATATATTCAGCGAGATATGTTGGGATTTGAAGTAAATATTTTGGTTGGATAATATGATGTGCGTAATTGGTGATTATGTGTTGAGATGTTTGGTTTTTAAATGGGTGAGTGCTAAGAGACATCATCCTAGAAGAGTCATAATAACTGTAATTATTCTTATATGGAAATGAGATGAATTTACTATCAAATTTTTCAATAGATTATCAAACACTACAATAAATAATGATTCAATCAGGGTTATTGTTGATCGTCTCACAAAATATGCACATTTCTAACCAATAAAAGAATATTTACCTTTTGATTATGATGCACAACTCTATATAAATGAAGTTTTAATACTTGAGGGAGGACCTATTAAAATTGTTTTTGATCATGATCCATGATTTACAACCAAATTACGGAAATGTTATTATAATACTATTGATACTTAGATTCATTTGAGAACCACTTACCACCCTAAAACTAATGGGCCATCTGAATGAAAAATTGAAAAAAAATAAATCATGTTGATTTCATTATTTCTTGGTATTCAAGGAATGTTGGATCAATATTTACTTTGTATATAGTTTGAATATAATAATATCATTTACTCATTTATTAAAATGGTGAAATTGAAATCATTATATGAATGTTATGTTTATACTCCACCTTTTTGGGTTAATTTTTTTGAAGGATGGTTGTAGGTACAGAACTTTTTAAGGAAGCCATAGAAAAGGGAATAAATATTGAGAGTCAAATTAAAGTGTTTATAAGTATGAAAAAAGTAATATAGATAAATGAAGGAATGATTTTGAATTTTAAGTAACGGATCATATTTTATGTATGTGTCCATATAGAATCGTGTTAGATGGTTCATTGAGAATGGTAAATTGAGCCCTATATATATAATGCCTTTCGAAACCCAAGAAAAATTAGGGTTGTGAATTACCCTTTGGTAATTCCACCATGTATATCTAATGTAAATGATATATTCCATATAGATTTATTAAGTATGTACTTTCTAGACTCAATGTATGTTATCAACTATAATGAACTATAATTATAACATGAACTATCTTCTAATGAAGAGCCTATCGAGTTTCAGGATACTAGATATCAAGTGTTGGGGAAATGAGTTACACCAATTATAAAGGTACATTGGATAAATCATAAGATCGAACTATAATTGTATGAAACTAAATAAATAATGAAGAAGAACTACCCAAATATATTTATGATTTGACTCTAAAAATTTATATGATGAAATATGTTTGGAGGGATGAATGTAACAGAATAATATTTTATGATATATTTCATGAAATGTAACCTCTTTGATGACTTGAAATAAATAAACCATAATATTATATATTGTTATTACCTATATGTAAAATTTGAAGGTATTAATTGGACGAACTATATTATAAAAGAATTATGGTTTACACATGTGTAAATAAATTCAATGGATGGAAATTAATTGATTAGATTTAAAAATAAAATATATTTGCATGAAAAATAAATGCTTTCCAAAAATACTATTATGATTGAAATGTTTTTTATAAATTAATTTCCAATGGTGGATGATTTTAATAAAATGTATATTTAATATATAAAATAAGCTTTTTTTATAATTCATATAATATTTTTTAGGCTTGGGATAAGAACCAATCCAACTTTATGCTTGAAAATTCCGTTTTTCTAAAAAATTGTTTTTGTCTCCTTTTATTCATTACTTTTAAAACTAAAATTTTCTAATATAATAAAAAGTATTAAAAAAATAAAATTTATTTTTAAAATAATAAGTTTAAAAACTTCATAGATTTTGTTTTTGATAAATTTCATCAAGGATAAATTTTTTGACGAATAGAAAAAATACAAATTTTTATTAAAAATTGTATTTTCATTTAAAGAATTTAGAGAGTTAAAAATTATAATGCAGATTAAAAAGATATATTACATATATTATATAATTATTAAGAAATTCTCTCAAGTGTAATCAATTATATCTTTAATTTTTATATATATGTTTTTATACATAATGAAACATTTTTTTTAGAAAACTTCTTATTTGATGCATTTCTATGATTAATTTTTAATTAAATCCTATAACGTATCTAAATTGAATTATATGATATGTATACCATAATTATAATCATAATAATTATTTACATTTAATAATTTGAACTTATTTTTTCATAATGAATTGTAAAAAATTTAAAATATATTAGCACAATTAATGTTTAAATGGGATTACGTGGGGGGTTAAATAAAAAGTCAAGGATATTTTTTCAAATTATCATTATTTAAATTAATCATTTTTGAAATATATATAACATATAATATCCATCCTTATAATATATTTCATGTTTTAATCATTTATATTGGGAATGAATTTATCTTTTGGTATTCTTTTAGAAAATTTCTAAGAGGGGTCCCTCCCTAACATATATAAATGACACGCAATCTCCTCTCCAATCCACACATCGCCATACTTTTGGATAATCGAATAAGTATATAATTCCCTTCCTTAAATCCCATAATTTGACCTAGGTTACCTTATTTGATCGTAGAACCATACAATTATTCTTAAGGGGTATACCAAAATTGGTTCTCCAAAAAAGTGGTAATGTAATTAACTATGTGTCTTCATTCTATTTCGTTCTATACCCACTAAAATAATATCCAAATATTATAAAATTATAAAACCATTATCTTACATATAATTTTATTTTTTTTATTTATTTCATTACATATATCGAAATCATCTTCCATCAAACTAAAAATGAAATTGTTGATCGTGTCTATGGAAGACTACTTCCTCGTGAACAAATAAAATCATGTTTCCCTAACCACCTCACACAAATGGACATAATGACAGATTAAATAAATAAATATATATAATATTTCTTATGTAAGACACCAATATTTCATAGCACATTATTTCTTCAATATAATTCATTAACATACACTACATGCAACATTGAGTTCAAGTGCACCACGACTTTCCAAACTAGCCGTTCAAAAGTAGTTATAAAATTTAATAACTGAATTTTAAATTTCATATAAAACTTATAATTTTAGAATCCATATTATGAGATTCTTAGAAATAATATAAGAAAAAATTCTTTTTTTCGGATAAATGATTTATTTTTTTAAATGCAATTTTACCGCTTTTTAATGAAAAATCCATTTGAAATCCAATATTTGAAAATTTTATATAATAAATTGGACAAAATAAACTTCTTCATTAGAATCGGCACATATAAATTTGGTTTTGGTAAATTTTTGGGGTTTTTCTGATAAATTTCATATTTGGTTGAATAGTGTAAAATAATAAATTTTTACTGAAATCAACTTTTTTAATAAATATAATTAATAGTGTTCAAATATAAATTTGAATTTTTTTGAAGTATAAATAAATTATACTTTTACCGATTAATCCAATATTGGTCATTAAAAGTAATTACACTTTGAAATTGGATTTAAACAGGAGTAAATCTTTTGGTAGTTATTATTTCTTTAAAATAGTTTTTTTTGTTTTGAAAACAAGAATTAATTTTATATTAATAAATTAAATTTATAGGTTTTTAATTTGGTAAAATATACTTCATTTTTGAATTTGGAATATCAAAATAAGCTTCAGGTGAATTTTTTGTATGATTCTGAAATCTTTCAATTTTTGATGAATAGTGGAAACACATCATTATTGGTTAAAAATGACTTTTTATTTAAATAATTAGTTATTTGATTTCAATTTTTTTAGGTCAAAACAGATAAATAATACATATATATGTTCAAATTAACTCAATAGAGTCATTTTATAATAAGTTTAGATATAAAAAATTTTATCACACTACTTACCGTCTTTTACCCACCTCCTAGGAGCATTTGAAAATTTACGTAAAACATAATTTTACTACTTCTTTGAGTTGATTTTCAAAAATCCGAGAGACACGGTTGATATTAGTAATAAAATGTGGTTCAATAAGATGAAAATAATTTATGGTGATTTGTAACTTTTTACTTTTATTTACCATGGTTAAATGTAAATAGAGTAATTAAGGGTAAAAATGATATTATTATTACCCTAACACATGTAATAATTCTTTTGGATAAGTATAATTAGACCAAAAACAACCTTAGGAATAAAATATGATCATATTTTTCCACTTGAATTAGATTAGGACATTTATTATTATTTAATTCAAAGAAGAGTTACAAGTGTTAAATTCAATGTTTAATAACTAATATATTTTTAATATAGAGTTACACATAAGATAAATTACACTGTAAATAATCATTAAAAAGATAAAAATATTTCCTACATAATTGTATTTTATTTATAATTTTTAAAAATTATATATGTAAATTTATTTATGTCACAATGATGATGAAACAATTATCTAATTAATGAAATATAAAAAGAATTGATATTTTGAATAATCAAATAAATGTAATTTGAGACTTATTATTAATTAAACTAATTTTTTAGGTTAATATAACATTTTATGGTTGGTTAGATAATTTTTTTTCGATGTAATAATGTTGTTATGAATTTAGAAAAAACAAAATATCAAATAGTGTCAAAATTGACATAAAAGAGTTTTTAAAAAAATATTATATTACTAATTGATATTCTATTCCTAAAAATCTATGGTTCAGAAAAAAGACTTATAAAATAATAGGTGTATCATTAATGATCCACTTAGGTTTCTATTGGAAGTATATATTATGTTTATAAACCATATAAAATAAAAATACAAAGAGACATGGTAAATGTCAAACTGTTTAACTAAGAGTAAAATCAAAATGATAATGTTAATATAGTGACCCAAACCTGTCTAAAACCTATTGGTTGAGTCGTTTTGGACCGATACCCACCTTATCCTTTTAATAATTTATTTTTGATCCTTTAAAAACCGAAAATTATTTTATTATAAAATAATATTTCTAGTATTTCTTAAGTTGACCCTCACCCATCTTATAAAATGGAACTCTCCCTTCTCTCCAATTCACACCTTCAATTCCATTTGGCTCATCCAAACCCTACCCAAATACCCTCTCAACTATCCTCCCATTATCCTAGTGGCCTTTCTTTTTTCATAAAGCCAACCTAAGGATCCCTTTTGATCAAATCAAAAGGAATAACCCGAAGAAGAGGTAAATATTTCATCACCTCTTTCAAGTTCCTTTCTTCTTCCACTTCTTATTTCCTTGTTGTTTTCATTCTAAAATAACAAATCTAGTATCTTCTATATACTGTGATTTTATTATAAATAAGGACAACCATATTCATTATTCTATCTATCCTTTAAATGACATATCACCATACATGTATACGTACGGCTTACCGTCTCCACGTCGTGGTGTAATTGTTATTCAATGCAATATTATTTGGATGGGTATAATAATGATGTGTAATTGATGTAAATAATAAATATAACATAATAATAATTCTTTATATATGATATATTATCCAATTATAAATTATTTTAAAATCAAAAGAGTGATATTGTCGCTCGTGCGTACGTACGGATTACCGTCTCCACGAACGCCATGAGATTCAGTACCCATCATATCCATTCAAGACTAATTTTCATTAGATGATTAAAAATAATATTAAAAGATGAAATATCATTCTGAATATTAATAAGATACAACTTATACATAACAAACATTACTTATATAACAAAGCATATAAAGGAAAACGAATCGGTGAACACCCGAAACGACGATAATACTAAGATATTATTAACAAATAAATGTTAAAATTACCATATATGATTTCATATTAATTTATATGATTTTTGTATTATTTAATAACAATTATTTCACCATTATATAGGAGGTTAAACTACCCTCAACCAAGGAAAAGTAAAATGTAACGGTTAATTTTACAATCTCTTTATTATCCGATGTTGTTTTTATGTAACTATCTGTTGGGACCTCTTTATCATCCACCTCCATGTATCATAAAAATGTATTTCAAAACATTTTTACTATTTAATAGACAATGGATTTAATTCATTTATACCCTTATTTTACCTTATATGTTTTTAAAGAAATCTTTCCATCGTTTTCCAAACAAGCTACTTTTTTACCTTTTCATCAAAATTAAGGTAAGAATGTTTTTTAACTTATATAGCAAGGGAATATATTTTCCGATGTTTTAACATAATCGAAGCTTACCTTACAATATTATAAGAATATTATCAAAATAAATGTTTTATTTTATAATTATATTAATTTTAAATGATTTCAAAATAGAAATAGATATTTCTGAAAAAAAATGTTTTGTTTTCATCTATGTCAACACCCTTTGATAGATTGTAAGATTTTTTGAAGTTGATTTATCATGATACAAAACATCCATATTGTATTGATGGTTTGCTGATATGTTTGACTATAGATGTTCTATTTTTATACCATTCATGGTTTATGGATTAAGTATTGATATTTCTTATGTTAATTTTAATACGAATGTTTCTTTTATGTTTAAAACATTTAATATGATAAATGCATTGGACTTAGTAAGTGACGGGTGGAGCTCGCTATAGCTTCTTGATGCATCGGTTGGTCTCATGCGACTAACTGGTTTCTTAGAACAAGGTCATGACAAAATCTAATTTTTAGTATTGACACAAGGCCTTGACTATGTGGTTATGAATGTCTGGCATTATACATTCCATCATTATGAAAGTGGCTATTAATATTGCATGTGATTATTTGACTAATAGAATATCAATGTGAATTAGTAAATGGAATTATTTTTTTTATATTTCCCATATTATGTTGAAGTTCAATTGTAAAAAGTTTTTATTTTAGCCTTATACAATGGCATAAATGTTTATACTTATTTATAAAAGTTTTTGCTATATTGTTATCCTTACTGAGGATCTGAGCTCACCGCTTTCTGTGTTTTATTTTTTCCAAGATGTGAAAATATATATTATGACTGACCTGCAGGGATAGTCTATGGTATCTCGGTGTTGTCTATGGAAACAATTTTGTTATAGTTTTCCATTTTATAATGTAATGTAAACCTTATGAATGTATCTAGTACTTATAAGGCTACTAAATTAATCGGTCCTTTGAAACATGACCTTTTGTGATCATTCCAATGATACGTAATAATGCACCGAATCTAGCCTTCTGGGTTTAGGGAATTACAGTTGGTATGAGAGGATGTTTAGTAAAAACCTTGGAAACTATATTTATGTAAACTCTGATTAGAAAACATAGCGCTAAGTTATAATTTGAGATTTTGTATAGATGAATTTCCTAAAATTTTGGTATTGTAGTTATTTTTGTGAGTTTTCCACGAAATACATCCCTGTCCAGATACGAGTAGGTAGAGGTGGATCTGGCACAGATCTACCTTGGGGTAAAACCCGAAAACACCTATTTGAGCTAGACTCAAATGGAAACTGGTGCACGACAATAGCCTTGATGTACTCTTGGTTACAACACTCCCAAGGGATGTTCTTAGGATAATTATCATTTTCCTTACATACCAATATGAAGGGTTTAGGAGAAGATACTTTCTCAAGGAAAACATTTTTATTATTGTGGATTATATCCATAAACTGATCAATTTATGTTAAGTATTTTACAAGTTTGGAATTATGTATTTCGATTCATAAATTAATCTAGTTTATGACATTGTTTAGAAATGACACCCAGTAGAGAGAATGAGACCTCTAGCAATACGCATAATCCAAAGAGTAAGAAGGATCATATCTTTCATGGTGTTAATCAATCATTTAGAAAGGGAATAGTCTCCAATGTATTATCATCATATGAAAAAATAGTATCATGTGTTAATAAGATAAGTGGATAATTTTCTGAGTCCTATGGCTTTGAAGGGAATCTAGAGAATAATAAGTTGGTAGAGAGAAAGATGGATAAATGAAATAAGGGAAAGAAGGATTTTTTTCATATGTGACAACTGTGGATAGAATCACCTTGGTAAATTCTTGAAGGGAATGAAGGTATGTTATATGTTTGGAGGAAAAGGACACTATGTACATGATTTCAAGGGTCATAAAAATGTTTCAAATGTAAAATGCCTCACCTGGAAGGAGTTGGGGCACTACACGAGTCAATGTCCAAATCATCAGAGTATAACCCAAAAGATTCTATTGGATAATAATCAAGTTATGATGATATCGAAGATGAAGAGTAATGATTAACAGTTCTTATGTTGTTATTAAAGTATTATGTCATTTGAGTATTGTATTGGTGATTTACATGTTATAAGAATTATAGAGTATATAAGTATTGTACTAGAGTATTATTTCATTAATGACTTGTGATTAGTAAAACCAAGAAAAGTGACTCAATGGAAGGTTAAACATCTGGGAAAATACATGTTTAAAGTTATGACAAAATATTAATATGGTTCTAATACTGAGCTATTGATTTTGGAATAAGAGATGATTGATTTGGATAAATTCTATTGGATATTATTAACTACCTTAAAACTGATTAATGGTTTGTTTATTTCATCATTATTGGTGTATTCAAAAATTTTGGATATAAGGAATATATCTACTATTAAATAAGGAATATGGGAGAATGAATGTAATCAATAAAGTTTTATGATGATGTAGGGTGTTAACGTCCTTTAAAAGAATAATTGATGATGGTATTCAAATGTTATTACGTGGAAAAAAGGATCTTCATTGGGTTTTACATCTTTATAAATTTTGGACCATGAGTTTGGAAAGAAGGATTTTGGATAAGTTTAAATGTTCAAATGGATTATGTTTGACTTTGGATTCTATTGTTAAGGTAAAATCATTTTGTATGATTGTTTTTTTGGATTTTATTATAAAAGGACAACCTAAAGGTCAGGCGATAACTAGTCATGTCCAGCAAGGCAGTGATACATGAGACCACAACCAAAGGCCGACAACGGTGGATCTCCTAACACTTGCCTATGTGATGTCCTAGATTATATAATGTAGTTTTTTTAAAAGTTCTGATAGATTAATTATAAATTCATTTTTTTGAACCATATACAAATAAGATAAATAGAGTATTTTTATATACTATTATCTTTTATAGTGAATGATGAGTTTGTGGTAGAAATTAAGTAAAGGATGGAATTATACTTGTAAATTATATATTTTTTATCTTATTATATGAATAAATTAATTCATAAACTTTAGTTAAGGGATCTTAAAACAAAAAATGAGTTAACCTAATACCTTATGTTTTGTTGAACCGATGATATTTTAAATCATCATAGATTGTTGGATTTTAGGCCCTCAATTTTACACTTTTTTGTGAATGATGACCTCAATCACCCCTAATATAAAATTACATTTTCCCTCCAATTATGTGTCTCTAAATTCCACCATTTTTATCATAATCGAGATCCCAATTTGGTGGTGACTTTTTCATTTCCCTTTCCCTCTTATTAGGACTGGATTTTATTAACCCAATTTCTGATGTGGGTTCTCCACAATGGTAATTTTCTATTTTTAACATTTAATTTTCAAAGAACAATTTCAAATTATGTGGACACAATTTATTCAAGGAGGGGAGAATGTAACACCCCAAGATTTCATAGTATGTTATTTCTTCAATTTAATTCAATAACTTTCACTACATGAAACACTGAGTTCAAGCGCACCATGACATACCAAACTAGCCGTTCAAAAGTGGTTAAGAATATTATTAACTGAATTTTGAATTTTATATAATACTTATAATTTTAGATTCCATATTATGAGTTTCTTAGTCAAAAGTTAAGAAAAAATTCATTTTTTCAGATAAAAGAAGTATTTTTTTAAATGCAATTTTACTACCTTTAAATGGAAAACACTTTTTAAATCGAATATATGAAACTTTTATATATTAAATTTGACAAAATAAACTTATTCGTTATAATCGGGGCATAAAATTTTAGTTGTAATAAAATTATGGTGTTTTTCGGATAACTTTCATATTTGGGTGAAAAATGAAAAATACTATATTTTAACTGAAAACAAATTTTTTAATCAAAATAATTTACAGTGGTAAACTATAAATTTTAATGGTTTGTAAGTATAATTAAATTAAATTTTTACCATTTAATCCAATTTTGGTCATTGGAAGTAATTTCACTTTGACGTTGGACATAAACAAGTGTCAATCTTTCGGTAGGTATTATTTCTTAAAAATACTCTTTTTGTTTGACAACAGGAATTAATTTAATATTAATAAATGAAATTTATATGTTATTAATTTGGTAAAATAGACTTCATTTTTGAATTATTAATATCAAAATAAGATTCGGGTGAATTATTGGTTTGTTTCTGAAAACTTTCAATTTTTTATGAATAGTAAAAACACTATGTTATTGGTTAAAATCAAATTTTTATTTAAATAATTAGTTATTTTGATTTAATTTATTTTATGTCCAAAAAAATACATATTACATATACATGTTCAACGTAATTCATTGGAGCCATTTTATAATAATATTATATATATATATATATATATAATTTTATCGAACTATTTATCATCTTTTACCCACCTCTTAGGAGCATTTGAAAATTTACATAAAACATAATTTTACCACTTCATTGAGTAGAATTTTAAAAATCCGAGAGACATTATTGATATCAGTATGTAAATGTGGTTCAATAAGATGAAATTAATTTTTGGTGAACTATAACTTTTTACTTTTATTTACCATGGTTAAAAGTAAATAGGGAAATTAAGGGTAAAAATGATATTATTATTACCCTAACATATGTCATAATTATATTGGATAAGTATATTCGACAAAAAAACAACCTTAGTAATAAAATATGATCCTTTAGGTCCACTCGGATTAGATGAGGACATTTATTATTATTTAATTCAAATAAAAGTTAAAAGTGTTAAATTCAAAGTTTAATAATGAAAACATTTTTTATATACGGTTACACATAAGATAAATTAGACTCTAAATATTAATTATAAAGTTATAATTATTTATTACATAATGGTGTTTTAATTATAATTTTTAAAAATTAAATAATTAAATTTGTTTATGACACAATGATGATGCAGTAATTATCTAATTAATGAAATATTAAAATAATTGATATTATTAATATCAAAATAAAATAATTTGAGAGTTTTTATAAATTAACCTAATTTTATAGGGTAACATGACATGTTAGGTTTGGTTAGAGGAATGTTTTTTGAATTAATAATGTTTTTATAAATTTAGAAAAAACAAAATATCAAATTGTGTCAAAATTGACAGAAAAGAGTTTTTAAAACAAGTTTTATATTATTAATTGATATAATATTACTAAAAATCTAAGGTTCGTCCCAATGAAATATATAATGATAGTTTTATTATTAATGATCCACCTGGATTTCTCTTGAAATTATATAGTATGTTTATTAACCATATAATATAAAAATACAAAGAGACATGGTAAATGTCAAACTGTTTAACTAAGAGTTAAATCTAAAAAATAAGGTTAATATAGTGACCCAAACCTGTCTAAAACCTATTTATTGAGTGTTTGTTGACCCATAAATACCTTATTCTTTAGTTAATTAATTTTTGATCCATTATAAATAGAAATGTTTTTTATTATAGAATAATATTTCTAGCTTTTCCTAAGGTGCCCATTACCCCTCTTATAAAAGGGTACTTCCCCTTCTCTCAAATTCACACCTTCAAAGACATTTGGCTCGGAAAAAACCTACAATAATACACTCTAAAGTGGCATCCCTTCATCCTAGAGGCCTTACTTTTGTTAAAAAGTCCACCCAAGGATCCCTTTTGATCAAATCAAAAGGAAGAACCCGAAGAAGAGGTTAATATTTCATCACCTGTTTCACGTTCCTTCCTTCTTCCACTTCCTCTTTATTTTTTGTTTCCATTATAAAATAAATACTCCAGTATCTTATATATTCTATGATGTTATAATAAATATGTTACAACTATATTCATTATTCTATCAATCCGTTTAATGACCTATCACCATGCGTGCGTACGTACGACTTACCGTCTCCACGTCGTGGTGTGATTGTTATTCATTGAATTATTATTTTGATTGGTATAATAATGATGTGTAATTGATGTAAATAATAAATATAACATGATAATAATTCTCTATATTAGATATACCATTCAATTTGATATTATTTTAATATCAAAAGAATGATATTGTTGCGTGTGCGTACGTACATATTACCATCTCCACGAACGCGGGGAGATTAAATCCTCATCGTATCCATTCATGACCAATTTTCATTAGAAGATTAAAAATAATATTTAAAGACTTAATATAATTATGAATATTAATAAGATACATACTATCCATAACAAACATTACTTACATAAAAAATAATATAAAGTATAACAAATTAGTTAAAACCCGAAACGACGATAATACTAAGATATTATTAACAATGAAATGTTAAAAGACCATATATGATATCATATTAATGTATATGATTATTGAATAATTTAATAACAATTATTTCACTATTATATTGAAGTTTAATCGACCCTCAACCAAGGAAATTTACAAGTTAAAGGTTAATTTCACAATATTTTTATTATCTGAGGTTGTTTTGATGTAAGTATCTGATGGGACCTCTTTATCATCCACATCCATGTACCTTAAAAATGTATTTAAAACATTTTTAATATTTAATATACAATGGTTTAAAGTCATTTATACTATTATTTGGCCTTATATGTTTTTGGAAGGAATCTTTCCGTCATTTTCCAAACAAGGTACTATTTTACCTTTTCAAAAAAATTAAGGTAAGAATGTTTTTTACTTATACGGAGGGTGTGGCTATTTTCCACCATTTTAACATCGTCTATGATTCCCTTACAATATTATAAGAATATTTTCCAAATAAATGTTTTATTTTATAATTATATGACTTTTAAATGATTTCAAAATAGAAGGAGGTATTTCTCAAAAAATGATATGATTTCATCTATGTCAACATCCATTGATGGATTGTAACCTTGTTTGAAGTTTATTTATTATGATACAAAACATCCATATTGTATTGAAGGTTTTTTGATATGTTTTATTGTGTATGTGCTATTTTTATTCCATTAATGGTTTATAGATAAAGTATTGACATTTCTTATGCTAGTTTTAATATGAATTTTTATGTTATGTTTAAAAATTTTTATATTAGGAATGCATTGGACTTAATAAATGACGGGTAGAGTCCTCTATATCTCCATGAATCATCGATAGGTCTAATGAGACAAACTAGTGTCTTGGAACAAGGCCCTAACAAAATCTTATTTTTAGTCTTGGTACAAGGCCTTGACTATGTGGTTATGAAAGTCTGGCATTATGCATTACATTATTATGAAAGTGGTTATTGATATTGCATTTGATAATTTGACTTGTAGAATATCTAGGTGAAGAAGTAAATGGAATTATTTGATTTTATCTTTTCCATATTATGTTGATGTTCAAGTTTAAAAGTCTATTGTTTTTGTCTTATACATTGCCATAAATTTTTATACTTATTTATGAACGTTTCTGCTATATTGTTATCCTTTATGAGCATCTGAGCTCACCCATTTCTATATTTTATTTTTCTCATGACGTGAAGAAGTATATTATGGATGACCTATAGGGATATTCTATGGGATCTCAGTGATATCTATGGAAAAATGTTGTTGTTTTTTTCCATTTTACGATGTAATGTAAACCATATAAATGTATCTAGTACTTCTAAGGATACTAAACTAATCGGTCTTTCGAGACTCAATCTTTTGTGATCATGCCAATGATACGTAATAATGCACCGACTCTGGGCTTCTGAGTTTGTGGTGTTACATATTAAATAATGATAGTTATTTAAAAATTATACAACATCTTCAATATTACCTTCTAATCTGTTGGAAAATGATAAAGTCGCTTCTGCATTCATGTGGACCACTACATCCACGAAGCGATTTCACATATTTTTCATTTTATATTGAAATGGATGTTAATAATGATAGATTTAATGATTATATATGATATATTTGATATAATAAAAATTATTAAATTTATAATTATTATTTAAATTTCTTTAGTCTTATCTTTTATAAAAATGGAAACAACTTTTCTACCATCATACAACCTACCATCTCCATAAACTGTGTAATTTATCTTTATATATCTCACATTTATTAATAAATAATAATAAAAATATAATAATTATATGATATATTTATATCATTATTATAATAATTTTAAATATTTAACCATAATCAAACTACAAGTAATGAATGTTTCAAACCAAAACATACTTGAAAAATGTAGTAATTACTTCGTACAATAATTTTAACAAAGCATTATTTATAAACGGGTTGTAAAATAGTTATAATTGAATCGTATATGCTGTGATATATATAATTGATGTTATGTACTATATTTTTGATAAAACTATATTTATTATATAAGTATTAATAATACATTTTGAAGAAATCATACATCTGATAAGGGTTTATTTTAGAATCTTATCATTATTCAAGATTATTTATGTTCAAGTCTCTATTGTGGTAATTTTTAGATCATTATATATTAAAAAAATATTTCCTATTCTAATATTATTTATTCCAATAAATTAAAAAATTGAAATTAATTTCTTCTCTTTAAGTAAACATGATACCTAAATAATTTTCTTAAGGAAAATCAAATTTGTTTGTTTACTCATTCATGATTTGTTATCTGTCATGCCTATATTTTCTATAATATATCCAGAAGTATGTTTTAAAAAATAATAATTATTTTTAAGGAAAATTTTATGCTTATTTAATATTTTAAAAAGTGTTTTAAAAGTAATCGTCTTTCCATTTTCCAAACCAGGTACATATTGACGTTTTTACAACAATGTAAAAAAATAACTTAAATGTAATACAAAAAATTACCTACCATCCTGAAAAATAATATAATTGTAGCATGCTTTTCAAATTTATAATTATTTTTTTAAATAAAATTCTTTACTTGATTTTTTTGATGTATTTTAGTCTTTAAATAATTAATTTTGAAGTGAATAGGATTTTTTTCTCATGAAAATTTCCAACGATATTTTTAAATTTTATTCATATAAGATAATGTTATCAGGTGAATGTTGTGATTTAATGGGGATGAACTATTTTGATACCATTCACTATATTACAATGTATAGTTTAATATTATGTCTGTTCATTGGGTAAATTGTTATCATTTCATATACTATACTTTCAACGCAATTTGTTCCATTGATCATATTTCATCCCTTTAATATGATGAATGCATTAGACAAAGAAGGTGGTGGGTGGGGCCCTATATATCCCCCAAATTTATTGGTAGGCCTCATGAGACAAACTAGTATTTGTATTTGGATTAGGCCTTAAACATTTAGTTGTTATTTCTTATCTTAGTCATGGATGGTGTGTTTATGATGGTTGACATTATGAGATAAATAATTATGAATCATTTGATTTTTATCCAAATTACTATTTATGGTTTAATATTATCCAAGGATTTATTCCCCTATTTTAAGGTACCAATTGTATATAATATTTTATTTTTATATATGTCAACTATATTATTCATGTTTTATTTGTAGAATGATAGCTTTTTAGGTAGACATACCCTTTCTAAGAAACTAATCTCACCCATTCCTTTGGTTTCCTTTCATTATGTTTCCCATATGTCTATTATGATTCATATGTTGGAAGCATCAATCTACACCTTTATAGTTTTTTATTCATATAAACTTTTATTTAATGTCAATATTTTTCTCCATCTTATTGAATATAAAAATAAAGTAGATAAATAATGTGAATTTCAGCCTCATCTCATGCATCTTCTAGGATTTTTAAATAATATATTATCGACTATTAAAAATTGAAAACATTCATATTCTCTTTATAAAAGGATAATATCAAAATTCACATAGTAATGAGTTATAAATTAATCAACTCTTATTGAGCGTACGCTAAAGTAGTTTAAAAAACAAGACTGATTATCCAATATATAATTTTTTTAAAATAAATTTTTCTAAAAAGTTATAATAACTGTAAAATATATTTCCAAGGTATGTCTATGAAAATTACTCCTGAAAATTTTGACCTTAATTCATACTCAAAAAAACAAATCATAAATAATCAAGTGTAAGAATGAATCTCCCAAAATTCCACTAATGAAATTACCCCCTTTAATAAATATATTTTAAATTATCAAAATATTAATGGTAAATATAATTATGATACCGAAAAATCTGATTTTTTTAGAACATCCAATAATGTTATAAATTTTTATAAAGATTACATTAAAAAAGTTACCCTTGTAATTAAATCTTAGTAAATGGATAAACTGAAAAATCTCTTCATCATGGTGGTTCTATTCAAATATAACACTATAAACTTCTAATATCACTATACATGTTATAAGGGATTTTCAGAAGTTTAATGATGGATAACTTCTTCATAAAATAGTAAAATTTAGTATTTAATTAGGTAACCTTCTAAAATATAATAGTTATTTAATCTCATGAAAAAACATAGAAACAAAAAATTCAGACTATGTTATGTACTTAGCAAACCCTTTAACAATAGAAACATGGATGATAATTTTATTTTTAACATCTCATTACCTTCTTTCAGGTAACTCCCATCCTTTTTCTTATTTTCCTCTTTAGTTGAGGGTATCTTGTAACTACTGAGTATGAAGAACATTTACAGAGAAAATTGAAATAAATTTTGGGAATGAATTTTTTTCTATAGTTGATGAAATAATTATATAAATGAGTTAACGTAATTATGGGATTCTACACAATATTTAAGGATAACTAACATGGTTATGAATTTTTTTTGTTCCCTGGGTTGTTACAAAATGTGTAAAGGGGTTACACAACTTGTATTTGATCATTGGACACAAGTCATGAAATGTGTACATAATGTGAATGTATCAACAACTTGTATTGGTTGAATGATGTGTAATTATAAAATATTAGTTTTAAATAAAAAGAGGGTGCTTTTTATCATATATGATCATAGTGGATTACACTATGTATAAATGGATGACAGAAAATGTAATTTCCCTATAAAACATTATAGGTTTCCTTGTAAATGATATATCATTTTATTCTCATGGGTCACCTGGTTTTCTCAATATAGAAGCCTTCTCTAGCAATTTTGGGGGTCTCCATTTGATCATGATTCATCTGTTCAGTGTTGGGTCATCAATATAGTTGGTTTTCATCTTTTAAGGTGAGTAGAAGTTTCTTATCATCATATCCTTAACTATACTATAATTTATGAATACATTTTTTTTGAATAGTTTGTCTATTATGATGTTTCCTCTTGTTTTAATTCAAGAATCATGGTGCAATATCATTCTAGGGGTTGTTTAAATTGTTGGTTGTAGTAAAAAAGTAGTCTGTTATAGGGGTTTGTGTTATTTCCTCATCTCTACACTCCCTTATTTTAAATTTAATCAGTTAAAATATGTGTTGAATGTTTCGTGGTCTTAATTTTTCATTGTTTTTTATCTTATTTTTGATGGATCCTTTTTGTTTTTGTGTGAGGATAATTTTAAATAATTTCATTCTATCTTTTTCATGTGTTTATAAACTATATTTCTATTTTTATTTTTAGAATTTCATTTATATATAAATTGCAATGATTTTTTTGTGTGCTTAAACGCATTTGGGATATAGGGTGATTTTTCCCTAGTTTTGGGTAAATAAATGTGTGTTTTTTTCATACCATTGAATATATTTATAGAATATATGACATAAAATTCCTTGGGTACATATATGGAAGGATTTACATATAGAAAATATCCAGTTTATCATTATGGGATTTTCTCAGGGGAAGTTTCTCTTCTCCCTAGGCCTGTTGTTCTGGGAAATTATTTGACTGTTTTTGGAAGTTTAATCTTAGGGGTTTACTCTTCCCCTTAGGCCTTTGTTCTTGGGACTTGTTATGCACTAGTAATCATTTGTGGTATGAGTATTCTTCCATCCAATCCAATGGATTTTTTGGAATTATTTACCTATTCATTGGATTAGTACTAGTTTATACATTCATATACATCCTTGTGTTGGGAAAATTTATATACCTATCTTGTTTTCGAATATTTTATAATGGATAAAATTTTACGAATCTCTTAGTTAAACTAATTTATTTATTATTATTCCATGTTTTATTCATTTTGATAATACATGACCTATTTTATAGAAAAATATTATGGAGATCCTTAGTGGTATCCTAATAATCATGTTATCTTACCCCCTACAAACTCTTTGATGGTCTGTATACCATTTTATATCTTTCGATGCAACTAATTAAAATGCATTGCAGTGTGGTGGTGCGGTAATAGTCAGTTGAGTCTAGGTAGTTTGATCATGTGATTGTGAGGTTCTTCCTATTATATCACCACTATTATTTTTCTTTTTTCTTATTTTGTTAGTCCCTTGTGGTTGCACTTTTATTGGATATTATTCTAATATTTTTAAATATGGTTTTTGTTATTTGTTATTTGTTTGGGTTGTGGAATATATTTATTTCTTCCACATTTGAATTATATGTGTGTGTGTGTGTGTGTTTCATGTTGTTGCTTAAGTTAGAGAGAAATTATTCCATCAGTTTGTTTTTTGCTTCCAAGTTGCAAGTCGCCAACTAGTTGGGATCAATAATTCCCTTCCAGTATCAGGCATATCATTTTGGGTACTAGTTTTAGAGGTTATTCGGGTATGTTCACTATAGATTGGTTTCAAATGAGGTTTTTTCTAAGTAGTCCTTAACAATGGATATTTTCTAGACTGGAGATAAGTTTGTTATGAATTGAGAGGTATGTTTTGGTGAGTGCCTAACCAGATCTTTCTATGAGGATACTCAAGATACCATCGGATGGTAGGACGTGTGTCTCCTATTGTGAGTTCTTGACTGTAATATCTGTTTTTTGTAATGGTTTTTTTTATTTTTAATAGTGATTTTTTATCATTTATTTTGTTTTAGTGTGCAATAGTGTTCCATTAAGATGTGGTCTAATAGTTATTTTTGAGG
This sequence comes from Viscum album, assembly GCA_963277665.1. Classification (NCBI taxonomy): domain Eukaryota; kingdom Viridiplantae; phylum Streptophyta; class Magnoliopsida; order Santalales; family Viscaceae; genus Viscum; species Viscum album. The sequence continues at coordinate 1,248,742,474 of OY728157.1, read as the reverse complement.
GTACATTCGATGATCCACAAATAAGTTCTTTGATATATCATAAGATTATTGAAGATATCATGTGAGAAGTTAATTTTATTGACCTGAATGTTCCATGATATCATAACACATTTGTTGAGGTATAGAAAAGATCTATACGAGAATGGGATTTACTACCATAGTGATTGTGCTAGTATCCATAATCCATTAAGTGTATGAATGATCTTTAAGAGGCATAATCGTGGATGGAATTATTTATTTGATCATTAAATTTCTAAAAATGCATGATAATATGACAGTGAATTGTGAAGAATTTATACATGATGGTCACATGAAGTATTGGTAGGATTCCACGGTACATGGGGATAAAAATGTTGTTCTAGTCAGTAAGGGTTTCAAGACTCTATTATTCTAGTAGATTTTTTTAGAGTAACTGATGATTGGGATGTCTCTGGAGTTCCTCTCATTATAGAAGTGAGAGTGATCAGTGTCAGCGTCCTCCAATCAGTGTAGTAAACTGTTTTGTTTTACATTTGTGGTTGTGATGAATGACCGGTTAAAGGTTCAAATTTACCTATCGGGTTCATGACTATGTATTGTATCACATGTATTTATGCAGAGAATTTTGATATATTTGGGGATATTAGACAAGGATATGATGGAAGAGATGAATATGGTGGGAATGGTGGGATATTATTCAAATTATATTCCCCATGGTGAATGATTTGATGGAATTACATGGAATAATATTTAGTGACAGGATCATCGTAGGTATGATGGAGGTGGTTATCAATACTAAGCCTCTTTGACACCACTAATTTCCACTAGTAGTGTGCATCTAACTTTCTATCAGTTTGGAATGGTCAGACCCACCCAATGTTCTTTTCTATCAACTGCTAAGATGTGTAACAATTATACGAGTTATTTTTATCTATAGTTCTTCTATCTAGCTTTGTCTACATCTAATTATTATCAAGGATATTCATCCCAAAAGGATACTCCAGTGTAGTCAGATGCTTCAATGACTACAGGGTTGCATCCACCATCCTTAGGAGTGAATCACCTTTACATTGTAGATATATTTCCAACGAAAGTAGATGTGAGTCCATTGATATTGAGAAGTAACATATTTATTCTGTACTTTGTTGATATTTCATTATTTGATATCATTACTTCCCATTCAATTATATCTGGATTTTTTTTATATTATTAACCATCCAATGTAACTCATGCCCTCTTTATGGAGTTAGAGACACCTCTTGGGAAGAAGAAAGAGTAGTGGTTTTATTATTTTTTGTGATACCTATAACTGATACATATCATGTCTAGGATCTTCAGGTTCTTGATCTCTATATGCTTAACATCATCATCCAGATGGATTATCTTTTTTCTTATCAAGTGATGGTTAAATATTATCATCAGGATGGATTTTTATTAAGTTCAATGTTATCCCATGAGTGTTTCAGTGATAGTAAAATCCAATATCTAGTTATACATGACCACCCAACAAAGATCTTAGGAGTTGTTTCTCTACTATTTCAGTTGAGCACGATGATTTTTCCTCTGTTGTTGATCTTCCTGTAATTTTTTGGAATATTCCTTATTTTTTCCCAAATGGTTTCTCTATAATTTTTCTGGAGAGAAAAGTAGAGTTCCTGACTGAACTGGTTCCAAGAACACAGTCAATATCTATATCTTCTTATCACATAACACCAATAGTGTTAAAAGAGATCATTATTCAGTTGGTAGACTTGGTTAAAAAGTGTTTTCTTCTTAGTGTTTAATCTTGTGAAGTCTCGGTTATATTGTCCAAAAAGGCAGAGGGGTCACTCTGGTTGGGTGTGGACTCTCGAAATTTGAATTTGTAGACAGTTAAGAATAATTATCCTTATCCAAATTTTGATGATTTTTTTATTAATGAATGGGGGAAAGTGGTTATTGAATATTTATCATCAATTCTGTTATCATCAACTCATAGTTCGTATGTATGATATTATATAAACATCATTTTGGAGATGTTATGGCCATTATAAATAACATGTGATTTCATTGTATCATACTAATGATCTGGTATTTTACATGGATTTGATTAATTGGATATTCCTTCAGTATCTCAATAGTTCAGTCATACTGTTCATAGATGATATTTTGTTTTACATGATAACTAAGAACAAGAATGTGAATTATCTGAGATTGGTTTTGGAAATCATTATAAATACATGTTTATAAATACTTCTTTTTAAATTCAAATATTGGATTCAATAAGTAAAATTCTTGGGACATGTGATTTCATAACATGGTGTATGATTTGAAGATGAGAAGGTAGTATTTGTTTTTTAATGGAATGATCCCTGAAATGTATTTAAAATTCAGAGGTTCATTTTTCTCCCTATGTACAATGACCAGTTCATTAAGGATTTCTCAAACATGGAGTCAAATATTACATCCTTAGTATGAGAAAGAAGTGTTAACATGGGAATAAAATTGTTTATATTATGTTTACATATTGAAATGAATTATAAAATTATCTCTTATTTTGATCATATAATATTTTAGTAATGGTTATGTGGTTTTATTAGAAGTTTCAAACACAGATTTGCGGGGTTTATGGATCTCATCAGTTTAGAAAAAATAATAATAACTACCCCTCTCCTGATTTAAGGCTTTATTTAGTTATTAATACTCATAAGTGTTGGTAAAATTATCATTTTTGGGAAAGGTTCATTGTCTTATATAATCATAAGAGTTTAATTTATATCTTCTCTCAGAAATAATTGATTTAGATACATAGTTGGTAGATCGAATACCTTTATACATTATACTTTCATATCATCTACACCCCAGGGAAGGGGAATGTCATTGAAGAATCTATTAGCATGAAATTTTGATCACTAGGTGCAATGGAATAAAATGAATATTAGACCCTTATGGGAAATTTTTCTCAGCTATATTTAAATTATCTAGAGATGATTTTGGAATGGTTATGAATACTGTTCAGTTATCATCATCTCTTGTAGTTACCATTTTTCTGAATCAGCAGTAGGATGAAGAGTTTAGTGGAGCATGAGAAACCCTATTTGGGTGGAGACTATTTCTAGTTTCTCTCCCTCTTAAGATGGTATTCTCATAATTGTGGATTGTTTATCTATTCCAGCACCTATGTGCTGTATTTTTTTTTTCTTATTGTCATATTTATCCATGGGTCATCCATTTAGGAACTATGGGGACATATTATGATATGAGATCTTGATTCTGGTGTCTGGTTATGAATCATGAAATTGTTGATTTTGTGTTCTGCTGTTACACCTTCCAATAGGTAACATTGGAGAATTTATAACCTTATAGTTCCCTCCAAATATATATAATTATTCTTTTGGGAATGGGATGAGTTATACATGGAATTTTTTGTCTAATTTTCATGGAAACTGTAATGGAATAATTATATCTAGGTGGTAATTAATCGTTTGAAAACATCATCTCATTGCATTTTAATCTGGGCTACCACTAAAGTTGAATATATGGGTAAGTTATATGTGCACAATGTTGTGAGGTTACATGGGGTTCCTTATGCCACAGTCTTATATTAGGATCCTAGCTTAACTATAAGGTTATGGAGAAGTTTAAAATTGGCAATAGAGACCTGCGTTAAATTGAGTACAATATATCATCCATATAATGGAATTACTATGGAGCATGTTATTTAGATTATAGAAGAAATTGATCATTCCTATGTCTTGAAATTTTGTTGATCTAGGGATATCCATCTAGGCATGGTTGATATTCTTAAAACAATAGTTATTAGTCACCAATCAAAATGGATCTTTTTGAGATTTTGTACTACCTTTTGTGCTGGTCACCTATATGTTGGGTACTGGTTGGTGAAGCATCTTTTGTTAGACTGAGATTTCTTCAAGAGACATCTGTGATGATTCATGATATTCATCAACATCTGGTTATAATGAAGAGTATGTATAAATTTTATGTTGATGAATGATAATTACATTTTCGAGTTTTCAGTAGGTGACCAGGTTTTCTTGAATGTTTATCCTCAATTGGTTCAACGACGAATTTTAAGACATGAGATGTTGGATCTGAGATATGTTGGACCAATTGATTTCATTAATCAGAATGCGTAGGTTTCTTAATAGTTTTTATTTCTAGCTCTTTTTACAGGAATTCATGAGGGTTTACACATATCAAAATTAATGAAATATTATTAGGATCCCTCTCACATTTATTATTGGGTTGTGATTGAGTTGGAGATAATTGTGTCATTTTTTGAGCATCTTATTTTGATCAGTGTCTCTTATGTGAAATTTGTGTGTGGAATGTCTATTCCACTGTTAAAAGTGTTATAGAGGCACAGATCAAATTCTCATGATAATTGGGAGCGTGATTCATTGAAGAGGGAGTAGTGACCTCACCTCTTTTCCAAACATCATTCTTCTAAATTAATTCTCATGAATAAAAAGTAATTATGTAGGTAGTTTGTAATATCATGTAACCCGTTTTAGGTAACTCCCCATGCATTTATTGTTTTCATATTTAATTGGCATGATTTTGTCAATATTGAGGATGGCGAACACATTCTTATAAAAATGAAATAATGGTTAGTGATGGATGTTTATTTAGATTTATGGAATCTGGGTATATATATGTTAATATTCTCATGGGATTCTCTCCAGGTTTGGAGGATGATAGAGTTCATTTTATTTTTTTCTATAGTATGATGGGTGGTTACATGGAATTTAAAGGGTTTACACCAAATGATCTCCAAACATAATATGTGAAATTATTTCACATCACGAAAGGATTTCATAATGTGTAATGGTTACATGATGTGTATTGATAAAACATCCATTTTAATTAAGAAAGTGCCATGTTTTCTTTCATATATGATCATTGTGGATTACATTATGTTTCAACGGATTACATTATGATGGTTTTCCCATGATATAACCTAGAGGAGATGATTGTTTTTTAGTCATTTGTACTAGGAATAGTACTTAGATATTGTTATACTCTCACTGTTCATTGGGTTTGGGTATTTTTTTCATTATAGAATATATATATATATACATATCCTCTATTTCTATCTCATATATATATATATATTTCTATGTGTGTTTGTGAGATGTTGTTGCTTCAGGTTGGGTGAAATCATTCCCCCTAGTTTTTTATGCCTATGTGATAGTGACCGTCCGTTTGGAATCGGGAAAGCCCCTTGTGTTTGTGGAATATCGGGTCGTGTAATAGTTTTACAGGGTATTTGGCCTCATTAATTACATTTTTGGCCAAAATATCTATTTATTTTTTTATTTTATAGCATCACATCTTGATTTCTCTAATAAATTTACTAATTTGGAATTTATGGTAGTGTGTATATTTTACCATATTCAACTTCCTTGTTATGTGGTGTTTCATTTTTCACTATAGCAAGCAAGGTACCTTTTATAAATAAAACAATCCATTTAATTCTCAAAACATCACTAATCCCTGTAGTTATGTTATGAAATAATTTAGTGATTGACTTTTCTACTCTCACCTTCCACAAAAATTTTCTAGATTTATTTTTTATTAACATTTAGATGATGTCTATTGTAATTTGAGTTCTTCTTTATATAAAATAATATTCACGTCTGTTGAATTTTAATTATCTTAAACCTTATCCATTTTTATATCCATCTATAATTTATCCTTTCAAATAATTAGGCATTTTTTCGTAACATTAATGTATATATTAAATATTACACATGTTTTTTTAGCAAATTTTTTGTTACACGTCTCAGATGACTTCTTTGTCTCTTTTTTAAAAAATGCCTCTAGCTATGCTAATCTACATATTCATCTCAAAAATTTATTCTTCCATTAATTATTTTATCAATAATCCATTAATGTTAACCTTAAGGGCTTGTTATCATCATTCCATGCTATGACATTTTTTAATATAAAATAAGAATATATTATTTATTAGTATGCCTTATGTATTTTGACTGTCCTTGTTGAAATATTCTCAAAATTGTTTTCATTACAAGAAGGTAATATCACCTTCCATTCTTAATTTATCTATTTTCTATATCATTCTTCCATTAACTAGTTAGGCTACATTCTTCGTTGATATATAACAAAAATTTCTCACCCTTTAACCAAATCTTTTACAAATTCCTTATACGATTTCAATACATTCAATCATATTCCTTATAGAAAAATTTATTTTCATAAGGGAAATATACTTCTGAATAATTGGTTTTCTATTAATTACTTTTCTACTCCCCCTCAATTCTGACAAATTGTATCCTTGAAAATTTGAATAATTATTCCCATATTCAATGGACTTATTCCCCAAATTTGAATGAAAACATAAATGTCCAATGAATGAACACTTTTAATATTTGTATAAAATTTGGGATAATTTATTATATTTTAATTTTTTAGTAGAAAATTTACCTTATTGGGCTTTTTATAATTAACACACTTATCAAAAAAATTCAAGGAAACACTAATTATTTCACTTATTTAAGAATATTTATTTTAAACCATTCTAGAATTTTTAAATTTACATTATGCTCATGAAATCTCAAAATAAGTGTTGTTTTATAATCCTTAATAGTCCAAAAACATTCTCCTCATTCTCTATTTATCTTTTCAACTTTATCATCTAGAATCATACTCTTATATAGCATATAATTATTATAACAATAGTTCTCTTTATTATAGTTTAATATATAAATTATTACATAATATTACACTTAATACTACCTATTAGATCATGAATTATAGTGACATTGGAAATTAGGTAAATAGAAGAACATCATGAACATAAGATATGACAACATTATTGAAAACATGTATAACATGCATCTAAAATTATATGGCTTTTAAAACTGCATGATATAACCGAGGGAAGTTCATGAAAAAAGTGGGCTATAAATCGTAATAATGAGAAAAAATTGGAATGAGGTAATATTTGTTATGAAATAGGAATATCAATGGGGAATAAATGGGTGAGGATCGTAAACATGAATAATAAGGCATGGTATAACCAGATTACATAAATACAAGATTGATAATTTGGAAACAACTTAATACACTACATCATAAACATAATTCAAGGATAACAATCAAGACATTAGAATTAAAAATGTCCAATAAAGGAATTGGGTACAATCCATGTCCCGACTATATGTATCATGAGACTAAACATCACCCAATGCATTGGAGTGATATATAATTCCACAGTGAACCAATCACATTCATTTCACTCCCATACTTAAGTGTGTCATATATATCATAGATCATGGATACATTCATCATAATATTTTATTCCATAATAAAGATGTTTTGAATAAATGAATATAAGTCCCAAGTAAAATAATTATAATTGAATAATGGTGAAAACATTTGATAATAAATGTGTAATGTATTCATACAAAACAATTTTATCATGGAACATCATGGTGATATTTTGGCAGCATAACAGCGTCACTTAAAATATCATAAAATGGGATGATGAGAAAGAAAGGGGTATCTCAACATTTAGCCATAAAATAAAATGTAATTGTAAAATGGATATACATTTACCAACAATAGGAATTTGAGATAAAAGGAATGACATAATAAAGACACATTAATAATGAAGATAATTAAAGGATATATTACTTGAGTGTGTGGCTCCAAATACTTGGGAGGAGCTTCTTAGAGCATGGAGGAACCTTGGGAGGACACTGTACTCAAGAAGAAAGAGTATGGAAATTATAATTGGAGTTTTATTGAATATATATTGGATCTTGGGTGGGTTTATATTATAAATTAGTGAAGATTTATTTATTATATCTCAAACCTAGGTTTTGGAGACTATATAATAAAAAACTAGAGATGAAAATATTCCCATGGTTTGGGCCCACAATTTATACAAAATTGGATTGTTTTTCATTATTTTATGATAAAAATTTCATAACACAATAAAATATTTTTATTTATTTTATAGAGGTGAGTCATGATATTAAATTAATGATTTCAAAACCTTCAAATATATTAATGGTTTTGGAAGATTCATGATGTCTTTATAAAATTAATGAAATTAACAAAATATCCAATATATTAAATAGAAAAAATAAATTTGGTAGTATATAAATATTATTTAATTTATTTTATCACATTTCTGTAATTTGTATGTCATAATACACTAGGTATATTTATATGGTATTTAATTTTTAAGCAAAAATTTGACTGCATCTGAAAATTATTAAAATTTCACCATTTCATTATTTTAGATGTTTCGATTCAAAAAATAATATTAAATTTATCAAAAAACATTTCCAAATAGTTTTATTTTTATAATAAGTATTTATATTTTTTAATAATTGTTCTGTTTTTGGATAGTAATCAATTTCAACCTTTTATAAATTACAATCGACATCAAAAATTTATATGATATTTATATTTGACAAAAATAATTTATTCTTACTTTTTTTAATATTATTTATTTATAAAATCATTGAATTCATCATAATAAATTACTTAATTTAATTTCATTATAATCCAATAATACCATTTTTCATTTATTTTAATAAATAAAAATCATTTATAAAGTAACCATATTAGGATAAAAATATATTCATTATTCTATAAATAATATTTCACATACACATATTGTTATGGTCTTGATACAAATCTTTTTAATACACCATAAAATACTTTGAGATTAAGGTATGTGATGATGATTCTTTTATGGGGTGGGTCGACAAATTTGGATTGGGTCATGATCTCAATGAGCATGAACATATTCCGTGAACAGTTTCACTCATGATTTAGTTGTTAGATCTCAACATGGTATTTGTCAAGGTAAAATCCCGATGATATTATCTCCCTATGAAATATCCAATAAATAGTCTTCATAAGGTTTGATCATATAGGATAAGGCCACCACATCCATTTCCAATTTTAATTAGATGTGTTAAAACCATGTATTTATATTGACCATCTAATCATTGTTCAACGGATGTATTACCAACAGTAATGATACATAATAGTATTTTAAGTCTGATTGGATAAAAAAATATGTTAATTTGTTTTCTTTAACCATATTAGATAATTAAAAAATTAATTAAATTGCTAGTGTAATTTTATTTATAATAGTTTGGGTCATTTCCACACTAAAATAGGTAAGGGTAACTTTTTTTCACCACCTCATCTAGTTCCCATGTCACATATTCTAACATGTTTTATCTCTACAGAATATTGATAAGGTGCATTTTCTTATTTTTTATAACTTTATCTCAACAATCCATGATCTTCACCCGCTAATCCTCATAGGAAATAACATTCTCCAATATTACCACCTTTAGACTGTGTACATGTGAGGGGTTTTTTATGTACATCCTCAAGACGGATACATGGAACAAGTCATTTAAACAATATTGGTTTGGTGGTAGTAGTGATAGATTATACACTTCTAATATGTTACATATCACAACCCGACCCTACCCGGGCTCGATCTGCAACTACCCCAAGCCCACCTCCATAGGCCAAGGGCTGGCGACCAGCGCCGAAGGCACAAAATCTCGGGGAGGCATTTGCCTAAGTACCTATAATAGCACACACAACACATTCAATGCAACAGTGTAGAGTAAAAGAAAAGAAGATTAAAGAAAAGGGAAACTAATATATATATACCACAAATGTGCATCGACCTCTAAATAGTACAAGTAAAGTGCTGAGAAGAAAAAAGGGGCAAAACATGCCCCCAACCAGAAAAGGTGCCACAACCTGGCAAAATGTAAAAAAAAGAAGCAGCTGACAGGTCTCCCACCTAGAACCTGGCTACGACCACCGCACGAGGTCCCAGCTCTCGAACTCATATGCCCCACTGATGTCACGACCAACCTATCCGTCGTCTGCAAGGGCACACCATGTTCGAGCAAATCCCAAGCACGGGTGAGTATAAAAATACTCAATAGGATACCCCGAAGGCTCTAGGGTGCAACAAAGGAGGTACCGAAGGGTGATAAGTAGAGAGAATGGGGAATAGTTAAGGAATACAACAAGGAGTGCAGTAAAGAGTCCAGTTCAATCCAACAAGAGAGTGGAAGGTAGACTCTTCCAAACACAAGGAGCTAGTAATAGTGAGAAGATGAACTTCCCGTCAAGTCTTCACTGCCTATAGCAGGAGATTAGACTCGTCCAACCATGAGAAGCTAGACACGGAAGGCACGTGGCATACCCCACGCATCTTCACCTCTCTTGGAGGGAGATGTTACCAAACCCATGAAGTGGGTATGGGAACAAGGTATATACATAACCTTATGCTTAATCAAGAAGCCCGGACAATATCGTAAGGGGATCTCTATCCCATAGCTCAGCCAAAGAAAAGTGAGTCATGAACAGTCCCAGAAGTAAACACCATCGATGCCTAGTATCCCACACGTCTTCCCCGAACTACAAGTCAAAGGGGGTCAAATCACCGCACCTCGAAACAATATGCTTTGGGAGGCACTGACTCACCCGCACGGTTTTAGGTCACGTCATAAGGACACGTCTCGGTGGGGAAAGCACTCCTCATACTTGAGAGTTCTGGGGGAACGTCATACCACAATTCTTCACTGTCCCACAGTCGAGAGGTCTGCTCAAAGTCGACAGGCGACCCCCAGCCCAGCCCCGCTGGAGGGTCCCTGGAAGTCGACGGGTTCCCACTACAGGGAGCCCCGGAAAGTCGACGGGTGCCACACTGCCCAGTCTTATAACAGGGTAATCCACTGGAGGGAGACCCGGCTAATGTCGGCGACAGGACCACTGCCCAGCCCAGCTGGAGGCAACCCGGCATTGAGGACCACTGCCCAGTCTGACTGGAGGTAATCCGGGCATCGAGGACCACTGCCCAGCCTCGCTGGAGGTAAGCCCAGCATCGGGGACCACTGCCCAGCCCTGATGGATGTAATCCCGGCATCGGGGACCACAACCTAGCCCAGCTGGAGGTAAGCCCGAAACTGCTCTGGCCATCTTTGTTGGAGGGTACTGCTCGATGAACACCGATGTACTGGCCATCCTTGCTGGATGGTAACCCACTGGCGAGCCCTGCTCGATACAACCTCAACCCGGCTGGTAACAACCTCAGCCCTGCTGGAAACAACCTCAGCCATGCTGGTAACAACCTCATCCCTACTGGAATAACCTCCTGGGTAGAGGATCGGTGCCTGTGTAAAGTGTTTTTCACACCGAATCCACAAGAACTCTACCAGGGGTCACGAAAGAACGAGAGACACTCCCCAGGCCTCTCAAGGTGATCATGCTCTAATCCGATGAGTCACTGTCGAAGTGGACTTAGACAACTCATCCCAGAAAGTGGGAAAACACCCACGCTGTATGAGAACACGTAGTCTTAAAAGGTGCCGCAGTCCGGCGAAAGGGCACAGTACTGAAACCCCTCACAGTTGAAGAAACAGAGGAAACAAACCATCTCTGTCGGCCAAACCATCGAGAACGAAACCAGGGGGAAACCACTAAACCCTTGTGGTCAAAAAAATAATCATAGAGGGACCCTCTATGTCGCGAGAGGTCAAAAGTAAGTAATGCAGAGCAAGGCACGGACATGGGGCCCACACGAAGTGTGGCCCCAAGTCAATCCCCAACCAAGTGTACAAATATTCTCAGGTACCAATGACCACATGTACATCCTATAGTTCCCATATACTCCCAAAGTATACCACGTTCCAGCCCAAAGGCTATCGTGCACACGGCTCCCAACGTCAACGTGAAGGAGTGAACGTAACAATTCCACCTCAAAGGCCCAGGCACGGCCAACCACATCTTATGAACCATTTATATCACTCTCCGAAGAGTGTGCGATCACCCGCCAAGGGTCCAATACAAACAAGGTAGGACAAACCACCACCAGAGCACCTTTCATGATCCACATTTAAGAAGGTCATGCAAGAGGCTCCACACAGCCAAACAGATCATATCGTAGAAATCCTCGTCAAAAAACACGCGAGATAGACTACTTACTCGCCTAAAATGGATATCCAACAGAAAAGTCACCAACACCGCCTCACGCCCGAACGACGTCCCGTGATCCCGAGCCTCAGCCCCGAAAATAGTCGTCCGCATCGCACCATTGCGATCACCTCGAGAAAACATGTCAAAATCACTACTCACTTGAGTACAATGGATATCCGGAGAAAAAGGTTCATTTCGGCGCCCCACACATGAGCGGTGCTTTGTGGGACCCGCATCCCAGTCCTGAAACACAACGAACGGATTGCACCGTTGCAATCATCTCGAAATAGCACATGAGATAGACTATTCACCAATCCAAAACAGACACCTGGTGATAAAGTTGGAAAATCACCATCGACGCCCAAACGAAGATCTTGGGCCCCGCACCATCGTGCTAAATTAGAGCAGATGGATTGCACCATTGCAATCCCCTAAAAAAACACCATGAATCGACTGCTTGAATGCCCCGAACAGACGCCCGGTGAGAAAGTTGCTAAACGCTGCACGTAGCTCGAAAGACGGGCCATGGGGTACGCGCCTCAACTTCGGCCTCAATGCTTGAAACCACCCTGGAAAGCTCTGTCTCGGTGCGAGGGTCCCAATTCCACTAACGGCGCTCAAAACGGACGTCAGACGCGTCCACGCCGTCCAAAACAAGAATTCCCGAGAAGCCCACTAAGCTGCTTTACGCACGTGTCGTGCCCCCGAGCCTCTCGTCTCGGAAGTTAAAACTCCCATAACCAACTCATAACGTCCTCCTGGACGTCAGGTCTGCGCCACCATAGACGGCGTGCAAAATGGATGCCTGTAGCTCAAAATGCATTCATCTAGAAGTCTAAGGGGGGAAATACCCCTGGGCCGGACCGCCCCGGTCCGGCCGGTCCACCCCGCTCAGGTCGGCCCGCTCTGGTCGGCACGTGGAACCGCGCCCCAGCCCGCACAGCCAGCCCGTGGCCCAGCCGTGGGTCCGGTTCACTCCGCCGCGGCCCGCTGGCCATGACACGCCGCCACAACCGGCCGACATGGCCGGTCCTTCCACGCAAAGACCCGCCTATGGCGTGTCTTGGTCTCCACCGCGGGGTCGCGATGCGACCCCGTTCCTCCCAAGCACCGCCGAACCCCCAGCGCATGCGGCCGCTCGCCGTCGCCCCCAGCGCCCACTACCACTCGCCATTGGCCACAGCGCCTGCCGCCGCTACACCCTGGACCACCGAGCTGCTGCCACACCAGAGCTCCCTGGACCACCGCGCTGACGCAGCACCGGAGCACCCCAGACCATCGCGCAAGCCACAGGAAAACTCCAAAACCCGCAAACATCAGTGGGCGTTTGCGATCATCTCTGAACTCAGATTTCAATTCAAAAAATGCGATGGAAACAAAAAAATGTGTACTTCATGACCATATGATTTTCCCTAAGATTTAACAACAAAACAATGAATAAAATTGAATTCAAAGGGAGGTTTGGAAATAAAAATGCAATAATGACCTCCTACCTCTTGGGCATTGCCTGAAGCATCACGAAGGATCTGCCGCCGCGTCGTCACCTTTCCAGTGCTGGCATGCCGGAGTGGAGGAGGATAGGGGGCTTGAGGGTTTTTTCCAGGGGGTCAATGGGGAGGAAGGGGATAAGGGGGAGAGTTTGAATAAAGAAACTCTAATTAAAAGACCTGTCCCCCGAAAACACCCGCGTCCAAAACATCAAGCGCGGTCAAGATTAAGCCCCCCCATGGGTAAACACCACCTATTGAGCACAACAGAGGTCTCATAATTTTAATCTAAGACCCCATTCAAAAGTTATAAAACTGAACGTCTGAGGCTGCCGAATTACGAAAATGCCCCCGGGGCCATTTTTCACAAACGGCCCACGCCCACAAAACTTATATCCCTCCTAGGGTAAACAGTTTTCATTGAACTCAACGGTGCCCTTGGTTTTCTAATCTGATCCACCGTTTAAGAGATACTAGTGTTTCACCATTAAACGAATTAATTAATTAATTTAACTATCTGTCTAACGTTCCGAAAGCGGGCGAGGGGTCCAAAAGTCCTGCGCCGACAAGTTTTATGACATCCCTAGGGTAAAAACCTCATTCCGGACCCATCCATACACTCGGATCTCGGATACAGATCATTGTTTAGGAGTTATCCAATTTATTTAGAGTTTCCAGTGTGAACGCACTAAAAATTTAATTCCGGCCACACCAGGGCTGGGAATCGCACGCCGTCTGAAGATGCTGCTCTGGAATAACATGAAGAATATTCCGAAGTATTTCGCAGCAAAAACTGGGTTCTTACATCATTCCCTCCTTCAATCTATTCACCCCCAAAAAGCAAAACTAGGGGAAAACCCATGGTACTAAGCCCACACTGGGCTCTCCCGTACCCAGAAGAACTCCCGCACAACTCTACGCCACTGCACACAGACCAAAGGATTTGGTCTCTTCACGCGAGGTCTTTCTTCACCGATGTAGTGTATATGAGCACACACACCTCTTCTCGGGTGAGTCACGTGAGAGATGTCACACACCCAAACCAGCCTTTGGGGTTTGGGAAAGGCGGTAGGGAACCTCACCCTCCCTCTGAATGGTCTCAAATAGCCTGACGGCTCTTGGGGGTATCTCACCTCCCTGACCAAACCTCAACATCACACGCCGCGACTGGAATCACCTCATGCACCCAGGACAAGGCCCGGTGATTCCCTCCTTTATAATATCCATATGGTGAAACACCCAAGGATATCTTGTCACACAAGGTTTCATAGTCGATGTCCCACAACCAAGGCTCTCTTACATTCTCGAAGGGCGAAGGATTCGACACCATCTACAAGAGAAAAAGGTCCCACACCTTTTAACTTTCTGACACAGGTCCATACCGACACCCCCTGTCACCCCGGTAACACCTCAAGCAAGAAGCAGGGAGAAAATCTTCTCACACATAGAGTCTAACAATTCTACCACAAAAAAGTAGAAGAGTTGTAGAGCGTACCACTCATCACATCATGCTCCGCTGGATCGTTGACATCCCAAGCTCGCGGCTGTCTTTGGTCCCAACTGTCAGCTCCCGGAGCCTGTCGTCGACCGCCTATTGGTGATGAGAAGTCATCATAAAGTCATCTCCCACTACAAGCTCCTCCTATTCCTATTATAGAACCACCTCCCTGGGTACTAATCTGATCATGGTCCTACCTCTGTCGTGGTGGTGCACCTACTTCCAACCCGAAGCTCTCTGCATGCCTGGTCGGGTATTCCCGTGCCAGGTGACCTCGCCCATCGCAAGCATAGCACCGACTCTCTCTGGGCTGCACTGGTGACCTCCGGCACCACTATGGTGTACGACCATTCCCCTGAGTATAGTATTTAGAAATCCACCAGCGTCGAGGTCCTGCGTGTCGATGCCCACTAGCTGTGGCAGACGTCTCGGACCCAACGTGCATGCTGCCACCAACAACTCTAGAACATGATCGGGAGCTCTCTGTAACCATTGCATGCTCTAGCACCCCGGAATATTTGGAAAATTCCCAAGAGTCCTATGACAACACAAATCTCTCGGTGGAGAGCCTACTCAAACTTCCGCGCTCGGAGGATGTCATCATGGACCAAGTCCGGGTAAAAGCTTGCACGGTCTGCAAAACTAGCCGCGTACGCAGCCACCGTCATCCCTCCTTGCTAAAACTGCAGGATCTTCTGAATATGAAAGGAGCAAAAGAAGGAGGGGAAAAAATACTCATGGAACAACAACTGAAAGTCACCACACGAAAGTGACAACTCATCAAGTAGTTGAGTCACCAGACTCCACCAATGCCAAGCTGCTCCACAAAAAAGGGTGGCTGCCAAATCCACTCTCTGATCTGTCGGTGTCTACACAAGCCTGAAAAGGAGAACCACTGCCTCTAGCCGAACCTCTACTGCCTAAGGGTCTAGCTCACCACTGAACCTTAGCTGTCTCTACCGCTGGAACTCATGGAGCGCGCTCAACCTGCGCTCAAGCCCTGTTTTCTCTACTGAAGCTGTCTGCTGCTCAACAGGTGGGGGTGCTGCTACCGGAACACCTGGAGAAAGGGGCTCGCATGTTGTGTCCTGGACTGTGGCCTCATATATCACATGGTCGTCATCACGAACCAAAGCTGGTATCCTAGCTTGCTGTCTTTGTCGATACATCTTGGATATTATCAAGGAGTGTCACGGTCCGATAAGCATATATATATATACCAATAACAACAATTATGGGGATATGAGTCAATAAGGATAGTCAGGGACTCAATCCTATGTGATTCACAATCCAATTTTCCTTCAACAAGTGTCTCAGAATGCCGAGTCGACAAGCGGGTTATCAGGGTCCGGGTGAAAAGGATACGTCGGCCGCAACACCATCACTGGACTCCCTAGCCTGAGAGCCGCTCTCGAGACATGTTAACACTGTTTCCCTAAATCCCAACCAATTCCTTTTATTTTAGGGATTTCCGAACAATGTCCTAAGGAACAAACCACATCTGATACTACTTTTTCATGACCCGACCCTACTCGGGCTCGTGCTGTAACTACCCCAAGCCCACCTCCATAGGTCGGGGGCTGGCGACCAGCGCCGAAGGCATAATATCTTGGGGAAGACTTTTCCTAAGTACCTGTACACACACATGAAATACAATCAATGCAACAGTAATGAGTAAAAGAAAAGACGAGTAATGAAAAGGGAAACTACTATATATATACCACAAATGTGCATCAACCTCTAAACAGAACAAGTGCTGAAAAGGAAAAAGTGGAAAAAGACGCACCCAGCCAGAAAAGGTTCCACAACCCGGCAACAGGTAAAAAAGAAGAAGCCGCTGATGGGTCTCCAACCTGGAACCTGGCTACGACCACTGCACATGGTCCCAGCTCCCGAACTCCTACGCCCCACTGAATTAACGACCAACCTGTCTGTTGTCTTCAAGGGCACACCAAGTGCGGGCAAAGCCCAAGCAGGGGTGAGTATAAAAATACTCAGTATGATACCCCGAAGGATTGAGGGAGAAATAAAGGAGGTACCTAAGGGTGAGAAGTAGAGAGAATGGGGAATATTAAAGGAATAAAACAAGGAGTGCAGTAAAGAGTCCAGCTCAACCCAACAAGAGAGAGGAAGGTAGACTCATCCAGACACAAGGAGCTAGAAATGGTGAAAAGATGAACTTCCCATCGTGTCTTTGCTTCTTATAGCAAGAGAGTAGACTCGTCCAACCACAAGAATCTAGACACGAAAATCACGTGGCATACCCTGCGCTTCATTGCCTCTTCTGAAGGGAGAGTTAACAAACCCAAGAATTGGGTACTGGAACAAGGTATATACATAACCTTATACTGAATCAAGAAGCCCGAACAATATTGTAAGGGGATCTTTATCCCGTAGCTCAGCCCAAGAAAAGTGAGTCGCCAATAGTCCCAGAAGTAAACACCATCGATGCCCAGCTTCCCACACGTCTTCCCCAAATTACAAGTCAAAGGGGGTCAAATCACCGCACCTCGAAACTATCTGCTTTGGGTGGCACTGACACGCACACACGGTTTTAGGTCGGGTCACAAGGATGTGTCTCTGTGGGGAAAGAACTCCTCATACTCGAGTGTTCTGGGGGAACGTCAAACCACAACATGTCACTACCCCGCATTCGAGAGGTCTTCTCAAAGTCGACAGGAGCCCCCCTGCCCAGCCCCACTGTAGGGTCCCTAGAAGTCGACGGGTTCCCACTACAGGGAGACCCGGAAAGTCGACGGGTGCCACAATGCCAAGTCCCGTGACAGGGTAATCCACTGGTGGGAGACCCGGCTAATGTCGGCGACGGGACCACTGCCCGGCCCAGCTAGAGGTAACCCGGCATCGGGGACCACTACCCAGCCCAGCTGGATGTAAGCCCGACATCGGGGACCACTGCCCAGCCCCACTGGAGGTAAGCCCAGCATCGGGGAACACTGCCCAGCCCCGCTGGAGGTAAGCCTGGAATCGGGGACCACTACCCAGCCCAGCTGGAGGTAAGCCCAGAATAGCTCTGGCCATCCCTGCTGGATGGTACTGCTCGGTGAACACCATTGTACTGGCCATCCCTGCTGGATTGTAACCCACTGGCGAGCCCTTCTCGAAACAGCCCTAGCCCTACTGGTAACAACCTCAAGCATGCTAGAAACAACCTCAGGCCTACTGGTAATAACCTAATCCCTCCTGGAAACAACCTCTTGGATAGAGTATCGGTTCCTGCGTAAAGTGTTGGTCACACCGAATCCACAAAGAACTCTACCAGGGGTCACGAAAGAACGGGAGAAACTCCCCAGGCCTCTCAAGGAGATCACGCTCCAATCCATTAAGTCATTGTCAAAGCAGACTGAGACAAATCATCCTAGAATGTGGGAAAACACCCACGATGTACGAGAACACGTAGTCGCAAAAGGTGTCGCAGTCCGGTGAAAGGTCACAGTACTAAAACCCTTCACAGTGGAAGAAACAGAGTAAACGAACCACCTCTGTCGGCCAAACCATCAAGAAGGAAACTAGGGGGAGACCACTCAACCCTTCTGGTGAAACAAACGAGCACAGAGGTACCCTCTATGTCATGAGAGGTCAAAAGTACATAACGAAGAGCACGGAACGCACATGGGGCCTATATGACATGTGGCCCCAAGTCAATCCCCAACCAAGCGCACAAAAATTATCAGGTACCAACATCCATATGTACCTCTAAGCATTCCCGTATACTCCCAGAGTACACCCTGTTCCAGCCCAAAGGCTATCATGCACAAGGCACCCAATGTCAACGCGAAGGCGTGAACCTAACAACTCCACCTCAAAGGCCCAGGCACGACCAACCACATCTTATGAACCATTTACATCACTCTCCAAAGAGTGTGCGATCACCCGCCAAGGGTCTTCTACCAACAAGGTTGGACGAACCACCACCGGAGTACCATTCATACTCAACATTTAAGAAGATCGCGCAAGAGGATCTGAACAGCCAAATGGATCACACCGTTGAAATCCTCACAAAAAAACACTCATGATAGACTACTTACTCGCCTCAAACAGATATCTGATGGAAAAGTCACCAACACCGCCTCACGCCCAAACGGCGTCCCGTGATCCCAAGCCTCGGCCCCGAAAACAGTCGGGCACATCACACCATTACGATCCTCTAGGGAAAACACGTCAAAAGCACTACTCACTTGAGTGCAACGGATATCCGGAGAAAAAGGTGCATTTCGGCGCACCGCACAGGAGAGGTTCTTCGTGGGACCCACATCCCGGTCCGGAAACACAACGAACGGATTGCACCATTGCAATCCTCTCGAAATAGCACACAAGAGGGACTATTCACCTATCAAAAACGGACACCTGCTGATAAAGATGGAAAATCACCGTCGACGCCCAAACGGACCTCGTGGGCCCCACACCATCGTGCCGAATAAGAGCGGGCAGATTGCACCATTGCAATCCCCTCAGAAAAACATCCAGAATCGACTGGTCGCACGCCCCGAACGGACGCTTGTTGAGGAATTTGCTAAAAGTTGTGCGCAGCTCGAAAGATGGGTTGTGGGGTTCGTGCCTCAACTTCGGCCTCAATGCCTCAAACCACTATGGAAAGCTCTGTCTCAGTGCCAGGGTCCCAATTCCACTGACAGCGCTAAAAATGGACATCATACGCGTCCGTGCCGTCCAAAACAAGAATTCTTGGGAATCCCACTAAACTATTTTACGCACATGCCGTGCCCCCGAACCTCTCGTCTCAGATGTTTAAACTCCCAAAACCACCTCATAACGTCCGCCTCGACGTCAGGTCTATGCCGTCGTAGACAGCACGCAAAACGGACGCTCGTAGCTCAAAATATGGGCGACCAGATGTCTAAGGGGGGGATACCCCTGGGCCGGACCGGCCCGGTACGGCCGGTCCGCCCCCCTTGGGATGGCCAAAACTGGCCTGTCCGCAGAACCGCGGCCCATCCGTGGGTCCGGTTCACTCCACCGTGGTCTATTGGCCACGACACGCCACCCCCAACCGGCCGACATGTAAGAACCCAGTTTTTGCTGTGAAAGACTCTGGAATATTTTTTAAGATATTCTAGAGAAGCACCTTCAGACGGCGTGCAATTCCGAGCCCCGGAGTGGCCGGAATTTAATTTTCAGTGCGTTCACACTGGAAACGCCAAATAAATGGGATAACTCCTAAACTGTGCTTCAGATCAATGATCTGAGTGTAAGAATGGGTCCGGAATGGGGTGTTTACCCTAGGAACGACATTAAACAGGTCGGTACGGGATGTTTGGACCCCTCGCTTGCATCTGGAACGTTAAACGAATTAAATAAATTAAATTAATTTGTTTAATGTTGAAACGCAGGTATCTCTTAAATGGTTGCTCGGATTTAAAAACCAAGAGCACCGTTGAGTTCGGAGCGTGCCGTTTACCCTAGGAGGGGTATATGTTTCGCAGGCGCAACCCATTTGTGAAAAATGGCCCCAGGGGCGTTTTTGTAATTTGGCGGCCTCGAGCGCTAAGTTTAGTAACTTTTGAACGGGGTCTTGGAATAAAATTCCGAGACCGCCGTTGCTATCAGAGCGTGGTTTTTAGCCTAAGATAGGCTGAATCCCGACCCCGTCGGGAGTTCGGGTACGGGGCCGCGGGAGGGTGTTTAAGTTAATTAATTTATTTATTTAACCTAAACCCCCCTCTCTTCTCCCTCATTTCCCCCTCCCTTTCCAAGCCTCTCCCCTCTACCCCTCCATCTCCGGCGAGGCGACTCCGGCGAGGCGGACCCCCCCGACGGGTTGACGGCGAAGCGACGGGTTAGTCCCAAGAGCTAGGTGATGTTCATTTGAGTTTTAAATCCCAAACCCCCCCTTTGAACCCCAATTTTAGCATCAATTTGTTTTTTAATACTAAAAAAAATTCCATGGCCGTGTAGTACACATTTTACTCTTTTCATCGTTTCTTTCGGAATTGAAATCGGAGTTCGGAGGAACCCGCAACACCTCGTCGAAGTTTTCGGGTTTTTGTTTTTGTTCCGGCCGGTTTTGGGTGGATCTGGCGGGTTCCGGCGGTCCGGCATTTTCCCCGAGCGGAGCGGCTTCGGCGGTGGTTGTCTGGAAGCGGCGCTCTTCGACAGCAGGCGGCGGCGACCTTGGGCTCGGCGGCGGCAGGCCGAGGGCGGCGGCACGGGGCAAGGACCTAGGGTCGCGGCGCGGCGCGACTTCGGTTGACAGAGACCCGCGAACCGCGGGTCTTCGCGGGGGCGCAGCGAGACCAGCAATCCGGGCTATTCGGGTGTCGGCAGGCCGCGGTGACGTGAGACGGGCCGCGGGCCGGCTGTGGGCGAACCGGACGGACCGGGCCGGTTCGGCCCAAGGTGTTTCTACCCCCCCCCCCCCTCTAACTTCCAACGTCCTTAGCTTTCGCTATGGATGTCCGTTTTGCTCGTCGTCTATGGAAGCATGGGCCTGAAGCAGAGGAGGAACTTTTGAGATGGTTATGGGAATTTTTAATTCCCGAAACGAGGGCCCACGGAGGCGCGACGTGTCTTTAAGTAGACGAGGGTTTTTTCGGGATTCTTGATCTGGACAGCGCGGACGCGTCCGACGTTCGTTTTGAGCGCCGTCAGCGGTGTTGTGATCTTGGCACTAAGGTGGAGGTTTCCAGGGTGGTTTCGGGCGTTGAAGTTGGATTTGAGGCGTGGGCCCCTCGGCCCATCTTTTGAGCTGCGTGCAGCTTTCAGCGACTTTCTCACCGGGCGTCCGTTTGGGGCGTGCGAGTAGTCGATTCTGGATGTTTTTCCGAGGGGATTGCAATGGTGAAATCCGCCCGCCCTAATTTGGCACGATGGTGTGGGGCCCATGAGGTCTGTTTGAGCGTCGACGGTGATTTTCCATCTTTATCACCGGGCGATCGTTTTGGACTAGTGAATAGTCCATTTCGTGTACTTTTTCGAGAGAATTGAAATGGTGTGATCCGTTCGTTGTGTTTCGGGACTGGGATGCGGTTCCCACATGGCGCCGCTCGTGTGCGGTGCGCCGGGATTCACCTTTTTCTCCGGATATCCGTTGCACTCAAGTGTGCAGTGCTTTTGACATGTTTTCCTGAGGGGATCGCATTGGTGCGATGTGCCCGACTGTTTTCGGAGCTGAGGAGCGGGATCACGGGACGTTGTGCGGGCGTGAGGCGGTGTTGGCGACATTTCTGTCGGATATCCATTAGAGGAGAGTAAGTAGTCGATCTTGCATGTTTTTTCACGAGGATTACAACGGTGCGATCCATTTGGTTGTGCGGATCCTCTTGCGCAATATTGTTAAAAGTGGAAGCATGGAAGGTGCTCCAATGGTGGTTCGCCCTACATTGTTTGTAGCGGACCCTTGGCGTGTGATCACGCAGTTTTGGGAGAGAGATAATTGGTTCATGAGATGTGGTTGGTTGTGCCTCAGCCGATGAGGTGGCAGGTTGGAAATGTTATGTATGCCCTCGCATTGACATTCGGTGTCGTGTGCACGATAGTCATTGGGCTGGAGACGTGGTATACTCTGGGAGTATACGAGAGTGCTTGTAGGTACGTGTAGTTTGTACCTGAGACGTTCGTGCGCTTGGTTGGGGTTGACTTGGGGCCACACGTCGTGTGGGCCCCATGTGTCTGCCATGTTCTGCTTTGCGTACTTTGACCCCTCGCGACGTAGAGGGTCCCTCTCTGTGTTTGTTTGACCATCAAGGTGGAGTTTTTTCCCCTGGATCTGTGCTCGTTGGTTGACCAGCAGGGTTGAGTGGTCTCCCCCTAGTTTCGTTCCCGATGGATTGGCCGGTTGCAGTGCTAGTGACACCCAGTGATGGATCAGATGTTGCACCTCTTTTGGGTGAGTTGTTCTGGAGTTCGGATGTTGCGTGATACCCACTCCGTGTTCGTTTGGCCAGTGTTGTACCCTCCAGTGGAGATGGCCATAGCAGTTCTGAGTATGACCCTCCAGCTGGACTGGGTAGTGGGTTACTCATCGGCTTCTAGCATCTACCCTCCAGCAGAGACTGGGCAGTGGGTCACCCGACACACTTAGTGTCTACCCTCGAGCAGAGACTGGGCAGTGGGTCACCCGACGCACTTAGTGTCTACCCTCCAGCAGAGACTGGGCAGTGGGTCACCCGACACACATAGGGTCTACCCTCCAGTAGAGACTGGGAAGTGGGTCACCCAAGACTCTTAGGGTCTACTCTCTAGTAGAGACTGCGCAGTGGGTCACTCGACGCTATTAGGGTCTACCCTTCAGCAGGGGCTGGGCAGTGGGTCACCCGACGACCTCTTAGGGTCTACCCTCCAACAGGGCTGGGCAGTGGGCCGCCCGTCGTCTACTTCCAGGTCTACCCTTCATCACGGCTGGGCAGTGGGTCACATGTCGACTTATTCCAGGTCTATCCTCCAGCGGGGCTGGGCAGTGGGTCGCCTGATGATGTGTTAAGGTCTACCCTCCAGCAGGGCTGGGCATTGGGTCGCCTGATGATGTCTTATGGTTTACCCTCCAGCGGGGCTGGGCAGTGGGTCGCCAAACATCATATTATGGTTTACCCTCCAGCGGGGCTGGGCAGTGGGTCACCTGGTATCTTATTATGGTTTACCCTCCAGCAGGGCTTGGCAGTGGGTCACCCGGTATCTTATTATGGTTTACCCTCCAGCAGGGCTGGGCAGTGGTTCACCCGATATCTGGTTATGAATTACCCTCTAGCAGTGTTGGGCAGTGGGACACCTGTTGGCATTCTAGGCCCAGTCCTTCTACTAGGCTAGTTTGTGGAATTCCTCCGTGGTTACCAGAGCGGGAACCTTGGTTATGCCAGTCAGTGTTGTGACGATTTGACTTTGAGGAGACCTCTCGACTGCAGGGCAGTGACGATGTGAGGTTTGCCTTTCCCTGGAACTCTCAAGTTAGAGGGGAACTTTCCCCACAAAGACGCGTTCTTGTGACGCGATCTAAAACCATGTGGGCGAGTCAGTGCCGCCCAAAGTGGATAGTGTCATGGTGCAGTGATTGAGCCCCTTGGCTTGCGGTTCAGGGCAGACGTGTGGGATGATGGGCATCGATGGTGTTTTATTCTGGGACTATTGGTTAATTTCTCTTAGGCTGAGATATGGGATGGAGATCCCCTTACGAGCTTGTTTGGGCTTCTTCGCAGAGTATATATATGTATATACCTCGTACGAGTAACCACTCTTTGGGTTTTGGCTACTCTCCTTCCAGGAGAGGTGAAGACGTGCGGGGTATGCCACGTGCTTTCTGTGGCTAGCTTCTCGTGGTTGGATGAGTCTACTCTCCTACTATAGGTAGCGAAGATTCGATGAGAAGTTCATCTTCTCACCGTTTCCAGCTCCATGTGACTGGATGAGTCTACCTTCTTTGCTTTGTTGGGTTGATCTGGACTCTCTGCTGTTCTGCTACTCTTTACTGCACCCTCGGTTGGACTCCTTTAAATTTCCTGTTCGCTCTACTGCTCACCCTTCAGTGCCTCCTTTGTTGCTCCCTCCAGCCTTCGGGGTATCTGATTGAGTATTTTTATACTCACCCCATGCTTGGGCTTTGCCCGCACTTGGTGTGACCTTGCAGACGACAGACAGGTTGGTCGTAACCTCAGTGGATCATAGGAGTTTGGAAGCTTGGACCGCGTGCGGTGGTCGTAGCCAGGTTCGAGGTGGGAGACCCGTCAGCAATTTCTTCTTGTTTACCTGTCACTGGGTTGTGGAACCTTTTCTGGTTGGGTGCATGTTTTGCCCCTTTTTCCTTTTCAGCACTTTACTTTGTATTGTTAGAGGTCGATGCACACTGTGGTTTATATATAGCATTTTCCCTTTACTTTTCTTGTCTTTACTTTTACTCTGCACTGTTGCATTGAGTTTGTTGCGTGTGTGTGTACAGGTACTTAGGAAAAGGCCTCCCCGAGTTATTGTGCCTTCGGTGCTGGTTGTCAGCCCCTGGACTATGGAGGCGGTCTTCGGGTAGTTGCGGCTCGAGCCCGGGTAGGGTCGGGTCATGACAAAGTGGTATCAGAGGTGGTTCGTTCCTTGGGACGTTGCGCAGACGTCCCTAAAAGAGGAATTTGTTGGGATTTAGGGAAACAGTGTTAACGCATCTCGAGAGTGGCTCTCAGGCCAGGGAGTCCAGTGATGGTGCGGCGTCTGACGTATCCATTCACCAGGACCTTGATAACCCGCTTGTCGACTCGGCATGCTGAGACACTAGTTGCAGGGAAATTTTTCTTGTGCATCACATATGACTGATTCTTGATTGTCCTTCTTGAGTCAGCTCCCCATCATTGTTATTGATGGTATATACATATATTCCCATCTGACCGTGGCACTCCTTGATAATATTCAAGATGTATCTGCGAAGACAGCCATCCAAGATACCAGCTTGGGTGCGTGACGACGACCATGTGAGCTACAAGGCCACAGTCCAGGACCCATCATGCGAGCCCCTTTTCTCCGGGTGGGCTGGTAGCAGCACTCCCACCTGTTGAGAAACATGCAGTTTCAGCAGATTAGGCAGATCGTGAGCGCTGGTTGAGCGCGCTCCGTGAGTTCCAGCGGCAGAGACCACTGAGGTTCAGTGGTGAGGCAGACCCTCAGGTAGCAGAGGTTTGGCTCGAGGCAGTGGTTCGCTGTTTTAGGATTGTGCAGATACCGATAGATCAGAGAGTGGATTTGGCAGCCAGCCTTTTCTGCGGAGTAGCTTGGCGTTGGTGGAGTTTGGTGACTCGGTTTCTTGGCGAGTCATCACTTTCGTGGTACAACTTTCAGTTTTTGTTTCGTGAGGAGTTTTCCCCTCCTACATGCGATCCGTTCGGATTCAGGAGCTCCTGTATTTTCAGCAGAGAGGGATGACGGTGGCCGAGTACACGGCTAATTTTGCAGACCGTGCACGCTTTTACCCGGACTTGGTCCATGATGACAACATCCGAGCATGGAAGTTTGAGTAGGGTCTCCGCTGAGAGATTCGTGCTGTCATAGTACCCTTGGGCATTTCCACATATGCCAGTGTTCTAGAGCAGTCGTTAGTGACAGAGGGCTTCCTGTCACGTTCTAGTGTTAGTGGTGGCAGCAGGCATGTTGGAGCTGAGACTTCTGCCGCAGCTAGTGGGTGTCGGCAAGCAGAACCTTGACGTAGGTGGCTTACTGACAACCGGACTCAGGGGCATGGTCGTACACGACAGTGGCGTCGGAGGGCACCATTGCAGCCCAGAGAGAGTCGGTGTTATGCTTGTGATGGGTGAGGTCACTTGGCATGAGAGTGCCCGACCCGAGTTGCTGGGTGCTTAGGGCAAGCAGTAGGCACACCGCCACGGCAGAGGAAGCACCGTGATCGGAGTAGTACCCAGGGAGGTGGTGCTAGCAGAGGAGCGGGTGGAGTTGGTAGTGGGGGATGACTTTACGAGATCTCCCCATCACCACTAGGCGGTCCACTTCAGGCTCCGGGAGCTGACGGTTGGGACCACGGACAGTCGCAAGCTTTGGATGTCTATGATCCTAAAGAGCATGGGATGGTGAGAGGTACCCCTTGCGACTCTTCTGCTCTTTATAGTAGAATTGTCAGGCTCTGCATGTGAAAGGCTTTTCTCCCTGCTCCTTGCTTGAGATGTTAGCATGGTGGCGTGGGGCGTTGGTGTAACCCTGTGTTGGTAAGTAAAAAGGCGTGGGACCTTTTTCTTTGGTCGACGGTGTCGACTCCATCACTTTTCGAGCGTGTAAGAGAGTCTTGGTTGCGAGACATTGACAGTGAAATATTGCGTGACCAGATATCCTTGGGTGTTCCACCATATGGATATTCTGAAGGAGGGAATCACCGGGCCTTGTTCCAGGTGCAGGCGGTGATTCATGTCACGGCGTGTGACGTAGGGGTTTAGTCGGGGACGTGAGCTACCCCCGAGATCCTTCGGGACGATTGAGACTGTGCAAAGGGATGGCGAGGTACCCTACATCCTTGCCCTAATGCCAACGTCTAGAGTGGGTGCATGACGTTGTCAAGGGCCATCCTCGCGTGAACGGATCAACTCCTTGGTCTGTGTGTGGTGACACAGAGCTGTGTGTGGGTTCTTCTGGGTATCGGAAAGCCAGGTGTGGGCTTAGTACCCTGTGTTGTTCCCTGGTTTTGCTTTTCGAGGATGAAAATCTTGAAGGATGGAATGATTTAAGAACCCGGTTTTTGCTGCGAAAGACTTTGGAATATTCTGTATGATATTCTAGAGCAGCGCCTTCAGACGGCGTGCGATTCCGAGCCCCGGAGTGGCCGGAATTTAATTTTTAGTGCGCTCACAATAGTAACACCAAATAAATGGGATAACTCCTAAACGGTGATTTAGATCAGAGATCTAAGTGTACGGATGGGTCCGAAATGGGGTGTTTACCTTAGTAACGACATAAAACTAGTCGGCGCGGGATGTTTGGACCCCTCGCTCGCTTCTGGAACGTTAAACAGATTAAATAAATTAAATTAATTTGTTTAATGTTGAAATGCAGGTATCTCTTAAACGGTTGATCAAATTGGAAAACTGAGAGCACCATTGAGTTTGGAGCGTGCCGTTTACCCTAGGAGGGGTATAATTTTCACAGCCGCGGCCCGTTTGTGAAAAATGGCCCCAGGGGCATTTTCGTAATTTTGCGGCCTCGGGCGCTAAGTTTAGTAACTTTTGAACGGGGTCTCGGAATAAAATTATGAGACCGCCATTGCGCTCAGAGCGTGGTTTTTAGCCTAGGAGAGGCGGAATCCCGACCCTGTCGGGAGTTCGGGTACGGGGCCGCGGGAGGGTGTTTAAGTTAATTAATTTATTCAGTTAACCTAAACCCACCCTCTCTTCTCCCTCATTTCCCCCTCCCCTGGCAAGCCTCTCCCCTATCTTCCTCCATCTCCGGCGAGGTGACTCTGGCGAGGCGGTCCGGCGAGGCGCGGCCACCGCAGCGGGTTGACGGCGAAGCGACGAGTTACTCCCAAGAGGTAGGTGGTGTTCGTTTGAGTTTTAAATCCTGAACCCCGATTTGAACCCCACTTTTAGCATCTATTTTTTGTTTAATCTTCTAAAAAATTCCATTTCCATGTAGTACGCATTTTACTCTTTCCGTATCTTCTTTCGGAATTGAAAACGGAGTTCGGAGGAACTCGCAGCACCTCGTCGAAGTTTGCGGGTTTTTGTTTTTGTTCTGGCCGGTTTTGGGTGGATCCGGCGGGTTCCGGCGGTCCGGAGTTTTCCCAGGGCGGAGCAGATTCGGCGATGGTCAGCTGGCGGCGGCGCTCCTCGATAGCAGGTGGCAGCGGCCTTGGGCTCGGTGGTGGCCTTTGGCTCGGCGGCGGCAGGCCGAGGGCGCCGGCACGGGGCGGCGACCTGGGGTCGCAGCGCGGCGCGACTTCGGTGGACAGAGACCCGCGAACCACGGGTCTCTGTGGTGGTGTAGCGAGACCGGCCTTCCGGGCTGGTTGGGTGTCCTCAAGCTGAGCCCGCGGCCGGGCCGCGGGCCGGTTGTGGGCGGACTGGCCGGACCTGGCCAGTCCGGCCCAAGGGGTTTCCACCCCCCCCCCCCCCCCCCGTTCTAACTTCTGACGTCCGTAGATTTCGCTACGAACGTTCGTTTTGCGCGCCGTCTGCGGCGCCGCGGGCCAGATGCAGAGACAGAACTTTTGGGATGGTTGCGGGAATTTTTAATTCCTGAAACTAGGGTCCGCGGAGGCGCGATATGTCTTTAAGTAGACGAGCGTTTTTTTTTGGATTCTTGTTTTGGACGGCGCGGACGCGTCCGACGTCCGTTTTGAGCGCCATCAGCGGCGTCGCGACCCTGGCACTGAGAAGGAAGTTTCCAAGGTGGACTCAAGCATTGAAGATGGATTTGAGGCGTGGGCCCCACGACCCGTATTTTGAGCTTCGTGCAGCTTTCAGTGACTTTCTCACCGGGCGTCCGTTCAGGGCATGCGAGCAGTCGATTGTGGATGTTTTTCCGTGGGGATTGCAATGGTGCAATCCACCCGCCCTAATCCGACACGATGGAACGGGGCCCATGAGGGCCGTTTGGGCATCGACGGTGATTTTCCATCTTCATCACCGGGCGACCGTTTTGGACAAGTGAATAGTCCATTTCATGTACTTTTTCGAGAGGATCGCAACGGTGTGATTCGTTTGTTGAGTTTCGGGACCGGGATGCGGGTCCCACATGGCACCGCTCGTGTGCGGTGCACCGGGATGCACCTTTTTCTCCGAATATCCGTTGCACTCAAGTGAGTAGTGCTTTTGACATGTTTTCCCGAGGGGATCACATTGGTGCGATGCGCCCGACTATTTTCGGGGTTGAGGCACGGGATCACGGGACGTCGTGCATGCGTGAGGCGGTGTTGGCGACTTTTCCATCAGATATCCACTAGAGACGAGTAAGTAGTCGATCTTGCGTTTTTTAGCAAGGATTACAACGGTGTGATCCGTTTGGTTGTGCGGATCCTCTTGCATGATCTTGTTAAAAGTGGAAGCATGGAGGGTGATGCAGTGGTGGTTTTCCCTATGTTGTTTGTAGCAGACCCTTGGCGTGTGATCGCGTACTTTTGGGAGAGCGATAATTGGTTCATGAGATGTGGTTGGATGTGCCTCAGCCGATGAGGTGGAAGGTTGGAAATGTTACGTCACGCCCTCGCGTTGACATTGGGTTCCATCTGCATGATAGCCCTCGGGCTGGAGACATGGTATACTCTGGGAGTATACAAGAGTGCTTGGAGGTACATGTGATTTGTACTTGAGACGTTCGTTCTCTTGGTTGGGGTTGACTTGGGGCCACAAGTCATGTGGGCCCCATGTGCGTGTCGTATTCTACTTTGCGTACTTTGACCCCTCGCGACGTAGAGGGTCCCTCTGTGTGTTTGTTTGACCATCAAGGTGGAGTTTTTCCCCTGGCTCTGTGCTCGTTGGTTGACCAGCAGGGTTGAGTGGTCTCCCCCTGGTTTCATTCTCGATGGATTGGCCGGTAGCGGTGCTAGTGACACCCAGTGCTAGAGCAGACACTGCACCTCTTTTGGGTGAGTTGTTCTGGAGTTGGGAGGTTGTGCGATACCCACTCCGTGTTCGTTTGGCCAGTGTTGTACCCTCCAGTGGTGATGGCCAGAGTAGTTCTGAGTTTGACCCTCCAGCGGGGCTCGGCAGTGGGTTACTCATCGGGTTCTATGGTCTACCCTCCAGCAGAGACTAGGCAGTGGGTCGCCCAACACACTTAGGGTATACCATCCAGCAGAGACTGGCCAGTCGGTCACCCGACGCACTTAGGGTCTACCCACCAGTAGAGACTGGGCAGTTGGTCACCCGATGCTCTTAGGGTCTACCCTCCAGAAGAGACTGGGTAGTGGGTCACCCGACGCCATTAGCGTCTACCCTCTAGTAGGGTCTGGGCAGTGGGTCACCCGACGACCTCTTTGGGTCTACCCTCCAGCAGGGCTGGGTAGTGGGTCGTCCGTCGTCTAGTTCCAGGTATACCCTTTCAGCACGGCTGGGCTGTGGGTCGCCTCTCGACTTATTCCAGGTCTACCCTCCAGCGGGGCTGGGCAGTGGGTCGCCTGATGATTTGTTAAGGTCTACCATCTAGTAGGGCTGGGTAGTGGGTCGTCTGAGGATGTATTATGGTTTACCCTCCAGCGAGGCTGGGCAGTGGGTCCCCCGACATCATATTATGGTTTACCATCTAGCAGGGCTGGGTCGTGGGTCACCCGGTATCTTATTATGGTTTACCCTCCAGCAGGTCTTGGAAGTGGGTGACCCGGTATCTTATTATGGTTTACCCTCCAACAGGGCTGGGCAGTGGGTCACCCGATATCTGGTTATGAATTACCCTCTAGCAGGGCTGGGCAGTGGGACACCTGTTTGCATTCATGGCTCAGTCCTTCTACTAGGCTAGCCTATGGCTTTCCTCCGTGGTTACCGGAGCAGGACCCTTGGTTATGCGGGTCAGTGTTGTGATAGTTTGACTTTGAGGGTACCTCTCGACTACGGGCAGTGACGAGGTGAGGATTTCCTATCCCTTGAACTCTCATGATCGAGGGGCACTTTCCCCCACCGAGACGCGTTCTTGTGACGCGATCTAAAACCGTGCAGGCGAGTCAGTGACGACCAAAGTGGATAGTTTCAATGTGTGGTGATTGAGCCTCTTGGCTTGCGGTTCAGGGAAGACGTATGGGATGTTGGGCATTGATGGTGTTTTCTTCTGGGACTGTTGGTTACTTTCTCTTGGGCTGAGATATGGGATGGAGATCCCCTTACGAGCTTGTTCGGGCTTCTTGGCAGGGCATATATATGTATATACCTCGTATGAGTACCCACTCTTTGGGTTTTGGCTACTCTCCTTCCAGGAGAGGCGAAGACGCACAGGGTATGCCACGTGCTTTCCGTGTCTAGCTTCTCGTGGTTGGATGAGTCTACTCTCCTGCTATAGGTAGCAAAGACTCGAAGAGAAGTTCATCTTCTCACCGTTTCCAGCTCCTTGTGTCTAGATGATTCTACCTTCTTTCCTTTTTGGGGGTTGAGCTGGACACTCTGATGTGTTGTTACTCTTTACTACACCCTTGGTTGGACTCCTTTACATTTCGGGTTCTCTCTACTGCTCACCCTTCGGTGCCTCCTTTGTTACTCCCTCTAGCCTTCGGGGTATCCTACTGAGTATTTATATACTCACCCCTACTTGGTCTTTTCCCGCACTTGGTGTGCCCTTGCAGATGACAAAAAGGTTGGTCATGACCTCAGTGGAGCATAGGAGTTCGGGAGCTTGGACCGCGTGCGGTGGTCGTAGCTGTGTTCCAGGTGGGAGACCCGTCAGCAGTTTCTTCTTGTTTACCTGTCGCTGGGTTGTGGCACCTTTTCTGGTTGGGCGCGTGTTTTGCCCCTTTTTCCTTTTCAGCACTTTACATTGTATTGTTTGAGGTCGATGCACACGGTGGTTTATATATAGGAGTTTACCTTTACCTTTCTTGTCTTTACTTTTACTCTACACTGTTGCATTGAGTTTGCTGCGTGTGTGTGTACAGGTACTTAGGCAAAGGCCTCCCTGAGTTATTGTGCCTTCGGCGCTGGTCGCCAGCCTCTGGACTATAGAGGTGGGCTTGGGGTAGTTGCGGCTCGAACCCGGGAAGGGTCGGTTCGGGACACGACATGGCCGGTCCTTCCAAGCAATGAACCACCGATGGCGGGTCTAGGACTCCACCATAGGGTCGCGGCGCGACCCCGGTCCTCCTGTGCATCGTCGAACCCCCAATGCCCGCAGCAATTCTTCATCACCCCCAGCGCCCGTTGCCGCTCGCCGTCGCCCCCCAGTGCCTACTGCCACTACACCCTGGACTACGGAGCTGCCGCCGCACCGGAGCTCCCCAGACAACCGCGATGCCGCCGCACCGGAGCTCCCCAGACAACCGCGCGAGCCTCCAGAAAACACCAAAACCCACAAACTTAGGCGGGTGTTTGCGATCATATTCGAACTAAGATTTCGATTCTGAAAGATGCAATGGAATGAAAAAAATGTTTACTACATGACCATATGATTTGATCAAAGATTTAACAGCAAATCGATGCATAAAATTGTATTCAAATGGAGGTTTGAAAATAAAAATCCAACAATAACTTCCTACCTCTTGGGTGTTGCCCGGAGCTTCACGGAGGATCCACCACCGCGTCGTCCCCCTACCGGAGATGCCTCGCCGGAGTGGAGGTGGAGAGGGGGCTTGAGGGTTTCTCCAGGGGGTTCAATGGGGAGGAAGGGGAGAATGGGAGAGTTTAAATAAATAAACTCTAATTAAAAGACTCGTCCCCCGAAAACACCCGCGTCCAAAACATCTGGCCCGGTCCAGATTTAGCCCCCCCTAGGGTAAACACCACCTCTTGATGACAACAGAGGTCTCATACTTTTAATCCATGACCCCATTCAAATGTTATAAAACTGAACATCTGAGGCTGCCGAATTACGAAAATGCCCTTGTGGCCATTTTTCACAGACGACCCACGCCCGCGAAACATATACCCCTCCTAGGGTAAACGGTACGCTCTAAACTCAACGGTGCCCTCGTTTTTCCTATCTGATCCTCCGTTTAAGAGATACTAGTGTTTCACCATTAAATGAATTAATTAATTAATTTAATTATCCGTCTAACGTTCTGAAAGCAGGCGAGGGGTCCAAACATCCTGTGCCGACAAGTTTTTTGTCATTCCTACGGTAAAAACCCCATTTCGGACACATCCGTACACTCGGATCTCTGATATGGATCACCTTTTAGGAGTTATCCCATTTATTTGGCGTTTCCAATGTGAACGCACTAAAAATTTAATTCTGGGCACACTGGGGCTCTGAATCGCACGTCGTCTGAAGGCGCTGCTCTTGAATAACATGAGGAATATTTAAAAGTTTTTCGCAGAAAAAACTGGGTTCTTACATTACCAAGGATCTCAAAGGGGTTGATGTATCACAGAAAAGTCATTCCCATTTTCAAAAATATCTACAATCCCCTCCCTAGATATATGTAGAGGAATACCATGTCTCAAGAATCAAACTCTAGGTCTCATCAACAATTTTCATCAAATATCTTTTTTCGACTATGAGAAACCATGATGTGTTATTTAATGGTCATATTGTTTTCATCCATTTCCTTACACATTTCTAGACCTTTCATTTTTTTAATTCCCTAACGTCTTCCCAACATGTAGGTGTTCTACACCTCTTCCCATGAAGGGATTCATAGGGTTCCATTTGGATGCTTCTTTGGGAAATATTATTGTATAAGAATTCATCCATAGAAGGATATTAGTCCCATCCTCAACTGAGGTCAATTGAGAATGCTCTCAATATATCCTCAATTGTATGAATAGTACACTTGGTCTGGACATCAGTTTGAGGATGATAGGTCGTACTACTATTCATCATAGTTTTATAGAATGTTTGATACATATATTGAACATTGATGTAAATATCATATCTCGATCAGATACTGCGAATAGTGATACTCTATTCCGCCTTACTACATCATCGATGTATGTCAGAGAATGTTGTATGAGTGGGAAGTCCTCTCGAATTGTGATAATGTTATATATCTATGTCAGAATATCCACAACAACCAATTTAGTATTTTTTCATTTATTTCTCTTCAAATGTCTGGTGACAAATCACTTGGTGATTTATTCACATTTCCATGTTAGTATGGGTAATGGTTTCATCATCTTTTAAGAATTTTCCCTTTCATCCACCACATGCTGACATACCAGGCACATTGATGTATATTAAAAAATCTCATTCTTTACAATGTCCCACTAATAATTCTCTTGATTATCTAGATACATCATTAGAATCCCTATGTGAATAGAGATGGTTGATCTATGTGCTTCATTTATAAGCTCTTTATTTATCTCCCGATTGTATGGTATACATAGTGGTGACCTATATTATACAACACCTTCTTAATCAACATTTCACTCTGAGCAATTCCTTATTCTTATAGTTTCTAAATTCTTCTGAATTCAAATGTTGTATCTTTTAAAATCTATTATCATTTCAAATGATATGGTGTGGAATATTCTTTGACATGAATGATGATGTTCCATTATGATTCGCACGTCCATACACTTTATTGTAAGAAGATTGGATCCCTATCTATTCTCATGAATGATATAATTTCTAGATCCATTTAACATAGTGCAATTGGGACCTTATTTTAATTGTGTTAATGATAATGGATCGAGATATTATTGACAATTCTTATATGAAACCATTATCATTTTCTCATATTCATCTATTTCTGTGTGAATATATACTTGAGTATTTTTTGATATGTATATATTTCACACTTAACATAAAAGAGATAATGTCACCATATTTTCAATGTAATGATCATAGGAGTCATCTTCAAATCATGTTTTGGGTAGTTTTAATATTGAAATTTCAAATTCATTGAATCATATGATATCGATTTTTTTAACACAAAACCCAATCCCTTCATTGAATCAGCACTAAATATCATGAATAATACTCCCTATATGGGTAGTGTGATCTCATGGGCATTGATAAGCCATATTTTTTACTCATTATAGCAATCTTTACATTCATCATTACATGAAAAAAGGAGTCCCTTCCATTTTATCTAGTATAGAGGGTTTCAAAGTTAGGATAAATTTATCCAACAATTAATTATAGTACCCCACTAATCCAAGAAAAATATTGATATACACCACATATGTTGGCCTTATTCATCTTGGAATTTGTTATATCTTTTAAGGGTTGACATATATCTCATTGCTTATGATGAGATTCCACAAGAATGAAAAATCATTTAGCCAAAATTCACATTTTTTGTACATTTCATAAAGATTCTCCTTTTTCATAGTCTTTCGAATAGTGCTCAGATTCTCCCCAAGCTCCTCCATGGTTTTGGAGTATATTATAATACCATTAATATAGTGTAAAAAAATTTCTAGGTAATATCTAATAACTCAGTTAATATTGACTAGGAAGATTATTTGAACATTAGTGAGTTAGAAAGGCATCACTATAAACTCATAATGCTCAAACCATGTATAAAAAGTATTCTTGGGGATATCTTACTTATTCACTATAAATTGAATTTATTTGGAGAACATATCCACCATGATAAAGTTTTTTTTCACCTATTTGATCGAACAAGTCATCATTCCATGGTAGAGGATGCTTTTTATTTTTCATGATATTGTTGAGATCCTATTAACTGATGAAAAGGAAAATTGACACATCCAATTTCCTGATGACAATGAATGGTTCACCCCATGATTAATCATATTAGTATATGAACTATTTATCCATATTATCATTTAGTTGTTTCATTAGCTCCTCGCGTTCCACAATATTCATTTTATATATTTTTTTTGGATAACAGTAAATCCCCCTATATAATCTCAATAGAAAATTCAACCTATCATCTATGAAGAATATCGAGAAATACCTCTGGGAACACATTAGTGTATTACCTCATAGTGGGTATGTAATAAAAGATGAGTGTTTACTTAGAATCAATAGTTTGAGCCTTATTTTCGTACTCATATGGCGATAATTTCCTAGATTGATATGTTGGTGCTAAATAAATATCATCCTCGTAATGGAACTTGTATAAAAGCGTGGGATGATTCTATATATAGAGAGTGATTTCATTATCATGGGAACATATTTAAGCTATATATTGGGTCAAAAAAACCATGCCTAGAATTGAATCAAATTCCACCAAAGTGAGTGTGGAAATGTTACATGGCATGTTTAGCCCCAAAAATATTAGGTGGGGGGGTTATATATATTGGATAAAATATTTTCCCCATTTACTATTTTGACTGATAGATTTACATCCATTATTTTTGTTGGTGTTTGAATAGTTCTACTAAACATTCTTGAAATGAAGGAATGTATAAAAATATTATCAAAATTTACAATCACTATTTTTGAATAAAAAACTAGAATTAATGTCCCCACATTATTGTCGACATCCACCTCTGTAGTTGGTGTGGAAAAATAATCCGTTGATTTCATGGAGGATGCTGGTTGTCTTTGAAAAATGACGGCTTAGTTAATTGGTTTTAAAGTGCCTTGGTCCATTGTAATTGAAGGAATGAACTATGAATTGAGGGTTTACTAGATCATTACTATACTCCATCAAATTAGTGGGTTTCTCTCATCCACAATTGTTAGCTATGTGTCTCTCTTTCCTACACATATAGAATTTCTGTATCTCCCTTTGGGAATTTCTGGGGTCCTTCTTCCACACATTTGACATGTGGGATATTGAAATTTTATGGAACTAATAGATTTTTCCATCAAACCACCATAATATAGATCTAATATCCACTTCTTTCCCCTTGATACCCTTGGAATTAACCAATTACCATTTAAATATTTAGGCCACATAAGAATATTTCCTCATAGTTATCAAAGCATTGGATCGCCAGGGATTTTCGTAGACTGAGTTTTATCCCACAAAATAAGTCTTTAAAAATGTATTCAGGGGTAAAAAATATGGAGGCGTATCATGAAATTGTTGTGTTGTTTTCCTCATACTCCATGATAGATTAATCATTTTTTAGGAAAATGTGATCTATTTCCATTTATGTGGGAGATTTTTCAGAAAATTGTTATGGAGAATCATTTTCCAGATTTCCTTCCACCTGATTGGAAAAATAACTTCCTCTAACTTGATATTCTGGATCATTGTTCACTAATGATAAACTTCTCCCGCCATGTGATAAATAGCCAATAGAAAGTTATCTTGTTCAGAATATTGAAAAATTTGTAATAACATCTTAATGAATTTGATACATTTTTCATGATAAAGGGATCATATGATCTACTGAATGTCAAAGAACTTTTTTCAATAATTGACTCAATTGCATCTTGTTAATTCTTAGGTGTTCGTAATTTCCTCCTAATCTAGGTTTCTATTCATATCTTCTGGCAGCTTCGAGATTATAATCACTATGTTTGTGATTCCCTCATCTATTGGGTTGGGAATCTCATCAGAGAAGTAATCACATTTTGTGTTGCATTAATTTTTTACTACATTCCTTCTATTTTCATCCATTTTTTAAAATAATAGGAAAATTTGGGATGATTATTCTGAAACTATTAAACACATAAAGGGTGATATATTAACATGAAATTGAAAAATTCTAAAATTATAATATTTATTAACTCATGAATTCCTAGGCATTAAGATATGCTATCCATGGTCAATTTCCTAAAATATATTTATGTGGGAATTGTTATTCCATTAATAATGGTTTATAATGATTTTGTTTATATTCCAAATATTATCTCTTAGTAGTGACAAACCAAGTGTGAATTAAGGCCCTTTTTATGCACCAGTTCCCACTCGAGTCCAGGTCAGTGCAGTATTGTCTATTTTTACCTTGATTTACATCTATCCTAGAACAACATCCACATATAGTATCCAGACATGGATTCATTTCATTGATTAAATAGTTAATCTATACTCACAAAAATTTAGGGATGATTTAAATTATTTATTCCTATCCCTATTGATTTCTCTTGAATTTTATAATCCTAACCACAAAGACACAAAATATTTTTCCTTTCATACTAAATATACTAACATTTCTCTTTAATACACATTAATACATGATTTATTGCATAAAATTAGAAATAACAAAACCCAATAGATAGATAAGTGTAGTTTCATTGGGAATTCAGTACATATAATAACTTCTTGAACATGTGATAAAACAACATTATTGAAAACATCCTTATCATGCATCTAAAATTATATGGCTTTTAAAATTACATGGGATAACCATGAGACATAAATAAGAAATGGGTGACCTATAAATCCTAGTATGGTAACAAACATGGGGTGAGGTAAGAAATTTTAGAAAATAGTAATATCAATGAGGAATAAAAAGGGAGAGGATCGTAAACATGAATAATAAGGAATGATATTACATAATAACCAAATGGAAATATAGAGAATATATTAGAAACATAAAACACTACATCATAA
Source organism: Viscum album (assembly GCA_963277665.1). Classification (NCBI taxonomy): domain Eukaryota; kingdom Viridiplantae; phylum Streptophyta; class Magnoliopsida; order Santalales; family Viscaceae; genus Viscum; species Viscum album. The sequence goes on along the minus strand of OY728157.1, from coordinate 1,248,704,013 downwards.
ACATAGGTTAGAGATATCTTCGATGACAACATGATAGAGAAAGTAACATAAAAAAATCATGTTCACATGCTACACCAACATGAAGTCTCATGATTCTAAACATTACAGAATGCATTGGATCACTATATAATATAGGGAAAACATGTCACATTAATTTCTTAATCATGCTTAAGTGATCCACATAGATCATTGAACAATGATTCATTCATCATCATATTTTATTCCAAGATCATGGAGTGTGTAATTACTACATATAATTACCATTTAAAAGTAGTGTATGTATATAAAGGTGAACATAATTTATATAATATTTTAAATCTATTCACAAAACAATTATATTTCATGGAAAATTGTCATGAAATTTTGACAACATGACGAAAAAAATAAAAAATTCTTAAAATGAGTTGATTAGAGAGAAAGGGGACTCTATTAATTTTAAAAAAAATTTGACATTAATATGTACATGGGAATACATGTCCCAACATTAAGACCTGGAAATATAATGCACAATATATTAAATAATCTTTATTAAAAACCAAATGGAATGGATCCCTTACATGACTGTGTGACTCCAAATAATTGGGAGGTACAGAATTAGAGCTTGGGGAACCATGGGAGTCCTTTATAGAGGTTAGGGTAGAATAAATACATTATAAAAGGATTTTTAATTAATAGAAATGCAATATTCTTTGGGTTTATATAGGAAATGAGTATGGATTTCATTATTATTACCCAAACATGGGTTTTGGACTCCATATAATTAAATAAAAGAACCAAAACCCTCACAATGGTTTCATAAAAAATGAGAATTTTCCATTATTTTATTATTATAAGGTCTTAACATAATAAAATAATTCACTTTCTTATGTGAATGTGAGTCAAAATATAAAAGAAATTATTTTAAAACCTTAAAATATATTAACAGCATTCATGTATTCAAAATAGTTTTAAAAAATTAATCAAATAAGCATAAAATTTTATTCTTTAAAATGGAAAACATATATTTTTTATTAGATACCTTTTATAGTGTTTATTATAATTGTTTTGGGTAATTATGATGTCATAATACACAAAGTATATTTATATGGTATTTAATTATTACCAAAATATTCAACAATATTATAAAATTACGAAAAAATATCCATTGTAAAATATTGATGTTATGATTCAAAAATTAATATTAATTTAATGTAAATAATTTTCAAAAAATTTTAATTTACACTTTTAAAATAATAATCTACAGTTATTAAAAAATGGGGGTTTTTTTCAATAACTAGTTTCAAACCATCACAATTTACATTTGACATCATAATAATTATATAGTCATTTATTTTCTGATAAAAATTATTTAATGTAATTTTTTTTTTAAAATATTAATTATTTCAATAATCCATTAATTCAACAAAATAAATTCCTTAACATAATTTGAATATTACTTAATAAACAATTTTATATTTTATTGTGTCATAATAAAAATCATTAATAAACTAACAATAACAGGATAAAAATATATACTATATTTTATATGAATAATGTACAAAATAAAATTTATAGGGTATGGATACATATCACTTTAATAAACCAAAAATCTCTCGATGAGTAAGGTGCGTGATGATGATACATTCATGGTGTGGTTTGGAGAACATTGTTTTGGTCGTGATCTCGATATGCTTGCATTTCTCCCGTAAATTGTTTCTCTCATACATAAGTTGTTGATCTCAACTTGGACTAGGTCATTGTAAAATTCCAATTATGTTATCTCCCTCAGAGTCTCTGATAAATTGGCTTCATAGAGTATTATCCTACTTCTTGAGGACATCATGTCCTTTTCCTGTATCAATGGGATTTTTTAAAACCCTATATTCAGACTAACCATATCATCATTATTCCATAGTTACATTATCAACGGTAATGATGCACAATGGTATTTTAAATCTAATTGGGAAAAAAATAAGTTGATATATTGTATATAAACATATAACATAATAATATATTTAAATAATATGAAATGGGAATTTTAATTATAATTGTTCATTTTGTTACACGTATAATGTTATTTTACTCTTCTTTCCTTTATCATCATTTTAGTTTCCATAACATAATTTTTTTTATGAATTTCTTCTAGTCCATTAATATTTTCCTAAAAAAATATTCATAATCAAAAAAATTATTACAAATTTTTTTTAAATCATCTTCATCAAGGTTAAAATTATCATTACAATGTAATAAAATATATTCTATGGCATCAAATGGTTTATTTAGAGTGTTTCACAAGTAAATATTTTTATCGAACGCATTATTCTTCTCTTCCACTACTAACTCTATCTTTTATTTTTTATCATATAGTTCATTGATCAACCCAAAACTTATAGTGAAAACATCATTAGTAACTTTATTCATATAATAATTAACTTTAGAGTATATTTCATTAACTGGATCGATAAACTTGTTTTCCTCATACTCTGTATAGATTATAGTCGAATATTTATAACGATTGTGATTAATATGTTTTGTATATGAATATTTACCATTTTATTACATTTATACAAAGGTGTTCCCCCATTTAATTTTTCAAATATTTTATTATATTATTACCATCATTATTCATCTTATTCATTAACAATTTGGTTGAATATTCAATAATAACATCAAAAGTTATTGAATTTTTTTTCCATTTATGCTATATTTAAAATTATTCAAATCATTTATTCATATAAATTTGTGGTAAAAAACTTTTAATAAAAAATATATAACTAGTTAAAACCTAGATTTTCTATAATATCAATGTATGTTCTATGTTGATCATGCATATATAATGAGGGGTAGTGAATCATTTATTACATATTTAACATAATTTTAAATTTTCTTTTATATTAACCCCACATGTTACTCAAACCATTATTTTGGTTTACATTATATTATATGATAAGATACTCCAAATACCGAACACCACATGAAATGAAGAAATTAATTAAAATACAATAATATAGAATGACTTCTACATGGTTCGGTCCCAATTTTTGTACCTAATCGGTTATATTATGTTCAATAAGATATACATCAGAATTATAATATTAGTAAATATAATAGGATAAGGGATGTTTTCTTCCTTGAATCTAAAAATATTTCTAATTATATTACCTGATAATTATAATTTAAATCTATTTTATTTATAAATGACAGTAGTTATATATAGATATATTTTTTATATTATCTCATTATATTCATCAACTTCTCAACGAGATATTTATTTTTTTATATTATTTTCCCCCATTATTTAGTGGCCACATCAATTAAAACATGAAACAAGATCATGTGTATTCACTACATATTAATGCATCAATTTCAATAAGATCTTATTCATTAGTCAAAAATTATTCAACACCTAGACTACCTTCTATGACTATAGAATATACGTCTGTCTTGATCACATAAAATATATATTAGAATTATTTCCACTTATATATATTAAGAAACATCAATCATTTTTCTTCCACAAAAAATCTGATCTTCAGTCACCACACTTATTTAATCTATTTTATTCATATTATAGTATTCATAAAAAATAACATTAGTGTTGGATATTCTCATTTAGGTTATATGATATGAGGATATCATAAAAATTTTATTTGTTTCAATCTTTATAAGATCATTTTACATTATACTATAATAGGATACGTTTATACGTCTAATTATTCTTATATGCCATCACAATGGATCAGTTACTTCCAAAACACTTCATCGTATTATCCATTGATATAATTAATTTGTTAAAAAAATAAATACTCATCCATATCATTTACCCCTTATATAACCTACTATTTAATTCAAAGAATATCATGAATAATATTTTCCATATTACAAATATGGAAATTTCCCATAAAATTTAGTAGTGTGATTTCCTTATTAAAAACTAGTCGATAATATCATCTATTTATTAAATATCAATGTGATATGGTAAACTCCTAAAATAAAAATGATATTTTAATTATATCTATTATATATATAACCATAAAAACATTCTAACATCACCTAAAAATTATTCCAAAATAATTCAGCGTTTTATGCATTCATTGAAATTCATGGTGTCAAATCATATATTGTGATGAAAAAACTCTCGTAACAGATATTTAATGTATTAATTACCAAAATTTTATATCTTACATGCTGAATTAATTCATTTTATTTCACAGAATAATTTCTAGTTGGATATTTTTTCTTATCACATTTCTAGAATAAAATAGAATATAATTATTAGGGTTAATAAATGGAAAAAATTATTTTCAAATTGTATACATTAAATCTACCTTCAAAATATATAATTTGGGAACTCCATAATATTTATTTGATGTTAAATATATTTTAAATAACTCTAACTATCAATGAATTCTCCAAAAGATCAGACTTCACATTAGAATGTTACCTTTATATAAGAGTAAAAATATTCTATCATTTTCCACTTACATGCCCTTACAAACATATTGATGAACATTATAAAATAGTTTATTTACCAAATTCAAAATAAAAGCATTTATATATAAGTAAATGTCTCTTAAAAACCTTATAAATAAATATTTTGTTTTTATCCTAACTCTTTTATTTCTTGTGAATGACTCGTATAAAAGAAATATTTACTCTTGTGTTTCTCAGTGATTTTGGAATTGTCCCTTATTTAGGTAACAAATGAATCTTATGTTCCATAGGTATATCATATTTACTCTTCTATTTCAAATACCTTTCCATATTATAGGTTGTCTATTATTGAATTAATCTTACACATTCAGAAGACGAACCATACATTTTTTATATATACTAATTACTTTTTGAATTATTCTAGAAATAATATATTCTATAATATTAATGACTAATTATCAATTCTACTCCTACACACCTTAATGATTATAAATCCAATACAAAACATACATTAAATTTAAAATTACACAATTAAATAAAACTATCATCAATTTTTTTTATCAAATTCTAACACTATTTAAATTACCAAAATTTAGAACATTAGTGAAACAACACTCCCATATAGATTCAAGATTCAAATTTTATTATTAATACTTTGTAGCTGGTTAATAATATCCATATGGTAAATAAAAATTATTTCACATTAATCCTTGAATGAGATCTATAAATTATATCAATCTGTTAGTTTTTAGTTATAGTTCCTTACATCTATTTATTATCCTTTATTCATTTTGTAGAGTACATTACATCAATTGACATCTCTAGTACATAGCCTATGCTATATAACTAATACAAAAAAGAAATGTTATATGAATTTATCATTATCCTTGTAACACATCACAATTAAATATAATCCATGTCTTCAATAATTTGATATATAGGCTTGTAATTTTAATATTGTTATATTGAAAGAATAATTAGAAACAACACTAATAACCATTTTTTATTTGAATAAATCCTAATAAACTGGTTTAATAGTAGAAAAATACATCAAGGTTTTATATTATTCTCATAAATCTCCATGTTCCCATGGTAATCATTATCATAATTAAGGTCTTTACAATAATCCAAAAGAAACAAAAAATGGCATTTTATTATTGATATATTGAAAATATATATAACCAATTCATCTCTTCACCATAATCAAAATGGTCTCTTAATGAAAAAAATTATAAATGACTATTTTTACAGATGATGGGATGCAGAATATTTTTGAAAAGGTGATTTATTTTCTAGATGAAACTCACAATGATATAAATGATGTCAAGGAAAATCAATTGGATTTCTATGTTTATAGATGAGATTATCTTCTAAAATCATTACAATAGGAGTGTAAGTTTGATTAGGATATAATTTAAAATATAAAGAATCAATAAGAAGGTATAATAATTCAATTAGTGTTGAGAAAAATTCCCTCAACATAAATTTGTTTAACATGATATTATGTTAACAAATCAGGAATTTGTTCAACACGAAACATCCAAAAAAAGTTAAAGAAGAAGTGATTCCAAGAATGTCCCGAAAAATAGTCTTATATTTAATAATAATCATTTAATTTTTATTAAGATCATTAATTTATCTACATATAAACCCAATATAATATCTAAAAAAATTAACCCCTGTTAATTAAATTATATTTTAAATAATTCTATTTCATTCAATAGTATATATTAAAATTAAAATTTTGAACTTAAGTGGTTGAAAGAAATTTTATTAAACTAACCACCTTAGTAGAGGTGGAAGTGAATTATTGTATTAAAATACCTTCACCTTATGGTTCCCCAAATAAAATAGCCTTCACTCAAAAATTTATAGATGTCAAAGACAACCAAATATAATAAAAAAGTAAAAAGAAATATTTTTAGGAACTTCATGATTCAATGAAAACATTATAAAAAAGGCCAGTAACTATTGGAATAACTTGTGAATAATTGAAAAATAATAAAATAATAAATTAGTTGATATAAAAGATTAATCCATGGGAATCCCAATTAATTACAACCAAATTATACTTTAAATGTTAAATCATTTTACACCTAATAGGTTTTAATTTCTTTATAACATATATTGAATATTTAAGAAAAGTGGTTCTAATGATGATGTGTCTAATTTTCACCTACAATGAATCATTTAATTACTAACCAATGAAGAAAATTTTAGATGTTACAGATATATAATTGGATTAATGGTTCATAGTTTACCTTAGGGTATAAGGAAGAGATGATATTATGTAGAACACATTCAAGAAGGAAGTGAAGAAAAATGTTATCCCAAATTTTATATTCCATTGCTATGGCATGAAATACCACATCATGGATAGTGGTCAGAAATCCATGTATATTAATTTTAATGGATATATAATGGAACAAAAAATATAATAAATTAATAAATCAATAAAAGGACTAGCCTAATGAAAAATCTATTTCATTAATAAGTTTAAATTCAAAGAAGGATTCCTAAAATAAGAATATTTATATTTTTTGAGTGACAATGTGTATGTTTCTAGTAGATTAGTATACACTCAAATATTAAATGAATTAATAATAATAAAATGGGAATATGAACAATAAAAATAAGTATTAATTAATAATTTAATATTCTACAAATATTTCAATGATGTAGAAATATTAACAAATGGAAAATGTCTAGAATGTTCCTGCTGTATTTATGACTCTTTGTCAAGGAATGGTTGGAAGTGGTACGAAATTCCAATGAAAAAAATGAATGATTATACCTCACATTCTAATGTGAAAAGTAAACGTCCCAAAAAAGATAAATATGAATGTTACAAGAATATTATATGTACCATGAAAGTTCAAGTGTGGAAAAATAAAATGGTAGTAGGCACAAATAGTTCTCAAAAACTGTGAACTGAATTAAAATGAGTTCCTAATTTGATAAATTTATCTAGTTTAAATTAATTTAATTTATAATAAAATAAGAATCCAAATTATTCTCATAATTGTTATATTTATTATAATTTTTCATACATTTTGAGGATTCATAATTTATGGGGATAGCATAAGTAGTACTGAAAATAGTATAATTATTTATACATAGATTATATAACAATCATGGATTAATTTACTTTAATTGGAATCAACATTATCATATCATTTTGTAATAATCACGATGAAAAATATGGATAGATATTGCCCATTGAGAGGGAGCTATGTTGAATTGATTATAGATATCATTAACTCAAGAAAATTTAAAATTATAGTTAAAATATGAAATAATGATTCATGAAATATATTCATTTACGATGAAATAGTAAAAATTCAAGACAATTATAAAGGATGTTTATTTGGTATAAATTTTCTAAACATTTTTGTCATGTTTAATGAGGTCTATTACATGATTCTTTTTTAAAATCCTTATAAAGGATGTTATATAGTTTTTATCAGAAAATTTATTTACTATAAGTATTTTAGATGTTTATGTTCATCTATTTTGTTTTATACATTGATCATTTCACACATCATAATTGAGTTGATAAAATTATGGATCATTAATTTAAGAAGTTTTATTTCACCATTATCACAAGTAAATTTGGGTGTACATTTTTAATAAATAAACATAAGTTGAAGAAGGTAAATTTTCAAGTAATTGTTAGAGTATTATATGACTATTAATTTCTAACTTGCTTGATCATTTTGATTTATTGTCAATAAGGAGTGAGAGAAAAAAATTTAAATCTTGTGAGGTAATTGAACTACGTTTTTCTTGGGTCTTGCTAAAAAATATAAAGGTGTGGATAGAATAACCAAGTGTGTTATGAAGATTATTGTCATATATTTTTAATTTTTTAATAATTTCAATGAGATAATGATGAGTATTGAAATATATATTATGATATTTATGGCTCTTCATATATTTTTTTGAATGATACCATTATAAGTAGAAAGGTAGAGTCTCAGTATTCTTCAAAATGGTGAAAATGAAGAAGGTTGATAGTTAAGATAAAAAAATTGTATTATGAATTAAAATATTTTAGATAAGTAAGGAAAATGACTAAGGAATGAAGTTAAAATTAAAGATACTATTGTAGATGGTTATTTCTGTATGTTATATATGATGATTGTTTAGAATAAATTAAATGAGAACTAACATAAATTGGAGAAGGTAGATGAAAGAACTGAAAACTAAAATTTGTAGTTGAAGATTATGAGAATTTATGCTTATTATGATAATTTTTAGAAAATAATGTTTACTTTTGATCTATACAGGGATTATGTGGATGGATATTTGTTTGAGGAAAAGTTATTTTTGATACTAGATCTAAATTTCAATCTTCTAGAAGTTACATTTACTAAATAAGTTCCCAAGGATAAAAGAATATATTGATATAAATTCTTGGTGAATAATTTAATTAAGATGTAAGCATTATAGATCACCAATAAGTTACTCTAAAAGATATTATCTGTATGTAACAAAATGATATATTGACATTGGTATAATGTTAAACCATAAGATATATGTGTTAAGGAAATTTTCATTTCTAAAAGGTTGAAATTTAAGGCATTATAAAGATATATGAATTTAGGAATGATTTAACAAATGAATATTACATTGTTATCAATGACATTTTAATACCCATGGATGATTTTTAAAAAATCATATTGATGGAATTCAGAGTGGAATAATTATAATGTCATTGTCATCGTGGGGCATATGTGAGAGTATTACTATTAAAATACAGAAATGTGGAAAAGGTAAAAACATAACATAATAAAAATGAGAAATAATTTATTATATAATGGGTTTTAATAGGATAATTGGAATTGTTAGGTGTTTCATTATGATATAAATAATAATATCCTTTGTAAAGGTAAATTGTATGATTCAAAACGTCAAATATATTATAAAACATTCAGTTATTGTATAACATTATATGATAGATCTAGATGATGAATTAGTGTTTTCTATGATTTTTTTTCAAAGTAATAAACATTTGAATTTTGTGAGAATCAATAATGAATCAATCACATATTTGAGAAGGAAAAATTTATATGAAGTCCGATATTGACTATGTCCAAAATTATAAAATTGTATGGGAAGAATTAGTTATTTTAGATGTTGTTATAAAATTGTATACTGAAGACGACTGTATGTTAAAAAATAAAAGTCGTTGTATCAGAGAATATATTTTGTGAGTTGATCTAAAGGGATCATTTCAAAAAGATAATTACATAAGAATCATAATTTCCAAAATGGGGAACACATGTTGTTTGGAGGACTCACTGATAAGAAGTAATAACTCTATAAAATATGAAGTAATATAAGATATACTTCAATTTAACTATAGAAGTAATTTCTGAATGATATTTTCCATTGATCAAAATGATATGTATCTAAGAGAATAATAATAAAAGAAATCATAAAGCTGATATGATCATAAGTTAAAGAAGATATAATATTGGGATTATCACATGTTATTTAAAATTTAATGTTGATATGGATGATTTCTATTAACATGACATATCATATATCATAGTTTTAATTATTCACAAGAGATATAGAAGGGGAAAATTGATATATCAATAATTATGATAAATTTTGGTTCATAAAAATGTATATGACTGAGTAATTAAGTGGAAACAGATTGAAGATAAAAATTAATTAATTCTCTGTTTGAGAATGTTTGTGATCCAGAATATTATTTAAATTCTTAACATAAAAATTATTTTAATTTAATGTAAATGTAATGATGTTTAGATGAGGTCAATAATAAAATAATCCAAATGATGACATTATTATATTAGCAGATATTTATAAAATGTGAAAATATTGTTCACACCATGTTTTTCAAAGCCCTTGATGTTTCCAAACTTTGATATACTGAGAATCATTGAAAATGGTTTGATGAGATTTTATAAAGGTGTAAGATTCATTATTTAGAGCCCATATTTATACTAAAATGTTTATATATAAAAATATATGTTTAATTCATGAATTTAATGGGCAATTTTAGCATAATGATTTACAAAACAATACTTACACAATGAAGAAGATTATCTACGTTGAAGTATAGGCAGGGGAAGTTCCAAATGTTTCCAAAGATTTTTATAAAGTATTAAAAATTTTAAAAGTAATAGTATGATGTTTAAAAAATTTAACTAACGAGATTCTAAGATTTATGTATAGAAAAAAAATATTGATGATATGGATGTTTATGTAACTAATGAAGAGGATGCTACATAAACAAATATTCTAAAACATACTGACAAAAAATAATGTTTTGATGCTGCAAATTGTATGAATATTAGTGCATCTAAGAAAATGAGGAAGGGTATAAATATTAATATTTCATATGTTCGAGTAATAAATGATCTTTAATATGTAAAAACACACTTATTTATATTACCATGATGTCTTTGAGAAGTATTGTCAATAATTGTGGATGTAAATTATGTTCATATAAGAATAGAAGACTAAGTATCCGTAACACCCCGCCCCTACCTTATTGGATTGAGGAGGCAGTGAGAGTTACATGGCCTTAAGTGACGTTCCCAAGGCACTAAAGGCTGGAAATAAATGCTGAGGGCTTTGAGAACAATTGGGGAACTATTTTCACTTAAGACAAAACCAACCAAACAACCACAAGTAAATGATGCATGTCGACAAAACCAAACTCATACACTACTGAAGACAACCATATAATCATAACCTCACATGAAAACACAACCCAAATACAACATCAGAGTACAATGCGGAAGACTCAACAAGAACATCATGAGCCATGACACCACCACAACTCCACAGCAAGCTAACATCTCCATGTTCCACCAAGACATCACAATGCACCACTAAAGGAGGGAGATAGCATACCTTTTCCCACGTCACGGTACACAACATCTGCAAAGACACAACAGTGCCAAAGTAGGGGGTGAGTACTCAAACTCTGTAGGTTATCTCCAAGTGACTTCCCAACACATTCCACTAGGATAAAACCGTTAGTATATTTACATAAAATGGTTTATATAGAATAAAACACAAGTGCAACCATTTCCATAAGCCAAACATGCCCTTACCAGGCCATCACATCCAAACCATGAAACCAAGGGAAAACCAAAAAAAATCCATAATCCAATTAGCAATTTCACATTATCCCCACAACCTCCATCTTGAAAATCAATTCAATGCAGAAAAACCATAACGGTGGAGCTTCTGTCCAACCCGTTTCATCCATTTACAACCACTGACTCTCCCCATCCACTTATCATTGATGGTGGCCCTTTCGTCTACTATCCATCCCCATTTATTGCAGTGGTACTTCCCGAAAACTTCCACACAACAATTCAACCAAACACAAATAAGAATATAATCCATCATGGTCACAACAACATCTTGTAATCAACCAATTCCATTACATGTCAATTCACTTTAATAAATCACCCATTTATTGAAAAGAATTTTCCATGCCAAACCTTATTTCAATAAAACAACTTTTTTATTGAAAACCATTTCTATCGATCATTTTCACAAATCAACTATAACATCCCATTTTAAAATCTCCATTTTAAAATCCACAACAAAAGCAATTCACCACAAGATCCTCTTTTTCCCAAAAATCGCCAAAATATCCCCGAATGGATTTTCCACCAATTTCACACATCAAACCACAATTAATTTCAAGAAAAAAAATTAATTGTGAAAAGGAACCACTAGTTCTATCCATGTGGAGTCATGAGAAATGCCTCCTACCTATAGGGTTCCCAAGGAATCGACCCACAAGCCACCACACCTCAAATCCTGCGAACACAGCACCAAAACCTCTCTAGATCACCTTACCTAAACATCACAAGCCTTAAAATTAACATCCAAGGCAACCCTAACCCTATATCTACACAAAAAATGTGTAGACCTAGAATATTGAGAGAGGGGTAGATGTAGAACAAGAGGAAACCAAAAAATAAACAAGAGGAGATACTTACCCGGGAGAAACCACTTTGAAACCCCTTCGAATCACTTCCAAAATGAGTGGGAGACCTCCCCTAACCCCTAAGAACCCAAATACCTGAGTGAGGATCGAGTGGGAGGAAGAGTGGAGTGAAATGAAGAAATCCCAAGTGAGCCCAGAACTTATAACCCTAACTTTATGTGGCCGCACGGTTTTTTAAACCATGCACTAACCGTGTGCACGCCACTGCCTAGAAATCCAGGGTCTGCACTGTTTCCTCGCATGGTTTGGAAAACTATGTACAGGCCGTGTGAGGCATATTTTCTCAAGAACAAGGGTCCACACGGTTTCCTGGGGAACCCACATAGTTTCCAATAACCATTCTTAAATCGTGTGCCCCTTTAGAAGCCTCCAAACTCATCCAGAACCATTCCAAACTCTCCCAAATTTATCCCAACTCATCCCATGCACTTTAAATACATAAAAATGCATAATAAAAGGCCACATTCCTCAATCTAGGGATGATACATTCTCCCCACCATTGGACATTCTGTCCCTGGAAAGTAGTTAACCCGCCCTTTGCCGAAAGAGCTCGGCCCACTGCTCGACTATCTCTTTCTCCTGCTTACAAGTCTCCTCTTGAATCTGACCATGTTGCCACAAAACATGAACTAAACCGATTCTTTTACCACACAAGACTTTTTCTTTCCTATCCACAACCCGCACTAGCACGTGCACCAAAGAAACATCCGGTTCTAGCTCAACATGATCCCATTGAATCACATGGTCACAATCCGGCTGATGCTTTTTCAACTATGACACATGAAACACATTGTCCACCGCACTAAACCATGTTGGAAAAGCCAAATGATAAGCCTCCTCACCAACCTGATCAAGATCCTCAAAAGGTCTAATATAACTCCAAGATATCTTTCCCTGCTTCCAAACCGACGATGTCCCAACCTAGGAGGGGTCCTCAATAACACATGATCACTCACCTGGAACGACAATGGTCGTTGACGATGATCCGCATACGATTTCTGACAAATCTGAGCCGTCTTCATTCTCTTCCTGATCAACATGATCTTCTCCATAGTCTCTTGGACAGGAGTCGGTCCAACCATCGAAGACTCACCAGTTTACACCCAACATAGTGTATAACGACATGACCGCCCATTCAATTCTTCAAAAAGAGCCATCTGTATAGATTCTTGATTACTATTATTGTACGATAACTCAACCAATGACAAGTGATCCTCCCACGAGCCACCAAAATCCATGAAAGATTCCCACAATATATCCTACAGAGTTTGTATCATCCTCTCGGATTGACCATCCGTCTGAGGGTGATACACCGTACTCATCGTAAATTGCGTTCCAAGGGCTTGCTGTAAGGTTTTGCTGAAATGAGATATAAACCACGGATCTCTATCTGATACAATAGAAACTTGAACACCATGCCTCTTTTCCACCTCACAGATATAGATTTTGGGCAGATCCTCCACCACATGAGATTCCCGAATCGGGATGAAATGGGCCAACTTCGTTAGCCAATCCACTATCACCCAAATTACATCGTGCTTTTTGACCATTCTTGGGAGACCTGTAACAAAATCCATCTCTATCTGCTCCCACTTCCAAATAGGGATTGGTAAAGAATGCAACATTCCTGCTGGCCTCTAGTGCTCTGACTTGACCTACTGAAAAGTCAAGAATCTCGAAACAAACTCAGCCACACTTCTTTTCATACCAGCCCACCAGAAGCCTTCAGAGCTTTATACATTTTCTGAATTCCATGATGAACATCCCCCCTAGAATGGTGATATGCCCTGAGAAGATCATCCTGAAAAGAAACTGGTACAACCATCAAATTCTGAAATGACAAAACTGAATCTTCATTCAGTTTCCAACCCTCAATGGTCTCCCCATCATTGAGTCTCAACCCACAGTCACACACTTAGAATCAGATATCTGTGCCTCTCTAACTAGACCAAACAAGTCAGGAATGAACAAAACCGGAATGAATACTGATCTATTACCCTGGCCCTCACATTCCAACCTCATATCAGCTATAACTGACATCAACTACCACTAGCTAGTGTGATGCCTGTTTTACCACCTGAGCATATGATTTTATAATTAATGCATCCACCACCGAATTTCTCTTACCTGGTGTGTACATAAAGTCAAAATCAAACAATTGGAGATATTCCATCCATCTACATTGCCTCAAGTTCAAATCCCTTTGTGAGAAAATGTGTTTCAAGCTCTTATGATCTGTATATACCGTGAATTTCTCACCAAAGAGATAATGACGCCACACTTTCAAAGCATGGACCACTGCAACCAACTCCAAATCACGAGTTGGGTAGTTCTTCCCATGCACTCTCAACTGCCGTGATCCATATGCAAGCATATGATTCCCTTGCAGGAGAACGCACCCCAAACCTGATTCTAAGGCATCACAATACATTACGTACCTTCTTCCTGATTCTGGAAAAACCAAGATTGGTGTTGATGTAAGATGACCCTTTAGCTCTTCAAAACACTGCTGAAACTTTTCATTCCACTAGAATGGAACATTCTTTCATGTCAAAGCTATCATTGGTGATGCCAAACATGAAAAATCATGAACAAAACTCTGATAATACCCATCTAGACCAAGAAAACTGCGTATCTCAAACACATTCTTTGGCAATTTCCACGAGATAACAACCTCTTTCTTTTCTAGATCCACTGAACCACCCCTCTCAGAAATTTCATGGCCAAGAAAATGAACTTCTTGTATCCCAAAGTGACACTTTGACAATTTGGCATACAACCGATGATCCCTCAAGATCCCCATCACTGTCGCCAAGTGTTGCTCATTCTCCACCCTTGTCTTTGAATACACAATAACATCGTCGACAAACACCACCACAAATGAATCCAGATATATCTGAAATATCTGATTCATCAAAGCAATATACACCGCTGGCGAATTCGTTAGACCGAAGGGCATAACCACATATTTATAATGGCCATATCTACTTATGAAGACTGTTTTAGAAATTTCCTCCTTCCTCACCCACAATTGATGATATCCCGACCTCAGTTGATCTTAGAGAACCACTGGGCTCCCCTCAATTGATCGAAAAAATCATCAATTTTGTGGAAGTGGATATCTATTCTTTATAGTAACTTGGTTAAGTCTACAATAATAAACACATAGCCTAAAGGTTCCATCTGCATTTTTCACAAACAACATTGGAGCTACCCATGGAAACTTGCTAGGCTAGATAAACCCTTTTTTTCTTGCCCTTCCAACTGGTGTTTCAATTCACTCAATTCAGCTGGTGCCATCCGATAAGACGGAAGTGAGATAGAAATGGTCCTCAGAAGGAGATCAATCATAAACTCCACTTATCTTATTGGAGGTAACCCAGAGAATTCATCAGGAAAAACTTCCATGAACTGATCCACCACTGCTGGAGGAACACCCTATTCAACACCCTCTACCGATTCCAACAACAACACCGCCAACTGATATGATAACGTACCCACTGCGGGTTCCAAAAAACCTGTTGCACCCTACCTTTCATTCCTCTCTCCTCTAATGAGATGTCTAATTCCATCGTGTGTTGTAAAAGCCAATGTCCGCGCATCATAGTCGATGTGGGCCTTAAAAGAAACTATCCAATCATTCCCAGGATTACATCATAACCATCCACTAATGAAATTATTGGAAATTGCAACAGACTATTTTGTATGGGATCCCGTCGCAAATAGGCTTTAGCGACAGGGCCCCATCGAAAATAGCCCGTTGCAGAAAATGCCATCACAAATACAAGTATTTGGGATGGGCCCGTCACAAAAATAGTTATTTGCGATGGGAAACATCCTCATCTCCAATAATATTATGATTATATGTATTATATATGCGTAAACGTTTTCGTGAAGGGCCCTTCGCAAAAACAATTTGCGACGGGCTCACGTCCAGTCGCAAAAAATATATATGTATAACACTTTCTGTGATGGGCATGTCGCAACAAATTATTTGTGACGGTAATACTAGGCTGTCACAAATATGTTTTTAAAAATATTTAGTTAGACTATTTGTGACAGGACCCCATCACAAAAGGTCCCATCGCAAATAATAAATTGATTTTAAAAAATATAAAATTTACTAAAATTACGATTAATAAAAAAATAATATTACTATAATTAAAAAAAGAATAAAAAATAATAAAATTCTCAATATTCACAAAAAATAATAATAAAATATTAAAAAATAAATTATGTAATATTTATACCGATATAAAAGACAAGAAAATATAAATAATTCATATAACAATGTTAAATTCAAATGTTTGTAACATAAAAAAATCACTGGGGGTCGTCTTATTGAAGAGGTGGAGGAGATGAAGGAGATGGTAGGGGAAACTCAGTCCCTAAACTACGGCCCAGACGGTGCATCTACTCCATCTGCTCGTGATGCTGCTGCTGCCATCGACGCATCTTCTCCTTGTAATGCTACTTCTACTGCTGCTGCCACTGACACATCTCTTCTTGCTGCTTCTATAAAGTCTCTATATGCTTAGCCTGAGCTCACAACTACTCCTGATATTTTGAGCCAAAAGACGATTCCTCTCCATGAGCTCCTCTCGAGCTGGATGCCGACATCGCAACAGAACCATAATAAGTACCAGGAGTCAAATGAGAGCTGATGCCCAATACTCTACCCTTCTCAAAGCCATACTAAGTCGCTTGCATCTATGCGGCCTCATCAAAATGTTGAGCACTGGTTTGTTCAGACGTCTCGTCCTAACCCTCAGCCTGTGTCTGAGAGGTCGCAGCCTCATATGAATCCTTCAATTAAAATTTAAAATTAAAATTTTCAAAATATTATATGTAGTTAATTGTTAAACTGAAAAAATAATACTAACCACAATTTTACATTGGTGATCACCTCTAATATCTCCAGTAGATGGATCACTGTATATCCTCTGATAAACGTCAAACTCTGTAATATCAAGATGCTCGACTGCCTACAAAAATATAAAATGAACCGTTTATATTTAAAGTTATATAAAATATTTAAAAAATATATTTACTATATGCTCTCTATTTGAACTGAATGTATGGATACCAGCTCGATGTGTCACCTCTTATCTCCCCCGGTTCTGTCGTCCCACTGAAGATCTCCTCTGAAATCCACCACCCAGCCAGTGTAGACATAATCCATCCCGAACGTGAGATGAAATGTACTCTAGTCGGTGGACTCTACATGAATAATCAAATTCTGTCACCCCTACTTTCTTAATGGATGTCCTTCTCAAATTGTGCAAAAACTGGTGAAAACGGTCACGCATAGAAACCTTCCATGCCATGTGGATAGCATCGCGCATGCTATCATCGATAGGACGCCATAAACCCTACAAATAATTTATAATATCAAGTTGTTAATAAAATAAATATCAAAATAAATATTATTTATTTACGTACCAGACAATGCTGGAACATGTCCTGTCACACATCAACGGGAATCTCTTCCCATGTGATCCATGGCTGAGAAAAATAATTGTGCAATATAGCGCTCCTCTGTCCAGTAGCTACATTGTGAAAACTATGATAAAGGAATAAATAATCAAACAATTAGTATATATATAAATAAATAAATGAAATCTAACTAAAATATACAGGTTACCATACCTCCGTGTGCGTGGATTGAAACCAAGATGTGGACGGCGCTCGGGGATAGGGTCAGGAATCATCAGTCGTGCAAGACCGTACCCCCTCTACATACCTCATGAACCACCAGTAGGCTAAGGGTCAGCTGATCCCTCATCCTCTTCATCCAAAGGTAGCTCAGCCTCCTCCAACTCACACAATAGACTAGAGTCCATTTGAAACATAAAATTATTGTTGTTAGTATATAATGGAAAATAACTATTATATATAGATATATATCAGTTATGATTATAAACAGCATTTAATTGTGTCAATGTTCAGCATTATCCTCTTCTCTATATCTGTCAATGTCAATGTCTTCATCTTCCTCCTAAGCATCATCAATATCCATATGAGTTTCAGTTTCGACATCTCTTGTCATTTCAAATTAATTTTTGACATCATTAAAATATTCATCACCATTGATCCTTAATTGTGGAGTTTCATCATTGATATTCACATCTCTTTGTGAATCAAATGGATTTTGAGTCATCTCTTGAAAAATTTCAATTCCTTCAACTTCAGCGGAACCACATTCAGTTTAAGTAAAATGATTTTCTCGAGATTTAATTTTTATTATGCTCCACCAACCTCTCAAGTATATGTAAGTAGCACAGAACATTGCATCATAAATTTGATGTGCCTGTTGAGCCAGTAAAAATGGTTCATTTACTGCAAGAAGAATTTTATATTTAATATCGAAAATTCAATGAGTCGGATGAACACGCAAACCTCTCTCAGTATCCAACCACCAACATTTAAACATTGTTATGTAATTCTGTCTTAGATAACACACATTAATAATTTCAACCAAAATTCCATAAAAGTCAACATCAGTTTCTCTGTGATGTGATCCTCTCAAGAAAACTCTATTGTTCACTATTTTTTTATTCCTCGAATTCATGTGTATGAAATCCAAAACCATTCACCACATATGCATTCTATGATTTATCCATTTTGGATGGTGGGTTACTAAATATACATAGTCGCTTACCAATTTATCAGCATATTGAGACACCTGAAAATTTGTAAACCAATTTTCAAAATAATAAATAATAAATGGAATTGATATTAAACCATCAATAATTTTTGTTACCAGTTTTTGAAACCATTGAGAAATTTTTTTTTCTACGTTCTTCTAGAGCAGCTGGTGTAATTCGTGGATGTTTTTTCATGATATGATTATCATATAACCTAAAAATAAAATAATTTTAAATACTGTAACATAAATTATAGAAAAAGTGGTAGAATCACTCACAGGACAAATGATGTCATTTCCTCATAGTTGACCATAACCTATGTATGAGCTTTGTGATGTTCATCATCTGAAAGACATCATTCATGAACTCCACTGAAACCAATATTTGTCTGATTAAAAATTTTTAATTGATTGTCCATTTCATCATTAACATTCCCCGCGTTTCGCCCCATGAGATTCTGTTTTGAGGGATATTGTGATTCAAAATAATGAGAGTAGAAAAAAGAAATTTCCTCTTACAAATATGCTTCAGCAATTGAGCCTTCAACTGATGCTTTGTTACATATTTTTTTCTTTAATTTTTGCTTTCATCTCTCGAATGGGTACATCCATCGAAACTGTACTGAAGCTCCACATTTAGCTTCATTTGGAAAATGTAATATCAGATGTTCTATTGAGTTAATGAAAGACAGTGAAAAGATTTTTTCAGTTTACATATAATTACAATAACATCTTCTTCCAGTTTTCTTAGCGCATCGTAGTCTATTGTAGCAACACAAATGTCTCGAAAAAATATGATATGTCTATTATCGAATCCCAAGTCATAGAATTTAAAAAACCTCTGAATCCAATCAACATTATTCTTTCCATTATAACATGATAGTCATGACTTTTATCCAGTAATATAACCTTTCTTAACACATCTGCCCAAATTGGAAGCATAGCCATCTCGAAGTCTCAAATTTGCAATCCACTGACAAAATAATAAGAGACTCTCAGTGGAAAATTTATAAGATTCTTTTGGCTTTATTAACCTCTGTGATCTGACATTTTAAAAAAATTCACATTCTGGTCTCCTACAAATTTGGGAAAGATCTAATCGTGCCTTTACAATATCTTTGGTTTTACCTGCTGTATAAAAAACTGTATGAAATAAATTATCAAAATAGTTCTTCTCAATATGCATAACATACAACATGTGGCGGACCAACAAATTCGACCAACACGGAAGATCCCAAAAAATGCTCTATTTTATCCAATTATGTTCTTTCCTAAAGCAATGAATGTTTTGTTGGTTTACTATTGGTCCAAATGTGATGGGGGTAATAAAAATACAACTGATTTTAACTCATTACATGAGATCATCTTTGGAGGTTCATCCCTTTCAATTGTACCTTTTCTGAATTGAAATTTGTTCCTTTGAAAAGGATTATTGGTTGGAATAAATCTATGGTGACAATCAAAATATCAAGGTTTTTTTCCATTGACTAGCAGAAAGGCTTTGTTTTCTTTCATACAGTAAGGACATGATTTCGGACCATGTGTACTCCAACCAGATAACATGCCATATACTAGAAAGTCACTAATAATACACATCGATGCAACTTTTATTAAGAAATTTTGTTTCGTGGAAACATCATATGTATTAACACCATCACTCCACGATGCATTTAACTCATCAATCAATGGTTTCAAATAAACATCAATATTCTTTCTAGGATGTCTTGGGATTAATAAAGTCAAAATGATATAATGCTCTTTCATCAACATCCATGGAGGCAAATTGTACGGAGTTATAAAGACATATCAACATGAATAATGACTACCATAAGAACCAAACAGACAAAAACCATCAGTAGAAAGACCAAATCGCACGTTTCAGGCTTCTATACTAAAATATGGATGCAGACAGTCAAAATGTTTTCATGAATCACCATCAGATGGATGATTCAAGCTTTTATCAGTTGAAATCTTGGTTTTGTGCAATGACATCATTGGCATTGTGTTCTGAGACATAAATATACACTACAACCTAGGTGTAAGGGGAAAATATCTCAACGGTTTTACTAGAATCGATCTAGACTTCCCTAGTTAAGTTTCTTTATACCTTGATTTTCCACATGTGTGACAAATATTCAATGACTCATTTTATCTAAAATATAAGATGTAATCATATGGACATGCATGAATCTTCTGATAACTACGAACCAAATTACGAATCATCCTCTTTCTCTCACAGTAATTTGCAGGCAACACATTTCATTCAGGTAACAATGTTTTAACCAAATAATATTTCAGATCAAAAAAGTTGTTTGACAGTGTATTATCTAATTTAATAGCAATAAATTTTTCAACCGCTTCTAATTTTCTTATCTTAAAACCAGGATATAATGCATCCTCAGCAGACCTCAACAACTCATAAATTTGGATAGTGCCAACTCAAGAGTTAAATAAATATCATCGTGAGTTTCAGTTTGTTGCACAAATGGACCAGCAACATCATGTACTAAAATTTGAATCCGTGATGGATTTAGAAATAATTTATTAAGATCTTCTCCGGAACTGCGTTCACCGTGTTGATACCAAGAAACATAATCTGGTTGAAAACTAAATAGCAAGAGATGTCCCCCCACCTTGTCTAATGTGTCAAACGTTCTCAGATTACATTTTTTACAAGGACACTTAATTGTAACTTATAAAACATATTTTGGTTTTGGTGATGAAAATGGTATGAAGGCTTCAACACCCTCAATATAAACTAGATTTAAACCAAAACCATTGATATTTCTTCACTGATTTATCCAAGCACGGTCGTCTAATAATGAATGATGTCGACTTCCTTATTCCATATTTTTCTACATAAAATATAAAATCATCACTATTTTTGAATAGTTTAAAATTATAAAAACACTATCTAAAAAAGAATATAAATAACTACAACTACTTAATAATTATCAATAATTAAAGATGACATAATTTACAGTGGATTGACGGCTACTCTTTTTTCCGACAACTCATTTAATTTCATCTTTCTCACACTTATCATTGCTAATTATTACTAGTTATTACAAATTATTATAATTTATTACTAATTGTTACAAATTATTACAATTTAGTACTAATTATTACAATTTATTACTAATTATTACTATTTATTACTAATTATTAATATTTATTACTAATTTATCAATACTTAGCAATACTTATCAAAAGGAAAACTTCTCGAATAATGGAAGAAAATTTTGTAATCATCGTTGTGGAGTAGATTAAAAATTTTCACTTCATTATCCATGCAGATTTTTTTAACTAATTATTAGTAATAAAAAAATTATATTATCAATATTTTCAAAAAAAACAACATTAGTATTATTAAAATAATAAAAAATTTATAAAATATTAAAATTATCAATATTCATAATGGACTTTGTTATATTATTAACATGTTCAAATCTCAAAGGGTCATTAATTGTGAAGTCATGAGCAATAAAAAGTTTGTGTCCGTCATGTCCAATGTAAACTCTATAATTTTACTTGCATAGTTGATCACCTTATAAGTAGTGTTGCAATAGGACAACCAAAGTAATGACGTTCTCGTCTCTATGAATCATCTCACATGACACCTTACATAGATCATTCTTCCTTAAAACTTTAAAGAGATATCATTATTTTTTCCTTAAATTATCATGGAAGAATGGTGTATACAAAGGTTCATGTGAGATGATTCTTATAGATAAGAAGGGCATAACTTGGTTTCTCCGATTGTAACATTACTTGAAATGTGATCAACCATGTAAGGACAATTGTAGAGTTTACATTGGACATGGCTAAAAAAAACCTTTTATTACGCATGACCTTACATTTGGTGACCATTTAATATATGACCATGTTAAGAATATAGAAAAGCCTGTCACGAATATTGATAATTTTAATATTTTATAAATTTTTTATTATTTTAAAAATATTAATATTGTTTTTTCGTAAATATTGATAATATAATTTTTTTTTGTAAATATTGAAAATATAATTTTTTTCCTAATTATTGATAATTATTGCTAATTATTTCTAATTATTCCTAATTATTCCTAATTATTCCTAATTATTCATAATTATTCCTCATTATTCATAATTATTCCTCATTATTACAAATTATTTCTAATTAATCCTAAGTATTCCTAATTATTCTTAATTATTCCTAATTATTCCTAATTATTCCTAATTATTCCTAATTATTCCTAATTATTCCTAATTATTCATAATTAATCCTAATTATTCCTAATTATTCCTAATTATTACTAATTATTCCTAATTATTCCTAATTATTCCTAATTATTCCTAATTATTCCTAATTATTCGTAATTATTCCGAATTATTTCTAATTATTCCTAATTATTCCTAATTATTCCAAATTATTACTAATTATTCACAATTATTACTAATTATTACTAATTATTAGTAATTATTACGAATTATTACGAATTATTCCAAATTATTACTAATTATTACTAATTATTACTAATTATTACTAATTATTACTAATTATTACTAATTATTCCTAATTATTACTAATTATTCCTAATTATTCCTAATTATTCCTAATTAATACTATTTATTCCTAATTATTACTATTTATTCCCAATTATTCCTAATTATTACTATTTATTCTGATTTTATTCCTAATTATTCCTTATTATACATAATTGTTACTAATTATACCTAATTAATACAATTTATTCCTAATTATTACTAATTATTCATAATTAATACTAATTATTCCTAATTATACCTAATTATTACAAATTATACCCAATTATCACTAATTATACCTAATTATACCTAATTATTCCAAATTATTACTAATTATTCTCAATTAATACTAATTATTCCTAATTAATACTAATTATTCCTAATTAAAACTATTTATTCCTAATTAATTCTATTTATTTCTAAATAATTCTATTTATTCTTAATTAATACTATTTATTCTTAATTATATCTAATTATTTCTAATTATATCTATTTATTCCTAATTATATATGATTAATATTGATTATAACTAATTATTTATAATTATAACTATCAATATCAAATTCTTAATAAAACTAAATATAAATAAAAATCAATAAAAATCTAATTAAATTCGAACTAATAAACAACAATTAAAATAAACATAATAAAATAAAATAAACATAAAAAAAATAAAATATAAATACCTTAAACATTGATATTCTAAAGATATTGACGCCCTCCGATGGATCTCTTATAAAAAACATCAACTAAAAAAATTATGTTTAAAACTGAAGAAAAAAAAGAGAGAGAAATCAAGATTTGAATGATTTGAGGAAAAATGGATGGGGGTATATATAGGTTAGATTAGTTGCGACAAGATTATTAGCGACGGATTCTCGTCACAAAAGGTCGTCTTGGCGACGGGATTCCTGTCGCAAATGGTCATATTTGCGACGGGCCCCATCGCAATTACCCTCACTCGCATTAATTACAGTCGGTGGTTAAACGGTTATTTGCGATAGGACCAGTCGCAAATAGTACCTGCTGACAGTCTTTTTGTGACGGGACGACATCCCATCGCAAAAGTGTATTAACCGCCACTGGGTATTTGCGACCGGACCCGTCGCAAATACACCTGTGCGGTTTGGCGTGCAACCCGCGCTAAACTATTTGTGACGGGAGGCGAAATCCTGTCGCAAATACTTGGTTATTTGTGATGGGATGCTTTCAGCATCGCAAATAGATTCTTGGAAGAGTTTTTTTGCGACGGGAAGAGATCCCGTTGTAAGTAACCCATTGCAAATTCTTATTTTCCCCATAATGATCCATCTTAAGAATTAGGAAGTTCCACACTATCTCAACCATTCCCACAACGATACAACATTCTCTACAAAAGAAAGCTCGACACTTTCTTCGACCCATAGGAGTTTGAAGTTTCAAAACCGAGGGCATCATTTCTACCCTTAAAGACAACAAATCAACCACACGTGCAGCAATAAAAGTGTGTGAAGCACCTGTATCAAACAACACTTGCATCAAGGTAGAATTTAAAAGAATTGTACCTCGCACTGTGGATGGTCCCGGCTGATCATCCACCACAACCTCCTCCGCTCCAAACACATGTTTGTTTGCCACACTCTGTTCTTTATTGCCCTGCAAATGTGTCATGGTATTCCAAGAATCACCGTGTCCCTCTTTACCCTGCTGCCGAGGGGTATGCTACTGTCCATGTCCCGTCGAAGCATATGACATCTACGATTTCTGAAGAGTGTCACGCGCACCCAACCATGGAGCATTCCGACAATAACGCTGCAGATTACCCATATGATTAAAATTATGACATGATCGAGGTTGTGTCGTACAATCCCACTTGATGTGGCCTGTAGAACCACACTGAAAACATCTCAGCTTGCTCTAGGGCTTTGGAGGAAGATTCACTGATCCTTCCATCAGATTATATCTTATATTCCCACCCTGGGAATAAGTGTCCCTCCTCCGCTTGACCCCAGCGTTAGAGTTCCCACTATTCCCCATTGGTACCATCATGTTTCCCCCTCCCGGAGTCCCCCACAGATCCCGCTCAGCCACTGAGGCTCTATTCACCATCTCTGTGTAATCATCTATACATAGTATTGCTATCTTTGAACGGATTTCTTACCTTTACTCTGTTTCAAAGATCCTTTCCTTCAACGATGTGCTACCCACCACATCGGGCGCAAACCTCACTATGTTCATAAACATAGCTGCATACTCCGTCACAAACAAAATATCTAGGTTCAAACTAAAGAAATCAGTCGTACACTGAATTCTAAACGTATGTTGGTAGAATTGTTTGTTAAAAAATTCCTCAAAGCCTTCCCATGTCATATCCTGGTCCGTCCCAGCTTGGACTACCAACTCCCACCACTGATGGGAATGATCATCCAACATATACGTGTCAACTTGACTTTCAACTGTACCGGTGTTCCCAAGAAATCAAAGCTCTTGTTCATTCTATTCAACCAGGCTTCTTCCCTTTCCGGCTCTGAATGACCCCTGAAGATCGGTGGATTCTTCTTTTGAAACTGAACTGCATGATCCACATGCCTTGGTTGATCCACTCTATTTTGACTTCCCAAGGCTTGTAAAGCTTGAAATATACTTTTCACTAGATACTGGTTCACCAGAGGCTCAGGTGAAACCACATTATCAGCAACCTCCTCTGGTTGGTCTCTACGACGCCTACCCAGTGCCATTTCTATAAATAGGAAACAAACAACCATGAGTCTCACTTCCATAGACATCATGAAATCCCATTTCAAATCACATTTCACAACATTATCACAACAAGGCCTTATAACAGTTAACACTTGTCCTCATGTGCGATGTTTTACCATTTTGAAAACCAAACCATTTTCAAAATACAAATTTAATCACATTAAAATTTTAAATATTCTTATCAATCATAAATCATTATAACCCAATGAAATATTCATCGTATGGGGAAGTTATTTCTACCATGAATGTCATGCTCATCTAATTGGATACACACACGACAATGTGATATCCAATGCCTATAAGTGTCTCCAAAACTCTTATGTATCCAAATCCCTGGTAACTTGAATTTCAGCATAAAATGGTAAGCTATGTCCTTGTATGCTAAACATTCCACATTATGACAATCGTACACCTTTCTACCATCCCGACTCCAGGAATGTAAGAGAACGAATGTCAACACCAAATCCAAAAATCAACTCCAAAGTACAGAACAAAATGATACCACTTGTAACACCCCGCCCCTACCTCATTGGCTTGAGGAGGCAGTGAGGGTTACGTGGCCTTAAGTGACGTTCCCATGGTGCTAAAGGCTTCCAATAAATGCCCAGGGCTCCAAGAACAATTGGGGAACGATTTTCCCTTGAGACAAAACCAACCAAACAACCACAACTAAATGATGCATATCAACAAAACCAAACTCATACATTACCAAAGACAAATAGATAATCCATAATCTCACATGCCAACACAACCCAATACAACATCAGATTGCAATTAGGAAGACTCAACAAGAACACCACGATCCATGACACCACCACATCTCCACACCAAGCTTCAATCTCCAAGTTCCCCCAAGACATCACAATGCACCACTAAAGGAGAGAGATGCCTTACCTTTTCCCATGTCACGGTACAAAACATCTACAAAGACACCACGGTGCCAAAGCAGGGGGTGATTACTAAAACTCAGTAGGTTACCCCAAATGAATTCCCTACACACTCCACTAGGACAAAATCGTTAGCACGTTTATATAAAACGGTTTATATAAAATAAATCACAAGTGAAACCATTTCCATAAGAAAAATGTGCCCTTACCAGGCCATCACATCCAAACCAAGCAACCATGGGAAAGCCAACAAACATGCTATAATCCAATTAACCATTTCACATTAGCACCACAACATCCATCTTGCAAAGAAATGCACAACAAAACAACTATAACGGTGGATCTTCGGTCCAACCTGTTTCATCCATTTAAAACTACTGGCTCTTCCCGTCCACTCAACATTGATGGTGGCCCTTCCCACCCACTTCCACACAACAATTCAACCAAAAAAACCTAGCATATAATCCATCACAGTCACAACAAAATCATGTAATCAACCAAATCCATTACAAGTCAATTCACTTCAATAAATCACCCATTTATTGAAAACAATTTTCCATCCCAATACCTATTTCAATAAAACAACCTTTTTATTGAAAACCATTTCTATCGATCATTTTCACAAATCAACCATAGAATCTCATTTTAAAATCCCCATTTTCAAATACACAACAAAAGCATTTCACCAGAAAATCTTATTTTTCCAAAAACTCCCCAAAACATCACCCAAGGGATTTTCCACCTATTTCACACATCAAAACACAATTAATTTCAAGAAAAAATAATTAATTGTAAAAAGTTGCCACTATTTCTAACCAAGTGGAGTTGAGAGAGAATCCACCTACCTTTAGGGTTCCCAAGGAATCGACCCACAAGCCACCGCACCTCAAATCTGGCGAACGCACCACCGAAACCTCTCTAGATCACATTCCCTACCCATCCCAAGCCTTACAATTAACATCCATGGCATCAAAAACCCTATATCTACACACAACAATTGTAGATATAGAAAATCGAGAGAGGTGGAGATGTAGATCTAGAGGAAACCATGAAAGAAACAAGAGGAAAGACTTACCCGGGAGAAACCACCATGAAACCCCATCTAATCGCTTCCAAAACGAGAGGGAGAGCACCCCTAACCCCTTAGAACCCAAACACCTGAGTGAGGTTCATATGGTAGGAAGAGAGGAGTGAAATGAGGTAATCCAAAGTGATCCTTGAACTTATAACCCTAACATTAAGTGGTCGTACGGTTAGCCCACACAGTTTGTCAAATCGTGCACTAACTGTGCACATGCCACTACCTTGAGAGCTAGTGCCCGCATGGTTTCCTCACACGGTTTTTGAAATCGTGTGCAGGCCGGGCGAGGCTTACTGTCTCGAGAACAAATGTCTGCACAGTTTCCTAGGGAACCCGCACTATTTCCACTAACCGTGCTAAAACCGTGCACCCCTTTATAAGCCTCAAAACTCATCCAAAACCATTCCAAACTCTACCAACCTCTTCCCAAATAATCTCATGCACTTTAAATACATAAAAATGCATAAAAAAGGCCACATACCTCAAACCGAGGGTGCTATAGTAACTTTCAAATTGTGTTTGAGAAAATATTATAAGTAGTTGGAATCCCATATAAATATATGTGAAGAGATCTTAATCCTTTTAAAGGAAAAAAATTATCTTTTACAGAGGTTGTTTTATATTCACCAAATTTTATATATTAGATATATTTTCCTCATACTGGATTTTGTCATATAATAAAGTAGATACCCAAATTTTGAAAAAAAAATATAAACATATGATTTATAGCACTCCGTTTATTTATTTCATAAATGTGTTATTATGGTTATTCTGTACATATGATATAAATTCATCATCATAGTTAAAAGAGGGTTGAATTTAAAAAAAAGAGTGGAAATTTTTTTATATATGAATTTTATAAAAAAATTATATACTAATTAACCCCCTCTCTGTGTGACTTCATGATCCACTACATACATCAGTAGATTATATTTGGCTCAAGAATATGGTCCTCAAATAAATAAATTATTTATGATCATGTTTCTAATATTTTTTTGTTAATTACTATAAAATGGTTAATAGAAGAAATAATTAATGAAAATAATATTTATTTCTGCTTAAAAAATTAATGATATTTGGGTAGTCTAAAATTATTAATTTATAAATATTATAGAATATGTTCTTTATGTTAATATAAAAATAACTTTATTAATTACATATGATGTTTTATTACATCATAATCTATAGGTTATCTTTTATCACATACACAATGAAATTTAGTTCTCATATAAATTTATTTTAAAGATAACCCAACATAATAAATTATATTAGGATGTGTTTAAAAGTAACTATGGTATGATTTTTATGAGAGCTTGATTATATTAAGTTTAATATAGAAAATAATCATAATATTGGAAATTAATAAATCAACAAACATTCAAAATGCACATATTAATCCAACAAATTTAATATCATTTAGTAAAAACTGGAAATGGATTTCAATATCAAATCCTCATTTTTTATTTAACAATAAATCAACTAGTAATTTTGTATAATAATTATTGGTTATGAACGGTATAACCTCAAACACATTATATTTTTCTTCTCACGTTGATAGGTTAAAAAAGCATATATATGTATTAAATTTATTTCATTATTATAAACCATACTTTTTTCAAATTTACAAAACTAATGCCCATGCTTCATACATAATTTCCACATCCATATATTCAAATTTCCATCGTATATTCATTCACCAAAATTTTCATTTTTAACCATGTCTTCTACAAAAGGTATTCTTTCTTCAAAGTTGATTTACAACATTTATTTGCATGGTGACTTGGGTTCGCGCTGGATGGATGGGCTGCACAGGAATTACATCAGACCCTCCTGATATATAGTGTCTCGGAGAGTAGATCATCATAAAATCTATAATGAAAGTTATCTTTAAACTTATGGAATTTCTCTTTTCCCCATATGTGTTCTTTTCCACCAGCACATGTACAATGTAGATCTTCTTTTCCTCAGCTGTGTTGCTTCTGCGTCAATGTGGGAAGCCATTGGAGACCAGTTTGATGTTTCTTTTCCATAGATGACCTTCATCTGTGGCTTCAGGCAAAGCTGAGGGTCCCTTTCCCTATCCAGCCATTTGCTTGATCACTTTATGGTTGTTTCTGTAGAGCTGTTGCATTATATTTGGTACGGTCGAAACTAGGATCTTCATAATGGTAAGTATTTTTCTGGCCCACAGTACTCTAACTTGGGTTCATGTTACTATTCATGAGGCCTCCACCCAAAAAAATAATTTTTGTTCTAAGTCAATTCATGATCTTCCTGTTCTATTTCTGAAGGAAATCATTCATGTTTACTGACCACCATATGGTACTCTGGAAGTTTTTTCAAAGTAGCCCCTTTTGGGTTGGATCAAGGCCAATTTTGATAGATCTTACCATGGTAATTCATATCCCTCCGAGTAATGTGCTATCTTCAGAGCTCATCGAGGCATCATTCGTGGATGTTTTCATGGATCTTGTGGCTTCACATCCTCTCCTGAGGATGAGATGATTGGAATTATTGTTGTAGTGGAGGAGGCTAAGAGGCAAAAGTGGAATAACATTTGTCTTGAAAGTGATTCTACTATTATTATTTTAGCTATCAGGTTGGGATCTCCTCATTTATCTTGGAAGCTCACTAATCTATTGGTCAATTTATTGGAATATCTTATTTCTATGAATCATATCATCAATAATTCCTATAGAAAAGTTTATTCAGTGGCAGATGGCCTTGAAAACAAAGGGGTCAGTGGAGTTGATTTCATCTGGCATGATCAGCTTCCTGATGAATTTTTATCTCTTCATAAGAAGGATTGTGACAAGTCTCCAATTTTTAGAATTGTGTAAGCTTCTCTCTTTTAAATAAAGGAGTATTTCTCTTTAGGGAAAGGTATCATATTTGTTTTAAAAACATTGTATTTTCATAGTTCGAATTAAACAAACTAGAACATCCCTTTTTCCTCAAACTTATTAAAAAAACATATGATTTTATATTTTGAAATCATTTAATTATATAATAGAGGACATATTTCAATAAAGATTTACATTATCACCCCTATATAATGTGAAATTATTTTATCATTATATAAATTTTAATTCATTATTTATAATTAATATATTGATAAAAATCTAATATAAGTCTTGATGAACCTTTATTTATTACCAATCTCTTTCATGTACTATAATATATGTTATGTCACATGTAATGAATTCGTTTTTTGAAATATATTTTGTTCAAAATTTATTAATTAATAAGTAAATAACTATTATCATTGTTTTATATTATTAAAATATACATCAAATGAATGAAAGAATAAATTATTTTATATTTATCATTAAAAAATTGAAAAAAAATATATTCATTTATCATTAATACCCATACAATAGAGACATTGATTAAAAATTATTCGCATGATAATCCATTTATTTTAGAATAAATTATAATGTTTTTATGCTCAATGGTTTCTTTATCATTTTTAATAATGAATAGTTAATTACAGGTGTATTTCACCATTTTAAGAGTTCTTAATCTTATCACATATAAAAAAAACATAATAATATAAAAAAAATATTTTCATATATCTGGAAATATTGTTATCTATGACTATACATGGAATAAAATCCCATAATATATTATATTAAAATATATTCTCATGAAAATAAAAAAATTAAATTCCATGAAAGATATTGTAATAAATTAATAGTTTACATTATTTTATGAAATAACTAATCTAGATACCGAAAATGGATAGCTAATTGTATACATTCTTGAATACATCAAACACAAATATTAATTTCTAATTTTTAATCATTCTATGAAAATCATTTGAATTTTATGTTTGTATTTCATATTTTATTTATATATAAAATAAAAATAAACTATATACATAAACAAATTCACATATTTTGTCCATAATTGCATAAATTTTTTTTGGTTCATAAAAAACAAAATTATTATATACAAATAAGAAATTTATAAAATTGGTGGAGGGGCTAGAATTAAGGGTATATAAACTAATAATACATGAACATGTTCATGGTGGAAAGACACCAGGATATGTGACGTACCAGGTTCTAGTATGAGTGTCAAAAAAATTCACATGACTACATCTTTATTTTAAAAAAATTATTATCAATATATATATAATCAAAATGATAAACATAATAAAAATAATTATAATTTTATTAAATTAAATATAAATTATTGTATTTTAGAAACACTTATACCTTTGTTAAGAATTTTTTTTAAGTGTACTGAATTTTTATAATTATCTTTCCGATACACATTCCCTTTATCTTTTATTCATATATTTTTATTTTTACATGCATCAATCTAATTTTTTTTAAAAATTGTATTTTATATGCATGTTAAATAATTATAAATTATAACGATTCATTAATGTTGAAATAATTATATATTAATTTCTTTTTGAGATTGGAGAAAATATTGAAATAATTTATTTCATAATATTGAGTGATGTTCATGAATGATATATAGTTGATACATGTAATAATATCTTATACCAATAAGTTAAACGAATCTCAGGAATTCTGTAACAGTTGTTTAATTTGTGATTTTTCCCTCTCCATCTACTAATCAAATAAACTTTATCATAGGGTAAGATTATTTAAATGTTTATAGTTTTTTTTATAAACCTTCATTAAAAAGGAATTTAAAAATATTTAATTAGTTAATTAAGAAATAACATACCTCAAACAAAATGAAGAAAGTGGGAATAAAAATATATAGAGTTTTCTATATAATAAAAATTATTAAATCATTTGAATTATCTTCATATTTTAGGATCTTTTAATACATTATAATTATTAACAATATAATTTATCCAGTTCTATCCTTTAACAATTTGTAAAATCATCTGGTCTATATGCTAATTTGACATACTCTTGTATACGGAAAATTGAAATCAGTAAGAGGCATAACAAAATGGTTCCTTAATATCTATAAATAAACACAAACATGGGGTAGAAAAATCTTACAAATTACCATATTCAAAATGAAATTTTATTAGATGATATAGAGACTAGATTATTTTCATATATGAAATTATCCTAAAACATTTATTAGTGAATCATAATGAGATATGAATCTCTAAAATCATTACCAAT
Organism: Viscum album; assembly: GCA_963277665.1. Lineage (NCBI taxonomy): Eukaryota > Viridiplantae > Streptophyta > Magnoliopsida > Santalales > Viscaceae > Viscum > Viscum album. The sequence goes on along the minus strand of OY728157.1, from coordinate 1,248,670,598 downwards.
GAGTAAAATCAAAACCTCACAACATAAAATATACAGGCACACATTTTCATTGAGTTAATATTCTATATTCCATTTCAACTATTCCATCTTTATAAAAACATTTGATGAATATAAAATTTAATCATCCACTATTTTAGGTATCTGCTTATTTTTTCTTCTTTTTTCATCGAAATTTCTTGTTTCCCAATTCACTCTTACAAGCTCTAATAAAAACACCCACAATAATTTCTGAATTAGAGATTCAATGATCTTCGAAAAGATTTAATATCATAAATAATTTATATTAATTTTAGTAATTGGGTAAAACGTCATATTTTATCCACCATTCCTTTTTTAGAGGCATGTTGATGATCCAGATAAATTTATCCATGTTTTTCATACAAATACCCATTGTAAAAATCATGAAAAAATAAACATTCAATAAAACCCTGGCGTGGGAGGTTGATTCAAAAATATCTCCACAACTTTGAACTATTTTTAACAACTAATAATGTCTCTTAAACCATGGCTAACATAGAAAAATCATAATATTGACATCCTCAATTTTTAACCTCCTATATAAAAAATGACAACCAATTAAAAATGGTTTAATGAGAAAAAATATTAGCATTGTAAATCCATGATAAAATTGAATACCCTGAAATAGGGTGTGTTTCATTTCCCCTCGTGTTATTTAGAGAAATATTGTGAATTAATATATAATCCATTTTGGATTAAAACTCTCACCATTTTTAAATCATTTAAATGGGAATTTTTTAACTATCCATGATCAAATCCACGAAACCACTTCACAGTGAGGATTATTAATATAGAATATATAATTTTTTACAAATTATAATCAACAACCAAATAATTTTCTAATCAATTGCATACTACAATTTCTTGAGATACTAAAAATGTAATATTTTAAAATAAACACCTTGTTTTTATTTCCTGAACTACAAAATTTATCAAATTACCTTCTTTGACACAAATATTTTTTCATCAATATCTCTCACACCACACAAACTAAAACATTTCTTTGGCACATCATCCTAGAAATATTTAACCTTTTCAATCATGTTTGTTAAAATAAATGACATGCAATGTAAAATATACTATTATATGATCTATGTAATTAACACAAACTCAAATAAACATCAAAAAAAGAACTCTAGGATTAAAAAACTATAAACATGAATTATGAAATCAATAGATTTAATTATATACTGATTGATATTTTTTCACCAATTAAAAATACTACTCATCCCATCCATGATATATTATATAAAATAAATATATTTTTGTCAATCATAATCCCATTTGAGTATAATTAGTTTAGATAACATGGATTATTGATGAATAATATCATATTTTTCTATAAAAACTCAAACTCACATTGATTTCCATTTTCAAATCCATAATTATTTCATCTTCTCAAAAAATCATGTAATATTCCAAAAAAACACATATTAACATAAAAAACAATTAATTAAAATATTTCATAAATAACCATGAATAGAAACTAAAATAACAACAACATTATTTTGAAAAACTACTCTTAAATACATTCTTCGACATACCAGTAAATCACTTTACATTTAGTGAAAATATATAATTTGATTTTATATTTTCATCTTTTAAATTTATAATATAAAATTTAATGAAAGAGGGGATTGGTCACTATACCATTGCATTGAAAAATAAAAGGTTGAAAGGATATCATCAATATTACATAGTAAAATTAAACCTATATTAGTTGTTTAGTAAACAGCTGCTCCACTTGCCTCTTATTATAAAAAAACATCCTTAACACATCTTGTTCGATCATATTTATGATAATGTTGTACATAATATTTTGTTTGTATGATCAATAATTATTTATTTGTTTTATCTAAATATTTATTTCTTACTGAATAATATAGATCACTAATAATAGTAATTAGACATCCGCATTGAGATCATGATGTTGAGATCTCATATATATATGTTGTATCATTTATTGAGTATTTATTGCAATCTCTAATTATATTATACCAAAATAAATGAATGATTACATTTTTTGTACCAATACACTTATATTTCAACCAATAAAAATATCTATTAAATCAAGAATTCATATCATAAAAAATATTAACCTAACCCTCATTGAAAAATTCAAATATATATAAATTCCTTTTACAATAATTTTTTATTAAAAAATAAAATATACCTATTATGTGCCAGAAAATCAACATTACTGAAATTATGCAACACCAATTTATGTTTTTTTTGGATATGAATATGATAACGATACTATAGGGGTGAGTTGTGATCATTTAAAAATATTTATGAATTCAAATCATCCCGCCTATAATGCAGTGATTATTTGTTTCTATATTAAAGGTGAGTGAGTTTGAGATTTAAATAATTAAAAGAACCAAATGATGTATAGTGGTTCTCGAAACAAATAACCATTAGTTTACTCCACCAATTCTCTCTCACCAAGGATGCTGATTTTCACCATTAAGTCCTTTTATTATCGACTTCCACAACCGAGTATAGACAACTCATACCTTTACAATAAGCCTTTTAAAAGGCACTCTAGTTTATTTAAAATTTACTATATATCCACATATTAGTCCAATAAGATGACAATCCACCATGAATGAGTCCATGTAGCTGATACTCTTATAAATAAATAGATATTGATTATTTTGAAAAACAACATCTTCCTTCATAATTGTAGTGGCAGCTAAAAGATGCATTTGTTTTTCACTATCATACAACAACAAAATATATAATATTAAATGATATACATCAAATAATTATAAAGTGATAGATAAAGCATCACACATATGTGTAAACATGTACGTCTCAAAAGTGTAACTCTAACTAAAACATAGTATATGTTACTAAATATTATTAAAAATAAGATACAACAATAGTGACAACATCTAAATAGGTTCGTTCATATAGATAAAAACATTTTGTCTCCAAAGTGTAAGTTTAAATGAAATGACACACAAATTATTTATAAGAAAAAACACAAAACAAATTATGTTTATATATTTTTCCTTATATCTTAAAACAATTTTCTCAATATTTAAATTGTAGCTAGAATAGATCCTCGCTATACTAGCTCTATAAATACCATATAATAAATCCAAATTTTTATAATTCAAATTAGTCAAAGTGTTTTATAAATATCATTAAAAATAATAATTATTTAATATGGTTAATACTATCCTTTGAATAGTTGTAAAATATATTTAAAGAGATATTAACTTTCGGAGAGACCGTTAAAGAAAATGTAGAAAATAATTTAAATTTAAAACTCTATCATTGAATAGTAAAAATCAGGGTAACTTCACATAATGAACAACTAAAAATGTTGGATTGAAAAATTATTGTTGTTTACAAACAAAGGTTTAATAAACCATACATTTAGTCACTAAACATAGGGTATCTTTCAAATATAGGGTTACTGATCCATTTTTTTCATCTAAATTTATCATTTTTAACCATAAATTAGGTTATCAATGTAGGGTATCGGTGGTATTTCAAAAACTAAATAATTTTTTTAACAAATATCATCCAAGTTAAATTCACTTAAATAATATTTTTCAGTAAAATACATATTGATGTTTGTGATTATCTGAACAAAAAAATAAATTAATAAAATTGTTGAATAAACACTTTCTAAATAATCTTACACGTTTTTATGATCTCAAAACAAATAAAAAAATTACTAAAATAATTAATCTATCATTTTAGAGGAATATGTTTCCAAAAATAAAATTAAACAAATTATAAGCATGTTTCTCCAAGATTTCTCTATTTATTTCATTTTTCAAAAATTTATACTCTATAGATTTATTAATATTTTTTCTTATATACTTATCCACAATAATTTTCCCATAAACTTCACCCACTTTTCTGAATTAAAAAAATATGATAATAAAGTACACAAATAAATATTCTCCTTAAATTAATATAAAATTTTATTTAGTATGTAATAACTATTTATAAGGAATATACTCAACCATTTAGTCACAATATAACGTATTTAAAAAATTATTAGTATCTTCACCTATCAAATATAAAATTTTGAAAATATATTGAAGGAATTAAAATATATTCATGGAACAATGTATGATTAACTATTTTTTTCTATATATCCTAATTCAAAACATTTTAATAGAACTATTCATTTATAACTATAATAAAAAGATTTTTACTTATAATTAAAAATCATACATTCATAACATATATTCATAAGATTAAACATGTACATAAAATATTAAAATTATAAAACTTTAAAATAAATTAAGAAATAATTTATAACAAATATTATTACTAAGAACAATTTTAAAAAATATAAATATAATATATTGACTTTAAATAACCTAAATTTATTAATAAAATTCAAGGTGTTACGAAGGATTAGATAACTCATCCAATAATTCCAAATATATATTTTTTCACATAATTCTACTTAAAAATTTGAAATTTATTCTATTCATCATTGAACATATGCAGATCATTGATAAAATAAAGAGGATCCAAAATATTTGAAACAAAACTCCTGTTGTTCATTAAGATCAAACATAGTAACAACTTCCCTTCTCAGAGATTCCATCTATCATAACATTTCTATTTCAAACACTTCATAATCATCTTTTGAAATATAACATTATTATACAATTTGATTTATGATATTTAGGGTATCAAAAACCTTTTTTGAAACAAATTTTATTCACAACTCATCATATGATTCTATAGACATTTTTAGATCATCATAAAAATTCTATTTTATTCATTCAATGTACTAAATATAAAAAAATATCTTCATAAGACATTGTACTTTTAAAATTTGATACAAAAAACATTAAGTTTTTCACATCCATGAGGTTCCATATGTTTTTCTAATGATTTCTCAAATGAATTCATAATATTTGAAACCAACTGCTTATTTAATAGATCCGAAGAAGGATTGCCTTTTATTGTTTTGGGGAAGACTTTCCTGTGAACATGACATTCTTGATTGATTAATTTTTCCTAGACTAATATCACAACTCATTAAAAATGATATTTCAAAGACAAGTATGAGTAAATTAAATGGGTTTTATAAGAATATTTTATTGTTTTGAAATATTAATATAATGAATTTTGTTCTAAAAATTTGCAAACGATTCTTCACATTCTTGAGTTGAATGTACAAGATAACTATTTCAGATTTTATCTTTTGAAAATACATATTTTAATAAAAATTAATTCTTGATTGAAAATTCTATTTAAACAAATAATAATTATAAGAATACGGGATTTAAAGGAAAATATTTTTAAAATTTTTTCCATACACACATTTATTATTAAAATATTACTATATCAATTACAGAATGTTTTAATAAAACAATGTTCATATATATTTGAAGATAATTGAAATGTGCAATTATATAGACTTATTTTCTTATAATGTAAATTTATATAGGAAATATTTATCAATTTCAAAATAAAACATGTCACCACCTATATAAAGTAGTTAATACACCAGAACCATATATATAAAATCATAATGATATACTTCATGGATTATAGATTCTATTCCCGATTATTTTTAATAAATAACTAATTTTGAGATGATCACTCCTTTGGTAAGATAATGATTTACATATACGACTATGATTAACACATTAGTTATTTAATGATGTAGTGAAGTGGTGTATTCCTATAAAACATTAAATACAAGGGCCTTGTGGTACTCATATGTTGGTGTGTCAGGTAGTGTTAGTAATGAAAATTTTGGGTAACTAAATCTTTTTGTTTTTGTCAAGATTATACTATTCAAGTTAAACAATTATTGTGAACAGTAAAAAATCATCAAACTAGAAATTTTAGTGTTTATATATAATGATAAATTTTCATAATGTCAATTAATACTATAATAAAATCATTTTACAGAATATAATATTTTTCAACTTAAACCATGAAAGAAATAATTCCTACACAATTTTGGTCTATCACCATCAATAGTTGTAACATTATTTTCTAAATTTTATTTCTACCATGAATTTGATTTAAATATTTTAATATTTAAAAAATAATACTACAAAAATGTTTTATAGTATCTACTTCATAAAAAAATTCATTAATTTTATCTTTATGAAAATCATTATAATCAATGGAAGCATTAGATCTTAACCTCTCATATTTTTTAAAAAATTATGTTTGTCTATAAAAATATAATTATATGATTAATTGTGATTTATATGATATATTTTTAATGATTCATACATGTCATGATTCATGAAATGATATCTATAATGTTTGGTTGAGGAATGTTTTCCCAAATTAGAGTGTTGAGGGAAATAAGATTATACCTCATCAGTATGCACCATATGATATTTATTAACCATTGGATTCTTTTTGTCATCCTCTTAGTCTAAGGTAGTTTTATTATTCAAAATTTAAGTTTCACTTTATCTTGACTTTAAAAATTTCCTTCATATACTTTCATAGTTATCTCTCAATTTAAAATTGATTATTGGACATTCACATTTGAGGTGTCCTCATTTATTATGTAAATATCATATAATTGTCATATCCTTCTTCTTCCATCGATCATATAACTTCTCAAATATTGTAGAGAGATATGATAATCCATTTTTAATATGAATCACTTTAATTGGATGATTCATCCAATGTATTTTTAAAGAAGCTTCATCATTTTAGATAGGAATATGATTCTCATCTTCAGCTTTAATCATAGCTTCAAATATCATCAATTTACAAATCAGTTATTATATTATCAAATCCTTGATAGGTGTATATTGTCATAGTGAAGTATATTTTTCATTCCATATAGAAGGAAAAACTATAATTACTTTTAATTAATGATATTATTGTGATATTTGATCTACCACGATAGAAATACTATTGAATATATCATCTTGTCTTCCTTTTATTTGATTAATTCTTTCACCATCATTCATTTTGATAGTATGAAATTTAAACATTTCATTAGTGTACCTTAATTATATAGTGTTTTGATTTCATTAATAAAAACCAAAATATTGTACCACATTTCATATACTGTAGTATATTGAGAAACATGGTGAAACTCATCAGTCCCAAAACTAAATAAAATATTATTCATAGAATTATAATTCAAATCATATGCTTTTCTTCGTAATAATCCAAATTCTATAGATCAAATTTATGAGTTTAATTAGGATTTACAATCTCCAGATAAACTCCTATTTCGTGATTTTTTTAAATAAATTATCATGTGAGATTTACATAATCTATAACTGACACCATTAATGTAATGAGCTAAAATCATCTACATATATTCTTTATGAGTATTCATTTTCAGATTTTTCTGCTTCTGAATATTTAATGTGGGCTCACTACCGCCAAAGGATACCATTGATATCTTATTAGAATAAAAAATAAAAATATAGGATTTAGAAATACAGAAATATAGGAATAGATAACATAATATTAATATCACATGTTTGTATTAATTATGAACAACATAATAATAAATTTTTTGAAACAATATATATAATCCAATATGCCCCTTCCTTTGATAGAACTTTTTTTGTTGGATATGAATATGATGAAGATGTAATATGGGTGAATTGTGATGCCTTAACAACATTTATGAATTCAATGAATCCTTCTCATTATGCATTGATTCAGTATTTATATATTAAATTCAAGTGATAACTGGAAATAAATAAGGAAAATAACCCAATGATGTATAGCTGTTTTGGGAAAAAAGATCCCTTATTCTACTCCAACAATGCTCTCTCGGTGGGTTTTGGTGCTTTTCACTTTTAAATAATTTTACTAGAAACTTCCACAACTAATTATGGTAAATTTATATCTTTGTATTAAGGATTTTACAAATCCTTCTGGTTCATTTATAAATAACTATAAATTTATGTATTTGTCTTAGAATATTATACTCCACCACAAATGAGTCTGAGTAGCGGATACACGAATAAATCAATACGAATTTGTTTAAAAAATATTTGTTCCACTCATAATTGAAGTTGTAACATATATATATATATATATATATATTATCTTTAATATCATTCTGTAGTACAAAAAGTAATCAGCAATGTTGTATAGGCTTCCATTATACAATGATAATGAAAACACTTGACAAATGTATAGACATGTAATTATCCAATTTGTAACTCTAACTTTTTTTTGAACTTGAAAAAGAAGATTTAATAATATGATAGAGAAGAATATCCATTATCAACTATAAATTGATCATATAGAACAAAACATGTATGTCTCAAATGTGTATCTTAATATGAAATGGCGCACTTATTATATATAAGCACAATGGTCTTTATTTTTTATGTAACTATTTGTTGCATCATTTTTTCTAAATATAACCATTTCAATATTTATTCTATAGGTCGAATAGCTCTATGTAAAACCAGTTGTAGAAATACACAATAATAAAGCATAAATATTTGAAATTCAATCATTCAATGAGATTCTTATATTCTATTAGAAATATTACTAATATAATTCGTTTAATATAATGATTTTAAATGATTGTCAGAAAACATAAAGGATGAATTTACTTTTTTCAAGACCATTTCCTAAAATGTAGATAATACCTTGAATTTAAACTCTATCATTGAATAGTCTAAACTTGGTTTTCTATACCTAACAAAAAAAAATACAAATTTAGGGTTGAAAACATATTATTTTTTTACAAATATAGGGTTGATGATCCATATTTTTATTCCCTCAACGTAGGGTTTGTTCCAAACATAGGGTTTTCGATCCATACTATTCATCTTAACTTAGGGTTTCTAAACTATACATTATGTTCCAAACATATGTTATGAATATTGTTTCTATAATACATTGAATCATTTCTATAATTCATTAACAAAAAATTTAAATCGAATTAATGCATTGGGGACACATATTGAATAAAATGAATATTCTATATAATAATATCTTCCTAAAATTCACTTATAAACAACTTCATTAGTGAAAAAGGTGTTGGTGATTATGAGAAGAAAAACCAGAAATAAATTAATGAAATTATTAAATCAGTACATGGTTAACACATAAGATTAGTTTACTATATTGAATATAATATGACAACATAATTATTTTAAAATCATGAATAATTCATATAAATTAATCTTTCATGTAGTTTTTTGAAATATATTGTATTTTCCTCTTAAAAATCATTATATTTGTAAATATTGCCTTATACTGGTATTAGAATAGAAATCACCTTTTAGTTTTTCATTACCTATCATTTTGAAATATATCTGTGTATAATTTAATTGAGAAACAAACAACTAATCCTTCTATTAATAAATTTGTTGTTCCAAGAAATATGTTGTCCATAAAAACATTAACATATAAAAATCATCCTATTTTAGTGTAAAACTATTTATAAAACATTCTTTATTTATTGAAAATATAACATCACCAATAAAAACTATAATAATAAGAGATACATTCCCTTTTTTATTGACATCAATATTAGTATCCACTATTTTATAAAATCCATAGACATAAAATATATCTTCATCTTTAAATACCATTACATCAATATTTTCACCCATATAGAAACATATTAAAATCCCAAACTCATCTTTCATCATATCCATGAATGAATCCATAGCCTTTACCAATATAAGCATCCTATTCATGTTCATTATTTGGGATAGATAAATAGACCTATATTTGAGAGAAAATTTATTTTCATATTTAATTGGTATAAATAAATAACATTATTTTTTTATTTAATTATTAATAAATTTCTTTTTCTAAGGATATCCCTTTTAGATCCTTCATCTTAATTTTCATTAAATTGTTTATAATATCCATTACATATATAACATTATGTTTCCATATATACTCTCTAAATAAGTGTTCTAACATAATTAAATTATAAATACCCATAATATTCTATGATTCTAGATAATATTTCGGTTATCTTATTACATTTGTTGAACATCGAAAGATAATTTTTTAAACTTATATTTGGTAAATATTACCCATGTTATCAACCTTAACATTGATGATACAAGGGAATTTAATAACCCATAAGTAGTTCAAGATAGAGGGATTATTATAGTATAATTCATAAAGTCTCATATATATGTTTGGTAAATTTATATAATGATTTTTGATATTCAATGTTTTCTCTGTATCTATTTATGAAAAAAATATAAAGAGGAATTCCATATTGGCATCACTTGACAAATCTTCACCAATAATTTATTCTTACTTACAACAATACATTTTTTTAATATATTGTATTGTACATTTGTTAGAAACCATATATTTCAAGATATTTCTAAGAATTACACTTGTATATACCAACTCGGGTATTATTTATTATTAACATTTATGAATAGAAATATTATTTTTATATAATTTTATTAAAACTCCTAAATATCTTCCTGAACTATGATTTCTATTTTAGGGACACAATACATGTAATCAAAGGAATTAAATTTATTTTAAATAATTAAAATTTATTCATATATATTTTAATTTCTTTTATAGGAAAAAATATCTTAATTAATATAATCTAATTGTGGTAATGTGTGAGTCTTTTATTTATTTTGTAAAGTGTTAAAAATATTATTTTTTTTGTTACCAGGACCAGGTATATGTATTTCCCCTATTTATTCTATAAAAACAAAGTTATTTATCTATAAATATATATTTTTCATGATATTTTCAATATTATAGAAATATTTTCAATCTCAGGACTCCTTATCACTTTTTGAACTCAAATAATAGGATTTTTATGCATTACATAATTGAAAAATGTTTCCAGTTTTTCATATTATTTAATTCATAATTGTACAATCATTAATCCTTCTTTAAAAAACATTTATGTTTTTTTAAAATGAACTAATTACCTTAAATTTAAATATAGTTAAAAATAAAAATTCTCTTCTTAATCCCATTAATACAATGTTTATCCACCATTTTCAACATTTTTAATCTAATGTATATTGAAATGAATCCCATTATTTTTAGTGTCTCATCACTTCCAAATTACATTGGAATATCCTCTTACATTAAAATTCCATAAGAATATATATTTATCCAATCATATAACCCAAAAATATTCTACATAGAATCTAGGGACAATATTCTTGTATGGAGTTTAATGAAAATAAAAACATAAGGTATGTGTATTTATAGTTTAAATTATTCTTCCAAATTATTTGAATATTATGATTTAAAGTCAAATGATTTGGTAAAATAGTATGGAATTTCATAGAATCAGGACATAGCTTGTCAAAACATACATATAGGTGTTTCAATGATTAAAATTAATTTTCTATCTTCACATTATAATTAATAATTTCTTATTAACAAGTCTCATTTGGCCTAGATTACTCTTCATCAACACCTGTCTAATATTCTAGATGATGAATTTTATTTGTTGAAAAAATTATTATATCGATAATCATAATGTCAACATGTGATATGAATATACTTTTGAAAGTATTTTGGAGATTCCCATGTATGATCAAAAGAATAAGGTTTCAGTTCTCAAGTACATGTGTAATATTGTTTAGCTGATTGGAGAACACCACTGAGCATGAAAGTAAAAGTACTCTCTAGTTTGATTATGAAAAATGATATTTTTTACACTATGGGGGAATCTATAACTACGGTACGTCCATTGGATATTAAATGGGTGGTATGTTATCATGATTTAATGATTTAATAATTGGTTGATTTATTGAAAATAATAATATTAAATGAAGATTATCTAATGGATGTTTTAGTTTGAAATTTTATTTCTTGATGCTTAATGTTTCATGAAAATAGAAAGATTAAAATGTTGATTAGTTTTTCTATAGAGTGTGAATAATATTAAAAAAAATTTATCTCTATAAAGATAAATAAAAATAAAGAAATTAATTTACATCCAAAGATTATCATATGGTAAAGGCATATTTTAAATGAAGAATATACATAGGTGATTATTGATGAAGTTAAAAAAAAATTCAACTTAATGGAATATCATTAATGTATTCCCAAGGGTACTAAAATTATTAAAGGATTAAAAAATTATTTTTAAGATTATTAAAGTAAATTAATATTTTTCTAAATCATTTTTTTGTAATTTAATTCGAGTTAATGGATATAAAGATATAATTGATGAATATATTACAATTATATTGATAGAGGCACATGAATATTGAGTTATAGATAATATTTTTAAAAGGAATTCATATAGAAAATTCATGTTCTAAATTGGTAAAATAATTTTTTATACATATGTTTTATGAAAAATAGTTATGTAATTTAAAATAAACATTGATTCTAAACATTCACTCTTAAATGGGATATGTCTCAAATTATATTGAGATAAAAAAGAGTATTTTTCTGAATACATATTGGTTATTATAGAGATGTGTAAAATTATTCATTTCACACATTGGATTTATATTTTGATTTATATTGAACTGTCCTGTGATATGTAAGGGTGTTTAACCCATACATGATGTTATTCCTAGATGTATATTGGAAACATGAAAAAATATAGAGCTACCATGTATTGTGAAAAAGTACATAATCCCACATGTAATTATAACTATAGAGAAGAAGAAAAATTAATTGACAAATTTGTGGAGATCCACATTGATAATAAATTTTAAATATGATGATATGTGAGTGTTTTGATAAATAAAATTACCAATTTCCCAGACACAATATGATATTTATGAATATTATTTTCATGCATAAAGGTTAATATATTGAAGAAATTGGTAAAGGGGAGAACCACACAGAGGAACATAATAGAAATAATTGATTGACTAAGAGTATCATATATTGTAATTTAAAAATTATTGAGTCTTTATAAGATTTCTAATGTTATGGTTCTTCATATATACACATCTAAAATGTGCTAAATAAAATATAGAAAGTTCATTCCCTTTTCCAAACCATTAGATTTCAAAGAAGAGTTATTCCAAAATAATACTGAATGCAATGATTTTAGGATATTTCTCTATGAACTTACTATGATGGTTAAATGTTATAACAATTATTTAATCCATTTGGTGATAGTGTTTAAAAAAAATATGATTCAGTTATACAATAAATATGAAAACCTTTCCATAATACAATATTCAAGAATAATTCATATTGAAGATCGAGAATATCTAACAACATGAAGATGATAGTGTCATAGTAAAAAAGTGGAACATGAGATAAATATAATGTTACAATAAATAAGTACTCTTTAGTTTCATGTTGTGAAATATATTCACTTTACTTGAATAATATAAATGATAGTTTCAAGCAATGATATCGGATTCCATGGTGTGACCATGAAAACCCTTATATAAGCTATTCTATAATGAAAATTTTCATTTTGTGGTTTTCATGAGAAATAATTTCCATGGAGAAGTGTATAATGTGATTGTATAGTTTTTTGATATAAAGGAGGAAGTTTTTCTATAATTTTTAAGGAATATTTATAGAATACAAAGAACTGATATTTTCTGAAGTGTCAAAAAATATAAAATTTTAGAGATATTATTTTTAATTCTGAAGCAATGTTTATATTTTAAAAGGATTATAATTGTTGAGGTTATACAGGACTCATCTTGACCCATTATTCAAGATTTTATATATGTAAATTATATTGGAATCCCATGATAGATAATTATAAAATATATCTTGAAATATCATGTGGTCGATATTGAAAGAATATTATCATATTCAGATATGGAATATATACTACCATGATTTTGACAATTAAAGATTAATGAATAAATTGAGATAAGTTTTATAAGAGACCCAATAAATAATTAAAAGGAGAATAAAATGTGTACTAGTGAAGGAGAATCAATGTTGTGACTATCATGCATATTTTATTTATCAATGAATTGGGAGAACCAATGTTGTTGTGAGTATTTATATTTGACATTAAAGAAGAAGTGGATATAAATGAAAAATGTGTTCATTACTATTGAAAAACCCAAGTATATATGAAACTCAATCAACACATACTATGATATCTATATACCATTAAGACCACTTCTTATGACTCCTTATATAATAATATATAATTGAAAAAACAATCCGTTAATATCCTTATATTGTATAGTTTGATGATTTTTTAGGCATCCCATGAGATAGTTGAAAACATACAAATGATATACGAGTATTTGTTTTTTGGTGTATTTTTACTAATTCACTAATAAAACATCAGGTAATAGAATGTTAAAACTACCAAAATATTATGGAACACCCAGTTCGTTCTATTAACTAAACATGGAAATAATATTCATAGATTTTTTCTTATTGGCACCAAAAGTAAAATTCAAAGGATATAACATTTAAAAAAATTCACAGATATAATATAATAGAAGTTATTTGCATGTGTGTAATAAACACTATACAATAAGGAATTTCAGATCTATTTTATAGGTGAAAATTAGAAACAAATCATTATATTGCATTTTATTTTCACTATTATTAATTATTTCATTAAAATACAAGAAGATAATAAGTGAGATAACTATTAACTGAGTTTGTTAAAAAAATTTGGGTTATCAATTTTAATTTGTAGTATGTCACTTAAAATTACACCACCTATCTCATTATGGTGCACACATTCTAGTGGAATAAATACTAGTATTAGTTAAATGGCTCCACATTTGGTTGGATTCTCAATATCAATAGATTAGAATAGTTTTAATGGTTTAATTTTCCATTCCTACATATCCATGATTTGGAAACATTTATAAGTGGTTTCCTATACTAATAACGATATTATCTCTTTGAATAATCTCAAGATTATAAATAGTTAAGAGATTAAAAATATAAAGAATAAACCTCGCTTGTGAAAAAAAGAAGGGAAATCAACTACCCCGTGTTTTAAACCCCAGGAAGACACCACTATAAATAAATAAATAAAAATTGTTGTGTAATCCATGATGAAGATGGTAATACATTCAACATCATGGGGTTCAAATAATTCAACTGATCAAGATGTAATGAAAATATCTTGTCAAAAAATACCACTAAATGAGTAAAACATTAGTAGGGAATATCTCTTTTTGGATGATTCATTGCATGGATTGATTAAAGAATTGGATTACATAATTTAAAATTATCTGAATTCCTTAGTCAATATTTATTGGAAATCTATAAGGGTAGTTGGAGAGAAAATAACTCAAATTTAGTAATAATAAATGAACATGGAGGAAGATTTCAAGAAAATATTTTTCATGTTGGTGAGTCTCTCCAGATATGTAGGGTCCACAATTTCAGAAAATGTAGATATTGATTAAATATTCTCTAGATTTTATAATTAATTATTTATAGTGATATAATCTAAGGAATAATCTAATAATGAATATGAATCAAAGTACCATGCATTAGAAGATAACTAGAATTAAACAAATGAATTCATTAATAATCAATTGGAGATTAGGGCTAAAAAATTAACGATCTTGAAAATTCATGTCAAGATAAATCATTAATTCATGAAGATAATGTAAAAAATATTAACACGATCAATAAGAAGTATAAAATGTAATGATATAAGTTTTGTATGAGAAAACATCCATAATATGATATATCATAAATATGATATCATACTGTCATGTTTTAAAGTAGAGCTTCTTGATACTTTATAACTAGTAGAGAGAAGAGCTACTACTACACCCAATTCCAAGGAATACAATTTAGCTTAAAGAAATCTATAGTGTGTAAATATTATTTGAGAGTATTTTTTTGGTAGACAGACTATAATAACTAAGATAAAGGTACCACATACTCTAGAAAATAATTATAATGATCAATATTATTGTTTTCATAGTGTAGGTTCCTAATAAATTTTTTAAAAAAGATAGATAATAAAAGTATTTAGTAATTTATAATTATATATTTGGTGAATATGCGTAAGTTTTTTATATTATGTTCGCTAATATATGGTAATATGAAATTTAAAACATCACAAATATATATAAAATTCCATTCAAGGTAGTTAATGAGAACAAAACATGTTTTCGTGGATACATCATGTATATTTAATGGATTTAGAATAAGGATCATTATGATTGGAATAATATTTCAACCTTGGGAAATATAGTAATTTCTACATCATGTTTTAGCGATGATGAGTTGACGTGGGGAATATAATTGAATGGTAAAAATTAGTTTATTTTTAACATATTTGAAATTTTATCAAATCCATATGTTGTTTTCACTCAAATAATTAATATTAAAGACAAATTCATGACTATAATGACATGATTATTCTTAAAGAACTATAGGGAATAAGAAAAATATAGATGAATCCCTAAAATAAGAGTGTTAAATTATATTGTGGTTGAAATCTATGGAGGAATATTTCATATGTTCCTAATAATATCATGAATGATTCTTCAACAAAGAGAATAATCATATTAAATAATGATTGTAGGGGATATACTAATGATCGATTTAGAAAATCATTTTATATTTGTGTTTGTTGATGTGATATGAATAAAATTAAACGAGATTATCAATTGAAGAAAGGAATACATTTATTTGTTTAGTATGGGATGTAAATGAGAAAACATGAAGGTTTTCCATGATTAATAACCATGGTTCCAAATAATCAATAATCATTGAGCCAATAAAATTAAAAATACATGTAAATATAGAGAAAGCATAAAAAATTCAATGTGGTATAGTGAATCAATAAATTCAACATTAATGAGTACTATTATTTCCTGATAGGTTTTGTAATGGAAGGGCCATGTGTTTTTAAGAATCTATGTTGGCGGTTTATGTTATCTATTTACTATTCCAAGGATTTCAAGATTATATTTTCATCCTAGGAAGATATATTTAAAATTTTAAATAAATCTGAAAAATGAAATTTAATGTTATGGATAATATAATGAATGGTATTTTTTAGAATGAAACTGTTAAAATAAGAAATGAAATCATTCCAACCATGAAGAATAAATAATTCAAATTTAGAAGAGTATGCAATAAGTGTAATCATAAAAATAGAGTTTAAATAAGAGGATTATATCAATTTAAATGTTAGTCTCATTATTATAAATCTCACTAAGGAGTAAATTTGTTTCTCCATATTCTTATATATGTCATGTATGCACTTTCTATGTAGGTAATTCAAGGTGATTTAAGTGTAAAAAGGGAGAACTAATGAGATATGTATGTTTTTACTTATATAAATAATATTATAATGAACCATATTGGATGTAATACAACATTTTATATCTTGAGACTGTTTTAATTTAGAGATTTACCTTGATGAATTAAAATTTGAATTTATCCTAAAAGGGGTATAATCATGGAAACAATCAACTAGATTACTAATTAATAAAAATATTGAATTCAAAAAATTGATTGAAATCTATCATTGAGTGGTGTGTTTGAATATTATATACTTATTATTTTACATGAATGAGTTTCGAAGATAATGGGTAATATGAATTAATAAATGAAATTAATGAAAAGAGGGTTAGAAAATTTGAAGATATTATTTTTAAAACATAATTTTCCATTTATATTTTAATGTTTTTATTCTACATATTGGTATCACAGTGGAATATAGGTAAAAACCATAATGAGAATATAATCTATATTTAGATAATCATAAAAACAATAAAATAACATATGAAATAATAATTTCATCAATATTATATTCTAGTTTTATTACCAATAGTTTTGTTGTTCAGGTTAAACCATCTTGTTTTTAATAAATTGAATTTATCATATAGACATTCGGTTGAATAAATAATTGAACATTAATTTAATAGAATTTATACTATCCTCCCACATGTTTAAATATATTTATTTAATATAAGGTGAAGATTGAATACAAAATGGTCACAAACTAATTAATATTCTTTTTTCATAATGGTTTTAAAACAACTCCATGGGGGGAAGATTGTTGAACCAATATGGTATTCATATTTAAAAGATCCCATTAATTATTGAGTAAATTAGAATGAAATAAATATAAATTTAGAGGTACTCTTGGATTTATTTTGGATATTCCAAAGTAGGTTTATTAAATTAAATTTCAAGTTCCCCAACACAGGTGAATTGAATTTGGAAGATTTGAGAACACATTCTAGATTGAAGATGGATGTTATTTATTATTTGATTATGATGGAATTTTTTGTCAATATTGGGAAGCTATAAAAAAGATATTAGAATTAGATATTTTTTAGAGATCAATTAAAAAATGAAAAAGATTAATGACACGGTTTTTTTACTACCAATAATAATTTTTCCAAAATAAATCTCATTTGTAAATGTAGGTTAAAATTTTCACTTATTACTGAATGATATTTGCAAAGAAAAACTATTTAATATGTTGATTACTTTCCTCACTATGTGTTAATAATTATAAATATATTTTCACTAATATTAGGTTCTAAATGATATATATTAATTACTCTACTAGTATTATAATATGTTTTGGAACATGGAACATGAACAATAAACATGGAGGATGATTGAGGAAGAGATAAATTTGGTTGAGGTAGAGAAATATGTTTAATGTTTTCTAAGGGGTAGTTATAGGTTGTAAGGATTTATAAATTATGTTAACGGTATTTGGAATTGTTTGAAAAAATTAATATTCATTTTAGTTTTATTTTGTTTTATTGTAATGAATAGAGATACCATGAAAATCATGAAAATGTTATTTAATGATTTTATGAGGATATTTAATTTCTGGTTTGGGGATAAATTTGAAAGTTGAATGATATGTAAAGGTTATGTACTCAAAATGTAATTTTCTATCTACAGTGCATTTTTGTATAGAATTTAAATGGAAATCATACATATGAGGTATTATTAAGTTTCACTCTATAAATTGAAAGATTCAAAAGTAACCCTAAGATAGGTAAGGGTTAGTCTATTAATATAAATAATGGATATTACAGGTATGTATAATAGTATTTTTGGGATTAATGTGATGTGATATGGTAATTTAGGGAATAAATTTGTGATACATATGGGCACTGAGAACATATATAGAGGTACTTATACTTGAAAATTGGATATTTTACAATTTATAGAGGTCCATTCTAATGCATAATGATATATAATTCCACACACAAAATATCAATTGAGGATAAAACAAGAATTTTAAAATTCATGAATCCCGGCATGATATGTAAAACTAAAAAAATATTATGTATGAGGGGTTTTACTCAAAAATATATAATTTTCTATTCCAACATTGATATGTAAGTGTAATATTACCTTATGTAAAGTTTAACTATTTGAGGAAATAGGGAAAGGGAATAAACCAATTGTGATACAAAAGGGTAGAAATATCTTACATAAGAGCCACTCACTTAGGAATTTAAAAATCTCCAATGTCTCACTATGTTATTTAATGATAATGTGCTCAATACATAAAGATCATCACAATTTTAAAATAGATATGTTATGGTCATTCCATTAAAAAAATTATGATTTATATAATGAATTATTCTAAATAAATATTAATTGTTATAATTATGTGATATTATTATGTAATGTAAATACAATGATTAAATTTTTATAATTATGATTCATCCTATTCAGTGGTGACTTTTGAAAAATACTTATCTATTCAGTCAAAAATAATAGTACCCTACCATAAATAATTATCAAACACAAACTCATAATCATCATTTAGAACATCATATGTAGTGACTAAGACAAAATATGAAAAAAGTGTTTTTTCTAAGATGAACATAATGTTAGAGGAATTGTGACAAGACAACCTAGTTTGACCATTAACAGGTAACCTGAGCTGGTCTACAACAAGTCCTGAGGGGCATTCCTAATCCTCTGGGATGGAAACTAGTTCCAAGAAACAAACAATACATGTGGGAATTATTTAATCCCAAAAGAAACATCCATGAATAGATAAATAAATCAAATAAACAGAAGACCCATCAAGATAAACAACTTAATCTCAAAGAAATAAACAACAGTTTCAATTACAAGATATAATTGAGCAGACTAAAGGAATTAAAAAAACAAATTCTAAAACAAAAAAAACTAAACCAACACAAAATAAGGGTTCCCTATATATATATATATATATAATTTTTACATATACACCATTATATGATGGCCCGTGAAGAGAAATCCATCTTATAAGGGTTCCCTATATATATATATATATATTTTACATCATACAAAGTGCCAACCAGGTCATCACACCATGTAAATATCAAACCACTTCAAAACACTCTTTAAAGCACCAATCAGGTGCTCACATTTTTCAAACCACGTTCCATTATAAAAAATAATAAAAAAGTCACTTTTGAGTTCGAAGATGCAAATGGTCCTTTAACTAGACATAACAAAATTAAATTACCAAAAACAACACCCAAACACAACTTCTATATTTATAATTCCGAACAGGATGTGATCCTTTCCGAAATCACACAAAATCATGAATCAAGGCCAAACGGGAGAAACCATGAGGAACACATTTGAATCCATGTTTTTATAACCCTTGGGAGAAACACCGTTACATTTGATGGAAGATGAGAGAATTTTCAAAAAAGATAAGGAATAATAAATGAGAAACTATCAGGGAAAAACAGAATTTGGTGTTCCATCATCATTTGAATTCACATCCATGTGTTCACCTAATGCACCCATAGATGTGAAAATATCCAATGTCACACTACAAAACCAAATAGAACACTCAAACACCATTTTTACAAAATCAATAAATTATTTCAAACCAATCCCATAACTCGCATTCTTTAAATAACATAACAATTCCTTTAAAAACCATAACAACCCATTCCAAAGATTTTTAATAAAATTATCAATCCATAATACTACAAATTTATACACTCAAAAAGATCTCAAAAAAATTCCAACATGTCATAATTAGGGCCACACATATCTTAAAACCCCCACTGTAACTCTATATGAATAATGGTATTTCAACAATAACACTAGGTTCCATAAACATAGGGATTTTATAAAATTCCATTTGGAAAAATATTTTTTAATAAATTATATCAAAAATAAATTACCATTTTAGTATGTTCATGAGTATAATAGAAGTGAAAAAAACAATTAAATGTTAATTGAAAGCACACAAGATCCCACAGATTGTGTCCAAAAGGAAATATTCAGAAACACCTACCTTAGTGGTGTGAGAACCCAATAAAACCTTCGGGGAGGAGAAATCTAAGCCTCACAGACCAACCACATACCATATAATCTAATAAAATAAAACCCACACATTAACCCTGACATATAAGTTTCTGACAAAGTAGAACCATGACAAGATAGAGAAAAAAATGGGGGAGGGGGAGTGGATAAAAAGACTGGGGAGGATTTGATGAAGAATGAATGAAGAATCGCAATACATTATTGTTAAATCAAACTAAAAGTATCTAAAAATGATGTAGAAAGAAGGGGGATCCTTTCGGTTGATATCCAATAGAGAGGCATTCAAATGGGTGGTGTAATCACTTAACTCTAATATAAATGATAAATTTTATTATGCTCGAAATGGGATGGATGGTTTTGTGGCATGGGTTTGTAAACCAAGCTCAAATTATGTGAATCCTACTAAAAAATTTCTATAAATTAAAGGTTTAGTTTTCATGGTTTTGGAAAACTATGGTCAAACTGTAAGACCTAAAAAATAGACCAAAACCCTCAAATGAAACCCTATGTAAACCCACCCAAAAATCCTTAAATTATTCAAACACAATATAATGAGACTTAGGTTGTTAGAAACACTCCACCATGAATCAATCTCCCAATATAATTCACAATAACCATGAATAATGTTATACAAAAACCAAACCCACCAATACATGAAGACTTCTGTTAGACACTCAATCAAAACCTCAACTAACATGTCCAAAATATAGAAAAGGTTATAATAAAGAAGTATCTGAGGTTGGGGTGTCACAATCCTCCCCACCATAGACACTTTATTCCCCTATAAATTCACCCAACCAAAAGTAAACCACAACTCAAGTACATGACCAATCAAATCCAAGAGAAACCAAGATCCCCTCGGACACTATTCAATCCACATGTCACACCCACCTGATCAAGATGTAAATACAACATAAGAATGAGGATGAGAAGAGAACATGAGGGGTTATCCCGAACAAAAAGAATCAGCTAAGATGAAAAACATTTAAACCCAAAATAAAACCCTCTCCAAAACTTGCAACGAAGGAATTTAATATTTAAATTCCTAGGAATCTCACACAGTTTCTCCACACTATTTTTTAAATTGTACTCCAACATTGTGCAAGAAATTGGAATAAAGGGGAACCCCACACGGCTTGGCCACAAGGTTTCAAAATCATGCACCAACCATGAAGAACTCCTATGTATGAAAATCACAGTAAGATGTATGATTACCTCGTAAAGGTGCACAGTTTCTCTTAATCTTGTGAAAACCATGCACAAGAGAAAAAATCACCTGAAACTTCTAAAATATAAAAATTTTAATCCGGATTCAACCCAATCTTCCTAGAAGATGTTTCACAGTAAATCCACTAAAACCGAGAACCACCCACCCAATCTAAACCAATAATAAATAAATTATATAAAACTCAATCAACTCCAAACATGTTGGGCATAAATTTAAAAATAAGACCAACCTACACAAAGGAAATACACACTCAAACAGAACAAAACATTAAAAAAATGTATGATACATATCCAGCCTCACAGTATGGTTGTAAAATTCCATCAGTCACCACATCCCCTGCAAGTTATTCTTTTGGAAAAAATTCTCTAGATTATCCAGTTAGCCACAATGATGTCATGTCTTCACAAGGATGGGAGAATATTGATTTAAATGCTTGAACTGGAAATGAAGGTGGAAAAAAACTGAACGATATGACAAACCGAAAGATAGGACATTAGAGGAGACTCTACTGAAACATGATCCTATAGAACACCATTTTATCTTGATGGGGATCCCTCATGAGAAACAAGAGACATCGTATTGCTAACTGTCTATTCCCTGGAAACTGGATACCTCTAGAGAAATAGAAACCATATCCTTGAAGTGTTCAATATATAACTTCACCGTCTGAAGGCCTTGTCTAATAATCATGAAAATTTTCCTTCTTCTCCTCTTCACGTGTTTATGTATGAACCATTGTACAAGGATGGACTCAGAACCTTCTCACATCATCAAAAATCGCATATATGGCGGGGCAAGAAACTCCCATTCATCTAAAGATGGACCCACAGTCAACCCCAAAATATCATGAACTCCAATGACCTCATGAGAGCTCTCAATGATATGAAGACACAACCTACCACATCAAGACACACCACAACCAATTACATACCTCGATCATCAAGAAAAATGAGAATCACTCGATAAGAACAAGAAATTGGTCATGACTCACAATGACTTTTGGGGACATTTCTTTATAAGAAATTATGATCCACAACAATAAAAAAAGGTAGAAATCAATATCCAATCAAATCACAACCAAATTAGATTCTCTTTCCAAACTACTAGGTCACACTCCAAACACCAAAAACACACCTCTTGAATCCACTTTCATAAAATCATTATTTCATTTAAATTTCAAAACCACTTTATTTCAAGGTATTTCCCAAACACAAAACTAACCTTTCATAATCCATAACTCATTTTCTAGAACAAAAAAATTATGAAATATATTTCCTCTTTCTGAATTTTTTTAGAAAAATAATTGAAAGCCTTTGATTTCACAGACCCACCTATGGAATCCTATGAACGGTCACACATGTGTTCATCCCTTTCCATCCACATGTGTCAACATGAAAATTCCATACATTCCCTCACATGTGAAATATTCATATGGAGAACCAAGGGTTGAACACAATAAATTTTCTAAACAATACAAACATGAACCAAATTTTTAAACCACAAACATTTTCTTTTGAAACCCATTTTACTAGACCAAAAACATTTTACAGGAATGATTTTCCATTTTAAAACCTATTTTAATTTTAAAACCCCACTCACACAAACTATAATGAGAAAATAACTCAACATGCACCAATATATCAAATGGAGGGAGTATATTTTATTCCTATCCCAACAACATGGTTGTGGGCCATGTCCTATGTAAGCCATAAAACTATGATGACCTTGAATCATATACCTGGACATTACATAGTTTACTAGTACTTTTGAGATCAAAACATTACATCATTTCTCCTCTGTGGTTATCCTTCAATCCAAAACAAAGACAAAACATTAAAATCCAAGATTACCACTTGTAACTGAAGATTTAGAATAAGAAAGGGTTCATGATTCCCTTTCCATTACTAACCTCTCGATTCCTCAATGTCCTAAACTCCAACTACCAGACACCCCAACAATAAGGGTAGGCTCTGATATTGTTCTATAATGAATCAACCTCGGTCGACCCTGAATCAGTCAACTAAGCCGGTCCTGAGGGTCTTTCTGGATTACCATGGATGGATTTAGTGATGGGAATCAAAAAATACAAGTGGGAGTGATTTAAGCTCAAAATAAAAATCTAGGAATAGATAAATAAATAGAATAAACTAAAAATGAAGCAATACAAACAAAATATTCTCAAATAAATAAACTACAATTTAAATTATAAGACACAACTAAGGAGACTGAAAACCAACTACAAAAATGAAACTAAAACAAAAAAACTAAACCCACACAAAATAACCATTGTTTGGAAGATCGATCACCTCCAACTATAAGACTAAACCTACTGAAGGAATGACCTCCTGATCCAGGAAACCTGAATAGAAGAGAAAAACCTGAAAAGAAAATAAGGTCTAAAAAAATTTGGTGGTACATGTTTTGTGTGTTGTGGCTTATTAGTTGGTAGACACCACAGAAAAAAAGTGATTCCATTCCCAAAATAATACATTAAAACTAGTTTGAAATTAACTTATAAAAATATTTTTTTTCATATTTAATAAATCAAGAGAATATTCCCCATATTGAAATCCAACAGACTCCACCCTCCATTACCAAATCAAACTACCATTTTATATACAAAACCCAAACCAAAATCATCTTGGGATGTTCTAAATATAAAAAAGGCATGGTAAACAGAAAACCATGTTTATAAAAATCCCTCACATTAATTTTATTTATAATTTTCTTTTGTATTAACATCAGCTATGATGTATGTGGTAAATATTAATAAGAAAAAATAAATCAACAAATAAATTGATATAAATATGTATAATCCTTCATCAGTGATTTATAATAAATTCAATTTCAAATAATATCAATAATTTCCTTTTGTTTATGACCCACATCGAATGTTTGGGCATATTCCCACATTGATTGAAAATAACCAAATAATCACTTACTCCCGCATTTCTTTTATCATAGAGTGGTGTCATTCAACAATTCCCAAACTATCAATCATTGGTCCTCCTCAACACATAAAAAATTAAATAGATTCATTGAGTCAAAAAATTATCAGGGCATTGAAGGTATATTATGTACCAAACACAACACATCATTCAAATTTAGATAATAATAAACTCCCAAGCTCTTAGGTGATTATTATTATGATATAAAAATTTTCAAGAAGCATTATAGAGGTTATATTTAGGGAAAATTATGTTCATATACTTTTAATGAAGCTTATAAGGTGATAAGAAATATTATATAATTATTATATGGTACTTGGGATAATCACAAAGGATAGTCCGTACTATGGTGGATTCAAATTTTCTAGAATTTTTCAACAAAACCTCTTGTCCATGGTGATTTGAGATGGAATAATACCTATATAAAATAGCTTACCATAAAATTGGTGTTCGACTACCATTCATCATAGTTAAAGTAAATAAATTAATATATTAAAAATGGGTAATTCACCCATGCATGTATAATTCATTTTAATCAGAAAATACCTCAAATATTACTTATAATAAGGCTTCATATAGAGGAGGTGTGTCAATGTGGTAAACTAATGGAGAACATTCCATTGTTAACAATGTAGAGTACTATAAAAATCTAAATGGAAAATAGATAGCCTCACTCAGATTATTTTGATTACCATGGGGGTAACATTAGACTATTTTATCTTCGATACTTGATGACACCTTTATTTAGGTCCTAGGTGTAGGGAGTATTGGATTACACATGTTGAATAGGAAACATGTTGGGTGATTATGGAATAAATCATTTCAATTAGTGTTATTCTTTAGAAGGATCATTAAATGGTTACAACTATGCTAAGTCACTATGTGCGGGTAATGGGATTATTCTAATGTTATTTCCATAATATATTTATTAGGTATAAGTAGAATATATAAATTCCACACAATTATAGTAACGGATACACCATGGTGTATTTGATTCTGTAGAATCACAGGTTTGACTTTCATATATTTTATGACAAAATTTCAATAATTAAATTAGTGGTCTAGATTAAAAAATAATGAAGGTATTTTTATGTATTTGAAAAGTATAATAAAGGTGGATTAATAATATATCTTTAGGGGAAAATGAGATTATTTAATTATTTGAGAGTTATCCTTCTCTTTCAAAATGAGAAAGAAGCGTCATGGATGATTAAGTGGAATGTAAAAATTAATGAATTAGAGAAAAATATAGAGTTCTGAACTTTTACTGCAATGTTAGTGGAAGGAGGCTGAGGGTGTTTTATCATGGGAGATTTGTGAAGTTCATATGTAGATAAAAATTGAAAAGAATTGATACGATAGATTATTTTTAACTCACTCATTGTTTATGATGATGAAAACTACCACACTCAAATAGGCAGTGAGTTATTTGTGTGTTTTAGAGTACTGAGTTATTTATTTATATGAGGTGTTTAAACCTAGATGATCATTTTTCCAACATTTAATTATATACAATGAGTAGTTATATTAATAATTTTGTTGTAGGAAAAATATTCAACACATTCCCCATGGATAATTCTAGTTTAGGTGAACTATTTAAATTTATTATTTCTCTTCCTTACTATTAATTACATCATATATTTATTTTCAATGAAAAATTGACTCCAATTGAATACAAGATACATGAGACAAATGTAAGACATCCCAGAAATAGAAAGGCCTGGTAATTATAGAACAAGATCAATGGTAATGGTAATTTTAAAAATATTTTCATACCTAGATATCCCCTAAGGTAATTTCCATTTATTGGGACCAATAAGTGGTATCAATAATAAATGTTTTTGGTGGGTTATTCTCTCTTATAAGAAGTATAAGTGGTAAAAAACTATAATGAAATTATGATATTGCATGTCAATTATTTCAAAATATTTTACTATTAGAAGAAATACATTCCAAAATCATTCAACATGGAAGACTACATTTTTTCTATACATGGGATCTCAATTAGTATGGAGAGTTGAGAAATATTAAGGAAATATTGGGGGTAGACTTATGTCGATGCCAGACATGTAAAAATGTTAACAGGTGAATTATCCAATTCTATGCAGATTAAGGTTATATCATGTTAGTCCTCAAATTCCATGCTAGATACTCTTCTCAATATTTTTCATAGTTGTTCCAAGGTATCTTAATCAAAATTACAGGTACTATGGATATAGTATGAGGATTCATTCAAATTAGTCCATCAATGAATTCATTGATCATGTGAACATCTTTATATTGTATATGAATAGACTTTGAGAAAACTTTAATGATAAAATTGTAATGCCCCCCGATCTGGAACTCTCTTACATGGCCATAAAGGGTTAGTTATTGGACCTCAAGCACACCTTCCGATAAACTAGAGGTTATCAACTAGAAGCAAATGTGTAACTCTACAGCTAATGGTATATAGTTACAATATAGAGGGAATAAATAACATAAATAATTATCTATGTAACATAAAAATAGATGAAACAACATATCATACAACTAGAAAGTAAAGGATAAATAAATAAACCAGTAACGATGAATCATCAAACAATAAGATGATGATTATCTAAATGTATAATTGAATACATTACAAATAGAAGTTTCAACTAACATAATATAAAATATAATGTCCCAAATAATTAACCCCATGTCAGACCCATATCCATACTCCAACCCAACCAGTAAGAAACAAATCAGTAACATGTTCCCTTTCCCAGGTCTAAACCACAATCTATGTAATCTGCCATAGTACCAAATGGTGTCCTGAGTTGGATGTGAGTAAAACATAGTAATTAAACACCATTGTATATATACAAAAGTAGTATGATAATAAGTGTATTCAATAAAGTGATAATCAGGTATATTAATTAATCAATTAGTACAACACATAAACCTACATGATTCCACACCATACTAGAATGTAACTAATCATGTATCACAACCATGTCATCAAATAACCACAAATAGATGAAAAAAAATGAAACAAACCTAGGCCAAGACATCTATATAATAATTTCAATAGGAAACTGGGAAGAGGCTTTTCAATATAATAATTACATCATGCTAATGGGAAGGCCCTGATAAATATAATAATTAAAAAAAGGGACTGGGAAAATCCCAATCAGTATAAGAATAACAAAATGGGACTAGGTAGATCCAGCTCAATATAAGGATTAATGAATTCTACTATCCCAAGCCCACTAAATATAATCATTAGAAATTTGGTCTGGGATAAGCCCACTCAATATAATAATTACAACATTGTATTAGGGATATCCTAATCAATATAAAAATTATAACATGAATCATAACACATTTCATTAGAATACAGATATCACAATATCATATCCTATAGATCAATTGCAAATTCTGAAAATTACCATTTCACATTCAATTACACATTCCATTTATCCAATTGGACTTAAATAATAAATATGTAATCCATTAAAATGAAATAGTTCATTTACATTGTAAACCTACATCATTTAATGACATAAAATATCACATATTTCTAACAAAAATTTAGTCCATTATCAGAATTGTATAAAAAATACATATTTTTCCTTAACCAATAGTTTTCTATAACATAAGTCACTATTAATTTATTCCAAGGGATACATCTAATTTTCATTAATTATTTTACCATTATTACTTTAATTGATTAATGTGCATTTTTCGTATGTTCAATATTAATATTGGACACACTTAATAATTAAATAGAACATGTGTTTCGGTTTTAGAGCCTTTGTCATTATCTAGAGAACAAAAAAAATGCTTCTAACAAAAAACACCAATAAGGATAATGGTATAAAAGATTACAAGATTCCTCTAGAGAAAAAGTGTTCAAGATCAACCCTATTCTTGTAGTGGAGATCAAAAAAAATTGCATCAATAGATAAAAAATAATTTGGTTGAATACCAACGAAAATAGACTGACCGGGGATCACACACTAAATGAGGACGTCTGAATGTTATGGAATCAACTTAAAATCAATGTGGGTCTCCCAAAGCTCAATAGGATGGGACTCTAAAATGTTGGAATCAATTAATTCATACACATAGAGGGATTAAAACCATTTTTCATGGGAAATACATGGTGTGTGACCCTTTAACATTGTTTATTTCTTGATTAATGATATATGCCCAAAAACCCATCACCTCAGGTTAATATTTATCGCGGTCAATTATTAAACATCATGTAATGGATTCATGACATGTATTTACTCCACCTCATATACTAGGTTTTTGTCTTATTCCTGGGAACAGTTACACATCATGTAACATGTACATGGTTTTTAAATTCCCCACATATAGATTTCATATCAGTTTGGGAAAAATCATTTAAACCCCCTCCAAAGAATTCTAGTCCTATGTAAAATTCTCATGATCCATGTTATGATTATTGTACCCAGACTCCATAAACTAAAAAAATACCTATATCCCTAAAAATTATACCATTTCTTCCAACAAATACTCTTCATATCAATGAAAAATTGAACTATAATGTTTTAATGATACTGAAGGACAAAACTGAATGATGTTAGATAAAAAACTCAAATAGGGGTGTTCCTAGAAAAATATGGGATCTTACTATAATGATTGTGAAAATGACCTTGAAAAAAATACCACCGTGATTCAATTTATATTATTGTCGATCTATGAAAAATTGTCAAAGAACGTGATACTGGACAATATTAAAAACCCTCTCAAGATATATTAGATGAGTAAAAATAATAATGAGTCCTTTAATAATTGGGAATTTATAGAAATCCGAATTCAAAGTGATTCAAGATATTATAGTGGTAGATGATATGAAAATTTTGTGTAATTTATAAGTTGATGTATTTCGATTTCTCCAATAGATAATATGGAAATTCAAATTCAAATTCAATCTTTCCCTTTCTTTATTTTGAGGTGGGAAAGTTTGGCATCTCAAAAAAAAGTTCTGTTAGAAAATACATGAAAATGATAATAATCGAGAACACCTAAATAATTAATATAAGGGTTTTAAAGAAATTAGCAATTCACTATAAAAATTTATTGAGAGAAGAAATTAATTTCATAATCAAAAAACAAATCAAAATATATCGATGTGGATAAACCTATGGACTATAAATACATTATTGATATATTCTTGTGTCTATCATAGACTAACTAGAAAAAGAGGAAAAATTGAGTAAATATATGTATTTGAGGTAAGACTAGACCAAAATATTGATATATAATCATCCCTTGAATAAATTAATGTTTGGTTGGATAAAATCCGAATGGCCAATTTACTATTATGTGATTAGAAACTATATATATAATTATAGAAATAAAATATGATATTATGACTGAGTTAGAATGAAATAAATATAGGTAGTATATAAACATATATATGTAAATTATGGTCAAGATAAAAATATAACAATTGGATATAATAATTAATGGTTTGAATAGTTTTTTTCAAAAACAATGTGAAAAATATTATGGAGGATGAGGGTAATGTTTTGTTGATCTGCTAAAATAATGATCATCAAGACAGACATCTATAAACCAGAATTTTATCTGTATGTTAGTGTGTATTGGGTGTAGAAAAACCTATATAGAATTATAGGATGTTAATATGAAACTAAACACTACTCTTTGTGGGGAGTGGCTCAAAGGTAAAGTAATTTTTATTTAGGGTTTTGATTAAAGGTGAAATCTATAGTGGTTAATGTCAAACCACAAGCACCCTCACTTTTGAAGAAGTATGGTTTTAGTGATTCTTAAATGATCCAAATTTTCCAAATGGTACCTATGAATAAATTAAAAAATGCACCTTGAGTTTGTTGTTTATTATTATATATGTTAAAAACATATAAAATATATTTTTTAGATAGAAAAATTGAATTTCATGGATTAAGAGTAACAAAATTAGATTTGTATGTTTTTCTTCACACAATATTTTTTATAAAGATACTATTTTTATGATGGTAATAAATACAAATCTATAAATTTCATGGTTGTGGGAAAAAATTAATTCAAAAAAAGCCATGGATATGGAGTTCTTAGTATCTTGAAGCCTTTTTAAGTATGCAACATATATATAAACAATTTTCATCCATACAAGATAAAAATTCCCCAATGGATTTAGAGGGGGAAATGTCTCATTTTACATTAAAAAATGAAATCAACAAACACAAATAAAGAAGTTAAAGTATGAGAAGGTTAATTTCATGTATATTTCCTTAAAAGTGACAGATTAAGTTGAGGCGTGAATACTTTATAATAGATGACCATCACAAGTAATGGAAAATTATAATTCTAACATTAGAACCAAATACAATATGGATTTTTTTGTTTTGAAATTATTGAGGACTAAATATTATTGGCTCTATAAAACATAAAATAAAATGTAATGATTTTTGGAACAAAGATTTATTTAGGGATAAAGGTCTTAGTCACAAATTCAAGAGTTGTAGAAAATGATGTGAATTAATAAATTCTTTAAATTTCAACCAAAATGCATGCATCATCAAATCGAGATAAAATGACATTATAATGAATGTCCAGAAATTGGAATCTATACCTAATTAGTGGTCAAGATAATAGGTGTCATAAATCCATAGAAATATAAGACCAGATGTGTCCCAATGGTCTTGGTCACTTGATTCCAAATATTTTTTTCAGGACCTAGGGAAGAATAAAGATGAATTTGATATAAAAAATATATCATTATATCACACTAATACATGTGAAATGTTCAATAATGTTAATGTCCTTCAAAATGTATTCACGTCTAAATATTATAATATAATGAGTTTCCTTGAGTTGGAATATGTTGATTTGTGTATACAAACATTAACCAAGATTAATGGTGTAAAACTATTATTTATAATTAGTGGATTTCTATAGGATTAAATGGATTAGTAAATAACATACAAATTCAATTTTTTCACATGAAATACACATTTTTGGAAATTTCAACATATGATGTTAGATATCAAATTTAAAAATTTCTAGAAAAAGATTAAAAATTATCTATCTAATTTTGTGGAATAACACTATGAGATAGAAAGGATAAGAGAAAAATATTTTTAGGGTGATAAAACCTGAATAAAACCAAGCTGCATAGAAGAGGATACATAATGTTCATAAGATTGAAAAAATGGTCAATGAGAAGAATATATATGGTAAATATTGATGTAATCAATTCTTACCTTGATTAAATTCTATATATGATCTTTTATATGTTATAATTTATAGAAAAGACACTATGGGTTGTTGTATGAGATGTAGAATACATTTATGTAATTTAAAATCATTAGGAAAAATTATTTATTCTGAAGATGGAAAATAAGTGAAATCTTGAAATTCATGGGGTGAATGTTTTTTTATTATAGACTCATTTAAATTAAAGGTTTACATATGATGTAAATGAATTAATGGGAAAATTATTAAATATTAAAATGAAACTTGTTTGGATAATGAAAAGATTTCATAAACTAATGGGAATTTTTCACAAAACAATAATGATGAAATATTTTAGGATAGTTGTCTATTAGTTAGTATCCATGGGGATTTAAATGGGTTATAGAAGACTGTGATTATAAAAAATTATTATGATGAAAACATAATTGGATTAGTCGCTATAATAATAGAAATATACAGGTAAAAATCCATGAAATAAATATGATCATTGAATAGATATATCTGGTACAAACAAAAAGGTTTAAAACTATATAAAAAATTTATATTTTGTCGCAAGTATTATCTATGTGTGTTGAAGAGGATACCAAATATGTCTTGTTGGTCAAATATATTCAAAATGATATTATCCAAATTGAAATTAATAAACATGAATAATTATTCTAACGATAAAATATATCATTTTCATTAAATCCGTGTAGATGATTCGTAAAACACAATGTAGATGGAATGGAAAGTCTGTATAAATCAAGGGTTGTTTTAAGAACGTATTCTCAAATCGATGGATTTGATGTCGATGACACCCTTTCTTATTTATTTTTTTAGAACCCATTCAATATTTGGAGATATTTAAATTAAAATAGGATTCAAAGTGTATTAAATTGATTTAAAATTATCACTCCACAATGGAGTTCATTACGGAGAAGTGTAAGTCAATTATTCAGAGTGACTTCATGTATATAAAAATGAGAATAAATTTTCTAGTTGTGTAATTCTATATATGGGATAAATCATGCACCAAAATATTATTATTGTAGGCTTGATCAATAATTGGTAATGAATGTAATCTTGTGAGGAATAATTTATCACAATCTCTATAATAATAAGGAAATGAACAAAGATTTATTATACCCAATTCTATATAAGAAATTATTTATAGAGAATGGGATGAATACTAATGAAATATATTTAATGAATACATGTGTTTTGATTTTGAAATTTCTATGATTGGGGAGTTTTTATTTTTCTTTGGTTTATAAGTATCTAAATTAAGGGATATTTTACTTATTTCATTATAAAAAAATGATAATGAAGTAATCAATAAACTATGAATGGAGGATTATAAGTTAATGGGAATATCAAATGATTCCCAAAAGATGTTATCAATAGATGCTAGTGAATAGGCATTCTATGTAATGAAATATGGGAAGAACATTGAAATATTATAGTACCTAATAATGAAATGAGCCTACATTATGTTTTATAACTATCAAGACACATAATACTAACATTTTTCAAAGTAAATCTATGTTATAATTGTTAAAATAATAATTTTTTATATGAGTAACATGTTAATTTTTTAGTAATTTTATCATATAATTTAATATAACGATTTCTGGGACACATTGATTCGAATTTTAGAGGTTTTTTGGATTGATTACTTGTCAGTAAAGTGTGGTTATTTTTATCAAGGAGGTTTTTGAATTTCCTTACTAACCAATCGACATAGATTCATCTTACCTATTACTATGAAGGATTATTATAGTTTGTGAACTCAATAATATACAAATATACTATGGATGAATCAATAACTTGAGGGTTCTATAAAAGATGTGGATGCTTCTATTTCAAAAAAGAGTAATAAATTGAGTGATATTAATTATAAAAACTAATATTTCACATCATTCATTAAAAATGTACATTAATATAATGAACCATTTAATCAATAATAATGCCAGGAATTGGTTGGTGGAATTTTATTACATGTCAATAAATAATGAGATTATTAATATATTGAAAATGTAAATACCTATGTATAAGTTTCTTATACATTCATTGTATCTACGATTTAAAATATTTCAATCCAAATATAATGTTTGGATAAGACAACCCCAATCCTCAGTGAATTTTTCATTTGCATCTATGTATGGTAACACTCAGTTGATTCTATTGTATGTATATCATACCAACACTTTAAAAATTTTAAATAATTTTCATTTGGTTTTACTAATGAATGGTGAGATGTTTTCCAAAACATAAACATAAGAGATCTTGTGCATTTTCAAATAGGAATAAGTTTGTGGGAGTTCTTTATTATTAGAAATGGTGTTTTATTCTATACTAATAATTCAAAAATGGATATAGTGAACTCATTTATTATCAGGGATTGAATATTTTTAGAGTGTTAATGTACATGGAAATCATGAAAGTTGTTTCATGAGGAAAATTTCATGTGAATATTAATTCTCATAAAGATATTTTATGATATGGTTTTGAAGTATATTATTAGTATATAGTTTAGGTACTATATGAATAATCAATTGTCTAGGATATGGAATATATATATTCAGTCATTTTATACTAGGAATTAATTGAATTTATTTTCAAAGGGTCATAAAAAACATAATGGGGTTGTATTAAAAAAACTATCTTGAGGAATTTTTTTTGTTGTGTTTATTTCCAAGTTGGACGAAATGATTCTAGAAAAATTCTAAATAATCATAATAGGTCATGAAAATGGTTAAAGAACCATTAGATATAGTTTGGTGAATCATTGAGGATTTTCCATAACATGGAAATGTGAACGACTCAATTTTGGATTAAAATTGATGAAATGTTTTTCACCATGCCAAATTTTTTATAATTTTATGTTAGAAGAATCATTATATAAAATCAATAACTATAAATTTATCATTGTGTAATTTGTGTTCATGATAGAAGGAATTGAATGGAAAATTTTAAAAGGGGAAAACCTTATATATATAATACATTTATCATCCTTTAAAATATGAAAAATTCCTAAGTGTAAGATTTTTGATTGATGCGGTCTGGAGAAATGGAAAATAATGGGGGACACATTGTGTTGGATACCTTCGTGGAGTTTTATAATCCATGTGGGGGATAAAAAATATATAAATGGGAATTCTAGTTTTTTGGGGGCACTAAGGTTAGACTATTTTAGATGGGATATATGATATCCATAATGTCAATGTTGTATAAATGTAATGTATCAGATTTCTTAAGATTTGGGGGAAATGAAATTTGTGTTCATGGTACTATAAATTTTGATGGAAATGTTTTCTATAGAATTACTATTTTATGGTAATAACTACATTATTCTAGGGAGTGTTGGTTAGGGAAAAATTATGGGTTAGATTTCATGACATATTTTATTTGTTTGAGTGGATGATATAGGCTCCATTCCCTGATGGTATTGACCATGTTTTGTTGCAGTTGATTTTGTACTTTTCTTTGTTTAAATATTTCATCATTCAAGGAGATGAATCAAGTTTATATTGTCTGATATTTAATTTAAATTAAATAAGGTATTTTGATAGATTTTTCTCACTATAAAAATGTGTACCTATGCTATATCTATAGGAAAAAATATAATTCTTTAAATATGTGAAATATATTATATTATTTCAAAAGGAAGAAGATGGATTGTGGAATATAAATTAAAAAATTGTGTTAAATAACAGCTATGATGATTAGTTTTCATGTATTGTATTTTGAAAAAAAAATTGGTAGGAGAATTCAATGTAGTTTATTTAGGTGCATATAGTTAAAATTTTAAATGCTAGATGTGGCTCAATGACATTATGTATAATCTCTTTAAAATTAGTTATTTATAAATATTTGAATATTTGGTGAATTCATTTGTGTTTGATTTATCATTTGTAGTTATACAAATTTATATAATAATGAATGAATATTTGGGTAAGGATAAAGGATCTGCATAAGTACCATATTTTCTCTGTAATAATCATTCATTTATTTAAAAACATGATTCAATGCTTTCATAATGGTTATCTCATTCTTTTTATGGATGATCTGTATAATGATGTTTCATGGACTCAATAAGTATCATAATAAAGATAAATGATATCTGTTTCAAAATTATTATCTCTTTAAGGACCAACAAAAAGGTAAATATGTATCTTTATAAGGATTAAATTTAAAATGATGGATCCTTATTTTGATTAATTATAATTGTTAAATATACATAAGGATCATTATATTTTAGTTTTTTAATGAAGTCTTCTAATATAATATATAATATACGTTATTAATAATAAAATATTGTTAATTAATCACCCACCTTATAGAAAAGGAAATAAATCACTTATTTATGGGAGTTCCAATATGTGATATGTTGGTTATTTTATGATTATGATTATGGATGGCTATTTTGGTCTAACTCAAACAATGCACACGACATTATAGAGTAGGTCTATAGTAATATACAAGGTTCAATAGTAATTCTATGGGTATATTTTAATATATATATTTTTTATGAATTGTATAGAATCTTTTTTGGATAACTGTTATGTTATGGAAGTATTTCTACATGATTTAGAATGAATATTTTTCTAACATAAACAATAATGACTGAAACTATCCATTTTTATAAAAATATTTATCTAAATAAGAAAAATAAGATAATTTGGTATTACAAGAGGTCACATACTAAAATTCTTTGTAAATATATTCAAGAAGAATAAAGTTTAACTTACATATACCCCACTATTTTGGTAATATCCTTATCTATTTAATTTTGATAAAAATTTACTATTTGGTGGATAAATACACTATTTATATGCTAGAGATTAGTAAAATTTCATTTATTCAGGGTTATAAACTCAAAAAGGTTAGTTTTTCCAATATGAAATTTGTAATAAAATGTAGTGATATTTATTATTTTAGGGTCATAGACTCATTTCCAAACACAATATTTTAATTTATTTTCAATGTGAACTAATTAAAATACCTTGTTTTTCTCTTTTAAATATTTCACCCCATAATAATTATTATGTTGAAAATGGATATATTCCAAATAATTTTTGATCATGATCATTATAAATGGATATATTTTAAATTAATATACCTTGATTTGCTTATTTCTTTTTGATTATAACCCCTATTTGAGTAAAAAAATAGGGATCATAGAGTTATATAAAATAGCAGAGTTTCTATAATTTGTTGGAAAGATAATGGATGGTGACTCAAGAGGTATTCAAATGGGATATTTGTAAATTTTATTATTGGATGAAAGTATAGAATAATAAAAACACCCAAATCAATGTAAAGTCACTCTTTGTTTGTAGGGATCATTACAACAACACTCTTGGAATCATAGACCCATCAGAGTGTGTGATTTCTATAGTGACACATACTTTTAATAGATAAATATTACATCATTTTATCTAAATATTCTACAAAATTCAAAATAATAAACTCCTGAGGACCATAGAGTTTTTGTGTCTTGTTAAACATTAATTTGTAAACAACTAGTACATATCAAAAATATATCATTTCTCATTTATTTCTTTATATATAGAATCCTTCTTTGACATAACATACATGAAACCATTCTCCATATTCTAGGTAAAGGGAATATAAGAAATGTTATGTTTGTAAGTTTAGTAAGGATAAACATAAAAGATATCAATAAATGATTATGAGTTGGTATAAGATAATAATAATGGAATGAGAAAATGATCTAAACATTAGAAATTCATGCCATTCAATTAATATTACATAATCATGAAATATGAAATCATATTTTTTCTATTGAAAAACATAAGTCATAAGAGTGAGTAAAAAAATTAATCATGACTAATGAAAACATATCACAAGGATAAGACATATGTAATTTCTATGCATAAAATCATAGAAAAATAATTTCCTTATTCAAGGATCACAAATAAAACTATAATAGAGTATTGGGTTTACACCCCATTTTCTTAATTACCATGGTCAAGGTTGACATTTTGTACTATCTAATTAGAAAAAGTTTTATTCAAAATTAGTTTCACACCCCCATTCCTATCCTTATTTTTTCTTGATTTTTCCTTCTTTACCCAATCAATAATTGGTAAATATAATTTAATTCTCACCAATTGCATAATTAAAACCATGCCAATGTGAGTCACCTGATCCTAAAAACTGGATTTTAGAATCATATCAAACCCCATGGAAATGATACATGTTTCAAAAACATTTCAACATTGTAATAATAAAATGTACAAAGAAATAATAATGATGTTAAAATTTTATAATATCCGTTATAAATCATAATAAAAAATATCAGATGTTGTTATAGAATAAAATTTGTTTAAAATATATCAAAAATATTTCTTGAGTAAAATGCTCCTTTCATTTTGAAAAAAATTATTTAAAACCTAAACTGTTCTAATTTTTTATAGAAAAAATATTATTTCAAAATAATAATGTATATTTATAAAATAAAAATTAAATAAAACATTATTCTTGATGGTGTGGAAATATGTTCATGTGGTGTATGGTAAAACAAAATTCCTTTCAAAATTTTGAAAAACAACTATATATACAACGTTTGAAAAAAGAAAAGAAAATTAAATTTAAAATAATGTAAATAAAGTTAAACATCGTTAAAATATAAAATTAAATTAAATTTAGAGAATATTATAAATATTATTGAAAATATTTTAATGAAAATATGGACATAGAAGGTAATATTACCTATTGAAGGGAAAAACATTGTCGATTTTCATTGAAAATTTTTATTTGGTATCTTGTGTATATAAAGAGAGAGAAATAATTGGAAACATGAGGCATAAGAAATAAATATAAGAGAATAAAATAAATAATATTTAGTATATATAAACAAAATAAATGATCATCATAAAATTTAACCACAGACAATCCCGATATAAAATAAATTTGTAACCTAGAACCCTTACGTCATGCCTATCTTACATTATATGCATTATAACCTCATATATACTAAATTGAAATTTCATATACATATATACCAAAAAATTAATCATAGATATAGTACCAGAAATGTTTGACTTATAAAATATTATCATTCTTTCATTAACAGTCTTACATTATCAATATCTTTTCAGGTGTTAACTACTTCATTTTTCTTGGATGTCTTGGTTCTAAAATATGTTCCTTGCACATCTATAATAGTTAATTAATCTCTAAAATTTTTATATATAGATTAATTTCATATTTATCTATTAAATACTTATTTATAACAATGAAAATAAATAAGTGAGGAATAATGAATTACATAACTATATGGGGATGGATTCCTCAACGTACGCAATAGCGACGTTTAAATTTTTTTATTGACTAAATGAAAGAGAGGTAAATATTAATTCATAATTATAGTGTAATTGGTATAAAATAAATATTGTATATAAATATTAAATATATAATCTTATCTAATAATGAATGATGGAGGTCAAAAATGTGTTGTATAGCTATATGGAGGTGATACTCCACATATATGCATGAGTGATACTTTCATCTCCCATTGGATTGATAAGGGGTAGAAAATGGTGGTTCCATAATCATAATAAAATCTTAGAATATTTGTTATTCATTTCCATCAGGTATTTATGAATAAAACATGTTTATAAGAGTTATAAGAATAAATAAATATGAAATAGGTTGGTAAATATATATACCTTTTGTTTGAAAGACCTCATTTGTCTTAATTATAAATCCATGATTGAATGGTGTTAGGAAAAAAATCTCTAGGATTAAGATAAGGATTATAGGAAGGTTTGTAAAGGGTATTTTATGAGATATAAGGCTCAAATACTATGAATAATGGAGGGGAAAAGGTTTCTTTTTATAGGTGATGGAAGGATACAAATTGAACTTCTTTGAAGATTTCAATTATTTAAGGTCTTTTTTAGGGGAAGGTGGGATAAAATGG
This sequence comes from Viscum album, assembly GCA_963277665.1. Taxonomy (NCBI): domain Eukaryota; kingdom Viridiplantae; phylum Streptophyta; class Magnoliopsida; order Santalales; family Viscaceae; genus Viscum; species Viscum album. The sequence continues at coordinate 1,248,630,106 of OY728157.1, read as the reverse complement.
AGATGGAATAAAAATTTTCACATGATAAATATGAAATATATTCAAATAATAATAATTTTTTTGTGTGGGTGATATTAAATCATTTATCTCATGGTTTCACCTTTGGTAAACCCTTTATAATATTAACTGTGTTAATAAAATTTAATAGTTTTTACTATCCACTATGACCAAATATATAGTAGACCCTATTATATTATATTAATTATATGATTCCAAAAATATAATACAATATAAAAAATTAACTTTTTAAACGTTATATAATATAATTTTAATTAATCATGAAAATCACAATGGAAACTAATTTTTGAAAAATGAATTTTTCAGCATAAAACAAAAAATAACATCAATTACATGAATAGTAAAAAACACAAAATGAATATATAATATATATAAATTTCATTACATAATTATTTTTTAGATTAAAAATTAACATATTAATATAATAAAACATTATGTGCATAGAAATAGGTTTTAGAAAGATATGTTTTTAGGTAAAAAATTAACTTCCACCAAAATAAAGTATTATTATGATTCCAATGTAATTAATGATATTATTTATAATTAAAGGTTACTCATGAGACATTAAGATTAAATTATAAAAATAATGGTACATCGACTTGAACAGAATGAATATTTTTTTCAAAATCATTAATTTTCACTATCAATGAAAAATAAATATTTTTAGAATTGACAAAAAAATAACATTATGATAAAATTGAAATTTTGATTTTAAAAATTATTTTCATTAACTAAAATATAATTTTTTAAAGAAATTAAAAATTATTTATAATTTTCATGTCACAAATTTGATTAAATTATTTTTTTAGGAAAAACAATTTTGAAATGTAAAATTAGTTTAGTAAAATTTGATTACATATATATTATTCATTATTCAACACATTCAGATTATTAAAAAACATTAAAAAAATTAAAAAAATTATTATTATTAATACCTTTTTAATTTAATGGCTAGTGTATCACCCCTGAGATTTTATGAAATATTATTTCAATTATATTAAATTTACCTAATGTATTTCATTATAGACAACACTGAGTGTAAATGAACAGTGATATAATATTAAAATATTATTATTTTAATATAGTATTTATAACCTATCCATTAAATTAGAGGGTATGAAAAGATTAATGTTTTTATAAAATATAAAAAAATACAATTTATTATTAATGTATTTATTAATTATTAGTAAAAAACAATTCAATTTTTACCAATGTCTTATAATATATAAAAAATTGATTCTCGTCAAAATTATTTATATTTATTAATGAGAAAATATAATATATTTAGTTTTTCACACTTTTAAAAAATTTAATTCATAAAATTGAATACATTTTTTAAATAACAAAATAAAAATTTCTTAATAGTGAATTCCATTTATATGTCTCTATATATTGATTTTCCATCGAATAGTGATAAATATTGATTGATTTTGAATACGGTATTTTTTCATGAATGTAAAAAAATTATATTTTTATTTAAATTTATTTCAATATAAATTTGGTTAATTATATTATTATTAATCTAATTATTTTAATATGAATTAATTTTTTATTTTAATTTTGTATTAAATCATTTTTAAATTTGAAATGTATTTCGTGAAAAATAATTTTTATGCGCTCAATGTGTTTTTATCTCAAGAAATTAAAAAGTCATTATTGGTGAATTATTTGGATGACATTTTTTTATATTCTACAAATTTATTTTACATTAATTTAATATATTTATAAATATGATATAAGAATAAACTAATTTTTATTCTTGCACGTGTATTTTTTCTAAAAAGAGGTGTCTATTGCATTTTTGTGTGCTTATTTTAAAGTAAATTTCAGGAACATATATGTATTTAATATGATAAAATTTATTCCATATATAGAATCATTATTTTCACGTAGTACTTTTTTATTTTTGGTCTATATGAATTGTAATTTTTTGAATAATTTATCTCCTCTCTATAAGGTAAATAAGTTTAATCATAGTAAAAAATAAGGGAGATGGTCATATTTATCACTTGTGTGTACGTGTGGACTACCACCACCACAAAATGTAGTGATATGATATTTATTTCATTTTAAATGGATTTTAATAAGGACGGTTTTAATTAATATATATTATCAATATTTTATAATAATAATTCTATAATTTTTAGTTTTGATTTACCTTTCTTTTGTTCTATCTATATAAAATGCAGACATTGTTTATGCATATGCATGGTATGTCATCTGCATGAATGGTGTAATTATTTTTTCTATATATGTCATTAATTAATGAAACTAAACCTGTATATAATGAATATATATGATTTTATTCTCATTATAAACATTTGATAGATAATTTAACCACTATCAAAATACAAGGACATATATTATCAAACTAATACATATGTGAATAACAATGAATATATCACTTGTAACAACGATTTTAATAAAAAAAAATTAACAAATTTGTGATAAAAGGTCATAATTAATTCATATATGGTATGATATATTTGAGTACTATTCAATAGTATATGAATAATAAATTGATATTTAATATATAGGAGGTTCTAACAAGTATGAATGAAAAGAATACCTAAGATAATGGATTTTTGTCTCCATATTATTCCGATGGTACAAATTCCATATTTGACACTTGGTTATTTTTTTTGTTTATATACTAACAATTAATTTATTTGTTTGATTTTAATTATGAAGGTTATAGTGATTTACATACACAATTAAGTTCATTTCATTCATGGGGTTTACATTTCAAATGTTACAAAATTGGTATGAGTTTAATTTTATAATCACATTTTTATTAGAATAGTTTATAATTAAGTATATAATGAGAAAATATCATTATCTACCACAAAATAAGGTTATTAATTTTCTTCTCCCATGTAAATTTATTTAAATTACATGTTTTCCTTTTTTTCCTCAACTAAAGTAGTGAGGATAAAATTGATTATATTTACCTTTTAGGATGAAAAACCGTCTTACTCCATATCGTTGTTTTCTGAAAATGTTTTGAAGATTTATTTTAGACACTTATCATATTAATTTTTAAATTCATTATTATACATGTTTTACTTTTTAAAAAATTTAAATGGAACATTTTTGTTTTTTTCTAAATGGGGTATTTTTTATTTTTTTATAAATGTTTAAAATGAATTTTTATTTCATATATGAAACGAATGGAATATAACACCATCATTACCACTCAATGAATACAATAATACATTACCATTTTTTGTGGTTATTTTTAAATAAAATTTTTTCCATAATAATTTTGAATTATTTTTCTTTTAAAAATGTGAATTCAAAATGAAATGGATATTTTCCACAATAATGATTATAGGATATTTTTAATTTTATATATATTCAGCAATGAAAAAAACCATTTATATCATTTATAATTTACTAGGGACACATTCTAAGGATTTCATACTTATTCATTACAGTGGACGGTTTATGTTTCTGAAGGAAATATTTCTATGAAAAAATTTCTTTTTACACAGACTATTCTATAACAAAATTATGAGATGTTTATGAAAATGATACATATTCCATAATTTAAACAATGATTATATATTTATGAAATGTATTTATTTTCCATGTTTCAATCATTGATTAAATTATTATGGAATCCCTTTCTTTTTTATGGTTTTAATATGAGAATTGTTTTTGATCACATGTCCCACATATGTATGATTTTCATTATGTGGTGGGTGGGATGTAAATAATTATCCGATGCCTCTAGTATATATGGATTACTCAATAAATAAAAATAATATGTTTGAAACTTATTTCATGTTAGAAACTTTATTAGTGTACTAGGTTTATCAGTAACATAATATTTATAAAGGACTAAACTTTCATGTCCATAAGATTAGGCACAGACCTATTTTCATGTAAATACTATTAAGTGTGGACATAGATTTCATGTCCATAATTTTATGTGTAGACCTGTCTTTCATTTTCATAAGATAATACGTGTCCTAGGTCAATGTCTATATATTAATTTGAGGTCTTGATTTCAGGTACTTAACATGATGAGTGAACTGGTTTCTATTTATAAATTTTTAGAAAGTTATAATATTATGAGAATGCCAAAATATTATTCCATATAATATTTTTATGATCTCATGGATCATGTTATTTTATTCCTTTATTATTCATGTCTTATGAACTATAAAACATTATGATATGACTCCAGATTACAGTCGTCGATATTTGGGGTATAAATCAGGATTATTATCATCATGTAATCATACCCTTATTCTCATGTTAAAAACAAGTGATTATTAATGTCTCCCTTTTGTACCCTTATAGAGAATATGAGATCACATTTTTCATTATTTCATTTTCCCTTGGTAATGAAGAGTTATTTTATGAATGATATGTCTAATAAAGTTTCTAATTATGAAAGAATTATTTGGATACTCTTATAAACCAATTTCTTATATTTCCATGTTTCTAAATATAATAAGACTATATTACTCTGGAATGTTTCATTATGATGTGAAATTAATATTCCTATAAAAATATGTTTAATTAATTTATGAAAACTATGACCCATTATAGTTGGTATCAGAGAAATATTTACATAACCTTCATAATCTAAGAGGATAAAACATTATAAATAACCCTTCGGATAAGTCTATTTATAGGTTATAATGTTTTTCGTAATGATTATTAATGAACTAGGTTAAATATATGGTTTTATAGAATATGTTTTCATAATTTAGACATCCTACAAAATATTTTTCATCATTACATGGGTTCCAGATATGATTTTTTCCCATAGTATGCTTATTAGTTTTTTTAATGGTTATAACCTAAATTAGTCTTGTTAATATTGAATGTTACTGTCAATTTAATGACTTTCCATATGATCAACAATATAAAATAAGATATGGAATATGAAAGCTTTTGACTATTCCTAATCATATATCTCATTATATGACTAACAATCCCAGCTTTTGTGAGTTTCTTAACAAACCAAATAGGATAATGATGAACTTTTACTAATATCATGGAGGAAATAAGATTCAATATTTCAATAATGTAGTAATAGGAACTCAATTTAATGTATTAGAGGAAATGGATTATGTTTTGAGTGTTGAGAATAAGAAATCAATGTAAGAAATTAATGAGAAAAATTATAAGTTAAGTTGACAGGATGGATGAGAATAATTATATTCCTAAGGAATTATAAGTGGTTGTATGTTTTAAATGAGTAATATATGGGAATTATGAAAATCAATGTCTTGCATGGAACAATCAAGAATAGAATCATAATGGTTTCATGAGTAATAGATTTACTGATAATGTTGAAGATACAAAAAATGACATATGGAAATTATGGGTTATTTTTATAGTATTACTTATATAAAATTTTATATTAATTATTTAACAGAGGTTTAAAAATATTATACATGTTTTTTATTTCATATTGTAGGAAAGAACAATTAGATAATAAGATGATGAAATCTAGTTAATTTTTTATGATGGAGGTGGAATAATTGAAGTGATTTGGATTTATGCTTTATGTTTTATATTTGTTTTAATAATGATTTTTTTTATAAAAATAAATAACCATCTAAGGATTTTTCCATGTTGTTTATTTATTTTATTATTTGAAAATATATTATGAATGGTATTAATAACCATGAAACATTATTTATTTTTAAGGTGATATTTGTTGAGAAAATGTTATTGAGGGAAAGAAAACATTAATATATTCCTGGTGTTTAGTTAATAATGTTTATTTTGGATAAATTTAGGATTCACATTTATAGTATTGGTATCCAGAAAATTGGTTAATTATTTGATTAAAATGTTTTTTTGTCCTCTTTGATGAATTCTATTGCATTTTTTTGGATTTACAAAATATATTCAATAGTACAAGATTTAATATTAGGAATAATTATCATATTATTTTTTCAACAATAGAAGTTTTAATTATTTCCTTATGGTGATTTAGGATGTTATTATTTTTTTTCGAATATACGATCATGATATTAACGTGTCTGGTATGCGACATTATGAGCCACATCATATTATCATGGGATATTTTCATTAGACTAAATCATTCTAATTTATAGGATTTCAATTTGGTTACAAATAATAGTGTGTATTTTTATGCTCAACTATTTTTGGAAGATATTATGTTGATCCTTGGGGGTATTATCGAGGTATTTGTGATTAATATATTTTATAACATATGGAAATATTTTTGTATTTGAAAAATTAATTTGGACTGTATTTGTGACATGTAATTATTTTTTTTGATATTATGATATCATAAAACTTATTTTTAGTGCTTTAGGTATAAAAAATTAATCTTGGATATGTATTTATTATAGTAATAGAAGATGTGTAAATTGATCAAAGCACAATAAAATAATGAATGTATGTTCATGATGCGGAAATGAATCAAAAATATAAATTTTCATCTGATAGTAAAACTATCCCTCAACTATAGTAAAATGATAATTGAGTACAATTTTAATATTTTACCTTCATTTCCAATGATCCCAATTTCTCTTCTTGTAACACAACTTATAGAATTTTGGTTATCAATTTTATTCCACTTATGGAGGTATTTGAAACACCAACGCTCCAATCTGAACAATTTTCATAAACTTTTATAGTAGTCTATTTTGGAATAGGATTTCTCAAGGGTTTTTAAAAAATCAATGGTAATTCTAACATAAAGTTGCCTACCACTTTTATCCTCATGGTCACGATCAAAACCAAAAATATGACTCTCCTCCTCCCATTATGATCCTTGGTGATCTAAACCTTACTCCCCTTCTCCCATCCTAATCTTTATCCCCATAATCACAATCTAAACCCCAAACATGCCTCTCCTCCTTCTATCATGATCCATCATGATCTAAAACATGCTTCCCTCATCCCATCATGATCCCTCCCATCATACCTTCTGGTTTCACTAACCCTATCATTGTGTGCATTTCTCATCCTACCTCTTGAACCAGAATCCACGTGTGTCAGTCTCTCCTCCTCCTTTTGAAATGAGTAGTAGTATTTTCACATCTCTCATACTCCCTTTGGAACCTATACCGACATGTACGTCTCCCTCCTCTATGTTATATCATTACTCCAATATGAATAAAATCTTGAACCATAACTGGCGTGTGTGTCTCCCATCCACCCTTCTAGATCTAATTCCAAACACCTGCTGCACATATATTCCTACCATCCTAACTGAGAAAGTGTTTTAGTATGTGATTTCATTTGAATATTATTTTATATAAAATTATTTGTCTATGAATCTTTGAGGTATTATATTAACCTTGAATTTTTTTATTTCTGCTCTAAATTAAGTGTTGATAGTCCTTAGGCCATGAAATATCCAACATCAGTTTTAATTGGTTATGATCATTTTTAGTCAAGTTTATTTGAAAGTATTGTAATTTAGGAGGATTCCATTTTGATATTATTTTTTTGGGGATTAAACATTAGACTAATATTTAATCACACCTTTACGGGTTGAAAAGTGTGTGTTGGGCCTAGATATCTAATCGGTGACCTGGAAGAGTACATAACCTCCAAATAATAGCATCAAGCACAATCAATGGTTTTGAGGTATATAGATTCATTAAAGGAATCCCAAATGGGGATGGAATTTCGTTGACCAAATAGGTAGTTTTGGAAGGGACAGTACATGAATCATATCCGTGTTTGTTATAGATGACCTAGTAACATAGTAGGTTCTATAGATGAGTTATCAATGAATTGTTTTTCCCATTCTAGATTTATCAATTTGATTCATATTTCCCATTAGTGGTTTATAATTGTGTCTTGATAATACATAAATGATATAAATGTGTTTTCATTTCAACCTTAATGACAGGTTAGACATCTAGAACTCCTTTTTTGGTCTATTATATGAACCATATGTAATGTGTGTAGGTGAACTATTCTGTATAGTTCCTCTAACATGTTCAATAGAAATGAATTATAAACCTCTTGTTCCATACTAGAACCTGAGGTTCACTATATTATTTATATTCATCCCTTTTTTTACATTCACCCCTTTTTTATTTTATACCATAACATTTAATTGTGTTTTGACTAGGCTGTGAATGTCACATATACAACAACATGCATTTGGTAGAATATGCAATGTTTAGAAATAGGGGTGGCCTTCATATTTCAATTCTTCAGAAATGGTGAAAAGAACATAGATTTAAATTTATCACAACATTATCTCTCAAAACCTACATTTTTAACAACCTCTCCTCTTATTACTACTTTCATAGGACCACTATGAAATAGATATAGGGACCCTCACAAACCCAATTGTTGTTTTTTCGTTCCACACTGTGGTTTATCCTATAGTGACCATGATTCCCCTTATAGAATGTGATTTCTCGCCTATAAGAGTCCCACAAGCTCTATCATTGTTCTCCTTATTTTCATATACACACTACATGAACTAAAATGGAAATCATGGTATTATATTGGGCCTTTATATTTCCCATCACATGGTTCTTATCCTTTGATTCTATCAAAACCTCCTATTTTGTTATTATGTACCATATTTGGCCTATTTATACCAGATTCTATACTGGGATTATGTATATCACTCTTCTATAAACCGAGGTAGGGTAAAATAAATTAGAAATTGTGGAATATTACTACTATGGAGTCTCTTATTCATTGATCCAGGATTTAAATTCCATAGAGGAAAGATTTATGTCCCTAGTTTTTTCATAAAAAACAACCACTCATAGCCAATAAAAAGTATTCATTATGAGTAGTAGTTTTTTATTCACTACTAAGTATTTTAATATTTTCACCCCCACTTTCTCCAACCCTCCCATTTAAAAATCCTCACGTCCCCATATTCCTCATGTGGGTGCCCTAAGAAACAGTTTTGAGGACCATAAAAAACGCAATTTTTATCATTGATTTAAATGATATAGTTTTTCCAAAAATAACCCATATGAACCCTTATTGAATGTTTATTCTAGTATATAAGAGTGTCTTGGTATCTATCATTGGAATATTTATTTCTCGGTACACAAGTACACACTTCTTGGCCTCTGATTCTTCATCTCATTTTATTATGTTGTGAATTATACTTCTTGGACTATTTATATTTGATTCCATACTTATAGTACCCAATTATTGGCATGTTTTCATGCATCACATTTAATACTACTAGAACTACACATATATCACATTATAATTTTTATAATGAGTTTGTTTCACCATTGAATGATGGTAGAGACTCTAAATAATGGTTCATAATATCATAAATCCATTCTCTTGGTTAAAAATTTATCAAAGATTTATTCCCACTCACTTTTTAATATTTCTAGGTCTACAATATTTCAATAAACATGGTAAAATATTTTCATGTAAAATCTATGTTGATATAATAAAATGATCTTATTCAATGTGGTATGTTTTTTTGGTGATCAATTGTGTCAGATTTTCTTCAATAGATGTGATCTCCTATTTAGAAAATCTAGGGATCTATTTGGGTGAAATAGGTCTCCCAAATTACTTAGTGTACCTAAAATATGTATTCAAACTATGAATTCCAAATAATTTAAATATGTATTATTAGATATTTAGGGTTTTAGTTTCTAGAAATAAATTATTTTATTTAGAGTAAAATATATAAATATAAAAACTATAAAAATTTATATATAAATTCTAAAAAATTAACAGTTTTCATTAAAATATAATGAGTTTCTAATTTATATATAAACAAAAAATTTAAATAGTAGACTTTAAATTATTAATATATTCATTAATTGGATTAAAATTAATATTTTCTTCATTGTGGAAACTTAATAAATGAATATATAAATTATAAATTTCATTAAGAAACTAAAATTCCATTTATTAACATAGTTTAAATATCAATATATATTTCATATTTGTATATAAATAATTTTGATTTTTTATTGTTAATATATATATTATATTAACATGTATATATTTTCAATTAATATTATCATATAATCATTATATTGGATTCTTTTAATATTGAAATCAACATTGTCACCCATAATGTTTAACTAACCTAGTGGGAATATAATGAACATAAATATAATAAGATAAATTTAATTGTACCAAATAGAATCCAATTGTACCAACGCAAATTGAGTGGAATTTATTTAAAATTACCCAAATTGAATACAATCAATATTTCCAAATAATACATTAATTAAACACCACAATACTACAATTATAATAATCTAAATGAGGTTTCACCTAAATTGATAAAAAATGATTGGATATAAATGGATGTTTTTTAAACTGAGAGGGGTGAACCATTGTTTTTTTTATGTTCATATAATTTAAATATTAATAATTTGTTACACCATCACATTTTTAGTGAATGAATTTCTCTATCATGTTATTTATCTCATAATTGGTTGGTATACATATGATGTATGTATGAAATAAAAAAATAAAAATAAATTTTATTGATGTGGCTCACCTCTCCAAGGATTGATATGCCATCAATGTACTATGGTTTTTATCACACTCACACAGAACATCTAATTTATTATCACATGAATATTGGGAAAGGGTTTGTCCTTGGCCCCCAAACAACATTAGCACGAACCATTTCCATAGTAATAATCATCCTAATTATATAGTTACAAGAATTGACTTATATCAGCTATAGTAGATCAGAAAAAAAAAATTGAGCCTCTCTCCTGGAAAAAATTAATATACTTCCTCAAATATCAGCAACCTAATCTTCCACATCAATCATTTATAGTTCTTACAATATCATCATTCTAAAAGATGGGATCTCTCATATTATTTTTCAACCTGTTTTGTAATTTTCTATAATGGAGCCACACCTTTTCTCCATTTCTCTTCTTCTATAGTGGATTATAATTGCACTAGGTTACTCCTATAATATTAATAGACAAGATAAGAAACATGATGTTGTATGATGTCTCACACAATTTCATCCATATATAGTTATTATCTATGACCATTGTATCAAAAATTACACATTCTACATTCTCAACTTAGGCTAAAGTATATTCCTTTCACCATTCCAATATTAAATCGATAATATTTTTTTATTCACCATATAACATAGCCTATTCACTTACTTTATTTTTGGTCTCTTGATTTGTCATGGTATATTTCAATAAATTCCACTTGATGATCCAAATCTCATTTTTCCATGGTTTCTAAATTAAACATATATTCTTTTCTAACGTGTAAACATCCCAATAATGTGTATATATTAAATAAATAAAAATTTAATGTTATTATTTATAAAACATGATGTGATATGGCTCTACAAATGGGGTGTATAACTTCTCATAATGATATGCATTGAGCATGTTTATATGGAATCGAAGCATACTTTATTTTCATTTGTTTCTTTCATTTATCCGACAAATTTACATGGAAATTTTCATTAATTATCATCATTCATATTTTGGAATCACATAAATTGTATCATAATATTTCAATCTTAAAGGCTCTTTTCTCAAGTGTAATTATTAAAAGATATCATATTTTATTAGGAAAGCCTAATGCTGAACATAATTAAAAGAAATTATAAGTAATACAATCATAAAATATGTGCACTCCCCTTAGAATCCATCCACTCACATTTTAATATGATATTATTCATCAGTTTCATAGAATGTTTTAGAGTCATACAATAATAAGACATTTGATGGACCAAACTCATAAGATGGATATATGAATTTCTAAAATAAAATCAATATGATATTTTCCAAATTATATTTCTATGAATTTTCAAATTATTAAAGTTATGAACATCTAAATGCATTATTTAATTCTAAAATACTGTCATTTTATAATCACCAAAACATAGAATACATTCATGTAGTTCGTGTTTACGATTATGAAGTTTTTTTAAACAAGGTTAACCTTTACATAGATACTAGATAACAATTTGCATTACCTTTAGGATTTTATCACAGCCCTTGTGTGAATGATTTTTGACCTTTATGTAGGTTTCTGGTGATCTTTATGATCCACAAGCTTTACATGACTCAATAAAATCCCAAAAACCATTAAACAACTCTTTAATTAGTGATTTTCTATGATTCGACTCCAGTATCACTTTCACATATCCTCCTAGATTCCATCATTTCCTTGATATATGTAAAAATAATCATTATAAATATTTCAATTTACCATAATGTGGAGTCTATTTAACCATAAAATAGCATACTACACTTCATCATTACCTTTAAATACTGAACCAATATCCTAGATTACCTTTATAGTAATATAAAATACTCAGAATAACATTACATAGGTAAAAAATATTGGGGTCCATTTTATTTTATTAATTCTTAATATATGTAAAAAATAAAAAAAATAGAAATCTAGAATCTCCATAGAATAATAATCAAATTTCATGATTGTAATGAAGACAATACTTGATTGATTACTTTTTCTCAATAAATTACTATTAAAATCTATTAAATATATTCCACTTCTGATGATAAAAATGTTTTTTTGAATGTATTTTTTCTTTTGCATGTCTTCTGTTTTTATAATATTCACACTAGATATTAAAGGATTTTTTAATATCATTTTGTATCCTGTATTTGGTTTCATATGAGGAATTACTTAATTAATTCATGTTGTATTTTCTTTCTTGTTTCCGTTACACATTAGTTATTGATTTATAATTAATTGCATATTTAGCTTCAAATTTAAGAAATGAGAAACACTCATAAGTGATTAGTTAAATAATAAGGTAGAAAAAAATCTCCCAATGAGTGATATGGGCATCCCTCCTCTTCTACACATTTTTATTATTTTATATCAGAAATATATATCAATAACATATAATTTCATGGGCTTAATTTGGTTTTAAATTTTAATCAAGCTCCACCACCAAGGAAATAGTTGTTCACCGACCAGACTAGTGGTTTTAGTGCTAAGGCTTTATATTTGAGGGGGTGTTACTACAATTAGTTTTCGGTATGCCTGATCACACCCCGTACCTCCCCCTGATGTACCATATACTATAATTTATTTTCATGAGGTGTTGTCACATACATATGGGATATTTAGGCCTCCTATGTTTGGTACTCCATTTGAAAATGAGATTCCTTACCTCTCTTTCCAGTATCCGCTGGTGATTCCTACTCCTCAACATTATTATTCATTTGCATAGTCATATGTGCCATCTTCTTTTCCATATATTTCATTTTCCCTAAGCTACAACATTACTGCTTCTTCTACTGTAGCTCTGACACCTTTTGACCATGTGTAGCATACACTTGGAACCACTATATCAATATTGGTTTATATTCCTTCTGTGAATGAGAATCCAGTGATGCCCATTAATCTGGCTGCCTCATGTATATGTATAGAACCCTGGTAATTTTTTTTATCATAATTGATTTTCATTATAAGATATATTTATTTAAGAATTGTTTTTCGTCATTAACTGTTGGATCTATTGATAAGCAGTGTGGGATTACACGCATACGTGTGTTGTGGAACCACTGCATACAACTGATTTCATATTAAAACAAACACAAACAAATAGATGAAAAAACAATATAAGAATGTAAGAGTTTTTTGGAAGTGCTTAAAAAATACTTCGACATTATTCTCATTCATCTAGTATTCTGGCGACACATTCAAAAAAAGTGATAATGCTTGGGTGAAAACGTGGGTAAACCAATTTTCTATATTTAATGTTATATAATTATTGTATTTATATGAATTATAATTTTTGTGCTAGCTATGTTTTAATTTTCTCGATAGTGAGGCTGTGAGACTAGCCCGGCTTATGGAATTAGTTGATCTTCAGGTAGGCTATAAACATCCTGTAGAGACCCGTATCTTGACGTACATAGACATTACATTACTTTTGCGGAATACTTAGTACATAAAAAAAACACACACACAAGGATCGTAATAGTTTAGTGTCTTTGGAAACTCGGAATATAATCTTCTAATCCTGGTGAAAGATCTTCAATATCTCCCATAAATATCTTCTTTTTTTATACCTAAAACCTTTCTTTATATCCTGGGGAAAAGAAAACATAAAAGGGTGAGCTCAAATGCTCAGTAAGGGTAAACAAAATAAATATCAATCACATCATATTTATAAGAACATAACATTATGGAAATATTAACATGCAAAAGAGAGCATAATTTCATAACATGGGATAAATCATGGCTGTGAAATGTAATCACAATAATCATAACTTAAGACATTAATCTTCGTGGCATACACACATAATCATAGAGAATCATTTCTTGTTAGTCAAGACTCATTTCCAAGACAATCTTAGTGGACAAAGTCCCTTTCTGAACCGAGTCAACCTCGTTTCAGTCCTGTTTCACTGAACCGGTATAACCTACCATTTCAGCCATGTCTATCTCATGAGATATAAAATCTTTACCCAATGCATTGGAGGGAGATATAGGTCCCACCCATCTCATAATTATACCATTCTTATGTGTGCCACAAAATCATAAATCATACATCATTGCATAACCCATGTAATAAAAATGGGAATCTTAAACATCGTGACATCATAAAACAACTCATATAATATAAAGGAATGCATAAAAATAATTCCATCACAACATAATCAAATCAATGTAATAATAGGGATAAAAACAGAACCCGTTATTATCTTAGATGGAAAACAATTTTGATAAAACACTTGAACTCCATTCTTGAGGAAAATATCCTTTCTACTTCAAAAACACTTTTCCTTTCTTAACATGTCGTACAATTATAAACTAAAATAATTTGATTAAAAATAAACTTGAAAACTGGTAAAGGATGCTTCTTGGAAAAAATGTTTTAAAAATCCATTCATGCCGTATATGTTTAAAAAAACATTCTTCGTACTTTTTTCGGAAAAGTCAAAAAGTACCTCGTATGAAAAACGACAAAATATTCCTTTCATATCGTTTAATAAAAACTCACCAAATGGTAAAATTGGATTTAAACCATTGTAGGTGGATGTAAATAACATTGCATATTGAGGAAACATGGATGTGGATGATAAAATACACCCCAGTAAATTTCAAAGTATAAACAATCTCGGATAAAAATGAGATTGTGATATTTCCCCTTACCTTAGGTCTGATTTGCTTCGTATGTGTCCGAACCTCCTGTATAATAATTTAAATAATGTCATTTACTTATTACAGAATCATATTCACTGTTATGATATCATATATGGTTCACTTATGACTTTATATTACCCGTTCTTTTGTAAATTCCATGTTAAAGAAGTGTTTTGGGTAAAATCGTTTCATTTATCGTAGGTGTTTTGACTTGTTGTTCTTGACATTATTATTACTTATATCATGATTTAATTACTTCCAGAATATAAAATATGATTTATATATCATATATATTCAATATATATATATATAATTGATAGATAAATGAAATGAAAAACACCGTTCATGGAGACGGTAGTCCGTACGTACGCATGAACGCTGTTTTCCTTTCCTTATTGTCTTGAATGGAAGTAAGTACATGAAATACATATACATATATACATAAATACAGTAGCTTTATAATGTCATATATTTCATTATTATTTCTTATATATACTTTTTAATCATTCTTAAATGGTTAACATGGAGAATGAATCTCATCGCGTCGTGGAGACGGTAGTCCGTACATACGCACGAGCGATGATATCATTCCCATGGTCATGGAATTGTGTTGAAGTGTATGTATACTATTTAAGTATCAATATAACTTTATAATAATCATGTATAGTTACTCATTACATCATTATACCCATCCAATTAAGGTGGTGACAGAAAATAGATTACACCACGGCGTGGAGACGGCATTCCGTACGTACGCACGCACGGTGATTTCCTTTCTTCGTAGGATGGATAGAAGGTTAATTAGAGTTCTTTCATATTTATAATAACATATCAGTATATAAGAAATACTTATGTTATTAATTTATCATGAAACAACTAAATAAGAATAATTTGAAGAAGAGAGAAACTGAAATGATCAGTAATTGATATTACCTCTTCTTTGGAACACCTCTTTAAATCCTCCACTTAGGGAACTAAGATTGGTCTTTGAAGAAGATAAGGACCACTAGGATTATTATAGGGAAGTGGAGAAGGGATTTTGGCAGGGGTTGGCCGAGCTTGAGTGCTCAAATTGGTGTGAGGAGGAGGGGGAGTAGGTGTCCTTTTATAACGGAGGAGAGGGGCACCTTAGGAATATCTCAAAATATTATTTTATATTAAGTCAAAATCGGTTTATAATGGTTCCAAGGGGTCTTATTTAGAAGCTAAAGTGGGGATGGGTCCAAATCCTATCAACCAATAGTATTTAGACAAGTTTAGGTAAATATTTTAACCTTATCAATTAGATTTAACTCTAAGTTAAATAATTTAACTTTTACCGTGTCTTTTTGTTTTCTTACACTATATGGTTAATACACTAACTATAACATGCCAAACGAACACCAAATTGTTTATTATTAATATATATATCCTTATCTAAGTCATTTGTCATAACCTTATATTTTTAGGAATAAAATAACAATTAATAATATAATATTAGATTTAAAAACTATTTTGTGTCAATTTTGACACTATTTGATATATTATTTTTGTGAAAGTCATAACAGAATTATATGATCGAAAAAAGTTGATTAAATCAAAAATAATATATCATAGTAACCTAGAAAATTAGTGGAATTCATAAAAAGTCTTAAATTACATTTATTTTGGTATTTATAATATCAATAATGTCAATATTTCATTAATAAGATAATTACTGCATCATCCTTTTGTCATAAATAAATTAAATTATTTGATGTCTAAAAATTACAAATAAAATACCATTATGTAGGAAATCTTTTTAGCTTTCTAATGAATATTTACAATCTAAATTATCTTATGTACAACCCTATATTAAAAATGTTTTAGTAAATAAACTTTGATTTTAACTCTTTTAACTCTTCTTTGAATTAAATAATAATAAATGTCCTAATCTAATCCAAGTGGGCCAAAATGATAATATTTTACACATAAGGTTGTTTTTGGTCGAGATACACTTGTCCAATAGAATTAGGACATGTTTTAGGGTAATATTAATATCATTCTTACCCTTAATTACCCTATTTACTTTTAACCGTGGTAAATAAAAGTAAAAAGTTACTATTCACCAAAAATTATTTTCATATCATTGAACCACATTTTACTTACTGACATCAACCGTGTCTCTCAGATTTTTGAAATTCCATTCACAGAAGCGGTAAAATTAAGTTTCATGAAAAATTCAGTTTTTTTTAACTACCACTTAGTAGTTTCACTATTCATCAAAAATTGATGTTTTTCAGAACAATGCCAAAATTTCATCCTAAGATATATTTCATATTCCGAATTAAAAAATGAAGTCTATTTTACCAAATTCATAACATAGAAATTGCATTAATTAATTTTATAATTAAATCCCGCTGTTAAAACAAATAGCGTGTTTTTAAGAAACAATATCTATCAAAAGATTGACACTTGATTATGTCTTGTTTAAATGTGAAATTACATCCAATGACCAACATTGTATTAAATTGTAAAAATATATTCTAAATATACTTTAAAACCACTCAAATTAATGATTTATCACTATTAATTATTTCGATTAAAAAAGTTGTTTTTAATTATAATTTAGTAATTTTCACTATTCATCAGAATATGAAAGTTATCCAAAAAGTACCAAAATTTCACCTTAGGCTAAATTCGATACTCTGAATCCAAAAATGAAGTCCATTTTGAGAGCTAAAATTTCTAAAATTTAAAAAGTGGTTATTACTATTCATAACGGCTAGTTTTAATAATATTTTAATAGCATATCGTTGTTTCGTGAAACTCAGTATTGCGTACTACACACGCTATCGAGGAAGGTTGTGATTGCGTGTAATGCAAGGCAAGTCAAGGATGCGTGTTGTGCAAGATCCTTTTGGTGTAGCGTACAACACAAGACATTAGTGAAATTAAAAAGAATATTTTTCATAAAATCTTGGGCTGTTACATTCTACCCCCCTTAAAATGAATTTTGCCCTCGAAATTCGTCAGGGTTATAAATAGTTTATTATTCGAAAGTTTCTTTAATAGAAACCCACATAGAAAAAAAGAAATACCAAAACTTGGCTTTAAAAACTAAAGTATGAAATGCAACGATTACCCAAATAAAATAATCACTGGGTTTCCACATATGTGAAAATATGGATATGGAAGAGAAATCTAACCATCATGTTATGATAGAGAGTGGTAGAGAACATGGATATGGAAAATCCAACAATCACAAATCCATAAATTTGTGACGATCTAAGGTACCATCCGATTAATCAGATATAAGATCACTAGGAAAACATTTTTTTGGCTTTCAAGATCGTTTCCCTAAAGTTGAAGAATTTGAATTAGAATAAATACTTACTTTATTTTGGTACAGTCGCACTATTGTTCGTGCCTTGAACAATTTCCACTTCATCTCTTAAATAAATGAAGTTGAATTTGTTATTCGTGAAGTGTTAGCAGATCATGTGATAGAATGACGGGTCATTCCATCTGTCTCAAACAAAAGGTTAGCAAAAATTATATACATAAGTCGATCTATAGTGAGATTAATCATATATGGTTCCTAAAATGGACTTATACTTCATATATCATACTGCTTAATATAATAAAACTAGTTTCTACTAAATAGGGACTTCCTGTAGGCCAGTGGTAGGCCATAAAGTCCAGTCACACTTTGGTTGTGGGTTCGATTCCCACAGCCTTGTCCGAAGCGATGGGTTGTCTCCCATCCTGCAGGTTGTCCTTTTTCTAAAACTACATTACTATAACATCCCATCAATAATATCGAAAATATTCTATCCTTAAACAATACTAACTTATATCCAACATAATCCATTCTAATCTTTAGGCTTATCCATAATACTAAAGTCCACTCTAATAATATAGTGAAAATGATTACCAGAGATTTAATACTGTCGTTAATCCCCATATATCATAAGATATGTCTTGTTGGTCACATTCCAAATATTCAAAGGCCTTAATCATGTATTCTCTTGAATACCCATTGAACCTTAGTGAAAACATGAATGCAGTTAAAATTTAACACCTTCCACATACCAAAAGCCTCAAAATTCTATATACTCAACCCATGATATCACTTAGTCCTTACTTCAATCATGAGCTCATGAATACTGTCAATCATTTCATTTTCTCTTTATCACTTCATTATGCGCATATCATCCACTTTCCAAAAAAAATATCTGAATAACCTTTCATTGTTACTCATACCATTCATCATAAAATTTCAAAACTTAAGGAAAGACAACAGTGTAATAGTCCTTAGATGTCTTTTTATTCTATAGTACAACATTACACTTGATAAACATGTAATCATTCCACTACCTTCTTAAACCATTGACCGAGCTTCAACAATTCTTTCATCTCACATATCATTTGTAGTCTCTTCATCATCATCCACATAAATACTACCCATACGACCATACTGATTCTCTTCATGAGTCTTTCCCTTAGGACATTGGTTTGCATAATGCCCATACATTCCACATTTAAAACACTTAACCATTTTTGATGTCGTAGTAATACCATTATCCTCATCCATGGTGTCAACTAAACCTTTTCCTTTGCACTTACTTTCTTTGTGTCCTTCTTTTCCACACCCAAAGAATCTTCCAGTTCCTTTGAAACATTCTCCTTGATGCCTCTTCCCACATGATTTAAATAGGGGGAATTGAACTTTCTTTCCTCTATGATCATCATGAAACTTCATCTTTCTCTTACTAGCCGAGTCAGGAAACTTACCAAATTTTACTTTATTGATCATATTATGAGATTGTTGATTTGGCATAATAATGATGTTTGGACTTCCAAATCCCATTTCATTATGAAGAATATCATTCCATTGTCCATCATATCCTCCATTATCGTGAATCATCTTGTTTCCAGCCATTTTCTAAAACCCAAAAAAAATAGTGTGAGAGGCAAAAATCATGCTAGGGAAAACAACATAATAAAGGTGGAGTATCCTCATTATCTAACATCTTAGGTTAAATTCTATGATCGTTACCGTAGTTCTAGGACTGTATCCTATACGTATACTTATCCTTAGGGACATCCCTAGACATACCTTATAAATATCTCTAGGGATCTCACTAAAGTTCTCGCATCCTAGTTTCCAAAGGTTGACTAAAACTTTCCTCTAATACCAACTGTAGAGACCTGTATCATGACGTACATAGACATTACATTACTTTTGCGGAATACTTAGTACATAACAAAAACACACACACAAGGATCGTAATATTTTAGTGTCTTTGGAAACTCGGAATATAATCTTCTAATCCTGGTGAAAGATCTTCAATATCTCCCATAAAGATCTTCTTTTTTTTATACCTAAAACCTTTCTTTATATCCTGGGGAAAAGAAAACATAAAAGGGTGAGCTCAAATGCTCAGTAAGGGTAAACAAAATAAATATCAATCACATCATATTTATAAGAACATAACATTTTGGAAATCTTAACCTGAAAAAGAGAGCATAATTTCATAACATGGGATAAATCATGGTAGTGAAATGTAATCACAATAATCATAACATAAAACATTAAACTTTGTGGCATACACACATAATCATAGAGAATCATTTCTTGTTAGTCAAGACTCGTTGCCAAGATTATCTTAGTGGACAAAGTCCCTTTCTGAACCGAGTCACCCTCGTTTCAGTCCTGTTTCACTGAACCGGTATAACCTACCATTTCAGCCATGTCTATCTCATGAGATATAAAATCTTTACCCAATGCATTGGAGGGAGATGTAGGTCCCACCCATCTCAAAATGATACCATTCTTATGTGTTCCATAAAATCATAAATCATACATCATTGCATAACCCATGTAATAAAAATGGGAATCTTAAACATCGTGACATCATAAAACAACTCATATAATATAAAGGAATGCATAAAAATAATTCCATCACAACATAATCAAATCAATGTAATAATAGGGATAATAATAGAACTCGTTATTATCTTAGATGGAAATTTTTTTTGATAAAACACTTGAACTCCATTCTTGAGGAAAATATCCTTTCTACTTCAAAAACAATTTTCCTTTCTTAACATGTCGTACAATTATAAAATAAAAGATTTTGATTAAAAATAAACATGAAAACTTGTAAAGGATGCTTCTTGGAAATAATGTTTTAAAAATCCATTCATGCCGTATTAGTTAAAAAAAACAGTCTTCATACTTTTGTCAGAAAAGTCAAAAAGTACCTCGTATGAAAAACGACAAAAGATTCCTTTCATATCTTTTACTAAAAACTCACCAAAAGGTAAAATTGGATTTAAAACATTGTAGGTGGATGGAAATAACATTGAATATTGACGAAACATGGATGTGGATGATAAAATACACCCCAATAAATTTCAATGTATAAACAATCTCGGATAAAAATGAGATTGTGATATTTCCCATTACCTTAGGTCCGATTTGCTTTGTATGTGTCCGAACCTCCTGTATAATAATTTAAATAATTTCATTGACTTATTACACAATCATATTCACTGTTATGATATCATATATGGTTCACTTATGACTTTATATTACCCGTTCTTTTTTAAACTCCATGTTAAAAAGCGTTTTGGGTAAAATCATTTCATTTATCGTAGGTGTTTTGACTTGTTGTTCTTGACATTATTATTACTTATATCATGATTTACTTACTTCAAGAATATAAAATATGATTTATATTTCATATATATTCAGTATATATATATATATATATATAATACATAGATAAATGAAATGAAAATCACCATTCATGGAGACGGTAGTCCGTACGTACGCATGAACGCTGTTTTCCTTTCCTTATTATCTTGAATGGAAGTAAGTAGATGACATACATATGCATATATACATAAATACAGTAGCTTTATAATGTCAGATATTTCATTATTATTTCTTATATATACTTTTTAATCATTCATAAATGGTTAACATGGAGAATGAATCTCATCGCGTCGTGGAGACGGTAGTCCGTACGTACGCACGAGCGATGATATCGTTCCCATGGTCGTGTAATTGTGTTGAAGTGTATGTATACTATTTAAGTATCAATATAACTTTATAATATTCATGTATAGTTACTCATTACATCATTATACCCATCCAATTAAGGTGGTGACGGAATATAGATTACACCACGGAGTGGAGACGGTATTCCGTACGTACGCACGCGCGGTGATTTCCTTTCTCCGTAGGATGGATAGAAGGTTTATTAGAGTTGTTTCATATTGATAATAACATATCAGTATATAAGAAATAATGATGTTATTAATTTATCATGAAAAAACTAAATAACAAGAAGTTGAAGAAGAAAGAAATTGAAATGTTCGGTAATGGATATTACCTCTTCTTTGGAACACCTCTTTGAATCCTCCACTTAGGGAACTAAGATTGGTCTTTGAAGAAGAGAAGGACCTCTAGGATTATTATAGGGAAGTCTAGAAGGTATTTTGGCAGGGTTTGGCCGAGCTTGAGTGCTCAAATTGGTGTGAGGAGGAGGGGGAGGAGTTGTCCTTTTATAAGGGAGGAGAGGGGCACCTTAGGAATATCTCAAAATATTATTTTATATTAAAGTTAAAATCGGTTTATAATGGTTCCAAAGGGTCTTATTTAGAAGCTAAAGTGGGGATGGGTCTAAATCCTATCAATCAAAAGGATTTAGACAAGTTTAGGTAATTATTTTAACCTTATCAATTAGATTTAACTCTAAGTTAAATAATGTAACTTTTACCGTGTCTTTTTGTTTTCTTACACTATATGGCTAATACACTTACTATAACATGCCAAACGAACCTCAAATTGTTTATTATTAATATATGTATCCTTAAATAAGTCATTTGGCCGAACCTTAGATTTTTAGAAATAAAATAACAATTAATAATATAATATTAGATTTAAAAACTATTTTCTGTCAATTTTGACACTATTTGATATATTATTTTTTTGAAAGTCATAACAGAATTATATGTTCGAACTAAGTTGATTATATCAACACTAATATATCATAGTAACCTAGAAAATTAGAGGAATTCATAAAAAGTCTTAAATTACATTTATTTTGGTATTTATAATATCAATTATGTCAATATTTTATTAATAAGATAATTACTGCATCATCTTTGTGTCATAAATAAATTAAATTATTTGATGTCTAAAAATTACAAAGAAAATACCATTATGTAGGAAATATTTTTATATTTCTAATGAATATTTATAATCGAATTTATCTTACGTACAACCCTATATTAAAAATGTTTTGGTAAATAAACATTGATTTTAACTCTTTTAACTCTTCTTTGAATTAAATAATAATAAATGTCCTAATCTAATCCAAGTGGGCCTAAATGATAATATTTTACAAATAAGGTTGTTTTTGTTCGAGATACACTTTTCCAATAGAATTAGGACATGTGTTAGGGTAATATTAATATCATTCTTACCCTTAATTACGCTATTTACTTTTAACCGTGGTAAATAAAAATAAAAAGTTACTATTCACCAAAAATTATTTTCATCTCATTGAACCACATTTTACTTATTGACATCAACCGTGTCTCTCGGATTTTTGAAATTCCATTCACAGAAGCGGTAAAATTAAGTTTTATGAAAAATTCAGTTTTTTTTAACTACCACTTAGTAGTTTCACTATTCATAAAAAATTGATGTTTTTCAGAACAATGCCAAAATTTCATCCTAAGATATATTTCATATTCCGAATTCAAAAATGAAGTCTATTTTACCAAATTAATAACATAGAAATTGAATTAATTAATTTTATAATTAAATCCCACTGTTAAAACAAATAGCGTGTTTTTAAGAAACAATATCTATCAAAAGATTGACACTTGATTATGTCTGGTTTAAATGTGAAATTACATCCAATGACCAACATTGTATTAAATTGTAAAAATATATTCTAAATATACTTTAAAAACACTCAAATTAATGATTTATCACTATTAATTATTTCGATTAAAAAAGTTGTTTTTAATTATAATTTAGTAATTTTCACTATTCATCAGAATATGAAAGTTATCCGAAAAGTATCAAAATTTCAACTTAGGCTAAATTCGATACTCCGAATCCAAAAATGAAGTCCATTTTGAGAGTTATAATTTCTAAAATTTAAAAAGTGGTTATTACTATTCATAACGGCTAGTTTTAATAATATTTTAATAGCATATCGTTGTTTCGTGAAACTCAGTATTGCGTACTACACACGCTATCGAGAAATGTTGTGATTGCATGTAATGCAAGGCAAGTTAAGGATGCGTGTTGTGAAAGCTCCTTTTGGTGTATCATACAATACAAGACATTAGTGAAATTAAAAAGAATACTTTTCATAAAATCTTGGGCTGTTACACATCCATTTTTCACTAGCTCGTGTAATATAGTTGAAACATATTTAAAGGCCACACCTGTAATAGATGACTGCCCCATTGAATATTATAGGGGAATGATAACACATTGGATGTCTACCAAGATCAAGTAAATAATAAAATTTGAGGGTTCAAAATAAAAATTATCATGATATCGCTTAATAATTTTTTATGATTGATTTTTTATGAATATTCAAGAAATAATAAAAAAACAAGGATACTATAAAATACCATTATACATTGTGGTGGACTATGATACCAGACCATTAATGGATGTAGGTATGCCACTCAATCTATAATTCTACAAAAGCTTAAAAATTTAATATAGGATATTATAAAAGGGATGAAAAAATACATTTCACTCTCAACTAAATAAAATCTCCCATTACAATTGTATTCAAAAATCATACATAGATCCCTCTTTGGATAATATTTTGAGATAATAAACTCATCTATTTTGTGGATCACCCTTGACCTTACAACTAAATCATACCTAGATCACATTTGTGTATACCCTATCAAAATGATGGAAGCATGTTTTCATAACCCTAAGATTTTTTAATAATTATTGATCATCCTTCTCCATTGTAACACCCTTCCCCTTGTCCATATTCATTGAGTGGTGCCTGAATCAAGGAGTTTTAATGTTAAACAGATTGTACCCTTCAGAATTCCTTGAAGATTTTTTTCATTATCAAAATCCATTTCAAGGATCAAATAATTGTAATTAAAGATATGTTCATATTTTTGTCTATGATTGACAGAACATATTGAAAAATTGTTATATCAATTATGACTTACAATAGATTCTTCTAAAAAAATATATCTAGATTTATTATGAAAATTCTTTTTTGAGACTTACTTATGTGGTCAGAAAGGGTCTATTTGATAACACTTACTAAAAACACTATATAATACTCATTACATGTTTTGTACACTTATTTATGTGCTTTTTAGGAATTAAGTGTAAAGACCCGTAAATTTCAAGGAAATTTTTTTCTTAATTTTCTTTGGAATTTTACAAGAGCGCAGTTTCTGACGGCACCTAATTCCGAGGCCCGGTGTGCCCGGAATCATTTTCTGAAGTTTGGCTCGGGTACGTTCAGTGAACAGACGAGCGGGTTTTTCTATCTTTTGAACCGGTGCCCGGAATCGAATTCCGAGGGCACGGATGAAATCGCAGCGCCGGTATTCGCTTAGAAACGCCTCTTCTGGAGTTGCGTTTGCTAGGGTGTGGTTTTTAATTTCTGGGCATAAGGTTAAGAAATAAAATAATTTTACGACAACTTTATTTTATTCCACTTAAGCCACTTGGAACCACTTAAAAGCGGCTAAACTGAGTTAAAACGGATAGGGTGCTATCCAGAAATATCCTACCCCCATGGTAGGATATTTGTGAGGTGGGGCCCGCACGAGCCCCGCCGTTTCTTTCCGCTAAGTAACACACCCGCCAAAACTCGTCATTATGAAATTCAACTGATGCGTTTTCTTAAATCCTTAATGCACCATTTAATTGGGCGGTTTATTTCGTGAATTAAATGGGCAGTTTCTTTCGTTGAATTAAGTCAACGAATTGATGGGTCGTTACTTACATTTTTCGTTTGTTGGCGTAATAATAAAATAAGACCAACAAGTCTTTTTGGAGGATTACTCGTTAAGAGTTTTTGTCAGAGTTCTTGAGCCTTCATCCTCCTTCACGAAGAATGCGAAGAACGCGAAGAACACAAAGAACACCGACCTCCGATGAAGAACTCTGAACCCGTGGAAGTTGACGACAGGACGCCGTGTTCCGCGACGCCGACGTTCCCTTCCTGCAACGTTCTTCTACGACGTCTCTTCCTCCGAAACGAATCTTCGATCAGTTGTTTGAGGTAAGAGACTTCGGGATTCTCTTAAATCTACCTTGTGTTTTTTTAACAAAACACAGATTTAATTTTATATAATTAAATTAAATCTGTTGTTTCTTGGTACGTTGAGTTCGCCGACTCAACACCGGATTCCGCGACAACGCGATGCCATTCCGCGACGACGTGACGATCCCCTCCTTCAGCGACGAACAAATCCGTGAAGAACGTGTGTACGACGATGACAACAAGGTAGGGGTTTTTGTGAATAATTCCTTTTTCCCGTGATCGTTTCTTTTAAAAGTGAAAAATCGAACAATAAGAACAATTTTAATCCATTAAAATTGTTGATTCATGTGTTGAATATATTTCACTCGTTGTTTATCTCTAACGCAGAGGGTGCATGCCAAACGAACTCGGCTCGACAACCATCCACAGTTCTTCGTTGTTGTGTGGATTTGACGGGCGATGATGGAACGTGCTGCAACAAAAGTTAGATGATTCCGCAGTGAAGAACGAGTCCCGGGAGGAGCAGCGGCGCAGACGGGAACAGAATCGGACCACCAGAGCGATTCTAGTGGCCCGCGGAACATCCCGGCGGCTGAAGCCGCGGCGGCGGCGGCCACCAGACCCGTGGCCGCGCGGGTCCGGCTGTCCAGGGCGACACCCCGCAGGTGCCATGGGGTTGTCACGCGGGGGCGGCGGCTCCCCCCCCCCCCCCGCGTCGCTTGGGTCGTCAAGGGAGACACCCCGCAGGTGCCGCGGGGGTGTCACGCGGGGGCGGCAGCTCCCCCCCGCATCACTGGGCCGCTCGGCCGAGCCAGGCCAGGCCGGGTCGGCCCGGGCCCGGACCCCCCGTCTTCGGACCGTTTTTTGTCAAATGCTCGTAACTTGAGCTACGGGCCTCCGAACGACGCGCCGTCAGTGGAAACACGATCCTTGAATCAAGACGGTCTTTTTGGTATATTTCACTCAAGGTTTCGGAATACTTTGGGTTCGGACAAGTTGGTTCGTACACGAAACCAACCGGGTCCTCGGAGCGGAAACACTCATATCTTGAGCTACAGACGTCCGATTGATGTGTCGTCAGCTTTGTTGAATTCCTCTATGTGATACAGATCTTTTGGCTCACTCCGGCTGAGGTTTGGAAACAGGTAGAGTATGGTCGGGTTGGTTTTTCCTTAAAAAAACAACCTGGCCCCTGGGAAGAAAAAGCCAATAACTCTCAGACCAGGCGTCCGATTGAGGCGCCGTCTATGACGTTGAGTTCATGTTGACGATACGGAACTTTTGGATACATCAACTTCGGACTTTGTGACTGTTGATGTATCAGCCTCTTGGCTCATGGAGAGGACCCTCCCGAACGAGCTTGCTGTGTGCGGGAACCCTAGAGCTGGCTGCGACTGCTACTTCGACAGCGACGACCGTGCAGAGATCCACAGTGGACTACGGCGGCGACCGTGCAGAGATCCTCAGTGGACTGCAATGACGACTGTACAGAGATCCTCAGTGGACTGCGACGACTACAACACTCAGCGAGCCTACGTGGATCAGTGCTACAGGTCCTGTGTGGGCCTGATCCTGTGTGGGTCCGATCCTATGTGGGTCAGCGCTCAGCGGTTCTGTGTGAGCCACCGCCTACAGTTCTTGTGTGGGCCCGATCCTATGTGGGTCATTGTGGGGGTTAGTTACCTATCGATCCTTCGTGGGTTCGACGACTTAGATGGTTCAGTGTTCATCTTTATCATCATCCGAAGAAGTATACCTGTGTGAGTTGAATCCTGTGTTACTCTCCTTTGTGGATTGTGTTGATCTATCCTGTGTGGAATTACTATTTACTCTCCTTTGTGGTTTGTGTTGAGCTATCCTGTGTGGATTTACTGTTTACTCTCCTTTGTGGATTGTGTTGAGCTATCCTCTGTGGATTACTGTTTACTCTCCCTTGTGGATTGTGTTAAGCTATCTTGTGTGGGTATACGTTTTGCTTTCCTGTGTGGACTCGGTTGTTCTTGGGCTCGGACGCTGGAGCCGAACGGGAATGGATGACTTAGGTATATGTATGGGAATATACCTAAGTAGTGTCAGATGTTACTTCAGGATTGTATCTTTCCTTTGTGGATTATCCTTTGTGGATTTCAGGAGACCTTCACGGGTCTCAGGGTCCCTACTGAGTAGCTTATACTCACCCCGGCACGGGCTATGCCTTCACTTCGTTGTGTTGGTTGCAGACGATGGACAACGCTGATCGTGGTGGAAGCGTGTGGAGCAGGACGGTACCAGGAGGTGGACCACCAGGCGGGACACACTCAGAGCGGACGGCTGGACCGAGGAATTGTGGAGGCTATCTGTACCCACCCTTCAGGTGGGACTTCCAGAGCACGGCTCGACGCTGCGGCTTTTCTTTTCAGTTGCTGTTTTTCCCTTCAATTGTACTTTATAGTTGGGCTTGTATTTCCGGCCCCTTTTACTTTCAGCACAGCTTGTTACAGTTTTTACTTAGTGTTTACTTTTCCGCTTTCTTACTATGTGGTGCTTGTTTAGTTTTCAAAGGAAATGCCTTCCCTTTTGTTGGGATTTACGCCTTGGTGGTAGTCGCCAGCCCCTAGCCTTTGGAAGGCGGGCTTGGGGTAGTCACGGCACGGGCCCCGAGGACGGGTCGTGACAAATTGGTATTAGAGGAGTTTGGTTCTACCGCAGACTCTGATCTTTCTTCTATGTGAAGCAATAGTGTTTAGCATATTGGGTGTGGTTATCAGTACAGGGAGTCTAGTGTTGGTGCGGCGGCCGACGTATCCGTACACCAGGACCCTGACTTCTGATTTCCGACTTAATGTACGAAAATATTGATTGCTTGTGTGTTTTAAGTTTTCTTTGTGATTACTTGTGTCAGCTCACCAGGTATACTGTTCTGACCGTTGCACACTTGTTTCCTTTTCAGGATGGCCCCACGACGGCAGCCAGCTAGGGTTCCGAGAGTAGAGCGCGACGACAGCCCGCCGAGCAACGAGGCCTCGGTACAGGGCCCGTTGACAGCAGAGGCATCGGTGGTACCTTTACCCGCCGAGCCCCCGATGCTTCCAGCGCCGATTGCTGACGATGCACGTCGCCTTGGAGCTCGGCACGAGTTCCAGCACCAGCGACCACCCAGGTTTTGTGGGGAGACGGACCCCCAGGCAGCTGAGGACTGGCTGGAGGTGGTCGTTCGAGTTTTCAGGCTAGTGAGGACACCAGCAGACCTGATGGTGATCCTCGCGTCGAGACTCCTGCACGCAGCAGCAGGATGATGGTGGATCTTGATGCTCCAGGTACACGATGAGGCGTCTCTCATCTGGACGGACTTCGAGAGCCTCTTCTGCTCAGAGTTCGTTCCGTCCACCCTCCGTGCATTGCGCATCCATGAGCTTCTTCAGCTGCGGCAGGGCAGCTTGACGGTCGCCCAGTACGTGGCGAGGTTCACCGACCTTTCTCGCTACTCGACAAACACGGTATAGGACCCCTTCTTCCGGGCCCGGACCTTTGAGCAGGGTTTGAGACATGAGATCAGGGCATTGCTGATCTCCCTCAGCATCCCGACCCAAGCATGAGTGCTGGAGCGAGCCCTTCTGATCGAGAGATTTCTGGCTGAGTCCACAGCGAGACCTACCGCAGGGCGGTAGGTGGCAGAGTCTTCGACAGCCGGTAGCTGACGGATGACTCAGGGTTCCAGGTAGACCGGACCTTTCAGCAGATGACCTCGGGACACTGGCTCAATAGTGCAGGGCACACAGCGCGGGGCCAGTCTTCCGAGAAGCAGGTAGTGCTACGCGTGCGGCGGGCAGGGCCACATGGCTCCTGACTGCCCGACCCGCAGTACCGAGGAGCAGCAGACGATGGAGGGGCCACCCAGGCAGAGGCAGATGGTCGACCGTGGTGGTCCGCAGGGAGGAGTTGGACGAGGCAGAGGAGCTGGCCGAGCATCAGGTGGTGGGAGACGCTTTGAGGCTCTGCCACCACCACCACCAGGATGTCCGCCCCGACCACAGGGAGCTAGTAGGAAGAGATAGGCTCAGCTCCAGGCAGCGGAGGCCTACAACCACGGCGCACCAGAGATGATTCGAGGTACGATCTGTGTCTATTCCACCCTTTCTGCAGTTATTATAGACACAGGAGCAAGTCAATCTTTCATAGCCGCTGCCCTTGTTCGGAGCTCGGAGATTCCGAAAGAACCGTTGGCTTGATCCTTACGGCTAGAGACCCCTACGGGAGTAGACTCGAAGATTATGCACTGGTGTCGGCAGTGAGAGCTTACTCTAGGAGTCGATAGCTTCGGCTGGGATCCTCTTGTAGCGGTGTCGAGGCCTTACGAAGTCCTCTTGGGCATGGATTGGTTATCTATGGTCCATGCACAGATTGACTGCATTAGGCGCAAGGTGTGATGTGTGCGCACCGATGGGAGCAGGTTCACCTTCACCGGCGAGAAGGGAGCCTTCGCAGCACAGGATGGACTCACGCAGAGGAGAGGGCAGCCCATCACTCATCAGTTGGCTAGCCTCATCCTTGGAGCAGTTGACGTGCGGAGTCCTGGTTTTCCTGCAGTGGTGGATCAGTATGCGGACGTCTTTCCCGATGACGTTCCAGGGCTACCTCCTCGCAGAGAGGTAGACTTTTACATTGACCTGTACCCCGGGACAACCCCGATATCCACTCCAGCATATCGGATGGCCCCCACTGAGCTTCAAGAGTTGCGGGTACAGTTGGAGGACTTGCAGGTCAAGGGGTTCATCCGACCCAGTGTTTCACCCTGGGCTTCGCAGATATTGTTCGCCAAGAAGGCAGACGGGAGCATGCGACTGTGTGACGATTATCGTCGCCTGAACCAGGTGAAAGTGAGGAACAAGTATCCGCTACTGAGGATTGATGACCTCTTCGATCAGCTCAAGGGAGCACGGTGGTTCTCGAAGATAGACCTCAGGTCAGGCATTTCATCAGCTCAGAGTTCGAGACGAGGACGTGCAGAAGACGGCCTTCAGGTGTCGGTATGGCCACTATGAGTTCTTGGTTATGCCTTTTGGCGTAACCAATGCTCCAGCAGTTTTCATGATCCTCATGAACAGGATCTTCCAGCCATACCTCGAACGATTTGTCGTGGACTTCATTGACGACATTTTGGTGTACTCGACCACGGAGGAGGAGCACGCCTACCACTTGCGTGTTGTACTAGACGCACTCTGAGAGCACCAGCTTTATGGAAAGATCTCGAAGTGCCAGTTCTAGTTACGTGAGGTCCACTTCTTGGGGAACATCATTTCTGAGGCGGGAGTTGCTGTGGATCCCGCGAAGATCAAGGCACTTCCAACTTGGGAGCCACCAGGAGCGTGACGGAGGTGCGGAGTTTCATGGGTATAGCTGGATACTATCGGAGATTTGTTCCGGACTTCTCCAGTGTTGCGGCGCCACTCTCATCGTTGACAAAGAAGGGGAAACCCTTCGTGTGGTCAGACAGATGTCAGCTGAGCTTCCAGGAGCTGAGACAGAGATTGACCAGCGCACCTATCTTGAGGTTGCCTGAGCAGGGAGTTGGTTATGTAGTCTACTGTGATGCATCAGGGACCGGACTCGGGTGTGTCCTGATGCAGGATCGGGACGTGATTGCCTGTAGATCATGTCAGTTGAGGCCGCATGAGCAGAACAACGCTACCCATGACCTGGAGTTAGCAGCAGTGGTCTTCGCTCTAAATACATGGCGGCATTATCTGATGGGCGGGCGCTTTATAGTCTTTTCTGACCACCAGAGTCTCAGGTACATCTTCTCTCAGAAGGACCTGAACCTGAGACATCGACAATGGCTCGAGTTCCTCCAGGACTATGACTTTGAGATAGTCTATACTCCTGGGAAGGGGAACATGGTAGCCGATGCCCTCAGCAGCAGGACAGGCATCCGACTACTTGAGGAGGGGACCGAGCAGCTAGCTTCTTTTCAGATATCCTTCGTGGATAGAGATGGAGCAGCCTTCCTTCAATCTCTCACCGTCTCTCCTCCACTTCTACAGTGGGTCAGAGAGGCTCAGCATGGGGACGCTGACTGTGAGACACGGTGTGCATAGATATCCTTGGGATAGGCACCTGATGGTTTCTCCCTTGGACCAGATCACGACGTCCTTTTCAGAGGACATACCCTTGAACCAGTCGCTTTACGAGAGGAGGTGCAGAGAGAGTTTCACACTTCTCCTTTGGCGGTACATCTTGGAGTGGCGAAGATGTACCCGGATCTCAGGCGACAGCACTGGTGGTCGGGCATGAAGAAGGCTGTGGCAGAGTTCGTATCACGGTGCCTCACCTGCCAGCAGGTGGAGGCAGAGCATAAGGTACCAGCAGGCTTGGTACATCCCTTGGAGGTCCCGGAGTGGAAGTGGGACGGGATATCTATGGACTTAGTGACTGGACTTCCACGCACTTCTAGAGTTCACGACTCCATTTGGGTGATTATTGACCGACTCACCAAGTCACCACACTTCTTACCCATCCGAGAGCAGGGCTCAGTGGAGATCATGGGGCCTCTCTACGTTTAGGAGATTGTATGGCTTCACGGTGTGCCATCGACTATCTTCTCTGATCGGGACGCTCGCTTTACTTCCCGGCTTTGGAAGGGGTTGCAGGAGGCGTTCGGGACGCGGCTACGTCTGAGCACCGCCTTTCACCCTCAGACGGATGGTCAGATGGAGAGGACCATTCGAACTCTCGAGGACATGCTCTGCGCATGTTTCCTCGACTTTGGTCACAGCTGGGAGGACCACCTACCCTTGGTGGAGTTCACGTACAACAACAGCTACCACTCCACCATCGGGATGGCACCATACGAGTCGTTGTACGGCAGGCCTTGCAGATCTCCTTTGTGCTTGACAGACCCTGGGGAGTCAGCACTTGTGGGACCAGAGATGGTCCGGGCCACGACAGAGAAGGTCCAGGTCATCCAAGAGCAGATGAGGATAGCTAAGAGCTGGCAGAAGTCATATGCTGACAGGAGGCGGAGGCCACTAGAGTTCGAGGATGGCGACCACATATTCTTGCGGGTCTCACCTCAACGTGGTTTGCTGAGATTTGGCCGAGGCCGCAAGTTGTCTCCATGATTCATTGGGCCTCTCCAGGTCCTCAGCAGGATTGGCGAGGTGGCTTATTACCTGGCTCTACCACCTCAGTTGCACCGGGTGCACAACGTCTTCCACGTATCTCAGCTGAGGAGATACGTGCACGACCCGACGAACATCATTGACCATGGGGAGCTAGATGTGGATGATGGGGCGACTTTTGCGGAGGTCCCGGTGGAGATAGAGGATCGACATGAGCGGGTTCTATGTGGGCAATTGATTCCTCTTGTGCGCATCAGATGGTAGCACTGGAACCTCTAGGAGAGCACATGGGAGCGGGAGGCTCAGATGCGTGCTCAGTACCCACATTTGTTTCCCTAGTTTATGATGTATCTTTACGGGGTCGTAATGCCCTGAGGTAGGAGTAATATAAAGACCCGTAAATTTCAAGGAAATTTTTTTCTTAATTTTCTTTTGAATTTTACAAGAGCGCAGTTTCTGACGGCACCTGATTTTGAGGCCCGGTGTGCCCAGAATCATTTTCCGAAGTTTGGCTCGGGTACGTTCAGTGAACGGACGAGCGGGTTTTTCTATCTTTTGAACCGGTTCCCGGAATCTAATTCCGAGGGCACCGATGAAATCGTAGCGCCGGTATTCGCTTAGAAACTCCTCTTCCGGAGTTGCGTTTGCTCGGGTGTGGTTTTTAATTTTTGGGCTTAAAGTTAAGAAATAAAATAATTTTACCACAACTTTATTTTATTTCACTTAAGCCACTTGGAAGCCACTTGAAGCCACCTAAAAGCGGCTTAAACTGAGTTAAAACGGATAGGGTGCTATCCAAAAATATCCTACCCCCTTGGTAGGATATTTGTGAGGTGGGGCCCACACGAGCCCCGCCGTTTCTTTCCGCTAAGTAACGCACCCGTGAAAACCAGTCATTATGAAAGTCAACTGACGCGTTTTCTTAAATCCTTAATGCACCATTTAATTGGGCGGTTTATTTCGTGAATTAAATGGGCGTTTTCTTTCGTTGAATTAATTCAACGAATTGATGGGTCATTACTTACCTTTTTCATTTGTTGGCGTAATAATAAAATAAGACCAACAAGTCTTTTTGGAGGATTACTCGTTGAGAGGTTTTTTCAGAGTTCTTGAGCCTTCATCCTCCTTCGCGAAGAACGCGAAGAACGCGAAGAACACGAAGAACGCCAGCCTCCGACGAAGAACGCCGAACCCATGGAAGTTGACGACGCGACGCCGTGTTCCGCGACGCTGACGTTCCCTTCCTGCAACGTTCTTCTGCGACGTCTCTTCCTCCACAACGAATCTTCGATTAGCTATTAGAGGTATGAGACTTCAGGATTCTCTTAAATCTCCCTTGTGTTTTTTTAACAAAACATGGATTTAATTTTATGTAATTAAATTAAATCTGTTTTTTCTTGGTCCGTTGAGTTCTTCGACTCAACACCGGATTCCGCGACGACGCGACGCCCTTCCGCGACGATGCGACGATCCCCTCCTTCCGCGACGAACAAATCCGCGAAGAACGTGCGTACGACGATGACTATGTGGTAGGGGTTTTTGTGAATAATTCCGTTTTTCCGTGATCGTTTCTTTTAAAAGTGAAGAACCGGACTATAAAAACAATTTTAATCCATTAAAATTGTTGATACATCTGTTGAATATATTTCTCCCGTTGTTTATCTCTAACACTGAGGGTGCGGGCCTAACGAACACGGCCCGACAACCTTCCGCCATTCTTCGTTGTTTTGCGGATTTGACGGGCGATGACGGAACGTGCCACAATGGATGTTCGATGATTCCGCAGTGAAGAACGTGTCCCGGGAGGAACAGCGGCGCAGACGGGAATAGAATCGGACCACCGGAGCGATTCTGGTGGCCCGCGGAACACGCCAGCGGCGCCCCGACGCGACGCTGGACGAGGCCGCCGGACGAGGCCACCAGACGAGGCCACCGCGGCTGAAGCCGCGGAGGCGGCGGCCAATAGACCCGCGGCCGCGCAGTTCTGGCTGTCCAGGGCGACACCCCGCGGGTGCCGCGGGGTTGTCACGTGGGGGCGGCGGCTCCCCCCCGCTTTGCTCAGGTCGTCCAAGGCGACACCCTGCGGGTGCCGCAGGGGTGTCACGTGGGGGCGGCAGCTCCCCCACGCGTCGCGCGGCCGCTCGGCCGAGCCAGGCCGGGTCGGACCGTGTCCGGCCGGGTCGGACCGGGTCAGCCTGGGCCCGAACCCCCCCTTCTTCAGACCGTTTTCGGTCAAATGCCCGTAACATGAGCTACGGGCCCTCGAACGACACGCCGTCAGAGGAAACACAATCCTTGGATCGAGACGGTCGTTTCGGTATATCACACTCAAGGTTTCAGAATACTTTGGGTTCGGTCGGGTTGGTTCGTACACGAAACCAACCAGGCCCTCGGAGCGGAAACGCTCATATCATGAGCTACAGACGTCCGATTGATGTGCCGTTAGCTTTGTGGAATTATTCTAAGTGAGACGGATCTTTTGTCTCACTCCGCCCGAGGTTTTGACATAGGTGGAGTATGGTCGGGTTGGTTTTCCCTTAAAAAAACAACCGGGCCCCTGGGAAAAAAAACCAATAACTCTCAGACCGGGCGTCCGATTGACGCGCCGTCTGCGAACTTGAGTTCCTGTTGACGATACGGAACTTTTAGATACATCAAATTTGGACATTGTGATAGTTGATGTATCAGCCTCTCGGCTCGTGGAGCGGACCCTCCCGAACGAGCTTGGTGTGTGCGGGAACCCTAGAGCTGGCTACGATTGCTACTTCGACAGCGACGACCGTGCAGAGATCCTCAGTGGACTGCGATGACTACAACACTCAGTGATCCTACGTGGATCAGTGCTACAAGTCCTGTGTGGGCCCGATCCTATGTGGGTCCGATCCTGTGTGGGTCAGCGCTCAGCGGTTCTGTGTGAGCCAGCACCTACAGGTCCTATGTGGGCACGATCCTGTGTGGGTCATTGCAGGGGTTAGTTACATATCGATCCTTCATGGGTCCGACGACTTAGATGGATCAGTGGTCATCTTTATCGTCATCCGAAGAAGTATACCTATGTGAGCTGAATCCTGTGTTACTCTCCTTTGTGGATTGTGTTGAGCTATCCTGCGTGGATTTACTGTTTACTCTCCTTTGTGGTTTGTGTTGAGATATCCTATGTGGAATTACTGTTTACTCTCCTTTGTGGATTGTGTTGAGCTATCCTCTGTGGATTACTATTTACTCTCCCTTGTGGATTGTGTTGATCTATCCTGTGTGGGTATAAGTTTTTCTTTCCTGTGTGGACTGGGTTGTGCTTGGGCTCGGACGTTGGAGCCGAACGGGAATGGATGACTTAGGTATATGTATGGGCATATACCTAAGCAGTGTCGGATGTTACTTCATGATTGTATCTTTCCTTTTTGGATTATCCTTTGTGGATTTCGGGAGACCTTCAGGGGTCTCGGGCTCCCTACTGAGTAGCTTATACTCACCCCTGCACGGGCTATGCCCGCACTTCGTTGTGTGGGTTGCAGACGATGGACAACACTGATTGTGGTGGAGGCGTGTGGAGCAAGACGGTACCTGGAGG
This sequence comes from Viscum album, assembly GCA_963277665.1. Lineage (NCBI taxonomy): Eukaryota > Viridiplantae > Streptophyta > Magnoliopsida > Santalales > Viscaceae > Viscum > Viscum album. The sequence continues at coordinate 1,248,593,087 of OY728157.1, read as the reverse complement.
TGGACCACCGGGAGGGACGCACTTGGAGCGGACAGCTGGACCAAGGAGCCGTGGAGGCTATCTGTACCCACCCTTCAGGTGGGTCTTCCAGGGGACGGCTCGACGCTGCTGCTTTTCTTTTCTGTTGCTGTTTTTCCCTTAAGTTGTACTTCACAGTTGGGCTTGTATTTCCGGCTCCCTTTACTTTCAGCACAGCTTGTTACAGTTTTTACTTAGTGTTTACTTTTCTACTTGCTTACTCTGTGGTTCTTGATTATTTTTCAAAGTTAATGCCTTCTCTTTTTTTGGGATTTACGCCTTGGTGCTAGTCGCCAGCCCCTGGCCTTGGGAAGGCGGGCTTGGGGTAGTCACGGCACGGGCCCCGAGGACGGGTCATGACATTAATTCTTTCATCCAGAAAGAAAATTTTCATTACTTATTGTTCTAAAACTGGTTATCATAAGTGATATGTTCATTAAGGGTATATTTTACACCACCTTCTGAAAACTTATATCACTCACCACTTAAGTGATTTTGTAAACTGTTTGGATATTTTTTATTGAAAAAACGTTTTTTTCACTTATTTAAGAGGATTTAAACATAAATTTATTTTTATGTATATTGAATCACTTATTGATATCAAATATAACACATCAATTATGATAAGTGGTTTTGTGTAATTGTTTATTAAAATTGAAATTGGGTTTTTCAGAAACAAAACAAATAACACTTTTTTTCAAACTGCTTATCATAAGTGGTTTGTGATATAAGGAATTTTCAATAACGGACCCTAAAAAAATTTAATATGTGTTACCGATTAGATTGTAATGATTTTTCAGAAACATAACATACAACACATTTAATTTCAAGCTAAAAATTGATGTTTAGTAATAAAAAAACAACTATTTTTAATAAATATTTGAAATCTATTCAACAGATACTTGGTCATGATGAACCAGAGTATTTAAAATAGGTTTTGGAGAAGAAAATGATGTAGGTATTTATATAGGAACTAGACCTGCTGACATTGAAGTCATCGGTGAACCAGAATGAGACTTGGTAATTAAAATGTATATACCGTTATTAGAAACTAGTATACTTGGTAAAACATTATAAGGTTTTGAAGAAGAAAATTTATTATAAATATATTGATTGTCCTTTGTATTAGTGTGAATGATCGAGAAATGTTTGTTTGTATGGCCATAAATATTATCCCACTAGTGTTTGATACTATTCAATACATCATTGAATTCATTAATTTTTTATTGAATAAAGGGAATAATATCCTCATGAAATTTGAAAAGGATAACCAATTGTCCTTCAATGCTAATACATACCTTTCAAACCAAATTTATTCATTTATTAAAAAAATTAGAAACTCATTCCTAAAATTATACTAAAATACTATAGAGAACAATTCACAATAAAGAGTGGCTAGCTTCTCATTCAAAATACATATATCTTATAAAACCAATAAAAAGTAAGAATAAAGATCATGACTAAGAATGGTGCCAAAAGAGGTCAATTTTGATGGAAATTTCTTATGAATAAATGAGCTCGTCGCCATACTTTTCAATAAGTGAAATTAATCTTTCATGTCAAACATCACTTATTTTGTTTCATTGAGTATTTGTTCTGAAAATTATTATCATAGTATAGATATATTCTTGATCATATTAGATTGATATCCCCTAATACATATTGATAATTAAAATCATATTTGTTCGAAAACATGTACTTTAACTAAAGTACTGTAACATCCCAGGTAAATTAAGAATAATATATTTTCATACATATTAATATTTTTCGAATTAAATATTTATTTTTCTTTAAAATGGTTGATATGGTCGATTGCGTACCTGATACGCAACAATACGTTTCTTTGAAATCATACGTTGCACACTAATAACATAATATTATTATTTTAAATGGAAGTTAACTCCTAGCCTTTGTATTGGCATAAATGAAATAAACTAACTACAATATGATTATACATGTTTGTTAAATGTATTTACTTTTATCCAATAAAATTTGGAGGCTTAAAATGTGAATGAATCTAATTTTAAGCATAATTTACATTAAAAGGTTGATTTACCACCATTTAATGCAGAACCCTCTTAAAATCATGTTTTTGTCACTTTAATACATTTTATTTGACCAAATAAAAACCTTATTTATAATGGGGACATCAAAATTCAATTTGTGTAAATTTTTGGAATTTATCCGTTAAAGTTCATTTCTTAATGAATAATGAAAAATATTGTATTTTAATTCAAATATGTGTTTTAGTCTAATAATTTATATTGTTATATGATATTTTTATTTTATTTTAAAGTGTAATTATAATATTCTTTTATCATTTAATTCAATTTTGGTCATTGGAATCAATTTCACTTTGAATTTGGACATAAATAAGTGCCAATCTTTTGATAGTTATTGTTTCTTAAAAACACACTATTTGTTTAACAATGAGAATTAAATTTAAATTAATTAATGAAACTTATATGTTTATAATTTGGTAAAATGGACATAATTTTTGAATTTGTAAAATCAAATATATCTTAGGCTGAATTCTTGGTATTTTTCTGAAAAACATCAATTTTTGATTAATAGTGAAACCACTTTGTAGTAGTTAAAAAAACTAGGTTTTTCATTAAAATGAAATTTTACCACTTATGTGAATTGAATTTTGAAAATCCTACATACATGGTTGTTATTATTATGTAAATGTTGGTTCAATAAGGTTAAAATAATTTTTGGTGAATCGTAACTTTTGACTTTTATTTACCGCGATTAAAGGAAAATAGGGTAATTCAAGGTAAACAGAATATTATAATAATTAAAAATTATCTTAACACATGTACTAACCATATTGTATGAGTAATGACCGACCATGGGAATCCTTTGGTCAATTTTTGGACCCCATGGATCCACTTATAAATGATAATGACACATTATATTAATTAATTTAAAGTAAAGGGAAAAATGACATTAACAAAAATATTTTAGTAAATCAATTTTTACATGGGTATATATAAGTCATATTTTAGACTATAAATATTATTTATAAAGAGAAAAATATTTCCTACATAATAGTATTTTTTTAATTTGTAGACATCTAATAAATTAAATTATTTATGATACAATAATGATGCATTATTTACCTCATTAAAAATGATTTAAATAAATAAGATTATAATGATTAAAATATTATCCAAAATCTATCCAATTCCTATTGGATGATATTATTTAGATTATTATTCATCTTATCATTTATTTTAATAATATTTGGACCTTTATAAACCGAATATTATTATTTAATAAAATAATATTTTCACACTTTCCTAAAGAGACCCTCCTCCCCCTTATAAAAGAAGACCATTTATAACCAATTCATCACACCCCTCAAGACTTTTGGATCGTCAAAACTATACCAAATTAATCTACCTACATCTCTCTCCTCCACATAGATGCCTTAACTTAGGCAGAAGGCACTTCAAGAATACATTTTGGTTCAAACCAATCGAAGTTACCCAAATTAAATGTAGGAGTTTCTCTTAAATTCATTTGTTTTATTTTGTTTTATTTCACTTCTCTAACCCCTAAACTCTTTTTATAACATTATTTTATAACAACACCAGTATCCTAAATATACTAGGATTTTTATTATGAAAATTATTCGAACTATACTTACACACACCTCCATCTAAAGGGTGATGAACATACTGTTTCTGTGGATGGAAAACTAAATTCTCACGAAACGATGATTGTTCAATTATCTCCTACCGCCTCTCATGGTGGACATTAATATGGAAATTTATTTATATGTGATATATATTATGATTATTTTTACTTTATTCTTCTGTACTTTCCATTTATATCTTTCCTTTATGGTTTCCATAATTGGTAAACGTGATAATTTCATTTGAGGATGTGCAGACTACCACCCCCTCAATGTGATATGACTCATTAATGACATACGTGGGATGTATAGATGGTAGAGTTAATGGTATTATATAGGAAATTATACTAGAATTATTATCTACCTATTTATCATTATTTTTTAATTCTATTAAAATAAGAAATAGAAATGGAAGTAGCGTTCATGTGTACGTACAGGTTACCGTCTCCATGAATGGTGCATTTCATTTCTTACCTCCAAATGTTATGTACTGTTATAAATACATGTATATACTGAATATATATGAAATATATGATATCAAAATCATGTATAGCATTCTGGATATAATGAACTTTTGAACATTTGAATAACTTTTAACTATATGGTGCTCATTTGTGACCCAAGTACCAAATATCGACAAAACGAACAATATTAACTTAAATGATTACATAATGTTTATAAAATGGTAATAAGTGATATAAAAGAAATAATAAACTTGAAAAAAAGTTCTTAAGAAAGTTTAAATTAACTTTAGTTTATTATTCTAGATATTAAATAATGAACAGGTCAAGTCAGACACGAGGTAAGGGACTTCATCTCAATCTTCATTCATTGAGGCAAATTTTGTTTTAATACAAGACATTATTTTATACATTTTATAAACACCGTTTAATTTTAAAAGGGAATATTTTTCTATGAATTATTTTACTAAATGAAAAATAGGAATTTTTCATTTAAAATAATCGGTGACAACGACATTTCTGCCGTCGTCAGTATTATTTGTTCTTTGGCTTCCTTAAAAATCCATAATGTTTTTTTAAAGGAAAATAAATACCATATACTCTTTTATGTATTTTGGTATTGAAAATGGTTTTGATAATGAATTTGTTATATCAATATATTTAAGTGATATATTGTGATTGAAATGTGGAAATGTTTTCTTTCTTTTATATTTGTTTTATGTGTTATGATTTTATAATGGTTCATGGAAATTTGACGGGTGGTTACATGATATCCCAAATGATGGGTGGTGCCGTTATAATCCAGGAATGGTGGTTACATTATAACCTCCAATGCATTGGGTATAGAAGTCGGTCTGATGGCTATTACACTTAGTGATATGTCTGGAAGTTGACTGTATGGTTATTCCATTAAAGTATGTTTCTGTCCCAAGTTACCTTTATATGTTATGTGTTCTTTATATGGGTTTTATGGTAATTTTTTGGTTACGGAAGGATAAGTATTGATATTTTATTCATTGAAGAGTATTTAATACTTCATAAAGGTGAAAATTATTACATATGTTAAAGATTTCATGGATTACTTTTTGTTTTGAAAAACTAATAGTTTTTCTTCCATATGTATCCTTTACTGATCTTTTTTATGCTCATCTCTTGTTTTTGAAATATTTTTGACATGACATAATGTTGAATAGGGTCATTTATGGGATCAAGTAAAAGTCATGTTGTCTTAAACATGGAACTAGACATGACCCTTTTTTTAGGAGTTCTTATTTTGTGAAAAAAATGGATACTGAGTAGAACTGCCTAATTTGTACTTTTTTGAAATGAAATCTAATAGTTTTGGCCTAATTCTCTAAAACTCTAAACTTGAAAAGATCATTAATCATAATTATTCATTTAATTCAATATTATTCAATGTTTAAGGTCTGGTCCTTATAGTTGGTATCAGAAGTCAGTTTAGACAAATTTAGGATTTAGGGTATTGTTAAATAAATGTACATAAATTATTTTATGATTATATTGAAATAATATAGCATTTACAGATTTCCATGTTGCTTCGCCTAAGATGTTTCTGTGTTCAGAATGGTTTTCCACAGTGGGAACAGGGCAACAATGTTGGGATGACATCAGGAGTAAGACAACCTTCCAAATAAGCAACCTGAGGTGATCGGAATTGGAACTGAACAGTTTATTGTAGTTATGGCATAGTTGAATAAGGCTATAAATGATGGAGGTATCCATGCAATAGATCATCTTGATCAACCGTAGAGGAACATGTTAGTAGTGGATCATTTCATAAGGCAATAACCTTCATCATTCAAAGGATCATCTGACCCTGTGCTAGCTGAAGTGTGGATTAAAGTACTCAAGATGATTTTTGATGTCATGTGGTGTTCAAGACATCAATAGGTCAATCTCACTATTTTCAATTTTGAAGGTGAAGCTGATCAGTGGTGGTTGATGGTGAAAAATATGAGGGATAGTGAGGAGATTGATGCTCTTGATTGGGAAGAATTCAATGGTATGTTTTATGAGAAATATTTTTCTTTGGTGGTTCTTCTTTGGATTGAAAAACAATTTTTGTAATTGAGGAATGAGGATGATTGAGTGATTTATTATGAAGAAAAGCTCTCTCAACTGGTAGGGTATGCACCAAATTTCATCTGAGATCTTGATAGTAAGATAAATCGATTTTACTCAGGACTGAATCCACGATATCGAAGAGCATTACCCTCTCGTGAGTTCAGAAGTTATGAAAATCTTTTTCGATGTGTGGAGAAGGTAGAAATGTATTTTTTCTGATGATCAGGTCTTCATTGAAAAACAATAGAATAATAGGTCTAGTTGGCTGGTAAAGAGAAAGAATTTGTTAAAGAAGCCTGTAAGTAAGAAAATTAAATATCCAACTTGTGAGAGGTGTATAAAAAGAATCATGGATAATGTTTTTCAATGTATGGAAAGTTCATCCAGTGTCATAAGTCTGGTCATATTGCTCCTAACTGTAAGGAATATATTCAAGAAGGAAATGAAAAGCCATAGGTAAGATTTTTTGAAGTGTAATGAAATCAGTCATTATGCAATTGAGTGTCTAGTGAAGAACTCAACTAAGGGAAAGTAGTCGCACAAAAAGCAGAAAGGGGTGGTGAAATCCTTTACAACTACTTCAGCAGATGTTGGGCCATCAAACGAAGTCGTATCATGTACACCATTTGTTTGTTAAAATTATGCCAATGTATTGTTTGATTCAGGGTCTACACAATCTTAAATTTCTAATAAGTTTTCTAATAAATTGGGAATTCCATCTCAAGATATGAATATAAAACATATGGTAAAAACACCTGGAGGAAATGTTGAGACGAAAAGATAACATAAGAAACATTATATCCTTGTGTGCGGGAAGAGTCTACCAAAAAATCTTGTTGTTTTGTCTCTAGAAGAGTTTGATGTTATTTTGGGAATGGATTGGCTGTCTTTTTATCATAATAAGATTAACTGAAATGATAATGAGGTTTCTTTTCAGAAATATTTTATTTTGTGTATAATAATGATCCCCTTCTTTGGATAACATATCCGGAAGATGAGAAACTAGTAAAACATGTAAATGATGTTTACCTTGAACATATTGTTGAAAATAACAGAACGGTTAAAGTTAATGATGTGGCAGTGGTAAATGAGTATCATGATGTTTTTTTGATGAGTTTCCTGGTATTATACTTGATCGCTAAGTTGAATTTACTATTGACTTAGTTCCTAATGTTAAGCCAATTTCAAAACCCCCTTATCGAATGGATCAAATTGAACTTTTAGAGTTAAAGAAGCAATTACAGAAGTTATTAGATTAAGGTTTCATTTGACCTAGGACATCCCCATGGGCTGCTTCTATCTTGTTTGTTAAAAAGAAAGATGGTTCAATGAGACATTGCATTGATTATAGATCATTTAATAACATCACTATTAAGAACAAGTATCCTTTTCACCATATCGATGATTTGTTTGATCAGCTCTAGGGAGCTCAGAATTTTCTAAAGATGGATTTGAGGTTGGGGTACAATCAGTTGAATGTAATAAAATAAGACATTCCAAAGACCATGTTTCGTACTAGATATGTGCATTATGAGTTTGTAGTTATGTCTTTTGGGTTAATCAATGCACCTAATGTATTCATGGATCTATTAATAGAATTTTCCATGAGTTCTTGTATAAGTTTGTGGTTGTGTTCATTGATGATATTGTGGATTATTCTAAAATTAAAGAGGAGCATGAAGGTCATTTTAGGGTCATCTTGAAAACATAAAAATAAAAGAATCATTATGGGAAATTCAGAAAGTGTGAGTTTTGGTTACAAAAAATTTCTTTCATTGGTCACATCATTTGAAAAAAAATGGTATAACTATTGATCCTTCTAAAACTAAAGTTGTTTAAGAATGGAAAAGACCCCCAATTCTAACAGAGATATGTAGTTTTCTTGGTTTGGAAGGTTATTAAAAAAGGATTTATGAAAATTTTTCATGGTTATCTATTCAAAAGACTAAGTTAACTTAACAAGGTGTTAAGTTCATTTGGACAAAAGAATGCGATGATTGTTTTCAAGACATGAAAAAAAATATTGGTGAATGCTCCAGTGTTGGCACTGCCTTCTAGAAATAGTGATTTTTTTATTTACATTGATGCTTCATTGAATATACTTGGATGTGTTCTTATACAGAATGATTTGGTAATTTATTATGCTTCACATCAGTTGAAACCACATGAATTAAATTACCCTACAAACGATTTGAAATTAGCTATTATTGTTTTTTTCCTTAAAAATTCAGAGGCATCATTTGTATGGAGTAAAGTTTGAAATATATACTAACCACAAAAGTTTTAAGTATATATTCACTTAGAAAGAATTGAACATGAGATAGAAGAGATGGTTGGAATTAATCAAGAATTATGATTGTATGATTGATTACCATCTGTGAATAGTAAATAAAGTGGTTGATGATTTGAGTCAAAAAAGTAATTCTTCACTAACCATGATACATTTGGAACGAAATCCTTTGGTTTTTGATTTGATGAACATTGGAATAAAATTTGTTGGTGTAGGAAATTGTCCTGTTTTGCTTTAGGTGTCAATGAATTCATTTCTATCAGAAAGAATAAAGCAAGCATAGAAAGAAGACAGTGGGTAGCAGAAAAAGGTAGACTTGGTTTAGAAGGGTAAGTTTCCTGATTTTAACTTTGATAATGATTGTGTTTTGAGGATTTGTAAGATATTATGTGTTCATTGTTATTCAAAGATGAAGAATTAGTTGTTATGTGAAGCTCATAGATCTCCGTTTTAAGTTCATCTTAGTAGTACTAAGATGTATAGAGATCTTCATGAGTATTACTGGTTTGATGGAATGAAAAGAGATATTGCTGATTTTACTATGAAGTGTTTGACTTGTCAGTAGGATAAAGTAGAGTGGTAGTTACCAAAAGGGATTATTTATTCTTTACTGGTGCCAGAGTGGAAATGGGAAATCATATCCATGGACTTTGTTGTTGGATTACCAAAGACATCTTGGGTTAATGATGCAATCTAGGTTATAGTTTATCGATTGACTAACTCAACTCATTTCCTTCCTATTCAAGATACATTGTCTCTAGATCAAATTGCTCAGTTGTATGATTAATAGATAGTCAGGTTGCATAGAGTTCCCCTCTCCATTTTATCTGATCGTGATCCCATGTTTACTTCTAGCTTTGGGAAAAGGACTTCAGAAGACATTTGTTATTAAATTAAATTTTAGTACAGCTTTTCATCCTCAATCAGATGGGCAGTTAGAATGAAAAATTCAGACATTGGAGGATATGCTTCGTGCTTTTCACTAGATTACCAGGGAAGTTGGGACCTACATATTTCTTTGGTTGAATTCTATTATAATAACAGTTTTCATTCCAGTATACAGATTGCTCAATTTTTGGCATTATATTGAAAGCGTTGTCGAACTCTATATTTTTGGGATGAAGTAGGTGAAAGGATGCTGATGGGACCTGAATTAAAAGAAGAGATGGAAAATAAATTTCACTTGATTCAGAAGCATATGAGAACACCACAGAGCATACAGAAAAGTAATGCAGAAAACAGGAGGAAGGATATTTCTTTTCAGGAAGGTGATCATGTATTTCTAAAAGTTTCTCCATGGAAAAGTGTGATGTGTTTTGGTAAGAAGGGAAAGTTGAGTCCGAGGTTCATTGGATCTTATGAAATCCTAAAGAAAGTTGGATCTGTTGCGTACAGAGTGGATTTACCTCCATGTTTATCCGAGGTACATAATTTTTTTCATGTTTCGATGTTGAGAAAGTATATCCCAGATCTATCTCAAGTTTTGAGCTCTGAGGTAGTTCAGTTGGAAGAGAATCTCTCTTATGAAGAACAACTAGTCAATATTCTTGATTGTAGAGTGAATGTTTTGTGGAATAAGGTAATTCCCTAGGTAATGGTTTTGAGGAAAAACCATAATGTTGAAGAGGCAACGTGGGAATCTAAAAATTCTATGAGGGATAAATACCCCCACTTATTTTGATAAGTGAATAAAAATTACAAGGTCACAATTTCAAAAATGGGGGAAGAATGTAACATCCCTGGTAAATGTACAATAATATATTTTCATACTTAATAATAACTGTGAATTAATTATGAATTTTACATTAAAATGGTTTCTATGTTCGATATCGTACCCGATACGCAACAACGGGTTTCTCTGAAATCTTACATTGCACACTAACAATATAATATTATTATTTAAAATGGATGTTAACTCCAAGATTTAGTATTGGCGCAAATATTCAAAACTAACTACAATATGATTATACATTTTTGTTAAATTTATTTACTTTTATCCAATAAAATTTAGAGGCTTAAAATGTGATTGAATCTAATTTTAAGCATAATTTACATTAAAAGGTCGATTTACCACATTTTAACGGCGAACCAACATTAAATCTAGTCCTAGTCACTTTAATACATTATATTTGACCAAATAAAATTTTTCTTTAGAATGGGGACACCAAAATTTACTTTGTTCAAATTTTTGGAATTTTTCCGAAAAAGATCATTTATTAATGAATAGTGAAAATATTGTATTTTAATTCAAAACTATGTTTTAATATAATTTATTTATATGGATAGATTATATTTTTATTTGGTTTTAAAGTGTAAATAGAATTTTTTTTTCCATTTAATGCAATGTTGGTCATTCAAATTAATTTCACTTTGAATTTGGACACAAACAAGTGTCAATCTTTTGATAGTTATTGTTTCTTAAATAAACGCTTTTGGTTTTAACAACAAGAATTAATTTTATATTAATTTATGCAAATTATATGATTAAAATTTGGTAAAATGGACATTATTTTATTAATTTAGAATATCAAATATATCTTAGGCTGAATTTTTGATATTTTTCTGAACAACATCAATTTTTGATGAATAGTGGAAACACTTAGTAGTAGTTGAAAAATGTCTATTTTATTTATATTAAAATTTTCCACGTTTGTGAAATGAATTTATAAAATCCAACATACATGGTTTTTATTAGTTAGTAATATATGGTTCAATAAGATAAAAATAATTTTTGGTGAATAGTAACTTTTGACTTTTATTTACCAGGGTTAATGGAAAATAGGGTAATCCAAGGTAAAAAGAATATTATAATAATTCTAAATTATCTTAACACATGTCCTAACATTATTTGATGAGTAATGGCTGACCATGGGAATCCTTGGTTTGATTTTGGGACCCCATGGATCCACTTATAATTGATAATGACACATTAGATTAATTAATTTAAAGTAAAGGGAAAAATGACATTAACAAAAATATTTTAGTAAATAAATTTTTACATGGGTATATATAAGATATATTTTAGACTATAAATATTATTTATAAAGAAAAAAATATTTCCTACATAATAGTATTTTTTTTAATTTTTAGACATCGAATAAATTATATTATTTATGACAGAATACTGGTGCAGTATTTACCTCATTAATAAATGATTTAAATAAATAAGATTATAATGATTTAAATATTATCCAAAACCCGTCCAATTGCTATTGGATGATATTATATATACTATGAGTCATCTTATGTTCTATGTTATTGATTTTTGGACCTTTAAAAACCAAATATCATTATATAATAAAATAATATTTTCACACTTTCTTAAAGAGCCCCTCCTCCCCTTATAAAAGGAGACCACTTCTAACCAATTCCTCACACCTCTCAAGCATTTTGGCTCATCCAACTTCTTCCCCATTAGGCTCCCAAAATACCTATCCTCCACCTAGAATCATTACCTTAGGAATAAGGCACTTCAATAATTATTTTTGGTTTAAACCATATGAAGTTACCCAAATTGAAAGTAATGGTTTCTATTAAATTCTTTTGTTTTATTTTGTTTTATTTTTCTTCTCCAACCACTAAAATATTTATATTCATTTCTTTTATAAAACAAAGTATCCTAAAACTATTATTATGTTGTTATGAGAAGTATTATAACTACACTTACACACACTTCTATCTAATGGATAAAGAACATACTGTTTCTATGGATGGAAAACTAACGCCTCACGAAACGATGATTGTTCGATTATATCCTTCCGCCTCTCATGGTGGACCTTAATATAGAACTATATTTATATATGATATATATTATGTTTATGTTTTCTTTTTTTTAATGTACTTTCCATTTATATCATATCATTATGGATTTTATAATGGGTAAACGCGATAATTTCATTTAAGGAAGTGCAGACTACCACCCCCTAAAAGTGATATGACTCATTCATGCCATATGTGGGATGTATAGAAGATATAGTTAACGATATTATATATGATATTATACTGGAATTATAATATAACTATGTAGCATTATGTTTTAATTACATTAAAATAAGAAATAGAAATGGAAAAGCGTTCATGTGTAAGTACGACTTACCATCTCCATGAACGGTGCATTTCATTTCATACCTCCAAATGTTATATACTATTATAAATACTTGTAGATACAAGATATATGTGATATATATGATATATAAATAATTAATATCATTCTGTATATAATGACCTTTTGACCATGTGAAAAACATGTACCTATATGGTGTTCATTTGTGACTCAAGTAACAAATATCAACAAAATGAACATTATTAACATGAATGATTACATAATGTTTATAACATGTTAATAAGTGACATAAAAGAAATAATAAAATTGAAAAAGGTTCATAATAAATTTTAAATTAACTTTAGTTTATTTTTCAGGATATTAAAGAACGATCAGGTCAAGTTGGACATGAGGTAATGGACTTCATCTCAATCTCCTTTCATTGAGGCAGATTTATTTTTAATACATGACATTATTTTATACGTTGTATAAACACCCTTGACTTTTAAAAGGAATATTTTTCTACAAAGCATTTTAATAAAAGAAAAAAAGGATTGTTTCTTTTAATGTAAGTGGTGACAACGACCTTTCCGGCACCATGAGTATTATTTTTTCTTTGGATTCCATAATAAGAACTATTGTTTTTTTCAAGGAAAATATATACCATATACTCTTTTATGTATTTTGGTATTGAAAATGGTTTTGATAATGGATTTTTTATGTCAATATATTTAAGTGATATATTGTTATTGAAATGTGGAAATGTTTACTTTCCATTATAGTTGTTCTATGTGTTATGATTTTATAATTGTACTTGGACATTTGATGGGTTGTTACGTGATAAACAAAATGACGAGTGGTGTCGTGATAAACCAGGAAGGGTTGTTACGTTATAACCTCCAATGCATTGGGTATGGAATTCGGCCATATAGCTATTCAATTTAGTGATATATGAGGAAGTTGACCATATTTGTTTTCCATTTTTGTATGTTTATGTCCAAGTTACCTTCATATGTTATGTGTACTTTAAATGAGTTTTATGGTAATATTTTTGTTATAAAATTGTATTTAGATATCTTTTATTTAGTGAAGATTATTTACTACTTCATAAAGGTGAAAAATATTACTTATGTTAATGTATTCATGGTATACTTGTTGTTTTGAAAAACTAAATGTTTTCCTTCTTTGTATATCCCTTACTGAGATTTTTATGTTCATCCCAAGTTTTTGAAATGTTTTTCATAGGTTATAATGTAAAATAGGGTCAAGGATGGGATCAAGGAAAAGTCATGTTATCTTAAACAGGGAACTAGTCATGTCTCTTTTTTTCAAGAGTTCTTGTTTTATAAAAAAAATGGAAACTGAGTAGAAGTGTCTACATTGTATTTTTTTAACGGAAATGTAATACTTATGGCCTAATTATCTAACACTCTAAAAAAATCATTACTATGAAATATTCATTTAATTCAATATTATGCAATATTCAAGGTCAGGTCCTTATAAGTACATATACCTTCAGGGATTCAAACTCTTTCCAATCTATAGTAGAAAAACATAGTTTCACAGGGTGTAAACTCTTAGGAATATAATTCCATTATTTAGTTTTTGGAATCCATTTGATAGAAAAACTATAATTCTTTTTTAGTACATCCATTTAGCCTTTACTTTATTCCAGTCACTCATGTCAGTATTCCTTCCATTCGTAGAAGTGATGTCTATGAAACTTTATATTGGATGTATTTTAGGTAAAATTTAAATTTTATCTTTATTTATATCATTTTACTGATTTAACATGACATTTTTGGGGGAGGTTTTGAATATTAAAGGACATGATCCTCAATAATTTTTTTCTCGAGTAGAAAAAAACATGGAAGTGTGGAAAACGAACAGAAATAGCAGTGAATTTTAAATTTTACGTTGTTGATTTAAATTTTTCATATATATATTTTAAATTAATTGTTTTTTATATTTGTTATATTCTTATTTTGAGGCCCTTGATGCTCAGGAACCTGAAAACATTGGCCCCAATGATCACTACCATCATGTTTTGGGAGGTGAGAACCATGGAATAGTACGTTTTCGACTATGGAAGTGTATTGTCACGAACAGATATTGGCCCACTTCAGATGTAGTGTAATGGCCCGTACCTAGTTACCCAGAATCGGTGCATTATTACATAATATTGGCATGATCACAAAAGATCAAGTCTCGAAAGACCGATTAGTTAAGTAGCCTTGGAATAACAAGATATATTCATAAATTTTACATTACATCATAAAGTGAAAATTACTACAATAACATCTTGACTTCATATCCCCTAATAATATCCCTACAAGTCATTCATAAATTACTTCTTCACATCCTGGGAAAAATAAAACATTGAAAGGGGTGAGCTCAGATGCTTATTAAGGATAACAATATAGAAGAAACATTCAAGAAATAAGATTAAACATTTAAGGCAATGTATAAATAAATCAAAATCCTTTTAAGCTAGAACTTGAGAATAATATGGAAAAGATAAAATGAAATAATGCCATTTACTTATTCACATGGATATTATAATAGTCCAATAATCACATGAAATATCAATAACCACTTTCATAATGATGAAATGTACAATTCCAGACTATCATAACCACATATCCAAGGCCTCTTGCCAAGACTAAAAATAAGATTTTGTCATGGCCTAGTGCCAAGACACTAGTTTTTCCCATGAGACCTACCGATGCATCGAAGATCTATAGTGGGATCCACCTGTCACATATTAAGTCCAATTCATTTCTCATATGGACAGGTTTAAACATAACATAAACATTCGTATTAAAACTAGCATACGAAATGTCAATAAATTCTCCATAAATCATGAATGGTATAAAAATAACACATACATAGTCAATAATATCACAATACCTTCAATACAATATGGAATTTTTGTATCATAACAAATAAACTTCAAATAAGCTTAAAATCCATCAAAGGATGTTGACATAGATGAAATCAAAACTATTTGAGAGAAATATCTCTTTTTTTAAATCATTTAAAAGTAAAATAATTATAAAATAAAACATTTACTTTTATAATATTCTTATAATATTGTAAGGGAAGCTTTGACAATTTTATAATGGCGGAAAATAGCCGCACCCGCCATATAAGTTAAAAAAAGACATTCATACCATAATTCTGTAGAAAAAGTTAAAAATGACCTTGTTTAGAAAATTATAGAAATATTCCTTTATAAACTTCATATAAAAAGTAAAAATGGGTATAAATTACTCTATCCCATAGTCTTTAAAATATTAATAGTGATTTGAAATACATCTTTAAGAAACATGGATGTGGATGATAAGGAGGTCCTAGTAGACAATTACGTATAAACAACCTCGGATAATGAAGAGATTGTGAAATAAACCCTGACCTTGTACTTTTCCTTAGTGTATGGTATTTTAAACTCCTGTATAATAATTAAAAGTTTTTATTAAGTTATAAAAGAACCATATACATAATTATGATATCATATATGATCTTCTATTAATGCTTTGTTAATAATATTTTAGTATTATGGTCGTTTCGGGTGTTAACTTAATCATTTTATTTTATATGTTTTGTTACATAAGGAATGTTTCTTATGGATGGGTTGTATATTATTCATATACAGAATTATATCAAGTCCTTAAACATTATTTTTAATCATCAAATGAGAATTATACTAGAATAAAAAATATGGGGAATGAATCTCATCGCGTTCGTGGAGACGGTAGTTCGTACGTACGCACGAGCGACAATATCATTCTTTTGATATTAAAGTAATATATAATTGGATGTTATATAATATATACAGAATAATTATCATTTTATATTTATTATTTACATAAATTATAAATAATTATTATACCCATGTAAATAATAATATATTGAATACCAATTACACCACGACGTGTAGACGGTAGGCCGTACGTACGCACGTATGGTGACATGTCATTGAAGGGATGGATAGAATACTGAATTTGGATGTTCCATATTTATAATAACATTTAATATATATAGAATATACTAGAGTTATTATTTTATAATGGAAATAACAAGGAACGTTGAAGTTGAAGAAGAAATGAACTTGAAAACAGGTGGTGAAAACATTACCTCTTCTGTGGGTTCTTCCTTTGGATTTGATCAAAATGGATCCTTAGGATGGATTTTTGATCAATCTAAGGCCTCTAGGTTGATGTGTGTAAAGTTGAGAGAGTCTTTGGGAAGGGTTTGGCCGAGCCAAAAGGCTTTGAATGTTAGAATTAGTGAGAAGGGGGAGTGCCCTTTTATAAGAGGGTTGAGGGGAACCTTTGGAAAAGCTAGAAATATTATTTTATAATAAATTAATATTCAGTTTCTAGTAGCTCCAAAGTAGATTATTTAATGGTTAAGGTGGGGATGGGTCGGAAACCACACAACCAATAGGTTTTAGACAGGTTTGGGTCACTATATTAACCTTATCTTTTATTTTTAACTCTTAGTTAATTAGTTTGACATTTACCATGTGACTTTGTATTTTTAAATTATATTGTTAATAAACCTACTATAAACATCCAAGATACCTCCAAGTGGTCCATTAATGATACACCTATCATAATATAAGTATATTGGACGAACCTTGTATTTTTAGAAATTGAATATCAATTAATAATATAATATTTGTTTTAAAAACTCTTTTATGTCAATTTTGACACTATTTGGTATTTGATTTTTGTAAAAATCATAGAATAATTATTACTTGGAAAAAACATAATTAAATCAATACTAACGTTTAATTATAACCTATAGAATTGATGGAATTCTTAAAAAGTATCAAATTACATTTATTTGGGTATTTATATTATCAATTATTTTAATATTTTATTAATTAGGTAATTACTGTATCACCATTATATCATAAATAAATTAAATTATTTAATGTCTAAAAATTATAACTAAAATACAATTATGTAGAAAATATTTTTATATTTCTAATTAATATTTATAATCTAATATATCTTATGTAAAACCCTATATTAAAATTGTTTTATTTACTAAACATTGATTTTAACACTTTTAACTCTTCTTTGAATTAAATAATAATAAATGTCCTAATCTAATCTAAGTGGACCTAAATGACAATATTTTATTCCTAAGGATGTTTTTAGTCGAGATACACTTGTCCAATAGAATTAGTACATGTGTTAGAGTAATATTAATATCATTTTTACCCTTAATTATCCAATTTACTTTTAACCGTGGTAAATAAAAGTAAAAAGTTACTATTCACAAAATATTATTTGTATTTTATTGAACCAAATTTTACTCCTTGATATTAACCATGTCTCTCGGATTTTATAAATTCTACTCACATAAGCGGTAAAATTATGTTTTCTATGAATTTGCAAATCCTCCTTGAAGGTCGGTAAAAGAAGGTGAAAAGTTCAATAAAATTTTTATATGTCTAAAATTATTATAAACAGAATCCAATGAATTACATTGAACATATATAGGTATTACGTATCTATTTTAACCTAAAATAATTTTAAATAGAATAAATAATTATTTATATAAAAGTCGGTTTTTAACTAATAACTCAGTGTTTTTCACTAATCATCAAAAATTGAAAGTTTTCAGAAAAATACCAAAAATTTACCATAGGCTAATTTTGATATTCCGAATCCAAAAATGAAGTACATTTTGAAAGTTAAAATTTATAAAAATTTTAAAAAGTGGGTATTACAATTCATAATGGCTAGTTTTATAGGTTGTGGTGTGTGTTAGAACTCGAAGTTGCGTACAACACATGTTACTATATTATTCATAGAGAAGCACACTGTGGAAGCTTGGGGTGTTACATTCTTCCCTCCTTCAAATAATTTCATCCTTGAAATTTCTAGAAAATAACTGTATAAAAATACTCGAGTGGTTCTTCATCATAAGTTCCTCAGGTTCCCACGTTGCCTCTCCCATTTTATAGTTTCTCCATAGAACTTTTACCAGACGAGTCGTCCGATTTCTCAGCACTTGTTCTATCATATCAAGAATCCTGACGGGCTCTTCACAATAAGAGAGATCGGGTTTCAGTTCTAATTCCTCATAGGTGAGTACATGTGTTGGGCTAGGCATGTATTTTCTCAACAGTGATACGTGGAACACATCAGGAACTTTGGGGAGATTAGGCGGCATTGCCAAACGGTAAGCTACAGCCCCAATTCGTTCTAGAATTTCTAAAGGTCCGATGTACCTGGGACTCAATTTTCCTTTATTTCCAAAACGTATAACTCCCGTCCATGGAGATAACTTCAAGAAAACATGATATCCCACATGAAATTACAAATTCTTTCTTCGGTTTTCTACATTTCTCTTCTTCCTACTTTGAGTTTCTTTGATCTTGTTTTGGATTACCTTCACCTTTTCAATCGTTTCCACCACCAGTTCTGGGCCTACAAGTTTTCGTTCGGCAACATCATCCCAACAGGTTGGTGTGCCACATCTCTTTCCGTATAACGCTTCATACGGTGTCATTCGGATGCTTGAATGGAAGCTATTGTTATAGAAAAATTCTACCAGAGGTAAATATTGATGTCACATACACTGAATGTCAAGTGAGCATGACCTCAACATGTCTTCTAAGGTTTGAATAGTTCGTTCTGATTGTCCATCTGTTTGATGGTGGTAGGCAGTGCTCAAACGTAGTTCAGTATCCAAGGCCTTTTGAAGACTCTTCTATAATCTTGAAGTAAAATGGAGAACATGATCAGAAACAATTTATAGGGGTACTCCATGAAGTCTAAAAACTTCATTTATAAATATCCTTTCTAGACGTTCAAGTGGTAGATCTTCTCTTATATCAATAAAATGTACTGACTTGGTAAGACGATCAACAATATCCAATATTGCATCGTTACTTCTAGGAATTTTTGGTAGCCCTATGACAATGTCCATCGTAATGTTGTCCCATTATGTCCATCTTGACACATAATCAGCAATCTCTCTCTTCATGTTGTCCCACAAAAAATGTTCCTTCAAATCTCTATACATTTTGGTGCTCCCAGGGTGTATAGAGAATTTGGAACTATGAACATCATCCATCAATTTCCTTTTTAGATCAGGTATATCGGGAACACAAAGTCTCTTCCCAAATTTAAAAATTCCATCTTCACACACAAAGTCTCTCAATCTCTCATCATTTACAACTTTAATCTTCTTTTGAAAATCTTCATCATCGGTCTGAGAACTCTTAATCCTTTCTAGTAAAGATGGTTTCGAAACCATTTGAAAAAGCATTGATGTTTCACCTTCTATGGTTATTCCCATGTCCATCTTCACTAGATCATTGAAAATTGGATCCCTTTTAATTCCCATATTGTTCAAAACTCCATTATCTTTTCTGCTCAAAGCATATTCCACCTTGTTTGCCTTCCCCGGGTGGTAGTGTATCGTACAATCATAATCCTAGAGTAATTCAATCAATCTTCTTTTCCTCACGTTATGTTCTTTTTGTCAGAAAATATACTTCAAAATCTTGTGATCAGAACAAATCTCACAATTTTCTCCATAGAGGTACTGTCTCCATATCTTCAAAGAAAAGATCACAACTGCTAACTCATGATCATGAGTAAGATAGTTTTGAACATGAATATTCAACTGTCGTGATGGATAGGAAATAACCATATCATTCTACATAAGGACAGAAGAAAGCCCTTTATTTGATGCATCACTATAAATAACGAACCCATCATTCCTCGATGGTAGAGTAAATATAGGAGAATTGACTAATCTTATCTTCAGTTCTTCAAAACATTCTTCACACTCTTCTGTCCAAACAAATTTTACCCCTTTACGTGGGAGCTTTGTTAATGGGCTAGCCAACCGGGAAAAATTATGGACAAAACTTCAATAATAACATGATAAACCAATAAAACTGCATACCTCAGTTATACTAGTCAGTGCAGACAATTATTGGATTACCTTGGTTTAGAAGCATCAACATAGATTCCATCTTTAGAGACAATATGGCTAAGAAAAGAAATCTCCTGAAGCCAGAATTCACACTTGCTAAACTTCCCATATAATTCTTGTCTTCTCAGAGTCTTCAGGATAATGGGCATGTGATTTTCATGATCTTCATAGATTTTGGAGTATACAAAGATATCATCAATAAATACCACCAATATTCATCGAGATATTCCTTGAAAACTCTATTCATCAGATCCTTGAATACAGAGGGCACATTAGTCAGCACAAACAACATTACTGTAAACTCATAATTCCCGTACCTGGTTCGAAATGTTGTCTTCAGAATTTCTTCCTTCTTCACACACAACTGATGGTATCCAGATCGAAGGTCAATATTTGAAAAGTATTGAGCTCCATGAAGTTGGTAAAATAAATCATCAATGCGAGGTAGGGGATACTTGTTCTTTATTATTATAGCATTTATCTCCCTATAGTCGATACATAACCTCATAGATCCATCTTTCTTTTTAACAAAAAGAACAGAGGCTCCCCATGTAGAAACAATAGGGTGAATAAATCCCTTATTACTCAATTCCTCTAACTATTTCTTTAGTTCATCTAATTCCATAGTGGTCATTCTATAAGGGGTCTTCGATATAGGCCTTGATCCAAGAATTAAATCAATGGAAAACTCAACTTCTCATTCTGGAGGATGTCCAGGTAAATCTTCTGGAAAACACATCTACATATTATTTCACAATAGGTACATCCTATATTTGGACATTACTTTCCTCACCCACAAACATTTCATTCTCTTCCTCCCCAATAATTTAATTTAGGTGAGCTACTGAAGGTGGGTCTAGATAAGAATTAGGTGGTGACGATTCTGCTCTAAAGATAAGGTGTTCCTTATCATCATCATCAAAAATCATAACCTCATTCTTATTACAATAAATCATTGCATCATGGTCTGAAATCCAATCCATACTGAGAGTTATATCAAACTCAAACATAGGTATGACGATGAGATCCGAGGATAAAGAAAATTTATGTGATATAATGGGGATTGATTCACAAAACATTGTTACAATGAAACATCCCTTAAGAATTTTAACGGATAACTCATTTGTTAAATCAAATTGGAAATATCTAATTTTCTTATAAAAATATAATGATATGGAATAATGTGATGATCCAGAATAAAATAATTTATTTTCTAAACTTGAGGATACCATTAAATTACCTACCACCACGTATTTCAGAGCTTCAACCTTAGCAGTTGTGATAGCATAAGCTTGGACTTGATCCCTGGGCATTTTCTGAGGTATGGTCCCCGGACGCTTAGGACATTTATTTACATAATGTCCCATCTCCCTGAAATTGTAGCATTGGACATCGGTAGCTTCCTTCTTCCCCTTACAATCACGAGCTTGGTGGCCTTTTCACCACACTTGTAACAGACTCCCATTCCCTTCAGGAAAGTACTAGGGTGTTTCTTCCCACATTTCCTGCAGGATGGATATTCATCTTTTCCCATCAACCCTTTAATTCCATTCCTAGATTTATTAGTAGATCTATTCTTCTCTTTCTTTTCTTTATAGTCATAAGACATAGATAATTCTTTTTCTGTATTGATAGCACATGAGACAATGTCTTCGTACGATGAGAATGAGTGTGAAACTAATGCTGGACAGAGAAATGGTTTTAACCCATCAAAGAAAAAATCAATCTTACTTCTTGGGTTACATATATAATCTCTAGCATACATTGATAACCATGTATAGTTAGCTTCATACTTTGCAACATTATCATCCTCCTTTTGTTTCAGACTCAGAAATTGCCTTTCCATATCTGCTCGATGGTCATGAGGAAAGTATTTTTATAAGAAAAGTTATTTGAACTCTCTCTATTTCATATTTGATACTTCATCTCCTTCCTTCGTGTTTTGTATTAATGACCACCATTGATCAGCATCTCCAGTGAGGTGATAAACTGCCATGACAACTTTTTCCCTTTCACTACTCCCCAAAGCCTAAAATATTTTCTCTGGGGAACTTATCCATTGCTCAGCTACCAATATATTTGTACTCCCATTGAATGTTGGTGGTTGTTGCTTCATTAAGAGATCTAACATTGATCCTCCATGCTGTGGATTAGGGTGATCCATATGGGTAAGGTTATTTTTCCTAACTTGAGTGAGTTATCCATGTATGGTGATAATCTGATCAGCATGAGTTGCATCACCAGCTCCACTATAATTATCTTCAGTAGGCGAGAAATCCCTACATGGAGTGTGTGCATTGATACAGTTTCCATTTCTTCTACTAGGCGCCATTTCTAAACAATGGCATAAACTAGATCAGTTTATGAATCAAAATACATAATTACATACTTGTAAAACACTTAACATTTATTGAACTATTTATGGATATAATCCATAATCATAAAAATGTTTTCTTTGAGGATATATATACTCATAAACCCTTCATAATGGTTTGTAATGAAAATGAGAATTATCCAATGCATATCCCTCGGGAGTGTCGTAACCAAGAGTGCAGTAAGACCCTTTTTCGTGCACCAGTTCCCGTTCAAGTCTAGCTCAAAGCTGTGTTTTCGGGTTTTATCCCTAGGGAAATTTGTGCCAGATCCACCTCTACCTGCTTGTATCCAGACAAGGATGTATTTCTAGGAAAACTCAGAAAATCTCTACAATACCAAAATTTTAGGAAGTTCTTCTATACTAATCCTCAAAGTCCATCTTAGGTCTATGTGCTCTAATCAGAGTTTATCTAAATCTAGAATCCATGGTTTGTACTAAACTTCCTCTAATACCAACTGTAACGCCCCAACCCCAGTTACCAAGAGTTGGTGAATTATTACATAATATCGGCATGATCACAAAAGATCAAGTCTCGAAAGACCGATTAGTTTAGTAGCCTTGGAATAACAAGATACATTAATAATGTTTACATTAGATCATAAAGTGAAAATTACTAAGACAACATCTTGACTTCATATTCCCTCATACTATCCCTGGAGGTCATTCATAAATTAATTCTTCACATCCTGCGAAAAATAAAACATTGAAAGGGGTGAGCTTAGATTCTCAGTAAGGATAACAATATAGCAGAAAAATTCATAAATAAGATTAAACAGTTAAGGCAATGTATAACTAAAAAACCCCCTTTTAAACTTGAACTTCATCATAATATGGAAAATATAAAATGAAATAATTTCATTTACTAATTCACATGGATATTCTACTAGTCAAATAATCACATGCAATATCAATAACAACTTTCACAATGATGGAATGAATAATGCCAGACTATCATAACCACATAGCCAAGGCCTCGTGCCAATACTACAAATAAGATTTTGTCAAGGCCTTGTGCCAAGACACTAGTTTGTCTCATGAAACCAACTGATTCATCAAGGAGCTATATCAAGCTCCACCCGTCACATATTAACTCCAATGCATTCCTCATATGAACAGGTTTAAACATAACAGAAACATTCGTATTAAAACTAGCATACGAAATGTCAATAATTTCTCCATAAACTATGAATGGTATAAAAATAACACATCCATAGTCAAACATATCACAAAACATTCAATAAATTATGGAAGTTCTGTATCATAATAAATAAATATCAAATAAGCTTAAAACCCATCAAAGGAAGTTGACATAGATTAAATCAAAATTGTTTGAGAGAAATATCTCTTTTTTTGAAATCATTTAAAAGTCACATAATTATAAAATAAAACATTTACATTGAAATTATTTGTATAAGCTTGTAAGGGAAGCTTTGACCCTTTTATAACGGCGGAAAATAGCCGCACCCGCCCTATAAGTTAAAAAAAGACGTTCTTACCTTAATTCTGTCGAAAAGGTTAAAAAGGACCTTGTTTGGAAAATGACAGAAATATTCCTTTATAATAATATTATAAAAATTCAAAAAAGGGTATAAATGACTTTATCCCATAGACTTTAATATATTAAGAATGATTTGAAATACATTTTTAAGAAACATGGATGTGGATGATAAAGAGGTCCCATTAGACAATTACGTATAAACAACCTCGGATAATGAAGAGATTGTAAAATAAACACTTACCATGTACTTTTCCTTATTAGATAGTATTTTAACCTCTAGTATAATAATTAAAACATTGTTACTAAGTTATAAAAGTACCATATACATAATTATTATATCATATATGATATTCTATTAATGCTTTGTTAATAGTATTTTATTATTATCATCGTTTCAGGTATTAACTTAATCATTTTCTTTTATATATTTTGTTACATAAAGCATGTTTGTTATGGATAGGTTTTATATTATTCATATACAGAATGATATCAAGTTATTAAAAATTATTTTTAATCATCAAATGAGAATTAGACATGAATGGATACGATGGGGAATGAATCACATCGCGTTCATGGAGACGGTAGTCCGTACGTACGCACGAGTGACAATATCATTATTTTTGTATTAAAATAATATATAATTGGATGGTATATCATATATAAAGAATCAGTATCATGTTATATTTATTATTTAACTGAATTATACATCATTATTATACCCATATAAATAATAATATATTGAATAACAATTACACCACGACGTGGAGACGGTAGAGCGTACGTACATACGTATGGTGACATGTCATTCATGGGATGCATAGAATAATGAATTTGGTTGTTCCATATTTATAATAACATAAAAGTTTATAGAATATACTAGATTTATTATTTTATAATGTAAATAACAATGAAACAAGAAGTTGAAGAAGAAATAAACTTGAAAAAGGGTGGTGAAAACATAACCTCTTCTTCGGGTTCTTCCTATTGATTTGATCAAAAGGGCTCTGTAGGTTGGATTTCTGTTCAAACTAAGGCCCCTAGATTGAATTGAGGGAAGTTTATAGAGTATATGGTCAGGTTTTGGCCGAACCAAAAGGCATTAAATGTGTGAATTAGTGAGATGGGGGAGTGCCATTTTATAAGAGGGGTGAGGGGAACCTTCGGAAAAGCTAGAAATATTATTTTATAATAAATTAATATTCAGTTTCAAATGGAACCAAAAGTGGATTATTTACAGATTAAGGTGGGGGTGGGTCGAATACCACTCAACCAAACGGTTTTAGACAGGTTTGGGTCACTATATTAACCTTATCATTTAGTTTTAACTCTTAGTTAATTAGATTGACATTTACCAAGTCATTTTGTATTATTATATTATATAGTTAATAAACATACTATAAACATCCAAGAGACCCCCAAGTGGTCCATTAATGATACACATATCATAATATAAGTATCTTGGCCGATCCTCGGATTTTTAGGAATGGAATATCAATTAATAATATAATACTTGTTTTTAAAAACTCTTTTATGTCAATTTTGACACTATTTGGTATTTGATTTTTTTGAAAATAATAATAGCATGATTACTTCTAAAAAACATAATTAAATAAATAAAAACATGTCATATTAACCTATAAAATTAATGGAATTCATAAAAAGTCTCAAATTACATTTATGTGGTTATTTTTATTATCAATTATTTTAACATTTCATTTATTAGGTACTTATCGCATCACCATTGTGTCATAAATAAATTAAATTATATAATTCATAAAAACTATAAATAAAATACCATTATTTATGAAATCTTCTTATCGTTATATTTAATATTTATAATCGAATTTATCTTAAGTAAAATCCTATATTAAAAATGTTTTACTTACTAATCTTTGATTTTAACTCTTTTAACTCTTCTTTGAATTAAATAATAATAAATGTCCTAATTTAATCCAAGTGGACCTATATGACCATATTTTATTCCTAATGTTGTTTTTGGTCTATATAACCTTGTACAATAGAATTAGGACATGTGTTAGGGTAATATTAATATCATTTGTACCCTTAATTATCCTATTTACATTTAACCGTGTTAAATAAAAGTAAAAAGTTACTATTAACCAAAAAAAAATTTCTTATCGAACCACATTTTACTCATTGATTTTATCCATGTCTCTTGGATTTTCAAAATTCTACTCACAAAAGCGGTGAAATTATGTTTTAGGTGAATTTGCAAATTTTCCTAAGAGGTAGGTAAAAGACGGTGAAAAGTTCAATAAAATTTTTATATGTCTAAAATTATTATAAAATGACTCCAATGAATTACATTGAACTTATATAGGTATTACATATCTATTTTGACCTAAAATAAATTTAAATAAAATAAATAATTATTTAAATAAAAAGTCTGTTTTTAACTAATAACTCAGAGTTTTTCACTATTAATCAAAAATTGAAAGTTTTCAGAGAAATACCAAAAATTCACCCTAGGCTAATTTTGATATTCCAAATCCAAAAATGAAGTCCATTTTTAAGGATAAAATTTTTAAAATTTTAAAAAGTGGGTATTTCTATTCATAATGGCTAGTTTGATTAGTTGTGGTGTGTGTTAGAACTCGAAGTTGCGTATAACACACGCTACTGTATTATTCAAAGAGAAGCGTACTGTGGAAGCTTGGGGTGTTACAAGCAGGTTCTAGTAACACCAATATTGAACATGTTTCAAGGGTATAGGAAAATACATAAATGTCTGAAAAGATAAAAAATGGCTAAAAAGGGTCAATGATGTGGAAAATGGGCTAAACTGGTGAACAATGGTTTTTTGATACTAATGTAAGTATTGTGTTCATCAATTAAACTAGAGACTTATATGGCTTTTGATGCACATATTTCAATGTAACATATTGTTTATAGTGGATTCGGCAGTAGTTCTAGTGGTTGTTGGGGTGATGACATTCGTTGCGATAGTGAGGAAGAGGGTGGACATTATGCTGAGGAAGAGGGAAGGGATGATCGAGAGGAAGAGGGATGGGTTGAAACTAAGGAAGAGGGCGTGGATGATAGAGGGGTATAGGCCAAAGAAGACGATGAGGTTGAACATGATGGTGATGGTAGTAATGGTGATGAGGGACATGTTAATATGTAAAAAAATTTACTAATATTTATGAAATTTATTGTTTGATGATTTTGTGTCAATGAATATATGTGATATTGTTTATGTTTTATATAATTTATTAAAGGAAACAACTCGGTTATGTTAATTACTCATACAGGAGTGGTAATTGTGGGTGCAATTTTTTTGTTTTTTACTGTAGTGTTCTGTGGAGGTTCTATATATTCATTATAGGTGCATGTCAATTTTTTTTTTGTTATTTCTGTGCATTAGAGGAGTATGTTATCTATTTTTATTGAAGGTGGGATTCTACTAATTTTGTGAGTTTGATTACTGGTGGGATTTTTACATCAGGGACCATCTTATTATGTTCTTCCCTTTTCTATTTTTCCATTGTAGCTACTTCCTTTCAATTCATTTTTTATTTGATGCCTTCATTGTTGAGTATTTCTATAGTGACACAAGTTTTTTGTTTTTGATAGCTTGTATTTTTTGTACTATAATTGATTCATTTTTTATTTTTTGACAACTTATATTTGATGTATTATCATTTACTTGTATTTTAGTTTACGGGTGCTTAAATTTGTTATTTTATCATGTTGTATGTGAGAAGTGGAGTGATGTGCGGATAATGATGTATTTGTTATTGTATGTACCAATGGTGTTTTTAATTGCAGGTTTCATCTTTGTGTTTCCAATTGCATGTACCAGTGGTGTTTTTAATTGTAGGTGTGTGGGTTTCTTTGTGGTATCCGTGTGTCTTTTTAGTGCAGGTACCAATATGGTTTTTAATTACATGTTGAAACTGTGTGTTTATTTATTGTATGTACTAGTGGTATTTTTAATTCTAGATTGGGGGTTTTTTATTGTTCCATCTATGTTTTTTTATTGCAGGTAGTAGTGTAGTTTTTAATTGCAGGTGGAATATTTTTTTATAGGAACCAGTGGTGTGTTTGAAACATATTGGTATTATATTAGTGGAGAAATTAACATTGAACATAAAACCACTGATATAGAACATGTACTATTACAAGTATTAGTTGTGTTCTATTTGATTATGGGGATTAGTGTTAAGAGTAATATAGAACACCAATAATACAAAATAGGTATGATTTTAGTGTTCAATGTGATATAAAGTATTAACGGTGTGAGTATTTTTGGTGTTTTGTGTGATTGTAGGTTAGTTGTAGGCTCTTTCTCTATTTTCAGTGTGATTTCACGTTGCAGGCTATTGGTTGCATGCTATGTGTTATTTGTGTGTGAGTTGTGTGTTTTGATTGTGTTTTTTCTGTTTCATTAGTGAGTTATATATTTTTCTATAGTGTGTTTTTAGGTATGTAGAATGGGTATTCAAGTTTGTTTGCAGGTTTTCTGATTTGTTAAACAGAACATGTTTGTTTGTAGGTATCTTGTGTGTGGTGTCAGGTTTCTGCACGTTGGCATGTTTTGTGTGGGTCTATACCAACGGTTTAAAATCATTTGTATAACTATATATAATTCATGCATTTCATACCAACAGTTCATTGTGAATCATTGGTATATATATATTTCAATGGTTTATAACCGTTGGTTTAGATTTGTACCAACAATTTAAATCATCGGTCTGAATCTGTACTGATAATTTAGAACCGAATAAATAACTCTACTCAAAAGGATCAAGATGAACCATTGGAAAACCATACTTCCATAACCTATAGAAGTGTTTCATTTTGAATTTTGGAATAAAAATTTTCCAATATTTTATAATAGATGGGCAAAAGATATACCAACAGTTTAAACCCTTGGTATAGAGATGTTCCAACTTTTTAAAACTGTTGGCATCCCTTTAAACCAATAGTTCACAAAGAACTACGGTAAAATAAATTCTAAACCAGAATACCCTAATAGTTCTCACTAATCATTTGTATAGGGAAACCCATAAAACCCACATCCCGAATGTTTATGATACTGTTCTAGTAGGATAGATTTTCTGTACTGTTCTGACCATGTTCTTAATAACTCTCAGTTAGTAATTGGGCATTAGTTTTCTCTTACATACCAATAATTTCACTCTCCCCTAGTTTTTACCTATTTGGAAACCAATTTACTTACTATAATAGATTATCTTTATATTTTCTTTTTCCTATTTTCATAATGATGTATCATTACCTGTTTTTCTAAAGTTTGATTTCCACAATGGAATTTTCAAATGTAAAATGTGTGATTGTAGGGCACAAGTTCAAATTGAATAAATGAATTTTATATAAGGGGGAGGGGATAATTTCATAATCTGGTATTTTTTTTATTTTTTCAAAAAAATTTAATTTCTTCAAAAAAAATTATCACAAACAAAAATGAGTTTAAACGAATCATGATATACTATTAAAATATTATTATTAAAATATTATAGTTATAACATAGAAGTTAAATTATTGGGAATGGATATGAATAACTATTTTATGAAAATATGTAAAACAATTACCCATAAAATATAAATGTATTTATTAATTCTTATGAAAAAGAATTATATTTTTATCAATGTTATGTTATACTTAAAATTTTGATTCCCTTAAAAACTATTTTTATTTCTTTTTTAAATGAAAAAATTATATATAATTTTTTAATAATTTAGAATATTTATTTCATAAAATTGGATTTATCTTTGAAATAATCATATCTAAATTAGCTTTGGATGAAATTATGGTATTTATCTAAATAGTTTAATTTTCTAGTGAATAGTGGAAGATAATATTGTTTATTAAAAATTGTATTCTTCCAAGAATGTAAAAAGTAACATTTCTCTGAATTTGTTGGAATTTAAAAATTTTTATCATATATTTTGAATAATTCAACTATTTTTTGGAATCAATTTTTGTTTGAATTTTTAATTTGAACATTTTTAAACATAAAAGCATGTTTTTTTTAGAAAACAATTTTTATGTGCACAATGTGTTTCTATTTTAATAACATAAATTTAACCCAAGTTTTGAATTATTTTAATGAACTTTATATTTTAAATAGTCAATGAAATTTTATATCACTCATTTAATATTGTATTAAACATGATTTAAGAATAAGCCATGTTTTATGCTTAAAAACTTATTTTTTTCTAAAAAGAATTATTAATAACATTTTGTATGCTTATTTTATTGTTGATTTCCTTATCTTATAATTATTTATTATGGTATAATTAAATATATATTTGGAATCATGAATTCCAAATTTAATAAATAATACCCTTCAATATTAGTTCAAAATGAATGGTAATCGTGGAAAACATGGTCACCTCTATAAAGGGTCAATTAGGTAAATCAAGGTTCAAAATTAGTTATAAGGCCAAAATGTTTCGTACTAATTATTATTTGATTATTTTAATTGTAACAATATCATATTATCCTCTAAATGTATTTTTTTAATGGACATTTTCCCATAGAAATGATCAATGTACTATTTATAGTAAAGAAAGTTACAAAATGTCACTCTCGTAATTAAAAATGTATCACATATGTACACATTGGGACAAAATAATGTTATGATCGAATATAAGGGTCTATTTTGATCTTTGGGGAAAACATTCAATATATAAATTTGTTTATTGTTATTATTAATTATGTAATTACCTTAAATTCTTATATTAAGTTAATGCAATATTTATTCAATTAATAGAAAAATAAAATAATTGTTTTTAAAAATACAAAAATATATACCATTTAAGTGAGTTGTTTTTTACCATGAATTTTATAGATAAATAAAAAATTCTAGTGATCATTAATAGGATTAGAATAAAATTCAAACTTTTTCTTTATATCCTTTCAAGTCCAATTGGATGAATAATGTCAAAATTAACATTAATGATATTTAATTAAATTATTTAAAAATCAAAAAGAAAATTATAAGAGATAAATGGGATAATATATGGTTGATAATATAATAAATTTTAAATTTATCTGTCAATAGTTTTCTTATATATAAAATTATAACCATTTAAGAGTGAGAAATATGTTGTTGGGGTTAAGGTTAAAATAGGTGTACCAATGGGTTAAACACAAATTGTGGTTTTAGAATACCACTTAAACCTATCCATTTTATTATTATTTAATATTTTAACTATATCCTACCCTATATTAAAAAATATACCTATTTGAAGAAATTTTGAACTAGAATGAGTTAATTATATTTTACTCTTTTTGTTATTACAACTGTGTCCTTTCACCCCTTATAACAGGATAGCATTTCCTTCACTTCATCTTCCCACATTAATCCTTATATCTTGACAATACCCTTCATAAATACATTATAAAATTACTTATCCACATTATAGAGGTTTTCGTTCCCAAAATAATTACTCTAGGATCCATAAAAAGAGATCAAAACATGTTGCTTCAACGAAGTGATGATAACCTTAGTCGATCACTTTATTTTTAATTCTTTATTTAACTCCTATAAATATGTTTTATTTATCCTAAAATACGAAATTAATTATATAATTTATATAATTAAATGATATTATGATTTTGGAACCACCATTATCCACCAACTTTCTCATGGAATGGGAAGTGAAATTATCACTCGTGCGCAAGTATGGCTTACTAACTCCAAATATTGATACAATTAATTTATCATTATGAAATTTTGTAGAATGATTTGATAAGGGGATTAATATTTATATAATATAATTATAAAAAAATTATATTAAAAAAATTATAATATCATATATACATTCTTACCTTCAAACCCGTTGTAAAATGATAAAGTTGTGTGCACGTATAGAATATCACCGCCACGAAGCGTTGTCATTAATTTTTCATTTCACTTTTAAATGGATTGTTATAATAATGGATTTAATTAATGAATATGATATATATATATATATATTTTATAATAAAAGTTCTCCAATGGTTATTTATTTTTTACCTTTCATTCACTCCATCCCTCAAAATATGAAATTTTTGTTCATTTGTACATATGCCCTCCCAACTCCATAAATAGTATAATTAATTTTTCTATGTCTATATTTCATATATGAACAAAACATTAAAATAATTAAGATATATCATGTTTATATTGTCATTAAAATTCAATAGATTATGGAACCATGTTCAAAATACAAGGATCAAATTTATCAAACTAAAATGTACAAGGAAAAAAGAGTATACCTATCATAATAATGAGTTCAATGGACAATTATACTCGAAACTCTTATAAAATTTTATCAGTAAATAATTAAGGTAATTATATATATTATTATGTGACTATAATTTATTTATAATATATATATATATATTTTAAATTGTTGGTTCCATAAAATATGAAGGATGAAGGATCTATGGTAAGAAATTTTTGTCTCACTTTTATTTCCTTGGGACGCATTCCATATTAATGGCATATTTATTCTATGTTGTGTATATAAAATGATGAACTTATTATAGTATGTTTTTTTGAAATTTATGGGGATTATAATTTCAATCTAATGTTATGTATTTCATAAGGATTATATTTCAAATATCACCTAAAAAGTAAGGGTTTTATGTTACAATATTATTATTTTTCAATATTGTTTATGATTATGTGTATGATGAGTAATTATTATGTTATACCAATCAATAAACTCATTAATTTGATCATATTTTTTTATTTCTAGAAAATACATGTTTTCATTTTTTTCCTAGCCTTACTTACTGGGGAGGCATAATAATTATTTTATGGAATCGACCTTATTTCTAACTTCGGTCGAGAAGAATTAATCTTATATATAATTTTTCTAAAAATAATTAAAATAAGGTTTTTTAATATTATACTGGGATTTTTTAATATCATTTTTATCCATGTTTAATTTTTTTTTTAAAAACTTTTCAAAATGATTTTTCTAGTTATTTTCCGAGTGAGGTAGTTTTTGAATTTTTAAAAATGTATAAAAGAAATAATTTCACTACTTATAGGGGATGAATGAAATTTACTTCAATTAGGACTTATCAAAGCTTTAAATATTACTTTATAATATTCCATGTTTTTTAATGAAATTTTATTGTATAAAAATTTGTAAATTTTTTTATTTTAAAGATGTTATTTCAAAATGTAAAGGATATTTTCCGCCATAGTTTTATATGGATATTTTAGTGGTATTTCTATTTATAAAATTCAAAAAATCCTACTTGTTAATGACACATAAAATGGTATATTTTCCTTGGGTATCATCCTAATTCTTTCATTATATAAATTAGTTTTTTGATGGAAAGATGTTTCGACACTAGATCCTTTTCCATGTGATGTACAATCATATAATGATGAAATTTTTATCAATCCTATTCCTATAAAACATTTTATACTATATTTAAATTATTAAATTTTAATGAAACCTATTCATATTTAATGCGTTATTATGTGATGTTATTTTTATAAGAATTATTTGTTTTCATTGGTTCTAATATAATGATGTATTTTTTATCGTATTGAACACATATTAATTATTTCCATTATATGAATGGTATGACCTATACCTCCATGAAATGCCTTGGATAAAGGTGTATAAATCATATTTATGTTTTGATATGTGTGAAACTTAATTCATGATATAAATTTCATGACTGGACATAGTTTTTCTTGACTATAATATGAATAATGGACTACGATTTCATGTCAATAAGATAAAGTATGGACCAGTATTTCATGAATATATGATTAAGTGTGGGTCTAGTTTTCATTTCATTAAATTTATACAAGGTCTAAGATTTCATGTCCATAAGATTATGCATGGACTAAGTTCCAAATCCATATGATTATGTGTGGTCCTAATTTCATGTCTTACCTTGATGAGTGAAATGTTTTTACTTATACATGTTCACACTTTTATAATCCTATGTGAATGTGACAACTGTATATATTATAATTATGGAATGATTTCATGGATAAGGTTCTTTTGTTCCATTATAATATATGTCTTATGAACCATGGATTATTATGTAATGACCTAATATTATGATCTATGATATGTAAGGTACGAATTTCAAATGTTATGGCCATGTTCTCATACTGTTTTCTCATATTATCCAAACAGAAAAAAGTGATAACATGGGTTTATCTTCAATTTTGACACTAAAATGAGAGTATCTAAATTGAATATCAATCATTAATAAATATTGAGATCCATGTAATTGATAAAAAATATTCTCAAAATTGGGTGGTGGATTATTATTTTTTAACATGATCATTTTTAGTTCCTGATAATCAATGCCAATTCTCATTGATAAATCTTTTAAAAAAAAGAGTATTGGTTCACCCCATTGCAATTCATTGGGCGTAATGAATCACTTATAAATATTAACCATGAATTTCATCATTATTCCTACAAATTATTTGATTACATTCAATAGGAAGACTTTGAAATAGGTGTAGCATCATGTATGTGTTCGGCTAAAAACAAGACTTTACGATATATAGAAAGACTAGGTAACTATTAGGGAATGACAAAAACATACTCTCATATAATTTTAATATCATCTATGTTTAGTTTCTCCCTAACCATCATAGATATATAACCTCTTTGAATAGGAATCAAGACAAATTCTGTATACATAATGTCCATTTTATGTTAATATCAATCCTTGCACCGATATAAAATTATACGTTGATTTGGGATATAAAATCTGATTTTATTATTATACAAATTTATAAGCGATCTATATAGAGATAGATATAAAATATGAAAATCTAATAAAATTTTTCTAAAAGGGGAATAACGTTATTTTCTGGAAGAACATTCCCATAATCATTAATTGGGGAATATTCATAGACTTGACATTTGATCATTATAATATTTTTTTATACTATTTTAACTTATTATGGTGTATATGAATTAAAATTCCATGATATTTTTATTGATATGAAAAAATTCATATAATTATGCTCAAATAGGGTATATAAATATTTTATCATACCCTTTACCACCTAAGCTTCATTGTTCCATCTTCAATAACTTACTAAAACCTAAATGGTTTTCATGATGATTGAATATCATTAATCATAATGATCATTCATATAATAATGAAAATTATTTACAGGATTTCTAAATCATGAAACATTTTTTAATCTATGTATCATTATATTTAACCTTGTCCATACATGGTAATTATCTGTTCCAATACGTCACAATGGGTCATAAATAAAATGTGTAACATTAAAATCATATCCCCCAGGAGTGTCAAACCTGGTAGGCAGTAATGTCCCATTCATTGTGCACTATAATGATAGCCAATATCTATTTGAACAGATTTTTTGGAAGTTATTACACCTAGATGCATTTCTTCCAAAACCACAACCACATATATTATCAAGATTGGGGTATATTTTATTAGGGAAACCACACTCCTTTATTTACCAAAACATAGGATGCTCGCCTTTATATAGTCTTATTCTTTTGGTTCTCACTAAATCTTCCTCTTCCTAGATTTAGAAGGTTCCTAAAAATTATTCCCATACCAACTATAGTCACCCATTAGTTTTATATAACAATATTACATCATTTTTTAGGAATATTCAACAAATTTCATAGAAATACATACCTGAGGACCATAATTATTTAGTGTATTTTGAAACATATGTACAAAATCAACTGGTATATAAAGTATCTATATAATTTCCCTTTTATATCTTCACAACTATCACCCTCCATTGAAAAGACATACTTAAAACCATAGACTATAACCTACATAAGAGAATCATAATAATGGGTGAGCTAAGATGCCCAGTATGGGTAAAATAAATAACTTAAATAAATGGTTGTAAGATAGAATAAGATAGTAATAAGGGTATGCTAAAATTATATAATCATTATAAAATTATTCCCATTAATTCATACATCAACATCCAAAAATATTGAATAATGTTTTTTCAATCCAAAAACACATTACATAAGTGTACAAAATCATTAATAGTCAATCCCGAGCCAGGATAAAATATCATAAGCATAAGACAAAAGTAAATTTCAAACACATAATAATTATATATAATTTACTTTGATAAGGATCTCTATCAAGACTACGATAATAGATATAGTTTCTCCTTATTCCATTATTTTCATAGTCAGGGTCTGATCCCAATACTATCCTATTATTGTAGAAAGCTTACTAAACTGGACAAAATCCCCATACTATTCCTTATTATCTCATGATATATTTATATGTTACTTAAAATTATATGGTTATATAATTCCAATCCCACCACTTAGATAATTAGAACCATATATATTTGTCCCATAATATCATGAAACATACAACATATCATAACACATAGATAAAATACATGTTTTATAAAAATTTACCCATCATAATCATAAAACATGGAGTGAAGTCATAAATATATTAACATTGGATCATATCCGTAGTAAATAAAAAGAAACTACATTGTATGATTTCATAGATGAAAATACCTTCAGATGATCCCTGTATTCTTTCTAGAAGAAAACCCCTTTTTATTTTGGAAATAACTTATTTAAAACCTACATATTTACAAACTTTTAAGGTACATAAATTCTTTCTAAACATATATACTTATAAAATAAGATTCTAATAAACAGTATTCAGGACATCATGGAAATTAATTCATGTTGTGTATGTTAACAAAAAAATTTCTTTCAAATTTCAGAAAAAATTTTAAAGTACCGCATTTGATAACTGATAAGAAATTTATTTTTAACTAGTGGTTAATAAATTCAAATATATATGAAATTTAATTTAATTTTTTTAGAGAAATAAAATAATTTTTTATAACTATTTAACAAATATATGTTCATGGAAGAAAATATTATTGGTTGAAGGAAAAAAAAGAAGGTCATTTTTTATTAAAAATATTTATTTGTTTTCTAGAGGACTTGAAGAGTGAAAATGAAATAAAAACATGAAATATATAGAATTTAATATAGGATAATAAAATACATAATATTTTTTATATTTATTTCATAAAATTTCATCATCATAAATTTTTTTCATAAACAATCTAGGTAGAAATGAGATTGTAACATAAAACCCTTACCACCGATTCATATTTCTTCAAAAGAAATATAACCCATTATACAAAAAATTAAATTTATTATAATTATATACTGGAAAAATAATAATATTAATAATAACATTAATTCCTTAATTATATTATCATTTCACCAATTCATTAATAATCATTAAGTATCATCATCATTTCTGGTGCAAACTGCTTAATTTTTTTTATTTGTTTTGATTCGGTGGTTACGGAATATATAAATTTATCTTGGTTTATTTCATATAAACCCTTATATTAATGATATAAATATATAATATATATAAATTATATACAAATGTATAACCATTATTTTAAATTGGTGATGAAAAACATACTACATCTCTATATGGAAACATTTGTCCGTACGTACTCAAAATTTATGTTTCCATTTTTTTATGGATGAAAAAAAAAGAAAAGTAAATATTAATTAATATTTAACAAAAAATTTGTTACATCATTAATATAATGAATAGATATTAAATATATCATAATATTCAAACATTATTAGTGGTGTTGGATAATGATTTGTACCACTATGTGGAGGTGGTGGTCCATACGTATAAATGAGTGCTACTATCATCTTTCATTGGATTGAGAAGTGGGGATAAATTGTTTTGAAATCATAATAAAAATTATTAATATATCTATGATACATTATTAATAATTTTATTATGTATAAAATATGTTAATTGAATTTATATGAAGCAATGAAATTGAAATATCTTACTAATGATATATACCTCTTCTCTAAGAGATCTCATTTTCCATGCACTTGGTACATTAAAGGATTGGCCATAGGAGAAGAAAAAAACTCATGGTTAAAGGGGAGGATTATGAGAAGGTTATGTATTAGGTATATCTATTCCAGAATCCTCAAAAGGATTCAATAAAAGGGGAGTTTAGGTAACATTTTAAAAATGAGGGGAGAGACACACACAGAATTTCATACAATATTCTAATGATTTGTGGTCACATTAAAAGGAAAGTATCTTAAATTCTCTATGTACTAGAATTTAGTAGAATATAATATTTAAGTAACAACAAACAATAAAAATTTTAATAGTTTGGTTTAAAATAACACCCATATCACAAGGTTTAACCGCTCTAGTAAACCTTCTTTAACCTTAACCACGGTAACAAAATTAAATTTTTTTCTATTCCATATGAAATTAAAATTAATATAACCCTACCAAAATTTTATTATTAATAAAAATTAAAATTAATAAATCAATTTTACTAGATCCAATTCATATAAGAGGATGGATTTAATTTTAATTACGTGATAAATCGGCAATGAAAGTACATTTTTGAAAAATGAATTTTTATTTATAAACATTATTTTTCCTCTACTGATTACCTTTAAAAAATAATAAAATGAATGTCAAAATATTATTTTGAATATATATTCTAGAAATTTAACTATGAATAGTATTCAATTGATACTAAATTAAAATATTAAGATAAAAACACATTCTTATTATTAAAATAGTTTTAAGACGAATGTGTTTTTATGCCAAAAAATGTACTTACACCGAAGTCGATTATAACGATGATTACAGTGTAATTAATTAAATTATACTTAATTAAAGGATAATTATTTAAATATATTATTAAATTATAAACTTAATGGTAATTTTACATAAATATAAATAAAAAATTTTTAAAATTTTTTTACATTTCACTGAAAAATAACTATTTATAAAAAATCTTAAAAATTTACCTTAAGATAACATTTACATGAAGATTTCAAAAATTATATTCATTCCCTCAAATAATGTTTCAAAAAATGGTTGAAATTAATTTTAATTTTCTCATGAAAAAGTGAGATAAAAATAATATTTTGACATAACATATTTTGGAATCGTACAAGGATTTTTCATAGAATTCAGTACTTATTTAATATTAATTAAATGATATGTGTTCTATATTAAAAACATTTATACAAAATTTTCATAAAGTGGATATTGTTACTCATACATTCCAATTTATTGGATATGTTAACAGTTTACTATATCATAATATATATTGACTCAATGTTCCATGTATGTAATGCTATCAAATACATCAAGTATTATTTTAAAGTAAATAAATATAAAATCATGGGGTGTTACTAGCGTAATGAGGTATTTATTTCGATGTTTCTTGTAAGAATATATGTTTAATTCATCTACTCAAATTTGTCACAAATAATATATTTTTTCATTGATTCAGGTTCATGATTCAATATATTTTCATGCACTATGGATCATACTTTTTTGTGAAATCCAATTAAATTTCCTATATCCCACATTTACTAATATATCCATCTATATGTGTTATAAGGGAGTGGTTTGTTTCTAATAATTGTGGGATAATATTATTAGTGAGGGTCACTGTAAAAAAATATAAAACCACAAATTTACATCCTTAGGGTTTCTATATTTCATTTGAAAAATATATTTCTACAATAATCTTTATCTATGATACCTCTCACATTCATTTCATATTCCATCATAGAATCTGGAAGATAATTAAATAATCCACAATTTAGAACAACCTTCAACAAAACATTCTTGGGAATTATTATTTCTTGTTCTTTTTAGGAGGATAAATATTCCTCAAGGTAATGATTATAGTGATTTTCAATTAAGACCCTAAAAAATCTAAAGACACTGTGATGGGTTGAACAATAACTACCAAACCAACTTCTTTATCAATTTTGTATCACTAATTTTCTAATTACAAAAATTAATTTTTATATTTCATTACTACTATAAGATCAAGAACATTACAATATCCTTAAATAATTTTTTTTTCTATAACTAGAATATTATGTTAATGTAATGGATTAATGACTTCATTGAGGGATGAGTTGGGGTTTATTTTCTATGGTAATTTTTTTAAAAAATAAAAAACATATTTGATATTTTTTACATTGTGTTCACCATAGAGAAAACAAAATTCCACATAAAAAAGAATCACATAATATAGTATATATAGGAAAATCCTTTCATTGTGAATATCATGTTATAGTGTTCTTATCACATTGGATCTAAATTGGGATGAACTAATTCTCTAAACACGAAAACACAATTCAGACAAACCATAGAAATTTTTTCCAATTTATAAACCTCTCTTCTTAAACATGATCATATCTTTTGTTGGTTTTGAGTAACCCTAACATATCAAATTTGAAAAAAAAGACTACAATGGACACAACACAACATTCTGTATTATTTATATTCATTCATGTCTAAATACCCATGATAAAACCCTTTTTATCAAAAAGGAAAACCAAATTAATTTCTTAATCAATGCCACAATCGTCATTAAACATACAATGAAAAACACCTCTAAAAAATATCGTTTGGATTTAAAATGGTGTATATGGATTAAAAAAACTAAATTCAACACCCTAATAAAAACAAAAAATATAGTATCCCAAAGTCAGTTGTTACTTTATTACATATGAATAATATACAGGGAATCACATTTTGAATGACAGAATGGTTTATTAGTCTTAGTAAAATCTATATATCATATTCTTATAAAGGGTAAAAATACATAGGAATCTATCATGAATAAATTATAATAAACATATAGAATGGTAAATAAAAGAAACACATTATATTTAATTAATAAACTGAGCATAATATGTTAGTAATAAATTATGATAAAATAAAGTTGTATAAATAATCATGTGAACTTGAAAATTATCAATTGATATAATAACTAATAAAATAATCACATGAAATCAATAAATGATTACATAATTAGGGAATACATAATTATGGACATCTGAGACTTATAGTCAATACTTATTGAAATATTGTGCAAATGGATGGGTAAAAAATCATCTAATTTGGCTAACTGATTTGTCTTGAAAGAATAGTTCATGCATAAATGTTATATATATAATTAGGACATACTACTAACATAATAATTCTAAATAAATGATCAAATAAATAGGGTGAAAAATAATCAATATAAACATTCATATTGATAAACTAACATACAAAATCTATATACATACCCCAATCAAATAAACATAATAATTAACTATCTAGTGTAATATAGTGAATGGTAATAAAATATGTACATCCTTGGTCAATCAGGACAAAAAAAATATAAATAAAGAATAATTAAGATATCAATAAAACATATCTCCAATTTATCTGATGTAAAATAATTGTTTTAAGGTCATTAATGAATAAAAATAACATAAAAATATCACTAAAACCATTTTTTGAGGAATATAACTTTTTTACTTTATAAATATTGTAAATAAAAAAACACACAAATTATATTGAAAATACCATTCATTAAAAATAAAAATTTAAAATTTAAAAAAATAAGATTTCAAAAATAGAGTGGTCATGATGGAGGAAAATTCTATTCATGCCTTACACTTTAAAATAATTATTCCTTGGACATTTTTCATAAACACAAAATAAGACATACTTTGAAAACGACATTTATATTATTTTCAAATTTTTCTATTAAATATAAAAATGAATAAAATTTTCATTATTAAATCATTTTAAAAAAGTTAAAACATTTTTAATGGATTTTTAGAAAACATTGATTTTGATAACAAGGATTTTTGACCGAAAAGATAAATGATGTCATATGTTAATAAAAAAATTCCTGTACATTTTTACTACCAAAGAGTAAATAATGGTTCTATTTCATTAATAATATCATGAGTAACCAAAATAGAAGAAAATATAATTATTTTAATAAATAAATATAAAATAATTGTGAAAATGGATACATAAAAAAACAATCTTGAATAATGACGAGATTACTAAATAAACACTTACCACTTTGGTAACATTTGAATCACAATCCACATGAACGAGATAAATTCAATTAGAATGATGAATAAAATTAAAAGAAATAGTTTAATGAAATTATATATCAAAATGATAAGTATAAATTCGAAATAATGTAATAAGTGCTGATATGGCATATGTATAACAGAAGTTAAAGTGAGACGAGAAACCATTAACCCAGGTTCGACATCCTTATTATGTGTTAACAAAACATCTATAATAAATATTTTTTTATTATAAATATATTACTGAACCATAATTTTATATATAATACAATATATCATTTACTTATAATAATTAATGACCCATTTATTAATAGTTCGTTTTTAAAATCATTTTTTCTGGTGATAATTGCCTCATTATATATATGTTTTAGTTCGATAATTTTGTCCCTTTTAATTTTATAATGGTTTTGTCACTCCATAATTTTTAAAATTATATAAATAAATAATATATTCATTTTATATTTATTTGGAGTAATATATTAATGTTATAGATTGAATATGGATAACACTATTTATGGAGATGGAATGTCGTATGTATGCAAGATCATTGTTTCCATTTTTCTCAATGGAGGGAATGGAAGTGAAATACAAATTAATTAATATTTCTAATATATATTTTTTATTATATATTATATTTATATAAACCGAATACATATTTATAACTATCTTGGAGAAAAAATGAAAAACATTTCGCATTGCTACATGAAGCTGGTTGTCCACATGTAAGCACGAGTGATGTTTTTTTCCAATGGATTAGAAAGTATAATGATGTATGTAATATTATATTTACCAAAATATTTTTAGTAAAAAATATTACCTGTATTCATTAAAATAAATTTTATTTCATTTCATGTAAAGCATAAGTAAAAAAAATTCACATTGCTTCGCAAGGCCGTAGTTCGGCATACACACAAATGACATTTTCATATCCCCCACATAAAAAATAAAGTAAGAAGCTATAAGTGATATAATAATTAAATAACTATAAATTTTTTGATAAATATAATATAAATTATATAAAACAATAATTATATTCATCCTTAAAAGTTTTTATGGTAAACAAATTACATCAGTTCGTC
This sequence comes from Viscum album, assembly GCA_963277665.1. NCBI lineage: Eukaryota > Viridiplantae > Streptophyta > Magnoliopsida > Santalales > Viscaceae > Viscum > Viscum album. The sequence continues at coordinate 1,248,549,687 of OY728157.1, read as the reverse complement.
CGGTGATAGTCAGTTATACACATGATCAATGGTTTTGACTCCCATTTTATGAATGTGAAGAGGGATATTAAAATTTAAATTAATATAATAAAACCATAGAATATATTTAATGCTTTTTTAATGTATTATTATATTTTAATTAGGTATTTGGAATAAGAAATGAAATAAATTTGAATGTTTAAGAATTTTACCACTTCAGGAGTGAGCCTCTTTCAATTTATACCTAAAGCCTTATTATTAAGGATTTATAAAAAAATAAGCAAGATATGGTGTGGAGTGAGATATATTGATGGTATTTGGTTATGGTTTTTGAAAAAAAAATTGGATGTTTGAAAAAGGTATGATAGGGTGTGGCCTTTTATATGTGGGGTAGATTACACACATAGAATTCTTGGAAACCTAAAGTGATACTCGCATTTTTATCCTTCCACATTTCTAAAAAATGGGTAATTATGAAACCATATAGACTATAGGGTAAAAATAAGTTCATATAATGGGTTTTTTAAAAGTTTGAGGTCATTTTTAACACTTCTATTCGTAGTTTAACCCCACCTCCCCAACAAACCTATTTTGACCATACTCGTGGAAATTCATTTTTAATATTCTCACAATTAAAAATTAAATAAATTATATTGACCTTATTATAAAGTAAATATTATTATTATTCCAAAAATTTGAATACAATTTTTCAAATTAAATTTATAGATGTGGAAAATTCATTTGTAAAATTTAATAGTAGTCGTGACGAAAGAGAATTTGTCGAGAGAGAAAATTCGCATTAATATGTAACTATTTAATATATAAATTCAATATGAAGTTTTTTAAAATGATTTGAATTAGTAAAATTCTAATACAATTTATCATATTTTACTTTAAAAAAATATTTAAAATATAATTTAACTTTTTAAATAATATAAACAAAATTTAGTTTTTAATATAAATAAGTATTTTTCAATATTCATAAAAAAAATAATTTTAAAAAATTCTAAAAAAAATTAACCTATGAAAACATGGTAAATTATATTTCAAAAATAATGATATTTTTTTTAAAATTATTATATTTATAAATATTAAAATATAATTATAGAGTTACGTGCGCAAAGTACGACTAATCCACCTTTTGAAAAAAACAAATTCTTTTAAAATAATTATTTATATTAAAAGAAGTTATTATTTAATATATAAAAAAATAATATCCAGTGAATTGATTTTATAAATGTTTGAACCATATAATTTTCATAATTTATTTAATCTTATTCATAACTTATATACCATTTGATATATGGTAACTATCATATTAAATAATAATATTTTAATAGTTTTTCATTTTTCATTTAAACATGATGTTGTGTGTAATGGTAAATAAAATTAGTTTTTCATGTTGTGTAAGCTATCAAAGAGAATAAGTTTATTTAAAAGGAAAGATAAATCACAAATTATCTAGGTGTCACATTCTCTTCAAATCATAGTGTTGAGTATCATACATACAGTTAAATATTTTGTTCCTCTTATGAAATCTCAGGGTGTGAAATTATACCCCATTGAATAAATTGTCTCCTCAAAATATAATTTTTATATCAATAATAAATTGTTTAAAATTTGTAAATACCCTTCGTTAAATCCCACATCCTGATAAGCATTAATAAAATGTCCACAATAGATGATAGAAAGGGAACTATGAAGGTCATTCAGAATAACATATTACTAGGTTTCTGGGTAGAATATTTTTGGTGGGAAATGCAAACATGGACATAGAAGACTATAATAAAAGATCTGGATTAACATAAAGTTATAGAAAAAATTATAATAAAAAATTAATCCAACATAAAAATTTATATCTGTCATAAGTTAGAAATCAATTAATTCAAAAGAAACGAATGTATTACACTATCATTTTTTCTCAAGATAAATTTCCTAGTGCTGAGAGAATTTATAACTGTTGTGATAGAAAAATAAATATAATTAAATTTTAATTCATTTCTTTTTCTTTAATCAATTTCCACTTCATTTCATACACAATGAAATTAATATTCAAGAAGAATACTTTTGTGAATGAGGAACTAAAATTAACTTTTAATAAATCATATTATCTATAAAATAGTATCAAATTATTCATCCTATCTTTTCTAGAAATAATATAGTTAGAAAAAAAATCTTATATAATAAATCATTAAATAATTCATCAATATTAACTATAAATATTAAACATAATCCATTCCAAAAATTTCTAACCCGGTGACTAATCTGAAATATGCCTTCCCAATTTTAATGTTCAAAAATATATAATTAAGTTCACTAGATCAGTATCACATTAGCTAAAAAAAATGTGGCTATTAATATCACATTCCAAATATTTGAATACCATAATCCTAAAAAAACCATAATGAAAATATGCATGCATCCAAAAATAAAACAACTTATTGTTGAATATTTTTTATAAATCTAACCCTGTAGTAACATATTATAAACCTAACATACTATTTCAAATCACTAACCAATATCATGTTCACTAATATAATACCATCAATTGCTCTTCAAAATTATTAACTCAAAATTGAGGACATATTAAGGTTTATCATCTCTCAGCTGTTTCTCTTGACAATTATAACATATTGGAAAACATTTCATTCTTTTCTCTCCCTAATAAATGTTTTCAATTCTATACTATGTTTTTATTTTTGACATTAGAATACATAATAATGATATTATTATTTTTCCATTTTAAAAGAATATGATATTAGGTCCTCATATGATGGAAATATTTAGGGGACTACTACCCTTTAAAATATTGGCATTATCCCACAAAATAAATGATCATTATTACTCAGGAGTTGCGCGACCGTGAGGTAGGGATTGCTTTGGATCCTCACCGGACGCGGGTTTATTTCTCTCTGCAATCAACATTATTCCGAAGGTACCGGGTGCATTTCAGGTCAACCTATTGTTCCGGTCTCAGTGAAGGAATTCCATGAAGCCCCAACTTTACTTTCCTCGGTGTTAATTGTGAGGTTTACGAAGTGGCGACCTCTGGTGGAGCACTTCGACAAAGCAATAAATGTGGAGTGGGGTTTGAAGCACCGTGCACTTGTTAATATACTGGGACCGCTTCAATTCCTTATTTTATTTGTGGATGAGGAAGATTTGGGAATGGCTTGGTCGTGAAAGAGGATTCCTTTCTGTGGCCCCCAGTACCACTTACTGCGCTGGTCCTTTGAGGCACACATGAACCGTGACTCTTCTTACATGGAAATTTGGATTCAATTGCCTAGACTTCCTCTTCCATTTCAGAATATTGGGTTATTGAGATCAATAGGAAACTTGATAGGGCATTTTGTATGCAGTGATCAAAGAACAACTTCCATGTCTCACCCCTTTTCAGCTAGAATTTGAGTGGAAATGGACCTTGCAAGAGTGCCTCTGGAGCTTGTCTGGATTGTAATTGAAGAAGAGTACAGGTACTCTCAATCAATAGTCTATGAATCCTAGATCCCATTCTACTCCTTTTGTCACAAGTAGGGCCATGATGAACATGGTTGTCGAAGGAGGTTCAGGGGTGGTGGAAGTTCTGATGTTCCAGCTGTACCAGCGGGTGTTCCCTCGGAAGGAGAAGTGGTCACCATTGGTGCCGAGAAAGGCAGCGATCAGTCTTCACCTGCAGGCAGGCCTCAAGTCTTTCACACCCCCTCCAAATCAGTTGGGGACATTGAGCCGATGGTTTAGGGGGTGCTGTTAGGGGAGGTAGATGTTCCATTGGTAGGAGTTCAGGTGGAAGTGAATGAATCTAGGAGAAAGGAGACCATATCTGGGGCTGTGGCGCCTACCCGTCCAGAGGTTTCTGGATCGGCCAACCGGGAGAATGGTAATCATAATGAACTTAGCCTTGATGCTGCAATCAATATACAGGGCCAGGACGTGGATGGGATATGTAATCTCCAGTATATGGGCAGGGGACTTGAGCTTCAACAGGGCTTGGGTGAGCCTGAGATGCCAGACCAGAACACCTCAACAAGCCTGATTAAGGTTGGGGTGGATGAGGCTATTCCTTGTTCCCCAAAACATTTTGCTTTACTGGAAAATCCAGATGTTGTAGTGGACCATGCTGGGGAAGATGAACCAATACCTTGCCATCAACAAAATGAAGGTGATATAACTAATTGTGGTATTTCCCATGGAATGATGGTTAGACAGTCTGGTGGTGGTGTGGCTGATTCGGAGGGAGTCAACATGGCCGCATCAGATCAGTTGATTGAGGGGGTTCCAACTCAGAAGCATAGTATGAGTTGTAAAAAGAGGAAGGGGAAAAAAGATTACTCCTTGCTTCCCCCTCCATTGGAGACCCGCTCTGCCAAGAAACTACTGGTGACAATGCCCAATGTGGTGAACTAGGCTTTAAGAAAGGGGAACATAGATGAAATGGAAATTTCTACTGGGAAGAGAGGGACTAGAAAGGAACCCATCCTTAGTTATGAGGAGGATATGGCCGAGGAGTTCCTGTATGTAGATATTCCACAGGAAGAGGATGACATGATGGGAAGGGCGGTAAGAGTGGAAGTCGATCACGAACAGGCAATGTGGATTGACAAGCAAGACTTGATCATAATGAGAGGCTTCAATGATAAGAAAATCAGCAAAGAGGAATATATCCGCACTTCGGACAAAATGGAGAACTATTTGGAAGATGTTATTGGAGAAGATCCTGGGGATAAGGTATGGATAATACATTGGAATCTCTACAGGGACGAAAGTAATAATAGGATAAGGTTGTGTTTTGGTAACATTTCCTTTTCTTATGAGGCTTCGCCCCCGGTTTGACTTGGTAAGTGCAGTCGGGGCTTCCTCATCGGGCTAGAGCACTCTACCATTTCCTTGACAGGTCATTTACGACATGGCTTATTCGGAGGGATGGCAACATCGGGAAGGACCATGCTTGCATGGGATTGCCGAGTGTCAATCATAGGGATGGTGGTGTTGTTGTTGAGTGTATGTGGTAGTTCCTGCTCTTTCTGGTGTTTTTTGGGTTTGTTTGGCTGTTTTGTTGGATTTTTGGTTTCTCACTTTTTCCACAAAAGTTTTTTATTAATAAAGAAAATAATTTTCAGGCTGAAAATAAAATGAATCATTTATGCATTGATGGTCTCATTATCATAAATATGGTGTTTATGGAAAAAAATACAAACCATAAAAATATATTCAAATCCTTCATAATTGTTTGTTATGAAAAAATAAGCAAATCATAAACTCAAGAATTTTCAAACAAGGGGCATAGTAAGACATGTTTTCATATAGCAGGTAACACTCGAGACAAGCCTGAAACCCCTTTTTTGGAGTTATTTCTTAATGGTACATATATACAAAAACAAATTCTATTTGTAAAATCTATAAAGGGGTTTATTTCTTGGAAAACCACATAATCTATAACTTACCAAAGCCTTCAGACATAAACATATCCTTAATGAAATTCATAGGTTCATAATCCCTAATAAATGTTTTTTGAATACAAATTCCCAATATTTCTACCAGACATTCTCTAATACCAACTATAAATAACCAAAACCTATCTAAAACCCAAATATTTTTTGTGGATATTGTTAATTGAATTAATTTAACCTTTTAGATATTTTCCATTTCACGTAACACTGAAAATAGTTTATTTTAAATTGAAACATATTATTTTACTTGTGTTATATACAAAACCAAGTTAATAGTTCACTATGCACAACATAAATTTTAGCTTGAATACATGGAAAAAATATTTTATATTTCAACTTTGTTTATGATACATGAAACACTGACATGGCGTTTGAATAATGAAACACTGACTTTTCATACGTTATATGGAACACTTAGTTTCTACAAAATCTGTTTTCATTATTATAATTATTTAATTGATATAATTATAATATATTTATTAGAAATAGTAATATGAATATTGATAACTACATTACAAAAAAATTTATAATTTTATATATAAAAAATATATTGATGATGACAGATATAATTTTTGGTAATTCTTAATATGTTTAAAAATGTTATTTTCTCAATTGAATAGATTTTAATAACCTTCTATGAAAATTAATAACATTAATTTTTGAAAAATTTAGAAATATAATTTGATAAAATAAAATTCATTTTTTAATTTTGAATTTTGAAATCAGATTATGGTGAATTTTTTTTGATTTTTTATGAGGAACACCATTTTGTGATGAATAGTAAAAACTAAATTATTTTAGTTAAATCTCCCCTCTCTGTTTAAATAATTATTAATGATAGTTTATGTTTTACATACTTTTATGAAGTCAAAATAGATTAATTATACTACCATTTACCAAATTTATGTTATTTGAATCTTTTTTATATTGAAATTAGATATAAATACTTATTTAACTTTTGAATGGTTTTACTTTAAAATCCCACATTTTCTACATGTCTGTATGATTAATGTTAAACATAATTTTCCCACTCCAATGAATCGAATTTCAAAAAAATAAATTGTTTTAATAAATATTATATTTTTATTCTAATTTGATCAACTTAATTTTTGGCCATAAAAATTGTCAAATTGATTAAAATTATTCATACTGATTAAGGTAAGATTAATCTAAATTAGAGACTAAACTTTAATCTTAAAGACCAAAATAAAATAGAGATTTGTCGAAAATAATTTCTATACAAATACTTCTACCATATCACCTTTTGTAAATTATTTTATGTGTTGTTGAGATATTTTTATTTGGAACATTCCAATATAAAGTATTAAGTAAGGAAGAAGGAAAAATAGAACTTTCCTTAGCATTAAAATATATAAAACATTATGTTTTTTAAAAAATATCAAATTTTAGCCTCTAATTATCCTGTTAAAGTATTAATGGGTCACATTATCATAATAATTTATTAACAATTTTTAGAGATGATTTATTTAATTAAAATACATGGAAAACCCAAACATAGTGATTATATTGTTAATAATTAAATAAAATAAATTATATAATAAATATTTGAAGTGGGGGGGGGGGAATTTATTGATTTTTTTCACCAATTTATTTAATGATGAATAATTTTTAACTTTTAAAACCTTTTAACAATTTTTTTTTATTCCAATTTTATTTTCATATTTTAAAACTAAAATTAAATAAATAATATCAAATTCACATTATTTTTATAGTTAAATAAATTATACTTTATGAAATAGTTTAAATTTAATTAAAATAATATATTTTAAAAAGTGAATTTTAATTGATAAAAAAAATAAATATGTTCTTTTAATGCAATAATTGATCTTTTATAATTATCATATTGACCCATAGATTGTAAAACCATTTATTGCAATGGCTGGGTTTAAGCGGTGTGTTGAGCATCACATACATATTTTTTAAAATTTAATTTCCAAAATATAATAGATTTTTAATTTTCAATTGGGTGTCAAAATTATAATTTAGTGTATATATATTATATGATAAATTTCACATTATTTTAGAATTAATATTTAAATTAAATAGGTATGAAAACTAGATGCCTTAATAAAAACCAAAATAATAAAATTGGGGAATCATAGAAGTTAAAGAACCAAATTATTAAAATGAACATATTATTGTGTGGTGTAGATTTTTTTCAAAGATAATTTCACATTAATCTGTTATTTTTCCATTTAATATGCACATTAGGTAAAGGATAACTCCCATTACTAAATACATTTTGGTATTTACAAGAATTCCCCTCGCCATCCACTATAAAAATGAAAGAACTCTTCCAATTACGCACACCACTCAGGACACTTTGGCACATCAAAACACTACCCAAGTTGTCTCTAGACAACCATCCCTCTCCACGGGATTCCTCAACATGGAATAGATCAAACCAAAGAAGACTTTTGGCACAAAACAAAAGGAGTTACCTGATTAAGAGGTAATAATTTCTCTCAAACTCTATTATTTTATTTCCTTTCTCCACCCCATCCACTCTCTTTATTCCATGATTATATAAAAAACTATTATTATAAATATAATATTATTATTTTTATATGGTTTTTACCTACACTTACACCCACCTATATCTAATGGGTAGAGAACATATTGTTTACATGTACGGTGAACTACTCCCTCACAAAACCATGACTGTTCATTTTTTTTACTTTACTACATCTCATTAGAGAAATTATGAGGGAAAATATAATTATATATTTTATATATTTTATTTATTATTTAATATTTATTCTATAATTATTTTACAAAATATATGTTTATACTTTTTAGTTTTGTATTAATATGATAATTTCTTTTGAGGAAGTTTGGACTACAGACCACAAAAAATGATTTGATTCATTTATATACTAAAAGAAATATATTAAAGATGGATTTAGTAAATATAAAGGACATATATAATAAATTAAATATAATTTAATAATGATATATATATATTTATTTATTTGTTTTTCTTTTTTTGGTTTCAGCCTGAGAATGGAGCAGAAATACCGTTAATACATATGTACGGCTTACCATCTCCATGAATGGTGTATTTCAATGCATACATCTAAATAATATGATTTATTATAATACACATATAATGAATATAAATTAAATTTAAATCTAGGATTGAATTCAGGAAATCATGATATAAATATAGTAACCAAAGATATAGTAAACTAAGAGACATGCGAAATAGAAAATAGATTTTACCCAATGTGAAACCTTATCATATAATTATTAATAAGAAGGTAATATAAATCCATAATTAAAACACATATGGTATTATAAGTAATAATTTGGTTCAGTGATAGATGTACAGTAAATATATATTTATTATACATGATGATTTAATGAGTATGATGAGAGTGAAGACAGAAGGTAATGTGATTTCATCTCACTTTTTATTTCGATGAGATACATACCATATTGACCAGTATTTCCTTTTTCATAGTGTATATAATACACATGAAGTTATTATATGAATCTTATTGTTAAATTTATGGATATTTAAATATCCATTTTATGATATTTATTTCATGGGTTTTCTGTTTTAAAATTTTCCATATCAATAAAAATAATTCTGTCTCATTTTTCCTTCTTTGAGTCTCATATTTTGTTATGTACATAAATTATTTTTCAAGGTGTATATACTTCCATTTTACATGTTATATCATGAAAATAATTATTTCTAATATATTTTAAGATTAATTTAATTTTTTCCCTACATGGATATTATGATCCAAAGTTAACAAGTGACACTAGTTTATTTAAACAATATCATCACTTTTCAAGATTGTTAATGATGATCCATATGTGATGAAATCATTTGATCCATCTATCAAGAACACTCATGAGGTTCATTATCCTCAGTTTTATTTCAATATATATCTATGTATTTGTGCCATTTTTCAAGTCTTTGATACCTAATATAATTAGGATGATATTTTTATGAATATATTTCCATATTTCACTATTTATAGATAAATATATTTTATTACAAATATTATGGTTTAAAGAAGTAATTTCATAAATTTTTTCAAATGATCAATGTTGATCATTTTAACGGAAAAACGGTTTTAAATTTTTTTTATTGACATCAAATTTTCCTTTATAATTTTTCAAATCTATTTTCAATGAAAAAATTTAATAAAATAGTTTGACACTTCTTCTATATATTTTTAAGGGAAATAGTTTTCAAATGATTTAAAGATTATTTCATAGGTTTTCGAGTAAAAATATGTTCAAATCATTTTTAAGATTTTTCTATAATTTTTCAAATTTATTTTTATATAATGAGTTTTCAAAATCTTTTCAAGATTTTTTTGGAGGTTATCAAAATGTTTTTAAAAAAAATTAAATGTATTGATTATTATTTTATAAGTTTTCAAGGAAAATTGTTTTCAAATGTTTTTCAAGATTATTTTATTTGTTTTCATAGAAAGATGTTTTTAATATGAATTCAAACGTTTTTTATATTCAAAATGTTATTGATGAAAAAAATTAAATTTTTGTATTATTATTTTAAAAGATTTAAAGGAAAAACATTTTCAAATGTTTCTTAAGATTATTTTATATTTTTTCATGGAAAATGATATTAAAATGGCTTCAAATATTCATTATAATTTTTTCGGTTATTTTCTTGTAAAATTAATTTCAAATCGTTTTTTGAATTAATTTTTTTTGCAAAGAATAATGGTATTTTACTCAAGAAAAATTTAATGATATTTCAAAATTATTTTCCTTATAATATAAAATTTGTCGATATTAATCATTACATTTAGGGAAATGATATAAATGGTCAATTCATATTCTTTCTCTGAATGGGTTATGCTTAGTTTCATGGTCTTTATGATACCAGTTTTTCTTTCATGGTTTATATGTTTAGGAAATCTATTACATTTTCTTTTGATATACATTTTAAAAAACTGTTTCTCTTTCACGAGATATGATTTTTATGAATTGAATATGGTTGATGTATCGTTACTTATGTTTTATGATATTATTACATGTTGATGATACCCATTTCATTTCATGGGTTATCATATGAATGTTTATGATTTTTTGGAACATGTATGTATGATTTCATTATGATATGGGTGGAACCTATATCTCCCTCTACTGGATTAGTTAAAGATTTATATCTAATGATATAGAGATGGATATAATAATAAATTAACTTGGTTTATTATTATTGGAATAGAACATGAAATGAAATTGGTTTAGTATTACATGGATGGAATTAGGATTGAACTCTGTTATATAATATAGGTCTTAAATAGGGTGTGAACATGGTACAATAAAAGACTTTGTCCACTAATATGGCTTTAAATTCAATGCATGACTACTATGGAAATGATTATACATGGTTATGTGTCTACCAAAATTCTATATTTTATTCCTATGATATACTTTAATGGATTGTGATATTTATTTCTATATGATTCATGTTTTATGAACATTCATTAATTATTCCATGATTAATGTATATGATATTTGATATGTAGGGTATGCTATTCTACATCGATGATAATGTTTGTTGAGCAAGTGGGGTTTTCAATAGTGCATAATTTTATATGGGGGAGATTATTGAGAATAATAATCTCTCTCGCTTTATGATGATTTTGATGCTATCAAAAATCATTATTTGTTATTCTAATATTTTTAATTTTAGTTTATTTCAAGAAATTAATATTATTTATTTTTCTATTTTGAAATAATATTAAGGAGTTTAATTCAAGTGGAATATTTGGTAAAGTATTTGAAAATTGTTTTTAGCATCTTGTGGAAACACTGTTCATACTCTACATGTTTCGAAATTACATGAGCATGTTCTGGAAACACTTTTCATACCCTATGTTGAAGAGCATAGTGTAAGAAAGGAATCTGCCATTTTATTTATAGGTTATCAGAAAAGTATGGTTAAGAAACCATACGTTATCAGAAGAGTATGAGAGAATAAACCTTATATTTAGAAAGAGCCTTACTTTTGGAAGGAACCTTACTTTTGGATGGAACCTTACTTTTTAAAGGAACCATACATTTGGAAGGAACCTTAATTTTGGAAGAAACTTTACATTTGGAAGGAACGTTAATTTTTCAAGTATAAACTTACATTTGTAAGGAACCATATGTTTTGGAAATTGGAAATGTATAGAAGAATATATTTAAGTGAGAATGGAATCTTATGTTTGTTTCTTAAAAGTATGATTCATCAACCTTACTTTTTTCAACAACCATACATTTGAGAGTTGAAGATAAAAGTATGGTTCAACAACCTTACTTTTCTGAATGACCAGCCTTATGTTTGGAAGCTGAGAGAAGTATAGATCATTAACATTAAATTTGAGATCAACCTTATGTTGGGAACCATACATTCAAAGAATGTATGCTATACAGATAAACCCTTTGTTTGGCATCATATATTTAAATTATGACTTTAATAAATCAATGGTATTTATGCAGATTATTCAGCTGATTTTAAGCTAGATTAAAAGCCTAAATCTAAAATGTGTCTTTAACTAATTAAAATACATTTATTTATGATTCAGAGGATCTTTTTAAGAGGATATTTTCATGCCAAATTTTCAGGGGAGTTAGGACTGCTCTGTTATTCAAAATTTTGAATATTTCGATTCTAAATGTGACTACTGTGGATCAAAATATTAAAAGGAAAATGCTCATCATTATTCTATATATCCCTATATAATTTTTTATTACAGATATAGAGGAAAATGATCAAAAATAAATATCAAGCCCTTCAGTTTTTCACTGATACAATTTATAGAGACAATTGAGACTTACAGATCTGTTGTTACAAAGAATGACAAAGCTTTGTTTTCTGAAGAAGGAGAAACATGATTGATGATTCATCGATTCTACATCAAATATATTTTGTGAATTGACTATTGATTAAAGTTGTGAATTATATTTCAACAAGTACTGCAACTGGATCGGATCTGAATTAATTCTAACTGAAGAAATTCTTTTATGAAGATGGTGGTAATTCTACTGTCAATTGTGTGTTGTTGCAATTGTGAAGATCAACTGGAAAGTATTTAGAAGAACAAATACACTTTTACATTGAGAAACTGGATTCTCATACTATGCTCTCTATTTGGATTTGTGCATGAACCAGAAGGATTTGTTTATCCTTAAACTTATAAATGTGTCAACTACTTACACACAGTTGTGGAACAGTCTATTGATAAGAGGACCAGATAGTGAAAATTACAAAGCTCGTGGAGTAGAGCATTGGTGGAGTGGACTTGGGTCCTTCTGTTCCTCGAACCACTCTAGATTGTGTGTTCCTTGCTATTTATATTCAACTTCATAATCATTATGATAGAGTTGAAAGGACATATCACTATTTAGCGATGAAATGGTAAAAGTCACAATTAACCCCCCCCCCCTCTTGTGTATATTTTTTATAACCCGATCCAACAATTTTTATTAGAGAAGGAGCTTTTGTCAAAGCTATAACAAGATGAAAGTCTTCAAATTATACAGAGCACAATGGTTAATACACGAGAGGGTATGTCAATGGTTCGTTCTCCCTACTTCAACAGTGAAAATTATGGATGCTGAAAATCAAGAATAATCATTTTTCTAAAGAACCGTGGATACATAGTCAACTCAAAAATTCTAACTCCCTATGTGATTCTAGATAAACCAGAAAATGGAGTTTTAAAAATGAAGTAGAGTATTACACAAACTCGAAAGCCATGAATGCTATCAATTGTGGCCTTGGACCAGATGTATTCAACCAAGTATCTTAGTGCCCAACAGCGTATGAAATGTGGCATACTATTGTAGTTGCTTATGAAGGAACTGATAATGTCAGAAAGATGAGGTATGCTTCTGCAAAACTCAAATTTGATACATTTAGAATTTTTGAATGAGAAATCATCACCTAGATGAATGGATGGTTGACAGATATTTTCAACAACATCACTGCTTTGGAAGATCCTATTAAACATGCTGATCAATCTCTGAATGTACTAAGAGTAAAACCACCAAGATGGAATGGTATTTCTACTGCTATCAAACAATCTACACATGTTAAAGATTTAACAATGAGAGAGTTAATTGGTACTCTAATGATGTATGAGGATGAGATGCAGGATAAAGTATATGAGCATAACGTTCTAATCAAGAGAGAAGAAACTTCCCTAAAGGTGTCATCTCAAAGAAAAAGTATAAAGTCGAGGAAAAAGGAAATAATGGTGAAATCATAAATTTCATATTCATCCACATCAAATGTGGAACATGCTCAAATAACTAGAAAATTTAGTAAGTTTTTTAAAATGAAAAGAAAGGATTTAAGAAAGCCTTTTAAAAAGGATGGGAAGGAAGTAAAATGTAATGAGTGTACGAAATTTGGTAATATCAGACCTGACATTCCACAATTAATGGAAGACAATAAGAATAAATTGTTTGAGAGAAATGATTTTAAGATAAAAGAGAAGAAGACAATGAAAGCTACTTGGAGTGTATCTGAAGACTCCAACAGCTCATCAGAGTCTGAATCAGAAAAAGAGGAATTGATCCTGAAAGCCAATATGTGCTTTATGGAAACAACTGATGAGGTATACTCCTATTACTCATCTGACTCTAATTCAAGCTACTCAAATGATAAACTTGTAGCTTACTGCAATATTCTTGAAAAGAAATATGATTCATTATTCAAGAAACACAAATCAATAAACAATATTCGTATTTCTATTTTAAGAGAGAGAGATACTCTACTAAAGCAACATAAAAAATTACTGGAAAAGTATAACATAATTAACATAAACTAGAATGATAATGAAACAAAAATAAAATCACTACAAACAGAAGTAGAAACATACAAAATTTAAACTCTTATTTTTAGAAAAGGATAAAATACACTAAATGAAATACATGGAAAGAATGTGATTAAAAAGGAAAGATAGGGAATATGAAGCAAAGTTGAGAAACCAAAACTATATAAGAACTATTTTTCCCAAGTGGAAAAGGTAAAATTTGAATCTTCTGTGGAATAAAAGGTCACATATATAAAAATAGTTATTTAAGGAACCCGTAAATAAGTGGGATTAATAAAAATTTTGTTGTAATAAGTCTATAAGATTATATTCATTATAGAAAACAAATCAAGTCTAGATTCCCAGGTATTGGCCAGCTAACACTACAGGACCCAATAGAATATGGGTACCCAAATAAATACTTGTTTAAATGACATTTCAAGAAGCATGCTATAGAAGAAAAACTGAAATATGGTATATGGACAGTGGCTTCTCCTGTCATATGAGTGGAAACTCATCAAATTTCTGAACTCTAACTCAAAAGTATGGTGAACTAGTCATTTTTGGTGACAATGCAAAAGGAAAGATTATTGTAACTCGAACTGTTAGAGATCTAGAAGTTTTATCAATCAATAAAGTACTCTATGTACAAATATTGAGACACAACCTGATATGTCTCTCTCAACTCTGTTATGATGGTTATGTTGTTTATTATTCTAACAATTTATTTTCTGTTTTCAAATATAAATTTCTTAAATTTAGATCACTATGAACTGATAATGTTTATACTCTCGACATAAATTCCACGTCTAAACAAAAAGTAAAATGATTAACTAATAAGATAATTGAATCATGAGTCCGGCATAAGAGACTTGAACATTTCAATATATATGATTTACATAATTTAACTATGAAAAAATTAAATTTAGATATTCCTGGTCTCAAATTTAAAAGTGATAGATTCTATGATGCATGTTAACTTGGCAAGCAGCAGAAATCATCCTTCAAATCTATCAACAAAATTTCTACATCTAAACATCTAGAACATATCCATATAGATCTGTTTGGACCTTCATGGGTAGAAATCTTGGCTAGTAAATTATATGTGCATGTTTTAGTTGATTCCTATTCTTTATTTACATGGATTTATTTTTTAAAATATTACTAACTTTTGGTTTATTTGAATTTTTTACAAAGCTGTTCAAAATTAAAAAGGATTTAATATAATTTCATTAAGAAGTGATCATGGTAGCGAATTTGAGAATTTGGAATTTAATTCCTTTTTATCAAATATGGGTCTTAAACACACCTTCTCTACACCAAGAACACCTCAACAAAATGGAATTGTTGAAAGAAGAAATAGGACTATTCATTAAATAGAAAGGATTATGCTAAATTAATATAGTCTTCCTACTTCTTTTTGGGTAGAATATATAAACACATCCTTTAATATAACGAATAGTTTTTTAATCAGACCTAGTTTCAATAAGACACCCTATGAACTATGGAATAACAGAAAATCTCATGTAAATTACTTTTATGTTTTTTGGATACAGGGTTTACATCTTATACTCCAAGGAAAATCTTGGTAAGTTTGATCCAAAATATAATGAAGAAATTTTTATAGGATATTCTGCTACTTCCAAAGTTTATAGAGTTTTTAATAAAATATCAACGATTTTTGAAGAATCAGTTCATGTGAAATTTTATTAATCTGATCACTTCGAGAAAATGAAAGTCCAAATTGATGAATCTGAATCTAACAATAACATGATACATGAAAACTTGAAATATGTATTTGAAAAATATATAAATAAAATTCGGTCCAGGTTAAAAAGACATGACATTGACGAATGTAACAATATACTACCATGATAGTCTAGAAACCTAATGAATCTCCCTTTTTAAACTTTTATAAGAGGCCTAGACACTAGAATAAAAACTAGAAGAAATATATGAAACCTTGTTGAATTATCTACCTTTCTATCCCAATTAGAACCTAAGACGTTAGAAGAAGCCATAGTTGATTAAATATGGAAGATAACTGTAGTAGTCTGGAACTAATTCCAGTGGAATATAATAGATACCTATCAGGGCACTCCATGGGGGGCTACACCCCTTGGGTGGGACAGACCACCATCCCCAGTGGCAGCCATTTCCTCATGAATCCCTTGGGCGGAGAGCCATGCTTCATCCAACGCTCACATGTGAGAGTTCCCACGGATCAGATACATTCTTACCCCCTTTGCCTCTGATACCAACTATAGAGAACCAAATCATGACGTACGTGGAAATTACATTACTTTTTTTGAATACTTAATACATAATAAAAAAAACACACAAAGATCGTAATAGTTTAGTGTCATTGGAAACTCGGAACATAATCTTCTAATCATGTTGAAAGGTCTTCAACAACTCCCATACAGATCTTCCCCATTGGTTTTCTTACCTAAAATTTTTCTCTATATCCCGGGGAAAAGAAAACATATAAAGGGTGAGCTTAAATTCTCAGTAAGGGTAAGCATAGAGAGAATAAAAAAACCATGTACATTCGAACTTAAAAACATGAACATAATGTTTAAACATCAAAATCATGAGAAATGACATAAAACATAGCCATACATAAGGCATAGATACATAAATAATGATAAAATAGCATGGGAATAAAACATGTAATTGTGGAAACCATTAAGAACATGATATGATTTCCATAGTAGACAAGGCATTGCTGCCAAGACCATCTTAGTGGACAAAGTCCCTTTCTGAATCGAGTTTACTCCTCATTCCAGTCCTGTAACACTGAACTGGATTAACTTACCATTCCATCCATGTCTATCTCATTAGATATAAATCATTTACCAATGAATTTTAGGGAGATATAGGTCCCACCCATATCATAATTAAATCATTCTTACTTGTGCCACAACATAAAAATTAATCATTCCTCATAACCCAAAGAATAAAATGGGTTTCATAAACATCATCTCATCATAACATAATCCATATAAAACAAATGGATATCATTTCATCATATGAAAAGTGAAACCATGTAAATCATAGAGACATTATATTTGAAACATACACATATGAAATAATATTATCTTAGATGGAAAATGGTTTTGATAAAACACTTGAAATGAATTCTTGAGGAAAATATCATTTCTTCTTCAAAATCATTTTCTTTTCACAAAATTCCATGAAATTTTAAAAGAAAAGTATTTTGATTAAAATAGTCAATAAATATTGAAGAAAAAGATTCATAAAAATAAGGTGTTATAAAACCATAAAAATACATTCATGCCATATAAGTAAAAAAACATTCTCCTCGTACTTTTTTTGGAAAAGTCAAAAAGTACCTCGTATGGTAAACAAAAGAAATATTCCTTCCATACAATGAGGTAAAAGTAAAAAAAAGTGTAAAGATGAAATTAAACATACATCGAAGAATAATAAATATTTTATGAAATCATTTTGAGAACATATGGACATGGATGATAAACATAACCCCAGTAAAAACTTACAAATAAACAATCTTGGATAAGAATGAGATTGGAATAATTATCCCTTACCTTAGGTCTGATATGCTTCGTACGTATCCGACCTCCTGTATAATGATTTAAATAAATTTATTTACTTATTACAGAATCATATTCATTGTTATTATACCATATATAGTTCACTTGTGACTTTATATTACCCGTTCTTTTGTAAATTCCATGTTAAAGCAGCGTTTTGGGTAAATCGTTTTATTTGTCGTACTTGTTTGGACTTGTTGTTATTGATATTATTATTAATTATATCATGATTTACTTACCTATAGAATGTAAATAATGATTTATATATCATATATATTATGTATATATATATATATATAATAGATAGATGAACAAAATGAAATACACCGTTCATGGAGACAGTAGGCCGTACGTACGCATGAATGATGTTTTTCATTCCTTATTGACTTGAATGGAAGTAAGTATATGACATATATATATATACATAAATTCAGTAGATTAATTATGTCATATATTACATTATTATTCATTATATATACTTTATAATCTTTCTTGAACGGTTAACATGGAAAATGAATCTCATCGCGTCGTGGAGACGGTAATCTGTACGTACGCACGAGCGATGATATCATTCCGATAATTATTGAATGGAATTGGAGTGGATGATATAATACATCAGAATCAGTATGATGTTATAATAACTATATATAGTTATTCTTTACACCATTATACCCATCCATATAAGGGGGTGGTGGAAAAACTGATTACACCACGGCGTGGAGACGGTATTCCGTACATACGCACGTGCGCTGATTTCGTTTTATGTAGGATGGATAGAAGGTGAAATGACTTTTTTTTTTCATATTTATAATAACATATCATAATATTAGTGATACTTATGTTATTATGTTATAATGAAATAACTAAATAAGAAGATGTTGAAGAAGAAAGAATAATTGAAGAATCGGTAGAAAAGATTACCTCTTCCTCGACGAAACTCCTTTAACCTTCTTCTTAAGGAATTAGAGTTGGTATATTGAGAAGAAAAAAACCTCTATGATATAAATAGAGAGGTTTATAAGAGTAATTGTCAGGTATTTTCCTAATAGCAAGGCTCAAAAGGGTGTGAAGAGAAGAGGGAAGGGGTGCCCTTTTTATAAGGGAGGAGAGGGTCACCTTAGGAAACTTAAAATATTATTTTATAATAAAGTCATATTCAGTTTTTAATAGCTCCAAATTAATTTATTTAGATAATAAGGTTGGAATGAGTCGAAATCCTCTCAACTAATAGGTTTTGGAAAAGTTTAGGTTACTATTTTATCCTTATCATTTAGATTTAACACTAAGATAAATAATTAAACTTTTACCGTGTCTTTTGGTTTTCTTACACTATATGGTTAATAATCTTACTATAACAAGCCAAAGGAAACCCAAGTGGTTAATTATTAATATATATATCCATATCTATTTCATTTGGCCGAACCATAGATTTTTAGTAATAAAATAACAATTAAGAATATAATATTTGTTTTAAAAAATATTTTATGTCAATTTTGACACTATTTGGTACATAATTTTTGTGAAAATCATAACAGCATGATTAGTTCTAATAATGTTAATTAAATAAATACTATCATGTCATATTAATCTATAAAATTATTTGAATTAATAAAAAGTCCACAATTACATTTATTTGGGTATTTATAACATCAATTATGTTAATATTTCATTAATAAGGTAATTGCTGCATCATCATTGTGTCATAATTAAATTATTTAATGGATAAAATTATAAATAAAATACCATTATGTAGGAAATATTTTTATCTTTCTAATAAATATTTATAGTCGATTTTATATTATGTATAACCCAATATTAAAAATGTCTTCGTTATTAAACATTGATTTTATCTATTTTAACTATTCTTTAAATAAAATAATAAATGTCCTAATATAATCCAAGTGGACCTAAAGGGTAAAATTTTATCCCTTAGGGTTTTTTGGTCGAACTAGACTTATCCAATATAATTAGGACATGTGTTAGTGTAATAATAATATCATTTTTACACTTAATTACCCTATTTACTTTTAACCGTGCTAAATAAAACTAAAAAGTTACTATTCACCAAAAATTATTTTTATCTTATTGAACCACATTTTACTCCTTAATATTAACTGTGACTCTTGGATTTTCAAAATTCCACTCACCGAAGCGGTAAAATTATGAATTGTGTAAATTTTCAAATTCTCCTAGGAGGTGGGTAAAAGACGGTGAAATTTTCAATAACATTTTTATATATAAATTTTTTTATAAAATGACTCAAATGAATTACATTGAACTTATATAAATATTATGTATCAATTTTTACCTAAAATAAATTTAAATAAAATAAATAATTATTTAAATAAAAAGTCAGATTTTAAATAAAAAGTCGGATTTTAAATAGTAACCTAGTGTTTTAACTATTTAGAAAAAATTGAATGTTTTCAGAAAAAATACCAAAAATTTACCCTGGGCTAATTTCGATATTCCAAATCCAAAAATGAAGTATATTTTGAAAGATAAAATTTTTTAAATTTCAAAAGGTGGATATTACTATTCACAATGGCTAGTTTATATAATATTTTAATAACATATTGTTGTTTAGTGAAACTCGGTATTGCGTACAACACACGCTATCGTGGAAGGTCGCGATTGCGTGTAATGCAAGCCATGTCAGGTATGCGTGTAGTGCAAGCTCATTTTGGTGTAGCATACAACACAATAAATCAATGAAATTAAAAATAATATTTTTCATAAAATCTCTGGGTGTTACATTCTACCACACTTAAAATGAATTTCGCCCTTGAAATTCATCGGGGTTATAAATGGTTTACTACTCGAAAGTTTCTTGAATAGAATCCCACATCGTAAAAAGGAATACCAAAACTTATCTTAAAAAACTAAATTATTAAACATAACGGTTACCCAAATTAACTCATCATTGGGTTTCAACACAGGGGAACATAGGTGTAAATATGGATATGGAAGAGAAATCTAACCATCATGTTCTGATGGAGAGTGGTAGAGGACATGGCTATGAAAAATCCCACAATCACAAAGCCATAATTTTGTGATGATCTATGGTACCATCTGATTCATCAGATATAAGGGCACTAGGACAACATTTTTGTTTTTCTAGATGATTTCCCTAAATTTGAAGAATTTTAATTAGAAGAAATACTTACTTTATTTCGGTATAATCTCACTATTGTTCGTTCCTTGAACAATTTCCACTTCATCTCATAAAGAAATGATGTTGAATTTTTCATTTGTGAAGTGTTAGCAGATCATGTGATAGAATGATGGGTCATTCCATCTGTCTCAAACATAAGTTTAGCAAATGTTATATACATAAGTCCATCTATGGTGAGATTAATCATATATGGTTCCAAAAATGGATATATACTTCATATATCATACTGCATAATAAAATAAAACTAGTTTTATACTAACCAGAGACTTCTTGTAGGCCAGAGGTAGACGATGAAGGCTTATCCTACTTAAGCTGTGGGTTCGATTCCCACAACCATGTCCGACGTGACGGGTTGTCACCCATCCTGCAGGTTGTCACTTTTTCTAAAACTATATTATAATAGCATTCCTGCAATAAAATAGAAAAAATTTGTAGCCTAAAACAATAATATCTTATATCTAACATAATCAATTCCAGTCTTTAGGCTTATCCAAAATACTGTTGTCCAATCTCATATTATAGTGAAAAATATTACCATAGAGGTCATATAACAAGCATGTGAATACCATCATTATCCCCATATATCATAAGATATGTCTTTTTGGTCACATTACAAACATTCTAAGGCCTTAATCATGCATTTTATGGAAAAAATGAATACCCATTGAACCTTAGTGAAAACATGAATGTAGTTAAGAGTTTACACTTTCCACATACCAAAATCCCAAAAATTCTATATACTCAAAACATGATATCACTTATTCCTTATATCAATCACGAGCTCATGAATACTATCAAACATATTATTTTCTCCTTATCTATTTATTATGCACATATCATCTTCTTTCCAAAATATTTGAATCACTTATCATGGTTACAGGTACCATAAAATTATTGAAAACCACAATAGAGTAATTCAAAAATATTCCAATATACAATAAAAGTACCTCAACATCATTATTCTTGAATACCAATACATAAACACTTCAATACATCCTCTTAAATTATTGTCATGGAATAAGTATTTCCTAGATTTAGAAGTAACGTATTAGATCAGGGCATTGAGTTGGGTAATGACCATGTTCTCCACAAACAAGACATTGAACTCTATAACAGTCTGTCACTCTATGACCCTTTTTTCCACATAGATAAAATATTCCCCTCCATTTGAGGTATTCCTCAAGCTTCTTCTTCCCTTCTTTATAAGTCTCAATCTTCCTTTCTATATGCTCCTCACCATCCAAACATGAATAAAATTCCATCTTCCTCTTATTTGATGACTTAGGAATACCACCAAAGTTCACCTTGTGAATCAAAAATCATGATGACTGATTCAGCATAATTACAATATCATTCTCTCTAGGTATTACAAATTTTTTTTGATCAAAGTCACCAATTTATCCATCGTAATCAACGTTAACGGAATTCCTTCTCGTTCCCTCCATTGACTAAAACCAAAATCCATAGTATAAGAAATAGTTAAAATAAAAAAGGAACCACATAATCATTAAAAGTCACTTATGGGATGTCTAACTTATCACCCATTCTTTAATACATGACACCTTAGCTTCACCTTAGGTTATTCATGATTGTCAACATAACTCTCAGACTATAACCTATAGTTATACTAAACCTTAGGGACATCCCTAGACATACCTTAGAAATATCTCTAGGGGTCTCACTAATGTTTTCACATCCTAGTTTCCAAATGTTGAGTAAAACATTCCTCTGATATCTACTATAGCGGTATGGAATTACTTCTAATGGTCTATAATTGATACCTATCAGGGGACTCCATGGGTGGATACACCCCCTGGGCGGGACAGACCACCATCCCCAGTGGCAGGAATTTCTTCATGAAGCCCTTGGACGGAGAGAAATCCTTCGTCCAACGCTCACATGTGAGAGTTCCCAATGATCAGAGACATTCCTACCTCCTTTGCCTCTGATACCAACTGTAGAGACCCAAAGCTTGACGTACATGGACATTATATTAAATTTGTGGAATACTTAATACATAATAAAAACAAACACACAAGGACCGTAATAGTTTAGTGTCTTTGGAAACTCAAAACATAATCTTCTAATCGTGGTGAATGAACATCAACATCTCCCATAATGATATTCCCCTTTGATTTGCTTACCTAAAACTTTTCTTTATATCCTGGGGAAAAGAAGACATATAAAGGGTGATCTCAAATGCTCAGTAAGGGTATGCATGGAGAGAATGAAACAAACCATATACATTTGAACATAAAAACATGAAAATAATGTTTAAATGTCAAAATCATGAGCAATAACATAAAACATAGCAGTACATAAGTCATAGATACATCAATAATGATAAAATATAATGGGAATAAAACTTTTAATTGTGGAAACCATTAATCAAATGATATGATTTCCATAGTAGCCAAGGCATTGCTGCTAAGACCATCTTCGTGGATAAAGTTCCTTTCTGAATCGAGTTCACTCCTCGTTCCAGTCCTGTAACACTGAAGCAGATTAACTTACCATTCCAGCCATGTCTATCTAATGAGATATAAATCATTACCCAATGCATTAGAGGTAGATATAGGTCCCACCCATCTCATAATGAAATCATTCTTACTTGTGCCACAACCTAACCATAAATCATTCATTATAACCCAAAGAATAAAATGGGTTTCATAAACATCATCTCTTCATAACATAATACATATAAAAAATGGATATCATTCCATCATAAAAAATGTGAAACCATTTAAATCATAGAGACATTATACATGAAAAATACACTTATGAAATAATTTCATCATAGATAGAAAATGGTTTTGATAAAACACTTGAAATGAATTCTTGAAGAAAATATCATTTCTTCTTCAAAATCATTTTCTTTTCACAAAATTCCATGCAATTTTAAAAGAAAAGGATTTTGTGGAAAATAGTCAATAAATATTGTAGAAAAATATTCATAAAAATAAGGCGTTATAAAACCGTAAAAATATGTTTCTGCCATATAAGTAAAAAAATATTCTCCTTGTACTTTTGTCAGAAAAGTCAAAAAGTACCTCGTATGGTAAACAAAAGAAATATTCCTTCCATAAAATGTGTTAAAAATAAAAAAAGGGTAAAAATGACTTTAAACATACATGGAATAATATTAAACATTTTATGAAAACATTTTGAGAACATACAGACATGGATGATAAACATAACCCCAATATAAACTTACGAATAAACAATCTCGGATAAGAATGAGATTGGAATAATTATCCCTTACCTTAGGTCTGATATGCTTCGTTCGTCTCCAAACCTCCTTTATAATGATATAAATAATGTCATTTACTTATTACATAATCATATTCATTGTTATTATACCATAAATGGTTCACTTATGACTTTAAATTACCCGTTCTTTTGTAAATTCCATGTTAAAGCAGTGTTTTGGGTAAAATCGTTTTATTTATCATACATGTTTGGACTTGTTGTTCTTGATATTATTATTACTTATATCATGATTTACATAATTAAAGAATGTAAATAATGATTTATATATCATATATATTCAGTATATATATATAATATAGATGAATGAAATGAAATACACCGTTCATGAATACGGTAGGTCGTACGTACGCATGAACGCTGTTTTTCTTTCCTTATTGACTTAAATGGAAGTAAGTAGATGAAAAATATATATATATAAATTAATTAGCTTAATTATGTCATATTTTTCCTTATTATTCATTATATATTCATTATATATTCATTATAATCATTCTTGAAGGGTTAACATGGAGAATGAATCTCATCGCGTCGTGGAGACGTTAATCCGTACGTACGCACGAGCGATGATATCATTCCCCTAATTATTGAATGGAACTGGAGTGGATGATATAATACCTCAGAATCAGTATGAAGTTATAATAACCATATATATTTATTCTTTACACCATTATACTCATCCAAGTAATGTGGTGGTAAAAAAACTGATTAGACCACGGCGTGGAGACGGTATTCCGTACATACGCACGCGCAGTGATTTATTTTTCCGTAGGATGGATAAGAAGGTGAAATGGGGTTGTTTAATATTTATAATAACATATAAGTATATTATTGATACTGATTTTATTAATTTATAATGAAACAACTAAATAAGAAGAAGTTTAAGAAGAAATAAAACTTGAAAGAATCGGTAGAAGAGATTACCTATTCCTTGACGCACCTCCTTTAAACTTCTTCTTAGGGAATTAGAGTTGGTATTTTAAGAATGCCAGAACCTCTATTATATAACTAGATAGGTTTATAAGAGGAATTTTCAGGGGTTTCTTGAGCATCAAAGCTCAAAAGGGTGTGAAAAAAAGAGGGAAGGGGTGCCCTTTTTATAAAAGAGGAGAGGGGCACCTTAGGAAAACTTAAAATATTATTTTATAATAAAGTCATGTTTGGTTTTCAATAGGTCCAAATTGAATTATTTCTATAATATGGTGGAAATGGGTCTAAATAATCTAAAACAATAGGTTTTAGAAAATTATAGGTTTCTATTTTATCTTTATCATTTAGATTTAACACTAAGTTAAATAATTTAACTTTTATCGTGCCTTTTGGTTTTCTGACACTATATGGTTAATAAACTTACTATAAAAAGCCAAAAGAAACCCAAGTGTTTCATTATTAATATATATATCCTTATCTATTTCATTTGGACGAACAACAGATTTTTAGGAATAAGATAACAATTAATAATATAATATTTGTTTTAAATACTATTTTATGTCAATTTCGACACTATTTGGTACTTGATTTTTGTAAAAATAATAAAAGAATTATTAGTTCGATGAATGTTAATTAAATAAATAATAACATGTCATATTAACCTATAAAATTAGTGTAATTCATAAAATGTCTAAAATTACATTTATTTGGGTATTTAAACATCAATTAGGTTAATATTTCATTAATAAGGTAATTACTACATCATCATTGTGTCATAATTAAATTATTTACTGTCTAAATATTATAAATGAAATACCATTATGTAGGAAAACTTTTTTTCTTTATAAGGAATATTTATAGTCGAATTTATCGTATGTATAACCCTATATTAAAAATGTTTTAGTTATTAAACTTTGGTTTTAACTATTTTAACTACTCTTTAAATAAAATAATAAATGTCCTAATCTAATCCAAGTGGACCAAAAGGGTAATATTTTATCCCTTGGGTTGTTTTTGGTCGAACTACACTTATCCAATAGATTTAGTACATGTGTTAGGGAAATAATAATATCATTTTATCCTTAATTACCCTATTTACTTTTAACCGTGGTAAATAAAAGTAAAAAGTTACTATTCCAAAAATATTATTTCTATCTTATTTAACCAAATTTTATGCATTGATATTAACTGTGTCTCTCGGATTTTCAAAATTTCACTCACAGAAGCGGTAAAATTAATTTTAATGTATGTTTTTAAATTCTCCTAGGAGGTGGGTAAAAGACAGTGAAAAGTTCAGTAACATTTTTATATATCAAAAATTATTATAAAATGACTCATATGAATTACATTGAACATATATAGGTATTATGTATCAATTTTTACCTAAAATATATTTAAATAAAATAAATAATTATTTAAATAAAAAGTCGGTTTTTAAATAGTAACCCAGCGTTTTCACTATTCATCAAAAATTGAATGTTTTCAGAAAAATACCAAAAATTAACCGTAGACTAATTTCGATATTCTGAATCCCAAAATGAAGTCTATTTTGAAAGATAAAATTTATAAAATTTCTAAAAAGTGGATATTACTATTCATAATGGCTAGTTTATATAATATTTTAATATCATATCGTTGTTTAGTGAATCTTTGTATTGCGTACAACACACGCTATCGTGGAAGGTCGTGATTGTGTGTAATGAAGCCAAGTCAGGGGTGTGTGTAGTGCAAGCTCCTTTTGGTGTAGCATACAACACAAGACATCAATGATATTAAAAATAATATTTTTCATAAAATCTCGGGGTGTTACAATAACAATAGAAGAATAACTAAACCAATTCATGATAAATGCCGTTTGGAATTTAGTTGAAAGACCTCAGAACCATCTATTTATTGTAACTAAATGGGTCTGTAGAAATAAACAAGATGATCAATGAATAATAACTATAAATAGATCAATACTAATAGCTACATGTTATAATCAGGAAGAAGGTATAGACTATGATGATACCTTTGCACTTGTAGCTAGATTATAATCCATTAAGATTCTTTTAGCCTATTCATCTCATATAAACATTAAATTATTTCAGATAAATATTAAGTATGCCTTATTAAATGGTTATTTATTGGAGGATGTCTAGTTGAGAAACCTCTTGGTTTTGAAAATTCTCAAAAACCATATTCTATTTTTAAACATAATAAAGCTCTTTACGTCCTTAAACAAGCACCTAGATCTTGGAATGAAAGATTTTGCTCTATTCTTTTAAAAAATTATTTTACTATTGGAATGGAAGATCCATCAATTTTTAAGAAAACTGATGATTATTTTTTTTATTGGTTCAAATTTATGTTGATGATGTAGTTTTTGGGTTAAAAAATTCAAAACTTTATCCTGATTTTTCAAATTTAATGTAAAAGGAATTTTAAATGAGAATGATGGGAGAATTAAATTTCTTTTTGGGACATTAAATTTACCAAAAAGATTTTGGAAATTTTTTCAATAAAATCAAATACATTACTGATTTACTAGTGATATTTGGACTTGAAAACAATCAGACATATTCAACTACTATGTATACTAATATAAAACATGATTTGGATGAAACTAGAAAATCAGTTGACATCAAGTTATATAGAGGTATGATTGGTAGATTATTATATCTTACTGCTAGCAGGCCAGATATAATGTATTCAGTATGTCTCTGAAATATATTTCAATCTGATCCAAAATAATCTCACTTAAGTGTTGTCAACTTAATTTTTTGATATTTAAATGGGAATTTTTTTAATCTCTTCTCTATGCAAAAACTTATGATTTTAATTTAATTTCATATTCATATGCAGACGTTGGAAGTTATAGATTAGATTAAAAAAGAACCTTAGGGACCTGTCACTTTTTATGAAAATCCTTCGTGTCATGGTCTAGTAAGAAACAACACTTAGTTTCCAGGTCAACAACCAAGGCAGAATATGTATCTGCAGACAGTTCCAGTGAACAGGTTTTGTAGATGAAAAACACTCTTATGGACTTTGGACTAAATTTTTATAATACACCTATTTTATATGATAATACAAGTGCTATAAATATTTCACAAATCTCTATTAATAATTCTAATACTAAGCATATTGATATCGTACATCACTTTCAAAGAGACCATGTTCATAAAAGGATACAATATTCGAATATGTTAACATTGAAATTCAATTAGTTGTTATTTTTACTAAACCACATCCCACATCAAGGTTAGATTTTATTAAGGGGGTTCTAGTTTTGTTAAATTCTAAATAATTTTTTAAAATTATATTTTTTTATTAATTGTTTTTAGACTAATTTTAAATTTTCATTGGTGATATTTTAATCTTTTCGGTATATTTTTTTAAATGTAATAATTACTATGTGAGTAATGACATGAGAATGAAGTGTGTCAGAAACTGTTTCCCATTCCAACCCCATTAATTTTCTCAAAACCCTTTTGAAATCTCAAAACCTTTTACCTCTATTCTCTACCTTCACCTGATCCATCGAATCCCTAACCTTTCGAACATTTAGAGATCTACATATGAAATGGAAAAGACTAAGAGGACAGATGAGCTAGAGACCAGCACTGTTAAGTGTCCTCTCAAGGAAGGAAAGAAATTTCCCCAAAGAAAGGTTATTGATTTAGAATGGCTATATTAGACAGATATGATGCTACGACAAAACCTAGGTTTTCAAAACCTGGAACAAACATTTAAGGTAGAGAACATCTAGTTTCTATATAAATTATAATGTTTTCACTTCCTTAAATTTATTCAGTTTAGCCTAGGAAAATAAGAAGGTATTTTGATAGCAATGATTGAGGACAAAGACTTTTAAATTTCTTCTATATATATTGATTGAATTCTTAAATGCCCTCATGAGGGAGTATTAAACTTTGATTCGAAGAATATAGGTGATAGTGTACATAAGTCAGAGGATATTATGTTTTTTTTTTATCAAAAAATTTAAGGAAGATGCTATTGAATGTTTTTGAGCCAGATCAAAAGATTTTAGTTAGGTTTGTGGAAACAGGGATTGAACCTCGTATGTTAGAAATGGAAAAATTTTAATCCCTAATATGTATATCATGTTTTTCAATATAAGTGATATCATTTAAAACTTTCCAAGATATATGGTGAGATATCTCAGCTATTTCTTCCAACCATAAGAGAAGATGAACTTTTATCCCTTTGGAAGATTCATTTCAATTATTTTCTTAAGAAATATATGATAAGTCTGGTGGATGCTCAAGTGAGATTCCACAACAGAAACATGTTCAATGCAGGAACATTGAGGAAGATTGGTTATTTATCAAGTACAATCAAAGGCAATATTATTCTTGTAGGGGTATATGAAGATGAAGAGAGTCCTCAAGAACAACCTGCAAAGTCGGAAAAAGGACAAGCTAAATTGAGAGTAAGCGGAGTTTGAAATATAATCTGATTTCAAACTGTTGATCCATATAAATATGAGGAATGTCAAGAAGGACTTTACAGAAAAAGTCATAGAGTTGATCATGTTAGAGAGGAGCCTACTCAGACAAATAAAAATTACACTGAATTGCTTCTGAGCTACAGATTTATTAGAGAATATGTTGTATAAGACATTGCAGAATAAATAATTTCTAATATTATGGTGAATTCTGAAGTGGAAGAAGACATTAAACCTCAAGAGAAGGCTGAGGTAGAAGTAGAGGAAGAGGTTGAGACAGTTCCTGGTGAAATGGCAGCGGCAGAAACTATAGTTTATCTAGAAGAAAGAAGTTTAGAGAATCTAATAATGTAGGAAGTAAATGATGATGTTGCTTATAACGAGAAACCTTTAGAAGGTGTTAAAATTTAAAAAAAAATCTAAAGTTCATACTAAAGTATTAAATGAAGGTTTTTCTGTCAACGAGTTAAAAAAGGACTCTAAGGAAACAATCTATGGATGAACAAATATAGGAAGGGAATGAAGAGAAATCAGATGCGGATAACTTTCCCTTAGTATTGTTACATCAGAATGAAGGTTAAATAGACAATCAAGCACGTAGTGCTTCTATTTCTGTCAATTAAGAAGTGGAGGAGATATATAGAAAGTTAAGAAGAGTGGAATCTAAGAATGCTTCTCTAAGGAGAGCCTTGTAAAAAGAAAATATGAGATTTCAAATATGGAAAGAAAGTACTGTTTCAAAACAAGAATTTAAAATTTTCCAGAGAGAAATATTAGTTGAATTTCCATGTTGAATTCTGAGATAGTGATGAAGTTTGATTTAATAGAATTTAATTCATTCATGGAGCAAAATTTTACATCTTTCAGGACCAGTGAAGTATGTACATTGGGTACATCACCTGATATGATAAAAAGACTCTAGGACATTATCATAGTAATGAGAAATATGAATGTTAGGTTGCAAGACCTACAATGAAATAGTGATCCTTTAACATTGTTATTTGACAATCATATGTTTCTAGTAGACCAGTTGACTTCCTGTGAACCTGGTATTAAAAATTTGTTGAATTAGTTCACAAACAAGTTATCTCTGATGATGGATAAGGAAGAGAGGCTTCATGAGTTCTCCAGCATCAATCTGATTGAATATTTTCATCTGACGTAAGAAAACAATAATCTCATAATCCAGTTGGGTGATGGATTGATGAGTATATTATGAACTCAGTTAGTAAAGATCAAGGCTATAGTTCAAAAAAGATAAAACCTACCCTTAAATCATCCTTGATTTATGTTATTGTAGTTATTATCCATTTACAATATTTTCAGTGAAGTATATTTTTTTAATATATTTGTTATATTTATTTGTTTTACTATATATTTCAAAAATTCCCATAATCATGATTCAAATATTGATAAATGGTTAATAATATAATTTACATAGTTTAGTGCTACATTGAAATGTGTTATATTTCTTATTTAATCAGTATTTTTAATATCACAAAAGAGGGACAAATATAAATAATCACAAAATTTTATTTTAAGGTTCATTAAATTTTTTTTTATTTTATTTAATAAAAAGGTAAAATAAAAATTTTAGTTTAAGCTTTTAACACTTTTTACTCAGGGTGGAAATTATTTAAAAATTTAAGATGTTATTCTGGGGAGAAATTATAAACCGAATTTTTTTAATTTTAAAATTTAAATCTTTTATGGGGTGGATTTTTTTATCTTTATAAAATTCTAAAATATATGTAGATAATTTTGTATGTTAATTTCATAGGTTATTTTATGGGTTTTTTGATCATCAAATATTGGGAGATTGTTGAGAAATTGTTGTTTTCAACAGTACATAATTTTATATGGGGGAGATTGTTGAGAACAGTACTCTATCACTTTATGATGATTTCCATGCTCAAAAATATGCTAATTTATTATTCAAATAATTTTACATTGAGTATATTTCAGGAAATTAATATTATTTAATTCACTATTTTAAAATAATGTTAATGTGTTTAATTTGTTAGGAATATTTGTAAATGTATTCGGAAATAGTTTTTTGCGTGTTCTGGAAACACTGTTCATGCTCTACATGTTTAGAAATTACTTGATTGTGTTTTGGAAACATTTTTTATACCCTACGTTGAAGAGCGCAACATAAGGATGGAATATGTCATTTAATTTAATGGTTATTAGAAAATCATGGCTAAGAAACCATACGTTATCAGAAAAGTATGAATGAATGAACCTTACTTTCAGAAGGAACCATACATTTAGAAGGAACCTTACTTTTGAGAGGAACCTTAATATTGGATGTAATGTAACTTTTGGAAGAAAAACCCTATGTTTGGAAGGATCCTTATGTTTGGTAAATTGGAAAAGAATGGAAGAAGATCTTTATGTGAGTATGGAATGCTAATTTTTTTCGTAAAATTATGGTTCATCGGCATTACATTTGTGAATGATCAACCTTATATTTGGATGCTAAGAAAAGTATGGATCATTAATCTATCTTTTGAGATCAAACTTACGTTCCAATAATGTATGCTATGCTGGTCAACCCTACGTTTGGTGTCAGATATTTAAATTAAAACTTTAATAAAGCAACAATATTTATGCAGATTATTTGGCTGATTTGAAGCTAGATTAAAATCCTGAATCTAAAACATTTCTTTGACTAATTCGAAGCCATTTATTTATGATTCAGAGGATCATTTTAAGAGGATATTTTCATATTGAATTTTTAGTGGAGTTATGACTTCTCTATTACCCAAACTTTTAAATATTGTAATTCTAAAGGTGACTTTTGTGGACCGAAATTTTAAAAGGAAAATTCTAATTTTTATTCTATATATATCTATATTATTTTGTTTTACATATATAGAGGAAAATCATTGAAAATATATATCAAGCTCTTTAGTTTTTCACTACTAAATTTTATAGAGACAATCAAGACTTATAGATGTGATGTTTTGAAGAACGAAAAAGATCTATTTTATGAAGAATAAGAAACTTGATTGAAGATTCATCGATTCTATATCGAATATCTTTTTTTAATTGACTGTTGATTACTGTTTTGAATTATATTTCAAGATCTACTACAATTTGGTCGGGTCAAAATTTCATCTAACTGAAGACCATATTTTCTGAAGATGACAACCATTCTACTATAAATTGAATGTTGTTGCAATTATGAAGAGTAACTTCAATGTATTTCAAAGAACAAATACTCTTTTACATTGATAAACTGGATTCTTGTACTAAGTTGTGTATTTTATCCTGTGTATGAACAAGAAGGCTTTGTTTATCCCTAAACATGTAAAAGTGTCATCTACCCGCACTCAGTTGTGCAACAGTCTGTTGATAAGAGGAATAGATAGTGAAAATCACCATGCTCGTGGAGTAGAGAGTTTGGTGGAGTGGACAAGGGACCTTCTATTCCTCGAACAACTGTACATCGTGTGTTATTTTCTATTTATTTTCTGCTTCTTAATCATTCTGATAATGTTCAATGGATAGATCACAATCTTGCGAAGAAATTTTAAAAGACAAAATTCACCCCCCCCCCCCTCTTGTGTATATTTGGTATATCCCGATCTAATAATGTTCTCATACAATTATTGTCATGATTATTCTTACATATCTCCCTTGTTTACCCTTATTGAGAATTTTTTTCTCATGAATTTTAATGTTTCCTTTCCCTAGTAATTATGACTTTTATTATTTTTAATGTTTCTAGGAAGGGTGATAGTGAATAATATCGTAGTTGGAGATAATTTATCTCATTTATATACCATTGTATATGTTTCCTTGTTTCCAAAGGCACTAAACTAGTACGATATTTGGGTTTCTGTTTGTGTACTATTTTATGTATTCTAAAAATAATAATGTAAAGATAATGTATGAAAATAGAGGTTAATGTTTTTTGTATCATAAAAAAGGTTTAGTTAACCATTGGAAGCTGTGATTAGAAAACATTAGTGAGAAACCCAATATAATGTATAAGGATAAATCAAAGGATAAAAAATCATAAATAAATTTCCTTGACTTTTAGTAAATGATATAGTGTGTGTTTTCCTATAAATATATCCATGTTTGGATACTATAAGTGAATGTGGATCTATCATAGATGTACCTTGGGGTTATAACTCTGAAAAGATGTTTCGGGCCTGACACAGGGTAATCCGGCGTAATACAATGAGCC
This sequence comes from Viscum album, assembly GCA_963277665.1. Classification (NCBI taxonomy): domain Eukaryota; kingdom Viridiplantae; phylum Streptophyta; class Magnoliopsida; order Santalales; family Viscaceae; genus Viscum; species Viscum album. The sequence goes on along the minus strand of OY728157.1, from coordinate 1,248,515,844 downwards.
TTGTTGCACACCTGGTTTGACACTCTTAAGATATATGTTTTGGGAATTCATAAACTATTTATGAGACATCATGAATGATTTGAATATTAGTTGGTAATGAATAACCAAGGATAATCATAAGGTGTCATATATTAAGGAAGGTGTCATGATTTATACATATTATATGTAATTATTTTCCTGACTATGTGGTTTTATGCTATGATAATTATTCCCCCACTTTCTATCTAGTTTTAGTCAATGGAGTGAACCTGAAAGAACTAGATTAATATTGAATGTGATAGATTATTTCTTAATGAGCAATCAGGTGGGATGATCACGGGAGTGAAAGTTGTTGTCATCATGACTAATTATTTTTCATAGAACATGATTAACAATGTCAATCGTTACCAAATCTTGGACTCACCATGGTAGATAATGAAAGCGTTATTTGAGATTTCGGGTAATAAGGACCATAAAGTAAAGAATATTTGGTTTCCTTTGTGTCAAGAATGTGGAAATAATCACCTAAGTCAATGTATTATATGAACAAGAATATGTTTTCATAGGGGAAGAATGAAAGTGGACGATTGGGAATAATGAATCGTTTGGATAATAAAATAGATGATAATATTTTACTTCTTAAGGAAACATCAATTGTTATGTGTTTTATGTGTTGAAGTAATGTTTATTATACAACTCAGTGTTCCATTATGAAATCCCCTAATGAGAATCAGGATTTTGGTATTAGTATTTTTTATACTCCTAATGGTAAAGAGTCTACAAACAACATCTGAAAGGTATGTGATGTTCTTCTAGTATTTTTTACATTAATCATAATATGAATTATTATATTGAGGTTGAGTAACCTTAAATGTGCTTCATATTTCATATTCAAGGAAAGTGGTATTAAGGAAGATTTTTATGAATCATGAGTAATGGTTTAAGAATAATTTTCGATGAAAACATTATTTCGGTTTTGGTATTTAAGGATTATTTTATATGAATAATGATATATATATATATTAGTATAATTTTTCATTAAATATTTAAAATGACATCTTGAATGATGATGAAGAAATTGAAAAGTGATTTCATGAAGTGGTGATATTTTTATTAATGGAAGTTAACCCTTAATTAATTCTTGAAATTTAAATAATTATGTTTGGATAATGATATGTTGGATATAAGTAATTTATTTGACAGTAACGATTACCTTGGAACTGATTAATGATAAAATTTTCTATGTCAACAAAGACAAAGTTTATAACTTCATAAATTTATGGAATATATCTAGTAATCTATGGAATAAAGAAGCATGCATGTTATCCAAAAGTATTTATACTAATTTTTGTTCTTACCATATTCTATGAGAATTTACCCTGAGGGTATTCCCATGTTTAGTGTGTGATAAGGAAAATCTACTTTGTGATATATGGGGGATTAATGTTTGAACTATTTACTAACATTTTTATAATTTTTTTTTATATTTCATATTGGTTATAAGGTTAAAAATTCGTGAAAATTTTATGTTAAATAGTAGAGGAAGTATTTTTTTATTGATATTGTATTGAAAACCATTTTTTAAAGTCTATTTAGTTTTTAACCTTGTATCAAGGATTTGTATATATTTTTTAAATTAAAAAGTGTTGTTTCAAAAAAAGACATCATGTATTTTATGTGCCAACCAACCACGTTCATCAAGGTCACTGGTCTGGAACCCATAACAGAAGGATGGTAATGGTTTCACTCCTACCATTGTTCTACATGATTTCCTAGTTAATGTATAATTATTTTTGATGAAAAATTATTTATGATGAAATAGTAATGTTAATTTTGATGTTTATAGAATAATGTATTAACCATATTGATTTTCAAGTATAGATATAGGTAAATAGTTATATATTTCATAATTTTATGGGCCATAATATCTTCTAGGAGTGTATATTACTTCTTCTACCATCAAAGTTAATTTTTATACATCCATTAGTAATGGATGAATTATAAATAGATAAAATCACAACAAAAGAATGAAATTTTTATAAAGAAATATCAAGTATGTATATTTCCTTATATTCTTATTCAATAAAATAATTACTCAAAAAAATGTCATTGATCCAAAAATTGTTGTCCTAATAACTTAATTTTTTATTGAACTGATGGCCTTATAAATCATCACAGATTTATGACATGGAGGCCCTCAACTTTTCATTGATCATTAATTTGTTTGTGATGGGTGGCCTCAATCACTCCCTATAAATATTAATGCTTTTCCTCCATGTCTAATATCCACTCCTAAACTATGTTATCCTATGTAGAGACCAATTTATATGTTACTTTGGGAAACCATTATGGTTTCAAATTTCTCTTTTTTGGATGTTTGATAATCCATTCTTAGGATGTGGGTTTCTATGAATGAAACATTCATGTATTAAAACATTGATAACCTAGAGAAATTTCAAGGGAGAAATTAATTTTAAGGGGGTTGAATGTAACACCCAGATATTTTTTTTTCTCAAATTAGTTTTACCTTTGTGCGATTTTTTCTATCACATAACACTTATAATAGTTTGTTTTATATTAAAAGACTATGTTTATCATGCATTATACACAACACCAAGTTAATCATTCACTACACACAACATAAATTTTATATTGAACACGTGGAATACTAAGGATAGACTATGACATGGAATACGTTACACTCAAAACCAACATTTTTTATGCAACACACAACATCAACTTGGAAAATGTTACATGAAATAGAACATTTCTACGAAATGTATTTTTATTCTTATAATTACTTAAATGAAATGATTATAATTTACTTGTTTAAATTAGTAATATTATTAGGGGTAACTTATTTGAAAAAATATTTTATAATGTTTTTATATAAATAAAATATATTTATGATGAAATATATAATTTCTAGTAATGTTTTTATATGTTTAAAAATACTATTTTCTCAAATGAACTCTTTTTAATAAAATTATATGGTAAATAATAGAACTAATTTTATAAAAAAATATAAATATAAATTGATAAAATAAACTTTTTTTTTAAATTTATATCCTCTAAATTATCTTAGGATGAATTTTTGGGATTTTTTTTGCAAAACTTCATTTTTCGATGAATAGTGAAATATACAGTATTCTAGTTAAAAACTACCTCTCCGTTTAATTTTTTTAATATTCAGATTTATTTTAAATGGGGTTATAAAGTAAAAAATAGATCAAAAATAGTTATATTAACCCAATTTATTTCATTTTTATCCTCTTTATGATGAAATTAGATATAAACTCTTATTAAACATTCGAACGTTTGTACATTAAAAATACGATTTCTCACTATGTTTGGCGGATTTGTGTTAAACATAATTTTCCCACTTAAACAAATTTATTTTAAAAAAATTAACAAAAATGGTTTAAATAGATATTATATTTTATTTATACCAATATCAACTTCAATCATTACTAAAAAGTGCAGAGTAAGTGAATAAAATAAATCACGTTGATTAAGGTAACAAAAACTTAATTATAAACTAAACCTTAATCTTAATAGAAAAATTATCCTGGACACTTGTCAAAAATAACATTTCTTCTAATAATTGGACCATATAAACTATTTTTTCTATTTATATTGTTTATTGGAATATTATTAAATGAAAGTTCCCTATATTGAATTTTATGTAAGGAAAACAATAAAACATGAACATTCGTTACCTTTAACATTTATAAAACATTGAGATATGTAAAAAACGTTATATTTTCGGTTATACATATCATTTTTAATGTTAAATTGGTTTTTTATCATAATAATTTATCAATACTGGTGAGATATGATTTATTCAATTAAAATGATAGCAAAATTCAAACATATTGATTATTTTAATAATAATTACATAAAATAAATGATACAATAAATATTAAATGTGAAGTGAATTAATTGAATTATATTTGAAGATTAATATATCTAATTAAATATATTTAAAATTAATTTATTTTAAATCTAATATTAGTTTTACATTTTAAATTTAAAATTAAATAAATAATTCCAAATTGAAATTATTGTTATTTTATAATAAATGATATTTTATGAAATGATTTAAAAATAATAAAAATATATATTCTTAAAGGTGATTTTATTTTGCTAAAAATATTACATTTATTTTTTTAATAGACCAATTTATCCATTATAATTAACATATTGGCTCATATATTTTAAAAACATTTATTGCATGGTCTGGGTTTAGGTAGTGTTTTTTGTGTCACAAACCCTTGTATTAAATAATAATTTTCAAAAAACATTATATTTTTATTTTATAAATTATGAATAATATTTATAATTAAGTTTCACTATATTATATTATAAGTCTTAATTTATATTTGTAATAATGATAAAATTACATAGGTTAGAAAACTATATGCTTTAGGAAGAACCCAAATATAATAACATTAGGGAATTTTAGAAGTTAAGGAACCAAATTATTAAAATTAAAATATTCTTGTGTGTTGAATATTTGGTTCACCCATAAATTCAAATTACTCCATTAATTTGACATTATATTGGTACATTTAGTAAATAATATGTCCCATTATTGAATAGTGTTTGGTATTTAATACAGTTCCACTCCCCCTCCACTGTAAAAAAGAAATCACCCTACCCATTCCTTACACCTCTCGCCCCATTTTGGATCATCAAAAATATGAAAATTTATTATACAAAAAACCCTAGATTCCTCATATATTCATACCCATGGATAACATGAAACCCAAGGAATCCTTTTAGAATAAACAAAAAAGCAGTTACCTGATTAAGAGGTAATATCTTCTCTCAAGCTCCTTTCTTTATTTTTTTTATCCACCCCTACGATCTATTTATTAAATTATTGTATAAAAAATCTAGAATAATAAATATATTAGTTCTTTTTTATAATTATAATTTAACTTAAACATACACACACCTCTATGTAAGGGGTAAAAAACATATTGTTTATGTATACGATGAACTACCACAACACTAAATGATTAATGTTAATTTTTTCATTTACTTACTTTCATGGTGGTTATTATGATAGAAATCTTTATATATATGTTATATATTATATTTATTATGTCTTTAATATTACTTAATTACTCTAAAACACCTATCTCTATACCTTCCATTTTGTGTTAATACGATAATGTTTTTTTGATAATGTGTGAAATACGACCACCTCAAAGAGATATGATTCATTCGTAAACCACAAGAAATTTATTAAGGCTGGATTTGATGAATATAAATGAAATATACGATATAATAAATATATTTTAACAATTATATATTTCAATTTATATTCATATATGTCTTTTATTTTATTTCTTTCAATGCGAAAATTAACCAGAAATTGCATTCAGACATTCGTACGGCTTACCGTCTCCATGAACAGTGTATATTGATTCATACATAAATATTTTATAGATTTTTATAATAAAAATTTATTGAATATGAATTATATTTAAATCATGTTCTATATATTTGAAATCACGATATAAATATAAGGACATAATTTATAATAATGTAAGACACATGCACAAAACAAAACATATATTACCCGAAGTGATCCTTAACCTAGGATTGTTAACAAGTGGGTATTATAAAGACATAATAAAAACATATATGATATTTTAAGTAAAAATATGGTTTTTTGATAGATTTATAATAAATATATATTTATTATACATGATTATTTAATGATTAGTTTGAGATTCAATACCCAGTGTAAAGTGATTTCATCTCACAATTTATTTCTGTGAGAAACATCTTTTGTTCACCCCTTTTTCCTTTTGTGTGGTATATATACTACCACATAATTTTTTATATGAATATTATTCTTTAATATATGGCTATTTAAATATCTATTTTCTGATATTTATTTCACTGGGTTTATGTACCAGAAGTTACCAATTCCGTAAAATAGTTTTCTCTCAATTTTTCTTTTATGAGACACATGTTTTTTTATGCACGAAAATTCATTTCCAAGTTGTATATACTTATATTTTTAATGTTATATCATGAAAATAATTATTTTAATGATATTTTAAGGATAATTTAATTTAATTTTTTTATATGGAGTGTATGATCCCAATTTTTAATGTGGTGACATTTTACTGAAACAATCTCAAAGAACTTTGAGATTGTTATTTATTATTATTACTTGATGAAGTATTAGGATCCATTTATTAAGAAAATTCATGATTTTATTTATTATATATTATTTCAAATGTACATTCTTGCATCAGTACCATTTTTTCACACATACATTATTAAGATAATTAATAAAAAAAATTAGAAATATTTGACATAATTCTTCACTTCGGTCAGAAATTTTTTTTATCACAAAAATATTGTTTTCAAAAAAGTTTTGAAATGATCACTGATGATAATTTTAAATGAAAATGATTTTAAAAATGTATTATTAATTTCAAATATTATTTAATATCTTTTAAAATCAATTTTCAAATAAAAATGTTTTTAAAATATTTTGATTCTTTGTTTACATGTTTTCAAGGAAATTTTTTTTTTAAAATGTTTTTATACATATTTTATGAATTTTGAAGTAAAAACGTTTTCAACACATTTTCAATATTTAATTATAATTTTTTTAATTTATTTTTAAATAAATGGTTTTCAAAACATTTTATAAATTTCTTTATAATTTTTCAAAATGTTTTGAGAGTTAAAGGTATTTAAAATGTTTTGATTTTTATTTTTTATGTTTTAAATGATAAGGTTGTTAAACTTTTTTCAAGATCCTATTATATGATTTCAAGGAAAATGGTTTCAAAAATGAATTAAAGTAATATTTATATGTTCTAAAACAATATTCTAGTAAAAGTATATTCAAATGGTTTTATGAATTAAAAATCATTTGTAACCACAAATAGATATCTTCCAAAAACAATGTTTTTTAAAGATATTTTAAAAAATATCTATGATGACTTACATTGATGTTACTTGTGAATTTAAAAATTTTACATTTATATTCATTATATGAATGGGTTATTCTTAAACTTATGGTATTTATGAAACCTATTTCTCTTACACAAGTTATATTTTTATGAAATCTATTTCCCTTCCGTGGGTAATATGTTTATGAAATATCGTTCTCTATTACGCATCATACTATTTGTGAAATGATTACGAAACCTATATCATTTTCTAAATTTTATGATATGATTACATTTTTATGATACCCATTTAATTTCATGTGTTATGATATAATTATTTATGATTTTGCGTCGCATGTATGTATGATTTCATGTTGAGATGGGTGGGACCTATATCTCTCCCCAATGTATTGGACAATGATTTATATCTCATGAGATAGAGATGGATATAATGAGAAATGAACTCGTTTAAATATTATATGGTTGTAATGGGAAATTAAATTGGTTCATTATTACAGATATGGATTGATAAGTTAACCATGTTCAGTAGTACATGGCTCGAATAGTGTGTGAACCCGGTTCGATAAAAGACATTTTCCACTAAGATTGCCTAGGCAGCAATGCCTTGAATTCTATTGAAATAATTATATATGGTTATGTGTCTTCAAAAACTCCATGTTTTATTCCTAAGTTATGATTTCATGGATTATGTTATTTATTTCATTATGATTCGTGTCTTATGAAATTCCATGCTTTATTCCAGGATCCATGTATATGATATTTGATATGAAACGTACAATTATATATATTCATGTTCATGTTCTTATAGACATATTCTCATTGTTATGCTTACATATTTCCCATGTTTACTCGTATAGATCATTTTGTATCACCCCTTTTTATGTTTTCTTCCCCATGTTATGAAGATATATTTTATTTTTAATGTGTACAAGAATGACTCCAGTCAATAATAACCTAGTTGGAGATAATTAAGGTCATTTATTTTCCATTGTTTAAGTTTCCATGTTTCCAAGGGAACTAAACTAGTATGATCATGGGCCTCTGGTTTATGATATTTTAATTATTCTTCAAAAGTTATGTAATGTTAACATATGAAAAGAGTGGTTTACTATATCCTAGTAGCCTAGAGTCTGTTGTTACTTTATTACATTAGAATAAGATAAAAGGAATTACATCTTGAAGGATAAAATAGGTATGTAGCCTAGGTAAATGATAAACATACAAGAAATTTATATTATATTTTAAAACATTAAACACACAAACTGTTTTCTTTTATAACACCATTATTCCACATTACATTTCCCGATATATCTATTATAAAACATTTCTAGACATTCTGGGAAAATGAGAACCTAATAAAGGGGTGAGTTCATATGCTTAGTTAGGGAAAATATATTGTGGAATCTATTATTAATAAATAATAATAATCAATATTTTATGGAAAATAACTAAAACACATGCCATTTAACCATTAAACATAGTATAATATAGATTCCATAAATAACTATTTGATAATTCAATATAAATAATCACGTGATATAGAAAAATATTGATGTATATTATAAATAATTTAATAATCATATGAATATTGATAACTGATCTCATAATGAGGTAATTCAAAAAAAGTTATCAACAAAAAAATATTATCAAAACCTTTTACAATAAATTTTAAATCTATAGGTGAAAACACACCAAAATAAGCCAACTTGTTTTTCTAATCAGACATATTGATGAATCAAGGGGATATTTGTAACCTATAATCACCCATCACATACAAATTTTAATTAATTACTCATATAAAAGGGGTAAAATATAATTAACCTAAACATTAATATTGAGAATCTAACAAATTAAATGTTAATACATTCCCTAATCGAATAAACATAATAAAAAACCATTCAATGTAGTATGGTGAATAGTTATAGAATTGTACATCCATAGTCAAATAGATCATAAACCATTCAAACAAATAATAATAACAATATCAATACAACAAATACCCAATGTATCAGAATTATAATAAAGGGTTGATTTCATTTTTTAATTGAAATACAAAAATATGTAATGATATTTGTTTGAGGAATATAACCTATTCAATTTCAAAATATTTTTAATAAAAAATATTCACAATTAATTTTGAAAAAATTTATCTTTAAGAATAAATTTATTTTTTTAGTAATATTTAATGCATTGAGTGGTCATGATGGTGTAAAATTATATTGGTTTTTCCCATAGTAAAACAAATATCTCTTCTACATTTTTGGTAAAATCCAAATGGGGTTTTTTTAAATGAAATGAGTATTCAATTAAAAACATTATGTAAAATATCAAAATGGGTAGAAATTTATTTAAGAAATCATATGAAAAGGTTAGAACCATTTTTTAACCATATTTAGAAAACATGGCTTTTTATGTAAAATGATATTCAATTGATGATTGAAATAATATCAGATTATAATAAAAAACATTTCTCAGTCATTTCATACATCAAATAGAGGGGAAATTGTACTAATACCAAGAATGAATAAAAAATGGATAAGAAAATATATTTATTTTAATATATAAATATAAAATAATTCCCCCATGGGATACTTATAAAAACAATCTCAGATAATAATGTGATTGTGAATTAAACCCTTACCCTATTGGTGGATTTTGAATCATAATCCCCATGAATGAATTAAATTAATAATAATATTCAAATGTCATGATAATAAATATACTAATGATATAACATAACAATAGGGTCAATATATAATCCAAATGAGGGAATAAGTGGTGAATATTGTGTATGTATTATGAATGTAAAAGTGAGAAAAGAAACCCTTATCTCATGTTCGAATTCCATCACATGTGTCTAAAATGCCTATATAAAGAAACAGCTCTTTTATAAAATTATTAAAATATATAATAATATATAAAATACCATATATTATTTACATATAGTTTTTTTACCATATTATTAATAATTGTTTGTTAAAATCCGTATTTTAGGTGACAATTTCTACAATTTTCATGAATGTTTCAGTTTTGTAATTTTGGTCTATTTAATTTTATCATGGTTACGTCATATTTTGAATTTCAGACATTATATTAATATAATATTTATTCATTATATATATATTTATAATATTCTGTTAAAGTTAGAGATAGAAAGTGGATTGTATTAATTCAAGGAAATAATAGGTTGTATGTATGCATGAATATTGTTTCTGTTTTTGTTAAAGGATTGGTTTAAGTGAAAATAAATATAAATTAATCCCTAAAAATATTATTATTTCATATATATAATTTATTTTAATCAAATAAATCATTTATATGGTAAATTTTTAAAATAAAATGAAATCATTTCACTTCACTATGTGGAGGTGGTAATATAAAGATACCCGCAAGAAACATAACGGTTTTTTAAATGATTGTAAGATAATAAGTTAGATGTGATATTATTTTTATATAATTATTTTTATATAATAAATATAATATATATTAATGTAATTTGTCTTTATTATCTTTCATGTAAAGGGTAAGAAAAAAAATGAATCACATCTCGTCACAAGGCAGTAATTTACCGTACACATGTGTGACGTTATCGTATCCCCCATAGAAAAGAATGTATAATGTAATATGTAAAATCATAACTTAAAATGTATAAATATTTCATAAATATAATATAAATATTTTAAATCAATCATTTTATATATCCTTAAAATGATGTGGTGGAAAACGAATTACATATGTACATGGGTCTATAGTCCACCGGACACATGATTAATGGTCTCGTTTCCCATTTTTTGGAAGTTGAGATAGATTTCGGTTATGAAAATAATATAATACCATATAATTATATATTATATAATATTTTTATTATATTATCATATTTAAAAAATGTTTTATGTAAATGGAAGAATAAAAAAAAAGAAATATGAATGTTAAATAATTTTACAACACCTCTGGGGACCTCTTTAGGTATATACCTAATTATTCAATTAGAAGAATTACAATATAAATTAATGCCTCTAGGGTATACTGAGGGAATTATGAAAGGTAATTGTGCATGTATTTACTAAATCATATGTTTTTGGATGTTTGAAAAAGGGAGGATAGGGGGAGACCTTTTATAAGTGAATGAGATGAAACTCATAAAATTTTTAAAAGATAATGTGATACCAACATTTTTCTAGTACAATAATAGTCCATAATGTGTAATAATAATACCATAGAGTTGGTATTATCAAAATATGTTCATAAAATTCGATTCATACAATATTTAGTTCATTTTTAATGCTTATATTATTATCCCCCCAAGTAAACCCATTTTTACCATAACTGTAAAAATTAATTTTCATTGTTTTTACTTATCATCTATGAAAAAATTTATGTGAAACCAATTAGATAATATATATTATTATGATTCAAAGTTTGGAACACATTTTTTCAAATTTAAATCACATAAGTTGAAGAATAAAATTTAAAATTAAATCACATACGCGATGAAAGATGGATTTTCCATGAGAAAATTTTCATATATTGGAATGTTTTAATATAAAAATTCAATATGAAATTGATTCAAATGATGTAAATTAATTAAATTATAACAAATTTAAATAATTTAATTTTAAAATAACATTAAAATAAAAATTTTCTTTTTAAATAATTTAAAATAAAAGGACATTGTAGTTGGGGTTTGTCTTAGTGGTAAGAACCGCATAATACAACATGAAAAACGAGGTTCCAAAACTTACTGGGCACAAATTATAATAGTAATAGTGTAGAGGGACTACTTCAGTGGAGGCAATGTAGCAACGACAGTCCTGTATCTACGGTAGGACATTTTAGCAGTGGCAGGTACTATAACATTACTATTCGCAAAATGTGTAACACCCTAACCCCAGTTACCCAGAGTGGGTGTATTATTAAATAACATTGGCATGATCACAATATATCAAGTCAAAAAAGACCAAACAGTTTAGTTGTCTTGGATGTACTAGATAAAAATAAAAGTCTTACATTACATTATAAAATTTATAGGTAACATTGTGTCTCCTATAAACATACTCATATACATTAGCCTATCCCATTATGTAAATCATAATATACTTCTCTCCATCCTGGTAAACTAAAACTTAAGAAAGAGGTGATCTCATATTCTCAGTAAAGACAAAAATATAGAAGAAACAATCATAAATAAGAATAAACATTAAAGGCGATGTCCAAGACTAACACAGAAACCTTTTAAACATAAAATTCAGCATTATATGGGAAATATAAATCCAATAATTCCCTTTTCATATTCACATGTACATTTTACTAGTCAAATAATAACATGTAATATCAACAGATAATTTCAAAATTATGGAATGCATAATTCCAAAAGAATCCTCACAATAAAGTCAAGGCATCGTGCCAAGAACCTAAATATAAATTTTTCCATGGATTTGTTCTAAGACACTAATTTGTCTCATGATACCTATTAATGCATCGAGGGGCTATAGCGGGCCCCACCCATCCCTTATTACATCTAATGAATTTCTCAGATGATAATGGTGAAACATAATATAAACATTTGTATTAAGGTAGAATACAAAATGTTAATACTTTAACCATAAACCATTTATGGCATAAAATATAACATCCACAGTTAAAAATATAATAAAACTATCAATAAAATATGGAATATTTTATCATGATCAATAAAAATCAATTAAACGTAAAACCCAACAATATATGTTGACATATATGAAATCAATCCAAAAACTATTTAAGAGAAAAGTCTCCTTCTACTTTGAAATCATTTAAAAGTCACATAACTATAATTAAAAACAATTATTTTTAAAATATTATTGTAATATTTTAAGGGAATCATAGAATGTGTTATAATGTTTTTAAATAGTGGCAACCATTGTATAAGTTAAAAAACAGTCTTCCCATAATTTTTCAAAAAGTTCATAATGTACCTTGTTCAAGAAATGACGAAAACATTCCTTTCAAAAAAAATTATAAAAATTAAAATAATGGTATTAATGACTATAAATCATAGTATAGGAAATATAAAAATTATTTTGAAATAAATTTTTAATAATCACAGATGTGGATGATAAATATGTCCAAGTAGATACTTACGTATAAACAATATCGGATAATAAAGAGACTTTAAAATTAACCCTTACATTGAAATTTTCCTTAGTAAAGGGTATGCTAACATCTTGTATAATGGTTAAATAATTGTTATTAAATTATATAAGAACAATATATATTAATATGATATCATATATGATCCTCTAACATTGATTTGTTAATAATATTTTAGTAGTATCATTGTTTCGGGTGTTAAATGATTGATTTTATTTTATATGATTTGTTACGTAAGTAATTTTTTTATGAATAGGATGTATTTGATAAATATCCATAATGATATTATGTTCTTAAACATTTTTTTAATCAAAAAATAATAATTATTCTTGAATGGTTAATATGGGGAATGAAATCTCATCACGCCCTAGAGACAGTAATCTGTACGTACGAACGTGTGGTGACATTGTCATTAATAGGATATATAGAATAATGAATATGGTTGTAAAATATATATAATAACATCACAGTATGTTGGAGGAACTAGGTTTATTATTTTAGTATGGAGACAACAAAGATAGTGGAAGTAGATTAACAAATGAACTTTGAAATAAGTGATAAAATAATTACTTCTTCTTTGGGTGCTTCCTTTTTTATTTGAACAAAAGGCCATGTTAGGTTGGATTTCTGATCAAATTAAGACCTATAGATCAAATTAACGGTAGATGGGAGGTGATTTGATCCAGGTTTGACTTAGCCAAAAGGCCATGGAGGTGTAAATTTGAGAGAATGGGAAGTACCCTTTTATAAAAGAGGTGAGGGGCACTTTAGGAAAATCATGAAATATTAATTTATTATAAATGTATTTTTGATTCATAATAGATAAAAGAGATTTATTTCTAGAATAATGGGGTTATGGGTTGAAATAATCTCAAACAATTGTTTTTAGACAATTTTATGTCACAATCTTAACCTTATCCTTTAGATTAAACTCTTAGTTAAATAGTTTAACTTTTACCATGTCTTCTTGTATATTTATACTACACAGTTAATATTTTTACTATAAAATTCCTAGTGAACCTCAACTGTTTCATTGATGACACATATAACATTATCTAATTCATTTTCCCAAATGTTAGATTTTTAGAAATATTATATCATTTAATAAAATAGTACTTGTTTAAAACAACACATTTATGTCAATTTTGAAACTATTTCATATTTATTTTTTCATGAAAGTCATAAAAACAAGATTACATAGAATAAATACATTTAATAAACCATAAAAAGTCATATTTACCTAGAAAGATCGTTTATTGAATTTAAATATTAAATTTAAATTAATTTTAATATTTATAATATCAATTATTTTAATCATTCATTAATAAAGTAATTAATGCATCCTCATTGTGTCATAAATTAATTTAATTATTTAATGTCTAAAATTTATAAATAAAACACTATGAAGTATGAAATATTTTTAGATTTATAAAGATTATTTATAGTTTAATTTATCTTATGTATAAATTTATATTAAAAATGGTTTAGTTATTAAAATTTGAATTTAACAATTTTGAAACATCTTTAAATAAAATATAATAAATGTCCAAATCTAACTCAAAAAGATCAAAAGGTTTATTATTTTTGTCATAAGGATTATTTTGGTCGAAAAAAAATTATTAAATATAATTATAACATGTGTTGGGGTAATTTTACAATATTATAAGCATATTTTTACCTTTAATTATACTATTTACTTTTTACTGTGGAAAATAAAAATTAAAAGTAACTATTTAGAAAAAATTATTTTCATCCTATTTAACCACATTTTACTTAATTATTACATCTATATCTGTAGAATTTTCAAAATTAAATTCGTATAATTGGTAGAGTTATGTTTTATGGAAATTTGCAAATATGCCTAGAAGGTGGGTAAAAGACGTTAAAATTTTCAACAAAATTTCATATATATAATCATATTATAAAATGACTCAAATAAATTACATTGGAATAATATAGATATTATCTATCTATTAAAATAAATCTAAATTAAAAAATCATTATTTAAATAAAAATTTGGTTTTAAGCAATAATGTATTGTTTTTCACTATTTATCATAAATTGAAAGTTTTCAGAGAAGTACCAAAAATTCACCCTAATATAATATTGATATTCCAAATCCAAAAATGAAGTTCATTTTGAAAAATAAAATTTATAAAATTTTAAAGAGTGGGTATTAATATTCATAATAACGGTTTTAAATAGCTAGTTTTATTGGTCCTCTTGTGCTAGAACTCAGAGCTGCATAGAGCAAAAGCAATTGTATTATTAAAAGGGAAGCATATTGTGGAAGCTTTTGGTGTTACATTCTAACATACTTCAAATAATTTCATCTGCCAAATTTCTAGAATATCTGTGGATAAAAATATTCTGGTAGTTTTTCATCATAATTTCCTTAGGTTACCATGTTGTCTCTTCCATTTTATGGTTTCTCAAAAGAACATTTACCAGACGAGTTGTCTAGTTTCTCAAAACTAGTTCTCTATTATCAATAATCATAAAAGGCTCTTTACAATAAGATAGATCAGGTTTCGGTTCTATTTCTTCATAGGTGAGTACATGCATTGCATCGGTCATGTATTTTATCAATAATGATACATGGAAGACATCATGGAAATTGAAGATTCTTCGTGGTATTTCCAAATGTTATGCTACAACTCCAATTTGTTTTGAAATTTTAAAAGGTCTGATGTACCTGGAACTTAATTAACCCTTCTTAACAAATCATATAACACCCTTCCATTGAGACACTTTTAAGAAAACATTATCACCCACTTGAAATTCCAAATCCTTCCTTAGCATATCGGCACAACTCTTTTGCCTACTCTGAGCTACTTTGATGTGGTTTTGGATAATCTTCACCTTTTCAATTGATTCCTCAATATGTTTTGAGCCTACTATTTTTTTCACCAATATCATCCCAACAAGTGGGTGTGTAATATATCATTCCATATTAATGCTTCAAATTGTGCTATCTGAATAGGAAGGGATAAAAATTACTCAATATGTTAAGTGAGAAATATCTCAAAATAAATTCTAATGATTGAATAGTATGTTTTGATTGTCCATCAGTTTGAATGAAGTTGGAAGTGCTCAAAAAAAGTTTAGTATCTAGGGATTTTTGAACACTTTTCTAGAATCTTGATGTAAAATAGGGATCACTATCAGAAGAAATCTATAGGGGTACACCATGATGTCTTACAACATCATTAATATATCTTCTGGGAAAATGTTAAAGTGGTAAATCTTCTCTTATAACAAGAAAATGTGATGACTTTGTAGGAAAATCAATAATGAACCATATTGAATCATTCCTTCTAGGATTCTTTGTTAGCCCCATGATAAATTCCATCATAATATAATCCAATTCCCACTCACGTATGGGAATAGGTTTCATGAATCCTTTAGGTTGTTTTCTTCTACCCTTCACTTGTTGAAAAACCACAAATCTTGACACATAATCTGTAATCAACCTCTTCATGTGGTCCCACAAAAAATGCTCCTTCAAATATATATATATCTTATTACTACCAGGCTGTATAGATAAATTGGTGCTAGGAGCATCATCCAACAATTCACTTTTAAGATCAGGTATATCGGGAACACAAATAAACTTCCTAAATTTCGAAATTGCATCTTCTAATATGATGTCAATCAATTTCTAATAATTCACAGCGTCAAATTTCTTTTGAAACTCCCCATTATTGGTGTGAGATCTTTTTATCCTTTTTTGTAAAGATGGTTTGGAAACCATTTGAAAAAGCATTTATGTTTCATGTAATGACCCAGGATTATCCATGTAATATTTTTACATATATGGAAAAATTTCGAGCCCAGAAAAATTCATGGAGTGTGATTCTGAGGCCTGTTGTGTCCGTAATGAATTTTTGAACATTTTTTCATGTCCATTCAGTAAACGCATGAGCAGTGATTGGTAACTTTTGAACTGATGTTTATAATTTAAATCTAAGGACATCGTTGATCTTGTAGTGCTGATATTCCCTTAAGGGGACATTCACCTAGACCGTATTAGTTCGGGGGGTGGAAGTTGGATTTTCTGGTGTTTCATGGGAGTGTTAAAAAATTATAAAAATAATATAATTAACTTTTATTTTTATTTAACTGAAACCTCCAATTAAAAACCTAGTTGTGGGGACCACCCAAAAATCACTTTTTAATGTGATTTTAACTCTTAAAACTCTCTCCTTAAATGTGGGGAAACCGTCGATATTCCCGCAACTAGTATGCCATCATTAATTTAATTAATTAACATAACTTAATTAATATTGGAACCTCATCTGATTGTGGGGGAATCGTTGGCAAAGGGGGAACTTGGGGAGAGCCTTGGAATATCATCCTCCAATGAAGAACATCCTCTAGATAAAGAATTAAGAACCATGTTTGGAGCATGTTGCGGGAGTGACGAACGTCAGCTCTTCATCGTCTTCATCTCCTTCCTCATGCCACCTCCAATGAGAAAACAAGGTAGGGGGTTTATTTTTAGATTCAATAATTTTATTTTATTATTATTATTATTGATATCCTTGATTCTCAACGACGATGGATAAATGATCATGGTCATCGATCCGCAAAAATACCTTGATCTTTAGTATTTTTTCATCGCATGTTCTTCGTTTATTCTTAAACACCAAATAATTATGCCCACTAAAAACACAATGTTTTGTTGAGCGCGACATATCGACATGGAGATCTTGACCTGAGGATCACAAATATTTAGCTGGCATAATTTTCATGCTTAGAACGTAGATGTGGAGACCTACGGAAGTGGAGGGTAGCCGACAACCAATCGATCATGGTTCGTGTAGGAACCAGATGAGGAAGGTGGCCCACACGCCGATTGACCATGTAAAACCGAGGTGGCATGCGTCTGGTCTGCTGGTAGCGGAGGAGGTCGCCACCCGTGGGCCGCGATGGAGAAGGGGATGGCGTCTGGCATGCTGGAAGGCCACGTGGTAAAGCGGTGGTGTGCGTATGTACCACAGGAACTGGAGACCATGACCGCATGGCCACAGTGGAGATCAGAGGGAGGCTAGCATTTCGGCCGGCAACAGAGGAGCTGCGGCGCGCGGCTGTGCCGCTAGGAGGAGTGTCGGCCATTCTGGTCGGCCGTGTCAGGTGGAGAGGTACCGCTCCAGTGGTCCCACATGCCAGAAGGGCAACCGAATGGCCCTTGGGCCATTCGGGAATACAGGGGGCCGCTTCCCCTGGGTTATGGCTCGTGCAGGCCCCGCCATGGTGAACCGTACCCAGCTGAGCGCACCGCACCCAACAGGCTGCGCTACCCCCTTCGTGGGCTGGGCAAGACCACGACCCAGTGGTCCGAGCCCTCCGCGGCCTAACCCATCCCGAAAAGAACCCGAATAGGGTCGGGTTGACCCGAACTAGATCGGGTTGGTTCAACTAGGCCAGACCAGACCTGGGCCCATCTGGACCCACATACGCCTTTTTGACAATAACTTGAGATCAGAGTGTCCTTTTGACGAATTTTATATGGAACCATAATCCTTGGAATGAGATGGACCTTTTGGTATACTCGACTTCATATTTGGATAAATTTGGAGTACATTCAGGTTGGATTGAACTTAAATTCAACCGAGCCCTCAAAACAGAAACACTAATAACATACAGACTGGGTGTCTGATTGGCGTGTGATCTACCAAGTTAGATCCCCTTTTTTGTGACAGACATTTGGGATACATATTTTTTTGACTTCGTGGCAGTTGAAATATCAACTGATGGTTTTAGGAGAAGAACCTCCTGAAATCATGCATGCTTAGTGCGGGAACCCTGTGGTTGGCTATACTTGAGGAGTCATCAGATCCTCTGTGGGTCATCTCTAGATCCTAGGTGGGCTATATTCAGATCTTATGTGGGTCAGCACTCAACATACCTATGAGGGTCAGTGCATACCGATCCTATGTTGGTCGTCTTCAGATCCAGTGTGGGTCAGTGCTTAGCGATCCTATGTCGGTCAGCACATACCGATCCTATGTGGGCCATCTTTCAGATTCTGTGTGGTTCATCTTCGATCTTGTGTCGGTCAATAGCAGAGATTATCTAAAAAGTAAGATGATATATCAATACAACTATTCATACATACCTTTGTACTTACGTTATACCGGGTGTGAGATGAATCTTTACCTTTGTAGTATTCTTCAATGAGGAGTTACCTTTTTTGTACTTACCATTGTGGGGATACATGTGTGGTATTCTTCAGTGAGGAATTACCTTTGTGGTACATACCTTTCTGGTGTTACCTTCATGGTATTCTTTCCTTCATGGCACATTTGAGATTTTGGATAAGGTTTTGGGCCTTGTGTATCCTCAGGAATGAGATGGGTATAATTGATAACTAAGGTATATGTATCGAAATATACCTAAGTAGGGTTCAATGTTTTTTCCATATCCTTTGTGGATTTTTTAGTGACCTGCGGGGGTCTCTGTGTCCCTTCTGAGTTATACTGACCCTTGCATGAGCTACGCCTTCACCTTGTTGTGTCATGTGTTGAAAACAGACATCTTTGACAAAGGACTATGGTACCAGGGCAGAAGGCTTCCTAGAGGTGGACCATAGGAAAGGTGTACCGCAAAGGAAACCATTTGAGAGTTGTACCTACCCTTCAGGTAGGATCCTTAGAGGGTGTTCATTGGAACAATTTTCAGTTTACTTGTACTTTTCATTTGGTCTTCTATGCTGGACCCTTTATTTAATGTACACTCTCTTATTACTATACAGTTTACTTTGTGCTGGTATCTTGATGTGTGCTAGGTTGTGTATGTTTATCAGTTATAAAGGCAATGCCTTCCCAGTTTTAGGGATTTTCCTTTTTTGTGCTAGTAGCTATCCCCTGGCCTATGGAAGGCAGACTTGTGGTTTGTCATGGCATGGGCCCTGGGGGATGGGTCGTGACAAATTGGTATCATAGGAGTCAGTTCTCCCAAAGAGCTTGGACTCTGATCTTTTAATCAGAAGTAGTGTAAAGTGTTATGAGTGTGGTTATCAGTTTAGGGAATCCAATGATGGTGCGACTATCGACGTATCCATACAGCAGGACCCTAACATCTGATTTCTGACTACGTGTATTAAGACACTAATTGCATGTGTTTGTTTTTGAGATGTTTTCTATGTGATCTCTTTGAGACATCTCTCCAAGTATAACTTATAGATTGTGGATCACCTGTTTCTTTCAGGATGCCTCCATGCAGACAGACAACCAGGGTTCCAGGTAGAGTATGTGATGATAGCCCACCGAGCGATGAGGCTTCAGTACAGTTCCCCCTTACGGTAGGTTTTTTATTGGGTGGTGTACCAGCAACACCACTACCTATTAGGAAGCCAATGCCACTATCCCAAGTAGCAGTGGGTGCATGCTTCTTGAGATAATTGCATTAATTTTATAGTATAGGCCACCGAAGTTATGAAGAGAGACTATTCCATAGGAGGCGGAGGACTAGTTGGAGTCTGTGGATAGAGTTTTTCAACTGGTTGGGACACCAGATGATCTCATAGTGATTCTTTCGGGGAGTCTTCTTCAGGAAATAGTGGGAAGATGGTGGATCTTGATTCTCTAGGTTCACGACAAGGTCACTCTCATCTGGGAAGACTTCATGTGCCTTTTCAGGGTAGAGTTTGTCCCAGCGACCTTATGCTCTATGCATATACAATAGCTTCTCCACTTGCAGAAGGGTAGCATTATTGTGGATTAGTATTCAGCAAGGTTCACCAACCTCTCAGGCTAAACCACTGACATGTTGTGAGACCTTTTCTTCAGGGCCTGAACCTCTGAACAGGGCCTCAGATAGGAGATTAGAGATTCAATGATTTATCTCATCAACCCTAAATGTGTTGGTGTGCTAGATCGAACACTCTTAGTGTAGAGTTTCTATGCTGAGCAGTCACCAGCAGCGAGATCCACCTTCAAATGTCATGTAACAGAGTCATATACAGCAGGTAGTAGATAGATGACGCAGAGGTCCAAGACGAACAAACCTATAGATGGATGACTATAGGATACAAGGTCGATTGTGTGAGGATCTCGAGTCAGAGTAGGACAGGCGAGGAACAGGCAGTGTTACATGTGTGGCGGCAAGGGTCACATGGCTTACGACTTCCTGACTAGCCATACGGACGACCAGCAGATGGACAAGGGACTGCCTACGCAGAAGTGAATATTTGATCGAGGAGGTCCGCTGGTAAGAGGAGGATGTGGAATAGGAGTTGGTCATTTAGCTTGTGGTGGGTTGGGATTCGAGGTTCTACCACCACCACAACCAGGTGGTCCACCCTGACCACATGGTGTAGGTGGACTGGGACGAGCTCAACTTCATACAGCTAAGGCCTATGATGACAACACTCCGAAGAAGATATGAGGTATGATCATTGTCTACTCAACCCTAGATGTAGTAATTATAGAAAAAGATTCTAGTCACCCATTTATTTCTACGACCCTCATTTGTAGCTAAGAGATTCCAGTGGAGCCATTGTCTCTATCAATATGGCTATAATATCTTACAGAAGCGGATTCAACGATTACACACTGGTGCTAGAAATTTGATCTTACTCTAGGAGGCGAGATATTCAGCTGGGATCCTCTAATAGCAGTGTTGAGGCCATACGATGTTATCTTGGGTATGGACTTGTTATCCACAGTGCATGCTAAGATTGATTGTATTAGGCGCAAAGTGTGGTGTGTCTGTACGGACAAGACCAAGTTTTCCTTCACCGGTGAGAAGGGAAACTTTGCAACACATGTTATAATTACACATAGGATGGTGCAGCTGATCACTCATCAATTGGATAACCTTACCCTCATAGTAGTAGATATTGAGAGTCTGAGGTATCCTGTAGTGGTGGACTAGTAGGCTAATGTTTTCCCTGATGATTTCATGGTTCTACCACATCCCAGAGAGGTCAACCTTTATATCGACTTGTACCATGGGAAGACACAGATATCTATGCTAGTATATCTAATGGCTCCTGTGGAGCATCGATTGTTGCAAGTACAGCCGGAGGACTTGGAAAGAAAGGGATACATTAGGCCCATCTTTTCTCCTTGGGTTGCCCCAGTGTTTTCCTCCAAGAAGGTGGATGGGAGTATGAGAATCTGTGTGGATTATCAGCGCCTGAACCAGGATACATTAAGAAAAAGTATCCACTCCCAAGTATTGGAGATCTCTTTGATTAGTTAAAGGGAACACAATGGGTTTTGAAGATTGACCTTATATCAAGCTATCACCATCTCAGGTTACAAGACGAGGATGCACAGAAGACGGCCTTTAGATGTCGGTATGACCATTATGAGTTCTTGGTTTTTCCATTCGGCATGTCCAATTCCCCAGCAGTGTTCATGGTACTCATGAATAGGATATTCTTGCCATACCTCGATCTCTTTGTGGTAGTCTTCATCAATGTCATTCTGATATACTTAGGTATAGAAGAATAGCACGCCTATCATTTGTAGATAGTTTTGGACACACTCCAAGACCACCAGTTTTATGTTAAACTCTCAAAGATCTAGTTCTCGATACAAGAGTTCCACATTCTAGGACATGTCATCTTAGAGGCTGTATTATCTATGGATCCAGGGAATATTGAGGTTGTGCATGCTTGGGAGCCACAAAGGAGTGTGATGGAGGTGTAGAGTTTCCTAGGATTGGTAGGTTACAACCGAGGATTATGCCTAACTTTTCTAGAGTTGTGTCACCCGTATCAGCATTGACGAAGTAGGGGAAAACCTTCATGTGTTTAGAGAGATACCAGTGTAGTTTCTAAAAGATGAGGTAAATACTAACAAGTGCCCATATCCCGAGGTTACCGGAGGTTGGAGTTGGGTGCGTAGTCTACTATGATGCATTAGGGACCGGGCTTGGATGTGTCCGGATGCAGGAGAGAACAATGATCGCGTATTTTTCTCGACAACTGAGACAACATGAGAAAAACTACACTACCCATGACATGGAGTTAACAACAGTGGTATTTTCCTTGAAGATGTGGCGACATTACTTGATGGTAGAATGTTTTATAGTCTACTCTGATCACAAGATTATCAGGTATATCATCTCTCAGAAGGACTTGAACATCATACAATGGAATTTTACTGAGTTCCTCTATGAATATGACTTTGAGATAGACTATACTCCTAGGAAGGGGAACGTAGTAGCAGATGCACTTTGCAAAAGATATGGTATAGAGTTGTTGAGTGAGGTGACGGAGTTGTTGGCTTCTTTGCAGATATCCTAGATGGATCGAAATGGAGAAGCTTATCTTTAGTCTCTGACAGTCACTCCCCCACTCCATCAGTGAGTTTGGGAGGAGAACCATGGAGACACTGACTTTGAGTCTTGACATGCTCATATATCCACATGACATGGACCTGATGGATTTTCTGAAAGTGGGGATCATGTCATCCTCTTTAGAGGGAATACTATGGTACCAGTGGTGTTATGTGAGTAAGTGTTGAGGGAGTTCCATACATCCCTTGTATATCCAAGAGTGGAAAATATATACTAGGACCTTCGGTGTAATCACTGGTTCTTGGAAATGAAGAAAGAAATGGTAGAGTTTGTCTAACGGTACCTCACTTTTCAGCAAGTGAAGGCAGAGCATCAGGTTTCAGCAGAATTAGTTCAGCCACTAGAGGCTCCAGAGTAGAAGTGGGATGAAATTTCCATGGACTTCATGATTGAACTTCCATGCATGTCCAAGGGGCATGATTCCATCTCGATGGTTATTGACCGACTCACCAAGTCATCCCACTTCCTACCAATCAGATAGTAGGGATCGGTAGAGGGCCTGGGTTGCCTCTATGTGCAGGATATTGTACGGCTTCATGGGGTGACATCTATGATTATCTTTGATCGTGATCCACCTTCTACTTCCTGGATATGGAAGGGGTTGGAGGAGGCATTCTGGACTCAGCGTCGACTGATCACTGCCTTCCACCCTCAGACGGATGGTCAGATAGAGCAGACCATTCAGACCTTTCAGGACATGATGCGTGCATGCATCCTTCATTTCGGCCACATCTGGAAAGATAAATTGCCTTTGGTTGAGTTTTCATATAATAATAGTTATCACACCACTATCAATATGGCACCATTTTAGGCATTGTACAGACGACCATACAGATCACCTCTGTGCTAGACTGTCCCAGGGGAGTTGTCACTCATGGGACCAATGATAGAATGAACAACTACAAAGAAAGTGTAGATCATCCAGGAGTGTATGAAGACTGCACATAGCATATAGAATTACTATGCTGATAGGAGAGGTAGACCTTTGGAATTAGAGGATGGTGACTATGTCTTTCTACGAGTCTCACCACGACGAGGTTTAAAATGATTTGGCTGGGGTGGAAAGTTATCTACGAGGTTCATCGGACTCTTCCAAGTCCCCAGAAAAGTTGGCGAGGTGGCATACTACTTAGCTCTTTCCCCTAAGATTCACTAGGTACACGATGTTTTCCACTTATCTGAGTTGAGAAGGTACATACATGATCATTCACACATCATTGACTGGGGAGAACTGGACATAGATGAGGGGGAGACGTTTTAAGAGGTTCCAGTAGAGATTGAAGATCGACATGAGATATTCCTTCATTTGCAGTCGATACCTGTGATGTGTGTTCGTTGGCAGCACGGGAACCTCTTAGAGAGCACATGGGAGTGAGAGGTTCAGATTTGTGCTCATTACCCACAATTCATTCACTTTTTTTGTTATGGATTTCAAGGATACAAAGACATATGGTGGGGAAAATTTAAAGACTCGTGGTTTTCCATGTATTTTTTTAAAATATATAGAAATATTACGAGCCCTTGAAAATTAACGGCACATGAATCTGATACTCGGTGTGCCTGGAATGAATTTCTGAACTTTTTTTCTAGTACATTTAGTAAACACGTGAGCAGAATCTTGAAACATTTGAACTGGAGCACAGAATTGAAATCTGAGGACATCGTTGAACTTATAGTGCTGATATTCACTTATGGGGACCTTTAACTCAATCGTAATAGGTCGTAGTGGAAGTTGGTTTTCCAGTTTTTGTGGGAGAGTTAAAAAAATAATAAAAATAAAAAAATTAACATTTATATTTATTTAAATGAAACCTCCCATTTGAAACCCAGTGTTTGGGACCAGCCAAACATCTATTTAATGTGAGTTTAAATCTTATAATTATCCCCATTAATGTGGGGAAACCCTTGGAATTCCCCCAAATAATGTTCCAACATTAATTGAATTAATTAACATAACTTAATTAATATTATCACCTTATCTATTTGTGGGGGAATCATTGGAAAAAGTAGAACAAGAGGAGAGACTTAGAATATCATCTTATAATGAAGAACATCCTCTAGATGAAGAATGTGGAACCATCATTGGAGCGTGTTGTGGGAGCGATGAAAATCGGCTCTTCATCGTCTTCATCTCCTTCCTCACGCCACCACCAATGAGAAAACAATGTAGAGGATATATTTTTAGATACAATAATTATCTTTTTGGTGATTATTAATATCCTTGATTCTCAACAATGATGGCCATACGATCACAGCCATTGATCCACCAAAATACCTTGATCTTTACAATTTTTTCTTTGTGCGTTCTTCATGAGTTCTTCAATGCCAAATAATTAAGCGCAATGAAAACACAATGTTTTTTGAGTGTGACGTATAGACACAGATATCTCGACTTGAGGATCAAGAATATGTAGTTCCCATATATTTCTGGCTTAGAACGAAGTTGTGGTGACCCACAGAAGAAGAGGGCTACTGGCAACTGGCCGACCGCCGTTTGAGCAGGCAGCGGAGGAGGATGGTAGCCGCCACACTTGCCACCGTGTGAAACTGAGGCTGTGGGCATCCATGCTATAAGTAGTGGAAGAGTTCATGGCACGTTGACTATGGCGGATAAGGGGGTGGAGGACGGCACACCTGTCTGCCACGTGGCAAAGCAGCGGAGTGCGTCTGCGCCGCCAAAACTGGAGACCGCAGCCACTTGGCCGCGGTGCAGATTGAAGGGCAACCAAAATTCCAGTCGGTCGCGGAAGAGAAGCGGTGCGTGTCTGTGCCGTCCGGAGGAGAGTAGGACGTTCCTGTCGGTCGTGTCATGCTGAGAAGGACCACTCTAATGGTCCCGCGTGCCATTAGGGTGACCAAATGGCCCGGGGGTCGTTAAGAATACCAGGGGGCTCCTCCCACCTCGGTTGCAATTAGGGTGGCCCCTGCTAAGGCGGATCATAGCCAGCTATGTGGACCACACCTTAGCGGGCCGGGACCAGCGGGCCGCACTTCTACAGGCCACTCCCAGTGGGCCCCACTACAGCGGGTTGTGCCGAGGGGGCCGGACCCGGCAGGTAGCACCCTGAAGTTCGTGCCCATAGTGGACCACTTGTCTAGTCCATAACCATTTTGAGTTGGAATGGCCCGGACCGGGTCGGGTCGGGTTAGTTCGACCCGGTCCGACTGCACTGGGGACCATCTGGACCTAGATATGCCATTTTGACCATATCTTGAGATTTGTGCATCCATTTGATGAACCATCTACGGTGCTGGAATCCTTGGATCTAGATGGTCGTTTTTGTATAATCCACTTGAGTTTTGGATAATGTTGGAGTTTGGCCGGGTTGGATCAAACTAGAATCCAACTGGGCCCTCAGAACTAAAACGCTAATATCAATTATACTCATTATTATACCCATCCAAATAATGAAGTGTTGAATAAAAAACTACACCACGATGTGTTAGCCGTAAACTGTACGTACGCACGTCTGGTAACATTTTCATTCATATGATGGATAGAATAATGAATATGGTTGAAACATATTTATAATAACATCTTAGTATATAAGAGGTACTGGATTTATTATTTTAGTATGGAAACAACAATGAAATAGGATGTAGAAGAAGAAAATAACATTGAAAGAGGTGATACAAAATTACCTATTCTTCAGGTGAATCCTTTTGATTTAAACAAAATGGCTCCATAGGTTGGGTTTATGTCAAAGTAATTCCTATTGGTTGAATTGAGGATATTAGGTGTGATATTTGAGTAGGTTCTGGTAGAGACAAATGACTCTGGAGGTGTGAATTTATGAAAAGAGGAGGTACCCTTTTATAAGATAAGTGAGAGGCACTTTAGGAAAAGATTGAAATATTAATTTATTATAAAATTATTTTCTGTTTCTAATAAACCCAATTGATTTATTTAGATTATAAGGTTTGTATGGGTAGAAATAATCTCAAAAAAATTGTTTTAGTCATGTTTAGATCCCCATATTATCCTTATATTTTAGATTTATCTCTCAGTTAAGTAGTTTAACTTTTTATATGTCTTCTTGTGTTTTTATACTACTTGGTTAATATAGTTACTATAAAATTTCAATTGAACCTCGAGTGGTTAATTATTAAAAAAATAACATTATATAAGTCATTTGGCTGAAGATTAGCGTTTTATGAATATTATATAATTTAATAAAATAGTTTTTTTTAATCTCATTTACATCTATTTTGAAACTATTTAGTATTTGTTTTTTCTGAAAGTCATAAAAACATGATAAATTTGAAAAGAATACATTGAATCAACCCTAACATGTCATATTCCACAAGATAATTTGTGGATGGCATCAATAGTTTCAATTTACATTTATTTTAATATTTATAACATAACTTATTTTAAATATTCATTAATAAGGTAATTAATGCATCATCATTATGTCATAACTAGATTTAATTATTTAATGACTAAAAATTATAAAAAATGATTTTTTTGAAAATATATTTATATTTCTAATTAATATTTATAGTCGAATTTATCTTCTGTATATCACTATATTAAAAATGTTTTAGTTAATAAAATTTGAATTTAACACTTTTAACACATCTTCAAATAAAATATAATAAATTTACTTATCTAAAAATAATGGATAAAAATGATCTATTATTTACCTAAGGTTGATTTTGGATGAAAAAAACTTATCCAATAGAATTTGGGCATATTTGGGTGTAATTTTATAATATTATTTGTACCTTTAATTACCCTATTTACTTTTAACCGTGGTAAATACAAATCAAAAGTTATTATTCACCAAAAAATATTTTCATCCTATTGAACCACATTTTACTTACTAATAATAACCATTTTTTTATTTTTAATATTTAATTCACATAAGCTGTAAAATTATGTTTTATTCAGATTTTCAAATGTGCCTAAAAGGTGGGTAAAAGACGTTAAAAGGTTAAATAACATTTTATATATCTAATATTATTATAAAATGACTCCAAATAATTGAATTGGAAAAATATTGATATTATATATGAATTAAAAAAATTAAAATAAATATAAAATTATTTTAAAAAAAATTAGTTTTAAAAAAAATAGTAGTTTTTCACTATTCATCAAAAATTTAAAGTTTTCAGAAAAATACCATAAATTCAACATAATGTGATTATGATATTCGAAATCCAAAAATTGATTCTATTTTTAAAATTAAAATTTATAATATTCCAAAAAGTGGGTATTACTGTTCATAACTACTTTTTTAAACGGCTAGATTGATTGGTATTGGTGAACTAGAACTCAGAGCTACTTATAGTGCAATATATTGTATTATTCAAAGAGAAGCACACCATGTAATCTATGGGTGTTATACAATAGGTATTGGGCCAAAAAAATTTGGGCATACGAGCCATGTAATGGGTTACATGCCCACTATGCTTTAAGGCTATGTAATCGGTCTTCCCCTACTCAGTTAAAAGAGGTCTTTGTTTCTCTTTAATAATTAAATGAGGCTTCAGTCCTGACCTTTTTTAAAGAAAATGAAATTTTAAATAGAAATTATTATTTTTGACAATTCATAAAAAATTAAATCTTTCTAAAAAATTCTCAAAAACTATCCCAGGGATATTTTTTAAATATAGATTTAAAAATTGATTTTTTTTTCAAATACATTTTATATAAAGAGAAAATTTTAATTTTAAATTATTAGTGAAAATCTCAACTAATCTTCCATTCAGAAAAATGGATTTTTCTAAAAAATTAAAATTTTCTCTTTTAAATGGTTCTTATTTTAATTCAAATTAATAGATAACAATTTTATTTATTCAATACATGTGTAAACCATATAATTTTTATAATTTACATATCCTTATTCATACATGGTATTATAACTTCTAGGTGATAACTACATTATTAAAAAATAATATTTTAATATTATGTCAGATTTCTTAGAAACTCTGTGATGTGTGTAACACGGGATAAACTAATTATTTCATGCATTTAATGCTATCAAATTAAATGATTTTATTTGAAAATAAATATATCATAATGTATTGGGGGGTTACATTCTTTTCTATGCTATGTGATGAATTTCATATCCACTATCAAATATGATATAAATCTTTTCAAATCTTGGGGTGTTAGAATCTACCCCTCATAAATAAATTTTTTTCTTACACTTTAATTTTGATCTAGGTAATTTTGGTTTTGAAATTCAAATGTACCCTTCTTAAAATTTGACATCATGAAAAGGGTTAAACAAATATCCCCATGATAAGAAAGAAAGGGAGGTATAAAGGCCATAAAAAATAACACATTAAAATGCATATAAGTTGGAGAACATTAGTGATAAATGAAAACATGGTCATAGAAGTGAATAGTAACCCCAAATGATTAATTTAGAGTGATATAGAACATGCTCACTGTAAATCTAATTCCCAAACACCATAAATCTATGATGTGTTAAAATACCATGGATTCATCAAAAATAAATGTAATAAAATAAATGTTTCATCTTATGATATTTTTCCAAGATTGAAGGGATTTTATTACTATTATCATAGAAAACCCAAAAAAAATATTCTTACAATTTCATTATTTGGTTTTCTCTGATCAATTTCTTCTATATTTCTTACTCTATGACATAAATATCCAAGTTCAAAATTTTTATTCCTGAATAATCATAATTAACTATTAAAATATTATAAGATCCTCAAAAGGGTAAAAAATTCCTCTTCTAATTAGAAAACTAAAATGGTTTTACCATGTTATTCAATATAATACATTAAACCCCAATATCCCAAAAGTAACTCACAAAATTCACCCTTATCCATTTCATAAATATTTGACATTAAGGTTCATAAGAAATATTATTGACCCAATTTATTGCCCAAAAATATATAAGATAGGACACTATATGATAATTATATTCCCAATACAATATAATGTTTCAATTAATGTTTCATTCTAAATATTTGAATACCTTTATCATTGTAAAATCATAATGAAAAAATGGATGATTTCAAATATAAATTAATAGGTTTTCAAATATATTCTACAAATCCAATCATGCAATGAACGCTTATATATATTAGATAATCCATCAAGTAAATTACCTATTTCAATTTCACCAATACAATCCCATTGACATCTCTTCCTCATTATTATATCACCATCAAGAATATATCAGAGATTATATTCTATTAATCATCAGTTCCCTAATAAGTTCAACATTACACTATATCACTTTTATTCCTCATCATTTCCATTCATCTCATAACCATGAGTTTCCCAAGACTTCCAACTTTCCATTGACACAATATTATTGTTCATTTGTACCATTCATTATATACAATAAACCCTTAAACAAAAGTTATGGAGTACAATATGTATACATTATATAATTATTATTACCAGAATATCATTACTAATAATATTCCTATAAAATAATTATTTAATCAAAATATAAGCACATTAACCATTCCACTTCTTCTATAGTAATAACATGATATTAAACCTGATACCATAGCTTCAACTAAGTTATATTCCCTTCATGCTTGGAGTATTTTCTTACATATCACCTCATATTCTTATAATTTAATCACAAAACATAAAAGGATTCATTATTACCCTTACATTGACAGGATAGATTTCCCCTCTATCCACACTTAAAGAAAACTCAAATTTACTTAAAGATTGTACCAAGGTGTTTCTTTCAATAATTATAACATGTGAGAAACCCATTCTTTCCCTTCAAGAGCTTTAAATTTTTAATCTCCATTGATCTTATTATATTTATTCCTATAAAAGCCATAAAATTTAGATAGTTATTTTTTATTTTAATAGAACATGATACTATGTCCTCATATGATGGTAGTTTATTTAGAATATTTCCCTTGTAATGATTGACTTCTGCCTATTAAAAAATGATTATTCTTACTCATTGGATTACATGAATTGATATGATCCACATTCATTCCAATAAGTTCAATTTATAAATAATTTAATACACTATATTAGATCATAAAATTATGTATCATAATGTATAATATAAATATTAGTGAATCACTTGACATAAATTGAAAAATTTACACCTGGATGATGTCATAATCATAAAGGTGGTGTCTTTGGGAATGCTTCTATATCATAAAAATATTTTTACATGAATTATAATGGTTTCTAATTAAAATAAAAAATAACCAAATAATATCCCCATGGAGTGTTAAACTAGGTTCATAGTAAGGATTATTATTGTGCACTATGTAATGCTCAAATTAAGACCGATGTTCCTTTTTCGGAGTTATTACCACATGGTGCATCTATTATATAACAACATTTACTTGTAACATCTAAATAAGGATATATTTCTATGAAATTCACACAGTATCTACCTTAAAAAAACATTATGTTTTTATCCTATACAAATACTAATTATTTATCTAATTTATAGTGTTATATTTCAAAATCCTTCTTTTTTTGAAATATAGTTCACATGATTTCTACTAAAGATTATCAAATACCAACAGTAATGATCCTGACCCTTGGAGCCCATAATCGA
Source organism: Viscum album (assembly GCA_963277665.1). Taxonomy (NCBI): domain Eukaryota; kingdom Viridiplantae; phylum Streptophyta; class Magnoliopsida; order Santalales; family Viscaceae; genus Viscum; species Viscum album. The sequence continues at coordinate 1,248,483,941 of OY728157.1, read as the reverse complement.
TGATTAATTTATTATATTGGAATAAGTCACAACAAAATTCATCCCTAAGGACTTAATGGTTTAATAGTATTTTTAATATAGATACATACTTGAAATGGACATTAAATTTTAAAACATAAAATACACAAATAGTTTTCTTTGAGAACAACATGATTTTACTATGCATATCCCAACATATCAATAATAAAAAATCATCCAAGTATCTGGGGATAATTAAATCATAATAATTTTGTAATATCAAATTCTAAGTAAAGGTATGTGTACAATGTAATATATCATGAATAAATAATATTTATCAATATGTAATGTTAAATAACCAAAATACAAGTCATTTTATCAATAAAATGAGATAAATACGCTGATAATAAATGACGATAAAATAAAGACACATAAATAATCACAAGATATTGAAACATATCCATGGAGATTACAACAAATCTAATAATTACATAGAAATAAATAACTAATCATATAATAAGGTAATATACAATGTTAGACAACTAAAAAATACATTCAAGACCTTGCACCAGATTTTTTAAATCTGTCGGTAGAAAAAAATATAATTTGGCAAAAATAATTTGTATCATGAGTCTTATCAATTCCTAGAGGGTATATCTATAACCAAGACCCATTCATCACCTTTATACATCCAATTAATTATTCATATGAAAAATGTAAAACCTAATCATGATAAACATTATTATTTTAAAACTTACATGTGAAATGTAAAAACATTCTCCAATAAAATAGAAATATTCATAAATCATCAAGTGTAATATATTGAATGGTAATAACATTGTCCATACTCATTAAAAATGATCATAAATCATAAAAATAAATAATAATGCTGATATCAATACAACATAACCCCATTTGATTATAATTATAGTAAATGGATGAATACATTGATCAATATAAATACCATAAAAATGCCATCTCAACTATTTTTAGGTAAATAAACTTTTCACATTGAAAATATTTTGATAAAAAAGTACAAATATTATTTTGACAATAATTTTCATTGAAAATGAACATTAAAACAATTTAGAATAATATTTAAAACATTTATTGTCCATGAAAATATAAAATTATATTTTTTTCTTATACATTAAAATAAATATTCCTTTCACATTGTTGGTATAATTTAAATTGGCCTTGTTTTGAAAAAAAACATGAAAATTTGTTTCAAAAAAATTAAAAAAAGACAAAATTGGTATCAGTTAATTTAAAAAATAATTTTTAAATTGATTAATATAATTTTTTTAAAAAAAAGACACTTTGTATTTTTATGAGAAACAATTTTCAAGCGAAGAGAAAAATAAAGTTATATTTTATTAAAAAATATTGTCAATAATTTTATGTACCACTGACTGAGAAATGGTATAATTTTTATATAAATTTCTTAAATAATCGTAGGATAATAAAATGTATTTATTTTATTATATAAATATAAAATAATTACCCTAAGGGAGACATACAAAAATAATGAATAATAATGAGTTATGAAATAAACCCTTATCACTTTGGTATGTTTTTAACCATAAGCCCCATGAATTAAATAACATTAAAAAACATTAAATACCATTAATAAAAATATATTTATGATATAAAATAAAAAATGTTTTTTATATACTCTACATTAATTTTTATATGGTGAACATGGCATTTGTCTCATGGTAGTAAAAGTGAGATGGGACACACTTTCCTTTTGTTCGACATCCTTACTATATTTCAAACCATCCTATATAATAAATATAGGTATATTATATATGTATTAAAAAACTATTATCAAATATCTCATACCATATATGGTTTACATATAGTCTTTTATTACACATTTATTAACAAATTCTATGTTAAAATTTCAGTTTTGCGTGACAACTACTACTTTTTTCATATATTTAGTTAGATAAATTTTGTTTTTTTAATTGGATAATAATTATATTATCTTCATTTTTTTAATTATTATATAAATAGAATATATATTCAATATATATAAATTTATAGTAATCTATTAAATTTATTGATCGAAATTAGATTACCCTATTCATAGAGGTGGCAGGTCGTACGTATTCAAGGACATTTTTTCCATTTTTCTCGAAGAATGCAAAAAAGGAAAATAATTTTAATTAAACTTTATTGAATAATTATTATTTAATTTATAAAATTTATATAAATTCAATTAATCTTTATTATCATCCATATAAAAATAAAATTAAAATCATTTCATATCACTATTTAAAGGTCGTAGTCCACGTATTTTAACAAGGGACGTTATTCTTTTCCCATGTCTTGGAATGTAGGAATTTAAATGTGATATTATATTTTAAAATTATTTTAGGATAATAAAAATCACATTTATTCATTAACTTTTACCTTACAACTTTCCATTTAAATGATTAGTGAAAAACGAATCCCACCACTTCACAAGGAAATACTATTTTATACACATGAGCAACATTATCATACCCGCATGGGAAAAAAAGAAAGAAGTTATATGTTAAATAATAATTAAATTAGTATAAATTTTTTATAAATATCATATAAATATGGAAAATAATTCATTACATCCATCCATTATATGTTGTTATGGAATATCAAATACACCGGTTCACAAAATTGTAGCATGTTGTACCCACGATCAATGGTTTAATTTCTTATGTGATAGAAGTGGTGATTGATGTAGATTAATAAATTAAAATAACCTAATATTCATATTTATTGTATAATATTTTTATTATATTAGAAAATTTGAATAATTTTTGAAGGAGTTGGAAGAAAAAATAAAACAAATACGTATGTTTAAGAATTTTATGTCTTCCTTAGAGTTACTCGTTAGGTTTATACCAAAATACTTATTAAAAGGTCATAATGATGATAATATGGAATCTAGGATGTTATGAAATAATTAAAGAAGTTATTTGGATAGTTCATTGGTGAACTTGATTATTTTAGAAATTTGACAAAGGGAGGACATGGGGTGTACTTTTGTAATTGGGGGAGATGGTACACGAAGTTTTTTTTATGATACAGTGATACCCATGTTTTCCTCATATAGAAATCCCAAAAATTGGCCCATTAAATAAAAATAGAGATTATAGGGTCTAAATGTATCCATTAAATGTTTTTGGGAAGTTTTAGGTCATTGTTTACCCTTTATTTCTTTATTTAACCCCCACCACCCAGTAAACACATGTTTTCTTTAACTACAGTAACTAGTTTATAATGATTTGACTAGTAATTATGGTAAAAAAATAATGTCCCCGTTATAATATAACATATATTTTATTAATATAAATATAGATTCCTTTTTTCTAAATTTAAAACAAATAAGTTGGTTAATTTGATTTAAAATTAAATTACAAATGCGATGATGGTGTGGTTTCCAAAGAGAAATTTAAAATAACTATAAAACATTTTCACATAAAAATTAATTATGAAATTAATTAAAAATACTTATATTATTTTAATTTTAATATTATTTAAATAATTTTACATTAATAACAATATATAATATATTTAAACTTTGTAAATAATTTAATTGAAAATTTAGTTTTCAATAAAAATCAATATTTTTCACTATTCATCTAAATTGGATCGTTTTAGAAAATTCTCAAAAAATTAATAAATGGAAATTTTGGTATTCATATTGAAATAATTATGTTAATTATTTAAAATAAATTTTCTATACGTGAAAAAAATTAATTTTTAAATATGTTCATTGAGCGCGATAAATCTGCCTTTCAGAAATACAGTTTTTTAGAAAACATTAATGTCTCTTCTAAGGTGTTATTATTTTATTTATAATCAATATGTAACCACTAAATTGATTTTATACATGTTTCTACCATATAATATTAATAATTCAAATAATCTTATTTACATCCTACATTGCAAAGGTTTTGTTATAACTATCGTATTACATAAAAATAATTTAATAGTTTTTGAGGTTCTCTTTAAAATCCATATTGTGTGTAATGAAATAAAAACTCAAAGATGCATAAATTGAAATCTATTTAGGATATTTAATTTATCTAAAAAATATAAATTATATTATTATAGTGTTACATTATGTTCTAAGATTTTTTTTCCTGTCATTTATGTTATCAAATATAATGTTCCACTTTTAAAATTTTGAGGTGTTATAACCTTTGATATTTTTTGATCCATTAAAATATTCTTCTTTTTAGACCTAAAATATGACAATTTTTTCTAAACACCTTGAAATTTTTTCTTAGAAGCACTAAAACAACATCAAATAAAAAATTTATATATAATATTCTTACCTTAATATCCATTATTCCAAACAAAACTTAATATATCATATAAAACTCTTTCTTTATATATTTTTTTATTTTGAGTTATATATTTACATGTATTTACGTCTTTTATATTAAAATTAGTCACACAGTCCAATAAATAATCATAAACATGATGCAACAATAATCATGTTATCTTTTTTATTCAATCAAATACCAGATTAAAATTTGACTTCCATGTGTTGGGTAACATTAATGTTGCAAAAAGATTTATATTCAATATTAATGATTAATTTATATGTATAATTATTTAAATATTCAAATAAATATATCAATCCATATATTCCATAAAAAACCATCTTGACTGTTTTCTAATCTGGAGTAGGACCTTAAAATTTCAAAATAGAATATCCTCATGTACCATCTTGGAATAATTATATCAAAAAATTGAAAAATACATTTATATTAATATTTTATTAATTAAAATGATATAATTCCACAACATTGAGTAATACATGATAGTTTAATGAAAATTTTTAATTGGATATTGTCTTGGTAAATTTCATGTATATATTAATTTTGACCATTTTAAGTAATCTTTATTAATTTTTTTATAATAATTTTTCCAGGGAATATATTGAATCAATATTTCTTGAAAATAATCCACAAACATTATAAATAATTTCAATTCAGACTATTATTGGCGGATCCCATGTTTTATAGGGAAATATTTGAAATAAATATAAATCATGATTAGACACATCTTCATAGATATGACCTCATCAGCTTAGATATAAATTCCTCATATATTCTATATTGTGATAAATACTTAACAATTATATATGGAATCAATTTTTATCATTTCATTCAAATTATGGGAATGATATATTATATGCGTATTTTAAAAATGTAGTGTCGTATAGAGGAAAATATTAAGGTGTAATCCTCATTAACTCATTATATCATTTTAAAACTTATCTTGTATCCAATCTATTTATTTGTTTCATTGAATCTTTGAGGGTTATGGTAAAAAATTATTGTACGTTTGGAAAAATTATTTTTTTAATTAAAAAACTATAACCATAATAAATAATGAAATATTGTAGACATAGATCTCTACCATGGGGATATATTGTTTTCATTTCACATTATGTTGTTTTGTTTATGAAATTATACACTATCATTTTATTAAAATAATCATTTTTATTATTCATAGAACATTCTTTTAATTTATTTATTTCAATATGAATCTTTGAGTACTGACGAGACTAGTCTATCTCATTCAAAACATTTTTTTTATTGAAAAAATATTATGTTAAAAAATCATTCCACATAAGAATAATTACTTTTTATAATTAATAAAATTCATACTTCATTCATTGATATATTTCGAATTCATATATTATTGTAATTCAACAAAATATGTTTTTCGAAATACTTTTTTGAAATCTATGTCATCTGAATAATTAATACATAGAAAATAATATATATTCTGTGTTATTTATGATACAAATGCATATTTTGAAAAATTAAATTATCGTGGTTATGATTTAAAATGAAAAAAATTACCAGAACTAAATTCAATCACATTTAAAGGGTGGAGATTCTGCCAAAATTATTTGTCATCCATAAGTTGGTATTGGGACCACGATCAATTTTGTGTCACTTGATTGGTTGTATTAGAGTAAACATATGGTTTGTTTAATATGATCATTCTGATCATATTTAATTTATAGGAGTTTGAAGGTAAATGCATGAGAGCATCATTTATGTTTTTTTATTTCCATGGATCCTTTTTGGTTATTTTTTAGTTAAATTCATGTTTGGATAAAGATTATTGGAGAGTGACTCATCCCACATCATATATTGTTTTCTATTTTGGGATTGTCTTATATGTTTATAAATTCTCATGAAATCCTTAATGGTTAAAATAATTCTTGCGACATATTTAAATGTAATTGATTAAAACCAGGAATTAAAAAGAACAAATTCTAAAGGGAAATTTACTATATCATATTTGGTCTAATTTTTTATAAGTATATAGTATTTATGACCCACCCCCACAATTTATCCTATGGGTTTTCATGCTAATATGATCATGGCCCCCAAATCCAACCTAAAAAAAACATGTATTGGAGACTATACATGCATATGGGAGGATTTACCTAATAATTCCAACGAAAATAAAAGGGCCAAAAATAAATTCCACATAAATAGATTAATATACCATACCTTGATATGTTATTATACATTAAAATGAAAAACATTGGAGGAAAATAATTAATACTACAACATATATTTTTTTATCGCGATCTCATGCAAGTTACAAAAATTGTCCCCAAATTAGTAATTTTCAACTCAAACACTAACTCCATCCAATGGGGATACATATATATATATATAGGGGTATTAATGTTAGCATGATCAGTAAGATCCTCCATGAAACTACTCATGAAAATGTTGAAGAAGGATATTAAATCCATATAGAATAAATAATGAAACAAATGAGTCACCTAAAATTTCAAAATTTATTTATAACCCGCCCATTTCATTCTCAAAAAATTTATAATATATTTATTTAACATAGTAATTAATGAATATATATATATATATAAGAAAGTTACCCACTATAACTTACAGACTAGGCATGTCACCCTAAAACACAAAAACATATGTTCTGGTTCACTTATCCGCTCTCCAAACCATTCTAAACATTTATTAAAATACATCACATCCATAAAAAGATAATCAAAACCACATCACCATATAATCATTATTTATACAAAAATAAGACCCTTCACATCCCTATGTAAATATAAACTTCACCTTAATCCATAACATCCCATGCGTAGATACACATATAAAAAGTATATATTCTAAAACCTTATATCAACATAGCTTGCATATACATATATGTAGTAACTGGGAGAAATTACTAACCATATTGGTATTAATCTTATAACTATAAGATACTATTGTTGGTTCAATTATAGATATTAAGTCCATACCAAGATGGGAGCTCTGGTTAAGGGGAGTATCAAACCATCTATATCGTTAAAACCCTATATTTTGGGAAATCCCAATAACCCAAGGAAAAATAAGGGTGTCATCCCATCCAACCAACTCAGGTGGTAGAGTGTAATAAATAATAAAGAATAATGATATATACAACACACAACCAAACTAAGAGAAACTACATAACCCTAGAATCATTCTATATACTATGGACCACATGAAGATCAAAATGAAATAACTATGGAATTCTAGGCCAATAAGTATCAATGGAATAATTATTAATTAATTTTTAAACTTTTCAATTAATCACTTAATAATTTAATAATATTTCATCATCATCTAGGATTATTACCCACACTTCTAAAAACAGTCCCTAATTATATATTTGATACTATAGTGTTAAAAAATATTAATAATTTCAAACCACTCTCCACTCAAAAATAAAATAATAAGTCTCTCAATTTGAGTTATCTATCCTACATCATCTATTCACATTATCCATACTACCCATAGTTTACCAAAACAAGTCTCCAACACCAAAATATTATTAACATTGCACAAAACTGTAAATTAAACTAATAATATGTTTTCAATAAATTATAGAAATGACATATATATTTTAAATTTATCAATGGTATCAAGCATTATTAATTTTAGTTATAGTAATATATCAGTTGTAATTTAAATATTTAATTTCAAGAATTAATAGTAACATCCTAGGGTATGAACAAATTCATCCTTACATTATTTCACTCCAACATTTATTTTATTCTCACATGTATGAATGTCTTATTTATTAATGATAACAATCCATTAGGGTTAAATATATTTAGTCAATACAAAATTATGGTGAATATTTTATTAATACGCTTAAAACCAACACCTATTTTCTTAAGTTATTTTATTGAAGAAAAATATTCATTTCACATTATTCCTCACATTCTAACCATTGTTTTCATATCTGTTTTTAAAAGTATAATCCATGCATGAATATATGTGGAATTTATAGAATATTAATATCACACTATCTAGAAAATAAAATGAAACAATATCAAGAATCAATACATTCACATAAAACTACATAATCATAAAATACTATTTTTAAATTATGGTTATATATCTTCATAGATATGATAACATATATTTACCCAATATAAAATTGAATCATGTTAATTCTAAACCTAAACAGAAATAAAATAGAAGTAAATTGATTTCATACCATGATTTATAAAGACATGAGTGTGGAAAATAACTTCATAATTTTAATTGTTAAGTAGTAATAGTTCATTCCATTGTAGTATGAAAGAGGGAGTTTAGACAAGCTACAACATGCAATGAAAAACCATAATCCACCATAAGCATAAAAAACATCAATAAAATATAAAAAACCATAAACAAAACTAATTTTATAGATATAGACTATAATAAAAGAGGTTGAACCCAGAATAAAAGAACAAGACTCTTGAAATTATTGTGTTTATTCAAATATATGACGTCTTCTCAGGAATATAGCTTGAATTTCATAAAATTATTTAATCCTTTTTTTAAAATAGGTATGTATTTTGTGTGTAAAACAAACATTTATGAATGAGTGTTATCTCACCCACACGTCCTGGTTATATTTTCAGGTACATCCTAACATCTCATTTTATAAATAATTATATCATTATATTTTCATTTGAATTTAATTCATGGATGATTACCATATTATAGTATTATGATGCACTAATAAATATTTTCACATGTTTTCATTTATTTAAAATCAATCTTATTTTTCTTTATCATGTCCTATCTATCATGGTGTTTGACAATTTTTTTTCCAAAAAAAAATTAATTTCTCTTCCCGATACATATATTAATCTGTAATATGATATTAATATTAATATTATGTGTAATATAATAAATAATAAATTTATAATGTGTACTATTTATATACATGGGGCATAAAATAATAGATTAATAAGATATTATGAAATATGAAACATTTTAATTCTATATATTTTAATATTATAAAAAATCAGGTTTTTGACTTTATTTGTCATGAAACAAAAAAAATGCACTCGTACATTAATACCTATGATAGAAATAATAAGACCTAATAGAGGTTAATGATCCCCATAGAATGGACAATAAATCTTGGCCATGACAAAACTATCAGAGGGGACAATTCTTCCCTAATAAAACCCAATCAGTATATATAATAGTTGATGATAAAACCATGAATAGTTTTATGCTGAACAACTGTCATGGACTAAAGATTTGTACAAGAAGACAGTTATCCCAATGTAAAGTATCATAAAAAATATAATACAACATCCTAAATGAAAAAAACTCATAATCTTTGTGTAAAAAGTGGATAATATCTCTATAAGTCACCACTATCACCCAAGTTCCTATAAATTACGAACACACTCTATATCCAAGTTGTTCTTTCCCTTTTACTTGACCTAACACAACAAAATCTATGAAATCTTAAAAGAAAATATATGGTGTGAGAAAACAAATCCTGGTAAAATTTCCCTAAATTTTACATAAGTTGTTCAATACAAACAATCCTTTTATTATTCAATTTAAATGAAGATAATACATGGTATATCATTTCACATTTTGGATTCAAAACATAATTTCAAAACTGAAAGATATAAATTATATCAAAATAGAATGAAATTAATATTTAGAATAAAATAATTTTGAAAGAATAAAACATTTCTATATTAAAGGTCATCTGATAATAAAAATAAGAACCCCGGTCACATTCCCATAGGTCAGCTTATACATGGATCTAGGATCCTTATACCAGTCAGTCAATCACCATAGCTCAAGGTGTAAAAATATCACTAAGTATTATGCAATAGATATTGTATTTATCAATACCCCCATAAGGGAAATTCATTCTATATTTGGTTTTGTTAGAGTTTACTTCATAAATATATTTCTTGGGATTCATATTCTTAGTGTGCTTGTCTTATTCACCTTGTGACAACCCATCATAAAAGGTTTTTGGCAGTCAAGCAATTAACCAATCAATTATGGAAAATTGTTTTTTCAAATTCAATTCATCATTCATATATCAAAATACAAATTTAAATTTTCTAAATTCCATTTCAATTAAAAAATCAAATCAGTGATTTTAACAATATTAAATCTATTCAAAATCATCTTTATTTAATAACTTTTTTGTCATGAATCATCGTCAAAAATTTTTATCAAAGAAATATTTAATTTCAAGACAGATTTTCATAAAAACTATCTAACACTATCAATGGCTCTTAAAAATGGTTTAATATCACAAATTCATGGCTTTAAAAATCATACAACATAACTAATCCACACAATAAGATTAATTGAAACTATATTTCGGATCAATAAAGAAATCATGATTTCTATTTTAGGAATATATCTTATATAACCACATTACATTAGTTGTAAGATCAATTATTCACCCAAAATGTAAACATCTTTTACATATATGAAGGTGATGAAGAAGCGAGTGGAATCCCTATAATTAAAATCGATCAAATCAAGTTTTAGTTCCCTCAAAAATAGGAAGATCCATCACCCTCTAATAGCGATAGAAGAAAAGAATCGGGGATCAAAATAAAGGGTCTAAAGCACAATGGAGAGGAATCAATCACATCCAATGGAACATCAATTTGAGTGGTAAGTGGTTTGATATTCCAAAATCCTATATTGAGAGCTAAAAAAAGAAAAAATATCATATAAGGTTTGATTAGGGGTGATTAGAAATTAAAATGTGGGGTTAGTGTATTAAATTAAATTTTTAGGTGGATTAAAAATCTATTCAGACATTTTTATAGTTTGGGACACACTGTTAGAGATAATATCACACCCTTACTAGTAATTTGTATTGTACCATTTGGTTAGGCCACAGAGTGGTCAAAATCATGCACCAATCACAGGCTCCCATATAGGCTAATGGAGAAGGCATGCACGGTTTGGTCTTATAGTTTGGAAATAATGCACCTATTTTCCTCACCCCACTATACCATGTTGCACGATTTTAGGGTAGGATTCATAGTATATTCAAACCATGCAACCACCTCCCCCTATAGAATCTAAAGATAAGGAACACCACTTTCTAGAATAAACCACATAGTTTTACCTAACCATCATTCAATCATGCACAGCCTAAAAAACATACTATATTTTTAAAATTTACATAAAAACATTTTAACAATATATGAATAAAGAATTATAAAAACTAGGGGTTATAATTACATAAAAATATTTAACGATATGTTACAATAACCCCACTATAAATTATTTCTACACCAATAAATCTATGAATAAGAAATCATATCAAATATTTGAGCCCATTATTCTCTCATCGGTGCCCCAGGATCCCAATTCTCATGTGAATTAAAACCATTATTCCTAATCACTCGAACCTGAAGAACCTTCATCTCAAAATCAATGACATGTATTGATAATTCATAACTCGATAAATCAAGTTCCACATTAACTCCCTCCAACTCAATACATGAGATGAGATATAGATATACTTATTGATATGTGATACATTCAACTTGTTATTAACAAAAATCAACTAAGGTTATAAAAATAAATGGTAATCCACCTTTCCTATATGCTCGAAAAACTCAAAAGACAGTACGTATCTCAAAGATCACATACTAGGTATCTTAGCTGTCAGTGACCCAAATGAGGTGAAACTCTCAAGAACATTTTTTCTCTAACTAAAAAATCAAAAGGGGATCATCAAATAGCAGTATAAGATTCTGACATTCTTAGTTCCATAACTATTCAATGATAAATCAACAATTTTTTTTTTCTTATGTCTTAGATAAATCTTGGTCAACCCATGGAATCTTTACCACACTCCATCCATCACAATGAATACTATAACAAGTGTACATATATATCCTCAATGGGTGTCATCCTAATATAATACCGGTAACCATTTCTTGAAGAAAAATAAACCAGTCCAAAGTGGTTATCCAAATGTCCAAAAAGGTCAATAATGGAAGTATGAAGAATATAGTACTGAATCTATATAGATCATTCTGTTTAACCATATTTCTGTGAATGATAATCTATTCTCATACCATCATAGTATCCCATCACATCCTAGAGTCCTCTAAAGAAAAATAAGGGAACTAGGGATCCTAATTAGAAAATATATCAAATAGACCAATATAAAATATAATAATCACATACACATAAATACTTCTCAAAACATAATCATTAGTTTTATAAATAATTGAGATATATTGATATTATTTATTTATCATATAAATAAAAATAATATTACATTCTTCCATAAGGGGAATGGGGTAACCTAACAAATAAATCCCTTTAAATCTCTTTCCACTTCCTTGTCTTCGTAGAAAGGGGTCATGATAACTTGAAGGTCTCTACTGCACATCCCTTACATGATTTGGGGTATAAAAATGAAACACAAAATGAGCAATTTCTCATCTCATACATGGCCAACATAATTATTTTCAGATGTCATAGAATATATTCATTGTTCTTGGGATTACAGCCTATAGGGAATTATAGTAATAACCCATAAGACATTTTCTTATATAAAAATATATGAATTAACTTATGAAGAATCATTGGATACCCTTTGGAGATAAAAAACTCTCCTATACATTTCCAATCATAAATAATGTTCATAATTCCATGAAAATAGTCATCAAGACACTACAATGAATGACTCATATCATGATGAGAGAAAGTCAAATAAATTATTTCTAGAAAAAAATTTGGTCTCATCCTCCCTTACTCACAAATTAATGTGAGTAATTATACACATTGGAATCCACTCTTTTATTGATTCTTTTAATGACTGTGTTTGATGATTATTTCTCAAGGAACCAGTAATGATGTTCTATTTACCATAGGTTTTAGAATACCCCAAAATAAAAAGTTATATGTACTTTAACCATCACCTCTGATGGATATTCAAATATTTTTTAGAGAATACAAAATATGGTATTTTTTAATTATAAAATATGATAAACCATTAATTGAAAGCAAATTTACACTAACTTTTAAGCACATAAAAAATAGTTATGTGTTCAAGGTCTTAGGTAAGATAGTTATACCCATTTTTTCTATGTTTTTATGATCTATAATCCACCACATGATCTCAATATATAAGAACGCATCCCAAACCCAAATAAGATGTGTCACAAATGACCAGATATCCCTTTTTTAGACTCTGTAATATCCAACACTATAGAAGTGGTTAAAATATGGTTCAAATCATCAATAGAATTGTAAAATTTCAAATTCTATAACAATACATATCTTTTCTTAGTGAGGGGAGTCCTCATAGAAAACAACATAAATAATTTTTTATTGAATTAGTAGTTATGCTCCATGAATCCCAAGAAGCTCTAAATCATGGTATCATCTTGTACTGTTCGTATTTTATAATAGCCTTCACCTTCATAGGATTAATAGAACCTCATTTTTTAGTGCCTATGTGTTAAAATAACATCACTTATAGAATCCAAAAATTAATTCTTGATATCTTTTTTTAACTTCTATAAACTCTCATGATTTCAAATAACTCTCTCACTTGATATGCATGATCTTCCTTGATTTTTAATAAAATGAATATTTCTTACATAAAAACCACAATGTTTGAATCGACCTACTCATGGAATATAATTTTCATCAGTTTTGTAAAATCAATAGAATCATTTGATAGAACAAAACACCAAATAAGGTACCCATTATAGTTATACAAACTCTAAAATGTTGTCGTTCATATACTAGATTCATTGATTCTCAACTGGTGGTAACTAGACACAAGATCAATATTTGAGAATGAATTAAACCCTTTCAATAGGTCAACAAAATCCTCAATCTGATCCATTGGTTATTTTTGCTCAACCCTAACTCGACTGAGTTTTCATTAGTCATAAAAATGATTAAGTCTAACATTAAATTTCGTTACAAAAAATCAAGCACCGCCCAAGGAGACAAACATAGGTGAATAAATACATTATAAAAAAATAAACCAACAAAGTTTTTAATTCATTCAATTTAACTATTTCTATTTTATTTGATGTAATATAGATAGGTTGAGTACTCGATTCTCTGTCAATAGAAAACATTATCTCCCTTAATGGTGGAAATCCAAATAAGTCAGAGAGTAGCACATTGGGAAACAAATTTACCACTGGATTAAGAACTACACTCAAAGATTCATGATCCTTGTTAATATAAAGAACATATATTACCATAAATATCTCTATTATATGTGTTCTAGATCGACTTAAACTCAGGTCTTGTCACCCTAGAAAACAAGGGTTCACCCGCATCAATGGTTGAAAATGAATCTCACATAAGATAGTAGTCAATTATATGATTCCTACCTTTTCTAGAGATGTCTCAAGACATTAGTAGGTATTATTTATTACTTTTTTAGTATCAGTTATTTGGGATTTTTTTGGGTATTTCTTGGTGACATTATAGGATTTTGGATGGATTGGTTGGGTACAGTTCATGGATAGTTTTTCAAAACCATATTCCTAACCTAGAAATCGATGCAAACCCGAAAATTGTGGATTCTTGTAGTTGGAGATAGGTTTGTCAAATCATACACCATTTTAGGAGAAACTGTGCACCAATACCCTCACCTAGACATGGTTCATCATTAAGGCATGCATTTAAGGTGAATGGTTTGGAAAATAGTGTTCCCCATCTTAGGAAACCGTGTGGCAAGAATTAAGTAGCCTGAAAATTGGTTTAAAATTAATGCAAACACTAAAATAGTAACCCCAAATAGAACCCAACTCATACATAGAATATTTATATCTATTTTGGATCTTTTTAGATGAATTTCAACAATTATTAACCTTTGTTCATAATAATTTAAAGCCTATATCATAGATTTACACCTCCCCATGTTAGTGAAACTCATCCCCTATAGTTCTCTCCCTCCATCCCATTGTTCTATTATCATTTTAGGGGATGTTTTAAATTTTTTTGGATCTTAATATAGGTTTTATAGATATATTTTTTTTATCCCGAATCATGGATTTGGATATAGATCACATTCTTCATCATCATTCTAACCAATTCATTTCAAATTAAGGATATCTGTTTGGTGATCTCTTGTCAATGAATTGAGGTAAGTGGTTTTATTTAAATTACCAGTGTCATGATCTCAATTGTGTGTATGTTTTGTTAGATTTAATGTTCCCATTAGAAATTGAATAATTTAATTACATAAATTAATTATTTAATTAATTTATGGAATAATTGAAATTGGATTAATTAATTAGTGAATTAATTAAGGGAATGTGTGATTGTGGAATGTAATGTGATATTGATATTATTGATTTGGAATAATTAATTTCTGAATTCATTAATGGGTTATTAAAATTTATAATTCATATTAATTAATTATTGATTTAATTATTTTGTTATTTCAATTTTTAATTCAGACTAATTATTTTTTACATTAATTATTTGGAATATTGAATTGTTGAATTGGGATAATTAATATTAAAATTAATTTTTTGGAATGATAGTATTTTGAAATTGATTTGATTAATGAATTTTTGAATTAATTAATGATATTTTGATATTGTGAAATTGAATTAATTAATGAGATGTTGAGATTGTGAAATTCATTGAAATAATATATAGTAGAATTAATTATTGGGTTATTTAGATTATTGAGTTATATTAATTAAATATTGAATTAATAAACATAATTTTTTTTTTGATTTTTCAATTGTTTCATACGGATTAATAACTTGTATAATTAATTAATAGATGCGTTGATTGTGAAATGTGAAAATTCAATTAATTTTTATTAATCTCAAAATTATGTGATATATGTGACATATATGTGTTATTGAGAAATCTTGTGTATTCAACATACTGACACACTAAAAATCCACATGGTTCGTAGACATGGAATTTAGTCCCCAATTTCTTGCAAACAAATATTTGTTTTGGACAAGGATCAATGCTCAAAAACCCATGGGGTGTGGGATAGGGAATAATTCATTAAAAACCCATGAGTTTTTAGACATGACGTTCTATGGCCACTAGTTTGGCATTGTATTGTGGTTCCAAGCGGCCGCTTTAAGAATTGAAATGAAATGAATAATGAATTTTGAATTGAATACGTGATATAGTTCAGACTCTGGATTGGGTTGAAGTAGGTATTGATTGGTGTGGGTGTCCTCAAGAACCTAAAGATTATGTATTTAAATGAGGAGTAATTTAATAAAACAAAATAGTTTACATTATTGGTTTTATTTATTATTCATAAAACTGCATACAATGTTATAGACTAGATATTGTTTTAGAGAAAACATTTTGTGGCCAACTGATTTTTACTCAGACCCTACTTAGCCTGTATAGTCAATACCCAATTAGAATTTATGGTTACATGATAGGTAAATAAAATATCCTGATGTTAGATTGGTTAGCTGGGATAGAGCATGGATGAGGAAACTCGACATGATTTGGAACCCTATAGGAAGTTTTTAGTTTCATTATTTATTTTTGTTTTTTCAAATTGAATCTTGAAATATTTTGGAATGAAATATCTATTATTTAGTTCTAGACATTGTATTTCAGGTTCTCATCATGATATTGGTATAATTTTGATTGTGGTTATATCTATTTTTTGTTATATATTTCTTTTCTATTGTTGTGATACTTTGATAAAAACAGTATAGTCTCTCCATGATCAATATTAGACCATCTCTACTTGTCGGATAACTCTGAGATATGGGGAGGCACGATTGAGATCACATAGCTGACTGACTCGGGGAACTAGTGTGTGGATCCTTGTATGGGATGTTACAATGTGATATCAAAGGTAGTTTCTTTTATTTTCTTTTGCCTTTCAATTTAGGAAAGGTAGACCAGAGAAAATGATGATTTATTCCTTGGTTAAGAGATCATTAATGGGAGTATCTAACCCATTTATGAGGATAAATGCTATGTACCCAAGGTGGTATTTTTGTTATTGATGTTTGTTGTTACAGTTGATTTTATTTCACCTCAAGTGATGCAATTAATTGCTGATGTTATTATTGATTCTATGATTTTTTGATATTTGAATTATGGCCTGATATGTATTGATAGTTTGGTATGTATGAATCATTCTATGAACTCAATATTATTATTTGGGATGTATCATTTTAGTCATATTAGGGGAAACAAGTTTTGGGTAAGGGTTGAAATTTAACAATTTTTCCTTTCTTGTCTAATTGAATTGAAAATGGTGCCTAATGTGAAAAGAAAAATTGAGAATTGTTCCATAATAAATAATAAATTGGTCATTATTTTTAATCATGAATAATGAAATGTGTATACCCTTTGTTAACCATGGCCTAGTAGAAGGTTTATTAAGAGTAGTGATATTACCTCAGTTTTGAGTGTGTGTAAGAAAAATGGGGAATTTCTTGTAATGACCTTGTGTGAATCACTATTATTAAATGTGTATATGTTGTGAAATGTTACCTAAGATGTGTGTTTTGAATTATAGATATACGACTCAGTGAAGAAGCTTGTTGACGAGTTGAAAGGAAAAAATTTCTTTAGATGATCCTCTAGTAGGGGAACCTGAGGCCCAAATAGTGTCAAGTGAGGAAGTTAGAGACCAATTTTAAGATAAATTTTCTTTGTTCATGAGATTCGAGGAAAGTGATTCAGGGTGGGTTTTTAGTAGAATGTATGGTATTATAAGGTTGTTCCAGTGTAATACCCTAGAATTCCATGATTTTTTTGAAAATTAAATTGGAATATTTTGAGACAAGGCACTGAGGCGGCATGTGATTTTGAGGCCTGGAGTGCCTGAAATGATTCGTCGAAAAAGGTGAGGTTTCAAATAGAATATGTGTGTTTTTTTACTAAAAAAATTGGAATGTCTCTTAAATGGTATCCTGAATCATAAATATTAGGGAAAAATTGCATTCCGGGAGGTGGTTTTACCCTTGGTGTGACTTATGTTTAGTCGGTGCAGGCCTCCAGTGGGAAAACATGAAAACGGAAAAATGGTCAATAAAATAATTAAATAAAATTATTATATTTTTCAAATGCTTATAATTCATGAATGGTGACTCAGGTTGAAAATTTGAGACCACCATTGAACAGGTGAGGCTATTAATTCCATAGGCAGAGCATAACATTGGCTAATGCAGGTCAATAGTGGAAAGTAGTTTCTGGTTATAAAAAAAATATTTTAATAATGTTATTTTTTTTAAATCCTTATAACTCCAAAATGGGAACTCGAATTTGGAATCTGAGAGTACCAATGAGTTCATGAAGATATGATTCCCTTACGAAGAGCCTTACATCAGCATCCACGCGCTGACTGTAAATGTTAGTTTTTGGGACGTGCCTTAAATAAAATAATTTATATAAAAGTTATTTTATTTTAAATCCTCATAACTCACAAACTATAATTTCGATTAAAAATATGAGACCACTCTTGAGTTCATAATGAGGTTTTGTCCTCAATAAAAAAATAACCTTAACTAGTGCGGGTTGAGCGAAAAACATATTTTTCAGACAATTTGACAAAAAATAAATTAAACATACAAACATTATTTTATTCAAAATTATTCATCATGGTGCAACGGTGAGGTGAAAATAAATTTCATTAATGATCCACATTAATGAGTCAGTGTAATAATGCTGCAAAGTATTGTAATAGAGATAGAAGCACTGTTAAGAGACAGTGGCACAAGGATGCGGTGGGGACACCATGCCGTGGAAACAGGCCACGGAACCCTGGTCGTGGTGGAAGTAGATATTCTCATAACAGAGGATGACAACTGGTGGTAAGAAGACGCAACCACCTGGCCGCGTTGGAGGGGCACACAGCGCAAAGCCATGGTCCGCAGACTGTGATGGTGAGATGGATCTACAGTAGATCTACAGGTCTTGTGGAATGATCGGTCCTTGTGAGCAGACCAATGTTGGAGGGAGGCTCCACTAAGGCACAAAATTGGAGTATCAACAAGTGTTGGCAGGTTGTGGCATACAGAAAGGGGGCGACCAGCTTTTGTTAGCCGTGTGCAGCAGGAATCAAACACCCAGTGAGCATCCTTATAGGGGGAGGACCATCCATCCATGCACATTGGGATGGTGGAACTAACCGGGCTTCTAGGTGGCCCAAGATGGAGAAGAGTATTCTCACTGATGTGGGCTGGGATGATGGGACAACATGGTCGTTGGGCAGCCCATGATGGGAATGAACTGGCCCACCAGTTGTGGGCCAGGTTGCATGAAATCGTGTCGTGGGGAGACATAGTGGGCTAGACCCACAACTGAACTGGCCTGGTCTAGCAAGGCCTAATTGGCTAGGCTTGGCCGCTAGGCCAGACCAGTCCTAGATAGAACCAGCCCCAGTTTACTAAATTGCTATCATCTTTTAGATCGTGCATCTAATTAATGAACCATTCGTAGATTTGGGACCCTTGTAATGAGGAGGTCCTTTGGACATTCTCTATGTGAGTTTTTGTGTCAATTTATATGATACTGATAGATTTAAGAGTTCATTATACTAAAATAAAGTGTTCTACATGCGAGAATCCTACGGTTAGCGGAGACCCAGAGACTGCTGAATAGTTTGTCTAAGTGACCCTGTAGGGATAGATGAAAAGTGTACATGTGTGAACTAGAGACAGGTGGATCTGTGTGAAAAACCAACAAGAGGATATATTTGAACCATATTTAAGTGGTTCTATGTGGACTAGTTATAATCGTCCATGTTTGGACAAGCTATGATAGACTAAGTGGAGGGAGGATCTGTGAGACCTAGAAGACCCATAGTGGGGAGCGACTCTATGTGACCCAGCAGTCCCATGGTACTCATTAGGGATTAGTACCTCAGTAGTAAATGGTGATCAGTGTTACGACTGATAGTTTTTCTTTCCATACCTTATATTATACGTGTGTGAGATAATAGTACCTTGTGTATATCTTCTTTTGTGGTCTTTCCATGGTGTTTCGAGGTACCTATTGAGTACTGTGTTACTCACCCCTTCGTGGGTTTCTCGCACACCTGTCATATCCTGTGTAGTTTACTGACACTTCGACAGAGACCTTGGTTATCCAATACTAGGTGGTGCTCAGTGAGAAGGGACAGATAGATGCTTTGACAGAGACCATGGTGAACTAGGACCAGGTGGTTCTCAGTGAGATGGGATGGACGAGCATATATTTATGGCTACTGGATGTTACCCATCTCCTACCCTACATGTATGGTGTTGAGCAGATGGATCATTGAAACTTTACGTTCCCATGTGGTTCTGGGATGGTATTTTGGCCCCTTTTTACTCTTAGTTTGTATGGTACTCTCAATAGTTTTCTCAGTGATAGTTGCAGTTTACATTATTTTTACTTTCCACAGTTTTACCTTTTTACATATGTACAGGTTTAAAGAAAAATGCCTTCCCTTTTTCGAATATGCCTATTCGGTGCTAGTCTCTATCCCTTGGCCTAGGGTGGTCGGGCTTGGTATAGACACGACACAATCCTTGGGGACTGTTCATGACATCTAGTTGTAGAACCCTCCAACTTACACTTGACAGGGCAGACCACATGTTGAAATGTTCTAGATTAAGTCTTTCATGATGATACATGACCACCTAGAGACTTTTGAGGGAAAAAGAGTCAAGATACCTACTTATATGTTACATGGTCAAGGGATATTATTATTTTACATCCATACTTAAGATGGACTGTTGAAGGATGTGGATTGAATTTTCTTTTAATATAGGTTCTTTGAGAATTTTTTTCTTGAGACACTCGGGTTGGAATGTGAAGCTAATTTCATGGAGTTGACTCAAGGGATTATACCTGTGATGGACTATGTTATATGTTTGATGAAACTTTAGTGCATTGATCCAGTGATGGAATGATATTATGTTACTTTAGAAACACAATTTTAGGATGGGGTCAAATATGAAATAATGTCTTAGGTGAATATCTTCATGATGATGAAGCTTTTAGAGGTAGTGAATCAGTATCTCAATTATAAGGGAAACCTGAAGGATGATTCCGGGGATGGATAAGAAATTTATACTAGATGGTCAGTATATATACCTTATGAGTGATGGAATAGCCATTATGATAATGTTGACTGGAGAAGTGGGAAGAAGATTGTCCATGGGGTACGATCAGTTACACATGATCTTACCTAAGTGATTAGCCACTAGTATGGTAGGATGACCTACTATCATAACAATTTTCCCCGAACACTGGTAGAGTGTCGAGTTATGGAATGGATGGTACATCTATTGATGTTCTACCAGAACCAGCGACATATAGTTAATTATGGGGTTGTTAGAAAGAATTTGAGTATGGGTAGAGGTTCTTCTACACAACATCATTCTGGCATTTGTGTTCTACTAATCATGTTGATAGATCCAATGGATGTTGAGATTCTAGGAAAGAGTTCATGTATCAATAGAGTGGTGGATCACATGATAAATAGACTACATCACAGGGAAGAGGTCGAGGATAGTTACATGTCATTAATCCTACTCTTGGGGATAGAGATGCTAAACTGTCAAAAATATGAGGTACTATACGTGTAACTCTAGAATTTATAGTTCATTATTTGATATTTCTGCCTATAATTCTTTTTATCTATACAACATATGAATGGGTGGAGTCTAGCAGTGGATTTTGTCACTGTGGTTTTGATGGTAGATACACCTTTGGTTGTATTATCTAGAGACATCAGTTCGTAAAAATGGTGTTCTCTCTGGATTTGAGGGAATTTTTTTTGTGGGATATTTTCATTCTCGACATGTATTTTTTTGACCTAATTTTGTGTATGTACTGGTTAGTAGCATACCAAACCCACATATATTTTTACCACAAGAGATTGAATTTTACATCTCCTAAGGGTAATAATTATATTCATAGAGGAGACTGGTAAATCTAGGAGGGCCTTGAAAGCCCAATTCATCCTCAACTGGGGGAGCACACCGCTAAGGTTTCTTGTCTGATGATGGATTATGGGGTGTAGAACATGATATTTTTTACCCATATTGGGTAGGTTTTAGGATTTTTTTTCATAAATACATGTCATGGATGACACCTGATTGAGATGTCAAATTTACAATTGAGATCATTTAATGGGATGAGAGAGTTTATATTCCACCATATATAATGGCACCAATAGAGACATTGAAGCTTAAGAATCATGTGGAAGCATCGATGGATAAGGGATTTATCTGTCTGAGTACATCACCTTGGGGTTCTCTACATTTTTTTTACAAGAAGGATGATAGGACTAGGTTCTTGTTTATTGATCAATTGATATTCAAATAGATGATTTTGAAGAACTAGTATCCTCATCTATGTATGGATTATCTTTTTGAACATTTGAGAGTAACTTGTGTTTTCTAGAAGATCTACATAAGATTAGTGTATCATCAATTGAGAGTTTGACCTTCTCTTATACTGAGGAATTATTTCACTATCTATTCTTGACATTATGAGTTCTTTATTATATTGTTTGATTTGAAAAATTCTCCTACAATGTCTATGGACATGATAAAATGAATCTTCCACCAACACCATGATCATTTTTTTGTAGTTTTTGTTGATGAAATCTTGGTGTTTTCTACGACTCATAATGATCATGATTAACTTAATGACATTGTACTGAGGACACTAAGGGGGAATCACCTATATGACAAGCTATTTATGAGCCATTTTTTATTGATCAGGTACACATATTGGTTCACATAATCATCAAGGAAGGTGTTTTAGGATACTCAGATATTTTTTTTAGAATTAGTTTCTTGGGAGAATCACAATAATGTTTTTGATATCTACTGTTTTCTAGGTTAATATGGATATTATTGAAGGTTCAACCATCACATTTTATAATTAGAATCGCCAATTCTGGTATTGACCAATAAGGAGGTAATGTTTTAATGGTCTAGATAATGTGATAATGTCTTCTATGAGCTGGAAAAGTGTTTTACTATGGAACTGATCTTCATCATACTCGAGCAAGGTGAAAATTGTGCTATGTTTTTGGATAATTTTGGTATTGTTCATGGATCATTGTTGAATCAAGGAGATATAGTTGTGGCATATGGGCCATGACTATTGGGGATACATGAACTGACCTAACCTATGTGTGACATAAAATTAGAAACAGTGTATTTTGATTTGATGTATTTGTGGAATTATGTATTGCATGAAAATATTACTATGTATACTGACCAAAAGAGCTTGAAGTATACCTTTTCACAGTGACAAATCAACCTTTGAAAGAGGATATGTGTTGAGTATATGGAGTCATTTTATTTGAAGCTTACATATACGCCCAGGATGAGAAACCGTGTTTCAGAATATCTATGTAGGAAAACTCAGACTCAAGTTGTTCAGAAGTCTACTGTTTAGTAGAAGATTCTAGAATTACTATATAAGATGCATGTTGTGGGTCAGGTGGGTCATGGGAATATGACTCTCATATCAGTTTTGGTAGACTCTATAATTTTGGGTTGGATTAGGGAAAGGTAGTATCAAGATCCAGAATTTTTGGCCTTAAGGGTCCTTGATGATGGGTAGTCACCTTTTGATTGTACCACAAATGAGCACAAGATCTTTTATATTAGGAATCAGGTTCATCTGTTAATGAGTATAGGGGAGGATTTGATATAGAAATTTCATGCATCAAAGTGATAGGATCATCCATGGGGAACCAAAAAAATACCATGACCTACGATGATAGTTTTGGTGGTCGGCCATGAAAAAGAAGATAACAGGGTTCATGACATGATGCTACACTTTTTAAAAGGTGAAGGCTGATCATCAATAACATTAAAAATTACTACAACCATTTACCATTGTGTAATTGATGTGGGAAGACGTTACTGTATATTTTTTGGTTGGTATCTTGAGGAAGCCTTAAATGAGTGATGTTATTTTGGTGGTTATGGACTGATTGAATAAGGTAGTGAATTTTTTTCATATATGGTAGGCCATATCAAAGAAAACGTTGTGATACATATAAGTTTGAGAGATAGTTTTTCTGCCCGGGGTGGCACAAACTATAGTTTTAGACCATAACTCACAATTAAGTTCACACTTCTGGAAATTCAATCAAAAGATTCTTGTTACATTTTTTTTGAGTTCGACTTCAAAACCACATACATATAGGTAGTCATAGTGTACAATATAGTTTCTAGAATATATGATTCGAGCTATTTTTCTATAATTTGGTGGTTCTATGGAGAGGCATCTATTTTTGGTGGTGTTTTTATATCTAAGAAGTTATTAGGATACTATATAGATGGAACATTATGAGGATTTTTATATTAAAAAATGTTAATCACATCTATACTGGATTTAGGTGGGTGATTCAGAGCTATTGGGAATGAGCCATGTACAAGAGATTTAGAATCATATTCAGTTGATTCAAAGGCATATAGCTATGGCTCGGAGTAGGATGAAGTCATATGGGGATAGAAATTGATGACCCCTATAGTTTACAGAGGTTGATCATGTATTCCTTAAAGTGCCTCGTAGATTAGGTCTCTACAGGATATTAAGATTGGTAAAACTGGCACCCAGTTTTGTGATACCATTTGAGTTTATGGAGAGAATTAGTTTCATGGTGTACTGATTGGTTATTCAATAGAAATACAGAGATATGGATGACATTTTTCATGTGTTAAAACATTTGCAATATCACCCTGACCCTTCTCATTTAATCAATGTGGATGCTTTTGAGCTTCAAATAGATGAATCCTTTGAGGAGCATCTAGTAAGTGTGTTGGATTGAAGTGATAATGTATATTGAAGAAAGACCATGTAATTTGTTTATGTTTTGTGAAAACATAATTGGGTTCAAGAGGAATCATGGGAGATAGAAGAAGATATACAGGCTTAGTGGACAATTTTTTTTACCTCATAATCTTATAGATGGTTGCGAGTACATCTCAAAGATGATATACTATAATGTGGGGATATTGTAAGATCTGGACCATTTCTAGATATATCATGGTCTTTTTTTCAGGTATTCTTTTCACCTTGTTTTGATTATAACTTGTTTGGATTTTACCTTTGGAAGATTTTGTGTGAAATTGGAGAATTTTTGAGGGTGGTGAGGCTACGCAGAGTTGGCGCATGGTTTTCTCAAATCGTGTGCCAATCCAAGAAAATGGTGTAAACCCAGATAGTGGGGAACTGAATTCCTAATGCATGGTGGTCAAATTATGCACCCTATTAAGAGAAACTATACACCCATCCAAAGGAAGATGTGCATAATTAAGATTCATGATTTAGAAAACTCTAAACACCTTCCTAGTGAACCATGTACGGAATTAATTATCTCATAAATTGGTTATAAAATAACCTGAACCCCCTATATTAACCCCAATTTGACCCCAACATTACCTAAACTATTTATCTCATTTTTGGAGGTTTCCAGACAAATTTCCTGGGCTCCCAACTTCTGTTCATCAGAATTTGAAGCCCGTATCAAGGATCTTCACCCCTCCCTTTAAGTGAATATAATCCAACGTGGTTTCCTACCAAATTACCATTATTCTCTCTTTTTTTGAGGTTATTTTTCCTCCCTTTTTGGATCTAGATCTTGGATTGATAGATCTTTATTTTTAGGATCTTGGATCTTGGATTTGGATATTGACCTCATTCTTCTTCGTGTTCTTATATGATCCATTTAGAATTGGTGATTTCTATTGGGGGATCGATCATCAATGAATTGAGGCATGTGGTATAATTTCAATAACCCTAGTTTTTATCCAAATTTTTTTATGTGTTGTAGATTTCAATTGTCATGTTGAAAATTAAATAGTTGAATGGGATAAATTAATATATTAATTGATTTTTTGAAACATTGAAATTTGATTAATTAATTGGTGAATTAATCAATGGAATTTGTGATTGTGGAATTTAATGGAATATTGAAAATAATGGTTTTGAATAATTAATTTTTGATTTTATTATTGGGTTATTGAAATTATTGATTAAAAAAAATTAATTATTGGGTTATTGCAACTGTTCATGTAAATTAATTAATTATTGAATTCATTATTTGGAATATTGAATTGTTGAATAGGGATTATTTATTATTGAATTAATTATTTGGAATTTTGAGATGGTGAAATTGATTTGATTAATTAATTTTCTGAATTAATTAATTAGATGTTGAGATTCTCAATTTTAATTTATTGAGTAATTTTGGGAATTAATTAATGATTTTTTAATATTGTGATATTTATTAGATTAATTAAATGTTTAATAATTTAATGAGATAATGAGATTATGGAATTTATTGAAAAAAAATATATTTTTGAATTATTTATTGGGTTATTGGGATTTTTTAATTAGATTTATTAATTTTTTAATTATTTAACATAAAATGTTTTGAATTTTCATTTTTTTGAGATGGATTTATTATGTGTTGAATTAATTAATGGGCATGTTGATTGTGAAATATCATAAAAAGGTTAATGTTTATTTACTATAAATGATGTGATACATGTGATACATGTGATTTATAGAGAAATGGGTTGTGGGAAAAAGGATAACACTCCAGATACAAATGGGGCTCCTAGACATGGATGTCTTACCCCATATGAATGCATGTAAATATTTTTGTGGGGAAGAGACTGATGATCCAAATACACATGGTGTGTGGGACTCGGATTGATGCTCCAAATACCCACAGGGTGCTAGACCTGACATTCTATAGGAACTAGATTAGCGTTGGATTGTGGTTCCATGTGGATTCTTTATGAATATAAATGAAATAAAGAATGGATTGTGAATTGAATATGGGATATGGATCAGAATCTAGCATGGGTAGAAAAGGGTATTAATTTTTTTGGGTGTCCATGGGAACTCAAGGTTATGCGTTTAAATAAAGAGTAGTTGGATAAATGAAAAGTTTTTCTTTATTTCTTTTATTTGTTATTTATACAACTATAAACACTTTTACGGATTGTATATTGTTTTAAACCCTATTTATGGTGTCTGATAATGTTTTACACACACCCTACTTGGGATTCCTGATCAATACCTGAATAGCTTTCATTTTTTTAGGAAATTTCAATTGAAATGGCCCTATGTTAGATGGTTGAGTTGGGATGGAGCACAGATGAGTGAACCAGACATGATTTCAAAATCTCTTGGGGGTTTTCAGTGTCTTCATATTTTGGGTTTTGTATACTGACACTCAACACATATTGGCATGACATATCTACTATTTAGTTATCGATATTGCATTTCATATTCTGGGTATCTTCATATATGGTATTTTTCGAGTTATGGATATATCTATTACTTATTTTCTATTCCCCTCCCATAATTTTGATACTTTAATAATGAGGGTATAATCAACCCATGATCGATATTAGACCCTGGTTACTAATCGGCAACCTCTAGCACACAGGGAGCTTTATTTGAGGTCGTATAAAAGACCGTTTTAGGGAACCGGTGTGCGGACCCCAGCCTGTACATTACATCAACTATGTCTCTATGGTAAATCATCCAATATATACAAATAATGACATATAATAGATTGTTTTTGAGAACCATAATGTCCTTGGTGATATCTATTCCTCTCCAATAGGAGACACAATAAGGTCATCAAAGACCTTTACCATTCTTAGTTTTGAGTGTTGTAGAAATAAATACCAAATAATACATATCCTCCATTTTAATGATAAGATAATTTAAAATATGATTCAAGATGAACAAATAAGATCCACCAATATCAAATAAATTAGTCTATAATGATAATGTTATAGTGATGGTACCTCTCATAATTACTGCACCCACATTGGCTTCTTCTAGAGACTCGTTCACTACATGAAGATTCATCATTCTAGATTATAGTGTCTAGAAACCCTTAGTTCATAAAAAATTTGATTAGACTATATTACCATTGGGTGTTGATGAGCCTATTACACTAAATGGGGTAGAAAAGTCATGAAAAAACTTCTTTAGGTGGCCTAAGTGACCACTCAATCCATAGAACTTTGGCGCCTCAATACAAGATCATTTCGAAATCCCAACTATTCCACACTGAAAGAAAATCAGTGGGCCTCCTCAAGACATGTCATATGGTCTATATTGTGAATTATTTCATGATACCTCAAGATCCCGATCATGCATTCTATTTTTATTAAGGGTACTAATAGAAATATTATTATTACATAGAGGAACTCTCATCAACCCTAACGTACCAGATAGATCAATATCATCCCTCATATATCTATTAATAATTTTCACATAATAAGTCATATCCAACAAGAAAACCTGATATTGGATCTCAAAGAAAATCCCCAAATAAAATACTTGGTCTATCATCTCTTCATTCATCCAAACCTTAGGAAAAAATTTAACACGTTATGTAAATAATTTTTCATACAAAATCATGATTATTTCACCTTGTTGAAGGATTATAAATTTCCTACAATTCACCAAAACCATAGATTTTGTATAGAACTTCTCTATATTAAGATATATTAAGTAATTCCTCTCCATGAAATCATGTTTCTTTTATGTAACCATTAAATAATACAAACCTCCTAATATGATCTTCATGCTTAAACGTAACCCATTTCACCTTCATTGGGTTGGATATTTCAAAAAACTCATAAATAAGTTTAATATTTTTCATGAAATCCTCTACCTCCATTTGATCATTTTAGCCTTTGATATATAGTTGTTTTTATGTAACTATATCTGAATGTTGATCTCTATTTTCATTCCTTTGTGGTTCGCCAAATGAATCTTGAATATGAATGTGTTCGATTAAATGTCCTTGCGCATGGACTACACACACCATCATCTCAATGAGGTTATGAGAAACTAGAGGGTTCTCTTCTCACGGTTCATTGGAGTATGATTCCTAATGTATTTTCAAACTAATTCATGGGAAATGGTATTACACAACATTAGTATGAAACACAAAAAAATCTCTAAGGATACTCAAATCATCAACTAAATCAAAGGATGCAATTCCATCAGATATAATTCTATTTTCTAGGAGTCTAATATACATAGACAAAGATTATATAAATACCATATTTATATAAATTTATTCCTCAAATATTCTATTCCCAAAAACCTAGGGTCACATAAGTCTCCCTACGATGAGAGTTGGTAAGGCACTCCCTCATAAACAACCCCTCAATACCTAGCAGTCCCACCTCCTACCAGCGATGACATATACTATTTATATACATCAATGAAACATTATCAACCTCATATCATAGTACTATATCATGAACTAAAATAATTATCCTAATATAATGGTACCTAATCCGGTATTGACATGAAATTAAGGCTGTTCCTGATCCCTGTAAAATTAAAAATAGTTCCATGAATCAGAAAATAGTCAAATGGAATGATTTCACTCCAAAAAAACAATCACTATATAGAAAAGATGGAGATAAAATAGTCAACTATCGATATGTGAAACATTCTTCAAGGATACAAGAGTACCAAAACAATATTGGTATCCTAAATTAAAACATCAATCAAAAATACAAAACAATATCAAAAAAGACAATTACTCATAATCTTTGTATACTGTGTCAATCGTAGCTCAACCAGTCACTTCCATCACCCATGATCCCTTTAATCTAACACACATGGTACCACCAAGTAGTATTTTCCCTCTTCCAGACCATGGAATAATAAAATCTATAAACTCTTAAAGGAAAATGTAGGTTGTGAGAGAAAATATCCCATTAGAATTTCATAAAATGTTCTATAAGAAGTTATAATACAAATAAATAATTTAATTATTTAATTTAAATAAATAAAATTCATGTTAAATAATTTTAGATTACAATCAAATAGTAATTTCAAAAACTGTAGACTGGGAGAATGTAGAAACTATGTTAAATTGTCATTTTTAATAAAAACATGAGTGAATGTATAAAATAGTTCTTGTAATTATTGGTAAGTGATAATCAAACAAAAACAAAACATCATGGTCATATTTCCTAAAGTTAGTCGTCTAATAGATCCATAATCCTCTCACAACATATTCAAAAATCATATGTCCAGGACTGCACATGTCCCTATGTCATAGGCCCTATGGATAGAATCAATCAACACACCATCATGGAAAATCATGCAAAATTTGGTTTAGTTGTAGTTCTCAATGTGATTTCTCTTCTTGGGAGTCAAATTTCTATTGTGTTTATCCTATTCACTGAATAACTACCCACCATAACATTTTGTTTCAAAAAATAAATTAATCAATCCAAGAAAGTGCATTATTTTCATATCAATTCATCATTAACAGTTCCAATTCCCATTTTTACATTTAAACTTGCAATTTCAATTTTAAAACTAAATCAGATATTTTTCTCAAATCAATTCATTTCAATGTCATATTTCATTTATATTAAATTCTCTCATAAATCCTTTTCAAATCCTTTCATCAACTCGGTTTTCATTTCAAGCTATATTTTCCCACAAATTCATCAAATATAGTCAAAACCTTTGAAAAATATTTTTATTTCACAAATCATTGAATTTAGAAATAAAAAATCAAATACAATCAAATCAAGAATGTAAACTTCAAATAAATTTCAAAACCATTAAGGAATGACATTTTCATACTTAGGGAAAATACTTATAGAACCACCATACATTAGTCATAAGACCAAGTAATAACATGAATTGGGAACTACTAATAGGGAATTGAAGGTGAGAAAGAACAAAGAAAAATACTTAGAATTACCACCCATCATATTAAGGTTTGTATCCCCCAACAATATGAGGATCCATTTCCCACAAAGTGGGAGGGAAGTGAATAAAGGTGTGTTCTAAACCTTGAATACATAAAATAACATAGTAGAATCAATCAAATCCATCAATGAATCTATCTAAGAGGAAAGGTGTTGGAAAATATAAAATATTCATAGAGAGATATTAAAATAAAAATGGAACGATTATGTTTGATTAATGGGAGATTAAAATTTATGAAATGATGTTTGGGATTAACTGAAATTTTTTAGGGGATTAAGAATCCTTCCACAAATATTCCTAGGTATGAAAACATGGTTAAAAATAATTTTTAACCTAACTTTTCACCCTTACTGGGATCTAGTGAGTTCAACATTTTTAGTTCACATGGTTAGATAACATATATGATAATAATTCACCCACTCATAGAAATTTGGATAGAAGGGGCATAGTTTGGCATCACAGTTAAGAAACCATGCACCAATCATGCTATCATCTTTTCCCAAAGCTACATTTTATTAGGGGTTGTCCACATGGTCAGTGGAAATTATACATCCCCTATGAAACCTCTATAAAAATATTTTTAATTAAAAATGAAACCCCCATGGTTTTCCCTAAATATATAGAAACACTATGCAGCCACAAAAACATGAAAAAATATTAAAACATCCTTAAAAAAGACATGGAATAAGATCTGAACTAAGGATGATAAAAATAAGGGGTTACAAGTAATTGAAATATTCTAATAGGATTATACAATATCATACCCAAAAAAGATTTATTCCCATATAAATCATTTCATGAATACATTATATAAAATCTATGTGGCCACTAATTTGTCATTTGTTCTACATACTCTTATCTCTCATGTGAATCAGAACCATGCCACTAGAAAACATGAACCTATGGTATGAATTTATCATGAAGATCCATTGTCCCAAAAGATGTTATTTCTAATAGATACTAAATCAAAGATAAATAAAGTTCCACATCAACGTCCTCCAAACTAAAGACTTGATATAGGTCCTATAGATAATTCTGGAAGTATGATATGGGAAACGTGTTATGAATTGAAATCTAATCAGGTTGCAAATCTAATTTGTATGCCACATTTCTAATATTCTCAAATAGCTAGAATGTTTCAATGTGTCTTATGGAACTTGTACAATGTTCACCCAGATATAGGTGACCCAAATGAGGTTAAACTCTCAAAATGATTTGGTCACAAAAAAAATCCAATGGGAATACATGAATATTAGAAAAATATTATACATGATTTGATCCATTTCCATTATTTGAAAAAATCAATGAAATTATTAGTATTGTATCTTGAATAATACAAGAACCAACCATAAAAACCTCACGAAACTATATCCAACATAATTAATACATTCATTGGTTTCCATAAAAATCCTCAATGGGTTTCGTCTTGATGGAAGACGAATAACTATTGCTATAGTAAATCACAAACAACGCCATTTGGTTATCGTAATCTCCACAAATGTCAAGATTAGAAGAATGAAGAATGTATTTAACAATATTTAGATATTTTTATGTATGACCATCAATTTAGGAATGAAATTCTATTCTCAAACTAATCTGGGATCTGATAAACTCTTACAGGCCTCTCCCAAAAGAAGTATTTAAGAGGATATCCCTATTAGAAACTATAATAGATTGGATTCCATGAATTCTAATAATCTCCTACACATATGGGCTTCCCAAAACTAAAAACATGGTTGTATAGAAAATGGGGATAAAGTGAGATGATTTGGTTAATCGTCTGATCACAATATATATCATATTCTTCCCTCATGGGTTATGTGAAACATAGCCATGAAATCCTTCAAAATCAATTCCCACTTCCATGTTTTCATAGGATGGGGATGAAGAAAATTTGAAGGTATCAAGTGCTCAGCCTTTATATGATGATATGCACAATAATGAGGAACAAAATTCATATTGTCTTATCTCATACCTGGCCACAAGTATTTTTACCACATGTCATTAACTATCTTTGTGGTCCTCGGGTGTACCACATTCTAGTAATTATGGATTACATCATAACATCTTTTCTCATATGAAAAAGTATAATATTCTATTATTATAATCATAAGATACTCTTGGGAGATATAGACCACTCACCAATGGTCCCCCAATTAGGAAGAGAGTCCCTAATTCCATAAAACTCAACCTCAAGCTTCTATTTTTAAAGAATCATCTCAAGGAGAAAGGAGGTAAACTGAACAATTTCTATAATAATTTGGGTTTAATCCTCTTTACATTTCAAATAAATGTGTTCAAAGAGTTCCATTAAATTCCACTCTTTTGGTGATTCTTTCACATCATAGATCACAATTTTCTTATATAAAGTATCTGCAATGACTTTCCCCTTACTAAGGGTGTTGGAAATGTTCAAATTAAAAGGATTCAGGTAATATTCCCATATCCTCTAATAGAGATTCAAATATTTTTTTGTTTATATATATATTATGATTCTGTGATATTAAAATATGAAAAAACATTAAATTCCACTTTTTTGGTGATTCTTTCACATCCTAGATCAGAATTTTCCTATATAATGTATCTACAATGACATTTCCCTTTCTAAGGGTGTTGGAAATGATCAAATTAAAAGGATTAATGTATTCTTCCCATCTCCACTAAGAGAGATTCAAATATTATTTATAGTATATATAAATTATGATTCAGTGATATTAAAATATGATAAAACATTCATTGAAGTGTAAATACCAACAAATTTTAAGGGATTACATCACAAAAGTGATTTTGAAGTCATTTTTAGGATAGTTATTCTCATGTTGTTAAAGTTATCAAGATGTATAAGACATCTTAGAATCACTATGTTAGACAAAACATCCCAAACCTGAACATTATGCATCATAAAATATCAAAAACTCATGTATAGCCTCATAAATACTCAACACTAGGGTATAAGTCAAAATATTCATCAACTCCATTAAATATTTCTCACATTTCATATCCAATAAGAACTCTACACCATGCTATGTGAGAGAAGCCCTCAGAAAGGATGCCTTCACGAAATATTAAATGAAATGGTGGTAATACACCACTAAGACCAAAAAGTTGGAAATAGGGATAATATTTCATGGTTGTTCTCATATACTAATAGCAATCACATTCTCATGGTGGACATAAAATACATGTTCTATGACAACATGTTATAAGAACATCACTTTCAAAATATAAAATTTTAATTTTTCCCTCTTTTCATAAATTCAACAATCTATAAAATTTTATAGAAATTATATTAGATGATGCACATGATCTTTCTCAATTACAGACTAAATCATGATGTCATCCAGAAAACCCACTATGAATGAATTGAGATACTCATAGAATATCATGACCATTAGTTACTTAAAAACTAAAGGATCTTAGGTTAGACGAAGAGGTATAAAAAGGTACTCATGATTGGAATAACTACTTAGAAATGAAGTTTTCAGGATATTATATTCATTGACTAAAAACTAGTGGTAACTAGAAAAAAATATTGATCTTTGAGAAACAATTTTTCCCTTTCAACTAGCCATAAAAATCATCAATCTATAGCAATGCATATTTTTTAACATAATTTTTTTTTTGTTTTCTTGGTAATTAACACAAACGGGAAGTGTCCCATTAGATTTATTTTCAAAAAAAAGGCACAAATAAATGATACACACTTGGGAGAACGAAACCATTAAGCAAAAAATCATCTAACTATGTCATTAACTCCTTCAATTTAGATGGTTATATATTTTAAGAGGTAATAGAGGTGGGCCATGTACATAGTACCAATTCAATATAAAACTATACCTCCCTTATTGGAGAAAATCTAGGAAATCTTGATCAGAACAAATTTGAAACATTGGAGACCACTGGAAGAGGTTCACCACTCAAAGACTATGGCCCTATGTCAAAACCAAACAAAGATATTACCCTAAAAAACTCTGAAAGAGGAGGTCCATATCAACTCTAACTATGACCTAATTTTCCCTAAAAAACGAGACACAACCCATTAGGGGAAATAAAAGAGGCCAATAAAAAATAGTAGTCAAAGTGGGATTTATTGAAATTCATCCAATCCAACACAATATTAGTATATAATGGATTTATGTTAATAATAAGAAAGTCCTAGTATAGATTTATTTATATCAAATATAATGCCCAATAATGGCATTAAAGATCCTTATCTCTCATGGTTTTGAAGTTGATTTAAATATCCATCAGTTATGACATAACCAAAATAGAAATGTTAAGACAATTCACAGTATTGTCCACCATTAAAAAATGAGAGACATTGATATCAAATAAATTAGTCACTAATGTTAATGCTATAGTAATGGTACCTCTCATTATCATTAGACCTGCATTTTCTTCCCATGGATACTCATTCATAGTAGGAAGAAGCATCATTCTAGATAAAATTATATAGAACCATTATTTATTGGAGAATATTTTTAAACTATATTATGTTTTGGTGTTCATAACCCTGTTCCACTACACAGGGTAGAAAAGACATGAAATAATATCTGCAGGCGGCATGTGTGACCAAAAAATCTACTGATTGTTGGTGCCCATTAAAAACTCATTTTGAAATCTCAACCTTGACACTCTAATAGAAATTCAATGGAACTCTTCCAAAAACCATAGAATGTATAGATGATTCCCTCCATAATGATCCTCCATAATATTCATCACACAACCTATTTACATTAAAGGTAATAATAAAACTGCCACTAAGAGTAGGATCAACTCCCTCTCACAATGACATATCATCAGAGTAAATATAAGCCATTAATGATCTATCCATTACACTCGTATAAAAAGTGAGATGCATTATGAAAAAAATGAAATTTGATATCAAATAAAATAAATATCTCAAATATTTGGGCCTTTATATTCATTTTCATCAATTAGTTAGGTGAAAATTGAATAGGTATAGTAAATAGGTTTTCATACGGATACATAGTTCTATCACATTGTTGAAGGATGATAAATTCCATAGACTTCACCAAAACTAATGATTATTGAAATAATTTCCCTATAAATATATATATATATATATATAATCATTCCACTATAATCATTCTTGTTAACTCAATGTAACCATTGAATCCCACCACCTCTTGAAATTCCCTTATTGTTGAAAGGTATCACATCTCACCATTTTCGGGTCAGATATTTCAGTGAACTCAAAAAGAAGACAAAACATTTTCATTCAATCCTCTACCTCATAATGAACATTTGATACAAGGAATTATTTTTGTTCTTATAGAAGAATATATTTCATTGAATTTTTTAGGAATTAAATCGGTTTCACACATGGGGATACCATTGTCACTTTTACCATAAACATCCAATGGTTCCCCCATCTGAAGCTAGGTACAAACCTTCTTTCCAAAAGCTGATGGTCATCTGGGTTTTTAGGCCCATCGACTCTTGGTGACTTGAATTGCTTGAAATGATGGGAGTTCAAGCTCATCACACCCTTTTCATGGGGGAATTGATG
Organism: Viscum album; assembly: GCA_963277665.1. Lineage (NCBI taxonomy): Eukaryota > Viridiplantae > Streptophyta > Magnoliopsida > Santalales > Viscaceae > Viscum > Viscum album. The sequence continues at coordinate 1,248,447,395 of OY728157.1, read as the reverse complement.
CCTACTCTAGGACTATTTTATATATTTATGATATTTTTTTTAATCTCTTCCCAATCACAATACGGGATCAGTTACCCTGAAAAAAAAATGATTAGTAAATTATCTCATTAAACTAATAAAAGGAGACACATTTATGAACTGAGGGGTGTGTGTTCTTGTTAGGTAATCCATCTATATGTTTTCAAGGTTCTCTATCCATTTTTTAAACTATGAATAGAAATTTTATGTGCTAAATCCGTATGACCAAATGCTTCTGAATGTGCTACAATGAGAGGAGGTAGTTAATATTCAAATGAGAAGATAGAGCCATTATGAGGCATCCAACAAATCCTGGTTGTTAAAGGAATCCATTACCTTTTAGTTTTTTAATACTATTCATTATAGCATCATGTTGAGAGTATATATGTGTGGGTACTAGGAAAACAAATTCTCGATCTTGGGTCTCAAGGAGACGCCCTACATACCCTAGTTATGGTAGCAATCAGTGTGATTGTAATTCATCATTCCCTTTTCATTGGCCCCAAGGTGTATTACCTTATATTAAGGGTATTCATACCACACCACACTCATCAAGGATTATATAGTATTATCTCATTGTTTTGTGTAAATTCATGATGCCTAATGAGGTGTTTATTTCATCTCCCTAATCCCATGTGAGTTATGCTCAGTGTAATAAAAAGGGGGGATAAATGATCAATCTCATGGAAAGTAGATATAGTTATTATGTAAAGGGATAGTCCTTGGGGAATTTGGTATGGAGATCCGGCCATGAAAAGGCATCCTATGTATCTTCGATATGGTAGGAATTAGATCCATTATAGTTCGTTTATCCATTAACCTATTGATAGGCTAAGGTGGATGATCACACTCAGGGAAATTATGACCATCCTCAAGGATTTCAGAATCCAATGGGATTAAACTAAGATGGATATCCTATAGATCGGGGACAATATATATGATGTCGGTATTTGAGGCTTATGTAATAAGGATCCCCTTGTAACCATGGGTTGTATAGTGTAGATGAAATGATCAGTGAGACTCCCTAATCCCTTGTGATCCATGATCGTTTTGAGAAATAGTGGTGATCATGTGAACAGTGTAACTACCCAAGATATGGGGCTTAGATACACTAATAACCCTGGGTGGTCAATATGGAACACAATCCTCGAAGAAGTGTCCTACGTATCCTAACTATGGAAGGAATCAGATTCGTTGTAGTTAACTTTATGGGGACTTACACTATGTGGTTTCCCTTATATTCAACGCTAACATACTATAGATGGATGAGGATATAAAATATTGAGATTTCGTAGTGACCTAGACATATTTCCTATAGGGCGTCACATAACTCATTTGACCCATCCAGAGGACATAACATAACCTGGTCAGCTTATCTTGTAAGCCCTCACATGACCTATCTTGTTAGAAACTGGGTGTGTTGCAAGATTTAGAGTGACATAGTCTGAATGATATCTTGTGTATTGGCTAACATCCCTGTAAGCCATCATGTGACTTGACCATCATGTTTGGATGGAATCGTATTAGCTTGGTAGATATGCCCATAGGATGTCCTCAGAGCCTATTGATATGCTCGGATGCTCTCAAAAGACATTTTTGACATTTCTAGAGGATGTCACATGTTTTTCCTGACACCCTTGGAGTACTTCGCGATTCATGGACAATAAATCTAGATGTAATCGTCAGGTCCCATCATTATGCTATGGTGCTTTCATAAGACTTAACTGAATTGAGCATGAACCATTTTATGAGTCGGGTGATGCATTTGAATGTTATCACGGGGCTTGTATGACATGTCCAAGGGGGTTTCCTTGATACTATGGTGATATATCTATGGGGATTAGGTCACATTTCTTTGAATGGTCTAAAGGGTTTTGTATGACCAGGGTAGCATGTTGTAGGATCATCAAGTGATATGAGCGATGTGTCTTGATGCTATCACATTTCATGGGCATGTTCACATGAAGCGCACATGGGTTATTGAACATGTTTTGATTTACGTCATCCAGCTTTTATCTTTATTCCATACTTTTCTTTATGGATTATGCAGTTTTATTCAATATCTATTTATCTCAAGTCACATGTGATCTATTGGTCATGTCATATTTTCATTGCATAGCTCACTGGAGACTATTCATGTGATCTATGAATTATCATGAAAAGTCCCTCATGCTTGGTGGATGACTACTATGGCCACTCATTGGTATATTACTTAACTGGAGCATGGCTAGTCTCAAGATCGGGCCCTCTAATAAATCTACTCTAGCACTAGTGTGAGTCTCTAAGAGTTATTCCGTACATTGTCTTGGTGATATTCAAGAAAATAAAATATAAACCCCCAATTTATTGTTGGGGAGGGGAAATTATAGGCCTCTCCATCCTAATTCTTCAACGATTTGTGTGATGTATCTGGTGTAAGTCCATGATAGAGTCAGAAAAGGTGGATAGTGCCACATAACTTCACGAGTCTTTTCTGTGGGTCGTTCTGAGTGTGTCACCAGATTTTCAACCATTAAGAGTCCCTTCTATCAATTACTTTTTTAACAGATTATTTTTGACTAATGAAGACTGGCTTGATCACGCAGGTTGGTCAAAGTACTTTTCATCATGTCCTATGGACATGTCCAAGGCCCTTCACGATAGATCAGTTCCTTGTTAGTAATACTTCATGGGTAATGGGTGGTTCATCTATGTGTCTACATTAGATCTGGTTGACTTTTCAGGAGGTCTCAAGGGGCCACAGTATGGACATCGTTGTGTGTCACATGTCTTCCAGTCACCGTGAGAGCACTCACCTCCATTTTTTTCCCTATTGTTTTATTTTACAAAGGATAAAGATTATGAATGTTTTCAAAAGTAATCTTAAGGACAATTAGTCAATTTTTTATGATTACTCAAAGATAAATATAATTCATATGGTGATGTGTGGGCATGTTTTAGAAAACTCTATCTATGTGTACTTGTATCTCGAAAGGGACTGTGCAGAGATTCCTAGACATACCTAAGGACTTCTATGGGGTGAGACTGATAAAACAAAGGGATTTTATGAGACTAGGATGACATGTCATTGAGGTATTGTGGTTTCATTCATGATGAATGGGTCATGTCACATGTCTTTCAACGACCTTCAGTAAGTTTCTCATCCGCCCTTTTTAGCTCCTTTGATTTATTCTACAATGGTCTAGGGTCTTGTGAGTTTGGACAGATATCATCATGGAATTTTATTCTTCTCAGTGATGATATGGCGCATGATCCAAAGGGCCATGGGGGTTCTCTCCCATTGGATATTATTCCACATTATTCATTTAAGAATTTAGGATGGTTTGTTAAGAACAATCCAATGAAATTTTTTTTTCTTGGGGGCCCTAGATTTATTCTCCTAAGACCATCCAAAAGATCAAGAAGGTTTTTTAAAGGGGGGATCCCTAGGATTCACCACAGGTTATGTGATGCACTTGGAATCCATGACTGATATTGAAATGGTCGCAAGATCATAAGTATGTTAGAGGCTCATGTGACCCATGAGTTTCACATCCTTTTTTTGTGGGGAATGCAATACCCTTATTTAAGTATTTCTTCCTACACGGTTTTTGATGATGCTTATTAAGGGGGAATCAATAAATTTCCTCCTTATGAGTGAGGTCCACATAAACAAGGGCTCAGTTATGATGAAAAATAAGGACCATCTTAGTCTTTGGTGGTATCACAGACCAGTACTATTAGGTGACATATGTTCTATAGAGAAACATTTTTTATTCTACAAAATGTCCTATATATTGGGAGGTGTGGAGAAAAATTCACCCATCCAGTCACCCTTTCGCCAGAGCTATATTGTTCTTTGCCTCCATTGAGTTCCTCTATCACAATTCCATGCAGTGAAACTTTACTATGAGCCTTGTTTTCAATTTTTCACCCCATGCTCATCCCGTTAGAGCTTTTCCACAAGACCATGTCCTACTTAGAAACTCTTCTGATTCAACCATGAATCATTATTCAGTAACTTCTTCAACATTGCCTATTAGGGTTTTTATTCTCTTGGAGATGTCACGAGAGTCGTTGGCCTAATCATTAGATCATTTTTACTCATTTTCTCATGTGTTGGTCATGCATTAAAGGGTCTCCAAGGGGGTTATATGGTTTGAATGATTCCATGTGCGGGTTATGTGACCTGCGAGTCCTCTGAATGTCATACAATCTATTAACTTCTAATATGGTTCATGCTACCCTTGCTAAGTTATGATATGTGCCTAACACCTCTAGAACAATTACTTCATTGAAAATATATTTTTAACTTCTCTATCATGTTCCAGTTACTTATTTTCATATGGATTTTGGTTCTCATCCAGGTCCCTCAGTTACATCCAATAAAATAGATTTGATTTCCATAAATCGTATTGCCAACCTCGTTACAATGTGATTATGCTAATGAGATTATAAAGGAATTCCTCTCACCTGGGCTTCAAAACTAGCCCTTGCCTCATAGAGTCCCTCAACATGAGTTTGTATTTGAAGATGAAATATCCATACCTCCACCAAAATTTATTATCTCTTATCATTGGTTTTCCAGTTCCCCAACTGGATTCAGAAGACAATTACTATACAAGGACAACTGGTTAAAACTCAATCCCAGTATTAATCGTACCTATTGGCCCACTCTCCTCTTAGTCTGTATGGTCATGACTATACCCAAATACATATTTATCGAAACTATTCGAGTATAATCACCTATTTTTTGTACACATCAGGAGGAGGATGGAATTTGAAATGGGTTATTTATAATGGAATCGGCTTTTCCGATTAATGGGAATGACCATTTTGGGTGTGGAAAATATATTTGGAGTTTTTTGATGATATGTACATGTTTAATCATTCCAAATCCATGTAGAACTCTCAAATCATTATTTATCTCTAGGCTAACCTCTTTTGGGAAATGATTAATCATTGGTATTCTAGGACCAAAACATTCCATCTTAATCATGGAAATGTGGGTATTATATTATGGGATATTCATAAACCAAGTATTATACCTCCTCTTGGCGAGATGTATGATGAATTCATTCTTGATGTGGATGTTTGGGATGCTCTCCTATAGAACTCAATTTTGTCAAAGAAGACTCCTGTTATTGTGAAGGTAAAATTGAAGAGAAAGGTGACAATGTAATAGATTATTTCTTTCACAGAATGTATAAATATTTTTTTTGTAATAAAAGGGCTAAAACAACTTTTATTAGTCCCCATAAATACCCTTAACAATATATCTATGAGATTATTTTCTCATATTGTTCCATTATGTAAGCTGGGGCTATACCTCATGGGGTTATCAGGTGAACCTAGAGTTCTCTTCATACCTCAGGTTGGCTGGATTTCTATCAATGTTCCTAAATAGGTGGATTCTACTGGAATGGGACACATGCTCAAGAATCTGATTTAGCACATTGGTGATGGAAGCATTTATCATGTAAAGGTGGAACCATAACCTCACAGGACCTGTACTCGAACACCTCAACGTTGAAAGACCCTAGACCACACTGAGAGTAGGGCGAATCAGGATGTCAGCATTCTATTTTAAAACACTATATCTAGTTTCCACATTGGTAGGAACTTATTTGGACATGTATGATGGATATGTACATCAATTAAAACATTAACATGTAGAAATGAAACAAAGAAATTTTATTAGGCTAATCACCAAGGACTACGTACAAGGATTATATGCCAACTAGTTTCCTGTCGTACCAAATTCCACTAATCATCACGCATTGTGGATTATGAAGGTTTGTCCATAGTCACTCTATACCAGGAACACTTACTTTACAATGTATCAGGGATATCTCCCTACTTCCCTCATATTAATTTTGTTGACTCCCTTTGGATTAGTGCCTTGGATGAAGTCTCACACAATTTACCGACTTGGAGATCTCTTCAACAGATTGTCCTGAAAGTCATTGTCTATTTTCAACACTTGACACTACCTTCATAAAATTATCTAATGGATTCTCTTTTATATTTAGTTATCTCATTTAGTAAAATTACTGAATGCACCAAATCTTTTTCTTTTCGACCAGAATCACACGTGCCTTTGTGATTTTTCAAGCAATGAGGATGAACTCACTGGACATCATCAAAATCAGCTTATTCTTATTTATTATTCATATGTATGGATTATATCATTCATGTATCATTTAAATGATCACCCCTTTTTTTACTTATTCTTCTTATTCACACACGTGCACTCATTGTTGTGTTTTTTTCTTTAAATGTTTTCACATATGCATTCTGGCATAAAATATATCTCCACCATTTAATTCTTATTTCTCCTTCTTCTCAAGAGAACAGCCAAACCTTATTTAGTTCATTCAATTTTATATGTCATGTATATATTCAACAATTAATATTATTCAATCCCAAAATGGGTTAGTCCACAGTTTGGTTTATTCTTACACACATTGGAGTCTCAAATAATGCATATGATTTTCATGTTCATCATGCATATGATCTCTACTATTCTTTAAACACATATACTACCTTGAGTTTATTATGGTGTTTGTGTTTTCCTTTTTCACAATGAGGTTTTGAAGTTATTATTTGCACAGAGTGTGCGAGCCTACAATTCAAACCAATATGGTTCATGGATCCTCCTAATGTACAGGATGTGTGGAACTCCGACGCATAGAGAGTGCAAAACTCCTTCACATTCCAAGTGGTCCACGATTCTCTTGATTGGTGCGCAACTCTCCTTTTCCAAATTGAATGGTACACGGTTTAACTTCATGAACCAAGTGGTACATAGTTCACCTTCTTCTTTATACAAGAATGGTTCATCGTATCACTTCTTCATGAAACCATAATGGTACACGATTCCTTGATTCACGAACTCGAGCAGTACATGGAACTTCTGATAACTACAGAACTCAAGTAGTTCATAGTTCTCCCTTCACAAACCAAAAATATTTCATTGAAAAAGCATTCCCCTTATGAACTGGAAGATCAGTGAGACTGTGTCTTTCAAAATAGAAGCTATCGAAAGCTTCGTAGCAGCATCCTTTTCTCGAATCAGTGGTTCTTTTGTTATAGGCATAGATCAAAACTTTTATGCATTAATATTCCCTAATAAATTTATTAAAGATTGTGGTTTTAAGATATTCAAACCACGGGTATGAGATACACTGATATTCTCAGTTGTCTCTTTTTTATGGGTGAGACCTTCTCTTTTATCATAAAAATATCATGTGCAAGCATTCATGGATGAATGAAACTCTTAGTCACCAATACCCATGATCGATGATGTGGCCTCACAAATTCATTTTCTTTTTCCACATTTCAACTTATCTATTTTATTGCATGCATGAAAATGAAATTGCATGCATGATTTCATGACACACATACGAGTGTAATTATTTTAATTGGATTTCTAGTGATGTTTTAAATATTAAAAAAGGGGATTTTATTGTAGATCCGTATAAATGGGGCATTGGGAGACCCTCATGGGTTCGTAGGATAAATATGACAATGTGATCAATATACAACCATGAGATAGACTCAGATCAGGTGTAGACAGTGAATACTAGATCACAGGTCGTGGGATGAGCCATGGGTCCATGATCATGTGTGGGGTCATATGGATGGCTGAGATTAGCATGTTCATTAAAATATTGGTCCCACATCGAAACAGAGATGTGTAAACACCATGTTTTAACTATCAACTCACTCCATCCTAAGCTCAAGAATTCTCCTCCCCTCTCCCTGGTACCTCCCAGAACCATGTTCTGCGGGCACTCTCTATGCCCACCCTCTACATCCATGCCCCCTTGGCACCTTGCATGGTGGAACTTTCTCTGAAATCCACTATGTTATTCTCAGGATGGCTCTTCCTATCTTTCCAATGGGCATGGTTTACCCTTGTGGTCCTGCATGTGCCCTGGGTTGAGGCTAGGTAGATATCTCTTGGGTGGATCCCTTTTTTAATGTAAACCATAAAAAAGGTGTTAACATAAATGCTAATATAAAATAAGATTCATGGACACCTAGTATTCCAAGCCTCTTGTTAAACCATTTTCTTATCCCTTTTCTTTTTGGATTATCAATTGAAAATCCCTTTAATCATCCCTAAAAGGATGCTACTTCAATGTTGTAAACAATATATCACTTGATGAATCAACTTCTTTGAACTTTCTGATCTGTGAAACTATTGTATGATTTTATCAATCTTCATTAACTTTGGACAGAGGAGAGGTCATTCTTCATATTGATCACCATTTACATATTTGACTACAAGTACACCTTAATACACCAAAGTGGTCACAACAATTCCCCCCCCCCCATTATATGTTTTTTTCAATACCTTTTAATTTCCTTTTAAATTAATGTGTCAATGTGAAATTGAGATTATTCTCTCTTCCCTAAATTTTCCTTCAGTCTCCCTTTCATTTCACATTGTCTCCCCCTTATTGACTAGAAATACAAATTTCATGGTAGAGAGGGTATCAATCTATACTTAAGTAGTGTGCTATAAATTATTTCACTCAAACTATAAATGAGCATTTCTCAGTGTAGAAAAAATGATGGTTTGATTTAGACAAAAATTATATCCATTATCCACTAATTCTGATACCTTATGAGATGATAACTCATGTAACTGCCTCCAAGAGTCTTCTACTTTCATTCCAGGATGAGGATAATAAGTAAGATATGTGATTATCAACTTGAAACCCCTTTTCCAATGACATGACCTTCAAACAATCTTCCATGTAATTGAATTTTTTACAAATTTAAGTTGATACTAGTTGAACTAATAACTATGGAAGCTTCTTCATGTGCCTCCCCCTCAAGGAAACTCTTCTCACTAATGATTCTCATGTTCTCCCCCAGAGAGATTGCTTCACCTTAAATTCCATGTATGATAAGAACAAATATAATACACAATGATTTAAGGGAATAAGGTGGATCCTCCTTGATTCTTTAATGTGAGCAGGAAGGTAGAGATGATTTTATCAATCATGATGCTCCATTTTCTCTACTCCTCACACTTTCACATTTTATCTTCAGTTCTGACTGTTGTTTGGTGGATCTCAACTTTTGTTTTGTATCTTTGTATGCGAGTCTTCTTTATTCAAGAGAGTTTAAAGCACTATAATATCTTAGGAAAACATTCATCTTTTTGAGGTATTATTCTTCAGATAGAACAAATGTACTGCAATTCCTAATAGTGTGACCAGCCTTGTTGCACCTCACATAAAGAACTTCTCTATCTCCATGTAGAATCTTCTAATTTCTTAATTCACTAGCCTTAGCTTTTTCATCTCCTTTCATTCTAATTCATTCCAAATCATAAATCCAGATAATCAATAAGTCTCTAGAAACTATATTGGAATGTTATGATTTTCCACATGGCTTCTTCAAATAGTCATCGTTTTTATGATTTCTTTTAGATGCACCACTCTTCGACTTATAGAATTTTGAATCCAATGACTTCTCACCATTCCTTATTGGAGTCTTCTTGGGAGAATTTTATTTTGAAAAATTATTCTGATTTCTTCCGATGGTATATTCTTATTTCTTTGCTAGCCTATGTGGTCTTCTGTTGTTATGATATATGGATATATGTTGAGAAAAGAATGCTACATTATTGTGAATACTCCCATTTTATACATCACAGATGTTGTGTAGAATTCCAAATTTATTTGTACTATACATATGCCTATGGATCTGTTGATGTTGCTTCTTATTCTATGGTTTTCTCCCTTTTTATATAATATCTCTTTCTGCTTTTTCATTTAAGGGATTGTACAAACAATCTAGTGCACAGTTCGCAAATCTGTTTCATTCCCATCATTGACCCACAAATCGTGTATTCTTTATATCTTTGGTATAATTTTTTAGGCCTTCTTCTTAATGTATTGTTCTCTATTTGGGGAACCATATTCTAGATTCGACCTCTTATCTACCCTAGCCATAGTGGTTGGTTTCTTCACATCACCATTACTCATCCATACTTGGTTATAATGTTTCTCCCTACCTACACTTTTTTGTAGAATCATATTTACAAACCATAGAACAAGTTGGTGTGGATGGTACCTTTACATTCTCAACATCTTGGGACAGATCAATGAGTGAATTAATGATATCCTTATCACATATTGGAGGAAATTCGACATAATAATCCCTTATTGAGCATTAAACATTGGCACCAATTGTTTATTTCTTTTGTGAAGGGTCAATATGTGTCTTCTCAAGATTGGTCAAATGGGTTCTAATTTTAGACATTCCATATTGAGGATGCTATTATTATCTTCAATCATGATCATATTCTCCCCATAATTCTTTTTCAGCCATAGAGACTTGTCATTATGCATCTTAATTTTTATTTGTAACAAAGAGTCAAGATCATTGTTCTTCTTGTATGTTTCTTCCAAATTTAGAACCTTGACTTCAGTTCCCTTTTTCAGATCATCTTTAAATGGAAGGATCTTTTCGTCCCAAGACTTATTTAATCCCTCTTTCACTTCATAGGCTTCAATCCATCTGGATATCTTTAAACTTACAAGACTTTTTTCATCCAATGCATTTTACACATTATTAGAATCTCTTTCCATTTGGGTGATCACAACCTACATACATTGAAATATTCTAAAAATAGCAGCAACTCTTTCTTCATGAATATCATACATATTGTTTCTTAATTTCTCTGGATCACTTGAAAATGGGATAGAAGTGTATTCTTATCCACTAGTAGTATCTTGATTCACTTGATCTTTACATTCCAAGCCTGAAATTTCTTCATTATTCGAAGGGCATGGAGAACCAGACACTGCATCTTCATTAGACATGAGGGCCTTCTTAAACTAATCATTACTAGCTATGGATTACAATGTTTCAGGCATAGTTACTCTATCCTAGGCACACTAACATCACAAAGGTTTAGGTATATCTCATTACTTCCCTCGTATCACTTATATTGATTCCCCTTGGCTTACTACCTTGGATGAAGTCCCACTTAGTTTATCGAATTGGTGGCCTCTTCAACAGATTATCTGTTAAATCATTGTCTCTATTCAGAAAGAGACACTACCTATATCGAATTCTCAAATTAATTCTCATTTATATTCATTTCTCTCTTTTAGTTAAATTATCAAATGCACCAAAAGTTCTTGTTTTTTTTTTGCAAGAATCCCAAGTCCCATTGTGATTGTTCAAGTAATAAAGATTAGCTCATTAGGCCTCATCAGAATCAGCCTCATATTCTTTCATCTTCACATATATGAATGATATAATACATATATCATTTAAACTAACTCTTACATTTCTTTTAATTATTCATCTTCTTCTTCACACATTTGCACACACAGATGTGGATTTTTCATTTAATTTATTCACAAATTCATGAATGAATACAAATTCACTCCACCTTTTAAATTTTTTCTTCTTCTTCTCAAGCGTATACCCAAATCCTTATTTAGTTCATTCAATTTTATGTGTAATGTATATGTTAATCCATGAATATTATTCGAATCCGAATAGGGATACTCTACTATTTGGTTTATTCTTCTACATATGGGAGTCTTATAGAATGCATATGATTTTCATGTGCATCATACATATTATCTCCTCTTTTATTTAAGCACACTTATTATATCAGGTTTATTAAGGTGTTTATGTTTTCCTTTTCACATTCAGGGTATGAAGTTCTTCTTTTCACAGATTGTGCAATCCTACTATGAAAACCAGGATGTTTCAAGACTCATCCTCACACACAGGATGTGTGGAACTCCAACTCACAGAGAGTGTGTACCACTTTAACAACTCAAGTGGTATGCGTTTTTCTAGAGTGGTGTGCGGCTCTCTTTTGCAGAACCAGATAGTACACAATTCACATTTGTGAACTATGTGGTATGTGGTTCACCTTTTTCTCCAATCCAGAATGGTACATGGTATCAATTCATTCTGAATCCAAAACGGTATGTGGTTCCTTACTTCGTGAACCCAATAGTTATGTGGAACTACTTCTCTTCGTAGAACCAGAGTGGTCAGCAGTTCACTGTGCATGAACCCAGAATGGTTCATGGAACATTCATTCCCCTCTCGAATTGGAAGATCAGGGAGACCCTATTTCTCAAAACAAGAGATCTCTAAATCATGGGATCTCCAGCCTTTTCTCATATAAATGGTTTTCTTTTTAAATGTAGAGATTGAAACATTTCTATGTTCAAATTCGTTGATATGTTCCATGAAGATTGGGGTTTTATGATATTCAAACCACATGGATGAGATATGCTGAGATTATATGTTATTTACTTTTTTGTGCATTACTTTCTTGTTTCTCATGAAAACATCATGTGCATGCAGTCATGATCAAATGAAACATTTGATCACTAATATCTGAGCTCCATGATGTGTCCTCACAACTTCAATTTCTTCGGCCATGTTTGAACATCTCTATTTTGTTGTACGCATGAAAATGAAATTGCATGCCTGATTTAATGATGTCCATATGAGTGCAATGAAGTGAATTAAAATTCTAGTGATGTTCTGTAGCTGAAACAGGGGGGTTCGATAGTAGCTCTGTCAAACTATAGAGTAGAGAGCCATTCATTGGTTTAGAGGTTGAATATGAAGATTTCGTCAATCTATGTCTTTGGGATTGACTCATATTGGGAGTGGATAGTGACAATTATATCACAGGTTATGGGATGAGGTGTGCGGAAATGATTAGGAACAGGATCAGATGGAAAAATGAGATTAGTTTTTTTATTAGAATATCTATCCCACGTTGAAACAGATACATTGAAACACAGAATTTTAACTATGAACTCACTCCATCCTCAGCTCATAATTCTCCTCCCCCTCTCCATGGTACAACCCTATACCATGTTCTTTAGGCACAATCTATACCCACCATATGCATCCTTGACTCTGGGTCACACGACGTGAACTCTGTGTCCACTATGTCATTATCATGTTGTCTCTGCCAATCTTCCCCAAGGGTGTGTTTGTCCCCTACGGTCCAACATGTCCCTGTAGTTGAGGTTGGGTAGCTAGCTCCTAGGTGGCCACCTTTTTTAATGTCATCCATACAAAAATGTGTTAACATAAATGTTAACATAAAATAAGATGCATGGACACTTATTATGCCAAGACATTTCTTCAACCTTCATATTCATCCTTATATTTATGGATTATCAATTTCAAAGCCCTTCAATAGTCCATAAATGTATGATACATCAATGTTGTAAACAGTGTATCACTTGTTGATACAAGTTCTTTTAACATTGTAATCTATAAAACAATTGTTTGATTTTCGCATTCTTTGTTAACATCAGATTGAGGATAGATACTTCTCCATTTTTATTACCGTTGAAATCATTGAAAATAAATACAACTCAGTAAACCAAAGTGGTCGCAACAAAATTTTAGGCCATATCTAACAAGGAAACACTCCCTACATGATCAGCAACCCTCTCCAGTTCCTATTTGGATAGATAGTGAAGCACACCAATTTTTATGGTTATTAAAATGATTCTAGAATCCACGACTCCCCATCCCATCCTAGTTCTCTAAACATTTTTAAGGATGGGACTATTTCTCTATTCCCTGATGAGATTGCAAGTGCACTTCTTCAAATTTAAAGCTCTAATTTTTCTAAGTCCCATAAACTAAGAGGATAGATTATAGATGATGGAATCAGTTCTCTTGATGAAATATATTATATGATATCCCTTTAGCATGGGATTCTCATAACTAGGGTGAATGATCTAGTCATATGTTATCCACACACACCATATCGATTCAGTTAATTGTGTTTCTTTGTTTATAGAGATTCTCCCATCCCATTGGACAGCCTCTTAGGAGAATGACATCCCAGAATCATTTTTCAATTTTGGAATATACTACCATGTGATGATACTAGAGTTTATATCGTAATTACTATTTATAATTCATCCACTTTACTCACCCGGGATAATTCATAGGCTTGGGTAACAACTTATCCAAATGGTAATTTTGGCTTGTCGGTTCTTCTTGTGGACATGCCTTTTGCATCACTAAATCCTTTATCTGTGGAATTTATGGAATCGATTAAATCCCCAAGAGAGATTACAAGGAAGTTATTTGACTATAATGATGTTTATTTTGATATTGGGTCATATTCTATTGAGAAGAACATTCCTCTGGTACATGCTAAAGATGATACATCTACTGAGAGAAGAGCTTATGGGAATTCCTCTTCTACTTTTTCATTGGTTCAACTAATTATTTCCCTATCCATCTAGGATACACCATTAGTTATAAGATATAAACCAAGACATAGAATGATCTAGAAATTGATTCACACCTTCATCACTGAAACCCCTTTGGATGTGTTACAATAGAGGCACTAGAGTATGTTCATTGACTAATATTTGAATTGCACGCCCATATGGTTGTGTGGACCATAAAAACATAGAGGTATGAGGAAATAATTTAGCATTTTAAGTCTGATATTTCATTATATTCATCTTCATTAGCTGTTACACAAATTAGGGTGGAAGATTTGACTACTTTGGTAGAGACAATTCATCATAGAGAAGAAGAGGAAGAAGTGTAGAGAGTGGGACTCCAACATTCTATCAATTCTTCTCATTGGAGTTTTACCATCCTTATCATCATGGATGATCAAATTTTGTAATATTTTGACCATTACAATGCATCATGTTTTTGTTAAAGCTTCATTAAGACTCCAAAATGTGCATATTCATCCCCCCCTTATGCACATTAAAAATGATCCTTCTAAGATTTTCATTTTTCTATACAGTTCCTATTTTTCTATGATATTTCTATCATCATTTTATTCTGATATTATGTGAATTGCTTATGATACCCAAAATTTGTTTCAAAAAATTTAAATCTATATTTCCAGATTTGGATATTTTTTTTGGGAAACACTCACGAATTACCACAAACACGGTGTTCCGTACTAATTAATCTATTTCAGTTATATTGAAGAATATGTGTTTTAGAGGGAGAGTTTTCTATTATTTACTGAAGTCGGTAATCTTGGTGAGAAATGCTTTTTTAGGGCCATGTAGTGGGCCTTTATGGATTTTTTAGACTAGATTTGAATTGTGCTTTAGTTTAAGGTATTTTATCCTTGATGTGACATTTATTTTAATTTATGGCCTTTTATCAAAAACCTAATATTTCATTAGTTTATGGTCTTTTAGCTTGTACCTAATGTTTCTTTAGATTATGGTATTTTATCTCAAACATGCATTTTCTTTTAATTTATGTTCATTTAGCTCAAACCTCATATTTCCTTATTTTATGGTCCTTTAGCTCGAAAATTATATTACATTAGTTTAAGGTCTTTTACCTCAAACATAAAAAATGATTTAGTTTAAGGTCCTTTAGATCAACCCTTCTATTTATCTAGTTTAAGTTATTTTATCTTGGACCTTATATAAATTTAGTTTAGGGTCTTTTATCTCAGACCGAATATTTCTTAAGTTTAAGGTCCTTTACCTCAAACCTTCTATTTCATTAGATTAAGGTATTTTATCTCGGAATTTCTATTTCTTGGGATTAATTTGTTTCAGCTCAGAATATCTATTACTTTAATTTAGTGTCTTTTATCTCACACCAAGTATTGATTTTTGTTTTGGGACTTTTAACTAAAACTTAAGATTTCATTATTTTAAGGTCTTTTATCAAGGATCTAATATTGTTTTAGATTATGGTCATTTGGCTCAGACCTAATATTCCTCTAGTTTATGATCATTTTACTTGGAAATTTTTTTGCATTAGTTTAATTTATTTTAGCTCCAACCTAATGTTGATTTAGTTTAATGTCTTCTATCTCAGACCTACTATGGGTTTTTGATATGGTACAGACATGCTAGGAATGACATCAAAAACTCATAGGTGTTTGGTTCTATAGTGGAGTTTCTGAGGCTCCTGAGGAACAAAATTACCTTTTTTCCAAATGATTCATTTGGTTGATGGACATAAGTGCATATTCAGTAGTCATATGGATACATACATAGTTATAAAAAGGGTCTCTACAAGAGAGGTACCTATTCTATGGGCATTGGAAGATTCATTGATGTAATATTGGTTGAGGGGGAAATATTAGGCTAGCTAGATCCAACTGGAAAATTGGAAAATGGGGGATGTATTTTAAAACCCAAAAATATGAGTCAATGAATATAAGATGGTTCATGCATTCATAGTATGTCCTATTACACTCTGATATTCCATGTTCTCTTGCATTGTTATTAAGGCTCACAAGGATTGAAGATATTTTCCTAAAAAGAGTAGAATATTTCAGTTGGTGGGTCAAGTCCCTTATGTGTTGGTTGAATTTCAAGTAAATCTTAATAAACATTAATTTCTGAGGTCCATGATAGTTTTTAGAAGACCCAAATGTCAAGATGATGATATAGGGTATGGCTTCAAGGATATCCAAGAAGGGTCCTAGTAACCTAGGGAATATTGCTCTTAAATAATAAATCTGGAGACCTATGCTATGTGGTTTCAAATCATGAGGTGTTAAATATCAAAGTCTTGGGAATGAAGTTACACAGTCCATCCTAGATAAAGGGCATGAAACTCAGTGATTTAACATCAAGGATATTGAATCCACTTTGATAGTTTAGGGTGGGGATTTTAAATCATGAACCAGAGTTCTTGAGTGAGTATAATGATATGGGAAAATTAAACAAGGAGTAGTTCATACACACTAATGTTTTGAGTGCTTCCACAATGATGCCTGAGCTTATGAGTTTTGGAATTTCCATTTTTGTATTGTCACATTTTTTTGATGGACATAGGCACATATGCAGGCACCATAGGCACGCATGAAAAGACAATCAATGGGCCCTTGAATTCGGATATCCATTCCAAGAGACATGGAAATTTATGGTGATCCAAGATACCTCAACAAATGAAGTGTGATATGTGGATAACAGAAAATATAGGAAGATTTTGGTTAACCTAAAATAATTTCGACCTCCTAATAAATTTATTCTCATGGTGGGGAGATGTGACAAACCCTTACTCAAAATTTATCCTACACTAGGGGTCTAATGATTATATCTATGCTTTTAATAGGGTTACATGGAAGACCCTATTAAATTTTTTCTTTTCCCATTTATGACCTAATTGTTTCCTAAACTCTAAGAAGGATGAGTGTAGCAGGTTGGGACTCAATTTTATCTTTGGCTACCCTTTACTAGTTTCCATCCTGACAAGTTTTGCGTCTCTTTAATTAAAAGTTTAAAGTCCTGTGATTCAATGAATTATAGGATAGAGTTTCAAGATCATATATATTTGACCAAACTACAAGTATTTTATGGTCATGATGCACATGGAACTTATATGGAATATGTTACACAAGAGCCTAATTATGATAACTAGGGTCAAGAGTTAACCAACATCCTTACTAAAGAGATGTGAATGTGTTGTAAATCGCGGATCAAGGTTCTTAGGTCATGATTGATGATATAGGATAGTCATACTGGTGGTATTTCAAATACACTAAGGTATTTAGTAATTCCGTAGTGATGATATGGATCATAAGGATTCGAATGTACCTTTTCCGAGTGATGCATTTTGTTAATGGCCACAGGAACATATGCAGGATCTATGGGCATGTATGCGTAGTCAAGAAAAGGGCCCTTGAATTCGGATATCATTTCCAAGGTCCATGGATGTTTATGATGATTTGGGACACACAAGTCATAATGTGTTCTTTATGGATTGAGTTTCATTGAAATATGGTGGAAGAAACCTCGTACTCAAGTTAACTAGGGTAAGGATCTTGTGGTCCTTTGATTATGAATGAAAAATCATTGATGTATTTCCCAATTTTACATCATATAGTGGGGACATACTTGCCTCCATGAAATTTTTCTGTTTTTCAGTAAAGGAATACTTCCATGTTGTTTAACATCTTTTGGTTAGGATTTACATCCATGCAGTTTAACATCATGTGGTAAGGACATAATTCCATTCATTTTTACAACATACGGTAAGGATGTACTTCCATTCAGTTTTATGTCATTCGGAAAGGATGTGGGAACTGATATGAACATGATGGAATGTTGTATCCAGGACCAAGGATGGATACTCGGTTATCACTATTTATCTCATGAGGATCAGAATCATGCCATGTGTAGTTCAAAAATCAAGTCTCCTACGCAGGTTAAGCACATATTCAAGGAGGGGTCATTTTTATGTTTGTTTGTTGTGACTGGGCCTGGTATATGAAATTCGAGCATTAGTGTAATAACCTGGTTCTTATTTTTGAGGTACAGGATTCTTATTTTTCCTTTTCCTTAAGTGTTTTTCAGTATATATGGAAAATGGGGAAAAAATACTAAATTTTGAAACTACACGCCATGTAATTTTTCCACACGCCGTGTACTTTTGGACGTGTTGGGATGAGTACCCGGGGTGTGTAGCCTTGCCGACGACGAAGGGTGTAGGAACTGACTACAAGCCGTGTAGTGGTACCTTACACGCCGTGTAGTTAGTCGGCATGCTTATACAGTAAGGCGGTGGAGTAGCCGATAGCTGGGCGACAGTACATGTCGTGTAATTGGGAGTACATGCCGTGTACTCATGTCAACAGATGAACAGTGTGACGGTGCCGCCAAATGAACATTTAAATGAAATAAGTACACGTCGTGTACTCATAAGTACACATTGTGTACTTTGTTTTTTTGGCTTAAAACAGGCAGTAGCCTCCTCATTTGGTAGAGGAGGTGTTTGAGCCATTTTGGATCCAAAGGAGGAGGTCGGACCTTTGATGATTTTCCAGGTGTTCATCTAGAATCCGATTCGACTTCGGACGATCTCGTTGGAAACGCACGGGTAAGACCTCTCCTCTCCTAGTACCATTCTTACCAATTCTTCTCCTAATGTAAGTTATTTACGTTTCAATTGGTTTTTTTCTTCGTCATATCTATGCCATTTTTGGGCGTTTCGGGAACCGACGTTTGTGTATAACACTCAATGGCGTATAAGGTTGGTGGCTTGGTGTTTAGTTTTCTAATTGTTGTGTGTTTTTTGAATTTTCGTGCCATGAACCCATGTTGGGGTGTCATGTGGCTGAGGCCGTTTCTATGTTTAATGCCTAGAATTTCATAGGTGATTAAACTATGATAATAAAATGTTTGTTGGGATCATTGCTTGGATCTATAACCACCCCAGGGGTGTGTTCCACTGTTTAGCCGTTTGGCCAGGATACCCGAGTGTATGCCTTTAAAGTAGTAATTGTAGAATTGCCTTGAGAGGACTTGCTTGTTTCTGCTTGTTTACCTGTTGGGCATGGCCCGGTTACCTGTTTAGCCTGAGGGTGTTTTTGTGATTAGCATGTGGGCACTGTACTGTATTAGCCTGGGGGTGTGACTGTTTTAGCCTGAGGGCTGTCGTTATTCCATCTAAGGGAAACCTTTCGTGCCTGAGGGCTGACTTTTGTGCCTGAGGGCAAAACTTCCTATGCGTGAGGGAAATTTCGGTTACACCTGAGGGAAATACCTGCGGGTTAGATTATGTATGGGCAGAGAGCAAGCCTGAGGGTGTGGTTTACTATTTTATCCTGAGGGAACAGTTCTAGTTGGCCTGAGGGCTTGGTGCTGTTGGGCACAAGAATGTTACTAAATTAAATGAATTAAATGAATAGTAAAATGGCAATTTAATTATTAAGTTAGTTACTTTTTAGTACTGCATACTTTATTGAATTTTATTATTTCACATTGTTGTTGCAAGCTTACACGCAGTTGGGCACGGGCCTTTGGTGGGTGCCTACTGAGATATATTTCTCACACCCTATTTGGGACACGCTTTTCGTCCCAAACAGATTATGTTACTGCAGGTGTAGATAGGGGAAAGAGTCCCTCTACAGGTACTTGACTGTTACTGAGGAGTATGAGGGCATGGGACCGAGCCTAGGCTCGCGATGCCGCTGCCAGCTGTTTGCTTGTTTTGTTGTACTCTATATTTTGTTGAACTTTATTGATGTATAACATGTTATGGATGTTTTCATAGAACATGATACATGTAGCATCATCACTTATATACTATTGGTTATATCCACTACTGTAGTTATTCAGTTGTGTATGTTTACTGCTTCTGCTGTCGCATATGTTTATTTTGTTTTTCCATTGCGCTACACTCTGAAAAATGAGGGCATAGTTTCACCACTATCAGACATGGGCCCTCGCTGCTAGTTGGCATCCTCTGGCATTTGGGGAAATGCGCTTGAGGTCACGTGGCTAACTATGCTCGGGGCACCCGTTGCGTGGAACCCAGGTCCAGGACGTTACAAAGTGGTATCAGAGGGGTTTCATTTTTCTTTGACTTACTATTTTGAGTCGTAGTCAAGGATAGGATGGAACAATAGTTGGTAATAAGTTGTGATTGGGCATAGATAACACATGTACAGGGAAAATCCATTCTACCTCATATGTTGCATTATTTTGATTTTTCAATTTTACGGTTGATATGTTTTCACCATTGGGTGACGCATTGGAATTGTGCTGTTTATATTTTATCTATGGGTTCTATTTAGTTCCAACCTGATGAGTTGAGGTTATTCCATCTCATGCATCATATAGGCACATGATAGATATCACATTCCATGCATAGTTTCCATGCCATGTAGGTGCATTAGAAATTCACATGTTTTTGTGACAGTTGTTGTTCTAATAAATCATGCTGTTGTGATAGCTTCTTGATACATACCTGCCTTGTGATATGGTATTTTTGTTTGAACTTGTTTATAGAATGGACGCCAAAAATTGGTTTTTAGGGAGTATGGGCCCCCATTGACTGTAAATTTGTGGATCATTGACTTTTGTAGGTTATAACACATATAAGATGTAAAACATTGATTCGTGGGGAGTATGGGCCCTCACGGATCGGAATTTGACACTTAGGTATTGGTTTTTAGTATTTTCCAGGTTCCAGGGAAGTTTCTGAGGCATACTGTCTGGAAACCCATTATACACGCCGTGTAGTATTTTAATACACGCCGTGTATGCTCTTCTGTTCGGGAAGAAAAATGAACTTTTTGAGTACACGACATGTAGTCTCTTCCCGTTTCACAAACCGTGTGGGTGGATACACGGGGTGGGGCAAGGCTTGAGTAAAACACGTCGTGTGCCGAATGGACATGCCGTGTAGTGTGACCCGGAGTCCGGCCATGTAACTAACAACACAATTCGATGAACTCCTTGACAGAACACGCCGTGTCAATAATAGACACGCCGGGTAGTGTGACATGGGGACTCAGCCATGTAGCTAACAACACGGGCCGGTGTCACCTCTCCTTGAACACGCCATGTACCTATGGGACACGCCGTGTAGTCTTGTCCGAGGACAGACCATGTGGAGTTAGCCGTGTGGCTTGGAAACGGGGTGGTGTACACACCGTGTGTGGGTATAACACGCCGTATAATGTGAAGCTGAGTAGTCGGCCATGTCACAGATGACACGGGAAATTGGGAAATAACACCGTACATGTCGTGTAGGTATTATACACGCCGTGTAGTTTTGTTGAATGGAATACATGTGGCTTAGCCGTGTAGAAGGTCCCTGGCTGGGGAAGGGAAGTCAAGTACACGTCGTGTAGTCATTATACACGCCGTGTAGTCTTTTCTTGCAAATTTTGAAATGATTTCTTCCTCTTGTTTCTTTTTGGTTCCTTTGCTTTCAGTCTTAATAATCTTGAATCTGAGGTGTGCTTTTGAACTTGTAGTTCCATTCCACCTAGACGAACACGAGTTGTTCGCCAGGAGAGCCACGACGATTATACTTCGGAGATGGTGGGCCATGGGCTACCAGTTTATCCACCAGTAGAGCCAGATGCGGCGCCAACTGCTATACAGGAAACAGGCGCGGAGGAATAGTTCCGTGAAGGCTTTATGCGGTTCATGAAAACCTTTCAGGGAGCACCACAGGGTGCCTCATCTATGGCCGAGCTGACACGTATCTTTCAGCAGCAGCATGCACCTACATTTTCAGGGGATGGCAGACCACAGGCTTCAGAGTCTTGGCTAGGATCTATGCAGACTATTTTCGAGCACATGGAGATGCCTCCAGGGCGGAGGGTCAAGCTCGTGACTTACATGCTGCGTGATTCTGCCAAGAGGTGGTGGGATGTAACCACCCAGACAGAGCATCACAGGGACATAACGCGGGAAGATTTTCAGGCAGTCTTCTATGACTTCTTCTTTCCCGAGACACAGAGGGAAGATAGAGCTCGAGAGTTCATGAATCTGCAGCAGGGCGTTATGTCGGTGATGGACTACTCTCCTCGTTTTACATAGCTTTAGCGTTTTGCACCCATGTTGGTGGGTGATGAGATGTTGAGAGCTAGACGTTTTGAGGATGGTATTCGTTATGACATCCGAGCACTGGTGAATGTTTTCAGGTTGCCTACTGTACATGCGATTGTGAACCAGGTGTTGATTACAGAGAAGAACCTGTGGGAATCGAGTGGTGTGGGCTAGGGTGGGTCAGTAACAGTTACTGGTACTATTTCTACTAGCAAGAGGAATAGAAATATGGACTTCTCTTAGGGTGGTAGTACTGGCCAGATAGTGTCTTCAGGTGGCCCGATCAGGTGCTACCAGTGTGGCAGAGAGGGGCACAAGAGACCGCAGTGTCCACGAGACCCATTTGAGTGCCGAGCATGCGGAAATATGGGTCATCTACAACGCTTTTGTAGGGAGTTTCTACATGTGTCTAGTGAGAGGGGTTCTGTGAAGACTCTGGGTGCAGGAGAAGGACCAGTGGCTTATTACCCATCAGAGAACTGGAATATGTTAGGGTGTGCAGGCAGAGATGGTTGTCGTGGTCGTGGTAGCCAGACACCAGCATCGCAGAGGCAGCAGGGCGGGACAGCTCAGGGTAGCCAGGCTATGTCGCAGGGCCGCGACACTGGGCAGGCATATGCAGTACAACAAACCCAGCATGAGCAGGATCCCGGACCTTCTACAGTAGGAAATACTATTCTATTAGATTCGGTCTTATCTTTAGTACTTTTCGATACAGGGGCTACGCATGGTTTCATATTTGTACCCTTTGTGGAGAGCCTTGGGCTCTTTGTTTCTTATTCTTCTGATATCATGATGCTAGATACTCCGTTGGGGAATAGAACGGCTGGTGTGCGTCAGTTCAAGGATTTCCCCCTTGAGGATGGAGGGTGTCACTTTCTTTGGGACCTCTTTGTATTGGAGATGACGAGCTATGATGTCATTCTTAGGATAGACTGGTTGGTTCCCTTTCGAGCCTTTATAGACTGCTATAGTCGTAGGGTGAGTTTCACGTCACCAGAGGGCGGAGAGTTTTTATACAAGGGCAAGTGGGATGTTCAGGCGAGTTGAGCTGGACCAGAGCATCATGGGTGAGGTGGAGTCACATCCTAGATTTCGAGTTTATATCTGGATGACTAGGGGACTTGTCAGACGGATTTCCCTCCAGTTGCTGATCGTTTCAAGGATGTCTCCCTGGATGACTTTTCAGGTCTACCTCAAATGCGTGAGGTGGATTTCTCTATCGAGCTAGTTCCTGGAGCAGAATCAGTGTCCATTCCCCCTTATAGGATGGCCACGACTAAGTTTCAGGAGATCAAGAGGCAGTTAGAGGAGCTACAGGCGAAGGGTTTTATCTGACCCAATACTTATCCTTGGGGTTCTCCAGTCCTTTTTGCGAAGAAGGCGGACGGTACCCTCAGACTCTGCGTGGATTATCGGAAGCTGAACCAGTTGACGGTTAAGAACTGATATCCCTTGCCCAGGATAGATGATCTATTTGATTAGCTTTGTGGAGAACGAGTGTTCTCAAAGATTGATATCAGATCCTGATATCATCAGCTGCGCATTAGACTATCTGATTTACCTCTCACAGCTTTCAGAAGTAGGTATGGTCTATATGAGTACACGGTTATGCCGTTCGGACTCAAGAACGCGCCAGTAGTTTTCATGGCTCTAATGAATCGTGTGTTCCATCTGTATCTTGATTCCTTTGTGGTAGTATTCGTGGATGACATCTTGGTGTACTCTCACACTCGACACGACCATTCCACGCATCTTGAGATCGTATTTAGTACGCTGAGAGAGCATCGACTATATGCTAAGCTCTCTAAGTGATAGTTTTGGATAGACTGGATTCACTTCCTAGGTCAAATTATCTCAGAGTCAGGAGTTGTAGTAGACCCAAAGAAGGTGAGAGAATTAGTTTCCTTGGAGCTTCCTAGGAATGTGTTTGAGATACAGAGTTTCTTAGGGATGGAGGATTTCTACAGATGCTTCATACAGGACTTCTCTCGCTTAGAAGCACCGTTGACAGGTCTGACTAAGAAGGGTGTGATGTTCATTTGGTCAGAAACTTGCGAGACATCTTTTCAGGACCTGAAGGGAAGGTTGACATCAGCACCGATCGTGATACTCCTAGATCAGGGGAAGAGCTATACAATTTACTGTGATGCATCAGGGATTTGGCTGGGATCCATTTTGATGTAAGGCGACCGAGTTGTTGCCTACGGGTCTCGGAAGTTGAGGCCACATGAAAGGAATTACCTAACGCATGATCTCAAGTTGGCTGTAGTTGTTTATGCATTGTGCTATTGGAGACATTATTTGTTGGGAGAGCATTTTGTGGTTTTCATCAACCAAAAAAGCCTCAAGTATATCTTTACTCAGTGTGACATGAATATGAGGAAAAGAAGGTGGGTTGAGTACCTACAATCCTTCAATTTTGAGCTTGCCTATACACCTGGTAAAGGTAATGAAGTGGCTAATGCACTGAGCAGGAAGACTCAGATACAGGTAGTGCAGGATGCCAGTGGTGAGTGGAAACTTATGGCTTTGTTCTCTGAGATGCATCTGGAGGTGCATGACAGTCAGGGAAAGACTTATCTTTCCTCATTAGCTGTGACTTATACCCTACTGGATAGAGTGAGGATGAGGCAGCTATTGGTTTCAGAAGGCCTAGTTCTACGGGAGTCGGTGGCAAGTGAGAACCCTCCTCCCAGTTGGACGGTAACCAATGATGAGGTTTTGTGTTTCCATGGATGAGTATGGGTACCAGGGGATATAAGCGAGGAGTTGAAGAGGGAGTTTTATGCTTTAGCTTGGGCAGTTTATCCCGGGGTTACTAAGATGTACCATGACTTGAGACATCAGTCTTGGTGGCCGGATATGAAGTGAAATATAGCTGGTTTTGTTACGAGGTGTTCCACCTGTTAGTAGGTTAAGGCAGAGCATCAGAGACCAGCTAGACTGTTACAGCAGTTACCCATTCCAAAGTTGAAATAGGATGATGTCGCGATGGATTTTCTGAAGGGTTTGACGAGGTCACCTCAAGGCAATGACACAGTGTGGGTTGTTGTGGACAGACTCACGAAGGTAGCTCACTTCATGCCAATCAAGGAGACCTTCGGTGTTGACGAGATTAGAAGGCTGTATATCCGAGAGATCGTACATCTTCATGGGGTCCCTCGTTCTATCATTTCAGACAGGGACACCCACTTTATGTATCGTTTTTGGAATATTTTTCAGAGGGTGCTTGGTACATAGGTGGTTCTGAGCATACCAAACCACCCTCAGACAGATGGCTAGTCAGAGTGGATGATACAGGTGCTAGAGGACATGTTGCACACATGTGTCCTAGACTTTGGGGGCTCGTGGGAGAAGCATATACCCTTATTTGAGTGTGCCTATAAAAATAGTTTTCATGAAACTATTGAGATGGAACCATACGAGGCTTTATATGGTAGGCCATACCGATCCCCGTTGTGCTAGTTAGAGGCAGGTGAGGCTGCTTTATAGGGGCCACAGCTCGTATAGGATACATCTGAGAAGGTCTAGTTGAATCGGAAGCGGAGGGCTACCGCGCAGTCTCGTCAGAAGTCTTATTTTGATCGCCGTAGACGACCTTTGGAGTTCGTGGTTTGGGATCGGGTTTTCTTACGTGTTTCTATGAGGCTGGGACATAAGCGGATCAGGAGACAGGGTAATCTTTCACTGAGGTATGTGGGGCCATTCGAGATTCTGGAGAGAGTCGGGCTGGTTGCCTATCGGTTGCAGTTACCGCAATGGTACCGAGCCATGAAGGATATCTTCCACGTGTCTCAGTTGCGACGATACCATTTACACCCATGACACGCCTTTCAGCCTGAGGAGGTTGAGCTGGAGGCAGACACATCCTTTGAGGAACATCTGATTCGTATTGTTGACAGGAGCATGAAGGTTCTCCAAGGCCGGTCAGTTCCTCTCATAAGGGAGATATCGAAGTATGGCCGAGTACAGGACGAGACAAGGGAGTGGGAGGCCGACGTACGTGCTCATTGGCCAGAGCTGTTCTGAGCTTATTATTCACCACCCTGGGAAGGGCAATTCGGGTACGAATTACTATAAGGGGGGAAGTTTGTAAGAACTCGGTTCTTATTTTTGAGGTAAAGGATTCTTTTTTTTCCTTTTCCTTAAGTGTTTTTTAGAAAATATGGAAAATGGGAAGAAATCCTAAATTATGAAACTACATGCCATGTCATTGTCCACACATCGTGTACTTTTGGCCGTGTTGGGATGAGTACACGGGGCATGTAGCCTTGCCAGCGACGAAGGGTGTAGGAACCGACTACACGACGTGTAGTGGTACCTTACACACCATGTATTCAGTCGGAAGGCTTAAACAGTAAGGCGGTGGAGCAGCCGACAAGTGGGTGACAGTACACGCTTTGTACTTGGGAGTACATGTCATGTACTCATGTCGACAGATGAACAGTGTGTCGATGCCACCAAATGAACAGTTAAATGAACGATGTACACATCGTGTACTCTGAAGTACGCACCGTGTACTTTGTTTTTTCTGCTTAAAACATGCAGTAGCCTCCTCATTTGGAAAAGGATTCATTTGATCCATTTTGGAGCCAAAGGATGAGGTCGGACCTTTGAATATCTGCAGGGTGTTCGTCTGGAATCCTATTCGGCTTCGGACGATCTCTTTGGAACCGCACGGGTATGTCCTATCCTCTCCTGGTACTGTTATTACCAATTCTTCTCCTAAAATAAGTTATTTATGTTTGAATGGGTTTTGTTCTTCGTCATATCTACGCCGTTCTTGGGTATTTTGGGAACCGGCGTTTGTGTATAATTCTTGTTGGCGTATAAGGTAGGTGGCTTTGTGTTTGGTTTTCCAACTGCTGTGTGTTTTGTGTGTTTTCATGCCACGAACCCATGTTGGGGTGTCGTGTGGCAGAGGCAGTTGCTATGTTTAATGCCTAGAATTGCATAGGTGATTAAAATATGATAAGAAAATGTTGTTTGGGATCATTGCTTGGATCCGGAACCACCCCAGGGGTGTGTTCCACTGTTTAGCCATTTGGCCAGGATACCTGAGGGTATGCCTTTAAAGTAGTAATTATAGAATTTCCTTGAAAGGAATTGCTTTTTACTGATTTTTTACATGTTGGGCATGGCCCGGTTACCTTTTTAGCCTGAGCACGTCGTTGTGATTAGCCTGTGGGCACTGTACTGTATTAGCCTGAGGGCGTGACTGTTTTAGCCCGAGGGCTATCGTTATTCCGTCTGAGGGCAACCATTCGTGCCTGATGGCTTGACTTATGTGCCTGAGGGTGACACTTCCTGTGCCTGACGGCAATTTCTGTTACACCTGAGGGAAATACCTACGGGTTAGATTCTGTTTGGCCTAAGGGCAAGCCTGAGGGCGTGGTTTACTATTTTAGCCTGAGGGAACGGTTCTGGTCGGCCTAAGGGCTTGGTGCTGTTGAGCACAAAAATTTTACTAAATTAAATGAATTAAATGAATAGTAAAAGGGACATTTAATTTTTAAGTTAGTTACTTTTTAGTACTGATTACTTTATTTCATTTTATTATTGCACTCTATTGTTGCATGCTTACACGCAGTTGGGCACGAGCCTTTGGTGGGGGCCTACTGAGATATATTTCTCACACCCAGTTTGGGTCATGCTTTTCGGCCCAAACAGATTATGTTGCATCAGGTGTAGATAGGGGCAAGAGTCCCTATACAGGTACTTGACTGTTGCTGAGGAGTAGGAGGGCATGGGACCGATCCTAGGCTCATGATGCCGCTGCCATCTGTTTTCATGTTTTGCTGTACTCTGTATTTTGTTGTATTGTATTTTTAACACCCCAAGATTTTATGAAAAATATTCTTTTTAATTTCATTAATGTCTTGTGTTGTACGCTACACCAAAAGAATCTTTCACAACACGCATCATTGACTTGCCTTGCATTAAACGCAATCCCGACTTTCCTCGATAGCGTGTGTAGTACGCAATACCGAGTTTCACTAAACAACGATATGCTATTAAAATATTATTAAAACTAGCCGTTATGAATAGTAATAACCACTTTTTGAAATTTTGTAAATTTTATTTTTCAAAATGGACTACATTTTTGGATTCGGAATATCGAAATTAGCTTAGGGTGAAATTTTGGTACTTTTCGGATAACTTTCATTTTCTGATGAATAGTGAAAATTACTAAATTTTAATTAAAACAAACTTTTTAATAGAAATAATTAATAGTGATAAGTTATTAATTATTGTGGTTTTAAAGTATATTTAGAATATATTTTTACAATTTAATACAATTTTGGTCATTGGATGTAATTCTACTTTTAAACCAGACATAAACAAGTGTCAATCTTTTGATAGTTATTATCTCTTAAGAACATGCTATTTGTTTTGATGACGGGAATTAATTATTAAATTAATTAATGCAACTGATATGTTTTGAATTTGGTAAAATAGACATCATTTTTGAGTTCATAATATCAAATATAGCTTAGGACTAATTTTTGGTATTTTTGTGGAAACTTTCATTTTTTTGATGAATAGTGAAACCACTAAGTGGTAGTTAAAAAAATGTTTTTTTCATAAAACTTAATTTTACCACTTCTGTGAGTGGAATTTCAAAAATCTGAGACACACGGTTGATGTTAGTAAGTAAAACGTGGTTCAATGAGATGAAAATAATTTTTGGTGAATAGTAACTTCTTACTTCTTTTACCACGGTTAAAAATAAATAGGGTAATTAAGGGTAAAAATGTTATTATTATTACCCTAACACATGTTCTAATTCTATTGGATAAGTGTAATTCGACCAAAAACAACCTTATGAATAAAATATTACCATTTAGGCCCACTTGGATTAGATTACGACATTTATTATTTTTTAATTCAAAGAAGAGTTAAAAGAGTAAAAATCAATGTTTATTTACTAAAACATTTTTAATATAGGGTAATACATAAGATAGATTAGATTGTAAATATTCATTAGAAAGCTAATACGATTTACTAAATAATGATATTTTATTTATAATTTTTAGATATTAAATAATTTAATTTATTTATGACACAATGATGATGTAGTAATTACCATAATATTGAAAAATTAGAATAATTGATTTTATAAATACCCAAATAAAGATACTTTGAGACTTTTTATGAATTAGAATAATTTTATATTCTAATATGACATGTTATTATTGATTTAATTAACTTTTTTCGAACTAATCATTCTGTTATTATTTTCACAAAAATCAATTACTAAATAGTGTCAAAATTGACATAAAATAGTTTTTAAAACAAATATTATATTATTAATTGTTATTTTATTCCTAAAAATCTATGATTCAGAAAAATAACATAGATACAGTTATATATATTAATAATAAACAACTTGGGGTTCTTTTGGCTTGATATAGTAAGTTTATTAACCTTATAGTGTAAGAAAACAAGAAGACACGGTAAAAGTAAAATTATCTAACTTAAAGTTAAATATAAATGATAAGGTTAAAATAGGACCCTAAACTTGTATAAATTCTATTTGATGAGAGGATTTCGACCCATACCCACCTTATCTTCGAAATAAATTAATTTGGATCTATTTAAAACCGAATTTGTATTTATAATAAAATAATATTTTTAGTTATTCCAAAGGTGCCCCTCTCCTCCCTTATAAAAAGGGCACATCCTCCCTCTCTTCCTCACACCACTTTGAGCCTTCAAGCTCGGCCAACCCCTGAAAAATTCTCTTCTCCACTTCCCTAGAAACATCCTATAGGTTCTGGTCTTCCTCCAAGACCAATTTTAGGGCCCTAAAAGGAGATCTCAAAGAGGCGCTTCAAAGAAGAGGTAATGTCTGTTACCGATTCTTTCAACTTTATTTCTTCTTCCACTTCTTCTTCTTAGGTTGTTTCATTATGAAGTAATAAAATCAGTATCACTAATATACTGATATGTTATTATAATTATGAAACAACCCTATTTTACCATCTATCCATCCTACGGAAAATGAAATCACCGCGCGTGCGTACGTACAGAATACCGTCTCCACGCCGTAGTGAAATCTATTTTCCACCACCACCTTACTTGGATGGGTATAATGGTGTAAATAATAACTATATATGATTATTTTAAAGGGATATTGATTCTGAAATAGTATACATACACTCCAATACAGTCCCACGATCATGAGAACGATCTCATCGCTCGTGCGTACGTACAGACTACCGTCTCCACGACACGATAAGATTCATTCTCCACTTTAACCATTCATGAAC
The DNA here is from genome assembly GCA_963277665.1 of Viscum album. Taxonomy (NCBI): domain Eukaryota; kingdom Viridiplantae; phylum Streptophyta; class Magnoliopsida; order Santalales; family Viscaceae; genus Viscum; species Viscum album. The sequence goes on along the minus strand of OY728157.1, from coordinate 1,248,416,791 downwards.
GACTATAAAGTATATATAAAAAGTAATCATGAATTATAAGACATAATAATGATACTGTATTTATTTGTATATATGTCATCTACTCAATTCCATTCAACTCAATAAGGAAACGAAAACAGCGTTCATGCGTACGTACGGCCTGCCGTCTCCATGAATGGTGTATTTCATTCCATTTACTGATTTATTATATATATGTATATACTGAATATATATTATATATAAATCATGTTTTATATTTTGTAATTAAGTAATAATGATCTAAGTAATCATATGAATAATTACAAGTCAAAACACGGACGACAAATGAAACAATTTTACCCAAAACGCTCTTTAATAATGAATTTACAAAAGAACGGGTAATATAAAGTCATAAGTGAACCATATATGATATAATAACAATGAGTATGATTCTGTAATAAGTAAATTACATTATCTAAATCATTATACAGAAGGACCTATGTAACACCCCGAGCTTCCACAATACGCTTCTCATTCAATAATGCAATAGCTTGCATTGTACGCAACTTCGAGTTCTAAAACACCGCGACTAATCAAAGTAATCGTTGTGAATAGTAATAACCACTTTTTAAAATTATCGAAATTTTATATTTCAAAATGGACTTTATTTTTGGATTCGGAATATCGAAATTAGCCTATGTTGAATTTTTGGTATTTTTCTGAGAACTTCTAATTTTTTATGAATAGTGAAAAATACTTAAAAACAACTTTTTTAATCAAAATAATTTATAGTGATAAATTATACTATTTAGTGGTTTAAAAGTATAATTAGAATATATTTTTACAATTTTATCCAATGGTGGTCATTAGAATTAATTTAATATTGAAATTGGACATAAACAATTGCCAATCTTTTGAAATAAATTGTTTCTCAAAAACACGCTATTTATTGTGACAACGGGAATTAATTATAAAATTAATTAATGCAACTTATATGTTTGTAATTTTGTAAAATAGACATCATTTTTGAATTCGTAATATCAATTATAGCTTAGGGTGAAATTTTGGCATTGTTCTGAAAAACAGCAATTTTTGATGAATAGTGAAACCACTAAGTGGTAGTTAAATAACTGATTTTTTGTTTAAATGAAATATTACCACTTCTGTGATTTGATTTTAAAAAATCTGATATACATAGTTGTCATTAAGAATTAAAATGTGGTTCAATGAGATCAAAATAAATTTTTGATGAATAGTAACTTTTAAGTTCTTAATCGCGATTAGAGGTAATTAGTGTAGTTTAAGGTAAAAATAATGTTTTAATAATATGAGATGAGCTTGACACCTGTCCTACTCCTATTGGATGAGTCATGGCCGACCAAGACAATCCATGGGTCAACTTGGGGACCCCATGGAGCCACTTTAGTTGGAAAATGACATTAATATATATATATATATATTTAATGTTAAAATTAAATTGACACAAACATGAGTTGTTTTACTAAAACAGTTTTTAAGTGCGGTTACACAAGTCCAAATTTTGATTATAAATATTCATTAGAAATCTAAAAATATTTCCTACATCATAGTATTTTTTTTTATAATTTTTAGACATTAAATAAATTAAATTATTTATGACATCATGATGATGCAGCGATGACCTCATTATTTAACAATTTATATAATATGGAAAGATAATGTAAAATCCAAAGCGTACACTTGTCAAAAACCTATTGTATGAGTATATTTAGAACCATTATCATCTTATCCTCGAATTATGTAAGTGTGGGACCTCTAAAATCCCAAACTCATTTTATAATAAAGTGACTTTTCTTTACTTTCCAAGAGTGCCCCTCCTCTCCACTTATAAAAGGCACCCACCTCTCCCACCTCATTTACACTTTCAAGCCATTTGGCTCGGCCAAACTCTGCCCAAATACTCTTCCAACTTCCCCCTCTTACTCCTAGAAGCCTCACTTTGGGAAGAACGCTTCCCAAGGAAGCCTTTGGCTCAAATCAAAAAGAGTTACCCGATTTTGAAGTAATGCCTTCTCCAATATTGTTTTGTTTTATTTTTCTTCTCCAACCCCCTAAACTCTTTTTATTCATTTCTTTTGTAACAACACCAGTATCCTCAATATACTAGTATGTTTTTATAATAAGGATTCGAGCTACAGTTACACACACCTACATCTAATGGTTAAAGAACATACGGTTTCTGTGGATGGCGAATTTCTGCCTCACGAAATGATGATTGTTCAACACTCATATAACACCTTAAATGGTGGCCATTAAGATGTCACTATATTTATATATGATATATAATATGTTTATGTTTTACATATGCTTCTGTATTTCTCATTTATGGAATACTTTATGATTTCCATTATGGGTAAACATGATAATTTCATTTTAGGAAGTGCGGACTACCGCCCCCTCAAAGTGATGTGAATCATTAATGCCATATGTGGGATGTATAAAGGATGGAGTAAATGATATTATATGTGATATTATACTGGAACTATATTATACCTTTATATAATTATGATTTCATTCCATTAAATATGAAATAGAAATGAAAGTAGTGTTCATGCGTACGTACGGCTTACCGTCTCCATGAACGGTGCATTTCATTTTTACCTCTAAATGTTACATAATATTATAAATGAATATATATACTGGATATATATGATATATATTACATCTAAATCATTAATATAATTCTGGAGATAATGTATATTCTACCACATAAACAACTTGTAATTATAAGAAGTTTATTGTTGACTCAAGTACCAAAAATTGACAAAACGACCGTTATTAACTTAAATAATTACATAATGTTAATAACATTGTAATAAGTGATAAAAAAGGATAATGAAATTCAAAATGGTAGATATTAACTCTAGTTTATTATTCAGGAGGTTAAAGAACGGTCGAAACAAGTCAGACACAAGGTAAGGGAACTTCTTAACCCAACTTCCATTCTTTGGGTTAATCTCCTACTTTCAAATTATGTCATGATATTATTATTTCTTATTTTGTATTTCTACTTTCTTTATGTGTAGATATAGTGAATACATATAATATATATATTTTATTTTAAAATGATCTTTGTAAGGACTTCGTCTCAATCTCCTTTCATTGAGGCATATTTGGTTTTATACACAAATTTCTTTTATACGGTGTATAAACCACTTTGACTTTTACGTTTATTCAAAATGAATCTTTTTTATACGAAGCGTTTACTAAAGGAAAAAAGGGAATGTTTTTGTCGTACGTATGCGGCGACAACGACTTATCCACCGCCATGACCACTATTTGAGTTTCGGCTTCCTCTACAAGCCATACCCTTTTTTTAATTAAAAATAAATACCATGTTATATTTTTCTTTTATTTTGGTATTGAAAATGGTTTTGAATGCGTTTTTATTATATCAATGTGTTGTATTGATATCTTGTGATTGAAATGTGGAAATGTTATGTTTCCTTTATGCATGTTTTATGTGATACGATTATGTTATGGTTTATGAGATGTTCAAACTTGTTCATATGAGGAATGTATTGGACTTAATAAGTGACGGGTGGAGCCCGCTATAGCTCCTCGATGCATCGGTAGGTCTCATGAGACAACTAGACGTGGAATTGGCCGAGGCCCTTTCCCAATTTGATTTATGGTTTTGGCCGAGGCCTTAATCATTTTAGACGTCTTGGCCGAGGCCTTGACAAAATGTTTCAGAATGTTTGGCATTATACATTCCCTCATTATGAAAGTGGTTATTGATATTGCATGTGATTATTCGACCAGTAGAATATCCATGTGAAGAAGCGAATGACATTATCTCATTTTACTTTCACCATATTATGTTGATGTTCAAGTTTAAAAGGCTTTTGTTTTAGTTATACATTGCATTAAATTTTTATGTTTATTTATGAAAGCTTCTGCAATATTGTTATCCTTACTGTGCATATGAGCTCACCCCTTTCAATGTTTTTATATTTTCCAGGATGTGAAGAAGTATTTTATGAATGACTTACAGGGATTGTCAGAAGAGGATATGAGAGTGGACTATGGAGACTTTGTTATTGTATTTTTTCACTTTATGATGTAATGTAACATTTACGAATGTATCTAGTGTTTCCAAGGCTACTAAACTAATTGGTCTTTTGAGACTTGATCTTTTGTGATCATGCCAATGTTACGAAGTAATGCACCGACTCTGGGTAGCTGGGGTCGGGGCATTATAACCTAAGGTAAGGGATAATTTTGCAAATCTCATTTTTATCCGAGATTTCTTATTCGTAAGTATTTACTGGGGTAATTGTTATCATCCATGTCCATGTTTTATAAAAGTGTTTTCATTTATGTTTAAAGTCATTTTCTACCCATTTTGACTTTTACCCCATGGTATGGAAGGAATCTTTCTTTTTTTTACCCTACGAGCTACTTTTTTTACTTTTCCGACAAAAGTACGAGAAGAATGTTTTTTTAACTTATACGGCATGAATGGATTTTTAAAAAATTATTTCGAAGAATATTCCTTTAAAAGTTTTCCAGTTTATTTTGAATCAACTTTTTTTAGTTTAAAATTGTATGACATGTTATGAATGGAAAATGTTTTTGAAGTAGAAAGGATATTTTCCTCAAAAATGGTGTTCAGGTGTTTTATCAAAATTATTTTTCCATCTAAGATAATATAGGGTTCTGTTTCTATCCCTATTATTACATTGATTTGATTATGTTGTGATGGAATTATTTTTATAAATTCATTTGTCTTATATGAATTGTTTTATGAGGTCACGATGTTTAAGAATCCCATTTTTATTACATGGGTTATGCAATGATGTGTGATTTATGATTTTGTGGCACACATAAAAATTGTATCATTATGAGATGGGTGGGACCTATATCTCCATCCAATGCATTGGGTAAAGATTTTATATCTCATGAGATAGACATGGCTAGAACGGTGGGTTAAACTGGTTCAGTGAAACAGGACTAAAACGAGGAATGAACTCGGTTCAGAAATGGAATTTTCCCACTAAGATAGTCTTGGAAATGAGTCTTGACTTATAAGAAATGATTCACTATGATTATGTGTGTATGCCAAAAATATTCATGTTTTATGTTATGATTATTTGGATTAAATTTCACTACTATGGTTTATCCCATGTTATGATATTATGATCTCTTTTGCAGGTTAAGATTTCCAAAATATTATGTTCTTATGAATATGATGTGATTGATTTTTTTCTTTTGTTTACCCTTACTGAGCATTTGAGCTCGCCCTTTTATGTTTTCTTTTCCATAGGATAAAAAAAGGTTTTAGGTAAGAAAAAAAAAAGGGAAGATCTTTATGGGAGGTGTTGAAGATCTTTCACCATGATTAGAAGATTACGTTCTGAGTTTCCAAAGACACTAAACTATTACAGTCCTTGTGTGTGTGTTTTTATGTAATAAGTATTCCGCAAAAGTAATATAATGTCCTTTTACGTCAAGCTTCGGGTCTCTACAATTGGTATCATAGGAGGAACCCAGCCTTAAGTGCGGTGCACTGCCTGGGTAGAGATATAGGTCCCACAACCAGGGCGTTGTGCTCAAAAGGGGGGGTGATTGTAACATCCCCAAATGATAAAGGGTTAAATGGTTAAATGATATGACTCATGTCAACAAGGTGCACCTTCCTTTTCGGGAGCCTACCTGTTTAGAACTCCACTGTTAAGCGTGCTTGGCCTAAAGTAGTGATCAGGATGGGTGACCTCCTGGGAAGTTTCTCAGGGTGTGTGTGAGTGAGGACAAATCACACTTGAAAGGACATGTGTTGGCATTTGGGGACTATCATTAGTCAGATGACCCGTTCAGGCACTTGGGTGGACCCTGGGGTGGGCCCCACATGTCTGCAGGGCAACTGGGGTACCTGGTAGGCCAGAACCCAAGGACCATGTTAAGGCGGGGTGTCTGTGTTGTAACCGGGACCTAGTTTTCACAGTATTGATGTATAACATGTTCTGGCTGTGTTCTTAGAACTTGAAACATGTAGCATCATCACTTATATACTGTTTGTTATATTCACTGCTGTAGTTATTCAGTTGTGTATGTTTACTTCTTCCACTGTTGTGTATGTTTATTTTGTTTTCCCTCTGTGATACACATTGACAAGTGAGGTCATAGTTTCCCCACTATCAGACCTGGGCCCTCGCTGCTAGTCGGCAGCCTCTGGTGTTTGGGGAAATGCGCTTGAGGTCACATGGTGAACCGGGCTCGGGGCACCCGTTGCGTGGCACCTGGGTCCAGGACGTTACATTTAGTACTTATCTTGTGTTAATAGGAATCATGTTACATGTAGTTCATGAATGGAAAATACTCTATACAGGTCTAACCCATCCGTGGTGGTGGGCATTATTACCATTGACTATTGTGGTAGGCATCATGATTGGATATTGAGGCATCATTATGGTTCCTATTATTGATAGGAATCAATATACATTTAGTTACTGATGTTCCATGTATTTTAACATCATGTGGTGAGGATGAGTGTGAACTTACATGAATAAACCGAAACATTTTGGTTGGTAACAAAAGTGGATGTTTGGGAATCATAATGTATCTCATGAGAATGAGAATCAAACCTAACATTGTTCTTGATATATCATTTAATTTAATGTTATGAGTTAAGTTTGAGGGTGAAATGATGTGAGTTTAAGTGAATATTGTGGTCGGTCCCAATGGTGGAAGTGTGGGAATCACTACATATCTCATTAGAATGAGAATCAAACAACATGAAGTTACGAATAATCATGTGGTTTAAATTCATGTGGAAGGGAAATTGATCGTGCTGTTCAACATCAGGAAGTAAGGAATCATGGTATGCCTTTCGAGGTTTTTTATTCAGGATCATAATCTACCAGTTTTACACCTATATGCCTAGCTATCAAGGGTAAGTCCTGGACCCATTTCCAAATATCACGTGATCTATGCTCAGTGTGAGAAACAATGTATGGAAAGGGTTTCCCTACAATGTAGAGACAATAGAGGGTACAACAGGTTAATATTGTATCATGTAGTGGATGGGAAAACATATATAATCAAGGCATCCCAATGTATATCATTGGAAATGAAAACAAATACATGCATATTTCTATAATAACCAGGATGTTAAACATCATGTGGTAAGGATATTGGTTACTCGACATGAATTGAGATGGATATCATGGATCTGTACAGTTTTATGTCATGCAGTATGGAAATTCGCAATGTAGTTTAATGTATTTTGGTAAGGAATAAACGTTCCATTTTTTTAACATCCTTCTAAAAGTACAAAAGGTATCGTAGATTTTAATGTCTTTCTGTTAGGATGAAAGGTGTCATGCGGTTTAATTTCATTCCTTCCGGATGAATGGTGTTGTGAATTATAACATCTTCATACCATGATGAATTTGTACAGTTTAACAAAAAGTAACTAGAAGAGATGTGGGACTTACATTGATGTGGACACCCATTTACTAGTAGCTTCACTAAGTGTGTATTGATAAATCATGCATTAGTGGTTGGTGTGACATGGTCTCCATCAATTGTGGCCAATGAGTGGTCCATGTTTTCTTAGAACTTATGTATTATTTAAGGTCCCTACAACTTGGGATCCATCATTGGGGAAATTTTTCCTAGTATCATTGTGGTTTTTAGGACCAATACTAGTTCCCCATGGAGGAATTATTAGAGGTGAACCATCTTATGGAAGTTTCGTACAATCCTATTCTAGAGGAACTCACGTTTGTGCAGCGTGCACAACCTGTTCTTTTCAATTTGTTTCTATTCATCTAATCACTTTTTCAATTGCTCATCATCTAAGTGTTTCTATTAGATTTCTACTTAGAGTGAGGGCAGTTGAACCTCCATAGTTTACACTTACTTGGTCCCATAAACCAATGAGTATGGTTTTTCTTGTGTAGTTGTGTTTGTGGTAGTATGGTAGGCCCATAAAGCATGGAGGAGTTTTTCTATCCAATACTTATTATAATTATTCTGCATCTTCTGTAGTATATCTTAAACTATCTTATTGAAGGCATCTGTCTGTCCATTTTCTATTGTATGATAGTGAGATGTGTTTTTGGAATTGATGTTGTAATCTTGGTCGAACATCTTCAATTTCGCAAAAAATAAATTGGTGTATTTTTCTGTTAATATTGTGGGGTGGGGGGGGGGAACTAGTGATGATATGGTACTTTACATATTTTATGATATAATTTGTCTTGAATAACATGACGGGTTTCACCTCATCCCATTTAGAAATGAAATTTGAATCGGTAAGGATGTACTTGAACTGCTTAGTTATGGTTGGGGGTTTTATTCCCATGACACCCATTCCCAAGAAAATGACTATGGATATTTACCTATATGTAGCAATTATAGAGGATTATGAATTATGTATTCATGGATTTTTCATGAATGACATTTTTTGGTGAATTCCATAGTGTCTTATATCATAGTATTCTAGAAATATCCTAACCTCCGAATCAGGTGGGAGATCTCAGTCCTAGATTTAAGGGTTCCGAAAGATCCCCATGGACTTCTTTCATGATAGTGGAAATTGATCCTTATTCTATGAATCTGAAGAGGATCTCGTCGAAGCCACTCTTATAGAGTTTTTTATTCTCATTCATTCCATCTCGCAGGATAATGTTAACTACACAACTTTGAATATGTTCTCATCCAACTATATCCATTGGGAGAGTCCCATTTTATGGATAGATAATTATGGGCTCCATCCATCCTAGGATGGTCATGGGTTCATCACACTCTGGGGAAGTGTTGACCTAATGGATCTCTTCCAAATCCTAGAGGAAGATTACCGATACCATTCCCTAATGTGTAATACAAAATATTGCCTCTTCTATATCAGGGTTGGCTAAGTCAGTGGAAAAATTTTCCAATACATCGGCACAAGAATTTTTTGATTGGGGAACATGATGAAATGTGGGATAAAAAGGAAATTCTTCCATTATTCCCCTAATGTGGCCTATGAGATGAGTTAATTCCACTCTTTTGGTGGCGTATTCTCTATTGACCTACTTTATCACTAACTTTCAATCTACCTTGATGTTTAGGTGGGATATTTGAATTTATAGAGATAATTACAAGCTAGTTATTATGGATTATAATTTTTCCTCATTATTTTCCCATCCTCCAAATAGTTAGAATTATTAGGGCAAAATTGGATTGTCAAGAGAGAAAAATAAAATCCCCTAGCCAACCCGATTGTGCTTCGGGTTTTCCATCCAAGTTCTGATTGGAATCCATGATGCATAATAAAAATACACCTCCCGTGTCCAAGGAGTGTCATGGGCATATAATTCCTCTTCATATGGAATCTCAGTGTCTTCCAGGGTATTTTCTTGGAAAGTATGTTCTACAAGAAAATTAGACAGGGATTGTCACTTCACTGACTTTTGTCACAAAAAGTGAATGGAATGTTGGGGAAGAATAACCACACATTGGGCCAAGAGCCCTGTCAACATCAGAAAACCAAGGTCGTACTTGTGTGGATCAATACAAGAGACTAATTAGACTTCATGGTGATGCATATAATGCCTCAGATGTTTTAGTACAAAGATGAGTGTGAGGCAGTTCTTCTTAACGTCAGAGTATCCGGTCTCAGTACGTAACATAGTTTGGTTGAGGTAAAAAATACTATTCATGCTCACTGAATTATTAATTTGTGTTAAGAGGGCACTCAATGGGAATTCCATTGTAGACACATATAAGATGAGTGACCTCCCTTCCACCAGAGGCATGAGGACCAGTGGGTGAAGTAGGTACTTCTTGATACATTAAAAAGTTTTTTAGTAATCATCATCCCATTGGTCGGAGATTCCCTTCTTCATTAGCCTACTAAAGAGGATACCTTTGTCAATCTAGTAGGAAATGAACTATGAAATCTAAGCAATGTTCCCATGGGCCCCCCTCAATTATTTGACATTTATGGGAGGTTCCATTACTAAGATAGAAGTAGTCTTCCCCAAGTCAACCTCAATGGTGTAGTGGCATACCACAAAGCCAACTAATTTCCCAAACATTAACCGGAAAGTGCATTTAAGTGGATACATCATGAAACTATGTTGTAAAATCTTCTCTAAATTTTTTTGAATGTATGTGAATTTATCACACTGCTTTCATGATTGAACCACCAGGTTTTCAATAGAACATTTATCTATCATTTCCAAGAAAAGCATGAAGATGTGGTGCATGGTGGGATTATATATGGTGCCAACATTCTTCAAACTAATGGGCACAACCCACTTGAAAAAGATCATGTCAGGTTCTCGATAGAAGGTGGGTTCTTCATATTCAGGGGCCATAACCATCTAATTGTATCCCAAGTACCCATCCAGGAAACAAATGGATTGTATACATGAATTTGCATCGATCAAGAGTTTTGTAATAAGAAATGGGAAATAATCCCTTAGTAAATTAATGTTAATTTCGTTGAAGGAAATACAAACCCTATTCTTGCCATTATTTATAACGATATGGATGATGTTGGAAATCCATCTCAAGTATTTCACCTCTCAAATGTATCTGGATTTGATCAAATTGTTAAACTATTCTTTTATACTAGTGGCATGAGAGGGTAATGCCCTCCCGAATGACTTCTTGAATCCTCGATTCTCATATGGTAATATGAGGTGGTGTGTACCCCCATCTTGGTTCATTTTGTGTATTTCTATATAGTTCTATTCAAACAAATACTGATGTTTCTTGAAAATAGAAATGTACAACTATTTCTAAATGAGGGGAATGGCGGAACTTATTAGTGTAGGATGTGGGACTTCCTCTATTCCAAGATTTATTTACATGAGTTCTCCAATGGTGGTTGAAATTCCGACCTCGAATGATGGAGTGTAATTCTTGAGGCTATCCTTATCTTCTACCATCTCAAAATTTGTGGAGTCATTTTCAAAAAAAGATAGAAACTTCGGGGGCCTTCTGTCATTATCTGGTGGAAAGATTCCCTGAGAAGAGACATTGTCAACCCTTGCAGAATTGAGTCACTGCATAGATATGTTAGAGATAATTATCTTCAATACTATCACTCGGGATAGGATGGTCTTGGACCTATGGGAATAAATTTCTTGACCTCAACCCGATTTATTGGGAGTATATAGTCGCTATTGAGAATACTCCAAGGATTCATAGTGGCAGTCCCAAAACCATTGGTAGTGGCCACCTATACATCATCATCCACCATTGGTCCTTTTCCTCATTTTTAAAGATATTTTCTTCAACATATGTAATCCTACGTGTCTCAATGTGATCACTACCACCTTGTATTATGAAAAAAAATCCATTAATGGGATAATTAAGACATTGAGGAATGGTTGAAGGTATCAAAAGATGTCCATAGAGATATGGCTTTCCAAGTAGATGTTATACATGGTGTCTTGATGGATTACCACAAACTCTTCATTTGATGTAAGATCCTTAAACTGGGCATCGAGCTTGATCTTCTTGAGAGGTTTTTACTCACACTTATTGTACCCCTGCATGGTTTTCTTAGTGGGAGACAAATCCCTTTCACCATATCCCAAACGCCATAGGTTTTTGACTGGGATTAGATTGATCCCAGAACCATTATCAATTAGATCCTTCTGAACATTGGCAATATTGAGTACTTACAAGACATATAGGGTCCTGATGTGTCATTTAATTCCTCTTCATGATCTTGATCAGTGAATTGGATGTTCATGAGACATTTTGATGACATGGTCTCCACACAATAGACCATAGCTATAGTGACTTCTATCTCAAACACATTTGAGATTTAAAGTGTTTCAAAAAGTTCCTCTTTGAGTTATTTTGAAATATAGAGAGCATGGAGGACTGAGAGATTGTATTGGACTATAGTCAACTATTTTATAATGGTATACTTTTCTGTTAGAGGTCGATGTGTCCCAATATGGGGTTGCTCCTAGATGTGTCGATGAAGATTTGAGGCATATGGGATGGGAAGACCTGACCTTATATACGGTTTGTGGAATAATCTTCTACCAAAAATTTGGGTCTTCCTGGCCTTCCACTTTGTCTAGATGATCGAATTATTGAATCCCAGCTATGTGATCATGTACGACAATTAGGTGTGGACATCAGCTATAGGGTTCTAAGATGCCTCCCAGCCCTTACTAGGCTCACTAGAGTGCTTGACTATGATTATCAGCTGCATATGATGTTTTTTGGGGACATTGACAAAATATTAGGTCTGACCATGCATGTGTTGCCCTCTATATCCGCGGTTCCTACGCATGCGGCTTCCTACTCCATTGTTTTGTGCAATACACTAATTATATGGGGAAAAGACATCATTTGCAAAGGGATCTGACAATTCTATTATGTTTATATTACCAAATATGGGCCATTCATCTGGTGAGGGTTCCATTTTGTGAGGTGGTGCTTATATTTCAGATGTCGTAGGGATGAAATCGGTGAGAGTTAAGGATCCCTTTGGAGGAGAATATGATTCTTCCTCTACTGTCACTTCAAACATTAGGTTTTCATTCCCACCTTTGTGGGAACAATTTGTGTCCCCTACTTGGGATGTAGAACTATTGCGGGTTTGAGAAACTATGCTTATAGAGTGGAAGAGGATTGATCAAATGTTTTTTTTTGTGTCATATAGTTGTCAAATTCTTTACACACTTGGAAAAAACTTTTACCAATCACTCTCTTCTTCCAGTTGGATCATGGCTATACAAGGAACCTACTATAAGGAGTCACCAAACACTACTTGTCCGAAATTGTCCACGCCTAGAAGAATGTATATGAAGATGAAGTGGTTCCAGATATTATATCCCATCCTTCTATATAAAGGCAAGTAATCCAGAATATCAATGTGCTCAACCTCATCGGGCTTCCTAGGTTGAAAAAGTGTGAGCAGGTTCTTGTCCATGGATTCAAAGAAATAATCAGGGGCTTTCTCATTCTTGAAGAAGTACACATTGTTCATTCATTCATCAAATATTTTGTTACCTTGATTCCTTTCTGCTTCTAGATGTGGGTTATTCCGTGGTTTTCATTGCTAGACATGATGTGTTGGGAAGTTCAGGTCTTTCTTAGGTATTTAGACAAGCACTACTACCAGCTTGAGCATGAAAGCTGCAGCTTCTTCACCAGTTGTCCTTTTCCCCTTTGTTATAGGCATAAGTCTTGTTTTGGATCTGGTCTACTGGAATCATTCTCCATAATGTTGTTCCATTTTAGAAATCTCATGGAATCTCTCTAGATATTTCATTGGGGAAAAATGCATATTCAAATCATCCCAAATATTTTTATCAAAAAGTTCAGATAGTTTCTCTTACAATATAGGGATGCTTCCTGAGTAGGTTAAACCCTTAACCCTTAATATGTAGCCATAAACCCTATCATTATAGCATTATTTATAGTTAATCAGGTCAACAATCATTGTCTTTATCTATGTAGAACTAAATTTATAAAGGAATTGAGGAGGAAGGCCTTACCATCCTAACATAGATCATGCTAGAATAAGATTATACCAAACAAAGGCTAGCCTTATTAGATTCTTTACAAAACACCTCATCTTTGTTTCCCCTATTGATCTTGTGGTCCCATCATCAGACCACATTAGTACACAATGTATATGATATGTTGTTTGGGATAACCCACACTATCAAATGTAATGATGTTAGGGTTTTTTAAATTGGGTGGTGGAAAAGTTTCATTCACCCAATTATGATATATATTCCTCTTAGTTTTTACTGGTTCACATCACCCTTCCATGGATTCCATTTGAGTAGACTAGGACTTGATGACATTAAGAAGCTAGGAGGGGCACTATTTCCTCAGTCCTCTCCCATACATAGGGATCCAGAGGGGTTTATGAGGTGGACCCACATTTATCTCATTCCAATTATTGATTCATCCCAGGATTGAATGGTTGTCCTAATGAGGGAGAGGAAACTACTACAATGAAAGGATTTCACGATCATTTTTTACTTCCTTATTTTTTTGGACTACATATCAAGACCGAGAAACAATTTTTTTCTTAGATGCCAATTTTTTTTGGATCTTCCATTGTTGGGAGAACATTTTTCTCTACCTTAAGATGATACCCAGTTGGAATATTTCCTTTGAGTAGCTCCTCTTTGAGTTGTCATAGAGCTTGTATTTTTTCCTTGTATTGTGAAAAGAATTATTTTGGGGAAGAAACCAATTTATTCTAAGAGGTGATTTGGATATGGTTGTACCCTTTTCCTTGGTAATATTATATCATGGTGGTTTAACCACAATATTTTTAGGGGTTATATATTGGAACAATCTTTAGTTCCAGGTGCATGCAGCCTCATTTGGTGCATCAAAGTTCCCCTCCTCTTGAAGAATGTTTTCTTTGTTGCGGATCTCTAAATTATATTTTTGATCAATGTCTATCATGTTTATAGTAAAAACATTTATAGAGTCATGTCGGTTAATGGTGGTTTTCCCATTACTCTCAACACAACATGCTGATTCTACATTGCCTTTTATAGGTTCATAATTCAAGCCCTTTTCCATGTTGGTTCATTTTAGAAAGCAGTCCTATTAGGGTTTGATTATCTTTTACATGCATTCCAACCACTCTAATAAATAAAATGTGACTATGAGTGAGTTTTCATTCATGGTTTCTAAACATGCCCTAACCAGAAAGGGTTTTTCTTATTGTGGGAGGTGCTCATGGAATGTTAACTAATAATTGATTCATCCCAACCCAGATAATAATAATCCCCCTTTTTTGGTACCAATGATGATAATTTCCCAATCCTTGTGGTGTGGTGGTCATTTGGGTCTACAATAGACCTGGATTAGTCCAACGTTTTAGGATCCAATGACTCCATTCGAGAAAAGGATGATTCCAAGGATGTACATGAAGATATAAATTCCCCCAACCCAATGGGGTGGGGTGATCTGGATTCACCATCGATCAATATAGTGTCCTCTAAGGGGAAATTGAACCTGGTGTTGATGATTGAGGTATAAATTCCCCTATCCCACTAGGATATGGTTCACCTGCGGTTGGCAAGGGTATTTCCTAAATCTACTGGGTAATTAACGATCTGAGTGATGGAGGATGTGGTAGGTATTATCTAATCCCATGGGGATGAGCCTGCTTCAAGGAAACTTTCATGGTAATTTCTACTACATTTAATGTGATGTGGCACTGCTACGCTTGTATAAGAGGTGGGTGTGATTGTATACCATGCGAAGAACCATTCTTTATGGGAAGTTGTCCTAGTGATCTCAACATAGGTCACTATGTTTTTAATCTCCTCCTAAAATCTTGACGGGACTAATTTTAAATCACGTTTTTAATCCTATCTTTTCATCTGTGGTGTCTAGGCACTATTGGAGTGGAGGAATTCCATTGTAGTGACAAATAGTATTAAGTGTTTCCCTATCCCCTGATCTCATCAAAGGAAATAACATGGTAGGATTCCACATATGAGGGAATTTTCTATTCCTAGGGAGCAATAATGTATAACACTCCATACTGTCCCAATCATCAAATATAGATTTATAATACGAATTCAAAGATCAGATGATGAATATTTGGGATGTAATGGTGGAAAGAACGTTTCATATTTTCACTATGATCTTCCTATTTGGGATTCTAAACCATGGAGATAATAGCCAGGTCTATCTAACAAAAAATTATATTGATTAACTTAATGTGAATCTCATTTCCTGGATAATGGATATGTCTATCCATCAGTCGTAGATGAGTAACACTCATATTCAAGTGTAGAAAATGTATTCACACCTTTTCTACCTCAACTGGGATCCCATAGATAAAAGTAGTGAGGGGCTAGAATAAGATGTGAATGTCGTTTCAGTATCACTCTCTCTATGTGTCATTGTCTACCTCCACCTCATTAGACATATATCCCTCCATCCTGTCAGACCATGAAAGATGGATATGACGGTTGTCTACTGACGATAGTTTAGTGCAACTAGATGTTTTTGGGGAAACATATATAGTTGTCCCTGATGATTCATGAAACTATTTATTCGAAGGTGTCTGATTTTTGAAAACTTCTCTATACAGTGATTACTAGAAAAAGGGAGGGTTATGTTTCCCATTGGAGATATCACCATGGGGATGTTGGCCACATTGATTGTCCAGAGTAAGATCTCTACAATCCATCTCCACACTACCATGAGGTTTAATATCATAGTAATGAATGTATTCTACTTATTCTTCGATAGGAGAGTCAAAAGCGCCTTATGGTGTTGAGAATGTTTCTCTAACAACCTCATGGACACTAGAATTGTGATGATTAGGAGCACATTCCTTGTTTTCTATCATTTTCGTAATATGCCAACCCGTCTTTTCTAATTGTGTAAGGACATGATCATGATATGTGATTGTTGTCGAAAATTGAATATATGTGCCTGGTGCTATGACAGTATGGACCAACTACTGAGAAGTTGTCAGAATATACCGATGATCTATCTCATTATTAATATAAATGTGAGCCCATCCAAAATCATGTTTCATTCTCACTTGGTGTGCCTCGATCTGTACAAGGATATGAACCCAATACTAATATTTTGGAATATGAAACTTCCCTTTATTGGTAGTAATATAATCCTACATTAGGGAATGTGTCTCTCTCTCATAGAGAGCTCTGGTTGGATCGATAATACTATCCTGGTCCGAATATGAATTCCTCATTGGAATATATCGATGGTTATCTAGTATGGGAGAAGGAATATGAGCCCCCCCCCTCTATTTCCTTGGAATGATGTTGGCATAATTGATTGTAAGTGGAAGTAGAAATATTCCCCTGTATTCTGTGATCTTCTGTAATATGCTAGCTAGATTCACTAATAGGAATAGAAGCCTATCCCAGGGATTGTTCCATTCTCACATGGTAAGACCCAACTAGAATAGGGGTATACACCATATCCTGGTGCTTTTTGGTATTTATATGTGCTTCTTTGATAAGAATATGAGCCTATCCTAAGGCTTTTACCCTTATCACGTGGTTATCCTAGTCCAGATTGGGGAATTGAGCTTCATCATGGGCCATTGAAATATTTCATCGAACTTCAACGTCGTGAATTAGCCCCTATCCGGAGCCATGTTCTTCTTTCACCTAGTGAGTCCCTGTTGTAATGAGAATATTATCCCATTTAAACACCTCACCCTTCATTAATATAAGTCGATAATACACTCAATAAGTATAAAGAGTGAGTGATGGCTCCAATTTGTCAACTTGTTCATGATGATCATAATGTTCAGCTATCCTAGCTATAAAGATAGGAGCATCCACATGTACATTCACATGCAATTGTGCTAGAATATAATGGTGGATCTCTTCTGTTGTTTCCAAAATATATTCAAATTTTAGAAATGTGTGTGTATGGATATGAGCATGTACATTCTCTACCTCCATGATAATGTATTAGATTTATTTAATTGAAGCATATATATGTTCCCACTTATATCCTCTTTATGACACTGAAATATGTTTATGGACTTCATGCATAGGGGTAGGAGTATGAGCCTCCCAAATTACTGTTACATGAATATTCCCACAGACATGTTTCAAATGAGTAGGAATATGAGTATTCTTGCTGGTCCCTACTAGATTATGCTGGTAGGCATCTTCGGTACTAGCGGGAATATGGTCCATATCCTTGATATCCAATGATTTCCCCCTCTGATGATTCTCCCTTTTATCCTACTCATGTGAATAAAATTCAGTTGTGTGATTAATTTTACCCTCAACAAATGAATTATGGGTATCATCAGCTTGGGGTTGGTGACGGTGATTGACAGGTTCCCTCCTCAGTGGAACTTGAACCGAAATGGAGTCGTATTTGGAATCATGGTCCACCGCTATTATATATCGAAGATTGCTGGTATCGTGCTCTAAAGATAAGCTCTAAATGTTTTTTTCAGTATAAGAAGTGCTACTAGATTAGCATTAGTCTACCGTGGGTAATGGTGACTCACTGACCACCGTGCATGGATAAATTCAGAAGCAAGTTCCAATAATTTCTTTGGTACTCCTAGACTATCATATTCTCTACCTGTAGTTGAACTTGTCAACTAGGTTGAGTCATTTTCCAACCATAGAGGGAGTAGTCATGGATGATTTTATGGAGAGAATGCAATATGATGAATGCATTGTCTCAAATCATAATTTTTTCAACATTTTAAGTCATGTAGACAAAAACGAACAATGTTACCAACTAGTGAAATATCACTGGCATAATTTTCTCAATCAGATATGCATGGTTAACACAATTTTCCTGATTTTTCCTGATTCTATCATTTGACATATTTGGACTTGTAAAAATGAGGATAGTCTTTTGGAAACACAATTTACATAGGATAATTAATAAGATTATTCTAGTAATACAACTTTGTTTTTATTGGGTTTTCAAGATAAATTATCCCAAAACATTATAACACAATAATTGTTGTATTGAAAATATTCACATTTATTTTATTATTTTTTACATATAGTATAAAATGTAATTTCATTAGATATAACAAAAAATATTTTAATTATAATACAAATTCAATTTAGGTTCACCATCTTTGTTTTAATGGGTTTTTAGGCGTGAAATGTATTTTTCTCATTGAGCTGCCACTGTCATATTTCCAAAAAACTCCCAATGGTTACCCCATCTACAACTGTGTATAGAACTGCTTTACAAAGGATAGAATTTATCTAGGTTTTCATTCCCAGTGACTCTTGGGTACTGCAATTGTTGATTAGATGGGAGGTTTTATAAACCTTCTATTTATTACACACATTAACATGATTTAATACATAAAAATGCACTTAATACAGATCTGAGGATATAGAGGGATAGTGTATTGGGAAATTATGGACATTAAAAAACAAATAATTACATAAGACCGAACATCTTTATTGAAAACTTATTTTACATGACCACAACATTCCTTTATACTTAATATTTCATAGAATAACCTTAGGACACATATAAAAAAAGGGTCAGCTATAAATCTCATTAAAGGTGTTAACAATGCATAACATAAAGAATACAGTACCTGTTAGGTAATAGGAATATCAATGGAGCATAATAGAAAACTGAAAATGAGGTCATGATATAGAATGATTATCATAAAATGGAAGTGTGGCTTGAACATTTAACATGACATTAGTATACTCCAAGGCTCATTGCATATGGATAATGAGTAAATCCACATTTCACATGAATTATAATGATTAAAACCTCATTTATATTGACGTATGATGATACTAATCTTTACCAAATTCATTGGAGAGCTATCAGAGTGCACCCTTCTTAATCATTTTATTTCATTCTTAAGTCTTCCAGATAGATCATTAAACATTGATTCATTAAACATCATCATTTATTCCATGATAATGGAATGTGGAATTAATACATGAAACTATATAACCAATAAGTAATTTTTTATAAAGTTGAATACCCTTAACAAATAAATGGGAATGGTAATCACTACACAGTAAATTTGGATTGGAAAATCACAGGGCAATTTCGGCAGCATAACGACGTGACATAAGAATTCAAAAAAATTATTGATCAGAAAGAAAGGGGTGTCTCATAATATGTACATGAAATGGACATTAAGTATAACGACCCATAATTTACATACATTGTTAATAATTCAAAATTGAAGCACACTTATTACAACATATGACAAAATCACAAAGGACCGTATAGGTATAGTGTCTCTAGAAACTGGGAAACATAAACAACTGGTTCATAAATATTCTACAGTGTCTCCCATTTATTTCATTATATCGAGGGTCCCTTTTAGCATATACTATTTAATATCCATCTTCCTGTCATGGGGAAAAGAAAACATACAAAAAAGGGTGAGCTCAAATGCTTAGCAAGGGAAAATAAAGGAAATAAAAATCATATCATATCTTTTTCAAAATCATAACCTGCAAAAGAGATCATAATATCTTAACATGGAATAAATCATAGAAGTGATAATGAGATCCCCATAATCGTAACATAAAACTTGAAACTTTATGGCATGCACACGTAATCATGGAAAATCATTTCTTATTAGTCATGAATCATTACCAAGACTATCTTAGCGGACAAAGTCCATTTCTGAACCGAGTTCACTCCTCGTTTCAGTCCTGTATCACTGAACCGAAATAACCTTCCATTCCATCCATGTCTATATCATGAGATATAAATATTTACCCAATTCATTGGAGGGAGATATAGTTCCCACCCATCTTATAGTGAATCCTTTCTTATGTGTGCCACATAATCATAAATCATACATCATCTCATAACACATGTAACAATAATGGGATTCTTGAAACATCATGACATCATAAAACAAATCATATAAGGTAAATGACTTCATAAAAATAATTCCCTCAAAACATAATCAAATCAATGTAATAATAGGGATAAAAACATAACCCTATATTATCTTAGATGGAAAATAATTTTGATAAAACATTTGAACTCCATTCTTGAGGAAAATATCCTTTCTACTTCAAAAAAACTTTTCTTTTCGTAACATGTCATACAATTTTAAACTAAAAGAAGTTGATTAAAAATAAAATTGAAAACTTATAAAGGAATATTCTTGTAAATAATGTTTTAAAAATCCATTCTTTCCGTATAAGTTAAAAAACATTCTTCTCGTACTTTTGTCGGAAGAGTCAAAAAGTACCTCGTACGAAAAACGACAAAAGATTCCTTTCATATCTTTTACTAAAAACTAACCAAAGGATAAAATAGGTTTTAAAAAATTGTAGGTGGATGGAAATAATATTACATATTGAGGGAACATGGATGTGGATGATAAAATACACCCCAGTAAATACCAAAGTATAAACAATCTCGGATAAAAATGAGATTGTGATATTTCCCTTACCTTAGGTCCGATTTGCTTTGTACGTGTCCAAATCTCCTGTATAATGGTTTAAATAATTTTATTGACTTATTACAGAATCATACATATTGATATGATATCATATATGGTCATATTCTTAGCTTTTTATTAGTAATATTTCATTGTTACTTGTTACTCGGGTCTTTATTGCCTTTTGTTCTTATGTGTGTTTTGCCGAATAAATTATTCTTCTCATTTTAAAGTTATAGATACCTTATATCCATAATGGTATTAGTGTAACATATATCATATTTATTCATTCAATTCATTTATATAATTACTATGTAATGATGATCATGTAGAACGAGTCGCATCACATCGTGGAGACGGTATTCCGTACGTACGCACGAGCGATGATATTGTTCCCATGATCATGGAATTGTATTTAAGTGTATTTATACTATTTAAGTATCAATATCACTTTATAATAATCATATATAGTTACTCATTACACCATTATACCCATCCTTGTAAGGTGATGGTGGAAAATAGATTACACCACGGCGTGGAGACGGTATTCTGTACGTACGCATGCGCGGTGATTTCATTTTTCCGTAGGATGGATAGAAGGTGAATTAGGGTTGTTTCATAT
Source organism: Viscum album (assembly GCA_963277665.1). NCBI lineage: Eukaryota > Viridiplantae > Streptophyta > Magnoliopsida > Santalales > Viscaceae > Viscum > Viscum album. The sequence continues at coordinate 1,248,395,309 of OY728157.1, read as the reverse complement.
TTATAATAACATATCAGTATGTAAGTAATACTGATGTTATTACTTTATCATGAAACAACTAAAGAAGAAGAAGTTGAAGAAGAGTGAAATTGAAAAGATCGGTAATGGATATTACCTCTTCTTTGAAACGCCTCTTTGAATCCTCCACGTGGGAACTAAGATTGGTCTTTGAAGAAGACCAGGACCTCTAGGATTATTCTAGGGAAGTGTAGAAGGGATTTTTGCAGGGTTTGGCCGAGCTTGAGTGCTCAAATTGGTGTGAGGAGGAGGGGGAGGAGGTGCCCTTTTATAAGAGAGGAGAGGGGCACCTTAGGAATATCTCAAAATATTATTTTATATTAAAGTCAAAATCGGTTTATAATGGTTCCAAAGGGTATTATTTCGAAGCTAAAGTGGGGATGGGTCGGAATCCTATTAACCAATAGGATTTAGACAAATTTAGATTAATATTTTAACCTTATCAATTAGATTTAACTCTAAGTTAAATAATTTAACTTTTACCGTGTGTTTTTGTTTTCTTACACTATATGGTAAATAAACTTACTATAACATGCCAAACGAACCCCAAATTGTTTATTATTAATATATATATCCTTATCTAAGTCATTTGGCCGAACCTTAAAATTTTAGGAATAAAATAACAATTTATAATATATTATTTGATTTAAAAACTATTTTGTGTCAATTTTGACACTATTTGATATATGATTTTTGTGAAAGTCATAACAGAATTATATGTTCGAACCAAGTTAATTAAATCAGCACTAATATATCATAGTAACCTAGAAAACTAGTGGAATTCATAAAAAGTCTCAAATTACATTTATTTCGGTGTTTATAACATCAATTATGCCAATATTTCATTAATAAAATAATTACTGCATCATCATTGTGTCATAAATAAATTAAATTATTTAATGTCTAAAAATTATAAATAAAATACCATTATATAGGAAATCTTTTTATATTTCTAATGAATATTTATAGTCTAATTTATCATATACATAACCCCATATTAAAAATGATTTACTTATTAAACATTGATTTTAACTATTTTAACCCTTCTTTAAATAAATTAATAATAAATGTCCTAATCTAATAAAAGTGGGCCTAAATGGTCATATTTTATTACTAAGTTTGTTTTTGGTTGAATTAAAATTATCCAATAGAATTAGGACATGTGTTAGGGTAATAGTAATATCATATTTACCCTTAGTTACCCTATTTACTATTAACCGCGGTAAAAAAAAGTAAAAAGTTACTATTCACCAAAAATTTATTTTTATCTCATTGAACCACATTTTACTTACAGATATCAACCGTGTCTATCGGATTTTTGAAGTTCCAATCACAGAATTGGTAAAATTAAGTTTTATGAAAAATTCTATTTTTAACCTACCACTTAGTGGTTTCACTATTCATCAAAAATTGAATGTTTTCAGAAAAATACCAAAATTTCACCCTAGGCTAATTTCGGTATTCCGAATCCAAAAATGAAGTCCATTTTGAAAGATAAAATTTCAAAAAGTGGTTATTAATATTCACTACGGCTAGTTTTAATAATATTTTAATAGCATATCGTTGTTTAGTGAAACTCAGTATTGCGTACGATGCAAGCTATCCAGGAAGTCGCGATTTCGTGTAAAGCAACCCAAGCAAGTGTTGTGTAGTAAAAGATTCCTTTGATGATTTATATAAAATAAAAGTCTCGGGTGTTACATTCTACCCCCTTAAAATGAATTTTGCCCTCGAAATTCGTCACTTTGTAACAAATAGATGAGGATACCTCCCCCTCATCATATCCTGAAGCTCCCATGTAGCTTCTTCTAATTGGTGGTTCCTCCATAAAACTTTCACCAATCGAGTGGTCTTGTTTCGTAGGACTTTTTCACTACGATCCAGAATCTCTATCGGTTGTTCTTCATAAGAAAGATCTTGCTCCAGCGGTAAAAATTCGGAGCTGAGTACATGTGAAGGATCAGGTATGTACTTTCTCAAGAGAGATAAATGGAACACATCGTGAACTTGAGAGAGATTCGGTGGAAGCGCCAATCGGTAAGCTACCTTTCCAACACGATCCAATATTTCAAAAGGACCGATATATCTAGGGCTCAACTTCCCCTTCTTTCCAAATCTCATGACTCTCTTCCAGGGAGAAATTCGTAAGAACACTTTATCACCCACTTCAAACTCTAGGTCTTTTCTTCGTTTGTCGGCATAACTTTTCTGTCGACTCTGAGCTGCTCTTATGTGTTGTTGAATAGATCTGACCTTTTCTGCCATTTCATCAATGAGATCTGGTCCTAATAGCTTTCTTTCCCCAACTTCATCCCAGCAAGTTGGAGTCCTGCATTTCTTTCCATAGAGATCTTTATAAGGAGCCATCTGAATACTAGAGTGAAAGCTATTATTATAAGAAAATTCCACCAATGGTAGGTGTTGATCCCAACCTCCTTTGAAATCCATAGAGCAAGCCCTCAACATATCGTCTAGTGTTTGAATTGTTCTCTCAGATTGACCGTCTGTCTGAGGATGATAAGCAGTGCTGAAACTCAACTCTGTATCCAAAGTATGCTGAAGACTTTGCCAGAACTTCGTGCTAAATCTCGGTTCCCGATTAGATATAATAGAAAGTGGTACTCCATGCAATCATACCACTTCCTTTACATATATCCTGGCAAGCTGATCTAGAGAGAAATCCTCTCTAATAGCAATGAAGTGTGCAGACTTTGTAAGACGATCAACTATGACCCAGATAGCATTATTGCCTTTGGATGTTTTAGGAAGTCCTATGACAAAGTCCATAGTGATATTTTCCCATTTCCATTCGGGTATGTGTAATGTTTGTAACATCCCCTTAGACTTCTGTCTCTCAGCTTTAACTTGTTGACAAACCAAGCATCGAGAGACATATTCAACAACATCTCTTTTCATGCCATCCCACCAGAAGTACTCTTTCAGGTCCATATACATCTTCGTGCTTCTATGATGAATAGAGAATGAAGAACTATGAGCCTCATCCAGAAGCTCCTTCTTTAATTCGGGGATAGGAGTAACACAAACCCGATTCCTAAACTTTATTATCCCATCACAATCAAGGTTGAATTCAGGAAGATTTCTCACCTTCTTTTGTAACTCGACATCTTCTTTCTGTGCCTCTTTAATCATCACATGTATAGATGGTTGAACATTCATTTGAGAAAGATAAGATTTTTCCCCTTCCATTATAATTCCAAGATCCATCCTTTGTAAATCCATAAATATTGGATCTTTTGTGATCCTCATCATGGATAAACTAGCATGGTCTTGTCGACTTAATGCATCTGCCACCTTGTTTGGTTTCCCAGGGTGGTAATGGATTGAGCAGTCATAATCCTTAATCAGCTCCAACCATCTTCTTTGATGCATATTCAGCTCCTTTTGTGTGAAAATATACTTTAAACTTTTATGATCATTATAAATATCACAACTTTCACCATAAAGGTAATGCCTCCAAATCTTTAATTCAAATATTACCTTAGCTAACTCCAAATCATGTGTTGGGTAATTTTGCTCATGGAATTTCAAATGTCGTGAGGCATAAGCTATCACCATATCATTTTGCATAAGAACACACCCCAATCCCTTCTTGGATGCATCACTGTAGATCACAAACCATTCTCCACTACAAGGCAGTGTGAGCACAGGTGCACTGGATAACCTTCTTTTCAACTCTTTGAAATTCTCTTCACATTCCTCTGTCCAAACAAACTTAACTCCTTTCTGAGTCAACATGGTGAGTGGATTAGATAATCGTGAAAAATCTTTCATAAAACTTCGATAATATCCAGCCAAACCAAGAAAACTTCGGATCTTAGTTACTGTTGTTGGTCTCGACCATCTTTTGATAACCTCTGTTTTTGCTGGATCCACAGATATCGCCTCTTTTGAGATTATGTGACCCAAAAATGCAACTTTTTTAAGCCAAAATTCACAATTGGTAAATTTGGCATAAAGCTTCTCCTTTCTCAGGGTCTTCAATATAATTCTCAAGTGATCTTCATGCTCTTCCTTTCTCATTGAATAGACAAGAATATCGTCTATAAAGACTACCAAAAATTGATCAAGATAGTCTCTAAAGAATCTATTCATTAGATCCATGAATATAGCAGGGGCATTAGTAAGACCAAATGGCATCACCATAAATTCATAGTGTCCATACCTTTTACGGAAAGTCGTCTTTGGTATATCCTCCCTTTTGACCCTTAATTGATGATACCCTGAACGAAGATCAATCTTGGAAAAGTATTGAGCTCCGCGTAGTTGGTCAAATAAGTCATCAATGCATGGGAGAGGATATTTGTTCTTGATAGTGATCTTGTTAAGTTATCGATAATCAATGCAGAGTCTCATTGATCCATCTTTCTTCTTAACAAATAGGACAGGTGCTCCCCAAGGTGACGTACTAGGGCATATGAATCCCTTATCAAGATTCTCTTGGAGTTGCTTCTTCAATTCCTGCAACTCAATTGGGGCCATTATATAAGGTGTATTTGAAATAGGCAAATCACTCGGTACGAGTTCTATTGAAAACTCAACTTCACGATTTGGTGGAAGACCCGGTAATTCCTCCGGAAAGACATCATCCAACTCTCGTAAAATGGGCATATTCTTAATCGTGATTTTCTCACCAACCATTTGAGATAAATAACCTTCATTTAGTGGAATCAATACCCATAAAATGGAAGAAATTTCCACTAGTAGGTTATGTTCATCCTTGCATTGATAGACGATCATAGATTGATCTGGAATATGAAATGTGACTTCCCTTCTTTGGCAATTAATATGAGCTCCGTATAACGAAATCCAATCCATGCCAAGAATCACATCGAATTCCACTAAAGGAAGGATCACAAGATTTTCAGGAAGCACTTTCCCACAGACTTCGATCGGAGAAGAATTATAAACTTTTGATGCGATTGATGTGCCATTAGGTGTTGTAACAGCTAACTCAACATCTAATTGTTGAGGTAATACGATGATACCCTTAGAAAATTCTTCAGAAATAAAAGAGTGGGTGGATCCAGAATCAAATAAAACATTTTCTACTTTAGAGTGGATGGTATGTGTACCTTTCACCACTTCGTTATTGTACTCCACATCACTGATAGAAATTGCATGTGACTTTCATTTGTCTTTATCCTTAAGAGTTTTTTGACGTCGACCATCATCATCAACCCTTGGATTTGGGCATTGATTGGCACAATGCCCCATCTCCTTGAACTTGAAACATTGAAGTGTAGTAGGTTCATTCTGTGTATCCCTTCCTTTATTTGCATCATTAGACATCTTATTCCCATTATCGCGGCATTCAAATGCCCGATGAACTTCCTTTCCACATTTGAAACATTTACTTGTCCCTTTAAGACAACTCCCTCCATGTTTCTTTCCACACTTTGAGCATAAGGGAAAGATCATCTTCTTTTCAGTGTGCTCTTTAGATTTTCCTTTGAATTCCATTTTCCTCTTCTTATCAAACCCATATGACTGATGGGTTACTCCAATCTCCATCTCGACTTTGAGAGCACATCAAACGATTTCTTCATAGCTATTGAAGTCCCTTATGGCTAACGCCCTTCGAAGACTTGGTTTTACGCCACTAAAGAATCGATCGATCTTACACTCAGGTTGGATAATAATCCCAGAAGCATACCTTGCAAGTCTTGTAAAATTTGCTTCATAGGTACCAACAGATTCATCATCCCTTTGCTTCAGTTCAAGAAACTCTTTCTCCCTCTTTGTTCGGAGAATACCAGGGAAGTACTTATTGAAAAATAAGTTCTTGAACTCATCCCATTCCATGGACTCAATTTCATCCCTTTTCTTGTATTCTTAATAATATTCCACCATTGATCAGCATCACCTTCCAAACGATACACCGCTAAGATGAATTTATCATGCTCAGAACATTGAAGAACAGAAAATATCATTTCAGTAGTACTGATCCATTGTTCAGCAACTAATGGATCAGTAGACCCGCTGAATGAAGGTGGACGCTGTCTCATGAAGGATTCAACAGAATGTTGCTCCATCCTTTGATCGTTTGGAAATCCTGAATGATTCGTAGCTTGAGAAAGTTGTGTGAGCATGGCTACAAGATTTTTCATTCCATCTCCCATAACGTTTGGTTTCTCAGGGGGAAAATCATTGCATTTCCCATCGCATTCCGCATTAACACGGTTCCTTCGGGTTCCAGCCATTGACTAAAACCAAGAAGAATAGTGTGAGCAACAATAATTATAATAGGAAAACCACATAATCAAGAATAAAATTTCACACTTAAGGTCTCATCCTAGGGTATTCATGGCCATTTCTAAAACACTAATATTGTGTTCTATGCTTTGAATTATCCTTAGGGTTCTTACGAAGGCTTTCGCATCCTAGTTTCCAAAGGTTGACTATACCTTTCCTCTGATACCAACTGTAGCGGTCTGGAATTACTTCTAGTGGACTATAATTGATACTTATCAGGGAACTCCATGGGCAGCTACACCCCCTGGGTGGGACACACCACCATCCCCAGTAGCATCCATTTCCACATGAAGCCCCTGGGTGGAGAGCCATGCTTCGTCCAACGCTCACATGTGAGAGTTCCCAAGGATCGGATACATTCCTACCTCCTTTGACTCTGATACCAACTATAACGACCAATAATTTATATACATTGTTAATAATTCAAAATTGAAGCACACTTATTACAACATATAACAAAATCACAAAGAACCGTATAGGTATAGTGTCTTTAGAAACTGGGAAACATAAACAACTGGTTCATAAATCTTCTACAGTGTCTCCCATTTATTTTATCATATATAGGGTCCCTTTTAGCATATTATACTTAATATCCATCTTCCTGACCTGGGGAAAAGAAAACATAAAAAAAAGGGTGAGCTCAAATGCTCAGCAAGGGAAAATAAAAGAAATAAAAATCATATCATATCTTTTTGAAAATCATAACCTGCAAAAGAGATCATAATATCTTAACATGGAATAAATCAGAAAAGTGATAATGAGATCCCCATAATCATAACATAAAACTTGAAACTTTTTGTCATGCACACATAATCATGGAAAATCATTTATTGTTAGTCATGACTCATTACCAAGACTATCTTAGCGGACAAAGTCCATTTCTGAACCGAGTTCACTCCTCGATTCAGTCCTGTATCACTGAACCAAAATAACCTTCCGTTCCAGCCATATCTATCTCATGAGATATAAATCTTTACGCAATTCATTGGAGGGAGATATAGGTCCCACCCATCTTATAATTAATCCTTTCTTATGTGTGCCACATAATCATAAATCATACATCATCGCATAACACATGTAACAAAAATGGGATTCTTGAAACATCATGACATCATAAAACAAATCATATATGGTAAATGACTTCATAAAAATAATTCCCTCAAACAATAATCAAATCAATGTAATAATAGGGATAAAAACATAACCCTATATTATCTTAGATGGAAAATAATTTTGATAAAACATTTGAACTCCATTCTTGAGGAAAATATCATTTCTACTTCAAAAACAATTTTCTTTTCTTAACATGTCATAAAATTATAAACTAAAAGAAGTTGATTAAAAATAAACTTGAAAAAATATAAAGGAATATTCTTGGAAATAATGTTTTAAAAATCCATTCATGCCGTATAAGTTAAAAAAACATTCTTCTCGTACTTTTGTCGGAAAAGTCAAAAAGTACCTCGTACGAAAAACGACAAAAGATTCCTTTCATATCTTTTACTAAAAACTAACCAAAGGGTAAAATAGGTTTTAAAGAATTGTAGGTGGATGGAAATAATATTACATATTTAGGGAACATGGATGTGGATGATAAAATACACCCCAGTAAATACCCAAGTATAAACAATCATGGATAAAAATGAGATTGTGATATTTCCCTTACCTTAGGTCCGATTTGCTTTGTACGTGTCCGAAGCTCATGTATAATGGTTTAAATAATTTTATTGACTTATTCCAGAATCATACATATTGATATGATATCATATATGGTCATATTCGTAGCTTCTTATTAGTAATATTTCATTGTTACTTGTTACTGGGGTCTTTATTGCCTTTTGTTCTTATGCGTGTTTTGCCGAATAAATTATTATTCTTCTTTTAAGGTTATAGATACCTTATATCCAGAATGTTATTAGTGTAACATATATCATATTTATTCATTCAATTCATTTATATAATTACTATGTAATGATGATCATGTAGAAAGAGTCGCATCACATCGTGGAGATGGTATTCCGTACGTACGCACGAGCGATGATATTGTTCCCATGATCATGGAATTGTATTTAAGTGTATTTATACTATTTCAGTATCAATATCACTTTATAATAATAATATATAGTTACTCATTACACCATTATACTCATCCTTGTAAGGTGATGGTGGAAAATAGATTACACCACGGCGTGGAGACGGTATTCCGTACGTACGCACGCGCGGTAATTTCATTTTTATGTAGGATGGATAGAAGGTGAATTAGGGTTGTTTCATATTTATAATAACATATAATTATGTAAGTAATAATGATGTTATTACTTTATCATGAAACAACTAAATAAGAAGAAGTTGAAGAAGAAAGAAATTGAAAAGGTCAGTAATGGATATTACCTCTTCTTTGAAACGCCTCTTTGAATCCTCCACTTAGGGAACTAAGATTGGTCTTTGAAGAAGACCAAGACATCTAGGATTATTCTATAGAAGTGGAGAAGGGATTTTCTCAGGGGTTGGCTGAGCTTGAGTTCTCAAATTGGTGTGAGGAGGAGGGGGAGGAGGTGCCCTTTTATAAGAGAGGAGAGGGGCACCTTAGGAATATCTCAAAATATTATTTTATATTAAAGTCAAAATCGGTTTATAATGGTTCCAAAGGGTCTTATTTCGAAGCTAAAGTGGGGATGGGTCGAAAGCCTATCATCCAATAGGATTTAGACAAGTTTTGGTTATTATTTTAACCTTCTCAATTAGATTTACCTCTAAGTTAAATAATTTAACTTTTACCGTGTCTTTTTGTTTTCTTACACTATATGGTTAATACACTTACTATAACATGCCAAACGAACCCCAAATTGTTTATTATTAATATATATATACATATCTAAGTCATTTGGCCGAACCATAGATTTTTAGGAATAAAATAACAATTAATAATATAATATTTGATTTAAAAACTATTTTGTGTCAATTTTGACACTATTTGATATATGATTTTTGTGAAAGTCATAACAAAATTATATGTTCGAAAAAAGTTTATTAAATAAACAATAATATATCATAGTAACCTAGAAAATTAGTGGGATTCATAAAAAGTCTCAAATTACATTTATTTTGGTGTTTATAACATCAATTATGTCAATATTTCATTAATAAGATAATTACTGCATCATCATTGTGTCATAAATAAATTAAATCATTTAATGTCTAAAAATTATAAATATAATACCATTATGTAGGAAACCGTTTTAGCTTTCTAATGAATATTTATAGTCGAATTTATCTTATGTATTACCCCATATTAAAAATTATTTACTTATTAAACTTTGATTTTAACTATTTTAACCCTTCTTTAAATAAATTAATAATAAATGTCCTAATCTAATCCAAGTGGGCCTAAATGGTCATATTTTATTCCTAAGTTTGTTTTTGGTCGAATTAAACTTATCCAATAGAATTATGAAATGTGTTAGGGTAATAGTAATATCATATTTACACTTATTTACCCTAATTACTATTAACCACGGTAAAAAAAAGTAAAAAGTTACTATTCAGCAAAAAAATTATTTTTATCTCATTGAACCACATTTTACTTACTGATATCAACCGTGTCTGTCAGATTTTTGAAATTCCAATCACAGAAGTGGTAAAATTATGTTTTATGCAAAATTCTGTTTTTAACCTACCACTTAGTGGTTTCACTATTCATCAAAAATTGAAAGTTTTCAGAAAAATACCAAAATTTCAGCCTAGGCTAATTTCGGTATTCCGAATCCAAAAATGAAGTCCATTTTGAAAGATAAAATTTCAACAAGTGGTTATTACTATTCATAACAGCTAGTTTTAATAATATTTTAATAGCATATCGTTGTTTAGTGAAACTCGGTATTGCGTACGACGCAAGCTATCGAGGAAGTCACGATTTCGTGTAAAGCAAGCCAAGCAAGTGTTGTGTAGTAAAATATTCCTTTTATGATTTATATAACATAAAAGTCTCGGGTGTTACATTAAGGGTGTCATATAGACACATGTATCAACATATTTAATGGAACTTATATTCATAACACCAATGAATTTCTTGAATGTGAATGAGAAGAGGGAAATTCGTTACATGATCTTGGCATGCTAATAGGTGTGAATGGAAAAATATAATGAGAGATAAAAAGGTATATCATAATTCAAAAATAAGTAGGAATGTATGGGGGAGGTGAAAAATCATACCCCAACATTTTTCATTGAAAACAAAACTGTATACCAATATAATGAAATTTGGGAAAAAATTAGAAAGGAAAAGATCACTTAAAGAATTTATAAATGGTAACAGGTGTACGCGGGAGGAATTAATGAGAGATATATGGGCCTCAAATAAATAATAATTAATTATGGAATTATATTGGAGGTGTTAAATCATACCCCAAAATTTTTAATTGAAAATAAAAGGGTATAGAAACATAATGACACATAGAAAAAAATGAGAGAGGAAATCCCTTACATGGAAGTTTGTTCCCAGTGGATTGGGAGGGGTTTGAGAGGGGCTTCGTGGGAGCTTGGGGAAACCTGGGAGGATAATAGAGAGAGGATGGTAGAGATTTGTCAAGCTCCAAAGGTTTTAAGTGAAGAGAATTTGGATCTTGGGTGGGTTTATATAAGAAAAGAGAGAGAATTATTTATAATTTATGTTATGGACACTACACATTAAACTAATCAAAACCACAAACCATCCCATGGGGTTTTCCCATAGTTTTTTCAAAAACGGATTGGAAACATTATTTTTCAGGAAAATGGCCGAAAATATTAAAATATTAGGTTTTCTTATGTGGAGGTGAGTCACACTATCAAGGAAATAATTTTAAAATGATAAAATGTTTTATAATTCTTGGAGGGTCCAATAAGGCATTGTAAAATAAATGAAATAAACCTAAAATCATTATATTTATGATAAAACATGTATTTTCAGAAAATATAATTTATAGTATTTTATTACATCACTATTGGGACATTATAATGTCTTAAAACACATTATATATTTATATGGTATTTAATATTTACCGAAAAAATTCATTATCTCAAACAATTATGAAAAATTCACTCTTGGATAATTTTGATGCCCTGATTCCAAAAAATAATATTCATTTCATCTAAATTATTTTCTAAATATTTGAAATTTTATGTTTAAATTAAAAACCGATGTTTATCCAAAAAATTATGGATTGGGAAAAATATCTTTCAAACATTAATAAAAATCACAATTTTATTCATAAAAATTATACAATAATTTATATTTAATAAAATGTACATTAGTAATAATATAATATTATAATATTAATCAATTCAAAAATCAATTAATCCATCCATTTATATTTCTTAATTGAATATTAACTAAAAAACTATTTGCGCTTTAAAATCAATTCACAAGGTCATGATAATAATATGAAAGTATATTAATTATTCTATTAAAAATATACACAAAATATTAGTGATAGGGTCGGGTTACATACCCCCTTATAACACCCGCATAATACTGAAGGGTATGTTGTGAGATGATGACAAACACATGGGGAGGCTCAAATAACATTTCTCGGGTGGTAATCTCCATTAACATCCATATCCCTCGTAGGTAGGTCCGCTCAAGCTTAACCTGTTGAAGCTCGTCTTAGGATTGGTCAAGAGAGAAGCACAGTGACACTACCTCTTTTCCGAGCTCTGAAAAATGGTCTTCGTGTGGAGCAGTTCTACTGGATGAGGCCATTGTTTCCTTTTCCTGAGTAAATTCAATTTTTTAATGCCCTATATTTATAATAATCATGTGATCACTATTAAACGACTATATTATAAACAATCACAATTATTAATGGTATTTTAAGATAAAAAAACATAAAACCATGGTAGTTCAAATGTTATATAACCATTTTACATAATAATATATTTAATTATTTCATGAAGAATTTTCATTCTTAAAAATTTGGGTCATTACAATATTCCTCCCTTAAGAAATTTTTCCCACGAAATGTTTTTTCCAACACCACAACTGATGCGGTAACTCTACTTTATCACTTCCTCTGATTCTAACATTGCATCTTCAAACACTTGGTTTCACCACAACACCTAGGTGAGGGGCATTGTCGTATTTTGTATGAAATTTCCTCTATGATCAAAGATCTTCCCCTAGTTCTATTCATATGAGAGGTTATTCTCCAATGGTACCACCTCTAGATTGAGTACATACGATGGGCCATGTATGTACTTCCCCAAGAGTGATACATGGAATACATCACATACCTGAGATAGGTTTGGTGGGAGTTCCAGTTGACATGCCACTATTCCAATGCGATAAATGATCTCAAAAGGGTCAATGTATTGTGGACTAAGATTTCCCTTATTCCCAAATCACATAGCTCTCTTCCCCGGTGATATGCGGAGGAATACCATGTATCTTATTTCAAAATCTAGGTATCATCGACAATTATCAGCATAACGCTTTTGTTGACTCTAAGAATCATTAGTGTGTCGTTGGATGGTCTAAACCTTATCCACCATTTCTTCAACCATTTCTAGACCTAAGAGTTTTCACTCCCTAACATCATCCCAACATGTCGGTGTTCTGAACCTCTTCCCATATTGGGCATCGTAAGGATCCATTTGTATGATTGACTAGAAACTATTGTTATAAGAGAAATCAACAATAAGAATATGTTTGTACCATCCTCCATTGAAGTCTATTGAGAATGCTATCAATATATCCTCAAGTGTTTGGAATGTTCATGCAGATTGACCCTCATTTTGAGGATGATAATCCAAAAAAATAGTTTCTCAGTATTCAGAGGATGTAAAAGACTCATCCAAAATGTAGAGGTGAATCATGGATATCGATTAGATACAATCAATAGTGGTAATCCATAAAGCCTCACCACATCTCTGATATACATTCATTCCAGTTGATCCAATGGAAATTCCTCTTGAATTGCATCGAATTTCTGCAGTATTTGTAAGATGATCCACAATAACCCATATAACATTGTTTCCCTTTGATGTCTTCAGATGTTTGATGACAAAGTCCATGGTGTTTTTATCCTATTTCCATGTTTGTATGGGTAATGGATGCATCATTCCCTTAGACTTATGCCTCTCATATTTCACTTGCTGACATACTAGGCACTTTGATATATACTCAGTGATCTCCATCTTCATGTTATCCCACCAAAATTGTTTTTTGAGATCTCGATACATCTTGGTGTTTCATGGGTTAGTGGGGAAATATGAACTATGTTGATAATCCAAAAGTTCATTCTTTTACTCGGGATTTGATGGAACACATATTCTTGAACCAAATCTAACAATTCCTTCTTCATTAACATTTGACTCTGAGGATTTCCCTTTCATGATAGATTCCACTTTATTTTGAATTCCCACATCATCATGTTAAGCGTCCTTTAACCATTATAAAAGTGATGGTTGAGAAAGAAATTGTGAAAAGATTTATTATGTTCCCTTAATTATGATTCCCATGTCCAAATTCATCAAATATAAGAATATTGGATCCTTTTCAATTTTCATCAATGATAGAATCAGTGGTTCCTTTTTACCTAGGGAATCTACCACATTGTTTGCTTTCCTAGGGTACTAATTGATTGAGTATTAATAGTATTTGATTAGTTCTAGCCATATTAACTGGTGCATGTTTAACTCTTTCTATGTGAATATATACTTGAGGGTTTTTTTATCTGTGTATATTTCACACTTCTCCCCAAAGATGAAATGTCACCACCTTTTTAAAGAATAGATTACTACAGCGCACTCTAGTTCATGTTCTGGACAGTTTTGATAATGAACGTTAAATTTCCATGAATCATAAGAAGCGACTTTTTCATTTTTCATCAACACACAACGCATACCCTTTTGTGAAGAATTAATAAATTCCACAAAATGTTCTCCACCTGTTGGTAATGTGATCACAGTTATATTGATAAGCCTCTTTTTCGACTCCTTGAAGCTATCTTTGCATTCATCACTCCTAGAAAACCATACTCCCTTATGAGTTAGCTTTGTAATAAGTTTTTAAATTCATGAGAAACTTCTCACAAATCGGCTAAAATAACCAGCTAACCCTAAGAAGCTATAGATATCAATCACCGATGTTGGCCTCAGTTATCCCTCAATTGTAGCTATCTTGGATGGATCCATAGATATCCCATTTATTTTGATAATATGACCCAAGAATGAGACTTTATTCATCCAAAAATATTACTTGCTTTACTTTTCATAGATCTTCTACTTTCTAAAGGTATCTAGTATAGTGATTCAATGCTCCTCATGCTCTTCCTTGATTTTGGAGTATATTATAATATCATCTATAATGACTACCAAAACTTTTTTCATGGTAATCTCTAAAGACTCTATTAATCATGTCCCTGAAGATTTCTAGAACATTATTGAGTCTGAAAGGAAATACTATGAATTCATAGGGCTTGTACCTTATATGAAAAAGTTGTATTGGGGATATCCTCCTTCTTCACCTTTACTTGGTAATATCCTGATCTCAAATCCACCTTAGGGAAGTATTTTTCTCCATGCATTTGATCAAACCATTTGTCCATTCACAGTAGAGGATACATTTTCTTTATAGTGATTTTGTTGTGCTCATGATAATCAATACAAAGGCGCATTGTCCCTTCCTTCTTCTTGATGAAGAGGACTGGTGCACCCCATGGCGAATCACAAGGGCGTATAAACTATTTATTTATATTCTCCTATAGTTTTTTATTTATAATCATCATACTCCACAATATCCATTATATATAGAGTCTTTGATATTGGAAATGCCCTGGGTGTAAGAGAAATTGACAATTCAACATCTCTTCTAGGAGGAATACCAGACAATTCATCGGGAAACACTTTATTGAATTCCCTCACTTTCGTCTCACTCAGTTTTGATCATGGTGATGTATCTCAGGGAGTTTATATTATTCCTAATGATGATAGTCTAAAGTTGAAGTCCCTGGCCGATTTAACCCTGCTCTGACCTCGCATTCCACCGCGCCTCTCTATGTTTGACCATGAGTGATAGATTCATTGTGGTTTTTGGATTTTTGGTTCGGTGGTCGGTGGATTTCTAGGTACTCCTGAGTCAGTTCTCTCTTGTCTCTAGATTCACCCCATCATGTTACCATTTTCTAAATCCCTGGGACATTCATGTCTCTACCCTGACCTCAAGTATCTCTACTACTCTCCCGGTCAGATCGGGAGCGATGGTTTCTTGATGTTTTGGGGTGTGGAGTTTGGAATCTGATGGTCCTTCTCACATGGCCTAATTTAGTGTCCTCTTTTGATGGAATTCGGGTTCTGTTCCTTTATGGTGGCATCAACACAATCTTTTGTTTGTTTTCTGTTTTTTTTCTTTCTTCTCCCTTTTCCAGAAAATGTGGGTAGGGTTCTTCTATGAGTTGTTCATTGAGGGTTTTATTATTCATTTCTAATTTATTTTGGTTCATATTTTCTTGGCCTTTGGTTTGTTCACGATGTTGATGTTTCACGGAGACAACTAATTTTGATGGCATCTGGCACTCTTGTATGGTGTTTTTGAGGACAACGGTGATGGAGGATGACGACGTTCTTCTCTGGTGTTTTGGACATCGATGGCATCGATGTCTATGGTTATGATGATGAGATGACAGTGGTGTTGTGTGATGGTTGTGGTGATAGACGATGATGATGATAGTTGATGGCTGACGATCTTTTTTGGTTTGGAACTGGTTTGTTGGGGAATGATGATGAGGTGGTGCGATGGTTTTCGGTGACTTCGACGAGCTCCTACGTTCTTCGGTGGTACGGTCGTTGAACAACGATGTCAAAAATGGTGATGGATGGTGACAATGATAGGGGTACTCATGATTTGGGAGGCAGGAGACTTTACTTTGGCGGATGTGGATGAATCTGGTCATGATATTCAAGAGTGTAGTAAATTGTTTTGAATTTTGAGGCTTTTGTTCTTGTTCCCGTTCACCCATAAAGCAGGTTCATAAATTCAAATAAAAATAGATTTTGAGGGGGATTTCTCTAACAATTGGTATGTATTTAAGGAAGGTTCCTTCCTTGGACTCAATCATCTGATCAAGATACGTGTGTTTATATAGTAGTAATATCCATTCTTGAGATGATGGTCCTAATGAAGATTCATCCTCCTCCATGCACTTGTATATAATCAGGGGTTGATTCCCCACATGGAGATTTATTTCCCTCTCACGACAATTTATGTTGGCTCTATATAGAGAAAGACATTTCAAGATAATAATTGCATAAAATTCCACTAGATGGAGTATGAAGAGGTTTCCTGAGAAGATCAAGCCACAAATTATGATAGGAGAAGAGTTATATTCATGAGATGAAATATTTTCCCCATTTTCCATTCACACAGACATCACTACTTCCATAATTTTTGGTGGTGTTAGTATTGTTCAAATAAACTTTTGGGATATAAAATAATGCGTAGAACAAGAATCAAAAAGTATGTTCACTATTGATGAATGAATATCTACCATACCTATCACCACTTTGTTTTTCCAAGTTCACTTCGGCGGTAGTGATGGAAAAAGCTCACCCTTTATTCCTTGGAGGTTGTTGGTTTCCTACGAAAAACCTTAGCTTAGGCAACTGGTTTACAAAGTTCCCTGGTTCTTTGTAGTTGAATAAATAAACAATGCGTTAAGGGTCAAAGAGAGTGTTCCTATTCTCCTTCAAAGTTGCATGTTTTTCTTATTGGTAGTTATTGTCTAGGTTCCCTTCTCTTCCATACCTAAAGAATTTCCTTATCCCCTTCATAAAATTTTTGTGGTGCTTCCATCCACTGCATTGGAAAGTCAAGTGATGGATTTTTTAGAACCATTGAATTTATCCATCATTATGCTAGATTTAAAGTCCACCTTATGCTTCTTATCCCTATGATACACTTGATTTTTTCCAATATCTATTTCTACCTTGATGGAACATCGTATAATTTCATCATAGATCTCGAAGTCACTGATTGACAGGGATTTCCATAGGCTGGGTTTTATCCAACCAAAGAAGCTGTCAACCTTGAATTTGGGGGTCACAACAAATCTGGAGGGGTATTGTGAAAGACATTTGATGTTTTCATTATATTATATGATGGATTCCTAGTCTTTTTTCTTGAGGTAAAGAAATTCCATTTCCATCTTATATTGGAGGGTGCGCAAAAAATATTTATTGAAAAACATTTTCCAAAAAATTTTCCGTTCAAACACCTAAATCTCTTCCTCGGGCTTAGTATTTTTTATCAATGTCCACCATTGATCAACTTCACCCTCCATACAATAAGAATCCAAAAAAACCTTCTCATTTTTGGAACATTAAAGGATGGAGATCTTTTCAATAGAATTGATCCACCGTTCAGAAATTGAGGGATCAAAAGATCCATTAAATGTAGGAGGCCTTCATCTCATGAAGCTCTCGATTGGGACTTGTTCTTTATTAGGGGGGTTGAATGTTATTCTTGATACATGTTTCAATTTAATATTTTAGTTAACTAAGAGTGTATCGAGACAATGTTTTTGATTCTTGCTCCCATCGGATTGGGAATCTCAATAGAACAGTCATCACATTGATCTTCACATTGGTTTTTAGCCTGAGTCCTCCTATTATCGGCCATTATCTCGAATAAAAGGAAAGTAATAGGTAACACATAAAGTTGAATCCAATGAAAAAAATGTATAACTTATAAATTACTTTTATTCCTTAAATTATGAATTTATATGATTCAATCTATGTTATCCATGATCTACGTCCCTACATATATTCTTAGGTGAGTTTATTTTTTAATTCCCTTAATAATGGTTCATGTTAGGATTATGAATTTACCAAACCATATCCCCTGGGAGTTTCGTAACTAAGAGTGCAGCAAGTCCTATTGTCGTGCACCAATTCCCACTTGATTATAGCTTATATTGGTGTTTTTAGGTTTTACCCATAGAAACATCTAGGCCAAAGCCACCTCTACCTGCTCGTATCTAGAAAGGAATGTATATTATTTCTAAAACACTTACTTGATAATCACCAAAATGTAGGTATGTCTTTATTATACTTTTTTTTATCCTTAAGGCTTTCACTATGGTTTTCTAATCCTAATCCCAAAATTAACTAAACCTATACTATGATAACAACTATAACAACCATGCACATTATTACACATATTAACATGGTTTATTACATAAAAATGGAATTAATACAACTCTTGGAATCGAGATGTATAGTTTATTGGGAAATTAAGAACATTAAATAACAACTTATAACATAAAACTCAACATCTTTATTAAAAACTTCCTTTACATGACCGAAATATTCCTTCGTACTTAACATTGCATGGGATAACCTGAGGGCATAATAGGAAAAAATTGAGCTGTAAAGCACAGTAAGGTAGTAACAAGACATAACATGAATAATACTTTACATTTTAGGAAATATTTATATCAATTGAGCATAAGAGAAAAATCAACATAAACTCATGATATAGCATGATTATAATAACATGGAAATGTTCCCTCAACATTTAACTTGATATTAGCATGAGACAAGGATCATTGCACCTAGAGCATGAGTAAACACTAATTTCAGATGAATTATAATGAGTAAACCCATATTTATCTTGATTTATATTGATTCTTATCTTTACCCAATGCATTGGAGTGCTATCAGGGTGCACCCTTCTAAATCATTTCATTTCATTCATAAGTGTACCACATAGATCATAAAACAAGGATTCATTAAAATTAGAATTTAATCCACAATAAAGGAATGTGGAATTAATACATGAATATATATAATCAATGACTAAATGTGAAAAAAATTGGAATACACTTTATAATGAACTCGGCGTGGTATTCACCACACCATGACTTTGGCTTGGAAAATTGTAGTGCAATTTCGGCAGCATAATTGCGTGACATAAGAATTCAGAAAAATGATTGATGGGAGAGAAATTAGTGTCTTTTCATATTTACTTGAATGGTAAATTTAGGGGTTCATATAGATAGATGCACAACCGAATTTAATGTAATTAATATACATAACACAAAATAATTTCTTGAATGTAAAGGAGAAGAGGGAAATTCTTAAAGAAATTTTGGCATGGTAACATTTGTGCATGGGAGGAATTAATGAGATGCAATGATGTATCTCATCCTTAAAAAATAAGGATTAGAGTGTGTGGGAGGCTCAAAATCATACCCCCCACATTTTTAATTGAAACCAAGAGGGTGTAACAATATAATGAAATTTGGAAAAAAAATGAGAAAGGAAGAAATCACTTACAGAATTTTGGAAAACTAATGGTTGTAAATAAGAGGAATTAAAGAGAGAGATAAGAGTCTAAAATAATTAGAAAATATGAAGGTAATTATAGGTGAGGTACAAAATCATACAAAAACATTTTTAATTGATAAGAAAATGGTATAGAAACATAATGTTTTTTGGAAAAATGAGAGGGGAAGAAATCTCTTACATAGAAGTGTGATCCCAAAAACATGGGAGGAAATTGAGAGACGATTATTGGGAGATTTGGGAACCTTAATAGGATTATAGAGATAAGTGGGAAGAGGTTAATTGATCTACAATGGTTTTGAGTGAATAGATGTGGGATCATGGGTGGCTTTATATAGGGAAAGAGAGGAAATTCTTTACTAATTATGGTTTGGACACTACACATTAAACTAATCAAAACCACAAACCATCCCACTTTTTTCCCATTTTTTTCCATAGGAGAGTAGAAAAACGTTTTTTATAAGTTCATAGGATGAACATATTAAAATATTTGGATTGGTTATGTGGAGGTAAGTCACACTCTCAAAGAAATCATTTTAAAATGATAAAATGTTATATATGTATCGGAGGGTCCAATAAGGCTTTTTAAAATAAATAAAACATCCTAAAATCACATTATTTTAATGTTAAATCATATAATTTATGAAAATAGAATTTTTATAATTTTATTACACCACTATTGGTTCATTATGATGTCATAAAACACATTATATATATATACGGTATTTAATTTTTACCCAAATAGTTGGCTATCTTAGAAAATTATAAAAAGTTCACTGTTTGATAATTTTGACATCTTGATTGCAAAAATAATATTCAATTTATCGAAATAATTTTTTAAATATGTGAATTTTTACTTTTAAAATAAATACCCACATTCATCGAATATTTGTGGGTTTTGACAAAAATCGACTTTCAATCCTTAATAGAAATAAAATTTGTATTCATAAAAATTATACATTAATTTATATTTAATAAAAATTAATTTAGTAATAATATTTTATTAAAATAATATTTAATTAAAAATCTATTAATTCATCAAAATAGATTTTTTAATTTAATATTAACTAAAAATATTATTGGTGCTTTAAAAACATTTTACAAGGTTACAATAATAAAATGATAGTATATTCTTTATTCTATAAAAAAATAATCCAAATAATTATATTTCTAGTGTCATGTTACATAAACCATTATAACACCAACAGAAGACCTAATGGTAAGGACTCCGACGGTGACAGACTCTTGACGAGGCTTGTATAACATCGCTTGGGTTGTAATCTCTGTTAACATCCAATTCTCTCGTAGGTGGTTCTACTCAAGCTTAACTCGTTGAAGGGTGGATTAAGGTTGGTCAAGAGTGAATCCCAATGATGCTTCCTCCTATCTGAGCTCCGACAAATGGGCTCTGTACAGAGACATTCTACTAGATGATGTCATCTCTTCCTTTTTTGAGTAAATTGGATTTGTTAAAGCCCTATATTTGTACTAATCTTGTGATTTCTGTTCAATGGCTATATTAGAAATGGTCAAAAAACCTAATGGTATTTTAAAATCCAAAAACATAAAACCAATGAAGTTCATATTTTACATTACCAGTTTACATAAAAAGGCATTTAATATGATCAACGGGAATTTTTATTAATAAAAGTTTGGGTTGATACAGGTTTGGCTAAGCCCACCATTTTTTTGGGTAATAGTTTCCTACTTCGGGAGTCTCTTATAGATTTAAGATATTCTTGTGAATCTCTACCTAATCCCAATACATGATCTATTACCCAGAAAAAATAAATAATTGGTTAATTCTCTTATCAATCGTAGAAAGGGAGTCTTATTGATCAACTAAGAGGAGTTTGGTGTCGTTAGTGAATCAATTTGTATGTCTTTGAGGTTCTTCATCCATTTTACAAATAATGAATAACAAATTTATGTTCTATATCTTCATGACTGAATGATTCGGAATGAACTTCCATGAGAGTAGGTGGTTAATATTACGAGGAGGAGATTGCGACATTATGAGTAATCCTATGTGTCCTTGTTATTGTAGGAAACAAAACCCTTGTAGTTCATTAATCCCATGTAGTTTAACATCATGCGGGGGGGACATATGTGTGGGTACTAAGACACCAAATGTTTGATCTTCAATCTTATAGAGGCATTCTATGTATCCAAGTTGTGGAATTAATCAAGGTCATCATAGTTCAATAAATCTTTTGGGACTAGACCCATTTTATATCTCTTATATGAGGGATGTTTGTACCATGGCACTTATTTCGACATACATAATGGAATTTTCCAGGTTTTTGGAAAATCATGATTTCTAATGAGGTTATCATTACATCTCCCTTATTAGATGAGAACTATGCTTGGTTTGAGAAACAATGGGCAATAGATGATAAGTATTATGGTGTGTTGATATAGGACATATGTATTGCGATATTTCATGGGGGGTTTTATAGGGCTTGTGCCTTGAGAAGAAATCCTATGTATCCTGATTATGGAAGGAATTAGAGTCATCAATGTTCATTTATCCCTTATCATACTAGTAGGATAATGTGGATGATCACACTTGGGGACATTATGACCGTCCTTGAGGATTCAAGATTCTTAGGGGATTAAATTGAGATGGATGTCCTATTGATCGGGGACATACCTTATCATGTCGGTAGCTGGGACATACACACTATGGCTACCAGTATAACCCAAGGGGGTATAGTGCATATGACATAATCATTACAACTCCATAAGCTCGTGTGATCCATGCTCATTTTGATAAACAAGGGTTAAAAATTTATCAATTTCATTTATCTGAATATGGGTCTTAGATATGGGGATCACCCTGGATGGTTAATATGGAACTTTAACCTCGAATAGGTGGTCTACATATCCTAATTATTGAAGGAATTAGGGTTGTTTTATTTCCCTTGATCTGGGATTAAACTATGAGGATCCCTTTATATTCCGAGCTTACACATCAAGGAAGGATGAGGCTCTCAAATTCCAAGATGCCATGGTGACCTGCTGTGCTGGACTAGAGGGCATTGCATGGCCTAGTTTCCCTATCTGGAGGACCTAGCCTGACCCAATTGTATTGTTCAAGAATCCATCTCATGAACTGTATAGGAATATATGGTGGGGTACCGTAAGATCCAGTACAACATGGTTTGAATGATGTCGTGTGTCTTGCATAACATCCCTAGAATCCATCATGAGACCTAACCATCATGTCTGGAGGGCATCACAATATCTTGTATGATATATCAGGAGGATTTCATAAGGTTTCATTGATATGACTTGATGATCTCACATGACTTGGTTGACATAACCATAGGAAGTATCAGGTCCTAGATGACACCCTTGGAGGGCATCACAAGTCCTGACCAATATGTCCAGAGAACATTGTGAGGGCCCACTGTTATTCTTAGGTTCTTTCTGAAGACTTTTCTAACATGAGTATGAACTATTACATGATTTGTGTGATACATACTAAGTATTTCGTGAGTATTGTACAAAAATTCGATGGGGTATTCCATGATAATATACTGTATTGTGCAAGGGGGTTTTGTGACTATTCCATAACAAGTCTGGATGGATTCATATGACTAGGGTAGCATGTTAAAGGAGCATCATGAGATCTAGGTGATGTGTCCTGGTGCTATCATGTGTCTTTAAGAGGATCATGTGAAGCACACAGGGGTCAACAAACATGTTTTGATTCAGTTTCCCCACAATTAGAATTTATTCTAGAATTTTCCTTCCAGATTATTTTTTTATATTAAATGTCTATTAATCTTGAGTCTAGAATCATCTAGTGGGAGTGTGGCACGTTCTTCACATATCCAACTAGTGTCACTTCACAATATCTATAAAAAATCTTGTGAAGTGTCACATGCTTGGGGAATTACTACTTCAGATACCCACCTGTATATTACCTAACTAAAGGATGGTCGGTCGCACGATTGGTCGATCAAAGAAAACTTTTCTAGATCCGGTGTGAGACTCCAAGTGTTCTTCCTTGCACAGTTGTGGCATTCTCCATGATGAATAATCCAAACCCCTCATTGAGGATGGGGTGTGGAATTTATAGGCATCTCAACTTGGATTTTTCTATGATTCACGTGGCATATCTGGTGGGAGTCTAGTAATAGTTGGAGAAATGTAAAGCACCACATTGCATTATGACTCATTATTGTGGGTCACTCTTAGTCCTTATCATGATTTTTAGTGATCATTAGTCTCTTCTTTCAATGCGTATTTTATTGGATTATTGTCGATTGATGAAGACTTGATGATCATGATGGTATGTCAAAAGAATTTTCATCTTTCCCTATGGAAAAGTCCGATGGCCTTCAAGAGATCTCTATTCCTTTTCTAGAATAATTCGTGGAAAAGGGTTGGCTTGTCGAGTCTTCTTCATGATATTTGGTTGAATATTTAGAAGGTCATATTGGGCCTCACTATGGATATCTGAGAGTGTCACATTTCTCCCACCAACTGCAAGAGCTCTCACCACTATCCTTTTTATTACCTTTGTTTTATTTTACAATGTTCATGAATTATGAAAGTTTTTACGAGTAATGTTGATGATATTTACTTGATTTTTCTTATGATGAATTGTGTAACCAACATAAGTCGTATGAGGAAGTGAGAGCATGTTGTGGACACCACTATCTATTTTTCCTTAGAGCGTTGAAGGGAAATCATAGAGTTTCCTTGACATAGTTTAGGATATTCTTGTGATTAGGCTGATAAGACAAAGGGATTTTAAGATATGAGGTGGACATACATCTGAGCTGTTATGGTGACCGTTGGGTTTCCATGGGCACGTCGTATGTCTTTCAGTGACCATGAGTACCTCTCACCTCTTCTATTTTTTCTCTTTTGTTTTATTCTACAATACCATTGGGTTCTTTCATGGATTGAAGGATATCATCAAGGAATTTTATTCATCCTAGTGATGATATTGTGAATGATTGTTATGTCGTCGTGGGTTCTCTCCCTTCATATAATATTTCTACTTAATCCTGGAATAATTTTAGATGGATTGTTAGGAACTTTCCGTTTTCAAACTATGTAGCCAGAGGGTGCTCATTCAGTTGTCTGTAGAGACATAAAAATAGAAATAATATTCATTAAAGGGGACCTCCATGAGATTCTCCACATGTTATGTGTTGTGTATCTAGTCATCATGTGACCTTGGAATGGTCATGTGATTGCAATTACCTTGGAGTCTCATGTGACATGCATGTCTTTGGTCCTTTGTTTTTGTGGGGAAGGAAATAACCTAATTCAAGTATTTATTCCATCATGATTTTTGATGATTCTTATTTGGATGGTGATATTAGAAACTTAGGAGCATGATTTATAGTTTCATCACATCAAGGTAAAAACTACTCAGTCCTACGTGGGAATATGTGTGGTTTCATGTCACAGAGCATGGAGAACATGATCCACTATCTCAATGAGGTTATAATAAACTAGAGGGTTAACTTTTCATGGTTCATCAACCAATACTTCCCATTTTCTATTCAAAATATTTCTTTGGTCATTTTGCTGCACAATATCAGTAAGGAACAAGAAAAATAAGCAGACATACTCAGATCATCAAATCAAACAGGGGATGTAATTCATACCACATGAATAATAAATATAAATTTATTATACATGTTTCCAATAACGATATATTTATCAGATCATTTATGATTTATCTATGACACCTTATCACCCATTTATTAATAACTTTTTATTAATATCTTTGTTCTGTATGATAATTGCTTCATTTTACAAACATGTTACGATTTGGTAGTCAAAATCCTTATACTTTGAATGTGATCCCATCATATTCAATATTTTTATAGTGGAATAAAATTCATATATATTAATTATATACATATTTACAATAATTCTTAAAATTTATAGATGGAAATTTTAATTACATTATTCATGGAGATGGTAGGCCATACGTACCCATGAATGTTATTTCTATTTTTTGACTAATGGAAAGAATGAGTGGTAAGAAATAATTCACCTTTCCAGGAATACCATTATATCAGATATATTCTTTAAATTCAACCTTGTTACCATCAAGGGGAAATATAAATGAAAAACAAATAACATCTCATTGTGTATATAGTCGTTCGTACATAAGCATGATATTTCTTATTTTTTCCCAAAAGATTATATGATATCAAGGTAAATGTGATATTATAGTTAAAAAAAATAAAATTATGTCCTAAATATAATAAATTAACATTAAACTCATCATAATTATCATCCATAAAATATGTGTCACGACCCGCCTTCACCAAAACGAGGGAAGGGTCAGCAGATTGCCAGACCCTTCATTCTTTATGATGAAGGAGAGATAATGACCCCTGAGACCCGCCTTCAATAGGTCCCGGAGTGGCGACTAGCACCAAAGGTATAGAAATTTCTCACAAATGGAAGGCATTACCCCTTTTTGTTTTATAAGATCGAGAGATGAGATTATGAAACTCAACAACACCAAGGTAAAAGAAAAGTAAATCCAAAAATAAACCATTCCCACATGCATGTACCAAAAGTAAAGCCACAGTAAAAAAGGTCACTACAAGGTAAGTACCAAAGTGGAAGAGATAACCAACAACTGCAACTACTCCAAAGGTCCGAGCTAGTATGGTCCTGCTCGATCCCTGATGTCCTCCTGGAAACCTGAAAGCAGTTTTATATATGTAGGGTGAGCATAAAAGTACACTCAGTAGGGAAAACCAAAGACTCTCGTTCACAAGTGGGGGAAGGTACTAAAGCCCCGTGAGAAAAGGAGTAAACCAAACACCTTTCATGGTAAACTATCCACCCCAGGCCTCACCAAGGCACACTCCCCAAATAACACAAGTCAAGTAATATATATATTAAGAGCACATCGATGTTTGGGTACCCTGCGCCACTTTCCCACTGGTTATTGAGACATCCTACGCATCAGACCAATCCAGCCATTCTCACCACAGTCCCACTGCCACACCCACCTGCACACACCTGGCCCACAACTATCACATGTAACCATGCCTGAAAACACCTAGGCCAGAACAACCACCCCTACGCCCAAAGACACCTGGGCTAAAGGATCCACTGCCATGCCCGAAGACACCTGGGTCTCATCCCGAAGACACTTGGGAAACCACCTGCCGCACACACCTGGCCAACCACCACACTACCCCGCCCGAAGGTTCTTGGGCTAATAATGGACCGCAGGCCATCACAGCCTGCCCGAAGATACTTGGGATATCCGGGAAAGGGAGCATAAAAGGAGCTAATAACCAGCAACTATGAGTAGTGTTGGAAAAAAACCCTCCCCCATGAAATGGGGGTGTTCGGCACTAACTGTTCAACTTGGGTGGGGCACGAATAAGAAATACAAAGCCACAAGTATAGATATATAGGTAACAAGAACTCACCTAAGCTAGGTTTTTCTTCAGACAGCCTACAAATCACAACAACACTCAAGTCCGAGTCACGACTCACGCTAACAACCCATTTGTCCCCTTTCTTATTTCACGTTCAGTAATAATGATTATGTTTTACCACTACTGGGCAACTAGTAGGCATAGGCATAAGTCCAGGAAAGTAAACAGTCATACATCAACCTTAACGCCCACACCCGGTTCTCAACAACAGAGGATTCCACACCAATTCGTGATATAAACAAGTATCTACCCGATCTTAAAACTCACAACCACCAAATCCATACCAAAAGGGGACCTCATACCCCAATTTCACACAACCACTGAGGGTATAAAAGAACAGGGGATCCCATCCCCTCCCACATCTCCAGCAATCAGCCCGAAAGGAAAGGAACCAACTACCACCACCAACACAAGTCAGGGATTTTCATATTTAAACGACTTAACACACTCCATGATTTCAAATTCCATGTGTTCTAACCAGGAGTTATCACAGAAGGGTTGATCCTGGTGCTTTCAATTTATTCAGCTGGATATACGTGATTAACCAATTCACTTTTCACAACAGGAGTTTACAACCACAAACAAACCATTTAAAACATCAGCAGGGTTCATTAGTGCACAAACAATGACCACCAACGACCTCAATTTTTTGGAGGCATAAGCTAGCACAACTCAACAAGATGGTCATAGAAGAATCAACATCATAATATAAGAGAGAATCAACAAACACATCCCCCCCCCTATTTCGTTATAGAATTCATTCATTATCTTCATTAAGTTTGGTCCAACAAGTTCTATAGAACAAAAGCACGCCCACCCCGCATGATACACAAAAGAGAGAGGCGAAGGAGAAATTCCCTACTTGTTGATAGATGATCGATGTTTAGGCCGGGGGCGCGGAAATTTACGGATAACAATTCACCCGATGCACTAGAAGCTGTTTGTGAAAAGCCACGATCGAGGAAATAGAAACCACTGCTAACCCTTAGTTTGTAAGAGTCAGGGAAGGTTGAGGTGTAAACACGAAACTGTGTAAGGCATGGGGGTCGTGGGTTGACCACGCGGCTCCTCTTGTCACAAAATGGGGGTCGGGTGGTTTAGGCCGACTCATGAATTGATTTTGTATTTAATTAAAACTCTTATGCACGTTACGGGTCTTTAAAACACGCTCAAACAGGTCAAATAGGGTTTAAAACCCTATTTGCACAAAAGGGAGCGCTACTGGAAACAACTTGACAAGGCCAGGTGACGCCAATCGGTCTCACCGATCGGTCTCCCTGATCAGTCTCACCGATCGATCTCCCCGATCAGTCGCGCTGATCGGTCTCACCGATCGGTCTCATCAATCGGTCGCGCCGATCGGTCGTGTCGATCAGTCTCATCGAGACACCACTCCTTTAGGACCCGGATTTTGGCAAAGGGAAGGACCAAGAGAGTCTGGGTCATCACATCAGATACCTCTCAAACTATTCTCGTCCCCAAGAATTTAAACAACCCAGAAGGAAAGGGCGGGTCCGAACAACCACCCCGAAAGATACCTCTCAAGAGTGAACCTCATCGTTAACTAAGAACACATTCTTGTCACGAACCACGCAATATACCATGCCAAAATGCCCCGGCATGTGGGTTGGGGAGTCTCCTCCCCTATGTCAAGATATTATCCGCTTTAGGCGGCACTGACTCGCCCGCATGGGTTTAATCGCACCCACCTTAATGTGTCTTGATTAGGGTTTGGGTTCTCTCCTCCCACATAGCAAGGGAATTTCACACACATCCAGAGGAAGAAAAAAAACTAGTACATTTCATAGCCAAAAGAAAAAACGTTCTATCACAACAGGTACAACAATGAACAAAACATAAAAAATAACTCTGGGTAATGGGTATGCATCTGTGCTTCCCTCTCCCATATACTCTCCTCAAGCCCACCATGTCTCCACAACACGCGAACCAAGGGAATGGTTCGCCCACGGAGTACCTTCTCCTTGCGATCCTCGATCATCACTGGTCTCTCCACAAAGGTCACGTCGTCCTTGATATCCAGCTCACCCCAATCAAGGATGTTTGAATCGTCGTGCAGATACCGACGGAGCTGGGACGCATGAAAGACATCATGTATCCTTAGTAGCGGCGGTGGCAACGCTAGCGGGTAAGCCACTCCGCCGACCCGCCACAACACTTTGAAGGGTCCGATGATCCTAGGGGAAAGCTTACTCCCCTTGCCGAGCCTCTGCTGCCCACGCTGAGGGGAGAACTTCAAGAACATGTGGTCCCCAACCTCAAACTCCAAGGGCCTCCTCCTGGTATCATCATACGAATTCTTTCGGTCCTGGGCCACCTTCATCCTCTCCCGTATGAGCTGAACCTTCTCTGTTGTGTTTTGCACCACCTCCGGGCCAAGGATGCCTGCCTCTCCTACTTCGGTCCAACACACAGGAAAATGGAATGGCCTCCCATACAGGTCATCAAACGGGGCCATGCCAATGGTAGAGTGATAGCTATTATTGTAAGTGAACTCTACCAGGGTCAGGTGTCGCACCCATGATCCTCCTAAGTCCAGAACACATGCCCGTAGCATATCCTCCAAGGTCTGGATGGTGCGCTCTGTTTGTCCATCTGTCTGGGGATGGAAAGCAGTGCTAAGGCACAACTGGGTGCCAAATGCATGCTGCAATCCTCTCCAGACTCGCGAGGTAATCCTTGCATCCCTATCCGAGACTATAGACCTCAGAACTCTATGCATCCTCACCACCTCATCCACATACTTACGTGCCAAAGCGTCCACAGTACTCGACTCCCTGATCGCCAGAAAGTGAGCCGATTTCGTCAACCTGTCCACTACCACCCAGATGGCGTCATATCCCCCTTGGGCCTTGGGTAGTCCCGTGACGAAATCCATTGAGATGTCATCCCACTTCCACTTGGGGACATCTAGGTGCTATAGTAGGCCTCCTGGAACTCGGTGTTCAGCCTTCACTTGCTAACACACTAAGCACTTGGCCACAGACTCTGCCACCGCTCTCTTAACTCTGGGACACCAAAACTGCCTCTTCAAACCTTGGTACATCTTGGAAACTCATGGGTGTACCACCAGGGGTGAGTTATGGAACTCACTGAGAACCTTGTCGTGCATCACATCTGGGACAAACAACCTTTTCTGGAAAAGCATCCGGTTCTGACCATCCTCTATCCATCCTTCCGGAGCATTGCCCTGGTCAACATGGTCACGCATCACTTCGCACTCTAGGTCTCCCCACTGAGAATCCTCCACTTTCTGAAACAGGGATGAATGCACTATCATATGATATAGGCAGCCTCTACCACTATCCATCTTCGCATCCAGGTGTAAGGAAGCCAACTCCTCCATTGCCTTCCAAGCGTCTGCCGACTCTCGGACCGCATCCTTCTGCGTCCTCCTACTCAAGGCATCGGCCACCACATTGCCCTTTCCTTCAGTATAAGAGATCTCAAAGCCATAATCCTAGAGGAACTCCACCCATCTCTTCTATCACATGTTTAAGTCCCACTGGGAGAAGATATACCTCAAGCTTTTGTGATCCGTGAAGACCACAAAGCGTTCCCTGATGAGGTAGTGTCGCCATAACTTTAGCGCAAAAACGACCGCTGCAAGCTCCAGGTCGTGGGTGGTGTAATTACGCTCATGGGAACTCAGCTTCCTAGAACCATAAGAGATCACCCCTTGTCACTGCATCAACACGCATCCCAGCCCATATCCTGAAGCATCACAGAACACCTCATAGGACACCCCTTCTTCTGGTAATCTCAGCACTGGGGCACTGACCAACTTCTCCTTCAGATAGCTGAAGGCTGACTGGAACTGCTCAATTCATACAAAAGCCTATTCCTTCTTGGTCAAAGTCATCAAAGGGGATGCTACTCGGAAGAAGTTGGGTACGAATCTCCGGTAGTAACCCGCCAGCCCGAGGAAACTTCAGACTTCCGCCACATTCTTGGGTTCTTCCCAAGAAACAACTACCTCAACTTTTGATGGGTCCACCGCTACCCCCACTACTGGAAAGATGATCTTTCCCAACACTTCTATACCAACGGTTTGTAAAAACTGTTGGTATTGCTACCATTTCCCAACGGTTCACCAAAACCATTGGGAAATGGTCCTCTTTCCCTCCTCTTTCCCTCCTCTTTCCCAACGGTTCCAAACTGTTGGTAAAGATTAGTTTTAAAGTAGTGCCCCTGCTCAGACAGCACGTGCCCAAGGAAGTGCACTTCTCATGTCCAGAACATGCATTTTGACAATTTCCTATAGAGCTGGTGCTGTCGGAGGACCTCAAAAACTGTCCTCAGGTGCTATGTATGGTCCTCCTCTGATCTAGAGTAGACCAGGATGTTGTTGATGAACACAACCACGAACCGATCCAGGTACTCCCAGAAGATGGAGTTCATAATCCCCATGAACACAACCGGGGCGTTCATAACACCGAAGGGCATGACTACGAACTCAAAGTGTCCATACCTGCACATGAATGCGGTCTTCGGGATGTCGCTCTCTTTCACCCTCAGCTGGTGGTACCCAGACCGCAGGTCGATCTTCGAGAACCATCCTGCCCCCTTCAGCTGGTTGAAAATATCATCTATTCTCGGAAGAGGGTAGCGATTCTTGATCATTACATGATTCAGCCTCCTGTAGTATATGCACAACCTAAGACCACCATCTGCCTTCTTTGTAAACAAGACTGGAGCACCCCACGGTGATGCACTCAGATGAACATAACCCCTCTTCATCAGATCATCAATATGTATCCGCAACTCCCGTAGCTCCGAAGGTGCCATCCGGTAAGGAGCCATCAAGATTGGACGAGCGTCGGGCTACATGTCTATCCCGAACTCGATATCACGTCGAGGGGGTAGAGTCGTCACCTCCTCAGGAAAGATGTCCATAAACTCACAGACGATCACTGGCACTTCCACCATTTCAGAATCTACTGATTCCACTATCAGCTCGGTCAACAAGGAGAGGAGAGGATCCTCTCTCATGTTTCCTTTCGAACTGCTCCACTCACCGGTGAAGGTAACACATCGGCTATCCAAGTCTGAGAACCCCACCCTTCTTCGAAAATAGTCGATGACGACGCACACATAAAATAGCCAGTCGATGCCTAGGATGACATCGTATGGATGAATCTGTAGCAGAAGAAGATCCCTAACCGACTGATGTGGCCCTAACATCAGTTTACATCCCCGACAAACGAACAACAAGTCGGTCTGACCTCCGACTGGTGCGCTCAACACCAGGGGTACTGGAAGTCTCTCAGCATCTAGACCCAAGGCACGGGATAGACTGGGTGCAAAAAAGGAGTGAGAAGCTCCGGTATCTAACAAAGCATAAGCAAGAGTTCTAAACAAACTGATCATACCTCGAAAAACCTCTGGCCCTACTGGAACTACTGCTTCTGCGGCGTGCAACTGTCCACGCCCAGCTCCCCTGCCCCTCGGCTGTTGGCCACATCCCCAACCACGCCCTGGTCGAGGTCCCTGTGGAGCGCCCTAAGGTCAGCCTCCTTCTACTACGTCTGTCCTCGGAGGAGAGGGAGCTCGCTGTCCCTGCTGCTGCTGCTGGAAAGGTCTGGCTGGAAGCTGTTGCTGGGGCGGGTGCTGGGGATGACTGCCACTACTGTTCTGCACCTGGCTGGGGAAATGACTCCAGAGAAGCCCATGGCTCCCATAGATGAAGCACCGCGGTCCCGGGCCCGAAGGAAAAGGGCGAGGGCCGGGGGATCGAAACTGAAACTGCTGCGGTCTGCTCCATGTGGGTCGGAACGTGGAGGGTCCTGACGCTGGAGGCCTGGTGCTGATGGCCTTGCCCTTCGATGGTCCCTGCCGGATCCCCTCTCGTGACACTCCTCCTAGAGCGTGCATCCTCTCCACCACCTCGGCCTTCTTCTGGACCTCTAAGTACGTCGGCAGGGTAAAGTGGGTAATAGCATACTGGAGGGAGGGTCGGAGTGCCTCCTCTAAATGTCTTTCCTGAGACTCCTCGTTGAGAAAGAGGTCAGGAGAAAAACGTAGGAGGTCCTTGAACTTGATCCCTAGCTCCCTCATGGACATACACCCCTGCTGGAGGGAGAGTAGTTCCTGCCTCTGTTCTGCCTTCATCGTCGAGGAGAGGAATTCCGCCTGGAACTCCCTCTCGAAATCCACCCAAGCCACCTCAGACTCTCTCCTCTCCCCCTGGTAAAGTGTCCACCACTGACGTGCCGCTCCCCGCATCTGGCTAACGGCCAGAGGAACCCAGTACTCGGTCGGGGCCCGAATCAAGCCGAAGGCTATAACTAGCTCCTCTAGCCAGTCTTCCGTCTTCATATCGGAGGTGCTGCCCTCATACTTGTCGAGGTCCTATCGCTGGAAGGCTCGAAGAGTCTTCTTCCACTGGTCGTCCTCTTCCTCTCGATCAGCTCTCTGCCGATCGGCCAAAGTAGTCTCCGGGGCCTCGATCAACTGTACCACACGTGGTCACCTTCCATGTTCCATAGCTGCAAGGTAAACAAGGAATGACTAGGCCTATGTAGTGCAGAATATCGTTCTTAAAAGTTCTTAAAATTTAATTTATTCTTAATTCCTGAGACATCCTAGAAACACAAGAACACAAGTCATTATGATGCATGTACCTTACCTAGGGTCTCTACCCTGCAATCAGTGTGGCCTCACTTGGTCGTTCGGTAGGTCCAGAGTCCTTGCATCGGATCACGGGGGGCCCTAAAATCTCGTTTCCTAGCCGGTCTTCCCTAGCCTAATTCACGCGTCAAGGTCACCCAACACTATTACCTTACCATCCCATGGAACCCTCACTGTACCTAACTTCAGATGCCATCCTATCTCTCAACCTGCCTCTAATACCATTCTGTCATGACCCGCCTTCATCAAAAGGAGTGAAGGGTCAGCATATTTCCATGCCCTTCCTTATTTATGTTGAAGGAGAGATAATGACCCCCGAGACCCGCCTTCAATAGGTCCCGGAGTGGCGACTAGCACCAAGGGTATAGAAATTTCTCACAAATGGAAGGCATTACCCCTTTTTGTTTTATAATATCTAGAGATGAGATGATGAAACTCAACAACACCAAGGTAAAAGAAATGTATAGAAAAAATTAAACCATTCCCACATGCATGTCCCATAAGTAAAGCCACATTACAAAAGATGACTACAAGGTAAGTACCAAAGAGGAAAAGAAAAACAACAACTACAACTGCTCCAATGGTCCGAGCTAGTAAGGTCCAGCTCGATCCCCGAAGTCCTCCTGGAAACCTGAAAGCATTTTTATATACGTAGGGTGAGCATACAAGTAAACTCAGTAGGGAAAACCAAAGACTCTCATGCACAAGTGTGGGAATGTACTAAAGTACCGTTAGAAAAGGAGTAAACCAAACGCCTATCAAGGTAAACTATCCACCCCAGGCCTCACCAAGGCACACTCCACAAATAATGCAAGTCATGTAATATATATATTAAGATCACATCGATGTTCGGGTACCTCGCGCCACTTTCCCACTGGTTATTGAGACATCCTACGCATCAGAACAATCCCGCCATTCTCAGCGCAGTCACGTTACCACACCTGCCCACACACACCTGGGCCACAACTGTCACATGTAACCATGCCTGCAAACACCTAGGCTAGAACATACACCACCACGCCCGAGGACACCTGGTCAAAAGGATCCACTGTCATGCCCGAAGACACATGGGCCTCATCCAGAAGACACTTGGGAAACCACCTGCCGCACACACCTGGACAACCACCACACTACCTTGCCTGAAGGTTCTTGGGCTAATAACGGACCTCAGGCTATCACAGCCTGCCTGAAGATACTTGGGCTATCCAAGAAATGTAGTAGAAATGGAGCTAATAACCAACCACTATGAATAGTGTTGGGAAAAACACCATCCCCCATGAAATGGGGGTGTTTGGCACTAAGTGATCAACTTGGGTGGGGTGTGAGTAAGAAACACAAAGCTACAAGTATAGATATATAGGTAACAAGCACTCACCCAAGCTAGGTTTTTCTTCAGACAGCCAACAGATCACAACAACACTCAATTCTGAGTCACGACTCATGCTAACAACCCATTTGTCCCCTTTCTTATTTCACGTTCAGTAATAATGTTTTTGTTTAAGCAGTACTGGGCAACTAGTAGGCATAGGCATAAGTCTAGGAAAGTAAACAGTCAAACATCAACCATAACGCCCACACCCGATTCTCAAAAAAAGTGTATTCCACCCCAATTCGTGATATAAACAAGTATCCACCCTGACTTAAAACTCGAAACCACCGAATCCATACCAACATGGGATCTCATCCCCCAATTTTACACAACCACTGAGGGTATAAAAGAACGGGGGATCCCATCCCCTCCCACATCTCCAGCAATCGGCCCGAAAGGAAAACAACCAACTACCACCACCAACACAAGTCAGGGATTTTCAGATTTAAACGACTTAACACACTCCATGATTTCAAATTACGTGTGTTCTAACCTGGAGTAATCACAGAAGGTTTGATCCTGGTGCTTTCAATTTATTCATCCGGATATATGTGATTAACCTATTAACTTTTCACATCAGGTGTTTACAACCACAAACAATCCATTTAAAACATCAGCAGAGTTCATTAGTGCACAAACAATGACCACCAACAGCCTTGATTTTCAGGAGGCATAATCCAGTACAACTCAACAAGATGGTCATAGAAGAACCAGCATCAAAATATAAGACAATATCAACAAACACATCCCCCCCTCTTTCATTATAGAATTCATTCATTATCTTCATTAAGTTTGGTCCAACCAGTTCTAAAGAACAAAAGCACGCCCACCCCTCATGATACAAAAAAGAGAGAGGCGAAGGAGAAATTCCCTACTTGTTGATAGATGATCGAAGTTTAGGCCGGGGGCGCAGAACTTTAAGGATAACGATGCGCCCGATTCACCAGAAGCTGTTTGTGAAAAACCACGATCGAGGAAATAGAAACCACTCCTAACCCTTAGTTAATAAGAGCCGAGGATGGTGGAGGTGTAAATGCGAAACCGCGTAAGGCGCGGGGGTCGTGGGTTGACCACGCGGCTCCACTCGTCACAAAAAGGGGGTCGGGTGGTTTAAGATTACACATGAATTGATTAAGTATTTAATTAAAACTCTAATGCACGTTACGAGTCTTTAAAACATGCTCAAACAGTTCAAAATAGGGTTTAAAATCCTATTTGCGCAAAAGGGAGCGCTACTGGAAACAATTTGACAAGGCCGGGTGACGCCGATCGGTCTCACCGATCGGCCGCGCCGATCATTCGCGCCGATCGGTCTCGCCGATTGGTCTCGCCGATCGGTCTCACCGATCGGTCTCACCGATCGGTTGCACAGATCTGTCTCACTGAGACGCCACTCCTTTAGGACCCGCATTTTGGAAAAGGGAAGGACCAAGAGAGTCTGGGTCATCACAATATGGTTATAAAAAATGAATTTTAACGTTATGGGGAGACTATAAGTTGTGTGTACCCACAAGCAATAATATCACTTCTTATTTAATAGGAAAGAGGGTATATAATTGTGTCTCAATAGTAATAATAATATTTGAAGAATATTGAGAATAATGAAGTCATTATTTTATTATAAAATATTAATTATTTATAGTAGTTAATGGATATTAATAATAGAATATGATTGGTTAGAGTGATTACCTCTTCTTTAAAATGACTCCTTTAAATCTCTCCTAAAGGGATCGGGGCTTGGTATATTTGAGTATTTTAATAAAAAATATAATATTAGAGGAAAGTGTAAAGGGTGATTTTTTATATTATGGTTGATATATAATTTTCAATGTGGTGTAATGAATTTAGGTAGGAGATTTCATTTTATAATTGAGGTGTGGTGCACTTTTGGAATTTCTTATAAAATTAAAATATAATAAAAATATTCTGGAGAAATATATGTGAAAATGGTAATTATTAAGAACTGTGTTATGATATGGTTGAAATAGTATAAACCAATTAAATTTTTTAGGTTTAAGTTAATTTTAAAACCTTATACATTGGGTTAACACTTATGTTAAAAAACATTGAAAGTAAACATGGTCACTTATTTTTCACACTTAAAGGGTTATAATTTTACATATATGGTAACTATTGACCCATCAATGGATAAGGTATGAAATTTAATATTTTATATTATCCTCTTTCCCCTTATTAAATATTTTTTTTTATTTTTACATAATATAATAAAATATTATTTTTAAAAAATATCATTATTATGAATTCTATCACTATTTGTTACATTAAAATCAATAACATAATAAAAACACTTATAATTAGAACCAATTATTTTAACACATCCCAAAATATTAATTTGAATCTATAAAATTCATTTATCCCCTAAATTATCTCAAATCATAATACTTCTAATATTTGTAATATCATATATTTTATTTTCCATAAAATTAATAATTATTATACCAGTGTTCTGTAAGTATTTAAGAAAATTATTTAACTAATAAAATTTATTAATAAATTACCATAATAGATATATTTTAATGAGGTCAAAAACAATTAATTTTCATTGATAACTATTTCTTCCCTATTTAAACACTTAAAAGATATTTAAAACTTAGATAGTGACATTATCCCACTCTATTGGCTAAAATAATATATAATTAATTTTCATCGAAGATTTACTATTAAATAACTAAAATAATAGCATGTGGTTTTATGTATAAAAATTTCATTCATCTAGTAAATATTAATATGAATAATTAAGGCTTTGTGTCTTATTTTTTACCATGACTTATCTGATTTACCCTTTTCCAAGGTGATAAAATTTTCCACATTTAATATTCACTTTGAAAAAAAAAGAAAAGGGAACTTTTTAAAAATAATATTAACCACCTGATTAAAAATATATTAATAAATTTTTAATAATAAATTACTACAACATTAAGAACTAAATTTTAATAAAAATTCATAAAATAAAAATGAAAAACTATTTTTACAAATATATTTCTTTAAGAAAAAAAATTTATATACCAAAATCATGAATAATGACGGTTATAATAAATTAATTTAGTTTATCTCTATTTAATTAATACTTATGTTACATTGAGATGAAATTAAAATCATAATGATACCTTATATGAAAAACAAATCAGTTTTAGATAAATTTGTATTTTAACTAATCACTAAAAAATAAACCATTTCAGAAAAATACCAAATTTTCACCAAATGTTATTATGATATGTTAATTTATTAAATGAATTTAATTTTATGAAAAATAGTTTCTAAACATATAAAAAAGTATTATAATATTTTTTGAAAAAAAGAAAAGAATATTCTTTTTTGAAGAAAACATATTTAGGAAGAATAAAATGATATTACTAAAAATTGAGGAATTAAATACTAAGTATTGATATTGTGTATGGAGTTTGTATATAACTTATAATGTAGTAAATTATATTTTTACCATCATATTTTGCATCTAGGTAATAACGTTGAATAATAATATTTTAAATAGTATATATCTGTTTTTTGAAACTCACAATTTTTTGTAACTTAATCTTTCGAAGAAGTTAAATATATTCAAAACAACTGTTTCATTAAATATCAGGTTGTTATAGGTTCTTACCATCCCAAATGACATGGGTGGTGGAGTGTAAGAAATAATATAACATAAGGATATATATATATATATATATATATATCACATAACTATACTAGGAGAAACTACCTAACCCTATAATCATTATAAACTAATGTTTGACATGAATAACCATGCTCCATTACTAATGTCTATATAGCTATGAAGCATAAAATAAAAAAGGATAAATTCTTTCTAAATATTTTAATTGATAAATTAATAATTTAAAATAAATTCTTCATCACACATGATTAAAATACTTGCTCCTATAATAGTTTCATAATTCTATATTTATTTTAATGATTTCAACATGGTTTAAAAACTTTAGACCATTCCACATTAATTAATTCATCTCTTAATTACCATTCAATAACTCAGGGTGGTAGTGTATCTATTTTAATGTCTAGGAAGATATAAATTTTCCCAAAGTGAAATTAATTATATGTATCAAGGACAATGAAATTTATAAGTGATAAAAAGGAAATTATAAATAATAAGTCTCTCAATCTAAGATATCCATCTTACATTATAATCATCATATTCTTAAATAACCAATAAAAATAATCAACCACCTGCAATAGTTGTCAACACCAAAATAAAATAAGAATAGAAGAACCATGATAATTATAACAAAAATTGGTTTTAAATAATTCATATAATGGGTTTAAATTTTATATAATAATCAATGATATCAAAACAAATTAATTTTAATAGAATTTGTAACGTCCCTTAAATGGGTGCCACTAAACCCATTCCCTGAGCTGGGTCTTCACATGACCTCATGCGCACCTCCTTTCATTCTAGAGCCTACTGAGTAGTGTGGGACTAATAAATCAAGTGGGGAGACTATACCATCTTTACCAGAGTAATCCACAATATATTAATATAAAATAATAAAATCATAAATAAACAATAAATAAGAATTACTAATATTTTTCCGGAAACTAGGAAAAAACACCAAACCATATAGTAAACATGATATGTAATTCATAAAGTTTAAATTGTAAGGAACCCCCAAAATAGAACAATAAATGAAATCCCAAAATAGTTCTAGACTCCTAGTTTGGATCCCACATCCATGCACCCCCAATGCCCAAATCAACCCTCTAGCATAGGGCATTTTCCCTTGTCCTGACCTTTAACCATGAAATCTTATCAGGTACACAATGGAGGCATGAGTTGGATGTGAGTATCACTTAGTAAGACACTACCAAAATTTTCATCAAAATAACCAGTCTAAATAGGTAATGTATGCATGCTTTAAAATGAATGTTAATATAAAAAATAAATTACTAGGTTCCATTAGTTAATAATAATCAATTAATCTATTTTCATCATTTGTTCCTTGTGTTAGTCAATTTCATCAATTGCATTGTGGCCAATATTGGTCAACTATTATGCATAAGATAATAATTCTAGTTCCCTATCTCCCTGTGAAAACATTTGAAAATAAATTCAATCACACATTCCATGGAGCCATAGTCTAGGTAGTCTTATCCAATGTAATTATTCGGATCATTGATATTCAATCGGATTCCCTAACCCATGCATTATCTAGCGGTTTTTAGTGCCTCAATCCAACCCAATCCATGGTGTAAAACCTCATGTCAATACTCCAAAACCACCCAGATTGTTTCACATTCCTCTTTAATTATAACACAATTACCAAACATAAAACAATACCACACATTCACCATTCGCAAAAAAATTTCATTCAACACATAGTTCATCATTATGCATTTTCATTTTTACACTTTCCCGTTTTCTTTCCTTGACCAATTTAACTCATTTACCATTAACAAACCTTATACAATCAATAATATTTGACATTTACAATTCATAACTCATTTTATCAATTTAACTCATTTAAGCCATTATTCATCATACCAAACAAATCTTTATTCTAGGTTAACCACCAAACAAAATTACAATTAACTTCATTTTCTAACCAAAGCTACATTAAAAAATCCTGTTTATGGTCTCTATGTTTTTAAAAAATCAATTCTAATCTTAAATTTTTAGTTTCCATGATTATGAAGTGGCACACCCCATGGTTTGACCTTAACATATCCTACTTAAACACAATTCATCCCACGGGGACCATGTGAGATTTAAATAAACATTTACCTTGTAAATTTATCATTTCTACCATGGAAAAAAGAATTAATGACGTGATCATTGAAAATCACATCCAAATACACATAAATAACCAACAATACTATGGAATATAACATATAGACCAACTACCTTGATTTTGATGATGAACGCTTGCTCAACCATATCCCTTGATTCTGATCTAAACACTCTTCAAATCCCCAACTAAAGAATTTCTTTAAAAAGTGGTTTTTCATGATATTCCAAAAGAAGAGAAACCAAACAAGAACAAATCTAAAAAATATATGTAATAGGATTGTGAAAATCAATCATTTCTTTAATTCATGACCAACAATACTCACTACTATAAATATACCCTATACCAACTGTTTGTAACTATTGGTATAGGCCTCCAAACCATTAGCATAGCCTAGAACAATGGTTTGGAGATCCATTGGATAGTAATCCGTCGTGATAGGTCTATACTAATGGTTTTGGGAAAACCATTGTTATTTATAATATGAAAATCTATACCAACGGTTCTATAAAACCGTTGGTATATGTAATTCAAAAAGGAATCATTATGTTGGTTTTGATCCAAGCAACTTCAGTTTGTGTGTATGGTAATTTTTTTCATTGGGCCACAACTGTAGTAAACCATATACCAACACCTGATACTTTTCATCAACACTTCCCTAGTACCAACACCATATGCATCAAAAAATACGTTATATTACCTACCTAGCTAGTGTAGTATCAAAATCATTATAGTAGTCAGTCACTTCTTTAACTCTATAAAGGCATTATAACATTCCATATAACATTTAAACTTGATTCCCTTCTTGGTTAAACCTGAATGTGGTGGTTCTAACTGGTAAAAGTCGTTGATGAACCATTGATAATAGACTTCCAAACCAAAAAAACATCAAACATCAAAACATTCTTGGGCAGCACCCAAGACACAAAAACATCCACATTCTTTACGTCCATTGAAACACATTCCTCAGAGATGATTTGACCGAAGAAGTGATCCCTGTCGATATAGAATTGGATATTAGATAAACTTTTGTGTATCATTTTCTATCTTAATGTACTTAATATATTGTCGAGATGTTTTTCATGATCCTCATGATTCCCTGAGTACACTAAGTTATAATCCACAAACACAACTATAAACTAGTATATGTACTGGTGAAATATTCTATTCAACATATCCATAAATTCTTATAATGTGTTGGTCAATCGAAACGACACCACAATAATCTCTTGAAACCCATACAGGCTCCATAAAGAGGATTGTGGTATATTAGGAGGTCTCATCCATAGAAAGTGATAGCCTAATCTCAAATTAATCTTAGAGAACATTAAATCTACTCTTAGATACTCAAAGAGATCATTGATTCATGGAATGGTGTATCAGTTCTTAACCACCATCTGATTTAGTTTCCTATAATCTATAAATGACTATGAGAACATATCGGCGTTCTTGGAGAACAAAAATAGAGATCCCCAAGGTGACGTACTCGGACAAATAAACCCCTTGTTCCATAATTTTTCTAACTGAGTATTAAATTCCTATATTCGTTTTGATTTCATTGTATAAGGAGGAATATATATGGTTCTTCTCTTAGAATCAATCCTATTGTGAACTCAAAATATATCTTGGGTGGAAGCCCTAAGAAGTCCTCAGGAAACACATATGGAAACTGATACACCACAGGAAGAAAGCATGTTGCTTGACCCCCCGCCCC
This sequence comes from Viscum album, assembly GCA_963277665.1. Taxonomy (NCBI): domain Eukaryota; kingdom Viridiplantae; phylum Streptophyta; class Magnoliopsida; order Santalales; family Viscaceae; genus Viscum; species Viscum album. The sequence continues at coordinate 1,248,352,760 of OY728157.1, read as the reverse complement.
TATAATCAATCAAAACACTTGCCACTTAGAATGTCAGTTTACCAAACTGCTAACTAACTGGACCTACATTGTCTGTTTTGATACCCCATTCTCCATGGTGAACATAAGTATTTCCCTTTAGGAACATGATGGATACCCTATAGTGATAATAGTCATTGTGGTCTTGGTATAATACAATCAAATACTTTCCCAAGATTAGGTCAAAATGAAAATCTCTAGCACAAACAAGTTCCAAAGGAAATAATAATCGCCAACCTCAATGGTACACACATTGAATTCACTGTAATTTAGGGATCTAACCCCTAAGGATGTATTTATAGATATAACCCCACATGTATGTTTCAACAATAGTCCCAACACACTCATAAATTGAGTACGTATAAAATAATACGAGGCACATATATAAAATAATGATTTAGGAAGTGTGGAAGCTACAAGAATCATACCTCAAACTATCAATGGTCTGGTATCACCACCTCTAGATGTAGGCTAAGCAGCATGAATGAAATATGTCACTATTTCATCGGCTTTGGTCTAAGTTACTAGCGTTTCACTTCCCTACTGATATAGATACCCATGACCTACAATTCCACATATACTACCCTGACCGATAAAACCAGTAGAGATCCAAGTTCTATCCTGATATGAGGTAATTGTCCCACTTCCTACAATTCACATGGGACTAGGTCCTCCATCACCACTAAACTTTCGAGGGGTTCAACAGAACCTCTATACATTTTGTATCCTAACACATGCTCAGAAGTCAAACGGTGGTAGGGGGAACTGACCATGCATGTGTCTCATCCAACCTCCTTGATATAAGAAAATATGATGAGTACACTGAGTGGATGTACCTATTTTTTGAAAACCCTTTCCACCAACTCCCCATTAAAAAATCTCAAATGGTACTTCCAACCTTCAAAAGCCACACCACTGAATCACACAACTAGAACTGCATGTCCACCACCAGAAGTATCCTTGATATTTCCATCTGAAATAAGGACCATGTTTACCACTTCAAAAAATCAATTTAAGTATTATATATTCACATGTGACATGATCTCATGTCTATATCCGTCATGTAATTTTCATTCTATAGCTACCTCATCTGCAACCAATTTTGGAACAAATCGTTGCAGGTTATTGAAGCTGGAAGAATTATCCATCCCAGTGAATGTCCCCTGAGCCAATCTCATAAACTATACATACTTCATCTTCCTAAAGGTCTCCTAATAGAAAATTTCTAGAAACAGTTTCTAGAAATCCTTCCATAACATACACTCTAACTGCTAATCCTGACCAAAATGTCCGACTATCTATTTTTCTATCCTTTCAAAATTTAACCACCAACATTACTCCCATATCAAGAGGAGTATCTAAGTGATCATGAATAATCTTGATAGACTCTATAAATAACTTGGATACCACTGGTCCACCCTCTCTGGTGAATGTCAAAGGGTTATACTACTAAAACTCTCTAAATATCTCAAACAAACATGGAATAAATAGTCCTCGGTCTCGTTCAATAATATTCATTAAACAAGAAATGTTCTTATAAAATTACTCATCTCCTATGTTACCATGGATCACCAGGGTTTCATGCTCCACTTTTGGAGGATCATTCCTGGAAATATCATCTTTTCTCCCATTTGGAAGATGTTATCATGGTGTAATTTATTTATATTTCCAACACACATCTGAGAACACATAATATAAAACATCCATAGTTTTCACAAAATAAGGCTCTCTACTATCCATAAAAACCCTTTCATAATACACTATCTCGAGCCAACATTGTCAAATCTCTATCACTACCCTTACCCATCCCTACCATGGGTCGTAGTCAGCATGTGAAAAAAAAACTCGAACAACACCAAGACGTTTCATTAAACAACCTTATTTACTATTTTCACCTTCACAACATAAATCATTATTTTACAAGAATTTTTTCATCTTTACAATTTATCACAACCAAGATCCTTAACCCATTTTAACATTTCATTATGAACTTTTCCTTATAAATTCTTTCACTATCCTTCCATTTACCCATTTTCATTTTATTTATATAACACCGCTTATTTAAAATTTTAAATGAAAATAAAATTCATTTTATTCTTCATGTCTCACACATATTCTATGTGAGTTCCTACCATGATGTATGCCACCCATATCCATATGTGTTTTAAATGATGTATGAAAAAAACCTCATACCATTCCAACCTTATGTAAAATATCATAAAATAGTCAAATCATACCAAAAGTGCATCACCCAATGGTGAAAATCGTTCAACTGTAACAACACATGTTAATAACCCCAATACCACCCTAGTTACATGGTTTATCCCCCTTACATTAGTTAGATAATCCCATGGATGGGCTCATTTCCATGGTATGAAGCATCCTAATATCTCATCTACCATCCCCAAATAGTAAAAAAATAGAAAATAAATCCGCTCTTATTCCACAGTGTAACGTCCCCAACCTAGGTTCCACTAAACCGATGCCCCGATTTGGGTCGCTACATGTCCTCACGCATGCCTCTTTTAAACCAGAGGTCTCCTACTGGAAGAGAGGGTCTAATAAACCAAGGGGGAGATTATACCCTCTTTATTAGAGTTTCACAAAGTAGATAAAAAATTAAATAATGGAAACAAAATAAAAAAAATAAAAAATAAATATGCATTTCCAATATTTTTCTGAAAAATGGGTACAATCTAACAACTAGATAGTAAACCTACTATGTAATTTCACAGATTATCAAGTGTAATGAAATCCAAAATTAAAGACAATAGATGAAATCTCCAAAATAGTTCTTAACAACATGTATGAACCCATTATCCATGCACCTCCCATGTCCAAATCAACCCTCTAGCATATGCCCTTTGCCTCTTGTCCTGACCAACAACCATGAAATCTTCTCGGGTACCCAGTGGGGGCTCAATAAGGGTGTGATTATAACTTTGTATACCACCACCAATGGTGTCAAATAAATATCCAGTTTAAAAAGGTAGTTTATTCATGTACTATAATGAAATACATGGTACATAATAAATTAGCAGGTGTCATTAGTTATCAATAATCACCTAATCCATTTTCATCATTCATTCCATTGGTTATGAATTTTCATGAATTACACTACAACCTATGTCAGTCCACTATTATAAATAAGGTACCAATTCAAGTTCCCTATCACACCATGGAAGCATTTCAAACATAATTCCATCACACTTACCTTGGGTGTTGGTTTATGTCATTTCATGATGTGTATGAACATAAACATCATTATGAACTAATGTTCTGTATAATGTCATTAAATGTTTACATTTTATATTGTTGGGTACATTGTAGGTTAGGCATATTCTTCCCAAGTGAGAAAAAATTATGATGGTTTTTCATTTTATCTGTTAGTGTTCCTAGAAAATTTTATACTATATTATAAAAAACAATTTATTTGTTTTTTTAATATCATTATGATTAATTCTAATTTTTTATACACGTATTGTTAGTTGATATATATGAAAATGCAGTTTATGGGAATATTTAAACAAATATCAAATGATAACAGTGAAGGAAAATGCAAGAAACTATGTGAAAGTAAAGGTAAATATTATTTATGTTAGATATTATTTTTATTTTTTGATATAGATATATATATTGGTTTTCAATATCATGTTAATATTTTATTAACTACAATTTCATCACCAATAAAGACATGTCAAATATGGTTATTATGTTCTATGATTCATGCATGAGATAATCAAAACATGGGAAAAGACTGATTTTGATCAGGTTTGTCATATTAATTATATTATATTTTATGTCATATTATTTCTTTTTATATTATATCATTAAACATTATAATAGACATACAATGATGTCGATTCATACCAAAAATATAAACTTCAACATCTTTGATCATTGTTTGCAAACTATTTGTTATGTGTGATTATGATTTAACGTATGTAAATTCTAATGTTTCTAATTAGAATTTCATTTTACTAAGAACAAGTGTTCAAGAAAGAATTAATTTTTTATAATATGTTTTTGAACATAATTATATCAAATTAATTCATATACAATAACTAACAATGATCATATTGTAAATTTTAGGTTTGTGATTTTAAATTCTATGTTATAATATAAAGGCATAGATGATTTTTTGATTTACTTTATAAAAGTATCGATGATTTTATATATTTTTAGTCACTAATAAATTTTGTTTAATGGATGTATAATTTATTTCTATTATAGGGATTCTAATTTTTTATGGGGTGTAATATTTTAAAAAAATAGTTTTTTTTTAACTTTCGGCATTGGTTTTCATAAAAAATAATGTTAAATCATTTAAAAAAACCATTGGTCTTCAGCATTGGTTTTATAAAACACAACACCAAATAGGTAATCCGAATTGGTATTTTTTGTCAGTTTATATAAGAAATTTACTTTGAAGACCATTCATTTCACCTTCCCAATGTCAGTTTATTAGATATGTTGATGCCCAAAAGTTGAACTAGATTGGATTCCAATGCTTTTTTATTAGATAAATCGATGAAAAAAACTAATCCGATTCAATTTTAGGTATATTTTTAATAAAACCCCACACATAAACCCTTATTTTTTATGTCACGTTTATAAACGACGATTAAAAACAGACATTAAAATCGAATAAAAGGTGATGTTAAATCGTGTATTTTCACTGGTGATCCCTAGGGTGGTGTTTGGAGCCTTAATCCAACCCAACCCAAGGGTGTCAAACCATACTTAAATAACCAAAAATCCATCAATACATGTGATCATGATTCTTTAACCCCTACAAATTTACCAAACATAACCCAATGTCGTTTAACACATTCATTATTAATAAAAAAATCATTCAACACATATTCCATCATTATTCCTTATCTGGTTTACACTTTCTCTTTTACATGACTTAACTTATTTAACACATTTATCATTTACACTACTCATCAAATTAATAAGGTTTATCATTTCAAATTCATAACTAATTTAATCCATTTAACTAATTTAATCCATTTATCATCATACCAAACAACCCCTTATACAAAGTTAACCACCAAACAAAATTTCCAATAACTTCATTTCATAACTAAATCCATATTCCAACACATTTATTTTGGGCGTGTGTTATTACAATCAATTCTACACAGAACATTTCAATTTATATTATCAATAAGTGGAAAACCCCACGGGTGGATTTTAACCCGGTCAACTCAACCTCAACACATCCCACAGCGATCATGAGGGGATTAATTAAACATTTACCCAATAAATTTATCATTTATACCAAGGAAACCAAAATCTATTACATGAACACACCCACAGAAATCCACATACACATAAATAAACAACAAGAATATGGTATGGGACCTATAGACCACCTACGTTGATTCTAGAGACAAATGCTCACTAAACCCAATCCTTTGATTCTGATTCGAACACTCTTCGAAGCCCTAAACAAAATATCCATTAGAAAAATAGTGTTTTGGGGTTTTATAAGAAGAATAAAAAACATAGAATCCATGATCTGAAAAAGATATGAAAGAGGATCATCACACTCAACTTGGGCTTCGATTTTCAACCAATGACGCTCCAAATGGGTTAAAAATGAGGGAGATAGATTCCTGGGAAATTTGGGGCGTTTTGGTTCATCAGTAGAGCTATAAGAGGATGAATGGAGGATAATATTGAGTTGTCAAACTTAAGGCCTGAGTAGGGGAAAATGAAAAATATCACACTTTTTATGGTGAACAAGGTTTGGCTATAGGGTTGTCCAACATGTGCACTAACTGTGTGCCACCCCCTATCGAAAATGGGGTCATGCCGCATGTTTACCTTTGGACCCCATATAGTTTTACAAACTGTATGATGACAGTGGTGGATGAATCTTCTCAAGATCACATGTGTCTTTATTCCCCGTGGCACATTTCCTTCAAACCATTCACCCCTCCACCATGAAATCATGGTTAGTGTGCACAGTTACTACTAACCATGAAACATGCACCGGATAGACCTGTTCTCCTTTATTTTAGGTTCTGAACTCACAGACACTCCCAAGTCTCTTTATATACTAAGAAAACATTTACTTAACAATCTTAAAGGTATTTAAATCAAAACTTAAACAAAAATATACCTTCAATACATACTAGATCATACACATTTCATATCACGTTAAAATTTAAATACCAAATGTCAAGAATGAGATATAATGGAATATGGTTTGAATGATTTAATCCTTTATAATTTAATTATTGAAATGGTACATGTACATAATCTCACTATTTTATAAGTTATTCATGAGAAATATCTATTAATAAAAAATATACTTTGTTAATGATAAGAAGTTGTGAATATTTTATTAGTATTATTAATGCCCATAATTATTTTATTAAATAGTTTCATAGAATAAGATTTTTCAATCCAAATTAATAATTTGTTACCCACATTAATTATATTATCTATTATTTAAAAAATTAGGTAAATGTTAGTATATAAGTAATATTTAAAATATTATTTTCAAACCAAATTGAAAATAATGTGAAACTGTATCAAGAATAAATAAATCCACATGAAAAAACATAATCATCTCTTCCAATTGTTATATTTTTTCTATTTATCTGGATAATGTTTTATTACTATTATTTTCGTGGTAGAAAAGTAAATTTTGATAATTAAACACCTAGACCTAAATAGAAGGTAAGGAAATTTATCCCCTACCTTTATTTTAAAACACAAAAAGACGAAAATGATGTTCACAAGGCTCACTATGAAGCTATGATAGTCTATTTCACACAAGAAAGAATGTAGAATAATGTTATATCTATAAAAAATTCACAAGGACAACCGCTTAACATAAATAATCATAAAAACACCATTAAATTTTAAAAAAAATAAAATTTTAAACCAATACCAACTGTTAATACAAATTTGGACAAAAATAGTAGAAAGAAAACCTAGAATAAAAGAAGTTTACACTTTTCATTGTAGTGTCTATTTAAATATTAAATTGGCTTGAATAGATCTTCAATGATATAGGTGATGGGTATGTAATTTCATCAAGCTTCTAAGAATAAGAATATGTAAATGGGGAAAAAGGTATTTGAAATTTATCAAATACAGAATGCATGGACATGCGACTCCCATGAATTTTTGCAACAGCCCACACATGTTTAAAATCATAAAACATTAATACTATTTTAATATACTATTTGATAAATATTATCAAATAATCCATTTTTATTTTTATAATTACCAAGTATTTTCATACATCAATATTTCATCTTAATAAATTAATATTCAATATATTGTACAAAAAAATTCCTATAGAACATATGGTTTTAGTATATTTAGATACTAGATACCAATATTATTATTTTATGAAATATATTCAACATATACCATAAATATCTTCCCTCGTGATATTATTCATATAAATACCATACTAAAAACATTCTTTAAAACCTAGTGAAATGAAACATAAGAATTGGTGACCTTAGATGCTCGGTAAGGGTAAGAATGAAAGACATCAATTGATAATCATATGAAAGAATAATATAATAACAGGGGTTTAATATCATGAAAATCAAAAAAAATCATAAACATCTAAAGAAAATATCATAAAACGTCTATTATGTCATAAAACACTATCATTTCATGAATCATGATTCATAAAAATGAGAAATCGTCATAACTCAATCATGAACTATTATGTCATGTGATAAACATGTATTGAATCAACATAAGTATATAAAACGAATTACATAATAGTAAAGGATCAATTGTAAGTCTATAATAGTTTAATGGGTTCAATCCCAAATCCATCATAGTTGTCTAGGTTCACTCTCTATACTATCATAGTGGGTAGAGTCCCCTGCTAAACTGGGTTCACTCCACCATTAAATTCCTATTTATCTTAGAAGATATCACCATTTACCAAATTAATTAGATGGATATACATATCCTACCCATCATATAATGAAAATCATTTATATGTTTTCCACAAGTTCCCAAATAATTCATCATATCATTACTCAGAAAATAAATGTGTTTCATAAACATCTAATCAAAAAATAACTCATTAAAAAGACCCTAGGTTTATAAAAATCATGTCATCATAAACAACAAAATTATACATATATAATAAACATGGTATAATTGGATAATACCACCAATAAATAATAATTAATATCAAATAATTTTATCTTATATTTAAGATGATTTTGAGATATCACTTAGAATAATTATTGAGGAAAACAACCTTTCTATTTTGAAATAATTTTTTTATAATTCCATGATATTATAAAGGATGTTTTTTTATTTTAAATGAACCTTGTAAACATCCAAAGGAATATAGAAGGAATTAAGTCATAATAATGGTTTTAAAATCCACTCGTATAATATATGTTAATAAAACAACCCTTTTTAATTTTTCATAGAAATGTCACAGAGTACCTCGTTCAAAAAACAAAAATAAAATCCCTTAAAACCATTTTTAAAAAGTAAAATAGGGGTAAAATTATTTTCACCAATTTTATGATAATATTAAAAACAAATAATTAAAATATTTTTAGAAACATGGATATGGAAGAGAAATATTCCCCCTTGGACACATAAACAATCGTGAATAATGTTGATATTTTTAAATAAACCCTTACCACTATTATACCATTTTAATCATAAACACTATGGAATAAAGAAACATATATGGATATTTAATCCCATAATACTCCATATAAGTCTCAGAAAAAATAAATTAATGATTAGTATATACACCACCCAAAATAAATAAGAACTTTTTAAGTCATTTGACTCATAGAATTAAAAGTTAGACAAAAATATCATACCATAGGTCCAAGTTCTATTGAATGTACCTTAACCGCCATTATAATAAATTAATTTTTTTTATAAATCTGTTAAAAAATAATTTAAATTAATATAATATAATATATATTAACAATATCTATATATTATGTTATCCATAATCATATAGACAACAAATTAATTACACCGTTCGTGGAGATGGTAGGTCATACGTATGCGTGAACATTGTTTTCACATTTTAATGGATGAAAATAAAATAATGGTAAATAACAATTAACCATTATAGAATAATTATAATATAATATATATCAAATATATTCATCATATTCATCCTTCTTACCATATAATAAAAAATATAAATGAAAAATGAAATTGGCCGATTTGAGGAGGTTGTAGTCAACATATACACATGAGGGACATTGTCATTTTCCAATTGTTTGGAATGTAATAAGATATATATGATATTATCATTGAAAAAGTATAATTATGTTATAATTATCCTATATGAACATTAATCCCAAAATAAAACCCATCAATAATATATGTTGATAAATAATTACATGTATCACTACACATAGACGGTAATCCATACGTACGCACGAGTGTTACTTTCACTTCTTGTTTGAGGAGGAAGAGAGTCTATAATAATTTTTTCATAATTATAATTAATGTTAATTGTATTTATGATACATAATTTTTTATTAATTGATTAGTATCATATATTTTGATTAGGTAAAAAAGATCATAAAAAAGTGATTGGTTTCAGTGATTAAATCTTGTTGGAAATGACTCTTTTTGATTACATATAATGGGATCTAGATTGGTATTTTAGAAGAACTGAAACCTATAAATGTGAATAGGTAATTGTTTGATATTTTTTTATGCAATATTTGATCTAGATGGCTCAATGTGGTGTAAATAAGTTATGGAGAAGGTTTCAATTTCCATTTAGGTGAGAGGAACATTTTTTCTTTCTAAAAAGATTAAAATCTAATAAGATGATTCCAATATCCAAATGCATTAAAATTGCATATAGATATATAGGGGATAAAATATATAACTACATATTATCCCTATTGTTATTAGTTAATATCTTATTATTCTTAAATAATTTAATATAATATTATTTTCATAAAATTTCATTATTGTCAATTTTGACATATTTATTACTTTGACATTAATAACATCTAGAAAATGATATAAATTAGAAATAAATATTTTAATACATCCCTGACATATCATTTTAATCTATAATGTTCTTGTATGACGTAAATTATCTCAAATTATAATACTCTAAATATTTTCAATATCATTTATTTTATTTTTATCTTAATTTAATAATTACTGCAACAATATTATGTAAGAATTTAAGGTAATTATTTCTTCCATAAAATTTAAAAATAATTTACCATGATAAAGATAAAGATTTTATATTTCAAAATAATATTTATATTCAAAAATATTCTATGGATGATGACATATTAAAAAAATAAAGTTATTAAAAACAATATTGCGATATGTTTGACATTTCTTTAAATAAAATACTATAAAGGTCATAATCTCAAAAAAATGGAATAAAGGATACATTACTAAAAATTAGAAGATTATGGGTGAAATTAACTAAGAAAATAAAATTTAGTCATGTTTTTGGGTTACATAATTGTAAATATTATTTTATGTTTAAACAAAATTACCAATACAAACAAAATCACTATAGTTACTATAAATAATGACCAAAACATAATAGGGTTGTATTTACCAAATTTGAACCTAATTATCACAGATATAGAAACAATTTATCATTATTCTACTCACATAAGTGAATGGATTTAATTTAAAATTAATCCCACAAAACACAATGAAAAACTATTTTCCTAAAATTGTGTTTTGAAGGAAAAAAATATACTTATTGTAGAGACCCGAAGCTTGACGTACATTGACATTACATTACATTTGGAGAATACTTAGTACATAACAAAAAACCACACACAAGTATCGTAATAGTTTAGTGTCTTTGGAAACTCGGAACGTAATCTTCTAATCGTGGTGAAAGATCTTCAACATCTCCCATAAAGATCTTCCCTTTTTTTTCTTATCTAAAACCTTTCTTTATATCCTGGGGAAAATAAATCATAAAAGGGTGAGCTCAAATTCTCAGTAAGGGTAAACAAAAGATATATCAATCACATAACTTTTGGAAATCTTAACCTGCAAAAGAGATCATAATTTCATGACATGGGATAAATCATAGAAGTGAAATGTAATCCCAATAATCATAACTTAAAACATGAAACTTTGTGGCATACACACATAATCATAGAGAATCATTTCTTATTAGTCAAGACTCATTGCCAAGACTATCTTAGTGGACAAAGTCCCTTTCTGAACCGAGTCACCCTCGATTCAGTTCTGTTTCACTGAACCGGTATAACCTACCGTTCCAACCATGTCTATCTCATGAGATATAAAATCTTTACCCAATGCATTGGAGGGAGATATAGGTCCCACCCATCTCATAATGATACCATTCTTATGTGTGCCACAAAATCATAAATCATACATCATTGCATAACCCATGTAATACAAATGGGAATCTTAAACATCATGACATCATAAAACAATTCATATAAGATAAAGGAATTCATGAAAATATCACAACATAATCAAATCAATGTAATAATAGGGATAAAAACAGAACCCTTTATTATGTTACATGGAAAATAATTTTGATAAAACACTTGAACTCCATTCTTGAGAAAAATATCATTTCTTCTTCAAAAACATTTTTCCTTTCTTAACATGTCGTAAAGAAAGAATTTGATTAAAAATAAACTTGAAAACTTGTAAAGGAAGCTTCTTGGAAATAATGTTTCAAAAATCCATTCATATCGTATAAGTTAAAAAAAACATTCTTCTCGTACTTTTGTCGGAAAAGTCAAAAAGTACCTCGTATGAAAAACGACAAAAGATTCCTTTCATATTCTTTAGTAAAAACTCACCGAAGGGTAAAATTGGATTTAAACTATTGTAAGTGGATGGAAACAATATTACATATTTAGGGAACATGGATGTGGATGATAAAATACACCCCATTAAATGCCAAAGTATAAACAATCTCGGATAAAAATGAGATTGTGATATTTTCCCTTACTGTAACACTCCGAGATTTTATGAAAAATATTATTTTAATTTCATTAATGTCTTATGTTGTATTCTACACCAAGATTACCTTGCGCTATACGCAAAACCGTATTAGCTTGCAGTATACACAACACTATTCTTGGACCGTGTTACACACAATTTTGATAATAGTTATTCTACGCAACATTGAGTATATATATATATTAAATGTATAAATGAAATATGGTTGGATTCTGTTATATGAAACAACGAAGGATTCTTTCACAACACGCAACCTTGACTTGGCTTGCATTACATGCAATCGCGACCTTCCTCGATAGCATGTGTTGTACGCAATACCGGGTTTTAATAAACTATGTTATATTATTATAATATTGTCATTAACTAGCCATTATGAATATTATTAACTAAATATTTAATTTTATAATATTATGATTCATCTTACACATTTCTAGAACATGTTATAAGAACAAAATAAATTTTTCGGGTAAAATAAGTATTTTTAAAAAAATGCAGTTTTGTCGCCTTTTGATGCGCACCCACTTTAAATCTGGTTTTTGACATGTTTATAAGTTCAATTTGACAAAATAAAATTCTTCTTTGAAATCATGAAATAAAAATTTACTTTGGATAAAATTTTCATATTATTCCGGTAACTTTCACATTTTAATGAATAGTAAAAACACGCTATATTTTAATTAAAAACAACTTTTTTCATCGTAATATATTATGTGGTTAAATTATAATATTTAATAGTTTTAAATTATAAATAGAATATATTTTTACCATTTAATATAATTTATGTCATTACCATTGATTTTACCTTGAATTCGTAGGTTAAATCAATTCAATCTTTTGCAATGTTTTGAACAAAAACCCGTTTTTATTCGACAACGGGATTAATTTTAATTTAATTTCTGCAACTTCTGTGTTTTGAATTTTAAAAAATGGATTCCATATTTGGAATCAGTGGGTCCAAATTATGTTAATAGGATACTTTTTATTTTTGGTAATTATGAATAGTAACTACGGTAAATTTTATTTACCATAGTTAAAGGTAAATCGGGTAATTAAGGGTAAATATAATATTTTAAAATTACCCTAAAAAATGTCAAAATCCTATTGGATGACTAAAAGACGACCCATATCACCTAAGGGTTGGATTAGATGAATTTAATTAAATTTTTTCAATGAAAATAATTTAATTATTATTAAAACCAAAGAATGTGACAACATGTCACTTTCTTAAAGCTTATAAGTATAATAATTTTAATCTTGTGATAAACGTTGTGAAACTTCGAACATGAATAGTCTCCAGAAATCTAATACAATTATCTACATCATAGGAATTTATTTAGAATTTTTAGGGATTAAATATTTATCATTTATTATGACATAAAGATGATGCAGTAATTGTCTTATTAATGAAATATTGACATAATTGATGTTATAAATGCCCAAATAAATGTAATTTGAGACTTTTTATGACATAAACTAATTTTCTAGGTTAATATGACATGTTATTGTTGATTTAAGTAACTTGGTTCGAACTTATAATTCTGTTATGAATTTCATAAAAATCTTGTACCAAATAGTGTCAAAATTGACGTAAAATAGTATTTAAAAGAAATATTATATTATTAATTGTTATTTTATTCCTAAAAATCTAAGGTTCGGCCAAATGTCTTAGATAAAATTATATATATTAATAATAAACAACTTGGGGTTATTTTGTCTTGATATAGTATGTTTATTAACCATATAGTGTAGGAAAACAAAAAGACACGGTAAAAGTTAAATTATTTAACTTAGAGTTAAATCTAATTGATAAGGTTAAAATAATAAACTAAACTTGTCTAAATCCTATTGGTTGATAGGATTTCGACCCATCCCCACTTTACCTTCGAAATAAGACCCTTTGGAACCATTATAAACCGATTTTGACTTTAATATAAAATAATATTTTGAGATATTCCTAAGGTGCCCCTCTCCTCCCTTATAAAAGGGAACCTCCTCCCTCTCTTCCGCACACAACTTTGAGCCTTCAAGCCCGGCCAACCCCTGCCATTTTCTCCTCTCCACTTTCCTAGAATAATCCTAGAGGTCCTGGTCATCTTCAAAGACCAATCTTAGTTCCCTTAGTAGAGGATTCAAAGAAGCGTTCCAAAGAAGAGGTAATATCCATTACCGATCATTTCAATTTATTTCTTCTTCAACTTATTCTTATTTAGTTGTTTCATGATAAAGTAATAACATAAGTATTACTTACATACTGATATGTTATTATAAATATGAAACAACCCTAATTCACCTTCTATCCATCCTACGGAAAAATAAAATCACCGCACGTGTGTACGTACGGAATACCGTCTCTACGCCGTGGTGTAATCTATTTTCCACCACCACCTTACATGGATGGGTATAATGGTGTAAAGAATAACTATACATAGTTATTATAACATCATATTGATTCTGATATATTTTATAATCCACTACAATTCAATTCAATAATTATGGAAATGATATCATCGCTCGTGCGTATGTACGGAATACCGTCTCCATGACGCGATGAGATTCATTCTCCATGTTAACCATTTAAGAATGATTATAAAGTATATATAAGAAATAATAATGAAATATATGAAATTATAAAGCTACTGGATTTATGTATATATATATATATATTTATGTCATCTACTTACTTCCATTCAAGACAATAAGGAAAGGAAAACGACGTTCATTCGTACGTACGGACTACCGTCTCCATGAACGGTGTTTTTCATTTCATTTATCTATCTATATATATATACTGAATATATATGATATATAAATCATGTTTTATATTCTGGAAGTAAGTAAATCATAATATAAGTAATAATAATGTCAAGAACAACAAGTCAAAACACATACGATAAATAAAACGATTTTACCCAAAAACGTTTCTTTAACATGGAATTTACAAAAGAACGGATAATATAAATTCATAAGGAACCATATATGATATCATAACAATGAGTATGATTCTGTAATAATTCAATAACATTATTTAAACCATTATACAGGAGCTTTGGACACGTACAAAGAAAATCAGACCTAAGGTAAGGGAAATATCACAATCTAATTTTTATCCGAGATTGTTTATTCGTAAGTATTTACTGGGGTTTATTTTATCATCCACATCCATGTTTCATCAATATGTAATATTATTTCCATCCACCTACAATTGTTTAAATCCATTTTTACCCTTCGGTGAGTTTTTAGTAATATGTATGAAAGGAATCTTTTGTCATTTTCGTACGAGGTACTTTTTGACTTTTCCAACAAAAGTACGAAGAATGTTTTTTTAACTTATACTACATGAATGGATTTTTAAAAACATTATTTCCAAGAAACATAATTTACAAATTTTCAAGTTTATTTTTAATCAACTTCTTTTATTTTAAAGTCGTATGACATGTTATGAAAGGAAAAATGTTTTTGAAGTATAAAGGATATTTTCCTCAAGAATGGAGTTCAAGTGTTTTATCAAAATTATTTTTCATCTAAGATAATATAGGGTTCTATTTCTATCCCTATTATTACATTGATTTTATTATGTTGTGATGGAATTATTTTTATGAAATCCTTTATCTTATATGAATTTTTTTATGATTTCATGTTGTTTAAGAATCCCATTTTTATTACATGGGTTATGCAATGATGTATGATTTAAGATTTTGTGGCACACATAAAAATGGTATCATTATGAGATTGGTGGGACCTATATCTCCCTCCAATGCATTGGGTAAAGATTTCATATCTCATGAGATAGACATGGATGGAATGGTAGGTTATACCGGCTCAGTGAAAAAGGACTGAAACGAGGGTGACTCGATTCAGAAAGGGACTTTGTCCACTAAGATAGTCTTGGCAATGAGTCTTGACTAACAAGAAATGATTCTGTATGATTATGTTTGAATGACACAAAGTTTCATGTATTATGTTATGATTATTGTGATTACATTTCACTGCCATGATTTACCCCATGTTATGAAATTATGATCTCTTTTGCAGGTTAAGATTTCCAAAAGTTATGTTCTTGTGTATATGATGTGATTGATATTTCTTTTTTTACCCTTACTGAGCATTTGAGCTCACCCTTTTATGTTTTCTTTTCCCCAGGATATAAAGAAAGGTTTTAGGTAAAAAAAAGGAAGATCATTATGGGAGATTTTTAAGATCTTTCACCAGGATTAGAAGATTATATTCCGAGTTTCCAAAGACACTAAACTATTACGATCCTTGTGTGTGTGTTTTAATTATGTAATAAGTATTCCGCAAATGTAATATAATGTTCATGTACGTCAGGCTTCGGGTCTCTACAGTTGGTATCAGATGAAAGGTTTAGTCAACCTTTGGAAACTAGGATGCGAGAACTTTAGTGATATCCCTAGAGATATTTATAAGGTATGTCTAGGGATGTCTCTAAGGTTAAGTATACGTATAGGTTATAGTCCTAGAATTGCGCTAACGATCTTAGAATTTAACCTAAGATGTTAGATATTGAGGGTGCTTTCCCTTTACTATTTTTTCTTCCCTAGCATGATTTCGCCTCTCACAAAATTCTGTTTGTGTTTTAGTTAATGGAGGGAACTAGAAGGAATTCGGTTAACATTGAATCCAATGGACAAATTGGTGACTATGAGAAAAAAAATTGTGTAATACCTAGAGATAAAGATATTGTGATTATGCCGAATCAGTCATCGCGATATATGATTAACAAGGTGAAATTTAGTGGTATGACTAATTCATCAAATAAGAGGAAGATAAACTATTATGCATGTTCGCATGTTGAGGAGCATAAAGAAAGGAAGATTGAGATTTCTAAAGAAGGGAAGAAGAACCTTGAGGAATACCTCAAATGGAGGGACCGATGTTATCTGTGTGGAGAAAAGGGTCATAGAGTGACATATTGTTATGGAGTTCAATGTCTTATTTGTGGAGAACATGGGAATTACCCAAGTCAATGCCCTGACCTAAAAAGTTACTTCTAAACCAAGGAATGACTTATTCCAGGACAATCATTGAAGTGGATGGACTGAAGTGTGTATGTATTGGTATTCAAGAATAATGTTGTTGAGGTACTTTTATGGTGTACTGAAATATTTATGTTTTGGTCTATTGTGGTTTTCAATAATTTTATGGTACCGGTAACCATGAAAAGTGATTGAGACATTTTTGGTAAACAGATGATATGAGCATAATGAAGGGATACGAAGATAATGAGATGTTTGATTGTATTCATGAGATCATGAATGATATAAAGACTAAGTGATATCATGGTTGGGGTATATAGAATTTTTGGATTTTGGTATGTGGAAAGAGTTAACTTTTGACCGCATTCATTTTTTCACTAAGGTTTAATTGGTATTCATTTTTCAAGAGAATACATGATTAAGGTATTCACATGATTGGAATGTGACCAACAAGACATATCTTATGATATATGGGGATCAACGATGGTATTAAATCTCTAGTAATTGTTTTCACTATATTATGAGAGTGGACTATAGTATTATGGATAAGACTAAAAGATTAGAATGGATTATGTTGGACATAAGTTAGTATTGTTTAAGGATAGAAGATTTTCGATATTATTGATGGGATGTTATAGTAATGTAGTTTTAGAAAAAGGACAACCTGCAGGACGGGCGACAGCCCATCGCGTCGGACAAGTCTGTGGGAATTGAACCCACAACTGAAGTGCGACTGGCCTTTATCGCCTACCAAGGACCTACAGGAAGTCCCAGTTTAGTAGAAAACTATTTTTATTATATTAATCAGTATGATATGTAAAGTATAAGTTCATTTTAGGAACCATATATGATTAATATCACTATAGATGGACTTATGTATTTTTTGATAACTTTTCTAACCTTTTGTTTGAGACAGATGGAATGACCCATCATTCTATCACATGATCTGCTAACACATCACGAATGACAAATTCAACTTTATTTCTTGAAGAGATGAAGTGGAAATTTTCCAAAGAACGACAAACGGTGAGACTATACCAAAATCACGAAATTATTTCCTCTAATTCCAATTTCATCAACTTTAGGGAAATGATCTTGAAAACCAAAAATGTTGTCCTAGTGCTCTTATATATGATTAATCAGATGGTACCTTTGATCATCACAAATTTAAGGATTTGTGATTGTTGGCTTTTCCATAGCCATGTTCTCTACCACTCTCCATCAGAACATGATGGTTAGATTTCTCTTCCATATCCATATTTTCAACTATGCGGAAACCCAGTGATTAGTTTATTTGGGTCACCGTTACGTTTCATTTTTTTCTTTTTAAGATTGGTTTTGGTATTCCTTTTTACGATGTGGGTTTCTATCAACGAAACATTCAAATAGAAAACCATTTATAACCTCGACGAATTTCGAGGGCGAAATTCATTTTAAGGGGGGTAGAATGTAACACCCCGAGATTTTATGAAAAATATTATTTTAATTTCATTAATGTCTTATGTTGTATTCTACACCAAGATTACCTTGCGCTATACGCAACACCGTATTAGCTTGCAGTATAAGCAACACTATTTTTGGACCGTGTTACACACAATTTTTGATAATAGTTATTCTACGCAACATTAAGTATATATATATATATATTAAATGTATAAATGAAATATGGTTGGATTATGTTATAGGAAACAACGAAGGATTCTTCCACAACACGCAACCCTGACATGGCTTGCATTACACGCAATCGCGACCTTCCTCGATAGCGTGTTTTGTACGCAATACCGGGTTTTAATAAACAATGTTATATTATTATAATATTGTCATGAACTAGCCGTTATGAATATTATTAACTAAATTTTTAATTTTATAATATTATTATTCATCTTACACATTTCTAGAACATGGTATAAGAACAAAATAAATTTTTCGGGTAAAATAAGTATTTTTCAAAAAATGCAGTTTTATCGCCATTTGATGGCGCACCCACATTAAATCTGGTTTTTGACATGTTTATAAGTTCAATTTGAAAAAATAAAATTCTTCTTTGGAATCAAGAAATTAAAATTTACTTTGGATAAATTTTTCATATTATTCTGGTAACTTTCACATTTTAATGAATAGTAAAAACACGCTATATTTTAATTAAAAACAACTTTTTTCATCGTAATATCTTATGCGGTTAAATTATAATATTGAATGGTTTTAAATTATAAATAGAATATATTTCTACAATTTAATATAATGTATGTCATTAGCATTGATTTTACCTTGAATTCGTAGGTTAAATCAATTCAATCTTTTGCAATGTTTTAAACAAAAACCTGTTTTTATTCGACAATGGGATTAATTTTAATTTAATTTCTGCAACTTCTGTGTTTTGAATTTTAAAAAATGGATTCCATATTTGGAATCAGTGGGTAAAAATTATGTTAATAGGATACTTTTGATTTTTGGGATTATGAATAGTAACTACGGTAAATTTTATTTACCATAGTTAAAGGTAAATCGGTTAATTAAGAGTAAATATAATATTTTAAAATTACCCTAACAAATGTCAAAATCCTATTGGATGACTAAAAAACGACCCATATCACCAATTGGTTGGATTAGATTAATTTAATTAAATTTTTTCAAAGAAAATAATTTAATTATTATTAAAACCAAAGAATGTGACAACATGTCACTTTCTTAAAGCTTATAAGTATAATAATTTTAATCTAGTGATAAACTTCATGAAACTTTGAACATGAATAGTCTCCAGAAATCTAATACAATTATATATATCATAGGAATTTATTTAGAATTTTTAGGGATTAAATAATTATCATTTATTATGACATAAAGATGATGCAGTAATTGCCTTATTAATGAAATATTGACATAATTGATGTTATAAATGCCCAAATAAATGTAATTTGAGACTTTTTATGACTTACAATAATTTTATAGGTTAATATGACATGTTATTGTTGATTTAAGTAACTTGGTTCGAACTTATCATTCTGTTATGAATTTGATAAAAATTATGTAACAAATAGTGTCAAAATTGACATAAAATAGTTTTTAAAACAAATATTATATTATCAATTGTTATTTTATTCCTAAAATCTATGGTTCATCAAAATGACTTAGATACGATTATATATATTAATAATAAACAACTTGGGGTTCTTTTGGCTTGATATAGTAAGTTTATTAACCATATAGTGTAAGAAAAAAAAAAGACACGGTAAAAGTTAAATTATTTAACTTAGAGTTAAATCTAATTGATAAGGTTAAAATAATAACCTAAACTTGTCTAAATCCTATTGGTTGATAGTATTTCGACCCATACCCACTTTACCTTCTAAATAAGACCCTATTGAACCATTATAAACCGATTTTGACTTTAATATAAAATAATATTTTGAGATATTCCTAAGGTGCCCCTCTCCTCCCTTATAAAAGGGAACCTCCTCCCTCTCTTCCTCACACAACATTGAGCCTTCAATCTCGGCCAACCCCTGCCATTTTATCCTCTAAACTTCCCTAAAATAATCCTAGAGGTCCTGGTCTTCTTCAAAGACCAATCTTAGTTCCCTATGTGGAGGATTCAAAGAAGCGTTCCAAAGAAGATGTAATATCCATTACCGATCTTTTCAATTTCATTCTTCTTAAACTTATTCTTCTTTAGTTGTTTCATGATAAAGTAATAACATCAGTATTACTTACATACTAATATTTCATTATAAATATGAAACAACCCTAATTCACCTTCTATCCATCCTACGGAAAAATGAAATCACCGCGTGTGCGTACGTACGGAATACCGTCTCCACGTCGTGGTGTAATCTATTTTCCACCACCACCTTACATGGATGGGTATAATGGTGTAAATGATAACTATACATAGTTATTATAACATCATATTGATTCTAATATATTGTATAATCCACTAAAAATAAATTCAATAATTATGGAAATGATATCATCACTCGTGCGTACGTACGGAATACCGTCTCCACGACGCGATAAGATTCATTCTCCATGTTAACCATTTAAGAATGATTATAAAGTATATATAAGAAATAATAATGAAATATATGAAATTATAAAGCTACTGGATTTATGTATATATATATATATATTTATGTCATCTACTTACTTCCATTCAAGACAATAAGGAAAGGAAAACGGCGTTCATGCGTACGTACGGACTACCGTCTCCATGAACGGTGTTTTTCATTTCATTTTTCTATCTATATATATATACTGAATATATATGATATATAAATCATGTTTTATATTCTGGAAGTAAGTAAATCATGATATAAGTAATAATAATGTCAAGAACAACAAGTCAAAACACATACGATAAATAAAACGATTTTACCCAAAAACGCGTCTTTAACATGGAATTTACAAAAGAACGGATAATACAAATTCATAAGGAACCATATATGATATCATAACAATGAGTATGATTCTTTAATAAGTCAATAACATTATTTAAACCATTATACAGGAGCTTCGGACACGTACAAAGCAAATCGGACCTAAGGTAAGGGAAATATCACAATCTCATTTTTATCCGAGATTGTTTATTCGTAAGTATTTACTGGGGTGTATTTTATCATCCACATCCATGTTTCATCAATATGTAATATTATTTCCATCCACCTAAAATTGTTTAAATCCATTTTTACCCTTCGGTGAGTTTTTAGTAATATGTATGAAAGGAATCTTTTGTCATTTTTCGTACGAGGTACTTTTTGACTTTTCCGACAAAAGTACGAAGAATGTTTTTTTAACTTATACGGCATGAATGGATTTTTAAAAACATTATTTCCAAGAAACTTCCTTTACAAATTTTCAAGTTTATTTTTGATCAACTTCTTTTATTTTAAATTCGTATGACATGTTATGAAAGGAAAAATGTTTTTGAACTATAAAGGATATTTTCCTCAAGAATGGAGTTTAAGTGTTTTATCAAAATTATTTTCCATCTAAGATAATATAGGGTTCTGTTTCTATCCCTATTATTACATTGATTTTATTATGTTCTGACGGAATTATTTTTATGATATCCTTTATCTTATATGAATTGTTTTATGATGTCGTGTTGTTTAAGAATCCCATTTTTATTACATGGGTTATGCAATGATGTATGATTTAAGATTTTGTGGCACACATAAGAATGGTATCATTATGAGATGGGTGGGACCTATATCTACCTCCAATACATTGGGTAATGATTTCATATCTCATGAGATAGACATGGCTGGAATGGTAGGTTATACCGGTTCAGTGAAACAGGACTGAAACGAGGGGGACTCAATTCAGAAAGGGAATTTGTCCACTAAGATAGTCTTGGAAATGAGTCTTGACTAACAAGAAATGATTCTCTATGATTATGTGTGAATGCCACAAAGTTTCATTTTTTAAGTTATGATTATTGTGATTACATTTCACTACCATGATTTACCCCATGTTATGAAATTATGATCTCTTTTGCAGGTTAAGATTTACAAAAGTTATGTGCTTATGTATATGATGTGATTGATATTTCTTTTGTTTACCCTTACTGAGCATTTGAGCTCACCCTTTTATGTTTTCTTTTCCCCAGGATATAAAGAAAGGTTTTATTTAAAAAAAGGAAGTTCTTTATGGGAGATGTTGAAGATCTTTCACCAGGATTAGAAGATTATATTCCGAGTTTCCAAAGACACTAAACTATTACGATCCTTGTGTGTGTGTTTTTGTTATGTTCTATGTATTCCGCAAATGTAATGTAAAGTTCATGTACGTCAGTCTTCGGGTCTCTACACGTACCTTAGGTCTGACTTTCTTTGTACGTGTCCGAACCTCTTGTATAATGATTTAAATAATGTTATTTACTTATTACAGAATCATATTCATTGTTATGATATCATATATGGTTCACTTATGACTTTATATTGCCCGTTCTTTTGTAAATTCGTGTTAAAGTAGCATTTTGGGTAAAATCGTCTCATTTTTCGTTCGTGTTTTTAACTTGTAATTATTAATATGATTACTTGGATCATGATTACATATATCCAGAATGTAAAACATGATTTATATATAATATATATTCAGAATATATATATATATATATTATATATCGATAAATGGAATGAAATACACCGTTCATGGAGACGGTAGTCCGTACGTACGCAGGAACGCTGTTTTCGTTTCCTTATTGAATTGAATGGAATTAAGTAGATGACATACATATAAATATACATAAATACAGTATCATTATTATTTCATATATTTCATTAGTACTTATTATATATACTTTATAATCACTCATGAATGGTTAATCATTGAAAATGAATCTCATCGCGTTGTGGAGACGGTAGTCTGTACGTACGCACGAGCGATGATATCGTTCCCATGGTCGTGGAATTGTGTTGAAGTGTATGTATACTATTTAAGTATCAATATAACTTTATAATAATCATATATAGTTACTCATTACACCATTATACCCATACTATTAAGGCGGCGGCGAAAAATAGTTTACACCACGGCGTGGAGACGGTATTCCGTACGTACGCACGCGCGGTGATTTCATTTTCCGTAGGATGGATAGATGGTGAAATAGGGTTGTTTCATACTTATAATAACATATCAGTATATGAGTGATACTTATGTTATTACTTAATAATGAAACAACTAAAGAAGAAGGAGTGGAAGAAGAAATAAAGATGAAAGAATCGGTAACGGACATTACCTCTTCTTTGAAGTGCTTCTTTGAGACCTTCTTTTAGGGCACTAAAATTGGTCTTTGAGGAAAAAAAGAACCTCTAGGATGTTGCTAGGGAAGTGGAGAGAAGCATTTGGCAGGTGTTGGCCGAGCTTGAATTCTCAAATTGGTGTGAGGAGGAGAGGGAGGAGGTGCCCTTTTATAAAGGAGGAGAGGGGCATCTTAGGAAAATCTCAAAATATTATTTTATATTAAGGTCAAATTCTTTCTATAATGGTTCCAAATGGTCTTATTTCGAATATAAAGTGGGGATGGGTCGAAATCCTCTCATCCAATAGGATTTAGACAAGTTTAGGTTATTATTTTAACCTTATCAATTAGATTTAACTCTATGTTAAATAATTTAACTTTTACAGTGTCTTTTTGTTTTCTTACACTATATGTTTAATAAACTTACTATATGAAGCCAAACAAACCCCAAGATGTTTATTATTAATATATCTATCCTTATATAAGTCATTTGGATGAACCTTAGATTTTAAGGAATTAAATAACAATTAATAATATAATATTAGTTTTAAAAACTAATTTATGTCAATTTTGACACTATTTGGTACATGATTTTTATGAAATTTCTAACAGAATGATAAGTTTTAAAGAAGTTACTTAAATCATCAATACCATGTAATATTAACCTAGAAAATTAGTGTAATTCATAAAAAGTCTAAAATTGTATTTATTTGGGTATTTATAACATCAATTATGTCAATATTTCATTAATAAGATAATTACTGCATCATCGTTGTGTCATAAATAAATTAAATTATTTAATGTCTAAAAATTAAAAATAAAATACCATTATTCATGAAATCTTTTTAGATTTCTAATGAATATTTATAGTCTAATATATCTTATATATAACCCTATATTAAAAATGTTTTATTAAATAAACTTTGATTTTAACTCTTTTAACTCTTCTTTGAATTAAATAATAATAAATGTCCTAATCTAATTCAAGTGGGCCTAAATGGTCATATTTTATTCCTATGTTTTTTTTGGTCGAATTACACTTATCCATTAGAATTAGGACATGTTTTAGGGTAATAATAATATCATATTTACCCTTAATTACCCTATTTAATTTTAACCGTGGTAAATAAAAGTAAAAAGTTACTATTCACCAAAAATTATTTTCATCTCATTGAACCACATTTTACTTACTGACATCAACTGTGTCTCTCGGATTTTTGAAATTCCATTCACAGAAGCGGTAAAATTAAGTTTTATGAAAGATTCAGTTTTTTTAACTACCACTTAGTAGTTTCACAATTCATCAAAAATTGATTTTTTTCATAACAATGCAAAAATTTCATCCTAAGCTATATTTCATATTCCGAATTCAAAAATAAAGTCTATTTTACCAAATTCATAACATAGAAGTTTCATTAATTAATTTTATAATTAAATCCCGCTGTTCAAACAAATAGCGTGTTTTTAAGAAACAATATCTATCAAAAGATTGAAACTTGTTTATAACTGGTTTAAATGTAGAATTACATCCAATGACCAAAATTGTATTAAATTCTAAAAATATATTCTAAATATACATTAAAACCACTCAAATTAACAATTTATCACTATTAATTATTTCTATTAAAAAAGTTGTTTTTAATTAAAATTTAGTAATTTTCACTATTCATCAGAATATGAAAGTTATCCGAAAAGTACCAAAATTTCACCTTAGGCTAAATTCGATACTCCGAATCCAAAAATGAAGTCCATTTTGAGAGATAAAATTTATAAAATTTTAAAAGGTTATTACTATTCATAACGGCTAGTTTTAATAATATTTTAATAGCATATCGTTGTTTAGTGAAACTCGGTATTCCGTACTACACACGCTATCGAGGAAGGTCACGATTGCATGTAATACAAGGCAAGTCAAGGATGCGTGTTGAGCAAGATCCTTTTGGGGTAGCGTACAACAGAATACCTTAATAAAGTTAAAAAGAATATTTTTCATAAAATCTCAAGGTGTTACACTTATACCCAAAGAAGGTATAAGGATGATTAAAATTTATCAATTAACACTATATATATATAAATAGTAGTTAATTTACCTTTATATCAAATTCAATTAATAAATTGACTTTTTTCATATAAATAAAATGATAGTTTTATAAAATTGTCATATTCACTATTGGTTGAAAAATCAATATTCTCAAAAAAATAAAAATATTTCACCCATATCTAATTTGGATATTTTATTATAAAAATTAAGTTAATTTTAAACAAAATTATAATATTTCAAAATAATAATTATAATATTTTTTCACAAAAATAAAAAAAATTATTTTTTATGAAAGCATATTTTTGAAAAATAAAATTACATTACCAAAAATTGAGTGATTAATTACTAAGTATTTATTTTAACTGGGGATTATCATGTAATTCATAAATTATTTAATCATATTCAAACTCACAAAATTTATTTTTACGTTATAAATATCACATTAAATTATAATATGTTAATAGTGAATCAAGGTTTGTTTAAACTCTATGTTTCATATATCACATGCCATCAAAAAATAAAACATTTAAAGAGAAATATTCTCTAAAATCTTCGGGTGTTAAATTCTAACCCCCCCCCCCTTAATAAGTTAATTCCTCAAAATTATTTATTAATAATCAAATATTTTTCATTTTGAAATCCGGTTTTGTTAGCCCACATCATAACAAGGGTTAATAAAGCTCTCTCATGATAAGTGAGATGGTGAATTATGATGGTCAACTAGGATTACACATATTAGGATTTTTAATATAAAAATATTAGTGGTATGTGAGTATATAGACATGGAGGAAAATTAACACCTAGATGTTAGTGTTCACGAGAAAATGAATAATCCTAAGAAAGTTTACAATCATAAAATCTTATACCACGGATGTTGAAAAAGATTATAATTCATCATAATTGAATTTTATAATGCAACATTTTTGTCTTAATATTCTTTTCCAGTATTTCTGTAATTAATTTATCATATATACTAAAAACATAAGGAAATATTGTTAATTTAAAATTATAATTTATTTCTTTAATATATCATTACAACAATATCATCTTTTCTCTGAACAGTGAATAAAATGAACATTTCATTACTCAATCACTGAGGTCAAACTCTAATGGATCACATTATTCAAAACATCATGACAACCTGCTCCTCCTGCCTGTATATATTATCCAAAGAAAAAAAAGTACCATAATTTACCCAATATGGATAAATACATTAATTTATAAAAATTAAACTATAACAACCAAGTTTTAACTTTATCTGGTCCATATGTAGCTAATCATAGAAATCATTCAAAATACATATGACCAAATTCAAGACCCAAAAATTTATAAAAAAAAATAACAAAAATTCTAAAATCAACAAATATTAATCCCTCAATGTAGCTATTATTTTATTATACCTAATATGTGACCACCTTGGATATATATTCTATGAAAATATAGTAATAACCTTAATTAACATTAAACATTAACAAAAATATGCATGCTTTTGAAAAAATCAATATTACCAATTCTCCACAAATAAAACCTCATACTATTTAATATATTATTTAAATGAAAAATTAAATAAACATTACCGAAGATGAATTAAATCAAATTTTCATCAAATCACTAATGAATTCCAATGTTACTAGTAATATCCTATCCTTTTCAATCATCTTTTTATTTCCAATAAATAGTATTATCTCTATATTGGACACATATTAAGGATTATATTTCCCTCAATCATGTGTTTTCCAAAAATATCATCTTGTCACTAAATCACATTTCTTGGTTATTTGTACCATTCAACATATACTTTCAATTCTTAACGTAAAACTACTGATGAAAAATCTATATATGTTTCATGATTCTTATAATCTACCATATTATTCATAAAACACATTTACAACATAATTCTAAAATCCAAATATATAATAATCTCATGTATTCCACTTCTTTCTTAATATGTCCATTAACTAAAATTTATAGTCTTATTCCTGAACACAAATTTTAATTCATATATCAATAATAGTCTCTCCGTCAACTATAGAAAATCCATTACTCATAAAACCTTATTGATCCTATTTTTTAGACATCCCCCTCGAACATCAATATTCATAATACCCATAATTTATTTATTTCAAACATTCAACAAATTATTATACCTTATTAAAACCCTTATTGAAATCTATTTTGTTAACTTAACCATTCTATTTTCCTAGGAATTTTTTTTCTTTGTGTCCTTATTTTCCACACCCAATACAAATTCAAATTCCCTTAAGGAATTATCCACCATTCTTCTTCACACATTAATGATATGATGAAATGTAAACTTTAATTACTCTCTAATCATCATGAATATCCTTTTTCTTATTATTATGTATAATAAGAAAATAACCAATTTTGATATTATTGATAATATTATAAGATTTATGATTATGAATAATTGAAAGGTTTCTTCTTCCTGTTTCCATTTAATTTGATTTCATAAGAGGAAAATCATTCAATTTTCAATCACATTCCTCATTCACACGAATCCTCCTAATTTCAAAAATTATCTAAAACCAAAAAAATAATGATATAAACCATAAAAATAGCTGGAAACCACATTTTCAATTATAATTTTTTGATATGATGACACCATATTTTAAATCTATGATAACATAGTTTTAATGAGGGTAATCCATGATTATTTTCTATTCAAATCCTTCCTAATAGATCAAAAATAAAATATGTACTAACCCAAAAAATATCTCGAGTGAGAATTAAACAAGGTATCTTTTTCTTATACCACATAATTATTTAGTCTATATAAGTGATCCCTTTTCAGTTTATTACCCCTTAGTAGAATAATTCCATAGCAACATTCACGTGTAATATCCACAAATGGATTTAATTTATTGGAAAATCACATAATCTCTCCCTTATTAAAAAATCATGATTTTATCTTATGCATAGAATTATCCATTATTTTTTCACTAAATATTCATAATCCTAATCACATATGTTTCACAAAAACTTTACTTAGATTCCAACTATAGTTTCCCTATCTTTTCATACAGAAATATTAAATCTTAAAAGTTTAATATTAAATACATTGTGAAAAAATTATCCTAAGATCTATATATGTTTAGTGTATTTGGGAATGTTTATCCATCATCATATATTAATAAATATCATCATAATATCCAATAAATATCTTCTCTCATGGTAATCTTTATATGAAAACACTACTAAAAACATTCTTCATTACCTTGGGAAAGGAAACATATGAAAGGATGAGCACAAATAATCAGTAAGGGTAAGCATGGGAGATATCAATTGATAATAATCTAATATCATTATGTAATAATAATGGTATAAGATCTTGAACATAAATTAAAAATATCATACCCAATATGAAAAATACCATAAAAATGAGCTATGAAAAAAACATTTTCATTTCAAAATGCATGAATCTTAAGAATGAGAAATCAACACAACTACATCCAAAACCATAATTTCATTTCATAGATATGTATAGAATCAGTATAAGTATATAAATTCATTATTTATAATTTAAGTATCATTTTATGGTCTTTTATAATGGAATGGTATAACTCTCCAATCCTTCTTAGGATTATAGGTTCACTCCCATGACTATCATAATAAATAGAGCCCCTTAATGAACTAGGTAAACTCCCCATTCATGTCCGGTTTATCTCATGATATTTCATTCATTACACAATGTATTTGAGTAAGATATATGCATCACCCATCACATAAATAAAATCATATATATGTGATACATAGGATCAAAAATTCTTTATCAAATTAGAATCCAATAAAGAAATGGGTTTCATAGACATTTCATCACACCATAACTCGTGGAAAATAAACATGATTCATAAAAATTATTCCCTCATAAACACAAAACATCTTGAGAAATAATAAAGTTAGTCTCTTTGGATAATATCCCTAGTAAAAAATATGTAACATACAATAATGTTATCATTAATGGAAAATTATTTTTGGGAGATAACATTCGATAATTCTTAAGGAATATAACAATTCCATTTTGAAATCATTTTCTATAAAGACAAACAATTATAAAGTAAAAAAAATATTAATTGAAAACAAACTTATAAACTTGTAAATTTAGCTAAAAATAATTATGTCCTCTTGATTTTTGGAAAAACCTCTCATACCATATATGTCAAAAAATATTTCTTTCGTATTTTTGAAGGAAAAATCACAAAGTATTTTATTTGTAAAATTCTAAAATGATTCATTTAAATGAACTTTATTAAAAAACGAAACCTATGTAAAACTGATTTTAAATACATTTAGTATAATATTAAAAACCAATTCTGAGAGCATTTTTACAAAACATAGACATGGAATAGAAATATCTCCCTGCGGAGACATAATAAATGCCAAATACTGCTGATATTGTGAAATAAATCCTTATAACCTTGGTATCATTTGAATAATAAGACCCATGAAAGAAAGAAACATATATAGACATGTAAATCCCGTGTCTTTTAGGATAATACTCATAAAATTCATACATATACACCAAAAAATAAATAATTACTATATAAGGCAATTGTCACATAGAATTAAATGTGAGACAAAAAACCAATTTCCTTATGTTTGACTTCCTTTGAATGTTTTTTAACCTACTATGTAATAAATTTAGATATATCATAAATATATACCAAAATAATTTACATGATTATTATATCATATATATATATTTATGTTTTTAAATTAATATATAATTATTGAGATAGAAAACGAAGAATACCATTCATGGAAATAGTAGGTTATACGTACGCAAGAACGTTGCATTAAGATTTTGAATGATGGAATGAAAAAAATTTAAATAGAAATTAAAATTTATAGAGTCATTATTTTATAATTGATATCATATATATTCATCATATTCATCCTAATTACCGTCCCAATAAAAA
This sequence comes from Viscum album, assembly GCA_963277665.1. Classification (NCBI taxonomy): domain Eukaryota; kingdom Viridiplantae; phylum Streptophyta; class Magnoliopsida; order Santalales; family Viscaceae; genus Viscum; species Viscum album. The sequence continues at coordinate 1,248,322,049 of OY728157.1, read as the reverse complement.
TATTAACAAAAAATGAATCACATCGCTTTGTGGAGGTGGTTGTCCACATGTACGAACGCGCGACATTACCATTTTCTGATGGTTTGGATGGTAGGTATATATTATATTATAATTTATAAAATATAATTACTTTATAAATATATTATATAAAAATTAAACCCATAACAATACCCATCCATTAAATCTGGTTATGAAAAATTAGTTGTATCACTATGTGGGAGGGTAAGTCGTACGAAAAAACAATCTATACATTTACTTCTTATTTGATTAGAAAATGAGGTAAAATGGTGTTCTAATAATCATAAAAAACTTACCATATTTACGATACTTAATTTATTATTTTATGATAAATTTCATAGATTTTTATGAGGTAAAGAAGAGTATAAAAAGTGATCAATTTGGGAAATTACCCCTTCTTTGAAATAACTCCTTTAGGTCTCTTGTAATGGGATATACAGTTTTTTTGGGAAATATATGTCCTCAAAAATTTCACTTAATAATTTAAGAAGACGATTTTTTAGATTATTTTTAATATATAAGTGTGAAATTGGTTTGAATAAGTGTGAGAGGAGGGGTCCTTTTCTAATGGGTGTGAGGGGAACTTTTGGAATCTCTCAAAAGATTGAAATATAATAAGCATTATTTAGATACAAATACTTCCAAATGGAATATTAATTAATAGGAAATATAATTTTATACCACATATAATCACATTTTTACATATTTGTGTTTTTTATATTTTTAATGAATTTAATAAAATATTATTTTCATATAATATCACAATTTTCTATATTGATATTATTTATTATGTTTAATTAATGACACAATGAAAGTGATATAAATTAAAAAAATCATTTAATAAATCTCCAAAATTTAGTTTTCATTAATAAAATTCTTTTTTTACGAAAAGTATTAAAATTATAATTATTTTAATATTTTTGGTATCAATTATTTGATTTTTCCATTAATTGATAATTTGTGTGTCAATGTTGTGTAAAAATTTAAGATAATTATATATCCCTAAAAATAAAAAAATAATGATTTAGATAAATATTTTATATTATAAAATAAAATTTATATTCAAAAATAACCTCTAGATAACCTCATATTAAAATATTATAATTATTAAAAACAAGAAAGTTAAATTTTTGGATTTTCTTTAAATAAAATACTATAATGATCATAATCACACCCAAATGGAAAACATTTCATATATGATAAAATTGAATGAGTATGGATGATATTAACTCATAAAATTTATTCATATTCTAGGGCTATTTGATAATCATTATTATTTTATTTTTGACATAAATTACCTGATTTAACTTTATCGTGATAATAAAATTACTAGAGTAAATATTATAAATGAAAAAAATAGAAGGGAAATATTTTCCCAATTTGGACCCATTAATTCAGATTATAAAATCCATTTCAAAGATTCTACTCACATAAGGAGAATGATTTAATTTAAAATTAATCCCATAAAACAAAATGGAAAACACTTTTCTTGAAAAATGTGTTTCAAAGCCCAAAAATGTAATTATACCAAAATAATGTATAAGGCTGATTAAAGTATAATTTGTTTTATTATATATAAATAAATAGATATTAATTTAATTTTTGAAAAAATTCATATCACACATGTATTAATTAATATGTTTTTATATTGAGTAGGGAAGTTTTATATAATTCATTCATTAGTAAATAATATTCATACATATTAAATTAATAGTTAGTTTATAAATGTCACATTAAATAATAATATTTTAAAAAGTTTGATGATTCACTTAATATTATTGTTTAATTTTACATTAGCAATTTAAGAAATAAAATTATTTATGGATTAATATTTTCTAAATTATTTGGGAGGTAAAATTTAAATTTTTACACAGTCTGAAATCATTAATTCACATTATATCTATAGTCACATCAAAGGATATTTATTTTAGGTGAAGGGAATATATTTATATATAGGTGTTTGTATGTCGAAGATCAAACATGAACATTGTTTTCATTTTACAAATTATTCCAATCATTTTTTCCATTTTAAAATGGTCGGGCATGAAATGTTGTATATCACTTATGTGTGTGAACGATATCTCACCCGTGCTACCTAGATGAGATTTTATGGACCAGTTTGTACCGCATTTTAAAATAAAAGTTATCTTTTAAATTTATTTATAATTTTATGAATTGTAATTTTTCACTTTAAAGGATTATATTTCACTCATAATTCATTTTTCACATTTTAATTTATTTTTAATCTAAATTTTCTCTTTCTCAAGTTGTATCTATCTTTCCTCTTCAACCTATCTATATTCATCAAAAATGTGAATCACTCTCCCACATGAGTATATTAAAATCTAATATTATATTATATATATATATATAAATTAGGTGTAATATATTATGTAATATTTATCCCACATATTATATATATACAAGATTCATAATATAATATTTTTGTAAAAAATTAATAAATATGTAATATAATTTCACTACAAATATAATTTCACTATGAACTCTAATTTGATAGATATGTAAGTGCTGGAATCCTCATGTTCTAATGATCAAAAATAATGTTTTACACTCTTATAACTCATGTTATAATCTCCCAAAATATCATGATTGTAATCTCACAAATTATATTTCCAATCTTGTGAACTATGTGAAATCTTGTTCTACTATTTTTTAGTATGATTATGTATAATAATAATCCCTTCTATGAATCATGCTTCTTAAGATATATTAATTATATTTGACTATAATTTTGAAACCATAATTTGCTACCAGTTCCATATTTTCACAATGTCTGTAACTCCGTAAGTTTGCTATTAGTTCTAGATTTTTACAAAGTCTGAGACATCGTAAGTTTGTTATAAGTTCCAGATTTTTACAAAGGACCTTACATCATTTATGTGTTATCTCATCCAATACACTATTTAGAATTTTCATATATGACTAGACAACATTACCTAAGACATTGTTTCCCTAACACCATAACTGTTCTACCAGTTTGAGAATTTACAAAGGCGTAGACATCATAATTATACTACCAGTTCTAGATCTCACCACAATAATCCCACCATGACTATCTCTTCGGGAATGTGGCACTAGGACTATATCATGAAAACTATGACACCATTCCATACAAAATAATTTCATCTTTCTTTTCAAATTAAATTTAAGAGTTTTTTCTAACATTCATATTTGAGTTATTTAATGGAACAGATAAAATTAATGATCTTTTTCAGTCCTCTTAGCAGCCAGTATGAAATATGAGGTGTGGATTTTATGAACCTTTTATGCTCCAACACAAGCAAACAAATTAAAATACAACATGGAACTCGATCGGGTATTTATATAGTGGAATGCAAGAAAAAAGAAAAGAACAACCATATATGCAAGAATACTCCAAATGAAGAACTCGTAATTCCTGTTGGTTGTAAACAAAGAAGAACCTACTGTGATCCATATTGAAAGAATACTTGCAGTAACTAAAATGAGAATAATAATATCTCACTAAAATGAAAAAGTGAAATACTCGACACATGACAAACAATTTTCAGAAGAGGACTGAATCATTGCATCTTTGGTACCCAAAGGGTCCATAGCTGCTTTTCACAACACATTCTAATGTCTATATCATTACATTTCACTATGTTGTGTATGATTTTACAACTTTTTGAGAAATTTGTGAATCTAAATTAAAACCACACACTATCACTTGTGCTAAATTGGACGATACATGATATCCTCACTTGAATATGATTTTACATATTGTTTAAACCATGTTTAACTGTGGAATGGGTCCTATGTGACCTGGATTCTATTTTCACCACATATAGTATTGGGAGAGTTCATGTGACCTGAATAGTCTTGTCTACTATTGTTAACTGCAATCCAGGTTGTGGTTCAAATATTTTGGTATTTATTAATTAGCTATATGTGATCACCAAGTGGAGTGGATTAGATATTAGCTTGAAAATGAACCACTTGTTTTATTTGATGTGTCTTTCAATTTAATCATTATCTATTTTAACACATATTTTAGAAACATAAATTTTACTTTGATAGTTTGTCTTGGATAGTAGTTATCACTATTTTCCTTATTAGAGTAGTTTAAAAAGTTATATCAATATTTCATATTGTTATACCTGAGAATTAATAATTCTTATAAAAAACTATTTGAATATTCGAGCTATTATAATTCTATTATATTTGTTAACTGACCAGATTTATTTTTAATTGGGGAAATATTTTATATAATGTTTTTAATAGAAATTTTTAAAGGCATTCAATTCACCCCCCCCCCTCTTGAGTTTTCTAATCCATCCAAAATTTGGTATCAAAGGTTTTTTAAGCTGATATTTTCAAACATTTCAAATCCTTTTCAAAACATTTTCAACTATGACTTAGTTGTGTTTTAAAGATCATTAAATTTTTGTTAGTTATAAATTTATATGTTTTCTAAAATCCTATTTGTTTTACATGTATTATATATTGGACATTTTTACTCCCAACAGACCACTATTTCTTAACGGAACAAATTATGCACAATATAAAATTAAAATGAAAATTCACCTAGAAATTATGGGTTTTGAGATTTGGTATTAAATTATAGATTTTTTTTAATTTTTTTAAAGGTGGAGCTTTGGTCAAAATACCAAAGCAATTTTATTAGCAAAGAGAAAAGAAAGATTACAAGAGTTGAAAAGACGGGATCAAATTACAATCTTTAACTTGCAAAGGAATCAGGTTTTCAGGGAGCTCCTCCGGCCAGGTTATTGCCTGATCTATGCCTTTGTTGTCGAGAGCATCCGCAACTATATTAGCTTCACGGTAAGTTTGAGATGCAATGTAATTGAAGTCATGGAGAGATTGAAGACAATTCATCCAGTGTGTAGTAATCGACCAAGCAAGATGAAAGTCTCCCTTCCAGGTGGCTTGAACAACAGTAGTAGAGTCACTTTCAATCCTTAAGTTGTTTCACCCATGTCGAAGAGCAAAAGAAATGGCATGAATAACACTTAGCATCTCAGCTTCCAGAGAGGAAGTAGTACCACAGCCTCCAAAAAAGCACCCCATGATGTGGCCATGATGATTTCTGAAGACGGATCCACATCCCGCAGGGCCTGGATTACCTTTAGAGGCTCCATCCACATTGATTTTAATCCAACCTGGGAAGGGAGGTCTCCAGAAAACCTCAAAGGTGCGCAACAGTTTCGAGAAAATTGCCTCAACTTGAAGACGTCTAAGAATCATAATGCCAGCCACCGAGTTGTTACGGGAACCCTTCTGGATCAAAGAAGCTTCCCGAATAGCAATGAGAATCCTCATTTTACCTACATAAATGTTGTGTGAGCAATTATTGTGAAAATTGTAGTTTCTATCATACCAAATCACACGAATCAGCTCTGCAACCCCAGCTAGGAACAAGTTTCTGATTTGTTGAGAGTTGTCCTTAGCAACACAACATTTAAGCTGCTCCTCAATAGAGTTATGAACCGGCCATCTGCAATCAAAAGTGTCAAAAATATAGTTCCAAAGAGCATTGGTTGTAGCAGAAGATAGGAATAAGTGGTTAGAATCTTATCTATGCTGATTGCAAAAACGAAATTAAATTATAGATGAATATAATATTCCTGCTACTAACAGTAATACTTGAAATGACCCAACTAGGTATTCTTATAACAATAGATACAAGTACATGAATTCCCTATACAGTTCTTTTGGAGACGATGAGTTTAACTGAATTTCTACATGTAAAACAACCCATTAAATTTGGGACACCTTATCTATTTGACATGAAAGAACCTCTATTATTACGGAAATGGGACATAACAGATGTAATATTAAATATGATAACTTTAAAATGAATCCTGATGAACTTATTTCTGATATGTATCTCATGTTTAATGAAATTATGATTACTATTATCTGTCCAGGAAGGGATGTTACAGCCAAGGATCAAGTCAGGAGAATACTTCTATTTTAACTAGATAGATGGAGTGAGACTTCTGTATCAATTAAATAATCCTTTGACATCAGCATGTTTTTGTTAAATGAATTGATAGTTAAATTGATTATGTATGAGGAAAAATTAAAAGTCAACAAAGAAGAAGAGGATGAACCAAAGAGAATGTTAGTTCCTTTAAAAAAACTACATCCAAAAAAATAAATAAAATTATAGGATAAAAACTCATTGTAACATTAGAAGTAATGAGGATTCACCATCTGATAGTGATGAGGAAATAGCTCTATTATCTAGAAGATTTAAGATGTTTTATAAAAGGAAGAAATTATGAAGGAATCCAAACATTAAAGGAAAATATGACAATAAGGGGAACTAGAAAAACTATGGGAAGAAAGGTAATACCTCTATTGAAATAATATGTTATGAATATAAGAGTAAGGGAAATGTAATTGTTGATTTTCCTAAGATAAAATAAATGATGATATTTGAGGGTAATGATACAACGTATAAAATAAAAATAAAAGAAACGTGGAGGGAATCTCAAGACATCTCAAGTGACTCATAGTCTTCACATTATGAAAATTCTAACAATGAAAATTTGTGTTTCATAAAAAACACATCATAGGTAACTCTTGAGTCACCGGTATAAAATTTCTATTATTCAGGAGTAGAAAGTTATTTTGAAAAAATCACTGATTATGAAATGTTTAAATACATCAAAATTCAAGAATATAATTCTAATAAACTAAAATATTAATAAAAATCATTAATGGAACAATATTCTTTCACTACAATAGTTAAATCTAAACTTGTTGTATTAAAAGATAAAAATTCTCACTTACTTAAAGAAAAAATGGACAAAAATTATAAAATGAGAAATTAAAAAAGAAACTTGAAAAATTTCCTAATGGAATGAATAAACTAACACAAATTATTGGAAAACATGTACCTTCTATGTATACTATTGGTATAACATATCATCTTGGAAAATGAAACATTGCTTTAAGGTATGGAAAAACTGTTTTTCTGAATAAAACTGATAAATATTATGTATGTTCTGATACTGGGAACTGTTTTACTACTTCTAATTTCTCAAGACCAAATAGAGTTTACTTTTCAAATGATTTACAATTTTCTTATAGGAATCCATGAATAATCTGAGGGTTCTGAAAGAACTTATTAATAATGTTTCTAGACCCAAGGAAATCTAGGGACCAAAATATTCTTTTTTTAATCCTTATGTAGGAAAGTATTTTGAAGAGATCCTATAAAAGTATATGGTACATAGATAGTGTTTGTTCAAGACACAAGACAGGTTTCCACTCATAGTTCAAGATCCTAATAAATATTTATGGTGGACATGTCACCTTTGGTGATAATGCTAAAGAAAAAATAATTGTCCTTGGCGATATTGGTAACTCTAAATCCATTTTGATTTCTAAAGTTGGTTTTTTGGGACTAAAATATATTCTTCTGAGTATTTCACAGTTATGTGATGATGGTTTTCCAGATAAATTTGAAAATAATGCTTGAAATGTCTTTTATTCAAATAAAGATTTAGTATTTTTGGCTTTTAGATATGAAAATGTTTTTTTTGTTAACATATATTTATTAGTTTGTTAAAATGTAACATTCTTAAGGGTAATTCAGAAAGTGTCTTTTATTTTCCATAGAAGACTAGAACACTGCAATTAACACTCCCTTATAAAGCATACTATAAAAAGAGTTTTTAAGGATCTACCCAAACTTGAGTTTCCAAATAACAAAGTCTGTAATCCTTTTCAAAAGGGTAAACAAAAAAATTCACATTCAAACAAAAGAAATAAGTTTCAACTTATCTATATATTCTTGTAAAATACTACACTATATATACTTGGACCTTCTTCTTGGCTCAAAAAAGTGATGGTTTCTCTCATTTCACCAAGTATGATATAACTATAGAAACTCTAAGAGGTCTTAAGAATAAAAATCAAATAACTGACCATGTACTTGAGTTTGAGAACCATGAATTTGAATATCTTTCTCACAAAATAGCTATAGTCATAACTTCTATGTCCTAAGGAAAACTCAAAAAAATGTTGTTGTAGAAAGAAGAAATAGAACCTTACAATAAATAGAAAGAACAATGCCTATTTAATATGATCTACTTATAAACTTTTGGTCATAAGAAATCAATAAAATAAGCTATATAATCAATAGAGTCTTGATTAGACCTATCCTTAAAAAACTCCATATATGTTGTGGAAAAATAGAAAATCCAATGTTAACTAATTAAAAGTTTTTTTTGGAAAAGGATATATTATTAACACCAAGGATAATCTAGAGAAATTTCCATCCAAGAGTGATGAAGGATTTTTTCTAACTTATCCAATATCAAGTATAGACAATAGAGTTTTCAATTAGAGAACAATATGTGTGGAAGAATTTGTACATGTCAAATTTTATGAAATAGGTACGAATGAACCTAAAACCTCTCTAGAATATTTTTTTGATGATATGTCTAATATAGTCATCAATGTAAAATCTTATGATCATCCAATGAATGAATCTGTTAAAATTTCAAGTTCAACAAATTCTCCAGATTTGATCTATGAAGAACCCAAACCCGTTGAAGAACCTGAAATTAGAAGTCCATATTTTTATAGATCTATTAGAACCATTAACAAACATCCTTAAAATGATGATGTCTGAGATTTGGATAAAGGAACCCATACATGATATTCTCTAAAAAATCAGGTTGAAAATCAATCCTTCTTATCAAATCATGAGCCCAAGAACATCAATGAGGCAATTAATGATGAGTTTTGGGTGATGGATATGCAAGAAGAATTAAATCATTTTGAAAGAAATAACATATGGAAACATTTGGATATACCTAAATACATCTTGATCATAGGCACTAAATGGTTGTTTAGATATAAGGTAAGTGAATCCAGTGTCATAGTAAGAAAAAAATTGTGATTGGTTACTCAATATTATAATCAAAAAGAAAGTATTGACTATGGGGAAAAAATTTCATGAGTTTCAAGACTTGAATCCATTAGAAACATTCTTGAATATACAACAAATATAAATTTTAAACTATATGAAATAGATGTCAATTGTTAATTCCTAAATAGATATATAGCTGAGGATGTTTTTGTTGAACAACTACTTGGTTTTACAAATCCCCATTTTCCAAATAATATTGTTTAATTAACCAAATCATTGTATGGTTTAAAACAATTTCCATGATATTGGCATGATTGACTAAGTAGTTTTTTTATTTCTAAAGGTTTTAAAAAAGGTATAGTTGATCCAACTCTCTTTATAAAATAACTTCTAAAGATATTTTAGTTATTTAACTCTATGTTGATAATATTATTTTTGGATCTTCAAAAAATTCTTTATTTATAAATTTTTCAAAGATGATGACAAATGAATTTGATGGGTGAACTAATTTTCATTCTTCAATTTGAAATCATTTAAAATAAAGAAGGTATTATTTTAAATTAAAGTCAATATTCTAAATAGATTTTAATTTTTTTTGGTATAGATAATACTAAAAGTAGTGATACCCCAATAAGTACCACATGTATGTTGGATCTTCATGAGAATGGTAAATCTATTGATCAAACCACTTACAATGCAATGATTGGGAGTTTACTCTACTCACTTACTAGTAAGCCTATTATTATGTTTAGTGTGTGTATGTGTGCTAAATTTCATGCAAATCCTAAGGAGTAAAATCTTCTTACTTCTAAAAGGATTTTAAAATACCTAAAACATTCTACCAACTTAGTGCTATTCTATCCTAGAGGACAATCATTTGACATAATTTGATATTCTAATTCAGATTTTTGTTGCTGAAAGGAACATAGAAAAAGATCCTCTTGAACATGTTGCTTTTTGGGAAAGTCACTAGATTCATGGTGTAGTAAAAAGAAATATTGTTTTTCATTATCTACTATGGAATCTGAATACATAGACACTGGTGGTTTTGGTGCTCATATTTTTTTGAATGAGACACACGTTTCTAGACTATAGATATCAATTTAGGAATGTACCTATAATTTTTTATAACAAAAGTGCAATAAATATATCAAATAATCATGTTTCTAATTATAGAAAAAATATTATTGGTTTTAGAAGTCGATTTTTGAGAAATTATTATTTAAAAGGTGATATCATATTAGATTTCATTAGAACAGAACATAATCTGACTAACATTCTCTCTAAACCATTAAATTCTGAAAGAATGAATTACTTCATACATTAATTAGGAATGATAAACTTTGATTGAACAATTTACTATCTCTGTTTACTATCTCAGGATAATTGTCTTTGTTTATAGTATCAGGATTACTGTTTGAGTTTACTATCTGAGGATTACTACCTCAGGATTATGGAATCACTTTACTGTCTCAATATTATTATCTTATCATTATTCTCTCAAGATCGGTATCTTAGCCTAATGTCTCATAACTTACTTTCTTATGTTTTTTGTCTCATTCATTACAGTCTCACCATTTCAAGTCACACTGTAATACAGACACCATGATTTCATATACAAGTATTAGTATATTATTCAAGATTTATTTCTAAATATTTCTTTTTATATCGCATATTTTATTTCTTTTTACTGCTTTTATTATTTTTGCAACATATGAACTCCCTAAATGATAAATACATATCACATAACTTCTCTCTAGCTCACTTATCTCAAAACTAAAACCCTATATATCTCTAAAACAACTTTCCCACCTTCTCGTCCTCATTGATACCATGTTGAATGACCATGAAGAAGCATCTAACCTCGTCAAATCTTGAGAATAACTGGTCTCATAAGAAATAGAATAAGTCTCTTTATGTAATTCTCGATAATCCACCGAACCCAGGTCTTGAGGATCAAAAATTCTTTCCCAAAAATGAAATATATGCATAGTGGCTCATGTCTAGTAATTCTCTTATTCTAAGAGTTCTGAAATAACAAGGTTTGTTGGATTTATTTACCAAATATTGGAGACTCATTTATCCAAATCTTGTTTTTTTGTTTTGTTATTATGTATAGTTTACCATCAACTCCAAGGATTATTTTGTGTTAACTAGCTAGGTAAATGGTCAAAGATTAACTTTTTCATTGAGGTTATGGGCTTCCTATCTTAGAATACCTCATGAACCGATTTTTGAGGACTACCAGAGATGTCCTCCCCCACCTAGTGTTTTGTTTATCCTAGAAGAGGCTCTTGGATGTTTTATTATGAATAAGAATAATTGAAGGCCTATTGATGCAGATATTGATGGTGAGTCGTGTTTATTTTCCATGTTTATTCAACAGCTCATTTTCCTAATGAAAGTGTATTTTTACACTCTTATGTATCACAAAGAATTTCTCATTAATCTTCTGAATAATGGGCAGAAAAATCAACTTGTTTAAGTAAATTATACATTACATGTGTGATAAGATCAAAACTAAATCAAATTACAACTCTTATTTCGATTCAAGGTTCGTTTCTTCTATTCTACTAGCCAAAGGTGTGGTTGGACAAAATGAAGAAGTTCTTGAGGAATATGATTTCTACATCTCTAAATCAACTTCTAGGAGAATTAAAATAAGATGAAATCCATTGAAGAGATCATGGGTTGAGGAAAATTTTATGTTGTATGATGATTTAAATCTTGTTGAGAATCCTTCAAGACCTAACGATATAACTAATCCTAGTTTAGAAGTTAATGAGATTGTGGACTCTTTAGATTAAGAAACAGATGGTAATGTTGATGAAGGTTTTGGGGGAGTTTCTCCTTAGCTATCACCTCTCTCAAAAGGTGATTTTGATAAAATAAAAAATAAAAATCAACTTCTAAAGGAAGTTTTGGTGTAGATAAGAACCTTCTATTGAGGAAGAGCATGCTGTTATAGAAGAGCATTTGGATGAGGAAGAGCCTTTTGTTAATGAAGAGCCTACTGTTGAGGATGAGCCTGCTACTATGTAACCCTATGAAAAAAATTGAAACTGAAGTCATCATAACATCAGGGGAAATGATGAAACATGCCATTAATCATGCTAGAGAAGATATATGTGAGCTTTAGAGAATTAAAATTATGGGAATGGGTTATGATTTTGAGTCTCAGTCTTGTGAGAGATTACCTTGTTGGGGCGAGCAACACCCCATCTTAGAAAGTGTTCTACTTACAAATATTGTTGATCCAAGTTTTGTGGATACCTAGTATTATTTTCATAGTTATTTTTATGTGGATGATACCCAAGAGGAATTAGTAAAAGGGATGGATCATCAAATTTTGTTGTAGTTGAAACCAATATCTACCAAAGAAGTATACCCTATAATGGAATCTGATCTTGTTTCAGTTACTTTTTCTGAATCGACTCAATAATCTTATGATTTTTTAATTCATAGTGATCTAAAAGAATTTAGAGACAACTTATTATCTAGATTTGGGATGCTGATACAGACTCAACCTGCACAAGTGATAAATCTTAGTGAAAGGGATATCGCACTACTATCAAAGAAGATTATACGGAATATTCAACAAAATATGCTTCCTCAAATTCAATTAGTTCGCATTGAGAATAGACAATTGAGTGATGAGTTGAAAACTCTAAAATCTATGGTTGAAGATATTCATAAATCCTTGAAAACTGATCAATATCCATTTTCTAAACTTAGTGTGGATGATACTAACAATATTCCACAAAATTCTGTTTCTCTTGTTCAACCAAACCTGATTACTCTATATCAAAAGGTGTTTGATAACCACACCAAGATATCCAATGAGATGTGTATGCTAGTCTCTGGTCTCAATATTTTGACCTATTAATATAGAGGTTGTATACAAATAGTTTTAAATAAGCAAAAGACTCTCACATCAGCTGTTTCAGTTCCATCTACCTCTAGACAGCCATATCATCATGTGGATAATGACCGGATCAGATCAAGCTTTCAAAATGATCTTTATTTAGTGTTTAGTGGTGTTGAAAAGAAATGTATCTTTACTATAATAAAAATTAGGGACACTGTGATGGATTTTGTGAGGGTCTATTCAATGATTTCTACTACTTTCCAAGAAAAAATATCTAATAAAGTGGACTTATACTTTAAGATAATAAATTCTAATCATGATGTGAATAATAAATTCAAGTATATTGTGGATAATTTAAAGATACCTTCAGTCACACAAGACATGAAGGATCACATGCATAATATCATACAATTCACACCCACTCTATTGAAGATTCTAGAATACAAGGATAACTTTGAGAAGACTATGTGGTATGGTGGATATATCATCATGAACTTTATAAACCTCTTGAAACCTTATCTCCATGTTTCGAGTACTACAATTGTGGCTCCTACAACTGCTCCTTTGAGGACTGGTCTACATTCAACTACATATCCTCATTCATCAACTCCTTTCCTTCTATGACTATGTCTGTTGCTCAGGATCTGAGCCAGATCAGACCTCTCATTATTAATAATCCTTTTCCTCTTTCTTCCACTAAACCTACTCTTAGACCTTCAATCATTGAAGGAGTTCCATTATCTACCCTTTCCACTACTTCTACCACCTCCACTTATTATCCTATTTTTCCTCCATCTGATATCCTAGAAAAGGAAAAACTATATCTGATGACTCTACCAAGAACCAAATAATTATTTTGATAGGGATTTGTTGTATTTTATTTCTTGATTGTAATGTAATTTATCCTTATATTCAATAGATCATGTCCTATTGTTGTTTATTCACTTGTTATTTTCTTTTAGTCAATGTTTTTATCTTTTTCTCTCCTCTCTTTTTCATAATCAAAAATGGGGGTTAAAAAATAAGAAGGAATTTAAAACATATAAATACTAAGGGGGAGAACTACAAATAGAAAATAAGACCTAAGAAAATAACTAACCTTTATGTTATTTATTATATATATTATTTAATATCATGATATGATATGTAATTTTCTTATTTATGTGGAAAATATTTGTTTGTAAATTACATGATTTTTCATCATCAAAAAGGGGGATATTTTTGTATTACTCATGTTTTAATGGTAAAAAATCATGGTTTTCACTCTTATATCTCATGTTTCAAACTCTCACAAGATCATCTTCACAGTATTACAAATTATATTTTCAATCTTGTGAACTATTTTTAATATTTTTCTATTATGTTTTAGTATGATTTTGTTTAATCATAATTAATTCTGTGAAGACTTCTTCTTAATACAGTTTATAGATATTTTACTAAGTTGCTGATACCATATGTTTTCTAGCATTTATAAATTTTCTCAAAGTTTGTGACATAGTAAGTTTGCCACATGTTTCAGATTATCACAAAGTACATGATAGTGTATTCTTTATACTACATCCATATTTTATCAAAGGACCTAACACCATCTGCATGCTACCATTTCCAAGACACTATTCAGATTTTTGAAAAATGACTAGACACTATTTCCTGAGACATTGTTTCCCTCACACAATAATCATGCTACCAGTTCTAGAATTTACAAAGGACCAGAGAATGTTACATTGTCTACCGATTCCAGTTCTCAGCACAATTGTCTCCCTATTAATATCTCATTGTGACTATCTTACCATTACTGTGGCACCATGATTTTTTCACCGCAACTGTGACACCATTCCATACTTAAACATTTTTCTTTCTTTTATAATTAAATTAAAACTTTTTTTTCTCAATCATATTTGAGTAATTTAATAACATTGATAAAATTAACGATCTTTTTAGTCCTATTATCAGACAGTAATAGGTATGACATGTGGAGATCATGCACATTGTCGGCTCCAACACAAGAACCCAAAAAAAATAAAGCCTGGTACTCAATCAGGAAGAGACATAGTAAAATTCATGAAAAAATACCAACCATACATGTAATAATATACCAATGGAATAACTCTTAATTACTGTTATCTATAAACAAAGAAGAACTTGTTTTCAACTAACTTGAAATAATCCTTGCTGTAACTGAAAGGAGAAGAAGAACAGCTCACTTCCCTGAAACCCAAAACACACAACTCACAACACACTTTTTTTTAAAGAGTATTGGAACATTACATCTACGGCATCCAAAGTGTCTGGATCAGCATTTCATGACACACAGATCCTTCTATACTCTATCTCATTACATTTCACTCTGTTGTGTACTGTTTTATTACACTTTGAGAGGTGTGTGTATCTATATTAAAAACATGCACTATCTCTTGAACTGAATTGGATGATATAAGATATCCTCACGTAAATATCTTTTCACATAATTTTTTACAAACTTATAATTGAGTAAGAGGCCCTGTGTGACCAGGTTATTACTTATCCCACGTAAAATAGGGGGAAATGTATTGTTGACTAGAAAGTCATGTGTACTATTTTTAACTCCAATATAGGGTTTGGATCAAAGATTTTTATATATATTGCATAGTGGTAGGTGATAACTAGGTGGAGTGGATTAAGTCTCTTCTTGTTACATAACCACTTGTTTTACCATCTATGTATTTCAATTTAATCATTCTCTATTTTAACTCATATTTCAGAAAACTAAATTTTACATTGATAGTTATTCTTGGATAATAGTTATAAATAATTTCCTTTATTAGAGTAGTTTTAAAAGTTGTATCAATATATCATATTGTTATAACTAAAAATTAATGAATCTTATGAGAAACTATATAAACAGTCAAAATATTATAATTTTACTAACTTGGTTGACTGAAAATATTTATTCTTTATTTTTGGAATCTTTTAAATAATTTTTTTTATGAAATTTTTTTATAGGAACTCAATTCATACCCCCTCTTGAGTGTCCTAATCTGACGAACAGTATGGTTTTGACCCAATAAAAAAACCATTTGTATGTTTTTCATTCCAGGTATATTGATTTATATATTTTATAGACATAGAGAAAATATTACAATAAAATAAGATATATAAATATATATATATGTATATTTATCAAATATAACGATTTAAATAGAAGAAAAATATATTATACATATGAAAGAGTTCTAAAAAATATTTAAACTCAAAAAGATATAGAATATCATTTATTATAAACAAACCTCAACCCCCAATTATAAAACAACTAGAAAATATCCTCAAAGACCCACAACACCCAAAATGATAAAGGGTTCTAGAAAATCCAAGACCATACATAGTTTGTATCCATATATGAACGGACTCATGAATTTTTTACAATTTATGGGGTGGGAGAATGTAATGGTGAAGGGATTAGTCTCATTAAAGTTTATACTTATATGGACTCATAAAAAAAATACTCATGTAGTTTAGAGCCTCATAAGAAGTCATTTAAAACATTTTAAGGATGTGTGAAAAAAGGGAAATTTGTGTTCCTTTTATTGTCACATCCATAATTAGTGTTGATACTTTAAAATTAATTTTTCCCATAACATTATATTTTTATTTTCTGGTTAATAAGACTATAACCAAAAAGATTCAGGTTCCTAGGAATAGTATAGTGTATGGGTAATGTATGATTTCACCTTTTGCTTTAAACATGATTGTTGATTCATGTCATAGAATAAGGAACATACTCAGAAAAATTATACCATTAGTATATTTTATCAATTGGGAAATTAATGGGATAAAGGATTAATAGAAATATATAAAGTATATAATATGAGAAAAAACCATATAGGGGAACCTCATCCAGGAGTGATTCTACATGTTTCCTCGTGATAGATAGTATTCATTATCAAAATTGTACCTAGTTAGAAGGATATTGGGAATATTCAATTAGGGAGGAAAGTCATGGGAGATTGTATCCAAGATGAGAGATTCCCATTATCAAATGAATATATTATTCTAATGGCCACATCAATGATAAATTTTACTTGCTCATTTATACTATGAGGTATGGGTTTTTTCATTAGGTAATGGGATTTTGATAGGAGGTAAAGTGGACCAATATATGTTTGTATTTTATTACATAATTTACATAATCCAAACATTAAATATCATAAAATAACATCACAATCGCATAAATGAAAGGTTTAGTGTTATTGAGGAATAGATATATCTGTAACCTATTTGAAACAATCCCATCTCTAGTAACTCAGAGTCGGTGGTTACATTATTTAATTTTCATAGATATAAGGGATCTAATCTCAATGTACTGATTATTTTAGTAGTCTTGGATAATCGAATATGTAAATGAAACCCAATTTATAATAGGAATAGAATATTGTACATAACAAAATTTAACTTTTTCAACACTTAAAACTCATTCAAAGGATTTTTCTTCATATCATGGGTAAAGGATAAAAAATAATGGTGAGTTAAAATGGTCAGTAAGGGATATGTACAGTGGATTATATCATCATTAATTAATGAATTATCATTATGGAAAAAGTAAATATAAGAAAACACATTCAATTTAATCAACAACATGGCCTCGAAATCTATCCATGGATAATGTCAATGAAGTAATATCATGGATAATATTAACTTAATTTACATGACATCTTGGTCTTCTACATCAGTAAATCTATAATGTCATATTATTAGATTAATACAAATTAATCAATATTTTGGTATACACTTGAAACCCATTTAATTTGGCCAACTAATTCATCTCATAAGACTATTGATGCATCAATATGATATCAAAAACTGGCCCCCACCCATAACTGGACATCAATTTCATTCCTTATATATTTATTCATAAATTAAATTCATAAATTACAAACCTTATCATTTAAAATTAACATTGAGTAGAGAATGTGAATTTATCGAGACTTTCACCAGCCAATCAAATAAATTTCATAATAAAACAAATTATGTAAAAGTGGTATACTATTAACAAATTAATCATGTCCATGAGATAGATAATATTCATATTTAATAAAAATATAAGGTCAAATTATCACAAAATAGTTAATGATTCAAGAGAAAGTTAATGAAAAAAAATTATATGATATCAGAGATTACCATCAATTAATTATAATTAAAGGATTTCTAATAATATCATTTCATTTAGAGATATAAATATAATTAATGTGAAATATTAAAATAATAATCCATTAGCATGTTTTAGTTTTAAAATAATTTAAAAACTATTAAGGAATATAAATATCAAAAAATAGATATGGTGGCAGAAAAAACTATTAATATTGTATGCATAATAAAAAATAATTTTGAATTTTTGTCAAAAAAATTAAAAAATTAACTTGTTAGGAAAAATTAAAAATATTCATTTAAAGCCATTAAAAATTCAATTATAACATAAAATTTCCTTAATAAATCATTTTATTACTAAACAAATACATTTGTAAAACAATTTTAAAAAATATGAACATGAAAGTAAAATAATCCTTATTAAAATATAAATAAAATTAATGTTTATTTTAAATATTAATTTATTCATGTAAAAAATGACTAAAATTGGGAATAAAATATTAAAAAACATAAATATCTATAGGACATGAAAATAAAAGAACTTTTTTATGGGTGGATTATAAGATTACTTCAATGAAAATTAAGGCAACCCCCAAAAATTAGATTGTAAAATAAATCCTTACCTATTTATAAACATTTATATTGTAAACCATTGAATGAATAAACATGTATTGAAACATTATTAATCATGAGTAAATAGGTATTCATGTTATATATATCAATGTGGAACTATATACACCACATAAAAATAAATAGGTACATAATATCAAATATGTATCAATGAAATAGAAATTGAATGTGAAATCTCGCACCTTATACTTCCCTTTAGTTACACAATGATTTATCCATTTGTGTAATATTTTAAAAAAATATATTGATGTATATACGCACCATTTTCATATTTCAAATATCACATATGATATGATTATAACATTTTATCAGACGTTTGTTAATAATATTTCAGATTTAATAATGTTTCAATTTTTAAATGCTTCATTTTTCTCATGCATGTTTTATCACGGATGCTTCAATTCTTCTTCATAGTATATAGTTCCAAAATATAAAAAACAAAATATTGTTATAAATTTTATATATTTTTATTATATACATTTTCAAAGTAACTCTTGAAATTTGGACATAGAAAATGTATCATATTGTTTGGTTGAGATGGTAGGTTATACGTACGCATGAGCAACATTACCATTTTCTTAATGAGTGAAAGGGTAAGTAAGCTCATGATATATTAAATTAAAAAAATAAATATAATGTATTAAATATCATAAATATCCACTATTTCCATCATTATGACAATCTATGTTTGTCGGTGATGGAAAACAAATTACATTGGTTCGTGAGGCGGTATTCCGCCGTACACACAAGCGATGGTTTTGTATCCCATTTGATAGATAAAGGTATGAATAAATAATACAAAATTAGAAAAATAATATCTATTTATATGGGTTATACTGGTGTATTTATATTTTAATTTTTGATACATAATTGATTGTGGTAAAAGATGAAGTAAAAAATAATGATCTTGGCAAAGATGATTACCTTCAATTAAAAAAACCTCATTTCGATCTCATATTAAGGTCCATAGGGTTAGTATTTTGTGAATAAAATATACTAAATAAACTATATAAGGGTTTTAGGGAGATATTTGTCTAGTTTTTTTTAATATAAATTTCTTGAGAGGTGTTAATAAGTTAGGGGAGGAGGTTCCCTTTTATAATTGAGGTGAGTGGAAAACTTGAATTTCTTTAAAGATTTACAATAATATCATGTCACTTTCTTGGGAATATGGATTCAAAATGCCTCCTATTATATGGAGATAAGGTTAAGGTATTAAAAAAATCAACCAATGTGTTTTTAAAATTTATATAGGTCATCCTAACTCTTATTACATTAGGTTAAACCTATGATAGACTCATTTTAACCTTAACAACAATAATTTATTTTTTACTATTTTTAGTATTAGCCGAGACAAAAAATTAAGTTGAATTATTTAAATACAATTAATAACTCGGATTAAAAATATGTAATCCATTTTATTAAATTAAAATCACTGAATTTAAATAATTTAATTAAAAATAATCATGCAAAATGTGTCGAAAAAGTTTTTTAAGCAATATATTTTTCAACCATAAGATGATCTTACATCAACTATATGACTAGTAATAATAAATATGTGGATTTTATTACATATATGTATAATATATTCTTTAAATTTAATTTAAATTTTTAATCTTTAACATTTATTTAAAATAATTAAAATGGGAAGATATTATGCTTTTAATTTTTAAAATAGTTTTCTGGAAAATATACCTTTTTATTACTAATGATTATATAATTAATTATTTAAAATTGATATTAAATTAAATATTAATTATATATATAATAACACATATTTATAAAAAAAATATGTGTAATATTAAAATACATCAAATTCAATTATCCATATAAGAATATTTCTAAGGGAATATTTCAAAAATAAATTCTATAATTATTTTGACCTATTAAGTTTAAAATAGATATCGATCCTATAAAATTATATTTTTTGTGAATTTAAATAATAAAATTTTAATTATATTATAGTTTTATACAAATATATGGTCGAATTACTATAAGTAAATCTCGGGTGTTACATTCTTCCTTCAAAACATTTCCCCCCTCGAAATTTTCATGGATATTACTCTCCAAACCAATGGGGGTGGTTTTTGTACATAAAATCCATTTATTTACATGTTCCATACTAAATTTTATTTTTTATACACAATATATATACTGGTAGATTCATTTATTTCTTCCATACTTACAATCTAGTGTGAATAATCTAGATAAGATCTTTATAGTAATATAGATCTAGTTCCATTTTTTTCTTTAGATAGAAAACATGAATTAGTTCTAGCATGTACATAACTAATAATTATATATCTAACACATCATCTAATGTGGGGAGATTTAGTGGAATTTCTAATCATAAATTCACAACTATATCTCTTTCAAAAATATCAAAAGGTCCAATGAACTTGGGTCTCATTTTCCCTTTCTTACCGAACTCTATTACACCCTTCCAATGAGATACATTCAAAAAAAATTGATCGTTACCTTGGAATAAAAAATCATTCCTCTAGTTTTCATTATCACTATATTTCCTTCTTTGGTCTAATTTAATATGATTCTTTTCATTTTTCATTGTCTTCTCAACAATTTCTAGGCCTATAATAATCTTTTCACCAAATTCATCTCCACAAGTTGGAGTACAAAATCTCTTACCATAAAATGATTCATATGGAACCAATTGAATACTTGAATGGAAGCTATTATTATAGAAAAACTATTCTAAAGGTAAATAATGATCCAAATAACTTTAAATTTAAGTGATCATGAACACAACATGTCTTTTTATTTTTAAATAGTACTTTTAGATTATTCATCAGTTTGCGGTTGAAAAGAGGGTCTCAAATAAACCACCGTATCATATTCCTTCTATAGCATTTTCAATAATCAAGATATAAATTTTGGATATTAATAAGAAACAATTTAAATAGGTATTCAATGGAGTCTTACAACATCATTAATATAGTCCCTTATATGGTTCACAAAAGTTAAATCTTCTATTATATAAATTAAATGTATAGATTTGGTTAGGTGAACAATAATTAATAATATTTCATCAATATATCTAGGAATATCTTGTATTCGAGTGAAAAAATCCATACTAATTTCATTTGATATCCACATGGGAATAGATAGAGGTTACATGAATCCTTTATGATGATGTATCTCAGCCTTTACCTATTTATAAACCAAGAATCATGATACCTAATTTGAAGTTTCCCACATCATATTATCCAACCAAAAATTTTCAATCAAATACCTATACACCTTTTCCTTAATTTGGTGTATAGATAAATTTTATCTATATTAGTTATTTGAAAATTCACTTTTATCCTTAGGTATACATATTAAAACTAGTCTCTTTACAAATTTTTTAAAACCATCATCTTAAATAAAGTCTACCAATTTTCAATAATTCATGGATTTAATTTTCTATTGAAAATTAACATCATCAGGGTGATAAAAATTTATATATTCCAATGTTAATTTTTTGTCCATAATTTCAAAACAGAGTGATGTATCACCTTAATTAATAAATCTCATATCCATCATTACTAGATCCATAAACATAGTGTCCCAACCAATCCTAAAATTTTTCATGACTCTATGGTATTTATTTCTCAATGAATATGGTACCTTATATGCCTTCCCTAGTTGTAATGTATTGAGTAATCCTAATACTTGAGTATCTTGAGCCACCTTATTTTCCTCATGTTTAGTTCTTTCTCTGAAATAATGTATTTTAGACTCTTATGATCTATATATATCTCACATATTTTTCTATATATTATCTATATCTTCAAATTAAATATTCTGGATTCTAGATCAATATCATGAGTTGGATAGTTCTATTCTTGAGTATATGACTACCTTGATGAATAGTAAATAACATTATCATTCTACATAAGTACATAACCAACTTCCTTCTTCAATGAATTACTATATATAAAATATATAATTTACAAATTATAGATTAAAAATCAAGAATTTACTAATATCCACTTAAATTCTTGATAACATTTTTCATATTCTTTTTTCCATACAATCATTTCCCATTTATGTGTAATTTAGTTTAAAGGTTTAGTTAATTAGAAAAAAAATTAGTTAATCACTGACAGTAACCCCCAAAAGCAATAAAACTATGTACGTAAATTATGTTCATTGGTCAAGGCCATACATTGATAGCCTTAGTATTCAAATATCAACTATGATTCTATCTTTGAAGAAAATATGTACATGAAAAGAAATAATCTGAATCCATAACTCACACATTCTGAATTTACCATCAAAAACTTTTCCACTGTGATTCTTAAGATTTTTCCTTTATTGAATCTTAATGTCAACTTATCATTTATAATATACAAGATATCATCAATAAATACCATAAAAATCATCATGTTATTCCATGAATATACTATTATTAGATCAAAACCCCAAAAGGTGAATTAGTAAATCCTTATGGAATTACTATAATCTCATAATGTTCATACCTCATTCGAACTAACATCATCAGAATATTTTCCTTCTTTACTCACAATTTGTGAAAATTTGAATGAAGGTCTATATTCGAAAAATATTGAGCTCCGGAATTTTGATCAAATAATTCCTAAATTCGAGGAAAATGATAATTTTTCAAAATACGCTTTATTTTCTTACAATCCATCAACATCACCATAAATTCATATTTTTTTCTTTTTGAAATGAAAAGGGTCTCCCCAAGGTGAGACACTAGGGTTTATAAATACCATATTAAACAAATAATCTAGGTGGGTCTTCAATTCTACAAATTCTATAGTTTCAATTTTATTGGGATTCGTTGATAATTATCTTTCATGGGCAATTAAATACCTAAAAAACTCAACTTCACACTCTGGTGTATGTCTAGTTAATTCCAAATGAAATATGACAATGTATTCCTATAAAAAAGGTAAGTCCGAAATTTCAATATTATATTTCTCATCCCTAGATTTTGACATATATTCTTCCCCAGGAATCTCTTTTTTATGAGATAGTAATAGTGGATCTACACATTACTTAGATGATGAAGTATACCCTGTAAATATAAAGAGTTCGGTATATTCATTATGAATCATATTTTCCTTCTCTTAATAATAAATGTTTGAATCATATTTTGAAATTTTGTTTATAGCATCGACTATATCATAGTCGACCATATTGATAATTATAATGTCCACAAAAATACAATTTTTATGTGTCATAACGGGAATTGTCAACAAAATCTTTGTTTTAGTGTGATTTTTGGTAAAAGTTCTAAAAGAAAACTCCATTTTTATGGTGATAGGGACATATCTATTTTTATTTAAAAATGGATTATATAAAATAGATCTTGGATACATTTTGAAAAAAAATTATCCAGATTTAAATATATTAATAATGTACCTACCACTACATCTTTAATAACCTCAAACATAGCTATAGTGATCGAATTAGTAAGGGATTATCTATTTGGTATCATCTATGAAATATTCCATTGACTCTTGGGAAATTGGATTAAATAACTCCACATATCATTATAGTGAAAGAACTTGATATTAGTGCTCTCTTTCTTTACCTTACATTAATTATCCAGATGAACATTATCCATTCAATTGTAACAAACTCATATGTCATTCAAGAATTTTCTAAGATGGTTCTTTCAATAATTTTAACGTGGTGGAAATTTCTTCAATTTAATCTTTTTTATTAGCACGTTTATTTTTTATGGTGATTATACAACCCATTAATTTCTTTATTTCCATTTAATATATAAGATCTAGATAATTATTAATCTATTTGGATGGAGTATTTGACTCTTTTATCAAATAATAAAAACTTTTGAGAAACTAATTCCCTTTAAAGACTTGGTTTAATCCCTTGAATTAAATATTCAATCTAGAATTCCATATTATGTATGTAATCTATAGAAAACCAAACTAGTCTTGTAAAGGTATCCCCATACTCTTCAACACTTTTATCTTTCTTTTTCATTATACTAATAAACATTATATTTATTTCTATTTGTTTTTCATGAGGGAAATATTTTTCAAATAATGCTTCATTGAAATATCGATATTTATTACGTTCTATTACATCTTCCTCCCTAGTATTCTATATAAATGAAAAAAATTGATCATTATCACCTTTAATATAATATATTTCCATTATAACATTTTTCATTGCATCATACCACAAGGCTAAAAATTTATTTTAAAGGGACTTAATCCATTTCTAAGCTACCAATGGATTAGTACTTACACTATAAAATGGGTGGATTTTATCACATAAATGATCTATTATATGTGTATCATGTTGTTGAACATCATGTTGCTCCATAATCACAAGGTTTTTATTCATAAACTGAGTTAAATACACTATTATGTATATTATCTCCTCATATCCTACGCTAGTTTTATTGGATTTATCAGTAGGCAAATTTATACATTGGCCATGAGTATTGATTCCATCCATTGTTCAAGGAACCAATTCTAAATAATGGAATGGACTTGATTTGATCATAACATTGTTAATTTTAAATTAGAATTTATAAATCTAAATCTAACGTAACATTTAAGATAAGTTGAAAACATATGCATCGTTACTATATGGATTATAAACATGGTTTCATTGAGAATATCATTAAATTATAAAAAAAAATTCGGACCTTCAATAATGGTTTCTAAAAAAATAATTATCAAAAACACATCTCCTAGAAGATTCAAACCAAGTGGTTTGTAAGGTCCCATTCACTGTGCAATAAAATGATGGTTGAGTTATATTCAACCATCCCTTTTTGGGTTTATGACCCCTATAAGAATCTATAAAAAAAAGTATCCATTTTTGGCATCCAAGAAGGGATTTATTTCTAAGAAAATGAAATAATATCTACCATAAAAAAAAATTAATACATTTTACTATAATTATACATATCCTAAAATTCAATCATTGGGTTATGTTCCCAAATCTATGGTTTCTATAATCTAGTTCTCAAGGATTCTTCTAAACATATTCTAATACCAACTATCACAACCAAAACTCTGTTAACCCATTTCCAGTGGATACTTTATTATGTTTGAATGGATATAAGGTATAAAGTATAGATGGACTATTAGGTATAGTAGTCATATATAACCAGAAATATACATGATACCGATTTTATATTGGGAACATAATA
Source organism: Viscum album (assembly GCA_963277665.1). NCBI lineage: Eukaryota > Viridiplantae > Streptophyta > Magnoliopsida > Santalales > Viscaceae > Viscum > Viscum album. The sequence continues at coordinate 1,248,296,360 of OY728157.1, read as the reverse complement.
TAAAACATAACCAAAGAAAAATGTATCATCCTTAAACAATATTCACATGATTATTCTTCATATCTTGGGTAAAAGAAATAAAATAATAGTGAGCTCAAATTCATAATGAGGGTTACATATAGAAGGATATACATTTATTAAATAAGGCACAATCAATATAGTAAGGTAAATAAATGAAAAACACATGGAATTTAATAAAATACTTGACATTTAAATTCTTCCATATATAATATCATTATAGTAATATCATTGATAATAATAACTTAATTATTAAAAATTGATATGTATTAATTTTAGATGTAATGATTTCAGACATTCGGATATATATACCATCAAATCCTTGTTCCAATATAGTTTAATTGATGGGTAGGTACACATAATAATCTTATTGAATATGGAAAATTGATTTATCTCAATAGAGTGTTGATGCATAAAGGGGATATATATAACTGAGCCAAAACTATCATTGCGTGTTCAATTGTTTTTTCATATGTTGAGTGATCAATGAAATTCATAAATTATAAACCTTATCAATATGTATCTATATTTATTAATGAATAGAGATTTATCAAGGTTTTCCATGTCAATCAAATAACATTCATTATAGAACACCATATGTAAAAATTGTATATAGTATAACATATAATCATATCTCGAATTCAAAGATTATGAATATTTAGGATAAATGTAATTTAAAATTATTATAACAAAGATAACATTTCAAGAGAATGTCTATGACACCAAAATTAATAAGTGTTAATAGATGACCATTGGTTCATTAGAAATATAAGATTCACAATAAAATCATGTCCATTGTATAAATAAATAATATGGAATTGAAATTTGAAAACATGTTTTAATTAAATTCATTTCTTTGTAAAACAATTAATTATATGTAGAAGAAATTAAATTTCATAAATTTTTTAGGAGGGTAAGGAAATTTTTTAACCCCATAAACATTAAAAACATTACACTTTCTTTTTTTTAAGAAAGTTAAATATGATATAATGCCCTGATGCCAGATACCCAGAGCCAGTGCATTATTTAAAAACATTGGTATGATTACAAAGAATAAAATCCTGAAGGACCAATTATTTTAGCGGTCTTGGAAACTATATTACATAAATGACCTTTAAATTTCAATTCATAATCCTAAATAAAACATGGATAATGCTTTGAGAATGAGTCATATTAGGATGATGCACCAATAAGGGGTACTGTGTGAGAGTTCTCCCCGCAGCAACTTAGGGTTCCACTTCTTAGGGTTTGTTCCACCTTAACCCCATCTGCTGCCAGCTTCTTCCAAGACGGTTTTGAGTCTAGCTCCCGATCCAGCAGCCACCCCCTGGTTCTTGTCACCAACGATGACCCCGTGACCTCCATGTGCGGTACTATCCGCAATTATTCCCTGAGCGGCGCTGATCGTGACAACCTACCTCTTAGATATCGTCGTCGTGAATTCACTACCATTGATCACAGAATTCTCCCCTCATATTCCAAGAGTCTTCCTCGATATCGATGTGCCTCTCCTTGATCCCACCACTGTGAGGCCGATATCTTCGTGTGCTCTTGGGCCCTCGAATGTCCCCCTTTTCCAGATATGTTCTGATTTAGTGGATTAGTTCTCTTATACTTCGATGTCGGGTCACCTCTTCTGATGTGCAGGATCATCACCTAGGGTTTATGTGGGTAGTCGCGGTGCTGGACACACGCAGGCGCTTTCACGGGCCGACGGTTCAACCTGGGACTAGTTTGTAGCTAATATGGATGTCGAGGAGTTCTACACCTGGATGGTTCTGAAATTCCTTGGTTCTCTCTTCAATTGCATCCCTCTCTATCATTCATGATCCCAATTTGGTTGGATTTGATGGTTTACATGATTCTTTGTTTGTGTAGGTGGCCATTGTGATGATTTAACTTTTCAGGTGATATTTTGTTTGTTCTACGTGTGGTTTATTTTGGGTGGTTCGGGTCCTGGACAAGGTTCTTTGCCCAGCCCGCCAATGGGGGTTGTGTTGCCATGATTGTTCTCACATGTAATTGAAGTTATTTTGGTTGTTGTTTTTTGCTTTCTTTTTGGGTGGGTTTGGACTTGGTCATGGTTCCAAATCCAACCCGCCTATGGTTTTCATTGTTTGTTCGGTTTTCACTAAGCCAAAAAGTGACTTTGATGAAGAAAAAAATAGTTTTGAGCTTTTATTCTCCTAACATAACCTTTAGTGTCAATCATAATACACATTTTTCCATCTTGGGAAAATAAAACATAAGAAATGGATGAGATTAGATGCTCAATTAGGGTAAACAATATAGTATAAGCTATCATAAATAATCATAAACATTTAAAGCAAGGTATAAAACTGAAACTCAATACTTCAGACAAAATATTTTGCATAATATGGAAATAATAAACCAATGTATTCCATTTAATCATTCCCATGGATATTATACTGGTCTAATAATCACATGTAATATCAATAACTAATCTCATAATTAGAGAATTAATAATTTTTGACACCTAAAACATACCATTGAGGCTTAATTCTATGTATCTAATACTATCAAGGCTTCATTCCAAGAATATAACACTTTCAAGGATTCATGTCAAGACTCTAATTAATTGTACGGCCTCAGCACAAACCATTTCTATTTTATTTCATGAAACCTATTGATGCATAGAGGGGTTATAATAGGCATCACCTATCAGTTACTAAATCCAATGAATTACTCAAATGAAATGGTTGAAACATAAACCACATAAACATTCGTATTAAAACTATCATATGAAATATCAATACATTTTCCAGAAACCATGAAAGTTTTCAAAATATAACGTCCACAATCAAACATATCATAAACCCTTAAATGCAATATTATAGATTTTATCATATTAAATAAAATTCATTTAAGCATAAAATCCAACAAATGATGTTAAAATAAATAAAAATAACATAATAAAAAAAAATTAAAAACGCATTGAGAGAAATACCTTTCTTAAATTGAATTCATTTGTTCAATAGTAGTTAGTTTATAAAATAATACATTTTGAAAAAAATATTTTTGAATCAAATTTTATCATACCACTTGGAATCCTTTTAATGAAATTTGAATAGTGACATTATGAAATATTCATGCCCCCAAATATAAATCCACCAAACCCTTTTTGAAAATATGGACATAAATGATTAATAGTTAAGAGAATAAATCATTAAAACTTATAAAATGATATTTTATTTTAATATTCTTTTACATAAAACCATAAAAATATTCCTTTTGAAAACATTTTTATGAATCATGGATAAGGATTGTAAATACTTCCTAGTGAATACTTTCATATAAACAATCTTAGATAATTTTGAGATTTTGAAAATAACCCTTATATTAACCCTTAAAATATTCATTTTATAAACTTTTTAATATTCTCAAACTAGACATAATATTCTTTTTAAATCATTTTATATCCATATATATAGTTACGTAGAATAATGTCAATAATATTGGAATGGATAAAGGATTAATTCTTTACACATTCCAAGCATTCCATGCCACATTAAACATTTAATTCATTAGCCTAATATATTTAAATGAATATTTAAATAACATGGAGAAAAATTTATTTATGATATGAAATGAAATAGTGGAAGTTCATACACCACACACAAGAAATAGGTTGTGAAGATGGCCTATATGTCACGAAAATTGAAAGTGAGATGGAAATTACCTTACCATAAGTATGTTACTCTCTGTACGTGTATGAAAATCTTGTATAATGGTTTTAAATATATTATTAACTTTTAAAATAATAATAATATTTATTAAATTATATATGACTCATATATCACTTCATATTGGAAATTTATTAATAATTACCAAGTTAAAGAAACATTTCAAAGAGTAATCTCTTTGTTTATTGTACGTGTTTTGACTTGTTATTCCTGAAAATATTACTTAGATATTCATTTACTTAAAAACAAAATGTAAATTATAATTTACATAACACACACACACACACACAAACACATATATATATACATATATATTATAGGTAAATAAAATTTAATACACCCTTCATGGAGATGGTAGGTCGGATGCGTGCATGAACATTTTTCTTTTTCTTGTCAAACTGAATGGAAGAATGTAAATTAAATAAATATATATATATATATATTAATGTTATTACAGTAGAATTATTATAACATATTTTTCATAACTATTCATTATATGTATTTTTAAAATCATTCTTGAATGGCGAACATGGAGAACGAATCTCATCGCGTCGTGGAGCTGTTGGGTTGTACAAATGCACGATCGACAATATCTTTCCCTAAATGGATTAATGGTATATAATTGGATAGTATATTAATTATATAGAATCCATATAATTTCAATCTCATTATTTATATCCATTATATATTCTTCATTATACCCATCTAGAAAAGTTGTGTTGAATAAGAAATTACACCACGGTGTAAAGACGGTAAGTCGTACATACGCACGCATAGTGATATTTTTTGTATGATTGGTAAAAGGAGTAATATGGTTGTACCATAATAATAAAAAAATATCATTATATTTTAGATTATTTATTTATTATTTTAGTATTGAATCAAATTTGGAAAATGGAGAAGAACAAGAAATGATATTTGAAAGAGTTGGTAAAACAATTACATCTTCTTCGAGTGGATCCTTCTAATTTTCACAAAAGGACTCCCTATGTTGGCTTTATTCCCAAAGTAAAGACTCGACAATAAATTGAGATAAGTTTAGAAGATAAATTTTTATGTTTTGTCCAATAAAAATGGATTTATTGGTATGAATAAAAGATAAATAGAAGTTCCCATTTATAAGAGAGAAGAGGGGACAGTTTAGGAAACTTTAAACTATTAATTTAATATGAAGTGATGTTAAATTTAAAAAATCTAAAAAGGGTTTTATTTAAAGGATAATATTATTATAGTAATAAATACTATAAAATGATGTAATTTAGGCGTTTTTATGTCACAATATTAACCTTATCTTTTGGATTTACCCCTTAGTTAAACAGTTCAACACTTTTCTTAACTACTGAGCTTTTATACAATATGGTTAATATACCTACCATAAATATTAAAAAAAACCTCAATTGGATAATTCATGACATATTTAACATTATCATAGTTATTTGTCTGAATTCTATATTTTTATGAATTTTATATCATTTTATAAAATATATTTTATTTTAAAGTATCATTTTAGTCAATTTTGATACTATTTATTTTTTGTTTTTTTAATATCTTAAAAATGTGATAATTTCTAACTAAAACTTATAATATATCTATAATATGTATAATTTATCTAAAAAATAACTTTTTTCATTAATTATGTCAAATTATATTTATTATAATGTTTTTAAAATCATTTATTTGATATTTCCATTAATTGTACAATTACCGCATCATTATAATGAAAGACTTTAATTAACATCCTTATTCTGTAAAAAATAAATAAAATACTTATGAAGATAAATATATTATATTTAACATTACTATTTATATCAAAATTTATCATATGTATTACACTATATTAAAAATGATTCAGTTAATAAAATTCTAAGAATGACATTTTTAACTTATCTTTAAATAAAATATAAAAATAATCTTATTATAACCCAAGTGGCATAAAAAGATTAAAATTTATAAAAAAGGTTTATTATGGTTTAAACCAACTTATCCAATTAAAATAGTAAAATAGTTAGGGTAACTTTTAAATGTTGTAATATAATTTTTACTATTAATTTTCTTATTTACCCATAACCATGGTAAATAAATAAAAATATCTTAAAGTACTGATTCACCAAAAAATAATTAATTTGATCATATTAGACCAAAAATTTCATACTAATTACACCCATATATTTTCGATTTTGGTAACTAATGTTTGACTATTCAAAATTCATCTATTTAAATCCCATATTTCGAATAAGCATCCTTAAAAGTTCTAATTTAAAATAAAGAAAGTGAAGTATGAAGGTTACCCTATATATCACATAATGGGGTTCCATGTATGAATGCATGGAAATGAAAAAAATTAAGTATCAAGTTCTGATGGTGAGTTATAGAGACCATGGTTTGGATAAATTTCACAATCAAAAAGTTTTAAATATACAATTATGTAACGAACCATTTCACTTATCGTAAAAAGTACTAGGATAGAATTTTTTGTATCAAGATCCTTTCAATGGAGTTGAGGAGTTATTTTAATATCTAGAAAATCTCTTAACTTATTTCATTCCATGGCATAAGATTAATATAATCCTTTTTTTTCTTTGATCTATTTTCACTTCATCCCTTGCACCTGGAAATGAATGTTCAAAAGGAATTTTTCATGCCTTAAGGACATTTGATAAATCATAAATCCAGAAAGTATTTTCTTAATTATCTAAATGTTTACTGAAACAAAAAGGTTTATCCCAAAGTATCCAATAAATTGAACTTTAACCTTAAATAGTATTATCCAATGTTCAACTTACTTCATTCCAACCATAAGAATTTTCCAAAATACTTATCTCCAAATTAACAGCCTAAAATGGTCATTAAATTTCCAAAATCATTCATAACATCAGATTCCCTAAACAATGTAATGTAGCTATTATTGAAACATACAAAATATTTGATCACCTTAAAAACCGTAATGAAAATAATCATTCGTCTATATAATTAATGAAAAAAATATTATAGTACACTCCTTATATTTCTCATGATTATTATTAAAAGAATATAATAACATAATTTATGAATCCAAAAACAAAAATACATTAGGTATTCCACTACAACTATTTTAACCACATATGCATAACCTTGATCCCTTTATTTATTCTAAGGCATAATTCCTCTATGCTTTAGACAATAATTTGCATTACGTAATATCTCTTTCAAATTATAGCACTACACATTTACAGAATTCTTCATTCCCTTATAATCATAGGCCTGGTGACCTTTCTCTCTTCACTTGTAAAAAACACTAATTCCTTTCTGGAATGAATAGGAGTGTTTCTTACCACAATTATCACATCTGGAAAAATCCTTCTTTCCCGTTTTCCCATTATCTAATTTTTTCCCAGCTATTATTTTATTCTCATGCTTACCTTCGAATACATAATTCTAAAAGTACTCTTTACATATCGAGTTATCACTTAATATTATGTCCACATATAATGAGAGTAATAAGGAGATTTGTTTCTTTCAAAATATTTGATTCGGGCCATAAAAGATATGATCCTTCTTTATATTTGGATCATGTGTACCAGTGAAGTTCAAATTACTTAAACAATGCACCATTTCTAAATGAAGACATACACTGAGATAGATCATATGTTAATATATAATAAAAAATGTAGAAAAATTATTGACATAAATTGAAAATTTATTCATAACTAGTCTCATAATCATAAAAAAGGTTTCCTTTTAGGACATGTTGGATTTTAAATCCTTCATAATGGTTTGCAAATAAAATTTGGAATATCCCCTAAGAGTTCCAAACCAAGTGCATAGTAAGGCATGTTGTCATGTACCGAGTTACCCCGAGTCATTATTGAGACACCTTGTCCGAGATTTCACCCCTAAGTACATCTACCCCAAAACCACATCCACTTTTAGTATCTAGACATTGATGTATTTCCTCGAATACACACATAATCTCTACCTAAACATAATTCTAGGATGTTCTTATATACTTATCCTTAAAATATACTTTAGGGTTAGGTTTCCTATCCTTTTTTTTCAAAATCTAATTTCCATGGTTATTATAAACTTCCTATTATTCAAACTGTAATTCCTTGACCCCATAATCCTAAAGTTGATGCATTATTTTAATAGAATGGAATTATTATATGGAATCAAATCCCAAAGGACCCATCAATTTAGCAGTCTAGGAAAATATATTCCATACATGAACTTTACAACACAATAAATTACCTAATCTATAACATGGATAATCCTTTGAGAATACCATTATTCACATGACATAACATTTCATATCAATCATAATACACATCATTGAATCCATGTAAAATAAATCATAAGAAATGGATGATTTGGGATACTCAGTAAGGGTAAACAATATAGCAGAAGAAATTATAAATAAGCATTAACTTTTAAATCAAGGTATAAAACTTAAACAAAATCCTGTTAAATATAATCATTAGAATAATATGGTATCAATAAAACAAATTATTCCATTTAATCTTTCACATGGATATTATACTAGTTAAATAATCACATGTAATATCTATAACTAATCCTATAATGATGGAATAAATAATGTTGGACATCTAAAAAACACCATTAAGGATTCATGATAATAATCTAAAATTTTTGGGCTTCATTCGAAGAATATAATACTTTCAATGATTCACACCAAGAATCTAAAAAATTGTTATTTTATCTACAAAAACCATATCTATTTCTTCATGAATCCTTCTGATGCATCGAGGGTATATAGAAGACCTTGATCGTCACTGACTAAGTCCAATGAATTAATGATATTAAAATGGAAAAACATAAACAAAATAAAAATTCATATTAAAAATTTCATAAAAAATGTAAATACATTAAACATAAATCATGAATGGTATCAAAATAGCACATCCATTGTCAAAAATACCGTAAACCCTTCAATAAAATATGATAGGATGTATCATAAAAAATAAGCCTTAGTAAAGAATAAAATCCAAAAAAGGATGTTTAAAATGATGAAACTAATCTAATAAAATAATTAAAAACATATATAGAGAAATACCCTTTTTATTTTGAAATAATTTATTTAAAATTCCTTATAATTTAAAAAGAAAATATTTTCATTTAAAATATTCTTGTAGGCCTCTAAAGTAAGCTCTCAAATTCTAATCAGTCATGATAGCGGAAATATCCACTCGCACCGCATAAGGTTAAAATTAATTCCTTTCTATATTTTTCAAAATGGTTATAAAATACCTCATGTTGGTCTGAGTAGAGTACTTAAGATGGGTTGGATTGAGTCCCTATAAAATTTTCTATCAAAATTGGTTCTTTGAAAATTTCCCCTAATTAAAAATATAAAGCAATTTAGTTTGTAATGAATTTGTAAGAGTTGTGATTTTTCAACTAATTTATCAAGAAATTTATTATTTCTCATCTATACTAATATGAAGATAAATATAAATTTGAAAATTAACCTACTTCTTCAAAACTGTTATAAACACTTACAAACTAACTATCATAGTTTACATTGTTTGAATGAAATTTCCTAAAAATCATAGTAAAAGAAAATAACAATAGGAATAGTGAAAATTAAAAAAAGTGGTTCAATATCAAACCAAGAATTAGTCCTCTCCACTTTGTGATCACCTGTAACCAAAAAGATTAAATTAATAAACAAGTTTGATAAACACCCTGGATCAAAGTTCCCAATAGCACACAAGTATATCCAGGTCACCCTGGACCTCTACCACGGTTCTTTGTGGGAAAAACAACAATTATGTCACACAAGGCCTCTTCTATAGTTCAACATGGGATAATAAAGGATAAATACAGTGTGAGATTGAGGATAACAAGTATTCTCCAGTTCTGCATTGGATTCAGTGTGTCTGTAATAGACAGATACACACACTGTTCATAGATGTAAATAAATGAACAAAACCAAGCTAAAAATGTGAAGATAGGCTTTGAAGGATATGTGAGAGATGAACTGAAGATCTGGACATGTTCAATATAGTGTAATTGAGGTTTGAGTCCTCTTCTAGATGTTGAATCTACAACAGAGTGTTGTATCCTCTGTGTTCTGGATTCTAAGAGGATGAGATGTTCATCTTCTTGTTCCAAAGATATTCATGTCAGCTCATCTAGTTTGGATTAATTTTTTGAGCTCCCCATATGTTATTCATTTTGATTTCTTTGGTTTTTGTATTATGTTAAAGAGTTGTGGGAATTATTCTCTTTTTACGAGCATTCTTTTCCTTCTGGTATTCTCTATGACTTTTGAATGATCCATCTAGTAATCCATTTATACTTCAAAGGTCCAGTAGAAAAAAAGATTATCCCACGTCAAATTACCTCATAATTTCCTCTGAATATCATATGAACAACATTAATTAATTTCAGAATCATTAATTTATCTAAATATGACTGTAAAATATAAATTATAATTAATAAAATAAAAACAGTTTTAATGACTATCAGTGATACATAAGTATTGGTGAATCATTATCATCAATCTATCATCATTGTTGACTCTCTGTATCGGTTACTCCTTTCCATTGGTATTTGTTACTCTGGGCATCGGTTCGTCATTTTTACTATTGGTCTATCCGGGCATCGGTGAGTCACAATCGGTGACTCATTCTAAACTATCGGTATATCACCCATCGGTGACTGATCCATTGGTATTTCCTTTGAACTATTGGTGTGTCACCCATCAGTGGTTCCTCCATCATAAATTTGCTTGATCTATTAGTGTGACCAATCATCAGTGACTTGTCCATCGGTGTGTCTTTTGTTCTATCAGTGAGTTCTCCATTGGTGTCTCCTTTAATTGGTCTGTCCTCATTGGTGTATTCTTTGATCGGTGATTCTTTATCGATGAGTCATCCATCGGTGAATCCTTTGAACCAATCAGTGTCAGCGACTTTGAGAAACTTTCCATGTGACCGTCTTACACATAACATTACTAGATTAAGTGAAATTCATAATTTCATCTAAATAAAAAACTTTAATTTTATTGAAACATAAATATTCATAATTTATTGAATTGATGAAATTTATTATACCATGTGACATTATTTATTCACTTATAAATGTTTATTAACATCATTAACATTAGTAATAACATAAATTGTAAATTGTGCTGATTTATAAATTGGCATGATTTTTGATTATTTAAGCCACTATCTCACAAATGGTATAACAATATCCCCCTTTTTTATAATCAAAATTCATGGAATTAATGTGTTATAAAAGATATTAAGAAATAAAAATGACATGAATTGACATATTAATAGTCACTTTGAATTCTAAATATAGCTATATGGTTATAAAAATACACTCACACCGCATAAGTTTAAAAATCATTCCTTCCTTAATTTTTTGGAATGGTTATAAAATACCTCATGTCGGTCAGAGTAGAATACTTAATAAGGGGTAAATTGAGTCCCTAAAAGAAGTTTTGTTAAAAAATGGTTCATTGAAAATTTCACCCAATTAAAAATATAAACCAATTCAGTTTTTAGTGAAATTGTAAGATTCATGAATGTTCTACTAATTTCTCAAGAAATTTTTTAGTTCTCATCAATATTAATCTGAAGATAAATATAACTTTTGAAAATAACCAATTGGTTCAAAACTATTATAAACACTTGCTAAACTAACTTTTATAGTTTGACATTGTTTGAATGTAATTTTATTAAAAACATAGTAAAAGAAAATAACAATAGGGATAGTGTAAATTAAAACAAGATGTTCAGTCTCAACCCAAGAATTAGTTCTCTCCACTTGGTGATCACCTATCACCAAGAAGTTTAAATTAATAAAAAGTTTGATATACACATTGTATCAGGGTTCACAATAGCACACAAGTCTATCTAGGTCACCCATGACCTCTACCACGGTTCTTTATGAGAAAAACAACAATTAGGTCACAAAATACCTCTTTTATAGTTCTACGTGGGATACGAAAGGATAAATATTGTGTGAGATTGAGGATAACAAGTATCCTCTAGTTAGGAATAGGAGTAAGTGTGTTTGTAATAGACAAATACAAACACTACTCAAAAATGTAACTAAATGAGCACAACATTGCTAAAAATGTATAGATAGTTTTAGAAGGCTATGTGAGTGATGCAGTGCATCTCTGGACTTGTTTTGTGTAGTGGAATTGAGGTTTGAGTCCTCCTCGAGAAGTTGACTCTAAAACAGAGTGTTGTAGCCTCTGTGTTATGGATTCAAAGAGTATGAGATGTTCATCTTCTTGTTCTAAAGATATTCATGTCAGCTCATCAGGTTTGGATTAATTTTTTGATATCACCATATGATATTCCTTTTGAGTTCATGGATTTTTGTAGTATGCTAAAGATTTGTGGGAGTTATTTTTTTTACATTATTTCTTTTATTTCTTATATTCTATGTGTATTTTGAATGATGGAACTAGTTATCCTTTTATACATCAAGTTCCAGTAGTCAAAAAAATCATCCCACGTGAAAGTACCTCATACTGTACTCTGAATATCCTATGAAAAAAATTAATTAATGTTAGAAGAATTAATTTATATAAATATGACAGACAAATATGAATTATAATTAGTAAAATAAAAAAAAGTTTTTATGACTATCGGTGAGTCATATGTTTTGGTGAATCATTATCATCAATAAATCATCATTGGTGACTCTTTCTATCGATGATTCCTTTCAATTGGTGTTGGTTACTCTGGGCATCGATGTGTCATTTGTACTATTGGTCTATCTGGGCCTCAGTGAGTCGTAATAGGTGACTCATTTTAAACTATCGGGGTATCAACCATAGGTGACTCGTCCGTTGTTAAGTCCCTTGAACTATCGGTGTGTCACCCAAAAATGGGTCCTCTATCAGAAATTCACTTGAACTATCGGTATGACTGATCATCGGTGACTTGTCCATTAGTGTGTCATTTGTTCTATCAGTGAGTTCTCCATTTTTGTCTCCTTAAATCGACGAGTCCTCATTGGTGTCTTCTTAAATAGGTGATTCCTCATCGATGAGTCATCCATCGGTGACTTCTTTGAACCAATTTGTGCCAAGGGCTTTGAGAATCTTGAAAAGTGTCTGTCTTATACATGACAGTTCAGATTAAGTGAAATTCATAATCTCATTCAAATAAACACTTGTAAATTAATTGAAACATAAATATCCATAATTTATTGAATTACTGAAATGTATTATACCATGTGATGGTATTTATTCAATTATAAATATTCATTGACATGATTAGCATTAGTTATAACATAAATTTTACATTATCATGATTTAAAAATTGGCATGATTTTTTATTATTTAAGAAAATGTATCACAAATGGTCTAATAATCTCCCATGTTTTGATAATCAGAAACCATGGAATTAATGAGTTATAAAAGATATTAAGGAATAAAAATGACATGAATAAACATACAAACAGTGACTATGAATTCTCAATATAACTATACGGTCTTCCCTTTTAAGATACCCCTTAGTAAATTGCATTAGAGTAGTCTTAGTGATTAATATTAGAGGTGGGATATATATATTTTCTGTAGATTACATGTTGGCTTTCTTATTCAATAGTCAGTATGTCATAGTTAGTCTACCTATTATATTATGATTTTATGCCAGCCATAGATTTTACCCCTTTTGGTATTAGTAAAAAGGTGAAAAGAAACATAAAAATCATTAAGAAAAATGAACACGAAGAAACATGAAACATAGTGAAAAAAACAGATATTCATGAAAGTATATAAGAGTATAAACATAAAATTAAACTCATCTAAATATAAAAGTATCGATCCCTATTAAAGAATGATATACATCTAAGGCTTGGGATTTTAAAGGATACATCACTTTTCTTGAAGGGTCAATAGTGGGATTAGGAGGTGGTGTTGTGGATGTAGGAGGGGTAGGTCGAATGATGAAACCAGGTAACGAAATTCTAGTAGTAACTATAGATGCAAGGTTTGGTCTCTTCTATGACAAAATATGACTAGGAGGCTACTCTTGGATTACTAGATGGATCGTAGATAATGTTTGAGACAGTGTCATCTATACAGGAGGTATGGAACTATGTATGATGGAAGATGCTATAGGGACCACTGTATCATCAGACTGTACATGCAGGTTGGGATTCAAAATAATGATAAAATCATTGATTATTTCCACCAATACTACATGGACTTCTCAAAATCCTCCTTGTTTTCCATGAATTTCACCAATGTAGTGGTAAAATCCATCAACTGAATCACCCAACTCTTAAAAGCCTCAGTCAGTGGTGGTATCTTGAGGATCAAATCCATGTACTTAAAGTTATTATTTTCATCATGATTTGTGTAAATTTTTTATAAATACTTGTCCACTATTTCTCTGATCTTCTGTTGAGCAGCAGATTCCACTTTTCCACATTGTCTCACAATGTTATATACAATGTCACTATTGTAGTGTACTTTGGAAAGGATATATTTATCAGAGTCATTTTGAATGGACCTCAACTCTTCTCTGATCACAGTCTTAAAGGACCCCATATCAGTAGTAGGCTCAATACCTCTAGAATGTGATGCACCCGAAATAATTTTTCCAAGATCCTCTATTGACCTTTTCAAATCTGCGCTCAACTAACGTGTAACAAGGTTCCTAATATCCTCCATAACACCACCAAGTGTTGTTCTAAAATCATTAGACAAAGATACGATTTCAAGATTCACTCTCTTCACTTCTTCTCATATCATTGTATTATTTTTCACAATGTTTATAGTTGTAGTGATAATATTGGGTTGTATCTCTAGAATTACCATTCTATAAATATGAGCAGCATCTAACCTTGAAATACTCTCGAATACATAATCTTCATTTCTGACTCCAATAGAGGATCTCACATATTCAAATTCATTAGCTTTGAAATTTTCTTGTTCAGCCTTGGTGACATAGTCACTTGAAAGAGAAGTCATAACAGGATCATCACAAGTAGAAAAAGCTAGTGAGTAGGGGTTGTGGGTTCCACATCATATTGTGGATTACTAGAAGCTACCATATCCTCATCTGAATCATAATCCATCCCAAACAGAATATATCATGGATGTTTATTCCACCCAGTAGAATAAGTCCAATCTCTAGTTTCCACAGTATCAATTCTTACTCTTCTACGTTGAGCCACAAGTACAATATGAGATATATCTTCTTCTTTATAACCTCCAGTCAAAATATCATTCTGAGGAACTAGTACATTATGACATTGAGATTCTTCTTCTCAACCTCTAGCCACTTGTGGTTCCCGCTAATTTTATGGCACTGGTGCAATATGAGATTCATCTAATTATTATTTACCTCCAGCCATAATATCATCACGTTCTTAAATTATGCCTTGAGAATCATTAGAATGGTCATGTACATCCTCATGTCCAACATCTCCTCCATCGTGATCAACCCCATCAACATCAACCTATCCATCAAAATCAATATATTCATGTATGTTGTCCTCATCATCATCTCTATGAAAAGATTCCACACCTGAACGAGCTTCTACTTGTCTTCCTTTTAGTGAGTCACTCACATGCTCACCATTATCATCATCATCATAATCAACATCAGTCTTACTCACATAACCTTCAACTCCAGAGATATCAATCTCTTCTTTATCATCATCAAAAAAATGTTCAGCTGAAGGTAATTCTAATTGTCGACTTACAAGTCCATATGTCATTTCTTTAGGACATCCAGCAATATCTGGGTCACTCCTATTATCTAGAAGAGTCCCCTCTTCTATTTTCAACTTAGGCTCAACTTGTTCTTCATTATAATACACAACCAGCTCACCTGGTTTAATACCTAGATCTTCTTGATCCCTTGGTCTAGTAGGATGATCAATAGGATTATAATCCTCATATAATTTCTCCTCATATTCTACCCAACATTTCTTCCATTCATTCCAAAATATTTTCATATTTTTCAGATGTATTTGGGTAGTGAAAAACCAGTACAAGTATTATTCTCCCTATCTCCATCCTCCACACAACCTAGGTTCTTCAACATTGTAGAGATCATCCTCAAGTAATATAAAAAGTTTGATTTCATGGAAGGTTTGATCATATAAAAAATGTGTACCATAACGTACCTACATAGATTCACTTTCACCCTATTCTTAAAAAAATTAATTCAGAAGACATCCTGATACTTCATGGTAGCAAGACCCCCCTTCCTTGGGAAGATTTGGTGTTGGATAAATTTGAAAATCATTGTTGCCTATCTATCTAATTCTATGGTTGTTTTTCTTCTTGATTCCTCATTTCTAGCCAAATAATTCAACACATTTTCCTAATAATATAAATATTAATTTGGTGGACTGTTACACAGGTTATCAGAAAATATTCTCTCATGTGGCATCCTCCGGAATTGATCCCAATCTCATGAAGAAAACAAAGTTTCATTTCCCTTTTCCATTGATTTTATCTGATCCTCTTTTTATCCTTCCAAAAATACATCCAAGTAGGGATAATTTTTTTACCATATTGGTATATATTGGAATTTTATTTTATGAAAACTAGCTAATACAACCATGTGATTTTAAAACATTCAGCAAGATATACTTTATCGACAAAATTTATTTGGCAGAGACTTCTTTTTCAAGAGTTATTACACTGCTTCCCCACTCTGAATTCATATAACTTGTGGCACTACCTGATTATCCTTTCTGAAATTTGGATGACTAAGATTAACATAGTCCTTCGATCTCGTGATTCTTCCTCATCATTCACAAGGTTTGGATTTGAATTAGGGAGTCGAATGGTCGAACGTTTGAAGGTAGAGTGGGTATTGATATGTCGAAGGGTGGAAGTAGTGTGGATCAATTTTATTTTATTATTTAGGGATTTTAAATATTAAAACCATAAAATTGAATAATGGTAAAATATAAAATAAATTAAACTATGTCAATTTACTTAAAAGATACAGACAAACCGATGTACTAAAATTTCTTTATAGGCATCGGTATCGGTTTCAATCTAATGGTATAATATGATCATTTTCACCTAATTGGTTTCACCTGATTGGATTCACCTGATCAGTTTCACCAAATCAGTTTCATCTGATTGGTTTCATATGATCAGTTTTACCTGATCAATTTGACCTGATCGGTTTCACCTGGTTTGTTTCACCTAATCAGTTTCACAAGATCAGTTTCACATGATCGGTGTCACAGTGACTAGTGTCACATATAAACATATTATTATATGGGGATAAGGTAAGTCAGTTTTATAGATTTATCATTTTATTTCATTGTTTATGTGTCTTATTCTCTCAGAGTTTTAGAGTTTGGTAAAAATTATTATAAGTTCATTTTTATCCCCAATAAACTCAAGAGTTATAACATCTTTTTTATAGTGGTGTCCCAAAATGTGGTATCATATCAATATGTTTTTTAAGGGGAAATTGGATTTTTATAAATTTTAATTGCACATTTATTGTCACAATTAATGAGGATATGTCCGAATTGAAATCCATAGTTTAATAAAGTGTTTATCATTCATAAAATATGTGCACAACAACTACCAGTAGCAATTTACTTTGCTTCATTTGTTGATAATACAATAGAATTTATCTTTTTAAAACACAATGAAATTATATAATTTCCCAAAAAGTGGCATATTCTAGAGGTGCCATTTCTATCTAATGTACACCCACCAAAGACATCATTATAATAACTAACCATATCAAAATGTTGTCTTATAGGGCCGAACAGTCTTAAGTTAGTTGTATGTTGGAGGTATTTAAAGACTCTTTTAAAATCATTTAAATGTGACTTTTTTGGGTTTGATTGAAAAATTTCACACATACACACACCAAACATTATGTCTATCCTACTAGTAGTTATGTATAGGAAACTCCCAATCATTCCTCTATAATCATCATGATCAACTAATTTCCCATATTCATCAATGTCCAACATAATTTTAGAACTCATAGATGTTTCACTATTCATAAGGCCATCAAAGCCATATCTTTTCAAGAAATCATTATTATATTTACTTTGATTTATAAAAACACTATCTTTTTTTTGGAATATTTGAAAACCAATAAAATATTTAATTTTACCCATCAAACACATTTCAAACTCACATTGCATAATTTTTGAAAAATCATTTCATAAATAATTATTAGAAGATCCAAAAATTATATCATCTACATATATTTGATTTATTAAAACATCTTTAAAAATTATTTTTATAAATAATGTATGATCAGAAACTCCTATTGTAAAAACTATAGAAATAATAATGTTACATAACATATCATATCATGCTCTTGGAGCGTGTTTCAAACTATATAATGATTTAGTTAATTTGAAACCATGATTTGGAAAATGTGAATTTTAAAATGAAGGGGTTGTTCAACAAAAACATCCTCAATTATATAACCATTTACGAATACACTTCAAACATCCATTTGATAATGTTTGAAATCCAAGTGTGCTTCAAACTCAGGAAATATTATAATGGATTCAATCCTAGCTACTTGTGAAAATGTCTCCTCAAAATCAATTCCCTCTTCTTGATTATTGACATTTTCAGCCAGTATCGCTTTACTATAACTAGATTTCTAGCTTCATCTAGTTTATTCCTAAACACCCATTTATTTCTTATGGTCTAGGTATCTTCTGGTTTATCAACAAACTTCCGGACTTTATTTATCTCAAACTGATTAATCTCTTCTTTCATAGCCATCAAAAAAAATCCATCAATGATTGCATCATTGATATTTTTAGGTTCACGTTTTGACAAGAATGCTAGATGTTTAACTTTATTTCTCAAGGAAGCTCTAGTAAGTGTTTCTCTATCTAAATCTCTAACTACAGTATTTAAGGGATGGTTTTAAGGGTTTTAGATGATCTAGTAAAAGTAGGCCTTGTTATTTTGGGTTCATCACTTGGTTTTAGTTCATTTGGGATATAATTTTTGGAATTTCCCAAAATGAATGTTTTAACAGATTACATTATAGGATAGTAAATGGTTTTAGCATTAATTTCCACATTTGACATATCCCCTTCATGATTTTCTAGAAGGGTCCTAGATTTTTGTGGATATGTTTTATCAAACGTGACATATACAAATTCCTCCACACATTTGGTTCTCTTATTATAGACACAATATTCTTTACATAATTTATAATATCCACGGATATTCCTTTATCACTTTTGGAAAAATATTTATTTACATTATATTTTTTGTTAATAATATAAACTATACATCCACACACTTTAAAATAATTAACCTTGGGTTTCCAATTATTCCCCAACACACAAAGATTTTTCCAATGAATAAGTCTTATTAATACCCTGTTTAATATATAAAAAGATGTATTTATAGCTTCATACCCAAAATAAAAGGTTGGGTTAAATTCATTGAGCATAGTTTTGGAAATTTCTTATAGGGTTTTGTTTCTTCTTTCTACAACACCATTCTATTGAGGTGTCCTATGGGAAGTGAAGTTATGCCTAATCCATTTTGTGAACAAAAAGAGTTAAAGTCTGCATTTACAAACTCACGATCATGGTCACTTATTAAGGATTTAATTAAATGTCTTCTGAGGTTTTCAACAGTCCTAACATATTTGGTAAAATGAGATCAAGATGTAATTTTATGAGCTAAGAAATAGGTCCAAGTATACCTAGAGAAGTTATCTATAAGAACATAGAGTTATTAATTCCCATTTAGAATTGAAACCATATATATTCCAAAAAAGTCCATGTGAACCAACTAAAGAGGTTGATAAGTTGTAACATCTTTCTTTGGGTGAAAGAAATTTTATGTTGCCTTCCATTTTGTTAAGGATTGCACAATCTATTGTTGGGAAACTCTTGTTTGGGAGGGTATCTAACTAAACCATTTCTAGTTAATTTCTTAAGGTATTCTACATTACAATTTTCTAGTCTTTTGTGCCATATCCATGACTCTTTTTGGAAAAATCTTCGGTTGAAAACATTCTGTGATGTTATTGTGTCTGAATTTATAGCATATTCAATATCATTTCTATGTGCAGTAAATACTAAGTTATTTTTGGCATCAAAAACATGAATGGAATCATTTTAAAATTTGAAATTAAATCCATCATCACAAGGTTGGGATATGATAAGAAATTTATATTTTAATTCATCAACATAGAGTACTTTAGAAATTAAAATAGAGTAACGGTTACCAATCTGGACCAAGTTGGTGATTTTTCTTATACCATTATCACCGAATGTGACATGTCCTCCATTAATATTGATGGCATTCATGAATCTTGAGTATCACCAATCATGTGTCTTGAATATCCATTGTCCATGTACCAAATATTTCTACATGAACTCTTTAGTAAGATTACCTGTAAAACAATTCATCCAAGAAAATATTTTGGTACTCATATTTTTTTGGGTCCAGAAACATTTGTAATAAAGGCTTTAGGAACCCACAATTGTCTTATGGGTTTCCTATATATAGATTGTAATGTATTTTCAAATTATACTTTATCTGGTCCAGAAACACTTAATGTAGTAAAATATTTTATAGAACTGTATCTTGTAGTAGACTATTGATTTTTGGACACAGAAGTAGATTTTACAGGTTTAGTTATAATTTTTTTTTTGATAAATTTCATTGTCCTGGCTAATATTTTATAATAGTACTATACCAAAGAGTTATATTTTGAACAAGTTACTAACTAAGTGTGTTTTTCACATTGGTAAACTTCTCCATATCCTTCTTTAATTGATCGTCATATAACATTAGGTTATTATTTTCATTTATTAGTTGCACATTTTTCATGTTATCTACAGTGAGTTCAGATGTAATATTTGTAGAGAGTGAATGTTTTTTCCTTAATGATTTATACTTATCCTTCAGTTCATTACATGTGTATTCAATGATATTACAATTCACAAACAGTTTATCATTTTTCATATTTTCATATTTAAATTCATGTCATATATAATAATCATTATGTACAGTATAGTTTAAGCGTACCTATGAGGTATTTGACATAAAGAACATGTTTTACATATCTTATTTCTCATTATAAGAAGAAGTAGATTCACTGGAGTTGTCCTTGGATTCATTCCAGGTGGCCTTCCTTGCTTTCTTATATTTCATATCTTTATACTGAGATTTCTTTTTATAATTTAATTTAGTATAGTCATCTTTGGAATGCACTCTGTTTTTACATTCATAGAAAATGTTTCTTTTTATTTGTCAGTAATTTTCCAATCCCTTTTGAGTTACATTTGTTTTCATATTTTATTTTAAATATTTGTTTATTGAAGACATTTTTCTTTCTATAAAATTTTCTAAATCTCTTGGAAAGCTAGAACATTACTGCATCACTTCCTGAAGCTGATTCTTTAATACTTGTGCTCTCATCATCATATTATACTTTCTCATATCATTTTCTATTGGAATTGGTAGTCTTAAAAGATAAAGATATTATCTTTGGATATTCCTCCTCTTGATTCACCTTTAATTCATCTTCAAACATCATTAATTATCCAATTAGTTCATTCACTATAAGTTTATCAATGTCTCATGATTGTCGTACGGATATTGATGTTCCTCGTCATCTCTTTTGTAAGCATCATAGAATCATCATGGCCTGCTCTTTTGTTATGAAAACTCTTCCTAAAAATCGTGGTGTTCTAAATTTCATTTAACCTGAGATAAATTTCAAAAATATATTTTTCATGCTTCATTCTATAATTTTCATATTTAATATTATAATTATTTAATGTCATCTATTTCACATTATTTCTTCCCTTATGCGAAATATATTATGTTTTTCAAATCTCAGGTGTAGTTTTACAAGAAGAAATGTGATTAAATTATTCATCTCCTAGTGAAAATTATTGAGAATTCATTGGTTTATAGTTATTGTTATATTCAGTCTTGGTATCTTCTTCCAAAGTGTTTCTAGCAGTTTTAGGGAGTGCATATTTACTTTTAATTGTAGTCCAGATTTAAAATCCCATGCTTTCTAAATATATTTTCATTTTAAACATCCACTAAGCATAATTTGTTCCATTGAAAAAATGTGGTCTATTATTATCAGATCCTTTTAATATATTGTTCATAATATAAATTTGGAAAATATTTCAAAGAGAAGAAAATTTTAAATTAACAGAAATCTTAGGATCTTTGAAATACAACTATATTCATAGTTGAAAAAGTTTTCAAAAGCTATGAAAACTTAAATATTCCTAAAAACATTAAACCAAATGTTGGTCAGAGAAGAGTACTGAAGAGGGGGTGAATTGAGTCCCTATAAAAATTGATGTCACAAATGGTTCATTGAAAAATTTACCCAATTAAAAATATAAACCATGTCAGTTTGTAGTGAATTTATAACAGTCCTAAATGTCTAATTAATTTATCAAGAGATTGATTAGTCGTAATATATATTAATAATAAGATAAAAATAACCTTTGAAACTAACCTACTGGTTCAAAACTATTATAAAAAATTTCTAAACAAACTATCATAGATTGACTTTTTTCAATGAAATTTTATATAAAATATAATAAAAGAAAATAACAATAGGCACATATGAAATTAAAAGAAGAATTTCAGTATCTAGCTGAGAGTTAATCCTTCTCACTTTGTGATCACCTGACAACAACTAGTTTAAATTAATAAACAATTTTGATCCACACCCTGGATGAGGTTTCACAACAGCACAGAAATATTTCCTGGTCACCCTTGACCTATGACACAGTTCTTTGTCGGAAAAACAACAAACAGGTTACACACGACCTCTTCTATAGTTCTACGTGGGATCCAGAAGGATAAATAGAGTTTGAGATTGAGGATAACAAGTATCCTCTAGTTTTTCATTGGAGTCAGTGTGTGTTACAAATAGATACACATACTACTCAGAAACGTAAATAAATGAACACAAGATAGCTAAAAATGTAAGGATTCACTTAGAAGGCTCAGTGAGTGATGGAGTGAAACTCTGGACACGTTTGATGTAGTGGAATTGAGGTTCAAGTACTCTGATAGATATTGACTACAAAACAGAGTGTTGTAGACTCTATTCTAGCTTCTAGATGTATGGGATTTTCTGCTTCTTATTCCAAATATGTTCATGTTTTCTTAGAAAGATTGTCTTGATTTTTTATCTCCCCATACGTTCTTCCATTAGAGTTCTTGGGTTTTTACTGTTTCCTCATGTGTTGTAGGAGTTATTCTCTTTTATGTGCATTCATTTAATACTATAATTCTCGGTGTCTTTTGAATGATCTAGTTTGATACCATTTTATACATTGAGGTTTTAAAGACATAAAGATCTCCCTACATGCATGTACCTCATACTGTCCTCTGAATATTCTACAAACAACATTAATTAATTTGAGAATAATTAATTTATCTAAATAAGGAAGTTAGATATTAATTTTAATTAATAAAATAGAAATAGTTTTTATGACTATCAGTGACTCATAATTATTGATGAGTCATTAGTATTAGTGACTCTCTATATCAGTGAGTCCTTTCCATCGGTATCGGTGATTATGGGCATCGGTGAGTCATTTATACTATCGGTATATCTGGGCATCGATAAGTCATTATCGGTGACTCATTTTGAACTATCGGTGGGTCTCCCATTGGTGACTCATCCATCGACAAGTCCTTTGAACTATTGGTGTGTCTCCCATCGGTGAGTCATACATTGGTATATCACTTTAACTATCGGTGTGATCGATGATAGGTCACTTTTCCATCAGTGTGTCATTTGTTCTATCGGTGAGTTCTTCATCGGTGTATCCTTCGATCGGTGAGTCATCATCGGTGTCTTATTCGATTGTTGAGTCCTTCTTGGTGACTCATCCATCAGTGACTCCTTTGAACCAATATGTGTTCATGGATTTTAGGAACTTGTAAGGTGTATTTATTATATAGAACAGTACCAGATTAAGTGAAATTAATAATTACATGTAAATATACACTTGTAAATATATTAAAACATAAATATCCTTAATTTATTGAATTATTGAGATGTATTATATCACGTGACAGAATTTATTCATTTATAAATATTCATTTCCATGATTAACATTAGTAATAACATAAAGTGTGATTTATCAAGATTTTTTATTATTAAAAAAATAATCCCACAAAGGGTCTGACACCACATTTGGAAAAAATAGAAATACTCCATTAAAAACATTTTATAAATGTTCAAACATGTGTAAAAATGAATTTAAACTATTTTAATGTAATTTTATAAATATTTTAAAATTCATTTTTAGGAAATGTTTACAAATATGGTAAATATGTCCCAGAAAATAATTACATATAAACAATATCAGATAATAATGCGATTGTGAAATTAACCCTTGCATAAAACCATAAAATATTCCTTTCAAAAAAAGTTGAATGAACTTAGAATTAGACCTAAAATTTCATTATAATCCTTTTATATCCATATAATTAGTTATCAAAAATAATATCAAGAATCTTGAAAAAGAGAAATGATTTATTCTTTAAAAATTCAAAGCATCCCATACCACTTTGACCATTTAAATCATAAGTCTGGTATCTTTATATAAATCTTATAATATCATGAAGGAAAATTAATTTATGATATGAAATGTAAAACGGGTTGTACATACACTACACATAAGAAATAGGTGTTGAACATGGATTATATCTGACAAACATTAAAATTGAGACGGAAATTCCCTCACCTTATGTACAATATACTCCATAGGTGTCTGAAACTGATGTATAATGGTTTTAATCATATTATTAACATCTACTATAATAATAATACTTTTTTTATCCTATATGACTCATTTATGACTTCATTTTTACCTTTTTATTAAAGACATCCAAATAAAGGTAAAAATTTGGGTCATGAGTGCTTTATTTATTGTACATGTTTGGACTTATTATTATTGACCTTATTACTTAGATATTTATTTACATACTTCCAGAATGTAAAAAATTATTTATATTTCATATATATTAATTATATAAATTTATATTATATATAGATAAATGGAATGGAATACACCTTTCATGGATACGGTCAGTCGTACATACTCATTAACATTATTTTTATTTTTTTATCACGATGATTGGAAGAAAATAAATAAAATATATAAATATATATTCCAGTAGTATTTTTATTTCATATATTTCATTATTATTCATTATATATATATATATTTTATAATCATTCTTGAATGGTTAATATGGAGAATAAATCTCATCATGTCGTGGAGTTGGTAGACCATAGGTACGCACGAGCGGCGATATCATTCCCTTAATGGTTAAACGGTTTGTGATTGGATGGTATATTAATTATACAGAGTCATTATCATGTCGTATTAAATATTTATACCCATTATAATCATCATTATAACCATCCATAAAAGCTGTGTTGAAAAATAAATTACACCACGATGTGGAGATAGTAATTCATACGTACGCACGCATAGTGATGATTTATTTCCGAGGATGGGTAAAAAGAAAAATATGGTTATCTCATTAACGTAAAAACATATCAGAATATATTTTATGTTATTTTTATTAAATTATTATAAAAAAAACCTTGGAAAATTATATATAATAATAATAGAACTTTTAAGGATTTTGGAAAAACAATAACCTCTTCTTCGAGTGTATCCTTTTGATTTGCACAAAAGGATTTCCAAAGATGGATTTATTCACAATGTATGGATTCTAAGATAAATTTTTCTAAGTTGGGATGATAAATGGGTATGTTTTGGAAGATTAAAATTGAATTATAGGTTTGAATATAAGATAAGGATAAGTTACATTTTATAAGAGATGGGAAGTACACATTATGAAACCCCAAAAATATTAATTTAATTTAAATTGATTTTAGATTTATAATATCTTCAAAGTGAGTTATTTTTAAAATAATATTATTATCAGTATAATTATCCTAAAACAGTTAATTTTATATAGGTTTACGTAACAATAATAACCTTATCTTCTAGATTTAACCCTTAGTCAAACAATTTAACTCTTATCATTCCTACTTGTCTTTTTATAATATAGGGTTAATATAGTTATTATAAAAAGACAAACGAACCTCAATTGGATCATTTATGAAATATTAAAAATTATCCTAGTTATTTTACCAAATTATATATTTTTTTTAAATTTTATATCATTTAGTAAAATTTTATTCATTTTTGAGTATAATTTTAGCCAATTTTTATATTATTTATTATTTGTTTTTTTAAAATATTTTAAAAACATGATGACATAAAACTAACTCTTCTAATATATATATAACATGTTTAAGTTGTCTATTAAATTAGTTTTTGTCATTAATTATTTAAAATTACATTTATTATAATATTTTTACAATAATTTTTTAATATGTCAATTAAATATACCATTATTGTGTCATTATTATACAAGTCTTTAATTGACATATATATTATAAATAAATTAAAATAAAATATCATGATAACGATTAAATTATTATATTTAAAATTACTATTTATAGTTTAATTTATCTTCTTTAATCCATATTAAAAATTATTTACTTATTAAAATTATGAGTATGATATTTTGAACTTATATTTAGATAAAATACAATAAAAATCCTATTCTTATACAAGTGGAATAAAAATACCATATTTTAGCTATAAGGTTGATTATGGTCGAAACCCAATTATAAATTCAAATTTTTACAAGGGTTAGTTTAACTTTAAAATATTATAGTAGTTTTTTACCTTTAATTACCCAATTTACCCTTAACCATAGTAAAACATTAAAAATTAGCTAAAGATACTATTTAAAAAACTAAATAGTTCCTATTAGACCAAGAATTTCAAACTAATTACAACCATGTTTTTTCATTTTACAAAATTTAATTCACAGAAGCTGTAAAATTAAGATTAACACCAATCCCGTAAATGTGGTTGGAAAGAGGGTAAGAATGATGGTCAAAAGATCAATAAGTTGTTATTTATAATATCAATATAAAATTTATTCTAAAAAGATAAATTGTTTTAATATATTCCTTATTGATATATTTTGTCTTTTAGAAATGAAATTCAATATATAATTTTTATTTAAATGAAGTAGTCTTTTTTTATCTACGATGCATTATTTTTCATTATTCATCAAAAAATAAATCTTTTCAGAAAAATACCAAAAAATCACAATAATATAATTTTGATGTTATCAAATAAAAAATGAATTCTATTTTAAGAAAAATAAATTTTATAATGTTTTTAATATTATTCATAATTATTTTTTACATGGATAATTTGATATATTATAGTTCCCTCAAACTTAGTTTTGATACAAGGAATGATATTAAATTTATTTAAGAAGAAACATACCATGAAATCTTTTTGTTTTACAAATAAACCGTTTTTCGTAAATTAGAATGATTATTTTCAAACCTTATAAAGGTTAACTGATAATTTAAAATGTCCCTAATAATTCATTTGAGAAATAAAATGACTTTTTAAAAGAAATTTTCAAATATATGAACATAAAAGAAAAATATATTTGATTAAAATACAAATAAAATTAATTTTTCTTTTAGATATTTCTTTACATGATTCAAGTGCCAAAAAAATGAATGTTTTAACAAAATATGGATAATTTGTAAATATCTATAGGATAAGAAAATAGATGCATTTTATAAATATTGTATTATAATATCCCATCAATGAAAATTAAGTCAATAACTAAAAATGAGATTATAAGATAAATCCTTACCACATTGGAAGCTTTTATATTTTAAAACCTTGAGACAAGAATCATTTAGTAATACATTAATAATAATGAATCAAAAATTACTCATGTTAAATATATCAAAGGTTATGTATATACACTACAATAAAGTAAATAGGTGAATAATATCAAATTTATCTTATTGGAGTGGAAATTGAGACGAAATCACTTACCTCACGTGTTACATCCCCCAGTCCAGAACTCTCTCTCATGGCCAAAATGAGTTAGTTACTAGACCTCAAGCTCTTCTCTCCACGATATAGAGGATACTAAAAAGTCGCAGTGGTGTGATAAGTATAGTGGGGAGCCCATGCCCCTAGTTATAGAGCTCCAATATAGATAAATAAACATATATAAAAAAAATAAAGAAATAGAGTGCATAAATAATTGAAATGAAACAACATAATGGAAATACCCCAATAATAAAATCCAACTGAATAATTCAATAAATAATAAATGATTAATATGATGATAAGATGAAATGTAACTACATGCTGTTCTAGAGTAATACATAATAAAATACTACCATACGTAATAAATAATCAAAATTCTTTGGTCCCAAACAACATGTCAGTCTTCTCTCGAAACTCCAACCCATCTAAAAAGAAAACAATAAACAACAAGGTGTCTTTGCCTTATCAAATCTTGTATGCAAGTCATATTCTGGTGTACCAAATGAGATCTCATGTATGGTGTGATTATATCCTAGTAGGTTGACACCAACATGTCAAAACATAACAAGTCTGATAATAAGTGCATGAAATAAATAAATAAATAAGTGTATTAATTAACTAAAAAATTAAAGAAATACCACATCAACAATAATTAACACCATGTCGGAATATCTCTATTCATATCTCACAACATTTCCAACACAACCATATAACTATGGAATAATAATACCTACATCAGTGCAATTTTAGAATGTCTCTAAGAATGTCACAAAACCATGCCCACATAACCATATAAACAATGGATCAATCACCCAAATCATAGTCAATCCCCGCTATATAATAATTTTATCATTTAATTAGTATCGAGCCCGTAGTATAATAATTTCAACATTTCTCACTAAGAATATCCTCCTATATAATAATTTAAGCATGTCTTAGTGCATAGCTTGGTATATATGAATTTTAATATTTCTCATGGAATAGACTAGTATATAAGCATTGACTTATGTCTCAGGGAATATCCTGATATATAATATTTTCAGCATCTAAACTAGGTCAAAGCCATATATAAATGTTTCAGTAATTAAACTATTCTATGCCCAATATTAGAATTACCAAATGTAAAATACCAAACATGTCAAAGAAACAAGAATATAATGATACCACATCATAAGGATCAATAGTTAAATATATACATTACAATTTATATCATCAATACACATTTTATTTTTCCTTTATTCATAACCTGATAACATTGGAATCATTTCAATAATCAGACATATCCAATGGGAATCTATATCAACCAAACACCAAAACTCAATGTATTATAAATATAATATATGCCGTTAACCAGTTCATTTAATATCAAGGTTTTTCTCTTCCAAATGGTAACTTCGAGCCAGGTCAAAATCCAATTTGATCCAAATGAATTATAATATATAATTCAATTCCTCAATTAATTAATTTCAAATCACGTTATTTTAGATTAACTGTAATATTTTACATAATTTCAATTTAATAAACTACATGGTTATGTTTTATACCCCCAACGTTCAATTGTAAATTAATAAAGGGCTTCTGAAGGGTAACACTAATGAGGAAGAAGGTGTATAAGGGTTCAAGAAATATTCCTTATAATTCTAGATCATGATCAAAACCAACAATGGTCATGGTTAAAAGTTTATACCGCAATATCCAGAGAACAAATGAATAGAAGTTAAAACCAAACTAAAACCTCTTAGTAGGGATCATATACATGATCAGGATGACTATAATAAATAATGGAACTCCAAAATATCCTAGAATCTTCCTTAGGGTTGATAAGAGGAATATACATGAAGGTAAAAAGAAAATTCATCCACATAACCCATTTTAATTATATGATAGATAACTATATAACATGTAAATCATTTACATGGTTTTCATTTATTTTTAAATGGATGTCTAGAAAACCTCCTCACCTTTGATGAATATTTAGTTATCAAAAAAATTACATGATTAGTGATGCAATCATGTATTGGATTCATTTTATGTCCTAAGATAGGATCAAATATTTTTCCTAGAAATGATTACACGTTGTCTAACTTTATTATGAGATATGTGATTTCTCTATAGAAACCTTCATGTTGTTTCCAACAGAAAGAACCTTGACCACCTCTAATCCCTTCCAATGAATGTAAAACCCTCGTTATCCAGCCTCTATTAATTCAAACCACATATATCTTTGACCATTAGGTCATTTTCCACAAAAAGGGATCTTTGTATCTAAAAAGGACACATTCACCAATGGGTAAATGAAAAAAATCAAAGAGGAAGACACCGTGAAAAAAAAAGTGATCTTACAACCACCCCACCATATAATATAGTATCATCAAGCTACACTAAGAATCACTATGGGGTCTCAAAGAACAATTATATCCACTATATTCCCATATTAGACACCCTCTCCCAAGTCTCCTCCTGAAATCCCTCATTATTCTAGTGAACTCCGACTAAAGGAATCACCCAACCCCAGATATACTTCACACTATGGTCGAAATCAGTATTGGATGCTCCCCAAAGGATATATCTGCATTAATCTCAACATCAATTATGTCTATCGTATGAGAAGTGTTTGAATAATATACTCGAAGCTACGACATGTGAAACACTTCGTGTATGGTTCTAGAGTGCTATCAAAGGGATAATGAATATGCACTAGAACAAACCTATTCACTATCTCAAATAGACAGGAAATCCTAATAAATGGATTTCCTAATTTATTTATGTGGAATTTCCCTAACCTAAGAAACACCTGTAGAAAAACACGATGAAAAATTTCAAACTCTTGAGGTCTTCTCCAATGGTCAGATTAAAATTTATGTTTTCTCTCAATAGTCACCAACCATTTTCAAATCAACAAAACTTGCTTAGATATCCCATGCATGATACTCATCCCAAAAATAACTGACTCACCTGCCACCAACCAAAAAATATGCGAACAGAATGACTTTCCATAAAATTAATCTAAAGGTTCAATTTGGCTTAATGACTTGAAGCTGTTATCATATGAAAACTCCACAAGTCCTCTTGAAACTCCCATGAACCACAAAAACTCAAAACACTTGCTCGTAAAATATCCTCCAAAACCTAAATAGTCTACTCAAACTGACCATAATTTTGAAGATGATATGTCTTACTGAAAATATCATGTGATCTCCGATCCTTTTGTAGACCCTTCTAAAATCACGATGTGAAAGAAGGATATCTTTATGAAATAATACTCCTCATAACACCATTCATTTGAATTACCTCACATATGTAAATACTACCCAGATCATTAACTGTGAAGGTATTAATAATAATAAATATGTGGGATTCCATAATCATCCAATCCACAATCACCCATAAAGAATCAGACTTATGAGTTTTCTTGGGAAATACTATCAATAAATCTATAGTTACATCATCCCATTCCCACTCTGGAAGGGGAAAACAATGAAACCATTTTATTAGCATCTGATGATTTAATTTCACCAATTGGAAAGTGAAAAGTCATTCTACAAATATGGATACATCTCTATTCATTCTGGACAACTAGTATTGTCTTTGGACATCTCAATACAAATTTTTCAAACCAAGTTGTACCACCCATCTAGAAGCATGATAGTCCCTCATCGGAACCTCATCTAGGCCTTAGAAACCCATACTAAGAAACAAAATTTAATATAATTTCCACCACCAAGATACCATCATGATAGAGTCTCCTCAACATATAATTTTTAACTGCCCGAAGTTCTAAAGTAATAACCTTTTATTTTATAGTGTGTATGGCATGTGCCACCAAGCGTAAGAGAAAATAATACCCCAAGACTCTACTATATTTTTTCATATAATAAATTCAATACGTGATATAGCTTATAATACACACAACACTGAGTTAGCATACATTACATGCAATATAGACCATCATTGAAATATTTCATTACACTCAAGAGCAACGTTCTTTGATATTTTGTGTTACACTCATGACCGAGTTTCAACAAATTACACTTTCTAATTAAAATATTATTATTTAACATAATATGATATAACCAAACCATTATGATAGTGGTTATAAATATTATTAAATAACTTATGAAAATTTATGGCATATATTAATGTAAAATTAATTAATGGGTTACCAAATAATGAAAAATAAAAATAAAAATCAATTGGATATAAACTATGTATTGATTTTGATCTTTCCATAGAGTTTGATCTTAGTAAACATAATTAATTATAATTATTGAATGGTTTTAATTAAAAATATATGATATATATTCAATAATTTTTTTGTAAATATATCCATTTGGTTTGATATGCATAAGAATAGAAAAAACCCTATTTCACACTTAAAAACCAATACTTTTAATAAAACTAGTTTTACCACCTTTTGATGGAGAACCTATTTTAAATACAATTTTTGACAAATTTATAATTTATAATTGTTGAAATATTTTTGTTATTTATATTAGGGGAATCAAAATTTACTTTGGTTGAAATTTTTTATTTTTTGATAATATTCAAATTTAATGGATAGTGTAAAATATTGTATTTTAATCCAAAAAAATAATATAATTTATATATATAGATAAACTACACTTCTAATTATATTTCAAGTTTATTTATATTATTTTATTATAATTTAATCCAATTTTTTTCATTTAAATATATTTTAAACTGAAATTTTATATTAAAACATTTCAAACATTTGAACATTTCACTCTAAAAAGTCGTTTTTTAGTTTAGTCTTCAGAATTAATTGCCATTCTAATTTTCTCAGTTCAGTGAACTGAATTAGGTAAAATGTACTCCATTTTTATATATATAAGTTTAAAAATAGGTTTTATGGTCATTTTTATTTTTATATGTAAAAAAATATTTCACGGTAAAATAAGTATCTACTGTAGTAAATGTATAATTCTGACATGGGTTAAAATTAATAGATAAAATCTTAACATACCTAAAAACGATAAATTATAAATGGTGGTTGATGTGTTGGCCAACCATTAATATCAAATATAACATTAATTACAATAAAAAACTTGTTAATTAATTAAACCTCAACGTGGTTAACTTTTAATATAAAATAATCAACAAATTAATCACTTGAACGCACCTCTCTTTATATTTAAATACCGCCCCTCACCTCCCCATTTCGACACAAAAATCCATGTATCTAATAAAAAATCTACCCAAACCTATCTTGATCACTCTCACCAATACCATGTGAATATTTTATCACCAAAATACAATATCCAAGATCCTCAAGAGTCTTGCATGGAGGTGATATTCAAGAGGTAATTTTCTCAAAATACCTCTCTTAATTGATTTTCTTTTTCTACATTATCCTCGCCTCCTCTATCCATCAATGAATGATAACTCAATAATATTTTTAATACTACACTGTTATGTTGATAATTTAATATATCATGTCCATTTAATTTTATACCTCCTATTATATAATTAAATCGATTTTTTCCATGATTTTCCAGTAAATCGACTCTGTGAATACTGTTTATTGTTATTTTTCCATTACCTCTTTAATGTGTTTTCTTAAACCTATTTGTTATGGTTAAATTATATTATAATATTTACATTATAACCTATTTAGTATTATTTAATTTTTAAATTGAACAT
This sequence comes from Viscum album, assembly GCA_963277665.1. NCBI lineage: Eukaryota > Viridiplantae > Streptophyta > Magnoliopsida > Santalales > Viscaceae > Viscum > Viscum album. The sequence goes on along the minus strand of OY728157.1, from coordinate 1,248,263,058 downwards.
ACATTCATGATTTCCTTATTATGGATATACGATAACATCACTTGTGGAAGTGTGTACTACCTCCCCCTCAAAGCTATGTGATTCATTCACACTATGCATGGAACATATTAATGATAATTTCAATAAATATATTTAAAATATATGAAATTATATATGATAATTTAATTATAGTATACATTTCTATCGATTACATTTCAGTATATTAATACAATAATGAAATGAATGTAGCGTTCATGCGTACATACAACCTACCATCTACATGAATAGTGAATTGCATTTCTTATCTTAAATACTAACACATTGACATATTATATCATGAATTTTATTATCATAATGGTATTTAAATGTTTTATTTAACAATTATTATTTTTTGGTTTTCCAATTCATTTGGTACTACATTGGTAAGGGATTTTCATCTCAATTTACATCCCATTGAGTCTTTATTGTTGGTATGCACCTTGTTTCATTTAAATTGTGAAAATACTACCCTTTTACATGATATATCATGAATATAATTATATTCAATATATTATAACATTCATTTAATTATATTCTTTCATGAGTATATGATTTAAATTGTTTCAAAGTGGTATGGGATACTTTTTGAATGTTTAAAGATAATTTCCCTAAAATTAAAAATAGTAATATTTCGATGGTATTTACATTTGAGGAAAATAAATAACCATGTTTCAATAAATGTTTTTATTCAAATATGGTAAATAATAACCATATACAAGTACTAGTACCATTTTTTCCACTCTTTGGTTGACAATGATTTTTATAAAATGGTTTTTAGACAACACAACTTTATTTCTCACTTTAGTCAGAGAACATGTATTCTTCAAAAAACCTTATTTTATAAAATTGTTTTTAAAAATAATTTGTTGAAAAAATTAATATTTTTTTTGTCTTTTACTTATATTTTATACTTAATCTTCTTGTTTCTTTTCTAATAATTTTTTTCCAACCTCTTTATCATGTAAAAAGAATTTTCATTTACCTCGTATGGTTTGTACGGATTTATCAGTAGTCATTCTGTTCAATCCTCATTTTCAAGATTAAAAGTTTTTTATATAAATAAAATTATTTTAAAATGTATTATCAAAAAATATTTTGTAAAATGTTTTTTAAAAGAAAATAATTTTTTACTCAATTTGTTTTTAAAATTTATTCAATTATTTCTTCAACAAAAACCCTCTATTTTTACTCCTCTTGGAATATATTGTATTGTTATTATCTTTATTGTTCCTCTAGATGGTTTAAGATTTATTTTTACAATGATATTATTCCCATTCACTTCCATTTTTCATTCTTGAATTCCCCTTGAAATATTCAGCTTTATATGATCATTGAGCATTGAATTTATCGTAATTATCCATTTCATTTATCATAGATATTACTATTTACCAAATTTTATACCATTTATCATACGGTGTTTATTTGAATGTTATTTGATTAAATGGGGAATTATTGGTAAATACTCATTTGTCATTCAATATAGTTATTTGATAAGGCATATTAGTTTTTTTGATTATTCATTATAAATAATGATTTAGACTAGAAATGATGGGTAGATCCCGAACATTATTTAGATAATAGATTCATTGATAGGTTCTCATGAGATAAATAATTATGCAAATGGGTTTCTACCCTTAGTTGTAAACTGTCTTGTGAAAGGTCTTGATATTAATTGGTTTTTATATGCCTCACACATGACATCCAATAGTTAATCATTTCCCCGGTTTTAATTTATTTATTATTCATCCATGAGATTGTTTGTCAACATATCTAAGGATACATTTCATTTCAGATCATTTATTAAATGGAATATGTTTAATTTTTTTACCTTTCCATAGTGATTTTTTTCTTATCTACTTATTTGAATGGAATGTACTTTTAGATATTACATTTCCATATTATTTTTTTAGTTCCATCTCTGCTTTTAAATTACATGCTATGTCTGCTCGGTTACATACCATACCAAAATTGTTACTCTCATTGATTAATTAATACTTCTGCTATATTTTTTCCTTTCTATGTAATTGTTCTCACCCTTATTATGTTTCTAACCATAGGAATCCATGAAGTTTAAAATTAATTATATGAAGGGATTTAATATATGGATTATAGTTATCCTCAATGTTATTAATTTTTAAAGAAGAAAAGTATTTGTTGTAATTATTGTATTCTTTTGTAATGAAATACTCATTTATGTATCAAGTTTTCTGAGAATACTAAAATGATCAGCTCTTCATGGCTTGATTCCTTGTATTTATGCCAATGTATTTATAGCAGACGCTAGCTCTAGGAAATCTGGGGTCGAGTCACTACATAAGACATATATCATAATAGAAAAATATGGTTCGGATAACTTCTCAGTCTTGGTCATGTCCATAAGCATTGGTACAACAGATGTAAAACTCTAATCTACTCATCCTCGAGTTTCTTAATCATTTATATACATGTATGTAAAGGGGGAATTTATTCCCCACTCATATTAATAATCATATACATCCATTTTCTGTTTCTTATATATTAATGCATCAATAAAAACTTTTACCTTTCTCGGTGTATTAGCCAAATCTATGTCAAAATACTAAAGATACTCAGACCACCGCTCCTACCAAAGGTTTGGGTCAAAATAATAAAAGATGTATCTAAGGATACTGTGGTATATGTATACAAAAAACCTATGACCCATGAGATAATTCATATAGTATATAAAGGAATGTACCACTATATCTATCTCTAAATAATTAGTATGATAATTACTCTCATAAAGTATCAACAATAAGATCTCGTAAGAAAGCACTCAATACTTTTGTGTCAGAACTACTCTAATTACAACTCTAAATGCATCACATTTCATGGTTTTTTCTTTTACCCAGCATAGGTATAGTGGGGACTGGTGTTGAGGTTAACCTACCTTTCAGCTCTAGAAAATCCCTCTAGAATTCATTAGACCAAACAAACTTCATTGCCTTCTTGTTCAGTGGAGATATTGATGATTCCAAAAAGTAGAAGTCTTGGATAAAGTTTCGATAAAAACATAAAAAACCAATAAATATTAGAATATAAAACACAATTTTGGGATGCTCCTATGATAGCATGGCTACAACCTTCAATGGGTCCACTGAAACTCATTCTTCTAATATTTAATGGTCTAATAAGATAACTTTATCAATCCAGAAACTGAATTTGGTTACCTTCTCGTAAAGTAGATTCACTATCAATGAATTAAAGATGACATTAAGATGTTTAGTATGAACATATACTAACTGGGAGAACACCAATATGTCATAAAAACTCACCATAAAATGGTCTAAAAAAGGATGAATGAATTGATTCATCAAGGCCATGAATATTTTTTGTGCATTGATTAAACGAAATAGAATCACTATGAATTCTTACACTCCATACAAGATTCTAAAAGTATTCATTGGTATTTATAATGATGACAACCTCAACAAGAGGTATCTTGATCTAAAATATATCTTAGAGAAGTTCTTAGTGACTTTTTTTTAGTCAAAATGATAATCAATACACAAAAGAGGATATCGGTTCTTGGCCGTTATTTGGTCCAATATTCTATAATCTACACATGTGTGCAAAGAACCATTATCCTTATTGGAGAAGATAACTAGAGAACCCCATGGAGATGTATAAGGCCATATGAAACATTTATCTTTTTGATCTTCAAAATTAATTTTCAACTCCCGAAGCTTTGTTGGTTTTATTCTATATGGCGGGATAGAAACTAGATCTTCACCCAGCCCAAACTCAATTGTAAACTCGATCTCTCTCTCTCTCTCTCTCTCTCTATCATGGGTGGTAATCCATAAAACTCATATAGATATAAATCATAAAAATGTTATACCACTATAGGAAAATAATCTTGTTGTATCCCACCATAATCTAGAGAAAGGATACCTATCTAAGCCATGAGACAATCCAATATATAATGAATCGGTCCCGTATGACCAGCCTACAAATCCCAGAAACCATAATAAGAATAGTTTCTTCTATCTAGAGATAGAAAGTTGACTCTCCATTGATAATAGACAATATGAGACTAGTATAGAACTATCCAATCCATAATAGTAATCAAATAAAAACATATCATTTCCAGAAAAAATGGATCCTGTTATTAATGGTTACCACCAATATCTAGAGAAAACACCTTGAAACATTTGATATTATATTACTGTACTCCCAAAGGTGTATCAATTTTCAAAGAACCACCCATGCCTATTATGTTGAGGCACAAAATATTTACAAAAAAATCAGATAAAAATTAATTTGATACTACTGTATAAATCAAATCACATGAAATTTTAGATGATAGAATAATCATACCTCTGATAATATATGGTCCTACATCTATAATAGTTGGAGAAGTCCACATTACTGGTAACTAATTATCCCCTCTAACCTAATATCCATCCGGAATCCACTGATCTATTACCTTTTCATGGCACTATCATTCCTATAATAGGGTAACACATCCCCTTCCTCGACCAGAATGTACTCGGGAACTCCATCTACCAGTCTGTTGAGATGTAGTTGAGTCCTTCCAAGACACTCATTTCTGTCATGATCTCCTACCATTTCTCTACAACTATAATACCATAAAAACTATTTTAGTATCATACCATATTGAAATAATAGAAATATAAAGTGGTTTATGTACACTACGGTGATTTTTCAAACATCTTTTCACACTGATAGCACTACAAGGGAACATGATACTGAGATGGTTTCCCAATGCCCTCAAAATTCTATAAACTATTTTCTTGGAAAAAATACATTCAAAGGGACACCTCATTCAACTATAAAAAGAGTTCAATGTTTTCTCTATTAAATTATCATAGTGTGTTATCAAGGCCTCTCTCATATTCCCTTCCATGATAAGTGTCAAATTCATCACATCAATAAAACTTCTCTGATGAATCACGTTAACCTATAAAATAATCTCAAAGTAAATGCCATCCTGGAAATTTATCTCCCTAAAGACCTCATCAGCTACCAAAGATTGTGAAAATTGATATAGGATGTTGAAATATTTACTGTATTGTAGGACTGACATGGCCTCCTTTTTTAGGAGTATAAACTCACAAGGATTGTATTCCCTCAAAATCATTGGATAAATATGGATTAAGAACATTTTCTTGAATTCCTTCCAAGATAGACCATCATGCTACCCATATTTCTCCAATGTGTCCCACAAATTATTGTGAAGTTCCTGATGTATATATGCAGCAAGCTTAGCCTCCAATCTGCAGGTGTCTCGTGATGCTTATAGATCATCTATACTGACTCGATCCAGAACACAGCTGCCCAGGGGCCTCCCTCCCAAGTGAAAATAGGCAGATGATACATCTGTAACTCTCTCTTCATCTCATACATCAAATGAATGCTGTAAACAGTGCGAGTTTCCATGGATCAAATGACCCTGAAGAATATAACATGAATCTGAACACCAATTTGATCCTCAGGTACAACAGGATGCTCTATATCAGCCGCTTTATGATGATGCTGATTTCCACTCTCCGAATGCTCAAATTGAAGATGACAGGGACTAATTTTATATACAATACAAATACTCTCCATTGCAAACTATCTACAACAATAAGGACATCCTAAATAGTTGACAATAACATAGAACCAGTTTTCTTCATATCTCTAAACATGGATTGTGTTTTTTTTAACATGACATAACCATTCATTCATTTAACTTATGAGATATAACAAGTATCTAATATCACAATTCAAACATGAAATTATATATCAAATGAAATAAATATACCCCTTCAATGAACAATACATGTCAATATAAATTTTTATTTCATTTCATTATGCTTGCATACTCATCTCATATCACAATTCTAACATGAAATAATTTAACAAGGTTTCCTGATTTGGCCACATAGTTAGTGATAAATGTGGACCCTTATAAGGATTATAAAGATTAATACAAGGCTAGGTTGCTTGGTTAGATATTTTTTCACCAATCATAAACACCCTCCTAGGTTGTTGGGAATGATGGGAATGGTTTTTCCAGACATTCTGGAAACTGTGTGTATACCATGATATCCCCCTTGTTCTAAGACAGAGAATGTTAGGGAGATTCCCATAGTTTTTTCTAACCATGAACCCCCTTTTAAAACTCAAGGCAGGGCACATGGTTTCCTAAGACAACATGTATTGTTTTCCATAACATAGTTCCTACCATGAACATCCCAAAAAACATTCAAAATTTTCAAAATGTCTATGAGAACAACTAGAAAGAATATCCAAATAATAGAAGTTCAAAATAAGGGGTCAGATGTACCAAAAATTTTATTACATGATGTTACATTGTCAAAAACTTATTGGTAAGGTTTTCATTCGATGGATAATACATTCTATGTATTGTAACATAATTTAGAGATTTGAAATTTATAAAAGGAAATAAATTAGAAATGTATAAAAATATTATATGTAATATTTTCAGTAGATTCATAAAATAATATACATAGAAAAAAATAAAACATTTAAATAAATACATATAATATTGAATTAATTTCAATTAAAAAAACCATTTCCATTCTCTAATACCAATAAAAAAATATATCTAAAATCCTTGAACATCTGGAAATGAAAAAAGATGGGTTTTGTAGAATTCAGGCCCACATATCATATACCTAACAAATGATTCTCATCATTGAGAATAAAAAAAATCCAATAATGATTATATAAACATAATGATGAGAAACCAAGTATGGAACATTTGAAATAGAGTTTTTTTCACAATAAAATCATATCAAACTCATTATTAGAATGGAAAAAATGCTCAAGGTACCAAAACATAATCACAAAAATCAAGCTAATTAATACATATCATCCATTAAATTATATTATTGAATAACTTGATATATTGATCAGGCATTTGGGAAACAAGTTCTCAACTACACTCTTCCAAACTGGAGTGCAAACATTGGACAAGAACCAACGAAAAATAAAACTCATGGATTACATTATTATGATGGTCATGAATCTCAATAGATCATTCCTTGAATGCCTCTTCATCTAAAATATCCAACTCACTCTATTAATTGTCATGGAAATCATTATTATAATACTAATGAAGCTAAGATAAGTAGATAGTATCACATTTCATGTACATTTTTGAGGTTAGAGCCAATTTATATTCAAAAATACTGACAGACTCCAAAACATTGAATGGCCAAAAAAATTATAGAGAAAGATGAATCCCATGATTGAAACTTTATAGCCTATAATAGGGGGATAGCATAAAAATATATGATATCTGAAAAATTTTAAGTATTAGGTCCTTAAAACTGACTAAATATTACTTATGATTAGTTTTACGATCAAGGTTTTTAATATTATTAAATATTTTATCATGCTAATTATTATTCTATGTAAAATAATATATGATATTTCATTAGAGTATCAATCACATTTAATTATTATAGTAGTTCCTCACTCTGGTGAGAATATTTAATTTTTATTAAGAGATTCATAAATATATGTTCTATTGCTTGAAGACATCATCTCGCTAGAAATAGATGATACATGCCATCAGGGGTAGTGTAGTCAAAAGGAATTAAGGATTCTTCTAAAGATTTTCACCATTTGTAATATCTAATAGAGTATTTTATGATGACATACATGCCTATAGGAATTCCATATGTTTTATGTTTCATTGGATATTCAAATATTTGTATATGAGTATTCTTATATTGACATGAGATAATTATTAAATCATATCATTTATAACATACATAGATGTGGTGACGAAAACTATGATTTCACATACTGGTGGTGAGGTAAAAAAATTTGGGTTCTTCATATGTGATAAGAAATTAATGAATAACTGTAGAATGGATTTTTCCTTCCAAGTTTGTGGATGAAGACTTCTCAGGTAATTTTATTTGAAGGTAATAGTTTGATCAAATCCATACCATAGAGGTTTTATAGATGAGTTTATTTTAAAAAAAGTTATATAAAACATATAAATCATCTATATTGATGACACATGTGAAGTAGTATACATGATTAAATATCGAGACAAAGGTTTTATATTGAATATTGAGTATTCATATAAGGTTATTTTCATTGTGAAGTTTATCTTTATTCTTGATGGGTTCCAAGAAAAGTTTCTAGATACAAATCGTGGTCTCCAGGTGGGTTAGACTAATTCCATTAAGAAAGAGGTCTAGTTGGACACACACTAAGGGTACCTAGAACTTTATTTATATTCTAATGGAATTTAATATGAGAAGAAATATTATTCTATAATTTTTTTGAATAATATTTAATGCGTTATTTTGATCACAAATATTCTTGTAAAATATTTTTCATTTGAATAAATATGAATGTTTAATATTTTATAAATTTTTATTCACCTAATTTAGTCAATATAAAATTTATTTATTTATTTATTTAATAATTCAATGATTTTTATTTATGTAAATAAATATTTACTATATAATGTTTGATAAATGTTTATAAAGATTGAAAACTGAGTTAATGGTATGGTGGGAAGGAAATAATAAATATCATTTAAATAAATTAAAATTTATGAAATGAAATGACGTGAAATTTAAATTATTAAATATCATTGACCACATATTGTAAATGATTGTATTATTTTTTTATAAAAAAATATGTTTTCAAAGGTTGATGAGATTGGATAAGAGCCTATATGAAGTAAAAAATTATCTAACCCATCTATATTAACCAGGTTATATCATTTCTGGGGAAAGTCATTATTTTGTTAAACAAATCCATTCTTGGGAATTCTCTTTACACTAAAGAGAAATTCCGCTAAAATTATCTAAATAAAGTTCAAATAATATCCTTAACCTCCCTCTAAATTCCAAAGAAAATAACTATAATAAATACTCAATGAGATTTCATAATTTATCATTTTAGCAATAAAAATAAATTTATGTGATGAGAATCATTTGTGATGGAAATATTGATTCTATAATGACATTCAGAGGCTCATAAAACATGTATGGATATTTCTAATGGGATTATACACGTGGATCCTTCAAATTAATGACGACATGAATGGAAATAGTCAACCAAATTGACAATAAAAAAATTATAAAAAGTTGAGGTAGTTCAAAATTATATAAATTAATTATAATCAATATATTAAAGATCCTCTCTTTGAATCATCCAAGGTTGCGTTTGTCATGTTTTTTAGGATTTTTCTATATAAACTGATGAAGGCCCATTATTTTTCATCAGATTGACCACATCCATTGTACGACAGAACCTTCATCTAGTATCAAATTGGTTACATATTAATTAAAATTATTTAGTAATCCTTGATCGAATTATGAATAAATTGTCAGTTTAAATTTCTAGTTTTTCCTTCTTTAATAAAAATTTTAAGATATCTTGTTGGTTGATCATCATATAGCCATGAAAAAGATAATAACATATGAATTACCTTATAATATATAACTGGAAGTTCCATTTGTTCTAGCTAGATTACTAGGATACCTGAACTCTTACTAAAATGTTTAAAGCAAGTACATAATTTTACTACACTATGATGAGTCACACCAATCACAGTTTAACATATAGAAGAGGATTATGAAACATCAGTACACACCATGTGTTGAAAATCCATATGGCATGTATTTTTATATGTTATAAGAAATATAGAGAGCATGTATAGATTATATACTCACATAGTTTACCCCAAATGAATCCTGGAAATTTGGTGGTCTATGTACTCAATATATATTTAATACCCTCCACATAATTACTAAAATCCAATCACATGTTCCAAAAGTGACTACATGGAATGTATTTGGAATTTATAATATGTAAAAGATAATCATCTATGTAGATTACAGGTTGAGTCACTATGAATGTATCATGGATAAAAATAGAAAAGGGGTACATAATATGTATCACATTATATACGTTATTTATGTTATACCCATTTACATGGAGTATATGACAAACTAGGATGTATAGTATGCAATTTAAATAAACAAAAAAAATTAATTATAATACTAATCTAAACTATATGTTGTGTAGTTAGTGTACGTGATGCGTGAAAAGTTTTAAAAGAGTATTAAATTATTAATTAATATCTATATTTCTTGAAACAACACACTAGTCATGGTCAGGGTTTTCTTCGTATACCTCATGATAATTAAAAGTGGAACACATAATGCTTTATAAATTCTCATCTAAATATTTATATTGACTCGCTAAATTATTTTCCATGTAATAATACGGAACACTATGTATTTTACCTGGATTTTAAATATAAAATGAATAATAAGGATCATACAAGATTTTATGTGGTCTATAGGGGTGAATACCATGTTCCCCTAATAAACACCATAAAATAAATTTATTTTAAATTTAATTAATTTACATATTTTATTTTAAATTACAGATGATTAGAATAATGTGGATTTATTGGATAGAAAATAAAGATAAATTAATTATTTAATTATGAATATAATTAATTTATAAATTTGAGAAAATTGTTATTATAAATAATGATTATAAATGAATTATAGTTAGTTTTAAATGGTTACTTATTGCATATGTGGAGTATCATGAACTGAAGTACCCTATATATATATTTGTTTTTTTTTATTTTTTTCATATTTCATGAATTTTTATAATAGCTGTCATTGAATTAAAATGATGATTCATGTATCATCCCACCAATATATTATTTATAGGATTGTGTTTCTAAATATTCAATTATGTGACCCCATAACCATTTTCACCCCCACCTGATCAGAGAAAATAATATATAAGTGATGGATCCCCAAGGTAAGTGGACGTGATTATTATTTGTAACTTAGGTGAAACCAAACAAGTAGATAAATATAATTAAAATTTGAATACTACACATAAAATCAATAATTTATTGAAGGATTTATTCCCAAATTATTATTGGTTATTTTATTATTCACTTGATAAACCAACTATTAAAATTTATCATGATCATTCCATATATATTTATTTTATTACTATATTGTCCATGGTCAATTATTTTTTTATCAGATAGAATCCCCCTATTAAATCAAATATTAATTAATTAACAAGCATGCAAATGGAATAAAATAAATTGATTAAATGTAAATTATTTTTTCATGATATGGATAATCAATTATGTAAAATCCTCATAATATTTAAAATAATAAAATTGGATAAAATAATATTTATGTATAAGAATAAAAATAAAAATCCCTCAACAAAACATTTAGTCTATAATATCTTCTATTTGATTTTTTATACTGAAAACACAAATAAAATTACTTGATAAACTCCATAAAAGTTACTTCACACACAAAGTTTAAATTTTTATTAATGGGGAGCAAAAACAACCACTGACGAAAAACAATACAAAACAAGTCAAGGGACAAGTCCAGGGAAGAAACCCTAAGGAGGTCTAAAATAATGAAGACCAATTCGATCTCCTGCAATCATATTGACACCCTCTAAGCCGAGATTGAGAGAATTTGAAAAGAAAACTTCATTGGAACCTTGATCTAGCGTAGCCATGGAAGTTATATGATCATCCACTTTGTTACCCTCATGCCATGTGTGCAACACACGAAAATTGTTGTTGTTGAGGATAGATTTACAACTCCGAATGATATATGAAATTAACCAAGGATTGGATCCTTTTTCATTCATAGAATCATGAATTATCATGGAGTCAGTCTCCACCTGGTCAATGGATAATCCTTTCTGAACACATAATCTCAGACCCGTATGCATTACTCTGGCCTCTGCTTGAATAGCGGTTCCCCTCCCATAAAAGGCAGTAAAAGTAAGAAGAGACATGCTGCTTTAATCCTGAACCACCCCTCCTTCGTGCATCATGCCCGTAAGACAAGAACCATCAGAATTCAGCTTGAGACCCATAACTGGTGGAGACCATCAGACCCAGTGTCCCCTATGTCCTGAGATAGAAGGCTGCATCACTGCCTCATTCACCTGTAAAGCTCTCAAAGAGAGGGTATCATGCTAGCGGTCGAACCCACAGACTATATCAACCAGTAGAGATTTAACTCCCACAATAACTGACCTACCATTGGATTCAAATCCATAAAATCTATCCTTGTTCCTCACCTACCAAATGCACCAGCACCTTGTAATAAAAATCATCTATCTCACCTCCTTTTCCAGACCCGCGACAAGCAACCCGTGAAACCATTTTTCCATGAAGGAAGCCTCAGACAGACTAGCGGATAGAATACCAGTAAAACACCCAAAATATCCCTAGATATACGAGGCACATTAACCCTATAAAAATAGGTGGTTGGAACTATCCTCCCTATCCACCATGTATCAGTGGCATCTAGATGCCATAGTGACACCCAACCGATTCATGTTGTCATCTGTGGGAACCTCCTAGTGTCTCACCCTCCAGGTAAGGAAGTTGAGCTTTGATGGACATTTCCCACACCGAACCACACAACTCCAAAAATCATTCTCCTCATGAGAGGCCACAGTCTGATGGAAGTCCATCAAGGAGAAACATCCAGATGTTGAAGCAGTGAACATATAGGTATCTGCCTCCTCATTCGGTGCAATCAGGATGAATATGCCATTTTGTTCTTCGTTCAGCATTGTGTAGGTAAAACTAGGATACAGACAATCCCACCGAAAGGAAATCGTAGGAGTCGGGCATCCCGTGAAGCCAATAACTAAGCCCAACCAGTTATGATGCCAAAAGAGATGTCGACCCTCCCCATAATCTATTGGGTGTGTTGTCGGATAGATGATTAATGCTGAGGATCCCAGACCAAAAATTATATGTGTGACACCCACCATCCGTGTTCACCCGAGCTTGAGTAGACAAGATTTTCCCCCAAAGCATGCGACCTGCCATAACATCCAATTCCAGCCTTTAATTCATGCGTTTGATAGTACTAACCAATCTTCGCACATTGATCCTTCCATCCAGAATATGTCTTTCCAACTTATCCCATGACGTCCAATGATGTTTCCCCTCCGATTGAGCTTCTAAAATAAAATTATCCAAGATTCTATCGATGTCTGTAATAACCCCCTTAGGAACCTTGGTTTCCAAAATAGCATGGATCAGAATAGCTGAAAGCACGCTGTTCACAAGAGTTATCCAGCCTTCGAAAGACAGGAAGTGATTCTTCTTATTGAGCACGCGACTGGTAATTTTTTTCACCACACATTCATAATCCCGAATGCGGATCCTCTCAGGGGAGATGGGGCGTCCAAGATATTTGAAAGGAAATAACCCCTTTTACCTGCCTAATTTAGTTCACAGAGAGATAACATGTTGGGCTCTGCATATGTTAGAAATAAAGAAAATACTCTTCGTTTTGTGGATGACCTGCCCACTCCAAAAGCAATATTCATCATGAATCCTAATGAGTCCATCAACCGATCTACTTTTGGCATTGATAAAAATGAGGGATTCATCCGCAAACATGGCATGCGAAATGGGAAGACAACCTCCATGAAAATAGAACAACCAGATAATCCCCCTGGACAGCCTTCCATTAATGAGATGACTGAGAATGTCGTAGAAATTTTTAAAAAATTTCAGAGATAAAGGATCCCCTTGCCGGAGACCATGAGTAGCCTTCAAAAACCATGAATTTTTCCCGACAAGGAGACAACCATCCATGCAGAACTGAATCATCTGAAAATAATATCCACATCCCATGAAGAAATACCCTTGCTTGAAAGCACCTTGTTGATGAAACCCCATTTCATTCTGTCATAGGCCTTACTCATGTCCATTTTTAGGGCCATTTTGGATCCATTAGTTTTGAGATTCATATACCTTATCATTTCTTGTGCCAATGTAATATCCCCTGGATAGACCTTTTCTTAAAAAATCCATGTAGATCCAAAGATATCCAATGAGGAGTATGTGCAGACATTCTGGAATTAAAAATGCTTGACAGAATCTTGTAAGGAAAATTACACATACTAATCATCTTATTGTCATGGATAGAGTACGGGTCTTTAATCATTGGCATGAGAAAAAGAGTAGTTGAACCGGCCACTCTAGGAATAAAACAACCCCAAAAAAGTCTTGAATGGCCAAGATAACATCAGCTTTAATTACCTCCCAAGACCCCCTGTAGAACGAACCTGGAAATCCATCGGGACCCTGGGCCCTCTATGCGTTATGATTCATCACTGCCTCAAAAATCTCCTTCTAATCCAGAATCAATTCCATCTCGTCATTATCAGACCTATAAAACATGTTAGGAATCTTTTAAAATAACTCAGAGTCCCCTCTTGGATACACTAATGCCATGCTTGGGCTGGGTTCAACCAGTATGTTTTTGAAAAAAGAGAAGGTCATGCCTCCAACCACATCCTTGTCCTTTGAGAATGAACCATCATCCAACAAAATATTTGGTTTCACTAACCTCCTTCTTTCTTTAATGCATACATGTAAATAGGATGAGTTCTTGTCTCCTTCCCAAAGCCATTTCTCCCTTGCATCCTCTCGAGCCAACCGCTCCAGCATTACAATCATCTCTGCCAAGGCCCTCTTTTTGGTCACCAGTTCCAAAAAAACCAATTCCTCCCAAACATCCTCAAGGCTTCAATGCTCTCTTTCCACCTACCTCTCAAGATTGTGAATTTCCTAGTTAGTGGGAAGAACTCCCATCACCCAGCCTTGCAGCCTTTTCGTTAAAATTCTCAACTTGTTATGAATGACCACCCAAGAAAAATTAGGGGTCGGCGCCCTCCAAGACTCATCCACTAGCTGAAGATAGCCATCCAAACCAACCCAGTGTGCGTGAAACCAAAAGTGCTCACCACCATCCTGTATGGGGGACAAAGATATGAGAAATGGAGAGTGGTCTGAGATACCCCAAAAAAGATGCTCCACCTTGGCGATGGGAAACCTGGAAATGGTCTGTAAATTCACCAAGCCTATGTCCAATCTACTCCAACATCTACGACTGCCTTTTTGGTTGTTGCACAAAGTGAACCTGTCTCCAGAATAACCCATGTCAAGAAGCCTTTTACCTAAAAGGAACTGAGTGAAGCTTGCACTTTCCATACAAGGGAAGGAGCCATGCCTTTCTTCTCTTCGAGGTCCAAGATCACATTGAAGTCTCCACCAACAATCCAGGGTGGTCCTACGGGTCAAAATAACTGAGATCCTGCCACAACAATTATCTACGTTGTGCATCACAAATACCATAAACCAACGAAAAGAAGATGGTTTCCATGCCTAGCATCATTTTCACCATAATATATTGGTCACCTAACTTGAACATATCCACCTGCACATCCTTTTCCCAAAATAGCCATATGTGCTGTTTAGACGAGTTCGCATGCATACCTTCATGCATTCCAATTTTTTGAGTGAACTCATCAATCCTCACAAGGTTATGTTTGTGCTCCAGGACCGCAATAAAACACACCATTTTCATCTTAATTTCAAAAGCTATAAATTCCATCTTCACATGGTCCCCAAACCCTAGAGTATTCCATATGAGGATATTAATTATTGAAAGATACAGGGCCCAGATCTTACTCCAGGAACATTGGTCATATTCATAGGATAAGAAGAAAACTCCTAGGACACTTTGAGATGATCTCTTGTAAAAACCCCTACTACCTAAGGTGAGGTTAGATTTGCTGGAGAAGCTAGTAAGAAGTGATGTCGCAAGGACACCCTCCTCGATTTACATGGTGGAGATCGATGCTCTTTCGACTAGGGCACATGAGACTCAAGGTCTCCATGTCTACGATTTTGCCCATCCAACTAAGGAGGGTGATGGAATAGATCCTCCCCAACAGAGTACTCACCACTACTTTCCAACAGCCACACATGATAGCCAGGAAATCCCGCAGAACAAACACTGTTGTTATCACCCAAGAAAGCATCTAAGAAGGAGGAGAAGCCCGGGAACAGAGTAAGAGGCATGATTGACCCAGACATATGCGACATCAGTACCCATGAGAAATCCATGCAAGAGGTCTTGAACCATAAAAGAGATAATGATCCCCAACCACTGAGGAAGAGGGGAGGAGGCAAGGGTGGGGAGGGGCTTCCCACCCTAGGACTCTTAGAATTCCTAGCTCGCAGGGAATATAATCATCCTGAACTAGAAGATTATACACACCCAAGCCTAAAGAAACCCCTTCGGAAATGATAACATCCCTGCCAGTAGTAACATCATGGTGTGTTTTTCATGCTTGGGAATCAATTATTCCAAGGGTATAAATATTACAAGTGATATTCTCATGGTTTTTATGTTCCATCTATGGGAGATAACGATGTTGATTTCTCTATCAACAAAAAACACGTATATTTTGAACTAGATGTCTAATGTCTCATCTTATCATCTACGTCTAGTGAGATCCACCAACTACATGAGAATATATATTCATATATAATGTTCCCTCATATAAATTATCTATATTTTGGAAAAAAAATATAAAAATATATATGAGATCTTCTAGGGATATTTAGGATTAATTATTGGATGAGTGACATATGGACCTCATGTATTCAAGGATATTTCCTATATTAAGCATTTGGATACCATGGGCATCAGGATTCTCGATGATTTGTTCACCATCCTCATGATTTCTTCAAAAAAAATATTATCAATTGTTATTTTTAATTATTGTATAATAAATATTTATATTCCTCTCTTAGAACACCGCACAATGATTCACTCTGAAGATAAGGATATGAGGTCTAAAAAACATGGTATCTTAATGGTAAAAAAAGGGATGGAAAAAATAATGGGCCCAAGACTCCTTCCAAAAAATGGCTTCTGCACACCACCTAACAATAAGAAAATAATCCAATAGAAGGTAGAGGGATAAGACGCAGAATGTTTTTCATGTAGTACAAAAACATGAATAAGAATAAGAAAACTATTGTAATGAAAAATGGGGAAGCTTCATACATGCCCATTATCATTTGTAATCTGTCCATATATACTTGTTTGTTATAATGTGTATATCATGGTGCACACATTTTTATCCAAATATAGGGACCACATAGATTAAGTTAGGTTAATTGAGGTGAGGTTTATCATTGAATCATTAATAGAGTAAAAATGGCTACATTAGATATAGAATACTACCACCTTGATTTTCCAAGAGGAATGATTCTAAATTTAATGAATTGTTATTACATGTTTAGTATGACCGAAAACATTATATTCACATATAGGTTAGACATGGGTGGCTTTTTATTTTATTTTTCATATAAAATCTATTTTCTTTTTAAATAAAACATCAATATTGTATCGAATGTCTTGATATAATAGTTTATAAACTAAAAAGAAATTACCAAGTGTTATAAATTGATAATGAATCAAGTTTATTGGAATTATGTCACACCCAATTATGGAATCATTGATATGGTTATATTAATGAGAATTCTTTGAAATGATTTATCAATATTGGAATTAGAATTCTTTTGATCTAAACAAACAAAAAATTGGTCACAATTATTTTCAAGGAGAAATTACCAAACCACCTTTTGGTTGAAAATGTGAAGGGAATAAAGAGATTTTATAATTTTCCATGTGGATGCATGAAAAAAAAATTAGTTATAGATCAACGTGGATACATGTTCTTAATAATATTTGTCAATTACTTGAGTATAGTTGGGTATGTATAGATAATTAGTTATCAGATTGAATCATTTGAGAAATATAAGGACTTCATGAATGTAACAGAAAATAATCTTGGTAAGATGATAAATAATATTCAATAAATTAAAGGATGAGAATATAACAACTATGAATTCATTAACATTTTAAGATACTTTTAGACTGTATCTCACTCCCACATATTTAAACAAAATATCAAAATCCTATGATTGAACAGAGGGAACTAAGTTGTTGAAAATGGGGAGGTTCATGAATTTTCATGAAAATATCTCCTTTTCCATTTTTGGATACTAATTATATGATACTGAAAAGAAACTAAACTAAGTACAAAATACAATAGAAAATATAACAAAAAATATGTTAATTTATGGTATGAAATTTATATTATCAAAATTTAATGTATAGTGTTGTATGTTGCATGTTTTTTCCACTTATGGAAATTAACTATCACCCTCGGGGGAAAGGATATATTTATTGTATATCCTAAGGAGAAAAAATAATTTATCTATAACATAACTGATATAAGAGTTTAAATTTTACATCAAATTAAATATTACTTGATTGTGAGTGCATCTCCAAATGGAATAGGGGGAGAAATTTTGAATTTAATGATGATGATGTTAAATAAATATTTAATTAGGAATAAGAAAAGAATCCCCAAGACATTATGAAAGAGGTTAGTCTAAATACGCATGTACGATGTTGGATAAAAATAGGGGAAAGGGATATTTAGAGTTGTATAATTTTATCTATAGAGAATAATGACTTGTTATTGGTTCAAAAATGTTGAACATCTTCCATATATTGAGGAAGCCACTTAGTTGCTAAAAAATGAATAGAATCTGCTAATTATGAAATCAGTTCCACCTATCAGATCTATGTATAAACTTTGGTAATCCCACTAGATGATGTAAAGATAATTGGGTGAAAATTTTTAGTTAAGAAATAAAATGAAAATAAATGGTATGGTTAATACTAGTATGGCATGCATGCTGTTTAGAAGTTTTAATAATCATCAAGTCAAAGACTATAGGAATTTTCCCACCAATTTCAATGTTTAAATCCATAATAATTATACTTTCAATGAAAAATTACCATGTTAATTAGATTTATAAGATTTATATCAATGTGAATATTCATAATGATAATATTATAGAAAATGTATATATGAAAAAACAATAAGCATTATGAATCCATAAAATCCTTATACGGTTTGAAAGTAATAGAGATCCATTTCTAGGTTGATTCAAGCATCCAAATTATGTTACATTCTCTTTGAGGAATCAATTAGAGAATTTGGAGTATAGATGTGTTCCATGTATCTAAATTTTTTTCAATGGGAGTGGAATAATTTTTTTTTGTATTTAAGGCATACTTGAAGAAGTGTTTCTTAGTGAAAGAATTAAATGATGTAGCTTACATTCATGGGAAAACTAATTTGTGAAAGGTCCAAAAGGGTTCATTGAACTATGTCTCAATATATAAATTAACCAGATACTAAATATTTGGTATAAAAATACAAAATAGTATTTTTTTTCTAGCTTCACATGGAACATGTCTCTCCAATAAAAAAGTTACGTAGGTATGAATGGGGAGAGAGTGAGATAGAGAATGTGTAGTGACCCATATGGTTCTATGATAGGATCCATCATATATTTCATGTTATGTATAACACTTGATATATTTTATGCCTTGATAATGGTTGGTAGATATCAAGAAGACCCCAAGGAACATTTTTGAAGGATATATTCATGAATTTGAGGTGTGATAAGGATATATTTGTTTTTTTTGGAAGATGATAGGTTATAAACATAAAGGAATATAGATATTATAGTATATATATATATATCATAGAGATTTTAAATCATAGTAAGGTTATATATTTTGTCTCAAAAATAGAACTTTGAGCTAGAGGAAATCATAGTAGCTAATGGTCTCCAATTATATGGAAAATTCTAAGTATATTATTTATATTGATGCTGATAAAAAATTAGTAAGGATAAAAAAATCATCTAGGATATTTATTTGGTTCCATGTAGTAAACAACATATGGAATTATATTGTGAGAATATTAAATTGGTGGCTCAATCCAAGGGAAAATTCTCAAATTTTAGATATAGTATATAAATTCGGAGTGTCCCTAATTAAGGGATTTTTCTCACACAGGTGAGGAAATAAAAATAAACTTTTCTAAAAATTAGAACATGGTAGACTCATTGAATAAATCCTTATAGAGATAGAGCATGAGAACCAATTGAGAGTTAGTATATATAATGTTATTCATCATTTTTTCTCGTGAAAGTGGGATTCTATTATATTTGGATCCCTAGAACCAAAAATATTGTAATTTTTATTACATTTATATTCATGTTTTCAGATATATAAAAAAATTAAAATTTTATGATAGTTCTTCAAATTAAAATTTAATTTGATAATTTCATAATAGAATTATTTCGTTTAAATGTTGTACAAATTCTGTCGTACCCTGACCCCTGAATAATCTAGAATATTATTATTATATTGGTCATGGATCTTTCCAGTTGAGGTCCTATTTGAGGCCAAGTTAAAATTTATCATTTTTTGGATGTTTGGGTGGATTTCAGCCAATGAAAGTGCACCACAAAGTTATTGGAAACCATGTGGTTCAGACCTGGTAACTATGTGTTTGGTTCTGGATTCGGCCAGAAGCTACCCCATAGTTTGGGCATGGTCTCAAAAACCATGTGGCCAGGTTATGTGGTAGGTTAGAGATTTTAAAAAAACTACAACATGGTTTATGCTTGGTTGTGAAAACCTTGTGAATTATTTGGGCAGTCGGTCTCTTGTTTGATATTTGCTACAGAATAGTTGACCCATGGTTTGCTAAATTATGCAGCAAGACAGTGTGAGGGACTCGACAATTTTAAATATCAAAAACCCAATTCTACCCATAACTCATTTTAACCCCCTCCAACATGGTCTAATTTCACACACCATGGGGTTGTAAAACCCCTTTTCCCTTATATACTCCTCCTCCATGGCTGCATCCTCAAATATATAATGTATGTTTTTAGTGTTTTTTCCTCTTTCTCCCCTCTTCCCCCTCTCCTTTCCCTATTTCTTGGTTTTTTTGTAAAAACTCTCCTAGAAAAGCCCTATATGTTAGGGTTAATGTGTAGCCCAGTTTTCTGGATGTCTACATTGTGTGGTTTGATAATCAGGTGTATTATTCCTCCTCTGTGATTTGTTTCATATTCACATTCCACTAAGGTAGGTGTCTCTTTAATTTTTCTTCCCATAGCATTCAGTTTATTTTTGGTTTCTTCCAATTAATTTTTAAACATGATTCAGACCCTTATAATTCACATGGTTGGTTTATATTAGTTATTTATTGTTGGATGAAATTGTTAAAATGGGTTTTTATGTGATTTCTTCCTTATGACTATGTTTATATATACGAAATGTGTTTCATAAAATGTATATTGAGATTCAATAGAAAAAATTGTCTGATTTGGATGGTGTTGGCCATTATTGATACTTATTTACAATGGTTTTCTTGTGGATTTGGAATTATTTGTCTGATTTGGTAATTTTTACAGATTTATGGTTGTAGTTAAATGTTTTGAAAGGATTACCATGGTTTATGAAAATGATTATTTATTCCTTTAAAATTATGTGAAATTTTTTTGGTTTAGTTTAACAAGAAAACGGTGGTTATAAAATGGGTTTGGGTGTTATCCTGTAAATTTAGGGCGTTCGATTGGATGATGTCACATCCATGAGTGAACAAGGTTCACACATTGATAGTCATTTAAATGAAGTTTCCACTTCAAAATAATGTTCTCCTTGATTCGTGTTTCTTAAATGGTTTCTTGGTTTTTAAATGTTATGTTGGTTCCTCTGCGTGATTTTTAAAAGAAACTTCAAATGAAATCTTTAAAGCTATGCCAGTTTGAAAATTGAGATGTGTTTTGGGTGAATTATTTGTATCAATTCCCATTCGATACATTTTACAAGGTTGCATGATTTACCCAAGGTTTTGAAATGGGTTTCATAAAAAAGAATGGGTTTGGAAATCTTAAAGGCTCATTAGGATTTGAAAACATAAAAGTGTTGTTTTTTGTTTATTTGGGAATTAACATGGATGTGTATTTGTAAATGTATCTCGATTTTAGAAATATAAAGCTTGTTTGTCAATTATGGTGAATTGTGTGTTCTGTTTAATAGTTATTTGGTGTGAATCCAATTGTTATCTTTAAAATAGTTTAGTGGAGTTTTTTTTAAGTCCTATGTGATGTGATCAACCATTTGGAATTTTTGAAAGGATTATTGTATATTGGGAACATATATTTTGGATTTCCCTATATGGGTTATCATATAGGTGGTTTCCGTGTTTTGGGTAGTCATGTATGGTTATAGAATGTAATATGAGTCACATGTTTGAGGGACCCATAATTACATAGTCTGCTTTTACATTGGGTTTCTAGGTGTCTTTTAGAGTATCAAAGGATAATTACTTTACAACCCTGAATAGATGAGTTAGTACCTGCATGATTTTTTGAGAGGCCGGGTGGATTGTACCACTGGATTGGTCAGCCGAGGGTGGTTAGTTTGTTGCAGAAATGGGAGAAACACCATACACCAGTAGGTGGTTCTTATCTAATTATATATGGGGGTATCTCTATGTTTTCTTAGGAAAATACCATTATTACTAAAATTTTGTGTGCATGCTTACTTTTTGTTGTCTTTTCCCCTATACTCCACTATTTATTTATTTCTCATCACAACCCTAGTATAGTTTGGTTTGGGTTTGGGTTTTAAAATATAAATCTATTTTTAAAGTTAAAATACGGTGGTAATTATTTCAAAATGGGTGAAATGTTATGTCAATATTTTAAAATGTGAAAATCATATTTTTATTACTATGTTTCAAACTATTCATAATGGATTTATTTTGGGAAATGAAATGCATGGATTCTTTGGTTGTTGTCTACTCTGTTGTTTAGTTTATACGCTACATGTACCATTTTTTTATTGGTAGACCTGAGTTTTTTTGTGGGTTCAGGTTCTTGGTTCGAGTGCTTGTGGTAGATCATTTTGGTTTTGTGGATGGAGGTGGTTCTGTTGTTTTTGTCCCATTTTACTTTGTATTCAGTATTTATTCATTCTTAAGTAATATTTTTATCCAAATTATTTTATGGTTCCATTATGATAAGTTCTGGTTATTACATTATGCTCAGTGGTTTAGTTATTTCATTTATCCTGGTTATTCTTTGGGCTAAAATTGTTCCCACAAGGATTTCATTTGATTTCAACCACTAGCTTCCATCCCGAAGGGATCTGGAACACCCTTCAGGTCATGTCACAGACTGAGTTGGGTGTCGGGTCAGATGGAATCCTTTCCTGGTTCGTGAGAAAATGGTATGAGAGTAGGACCTTGGATATTTGTGGTGTTAATTAGATTGGAGACTAGGATTATCGGGGCCAGGGATGTAGGTTATGGTTTGTTTCAAATAACCACCACTCATGGAGAGACCTGAGTTTTCAAGGGTAGTCTGGTAATTATTACATTTTCATGTTGTGGTTTTTTTGGATTGGGGGATGACAATGGTGGTGAGCCAATGTCATGTTGTGACCTCACATGGAGTAGTGACCCATGTGGAGTCTAAGTGCACAGTTCAAGATCCTCTTATTGTTATTACCTTCCCCAAGAATATCTCACTATGATTTCACCAGGTTAGTCATGACTACTACTTCCCCCTTCTGGTGATTTGGCTTCTATCACGTTTCATTTTGGTTCTATTTTTCATGAGTAAGATTTTAAATTGAACACTTTTTATGAAAATAAAAAATGAATTATTCAAAATTTTTTGAAATTTTTAAAATCTGCTTTAACAGAAACGTTTTTTGGATTCAAAAATTGATGAATTCTTGGGATTTGAATATGAAATAGTAAGGATGGCCCTTTTTACTTTATTTGAATGTTTTCTTGTATGTGGGTATGTGTGGAAAGTGTGTTTCGGAATGTATGGATGAAAATGGATGAAAACATATGTGATGGTTTATAAGATTCCCAGGGTGTGTACTTAAGACCAAAGGATTTTCCTTATTCTTTTCCAACGTCATTTTGAATATGGAAAATGATTCAAGAAGTTTGGTTTTTTATGATGTCGTTTTTGTTTTGTGAAAAGTGGATTTTTCTTTTGGAAATGGCCTTTGAAGAAGGAAGTTTGGGAATTAATATGTAAATGTGGCTTTTGATAAGTGTATTTTTGGCTGTGTTAGTGTGATTTTGGTATGCGAGCCTATTTTTTTGGCTCGATATTTTTCCTTTGATTTTTTTTTTGTTTTGATGCTGGTATTGGATTTTTTTTCTATATCAATCATAATTTGACCCCAAGAAGGGTCTCCAAAATTTTCTAGTGAATCATACCTAGTTTTTTATTTTTCATCATTGTTTCCTATTCTTCATGGTGATTGAGATCCATTAGAGGTATTGGAGTGGATTAAGGATGTATATCATGCCCTAACATTGTTGGGAAATCCCAAATCTTTTAGATTTCATATTGTTTGGGGTTTTTTTAGGTTATATCTTTGGATGAATGGTATTTATTTCCGCCATCAAATAATGTGTGGATGACATGGGGAATTTTATGTCTATTCTGGACTGATGATTTATACCTGAGGATTTGATGATGAAGAAAAGGGAATATATCAAGAGTATTCAGTAAGTCCATCAAATGATGAAGGCCTATGTTCACAATTTTAAAGAGAAGATTTACTTTTCTTTGGAAGTGGCATCAGATGATCTATTGAAGGATTCTATTTTCATCAGGGGTATTCATCCATATATCAAGGTGTGAGTACCCTCCTCCAAAGGTATTCATTTTGATAATTTTATAGATGAACTATTCCTAGAGGAAGAGGTTCCTGTAAGGAAGGAAATTTGAAATCTGGTGTCTCTTATTTGTTGTGAGGGTTCCCCATCAAGTGAGAAGTGAGGGCCAAAGGAACTTGTTTCTAAGGGGTCTCTTTCATTGGTATTGGCTTCCTATTTTTCATATCGATCACTTTGGTTCAATCCATTTGGTCGGCTCTGGAATTTTAAACTATCTTGTCAAAATCCTCTAAAAGCATGCCATCATTATTCCTATATTGGTCATCTCGAGATATTTTTCAGGAAGTTTCTCTGAAAGTATACATTTCAATAAGAGGATTATAGTACCTAACAATGAGGCGTGCGATGCTTCAGTCATCAGGTCTGTACTCACAGACCTCTGAGTGAAGCTCACACACAATCAGGTGGTTCTGGGGGTGTCTGATTTGGATGGATACATTTAATGTTTCTTTAATATTCTTCCCCATCTACTATAATTTCATCTTTCACAGTAAAAGTATGATAATGTTGTTCTTTTTTTACCTAAACGGTGGGGTTCGTTGGAATGTGGCTCTTTGAATGGATTATTCTTCTTTGAGTGTGTCTATCCCTTGCGTGGGTCAGTTTTGATTTTACCAATGTTTGTTTTGAAATTATTGAGATTTTTGGAATTGATGGATAGTGTTATGGTTTGTTTTTTGGGTGGTGATTATTTTCATTGGTTTATCCACCTGTTATTTTGGGATTCTTAGATCGATGTGGAAATTAATTAGCATAGGTGGTGGTGTTTTTGTTCTCCCTTATGTAAAGGGTATTTGGTTATTGTATGGAGTTCCCTCTCTCTTGGGGCCACAGTTCTATATTTTTACTCTAGTGGGTTACTTCTTTACGTTATGGTAGTGTTGTTTATGTTTTAAAATTTTTGTTCTAGTTGAGTTCTTATGGTGGGGACAAAACTCTTGTTTTCTCCCCTCATTCTTAGGATGTAGTTTTATTTGATCGTACAGGTGTGACTTGTGGAGTTAATGGTCACCCATAGCTTCTTGGTTTCACATTATTTTGATCAGGAATGGACTTGATTTTTCATTATCTTTCATCTTGGTGACTTTATGGGGGATGAAAGTGTTTTTGGTGGGGAGAATTGTCACATACCAATATTATATATTCCTTTATTTATTCTTTTCTTGGTCTGTGACCTTTTTGGTAGAGGTCTAGGTTGATACGTAGTTAAATTGTTTCTGTTTTTTGAAGTTTGGTTGAATTTTAGCCTATGCACGGGAACCACACAATTATTATAAACCATTCAGATCAGCCTAGGTACTCGTGTGGTAGGTTCTGGATACGGTCAGAAGCTACCACAGGGTTTGTGCACAATCACACAAACTGTGTGGCCTGGTCATGCAATAAGTCTGGAATTTTTGCAAAAGCTATCACATGGTCACTAAAACTATGCATATTATTCATTTGGTCACTCTCTTCTTGGATAGTATCTACCTCACAGTTGGTTCAAGTTTGATAAATCCTACTGGCTACCCAAAAATTTTAAAACATTGAAACCCTATTCTACCCTTACCTCGTTTTAACGACATTTCAGAACCCTCCCTCTTGGTCAAATTTGGCACACCATGGGTCCCATTAACCCTTTTCCATTGGCTACCCATCCTGCATGGTTTCATCCTCAAGGATATAAGGTATGTTTTTAGGGGTATTAGCCATTTTTTTACACTCTTCCTCTTCTCATATCCATATTTCTCAACTTTCCTTTGGCAAGGCCTATCATGGATAAATTCCATACGTTAAAGTAAATTTGTAACATGATTTTATTGATTTATAGGGTGTGTGGTTTGGTCTTTAGGGTGAATTACTCTTCATTTGAAAGTTGTGTCACAATCGCAATCCACTTAGGTAGGTGTTTCAATACATTTTCTTTCAATATAATTTTATTTATTATTAAGTTCATACAGTTAATTTTTAAACATGTTTCGTACCATTATAATGCACAAGGTTTGTTTATTTTACTGTATTCTAGTTGGGTGAAAATGTTAAAAATGCGTTTTGATGTGATACCCTACTTATGCCTAAGTTTATATATACAAATGTGTCTGGTAATATTTTAATTTTTTTTAATGGAACAATTGCGTGAGTTGGGTGGTGTTGGCCCTTAGTAATACTTATTTACAATGGTTGGGTTGGGGATTTGGAATTTTTTGTGTGACTTGGAAATTTTTATAGATTTATAGTTTTAGTGAAATTTTTTGAATGGATTATCATGGTACTTTAAAAGGATTATTTATTCCCTTGTAATTAGTTGAAATTAATGGGTTTGGTTTATCAATGAAAATAGTGGTTCTAAAAATGGGACTCGGTGAACTCATGGAAATTTAGAGTGTAAAATTGGATGTTCACACATCCATGAGTGAACAAGGTGCACACATGGATGGTCAATATAATTAATATGGAATTTCTAAATAGTTTTTTCCTTTAATCTTGATTCTCAAATGGTTTCTCAATTTGTAAATGGTGTGTTGGTTCCTTTGTGTCATTTCGAAAAGTGGTTTCAAATTAAATATTCAATGTTTATCTAGTTTTAATATTTATATTTTTTAGGTTAATTCTTAGCATTAAATAACTTTTGGTTCATTTTTCAAGGTTTCATGCTTTACACATAGTTTAAGAAGGGTTTTCATAAAAATTATTGGGTTTGGAAATATTAAAGGCCGGTTTGGATTTGAAAATTTTAATGTTGTTTTTTGTGTTATCCTGGGAATTAACGTGGAAGTTTCATTGTAAATGTATCTTGGTATTATAAATATAAATCTCTTTTGGAAGTTAAGGTTAATTGGGAGTTTTGTTTTAAGACTTGTATAGTGTGAATACAATTGGTATCTTTAAAAATGTTATGTGAAATGATTTTGAAATCCTATGTGATGTGATGGAAAAGTTGGAATTTGTGATATGATTATTGTATGATGGGAACAACTATTAGGGATTTCACTATATGGGTTATCATATAGGTGGTGTTCATGTTTGGTGTAGGAAAGTGCTGTAAATGTAAGTAAGATGAGTCATGCAAGTGAAGGATTCCTATTTATATGGTATATTTTTACAAATTTGTTCCTGGGTGAATTTTCGAGGATCGAGTGACGATTACATGACATCCCCAATTATATGGGTTGGTACCCCTAGATTTTTTATGATGAAAGACAGGTACTTCCACTAGATTTTTCAGTTGAGGGTGTCCAGTTGGTTAGAGACTAGGGAGTTTTTACTATACACCCGTACGTGGTTCTGAATTGAGTTTGTATTGGGTCGCTCTAGGAATGTTTATGAAAATCCTATGGTATCCAAAAATTTTGGTTCCTATTTAATTTTTTTGACCCCCATCGTGCACTGTTTATTAATTTTTCAGCATAGCCCTGGTATCATTTTGGTTTGGGTTTTTCTTCTAAAATGGAAATCTATTTTTGAATGTGAAAATATTATGTGATTTATTTTGAAAAATTGGAAAATATATGTTTATTTATTAATATTTGAAAACCCTATTCCTATAATAATATTTAAAACTACTAATAATCGATTGTTTTCAAGAAAGTAAATGAATAGATTCTTTAGCGGTTGCATACTCAACTGTTCAGATAACACCCTACTTTTACAATTCAGTGTCAGTAGCCTGCATTGCTTTCAATTTCTGCTTCATGGTTCGAGTTCTCATAGTGGGGACTTTTGGTTTTGTGGCTGGAGGTGACCAAGAGGTAACACGGAGGCTCTATTGGTTTAGTCCGATTTTACTATATATTATGTTTTTATTTGGTTATTTAGTTATATTTTTATCTAGAAGAGTTTTTGAATTTATTTTGATCACTTGTGGTTATTGTTTCATTCTCAGGATAGAATCATTCCCACATGGATTTCATTTTATGCCTAACACTAGTTTCTATGATGTGGGGGTCGGGAAATCCCTTTGGGCCATGTCTTGGACCGGGTCTTCTGTCGAGTCAAATGACATCCTGTCCGGGTTCATAAAAGGTTCTCTGTTACAATGAAAACATTGAATTGTTATAATGATATTCTTAAATAAATTTTCCATTTCAATATCAAATCATATGTTTGATGAGGAAAATATTATATTTGTAAATAGGAGTAGGAATATTATAATACATTCAGACTTCATCTCATTATATTTTTTAATAGTGATCTTGAAGAGAGGAGTTCATGAGAAAAAACCTTCTTGTATGAATTCCATATGGTTAATGTTTGATTTTATATTCCTATCTACATACATGTTTGTTAGTATTTATACTTGAGACAATTATTAAATCATATCCCGAGTTTCACACTTATATGTATGGATAAAAACTATGAAGGAAAATTCTCATGGATATGTGTGATATATTGGGTGCATCATGAGTGATATTAAATTGGAGATTATCCTAGTAAGGATTTTTAACATTTTAATTAATTGTAGTAGATATCAGAAACCCTTTCATTGGATTGGATCTACTTGATTATGTCCATGGAAATAGTGTTTCTAATAATGATTTCATTTTAGGGTAGTGTGAGAAAACATATCAATCATATTGGGAGACAACACCCATGATGAAACCTTCTTGATGAGATATTGAGACAAAGAGATTATATTGCATAGTGATAATTCAATGGAGGTTATTATCATTGTGATATTAAACTAATTTAAATATAAATTCATAGAAATGTTTCGAGACATTAAGCTTGGACATTAGAAAAGTTATCCTAATTTCATTGAGGAAGTGGCCAAGAGGGTTGCACATTGTGTTTACCCAATGCCTTAGATAACTTATAATATAATTTATTATTTGAATATATATTATTCACTTACACTAAGTAATAATATCAATTTAGGTTGTGTGGATCACATATATTCTGCCACATATTATTTATTTGAATAAATTTGTGAGTTCAATATTTAATTAATATTTATTCACCAATTTAAATTATGATAGTATTTATTTATATATTAAACAAATTATGATGTGGTATTTGTTTATTTAATTAAATATTCTCTACTCAATTTTTGATAAATCAAATAGAGTACTGAAGAGAAATGGTAAGGGATTTATAGGAATATTATTTTAAATATTTTTTCAATAAAAAATAATTTCTCTGTTCATAATGAATTTTTAAATTATCAGTAAATATAGTGAACTACAATGATATATTATTATTATTATTTGATATCATTTTTTATAGGGATTAATATATAGAATAACAGTCCATTTATAATGAACAGTTCTTTAACAAATTTATATAAACATTTAAATAACATTTCATGGGTAAAAATTATTGTAAAAAACAACTCCTGGGAATTCTATAATCCCAAGAGAGAACTTCTTCTAGAATGATCTTAAAAATAAAGAGATAAAATACTTCTTCCTCGTATAAATCCCCCAGTAGAACTAAAATAAATTATCTTACCAATGAAGGAATTCATATTGCTATCAACATAGAATGAGTAAGATGGGATAATCATTCATGTCGGGACTCTCTGATTCTATAGAAACATCATGATGTTTTTGGATCATTCATCGATACTGCTAGAGTGATTTTACACTTGATCCTTCGATGAAATGACTACATAACAAGAAGTTTTAAATAGATTCTATAATGAAGGCATACATAAAAATAAATTTAATGGTTAATTATATAAATTAATTGTAAATTATAGGTTAAATATCCTCCCTATGAATCATCTTGGGTTTTTTCATCAGGATTTTAGTATTTACCTGAAGAAACTTTTGAAAACCCCCATTATTAAACATGGGCCTGAAGGCTTCCACTATAAAAACATCACAACCTATGATAATGAGATCAATTAAATAATATGTTATATTAAATATAAAACTATATATTTCATTACATATAATCAATATAGGAATTTTTAATATCTCAAGCTATCATCGTACTCTTATGAAAAAAAATTATTGTTTCTCTATCATGCACTACACAAATTCTGGTCTAAGAATAGTTAATTCAACAACATCAATCTATCACAATAGACATATACAGTTTTTTAAAATAAAACACATCTAATAGGGTAATACCAATAGTTAAGTGATATATTTTTTATAAGAAAACATGACTAAGGGTTAGTGCTTCACCCATGAGCCTCCAAAATCTAGAATAGACTCTCACCACATATCTTACAATGTTCTCTTATCATAATTTGTTTGACCATTAAAATGTGGATAAAGGGTGGTTTTATAGAATATTTGAGATCCAAAGTAATACTATAGACCTATTCAAACTCACTAGGTAAAATGAGGACCATAATCTAATATGATCTTATTTGGGACACTATAAAGCATTGGAATCTACAATAAATACCTACACACTAATACATCAACTGAGCATAGCTTTTTAATCACTAAAACGTGAGATTAAATTTTCATGTAGTCTAAAATAAACTAAATAGAAAAATATCTGTTATAGTCTTGGGAAAAATTGGGGACAAAATCCATTTAAATATCTTCTAAATTCCATTCATGAATATCTAATAGTTGAAGTAGTCTATTAGGAACACGATTCTTGAACTTTACCTTCTTGAAGACCAAACACCAAGAAAACAATTGTTCGATAAACCATTTTATCCAAGAAAATAATAATTAATCCCCATGGAATGGTATATATTATCTACACCTGGGTATAATTCTATGTGAAAATTTAGGAAAACATGAATAAAACCTCTAACATCACCAAAGGAATGAAAATCCACCCCTAGAGAAACTCTTAATGCTTGTATTCTTAAGACCATATCCTTAGATAAGTTCTAGAAATAACTTTCTTCAAGAAAACTCTCACCTAAAAATCCCCAAATTAATATTCTTCCACTTATTTCACTAAGGGGGTCTATATAGTCTTTTTATAGATACATAATTTATCATGAACTTTTACCATATCTAGTTTCAATGATGAATACTCTTACATGACCCTTCAAGAATATCCTAAATAAATAACACTATTTACTTGTATCTTCTTACTCAGTATATTAAAAACAATATAACATATCCCTGATGTATATAAAATATAAAATTCATAATCTGATAACGATTCCACGTACCACTATTATCATAATTCCAAACCATGCAGGTAGAATATGCATCTCAAATATTTTATAATCTATGAAGACTAAAAATCAATTAGTGGTATTGAAATACCACCAAAAAATCTAAAAATCAACACCATAAAAAGATAAACATCATGGGTACCCATGTCATGTTCACTATGTGATAACAATAACTACCCATAAGAGATACCTTCTCTCTCCAGCATCAAAAAATAGCCCAATAAATGGTCTAAATCATTTATATAAAACTCAATCATAACACCTTCCATAAAAAATAGGGAAAATTAGCATTGACCGTATTATCATTAAAAAACTAAAAATTATCTTGAAAATATTAATTACAAACAAAATAATGATCCCTATTTGTAAAGTATATCATTGGATAGAAATCTAAGATTACTCAGACATGAATATTCTCTAATTTCAAGTATGACTATGAAAAATAAAATCCTCTGTAACAATTGTGTGGTTGGAGAAGAAATATGTTCCTTAATATATGATGGATCGATTATTATACCTTTATAATACATGAAATTTCTTAGTATATGAACCTCAAAAACCAAGAACTTACACATATATTTCTTTCATGAAATATGATAACATATGGTAACATCCAAAATATCTCTCAAATTAGCTGCATTCTCCTCCTTAGATAAAGAAAACACAAGTATTTAATCAATGAATTCCACCAAATACCAATCCAAGAACTAAAAAAATATGAATTTCATGAGTCCCATGAACTATTTTGTTTTGTTTTTACCCCAAAAGGCATTGAAATGAACTCTTAGTGTATATAATAAATTCTAAAGGAAGTATTCATAATAACATCATCCTTCGACAACATTTGATAGAAATTTTGATCAAAATAGATTTTAATATAAAAAATTTTCACTTTAGTTGATCAAATATATCATAAATATATGGAATGGGTAGTTGTTAATTATAGTCATGTGATTCAAGAAATTATAATCGATTCACATCCACACACTAAAATCTACCTTCTTCACTAATAGGCTTGAAACATCCTAAGGATACATATTGGGCTCAATAATATTGTGTTTTAAGTGATCATCAATCTAGTTATATAGCTCATGAAACTAAAAAGTGTTATATTATTTGGATTAATAGAAATTATGATTCCAGGAAATGATAACTTTTTCTCAGTATAGATACATTTTCATGGGGTTTATGTCACAACTTCTTCTAGAAAGAAATTGGTGTACTCTTCCACAACATTGGGAAACCCCTCCAACTCATCCCCTATAAAACACAATATAAACTCATCCATCATTGAATTTAAGAACTCAACATGCCTATGATCCATTTTATTAGCTATCCTTACAATTAATATGAAATTCTCTCTATCACCAAGAGAGAATATAAATAACCACCTAATGTAAACAATTGTATCCTTCATTGATATAACCAGTCTATATTGAGGATATAAATTTTTTATTCTATAAATAAATTGTAAGTATATCGATGATTAATGATACCCTAACATCAACTTGTAATCCCCACAAACATCATTAAATCAATCTCAACCTATGAGTTGTTTAGTGAAGACAAATTCTACAAGAAGGGTCTTATCCTCAAGCTCTAGAACACGGACTCATGTGGGTGAAATAATGTACTGTGTGGATCATAAATCAAAAAATTCATGAACCAAAGAGGAATATATATTATAGTACCTAGAATTACATTTGTCTCACCTTGTGATTTAAAATGTAAAGAACAAATATGATCATGTTATCCCCCACTTATTATTTGTCTCTAATGATGAGAACCTCTACATAAACAGTTTTTCCTCATTTGATGAGGGAAATCATAGGGATATTGTTGGACTTATCTATCTTCTAACTATAGACCAAATATGAAAGAATAATATTTCTATTATTACTTGTGCATTAGAATATTATTATTTAATTAAAAACATAAAATAATATTTCGACTCCAAATTGACCACCATGAATGGTAGAAAACACAATCTTTTAATTGAAATGAACACTATTGGAATAGCATACAATATTTATTCACCCAATAGGCATCAAATA
Organism: Viscum album; assembly: GCA_963277665.1. NCBI lineage: Eukaryota > Viridiplantae > Streptophyta > Magnoliopsida > Santalales > Viscaceae > Viscum > Viscum album. Next base: position 1,248,229,395 of record OY728157.1, on the reverse strand, counting down.
ACTTCTATATATATTGAATTGAGGTAAAGGTAATTTATGATAACTCTATAAAATATTAAACATCTATTATAAAAAAATAAAATATTTACTGGCCACATCTCTAATACATGAATAGTAATAATGACTTCCTTCCAATGTCAATCCAGTCCTATCTAGAAACATCTTATTAACCCCTATCATCAAAAGATACTTGAGAAATTTTTGCAACATGAATAGGGTGACCTAAAGATAAATCTATTGATACAATGCCTCTATAATTTTTTTATTATCCTCTTCATCAGAAAATTTATTGATTCATATTGTTCAAGTTTCTTGATGTTAATTTAGAACACTCACATACTAAATCATCCATGGTGGACGGAAGCAACATAATATTTATGTTCCACCTTCATGGTTAAATAGATAAACATATTCATCAATTGGTCATTGAATTAATCCCATGATACTTCTCACTCTTCAAAATTACTAGGAAAAAAACCAACACCTTCTTGTATCCCCATAAAACACACTATTTACCCATGGAATCTAGTAATCCATTAAATAATGAGTTGAAAGAGATTAAATTTATATATCCACCAATAAAGACTCAATCTCAAAATATAAAATGGGTATATCAAACTTTTAAAAGTGCATTTACTAAACAACATGAAGTGTGTTCTTGTATGCATAGTCTTTTTCGACATCAACTGTACAAAAATTTTCTTGATATTCTTATTGAACATGAATTAAATTAAAATAAAAATTACATCAATATGTATCCTTACATATGAAATATAAAATGGTTATAGAATTTATAAACTTCAAATATGGAATAAAAAATATTAATTAATTATGATTTATCATACATCCCTTTTCTACCCACTTAAAACACATAAAAATAATTATGATGCATGATCCTCAACTATATCCATACCCTACAAGATTTATCACTTCTCTTACTATGTATATTAATTATAGGGTCCTTACAATGGATTATTGGGGTCCTAAAAATCATATGTTCAAACCAGTATCCCTTGCTTCCATTGCATAAGAATTCTATCTAATATGGCTTCCCTACAAACCCCTACAATATTAAATAGTGTTAAACCCATAGATCCATCCTATCTCACAACCAAGATCATTGATAGAACTTATTCATGACCTAACCCCATAACTATCTAGAGATATATAAAAACATTCCCCCCAAATCTCACCTTTGACAAGCCATGGGATGGTTACTAGCATCGAGTGTATAAAGTACATACCTATAGGAAGAATTTACCTAAACATATCAAGAATATATAATAAATGCTATTAAAATACATATCAATAAAATTAAACCATATCTTGATACAAGATAACTCATAAAAATGTATAAAAATTTATGAAAATAAATGTATCTATGAAAACTTTTACATCAACCACATTCAACCGCGACAAAAAAATAATCTCTATGAACTAGTAATAGAAACTTCTCTACTAACTACAACAAGAAGACCTGAACATAGTTAATATATAGGGTTGGTCATACAAGTATATATAATATTATCCTACCTAAAACATCACATCAAAACTTTGAAGAAGTGTACTGGAGCTCCAATTAATAAATAGCGAAACCAACTTGAAACCTATATAGGTAAACTACATTAATGACCTCTACAATTCATTCTCACCTTGTAATTCATATAAATATATATAATAACAGTCGAATCATATATATATATATAACAATAGTAATCCACTTTTATTTTCTCACTGAGTCGGCCACCCTAAATCCTAATTACATACATCCTTGGGATCAAATTCCCTACATAAACCCAATTGAAAATTCAGATTAATAAAAAACAATAATCTAATATATATCATCATTACAATCCCATATTTATAAAATCACGGACCATAAAAACCTTATATAAATATGAAATTCTACAAAATCAATTATATCTCATGTATATATAAACATATAATAAATATATATTCTAAAACCATAAGTCACCAAAGCCTACATATAAGGTATATAATAAATATGAATTGTTATATCATATATATATACACATACTATAACTGTATCTAAAATGGACAATACATATCCACATAAAATGTATATGTTAGGGGTGGAGAGAAAGATTGGGGGAGTAGTTAGTCGTCTCTATCATAAAAAACCAAGATGTTAGTGAACACCCAGAACAGAAGGCCAAATATAAGTTTGATAACGACTAAAAATTTACATAAATAGTAATTCAATCTAATTATACGAAACTTTTTTACACAAAATTTCAATCTAGGACCTAATTTTATATATCTAGTTCCTTTGGAAACATTTACACAGAAATAATAGGTTCATAAATTATCTATATCATCTCCCCCATGTTATTTGTAATTATCACCCTTCGTAGAAACATTATTTCAAAATCCATTATTTGTAAACTAAAGAGATTAAACATAATAAAGGGTGATATTAGATTCTCATTAAGGGTATACAGGGGTGATATCAAAAATCACATAATCAAAACAAGATCATATGGCTGTGAGAACATGAACTTAAAATTTTAAATCTATAAAATGTATATCACATACCATAATCATGAGTTAGTCCACGTTATTAATATATATTTCATAAAATAATTAAATAAAATAATACATGACAGCATAAAACTTACATAATAAATATAATTATGGATAACACATAAACTTGAAACTTTTTGAACATGTATAAATAGTAACAGTTCCAATCATTATGTCAAGTGCCTGAAATAATACCCTCACATAATCTTATGGAAAGAAAATTATACCCACACATAATATTGTAGATATCAAATCCAGTTCCACCCATAAACAAAAGGAAATGATATCCAGGACCATGCAACGACTTGTGGACATGAAAATTAGGTCTATGAATATAATTATGAAAATCAAATAAAGTTCGCGCATGATATATTTATCACATGAGCTATCCATATTGACACAATTCATGAGAGGGAGATATATGTCACACCCATCACTTAATGATAACCATATATTCATGTTCCATAATATCAAAAAACATTCATCATCTCAAAACTAATGTAAATAAATGATTTCTATCAAATTATAACTCGTGATAAAGAGAACTGGATTCATCAACATTATCCCATTATAAACATAAGGAAAACAATAAAATAAGAATGGTATACTTAGATAATATCCTGGATAAAAATTATTTATAAATATATAATATTATCTTAGATGGAAAAATTATTTTCAAATATCAAAAGGAATAATTTTTAGGTAAATAACTTTTCCATTTTAAAATAAATTCCCTTTTTCATAAGATGCGCACTAATAAATGAATGAGTTTTCATTGAAAAAACATGTAAAGAAAGAATTAGATGATTAATTAATTATTATATTTAGATAATATTATCCTTCCTCATATACTTAAAAAACATCCCTTCTCTAATTTTTTAGAAAATTCATAATGTACCTTATTTGGGAAATAACAAAAATATTCTTTCCAAACTATTTAGTATAAAGTAAATCATCAAAAAAATGGCTTTAAAAAATTTTAAGAGAATGATAAATACCTTAATTAATATATATTAAGAAAACATTTACATGTTATATAAATATTCTATAGTAAGGACATAGACATGAATAAATTGTAATATCGGTATGATAGTGAAATAAAACCCTTACATTATGTATCTCATTTACTTTTTCAATTTAAAACCTCCTATATAATAAATATAGATTTATTATTGTTTTATTTTATAACTATATATCTATCATAGCATGTATTATTTATTTATATCATCTTATCACTGTTTTATTAATAATTTTTCATAAAAACTTCTATTCTGGATGATAACAACTTCGTTTTCAAGCATATTTTACTCCAATATTCATAATCATTATAATTTGATCAATATTCTATCATTTACATAATTTAATCTTGGTATAAACATAATATATTTTAATTATATTGATATTTATAATCATTCATAAAAATTATACATATATATATATATATATTAATTATGCAGTTCAGGGAGATTTAAGGTTATACATATGCATGAATGTTGTTTCCACTTTAGAACGAATGGAAAGAAAGAATGTTAAATAATAATTCACGAATACATAATTATTATTATGTCATATATATCACATATATTAATCAAATTCATCCTTATTACTAACTACATGAAATATAAATGAAAAATTAATCAAACCACATTGTGGATATGGTATTTCATATATACACTCCACCGACATTATCTTTTAACAAAAGATTCGATGATAAGAATTTATACATGATATTATCAATAAAAAAGTATAATTTTTTCATATATATATTATATAAAATTTAAACCCCTCATTTTTCATATATATTAAATATTGTGATGAAAAATGAATTTTATTGCTATGTGGATATGGTAAGTCGTCTCTACACATGAGAAATACTTTAACTTCTTATTTGATGGAAAATAGGCTGTATAAATGTGATTTGATAATCATAATATAATTTAATAATATTTATAAAAGTAAATTTATTATTTTATTATAAATATCAAAGGTTTATATAATGTAAGGTAGAGTAGAAAAATAAAGTGATTTTATAGAGTGATTTCATGTTCTTCGAAACAACTCTTATAGGTCTCCTTTAAAAGGAACTAGCGTTACACTTATGGAAATATAATTACATATAGACTGTGGATACAGAAGTAGAGGAGATAATTTTTTTAAATTATTTTTAAGATTAAACCCTCAAAGTTTTGTAATTTTGTGAGGGATGATGTATCCTTTTATAATATAAGTGAGTGTCCCTCTTTGAATTTATTAAAAAAAATAAAATATAATAATAATATTGAAAATGAACATAATTCCAAATGGATATATATTCTAACCTAAGATATTATATGTTATTAATATTATCAAAAAATAAAATTTGGAGAGTTTTATGTGATATTTTAATCCTCATATGTTTTTTAACCCCTTAGATAATTTATTTTAAGATGAATTATTGTAACATATTTTTCAATCCTTAAAGGTTATAATTTTGCATGTAAGGTAAATATTTGATAATAAATGGTATTGTATGAAATTTTAGGCTATAAATTATCACATTTTACCTTATTTAATATTTTTTTATTTTTTAAATAATTTAATAAAATATTATATTCCTAAAGTATCATTATCATTAATTTTGACACTAGTCAATACATTAAGTTTAATAAAATTAATAAAACACTTTTAAAAAGAAAAAAGTATTTTAAAACTTCCCCAAAATGTCAAGGTAATCATAAAAATACTTTTATTAACATAATTATCTAAAATTATAATATTTTTGTATTTTTAAAATCATTAATTTGATTTTTCAATAAAATGAATAATTTCTAAAATAGCGTTGTGTAAGTATTTGAGATTAATATTTTATAATTAAAATTTATAAATAAAATAATCTAATGAATAAAATTTAATTAGGCAAAAAATTTATATTAATATTCTCATAAATGTTTTCGACCCTAAGTGAACACATAAATGATATTGAAAAGTAAGAGAGTTACATTTTTCCACTTCTATTTGCTAAAATAATATATATATCATTTTTATGGACATGTGTCTATTAAATAAATAAAATTAGATTCTATTGTCTTAATGATATAATTTACTTTATCATATAATAATTATTATGAATAATTATATCCTCATCAGATAATTTTAACAAAAATTTACATGATTTATCATTTATCGTAGAGATATATTTTACCAAATTTACTATTCATTTTGACCAAATATAAAAGGGACAAATTTAACATATTTCAAAATAATTATTATAAGAATTTAATCCATTTTTCAGGATTCAATTTATATAATTTTTTAATGTTTTAATATAAATGTCCAAAAAAATAAAACAAAATGTCTTTAGAAAAAATATGTCTTTGAGAACAAAAATGTAATTATACCAAAATAATATATACTGATTATTAAATTTAATTAATTATATTATTTATAGTTTAATAATACTTATTCTATATTTAAATCAAATACTAATCATAATGATACTTTAAATAAAAAAAGGCAGTTTTAGAGACATCAATATTTTTCAATATTCACTGAAAATCAACATTTTCGTAAAAATATAAAAAATAAACATAATATAAATTAGATATTTTTATTTCAAAATTTGTGTTCATTTTATCATATATATTTCATAAATTTTCCAAAAATTAAGTATAACATTTTCCCTCAAATTAAATAATTTTGTTTAAGAAAACATATTTTTTATGAATACAAATAAATTACTAAAAATTGAGTAATTATTTAGTACTTATTTATAGTGAGTATGTACTTCGTATATATGTCATAATTTAGTTAATACAGATTTGAGCCTAAAGGCTTCCTTTGAAATGATTCTGCCCAAAGGGAATCCTCTAGGATGAGGAGAGGGATGTGGAGAGAGTAAATGGGCAGGGTTTGGCCGAGCCAAAGGCTTGAGGAGTGTGTGAAATGAGGTAGAGGTGGGGGCCTTTTATAAGTGGAGAGGAGGGGCACTTTTGGAAAGTAAAGAAATATTAATTTATTTGAAAATGTGTTTCGGTTTTAAAAGATCCCACATTGATATAATTCGTGGATAAGGTGATAAGGGTTCGAAATACACTCATCCAATTGGTTTTGGACATGTGTAGTTCATAGATTTTACATTATCTTTCCATTTTATTTAGATCGTCAAATAATGATGTCATCGCTGCATCATTATTATGTCACAAATAATTTAATTTATTTAATGTGTAAAAATTATAAAAAAAATAATATGATGTAGGAAATCTTTTTATCTTTCCAATTACTATTTATAATAAAAAATATGACTTGTATAACCCCATTTAAAAATTGTTTTAGTAAAACATATCATGTTTGTGTCATTTTTACTTTTACATTAAATAAAAACTTATTTATGTCATTTCCCAACCAAATTGTCTCCATGGGGTCCCCAAGTTGACCCATGGCTTGTCTTGGTCGGCCATGACACAACCAATAAGGTTAGGACATGTGTCAAGCTCATCTCATACTATTAAAACATTATTTTTACCTTAAACGACACTAATTACCACTAATCGCGATTAAGAACTTAATAAGTTACTATTCACCAAAAAATTATTATAATCTCATTGAACCACATTTTACTTCTTAATGACAACCATGTATGTCGGATTTTTGAAATTCAAAACACAATGATGGAAAAATTTCATTTAAACGGAAAATCAGTCTTTATAAGTACCACTTAGTGGTTTCACAATTCATCAAAAATTGAAGTTTTTCAGAAAATTACCAAAAATTCACCCTAAGCTATATTTGATATTACAAATTCAAAAATGAAGTCTATTTTACAAAATTCAAAACATATAAGTCAAATTAATTAATTTAATAATTAATTCCCGCTGTCATGACAAATAGCGTGTTTTTGTGAAACAATAAGTATCAAAAGATTGACACCAGTTTAAGTCCAATTTCAAAGTGAAATTGATTCCAATGACCACCATTGGATTAACTGGTAAAAATATTTTCTAATTTAACTTTAAAACCAATTAAAATAATAATCTAATCATATAAATAATTTAGATTAAAAAGAGGTTTTGAATTAAAATACAACATTTTACACTATTCATAAAAAAATGAACTTTATCAGAAAGGTACCAAAAATTTACACAAAGTAAATTTTGATGTCCCTATTCTAAAGAAGAGTTATATTTGGTCCAATAGAATTTATAAGATCGATCAAAACTATATTTAATGACGGTTCACCGTCAAAAGGTGATAAGTGAACCTTTAGTGAAAATTAGAGTATATATGCCCTAAAATTGAACTCTTTCTGTATTTTAAGCCTTTATCTTTTATTGGGTAAATGTATAAACATTTAAAAACATATCTAATCATATTTTAGTTATTTCTATCCATTCCCGCCAGTACAATGGCTACTTGTTAACTAACATTTAAAATAATATTATTTTATTACTAGTGTGCTACGTAAGTTTCAAAGAAACTCATCGTTGCGTATCGGGTACGCTATCGAACATAGAAACCCCTTTAAAATAAAATTAATATTTAATTCGTAAATATTAATAAATATGAAAATTCTTTATTCTTTATTTACCTGGGATGTTACATCCTTCCCCCCTTTTGGGAATTGCGTCTTCGCAATTTTATTCACTTATCAAAATAAGTGGGGGTATTTATCCCTCATAGCATTTTCAGATTCCCACGTTTCCTCTTAAATCACATGGGTTTTCCTCAAAACCTTTACCTGATGAATCACCTTATTCTGTAACACATGCTCCCTGTGGTCAAGAATCTGGACCGGTTGTTCCTCATAAGATAGGTTCTCTTACATCTGAACTACCTCTCGGCTCAAAATATGAGATGGATCTGGCATATACTTTCTCAACATTGAAACCTGAAAAACATTGTGTACCTGATAAACTCGGAGGTAAAGCCACCCGGTATGCAACTGATCCAACTCTCTCCAGAATTTTATATGGTCCAATAAACCTTGGACTCAGCTTTCCTTTCTTACCAAATCTCATCACACTTTTCCAAGGAGAAACCCTGAGAAAAACATGATCACCTACCTCGAAAGATAGATCCTTCCTCCGGTTATCCGCATAACTCTTCTGCCTGCTCTGAGCTGTTCTCGTGTGCTTCTGAATCAACTGAACTTTTTCTGCCATCTCTTCTACCAATTCTTGTCCCATCAGCTTCCTTTCACCCACTTCATCCCAGAAAGCTGGAGTTCGACACCGCTTCCCATATAATGCCTCAAATAGTGCCATCTGTATACTGGAATGAAATCTCTTATTATAAGAAAATTCAACCAAAGAAAGATGTTGGTCCCAACTTCCCTGATAATCCATCAAACAAGCTCGTAGCATATCCTCCAATGTCTGAATTGTTCATTCTAACTGTCCATATGATTGAGGATGAAAAGCTGTACTAAAATTTAATTCAGTACCCAACGACTTCTGAAGACCTTTCCAAAAGTTAGAAGTAAACCTGGGTTCACGATCCAATACAATGGAGAGAGGAACTCCATGTAACCTGACTATCTCTTTAAGATTCAAACGGGAAAGTTTATCTAGAGAGAAAGTATCTCGTATAGAAAGGAAAAGAGCAGATTTAGTCAAGCGATCAACAATAACCCAGATTGCATTATTACCTCAAGATGTCTTCAGTAATCCAACAACAAAGACCATGGATATATTCTCCTATTTCCACTCTGGCACTGGTAAAGGCTGAAGCATCCCTTTCAGTAACTGCCACTCTGCTTTAACCTGTTGACATGTCAAACACTTCACAGTAAAATCAGCCATGTCTCTTTTCATTCCATCCCACCAGTAATACTCCCGCAGATCTCTGTACATTTTAGTACTGCCAGGATGAACTGAAAACGGGGAACTCTGAGCCTCACATAACAACCCATTATTCAACTGTGAATCACAAGGCACACATAACCTCTTCACAAACCTCAAAACACAAACACAAACTTATCCACGAACTCATGGAAAATTTTATTCATAAGGTCCATGAATATAGAAGGTGCATTGGTTAACCCAAAAGGCATAACTACAAATTCATAATGGCCATATCTAGTACGGAACGTAGTCTTCGGAATGTCTGCTTCTTTTACATTCAACTGATGGAACCCCGACCTCAAGTCAATCTTCGAAAAATACTGAGCTCCCGGGAGCTGATACCACTTCATTCGATGGCCCAACATCTGCTGAAGTTGTTGCAAAGGATTTCACCACCCCTTTCTGCATGTAGTCTAACTGCTTCCCATCACTAAAGCTCCTTGTCGGACACTCGTCTGCATAATGACCCATTTCATTACACTTAAAACATCTTACCGTTGGCTTTTCATTTCCTGCTTGATCATCTTCCTTACAGTTACGAGCAATATGACCAGACTTACCACACCGAAAGCACTTACCAGACTTGGATAAACATTCTCCAGGATGCATTTTACCACACTTCTCACAGGATGGATATTTGGTTTTCTTACCTCCTTGCTTCTTTGATGAATTCTTCCCCTTTTCCTGCCAACTAGATCTCTTATTCTGTTGTTTTTCATAGAACACCTGATCATCGGAAAACTCCATTTCCACCTTCTCCGCACATCGAACAAGTTTTTCATAACTTTTGAACTCACGAGAAGCTAAAGCCCTTCGATACTTTGTCTTTAAACCTGAGTAAAAACGGTTTATTTTACTATCAAGATCTCATATGAAGTTTGGAGCATACCTTGCCAATCGAGTGAACTTTTCTTCATAAGCAGCCACTGAATCTTCCTCCTGCGTCAATTCTAGGAACTGTTTTTCCATCCTAAGACGAACCACCTTAGGAAAATATTTCACAAGAAACATACCTTTGAATTCGTCCCAGTGAAGATCCTCAATCTCATCACTATCCCTTATATTTTTCACCATCGACCACCACTGATCAGCTTCACCTTCAAAACGGTAAACAGAAAGACTAAACTTTTGATGTTATGAACACCCCATGACATCGAAAATCTTCTCCAGTGCTTTAATCCACCCTTCAGCTTGCACAGGGTCAGGTGATCCTCTAAATGATGGAAGATGTTGCCTCATGAAATGTTCCACCACTGACATCTTCCTCTGCGGTTGATCTGGCTGATCTCGTGCATGGATACCACCACCATTTATAGCCTGAGTCAACTGTGCCATTACTGCAACAAACTGTTCAGTTCCGATTCCGACCATCTCAGGTTGCTGATTTGGAAGGTTATCTTCCTCCTGATGTCGTCCTAACATAGCTGCTTTGTTTCCTCTGCGGAAAACCATTCTGAACACATAAATATCGTAGGCGAAGCAACATGGTAATCCGTAAATGCTATAACATTTCAATCATATTATAATTTAACACTTTTCTAACTCCTAAAGTTGTCTAAACTGACCTTTGATACCAACTATAAGGCCCCAGCCTTAAACCTTACTTAATATTGAATTAAATGAATAATTCACATTGAGGATCTTTTCAGGTTTAGAGTTTTAGAGAATTAGAACATAACTATTACATCATAAAAGATTACAAAGTAGACACTTCTACTATGTTTCCATAAAATAAAAACTCTTAAAAAGAATGATGTCTAGATTCCAGGTTTTAGATAGCATGACATTCCCTTGATCCCATCCTTGACCTTATTCCACTTTAAGTCGTGTGAAAAACATTTCGAAAAACTTGGGGTGAGCATAAAAAGCTCAGTAAGGGATACAAAAAGAATGAAAACTGTTAGTTTTTCAAACATCAAGTAAACCATGTATACTATATCAAAGTAATACCTTCACCTTCATGAATTAGTAAAAAAATCTTCACTGAATAAAGTATCATTACTTACCTTTTTGTAACCAAAGGATTACCATAAAACCCATATAAAGAACACATAGAATATATAAAGGTAACTTGGGACATAAACATACTTAAGTGGAATAACCATACGGTCTACTTCCACACTTATCACTTAATGGAATAGCCATACGGCCAATTTCCATACATACTTAATGGAATATACATACGACCGACTTCCATACCCAATGCATTGGAGGTTATAACGTAACCACCCGTCCTGGTATTCACGGCACCACCCGTCATATGGTTTATAACGTAACCACCCGTTAAAATGTCCAAGTACCAATATAAAATCATAAAACATAAAACCAATATAAAGGAATGATAACATTTCCACATTTCAATCAAAATATATCATAATAGAATCCTTTATCAAAACCATTTTCAATACCAAAATACATAAAAGAGTACATGGTATTTATTTTATTTTAAAAACATTACGGCTTGTTGAGGAAGCCAAAGACCAAATAATACTCGCGGCGGCGGAAAAAGTCGTTGTCACCGCGTACGTTAAAAAAACATTCCTTTTTTTCGTTTAGTAAAACGCTTCGTAGAAAAAGATTGCTTTTGTATAAAAGTAAAAGTCAAAGGTGTTTATACACCGTATAAAAGAATGTTGTGTATAAAACGAAATATGCCTCAATGAAAGGAGATTGAGACGAAGTCCCTTACCATGGGTCCGACTTGACTCGATCGTTCTTTAACGTCCTGAATAATAAACTTGAGTTAATTTATACTTTATTAAGAACCTTTTTAAAGTTCATTATTCTTTTTATATCACTTATTGCCATGTTATAAACATTATGTAACCATTTAAGTTAATAATGTTTGTTTTGTCAATATTTGGTTCTTAAGTCGAAAGTTGACTTCTTACAATTACATGTTGTTCATGTGGTCAAAAGTTCTTTATATCCAGAATGAAATTCCCGATTTGGATATAATATGTATCATATATATCCAGAATATACATGTATTTATAATATTACATAATCATTTAGAGGTAAGAAATGAAATGCATCGTTCATGGAGACGGTAAGCCGTACGTACGCATGAACGCTACTTTCATTTGTTTGTCATATTAGTGGAATTAAAACTAAATGAGAGATATGTATATTTTAATTCAAGAATTATATTCATCATTTAGATATATCATTAATTATATATATACATTATATACATGTAATTTTAATAGTACATTACATTTGGGGATAAGAAATGAAATGCACCGTTCATGGAGACGGTAAGCAGTACGTACGCATGAACGCTACTTTCATTTCTATCTCGTACTTTAATGGAAAGAAATAATAATGATATAGAGGTATATTATAATTCCAGTATAACATCATATATATTAACTTTAAATCCATCCTTTACATGTCCCACATATGGCATTAACGAATCACATCACTTTTAGGGGGCGGTAGTCCGCACTTCCTTAAATGAAGATATCGTGTTTACCCATAATGGAAACCATAAAGGTATGCCAAAAATGAAAAATACAGAATCTTAAAGAAAAAATAAACATATTATATATCATATATAAAAATAGTGAAATCATAATGGCCACCCTTGAAGGTGTTAAATGAGTATTGAACAATCATCGTTTCGGGAGTCATAATTTCACCATCCACGGAAACCGTATGTTCTTTAACCATTTGATGTAGTTGTGTGAGAGTGTAGCTCAAATAAATATTATAACAACATCCTAGTATATTTAAGATACTGGTGTTGTTACAAAAGAAGTAAATACAAAGAGTTTAGAGGGTTGGAGAAGCAAAATAAAACAAATGAACAAGGGAGAATGAATTACCTTTAAAAGTGTAACTCCCTTTTGATTTGAGCCTAAAGGCTTCCTTTGAAAGGATTCTGCCCAAAGGGAATCCTCTAGAATGAGGAGAGGGATGTGGAGAGAGTAAATGGTCAGGGTTTGGCCGAGCCAAAGGCTTTAGGAGTGTGTGAAATGAGGTAGAGGTGGGGGCCTTTTATAAGAGGAGAGGAGGGGCACTTTTGGAAAGTAAAGAAATATTAATTTATTTGAAACTTTGTTTCGGTTTTAAAAGGTCCCACATTGATATAATTCGTGTCTAAGGTGATAAGGGTTCTAAATACACTCATACAAGTTGTTTTGGACATGTGTAGTTCATAGATTTTACATTATCTTTCCATTTTATTTAGATCGTCAAATAATGATGTCATCACTGCATCATTATTATGTCATAAATAATTTAATTTAGTTAATGTCTAAAAATTATAAAACAAATACTATGATGTAGGAAATAGTTTTATCTTTCCAATGAATATTTATAATCAAAAATCTGACTTGTATAACCCCATTTAAAAATTGTTTTAGTAAAACATATCATGTTTGTGTCATTTTTACTTTTACATTAAATAAAAAGTTATTTATGTCATTTCCCAACCAAATTGTCTCCCTGGGGTCCCCAAGTTGACCCATGGATTTTCTTGGTCGGCCATGACACAACCAATAAGGTTAGGACATGTGTCAATCTCATCTCATACTATTAAAACTTTATTTTTACCTTAAACGACACTAATTACCACTAATCGCGATTAAGAACTTAATAAGTTACTATTCACCAAAAAATAAATATAATCTCATTGAACCAAATTTTACTTCTTAATGACAACCATGTATGTCGGATTTTTGAAATTCAAAACACAATGATGGCAGAATTTCATTTAAACGGAAAATCAGTCTTTATAAGTACCACTTAGTGGTTTCACTATTCATCAAAAATTGAAGTTTTTCAGAAAATTACCAAAAATTCACCCTAAGATATATTTGATATTACGAATTCAAAAATGAAGTCTATTTTAAAAAATTCAAAACATATAAGTCAAATTAATTAATTTAATAATTAATTCCCGCTGTCATGACAAATAGCGTGTTTTTGTGAAACAATAAGTATCAAAAGATTGACACCAGTTTAAGTCCAATTTCAAAGTGAAATTGATTCCAATGACCACCATTGGATTAACTGGTAAAAATATTTTCTAATTTCACTTTAAAACCAATTAAAATAATAATCTAATCATATAAATAATTTAGATTAAAAAGAGGTTTTGAATTAAAATACAACATTTTACACTATTCATAAAAAAATGAACTTTATCAGAAAGGTACCAAAAATTTACACAAAGTAAATTTTGATGTCCCTATTCTAAAGAAGAGTTATATTTGGTCCAATAGAATTTATAAGATCGATCAAAACTATATTTAATGACGGTTCGCCGTCAAAAGGTGATAAATGAACCTTTAGTGAAAATTAGAGTATATATGCCCTAAAATTGAACTCTTTCCGTATTTTAAGCCTTTATCTTTTATTGGGTAAATGTATAAACATTTAAAAACATATCTAATCATATTTTAGTTATTTCTATCCATTCCCGCCAGTACAATGGCTACTTGTTAACTAACATTTAAAATAATATTATTTTATTACTAGTGTGCTACGTAAGTTTCAAAGAAACTCATCGTTGCGTATCGGGTACGCTATCGAACATAGAAACCCCTTTAAAATAAAATTAATATTTAATTCGTAAATATTAATAAATATGAAATTTCTTTATTCTTTATTTACCTGGGATGTTACATCCTTCCCCCCTTTTGGGAATTGCATCCTCGCAATTTTATTCACTTATCAAAATAATTGGGGGTATTTATCCCTCATAGCATTTTCAGATTCCCACGTTTCCTCTTAAATCACATGGGTTTTCCTCAAAACCTTTACCTGATGAATCACCTTATTCCGTAACACATGCTCCCTGTGGTCAAGAATCTGGACCGGTTGTTCCTCATAAGATAGGTTCTCTTCCAGATGAACTACCTCTCGGCTCAAAACATGAGATGGATCTGGCATATACTTTCTCAACATTGAAACCTGAAAAACATTGTGTACCTGATAAACTCGGAGGTAAAGCCACCTGGTATGCAACTGATCCAACTCTCTCCAGAATTTTATATGGTCCAATAAACCTTGGACTCAGCTTTCCTTTCTTACCAAATCTCATCACACTTTTCCAAGGAGAAACCTTGAGAAAAACATGATCACCTACCTCGAAAGATAGATCCTTCCTCCGGTTATCCGCATAACTCTTCTGCCTGCTCTGAGCTGTTCTCGTGTGCTTCTGAATCAACTGAACTATTTCTGCCATCTCTTCTACCAATTCTTGTCCCATCAGCTTCCTTTCACCCACTTCATCCCAGAAAGCTGGAGTTCGACACCGCTTCCCATATAATGCCTCAAATAGTGCCATCTGTATACTGGAATGAAAGCTCTTATTATAAGAAAATTCAACCAAAGAAAGATGTTGGTCCCAACTTCCCTGATAATCCGTCAAACAAGCTCGTAGCATATCCTCCAATGTCTGAATTGTTCGTTCTAACTGGCCATCTGATTGAGGATGAAAAGCTGTACTAAAATTTAATTCAGTACCCAACGACTTCTGAAGACCTTTCCAAAAGTTAGAAGTAAACCTGGGTTCACGATCCAATAAAATGGAGAGAGGAACTCCATGTAACCTGACTATCTCTTTAAGATACAAACGGGAAAGTTTATCTAGAGAGAAAGTATCTCGTATAGAAAGGAAAAGAGCAGATTTAGTCAAGCGATCAACAATAACCCAGATTGCATTATTACCTCAAGATGTCTTCAGTAATCCAACAACAAAGACCATGGATATATTCTCCCATTTCCACTCTGGCACTGGTAAAGGCTGAAGCATCCCTTTCGGTAACTGCCACTCTACTTTAACCTGTTGACATGTCAAACACTTCACAGAAAAATCAGCAATGTCTCTTTTCATTCCATCCCACCAGTAATACTCCCGCAGATCTCTGTACATCTTAGTACTGCCAGGATGAACTGAAAACGGGGAACTCTGAGCCTCACATAAAAACCCATTCTTCAACTGTGAATCACAAGGCACACATAACCTCTTCACAAACCTCAAAACAAAAACACAAACTTATCCAAGAACTCATGGAAAATTTTATTCATAAGGTCCATGAATATAGAAGGTTCATTGGTTAACCCAAAAGGCATAACTACAAATTCATAATGGTTATATCTAGTACGGAACGTAGTCTTCGGAATGTCTGATTCTTTTACTTTCAACTAATGGAACCCCGACCTCAAGTCAATCTTCGAAAAATACTGAGCTCCCTGGAGCTGATACCACTTCATTCGATGGCCCAACATCTGCTGAAGTTGTTGCAAAGGATTTCACCACCCCTTTCTGCATGTAGTCTAACTGCTTCCCATCACTAAAGCTCCTTGTCGGACACTCGTCTGCATAATGACCCATTTCATTACACTTAAAACATCTTACCGTTGGCTTTTCATTTCCTGCTTGATCATCTTCCTTACAGTTACGAGCAATATGACCAGACTTACCACACCGAAAGCACTTACCAGACTTGGATAAACATTCTCCAGGATGCATTTTACAACACTTCTCACAGGATGGATATTTGGTTTTCTTACCTCCTTGCTTCATTGATGAATTCTTCCCCTTTTCCTGCGAACTAGATCTCTTATTCTGTTGTTTTTCATAGAACACCTGATCATCGGAAAACTCCATTTCCACCTTCTCCGCACATCGAACAAGTTTTTCATAACTTTTGAACTCACGAGAAGCTAAAGCCCTTCGATACTTTGGCTTTAACCCTGAGTAAAAACGGTTTATTTTACTATCAAGATCTCGTATGAAGTTTGGAGCATACCTTGCCAATCGAGTGAACTTTTCTTCATAAGCAGCCACTGAATCATCCTCCTGCCTCAATTCTAGGAACTGTTTTTCCATCCTAAGATGAACCACCTTAGGAAAATATTTCACAAGAAACATACCTTTGAATTCGTCCCAGTGAAGATCCTCAATCTCATCACTATCCCTTATATTTTTCACCATCGACCACCACTGATCAGCTTCACCTTCAAAACGGTAAACAGCAAGACTAACCTTTTGATGTTCTGAACACCCCATGACATCAAAAATCTTCTACAGTGCTTTAATCCACCCTTCAGCTTGCACAGGGTCAGATGATCCTCTAAATGATGGGGGATGTTGCCTCATGAAATGTTCCACCACTGACATCTTCCTCTGCGGTTGATCTGGCTGATCTCGTGCATGGATACCACCACCATTTATAGCCTGATTCAACTGTGCCATTACTGCAACAAACTGTTCAGTTCCGATTTCGACCATCTCAGGTTGCTGATTTGGAAGGTTATCTTCCTCCTGATGTCGTCCTAACATAGCTTCTTTGTTTCCTCTGCGGAAAACCATTCTGAACAGAGAAATATCGTAGGCGAAGCAACATGGTAATCCGTAAATGCTATATCATTTCAATCATATTATAATTTAACACTTTTCTAACTCCTAAAGTTGTCTAAACTGACCTTTGATACCAACTATAAGGCCCCAGCCTTGAACCTTACTTAATATTGAATTAAATGAATAATTCACATTGAGGATCTTTTTAGGTTTAGAGTTTTAGAGAATTAGAACATAACTATTACATCTTAAAATATTACAAAGTAGACACTTCTACTATGTTTCCATAAAATAAAAACTCTTAAAAAGAATGATGTCTAGATTCCATGTTTTAGATAGCATGACATTCCCTTGATCCCATCCTTGACCTTATTCCACTTTAAGTCCTGTGAAAAACATTTCGAAAAACTTGGGGTGAGCATAAAAAGCTCAGTAAGGGATACAAAAAGAATGAAAACTGTTAGTTTTTCAAACATCAAGTAAACCATGTATACTATATCAAAGTAATACCTTCACCTTCATGAAGTAGTAAAAAAACCTTCACTGAATAAAGTATCATTACTTACCTTTTTGTAACCAAAGGATTACCATAAAACCCATATAAAGAACACATAGAATATATAAAGGTAACTTGGGACATAAACATACTTAAGTGGAATAACCATACGGTCGACTTCCACACTTATCACTTAATGGAATAGCCATACGGCCAATTTCCATACATACTTAATAGAATATCCATACGACCGACTTCCATACCCAATGCATTGGAGGTTATAACGTAACCACCCGTCCTGGTATTCACGGCACCACCCGTCATATGGTTTATAACGTAACCACCCGTTAAAATGTCCAAGTACCAATATAAAATCATAAAACATAAAACCAATATAAAGGAATGATAACATTTCCACATTTCAATCAAAATATATCATAATAGAATCCTTTATCAAAACCATTTTCAATACCAAAATACATAAAAGAGTATATGGTATTTATTTTATTTTAAAAACATTACGGCTTGTTGAGGAAGCCAAAGACCAAATAATACTCGCGGCGGCGGAAAAAGTCGTTGTCACCGCGTACGTTAAAAAAACATTCCTTTTTTTCGTGTAGTAAAACGCTTCGTAGAAAAAGATTCCTTTTTTATAAAAGTAAAAGTCAAAGGTGTTTATACAACATATAAAAGAATGTTGTGTATAAAACGAAATATGCCTCAATGAAAGGATATTGAGACGAAGTCCCTTACCTTGGGTCCGACTTGACTCGATCGTTCTTTAACGTCCTGAATAATAAACATGAGTTAATTTATACTTTATTAAGAACCTTTTTAAAGTTCATTATTCTTTTTATATCACTTATTGCCATGTTATAAACATTATGTAACCATTTAAGTTAATAATGTTTGTTTTGTCAATATTTGGTTCTTAAGTCGAAAGTTGACTTCTTACAATTACATGTTGTTCATGTGGTCAAAAGTTCTTTATATCCATAATGAAATTCCCGATTTGGATATAATATGTATCATATATATCCAGAATATACATGTATTTATAATATTACATAATCATTTAGAGGTAAGAAATGAAATGCACCGTTCATGGAGACGGTAAGCCGTACGTACGCATGAACGCTACTTTCATTTGTTTGTCATATTAGTGGAATTAAAACTAAATGAGAGATATGTATATTTTAATTAAATAATTATATTCATCATTTAGATATATCATTAATTATATATATACATTATATACATGTAATTTTAATAGTACATTACATTTGGGGATAAGAAATGAAATGCACCGTTCATGGAGACGGTAAGCGGTACGTACGCATGAACGCTACTTTCATTTCTATCTCATACTTTAATGGAAAGAAATAATAATGATATAGAGGTATATTATAATTCCAGTATAACATCATATATATTAACTTTAAATCCATCCTTTACATGTCCCACATATGGCATTAACGAATCACATCACTTTTAGGGGGCGGTAGTCCGCACTTCCTTAAATGAAGATATCGTGTTTACCCATAATTGAAACCATAAAGGTATGCCAAAAATGAAAAATACAGAAGCTTAAAGAAAACATAAACATATTATATATCATATATAAAAATAGTGACATCATAATGGCCACCCTTGAAGGTGTTAAATGAGTATTGAACAATCATCGTTTCGGGAGTCATAATTTCGCCATCCACGGAAACCGTATGTTCATTAACCATTTGATGTAGTTGTGTGAGAGTGTAGCTCAAATAAATATTATAACAACATCCTAGTATATTTAAGATACTGGTGTTGTTACAAAAGAAGTAAATAAAAAGAGTTTAGAGGGTTGGAGAAGGAAAATAAAACAAATGAACAAGGGAGAATGAATTACCTTTAAAAGTGTAACTCCCTTTTGATTTGAGCCTAAAGGCTTCCTTTGAAAGGATTATGCCCAAAGGTAATCCTCTAGGATGAGGAGAGGGATGTGGAGAGAGTAAATGGGCAGGGTTTGGCCGAGCCAAAGGCATGAGGAGTGTGTGAAATGAGGTAGAGGTGGGGGCCTTTTATAAGAGGAGAGGAGGGGCACTTTTGGAAAGTAAAGAAATATTAATTTATTTGAAAATTTGTTTCGGTTTTAAAAGGTTCCACATTGATATAATTCGTGGATAAGGTGATAAGGGTTCGAAATACACTCATACAAGTTGTTTTGGACATGTGTAGTTCATATATTTTACATTATCCTTCCATTTTATTTAGATCGTCAAATAATGATGTCATCGCTGCATCATTA
This sequence comes from Viscum album, assembly GCA_963277665.1. NCBI lineage: Eukaryota > Viridiplantae > Streptophyta > Magnoliopsida > Santalales > Viscaceae > Viscum > Viscum album. The sequence goes on along the minus strand of OY728157.1, from coordinate 1,248,208,933 downwards.
TTATGTCATAAATAATTTAATTTAGATAATGTATAAAAATTATAAAACAAATACTATGATGTAGGAAATCATTTTATCTTTCCAATGAATATTTATAATCAAAAATCTGACTTGTATAACCCCATTTAAAAATTGTTTTAGTAAAACATATCATGTTTGTGTCATTTTTACTTTTACATTAAATAAAAAGTTATTTATGTCATTTCCCAACCAAATTGTCTCCCTGGGGTCCCCAAGTTGACCCATGGATTTTATTGGTCGGCCATGACACAACCAATAAGGTTAGGACATGTGTCAAGCTCATCTCATACTATTAAAACATTATTTTTACCTTAAACGACACTAATTACCACTAATCGCGATTAAGAACTTAATAAGTTACTATTCACCCAAAAATAATTATAATCTCATTGAACCACATTTTACTTCTTAATGACAACCATGTATGTCGGATTTTTGAAATTCAAAACACAATGATGGCAGAATTTCATTTAAACGGAAAATCAGTCTTTATAAGTACCACTTAGTGGTTTCACTATTCATCAAAAATTGAAGTTTTTCAGAAAATTACCAAAAATTCACCCTAAGCTATATTTGATATTACGAATTCAAAAATGAATTCTATTTTACAAAATTCAAAACATATAAGTCAAATTAATTAATTTAATAATTAATTCCCGCTGTCATGACAAATAGCGTGTTTTTGTGAAACAATAAGTATCAAAAGATTGACACCAGTTTAAGTCCAATTTCAAAGTGAAATTGATTCCAATGACCACCATTGGATTAACTGGTAAAAATATTTTCTAATTTCACTTTAAAACCAATTAAAATAATAATCTAATCATATAAATAATTTAGATCAAAAAGAGGTTTTGAATTAAATACAACATTTTACACTATTCATAAAAAAATGAACTTTATCAGAAAGGTACCAAAAATTTACACAAAGTAAATTTTGATGTCCCTATTCTAAAGAAGAGTTATATTTGGTCCAATAGAATTTATAAGATCGATCAAAACTATATTTAATGACGGTTCGCCGTCAAAAGGTGATAAGTGAACCTTTAGTGAAAATTAGAGTATATATGCCCTAAAATTGAACTCTTTCCGTATTTTAAGCCTTTATCTTTTATTGGGTAAATGTATAAACATTTAAAAACATATCTAATCATATTTTAGTTATTTCTATCCATTCCCGCCAGTACAACGGCTACTTGTTAACTAACATTTAAAATAATATTATTTTATTACTAGTGTGCTACGTAAGTTTCAAAGAAACTCATCGTTGCGTATCGGGTACGCTATCGAACATATCAACCCCTTTAAAATAAAATTAATATTTAATTCGTAAATATTAATAAATATGAAAATTCTTTATTCTTTATTTACCTGGGATGTTACATCCTTCCCCCCTTTTGGGAATTGCATCCTTGCAATTTTATTCACTTATCAAAATAAGTGGGGGTATTTATCCCTCGTAGCATTTTCAGATTCCCACATTTCCTCTTAAATCACATGGGTTTTCCTCAAAACCTTTACCTGATGAATCACCTTATTCCGTAACACTTGCTCCCTGTGGTCAAGAATCTGGACCGGTTGTTCCTCATAAGATAGGTTCTCTTCCAGCTGAACTACCTCTCGGCTCAAAACATGAGATGGATCTGGCATATACTATCTCAACATTGAAACATGAAAAACATTTTGTACCTGATAAACTCGGAGGTAAAGCCACCAGGTATGCAACTGATCCAACTCTCTCCAGAATTTCATATGGTCCAATAAACCTTGGACTCAGCTTTCCTTTCTTACCAAATCTCATCACACTTTTCCAAGGAGAAACCTTGAGAAAAACATGATCACCTACCTCGAAAGATAGATCCTTCCTCCGGTTATCCGCATAACTCTTCTGCCTGCTCTGAGCTGTTCTCCTGTGCTTCTGAATCAACTGAACTTTTTCTGCCATCTCTTCTACCAATTCTTGTCCCATCAGCTTCCTTTCACCCACTTCATCCCAGAAAGCTAGAGTTCGACACCGCTTCCCATATAATGCCTCAAATAGTGCCATCTGTATACTGGAATGAAAGCTGTTATTATAAGAAAATTCAACCAAAGAAAGATGGTGGTCCCAACTTCCCTGATAATCCATCAAACAAGCTCGTAGCATATCCTCCAATGTCTGAATTGTTCGTTCTGACTGCCCATCTGATTGAGGATGAAAAACTGTACTAAAATTTAATTCAGTACCCAACGACTTCTGAAGGCCTTTCCAAAAGTTATATACTAATATTTTAAATAGTATATTGAGGTTCACTTAAATTCATGGTTGCGTATAATGCAAGTGATCAAAGATGTTTAATATATTTGAACGAAAAAATTAATAAAATATATGGGTGTTAATTCCACCTCCCCCCATACACATCTTATAAATTAAATTCTCATAATATTTACTCAGTACTCAAAGGTTCTTTATTTGAAAATTATTATTTTTTGAACTAATATCATTTGAAGGGTTAATGAAACTTCTTATCAAAAAAACTAAAGGGAAGTATAAAGATCATCTATAATAACACATAACTAGGATTAAAAATAGTTAAAAACATAAGATGTTAAACCCTTAATATGGGAGAGAAACATAATTCATAAGGATTCAAAGAGAGTGATAGAGATCATGAACAGGAGAAAGCTAAGTATCACAAAATTGTAAATATGTGATAGATTAAAATATAATTGATGTATTAGTAAGAAAATTAAATAAAAATGTTTTTATTTTGTGGGCCTTTTCCTAAAGTAAATTTATTTATTTAAAATATAGTTAAAATAGTTGATAATAAAACATACAGGATTTATTTAAATATTTTAAGAATAATCTCATCAATTGGTTCTGCTTCGATGTATCTCCACCTGATCTCTTAATCCAAGAAACGGATATTCAAGATTAATTTTTCATCCCAAGAGCATTTTGAAGAGAATAATAAGAATTATAATTCATTCCTTAGACCTCTAAATTTTTACCAAAACCAAAAATTTTAGCACAAGATATGATAAATCATACATGAACCTAAGAAAAGATTTTCAAACATTAAAATCAGTCCATTCCACTAGTATTTAACCATATGACTCATAAAAAATATTACCGACCATATTCAAAACCCAAAAATAATTTTTTTTTTAAATCCTACTAGGATAAATTTAAAATTAATTTTAATAACTTATAGGGAATCATACCAAAATTTATATACATTGATGATATATTCTCCAAAGGGTATTAATAATTTACCAAAAGGAAACAATCACATATTTTTCTAAAAGATAATTCCCCCTTTATTATTTAAAAACCCTCTTATATTGTCCAAATATATTTTCACTAGAGGTTTGCGTTCATCCATGCACTTATATATAAACTATGATCTATTTTTCTATAAATATATGTGGGATCTATGAATGTAGATCTAATATATGCCCATAATCACATCAAACTTCACTAAAGTATAATATTTTCTTAAGGATTATCCGAACAAATGTCAACATGATATCCCACATTCTAGAGGAGAGGATATGTTTGAAAAAACTATAATTATTCTATTAATATGTTTTAATTTCAAAAGCATTCCCATTCTCCATTTACATTAATGCTTTTTGTGTCCTACTATCTTCAATAACCCTTCAATGAAGGTAATGATTAATATAGTACCAAGACTCATTGAATTTATAGAACTGATAGTTATTTTCACATAAATGAAAACATTTTCTTTAAAAATAGACTTGTAAAGTAAGCTTAAAATAAATAAGTATCGACGATGGTGGTAAAAGTTTCTCCTATAGTATATGATTAAAAATACTACTTTATTTTCGAAAAACGTCACAAAGTAACTCATTTGAAAAATGACAAATATATTCCTTTCAAATCAATTAGAAAAAATTAAAACACTAATAAAAAAGACATTAAATAGATTTATCAAAATATTATAAATAAATTTTAAAATAATTTTAGAAAACTTGGACATGGAAGAGAAATACTACCAAGCATAGACATAAATATATACATTCATGAATATTGGTGAGATTGTGAAATAAAACCCTTACCTAAAGTCTCATATTTAATAGTTATCATTCATACCACATGAATAATAAATAGGGATTTATTATACATGTTTCCATAACAATAAATTTTTCATATATTTTATGATTTATTTATAACACCTCATCACCCATTTATTAATAATTGTTTATTATTATCTTTCTTATATATGATAATTTCTTAATTTTCGAAGCATGTTCCGATTTGGTAGTCCAAATCCTTATACATTGATCGTGTTCCCATCATTTAAAAAAAATTATAAAGGAATAAAATTCATAGAAATTAATTATATTCATATTTATTATAATTCATAAAATTTATAGATAGAAAAATTAATTACACTATTCATGGAGGTGGAAGGCCATACATACACATTAACGTTATTTCCATTTTTTGACTGATGGAAAAAAGAATGGTAAGAAATAATTCACTTTTCTAGTAATATCATTATATCAGATATATTCTTCAAATTCAACCTTGTTACCGTCGAGGTGAAATATAAATGAAAAAAAATAACATCACGTTTTGGATATAGTAGTCTGTACATACGCAAGGGATTTTTTATTATTTCCCAAAAGATTAGATGATATGAAGGCAAATGTGATATTATAGTTAAAAAAATAAATGTGTATCCTATATATAATATATTTACATTAAACACATCATAATTATCATCCATAAAATATTGTTATGAAAAATTAATTGTATCCCTATATGAAGATGGTAAGTTGTACGTACCTACAAGCGATAATATCACTTCTTATTTGATGGAAAAGAGGGTATATAATTGTTTCTTAATATTAATAATAATATTTGAAGAATATTGAGAATAATGAAGTCATTATTTTATTATAAGTATTAAATATTTATAGGAGTTAATGGATATTTTAAGAATAAAATGATTGGTTAGAGTGATTACCTCTTCTTTAAAATGACTCTTTTAGATCTCCTCTAAAGGGCTCTGGGGTTGGTATATTTGGGTATTCCAATACACATATAATATTAGAGGAAATTGGATGAGGTAATTTTTTATATTATGTTTGATCTATAATAATCAAAGATGTATAATGATGTGAGGTAGGAGATGTTGTTTTATAATTGAGGTGTGGGGCACTTTTGGAGTTTCTTATTAAAATTAAATATAATAAGACTATTCTAGAGAAAAATATGTGGAAATGGTAATTATTAGAAATTGTATTATGATATGGTTTAAATATTATAAACCAATTACAATTTTATATGTTTAAGTTAATTTTAAAACCTTATCCTTTGGTTTAACACTTAAGATAACCAATTTTTTACAGTAACTGTGGTCACATATTTTTCACACATAAAGGGTTATAATTTTACATATATAGTAACTATTGTCCCAGAACTAGATAAGAGATTAAATTTCATATTCTATATTATTCCCTTCCCTCTCATTAAATATTTTTATTATTTTTAAATAATCTAATAAAATATTATTTTCAAAAAATATCATTACTATCAATTTTAGAATTATTCATTACATTGAAATTAATAGCATAATAAAAACACTTAGAATTAGAAAAAATTATTTTTACACATCCCAAAAATTTAATTTGAATCTATAAAATTCATTTTCCCCTTAATTATATCAAATTATAATGCTTCTAATATTTTTAATATCATTTATTTTATTTTCCATAAAATAAATAATTATTATACCAGTGTTCTATAAGTATTTAAGGAAATTATATAATTCATAAACTTAATTAATAAATTACAATCATATATATAATTTCATAAGGTAAAAAATAAAATTCATATTTATTCATATTTATTTTTTTCCTATTTAATCAATTAAATGGTATTTAAAACATAGAGGGTGAAATTTTCCCACTCTTTTCGCTAAAATAATTAAGGCCTCATATCTTATTTTTATCCATGACTTATCTGATTTACCCTTTACCAAGGAGATAAATTTTTCCAAAGTTAATATTCATTTTGATCAAAAAATAAAATGGTCTTATTTAAAAAAAATTAACCACTTGATTATAAATATATAAAAAAATTAATAATAAATTACTAGAACATTAAGAACATAATTTTAATAAAAATTCATTAAATGAAAAAGAAAAACTATTTTTTGGAAGATATGTCTTTAAGAAAAAAAATTATTATACAAAAATCATGTATAATGATAGTTAAAATTTTTTAATTAGTTCATATCTAGTTAATTAATACTTATGTTACGTGGAGATGAGATTAAAATCATAATGATACCTTATATGAAAACAAAAAATTCAGTTTTAGATTAATTAGTATTTTTATTATTCACTGAAAATAACCATTTCAGAAAAATACCAAAATTTTACCCAAGATTAATATGATATATTTATTTAATAAATGAATTTAATTTTATGAACAATAGTTTCTAGATATATAAAAAATTATTATAATATATTCTAACAAAAAGAAAATAATATTCGTTTTTGGAGAAAACATATTTTGTAAGAATAAAATGATATTACAAAAAATTGAGGGATTAATTACTATGTAATGATTTTGTGGATGGACTTTGTATATAACTTATAATGTTGTTAATATTATTTTAACAATTCAATTTAGAATCTATTTAACGAAATTTAATAATAAGATTTTAAATTATATATATTTGTTTTCTTAAACTCACAACTGTGTGTAACATAATCATTCCAATAAGGTAAATATATTCAAAAGAAATGTTTCATAAAATATCAGGTTGTTATGGGTTCTAGCCACCCCAAATGACATGGGTGGTGGAGTGTGATAAAAAATATAACATAAGGATATATATATATCACATAACTATACTAGGGGAAACTACCTCACCCTATACTTGATATAAACTAAAGTCTGACATGAAGAACCATGCTCCATTACTAATGTCTGTATAGGTATAAAGCATAAAATAAAAAAGGATAAATTATTTCTAAATATTTTAATTGATCGCATAATCATTTAAAATAAATTCATCATCACAAATAATTAAAATCCCTTCTCCTATAATAGTTTCTTAAATATATATTTATTTTAATGATTTCAACATAGTTTAATAATTTCAGACCATTCCCTATTAATTAATTCATCACTTAATTACCATTCCATAACTCAGGGTGCTAGTATATCTATTTATTATTTATATGAAGATATAAATTTTCGCAATGTGAAATTATTTATATGTATCAAGAATAAAAAATTTATAATACATAAAAAAGGAAAAGAAAAAAAATGAGGCCCTCAATCTAAGATATCTATCTTACATTATGATAATCATATTACTAAATCACCCATATAAATAATCATCCACCTGAAAAAGTTTTCAACACAAAAATAAATCAAAGCAAAATAACCATCATAATTAAACAACAATTGGTTTTAAATAATTCATATATTGGTTTTAAATGTTATATAAGAATCAAATATATCAAAAAATTTAATTTTAATAGAATTTATAACATCCCTGAAATGGGTGCCGCTAAACACCTTTTTCAATATAGGTCTCCACATGACCTCATGTGCACCTCCCTACATGCCAGAGGCTGCCGACTAGTAGTGAGGGTCTAATAAATCAAGTGGGGAGACTATACCATCCTTACCAATGTAATAAACAATAGATAAATAATGAAATAATGAAAACATAAAAAAAAACTAAATATGAATTACTAATATTTTTCCTGAAACTAGGTACAAGCCCAAAACCATATAGTAAACATGATTTGTAATTCATGCAGTGCCAAGTGTAAGGAAACCCCAAAATATAGACAATAGATGAAATCCCAAAATAGTTCTCGACTCCAAGTATGGATCGCACATCCATGCACCTCCCATGCCCAAATCAACCCTCCAGAATTGGGCCTTTTCCCTTTCCATGAACTTCAACGATGAAATCTTCTCTGGTACCCAATAGAGGCTTGAGCAGGGTGTGAGTATAACTCAGTAAGCCATCACCAACAGTGTCTACAAAATAACTAGTCTAAATAGGTAATGTATGCATGTTTTAAAATGAATATTAATCTAAAAAAGATATAACTAGGTTCCATTAGTTAATAATAATCAATTAATCTATTTTCATCATTTATTCCATATATTTTTCAATTTCATCAATTACATTATGTCCAATTCCAGTTTACTATTATACATAAGAAAATAATTCAAGTTCCCTATCTCACTAAGGAAACATTTGAAAAACAATTCCATCACACTTTTCATGGATCCACAATCCATGGAGTCTTATCCAAAGCAAATATTCGGAGAATAGATCATCAATATAACTCCCTAACCCATGCATTATCGGGTGGTTTTTAGAGCCTCAATCCAACCCAACCCATGCTTTCAAACCTTGAATTCAATAACCAGAAACCACCCAGAATATTTCACAATCCTCTTTAACTGTAACACAATTACCATACATAAACCAATACCATTTAAAACATTCACTATTCACAACAAAATTTCATTCAACACTTAGTTTATCATTATGACTTTTCTTTTTTATACGTTTTCTTTTACTTTCCTTGACCAATTTAACTCATTTATCATTAACACACGTTTTACAATCAATAATCTTTATCATATACAACTCATAACACATTTTACCAATTTAACTCATTTAACCCATTATTCATCACACCAAACAACTCCTTATTCCAGATTAACCACCAAACACAATTACAATTTTCTTCATTTACTAACCAATGCTACATTAAAAACCCTATTATTATCTCTATGTTTTAAAAACTAAATTATACGCTTAAAATTTAAATTTTCTTGATTATGAAGTGCCACACCCCATTGGTGGACCATAACCTAGTCTACTCAACCTCAATTCATCCCACATGGACAATGAGGTCTTTAATTAAACATTTCCCTAATCAATTTATCATTTATACCATGGTAAAAAGAATTAATGACACGGTCATTCAAAATCACATCCACATACACATAAATAACCAAAAATACTATGGAACATTAATTGTACACCACCTACATAGATTCTGAAGATAAACGCTTGCTCAACCATATCCCTTACTTCTGATCTGAACACTCTTCAAATCCCTTACCTATGAACTTCTATAAAAAGAGGTTTTTCAGGATTTTCTAGATGAAGAGAAACTACAAAATAAATAAAATAAAAATAGAAGTAAGAGGAGTGTGACACTCACCTGTTGCTTAAATTCATGACCAGCAGCACTCTGAATGGTTTAGAAATATGGGAGATCGATCATTGGGGAGATTAAGGCATTTTGGTTTGTCACTTGATCTATAGGAGGAAGAATGGAGGAGAATACCAAGTTATAACACTAAAGTCACAAGTAGGTAAATTGGTAAAGAAACCCTCATTTTTTGGGGAAATAGGTTTGGCCACACGTTTGGTAAAAATCTTCACCAATTGTGTGCCAACATTGCTCCACCCTCTATCCAAAATAGTGCTAGGCCACATGGTTACATGGGGATCCCGCATGGTTTAACAGACCATATAATTACTTCGAGGGATGGATTTTGTCCAAGATCATATGTTTTTCCTTCCCCTTTCCAAGGTTTCAAGAAACTATGAACCCCTCCACCAACATATCACCATTAGGGCACATAGTTTCTACTGACCATGCGATAACCATGCAACTTTCACTGGAAGGGCTTATTCTCCCTTCATACATGTCCAAAACCACTATAACATCCCGAACCCTCCTCAAACACCAAAAAAAATCATTAACCACTTTAGTGGTATATAAACTAAAACATAAATAGAAATATACCTTCTCAGAATTCAGTAAATTGCAACCTTCACACCTTATAATGGCTCACTCATAATCCCTTCCCCCCAACAAAATTCAGCTTCTGAAGTCATGATTATGGGCAACTGGTATTGCATGTCTATCACCCTCTACCATGTGTCTTCCAAAACATTAACATGCTGCCCCAAAACTCAAAACAATGGAATAGTATTTACATGCATGACTTTCTCACTAATATCCAAAATATGAACCAGATTATCTTCAAAGGACCCATCAACCTCAAGCACAACATCATTAACATTAACCACATGATATGGGTCAGGATGAAACTGTAAAAGTTGTGACACATGAAAAGAAATTAGAATGCCACTATACTATTATGGGAGAGCAATAGGTATGACCATGTTCTGATCCTCCCCACAATATCAAATGGCCCCACATATGTGGGCACTAACTTACCCACTTTCTGAATCTGACGGTGACCCAACGTTGGAAACACCCATTGGAAAATCCAATCACCCACCATAAACTCAATGGGTTACTATTTTCAATATGCATACAACTTCTTCCTAATCTAAGTCAAATCCATATGTTTCTAAATCAACTTAACATGTTCCAAAATACCCTCCATGAGACTTAGACCCATAAGATATGACTCCCTAGCCTTGATACCACAACACAGATATCTATGTGGCCGACCGTAGAGTGCATCATATAATGGAATCCAAATCGCCTCCTAGTAATTATTGTTATAGGAGAAATCAATAAGCACCAAGTGATTATAAAATTATACACCAAAGTCTAGGACACATTCCCTCAAAATTTTCACTAGGGATTGAATATTATTCTCTAATTTACCTTCTATTTTTGGGTGTAAAGACATAAACAAAAACACCTAGGTACTGAGAACTTTTTTTAATCCATGTTAAATACAAGAATTAGACCATGGATAAAAATTTGAAACTATAGTTTATAGTACCCCATGAAACCCTTTAATCTCCCAAATAAACAATTCACCCAACTGGTTAATGGTGAAGGCCTCTTAAATCGGTAGAAAATGGGTTTCTTTATTCAATCGATCCAAAACTAACTAGATTGCATTATTCTTCTAAGTCTTCCTTGAGAGACCCATCACAAAATCCATCATCATGTCATCTCGTTTCTATTATGGAATGGTAAAATGCTACAAAACCCCACCCAATAATAGATTCTCAACCTTCACCTATTGATAGGTATTGCATCACATGACAACATGCAATCTATTTCTTCATCCCTGGCCACTAATATCATCTACAATGATCGGGATAAAATTTCATCAAACCAAAATGCACCTTCCACTTCAATGTGAGAAAATCATGCCTCATATCTTCTTATATACATGTATGCATAAAAATATCTCGATGAACATAAATAATCTCATCATCACCAACAATCGAGCAAGAATTTGACTTCCCATCTTCAAGAATTTCCCTCTGGGCCAAACACTTCAGATCTTTATACATACTTTCATTGATCTGGATCAAAAGAAATGAATCAACCACCAAGGATGAAATGGTCATCTTACCATGATTTTCTTATACCACAAGATGAATCTCTACAAAAAATCCCACATCTTATACATGGAATTTAATTTCCAAATTTCTTGGTTTTTAGCCTTCCGACTGAAAGAATCTACAACATTATTCTTTTTTCCCGGCATACAGAGTAGTTTAAAATAAAATGACTACATGTGTTCAACCCATCCCTGCTAATGAATATTCAAAAAATGTAGGTAGAAGATATACTTATGGATTTTATGATCAGTATGAATTTTAAATTGGTCTCCCTATAAATAATGCTTCAAGGACTTTTAAGAAAAAACCTCCATGGACAACTATATATTATGTGAATGCTAATTTTTTCATGGGGTCACAACTGTGGTAAACCATCTACCAAAACCTGATTTTTTGCATCAACACTTCCCCAATACCAACACCATATGCATTAAAAATTAGGTATATTAAATACCTAGCTTGGGTAGGATCAAAATCATTGTAGTAGTCAGTCCCTTCTTTAAATCCCTGATGTAATTATAACATTCCATAAACTATTTTAACTTGATTCCCTTCTTGGTTAAACCTGAATGTGGTGGAGGTAACTAGTAAAATTCATTGATGAACCATTGATAATAGTCTTCCAAACCAAAAAAAACTTCAAACATCAAAACATTCTTCGACTGCACCCAAGACAAAATAGCTTCCACTTTCTCTGGGTCCATTGAAACACATTCCTCAGAGATGATGTGACCCAAGAATTGATCCTTGTCAATCAATAAATGGATATTAGATAACATGGCGTATATCATTTTCTATCTTAATGTACTTAATATTGTTTCAAGATGTTTTTCATGATCTTCATGAGTCCTTGAGTACACTAAGTGACAATCAACAAAGACAACTATAAAATAGTATATGTACGGGTGAAATATTCAATTAAACAGATCCATAAATTCTTATAAAGAATCGGTCAACCCAAAAATCATCACAATAAACTCATGAAACCCATAAATGATCCATAAAGATGTTCATTGAATATCAGGAGGTCTCACACTTAGCTAGAGATACCTTATTCTCAAATTAATCCTATAGAACTTTATGCCTCCTCACAGCTAGTCAAAGAGACCATTAATTCATGGAATAGGGTTTTAGTTCTTAAGCATCATCCGATTTAGTTTCCTTTAATAGATAATGAATCTAAGGACCTATAAATATTTTTAGCGAACAAAAATGTAGATCCCCAAGCTGACATACTAGGACAAATAAACACCATGTTCTTTAATTTTTCTAACTGAGTATTAAATTCCTATAGTTTTGATTTCATTATATAGGGAGGAATATAAAATGGTTCTTTTCTTGGAAGCAACTATACTATGAACTCATGTTATCTCTTGGGTGGAAGCCCTAAGAATTCCTCAGGAAACACCTCTTGAAACTGATACACCACTGGAAGAAAGCAGGCTACATTACCCCCCCCCCCCCTATAATCAAGCAAAACACTAGCTACATGGAATGTGAGTTAACATAAATGCTAACTAATTGGCCTTACATGGTCTATTTGGATATCCCATTATCTATAGTGAACCTAATTATTTCACTTTATGGACATGAAGGTGACCCTATAGTGATAATAATCGATGTGGGCATGGTAGAATATCATCAAATACATTCCCAAGATTAGATAAAAGAGAAAATCTCTAGCACAAATGAGTTCCATAGGAAATAATACCCACCAACCACAATGGTACACTAATTACATTCACTATTATTTTATGATCTAACCCCTAACAATGTATTGATAGATATAAACCCACATGTATGATCCAAAAATAATCCCAACACACTCATAATTTGAGTACGTATAAAATAATATGTGGCACGTATATTAAATATCGAGATAGGAAGTGTGGAAGCTACAAGAATAATATCTCAATCTAACTGTGGTTTAGCATCACCGCCTCTAGGTGTAGGATGAGCAGCATGAATCAAACTTGTCACTATTCCCTAGGCTCTGGTCTGAGTTCTTTGTGCGTCACTTCCCTACTGATATAGATTCCCCTAACCTAATGTTCCATGTTTACTACCCCGACCAATACAACCATCAGAGATCCAAGTTCTATCCTGATACGAGGTAATTGGACCCCATCCTGCACTCCACAGAGGACTTGGTCCTCCATCACCACTAAACTGTGGAAGGATCAAACAAAACCTCTGTACATTCCATATCCTAAAATATGCTCGGTAGTCAAATGGGGGTAGGGGCACTGACCAAGCATGTGTCCTGTCCAACCTCCCTGAAAGAAGAAAATTGAATGACTACACTGAGATGATTGTTCTCTTTTATCAAAAACTTTTCCACAACCTCCCTATTAAAAAATCTCAAACGGTACTTCCTTCCATCAAAATCTCTACCACAGGATCACCAAAATAGAACTACGTGTCCACCACCAGAAGTCTCCTTGAGATTTCATTATGAAATAAGGACCATGTTTACCACATCAAAAAACCAATTTAAGTATAATATATTCACCTGTGACTTGACCTCATGTCTATTTCCATCATGTAATTGTCTCCCCATAGCTACCTTACCTCCAGCCAATGTTGGAACAAATCATTGTAGGTTAGTGAAGCTGACAGATTAATTCATCCCTGTGAATGTCCCTTGAGCCAATATCATAAACTATACATACTTCCTCTTCCTCAAGGTCTCATAATAGAAAAATTCTAGAAATGGTTTCTAGAAACCCTTCTACTACATACCCTCTACCTGCTAATCCGGAACCAAAATGTCCAACCATCTATTTTCTATCCTTTAAAAATGTGACCACCAACATTACTCTCTTATCGGGAGGACTCTCTAAGTGATCAAGAATCATCTTGATAGACTCTATACATAACTTGGATACCTCAGGTCCACCCTCTCTGGTGAAAGTCAATGGGATCTTCTACTGAGACTCTCTAAATATCTCAAAAAAACATTATATAAATAGTCATGGGCCTCATTCAATAATCTGCATAAAATAATCAATGTTCTCGTAGAATTACTCCTCTCCTCTATCACCACAGATCATCGGGGTTTCTTGCTCCACTTTTTGAGGATCATTCTTGGAAATATCATCTTTTCACCCAATCATTACATGCTAACATGGTGGAATTTATATATATTTCCAACACACATCTGAGAACACATAACATAAAACATCCATAGTTTTCACAAAAAAGGCTCTCTAACTTCCATAAAAAACCCATTCAACATACACTATCCCGAACGGACATTGTCACATCTCTATCACTACCCTTATCCAACCCAACCATGGGTCACGGTCAACATGTGGTAAAACAACTCAAAAAATAGCAATCCTTTTCATTAAACAACCTTATTTACTATTTTCACCTTCACAACAGAAATCATTCTTTTCCAAGAATCTTCTCATATTTACAATTTATCACAACCAATATCCTTAACCCATTTTATCATTTCATTTTGAACTTTTCTTTATCAATTATTTCAAAGTAATTTTATTTACCAATTTTCACTATATTTATATAACACATATTCTTTAAAATTTTCATTGAAAATTAAATTTATTTTATTCCTCATATATCACACATATTCCCTATATGTTCCTATCACGATTCATGCCACCCATATATTTATGTTTTCTAAATGATTAATGAACGATAAACCTCATATAATTCCATCCTTGAGTAAAATATCATCAAATAGTCAAATCACACAAAAATAGCATCACCCAATGGAGAAAAGCATTCATCTGTGACAAAACATGTCAAGAACCCCAATCCCACCCTAGGTACTTGGGTTATCCCCCATAATTGGGTTATCTAATCCCATGGATGGGCTCATTTCCATGGTATGAAACATCAAATAATCTCATCTACCATCTCCAAATAGTAAAAAAATTAAAAATAAATCTTCTCTTATACCACTTCATAACGTCCCCAACCTGGGTACCACTATACCAATGCCCCAATTCGGGTCACTGCATGTCCTCAGGAATGAATCTAAGTATACCATAGATCTATACTAGCAGAGAGGGTATAATAAACCATGAGGGGAGATTATACCCTCTTTATTAGAGTAGTCCATTATAGATAACCAATTAAATAATGGAAACAAAATGAAAAAAATAAACAATAAACATACATCACCAATATTTTTTTGAAAGATGGGTACAATCCTATATCAAGATAGTAAACCTACTATGTAATTTCATAGATTATCAAGTGTAAAGATATCCAATATTACAGACAGTTGATGAAATCCCCAAAATAGATCCTAATACCAAGTAAGAACCCCTTATCCATGCATTTTCCATGTCCAAATCATCCCTGTAGCATATGTCGTTTTCCCCTTGTCCTGACCTACAACCATGAAATCTATTCTGGTACCTAGTGCGGGCCTAATAAGGGTGTGAGTATAACATAGTATTCCACTGACAATGGTGAAGGCAAAATATCCAGTTTAAAAATGAATTTTATGCATGTACTAGAATAGAATACATGATACATAATAAATAACCACGTGTTGTTAGTTAACAATAATCACCTAATCCATTTTCATCATTCATTACATTGGATATGGAATTTCATTTATTACACTATGGTCTATTTCGGTCCACTACTATAAATAAGGTAATAATAAAAGTTCCCTATCTCACTATAGAAACATTTCACACACAATTCCTTCACACTTACCTTGGAACCTTAGTCGAGGTAGTCTCGTATAATGAAATTGTTAGGAGAATAAGGAATCTTTTAGAATCCTTAACCATTGAAACCACTAGTAGAATAAGACACTTCAAAGTCAAATATATGACGTATGTTTTTTGTAAATTGATGAAAAATATATCATTAGGGCATTTTTTAGTCGGTTTTAACATAAACGAATGTGAAAATGTTTATATATAATTTTTTTCATTAGTTTTTTTAAAACCGATCTAAAAAGAACATATAAAATGATTTTTTGCGTTGGTTTTTAAGAAAAGGACATAAAAATTGGAATTTATGGTGTAAGTTTTCTTAAAAAAACGCTGAAAATTTTTCATCTAAACATTATGGCATCTATTTTGTAAAAACCTACACCAAAAACCTTTTAGAAAAATACGGGTCACCAAAACCCTCATTTTTTTGGATCTTTAAAACAACTTTCTCAACTCGCAATGAATCCAAAGGTGACCCACTGATCCTCAATGACCATTTTAGTTTATTTTCTTCAATTATGACAATTTTGTGTCTCTATTATTCTTCCACTTTAAGTATTTCATCATCCATGGAATTATTTTCTATGCGGAAACAGTTTTTTGCCTGAGAATCCACTGTGATTTGATTTTCGTTTTTTCCCCTGTTTATTGTTCATTTTTACTAAAATTGTTGTTATATATTATAGTTTTTAAGATTTAAACTCATTCGAGGGAGTGAAGCCCAGATTAAGGATCCATTTTAATTTTTAATCATTGAATATAGTATTTTTTCAATTTTCAAGATAAATTATTGACTTTTTTCTTCATTTGATATGTTGTTTTAATTATTTTTATATAGTTTTTATTTATCCAAGATGAAATTTTTCTTCTTGTATAAGCATATAAGACAAAAATTTAGTAAATCTGAAGGAAATTCATAGCCAATATTAGAAAATTAAAATGAAATGTTCTTATCTAACTATATGATTGAAATGTGATATATTCATCTAGATTAGTGACATGCAATGTGATATATAAGTTGATTGAAAATATATATGCATACATATATATATATATATGAGAGAGTATTAATTACTAATACTAGGTGTTTGTTTATGTTGTTTCATAATGTGTATGAACATAAACATAATTATGAACTAATGTTTAGTATAATGTCCTTAAATTTGAACATTTTTTATTATTGGGTACATTGGATGTTAGGAGTAATCCGCCCAAGTGAGAACAAATTATATTGGGTTTTCACTTTATTTGGTGGTGTTCGTAGAAAATTTTCACCATATTATAAAATTCAATTTTTTTTTGTAAAATCAGTATGATTAATTCTCATTTTAATACATGTATTATTAGTTGATATATAAGAAAATTTAGTTCATGGGAAAACTTTAACAAATATCACATGATAACAGTGAAGTAAAATGAAAGCAACTCTGTGAATGTAAAGGTAAATATTTTTTATGTAAGGTATTATTTTAATTTTTTTATATATGTATATATATTGGTATTCATTATCAAGTAAATATTTTATTAACTACAGTGTAATCATCAATAAGGACATGTAGAACATGGTTATTACGTTCTATAATTTGTGTATGAGTTATCACAACTGGGGTATCGACTGATTTTGATCAAGTTAATCATATAAATTATATTTTATTTTTCTCATAATATTTTTTTAATCTTATATCATCGAAAGTTATTTTAGATGTTCATAATAATTATTCAAACATAAAAGATGAACTTGAACATCTTCTATCCTTGTTTGCAAACTATTTGTTAAGTGTGATTACAATTTAATGTATGTATATTCTAATGATTCTAATTAGAATTTCATTTTCCTAAGAACAAATGTTCAAAAAATGATTATTTTTTTATAATAGGTTTTTTGACATAATGATATCAAATGAATGCTTATACTATAACTAACAATGATCATGTTGTAAATTTTTTGTATGCAATTTTAAATTCTACATTGTAATACAAATTCATAGATGGTTTTTTTATTTACATGATAAAAGTATCGATGATTTCATAGATTTTTAGTCACTAATAATTTCCCTTTGATGGATGTATATTGTTTTTCTATTACAAGGATTCTAATTATTTTATGGCGTGTAATATTTAAAAAAATAGTTTTTTAACTTTCGGTGTTGGTTTTCATAAAAAATGACACTGAATCATTTTAAAAATATCCATTAGTCTTCAAAATTGGTTTTATATAATGGAAGACCAAAAGCGTGAACCTGAAGGGTTTTTTGTATCCGTTTATATAAGAAACTAACAGTGAAAACCATTCATTTCACCTTTCCGGTGTCAGTTTATTAGATAAGTTGATGCCCAAAAGCTGAACTGGATTGGATTTTAAAGCTTGTTTCTTAGATAAACCAATTATGAAAACTAATCCTATTCAATTTTTTCCATTGGTTTTTAAAAACCCAACACCGGAAACCCTATTTTTTATGTCACATTTATGAAAGTCGATTAATAATAGATATTAAAATCATATAAAAATGACTTTAAATCATGTATTTTAACTGATGATCCTAGGGGTGGGGTTTAGAGCCTTAGTCCAACCAAACCCATGGCTGTAGAACCTCAATTAAATAACCCAAAAACAATCAAGACTTGTGAACATGATTCTTTAACCCCAAAAATTTACCAAACATAAACCAATGTCATTTAACACATTCATTATTAATAAAAAAATCATTCAACACATAATACATCATTATACATTATCTCGTTTACACATTCTCATTCATGTGACTTAACACATTTAACTCATTTATCATCTACACACCTCATATAATTAATAAGGTTTATCATTTCCAATCCATAACTAATTTAACCCATTTAACTCATTTAAGCCTTGAATCAACATACTAAACATCCCCTTCTACCATGTTAATAACCAAAAAAATATCTATTTGCTTCATTTCATAATCAAATCTACATTACAACAAATTTATTATGGGCCATGTGTTATTACATTTAAATTCTACACATAAAATTTCAATTTTTATTATCAATAAGTGGAACACCCCGTTGGTGGCCTTTAACCGGATCAACTCAACCTCAACACATCCCATGGGGATCACAAGGTGATTAATTAAACATTTAACCATTAAATATATCATTTATACCAAGGAATCCCAAATGTATAACATGAACATATAAAAACAGATACAAATAAACATAAATAAACAACAAGAATATGGGACAAGAACTGTAGACCACCTACCTCGATTCTAGATACAAATGCTCACTGGACGCAATCCTTTGATTCTGATTCGAACACTCTTCGAAGCCCAAACCCAATATCCATTGGAAAAATAGATATTTTGGGTTTCAGAAGAATAATAAAAACCACTGAATCCCTAATATGAATAATTTAAGCAATAGGAGTGGCATACTCAACTAGGGCTTCGATTTTCAACCAACGATGCTCCAAATGGGTTAAAATGAGGGAGACAGATACTTGAGAAATTTGGGGCGTTTTGGTTCATCAATAGGGCTAATGAAGGAAGAATTGAGGAGAATATTGAGTTATGAATCATAAGTCCTGAGTAAGGAAAATGGAAAATAGCACAATGTTTAAGGTGTACATGGTTTGGCTATAGGGTTGTCCAATGTGTGCGCTAACTATGTTCCACCCTCTATCGAAAAGGGGGTCATGCCGCATGTTTACCATCAGACACCACAAAGTTTTACAATCCGTATGATGACTGTGGTTGATGGATCTTCCCAAGATCACATGTGTTTTTATTCCCCATTGAACATTTTCCTCAAACCATGCATCCCTCAACCATGAAAACATGGTTACGGTACACAGTTACTACTAACCATGAAACATGCACCGGATAGACCTATTCTCCCTTATTTAATGTCTTGAACCCACAGAATACTCCCAAGACTCTTGATTGACTAATAAAACATTTATTTAACCATATTAAAGATATTTAAACCAAAACATAATAAGAAAGATATCTTCAAAAGATACTCCTCCAATGGCCCGAAGGCCTTCAATTTTTTATTGATTTAGATAATCCATCTTTCAAGGGATGAGGTTGAACCCTACAATGCTCGTAGATAAAATATTACATGCTCATAGGCCTTAGAGGAATTCATTTCCTGTAGGAACAAATATTACATACAACCCAAACTAATTACTTGGAACTGCTCCTCCCCAGCATCTTCATCTTGAAATCAGCTCTCCACCTTTGCATGGCTGTTCGGCAAGGCATTCTCGTGCATGCACAGGTTGTCCCAATGGCAGGTGTCATACCCTCTCATTTTTTCAATCTGTTTATCTTCTGTTGTGGTGAAAGATCCTTACTCATACTCCTTTTAGAGCTTTTTCCTTGTAGGTTTTTTCTGGTTTGCATCTGCACAATGGTGGCCCGAAGGCCTTGAGGTGGCCCGAAGGCCCAACTAACTCGAAGGCCTAGGTTCCCAAAGGCCTATGAAGGACCCGGGGACCAAATCGGAGGCCCTAAGGCCCAAATGGGGGCATATTACGACTGCTACAGTGCAAAATAGTTCCTGCTACAGTTTCCGCAATTGTACCTGCTACAGTATTGTGCAGTTCTTGCTACAATATTGCTATAGTAACCCGAAAATTCTGTCGTCGCCTTGATTTGATCCCTTATCATATCACATTATCAATTTAAATACCAAATGTCATAAATGAGATATAATGGCATACGTTATTAATGATTTAATAATTTTATAATTTATTTATTAAAATGATATTTTTACATAATCTCACTATTTTATTAGTTATTCATGAGAAATATGTATTAAGAAAAAATATATTTAGTTAATGATAAGAAGTTGTGAATATTTTATTAGTATTCTTAATGCCCATAATTATTTTATTAAATGGTTTTATGGAAGAAAATTATTCATTCCACATTCATTATTATTTACCCAGATTAATTATATTATATATTTTTAACAATTTAGGTATATGTGAATATATAAGCAACATTTAAAATATTAATTTCCCACCATATTTAAAATAATATGAAATTGTATCAAGAATAAATAAATCAACATGAAACAACATAATCATCTCTTACAATTATTAAATTTTTTTATTTTTCTTAATAATGAATTATTACTATTATTTTCATTCTAGAAAACCAAATTATGATAATTAAACACCTAAATCTAAATCAAAGGGAATAAAATGTATCCCTTACCTTTATTGTATGACACAAAAAAGATGAAAATGATGTTCACAAGGCCCGTTATGAAGTTGTGATAGTCTATTTTACACAAGAAAGAAGGTAAGATAAAGTTATAACTGTAAAAAACTCCCAAGGAAAACCCCTTAACTAAAATAATCATAAAAAATACCATTAAAATGTGAAAAAATAAATAAAATAGACAAAAAGAAACTATTGATACAAATTTGGACTGTAATAGTATAGAGAAAAGATATAATAAAAGAAGAATACACTTTTAATTGTAGTGTCTATTTAATGATTAAATTTTTTTGAATGGCTCTTGAACAATATAAGTGATGTGTATCTAGGTTCATCAAGCTTCTAGGAATAAGAAGATGAAAATGAGGAAATATGTATTTTCATATATATGAAATACAGAATGCATCGACACGCAACTCACATGAATTGTTGCAACATCCCACACTTGTTTAAAATCCTAAAAAATGTATACTATTTTAATATACTATTTTATAAATATAATCCAATAATGTATTGTTATTTTTATAATTACCATGTATTTTCATACATCAAAATTTCATCATAATATATGAGTATTCAATACATTGTACAAAAAAATCATATGGAACATAGGGTTTTGGTGTATTTAGAGATTAGATACCAATATTATTATTTTATGAAATATATTCAACATCTACCATAAAGATCTTCCCTTGTGATATTATTCATAGATATACCATACTAAAAACATTCTTTAAAACATAGGTAAAGGAAACATAAGAATTAGTTACCTCAGATTCTTAGTAAGGGTAAGCATGAAAAACGTCAATTAATAATCATATGGAATAATTATATAATAATAGGGGTTTAATATCATGAAAATTACTTAAAACGTTCATAACCATCATAAAAATATCATAAAACATCTATTATGGCACAAAACATTATCATTTCAAGAGTACTAATTCATAAAAATGGGAAATCATCATAACTCAATCTTGAAAAATTAATCTAGGTAATAAACATGTGTCTAATCATCATAAGTATAGAGAATTACTTACTTAATAGCAAAGGATCAATTTTAAGGTTATAATAGTGAAATGGGTTCACTCCCAAATCCTTCATAGTTTTCTAGGTTAACTCCCAATACTATCATTGTGGACAAAGTCCCTTGCTAAACTAGGTTCACTCCCCCATTCCATTCCTATTTATCATAAAAGATATTAGTATTTACCCAATTAATTAGATGGATATACATATCCAACCCATCATATAATGAAAATCATAAATATGTTTTCCACAAGTTCTAAAATGATTCATCATATCATAACTCTTAAAAGAAATAGGTTTCATAAACATCTCATCATAAAATAACTCATCAAAAAGACACTGGATTTATAAAAAGAATGTCATCATAAAAAGAAAATTAGAGAAATATAATAAATATTGTATCCTTGGATAACATCACCAATAAATAATAATTAACAACAAATAATTTTATCTTATATTTAAGATGATTAGAGATATCACATAGAAAAATTATTGAGGAAAATAAACATTCTTTTTTGAAATCATTTTTTTAGAATTCTATGAAAGTATAAAGCAAAAAAATTTATTTTAAATAAAACTTGCAACCTTCTAAAGGAATTCAAGAATAATAATGGTGGTAAAATCCACTCATTTATTACATGCTAATAAAACAACCCTTCCATGTTTTTCATAGAAATGTCACACAGTACCTCGTTCAGAAAAAAAAGATTCTATTAAAACCATTTTAAAAAAAGTAAAACATGGGTAAAATTATTTTCAAAAATTTGATGACAATATTAAAAAAATTCAAATATTATTAGAAACATGGAAATATAATAGAAATATTCCCTATTGGGCAGATAAACAATCTTGAATAATGTTAATATTTTTATATAAACCCTTACCTCTATTGTACCATTTTAATCATAAGCACTATGGAATAAAGAAACTTATATGGATGTGTAAATCCTGTAATACTCTGTATAAGTCTCCAAAAATAAATTAATGATTACTATATATACTTGAAAAAATAATAATTAGGGTTTAAGTCAATTGAATAATAGAAATAAATTTTAGACAAAAATCTCATAGCTTCGGTCCGACTTCAATTAAAAGTTCATTAACTACCATTATAATAAAATAAAATTAATTATGAATATATTTCAAAATATTTTAAATTAATATAATAATATATATATATTAATTATATATATATTATTTCCATAATCATACAGATAAAAAATTAATTACATCGTTCATGGAGACATTATGTCGTACGTGTGCATGAACGTTGTTTTCACTTATTAAAGGATGAAAATAAAATATAGGTAAATTACAGCTAACCATTGAAGAATATTTATAATATAATAAATATCATATATATTCATCATATTTTTCCTTTTTACCATACAATTAAAAATTTAAATGACAAAATAAATTGATCGATTTGTGGAGGTTGTAGTCAACATGTACGCATGAGGGACATTATCATTTTCCAATGGTTTGGAAGGCAATAAGATATATATGATATTGTCATTAAAAAAATATAATTATTTTATAATTATCTTATATGAACAATAATCCCATAATAATACACATCAATAATATATTTTGATGACTAATTACATGTATCGATATGTGGAGATGGTAATCCATACGTATGCACAAGTGTGACTTTCACTTCTTGTTTGATGAGAAAGAGAGTCTATAATAATTTTATAATAATTATAATTAATGCTAATATTATTTATGATATATAATTATTTAATAATTGATCAGTATCATATATTTTGATTAGGAAAAGAAGAGTGTAAAAAGAAAGTGACCGATTAGGGCCATTAACTCTTCTTGGAAACGACTCTTTTTTTATTACATCTAATGGGATCTTGATTATTATTTTAGAAGGACTGAAACCATTAAAATGTGAATAATTAATTTTTTATGAGACGTTTTTTTCAATATTTTATCAAGAAGGCTCAATGTGGTGTAAATAAGTGATGGAGAAGGTTTCCTTTTACAATTAGGTGAGAGGAACATTTTGACTTTCTCAAAATATTAAAATATAATAAGATGATTCTAGATCCAAAACATAAAAGGGTTGTATTTAAAAAATTTGAACATAATGATTAAAAATATGGAAATAATTATTCATTATTCTGCCCACATAATTGGATGAATTTAATTAAAAATTAATCCCACAAAACACAATGAAAAACTGTTTTCCTAAAAATGTGTTCTGACGAAAAAAAATACTTATACCTGAAGAAGGTATAAGGATGATTAAAATGTATCAATTAAGACTATATATATAAATAATAGTTAAGTTACCTTGATATCACATTCAATTAATAAATGGAATTTTTCATATTAATAAAATGATAGTTTTATAAAATTTTCATATTCACTATTCATTGAAAAATCAATATTCTCAAAAAAAATACAAACATTTTACCCATATCTCATTAGGATATTTTTATTTAACATGAAGTTATTTTTTACAAAAAATTATAAAAGTACCAAATAATAATTATAATATTTTCTCAAAAAAATAAATAAAATTTTATTTTTTTAGAAAACACATTTTAGAAAAAGAAAATGACATTATAAAAAATATAGTGATTAATAACTAAATATTTATATTGAAGAGGGAATTATCAAGTAATTCATATATTATTTAATCAGATTCAAAATATCCAATTTAATTTTTTGGTTATTACTATAACATTAAATTATAATATGTTAATAGTGAATCAAGGTTCGTTTAAACTCGGTGTTTCATGTAACACTGACCATCAAAAAAATAAAATGTTTAAAGAAAAATATTCTCTAAGATATCTAGGTGTTAAATTCTACCCCCCTAATAAGTTAATTCCGTAAAATTATTTCTTATTAATCAAATATTTTTCATTTTGATATCCCTTTTTGTAAGCCCACATCATAACAAGGGTTAATAAATCTCTCTCTTGAAAAGTGAAAAAGTGAATTACGATGATCATCTAGTATTACAAATATTAGGGTTTTTAATACAAACAAATTTGTGGTATGTTAATATATAGACATGGACAAAAATTAAAACCTAGATTTTAATGGTCACATTAAAGTGAATTATCATGATATATTTTACAATCATAAAATCTTAAACCACAGATGTTGAAAAAGTCAAAAATTCATCATAATTGAATGTTATAAGAAAACATTTTTGTCTTAATATTCTTTTCCAAAATTTGTGGGATTCATTTATCATTTATACTAGGAACATAAGGAAATATTATTAATTGAAAATTATAATTTCATTCATTAATTAATCTCTACACCAATCTCATATTTTCTCCAAAAAATGAATAAGATGAACATTTCATGCCTCAAGCACTGAGGTCAAATTCAAATAAATCACATAATTTAAGAAAAAGATAACAACCTACTCCTCTTTCCTATAGATATTAACCAAAGAAAAAACATTAGCATAATTTACACAATATAAATAAATACATTAATTTCTAAAACAAGAACAGTAATTGCCAAGTTTTAACTTTATCCATCCCATAAGTAGTTAATCATAAAAATCATTCAAAATATATTTGACCAAATTCAAGAACCAAAAATTTAGAAAAAAAATAACTAATATTCTAAAATCAATACAACATTAATCCCTCAATGTAGAAATTAATTTCTCATTCCTGATATGTGAACACCTTTTTCATATATTCTATGACAATATAGTAATATCCTTAATTATCATTAAACATTAACCAAAATATTAATGCTTTTGAAAATATCAACATTACCAATTCTCCAAAAATAATACCTCATACTATTGAAAATATTACTTAAATGGAAAAGGAAATAAACTTTATCAAAGATAAATTAAATCAAATTTTCATCAAATCACTAATGATTTTCAATGTTACAAGGAACATACCATCCTTTTCAATCATCTCATTATTCCCGATTAATAGTATTATCTCCACATTGGACACATGTTAAGGAATATATTTCCCTCAATCATGTGTTTACAAAAATATCATCTTGTCACTATATTTCATTTCTTGGTTACTAGTACCATTCAACATATAATTTCAAATATTAAAGTAAATCATATTATGAAAAATCAACAGATGTTTCATGATTCTTATAATCTTCCACATTATTCATAAAACACTTTTACAACTTAATTCTAAACACTAAATACATAAGAATCTCATGTATTCCACTTCTTTCATAATTATTCCATTAAATAAATTTTGTTTCGTATTCAATAACACAACTTTTAATTCATATATCATTAATAGTCTCTCCATCATCAATTTAAACCCCATTACTCATAAACCTTGTGGATCCTATTTTTTAGACATCCCCCTAGGACATCAATTTGTAGAATACCCATAATTTCTATATCTAAAACATTCAATCAATGATGATACCTTATTAAAACCATTATTAAAATTTATTTTCTTAACATAACCATTCTATTTTACTCAGAAATTACTTTCCTTGTGTCCTTATTTTCCACACCCAAAACATCTTCTAATTCCCTTGAGCTGTTATCCTCCATTCTTCTTTGAAAATTCTTGAAATGGTGAAAAGTGAACTTTAATTACTCTATAATCATCATGAATATAATTTTCCCTATTGTTATTTATCTTAATAAAATAACAATTTTTGATATTTTTATAATATTAAAAGATTTATGATTATGAATAATAGCAATGTTTCTCCTTCCAGTTTCAATTTAATTTCATTTCTTAAGAAGAAAATCATTCCAGTTTCCATCACATTCACCATTAACATGAATCCTTATAGTTTCAAACATTATCTAAAACAAAAATAATAATGATATAAACCATAATAATAGTCAGAAACCACGTTATCATTTATAAAATTTTGATATCATGACAGCATATATGAAATCTATGATAACATAGGTTTAATGAGGGTTATCAATGATTATCATATATGAAAATCCTTCCTAATAGATCATAAACAAAATATGCACTAACCCAAAGAATATCCCTAGTGAGTATCAAACAAGGTGTTCAACAAGGATATTTTTCCTATACCAGGTAATGATTCAGTCTGGATCAATGAGTCATTTTGAGTTTATTACCCCTTTGTAGAAAACTTCTACAGACACATCCATGTGTAGTATCCACACATGGATTTAATTTGTTAGAATATTACATAATCTCTTCCTTATTAAATCATTATGATTTTATCCTATACACAGAATTGTCCTTTGTGTTTCTACCAAATTTTCCTTATCCTAATCACTGATGTTTCACAAAAACCTTACATCAATTCCAACTATAATGTCCCATACTTTTCATATAGAAATATTATATCCTAAAAGATGAATATTAATTACATTATGAAAAATAATAATACAAAGGTCCATATAAGTTCTGTGAATTTGTAGAATATATATCCATCATCATATTTTAAAAAATATCATCAAAATATCCAATAAATATCTTCCCTCATGGTAATCATCATAGAAATACACTACTAGACATTCTTGATGACCTAGGGAAAAGAAACATATGAAAGGATGGGAATAGATGCTCATTAATGGTAATAATGTGAGATATCAATAGATAATAATATAAAATTATTAGGTAATAATAATGGTATAAGATCATGGACATCACATATAAATATCAAACCAAATATGATAAATATCACAAAAATGATCTATGACATAGAACATAATAATTTCAAAAGGCATGAATCTTAAAAATTAGAAATCAATATAACTAAATCATAAACCATAATTTCACTTCATAAATATGTATGGAATCAGTATAAGTATATAAAATAATTTACTTATAATTTAAGGATCATGTTATGGTCTTTTATAATGGAATGTTTTGACTCCTCAAACCTTCCTAGTAGTATTGGTTCACTCCCAAGACTATCATAATAGATATAGCCCTTTACTAAACTGGGTAAACTCCCCATTCAAGTCATGTTTATCTCATCATATATCATTCCTTACCCAATGTATTTGATAAAGATATAGGTATCACCAATGACATAATTAAAATAATATATATGTGTTACATAGGATAAAAGATTATTTATGAAATTATAATACACTAAAGAAATTGGTTTCATAGACATTTCATCACACCATAACTCATGGAAACTAAACATGAATCAAAAAAATTATTTCATCATAAACACAAACCATTTTTATAAATAATAATGTTAGTATATTTAGATAATATTCCCAGTAAAGAATATGTAACATAAAATAATGTTATCATTGATGGAAAATTATTTTGATAGATAACGTTGGATAATTATTGAGGAATATAACAATTTTATTTTGGACACATTTTTTTATAAAGACACGCAATTATAAAGTAAAAAATATTTTCTGAAAAGTAACATATAATCTTTTAAATTAAGCTTAAAATAATTATGGCCTCTTGATTTTAGGAAAAACATCTCATACCATATATGTTAAAAAATATTTCATTCATATTTTTTAAGGAAAATTTAAAAAGTACCTTATTTGTAAAATTATAAAAAGTTTCATTTAAATAAACTTTATAAAAAAACATGGGTAAAAGTGATTTTAAACCCTTATAGGAGAATATTGTACACCATTTTTGAATGCATTTTTACAAAACATGGGCATGGAAGAGAAATATTCCCCAACAGAGACATAATAAATGCCAAATAAAAATGAGATTGTGAATCAAATCCTTATAACATTGGTATAAGTTGAATAATAATCCCTATCAAAGAGTATATGGACATGTAAATGCAATAAAATTTAGGGTAATACTCATAAAATTCATTCATAAACATGAAAAAAATAAGTACTATATAATTCAATTGTCCCATAGAAATAAATGTGATACAAAAATATCTTACCTTAAGTTCAACTTCCTTTGAATGTTTTTAACCTACTCAATAATATATTTAAATATATCAAAAATATATAACAAAATAATTTACAAGATTATTATATCATATATATATTTATATTTATATATTTATTAAAATTCAAATATAATTAGTGAAATAGAAAATTAACTATATTGTTTATGGAAATAGTAGGTCGTACGTACGCATGAATGTTGCGTTAATATTTTGAATGATGGAACGAAAGAAAGATAAATTGAAATTAAAATTTATATAATCAATATTTTATAATTTATATCATATATATTCATAATATCCATAATAATTACAATCCCAATATAAATATTAACGAAAAATGAATCACATCACTTCATGGAGGTGGTAGTCCACATATACGTACGAGCGACATTACCATTTTTTAGTGGTTTGGATGGTAGGTATGTATTATATTATAATTTAGAAAATATAATTAATTTTTAATTATCTTATATAAAATATAAACCCATAACAATACCAATCCATTAAAACTGGTTATGAATATTGAATTGTATCACTATGTGGAGATGGTAAGATGTACGTAAAATGAGTTATACATTTACTTCTTATCTGATTATAAAGATGAGGTATAGTGGTGTTATAATAATCATAAAAAATTCACCATATTTAGAATAGTGAATTTATTATTTTCTGATAAATATAAAAGATTTTTATGAGGTAAATAAGTGTATAAAATGAAAGTGATCAATTTGGGAAATTACCCCTTCTTTGAAATAACTCATTTAGATCTCTTCTAAATTGATATATAGTTGGTTTTTTTGGGAAGAATATGTCCTCAAAAATTTCACTAAATAATTTAAGAAGATTATTTGGGAGGTTATTTGTAATATATATGACTGAAATTGGGGTAAATAAGTGTGAGAGGAGGGGTCCTTTTATAATGTATGTGAGGGTTACTTTTGGAATCTCTCAAAAGATTAAAATATAATAAGCCTACTATAGAGACAAATGCTTTCAAATGGAATATAAATTAATATGAGGTAAAATTTTATACCAAATTTATCCAATTTTTACTTATTTGCTTTTTTTATAGTTTTAATGAATTTAATAAAATATTATTTTTATAGTATATCACCATTTTCTTATTTTGGTATTATTCATTGAGTTTAATTTAATGAAATAAAAAAAGTGATATAAATTAAAAAAATAATTTAATAAATATCAAAATGGTTTTTTTCATCTAGAAATTTCTTTTATCACAATTTTTTTTCAAATTTTAATTATTTTAATATTTATAGTATCATTTATTTTATTTTTCCTTTAATTAATAATTAGTGTGTCAATGTTCTGTAAGAATCTAAGATAATTATTTCTCCCTACAAATAAAAAATAAATTATCATGATTTAGATAAATATTTTATATTAAAAAATACTATTTATATTCAAATATAACCATTGGATAACCTCATATTAAAATATTATAATTATTAAAAACAAGAGTGTTACATTTTTTGGATTTTCCTTAAATAAAATACGATAATGGTCATAATCACATAAAGACGGAAAAAAATTCATATAAGATAAATTTGTATGAGTATGGATGAAATTAACTCATAACCTAAAATTTATTCAGGTTCTGGGGCTATTTAATAATCATTATAATTTTATTATTAACCTAAATTTTCTGATTTAACTTTATCATGACAATAAAACTATTATAGACAATATTCTAAATAAACATAAATAAAAGGGAAATATTTACCCAATTTTCTCACTAATTCATATTATAGAATACATTTTCAAGATTTAACTCACATGAGGAGAATAATTTAATTTAAAATTAATCCCACAAAATACAATGAAAAACATTTTTCTTGAAAAATGTTTTTCAAAACCCAAAAATGTAATTACACCAAGAGAATGTGTAAGGATAATTAAAATATAATTTATTTTATTATATATAAATAAATAGAATTTAATTTAATTTTAGAAAAAATTTATATCACACAAAGAAATTTTAATATTTTAAAAATGAGAGTTCAATAAAATTTTGTATTTTTCACTATTCACTCTAAAATCAATCGTTTCAAAAAAATGAAAATTTACCCAAACATAACATTTTTTCTGATTTAAAATATTTTTTTAATTTTATAAATTATACTTTATGAATGATAAAAAAATTAATAATAATTTTCTCTCTCAAAAATAAATAAAAAACTCTTTTTCAAGAAAACATATTTTTGAAGAATAAAATGAATTTACCGAAGATAGAGTGATTAATTAATAAGTTATTATATTAAGTGGGGAAGTTTTATATAATTACTAAATTAGTTAATAATATTCAAACCTACCAAACTAACCTCTAGTTTATAAATGTCACGCCAAATAATAATATTTTAATATTGTATCGTGAATCATTTAATCTTATTGTTTCATTTAACTTAAGTCATTAAATAAAAAAAATTATATTAGGATTAATATTTTCTAAAATATTTGGGAGTTAAAATTTACATTTTGACACACTATAAAATCATTAATTCAAATTATATCTATAGTCACATTAAATGGTATTTATTTTAGGTGAAGGGAATATATGTATAGGTGTATATGTGTCAATGATCACACATGAACATATTTTTCATTTTAAAAATTGTGTCAATCATTTTTTTCATTTCAAAAAGGTCTGGTATAAAATTTTGTATATCACCTATGTGTATAGACAATAGCTCCCCCGTGCTACCTAGATGAGTTTTTATGGAACATTACATATCTCAATTTAAAATAAAAGATATCTTTTTAATTTTATTTATAATTTTATGAATGGTAATTTATCACTTTATAGGATTATATTTCACTCATAATTCATTTTGAACATTTTAATTTTTTTCTAAACCCTAATTTTTTCTTTCTCTGGTTGTACTTATCTTGTCTCATCAACATATATATTTTCATCAAAAATGTGAATCACTCTCCCACATGGGTATATTAATATCCAATGTTATATATATATATATATATTATGTGTAATATATTATATAACCTATATCACACATATTTTTTATATAAAAGATGCATAATATAATATATTTGTACAAAATTAATAAATATGTAATATAATTTCACTAAAAATATAATTTCACTATGAAAGATAATTTTATAGATATGTATGTGTGGGAATTATCATGTTTTAATGCTCAAAAATCATGTTTTACACTCTTATAACTCATATTTTAAACTCCCAAAATATCACGATCACAGTCTCACAAATTAAATTTTCAATCTTTTGAAATATTTTCAAACTTGTTCAGTTATATTTTATAATGATTATGTATAATCCTAATCCATTTTTTGAAGCATGATTCTTAATATAGATTACTGATATTTGACTAATTTTGTGAAACCATAAGTTTGTTACCAGTTCCAGATTTTTACAAAGTTTGTGACTCCGTAAGTTTTCTTCTAGATCTAGATTTTCATAAAGTCTGTGAAATTGTAAGATTGTTACCAATTCCAGATTTTCACAATGGACCTAACACCATTTCTGTGCTACAGTTTCCAAGCCACCATTTAGAATTTTGATCGAGGACTAGACACCATTACCTAAGAACTTATTTCCCTCACACCGTAACTGTGCTACCGGTTTGAGAATTTACAAAGGAGTAGACCTTGTAACTCTGCTACCAATTCTAGATCTCACCACAACTATCCCACTGTGACTATCTCATCATGATTGTGGCACCAAGACTACCTCGCCACATCTATGACACCATTCCATACTTCACAATTTCGTCTTTCTTTTCTAATTAAATTTAAAAGTTGTTTCTAACATTTATATTTGATTCATTCGATGACACTGATATAATTAATAATCTTTTATTGTCCTTTTGGCAGCCATTATGAGGTAAGAGGGATGGATATCGTGAACCTTGTAAGCTCCAACACAAGAAACCCATTTAAAATACAGCGTAGCACTCAATCGGGAATAAACATAGGGGAATTCAAGAAAAAAGATAAGAATAATCATACATGCAAGAATACACCAAAAGAAGAACTATTAATTCCTAGCGGTTGTAAAAAAAGAAGAACATATTATGAACCATTGTGAAAGAATACTTTCAGTAACTCAAATGAGAATAAAAACATGTCTCTACACTAAAAAACAAAACACTCACCTCATAACACTCCATTTTCATAAGATTAATGGAACATCGCATCCTCTGCATCCAAAGAGTCCAGCTCTGCATTTCACAACACATTTTAAAGTCTGTCTTATTACATTTCACTATATTGTGTACTATTTTACAACTATTTGAGAAATTTGTAAATATAAATTAAAAATACACACTATCACTTGCTCAAAATTGGAGGATACATGATATCCTCACTCAAATATCATTTTACATATTTTTTCACCCATTTATAACTTAGAAATAGTTCCTATGTTACCTGGATGTTATTTTTTCCACGTAGAATAGTGTTAGTGGTCTTGTAACTTTAATATTTTAGTGTACTATTGTTAACCCCAATCCAGTATGGGGATCAAATATTTTTATGTTTATATATTAGTGGTATGTGATCACCAAGTGAAGTGAATTAAGTCTTAGCTAGAGACCGAACCACTAGTTGTATTCGATGTGTCTTTCAATTTAGTCTTTCTCTATATTCAATCATATTTCAAAAAAATTAATTTGAATTTGATATTTAGTCTTGGATAGTAGTTATAATTTTTTTCCTTATTAGAGTAGTTTAAAATTTTTTATCAATATCTCATATTGTTATAACAGATAATTAATCATTCTTCAAAATAAACTATTTGAATAGTCAAGCTATTATAATATTACTACCATTGTTAATTATCCAGATTTATTTTTAATTAAGGAAATATTTTATATAATTTTTTTATCAAAAAAATTATAGGCAATCAATTAACTCCCCTCTTGAGCTTCTTACTCCGTCAAACATTTGGTATCAATGTTTTTTTAAGCTGATATTTTCAAACATTTCAAAACCATTTCAAAAAAAATTCAACTATCATTTAGTTGGGTTTTAAAGATCATTAATTTTTTTTAGTTATAAATTTCTGTTCTCTATAATCCTATTTCTTTGTCATATATAACATATTGGAAGTTGTTACTCCCAACAGACCATTATTTCTAAATAGAACAAATTATGCATAATGGAAAATTAAAATGAAAATGCACCTAGAAAGTATGGGTTTTGAGATTTGGTCTTAAATTATAAATGAATATAATATTCTTGATACTAATAGAAATAGGTGAAATGACCCAAATAACGATTCTTATAACAACAGTTAAAATTCCATGAATGACCTGTACAGTTATTTTGGTGATGAAGAGTTCAATAGAATTTCTTCTTGTAAAACAACCCATTAAATTTGGGACATCTTATCTATTTCACATGAAAGAACCTCTAGTGATAAATAAATGAGACTTAACACATGTAATATTAAATATGAAAACTTTAAAATGAATCTTGATTATCTTATTTATGACATGTATCTCATGTTTAATGAAATTGTGAGTAGTATTATCTCTTTGGGATGTGATGTTACAGCCAAGGATCAAACCATGAGAATACTCATATTTTAACCAGATAGATGGATTGTGACTTCTGTATCAATTAGATAATCCTATGACATCATCATGTTTTTAGTAAAGGAGATGATAGGTAAATTGATGGTGTGTGAGAAAAAATTGAAGTCAACAAAGAAAAATATGATGAACCAAAGAGAAAGTTTGTGGCCTTCAAAACCAATACATCCAAAATTAAATAAAACGATAGGATAAAAACTCATTCTAACATTATAAGTAATGAAGATTCACCATCTTATAGTGATGAAGAAATCTCTCAATTAGATAGAATATTTATGAAGTTTTATAAAAGGAAGAAATTATTAAGGAAGAATAACCACAAAAGAAAATATGATAATAAGGGAAACTAGAAAAATTATGGGAAGAAAGGTGATACCTCTATTGAAATAATATGTTATGAATGTAAGAGCAAAGAAAATGTAATTTTTTATTGTCCCAAGATAAAATACATGAAGATATATGAGGACAAAGATATAAATAATAAAAATAAAACAAAAAAACATGGAGTGCTTCTGAGGATAGCTCAAGTGATTTAGAGTCTTCACATTATGAAAATTCTGACAAATAAAATATGTATTTCATGAAAAATACATTAGAAGTAACTCTTGAGTCTCCTACATAGACTTTCTATTATTCTGGAGAAAAAAATGATTCTAAAAATATCACTAATTTATACATGCTTAAATACTTCCAAATTGTTGAGGATACTTCTAATAAAATAAAGGGTAAGTAAAAATCTATAATGAAACAATATGTTTTGAAAACCATAGTTAATTCTAAGCTTGTTGTAAATAAAGAAAATAATTCTCAATTAATTAAATAAAACAATGAATAGAAATTATCAAATGAGAAATTGAAAAGGTAGTTAGAATAATTTACCAATGGCATGAATACTATAACACAAGTTCTTGGAAAACAAGTACCTTCTATGTATATTATTGTTATAGGATATCAACTTGGTAAAATAAAAATTTCTTTAAGGTCTGGAAATAATTTTTTTGTGCATAAAATTGATAAATATTATGTAAGTTCCAGTAATGGGAACTATTTTACTACCTCTAATTTCTCAAGACCGAATAGAGTGTACTTTTCAAATGCTATAAAATCTTCTTATAGTAACCCAGGAAGAATGTATGGGTTCCCAACTAACTTATTACTAATGTTTCTAGACACAAGGAAATATAGCTACCAAAATATTCTTTTGTTTAATCCTTATGTAGGAAAGTATTTTTGAAGAGATCCTATAAAAGTATATGGAACATGGATTGTGTATGTTTAAGACACATAACAAGATGTCACTCATACTTCAACAATCTAATAAATATTTATGATGGAGATGTCACCATTAGAGATAATGCTAAAGAAAAAATAATTTTCCTTGGAGATATTGGTAAATCTAAATTAGTTTTAATTTATAAAGTAGATTTTTTAGTTGGACTAAAATATAGTCTTCTTACTATTTCAAAATTATGTGATGATGGTTTTCATGTTAAATTTGAAAATAATGCTTGAAATGTCTTTTATTTAAATAAAGAATTAGTATTTTCAGATTTTGGATATGAAAATGTTTATGTTGTTAACGTAGATTTTTTAGTTTGTCAAAATGTATCATTCTTAAGGTTAATTTACAAAGAGTCTTGTATTTGGTATAGAGTACTAGGACACTGCAATATACACTCCCTTATAAAGCATGCTATAAATGGATTTGTTAAGGATCTACCCAAACATTAGTTTCCAAATAACAAAGTTTGTAATCCTTGTTAAAAGGGTGAAGAACAAGAAATCACATTCAAACCAAATAAAAACGTTTCAAATTATCAACCACTTGAGTGGGATTCCATGGACTTGTTTGGACCTTATAGAGCATCAAGTTGTACTGGCAAGTACTATGTATATGTTCTTGTAGATGACTACTCTATATATACTTGGACCTTCTTCTTGGCTCACAAAAGTGAAGTTTTCTCTTATTTCACCATGTATAATAGGAATGTAGAAAATCTAAGTGGTCTTATGATTAAAACCAAAATAAGTGACCATATACATGTGTTTGTGAACCAAGAATTTTAATATTTTTCTCACATAATTTCCATAGTCATAACTTCTCTACCCTAAGGAAACCTCAACAAAATGGGGTTGTTGAAAGAAGAAATAGAACCTTAAAATAAATAGTTTGTAAAATGCCTATTGAATATGATATACCTATATAATTTTGGGCATAAGCTGTCAATAAAACATGTTATATAATCAATATTTTCTTGATTTGACGGATCCTTAAAAAAATTTCCTATGAGTTTTAGAATAATAGAAAACCCAAGGCTAACAACATCAAAGTTTTTTGTTTAAAATTCTATATTCTTAACACTAAGGATAATCTAGAAACATTTTCCTCCAAGAGTGATGAAGAAATTTTCCTATATTATTCGATATCTAGTAAAGTCAATAGAGTTTCCAATTAAAGAACAATTTGTGTCAAATAATCTGTAGATGTAAAATTTTTTCAAACAGGTACCCATAAACCTAAAACTTCTGTAGAAAATTTTTAGGATGATATGTCTCCTATAGAAATCAATGTAAAATATTCTGACCATCCTATGAAGGAATCTGTTAAAATTTAGAGTTCTACAAATTCTCCAGATTCGATCCATGACGAACCCAAACCTATTGAAGAACCTAAAATTATAGGTCTATATTTTTTATATTTGTTAGAACCCTTAACAACCATCCTTTAGATGTTTATATCAGATATTTGGATAAATGAACACAAACTAAATTCTCTCTAAAAAAATCAAGTTGAAAATCAATCATTGTTGTCAAATCATGAGCCTAAGAACATTAATGAGGCAATTAATGATGAATTTTGGGTGATGGATATGCAATAACAATTCAATTAGTTAGAAAGAAATAATTTCTGGAAAATTGTTGATATACCTATAGCCATCTTGACCATAGGAACTAAATGGTTAGTTAGAAATAAATTAGATGCATCTAGTGTCACAGTAAGAAATAAATCTAGATTACTTGCTCAAGGTTATAGTCAAGAAGAAGGTATTGACTATGGGGAAACTCTTTCACCAGTTTATAGACTTGAATCCATTAGAATATTGACTGCATATACCGCACATCTAAATTTTAAACAATATCAAATTTATGTCAATAGTGAATTCCTAAATAGATATATAGTTGAGGATGTTTTTGTTGAAAAACTATTGGTTTTAAAAATTCACATTATCCAAATAATATTTTTAAATTAAAAAAATCATTGTGTGATTTAAAACAAGCTCAAAGAGCTTGGGATGATGGACTAAGTAGTTTTCTTATTTACAAAAGGTTTTACTAAAGGTATAGTTGATCCAACTCTCTTTATGAAATAACATCACAAGATATTTTAGTTATTTAAATCTATGTTGATGATATTATTTTTGGATCTTCACCAAATTATTTACGTATTTATTTTTTAAAGATGATGAAAAATGAATTTGAAATAAATTTGATGGGTGAACTATATTTTTTTCATCAATTTCAAATCACTCTAAATAAGTAAGTTATTATTTTAAATCAAATTAAATATACTAAATATTATTTAAAATGTTTTGTTTTAGATAATACTAAAAGTAATGATACACCAATAATTAACACATGTAGGTTGGATCTTGATGAGAATGGTAAATCTGTGGATCCAACAACTTACAACGGAATGAATGGGAGTTTACTCTACTCAAATACTAGTAAGCCTGTTATTATGTTTATTTTGTGTATGTGTGCTCAATTTCATGACAATATTAAAGAGTAAAATCTTTTTACTGTTAAAATGATTTTCAAGTACCTCAAACATACTACCAACTTAGAACTTTTCTATCCAAGAGGAAAATCATTTAACATAATAAGATATTCTAATTCTGATTTTGGTGGATGAAAGTTATATAAAAAATGATCCTCTTGAACATGTCACTTTTGGGGTAAGTCACTAGTTTCATGGTATAGTAAAAAAGAAAAGTTCTTTTTCATTATCTACTGAGAAAACTGAATACATATCTAATAGTGGTTTTTGTGCACAGATTTTGTGGATGAAACACACTTTTAAAGACAATAGATATAAATTTAGGCATGTCCCTATAAATTTTATAACACATGTGCTATTAATAGATCAAAGAATCATGTTTATCATTATAGAACAAAGAATATTTATTTAAGAAGTCACATTTTGAGAAATTATTATTTAAAAGGTGATATCATGTCATAGTTCATTAGAACTGAACATAATCTTAAGAACATTTTCACACACCATTTATTTCTGAAATAATTAATTACATCATACATGAATTAGGATTGATTAATCGTGAGGGAAAAATTCATTATATCAGTTTAATATCTCAATATTATTGTCTTAGTTTATTA
The DNA here is from genome assembly GCA_963277665.1 of Viscum album. NCBI lineage: Eukaryota > Viridiplantae > Streptophyta > Magnoliopsida > Santalales > Viscaceae > Viscum > Viscum album. The sequence goes on along the minus strand of OY728157.1, from coordinate 1,248,169,769 downwards.
AAACAGGATTACTATTTGAGTTTACTATCTTTGGATTACTCTCTCAGGATTATGGTCTCACTTTACTATCTCAAGATTACTATCTTAGGATTATTCTATTAAGATTGTTATCTCAGCCTAATGTCTCACAACATACTTTCTTATATTTGATGTCTCATTCATTACAGTCACACTATATTAAGTCAAAATGTAATACTGACACCATGAATTCCTGTACCCATATCACTATATTATTCAAGATTTATTTTTAAATATTTCTTTTTATATCACATGTTTTATTTATTTTGACTGCATTTCTTGTTTTTGTGACATTATAACTCCTTAAATGTAAATAAAAATCACTTCTCTTCTCTCGAGCTCACTTATCTCAAAACTAAAACCCCTTATCTCTCTCAAACCGATTTACCACCTTCTCATTCTTATTGATACCATGATTAATTCCTATGTTGAAGTGTCTAACCTTGTTAACACTAAAGAAGCACAGGTCTCAGATGAAATAGAATAAGTATCTTTTTGTAATGCCTGATAAGCCATTGAGCCCAGGTCTTGAGGATCCCAAAGTCATTCCAAAAATGGAAATCTGTGCATATTGTATCCTATCTAGTAATTCATTTTTTCTAAGAGTTAGGAAAGAACAGGGTTGGTTGTATTGATTTACCAATAATAAGAGACCCATTTATCCAAATATTGTTTTTGTGTTTTATCAATATGTATACTTTACCTTCAACTCCAAGGATGATTTTGTGTTATGAGGATTTGTAAATGGTCAAAGACTCGGTTTTTTGTCGAGGTTATGGGCTGACATTCTCATAATACCTCATGAAGCTATTTTTGAGGACTACAAGAGAGGTCTTTCTACACCTAGTGTTTTTTTAGCCTAGAAGAGTGTCTTGGATGTTTGACTATGAATAAGAATAATTGAAGGCTTGTTGCAGCTGTTCTTGATGGTGAGTCAAGGTTATAGTCCATGTTTATTCAATATCTAATTTTCTCTATGCATGTGGATTTTTACACTCTTAAGTATGAGAATATATTTTTCATTCAAATTTTGAATAATGCACACAAAAATAAAATTGTGTACGTATATTATACATTGCATGTGTTATAAGATCAAAACTACATCAAATTCCAACTCTTATTTCTATTTGAGTTTAGTTTGTTATATTCTTCTATCCAAAGGTGTGGTTGGAAAAATTGAAGAAGTTCTCCAGGAATATGATTTATTTATCTCTAAATCAACTTCCAGGAAAATAAAAATAAGATTGAATCCATGTAAGAGATCAAGGGTTGAGGATAATTCTTGGTTGTATGGTAATTTTAATCTTGTTAAAAATCCATCAATAAGTAAAGATAAAACAAATCCTATTTTAAAAGATAATGAGATTATAGACTATTCATATCAATAAATAGATGGTAATGTTGTTGATGGTTTTATGTGATTATCTCTTGAGCTATCACCTCTCTCTAAATGTGATGTTGATGCAATTGAAAAAGATAAATCAACTTCTAAAGGAAGTGTTTGTGTAAAGAAATAACCTTATATTGAGGAAGATACTAGTGTTATGGAAGAGAATGTTGCTGAGGAAGAGCATGTTATTGAGAAAGAGCCTACTATTGAGGAATCAACAGTAGCTGTGGAACCGTTTGAAAAATAATTTGAAACTGAAGTAATATTATCTTCAGAGAAAAAGATATAACAGGCCTTTAATCTTGCAAGAGAAGATATATGTGAGCTTTATAGAGTTAAAATTATTGGGAATAGTTTAAGATATTGTGTCTCAGTCCTGTGATAGATTCACCTGCTGGAGGAGCAACAACCCATCCTAGAAGGTGTTCAACTTCCAAATCTTGTAGATAGAAGTTTTGTGGATACATAGTATATGTTTCCTAGTTATTTTTATGTGGATGATACCCAAGAGGCCTCGGTAAAAGGGATAGATTTTCTAACTGTGTTTTAGTTGAAACCAATATCTACCAAAGAACTATCCCCTAAAAAGGAATCTGATCTTATTTCAGTTACTTTTTCTGATTCCTCTCAATAATCTTCTGATTTTGTAATTCTTAGAGATTTAAAAGCTTTTGGAGACAAATTGTTATCTAGATTTGGGATGCTAATACAGTCTCAACCTGTGATAGTGAGAAATATTTTTGAAATGAATATTTCACTACTATAATAGAATATTACATGGAATATTCAACCAAATATGCTTCATGAAATTCAGGAAGATCACATTGAGAATAGAAAGTTGAGTGATGAGTTGAAAACTCCAAAACTAAATGGTTGACGATATGCATAAATCCTTGAAAACATGTCAAGATCCTATTTCTAAAATTAGTGAGGATGATACTAAAAAGATTCCACAAAATGTTGTTTCTCTAGTTCAACCAAACAAGATTACTCTATATGAAAAGGTGCTTGATAACAACACCAAGATATCCAAAGATATTTGTGGGCTAGTCTCTAGACTCAATAAGTTGACCGATGAATATAGAGGTTGTTTACAAATAGTTAAAAATTATCTTAAGACTCTCACATTAGCTATTTTATTTCCCTCTACCTCTAGATATCCATCTCATCCCGTGGATAGTGACCTAATCAGATCATGTTTTCAAAATGATCTTCAGTCAGTGTTCAGTGGTGTTGATAAGAAATGTATATCTATTGTAATAAAAATTAGTGACAATGTGGTTGATTTTTTGAGGGCCCATTCAATGATTTCCACTAATTTATAAGAAAAATTCTCTAAGAAATTGGACTTATACTTTAATAGAATTTATTATAATCATGATTTGAATAATAACTTCAAGTATATTGTGGATAATTTAAAGATACCTCCAGTCTCACAAGACATGAAGGATGACATGCATAAGATCAAGGAATACACACCCACTCTGGAGAAGATTCAAGAAATCAGGTATGACTTTGAGAATGCTATGAAGTATGGTGGATTCATCACCATGAACTTTATAAACATCATGAATCCTCATCTCCGTGTTCAGAGTACTATAATTGTGGCTCCTACAGCTACTCCCTTGAGGCCTATTCTACCTTCTTCTACATATCCTTTTTCATCAACCTTCTCTTCTTCTGTGACTTTGTCTATTACTCAGGAACTGAGCCTCATCAGACCTATAATTATTGAGAAAAATTTTCCTCATTCTTCCACCTAATCTACCCCTGCACCTTCTGTCCCTAAAGGAATTTTACAGTCTACCCATGCCACTACTTCTACCGCCTCCACTTCATCCCCAATTTCTTATCAATCTAATGTCTCTAACCAAGGAAAAACTATATCTGATGACTCAACCAATAATTGAATACTGATTTTCATAGGTATATGTTGTATTTTATTTATTTATTGTAATGGAATTTATCCTTTTATTCAATAGATTGTTTCCTATTGTTGTTTATTCACATGTTATTTTCTTTTAGTCATTGTTTTTATCTTTCTCTCTCCTCTATTTTTGATAATCCCAAAAGGGGGTGAAATAATAAGAAGTAATTTAAAGAGGAGACATACTAACAGGGGACTAAAAATAGAAAATATGACTTGATAACAAACTACCCATTATGTTATTTATTACATATATTTTTTAATATCCTGATATGATAAGTGATTTTCTTATTTATGTCTAAAATATTTTTCTTGAAAATTCCTTTGATTTTTTATCATAAAAAAGAGAGAGATTTTTGGACTCCTCATGTTTTAATGCTCACAAATCATGTTTTTCACTCCTATCACTCATGTTTCAAACTCTTACAAGATCATTTTCACAATCTTACAAATTATATTTCCAATCTTGTGAACTATGTTTAATCTTGTTCTATTATGTTTTAGTATGATTATGTTTAATCATAATTAATTCTATGAAGACATCTTCTTAAGACATTTTATAGATATTTTATTAATTTGCTGATACCATAAGTTTTCTACTGTTTCCAAATTTTCAAAATGACTATGACACCGTAAGTTTTATAGAGATTCCTGATTTTCAAAATGAATGTGACACTGTATGCTTTCTATAGGTTCTAGATTTTATCAAAGGACCTAACACCATTTGCATGCTATCATTTCCAAGACACCATTCAAATTTTTGACAAACTACTAGACATTATTTCTTGAGACACCATTTCCCTCACACCATAATCTTGCAACCGGTTCTAGAATTTACAAAGGACCAGACATTATAACTTTTCTACCAATTCCAGATATCGCTGCAACTGTCACACCATGACTATTTCACCGTGACTATCTCACCGTGATGGTGGCACTGTGATTGTCTCACTGTAACTGTGACACCATTCCATACTTAACCATTTTTTATTTATTTCATAATTAAATTCAAAATTTGTTCATATCATTCATATTTGAGTCATTTAATAACACTGATAAAATTAATGATCATTTGTAGTCCTACCAGTAGACAGTAAGAGGTATGAGGTATGGATATCATGCACATTGTCGGATCCAACACAAGAACCCGAAATAAAATAATGTGTGGTACTTGAGTAGGAAGAGACATAGTGTAACGCACACAAAAACAAAACACCAACCGTACATAAAATAATACATCAAATGAATAACTCTTAAATCCGAAAAGATATAAACAAAGAATAACATTCTTTGAACTATCTTGAAAGAATCATTGCAGTAACTGAAAGGAGAAGAAGAACATCTCACTACACTAAAAAACAAAACACTCAACTCATGACACTCTATTTTCAGAAGAGTATTGGAACATTGAATCTGTTGCATCCAAATAGTTTGGATCTTTATGTCACGACAAACTTAGCCTTCTAAACACTATCTCATTACATTTAACTATGTTTTGTACTATTTTATTACTCTTTGAAAAGCGCGTGTATCTGTATTAAAAACATGCACTATCTCTTGAACATAATTGGAGGATATAAGATATCCTCACTCAAATATATTTTCACATCTTTTTTCACCCACGTATAATTGTGGAAGATGCCATGTGTTACCTAGCCATTAGTTTTCCCACATAACACAGTAGTAAAGGTATTGTGACCTGGAACGTCTTCTGTACTATTGTTAATCCCAATCTAGGGTGTGGATCAAAGATTTTTATATATATTTCATGGTGGTAGGTGATCACCAGGTGGAGTGGATTAAGTCTCTACTTGATACTGAACCACTTGTTATATCCTCTATCGTTCAATTTAATCTTTCTCTATTTTAACTCATATTTTAGAATTCTGAATTTTACTTTGATATTTAGTCTTGGATAATAGTTATAACGATTCTCTATTATTAAATTTGTATCAAAGGTTGTATTAACATCTCGTATTTTTATTACAAATAATTAATCAAACATCTGAGAAACTATATAAATAGTCATGATATTATAATTTTACTAACTTTCTTAATTTAACAGATTTATTTTTAATTGGGGGAATATTTTAAATAAACTTCGTAAGAAATTTTTTTATAGGAACTCAATTCATACCCCCTATTGAGTGCCCAAATTTGACCAACAGTATGGTTTTGACTCAAAAAAACCATTTATAAGGTTTTCATTATAGGTATATTGATTTATACATTTTATAGAGTTAGAGAAAATATTTCAATTAAATAAAATATATATATATATATTTAATATAATGTTTTAAATAGAAGATAAATATATTATATGTAAAAAAGAATTTAAAATTTTATTTAAAATCATAAAATATATAGAATCTACAAAAATTTAAACAAACCTTCCCCCAAACTATAAAACAACTAGAAAATATTCACAGAGACCCACACCACCCAAAATGATAAAGGGTTCCAGAAAATCCAAGTCCTTATATAGTTTGAATCCATATATGAACAGAATCGTACATTTTTTACAATCTATGGAGTGGGAGAGTGTAATGGTGAATGGATTAGGCTCATAAAATAGTATACTTATATGTACTTTTGAATAGAATAAATTCATATGTAGTTTAGTACCACATAACAAGTCATGTCATACATTTTAAGGTTGTGTGAGAAAGGGAAATTTATGTTCCTTTTATAATCACATCCATAATTTTTGTTGTTACAATAGAATTCATTTCTCTAATACCCTTATATTTTTAATTTTAGGGTCATAAGACTATTAAAAAAAGATTCAGGTGCCTCAGAATAGTTTAGTGCATGACTGATGTATGATCCTACCTTTCTAGTTAAAATTGAAAGTCGATTCATGTTAAAGATTAAGGGACATACTCTAAAATAGTATAACATTAGTATATCCTATCAATTGGCAAAGAAAAGGGAAGAAGCATTAATGATAATATAGAAAGTATAGAATATGAGAAGAAACCATGTAGGGTAGCCTCAACCAAGAGTGATTCCACCAGTTTCCTCGTGAAAGGGAGTCCCCATTAGCAAAATAGTACCGGGTTGGAAGGATAGTGGGAATCTTTAATTAGGGAGGAAAGTCAGGGAAAATTGTATCCAAGATTTGAGATTCCCATTATCAAAGGAATATATGATTCTAAAGGCCATATCAATGTGAAATTTTACACAATAATTTATACTGGGAGGTGATGGTTTATTCATTAGGTAAGTGGGATTTTTGAGGAGAGGTTAAGTGGAACAAGATATATATGTATTTTTTTATATCATTTACATAATCCAAACATTAAATATCAGAAAATAAGCTCACAATACCATGAATGAAAGTTTTAGTGTTATTGAGGAATAACAATATATGTAACCCATTTGAAATAATCCCAACTGTAGTAACCTAGAGACAGTGGTTATGTTATTACATTTTCATAGATATAATGGATCTAATACCAAATTACTAATTATCTTAGTAGTCTTGGATAATCGAATACATACATGACACCCAATTTATAATAGGAATAGATTATTAAACATAACAAAATTTAATGTTTTTAACCATTGAAAATCATTCAATGGAATATTATTTATACCATGGGGAAAGGATAAAAAATAAGGGTGAGCTAAAATGATGACTAAAATATATGTATAGTGGAATATATCATCATTAATTAATGAATTGTCTTTATGTAAAAGGTATATAAGATAATACACATTCAATTTGATCAATAACAAGGCCATGAAATCCATCCATTGATAACATCAATGAACTAATATCTTGGATAATAATAACTTGATTCACATTGAATTAAATGTATTAATATTGGACATCATGATCTCCTACATCATGAAAACTATAAAAAATACCTAGATTAATATATATTAATAAATATTTTGGTATATACTTGAAACCCATTTAATTTGGCCAACTAATCCACCTCATGAGACTATTGATGCATCAAGATGATATCAATAACTAGGACCCATCCATAAGTGGACAACAAATTCATTCCTTATATATTTATTCATAAATTAAATTCATAAATTACATGCCTTATCATTTAATATTAATATCAAGTAGAGAATATGGATTTATCAAGATTTTCCCCATTCAATCAAATAAATTTCATAGTAAAACAACATATGTAAAAGTGGTATACATTTAAAAAAACTATCATGTCCATGAGATATATAATATTCATATTTAAGAGAAATGTAGTGTCAAATGATCACAAAAGAGAGAATTATTCAAGAAAAAAATAATGAACATAAAATTAACAAGATATAAGTGATGACCATCAATTAATTAGAATTATAGAATTTCTGATAAAATCATTTCCTTTAGAGAAATAAATATAATGGAAGTAAAATATTAAAACAATCATTCATTAGAGTGTTTAATTTATAAAGTAATTTAAAAACTATAGAGTAATCTAAATATAAAAAAATGTTTATGGTGGTAGAAACATATGATAATATTGTATGTGTAATAAAAAATCATTTTAAATTTTTTTCAAGAAATTAAAAAATTATCTTGTAAGAAAAAATTTAAAATATTCATTTAAAACCATATAAAAATTCGAGTATAAAATCAAATTTCTATAATAAATAATTTGTTACTAAAAATATAAATTTGTAAAACAATTTTGAAAAATATGAACATAAAAGTAAAATGAATATTATTAAAAGATTAATAAAATTAATGTTTATTTTAAATATTTTTTTAATGAAGTAAAAATTGGCTAAATTTTGGAATAAAATGTTAAAACAACTCAAATATCTATATGATAAAAAAAATAAAAGTAATTTTTTAACGATGGATTATATGATTACTTCAAGGAAAATTAAGTTCATCCCTAAAACTGAGATTGTAAAAAAAATACTTACCAATTTTTTAACTTTTAGATTGTAACCAATTAAGAGAATAAACATGTTTTTAAACATTATTCATCATGAGTAAATAGGTATTCGTGTTAGATATATCAATGTGGAACTATATACACAACATAAAATTAAATAGGTACATAATATCAAATATGTCTCAATGGAATGGAAATTTAATGTGAAATACCTTACCTTATAATTCCCTTTTGTTACACATTTTTTATCCATACGTGTGATATTTTAAATAAATATTAATTGATATCTTAACCATTTTCTTATTTCAAATATCACATATGATGTGTTTATAACATCTTATCACTCATTCGTTAATAATATTTCATTTTTACCACTGTTTCGAGTGTTAAATTTTTTATTTTTATCATGCATGTTTTATCATGGATGTTTCAATTCTTGTTCTTAGTATATAGTTCCAAAATATAAAAAATAAATTAATGTTATAAATTTCATATTTTTTTATTATATACCATTTCAAAGTAACTCTTGAAATTTGGACATAGAAAATGCATCACATTGCTTGGTGGAGATGGTAGGTCATACGTACGCATGAGCAACACTAACATTCTCTTAATGGGTGAAAGGGTAAGTAAGTTAATGATATATTAAATTAAAAAAATATCATGTATTAAATATGATATATATCCATTATTTGCTTCAATATGAAAATCCATGTCATTCGGTGATGGAAAAAATTATATTGCTACGTGAGGTGGTATTCCATCGTACACGCAAGCGATGGTTTTGTATCCCATTTGATAGAGAAGGGTATGAATAAATATTATGAAATTAGAAACATAATATCTCTTTATATGGGTGATACTGGTGTATTTATATTTTAATTTTTGATATATAATCTATCGTGGTAAAAGAATAAGTAAAAAAAAATAAGCTTGATGGAGTTGATTACCTTCAATTAGAAAAACCTCCTTTCGATCTCATATTAATGTCCATATGGTAGGTATTTTGTGAATACAATATACTAAATAAACTGTATAAGGGTTTTAGGTAGATATATTTCTAGGTTTTTTTCAATATAGTTGTCTTGAGGGGTGTGTATAATTTAGGGGAGGAGGTTCCCTTTTATAATTGAGGTGAGTGGCACACTAGAATTCTTCTAAATATTTACAATAATATCATGCCACTTTCTTGGGAATATGGATCCAAAATGGCTGATATTATATAGAGATAATGTTAAGTTATAAAAACAATCAACTATTGTGGTTTTAAAATTTATATAGTTCATTCTAACACTTATCACATTAGATTAACCCCCTGATAAACTCATATTAACATTAACCACAATAATTTATTTTTTACTATTTTTACTATTTTTTGAGACCAAAAAATAAGTTGAATTAGTTAAATACAATTAATAATATTGATTAAAAATATTTAATCCATTTTATTAAATTCAATTCAATAAATTTAAACAATTAAATTCATAATAAACTTGCAAAATGTGTCAAAAATTGATTTTTAGGAAATACATTTTTCAACCATAAGATGATCTTAAATTAACTATATTACTAGTAAAAATAAATATATAAATTTAATTTCATATATATATAATATATTCTTTATGTTTAAGGTAAATTATTAAGCTTTAATAATTAATGAAAATAATTAAAATGGGAAGATATTATGAAATTAATTTTAAAAATAGTTTTCTTGAAAATATACCTTCTTTGCTTCCTCGTGATCTTATCATTAATTATATAAAATTTATATTAAATTAAATGATAATTATATATATAATAACACATATTTATAAAAAATATGTGTAATTTTAAAATCAATCATTTTCAATTATTCATATAAAAATATTTCTAAGGGAAAATTTAAAAAATAAATTCTATGGTTATTTTGACCTATTACGTTCAAAATAGATATCCATCCTATAAAAATATAGGTTTTGTGACATTAAATATTATAATGTTAATTGTATAATATTTTCATACAAATATATTTTTAACTTACAATAAGTAAATCTCGGGTGTTATATTCTTCCCTCGAGAAATTTCCCCCCTAAACTTTTTCGTGGATATTACTTTCCAAACCAATGAGTGTGGTTTTTATTCATAAAATCCATTCATTTAAATGTTCCACACAACATTTAATTATTTATCCAAAATACATAAACTTTTATATTCATTTATGTCATCCATACATACAATCTATGGTGAATAATTTGGATAGAATCTTCATAGTAATATAAATCTATTTCCAAAAAAATTCTTCAGATGGAGAACATGCATTAGTTCTATCATGTACATTCTTAGTAAAGATATATCAAACACATCATCTAATGTAGGCATATTTAGTAGAATTTATCATCAGAAATCCACAACTATAACTCTTTCCAAAATTCAAAAGTTCTAATATACTTGGGACTCATTTTCTCTTTCTTACCAAGCTGTATTTCACCCTTCCAAATAGATAGATTCAAGAAAATGTGATCTAAAATTAGAATAATAAATCATTACTCTAGTTGGAGTACAAAATCTTTTACCATACAATGATTCATATGGAACCAATTGAATACTTGAATGGAAGTTGTTTTTATAGAAAAACTCTTCCAAAGGTAAATAATGATCTCACATTCCTTTAAAGTTATGTGATCATGAACTCAACATGTCTTTTAATTTTTGAATAGTCCTTTCAGATTATCCATCTGTTTGCGGGTGATAAGAGGGTCTAAAACATATCTCATTATCCAAATCCTTTTATAGAAATTTCAATAATCAAGATCAGAATGTTTGATATTGATAAGAATCAATTTAAAGTGGTTTTAAATGGAATCTCAAAACATCATTAATATAGTTACTTACATGGTTCAAAAAAGGTAAATCTTCTATTATACCAAGGAAATGTATATATTTTTTTCGGTGATCAACAATTAACCATATTGCATCATCTCTCTAAGAATATTTGGTAATCTAGTGAAAAAGTCCTTAATAATTTCATCCAATATCCTCATGGGAAAAGGTATAGGTTACATGAATCCTCTATGATGTTGTATCTTAGCCTTAACCTATTTATAAACCAAGAATCTTGATAACTAATTCGAAATTTCCTACTTCATATTATTCAACCAAAAATATTCCCTCAAATCCATATACACCTTGGCCCTATTTGGGTGTATATATAAATTAGATCTATATTAATTATTTAAAATTAAATTTTCTCCTTAGTTATAAATGTAAAAAGAAGTCTCTTTTCAAATTTTTTGACACTATATTCTTAAATAAAGTCTACCAATTTTCAATAATTCATGGATATAATTTTCTACTGAAAATTATCATCATCAGGGTGATAACATTTTATATTTTCAAATGATTAATTTTTGTCGATAATTGAAAATAGAGTTATGTATCTCTTAAATTAATAATGCTCATATCCATGATTATTAGATCCATAAACATAGGGTCCCAACCAATCCTCATTTTTTTCATGACTCTATAGTATTTATTTCTTAATGAATAGGGTGCCTTATTTTCCTTCCCTGGTGGTAATGTATTGAGTAATCCTAGTACTTGAGAATCTTGACCCAACTTATTTTCCTCATGTTTATCTCATTATGTGACAAGATTTATTTTAGACGCTTATGATCTGTATATATATCTCACATCTTTTTCAATAGAGACAATGTATCTATATCTCCAAATTAAAGATTGTGGCGTCAAAATCAATATCATGAGTTGGACAGTTCTATTCACAAGTCTATAACTACCTTGATGAATAGTAAATAACATTATCATTATTCATAAGTACATAACCAACTTCCTTATTCAATGAATAACTATATATAACATACATAATTTATAAATGATGGAGTCAAAATCAAATCATCGACTAATATCCACTTAAATTCTTAATAACATTCTTTGTATTCTTTGTCAATACAATCATTTCCCATTTATGTGTAATATTTTTTAAAGGTTTATCTAATTATAAAAAAAATTACCTAATCACTGATAGTAACCCCCAAAGCAATGAAACCATTCACCTCAATTAGTTTCATTAGTGTTTCCCATAAATTGACTGCCTTAGTATTCACAGATCAACTACTATTCTATCCTTGAATAAAATATGTATAATACTCTCTATACGTTTATGAAAATATTGTATAATGGTTTTAAACATATTATTAACTTATAAAAATCATAATATTTATTAAATCTTATATGATTCATACATTACTTCATATTACCAATTTATTAATAATTTATAAGTTAAAGCAACATTTTCGAGAATAATCTCTTTGTTTATTATATGTGTTTTGACATGTTAATTTTGAAAATATAACATACATATAGATTTACATACTCCAAAAATGTAAATCACGATTTATATAACATATATATTTATTATATATATATATATATATATATTAGAAAGATAAATAAAATTTAATAAACCATTCATGGTGATATTAGGTCAGATGTATGCATGAATTTTTTTTGTTTTCTTATCACACTAAATGGAAGAATGTGATTTAAATATATATATATATGTATATATATTAATTTTTCTACATTATAATTATTATGCCATATATTTCTTACTTATTCATTATATATATATATATTTAAAATCATTCTTGAATGGATAACATGGAGAACAAATCTCATCTCCCCATGGAGTAGTTGGGTCGTACATATGCACGAGCGACAATATCATTCCCCAAAAGGGATAAATGGTATATAATTGGATAATGTATTAATTAAATAAAATCATTATAATTTCATGTTCAATATTTTTATCTATTATATTCTTCATTATACCCATCTAGAAAAGTAGTGTTGAAAAAGAAATTACACCATAGTGTGGAGACGGTAAGTCGTATGTAAGCATGCATGGTGATATTTTTTGTATGATTGGAACAAATAGTAATATGGTTGTACCGTAATCATAAAAACTATAATTACATATTATATTATGTATTTCTTATTTTAGTATTGATACAACTTAGGAAAATTAAGTAGAACAAGGAATGATCTTTGAAATATTTGGTAAAACAATTACCTCTTCTTCGAGTGGATCCTTTTGGTTTTCACAAAAGGACATCCTAAGATGGATTAATGCCTAAATTATAGACTCTAAGACGAAGTTAGATACGTTTAGAAGAAGAATTTTTAGGTTTTTTCCTATAAAAATGTCATTATGCATGTGAATAGAATATAAGGAGAAGTTCCCATTTATAAGAGAGAGGAGGGGAATTTTAGGAAACTCCAAAACTATTATTTTAATATAAACTGATTTTCAATTTCAAAAATCGAAAAAGTATGCTATTTCATGGATAATGTTAGTATGGTTATAAATAATAATACTAATGTATTTTTGGAATTTTTTGTCACAATATTAACCTTATATTTTGGCTTTTTCCCTTAGTTATACAGTTTAACACATTCCTTAACTATTGGCCTTCTATACTATATGGTTGATATAAATACCATAAAAATCCAAATAAAACTAAATAGGATCATTCATGACATATTTAACATTATCCTATTTATTTTTCCAGATTCTATATTTTTATAAATTTTATACCATTTTATAAAAAATATTTTATTTTAAAGTATCATTTTAATCAATTTTGATACTATATAATATTTTTTAATATCTTAACAGCATGATAAATTCAAACTATCACTTATACTATATCGATAATATGTCTAATTTAACTATAAAATTATTTTTTTTCACTAATTATGTGAAATTAAATTTATTTTAATTTTTTTTAAAATAATTTATTTGATATTTCAAATAACTAAACAATTACTACATCATTATCATGAATGCATTTAATTACCATCTATTGCACAAAAATTTAAAAAAATACATATGAAGATAAATATATTATATTTAAAATGACTATTTATATTAAAATTTTTCTTATGCATTACCCTATATTAAAAATGATTTAGTTATTAAAATTTGAAGTATGACATTGTTAACTTATCCTTAACTAAAATATAAAAAAATTCTTATTCAAACCCAAGTGGAATAAAAAGATTAGAATTTCAAAAAATGGTTTATTATGGTTTAAACCCACTTATCGAATTAAATTATTAAATTTTTAGGGTATGTTTTAAATATTATAATATTATTTTTACTATTAATTTGTCAATTTACCCATACCCATGGTAAATAAATAAAAATATCCTAAAGCTACAATTCACCCAAAATTAATTATTTTTATACTATTGGACCAAAAATTTCAAACAAGTTACAACCATATATGCCCATTTTTCAAAATTCCATTCATAGATGTGGTAAAATTACATATAATGCTAATCTTGTAGATTTGGTTAGAAGGCGGGTAAAAGAGACATTCTAAATATCAATATGTTTTTATATCTAATTTCAATATTAATATGATTCCAATAAACTAAATTGGATTCATAAATGAATTATTTATTTATTTTTAATTAAAAAATTAATATATAAAAATTATTTAAATGAAAATGTTAGTTTTTATCTATAATACATATTTTTTCACAATTCAACAAAAAAAAACTTTTTTGGAAAAATACCAAACAAAAACAAAAAGTAAATTTTGTTATTCTGAAATAAAAAATGAAGTATATTTTGGAAAATATAAATTTAATAAAATGTTTAATACTATTCATAACCAATTTTTAAATGCATAATTTGATAGATCATAATGCGCTAAAACATAGTGTTGATTACAACACAAGGTATTGAATTTAATTAAGAGGAAACATGTCATGAAATATTGAGGTGTTACATTGTCCCATCCTAAAATAAATTTCTTCCTCTTAATTTTTTAATTCTATTTTGGTAACTAATGTTTAACTATTCAAAATTCTTCTATTTAAATCCCACATTTGGAATTAGCATCGTTAAAAGTTCTAATTTAATATAAAGAAAGTGAAGTATGAAGGTTAACCTAAATAACACATATTAAGGTTCCATGTATGAAAACATGGGCATGAAAAAAAATAACCATCAAGTTTTGATGGAGAGTTATAGAGAACATGGTTTGGATAATGTTCACAAACACAAAGTAATAAATATAGGATTATATAACAGACGATTTCACTCATCATAAAAAGTACTAGGATAGAATTTTCGGTTTCAAGATCCTTTCCATGGAGTTGATGAATTATATTATTATTCAGAAAATCTCGTAATTTATTTCCTTCCATGTCATAAGAATAATTTAATCATTTTTGGTTCTTTGATCTATTTTCACTTCATCACTTTCATCTGAAAATGAATGTTCAAAATAAATTTTTCATGCCTTAAGCACTTTTGATAAATCATAAGTCACGAAAGTATTTTCTTTATTCTCTAAATGTTTACTGAAACCCAAAATATTATCTCAAAGTATCCGATAAATTGTACTTTAACCTTAAACAGTATTATCCAATATTTAACGTACTTCATTCCAACTTTATGAATTTTCAAAAATAATTATCTTCAAATTAATAGTCTAAAAAGGTCATTAAATTTCTAAAATCAATCATAACATCAGATTCCCCAAATAATGTAATGTAGCTCTTATTAACAAATAAAAATATTTGATCACCTTAAAAACCTTAATGAAAATTATCATGCCTCTAAATCAATAAATAAAAAATATTCTAGTAAAATCCTTATATTTATCATTATTATTATAAAAAAATATAATAACATAATTTATGAATCCAAAAACACAAATACATTAGTTATTCCACTTCAACTGTTGTAATCACATATGCATGACCTTAAACCCTTTATTTATTCCAAGTAATAATACTTATATTCTTTAGAAAATAATTTTCAAAATGTCACATATCTATAAAATTATAGCATTACACATTTACAACTTCCTACTTTCCCTTACAAGCATAAGCTTGGTGACCTATCTCTCCACACTTGTAACAATCCTTCTTGGAATGTACCAGGGTATTTCTTACCACAATTATAACATATCAAACAATCATTCTTTCACTTTTTACCATTATCTAATCTTTTTCTCAGCTATTCTTTTATTCTCATGCTTGTCATCGAATCCATATTACTAATATTACTCTTTACCTATCCAGTTATCACTTGGTATTATGTCCACATATGATGAGAATGCTAAGGAGACTTTTTTTCTTCAAAATATTGGCTTGTGGCCATTAAAGATATTCTCATTCTTACTATTTGGATCATGTGTATTGGTGAAGTTCAAATTCATTCAAATATGATCCATTTCTAAATGACGACATACCCTGAGTTAGATCATATAGTAATATATAATAAAAAATTTAGAAAATTCTTAACATAAATTGGACAATTATTTATATCTAGTCTCATAATCCTAAATAGGTTTTCTTTTATGTCGTATTAAATTTTAAATCCTTTATAATGGTTTTCAAATAAAATTTGTATTATCTTAAGCATATGTCGTATGAGTGCCAAACCAGGTGCATAGTAAGGAATGCTGTCAGGAACCAGGTTACCCAGAGTCAGGACTGAGACACCTTGTCAGAGCTTTCACCCCTAAGTACATCTTCCCTAAAACCACATCCAATTTTAGTATCTAGTGATTGATTTATTTCATTTAATACATACATAATATCTACCTTTCCTTGATTATAGGATGTTCTTCAATACTTATCTTCAAAATCTATTTCAGGTTTGTGCTCCCTATCCTTTTTTTAAATCTAATTTCTATGGTTGTTAAAAAACTTCCTCTTATTAAAACTGTAAGTCCTTGACCCCATAATCCTAAATATGATGCATTATTTTAATAGATTGGAATGATTACAAGGAATAAAATTCCAAATGACCAATTAATTTAGCAGTCTTGTAAAATAGATTACACACATTCACTTTACAACACAATTAATTACCTAAAATACAACATGGATAATCCTTTGAGAATACCATTATTCACCTAACATAATCTTCCATATCAATCATAATACACATCTTTGCATCCATGTAAAATAAACCATAACAAATGGATGAGTTCAGATGCTCAGTAAGGGTAAACAATATAATGGAATCTATTATAAATAAGAATTTACTTTTAAAGAAATGTATAAAACTAAAACAAAAGCGTTTTAAATAAAATATTTAAAATAATATGGTAAGAATAAACCAAAGTATTCCATTTAACCATTCACGTGGATATTATACTAGATAGATAATCACATGTAATATCAATAAATAATCTCATAATGAAGGAATTCATGATGTTGGACATCTAAAAATTGACATTGAGGATTCATGCAAAGAATCTAGAATTGTTGGGCTTCATTCCAAGAATCTGTTAATTTCAAAGATTTACCCCAAGAACCTAATAATTTGGTATGGAATCTACCAAAACCATATCTATTTTTTCATGAAACCTCCAGATTCATTGAGCGTATATAGAAGACCTCGACCGTCACTTACTATGTCCAATGAATTTATCATATAAAAAGGGTAAAACATAAACAACATCAAAATTCATATTAAAAATATCATACAATATATTAAGACATTAAACAGAAATCATTAATGGTATCAAAATAGCACATCCACAGTCAAAAATATCATGAACCCTTCAATAAAATATGATAGGTTGTATCATAAAAAATAATCTTCAGTTAGGAATAAAATCCAAAAAAGGAGGATTACAAATATGAAACTATTCTAATAAAATAATTAAAAACTTATATTGAGAAATACCATTTTTATTTTGAAATAATTAATTAAAAAATCCATACAATTAAAAAAGAAAATATTTTCATTGAAAATAATCTTGAATGCTTCTAAAGGAAGCTTCAAAATGCTAATCTGTCATGATGGCAGAAAAATCAACTCGCACTGTATAAATTTAAAATTCATTCCTTCCTTAATTTGTTAAAATGGTTATAAAATACCTCTTGTTGGTCAAAGTAGAGTACTTAAGCGGGGTGTAATTGAGTCCCTATAAAAAATCCTGTTAAAAATTGTTCTTTGAAGATTTTCCCCCATTAAAAATATAAACCAATTCAGTTTGTAGTGAATTTGTAAGAGTCACGAATGTTCAACTAATTTCTCAACAAATTGATTAGTTCTAATCTCTACTAATATAAACATAAATATAAATTGTTAAACTAACCTACTAGTTCAAAACTATTATAAACACGTGAGAGACTAACTATCATAGTTTGACATTGTTTGAATAAAATTTTCATAAAAACATAGTAAAAGAAAATAAAAATAGGAACAATGGAAATTAAAATAAAAGGTTTAGTCTCAACCCAAGAATTAGTCATCTCCACTTGGTGATCACCTGTCACCAAGATGTTTAAATTATAAACAAGTTTGATAAAAACCTGGATCAAAGTTCACAACAGCACACAAGTCTATCCAGGTCACCCTTGACCTCTACCACAGTTCTTTCTATGAAAACATCAATTATTTCACACAATACATCTTCTATAGTTCTATGTGGGATACGAAAGGATAAATATAGTGTTATATTGAGGATAACAAGTACCCTCTAGTTATTCACAAGATTCAGTGTGTGTGTGTGTGTAATAGAAAGATACACATGCTACTCAGAAATGTAAATAAATTAACACAACAGAGATAAAAATATAGATATAGGTTTAGAAGGCTATGTGATAGATGCAGTGTAGCTCTAGACATTTTTGATATAGTGGAATTGAGGTTCGTGTCCTCTTCTAGAAGTTGACTCTAAAACAGAGTGGCATAGCCTCTATGTCCTTGATTCTAAAAGTTTGAGATGTTCAACTTCTTGTTCCAAAGATATTCAAGTCAACTCCTTTGGTTTGGTTTAATTTGTTGATCTCCCCATATGTTATTACTTTTGAGTTCTTGGTTTTTTGTATTATGCTAAAGAGTTGTGGGATTTATTCTCTTTTTACGTGCTTTCTTTTCTTTTTTCTATTATCTGTGTCTTTCGAATGTTCCATCTAGTTATCCTTTTATACATCAAGTTCCAGTAGACAAAAAGATCATCCAATGATAAAGTACCTCATACTTTCCTCTGAATATCTTATGAACAACAATAATTAATATCAGAATTATTAATTTTTCTAAATATGACCATTAATTATAAATTATAATTAGTAAAATAAAAACATTTTTTATGAATATCAGTGAGTCATAATTATTCGGGAATCATTATAATCAATCAATAATCATTGGTGACTCTCTATATTGATGATTCCTTTCCATTGGTATTGGTTACTCTGGGCATCGATTTGTCATTTGTACTATTGGTCTATCCGGGCATCGGTGAGTCGTAATTAGTGACGCATTTTAAACTATCGGTGTATCACCCATCGTTGACGCATCCATTGGTAAGTCCATTGAACTATCAGTCAGTCACCCATCTATGGGTCCTCCATCAGAAAGTCACTTGAACTATCGGTGTGACCCATCATCAGTGACTTGTCCATCGGTGTGTCGTTTGTTCTATCGGAGAGTTCTTCATTGGTGTATCCTTTAATCAGTGAGTCCTCATTGGTGTCTTCTTCGATCGGTGATTCCTCATCGGTGATTCATACATCAGAGACCCCATTGAACCAATCAGTGTTAAGGAATTTTAGAAACTTGAAAATTGTCTGTCATACACATAATAGTTTCGGATTAAGTGAAATACATAATTTCCTCAAAATAAACACTTGTAAATTCATTGAAACATAAATATCCATAATTAATTGAAGTATTGAAATTTATTATACCTTGTGACATTATTTATTCATTTATAAATGTTCATTTACATGATTAACATTAGTTATATCATAAATTGTAAATTATCCTGATTTATAAATTGGCATGATTTTTGATTATTTAAGAAACTGTCTCACAAATGGTTCAACAATCTCCCCATTTTTGATAATTAAAAATCATGGAATTAATGAGTTATACAAGATATTAAGGAATAAAAATGACATGAATTTACATATGAATATTCACTATGAATTCTCAATATAACTATATGGTCTTACCTTTTTTGCTTCCCCTTAGTAATTTGAATTTGAGTAGTCTTAGTGACTTATATTTGACCTGTGATACATATATTCTCTTTTGATAATATGCTAGATTTCTTATTCTATAGTGAGTATTTCATAGTGAGTATCCCTCCTATATTAATATTTGATGCCATCCATAGGTTTCTCCCACTTTTAGAATTAAAAAAAAGGATAAAAGAAACATAAAAATAATTAATAAAAATGAATACAAATAAACTGGATACATAGTGAAGGAAAACATATATTCATGAAAGTATAAAAGAGTATAAACATAAAATGAAAATCATCTAAAAATAAAATTATTGATCCCTATCAAAGAATAATCTGAATCTAAGGCTTGGGATTTTGAGGATCCATCACTTTTTTTTGAAGGGTCAATAGTGGGATCAGGAGGTGTTTTTGTGGATGTAACACCCCAAGCTTCCATGGTACGCTTCTCTTTGAATAATACAGTTGCATGTGTTGTACGCAACATCGAGTTCTAACACACACCACAACCAATAAAACTAGTATTTGTGAATGGTAATAACCACTTTTTGAAATTTTATACATTTTATCTTTCAAAATGGTCTTCATTTTTGGATTCGGAATATCGAAATTAGCCTATGGTGAAATTTTGGTATTTTTCTGAGAACATTCAATTTTTGATGAATAGTGAAAAAACACTGAGTTATAGTTCAAAACCGAATTTTTATTTAAATAATTCTATATTTTATATAAATTTAATTAAGGTCAAAATGGATACATAATACCTATATAAGTTCAATGTAATTCATCGGAGTAAGTTTAGAAGAGTTTTAGATATATAAAAATTTTATGGAACTTTTCACCATCTTTTACCCACCTCCTAGGAGAATTTAAAAATTCACATAAAACTTAATTTTACCACTTCTGTGAGTGGAATTTCGAAACTCAAAGAGACACAGTTAATATCAAGGAGTAAAATATGGTTCAACAAGATAAAAATAAAATTTGGTGAATAGTAACTTTTTACTTTTATTTACCACGGTTAAAAGTAAATAGGGTAATTAAAGGTAAAAATGATATTAATATTACCCTAACACATGCCATAATTCAATTGCAAAAGTGTATCTCGACCAAAAACAACCTTAGGAATAAAATATTATAATTTAGGTCCACTTGGATTAGATTAGGACATTTATTATTATTTAATTCAAAGAAGAGATAAAAGAGTTAAAATCAAAGTTTAATTACTAAAAAAATTAATATAGGGTTATACATAAGGTAAATTCGATTATAAATATTCATTAGAAAGATAAACAATATTTCCTAAATAATGTTATTTTATTAATAATTTTTAGACATTAAATAATTTAATTTATTTATGACACAATGATGATTCAGTAATTACTGTATTAATGAAGGATTATGATAATTGATATTATAAAGAACAAATAAATGTAATTAAAACTTTTTTTTAATTAAAATAATTTTCTAGGTTAATATTATATATTATTATTGGTTATATGAATTTTATTTGAAGTAATAATGCTATTATAAATTTATCAAAAACAAAATAACCAATAGTGTCATAATTGACATAAAAGAGATTTTAAAACAAATATTATATTATTAATTGATATTCTATTCCTAAAAATCTAAGGTTCGGCCAAAGGACTTATATCATGATAATTGTATCATTAATGGACCACTTGGGGGTCTCATGGATGTATATAGTATGTTTATTAACTATATATTATAAAAATACAAAGTGACATGGTAAATGTCAATCTAATTAAATAAGAGTTAAAACTAAAAGATAAGGTTAATATAATGACCCAAACTTGTCTATAATCTACTGGTTCAATGTATTTCAACCCATACCCACCTTAGACTTTTAATAATCTACTTTGGAGCCATTAGAAACCGAATATGAAATTATTATAAATTAATACTTTAAGTTTTCCCTAAAGATCCCATCTTCCCCCTTATAAAACGACACCACTCCTAACCAATTATTTACACCATAAATGCCTTTTGGTTTCACCAACCCCTGCCCAATTATTCTCTCAACTTCCCTAACTTCTACCTAGAGGCCTTAGTTTGATCAGAAAGCCAACCTAAGTTGTTATTGATATTGCATGTGATTATTCGACTAGTAGAATATCCATGTGAATAAGTAATGGAATTATTTCATTTTATCATTGCCAAATTATGTTGAAGTTCAAGTTTAAAAGGCTTTTGTTTTAGTTATATATTTTATTAAATGATTATGCTTATTTATTAATGTTTCTGCTAAATTGTTATCCTTACTGGGCATTTGATCTCACCTCTTTCTATGTTTTATTTTTCTCAGGATGTGAAGAAGTATTTTATGACTGACCCGCAGGGATAGTCTGAAGGGTTATGAGTGTGGAATATGGAGACTATGTTGTTGTAGTTTTTCACTTTATCATGTAATGTAAGACTTATGAATGTATGTAGTGTTTCCAAGGCTTCTTATCTAATTGGTCTTTCGATATTTGATCTTTTGTGATCATGCCAATGTTTTGTAATAATGCACCGACTCTGGAAAACTAGGGTCGGGGCATTACAGTTGGTATTATAGGAACTTTAGTAAAAACATTGGAAGCTATATTTAGATATACTCTGATTAGAGCACATAGGCCTAAGATGGACTTTGAGGATTAGTATCGAAGAACTTTCTAGAATTTTGGTATTATCGAAATTTTGTTAGTTTTTTGAGAAATACATGCATGTCTAGATACGAGCAGGTAGATGGGGCTCTGAAAAAGATGTACCTATGGGTAAAACCTGAAAACCCCACTTTGGGCTAGACTCGAACGGCAACTGGTGCACAACAACAGGCCTTGCTGCACTCTTGGTTACGAAACTCCCGGGGGATATACTTAGGATAATTCTCATTTTATTTATAAACCATTATGAAGGGTTTATGAGTATATACTTCCTCAAAGAAAACATTTTTATGATTATGGATTATATCCATAAATAGTTCAATTAATGTTAAGTGTTTTACAAGTATGGAATTATGTATTTTGATTCATAAACTAATCTAGTTTATACCAGTGTTTAGAAATGGCACCTAGTGGAAGAAATGGAAACCATATCAATGAATGAACTCCATGTAGAGATTGCCCTCCGGATCAAGATAATTATAGTGGAGCTGGTGATACAACTGGTGCTGATCAGCTAATCAACATACTAGGACAACTCACTCAGGTTATGAATAATTACCTTACCCGTATGGAGAGAACTTATCCGCAGCGTGGAAGATCAAAGGTAGATCGCTTCATGAGGAAACAGCCACAAACATTCAATGGGAGTAAAAATCCATTGGTAGCTGAGCAATGGATACGTTCCCTAGAGAAAATATTTCAGGTTTCGGGAGTAGTGAAAGGGAAAACATTATCAGGGCAGTTTACCACCTCACTGGAGATACTAATCACTGGTGGTCATTGATTCAAAACATGAAGGAAGATGATAAAGTATCAAATATGGAATGGAGGGAGTTCAAAGATCTGTTTTTAGAAGAATACTTTCTTCATGACCATCGAGCAGATATGGAAAGGAAATTTCTGAGTCTGAGACAAAAAGAGGCTGAGAATGTCGCAAATTATGAAGATAACTTTACAAGGTTAGCGAGGCATGCAGAAAATTATATACGTAACTCAAGGAGTAAGATTGATCATTTCTTTGACGGGTTAAAACCATTTCTTCATCAAGCATTAGTCTCACAATCCTTCTCGTCATACGAAGAAATTGTCTCACGTGCTATCAAGATTGAAAAGGAATTCTCTTAGTCTTACAACTTTAAAGAAAAGAAAAAGAAGAATAGATCTACAGATCACTTTGGAAATGGAAATAAGGGGAAGAAGGGAAAAGTTGAATATCCATCTTGTAGTAAATGTGGGAAGAAACACCCTGGTACTTTCTTGAAGGGAATGGGAGTCTATTACAAGTGTGGTGAAAAAGGCCACCAAGATCATGATTGTAAGGGGAAGAAAGAAGCTAATGATGTTCAATGCTACAACTACAGGGAGATGGGACATTATGCAAATGAATTTCCTAAGCGTCAAGGGAACTTACCTCAGAAAAGTCCAAGGGATCAAGGCCAATCTTATGCTATCATTACTGTTGTGGTTGAACCTCCAAAAGATTTGGTGATATGTAATTTAATGGTTTCACCAAGATTAGAAAATGATTTATTTGATTCTGAATCATCGCATTGTTTCATATCTTCCCATTTTTCTAAGAAAATTTGATATTTCCAATTTGATTTAATAATGGAGTTGTTAGTTAAAACTCATAAGGGAAGTATCATTGCTACAATGTTCTGTGGATCCGTTCCCATTAGGGCATATAAATGTTCTTTATTTGCTGATCTCATTGTCATACCTATGACTAAATTTGATATAATCCTTAGTATGGATTGTCTTTTGGACCATGATGAAAAAATTTATTATAAGAAGAAGGAGGTTACTATTTTTGATGATGATGATAAGGAACACCTTATCTTCAGAGCGGAATCAACACCACCTAATTCATACCTAGATCCACCCCCAGTAGCTCAACTAAATTCAATTATTGGGGAGGAAGAGAATGAAATGACTGTGTGTGGGTAAATTAATGTTCAAATATAGGATGTACCAATTGTGAGAGAATATTATGATGTGTTTCTAGAAGATTTACCCAGACATCCTCTAGAATGAGAAATTGAGTTTTCCATTGATTTAATTCCTGGTTCAAGGCCTATATCGAAGACCCCTTATAGAATGGCCACTATAGAATTAGTTTAACTAAATAAACAACTAGATGAATTGTGTAATAAGGGGTTTATTCACCCTAGTGTTTCTCTAGGGGGAGCCCCTATCCTTTTTGATAAGAAGAAAGATGGATCTATGAGGTTATGTATCGACTACAGGGAGATCAATGCTATAAGAATAAAGAAAAAGTATCCCCTACCTCACATTGATGATTTATTTGGCCAACTGCATGGAGATAAATACTTTTCAAATACTGAACTTTGATCTGGATACCATCAATTGTGTGTGAAGAAGGAAGACATTCTGAAGACAGCATTTCAAACCAGGTACATGCATTACGAGTTTACAGTAATTCCTTTTGGATTGACTAATGCACCCTCTGTATTCATGGATGTCGTGAATATAGTTTTCAAGAAATATCTTGATGACTTTCTAGTGGTATTTATTAAGGATATCTTTGTATACTCTAAAATCTATGAAGATCATGAAAATCACTTGCGCATTATCTTGAAGACTCTAAGAAGACATGAATTATATGGGAAGTTTAGCAACTGTGAATTCTGGATTCAGGAGATCTCTTTTATTGGCCATATTTCCTCTAAGTATGGAATATCTGTTGATCCTTATAAGACAAGTGCAATCCATGAATGGCCAGAACCGACGAGTATAACTGAGGTATGCAGTTTTATTGGTTTAGCAAGTTATTATCGACGTTTCGTCCAGAATTTTGCCCGATTGGCTAACCCATTGAGAAAGATCACATGTAAATGGGTTAGATTTTTTTTGTAAAAATGAGTGTGAAGAATGTTTTGAAGAACTGAAGAGAAAATTATTCAATGCTCCTATATTGACTCTACCATCGGGGAATAATGGGTTGGTTATTTATAGTGATGCATCGAAGAAAGGACATGGTTGTGTCCTTATGCAGAATAATAGATATATTGCCTATGCATCACGAAAACTGAAAATTCATGAGCAAACCTATCCTACTCATGATCTTGCGTTAGCTGTTGTAATATTTTCTTTGATGATATGAAGAAATTATCTCTATGGTGAAAAATGTGAGATATATACCGATGACAAGAGTTTGAAGTACATTTTCTCAAATAAAGTACTCAAAATGAGGCAAAGGCGATGGCTTGAACTACTCAAGGATTATGATTTCACGATACACTACCAACCGGGGAAGGAAAATACGGTGGCATATGCTTTGAGCAGAAAGTATCATGGAGTTTTGAACATGATGAGAGTTGAAAGCGATCCTATTTTCATAGATTTAGTAAAGATGGATATGTGAATCACCATGGGAGGTGAAACATTAATTCTTTTTCAAATTATTTCCAAACCATCTTTTCTTTAAAGGATTAAGAGTTCTCAGGCCGATGATGAAGAATTTAAAAAGAAGATTAAAACTGTGAATGATGGAATATTGAGTGACTTTGTGTGTGAAGATGGAATTTTGAAATTCGGGAAGAGACTTTGTGTTCCTGATATACCTGATCTAAAAATGGAATTGTTGGACGATTCTCGTAGTTCCAACTTCTCTATACACCCTGGAAGCACAAAAATGTATAGAGATTTGAAGGAACAGTTTTGGTGGGAAAACATGAAAAGGTAGATTGCTGATTTTGTGTCAAGATGTATGGTTTGTCAACAAGTGAAAGCTGAAAGGCAACACCCTGGACCAGTCATGCAACCTTTTCCCATACCTGAGTGGAAATGGGATAATAATACCTATATAAGTTCAATGTAATTCATCGGAGTAAGTTTAGAATAATTTTAGATATATAAAAATTTTATGGAACTTTTCACCAACTTTTACCCACCTCCTAGGAGAATTTAAAAATTCACATAAAACATAATTTTATCGCTTCTATGAGTGAAATTTCGAAAATCCAAGAGACATGTTTAATATCAAGGAGTAAATGTGGTTCAATAAGATAAAAATATTTTTTGGTGAATAGTAACTGTTTACTTTTATTTACCACGGTTAAAAGTAAATAGGGTAATTAAGGGTAAAAATGATATTAATATTACCCTAACACATGTCCTAATTCTATTGTACAAGTGTATCTCTACCAAAAGCAACCATAAGAATAAAATATTATCATATAGGTTCACTTGGATTATATTAGGACATTTATTATTATTTAATTCAAAAAAGAGTCAAAATATTTAAAATCAATGTTTAATTACTAAAAGAAATTAATATGGTGTTATACATAAGATAAAATCGATTATAAATATTCATTAGAAATCTAAAAAGCTTTACTACATAATTTTATTTTATTTATAGTTTTTATACATTAAATAATTAAATTTATTTATGACAGAATGATGATGCAGTAATTACTTTATTAATGAATGATTAAGATAATTAAAATTATAAATACCCAAATAAATGTAATTTGAGACTTTTTATGAATTAAAATAATTTTATAGGTTAATATGACATATTATTATTGGTTATATGAATTTTATTTGAAGTAATAATTCTGTTATAAAATTATGAAAAACAAAATACCCAATAGTGTCAAAACTGACATAAAAGAGTTTTTAAAACAAATATTATATTATTAATTGATATTCTATTCCTAAAAATAAAAGGATCATCCAAAGGACTTATATCATGATAGGTGTATCATTAATGGACCACATGGGTGTCTCTTGGATGTATATAGTTGGTTTATTAACTATATATTAAAAAAATACAAAGTGACATGGTAAATGTCAATCTAATTAATTAAGAGTTAAAACTAAACGATAAGGTTAATATAATGACCCAAACCTGTCTAAAATCTATTGTTGGAATCGATTTAGACCCATATCCACCTTATACTTTTAATAATCCACTTTGGAGCCGTTAAAACCGAATATGAAATTAATATAAATTAATACGTTATGTTTTTTCTAAAGAGCCCCTCCTCCCCCTAATAAGAGGACACCACTTCTATCCTATTCTTCACACCTTCAAAGCATTTGTTTTTGTAAAACCCCTGCCCAATTACTCTCTAAACTTCCCTCAATTCATCCTAGAGTCCTTAGTTGGATCATAAATCCAACCAATGGAGCCCTTTTGATCAAATCAAACGGAAGAACCTGAAGAAGAGGTAGTGTTTTCACCACACTATTTCAAGTTCCTTTCTTCTTCAACTTCTTCTTTCTTTTTTATTACCATTCTAAAATAATAACTCTAGTATCTTCTATATATTGTGATGTTATTATAAATATGGTAAAACCATATTCAGTATTCTATCTATCCTTTAAATGACATGTCACCATACGTGTGTACGTACAGCCTACCGTCTCCACATCGTGGTGTAATTGTTATTCAATACATTATTATTTGGATGTGTATAATAATGATGTGTAACTCATGTAAATAATAAATATAACATGATAATGATTCTATATATATGATATACCATCAAATTATATATTATTTTCGCATCAAAAGAATGATATTGTCACTCGTGCGAACATACGAATTACTGTCTCCACGAACGTGATGAGATTCATTCCCCATCGTATCCATTCAAGAATAAATTTCATTTAATGATTAAAAATAATTTTTAAAGACATGATATCATTCTGGATATGAATAATATACATCCCATCCATAACAAATATGGCTCACATAACAAAGAATATAAAGGAAAATGAATCCGTTAACACCCAAAACGATTATAATACTAAGATATTATTAACAAATCAATGTTTAAAGATCACATATGATATCATATTAATGTATATGATTCTTGTATAATTTAATAAAAATTATTTCACTCTTATACAATAGGTTAACCTACCCTCAACCAAGGAAAAGTACAAGGTAAGGGTTTATTTCACAATCTCTTCATTATCTGAGGTTGTTTATACGTAATTATCTACTGGGACCTCTTTATCATCCACATCCATATTTATTAAAAAAGGTATTTCAAATCATTCTTACAGTTTTACAGACTCTGGGTTAAATTCATTTATACCCTTGTTTACTTTTTATAAGAATTTTATAAAGGAATCTTTCTTTCGTTTTCCAAACAAGTCACTTTTTAACTTTTTCGACAGAATTTATGTAAGAATGTATTTTTTAACTTATTCGGAGGGTGCGGCTATTTTCGACCATTATAAAATCGTTGAAGATTCCATTACAAGCTTATAAGAATATTTTGAAAGTAAATTTTTTCTTTTATAATTATGTGAACTTTAAATGATTTCAAAAAAAGAGATATTTCTCTCAAATAGTTTTGATTTCATTTATGTTAACATCATTTGATGGATTTTAAGCTTATTTAATGTTTATTTATTATGATACAAAACATCCATATTGTATTGAATGTTTTGTGATATGTTTGACTATGTATGTGTTATTTTTATTCCATTCATGGTTTATGTAGAAATTATTGACATTTCGTATGCTAGTTTTAATATGAATGCTTATGTTATGTTTAAACCTATTCATATGAGGAATGCATTGGACTTAATAAGTGACTGGTGGAGCCTGCTATAGCTCCTCGATGCATCGGTAGGTCTCATGAGACAAACTAGTGTCTTGGAACAAAACCTTGACAAAATCTTATTTGTAGTCTTGGCACAAGGCCTTGCCTATGTGGTTATGATAGTTTGGCATTATATATTCCATCATTATGAAAGAGGTTATTGATATTGCATGTGATTATTCGAACAGTAGAATATCCATGTGAATAATTAAATGACATTATTTCAGTTTATCTTTTCCATATTATTTTTATGTTCATGTTTAAAAGGCTTTTTTATTAGTTATACATAGCCTTAAATGTTTATGCTTATTTATGAAAGTTTCCTCTATATTGTTATCCTTACTGGGCATTTGATCTCACCCCTTTCTATGTTTAATTTTTCCCAGGATGTGAAGAAGTATTTTATGACTGACCTATAGGGATAGTCTGAGGGGATACGAGTGTGGAATATGGAGACTATGTTGTTTTAGTTTTTCACATTATCATGTAATGTAAGACTTATGAATGTATCTAGTGTTTCCATGGCTACTAAACTAATTGGTATTTCGAGATTTTATCTTTTGTGATCTTGACAATGTTTTGTAATAATGCACCGACTCTGGGTAACTCGGGTCAGGGCCTTAAAGTGGATATAGGAAGGGTTGGTCTAATGATGAAACCAGTTAAAGAAATTCCTGTAGGAACTATAGATGAAAGGCTTGGTCTCTTCTATGACAAAATATGACTAGGAGGCTGCTCTTGGATCACTGGATGGATCTTAGATATACATTGAGACATTGTCATCTATGTAGGAGGTCACTAACTAGGTCTAATGGAAGATGCTACAGGGACCTCTATAGCTTAATAATATTCATTGAAATTTGGGCTTCCAGATAATGATAAAATCATTGATTATTTCATCCCATATTTCATGGCCTTCTCAAAATCCTCCCTGTTTTCCATGATTTTCTCCAATGTAGGGGTAAACTCCTTCAAATGACTCACCAGACTCTTAAAATCCTCAGTCATTGTTGGTATCTTGAGGTTCATATACAAGTACTTAAAGTTGTTATTTAGATCATTATTTGTTTCAATTTTTTATAAATACTTGTCCACTTTTTCTATGATCTCATTTTGAGCAGTAGATGCCTCATTTTCACATTATCTCACAATGTTATAGACATGGTCACTCTTCCATGTTCCATTCAAAATGATAACTTTATCAGAGTAATTATGAATAGACTTCATCGCTTCTCTGATCACATTATTAAATGACCCCATATCAGTAGTAGGCCTTGTACCTCTAGAACTGGATGCACTATAAATCATTTTTCCAAGATCCTCTTTCAACTTTTTCAAATCTGTACTCAGTTGATGTGTAACAAGGTTCATAAGAACCTCCATAACCCCACCAAGTGTGGTTCTGAAATAATTGGTCAAAGATACAATTTCATGACTCACTCTCTTCACTTCTTCTCCCAGCATTGTATTATTTCACACAATGGTATCGGTTGTAGTGATAATATTGGGTTGTATCTCCAGAATTACCATTCTATAAATCTGAGACGCATCTGCCTTTGAAATACTCCCAAATAAAAAATCTTCATTTCTTACTCCAATAGAGGATATCATAGATTCACATACATTGGATTTCAATTGTTCTAGATCAGGCTTGGTGACATAGTCACTTGAAACTGAAGGAATAACAGGCTCATCACTAGTAGGAAAATCCAGTGAGTAGGGGGAGTGGGTTCCACATCATCTTGGGTAGTAAGAGGATCTACCATATTTTATTTTGAATCATAAACTATCCCAAATAGGATTAATCCTGGATTTCTATTCCACATAGTAGAACAAGTCTAATCTCTAGGTTCAATAGAATCACTTCTTACCCTTCAACATTGAAACAAAAGTAAAATCTGTGCTACATCTTCTTCTTCATGACCTCCAGCCAAAATATCATTCTGAGGCACTAGGACGTTCTGAACATGAGCTTCTTTCACTAAACCTCAATCCACTTGAGGCTCCCCTTTTTTTGAGGCACTGGTCCAATCTGATGTTCAGCTTCTTATCTCTACCTCCAGCCATAATATAATCACATTTCTAAAGGATTCATTTAGAATCATTAGAATGATCATGTCCATCCTCATGTCCAAAATCTCTTTCATCATGACCAAAACCATCAATATCAATATATCCATCATCATCAATATCATCCTATCTACTCTCCTCATCATCATCTCTTTTAATAAATTCCACACCGGAACTAACTTATACTTGTCATACTTTTAGTGAGTCACTCACATGCTCACCATAATAATCATCATCATCATCATCATTAGTCTTAATCACTTAACCTTCAACTCCAGAGACATCATTATATTCTTTATCATCATCAAAAAAAGGTTCAGAAGAAGTTAATTATAATTGTGGACATACATGTCCATATACCATTTCTTTAGGACTATCATAAATATCTGGGTCACTCCTATCATATATAGTAGACCCCTATTCTCTGTTCAACTCAAGGTCATCTTGTTCTTCATTAGAATACACAACCTGGTCACCTTTTTTAAGACATAGATCTGCTTGATCCCTTGGTCTGGTGGGATGATCAATAGGATTATAATCCACATATAATTTCTCCTCATCTTCAACCCAACATATCCTTCATGGTTTCCAAAAAAATCATATTTTGATAATGTCTATGTATAGGGAAAACACACTACAAGAAGTAATCACCCTATCTCTATCCTCCACACAACCTAGCATCTTCAACATTGTAGAGATCATCCTCAGATAATAAAAATAGGTTGATTTCATGAAATCTTTGATCATATCAAAAATGTATACCATAAGGTACCTACACATATTTAATTTCACCTCATTTTTCAAAAAATAAATCACGAATACATCCTGATACTTTAAGGTATCAAGATCTCCCTTCCATGGGTGGATTTGGTGTTGGATAAATTTGAAAATCATTCTAGCCTCTCCATCTAATTTTTTGGTTGTTTATCTCCTTGATTCATCATTTCTAGTCATCAAATTCAAATCATTATCATAAAAAAAATAAATATGAATTTTGGTGTAATGCTACCCAGGTAGTCAGTAAATATTCCCTCATGCGACATCCTCAAGAATTTAGCCCATTCTCTTGAAGAAAACAAAATTTCATTTCCCTTTTCCACTGATTTTATCTAAGCCAACTCCGATCCTTCCAAAAATACTTCCAAGTACAGATAATTTTTTTTACCATATTGGGATAGAAATGACTCTCATTTTATGAAAACCATCCAATGCACTCTTGTGATTCCAAAACATTTAGCAAGAGATACTTTCTCAACAAAAACCATTTGGTAGAGACATATTTCTTATGTGTTACTACATTGCTTCCCCACTCTGAATTCATAGAACTTTTGGCACTACATGATTCTCCTTTCTGGAATTTGGCCGACTATGATTCACTATATCCTTTCATCTCTTGATTCTTCCTCACCATTCTTAAGGTTTGGATTTGAATTAGGGAGCCTAATGGTCGAAAATTTTAAGGTAGAGAGGGAAGTTAAAGTTCGAAGGGTGGAAGTAGTGTGGATCAATTTTATTTTATCATTTAAGGATTTTACAACGTAAAAAAATAAAATAGAAAAATGATAAAATAAAAAATAAATGAAATTGTCTCATTTTACTTAAAATATGCAGACAAATAGATTTACTAAAAATTATTTATAGGAATCGATATCGGTTTCACTCTAATGGTATCATATGATCATTTTCACACGATCAATTTCACCGGATTGGTTTCGCCAGTTTGGTTTCACCAGATCGGTTTCATCTTGGTTTCACATGATCGGTTTAAGCTGAGCAGTTTGACATAGCCAGTTTGACCTAATCAGTTTCACCTAATCATTTTCACCTTATCGGTTTCAAAGGTTTCACATGATCGGTGTCACAGTGATAAGTTTCAATGTTAATCATATTATTCTAAATGGATAAGGTTGGACAATTTTATAGATTTATCATTCTAGTTTATGGTTTATATAACTTAATCTCTCAGAGTTTAAGGGTTTGGTAAAAATGTCTGTAAGTTGGTTTTCAGCCCCAATAAACTCACGAGTTATATAATATTTTTAATAGTGGTATCACAAAATGTGATTTCTTACATCAATTGTTTTTGTTTTATAATGAAAATTGGATTTATAAAATTTTTAATAGCACTTTTATTATCACAATTTCTGGGGATATGTATGAATAGAAACCCATAGCCTAATAAAGTGATTTTCATCTTTAAAATTTTGGCATAGAAACTACTAGCAGCAATGTACTCTACATCATTAGTTGATAATGCAATAGAATTTATCTTTTTAAAACACCATGAAATTATAAACTATTAAAAAATGTGGCATGTTCTATAGGTTATCTTTATATCTAATTTACACCCCCCAAAGACAACATCAGACTGAATAACCATATCAAAAGGTTTTCCTATATGGTAGAATATTCCTAAATTAGTTGTATATTGGATTTATTTGAAGACTCTTTTAACAGCATTAAAATGTGACTATTTTGGGTTTGATTTAAATCTTTCACACATACACACACTAAACATGATGTTTGTCCTACTAGTGGTTTTGTAAATCAAACTCCCAATCATTCCTCTACAATCTGTTTTATCAACATATTTTCCATTGTCATCAAGGTCCAACATACAATTAGAACTCAAAGATGTTTCACTATTATTAATGCCATCAAAGAAATATCTTTTCAAAAGATCATTTTTATAATTACTTTGATTTATAATAACACCATGTTTTTTTTGAAATATTTTAAAATCAATAAAATATTTAATTTTACCCATCAAACACATTTCAAAATCAGGTTGCATCATTTTCGAAAAATCGTTGCATAAAGAATTATTATAAGATCCATAAATTATATCATCTATATATATTTGAGATATAAAAACATATTTAAAAATTATTTTTATAAATAAATAATGATTTTCAACTCCTTTTGTAAAAACAATAGAAATAATAATGTTATATAACCTATCATAACATGCTCTTAGAGGGTGTTTCAAACCATATAAAGATTTAGTTAATTTGAAAACATTATTTGGAGAATGTGGATTTGTAAAACGAGGGGGTTGTTCAACAAAAACATCCTCAATTATATAACCATTTAAGAAAACACTTCTAACATCTATTTGATAATGTTTGAAATCCAAGTGTGTTGCATACTCATGTAAGAATATAATGGATTCAAGCCTAGATAGTAGTGCAAGGGTCTCCTCATAATCAATTCCCTTTTCTTGATTATATCCTTTTTCAAACAATATAGTTTTATTTCTAACTATATTTCCAGATTCATCTAGTTTATTCCTAAACAATCATTTATTTCTTATTTTCCAGGTATCTTTTGGCCTATCAATAAGATAACAGACATTATTTATATGAAACTGATTAATCTCTTCTTGCATAGCCATTATACTAAATTCATCAATGATTACATCATTGATATTTTTATGTTCATGATGTGACAAGAATTCTTTATGTTCAACCTTATTTCTCAAGGAATCTCTAGTTTTTGTTCCTCTATCTAAATCTCAAAATTCAGTATTTAAGGGATGTTTTTAAGGGTTTTAGTTGGACTAAAAAAAGTAGGCCTCGTTATTTTGGGTTTATCACTTGGTTTTCGTTCATTGGGGATACAATCTAGGGAATTTCCCAAACTGTATGTTTTGATATTTTTTTATAGGATGGTAATAGGGTTTATCATCAATGTACACATTTGACATACCCCCTTCAAGATTTTCTAGAAAGTTCCTAGTTTCATGTGGATCTGCTTCATCAAACGTGACATGTAAAAATTCATCCACACATTTGGTTCTCTTATTAAAAACTCTATATTCTTTTATTGATGTATAATATCCATGGAATATTCCCTAATCACTTTTGGAGGAATCATTATATACATTTTCTTTTGTGGTAAGAATATATACAATACATCCAAACACTTTAAAATAATTTCCCATCGGTTTTCAATTATTCCACAACTCATAAAGATTTTTCCTAAAAATAGGTCGGATTAAGACTCAATTTAAAATATAACAAGTTGTATTTATAGCATCAACCCAAAAATAAAGAGGTGGGCTAAATTCATTGAGCATGGTTTGGGAAATTTACTATAGGGTTCTATTTCTTCTTTCTACTACACCATTTTCTTGAGGTGTCCTAGGGGAAGAGAATTTATGAATATAGCCTTTTGTGAGAAAAAATATTCAAAGTCTTGATTTTCAAACTCATGGTCATGGTCACTTATTAAGGATTTAATTTTAAGTCCACTGATATTTTCTACAGTCCAAGAATACTTTGTAAAATGAGAGCCAGTATTAATTTTATGATCTAAGAAATAGGTCCAAGTATACCTTTAGAAGTTACCTACAAGAACATAGATATAGTTCTTCCCATTTAGACATGATACCCTAGATGGACAAAACACGTCCATGTGAACAAACTCAAGAGGTTGAGAAGTTGTAACTTCTTTCTTTGGTTTCAAAGTGATTTTATATTGCTTTCCCTTTTAACAAGGATTACAAACTCTATTATCTGGAAACTCTAGTTTGTGTAGGTATCTAACTTAACATTTTCTAGTTAATTTCTTAACAGACTCTACATTACAATGTCCTTGTCTTCTGTGCTATATCCAATACTCTTTTTGAAAGTCACTTAGGTAGGAAACATTTTGTGATCCTATTGTGTCAAAATTTACAACATATACATTATCATTTCTAAGTGTAGTAAATACGAAGTTATTTTTGGCATAAAATACATGGCCTGAACCATTTTTAAATTTGGCATTAAATCCATAACCACACATCTGAGATATGATAAGAAAGAAATATTTTAATTCATCAATATAGAGTACATTGGAAATTGTAATAGACTAATAGTTACTGATCTGGCCTAATCTGATGATTTTTTCTTTACCACTGTTACCAAATATGACATGTCCTCCAATAATTTTGATAAGATTCATGAAACATGAGTAATCACCTATATTGTTTCTTGAATATCCACTGTCCAAGTACCAAATATTTCTTTAGGAACTTTAACTACAAAACAATTCATCTAAGAAAATATTTTGGTACCCATAATTTTTTGGGTCCAGGAACATTAGTAATAAAGGCTTTAAGAACCCACAATTGTCTTATGGGTTTCCTATATGTAGATTGTAAATTATATTAAAAATAAAGTTTATATGGTCGAGAAACACTTGATTGAGTAAAATATTTTTTAGAATTTGAACTTTTAGTAAAATATTGATTTTTGGACAGAGAAGCAGATTTTATAGTTTTAGTTATAAAATGTGTTTTTGATAAATTACTTTGTCCTAAATAATACCCTATTCCAGTAGTATACCTAGAACCTATTTTTTTACCAATTAACTGAGTAAGTATGTTTTCCCAATTTTTAAAATTATCCAGAACCTTCTTTAATTGATCCTTAGATAACTTTAGGTTATTATTTTACTTTATAAGTTGATTATTTTTCACTTTCTCTATAGTGATTTCAGATTTAATATATACTGATAGTTCATGTTGTTTCATTATTGATTTATACTTATCATTAATTTCATTCTATGTTCATTCAATAATATTACAGTTCTCAAATAGTTCATCATTTTTCATATTTTTGTATTCATATTCATCTGTAGAATAATAATCATTAGGTACAGGAGAGTTTAAGCACACTAATGAGGTATTTTACCTAAAGAACATGTTTTTCATATCTTCTTTCTCATTATGAGAATAAGTAGATTCACAGAAGATGTCCTTGTATTCACTCTATGTGGCCTTCATTGGTTTCTTAAATTTCATATGTTTAGACTAAGATTTCTTTTTA
Organism: Viscum album; assembly: GCA_963277665.1. Taxonomy (NCBI): domain Eukaryota; kingdom Viridiplantae; phylum Streptophyta; class Magnoliopsida; order Santalales; family Viscaceae; genus Viscum; species Viscum album. Next base: position 1,248,132,427 of record OY728157.1, on the reverse strand, counting down.
TAATTTAATTTAGTATAGTCAGCTTTGACATGCCTTATCCTTTTTCATTCCTAGAAACTATTTATTCTGATTTTTCAGACATTTTTAAATCCATATTTTAGTTTCCTTTGTTTTCAAATTTTTCTTTAAAGATTTGTTTATTGAAGAACTTTTTCTTTCTTTAAAATTTTCTATATCTCTTGGAAATCTTGGCCACTTCTGCATCACAGCCTGAAGCCGATTCTTCACTACTTGTGCTCTCAATAGTAGTCTAAACATTCTCTTTGCATTTCCCACAGGAAGTGGTAGTCTTAAAAGATATATATATTCTTTATGGCTCTTCCTCCTCTTGATTAATCTTTAATTCCTCTTCAAACATCATTAATTTTCCAATTAGTTCCCTTAATTGAATTTTATCAATGTCTCGTGATTCCTTTATGGATATTGATGCCCCTCTCCATCCCTTTGGTAAGAATCATAGAATCATCATGATCTTCTCCTTTGTTGTGACAACTCTTCCTAAAGAAATCAGCGTGTTCTAAATTTCATTTAACTTGACATAAATATCAAAAATATATTTTTCACGCTTCATTCAATAATTTTCATATTTAATATTATAAGTATTTAATCTCATATATTTCAAATTATTTTTCCCCTCCTGAAAAATAGCTAAAGTTTTTCAAATCTCATGATTAGTTTTACAAGAAGAAATGGGATTAAATTCTTTATCTCCTAGTGAAAATTATAGAAAATTTATTACTATATAGTTATTGATATAAGCAGTCTTGGTATTTTCTTCCCATGTTTTTCAAGTAATTTCAGGGAGTGAATATTTAATTTTAATAGTATTCCATATTTCAAATCCCATGATATTTAAATATATTTTCATTTTAAACATCCACTGAGCATAATTTGCTCTGTTGAAAAAATGTGGTCTATTTTTAGTAGATCCTTCTAATCTATTGTCCATAATATATATTTTTAAAAGATTTCAAAGATAAAAAAATTTATAATTAACAAAAATTTGATAATATTTGAAATACAACTAAATTCATAATTCAAAATGTTTTAAAAGGCTTTGAAAGCAGAAATATTCCTAAAATCATTGAAACCAAATATTGGTCAGAGTATAGTACTCAAGAGGGGGTGAATTGAGTCCCTATAAAAATTGATGTTAAAAATGGTTTATTGAAGGTTTTCCACAACTAAAAATATAAACCAAGTTAGTTTGTAGTGAATTTATAAGAATACGGAATGTTCAATTAATTTGTCAAGAGATTGATTGGTTCTCATCTGTACTAATATTAAGATCAATATAACTTTTGAAACTAACCTACTGGTTAAAAACTATTACAAACACTTTCTAAACATACTATCATAGTTTGACTTTGTTTGAATGAAATTTTTAATAAAACTTAATAAAAGAAAATAACAATAAACACAGATGAAATTAAAATAATAGGTTCAGTCTCAAGCCAAGACATAGACCTCTCTACTTTGTGATCACCTGCCATAAAGTAGTTTAAATTAATAAAAAAGTTTGATCCACACTCTAGATCAGGTTTCACAACACCACACAAGGATTTCAAGGTCCCCCTTGACCTCTTCTAAAGTTCTTTGTCGGAAAAACAACAAATTGTTCATGCATGTCCTCTTCCATAGTTCTACATGGGATGCAAGAGGATAAATAGAGTGTGAGATTGAGGATAACAAGAATCATCTAGTTTTTCATTGGAGATAGTGTGTGTAATATATAGATACACACACTGCTCAACAACATAAATAAATGAACACAAGATAGCTAAAAATGTAAGGATAGGTTTAGAAGGCTCTGTGATTGATGTAGTTCAACTCTACACTCATTTGATGTAGTGGAATAGAGGTTTGAGTAATCTTAAGGAAGTTGACTGAAAAACAGAGTGTTGTAGCCCCTCTATTCTGGATTCTAGGAGTACGAGATGTTCAGCTTCTTGTTCCAAAGATGTTCATGTATGGTTATAAAGTTTGGTTTGAATTTTTTATCTCCTCGTACGTTTTCCTTTTGAGTACTTGGGGTTTAACAGGATGCTTGATAGTTTTCTGAGTTCTTCTCTTTTTATGCCCTTTCATTTTGTACTAGAATTTTCTGTGTCTTTTCAGTGATTGAGTTGGTTATCATTTTATACATCAAGGTCTATCGGATATAAATATCTCCCTACATTCATGTACCTCGTATTGTCCTCTGAATATTCTACAAACTACATTAATTAATGTTAGAATAATTAATTTATCAAAATATGACAGTTAGATATTAATTTTCATTAGTAAAATAAACACATTTGTTATGACTATCAGTGAGTCATAAGTATCGATGATTCATTAGCATCAGTGACTCTCTATATCATTGAGTCATTTCCATCGGTATTGGTGACTATCAGCATTGGTGAGTCATTTGTAATATCGGTTTATCAGGGCATCGATGAGTCGTTATCGGTGACTCATTTTGAACTATCGGTCGGTCCCTCATTGGTGACTCATCTATTGACAAGTCCTTTGAACTATTGGTGTGCCGCCCATCGGTGAGTCATACATCAGTAAGTCACTTGAACTATTGGTGTGACCGATGATAGGTGGCTTTTCCATCCGTGTGTCATTTGTTCTATCAGTGAGTTCTTCATCGGTGACTCCTTCGATCAGTGATTCCTCATCGGTGTCTTCTTCGATCGGTGATTCCTCATCTGTGACTCATCCATCGGTGACCCCTTTCAACCAATCAGTGTCAGGTACTTTTAGAAACTTTTAAGTTTTATTTCTTATATAGAAGAGTACCAAATTAAGTGAAATCCATGATTGCAAGTAAATATACAATTGTAAATATATTTAAACATAAATATCCATAATTTATTGAAATATTTAAATGTATTATATCATGTGACATAATTTATTCATTTATAAATATTCATTTTCAGGATTAACATTAGTGATAACATAAAGTGTGAATTATCATGATTTGTGGTTATTAGAATAATTTCCTCACAAAGGGTCCAACACCTCATTTGAAAAATAATAGAAAGACTCCTTGAAAAACATTTTTTAAAACATAAAACATGGGTAAAATGAATTTAAACTAGTTTAAATTAATTTTAAAAATATTTTGAATTACATTTTTAGGAAACATGTACAAATATGGTATATATGTCCCAGTAAATACTTACATATAAACAATCACAAATAATAAAGAGTTTATGAAATTAACCCTTACAAAAAACCATAAAATATTCATATTGTAAAATTATTAATGAACATAAAAATAGAAAAAATTTCACATTATAATCCTTTTATATAAATATAAAAAGTTATCAAAAATAATATCAAGAATCTTGAAATGGAGAAAGGATTAATTCGTTAGACATTCAACGCATCCCATACCACTTCGAACATTTAAATCAATATTCTGATATCTTCAAATGAATATTCAAATATCATGAAGGAAAATTTATTTATGATATAAAATGTAATAGGGGTAGTACATAAGCCACACATAAGAAATAGGTGCAAAACATGGCTTATATCTCACGAAAATTAAAAGTGAGACAGAAATTCCCCTACCTTATGTCCAATATACTCCATACGTGTCTGAAACTGTTGTATAATGGTTTTAAACATATTATTAACATATACTAAAATAATAATATTTTTGATATCATATATGACTCATTTATGACTTCATTTTATGGGTTTATTAATAATTTCCATGTAAAAGAAAAATTTTGGGTAATAATCACTTTGTTTATCATACATATTTTGACTTATTATTCGTGAAATTATTACTTAGATAGTTATTTAATTACATCCAGAATGTAAAACATGATTTATATGTCATATATATTCATTATATAAATATATATTATATATAGATAAATGTAATGGAATACACCTTTCATGGATACGGTCAGTCGTACATACACAAGAACATTGCTTCTATTTTCTTATCACGTTGAATAGAAGAAAATAAATGGAATATATAAATATATATTACAGTAATATAATTATTTCTTATACATCATTAATATTAATTATATATATTTTCTATAATCATTCTTGAATGGTTAACATAGAGACTAAATCTCATCATTTCATGGAGATGGTAGACCATAGATACACATGAGCGACGATATCATTCCCCTAATGGTTCAATGGTATGGAATTGGATGGTATATTAATTATACAGAGTCATTATCATTCATTATTCATTATTTATACCCATTATACTCATCATAATATCCATCCATAAAAGTACTGTTGAATAAAAAATTACACCATGATGTGGAGATGGTAAGTCGTACATACGCACGCATAATGATATCGTTTTTCCTAGGATGGGTAAAAATGGAAATATGGTAATGTCATTGACATAAAAACATATCAGAATATATTATATGTTATAGTTATTAAATAATTATATAAACAACCTAGGAAAAGTAAGTAGAAGAATAAAATAACTTTAAAAGTATTGGTAAAACAATAACCTCTTCTTCGAGTGTAACCTTTTGATTTTCTCAAAACGATTTCTTAGGATGGATTTATTCCCAGAGTATGGCCTCTAGGATGAATTTTTGAAAGTTGGGTTGATAAATGGATATGTTTTGGTAGATAAATATTGATTTATATGTGTGAATAAAAGATAAGGATAAGTTCCCTTTTATAACAGATTTGAGGTACACTTTAGGAAACTCCAAAACTATTAATTTAATTCAAATTGATTTTAGATTTATAATATCTTCAAAGTTAGTTATTTTTAAAATAATATTATTATGGTTCTAATTATCATAAAATAAATTAACTTTTTATATGTTTAGGTCACAATATTAACCTTACCGTCTAGCATTAACCCGTAGTTAAACAATTTAACTCTTATCGTGCATACTTGTCTTTTTATACTATAGGGTTAATATATTTATTATGAAAAGAAAAATGAACCTCAATTGGATAATTTATGACATATTTAAAATTATCCATGTTATTTTACCAAATTTTATATTTTTATAAATTTTATATCATTTAATAAAATATGATTTGATACAATTTTGATAATATTTATTATTTGTTTTTTTATATATCTTAACAACACGATAACTTAAATCTAAAACTTCTATTATATATATAACATGTCTAAGTTTTCTATTAAATTAGTTTTTGTCATTAATAATTTAAAATTTCATTTATTATAATATTTTTAAAATCATTTGTTTAATATTTCAATTAACTATACCATTATTGTGTCATTATTATACAAGCCTTGAATTGACATATATATTCTCAAAAAAATTAAAATAAAATATTATGATGAAGATAATATTATTATATTTAAAATTAAAATTTATAGTTTAATTTATCTTATATATGAACCCATTATAAAAATTATTTATTTATTAAAATTTTGAGTGTGGTATTTTTATCTTATCTTTAAATAAAATAAAATAAAAGTCTTATTCTTACCCAAGTGGATTAAAAATATCATAATTTAGGTATAAGGTTGATTATGGTCAATGCCCACATATAAATTTAAATTAGTAAAAGTTTTATTTTAACTTCTAATTATTATAATATTTTTTACCTTTAATTACTCGATTTACCCTTAACCATAGTAAATAAATAAAAAATTACTAAAGTTACCATTTAGAAAAAAAATTAAGTTGTTTCTATTAGAACACAAACTTCATACTAATTACAACCATGTTTTTTCATTTTTCAAAATTCAATTCATAGAAGTGGTAAAATTAATATTAACGCCAATCCCTCAAATGTGGTAAGAAGGAGGGTAAGTGAGACGCTAAAAAGATAAATAAGATATTATTTATAATTTCAATATATAAATGAGTCTAATAAGGTAAATTGTTATAATATATGTGATATTGATATATTTTGACTTTAATAAATGAAATTAAATATATAATAATTATTTAAATGAAGAAGTATGTTTTTATGTACAATGTATTATTTTTCAGTATTCATCAAAAAATGAATCTTTATAGAAAAATACCAAAAAATCAAAATAAGAAAATTTTGATGTAATAAAATTAAAAATTAATTATATTTTAGGAAATATAAATTTCATAATGTGTTTAATATTATTCATAACAATTTTTTAAATGGATAATTTGATATATCATAGTGCCCTCAAACTTAGTGTTTATACAATGCAAGCTAGTGAATTTATTTAAGAAAAAACATACCATGAAATCTTGGTGTGTCTTACAAATAAACCCTTTTTAAAACATTAGACTGATTGTTTTCAAACCTTTTAAAAGTTATATAATAATTTAAAATGTACTTAATTATTCATTTTAGAAATAAATATGACTTTTTAAATGTAATATTCAAATATATGAACATAAAATAAAAATATATCTAATTAAAATAGACATAAAATTAATTTTTCTATAAGATATTTATTTACATAATTCAAGTGCCAGAAATGGAAATGTTCTAAGAAAATATATATATTTTTTAAATCTCTATAAGATTAGAATATAGATGGATTTTATAAAGAATGTATTATACTATCCCATCAATTAAAATTAAGTCAATTGAAATAAAATGAGATTATAAGATAAATCCTTACCACTTTGGAAACTTTTAGATTTTAAAACCTAAAAAGAAACCAGTTTTATTAATACATTAATAATCATGAATCAATAATTATTCATGTTAAATATATAAAAGTGGATGTATATACACTACTAAATATTAAATAGGTGATTAATATAAAATATGTCTTAATGGAATGGAAATTGAGATGAAATCACTTACCTCCTCTGTTACATCCCCCAATCTAGAACTCTCTCACATGGCCAAAATGAGTTGGTAACTAGACCTCAATCATGTCTCTCCATAATATATAAGATACTAACTATTCATAGGGGTGTGATAAATATAGTGGGGAGACTATTCCCCTGGTTACGAAGTTCCAATATAGTGAAATAAACATACATAAAAAATAAAAAAACAGTGTTCATAAATAACTGAAACGATACAACACAATAGAAAAAACCCAATAATAAAATCAAACTGAATAATCCAATAAATAATAAATGATTAATATGATTATAAGATGAAATTTAACTAAATTTCTGGCTAGGATTAATACATAATAAAATACTAGCATGTCCAATAAAGACTAAAACTTCTTTGGTCCCAAACAACAAGTCAGTCATGCCTTCAAAGTCGAACCCATCCAAAAATAAAACAGTCAATAGCTAGGTCTCTTTCTTTTATCAAATATTGTATCCATGTCAAATTCTAGTGTACCAAATGAGATCTCATCTATGGTATGATTATTTCTTAGTAGGTTGACACTAACATGTCTAAACATAACAAGTCAAATAATAAGTTCATGAAATAAAAAAATAATTAAGTGTATTAATTAATTAAAAAATTAAATAAATCCCATATCATCCTTCGTTGACACAATGTCGGAATATATCTATACATATCTCACAAGCTTTCCAACACAACCAAATAACTACATAACCAATGGATCAATATCCCAAATCTTAGTTATCCCTATTATATAATAATTTTATCATTTAATTAGTGTCGAGCCCGATGTATAATAATTTCAACATGTGTCACTGCGAATATCCTCCTATATAATCATTTAAGCATGTCTTAGTTCATAGCTCGGTATATATGCATTTTAGTATTTCTCAGGGAATTTCACAGTATATAAGCATTTCAGTATGCCTTAGGGAATATCCTGATATATTAAAATTTAAGCATGTAAACTAGGTAAACACCTTATATAAAAGATTTAATAATTAAATTGGTCAACGCCCAATATAATAATTACCAAATGGAAAAAACAAAACATGTCAAAGAAATAAGAATATAACGATACCACATCATAAGGATCAATGGTTAATTATATAAATTACATTGTATATTTCAAATACACATTTTTTTTCTTTTAGGCATAAACCGATAGCATTGGAATCATTTCAAAAATCAGACCTAGCCAATGTGAATCTATATCAACCAAACACCAAAATTCTATGTCTTTATAAACATAATTTAAGTTGTTAATCGGTTCATTTTATATCAAGGGTATGATCTTCAAAACGGTAACCTCAAGACAGGTCAAAATCTAATTGGATCCAAATTGATTCTAATGTGTAATCCAACTCATAAATTAATTAATTTCAAAGCATATTATTTTATATTAATTGTTATATTGTACATAATTTCAATTTAATAAACTATAGGGTTAAGTTGTATACCCCTAACCATCAATTATAGATTAATAAAGGTCTTCAGAATGGTTTCTCTAATGAAGAAGAAGGTGCCTAAGGGTGCAAGAAGGACCCATTATTATTCTTGATCAAGATGAAAACCAACAATGGCCATAGTCAAAAGATTATTCCACAATAGCCAGAGAAAAAATGGAGAGAAGATAAAACCTAACTAAAACCTCTTAGTAGGGATCATATGTATGATTGAGATGTCTGGAATAAATAAAGGAACTCCAACATCTCCTAGAATATTGATTAGGGTTGAGAAGAGGAATCTACATGTGGGTAAAAATAAAATTCATCCACATGACATATTTAAATTTATAGGTAAAAAATTATATGACATATAAATTATTTATGTAGTATACATTTTTTAGTGGGATTTTTTAGAAAACATCATCACTTTGGATGAATATTTAATTATCCCAAAAATTAGATGATGATTAATTCCTTCATGCAGTGTTTTCATTTTATGTCATGAACCAAGATCATATATTTTTTCTAGAAATAGATACACGTTGTTCAACTTAATTATGAGATATGTAATTTATCTATAGAAACCATCATGTTGTTTCCCATAGAAAGAACCTTAACCACCTCTGATCCCTTCCAGATAATGTAAAACCCTCGTTATTCAGCCTCTATTAATTCAAACCACATATATCTTTGAACATTATGTTATTTCCCACACATAAAAAAGACTCTCCAAATATAAAAAGGATGCATTCAACAATGTGTAAATGAAAAAATCAAAAAGGAACACACCTAGAAAAAGAAGGAATCTTACCACCACCCCACCATATAATGGATCTTCCTCAAGCTACACTAAGAATCACCAGGGGGTCTCAACGAACAATTCTAGACATTATGTCCTCATATCAGACACCCTCTCCCAAGTCTCCTCCAGAAATCACTCATGCTTCTAGTGAACACAAACTAAAGGAATCACCCAACCCTGTATATACTTCACAATTTGGTCCACAATCAGTATTGGATGCTCCTCAAAGTATATACCTGCATTAATCTCAAGTTATTGTATGTCTATCGTTTGAGAAGGGTTTGAATAATATACTCGATTCTACAATATGTGAAACACTTCATGTATGGATCAAGAGTGCTATGAAACGGATAATCGTTAGGCCACTAGACCAAACCTATTCACGATCTCCAGTCCATAAGAAACCCTAGGACATGGATTTCTTTATTTACTAATACTTCATTTCCCTAACCTAGGAGACACCTGAAGAAAAAAAATGGAAAATGTCAAACTCTTGATGTCTTCCCCAATGGTGAGATTAAATTTTATGTCTTCTCTCTATAGTCACCAACCATTTTATAATCAACAAAACTTTCTCAGATATATACTGCATGATACTAGACCCAATAAGAACTGACTTACCGGCCACCAACCAATAAATATGCGAACGAAGGACTTTCCAAACAATTCCTCAAAAGGTTCTATTTGGATCAATGCCTTGAAGCTTTTATTATACAAAAACTTCACAAGTGCCTCATACAACTCCCATGAACCCCAAAAATTCATAACACATGCTCATAACATATCCTCCAAAACTTAAATAGTCTACTCAAACTGACCATCAGTCTGAGGATGATAAGTCTTACTCAAAAGATCATGTGATCTTAGATCCTTTTGATGGCCCTTCTAAAATCTCTGTGTGAAATAAGGATCTCTATATGAAATGATGCTCCTTAGAACACCATTCATTTGAATTACCTCAAACATGTAAATACTACCCAGATCGTCAACTATGAAGGTCTTACTAATAATAAATATGTGGGATTCCATCATAATCCCATCCACAATCAACCAAAAAAATCATTCTTATGAGTTTTCTTGGATAATCCTTTCTCGAAATCTATAGTGACATCATCCCATTCCCACTATGGAAGGGGAAAATAATGAAAACCCCTTATTGACCTCTATTGCTTAAATTTCACCTATTTCAAAGTGAAATTTATTTCTACAAATCCGTCTATTGCTTTATTCATTCTGAACAACCAGTATTGTCTATGGATATCTCAATACGAAATTTTCAATCCAAGACGTACCACCCACCTAGAAGCAAGATAGTACCTCATCTACATCTCGTCTAGGCCTTAGAAACCCATACTAAGAAACATAATTTATGATAATTTCCACCACCACGATACCATCATGATGGAGTCTCCTCGCCATATAATTTATAACACCACAAAATTCTAAAGTACTAACCTTTTAATTGATAGAATTTATGGCGTTCTCCACCAAGCATAATGGAAAATAATTCCAAAATACTCTACTATATTTTTACCATATAATAAATTAAATACATGATATAGCTTATAATACACACAATACTAAGTTAGCTTACATTACACGCAATATATACCTTCATTGATAGCTTTTGTTACACTCAAGAGAGACCTTCCTCAATATTTTGTGTTACACAGAAGACCTATTTTCATGAGATAACACTTTCTAATTAAAATATTATTATTTAATATAATATGATATAACCAAACCATTTTGTTAGTGGTAATAAATATTATTAACTAACATATGAAAATGTATGGGTTATATTAATGTAAAATTAATTCATGGGTAATCAATTAATGATAAATGAAAATAAGAATCAATTGGATAATATATATATATATATATGTTGATTTTGATTATTTTATGGATTATATTAATGTAAAATTAATTCATGGGTTACCAGTTTTACCGCCATTTAATGGAGATCCTAGTTTAAATCCATTTTTTGACACATTTATAAGATATAATAGAAAAAATAATTTTATACATTATATTAGGGGAATAAAATTTTACTTTGGTTGATTTTCTGTATTTTATGATAAAATTACTATTTAATGGATAGTGTAAAATACTGCATTTTAATTCAAAACCTCTTTTTCATATAATTTATATATATATAAAAACTATACTTTTAATTGGTTTTAAAGTTTATTTATATTATTTTATTATAATTTAATAAAATTTTGATCATTTAAATATATTTTATATTTAATGTTTATATAAAAACATTTCAAACTTTTGAATATCTCACTTTAAAAACTATCTTTTCAGTTTTATATTAGGAATTAATTATCATTATAATTTTTCGAATTCAGTGAACTTAATTGGGTAAAATTGAATCAATTTTTAGAAATATAAGTTTAAAATTGGATTTTAAGTTCAATTTTATTTTTAAATGTAAAAAAATATTCCATGGTAAAAAACATTATCTACTATAGAAAAATTAAAATTTTGACATGGGTTAATATTAAAATATAAAAGCTTAACATACCCAGAAACAATAAATTTAACATGGTGGTTGATGTGTGGGTCAACCTTAAACATCCTATATAACATTAATTATAATAAAACCTCATGGTATTTAATTCCACCTCAATGAGGTTAACTTTTAATATAAAATAATTTATAAATCAATCACTTGAACCCACCACTCCTCATGTTTAAATACCACCCCCTCACCTCCCCATTTCGACACAAAAATCCATGTATGTAATCAAATATCTACCCAAACCACTTATGATCACTGTCCCTGAGACAAAGTTATAATGGTATTACCAAAATACAATATCAAAGGTTCTCAAGAGTCTTTCAAGGAGGTGGTATTCAAGAGGTAATTTTCTCAAAATACCTCTCTTAATTTATTTTCTTTTTCTACATTCTATTAACCTCTTTTATCCATTAATGAATGATAAATCAAGAATATTAGAAAGACTAGAGTGTTATTTTTATAATTTAATATCTCATATCCATTTCATTTCATACATATTTTTATACAAATAAATTTAATTTTTGTCAATGATTTTCTGATTAATCGACTCCGTGAATACTGTTTTTTATTCTTTTTCCAATACCTCCTTATTGTATTTTCTTAAAAATATTTTTTTATGGTTAAATAATATAATAATTTGAAAATTATTACCTATTTAATATTATTTGAATTTTAAATTGAACATAAATTCATGATTTCCATATTATGGATATACGATAACATCACTTTTGGAAGTGTGGACTACCTCCCCCTCAAAGCAATGTGATTCATTCACACTACGCATGGAACGTAATAAGGATAATTTCAATAAAAATATGTGAAATATATGACATATATATAATACTAAAATTATAATATACATGTTTATGATTCACTTTTCAATATTTTAATACGATAAAGAAATGAAGGTAGTTTTCATGATTACATACATCCTACATTCTACATGAATAGTGACTTTAATTTCTTATCTCAAAACATTATAAATTTTTATAAATAAATATGTACTCAATAGATAATATAATTAAGTCATGGATTAAATAATTGAAATAATTAAATTATTGTCTATGTAATATGAGAACCAAATAACAAGTCAAAACATACTTGAGAAAACTTGTTAATTAACACCCGAAATGGTAACAATAATGAATGGTTATTAACAAAAGGGTAATAATATATTATAATAGGATCATATATAATATAATAAATATTAATATTTTTATATTATAAGTTATTTACATGTTTAAACATGCTATAAATTAGAATAAATACCACACAATGAAAATAAGTTTAAGGTAATGGATTCTTTTCTCATTTTAATCCCATGAGGCATACTTAATTGTTGTAAACCTAATTTTTTATATATGGTGTAAATACTACAACATTGACTTATTATATCATGAATTAAATTATCTTAATGTTATTTAAATGTTTTATTTAACAATTATTATTTTTTGGTTTTCCAATACATTTGTTACTACATTGGTAAGGGATTTTCATCTCAATTTACATTCCATTGAGTCTTTATTGTTGTTATGCACCTAGATTCATTTAAATGGTGAAAATATTTCCCTTTTACAAGATATATCATGAATATGATTAAATTAATTATATTATAACTTTCATTTAATTTTATCCTTCATGTGGATATGATTTAAATAGTTTCAAAGTGGTATGGGACACTTTTGAATGTTTAAAGATAGTTTCCCTAATAAATAATAATATTAATATTTCAATGGTATTTCTATTTGAGGAAATTAAATAAACATGTTTCAATAAATTTTTTTATTAAAATATAGTAAATAATCACCATATACAAGTAGTAGTACCATTTTTTACAATCTTTAGCTCTCAATGTTTTTTATAAAATGTTTTTTCAGAAAACATGACTTTATTTCTCTCTTTAGTCAGAGAACGTGTTTTGTTCTAAAAACCATGTTTTAATAAATTGTTTTTAAAAATAATTTTTTGAATAAATTAATAAAAAAATTCTTTTACATATGCTTTAAACTTCATCTTCTTATTTCCTTCCAAATAACATACATTTCCAACCTCTTTATCGTGCAAAAAAATTCTTTTCCCTTATATGGTTTGTATGAATTTATCAGTCGTTATTTTTTTCAAGCCACGTTTCAAGATTAAAAGTATTATTTATCAATAAAATTATTTTAAAAAGGATTATCAATGAAAAATATTTGTAAAATCTTTTTGAAAAGAAAATGATATTTTCCTCAGTATTATTTTTAAAATTTATTCAATTATTTCATCAACGAAAATAACCCACTATTTTTACTCCACTTCGGATATATTGTATTGATATCATCCTTATTATTCCTCTAGATTGTTTAAGATTTATTTCTACAAGGATATTATTCACATTCACTTCTATTTATTATTCTTGAATTCCCCTTGAAATATTCAACTTTATATGATCAATGAACATTGAATTTATCTTAGTTATCCATTTCATTTGTCATAGATATTATTATATCCCAAATCATATACTATTTCTCATAAGGTGTTTAATTTGAAAATTAATTGATTAAATAGAGAATTATTGGTAAACACTAATTTCTCATTCAATATAGTTATTTGATAAGGCATATTGGTTATTTTGATTAATTATTATGGGGAATTATTTGGACTAGAAATGATGGGTAGATCCTATAAATTATATAGATCATTGATGCATTGATTGGTTCTCATGAGATAAATAATTATGAAAATGCATTTCTACCCTTAGTTATAATCTGTCTTGTGAAACGTCTTGATAGTAATTGGTTTTCATATCCCACACACATGACATATAACATTTAATAATTTCCCTTGTTTAGATTTATTTATAATTTATTCATAATCTTTTTCGTCGATATCTATATGGGTACATTTCATTTCATTTCATTTATTAAAAGGATTGTGTTTCATTTTCTAACCTTTCCATAGTGATTTTTTCTTATCTAGTTTTTTTAATGGCATGTACTTTTAGTTATTACCTTTCCATATTATTTATTTAGTTTCATCTCAGTTTTTCGATTACATGGTATGTGTGCTTTGTTGCTTACCATACCAAAATTGTTACTCTCATTGATTAATTATTATTTTTTGCTATATTTTTTCCTTACTATTTAATTTATTTTACCCTTATTATGTTTCTTTCCCGAGGAATCCATGAAGTGTACTATAAAATATATGAATGGATTTTTTATATGGATTAGAGTTATACTCAATGTTATTTTTTTATAAAGAAGGAAAAAATCCATGGTAATTAGTGTATTCATTGGTAATGAAATAATAATTTATGTATCTAGTTTTCTGAGAATACTAAACTGATCAGTTCTTCAGGGATTGAATCCTTGTATTTACGCCAATGTAATTTATAGCATATTCTGGCACTAGGGAATCTGGGGATGGGTCACTACAAAAGACATATCTCATAATAGATAAATATTGATCAGATAACTTCTCAGCCTGGATCCTATCCAAAATCATTGGTATAATAGATGTCAAATTAAAATCTACTTATCTCCAATTCTCTTGACAATTTAGATGTGTGTATATAAAGGGGGAATTTATTCACAACTCATCTTAATAATCATGTACATCCTATTTTTGTTTATTCTATATTAATGCATCAATAACAACATTTTCCTTTCTCGGTGTATTAGCCAACTCTATGTCAAAATACTAAAGATACTCAAACCACCTCCCCTACCAAAGGATCAGGTCAAAATAAAAAATGATGTACCTAAGGATATTTTGGTCTTTGTATACAAAAAACCTATGACCCCAGAGATAATTATTCTAGTATATGAGGGAATTAATCACTACATCTAACACTAAATCCTTTGCAGGGTAATTACTCTCGTACAGTCTCAATAGAGAGGTCCAGTAATCAAGAAATCAATCCTTTTTCATCAGAACTACTCTAAGCTCAACTCCAAATACAATAAATTTCATTCTATATTCTCTTACCAACATAGGTATAGTGGGGATTTATCATGAGGTCAACCTTCCTTTCATCTCTTGAAAATATCTCTAGAAATAATTAGACCAAACAAACTTCCTTTCCTTCTTGTTCAGTGGAGATATTGATGATTATAGAAAGTAAAAGTCTTAGATAAAGTGTGGTTAACAACCTCATAAACCAATAAATATTAAAATATAAAACAAAATTTTGGGATTCTCCCAATATATCATGTCTATAAGTTTCTATGGGTCCACTGAAACTCTTTCCTCTAAGATTACATGGTCTAATAAGTGCACTTTATCAATCCAGAAACTAAACTTGGTTAGATTAGCGTAAAGTTTATACCCTGTCACTGAATTCAAGATGATTCAAATATGTTTAGTATGATTATACACTAACTGGGATCACACCAATATTTCATAAAAACCCACCATAAACTGGTCTAGAAAAAGATGAATACTCTAATTCATCAAAGCCATAAATATTGTTTGTGAATCGATCAAACCAAATAGAATCATTCTGAACTCTTACAATCCATACAAGATCCTAAAATTATTCATAGTTATATCTAATGATCTCACCCTCAAAAAATCTTATCCTGATCACAAATCTATCTTAGATAGGATCTTAGTGACTATTTCCAGTCAAAAATATAACCATTACGCAAAAGAGGATATCGGTTATTGACCATTATTTGGTTCAATATTCGATAATCTATACATGTGTGAAAAGAAAAATTAGCCTTCCTCGAGAAGATAACTAGAGAACCTCATGGAGATGTACAAGGCTATATAAAACATTTATCTTCTAGATTTTCCAACTGAATTTTCAACTCCCGAAGCTATATTGTTTCTATTCTATTAGGTTGTATGGAAAATAGATCTTCACCCCCCACAAACTCAATTGTAAACTCTATCTCTATATCTCTCTCTCTCTCTCTATTGGGTGATAATCCATAGAACTCATATAGAAATACATTATAAAAATGGTATACCACTGGTGTAAAATAATCTTGTTGTACCCCACAATAATCTAGAGAATGGATGCCTAGCTAAGTCGTGAGACAATCCAATATACAATGAATTTGTCCTGTATGACCAGCCTAAAAATCCAAGACACCCTGATAAGAATAGTTTCCTTCATCTAGAGATAGAAAGTTAACTCTCTTTAGATAATAGTCAATATGAGAATGGTATAGAATTATCCAATCTACCATATTAATCAAATAAAAATATATCATTTCCAGTAAAAATGGATCTTATTATAAATGGTTACCAAAAATATCTTGTGAAAAATCCTTGAAACATTTGATATTATTTTACTGCACTCCCAAAGGTGTATCAATAGTAAAAACACCATCCATTGATTTTATGTCAAGGCCCAAACTGTTTAAAAAAATCAGATAAAAAATAATGTGATACTCTTATATAAATCAAATCACATTAAATATTAGATTATATAAGAATCATATCTCTGATAATAGATGGTCCTGCATCAAAAATAGTTGGATCAGTTCACATAACTTGTAACTGATTATCCCCTCTAAACTAGGCCCCATCCTGACTCCCCTGTTCTATTACCTTTTCCTGGTACTTTCATTTCTATACTAGGGTGACACATCCCCTTCCTTCACCAAAATATACTAGGGAACTCCAGCTACTTGTCTGTTGATAAGTAGTTGAGTCCTTCCAAGACTCTCATATCTTTCATGATCCCCAACCATTCCTCTACTTCTAAATTACCTACAAACCCATTGTAGTATCATATATTATTGCATAATATCACTCTAATGTGGGGAAGGTACACTGAGGTTATTTTCCAAACATCTTACCACATTGATACCACTACAAGGGAACATGATCCTGATATGGTTTCCCACTGCCCTGCCTACTCTAATAACTATTTTCCTTGAAAAAAACATTCAAAGGGATGCCTCTTTTTACTATAATAAGAGTTAAAAATTTTCCATACTAAAGTATCCCAGTGTAATATCAAGGCTTCTCTCAGAGTCCCTTCCATTACAAGGGTCAAATTCATCACATATATAAAATGTCTTCGATGAAACATGTTAACCTATGAACTAATCTCACAGTAAATACCATCTTGGAAATGTATCGCCCAAGAGATCTCATCAGCTGCAAAAGATAGTGCAAATTGTAATAGGTAGGTCAGTGAAATATTCAGTGTAGTCTAGGCCTGACATGACCTCCTTTGTTAGGTTTATAAAATCACAAGGATTTTCATCCCACAAAATCATAGGATACATATGGATTAAGAACATTGGCTTTAATTCCTTCCAAGATAGTTCATCTTTCTACCCATATTTATCCATAGTGTCCCACCAATTATTTTCAAGTTCATGAAGAATATATGCCGGAAGCTTTACCCTCATATATGTAGGTGTCTTATGATTATTAAAGATCATCTATACTAACTCAATCAAGAAATCAACTTCCCAGGGGCCTCCCTCCATAGTAAAAATATGAAGATGATACATCTGTAACACTCTCTTCATCTCATATATCAATGCAATGTTGTTAACAGTGTGACGTTCCATGGATAAAATTACCCTTGAGAATATTACATGTATCTAAAAACCAATATGATAATCAGGTACAATAGGAAGCTCTTGATCAGCTACCTTATGAGAATACTGATTTCCACTCTTCTAATTCTCAAATTGAAGATGACAAGGACTCATTTTCTCTACAAGAAAAACACACTCTATTGGACACTGTCTACAACAATAAGGTTGTCCTAAATAGTTGAAAATAATATAGAACCAATGCTCTTGGTGTCTCTAAACATGGGTTGTATTTTTTTGTCATGAAATAACTATTTATTTATTTCACTAATGAGATATAACTAGTATCCCATATCACAATTCAAACATGAAATTATATATCAAATGAAATAAATATGCCCCACACAATGAACAATGCATGTTAATATATATTGTAATTGCATTTCATGATGCATGAAATCTCAACTCATTCTACACCAGAACATTATTATAACCAATAACATCATGAAATAATAACCTCACACAACATGTGAATCACTCTGGGTGAAATAATAGCCACTGTAACAAGTGGACATCTCAAACAACAATCCAACCTAGGGAACTAAGATTTTTTCCCAAAAATGGGTTATCTAATCCAATTAAAATCTCATTAAAAAATCCTAAAACATCCTAATATCCTTTATACCTTTCTAAAATATTAAATAAATACAAAATAACCTATGTGTTATCTGATACAAATCTTTATCATCCCCTAATCTGGTGCTCACTCACGTGGCGGAAACAGGAGGGTTATGGGGCCTCAAGCACTTCTCCTTATACACTAGAGGTTTCTAACTAGCAGTGGGGGTGTGATACTCATAGTGGTGAGACTATACCACCTATTTATAGAGTTACAACATAGTGAAAGAAACATATATAAATAATAAATAAAGTGTGGAAACAATGGAAATTATACAATATAGTGAAAAAAATAAAAAAATCTTATTGAATAATCCAATAAATAATAAAGGAATAATGAAATGATAGGATAAAATGTAAATAAATGTAATTATAGGAGTAATATAGAATAGAATACTAGTAGACTTAATGAAGACAAAAAATTCCCCATCCCCAAACCCCATGTCGAACCTGTCTCCAAACTCTATCCCATCGAGTAAGCACACAATAAAACATAATGCCTCTTTAACTTTCCCAATATTTTATCCATGTAATCTTCTCAACAACCAAACTAAGGCCCGACTAAGGTGTGAGTATAACTCAGTAGGTCAACACCATCATGTCTAGACATAAAAAGTTTGATAATAAGTTCTTGCAATAATTAAATAAAGGATTGAATTAATTAGTTAGACAATTAAATTAATACTGTATTAACCTACTACAGTACCATTTCTAAATATATATAATAATGTATCATATCTATTCCAAAATAACCATATAAACATGGAATAACCGAACATTCCTTAACAAAATGTAGGAATGTCTCTCACAATGTCTCAAAACTATGCCAACACAGCCCATATAACCAAGGTATCAGTCACACCAATATATGTCAAAATCTGTTATATATTCATTTCAGCATTTAATCAGAGTAGATCCTAAGGTATAATAATTTCCTCATATTTCACTAGGCATAGTCTTTGACACAATAATTTCATAATTTCTTAGGGAATAGCCTAATATATGAGAATTATAGCGTGTATCAGGGCATATCTTAGTCTGTAAGCATTTCATCAATGTCTCAAGACATAGCCCGGTATATAAGAATTTTAGAATGTAAACTAGGCCAACACCCTATATAAAACTTGTGGTAATTAAACTGGAAAAATTCTCCATATAATCATTAAAACATTAAAAACACAACACATTCATAGAAACAAGAAAATACTGATATGATATCATAAGGTTCAACGATTAATTATAAAAATATCCATTTATCTTTCAAATACACATTTAATTTATCTATTACTCATAAAATATTAAAATTTAAATCATTTCAATAATTAGCCAAATACAATGTTACTCTATGTCAAGAAAAAACCAATATTCTGTGTCATGTCAAGAAAACTCTAAGCAATTAATCAGATCATTTAATATCATGGGTTCTCTTACACAAACGGTAGCCAAAATCATGGTCAATAGCCAATTGGATCTATAGGTAATCCAAGGAATAATCCAATTTATCATATGATTAATTTTAGTGCAAGTTATTTTTGTGTAATTTTAACATTTCTCATACTTTTAATTTTAAAAACCGTAGGGTTTTGGTTTAGACTCCCTTCCTTTAACAGGAAATTAACACAGTGATTTGGAAAGTTAACACAAATGGGGAAGAATGTGAATAATAGTGAAAGAATGATCCTAGATAAAAAAAATGAAGATAATAACAGAAAATGACCAAATTTAATAGATAACGCGGTAATGGCTAGATAAAAAAGGTGGATAAGGTAAAACATAACAAAAATAACTTACCAGGGATCAGATGTGTGATTAGGATATTTGGAATTGATAAAGACACTCAACAAATACCAAGAAGATAAACTAGAGCCGAGAGGATGAAGTTTCATGTGGGTGAAAGGAAACATTAGCTGCACTAAACCTTTAAAATTGATGGTTAGCAAGTTACACAGCATGTAAATCATTTACACATATTTTATTTATTTTTATATCGATACAACGAAAAACTTCTCACCTATACTGAATATTTAATTATCAGGAACATTACACGATGTTTAATTCCTTCATGAAATTTATTAATTTAACATCATAAACTAGTCTCACAGCTTCTTCATGGAATCATTTACACATAGTGTAACTTCATTATAGGGTGTGTAATTTCTCTTTAGATAACCTTCAATCTATTTCCTATGGAAAGAACCTGAACCACCTCTAAAGCCTTCCAAATCATGGAAAACCATCATAAACACTTTTAAAAAAATTACTAGACTATATTAATTAAAAAAACATATATTAACAAATTTTAGGTTATTTTCCCCAAACAATGTCTCTCTTTGTCCATACAAGACTCAACCACTAAGTCTCAAATGAAAAAAATCAAAGAGAAAGACATCCAAAAAAATATGGGAACTTATATCAAAATTATCATTATGTTAATGTTCCCAACACTAATATATTATGGTTTTTAACGTGTTATTAATTTATATCAGAACTATATTCATATTTAAAATTATATATATGATCCTCTTATAACATCATTTGACCTGTTCATTAATAATATTTCATTATTATCATCTTTTCAGGAGTTAACTACTTTTTTTCTGCATGCACATTTTCTCATTGATGTTATGATTATTCGGCATGGGATAATATTAAAAAATATCCATAATGAAATTACATTTATTAACATAATATTTATTCAATATCTAAATTTTTATAATCATTTAGTAAATTTGGGCACAAAAAATGAATCACATCCCATTATAGAGATGGTAGGTTGTACAAATGCATGAGTGACATTATCATTACATTAATGGGTAAAAGGGTTATGCAGTGGATGATATATTAATTTTATAGAATCAATATCATGTAATAATTATCATATATACTCATTATTTTCATTATTTTAATTATCCATGTGTTTTGGTAATGGAAAATAAATTAGTTCGGTTTGTTTTATGGTAGTCTTTCATATGCATGAGTGATGGGTTTTTATCCCATTTTATAGTTTAGTATATGGATAAATATTATTCCATAAACATAATAATATATAAGTATACAAGATATCTGGTGTTATTATATTGGAATTGTTAAGACATTATTTAAGGTTGTAAAATAATATGTAAAAAAGAAAGATCTTTGTGATGACGATTACCTTCCCTTGGAAAAACCTCTTTTTTATCTATTATTTTGTATCATAGGGTTTATATTTAGGTATTTAAATCACATATAGAACATCTATTAGGGTTCTGTCGAGATATTTTGGTAGGGGGTGTTCAAGGAAAATGGATTGAAAGATGTGAAGAAGTGAGGGGAGGAGGTGCACTTTTATAATAGTGGTGAGTGACACAAATGAAAATTTTAAAACATTTAAAATAATTTCAAGTCACATTCATGGTAATAAGGATCCAAAATGTCAAATATTTGATGGTTATATATTTAAGTTTTTTTAACCCCTCGGTAAAACTATTTTAACTATAACTATGGTAATTAATTTCTTATAAATTTTACTTTTCAATATGACCAAAAAATAAATTGAAATTATTACCAAATATTAATTATGATGATTACAAACATAGATTCTATTTTATCAAATTAAATTCATAGATTTTTCAGAATATATTATAAAAATAAACCGCCAAAATGTTTCGAAAAGTAGTATTTTAAGAAATGCATTTTTTGATCATAAGATGATCATACTTTAACTATATAACTAGTAATAATAATTATATAAATTTAAATTCATATATGTATATATTAAATCTATAAATTTCAATTAAATACATAATTATGGATGATTATTTTAATTAATTAAAATAAAAATCCATTATGCTTTTAAAAAAAATTGAAAAATATTCATTTTACCCTCAAATGATGTTATCATAATTTTTATGAAATTGATTGTCAAAAAAATTTTATTTAAATATATTATAAAACATTATTATAAATTAAAGTAGGGATATTTAAATTATAAATTATAAATTATTTATAAAACCATATTTCTTAGATAAAATTTCAAAAATTTATTCTAGGATGTTCTTGACCTATTATGTTAAAAATAAATATAAATCCAATCAAATTAAAAGTTTTGTTCCATGAAATACTATTATATGTGATTTATTATAATTTTATTAAAGTATAATATTCACTTATATTAATTTAAACTCAAGGGTACCATAAATTTAAAATACTTTAGAACATTTATTTATAATTGAGCCACACTAAACTCCCATATAGACTTCTCATATGTTATACTCGTCTCCATTACATAGTGAATGAAAACATACGAAATGGGTTAACTCAAAATTTTAGTAAGGGAAAATAGATAATAATATTATTAAATTTCAGATCTAAATATTATGAGAAAATGTGATTTGGGGAGAAATAAATTAATAAAAATAACATGGTATAAAAATAGTTATTGTAATACTTGATAACAAAACATGTAATCATAAATCATATAACATGTATTGTGGAATAAAAGTGCAAGATAAGAATGTGAACCTGTAATAATGGAATTATATAATAAGTTAATAGAATTATAAATATATGGAAACCACATAAAACATGACATAATAAATATAGTTCAATTCTTTCCATAAATAAAAAATAATAGTGTGCTTAGGCTATCCACTCATGAACCATACATGAGTCTCCCATCCAAAAAAATGTGTTCATAGGCTAAGAATCCATGCACCATTCAAGGTATATGATGGGGTGAAAATGTTACCAAATTAATTAGTTATCAATAAATGAACACCATTTACATTTATAACATGTACATTAATATGTTTCCCAAAAAAGTAAAAGTAAAAATGAATGAATCAAAATAATGAAAAAAACACATGCTAACGAAGTGTATTTGGTAATCCTATATCAAGGAATTATTGAAGGTTATTTAATATGTATTCCCATGATAAAAAAGTAATTAAATCATTTTGTATGTTTATATTTGAATAAACAATCATAGGACTTCTAAACTAATTTTTGATTCATAAAAATCCTTGATAAATATTGTAGAAGTAATAATTAAATTTAACCACAAAGGTGATGTGTTATGAAATGAGAAAAGAATATTTTAAAGAATAAAAGGGAATTATAATTTTCAATTAGATGATAATTGAACTAGGAGAGTTGTTAAAAAAATAATTAGGGTTTTCAAAATCTATTTATGGTTAAAATACATTTGATAGAGGTGATACTTGACATGAAACAAACATTAGTGAAACTCCCCTAAATATGGTTTACTCAAAAGAGGAAATATTGAAGGAGAAAATATAACATGTATAATCGCAAAAAAAATAATGGTAACGTAACAAGGTGTATATGCAATGAATAAATATACCAAATATGGATGAAATATATGAGATGAATTTATAGGAAAATTAAAAAAATAAATTGAATGAGGAAAATTTGAATCATTAGTGATATTTTAAATAGATAAATTTAACATTCAATATTAAATATTGGGGTTGAAGAAACCAAAAACAAACATAATAAGATCAAGATAAAATCTTGTAACTAATATAATGAAATTTTTAGTTGACAAAGTCACTTATGACTTTAAACTAACTTGAATAAAAAACCCTTGGAAATGAACATGAGGTGGATATAGTCACCCAAAAATTTAAAAAAAATTGTTTCATAATTTTTAACATATTTATCAATAATAAAATACAATGATCTAGAGTTCTTGTGTATTTGGAAAACGATATTATTAAATACATAATCTTTAATGTAAATATAACATATATATTTATAACTCCACATTGTGATCATATATCTCATAGATATTTTAAAACTACATAATATACCCTTGGTTAAATAAATAAGGAAAAGGATGGGATATAAATCCTAGTAAGGGAAGTAAAAAAGCAATAAAGAGTGACATCACGGTCAAGAGGCATAATATGATATCATAAATAGGATAACCATGAGAATGTAAATATGGAATAAAAGAATGGTATCATAAGATCATGGAATCAAAAACATGTAAATATGATATAAAATAATATATCATAAACATAAGTCATGTTTCACTCCCCAAACCATCATCATAAAGTGAAAAAGACTCATAGTGGATTATGGTCAAGCACTAATGCCTTACATAACATCACATTAGATATAAACCTTTATTCATTACATCATATAGATATATAATTCTAGACACACCCATAATATAAAAATTCCCAAGGAAAGAAATAATAAAATTATTTTTAAATTACTAAATTGGATTAATCTATATATATCCCAAATATAGAGTTTAAATTCCAAAAAATCAAGAAATTTATTTTGGATAAGAAAAAATAAAAACAAACACCTTCAGTGATGCTTTGTAAAATAATTAAGGATATTTTCAAAAGGAAGAAAACATATAATTATCCATGAAGCAAAAATTGAACAAAGAATGTTATCTATCAAATAATTTTTTTAGTAGTTATTCGTGGTTTAAGAAATTATGGGGGTGATTCATGACATGATATTAGAAATAGGAAGTTCTCTTAAATCAGGATGACATAGAAGGTGAAATTTTAAAGGGAACAAAAAACATGTATATCACCAACCATGAAAAGGATATTTAACTTGGTCTATATGTAAGGGATATTTATTTAAAAATTGAAAATTTTCATGAGATAAATATTTCAAAAAATGGCGAAAACAAAGGCTACATGTAATCAACAAGTAAAGAAGGTGGTATGATAAATCTCTTACCTTGTGTCTAAAATTAATTTTTACATGAAAATTAATTAATGAATAATTAAATTATATTCACTACATATATACCCCAAAAATATATTCATTTATATTTATTTTTCTAGGTCCATTTATTAATATTTTTATATTTTTAAATATAGTTTCAACTTACGTTAGTTACATGGGGTTGTTTGGTTAAATTCTTTATAATAATTTTGATTTCATAAAAATGGTAAAAGGTGTTGTATAAAACTACCAGATCTATAAAATTGTGTAGTTTTATGACCATTGTTGTTATATTTAAGCAATAATTATATAGTTTCAAAGATTTTTATAAAATATATCCAAATTAAGAATTGTACCATGATAACTCTATTTAAGGTGGTCAAAGCTACTATAACTGTGTAGTAAATTAATTTCTTATAGATTTAAAAATATTATATTTAATAAATATTATTATTGTAAAAAAGAGTTTTTTACATAATAAATAAATTTTTAAATTCATCAATGATAGGTTCTCACGGTAAAAAAACATGCTGCTCGTGGATGTAGTTGTTCATACAATCGAATGAAGATGTTTTGATTTTTCTAAACTATTTTAGAAGAGAGTATAAAATGGATATTTCATTAGTATCATAATATTAAAAATTATTTTATCATAATATCTTCTTATATATATTTTACATGATGAGTGTAGAAGAAGAAAAGTAATTAGAAAATTTGGGTTGATAGTAATACATTTACTATGGACGTTCCCTCTTATGTAAGTCCTTTAGGATCCTTTTTTTGGTCTTTATGAAATAATAAGGCTTCAAATGCATGATAAGGGTGTTGAAGAGAAACTACGGTAGAGTTTTGGTTCATCCAATTATTATTATTGTGTAAAGATATGTGAATTTGGTGGTCTCACATTATAAGTTTCAAAAAGAGAACTCTGGTAAAAACTTATCATTTTTCAATAATATCACTCCATTATTCAAGGAAATGTACTCCAAAAATGGGTGATGATGGTATTGTTAAAATATATTACTAATACTCCCTCTACAAACAAATATCACACAATTTTTTAACAAGTTCAAACTACACTCATAATGTTAAACAACTTTTACCTTAATTCACCCATATCACTATAACTCCACTTTCACCCTCAAAAACTAATTTTAATGGAAGGAACTAAAAAGAGAACTTATTTAATGATTATAAATTTTGATTTCAAATATTAAAATAATTTTTTTAAATAAAATTTCAATGATATAGATAAATTTATTTTAGTATGAGCTCACAAGATGCCTAAATACTATTCCATAGAAAAAAATAATTTTAGGAATTAAATTTAAATATGGTATAAGATTAAAACTGTTTCATATTTTTAAGACATAAATTGGGATCTTGGAGTCCTAGATCCTCTGAGCAGCGACTCTCCCTCCTCTCGTGAATCTAGGTTTCACTCGGGGTCGATCCAGAGGGGGAGGCTTGATCGCTGTCTTCAACGTTGAACCAGAGGGATTCTCTCGCGTCGCCTCCCTCACCTCCTTCTTCCAGCATATCCCAGTGTGGTCCGTTGTCACTACATATTCTCTAGCCATGTGAAGGATTTCGTTCTGGTGTTGACACCCCAAGAAGATTTCAGAACTATGTTGTCTCATTCTTGTTTGCTGGTGTGAAAAATATCTATGCTTATTTTTTTGAAGAAATATCTCAAGGTCATCTTGCTGAAAATGGAGATGCCAATCGAGATTTGTGTTTTTTGGTTTCGAATCTGTGATGCGGGAGTCCCTTTCCCATGATGTTTGTTGAAGAAATCACTAAGTGTCTTTGGAGTAGACGTCTTCTGGTGTGCCCTTCAGCGAGGTGATGTCGCCTTGTCTTCGGGAATCAGATGGAGATTCTTCAGTAGTAGAGGTGCTCACTATCAAGGATTATATGGACTAATTCGAGCCACATTGGTTCGAAATTTTGAAGGTACCCTTATTCTTCGTTATTTTTTCTTGATGAATTTATATCTTTATGTTATTTTCTAGATCAGTGTGGAGTGAATGGGATGTGTTCCGAGACAATTAGCGGTGCTTCAGACATGATTTAATTCTTGCGCATTATTCATTGATGATGATTTCCAAGCTTGGTTATGTTTTGATTTTCTGTTTATGGATATGTCTGTATGATCTAGTCTGATTGACTAATTCTATGGTTGGACCTTGTAATTTTCATTGGTGTTTTTGAGGGGTTCATAGTTTTGGTTTCATCATGACTGGCTCTGGAGGTCTTGTCCACTCTTACGCTTCTCTAGCTTCCAGTAACATTGATCCATTCCGGGTCAGTTGGGTGTGATGGATTCTAAAGAGGTTTTGGGATGTGCTTGTGAGCAGTATGGTGTTCTAAGAGGCATGAAATGGTGTGACCTTATCCTAATGGTTTTTTATTTGTAGTTTGATCTTTTGGGGGGCCTTGGAAATGGGATACATTGATGGCTTTGGCTGGGTGTTCCTCTACTCTTACTTAAGGATTTCGTCACTCTCTCCGAGCAGGAACCAATTGGTGGACTTCTTGGTTCTTTGGGATGTGAGGGCAATCGTCAGTCGATGTCTGGTGGTGGCTCTGTCTCCTTTGCCTCTCGGTGATGTTCTAGAAGTCTCAGAGGAGTTTGTAGCATTCTAGGACATAAAGGTGGTCCTTATGACTTTGATTTTTATATTTTAAGTCTACCTGTACATGACTCTTCAGTGATTGCATCAGTATGCTTGGTCTTTTTGTGATTTTTTGATTCTGGTATGTGAAATATTATCGACAAGCTACAAGGATCTTCTCTATATGATTTTTTAGAGAATAAATCATTCACCAAATCTTGGATATCCTAATTTGGAAGAATGAGAGGGTATGCCTTTTTCTATTGGTATCAGGCTCATGCAACTCTAAACAGGAGAGCTTTCCGAGTGGCCTTGAATTGTTGGAGGTTTGACATAATGATTTAATCACTGGGGAGGGGCCTTTCTTGTAGTCTTAATCTGGGTTTCCTTTCATTTTAATGTTTTTTATTGGGTGAAGTAGTCAAGGTTCACACTTAGCCTTTAAAAGAGTCATTTAAAAATACAAAAAAATAGATTCACGTCAAGAGATAAATTGGTTTATTATAAAAAAAAATTAAATGTTATGCGGCCTAAAAATTAGTTCAGAATCAAAACCTACCAAAATAAGTTTTAATAAAATTAGAACGCCAACCACTATTTTTTTGAATAAAATATTAATTGTTTTAATATATTTGAACATAGTAATTATAAATTTAATATATATATATATATATATTAAAATGAATAAATTATTCAATAAAAACATATTTGGTTAATACAATTATAATTCTCCCATATATACTAATACTCGTAACTGTTTTGGAAAAAACATATTTTTTCCTATTTATCTAAAAATAAATTTTTTTATAAAAAACCAAAAAACTAAACCTAATAACTTTTCCAGTAGATAAATAAATAAATTAAAGTAAATTTATTATATTCCACTTATATAAAAGATAAAATTTTTCCATATATAAGTTCTCAAAAAAATCATTTACTTTAAAATCAATTTTAAAACAAAAAATATATAATTATTATTTCTATATAAAATGTTATGTTTTATTAACAAAAGGAATAATATAAGAATATATTATTCCAAATATAATACATGGTTGTGTTATTTTTTATTATCTATATTACCTAATATGACACACATATATATTTAGAAGGGAAATTTCCATATATAAAATCTTGAGTGTCACTTTATTTTCCACTTGAGAAATTTATCCCTCTTAATTTCATTCAATAGACTAGTGTGGAATAAAATTTAGGAACTTATATTTAATTTTATATTCTACTACCCACATTATCTATTCATACTTATAATGTCAATAATATTCCTTGACTAGGTGATTTATCTTATGGTGATGAACTTTATCTCTATAGTCAAAGATCTTCACTAGCTTCTCCCCTTGAGAGAGACCATTCTCCAACTAAACTAGTAGAGAATTTAGTACATGTGAGGGGTGTAGTATTTACATCCTCAATTGAGATATGTTTAATACATAATATAATTTTGAAAGGATCAGTGGTATCTATAGACGATGCTCTACAACTCTAAGGCGATCAAGTATCTCAAAGGGGTCTATGTATCTTGGACATAGATTTCACCTATCCCCATTAATCATGAATCTCATATGAAATTATATATTATTGAAAACATTATCACTGACCTCCATCTCTATATCTCTTCAAGATTTATCAACATAACTATTTTTTAGACTCTTTACTTAATTGATGTGTTGTGTAATGGTCTTTAACTTCTCTTCCATTTCATCCACCATCATAGGACCTAGCAACATTAGTAAACTCAAATCATCCCAACATGTAGGTGTCCAACATATCTTCTCGTATAAGTTTTTATATGATGCTATTTGGATTCCTGATTAGAAAATATAATTGTATGAGAACTATACCATATAAATATGTTGGTCCCAGCCTCCCTTTGAGTCTGTAGAGCGTGATCTCAACATATCATCATGTGTATGGATATCCCATTCAAATTTTCCATTATTTAGAGGATGATAGTCCATAAAAAGTCCAAATTTATATATAGATCAAATTTAAGAACCTTCAAAGACATAGAGGTGAACCTCATATCTTGATCTGAAATAAATGATAGTGGTGCTTCATAAAAACCTACCACTTCTCTAATGTATATCCATGGAATTTGATTAAAGCAGAAATCCAATGAATTGAAATGAATTTAGTAGATGATTTAAAGAGGTCCACTACAACCCATATTGTAATATTTAGTATTTATTTATTTGAAATCCCCATGAAAAAATCCACAGTGATATTTTCCATTTTCCATGTAAGTATGGCCAATGGTTTTATCTTCTTTTTATACTTTTTCACTCATCCTTCACCTTTTTAAAAACCTATCATGTTGGTGAATATTCTATAATATTCTTATCTATATTATACCCACAATTGTTTTATTCAATAACTTTATACATCTTTTTGTTACCGGGATGGATGGAAAATATAGATTTATGAGCATCACTTGACAACAACATATTTATTATAAACTTTCATGGAACAAAAACTCATTTACAAAATACCAAACATCCTTTATCATCAATTTTTAAATAAATATTTTTTCCCTTACACATGTAATCCACATTCTTATGTATCTCACTATCATCCCATTTATATTTCTAAATCTTCTTACGTAGTGATTATTGATAAATCATTTGAGAAAGGTATTATGATGCTCCTCTCTTCATGATTCCCATGTCCATCCTTTACATGACCCATAATATTAAATCCTTCTAAATCATCCTCAATGATAAGATACAAGATCATTTCTACTTAGAACATCTACCACTTTGTTTTTCTTCAATGAATGGGGTGGATTGAGAAAACACAATCCTTTATCATAATTAACCATCATGGTTAGTGCATATTGGTCTCCTTCTATGTGAATATATATTTTATGATCTTGTAGTCTATATATATATATATATATATATATATATATCACACATCATCCCATTGAGGTAATTCCACAATTGTTTCAACAAAAAAATTATTATAACCACCTCTTTGTCATGCATTAGATTATCATTGTTATTAAACTTTTACTATAATGAGGTGTAGCATATCATTTTATCATTCTATAGGTGTATAAACTCTATTTTAATGATATATCAATATACATCAAAAATCCTTACCCACATGTAGTTATGGTTAGTACAGATGTTTTGGTGAGCCTATTTTTTAAGTCCATAAATACCTATTAGCAATTATCTATCTTGGAAAACTTTACTCCCATATGATTTGGACTTGTTAGTGGGTTTAACAATATTTATATGTTTCTAAAAAATTTCCAATAGTAACCAAATAATCCAATAACACAATAGATCTCTACCACAAATGATAGTTTAGGACAATCCTTAATCACCTTATTCGATTAATTCTCAATATATATCTTCATTCATGTGATAATATTCCCCAATAATTCAACTTATATCATCCAAAACTCACATTTAATATGATTTTCATATAACACATCTTACATCAAATTATTCATTATAGCATTTTAAATCTCATCATGTTTCTCCACCTCCTTACACATTTATAGAATCATAGGGTAATTCAATATATATATATAAGGTGATTTCTATCTCCCGATACTTTATGTGGGATCTATATAGAGACAAAAATTCCTTCCCCAATATAGTATCAAATTACTCCAAATGGATTTTGAAATGGTTCCATGAGAGATTCATCCCAAAAAAATATCAAATGGGGATTATTTATTTATTTTAGATGCAACATTCATTCCATTAGTAGTTTTCACTTATAACATAACCTCCATGTTTTTCAAGGATGTTTAAATAGTTATACTGAACATTAATGATATAAATAAGTGTGTATAAAAAAAATTAAATAGTATGTTCACAATTGTTGAATAAATTAATGTTTTACCTCTCACCACATCATTATCTTAATCCACTTCCATGGTAGTAAAAATATAATCCCTCCCTTTATTACTTGTCCATGGGGGTTATTTTAATTGGTTATCTTCGATACCCCTTGGCTTAGTGAATGGGTTTGTATAGTTCCTACATTACTTGTAGTTGAAACATTGAAAAAATTGATGAATATTGGTCTAGAAAATATTATATCCAATCAAATTAGAGGTTTTATTATTATAAACTCAATATTCATTAGCTTTGTGTCCCTCCTTTCAACACTTGAAACATTTCTTGGTACCCTTGAGATGTTTCAAGGATACTTATTTCCACACTTTTGACATGTGAATTGTTGAATTATCATGTCTAAATGTTTTTTATCTTATGATCCCATTGAAATAAACTCCATTATCTACTTCTTATCTCTAGTTCCATGAAACCACTTAGAATCAACCATTTTCATCTCAAATTTAAGAAAACATTTGACAAATCCTTGAAAACTGTCAATGTATTGAGTTACTAAAGCTCTATGTAGACTCTGATTTAGCCCTCTAAAGAATATTTCAGTATTACATTGAGTGTTAATGAAAAAAATAAAATATTGTCTTCCAGGGATTCTTTAGTTCACCACATATGATCTGATATATTTTTATTCATTTTAAATTAGTGCAATGAACTCCCTCTCCATTTTATAGTAGAGTTTGAGGGAAACAATTATTATCAAATAACCTCATGAATTCATCCCACTCAACAGATTATATTTATTACAATGTATTTTTATTCTTGATCAATGTACACCACAAAACAACTTCTCCCACATGGTGGTAAACATCTATATTAACCTTATATTACTGAAAATATTGATGTACTTGGAATATATTCTCAATTGAGATAATCCATTGTGATGTTATTATGGGATTAGAAGATCCACTAAGTGTTGGAGTTCTCTAATGCATAAAAACCCAACTATAACTTTCTCTCTTAGATATTGAGTTCCACCAAATACAATTTATTATTGACAACTTGAGTTAATTGTTCCCATACTACCCTGAGGTTATCAACTCATACTCCCATAATTTTAGGCATTTCATTAGATCATTCATCACTACACATTTCACATTTCATTAATATTATTCCTCATATGTCCCATCATTTTCCAAAAAAAGATAGTAAGGGCTGGTAATACCTATAGTAATACATTTATAAGTGGTAAAAATGAACATAGAAGAAGTTACTCATACATAATATATAAACCCTAACTTATGAATTTATATGTTTCAATATATTTTAATCATGGTCATTTTCCTATTAGGTACTATAACCTAATATAGTTTTATAAAAATATAATCAAATCCTTTAAAATCGTTTGTAAATAGAATGTAAATATTAACAAAAACATATCACCTAGGAGTTTCTAGCCATGTGTGAAGCGAGCCTTCTTTTTCATGCACCAGGTTATGCCTGATTTAATAAACAACAAGCCTAATGTTTGGTTACATCCCTTGGTTAAAAATGCTCTCGATAATGTTTCCACATTAGAATATCCATATGTAATTCTGAGGATACAACAAAATAACTACTCTACCAAAATTTTAGGATGTTCTCCTATAATTTTGTTTATTCTTTAGGATTCTCCTTAGGAGTTTCACTATTTTTCCACAATCCTAATATACCAAAAATTATTATACATTTCTCTAATTCCAACTAAATAGACCCTATCCTTAAAATGAACATTATTTCATTAATTATAAAATACTTTTTTAATAATACAAGACAACATTCTTGAGTTATAGTATATTTGGAAGGAAAGATAAATAAGGAAATCATTTTAGAAATAAAAACATTATCTTTAGTTAAAATGCTATATACTACTACTAAGTCTCATATGTCACCTAAAAATTTATAGGATGCCAATGGTAAAATACTTAAGGAAAATTGTGATAAAAAAATCCCAGTAAGTGACTAAGCACTGAAATAATGTATAACATGAGAAAAAAGAGAAATAACATGATATCAAAAGAAGGACGATGATACACATAGATACAATGATTATAAAAATTATATCAAAACATTGTTGAATCATTAACATGAAGAAACAATATAATACATAATATCATAAAAATAAGTTAGGGGTCACTCCAAATACCATCATCAAAAAGTGGACAAAGTCCTATTGTGTAATAGTTTCACTCTATAATCTCATAAAAAATAACATATGAGATACAAATCATTACCCAATGTATTATAGGGATATATATTTTTGTTAACAACCACCCCTTAAATGAAAATCATACATATGCATGCCACATGAGGAAAATAAACCATACATAAATCATTAGCATGATTAAACCCATGAGAAAGAAGTGGGTTTAATAATTATGATTCAAGAAATATCATAGGATAAATCAAAAATATTCAGAAGAGAAGAAACAACTAAATTATCTTTAACTCCTTCAATTGAAAAAAAAAAGATTTAGGTAGTCAATATTGAATTATAATAGAGACAATTCATGAGAATTATTTTGGAGAAAAAAGAATAAAAACAAACCACTTGGATGATTATTTTTAAAACAAGTAAGGTTATTTTAATTGTATGAACAAGAATATTATATTCCCAAAAACCATAATTTAACCAAAATGGTTATTTGTCAAATAGTTATTATTTTTAGAATATATTTATGTTTTGAAAACATTTTCTTTGGTGATTCATGACATGATACAGGAAATAGGAATGTTTCCTTGATTTGATTTAATATTGAAGTGGTAATTTCATTGGGAGAAAAAAACATTTACAACCACATAAATGTAAAGTGTATTTAACTAGGTATATGAGTAAAAAATATGAATAAATATAACAAGTTCATGAGAATAATATTATCTAAAATGAGAAAAAATAATGAAAATGTGTCACCAATGAGTAATTATAGTGGTAGGGTAGATCTCCTACCACATTTCTAGAATCACTCTACACATGCACATATCTTCCTAAATAATTAAAAAATCAATAAATAAATACCCAATAACGATATTCAACTATATTTATTTTTTCTATTCCAATTTATTATATTTATTATTATCAATGTAATATATACATACTTTTTTTACTTGAATTTTTTTGGTTAATTTCCTTACAACACCTTTAGTTAGTTGAACGTGGTCAAAGACATTGTAAAATAACTTCACCTTATATATAATCGGTTTTTTATTAACTTTATTATTCCTTATCTCAATACTTATATAGTTTCAAATCATAGCTAAAAATAGATCTAAAACAAGAAGGGCACCTTGATAAGAGAATTTAAGGCAATTAAAGTTACTTTAATCATTCATTTATTTTATTAATTACATATTGTTATATTTTATTATTAATGTATATCAATAGTATTAAAAATATAAATTTTACATAATAAATACATTTTAAATTCCATCTATGTTATGTTTTAATAGAAAACAAAACATGTCACTCCTAGAGGTGGTAGTTTGAACACACACAAAATAACATTTTTATTTTTCTCAATGATTTTTTAAGGAAATATAAAATAGATATAACATTAATATAATAAAATTTCAGAATAGAAATAATTATTTTGTTATCTTAAATTCATGAATATTGTGTAATTGTGGTGCGTAGCTGAATAAAAGGGCGTATAAAATTTGGGTTCAGAGTATTACCTTTCCATCAGAAGTTCTCCCTTGGGAAAGCCATTAAGACTCCATATCTTGGTCTTTAGGTGATAAAAATTATTTAAGGTATATTAATGGTGCTGATGGTAGACTAGAAATGTGTTTTGGTTGATCCAATTATTCTGAGTGGGTATATAATTGTAGAAGAGGTGTTATCCTTAAATAAGTGAAGAAAAAGGTCCTCCTATAAAAACTCATAATTTATAAATAATATCACTCCATTATTAAATTGAAAAGTCTCAAAAATGGGAAATAATGGTATGGGGAATATATAAGTCCTATAATACATCCACCACAAAAATATCAATTTTTTTCTCTATGTTTTGACCACATTCATTATGTTAAAATAATTTTCCCTTATTTTATCTTTCTAAGGTAAACTCTGTGTTCACCCTTGGAAAAAAAATTTAATGGAAATAGTTAAAATTTACTATATCTAATTATTTTAACAAAAATATTTTAAATATATACATAATTTTATAAAATAGTATTTGTATTTTTTAGAAAGTCTTTTTTATTTTTAGTACACATGACGTGTAAAAACCATTTCTTAGAATAAATTCATTTTAAGAATAAAATTTATGTGTGAGATACTATTTTCAATGTATATGATTTTGAAGACATAAATTGAATTTTTTTGATTCCAAGGAAAACTAAATTAAGAACCTTGTATTCGATAGTGCTTATGACATGCAATAACAAGCGCGTAGGCTAATATAATATATGTTTGCTTTATAATATATTTACTATTTAAAATATATTATAAATTTTTCAATTCATCAAAAATTAATTTATCTTTAAATGAATGTGTAACTAAGTTATCTTACATCATACTCAAAAAAATCCTTCCTCTATAGCTTGTGTTACATGAAAAATAAACTTTCTCTGAAAGCATTCTCCCTACATAATATTGACTGTTACGGATAAAACAATATATTTATAAAACATTATTATTTAATATAATAAGATATTAACTCGCTATTATGAATATTAATAACTAAATTATCATTATATATGGTTTATACAACAAAATAATTTGTTACAAATAAATTATAAATGAATATATTAACTAATTGAATATGAAAAGCATATTTTTATTTTTTCGTTCACAAAGGCATTTTATCCTAATAGATTAAATTAACTACACATAGTGATTTATATTAATGTAATAAATATGTTACATCTTCAATAAATTATTTTTTATATTCATATAATAGATAATGTAAGCACATGATAGGATAAACCCCAATATCTCACATAAAAACCTATATTTTACTAAGGCATTTTTAACCGTCTTTTAATGTGGAACATATTTTAAATCTTGATTTTGACACATTAATGAATTTACTTTTATAAAATAAAAAAATATATGAATTCATAAGGTGAAAATTATCTTCCGATAAATTTTTTGGATTTTTCAAAGAAACCTCATTTTTTAGTGAATAGTAAAAAATACAACATTTTAGTTAAAAACTGCGATTTCGTTTAAATAATTATTAATGTTAAACTATATTATAAATTTGTTTTAAAGTCACATTGGATAACTTATTAATAAATTAATACTATTTAGTTCATTATAATTAATTTAACTTTTAAATTTAATATAAAACCATAACATTATTTTGAACATTTTACAACTAAAACAAGTTAATCCATCAATTTGTGAGAATAGCACTAATCCTAATTTTGTATCTTTTGTAATTTGAATATTTAAAATACAGAATTCACAATTATAATAAATATAATATTTTTTTCAAATTTTATTAACTTAATTTTTTATTAAAATGATTAGTGAAAGTTATTAAAATTAATTATATTGATTATGGTGTAATTATGATTAAAATGGAATAAACCCCTTAGTTAAAGGGGCAAAATGGCCTAGACACTTTTCCAACACCCATTTTATTGAAATATTTCTTCCATGAAATTTCTATTAATGATATTGGGAGGTGTTTTATGACATTTTTTAGGTAATAACATGTGTACACCTAAATTCTTTTCTTGAATACCATGTGAGTCCTTTTCCTTACCTATAAAAGGCCACCACCTCTACCCATTCCACACACCTCTCATGGATATTATGTTAAGAAATATCTGCCCAAATGGCATCCCAACATCCCTCCCCTAGAACAATAATCCTCTCTTTTGGCATAATACCTTCCATGGATTCCTTTTGGTTAAACCAAAATAAGTTACCGGATTAAAAGGTAATATATTTTCTCAATCTCTTTAGTTTCATTTCCATTATCCTGCCCTTGAAATATTCTTATTCTATTTTTGTGTAACAACAACAGTATCCTAAATATGATAGGGTTTTTTCTGAAATTATTACTTACACTTACACACACTACCATCTAATGGGTAATGAACATAATGTTTCTGCGTACAGTGAACTACCGCCTCATGAAACGATGATTGTTCAATTTTTCCCTACAGCCTATTATAGTGGTCATTGTGACAGACACTCTACTTATATATATTATATTTTTTTTATTTTATCTTAATACTTCTTTAATCCTTCTATTAAACCTACATTTAATAATTTCCATTTTATGCTAATATGATAACACCATTTGAGGATGCGTGGACTACCACCGACTGAAAGTGTTGGGATTCGTTCTCACTAAACATGAAACATATAAAGGATTGTTTTAATTAATCATATGAAACACAAAAAACATATATTTTATATTAATGAAATAATTATATTTCTGTAAATATAATATATATATATATCATTTTACTTATTACCCTTTCACACATTTAAAAAGTGATAACGTTATTCGTGGACATGTGAACTACCACCTCCTCGACATGATGTGATTCTTTTTATACCACATAATTATTTATATAAGTATTTATGATTAAACAATATGGTATTTATTATATAATGATCATATTGGAATTATATGGTGTTACTTACCTTCTTTCAACAACGATCACTTAAAATGGTAATGTTACTCATGCATATGTATAACCTATTGTCTCCATGATTGTAACATATTCTCATTTTCATAACCATATGTAAAGATTGATTTTAAAATTATAATTGATGTATAAATATGAAAAAATTACATTTTTATTATTCTGAATATGTTATATAATGAACCCTATGACCATAGTTGTCCAACAATAATTGTTTGGATACATAAACAGAATTTGTTCAAAAACACCCGATGTAAAATAAATTGTCTAAGTAGTTGTACAAAATATTGTAATAAGTGAAATCAAAATAATTATAAATATGGAAAAGGTTATGAAAAAAGTAAAAAATTAACATAATGTTATTATATAAGAATTTAAAGGATTTTCACCCAAAAGTAAATTCATGGTAAGGGATTCTAGTATCATTTTCATTCCATGAGGCATACTTAAAGTTTGTTCACCTAATTTCTTATATATGGTGTTCATACTACCAAATTTTCATATAAAATCATGAATTATTTTATATTTTTGGTAATTACATTTTCTATTTATGTATTATTACCTTTGGGTTATCCAATTCTTTTGTTACTGCATTGGTAAGGGATATTCATCTCGATTTACATTCCATTAAGGCTTAATTGTCGTTGTGCACCAAATTTATTTTATATGGTGTATGTGCTACCATTTTCATGATATATCATGAAACTCATTACTCTCACGATATTGTGAACATTAATAAAATGTTATTTCTTTATGAGTATTATGATTTAAAATATTTCAAAGTGGTATGGGACACTTTGGAATGCTTAAAGATTATTTTCCTCAAGACTATCCCTAAAGATATTTCAATGGAATTTCCATCCGAGGAAATTATAAAATCATTGTTCAATAGTCCCTTTCATTATTATTTGGTTATTCATTACCATTTTCAAGGATGAGTACCATTTTACTAATCTTTGGTAATTAAAGTGTTTTAGAAAATGTTTTTAATAAAACCCAACCGTATTTCTCTCTATAGTCGGAGAACTTGCTTTCTTCTAGAAACTGGGTTTTATTAAAAGGTTTTCAAAAATTACTTTATAATGACTTGGTATATATTTTTTAACCCTTTTTTCTTTTACCAATGTTTCAAAGGAATCTCCTTGTCACTTTCCTAAGGAGTCAATTTCTATACTTTTCTCATACAAAAGGAATATTCTTCTTACATCATACGACATTTATAGATTCATCTATCATAATTTCTTTAAGGAAATCATATAATGTTTAAAAGGATTATTTTTAGAGAAAAATATTTTCAAAAGGTTTTTCAAATTAAAGTATATTTTCCACAAAAATATTTTAAGAAACTATTATTTTATTTCATCAACGACAACAACCCTCTATTTTAACGTCATATGGGATTTTCTGTATTGACGTTATCCTTAATATTTCTCTAGAGGGTTTATTATTTATTTTTCCATGTATAGTATTCACATTCACTTCCTTGTTTTATTTATTATTCCCTTGGAAATATTCAGTCTCTAATAATAATTCAAAATGGAATTTCCCCAAAATTATCCATTTCATTTATCATAGATATTACTATTGCCTAAACTGTATACAATTTTACATACAGTGCTTATATTGACAGTTATTTTACTATATGGGTTAATATTGATAAATTTATATCTCTTACTACTAATGAATATTTGATAGGGCACATTTTGAAATCAATTATTTGATAGATGATGAATGTTTTCGATTGGTATGATAAGGGTGGGCCTAGTTATAGATAGACCCTCGATGCATTGGTAGTCTCATCGGACTAGTCCTTTGGCTAGCCGCCTTAGATGGGTTTTTACCCTAAATTTTGTAAGACAGCTTTTGAAAGGTCTTGAAGGTAAAGGTACTATATACCTAGGAAACATGGCATCCAATAATTAATAATTTACTTCATTTATATTTTGACATTATTCATCCATGATATTTTGTGTCAATATATCTATGGATTCATTTAATTTTCAGGATTCAGTTATTATTTATCCATTAGATAAAGCTTCGACATATCTATGGGTACATTTTATTTTTAGTTCATTGTATAATAGTATGGGTTTAAGTTTTCTAACATTCCATATTGTTATTTCATTATCTAGTAATTTGAATGGAATATGCTTCATATTATTACCTTACTATATTTCTTTCATATTTTCAACAATTTTATTGATTACATGGAATGTGTGTTCATTTATTCACCTTTCCATATTAATTATTCTCATTGATTAGTTATTCTTTCTCCCCTATTTTTACTTTAATGAGCATTTGAGCTCACGCTTATTATGTTTTTTCCCAAAGAATCCCAGAATCATACTGCGAATGATATTGATGGATTTAATTGAAATATTGGTGTTATCCTCGTAGTTACTTATTTAAAAAGAATAAAAAAAATCTGTTGTAATCAATGTATTCATTTATAATGAAATACTCATTTATGTATCTCGTTTAATAAGACCAAAAAAATGGATCAGTCCTTTGAGGATTTATTCCTTGTAATCATGTAAATATATTTAGTATTAGACACTAGTTCAAGGTTATCTTGGGTCGAGTCCCT
This sequence comes from Viscum album, assembly GCA_963277665.1. Taxonomy (NCBI): domain Eukaryota; kingdom Viridiplantae; phylum Streptophyta; class Magnoliopsida; order Santalales; family Viscaceae; genus Viscum; species Viscum album. The sequence goes on along the minus strand of OY728157.1, from coordinate 1,248,091,337 downwards.
ATGGTTGGTATCAGAGGAAGTTTAGTAGAAGCCTTGGGAAGTAGATTTAGGAAACCTGAGATTAGAAAAAATATCACAAAGCATTAATGTAAATAAGTATAGATGAATGCCCTATAATTTTGTTAAATTATAGATTACTTGAGTCTTCCTAGGAATACAACCTTGTCTTGTTACTACAAGTTGGTGTGGTTCTAGTACAGATGTACCTGGGAGTAACAACTCTGAAAAGGTGTTCCGGTCTTGACTTAGGGTAACCTGTTACACGATAGCGGGCCTTACTACGCACCTAGTTTAAAAATACCATGGATATTCTTATGATAATCCATGTTTTATTTACTAAAAAATATGCAGAATTTGAATGGATTTTAAAAAATAATAATCAAGGTTAAACCTATGGTATTTTTTATTAATGATAAGGTGTCATGATTTAGAAATCGAACTAATAATATTATAGATAAACCCTAGACCAAGGAAGGGCCTCAAAATAAATAAAATTGATAAGGTATTTCTGTATAGAGGTTGTATAGAAAAGCTTTAGTTAAAATATTCTTTATAGATTAACCTAATTTTAAAGATATCCATAATATTTATATTTCAAATTTACATTAATTGGGTTTTATAAAAGGAAAACTTGAAATATATGTGATAACCAATAAAATTCGGCATGGCCACATGAATTGAACCCATGACCAAAGGACAATAAGGATTTCATGCCAACCACTGACCTACATAATGTCTTTATTAATATTCATGGTTTTTAGTTAAACAATTTAATGAATAAATTTTAATGATGAACCAATAGTAACACTTTTTGGGACTAGAAATTAAATTATTAACCATAATTATTTTGGGAGATATTTAAAGAAAAATTTTAAGACATGAAACTCTTTTATAAGACTTAAGATCCGTTAAAAGTTTCATTTAGTGCTTCAGGCATAAAAAAATGCATTGTTGTTAATTAATTCTTGGTAGTAAAGTTTATAATTACAATTTAGTCAAAGAACAGCCAAAAGTTATGATGGTTCTTTGGAGATTGAAACCTATCATGTAAGAATATTTTGTTATATTCTTGTTCAGTAAAATGATTACCAAACATTGGTAAAATGACATAGAAATAAATTTTTTCCTAATACCTATATTATATTGAAAATATGTCCTTATAAATCACCAATGATTTATAGATTTTCGGCCCTACACTTTCCATTGAACATTCACTTGTTTGTGATTGATGACCTCATTCACTCTTTTTAAACATTGATGCTTTTCTCTAAGTACATATCTCAACTATCCACTAATTTTCTCCTACATAGAAACCAATTTACTTGGTAGTATATGATTCCTTAGTACTTTACACTCTATCTTTTATAGAGGATTATTTTTGAACCCTTATCATTATGTGGGATATCAATGTAGTAAATATCTAACTATCTTTTACCAACATTGTGTTTAAATTGAAATAATGAAATTTGAATAAGGTTGAGAGAATGTGACTCCATAAGAAACTAAATAACCTTGTATTCTATAGCATTTATGACATGAAACAGCAAGCATGTAAGGTAACATAATATCAATATACTGTTTATTATATTTACTATTTAAAATATATTATATATTTATCAATGAAAGAAACATTGAGTTAACTTGAAATGCAAAAAAAACTGAGTTAGTGTACATAATATGCAACAATGGCCTTACTCTATATATTGTGTCACATGGAAAAGTGGCCTTCTTTGATGGATTCCTCTATACGCACTATTGAGTCTTACCAAGAAACAATCTTTAATTAAACAATTATTATTTAATCTTTTAAGATATAAAATATCTAATATAAATAGTATTAAATAAATTATGATAATATATGGTTTGAAAATGTGAGAACCCGGACCTTCTTTTCAGGTACGTTTTTCTTTTCTGGTATTTTTTTTGAGAAAAACATGTGCTCTAGAAAATTGAGGAGTACATGTCGTGTACTTTAAGTACATGTCGTGTACCTGGTTGTTGCTGGTGATCATGTGTTGGCTGTGTAATGGCTAAGCACATGGCCATGTGTGGTAACCTGGAGACCGCCTAATGTGGAGGCTTGAAAAGCCAAGTACACACTATGTAATTTTAAATAACATGTCTTGTACTTTTTTCATTAAATAGATCGGGGTCATGTCTAATTAACAGAACTCACTTATTCTTCTTCTGTCTCATCCAGGAGAATCCATACGGCCGTAGATCTTCTCCATGCCCCCGAATCAAAATCAATTCTCTGATTCTAACATTTTTAATTGCATTGAAATTGAATCGGTGAGTTCTCCCTTATTCTTTAACATTGTCTCCGGATTTCTCCTCTTCCATGAGATATCCTCAGTTGAACATTTTAACGTTTTTAAAGATCTACGGTATTCTAGGGTGACTCAAGGCCTAAGGTTCACTTATATCATCCATACAACACCGAGGTAGGTGGTTTGGGCCATTCTGTAGATAGTCTTTGACTTATATGTGAAACAATATCAATACCCTTGTTTGGGATATTGTGTGTTTATGGTTTTTAGCACTGTTATTTCCTGCTATACATTTTTTTTGGGTAGATGTTAATTGTTGTGAATAGTATTAACATTTCCATGATATGGATGTTTTCCCATTTTTTCTTGTTATTGACCATTTATTATAGCTTTCCTATTAGGATTCTTTGTTTCCATGCATAGTACTATTATGTTGGAGTAATTTTATCTGATATGTTGTGTCATGCCTTGTAGCTTTTTAACTAAGCAGTACACTGAAGATTTATTTGGATGTTGGTTATCATTTGTGTAAGATTTCATTACATGGGACTACCAAAACCTGGTGCAGTGAGAACATTGAGGAAATTGACGTTGAGGGATTTCTGAGAGTGTTTTTTATAATTATCATGTTGTGAAACCATGTAGGGATATTAACGTTGAGTGCTTCCTCAGAGTTTCTATAGTTACGTTATGAGACCACGGGAGGAATTTACATTGAGTGCTTCATTATAGTGTCTGTAGTTTACCATTAAAAGATATAGGGGAATTGACGGTGAGTTCTTCCTTGGAGATTCTTTGATTAAACATGACAATATGGGGAATTGTTGGTGGGTGCTTCCTCATAGATTCTTCGTTATATCCTTGTTATAAATTGAACCAGAGGGGTTAGGTTGTTAGATCTACCCAAAGGGTTACTGAAGATTATTATCTAAACCAGAGGGGATAGATTGTCAGAACATTTCCAGAGGGTAGCTTGTATTTGTATTTGGTTAGATAAATTATTAAATTTAAATTGATATTAATTGAATTGGTAGGATTGTTTGCTTTTGAGTACTTCCATGTTTATTACTTAATTTTCATTTTTTTCTACCATATATTTTCACTAAATTTTAGGCACAGATATTTGGGTGGTTTCCTACTGGGATTCATCTCACACCTTATTTGGGTCATGCTTTTTGGGCCAAAACTGATTATATTGTTGTAGTTGTAGATAAGGGAAAGTGCCCTTCTACATCATGTACTTGATTGTTGTGGAGGTGGAGAGCATGGGACCCAGATGAGGCTTGTGATTCTGGTAGAGTTTATCCATTTTATTTTGTACATTGGTTTACTACTATATTCCATCATTGTAACTTGTTTGGATGATTTCCTAGACATATGTATCATGCATCATTATATATATGTGATCTAGTTGTTTATTTCTTCAGTCTTCCGAGGTTTACTTGCTGCATGCCTTTAATTCTTCTACTATTGTATATCTATGATTTCCAATGTGTTAGTCTTCCAATGAAGGCATATTTTCCCCACTATCGCACCCAAGGCCCTCACTACTATTTGGTAGCCTCTGGCGTTCAGGGAAATTCTCTTGAGGCCGTGTGACCAATCAGGTACGAGGCACCTTTGGGCGGCTTCCGAAACTGGTACGTTACCAAGTGGTATCAAAGTGATTATTTTCTTCTTGACATACAATTTGGAACATATATCTAGCAATATAAAGGAATAGGTACTTGGTAATAAGCTATGCCCGTGAGTAGCTAACCTGTGTATAAGGAAAATCCAATCTCCCTCGTTATTACAATTTTTCTTGTTTTGAAAATTTACAGTGTATTTGATTTCACCATTGGATGATTAAAATGTTTGGGTTGTTTTCTTTGATATTATTAAGGTTATATTTCTGTTGCAACCCAATGATATGAGGTTATGCCATCTCATTCATCATATAGGTACTTGTTAGAAATCACAAGTCATGCATTCTATTCATGCCATTTAGGGTGAATTAGTGATTACATGTTGTTTTGATAGATGTTGTGCTGGATATTCATGCTGTTGTGATGGATACCTTGATTGAATAACTACTTTTGATAGGTTATTGAATTGGGTAAGTTTTCATTTGAATGAACACCAAAAATTTGTTCTTGAGGTGTTATGGGCCCTCATGGATTTGAATTTGGTGTATCATTGTAATGTTATTCTTGAAAATGACATGTATAAGATGCCATGATTTGATTTGTGGGGAGTATGGTCCCCCACAGATCATAATTTAACACCATAATGTTTGATTCAGTGTTTTCTAGGTTCATGAGTAGTTTATAAGGCTTACTTTCCAGAATACCCCAGAATGCACGGCGCGTAATGATGAATAAACACCATGTGTCGTTCTATTCGGGAAAGAACATTTTTTCTTAAGTCAAATCTTTGCACTGTATATACATGTCGTGTTGTCCCTAACTATGTCACTAGTTGTGTGGGAGAGACACATGGTTGGGATATCATTGGGGGAACACGTCATCTACCAGTTTTACACACTGTGTTGTGTAGACCATATGTCCACCTGTGTGACTAACGACACAGATGGATAAACCATAAGTTATACACGTTGTGTCAATCTTCAACATTCTGTGTAATGTGACCCATGTATCAGTTCGTGTAGCGAACAAAACTGTTTGGTAAAATCTTTCTAGTACACACCATCTCTGGAACAAACACACCGTGTAGAGTAAGTCGTGTAACCGGCCGTGTAACTAACAACACAGGTCAGTGAAGTTCGTCTAGAACACGCTGTGTTTGGTACTAACATGTTGTGTAGCCTAGTTCAGGGAGAACTATGTTGCTTATCCATGTAGAAGAACTCATACAGGGGAAGTGGATTCAAGTGCAAGCCATGTGTTAGGACAAAACATCGTGTGTATGGGGTGTTACACAACCTGGGTTGGTAGAAGTACATGCCCTTGTTAAGGCTTAAGGGAACACAACGTGTAGGCATTATACACACTATGTATCTGTGTTTTGACAAACTTTAATGTTGTCTTTATCTTGTTCCCTTATTACACTTCTATGTTTTTGTCCCTATTATTCTAGATCTTAGGTGTGCACTTGACCTTGCAGATTCATGACACCAAGACATCCTCTGGTTGTCCTCCATTTACAAGGCAGTGATCAGACACTGGATATGAATGATCAAGGATTACTGAAAGATCCTCTAGTTTATTCAGCCTTGGCAATAGCCATAATACTAGATACAGGTGACAAGACACTGTTCTGAGAGTTCATTTTGAGGTTTATGCAGACCATCCAGGGAGCACTACCTCCTACCCCATCGATGGAAAAATTAACACAGGTTTTCCAATAGCAGCATCCTCCCACCTTCACAGGGGAAAGAGGACCCCAGGCTACAGAGTTTTGGTGAGAAGCCATGCTATCTATCATTGTGCATCTGGATATGCTTCTAGAGATAAGGGTGATGATTTCTACACACATGCTTCGAGATTCTTCGAAGGGATGGTGGGATGTGATCTCATAGGCGGGACTCCAATAGGTCCAAGCTTTGGATGAGTATCAGTGTGCCTTCTACAAATTTTTCTACCTAGAGACTTTGAGGGTTTATCGAGCCTGATAGTTCATGAGTGTGGAGTAGGTTACTCTTTTCATTCATGGAGTATTCTTCTCACTTCAAATAACTACAACACTTTACACCCTTTCTAGGGGGAGATGTGTTGTTCCTAGAAAGGAAGATTGAGGATGGTCTCTGGAAGGATATTCTGGCTCAGTTGAACATTTTTCGGTTGAATTCCATCACTTTTATATTCAACCAGGTGTTGATCACAGAGCACAACTTGAGGGAATCTAGGGCTATGATTCAGGGCGGTTCTGCGTCCAAATATAGTGCTTCTCCGGCTGATAGCAGGAATCACCATAGGGAGTCTACACATAGAGATACAAGTATGTGGGATTCACATCCAGGTATCCAGGTGGTATGCTACCAGTTTGGAAGGGTCAGGCATATAAGGCCACATTTCCCGAGAGACCTAGTGGAGTGCTGATCTAGCAGAAATATGGGCCATCTTTAGTGCTTTTTTTAGATCTTCTCACCAGTATCTAGTGATAGGGGTTCTTCTATAACTCCTCATCCGGGAGCAGCGCCACCAGTTTCTCACCGGTCTGGGAATTTGAGTTATTCTAGTCGTTCAGGCCTAGGTGGAGGTCATAATCATGGTAGCTAGCCACCAGGATTTCAGCAACAACTGGGTGGATCATCTCAGAGTAGTTAGGTAGGGTAACAGGGCTACGGTGTAGGTAAGACATTTTTAGTAATGAAGACCTAGTAAGATCAAGATCCCGGAGCTTCTATAGTTCATGGTATGATCCTAGTTGCCTCGGTTTTAGCTTCTGCACTATTCAATATAGGGGCTTCCCATAGCTTTATATCTTTTGTTGTTGTGGAACTCCTTGGGATCTGTATCTTTTCTTCTACTGATTTCATGTTGCTAGACACTCCATTGGGAACTAGAACGGCTAGTGTATGTCAGGGCAAGGAGTTCCCTCTTGTGTTTGGTGAGTGTAACTTCTTCTAGGACCTCTATGTCTTGAAGATGATGGGCTACGATGTCATTCTTGTAATGGACTGGTTAGTTCCCTTCCAGGCTATTGTTCATTTCTATCGTTGTTGGGTTAGTTTCACTACGCCAGAGGGCAGATCATTTCATCATAAGGGTGAATGGGATTTTCAGGCGAGTAGAGTGGGACCCGAGCATCATGGGTTTGGAGGAGTTACAGACTAGTTTTCTAGTTTGAATCTATATGACCAGGGGACTTCTAAGATGGACTTTCCTCTAGTGGGGGATCTTTTTACAGATTTCTTTTTAGAGGTATTTTCTGTTTTTCCTCCGAAGCGAGAGATGTAATTTTCTATCGATCGTGTTCCAGGAGCAGCACCGATGTCCATTCCTCCTTATATGATGGCTACACCAAAGTTACAAAAAATCAAGAAGCAATAGGAGGAGTTGTGGGCAAAGGGTTTTATCTAACCTGGTACTTATACTTGATGTTCTCTTGTCTTATTTGCGAAAGAATCAGATGGTACCCCCAGACTTTGTGAGAATTATTGGAAGTTGAACCATTTAACAGTTAAGAACTGATATCCCTTACCAAGGATTGAAGATCTCTTTGATCAGCTTCGAGGAGCCCGGGTGTTCTCAAAAATTGACATGAGATCAGGTTATCATTATTGGCACGTTAGACAATCAGATATACCTCATACAACCTTTCAGAGTAGGTATGTTCTATAAAAGTATGTTTTTATACCGTTCTATCTCACGAATGTGCCTGAAGTTTCATGGCACTGATGAACTGAGTGTTCCATCCATATTTGGATTCTTTAATGGTGGTCTTCATTGATGATATCTTGGTGTACTCTCACACTTGACATGACCATGCAACACATCTTGAGATAGTTTTGAGTACACTAAGAGAGCATCATTTATATCTTATGCTCTCAAAATGCCACTTTTGGATGGACCAGATTCACTTCATGGGTCATGTTATCTCATAGATAGAAGTATCATTATATCTAGAGAATGTGGGGGCATTAGTTTCTTGGGAGTATCCAAATAACATATTTGAGGTACGAAGTTTTCAAGGGCTGGATGGTTACTGCAAACGTTTCATATATGACTTTTTATGCATAGCAGCGGCACTGATGAGCCTGAATAAGAAGGTTGAGAAGTACGTGTGGTCACAATCTTCCAAGTCATCCTTTCAAGAGCCAAAAGAGAGGTCAAATTCAGCCGAGATACTTGTTTTTTTAGAGTTGGTTAAGATCTATACAGTTTACTATGATGCATCATGTATTGGTCAGGAGCATAGCTTATGCATAAATAAGGGGTTGTTGCATACAGGTCTCGGTATTGGGGCCACATGAGATGAATTACCCGACACATGATCTTGAGTTGTCTACAGTTGTTCAAGCATTATGCTATTGTAGACACTACTTGTTGGGAGATCATCTTGTGGTTTTGACCAACACAAAAGTCTCAAGTACATATTCACTCCACATGACCGGAATTTGAGATAGCGAAGGTGGGTTGAATACCTTCAGTATTTTGACTTTGATCTTTTCTACATGCATGGGAAGGGCAATACAGTGGCTGATGCGTTGAGTAAGAAAACTCTTGTACAAGCAGTTCGGGAGGCCACCCGTGAGTGTCAGCTTATGTCTATGTTCTCTGAAATGCATTTGAAGGTTCATGAAAAATAGGGGAAGGCATTTATATCTTCTCTATTTGTTTCCTCTACTCTTCTTGATCGAGTACGAATGAGGCATATATCATATTCAGAAGGCCTTTTCTTATAGGAGAGTGTTTTAGGAGATGAACCTATTCATGGATGGAAAGTATGTGAGGATGATATCTTTCATTTTCAGGGATGCTTGTGGGTGCCAGTAGACATACACTAGAAGCTTATGCGAGACCTTCATTCCTTAGTTTGGGCAGTTTATCCTGGTTTCAACAAGATGTATCGAGTTCTATACTATCATTATTGGTGTCTAGGTACGAAGAGATATGTTATTGGTTTTTTCATGAGGTGTTCCACTTATCAACAGGTGAAGGTGGAGCAACAACAAACAACGTGGATTTTGATGTAGTTACCCATTCTTGAGTGGAAATGGAATGATGTCACGATGGATTTTTTGACATGTTTTCCGAGGCTGACTAGAGGGAATAGTGCCATTTGGGTTGTCATTGACAGACTCACGAAGGTTTCTCACTTCTTTCCAATCAAGGAGACCTTGAGTGTTGATGGGATATTATGATTGTACATTAGAATGATTTTATATATACATGGGGTTACACACTCCATTATTTTAGAAAGGGATACATGTTTTACTTCTTGGGTCTAGAAGGGGCTTTATAGGGCTTTGGGTATACAAGTACTTCTGAGTATAACATATCATCCTTAGGCAGATGGCCAGTCTGACTGTATGATTATCATGCTAGAGGACATGATTCATGAATAAATCATAGATTTCGGAGGATATTGGGAGAATCACATACCTCTTGTGTATTTTTCCTACAATAATATTTTTCAAGAATCTTTTCAGATGGCACCTTATGAGGCCTTGTACGGTAGGCCAAACTGATCAACCTTATGCTAGCAGGAGGTAGGAGAGGCAGCTATGTTGGGACATCATCTTATCCAAGAGACCTCAGTGTAGATATAGTTGATTCGGAAGAGGATGGTTACTTCCCAGTCATAACAGAAGTCATATGATGATCGATGGAGACGACCTCTGGAGTTCGAGGTGAAAGATCAGGTTTTTCTTCGTGTCACGCTGAGGTTGGGACACATGTGGATTAGGAGATATGGTAAGCTTTTGCTGAGGTAGGTCAGGTCATATGAGGTGTTCGAGAGAGTTGGTCTGATTGCATATCAGTTCAAGTTACCTCAGAGGTACTGGGCAATGCACGGAGTATTTCATGTTTCTCATCTTTGAAATTACTTCTCGGAACATTCTCATGTTTTTCAACTCGAATAGGTTGAGTTAGAGGTGGAAGCCTCATTCGAGGAGAATCCTCTCTGGATTTTTAATTGAATTGAGAAGGTTCTATGTGGCTGGTCTATTCCTTTATTATGAGTGTTATGGCAGCACGGGCGAGTACAAGATGAGACTTGGGAGAGGGAAGTCGACTACGATTGCAGTGGCTGAAGCGGTGTGAGGATTATTCTTCTACATCACCCTACTAGAGAAATTTGGGGATGAATTTCTTTAATGGGGTGTTTTTAAGAACCCAGACCTCCTCTTCAGGTAATTTTATCTTTTCTTGTTTTTTTTAGAAAAAGAGGGGTTCTGAAAATTTCAGGAGTACACTCCGGGTACTTTAAGTACACGCTATGTACCTGATTTCCACTGGTGGCCGTGTGTGGTGACTTGGAGACCGCCTAAATTGGAGAATCGTGAAGGCAAGTACATTCCATGAAATTTTAATAAACACACCTTGTACTTTCTTTTTTTCATTAAATGGACTGGGGTCACATATAATTGGCAGAACTCCCTTCTTCTTATTTCGTCTCGTCCATAAGCATCCGTATGGCCACAGATCTTCTCAGAACCCCGACTCACCATCTATTCTCTGATTCATACTCCATCAATTTAATTTTAATTTTAATTGTTTATTTATCCCTTCTTATTGAAAATCATATCATGATTTCTCCACTTCTTCAAGATATCCTCATTTTTACATTTTAATGTTTTTGTATATCTACGATGTTCTAGGGTGATTCAATTCCTGAGGTTCATGTATATCGTTTGTACAATGTCGTTGTAGAAGTTTTGTGCTTTAAATATGTAGTATTTGAAGTAAATGTGAAAAAATGACAATAACCTTGTTCTGGGTATTGCGTGTTTATGGTTTTCATCCATGTTATTTCCTTCTTGCCTTGTTTTTTTTGTAGAGGTTAATTATTGTGAATAGGGTTAACCTTTCCATGATATGGATGTTTTTCCAATGTTTGGTTGTTATTAACCATTTGGTCAAGATTTCCTGTTAGGATGATTTGTTTTAATGCCTAGTACTATTAGGTTGGAGTGATTTTATCTGATATGTTGTGTCATTCCTTGTAGCTTTTTAGCTATATAGTACTTTGAGGTTTTCTTTTTCTATGGATTATCATTTGTCTATGATTTCTTTACATGGGGTTGTGAAATCATGGTGTAGTGAGAAGATAGGGGAAATTCATGTTGATGGATTTCCCAAAGTTTCTGTTATAATTATATCGCTGCGAGAACATAGGGGGGATGGACGTTGAGTGCTCCCTTATAGTGCCAACAGTTGTGTTACGAGACCATAGGAGGAATTGACGTTGAGTTCCTCCTCAGAGTGTCTATAGTGTACCATTAAAAGACTATAGGGGGAATTGATAGTGAGTGATTACTTAGAGATTCATTGATTATACATAACTATATGGGGAAAATGGTGGTGAGTGCTTGCTCAAAGAGTCTTCATTATATCCTTGATTTATATTGAACTAGAGGGGTTAGGTTGTGAGAACTACCCAGAGGGTTACTTAAGATTGTTAGATAAACCTGGAGGGATAGGTTGTGGGAACTTTTCCAGATGGTTTCTTGTATTTGTAATTAGTTGGATAAATTTTTAAATGTAAATTTATTGTAATTCAATTGGTAGGACTGTTTACTTTTATTTACTTCCATGTTTATTACTTCTTTTTCATTTTTCATGCCATATATATTCATTGACTGTTAGGCACATATCTTTCTGTGGTTGCCTACTGGGATTCATATCACACCCTATTTGGGTTATGCTTTTAGGTCCAAACAAATTATATTGTGGCAGGTATAGATAAGGGAAAGCACCCTTCTACTTTAGGTACTTGATTGTTATGGATCTAGAGAGCATGGGACCAAGATGAGTCTTGCAATGCTGCTGAAGTTTATCCTCTTTTTACATTTGTTTACTTCTATATTCCAGCATTGTGACTTGTTTGGCTGATTTCCTAGACATATGTATCATGAATCATTATATATATGTGGTCCAGTTGTTTATTTCTTTTGTCTTACATTGTTTACTTATTGCATGATTTTACTGCTTCTGCTATTGTATATATGTTATTTCCACTACGTTATCCTGCCAATGAGGGAATAGTTTCCCCACTATCACACCTAAGGCCCTCACTGCTAGTCGGCAGCCTCTGGCATTCGGGAAAATACTCTTGGGGCCATGTGACCAATTGGGTACCAATTACCATTGGGTGGCTTCCGGAATCGGGACGTTACAAAAAAACTGAATCATTGGTTACAAATAAATTACAATTGTATAAAAAACCAATAGAATGTTAAAAACATATTTTTATTTTTATATCTCATAAAGTTTTTTTACCCTAACAGATTAAATTAATTATAATTATTTAGTTATATTAATGTAATAAATATTATAAATATTAAATAAATAATTTTTTATATTCATCTAATAAATTTGGTAATCTTAAGACATGATCAAACCAAATATTTCACATAAAAACATATTTTTTCATTCAAGTATTTTTTAACCACCTTTTAATAGAGATCCTATTTTAAATCATAGTTTTTACACTTTAATGAATTTAATTTGATAAAATAAACATAAGTTTTGAATTCCTATTGTTAAAATTATCATAGGACGAATTTTTTAGAATTTCTAATAAACTTCATTTTTTAATGAATAGTGAAAAATATTGTCTTTTAGTTTAAACTATCTTTTTGTTTAAATAATTATTAATGTTAAACTATATTATAAATTTTTTTAAGTAAAATTGGATCAATTATTCATATATTAATACAATTTAGTTCATTATAATCAAAGCAATCATTTAATTGAATATAAAAACATAACAAGCTTTTAAACATTTTGCAATGAAAACTAGTTAATCTGTCTGTCTATGAGATTAGCATTCATCCTAATTTTATTGCTTCTGTGATTTGAATTTTGAAAATCTTAAATACACCATTTTAATAATGATAATAATTTTGGTCTAATAATATCAACATAATTTTTGACTAAAAATTATTATTTAATGTGATTAAAATTAATTACAGTGATTAAAGTGTAATCAGACTTAAAAATAGACTCAAACTGTAACACCCCAAGCTTCCACGGTACGTTTCCCTTCGAATAATGCAATGGCGTGCATTGTACGCAACTTCGAGATTTTAACACACCACAACCTATCAAACTAGCCGTTATGAATTGTAATACCTAATTTTTGAAATTTTATAAATTCTATCTCTAAAAATGGACTTCATTTTTGGATTTAGAATATCGAAATTAGCCTAGGGTGAAATTTTGGTACTTTTCGGATAACTTTCATATTTTGATGAATAGTGAAAATTACTAAATTTTAATTAAAAACAACTTTTTTAATAAAAATAATTAATATTGATAGATTATGAATTTGAGTGGTTTTAAAGTATATTTATAATATATTTTTACCATGTAATACAATATGGGTCATTGAACATAATTTCACATTTAAACCAGACATAAACAAGTGTCAATCTTTTGATAGTTATTATCTCTTAAAAACACGCTTTTTGTTTTAACAACGGGAATTAATTTTAAATTAATTTCTGACACTTTTGTGTTTTGAATTTAGAAAAATGGATTCAATATTTGGAATCAGGATGTTCAAATTGTGTAAATAGGTAACTTTTATTTTTATCCATTTTGGGTAATTGTTTCGGTAAATATTTTATTTACCATGGTTAAAGGTTAAATCTGGTAAACAAGGGTTAGAAAATAATATTATAATAATACTAAATTACCCTAAAACGTGTCTTAACCCTATTGGATAATACATGGTCGACCATGGGTATATTTGGGCCGATTTTGGGACCCCATGGATCCACTTTTAAGTGATAATGACACTATATTTTAATTAAGTTAAAATAAATACAAAAATGACACAGGCATATATCTTTAAGAAAAACAATTGTTACATAGGGTTATATAAGTTTGATTTTAGACTATAAATATTAATTAGAAATATAAAATGATTTCCTACATAATGATATTTTATTTATAATTTTTAGACATTAAATAAGTTAATTTATTTGTGACACAATGGTGATGTAGTAATTACCATAATAGTGAAAAATTAGAATAATTGATATTATAAATACCCAAATAAATATAATTTGAGCATTTTGTTGAATTACACTAATTTTATAGGTTGAAATATTAGGATTGATTTAATTAACTTTTTTTGAAGTAATCATTCTGTTATGTGTTTCAGAAAAATTAACTACTGAACAGTGTCAAATTTGACAAAAAAGAGTTTTTAAAACAAATAGTATATTATTAATTGATATTAAATTCCTAAAAATCTAAGGTTCGGCCAAGAGACTTATATCATGATATTTATATCATTAATGGACCACTTGGGGGTCTCTTGGATGTATATAGTAAGTTTATTAACAATATAATATAAAAATACAAAGTGGCATGGTAAATGTCAAACTAATTATCTAAGAGTTAAAACTAAAAGATAAGGTTAATATAGTGACCCAAACCTGTCTAAATTATATTGGATGAATTTTTTTTGACCTATACCCACCTTAACCTTTGAATAATCATCTTTGGAGCCATTAGAAACCGAATATGAATTTATTATAAATTAATATTTCTAGCTTTTCCAAAGGTGCCCCTCACCCCTCTTATAAAAGGGAACTCCTCCTTCTCATTTCTTCACACTTTCAAGGCCTTTTGGTTCAGCCAACCCTGCCCAAATACTCTCCCAACATCCTTCACTACAACCTAGAGGCCTTAGTTTGATCATAAATCCAACCTATGGATCCCTTTTGATCAAATAAAAAGGAAGAATGCGAAGAAGAGGTAATGTTTTCACCACCCCTTTTCAAGTTCCTTTATTCCTCCACTACATCTTTCTTTGTTATTATCATTATAAAATAATAACTCCAGTATTATATATATACTGTGATTTTATTATAAATATGGAACAACCATATTCATTATTCTATCCATCCATTGAATAACATGTCACCATACGTGCATACGTACGGCTTACCGTCTCCACGTCGTGGTGTAATTGTTATTGAATTTATTATTATTTGGATGGGTATAATAATGATGTTTAACTCATGTAAATAATAAATATAACATGATAAAGATTCCGTAAATATGATATACCATCAAATTATATATTATTTTAATATCAAAAGAATGATATTGTCGCTCGTGCGTACGTACGGACTACCGTCTCCACGAACACGATGAAATTCATTCTCCATCATATCCATTCAAGTATAATTATAATTTGATGATTTAAAAATAGTATCTAAGGACTTGATATAATTCTAGATATGAATAATATACATCCCATTAATAATGAATTTGGCTCACATAACAAAGAATATAAAGTAAAATGAACCCATTAACACCTGAAATGATGATAATTCTAAGATATTATTAACAAATCAATGTTAAAAGATAATATATGATATCATATTAAAGTAAATGATTCTTGTATAATTAAATAACAATTATTTAACCATTATATAGGAGGTTAACCTACCGTCGACCAAGGAAAAAGTACAAAGTAAGGGATTTTCTTATCTCACTTTCAAATCCATGAGATTTCCATTATTCGCCACTAAATTATTGAAAGTGGTGTATTTTGTACTGAAATTTGATATATATTATCATGATTCTCTTTATATTCATTTTATTCTATAAATAATTTGGTGGTTATTAACTTTTGGCCATTCGACTCAGTTGATTAACATGGTAAGGAGTTTCTTATCTCACTCTTAATTTCGTGAGAATTCTATTATTCACCACTTATTTATTGCATGTGGTGTGGGTGCTGCCCATGTTTGTATTCATTGTGTAATATACCTTAATTCATGTATATTTACATCATCATTGTGTTATCCTTCTTTCATGGGTTCATGTTTCATAAGTTACCAAATCGATAAGGGAATTTGAAATTCCAATTTCCATTTATTCGGCTTTACGCAAACTCCATTGATTATTTTACTCCGAGATTAGGTGTGGAATCTCTCTTCATTTGTTTATGTCATAATTTCCACTCCCCTTTTCTGTGTATATACTTTTGATACACATAATAACTCCATTGATAATTTCTCAAGTCATCGATATGAATTTGATAAGAGTAATTTTAACTCATTCTCCATTTGTTGAGTTAAACATCCAATTCATTGGTGTTGTTTTTACAAGATTATGTGTGAATGTCCTCTGATTGTTTTACACTAAATATCCAATCATATTTAGTGTATTTATATTTTTCACACATAACTATGTCGTTGATTTATCCTTATCCTAAGGGTACGGCCTTTATGAGAGATTTCATCTCAATTTACATTCCATTGACACTTCTTTGTTGATATACACCAAATCGCTTTTATGAGGTGTATATAATGTACTTTGAAGTAGTATATCATGAATCCCTTTATTCTCATGATATTACAATGTTTTTATTACCTCAATTATTTGTATTCAAGTGTCTCTCTTTTGGTTAGAAACTCTAACTAAAATACCATTTTTAAATGTTTTAAAGACTTATTCTTCTAAATCTTGCTCATTAATGTCCATGTTTTAAAAAATGGTTTTAAGGATTTATTTATTTGCACATTAAAGTTTTAAAATTAAAACTCCTTTTAAAAAGTTTCAAAGTGGTATGAGACACTTTGATACAAAAATCTATTTTTAAATGGATTCTTGACAAATATTGTGACTTTTAAATGATTTCAAGAAAAAGGGGAATATTTCTCTCAAATAGTTTTGATGATTATTTTCATCTATGTCAACATACGTCATTATTCTTGATTGAGGTTAATATTATACAAAACAATCTTCCATATTGTATCGAATGAGTTATTTTTGACTGTGGATGTGCTATTTTTATACCATTCATGGTTTGTGGTTAAAGTATTGACATTTCGTATGCTATTTTTAATACGAATGTTTATGTTATGTTAAAAACTGGTCATATGAGGAATGAATTGGACTTAATAAGTGACGGGTGGAGCCCGCTATAGCTCCTCGATGCATCGTTAGGTCTCATGAGACAATCTTGTCTCTTGGCACAAGGCCTTGGAAAAATCTTATTTGTAGTCTTGGCACGAGGCCTTGGCTATGTGGTTATGATAGTCTTCCATTATGCATTACATCATTATGAAAGTGGTTATTGATATTGCATGTGATTATTCGATTAGTAGAATATACATGTAAATAAGTAAATGGCATTATTTCATTTTATTTTTTCCATAGCATGTTGAAGTTCAAGTTTAAAAGGCTTTTGTTTTAGTTATACATTGCCTCAAATGTTTATTGTTATTTATAAAAGTTTCCGCTATATTGTTATCCTTACTGGGCAGTTGAGCTCACCCCTTTTCTATGTTTTATTTTTCCCAGGTAGTGAAGAAGTAAATTATGAATGACCTACAGGGATATTATGAGGGGATAATAGTGTGGATTATGGAAATAATATTTTGTTGTAGTAGTTTTTCACTTCATGATGTATTGTAAAACTTTATGAATATATCTATTGCTTCCAAGGCTACTAAACCAATCGGTCTTTCGAGATTTGATCTTTATTATGATCATTCCAATGTTAAGTAATAATGCACCAAATCTGGGTAACTGGGGTCGGGGCATTACAGTTGGTATCAGAGTAAGTTTAGTACAAACCTTGGAAGCTATATTTAGCTAAACTCTGATTAGAGCACGTAGACCTAAGATGAACTTTGACGATTAATATAGAAGAACTTCCTAGAATTTTGGTATTGTAGAGATTTTGCGAGTTTTCCAAGAAATACATCCCTGACTGGATACGAGCAGGTAGAGGCGGATCTGGCACAGATGTACCTAGGGGTAAAACCTGAAAACACCGCTTTGAGCTAGACTCAAACGGGAACTGGTGCACGACAACGGGCCTTGCTGCACTCTTGGTTACAACACTCTCGGAGGATATGCTTAGGATAATTTACATTTTCTTTACAAACCAATTTAAGTAATATATATATAAGATGAGAGTAAATGACCTTGGTTAATCCTAATATGTTTCAAATTGAGAATATGGTGACATGTTAATCTCTAAATGATTTTACGACTATTATTACACAAACAATGCTTTCTGGTTTTATTCAATGGATGGATTCCAAGTAAGTAATAGTGACTTTGAGAATTATGTACAAGGTGGGAATGGTGGTGGCAATGAGCAACAAAATGGAATGTTGATAGGCGTAAAAGATATCGTCTTTATGCCAAATCAGTTTTCCAAAAATATGATCAACAACATATATATTAACCAAATTCCAGACTCAACAAGGAAGAGAAAGGTGATGAATGATAAGAGCTCCAGCAATGGAGACCATGGAGAAAAGAACCCTCAATTTTCATCATGCAGGAAATGTGGAAGGAGACACCCAGGAAAGTGTCTCAATGGGACAACGAAATGCTTTACGTGCGGTAAGGAAGGACATAAAGTGAAGAATTGCCGAAGAAAAATGAAGAGTACTATGGAAGAAGATAAAAATGGTCCCAAGAGTCCATTTACAGTCATTTTCCGTAAATGTAGGGGACCTAGACATTACCCGAGTGAATGTCCTATTCTATAGGATATTTTCTTGGTCAAAGAAGAAGCTATGTGGAAATAAATGGTTGGAGAAATGTTTAAAAAGTATTAGCGCTCCTTGTTGATGGGTTTACTTTGGAATAATTTTCTCTTGTATTTGTAACCCCGCAGTTTTCCATGTTAGAATGATATTTGAGGAAGAATTGTCTCTTCTCTTGTGGATATAGGTATAAATAACCATTTGGTTTTATATGATCATTGGGGTTTGAGAATATTATAAGTTATTATAATTTGGGATGAAAATGCAAGGTATGATATAACATTTGTGGTTAAATTATGTTATTTTGAAGAATTTATCTCATTTTGGTAATATTATAAAATATAGTTTTTGAACAAGGACAACACGTAGACCGTGTGACAACCCATCGCGTCGGACAAAACTGTGGAAATCGAAACCACAATCAAAGTGCGATTGGGATTTATCGCCTACCACTGGACTACGTGAAGTCCCTGGTTAGTGTGACTATTTCTTTTACTTAAATGATTTTATTGATCAATAATAAGTTGATTTGGGTTCTTATGTCTTATCAAATGAATACCCTTGGTATAGGAAAATGATTTGGTGATTAAGTGATAAATGTTATTTTGGAGGATGTTCGCTTTGTTGGGAACACTATATTCCCAATGAAAATAGAATACAATGGGGTTTCATTTGTAGAGTAATGGTAGATTTTTATCTACGTTTTTTATTGTGGATTTATAGTGATTTGGGTTATTTATGGAAATGATTAACCTATAACAGAGAATATGTGATGATGTTAATTACTTTTATGTATGTGACTTTAAGAGTATTTGATGTCATTTGGAGATACAATTTGACATGGGAGACTACATAATCAAATTCTTCTATGTTTTGGGTTTCAATATTAGTTTGGATTATATTGAAGGATTTTAAGGACAATTGATTATTGAATGGTATTTATTTAACTTTTGGGTATTGTTGGTTTAATTTTAGAAATTAAGATTAGTGCATATTTGTCTCAAGGAATATCCTTTTGGGGGATTATTAGATCTTTCACTAACCATTTTGGTTTTGATTAATCTTCAAAGACAATGTAAGTATATATTTTATCCTGCATGGATCATGTGATTCTATAGAATTTTATTCTAGCACTTCCAGTGTGACCAAGTCTTCTTGAATAATCATCGTTTAAAACAAAATTTGAGTTAGTGGTGGAAATTTATTAAAGAATGAAACTCTACTTAAAAAGTAAGTATATCTCTTAATGTTCTTAGTCAATATCATAAATTAATTCCTCTTCCTTATGTAATGTAACTTAAAACAAAAAAAAATGTTGTCCGTTTACTTTCCTACTAGGAGACTAATGGTCGTTTGTCCCAACATAAGTTTGTGGTTTTCTTATTTTAACTTTCTCCTGATCATGATTTCTATCCCTCTCCATCAGAACTTGACACTTAGTTTATCATCCATATCCATGTTTTCCTACATGGAATCCGAGTATGGGTTATCTTGGATAACCTTTATACCTCTCTTTCTTTCTTTTAAAGTGATAGTTTTATTAACTCTTTTTCCGATGTGGGACTTTCCATTATATTCCCAAGCACAATTTTAAAAATTGCGAGGATGCAATTTATTGAGGGAGGGGATAATGTAACACCCCGAGCTTCCATGGTATGTTTCCCTTCGAATAATTCAATGGCGTGCATTGTACGCAACTTCGAGATTTTAACACACCACAACCAATCAAACTAGCCATTATGAATAGTAATACCTACTTTTTGAAATTTAATAAATTCTATCTATCAAAATGGACTTCATTTTTGGATTAAGAATATCAAAATTAGCCTAGGGTGAAATTTTGGTACTTTTCGGATAACTTTCATATTTTGATGAATAGTGAAAATTACTAAATTTTAATTAAAAACATCTTTTTTAATCAAAATAATTAATAGTGATAAATTATGAATTTGAGTGGTTTTAAAGTATATTTAGAATATATTTTTACCATGTAATACAATATGGTTAATTGAACATAATTTCACATTTAAACCAGACATAAACAAGTGCCAATCTTTTTATAGTTATTATCTCTTAAAAACACGCTTTTTGTTTTAACAACGGGAATTAATTTTAAATAAATTTCTGCCACTTATATGTTTTGAATTTAGATAAATGGATTCCATATTTTGAATCAGAATGTTCAAATTGTGTAAATAGGTAACTTTTATTTTTAGACATTTTGGATAATTATTTCGGTAAATATTTTATTTACCATGGTTAAAGGGTAAATGCGATAAACAAGGGTCAACAAATAATATTATAATAACACTAAATTAACCTAAAACGTGTCTTAACCATATTGGTTAATACATGGTCGACCGTGGGTATCTTTGGGTCGATTTTGGGACCCCATGGATCCACTTGTAAGTGATAATGACACTTTATTTTAATTATGTTAAAATAAATACAAAAATGACACAAGCATATATCTTTTAGAAAACAAATTGTTACATAGGGTTATATATGATTGATTTTAGACTATAAATATTAATTAGAAATATGAAAAGATTTCCTACATAATGATATTTTATTTATAATTTTTAGATATTAAATAAGATAATTTATTTATGACACAATGGTGATGCAGTAATTACTATAGTAGGGAAAAATTAGAATAATTGATATTATAAATACCCAAATAAATATAATTTGAGACTTTTATTGAACTAAACTAATTTTCTAGGTTACTATGACATGTTAGGATTTATTTAATTAACTTTTTTCTAAGTAATAATTCTTTTATGGTTTTCAAAAAAATCAACTATTGAATAGTGTTAAAATTGACATAAAAGAGTTTTTAAAATAAATATTATATTATTAATTGATATTAAATTCCTAAAAATCTAAGGTTCGGCCAAGAGACTTATATCATGATATTTATATCATTAATGGACCACTTGGGGGGTCGCATGGATGTATATAGTATGTTTATTAACTATATAATATAAAAATACAAAGTGACATGGTAAATGTCAAACTAATTAACGAAGACTTAAAACTAAAAGATAAGGTTAATATAGTGACCCAAACCTGTCTAAATTCTATTGGATGAATGTTTTTAGACTTATCCCCACCTTAAACTTTGAATAATTAACTTTGGAACCATTATAAACCGAATATGAATTTATTATAAATTAATATTTCTAGCTTTTCCAAAGGTGCCCCTCAACCCTCTTATAAAAGGGCACTCCTCCTTCTCATTTCTTCACACCTTCAAAGCCTTTTGGTTCGTCCAACCCCTGCCCAAATACTCTCTAAACTTCCCTCAATACAACCTAGAGGCCTTATTTTGATCAGAAAGCCAACCTAAGGATCCCTTTTGATCAAATAAAAAGGAAGAACCCGAAGAAGAGGTAATGTTTTCACCACCCCTTTTCAAGTTCCTTTCATCCTCCACTACTTCTTTCTTTGTTATTACCATTATAAAATAATAACTCCAGTATTATATATATAATGTGATGTTATTATAAATATGGTACAACCATATTCAGTATTCTATCCATCCATTGAATTACATGTCACCATACGTGCGTATGTACGGCTTACCGTCTCCACATCGTGGTGTAATTGTTATTCAATTTATTATTATTTGGATGGGTATAATAATGATGTGTAACTCATGTAGATAATAAATATAACATGATAATTATTCTGTACATATGATATACCATCAAATTATATATTATTTTAATATCAAAAGAAATATATTGTCGCTCGTGCATACGTACGGACTACCGTCTCCACGAACGCGATGAGATTCATTCTCCATCATATCCATTCAAGTATAATTATAATTTGATGATTTAAAAATAGTATCTAAGGACTTGATATCATTCTGGATATGAATAATATACATCCCATTAATAATGAATATGCCTCACATAACAAAGAATATAAAGTAAAATGAACCCGTTAACACCTGAAATGACGATAATTCTAAGATATTATTAACAAATCAATGTTAAAAGATCATATATGATATCATATGAAATTAAATGATTATTTTATAATTCAATAACAATTATTTCACCATTATACATGAGGTTAACCTACCGTCGACCAAGGAAAAAGTACAAAGTAAGGGATTTTCTTATCTCACTTTCAATTCCGTGAGATTTCCATTGTTCACCACTTAATTATTGAAAGTCGTGTATTGTGCACTGCCATTTGATATATATTATCATGATTCTCTTTATATTCATTTTATTCTTTAAATCATTTTGTGGTTATTAACTTTTGGCCATACGACTCAGTTGATTAACGTGGTAAGGACTTTCTTATCTCACTCTTAATTTCGTGAGAATTCCATTATTCACCACATATTTATTGCATGTGGTGTGTGTTCTGCCCATGTTTGTATTAAATGTGTAATATACTTTAATTCATGTATATTTACATCATCATTGTTTTATACTTCTTTCATGGGTTCATGTTTCATAAGTTACCAAATCGATAAGGGAATTTTAAATTCCAATTTCCATTTATTCGGCTTTACGCAAACTCCATTGATTATTTTACTCCGAGATTATGTGTGGAATCTCTATTCATTTTCTTATGTCATAATTTCCACTCCCCTTTTCTGTGGATATACTTTTGATACTCATAATCACTCCATTGATAATTTCTCAAGTCATCGATATGAATTTGATAAGATTAATTTTAACTCATTCACCATTTGTGGAGTTAAACATCCAATTCATTGGTGTTGTTTTTACAAGATTATGTGTGAATGTCCTTTGATTGTTTTACACTGAAAATCCAATCATATTTAGTGTATTTATATTTTTCACACATAACTATGTCGTTGATTTATCCTTATCCTAAGGGTACGACCTTTATGAGAGATTTCATCTCAATTTACATTCCATTGAGACTTCTTTGTTGATATACCCCAAATCGCTTTTATGAGGTGTATATAATGTACTTTGACATAGTATATCATGAATCCCTTTATTCTCATGATATTACAATGTTTTTATTTCCTCAATTATTTGTATTCAAGTGTCTCTCTTTTGGTTAGAAACTCTAACTAAAATACCATTTTTAAATGTTTTAAAGACTTATTCTTCTAAATCATGCTCATTAATGTCCATGTTTTAAAAAATGGTTTTAATGATTTATTCATATAGACATTAAAGTTTTAAAATTAAAGCTCCTTTTAAAAAGTTTCAAAGTGGTGTGGGATACTTTGATTCAAAAATCTATTTTTAAATGGATTCTTGACAAATAGCGTGACTTTTAAATTTTTTCAAGAAAAAGGGGGTTATTTCTCTCAAATAGTTTTGATGATTATTTTCATCTATGTCAACATCCTTCATTATTCTTGATTGAGGTTAATATGATACAATACAATCTTCCATATTGTATCGAATGATTTATTTTCGACTGTGGATGTGTTATTTTTATACCATTCATGGTTTGTGGTTAAAGTATTGACATTTCGTATCCTAGTTTTAATACGAATGTTTATGTTATGTTTAAACCTGATCATATGTGGAATGCATTGGACTTAATAAGTGATGGGTGGAGCCCACTATAGCTCCTCGATGCATCGGTAGGTCTCATGAGACAAACTAGTGTCTTGGCACAAGGACTTGGCAAAATCTTATTTGTAGTCTTGGCATGAGGCCTTGGCTATGTGGTTATGATAGTCTGGAATTATGCATTCCATCATTATGAAAGTGGTTATTGATATTGCATGTGATTATTCAATTAGTAGAATATCCATGTGAATAAGTAAATGGAATTATTTCATTTTATTTTTTCCATACTATGTTGAAGTTCAAGTTTAAAAGGCTTTTGTTTTAGTTATACATTGCCTTAAATGTTTATTCTTATTTATAAAAGTTTCTGCTATATTGTTATCCTTACTGGGAATTTGAGCTCACCCCTTTTCTATGTTTTATTTTTCCCAGGAAGTGAAGAAGTAAATTATGAATGACCTACAGGGATATTATGAGGGGATAATAGTGTGGACTATGGAGACAATATGTTGTTGTAGTAGTTTCTCACTTCATGATGTAATGTAAAACTTTATGAATATATCTAGTGCTTCCAAGGCTACTAAACCAATCGGTCTTTCGAGATATGATCTTTCTTGTGATCATGCCAATGCTATGTAATAATGCACCGACTCTGGGTAACTAGGGTCGGGGCGTTAACAAACCCTAGTTTTAAGGTACCAAACGTCCTATCCACTTGTTGAAAACACATTATCTATAAATATTTTTCCATGAACCTTCCATTCATGAGTTTTTGTGTTTTTTATGACTATTTTTATTAATAACATTTCTACAACCATCTTTTTTCAAGAATACAATGTGAGTCATTTTCCTTCCCTATAAAAGGCCACCACATATACCCATTCCTCACACCTCTCAGGACTCTTAAGTTCATACAATACCTACCCTAATGTCCTCCCAAAATACCTACCCTAATCCTAAAATCCTATATTTTGTCAAAATACCATACACATATTTCTTTTGATTAAACTAAATTAAGTTACCAAATTAAAAGGTAATGTATTTTCTCAATCTCTCTAGTCTCATTTGCATTATACTACAACTAAAATACCCTTATTTTGTTCTTTTGTAACAACACTGGCATCCTCAATATACTAAGATATTGTTTCGATAATATTTCTACTTAAACATACACACACCACCATCTAATGGGTAACAAACATAATTTTTCTATGTATGGAGAACTACTACCTCACGAAATGATGATTGATCAATTTCTCTTTACTGCCACTCACGGTGGCCATTATGATTGAAAATATATTTATATATATTATATATGATATTTATTTTGTCTTAATACTAATTTAACCATTTTATTACACATACCTTTAATAATTTTGATGTTATTTTAATACGATTACATCGTTTGAGGAAGTGTGGACTACCACCCCCTCAAAGCATTGTGATTCGTTCACACTAAACACGAAACATATAAATGGTAGTTTTAATTAAAAATATGAGACATAAAAAAAATATTATATTCCTGAAATAACTAACTTTATTGAAAGATAATATATATATATATATCATTTTCATTATTACCCTTTAACACACTTAAAAGTGATAACGTTATTCATGTACGTGTGGACTACCGCATCCACGACATAATGTGATTCCTTTACACCACATAATAATTTATATAAGTATGTATGATAAAATAATATTTTATTTATTATATAATTATAATTCTGGAAGGATATGGTTTTACTTTCCTACTTTTACCAATGATCACATAAAAATGGGAATGTTACTCATGTGTACGTACGGGCTACCGGCTCCATGCTTGTATCATATTATCAATTTCATAACAATATATAATGATTTATTTTAAAAGTATAATTGATGTATAAATATGATAATTATGTAATTTTTATTGTTCTGTAAATGTTATATAATGAACCATTAGACCAAAGTTGACCAATAATATCAGTTTTGACACATAATCCAAATTTGGTCAAAAACACCTGATGTAAACTTAATTGTATGAGTAGTTGTACACAACATGGTAATAAGTGAACTAAAAATAATTATAAACATGAATGATTTTAGGAGTATAAAATTAACATAATTTTATTATATGGTAAATTATATGGAATTCACTCAAAAAGAAATTCACGGTAAGGGATTCTTGTCTCATTTTCATTTGGTGAGGCGTACTAAATTGTTGGTCACATAATGGATTATATATGGTATACATAATGAAAAATTTACATATAATATCAGGAATAATTTTATATTCATGGTATTTAAATTTTATATATAAAGATTATTATCTTTGGTTAATCCAATTCTTTTGTTACCACATTGGTAAGGGATTTTTGTCTGAATTTACATTCCATTGAGTCTTAATTATAATTATGAACATAGTTTATTTTACATGGTGTATGTACTACCCTTTAATAGATATATAATTAATGTCATTACTCTCATGATATTTTAAAGATTGATATAATTTTATTCCTTCCTAGGAATTATGTTTTAAAATATGTCAAAGTGGTATGGGACACTTTGGAATGCTAAATGACTATTTTCCTCAAGACAAATCCTAATGATATTTCAATGGAATTTCCATTCGAGGAAATTATATGACCATTTTTCAATAATACTTTTCATTATTTTCTGGTTATTCATGACCTTTTTCAATAATTATTACCATTTTTTCACTCTTTATTACTCAATGTATTTTTGAAAATGTTTTTAAGAAAACCTGACATTATTTCTCTCTTTAGTCGGAGAACCTATTTTCTTCTATAAACCAGGTTTTATTAAAAGATTTTCATAAATGATTATAAAATTATTTATTAAAGATATTTTTACCCTTTTTAATTTACCAATTTTTCAAAGGAATCTTCTTGTCTCTTTCCTAACGAGGCATTTTCTAACCTTTTTCTATACAAAGAAGAATATTATTTTTACCTCATGTAACATGTATGGATTCATCCACCATCATTTCATTGAAGCATCATTATCATGTTTAAATGATTTATTTTTAATGAAAAATATTTTCAAATGTTTTTTCAAAAGAAAATTATATTTTTTTAAATAATATTTTTAAAATCTATTCTTTTATTTTATCAATGTCAGCAACCCTCTATTTTTAATCCATATAGGATTTTTTGTATATATATTATCCTTAGTATTTATCTAAACGGTTTATGATTCATTTGGGAAAGGGTAGTATTCACATTCAATTCCTTGATTTATTTATTAGTCCCCTTTAAATATTCAATCTCTTATGACCATTGAACATTTAATTTCACCAAAATTATCCATTTCATTTATCATGGATTTTATTATATCCTAAATCTTATACCATTTTACATATCATATCTACTTTGACAGTTATTTTACTGTCTTAGTTAATATTGATAATTTTATATCTCTTACTACATATGGATATTTGATAAGGCACATTGTTAAATCAATTATTTGATAAATGAGGAATGTTTTGGATGGGTACGACATGGGTAGGACCCGGTTATAGATAGCCCTTTGATGCATCATTAATCTTATGGGAAGAGTCATTTGGAAATCCTTCTTATATGGGTTTTCACCCTACATTTTATAAGCCTTCTTGTGAAAGGTCTTGATGGTAATGTTACCATGTACCTAAGAAACATGGCATCCAACAATTAAGCATTTCCTTCATTTATATTATGATATTATACGTCCATGAGATTTTACACGATGTATGTATGGATGAGTTTCATTTTCAAGATTCAGTTATTATTTATCCATGAGTTAATGTGTTGACAAATATATGGATGAATTTCATTTTATTTTCATTGAATAATGGAATGTGTTTTAGTTTCTTAACATTCCATATTGATATTGCCTTATTTAGTTATTTGAATGGAATGTGATTCGAATTATTACTATATCATATTGATTATGTACTTACATTTAGTTTATTGATTACATGGAATATGATTTCAGATATTCACCTTTCCATACTGACTATTTTCATTGATTCATTATTTATTCCTCTCTATTTTTCCCTTACTGAGCATTTGAGCTCACCCATAATATATTTCTTTCCCCATGAATCTAATAATATTTCTATGAATGATATCCATGGATTTACTCAATGGATTATAATTATCCTCAAGTTTTAATTATTTACAAATATAAAAAAATTGTAATGAATGTATTCATTTTTATAAAATACTCATCTATGTATCTGGTTTATCAAGACTACTAAACTGATCAGTCCTTCGGGGATATTTATTACCTGAAATCATGCCATTTTATTTAATAGCAGACACTGACTCTATGCTATCTGGGGTTGGGTCACTACATTTATATAAAATAATTAAATTTTATGTAGATTTTAAAAATAGTTAAACCCAAATATTTTAAATATAATTTTTAATTAAATTTGAAGCAGAAAAATATTTTTTTTAGAATTAAAATACTACTTTTGTTTTATATGGTTAAAAATAAGTATTTTAAATTTAAAATAATATCTATAAATTGAATAAAATTATTCCATAAATACATTTTTTATCAATAAAATTCTATCTCCCACTTATATATTGAAAAATGTCTCCATTTTGGAAAAACTATTATTCTTCACTATTTATCTAAAAATCAATTTTTTTAATCCCAAAAATTAATCCTAATCTCATTTTCATATGATAAATTTTAAAATAAATTAAAATTATTATATTAAACTTATATAAGTGATAAAACATAGTTTTAGGCACAAGTTATTCAAATATAATAAAAGTAGTTTTTTAAATACATTTTAATAGATTAAATATATTTATGCTGTTTATATACTAATTGAAATTTTTTTTCCCAAAGGTAATATTATAAACATATTATGTTCCAAAAAAAGATATTTTTATGTTCATTTTCATTATCTTTATTTCCTAATATGACACAGGCATATATTTAGAAATAAATTTCTATAAAAAAATCTAGGTTTTTATAATATATTTGTAAAACCCTTATATATCATGAAATGTATAGTAAAAATACATCGAATGGGACTACATAAATCACAAAAAGGATTAATTAGTGAATAAAAATCAAATATCAATAAAGAAAAATTGATATTCAAAAACTCTTACCTTGGGTCCTAATTTATTCCTTGTATGCCCATAACATCCTAAATAATAAAATTATGTTTATTAAAAGAATTATTAATAGCATATTTTATAAATATTTTATTTTCTAAGGTATATTTAATATTATATTTAATTTTTTTTAAAATATTTTCTCTTATAGAGGTTACATGAGGTGGTATAGTGTATTTTACGAAAACCTCTCCATTATATTGACCATGGTCAATTGTTTCATGACCCAGCCCAATCAGGCTCCAGCTACAACTACCCTAAGCCCACCTTGATAGTCTGGGAGGTGGAGATAAGCAATGAAAGTCTTCTATTACATGGGGTGCCCTTTATATAATTTACCTATATGCGAAAACGCGCCTGTCTCAATGAATAAGTACATAATAATAATAATAAAAAGATGCAACATCTAGAATATAAACCAATCATGAAAAATGTCAAGGGTGTACAAGAGTAATATAGTGAAAACTAGAAATAATGGGAAAAATAAATTCCCAACCTAAAAGATGTCCCAACCTGACAAAAATGGAAAGGTAAGCTACTTTGAGAGACCTTATCTAAGTCTTCAAAATCTGACCACCAAATGCAGTCAATGCACTGAAGTGTCCCAATGCTCCTCTGTAATCTATGTTGATCTGTCAGTCATATGTATAAGATAGAACCTTTTCTGGAAAATACCTTGCAGGGGTGAGTATGTACATACCCATTAGTATTTACTGAATTATGAATGGGGGTAATTAATACACCCAATGTAAATTTATTGTATATAGCTCAACCCAATGCAATAAAGAGACCTCATCTAACCACAGGTAGCTTAACACATCATTTAGTTAGACTACATGTCGCGTCTCTACCATCCAGAGTATGAGAGTAAAAAAATCCAATAACATGGATATATATATATTCTCAAACTAAATAAACCCAAATGAGAGATAAGGGGATCTCCATATCATATCGCATCCCATGTATGAGTTCCATCAATTCCATAAGTCCATCAACAATGCCCAGCATATCATGCATCTTATGAGAAAAAACCTCCATGAAATGTCCCACCTATCCACTGTGGTGTACAATCCGAGAGGAAAAATATATATATAGTGGACCCATTCAATAGTACAGTAGGAGGGTGACACTCAGAAGTCAATAGAGGACCCATTTCCATCCCTACAGGTGGGTGCCACTCTAATGGCTGAGGACCCATTCCCTGACTCTTCAGGGTGGTACCACTCAACATTAAATGGTAGAGGACTTATTCCCAACACAACTAGAGGGTTCCACTATAATGGTCAGTAGAGAACCCATGCCAAGCCTAGTTGGAGAGTTCCACTCTTGTGATTGAGGACCAGAAACCGAATATAACTGAAGGGTCTCACTTAGATAGCAGATATAGGACCCATGCATAGCTCATCTGAAGTGTGTAACTCTATTAGTTGAGGACACATATTCTGATGTCATAAAAGGGTTACACTTGATGAATATATATAGGAACCATTTTATATCCCAGTAGGAGTGTTCCACTCTAATGTTCGGTCGAGTACCCATGACCTATAGAGTAGGAGAGTTGAACTCTAAAACTATATAGAAAACTCATGACATATCCTATAGGAGGGAACCACTCTAATATAAGTAGAGGCCCCATTCCCTTTCTTTGGTAGGAGGGTTCCACTCTATAAACCTTCTGTGATCCTTCCCAATCAATTTCATCATCATGTGACACCTAAATAAGTATCATTCTCATAATATCTCACATCATATATCAAAATCCACTCTGGAGGAAACCATCCCATTCTACGTGGAAAAACACTAATGATAGAATACTGGAAATTCAAAATCCAAGTCTAATTGAAGAATATATGAGAGGTTAAAGTTTTATAAAAATGAAATCAGTTGTGCATGATCTATGAGGAGATCATCATGGAATGTGTTCCTTCTCTATCACATGGTTTTTTTCCTTCTAGTACACAGCTCTCTGCCCATGTAACCACACACGATGTGTCATATCCACATGAGGTCCTACCTTTTCCCTCTGAATGTGTCTGTGTGCTTCAGAAAATGACATGTTTCTGGCCATTCTTGAACTTGTGTACATTCATAGTTCACACTAAGTCACCATAATATGTCTCACATGGAGTTTGGGAATCCTACATGTGTTTTAATATTTATCTCTTCTGAAAATCCAGCCTCTATAGCTAGGGCCCTACATGCCATGTATTCTTTGGACAACACGACATATAGACAAGATTTTTCAATAAGTTTAGATATGATTTCTACCTTTAATTTCCAATATCCCAACCAATATATTCAGACTCGTATCCTCCTGAAATTTGTGGATCTACCCTCTCACTGATGATTCTTTCCCTTCTCTGTCCAAAAATCGAGTTCTAACTACTCCTGTGTTTTCCACTGCACATAGTCGTGCATACCTGGATCTTCTTCTATTGATGATTTGGATTCTCATAGTAAATATGACAACCCAAAACCAAAAATCTATCTAAAATCATCCCTTATTTGTTGATCCATCCCCCACACAAAATTTTGTGGGTATGATCAGGCTCGATCTTTCCTGAAAATGTCAAACTGATACCCTATAATCTGATCAGTGAGGAATGCAATGAATCTGTTAGAGAATGGAACAAAAATAGAGGTTTAATAATCATTGGAAATATTTTATTATATTTCAAAATAAATTGGAAAATCTAGGGATGTAAAATAATTTAATAATCAATTAAATTACAATATGCAAGAATATCCAATAATTTTCAATTGGTGGACATCAATGAATGGTATTTTTCATGCTCAAAAATTTAATAAAAAGATGAATAATATAAAAATGATGATTCATAACTAGATTTTGAATCATTTTTCATCAAATAAATTTCTTTCTAGTGACTGAGAGTTTTTTTTATTTTATTCTGTTTGATGTGCTTTGATCTAGATATTCTAGATAATCTGATTTGATTTTACAATCGAAGTAAGAGAAGAATTTTCTCAATTATCTTATGGTTTAAGTGGAACACCCTTTAGAATTTTTATAGTTCAATATTTAAGGGAAAGCACAAATTATATTAATAGGTAATTTAATTAAATTGGTTATTAAATTAACCAAATGAACGCACCCCCAACTATTGTGATATATGAATGCCCTGTATAAACCTATTTTAATTCACGGGATAAGCATCACATTCTGGACTCAACCGTGGTCTTGAAATTCTTATCCAAGATTACATTTTTGTTTTATGCTATTTTATTTAAGAAACATTGTGCATGAAATATAAAATATATTTAATAATTTATAAAATTAATTCATGGAGCAACGAGCCTTAGAATCACATGTCGTCAAAATGATTGGCTCTAAAATTATATGTAGAAATATTTATATGTCTTACAATAAAAAATGGGTTTCTAAATTATTCCCACTATAAATATTTTCATCCCTAAAAATAAATACTAAGAAAAAATATAGGATACTGAGGTTTCATATGGTTCTCCATCTCCCATGAGCTCTCTCGCACACTGTCATGCTTCCACAGCACACAAACCAAGGGGGTGGTGTTTCCATGTAGGTTCCTCTACTATCGATCCTTGATCTCCACCAAGTGATCTGCAAAAGTGGTTCAATCCTCAATTTCCATCTCTCCCCAGTAAATAGCATTCCAAGGTCCATGCATGTATTTCCTCAGTTGTGACACATGAAAGGAGTCGTGCA
The DNA here is from genome assembly GCA_963277665.1 of Viscum album. NCBI lineage: Eukaryota > Viridiplantae > Streptophyta > Magnoliopsida > Santalales > Viscaceae > Viscum > Viscum album. Next base: position 1,248,058,575 of record OY728157.1, on the reverse strand, counting down.
CCCGCTCCAACTTTGGGGGTTGGGAAAGTTGGTAAGCAATATGTATATCCATATACAAGATATTGAATTACCCAATGAACCTCAGAGATAGCTGCACCCCAGTTTAACTTCTGAAATCCTAATAAGGGGGAGACTCCTATGAAAATGTGGTCTCCCAAATAAAAATATAAGGGTATACTACATCAATCTGCATAATATTTATTCCCAATATGATATTTCTGTATCTAACCACAGATGATATAGACCTACTACATCATCGCCTAAACCAACTCTGGACCCTAAAATTATTCCTCAATGATCTTTATCCAATATAAGGGTGACCTGTAGGGTCTCCCATACAGGGCCATAGAATTGTATGTTCCAGTAATGTAGTGGTTCCTATTGTTATATGAAAACTCTACCAAGGTAAAGTGACCCTCCCAACTCCTAATGAAGTCTAACACACAAACCCTTATCATATCCTCCAACACCTAGATAGTGCACTCGATCTTTACATATTCCAAGGGTGAAAGGTGATACTCATCCTCATCTAGGTCATAAATGCCTTCATCAGGCCTCCCCATAATTGTGACTTAAATTAGGCATCATGATTGGATACAATAATTAAGGTAACATCATGATGTAAAACATTCTCTCATATATAAATATGCCCAAAACTCTACACCAAAATCTCCTACCTAATAGAATGTAAGTGCTTCAACTTCACGAGTCAAAGAAATATCAACTATATGATGTTGTCTCCCTTTTCTATTTTCTAATGCCCTATCTTGAAGTCCATGGATATTTCATCTTGTTCTCACTCTAGGATCTCAGGGGGCAGCAACAACCCTAGTCAAGGCTGCTGCTCCACCATTACCTACTAACAGGTGAGACATCATGCGATGAACTCCTCTATGCTCCATATATTTATTCCCCACCAAACTACAATTGAATGTCCTTTTACATCTTACCCACACCACAATGTACAACCAAATGGGTGTGTGTGGGACCCTAGCATCACATACTTGTATATCACGAATATGACCACCACCCATCCCTGTAAACGGATGGAATGATTCCCTCCTTCAAAAAAATATTTCAGGTGAATATTTTGATGTTATCTGGTTAAGAAAGACTTCATAGTCAATGTTCCCTAAATTGGTACTCTCACACACACTTGAGAAGTTGAGGATTCAACACCATTGACTGAAGAAAATTTTCACCCTCCTGCTCCACTAGGGACAATTATAAAGCAGGAAACTTCTCAAAATCCTCATTCACAAAATGAACTTAGGACATCATGTCATGGTCATATACTACCATGTTTACCATCCTCAAAGTAGACTATATCTCAAAGTCATAATCTTGCAGGAACTCCAACTAGAACTATTTTCTCAAATTTAGGTCTCTCTGTGTGAATATGTACATAATAATCTAATGTTTTGAGTAAAACACAAAACTCTCTCCCACAAGATAGTGAATTCACATCCTCAAGGTGAATAATAGAGATTATAACTATAGTTTATGAGTCTAACAATTCTTCTCATGGGGACTCAACTGCTTGGACACATTTTGGATAACTACATGTCAATGAATTAACACATAGATAAGCCCACTCCCAAGGAATCGCAATACACTACATGCTCTACTCCCTCCTCTTGTAGACTCAAAATAGAAGTTCTTATTAGCTTCATCATCAATACCTCAATAAACCTTTGGTAATTCCCAGTCATGGTAAATGGGTTCCCTCTCCATGTCAGGGTAGTCAAAGGAACTCTAATTCGCGAGAATTCTTCCATAATCCTCCTGTAGTACCCTACCAAGGAAAGAAAGATATGCACCTATAACAATCTCTTAGGTGGCTCATAAGAAACCATTTCATATGTCTTTTCAAGGTCCATGGATTAACCATGATTAGATATAACATGCCTGAGGAATTGAACCACATGAATCCCTAAGTAGAACATTGATGTCATTCCATAAGGATGGTTCTCCCGAAGGAAATCTAGGACCATACTCAGGTGATTTGTATGCTCCTCTACCATCATAGAGTAGATGAGTATGTCATCAACAAAGACAACCAAAAACTAGTCTATGTAAAGATAGAAAATATGGTTAGTCTAATTCATAAACATGGTAGGGCCATTCATCACACCAAAGAAAATTACTAAGAACTCATAGTGTTCATACAAACATTGGGATTCCAGCTTCGGAATATCAGCCTTGAGAACTATCAAATGGTGGTATTAGGACCAGAGATCGATCTTATGAAACCATCCCTTGCCTCATAACTGTTCAAGGAGATCATAAATCCTTAGAAAGGTGTACTTTTTATTTATCATGGCACGGTTCAGGCGATGGTAATCCATGAAAGCTTGCAAGCTCCCATCAACAATTTTCATGACTAACATTGGAGCTTCTCAGGGGGAAACACTAGGCCTATTGAAACTATTCTCTCAAAGGCCTTGCAACTTGAAAAGTAACTTCCAATACTCAATAGGGGATATCTAATATCTGTAGAATATACCAAGGTTTTCTTGAGATGTAAGTTGACAAAAACCCTATCTCCCACATCTATGGTTTTCCTGAAACTTCCTTTGGGAAGAATTTGATTAAATATAACACAACTAAAGTAATATAGATTCTTCAGGATCCTGTTTCACTATGTTATCTTCTCGTCAACTTATGGGTGATGGGTTTTATCCTCCTACTCAGAGAACCCACTCATCTTGCGTTAATATCTCCCTCACACACAAAGAATATTTGCATCCCATCACTGAAAAGAAATTTAAATCATCTGTCATGATGGTCAATATAGGATCAATACATGGAAAAAAATTCATACCCAATATGATTTCATAGGTTTCCATTACAATGAACAAAAGTACCCACATGAACCTATCACCAACAACTGTATCTTGAATTTTCAACAGATAAATCATATATAAGAATCATTCCTTGTATAAAACTCAATAGAAAGATCTTGAGATAGAGTCTCAACAAGGAGCTCCATCTATTTCACTAATAGTATAGAGTTGGTGGAATGATTCACACATGGGTATACTAATGTTGATTCAAGAGTAGAATAAACAAGGATCGTTCCTCTAATCATCTTGTGTGCCACCAGATCGTAAACCTTCATAGACTACTACTGTTTGGACCCTAATATCCAGCTCCCAGATCCTAAAGTAGGTTTTCTAGTGGTGGGGGTGGTGGAAGTATAACATAGTTTCCTACATCAACAAAAACTCCCCCTACCCCACTACCAACTCTACTTCCCATAGGGGGATCCCTACCCTCTTCTAGGAGATCCTTGATCACTGATCTATCTCTACTGTGGCAGTCCATCAACTATCTAACTATTCTCCTTAGCACATCTAGTCAGGAATCCACATTCCATAAAACCCCATATTTCACAAGAATAGAACCACACATCTCTATGATACCATGTTACTTTATTATTCCCCTAACCAAGTGATTCACATTGATCTTGGGAAGGTCTACCACATTGAGATCTTTTCGAATGACATCTACTAGCTGATGTGGATGAATAAGCTTCGTAATGCCCAGTTCAAGATCTGGGTACCTAGAATCCCACTAATATGATGATTTCCACCACCACAACCCACTCCAAGACCCCATAATATGTGGTAATGAAAAAGTGTACCACATTGGAATGGATATCTTTAGGGATTACCACCTTAAACTTAAATGCTCGGAAGTTTCCATCCCATATCATGTCAATGAAGTACAACCTATGGTTTTTAAACCTTGTAGTGTACTAATACACCATAATCCCTCCATTTTTAGCTCATGATTATTCTAGATATAAATAAAAAACAATCATGAGGTCTAGTACTCCTCACATAACAGCTACTGGAAGTCAGGCCATAAGAGTATCGACACATCGTGTATCTGGATAACAAGACTCCACCCACACCTAGCTTCTCTCTATAAAATGTTGGTTTCTAGAACAACCACCTTATCTATTGGTGATTGTATGAGAAAAAAAAACATGGTCCACTGACTCTTGAAAATCCTCTACTGCCAGGGTATTTGACTCACTATAGAACCTCAGTGGCCTCTACTGTTAAAACATACAGACTACTCTGAGCCTATGTACATGCTCAGCATATTATTCTAGTATGATATACTGCTCAAAATGTGGGGGGATACTGCCTTACACCTAGAAGAATGGTCTTATGGGATAGACCCATAATTGAGGTCTCTCCATTCATAAAATCATTGTCACGATCCAAAACTAGTATTCTATCTATCTTTCATCACAGAGGGATTTCAAACATTTTATCAAGATTTACTATGGTCAGATGAACATATATATATATATATATATATATAATGGATAGATGACTCAAGAAGTAAATTCAAAGACTCAATACAATATGATACATGTAAAAATTATCCCTAACCAATGTCAAGGTATGCCGAGTTGACAAGTAGGTAGTCATGGACCTAGAGAATGGACATGTCGTCTACATGTACCATCATTAGGTTCCTAGGCCTAAGAGCCTCCCCCAAGAAACTTTGAAAATGTTTCTCAAAATTGAAACCAAATACTCATAGGGGAACTATTCCAAACACCATCCTAAGGATCAAACCACCTCTGATACTAATCTTCCAGACTCGAGCCAACAAGGATCGAGCCACAACTACCCTAATCCCACCTCCATAGGCTTGATGATGCCCACATGTGCCGAAAGGCATATCTTACCTTAGGAGGCATGTACCTAATGTTCCTATATGCACACCCCCAACCATCTCAATAAAAAATTTAAAAGGAATAATAATAAATATATAAAATAGTGGGAATATAAACCCATCATGAAAAACCTGTAAGGCGTCCAAGACTACTACCATATAAACTAAAAGTATAGGGAGAATAAAAGCACAACCAATAAAATTGTCCTAACATAAAAAACATGGAAAGGTGGTCTATTGATATATCTTGTCTCTAAACTTTCAACCATAGACCACTATTTGTGTTCAATGCATGAAAGTATCCCTAATATCCTCTATAATCACATCGGACCTATGTATCATCCTTATAAGACATGACATGTGTAGGAAAATCCCTTGAATTGGTGAGTATATACATACCCAGTAGGGCACCCAAAAAGTGAAAGGGTCATACTAAAAGAAACAATATGAATATATAATAAATAGCTCAACCCAAAGCAACAAAGTTACCTTATCTAAGCATATAGAGCACAAAAGGTTGTGTAGGTGGACTACATGTCGCATCTATTCCACCCATAGCAATAGAGTAAGAAATCCAACAGCATGAATACAGGTATATATATATATAATCTCAAAAAAATGAATCCCAAATCAGATTAAAGGGGATCTTCATATCAAAACCTTGCCTAGGAAATAGTACCATAAATTCCAAAATTCCATCAATGATGCCCAACATCTCACACATATTCCCAATAGAAAATATCCAATCACTACCAAACCTCAGCACTGTACCGCACAATCATGGGAGAAATATCTATATAGAGGAAATATTCCCTGGTATAATAGAAGGGTTTCACTCAATTGTCGATAGAGGACACATGACCTAACCACTAGGAGGGTTCCGCTCTAATGGATGAGGACTCAAGTCCGGAATCCATTGGATGGTTCCAATCATTAGTAAATGGTAGAGGACCCATGCCTAGAAAATCTAGAGGGTGCCACTCTAATTGTTGGTAGAGAACCAATTCCCACCCAAGATGGAGGGTGTCACTCTAGAAGTTGAGGGACCACATCTAGGTATAACAGGTGGGTGTCGCTTAGATAGAAGATAGAAGAACCATGACCAGCCCAGCTGGAGGGTGCCACTCTAGAAATCAAGGACCCAAACCCTAATATTGCAGAAGGGTTCCACTCAATGAATAGATAGACAGATCTTGCCCAATCCTAGTAGGATTCTGCCACTATAAAATTCAGTCAAGGAACCATGTCGTACCCATGAAATACGATGCCACTCTAAATGTATGAAGAGACCCCATTTCATATCATATCGAAGCGTTACATTCTATGATAGTTAGAGGACATATTCCCTATCCTTGTAAGATGGTTCCACTCTAGAATCCTCTGATAATCCTTCCCAATCACTGTAATTTCCGAGAATTTCCAAAATAAGATTCATGCCAGAATGACTCACATCAAATATGAAAAGATACTACAGATCCCCCATCATGTTCTACATGAAGAAAACCTAGGATTGGCTTCCCATAGGAAAATATTTGAGTCCTAAAAAAGGACATATGAGAGTATAGATTTTACTAAAAAGGAAATAACAGGTACAAGGCCTGTTGGGGGAACCATATGGTGTGTGGTCCCACTCCATCACATGTTCATTTCCCTATAGGTACATGGATCACTTCACATACAATCATACATGGCATGTATATGTTATAAAAGGCATTTCTGAGCCACCCAAGGTCCAACCCGTTCCCTATAGTTGGGTTAGTATATTTTTGAACATGGCGCATTCCTAGATATGTCCATGCCTATGTACTCTCAGATTACACATCGAGTCACCAAGACATGTGTCACATGATTTGTGGGGTTCTCAAATGGTGTGTGATTCTTATCTTTCATGAAACCATAACCACCATAGCCAAGGGCCTACAAGTCATGGGTTCTTTGGGCTACATGGCATGTAGTTGGGATTTGTCTAGAAGATTAGATCTAGTCTTTGGGCTTCAGGTATAACATCGCTAACATTGTATCTAGTGTCATATCCTCCTAAAATCTGTTTATCTATACTATGTCCAGTGATTTCAGCCCTATGGTGATCAGAAATCAAGTTCTAAATCTTTTTGTACAAACCTGTACGCACTGTCATGCATCCCCGATTCTTCTGCACTTGATGATTTGTATTATGATCTTAAAAATGATCACTCAACCCCATCAATACAACCAAAATCACCCCTATATTTTTTATCCACACCTCTCAAATGAATATGGGGGTCCAATCGAGATCACTCCCGCTTGAAAATGTGGAACTAATACCCCATAGACCGACCAGTGAAGAACACAAAGAATATATGGGATAAAGACACAAAAAATGGTTTAAGAATAGTTGTATAATAATTATTGGGAAAATAAAATGATCGGTAAATCTTGGGTTAGAAAAAAAGTAATTATTTAAACTTCAATATTTGGGCGCATTCAATTGTCTACAATTGTCACAATTCAATGAAAAGGATTGATCATGCTCAAAATTTTATCAAATGAGGAAGAATATAGAAAAGATGAGTCCTACCTAGATATAGGATCATTTTTCATTGAATAAAATTCATTACAATGATTTAAAGGGTCGTTTTTTCTACACTTTGATCTAATTTGATCCAGATATTCATCGCCATCTGACTCGATTCGCCAACCGAAGGAGGATAAGAACACTCTAAATTCTTCTGGGGAATATTTACTTATCCCTAGAGAATTTTCATAGTGGTTTGTTAAAGGGAAAACCAAAATTAGTCTAATTTGTTAATTAATTAATTAAATTATTTGATTAGAAAACTGATTCATTGCCAAAAATCTTGATATCTGAACACCCCACACCAATCTATTTTAGGTCACACCTATCATAATAATCACATTCTGGACTCAACTGTGGGATTGGGATTATGATCTAATATTACATTAATTATTGGTTCCATTTTATTTGAGAAACAATGTTTGCATAATATAAAATATATTTAGAATTTTTATAAAATTAATTTTAGGAACATCGGGCCTCAGTATTACACACCACCTCAGAACCTTGCTCCAAAAATATATGTGGGAATATTTCAAAGTCTTACAAGGAAATTATTAGGTCTATAAAAAAACATAAAATAGAAATATAATCTCTATAATTTTAACGTAGAATGTTTTTTATCATTATATTACCACAAAATTTGTATAGTTCCATTAGTTTTTCCAAAAATAGACTCAAATTAATAAATTTTCCTTAATAAGTTTATTTAGGGTTTTTATGTATACTATGACTATTTATTGTTAATATAATTTATAGAATTCCCAATATTATCAAAGCATATAATTAATATTTTTTTAAATATAATTTTTATTGATTAAATATATTATTCAATCCAACCATATTAAGAATTAATTGACAATGAAATGTGTAATTATGTGTAGAAATGATTCAACCCGTACAAATGGATTATGGTATCATTTTTCATAGAATAAGATCATATAGAAAAAAAGTGATTTTCATTTTAGAATCATAATCTTTTTAAAGATGTTAAATTATTTCATAAAATAAATATTTTTTACATTCCATGTAAGGTGGTTGTGAAAAATTGAACAACCTTTTGGGAAGGAGGTGGTCCAAACACACACATGAAGATGCCTTCATTTTTTGAAGGGTTTTAGAGGAAGGTAAAAAGGTGTTCTTCCATTAATATAATAAAATATTATTATATTATTAATATTTATGTTATCATAATTTCAGGGATATAAAATATTTTAAGGGGTAAAAAATAAAATAATTAAGAGAGCTCAGTTGAGAGGGTTACCTCTCCCTTTCGATGTTCTCCCTTGGGTAACACCTCAATTCTCAATAGAAAGGAGTTTTTAAAATACAACATCTTCAAGGGTGTGATGATATTGTTCAATAAAGAATATGTAAGAGTTTTGGAGAATGTGATTTTTTTAATGGGTAGTTAAATGTGGTGTTTGTTATCTAAATTTATAAGTGAATAAAATTTCATTTTCATAAATAAAAAATTAAATTTTAAATGATGGAATGACACTATTCTTAGTTAAAAAATTCCAAAAAGGAAAGTAATTGTGTTTCATATAACATAATTTTAATTATACCTCTAATATTAATTTATAACCACATTTGAAACATTTTTTTTATCCTTTTCACAATATGTTTTTACTTTAGCCTTCTATTTTTTACCATGGTAATTATTTTTTACCTGATTAATTAATTTTTTAATAAAAATATAATATAGAACATCATAAAAAAATTTCATATTCTAAAAAATATATATACCTAATTTAACCTACATAAATTTCCAAACATGTGAAAAAAAATATTATTTTAAAATATATAGTATATAGAAAAACTCATTTTTGTAGAAAAATGTTGTTTTAACCACTAAGTGATGCTAATATAATATTTCCTTAATTACCATTTATCGAGCGATAATATGTTTTTATATATGTTAAAACATCATGTTAGAGTCATTATATTAAATTTTTCGAAAAAAAATTATTACATAGAAATTACACAACATTAATAAATTAATTTCATTGAAAATAACTCGTTCATCCTTATCATGGTCGTTAACATTAATCCAAGTAATCATATTTTTATACCAAAAATTATATCAAAATTTTTAAATAATATTAGAATTGTGTTCTTAAATATTTAATTTAATTTGAATATTTAATATATATAAATATATATATTTCTGTGTGTGTGATGAAAACTAATTTTAATTAAAAGATAACAAAAATAGTTTTTGTAGTTTAATATTACTTAGGTTTAAACAAATTCAAGCATGGGATTTAAAAATTAAACATAAAATATTTAAATGAGTCATTTTAATGATAAAATATATTTTTTATAAAAAAAAATTATATTTTTTAAGTAATACATACTTAATGATAATGTTATTAACAAAAACTCTATTTTTTACTATTCACCGAAAAATAAATTATTTTACAGAAATACAAAAAATAATCCAAATATAACAATGTTAGTCTAAATTAAAATGAAATTCATCGAGTCAAAATAAAATTAATATATGTTATAATTAATTATTTAAGTTAATGTTGTAAAAAGTATAGTTAAAAAATTTTTCATATGAAAACAAATTTGAAAATAATAACAATTCTTATTTTTATTTCCTACCAATTTGAATAAATATATTATTCATATCCAAAATATATATAATATATATCTATATTATTTAAATAAAGGTAATAAAATTTAATTTTTTAGAAAAATATATCTCTAATGTTAAAATGATATGGTAGATTTTATCAATCCAGTAGTAAATAAAAATAATTTATTTAAAAGTCAAATGTAAAATATGAAAAAGTTAGGTGGTGAATAACTTATTACATAAATTATTATGTGTTTATTAAATTTTAATTTTATTTACAAGGACCTTAAATATCTATAATTATTATATAAACATAATGAAATCTTTGGTGGTAGTCATAGGTGGTGATTATTCCATCATAGTTCTCTAACAAATTTCTACAGGCTCGAACTTATTTCTTACAAAAAATTATCTCAAATTGTAATTATTAGAGTTTAGAATGGTATTTGTATTGGGAAAACCATTTCAAATCTACCTTCTTTTTTAGATCAAAAAAATTATATTCATAGAGTAGACTTTCACTACTTGGTGTCATTGGTTTCCTTTTTATTCATAAAATTCATTATATGGTTACTTCACTTTTACAAATACTAATTTAAATGATACATTATATCAGTCATATTTGGTAATAATATTTTAAATTATCAAATATTTTCTCTATTATGAAATTTCATTTGAATCAATCTAGTTAACACGAATGGTTTTAATGAAAAAATATATATCGTAAAATCTTGGGGTGTTAAATTCTCCCCCATTAAATAAATTGTATCCTTACTATTTTAATTATCATATTCCAAGGTAAATAGATAAAGTTATTTAAAATATATAAATTACTCATGATATAATTTCTATATTGATATCAAACTTACACACTTGGAAATATATCTTTTTCCTCGGAATTGTCTTAGCCCTAATAATGAAAATTTCTCCAAACATTCAATCTAAGACTTTATCATTATTTCGTATCAAGGCCAACATAATATAATTTATTTAAAAATGGTGCTTATAATTTTACTTCCATTGATAGATTTACATTTTTTGTAAGAAATTTTATTTTATTATTTAAAATATTTTTTACCTTTAAGTGGGTGGAACCAATCAATTCCAAAATCAAATTAAATTTATATAATGGAATAAAAATTTTATTTGTACAAAGAGAGTTCCTATAAATTTGCACATCGGATCCAAAAAACACCAAAAATATTTATTATTAATAATTCAATATAAATTAATTTATTTGATATTTTAATGTCCTTATAAAAAAATAATGGCATAAAGAAGCAGGTTAAGCAAGATACAAATACAATACTTATCATTTTTTAGTGGATGATCGGTGTTCCTGACACCACATAATTTTTATAAACCAATTAAATAGTTTAAATTACATACGATATCCATTTTACCCTCTTAGTTTAAAATTTATTATCTATATAATCCTTTTTCATCCATATATTAGCTAATTTAATTGATTAATTCCCATGGTTCTCACATTTAATACATTACACTATTAGTGGAACATCGGGATAAAAAATTTTTCCTTTCATTATGTCCACAAAACTCTTCATTTTTTATTGGAAATTATTAACTCCATTCCTTCCAATTCAACACATGAAAAATCTCTTGGTTCAACTGAGATATTTTTCTAGGTTTTTCATCCAAAATTTGTTACATATATAAAATTAAACATTCTCTCTTTCATCATCTTCATAATCTGAACTTCCAGGAAATTATATATGTATCCTCTTCAGTGTGTTTATGAATTGAACTATTTTCATATTTTTAATAATAATTCATGATATATTGTTTGATATAGTCACTTGGTTTCTCACTCCAGTTCTTATCTCGTTAGGTTTCATGTTAGGACAATCACTTCGTTGTCTATGGAACCAATATTTAACATGATTCCATAGGCTTAAACTAACAATAAAATAATGATCTAACATGATTGATGAATAATAAACAACCAAATAGAATTATTATTAGATAATTTCATGAAAAAATAAACCACAAAACTTATTACTCTTTATCACCATCATACTAGTGAATAGTTCTTTTTTACCTAAAACATTATCAATTCAAACTAGGTTGCTTTAAATATATTTCTATGAAATTCATTATCCAAATTAATTATATAATTATTTCGTCATAATTTCATATAAAAATAATTTGATCTATGAGAGAATATCCCATTCAATTCTTATTTATTTGTGTAGTCTTAAACCCACTCATTGTGCACCAAGTGAAGATATATTTAATACAAAAAAGCATTGTCTATATTGATTTCCCATAGTTCATGTTTCATAGAGATAATTACTTTTTATTTCGATAAAGGAATGTAATATCTATAAAACCACACCATGTCTACTTTACTAGAAATTGATGATGTTATCTAATACTTAGTCTTATCTCTATGATTTTCACTAAATTTCACTTATCGTAATCTTAAAAATAAACTGAATTAATCCTTCTGAATAACCAAACTATAAATTGAAACCATATATAGTTACCCAAGATAATAATTACCTTATTTTACATCATTTTCATAATTTAAACATTACATGACATAAAATAATCTCAAAATCTCAAGAAATGAAGGTTTATTTTATTTGAGGATTTATTATATAAGGACCATATTTAATAATAATTTTAAGTATTCCTTCATATATTAGCCACAAAAGACACCCTTATATAATTAATATAAGTTATATCCATCTTCAAAACCTAATTATTAGAAACCTAAGAAAGAGGTGATCTTAAATGCTTAGTAAGAGAGAACTTACCATATTTTCCTCAAAGATCACTTTATAAGAATCTAATAAAACCTGATCATTATATAAATATCATATGAATATGAACATAGACCAATATGAGTTTTCTATAACTCATGATAGTGGAACATGTAATCTCAAATCAGAAAACATGTTCCATAGTCTAATATTGTGATATAAGAATGGAAACATGGAATAATGAAATTATATCATAAGTTCGTGAAATAATAAAAATATAGAAAATACATAAAACCTAACATCCTAAGAATATTTCAAGGATCACTTACAAGAAAACATAACATATTATTTTTACGCTAGATGCTCATGAACTATATATAAGGATCATCACCAATAAAACATAACATATTATACTTAGTCTATCTACCCATTCACTGTACATGGTATATCAGGAGATGAAAACATTATGCAATTAATTGTAGAACCATCATATTTCAAACGTCATATTTATAACATTTAAATTCATATGTGTTCTATAAGAGGAAAAGTAACCATACAAAAATCATAATCATGATAAAATCCATGATGGTAAAGTGGGTTTCATAATCATATGTCATGTAATTATACACGAATATATCATAATAATTCCAAATAAAATAAATAATTAAATATTTTTGGATGTTTATATTTGTATAAATAATCATAGGTCTTGAATATTGAGATGTATTGTAGAAAAATTCCCAATAAGGATACTATAAGTAAGAATAAAAAGATTCACTTAGGTGATTATTTATGAAATGAGTAAAGGATATTATAAATAATGAAATGGTTTATTATATTAATTTAGGATAGAATTTAACTAGGAGGTTTTCAAATAAAAATTAGTTTTTATAAAAGATATCCATGGTAAGAAAAATATTTTATGGGGCAGTACTGGATGTGAAAAAATAAATAGTGGAGCTCCTTAAATTTGGTTTACTCAAAATGATAATTGTTAAAGAAACATAAAATTTATATTATCACCAAAAAATGAAGTTAATGCGAATTTTTATATATTTAGAGAATCTATATAAAGAACATGTATGAAATAAATGATAATAATCTGGTGAAAAGTTGTAAAAAAAGAGAATGTGCAATCTAAAAGTAAATATGATGGTTCAAAAGATCAAACATATGATCATGAATGTAGAAACCATTTCAATATTTTTTTATAAAATTAATTTTTTCAACCCCACATAATTAAAAGGGATAATAACACTTTATTTTTAGAAGAGGTAAAATGAAATTTAATGATCACATGAGAAAACACGTAATTGGGTTTCCTAATATTAAATATAACATTCATAGGAATAGGAAACATTAATATACAAGATAAAGAGAATACATGGTAGGTATGTTAATTATTCACAAAAAACTAATAAATTTAAGGTAATAAATTCATCAACTAGGAATATTTTAATGAAAAGTTTTTCTCTCCTTAGATGGAAAGAAAAAGTTCTCTATAAAATCCATATGTAGAAAAAACCAAGCATAAAAGTTAGATGTAAAATATGAAACATTATAATTTAAATAAAATAATTCTATTGAAAAAAATCTCTTATGGATTTGAAATCATGCGAATAAAAAAATATATGAAATAGAACATGTAATACATGAGATACTACAATATAAGGTATATACTAAATCCTAGAACTATTACATAATTTTCACTCTAGATATATTGTTTTCGTGACTTAATTAAATAGATAAATTTTATAATTCTAAATTTACCTAATTTAATTCATTTTTTAATTCATCATATAAAAATTAACTTAGTATTAAATTTTAATATTTTTTCTAAAAATTATGGTTTTTAGTTAAAAATTATATTCATGAAAAATATTTATTTTTTTGATTTTATCTTTATGTAATCATGTACTAGAATGCTTAAAACCCTTTTAAGTAAGAATATATAAATTCAAGGAATAAAATATATCATTTTAAAATATAATTTGAAATTCTAAAACCTATATCCATTATTTTTATAACTTAAGTAAATGTTACATTAATATAAAAACCGTTTTAGGTCTTTTATTTGAAACAAAAAATTTCAATGTGGGATTTTATTATTTATTTATTTTAAAACATCATACCTCTTATTTTCTCTCTTATAATCCAATTTATTCTAGGTAAATTAGTAACCTTGATAACATTACATTATCTATAGTTTTTAATCTAAATAACATGCTTTGTCTATAATAATTTTATATGATATTTCAGGAATTTATTTTAAAATTAAAATTATAAGCCTTCAAAAATTTGATATGATAGAAAATTTCAAATTATAAATAAAAAATTTTAAAATATAGTGAATAATTATGATTTAATTTTTTTTAATTAATTAAAAATAATAAAATTAGTAAATATGGTAAATAGTTAAATTAGAAAAATATATTTTATTAAGGGGAAAAGGAAAAAAATTTAAAAAAAATTTAAAAATTAGTGGTTGAGGTTTTGATCCACCGAAAATCACCCCTGTTTCAATATTTTTTATCCCTTGTCTCTATAATTTTGAAATAACATTTCTGGTTTTCAATGGGTATTTAAAAATTTTCCCCTCTCTTCACTTATAAAAAGATAAGACTTCCTCCCATTAAAACTCACTTATATTTTGAATTTAATGTTTAATATCTATAATATATCTACTCATATAACTTAATACCAATTATTTAATAATCCATTCACTATTATAAAACATAGGGCCTTCATTTCAAAAGATAATAACTTGATAAAATTCAAATCCTTGATATGAGTATCCATTTCTTATTAGTGTTTAGTCTGTAATTTCTTTATCCTAATATTGTGTAAAATCATTAAAACAATGAAATAATTATAATTATTTTTCTTAAATTAAATTATATTAATTAAAAAATAATTAACCATTCTTTTCAATCCACAATGAAAAACAAAACAACATCAATTATGAATAGGTGTGGTCTGCCACCTCCATGAGACGGTATTTTTTGTTCTTCACCACCACCTCTAATGACTTGTAAAAAGGATAGATTTGATGATTCATAATACTTTATATGTCATAATTATAATTCTAAAATTTTAATTTCTCACATATTGTCTTTTCATCCATTCATTGAGAAATGGTAACATTAATCATATGCACTGGCGTAGTGCCACCTCTATGAGGAGTGGACTTCATTTTTCAAAACCACCCACCATGGACGGTTCCAAGAATGGGTTTAGTGGAGATATATGATATTTATTCAATTTTTAATATTTTTAAATGATATATTATCATTATACTCAATAAATTATTTATCTCATAAATCATTATAACATACCCATGTTGGCGTCTGTTTTACCACCTACATGAACAATGTTAAAAAAATTATATCATAGATGATTTAGTAATTTAATATAATAGTAATATCATATAAAATTTATTTATTTATGATATCTAAATGGTTCCATATTTTTTATATTAATATTTTGAAATAATTAGGAATATTACACTTTAAAATATTTAAAAATGCCAAAACTAGTTCCCCGTTTTCTCTATTTTGACTGTCCATATTCATGTCATTATCCTAAATAAAATGACAATTTAATAATAATTAAAGAAAATTAATTATTCTATATTAATATATCTTGGATATATTAAATGGTAAATCACTTAATAAAAATTTATCTCATCACAATGTAGTTTTTTTAGGAAAAAAAATTAATTAAATGAAAAATATTACATGAGTCTAAAGGACGATATCATATTACAATATTTATCATGAAGATGGAGAATATCGTAGGGATGATCATCAATCATGGTAATGTCTTGATTAACTCTTTTGTTAGCAAGGCCATCAGAAACCATATTAGATTCAAGATAGATATTAGTGATAATGTAGTTGACGTTGAGAATCCAGTGGGTGCAATCAATCCATCGAGTAGTGATCATCCATGCAAGGTGTGTCATATTTATCCAAATTACTTGCATCATGGTTGTCGAATCTCTTTCATACTAGAGATTTTTCTAAAGATGATTCCTAGAGAATGTAACAAAATGTATCATACCCATCATTTTGGCCTCCAAAGAAGAGGAAATGTCACAGTTCCCAAGAAAGCATCCAAGGATCTGACCAAGGTGATTCCGGAAGATAGTGCCACAACCTATAGGACTTTGATTTCCTTTTGAGGCACCATAAACATTTACCATGATCCAACAAGGAAAGGGATCATTCCAAAACACTTTAAAGGTGTGAAGTGGTTGAAAAAAATTTCCTTCAATCTGAAGACGTCGCAGATTCATAAAGTTGTTAATAGTGTTGTTGTAGTGACCCTTTTGCATCCAAGTAGCTTCACATATGGAAATAAGAATCTTCATCTGACCTGCATTATAATTGAGTGAGGCTTTGTTATATATAATAGTATTTCTATCATACCATATCACATGATGGAGCTCAACAATATCAGTAAGGAAGAGGTTCTTAATTTGCTGATAATTTTCCATTTCCGCACATCTCATTAGTTAAGTGTTGACAACGTCAATAATAAACCATATGTAGTTAAAATTTCCAAAAATATAGTTCCAACGATCAGAGGAAGTATAAAAAGAAAGGAAGAGGTGGTTAGTGTCTTCTCAGTGTTGATTGAATTTCCTACATTTGGAGCAAAGTTGAATACCAAATGATTGAAGGCATCTATCTATGGGAACTCTATTTTGGGAATGGCTCCAAATAAGAGTTAATCTAGAGAGCTTTATCTCAGGTTTCTCAAAGAGTTTTATCCAACCAAAATCACTTTATTAATTACATAAAAAATGATTGTAAATTTTTTTTGAAGTAAGCATACCAATGTGAGCAGGTTTCCAAATCAAAAAATCATCAGTGTTTAAGAAATGATAGTTATTAATGATGTTCATAATGGATTCAGAAAGATGATCATTGTGATAATCTATCATATCTCTATTTGAGTAGGTGGTTCTTGCAGGGGTTTGGTTAGGATGAATCATGGGTATCAAGGGGGTGCCATGCCAGTTATCCAACCAAAAATTTATGGAGGACTCCCTCTTAACCATCTATCAAGAATCATTAATGTTGTTAGAAAAATATTGCTTAATAAATGTCCCGATAGAGGAGCCAAGGAAGTTTAATTGTCCTTCCTTAATATTTCCAAGAAATATCTTTTTAAGAAAAGAGAAAAAATCCTAATTATTATAAATATGTTTCCAAGTGAGTCTAGCTTGAAGGGCCTCATTAAATTATCAATGATTTTTTATTCCAATCCCACCCTTTTAAATAGGTTTGCAACAAGTCGACTAGGGGACATTCACAAGTTTTCATTCCAATGCAATAACAGTCCAAATGTAATTTTTGATTAATGTATTAATTTTTTTGATAATCCTGATAGGCCATTTATAAACCATCATGGAGTAAACCATTTTGGAAACGATAGTGGATTTGAAAAGGAATAATCTTCATTCCAATGAAATGGATTTCAATTTCCAAGAATATAGTTGGTTACAAACTTCGTCAACAATTGGAAAAATGTGAGAAGACTTGGGTTTGCCCCAAAAAATGGGAACACCAAGGTATTTAAAAGGAAATTATCCCTCTTTGATGAAAATTCAATGATAATTCTACCCTTCTAGCTCGGAGGAAAGATTTTTTCGAAGAAGATAAAATATTTGTTCAAGATAATGGTTTAACCAGAAACCTCTTCATAGTGAGATAGATAATTTTTTAGGATTCAAATATATCTTTTAACATCATGAAAAAAATGATGATATCATTATCATATATAAGATGTGTGGGAGCATTCATATTTCTAGAAACTTGAATGGGTTTGATTTTAGTCTTTTCCACAAGACGATTGAGGAGATGACGAAAATAATCTTCGGAAATGGAGAAAAGAATTGATTTTTGGGGATCACCTTACCTTACAGCTTTGGTTCATTTGAAGTAGCCCTTGGGAGCCATTGATCCGGATAGAAATAAATGCCATGTTTGAAAGGGTTCTCATTTTAGTAATAAATGATTCATTGAAACCAAATCCTTGAAGAAATTTGAAGATGAAGATCCAGTCCATGCTGTCAAAAGATTTTTTTTATGTCAAATTTAATGGAAATATTACCCCCTATGTTAACTTTTTTAGGTGTGTTGGCGTAGTCAGAGGAAAGACAAATACAATCTTGTATGGATCAACCCTTGATAAATCCAAATTTGTTCTAGGAGACAATTTTGTCTGTGATAGTAGAAAGTCTGTTAGCAATGACTTTGGTGATGACTATAAAGAGGGTGTTAATGAGAGAAATGGGACTAAAAAGGTGGATCTCATAAGCATTGTCCACTTTTGGAATCAAATAATGAAATTGAGCATTCAGATCATTGAGGAAGTACAACATTAGGGAAGAAAGATTTGACAAGTTTACAAACATCGAAATGTATAACATCCCAATAATGTTGAAAGAACCCATTATTAAAACCTTCAGGACCAGGAGCACTATCAGAATTAAAACTAAAGACAGTGTCTTTAATTTCATGATTAAGAGGTATGTTTATAAAAAAAATTGTTATCCTCATCCTTAACCACCTTTGGAAGGACCTCAAGTAAGAGGTCTTTGTTCTTTTCAAGACCATTGAATATGGATTAAAGGTAAGATAAAATATGACTAGCAATATCATCATCATTGTCTTAGAGGTTGTCCCCATCTTTTAACAAAGATATAGGTCTGTAAGCTTTACTAAATCTACGAAGTGAGTTGTAGAACTTCATGTTTCGGTCACCATCAGATAACCATTTAACATTAAAAGTATGTTTCCTGATGTTCTCATTAAGGGTGAGTAAAGAATTTAGTTTTACATAAATATTGTGTTCTTGGGTTGGATCGGTGTTAAAATCAGAGCTAGTGTTATTATTTTGAAGGTGACTTAGCTCAGCCTCAAGAAGAAGATTGTCATTGTTAAACTATTTGGCAATAGAACTACACCAACTTTTGAGAATATATTTGAGGTTATTTAACTTTACCGAACAGGAAAAGGTATCATTGATGTGTGACATAGAAGGCCATACTTTTCGATGATATTTGTGAATTCATCATTAGAATACCACACATTTGTAAATCCGGAAGGAAGCGATGGTTTCAGATTTTTTTTGGAGACATTGACAAGAATGGGATGATGGTTAGACTATATCTTGAGGAGGTTGATGCTGGAGATAGGGTCCCATTTATACAATGCAGGGACATTTGTGAAGGCTCTATCAAACTAAGAGGTAACCACCCTATTGTAGTGCCTTCTATTCCAAGTAAACATAGAACCAGTATGATTAATTTCTATAAGGTTTTTGTCTTCAATAGAAGTTTTTAATTCTCTCGTGGAAATATCAACATGAGTCGGACCAATTTTCTCACATGTGTTTAAAATGGAATAATGTCCCCAATAAAAAATTTAGGAGTATTTATGTTTCTACCTAAATAGGTAAGGTCATTCCATAGGGGCCTCCTATCATGTTATATATTTTTAGGATCAATAAAATATTAGAAGCAGTGAGTTACATCAATTACAAAGTCAGAAGTAAAGACTTTCACAGAAACATTAAAGATTTTTACATTTTACAGAGAAGTGTGTGAAAAAAACATGAGGGTTTCAACATTGGAAGAATTTTTTGTTTCACTTGAAAAATAATAATCATGTTGTCCTAAGTGGGAATATTTGGTTGAAAATTTATTTTTGGGTTCAGAAATAGAAAACAACATTGGCCAATGAGCATTGATCATTATTTCATATGAACCTATGTTTGAAGCTAGAACTCCCATTTTTTGTTCACTAAGTCCTTTTGCCTAGAAGATATTCTAGGGTTTTTTATCACTTCTGGGACTAGTATTTTGTTTCTGCATACTTTTTGAATCATCCAAGGGGTTTTTTGTTGAGATTCCCTTAGCACTATCCATGGTCAAGTCATGCAGGGAGGAATTCACATGTGAATCTATAGATTTCCTAGTAGAGGTATCAGTATGAACCACAACGTGAGTAGTAATTAGATTTCCCTAAATTTTTAAAATACCTTTATGATTGATGGTCTGAGAAATACTAGTAGAATGAGTTATAAAGGTATAATTAAGAGTACTTGAGCCTTTTGTGTCCATAGGTGTAGTGTCACTCATTTTTTTGTTTGAAGATAGTCCTGATAGACTATTTGGAGGAGTCAATTGTATCTCTTTCTGCCTAGAAAGTTCAGTTTTTAATGTGGAAACATTTGAATGAGCAGTGAGGTGTGTGTTCTTTGTGCCATCAGTGACCTTCTACTTTCCATGGTCAGAGAAAGAATTAAAATTTCTATAGCTACCTGAAATGGCCAAACCAAGAGATTTGCAATCCTCCTGAGACTTCTTGCAACATATGTATTCTTGTACCTCTGAGGTAGTTCCGGAACATTCAAAACTATAAGATGTAGGGGGAATTCAGTATGGGGAGTACTGTTAGTATTGAAATTTTGTTCCCCATAAATAATAGTTCCGGAGATAGCAATTTTTAGTTTTTCATTAGATTGTTTATCACTACGAGATTTCTAAATAAGGAAGTCAATTTTGACATTTTCAATATTAAGTGAATTAGGGGGAGGTCTATTTGGTTCTTCTAGGATAGTATTGTCCACATATTTATTCTTTTCCTCACCCAGTGAGATTTTTAGGGGGTCAGTATTCATGTGATTTATGATCCCAGTGGATAGCACTGGAGTATGGGAAATACATTCCAGCATTATAGGTGTAACACCTCGTCCCCAGTTACCCAGAGTCGGTGGATTATTACGTGAAATTGGAATGATTAAAAAAGATCACGTATCGAATGACCGATTAGTTTATTATCCTTGGAAACACTAGATACATTCATAAATGTTACATTACATCATAAAGTGAAAAATCACAATAACATAGTCTCCACAGTCCACACTCATATGCCGTTCAGACTATCCCTGCAGGACAATCATTAAATATTTCTTCACATCCTGGGAAAAATAAAACATAGAAAGGGGTGATCTCATATGCTCAGTAGGGATAACAATATAGCGGAAACATTCATAAATAAACATAAACATTTAAGGCAATGTATAACTAAAACAAAATCCTTTTAAACTCGAACTTCAGCATCATACGGTAAAAATAAAATGATGTAATGCCATTTACATATTCACATGGATATTATAAGAGTCCAATAATCACATGAAATATCAATAACCACTTTTATAATGATGGAATTCATAATGCCATACTATCATAACAACATAGCCAAGGCCTCGTGCCAAGACTACAAATAAGATTTTTTCAAGGCCTCGTGCCAAGTCACTAGTTTGTCTCATGAGACCTACCGATGCGTCGAGGAGCTATAGCGGGCTCCGTCTGTCACTTATTAAGTCCAATTAATTCCTTATAAGAAAAGGTTTAAACATATCATAAACAATTCCCAAGAACAATGACATAATCGTATCACATAAAATATGCATAAAGGAAACATAACATTTCCATATTTCAATTACAAGATATCAATACAACACATTAATATAATCAAACCATTATCAAAACCATTTTCAATACCAAAATAAAAGAAAACTAAAACATGGTATTTATTTTTCATTTAAAAAAATTTTATGGCTTGTAGAGGAAGCCGAAACTCAAATAATGGTCATGGCGGCGGAGAGGTCGTTGTCGCCGCATACGAAAGACAAAACATTCCTTTTGTCGTTTAGTAAAAATGCTTCATATAATAATATTCCTTTTGAATAAAAGTAAAAGTAAAAGGGGTTTATACACCATATAAAAGAAAGTTGTGTATAAAACAAAATATGCCTCAATGAAAGGAGATTGAGACGAAGTCCCTTACCTCGTGTCCGACTTGACTTGATCGTTCTTTAATCTCCTAAATAATAAGATAGAGTTAATTTATACTTGCTTAAGAACCTTTTTCAAGTTAATTATTCCTTTTATATCACATATTACCATGTTATGAACATTATGTAATTATTTAAGTTAATAACGGTAGTTTTGTCAATATTTGGTACTTGAGTCAAAAATTAACTTCTTAGAATTAAAAGTTTTTCATGTGGTAAAATATCCATTATATCAAGAATTATATTCATGATTTATATATCAAATATATCAGATATATCCAGTATATACATGCATTTATAATATTACATGACATTTATATGTAAGAAATGAAATGCACCATTCATGGAGACGGTAAGTCGTACGTACTCATGAACGCTACATTCATTTCTATTTCATATTTAATGGAATGAAATCATAATAATATAAAGGTATATTATAATTACCGAATAATATCATATATAATATCATTTACTCCATCCTTTATACATCCCACATTTGGCATTAACGATTCCAATCAATTTGAGGGGGCGGTAATCTACACTTCCTAAAATGAAATTATCGCGTTTACCCATAATGGAAATCATAAAGGTATGACATAAATGAAAAATGCCGAAAAATAAGGAAAACATAAACATAATATATATCATATAGAAATATAGTGACATCTTAATGGCCACCGTGAGAGGTGTTAAAATAAGATTGAACAATCATCCTTTCATGAGGCAGTAATTCGCCACCCAGAGAAACAATATGTTCTTTAACCATTTGATGGAGGTGTGTGTAAGTGTAGTTATAATACTTCTCATAACAACATACAAGTATATTGAGGATACTGGTGTTTTTACAAAAGAAAAAACAAAAAGATTTTAGGGGGTTGGAGAAGCAAAATAAAACAAAACAACATAAGAGAAGACATTACCTTTAAATTGGGTAACTCCCCTAGGTTTGAACCAAAATGGTTTCTTGAAGGGTTTTCTGCCTAAGGTAAGGCCTTTATGATGAAGATAGGGATGTGGAGAGATAAAATGCGAAGAGTTTGTCCGATCAAATGGCTTGAGATGTGTGGGTAAGGTGGTAGAGGTAGGGACCTTTTATAAGAAGATAGGAGAGGCACTCTTGGAAAGTCATGAAATGTTACATTATTATGAAATGATTTGCGGATTTTAAAGGTCCCGCAATGATATATTTCAAGGATAAGGTTATAAGGGTTCAAAAGCCACCCATCCAATAGGCTTTAGACTAGTGTAATTCTTATATTATACCTTATCTTTTCATTTTATTTAAATCGTTCATTAATGAGGTAATCGCTGCATCATCATGGTGTGATAAAAAAATTTATTTATCTAATGCCTAAAAATTATAAAAAAAATTAACATGATGTAGGAAATATTTTTAGCTATCCAAGGACTATTTATAGTATATAAGACCATTTATGTAGACAAAACTAAATTTTTTTTACTTGGGTGATACATACTTTTGTTATATTTTCCTTTATTTAAAAATAAAAAGATAAAATGTCATTATCACACAAAAGTGATTCCATGGGGTCCCAAAGTTTGGCACAAGGCATCCCATGGTCGGTAATGACACAACCAGTAGCATTAGGAAACATTTTTGGGTCATTGTATATTATTATGATATTATTTTATTACACTTAACTATGCGATTACTAATTAATCATGATAATTAAAGATAATTGTCGTCATTACTATTCATAATGTCCAAAAACAAAAGAGTCTTAATTATATAATTTGGACCTTATAATTCCAAATATGGAATCCATTTTACCAAATTATAAACATATAAATTGAAGTAATTAATTTAAAAATTATTCCCGTTGGCCAAACAAATTGCGTGTTTTTAAGAAAAACAATATCTATCAAAAGATTGACAATTGTTTATGTCCAATTTCAAAGTGAAATTAATTCTAATGACCACCATTGGATAAAATGGTAAAATTATATTCTAATTATACGTTAAAATCACTCAATAGTATAATTTATCTCTAAAAATTATTTTTATTAAAAATGTTCTTTTTAAGTACTATTCATCAAAAATTGGAAGTTCTTAGAAAAATACCAAAAATTAAACATAGGCTAATTACGATATTCAGAATACAAAAATAAAGTCCATTTTGAAATATAAATTTTATATAATTTCAAAAACTAGGTATTACTATTCATAACGGCTACTTTTATTGGTCGTAGTGTGTTAGAATTTCGAACTTGTGTACAATGCAAGATATTGCATTATTGAAAGAGAAGTGTACAGTTAAAGCTTGGGGTGTTACAATAGGGGGTTTCCAGGCCAGATTAAAATCTTTCACTTGTTTTCTAGGATATAAAAGATTGGATTCCAAATTTTTAGCTTCTAAATATTATTGAGTGTGTTTAAGTTTTTCTATAATAATTGTTTCAATTTCGTTAGTTATACATCGATCTTTAGCTTCATTTTCATGTTCCTCCACAAAATAATCTCAGTATTTTCCCTCTTTAACCCATGATGGAATCATGTCCTTGGATTTGATAACCCACAATATTGTTATCCTTACTGAGCATCTGTGCTCACCCCCTTCAATGTTTTAATATTTTACAGGATGTGAAGAATTATTTTATGAATGACCTGCATGGATAGTCAGAAGAGGATATGAGTGTGGACTATGAAGACTTTGTTATTAGTTTTTCTCTTTATAATTTAATGTAACTTTTATGAATGTATCTAGTGGTTCCAAGGCTACTAAACTAATCTGTCTTTTGAGACTTGATCTTTTGTGATCATGCCAATGCTACGCAATAATGCACCGACTCTGGGTAACTGGGGTCCGGGCATTACAGTTGGTATCAAAGGTAGTTTAGTACTAACCTTGGAAGCTAGATTTAGATAAACTTTTATTAGAGCACATATCCCGAAGATAGACTTTAAGGATTAGTATAGAAGAACTTCCTAGAATTTTGGTATTATAGAGATTTTGTGAGTTTTCTGAGAAATACATCCCTGTCTGGATACAAGCAGGTAGAGGCGGCTCTGGCACAGATGTACCTTGGGGTAAAACCCAAAAACACCGCTTTGAGCTAGAATCAAACGCGAACTGGTGCACGACAATGGGCCTTGCTGCACTCTTGGTTACAACACTCCCGGGGGATATGCATAGGATAATTCTTATTTTCATTAAAAACCATTATGAAGGGTTTATGAGTATATACTTCTTCAAAGAAAACATATCTTTTTATGATTATGGATTATATCCATAAATAGTTCAATTTATGTTAAGTGTTTTTCATCTTTGTTATTATGTTTCTCGATTCATAAACTAACCTAGTTTATGCCATTGTATAGAAATGGCGCTCAGTAGAAGGAATGTGAACTCCATCAATACATATGATCCAAAGAGTAAGAAGGATCATATCTTTCATAGTATCAAGCCAACATTTAGAAGGGAAATAGTCTCCCATGTGTTCTCAACATATGAAGAAATAGTATCATGTGTTAATAAGATAAGTAGATAATTCCTTGAGTCTTATGGATTTTAAGGGATGAAAGAGAAGAAAAGGATGGAAGAGAGAATGATGGATAAAGGGACGAGGGAAAAGAAGAATTTTCCAATATGTGATAACTGTGGAAAGAAACACCTTAGAACTTGCCTGAAGGGAATGGAATTTTTTATAAGTGTGGAGAAAAAGGACACCAAGTGTGTGACTGCAAGGGTAAGATAAAGGTTTCAAATGTACAATGCTTCATCTGCAAGGAGTGGGGACACTACGCAAACTAATGTCCAAATCATCAGAGTATACCCCAAATGATGTTATCGGATAATAATCAAATTAGGATACTGCCACAGATGAGGAGGAATGATTAGAGTTCTTATGTTGTTATTAAATAATTTTGTCATTTGAGTGTTGTATCAATGATGTACTAGTTATAATAATTATGGAGTATATAAGGATTGTTCTGCAGTACTATTTCTTCAAGGACTTGAGATTGTGTGGAACCAAGAAAAGTGACTCCACAGCAGGTTAAAGTTTTGGAAAATATATAGTTGAGAGAAAGATAAACCATAATATGGTTCTGATACCGAGATAGTGATTTTGGAATAATACATGATTGATTTGGATAAATTATATTGGATATTCTTAACTTCCTTGAAACTGATTAATGATTTGTATATATTTTGGATAGAAGGAGTATATCTAGTATTCTATAAAGAAAAAGGGATCATGAATGTAATCAATAAGGATTTATGGTAATTTAGTATGTTGTAGTGTTTTGATAAAATACATGATGAAGGTTTTCACATGTTGTTATGTGGAAAAAAGGATCTTCATTATGTTTACCTTCCTTATAAAATTTGGACTGTGAGTTGGAAAGAAGTGTTTTGGATAACTATAAAGGTTGGAATGGATTAAGTTGATCTTTGGATAGTATTGTTTAAGTTTAAAACATTTCTGAAGATTATTTTTTGGAATATAATAATACTATATATTTATGAAAAGGACAACCTGTAGGGTGGGGCATAACCCATCGCATCAGACAAAGTTGCAGGAATCGAACTCACAACCATAGTGCGACAGGCCTTTATTACCTACCACTAGCCTACAGGAAGTCCCTGTTTATTAAAAAAAGTATTCCTAATCTAAATGGTATGTGTTAATATTTGGAACCTTATACAATTATGATAAATATAATATTTTTGAGTTCTATTACCTTCTAGAGTGAAAGATGGGTTTGTGATAAAAAATTCGTAAAGAATTAAAGTCTACATGACAAGTATGTATATTCCCATACATTCTTAGTAAATCTCCTAAAAAAATTCCTCAACTTTATAAAAGGTAACTTAAAACAAAAACATTGTCGGTTATCTTTTCCAACTGGGGATTCAATGACCGTTTAACCAATCACAAGTTTGTGATTTTCTTATGGTTAACTTTCTCCTAATCCAGTTTTCTACAACTCTCCATCAGACCTTGATGGTTTGTTTTTCTTCCATATCCATATTTTCATAGAATCCTAGTATGGGCTATCTAGGGTGACCTTTGTAATTTTCATTCTTTCTTTTAAAGTTATATTTTTATTAACCTTATTTCTGATGTGGGTTTTCCAAAAAGGTATTTTCTATTTTCAACATTTTATTTTCAAAGAAAAATTTCAAATTGCGAGGACGGAATTTATTGAAGGAGGGGAGAATGTAACACCCCGAGCTTCCACGATACTCTTCTTTTTCAATAATGCAATAGCTTGCATTATACTTAAGTTCAAGATTCTAACACACCGCGACCAATCAAAATAGCCATTATGAATAGTAATACCCACTTTTTGAAATTATATATATTTTATATTTCAAAATTGACTTCATTTCTGGATTCAGAATATCAAAATTGGCCTATATTGAATTTTTGGTATTTTTCTGAGAACTTCTAATTTTTTATGAATAGTGAAAAATACTTAAAACAACTATTTTAATAAAAATAATTTGTAGTGATAAATTATACAATTGATTGGTTTCAATGTATAATTAAAATTTATTTTTACCATTTTATCCAATGGTGGTAATTAGAATTAATTTCACTTTGAAATTGGACATAAACAATTGTCAGTCTTTTGATATATATTGTTTCTTAAAAACACGCTATTTTTGTGACAGCAGGAATTAATTATAAAATTAATTAATGAAACATATTTGTTTGGAATTTTGTAAAATAGAAATCATTTTTGAATTTGGAATATCAATTATATCTTAGGGTGAAATTTTGGCATTGTTCGGAAAAACTTCAATTTTTGATGAATAGTGAAACCACTAAGTGGTAGTTAAATAACTGAATTTTTCATTTAAATGAAATATTACTACTTCTGTGATTTGATTTTCAAAAATCCGACATAAATGGTTGTCATTAGGAAGTAAAATGTGGTTCAATGGTATTAAAATAATTTTTTGGTGAATAGTAGCTTTTAAGTTTAATTAATCGCGATTAAAGGTGATTAGTGAAATTTATGGTAAAAATGATATTTTAAAAATATGAAAATACCTTTACACTTGTACTACCCCTATTGGATGTATCATTTCCGACCAAGACAATACATGGGTCAACTTGGGGACCCCATGGAGCCACTTTGGTAGGAAAATGAGATAAATAACTTTTATTTAAAGTTAAAATAAAAATGTCACAAACATAAGTTGTTTTACTAAAACAATTTTTAAATGGGGTTATACAAGTATTATTTTTGACTATAAATATTAATTAGAAAGATAAAAAAGATTTCCTACATCATGATAATTTTTTTATAATTTTTAGACATTAAATAAAGTAAATTATTTATGACACCATGATGATGCCGCGATTACCTCATTAATTAACAATTTAAATAAAATGAAAGTATAATGTAAAATCTAAGGCTTACACTTGTGAAAAACATATTGTATGAGGGTATTTCGAAACCTTATCACCTTATCCTCGAAATATATCATTTTGGGACCTTTAGAATCCGAAAAGAATTTCTTAATAAAGTAACATTTCATGACATTCCAAGAGTGCCCCTCCTCTCAACTTATAAAAGTCTCCCACCACTACCACCTTACTCACACTTTCAAAGCCTTTTTTCTCGGACAAACTCTACCCAAATACTCTCCCAACTTCCCTCCCCTACTCCTAGAAGCCTCACTTTGGGAATAATTATTCCAAAGGAATCCTTTGGCTCAAATCAAAAGAGTTGCACGATTTTAAGATAATGTCTTCGCTTATGTTATTTTGTTTTATTTTGCTTATCCAACCCCCTAAACTCTTTTTATTCATTTCTTTTGTAACAAAACCAGTATCCTAAATATACTAGGATGTTGTTATAATAATTATTCGAGCTACACTTATATACACCTACATCTAATGGTTAAAGAACATACTGTTTCTGTGGATGGCGAATTTCTGCCTCACGAAACGATGATTGTTCAACAATCATATAACACCTTCAAAGGTGGACATTAAGATGTAACTCTATTTATAGATAATATATAATATGTTTATGTTTTACTTAAGGTTCTGTATTTTTCATTTATGGAATACCTTTATTGTTTCCATTATGGGTAAACGTGATATTTTCATTTTAGGAAGTGCAGACTACCGCCCCCTCTAAGTGATTTGAATTGTTAATGCCATATGTGGGATGTATAAAGGATGTAGTAAATGATATTTTATATGATATTATACTGGAATTATAATATACCTTTATATCATTATGATTTCATTAAATACGAAATAGAAATGAAAGTAGTGTTCATGCGTACGTACGGCTTACCGTCTCCAGGAACGGTGCATTTCATTTCTTATCTCTAAACGTTATGGAATATTATAAATGCATGTATATACTGGATATATATGAGATATATTATATCTATATCATGAATATAATTCTGGATATAATGGATATTTCACCACATGAACAACTTGTAATTATAAGAAGTTTATTTTTGACTCAAGTACCAACGATCGACAAAATGACCGTTATTAACTTAAATAATTACATAATGTTCATAACATGGTAATAAGTGATATAAAAGGAATAAAAAACTTGAAAAAGGTTCTTAAAAATTATAAATTAACTCTAGTTTATTATTCATGAGGTTAAAGAACGGTCGAGTCAAGACAGGACGCAAGGTAAGGGAACTTCTTAACCCAATTTCTATTCTTTGGATTAATCTTCTACATTCAAATTATGTCATGATATTATTATGTCCTATATTGTATTTGTACTTTATTTATGTGTACATATAGTGAATACACATAATAGATCTACTTTATTTAAATAAAATGATCTTTGTAAGGGTCTTCATCTCAATCTCCTTTCATTGAGGCATATTTTGTTTTATACACAACTTTCTTTTATATGGTGTATAAACCCCTTTGACTTTGACTTTTATTTAATAAGAAATTTTTTTACAAAGCGTTTTAATAAACGAAAAAAGGAATTTTTTGTCTTACGTATGCGGCGACAACGACTTATCCGCCGCCGTGACCATTATATCTGTTTCGGCTTCCTCTACAAGCCATAACTTTTTTTTAAATGAAAAGTAAATACAAAGTTTTAATTTTATTTTGGTATTGAAAATGGTATTGATAATTTTTTTATTATATCAATGTGTGGTATTGATATCTTTTGATTGAAATGTGGATATGTTATGTTTTACTTATGCATGTTTTATGTGATATGATTATGTTATGGTTTATGATATGTTTAAACCTGTTCATATGAGGAATGCATTGGACTTAATAAGTGACGGGTGGAGCCCGCTATAGCTCCTCGATGCATCGGTAGGTCACATGAGACAAACTAGTGTCTTGGCACGAGGCCTTGACAAAATCTTATTTGTGGCCTTGGCACGAGGCCTTGGCTATGTGGTTATGATAGTCTGGCATTATGCATTCCATCATTATGAAAGTGGTTATTGATATTTAATGTGATTATTCGACTAGTAGAATATCCATGTGAGTAAGTAAATGGCATTATTTCATTTTGCTTTTGCCATATTATGTTAATGTTCAAGTTTAAAAGGCTTTTTTTAGTTATACATTTCCTTAAATGTTAATGTTCATTTATGAAAGCTTCCTGAATATTATTATCCTTACTTAGCATCTGATCTCACCCCTTTCAATGTTTTAATATTTTCCAGGATGTGAAGAAGTATTTTATGAATGACCTACAGGGATAGTCAGAAGAGGATATGATTGTGGACTATGAATAATTTGTTATTAGTTTATCGCTTTATGATGTAATGTAACATTTATGAATGTATCTAGTGTTTACAAGGCTACTAAACTAATCGGTCTTTCGAGACTTGATCTTTTGTGATCATGCCAATGCTACACAATAATGCACCGACTCTGGGTAACTGGGGTCGGGGCATTATAGTGATTTTCAAAAATAATTTGAGGGAATGGAAAAATAATATAGTACCTAAAATATTATTATTGACATGACAACATGAACAAGCATCTAGCATTTCATTATGATTGGAAAAGGAAAAAAACAAATACAACAAAAGATCGGAGTGGTCTATTTTGTTTCTTTTTCCTTGAGCATGAGCTTTTTCAAAATTGTCTTCAACTTCTTTAGCTCTTAGTGATCTTCCTCTGCTTGCTTATATAAGGTGGTGATCCTGTCCTCTTGAGCCTTCAGGGCATCTTCCTGAGCCTTCAGCAAAACATCATGGTTCACAAGATTTTCTTGCATCTCAATCCGAAGATCCTTTTCAGTTTTCCATCATTGAACAAAATAACTCATCTTGCCATTCAGATCTTTCACCTATTGAATTCGATTATTTTGTTCCAGTTTTAAATTTTCTATAAAGTTGTTTGAGAGATTTTTGATTTTGGAATCTTCGGTACCAAAGGATTCCTTGACATCTTCCTAAAACTGATCAATCTCTTCCATATCTTCAAATATTTTATTAGACCATCGGGTCATATGCTTACATGATTTCCTATGGGTTTCATAGTTGATCATAAAATTTTTGTGATCAGCCTCAATCTTCACACATCTATCCATTACCATGGATACATAGTCTTATTTCTAATTCATATTGTGTTGAAGCATCTGGAATCTAGATTCGATTGTTGGAAAAATCGGAATGGTATCTACCAGCTTCTTCAGGGACTGAACCAAAAAATCATCTCCCAATTCATATGACTCTGAATTAGACATTTTTCTTTGTGATGGTTCTTCCTCTATCTCTAACAACTTCCCATTAGAAGTTCTTCCAGCTTCTTTTTTCCTCAAAATGTCTTCTGTTGGAGTGTCAAAAAGAACTTATTTTCCCTTACTAATTTTGGGAGCAGCTTCCCCATCATGAGATTCATGCGCACTCTCAGATTATTTTACAATATTATCTTCATCAACTTTATCTTCTTCAGCACTGGCCTCAAATTTTTATGGAAGAATGAACACATGATTATGACTCTCCTCCTCGGACGATTTATTCACTTCTTATTTTTCTCCTTTTTCATCAGCTCCTAGAGTAGCAATTTTTTAGGATCCAGCTTGGGACTTCTGGAGTGACAACTTCTCGGATGGGGTTTCCTTATCTTTATATTCTTCAACTTGCATAATCACATAATCATAATCAGCACTTATCTCAGCTTGATGTACTTCTAATGTTACTTACTTCTCTTCCACAATGTTCTCTTGTGGTTTTTTGGCAGTCATAAACCTCTTACCCAGAGTCTCAGGTAATGATTCTAAAATAAAAGACTTCGGTACCGGAATATTTTTGGATTCAATTTTTGTGGCCTTAAAAAGAGATTACACTGTCTCTTGTTCGGACAACTTCTTTTTCAGTTTCTTCTCTATATCCTACTTTTCTAACTCATCAGCGTCTTTTGATTTCAAGGCCTTAGCCTCAGCAGGATCCAAACCAAAATGTGGCTCCCCTACTTTTCTACTCTCCTTATCCTCCCTATACTTTACTACCGCCTCATCCGGGTAAGCTTTTTTCTTCTTGGGTATAGGAGGTGTCGATTGGACTTCATTAGACATAGGGGTTTTATCTTCTATTTCAACTTCCTTCAACTTCTTTTCCTTTCTGGCTTTCTTTGATGGTTCATATTTTTCAACATTTTCTTGGATTGTCTTCTGCCACTTCCACTAGAAGATCATAAAACTTCCCTAACTCCTTAGAGAAACCAACATTCATTCTCTTCAAGGTTTCATCACTGACCAACTTAACTTTTCAATTCCTTTCCTTGGAACTATAGGGAATCTTGAAGGATCCGGGACATCGGACTATCAGCTTAGAAAGCAAGGCATGATACATTATAATCTGAGCTCTCAAATTCTCATTTTTTATATTCTCGATCATAATGAGAATGCGTCTCATGAGATTAACCTTCCTTGGGTTTACTAAAAATTTCAAGATATACATGCCACTTTTCTTAAGGGTGTATCTATCACCCTTCCTCAGTACAATGAACCCTTGGACCCACAGTTGTAGAATTTGATTGTTGGTAGATAGATGTGCTATTTTTGTGTTCTTGACATCAGTAAGACCAAGGCATTGCATAGCCTTTTCATTAATGAATCTTCCTTGGACCTCTAGAAATTTTTGAGAGAGAAACTCAGCCTCTCCTTCATATATCAGCCCCACCAAGATCGCAGCCTGGATGTAAGAGAGCTTATATGTCTTCCCATAACTTTTTAAAAGATAACTTTTCCCTACCATCTTCCTTAAAGAACGAAACTGACTCATAAAATTCTATGAGAAGATCCGTATAGACTACATCCTGAGCTCGTGTCTTTGAAATAGCCACACTTTCTCATCCATTGAGCCTGATATTCTTGGAAATTATATAGTTGTACTTATTGAAATAGTTTGGATGGACCAACCTTTCCCGATAAATTTTCCATTCCGAAATAGGTTTTATAATAGATATTTCTTGAGAAGGGACTTCTGCAGACATTCGGATTGGAGCACTTCTGATGATTTCGGAATAGTCTTTTGTAGATGTGTAGATATTTGAGATGCGAGAGCCTAAAAACTGATGTGGGACAACCATCGGGGTTCCCCTTTATATAGGTGGTGAAGTGATGGTTGAACTTCCCATTTGAATCCAATGTCTTGGAATTCTTCAGATCTGATCTGACAGTTGAAACAAAATCTACAAGGAAAAATTGGGTAGGATTCGATCTTTTGAGGATTAAAAATAATTCGGATTTAAGAAAACTTCAATATGAGAAATTTTTAAATACAAAAGAAACTAACAGCAACTAAAAGGTGATTATGAAAACTCCAGAAAGAATCATACCTTTCAGATTGCTAGGAATAATATTCTTATTGGAGAAAATTTTTCTTGAAGAAATTTATTATGAAAATTTTCATTATGAAAATCATCATTTGGAAAAAATTTAGTATCAAAAACATCAGTACAAAAATCTTCAGTAAGAAAATCCTCATTATTAAAAACATTAGTATGAAAATATTCAGTACAAAAACCTTCACAATGAAAAACTTAAGTATAAAAAACGTCAGTATGAAAAACTTCAGTATGAAAAACATCAGTATGAAAAACATCAGTACGAAAAACATCAGTGTGTAAATTATTAAAAACACCATTACAGAAATTAAGAAAAACATCATTAAAAAAATTATTAAAAAAAAATCATTATGAAAATTAAAAAACATCATTACGATATTCAAAAAACAACATATGAAAAACATCAAAAACATACAGTCAAATGTACTCCCCATATGAAAAGGAGTTTATTACTATAAGGAGATTGATTGAGTAGGAAGTTAATCAAGAAAGATTTCTTAATGGTTATCATTCCTAAAATATGTTTAATGTATTCAAATCTATCGAAGGGTAATGATTTTGTGAAAATATCGGCAAGTTGATCTTGTGTTCCAATGAATTGAAGAATTATATCTCCTTTAAGTGTGTGATCCCAAAGAATGTGATGCCTTATATCTATGTGCTTTGCATGAGAGTGATGTGCATGGTTTTTACTAAGGTAAATGGCACTTATGTTGTCACACAAAATTTGAGTCTTAGTAAAACTCAAGACATAGTCTGTGAGTGTGTGTTGCATCCACAACACTTGAGCACAGAAACGTCCAGCCGCTACATATTTAGCTTCAGTAGTGGAAAGTGCTATTGAGTGTTGATTTTTTGCATGACCAAGAAACTAATGAATCTCCAAATAAATGACAAGTTCTAGACGTGCTCCTTTTATCCATTCTATATCCACCAAAGTCACCATCCAAAAATCTTTTTAAGAAAAAATCATTTCCAGAAGTATAAAATAGTCATAAATCCATGGTTCCCTTTAAGTATAGAAAAGTTCTCTTCACTGCCTTTAAATGAGATTCCGTAGGATTGGATTTATATCTTTCACATAAGCATACTGAAAACATTAAGTCTGGTCAACTAGCTGTCAAGTAAAGTATAATTCCTGTCATACCTCTAAAAGTTGTCTGATCTACTGGTTTCCCAGCTTCATCAAGATCATGTGTGTTTGAGGTACTGATGGGAGTACTTATACTTTTAGTGTTTTCATATCCATACATTTTAAGAAGATCTTTAATATAATTATGTTTGGATATATAGATTCCTTCTGGTTTTTTATAATTTTGAACACCAAGGAAAAATTTTAACTCACTCATCATACTCATTTCAAACTCATATTTCATTAGATCTGCAAAGGAATCAGTTAAACATTGCTGAGTTGAACCAAATATAATGTCATCAACATAAATTTGAACAATAAAAACATTTATCTTGTCTTTCTTTATAAAAAGGGTTGGATCTTCATTTCCATTGACATAGTTATTTTGAAGAAAAAATCCTTTGAGTCTATCATACCATGCTCAAAGGGCTTGTTGAAGTCCTTATAGAGCTTTGGTAAGTCTAAAAACCGGATCAGGATGGTTTGTATCTTCAAAGCCAGGAAGTTTTTCAAAAAAAAACTTCCTCTTGAACATAAACATTAAGGAAAGCACATTTCACATCCATTTGTAAAAGTTTGTAGTTAAAGAATGCTGCAAAGGCATTTAAAATATGAATAGATTAAAGTCTAGATACTGGAGCATCGGTTTCTTCATAGTATATTCATTCTTGTTGATTATAGCCTTTAGAAACTAATCTAGCGTTATTTCTTACAATGATTCCATTTTCATCACACTTATTTTTGAAGACCCATTTTACTCCAATAACAGAGGATTCGTGAGGTATTTCGTCCAAGGTCCAGACTTTATTCCTTTTGAATTCATTTAGTTCATCTTGCATGGCTTTGATCTAACCAACATCACCAAAAGCTTCATCAAGGATTTTTGGTTTTAATTGGGAAAGGAATGATAGATGTTCTAATTCATTTATTAAGGAACTTCTATTCCTTACTAGTTGATTCACATCACCAATAATACTATCACTGGGATGATTCTTGAGAAATGACTGATTTGGGTTTTGCAAAGCCTGTTCATCAACGTAGGGTAGGAAATCATTTGGGGTGAATATTTCAGAAGTATATTCTTGAATGTTTTCCTTATCACCAAAATATTTTATCAATGGTTGATAATTAGTTTTTGGAAACACATCCGAGGATGTAGTTTGGGGTTGTTTAAAAACAAAAGGATTAGTTTCGTCAAATTTAACATGCACTGTCTCTTCAACAGTACAAGTGTTTTTGTTGAAAACTCTATAAGCCTTAGAAGTTGTGGAGTATCCAATGAAAATACCTTCATCATATTTTGGTTAGAATTTATGAAGGTTATCTTTAGTATTCAGAATGAATACCTTGCAACCAAAAACCTTAAAGTAGGAATGTCTGGGGTTTCTACCATTCCATAACTCATATGGAGTTTTATTAAGAAAAGGTCTAATAAAAACTCTATTTATAGTATAACAATCAGTACTTATAGCTCCAGCCCAGAAATATTTAGCCTACAAAATACTCACTCAACATGGTTCTAGTTATCTCTTGAATAATATTATTTCTTCTTTCAACAACACCATTTTTAGGTGTTCTGGGTGATGAAAAGTTATGAGTAATGAATTTTCTACTATAAAAAGTTTCAAAATCATAATTTTGAAATTCTCTACCATGATCACTATGAATAGTTATCAATGGAAGTTTTTTCTCATTTTTATCTTCGGCTTTAAAACTTCTGAAATAATAAAAATCTTCAGACTTCTTTGCTAGAAAATAGACCCACGTAAATCTAGTGTAAACATCAACCAAGACAGATACATAATACTTGCCCCCAAGGCTTCCAGTTTGTGTAGGACCAAAGAGATCCATATGCACTGACTATAACTCATCAGTAGTTGTGACTTTTCCAACTGATTTAAAACTTGATTTATATTTCTTTCCATATTGAAAAGGGTCACAAACTTTTAAAGAATCAAATATAAGCTCCGGTAGATCCTTAACTATTCTTTTCTTAGAAAATGTTAATAATTTCATAAGGTTACAGTGTCCTAGCCTTCTATTCCATAACCAAGAATGATCTTCCATTGCACTAAGGCAAGGTAGATCTTGGCTTCTAAGGTCTTCTATGTTTTGTGTTTAAACATTCTCTTACCTATTGGTAGAAAGAATAAACACTTCCTTGGAATTGTGTGCTAGGAAATTTTCATTCCTAAAATTCACAAGGTACCCTTCATCACATAACTAACTTATGCTAATGAGGTTATGCTTAAGACCCTTAATAAAAAAACATTTGAAATCAAAGTTTTTTCAAGAAGAACAATGTTACATATACCAATAATTTCCCCAAGAGAATTATCTCTAAAGGTTACTTTTCCTCCTTTCCTCTTGATAATCTTTTCAAAATAGATTTTGTTACCAGTCATATGCCAGGAACATCCACTATCCATGTAACACGTATTTCTATTGGTACCTTCTATATTTTCCTGAAAATTAAAAAGTTAGTCTTTTGTAATCCAAACTTTCATGGATCTGGAATTGTTAAACCAAAAAATTTTGGGTATTCACATTTGTTTAGAAAAATAATATTTAAGAAACCCACTATATTGAACATTATTCAAGGAAAAAATTTTCATCCAATGCTCACCACTTTGACATTTAGTGCAAAAAGGGGCTTTAGAAGGAACAAAATAGTTGTTTTTGAAAATTGGTTTTCGTTGTGTATAACATACTCCAGTAGTGTTTTGTTGAGGTCTAATTTGAGAATAATTTTTGTCAAAATTTTCCTTCTTAGAGGTAATGTTTTCAAGAAGCTTCTTAAGGGAAAATATTTTGGATTTCAGTCTAATGACTAAATTCATATCCTCATGAATCATTTCCATAGAGTTATATTTTTCCTCAAAAACTTTTATTTCAAAAATACCATTCTTAAGATCATTAGAAAGTTTTTTCTTATCAGAATTTTCTTTCTCGTGGTATTTTGAATGATTTTCTAAAAGCTCATATTTATCTCCAAGATCTCTAGAAAGATCTGAAATCCCTTTTGTAAGAATTTATTCCCTAGTATTTTATTTTTCTAATTTCATAGAAATTTTAAAATATTTTGCTTCATGCAGCATGGAAAATATAGATACTTCTTCATATGAAGGTTCTTCATTTTATGAAGATTATGTATCTTCATTCGAAGTACTATTATCAGAATAGTAATTCTTATCAAGAGATAAATTTTCTTATTCCTCGGTAGAGCGTACCTTGTACATAAGACATGTATTTGGGAAAGAAGTAGTGGAAATGAATCCCATATTATTCCATGATGATGAATCATATTTAGAAGATTCACTTTCTGAAGAGTATCCATAGCTATCACTCCAAGTATCATTATCTTTAAGACTTTTCTTATGCTTTGATCGATAGAATTTTTTCTTCTTCCTTTCTGAATTCCATTCCTTCTTTCCCTTCTTTTTCAAAAAGGGAAAATCAGGTCTTATGTGTCATGTTCTTATACATTCAAAACAAGTGACTTATCTATATTTCTTATCTCTGTATTCTTTATTCTTGTACCTATTCTGATGATTCTTCTGAGCTACAATCTTGTTCATTCTCTGAGAAAGATTATCTAATTAATTCTCTGACTTTTCTTTATCACTAGATTCTGACTGAATAATCACTTTCATTGACTTTTATCTAGTTACCCTTTCTAGGGTTTGGGCTTTCATATGTTTAGAAGTGGTTGTAAAATAAACTCCTCCATTCCCATTCTTCTTCTTAACATTTGTAGCATCTCTCTTCATTCTGGTTTCATGCGGAAAAA
Organism: Viscum album; assembly: GCA_963277665.1. Lineage (NCBI taxonomy): Eukaryota > Viridiplantae > Streptophyta > Magnoliopsida > Santalales > Viscaceae > Viscum > Viscum album. The sequence goes on along the minus strand of OY728157.1, from coordinate 1,248,019,425 downwards.
TAGTTCCAAACAACTCATCTAAGGAAATCTTATTGACTTTCATGTTCTCATCAATAGCTATCATCTTGGACTCTCATTCATTTGGCATGATATCTATGATCTTGTCAACAAGAGCCTCATCATCCAAACCTTTTTCTCCCATAGATTGTAAACTGTTCACGATAGTCATAAACCTTTGTTGTACATTACATATGGGTTCTCCATAAGGAAAATTAAAACCATGATATTTAGCTATGAACATGGCTCTTCTAGTTTCAATGACTTTTGAAGTAGCAAAGTGAGTAACTTCAAGCTTCTCCCATATAGAATTTGCAGCTTCACAAGATGAAATTTGGCTGTATTTATTTCTAGTCATAGAACAAAGAAAAGTATTCTGTACCTTATAATTCAATTGATATTCATGCTTTTCTTGACTAGTAAAGGTACCAATTTCTTTGTCAGGAATTTTATATCCTCTAGTAAGAATAAAAGAAATTATCAACCCTAGTACTGATAATAAAAGTATTCATACGATCTCTCCAGCATTCATAATCATTTCCATAAAAAATAGGAGGTCTAGTAGGATTTATATTTTCAATAGAACAAACATTTAAACCTTCCATCCATACGAAAATATTTGGAACACAAACTTATTAGTAGTAAGAGTTTGTAAGAAATAGAAAATAACCTATGAAAGGAAATAGATATTTTATCTCTAAGAACAACCAAATTCGAACTATATGAGTCCGAATATATAAATCCAAAAAATATGAATCTGGGAGTCCAATTCTGAGAATTCCCTTCTGAAAATAATCGTGAGATTAATTCAGATTGAACCAATCCTCTAATACCAATTTTTAGAATGGTATGTCTGAGTATGATATAATCTATAATACCAAAAGTATGATCGAATATGTAAAATGAGATACAAATACAAGAGGGGGTGAATTATATATTTTAAAAATTCCATAAGGAAATTTTTTTATAACCAAAACTCACACAACCTATAAGTTCTACTAACTTGCTTGATTTCGGAAAAAGTGATTCCAGAAATGAAATCTTAACAAAAGTTTACACCAATTAAGATTCTACCTTAGAGCATATATAATCCTATAAAAATAGAGTACAAGTTTAAGGAAGTATAAGAAAGTTATACTTTCCTCAACAACTAAAACACACAGCAGAAAACAAAATATTACAAGTAATAAGAAACAAGTAATAACTCTTTTAACCCAAAGAGGAGGGTATCCAACAACCCTGGATAAGAGGTCCCTTGATTTATACTTTCAAAAAAGTATTTCTTACCCAGACCCAGGTAATCCCTCAATCCGAAGATTGATATCTGTCTTGCTATCCCTGGAAGCCCTCGAATTGTATGGAAATCGGCACCTCTGACTTCACATCCCAAAGTCTTTGATTTCAAGGAAATCGAACCTTTGCACTAAGAAAATCTGCACAAAGAAAAGTTTTAACGAGTAGTTCAAAACTTTCTACATGAAGCCTGAGAGTCCTCTCTCTATAAATCACTTCAAAAATATGTAATTTATAGATTCATAGAATAGTAATAAGTATTGTAAGATCTTTTAAAATGAGATACTATTTATAGGCATGGTTCCAACAGTCGGCTCCCTCCTCGAATGGTCATATGTTTCCTCGAATTTTGGAGGGACATGTACACGTGTCACTCAAACAATGGTTAATTGATAACTGAAAGCATGACATCATTTTGTAACTAAATGAGTGTAAGTATAACCAAAAACTAATATTTGGAATGAAGGTAAATGAAAGTTCAAAGTCTAAGTAAACAAACTGAATTCGAGGTCTAAAATACAAGGATATTTAGATTTTGTTTTATAGGAATTCAGAACCTGAATTCTATAGAATTCTAGAGTCTGATTTCAAGGAAATTCAGAGTCTGGATTCTCAAGAATTCGGAACTTGAACTTAAAATTTTTGGAGTCAGAGTTCATGAGAATTCCGAGTCGGAACTCATTAAGTGTTCAGAGTATGTATTCAGAGAACTCATAGTCAGAACATGGAAATTTCGTAACCAGGATTCATTTTCAGAACTCGGAGTCAGAACATAGAAAGTTTATAACCAGAATTCTGATTCTGAATTCGGAGTCAGAACATAGAAAGTTTGTAACCATAATTATGATTCAGAATTCAGATTCAATACTTCATGAGATTTTATATCCAGAATTCATATTCAGAATTCAGAGTCAAAACTCAAAAAGTTCGTATCTAGTATTCTGATAATTCGGATCCTAAAATAGAATGCTTCAAATCTAAGTATTATATGATTCTGAGGTTTTGGTATCAATTATAATTTGACACTTAAAAAGAAAATGATATGAACAACTGAAAATGTGGTAAGGGTAAATTTCCTTGGGGAAGGAAATTTTCCTTATAGGGGTAAAATATAGGGTAAAATGAAATTTTCCTTATGTAAAATGTGTTTGTGCTTTTCAAAACAAGAGGAATGGTCAAGTCATAAGGAAACCTTAGTGACTCAACAATCTCCACCTTTCATGATGGAATGGAAAAGTGATAAAGAAATCCTTATTGACTCCATAATATATTTCATGTTATTATGATTTAAGTGTTACCCAATTTGTTATAATTTCCAAAAATCATAAATTTTTGAAAATTAGAGTGTGTGTGGTTTCCTAGAAAATATATCCCTATCTAGACACTAGAAATTGGTTTCATGTGTGGAACAGATTAACCTTGGTCCAAAATGGTTGATTAATAATTGAAAAAATCATCACTTTAATACAAAATGAGTGGGACAAATAATACACACCCAGCTAATCACACTCATATGATATGATTACATAATTCACATAATATTTAGAAACCTTATCGAAGTACTTTCTTAATAATTCTTTGGTCTCATACCATTTTAAACTGTTGAGTTCAATAGCTATATTTTATTGAAAACCAGGAAATTTGAAATTACCCTCTCTACCACCTTGTCTTTATTTATTTTTGAAGTTTGATTCCAATTAAATTGATATTGACTCATAATTTCTAATAATATTTTCATGATTTTAACCTAGAAATATACATTATTCCACTAAATAGTGAAATATTTTATTTACATATTTCTCCCATACCAATATCTATTTTTTCATTTAGAAATGATTATGTAATAATTTACCTAAGGAATGTTATGAATAGTCATTTAATATCATATGAAGAATTATTTTGGATTCATTAGATATGGGTTAGGGTAATATAGATATCTCATGGATGCATTGATAGGTCTCATGAGACAAAACAAAATGGGTATTGGCATATTCCATACACCAATGTATTATGTATTGAAATAATGCCTTGATGGTGTGTTTATGATTTCTAGAATTATGACTTCCATCACTATGAGATCGATAATTATTGTATATGTTTGTTTATTTATATGGGTATTTTATGCTCATATATTTAGTTTATTATGGAATTATTTTTATTATTTAGTTTTTTCATAATATTTATTCCATTATTATGTTATGACATATTCTATTGTGTGATACCCCTTATTGAGAATATTATATTACCCATATATTTTTCCATTATCCATGAAACATACAAGATAACTATATATATATTTGAAGTATACGATAGAAGGAATAATAATGTTCTTTGGGAGTTTTCCTGATGTATTTTTTGTGTGACCCCCCGTGATTTTATGAGAATGATTCTTTTAAATCTAATGGATGTCATGTGGTGTACGCTAAACCAATATTATCTTGTGATATATTCAACACTGTTTTAACTTTCAATATATACAACAATATTCTTGGCATGCATTATACACAGGAATAACAATCCTCGATAGCTTGCGTTGTACGCAATACCGAGTTTCACTAAACACTGATATATTATTAAAATATTATTATTTAATGGGATATAAACTTGCTGTTATGAATATTATTAACCACATATTGAATTTTATATAACATTATAATTCATCTTACACATTTTCTAGAACATTATATGGGAACAAAAATTATTTTTCAGATAAAAAATAGTATTTTTTGAAAAATGTTATTTTTCCACCTTTTGATTATGCACCAATATTAAATCTTGTTTTTAACAATTTATTATATTCTATTTGGCAAAATAAACAACTTATTTTTTATAGGGACATCAAAATTGAACTTGGTAGAAATTTAGGTATTTTTCTCATGAAATGCATATTTTGATAAATAGTGAAAAATACTGCATTTTAATTCGGAACAGCCTTTTTATCTAAATTATTTATATATTTAGATTACATTTTATATTGGTTCTAAAGTTTAATTAGATTATATTATTATCATTTAATCTAATTTTTGTCATTTTATGTAATTTCACTTTTAAATTGGACATAAACACATGTCAATATTTTGATAGTTGTTACTTCTTAAAAACGCCACTTTTTAGTTTTGACGATAGAAATTAATTTTAAATTAATTACTGCAACTTCTTTGTTTTGAGTTTAAAAAAATGGATTCCATATGTGTAATCATATTTTTTGATCTTTTTAAATAGGTTCCTTTGGTTTTTGGACATTATGAATAGTAACTCCAGTAATTATTTTATTTACCATGGTTAAATTGTAAATATGGTAAATAATCGTTAAAAATAATATTATATTAATATTAAACTACCAAAACAGATGTTATTATCCTATTTTATAAGATATTTTTGACCATTTTAACCCTTGGGTTTATTTTGGGACCCCATGAATTTACATGGATGTGAAAATTACATTTTATAAGTATTAATTTAAAGAAAATATAATTATAACCTAGACATATATCTTTTAATAAATGGATTCTAACATAAAGAAATATAACTGATCTCTATTTCTATAAATATTAATTATAAAGATAAAAATATTTCCAACATTATATTATTTTATTTTCATTTTTTATATATTAGATAAATATATTTATTTATGACACAATTATGATGTAGTGATTACCTCATTAATGAATTATTCAAAGAAATGAATTTATAAATATAAAAATAAATTTAATTTGAACCTTTTTCTGCAATAAAAGAACTTTATTTACTAAATTGACATATTAGTGATTATTTAAATATGTTTTTTTGAATTATTCATGTTTTTATGACTTTAACAAAAAAACAATTACAAAATAGTGTCAAAGTGGACATAAATGTGTTTTCAAAACAAATACTATTTTATTAAATGGTATAAAATCTAAAAAATATATAGTTTTTTAAAATAACTTTTATAGTGACACCAATGTCAAAAAAGATTAAGTTAAGGTTATCTTGTAATTTTATAGTAAATATATTAACTATGTAGTAATAAAATACAAGAGAACATGGTAAGAGTTAACTTATGTTACAAAGGGTTAAATCTAAAAGATAAGGTTGATTTTATGACATAAACATGACTGAAAAAAATTGATTGATAGTATTTATTTACAAACTCATCTTATCCTTGAAATAAATCAATTTTTATCAATTATAAACCGAAAAGAGTTTTATAATAAATTAATATTTCAAGATTTTCCTAAATTGCCCCACACCTCTCTTATAAAAAGAAACCTTCTTTCTCTTTAACTCACACCTCTATAGCCTTATTGTTTATCAAAAAATTGCCCATTTATCATCCCAACCTCAATAAATTCATCCTAGAGAAATAAATTTTGTAATAGAGTCATCCTAAGGAGCCCTTTTCTTCAAATCAAAAGGAAACACCCGTAGAAGAGGTAATCATTTTATCCCCTCTTTCAAAGTTATTTTCTTCTTCTACTTCCTCTTTATATGTTGATTATATACTAAAGTAATAACATCCGTATATTAAACAAGTTTATATGTTATTATAATTATTATACAACCTTATACCTCCATTTATCCATCCTATTAATAACAACATCACCATGAGTGTGTACGTACAGCTTATCGTCTCCACACCACAGTGTAATTTGTTATTCAAAAATACCTTATTAAGATTGGTATAATGATGAGTATAATGGATTTAAATAATGAATATAACATGATAATTATTCTGTATAATTAATATAACAGCCAATTAAATACCACTTAACCATCAATATAATGATACCATCACTTGTGCGTACGTACGACCTACCGTATCCACGACATGATGAGATTCATTCTTCACTTTAATCATCCAAGAATGATTATAATATATATATATAATTCATAATTATTAAATATATGACATAATAATTCTACTGGAATGATATATATATGTGTGTGTGTGTGTGTGTGTGTTTTTTTATGTATGTATGTATGTATGTATGTATGTATGTATGTATGTATGTATTTATGTATGTATGTATGTATGTACATATATTTCATTCACTAACTTTCATTCAATACGATAATAAAATGGAAACAGCGTTTACGCGTACGTACGACCTACCTTCTCCATGAATGGTGTATTCCATTCATTTATCTATCTATTATATATATATATTATGAATATAAATGATATATAAATAATATTATACATTCTGGAAGTAATTAAATCATGATATAAGTAATATGATCAAGAATAACAATCGAAACACGTATGATAAACAAAGCAATATTACCTGAAATGTTTCTTTAACATGAAATTGTTAATAAACGGGTAATATAATTTCATAAATAAATAATATATGATATCATAAATGTTTTTATTATTATAATATAATTTAATAATATGTTTAAAAATATTTTACATGAGTTTTTCTCTTGTACGGAGAGTATCAGACCTAAAGTGAGGGATTATTTTTTATTTTATTTCTGTAAGACATATGCCTTATACACCATCTAATTATTTTTTGTTGTGTTTATGTTTCCTATTAATGTTGTTGTTATTATTATTATTGTTATGGTTATGATATTTACATATGCATATAATTTTCTTCATTTTATACGGCATAAGATTTGACTGATTATAAATTAGTAAAGGATTATTTTTTCATACATTTATTTCTGTAGGTCATATGCCTTATACACCATCTCAATATTTTCTATGGTATTTCTATTACCCATGAATTTTCTTATTATTATTATTATTATGCTTATGATATTTACATATGCGTATAATTTTATTTATTTAATGAGGATCAATTTTTGACTGATTATAAATTGGTAAGGAATTATTTTATCTCGCTTTTATTGGTGTGGGACATATGCCTTATACACCATCTAATTATTTTTTGTGGTGTTTATGTTACCCATGAATGTTGTTATTATTCTTATTATAAAAGTTATGAAATTTAAATATTCATATAATATTTTTTAATTTATGTGTAATAATATTTGATTGATTATAAATTAGTAAGGGAGAACTTTTCCAATCTCGTTTTTATCCGAGATTGTTTATTCATAAGTGTTTACTGGGGATATATTTATCATCCATGTTTATGTTTTCTAAAAATATTTTCAAAAACTGTTTCATAATATTCTATGTATAATTAATTTTTTTTACCCTTTTTACTTTTATTATGTGGAAGGAATCCTTCTTTTGTTTACAATATGAGGTACTTTTTGACTTTTCCTAAAAAAGTACAAGAATAATATTTTTTTAACTTATACGGTATGATTCAATTTTTATGGTTTCTTTATTATTTATTTCCACGAAGCATCATGTACACTATTTCAAGTTTATTTTCAACTAAATTCTTTTCCTTCAAAATTTCTTGGCATTTTGAGAAAAGAAAAAAAATTAAATAAGAAAGGATATATTCCTCAAGAATTAAGTTTAAGTTTTTTATCAAAATTAGTTTCCTTCTAATATAATTCTCTTTAAATAGGTTTATTTTTCTATTCCTATAATTATTTTTATTTGATTTTTTTTATGATGGAATTATGAAATCCATTTTTCTTGTATGGATTAAGTTATGATGGAATGATGTTTGAGAAACTCATAATATTTCATGTGTCTTTCTATGATGAATTATTTATATTTTTTTGGTACACATAAGAATGGTTTCATTGTGAGATGGGTGGGACCTATATCTCCATAAAATGCATTGGGTAATGATTTATATCTCATGATACAGACATTTCTAGAAAAAAAAGTAAATCTAGTTCATCAATACATGGTTGGAACGGCATGTAAACCCGGTTCAGTAATGGACTTTGTCCACTGTCATTGTCTGGGCAGTAATGGCTTTGATAATATAGAAATAATATTATGTGATTATTATTTTGAAATAATTATATGTTTTATTCCAAATCTATTCAATCATGGTTAATTTTCCCTTATGATCTATGCCTCATGTACTTCCATGATTTATTTCATGACTGAAGATTATGAGGTTTAAACATTATGTTCATGATTTTATGTTCAAATATTTATGGTTTGTTTTACTTTATCCATGTTTACCCTTACCATGAATTTGAGATAAAACTTTTTATGTATTCTTTTCCTCAGTATAAAAAGAAATGTTTTAGGTAGGAAAACAAAAAGTGAATGATCTCTGTGGGAGATATTGATTATATTTCATCAAGTTAGAAGATTACATTCTATGTTTCCAAAGGCATTAAACTAATAGGATATTTGGGAATATGTTTTTTTCTTGTATTATGTATTCCGAAAAAGACATTTAATGTCCATGTATATCAATATTGGGTTCCTACAATTGGTATGAGAACCAAGATTTAGATTTCCTTTAGAAACTAGGATGGGAAAACATTAGTAAGATCCCTAGAGATATTTCTAAGGATATGTCTAGGGATTTCCTATGGACAAGTCATGTATAAGTTACAATCCTAGGATTTTTTTGATAATAATGACTAACATAAGGTTAAACTGAAGATATCATAGATTGAAATATTATAATTAATTTACCTTGCTTATGTGTTTCTAAACTATGATATGTATTTCTCACACTTTTCTTTCTAATCATAGTAAATAGCCGGAAATACATAGAACGTATTTAACCATTGATTTTTTCAGATGTGAAAAGTATAGAAATTATGAAGATCAGTTTTCTAAGTGGAAATATCATGATAAGAATCATGATCACAGTATGAGTATTGGTCGTACTATTGAGGATAAAGAGATTGAATACAATATGTGAAAGGTATGTGATTTTCTTCCAGTATTGTTTACATTAAACCTATTAATTTTTTGGTTGAGAAACCTTAATAAATTATTCATAATTTAAAAAAATGAAGATGATGGATCTTGGGTAATGGTTTAAGAATAAATTTGGATGAATAAGTTGTATATGTTTCAGAATTCATAGATTATGTTATATGAATCATGAAATATATAATTGTTTCTGTATAATTTTTTAATTATGAATTGAAAAGGATATATTGAATTATTCTAAAGAGACAAAAAGTAATTTAAGGGTAAGGGGATATATTTGAATGACACATGATTAAGTTGAAGATAACCCTTAATATGTCCCTTATCTTTGGACAATGATTTCTGGATAAAGATATATCAGATTTGAATAAGTAAATCAGATGGAATTTGTTTCTTGGTAATTAATTATGGAGTTATTGAGAAGTGGTTTATGCTATCATGGATGAAGTATACAACTTTTTGGGACTTAATAAATTTATCCAATAAATTTTTGAATAACAAAACATGCATGTTTTCGATAAGGATATATGGTAATTTAGGTTATTACCATTACTCAAAAGAATGCATGATGAGGTCATTCAAATGTTTGGAATGTGACCAACAAGATATATCTTATGATATATGGGGAATAAATGATGGTATTCACAGGATTGTTATATGAACATTCTTAAAATTGTATTATTAGTTTAGACAGAATTATATTGGACAAGACTAATGTTTGGAGTCGATTAAGTTAGACATAAAATAGTATTTTTTAATAATAAAACTTATTTTTTAATATTGATTTTTTGAATTTTATAGTTTTAGTAAAAGTACAACCAGTAAGATGGGAGAAAATTCGTCGCATCAGACAAGGATGGGGGATCTAACCCACAACCGAAGTGCGACAGGCTTTTATCACCTACCACTAGCCTATGAGAAGTCCTTGGTTAGTATAATTTAGTGTGATAGATGAAGTATATGTCCATTTTTGGAACCATATATGATTAATCTCACCATATCTGGACATACGTATATTTGATAACGTGTGCCAAACTTTTTTGTGATAAAGACTAATGGAATAAACAATCATTTTGTTTATGGATTACAAGATTTGCTAACACTTTAGGAATTAAAAATTCAACTTCATTTAGTTGAATAAGAGAAGAAGTGGAAATTTTTCAAGGCATGGACAACGATGAGATTGTACTAAAATCAAGTGGGTATTTCATATCCTGTTCTTAAACTTTAGGAAAAGGGTCCTAAAAACCAAAAACATTTTCCTAGTACATTCTAATCCAAGGAGTCAGATGGTCCCTAAAATCATCAAAGATTTATGGATTTCGGGTAGTTAACATTCTCCAACCCTTATTGTCTATCCATATCAATCTGAACTTGATGGTTAGATTTTTCTTCCATATCCATGTTTTCACTTCCCAACTATGTTATAATATATTGAAACCCAGTGATGATATACTTTAAGTAACCATTTTTTTTTAACTTTATTTTTTAAAATTATGCTTCAGTATTCCTTTTTATGTTGTATATTTCTATGAATTAAACTTTCAAGTAGTAAACCTTTTATAACCCCCATAAAATTTTGAGGGATAAATTCATTTTAATGAGGGTAAAATATGACACCTAGAAATTTTATAAGGTATATTATTTATATTTCATTGATGCATTATGTTGTATGCTACCCAAATATTAGATTTCACTATATGAAATACTGTATTAACTTGCAGTATATTCAACAATTTTCTTGGTTTGGGTTGCACGCAAGAAAGACTTTCCTCGATACCTTGTGTTGTACGCAATACCTCGTTTTCCATAACAATGATATATTATTAATATATTATGATTTAATGGGATATAAAATAGCCATTATGAGTATTATTAACCAAATTTTGACTTTAATATAAAATTAGATTTCATATTACAAATTTTTTAGAATATGATATGAGAAAAAATCTATTTTTCAGCTAAAAGAAGTATTTTTTCAAAAATGTTGTCTTTTCACCTTTTGATGGAACACCAATTTTAAATCTAGTTATTAACAGTTTTATATATTCTATTTGAAAAAATAAAAATCTTATTTAGAAGTGGGACATCAAAATTTAAAATGGTTTAAATTTTTCTATTTTCTCATTAAATTCATATTTTGACTAATAGTGAAAAATACTGCATTTTAATTTGAAACATCATTTTTATCTATATTATTAATATAGTTAGATTATTTTTTTAATTGGTTTTAAAGTGTAATTGGATTATATTTTTATAATTTAATCCAATTTTGGTAATTGGAAGTAATTTTAATTTTAAATAGGACATAAACACATGTCCATATTTTGATACTTATCACTTCTTATAAAAACCCTCTTTTTGGTTTTAACAATGGAAATTAATTTTGTGTTAATTACTGCAACTTCTGTATTTTTTATTTGGAAAAAAGGATTCCTTATTTGGAATCTGAAGATTAAAATTGATTAAATAGGTACCTTTTCTCGACATTCTAAATAGTAACCCCATTAATTATTTTATTTACTGTGGTTAAAGGGTAATATGGTAAATAAGGGTAAAAAATAATATTATTATAATGTTAAACTACCTTAACACATTTCATAATACTATTGGATAATATATTTCCAACCATTTCCACTATTGGGTCTATTTTGGTACCCCATTGATTCACTTGGATGTGAAAATGAAATTTTATAATAATAAATTTAAAGTAAAGATAATTATAACCTCAACATATATCTTTTACTAAATTGATTTTAATATATTGTTATATAACTGATATTTATGTATATAAATAGTCATTATAAATATTAAAATATTTCCTACATCATGGAATTTTTTTTACAGTTTTTAGAAATTAGATAAATATATTTATTTATGACCAAATTATGTTGTAGTTGTTACCTCATTAATGAAGGATTCAAATAAATGAATTTATCAATATTAAAATAAATTTGATTTAAAAAAAATTTATTCCATCCACAAATTTTATGGATTAAATTGAAATATTATATATTATCTAATGAATATTTTTTAATTAATCAAGTTTTATGACTTTAACAAAAATAAATTACTAAATAATGTAAAAATTGACAAAAATGTGTTTTTAAAAAAATACTATTTTATTAAATGATATAAAAATCCTCAAATCTAAGGTTTAGATAAATAAATTTTATAGTGATACCAATGTCATAAATAATCAAATTTAGGTTCTTGTGGAAATTTATAGTAAATATATTAATCATGTAGTATAAAAATACAAGAGGACAAGGTAAGAGTTAACTTATGCTACAAAGGGTTAAATCTAAAAGATAAGGTTAATTTTATGAGCTAAACACGGTTGAAACCTATTGGTAAAGAGGATTTAAATCCATAATCATCTTATCCACGAAATAAATCAATTTTGATCTATTGTAAGTTGAAAATACTTTTATAATAAATTATATTTCTAGATTTTCCTAAAGTACCCCTCACCTCTATTATAAAAGGGCACCTCTATTTCTCTTTAACTCGCACCTATAAAGCCTTTTCGTTATACAAAAACCTTCCTATTTACCCTCCCAACCTCAAAAAAATCATCCTAAAGGAATAAATTTAAGAATAGATCCATCCTAAGGAGCCCTTTTGTTCTAATCAAAAGTAAACACCCGAAGAAGCGGTAATTTTTTTATCCCTTCTTTCAATTTTTTTTCTTATTCTACTAATAATTTCTATGTTGATTATATACTTAAGTAAAAACTTAATTATATAATACATGAAGATATTTTATTATAATTATGGTACTATATTATACCTCATTTTATCTAGCCTATGAATAACAATATCACCATGCGTGCATGCGTATGGCTTACCGTCTCCATGTCGTGGAGTAATTCGTTATTCATAAATACATTATGATGATGGGTATAATTATTTGTATAATGGATTAAAATAATGAAAATAAAATGATAATGATTCTATATGATTAATATAACATCCAATTACATCTCATTTAACCATCAAGTGAATTATATCATCGCTCGTGCCGACATACGACCTACCGTCTCCACGACGTGATGAGATTCATTCTCCTCTTTAACAATCATAAATGATTATAATATATATATATATATTATTCATAATTACAATATTTATGACATAATATGTCTACTAGAATGATATATATATATATATGTACTTATATGTTATTCACATACTTCTATTCAATACGATAAGAAAATGGAAACAATGTTCATGCGTACGTACGACCTACCGTATCCATGAACAGTGTATTCCATTTCATTTATCTATATTTTATATATGTATTTATATTATGAATATGTATGATATATAAGTCATATTATAAATTTTGTAAGTATTTAAATCATGATCTAAGTAATATGATTGAGAATAACAAGTCAAAACGCGTACGATAAACAATGTAATATTACCCGAAATCGTTCATTAACATGGAATTTTTAATAAATAGGTAATATAATGTCAAAAAAGAATAATATATGATATCATAAATATTATTATTATTCTTATATAAGTTAATAATATGTTTAAAAACATTATACATGAGTTTTGGACTCGTACGGAGAGTATCAGACCTAATGTAAGGGATTATTTTGTCTTACTTTTATTTTTGTGGGAAATCTTCCTTATACACCATATAATCATTTTGTGTGGTGTTTATGTTACCCATGAATGATTTTATTGTTATTATTATGAAGGTTATTATATTTACAGATTCATATAATTTTCTTTATTTTATGAGGCATAATATTCGACTGATTGTAAATTGGTAAAGGAATATTTTTTATTACATTTATTTCTATGGGACATATTCCTTATACACCATATAATTCTATTTTGTTGTGTTTATGTTACCTAGGAATTTTGTTATTATCATTATTATTAAGGTTATTATAATTAATTACTCATATATTTTTATTTATTTTATGAGGCATAAGATTCGATTCATTTTAAATTTATAAGTTATTATTTTGTCTCACTTTTATTTATGTGGGACATATGCCTTATACGCCATCTAATCTTTTCGTGTGTTGTTTAGGATACCCTTGAGTGTTGTTGTTATTTTTAATATTAATTTTATGATATCTACATATTAATATATGTTTATTTATTTTATGAGTCATATGATTCGATTGATTATAAATTGAAAGGAATAACTTTTCCAATCTAATTTTTATTTGAGATTGTTTATTCATAAGTGTTTATTAGGGATATATTTATCATCCATGTCCATGTTTTATAAAAATATTTTCATAAAATTTTCTATATTATTTTATGTATATTTAAATTCATTTTTACCACTTTTTACTTTTATTACGTTGTATAGAAGTAATCTTTCTTTTGTTTACCATACGAGGAACTTTTTGGCTTTTCCGCCAAAGTACTAAAAGAATGTTTTTTAACTCATAAGGAATTAATGGATTTTTATGGTTTCATGACGTTTTATTTCCCTCAATCTTACTCTATACTATTTTAAATTTATTATCAACTAAATTTTATTCTTTTAAAATTTTGTGTTACTTTGGGAAAAGAAAACGTATTTGAAGAAGAAAGGAAATTTTCCTCAAGAATTAAGATTAAGTGTTTTATCAAAATTATTTTTCATCTAAAATGATTCTCTTTAAATAGGGTTATGTTTCTATCCCTATTATTACTTTTATGTGATCGTGTTTATAATGTATTTATGAAATCTATTTATCTTGTATGAATTATGTTTTGATGGAATGATGTTTAAGAAACCCATAAAATTCCATGGGTTATGTAATGATGAACGATTTAAGTTTTTTGTGTCACATGTAAGAATGGTTTCATCATGCGATGGTTGGGACCTATATATACCTCCAATTAGTGGGATAATGATTTATATCTCATGATATAGACATTTTCAAAACAGAATTTAAATCTGGTTCAGTAATACATGGCTGAAATCGATAGTAAATCCTATTCAGTAATGGAATTTGTATACTATGATGGTCTTTGAAGCAATTCCTTGGCTACTATGTAAATCATATTATGTTCTTATTAGTTTTCCAAAATTACATTTTTTATGTCAATGATATTCTATCATAGTTAATGTTCATTTTTAATCTATGCCTTATATACTGCCAAGATTTATTTTATGACTCGAGATTCTGATGTATAAAATTTTTTTCATGCTTTTACATTTAAATTTTTATGGTTTATTTTAGTTTGTCCATGTATACCCTTAATGAGTATTTGAGATCACACATTTTATTTTTTATTTTCCCCGGTATATAAAGAAAGGTTTTAGGTAGGAAAATAAAAAGGTAAAAATCCTTATGGGAGATGTTGAAGATATTTAACCATGTTATAGATTATGTTATATGCTTCCAAGTTCACTAAACTAATACGGTCATTGGGCGTCTATTTTTTCAGGTATTTAATATTCTAAAAAAGTAATTTAATTTCCATGTACGTCAATTTTGGTGCTCTACATTGTGTTTTTAGATGTAATGTAAAACTTTGAAGGTATCTAGTCTTCTAAGATTACTAAGTTGTTGGATATTGTGGGAAGTCTTAAATTATATACCAAATATATAATAAAACTAGATAATATGGGTTTATGGAGTCTAGGTTGTTAATATTGGTATTAGAGTAAGTTTAGTATAATACTTGGTGACTATATTTAGATAAACCTGGTAAGATATCACAAATATTATGAATAAACATTATTATTTTAAGGAAATTTTCTATGAAAACTTATTGGAATTGAAATTTATAACTTAAAATCTAGTACTAATTACGTGTATTCCACTATTTAGAGATGATAATTAATGGAATGAATATGAACCCTTTAAAAAACCTTAATCAAAGTAGGGATGTTCTTCTTAAGTAAGTCCATGAGGCTATAGTTACTATTGATTTGGTCATGACCATATTAGGGCAGTTGATGTTGGTTGTGAAAAATAAACTTACCCTCATAGATTAATAAGCTCATGAAAACATGGTTTAACTATATTGGGAAATATAACTAGAATAAAAAATCTCCACAATTCAATTAAACTACTAATTTTTTGGTAGCTACGAAATATATGTAATCCATTGAAAAGTTATTTCACACTTTATGAAGTAGTGAAAGGGAAAAATCCTTAGCATAGTAAGGGATATGTGGATCAATGGAGAACACTAATTAAGAGCATTAAATATTATTTATTGATAGATAACATTTAATAAATAAAATTTTAGTATATATTCTATGAATAATAATTTTCATGTGAGAAAAGTTCTTAAATGAAGAGGAAGTTCCTCAATTTCATAAAAAATCATGTTGGAAATGTTACTAGGCATGTGGCTAAGTTTACAAGGTTAACTATGAATGATATAGACTACGTATACAGATATAAAATAATGATTTACCATTTATTTGATGGGATAAACTTTGTCCCTTCAATGGAATTACTTTCTCAGACATTTTCATCATGTGAGGATATGGTCTCAAGTGTCATTAATAGAGAAAACATGTTATTTTAGAAATATGATTCCAAAGTATATCGAAAGAATAAGTGGTTTTCTATGAACCATGGAAACAATGGTATATAAAAGGGGAATAAATTAAAAGTGTAATATCCAACCACATCATTCATTTCTTCCATTCTCGAATCCATATTTCATTTCTCCTTTCCCTAGCCTTTCGTTAACCCCTAAAGTCCCTGATCTCCACAATGGATTACCTCAGTTTTCAAATTTGATGTTGGAGTTCACATAAGCCTTAGATATTTTGAATATGACCTTATTATCCCATTTCACTTCTTGTCAGCATTCAGTTGACACCTTATATCACTTCATATTTGTTTCTTATTGACCTCAGGAGTGGGTGACGGTCGACCTTATAGACAAGCAGCACATCATGGTCAGCTTCTAATCCTTCTAGGACTTCATCACTTTGTGGTCTAGCGCTCCTAGATCTTGAAATGTTTTAAGGTTCTTTATTATTATATGGAATTATGATCTCTACATTAAAAGGGATTCTTTAACAATGGCATTGTGGGTAATTATTCCTGATCTTCTGTTTCATTACCAAAACACTTCAGTTACGTGTATGTTTGGGAATTTGGTCAGTCGATATCGATGTTCCAACTCAATAACAACAAAATTATATCACCTGATCCCCCTGCAAATTTTTGATGAAGTGGACATATCAAAACCCCAGATGAATTGGTATAGATTTTAATTGGGGAGGAATTCTTCTATAGGAAGTCTGTTTTTATTGAGACTAGGTCGAATTAATATTTCTCTTACAATCATTTGGGGCATTTATCTTCTTCCTTCCAGAATATTATCCAAGTGGTTAAGGGGGAATAAGATGAATTTATCTATTTCAGTTTCCCCTCACCCAGTTATTAAAGGCTTCTCCATCATTGAACTCCCATATAAGTGTCTGAGTTTAGTGTATGTTGTACCGAAGTTGAAAGACATCATTACAATACTAAATTGTGATTTAAGAATACCAAATTCGTCACTCTAGCCCAGGGAGATCTTGTCAAGTGCCTTAAAAGGGATTCTCCATCATTTTTGTAGGTAGAGATAGTTTGGGGTGTGGGTAGAAGGTTTGAGTCCATCCAGTACTCTTCGTTGCAAGTTTTACATGATCAGCTTCTAGAGCATCAGAGGTCCCCTGGTCAGCCTTCCCCACACCCTTCCATTTAGATTAAAAATCAGTTCAATTATTTGAATAGGGATTATAAGGATAATATATGTCTTAAATGTCAGAAAATATTTATTTACAAAATAGAAAATAAAACATATTAGTTAAAGGTCCTTTGAGTCTTCTAAAGTGAGTGACAGTGAATCAGAATTGCATCCAAGGTCAAACAATGAGCAGGATATCCACGGGTCTTTGAGTGGTGGGTCTGTATTAAGGAAAGGAAATATATAAGTCTATATATTTAGTAATTTTACAGTTAATAAGAATAAGAAACCAAAACCTCACAAGTATTATTCCATCTCTCTAGAAAAAGTGACATCTAGATCTACGGTTAAAGAAAAAACACCGAAAAGGAGAAAAGGTTGTCTAAATCCCTATGGACTGACACAGCGGGGGAGCCTATGTTTCCCTCTGGTGTGAAATCAGTTCATGCAATGGTCTTCCATCACCCTTATGAGAGAAAATAAACTATTTCTGATAGATTTTAGGTGCAGGAGAGTGGAACTTTGGTCTTAAGGGAGGATGGGAAGTAAGATGAGGGGAGGGAGGAGAAGTTGTCCTCTCTTTCCAAGGTTGGAGTGGTGGGGCTACCTAGAGAGGTTGACATCTCGTGGTTTTCTCGGTTTCCAGGAAAATGGATGGAGGGTATGAGGCTATAAAATATTTATTATAACTTCTCACATATTATAGTGAAGAGATGATAAAGAGTCGATTAATCATCCATTCCTCTAATGAAGATGTGAAAAAAATTGAATGGGAGACCGATTCAAGTGGACACAAACATGGAATGAACTGAGTGGATTGCTAAGAAAATTTTAATCTTGTCCAAAGGATTAAAAAATAAGAACATAAAAATAGAGGAGTTATTTTTTTTCATGGGACAAGATGGCCTCTCATTTAGAAGCTTTTATCACTAATGACTCTAACAAAAAGTTGTCATATATGTTATGGAATTTATACAAGGGAATTGAGACAAATAGTTTTTAGCTGGTTTTTAAGAATTCTACTATTTTATATAGTGTTTGATGATGTGGCGGAACATGATGGTTTCAAAAATTTTACATACAAGTATATTTTAATAAAAAAAATATTATTATGTCTGGGATTTACCATATAAATTTCCAAAGGAAAAATGTTCAAGATTATATGATCACTAACATTGATGTTGAAGTCTCAAATAAAATGATAGTTGGTACATTGATCCTAAACTAAAATATTGAAAATTATTTATTTGATATTTGATATATTCACTTTTTTATAACATACTTGTCTAATGATATCATGAAATTATTCCCTAATAAACTGACAAAGGTGTTTTCGATTAAGACACATAATGGGATTCGTATTACAATGAAGATTTATAGAGAAGTCTCTATTATGTTACATAAATATTCCCTAATGGAAAACATAATTGTTATACCTATGGTTAATTTTGAATTTATCCTTTGTATGTATTATCTCTAAATGTATAATGAAAGAATTTATTAATGGGAGAAGGATATTACTATTTGTGAAGGTGGTATAGAATCCCTTTATTTAGGGAGATACTTCACATATTGATTCTTTTCTAGACCCACCTCTAATAGCTCACCTTAATAAAATTATTGGAGAAGTGGAAATAAAAAACTATACATTGATGAGAAATATAACTAAAGGATAGATTATATACCCATTTCACACATATACATTTATGTATTTATTTGGTAATTAATTATTTTTCCCCCCGAGAAAAATGTTGAGTTCTCTATTGAATTCATTCCTAATGTAAGACACTTATCTAAAACTACCTATAGAATGGAACATATAGATTTGGTAAAGTTAAAGAAAAAACTATAGGAATTTTTTATATGTGGTTTATACAACCTAGTGTTTCACCATGGTGCGATCCTATTTTATTTTTGAAAAATAAGGATGGGTATATGAGGTTATGTAAAGATTTTAATGTGATAAATTACATTACTACAAATGATATATATCCTTTACAACACATTGATGGTTCATTTGATCAAATTCATTTAGATTAATATTTTTAAAATATCAATCTTCACTCTGGTTATCATTAATTAAGGGTAAATAAGGAAGATATACTAAAGATAAAATTTTGTATGAGGTGTGGAAATTATGAGTATATGGATATATACTTTAGATTGACTAAATCAAATTATATTTTTTTAGATCGAATGAATAGAGTATTCAAGGAATATTTTAATAAATTTATGGGCGTATTCATTGATAATATCATTTATTGGTCAATAATCTATGAATATTATGAGAACCATATATGAAAAATTATTGATTTTTTTAGAGAAAATAAATTATTAAGTAAATTCAGTATGTGTGAATTTTATCTCTATGAAGTCTCTTTATTGGCCATATTGGCTCCAAGGATGGAATATCTATCAATTGGTTTAAGGCATAAGTAGTCAAATAATGGCCCACACTGTTGAATATTACAAAAATACATAGTTTCCTTAATCAAGTGGGTTATTATCAGTGGTTTGTTCATAAATTTTCTCAATTGGGCCACTTTTTTACCAAGTTTACATGTAAAGGGAATACATTCACATTGTCTAGGGAATGTGAATAAATTTTTGAAGTGATAAATAATATATTGATTAATGTATCCATATTGACATTACTATTTGGGAAGAAATAATTTTCAATATATATTGATGAATAAAAAAGGATTGGGTTATGCTTTTATATATAGTCATAGAGTGGATTCTTATACATTAAAGTAATTATATATATATTAACATAACTATCTATCTCAAGAACTTGATTTGGTAAGTGTAATAGTTACCCTGAATATATGGAGTGTCTATCTGTATGGAGAGATATTTGACATATATATAGGCTATAAATGTGTTCAGTATATTTTATCTCAAAAACAGATCAACTTGATTCAAATTATATGGCTGGATACACTCATGGGTTATGATTTTTCGATACACTACCACCCTAATGAAGGAAAAAATAGTGTCTAATGAATGTAGAAAGATAGACTATAGAGTTTTAGCCATGATTATGATTAATTAGGATCTAATATTATGGGATATGATAAAAATGGATATAGTAATTTTTATAAAAGGACCCCATAATTTCATTTTCAAGAAATTGTTAAACTATATTTACTAGAAAATAGAGAAAACTCCCAGGAATATGGGAATTATTTTAATGTTTTATTAGATAATTGAATGACGTCAAATTGATAGAATTTTACTTTAAAGAAGGATTTTTGAATTTTGTAAAGACTTTATGTGTTCCATCTATACCTGAACTAAAGCGGGGTATACTAAATGAATATGAAGGCTCACATTTCTCTATAAAACCCAATAGAAAAAATATGTAGAGGGATTTGTCATAACATTTTTGGTTGGATGATATAAAGTAGGAAAATATAGAAAATGTGTCCTAAGTCGTAGTGTCGCAGTAGCTAAAGGCTATAAGACAACATTCTTAGGGAGTCTTGTGCCCTATTCATATATCTATATGGAGGTGGAATAATATTAAAATGGACTATCATTGGACTTACAAAGACTCCAAGGAAGAATGGTATTATATGATTCATCATTGATCACCTTACCTAGTCTTCTAATTTTCTAGTAGTAAGGGAAGACATATCCCTTTGGTTCATTACCTGGATCTATATCAATAAAATTGATATACTTTATGGGGAACCTCTATAAATTGTATCTGATCATGATCCTTATTTCACATCAACTATATGGAAGAGTCTCCATAATGTTTTTGACATTGAGTTATATATTATAACCACTTATCCCCCCCCCCAAATTGATGGGTAGTTAGAAATGAATATTTAGACACTATAAGACATGTTGTGATCAAGTTCTCATGACTTTCAAGGAGAATGAGATTTTTGTAATTATTTAGAGGAATTTTATACAATAACAGTCTCTATTTGAGAATCTTGATGGTAAAATATGAGGTTTTTTAACAGAATATATTTAGTACTCTATCATGGTAGTAAGAAAGTGTATGTTGAGACCTAGGTACAATGGGGAATTTTAAGTTCTAGAGATAATTAGAGTAGTGTCTTACTGATCGGATTTCCCACCAAACTCCCTTAGAGCGCATGTAATCTTATATGTCTCATTATTAATGGAATAAATATAAAATCCAAAACATGTACTCACATATGAGGGAATATATTTATAACATTACTTATATTATAATGATGATCTTATCCAAATTCATGACACTAGAGATATGGTGTTACTGAATCAAACAACTACAATGGTGATTTTCCATTGTAGAAATCAAAAACTAGAGGAGTAAACATGTGATCTTGAAGAATTTATATAAAAGTAATACCCAAATATATTTATTAGATGACATATTCCAAATTCAATGATGATATTATTTTTTTAGGGATACAATAATTCCTAAGATTCTATAATAGTAAGTAAACAAAATGTCCTGAAAATATTGCTCAATTCACAAAATAATGAGCCTTGATACATGGCTATATCTAAATTTTAAATTATATATTTTGAAACTGACCAAATTTTTTTCATTTTTTAAATATTCAAATCTAAATTAGCTTAGTATCAATTTTTCGACTTTTTTTAAATGGTTCATTTTTAGTCGAACAATATGGTTTTTATGAAGATAATGACTTCTGGGATTTTATAATTATATAAAAATGATCTAGAAGTCTAAAAATACAATAACGAAATAAAATATGTAATTTAATAATAAAATTATTCAGTTTTAAAATTTACTTTTAAAATGGAAAACCAGTGTCCAATATATTTTAGAACTAATGTAAAATGTTACATTAATAAAATATTTTTTCAAACTTTTCATTAAATAAAAATTTTTATATTGATATTCTGTTTTTATTTACATTTAAATCCTAAAAACTTTTATTTTTCTATAAAATATATCATTATATCATGGAAATTAACAATCATGAAAATTTTACCATATAGAAAATTTTTAATCATAATAAAATATTTTGCCTAAAAACTATTTTTATTTGATTGCATTCATTAATTTTAAAATTACCAATTTTCACCATTAGAAATATTATATGGAATAAAAGAATTTAAATTTTAAAATTTAATGTTCAAATTAGTTAATAAAACCTATTTTAATTTTTTCATTAAAATTAATTAAGAAGATTCATAATTAGTTACCCCAACGAAATCTAAAAAAAAGATAAAATATGTTTACTAAATTGAAAAAAGGAAAATCAAGTTAAAAATATTTTCCCAATGATATTTTAAGGTTTTTTTAACAAAACATAATCATTAGTCTCATTTTTAATCCCTTGAACCCTTGACGATGAAATAACATTATTGAGATTAAATGTATATTTCCAAAACTACCCCTGTCTTCAGTTATAAAAAGGTAGAACTTACACCACATAAATACCCACAAATCCATCAAATTTATTGTTGAAACTATCCCAGTTTCTCTATTTATAACACCCTCCAAGTTCCATAAAACTCTAGTCACCATTAGAGATCATAGGGTCTTCAATTTAATGGAGATTACCTGGTGAAAATTCAAATCCACAACATAAGTATCCACTTATTCTTTGTGTTTCCTCATTAATTTTTTATAATCTCATATAATATTATTAATATAATTAAATAAGTATCAATAGTAAAATTAAATGTAATTATATTATATAAACAAAAAATAATCATTTCATTCCATCAACTATGAAAAAAAACAACATCAATCGTGTGTACGTGCGGACTACTGCCTCCATGAAAAAATGTGGTTCATTTTTCACCAACGCCTATCATGACTGGTAAGAATGATGTATTTGATGAATATTAATGTTTTTTATGTCAAAATTAATATTAATAACTTTAAATTGTTAATATACCATCATTATTTCCATTCCCTGAGATATGGGATCAATAATCATGTGTATGTCTGGAGTACCACCACCCAAAGAAATGAAAATCATTTGTCGACACCTCCCATAATCAATGTTTCCATGATTAGATATAATGAAGTTGTGTGAATTTTATT
This sequence comes from Viscum album, assembly GCA_963277665.1. Taxonomy (NCBI): domain Eukaryota; kingdom Viridiplantae; phylum Streptophyta; class Magnoliopsida; order Santalales; family Viscaceae; genus Viscum; species Viscum album. Next base: position 1,247,995,678 of record OY728157.1, on the reverse strand, counting down.
ATTTGATTAATCTTATAAAAAATAAATATTATCATAATATAAATTTAATTCTTTATTCAATAATTCATTACAACATGCTCCCATTTGGGTCAATATTACAACCTATATTGATGATGTTATAATATTTATATCACATATTATTGATAAATGTCACATAGTGGTTATAAAATATAAAAATTATGTATCTCTAATGTATTAATTGATCAAGAAGTGTGATATTATTATTTTTAAAATAATAATGAATATTAAAGGAATTATCATTAAACCTTTCAAAATAAGTTCACCATAATCTCAATTTTTTAATAGCCAAATTCATGACTTTCACCATAAGAAAATGAGAATTATTCAACCATTACAAACCAATTGTTATTTATCTTAAAATATTAGGGAATGAGGAACTCAAAAGCACATAGTTAGGATCGGTCTCATCACCATGAAGTTCTTATGAAATAAATAATTGAATATTCTACCACCTAATGGTGAAATTAACTATAATTGAGTAATTTATTTATATAACATAATTAGAAATTTGAGATATAAATGATAAAAAATTGAATAATTATTTTAATTTAAAAAAACAATATTACATATATTATATAGGAGGTTATATCAATGTCGAGTTAGTAGAAATTCAAGGTAAGGGACTTTTCATCTAAAATTACTTTACATGGGAAATATATTGTATTGTGCACCTAATTTAAATTATATGGTGTATAAAATAGATATTTTGTTTAGTATATCATAAAATCTATTTTATTATTGGTGCATATTGATCAATAATAAGATTTAAATTTCAAAAGTTCTTTTATTGAAATGTTATATAATTTATCATAAATCCCAAAGACTTTTAAATTTTGAAAATTATTTTGTGGGTAATTTTCATAGAAAATGCATACCAATTAGGATGCCAGCAAGTCAATGAAGATATACCATTGGTTAACTTACGGTTAATCACATTGAAAGGGTTTGGTTGTCTCATTCATCACTATGATTTATTATGATTTGGAAAAATATTTCAAACCAAGGTAGATATTCAAAATGGATATAATAAGATAATTCAAAAGATATTTACTAATCTTAATGAAGTATTTTTCTACCAATTCTTTTTCATGTACAATTGAAAACTTTGGAACTCTGTTAAAATCTCCTATTGACAACCCATCACTATAACAACCCATACATTACATAAATTTTTATTACTTCATAATTGAAGCATAATTATTACAACATATAACAAAACAATGAAAGGACCATATAGGTATAGTGTCTTTAGAAACTGGGAAACATAAACAACTGGTTCATAAAGCATCTACACTATCTCCCTTTTATTTTATCATATCTAGAGCCCCTTTTGGCATATATTACTTAATACCCTACTCCCTGAACTGGGTAAAAGAAAACATAAAAAATGGTGATCTCAAATTCTTAGTAAGGGTAAATATAAAGAAATATCAATCACATCATATTCATAAGAACATATAATTTTGGAAATCTTAACCTGCAAAATATATCACAATTTCATAACATGGAATAAATCATAGTAGAGAAATGTAATCCCAATAATGATAACATGAAACATGAAAATTTTTGTCATACACACATAATCATAGAGAATCATTTCTTAGTAGTCAAGACTCATTTCCAAGACTATCTTAGTGGACAAAGTCCATTTCTGAACCGAGTTCACTCCTCTTTTCAGTCCTGCATCACTGAACTTGATTAACATATCGTTTCATCCATGTCTATCTCACGAGATATAAATCTTTACCCATTTAATTTGAGGGACATATAGGTCCCACCCATCTCATAATGAAACCATTCTTATGTGTGCCACAAAATCATAAATCATAGAAAAACCCATGTAATAGAAATGGGATTCTCAAACATCATGCCATCATAATATAATACATATAAGATAAAAGGACATCATAAAAATAATTCCATATTCAATTTAAAAATAGGGATAGAAACAGAACCCTATATTATCTTAGATGGAAAATAATTTTGATAAAACACTTGAACTTCATTCTTGAGGAAAATATATTTTCTACTTCAAAAATATTTTTCCGTTCATAACATGTCATACAATTTTAAATTAAAAGAAGTTAATTAAAAATAAACTTGAAAACTTGTAATGGAATATTCATGGAAATAATGTTCTAAAAATCCATTCATGCTGTATAAGTTAAATAAAAACATTTTTCTCGCACTTTGGCCGGAAAAGTCAAAAATGTACCTCGTACTAAAAACGACAAAAGATTCATTTCATATCTTTTACTAAATACTCAATGAAGGGTATAATTGGATTTTAAAAATTGTAGGAGGATAGAAATAATATTACATATTGAGGAAACATGGATTTGGATGATAAATATTCCGCAATAAATTCTAAAGTATAAACAATCTCGGATAAAAATGAGATTGCGAGATTTTTCCTTACCTTAGTTTCGATTTGCTTCGTATGTATCTCAACCTCCTGTATAATGATTTAAATAATTTTATTGACTAATTCCAGAATCGTACTCATTTTTTGATATCATATATGGTCATATTCTTAGCTTCTTATTAGTAATATTTCATTGCTACCTGTTATTTGGGTGTTTATTGCTTTTTGTTCTTATGCGTGTTTTGTAGAATAAATTCTTATTCTTTTTTTTATGTTATAGATACCTCATTTATAGAATGGTATTAGTGTAATATATATAATATATAATCATTATGCATTGAATATCATGTAGAACCACTCGCATCACATCGTGGAGATGGTAGGCCGTACGTACGCACGAGCGATGATATCATTCCCATGATCGTGGAATTGTATTGAAGTGTATGTATACTATTTTAGAATCAATATCACTTTACAATAATCATATATAGTTTTTATCTACACCATTATAACCATCCAAGTAAGGTGGTGTTGGAAAACATATTATACCACGGCGTGGAGACGGTATTCTGTACATACGCAAGCACGGTGATTTCGTTTTCTGTAGGATGGATAGAAGGTGAAATAGGGTTTTTTCATATTTATAATAACATATCAGTATATTATTGATACTTATGTTATTACTTCATAACGAAAAAACTAAATAAGAATAAGTAGAATAATAAATAAAGTTGAAAGAATCAGTAACGGACATTATCTATTCTTTGAAGCGCCACTTCTTAACCTCTTATTAGGGCACTAAAGATGGTCTTTAAAGAAGACCATGACCTATAGGATGTTTCTAGGGAAGCTGAGAAGGGAAATGGGCAGGGTTTTCCCGAGAATTAAGTCTCAATTTTGTGTAAAGAGGAGAGGGAGGAGGTTCCCTTTTATAAGGGAGGAGAGGGGCACTTTAGGAAAAACATAAAATATTATTTTATTATAAAGTCATATTCGGTTTCTGATAGCTCCAAATTGATTTATTTCAAAGCTAAGGTGGGGATGGGTAGAAATAATCTCAACCAATAGATTTTAGACAAGTTTGGGTTACAATTTTAAACTTATCATTTAGATTTAACTCTAAGTTAAATAATTTAACTTTTACCGTGTCTTTTTGTTTTATTACACTATATGGTTAATAAACTTACTATAACAAGTTAAAAGAACCCCAAGTGGTTAATTGTTAATATATATAACCTTATCTACGTTATTTGGTCTAACCATAGATTTTTAGGAATAAAATAACTATTAATAATATAATATATGTTTTAAAAACTATTTTCTGTCAATTTCTACACTATTTGGTAATTGATTTTTGTGGAAATCATAATAGCATGAATAGTTCTAAAAACGTTAATTAAATCAATACTAATTTATCATATTAACCTATCAAATTAGTTAAATTCATGAAAAGTCTCAAATTATAATTATTTGGGTATTTATAATATCAATTATGTTAATATTTCCTTAATAAGGTAATTACTACATCATCATTGTGTCATAAATAAATGAAATTATTTAAATTATAAAAATTATAAATAAACTAGAATTATGTACTAATTAGTTTTATATTTGTAATGAATATTTATAGTCGAATTTAGCTTATTTATAACTCTGTATTAAAAATGTTTTAGTTATTAAACATTGATTTTAACTATTTTAACTCTTCTTTAAATAAAATAATATTAAATGTCATAATCTAATCCAAGTGGACCTAAATGGTCATATTTTATTCCTAAGGTTGTTTTTGGTCGAATTACACTTAGTCAATTGAATTAGGACATGTGTTAGGGTAATAGTAATACCATTTTTACCCTTAATTACCCTATTTACTTTTAACCGTGGTAAATAAAAGTAAAAAGTTACTATTCACCAAAAATTATTTTTATCTCATTTAACCACATTTTACTTCTTTATATTAACCGTGTCTCTTGGATTTTTGAAATTCCACTCACAGAAGCGGTAAAATTAAGTTTTTTTTTTCAGTTTTCAAACTCTCCTAGGAGGTGGGTAAAAGACGGTGAAAAGTTCAATAAAATTTTAATATATCTAAAATTATTATAAAATGACTCCATTGAATTAATTTTAACTTATATAGGAATTATTTATCAATTTTTACCTAAAATAAATTTAAAATAGAATAAATAATTATTTAAATAAAAAGTCGGTTTTTAAATAGTAACCCAGTGTTTTCATTATTCATCAAAAATTGAACATTTTCGGAAAAATACCAAAAATTCACCCTGGGATAATTTCAATATTACTAATCCAAAAATAAATTCCATTTTCAAAGATAAAATTTATAAAATTTCAAAAAGTGTGTATTACTATTCATAACGGCTAGTTTTAATAATATTTTAATAACATATTATTGTTCAGTGAAACTCAATATTGCATACAACGCAAGCTATCGAGGAAGGTCGCGATTGTGTGTAAAGAAATCCAAACTAGTGTTGTGTGTAGTGAAAGATTACTTTTATGATGAATATAACATAAAAACAAAATATTTCTCATAAAAATCTCGGGTGGTACAATCACATTGAAATTTCCCTCTCCAGCACCTTATCTTTACTTCTTTGAGAATGATTCTTCATATTTCATAGAGAATACCCCATTGATTATAAAATTATTTTTGGGATATTATCCTAGTTAGCCACATAGTTTAATTAGATAGTGAAATATTTATATTTCATATTTCAATCATTTATATAGCCTTTTAAAATTTTACCAATGATTATATAATATTTTTCTTAATGAATGTTATAAATTGTGTTCTTATATCATATTGGACTTATTTAGTGATGGGTGGGACCTAGTATAGCTTTCCCCTTATTTGATCGATAGGTGCCATGAGATAAACTAGATAGGGTATTGGAAGATTCCTTACCTATTTCTTATGTTTAATTGGAACAAGGATTTGATGATAAATTTTTGATATCTTATATTATAAATTCCATTAGTATGTGATCAGTAAATTTTATCTATATTTTTATTAATTGTCATAGATATTATATTTCCTTAGTTTCATTAGATTAAAAAATTATTTTAATAATTTACAATTTCAATGTAATTTATTTCATGCTTTCATTATGGTAGCTTCCATTATTCCATACTCTTTACTAAGTATGTGAGATCACCCATATTTGTTTCCATTCCCCAAGAAACCTCGAAGATAAGTATGTGTAATTTAAGGGATAATAATATTTTTTTGGACTTATTCTGCAATATTTTATGTTTTAAAAAATAATGTGAAAATACATTTGTACCTAGTCTTCCAAGACTAATAAGATGTTGGATCCAATGGTAAATCTTGTATTTTATACTAAAAATTTAATAATACTATCGTCTTTGGGTTTATAGAGTCTGGGACATTAATCACATTGGGATGGATTTTTAAATCCCTAATATTTCACTAAAATGATGATAAAATACATCAATGTTCAATATTTACCTCGTAAAAAGGCCCATTTGGAGATTATAAATCACCACTCAAAGAATGAAATTTGAGATGAAAAAAACTTTTTTTCGAGCCTTGATCCCTTTTTTGTGTGCACCTAACATCCAAAATAATAAAATTAAGATTTTTAAAAACATTCTTAAGAACCTTTCACATCTATATTTTTTTAATGTTTAATTATCATCATACGTTATTAATTTAATAAATAGTTTTCACTTGTAGTAGTTACCAAATGTGGCTTGGTTGAGTTCTCTGGAAAATCCTTAGTATATTGACCAAGGTAAAATGTGTTCTATAATATATTCCTAATATCAACAATTATATTGGTCTATTTGTTTTATAATTCTATTAAAAAATAATGTTTCATTTGATTTAATAAAATGGACTCAAATTAAGAAAGAATTCTTAATATGTTCACTTAAGGAGGTTAAGATTACTATGATTGTTTATTGGTGATGTCACTTATATAATTTCCAAAGTTGACTTTATAAAATATCAAGTGTCATAAATATCATATTTTGACATTATATATATTTTAAAGGCATTCATATTAGGTAGTAATGGAATAAAATATCATTTCATTGAGGGGGTAGTCCTCTTGGACACGTGGATGATGCCCTCATTTTTCATATAACAGGAGAGTGGTAAAAATATAAAACAAATATCATTTATTAATATTATTATTTTATGAAATTTTTATTTTTTTCGTTAAATAAATCATTCTTACTGGCCATGTGTTTTGGTTGGGAAAAATAGAACACACCGATCATGGAGGTGGTAGTCTGAATATACGCATGGAGGCATATTTAGTTTTTTGAATGGTTTTGGATGAAGCTAAAACCGTGATTTTACATTAGTATAATAACATTCAAAAATACTAATAATTTTTATTGTATCATACTTTCATGGATATAAAATATTTTAGTGGTAAAACAAAGAAATAATTAAGAGATCTTGATTGAGATAATTACTTCTCCCTTTGGATGTTCTCTCTTGGGTAACAACTTAAAGGTATTTATCATTGTATTTTGGAAAGGAAAATGTTTCTAAGAAATGGCAATAGAGTTCAGGTGAAACTTTGGAAGAGTTTTTTACAAATTTATAATTTTGAATTTTTTGACAAATGTGGTGGAAGTGAGTTCCTTTTAAAAGTGAATACAATGACATTTTCAAAGATTCCTATTAAGTGTTTAATGATGGAATGACATTATTCATTGGTAAGTTGCCAAAAAATGGAAAATAATTGATTAGGGGATGTTTTATGGTCGATAATCCCTCTTCCATTCATTTTTTCAATGTTTTAAACATGTTTTTTATCTTATACCATTCAGTTTTATATTTTTCATTTTTTTCTTTTTACCTTGGTAACATATTTTTATCTAAGTAATTAAATCCGTACTTAAAATTTTAAATAAGACCTACTAAATAGTTCTTTCTATTTTTTAACTAAATAAATACTTAATTTAACTAAAATTAAATTCTAAAAATTTGAATATTTATTTTTAAATTAACATATATAAAATATAAAAACCAATTTTGTATAAAATAGTTTTTTAAAACATTAAATGTTCATAATATTATATAAGCGTAATTACCCATTAAATGAGTGATAATATATGTCTATATTTTTTTTAAAAAACATTTTAGATTAATTATATTAAATAGATATATTAAATTAACTTTATAAGACTTACCAAACATTATTAAAATAATTTCTCTAAAAATAAACCTTCCCCCATTATCATGGACATTAACATTAATCATATTGATTATAATTATACATGAAATTTTGAATTTAACATATTACATAATATGTAAATTTTGATTTAAAATGAAATATATATTTTTCTATTTCATCTATTCAAGGGATGAATAATAATTTTTAAAATAATCAAATGAAAATGGTTTTAAAAGAAATATATTAGTTATGATTTCAAAACATTTAAAATTGGTTTTGAAAATTCAACATAGGAGCCTCTGAGTGTATCTTCCCGAGCTCCCGCAGCGGCTAGGGTTTCCCCCTATTTTCTTCCTCCCTCCTCCCCCCTCCGGCCAAGATCGGCTCTGCTCCTTTTGGTCTCAGATCGGCCAAGGTGTGTCTTCTTGTGGGAGGCGTCTGGGATCCGAGATTTCTCCGGCGCTTTCTCACGGTGTCGTTGGTCTGTGGTGTTCCGGCATGCAGCTCGGCATTTTACCTTCTGATGATGACGATAGTTGACTTTTCGTCGGCTCGGTGGTGTTCCGGTGTGTGGATCTGTGTCTGGATTAGTGGCCTTTCGTCGGTGAGTTCCGGCATGGTTCTGTTGGTTCGGTTCATTGGGTGCTGAAGTTGTTCCCGCCTGGTGCATCCACCACAACATGGCTTTGTCGTGAGTGGCTCTGGAGGTTTTCCAGTGGGGTATGGCTTTGATCTGCTCTTCCTCATAGTGGGTAGGATCTGTGTTTCTTCCGCTATGAGTTTGTCAGTTTGTGAAGGCCTTCTTTTTCTACTCATGTGAGTTTGTGCTACTGTGAGTTTGTGTTTTTGCTGCTGTGAATTTCTGATGTGTGTTTCTACCACGGTGAATTTGATGCTTCTGGATTGTTCAATTGTTTTTGAACTGGCTATGGATCTGGCGTTTTTTCATTGGTTCATCGCTGAATCTCAACTTTGATTTTCTCACCACCGTGACTGGCCTTCTTTGGAACTCGGTGAGGGTTCTTTGGTGATCTCAATAAAGCTAATCCATGCCCAAAGCGGCGTTTCGGGTTCAGGACAACCTAGTTCCCCCCACCGATGGTGTTCCCTTGACGCGTTGTTGGGTCATCCAGTCCTAGGTGATGATGTCTTGAATTCATGTTCATTGGAATGCCTTCCGGGCCTCTGTGGCGGTGGTGTAGGGTGTCTCGTGGAATGTGGCGGGATTGGACAAAGTTTTTCCTTGATGGTGGTGCCACGGTCTCATGCTTGCTAATCTATGGGGGACCTAGATAGCTAACAAGGAGTTACTTCAGATGAGGATAGAGCTGGTTGTCTTCGCCGTGTGTGGCTTTTTGAATATGGGTGTTTGAGAGGGTATGGCACTTCCATCGGTACCGGGCCCATGCATTTTAGCATGGTACAGCTAGCTAAGCATCCATGCTCTGGTGGAGGTGTGTCTTATTGACATTGTTGCTGTGATGCAGTATTCTTATGTATTCCTGTATTGTATTACAACCCTTTTGATTCTCAGATTTTGTCAATGTCTCTATCTCCCTGGTGTCTTTCTTTTTCCCCTTTACCCTTAAAAGCTGGTTTATCCAAAATCAATAAAATTTTCAGCCTTCGGGCCATTCAGTCAGTCAAAATCCAACATAGTATTTTAAAATTAATTATTTTAATCCTTAAATATATTTATTTATAATAAAAAATTATAATTTTTTGTATAATAATTACTACATGATAATGTTTTAAACATTATAGTTTTCACGCCCACCTCCCCATAAGGTATACCAATCCAAGGTTGTCAATGTGAGAAGGGAGATAGTGACCCCTGAATCCCACATCAAGTTGGCCCCAGGTTGGTGATAAGCACTGAGAGTATAGTAAACACACAAATAGGAGGGATTAACCTCTACGATAACACATACAAAAGAGAGAGATATGAAAGGCACAAACCAAATCTAATTCAGACTACAATATAAAATAAATCCAATGTACACATATGTAATGTCATGAAATAACTACTATAACTAAAAGTGGAAACCGCAAGTACCAAAAGAAACTAAAAATGGCAGTGACCACAAAGCCCGAACAGATTCGGTAACCCCAAGCTAGTAGTAACCATACTGATCTCTAACATGCTCCAAGTGACCTGAAAAATAGTTTGTATATACATAGGGAGTGTATAACAATATACTCAGTAGGATCTTCCCTAATGATTTTTGTGAAAAAATTAATGAAATCATGCTAAAGAACAGTGAACAACCAGTGAAACATACTCATTCTCTAAATAGGTATACTATGTTCCCAGCCTCACCAAGGATACTCTCACCAAGTATCACATAAAAGTGTATATAATATAATAAATAATATTGTGGCTACCCCGCTACCACTTCCCCACTAGTTTGACGATTTTCCCCAGCAACGCAAGTCTTAAGAATCTCTCTCAAAAAAGGCTAGACTGTAGACACCTGTTCAAAGCACCACAATGTGAACCTCATGTAGCACAACCACCACGTACATGTAACCAATGTAACTAGGTAGTGTCTGTGAGCCACCACATATCGTATAACATGTATCTACGATAGGAATTATACCTCTATCCATTACAGTCCATACATGAGTAAGGATCCTCAATCCATCATAACCTATAAACATTACACCTATATCTGGAATATATGCATATAAATAACCACAATCTATTTGAACCCTCTACACACATATATGGGGGAAACTAAGCATTCTGTTTACCTGCATAATTAACTATCAAGAGAAGAGAGTGGGGGCCAAGGGGGTAGTCATCCATCCATACTCCAACTAAAATGTTGGGGAAAACAACCCCCATGGCTCAGAATCCATGGAGTGTTAGTTACCAAAACTGAAGGGGTGGGGTGACATATAGAAACACAGAAAATTCAGAATATAATATGGCTCACAACCACACTATTTGCATAACCCAGTCTCAGAATCAACTACAGATAACGTCTCACGGACTCCCGACTGCCACTGATTAGACTCGGTATCCTATAAGCACACGCCATTTAAAGAGTAAAATTATAATATTTTATCCATTTTGATCAGTTTCACTTTACGTTAATTAACTCTTCAACCATTAATTAAACATTATTATTTCCACATTATATTTCATTATAATCACACCCAAAGTCCACTATTCCTTTAAATTGAAACCTTAGCATTGCGTCCCAGGAACCTCCAACCCCATGGGTTAACATAATTTATTCAATCATTTATTAACAACATTATCACGTTCCCATATTCCTACGCATTATAGATAACATTATATGATACCAAGCACAAGGGGCATAACATGGTGAGTAGGTGAACTACTCGTCGAATATTTTACACCTACAACAAGAGTGAATACCCATTTAACCTTGAAATGATAAACACAAAAGGAAAGAGGCATACCCTACATGTCTTCACCACATTTTGGAAGGTGGGTAAGCAACACCAGCTTCCTTGAGAAGTGTGGAAAGAAAAGTCGATGAACAACCAAAATTATTTAGCAAGAATCCACTCATTTATATCCAACTCGTTTCATCATCTTCGGTGTCCACCTGAAACCCACATGCATAAATCGATGCATCTTGACTATCTAGGAATCAATTTATGCCACAACCACTAAGCCTCCCTACCCCCACATCTCACAATATCCATCTGGTCTCATAACACATCATAAGTAGTAGGAAATAACAAAGAAACTCGGATCTTGGCTATAAAGAAGGAATTCTTCCTTTACACGCAACAGGCTCCCACGGCTCCAAAGTAGAAGGAACTCAGCCTTATAAGAAAATGGATAACATTTAACCCCATAAGGAGATAAATTTTATCAATCAACTTGTTCTATAATCCATATTGAATTATTCAATTTATTCATAATAGATTCCAACTATAGGAAACCTAAACAGAAATCTATAATAGCTATCAAAAATTAATTAAACATGCTTACTTCATCCATTAGATTATCATCAATTTACAACATCCACAACTGGATTCATTTACATGCCTCTTTATCATTGATAAATAATTACAGTTAATCCCTATTTACATTCCTTACCAATTTTTGTCAAGAACAACATGATAAACTAGAAAATCAAAAATATCACACTATTTAGCATATCAAGAGGCAAACTGTAATCAAGGTGAAAAGAAACTACATACAAACAAACCAATACTTTTAATCCTAATCTAGAATTTATTTAGTCAATTACATTTCAACGGATCATGATCACCCTCCCTACAACAACTGCATCCACCTTAGGATGTCGCGGCACAACAGCATCAACAATAACAAAAAAAGCTCCCTTAGAACCATGGATATCAAACTCCATAGCAAGTAAAATTGAAATGGGAGAAGATGGATCGAAGAAAACCAAGGAACAGAGGTAGTTCTTACCTCTGATTGAAGACAGGTCGAAAAAGGAAGCGGGGAACCTATATAGGACGATGGAATCCTCAAATGTTGAAGAGGGAGGTATCTGGTTGTCTAAGGTTGAGAGGTGGTGTGCTCAAGTCAAAGGGTTTGAAAACCCTAAGTGGTTGGGTGTCTTTAAAATACCCAAGAGTGGGGCATTACACTTCATGTACCTCCCCATCACATCGTTTACCACCTTAAGGAAAACTTACATGGAAAAACACATCTCCTTGATGATCTATTTTATTTTTCTAGAACTGGAATGGTACACATCATGTCCCCCTTGGTCACATCGTGTACCCCTTGTTTCCGGATTCTCACGACAAAACTCCTCAACACTTCCTATGATCCTTGTCTGAGCACCTCAGTCTTCAATAACATGCAAAGGTTTGATGAACGTGGTTCTAGGCCCTTACATTAGATACATATCAAAATATTTTCATCCTCAAGTATCCAAAACCATCCTAGAGGAGAAACAAAAAAGGGGTTGTCCAAAAAACCACCCCGAGAGATACCTATCAAGGCTCTCACCACCATAGGAACTCAAACACATCAAAAGAACAATGATACACCTTGCGACAACCACAACCGCTAAATTCTCTCTTGGGAAGGATAACTCTTAAATAGATCATGCCAAAAAAAGCAACAAAATAAATCCATCTCATGGATAGGAAATGTAAAGACCCGAATCTTGACGTACATGGACATTACATTAATTTTGCGGAATACTTAGTACAGAAAAAAAAAACACACAAGGATCGTAATAGTTTAGTGTCTTTGGAAACTCGAAATATAATCTTCTAATCGTGGTGAATGATCTTCAACATCTCCCATAAAGATCTTCCTTTTTTTACCTAAAACCTTTCTTTATATCCCAGGGAAAATAAAACTTAAAAGGGTTAGCTCAAATGCTCAGTAAGGGTAAACAAAAGAAATATGAATCTCATCATATTCATAAGAACATAACATCTTGGAAATCTTAACCTGCAAAAGAGAGCATAATTTCATAACAGGGGATAAATCATAGTAGTGAAATGAAATCCCAATAATAATAACATAAAAAATAAAACTTTGTTGCATACACACATAATCATAGAGAATCATATCTTATTAGTCAAGACTCATTGCCAAGACTATCTTAGTGGACAAAGACCCTTTCTGAACCGAGTTACCCTCATTTCAGTCCTGTTTCACTGAACCGGTATAACCTACCATTCTAGCCATGTCTATCTCATGAGATACAAAATCTTTACCCAATGGATTGGAGGGAGATATAGGTCCCACCCATCTCATAATGATACCATTCTTATGTGTTCACAAAATCATAAACCATACATCATTGCATAACCCATGTAATAAAAATGGGAATCTTAAACATCATGACATCATAAAACAATTCATATACGATAAAGGAATTCATAAAAATAATTCCATCACAACATAATCAAATCAATGTAATAATAGGGATAAAAACAGAACCCTTTATTATCATAGATGGAAAATAATTTTGATAAAACTTGAACTTCATTCTTGAGGAAAATATCCTTTCTACTTCAAAAACACTTTTCCTTTCCTAACATGTCATACAATTTTAAACTAAAAGAAGTTGATTAAAAATAAACTTGAAAACTAGTAAAGGAATATTTTTGGAAATAATGTTTTAAAAATCCATTCATGCCGTATAAGTTAAAAAAACATTCTTCTCGTACTTTTGTCGGAAAAGTCAAAAAGTACCTCGTACAAAAAACGACAAAAGATTCCTTTCATATCCTTTACTAAAAACTCACCGAATGGTAAAATTGGATTTAAAAAATTGTAGGTGGATGGAAATATTATTAAATATTGACGAAAAATGGATGTGGATGATAAAATACACCCCAGTAAATGCCAAAGTATAAACAATCTCGGATAAAAATGAGATTGTGATATTTCCCCTACCTTAGGTCCGATTTGCTTGGTAAGTGTCCGAACCTCATGTATAATGATTTAAATAATGTTATTTACTTATTCCAGAATCATACTTATTGTTATTATATAATATATGGTTCACTTATTACTTTATATTACCTGTTATTTTGTAAATTCCATGTTAATGAAGCGTTTTGGGTAAAATCGTTTCATTTATCGTAGGTGTTTGGACTTGTTGTTCTTGACATTATTGTTACTTATATCATGATTTACTTACTTCCAGAATATAAAACATGATTTATATATCATATATATTCAGTATATATATATATAATTGATAGATAAATGAAATGAAACACACCGTTCATGGAGACGGTAGTCCGTACGTACGCATGAACGCTGTTTTCCTTTCCTTATTGTCTTGAATGGAAGTAAGTAGATGACATACATATATATATATATACATAAATCCAGTAGATTTAACATGTCATATATTTAATTATTATTCATTATATATACTTTATAATCATTCATGAATGGTTAATGTGGAGAATGAATCTCATCGCGTTGTGGAGACGGTAGTCCGTACGTACGCACGAGCGATGATATCGTTCCCATGGTCGTGGAATTGTGTTGAAGTGTATGTATACTATTTCACTATCAATATCACTTTAAAATAATAATATATAGTTATTATTTACACCATTATACCCATCCAAGTAAGGTGGTGGTGGAAAATAGATTTCACCACGGCGTGGAGACGGTATTCCGTACGTACGCACGCGCGGTGATTTCTTTTTCTGTAAGATGGATAGATGGTGAAATAGGGTTTTTTCATATTTATAATAACATATCAGTATATTAGTGATACTGAGGTTATTACTTCATAATGAAACAACCTAAGAAGAAGAATTGGAAGAAGAAATAAAGGTGAAAGAATCGGTAACGGAAATTACCTCTTCTTTGAAGCGCCTCTTTGAGACCTCCTCTTAGGGCACTAAAATTGGTCTTTGAGGAAGACCAGAACCTCTAGGATGTTTCTAGGGAAGTGGAGAAGAGAATTTCGTAGAGGTTGTCCGAGCTTAAAGGCTCAAAGTGGTGTGAGGAAGAGAGGGAGAAGGTGCCTTTTTATAAGGGAGGAGAAGGGCACCTTTGGAATAACTAAAAATATTATTTTATTATAAAGTCAAGTTCGGTTTTAAATAGCTCCAAATTGATTTATTTCGAGGCTAAGGTGGGGATGGTTCAAAATCCTCTCATCCAATAGAATTTAGACAGGTTTGGGTTCCTATTTTAACCTTATCATTTAGATTTAACATTACGTTAAATAATTTTACTTTTACCGTGTCTTCTTGTGTTCTTATACTATAAGGTTAATAAACATACTATATCAAGCCAAACGAACCCCAAGTTTCTTATTATTAATATATATAACCTTATCTAAGTCATTTTTCCGAACCTTATATTTTTAGGAATAAAATAACAATTAATAATATAATATTTGTTTTAAAAACTATTTTATGTCAATTTTGACACTATTTAGTAATTGATTTTTGTGAAAATAATAACAGAATGATAAGTTAAAAAAAGTTAATTAACTCAATAATAACATGTCATATTAACCTATAAAATTAGTGTAATTCATAAATAGTCTCAAATTATATTTATTTGGGTATTTATAACATCATTTATGTCAATATTTCATTGATAAGATAATTACTGCATCATCGTTGTGTCATAAATAAATTAAATTATTTAAAGTCTAAAAATTACAAATAAAATACCATTATGTAGGAAATCTCTTTAGATTTCTAATTACTATTTATAGTCAAATTTATCTTATGTTTAACCCCATATTAAAAATGATTTACTAATTAAACTTTGATTTTAACTATTTTAACCATTCTTTAAATAAATTAATAATAAATGTCCTAATCTAATCCAAGTGGGCCTAAATGGTCATATTTTATTCCTAAGGTTGTTTTTGGTCGAATTACACTTGTCCAATAGAATTAGGACATGTGTTAGGGTAATAATAATATCATTTTTACCCTTAATTACCCTATTTACTTTTAGCCTTGGTAAAAAAAAGTAAAAAGTTACTATTCACCAAAAAATTATTTTCATCTCATTAAACCACATTTTACTTACTGACATCAACCGTGTCTCTCGGATTTTTGAAATTACACTCACAAAAGCGGTAAAATTAAGTTTTATGAAAAATTCAATTTTTTAACTACCACTTAGTGGTTTCACTATTCATCAAAAAATGAAAGTTTCCAGAAAAAATACCAAAAATTAGATCTAAGCTATATTTGATATTATGAATTTAAAAATGATGTCTGTTTTATCAGATTCAAAACATATCAGTTGCATTAATTAATTTAAAAATTAATTCTCGTCGTCAAAACAATTAGCGTGTTCTTAAGAGATAATAACTGTCAAAAGATTGACACTTGTTTATGACTGGTTTAAATGTGAAATTACATCCAATGACCAACATTGTATTAAATTGTAAAAATATATTCTAAATATACTTTAAAACCACTCAAATTAATAAATTATCACTATTAATTATTTCAAAAAAGTTTTTTTTAATTATATTTTTGTAATTTTCACTATTCATCAGAATATGAAAGTTATCCGAAAAGTACCAAAATTTCACCTTAGGCTAAATTCGATACTCCGAATCCAAAAATGAAGTCCATTTTGAGAGCAAAAAATTCTAAAATTTTAAAATGTGGTTATTACTATTCATAACGGCTAGTTTTAATAATATTTTAATAGCATATCGTTGTATAGTGAAACTCGGTATTGCATACTACACACGCTATCGAGGAAGGTCGTGATTGCCTGTAATGCAAGGCAAGTAAAGGATGCGTGTTAAGAAAGCTCCTTTGGGTGTAGCATACAACACAAGACATTAATGAAATTAAAAAGAATATTTTTCATAAAATCTCGGGGTGTTACATTCTACCCCCCTTAAAATGAGTTTCTCCCTCAAAATTCGTCGGGGTTATAAATGGTTTACTATTCAAAAGTTTCTTTAATAGAAACCCACATCGTAAAAAGGAATACCAAAACCAATCTTTAAAAACAAAAGAATGAAACGTAACGGTTACCCAAATAAACTAATCACTGGGTTTCCACATAGGTGAAAATATGGATATGGAAGAGAAATATAACCATCATGTTCTGATGGAGAGTGGTAGAGAACATGGATATGGAAAATCCAGCAATCACAATTCCATAAATTTGTGACGATCTAAGGTACCATATGATTCATCAGATATAAGAGCACTAGGACAACATTTTTGGTTTTTAAGATCATTTCCCTAAAGTTGATGAAATTAGAAGAAATACTTTCGTGATTTTGGTATAGTCTCCCCGTTTGTCGTTCTTTGCACAATTTCCACTTCATCTCTTAAAGAAATGAAGTTGAATTTGTCCTTTGTGATGTGTTAGTAGATCATGTGATAGAATGATGGTTCATTCCATCTTTCTCAAACAAAAGGTTAGAAAAGTTATCAAAAAATACATAAGTCCATCTATAGTGTGATTAATCATATATAGTTCCTAAAATGGACTTATACTTCATATATCATACTACTTAATATAATAAAACTAGTTTCTACTAAATAGGGACTTTCTGTAGGCCAGTGGTAGGCGATAAAGGCCAGTCGCACTTCGGTTGTGGGTTCGATTCCCACAGCCTTGTCCGAAGTGATGGGCTGTCACCCGTCCTGCAGGTTGTCCTTCTTCTAAAACTATATTACTATAACATCCCATCAATAATATCGAAAATAACTTCTATCCTTAAACAATACTAACTTATGTCCAACATAATCCATTCCAATATTTAGGATTATCCATAATACTGCAGTCCACTCTCATAATATAGTGAAAACGATTACCAGAGATTTAATACCATCGTTGATCCCCATATATCATAAGATATGTCTTGTTGGTCACATTCCAAACATTCAAAGGCCTTAATCATGTATTCTCTTGAATACCCATTGAACCTTAGTGAAAACATGAATGCAGTTAAAAGTTAACACCTTTCACATACAAAAATCCTCAAAATTCTATATACTCAAACCATGATATCACTTAGTCCTTATATCAATCATGAGCTCATGAATACTGTCAAACATTTCATTTTCTCCTTATCCCTTCATTATGCGCATATCATCTACTTTCCAAAAATATCTAAATAACCTTTCATGGATATTGGTACCATTAATCATACACTTTCAAAACTCAAGGAAAGACAACAGTATAACAATCCTTAGATGTCTCTTTATTCCATAGTACCATGAGATTACTTATACAACATTACACTTGATAAACATGTAATCATTCCACTACCTTCTTAAACCATTGACCGAGCTTCAAAAATTCTATCATCTTACATATCATTTGTAGTCTCTTCATCATCATCAACATAAATACTACCCATACGGCCATACTGATTCTCTTCATGAGACTTTCCCTTAGGGAATTGTTTTTCATAATGCCCGTACATTCCACATTTAAAACAATTAACCATTGTTGATGTCGTAGCAATACCATTATCCTCATCCCTGGTGTTAACTAAACCTTTTCCTTTGCACTTACTGGCTCTGTGTCCTTCTTTTCCACACCCAAAGCATCTTCCAGTTCCTTTGAAACATTCTCCTTGATGCCTCTTCCCACATGATTTACATAGGGGAAATTGAAATTTCTTTCCTCTATGATCATCATGAAACTCCATCTTTCTCTTATTAGCCGAGTCAGGAAACTTACCAAATTTTACTTTATTGATCATATTATGAGATTGCTGATTCGGCATAATAATGATGTTTGGACTTCCAAATTCCATTTCATTTGGTTTCTCATGAAGAATATCATTCCATTGTCCATCATATCCTCCATTATCGTGAATCATCTTGTTTCCAGCCATTTTCTAAATCCCAAAAAGAATAGTGTGAGAGGAAAAAATAATACTTGGGAAAACAACATAATAAAGGGGGAGTATCCTCAATATCTAACATCTTAGGTTAAATTCTATGATCGTTACCGTAGTTCTAGGACTGTATCCTATATGTATACTTATCCTTAGGGGCATCCCTAGACATACCTTAGAAATATCTCTAGGGATCTCACTAACGTTTTCGCATCCTAGTTTCCAAAGGTTGACTAAACCTTTCCTCTGATAAAAACTGTAGAGACCCGAAGCTTGACGTACATGTACATTACATTACTTTTACGGAATACTTAGTACATAAAAAAACACACACACAAGGATCGTAATAGTTTAGTGTCTTTGGAAACTCGGAATATAATCTTCTAATCGTGGTGAAAGATCTTCAACATATCCCATAAAGATCTTACTTTTTTTACCTAAAACCTTTCTTTATATGCTGGGGAAAAGAAAACATAAAAGGGTGAGCTTAAATGCTCAGTAAGGGTAAACAAAAGAAATATCAATCACATCATATTTATAAGAACAAAACATTTTGGAAATCTTAACCTGCAAAAGAGAGCATAATTTCATAACAGGGGATAAATCATAGTAGTGAAATGAAATCCCAATAATCATAACATAAAACATGAAACTTTGTGGCATACACACATAATCATAGAGAATCATATCTTATTAGTCAAGACTCATTGCCAAGACTATCTTAGTGGACAAAGTCCCTTTCTGAACCGAGTTACCCTCGTTTCAGTCCTGTTTCACTGAACCGGTATAACCTACCATTCCATCCATGTCTATATCATGAGATATAAAATCTTTACCCAATGCATTGAAGGGAGATATAGTTCCCACCCCTCTCATAATTATACCATTCTTATGTGTTCCACAAAATCATAAACCATACATCATTGCATAACCCATGTAATAAAAATGGGAATCATTAACATCATGACATCATAAAACAATTCATATACGAAAAATGAATTCATAATAATAATTCCATCACAACATAATCAAATCAATGTAATAATAGGGATAAAAACATAACCCTTTATTTTCTTAGATGGAAAATAATTTTGATAAAACACTTGAACTTCATTCTCGAGGAAAATATCCTTTCTACTTCAAAAACACTTTTCCTTTCTCAACATGTCATACAATTTTAAACTAAAAGAAGTTGATTAAAAATAAACTTGAAAACTTGTAAAGGAATCTTTTTGGAAATAATGTTTTAAAAATCCATTCATGTCGTATAAGTTAAAAAAACATTCTTCTCGTACTTTTGTCGGAAAAGTCAAAAAGTACCTCGTACGAAAAACGACAAAAGATTCCTTTCATATCCTTTACTAAAAACTCACCGAATGGTAAAATTGGATTTAAAAAATTGTAGGTGGATGGAAATATTATTACATATTGAGGAAACATGGATGTGGATGATAAAATACACCCCATTAAATTCCAATGTATAAACAATCTCGGATAAAAATGAGATTGTGATATTTCCCTTACCTTAGGTCCGATTTGCTTCGTATGTGCCCGAACCTCCTGTATAATGATTTAAATAATGTTATTACCTTATTCCAGAATCATACTTATTGTTATGATATCATATATGGTTCACTTATGACTTTATATTACCCGTTCTTTTGTAAATTCCTTGTTAAAAAAGCGTTTTGGGTAAAATCGTTTCATTTATCGTAGGTGTTTGGACTTGTTGTTCTTGACATTATTATTACTTATATAATGATTTACTTACTTCCATAATATAAAACATTATTTACATATCATATATATTCATAATATATATATATATATATAATAGATAGATAAATGAAATGAAACACACCGTTCATGGAGACGGTAGTCCGTACGTACGCATGAACGCTGTTTTCCTTTCCTTATTGTCTTGAATGGAAGTAAGTAGATGACATAAATATATATATATATATACATAAATCCATTAGATTTAACATTTCATATAATTCATTATTATTCATTGTATATACTTTATAATCATTCATGAATGGTTAATGTGGAGAATGAATCTCATTGTGTCGTGGAGACGGTAGTCCGTACGTACGCACGAGCGATGATATCGTTCCCATGGTCATGGAATTGTGTTGAAGTGTATGTATAATATTTCAGTATCAATATCACTTTAAAATAATAATAAATAGTTATTATTTACACCATTATACCCATCCAAGTAAGGTGGTGGTGGAAAATATATTTCACCACGGCGTGGAGACGGTATTCCGTACGTACGCACGCGCGGTGATTTCGTTTTCTGTAGGATGGATAGATGGTGAAATAGGGTTGTTTTATATTTATAATAACATATCAGTATATGATTGATACTGATTTTATTACTTCATAATGAAACAACCTAAGAAGAAGAAGTGGAAGAATAAATAAAGGTGAAAGAATCAGTAATGGAAATTACCTCTTCTTTGAAGCGCCTCTTTGAGACCTCCTCTTAGGGCACTAAAATTGGTCTTTGAAGAAGACCAGAACCTCTAGGATGTTTCTAGGGAAGTGGAGAAGAGAATTTGGCAGAGTTTGGCCGAGCTTAAAGGCTCAAAGTGGTGTGAGTAAGAGAGGGAGGAGGTGCCTTTTTATAAGGGAGGAGAGGGGCACCTTTGGAATAACAAAAAATATTATTTTATTATAAAGTCAAGTTCGGTTTTAAATAGCTCAAAATTGATTTTTTTCGTGGATAAGGTGGGTATGGGTTGTAATCCTCTCATCCAATAGAATTTAGACAAGTTTAGGTTCCTATTGTAACCTTATCATTTAGATTTAACATTAAGTTAAATACTTTTACTTTTACCGTGTCGTCTTGTGTTCTTATAATATAAGGATAATAAACTTACTATATCAAGCCAAAAGAACCCCAAATTGTTTATTATTAATATATATAACCTTATATAAGTCATTTGGCCGAACCATAGATTTTTAAAAATAAAATAATAATTAATAATATAATATTTGTTTTAAAAACTATTTTATGTCAATTTTGACACTATTTAGTAATTGATTTTTGTGAAAATCATAACAGAATGATAAGTTCTAAACAAGTTAATTATATCAATACTAACATGTAATATTAACCTATAAAATTATTATAATTCATAAAAAGTCTCAAATTATATTTATTTGGGTATTTATAACATCAATTATGTCAATATTTCATTAATAAGATAATTACTGCATCATCGTTGTGTCATAAATAAATTAAAATATTTAATGTATAAAAATTACAAATAAAATACAATTATGTAGGAATGCTTTTTATGTTTATAATTAGTATTTATAGTCGAATTTATCTTATGTTTACCCCCATATTAAAAATTATTTACTTATTAAACTTTGATTTTAACTATTTTAACCCTTCTTTAAATAAATTAATAATAAATGTCCTAATCTAATCCAAGTGGGAATAAATGGTAATATTTTATTCCTAAGGTTTTTTTTGGTCTAATTACACTTGTAAAATAGAATTAGGACATGTTTTAGGTAATAATAATATCATTTTTACCCTTAATTACCCTATTTACTTTTAACCATGGTAAAAAAAGTAAAAAGTTACTATTCAACAAAAAATTATTTTCATCTCATTGAACCACATTTTACTTACTGACATCAACCGTGTCTCTTGGATTTTTGAAATTCCACTCACAGAAGCGGTAAAATTAAGTTTTATGAAAAATTCAATTTTTTAACTACCACTTAGTGGTTTCACTATTCATCAAAAAATGAAAGTTTCCAGAAAAAATACCAAAAATTAGATCTAAGCTATATTTGATATTATGAATTTAAAAATGATGTCTATTTTATCAAATTCAAAAGATATCAGTTGCATTAATTAATTTAAAAATTAATTCATATCGTCAAAATAAATAGCGTGTTCTTAAGAGATAATAACTGTCAAAAGATTGACACTTGTTTATGACTGGTTTAAATGTGAAATTACATCCAATGACCAACATTGTATTAAATTGTAAAAATATATTCTAGTTATACTTTAAAACCACTCAAATTAAAAATTTATCACTATTAATTATTTCAAAAAAAAGTTGTTTTTAATTATAATTTAGTAATTTTCACTATTCATCAGAATATGAAAGTTATCCAAAAAGTACCAAAATTTCACCTCAGGCTAAATTCGATACTCCGAATCCAAAAATGAAGTCCATTTTGAGAGCTAAAATTTCTAAAATTTTAAAAGGTGGTTATTACTATTCATAACGGCTAGTTTTAATAATATTTTAATAGTATATCGTTGTTTAGTGAAACTCGGTATTGCGTACTACACACGCTATCGAGGAAGGTCGTGATTGTGTGTAATGCAAGGCAAGTCAAGGATGCGTGTTAAGCAAGCTCCTTTTGGTGTACCGTACAACACAAGACATTAATGAAATTCAAAATAATATTTTTCATAAAATCTTGGGGTGTTACAGGAAAGGCCTACAACCACAAAACAAATATCATTACAAGGAAAGAGATAAACATAAAACCGCTTGGGATAATGAGAATGTATCTACAACTCATGTTCCCAGGTACTCTCGTACATGCCATTGTGTCGCTGAAAGGAATGGACTTGGGGGATAGAATTCTGATAAAACACCTTCTCCTTATGGTTCAGGATCTCTATAGGCCCCTCCTAGAAGTTCACATCATTTTCAACATCGATATCCCCCCAATATATGATGTGAGAGTCATCATGAAGAAAACGACGGAGCTACGACTTGTGAAAAACATCATGAGTCTGGATCACCTACGGAGGAAAAGTTACACAATATGCCATGCCTCCAACACAAGCCAACACCACGAGAGGCCCACTAAACTGGTGAGATAGCTTACTCCCATGAACAAACCTTCACTTCCCACCATTGAGATTCATCTTCAGAAACACATGATCTCCAACATAAAACTCTAATGGTCTCCTCCTTTGTTCGGTATATGATTTACAATAGTCATTTGATGCCTTTATCCTCTCATGAATCATTTAAACCATCTATGTCGTGTTCTTCACCAGTACTGGCCTGAGAATTGCTGACTCTACAACCCTAGTCCAGCACAATGGAGAATGGAAAGGTCAGACATAAAAGGCTTCAAAGGCTCCATACCAATGGTGGAGTAAAAACTATTATTTTAAGGGAACTCGACCAATGGTAAGTGCCTCATCCATGAACCTCAAAAATATTTCACAAAAGACCACAATATGTGTTCATGATTTTGGATGTTCTAATTTGTATAACCGTCTGACTATATATGAAAATCTGTGCTAAGGCATAGTTGAGAACCAAAATCTTGATGAAGACCTCTCCACACCCTAGAGTTAAAATGAGGATCCCGATTAGAAATGATCATCCTCAAGACTCTGTGGAGTCTCATCACCTCCTCTAAATAAATTCATGATAAAAATTCCACTGAGATCGATTCCTTGATTACTATGAAGTGGGATGATTTTATCAAATAATAAACCAACACGTATATAGTGTCATGGACTCCCTGAGATCAAGGTAAACTAGTAAAAAAATCTATTGAGATGTCCTCACACTTTTACTGAGGAACACCGAATGCATAGAGAAAACCACTGGGGACATAGTTCTCAGCCTTCACCTTTTGAAATACCAAACATCAAGACACAAACTCTGCAGCTACATGATTTAGCCTAGGCCACCAAAAATGACTCCTCATGTTTTGGTACGTCATCATCACGCTAGGATTCACCAATAAAGGAGAATTATAGAACTCTCTGATAACCATCTCATGCATCACCAAAGGAACAAAAATACTTCTCTCATATATCACCCGGTGTTATTCATCCTTAGACCAACCAGCATGGGCCTCACTACAAACAACTTGTTCTATCTAGACCTCCACCTTTAGATCCCCCAACATGGACTCTTCAACCTACTGCACTTGAGATGATTTCACTATCCACTGAAAAAGACAACATCTTCCCCCAACTTCAACCATGTCGAGATATAATGTTGAATGTTCTTCCATCTCCCTCCAAGAATCAGCAGATTCATACACTGCATTACTACGTGACTTCCTACTCAGCGCATCATCTACAACATTCCCCTTTCCCGGTGTATATGAGATTTTGAGGTCATATTCTTATAATAACTCCATCCACCAATGCTACCTCAAGTTCAAGTCACACTAGTAGAAAACATATCTTAGGCTCTTATAATCGGTGAAAACCACAAAGTGATCACCAATGAGGTAATGTATCAACAACATCAGATCAAACGCCATGGATGCCAACAAAATATATTGTGTGGCCTTGTAACTTTCATGGGGACGCAACTATCAAGACCCATAAGAAATGATCTATCTCTACTGCATCAGAACACAGCCTAACCCTAGATATGAATGATCATAGAAAACACAAACTGAGCTCCATATACTGGAAAACAAATAACCAGAGCACTTACCAAATTCCCCTTTAGATAATCAAAATCTTACTAACATTGATCAATCGAGATAAATGTATGGTCCTTTCTGGTCAATGCTGTCAGAGGAGTATAAACCCAATATAATCAGCTATAAAGCTCTTGTAGTATCCTACAAGACCAAGAAAACTTCTCACCACTACCACTTTCTTGGGGACAACCTAAGACACAATTGATTCTATCTTCGACAGATCCACAATAACCCCCTACTAGGACACCACATGCCTTAATAATTGAACATCTTGAACCCAAACTCACACATCAATAATCTTCCAAACAGTTGTTGTTGATGAAGAACTCCCAAAATGGTGGGTAGATGCTCTTCTTGCTCCTCTTCATATGCGAAGTACACAAGGATTCCATCAATGAAAACCACAACAAACTTATCAAAGAACTCAGGGAAAATAATTTTCATCAAACAAATGAACATATCTAGAGCATTCATCACACCTAAAAACATTACAACTAACTAATAATTCCCATGAAGACAACAAAAGTCAGTCTCTTAAATATCCTCATCCATCACACACATCTGATGATATCCTGACCACTATAAGATCTTAGAGATCCAAAATTCACCCTTCAGTTGATCAAATAAATTATCAATATTTAGAAAAGGATAGTGATTCTTCACTATCAATTTTTTATGTGATGATAATCAATTCAAAACTGCAAACTATCATCAGCCTTCTTCACAAAAAAAACTAGTATACCCCAAAGTGACACACTCAACCGAACAAAACCAAACTATAACAGAATATTGAGATGTATATGAAACTCATGTAACTCAAAATGGATCATCCTATACTGAGACATATAAATAAGATATGATCATATATGTAGCTCAGTCCCAAACTCAATCTCTCATTAAGGCGGTTATGCTACAGCCTTATCTGGAACGACATTAGGGTACTCTTCTATGACCCTGGGAAATGCCATCAGATGAACCTCTGAAGAACTTATCATCATCTCATTCATTAAGGATGACAATGATGGAACAAAACTTTGGCCCATATGAGGGTCTCACATTCCAACAAACTCTGCTAGCTCTCCATCATCATCAAAGAACACCACCTGCCTCCTGAAGCAAACCATGATAGCTTCCATTGAATACAACCAAACCATGCTGGGGATGACATCATATGGTTGTATCCATAAACATAGGAAATCTAACCAAGATAGGTGATACCCCAGCACTAGCTCACAGTCTCTACATACTTCAAACAAGTCATCTCAACCTCCAACTAGAGTCATCAATGCCAAAGGCACGATAAAAATCTCTACCTCAAGTCCCTACGAATGGAAAAGGGAAGGTGATATGAAGGAGTGTATCTCTCCTGAATCAAATATGGAATATGCCTAAGTATAAAATAAGCGAAGGGTGCCTCGAACAATGTCTGGATTTCTTGGAGCTAGCAACACTGAAGCATGAAGCTGACCACAACCTACTCTATAGCCTCTCTGACCCAGATGAAGACGACCACCATGGACACACTCTACTCTCTGAGAATGGGGAGCATCACAGGGCTCTCCTATGCCTATCCCATTTTCTCTCTACTAATCCAAAGCTGGTGCAACCTACTACTGCTTCCTCGGCTGGAACATCCTCAAAAAAGGAATTTGGATCGAAACACCTTGTGCATGGTGACCAATCTAAAAGTTCAGGAACTCTCTCTACTGATGACCTTGGTCTCCATAGGAAAAAAAGAGCATGATCCATTGGCATTGGCCTAAGATCCACCCCCACCATAGAAGTGAGATACTGAGGGTGGTGACCTACCCCCATTCGAACAGAAACTCTTCTGACCCAAAACTAGAAACCCCGGACCACATCACTCTTTCACGAGGAATCCTGAAAACTCCCCTCTCATGAATATCTAGTTCAGGCTAATGTCTTCTCAATGACGTCTTCCCTTTCTAGAACCTTATGATATGTCTTTAGCATATACATTGTGACCGGTCTCTGGTCTCTGGATGAAATGCCTCAACGAAATGCCTTGCCCTAGCCTCCTCATTTAGCAACAGGTCTAAAACGTGTCATAAAAGGTTCTTGAAATGGATTTCAAACTCTATAAAATTGGAGGCCCCATGTTTAAGGGTAAACATATCATGGAAACTAGACACCTTCATGGTCAAATAAAGAAACTAGACTCTGAACTTGTCTCGTAACACCTCCCACAATATCGATGACTCTTCATGATACCTAAGGAACAAGAACCACCACTTCCACACTACCCCACACAGAATCATCACAACCAAAGACACCCAGTTCTCCTTCTAAGAACATATCACGCTAGAGACTATCTCAAAATCCACCAACCCGTCTTCTGTGACTGCATTTGAAATGGATCCCTTGTACATCTATAGACTTTGGTTCTAAAACTCTCGGAGTGTCCTCCTCCAAGTTTCTTCATCATCATCCTCTACCATGTGGCAATCTGTGGGTGTAGCCTACTGAACATATTTTCCATGAACTTGACCAGGATGTCGACCTGATGTTATACCTACAAAATAGCACACAGTTAGAGCTCATAAACAGAGAATATGGAAGACCCAAAATTAATTAATTAATTTTTTTCTATTATTCATTTTAGGTTAGTATATCCAAAGGTAAACCCCTTAAAACACAGGAATAAATAATAATGATGCTTGACCCTTTAGTAGATCTCTACCAAACAACTAGTATCACCTTGTTTAGTATCCATTGTAAACATAAAGTTTCTTGAATCTGCTCATAGGGGGCCTAATTTATAAGTCTCAGCCAGTCTCCAGTGTTTACATCACTTGTTAAACACAACTGACATTTTTCCCTACCAACCCATGAAAGGTCACATATGACTAATAGCAAAATCCATCCTATACCACAACCATAAATATGATACCACTTTTTCATGACCACCCCCCCACCCCCACAATGTGTACCCCTCCTGGGGAGGCAATGCGAGAAGGGATAAAATGACCCCTAATTCCCACCTTCAGTGGGCCCTGGGATTGCGACTGGCACTTAAGGTATAGTGAACTCACAAATGAGAGGCATTGCCCTCTAAGAGAACACTTGTATAGGAGAGAGATAATACAGAGCCCAACCAACTCCGAGTCAGACTAAAATGTAAAATAAATCCCATGTACACATATGTAGTGTTATTCAAGAACTACAAAAAATGAAATGGAAACTACATGTACCAAAAGAATGAAAAAATGGCAGCAACCAAGAAGCCTGAACACCTCCAGCAACCCCAAGCTAGTAGTAACTAGCCTCATCTCCGAACCACTCCAAGTGACCTAAAAAAATTTTGTATATACATAGGGTGATTATAACAATATACTCAATAGGATCCTCCCCAAAGCCTCCCGTCAAAAAGTAAGGAAAGCATGCTAAAACATAGTGAAAAAAAGTGGAACTAACTCATCAGCTAAACAGGTATACTATGTTCCCAGCCTCACAATGGATACACTCACCAAGTATTACATATAAGAGTATATAATATAACAAAGAATATCAAGGTTACCACTCAACCACTTCCCCAATAATTTACTACTTTTCTCCAACAACGCACGTCCTAAGAATCCCTCTCCAAAAAGGATTTCCTGAAGATACCTAGGAGAAGCACCACAAAATGAACCTCCTGCTTCACAACCACCACGTTCATGTAACCAATGTAACCAGGTAGTTTTCATGATCCACCATAGCATTCAAAACATGTATCATATGTCAGGAATTATACATCAACCCATTACAGCCCATACACGAGCAAGGATCCTCAAGACATCACATCTTATACATGTTACACCTATAATAGTCTATAGGAAACTATACTCAGAATATGTGTGTGTGAATAAGACCAAGCCATTAAATCACTGTACACTAATATATGGGAAAAAACTAACCATTGTGCCTACTAGCACAAGTAACTACCAAGAGAAGAGAGCAGAGCCAAATGGGGTAGTCAACCATCCATCTTCCCACCGGAATGTTGGGTAAAACACCCCCTAGGCTCAGAATCCTCAAGGTTTCTGTTTCCCTAACTGATGGGGTGGAGTAGCACATAGAAACACAAATTTTACAGAATATACTATAGCTCACAATCACACTATGGTTATAACTAAGTTCTAGACTCAACTACATCTAACGTCTCTCAGACTCCTAACTACCACAAATAAGACTAAGTATCTTTTATGTACATAACCTTATAAAGAGATGCATGAGAATAATTTAGCCCATTTTATTAGTAGTATTTTACATTAATTAATTATTTAATCATTAATTAACTATTATTAATTCCACATTACATTTCATTTTCATTACACCCAAAGTCCACTCTTCCTTTAAATTTCAACCTCAGCCTTGCGTCACAGCAAGATCTAACCCCCTGGGATAACAACATTTATTAAATCATTTATTAATATCATTATCACTTTCCCATATTCCCAGACATTCTAGAAAACATTTTATGCTACCAAGATTAAGGGGATTAATATGGTGAGTTGGTGAACTACTTGTCGATTCTTTTCCACCTAGTGTAAGAGAGAAGACCCTTCCATCCTCAAGAAGATAAACACAGAAAGAACGTGGAATTCCTCGCATGTCTTTTCCACTTTTTGGAAGGAGGGTAATAAAGACCAACTGCCATGAACAGTGGAGAAAGTAAAGAAGATAAAAAACCAACAAGATTTAGTAAGAATCCATTCATTCATATCCAACCCGTTTCACCATCTCTGGTGTCCTCCTGACACCCACATCCATAAACTATTGCATCTCGCCACTCTATCCATCAACTGCTACCACAACCACTGAGCCTTCCTGCCCCCACATCTCAAACATCCATATGAGCTCATAACACATCATAAGAATTTTGAAATAACAAATAAATTGAGATCTTGTCCCTAAAGAAGACATTATTCCTTCACACGCAATGAGCTCGCATAGAACCAAAGTAAAAGGCACTCGAACTTACAAAAAGATGGTATATTGAATTAGATGATTCTTTATTAGTAGGATCCAACTATGGAAAACCAAAAAATAATACTATCGTAGTTGCCAAAAATTAATTGAACATGCTTACTACATCAATTAGATTATCATAAATTTACAACAACCATAGCCAAAATCATTGACATGCCTCTTTATCATTGAAAAATAATTACAATTAATCCCAATTTATGTTTCTTACTGATTTCTGTCAATAATTACTTGATAAAAAAGCCAAGCGTAGATATCAAAATATCTAGAAAATCAAGAGGCAACCAGTTATAACAGTGAAAACCATCAACATACAATCAAACCAAATATTTTAATCCAATTAAAGTATTTAATTAGGTCAATTTCATGGAAATCCAAAGGTCTAAAACATGCTAACTCTATAGTTTCATGTAAAATAATAGAGAATCAATGAATACCATACCTTAAAAGGTTTATGAAGTTCTTCACTCGAGAACGGATCAAAGCAATGGATCATCATCATCCTCCCCACAACAACTGCATCCACCTGAGGATTTTTCACCACAACCGCATCGACAACATCCAAAAGAAACTCCCCGAGAACCATGGAGATCAAACGCCATAGCATGGAAAAGATAAATGGGAGAGAAGAGATCATAGAAAACCAAAGAACAGAGATGGATCTTACATCGTATTGAAGACAGATCTAAGAAGGAAATGGGGAACTGATCTAGGACAACGAAATCCCCAAACATTGAAGAGGGAGGTGTCCGGGTCTGGGGGTCGAGAGGAGGTGTGCTCAAGTCATAGGGTTTGAAATACCTGATAGGATGGGTGTCTCCAAAACACCCATCAGTGGGGTAGTACCCGACTTGTACCTCCCCATCACGTCGTCCATTTCCTCGAAGCCAAGTAATGCAAAAAATTTGTGTCACCTTTGTGCTCTATTTTATTTTTATAAAACCCAAACAGTACACGTTATGTCCCATTTGGTCACGTTGTGTACCCCCCTATTTTCATTCTTTCATGAAAGAAATCCTCCAGAATTACTCTGAGCATTCTCTGATAACCTCAGTCTTTGAAAACACACAAAGGGTCGATCCATGTAGATCTGTGCCCTTATAATAGTATAATTAATAATGGTAGTTTTTACTATTCACCTAAAAATCAATAATTTTAGAAAAAATAAAAAATTCATCCTAATGTAAATTTTTATTATATATAAAAAATTGGCCATGTAAAAAATAAAAAATATTGGAAATGAACTTTTAACAAAAAACAATAAAAATTTATAGTTATGACTGTTTTAATTGGAAAATTAATTTTAAAATATTAAATATTATTATTATTATTTACTACTAATTAGTTTTGGTATATTATTCCTATCCAAAATATGTATAATAAATAAATTTTCATTAAATAATGTTCACATAAACAAATTTTAGAAAAAAAATTCATTTTTAGAATAAAATGATACCATGAATTTATCTATCCATTAGTAAATAAAAAATGTATAAAATTAAAAATGTAAAATGTGTAAAATAAATGTGATAAATAAATTATTACATAAATAATTTCATATTTATATCATCATAATTTCATATAATGTATCCCTTATCTATCTCCATGTGATATATATGTATAAGGTAATTTATGGTGGCCGTTGCGGGTGGTGATTCCACTGGCATAAATCTCCCAGCAATTTCAACGAGCATCAACTTATCTCATATACGTTTTTGACAATTTAATTATTATTGGAGTTATAATTGGGATTAGCCATGTTACATTCCTATTGATGTGACCTCATTTCTGGGATTAAACAAATAGACTTCACAAAGGATATTTTGAATTCAATGTTATCCATTTTATTCACATATTTTGTAATATGGTTACTTATTTTAATACCCACTAATTTAACATAAAGATTTTAACAAAAAGATTAATAATTTTAATTTAAAGGATCACAATATCATTTTAGTTCAGTGTTTCATGTGAAATAATTTATTTAACACATTAGGTTGTAAATAAAAAAACATAGAAAAATATGATGTGTTATAGGAGGTACCGATTTTTCACAAACCAACCTGGGACACCCAAGAATCGAGTACATGATCCAGACTGCGACAAGGCTCAAAGGGTGTTCGTAGACACAATGGGATGGCGATAAGAGAAATGGAATTAAAAACAAAACATTGGTAATGATTTCCCCCAATAATAAAAAAAATAAGCCAAAAAATAGTAAATGAAAAAGGTGTTAATCATGGAATAAATTATAATAAATAAATCAACATGATACAATATCATCAATCATATGTTTGATAAAATATATAAAAATTAAAAGTTGAAATAAATATAATTATACCATTTTCTTATCTCCATTTGTAAAAATGAATAACTCTTCTAGAACCCCCATCAACACAAACCATGAGGTCCACAAAGGTTCGTTACATACAAGTAACCAGATAACCTATAATATATAGTCTTGAGCAAAAAAGGCCATTGGTCTTTAATAGATAATCCAAATAATAACCCTTTAAAAAATATGTTTTTAAAAGTTTGAAAATAAGGATATAAAATTAGGTTTTCAATATTTCATTATTTGAAAAGAAGCTTCAAATGTTTTTTCTTGAAAACACCCATTATTCAAAAATCAAGGGTTCTTTATAAATAAAAAAAAATCTATATTATTTTGATGATAATATTTATAAATATCAATTAAATTGTTTTTAGTAAAAATAATGAAATAAATATAACACATCACCATAAATTTCTAAGTAACATTACTTTAGAAAATACATATATATCATCATTATGGAATACAAAGTGCTCAATGGGAATAATCTAGTATAGAGTAACATTTCATCAAAAAAGAAAACTATTCATTCAAAAAAATAGATATAGTTTAATCATCCACACCAGAACGCCTGGTCTTACCCTTCCTATCCTAAACTAGGAGATACAATCTATAGGTAGACCTATTTCCCACCTAGGAAAACAAGATATAGAATAATTATAAAATAGTGTATAAGTGTACCTACAACTCCCAAAATGCTAACCCGGTCTTCTTATGACATATCAAAGGGATGTGATCATGTAAAAGTAATAAGAATTCTATATTATCATATAATTAATTGACCATTTATTTATTTATCTACCTCACACCTCTAAACATCCACATAGTAACATCCCATAATTAATGTGTAATAATATAACACAACTACCACTATAGGGGTAGTTATCAAATGATGTTCAAAACCACCATGGTTTTTTATTTAATAAAATATAACTATAACAATGGGTGTAGTTATCCTATAAAAACCAAGAAGACCATGATTTTACATTAAATATAAAGGGACATGTTACATGGGATTTTATTTTCCAATTAAACTATTAATAGTTCCAATTTGTCCATGGGATCATTATTTCAAAATATAGGGTATCAAAATCCCATTGGTAAAGAAACCACAAATTATTAATTTAATCACTTCAATAAATGCAAACATTTAAATCATTTCACAAAATCTCCCACCAACCCAACTAGTAAAAAAATTTCATATCATTTTCGAGATAATAATAATAAATAAATTAAAAACAATTATCAAGGGAAATTTGAGAATTAAAAATTCCAAAATGAAATCTAATTCCTTTAAAATGGATTTAAAGATCAATTTATGTGAAAACCCCCTTTCCAAATTTTATCAAAATTTCAAGAAAAATAAATTCTTTGATATTTATAATATATATAAGAGGAAATAACAAAATACAATCAATGTACCATGATAAAATCACAACCAATATTAGATTAAATTTAAAATGAAGATTAATGGGATACCTACCTCAAACACATGAATGTTCCAACAACTGAATAGATTCTAAAAACTGTAGAGAAAGTGGGGTAGAAAGAAGAAATAAATATCAATATTCCATATAACCCTAATCATAGAACTTGAATTCAATGAATCTTATATAAATAGATAACAATGGAAAACACTTACTTTGAAAATCCATGAAGATCAATATAATGATAATTATAAATTCAGATTATTCTTTAAATCCATTCAACAAATCCAAATGAAATTCCATTACATCAATTGATCACCCATGGATCTATCCATAATAGGATTGATATATGATTATTTTGGGGAATAATAGAGGAGATCTATAAGAATAAGGAACAATGGATTCATACCTCCAATTATATAGATTTTTCACCGACATATCTATTATGAATGATCTCCAAAAGGAAAGGAATAGCCAAAATCGCCCAAAATAAGTCTCTAGGATGAGATACCAATATATAAGATGAATAATGAGGTTAGTGGTAGACAATTCAAGACATAAAATCAATTTATGGATTAATTAATTCCCTTATCATGGTTGGTGTGCACAGTTTAGAAAATCAGGTACTTAGTTTTATACACTAGGAAAATCGCATGATTTTATAATATGGTTTGAATAACTGTACACCTAACATAAAAAAATTAAACTATTTTAAACCACCAAAAGTCACATTATTTCTTAGAAATGATTCATACTTTTTCCTAACCATGTGCAATCCTTTCACATCCTTGAAAACTCTAAAATCGTCTAAAAATACCCCCAAAATCACTACTACACATACTCCCATTAATAGTGTGCAAAATGGATTTTAACAGCACTATTAATCGTAGAACTGATAATGGGAGGTCCCCATTATCATCCCTCCAAAAGTGGTGACAAAGGGGGTCCTTTATCCATGATAAAAAAATCTCGGATAGTGGACACCCTATATCAGAACTATTGTTAGCATTGATCAAGGTCCCCATTTATAAGCTATTTTAATAGAACCAATAAAGGGGACCCAGTATCAGTGCCATAAATTTCACTGATAAAGGCCTAACTAGTTGCAATGTGATGTTATTTTAATACCACACCAATCAAAAACCCTACAATTTCAAGCAATGCTATACACATTTAATGTGACACCATGAATAAAAAAACTTCTTCCCATTGTATATAAATAACACTAATATATACATTTCAAACAATGTTTTATGTAATTACTTTTACAATTATCCAACAATAATTTAAATACATTAATGTCTCATTTTTTGACAACCGATATCCCCATTAAAAATTGTCTACCCATGGTATCCGTTTTCGGAAAAATCATCTCAACCCAAAAAAAATTTCCATCTATAAAAGAAAACAAATATTATATCATTAGTACCATAAATAAATAAATTAAACATTAATATGAAATAATACACTAATAAAATATCAATATTTAATAAAAAAGACACATTCAGAGTAATATCAGTCACATTGTGTGTCAGATTGAGGTGGGGTTGATTCCTATATGTCACGAATAACTCATGGTGTAATTATCCACCAATTTTCATTGCCTTGAGAGTACAATGAGTCATTACTAGGCCTTAAGCGACATCCCCAATACACTAAAGGCTGACAATAAATGTCGAAGGGTTTCAAAAAAAAGTGGGGGACGATTTACCCTTTAGGAAATAAACCAATAAACCTACCAACCATAACCAAACATTCACTACATGATGCATGAACAAATGAGAGACAAATCAACAAATTCATGCATTAAAAAACACATAAAGTAAGAGACAAGGGAAGGATAACCAAGTATCAAAGTACACAGTGGATAAACTACACAAGACTCTCGAAAGACCTCAAGACTACATGATCCGCATGCTCCAAGCTCCAAAATCTCTAAACATCCCAACATCACGAGGTAGTGATGAACTTGTGTGAAACATTACCTTTACCCCTATCCTAGAAGATAGCATCTGAAAAAGCACCAATGTGCCAAAGCAGTGGTGTGTATAAAACTCAGTAGGATTTCCCCAAAGACTTCCCTAATCACGCCACTAGGATATAAGAGTTAGAAACAATTATGTAAAATGTTTTATATAAAAAATTCTCAAAATAATTTTATAACTATATATAAACAAGTTTCCAAAACCATTAGTTACCAAAACTATACAAGTGCAATTGAATCCATTTTTTTCCAGCAAAATATTTTTCTAGAAAAATAACCAAACAATCTTTACAACCATTTCCAATTATCCCTATATCATCATACCCACCCATTACTCAAACCCATGAAACCTACCATGCATGCTACGTTATGACAGTTCCATACTCATGTGTGTTTTCTTGTCGATCTAACAAATCATCACAAGGTAATTGTTTCACTTGTGTCATTAATCCTTTGGAATCAAGCACAAGGTCAGATTTCAACCAAGCCCCGTATATGAAATTACAATGTGCCATTAAACCTTTGGCAGTGAGCACAAGGTAATATTTCAACCAAGCCCCGTATATTCAATATGAACACACAACACATATGCCAAACAATCAAGCCAAAATAAACCTTTCAATAAAAACACCTTTTTATTGAAAACTATTTCCATAAAAACCATTTCAATTCCAAACCATTTCAACTCCAAACCATTTTAATAAAACTCCATTTTTAATGAAAACCATTTCTATTTAAAACCTATTTTTCATCAACCATTTAGAAATTTCAGAAAATCCATAATTTAAAACCATCATTTTAAATTAAACCCCCTTTTTCAAAACTATTCACCAAGATCATGCAATTTCACAAAAACCATAAATCATCAGAAATGAATATTTTACCATGAATTTCAAAATAAATAAACCAAATTGAATCTAATACAATAAATTCTATGAAGAGGAGTCGAGAGAGAACCCACCTACCTCGAAGGTTTTGACAAAACATTAACAACAGACGAAGAACGCACAAGGAAGAGGGTCGATTCTCCAAGAGCGACCTTAGATATCTTATCCTAGAAAGATCACAATTTAACATTAAAATATTTGGAATTCAAAAACATAGATCTACCAACTATAGGTTCATATCTGAGAAGTAATGGAGATCAGAGAATTTGAGCTAAGCAGATAAAATAAAACATGAAAATATGTAAATAATGGTGACATACCTCGAAAATTGAACTTGAAATCACCATGGGAAGGATCAGGAATGGCTTTAACTCGTTTGGGGTATATTATCCAGCCTTCTAGGGAGAGTAATCTCGAAATGAGGGCGTTTTGAAGCCAAAACGAAATAAATAGAGAAAAAATGATTAAACACCCTGAAAATAAGATCTAGATTTGACCTCTGCCAAATATTTGACCATGCTGTTCGTGCCAACCGTGTATGGATTGTGCAACCTTCTTTTTGGTCCCAACACTCCTTTAAAACCACCATATTCTTCTATCCTTCACCTTTACCCATTTTTATGGAAAAAAACAAATTTATGGAAACACCCCACTTTATGGAAACAACCCACTTTATAGAAACACCCCACTTTATTGAAAACATCCCACTTTATGGAAACACCCCACTTTATGGAAACTCTCAATATTATGGGAACTCTCTATTTTATGAAAACTCTATATTTTATGGAAACTCTTTATTTTATAAAAACTCCCTATTTTATGGAAACCCATTCAAAGACGCACCAATTAAAAAATGTGAGGAAAGGGGGTTATGTACCCGAAACCGGGGGTACTACACATAGATTGTTCTCATAAAGTATCAAAACAATTTGAATGTTTTTTTGCATTTTTCAGCACGTCACTTGTTCATTTTACTAAAATGAATGTCAATTTTAAATAGAAAGGCACATTTGGAGTCATATTGGTAACAACATGCAACATATTGAGGTGTGGATAACTCGTATATGTACAAAATGACTAATGGATCATATCCCTAAAGTATCAAATCAATCTAAATGAATTTCCATTATTTTCAGTATGTTGGTTGTTTTTTTACTAAAATGTCATTTCAAATAGGAAACACACATTTTGAGTCATATTAGTCCTATCATGCATTGGTTTGACATGATACTGCTTCATACATATCAAAAATTACTTATGAATCTATGTCCTAAATTATTAAGAAAATTGGCGCGCATTTTGATGGTTTTGATTGAGAGAAACATTTTGAACTAAAATGTCAATTTTAAACTGATAATAGGCACTTTCAGTTATACTGGTCACACCATCCATCAGATTGATGTTTGGTTGATAATTACACATAAAAAATGACTCATGGATCATTTTCCTAAAGCATCAAAACTATTTGAATGTGTTTTCTCAGTTTTCAATATGTCACTTGTTCTTTTTACTAAAATTAATGTCAATTTTAAAAAAAAACACACTTTGAGCCATAATGATTATATTGTGTGTCGTATTGAGGCGTGGTTGACTCCTACATGTTAGAAATGACTCAAAATTTATTTTCCAAAAGTATCAAAACAATCTGAATGTTTTTATCGATTTTTAGTATGCAAGTTGTGTTTTTTTACTAAAATATCATTTCAAATTGGAAACAGGCATTTTGAGTCTTACTGGTAGTATCATGCATTGGATTTATGTGAAACTTCTGCGTACATGTCAAAAATGAATAATAATTGCTTTCCTAAATTATCAATACAATTAGAGTATTTTTTCTTGGTTTATAGTGTGTGACACGTTTTGAACTGAAATGTCAATTTTAAACTCATAACGGATATTTTTAGTCATACCGGTCACATTGTGCATCATATTGAGGTTTGTTTGATACCTACACATCAAAAATGAATCATGGATTATTTTCCTAAAGTATCATTACAATCTGAATCCATTTTCATTGTTTTTAGTCTGTCACTTGTTCTTTTTGCTAAAATTAATGTCAATTTTAAATAAAAAGACACAAATGGAGTCATTCCAGTCACACCATGCCTCATAATGAAGTGTGGTTGACTCATAATGGTTAAAAATGACTCATTAATCATTTTCCCAAATTATTAAAACAATTCAAATGTGTTTTCATAGTTTTTAGTATGCAAGTTGTGTTTTTTTACTAAAATGTCATTTCAAACTAAAAACACGCATTTTGAGTCATACTGGTCACATCGTGTGTCATTTTTACATGAGACTACTTCATACACATCAAAAAAATTACTTATGAATAGTTTTCATAAATATCAAGAAAATCGGAGCATGATTTCTGGGTTTTTAGTGGGTGATGCATTTTGAACTGAAATGTCGATTTTAAACTGTTAACAGTCACTTTTAGTCATTCTGGTCACCCCATATGTCGGATTGAGGTGTGTTTGATTCCTAAATGTCAAAAAGGCTCATGATAAATTTTCCTATAGTATTAAAACATAAAAATGATTTTTCTCAGTTTTCAGTGTGTCACATACTCTTTTAACGAAAATTAATGTCAATTTTAAATAAAAAGAAACATTTAGAGTCATATCAGTAACATTTTGCATCATATTGAGGTGTGTATGACTCATACACAAAAAAATGAGTCATGGATAGTTTTCATAAAGTATAAAAAAATTCAAATTTTTTTATAAGTTTTTAGAATGGGAGTTGTTTTTTTTTACTAAATCGTCATCTCAAACAAGAAGCTCGCATTTTGAGTCATAATGGTTGCATCATGAACTAGTTTTATATGGGGATACTTAATAAAAATAACTGATGACTTATTAATATATTTCTAAAATTATCAATACAAAAGGACTGTGTTTTCTTGGTATTTAATAAGTGGAATGTTTTGACCTGAAATGTCAATTTTAAACTGATAACAGACACTTTTAGAAATATTGGTCACACTGTGAATTGGATTGAGGTATGGTTGGTTCATAAACATTCTAAATGACTCATGGATTGTCTTCCTAATGTATGAAAATAATATGAAAGTTTTTTCCTAGTTTTCAGTATTTCACTTTTTCTGTTTACTAAAATTAATGTCAATTTTAAATAAAAATACGCCCTTGGAATCATAATGGTCACATCGTGCGTCGTATTGAGGTGTGGTTGACTCCTACACATCACAAATGACCCATGGATCTTTTTTATAAATTATCAAAACAGTTTGAATGTGTTTTATTAATTTTCAAATTGTTGTTTGTGTTTTTTTATTAAAATTTCAT
The DNA here is from genome assembly GCA_963277665.1 of Viscum album. Classification (NCBI taxonomy): domain Eukaryota; kingdom Viridiplantae; phylum Streptophyta; class Magnoliopsida; order Santalales; family Viscaceae; genus Viscum; species Viscum album. Next base: position 1,247,955,441 of record OY728157.1, on the reverse strand, counting down.
TTCAAACTAGAAAAATGAATTTTTTTATCATACTGGTCGCATTATACATCGGTTTGATGTGAGATAGCTTCATAAGAATTATAAATGGATTATGAATCATAATTAAAAATTATAAAGATAATAGGAGTGGATTTTATTGGTTTTTAGTAAGTGAAGCATTTTGAACTAAATTGAAAATTTTTAGCTAGAAACAGACACTTTTTGTCATACCGACCACACCGTGCATGGGATTGAGTTGGGGTTGATTCTTACATGCCATTAGTGACTCAAAAATCTTTTTCCTTAAGTATCAAAACAATACGAATGTGTTTTCTTGGTTTCTAGTATGTCATATTTCTTTATAATAAAATTAATGCGATTTTTAAATAAAAAGATGCACTTTGAATCATACCAGTCACACCATGCATTTTATTAAGGTTTGGTTTAATATTATATGTCACAAATGGCTCACGAATCATTTTCATAGAGTTATAAAACAATATAATTTTTTTTTCTTAGTTTTCAATATGCCATTTTTATTGTTTACTAAAAGTAAGGTCAATTGTAAATAAAATGAAGCACTTAAAATATGTTAAAATAACAGAGAATATATATTATTATAAGTAAAAACATATTCTATTAAAAAACATTACCTTCCCATTGAAAAAAGAGTTTCATCCTCTAAGTCCTATCATTCAGAAGAATGAGCATCTTTGAAAAAATAACCCTGACTCGAACAAAGGAATCCACCTATACAAGAAAACAATTCTTATGTGAGTAACACTAAAAAGATGTAAAATAAGCAAAAAATGAAAGAATCCACTAGTAGTACTAGAAAAATATAAATACACAAAGGATTAATAAATATTTTGAATGACGTAGTAATTATAATTGAAAGTACCTCTTCAAGGATGATAGTTTGTTGATGGAATATGATCTCTCTCATAAATTTACAAACATAATAACAACAATATTTTCCATTTGATTGTTTTAGAAAGTGAATAAAAATTGATGATAATAAATAATTTGTATTGATATATGTTCAGATATTGAAATAATGTTATATATACCATGATACTTGTCGAGTCTTAGAACTTTTCATGGCCCTCATGCTTATCCCCTAGTCTCATTCATTGTTTTTGACGTTATTGATGCACCGACCAATCATAATAGAATCATCATTAAAACATAATCTAAAATATATAACTTGATGTTTATTTCTAAAACATTGTATGTAGTGTTTTAAAATTTTAAAATTTCCATCATGTTTGGTCAGTTAATTGGATATCCATGCATTAAAGCCAGGAAATAAATCTTTAGAATATCCAAATTGACCGAAATAAGAATTAAATGTTTCCTAAAACATATTAAGGAACATGAAACATAAGAAATGAAAATATATTTTATATAATTAAATTTTAGAGTACTACCCCTAAATCATTGGTACTAGGAAGAGTCTTTCATCTGTATGTTTTCTTTCAAATGATTTGGCCAGGCCTGCAACTATTTCATCCTTATATGGAATCTATTTTTGGTTATTCTATAGGGGAGATGTGATGACTAATGAGTCCAAAGATAATTCATGGTGAAATCACTTAAATGGTTTTTGATATACACACCTTCTAAAATTTTGAAATGTATTTAGTCATAATTAACATTGTATATAACCTTTTGTAAAATAAAATCAGGAAAACATACCTCATGTTTCATTAACAACTGATACTATTAACCAATCATAGTCTAGGATTTCACTTATATTCTAAACACCAATGAAGTCTTGAACTACCTCTCCATACATATTTTATCCAAAATCAGCTATGTGAGTACAACCATTTTTTAACTTTGTATCCAAAGGAACCTTCAATGGTATTAAATGAGGATATATAATAGGCAGGGTAAAGGTGATTTAGGTATATCTTTTAAATTATTTGGTTGATCCCTCATATGGTTTTGATCTAGTCTTTTTTTCACCTCTTACCTCTATTCGTCTATAATAACATTCATTTTTCATACCTTATTTCATTAATTGTTAAAGGTTTATATTGAAAAATAAATTGGAAATAAATAATTCATTATCGACATGTTTTTTAAGAAGATTAGATGCCCAGGTAATGAATGTTTTGAATGATTTTTTCACTACAACAAAAAATGTGTTTAGTGGCGGTTTTGTGGCGGAGGTTCCCAAAACCACTGCTAAACGTTTTCGCCCAAAGGTTTCGCGGCGGTTTTTAATAAACCACCGTGAAACCTTTCATTCATTTTAACAATCCTGACCCTTCTTCCCCCACCCCAATCGTTCCCCAAACCCTCGCGCCCTCGATTCTTCCTCTAACCCCCCGGCGACCTGCAATCCTCGACCCTCGACCTCCAACAACCCGTGACCTCCGGCGACTCGCGACCTCCGGCGACCCGTGACCTCTGGCGACCCACGACCTCCGGCGACCCGCGACCTCTGGCGATCCGCGACCTCCGGCGATCCCGCGACCTCCATCTCCAGTGACCCTGCGACCTCCATCTCCAGCGACCTAATTACTAGGTCTACATTATTTATTCATCCTATAAGTATGAATATTTATTTAGATTTTATGTAGTATGATAAGAAAATTTCATGAACATAATTCTGATATATAAATACATTGATTCTTGATAATTGAATTTTTAATTCTTGCTTGTACATTTGATGTTATGTTCATATTGTTAATGATACAAATATTTTATGGAAATGAGTAAAAGGAGAAAAAATGATCGATCTATCCACTTAAATATGGATTCCCAGGACATTGGATGTCAATCAAACACTTCCTAGTGTCAAAACTACATAACCAAACTAAAATAGAGGTTATGGAGCTGGAAACTAGTGATTCGTTTCATGAACCTAGTTCAGGACAATTATGAAATACAAGACATGAATAAATCTTATAAAAAAACGTGAAGGCCCAAAAACATTCATTCCATGAATTCATCCTTCATTTTATGAATGTGTTTTTCCAACACCATAGATTCCCAAATTTCAACTTTGTTCATTGAAGAATCCCACCATGTTTTACGCCACTCTTATAAGCCATAAAAAGGACTCATGACCAGAATTTATGTGGCATCAAAGGAACCACACACTCTAAAATTAACTCATGACGTGATTTCAAGAAGAAGGAGTAGGTTTCATGTGATGGAGGTGAACTTTTCATGTCCTGAATTAATTACCATATTTGAACATTCAACTTGTATGATATTTTATGCATATGTTGAGGTATTTTTTTACAGATACCTATATATGTATACCTACAACCAAACAAACATGTAATTATATACCTTGGAGATAAATAAAGGATACATCCAAATATGAGTACAAAAGTGAAAATCACTAAGGTTGCTTCCATTCATTGTTGCAATGTTCTAATGGGTAAGCATTTCAATATGTCTCCTCTGGATTATCATGAGGGATTAGTTTCATTGTTTCAAATGAGGTGATTATAGGGGGATGCGTTGATCATGTGTTGTTTCTATATTTCTATCCATGTTTCGGTTGTTGTAACTCTATTTAATAATACCAATCTATTTTATTTTTCTATTGCATGAACATTATGTTGTGACTTGAGGTGTACCTTATTTCTAAATGAAATATTCACCTTTGGATTCATATGAAAATTATATAATCTAGCACGGGTAGTTTAAAAACGGTTTTGGGTAACCGAATCTGATAATAAAACCTAATATTTGACCATTCCAATAGTTTGGTTAGTGTAATAGTGTAGGATACTGAGACCGAGGATCCCTAAAAACCTAATTCTCATAATAGATATCAATGAAAATGAAAAAATTAAAATCCCTATCATAGGAACTTGAAAATCACTAAACCTAGCATGATTTGTAATTTGACTTCAAAATCAAATATATTTTTTTCTCTTCATTATCTTTCCTTAAATAATCAATCAATTGTGTTTTAAATTTTTAGAAATAATTTATAGCATATAGGCAGAACTTGTGAGTTTGAAACTCAAACATATTAATCACTACATTTTTAGTTAGGTTATCTGAGTTGTATTAATTATTAATTTTTTGTATTCCTATAGGAATTAAACGATTCCTTGTGGGCTATGAAATTTTTTCCAATATTTCGAGGGATGGTGGTCTCATTTCTAAATTAAATTATGAATTTTAAAAATTGTTTTTTATTTAAATTCATTTTTTTACACTTGTTTTTATATTGATATTGTTTCATGTCAAAATCCTTTGTACAACTTCTTCCAACATCATAATTCGGGGGTCACTCAATCTTGATAGGGTTTTTTTTCAAACCATTTGGGAGATACATTTCTGCCTCTTAAACCTTATTTTGAATTATATAATATCCAAGAGCATTGGGATGACATTTTCCATTAACATTACATGGTTTATTTAGTAGGGCTTCTCGTGCCGTATCCACCAACATCGACAAGATACCACCAGTACCATCTACAAGGATGTCTTCAGAACATTTTTCTAATCCATATAATTATTAAGGAAGTGTCCCCACCAGTACAGATTTGCATCGTAGGGAATTATGTTTCTCTCCACTTCAATCCCATCCTATGATAGCCAAATCTTCCCAATGACGTCAATAATGTGCCTCTGTGCATAGTCACCTTGAATATAGATGAGATTGTTACAGTTAGGGAGTGATAAACTAAATTAAATTCTGAGTAAGAGGACCCACCCTTTGCGGTATCACAACATCTACTGGACACCCCAAGTGTTGACACCCACCATCAAAGAAAGACGCATGGCCTTTCAGATTCCTCTAAGTAATTACCCTTACACCAAGACCACAGCCAGGGTAAAGGACCGACCCGGACTGGTAATCCCTATGACCCGTCTAGTTCAATGTAGAATATAGTTGATCCTAGTATGACTTCTATGTTTCAGCATCTTTACGAATAGAAGATTCCCATTAATGAGATCCATGCTAATTAGTTTCTACAATATGGAGATATATGATATAATCTTGTCCAATATCAACTAGAAAATTAGGGGAATCCAAAATTCATTAAGAAAATAATTCCATTTAATTTGGAAAATCAATTTCCTCTCAATTCGGTAAATTTAGGAGCCTATGACAAGTGATCACACTATTTATTGCCTAATCCACCAAAATTGAATGAGAATCTTCCTCGAGACCTGGCTCTAGAATTCCCCCAGTATTATCTTATGGAATTTTCCAAGTTGTTATACCTATCACTTCATGGGTGGTTTAGCCTACCTACCATGTTGATGATATTAGAAATTCATTAGTTGTCATTGATCCTGGCCCAGAATGGAATCCTTTCCTGGAGGACACAATGGACAACCTCATCGTATCCTTTGAGGCCCTGGAGAAGTGATAGGTGGAAATACCACTTGATGGAATGTCATAACATGCATCGGTTTATGATATGTCAGCACCAATAGAATTTGAGAATCCAACAATTCCTCCCTTCAATGGGATGTGTAATCTGCTACAACACCTAGCCCATTTTATTTCAATGTGTGGCCCTATGTTGTGAACTCTATCACAGTAGGAAGACACAAAGCACTATGTTTTGTGCTGACATTAGAAGGGCCATAGTTTTTCTGGTACATCTAGTTATCCATTGGGTCTATAGATTGTTGGGAAGACCATCATAATCAATTTATTTTTCAGTTTAGCACCACCATGGGAAATTCTATAACATCTAACTACTTTATTTGAAAACAACGACCAGAAGAGTGAGTCATAGACATTGTCGCTAGGTGGAAGGGCCTCATGAATTCACTTGACAAGTCATTAACTCACAAATATCTACTGATGATGTGCATGGTGAATGGTATGGCTAAACTGGTTCCCTCCCCCATCACTCCAAACATTATAGGTGGATTCAAAAAATTCTCTAATAGGACTCATCGCCAGTAGAAATCCATCCAACATGCTAAGAAGGTGTTAATTGTTTCACTCAGGTATCCTATGAAAAGAGACTCTATGTTCTAGATTGATATTGTTTCACAGGTTGAGTCCCCTAGTCTACTAGAATTTTTACCAGTAGATTAGCCTTTATAGACTCACTAAGGAATCAACATCTTACTCAGCCTCAGGATATACATCAACCACTGTAGAACGATTCAGCACCACCCCCTCAAGAACTACTACCTAGTCTAGTTAATTAGGCTTTATCCCCATATCAGCCTCCATACCCTCATCAGGGTTAGACTCCTATAGATCCATTTAAATATAAGAGAAATTGGTCCTACACATTTTATGAGTATTAGTCAAATTCATATTGTATCTGGAATAGAATCATTGGGTGTCAGTTGATCCAATGGAAATTAGGGTAGTGAATTTATGGTAATATTTGAGTCATGAATTTGATATCATGATCTTATTTAAACACAATAGATATTATAGGGATTTGTTTATAAATTTATCTCTATTTACATAACTAATAAAATAGATTTAAAAAAAATGGCTAAGGTTAAAAAAAGAATACATAATTTTATTCTTACATTTATGATCACAATCAGTGGTTGAACACTAACCCATATTTATTTTAACGTACCCATTTCATTTTCATTTATCAAAAATCATGGAAAAAAATTTCCCTCAAAAACCCCTTCTTAAACAAATGAAAATAGTCATTCCAATTTGATATATCAACTTATAAATTAAGATAAATTAGGCTAATTATCATAGGATAGATATGGAACCACCTACCTCAAAGCTCAAGTCACACATTCCCGTAATGGGATCCACCAACAATGAAAACCCAATGATGAAAACGAAGGCCATAGAATATAATAAAAACATTAATATTGATATAAATTAGAAAAGAAGGGGTTGGTGGAAATGGAAAACACCAAATACCTCAAGAAAAGACATCTGCCACACCACAACTAACCAAGGAATGGCCTCCATAATGAGATCTCCCAAAGGATCTAGAAGAATACACAAAGACTCGAAAACTTAGGCCACCAGATCTGATAATGTTACCCTAGGGTGCCACCATTATCAAGAGAAACGACGAACCAGAAATATTTCCTACCCAGAGAGATGCACCACAACTATAATAAAAGATCCAATGTTGAATGGATCAATCTAGATGGAGCATAGTCTCCCAAAAAAACCTAAGAAGATCTCTAGGTAGGGATCCAAGGGCCTGGAGAAAAGAACTGAAACCAAAATAGCCACTCGCCTATTTTAAATGTGATCAATGAATCATCATTATTATATTATGCATACTTTATGATCAATGGGTCATCTTTATTATATTATGCATACTTTATGATCAATGGGTCATCTTTATTATATTATGATCAATGATTCATCTTTATTATATTATGCATACTTTATGATCAATGGGTCATCTTTATTATATTATGATTCTGCAATCTTACACTATCGTATATTTTGTGTAGGCACATTGTGATATACATGGATAAAAGCTGGATCACATTACCGAGGAACACACCTCAGTATATTAAGGGTTTGAATGAGTTTTTAGATTTTTGCGATTTCTAATCGATCCGTTGAAGGGAGAATAAGATGTCCATGTCCTAAATGTAAATTTAGAACATGGTTGAAGAGAGATGAAGTTTATGAACATTTAATACTAAAGCAATTCCCTGGTCAATATTTGTGTTGGAATTGGCATGGAGAATCGAACAATATAGAAAGATTGATCACTGATGTTAATCCAGAGAATGAGGTCCCAAGTTCGTCAATAATGAAAAATGAAATTCAAAACCTCATAAATGATGCATTCGGCACTGCAAGACACCACTATCAGCATCAAAACATATCGGAACAACCAGAAGAGGGTGCTACAAATTGCAACGTGACAAGTGATTTTTTTGAGACTATAACACATGTAGATCAAGATTGGAACATATCATTGGATCCTCCTCTTGATTCTATAGATCCAAATGTAATGGAAAACTTCACTGAGAAAAATGCGTTTCATGATTTAGTTGACGATCGAAATCAAGAGTTGTATAGTGGGTGTTTGAAATATTCAAAGCTTTCATTTCTGCTGAAGTTGTACCATATCAAATGTCTATGTGGAATTACAAATAAGGAAATGTCCATGATATTGGAATTGATTCGTGATGCATTTCCTGAAGCAAAAATACCAGAATCTTTTTATGATATGAAAAAATTTGTTAACAAACTTGGTCTGAATTATATAAAAATACATGCGTGTCCCAATGATTGTATGCTTTATTGGGGAGAGGATTCAGGTAGACAGAATTTCAAGAAATGTTCTTCTTCTAGATGGAAGTCAAATGGTGATTTTGGAAGTCTGACTGAACATAATTTCATGAAGAAGAAGAAAATGAACACACCTGCAGAGGTTTTGCATTACTTTCCATTGAAGCCGCGATTGCAAAGATTATTCATGTCATCAAAAACAGCCGAACACATGAAGTGGAATTCTGTAGATAATAACAATGATGGGTTAATGAGACATCCACGAGATTCCCAATCATGGATAACATTTGATTCATTACATCCAGATTTCTCAGCTGATCCTAGGAATGTTCGATTGGGATTGGTTGCCGATGAATTCAACCCATTTGGGACTTTGAGTACAAGTTATAGCATTTGGCCAGTTGTTTTGATCCCTTATAATCTACCTCCGTGGATGTGTATGCAATAATCATCTTTTATCATATCAATGATTATTCCTGGAAAAAAAATGCCTTGAAATGATATTGATGTATACTTGCAGCCTTTGATTGAAGAATTACAGGAGTTATGGAGTAACAGTGTTGAGACATTTGATGTTTCTTCTAAAACAATGTTCAAAATGCATGCTGCTTTACTGTGGACCATTAGTGACTTCCCTGGGCTAGGGAATTTATCTGGTTGAAACACTTATACGGGTTTGGCTTGTCCCATTTGTAACATTGATTTTGACCCCAAACGGCTACCTCACAGTAGAAAATGGTTCTTCTTATGCCATTGAATATTTCTCGATGCATCTCATAGATTTCGGATGAACAAATCAAAATATAGTGGTTTCATTGATTGTAGACCACCTCCAAAGTTGTTAACCGGTTCTGAAATATTGACATAGCTTGAAAATGTTGAAACAAAATTTGGGAAGGTTCATCATTTGAATGATAGGGGAAAACGGGTCTGAAGTGCACCGTCAAGTGAAATCAGAATGCAACAATGGAAGAAAAAAAGTATATTCTTTAAACTTTCGTATTGGGAATTTAATTTGTTGCGCCACAATCTTGATGTGATGCATATTGAGAAGAATGTCTGTGATAATTTGATTTTCACATTACTTAATGAGCATGGAAAGTCGAAGGATCATCTTAATGCTCACAAAGACTTACAATAATGAACATAAAACGCGATCTCTGGCCAGATGAGAATGAAAAGTATGCTCTGGCCATTTTCACAATGAAAAATAGGGATAAAGATACGTTCCTTCGAATTTTAAGGAATGTGAAGGTATCTGATTGGTATTTGAGTAACATCTCGATTTTTGTTGACTTGAAGAATCGTAAGTGACATGGATTGAGAAGTCACAATTCACATATTTTGTTACAGTAGTTACTACCATTGGCATTGCGTACATTATTACCTGAAAAATTTAATGTTGTTGTACTCCAATTCTGCACATTTTTCAGTCAATTATGTGAGAAAGTTGTACATCCATTTCAGCATGATAACCTCCAGGAGAGGTTTGTATAGACTCTTTGTGTAATGGATATGATCTTTCCTCCATCATTTTTTACTATCATGATGCATCTAACTGTGCATTTGGTTGAAGAAGCTAAATTAGGAGGCCCCGTTCAATATCGATGGATGTATCCAATTGAGAGGTATTTTATTTATATGTTTTCCAGTTAAGTAAACAATTTTTGACATTTAAATAAATTCATAATATTATTATTTTATTTCACAGATATCGTGGGCATTTGAAATCATACGTGAGAAATAAAGCTCAACCAGAAGGCTCTATTGCTGAAGGCTATTTGGCCAAGGAATGTCTTACCTTTTGTTCTAGGTATTTAGATGATATTGAGACAAGATTTAATCGAGTTGGACGTGTTGATGACACGTCAACTCAATCTCAAATGCATTAGAAATAAAAAATATTTCCTGCTATTGGCCGATCAGTTGGGAGAACCTCAAATGTGACACTGACAGAATTGGAATTATTACAGGCACATAGATATGTGCTGCTAAATAGTGAAATTGCAGATCCATTTATTGAAGAGTTGAGGATACAAACAAAGAGACGAATGAGAGGCCGAACATGAAATGAGAAAGATATAACGAAAGCTGTGAATAAAGAGCTTGTAGAATGGTTTGCACGACGTGTAAGTTCATTAATATTGCAATAAATAAGAATATTAGTTTGACACATACAATTTGTAAATCTATTAAATTATATTTCTTTTTTCAGATCAGGAATACTAATACTCGAGCATACCTATCAGAAGATTTGAAGTTTCTTGCTAGAGGTCCTATAAAGAAAGTTAGAAAGCTCGATTCTTATAATGTGAATGGCTTTAGTTTTCATATAGTTGATCGAGAAGTGGGTTTGAAAACACAAAATAGTGGTATTTACATTTGCTGAAGTGGGATACTATGGAAAGTTTCATGATATTATTGAATTAAACTACCATGGACATTTTTTTGTTGTTTTATTCAAATGAAAATGGGTCGATATTATCAAAGGTGTTAAAAGAGATTCATTGCAATTTACTTATGTGAACTTATCTCACTTGATGGATGTTGGTGATCATTAAATGCATGATCCATATATCTTAGAATCGCAAGAAAAAATGGTATATTATGTGAATGATGTTGTGGATGAAGGGTGGAGTGTAGTTACTCACGTAATACAAAGAGATTTGTATGATATGGGTGATGAAGTGCAAGATTTGACCTCTGAAGTGGAATGTTATCAACAATAGGAAGCATAATTATTTTTCCATCATGATATTGAAAATATTAGTCTTGCAAGGATGAATGAATTGGATGAAGTAATGGAGCAGGAAACTGACATTATTGAAGGGTAAAATGATTGTATGTATAATTATTCATTCATGCAGAAACCACTTGTTTCATTTATGCAGTCATTCATTATCATTGTTATATATATTTTGTTTGTTAGTACTGGGCATCTATTATCATTTTTAATTTTTTTTCTGCATAATTTTTTTGAAATATATATTTAGAACTTAATTTTATTTGATTAAATGATAGGAATGCCAAGGAGGAAGCGGTATACTATTTCTTCTAGTTCTGCGACGGATGTCGATCCATCTGGGTCACTCCCCATGACATCTGAGGCATGAGCTGCCTACACCCCCGCATCATCTCCCCCTGCACCATCTCTCACACCATCAGATATCCTCCCATTAGAGGCTGAGTCGTCGACTCCCCCTACAGGTGCCTCATCAGTTGGGCGGCGACAGACCCCTTCCAATTCATCCCGGACACACTGGAGGGTCACAGTCATAGGTATAAATTTTAATTAAATAAATTTATTGTAGTTTGTTTATACTAATTTTTTTCTCATTGAAGATGACAAAAATAAAACCGTGGAGAAACACTTCAAAAGATCAGATGTTTGGAACTTGAATGGTGAAAAGATAGTCATGCCATTTGATTCTTATGGGGTCCCTACGGATGATGTCGTGGGGTTACTTGGCCATATTATAGGTCAGTTGGAAGTGGATCCCATTTCCCTTCCCATTTCATATGATTATTGGAGACATATGCCTCCAAACTGGAAAAATGAAGTTTTTGAATCTCAAATAAAGGTAATTTTATTACATTATGGTTTAATTGAATGTCATGTTACTAATATGTTCAAAATGAATTTCTGTATACAGATGTTCTTCCACTTCACAATTGCTGATGTGATAGCACGGAAGTGGACTTTGAAAAATCTCAGTAAAAAATGGAAAGATTTTAAATGGAGATTGTGGTGTGATGTCAATGATACTTCGTTGACCTTGAAAAAAATGTATGACAAGCTACCCAGTGGGGTACCGAAAGAGCAGTGGAAAGTTTTTGTTGACAGACATTGTGATGAGAAGCGGATGGTATTGAAATATATATTATTATATTATCCTAATTTTACATTAATACATGTATATGAAGAGGAGATGACATTGGATACATTACTGTTAAATTTCATTTTATTTATTTCAGGATCTCTCACGACAGAATGCATCAAACAGGGCGAAGCAAGTCATCCCTCACACGGCGGGCTCAAAAAACTTTTCTAGAAGCCGAATGTCATTAGTAATATTTTAAATAGTTTAAATATTTATAATAAAATATTATCTATTTAATATATTGAATTTTTTATTTATCTTTGCTTAATGCAGTCACAGAATTTAGGGCACGAAGCCTCCCGGACTGAACTGTGGTTGGATGTTCACATAAAATCAGATGGCTCTTTTGTTAATGAGCCTACCAAAGAAGTTGGGGTATGAAGTCAAATTTTTATTATAATAACTTATTATCAATTTTTACATTGTTAATATGTATTGATATTTGATTTATAGGTAAAAATTAAAGAACTATGGGATGTCAGTCTTGGGAAGTCCTACTCAGTCTCCCAGGATGACCCGGTTGCTCAAGTCCTTGGGAAGTAGCATCCTGGTAGAGTGTGTGGGATGGGTTTGGGACCCGTACCATCTGAGGTCTTTCGCAAGCCATCAGGGATTCCCGCCGCATCTACTCCTGGTTATGGTCAGCCCATACCTGAAGATGCTCAGAGGGAGATTTCTTATCTACGAGCCACAGTTCAAGACCAAGGGACTCAGATATCTGCTATGTAGAAAGCGTTGACTGATTTATATCAGCAGATGAGCAGATATACCCCCAGTGGTAGTGCACCGAGTGGCGGTGAACAGGTAAATCACAAAAAATCACAATCATTTAGTTTTCAGACTTTTATTGGTTTTAAGTTTAATTATAAATATGCAACAATATTTAATTTTCAATATAATGTTCTTACAGGTGGCAGAAGGAGATGGAGGTGGAGAGGGTGACGATGCATCATCGGACCATGAGTAGTATTGTTGATGTGTTGAACAAATATGGGAAAGGTTGGTTTGTATATATAACATGTGTGGTGTATGGAACCTTTAAAAAACCATTGGTCTTGGAGGAGCTTCTGTGGATAACCTTGAATGATCACAATAACCTCAGGTGGTAAAGAGAATGATGTGTTTGTTTCATTGGTTAGATGATCTATGGTAATAGGCTCTTTGATATTTCTGTTGTAAATTCAGCATTGGGAATTTGACTCATTAGGGTGTTACATGTCCAAACAGCCATGCTGAATGGATATCACTAGATCAAGATGGTTTTCTGAGGTGATTTTCATGATCATTAATAGTTTTTATGAGGCACGTAACCACATCACATGAAAACCAATGCAACTCCCTTCCCATGAAGCTTCCCTCTTTTCTAACTTTTATTTTATGAACATATTGGGAGATTGTTAGATGAAATGTCATATGATAAAAAAAAGAATAATCATAGGGGTTTTACATGATTAATTGGGCTATTTGATGGGGCTTCACATGATCAGGAACAGATCACATGAATTGCATAACCCCTTTGCATGATGTTCCTAGGTTCATGTGATCATGAGCCTCATTGAAGTTCACATGGTCCTTATGACCTAGGTGATTAATCTATATGTATACATGCTAGAATTTTCTTTCCTTTGGGTATATATTAATACCTAGGCTTTGGGTATTTCATTGTTCCTAAAATATACAATGCTCATTTGGTTAGCGTCAAAAAATGCCCCCCCCCCCCCCACAAAAGTGATGTTCGAACGAACAAGAACTCAGTTATGATGTAGGAAATGACTTCATGAGTCTCTTATACTTTCTTTGGTTGGAATTCAAAACATCTTTTTGTCTTCTATAAGTCCATCCATATTCCTTGAGGTTCCCTATAAATAGGGGTGAGAGGCTTGTCATTTGACCGGTGACATGAAGCTCCATAGCTCTCAAAACCCTATCTCTCATGCGTTTATTTTGCGAGACAACTTTGCATGACCTCATCACAAGAACCATACATGAGACCTAGTCATGTGATCATGTCACTTGACCTCTTTGTGTGATCACCTTGTCTAAATATCTCACTTAATCAATCCATGAATTAGTAAATGGTAATTTATTAGAAATTTGATGCACACCCTTGTCCAATAGTCTATCTTATGTGATTCAGTTGTCTCTTGAGGATTTTTTCATGATCTACTAATCTTTATGTGATTCATGTGACCTTCACATGGTAACATGATTATATGTATTAAGAAAAATCATGTGATCAAAAGATGTTTTATGGGTTATGTGATTTTCGTGACCTAGAATGGATCATGTGGTCCACGTAATGTTTTCCATGTTATGCACTTATTTTGTTTGATTAGCACAAATGATTCTCTATTAATGGTTACATATCTTCTAATATATGCTCTATTATCTTTAAATATGCCCTCTATTTCTCAAATGTCTTATTATGTGGTAGACTAGAGAGACCTTATTTCCTAGAACCATAATGTCAATCATCGATATAAAGTATTTTATAACAATAATGTTTTAAAGGTTATTATTCTGACTGAACATCAACCCATTTAATCCTCGTTCCTCATCCTTATAGGACAAATGACTTGTAGTGATCCCTCCCCACTCTTCTTTGGCACATTTTGATCTATACACTTTAATCCTTTACGGAATCAAATATTTTCAATTTTGGTCATCTGTAAACTATAAGAATAAATCCATGTGACCCCCAATCTCTTGTTTCATTTGATGTTATCTTGTGTTTCATTCTAAATCCATAATTTTAGGTATTTTGTATGCTTTAGGTATTCTTATTGAATTGGATCAACTTTTTCATCAACATTAAATGAAAGGGTGTTTATGAATATTTCGTAGGTGGTGCATACATTTTCTCCTTATTATATATATGTTGTATGTGTTGTTTGGTTTGTTTTCCAGGGTAGTGGTGGAGTATAAACAGAAATTATATTTTTTTTTCGGGTCAGCATTTCGCGGCGGTTTTAACTGCCGCTAATGTTTTACCTCTTATACATTTAGCGGCAGTATAATCCGCCGCGAAATATATTCGGCAGACTGCTTAGCGGTGGTTAAAACCGCCGCGAAATCACGTCGGAATTAGCGGCGGTTTTAACCACCCCTAAGCAGGCACCTGGCACATCTGAATTTTGCGGCGATTATAGTCGCCGCTAATTAAATAGCCCTTAAAACCGACGCTAAATTTACCAAAAAACCGCCGTGAAATGAGGTACTACGACGCTTTTCTTTGACCGCCGCGAAATGCATAAAACCGCCGCTAATAGATTGTCGACGCCAAGTTTAGCGGCGGTTTCTGTAAACCGCCGCTAATAGGAGGTTTTCCTATAGTGTTTGATTTTATGAATATCTTCCTCTTTAATTTGAATAAGTAGCTTAGTGGTCGGATCATGGTCTATGTTAATCGAAACTCTCATGTGTCCTTTTGGAAGTTGTCTGTTGTGTAGCAAGTCCTTTTGTATATTGAACATTGTATCCATCACTACAATGTGATAGGTGGGTGTTGATAGATATAAATCACAATCATTATGACCCTATATAATATCAGTACCAGAAATGTATCAGTGTCTACCTAGTTCAAATTTCAATGAGGGGAATGGCTCACCTCAAAGATGGAGGGGGTGGGAAGATATCTTCACATGATGGTTGTTTGTGAGTTGTTTCTTCTCTTTGATTCTCCATATAAAAGTTTCTATCAATTATATCTCCCATTGGAATTTTTCTTCAAGGGAAGATATTCTTTCTCTCATCTGTTTCATTTCTTCACTTTGATCCTACAATTTTTTCTCAAAATATGTTCGGAGTGTCACCCCAAAACCAACACCTCTAATGTGGCCACACTATTCTGGCAGCTTCATGTCCACTGATTGTAGGTATTCATCGGGTATAGGTTTTTCTGATTCATGTGACTATAACAGATAGAAAATATCGGAATATAAGTAATCATTATTATGTAATAGAGATTTAAAGAAAAAAAATTATTATGTCATACTTTCACATGTTACCACACTTTTTGTGTATTTTCATATATTAGTATCCCATTTGTATTTACATGTGCCTCCTTCTATAGCTCGTAGTGTGGGATAGAGTAGGATTTAGATTTAAAGTCATAAATTTTCATATTATCATAGGAACATAATTATTTTTTTTATATCACATAAAAGTATAATGTATATTTAAAATATGTACCAATTTTTTCTAAGTAAAGAATACTCAGTACTTTATTTATGGTAGGGGTATGTTGCCTTTTTTTCATTCCTTATTTGCAGCACTTAGTTTCTGTTTAATAAATAAAAAACTGTTAATCAAAGTGATGAATCCATGTATTGTCAAAAAAAGTATTACTAGCCAGAATGTACCTAAAATGACACTTCTACAAAACAGCCAGTAAATACATCCCTTGCTTATTTGGTTATAATGTGTTCATAGATAAGTTGTGGGTGTGGTTTTATTTTCCCTTAAAATCTATAAGATAATGTCTCATTAAAATTGTGTGAAAGCCTCTGTGAATCCTTTGAGATAACATTAATATATATTTTTTTTGGGAATAATCTAGTATAAATGACCTTCGTAAGGGTTGATGAAGAGTAGGTCAATGATTCATTATTTTATTTTTTAGTAAAATAAATAAATTATATCATAATTTTACCATAACCTCTTACCACATCTGTGTATTAAGCCCGACCATAACATGGTGCCATGAATTTGCATCAATTAGCACGAATTTCTGAGTGATGATTCCAATGTAACTATTTAACATGGCCTTTTTGGGGTTAACATGATGGTCATGTTCATTCCATCAAACATCATATTTTATTCCTTTTATTTACACCTTAATGATTTTTTCTAACACCGTAAAACTGTACTGATCCATTTTTTTATTTGTTTTTTGTCCATTTCTACCTCCCATTTCCTCTAATTCAACATCATCAATATGTTTCTTTGGAGTCGTCGCATGAGCAGGTGTCGATAATAATTTCACCTCTGTGCTAGGAGCAGCAAAAGGTTGAGAAAACCATTTTCCTTGGTATTAGGAGCACCATCATGTGCAGAAGGTTGTTGTTCCATTATTGTGCGAGAAATATCAGGTTCAAAGACCTATTATTCCTCAGGAATGGGAGCACCAACCATTAAAAAGATATTATCTTTAGAAGTGGTTTAACATTTAATTTATAGTACATAAATTTAATATCTAACAAAATCACATGAGGTAACATGATTTATACTACAAAAAAAATATAACCTAATTATTGAACTCGATTTTTTTATCCTGATGTGATTTCACCCCTCTATCAACTATAAAAATCCATCAATTTTGGTATTCTCTGACATAGAAAATTTTGTCTATATTGGAACCCATGCGAAATTATTGTAACATCTAAATGAAAGGGTCATCCTCATTTGGATTTCAATCTGACCCTTCAGTGGTTTTTGTCAGTGACCAAACAATTAACTACTTTCAATTTGTGGGATCTGGAACATAAAATACTTATATTGCATGTGATGGAATTATAAATGGTTTTTCTTTCTACACTTCCTTATTGAAATCAACTTTCATGAATCCCAATTCATCTAATTTATTAGAACTCCTATAAACAACCCACATGCATTGAGAAATTGGAACTAGGAATGTTGTATAATCCAACACCTATATTTGTTTGATGATTCCAAAGAATAACATATTTGTTTAAATTATATCTCTTTCCTTAGTTCTGTAAACATGAATCACGTCAAACATAAGTGTAAATTAACTATTTTTCATGGTACTAACTTTATCATGATTATTTTTATTGAACATATAACCATTAATTACATAACCATTGTAAGATAACACATACAAAGTTAGTCCTAAGTCACGAAATTAAATTCATTCTGAAATTGAATCCGAATATTCATCTCACTTCATAAAAATATAGTCCTTAAACCATCCTATAAACTATTTATTATGTGTTTTGATATCTATCTTTCATACCCTGATGGATTAAAATGCCTAATAATTTCGTAGTGGGTTTCAACATATGGGGAAACCTCTAAACCTTTATGAAAAATGTAAAGGTGGGCCTACTCCTGATATGTAATATTGATTGTGACAACATCTGTTCCAGAAATTTATTCACCCACAAGCTACTTAGTGTGACATGATTTCAGTTGAAAAATGATTTCCACAATATACAGGTATTTAATACATAATTCAAGAGATACCTCAAAATTATATTTCTCTGTAATAAAACCCTCTATCTGACATCAATTTTTGACATACCCTTTCAAAATAATCATATACCATTAAATGGGGTATATCTATCTATAGTTTACATGGGAACATAGTTGAATCCCTGTCACCAATCGAACCATAAAATGAACCATCATATCAAATAATTTAGGAAGGAATAACATTTCTAGTTACCATAAAATAATGGAATTTCTCTTTCCATATTCATCAATTTCTCCTGGTATATAACATTGCTAAATATTTCATTGAATAATAATTAGAGTTTGGTTAATGTATGATAACCATTTTTGGGAAAAATACAATGTAAAGTTACAGGAATTAGACATTTCATCAAAACATGGTAGTCTTGTGATTTCAAACCATTTAACATTAAATCGTTCACTGAGACTAGGTTCTTAATATTCAATGAATACCACTCTGGAACCTTTACGTCATTCAAAAAGTTGAAAAACTGATATCACTCATGCTGAGAAAGAGTGTAAGTAGTTGGGGGAAGAAAAGGTCATTTTTCACCCTTCATTGGGGCCAACTCATCTTGTATTCCCATGTCAACCATGTCAAACCTAGACTTAATTAAATCCTTTTTTCAGGTGCATTTAGAAACATACCAATGACACTATTAAATAAATTTTTTCAACATGTATAACATCAATAAAATGTATGAAATATAAACAATTATAGTTTGGGAACTCAAAAAAACATGCCTCCTTTTCCAACCGGTTTTCATAAGGTTTTTTTAAAAATGGTTTACCAAAAGCAGTGTCCATATATTTTACATTCACTTATAGTAGATCACCTATTAGTGGAGATGGTTTTGTACATTATTCTAAACTTTTATCTAATTATGTTCTCCAAGATTGGTGCTTATGTTGTTAGGGTAGAAATTTTTGATGTCCTATAAACATAGTTTTTTATGAATATTTAAACCTAATTGATTATGTAGCTTGTCTACAAATGGGACACCATTGAGTTCCTTTAAAGCTATATCTTGAAAAACTTCTAAAAGTAGGAAATTCATTTATCATCCCATAAAACATGGCTCTCAATGTGAAATCTTCATTTCTATAAGCATCATACAATGTAACACAAGAATACCAAAATAATTTAAAATCTTCTATCGATGGATCCAAATAAACATCAACCTCATTAATAGATTGTTTTGTTCCAGACGTACATATAGATAATATGATGTATATTCATTTCATGCATAACCACAAGGGAAGGTTATAATTTTCCAACATAATCATCCATGTACATTGAGTACTTCTTTGAAAATCAAAATCATTCACTCTATCTATATATCAGAAAAGAAGAAGGTGTCTCAGATTGTTTACAAAATCCGGACACTCATGATAAATTTTCTTCTACTAAAGAGATTCTTTAAGGTGACATAGTTTACCATCATTATTTCTTGTATCTATGTGCCATGTCAATTTCCTTGAAGTCTCCTTACATCTATATAGGCTTGTAAACCATTGGATGATTGTAAAGTACCATAAAAAAATTTTAGTATTGTATTCAAATTTTGTGTATCAAGAAGTGTCATGCTTTGGGCATTATATAACGGATTTTTGGTCCATGAGAAATAGGGTAAAATCATTCAGGCAGACGTTTATTCCTTAAAAGATCATACCCATCAATAATAGAATTAATTAGGCATAGTATGTTGGTCTTAGAAGCTCATTATCTTCGGGTAGCATGTCATTAAAGAGATAAAGTAGTTTTGTAAAACTGATTTCACTCCATCTTTTTCCTTTTTTCAAATTATACAGCTTTAGTACGACTCACAAGGAGGTATATTTAGTGTAACTAGTATACAATGGAATCTTTTCATAACTCTTTATCTTCTCAAACAATTTTGGGCAATCAGAAATTTTATATTCAACTCTCCATGTCATTTCCCCAATACAATCTTACTCATCATTCACATGTGTAATCCCATTCTCAGTACGATCTTCTTAATTTTCCACACTTGTAATCATATCATATTATCCATAAAACATAGTGTTATCCAATTCACTATCTATATTCTCCTTCTCCCTGTGTTTATTCCAAAATTTATAACTTTGATCTATTCCATGACAGATCCAGGGTTCTTCCAAATCCTCCGGACTTATTAGTCTTGTATAACAATAGTGTAAACGCATACAAAGGATTTGAGAGGGGTCGTATGCATCATCTTTTGCAAACATGATGAACTCTTTCTCTCTCTCTTCATACTCTTTTTTCAGATGATTGGCATCGATCCATTCTTTATTCATATCCATCCAATTTGATTTGGTAATATTAATATTTAACAAATAAATACATAAAATGAGCCTTTAAAATAAGGGAAACTCAACAATTTTATGTGAGTTATTATTTCATTTTGTTTCCTGAGACTCATCCCCTTATAGGCTAACACCAAACCAGAAAGAAGATTCAATTATAGAGGACTCCCTAAATTTAAACCATGTTGGTGGTGTTGGGTGAAAAGTAGGTTTTGGAGTTTCAATTGGGTTAATCATTAATTCTCCTTTTACAGGAGTGAGGTCATGATGGATTTCCTATTGGTTGGATAGATTTAGTGACATGCCCTTTCCATGGTGTTATTATCCATCTATGTGTCTTCCCTATATAATGTAATGGTTTTCATAATTCTATAAAAATATAAGTTTAAAAGATTTTATAAAAACTACATTTTAGATATCCTTTGAAAACTATTTATAAAATCACACTTGAAATCCCATTAAAAAACCAACCATTTACAAAAATTCCTCTTTAAAATAACACATCCTTTTTAAAATAAACCAATAAACTCCAAGTAGTTTTTCACAAAACCTAAGTTTTTTTTAAAAAATTCAAGGAAACTTTCTAAAGCAACAATCATAATCGTTAAAAATGAGTGACAACCCTCTATATTTTATAAATTTTCATTTTAAACTTTACACACCCCTTGTTAAAATGAAACCAACATTAAATACATGTTCAAAACACTCACATCCCTTTATGAAAGCCAATAGGGTGAGTTGACAAACACTTGGAATCCAACATAAGTCTATACCTAGTGTTTAAATCATTTTAATGCTATTTAAAAACATAAATGGGCACGTTAAAAACATATATTTTCTTAAGAAACATTTCAAAACACTTGATTCATTTTTAAAGAGCCACTTGGGAATTTTCACAAAGACCTAAATACTAAGATAGACACTTTATAAAAGATACATGAATCAAAAATAAAGAAACATTTTATAAAATATAAATGACCCAAAATATACAGGTGTACCAGAAATAAATTTATTTTAAAGAGATCGAGGAAATTCATTGTAAATATCTTAAAATAACATGAAATAAATATTGTCTCTTTATGCCCTATGGTGACATTTACATCCCACTATCATTGTATCTTTAACAAGGGACTATGGAACACCACTATAAAAGTGTGACCCTATACATTTACTTATATCATAGAAAAAAATTCTATATACAAACCAATGTGTATATGTATGGTGTAAAAAAATATCCTAGTTGGATATCATCAATGATTTTATACCATTGATTTTTTAAGACAAACCAAAATATTATAGTTTTAGGGGAAATAATGAAAATAATTTTATTACATTTGGTTGAGTAAATAAAAATATCCAAACATTTATTTTTTGTTTTAAGAAACTATTATTTACCAAGATATAGTCATAACATAAAATAATAATAAAATATCAAGCATCATCCATTAATGGGTGCCTAATAAAGGCATAAGGAATTAATCTATGTCAAAAAATTAAATTAATAATCAAACTAAAATATTTTTTCAATATAAATGAAACACAATAAATTCACCATTAATGGCCTCATCGAGAAGGAAATTCCAGTAGTTGGTGTGAGACCTGAGATAGGGGTACTAAAATGTGTGTCCATAATATAATAACCCATGTCTATAGAATTCCCACATCTCTACCTAAATACTCTCATGATGTATTTCTAAAATCTCAGTTCTTAAAATCGATGAAACACATTTATAAAACTATCATGTCAACATTCTATAACATCCATTGAACAATCCACTCAAACATCAACACCCCTAATTAAACACGATAAAATTTGAAATATATATTAGAAAACCATATATAGAAAACATCTTGATTAATCAAAAACAAATCATCAAAATGTTAATCAAAACCCAAACATAGATCTAACCTTCACTATAACTTCCAACTCAAAAGCATTTTTTCTTATTTATCAATTGAAAATTTTATATTTTATCAAAAAAACTCACCAGAATCACTCCATTATAAAACCAATCGTGATACTTTTCACCTAGAATAATCCCTATCAGGTTTCAAATATATCAAACCACCTCATCCAAACATGTTCTAACATATAGATAAATCCAAATTCATCAATTTTGATTATAACAAAGTCCTATATAACTATAAATAAAAATTATCAAAAGTTTCAAAGAATATTCCCAAAAACCAATAAAATACATTACTAATCAAAAGGCCATTGTCGGACACTAATGAATCAAACCAAACAAAAAATTCACACATGAGAGATATTTCAAACACTAAACCACTATAATTAATCAATCTCTATCTAAGAATTCAAAATAAAATAAGAACATACCTATGATTTAGGGGTCCGACAGTAATAATAGGGTCTAGCTTTGGTGGAGTCGGGGTAGGTGGTGGCGGTGATGACAGAGGCCACTGAGGGGTTCATGACGGAGGTGGGGTTCACGATGGAGGTGGGTTCGTGGAAGAGGGGTATGTGCTGGACGTGGGGCTTGTGGTGGAGGTAGGGTTCGACAAATGACAGAGTTGGGGTTTCTGATAGAGGTGGGGTTCGTAGTGGAAGAGAGAATCACAGTAATAGAACACTATGGAAAAAACGGTCTTTTGCGACGGGGTATTTAGGATGGGAACTAATTACGTCGCAAATGGTCCATCCCAGGACTTATTTGCGACAGGGGGTTTGTCCCATCACAAATAAAAAATTATTTGCGGTGGGATTTGGGGTCCCATCGCAAAAGGTAATGCACGCTTTAGCGTGGGATGCGCACCAAACCACGAGAAGGTTATTTAAGACGGGGGGATCGCCCCGTTGTAAATAGTGTGTTGGTCGGAGGGTATTTGTGACGGGTTCCGTCGCAAATACCGGTGGCGATAAATGAGTTTTTGTGACGGGATGTTGTCTCATCGTAAAAGGTGTGTCGGTAAGTCACCCTTTGCTACGGGACCCGTTATAAATACCCTTTTAACCACCGACAACAATTAATGCGGGGAATGTTATTTAAGACGGGGGTCGTCGCAAAAGGTACCTTTTGCGACAGTAATCCCGTCGCAACTAGTCCTGTTGCAACTAATCTAACTTATATATACCCCCCTCTGTTTTTCTTTCTCTTCCTCTCATTTCTCACTTTCTCTCTCTCTCGAAACTCGAATTTTAGAGTGAAAATTTCTCTCAGTTAACTTTTTTACGGAGAAGTTGTGAAGGCGCTTACATCAATCGGAGATCAAGTTTAAAAGTATTTATATTTTATTTAATTTCGTATTTATTTAATTTTTTTTATGTTAATTTTAATTATTGTAGATTAGTTGTAATTAAATTAGATTTAAATTGTTTTGTTATCCGTAAGTTAGTAATAAATAGTAATAAATATTTATAATGAGTAGTAATTAGTAATTAACAGAAATAATTAAGAATAAATAGTAATAATTAGGAATAAATAGAAATAATTAGGAATAAATAGTAATAATTAGGAATAAATAGTAATAAATAGTAAAAATTAGTAATAAATAGGAATAAATAGGAATAATTAGTAATGAATAGGAATAATTAGTAATAATTAGTAATAAATAGTAGTAATTAGTAATAAATAGTAGTAATTAGTTATAAATAGTAATAAATAGTATTAATTAGTAATAAATAGTAATCAATAGAAATAATTGGGAATAAAGAGGAATAAATAGTAATAATTAGCAATAAATATGAATAAATAGTAATAAATAGCAATAAATTGGAATAAATAGTAATAATTAGCAATAAATAGGAACAAGTAGAATTAAATTGGAATAAATAGTAGTAAATAGTAATAAATAGTAATAAATTGTAATAAATATGAATAAATAAAACTAAATAGAAATAAATATGAATAAATAGTAATAAATTGGAATAATTAGTAATAATTAGTAATAATTAGTAATAATTAATAATAATTAGTAACAAATAGTAACAAATAGTAGTAATTTGTAACAAATAGTAATAAATTGGAACTAATAGTAAGAAGTATTAATAAATTGAAATAAATAGTAATAAATAAGAATAAATATTAATAATTATTAATAATTAGTAATAATTAGTAATAATTAGTAATAACTAGTAATAATTAGTAATAATTAGTAAGAAGTAGTAATAAATAGGAATACATAGGAATACATAGGAATAAATAGTAATAATTAGGAATAAATAGTAATAATTAGTAATAATTAGTAATAATAAGAAATAATTAGGAATAATTTAGGATAATTTGTAATAATTAGTAATAATTAGGAATAATTAAGAATAATTAGGAATAAATAGAAATAAATAAGAATAATTATGAATAATTATGGATAATAAATAATAATTAGTAACAATTAGTAATAATTAGGAATAATTAGCAATAATTAAGAATAATTAGGAATAATTAGTAATAAATAGGAATAAATAGAAATAAATAAGAATAAATAGGAATAAATAGTAATAATTAGGAATTATTAGGAATAATTAAAAATAATTACGAATAATTAGTAATAATTATGAATAATTAGTATTAATTAGTAATAATTAGTAATAAATAGTAATAATTATAATAATTAGTGATAATTAGTAATAATTAGTAATAATTAATAATATTTAGTAATAATCGTTAGTAATTAGTAATAAATAGTAATAATTATGAATAATTTGGAATAATTAGTAATAAATAGTAATAAATAGTAATAAATAGTAATAAATAGTAATAAATATTAATAATTAGTAATAAATTGTAATAAATAGTAATAAATTTTAACAAATAGTAATAAATAGTTATCATTAGTAATGATTAGTAATAAATAGTAATAATTAGTAATAATTAGTAATAATTAGTAATAATTAGTAATAATTATTAATAAATAGTAATAAATAGTACTAATTAGTAATAATTATGAATAATTTGTAATAAGTAGTAATAATTAGTAATAATTAGTAATAATTAGTAATAATTAGTAATAATTAGTAATAATTAGTAATAATTAGTAATAATTAGTAATAATTAGTAATAATTAGTAATAATTATTAATAAATAGTCATAAATAGCAATCACTAGTAATTAATAGTAATAATTAGTAATAATAAGTAATAAATAGTAATAAATAGTAATAATTACTAATAAATAGTATTAAATAGTAATAAATAGTAATAAATAGTAATAAATAGAAATAAATAGTATGAAATAGTAAGAAATAGTAAGAAATATTTATAAATAGTATCAATTAGTAACAATTAGTAACAATTAAAAAGAAAATCAATTGTAATAAATTGTAATAACTTGTAATAACTTGGTAAAATTTCTGGATTAAAAACTCATGATTGTCATGTTATAATGGAAAGACTTATGCCGATTGGATTTAGAGTATTGTTGAATTCGATGATTTGGGATTCGATAACAGACATATCATATTTTTTCAAGACATTTGCGCAGAGAAAATAGACTATAATGTGCTAAGAAAATTGGAAGATGATGTTGCTGTAATTATATGTAAACTGGAAAAAATCTTTTCACTAGCTTTCTTTGACTCAATGGAACATCTTATATTACATTTTCCACATGAAGCTAAATATGGAGGTCCAATATAGTTTTGATCCATGTACCCATTTGAGATATGCATGCAGAAATTGATGAAAAAAGTACGTAACAAAGCATCAGTTGAAGGCTCAATTGCTGAAGCTTATTTGTAAGAGGAAATTTCTATTTTTATGCTCTCATTATTTTGAATATCAATATCGCCCAAAACACAAGCGCATTGGACTAAATGAGGGGAATGTAAATGATGAAATGGAAAATCAATTATCAGTTTCTGATCAGCCAAATATTGGTTTCGGTAGAGTTTATGAATGATGTATTTCAGATGATGAACATCACAGAGCTCATACATATATTCTTCTCAACTGTGTATAAATGACATCATTTTTACTGTGAGTACTTCTATCATATATTCTATAATTTATGTTACAGTATGTAAACTTATTTTATTTTTAGGTTATATGATAATCATATCAAGAAAGAACTTCCACAAATTACCGCAGATGCTTTTGAAGAACGCAAACAAAAAAATTTCTCAATGGTTTCAAAAACTGGTAACATAAATTATTGATGGTTTAATATCAATTATATTTATTATTTATTATATTAAAAATTGTTTTACAAATTTTTAAGTGTCTATACATTGTGATAAGATTGATAAGAGATTGTGTATATTGACTGACCCACTATCCAAAATGGCTAAATATTATAATTCAAAAGTGGCGAATGGTTTTTGATTTCATACACGTGCATATGGGGAATAAAAAAACAACGAACAGTTGAGTTTTCCTGAGAGGATCATATAACAGAGAAACTGAAGTTGAATTTTATGGAATTCTAGATGAAATTATTGAGCTCTGTTATCTATTACATAAATACATAATGATGCTTAAATGATGTTGGTTGGATACTGAGAGAGGCTTGTGTGTTCATATGACTAATGGAATCATTGATATTAAATATAAAAATATTCTTGCAGAAAATGAACCATTTTTACTATCTCAACAAGCACATAAAATTTATTACACAAAGTATTATGCTACTTAAAGGGACTTGAGTGATTGGAGGAGCATAATAAAAATGAAATCTCAGAAAAATTAGTTTACTAAAACTGAATGTTGTTCTGCTGATGTGGAAGAAATTGAAATTTTTCAAGAGACTTCTCAAAATCCATCATTTTCACAAAGAGATGTGAATATCGATGATGAGACTCCACGATTAAGGATCGATGATGAAGAAGATTTTAATGATGTTACAAATGAATTTAAAATGACAAGAGATGATAAAACTGAAACTCATATGGATAATGATGATGCTGAGGAGGAAGATGAAGACATTGACATGGACAACGATAGAGATGAGAATGAAGATGGAAATTGAAAGAGTTAAATGATGGTTATAATCATAACTAATATATATCTATATATAATAGTTCTTTTCAACTATCTCTTAACAATAATCATTTTGTGTTTCAGATGGATCCTGATCTATTTCGTGAGTTGGAGGAGGCTGATCTACTATTGGATGAGGGGGATTGTGGACCATCTGATCCTTAGCCTATTGAGGAATCAGGGGGTATGCGGAGGGGGTGCGGACTTGTATGATTGATGACTCCTAACCCTATCCCCGAGCGACATCCACGTATTGGTTTCGATCCATGAAAACCGAGGTATCGTAACCTGTATATTTTAGCGAGCTTTCATTAATTTATTTATATATACACTAATTGTTTGATTATTTATTTCTTTTTCACAATTTTGTGCATGTAGCTATTAGACAGGGGAGTACTGTCTTGCACAATTGATTTTCTCAGCCCTGGATAACATGGGAACATATTCCCGTTGTTGTGCAGCACAACTTGTTCAATCATTGGCTAGTACGTAAATATAGAATATTTATTTTGAAATTTATTTTATAACTAACTTGATATTATAAATTATTTTTAGGTTTTATGCAATCCCACTGATGATAGAATGTGTGACGCTATCCACATGGCATGGAAGGTGTCTATGTGTGACAGTTTCCATCAGTTTTTTCCCAATTTGAGAAAAACACCCATGAAGAAAGGAGGAGTGATAGAATTTGATGAGTCGTGAAGAGCCCACAGACAATAGTACACTTCATCTAATGTTTGGGATTTATTATGTTTACACTAGTTGGGTGGTGGATTTTAGAGGATACCTTCAGTGGGATGGCAGTTTCGGGGGAGACAGGAGGTAACGCATCGAGCTGGTAGTTGTATATTCAGTACACATATAGTGTGTCTTGTAAGTATATTTTTTAAATACTTTATATAACATTAAATATTGACAATTAATTTTATATTTCTGTAAGCAGTCGAGTATCCCGATATTACGGAGTTTGACGTTTATCGGATGATGTACAGCGATCCATCCACTAGAGAGATTAGAGGTGATCGTCAACGTCAGATTATGGTTAGTATTATTTTTTCAGTTTGAAAATTAACTGCATACAATATTATCATCATTTTAATTTAAAATTTGAATTGAAGGAGTCATATGAGGCTATGACCTCTCAGACACAGGCTGAGAGTCAGGACGATATGACTGAGCAGACCAGTGCCCACCATTTCGATGAGGCGGAATGGATGCTGGTGACGCAGTATGGCTTTGAGAAGGGACAAGTAGTTGTTATCGGCTCTCATTTGACTCCTGGTACTTATTATGGTACTGCTGTGATGTCGGCATCCAGCTCGAGAGGAGCTTGTAGAGAGGCATCATCTTTTTCCTCATAGTATCAAGAGCAGTTGTGAACTCAGTTTGAGCTTATAGAGAGTTTGTAGAAGCAGCATGAAGAGATGGGTTGGCGACAGCAGCAGTACCAGCATTAGGAGGAGATGTGTCGATGGAAACAGCACCAACAGCAGTAGTAGCATCACGAGCAGATGGAGTATATGCGTCGTCTGACTCATAGTTTAGGGATGTAGTTTCTTCTACCATCTCCTACAACTCCTCCACCTCCTCCAGAAGATGACCCCCCTAGTGATTTGTTTTTTATGTTAAAAACATTTGTATTTATGATTTATTGTAATTGAACTATTTACAGTTTTTGTTTTTTATATTGGTACAACTATTGCATAATTTAATTTTTTTATTTTTAATATTTTATTATTTATTATTAGTATTATATTTTTTAATATTTGTTTTTTTACTAATAATAAGAATATTATATGATTTTTTTATATTTTCTTTGTAAATATTGATAATTGTAATAATTTTTTATTTTTTTATTTTTTTAATAAAATTAATATTAATTTTTTATTAGTCATAATTTTTTTAAATATATTTTTTTAGTATTATATTTTTTAATGTCTATTTATATTACTAATAATACTATTTTTTTATTTTTTATTATTTTAAAAATAGTAATATAATTTTTTTTCATTAATCATAGTTTTATTAAATATTTTTTTATTATGTTTAGTATTTACGACGAGACCTTTTGTGATGGGCTCCCGTCGCAAATAATATAAATATAATTTTTTATTAATAGTATTTGCGACAGGGAGATCGTTCTTTCGCAAATAGTATTTGCGATGGGCCCGTCGCAAATGGTTATTATATATATATATATAGTGTATATAATCGAAGGATTAGTTGTGACGGGGAACTGACCCGTTGCAAATAGTATTTGTGACGGTCTATCGTGAATGGTTTATTTATATATATGATGTATATAATTGGAGGATTATTTGCGACAGGGCCCTTTCCCGTCGTAAATATTATTTTTTGCGATGACCCCGTCGTAAAAAAAATATTTGAAACACCGTTTTCTACAATGGTCTATTTATAACGGGGCCCCGTCACTAAAGCCTATTTGTGACGGGATCCTGTCGAAAATAGCCTATCGCAAATACCTCTAATTCCAGTAGTGGAAGGCGGATTCACAATGATAGAGGTGGGGTCAGCACAGAGTAGGGGTCATTGGTAGAGGAGGGGTCAGAGGCGGAAAAGGAGGGATCGGGGCCATAGAGTGGTCGGCGGCAGAGGAGGGGTCGGCAGTAGTAAGGGTTGGCGGTGGTAAAGGTCACCTTTTCTGAGAGCTTGAGTCGTGGAGAGAAGAAGAAAACTATTAGGGATCATTTATAAAATTGGGTAAAGCTTTTATCAGTGATAGTTAAAAATTCTTTGATAAAGCCATACTTTTTCTATTTTTTTAGCACTGATAAAAGTCTATCTTTGTCAATGCTAAAGAAGCACTAATAAAGCTGTAATGTTAAGAATCTATTTATATTATTATATATATTTATAAAATTATATATATAATAAATATTTATTTATTTATAATTATAACAATAAATAAATATTGTTATTATTGGTATTTATATATATAATAAAAATATTTGTATTTGTATATGTATTCAAAAAATATAAATATTATAAATAAATAAATATTTATTTATAATTACAAATTTATAATTAATATATTAGTTATATTTATAATTATATAAAATAAATATATATAATTAAAATACTTATTATATATAATTACAAATATATATATATTTATATTTATTACAATAAATTTATATATATTTATTTAAATAATTCTAAAATTATAATAACTATATTTCTTATATTCTTATATTGTTAAAAATATATATAATTAAATAACTATATTTATAAATATATAAAAAAAATTTATAATTGTAATTATAAATAAATATAGATATATTTAAATAATTATTAAACTATTTGAAATATATTAATTATATATATTTACTAAATTATAAGTATAATAAATACACTTCTTATAATATTATAATGATTATATATATATATATAATTATAACAATAATTATTTATTTATTTATTATACATATAGTTTTATAAATATATATAATTAACATAATTATTATAATTTAATAATTAATTAAATATATTTATATTTATTTATAATTGTAATTAAAAATATTTTTATTTATTTATAAATATTTTTATATATTTACAAATATATTTATTTAAATATATATATTCAACATTATAAATAAAAGAAATACATTTATTATGATTTTATAATTATTTAATTATATATATATATATATATTTATTTATTTATTTACATATATAAGCATAAATAAATATATATTTTTTTGTAGTTATAATTATATATATATATATATATTTAAATAATTATAAAATTATATATTATGGGTACGTAGGGCACAATTAAAACGAAGCATGGAAATGGAACACACAATAAAATATATATAATTATAACAAATATATTAATTATATTTATAATTGTATTAATATATATAATTAATATATTTATTATAATTTTATTATTTTTTAAATATATCCTGTACTTATTTATAATTATAATTATGTATATATATTAGGTGATTGGGGGTACAATCACATTAAAATACACACACACACCACACAAATAAACTGGAAAGCCAGGTCATACCCCCCCCCCCCCCCCCCGCCGAAGGGATAGCCCACCCCGCATGCCTTATTTATTGAATACATGGCTCATAGGGCCAGTGGGCATGAATCCCATAACACGGCCTGAAAGATCAGTGTAGTGTCATTCATATATCATCCTACATGCATCACCAAGGGATAACTCACCCATTAATCCTTATTTATTCAGTATATGTCCTGAAGGCCTAGTGGGAATGAAGCCCATTACATGGCCCAATGACCCATAAACTGACTTGAATGACTCGTGCATAGTCATGCATGCATCATGCCTACCTGACCATTTTCTGGTCGAATGCATGTGTTGCTGCCTACCTGCATCATGTTTGCATCAATGTATGCCTACATCATGCATGCATCATTGCATACCAGCGGAAATTCGCTCCCACTCGGATTTGAACCCAGTTCCGATGTAGGATTACAAGGATATTAGACCACTCTAGAAAGTACCAAACTACCATATACCTAGTAAAGTATATATATAATATAAAATGAGTCGTCACATCTGCAGAACATTAATAATAAGAATGTTGTTATACATATAAATGAACATTAATTCATGAAGACTGCAAAACATATACACGTCAATTATGTCAACGCATCGATATATTTATTGACCAAATTCATTAAAAGCATGTATTTATTTAAATATATTTATATATATATTTATAATTATTATTATAAATATACATATTTTAAATTTCTTTATATATAATTATAAAAATATAATTATGAATATATAATTATAAATTTATAATTATATATATACTAAATACATTTATTAGTTAATAAAATTTATTACAATAGGTTAATTATTTAAATATATATTTATAATCTTATAAATAATTTTTTTTAAAAAATTTATATATTTTTTAATTATTAAAAAATACATTTTAATTATAAGAATGCATTTTTTATTTAATGTGTATAAATTATCATTATTCTTTAGTATGAATATAATAATTTTATATAAATTCATAATATTTTTTATTAGAAAATTTTATTAATTAATAATAGCATTGGTAAAGGGTATATTTATTAGCGCTTTTATCTAGAGTTGATAAAGAGTCCCCTTTTATCAACACATTTTTCTTAGCGCTCATAGAGGATAGTGCTGCATTTTCATCGATCTGTGGTAGTGAATGAACAGATAATGATTCAAAACAATAGAAGGAAGAAAATAATTGATAATTTGTACCTAAAAGTGACATTGGGGCAAGAAAATTAACCCCCACCATATTACTTTTTATCCTATAATGTATAAAGGATAGTATTCAATCAATAGGAAGAATATATTCATATCTTAAGAAGCAAAAACCCACCATGGCTACACTTTTGAACCCAAACACTGATATAAAACCAAAGAATCTCAAAATAATCACCAATCATAGATATAAATTAAATGATATAACTCTTTAAGGGGAGAATATCATAAATATTTTCCTCCTCTATATTAGTATTTAATTTAATCACTGGTCCCCAATAAATTAGCAGGCTCCCTCGAGTATCCAACAAAGAAAAAACCCAATAAAGAATAAAGAAATCTCCAATACAAATCACTAACTAATCAGCATTCATAAACTAGATGAAAGATCATAAATTTCTCAATAGATAATGAATGAAACCATCAATATATCATTAAAACCACAATATAACTATAAACAGCAAACCTTGGAAATTTAATTTGAAAATGGAGGCCTAAAAAGATTATCACTTGAGGAAGAGTCAACAAAAAAATATCCAACAAGATTACTAGATATATTGTTTTTAAGTTCACAACAAATGAATCAATCCTCAACAATAACCACATACTCTATACTTATTTCAATTAAGGGTAGCTAGGGAATGCGATTTTGGAACCCTAGCACCTAAATAATCTAAAAATCCCTTAGAGAAATACTAACACAAGCCCCCAGTTCCCCCAAAACCTACCAAAATTTCTTAGGATTAACAATCAAAGTAAATTTCCCATCACAAGGTACAATTAACAAAAAAAATATAAACACAACATTCAAGGAGGAAAGTTAATTCCAAAATTAACCAATATCTCGTAGGGTATAGTTTAGAGAATAACTCAAAAATAGACATCCTGAAAGGTTTAGAAATCAAAAAAAATCTATTTCTTATCCCCAAACCAAATAAAACCCCAAAATGAAAAAATTGGAGATATATTTTCGATATAGAAAATACATTGATTGTGGTTCTACACACCATAAAATAATTTCCTTTATATTCACTATCGTTATATTAACTCATTGAAAAAATAGGTAACCATGATGAGAGAAAGATCAGGAGAAAATCCATATACTATGAATCCTAACATAACCAAGAGATAATGAAACAACAAAATTTTTAATTTCAAAACATCACCCTTGAAATTTCATAATGACACAAATACCACTCCAAATATCACAAATTCAATAAGGGGAAACATATTTCATAAAAAAAATGCAAACTATCTTAACTGGAAAATCATAAGAAGTAAGCTGAATCAGAGTCAATTCACAAGGGGTAGATTCCAATCCACCCTTCTTAAAAGAATCCACTTTATAGTACCTCATCAAATGATCCAAACTGCCACAAAATTGAGAGGTCTTAGAAGTTATCGGTCTTTTAGGTTTCTTATGTCTCAACTTTAAACAATGACAAAAAAATGTTCTTACCTTCAGAAAAGATTGATGAGAGGAAAAATGATTTCCTTTTGATCACACTATTCACATGGTTTGACTTAGACTACATACTTTTTTCCTTATGCTATCTCTATGCATCACACCCAAAAATAGGGAAACCACCAACACCATTGTTGCTCCATACATGCCTTATCGAACATTATTAGATTCCATCACTATTTCTTCATGGGCTTTAAGGATTAGAGAAGACACATGACATAAAATTTCTAGTTTAAGACCTACCACCAAAACCTAACCCATTAAATAATTTTCTAAATCCAAATTAGGATGATATGAAACTAACTTAATAAAATGATCTACAAACTGCAACACTAGTTTTTCTCCTTGCCAAAAGGCCATGAAATTCTATAACCTTAAGTAACTTCACTAAATTTTGAATGAACCATATAATTAATCATTCCTTAAAATATTCCTAATTTTCCCAATTGTATGGTTTAGTCTGGTTGATTTACTTCCACCACATTCAACTCCGACCCTCTATCATGAATTTCTTAAACATAACCTTAAACTATTCTGGATGTTTAATAAATAAAAAGAATTGCGTCAATCCTTAGTATCCAAACCACTACATCTTAAGTAAATTATTGCTCAATGAAATTTGGATTATTTAGGTTATAAAATAACTAAATGAAATCTCTATACTAGGGAAAGAGAGGAAGAAATCTAATCTTAGAGATTGAATCATTTAAAACAACCATCCCATGAAAATCATAACCAACCAAAGAAAAAAAATAAATTTGAATGGGGGTTTATTCTAAAAATATGAAATATAAATACAATAAAGATAAAATTCAATAGAAAAACTCTATAAGAAATATCATATATCAAAAATAAATCTCAAAATAAAAATTTAAATAAAATTCAATTTCATCACTAATAAATTATAAATACAAATTCCAAATATTTATTTCTTTGAATAAGAGAAATAAATTCACCTCTACGGCCTAATATGGTTTTATCAAAACTTATTTCAAAAATCACATCCATTAAATAAATAAACAAAATTCCCCAAAAGATTTTATAAAATTCATTTCAAGAAATTTTAACCTTTATTCTTTAGGTATCCATTTTAAATTTGATTTAAATTATTGGAAAAATATTTTAAAATTCAAATATTACAAAACAATTTGTTTCTAAAAAAATATTTCAAATTAAACCCTTTTAAACATTTCACTCTTAATCTCTTTAGTTGATTTTAATTATTCATTGTTAACATTACATTAAATCATTGAATAAAATCAACACCACCCCATTTTCCAATTGAATTTAAAAACATTCAAAAATCTAATCATAATTTTAAATCTAGATCATTTTAGACACATTTTAAAAATATAATGTAATCTCGAAAGTATTCTTAATTTTTGTATAAGAATTATTTCCTTTTCAAAATCAATTATCAAACTTTACTATTAAAAATTTATATTTATTTTTTCCCCAACATGAAAACTCAAAAAACACAATAATTTACACTAAGTCAATCTCAATAAAAAAAATAAATGAAATCCTATACAGAAGAAACTTTTCAAAATCATGAAAACATATGACCACACAAGGATATTTACCAAAAATTATACTTTCTACACTTTATATCCTTACTATTGAAAATAACAACACATCCTTAAAAAATATATTTTACTACATTTATATTTTAAATGTTTTTAGAATGTTTTTTTTCTATGAAAATTTATTGTATTGAAGGTAGATTTGGTAATATATATTATACATGCAATTCTAGTCTATCGGAATAACTAAAGATTATTCCATCGTATTGATGTAAGTCTAACTCCATTTTATTGACCTAAGTTTAGTCTGTCGGTATGAAGAAATATAGTCAATCGGTATGATTTTATCTAGTCCATTGATTTGAAAAATTCTAGTCTATCAGTATGAATAAATAAATTCAATTTGTATGAAAAAATATACTCTACCAGTACTACTTAATTCGGTCCATTTTTATAATTGAATCTAGTCTATCATTGTGAAAAAATCTAGTTTATATGAACGATAGAGATTATCCAATTAGTATTTTTGAGTTTACTCCATTAGACTAAAATATTTTATTCAATCAAAATATTAAATTTATAATCAAAGTCAGAATTATTTCTATCAAATGCAATACATTTTATTGCATTGTAATGGTGCGACCAGAATGACATCGGATGGAGATGTCCTTTCTGATTTGTCAAGATGAAGTTCATCTGAGGTGGTTTTAACAAAATCAGAGATTCATGGAAACATGATCATTGTAATTTTTACTTTAAATAGAGGTGGATTTGAGGACATGGGTGATGATTCTTTTTTTAAATTAATCTATCAAAATATTTTTCATCTTAAACAAATCATTACTTTTTATTTGTAATCATTCATAGAGTTTTCATTTAAATTATTATATGTGAGGATCATAAAATTCATTGAACATGTTTGCAATTGTATTTTGTGTATAATATGGGTTTATGATCATTGTATTTTAGGGATGGGAAGATGAATAGATATGATCATGATGATTGAGGGCTTATGGGGATAGGAAGATAGATGTGGTTCTAATTTTTTTTGATTGAGTTCTTTCTATAGAAGAAAGGCATAACTTATGATTAGGCTGAGAATTGTAGATTCTCTAATTTAGCATTTCATGACTTCCTTAACTCTTAATATTGTTGAGTATAGAACATTTTATAATTATTGAGTCAGTCATTCCTACATTTACATTAATATTTTAATTTACTTATTTTTACAATTTTCTATATTATACTATCCAATTTACTATAAATCTCTTTTTTGTAAAATTTTCTATAATCTAATTTACAAGGAAAACTCTGAGTTTGATATATGTACTTTGATCATTAGAAGATTACTACATCTAAAAGAGGTAATAAATAGGTTTGGGTTTTTAATTAGTCTATGTTTTTTACTACAATTCACCCCCTCCCTTATATCCCTTATAACTCATATGATCCAAGAATTAGTATCAAATATGGTTCTACTTCTTGACTTTCTGGTTTTTACTTTTGTTATTTTAGGAAAGTTTATAAATTCTAACAACTTTTGTTACAATTTTTTTTTATATTTTCATAAACTATTATTGCACTAACATGTAAATTGTTGAAATTGTTTTTTCTATAAGATGGCTGGTTTAAATGTCAATACTCTTCAAAATATAAATCCTAACCAGCCACCAATCTTTAATGGTGATGACTATTATTATTGGAGATAATGAATGAATAAATTTATTATCAACACTAGATTTTACAATTTTTTAATACTGACTTTAGTGGATATAAAAGGGATAGAAAATGTACTTTAAAAAAATGTCATTTCTTAAGAGAAGCTTTCATGTCTTGTTCATGTAAGAAACAATACTCAGTAGCACTTTCCACTATTAAAAATGAATATGTTGTAGCCAGAAATTATTGTTCTCATCATATCACTCATGATAAAACACATAGATATAATAAAATATTTCCTTCATGATTACACACAAAATAGAGATATAATTTTACCAAACATCATAATCAAAGAACAACATGCTGATATTTTACTAAAACCCAATTTTTTTGATATATTTGTATATAATAAATAGAATTTAGGGATGACCAATATTAAGTGATAATTCATATCTAATTCTTGTTTACTAATATTCTTATACTAGTGAACTGCTCTTAAAAGTATGAGTATATATGTTCTTCTTTTTAAAAAAAATTGGTTTTTCAAAATTTTACGAATTTACTAAAATATTATTTTTTCAAAATTTTCCATATTTATTAAAAAAAACTTCAGTTTTTTAGATTAAAAAAATATTTTGTTCTTAAAGGATTCTTAAAATTTACTGAAAACTGTATCATTTTTTAATTCATAAAACGCCTTGGTTTTACAAAAAATATTTAGTTTTTCTGAAAATCAAGCAGAACAAGTTACCAAATGGAAATTCCAATAGAAATTTATATCTTCACATAGAAAGGTAGTTTCAAATAATTCTTATGTACTAAATTTGGATGTATTTATTATATTGTTTTACATTATATAAAATTTCAAAAAAAAATTACAAGTTATAATGTTTTATTTTCTAAACAATCATTGTGGTTGATACTAACATATTTTTAAAACCCATTAAGAGTTCAGAAATGTATTTACATATTCTAAGGATGATTTTTGATCATCATATCAAGTATTTCAGTTGAATATATGTTTTTAGATCATTGGAAGACAAATAATCACCCCAATCCTATAAATACACAATTGTGTCACCACATCCAACATCAATTTTAGACATAGAAAACGACACTCATCACTAAAAGTCTCTAGCAGCCGAATTGATTATGTATTTTCAGTCAGGTTCTACTTCATCTAAACAATAATTTCATAATATAAAAATTTACTAAATGAAAAGACATATTAAAAAGATAAGCTATCAAATAAAAATTGATATATCAGAAATGGTGTGATAAAATAGATTATTTTCCTAAAGAAATTATATGATTTCATAGATGGTAAAATGTATGTGTTGTGAAATAAGACTATGATATTCATTATCTATCTGTTGTAAATTAATTTTAATATATTTTTTCAGTTCAGTTTATAATTTGGTTTGGAACTTAAAACCATTAATAATATTGATTAATCATTCAAATTAAATAATAAACAATTATTAGAAATTTTTTTATGTTTATTTGGGTAGACAAACACATCAAGTAACACATAACATTCCAAACAAGTTAGAATGTCTTGAAAATTGTAATGTCTAATCCAATTTGTTTTGTTATTAAGAGAAATTTATAAGGTTTATCATTTAAAACTAGGTGCAAGAGTTTCATCATTATGGATGGAGGGTTTATTATTTACAAGTAAGATTTATAGAGATACCATGAAAGTATTGAACATATTTTTTTAAAATTTCCTTTTTTTTGGAATGAGGTCCCTTGGCCATAATTCCAAAAGATGTTAATATAAAAACAAAAAATATATATGTCTAAAAAGAGGAGTTTTAGAACAATCCCTTTCATGTAATGGAACCAAGTCTGAAGGGATCTCATTAATACAGGTGAGAGCCTTAAAATTATTTGGTTGGAGTTACCATATACCACATAATTTTCCTCTTAGTAGATGTGTCTGTTAACGAATTTTTGGACCAAAATAATTTCCATGCATCCATCTATCAAGAAGTGAGTCTCTTTGATAGACATAATATTTCATTACTTATGGCTTGGATGATAAAAACTGATTCACTTTCCACCCATAAATTTTTCATGTCCCTATAATGTGAAAAATAGACTACGTTAATTATAAATTTTATTTCAAATTCAAGAGTTGATGTCAATTCACAAGATCCATAGATACATCCATGAATATTTCCACCATGATCATGAAATAAAACCCCATATCAAGAAGGAACTAGGTTCCCTTATGATTCCTTATCCAATTTTAATTTAAAAAAATTATCAAAATAGGATTACAAATAGCATCTAGGGTTTCATGTGGTGGTTTATAATTTCTATAATTACTCAAACTTCTTGGTACAATAAAATCATGAACTTTAATATGATTTTTATTACTCTTAATTTCATTAGACTCTTTGATTGTGAACATTATTTTCACAATCAAGGATCAAATTTTAAATATTGTACTACGATAAATCAAAGAATTATATAAAAACTAGATAGTGTGAATCTACTCAGCCACCATAACTAGAAAGTTATTTTTAAGATGCTGAGACAATGATACTTTGATTAAAGGATGAATCAATAAACCAAGTAACTCAACTCTCGACACCACCAGCTCAAAAAGATCATGGACATCCTTCCATAGTGCCAAAGTCATAGCATGACTAAGGAACAGATGATTCGAATGTTCTTTGTTTTTATTAAAGAGGGAACAACTAGAATAAAAAGGGAAACAAAATTATTGAACACAATTATCGTTGGGTATTTTATTGGGTAAAATACTCCAAATTAGAGTCCATCATGAGGGTTTGATCTTTGCATTATTGAATTTTTTGATCCAATCAATCTCATGATTCAATCTTACTATACATAAAAAATATAATATTCAATTATCTAGTATATTATTCTTGGATAGTTTTTAGTTCATAATGTTCACACCTACCATAAATTGCATCCCATTTATTATCTGCCTAAGTTCATATTGTATATGTTGTTGAGGAGCGTCAATGAAATCCTTAAGTGTAATTTTTCATCTAGTGAAGATTCTTGAGGATAAAATTCCCCAATAAGGGGGATACTATTCAGTTATCATGCTAAAATGTTACACAATAATTTATTTTAACAATCCAATGATATCAAATCATGATCTTCTGGTAGTAGGCCTTACCTACAGACTATATGGAAGAGTCCACATATGCATAATTACCTTTTTTCAGTTTCCCATAAAATATAGAACTGATTAAAATCTAGGATTTATAATTACTATTAATTAAGCTCTTTGAAAACCGAGCTAGCAGGTACTCACTAAATCAATTGATATTTTGTTTCTAATTCCAATAATACAAATCAGTTGACAAAAGTTTTTCCAATCGACAATTTCCGTCTTCTATTTAACTGTACTTCCATTCCAAAAAAAATGTATATAATATTTGATATTTTTTATCCTCCCCATGGGTCATCTATATATCATTAATTAATAAACCATATTAGAAAATATTTTATACTTTAGATGAAAAATTATTCCATCTATTGAGAGAGACTTCCCTTTCTTGGATGAGAGTTGGTTTTTAATTTGATCATCAAGACCATTGAAATAAAAATCATTTTATATCCTCTATAAAAAAGGAACCCTAAGATAAGTTAATGGAATTGTCCCCTCTCAAATATCCAAGTCTAACCATACATATTTTTTTATGTCTAGTGAAAATACAATCCCAAAATAAATGAAGTACTTCTACAAACTATTATTTTTTTCTAAGATGATTTCATAATTCTAAAAAGTATGTTTCAGAACCATAATTTTCCACTTTTTAACTTTCAAAAAAAGAATAAAATCATTGGAATAGATGATATGAGGTTGATAATTGAGTGACTTGGTGGCTCTTATTGGTTTGATAATTTTGAATATCCTAATGAATATGAGAAAAATAAACTTGGGGAACTAAGAATTTTTACAATTTAAGCTATATAGAATGGTCATATAAAGTATATAATTATTCAACATTTTTTTTATAAATAAGTTATCGATAATTGTTTTTTTAATGAATATTAAAAACCAATATAATTTCATGAGGGCAAATCTTTTTTCATTAGGATACGAAATGATTTCAAGGATGAAATTAGTTTTTATATCAGGGTTAGGGAAATTTGTTTATAAATTTGATAAGGTGGCCTCTGATAAAGATTTCCAAAAAAAGTAATGTAGAAGTTAAATAAAAAATAAAATTATTTTCTCCCCCCCACACACAAATGAATAAATTTTAATGTTATGTCTGGTGATGATTTTTAAGAGATGGTGAAATTAAAAGCAGATAAACAGGCCAGAGATCTATAGTTTACTTTAGATAAGGTATAGGCATTAGATATTAAAAAATAAAAGAAGTTTTAAAAGTTGAATAGAATAAAATAAACAAAAATAAGTGACATGATGAGGTGAAAATTGTGTAATGTTTTTTAAGGTATTGGATAAGTATCATTAAAATTTCCATTCTATAGAAGAGTAAGGGGAAATGGTTCTCTCAATTTATCCTCTATGAGTTATTCAACCAATTCATCTTCTAGTATTTGTTTCCCAGTATATTCTAGAAATAGAAGTTTTTAGAAAATCTAAATATCTGGTTCTTGTTATTTAAAAAGAAAAATTAAAAATTGTTGAAGCTGAAAAAGTTGTTTATGAAAAAGTTGTGAAAGTTAAAAAATTTATAAAGAATCCCAGAAAATCAAAATTTAGATGTTAGTAAAAATTAGTTCAATAATTAAAATATGATCTAGAAGAATAATCCAAAGAGACTAATTCTAATGAAGAATTGGAAAAAATGTATAAAGATAAAATACTTCAAAATAATCTTTCTTTGTACTAATTTAGAGAAGTATGTATATCTTATTGTTTCTGAGAATGAAGATAGCTTCAAAATGGAAATTGAAAATCACCAATATCAGAAAATATTATCGGTTACTATTTATACCAATAGAAATATTGATGTAGTTGAAGATTTAAAAGCTGAAAAGGAGAAAGAAAAAAAATAAGAAAGTAGTTTCATGGATTTAAAGGAGACATGCTTCTGATATTTCATATAAATCATTAGATCCTCATCACACTCATTCTGATCAAATAATGTAAATTAGATTCACATATTTCAAAGAATCATTGAAAATGTTAGTGGATGAAACTATTTTATTATTGAATATTGAATATCATTGCAATCATATAAGCTAAGTATTGGTGTTTTAGAATAGTCTGACACCTTGAACCATGTATCAGAAATAGTTTTTACAAATAAAGATGAGTTTAAATCATTCAATGTTGGTTCAAATTATAAAAGGATAAGTGTTAAATAAATTGTATGGTGGTTGAAATACACTGAAATAGATTTTAAAATCCATGAAGGGGATATATAAATTGGTAATAATACTTATTTAATAAATATTAGTTATTTTTAGAAGTTTTATTTTGAAGTTGATGAAATGTTTGAATTTGTTTAATAGTTAATGTTCCAATCATTTAATTAAGAAGAATAAAATTTTAAATTAAACTAGAAAACATGTTTCTTTTAGTAGAAGTTGATAATTTTATGGAAGCTAAGAATTTATAGAAACAACATCTCCAACATAAATTTGAATATTCAAAGTAAGAAGTTTCAGTATTTGAAGTTGTGGAAGAGAGTATTTCCAACATTGAGTAAAATGCAACAAACTTTGAGAAGAAAGAAGATGAGTTTTTTAAATATGATAGTTATATTTAAGAATATATATATAAGAAATATGGATTTAAATTCATGGAATTCTTCTGGATTTTAAAATATACATGAATATTGTTTAATGATTGTTTTTAATCGAATGTTCATCCCTATGCATATTTGATTAAAATTTTTCCAATTTGGTTTTTATTAATTATATTTCTATATATTATTTTGGATGAATTTTTATTATTTCACAATTTTTTGCGTAGTATTATTAACAATAATATTTCATGTGTATTCCAGCTCTTATATTCCTTTTCAAAAATCAAAAGGGGGGAGAATTATTTTGAGAATTAATTATGGGAGAAGTATTTGGATAAATTATTTATTTGGGGATAATTTCTTAAAAATTTATTTTGTGAAGATGATATGTAACAACCCACCCCTTCCTATTCAATTATGCCTCCACCTTTTCTGGTTCTGAATCACCCCTAAAAATGGATAGATTCTACATTTGAAAAAGAACCACATGATCCACATTCTTTGGATAATTTAGTTTATTCCCACTTCCCACATATTTGAAAGCATTCACTATACTCTGCACTAGCTGCTGGTTCACCTAGGGCGTAGGTATATCCACATTTTCAATACCCTCCTCTTGTTGGTCTCTGTGGTGCCTACTTGATTCCATTTCTATCAACAACAAAAATCATATTTCTCACTCCCTTAGTGAAAAATAATTACAATTTTAAATAAAATTACATAGCAACTATCACAACCGGGCTTTCCAAAATTCCACATTTCCCATGTTGTAACAATTTTGAAAAAATCCAACATGTTTTAAAAATTGACCCATTTTCAAAATACCACACCTATCCACATTTCAAATTCGCACATTTGAATATATTTTCTTGATTTTTCAGAAATCCATATATCCATACCACAACAAAAATCAGTATTCCAAAAGAAATGTGAAATCCTTGTGGGAATTCATTTCTAGCATGGATGGAATGCTCATCACATTGGTTACACCCATGAAAATGAAATTTCCAATGCCTATAAGTGTTTCCAAAAACAAATTCTCTACCCAACTATCTGGTAACTTGATGTTCAACATAAAAGGGTCGGCTACATCCTTCTATGTTATACATTTCATGTTTTAAAAATCATACACCTTACTGCCATCCCAACTCAAGGAATAGACCAAGAATGATTTTCAAGTCCCAGAGTGATAACCAACACTGAAGAACCCAAAAATCATAGAAGTCAAGGACCAAACAAACTGATACAACTTTTAACATCTCACCCTTTCCTCATTATCTTGAGAAGGTGGACAGATTCTACATGGCCTTAGGCGATATTCCTAGGCTCCAAAGGCAGGAAATTAATATCAGGGGCTTCAAGAAGAATTAGGGAATTATTTTTCCTTTGAATAAACCAACCAAAAAAACAAGACATAACCAACCCTAAATACATGATGCATCTCAAAAAAGTATACCCCCAA
Organism: Viscum album; assembly: GCA_963277665.1. NCBI lineage: Eukaryota > Viridiplantae > Streptophyta > Magnoliopsida > Santalales > Viscaceae > Viscum > Viscum album. Next base: position 1,247,910,871 of record OY728157.1, on the reverse strand, counting down.
CAATATATTAACAAGAAGCAACCAAACAATTCCATAACAATTCCCATAACCCAATACCACGACTGAAAAAAAATCCCAATAAAATAGTACAAAGTGGAAGACCCAACAAAAAGACCCAGTAGAGACCATGATACACTCTGTGGCTCCACACTAAGATCCACAATCCAAGCACCACCATACCAGCCAAACATCACAATGAACTGGTAGCTAAATGAGATTCTTTACCCTTATATGTGTCTCTGAAAAAGACATTTTCAAAAGCACCAAAGTGCCAAGGTAGAGGGATAGTAAAAATAATGAGTAGGTTTTCCCCAAATGACTTCCCTACATCTTCCACTAGAATATAATTGTTAGCACACTTATATAAAATAGTTTATATAAAACATTATGTACTGAAATAATTTCTAACAATCCAAACACACCATTACCAATCAACTTTCAACCAAATCCCAAAAACATGAGGGAATTCCAATAATAAATCCACTAACCAATATACCATCACTTTTGTTAAATTTACACCCTACATAGCTACACACAAACAGCGTACCACTATAGATCTTCGCATACCCAACTCGGTTTAACAATCATGGTGGAACAACCCACCCAAGTCCGTTTACTATTTTCAAAATTTTATGGTACTTCCCACCTATTTATCCTTGATGGTGGCCCTTCTATCCACTATATATCCCCTATTATAGTGATACTTCCCTCCCAATTCACATCTATCTCAAATTCATTTACATACAGTTTACCAAAAACAAGCATATAACACACCAAGGCCACAACATGAGGCAAAAACCCAATTCCAACCCAAAAAAACCCTTAAGACATTATCCATGACACATTACCATCAATAAAATAATCCTTTTTTATTGAAACCCAGTTTCCTAAATCAACCAGGGAAACTTATTTTAAAATCCCTATTTTAAAATCCAACAACCAGTGCATATAACTACAATATACTATTTTTTCCAAAATTACACCAATCTTCACAAAAAATTAAATTCCAACAAACTTTTCACATCATAGTCACACTTAATTTAAAGGAAACCCAATTAATTTAAATCAAAGAGTATAGTTCTATTAAAATTGATTCGAGAGGGAGTCTATATACCTTAGTTTTTTGGTGAAATCGACCCATGCCCAACCGCACCAAAAATCTAGGTGAAAATCTCCACAAAACCACCTTTGATCTCTTCCACTATCATCAGAAAGCCAAAAATATCACCATTTTAGGTAAAAAAAACCTAGATCTATATATGGAGGATGTAGATCTAGAAAACTGGGAGAGAGGAGAACTAGATCTAAGGAAAACCAAGATATAATAATGAGTGGAGACTTTCCAGAAGATCATCTCCTTAAACGCACCTTGAAACCCATTTGACTTTATTAAAAAAGGGGAGGGAGAACCCCTCAAAACCTTGAAATCCAAAAATCATTAGAGAGGCTCAAGTCGGAGGAATAATGGTGGTTTTCGAGAAAATCCTGACCAAACTTGGATTTAAAACCCCTATATTTCTTTTCATGAATGGTTAGCTCAAATGGTTAGGAAACTCGAACGCTAACCATGTGCATGCTACTACCTCAAAGGGAACCTTTCATGGCCTACTTCCATGGTTATACAAACCGAACATATACCATGTGAATTCGTACTGTCTCATGTTGCATGGTAACTTGGAGATTCTTTATGGTTTCACCAAACTGTGTTCAAATTGTTCACCCTTTTAAAAGCTTCCAAATATTTTTAAAACCTTCCCAAACTCTCCCAAACATTACCAAAAAACATTAAACATATAAAAGTAATAAAAAAAGGTTACATACCTCAAACCGAGGGTGATACAATAGAATTTATTAAAATATATGTTATTAATAATGTATTTAATATTATTCTTCTAAATAAAATTGAATAAATAAAATATGATTTACTGAAAAAATGCCGAGAAAAGAAATATAAGAGAAGATTTGTTCCTAAAAACTAATGATCTTACATGTTTTTCAAAGTTATTAATTTTTTATTTTAAGTTTTATATTTCATAATTTCTAAACAAGGTTATATTATTGAGTTTAATGTAATATTCTCTACGCTTTCTATCATTCGTTTTGAAAATCACAACATATCCTTAAAAACTATGTTTTACTACCTCTATATTTCTGAAGTCTTTAGAAAGGTTTTATAGAAAAAAAAATTCTAATAAATGTAGAGATCTTTCTAAATTGATAATATAAACATTCTATATAGGTATGATCCCTCAAACTAAATAATTTATAGTCTATAAGATTAACCTAAGTATAATTCCATCAAATTCATCTAATTTTAGACCATATGCATGAAAAATTATAGTTTTTAAATATGGCTGAATCCAGTCCATTTGTATGCCAAAATCTTTTCTATATATATGAATGAATCTAGTCCATTATTATGAAAATTTATAGTCAATAAGTATTAAAGAATACATTCCATTAGTATGACTAAATATTGTATTTATGTGTCACAACATCTAGTCTATCTAAATGGCATAGATTAGTCTATCCTTGTGGCTGAGTTTAGTTAATCAGACTAAAATATTTTATTCTGTCAAAATATTAATGTTTATAATTAAAGTTAGAATTATTTCTATCAGATGGAGAAAAATTATAGTAATGAAATGGTGTTGCTGAAATGACATCAGATTGAGTTTTATTTTTTGAGTTGTTAATCTATAGTTCATATTAGATTGTTCGAACCATCAAGAATCATGTAAATATGATCAATGGTGATGTGCCTATAAATTGTGAGGATTTTAAAGATCTGGGTGATGATTCTATTGTGAACTTCTTCCATCTGATGATTGCTCTACTATAACAACTCGTTACTTTTTCTTAGTAATATTTCAAATAGTTTTCATTATAAATATTCTGTGTGAGGATTTTATATCTCTTAGAATTTTTTTCAATTGAATTTTAAGTCTGATCTGTGTTTCAGATCGAGGGTGTCCAAGGATAAGAATGTGGTTAGATCCAATCAGATGAATAAATAATCTGAAAAAATTACTATAATCATCACAATAATACTGAATTCGATAAACATAATAGATTGGTTTATGTTTTTAATTATTTTAGTTTTTTAAACTATAATTCACCTAATTTGTTTGTCATTATAACACTTACAATACAATAAAGTATAAACTAAAATGTCTAGCAAACTCTATGCTAACTATACAAATTCAAATGGTTGTCTCATAAGTCAAACATTCTTCTCATTATCCTACAATCTTTATATAGATACTAAATTCCCATGATCTAATTTTTATTTATATGACAACTCAAAAATTACCAATAATTAGAGTAAAAAATTCTTCAAAAAACTGATAAGAAAGATTGATCACAACATAGAAATATCCCAGTCAACCCTATAATTTCATTTCTCATCAAAAAATGTGATTATCAAGAACCTACTCATGATCTACATCCTTTATTTAGAAAATAAAAGTTAATATCTGCTGAAACTACCCAAGTAATAAGACAAACAATTTCATATGAAACCAATATATCCTGAACTGACCCAGGTTACCCTTGAACTGGGTACTCAATCTAGGCTACAAAAAAGCCTAAAGTGAATTCCTGATACCCATGAGCTGGTGACATCCACCTAGGTATAAATAAGAATTCATTTGGAATTATTTATCCCAACAATAAAATTAAATAAGTAGCATAATAATAATTAAATAATATAGTAATCAAGATTATTAATATAATAAATAAATAAACATGAAACAAGATCCTAAAACATAAGGTTTATGGTTGATACAATAGATAAAAAAGGCACATAAATAGAAAAATATCTTTGCCCTATCTTTATGTGAAAATGAATAGCTTTTCTTGCACCACCATCAACCGAAAAATATAGTTCCATATAATTTAACTTCATCCAAGTGACTGGATAACTTGTAGTATATATGTATGTGAAAAAATATTAACACTCCACCACCCATTGATATAAATAATATCCCTTTAAAAGAAAATCTATTTTATGAATGTTTGAAAATAAGAATATAAGTTTTTTTTAATATTTCCATATTTATAATAAGTGCCAAATATTTTTGCTATAAAGCACACAATTTTAAAAAAAGTAGCGTTCTTTCAAAAAAACTACAATTTATATTCTTTTAATAAAATTATTTAAAAATTCTGGTTAATATAATATTAGATCAAACCTTGAAAGAAACCAAAACACACCAACACAAATTTCTAAGTGACCATACATTGAAAAATATAGATATATAATCATCCTAGAATCTTAAGTGATTAAGGGGAATAATCTATTATAGAGTAACATAGTCATGAATTAAGAAAAGAATGCTTGCTAGAAAAAAATTACACATCAATCGACCACATCCTCTCACCTAATTTTACCCTCCCTAGCCTAACCGAGGGGCAACAAAACATAAGATGACCTAAGTATCACCTAAGACCACTAGCAGGGAAAAAATTCTAAAATACTATACATTTTTACCTACAATTCCCACCTAAAAAACATAGTCTTCCCAAGACATATGAAAAAGGGTGTGAGCATTTAATTGTAATAAGCATACCATATAATCATTTAAAAACAATTTATTTTTTTATGTCCCTCACACCTTAGAACACTAACATAATAAAATACTCTTATCAAAGTGTAATAATATAACATAACTAACACTATAGGGTAGTTATCCCATGTCATCCAATACAACCATGATTTTCCATTTAATACAATATAACTACCACTACAGTGGTAGTTATACTATGGTGTCCAAAACAACTATGAGTTTCCATTACATATAAAGGGTAAAATTCTATAGGATTTCATTATCTAATTAAACCATTAATAGTGCCAATTGTCCATTAGGGCCATTCACTAAAACTATTGGTAATGAAAATCATTTAGGTAAACCAACCATGTATTCTTCATCTAATCGCATCAACAAATAAAAAAATTCAATGCATTTCACAAAACAGTTAACCCAGTCGATCAATAGGTAAAAACATTTTTCAAATTACTTTGGGAATGAGCATCGTAAACAATTTTAAGAAAAATTATCAATAACCAAATAAGTATTACAATTACCAAAATAAAGGCTTGTTCATTTAAAATTTATTTAATGATCATTCAATGTGAAAAATATATTTTTCTACTTTTAACAAAATCTTAAGAACACGTCATTCCTTAATATAGCTAAAAAATATAAGAAGCAACGATAAAAGGAAATCATGGTCCCATGATAGTAGTATCAGTAATAATAGATTCAATATTAATGAGAGATGAATGTTTCAACTACCAAAAACACAAGGAGTTTCTAACAACCCAATTAGATCTGCAAGTTTAAGATAATGGGGGATCCTTAAAAGATATAAATGTCCCAAAACAATGGATCCCAACTTATGAAATTAAAATTTAGTTAACTCCAAATAAATAAAAAACATTGGAATAAATTTACTATGAAAAATTACAAACATATAGAAAAAGATAATAGTAGATATAGGTTCTTCTTCTTCTCCCTTTAACTAATCTATAAGAAATCTCTTATGATCAGTTCATTACCCATGGATCTTTCCATAACATCAACATTAAATGGTTATTTTCAAGAAGAAGAAAGGATATATAGAATAATAACAAAGAACATATTCATACCATCAATTATCTATATCATTCATCGTTAAATCTAATTGAAAATCATTAAGAAAGGAAGGGAATAACAAACATCACTAAAATAAAGTATCTAGGTCGTGATCCTAAAATGTTCGAGAAAAAACGAGGTCAATGCAAAAAAGTGGGGTCTCAATATAAATTTTAGGATAAATTAAATCTTTTCACATGATTTTCCTACACTGTTTAGAAAACTTTGTAAAAACCTTGAATTGGGTTAAAAATACAAGAGAAGTCCCATAGTTTGGTCACAAACTTTGACATACCATGTGCCAAACATGAAAAAAAAATTATCCAAAACCAAAATAGGATACACAATTTTTAATTAATTTCATGCGACTTAGAAAAACTATGAATAAACCATGAACAAGACATAAAAATTGAAAAATCTCTCAAAATAACCTAAAATGACTTTAAAATGGTTTAAAACAAAATTATGGTCAAAATAAATTTACATTAATACCTAAAAAGGAACTATTTTGTGACATGATTATATATTTATATATAAAATATTGTAACCCTCATATTTCTTTTTTAATTTTTTATGGGTTCTAGTTTACCATTATTAATTCATTTTTCTCTAAATATATATTTCTATTTGTTGTTTTAAAATACATTCAAAGTTGAAAAGTTACTATTTTATTTTATTCCATGAATATATTATATTTTTTATAAATAGAATATAATGAAAAATAATTATTATAGAATATTTTGTATTGATGAACTGTATTTATCCCAAATTATTATATACTTGTCGTATTTTGGGTATTAGTCACAAATGTAGAGCAATTCACCTTGTAACCAAATAGGAAAGTATTTGGGTACTTTTATCACAACATTATATTTAATTTTCCAAAATGTAAATCCCCTTTTTTATAGTATTACATCATCAAAGGGATATAATTTTATTAATGAGGGTGAGAGAAGAATCAAAACAAAAGAGGCCCAATAGAGGCCCGTAAGGGAAGAAAATATGAATTAGTAAGATTGGACCCACCTTTAATAAATGAATAACATTATGGGCTATGAACCTCTAATTAGAATCATTCCACTTGTGTTAAAAATTTAACACAAACATTTATAACAAAACAATATTTTAATTAAATACTTAATTGATTAGTGGGATATTACTATGGATCAAATGGATGGAAAATTCAACCATGGGAATCACACAAATACGCATATTTTATTGACATCATTTGTAACTATATTATTGAAAATATTAATAAAAATTTCTTATATGACTCATTGTTAGAGGATTCTTTAATAGACTAATATATTGGAGATATTAATCTATAAATTTAATTATCATTTGGTATCAATGAATTATTAATCTCTTTTATATCAATTAGTGGATGAACCTTTTTTAATCTTGAGATTCAACTTGTAAAGTAGATAGTGAATTTTGTTTTTGGTTTATGATTTATTAATATTAAATTTCTTCTTTTGTTATATTTTTCTTCACTAGTAGGCTAATATATAAATTAAAGGGATATAAATACATAAGATTTCTTTTAGAAAAAATTATTTTGTGGTGATTTGAGCTAGTTGGTTTTTTCCATTCCTTTTCATTTTCATGTGTGATCATGTGGATCTCATTTAGATGACTAAATCTAGATTATAAAACTCATGTTATTTAATTTTTTGTTTGAGAATATATTATGTTAAGTTAAAAACATAGAAAATGCATCAACATTAAGATGTGTTTCCTCCATGATTTTTGATAGTGACATTGGATTCAAATCACTCCTTCCTCAGAGGTATTCGGTGGATCACATCGTATTTTAAAACAAACACTAAGAGGTACCCTTGAAAAATCAATTTAAATATATTTTTTTAGTTGTTTTAAATTTAGGATTGAAATCTAAAATTTATCTCTTAATTATATAGTATATTATCATCCGTAGAATTTACCTTGGTATTCAAACTCTCATAAAGCTAATTTGTTTCACCCATATTAGATTTTCTATTTCTTCATTTTCATGTAAACCTGAACCCCACCAAATTCCTTGAACAACTACCTTTTTATATAATTTAAAAGTTATTTTAATTTCATTCATCTAATGAATAATTTTTGTGAAAAAATAGCATTCCTCACATACTATACAAATTCTATTGAAAAAATAACTTATTTTATGAGTTCTATATATCAACAAAATTTTAGCACTCTTTTTTGGATCTAAGATAAAATATATTCTTCATTTATTTTTTACTATTTATAACACAATTATTAATTTTAACATTTAAAAAATATTAAATTGTTTTATTTTTTATCCCCTTTTATTTTAATATTTTCAAATCCAATATTTTCCCCCTTTAAAATTTTTATAAACTTTCATAGTTTACGTTTACTTTCATTATTATTTATTTTCAAAAATTAAAAATCAACCCTCTACCTAATCAAAGTTAATTTCATAACCCAATATATAAAAATAAATCTAGACAAGTAAAATTATAGTATTTTCATCAATATTTTAACATAAGTTCCTTAATAACTTATGTTTAAAAAAATTAGTTATTTATAAACAAAACATTAAAAATTATTCATATTGGGTAAGATTAATAGTTAATATATCATCCAACATTAAAACACAACACAAGTGGGTTTTAACATAAATTAATATATAAATTATGTTCAAATTATGTTTTAGTGTCTTCTATATATATTAAAAAATGTTAAAATTTTGACGCGACGGGTTTTTCAACATCATTTATTAGTATAAAATATATTAAAACCAATTTTTTTAATGTTGATTAAGTACTAAACAATGATAAATGTTAAATTTAATATATTTTGGGAGTGTTGTTTTAATTTTCTCATAGTTCATTTATAATTTTTATCTTCCCACAAATAAATTATTACATGTAGGAAATCATTTTCAATTACTATTTATAACATTTCATTCACCCCCTTTTAAAATTTTTTATATACTACTCTTTGGACAGTATTATCATTCCATCACATATTTATTCAATTATTTTACCATTTTATATGTCATTATTCTGTCACCATTTAGTTTTTCTTGTTTTCTATATCATTATACTTTTCTTTGACCAATATTTTTATGATGAAGAATACTTTTTTTGATCTAGATAATAAGTTATAACTTCTATAAGATATTTACATGGTCGAGTTGAAAATGAATTATCATCTGTATTTAAGAATTTGTCATGAATTATTTCATAAAAATAAAATGAATGAAAACAATAAAAAAAATAGATTTGAGGGACTTCTCCACAAGTAAAGAAATTAGGTTCAAGTTATAAGTTTATTTTTCTTATTATCATTTGGTGTCTGAAATTTTCTATCTTTTTTATCTCATATTTTAATCCAATGGTGTAATATACAATAAAATAATTTGAAAAAATGAATAAATTAAACATCATTTATCAAAATAATTATCCTTATAAGTCTTGAATGTTATTATTTTAGTATCATTTACCAAAATAACTGACATTTAGCTACTCAAAAATTATTATTGTATCATTAGTTTATATAAATAACGTTAAAAATAACACTTAATATGTAAACTAAATTTATATCGAATAAAAGTGGATGTCAGAATAAAAAATTGAAATTGGAAGGTATTTTTCAAACAATATTACTTGTGAAGGATCCAAAAATATAATCAAAACTTCACTCACATCTTCAGCCTTCTAGGGTAGGTCGTTATACCACAATCAATGAAACACTTATAAAACATCAAGAGTCCATAATATAAATTATATGTGATCTAAATCAAGAACATATTAACATAGGTTAAAATAAATAGACCCTAAAGGTGTGGAATTCCCACGATGTGAAGAACCAACTTACATACATTCAATACCTTAAGGAAGCTACTAGTTTTGAGCTGAGATTGGGACTCATCGATCATCACCCAATATTCCATGGTCTTCCTAGTGAGGACCGACATGAAAACCATAAGTAGTTCCAAATTATATGTACTATAATAACACCAATAGGTGGTGAAAATGGTTCATCAAACTAAAGGACTTCCCATTATCCCTCAGTGGTGTATCCAATGTCAAGATATATTATTTACCTAGAAGAATTGGTTACTATTCTAGAATTAAATTCCTCTTTCTAGATACAATTTTCACTACCTTATGAACTATATATATTGTAAAATAAAAATGGGTAATTATTAGGTCATATTGAGAGACCCTTCACAAACACATAGATATATTTAAGAGAATTTTATTTGGTTACCCAACCAAAGAATTGGTGAAAAAACTCATAAATCAATAATTATATTTGGGACCTATTCACATTGATCATGAAATTATATGTGTCTATATCGGTGGTGATATAGTGGAAAAAAATTATAACTTCACTCCTAAATTAATATCTAAAATGTTTCTAAATTTATATATATTCACAACATAAGAAATAAAATGCACTTTATGGGTACATATATGAATATTTTTTACCCTATAAAAAAATACATCCAATAAACATGATAAAATGAATAAAATATTAATGCATTTTCAATATATGCAAGGAAAATAAAAATTTATACTTATTAATTTAAATTACTGTAAATTTTCTAATAATAATAATTTTTCTGATTAGTAGCACAAAATTTAGAATTCAATTAATACTCGTGAAATTTTATTTCCTGGGTTTCCATTTCAAATAGAACCACCATTCAAAAAGAAAACATCTATAAATGTTCTAATTTAGGGTAAAATTCATAACCATGATATTAAGAAGTATAAAATAAAATTTATCCCAAATATAAAATTTATGCCTGGGGATAACGTACACATCATTATCACCCTTAAACATCATATAATAGTTCCCCTCCTCAAAAAAAATGAACCTAGCCCTGAGGATATGGAGAAGTAAATGGAATCCAAAAAACTCCATTACAAATAACTACTCAGTCAATAATATGGTTCCTTTGGAATGATATTGGACAATAAGAAAACACTATAAATGAGATAAATATATAAGGTTGTAGGAAACTACAATCAGAATAAATGGTTAACCCCAATGATATAAGTAATATGTTTTTTAATAAACTTTATAGTGGTATAGAACAATATAATTCCAATACTCCTACATAACATATAATTCCACATATGAAAAACACAGTCTCACTCTCTTGGACACCAAAAGATTCATGTAATGATAAAAAAATTAAAAAAATTAGAAAACTTTTCATTGATTGTTGACATGATCTATCAATTCCAATTCTATTTTCCTGAATCCTTATATAATCTATGACAACATTTTATACTGAAATTACAAAAAGATATTATAGGTAATTTTAAAAAAATTTGGTTTGATTTTCTCTCTTGGATATAGTAAAACAAATTCTTCACTATTCCAAATTTATTAAAAAATATGTATCCCTCATCGAAGACTAAAGGGGATAAAAAGAGTCAACCAAAGGAAAAGTATCTCAACCTTCATACAACCAATGATAATAATGAAATTAAATTATCTATGAATATTTACAATCTGTTCCAACATAGGGGAGGAATTATTTTTCTAATGAAATTATTTATTTATGTAATCTAATTAATGAGACACCTCACTTTATGTTTACATCATTGGATGATAGAAATTTGAAGTAATATATATCTTCCTAAAACATTCCAACTAGAGAAAACACATCGAATTGAAGTGACTAATGATACCCTTATATGAGTAATGAAACATATTTTACCAAATAGACTTATATGTACTTGAGGTGGAAAATATCATAACCAAATGACATGACCCTATTATACTTAGAATTCCATTTGTTAAAATAGTGAGAAATATCATTATCTTTCATAGTGTAACATTTTCCAGGTACTTCAAAGAAGAAAATGTATGTTTCAAAATTCATGATGCAATGAAACACATAGTTGAAGAGCACATAATATTCTTATCTACTAGTTCAAGGTTTTCTCTAAGAAAACCCATACACAACATTCTTTCCTCAAGCCACATTATGATTCTTGATAATTTTTTATTATTTAAGTATATGTTGTGTAATTTATGTCTTTATTATTATAATGTATTGGAAAAGTGTAATTATATAATTTTAATTGATGATTTTTTTCATTCTGAGTACACATGCTTGTTAATGATTCTCAAAATTACATTTTTATCAATTATATTTCTATAGATAATATTTATGAGTAGATAGAAAATTTCATTGACCCCACTCTCCTAAAATTACTTCACTCAATGCAATAACCACCGGTGTTATAATTTAAACTACTTCCAAAAAAATTTAAATCTTATTATCTTAAGGGTATTGACTTATTACTCATAATTGTTACTAATAAGCGTTTTTTAATGATGAAATTAAAACTACCAAACTTTTTGTTGTGTGTGAATGGGTTGTAAGATTTACATGGGATGATATTTCTACAATTAACCCATATAATATCTTGAATCACATAATTAATTGGTTCCAAAAGTGAATGAAAATAAGTGGTGAGTCTATATTGAAAAATAAAAGTTAATTCAAGGTATGTTAAAGGATCACAAAATTTTTCATTCGATTGAATAATTTTTTGAAAGACAACACTTAAATTCAAATTTTGGTTTCCCTGATGGATATTCATGATATTTCAAATCCATAGTTCTCCTAAATATTAGTAAAATACATCATACACAAATATATTTATCACATTTTAAAAAAGGATTACGTCATTTAGAATTTTAAATAATAATGATACCATTAAATTTGTTGGTTTTAATATATTCTTTGTGTGCCTAGATCACTGAATGATTATTTTCATGGATGCATTCATTATTTAAGGATCGGAAAATAATGATAATTTAGCACACCTATGTTCAATCCATCACTTATGCATTGAAAAAATATCAAATTAAATTATGAGAAATATTATTTTATGGAAGATTGTGGAAGATTAATTGGTCATGTAATTTCAAATAAGGTGATTCAAGTTTAAAAATAAAAAATTGAAATACACTCTTATATGCCACACCAAAAATTTCTTTGTGAGGTGTGGTATTTCATGACTCATGATGGATTTTAGCATAGAATCACTAAAATATTTAGTTATATCACACTTATATTTTCCTAATTAGTAGAAAAATAGATTGAGATTATGTTTGAAGATAAATTCATGGATTTTTTCAATTTAATATTATAGAGTTTCATAACCTATACCATTATCCAATAAAAATGTAGGATCTTCTTTTCGACTTGATGTGTGACACCACTAGCTATATAGTGGGGGGAATTATATCACAAGGGGTTAAGAGGGATCATCATTTCCATTTATATTCATTAAATAACCTAGAACCAACACAAGAAGACAACAACATTACTAAATAAAAACTTTATTCCATTTAATTTACATTATATGGTATCTGCTCATGTCTACTTGGGCCAAATATCATTTTTTTTATGATCATACATCCCTTTAGTTTCTTATTAGGAAGATTGATGAAAAGATCCTCCTTATATGGTTGATTTTGTTTCTATTAAAGTATATACTAGATATTGAATATAATTGTGGAGAATAAAATTTGGAAACTTAAAACATTTAAAGGATTATCATGCCATTGGAAAACCATAATGATACATCCCACTCCATTGGAGTTTTCTTCCCTAAGTAGCACGTTTATTATGTAGTGGATGATACCCCTTATTGGTATGAAGATAATTATAATTATTTGGTTGAATCTAGGTTACTTATTTATTTTATCACAATGAAATCCCAAAGGTATAAGAATGAGTCATATTTTTTTATTTTGGATGACACATACATGTGGCATATTTGTAATGACTAGGTTTTTTCATGGTTTATAAATGACCTTTAATTTAGATTCTAATAAACTGTATATTATAGGGTATAATATCTCTCTCAATGCATATCTTGAATTTTTCTTGAAACAATTAATTATTGGATTGTATTTTATAGGGATTATCATTAGCTATGAAGGTTATATACTTGATGTTAATTAAAAAGGAATATCTCCAAGTGTAATTAAATACCATAACAAACAAGGTTAATTTGTAAGATATTTTATACATTTAAAATTATATTGATGAGATAATTTAAAAATACATTTGGTTTTTTATACATAATACTAATTATCGATTATGTCTATGAATTGATGGAGGAAAAATAAATGAGATTGGATTGGTCCTGAGTGGTGGTAAAATTTATGTGATCTCATATCATTAATAGGTTTATTTTTTGAAGGTTTATCAATATATATTAGGGTTCTCATTTATATAATCATAACATTAAAATCATGCTTCATATATATAGGGTTGTTCACAAAGTATCGATTGCATATCATCCTAAAAATAATGGAAAAGATGAAATTTAAAATAGAGAAGTTAAGAAAATATTTGCAAAATGGTAGAGCCCAAAATGAAGTATTAATGTATTCAACTACATGATTTTGTATGGGAATATTTTTTATCATTAAAAATCACATAAAAATATAACATTAAAAGATTATATTTAGAAAAACATTTCACCACACAGTTCAATTAGAGAACCATACATGTTGAGATTTTAGACATAGTAATATGAATTTCTCATATATATGTGTAAATATGTAATATCATAATCAGTTTTTGGTAGAAAATTTTTATGATGCATATGAGAACTCTCTAATCTATAATTTAAAGATGAAATTTATCCAAAATATCATGATTCTTCAAAGAATGTTCAATATTACAGATAATGTCCCCATCTACAATGGTAGAATAAAGTTCCTCCATGGTAAAAGCTTCCTGTGATAGCTTCATTATTATTCTATTACAAATTTTTATCTTTTTTTGGAAATACTATTTTTTCATGTTATTGATGCATGATAGTTTACCATAAATTGAAAGATAAAAAAACAAATTTTATAAAGATTTTCTAAAAATCATTTGGAATAACCCCATCTTTTGAATATCACATATAACAAAAAAATAAATTATTTACATTCCCCTAAAATTTTTGAAAAATCTATTTATTGAAATTTTTTATATTGAGGAAACTTTAATTTTTGTCGTTAGGGAGTAGAGACTCGTTTATTTTAGATTCATTTTTACAATTAAAAATGAAAAAAATGAAAATAAAAAAAGATTGTTTTTCCATTATATCTTCTTCGTGTACGTTTTTTAAGAAAGACATTAAATTTAAATGAAATTACAAATTCATTATTTACTATTGATTAAATTTTGATAAATATTCCTTGGAATTTTAAAATTAGTTTTCAAAATATATTGATTTGATATCATTTCCAATAATTTTTAGTTTCACAAAAATCATATGAGTTAAACATATTTTTGAAACCCATTACTCATTTTCATTGATAAATATTAATTATATATTTCTGAGGTGATCTAAAATTACTTTTTCTTTCTCATTTATAGTTCCTTCTATTATTGAGTGTACATTCATTGGTTTTGTTATCAACAAAATGGTTTTATACTTCATCAAAACATTTGAGAATGAAGATATATGGAACTATGATTGAATAATTTTTTCATTTTGAGTCCTCATTTTGAACTTTCAGAGAGAACTGTTTAATTAACCTTGTATACATTAAATCATCATAGTACATATATTTCATTATGAATTTAGGGTAATCATTAAATTTCTTTTTTGTTATCTTGAGGACTAGTTAAATGTGTTTGGGACATGTGGTGGAGTTATAATCTGATTATGGGTTTATAATTCAAATATATTTCATCATAATTTATTTGATTCTAATATAAAAAAGTAAAAATAATAGAAATAATATAGTATATAATTGAATTAATCATTATTATCATTTTTATGAGTCATGTCCCCGATTAGAAAAATGAATGGAGTGGGTTATTTTTCATTCAATGTGTTTTATTTTCATCTCAATTGCTAAAAATATGATATATATATATATAAAGATATAAAAATAACAATAATAATAAATTAGAAAAATAATATTTCACCATACCTGATTTACTATTAGTTATGGACCAAGCATTGAAAAATTAACCTAATCTAGTTAACTCATTTTCATGGGATATCTGAGTTGGGAAATTTTAATAATATTTAATGATTGATAATTAATTATACAATATGAGAAAAAAACACCCCTTTTTAGAATTTTGATTTTCACCTCTAATATTAAGGCTCATAACACACACTTCAAAATCCTTATAATTGGATCATGATTCATTATCTTTTGGGTTGAAATATTGGGATTTAATTAAGCCTATTATATAAATTTGATGATTTTTTGTTGTGAATAATTTTGTATATATTTCATACTCATGAAATTTTGAATATAAATGTATATAAAGGTAGTTTTTGGAAAGTTACATGTTTCAATAAATAAAATTGAATGAATTTTAATTTAAGCGAAAAAACATTGAAGAAAAAATGATTTCAAAAAATGTACATGATGAATTTAATTTTGAAATTAATTATAGAAAAAAAATTACATTTGATTTAGGGATGGAATTTAGTTTATATATATTTATTTTCCCAAAAGTAAAAATATTTTGGTGTGGGGGAGTGATCATGAAAAAAATAACATATATATTTACCCTTATACTTGTGATTTATATATTTTTATGGGATTTGGTATTCTATTATTTATTTCTTTTTCACTCTATATACGTTATTGATTAATTATTTTAGAACACATTGAAAGTAGAAAAGTTAATATTATTATTTTATTCATGGAAGGATAAGATTTATTTGTATGAAAATTTAATAAATAAAAAAATTATATAATAATTTTAAATACTTAATAATTATTATTTTTAGTATTCTCAAATGGTCACTATATTTTTTTGGAACATAAGTTGAACACTTTAATCTATAACCTAATTGTACAACATGTTGGTTTTTTTATCATAACATTTTTTATATTATTAAAAACTTTAAAATTAATTTTTTATTTGATAAACATTTTATTGGGATATAATTTCATAAATTCATATAAGATATGAATTAAAATACAAGTGGAAAAATGGAGGCCCAAAAGTGAAAAAAATTAGACCCGTATAATGTAAATAGGCAACACTTAAGGAAGCATATATCCGATTAGAATGATTATAAGTCCTTTTGAAATAAATCTTCATGTCCCAAATTGAAACTATATTTTATTTTATTTTTTTAAAAATAATTTTATAGTCCATTCAAAGCATATGAAAGAATAATAATTACATATACAAATCCCATATACCCATAGAGAAACGAATTCATGTATCACTATCTTGTGTAATATATATATAACCATAATCACCCTCACTGTTAGATGATTATGGAAAATGGGATTTAGAAGAGAGTGTAGTAAATCCCATTACATTTATTTTTCATACTTCCATTAAAATAAATTTCTAGGATACCTATAAACATCCATCAAATAAACCTTAATGTAATAACATCCGTTGATATTTAATTAATTTAATGGTCTTTTTAATTTAAGTTTTGTGTCCAATTTTTCATTAAATTTAACTTTTTTGTATATTTTATTCACTATAAAACTCACATAAGAATTAATGTTAAATATATTTTCATGTTTTCATTTATAAAATGGATTTTTTGATTAATTCATCCATTATTGTTTTCCTTACCTATACTTCCTCATGACTTTTTCTTTCATATTTCATTATTTGATGTCATGATTAGAATAGCTCTCATGATAATGTGAGTTTAGTGTGAGAAAAAATTATGTGAAGAAACTATCCTTGACAAAAAATCCATGATTAGTTTGGGTTATGTAATTACATGATAATCACTTGATCACCAACATTGGTCAGTGAATCACAAGGTTTTTATGATTAAACACTAGTAACAATCCTATTATAAATCACAATACAATCAAGTCTCAAATTTTAGAAATTCGCGATTAAAATATCAAATATATTTACATGAGTTAATAGTATAGGAGTATTAAGGGATTTAACTGAGGTGATCACACTCTCAAAAACCCATTACAATTCAATAATATTAAATTTTCTGTATATAAATTATTACATGAAATAAAACCACAAATTTATAAAACCCCTCTATTTTATGTAATGAATACATTATTTTAATGTTATTATATTATGGTTATTTAATAATATATTATCTTGTTATATTTTTATTATATAGTAATTATTGGGAATAAATAACTAATTCTCCATGTTTGAAAGCACAATCAGGATCAGGGTAAAAGGGATCCCACAATGTCTTCAAAGTAACAAAGAAAAAACCCCGAAACATCACCTAGTTAATTGACCAAGGTGATTAATTTACCCAAATTATTTCTTTTAGGGCTTGGAATGATAAAAATAAGTTGATGGAAAATTGGTGAAATCGTGTTTCTATCATAATAAAAGGATAGCTCATTTAGAGGGGTTATTTATTATTCTCTATATACAGACTTTGGAGAATTATTATTTCCTAACAGTTTTATATATTTTACCCTTCTATGACTCAAGTACCTCTTTTCTCCAACTATTACACTTAGGATTTGATTTGGAGAATACCTCTGGGAATTCATTGACTAACATGATTGCATAAACATAGCTTTCATAAAATCAGATTATTTGAGTGTCTCTATACATTTATGATCTAGTTTATGGGGTTCATTTTATAGGTATTGAAGTCCTAACCACACGTACATTTTAATAAACCATTATGGGTTCCCAATAATTACGTAGGAAACAGGAAGTTTTAAGTGTAATAAAATATATTCTTTAATTGAAAAGAATAATCACAAGGATTGTAAAAGAATGAAAGTAAAACTACGACAGGGAATACATATAAGAAAAATATAGGGTACACACAAAAGCACTCACTAAGGTGTTGGACTATGCTTTTTTTCCTTCAAAAAAATTTATTAATCCTTTATTAAAGAATCATGTATATTAAAAATAAAATTTGATCACACAAAAATATAGTCAACAGAATTGGATCCATTTTTTCATGATAAATGATTAAATTACTATGAAAATATACTAGATCTTTGGATTTGGCTAGATGAGTGGTGTGAACTACGTTTTAATGCTGTTTTACACTATCCTACGAAAAGTTGTGTGTTCCTATGGGATCTTAGGGTAATTTTGTATTCTTTCTTAAATTAGTATGGACCACCTATGTATTCCTCACATTCCAAAGAGAATACTATAATCTTTAACTCCCTAATTTCAACTAAGTCTTGTAGTCCACATCATCTCACATATTTAGGTGAAATATATTATTTAAATATGGATGAAAAAGGATATTTGACAAAAAATATTATATGTGTACTAATAGGATCATCATGTTGGTTCTAATGAGCTCAGTAAAGGAAGCTATAAAAAATTAGTTCGGAGAAGGATGGTGGGAAAAAAATATACATTTTATAATAGTTCACCATATTTTATTCAATGATTAGTTTCTTTAACCCCTTTATGATTATTTGTAGATAGTGTTTTATTAATTAATACTATATGGAATTATTTTTAAGAAATTGATAAAAATTTGATTTCCATTTCTATTGAATTAGTTTCCATGGGATTCCATACGATGATCTATGATGTTGAGCCTTACTCATGGGGTCTTATCCAAACACATAATTAAGTGCTCTAATTAATTCAATTACCATTTCTTGTCAACTACCCATTTACAAATAGACTTCTTTTATGTTGTTTTTTTCTCCTCTGTGATACCATATTTTTTTATCAAAATACTAATCTACATTCTCTATGGTTTATATCATCACAGCATGAAAAAATTATGGACATCTCCTTTGTTAAAATTTAATTTATGAATATGTTGATAATTAATCATAAAGAGTTGTAATTTAAACTATAGAAATAGATATTCAGCCTAATATATATTGACCATACATTTATGAATACTTGAGTATCTTACTTTGATCTACATAGGATTAAAATAAAAAATGGAGTCTTCAATGATACCTCTACTAAACAGGGAATTTATCTAATGAGTGTTCATGGAATGTTGGGTAAATCATAACTTTCCAAAATATGAAAATCAATTATATTAAATCATTATATATATAGTGTTATAGAAATTATAATTATCAATTTAATAGAATATTGATCTCATCCTAGAATTTATCAACAAATGGTTCCAAGAATCTAACAGTTTTTATTTATTATATGAAAAATATAGATTTAGTCTCTTTGAGATCTATAAAATTGAATGAGTTCCTATCCTTGGTGAGATGAATGATGAGTTTCTCCCATTAAAAATTTGTAATGTTATTTTTTTAAATAGTAGATTTGAAATAGTGTTAATATAATTGGTTTAAAATATTTTCAATAAAATGGTTTATCACCTATCAAAAATTCTTTTTATCACATGGAATAATATATTTTTATGGCCTTAAGAACTAAGACTGAAGGAAAATAATCTAAATTCATACTGGGACCAACATGCTCATAGGTCCCCTAAATCTTATTTTTCTATTTTCAAGGATAGTATATATATTTTGGGTATATAAAATATAATAATAATTACCCCCAAGACTTTTATTTGTATATTTTTATTGAGTTTCAGAGTTGATGGATACTAACCCCTAGATATTCTTCCATGAGATCTAGAAAAACCCCTCATTTAATGATTAAAAAACTATTATTCTGGAAGCCAAAAAATAATTTTTTTTATTTAGAATATATTATTGTGTTCTCATTAAATTTATATTATGTGAGGCCACACATAAGAGTTATATCCCAATATAATGCTTTCATATATAGATGGAAACACATCATATGGGTTGTGAATTAACGAATATAGCATATCTCCTCGACTCTTTATTGAGACAAACGTTACCAAATTTTCTTTGTCTAATAACTATAAATATGAATGAATAGGATCTTATACATGTATTCAAGTATCATTTGAAATTAATATTCATTGTATATAAATATACAAACAGATTAATAAATAATGATGTTACTAGTACAGTCGATGATCATTATTAGTCATCACATTTTGTGATTAAGAGTTCATTGATTAAGTCGATTAGATTTTAAATTGTGAGTCTTATGTTCTATATCGATTTGCATGGAAATTCATATGAGTAAAAGAAGTTAAATTATATCTCTGATTTGGGGTAAATTAAAAAAAACACCATGATAACATGAAAAAACTAGTTAATTTTTTAACAAGAGGATACTGATGTCCAAATTAATCAATAACCAATAGAATTTTTCGTTGGCCGATTTATTGAATTTTCTAGGACCTAGGTCAGATATCATTAGAGTAAGGTACTAAGATGTTTCGTTGTAAAAATTCCTAGTATCCCTTTCAAATAAAGGCGAATTTTTTTTTCACCAAGTTGACATAGAATAAAGTCACTCAATAAACATATATGGCATTGCTTAATGTTATTGAAAAATAATAATGGGAGGAAACATAAATTGGCATGATAAATTTATTAATTTATATTATATAAAAACAAATAAATATGGGATTCATTCCAAAATCATTTATTAATCATATAATGAAAATATACTAGTTATTAGATTTTTTTCTCTTTCTTATAGGTTATTATAGAGTTTGGGAATTTTTTACTTAATAGGGATATGATAGTGACATTGAAATATCAATTAATTAATTTATTTTTCATATGAACACTAGTATATGGTGAGTTGGTTTAAAATCATAAGGAATGTGTAGAACGGTTTTATCCAGGTATAGAAACTCAAAAATGAGAAAACTTCTAAAAAATCAAAATGAAAATAGTGATAGTATTAGATAATGATGAATGACGTTTGAATGAAATTAAAACTAAAAGTAATGAGTAAATGGGTGAGTGAAATTATATTTGAATGAATAAAGGTAGTATAAGTGAATAAGTTGTTGATAATATGGTAAATTTTGATTGTCTCATCATAAAATGTTTTTCCTTTGATTCATTATGAAATGGAATCTATCTAAGATAAATACCATTGAATATGGATAACTTATATTCGTTCAAGAGGATAAAAAGTAGATAAAAAGTTTCTTTGTAACCCCACAAGTCTTTATAATATATTTAATTTTTAATAATTATATTTTTTGATATCTAGTGGTGTATACAATGCTGAGTTTAAATGAAACACAGTAATCTATAGAAAATTTATTATTATAAATATAACCATAATAAAATAACTATTAAGCTAGTGGGTATTAGTATTAATGACTAAAATATGATAATTATATATTTTAAACATATATTTTTTAACTATTTATTAGAAATAAAAATATTAATAATTTAGAAAAAGATTGTAATATTCTCTTGAAAACTATATTTTTCTAAAAGACGGTTTAGTCATGATATACGCACATAATTAAAAAAATTAGAAAATTTATTATAAAAAATAAATTTAATTTTTGAAATCATCATATAATATTTATTTTAGGGATGATTTTTGGGATTTTTCTGAAAAGTTTAATTTTTTGACGAATAGTGAAAAATATAGAATTTTAATTGAAAACTTTCTTTTTGTTTAAATAATTTCTAATGTTGAATAAAATTTTGAATTTTTTTAAACTAATTTTAGTTTAATTATATATAAATTAATACTATTTAATTCATTAGAATCATTTTTCATATTTAATTTTGACAAAAAATTGTAAACTTTGACCATTTCCTATTTAAAAATCGACTTTCTCGTCGCTTCCACATGATTAATTTTAAATTAAAAATTTTCATTTATGCAAATTGAATTTTTAAAAATTGAATAATTTTTTTGAATCATTATAATTTAGAATTTTTAATAAGTTAAACTTATTTTTTGACCAAAATGAATTGTGAAAACAATAAAAACTAATTACCATAGTTAAGGTAAAAATAGATTTACAGTGGGTTAAACTAAAACAATAAGGGTTAAATTATCATAAAAAATTTCCAAATATATATTATATGTATTTATTTATACCTTATACTTTATTTTTTATATATTGGTACATTATTTCTTTTTCATGACAAGAAAAAACGTGGGGGTTCATTCTTTTCCAAAATTACAAGTGTGCAACTCACCTCACTTATAAAAGGCCACCAAATATCCTCCATTATAAACACATTTTAAACTATTTGGATCATCTAATAACTACCAAAATAACTTCCCAAATTCCCTCCTATAATCCTAGAATCCTTATTTTGGTTGTAAATCTAACCTAGTAATTCTTTGTTGCAAACCTAAGGAGGATACCCGAAGAAGAGGTAATGTTCTTCAATGGGAATTTTTATTTTATTTCCACTTAAATATATTTATATTTTTACTAAACCATTATTATATAATAATATTAGTATATTAGATATATTTGGAAGTTTTAATTTAAATTTAATGACCTACAACTTCCCCCAATTCCATCAAATGGGTTATTAAATCAGCATTCATTTGTATTGCAGAATACCACCCTGCGAACAGCTGTCATTCATTCTTCCACCACCACCTCTTGTAGATGGGTATGATGATGTGTATAGATTATATAAAAGATATTTATAAAATAATTATACCTATGAATTAATTATATCATATTTAACTTTTTTATTTCCATTCTGTAGGTGATACGTTAATGTTGCTCATGTGTACTGTGGACTACCGCCTCCTAAAGCGATGAGATTTTCCTTCCACTAAAACTTTGAGTGGAAGGTGATGAAGATAAGGAAAATGATTATATACAATAAAAATTAAAGAAATATTATATTAATAAAATATTTATCATTCTAAAAATATAATATATATCATTTTATTTTTACCTTTTAACTCAATGAAAGATGATAACGTCCTTCAAGTACATGTGGACTACTGTGTTCACAAAACGATGTGACTCTCCTTTCATCACCACTCCACATGAATGATATATATATAAGTATATTTAAATAAACTAAAAATATTTTATATGATATTATGATCATTCTGAAAATATGATATATTACTAACCTTTTTTCCATAACAATCATTAGAAAATGGGAACGTTACTCATGCATACGTATAGTTTATCATCCCCATGATTGTAATGTACTTAATTTCATAGAAATATATTTCATGATTGGTATTAAAAGTATAATTTATGTATAAATATGATAATTATTTCATGGTAATTTTTTGTATATTATGAAACTATATAATATTCTCAATAACCAAATCTTTGATGACATAACACGCAAGGAAAAACAAGATAATTACAACCCAAAACAGTGAAAATAATGAAAGATTATTAATGAAAGGGAGATAATATGTTTTAAAATC
Source organism: Viscum album (assembly GCA_963277665.1). NCBI lineage: Eukaryota > Viridiplantae > Streptophyta > Magnoliopsida > Santalales > Viscaceae > Viscum > Viscum album. The sequence continues at coordinate 1,247,887,054 of OY728157.1, read as the reverse complement.
ATCATATATGATATTTTAAATATTAATATTGTTTTTCAGTTATCCAATAATTGCTATAAAATCACTAAATTGAAGTTTAAGTAATGTTCAATTAAAAGGATAAATGAAGTAAAAGACTTCCTCTAAATTTCCCTTCATTGAGTAATTTTTTAATTTTATACTCATATTTTATTTTATATGTTGTATATAATAACACTTTTACATGTAATGTAATTATTAATTCATAATTTATTTTATTTTATGTTTATATTTTAATTATTTCATCCAAGGGGATTTCGGCTGAAAATTACCAAGTGGTAAATGTTTTTTATAATGTCACATTATTTCATGATTGTTAAAATTCTCTTCAAACAATCACTTTATTATGATCATTATTCATTGGTTATTAAATTTATATTAAATAAACATATTATTATATGATATAAGTTATTATTACCTAAACCTTAAACCATCTTGGCATATTGTGTTTACATTTAATGCTATTTTAATAACTGGGAAATTATTTGATAAATATATATTTTTTTCTCAATATAGAAATTTGATGATAAGTAACATTGATTCATAGATTCAATAGATTATTTGATATATCAGTACTATTTTTTACATGTTGTAATTTGTGAGGACCATACTTTATATAGTCCCTCGATGCATTGATAGGTCTCATGAGACAAATTATTTGGCAAAACCCAATGGGCTTGTAACTAATAGTTTCAAACTTTCATATGAAGGGTCTTGATAGTAGAGGTATTGTTATCCAAACTGGATCGATTTATACCCAATAGTTTTAAAATGTCTCTAGGATATATCTTGGAAGTAGTTTTTTTAGGTTCATCAGACATGATGTCTAAAAATTTAGTATTTCCTTTTTTGATAATTAAATTATCATAATTTCCTATATATTTTCATCATGATATTATTTGTTGATTTATTTCATTCTATGTTTTTTGATTAAATGGAATGTATTTTTATTTATTTAACTTTATCTTTTTTTATTTCTTATCTTATCATGATTTTCAAGTAATTTAAATGGAATATCAGTTTAATTATATAAAAGTATATGTTGATAATGTTTATTGGTTCTTGATAGCTTCAATTACAATTATCCCTTATTGATTATTCGGGATAACCCATATTTCGTTTCTCTTCCCCAATATATGATATATAATTCTTCAAATGAGTTTTCAAGGATTAAATCCATTTTCTATTTTCATGTATTATTATTTATTATCTATTCCCAATGGAAAATGGGTATCATATATGTATCTGGTTTACTAAAAATGAAAAACCCATATATCCTTTGGGATTTGATTTTTTCATGTATTCCAATGTGACAAACCAGGCACAGTCTTTAGGATACTATGGTCAGGGTCTCTAAATTTGGTATCTAATTTAGGTTTTTAGAAACATTTGGAACTATATTAATGAAATAATAGATTTAATAACATAACCCTATGATGAAATTTGATGATAGTATATAATAACATCCTAATGTTTTGGTAAATTATACATTATGTGGGTATTCCTAGAAATATATCCATGTATGAATATAACAAGTGGATTTTGTTCTAGAAAAAAGGTACCTAGGTGTAATAACTCCTAAAATTTCACATTGGACTGGACCCAAACGTCACTTTGTACATGACCAAAATCCATACTATGCACTTGGTTGGACACTCTTAGGGGATATGATTGGGATAATTCATATTTTCTTTACAAACCATTATGAAGGATTTGGAAATTAATATATCAATAATGAAACCAAATTTTTTTATTCTAAGATTAAAAATACATAAATTTTTAATGTATGTTGTGTGTTACACCATATTTATAATTATACATCTTGATGTAAAATTCATAATTTTATGACATAATCTAGTATATTCAATTATTTAAAAATGGAGTTAGGAAGGAAGAATTGTATTAATACTCGTGACCAATATAGATATTTCCCGGTTAATGAATCCAATATAGTTTGTATTATAACTGAGAAAATTATGGCTTTATTATGGGATCATAGTGAAGTTATTATAAATAATCTTTCAAGGATGGAGAAACCTATTCCATAGTGATATTCTCTTATGTTGTATCTCGTTATGCGATATAATACACCATAATTTAGTGGGGATAATAATCCAATGGAATCTGAGAAATAGATTAATTCTCTAGAAAAGATTTTTAAAGACTTGGGATTTAGTAAAAATTAAAATTTTTAACATGTAGTGTATTGTATCAAGGGTGATTTTGATCAAATATGGTCTTTTATTTAGAATAATAGGGAAGAAGAGGAAATATAACTCATGAATGGAATGATTTTAAGGATACATTCTTTGAAAAATATTTCATTCATGAGAAACAAAATGAGATGAAAAGAAATTTCATTATATTAAAGAAAAATGAAGAAAAATGTGTTTTGGTGTATGAAGAAACCTTTAAAAGTTCATCTAGGTATTCTACCGATTACATATGAAACACAAAGTGGAAGATTAACACTTTATTTTATGGGATTATGCCAAGTCTTTAAATGGGACTAGTGTCGCGAACTGAATCTGGTCACCGCCAAAACTGGCACCCGACCCGACCTGTGCAAGTTCCGAAGGGCATTCCTGATCCCCACGGGATGGCACAAGTACCTGGGTATCAAAAACTGAAAATTGGGAACGATTTACCAACGTTTTTATACTTAAAACAACAAATGAATCCAAGAAATCAAATCTGGACTTTTCAAACCAAAACATATTTTACTAAAATTCAGAACTGAATTACATAATTTTAAACAATGTTTGAATACCATTACAAAAGTAAAAACTCATGAAATGATAGCCTAAGAACCTCCACATGGAAAGAGGCACCACCCTCAAGCCATCTCCATGACACTGCATCATGATGGACCGTTAAAAACCCAAACCAATGGCATAAAACCTGTACCCAAACCTGTGAAAAAAAAAAGTCTACTTACACCCAATGGTTTATGTAGGGTGTGATCCAAATCCCAGTAGTATACCACCACTAAGATATTCCATATGATAAACATTTAAAGACGAAAAGCATGCAAGTTTTCAAAAACATGAAAAGCAAGTTACAATTTCTAAAAGATGAAACTTTGAATAAGAACAGTTCTCAAGTGGGATATTTTAAAGGATTAACACATTTAAAAGAAACACCAAAGCTACTGAATTTTCCAGCCAAATTTATCGTATGCTGACGGTATGTATAAAGTAACTAATGAGCAAAAGCAATATGAAATAACCCCTAGGCACTAGCTAGCTGTGGGTCCTAGGTACTTCGTATCTCGGTGAGAGTAACCATCACAAATATCCATTCCCATGCACGAGCCACTAGAAGGGAACATACCCATAACCTAGTGGTCCCCAATCATCATAATAATAGTTTATTTAGAGTTCTAAGCTTCAGTCTTGCTATGTGAAACTGAGGACAAAACCCACAGATTCACTAGCATAATAGTACATGTCCACCCACCTAGATACCCAGGCTTTCCCCTTGTGCTCAAACAAGTTCAACAAGTCAATAAGTGTACGTTGATCATGAAATTGTCATTTTCACATCACAAATTCACCCAACAGCACATATGTATACCACAAAAGTCACAAAAGTCCATTTTTCATTTAAAATGATTTTGAAATCTGACTCACACCAAAATAATCCCACAACACATTTCAAATTTATTCAACACTTCTACAAAATCATTAAAAAAAATTATAAAACAAATATAAGATATTTAAACTCATATAACAGACCACACACATGGCACATAACACTCCTTTCATAATAAAAATTTCAATTTTTCACATCACAATCACACAAAACAGTCCACATCACATTCACATCACTTTAACACCTCAATATCTCCTTCAAACAATTTAATAAAATATTTCCAAGATGATCCATACAACATAACAACCTTTTCAAAAATGAAATAAACATTTTAAAAATATACTCCAACCAAAACAGTTTTCTAATATAGTTTCACCACTTACACAACTCAATAAACCATTCAAAACATCCATAAAACAATTATAAGGAGTATACCCAAGCTTTGAACATAAAACCCATTTCAAAAACCTATTTTTAAGACAAAATCACACCAAGACCCTACCAAAACAGAATTGAAATCCCAATAAACATGTAATTATATACTTTCAAATGTTATATAGTCACCTTGAACAATATCACAAAAGATAACCATAAGAACACACAAATCCATAAAACACTTTCAAGGAGTATAATAAAGTTATACACATAAAACCCATTCAAATACCCCCCTTTTAGACCCACATGACATTGTATCATTACCCAACCAAAATTGGAAGCCCCTTTCAACAACTAATAAATCACTTCCACGTTTTACAAAACTACCACAAGAGAAAACACATGAAATACATTTGAAAAATACACACTTCAGAAAAAAAATGTATCTTTATTACCAAATGCTTTACTATTGCTACCAAAAATGGTTTTCGAATAATTCACATCATATAAAGAATATAAAAAATTATTTAATCAAGAAAACTAACTCATCATTAAATAGTTACCCACCGAATCACCAACTGAAATTGTCGAATCCCTCAAAATATGGTGCGAAACATCAACCGCACCAACCCTGCACTACAAGGATGATAAATCTAGCCCTAGACCACAAATTCTCATCAAAAAGACTCAAGGTTAAACCCTAGGTACGAACCCTAGGTTCTGGAAACTTTGGAACATCAAGAATGAGGGATGAAACCCTAAGCAAAAAGGAGAAATCAAATAGAGAAATACTTACTTGCAGAAATATTGAAGAGATCTCCCTAATTACACCAAAATATGAATCTCCAAGTTCCCAAAACTTTTATGGAGGTTATAAGGAGTCATATTAGTTCATTTGGGGACTAAAATGGGGGAAAAGGATTAAAATTGAAGCATTTATAAAAGATTCATTTTACCTCGTCAAATCTGGTCGATTTGAGAAAGAGTATGAAAGATCTCCCAAATTCAAGGTTCACATGAGCTCCAAAATTGTAAAAAAGATAATGGGGGTGATCCATGGGATATTGGCTTTGATAGGGAGGTGTAATCATGGATAAACAGAAAAATATGAATGAGATATGGAAAATTTAAAAAATAATTTAAAGCTGGAAATGGGCTTACGGGAAGGCCCATTACCTTAATCAAAAACCCAAATCCATCATGATTTTGGATTTCTATGTGGTCAAAAGGGATATGGTGATTTTAATATATCAGGGTATGACAATTGGGAAGTTTAATGTGTATAAAATAGTAAAAAATTAAGGAGTTATAGAAGAAACTAAATTTGTTTTTAAATCTGGAATTGGGCTCACGGTTTGGCCCAATTTTTCAAAACCCACCATTTTCACCAAAATAAGTTGTAAACCCCCAAAATAAATCTGGAATGGAAATTAAATGAATAATTAATTAAAAAAAGATATGTGTGTGAAAAAATTCCCCCCACCATAAAACTTTCCGCCCTCAGAAATCCACATCAAGTACAAAGCGAAAAAACCAAACCCAACCGAAAGGCAGAAATGGACTCCTTTGCAAAACTTCACCCCCAAAGACCAAAACACCTCCAATGATCAATTAAGGAAAGAATAGATCACAAAAAAACATGCACCTATTTACTGAAATGATCAAGCAAATTCAGGATTTATCCAAAAAATAAAACTCCTCAAACACCATCTGAACAAGGCTCAAGCAATTTACCCAAACAAACAAGGACATCGAACAAGGTTACACTTACCATGATATCACTAAACCATTGGGAACTCTCCAATCCCAATATTTTCCCAAGGAATATGTAGGTGGTTATATAGTTCTGAATGAGACTAACACCATCCAATCCAAGACCAAGTAAAAAAGAGAGTTACTAGTACAAGGATACACAAATGGGCTCCCCAACCAAAAGAGACAACTTACATTTTTTTCTGAGACAGAATCAAGACACTAATAGGGGTGCCCCGAACAAACTCCCTGGTACAAGGGGTAGAATCCCATTATGTATTTTTAAAATAATATACATGATACTCATATTGGGTCTCCCCACCATAATAACCAACAATCTTAACTGACCAATATGGGCTGCCACAGAAAAAACCCCAAAACTTAAAGAGTTGGGACGGCCGCACGGTTAGCCCGCACAGTTTGGGAAATTGTGTGCTAACCATGTGGATTCTTATAAATACATGGTTTTATGGGGAATGGTTTATACTAAAGGTTTAATCAACATGTCTAGACAAATCTAAAACCTTTCCCTCGAACCTAAATGAAACCAAAGTGGAAAAGAAAGTCATTGGGAGATAACATGGGGATGATGCCCTCCACCTATTTCCACCGAACGGGAACAAAAAAATAAAGATGACAACACCAAATGTTTAAAATATTCCCATATCTCATACTGAGAATATTTATTTGTATAAGGTTAAAAACCACACTGGTATTTTCTCTGACTACATGTCAGCTTCTCTCTGGGACCAATGGCTGGAGTAGGAATGATTGAAGCATCTTGGGCCTCGCAGGTAGGATTTGGAAACCCCCGAATAGAATTTCTTCTTTCGATGCTACAAACAACAACATGAAATCCCATATGGGTTCACCAAGACAAAACAAACTCTAGAACTCACTTTACCCTAACATAGTATTTCACTAAAATAAGGGTTTAGAGGATGCACTAACATCACACCTTGTTTCTTTGGGTGAGAAACAACAGAAATAAAGGACACATATAACCAACTTCCTCTAAAAAAGAGGATGTCGAGATCTCCCAAAAGTAGAAACACTTCTGAAAAAAATACTCACAAAATATTGTACAATTTCACCTTTAAAATTAAATGAGAACGCGACATCACAACGCGTCACCGAGCACGACCAAAGATACTCATAGAAATAATACAGGGAGGGGGCCTTATACAACATCCCCAAATATCACAACATTCCAGAAAGTTCCCATAACATCCTCTCGTGGCCAGATTTCCCACACGGGTGGTCTAACAAAGACCCCTTCTTTGAAGAGACTATGAAGGACTCAGAGGCCCTCTTAGACACTATCCATACTGACAACCCCAGACAACTTCCACCTTTGACGAATCGGGTAGCTTAAGAAAATATGGTCTCCTTCAACCATCCACGATCACTCTTCTGCAACAAGAGGATCCGAAAATAAAACCAAGAATGTAAATGGTGTAAACTCATTCTACAAAGCTCAAGGAAATATTCCTTACATTGATCAACTTGAGGATTTTCCAACAGCAAAACAATCTGGGTTGCACTTCAGTTGTGCACTGACCCTTAATGGGGGTGTACCCTATCCAACGGGAGAACCCAAGGACCCAACCAAGCTGTTCCATTGGTAAAAACATTCCAAAAAATAGATCCAAATACATTAATGGAACCACATTAAATGTTTCTGGAAACATATATCATAGGAGAATACTAACTGGTCCTTATACCTAGCTTACCGACCAAACACAAACCCAAAACACAGTTCGAACAGGAGGGGTTCTTGGACTCAAAACATCCCACAACATCCAAATTTTCCCAAAACACACAATATACAATATCCCAAACAATTCATAAAGACACCATGTTTTTCTTTAAAAACATTTCTTTGAAAACCAACGGTTCAGCGGTTATAGTATCCACCAATGGTACCCCATGGGCCTCACACATGCATGTTTTTGTGCCACACCAGGCACCCTCCTCATATTCATCCCAACACACATCCATTCCATCCATCAACCATCCATAATCCCATATAACCCCATGAATGTGGTCTATCATTAAAATACCAAAGGATAAAACAAAAATTCTTTCCACTTTTCAAAAATAAAACGATCAACCAACCCATCCTTTTTCTAAAAACTCCTAACAGTGAGATCAAAATCCCAGTTCACATCTTACAAAACTTTTCATAAGGACACAACCATTTAGAAAAGAACTCACTTTCATGTTATTCATATCAATTTGAAAACATCTCATCCTATTAAAACACCCTTTTATTGTTTTGAAAACTACATTGGAAACACTTTTGAAAACCAACTTCAATATGGTTCCTGATTTCAAAAGAGGTGTAAGAACACTATTTTCCATTTCAAAACAATTCTGAAAATTCAGTTCCACCATTTAATAAATCAAATCATCCCCTCTTTATTTGAAAATCATTTCACAAAAACATTACACTTCGTAAAACCAAGTCACTTTAAAACCAAAGTTCTGTGATTTCAAAACTAAAGCACAAAACAATGAGAGAGGAAACTATTTTCAGTTGGTGGCTTGGAAATATGGTTGGTAGCCATATTCCATTCAATTCACCATCATAGAGAGTGTTCTATGGAATATCTTCGGCTCCACATGGCTTTCCAGACCCTACAAGCTCATTGAGACCATTAACCCAACTCTCTTTTCATTTCCCCTGATCATCATCAGACCAAGAAAACCAAAAGACATAGATAAATCCCAACTTCTCCTAGTGACATGAATCCCGACATGATGTGTGGTGATCAATGAAACTACCCATAACTGGAAATTGATGTCCTGACAATCTTAACTACAGACTATCTCGATTATTTTCCAAATAACATGACTCAAATAGAGTGAACCTCCTTTGATAAAATTTTGGCACAAACCGAATCCGTACACCGCCAAAACTGCCACCCGACCCAACCCGTGGCAAGTCCCGAAGGGTGTTCCTGATCCCCATGGGCTGGAACAAGTGCCTGGGTATCAAAAATGGATAATTGGGAATGATTTACCAGAGTTTGTATACTTAAAACAACAAATTAATCCAAGAAATCAAATATGAATTTTTCAAACCAAAACATATTTTACTAAAATTCAGAACGGAATTACAAAATTTTAAACAATGTTTGAAGACCATTATAAAGGTAAAAACTCCTGAAATGATAGCCCAAGAACCTCCATGAGGAAATAGGCACCACCCTCAAGCATCACCATGACATTGCATCTCGATGGACTGCTAAAAACCCGAACCAATGGCATAAAACCTATACCCAAACCTATGAAACAAAATAAGACAGTCTACTTACACTCAATGGTGTAAGTAGGGTGTGAGAAAAAGCCTAGTAGGATACCACCAATAAGAGATTCCATATGATAAACTTTTAAAGATGAAAATCATGAATGTTTTCAAAAACATGAAAAGCTAGTTACAATTTCTAAAAGATGAAACTTTGAATAAGAACAGTTTTCAAGGGGGCTATTTTAAAGGATTAACACTTTTAAAATAAACACCAAAGCTACTGAATTTTATTGCCAGCTGTACCTTATGCCGACGGTAAGTATAAATTAACTAATGAGCACAAGTAATAGGAAATAACCCCTAGGCACTAGCTAGTTGTGGGTCCTAGGTACCTCATATCTCGGTGAGAGTAACCATCATAAATATCCATTCCCGTGTATGAGACACTAGTTGTAAACATACCCATAACCTAGTGGTCCTCAATAATCATTATCATAGTTTAGTTAGAGTTTTAAGCAACAATCTTTCTATGTAAAACTGAGGCCAAACCCCACCGATTCACTAGCATACTAGTACACGTCCACCCACCTAGATACCCAGGCTTTCCCCTTGTGCTCAAACAAGTTCAACAAGTCATGAAATGTACATTGATCATGAAAATATCTTTTCCACATAAAAAATTCACCCAACATCCCATATGTATACCACACAAGTCACAAAAGTCCATTTTTCATTCAAAATGATTTTGAAATCTGACTCACACCAAAATAATCCAACAACACATTTCACATTTCTTCATAACATCCACAAAACCATGGACCTTTTAAAAATATACTCCAACCAAAACAGTTTTCTGATATAGTTTCACCCCTTACACAACTCAGTAAACCATTCAAAACTTTTATAAAACAATTATAAGGAGTATACCCAAGCTTTGAACATAAAACCCATTTCAAAAACCTCTTTTTAAGCCAAAAGCACACCAAGACCCTACCAAAACAGAACTGTAATCCCAATAAACATGTAATTATCTACTTTCAAATGTTATATAGTCACCTAGAACAATATCACCTAAGATACCCATAAGAACACACAAATCCAGAAAATACTTTCAAGGAGTATAACAAGGTTATACACATAAAACCAATTCAAATACACCCTTTTTAGGCCCACATGACACTATATCATTACCCAACCAAAATTTGAAGCCCCTTTCAACAACATATAAATCACTTCCACATTTTACAAAACTACCACAAGAGATAACACATGAAATACATTTGAAAAATACACACTTCAGAAAAACAAAATTTAACTTTAATACCAGATGATTTACTTTTGCTACCAAAAATGGTTTTAAAATAATTCACATCATACAAGGAACATGAAAAATTATTTAATCAATCAAACTAACTCATCATTAAATGGTTACCCATGGAATCACCTACCGAAATTGTTGAATCCCTCAAAACATGGTGCGAAACATAAACTGCACCAACTCGGCACCACAAAGATGATAAATATAGCCCTAGACCACAAATTTTCATCGAAAACTCTCATGGTTAAACCCTAGGTACGAACCCTAGGTTCTGGACACTTTGGAACATCAAGAAAGAGGGATGGAACCCTAAGAAAAGAGAATAAATCAAATAGAGAAATACTTATTGCAGAAATATTGAAGAGATCGCCCTAAATCCACCAAAATATGAATCTAAAAGTACCCAAAACTGGTATGGAGGTTATACGGAGTCATATTAGGTCATGTGGGGATTGAAACGGGGGGAAATTATGACAATTTAATCATTTATAAAAGATTCATTTTACCTCGTCAAATCTGGTCGATTTGGGAAAGAGTATGAAAGATCGTCCTAATTCTTGGTTCACATGAGCCCCAAAATTGCGAAAATGATAATGGGGGTGATCCACGGGATATTGGCGTTGAGAAGGAGATGGAATCATAGATAAATATTAAAAAATGAATGAGATATAAAAAATTTAAAAAAAAAATAATTTAAAGCTGGATATGGGCTTACGGACAGGCCCATTACCTTAATCAAAAACCCAAATCCATCATGATTTTGGATTTCTATTTTACCCAAAGGGATATGGTGATTTTAATATATCAGGTTATTGCAATTGGGAAGTAGAATGGGTATAAAATAGAAAAAATTTAAGGAGTTATAGAACAAACAAAATTTGTTTTTAAATCTGGAATTTGGCTCACGGTTTGGCCCAAATTTTCAAAACCCACTATTTTCACCAAAATTAGTGGTAAACCGCCAAAACAAATTAGGAATGGAAATTAAATGAATAATTTATTTAAAAAAAATTAATGGGTGTGACAACTATCCTCTCGAAAGTTTTTATCATATGATAAAATAGTTTTATGTGTCATCAAAACATAGAAGTAATTCTCATGATATTACATATTAAAGGGAAACCAAGAGAAAAAGAGGTCATCAGAACCCCATGAAAAATTCGTAAAATAAGAGTAAAAGGATGAAGAACTCCTTGTCGTGTGATAACTATAAAAAGAATCACCCTGAGAAATTCTTGAAGGGAATGGGAGTTTGTTATAAGTGTGAGGAAAAGGTTAATCATTCTAAAGAATATAATGGGAAGAAAAAACACTTTTATTTTTTTTTTTGAATTTTTTGGGAGTTGGGAAACTACGCAAGATAATTCCTCAAGCATTAATAGAATCCACCATAGAATATTCCATGGGGATAAGGTCAAGCTTATGATATCACTATAGTTGAGGTGGAAGTACCCAATGATGTATTGGTAGATACATCAATATAATAATCATATTTATCTATTGATTTATTTGATTTTGGATCCTTGCACTCTTTTATATCTACCTAGTTTTACAAGAAAATTTGATATTTCCATTTAATTTAAGAATGGAGATATCAGTCGAAACTTTTAAGGGAAGTCCCATTACAATAAGGATATTATTGGAAATCCCCATTATGAAACATAAATTTGATTTATTTTCTGACCTTAATATCATACCTATGGTTGAATTCCTTATAATCCGTATTATTGACTAGCTTTTGAAATATAATGTAAATTTTATTGAAAGAATAATAAAAATAAAATTTCTGAGGATGATATAGAATTTCTTATCCTTAGAGAATACACTTCATCATCTGTGTCATATCTGGATCAACCCCCAGTAGCTCTACTAAATTATACTCTTGGGGAAGAAGAAAAGACATGGTCTAGGGATATAGAATGTAATCTTTAAATTGAGGATGTACCTATTTTGTATGAATACATTGATGTATTTCCTTTTAAATTATATAAAACCCCCTAGAAAATGAAGTTTATTTTTCCATTGATTAAATCATATATGAAATACTAATATCAACAACTCCCTATATAATAACAACTATGTAATTTGTAGAGTACAAGAAACAATTAGAGTATTTGGTTGATAAGGTGTTTATTCAACATATAGTTTAACCATGGGAAGCCCATATTCTCCTCGTTAAGAATAAATATTGAATCAAGAATATATACACTGATTATTGGGAAACCATTTCCATTATTATAATGAAAACATATTCTTTTCCATGTATTTATGACTTCATCAATTGAATTCACAAATCCCAATATTTTTCAAATATTGAACTTTATTTTGGGTATTTAAAATTATGATTAAATATTAAAGACATTCTGAAGATAGATTCTCGAATGAGGTAAGGATATTATGAGTTAATAGTATTTCCATTTGGATTAAATAAGTAACCCTATGATTTTATGGATCTAATGAGTATATTATTCAAGAAATACCTTAATTATTTTTTTGTGGCATTTACTGATGATATTTTGGTGTATTCTAAAATCTATTAGGACCATTAGAATCACTTACATATAATTCTTGATACTCTTAAAAGAAAATAGTAATATGGTAATATTATTGTGGGTGATTTATTGCTTTAATAAGTTTATTTCATTAGCCATATTGTCTTCAATGATGGAATCTCAGTTTATCCTATGATGAAAAAAGTTGTTATAGAATAGTCTATATCAATGAACATAAATAACATTTGTAGTTTATTATTTTGGATGGTTAAAATAAACGACTCTTTTGTAATTTTACCTAATTGCATATCCCATTAACAAAGAATACATATAAAGGGGTAAAGTTTTTTTAGAAAAATGAATGTGGTGAATATTTTGATGAACTAAATTGGAGATTTTTAAATGCTAGGATATTGACTCTACAATATGGAAGTGATGGGTTTTTGATATATGGTGATGCATCAAATAATATACATGGTTATTTTATAATGAAAAATGATAAATTTATTTCATATGCATCAACGTAATTGATGACTCGTGAATAGAGCTACTAAACCCATGATGTTCAGTAGGAAGCTGTAATTTTTTCTTTGAAGATATGGATACATTATATCAATGGATAAAATATGTGAAATATAAATTGTCTATAGTTCCTAAAATAAATATTTTCACAAAAACATATCATTATGAGTCAAATAAGGTGGCTTGAGATACTCACGGATTATCATTTCTCAATACACTACCACCTAGAGAAAGTAAATAAGGTAGCATTTTCATTTAGTCAAAAAGATCATAGAGTTTCAAACCAAATGAGAATTTTCAGGGATCATATGTTTATGGATATAGTAAATATATATATGGTAAATATTATATAAAGTGATACATAAATAAAATTTTAAAAGATTTTGAAACCATATTTATTAGAAAAGATAAAAAATTCTTCATCTAATTACGAGAACTTTAAGAAGGAAATTAAAGTTGTGACGGATTGAAATTAGCAGACTTCATTTGTGAAGATGATGTTCTAAAACTTGAAAAGAGATAATATATTTCATATATAACTTATCTGAAAATTAAATTGTTATATGATTCATGTATCTCAAATTTCTCTATAGATAATCATAACATAAAGATGTATAGGGATTTGAGGGATCATTTTTTGTGGGGTAACATGAAGAGGTAAATTAATGATTATGTTTCCAGATGTCTGATTTTTCAAAAAAGTGAATGTTTTGAGATAGTATCCTTGAGGATTAATGAATTATATTCATATTACTAATAGTAAATTTTATGACAATACTATGGACTTTTTTACTAGACTATCAAACAATCCTAGAAATAATTATGAAGTATGGGTTATTGTTGACCGCCAAACCAAATATTAAATTTTCCTATCTATAAAAGAATATTTAAATATTTAGTGCCTCATGAGGCTCCATATTAATGAATTATTTGAACTTTATAGCACACATATTTCAATTTTTTCTGATTGAGACCCCTGTTTTATATCAAAATTTTGGATGTCTTCTGAAGGCTCTTGATACTGAACTTCATTTGAGATCTATCTACCATCCCCAAATTGATTAATATCTCAAAAAGAAATATTTATACCGTGTAATAAATTTTAACCTTGTGCTCAATTTACTTTCAAGGTATATTTGATCATTATTTACCTTTGTTATATTTTTCCTATAATAATAGTTTCTATTAATGTATTCAAATGGCACCAAATGAAGCACTCTATGGAAAGATATTTTATACTGTAGCTTATCAGGATGAAATTAGTGAAAGGAAGCCCATAGGCTCAAAAAAATTAAATAGAAAACAAAAAAGTAAAAAACTATTTAATCCTACATTAAAGTACCTTCAAGTAAAGAAAAGAGTTATGTCGATAATCAGAGGAAATATTTCCAATTTCAAGTGGGAGATTACGTTTTATTGAAAGTATCTCTAGGGAAGGGTGTTATAAGGTCTAATATAAAAGGTAAAATGGGACCCAAGTTCATAGAAACCTTATAAATCCCAAAAATAATTGGAGTTTTTTATTATCATTTGTAAATGACTCTAAATATCTCAAAAGTACATGATGTGTTCCATATATCTTTATTAAAGAATTACATGATAGTCAGAACACATGTACTATCCCAGGAGGAAATAAAATTGAAACTTGATATATATTAATATAAATAACCCATCCATATTCTTTATACTATAGAGAATGTATTTATGAATCATATCACATGTCTGGTAAGGGTACTTTGGACAAATCAAAAAATAGAAAAAGAAACATCGGAACTAGAGGTTTTTATGAAAATGAACTACCCTCATCTATTTAGAATGTAATGTCCAAGAAATTTCAAGGATTGAAAATTTTTAGGAGGAAATAATTTAAAACCCCATTAAATTCAATATTTTTCTTTTAGAATAAATTTAATTTCATTGATAGATTTCGGAGTACGCAACATGAAGTTTAAACAAAACACAATACTCTATTAAAATATTATTATTTTCAACATAACTGTTATAACATAGTTTTTAAGTTAGAGAGTATGGATATTACAAGATAAATTATAAAAAATATATATTTTACACATGTAAATTGTATATATATTAATTAGAAATAAAAATAAGAATCATTTTAAGAAAAATAAATTTTTCTAAAAAAATAGTATTTTTCTAAATAACGATTTAGTCATGCTCAGTGCATATAATTTAAATTCAATTTCTAAAACTTTTATAAAAATTAATTTAAAAAATAAAAATCATTTTGTAAATGATCATATCAAAATTATCTTAGAGTTAAAATTTTTTTTTTTATTTTTTTTTTGAAAATATTAATTTCTTTATTACTAGTGAAAAATACTTAATTTTAATTGAAAAGTGCATTTTTGTTTAAAAAAAATTTAATGTTAAATTATAATTTTAATTTTTTTTAAAGTGAATTTTGTACAATTATATATCATATAATCCAAATTATTTCATTATAATCATTTTTTATATTTAATTTTAATATAAAATAATTTTTAATTTCTGAACATTTTCTTTTTAAAACCTTGTTTTCTCATCGTATATACTGAACTAATTTTATATTAAACTTTTAAAATTATATAAATTGAATTTATAAAAATATATTCCATATATATAATTATAATAATCTATAATTTCTAATACGTTCAACTTGAATTTCGACCAAAATGAATTGTGAAAATATTAAAAATTAATCTTCGTAGGTAAGGTAAAAATGGATTTTCTGGGAGTTAAAATAGAACGATAAGGGTTAAATTGACCTAAAATCCTGTATAAAATTTATTTTATGGTCATAGTTATACCTTATACATTCTATAATCCTTAATTTTCTGTTATTGGAGCCTTGTGAATGGAAAAAGGTGGAATTCAATATTTTAAAAAATTATAAGTGTGCCGCTCACCTCACTTATAATAGGACACTCACTCTCTACTCCAATTCACACCATCAAAACTATTTTTTAAGAAAATGGATTCCCAAATCACATCCCAAAATCCCTCTAATCATCCTATAATCGTTATTTTTGTCATAAACCCAACCTATGAAGGATTTGCTACAAACCTAAGGTGGAAACTCGAAGAAGAGGTAATGTATTTCAATGATCATTTTTATTTTATATCATTATCAACCTATTTATATTATTATTATACTATAATGATATAATAACGTAATTATCATCTATATATTGATGTTTCTTTATTTCTGGGTAATTACCTATCCTTCCACCCATCAAATTGGTTATGAAATCTGTATTCAGGTTTACAGTGGATTACCGCCTCATGAACTGAGGTCAATCATTTTTCCATTACTGCCTCTCATAGTTACATATGATGATGAATTTAAAGCATATATAATATTTTTATGACATAATTATACCTCTAGAGTCATCATATAATATATACCTTTTTAATTCCCATTATGTTGGAGATACAAATGGACTATAGTGTCACAAAGCAAAGTGATTCATCTTTCACTAATGCTTTACATAGAAGGTGATAAGGATAAAATTAATGATTATACGTGATATAAATAAAATAAATTTTAAATTCATGAAATATTTATCATTACTAAAATATAATATAAATCATATTATTTTTCTCCTTTTCACTCGATGAAAGATGACAACATCATTCAGGTGTGTGTACACTACCACCTTCACGAAATGATGTGACTCTCATTTCATCACCAAACAACATGGATGATATATATAGGTATATTTAAATAAACTAATATCATATATATGATATTATTATCATTGTAGGAATATAATATATTACTTACCTTCTTTCCAAAGTTATCATTGGTAAATGGAAACGTTACTCATGCGTACTAATATCCTACCATCTTCATGATCATAACATACTTCATTTCTCAAAATAATATTTCATAATTGGTGTAAAAATTATAATTGATGTATAAATATGATTATTATTTCATGTTTATTACTTTTCAAATAATTAAATTATATAACAAGTGAATGAACTAAATCTTTAATTACAAAACATGCATGAGACAACATGGAAATTAACACTTGAAACAATGAAAATAATGAAAGATTATTAATAAACAGTTGATAATATATTATAAAATGATCATATATGATACTATTAATATTAATATGGTTCTTTTTAAAGAAAATAACATGATAAAAACACTATATTTAATGTTGAAGAAGATTCAATCAAAAGGAAGCATGAGGTAAGGAGCTCCATCTCAATTTCCCTTCATTGACGCATCGTGTAACGTTACACACATATTTTCATTTATATAATGTAAATACTTCCACTTTTACATGTAATATAATTATTTATTCTTACATGATTTTATTC
This sequence comes from Viscum album, assembly GCA_963277665.1. Classification (NCBI taxonomy): domain Eukaryota; kingdom Viridiplantae; phylum Streptophyta; class Magnoliopsida; order Santalales; family Viscaceae; genus Viscum; species Viscum album. The sequence goes on along the minus strand of OY728157.1, from coordinate 1,247,869,398 downwards.
AATGATTCTATTTGAATTATTATATCCAAGGGGATTTCACTTTAAAATTACCTAGTGGTAAAAGTTATTTACAATCCTATTTTATTTTGTGATTGTAAAGATTCAATTGAAACAATCACTTTATTATGATAATTTTCATTATTCATTAAATTTTTATTAAATATCCATATTATTTTATGATTTACATGATTATTCCTGAAACTGTATACCATTATTTTATATTGTATATTATTTTAAATTTATTTGACTAACTAGGGAAATATTGAAAATTATGTATCTTTTAGTCAATGTAGATATTTTATGATATGGAACATTATTTAATAAATTTAATCGACTATTATAAATATAATTAATGATTTATAAATTTTGTGATGGGTGGGGCCTAGACACTAGATATCCCCATGAAGAGTCGATGGGTCTTAGGAGATAAATCAGTTGGCCAAACTTGATGGGTTTGTAACCAATAGTTTTAAAGTCTCCAGTGAAAGGTCTTGATAGTAGAGATATAGTTTTGAATACTAAATTGATGTGTACCTAGTAGTTTTAATCTATCTTGATGATAGATCGTGATTGTAAAGGTTTTCATGTTCCTGATACATGATTTCCAATAATTAAGAATTTCCTTAAATGAGAATCCTATTATTTTATTATCCATTATAATTTCTCCATGATACTATCTCAAGATGTATTTAATTATTAGTTTATTAATTAAATTGAAAGTGTTTTTAGTTTTTTACCTTTTTATTATTATTATTACATATATTAATGTGATATTCATGTTATTTAAATTGCATTTGTTTTTAGTTATTTATCATTCCATGTTGATTATGTTTATTTATTCTTAATACCTTCCATTGTAATTTACCCTTACAGAGCATTTGAGATCACCCTTGTTTTTTTTATTTCATAGAGATATTAAGAATAATTCATTGAATTAGTTTTCAAAGACAAAGTTCATTTTATTTTTTATGTATTATGATTTATTTTCTATTCCCAATGTAAGATGGGTAACATATATGTATCTGGTTCTCCAAAAATTCTAAACTAATAGTCCCATTGGGATTTTTATTATTGTATGTATCAAAGTATAATAAAGAAGGAACTACATCCAGGTTACTAGGGTTGATTTCACTATATTATCTATAATTTCAACTATATTTGACACCTACACTATGAAAATAATAGAATTCTTTCACTAAATCTACTACTTGAATAAAATTTTTGGTTTCTAATCAGTGACTAAACAATTATTGGTCCACATTATATTAGAAGAACTAATCATTAATATTTTAAAATTATTCAATTAATATCTAATTGTAAATGAATATTTATTGCTTACAAATTGATTTTTTAAGGAGAAAATGTATAACAGTTGTAACCCAGAAGAGAAAAGTTAAAAACTAATGTAAAAAAATAATGATCAAAGTGTATAAATTTATTCTAATTGTTATATCCAACAACCATTTTTTAAAAAATAAATTTCAGTCAGTAGTCACTTTAAAAATTTAAAAATATAGAATAAATAATTTTAAATAGAAAATAGAACTTGAAAAATGGTTCAATTTTTCTTTCTGAGAAACTCCCTCAATATTTTGTGGTCTCTTACTATTAATACCTATTTTTTCCTTCAAGAAGTGTGTTCATACATGTATAAATAATTTTGCACCAATATTTTATAAATCCATCAATCACCAAAATAAAAAACCACACTACCTTAACTCCTATCATTATATTTCTAGGCATCACACTACCAAACTCCAAATCGCATTCTTGAATATTCATCATGCTCTTTCAATGAATGAGATAACAACCCTTGTAGAATCTGCCATACCAACTTATTCTTGATTACCTCTTCATGATTCTCTATAAATCCTCCAATATTAATCTTTAATCACAATTTTATAATTTATAGTTTTATGTTACAACGTTTGTTATTATTATTTTATGTTTTTATAGCTGGTTTTATTTTTTTAGAAAATATTTCAATTCTAGAAAATTAAGAAAAATTCACATGATAGGCCACTAGGCTTCTACTCTTTCAAGATTGAATATATCATCATATTAATAACCCTTAAAACACAACTCATCTGTTCAGAAAAGAAATAATTCACAGTAAAAAAACTTATTAATAATTCTCATTAAACTTCATCAGTAAGCCCATAGGTGTGACACCTATAATGAATAACGTCAATAGATTATAAATTTTCAATCTTCTAAAATATATAAACACACAAAAACTTTAGTCAAAATCCTCCAAAAATTCATTTTATGCAATAATTATCAAAATGATACCTTATTTCATCAACCTCAAACATCTAAGAGTATCCATGACTAGCTACAATGTATAATATTTGATCAAACACTATAGAAATTTTTTGTCTTTATCAATTAGACATTCAGCAGGTGAGGTAATCCTCAATCATCCAACTCTAACTCTAAAATCACCAAACACTAAAAATTTATCTCATTAAGTAATATAATAGAGAACTTAATATATTTTTCATCATGTCTGTATAAAATAATCTTTTTGGAACAAACGCATCCATTTTCTTCCTCAAAATCAATTATGCACTAATCAAAAATCAATGAATGAATCTTCATCAACCAAAACCAAATAATGTAACGCCCCGACCCCAGCTACCATAAGTCGGTGCATTAGTTCATAACATTGGCATGATCACAAGAGAGATCAAATCTCGAAAGACCGATTGGTTTAGTAGCCTTGGAAACACTAGATATATTAATAAGTTTTACATTACATCATAAAATGAAAAACTGATAAAACAACATAATGTCTCCATAATCCACACTCATATCCCCACATAATATCCCTGCAGGTCATTCATAATTTACTTCTTCACTTCCTGGGAAAAATAAAACATAGAAAAGAGGTGAGCTCAAATCCCCAGTAAGGATAACAATATAGCGGAAACTTTCATAAATAAGAATAAACATTTAAGGCAATGTATAATTAAAACAAAATCCTTTTAAACTTGAACATCAACATAATATGGAAAAAGTAAAATGAAATAATGCCATTTACTCATTCACATGGATATTCTACTAATCGAATAATCACATGCAAAATCACTAACCACTTTCATAATGTTGGAATGCATAATGCCAGACTATCATAACCACATAGCCAAGGCCTCGTGCTAAGACTACAAATAAGATTTTGTCAAGGCCTTGTGCCAAGACACTAGTTTTTCTCATGAGACCTACCGATGCATCGAGGAGCTATAACGGGCTCTACCCGTCACATATTAAGTCCAATGCATTCCCATATGAAAAGGTTTAAACATAACATAAACATTCGTATTAAAACTAGCATACGAAATGTCAATAATTTTACCATAAACTATGAATGGTATAAAAATAGCACATCCACAGTCAAACATATCACAAAACCTTCAATACAATATAGAAGTTTTGTATCATAATAAATCAACTTCAAATAAGCGTAAAATCCATCAAAGGATGTTGACATAGATGAAATCAAAACACTTTTTAGAGAAATATCTCTTTATATTTTTGAAATCATTTAAGAGCCATATAAAATAAAACATTTTCTTGAAAATATTCTTATAAGCTTGTAAGGAAAGCTTTGATGATTTTATAATGGCGGAAATAACCGCACCCGCCGTATAAAAAAAATATTCTTACCTTAATTCTGTCGAAAAGGTTAAAAAGGACCTTGTTTTGAAAATGACGGAAAGATCCCTCTTATAAAAAGTAAAAAAGCGTATAAATGACTTTAACCCATATTCTTGTAAATAATAAAAATGTTTTCAAATACATTTTGAAGAAACATGGATGTGGATGATAAAGAGATCCCAGTAGATTATTACGTATAAACAACCTCGGATAATGAAGAGATTGTGAAATAACCCTTACCTTGTACTTTTCCTTGGTTGGCGTAGGTTAACCTCCTGAATAATGGTGAAATAATTGTTATTAAATTATACAAGAATCATATACATTCATATGATATCATATATGATCTTTTAACATTGCTTTGTTAACAATATCTTAGATTTATCGTTGTTTCGGGTGTTAACTTACTCGTTTTCTTATATGTTTTGTTACGTAAGTCATGTTTTTCATGGATAGGTTGTATCTTATTCATATCCAAAATGATATCATGTCCTTAAACATTATTTTTAAATTATCAAATGATAATTATACTTGAATGGATACGACGGGGAATGAATCTCATCGCGTTCTTGGAGACGGTAGTTCGTACGTACGCACGAGTGACAATATCATTATTTTGATATTAAAATAATATATAATTGGATATTATATCATATATACAGAATCATTATCATGTTATATTTATTATTTACATTAATTACATATCATTATTATACCCATCTAAATAATAATATATGGAATAACAATTACACCACGACGTGGAGACGGTAAGCCGTACGTACGCACGTATGGTGACATGTCATTCAAATGATGGGTAGAATACTAAATATGGTTGTTCCATATTTATAATAACATCACAGTATATATAAGATACTGGAGTTATAATTTTAGAATTGAAATAATAAACAAAGAGGGAGTGGAAGAAGAAAGAAACATGAAAGAGGGTGATGAAAATGTTACCTCTTCTTCGGGTTCTTCCTTTTGATTTGATCAAAAGGACTCTTTAGGATGGCTTTCTGACTAAAGTAAAGTTTCTAGGATGAAGGGAGAGAAGTTGGGAGAGTATTTGGGCAGATTTTGGCCGAACCAAAAGGATTGAAAGTGTGAATAAGGTGGTAGAGGTGGGGGCCTTTTATAAGAGGAGAGGAGGGGCTCTTTTGGAAAGATTGAAATGTTACATTATTATACAATGCTTTTCGGATTATAAAGGTCCCACACTTATAGAATTCGTGGATAAGGTGATAAGGGTTCGAAATATATTCATCCAATAGGCTTTGGACAAGTTTAAGCCTTGGATTTTTCATTACCTTCTCATTTTATTTAAATTGTTAAATAATGAGGTCATCACCACATCATAATGATGTCATAAATAATTTAATTTATTTAATGTCTAAAAATTATAAAAAAAATACTATGATGTGTGAAATCTTTTTAGCTTTCTAATGAATATTTATAATCAAAATTCGGACTTGTGTAACCCCACGTAAACATTGTTTTAGTAAAACATTTTATGTTTGTGTCATTTTTTTACTTTAACATTAAATAAAAGGTATTTATGTCATTTTCTAACTAAAGTGGCTCCATGGGGTCCCCAAGTTGACCCATGGGTTTTCTTGGTCGTCCATGACTCATCCAATAGGAGTAGGACAAGTTTCATGATCATCTCATATTATTAAAACATTATTTGTACCTTAAACTACACTAATTACCTCTAATCGCGATTAAGAACTTAAAAGTTACTATTCACCAAAAATTTATTTTAATCTCATTGAACCACATTTTACTTCTTAATGACAACCATGTATGTCGGATTTTTGAAAATCAAAACACAGAAGTGGTAATATTTCATTTAAATGAAAAATCAGTTATTTAACTACCACTTAGTGGTTTCACTATTCATCAAAAATTGAAGTTTTTCAGAACAAAGCCAAAATTTCACCCTAAGCTATAATGGATATTCCAAATCCAAAGATGAAGTCTATTTTGATAAATAAAATTTGTAAAATTTCAAAAAGTAGGTATTACTATTCACAACGGCTAGTTTAATTAGTTGTGGTGTTTGTTAGAGCTCGAGGTTGCGTACAACACACGCTATTGCATTATACGAAAGGAAACGTACCGTGGAAGCTTGGGGTGTTACATTCTCCCCTCCTTCAAATAATTGCATCCTCTCAATTTCTAGGGTATTACTGCATAAAAAGACTCGGGTGGTTCTTCATCATAAGTTCCTCAGGTTCCCACGTTGCCTCTTCCATTTTATGATTTCTCCACAAAACCTTTACCAGACGAGTCGTCCGGTTTCTCAGCACCTGCTCCCTCACATCAAGAATCTTGACGGGCTCTTCGAAATAGGAAAGATCGGGTTCCAGTTCTAATTCCTCATAGGTGAGTACATGCGTTGGGTCAGGCATGTATTTCCTCAACAGATATATGTGGAAAACATCATGATCTTTGGAGAGATTTGGCGGCATCGCCAAACGATAAGCTACAGCCCCAATACGATCTAGAATTTCGAAAGGTCCGATGTACCTGGGACTCAACTTACCCTTCTTACCAAAACGTATAACTCCCTTCCAGGGAGATACCTTTAGGAAAACATGATCTCCCACCTGAAATTCCAAAACCTTTCTTCTGTTATCGGCATAGCTCTTCTGCCTACTTTGAGCTGATTTGATGTGGTTTTGGATTACCTTCACCTTTTCCATTGTTTCTTCCACCAGTTCTGGTCCCACAAGTTTTCTTTCACCAACGTCATCCCAACAGGTTGGTGTACGACATCTCTTTCCGTATAACGCTTCATAAGGTGCCATCTGAATGCTTGAATGGAAGCTATTGTTATAGTAAAATTCTACTAGTGGTAAGTATTGATCCCACATACCCTGAAAGTCAAGAGAGCATGATCTCAACATGTCTTCTAAGGTTTGAATAGTCCGATCTGATTGTCCATCTGTTTGAGGGTGATAGGCAGTGCTCAAACAAAGTTCAGTATCCAAGGCCTTTTGAAGACTTTTCCAGAATCTTGAAGTAAAACGAGGATCACGATCAGAAACAATCGATAGGGGTACTCCATGAAGTCTTACAACTTCATTAATATATAATCTTGCTAGACGTTCAAGTGGTAGATCCTCCCGTATAGCCAGAAAATGTGCTGACTTAGTAAGACGATCAACAATGACCCATATTGCATCATTCCTTCTAGGAGTCTTTGGTAGTCCCATGACAAAGTCCATCGTAATATTATCCCATTTCCACTCAGGTATGGGAAGAGGTTGCAATACTCCACCAGGATGTTGCCTTCCAGCTTTCACTTGTTGACAAACCATACACCTTGACACAAAATCAGCAATCTCCTTCTTCATATTGTCCCACCAAAAATGTTCCTTCAAATCTCTATACATTTTGGTGCTCCCAGGGTGTATAGAGAAATTGGAACTATGAGCATCATCCAGCAATTCCCTTTTTAGATCAGTTATATCGGGAACAGAATGTCTCTTCCTGAATTTCAAAATTCCATCCTTATACACAAAGTCCCTCAATCTTCCGTCATTCACATCTTTAATCTTCTTCTGAAATTCATCATCATTGGTCTGAGAACTTTTAATCCTTTCTAGTAATTATGGTTTGGAAACCATTTGAAAAACCATTGATGTTTCACCTTCCCTAGTTATTCCCATGTCCATCTTCACTAGATCCAAGAAAATTGGATCCCTTTCAATTCTCATCACATTCAAAACTCCATGGTCTTTTCTACTAAAAGCATCTGCCACCTTGTTTGCCTTCCCCGGGTGGTAATGTATCGTGCAATCATAATCCTTGAGTAGTTCAAGCCATCGCCTTTGCCTCATGTTGAGTTCTTTTTGTGTGAAAATTTACTTCAAACACTTCTGATCAGTATAAATCTCACATTTTTCACCATAGAGGTAATGTCTCCATATCTTTAAAGCAAAGATCATAGCTGCTAACTCAAGATCATGAGTAGGATAGTTTTTCTCATGAATTTTTAGCTGTCATGATGCATAGGCAATGACCTTATCATTCTGCATAAGGACACAACCAAGTCCTTTCTTCGATGCATCACTATAAATAACAAACCCATCATTCCCCGATGGTAAAGTCAATACATGGGCATTGACTAATCTTCTCTTTAGTTCTTCAAAACATTCTTCACACTCTTTTGTCCAGACAAATTTAATCCCTTTACGTGTGAGCTTTTTCAATGGGTTAGCCAATCTGGCAAAATTCTGGACGAAACGTCGATAATAACCTGCTAAACCAATAAAACTGTGTACCTCAGTTATACTTGTCGGTGCTGGCCATTCTTGGATTGCCTTGGTTTTAGAAGGATCAACGGAAATTCCATCCTTAGAGACAATATGGCCAAGAAAAGAAATCTCATGAAGCTAGAATTCACACTTGCTAAATTTCCCATATAATTCATGTCTTCTAAGAGTCTTCAGGATAATGCGTAAGTGATTTTCATGATCTTCGTGGCTTTTGGAGTATACCAAGATATCATCAATAAATACCACTACAAAGCCATCAAGATATTCCTTGAAAACTCTATTCATCAGATCCATGAAAATAGAGGGTGCATTAGTCAATACAAAAGGCATTACTGTAAACTCGTAATGCCCGTACCTTATTCGAAATGCTGTCTTTGGAACGTCTTCCTTCTTCACAAACAACTGATGGTACCCGGACCGAAGTTCAATCTTTGAAAAGTATTGAGCTCCATGCAGTTGGTCAAACAAATCATCAATGCGAGGTAGGGGATACTTGTTCTTTATTGTTATAGCATTGATCCCCCTATAGTCAATGCACAACCTCATAGATCCATCTTTCTTCTTAACAAAAAGAACAGGGGCTCCCCAAGGAGAAACACTAGGGTGAATAAATCCCTTATTACTCAATTCCTCTAGTTGTTTCTTTAGTTCAACTAATTCCACAGTGGCCATTCTATAAGGGGTCTTCGATATGGGCCTTGATCCAGGAATTAAATCAATGGAAAACTCAAATTCTCGTTCAGGAGGATGTCCAGGTAAATCTTCCGGAAACACATCAACATATTCTCTCACAATAGGTACATCCTCTATTTGAATCTTCCTTTCCTCACCCTCAGTAATTTCCTTCTCTTCCTCCCCAATAATTGAATTTAGTTGAGCTACTGGGGGTGGATCTAGATAAGAATTATGTGGCGACGATTCGGCTCTAAAGATAAGGTGTTCCTTATCATCATCATCAAGAATGGTAACCTCTTTCCTCTTACAATAAATTTTTACATCATGGTCCGAAAGCCAATCCATACCGAGGATTATATCAAATTCAATCATGGGTATGACGATGAGATCAACAGGTAAATAACATTTAGGTGCTCTAATGGGAACTAATCGACAAAACTTTGTTGCAACAATACTTCCCTTAGGGGTTTTGACCGACAACTCCCTTGTTAAATCAAATTGGAAATATCTAATTTTCTTAGCAAACTGGGAAGATATGAAACAATGCGATGATCCAGAATCAAATAATGCATTTGCTAAAATTGAGGAAACCATTAAATTACCTGCCACCACGTCCTTCGGAGCTTCTACCTCAGCAGTAGTGATATCATAAGCCTGGCCTTGATCCCTTGGCCTTTTCTGAGGTAAGTTCTCCTGACGCTTAGGAAATTCATTTTCATAATGCCCCATCTCCCTACAATTGTAGCACCGAACGTTGGTAGCTTCCTTCTTCCCCTTGAAATCATGAGCTTGGTGGCCTTTTTCACCACACTTGTAACAGACTCCCATTCCCTTCAAGCAAGTATCAGGATGTTTCTTCCCGCATTTACCACAAGATGGATATTCAACCTTTCCCTTCTTCCTTTTATTTCCATTCCCAGATTGATCAGTAGGTCTCTTCTTCTCTTGCTTTGCTTTAAAATCATAAGACTTAGAGAATTCCTTTTCCGTCTTGATAGCGCACGAGACAATACCTTCGTATGAAGAGAAGGTTTGTGATACTAAATCTCGACGGAGAAATGGTTTCAACCCATCAAAGAAATGATCAGTCTTACTTCTTGGGTTACGTATGTCATCTGCAGCATACCTTGCTAACCTTGTAAAGTTAGCCTCATACTTTGCGACATTCTCATCCTTCTTCTTCCTCAGACTCAGAAATTGCCTTTCCATATCCGCTCGATGGTCTCGAGGAAAGTATTTTTCTAAGAACAGCTCTTTGAACTCCTGCCATTCCATGTTTGTTAATTCATCATCTTCCTTTGTGTTTTGAATTAGTGACCACCATTGATCGGCATCTCCAGTGAGGCGGTAAACTGCCATGATTACTTTTTCCCTTTCACTGCTCCCCAAAGCCTGAAATATTTTCTCTAGGGAATTTATCCATTGCTCGGCTACTAAGGGATTTGTACTCCCGTTGAACGTTGGTGGTTGTTGCCTCATGAATCGATCTAATATTGATCTTCCACGCTGTGGATTAGGGTGCTCCATACGGGTAAGGTTATTATTCATAACCTGAGTAATTTGTCCCAGTATGCTGATTAGCTGATTGGCACCACTTCCATCACCAGCCCCATTATAATTATCTTGAGTAGGAGGGAAATCCCTACATAGAGTACGTGCATTGATACGGTTTCCATTTCTTCCACTAGGCGCCATTTCTAAACAATGGCATAAACTAGATCAGTTTATGAATCAAAATACATAATCCCATACTTATAAAACACTTAACATAAATTGAACTATTTATGGATATAATCCATGATCATAAAAATGTTTTCTTTGAGGAAGTATATACTCATAAACCCTTCATAATGATTTGTAAAGAAAATGAGAGTTATCCTAAGCATATCCCCCGGGAGTGTCGTAACCGAGAGTGCAGCAAGGCCCGTTGTCGTGCACCAGTTCCCGTTCGAGTCTAGCTCAAAGCAGTGTTTTCGGGTTTTACCCCTAGGTACATCTATGCCAGAGCCACCTCTACCTGCTCGTATCCAGACAGGGATGTATTGATTGGAAAACTCACAAAATCTCTACAATACCAAAATTCTAGGAAGTTCTTCTATACTAATCCTCAAAGTTCATCTTAGGTCTATGTGCTCTAATCAGAGTTTATCTAAATCTAGCTTCCAAGGTTTGTACTAAACTTCCTCTGATACCAACTGTAAGGCCCCGACCCCAGCTACCCTAAGTCGGCGCATTAGTTCGTAACATTGGCATGATCATAAGAGAGATCAAATCTCGAAAGACCGATTGGTTTAGTAGCCTTGGAAACACTAGATATATTAATAAGTTTTACATTACTTCATAAAATGAAAAACTGCTACAACAACATAATGTCTCCATAATCCACACTCATATCCCCACATAATATCCCTGCAGGTCATTCATAATTTACTTCTTCACTTCCTGGGAAAAATAAAACATAGAAAAGGGATGAGCTCAAATGCCCAGTAAGGATAACAATATAGCGGAAACTTTCATAAATAAGAATAAACATTTAAGGCAATGTATAATTAAAACAAAAGCCTTTTAAACTTGAACATCAACATGATATGGAAAAAGTAAAATGAAATAATGCCATTTACTCATTCACATTGATATTCTACTAATCGAATAATCACATGCAAAATCACTAACCACTTTCATAATGTTGGAATGCATAATGCCAGACTATCATAACCACATAGCCAAGGCCTCGTGCCAAGACTACAAATAAGATTTTGTCAAGGCCTTGTGCCAAGACACTAGTTTGTCTCATGAGACCTACCGATGCATCGAGGAGCTATAGCGGGCTCCACCCGTCACATATTAAGTCCAATGCATTCCCATATGAAAAGGTTTAAACATAACATAAACATTCGTATTAAAAATACCATACGAAATGTCAATAATTTTACCATAAACTATGAATGGTATAAAAATAGCACATCCACAGTCAAACATATCACAAAACCTTCAATACAATATAGAAGTTTTCTATCATAATAAATCAACTTCAAATAAGCGTAAAATCCATCAAAGGATGTTGACATAAATGAAATCAAAACACTTTTTAGAGAAATATCTCTTTCTATTTTTGAAATCATTTAAGAGCCATATAAAATAAAACATTTTCTTGAAAATATTCTTATAAGTTTGTAAGGAATGCTTTGAAGATTTTATAACGGCGGAAATAACCGCACCCGCCGTATAAAAAAAACATTCTTACCTTAATTCTGTCGAAAAGGTTAAAAAGGACTTTGTTTTGAAAACGACGGAAAGATTCCTCTTATAAAAAGTAAAAAAGGGTATAAATGACTTTAACCCATATTCTTGTAAATAATAAAAATGTTTTCAAATACATTTTGAAGAAACATGGATGTGGATGATAAAGAGATACCAGTAGATTATTACGTATAAACAACCTCGGATAATGAAGAGATTGTGAAATAACCCTTACCTTGTACTTTTCCTTGGTTGGGGTAGGTTAACCTCCTGTATAATGGTGAAATAATTGTTATTAAATTATACAAGAATCATATACATTCATATGATATCATATATGATCTTTTAACATTTCTTTGTTAACAATATCTTAGATTTATCGTTGTTTCGGGTGTTAACTTACTCGTTTTCTTATATGTTTTGTTACGTAAGTCATGTTTTTCATGGATAGGTTGTATCTTATTCATATCCAAAATGATATCATGTCCTTAAACATTATTTTTAAATCATAAAATGATAATTATACTTGAATGGATACGACGGGGAATGAATCTCATCGCGTTCGTGGAGACGGTAGTCCGTACGTACGCACGAGCGACAATATCGTTATTTTGATATTAACATAATATATAATTGGATAGTATATCATATATACAGAATCATTATAATGTTATATTTATTATTTACATGAATTACATATCATTATTATACCCATCTAAATAATAATATATTGAATAACAATTACACCACGACGTGGAGACGGTAAGCCGTACGTACGCACGTATGGTGACATGTCATTCAAATGATGGGTAGAATACTGAATATGGTTGATCCATATTTATAATAACATCACAGTATATAGAAGATACTGGAGTTATAATTTTAGAATTGAAATAATAAACAAAGAGGGAGTGGAAGAAGAAAGAAACATGAAAGAGGGTGATGAAAATGTTACCTCTTCTTCGGGTTCTTCCTTTTGATTTGATCAAAAGGACTCCATAGGATGGATTTCTGAATAAATTAAAGCTTCTAGGATGAAGGGAGAGAAGTTGGGAGAGTATTTGGGCAGAGGTTGTCCGAACCAAAAGGCTTGAAAGTGTGAATAAGGTGGTAGAGGTGGGGGCCTTTTATAAGAGGAGAGGAGGGGCGCTTTTGAAAATATTGAAATGTTACATTATTATACAATGATTTTCGGATTATAAAGGTCCCACACTTATATAATTCGTGGCTAAGGTGATAAGGGTTCGAAATATCTTCATCCAATAGGCTTTGGAAAAGTGTAAGCCTTGTATTTTTCATTATCTTCTCATTTTATTTAAATCGTTAAATAATGAGGTCATCGCCACATCATAATGATGTCATAAATAATTTAATTTATTTAATGTCTAAAAATTATAAAAAAAATACTATGATGTAGGAAATCTTTTTATATTTCTAATGAATATTTATAATCAAACTTTGGACTTGTTTAGCCCCACGTAAAAATTGTTTTAGTAAAACATTTTATGTTTGTGGCATTTTTTTACTTTAACATTAAATAAAAGGTATTTATGTCATTTTCTAACTAAAGTGGCTCCATGGGGTCCCCAAGTTGACCCATGGGTTGTCTTGGTCAGCCATGACTCATCCAATAGGAGTAGGACAAGTGTCATGCTCATCTCATATTATTAAAACATTATTTGTACCTTAAACTACACTAATTACCTCTAATCGCGATAAAGAACTTAAAAGTTACTATTCACCAAAAATTTATTTTAATCTCATTGAACCAAATTTTACTTCTTAATGACAACCATGTATGTAGGATTTTTGAAAATCAAAACACAGAAGTGGTAATATTTCATTTAAATGAAAAATCAGTTATTTAACTACCACTTAGTGGATTCACTATTCATCAAAAATTGAAGTTTTTCAGAACAAAGCCAAAATTTCACCCTAAGCTATAATTGATATTCTGAAATCAAAAATGATGTCTATTTTTAAAAATTCCAAACATATAAGTTGAATTAATTAATTTTATAATTAATTCCCGCTGTTACAAAAAATGGCGTGTTTCTAAGAAACAATTTATATCAAAAGATTGGCAATTGTTTATGTCTGATTTCAATGTTAAATTAATTCTAATGACCACCATTGGATAAAATGGTAAAAATGTATTCTAATTATACTTTAAAACCACTAAATAGTATAATTTTTCACTATAAATTATTTTGATTTAAAAAGTTGTTTTTAAGTATTTTTCACTATTCATAAAAAATTAGAAGTTCTCAGAAAAGTACCAAAAATTCAACATAGGCTAATTTCGATATTCCGAATCCAAAGATGAAGTCTATTTTTATAAATAAAATTTTTAAAATTTCAAAAAGTAGGTATTACTATTCACAACGGCTAGTTTAATTAGTTGTGGTGTGTGTTAGAGCTCGAGGTTGCGTACAACACACGCTATTGCATTATACGAAAGGAAACGTATCGTGGAAGCTTGGGGTGTTACAAATAAAATATTCAAGTTCTATGATTCAAGGATCTCATATTAAATTTACCATATTCAAAAAAAATTAATCTTCATCATAGTTTCATTTTGGCAATGATGCGTGAATTCATTCAATTACAAAACATGTTCATAGATTTATTTCAAATCCAAAGGGTGGTCCTCCTATGATTTTAGAGTTCAATTGTTTTTCAATCATGGATTAATATGGGTTTTTATTCATAGAATATATACATTTATATTTTTGAATATACAAACACACAGCCTCCTTTTATCATCTTTGACTGGAACTTAGGTTTATTTGTGAATTGATCGAATGTGTTTACTTATATTGAGTCTCAAACCTAGTAGACAAACGATCCACGAATCTTATCCTTCCAACCTCAACTTTGGATATGTATATATATATATATATTGTATAGAAACATATTAAACAAATCGAAAATAATTTTTTCCTTTATTATCAAGGTCAAGATTCCATAGAAAATCTATAATTGGTCTCCTAATACTATTAATAATATTTTGGGTAAGATCAACCTCGAATTGCATTACTTCTTACTAGATTATCTCCCTTTCTTAAGTGCAGATATCTTACACATTTATATTTTATATGGAATACTTCGTACATGATACTTATATCTTACAATAATATAATAAGTTATGGAAAAACAAACATGGTCACCGTATCTTATGATAATTCTTCTAGTACTTATGTTACAAAATTTTGAAGACTTGTGAAAATTCAGATTGTATCTTAATAAAATGACTACACACAAAAGAAATATATATATATATAAATATATTGAAGTGAAATTAATTTTACATTAAGTAAAACTAAAAACTAAATTTTATCATGAACATCTCAATATTAATAAAATGAGTTAATTTTTTTTCAAAAAATATAAATATTTATTATAAAATCATGTAACTTAAAAAGAATTTATTCAAATAACCACAACCATAAAGAATTATAAAAAATAATTAATTAATAAATATCAACACGATTTACAAAGTATTTATATATTAAAATATATGAAAATGAAATCCAAGATTATTTAATCAATTTAGCACCAAAACACCTCATTTTCATTAAAATTTAAAAGAAAAACATTTTCAACATAAAATGATCCATGTTGAATATATTTTCAATTAAAAAATATTGTTTCAATAAATACATTATAATTTAATGAAAATATATAGAAAATATATATAAAAATAAATCCACATCAAATTCCACCATAATTAAGGAATTATTTTTCCTCAAGGAATCAGTTAAACGTACATAGAAAATAGAAATTTATCATAGAAGTGAAATAATTGTAATACAGAAAAATAATTTTTTTCTCAGAGTAGTACACTAAAGAGGGGTGAATTGATTTCCTATATAAATTTATATTAAAAATTTTATTTAAAAGATTATCCAAATTAGAAAAACAAGACACTTAACTAAGGAACTAAAAATATAACTGCTTGACTGTTCAAATAGTTTCTCAAAAGATTGATTAATTATTAGTTATAAATATATGAGATATTGATACAACATTAGATATAACTACTATCCAAAATCGATTATAAAAGTAAAATTTATTTTCCTGGAATATGAGTTACAAACAGAGAAATCCTAGATTGAAATATATAGCGGATAAAACAAGTTGTTTAGTCTCAATTTGATACATAATCCACTCCACTTGGTGATCACCTATCAGAAAGAAATATATATATAAATTTTGGATACAAACCTTGGATCGGGGTAGAAAATAATACACAAGAATATCTAGGTCACAAGACCTCTTTTACTATTCTACATGGGAAAACTAACATCAAGGTCACACAAGACCTCTTCCATAGTTATAGGTGGGTGAAATAAGGTGTAAAAAGATATTCAAGTGAGGATATTTTGTATTATCTATATCAGTGTAGGAAATATTTTGATTTTAATATAGATACACACACTAATCGAAAAATAATAAAAAAGTACACAATATAGCAAAGTGTAATGAGATTGAGTTTTGAAGGATCGATGTGTCATGAAATGTTGCTATGGACTCTTCGGATGCAGTAGATGCAATGTTATAGTCCTATTCTAAAAAATAAACTTTCATGATTTGGGTGTTTTGGTTTTCAGTGTAGTGATATTTTCCTCTTCTCCTTCGAGTTGCAACAAGGATACATTCAAGATGGTTCACAGTAAGTTCTTCTTGGTTATATCCAGTAGGAATTGAAAGATCTTCCTTTAGTATATTCTGGAATGTAAGGGTGTTCTTCTATTTTTTCATGCATTACACTCTTCTATCTTTCTGCTCTAGTGCCAAGATTTTATTCTATTTCGGGTTCTTGTTTTGGAGGTAACAAGGTGCATGATTTTTACTCCTCATAACTCATACTGTCTGCTGGCAGTATAGAAAAAGATAATTAATTATATCACTATCATAAAATGACTCAAATATTACCATTATAAATAACTTTTAAATTTAATTAGGAAATATAGAAAAGTGTGTAACATTGTCACTGTGGCGGTGAGATACCACGGTGCCACAGTCATGGTAAGACAGTCACAGTGAGACAGTCACGGTGAGATCTAGAACCGATAGAAAAGTAGTAGTGCCTGGTCCATTGAAAATTCTAGAACAGCTAGCATGATCACAGTGTTAGGGAAATAGTTTCTTAGATAATGGTGTCTAATCGTTTGTAAAAACTCTGAACGGTGTCTTGTTTCAATGTCTTGGAAATGGTAGCATAGAAACAGTGTCAGGTCCCTTGAAAAATTTAGAACTGGTAGAAATCTTACGGTGTCACAGACTGTGTGAAAATTATGAACTCGTAGAAAACTTATGGTATCATAGACTTAGTCAAATATTTTTAACCTATCCTAAGAAATAATCTTCATATAATGGATTAAGATTAAACATAATCATAATAAAGAATAATAGAACAAGATTAAACACTGTTAAAAAGATTCAAATATGATTTGTAAGCATTAAAACCTGAGGATTCCAATAATCTCCAAACATGATTTGCGAGCATTAAAACATGGGGATTCCAAAAATCTCCCCCTTTTTATGATAATAAATAATGTAATTTATAAGCCACGTATTTTAGAAAGAATTAAACATATTATTATCATATCAATATATTAATGCAGATTTGTAATAAATAACATAAAGGGTAGTTCTTTTCTTAGTTATTATTGTTTATTTTAGTTATCCCCCTTTTATTATGAGTTCTAATATATTATCCTATTTAAATGCCTTTGTATTAGTTCTCCCTCTTTTGTAATTATCCAAAAAGAGAAGAGAGATAAAGAGAAACATAAAATAACAAGTGAAGAGACAATAGAAGCCCACATTCTTTTGAATAAAAGGAGAGAGTCCATTACAATCATGAAATAAAATAAAAAAGATCTCTATCAAAATCATCATTCACATCTCTAAAGAGTTATAATATTTTTATTTTTCTTTGTTAGAGACATCATATGGAGAAGTATGAGGAGTAGAAGTAGAGGTGGTTAAAGTAGTGGTGAGGTAAGGCAGTATCACTCCTTCAATAATAGAAGGTGAAATAGTAGGTCTGGTGGAAGACCTAGGTAAAGGTTGCTCAATGATGGAAGTTATATTCTGGATCAATAATTGAGAAATAGACCTGATAACAGATGCAAAAGAGGTGTTGGAAGAAGGATACGTAGAATAAGGTAGTCCAGCCCTTAAATGAGCAGTTGTAGGAGCCACTATTGTTGTACTCTAAACATGTAGATGAGGATTCAATAGCTTGATAAAATCTAAGATGATATATCACCCATACTATATGGCCTTCTTAAATTTATCCTTGTTTTCCAAAAACTTCTCCATAGGGGGTGTCATTTCCCTGATCTTCTGCACTTGATCCTTAAAGGCTTGAGTGATTGGAGGTATTTTCAAATTTTCCACAAGATACTTGAAGTTATCATTCAACTCATGCTTAGAATAAATTATCATAAAGTAGAATTCCACTTTCTTAGAGATTATTCTTGAGAATTAGTGTTAATATTTTAATGTACCCTCACCAAATCAAGAACATGGTCACTGTTCTTGATGATAGTAAAGATACTTTCCTTATCAAAACTACTCAACACTGACTGAAGCTCTTCTTTGAAAACTAATCTGATCAGGTCACTTTCCACAGGATAAAATGGGTGTACAGAGGTAGATGAAGCTGAAATATCTTATGTGAGAGACTTATATTGATTTAAAACCTTTTTTTAAACAACCTTAATATTCATTGGCCATCTTATTGATTCCAGCAACAAGCCCACGAATCTCAATGGCTATATTGGTGTTGTTCTCAACCACATTTTCATAAAGAGTAATCGGATTTGGTTGAATCATAGACACAACATTCTATGGAATCTTTTCAGAATCATCCTCACTAATATGGGAAACAATAGCTTGAGTAGTTTTCAATACTTTATACATATCTTCAATCCTAGATTTTATAGATTTAACCTCATCACTCAACTATCTGTTCTAAATACTACTTCCGGAATTTCCTGAAGTAACTTTGGTTGGATCTTCTGAATAACTTTCTCTAACTATAATACAGAATTATTTTCACTGATATTTGTCACAGGTGTAGGTTGATATTGTAATATATTCAGAAATAGGATCTAAAATAGGTATAGATTACTTAGAAGGGGATACTTCTTTGGAAGATATTGGTTTTAACTGAAATGTAGTTGAATGTTCTATCCATTTTACCGAGGCCTCTTGGGTATTATCCACATAAAAATAACTGGAAAACCTATAAAAGGTATCCACATAACTTTGGACAATAAGATTTGGAAGTTTAATACTTTCTAAGATAGTGTGTTTCTCCCCCTCAACTGGTGAATCTCTTCTAGGACTAAGAGATTCAGTCATTTGACCCATTCCCAAATTTTCAGTTCTATGAGGCACACCCATAAGTTCTTTCGATAGATAAAAGGTATATTCCATTCATTCCTCATCAGAATATATTAAATCAATTTCAACCTATTTTTTACACTATTCCACAACAGCATGCTCTTCCTCAGTAGAAATATCAACCTCAACATCAGGCTCTTCCTCTAAATCATCACTTCTTTTAGTAGAATCTTTATCCTTTTCACTTGCATCAACATCACCTTTAGAAATAGGTGATGGCTCAAGAGAAACTCTCTTGAATCCTTCAGTTACATCATCCTTTGTTTCTTCAACAGGATATTCCACAATCTCATCAGTTTCTAATCCAGGATAAGATATATTTTTAGGTCTAGAGGGATTTTCAACAGGACAAAAATCCTTACACAACCCATCATTATCCTCAATCCATGATCATTTTCATAGATTCCAAGTTATTTTCATTCTCCTACAAATATCCTTAGAGATATTTATATCACATTCCTCATGCACTTCTTCGTTCTTGCCAAGCACACAATTGGCTAGAAAATAGAAGAAATTGTCCTTGAATAAAAAAAGGGAGGTGGAATTTGTTGTAGTTTTTAGCATATCACATATTTGAGGTATAATATACTTACACAAGTTAATTTTGTGTCTATAGAAGATGAATTAAAAATACGTCCTGATACTTAAAAGTGGAAAATTCTCCTTTCCTTGGTCAAATGATATATTGACTGAACTTTAAATGAAACCTTGACTCAGCATCAAGATCATCATTAATAGGCCTTATCTTCATTATATTTCTAGTAAAACTTCCCAAAGCCTCTTCTAGGCTAAGCATAACACTTGGTAGAGGAGGACCTCATTGGTAGTCCTAAAAAATCCCTTCATGAGGTATTCCTAGGAAGGAAACCCATAGCATCAAAGAAAAATTGCATATTTGACTATTTACCAAGCTCCTTACCACAAAATCATCCTTGGAGTTGAAGGAAAACTAAATATACTAACAAAATTCAAAAACAAGATTTGGATAAATGGATCTTTTCTCTTAATTAAACCTATCCAACCAACCATATTCTTTCAGAACTCTTTGAATAAGATATTTATTGGTTAAAATCCACTTGGGAAAGATTTCCTTTTTGTGCATGACATTGTGATCCTCAAGACCTGGGTTTAGTGGTTTCTTAGGCATTACAACAAGATCCTTTTTCTGTTTCTTATGAGACCGATTATTCTCAAGAGTTTAAGAGGATGGATGCTTCATTTTGGGCATTCAACAAAGCTTCGCGAAAGATGAGAAGGAGGGAAATAGTTTTGAGAGGGATAAATTA
Source organism: Viscum album (assembly GCA_963277665.1). Taxonomy (NCBI): domain Eukaryota; kingdom Viridiplantae; phylum Streptophyta; class Magnoliopsida; order Santalales; family Viscaceae; genus Viscum; species Viscum album. Next base: position 1,247,848,835 of record OY728157.1, on the reverse strand, counting down.
TTTTTTTTCTCGAGATAAGTGAGCTCGAGAGATGTGAAGCTACAGGTATTTATCATTTAAGGAGTTAAAACATCTCAAAAACCAAAACAAGGTAAAAATAAAACACTGTATATTAAAATAATTGTTTACAAATTTATTCTAAAAAATAAGGTGAGACTAGTACAGCATTCAATGTGTGAGTATTACTATGTGACTAAAATGGTGAGACCGTAATGAATGAGACAGCCAATAAAGACAAAAAGCTGCGAGACAGTATCCCTAAGACACTAAACTGAGACAATAATCCCAAGACTGTGAATTAAGATAGTGAACTATTCACTCAAGGTTACTCATTCCAAATTAATTTATGATATAATTAATTCTTTCATAATTTAAGGGATTAAGTAAAATGTCAGAAAAATGATGTTCTATGCTAATGAATTCTAAATTAATATTATCATTTTGTTGATGATCTCTCAAAAAGTTATTTCTTACAACAATATGATTGGTTCTAGAATAGGAACTCGATTCTTTGATAAGTTTATAGCACTTGTGTTATCAGAATTTATAGGGACATTCCTAAATTGATATCCATAGTCTAGAAATGTGTATTTCGTCTACAAAATATGAGCACAAAAACTACTAGAAGTTATTTATTATACTTTAGTAGTGGATAATGAAATAGAATTTTGATTTTTACTACACCACGATACTAGTGACCTGCCCAAAAGGTGACATGTTCCAGAGGTTTTTTTTCTATCTAACATTCAACCACCAAAATCAGCATTGTAATATCTAACTAAGTCAAATGATTGTCCTCTAGGATAGAACAATCCTAAGTTGTAAGTATGTTTGAGATATTTGAAAATCCTTTTGACAGAAAGAAGATGTGACTCTTTAGGACTTTCTTGAAAACGAGAACACATACACACACTAAACATAATATCAGGCATACTACCAGTCAAGTAGAGTAAACTCCCAATAATTCCAATATATGTGGTCTGATAAACAGATTTACCATTATCATTAAGATCTAACTTACAGGTGGTACTCATTGGAGTGTCACTAATTTTAGTATTATCTAAACCAAACTCTTTTTTAAAATCATTAGTATATTTACTTTGATTTGAAATAATTCCTTCCTTGTTTTGAAATATTTGAAATCTAGGAATGAATATTAGTTCACCCATCAAACTCATTTCAAATTCATTTTTCATCATATTTGAAAAATCAATTCATAAAGAATTTTTGGAAGACCCAAAAATAATATCATGAATATAGATTTGAACAATTAAAACATCATTCGAAATTTATTTCATAAAGAGCGTAGGATCAGAAATACCATATGTAGAACCTTTGGAAATAAGAAAACTACTAAGTCTATCATATCAAGATCTTGGATCTTGCTTTAAACTAAATAAAGCTTTTATTAATTTAATAAAATTATTTATAAAATGAGGATTTGTAAAATTGGGGGTTGTTAAAAAAACATCCTCAACTATATACACATTTAGGAATGCACTCTTGACATCTATTTGATATAGTTTGAAATTAAGATGTGCTGCATAAAAAATCAAGATTTTAATGGATTCAGGTCTAGAAAATAGTAATTTCAGGTTATTCAACAAGTTTAGGTTCATCATGGCTCGAATTTGGAGAATTTCTAGAACTGGATGCTTTAAATGATTATTTTATATGATGGATAGATGATTTAGCATTGATGTCTAAATATGACATATCATCCTCGTGATTTTATAGGGAGGTATTAGGTTCATGTGGATCTATTTCATTAAATTTGACACATACAGGTTCTTTTTCACATTTGGTTATCCTAATGAATACTCTATATGCTTTACTAGAAATTGAATTACCAAGGAAAATTCTTTCATCACTTTTGGAGGAAAATTTTTCCATATTATCCTTAGTATTATGAATATATACATTTTATCAAAAAACTCTTAAGTAGTTAACCTTGTATTTTCTATTATTCCATAACTCATAAGGAGTTCTTTTAATAATTGGACTGATTAAGACTCTATTGATTATATAGCATGTTGTATTTACAGCTTCTTCCCAAAATAATATTGGCAGGTATTAGTCATTGACATTTGTTCTAGCTATTTCTTATAAAGTTATATTTCTTATTTCTATAACACCATTTTCATTAGTTGTCCTAGTGTCACGAACCAACGCATTTCGACCAGAAACCAGTCACCCAAGCCAACCCGCGGCAAGTCCCAAGCTACATTCCGGATCCTCCCGGGTGGGCGACAAGCGCAAGTGCATCAATAGAGACTATGAGAATGGTTTTTCCAAATACTAATAAATTAAATCATAAAAAATAATAAAGATCAACACATAATAAATAGACCAAATAAAACGACTAAAAAAGAACAAAATAAAATAAAACTAAGTAAACTTGACATCTGAACTAACTCTGTGTGACCCCACGGGTCACTCCCCAACTCAATGATCAAGCATCGCCCAAGGAGATTGCTTCCAAGTTGGAGCCTCTACAAACAATAAAAATAGAAAATAACTATTGGTGTGATTATTAAAACTCAGTAGGCTTTCCCTATAATCTATTCCCAATGCAACACCTTTAAAATAAATAAAACACCATTTCAAGTTTGATCAAAAATTTATAAAAGTCTGTTTTTTAAATAAACATAAAAGAAAATTACGAACCATTTCCCTTAACCATTTTCAAATTCAGATTCATTTTATTAGTGTGAAATGAATTTTATAAATGGAATTCGATGTTTATATTTTTATATTTGTACAAAAAGGATTAAACACTTTCATTTGAAAACAATTTTTGTAAAACTATTCAGAACTAATTTACCACATTCCAAGGAAAAAAACACACAAAAATGCATAAAAAAGTACATAACTGGGGAAATATAGATATACATACAAGTACCATATTCATCACTCCAAGTAACTGAAAGTAAATAGACATGGGTGAACCTAGGAGAATAAGAATAATCTAGAAGACACCAATACATGAGACCTTAGCCTCATTGACATGTCACACACGATGAAATCAGAATTCTCAAACTCTTGGACATCCTTTCTCAGGGAGGCCGAGGGAATATCCCCTAGCAATGAACCCAAACATATCCACCTACTATGCGCCACTGGTTAGTACCACAAACTACCAGTGCAGCAATCATTATCATAATATTCTCTTAATACACCAGGTTACCATGTCTCAAGTATTTTTAATGGGGGTGGGCCAACCGATGCCAGTAGAGCATCCAATCACAGTATATATATATATAATAATAATGCACAATTGGTCTCACCCTGAGTCTCCCCTAGGGCTATTCTCATGCCTTAAAAATAAAACAATTATAATGGGTTCAAACCGAAGAATCCTGACATTATATTATGAGAATCCCCAACAAGGACCTCCCACCCAATGCATGCAGTTGAGGAAACAGAGGCACCCAACGAGGGTTTTCATAATTAGTATTTTTCAAAAATATCACCAAGGTGCCCAACGGACCCTATGTTCTATTCACAAAACATCATTTTTTAAGAGAAATAAACTATCTTTCAGAAAGAGTGTACACGCACCGTTTTACATTTCATAACCATTCATAAGATAGTTCATTTGAATCCCTCATACAATGTCTAAGAACCCAATCCATTTATATTAAAATTCCAAATCGTCCACAATCCATTATCACATGTCAACCCACTTTAAAATTAAAATGCACACTTCTTTAAATATGAAACAAATTGAAACACTTTCAAGAAACTCTTTAAATAAACTCAATTCACCTCTAACTCTTCCATAGCCATTTATTAAATCTAATTTACTTATAAAACAAAAAACAGGTTGAAACCATTTAAGGAGCCTCAAAATACTACTTCACTTGTTGCCAATATTATTTTATAAACACAAACCAAATCATTTCCTATCTCAAATCAACAAAAAGAGACAACTGGGAAATTTATCTGCGACACATGCATCATTTACCAAAACAGTTTATAAATAAGACTCAACCAGCTGAAAGCACAAATTTTATGCTATAAACTTATTTAAACTGATAAACCAGGTTCTGAGACTCAGAAATCAAGTTTAAAATTAATAAAACATTTGGTCGACTAACCGGCGTGGGAAAGAATAAGAAAGTGACATCATTTTGTACACAACCAGAATTGAATTATAAATTCGCATAATAAATGAATTAACCACAAGTTGAACAATAATATTTAGAAAATATATATAGGGTGAAAATAGTAGGAAATAGATGCAACTTAAATTCTAAAAGGATGTGCAATGGGAACCTACCTCGAAATCAAAGCGCGATGACAACTCAATCTCGGAACCAAGGCACGACGACAACGAACACTTGGAAATGCTCCACCTGAGTCCTAAAATACTGAATATACCAAAATAAATATTAATGAATAAGAAATATAACAAAACAAAGAAAAAGAACACAGCCCAAGGAAAGCGGGTATACCGAAGGGAGTGGTATTCACGCCGGAATGAGTGGCGCACTGGCAAGCAATCGCACAGGAAAAGGAGACGCACCAAAGCAGGGAAGGTCAGAGGATATGCATGCTTATAAAAAGGGAGTTGGGGGTTTCAGGTTGGCCGGAGGGGCTGCGATCACCAAAGGAAGTCAGCCAAGGGGGTATCCGGCTGGAGTAAGGCTTTGCCGAAGGTCCGAAAGGGTGTTGGGGTGGGTATCCGGACAGGAGGCGGTGGTGCAAGGCAGTCGGCGGGTAGGGTGTGGGTGAGCTGGATGGGAGCTGGGGTGCTGGGCAGTGGTGGTACGAGGCGGACGGTGAGCATGGTGTGGGTGAGCCAGACGGGAGATGGGGCATCGGCGGTGGGCGAGCAGGAGGGTGACTGGATCATGTTGCAAGGGGCAAGGGAGGAGGTTGATGCTGCGATGGAGGAGGCAGCTAGGAGGAGGGGGCATACCACATATGGGGAGCAGTGGGAGGTCACGAGGGAGAGGGGGGTTTCTAAAAACCCTAAAAAAACAATCTAACTAAAAAAAGTTAACAAAATTTTAATTTCAAAAATAATAATTACAATAATAATAATAATAATAATATTCATAATAATTGAAATAATAATAAGGTTAAAAATCATAGTTTCCGTTTCACCCAAATTATATATATATATATAATAATGTTCTTAGTAACAAATTACATTTTTTTTAATTACAACCTTATTCATTTTAATAATAATCAAAATTTTAATGGCAATAAAAATTTTAATTGGCACCATTAATTAACATTTACTAATTTAATTTAATTCTTCAAAGATAAAAAGGTCACATAGTTGCCAAATAAAATCTATGTGGTAATGCGCTCCGCCCGTGCATCCAATGACGTCAATCCCAAAAGGAGCACTTTTTGTCAAAACTTAAGAAATTTTGTCCAGGACTCACCTTAGACCCTATAAATAATATTTAAGGATTGAAAAATAATTAAAATAAATTTATCTCATCGGTTGGGGTGTGACATTTCTCCCCACCATAACATTTTCCTCCCTCAGAAAGCCACCACACTAAATAGATGATAGATCAACACCTAAGGATTCCACATAAACATGATCCAACCTCTTAACCCAAGGACATTCCACCGAATACCAATGGGACTAAACCCCATTACCTGAAATAAATCACTAGAAGAAGGGAGGTCTGAGTGAAATCCCCACCATAATAACTCAACTAGCATTCGATAATAACTTAAGAGAAAACCTTGAGAGATGGTGGGTCTCCCCACCATAAAGAACCAACCTACTAGCGACCAAATAAGAATCTAACATAGACCCCAGGCCTTACTCAAGATAAAAGAAACACAATGAGAACATTTACACCAATCAATCTCATCCAAAAAAGATGAGATCTTAAATTAAAACTCCACGCGAACTAAAAACCCTAACCCCACAGGCAGGGAGGGAGGGCCCAAGGTTTTGATCAATGAAACTACGACGGATAACTACTCATGACTCATCACTTCGAGCTGGACACAAACACAAGCCCCAACTATTTCACTTGGGTGGTCCATGCAAGTCCACTGATCAGTAAATAGCATCCTAAAGGTACAATTAATGACATTGTAAGAGGGATAATTCCATCGTGCTCTTTGCGGCAAGAGAAAACTTACAAACAAAAACACAAAAACTATCTCACAACACGATAGAGGCACAACCTTAACCAGACTCCTTAAAATTCCTTGGGTTTCCTGACTACATGTCGGCTTAACTCCGAGGCCTTTTAGCTAGAGATCTGATGGATGAAGTGTCTCCTACCACACATTCAGGTTATGATAATCCCTATAATAAACATACACCTTTTGTTTTGACAAAATAAAGGGAAATATTTTAAAATAAAAATTATACTGGCATTGAAAACTAGAGTTCATCAAAAGACCCAAAAAATTCCCATATATTTCAAAACCCAAAACATCATCAGTACACTCCAATGATAAGAGATGTCATACACTGGAAGGAAACATAGACATGAAACATTAAACAAAACCCCAAAAATCAAATCACTTCTAAGAACTTATTCCATGATACATTCTAGAAAAGACCTAATAGAATCATTGTAAGTAACCCAAAATAACTCAAAAAGAAAACTATTCCTAGAGGGTGACTTGACCATATGGTTGGCAGCAATATGCCAAACAGGTCACTGACATATAGAGCTTTTTTGGACCATTCCCCTAGCTCCACATGTCTTTCTAGGCCGCACGACTTAGGAGGACTATTATCCCAAATCCCTTTGTTGTATCCCAAAAAAATTGTTCCATAAAAACCCGAAGAAACTAATTAAACTGGACTTCCCATAGAAACCCGAGGATCAAAATGAGCAAGAGTTTGTGACGCTCATTCTGCTCCTACCCCTCGATTCCCAAAAATCCTACTCCATCTACATCGATATCCTAAATAAAAAAGGGCGGTCTGAAAATCAAGGTCCACTAAGAGCCGACCTACCTCTGATACCATTTTGTCATGAACCAACCCTGGTCGACCCTAAACTAGTCACCCGAGTCGAACCATGGTAAGGCCGAAGAGGTGTTCCTGATCCTCCCGGGCAAGCGACAAGTGCTTGGGAATCAATAGAGACTATGGGAACGGTTTCACCCAATAAAAATAAATAAAAGAAAATGAAATAATAAAGGGTAGTGTAGAATAAATAAACCAAATAAAATGACTAAAACAGAACAAAATAAAACAGAACTAACCGAACATTACATCTGAACTAACTCTGTGTGACCTCACGGGTCACGCCCCCACTAAATGATCATGTGTCAACCATGGTGATCGCTTCCAAGATAGAGCTTGTACGAACACTAAAAACAGAAAAAAAACCTATAGGCGTGAGTATCAAAACTCAGTAGGCTGGCCCAATAATCTATTCCCAATGAACCACCATTAAAATAAATGAAACATCATTTCAAGTTTGAACAATAATTTATAAAAGTATGTTTTTTTAAATATTATACTTAAAAGAAAAGTACTAACCCTTGCCCTTAACCATTTTCAAATTCATATTCTTTTCATTAATGTTGAAGGTAATTTAAAAGGGGAATATGAGGTTTATATTTTCATATTTGTACAAAAAGGGCTAAATAATTTCATTTGAAAAACTTTTCTTACCTTTTCAAAACTAGTTTACCACTTTCCAAGGAAAACAACTCACAAAAATGCACAAAGAATAAGTACATAGCAAGGGAAATGTAGATATACATAAAAGTACCATATTCATCTTCACATGTTATTAAAAGTCAATAGACATGGGAGGACCATGGAGATCAAGAATAATTCACAAGACACCAATACATAAGACCTAATCCTCTTTGACATGTCACACACGATGAAATTAAAACACTCAAATGCTTGGCCATCCATTCTTAGGTAGGACAAGTGAAAATCCCATATCAATGAACCCAAACATTTCTGCCTACTAAAGACCACTGGTCAGTATAACCAACATGTGTGGCAATCATTCTCATAATAATCTATCAATATGACAGGTTACCATGTCTCAAGTATTTAGAAAGGGGTTGAGCCAACCGATACCAGTTGGGAATCCAATCACAGTATATATATATAATAATAACACACAACAGGTCTCACCTAGAGTATCACCTAGGGCTCTTCTCCTGCCTTAAAAATAAAACAATTATAATGGGTTCCAATAGAAGAACCCTAACATTATATTCGTAGAATTACCAACAAGGACCTCCAACCCATTTCATGCATTCGAGGCATGAGAAGCACCCAACGAGGGTTTTCATAATTAATATTTTTCACAAATCTCACCAAGGTGCCAAATGGGCCCTAATTTCTATCCACAAAACATCATTTTTTAAGATAAATTAACTATCTTTTAGAAAGTGTGTAAACGCATTGTTTTACATTTCATAACCATTCATAAGATAGTCCATTTGAATCCCTCATACAATGTCTAAGAACCCAATCCATGTTTATAAAAATTCCAAATGGGCCCCAATCCATTATCAAATGTCAAACCACTTTAAAAGTAATGTATGCACTTCTTTAAAAATGAAACTAATTGAAACACTTCCATGAAACTCTTTTAATAAACTGGATTCACCTCTTACTCTACCACAACCATTTATGAAATCTCATTTTCTTATAAAACCAAAACCAGTTTGAAACCATTTATGGAGACTCAAAATATGACTTTTCATGTTACCAATATTTTTTTATAAACACAAACCAAATCATTTTCTATCCCAAATAAACCAAAACAGCCAACCAGGCAATTTATCAGCGACACATGCATCATTTATGAAAATAGTTTCTATATAAGACTCAACCAGCTGAAAACAAAAATTTCATGCTATGAAATTATATAAACTGATAAACTAGGTTCTAAGACTCACAAATCAAGTGCGAAATTAATAAAACATTTAGTCAAGAAACCGGTGTGTGAGAGCATAACAAAGCGAAATCATTTTGCACACAACAAGAATTGAATTATAAATTCGCATAATAAATGAATTAAACACAACTTGCACAATAATGTTTAGCACATTTATATCGGGTGAAAAAATCAGTAAATAGATTCAAATTAAATTATAAAAGGAAATTCAATGGGAAACTACCTTGAGATCAATGCACGATGACAACACAGCCTCAGAACCAAGGCGCGATGATAACAACCACCCAGAAACGCCCCCCGCGGGTCCTAAAATACTAACACTACAAAAATAAATATAATTGGATAAAAACCATAAAAAATTATAAAAAGGGACATAGCCCAAGGAAGGAGGGTATACTGAAGGGATTGGTATTCATGCTAGGAGTGGCGCACCGGCAGGGGATCACGCCGGTAGAGGCAACGCATCGGAGGAAGGAAGGTCAGAGGATGTGTGTGCTGGGGAAAACAGTGTTGTGGGTTTTGGGTTGGCCGTAGAGGTTGTGTGTCAGCCGGAGAGGTTGTGACCTCCAAAGGAAGTTGGACAAAGGGGTATCAGGTTGGAGGAAGGCCTTGCTGAAGGTCCGAGAGGGTGTTGGGGTGGGTTGCTGGACAGCAAGCAGTGGTGAGAGGCGGCAAGCGGGAAGGGTACGAGTGATTCAGATGGGAGTCGGGGCACTGGGTAGCGGTGGTGCGAGGCGGCCGACGGGTATGGTGAGGGTGATCCATATGGGAGCCAGGGCACCGGTGGCGGGCGAGTAGGAGGGAGACTGGATCGTGCAGCAAGGGCCAATGGAGTAGGCTACTATTGCGATGGAGGAGGTGGCTTGGAGGAGGGGGGCACACCGCATGTGGGGAGAGGAGGGAGGCCGCGTGGGAGAGGGAGTTTCCAAAAACCCTAAAAAACACTATAACAAAAAAAACAAAATTATAATTTCATAAATTATAATTAAAATAATAATAATAATCATCATCATCATCATCATCATAATAATTGTAATAATAATATGGTTAAAACTCTAAGCTTCTTTTTCAAACAAATTATATATATATATATAATAAAGTTATTAATAACAAATAACATTTGTTTTAATTAAAAAATTATTCATTTTAATAATAATCATAATTTTAATGACAATAAAAATATTAAATGACACAATTAATTAAAATTTATTAACCCACATTAATTATTTGAAGATAAAAAGGCCACGCAGTTGCCAAAGAAAAGCTGCGTGGCATCACGCTCCACCCGTGTGTCCAACAACATCAAACCCAAAATGCACAGTTTTTATCAAGACCTTAGAAATTTCATATGGGACACACCTCAGACTCAAAAAAAATATATTTAAGGGAATAAAATTATTAAAATAAAATCATCTCATAGGTCGGGGTGTGACAATTCTCCCCACCATAACGCTTTCCACCCTCATAAAGCTGCAACACTATCCAGCTGATCGATCAACACTTAAAGATTCCACATAAACACGATTCAACCTCTTAACCCAAGGACACTCCAATGAATACCAATGGGACAGAACCCCATTGCCTGATATAAGTCACCCGTGGAGGGGAGGTGTGAGCGGATGCCCCACTATAAGAACTCAACTATCATTCGATAGAAACTTAAGAGAAACCCCAGAGAGACGGTGGGTCTCCCTGCCATAAAGAACCAACCTACTAGCGACCAAACAGAAATCCAACTTAGACCTGCACTAAACCTTACTCAAGCTAAAAGAAACACAGTAAAATAATTCACAATCTTAAATGAAAACTCTGCATGACCTAAAAACCCTAACTCCATGGGCGGGGAAGGAGAGCCCAAGGATTAGATCCATGAAACTACAACAGAAAACTACTCATGACTCATCACTTCAAGATAGACACAAACCAAAGCCACAACTGTTTAACATGGGTGGTCCATTAAAGTCTAATGATCCACAACTCGCATCCCAAAGGCACAATTACTGACATTGCATGAGGGATAAGTCCATCGCGCTCTTTGCAACAGGAGAAAATTTAAAAATAGAAACACTAAAACTATCTCACCACACGATAGAGGCACAACCTTAACCAGACTCTTTAAAAATTTCCAGGGTTCCTGACTGCGCGTCGGCATCACTCCAAGGCCCTTTAACTGGAGCTCTAATGGATGAAGTGTCTCATGCCTCGAAGTTAGGTTATGTTAATCCAAATAAGAAACATACACCTTTTGATTTGAAAAAAAAATTACAAGATTTTAAAATGAAAATTATACTGGCACTAAAAACCAGATTTCATCAAAAGACCCACGACATTCCCATACATTTTAAAACCCAAAACCCCATCATCAAACTGCAACGATAAGAGATCCCTTACACTGGGAGGAAACATACACATGAAACTTTTAAAAAAACCCCAACAACACATCACTTATAAGAACTTCCTTTGCGACGCTTTCTAGAAAATCCCTGACAGAATCATTGTAAGTGGCCCAAACTAACTGAAAAAGGGAACTAGTGTTAGTGGGTGACTTGACCGTATGGTTGGAAGCCATATTCCAAACATGTCACTAACACGGGGTTCCTTTTTGGACCATGACCCAAGTTCCACATGACTTTCCAGGTCATGCGGCTTAGGAGGACTATTAGCCCAACTCCCTTTGTCATATACCAATAAAAAACATTCCATAAAAATTGAATGAAACTAATTAAATTGTACTTCCCATGGAAACCCAAGGATTAGAACGAGCAAGAGTTCATGATACTCTTTCTGCACCTACCCCTCGAGTCCTAACAATCCAGCTCCATCTACCTTGGTATTCTAAATAAAAAAGGTTGTTCTGAAAAGAGAGGTCCACTAAGAGCTAACCTACCTATGATACCATTTTTTCACGAACCAAACCGGGTCAACCCTGAACAGGTCACCCGAGCTGATCTGTGGAAAGACCCAAGAGGTGTTCCTGATCCTCCCGAACTTGCAACAAGTGCGAGGGCATCAACATAGACTGTGGGAATGGTTGCAACCAATAAAAATAAATAAAAGTATAGGAAATAATAAAAAGTAGTGCAGAATAAATAAACCAAATAAAACAACTAAACAATAACTAAATAAAATAAAAATACACGAACTCGACATCCAAACTAACTCTGTGTGACCCCATAGGTCACCCACCTACTCAATGATCAATTGTTTCCCAAAGTGAGATCTTCAAAGCTAGATCCTGCACAAACTCTAAAAGAAGAAAAGAACTATAGGCATGAGTATAAAATTGAGTTGGCTAGCCCAATAATCTATTCCCAATGTACCACCATTTAAATAAAAGAAACACCTTTTCAATTTTTAACTATGATTTATAAAATTATGTTTTTTAAAAATATTTTACATAAACTCAAAGTAAAAACCATTTCCCATAGCAATTTTCAAATTCAGAACCATTTCATTAGTGTGAAAGAATTTTAGAAAGGGAATGTGATGTTAATACTTTTAGATTTGTACAAAAAGGATTAAACACTTTCATTTGAAACCCATTTTTTTAACCTATTCAAAACCAGTTTTTACTTTCCAAGGAAAACAATAGACAAAAATTCACAAAAAATAAGTACATAGAAAGGGATATGTAGATATACATACAAGTATCATATTCATCACTTCAAGTAACTGAAAATCAATAGACATGGGTGAACCTAAGAGATCAAGAATAATCCAAAAGACACTAATACATGAGACCTCATCCTCATTGACATGTCACACATGATAAAATCAAAACTTTTAAACACTCGGCCATCCTTTATTTGAAAGGCTGAGGGAAAACCCTATAACAATGAACCCAAACATATCTACCTACTATGGGCCACTGGTCAGTACCATAACTGTTTGACTCGCCTGTTTTGATAATCCCAAATCATGTTTAAATACTGATCATGATATATTAAGTCATTTTATAATCCTTTTTAATCTGTATTTATATTATTTATCCTGAACAATTTATATTTTTAAGTCTCATGAATTTGTTTCATAAGCATACAGTTTATATTTATTTATGTATAAGTTCACTATTAAAGGATACTGGTAAGAGCTATCTATTCAAGCCTTCTGTTCAAGGACACCTTTACAGCTCACTGTCATTCTGGATCACTGTTGCTAAAAGGTCAACGTTGAAGATCTATTGTCACTGTTATAAGCTACCGGTACATGGTCACTTTCACAAGTCTACTGTTGCACTGCTTATCAGATCTTACAGACAGAGGCACCATTACAATGTCATTGTTGTGACAAGGCTTCTTTTAGAAGTGCGCTGTTAGAATCCTTTTTCAAGTCTTCTGATAAGAGCTTCACAGTTCAATTCTACCGTTGGACATGTATACATTTAGTAGAAGGCTACTGCTAGACAACTCCTCCTATCGATATAGTCTATTATTGTTCAGATTCTAATATTATTAGAAGTCTTCTAATAGACAAACTCCACCGTTGATTATGTTACATGTTGAGATAGTCTACTACTGGAAAGGTCACTGTTGAAGTAGTTTGATGTTACAAAGCTGCCGTTAGAAGCTTACTGTTGAAGTCTACCACTGATCAAGATTACTGACTGAAATCCACAGTTGAATAGACTATTGATGAAGTCCACAGTTGAATAGCCTACCGATGAAGTCCATAGTTAAAGAGACTACCATTGAAGTCCACCGAGCGACATGCATCTGCCACCAGTCTAATGATAAAATATTCTTTACTTTACCAATTTTATTAATACCATCATAACGGTCATGTATTGACAAATCAATGCACCTGACATTATTTAATGATATTTTCAGGCATATTAGGAGACAGTATGAGGTACGAGAAAGACCACACGTGGATGAATCATTTCTCTTGTCCGCCCCTACTGAATCAAATGATAAAAGCTGAGCTAGTAAATTGTATATATATATATATGAGTAGTGACCGGCATCAAGAAGAGATAAGCTATTTAGTATATTGAATATACACACATAATAGAGACACATATCGTACCTAAAATAAGAAGCAAGAAGAAGAGAACTGGAGCACTCATTCTTAAGATACTTGAGCTTCAAAAAGATCTGTTGAAAGAACTCTTTTTCAAGATGTGGTGGTGTGCTAAAAAGATCTTCTAACTCAAGAAGTCGATCATCTCTACATCTAAAAGTGAGAACCTGGAAGTTGCGACTCTCTTTTTTAGAAGCAACTTGCAGAGAAGGACCAAAACTTCGTTAACTTCATTTCAATGAGTCCAAAGCTGATCTGCCAACACATAGAGCATTCTAAACTTTTTTCTACTATCTTTAGCTCTACTGTGTTTAAGTATTTTACATTTGTGAGTAGTGTTTCTGCTAAACACAAAGACTCTTGTGCTGGAACTGAGGGATACTGAAAATCCCTATATCAAACTATCTTTTCATTTTTTCCCACCCATAACTGTGGAAGAATACTAGTTTGGCTTGGTAGTTTATTTTCCCACATATAACTGTGGTAGAGGTTTCCAAACCTGGACAGTTTGAAAACTATTGTAAAGCCCGATAAAGGTTGTGTATCTGTATTAAATAAAATTTCTTGGTGGTTATAACGACCCATACTTTACATACATTGTTAATACTTCAAAATTGAAGCATACTTATTAAAACATATAACAAAACCATGAAAGGATCGTATAGGTATAGTGTCTTTAGAAACTGGGAAACATAAACAACTGGTTCATAAAGCATCTACTTTGCCTCCCATTTATTTCATCATATCTAGAGTCCATTTTTGGCATATTCTACTTAATAACCTTCTTCCTGACCTGGGTAAATAAAACATACAAAAGGGTGAGCTCAAATGCTCAGTAAGGGTAAATAAAAGAAATATCAATCATGTCATATTCATAAGAACATATCTTTTGGTAATCTTAACCTGCAAAAGAGATCATAATTTCATAACATGGGATAAATCATAGTAGTGAAATGCAATCCCAATAATCATAACATAAAAAATGAAACTTTGTGGCATACACACATAATCATAGAGAATCATTTCTTATTATTCAAGACTCATTTCCAAGACTATCTTAGTGGACAAAGTCCCTTTCTGAACCGAGTTCACTCCTCGTTTCAGTCCTGTTTCACTAAATCGGTATAACCTACCGTTCCAGCCATGTCTATCTCATGAGATATAAAATCTTTACCCAATGAATTGGAGGGAGATATAGGTCCCACCCATCTCATAATGATACCATTCTTATATGTGACAAAAAATCATAATTCATACATCATTACATAGCCCATGTAATAAAAATGGGATTCTTAAACAACATGACATCATAAAATAATTCATATAAGATAATTGAATTCATAAAAATAATTCCATCACAACATAATCAAATCAATGTAATAATACGGATAGAAATAGAACCCTATATTATCTTAGATGGAAAATAATTTTGATAAAACACTTGAACTCCATTCTTGAGGAAAATATCCTTTCTACTTCAAAAACATTTTCCTTTCATCACATGTCATACAATTTTAAACTAAAAGAAGTTGATTAAAAATAAACTTGGAAACTTGTAAAGGAAGCTTCTTGGAAATAATGTTTTAAAAATCCATTCATGCCGTATAAGTTAAAAAAACATTCTTCTCATACTTTTCTCGGAAAAGTCAAAAAAGTACCTCGTACGAAAAATGACAAAAGATTCCTTTCATGTCTTTTACTAAAAACTAACCGAAGGTTAAAATAGGATTTAAACAATTGTATGTGAATGGAAATAGTAT
Source organism: Viscum album (assembly GCA_963277665.1). Taxonomy (NCBI): domain Eukaryota; kingdom Viridiplantae; phylum Streptophyta; class Magnoliopsida; order Santalales; family Viscaceae; genus Viscum; species Viscum album. Next base: position 1,247,833,186 of record OY728157.1, on the reverse strand, counting down.
TACATATTGAGGAAACATGGATTTGGATTATAAAATACACCCCAGTAAATGCCAAAGTATAAACAATCTCTGATAAAAATGAGATTGTGATATTTCCCTTACCTTAGGTCTGATTTGCTTCGAAACTGTCTGAACCTCCTGTATAATGATTTAAATAATGTTATTGACTTATTCCAGAATAATAATTATTGTTATGATATCATATATGGTCATATTCTTAGCTTCCTAGTAGTAATATTTCATTGCTACTTGTTATTCGGGTGTTTATAACTTTTTGTTCTTATATGTGTCTTGTCGAATAAATTCTTATTCTTATCTTTAGGTTATAGATACCTCATTTCAAGAATTGTATTAGTGTAATATATATCATATTAATTCATTCAATTCATTTATATAATCATTATTAAATGAAGATCATGTAGAACGAGTCGCATCACATCATGGAGACGGTATTCCGTACGTACGCACGAGTGATGATATCGTTCCTATGATCGTGGAATTGTATTGGAGTGTATGTATACTATTTCAGAATCATTATCACTTTAAAATAGTCACATATAGTCATTATTTACACCATTATACCCATCCAAGTATGGTGGTGGTGGAAAATAGATTACACCACGGCGTGGAGACGGTATTCCGTACGTACGCACGCGCGGTGATTTCTTTTTCTGTAGGATGGATAGATGGTGAAATAGGGTTGTTTCATACTTATAATAACATATCAGTATATGAGTGATAATGATGTTATTACTTCATAATGAAACAAATAAAGAAGAATAAGTGGAAGAAGAAATAAAGATGAAAGAATCGGTAACGGACATTACCTCTTCTTGGAAGTGCTTCTTTGAGACCTTCTTTTAGGGCACTAAAATTGGTCTTTGAAGAAGACCAGGACCTCTAGGATGTATCTAGGGAAGTGGATAGGAGGAATTGGCAGAGGTTGGCCGAGCTTGAACGCTCAATGTGGTGTGAGGAAGAGGGGGAGGAGGTGCCCTTTTATAAGGAAGGAGAGGTGCTCCTTTGGGAAAACTAAAAATATTATTTTATTATAAAGTCAAGTTTGGTTTTAAATAGATCCAAATTGACATATTTTGAAGCTAAGGTGGGGATGGGTAGAAATCCTCTCATCCAATAGAATTTAGACAAGTTTAGTTATCAATTTTAACCTTATCATTTAGATTTAACTTTAAGTTAGATAATTTAACTTTTACTGTGTCTTCTTGTTTTCTTACACTATAAGGTTAATAAACATACTATATCAAGACAAACAAACCCCAAGTTGTTTATTATTAATATATATAGCCTTATATAAGTCATTTGGCCTAACCTTAGATTTTTAGGAAAAAAATAACAATTATTAATATAATATTTTTTTTAAAAACTATTTTATGTCAATTTTGACACTATTTAGTAATTGATTTTTGTGAAAATCATAACAGAATGATTAGTTCGAACCAAGTTACTTAAATCACTACTAACATGTCATATTATCCTATAAAATTAGTTTAATTCATAAAGAGTCTCAAATTACAATTATTTTGGTGTTTATAACATCAATTATGTCAATATTTCATTAATAAGATAATTACTGCATCATCATTGTGTCATAAATAAATTAAATTATTTAATGTCTAAAAATTACAAATAAAATACCATTATGTAGGAAATATTTTTATATTTCTAATGAATATTTATAGTCGAATTTAGCTTATGTATAACCCCATATTAAAAATGATTTACTTATTAAACTTTGATTTTAACTATTTAACCCTTCTATAAATAAATTAATAATAAATGTCCTAATATAATCCAAGTGGGCCTAAATGGTAATATTTTATTCCTAAGGTTGTTTTTGGTCGAATTAAACTTGTACAATAGAATTAGGACATGTGTTAGGGTAATAATAATATCATTGTTACCCTTAATTACCCTATTTTCTTTTAACCGTGGTATATAAAAGTAAAAAAGTTACTATTCACCAAAAATTATTTTCATCTCATTGAACCAAATTTTAGTCCTTGATATTAACTATGTCTCTCGGATTTTCGAAATTCCACTCACAGAAGCGGTAAAATTAAGTTTTATGAAAAATTCAGTTTTTTTAACTACCACTTAGTGGTTTCACTATTCATCAAAAATTGAAAGTTTTTAGAAAAATACCAAAATTTCACCCTAGGCTAATTTTGACATTCTGAATCCAAAAATGAAGTCAATTTTGAAAAATAAAAATTATAAATTTTCAAAAAGTGGTTATTACTATTCATAACGGCTAGTTTTAATAATATTTTAACAGCATATCATTGTTTAGTGAAACTCGGTATTGTGTATGACGCAAGCTATTGAGGAAGGTCATGATTTCGTGTAAAGCAAGCCAAACAAGTGTTGTGTAGAAAAAGATTCCTTTGATGATTTATATAACATAAAAGTCTCGGGTGTTACATTCTACCCCCCTTAAAATGAATTTCGCCCTCGAAATTCGTCACTTTGTAACAAACAGATGAAGATACCTCTCCCTCATCATATCCTCAAGCTCCCATGTAGCTTCTTCTAATTGGTGGTTCCTCCATAAAACTTTCACCAATCGAGTGGTATTGTTTCGTAGAACGTTTTCTCTACAATCCAGAATCTCTATTGGTTGTTCTTCATAAGAAAGATCTTGCTCCAGCGGTACAACTTCTGAGCTGAGTACATGTGAAGGATCAGGTATGTAATTTCTCAGGAGAGATACATGGAACACATCGTGAACTTGAGAGAGATTCAGTGGAAGTGCCAATCGGTAAGCTACCTTCCCAACACGATCCAGTATTTCGAAAGGACTGATATATCTAGGGCTCAACTTCCCCTTCTTCCCAAATCTCATGACCCTCTTCCAGGGAGATATTCGTAAGAACACTTTATCACCCACTTCAAACTCTAGGTCTTTTCTTCGGTTGTCGGCATAACTTTTATGTCGACTCTGAGCTACTCTTATGTTTTGTTGAATATATCTGACCTTTTCTTCCATTTCATCAACGAGATCAGGTTCTAATAGCTTTCTTTCCCCAACTTCATCCCAGCAAGTTGGAGTCCTGCATTTCTTTCCATAGAGAGCTTCATAAGGAGCCATCTGAATACTGGAGTGAAAGAAATTATTATAATAAAATTCCACCAAAGGTAGGTGTTGATCCCAACCACCTTTGAAATCCATAGATCAAGCTCTCAACATATGTTCTAGGGTTTGAATTGTTCTCTCAGACTGACCGTCTGTCTGAGGATGATAAGCAGTGCTGAAACTCAACTCTGTATCCAGAGTATGCTGAAGACTTCTCCAGAACTTCGAGGTAAATCTCGGATCCCGATCAGATATAATAGAATGTGGTACTCCATGCAATCTTACCACTTCCTTTACATATATCCTGGAAAGCTGATCCAGAGAGAAATCCTCTCTAATAGCAATTAAGTGTGCAGACTTAGTAAGATGATCAACTATGGCCCAGATAGCATTATTGCCTTTGGATGTTTTAGGAAGTCCTGTGAAAAAGTCCATAGTGATGTTTTCCCATTTCCATTCGGGTATGGGTAATGGTTGTAACATCCCATTAGACTTCTGTCTCTTAGCTTTAAGTTGCTGACAAACCAAGCATCTAGAGACATATTCAGCAACATCTCTTTTCATGCCATCCCACCAGAAGTACTCTTTCAGGTCCCTATACATCTTCGTGCTTCCAGGATGAAGAGAGAATGAAGAACTATGAGCCTCATCCAGCAACTCCTTCTTTAATTCGGGGATGGGAGGAACACAAACCCGATTACTGAACTTTATTATCCCATCACAATCAAGGTTGAATTGAGGAATATTTCTCACCTTCTTTTGTAACTCGACATCTTCTTTCTGTGCCTCTTTAATCTTCACATGTATAGATGGTTGAACATTCATTTGAGAAAGATAGGATTTTTCCCCTTGCATTATAATTCCAAGATCCATCCTTTGTAAATCCATAAATATTGGATCTTTTGTGATCCTCATCATGGATAAACTAGCATGGTCTTGTCGACTTAATGCATCTGCCACCTTGTTTGCTTTCCCACGGTGGTAGTGGATTGAGCAGTCGTAATCCTTAATCAGCTCCAACCATCTTTTTTAGCGCATATTAAGCTCCTTTGGTGTGAAAATTTACTTTAAACTTTTATAATCAGTATAAATATCACACCTTTCACCATAAAGGTAATGCCTCCAAATCTTTAATGAAAAGATTACCGCAGCTAACTCCAAATCATGTGTTGGTTAATTTTGCTCATGGATTTTCAACTACCGTGAGGCATAAGCTATCACCATATCATTTTTCATAAGAACACACCACAATATCTTCTTGGATGCATCACTGTAGATCACAAACCTTTCTCCACTACAAGGCAGTGTGAGCACAGGTGCACTGGATAACCTTCGTTTCAACTCCTTGAAATTCTCTTCACATTCTTCCGTCCAGACAAACTTAACTCCTTTCCGAGTCAACTTGGGGAGTGGATTAGATAATCATGAAAAATCTTTCACAAAACGTCGATAATATCCAGCCAAACCAAGAAAACGTCGGATCTCAGTTACTGTTGTTGGTCTCGACCATCTTTTGATAACCTCTGTTTTTGCTGGATCCACAGATATCCCCTCTTTTGAGATTATGTGACCCAAAAATGAAACTTTTTGATGCCAAAATTCACACTTGGTAAATTTGGCATAAAGATTCTCCTTTCTCAGGGTCTTCAATATAATTCTCAAGTGATCTTCATGTTCTTCCTTTCTCTTTGAATAGACAAGAATATCGTCTATAAAGACTACCACAAATTGATCAAGATAGTCTCTAAAGACTCTATTCATCAGATCCATGAAGATAGCAGTGGCATTAGTAAGACCAAATGGCATCACTATAAATTCATAGTGTCCATACCTTGTACGGAAAGTCATCTTTGGTATATCCTCCCTTTTGACCCTTAATTGATGATACCCTGAACGAAGATCAATCTTGGAAAAGTATTGAGCTCCGCGTAGTTGGTCAAATAGTTCATCAATGCGCGGGAGAGGATATTTGTTCTTGATAGTGATCTTGTTAAGTTCTCGATAATCAATGCAGAGTCTCATTGATCCATCTTTATTCTTAACAAATAGAACAGGTGCTCCCCAAGGTGACGCACTAGGGTGTATGAATCCCTTATCAAGATTCTCTTGGAGTTGCTTCTTCAATTCCTGCAACTCAATTGGGTCCATTCTATAAGGTTTCCTTGAAATAGGCAAAGAACCCGGTAAGAGTTCTATTGAGAACTCAACTTCACGATTCGGTGGAAGACCCGGTAATTCCTCCGGAAAGACATCATAAAACTCCCGTACAATGGGAATATTCTTAATCGTGAGTTTCTCACCAACCATTTGAGATAAATAACCTTCATTTAGTGGAATCAATACCCATAAAATGGATGAAATTTCCACTGGAAGGTTATGTTCATCCTTGCATCGATAGACGATCATAGATTGATCTGGAATATGAAATGTGACTTCCCTTCTTTGGCAATTGATATGAGCTCCATGTAGAGAAAGTCAATCCATGCCAAGAATCACATCAAATTCCACTATAGGAAGGATCACAAGATTTGCAGGAAGCACTTTCCCACAAACTTCAATCGGAGAAGAATTATAAACTTTTGATGCGACTGTTGTGCCATTAGGTGTTGTCACAGCTAACTCAACATCTAATTGTTGAGGTAATACGGTGATACCCTTAGAAAATTCTTCAAAAATAAAAGAGTGGGTGGATCAAGAATCAAAGAAAACATTTTCTACTTTAGAGTGGATGGTAATTGTACCTTTCACCACATCGTTATCGTACTCCACATCGCTGATAGAAATTGCATGTGACTTTCCTTTGTCTTTAGCCTTAAGAGTTTGTTGACGTCGGCCATCATCATCAACCCTTGGATTAGGTCATTTATTGGCATAATGCCCCATCTACTAGAACTTGAAACATTTAAGTGTAGTAGGTTCATTCTGTGTATCCCTTCTTTTGTTTGCATTATTAGACATCTTTTTCCCATCGTCGCAGCATTCAAATGCCCGATGACCTTCCTTTCCACATTTGAAACATTTACTTGTCCCTTTAAGACAACTCCCTCCATGTTTCTTTCCACACTTTGAGCATAAGGGAAAGCTCATCTTCTTTTCAGTGTGCTCTTTAGATTTTCCTTTGAATTCCATTTTCCTCTTCTTATCAAACCCATATGATTGATGGGTTACTCCAATCTCCATCTCAACTTTGAGAGCACATCGGACAATTTCCTCGTAGCTATTGAAGTCCCTTATGGCTAAGGCCCTTCGAAGACTTGGTTTTAAGCCACTAAAGAATCAACCGATCTTACTCTCAGGTTGGATAATAATACCAGAAGCGTACCTTGCAAGTCTTGTAAAATTTGCTTCATAAGTACCAACAGATTCATCATCCTTTTGCTTCAGTTCCAGAAACTCTTTCTCCATCTTTGTTCGGAGAATACGAGGGAATTACTTATTGAAAAATAAGTTCTTGAACTCATCCCTTTCCATGGACTCAATTTCATCTCTTTTACTCATATTCTTAATAAGATTCCACCATTGATCAGTATCACCTTCCAAACGATACACTGCTAAGATGACTTTATCATGCTCAGAACATTGAAGAACTGAAAATATCTTTTCAGTAGTACTAATCCATTTTTCAGCAACTAATGGATCAGTAGACCCGCTGAATGAAGGTGGACGCTGTCTCATGAAGGATTCAATAGAATGTTGATCCTTCCTTTGCTCATTTGGAAGTCCTGGATGATTCATAGCTTGAGAAAGTTTTGTGAGCATGGCTACAAGATTTTGCATTCCAGCTCCCATAATTTTTGGTTGCTCAGGGGGATAATCATTGCATTGCCCGTCACATTCTGCATTTACACGGTTCCTTCAGGTTCCATCCATTGACTAAAACCAAGAAGAATAGTGTGAGAAACACTAATTATAATAGGAAAACCACATAATCAAGAATAATGTTTTACACTTAAGGACTTATCCTAGGTTATTCATGGCCATTTCTAAAACACTAAGATTGTGTTCTATTCTTAGACTTATCCTTAGGGTTCTTACTAAGGCTTTCACATCCTAGTTTCCAAAGGTTGACCATACCTTTCCACAGATACCAACTATAAAGACTCATACTATACATACATTGTTAATACTTCAAAATTGAAGCATACTTATTACAAAATAAAAAAACAACCACGAAAGGACCGTATAGGTATCGTGTCTTTAGAAACTGGGAAACATAAACAACTGGTTCATAAAGCATCTACTTTGCCTCCCATGTATTTCATCATATCTAGAGTCCCTTTTTGGCATATTCTACTTAATAACCATCTTCCTGACCTGGGGAAATAAAACATATAAAAGGGTGAGCTCAAATTCTCAGTAAGGGTAAATAAAATAAATATCAATCACGTCATATTCATAAAAACATATCTTTTGGAAATCTTAAGCTGCAAAAGAGATCATAATTTTATAACATGGGATAAATCATAGTAGTGAAATGTAATCCCAATAATCATAACTTAAAGCATAAAACTTTGTGTAATACACACATAATCATAGAGAATCATTTCTTATTAGTCAAGACTCGTTGCCAAGACTATCTTAGTGGACAAAGTCCCTTTCTGAACCGAGTTCACTCCTCGTTTCAGTCCTGTTTCACTGAACCGGTATAACCTACCATTCCAGCCATGTCTATCTCATGAGATATTAAATCTTTACCCAATGCATTAGAGGGAGATATAGGTCCCACCCATCTCATAATGATACCATTCTTATGTGTGCCACAAAATCATAAATCATACATCATTACATAACCCATGTAATAAAAATGGGATTCTTAAACAACATGACATCATAAAAAATTCATATAAGTTAAAGGAATTCATAAAAATAATTCCATCACAACATAATCAAATCAATGTAATAATAGGGATAGAAACAGAACCCTATATTATCTTAGATAGAAAATAATTTTGATAAAACACTTGAACTCCATTCTTGAGGAAAATATCCTTTCTACTTGAAAAACATTTTCCTTTCCTAACATGTCATACAATTTTAAACTAAAAGAAGATGATTAAAAATAAACTTGGAAACTTGTAATGGAAGCTTCTTGGAAATAATGTTTTAAAAATACATTCATTCCGTATAAGTTAAAAAAACATTCTTCTCATACTTTTGTCGGAAAAGTCAAATAAGTACCTCGTACGAAAAATGACAAAATATTCCTTTCATATCTTTTACTAAAAACTCACCGAAGGGTAAAATAGGATTTAAAAAAGTGTAGGTGAATGGAAATAATATTACATATTGAGGAAACATGGATGTGGATGATAAAATACACCCCAATAAATGCCAAAGTATAAACAATCTCAGATAAAAATTAGATTGTGATATTTCCCTTACCTTAGGTCCGATTTGCTTAGAAAGTGTTCGAACCTCCTGTATAATGATTTAAATAATGTTATTGACTTATTCTAGAATCATAATTATTGTTATGATATCATATATGGTCATATTCTTAGCTTCGTATTAGTAATATTTCATTGCTACTTGTTATTCGGGTGTTTATAACTTTTTGTTCTTATGCGTGTCTTGTCGAATAAATTCTTATTCTTCTCTTAAGGTTATAGATACCTCATTTCCAGAATGGTATTAGTGTAATATATATCATATTAATTCATTCAATTCATTTATATAATCATTATGAAATGAAGATCATGTAGAACGAGTCGCATCACATCGTGGAGACGGTATTCCGTACGTACGCACGAGTGATGATATCGTTCCTATGATCGTGGAATTGTATTGGAGTGTATGTATACTATTTCAGAATCAGTATCACTTTATAATAGTCATATATAGTCATTATTTACACCATTATACCCATCCAAGTAAGGTGGTGGTGGAAAATAGATTACACCACGGCGTGGAGACGGTATTCCTTACGTACGCACGCACGGTGATTTCTTTTTCCGTAGGATGGATAGATGGTGAAATAGGGTTGTTTCATAGTTATAATAACATATCAGTATATGAGTGATACTGATGTTATTACTTCAAAATGAAACCACTAAAGAAGAATAAGTGGAAGAAGAAATAAAGATGAAAGAATCGGTAACGGACATTACCTCTTCTTTGAAGTGCTTCTTTGAGACCTTCTTTTAGGGCACTAAAATTGGTCTTTGAAGAATACCAGGACCTCTAGGATGTCTCTAGGGAAGTGGAGAAGAGGAATTGGCAGGGTTTGTCCGAGCTTGAAGGCTCAATGTGGTGTGAGGAAGAGGGGGAGGAGGTTCCCTTTTATAAGAGAGGAGAGGGGCTCCTTTGGGAAAACTAAAAATATTATTTTATTATAAAGTCAAGTTCGGTTTTAAATAGATAAAAATTGATATATTTCAAAGATAAGGTGGTGATGGATCTAAATACTCTCATCCAATAGAATTTAGACAAGTTTAGGTATCAATTTTAACCTTATCATTTAGATTTAACTTTAAGTTAGATAATTTAACTTTTACTGTGTCTTCTTGTTTTATTACACTATAAGGTTAATAAACATACTATATAAAGCCAAACGAACCCCAAGTTGTTTATTATTAATATATATAGCCTTATCTAAGTCATTTGGCCGACCCTTAGTTTTTTAGGAATAAAATAACAATTAGTAATATAATATTTGTTTTAAAAACTATTTTATGTCAATTTTGACACTATTTAGTAATTGATTTTTGTGAAAATCATAACAGAATTATTAGTTCGAAACAAGTTACTTAAATCAATACTAACATGTCATATTAACCTATAAAATTATTGTAATTCATAAAAAGTCTCAAATTACATTTATTTTGTTGTTTATAACATCAATTATGTCAATATTTCATTAATAAGATAATTACTGCGTCATCATTGTGTCATAAATAAATTAAATTATTTAATGTCTAAAAATTACAAATAAAATACCATTATGTAGGAAATATTGTTATCTTTCTAATGAATATTTATAGTCGAATTTATCTTATGTATAAACCCATATTAAAAATGATTTACTTATTAAACTTTGATTTTAACTATTTAACCCTTCTTTAAATAAATTAATAATAAATGTCCTAATCTAATCCAAGTGGGCCTAAATGGACATATGTTATTATTAAGGTTGTTTTTGGTCGAATTAAACTTGTCCAATAGAATTAGGACATGTGTTAGGGTAATAATAATATCATTGTTACCCTTAATTACCCTATTTACTTTTAACCGTGGTAAATAAAAGTAAAAAGTTACTATTCATCAAAAATTATTTTCATCTCATTGAACCACATTTTAGTCCTTGATATTAACTGGGCATCTCTGATATTTTAGATTCCACTCAAAAAAGCGGTAAAATTAAGTTTATGAAAAATTCAGTTTTTTTAACTACCACTTAGTGGTTTCACTATTCATCAAAAATTGAAAGTTTTTAGAAAAATACCAAAATTTCACCCTAGGCTAATTTCGACATTCTGAATCCAAAAATGAAGTCCATTTTGAAAAATAAAAAATTATAAAATTTCAAAAAGTGGTTATTACTATTCATAACGGCTATTTTTAATAATATTTTAATAGCATATCATTGTTTAGTGAAACTCGGTATTGCGTACGACGAAAGCTATCGAGGAAGGTCGCGATTTCATGTAAATCAAGCCAAGCAAGTGTTGTGTAGAAAAATATTACTTTTATGATTTATATAACATAAAATTCTCGGGTGTTACAGTGGTAGGTGATCACCAAGTTGGGAGGATTAGGTCTTGGCTTATGATTGAACCTCTTGTTTAAATTGTTTTGGTCAACTTTCAATTAATATGTTTTACATTCATCCGCTACTTATATTTTCAAAGACAGAAATATTTTTTAACATTCACTCTGATAGTTAGTTCTGGTTAGTGTGTATATGTTATTCATTTAGTAAACTTGTTTCAAAAGTTGAATTAGTACTCATACTGATTCAGCTGAGGATTAATAAACCTTTGATAAACCTGTTGAACAATAAGTCACTTATATCTCTACTACCTTAATTAACTGGGTTGTTTTTATTTGGGTGATTTCAATCCTAAATGTTTTTAATAGAAATTTTAATTGGAACTCAATTCACCCCCCTCTTGAGTATCCACTCCGACCAGCATTTGGTATCAGAGGTTTTATTTATTTATACTACCAAACCAGTTTTTCAAGATTTTCAATTTCATTTCAACTGTGATTTTAGTTGTATCTTAAAGTTCCCAAAATTTATATTATATCTAAATTTTCAGTTTTTTAAACCTCTAATTTTCTTTGGATAACCGAGTTTAGGGTGTTTCTACTAACAGAACACCTTTCATTAATGGTAATAATTATGGTTAGTGGAAATTGAAAATGAAAATGTATCTTGAAAGCTTAGGACCTGAAATCTGGGACACAATTGAAGAACAACATGTACTACCTACTACTTCTAGGGACACATGGTATCAAGTAACTAAAACTACTTATAATAATAATTTTAAAGCAATTAATTCCTTATACAGTGCTTTGGGTGATGAAGAATTTAATAGAATATCTTCATGTTATACTGCTTATGAAATTTGGGATACTTTGGCTGTTTCTCATGAAGGAACAACCAATGTTAAAGATATTAGATTAAATACCTATACTATTAAATATGATAATTTTATGATGAAGCCTGATGAATCTATATCTGAAATTTATCTCAGGTTCAATGAGATAGTAAACACCATGAATCTACTTGGGAAACCAGTGGCTAGCAAAGACCAAATCATGAGGATGCTTAGATGCCTACCCGACAGATGGAGAGGAACTTCTGTATCAATCCAAGAATCATGTGACATCAGCAAGCTACCTGTAAAGGAGATCATTGGAAAACTGATGATGTATGAAGAAGAGCTTAAGGTGAATCAATAAATAGAAGAAGAACCAAGAAATAAGTCAGTATCATTCAATACTTCTGCCTTAAAAGGAAAAGGCAAAGAAAAAATTCAAGTACATGTAGACAGTTCCACATGTGAAGAGTCAAACTCATACAGTGATGAGGAGATGGCACAACATTCCAGAAGATTCAAAATATTCTACCGAAAAAATAAATTCCTTAGGAAGTCAAACTTTAAAGGAAAATATGATCATAAAGGACAATGGAATAAAGATAGGAAGTGTAATTATAATACAAGTGAAATAGTATGCTATGAATATAAACGAAAAGGTCATGTGAAAGCAGATTTCCCCAAGTTGAAATTCAAGAGAAAATATGATGATAGGGGAAAAAGTAATAAAAATGATATGAAAGAAACCTGGAGTGCTTTAGAAGATATTTTGAGTGAATCTGATGCTTCAGACTCAGAAAAAATAAGCCAATCTATGCTTTATGATAGATATATCTGAGGTAACAATTAATTCCCCTGGACATAATACTTATTATTCTGGGAATGAAAGTGACTCTCATAATAATAAAGATATTACTAAGGAATAATTATTTGAGTATTGTGAAATGATTGAGGATACTTTTAATGAACTCAAGGACAAATATAAGTCATTATAAAGATATCATGCCTTAAATTAAAATTACAAGTCCAATCTGGATATAGAGAAAGAGAAATTTTCTATACTTCTAAAGGAAAATACAGAGTTAAAATTATCTAATGAAAAATTAAGAAAGGATCTTGAGAAGTTATATTCTGGTAGGGATACCTTGAAATAGTTTCTAGTAAAACATATTGTCCTAAATATACAACTGGTCTAGGATATCAACTCGGACAGAGACAAATTAGCAAAACCAAATTTGTTCCAAAATCTGGACAGTTCACTACTAGTGCTTGTTCTGGACCATCTTTTGAGAACCAATTTTCTAAAGGACCTAACAAAGTATTTATGTCTCAAAATATGTTTGTTGGTTTTAGAAAACCTATAAATAAAATATGGGTTCCCAATGTTTTACTAGCTAACCTTTCTAGACCCAAGGAGATATGGGTACCAAAATTACCCCATGTTTAATCTATTTTGCAGGGAATTTATTTAAAGAGTTCCTATAACACTCTATGGTACATGGACATTGGATGTTCAAGACATATGATAGGAGACAATTCTTGCTTCAAGAGTCTAATTAATGTTTATGGTGGCCATGTCACCTTTGGTGACAATGCAAAAGGAAAAATCGTCGGGATAGGCCAGACTAGTAACCCTAATACAATATTAATTTCTCAAGTATTTTTTGTTGATGGATTAAAATAAAATTTACTTAGAATATCTCAGTTATGTGATGATGTCTTTAATGATAAATTTGAAAATGATGCAATAAATTTTTTTAATTCAAAAAATGATTTAGATTTCACTGCATGTAGAAAAGAGAATGTATATGTTGTTGATCTAAATTCCTTATCCAAAAAAAATTCCGGCTTAAATTCTTTTCATAAAGAGTCTTGGTTGTGGCACAGAAGGTTAGGAAACTACAATTTAAAATCACTTATGAAGCTATCTAAGATAATTTTAGTTAGTGACTTACCTAAATTAGATTTCCCAGTTGATGAAGTGTTTAATTCCTGTCAAAAGAGAAAACAACACAAAGTTTCATTCAAACCAAAGAAAGAAGTTTCAATATCTAAACAACTTGAGTTGGTTCACATGGATTTTTTTGGACAATCAATAGTTTCATGTTTAAATGGGAAGCACTTGGTTTATGTTTTTGTAGATGACTTTTCTAGGTATACTTGGGTATAATTTCTAGCTCACAAAAGTGAAGCTTGTTCTTATTTTGTCAAATATTCCAAGTCTGTAGAAAATCTTAGTGGACATATAATTAAGACCTTGAGAAGTGATCATGGCCATGAGTTTTCGAATCATGAGTTTTAATCTTCCTGATCACACAATGGCTATAGTAACAATTTCTCTACACCTATGACACCTCAACAAAATGGAGTTGTAGTAAGAAGAAATAGTACCCTTCATGAAATTGTATGGACTATGCTTAATGAGTATGAAATACCTGTTTATTTTTTGACTGAAGATGTAAATACAGCTTGTTATATCATCAATAAAGTTTTAATTAGACCTGTTCTAAAAAAACCCATTATGAAATTTGGAACAATAGGAAGCCTAAGGTTAACTACTTTAGAGTTTTTGGTAGCAAAGTCTTTATTCTTAATACTAAAGATAATCTTGACAAATTTTCTCCCAAAAGTGATAAAGGAATTTTTCTAGGATACTCTTTCTCAAGTAAATCCTATAGAGTGTTAAATAAGAAAACCAAATGTGAGGAAGTTTCAGTTCATGTCAAATTTGATGAGACTAATCCACATGATCCTAAAACCTCTTTTGAAAATCTTGAGGAAGATTTATCAAATCTTAACCTTAATGATATGGATAGTGAATCCCCTATAAAAGTATCCAGTTCTGGGAATTTTCCAGAATCTGTTACTACCAATTCTGAACCAACAGACAATGATGAGGAATCTAGTTCAAACCTTCCTAGAGGCTTTAGGACTCTTAAGAATCATCCTTTAGATGTTGTTGTAGGAGATTTAAATAGAGGAACACAAAATAGAGCTTCTATAATAAACCAGGTTGAATATCAAGATATTCTTTCACGGCTTGAAGCCAAGAATATTAATGATGCTATCAATGATGAGTTTTGGGTAATGGATATGCAAGAAGAACTAAATCAGTTCGAAATAAACCAATTTTGGGAATTATTGTAAATACCTAAGGACACCATGACAATAGGCACTAAATGGGTGTTTAGGAACAAAGTTGATGAGTCTGTGAATATAGTTAGAAATAAGGCCAGGTTAGTTGCAAAAGGATATACCCAAGAAAAAGGAATAGACTATGAGGGTACCTTTTCACCTGTAGCTAGATTAGAGGTCATTAGGATACTACTTGAATATGCAGCACATCTAAATTTTAAACTCTATCAAATGGATGTTAAAAGTGCTTTCTAAATGGGTATATAGTTGAGGATGTCTTTGTTAACAACTCTCTAGTTTTACAAATCCCCATTTTTCAAATCATGTTTTTAAACTCTCTAAATCTTTATATGGCGTAAAACAGGGTCCAAGAGCATGGTATGATAGGCTCATCTCTTTTCTTATTTCAAAAGGTTTCACCAAAGGGATAGCTGATCCTAATCTTTTTATCAGAAGGATTTCCAAAGATGTTTTAATAGTAAATATTTATGTGGATGATATTATTTTTGGATCTTCTAAAAATTCTTTATGTGTTGATTTATCAAAAATGATGCAAAATGAGTTTGAAATGAGTTTAATGGGAGAACTCAAATTTTTCCTTGGATTCCAGATCCTTCAAAATAAAAATGGAATTGTTTTGAATCAAAGTAAATATATTAAGGATCTTTTAAAAAAATTACATTGGATGAAGTTAAAGGTATTTACACACCTATGAGTACCACTTCTAAGTTGGATGCTGATGAAGCTGGAGAACCAATGGATCAAACCAACTACAGAGGTATGATAAAGAGTTTACTCTATCTTATAGTTAACAGTCCAGACATCATGTTTAGTGTATGTATGTGTGCTCGCTTTCAAGCCAATCCAAAAGAGTCTCATTTAACTACTGTAAAAAGGTTTTTTAAATATCTCAGACATACTCTCAACTTAGGATTATTTTATCTAAATGGAATATCATTTGATTTGTTCAGTTATTCTGATGCTGATTTTTCTGGTTTCAAGTTAGATAGAAAAACCACCTCTGGGACATGTCACATTTTAGGCAAGTCACTAGTATCTTGGTGTAGTATGAAACAGAATTTTGTTGCATTATCCACTTCCGAAGCTGAATACATAGCTACCAGTAGTTGTTGTGCTCAAATTATGTGGATGAAACACACTTTACTAGACTATGGATATGAATTCAAACATGTCTCTATAAAGTGTGACAATACAAGAGCTATTAACATTTCCAAAAATCCAGTATCTCAAGCTAGGACAAAGCATATTGATGTGAGACATCACTTTTTGAGGGATCATTATCAAAAGGCTGATATCACTCTTGAATTCATTAACACTGAACATCAATTGGATGATATATTCGCAAATGCTTTGAACTCTGAGAGATTAAATTACATAAAACATCAGTTAGGTATGATTAACATTAGTATAGGAAACGTCATGGTCAAACCTCACTGTTAGACCTCACCGTTGGACCTCACTGTTAGACCTCACCGTTGGACCACACTCTTAGACCTCACTGTTGGACCTCACTGTTAGACCTCACCTTTGGACCTCTCTATTAGACCTCACCGTTGGACCTCACTGTTAGACCTCACCATTGGACCTCACTATTAAACCTCATCGTTGCACCTCACTGGTGTACCTCACTGTTGGGTACCTTGCTATTTGATTTTATTTTATGCGGGAATCTGAACTGTTTTTATCCCTATTAATTATTTCTGTTTTATTTTGTTTTAATCCCTAAATGATAAAACTAAATGCGTCGAACATATCCCAATCGACCTTCCTCTCTCAATCTCGAACCTTGCTCTCGAAATCCCTAAACCCTAACTCTTCATTTGAACCCTCGAACCTCCTTCAATATCCATGGATAGAACCAAGTGACCCCCGACTATTAATGAGGATGCGCCAAGGACAAAGAGAACTCAAGCCAAGTCCAGTGGCACAATTAAAACCCATACAAGACCTGTCAACCCACATCTGACCAAGAGAGAAATCTGTGTTGAGAAGGAGCTGAGTGAAGAATGGATGTTGTTGAGTAAGTCATTAGTGATGGAAGCACTAGATGTCCAAGGATGGAGCTAATGTTTTCCCAATAACAATGGATCATACTACCCAAAGATTGTGAAGGAATTCTATGAATACCTGAAGTTCGAAGAGGAAGACGATGTGCATAGGCTGGTATCTCAGGTTAATGGAAATGAAGTTAGTTTTTCGTTAGCCGAGTGGGCTGCCTGTTTGAGAGTTCCCCGTGAAGGAGTTTATGATTACTATTCTGGAGTGGATCCTCCAGACAGTGAAATTTTTGAGTATGAAAAAGCTATGGGAGATATGACAGGGAATGGAAAAACAAGGAAGATCATTACAGCTGAGATGAGTGGAGAATACAGGCTATTGTTTATGTTCATTCACCATGTTATTATTCCCAGGAGAGGGAATTTTGTGGTGCTGAAGTACCAGGACATATTACTGATATTCTTACTGAAGCCTGGAAAGAATATCAACCTATGTAGGTTACTGATGGCACAATTGGAGGATATAACTAAGGCAAGCTCAATGTCCAATGCCATATTCCATGCCAAGATAATTTCAGTAATGATAAAGGTAAAGGGTGTGGCTGGAAATAAAGAAGAGATGATAGTGGCTAAGAATAGTGTGTGTATCTCCATGGTTATTTTCAAATTCATGAAAATTAGCGTTAATCCCTGGAAGAATGAATGGGTGAATGATGAAGGAAAAGTGTATGAAAATTTTGACCCTACTACTCACCCATCTAGGCCAAAAGACAAGAGAGATCCAGGCATGAAACCTAACGAGCCAGAACCGGGTTATTTAGATGAGGAGGAGGAAGTTGAAGGAGTTGTGGAACCTGAAAGAGAGAACACCCCCATTGATGATGGGAGTGATCCTGATTTTCCTAACATTCCTATAAGGACAGTAGCCTTCAGGGCAGCTAGCCCTTCAAAAGAACTGCCAATAAGAGAGTCTGTTCTGAAGGACAGTGATACTGAGACCACTGAAGAAGAAGAAGAAGTATCTCAGAATATAGTCAAAGACACCTTTGAAGAGGATGAGGCTAGTGAGACAGATCATTCTGCTCATGAAGCAAAGGAGGACGGTGATAAAGATGAAGGAAAGGAGGATGTTGTTGCTGAAGCTAATGATGAGAACAGTGAAGGAGATGAGCTTAGTTTGAGTCCTCTAATAGGTAATACAGACAAGACAGTGTCTATACAAGAAGCGGGACTGGAACCTAATACCATTGAAATAGTAGTTTTTGATGACTCAGTGGAGGTTGTGCCTCACCCCACTGGTGAACCAACAGATCAGACAGTTATTGAATCTACTGGAGTTGAAGAGGATGTTGTGGAGTTACCTAGAGCAGAACAAGTAGAGGAGAATAATCAGGAGAGAGCTCCAAGTGAGGGGGAACATTTTGGTTCTATATATGTTCTTCATGACATTGAATAATGGTAAAAATACCCTGGATACCTGTTACCTGGGCTGGATTATGATGATTCAGATTGTGATATGTCAAGTAAAATACATCATGTACCTGCTGTTTTAGACCCTTTTGCAGTTCCTCTAGTGATTCCCCTTCCTGAAAACCTTTCCACTAAGTATGATCTGGAAAAACTGAAAACAGATAGGCACTAGATGTTTGATAATAGGGCCTCTGAAATGGAAAAGGCAATGGTCTTAATTCAAGAGATGACTGTCTCTGAAATGGCTAAAGTTAAATCTTCCATTCAAGCCAGTTTTTTCCAAGAAATATCTCAATGCCAGGACCAAATCAAGGATGTGTCTCAGTCTGTGGAACTTCTACGATAGTCAGTGGTAATCCTGACTACTCTTATGGCTTCTAAGATCCAAACAGAGAAAGACATTCACTACATCAAAAGTGTGGTGCAACAGATGGTTGCAGTGTTTTAAAGTTTCAAGGAATCTATGAAAGCTCATATGAAGGGCCAGGATGAAGATGTGAAGAATCTCATCAGTGGGTTGACCAAGTCTTTTAAGGAAACAGTTTCCTTCTCTATCAAACCTTTGTCTGCCTCTGCCTCTGCTTCAACCTCCAGTGCACCACTTGTGGACTTGTCAGCTTTCAGGACAGTGGTCAGTGAAGAGTTAGAAAAGATATCTGGTGTTAGTGCACCTAAATCGCAATCTGTGACTCAGATTATCTCCACTACCAAAGAAGTTCAGAAGGTAGTAAGAGACTTCTTGGGATAGGCTTTCCAGGACCAGAAGAGTATAAAGGAACATATTAATTTATATTATAAAAGGATTTACTCCAAGAATCATATGGATTCTCATTTTAAACTTCTGTTGGAATACCTAAAGATTCCACCAGTCACCAGAGCCTTCAAGGAACAAGTCACTCAGTTGGGCCAGTTGACTCCAGCCTTAGAGAAATTTATGGAGAACAAGGATGATTTCATATCAGCCATGGATAGAGGAGGAACTATTATTTTGGATTTTAGAAACCTTCTTCTACCCTTTCTCTATGTGGACTGTACCCCTGTCATCATACCTCATGCCTTACCAGCATCTCAACCCAGCAGTTCTTCCTTGATGTCTCATGCTGAGGCCATCTAAAGCCTTACTCCACTGATACATTACTGAGATACACACTACAGACCCGTAGGATATTCTGTTGTTGTCCCTCCAGTCATTCCTGTAGCAGTTCCTAAACCTGCTGATCCACCAGCTCATCCTCTATCTTCTTCTTCCAAAGGGAAAGACCACTTACCTATGGATGATGTGTATTGAGTCTATTTATGTCTTTTGATAGGGACTATTTATTCTTTTTGGGTCATTTAATTTACTTACATTAATACAAGCTTTATTTATTCTCTCTATTTGTGTTTCTTTTTTGCTAATCACGAACGGGGAGAAATGGAAATGATACCAATACTATGGGTTTATTTCCCTCTAACAGACATTTTATAATTTTACACTCTTATTAATCTCTGATACTTGAGATATTACAACTGAACTACGGTTAATTTTTTATCTCTGTTTAAAAACTCTATTATATGTGTTTATCTATGATACCAATAACTAATACATACTGACATAATTTGTGATTATCAAAAAGGGGGATATTGTTGGACTCACCTGTTTTGATAATCCCAAATCATGTTTAAATACTGATCATGATATATTAAGTCATTTTATAATCATTTTTAATCTGTATTTATATTATTTATCCTGAATAATTTAAATTTTTAAGTCTTATGACTGTGTTGCATCAGCTTACATTTTACATTTATCTAAGTATTAGTTCACTGTTAAAGGCTACTGGTAAGAGCCTTTTGTTCAAGCCTTCTGTTCAAGGTCACCGTTATAGCTCACTGTCATTCTGGATCACTGTTGTTAAAAGGTCACCATTGAAGATCTACTGTCACTGTCATAAGCTACCGGTACATGGTCATTGTCACAAGTCTACTACTGCACTGCTTATCAAAGCTTACAGACAGATTCACTGTTACAAGGTTGCTGTTGTGACAAGGCTTCTGTTAGAAGTCCACTGTCAGACTCCTTTTTCAAGTCTTCTGATAAGAGATTCATAGTTCAATTCTACCGTTGGACATGTATACCATTAGTATAAGACTACCGCTAGAAAACTCCTACTATCAATATAGTCTACTGTTGTTCAGAGTCTACTATTAGTAGAAGTCTGCTGATAGACAAACTCCACCATTGATGAAGTTACCTGTTGAGATAGTCTACCGCTGGAAAGGTCACTGTTGAAGTAGTATGATGTTACAAAGCTATCGTTAGAAGATTACTATTGAAGTCTATCACTGATCAAGCTTACTGACTGAAGTCCACAGTTGAATAGCCTACTAATGAAGTCCACAGTTGAATAGCCTACTGATGAAGTCCAAAGTTGAAGAGACTACTATTGAAGTCCATCGTGCGACATGCATCTGCCACCAGTCTAATGATAACCTATTATTTAATTTACCAATTTTATTAATACCATCATAATGGTCATGTCTGGACAAATTAATGCACCTGAAATTATTTAATGATATTTTCAGGCATATCAAGAGACAGTACGAGGTACAAGAAAGAACACACTTGGATGAATCATTTCTCTTGTCATCCCCTGCTGAATCAAATGATAAAAGCTGAGCTATAAAAGTGTAAATATATATGAGTAGAGAAAGACATCAAGAAGACATAATTTATTTATTATATTGTATATACACACATAAGAGAGACACATACCGTTCCTAAAATAAGAAGCAAGAAGAAGAGCACTCGAGAACTCATTCTTAAGATCACTGAGCTTCACAAAGATCTATTGAAAGAACACTTTTTTCAAGTTGTGGTGGTGTGCTAAAAAGAGATTCTGACTTAAGAAGCTGATCATCTCTACATCTGAAAGTCAGAACCTAGAAGCTATGAATCTCTGTTTTATAAGCAACTTGCAAAGAATGACCAAAGTTTCATTTCCTTCATTTCAAGGAGTCCAGAGTTGATCTGACAACATAAAGTGCATTATAAACTTCTTTATACTATCTTTAGCTCTAATGTGTTTAAGTATTTTACATTTTTGAGAAGTGTATCTGTTACACACACTGAATCTTGTGCTGGAACTTAGGGATACTGAAAATCCCCATATCAAACTATCTTTTCATTTGTTTCCCACGCATAACTGTGGAAGAAGCCTAGTGTGGCTTGGTAGTTTATTTTTCCACATATGACTGTGGTAGAGGTTTCCAAACCTCGACAGTTTGAAAACTGTTGTAAATCCCGATACAGGTTGTGTATCATTCTTAAATATAATTGCTTGGTGGAAGGTGATCAACAATTGGAGAGGATTAGTTCATGGCTTAAGACTGAGCCTCTTGTTTAAATTGTTGCGTTCAACTTTCAATTACTCTATTTTACATTTATCCGCTGCTTATATTTTCAATGACAGAAATCTGTTTTTACATTCACTCTTATAGTTAGTTCTAGTTAGTGTGAATATGTGATTCGTTTAGTAATTTTGTTTCAAAAGTTGAATTAGTACTCATACTAATTCAACTGAGGATTAATCAACCTTTGAGAAACCTGTTGAACAATAAGTCACTTATATCTCTACTGCCTTAATTAACTGGGTTGTTTTCAATTGAGGGATGTTAATCCTAAAAGTTTTTAACAGAAATTTTAATTGGAACTCAATTCACCCCGCTCTTGAGTATCCACTCTGACCAAAAATAACCTACCAGTACAGCAATCATTCTCAAAATATTCTACCAATATGCATGGTTCCCATTTCTCAAGTATTTAGAAAGGGGGTGAGCCAAAAAATTCCAGTCGAGTATCCAGTCACAGTATATATATTTAATAATAATTCACAAAAGGTCCCACCTCAAGTCTCCCATAGGGATCTTCTCATGCCTTAAACATAAAACAATTATAACGGGTCCCAACTGAAGAACCCTGAAATTAGATTTTGAGAATCCCCAACAAGGACCTCCCACCCATTTCATGCAGTCAAGGCATGAGAAGCACCCAAAGAGCGTTTTCAAAATTAATATTTTTTACAAATATCTACAAAGTGCCAAACGGGCCCTGAGTTCTATCCATAAAAAAACCTTTTTTAAGAGAAATAAACTATATTTCTGAAAGAGTGTAAATGCACCGTTTTAAATTTCATAACCATTCATAAGATAGTCCATTTGAATCCCTTATAAAATGTCTAATAACCCAATATATTTTTATTAAAATGCCAAACGGGCCACAATTCATTATCACATGTCAAAAAAATTTAAAATTAAAATACACACTTCATTAAATATGAAACTAATTGAAACACTTCCAAGAAATGATTTTAAGAAACTCCATTGACCTCTTAATCTTCCACAACCATTTATAAAATCTCATTTCCTTATAAAACCAAAACTAGTTGGAAACCATTTAAGGATCCTCAATATACTACTCTGTATGTTGCCAATATTTTTTTACAAACACAAACCAAATCATTTTCTATCCTAAATAAACCAAAAACCCAATCGGGCAATTTATCAGCGACATATGCATCATTTACCCAAAAAATTTCTAAATAAGACTCAACCAGCTAAAAAGACAAATTTTATGCTACAAACATATTTAAACTGATAAACCAGGTTCTGAGACTCACAAAACCAGTGATAAATTAAAAAAACATTTAGTTGAGAAACTGGCATGTGGAAGCATAACAAAGCAACATAATTTAGAACACAACAAGAATTGAATTATAAATTCGCATAATAAATAAATTAACCGAAAGTTTCACAATAATATTTAGCACATATATATACGGTGAAAACATTAGGAAATATATGCAACTTAAATTCTAAAATGAACTACAATGGGAACTTACCTTGAGATCAAAGCGCGATGACAACGCAACCTCAGAACCAAGGCACGACAACAACAACCACTCAGAAATGCCCAAGGTAGGTCCTAAAATACTAACTCAACCAAAATAAATAATAATGAATAAAAACCATAACAAAATTAAGTAAAAGGAAACAACCCAAGGGAGGAGGGTATACCGGAGTCAGTGGTATTTGCGCCAGAAGGAGTGGCACGCCAGAAAGTGACCATGCCGAAAGAGGCAACACACCGGAGGAGGGTAGGTTGAATGTTGTGCATTTCCGAGAAAAGGGTGTTGGGGGTTTCGGGTTACCGGAGAGCCTGCGGGTCGACCGGAGAAGCTGAGACCGCCGAAACAAGTCGGCCAAGGGATAGTCGGCCGGAGGAAGGCCTCAGTCGAGGTCTGAGAGGGTGTTGGGGCGGGTATCCAGACAGGGGGTGGGGGTGAAAGGTGTTAGGTGGGCATTTCTAAAGTGATTCGGATGGGATCTGGGGCGCTAGGCAGTGGCGTTGTGAGGCGGCCGGCAAGCAAGGTGTGGGTGATCTAGACGGGAGTCGGGGCACCGACAGTGGGTGAAACGGAGGGTGATAGAATCGTACTGCAAGGGGCAAGGGAGGAGGTTGTTGCTGTGATGGTGGAGGTGGCTTGGAGGAGGGGGTGTGCCGCATCTAGGGAGATGAGGGAGGCCACGAGGGAGAGTGGTCTTTCTGAAAACCCTAAAAAACTCTAAGTAAAAAAATTACAAAATTATAATTTAAAAAATAATAACTACAATAAAAATAATAATCATAATCATCATAATAATTGAAATAAAAATAAGGTTTAAACTCTAAGATTCTTTTTCACCAAAATTATATATATATAATAAAGTTCTTAACAGAAAATAACATTTGTTTAAATTACAAACATATTAATTTTAATAATAATAAAAATTTTAACGACAATAAAATTTTAAATGACACCATTAATTAACATTTATTAATCCTATTTAAATCTTCAAAGAAAAAAAGGGTATGCAGTTGCCTAAGCGAAGTCACGCGGCATCACGCTCCACCCGTGCATCCAATGACGTCAAACCCAAAACACACTCTTTTTATCAAAACCATAGAATTTTAATTTGGGACTCACCCAGAACCCCAGCTAAAATATTCAAGGGCACAAAAATAATTAAAATAATATAATCTCATAGTTCAGGGTGTGACACCTAGGGGAAGAGATGTTAAGACTATATACATTTTTTGATCAAAATAAATCAAAATCTTGGTTCTCAATCTCACGGCCATGGTAACTTATTAGTGATTTAATTCTAAGACCACTATGATTTTCTTCTGTCCTATCATACTTGGAAAAATTAGAGAAATATTTACTTTTGAGATTCGATAAAAAATTCCCAGTATATCTAGAATATTCATCATCAAGATCATATACACAGTGATCCAAATTAAGACTTGAAACTCTAGAAGGCCTAAACAATTGATGTGAACCTAGCCAAGTGGTTGAGAATTTTAATCTTCCTTATTTATTTTGAAATATATTTTCTGTATTTTTGCTTATGACAAGGATTAAATACTTTGTCATTTGGAAACTCATGTTTGGGTAGATCCTTGAAAAATAATTTTCTTATAAGATTTCTAAGGGAGTTTATATTGCATTTTACTGGTCTTATATGACAAATCCAAGACTATTTGTAAAAGTCTCCCAAATAACAAACATTTTTAGAAACTAAAGAATCTATGTTAAGAGTATAAACATTTTCATTTCTAAAATTAGAAAAATACTAGTTCATTATTAGAATTAAAAACCTTGCAAGCATTATTTTTAAATTTACCATGAAAACCTTCGTCACACAATTGTCAAATACTAATAAAATTATATTTTAATCCATCAATTGAAAGTACTTTAGAAATTAAAATAGAGTTAGAGTAACCAATATGGGCAAGGCCAATTATTTTTCAATTAGAATTGTCACCAACTGTGACATGCCCACCATCGATATTTATTAGGTTCTTGAGACATGAATAATCTCCTATCATGTGTCTTAAACATCCAAATTCCATGTATTATATACTATTACAAGAGCTCTTCAAACAGTTTCCTATAAAAGAATCAAACAAAATAAGATTTTGGTACCCATATTTTTTTGGGTCTGGTGACATTTGTAATAAGTGCTTTGGGAAAACATACATTCTTCATGGGTTTATTACATGAAGTATGTAAAATATTTGAAAAATATACGTTATTTGGTCAAGAAAAACGTGAAATAGTAGAAGATATCTCACAGCTATAACTTTAGAAAATTTTCTAGAACAAGGCATAAAACTTGATTTTCTAGATTTTGATACAAAATTAGTTTTTTTTCATATTCTTTTTTCTTGGTTGGTATCCTATTCTAGAAGTATACTTAGGAGATACTTTTTTACCATGAATTTGGACTAATATTTCTTTTCCATTGGTAAATCTTTCTATGTTATTTTTCAATTGATTATTTGATAATTTAGTTCATTATTTTCTTTAAGAAGTTGAGATTTTTTTTCTCTAATTCTATAGAAATTTTATATTTAACAATGGTATTATAGGAATGTTGTTTCTTTAAATATTTTTATTTATCATTTAGTTCATTACAAGTGTCTTCTATCATTTGGCAGTATTCAAACATTTCTTCATTAGTCATATTTTCATAATCACTTTAATCTCTAGAATGATAAGAATTTTGTACAAGAGACTTAAGGGTTACCTCATATTTGTTTGTTATAAAACACATATTGGCTTTGTCATACTTTTCATCATGTGAAGACTCTAAATCAATTGAGTTATCCTCATAAGCACTCTATGTTTCTTTCATTTCCTTTTTGTACTTTCTATATTTGTCCTCATATCTCTTCTAATATTCTTTCTTAGAAAAATAAAACGTTACATGTCCTCTTCTATTGCATTCATAATAGAATATTTCACTATAGGTGTCACCATTATTCCAATCCTTTTTCTAGTTACCCTTGTTATCATATTTACCTTTTTAGTTAGGATTACTAATGAATTTCTTCCCTCTATAAAACTTCTTAAATATTCTGGATAATTGGGCCATTTATCCATCACTATATAATGGCAAATATTCATTACTTTTACTGTCTGAATGAGGTTATATCCTTTACTCATCCTTTATTTTGGAAGTAGTGGTTTTGAAAGCTGTTGAGATTCTCTTTGGTTTACATTATTCTTCCTTGTTGACTTTTAGTTCTTCCTCGTACATCATTAGCTTCCCTATAAATTCCATTACTGGACACTTTATGATGTCACAGAATTCAATAATTGATATAAAAGTCCCTCTCTATCTATTTGGTAAGCATCTATGTATTCTCAAGATTTTCTCCTTGTATGTAACATCTCTTCCTGGAGATATCATAGTATTCACAATTTTATTAAACCTGAGGTACATGTCAGAAATAGGATCATCAAGCTTTATTTTAAAGCTGTCATATTTAATATTATATCTTTTAAGTCTCATTTATTTAACACTAGTGGTTACTTCATGGGAAATAGATAAAGTGTCCCAAATTTCATGGGATTTTTTACATGAAAAATTTATATTAAACTCTTCATCTCTTAAAGAACGGTATAGGTAATTCACATATTTTAAATTATTTTTATAATAATGCTTAGTTGGGTCATCCCAAGTATTCCTATAAATATAAGTAATCTTATATTCATCTACAATGGAAGACTAAATCTCAAAACTCATACTTTCTAAGTTCATTTTCATTGTAATTTTCCATTATTCATAATTTCTTCCTTTAAAAAAAGGAGGTATGTTGGTAGCAGCACCTTCTAATATATTATCCATGATAAAGAAATAGGATTTCAAAGAACTATAAATTTAGAACTAAAATTAAATTAAAGATATTTAAAACACAACTAAAATCACATTTGAAAAAAATATGTTAAAAAGATTTAAAATTTTGAAGGCAGCTACTTGAAAATGGCCTTTGATACCAAATTTTGTTCAGAGTAAGACACTAAAGGGGGTGTGAATTGAGTTCCTATAAAAAAATTTGTTAAAAAATTATTTAAAAAATTTAAAAATTTTAAAATAAAATAGGGTAGTTAAACAAGGTACTGAAATTATAATAGCATCACTATTCAAATAGTTTCTTAGAATATTGATTAATTCTCAGTTATAACAATATGAGATATTGATAAAACTTTTGAAACTATTATATCAAGGAAAAATAGTTATAACTACTATCAACTTTTGAAATTATTCTATCAAGTTGAGACCTAATCCACTCCACTTTGTGATTACCTTCCACAAAGAAGTATATATATATAAAGCTTTGATCCACAACCTAGATTGAGGTTAACCACAGTACACAAGACTACCCCGGTCACAAGACTTCGTCCACTGTTCGATGTGGAAAAACTAACATCCATGTCACACAATACATCTTCCATAGTTATACATGGTTGAAATATGGTGTAAAAATTTATTCGAGTGAGGATATCATATATCCTTCATATCAGTGCAGGAGAGAGTGTGTTTTTAATATAGATACACACACTTCTTGAAAAATAATAAAACAGATCACAACAGAGCAAAGTGTAGTGAAATAGTGTTTAGAAGACTCTGTGTGTAATTAAATTAATCTATGGACTCGTTGGATGTAGAAGATACAATGTTCTAGTCCTATTATGAAAAAAGAGTGTCGTGATTTGAGTGTGTTGGTTTTCAGTGCAATGAGATGTTTCTCTTCCCCTTCCATTTTCCACAAGTATGCTTTCAAGATGGTTCACAGTAGGTTTTTCTTTATTTAAAACTAGTAGGAATAGAAAGTTCTTAATTTGGTATATTCTTTCATGTATGGGTGTTCTTCTATTTTTTCATGCATTCCACTCTTTTATCATTATGCTCTAGTACCATGATTTTAATTTCTTTCGGGTGCTTATTTTAGAGTCCACAAGGTGCATGATCTTTACTCATCAAACCTTGTATTGTATGCTGATATGAAAAAAAAGATCATTAATTATATTAGTGTCATTAAATGACTCAAATATGACCATTAGAAACAACTTTTAAATTTAATTAGGAAATACAGAAAAATATTAATGTATGGAATAGTGTCACAGTGGTAGTGAGACAGTCACGGTGCCGCCGTCATGGTAAGACAGTCACGATGAGATTTCTAACCGTTAGTAATGCTTCAATGTCTAGTCCTTTTTGAATTTTAGAACTAGTAGCATTATTACTGTGTCAGGGAAACAGTATCTTAGATAATAGTGTGTAGTCATTTGTCAAAATTTTGAATGGTGTCTTGTTACGTTTTCATAGAAATCTTAGAATGGAAACGGTTTCAGGTCCTTTTCAAAAATCTGGAAGTGGTAGAAAGCTTACGGTGTCATAGATTATGTGAAAATATGGAACTTGTAGCAAACATACAGTGTCACCGACTTATTCAAATATCTCTAACTTGTATTAAGAATCAATCTTCACATAATGGATTAAGGTTAAACATATTCATACTAAATCATAATAGAACAAGATTAAAAATAGATTACAAGATTAAAACATGATTTTTAATCATTAAAACATGAGGATTCCAATAATCTCCAAACATTATTTGTGAGCATTAAAACATGAGGAATCCAACATAATTATTTTTTAGTAGTGTTTCTCGTCATGGATTTTTAAAGTAAGAAAGATGTTGTTGTGTTAAAAATAATTAATGTAGTAAAAAATTGTTAATTATTTACAAATATATTTAAATTAGATTTTTTAAAGGATTTTGGATAACTACAATTGTGAATTAAAATATTCTTTAAAATCCCTATTTTTTTCCATGGTGAATAGACACACATATTTAACTAGCCCTTTATAATTACACATGACTGATGAATTCATATGTTTAATAGTTAACTACAAATCATAATTAACTCCACCAAAAATTATAAAATATAAATAAACTCAATTAGTATTGTAAGCTAATTTTTAGACAATTTAATGAAATTTATATTAGTTTAACACCAAATAATAAGTTTGAATTTAATAAAACAAATTTAAAAAATACACCCAAATATTGAAAATAATAATGTATTTTAAAGAGAGTAATGAAAATATTTTACTTGAAGAACCTTATAGTTATATAAAAAATATTAGTAACACAACATATAAGAAAAAAATTCACCCACAAATTATTTAAACCAAATCATCAATATAGTAAATTAAAAAGATATTATAGGTTTTTATGATCTGAACTAAATTTAAATATAATTTTGCACAAAAGTGACCAATCTCAAATAATTAAAATTCAACATTGTCCCCAATGTTGAATACTAATATGGAGAAACATTTAAAACATATTAAACTTCAATAAATTTTAAATACAATAGTTCAGAAACATGTTTAATGGTCACATGACAGTTCAAAAATAATATTTTCTATAAAACACAAGTACAGGAACCTTACAAAAATTAAAAGTTTTTAAATATAATTATATCCCAACAATATATATCAATATAAATATATTAAAAATTATATACTTAAAATAAAAGATTGAGAATATTTTAAAATAAAGATAGAAATAAGCATATTAGGGAAAACATAATCTATAAACATGAGAAAATAGGATCAATGACCATAATATTATATTTCCTCAATATTTTAGTGTAAAAGTAGAAATCATAAACAATGTTTAACTATTTGTCTCTTAAAAATGTACTCATTTTGTGTAAAATATTAAAAATGAGTGGATAATTAGAATAGTAACTCCCTAGATAAAGAATATTTACCATTGAATGTTTATCTAATAAAACATTTCTTCTCTTTAGGATTGAAAAAGATTCATATGGTTACTTAATAACAACTCAGATAATATGAAAATCATGACATTATATTCCATGATTCTAAAGCTCAAAAGAGAAATAAACAAATCTTATAGGTTAAAAAAGTGGTGTTTCTTTTTTCAAAATATTTCAGCTCGTATTGGTCATCGAAAATAAATTTTTAGTCTACTCAAAGTAATATAAAATTCTTCCCACTGAATGATTCAACAGTACGTGGAATTATTAAATTCACAAGAGAGGACCTGTGGTGATCTTCTCAATAGTTTTAAATTTTAAATGATATTACAGAGTGCTATAATTAGTATAAAAGTAACATTATCCATTAATGAAAACATAATACCATATGTAGAAAAAATTAGTGGGTTTATTATTTTTTAAAACAAAAAAAACAAGAAGACGAACCATGGGTTAACTCCCATGATGTATTATATTTCATGTATTACGTTATACTTACAAAAATATTAGTTTTCAAGAATAGAGATATGAATGAATCACTTTGATTTCCCCCCAAGATAATATTTATCCACATAAAATTAACAAAAAATAGTTTATTCTATTCTCAAAATAATTATATAGCTCTATTAACTAAGAAACTTAGAATCGTGAATGGTCCATACCATTTGTTTTAGAGTTTTTCAGGAAAAAGTTTCAGACTATAATTAAAAATTAAAAACTTATAATGAAACATAAAATATCTTTTTTAAATGAGAGATATTTTAAAATACTTGATTCATTCCTTGTATATTTAATAATATTTATATGTCTCTATTTTAATTACATCACGTTCACTTAACTGAACTAGTCTTCTATTATTAACTATCTAAAAATCAAAGTTTAAATATTTCAAAACCTGTTATGAGTCCCAATAAGTTAATGACATGTTTTAACATTGATTAATCTATAAAGAGACATCCCTATAGGGATTTTTTAACTGTTCATATAATCCCAAAATGCCACATCCAATTTTAAGTACAAGTCATTCTTACATATAGGCATGGTTTTCTTTATAGAAAATGTAAACTCCTTTTTAAAATTTTTTGATTCCCCCAAAACAATGGGTGGAATATAGTTACAATTTTATGTACACGCCCATAATTATCTATTAATGATTTAATCATATAATTCTTATACTAGTTTCCATTATTAGTGATGAAAATTTTTGGATGCCTTGATATAGAAAAAGATAACAATGAATTTGGAAACAAAATTTTCTTGATTTTGGGAATGTTATACTATCTCATCCCACTTATAGATATGTTGTTTTTCAACTATGATATATTAAATCCAATGAGAATATGTAAATGTTACCATAATTTACAAATAACAAACAACAAAAATCTCAACTTCTACATTTCCTTTTTGAGACAACTCCTAACTTTTTCCAACATTTCCCATTATTTTTAACCTATAAATACTAATTAAAATTATTTTATAATCTATAAATATGGAGGGAAAATATAAGACATATTATAAAATTATTCGGGGAATCCTTCCTCCCCATGTAATCACCACTTGATTAAGTGTAGAAATTATCCTAAAGAAGAAATATCTCTTACTCGAGGATATATATTCTCATAATTTCTTTAGAAAACCTTTTAAATATAAAAAGTTTAACCCAAAGGTAGTATTTTAATTCAGAGATAAATTTATTTCTTTGATTATGTGTTTTATATTATGGAAATTCACCACCAGATAAGATAGTTACTAAATATACGTACTAACCAGCTTTAAATTTTAACAAAACATGCATTCTTAAATTAGAAAATAAAGAACCAATTTCTATAAGATTAGTAGTTTCTGTAGTAAAATTCTTATAAAGGGTTCATCTTTATCCCTAATTTCAAAATAAAATTACTAAAATACGAAAATCCAACTCATAATTCTATGTTTAGTATCTTTCTTAGCAAGATAAAACATTAAATCTATGAGATCAGTAAACACTATAACTTTAGATCTAATCATGTATTAACTAAACATTTCATGTTTAAAACAAAAAAATAACTAATATTTATCTATAGTGGTGTAATTATTTTTGGAATCATCTACTAACTTTCTAGTATTATATATCATATTAAACCTCATGTGTTTTTTACACTAAGATATCCCTATAAACCATGTCCTTATCATTACACATTTTTTGATATAAAATTTTCTAATTAGGATAAATAATAATTTTTGATGATTTCTGTTTCCCTTTAATAAGATTTATTGATTGATAATTTTTATCCTTATTAATAAAGGCGTATTATTAACCAATAGGGTACACTTGAGCTCTATAATTTTTGAAAAATCCTTCATGAATCTCTAGTGGAAATTGGTATTCCCAAAAAAATTATCCAACACCTTTATCATTTTCTTTATGGTGTAACTTCTGAATTACATCAATATTATGTATTTAAATTTCAATATGCTTCTAAGAGGAATTGAGACCAACTACAATGAAATTTATGACCATAAATTTTCATTTTAACCATTTCTATATTTGTGACATAACAAATTAGAAAAACTTGTTCTATATTTTCTATATATGTTTTAAAATTACTCCCAACTATATATAAATCATCAATGAACACCTCAGTTATTATTTATATTACACCCTTAAAAGAGATACATTATGAACCATTGAAAGGTGGTTATAATCACATTAGAAAATCTATTATACTTACTAATTCTCATTACTCCTTTCCACATCTCCTCTTCTACTTGCCATGTTCCCTCCCTTTTCCCACTCCCCATAAACCCCACCTTTTCCTACCTCCCACCCATTGCTCCCCCAGCTCCATCATCCCCATATCTATCTCTATATCCCCATCTCCCTCTCTGCGCCCTCCACTCACCCACTCCCCTTATCCCTAGCTCCCCAATCTCCCCCTCAATCTCCCTGTCCCTGTCTCCCCCCCCCCCCCTCCGCAACCTCTGTTACCCCCTCCTCAAGTGCCCATTCCTACGCTCCCCATTTTCAACCCTATAGTGCTCTATGTTTCGGACCCTACTCCCTCTGTAAATCTATGCCGCGACATTCCCGCTACTGGACTTCGCATTGCGACTACCCACCTCTGACTCCATATCGTCCTTCTCATCCATTTTTCGGTTACCCACTCCCACCTTCTGGCTACCTGATTCCTCCTTCCACCTCCTTTCTCCACCTCCATATCCATATATAATTTTATCTTTTCTTACACCTGATCTCCCCAATCACCTTGCCTCTACCAAATCTTTACAACCTCCCCATCATGTTCTCTTGGAAAACCAACATTTGATCATCATTGGTCTCTAGTGAGTATCCATTTTTTCAATTATATTAGAACGACTGATTTGAAACCCTAATTTCATTTCCAATTTTTACCATGATTATATCTTCCCAAACTATGAGCATTCATATCACATTTTTTGATTCCCTTTCTAGGTTTCCATTATAATACCAACTCTCCTGATTTTTTCATCGCCTGCTCTTCTCTATGTAGACAACCTCCTAAATTTTCAGTGGGGTTTCCATCTCTCATAGAGACCCACACCTCATCTTCTACAACAGTTTATCTTGGCATAATTATAAAACTTATAAATTTATGTACATATACCTTTACATGTTTCTAATCGTATAATATTTATGACTTTTCTTCCATTTGTCACATTTATTTTTAACTCACTCATGTTAAATTTGTTTAAAGTTAGCATTTTTTATTACTTCTATGGGTATAACTAACATATTCCATTTAAAATTTTCTGTTTCATGTTTCATTTATTCTCTATTATATGATTTAAAATTGTTATCTCATCTTACATCATGATTTTCAATGGTTCACTATTCTAATTAGACATGAAAAAAATAACACTCCTTATATCATACATACTAATATTTGTTTATTCATGACCATTGACCATAGTTTCTGATACTATTTAAACAATGTTGATTGAAATTATGATTCATGGTTTAAATATATAATAGATTATGATCATTTAAACTTCTATTTTTTTAGATCAGGTGAATATTTTAATTGATTAAACTATTGTTAATGTTGATTTCCATTATTGCTTCATCGATGGATGATGGTTTTATTTTCTACATAATTAGTGATTTTAAACCATTTGGAAAAATTGACAAATTAAAATTAGTTTCTTACCCTATTTTATATTTTGTTGTATTATTTTCTTGTGCTTCATTATAAATAATCAATTTATCGGTCATGATCCATAAATTTGTGGTCCATATTTTTATTTTTAGGAATTAATTCCCCCAATTGATACATTATTTTTTTTATCAAAAACACTTAGGTATTTTCTTAATAGTTTCCTTTTTTTCTTCTACTTATTTTTTCCCCTAGGTTCCATTAATTGGAGTTCTTCTAGTGGGAATCACTTAGGAGACAATTTTGTTTCAGCACCTCTAACAGCTCAATGGGTATTCATATCAATTCTTAGAATATTATATATATAATTTAGAAAAAAATTAATGGAGAGATGATTTTATGTATGATGGAGAATGATATACTAAAATATATGTTTTTAATTATTTATATATTATATAAGTAATAAAAAAATTTATTTGAAATTATCCCCCTTTTTATAAATATTTATCATTCAAATAAGTTTAGTGATGATTAATAGTGACATCCTTTAATATATTCTAACTACATAACTACAATTATTTTTAAGTATATGAATTAACATTTCTAATTGATGGTTTATATAATATTAATATATTCTCAAAACATATAAATAATACATATATTATTTTTTTTGGTTCGTGTTTGAGAATGAGGTATTATTCATTTCAATACAAATACTTTAAATTAATAAATATTTTAGATGTTCTTTGGAATTTTTTATCATTTATTCTTTTTACACAACTCAACATTTATTCCAAATACATCATACATTTACTCAACCTAACACAACAAGGAATAATGAATTTTTAATGTTGTAGTTATTATATGAAATTCACTTTTAATGAGAACATGACATTTATAAGTACCAATTTTGTAAATACATTGTGAACTCTGATGTAAAGGTTCAAATAATTTACCTGTACACATTCCCTGTAGTCCTTGTTTAATCTTTTCTCATTGAATCAATTTTAATTTAATCCTCACAAGATCATTCACTTGAATTTTTAGGTCATGAAATCTTCTTTTGAAGGCAATTATCCATGGTCAGGTTTTCTATAAAAACATGATAAGGGGTCCCCTGGAAACAGTGTTAGGTTGCATGTTATCAATTTAAAAACAACTCAACCATCTCTAATGGGTTTGAAAAAAATATATTATCACTTAAATACTTGTCAAGATATATTTTAATTTTTTTAATACTTATTTATATGATTTCTTTAAATATATGATCATGTATCATCTTAGATTAAACACACGATAATTATAAATTACCAATCATTTATGACATTAATATGTAATTTCATGTGTTGAGATGAACATAAAAAATTTAGTGTGATTTCACTTATCAAAATTTCCAGCACATGGCTTGTATATTTTTTTACCACGATCCATGGGTTTCCATGTTTAAGTTTACTAGAGTTTTTATTTAACCATTAAAGAGTAAATATTCTTTTATCTATAAAATTTTCAAGATCTGGTTTTTATATAAGAAAAAAGTGTTCACATTTTTTAGTGTGTTCTTTTAGGTGTTTTTAACTCCTAAAAATCTTTCCATTTTCATATAATTTGCAGAAGAAGATTTATTTGGGAAAACTTGTAATGATAGAAGATTTAATAGAGATGAGGTTTTAAAATTTACTTTTCCTTCACAAATTATTTTGAATTTTCTACTATAGAAATCACATTTTAAACAAATATCTAATATTTCATTTAAGTAAATTCTCTAATCCTAATATAGGAGAAGTATATTTTTGAATAGCTAGTTTCCATATTTTTCTACTTCTATCACTTGTAAAGAAACAATTAATATACTATAATTTCTTACATAAGTTTATTTTTATTCATATTATTTAAATTTCAATTTAATTAATTTTTTTAGAAAATACTCCATAGGGATTTAATTCTACATAAAAATTTGTTTGATAGAATCCCTACACCATGACATAAAATCAAAAATATCGATTACTATATGGTCTAATTTCATATTTTGTCATTAAAATTTAACTTATTTTCCACCTATCCATTTTTCAAAACATAATTTTATATTTTTCCCTGCCTAATCCCCCTTTCAATATTTAGTCTATAAATGAGCAGTTGGTACTCTATAATATATTACACCTGAGGTGTTGTGCTGAAGGGAGTATGATGGAATGGTTTCAAGTTGATATTATTTTTTTCTATGATTACATGCTATGATTTTCTATATAGAGTTTTTATAGCTATATTTTTTTAATTTATATATTTTGAAACTCAAAACATGTAAAAAATATATAATAATCATGGATGATTTATAAGTACTTTACAACCATCTCTAGATTTTAAAAATGGTTTGTAGAACATTAATCTTAAGAAAAATATGTTGAGGTTGATATATTACAATTTTTTAAGGTAAGTTTCCCTTTTATTATCTATATTTAAGTTTTGTGATGATTGAGTTGACATTCCAGAGTTTATGGACTGTTTTAGAAGGTTTTGGAGGTAATCTAGAGAGAGTAAGGGAATCTCAAAATTAAGGTAAACCACACAAATCCTCTAGGCAACCATACAGTTTATCTAAAAAATGCTAATTCAGTAACATTATCTATATCTTTTTCAATATATAGAATATTTTATATATCATTGTTGAAAATTTCCACCCAAAAAAATCATGATTGGCACAAATTTTACTTTATTTCTATAATTTTAATATGAGTTATCATATTAAACATTACATACATCTTTAAGTGAATACATATCCTCACATTTTTTATATTAAACATCATTAGAAATGGAGTTATATTCATCTAATGCTACACTTTTATTATTTGATCATAAAATCAACTTCTTATCTTGATTCTTTGGTGGATAACTTGAATTTATTGTAGTTTGTAGTTGGTAATATATAATTATATATAAGCCATCATCATGTATTCTTTTCTACAGCTTCGATAATTATCCCATTTTATGTTTCCATTCCATGAGTCAAAATCTGAGTAAGATTCATTCATTTCATATCATGAGTTTTCAGTACATATTATATTTTATCTAATAATTAAATTTTTTATTTTTTTAGCAAGCTAATATTTTGTGAGAACTTTACGATTTCAATACACCTCGTACTAGATTTTCATCCTTCCAAATGGGATTATAATTATTTTTATTTTCCTATTTCCTTTTAATATAATTAAATTAAAACTATTGAAAACTATTATTATAATTAGGTAGTCTTTAATTTATATCTTCTAGCTTTATATCATTGTTCTATAACTCATTTTCAGTAGATAAAAAATATCCAATGGTTGGTTTATTTCTATATATATCAATCATTATATGTATTTTCTAATTCATCATCAACAAATTAAGTTTAAAAATACAAAAACACATCATATCCCATATAATTGAATGAGGTTAATACTAGTTAACATTTTCCTATAGGAAAATGTTCTAATGAAGCATGTGCATGTGGTAATTTATTGATATTCAAGGGTAGTAGGAATATTTGTGTAAAAAATGAAATAAATAAAACTAATGAATTTTTTTTTTGGATTGGATCTCAGCTATATTGTGAAAAAATGTCATTGGAAAGTGTTATGATCTTTTTTAGAATAGATAACAATTTTTCCACTTGATTATTCTCTGGTTTAGTGAATATTTTATTTTCCACTGTATAACTCAAACCTAATAAGAAATATTTCAAGTGAGTTAGAATAGGATTAAACTGAAAATTTCATTCTTTCTAACTAAAGGAAATAATATACTAAGAGTACCAAGGTAATCAATTTGTTTCTTAAATAAATATTTAAAAATAAATAATGTCTCTACATCATCATTATTTCCCTTAATAAATATCACTTCACATTTAGACTCCCAATATAGTTTGAAAATATTTTTTTAGTAAAATCATAAATATATTATAATAATTAGACTAAATTTTTTTCTAAGTAATTCTTTTCTAAATTAAAAAATATTCCATTCAAGATTCAACAGGTACGATTTTACTATTGATATTCTCTATGATTGTAAAAAATGCATTATTTTCCTCATTAATAAGGTCCTAAGGTTTAAGAATATTACATATGGAGAAGTTTCCATATTTATTAGGTTCATTATAATTTAAAAAAACAATAATATCTTCTTAATTTCTAAAAAAATGAAAAACATATTTCCCTTTGAAAAATAATATATAGTCCTTAGAGTAGCTAAGAATGGCCTTCCAAAGTTGTTAGGTATTTTCCTATCTCATTCCATATACAAAATGAGAAAATTGGTAGGTAAAAATAGAATACATACTATAATAATCAAGTCATCAAATCTTATAATAGGGTGAGTGATGGATATTTCAATAAATTTTAACACTGCCATGGTGGTTTATTAGTCACATTATCCCAACTATTAAAATAACAAGTAAGGAATCAGTTGTATTATAGAACCACGGGCATTAAAGTAGTTTAGATTTCCCCTGTTTCTTATTGTACATGTGTTGAAAAAATATCCTAGGTCTTTGAGATTAATGGAGTCTTAGTTTAAAGAATAAATATTCACTCTTCAGTTAGGTTGTATATAGTAAATTTCTCCAAGGTGTTTATATTAGACACAATAATTAAAAAAAATTAAATTATGGTGGGATCTAAATTAGAGATTAAATTTAAAGGATATTCACATAGAGATTTCTAAATATCCCAAGTAACTTGATCATTTTGGGTCCATCATTCATTTATTTAAATATTTGAGGAAGTGGATGGTTGGGGTAAAATTCCTGAAAAACAATGTGTGTCTAATCAGGTTTTCCTTCAACATTTTTTCTAGATTTATTCACATTGATTTTCAAGTCTATGTGGGATTATTTTTCAGATGGCACAACATGTTTTTTCATTGATTTATTGGTGTTATGTAGATTTTTATATTTCTAATTTTTTTATATTTAGAATATAACATCCATCAATACTCTAATTTTGGACCTTCTTATGTTTTTTCGTATATCCTTATAGGGTTTAATACCACTCCTAGTGGTCACAGCCATGAAATTTTCCCTATGGATCACTTATTTGGAAGATACAAACTTTAATTTATATTCCCCAAAAAGTTCCTTAGACATTTAACTCATTTGAATTTAATATTGTTCATTTTTTTCTCAAAGGTAGACCTTTGAGACTTTATCTCAAACCTATGTTTTGTCTCTAGTGACTTTATCCAAAAATTATGTCAAATATCTTTATAAACCATGAAAGATAACATTTTATGCATTATCCCTTCAAGATTCACTTGGGAATTAGATATTTTATCCTTATATTGATTTAGAAGATACGGTCTCTCTATTTTTCTGAACCTATGGAAAACAGTTCCTCTAAACACATCATGTTCAATAAAACACATTTTAATGTGGTGCCTATATCCCTAATTGTATCTTCTTAACAAATGAACCTAAATATTTTGAATATGATGGACATACTTAGAAAAATTCAAATTTTCTAATGGTTGGGTAGAAAATTTAAGGTTCAAAAAAATTATAGAATCTCAAACCATGAAATGATAGAGAAATTACTCACTAAGTGTTTTATTATTGATAATTCCACCATCATGATCAAGTTTCTCTTGGAAATAATTTGATTTGTTCTAATGGTTGATTCTTCTTCTACAACAATTGCTTTAGAATTTTTGAGTAAGGGTATTGAGAATTTTTTGAACTCATTAGCAATTTTATCTGAGAAAACACCTCCATAAAATTGTTTATTATTATATGATGGTAGGGGAAGAGACCATTGTCAAATATTCTTATTATAAAAATATACATGAACTAAAGTTTCAGACACTACCTAAAAAAATCCATAAATTTGTACTAGGTTTAATAGAATTTAACACATTAATCTAAGAAAAAATATGATTCGTAACTGATCTTAATGGTCATTTTTCTTAGATCAAACATCCTTAAAATGGAATTTAAGGCTTCAACCCATGGGTTAAAAATCACCTCATCCAACTATTGGAAATAGATTATAAAATTCCCCATAATGAATAATAGAATGAATCATAGTCACAACTCTTCCTCACTCAATCCATGGAGTGTAATTTATTGTACCATATTATAAAAATACATCATGAAATATTGAGAGTATTTTTTATTTCATATTATATAAGATTATTTCATAGAGAAATATAATCATCATATCTTCTTAATTTGATGTTGGCGGTGAAATTTAAACAATATTGTTCTTCAGTTTAATCATTTGAAAAGAAAATTAGATATTGGGGCATACAAGAATGATTGATTATTGGAATCCTCAATAGTAGTCACATCGTGATTTTTTTAATTGAAGTTTGATCTAGACATAGTCCTGATCTCCTCGTATCACCAACAGATCATGTTTCTATTTATTTATATGGTATAATTATTTATACTTAACATTTGATACTCAACCCATGGTGATGTGGGTTAGATTTAAATAACTTCCACTTCCTTTTCGGAATTAATCAATCGTTAAAATGTTGGACAATATGGTTAGTAGTTATTTAAATTATAAAAGTATAACTATATTTATTTTTCATCATACCTCATTGTGAATATTCATTGAATTTGATGTTTCAAGACCACCAGAAAAAAAGGATTGAAATGGGGGAAGAGTGTTTCTATAGGAAAATGTTTTTCTTCAATACATGGTTTTATTTATGTTATTATTGCATGTGACTAAGTACCCTAATTTTGATTTACTATTTTAGGATCAAGAATCACTACCAACAGATTGGAATTGGTTCGGGTACCAATATAAGTCTAGGTGATGGGGTTCTATTTTCTTTTTCTGGTGTAGGTCTGTAGGAAATGGTCTAAATTGGTGACATTTCTTTAGGGTTAGGGGGAATCAGATGGTGCATGAAATATGTTATTTTAACCTAATAAATTTCATCCCAAATCCATCATCTTATGTAGAAAAATTACACATTATAAATGATTAAACACATAATTTGTCGGTAAAGGTAGAATTTAGGGATGGTACATCTATCTATATGCCCTAGGGAAGCACAATGTGGGTCACCCTAACTCCAAAGAAGAGATGGGTAAATGAAATAAATTGGTAGAGCCCTAGAAGTCACATTACTACTCTTAATTATAGAAACCTCTTTGAAGTTCTAAAAGTTAGAGGTTGGGATCATGAAATAATGGAATGACATATGAATAATTCAAAATCATATGGTTAATCATAGGCTGATATGGGAATCCAATACCACCTTCTATAGGAATAGAACACTAAAGTTCTAATATTTTTTGAGATATAGTCAGTTGATGATATCCTCGATCAATTTTCAGTGGACAATATAGATATAATACATTGTAGAAGACTTCACATACCAAGGAGGTAGAAGGGGGTAGAAGGATTCCCAAGACTCGGGAAGCTAAATTGTGTCTAATATAATGAAATATAAAAGGTATAAGGATTTATTCCGCTTTCCAAAACCCATAGAGACATGGTCTTGAAAACAATTTGGGGTTAACAAGGAGCCGAAATGCAAAAAAACTATACATGATCTAGTTCTTATGAAGAGTATTAATCATTATGGTTAAAAATAAAGGGCTATGTGGACTCTAAGGAGAAACATAAGTATGGTAAAAAGATAGAAGATCTAGATAAATGTATGGATGTTATGTGGTTATGAGTAATAGTGTTTTCAAACTTGAATTGTCTAAGGTCATTGTAATGTCTCAGTTCCGGAAGCCACCCAGAGGCACCCCGTACCTGGTTGGTCACATGTCCTCAAACGCATTTCCCCAAATACCAGAGGCTTAAGACTAGCAGTGAGGGCCTAGGGAGTTATAGTGGGGAAACAATGCCCTCATTGGCAGAGTACACAGCAGAAGTAAACAACACATACAATAGGGGAAGCAGTAAATATCAAACAACAATAAACAACAGAAGACTGAAATAATAAACAACTGTATCACATATATATTTGTGAAACGATGCACGATACATATGTCTAGGAAAGCATCCAAACAAGTCACCATGCTGGAAATAAAAACTATGCTAAACCAAAGTACAATGAATGAATAACATCTCCTCTGCATCATAAGTCATTGCATGGTCCCATGCTCGCCAGCTCTACAGAAAGTCAAGTACCTGAACTAGAAGGGCGCTTGCCCTTATCTAAACCTACAACAATATAATCTACTTGGGCCAAAAAGAAAGACCCAAATAGGGTGTGAGACTAAATCCCAGTAATGAACCACCAAAAGATCTATGCCTAACATTTTGTAAATA
Organism: Viscum album; assembly: GCA_963277665.1. NCBI lineage: Eukaryota > Viridiplantae > Streptophyta > Magnoliopsida > Santalales > Viscaceae > Viscum > Viscum album. The sequence goes on along the minus strand of OY728157.1, from coordinate 1,247,790,887 downwards.
TATGGAAGGTAAAAGTACAGAAGCAGTAAACAGGAACATGCTGAACAATAATCAATCCATAGTTACAATAGCAAACAACGGCTAACAAGCAACTCTGGGAAGTACTCACAACCATCCCCTCTGTTCCTACCTAACAAGTACCAATAACCCTCTGGGATGTAAATTCAGATGAACCCCTCTGTTTTGGTCATACGAAAATTTAAGACTCTCTGTGGAAACTCACTCGGTCAATTCTGTTTATAGTCTAATGTAGTCATGGACTCTATGAGGAAGTTCACTCGGTCAATTCCACTTATAGCCCCAAGTTCAAGGACTCTATGAGGAATCTCAAACAGTTAATTACCCTTATAACCCAAGTCATTCATAGACTCTCTAAGGAATCACTCACTGTCAATTCCTCTTATAGTCTAAGGAAAACATGGTAATTCAAGTAAAACAAAGACTCTCTGAGGAATCTCAAATATTCTATCCACTTATAGTCTTAAAAAGTCAAGGACTCCCTGAGGAATCTCACACAGTCAGTCCCCTTATCTTTGAGGAAGCTAACATAGTCCATCCCCTATAGCCTAAAGCTCAAAGTCTCTCTGAGAAAGCTCACTCGGTCAATTCCCCTTATAGTCTACTAGACCTGGTTCTCACATACCTTTGTAGGATAACAGAATAGAAATGAAATACAACCAAAGTAAACCTAATTAAATACCTGGCTAAAGAGTCTACAACATATCAAGCATGTCAATATTTAAACTCTCCACCCTACAGCAACAGGTATGGAAAACAGGGAAAGTATCCAAACTAGCTAACATGACCAAATGGTTATAAACAGAACATGGATTGGAAAACATCCCAGGCATAGCAAAACAACCCTATTATTATCCATTCAACCTATACACAAACCTATAATCATAAGCAAACATCCAAAACGTTCAACCCATGATAACTTGGAAAAAAAGAGGAATTGGAAACCAAGTCTCAAGAAGAATAGAGAACTCACCAATGTGATTCCAACACAATCAATAGTGTTCAAATTGGAGGAAGGATGGAGGATCAGGGGCTCTTCGAAGATCCGTAGATGCTCAGCGCCCTCGGATGATCGAAACCAAGAAGAAGTGGTTTTTTTCTGTCAGATGCGACCCCGATGCGTTTAATGAAAAAATAGAAAGTACACGACGTTTACTTTTGGAGTACACAATGTGTACTCGCCTTTTTCATACTCTGCTTTAAGTGGCCTCCAGTGACTCCCACACGACCATGTGTGTGGCTACTACCTGGTCAGCACACGGCCTGCTACGGAAATAAAGTACACAGCGTGTACTCATAAAGTACACGGCGTGTACTTAGAAAATTTCCAGAAATTCCTATTTTCTCCAAAAATGACCAGAAAGGTAAGACATACCTGAAAAAAGGTCTGGGTTCTTACAAACTTCCCCCCTTAAAAAATTCATCCCAGAATTTCCCTAACGCATTGTAGAAGAAGAAACCCTAAACATTTCTGGCCAATGAGCTCATACATCAGCCTCCCTCTCCCAAGTCTCGTCCTGCGCCCTCCTGTGCTGCCACATCACTCGTAACAAAGGAACACACCATCCACAGAGAACCTTTGTACTGTGATCCGAAATCCAGATAGGATGATCTTCAAACAATGCATCCACTTCTAGCTCAACCTCCTGGGGTTAAAAGACATGAGACGGGTCTGAGAAGTAACGTTGAAGCAAAGAAACAAGGAATATGTCGTGCATAGCTCAGTGCCTCTAAGGTAACTGCAACCGGTAGGCAACCGGCCCAACTCTCTCCAACACCTCAAACGGCCCAACGTACCTCGGTGAAATCTTACCATGTCTCCTAATCCTTTTATGTCCTTACCTCGGTGCGACACGCAAGAAAACCTGATCCCTGGCCTCAAACTCTAGAGGTCATCCCCGCAGATCTGCATAAGACTTCTGTTGAGACTATAAAATATCCATCCTCTTTCGAATCAACTCTATATGGTCTGTGGTCTCCTGAACAAGATGAGGTCCCAGCAAAGCTGCCTCTCCTGCCTCTATCCAACATAAGTGTGATCGGCATGGCCTACTGTGAAAATCCTCATAAGGTGCCATCTGAATATTTTCTTGAAAACTATTGTTGTAGGAAAACATTAGAAGAGGTATATGCTTCTCCCCGAAACCTCCAAAATCCAGAATGCATGCTCGGATCATGTCTTCAAGCACTTGAATTGTATACTTGGAGTGGCCATCTGTACGAGGATGGAAAGTTGTACTCAAAATTACATGTGTACCCAAAGCCTTCTAAATCCCCTTACAGAACCGAGATGTAAAATGTGCATCCCTGTCTAAAAAAAATGGAGTGTGGAACTCCATGCAGACGTACAATCTCCCAGATGTACAAATTCCCCATCTCATCAACACTGAAGGTCTCCCTAATCGGCAAGAAGTGAGAAACCTTCGTAAGTCTATTTATGACAAACCAACTGCATCGTTCCCTCGAGGAGACCTCAATAACCCTATCACAAAATACATCATGACATCGTTCCACTTCCACTCGGGAATGGGTAACTGCTGTAAAATCTATGTTGGCTGCTGATGCTCCGCCTTCACTTGCTGACAAGTGGAACACCTCATGACGAAACCAGCAACGTCCCTCTTCATACATAGCCACCAATACTGATAGTGTAGATCATGATACATCTTGGTGACGTTAGGATGAACTTCCCAAATATAGGAATGAAAATCTACCATGATCTCCTCGCGTATATCTGCTGGCACCCATACGCATCCCTAGAAATGAAAGATCTCATCCTCACATATGGTCTACCCAGGAATAGGGCCCTCTCCTAAAATTATTTCATGTAGGACTAGGCCTTCATAATATGATAGCTGCCTCATTCGAACTCATTCCAAAAGAGTAGAGGTAACAGCTAGAGAAGAAATAAGCGTTTGAACATGACTATCGTGCACCTCCAAATGCATCTCAGAGAATAGAGCCATAAGATGCCACTAACTATTGGGCTCCTGAACTTCCTGTATCTGAGTCCTTCTACTCAATTAATCATTCACTGTGTTGCCATTTCTAGGTGTATAGGCAAGCTCAAAGTCAAAGGACTGTAGGTAATCAATCCGCCTTCACTGCCTCAAATTCAGATCACGCTGAGTGAAGATATACTTGAGACTTTTGTGGTCAGAGAACACCAAAAAATTCTCTCCCAAGAGATAATGTCTCCAACAGGATAAGACATGGACAATAGCTACCATCTCGAGATCGTGCATCGGGTAATTCCTCTCATGTGGCCTCCACTATCAAGAATCGTACGCAACGACTCCACCTCCCTGCATAAGCGCGGCTCCTACCCTGATACCTGATGCATCGTAGTAAACAGTATAGCTCTTGCCTGGCTCTGGAAAGACTAGTATCAATGATGAGGTCAACCTCCCATTCAACTCCTGAAAGGCTGACTCACAAGAATCTAACTATAAGAACTTCACCCCCTTTTCGGTCAGACCTGTCAGTGGTGCTGCTAAGTGAGAAAAGTCCTGTATAAAATGTTTATAGTATACATCCAGCCCCAGAAAACTCTGCACCTCAAAGATGTTCTTCATATTCTCCCAAGAAACTATATTTCTCACTTTCTCTAGGTCTACAGATACTCCTACCTATGAGATAACATGACCCAAGAAGTGAATTTGGTCCATCCAAAAGTGGCACTTTGAGAGATTATCATATAACTGATGCTCCCTCTTTATACTCAAAATGATCTCAAGATGGGTTGCATGTTCGTGTTGACTATTTGAGTACACCAAGATATCAACCACGAAAACAACCATGAAGAAAACCATGTATGGATGGAACACTCGATTTATCAGTGTCATTAAAACTACAGGCGCGTTCGTGATACCAAACAACATAACCATATACTCGTAGAGACCATGCCTGCTCTGGAAGGCTATGAGAGGTATATCAGATGGTCTAATGTGCAAATCATGACAACCAAATCTCAGGTCGATCTTCGAGAACACCCGGGATCCTCGAAGCCGATCAAAGAGATCATCAATCCTCCGCAAGGGATATCGGTTCTTGACCATCAACTGGTTCAGCTTCCGATAATTCACACAAATCCTAGGGGTACCGTCTACCTTATTTGCAAACAGGATAGGCGAACCCCAAGGAGAAGTATTGGGTCGGATGAAACCCCTTTTCTTGCAACTCCTCCAACTACTTTTTTAGATCTTTCAACTCAGGTGTATCCATCCTATAAGGAGGAATGGACACCGATGCCACTCCTAGAACAAGCTCAATCAAGAAGTCTACCTCACACTCTAGAGGCAAACCTGAAAAGTCCTCTGAAAAGACATCTCTGAAACAATCCACCGCTGGAGGAAAGTCTAATTGTGAAGTCCCATGTCCATTCAGATAAATACTAGCAATCTGGGCTGTAACTCCTCCCATCCCATGATACTTTGGGCCCGCTCTGCATGCATGGACATCCCAGTCACCCCTATGAAGAAAGGATTCACCCTATGGTGGTATGAAACTCACCCTGTAGTGATAATAGTCAATGACTTCCTTGAATGGAACTAACCATTCAATTCCAAGAATGACATCATAGCCTATCATCTCTAGGACATAGAGGTCCCATAAGAAGTAACATCCACCAACCTGTAGAGGGAACTCTCTGCACTGACGTACACTAGCCACTCTAGTCCCCAACGTTGTGTCTAGCTTCAAGATATCAACAAAAGAAAAGATATAGAGCCAAAGGATATCCATGACAGTAACAGATATAAAGCTATGGGAAGCCCCCATATTAAAAGTAGTAGAATCTAAGACTGAGGCTACTAAGTTCGTACCTCGAACGGTAGAAGGTCTAGGATCCTGCTCTTGGTGGGTCTGCTCTACTACAAAAGTATGTCCTGCACCGTAGTAATGTGACCCTGCCTGACCACTCTGAGTTAATCCACCCTGATGTTGCTGAAAACCGGGTGATTGGATACTATGACCACAACCTCTACCTCGGCCTGAATGGCCGGAAGAACTCCAGTTCCCCGACTAGTGAGATGTTGGTGGCACTTCTCTTGAATGAGGAGTCATAGAATAACTCCTGTCACCAGTTGTTGGTGAGAAGAATTGAAAAAATCACTAAAGGTGACCCATCTTTTTACAATATTTTCACTCCACTGGGTATCTCGGGAAACGTGGCCTCATATTCCCACTTCTCCAACACTGGTAGCACACCACCTGGCTACCATAAGATGCATCCCGCTTACTCTGATCTCCTCATGCAGCCTCTATGTGGATCTTCCTACTCTCAGCTAGCGGAGCACTAACTCTGGATGTCGAACCGCCCTGGTTCACAACTCCAGAATCCCTCAGATTGCGCTCTGTGATTAGCACCTGGTTGACGATGGAAGATATCGAAGTTATCTTGAACATGTTCACCAACGACCGGATGTTGTGCCTCAGACCATCCTCAAACTTCCTAGCCAAGAACAACTCATCAGCTACTGGGATAGGTGTGAAACACTGCAACTTTGTGAAGTGAGAGGAATAATACATAACAGTAAGAGTACCCAGATCTGGGCTCATCAACTCTCGGGCTCGATCGGCCCTCAAGCTCTCTGGATATAAGAAATCGTAGAAGATGCATCAAAACTCATCCCAAGCCATGTTTTGCTGGCGTCCCACCTGTGAGATCACATCCCACTATCTCTTGGCAGAGTCTCAGAGAATGTAGGTAGCAAGCTTCACCCTCCTCTCTGGTGGTACCTCAAGATGATCGAAGATAATCAGTGTGGCTTTGAGCCACAACTCTGCAGCATGTGGTCCTCCTTCCCCTAAGAAGGTGGGAGGATGCTACTACTAGAAAACCCGCGTCAAATCTGTCATTGACGGGGCAGGAGGTGGTGCTCCCTAGAAGGTCTGTATCATCCTCAAAAAACCCTCCCTAAACTGCACATCAGTGCCTACAACTGGTATAACTGCTGGTGCCAAGGCTGGAACAACAGGAGGATATACAAGAAGTCCCTGATCAGCTATATCAGGCGTCTGATCACTGCCATGCAACTGGCAGTCAACCGGAGGACGTATAGGTGGCATGAATCTGCAAGTTCAAACACACACTTAGATTCAAGATTATCAAGGACTGAAGACTGAAGACACAAGAAGAAATCCAAGTAAAGAAAGCATTCAATTTAATAAAAACATGACTACATGGTGTGTATTTCCCCTACACAGCGTGTTCCCTTAAGTCATTCACATGGGCGTGTACTCTCTCTACTACTAGTCATGTAACACCCCAAATACACGGTGGGTTGTCAAAAAATACGGCATGTGCTTGAATACCTTTTCCCTTCCTGGGTCCTTTTACACGGTTAAGCCACACGGCTCTCCTAAGACAAGACTACACAGTGTGTGCAAGGCAGACACTGTGTGTACTAAACAGGCTTCACCTAGCCCGTGTTGTTAGTGACATGGCCTGACACATGCCTGACACTACACAGCGTGGTCCAAATGGACACAGAGTGTATTTTAAAGGATAACACTGAACCATGTTGTTCGTGACATGGTCGGGTACCTAGGTCAGACTACATGGCATGTAAAATCCTAACACTGTATGTATGTGAAAGATAACTCTGACCCGTGTTGTTCGTGACACGGCCGGGTACCAGGGTTAAACTACACGGTGTGTAAAATCCTAACACGGCGTGTTCCTATAAGGAATTCCCCATCCCATTTCTATACCACATGGCCTAAGACACTATTAGAGATTACACAGCATGTACAAACGGTACACAGTGTGTACTTAAGAAAAATGTTTTCTTCCCAAACGGAAGAACACATGGCATGTAGTCAAAATGACATGGTGTGTATTCTGGGTTTTTCCAAACAGTAAGCCTCAGAAACTACTCTGGAGCCTATAAAAACATTGAATCGAGCATTAAAATTGCCAAATTCCAATCCTTGAGGGCCCATACTCCCCACAAATCAAATCTTGACATCTCATACATGTTATAAGAAGACAACCAGGAAATGATCCACCAAATTCCGATCCATGAGGGCCCAAAACACCTCAAGAACAAAAGTTTGAAATCCATCCATAAAAAACCTTACACACAAAAAAACATATCAAACAACATGTATTTTATCAATCCATCTATCACAACAGCATGCATATTCTACACAACATCTATCACAACAACATGCAATCGCTAATGCATCCTAGATGGCGTGGCAAGAATACATGACATGTGATTTATATCAAGTTCCTATATGATGAATGAAATGGAATACCCTCATCTCATCAGGTTTCAAAAGAAATATAACCTCAATATCATCAACAGTAATAGCACAATACATGTCAGTCACCCCACGGTGAAAATCAAATCATCTGTAAAATTGAAAAATCATAAAAAATTTCAATAAACGAGGTAGATTAGATTTTCCTTGAACACGGGTTAGCTACTCCTGTGCACAGCTTATTACCAAGTAGTTATTCCATCCTATCCCTGTCTATAGGCTCAAAACTGTAAGTCAAGAAGAAAAAATTCCTCTAATACCACTTTGTAACATCCTGGTTCCAGAAGCCACCCAGAGGCACCCCATACCCGGTTGGTCTCATAACCTCAAGTGCATTTCTCCGAAAGCCAGAGGCAACCGACTTGCAGCGAGGGCCTAGGATGTGATAGTGGTGAAACTATTCCCTCATTGGAAGAGTACACAGTGGAAGTAAAAAACACATATAGTAGAGAAAGAAGTAAATATCCAACAATAGTAAACAGCGGAATACAGGAATAATAAAAAACTGGAGCATATATATATATATATGAAATAATTCATGATACATATGTCTAGGAAATCATCCAAATAAGTCACCATGATAGAAATAAAAATAGTGCTAAACCAAAGTACAAAGAAACAATAATAGCTCCTCAGCATCACAAGCCACATCTTGGTCCCATTCTCTCTAGCTCCACAGCAAGTCAAGTACCTAAAGTAGAAGGGAACTTGACCTTATCTAAAACTGCAACAATATAATCTGTTTGGGCCCAAAAGCATGACCCAAAAAGGGTGTGAGACTAAATCCCAGTAGGAAACCACTCGAAGATATATTCCTAACAGTCAGTGAATATATGGTAGGTAAAAGTACAGAAGCAGTAAACAGGTACATGTTAAATAGTAAACAATCCACAGTTACAATAGTAAACAGTGGCTAACAAGCACCTATGTACAAACCGGCAACCCTCTAGGAATTACTCAAACCCATCCCCTCTGGTCCTACCTAACATGTACCAAAAAGACTCTAGGCGGTACACTGAGCCTAACCCCTCTGGTTTGGTCATACAAAAATTTAAGACTCTTTGAGGAAGCTCACTTAGTCAATTCCCCTTATAGTATAAGGTAGTTAGGGACTCTCTGAGGAAGCTCACTCGGTCAATTACCCTTATATATCTAATGTCAATGAATCTATGAGGAAGCTCACACAGTAAATTCCCCTTATAGCCCAGGTCATTCATATACTCTCTAAGGAAGCACTCACCATCAATTCCTCTTATAGTCTATGGAAAACAAGGTAATTCATGTAAAACAAAGACTCTTTGAGGAAGCTCACACAAACTATCCCTTTATAGTCTAACGAAGTAAAGGACTCCTTGAGGAAGCTCACACAGTCAGTCCCCTTATAGCCTAAAGTAATCCTAGGCTCTCTAAGGAATCTCACATAGTCCATCCCCCTATAGCCTAAAGTTCAAAGACTCTCTGAGGAAACATGCTCGGTCAATTCCCCTTATAGTTTACTACACCTGGTTCTCACATCACTGTACAGGATAACGGCATAGAAATGAAATACGGCCAAATTAAACCTATAGAACTACTTGGATAAACAATATATAGTGTATCAAGCATGTCAGGATTCAAACTCTCCATCCTACAGTTACAGGTATGGAAAACGGGAAAAGTAGCCAAACTAGCTAACATGACCAAACGGTCGTTAACATAACATGCAAGGGAAAAACATCCAAGGAATACCAAAACAACCCTATTCTTATCCATTAACCCTCTACCTAGGAATATAAGCATAGAAGGAAGACAATAGAGGTAAAATGGTAAACACGCAATACCCTATTCAAGGGTATTGGTGGAATTTTCACATAATACTCAAAGACTTCAAAAGGAAAGGCACAAACAGCCTACCTAGGGGTTATGAGATCAATATTCTTGAACCAAGAAGCTTGAATCTCCTTGGAATTTCATATATCAAAGAAAACATCCAAAATGTTCAACCCACGATAACTTGGAAAAGAGGAGGAATTGGAAAAAAAGGCTCAAGCAGAAGAGAGAACTCACCGATGTGATTCCAACAAAATAAACAGTGTTCAAATTGGAATTAGGACATAGGATCAGGGGCTCGTCAAAGATCTTCAGATGGTAGAATCTCTCAGACGAATAAAACCTAGAAGAAGTGGTTTCTGTCCGTCAGACGTGATCCTGATGCGTTGAATGAAAAAAATAAAAGTACATGGTGTGTACTTTTGGAGTTCATGGTGTGTACTCTCCTTTTCCGTACTCCACTTTAAGCGGCCTCCAGTCACTCCCACATGGCCGCGTGTGTGGCTACTATATGGCCAACACACGGCCTACTGTGACAAGAAAGTACACGGCATGTACTCATAAAGTACACAACGTGTACTTAGAAAATTTCCAAAAAATCCTCTTTTCTCCAAAAACAACTTGAAAGGGAAACAATACATGAAAAGAAGGTCAGGGTTCTTATAGTAACTAAGAAAAACATAGTTTCTCATGAATTGTTTGTTTCTAATGAATTTAATATAATGTAAGGAATTGAGGAAGTATAAAAATAAAAATTGTTGATTCTTATTCTCCACTCCAAGGAAGAATCGCTGGAGGATGTTTCCAAGATCAATTATTCATCGGGGAAGTTAACAGGATGTATGATAGAATTATTTGAGTTAACAATACTATGTAGAAAAAGTATATTTATCAACATACCAGATCACAATTTTTCATGTGGCTTCAATGAAACAAAGGTCAATTTGGAAGAGTATATTTAAAATTAAGACAAGATTCTCAACTATTTTGAAGATCTTATCAAGTAATACCCCAATACGAAGGTAAATTCACTTCAATGGATATAATATAGGGTGATTTTTTTTAATAATATTAAACTCAACTTCAATTATTTTTTGATTTATTATGGTGTTTGATCACTTTTTTTGAACTTCTATGGTTTCCTACTTTTTCTAGAAAAATATTCTTGAAATTAAAATTTTAATTATAAGTCAAAGTTTGCTAAAGTTTTAGTTATAAATCAAGTTCACATGTAGTAGAATGTTTTTCAATAATTTTCAGATGATAAAAAGATTTTTTTTTGAAATATATTTTTTTGTAATTATTTTTTTTATTTTTTCCTTGCTCAGGCAAGTTCTTCCTCAGAAACTGTGGAAACTTTTTACAGCATCACTAGACTATCATTTTTTTTCTTTTTCATACAGACCCTAATATAAGGTCAATTAAGTTAAACACATAATTAATGTGTAAAACTGTGTGATCCATGAAGAGAAAAACAAAAATAAGAAAACCAAACAAAATAAAAGAAAATAATGATCAAATTAGATAATGATAAATAAAATTTTAAATGTTGTTAAAATTGAAACCAATGTGAAAATGGGTCAGTATAAATTTACTACAATGAATAAAAGTAGAATCATTTGTAAATTGGTGATTTGGAATAGGGGAACTCTTGATTATCTAATATTGAAATGTTGTTCCTTCACATTATTTAAATCTATGAGAAAATCCTTGGAATAGTTCTAATCCCCCTTTTTCAAAGTTATTAATAATAATCCAAATATGTTTTTTAGATTTTTGACTCTAAAACACAACCCCATTATAAAAATAATTAGGGGATTTTGACATAATAAATTTATTGATTGAAATTGGTGGCTACTCTTTATTATTTAGAAATTATATGGTCAAGTTATTAAATAAGAACTGGTCATTAACAGTTTGCTTAGATTAAATCAATACTACCTTTTCATTGAATATTTAAATTTTAGATTTTGATTTCTTTGGATGATAAAATATATAAGAAAAAACTGTAAGGGAAAATGTGTTAAACGATTTAAAGAAATTAAAAATAAGAGAAATAAAATTTCTTCCAATATTTTTACCCAACAATATTTTTTAGAATAATAATTTATTAAAAAAGAAAATTATAAAAAAGAAAATGATAGTAGGAAGTGGATAAAGTGATAAAACATATCTTCTTTAATGATTTGACAATTATTCCTTCAACACTCCCTCACAAATTCATAGTATCTTATTATATATTTTTTTTAAAAGTATTCAAGAAGTGTTTTAATCATTGTTGAAATTATAATCCTCCCACCTTTTAGGAATCCATAAATCACTAATAAAAAATAATGCACTTCCTCGTCTCCCATCATTATATTTCCTGAAATCTCATTGTGGTAATCCACATTGCATCATTTATTTTCATCATCCTCTATTAATGACTTGAGTTATACTCCCCCAAAGAATATACCATCCCAAGTGATTCTTGATTCCCTCTTCAATATTCCCCAAAAATAATCTTGTAGTCCCCCTACTCAACTTCATAGTATATAGAGTTTTGTGGAATCAGGTTCTTTTATTTGATTTAACTTTTTCAAAATTACTTTAATCTAAAAAAATAATTCAATGCTTTTAAGAAAAATTCATGTGATAGATATTTATTCTTCTACTCTATATTTTTACAAGATATCATCAAATTCATTCCTCTGTAAGTACAAATCACTTGGTTAGAACTATGACAACCTGTATCTTTAATTTACCTTAATTCATGATTTATTACAAAAAGGAACACATTATACAGTATTACAAGATAATAATATTTAGTGTATTAGAGTAATTAGATACACATCATAATAACATTAAACATTGGTTCAATAATATTATTTAAATATATCAAAACATCACATTAGTTTCCATTGATCTTCTAAAACTACACAATATAACCCGAGGATGTATATAAGAAATTAGTGATCTATAAATCCTAGTAAGGGAATAATCAAATAATAACATGATAAGACTAATGTATGTTATTTAGGAGGCATAACAAGGTGACATAAAATAGGTGGTAATTATAAACATGAACATAAAATAATCATACAATATGAAAACATCAAGGAAATATAGGAATGTGGAAACAACCTAAAACATGAAATCATAAGGATATATCAAGGATAACCTCAAATACATCATAACATAGTTTTGTTAGGATAATAATCCATACACCATACATGGAATATCATGATATAAAAATATTACCCAATGCATTGTAGGGCTATATAATTTTGAGCCCAACTATCACATTCTTATCACGTACATTCATAAGTGTGCCACATAGATCATACAACATAAGAAAATTTTTTATCAATTTTAACCCCACAATTAAGTAATATGGGTTATATAAATGGAATTGACACAATTAATTTTAGGTGCATATAGGTTAATACCCTTGAGTGGAAATGGGGATGGGTACTCACTATACAAATGTTTTGCATGGAAAATCTAAGTATAATTATGACAACATAATGGGTGTACATATAGATTCATCGAAGGATTTATTGAGAGTAAAAGGGGGTATCTAAAAATTTTAACATCATAAAAATATTAATATATATGCTTAAAAACATATTACAACATGAACAATTGGATATCAAAAGGTATAGTACAAAGGAAGTTCTTGAATAAAGAGGATGAGAGGAGGATCCCTTACCTTGATAGAGTGATTTTAAAATAATGGGAGGTCTTATTAAGATCTTGGGAAAACTTAGGAGGGATGTAGATGGATAAAGGTAGAGTTAATTCATTCTAAAAGGGTTTTGAGTAAATAGGAATGGGAGGTTAGGTGGTTTTTATAGTAAAAGTGAGGGGAATTCCCTATCAATTTCTAAACATAGGTTTTGGACTCTATAGGATAAATTAATAAATAGTATATATATTCCCATGGTTTAATACAATTTTTTCTAAAAAATAGGATGATTTATTAATATTTTATAGGAATAATAACTCAACTCAAAAAAATAAAACCCTTGGTGATGCGGAAGTGATCCATATACAAAAATAATTAATTTTAAAACCTCAAAATATAATACAGGTTTTGAAGGACTCATTAAGGGTGTATAAAAATAATTAAATAACATAACAAAACTCATTATTTTAATGGGAACACATAATTTTGGTTTTTTATACTCTTTATAGTATTTATTACATCACTTTTTGGATTTTATAATGTCGTAATACATTCAGTATATTTATATTGTATTTCATTTTTACCCAAAAATTCAACTGTCTTTGAAAATTATGAAAAATTCCCTATCGTATAATTTCAAAGTGTTTATTTAAAAAATAATATTTAATTTATAAAAATAATTATATAAATATGATAATTTTTACTTTCAAATAATAATTCTTATTTACTAAAAAAATACTAGTTTTTACGATATTAACCACTTTCTATCCATTATAAAGATTACATCGGACTTTATTCAATTATTTTATCATTTATATTAAAATAATTATAATATAATAAAAATATTATAATAAAATATATTTTATTTAAAAAAATCCTTGAATTTATCAAAGGGTTCTTTTATTTGAAACTATATATTTCAAAAAAAATACAATTTAGATTACTACATTTCAAAATCTATTTTTTAACACACTTGATATATAATTATTAATAAAGTAATGATAAAAATAGATAAATATAATATTTATTTTTTAAAAAATATTTTTAGAATTTTTTATTACTAGGGTCAAAATACATAACCCCTTATTACACGAGTGTACACCCTAAGAGTAAGGTGTGAAATGGTAACACATTCTTTGTTTGGTTCATAATACATGGTTCGATCCATGATTTATATAATCTTGAACTTCTCCTATAAAATATTCCACACATGTTTTAGTCATATTATCTCATCTTGGCCTTTCCCAAGGGTAATTCCCAATTATTCCATCTCCAATAGAAGATTTAATAAATGAACTTTATAGGGTTCGATCCTACTGGATAAGGATATCTATTTTTTTATCTATGTCAAATTTACTTTATAATAACACAAAATATATATTATCCATAATGTTAACTTTTTAATGACTATAATATCAATTGTTATAATTTTTAATGGAATTTAAATTAGAAAAGATCTATTTTATAATCGCCCAAAATAACCAAAGTAGTGCATGTGTTGTCTAAAGCATCATTACTTAATAAGGCATTTATTCTTATGAAAATATAATTTCATTTATAAATTTTTTTTTCTTTATAGGTAAATAAATAATTTGACCTAAATATCTAGTTCTTATAGATCAATATTCTTCATCATTTATCCCATAGGTCTAGCATCGACAAAAAATAATAACCAGTAAAATTATAATTTTTATCTTCTCACATATGAATATGTACCTAAATTCCAGTGCTTATCCTCTAAAGATTCACGTCATCCAAGAATTATGAACATGATACCTCAAATAAATAACTAGAAACATTGATCATAATCCATTATCTATTTCCGAGTCTCCTGCTCGGTTGACCACTCTTATAAATCCATATCAATATCAAAAAGACAATTAGTGGGACTGATATTGTATAATCATCAAACATGAACTCTAAAACCACTAAAAATCATTAATTGATCACAATGAGTCATATCGTTCAGTACCTAGCTTGAATTATAATGCATCCTTGTAACTAAAAAATTGGGAGTAATAATGAGACCCCATCTTATTCAAATCAAATATTCTATAATAAAAAATCGTGGAATGAATCTGAATCAGATAATAATAACTCAAATATTCATTACTTAATTTTTAATGAACCCAGGCATAATTCATCTTATTCTATGATTATTTGAAATTCATCTTACTTATAATTCAGTGTCATTTTTTGAATTAAATATTTTCAAAATAAGTTTTGTAGGATTGGTTTCAGTTAGAATGGTGATATCCCCTCAGGTTTATATTTTTTGTTCCTCTATTCATAAATCAAATATTAATAAGGATTCATCATCCTAAAATAGATACTTTGATAGCTTCAAAACATCAATCAAACGACACATTATATCTTCTTCACATGAAACATGTGTCCATCAGGAAATCAATCAAATTTTCTCACATTGATCGATTCTTAACCTTATAAGATAGTTGATCAGTCACTCTCTTCCTACTGATCTCAACATTGATTCTTTAAACATGAGGAATTCATAATTTTAATTAATTAAGCAACACATATTCCTCTATTATTGAGAATTGTTTCCATTGAAAATCCATATTTGGTCTCCTATGTATTTTGATCAAGTTTGGTTGAAGCTTAACTATTATTTTCACTACTTCTTATATGATCAACTCAATTAATTTTTCACAGCTATCTTATGAGTTTCCTTTTATATGTTTCTTATTTCAATAAGGCTACTACAATCATAAGAAAAGATAATTTTTTGGAAAAACCGAAATATTCATTATGCCTAATGATAATTATACTATTTCTTATATTATGAAATTTCAATGTCTTATGAAAAAAATTATATTATGAATTTACCACTTATATATTCCAAATTGATTACCAACCCAAAAAAATGTTGTAAAGATCTGTTAAAGTGAAATTATTTTGAATTTAATGAAAACTCAAAACCATATTTAACATGAACTTTTCCACTTTAGTATAATGAATTATAATTTATTCCAAAAATATATATTTTTTATAAAATCAAGAAAAGATGACTAAATTTATTAAAATAATTATAGGAATAAAAAATAGTTCTAAAATATTAATTTTTTTAAAAAATACTTGAAAAAGAAACCAAAATTTTAGATAATAAAATATGTGAAAATTAAATCCAATATTATTTAATATTTTAAGCACAAAAACACATCATTTTAATTTAGATGTTAAATTAATAACATTTTTAACTTAAAATGATCCATATTAAATATATTGTCAATTAAAAATCATTTTATCCATAAAAACATTATAATTCTATTAAAATTATATGGAAAACATATATTAAAATAAATCCATATCAAATAAATATGTGGACATAGGTTTTGATCACCTTTTAGGAAAATTCATGTAATATAACCAGGATGTACTACCATCTAGAACATCAATATTAGTAAAAAATCTATATTGGTTATACAAAGTTTCTATTAATTTATGGGATTTAGATATGATACCAATTTTGTCCCTATCAATTACCCTTGGGAAACATTCAATGATAACTCTCATTCAAGAATTGATTGTGGTAATAGAGGATGAAGTTATATTTATTTCCAAAAAAATCACTATAAATCAGATAATAAATGTGAGATCATTTAAAAATATTCCTCCATTAATTACTATAATTATCCTTATTGAAGTAGTTAGCACATGATCTCACCTTTTCAATTTATTTATAAGCTTGAGAGAATACATTAATTAACAATAAAAGTATTATTACATTCAACATACTTTATTTATACAAGAATAATTAATTGCTCCTCGATAACATATTCTTTATTAAAAAATCACCAATTAGTAAAATATATTTTTTAAAATATTACTCATGAATAGAGATAGAAATATGGAAAATAATCACAACTTCATCGATGGATGACCATTCAGAGAGTATAGATATGTTATTAAAAGTTCCACTTAGAGTCTATAAGGGGCACAATAGCAGTAGTGGTGTTAATATTTGTAAGAAATCATAAGGGTTGTTAGGGAATAACGATGACATTAGATATATTAAATTCACAATATGATGTAAAAGATACTAGACATGTGAATTTTCAATGATTGATTGATTCTTAACACCAATAATTAACTAAAATTGATTATTCTACCAAAAAAATCATGTCATGGATTTCTGGATGGTTTTTTATCATCACGCCTTTATTTTAATCAACAAACGGAATAATTAAATTACTATAGGGAATCATTATTATCTCTATATATGATGGAATATTAAAATATCAGGGTAGGACTTCCGCTTAATATAATTAGATATTTTGTAATAGTTTTAGTTGTCCACTATATGGATTTAACTCCAGATATCTTATAAGGGAACATAGATAACAATATCAAGAAAATTAAATTCTTCATAACATTGAATTTTAAAGAGTTTTTTTAAAATAAAAATTAAATATAATTCAGTCAATGATGAAAAGGAATTATCATTAAATAATTTTGCATGTCATCTAATATTGGATAGGTATATGTGGTTAGTATATGTAGTGTATTATCCATCACTAAAGGTCAAGGATAGACTAGTATATAAAACATATAATATATTTGGTTTCCTCTATATCTTATTCTCATTTATGTATATACATAAATTGTATATGTTGCACATGTTTCGTCACTATAAGATCAGGGTTTTTCATTTGGATATATGGATATAGCTAACTAAAGAAAAATGAAATCATCATGGTGGTTAGTGAGGAAGTAAATAATTTTCATGAAATGTATGAGTACACATGAAATCTTATTTTCATGATTCTTTCATAACATTACTAAAATAATTGATGTGAAGAATAGATATGTCTATAAATTTTTCCATGATCAATAGATATAGTGTGAAAAAATGACTTTTTAGGGATTTGAGTAAGTTATTAAAATATTTTTTTTGTTGTGATATAATATTTACTTATTAAATTTCAATTAATAGTAAGGGTGTGAAGAAAAAATAAAAAACTAAAAAAACTAACCCAATCCAATATGGCCCACTAATTAAACTTTTAAAACACAAAATCACCTCAGATAAAGAGATAACACAACCACTTGACCAATGTAGATTGTATCTATTAGCCCTATATACCATGATGGTATCAAAATAGAACTAAAAATTTTAATTCCATCATTGGTCATAATCAATATAATTTATATTGTATAGTAATGTACTCACCATTTTAACATGATCTATGGTGAGTACATTACTATATTATAAAAAATTGTATAGATTATGGCTGATGATATCATTAAAATAATCAGTTCCATTTTCATACCATCTTGGTTTATAGATTTAACAGATACTTTCCATAGAATAAATATATTCCATTAAATGGATATAATCCGGATATATATGTATAAAAGTTGAATCATCACACGAGGGTGAATATTTATAATTAATTATAATTGATACATATATCCATGAAATATTGGTTTTAATTTCAATAAACCAGATATAGAAACTGGTATGTGAAAATTAAATATTAAAAATAATTGGCATATTTACACTCAAATCTACTAAATTGACATGGATTCTTGGAGTGGGGATACAATTTGTAAAATCATTCTCTTGTATTATGTGGATTAGGTGGTGAAGAATAAATGGGTTGTTTTCTAATTATACTTGGGGTAGGATAATTTGGTTCCTTTTTATGTGCTATAATATATGTTTAGTGTAAAAACCCAATAATAATTAAAAGACCAAACCCATGAATCATAAGAAATAATGGGATTTTTAGATATTCCTCACATTTGATATCCAAACATCACTACTTATCCAATAGGGAGATCAATTGGTTCATATGATATTATCAAAAAGAAATATACAATTGTATTATCTTATTGTAGGATCATTAAAAGAAACTTGACAAGGATGATGGGATATACACCCATAAGGTTTTAATGGTTTTAAATATTTTGATTAAGACTATGATAAGAGAGTAGGAATATTTATATATACTATTATATATTTATTTAATCCATATATAATTTATGGAATAGAAGAACCATTTACAAATTTCAGGATAGTGGAATAGACCCTATGTTGATTAAAAACCCACCTTTTATAATTTGTTTCCCTAGAAGATTCTGTATAGATCTTGCTTATGTTTAAGAGAAAATATAATGGAAGTAAATTATTCCTTAATTAAGTAAAAACCCCATACTTGAATTAGTAAGATCCTTGATACTATTTTTGAATAATTAATGAGGTGGAATTGAAATTTATAGCTAATCCTAGAATAAAAAATCTAAAAATACCACACATATCTTACTCGAATAGGAATAAAGACATGTGTAGTTATTAATAGTAGGTGTTACATCTTATTATATGAAAAAATAGAAGGAACCCAACCTTAATTGGTTGACTATATATGATGAGGAAAAAAATTCATATTTTTATTTGAGATGATAAATTACATTATCCCTATTAATTTCATAAACCATGGGATTACAAAAAATTTTGTGTAAATGATAAAGTTATTAAACATTAATCAAAACAAGCGAAATATTCTGTTTTTTATTATTTAATTAACATTTTAAATATAATAACCATAGTAAAATAGATTTTTTATATAATAATGAATAAGTGGAGTAAAAAATTCCAGGATGTGTTACTGTTGGTTTTTATTGATGAGATTGGAATTGTACTCTTAATTGGAAGAAATTTTTTCTTGAGTGAGATAGTAGATCTATTTTGATCATATAGGTGGTTGTGAACCAATATTGATAATGAGTCTACTAAAATTATTTCCCAAGTTTTGTAAATTAGATAATATTGATACTTTTGGACTTTATCATTGTATTCTCCTGGGATGTGTCATAGTGAGAATGAATCATGTAAATTCACTAAGGGCTATGTGCGACATTGATTTCATATTCAGTGAGGATATTTAGATTTTTCTACCTAATCACTGAATATGTTCATTGGATGGGATTATTTTAAAAAAAATTCTTATTTACCCCTAAAAATCATAGTATCATCCATTTATTGGAAAAACAAAAATTTTCCCTGAGAAATGTTTTTCAATAATTTTTGTGTATCACACCTTCCCATAATTATAGATAATATATAGAAAAAATATTTTGAGATATTTTTTTTCCTTGTCAATGGAATAATAAAGTTTTTTACTTAATAATATATTCTACTTAAGGTTTATAAAAACATTACATTCTTTATAGATGATCATGTGATGAACTATGTTCATGACCTTATGAATATTATGTATGGTCAGGTTGACAATTTTTTAGGATCAAATTATTATTCTTCAAAGTCATTTTACTGTTATTAAAAGTATGGTTTATTATATACATGATAGGTTACATAAATTATTAAATTATGAATCCTAATTATATTATTTTATGGTTTTTTCTTTTTAATGTATTCTCTCTTATTTGATTCTTTCAGTTAGAACTTCAATGTTACTTATTTCCAAAATTGGTCACCATCACTCCATACCATTGTGATATTTATAAAAATTTAAATTATTTCCTAAAACATTCTTATCAATCATGTATATTTACTATCTATAATTTAATTTTTTAATTTTAAAATTTATTATGTATAACCTAAATAATTTAAGAGAACATCATGTTTGATAGAAAATAAAACACACAATATCGAGCCTAAACAAACCCGAAAATATTACTATTTTAATATGACAATTATAACCTAACTATTGAATTGGATGATATGAATAATATTAAAATTATAATATATATATAAATAACATACTTAATACAAATTCATTTATGAAGTTTTTACTCAATTTTTAATAAATTTATTTTATGCTTTAGAAATTTGTTTTCTTCACAAATGGGTTTTCTTTCTCTTTATGAGTGAATATTATAATCAATTTTTGGAACCTATATAAATTTTATTTTTTAATAATATTTTAATATTTTTAAAAATCATACCAAAATTATATTACGGTGATATTTTTGGCTACTTTTGAAAATATTTAGTTTCTAATGAATAGAGAATAATACCGATTTTTATTGAACACTATATTTTTGTTTCAACCATTTGTAAAGTTACCATACATTTTAAAATGGTTTAAATTCAAATTTTGTTATAAAATATTATTAATAAAAAAATATGTTTATTTTAAAAAAAATTATCATTAAATTTGGTATAAAATAATTTTTTTAAATAGATTGGCATTTTTAAGAAAAAATGTATTTTTTTCCAAAAAACGATTTTCATCTCATTTTATGAATATATATTAAAATTAATTTCTATCACTTATATAAATATTATTTTATAATGTGAAATTTATTTTTTTACCCAGTAATAAGAATTTATCCTTCAATGATTTTTTTTATTTTATTGAAGAAATTAAATTTTTAGTTAATAAAAAAATAATATTGTTTTTATGAAATACAATATATTTTAGGATATATCCAAGACCTAGAAATAATATAAAAATTAATAAATGATATGAAACTACTCATTTATGATAAAAAAAATATAAATATAATTCACAAATGATTGAAAAGGTAGACATTATAATTTATTCAGTAATAAATAGGAAAATCATTTTTACTACTGATGTAGAGCATACGTAACAGTGGAAAGTTAAATTTAGAGTCCTAAAAATAATAATTGGAATCATATAAGTCATTTATAAACATTAATATTAATTATATAAGTATTTTTTATGATTTTTATAATTACACATGAATTTTAGAGTTATATAAAAATGGATTATCTAAATCTTTCTTCAATTCTTGTGCAAGCCTAGAAAAGTTAAAATAACGCATTAAATGTGTATTCATGAAATAGATATGATTTAAAATAAATATTTAATGAATATAAATGGGTATTTTGATAGTAAAAAAACTTATTTTAATGATATAAATTTATTTATAATTTTTATAAATTATATAATTACCTATATGCTTGTGTAATATTAATATAGTATAAATTTAATTAATAGAAAAATGAAATAAATGATATTAGAAATTTTAAAAGTAACATAATTTTATATATTTAAGATTATAAAAAAATTATATTGGTTATAATTACACATTTAGGATATAATAAAACAGTTGGTTCAAATTTGACATTTTTTCTTGTTGTTTTTCAAAGTAAAGTTAATGAATAGTATCAAAATTGACAATAATGAGATTTTATGGGATTGATATTTTATAAAATATTTGAAAATAATAAAAAACTAATCATAAATTGGATAATTTATGATTTATAATGTCATGCACTATGCATTTATATTCTATTTAGAAGCATTTCTCTCTATAATAGTCTTATTATATTTTAATATTTTGAGACATTCTAAAAGTTCCCTTCACCTCAATTATAAAAGTCGTACCTTCCTTCACATATTTATAACACTCTGAGGTATGAATCTCACCCAAACCATTCCCATTAATATTATAAACATAATTATCTATGTTTTAGATGTTATGGTTCTACCAAAATTCTAACCCAAGATACCTTAAGAAGAGATCTAAAGGAAGTCCTCTCAAGAATAGGTAATCATCTTCAACAAACCTTTCAAGTTAATTTCCTCTTATAATTCCTCTTAATTTGTTGAATCCTTCCTAAAATAATAAATCCAAAATAATATATATAATTTATTGTTATTATGATTATGATACAACCATATTCCACCTTTTATGCATCCTATGAAAAATGAAATCTTTTTGCATGTGTATGTATGGCTTACCGTCTCCTTGTAGTGGTGCAATTCATTTTTCATAAAAACTTTACATGGATGGTAAAAATGATGGAAATAATGGATATATATGGTAATTATTTAATTATATTTATTATTTTAAATTAATATGGCATCCATTCCCTTACTCATTCACCAATAATGGAATGATATCATCGCTCGTGCATACGTATGACCTACCATCACCATGAAGAAATGTGACTCATTTACCATATAAAACATTAAATAATGTTTACAAAAATTATTAAATCATTAAAAATCATTCCTATATGAAATATAACATTATTTATATGATTAATCTATATCCCATGGACATGAACCGAAACTTACGTGACAAAACATTCCTGAAAAAATGAAGCAATTAACACCCAAAACAATGGTAATAATGAAATATTATTAACAATAGGGTGATAAAATGTTACATAAGTATTATATGTTATATATGAAATAATAATATGGTTTTGGAATAAAATAATAACATGATTTAAACCACTATATATGAGTTTAAATCACATTAAACAAAAGAAAAGTGCATGGTAAGGTATTTTCATCACAGTTTTATTTCTATAGGATACATGTATTATACAGTAAAAGTTTATTTTTTTGTATATATACTTACCATGAATTTAATTAATGATTATTATCTTGAAATTATGGGATATATGTATATATATATCCATAAAAATAAATTTCTTTTGTGGGGATGATGATTCAAAATTTACTAAAGTGGTTAGGGTCTTGTTGGGATTGTTCATATTTATGTCTCTACTGGGTAATATTTCTATTCCATATACATGTTTTCTAAAAAAAATCGAAAAGAATATATTTTCATACAATTTTTTAAATTCATTTTTAGCCATGTTTTAATTTATAAAAAACATTTTGAAATAAATATTTTTTCTGTTTTCCAAATGTGGTACTTTGTGACTTTTCCAACAAAAACACAGAATAAATAATTTGTTAACATATATGGAATGAGTATATTTTCCCACTTTCATGACACTATAATTCATTGAAACTTCATTTATAAGTTTATAATATTATTTTAAAAGAGAAAATTTACCTTCATACTTGTGCATTGTTTCTTTAAAAGGAAATTTCAAAGTGAAAAATCTTTTTCCTAAAAATTGTTTTTAATGGACTTTAATGGTATTTTTATTAATAAAGAACCAAAAATAATTATTTTAATTATTCACCACGTATTATATGTATTCATGATAACATTATTTAAATAATTCACTTCCTTTTGATCATTGGATAAAATATTTCTCTTAAATATCCACATTCTTGTATCATGGATATGATTATTACCTATGTTCTATACCATTTTTACATATGGGGTTACAATTTGAATTCATTTGATTGAATGTGGAATTATATATAAATATATACTATTTAATAAATATGGATGTTTAATGATAAGTCATGTTAATTCATAAATTAAATCAATCATTTTGTTAAATTATAAATGTGTAAGACTTGGAGTAACGGGTGAGCCCTAAAATTATATTCCCCCTTGATGCATTGTTAGGTCTCATGAGAAAACTATTTTGGAAAATTTAAATAGGTTTTTACCCATAATGATTAAATTTATAGTGAAAGGTCTTGATATTATAGAAACCCTAATGTCTGAGATCATGGGGTCTAATATTAATCATTTCCCTCATTAAGAATTTAGTTATTATTATCCATTATATTTTCACTATGATATAATTCATAGATTCATATTGTGCACAAGTTTTTGATTAAATGGATTTTGTTTCCAATTATTTACATTTCCAATGTTATTATTCTTTATTTTATCATGATAGAAAAGTTATTGATTAAATGGAATGTGTTTTCAGTTATTTTTCATGCTATATTGATTTCGTGTTATTGATTCAAGATATCTTATTTTCTATGTAACCATTACTAAATATTTTATCTCACCCAATTCTTATATTTCCTTTATTAAAGATGTAAGGATGTCTATTTTGATTGATATTTATCAATATTATAAAGGAATTAATGGTGTATTCAATGAAAATATCTTGTTATATTTTTTTTCAAATGCAATGTAAAATTCAAGTATTAATCTATTTTATTAAGACTACTAAACTATTCGGACATTCGGTATGTGATTATATGTATCTAGTGCGAATGTAATAAAGTATCCACCAACTCTGGCCTACTGGAGATGAATTAGTTATAGTTGTTATTAAAGGAAGTTTAATAGAAACCATAAAAAATAGATTTATAAAAACATAGATTAGGGAACATAACCCTATAATTGAATTTGATGATAAGTCAAAGTATAGGTTTGAATCCTATTGATATAGTAATGACTATGAATAACATAGGTTATACATAAGGAGTAATATATTGAGAATAATGTGTCATGATTTATACATTCACTGAATAATATTACATGATTATATAATATCTCACACTATTGATTCTTAAAATTTTCTTTTTGGATTTAGTTAATTTCTAGAACCGGAAGAAACCGTATTAACAAGAAATGTGATGGAAAATGTGTTGATATTGAGAAACCAAATAGAATAATGAGAGGATTTAAAGATATTGTGATTATTCCTAATAAATTTTCAAGATATATGATAAAAAACCTACACTGTAACCAACTCTTAGACTCACCAAAGAAAATAAGGATAGGTTTTTCTGAGAGCTCGGGTAGTTGATGCCATGGGGGAAAGAAGAATCAATTTCCTTCATGTTAGAAATGAGGAAGGAGATACCATGTAAAATGTCTCAAATAAATAGTAAAATGTTATAATTGTGGGAAATAATGATATAAAGAAAATAATTACTCGGAAAATGAATATTACAATGTAAGGAAATAAATTTCATCCTATGGATTCATGTATAGTTCATTTTCTTAAATGTGGGGAATTGGGGAATTATTTTAGTCAATGTCATATTCTAAAGGTTATCTCCTAGTACAAAGAGGGTTTGTTTTTATTTTCAAATCATTGGTGTGGAATTATGTAGCTATTATGTATTAGGAGTCAAAAATATTTGCGGTAGAAGTATTTTACTAATGGTATTTTGAAACATCTAAGGATTTTGTTGATTTCGGAGGAATATATGTCTTAAAAAATAAGAATTATATAAACCAATATGGTTTTATTATTTTAATGTTGATAATGTGTTTATATTCTCAAACACAATTTTGTGGTTTTATTATATGAGAGTTAATAAATATTAATTATATATTGGGTGACATATCCGAAAATACAACACATTGGTTTACTGTATGTTTTAGTGAAATTTTTATTTAAGGAATAATGTCTTTAAATTTTTTGGATATAAGTTTAATGGTAAGGATAACCATTAGGTTTTATATGATATTTTATTTTAAGGTTTTTATGTGTTATTAAATTTTTGGTAAGGTTGTAAGTATTATAGTTTTATAAAAAGGATAACCCACTGGTTGGGCAATAACATGTCACATCCGACAAGGCCTTGAGGCATGATCCCACAACTGAAGGGTGGTAAGGCCGCATCACCTACCACTGGCCTAAATGATGTTCTAATTAGTATGACATATCTTTCATTGTTTAAATTATATGATAGATAATGGATATGTTCATTTTTGGAACATATGTTTTATCATATAGACAACCATGGGATTGGAAATTGATTTGGTGTTAAATGAGTTATGTTATTTCAAAAGACACTCACTATTTTGGAAACCCTATAAGATTAAGATAAACATAATATTATGGAATTTTATTTGAGGTATGAAGGATTAATTTTATTTTGGAGGAATATATATTTTTCTTTTCTATCTATGGTGATTCAAGTTATGGTTAGCATATCTTGGAGATTATATGTTTAGGGCGTGCACATTTTTTGAGATAAAAAATTATACTTATCTTGGATGAATATATGATAAAATCTTTTTTATTTTTGGGTTTCAATTATAGGAAGAAATATTTTTTAGAAATTCAAATGATACTTATTTACTTAATTATTTATGTTTAATTTTGGGAGATCAAAATTGTTTTCCACACATGAAGGTTTATTCATTTTTGGGTTTATCTGATCTGGTACTAAACATATTGGTTTCGGTTAATTTCTAAATACATGAGTAATAAGTTGTTTTTATAATTTGGATATTTTTGATCCGTATAAGTTGATCCTAGTGCTTCAAGAATTGAAAGAGAATTCATACTCATCATTTGGAGAAAAAAGTTGAATTTATGGTGGAAATTGATTAAAAGATGAAACTATTCCTATAAAGTAAGTATTTTTTTCTATATTAGTACTATAGGTTTTAAAATAATTTCTCAACTATATGAAAATAATTTTGAAAAAAAAATGTTATTTCGTTACTTTTCTAATCAAGGAATCAATGGCCGTTTAACTCATCACGGATTTATGGTTTTGTGATGGTTAACTTTCCCATGACCATGTTCTATATCACTCTCCATCAGTCCTTGTGAGTCAATTTTCCCTTCCATATCCATTTTTTCACTTATAGGAAACATTTTACTATAAGGAAACATGATATTTGTTATTCCATAAGACCTTTATACTTCCCTTTCTCTCTTTTGAAGTGGATGTTTTACTGGCCCTTTTTGTGATGTGGGATTTCAACAAAGGTATTTTGAATATTTAAGAACCAATTACTGATCTAGAGTTCAAAATTATGAAGAATAAATTTATTGAATGAGGATATATTGTAACACCTTTTATATTTTAAAATAACACCATGATCAATAGAGTATACAACAAGCAATCATGAACTTAAAAAACCCAAAAAAATATTTTTTAAATATGAATGTTACAACCAAGCCGTTGAATTGGAGAGTTTGAATAGTATTAACAAAATTATGAAATATATATAAAGGAACTACCTAATAAAAATTAATTTATAAAATATATTCTAATTTCTAGTAAAGATATTTTTTTTTCTTTAGAAATATATTTTTTTTTCATATATGGGTTTTCTTCCTTTTTATGAGTGAATATTATAATAAATTTTTTGAAATTCTATAGATATTATTTTATTAAAGAAAATTCTTGAAATAATCATGGAAAAATAATCTTAGGGGGGAATTTTTGTATTTTCTTAGAAAGGTTGACTTTCTAGTGAATTGTTAAAAATACCAATCTTTATTGAAAATCATATTTTTGTTTCAACTATTTACAATGTTCAGTTTTATTTTAAATTGTTTTAAAATTAAAAAAATTTATATTATATTATTAGTAATTCAAATAGTTTCGTTATAATCAATTTAAAAATGAATTTTTTATAAATTCATTTTTATACATAAATTGGCATTTTTAGTAAAAACTATTTTTTTCTAAAAAACAGTTTTTATCGCATTTTGTGTACATGTTTTAAAATTAATTTATGTGACTTATAAGAATATAATTTTATGAAATGGAATTTATTTTGGGATTTATAAATCAAAAATTGTTCTATGCTTATTTTGTATATTTTTTTTTGAAAAGGTTAAATTTTTTTAAATAGTAAAAAATATACTTTTTATAAAATATGGTATATTTTATGATTTCACCAAGAAATAAAAATAATATAGAAAATTATAAAGCATAGTGAAAAAATCAAATATGATAAGATAATATAAATATAATTAAAAAATAATTGAAAACATTGATATAAGAATTTACTCAAAAATAAATATGAAAATCATTTTCGGTGTAGACAGAGAGCTTACAGAGCACTGGAAAATCCAAATTTTTAATAATTGTGGAAATAAAAGTCTTTTATTAAAAATAAATATGAAAAGCATTTTGGGCAAGGCGCGAAAAGTCAAAATGACACATTAAATGTGTTTTCATGCTATATATGTGAGTTAAGATAAATATTTAAAAAAAAATGAATATTTTTATCATAATAAACATATTTTAACAATATAATTTTACTTATAATTTTCATAAATTATATAATTACCATATATACTTGTGCAACACAACTATAGTATAAATTTAATTAATAGAAAAATAAAATATATGATATTAAAAATATTAAAAGTAACATAATTTGTTATATTTATGGTTATACATGAATTATATTGATTACCATGACATTTTTAGGATATAATAAAGTAATTTTATTTCAATTTGAATTGTTTTCATGATGTTTTTAAAGCCAAAGTAATGAATAGTATGAAAATTGACAATAATGATATTTCTTTGGATTAATATATTATTAAATTATTTATAAAAACATAAAAATATTAAATAAAAAGAAATTATAATTTAGGGTTATTTATTTCATCCCTTGTTCATTTATAGGTCACTTGGAATAATTTTTCCCCAGGATAGTCTTTTTATATTTAAATATTTTGATAAATTCAAAAAGAGACCCTCACAAAAATTATAAGAGGAACTCATTCTTTCACTTCTTTAAACCAGTTTAAGCTATTTATCTCAGACAAAACCCACACCTTTTGTCACAACCCGACCCGATGGGGTCTAGGCCCTAAATCCCCAAGTCAACCTCTAATAGTCCAAGGGCTAGCGACTAGCGCTCGGTAGGAATATGACATAGATGGGAGGCATTTTCCTAATGTACTTGTATGCATGCACCCACAAACACCTCGATGCCAGAGTGCATAGATATAAAAATATAGGACACTAAAATATGTTCATACAAATATCCCAAACCAGAGTATAATAAGATTATTGAAGACATAAAGGGTAAAACACATGCCCAAAAAAATAAAATTGTAAAAGTGTTCAACCTGCTCAGAAGGAGGGGGTCACTATCAAATTCTACTACTAGTAAGCTCCTCTGACCATATTTGGTAAACACCTCAGCCAGTCAAACTCTCTATGTTCTCCCTTCCTCGATTCCTCTAGGGCCTCCGTTGAAAGGCTTGTGTTATGATCAATACACAACATGTGAGGGAAAATCCTATGCAGGGGTGAGTATAAAAATATTCATTAGGTACCCCAAAAAACCAAAAAAGAAAAGGGAGAAACTTAAACATAACAGTCCAATTGACCTAGCCATAGTGAACCCAATCAAGAGAGAAACTCTGTCTTTAACCATCCTCGACTATACATGAAAATCCTATCTCAATCCACATGGGGTGTCGAACCCAACATGTGACATCACCATAAGGACCTCTAGAAACACCCAAATATATACATCTTAGAATACAAGTCTCATGAGGTTATAAACTCATAGCTAGCATCAAGGATATTACATTAGTCTCTAAGGGTATCATAAAACTAAGATAACACACTCCATGAGATTATCCAACCTAGATAGCACTCATTCGAGAGATACACTCCATCGGGAAAAAACCAACCATTCTAAATGGTACATACAAGAGATCCTTCTCCATCTGAAACGAACTACTAGGTATATATCTAGTGCCCAGCACAAGAGGTTCTATCATGGTTAACCTGTTCCGTATGAAAAGTTAAATAATCACACAAGGATAGGCTCGATCCTCACCACTACACATAGTTGAGGGATTACTACTCCAAAATTGGAATTGTGTGTATCCTATCTAAAAAGAAAGAGGGGACAAAGGGACTCGTACCTCACCAACACCCTACAGTCAAGGGAGTAATATATCTCTAACTAACTTGAAAACCCTTCGTTGCAACTGAGTGGAGTGTCCCGCACCTCATTTCATTAAGGGATCACTAACTCCGTACCATATATCACACATAACTAGTGGAGAGGCCTACTCCTCATACTATACTCAATAGAATAGGGATCACAACTCTAATGGAGGACCAAATCCTCACTACTACTTATACATGGGGGAGTACTACTCTATAAATGAGGACCTGCACCCAGTCATGAAAGGGGAGTGAAAATCTGAGGATAGAAGCCTCACACCCTAGTATGATAGAGGAGTACCAATATGTGGGTAGAGGACTCTAAACCTGGTCTAATAGGGGAGTACTATAGAAATATATCGATTATTATAGTGCACTCACACCCTAACACGATAGGGAAGTTCCAAGCCTTGGCTAGAGGAAATGCTCCCTTGTGTGACAAGGCAATACTAACTTTTCCAAAACAATATGTATGGAGGACCTATTCTCCAAAATTATGGGAGAGTTTTGAATACTATGATAGACGAATCGCATCCTAACATGATAGGGGAGTACCAAATCCATTATTACATCATTCATGGAGGACCTATGCCTAGACTTGGAAGGTTAGTATCGAATCCATGGATAGAGGACCCACATCTTGGTCCAATGGGGGAGTACATACTATATCTGGCCAATGAGTATAGAAGGTATGTGCCCTGACACGGTAGGGGATCTCTATACAAATAAACATAAATCGCATGGAACCCATACCCTAAACTATTAGGGGAGAACCAACCCTGGGAGAACTACCCAAAGATACAAGAACCCACACCCATGGAATGGGGAGTCTCGTGTATACCAAAGAAGAGAGATAAAGTAAACCCAAAACCTGATGTTTTTGGGAAGTACAAGTCCTAGAATCTCTCTGAACAAACCAAAAAAATATAATGCATCGATTAAGAACTGTTTCATAAGATTTGTGGTTGATTATCTCCAAAAAGTATCTTTTAGGCCTCTATGAGGGCCACCATCATGTTCTATGTGGAAAAAATCTCATGATATAATTCTCACAATCCTGGATCTGAGTTCTAGAGGATGAGATGTTGAAGGAGAAAGATCTCAAGAAGATCCCCAAGGAGTACCCAGTGTACACTGGGGTATACGTAGTGTGTGAGATCACCCAATAACCTAGTCATGTATCCTATATACATGGTTTTCCAACCCATCTAGGGGTATATGGTGTATAGAGATGATACATGATGTGTCCTACTTCACCTGGTCCCTAGCTGTGTTCCTCTTCTATATGAACGAGGCAACAGTGTCCGTTATACATCATGTATCCCATAATACATGGCATGTTCTAGCTAAATAGCCACCTACCCATATAATTTACTCATTTCCATGTACCAAACCCCATTCCCAATTACTTTGGTTGTGTAATTTTACACGGGCGTGTATTTTTAAAGGGCTAACCCAATCCATTTACCATAGTCTCGTGATTTGGGTTACTACATGGCATGTGACACTGATACACGGTGTGTAGACCCCAAAATGCATCTTCCTTGAATAATAAGGGATACACAGCATCTATCTTTGGACTACATTCCATGTATCTGGTAATTCTAGGCAAGAATTACCTCCAAAAACCCTTATTTCTTTCAGGTTTACCCCAAACTTGTAGATCTACCTAGAAGGGATTTCTAGTAATTTTATAAGGGCTCTAAAACTTTAAAACAAAGCATAGGGAAATGTATCTGAACTAAAACAAAAAAACCTACCTCAAGGTTTAAATACCAATTCTTCAGTAAAAGAAGGACTCCTTGATTGTGCTTCTCCTTGATCTGATGATGATCGGGTCAGAAATGAGGATTAGTAACACCTCATTGCTTAGATTTTGGCTCATTTTTTTCCTTCTCAAAAATAGGGAGAGGAGAAGAAGAGGTGGTTTTCCCCCTTTTTTCATGCACCCAATGTGATGGGAGGGGAGTGTTAGGATATATTTTTATTTAAATTTTCATTTAATTAATTAAACCACCTCATAATACCCCGCCAACTCACCTCTAACCAAAACTACTAGCACATGTGAGTTTATGTCATGCCTAGGGTAAACACAATGTTTTGAACTCAACCGAAAACTAAGTAATCTGATTAGAGACTATGCTAAGTATTTATTTTACATTTTAATATAAACATTGTGAGTGTTACAAAATATTTTAATATTTTTTAAATCACCTCATTAAGGCTCCCTGGGCCTCAGAATCCCACAATAACTCAACACCTTGATTGGGAAATATTCTTAAGAATATTCTAAAGTCTTATATATCAAAACCTGAGTCATTACATTCTCCCCAACTTAGGGATTTTTGGCCCTAAAAATCAAAATCCAAACCATAAGGGAAGAAACTGATCTATCCACTGGACTCTTGCGCTAGAAAGATCGCCAAGGATTCCAATGATGCTTCTAAGCATGAAATTAGGTGAATAACCAAAGACAATCTACTCTTACATTGATCTCCAACCATGTGACTTGGCACAAAAAAGTGGCACATGTATTCTCAGTTGCGACTGGTGAAAAACATGATGTAACACAGTTCATTTGTAGTCATAGGTTCTAGTGGTATGCCACCTCACTAACCTAATATAGATACCAACGTAACCCCAAAGTTCACATCTACTCCTAGATGAACTCTTCTATAACCTACTCAATCATCTATCACTTAAGGTTGAGGTCTATCACATGAGGGAAATAATAAACAAGGCAGGGCTTCCCAAGTTTAAACGATGGGTCTTACAAGTACCTTCATCTATGAACCACCACCAGCAACAAATATCACCAAAACAGAAAGACTACCACAAACACTAGTGGTATCCTAGCTCAGTATAGATTTTATTCAACCAAACCACATGGTGGAAACATTTTAGGGTCTAACTTTTCCACTAAGAAATGGTTCTAAGTAAGGATCTTTCTTCACTAGGAATTCCAAGAAGAAGGTTCAAGAAAGAAGGATCTATTGTATGGGATAGGAAATGCACTAACACTCCATCGTATAACCTCTAATTAAACTCACTAGTCTAAGGGACTCATCCACCACCCCTCGATGTTGTCTGATTTGGGCAGCACTGACTCACCCGCACGGTTTTGGTCATCTCTCAAAAACACGTCACAATGGAGAAAGTGTCCCCCTTCCTCATGAGTCCAAAGCTACATCAAATTTCACCACATAAACCTCAATATTTTCACATACAAAGATAATTCCAAATGCATGAGGGTTTTGGTGAAAAAACAAAGGGAAAACCAAATTCAAACTGGGTCTTACTGGGGCCTCTATCAACAAACACTGACACGAGGTTCTACCAGCACCCCATATCACCTTGGTTAAATCTAAAGCAAGAAGTGAAAAGAAAAGTGTACGCATAAAAGTATCTAATAATTTATACTATAGAAATTACAAAGGACACAGAGTGTACCTCTATTCATCCTTAGAGCATCAGGTTTAAAGGCATCTATGTTCTGTAGTTGTCCTCACCTGCATCCTCAAGCTCCCTGAGCCAAGTGTGGACTGCCTGGTGGTGGTGGTGGAAACACCTCAAACCGCATCCCACATCCTACTACTCTATCAACTCCTCCACCTCATTTACCCACTTTGAGAAATCCCTTCTCTAAATGTTGCCTCTAACAATATGGCTTGTCGGCTGGATCCCTTTCAATTGAACGATGCGTCGGACAATCTCTAGAAAGATGTATTTGGCCATAGTAAGCATTACACCACCTATCCTATGGTTTACCTGATCCAAGATGATGCTCTTGTTATATAGGCCCAAGTGCCTACGTATAGGCATGGTTATGTCATGGATGCTCTGATCTGGTCATCTTTCATATGCCATCAGTTTCACACGCCTCAGCCTCAAAACCACTAATATGGTTCACATCTTCATTTTCCTCTGCTGGTAAGCTCTCGACAACCAAGGCCCACTCAAGCACCCCAGCTTAGGTGGGAATGCACTATGGCGCCATTGATTCCCCGATCTCTCGATACAAGCCCTTATCGAAGCTTTGTGCTCTAAAAAATGGATCCCAAATCATATCCATGGAGTAACTAGATAAATATGTATGCACGCACCCATAAAAACCTTGATGCAATAGTATAGAGATATTAGAATACTAGAAAATAAAATGAATGCATACAATTAACACAAACCAGAGTAAAACATAATTACTGAAAGTGTAAATGGAAAACAAATGCCCACCAAATAACACTATAAAAGCATCAAACCTATTCAGAAGTATGGGATCACTATCAAATGACACTACTAGTAATCTCCTCATCCCATCTCCAGAAAACACCTTGATCAATCAAACTCTCTAATCTCTATCTTCTTTAGGTCCTCCAGGGACTCTGTCAAAAAGCATGTGGTGTGAACAAGACCAAGAATGTGCGGGAAAAGCCTATTTAGGGGTGTGTGTAAAAATTCTCAGTAGGCACCCCCAAAACCCTAAAAAAAGGAGAAACTAAAAGCCAGCAGGTAGCACGACCAAACCAAAAGGAACCAAATGGAAAGGGAAACTCCATATTAAACTATCCTTGGCTATATGTGAAACTTTAGCTCAGTCCAAAAGGGGTGTAAACCCTGACACATGACAACACCACGACTTCTAGAAACTCCCTGATATAATTGTCTCAAACTCTAAGACTCATGAGGTTATGACATCATAGCCAACAATAAAGATATTAATCGAGGCTCTAAAGGTTGCATAAAACTATGATAATGCACTCCATGAGCTCATCCATCCCAGATGGAACCTGTATGAGAGATACACTCCATCGGGAATGACCCTATCATTCCTAATGGTACATCCTAGAGAACAAGCCACGTGGTGAATGACCTACCAGGTCCAACTCTAGTGCCCAACACTAGCGGTTCTACCGTCACTAACGGGGTCCCTATTCAAGGATAATGAAACCCATATGGAGAGTCATGTTCACCCCCAATGCACATAGTTTAGGGAAAAACTTTCCAAACTATGCACTCTATGAATCCTCTCTCGCAATAAAGTGGGAACAAAGGGACCCGCACCTCACCATCACCCTATATTCATGGGAGTATTAGCTCCTAAAAAACCCAAAAAACCTATGTCCCTCCTAAGGGGAGTGGTCCACACCTCAATACATCCAGGGAGAAATAACTCCTAAGTAGTTATCTCACATAATTAGAAGATTGGATCACTACTTATACTATACTCAACAAGAGAGGTATAACATCTCCAATAGAGGACCTGCTCCCTGGATCTACTCATAGATAGGGGAGTACTACTCTGTAAATGAGGACTCACACGTTGGTATGATAGGGGAGTGAAACTCAGTGGATAGAGGACTCACACCTCGGTACGATAGGGGATTACCACTCTATGTGAAGAGGACTTGCACCCTGGTATAATAGAGGAGTACTACTCAACCAGATCGACTACTGTGGGGGAATCGCACCCTAACATGATAGGGGAGTACCAACCTTGAGCTAGAGGACCCACTCCCTGGTATAACAAGGGAGTGCCAAATCTGCCAGAACAACATGTATGGAGTACCCACAACCTAGAACAATAGGGTATTTTTGACTCCTATGATAAAGGACATGTAGCCTAACATGATAGGGGAGTACCTACTACATAGTTATGTCAAATATGGAGGACCCACACCCTAAAATGGAAGGAGAGTACTGACTCCACAGATAGAGGACCCACACCCTAGTCCAACTAGGGAGTGCCTACTATATCTAGCCAGTGAGTGTGGAGGGACTACGCCCTGACATGGTAGGTGAAAACTATCCAATTAAATGAACATCATGGGGAAACCACATCCAAAATGATCAGGGGAGTACCAACCCTGAAATAAATACCCAAAAGTATAAGAACCCACACCCAAAATGTTGGGAATCCCATATCTACCAAATAAGATAGGTATGGTAAACCCACACCCTGATGCCACAGGGTAGAACCAATCCCAGTGTCTCTATGAATGAACCACACTGAACTACTGCATCGATTAAGCACCGCTTCATAAGTTTCATACTCGATTTTCACCACCTCATATCTCATAGGCCTATACAGGGGGCCTCCATCATGTTTTAATAGAAAATATCTCAAGATGTATGAGTCATAATCCTGAATCTGAGTTAGAGAGAATGAGATATGGAAGGGGTAATATCACGATAACAACATCAAGGAGTACACGGTGTGCATTGGGGTACAAACGACATGTAAGCCTACCCGGGAACCTGGTTGTGTATCTTATCTACATGGTTTTCTATCCCATATAGTGGTACATAGTGTTTAGATATGATACACACCTTGTCCTACTTCACCCGACCCCTGGTCTTGTTCCTCTTCTACACGGACCAGCCAATTATGTCCCTTACACGTCGTGTATCCCATAATACATGGTATGTTCAAGCTAAATAGACTCATTCCTATGTATTTATCCCATTTCCATGTACTAGACCTCATGTACATGTAATTTGTGCATGTTTAATTGTACATGGTCAGGTATTTTTACACGGATAACCTAAGCCATGTCCCATGGTAATAAGGATTGTGGTACTACACGGCTTGTAACCCCAATACATGGTATGTGGACCCAAAATTTCATCTTACATAAATAGTAAGGTCTATAAATCTTGTCTCTCTTGACTACATGTTGTGTATATAGTAATTATAGTTATGAATCTACACTAAAAACAACTCATTCTCCCCGATTTACCATGAAACCTGTAGATCTACCTCGAAGGGATCTCTAGAAATTGTTTAAGGGATCTACAAACTTAAAACAAATCATAAAGAAATAGATCAGGACTAAAAAAACCAACCTTTAAGGTAAAATTTCGAAGTTTCGGTTAAAGAACGGTGCCCGGATTTTTCTTCTCCTTAATCTAATGATGATCGACTTCAGAAACGGGGATTAGTAGCACCTCATCGCTTCGATTTTAAATTATTTTCGTACTTAATCCAAAGAGGGAGAGGAGGGGAGGAGGAGGTTTTCCTCCTTCATTTCATTCACCCAGCTTGATTTTATTATAGGGATAGGTTTTATTTTTAGTTAAATTTTTATTTAATTAATTAATCCACCACGTAACGCACCGCCAACTTTCCTCTAACCAAAACTACCGATGCAGACGACTTTATATCGCACCTTGGGTAAGGATGATATTATGATCTCATTTATATCCTCAGAAATATGATCCATTAATCCTCTTAGTATTTCATTATCATTTCAAAAAAACTAGGCATGCATGAAAAAAAAAAAATTTTAAAATCACTATGTTGAAACTCTAGGCATTGGAATCACTTGCTGACTCAGTGCCTGGTTTAAAAAATATTGTTAGGAATATTCTAAAGTATTATTGGAAAAACTCCAAGTCATTACACATTCATTTTATAAAAATCAATGTACAACTTCTGTAGGTTTTTTTCCTTTCATAATACTAACCCTAGATACCTTAAGAAGAGATATAAATGAAGTCCTTTGAAAACGGGGTAATGGTCTTTACCAACTATTTCATTTTTATTTCTTATTCAAATTACTATTCATGTGTTTTTTACATACTAAATTAATAAATCTAGTATAATATATATACCTAGATGTTATTATGACTATGATACAACCATATTCCACCTTTTGACCATCCTATGAAAAATTATAGCACCGCACATACATACGTATTGCTTACCATCTCCATGTAGTGCTGTAATTAATTTTTTGTCTCCACTTTACTTGGATGTTTATAATGATAGAAAAATGTATATCCATGATAATTATGAAATTATATTGACTCTTTAAATTTTTTTATATTATCCATTTCCCTACACATTAATCACTAAAGGAATTATATCGTCGGTCGTGCGTATGCATGGCCTACTATCTCTAGGATGCGATGCGACTCATTTTCCATATCAAAAATTAAATAATGGTTATAAAAATGTGGTGAATAATTAAATATGATACTTATACCACTAATAACATTATTTAGATGATGAATCTATATCCCATGCATATGAATTGGAACTTACATGACAAACCATGCTTAGAAAAATGTAGTAGTTAACACCCAAAACAATGGTAATAATGAAATATTATTAACAAGTGGGTGGTAAGATATTATATAAGGATTATATATAATATAATAAATAGTAATATGGTTATAGTATAAATTAATAAAATTATTTAAAAATTTATACAAGACATTAAATCACATTCAACAAAAGGAAACCATAGGGTAATGGATTTTCCTCTCACTTTTATTTCTATGAGACACATGCCTCATACACTAATTGTTTATTTTCTGTGGTGTATATACATCCCATTTATGTAATTTATGATTCTTATCATGAAAATTATGGGATATATATATCCATATAAAATTATTTCTTATATGCAACTTGTGATTCAAAAATTACTAAAGTTGTAAGGGTTTCTTTCAAAATATCATCATTATATTGGATATTTTATTTTTATGTATATATTGAGGAATATTTCTCTTCAATTTACATGTTTTATAAAAAAAATTACTATTCACCGACAATTTTTTAAAGTAATTTTTACTCATGTTTGAATTTATTTAGAATAGTCTAAATGAATGTTTTTTATTGTTTTCCAAAAAATGTACTCTGTGACCCTTCCAAAAAAATATGGAATTAATGTACTTTTAACTTATATAAAATGAGTTTATTTTTCCTCTATTATTATTCCTTAATGATTTTAAGATTCCTTTACAAGTTTACACGGTTATTTTCAAAAATATCCATCATACTTGCACATTTCTTCCTTAAAAGTTAATTTCAAAATGAAAATTTTATTTTCCCCAAAAAAAAGTTATGATATTTTAAGGTACTTTTTTTAATAAATGAATACAACCCATTATTTTAATTATTCAACGCTCCATATATGTTTTAGTGATATATTCTTCTGAATCATTCACTTTATTTTCTTCAATTGATAGTTCATTTCTCTTAAAAAATCATATTATTATATAATGGGTATTTTTATTATCTAATTTCTGTACCATTTTTACATATAGTGTTACATTTTGAAGGTATTTGATTAACTAGGTAATTATTGATAAATATGTATTATCTACTCAATAAGTATATTTTTTATAAGGAATATTAATTTAGAAATTAAATCAATCATTTTGATATATGAGGAATTTATTGGACCTATAGTGATGGGTGAGACTTGAAATTATATATTCCCTAGATGCAACGGTAGGTCTGATGAGAAAAATTACTTGAACAAATTAAATATTTTTTCCCATAATGATTAAATTATCCTGAAAAAGGTCTTGATAGTATAGATACAATGATGAATCGGACCATGTTGTCTAATATTAAACATTTACCTCATTAATAATTCGGTTATTATTATCCATGATATTTTCACTATGATATTATATGTGGATTCAAATTGTGCACAAGTTATTCATTAAATTCATTTTGTTTCCAATTATTTACATATCCATAATTATTATGCCTTGTTTTATAATGATATATAGTTTATTGATGAAATTGAATGTGTGTATAATTATTTACATATCCATATTGACTATTAATTATTGATTCAATATATATTCCATTGTATGTAAACCTTACTAAGAATTTGAGCTCACCCCTTTATTATGTTTTCTTTCTCTAAGATTCCACGAAGAGTATTATGATCGATATGCAGGGATATGATAAATTAATTAATAGTTAACTCAAAGAAAATACTATGTTTTATTTTATGTTTTCAATTTTTATGTGAAATTCAAGTATATATCTAGTTTACTAGGACTATTAAACTATTATGTCCATTAGGATGTGATTCCTTTTATCTATTTCTAATGGAATAAAGTAACCACCAACTCTTGTATACTAGAGTTGGGTGTGTTACATCTTCATTGTTACATTTCATTTGAACATCAAAATCTTTTCTTGTAAAAAAATGTGAACTCATAAAACTAAAAAGAATCATGATTTTCAAACATTAAAATAAGAAATTGAGGGGAATGAATCAAAAAAATAGTTCTAGGTCACCTTTCTGATTAACAATTTTATTAATTTTTTCTAAAAATAGTGTTCCCAAATGATATATTCTTGAATGAATTTAAAAAATGGATTGACATTTTTATAAGTTCCATTAGATTGAACAATATCTACATTTTGTATAAAACTTTTTTTAAATTCATTAGTATAAAAATCTGATGTATTTATAACATGTTAGCTTTGATGAAATATATAAACATATTAATAACATCAATTATTAGATAAATTTAATTTAATATTTATCAATTCTAATTCGTTAATCATTATATATGTGTTCCTTTAATATATAAAATAATTATTTTCTTCACTAGAAATGAATGATTCATGGAACTGAATGTTTTGGATGACCATATTTATTATTATAAAAAATTACAACAATTAATAAAAAAACTCCATAGTGAAAAAATAACTAGGAGCAGAAATGGGAAATATTTCTCTAATAAAACACTTCCTTATTGAATCATAGTAAAACTGCTCTTTAAAAATAATCTATTAATTGAAATAAATTTATGATAACAATTAAATTAAGAAACAGTAATGTATACCTAAAATGGTAAAAATAATCAAATAAATGTAAAATAAACTACTAAAAAAGGCATGAACATTAAAAATGTGAAAGTTGTTTTATCTCATGAATTTTATGAAGAATACTAGTCGATTTAAAGAAGCCTTTCAAAATTTTTGTATTTTTACTCTATAAAAAATGTCAAGAAATTTGAACCAAATTTATTAACTCAAAATGGAAAATATAACTATTATTTTTGAGTCAAGTCCCTTAATTTCTAATTTTAGTGCTCACAAATTATGTTGATTTTTAATGCCCACCAAATGAACATCGGAAAATATAGAAGGGAATAAGTACCCAAAGAATGTCTATTATTTTTTCTACAAAACAAAGGAAGAGAAGCTAGAGGAATCACATGGATCATATAACCTTTATAAGGACATGCAATTTCATGACCCTTGGAAGGTCATGCAAATGGATCATGCATAGAACATGTTCTTATATTGATCATGTAGCGCCACTATGAAAAACCTTCCTATTCTTGAGAATATATCTAGACAATAATTAATGATCATGTGGAGGATTCCAAAAAATTTCCTTGTATCTTGCAACTTTTCAACCGAAATACTGCTAAAAATCATCCAGAAATAATTTTTAGAATAAAGGTGGAAAAGGGTGGAAGAATTTTACAAAGTAGAGATACACTGATATTCATGCAACATACTCCTACAATCCATAAGACCTAACTAAACCCCTCAATATATGTTTACCTTTTCATATAGAATCATTTTTTCATGACACCTCCATTATATAAAAGACCCTAACATTTCCATTGGATTATTTGATTCCCCTTTAGTTCCATAGACTAGTTGAAGGGTTTTCTATGACTTTACTGAAACAAGATCGCGATATCCATCATTTATCAGGAAATACATTATAGACAAGGAGAATAACTATCCTCAACAAAACTTTCACAACTTTGTGATAGCTACAACCATTTTAGAATAAATAAGGAAATAAAAAGGTAATGACAGAAGATTATTACAGTGGGGAGATGCATTGATCTTCATGATAATGGGGTGATATTCCATGGGTGTTCATCATTGACCTTGTAAATCCCCCTAGACATGCTATCATGATCTCAAGAGAGGCCCCTGACTTGTTATCCTGATCCCGAGGAGGCCCCATTGATAAGCCTCCTTTTTCTCATGATGGTCCTTAGACAAGTCATCTTCGATCACAAAAAATCATTTCCATAGGAATCTTGATCTCAGGAAGACTCTTATACATATCAGCTTTACCTTGTGAAATATCTTTGATATAATAACGTCTTTAGGAGAAATCCATTTGATTAAACAGGGTTTAATTAACATGGATATGGTAGAAAATTCTTGTGGTAACTACACATCATGCGGCGCCATATATGATACATGATGGGATCATGCGAAGAAAGCGATACAAGAATCCATCCACCAACTCCATCTCATATTTGCGATATATGTGTTGCACAAGACAGCTTATAACTGGGGTAGTGATTCATATAAATTCCTCCCCCTCAAAAAAATTACAAAGACCATGGGTGACTGTTATACAGGAGTGAAGGTGTAGACTTCTCAGATCATCCAATCACATGATCATAAAGGTCTTCCATCAAGTAAAATTTAGTGAATGACCTAAGGGATTGTGCATCATGAATATTCTCTTAGTATGATCACTATATAGATACCGTGAATAACTTCTGTTGTATTGTTAGGATTGTGTGAAGGAGGTCTTTTTTTTGACTTGTTCACATGAAACCTATAATAATCTAACATTGGAAAATTCTTGAGGTGCATAAGAATTAAATTCTGGAATAATGACTAAAAATATGGGAGAATTATGTGAAGAGGATTATACTAATCTTCATGCACTTCATATGACATACCCAGATCATGTGACACTGGCAAGACATTTAACCCATGTCATGAAATTCTATATCAACATAACATGGATTATGTGATGTCCTTTGGACTTGTCAATCCATTCATGTGATTCCCTCTAGGCATTCCACCCTAGTCTTGTGAAGTCCTTTGGGCATGCCAGCCAAATCATGGGATGTCCTCCTGATATTTTTCCCAAGTTATGCAGTGGCACTGAGGCATGTCATCCTGGTTTCATGTTTTCCTGCATACATGTTATAAAAGTCATGTGACACCCTCTAGACATTACATACATGTCATGTGGTTACCTCTAGATATGTTATCCTAGCCATGTGATGATGCCCAGACATGTCCAGAAAGTCTGGAGAATTCCTCCATATGTATTAACTGAGTCATAAAATAGCATAAGGACATTTCACCAAATTCATGTGGAAAAAAAAGACATTTTTGTGTTAATCATACGACAACCTCCTAAACATTTCAACTAGGTCTCATGATGTCCACTGGAAAAGTCAGTTAGATCATGCGATGTCCCCCAGACATGTAAGTTATGATCAAATGATTTCCTACCAATATTTCATTCATATTATGTAATTTAATTTATAAATTTCAACTATATCATGTGATTTTATTTTGGAATGCCTTCTAGGAAACCAATAAATGCCTGAACATCCTCATAGATGTCATATAGACACCCTAGTCATGTCAGGAAGATAATCAGGGTATGCTAAGAAAGTAGTCCAGACATGTCTAGCAGACATCCCGAGACATGATAACCTTATCTAGAGGACATATTCAATCATACCACAAATTGAACTAGGAGAACATATATTCATGTTATAACCAGAATATGTTGGATGCCTTACAAAACAGCAAGCTCCAATGAACACCCACTTTGGTTTATACCCCACTATGTCTCTGAAATTCAAACCATTGGGACCCAATTTCTCTCATGGGTTTATTATACTTACTCATCCATCATTAGATTGAGAACTGAACTGAACAACGATGAATCTGATTACTTCCATTGCTAGGATATGTAGGATGCCTTTCTAAGGCCTAATCTCTATATCAACCATCCCATAAAGACTTCCACAATGTGTAAGTCCTACATCCATCCAGTGAGACTAATTACTTTTTACCCTTTATTCATCACATTGAGCATGAATCATGTGGTCTTAGGTATTTTCAACAATAATATAATTAGGATCGGGAATCCCACCCAAATAGGGAAACCTTAGTGTGTAATCCATAGTCAGTGGCATGATATGACCACACCCATACAAGGGTATCCACCTCAGGGTAAGTCCCAGGGGAGCTATCAAACTATTATGGATCTAATTCCTACCATAACCATGACACATAGGATCCCTACACAAGTCTTGATCTCAATACCTAGTGCCTAAGTGACCTCATATATTTCCTTTTCACATGATGTTAAACTATATGGGTTAAAAACTATAGGGGTTTGGATTCTAGTTATAATAAGGATGTGTATGATGCCTCATAAGGTTTAATCCCATTCTAAAAATATTAATAACATCCCTAGATAGCAGTAAAATATGAAATGCCAGACTATATGGATTCAAAATATAAACCACTAAAAATTAATAAGAAACATTTGAAGAACCTCAGATACATACAAATAGACTTATTAATAGACTCCCCTTTACATATGGAAGGATTAAATAATGGATAATTTTGTTAAGGTAACAGATTTTGTATCGAGATTAGGATGAGATTCATGAAAATATATTAAATATATAAGATATTCCTATAGTTTGAAATAATTCCCCCAAAAAGTGTGTAATGATCCCAACCTCCCATCCCCTTGAGGAATGTGAGTTCCTAAGAACTGTTAGGTCAAAATCCCAATTGATTTTATACCTATGGAAAGAAGCTTTGTACTCAGTTATGGATGTGGGAACTTTTGGGATTTTCCATTAAGAACAAAAATGATGAACCTAACATGAATTATTGTACAAGACATTGACCCTCCCCCCACACAAACACAATCAACAATTAGGAAAATACCAAATGTTTTATCTTACCATGAAATAGAAATGGTGAACCCAACATGAATATCTCAAAAAATAAAAATGATTTATTGACCATGCATTAGGCCATTTAATTTTATGAATCCTATAAAAACAAAGAATTCACACCTAGATTACAATCCCCTAAAACCAAGGTACTCATGAAATAAGTCCATCCTCGCTATGAAAAGTCCACAAGATAACAATGGATGAACCGAGAATAAGATAGGACAATTGTGACACCTAGGTATATCTAATTGATCATGTATCATGCCAATGATGATGCAATGATAGGTGAACTTGTCCCTTGTTGTATTTGTGACTGTAGATACTGCTCTCACAAATAACACCCTAACCAGATATCATGTCTTTATCCAATGACTCTTCAAGAAAACCAACCATGGATGTAAACCCTGTGGGTTGTAGAATGACCTCACCCA
Organism: Viscum album; assembly: GCA_963277665.1. Classification (NCBI taxonomy): domain Eukaryota; kingdom Viridiplantae; phylum Streptophyta; class Magnoliopsida; order Santalales; family Viscaceae; genus Viscum; species Viscum album. The sequence goes on along the minus strand of OY728157.1, from coordinate 1,247,745,918 downwards.
CCAAAAACCTCAGCATTAGATGGAGAATGAAATGGTTTGTGGATATCATTGTCATGGTACAGTACCGACCCTCAATGATACATGAAGGGGTCTCCAAATGCTAAAACTAATGAGTTTATATCATCAAACAAAAGCTACAGAGAAACCTGTGGTGCTTGCTTTCTCTACCAGTTACTTTATGACCATAACCTTGTAGAGTGACAATCACCACCTTCATTATTTGATGAATGTGCATCAAGGAGTCATCTACATCTCCATTTTGGTTCAGTAGCCTCTGAGGAGATATCCTATCAACTATTATCACCAACACAGCCTCATTAGTTGCCCTCATTTTCCTACTTAGTACATCACCCAACACATGTACACCTCTGATGCTCATGCACAAGAACCAAGGAAGACACATTAGTCATGGAAAGATTTAGATAACTAGTAGGGATCTAATATCCCTGTTTCTATTGATGAATCCCACTAGCATATTCTAACAGCAGTCAGTGAGAATTATCATGTCCCTTATCACTCAAAGACATTCTATGAGAAAATTACTATCGCAAGCATGTGGAAGGCGCATATACCTACTCCCATGCATGAAGCCCAACAAAATATTCCAACAGTACAATGAGGGAACAAGTAGGCTCATATCCCCACCTCAATCGAATATATATACCAGTATATATTTGAGATAGAAAATGTATAGGCCTAAATTACTCCACATACTTTGATAAAATTTCACCATATTATGGAAACAGATGAAGAACTCCACTGACATATTTCAGCACTAGTATAGATACAGTGACAGGTGCATATTATTATCCTTATACCTAGTGAAGCACAACACTCTGATAAGTATGAACAAGTGGTTTCTCTGGATCAAGCATACATTCTTACTCCAATCCATGAGTACTATCAGCATATTTCAGTAAAGGATGAGGTACTGGACTGAGCTCATATTCTTGTTCTAATCAGGGCTCACCAAGTGATAGTGGGGCATGCCTCAGTACAAGCACACATTCCTATCCAAAAAGACAAGTGGAATACATTGAAGGCACTATATTGGCATCATATTCCTATTTCTACCATGCCTCACTAAATGAGAGTGGAATATGCCTAGAGATAGAATCATATTCCTATCAAAAAAGAACATATGAATTTTCTAATGGCATAGTATTGGGATTATATCCCTGCACTAATTGGGGCACACTAGGCGATAATGTAATATGCCTCAAGACAGGCACAAATTCCAGTCATTGAAGCTACATAGCATATTTCAGCAGCTCATAGAAGACAGGATCATATCCTTACTTCCACTGATGAAATACTACACTAGAATACTTCATAGGATATAAAATATGAGGATTATATATGTTATCCAATTCCATAGTTCTATCACCATATTCCTGTGGACAATTAATATTTGAACTGAGCACATATCCCCATTAGTGACACAATCTCAACACCCCAATGGTCTTTCAACTCTTAAACCAATGAATAAGGTTATAATGTCCTCTATAGTCCTCCTTGTGGAAGGGTGGATATGGATCTTAGGGAATCTACTCCTGACATCTGCCATCATCAGCCTCCCCATGGTGATATCTCCCTTGGATAAAGAAATCCCTCCCTTAACCAGACACCACTGTATAGAGAGGTTCTCAAAACACTTAAACCTTCATACATAGAGATACTTGAAACACCAAGGCCAACCGTATATAGTTCCCCATCAACTACCTGCAACCCTTCACCATGGTTAGTAGGTGACCCTAAGAAGCAACATTCCGGGAAGCATGTAAGTCTCATAAAGGGGAACATGACATTGATATATGGAGAGAGTTATCCAAAAAAACCTCCCAACCATTTTTTCCCCTCACCACTTCAAACTATGAGATCTCAGATTATCTAGAGAGGAAGTTCATGCCTTATCTTTGAAAAAATATATGGTAAACTCTTCATTGATTACTGGCATGACACCTCCCCTATCCAAGAAATGAGGGTCACTTTTAGACCATCAATATAATCTATTTCCGGCTACACCTAGCTACTTTATCAATGTCCTAGGACCCAAAAATAGAAAATCATTGTGTAAATATACAACACTCTTGTCGTGATTGTATCACAACTCTTCGACAACTAATAATTGGAGCCTCTTCATGTATCTATATATGAGGATGGGGAAATTAGGGAACTTATTACATTACAACACACCTAGAATAGTATAGACACATCAATATGGCACCCTATAATGTTATACCCTCCAGTAAAATAAGAGGATTGGGTAATTCATGAGCTATTTGGTCACTATAATGGAATTACCCCACTTTAATGGTAACAATACATCACAAATGGATGGAGAGGGCCTCCAACAGATCTTTGAACTTATCCCCTCAAAATAATGGGAAGGAATTTCAAATACAAAACCCAAAGTTATAGGGAACCCAATAAATTTCCATAGAATATGTCTCCCTTCATGGGATTCTATTTCACCCAACTCATACTGGAGCATAGCTATGCCAAATAAAATGGGTCATAATAGTTCATGTCATATAATTCACTCAAAAGAGAACCCAGAAAACCTGGTTGTAGGAATATTTACCTTGCCTCCACCTCTGGGATCATCAATCCCTGATAGGATTTAGGATATATTGGTAGCAGCTGCAAACTAACCCCACCCCATTGGGATGGGGATTTTTTTTCAATCTCCATCACCATGTTTATATCATCTTGGGAGAGTCCTGTAGAAATCAATGGTGTTTCAAAATCAACCATATCCCATTGATATGGGGAAATTATATCACAAATACAATCCCAAGAGTCCTAACATCCTTAACCAGAATCATAAAATTCTCAAAAAACTACAATAGCAGCCCCAAATAGTCCCTATCCCACAAGGATGGGGGAATTTTTATCAACATCCTCACCATATAGTAAACAAATATTCTATATGTTTGGAGGTAATCATCGACGATCAACATCCCATCTATTCCTCCCACTTCAAAATGAATGTTCTATATTTGGGGCACATTCATAAAACACAAATAAATACTCCCTCAAGGTAAATATTCATAGACCAAGATAGAAGAAGAGTATGGCCAAGGAAATCAAACCCTAAATGTTTTTTAATCCAAAAGGTCCAATATGGCAAGGGTTTGTAAAAACAACCCTATTAAAAGAAGTGAAGAATATCCCTATTGGGTTGAGAGTAATAGGGAAACTACCATTTCATGATATAGCTCAATGAATTTCATCACTATCAGTATAAAATATATTTTGGATCAAGACAAAAATATATAGTCATGAAATATAGAAAATATACCTCGAGAAGTGGGTGATTTGGATCCACCAAATAAAGCCGCACATACACAAAACCATAGGAGAATCCAAAACGTGGCACCTTCAAATATTGAGTTGTAACTTCTATGGAGGAAAACTATCAAGGATAAAGGTAATGGTGTTTCTATATAAAAATCACCACCCAGAAGAGATAAAATTCTTTACATAGAGTAATGGATGGAAAAATATTATAATGGGGTAAAAAATATCAAACAACTCAATGAGGATATACTCAGGGAAAACATTCCAACATGGTAACATGTTGAGACAGAGATGAATATCCCTCATCCTATATATCAAAAAATATATGATATACCCATAATAGAGGAATGTTAGCATTATACTAGCTCCATATCCAGGCATTCAGTCAACATAAATGAGGCAGTTGAAGATGAACATGAATTCCCTCCATTACAGAGACATCCTCTTCCTATCTAATGTAACAATTTCAAATTATCACAGATCAATAATTAGTGGGAAGTGAAAATAGGTCCAACTCATAAATACATTAAAACTCCCAATATATGGGGGCATCTTAGACAGGAGCACCTCTAGAACTTTTCAATGCCATTGAGTCCTTGACTGCTCGAATGGAATCCATGGAAGGGCAGCGCACACTTGTGCAACCCAATAAGTATCCATATCGCAAATAGTTGAATAAATATTTTCCCCCACCCGGTTCAATCAATCCTACCTTCTCTAAGTTTGATGTAATGGGATATCTATAACATTATATAATGCACTTTTTATCCTGTTGCAGTATTGTGATTGTCCCACAAGATCAGCAGGAGGTGACCAAGGTGAACTATTTTGTAGAGACATTGGTAGGGCCAGAATTTGTTTGGTATGGTAGCCTTCTATTAGGATCCTTTGTAGGATGGGAATACCTTTATCGTTAATTACTTTATCAATTCATTTCTATACTAATGAAAATTAAAATTTTCAACCTGAAAAACTACATGCAGTGAAAAAATAAGAGGGTGTGTGACTTCATAAAAAGAGGGAAAGTTTGAACCTATTCACTTAGTATCCCTATATAATAAGAGTAATTGATGTTATGTTTTTATAAAAACACTCCAGTATGACCTATATACACCCTTGGTCCGGATGAAATATCCAAGAGGGTTCCATAAATTTACAGAAATGGCACAATGTTTAGACAATTCCATTCAAAGGACTCAAACAAAATATCATACCATGCCCTCAACATAGGGGAAAAGGAACTAAAAAGGTATAAATTCTATTTTTGACCCTCAAACTGGTAGAAATACCCATTCAATCACCAAGACAGGCCACGAATCACACGGAATATTTTATTGAGTAGCACCGACAACAAAATCTCTCTTGTCCAAAAGTGAAAAGAGATTAGGCCCTCCTAGGATTTGGGAAAAGATGAATAAATAATACTCCATTTTAAATGATAAGGTTTCATGTTATTTTATTGCACCAATGTAAAATAACCTACTCAAGCTTCCATGACCCAAGAAACCGAATGAGGTCAACCTCACTGATTGTCCCAACTATTTCTATTTGCATATAAGGTTGGGTTATGACATCCAAGATTTTTTCATTTTCAAAGACTTCATCCAAATAATTATCAATTATAAACATTTTATGTTGGAAAAATATTAGTTGTAAGTGAATTTTGTATCCATTTCCCAGTCAAAATAAGAAGGCGATTGGAAAAAAAATTCATCCAATTATGGGTTCAACCTCACTGATTGTACCAACTAATTCACTTTCCATAGAAGGTTGGGTTATAACATCCAATATTTTTTCATTTTTAAAGACTTAATCCAAATAATTATTGATTTTAAACATTTTATGTTGGAGAAATATCTGGTATAGGTGAATTTTGTATCCATTTCCTAGTCAAAAGATGAAAGTGATTGGAAAAAAATCATCCAAGCATGGGCATAAGTTTGAAAATTGTATGAAACGAAAAAAGAGTTGATTGAGATCCTGAAACCCTGAGAGAACATTTTTTCAAACTCATAATGGTTTCATCACCTATGGAGGAGACATAAAATATGCCTAATAGAGGTGTATGTAATCACCAAACATAGAATGAAACAGAAGAGGGAGAGTCACATTCATCTCCCACACAAACTCTGACTCTTACACACATTTTTCCAACAATGTACAAAGCATGGGAACCGAGAAACCAAAGAAAATACTCATTAGATGAAGAGATAAACATTGGTTTTATTAAAATAATACACATGGGTGACCCCTTCGGTGATGATGAATATAAACCCATGTATGATTTCCCCATACATGACTAGGAAGCCAATGGCTGAAGGAAAAAAGATCTGAGGATATAGGAGACAATAACAACATGGTTGGACCCAATATCTCTATCATATCCCCCTAGAAGACATATATATAGATAATACATGTGGTAAAAAACTTTATTAATTTTAATAGAGACATGGATTTTTCCATTATCCCTCTAGTGGTCATCTACACCCAGTCTTATTACATGACTTTCTGGAATGGGTGCTATTTTCTGATCATCCCAATCAACGGGGAAGGCCGGTGTGACCTATGCCACTAGAATATGATGCTCCCTCGACCTCTATACAAGCGTCGGGAATCTCTAAATCAAATTACTTAGCTCTTGAATTGTATAATAAGGAGAAACACATCCTAGTAAGTTCTGACCTCTGGCATAGAATTATTAAATTTTGAAAAATTGGCGGTTGTCATAGCCAATATCTCAATCCTGGATGCACTCCATATTTCAAAATAACTCATTTTGGAAATCGTTAAAGACTTATAGATTAAATAAGAGTTCGAGATATAATTTTTTGTAGCTAAGGTTTATTGAGTGGAGACTATTCCATCAAAATTAAATGTCTTCATCTCCTTCATAGATGAAAGATCAGGAAGAGGTCATCCAAGGACACATCAAACCCCTATGATTTTCTAGAAGACTCGACAATGTCAACATCCAAAGGGATCTGATTTAAAATGTTTTTGAGGTCAACCTAATACTTATTCGACCCTTCAATGTTTGGGTATATCAAAGGGGACTTATCTCCCACAAATATGACCATTCAAGGGTATGATAAGAGCATGAAAAGCCCTATCATGATGATCAAGATCAAGTCTCAGTATGGGGATCTCACATCTAATGTAGAGTTCATGGTTATCTAGCAATACAATGCATAAAATTTCATTCTTATAATAACTTGGATTAATAGCCATGTGGTTGTCGCTTCAACATTATATCAATTCTTGAAATACCCCATTTATGGGAAGGTTAGCATAATTCATGGTTATAGTTCCCCCTTTGAGACTTGAGAGGCCACATATGTTGAGGAAGTGTTCTATAAAAGGGATTTAAAACAACCGATGGTGGATGACAATATGAAAGTTTTACCCCCCATGGGATTTGAGACTACCCATAAAAATCCATGGAGTATGCTTGATAGATATTTTGTGCTCCCCATAAATATAATTGAGGTATTAGACTTAATATGTCAAAGACTCCCCCATGTTTTCTATCATTTCTAAAAATTCCTTCACAGACTCAGTGGTGGAAGAAGATGATGATGATAATAGGAATTTTCCTCTTGTATTTGAGGAAGGAATCTCCACCACCATTGATGAGCTTAGTGTGGTAACTCTGAGAAAAAAAAAAGACTAGCGGCCAGCACTAATTAATTCTTACATGCATCTCGATGATAAAAAGTTATACATTTAATTTATAAAGAAACATCGATATGGTTTCACTTGGAATTACATAGAAACGCTCAGACTAAGCCCTGATGTGGTCACACACCATCTAGGCTTACCTGATGACCACCGAGGTTTCGAGTAGGTGGTTAGGAGGATGCACTCGTCTCATGCTACTATTGTAGAGTCAGGAGTTGACATATTTAACAAATATTTTTTTTTGGAACCACAATACCCAAAATGTCTTGTAAACATCATTCCTATCATGAAAAAGAAGAGTCATATTAGTGTGTGCATCAATTTCATAGACCTTAAGCATCACTGTCCGAAGAACAATTTTCCATTTCCAATAAAATAAATCTTGATCAATGAAATTGATATTGTCTAATCCATTTCCTTCATTTATGGGCATTCAAGGTACAATAAAATAAAAATTTCCCCTGAATAAGAGAAAGCCACATCCTTCAGAGCACCCTTTGGGATCTTCTAATATTAGTTCATGCTCTTTTGATTAAAGAACACTGACACAACATATCAATGATCCATGCATCAAATCTTTAATCCATTTTAGGAAAAATATTAGAATGTTATGTCAATGACCGGGTTGTCAAATCTTGACAATGTTGTGATCACCTCATGGATCGTCAAACAGTCTTTGACAAGTTTCAGCATCACGGTTTGAAGATGAATCTACTAAAATGTGATTTCGAGTTAACATCAGGGAAATTCTATAGATTTTTTTATGCCACCATATAATTAAGTTCGAACCGAAAGATATTAGTTTAATTTTAGAAATTCCACCCCCTTAGAGTATAAAATTACTAAGGGGGATCCAAGTGAACCAAAACAACAATCTGCTTTTCACGGCCAACCTAGCTAGAAAATATCACCCCTTTACCAAGTTAATAAAGAAGGTAGTCACCTACCATTTAGATTATTATTTCCAGGAAGCCTTTTATATTATTAAGTAGTACCGGTTACACCCATCGGTCTTTATTCAACCAACATAAGGTAAACCACTCATCATATATGTGGCAACTATTGAACAATAACTTGGCATTCTCTTCGCACATGAAAAATAATTGGGGAATTGGAAATATCCCTACTACCTCTATCGAATGATTCTAGGTACTAAGACCCCATACTCTAATATCAATAAGAACTACCTCACATTCATATTTTCCATTAAAAGGCTGAGACATGAGATATAGCACCATAAAATCTATTTGGTATCACATATTGACCTGCTCAATTACATTTTTTTCCCATATTGTATTGAATGGGAGTTTAGACTGATGGGAAGTTATTCTGAAATAGGGTGACATCCAATTTGTGTCACAAAAGTTGGTGAAAGTGTCATCCATGAATAATTTTCTTGAGGAACATCCCACCTCATAGAGTAAACTAGTGGACATGAAACTTCTAGATGAATAGGTTTTCAATACTCATGAAACACTGAGAAAACGGGATGTGTACTTTTTATGGTGCCTCATGAATCTTTATCGACAATACACTAGAAAACCTAAGTCTCAATTAGGTTAGCTAATAGATTGACTTATTTTATCCAGAAAATGAAAATTTTACCTACTCATTATCACTATATAAAGGATGCATGAATAATGAGGTCAAATAATAAGCCCTCATCGCTAGATTTGAACTATCCCAATAGCTACAGTTATCCCCGACATTAATTAGGAGGAAGTGATTTTTTGCATCACACACTAAAGGATGGTCTCATATTTCATCATCTATGAGATAGATGAAATCAATTACATCAAAACCACTCCAAAGTGTGATTAACCAACATCCACCCATAAATGGATGGAACAAATAATTTATTATCTCCTAAATGAGACTATCATGACTGACTGAGTTAGGAGAGAATAAATTCATTACTACACAGGGAACATCACCCTTAGGGATGAACAAAATGAGAAAAAAATACCTCTAATAGTGAGGTTTTTTTGGAATCCTCCTCAGATTCATATTAGAAATAGAGATTCATGTTGCAATGGATGAAGTCCATGTAGGCTCTTTCATCACTCATCAATCCTGTACCAGTCTCCCCCATCAAATCAAGAGGCTTGTTTACAAATAGAAAAAACAACACATGACTTTGTGAAGATCACCATGAAATTTCATGCATACCAGATTCATGAAAACTTCATGAATAAACCCCTAGAAATTTTATATACAACTAAATATTCCTAGCCATATTTCATATGGGGAAAGGATGTTGTGGGGATATATCCCCCGATCATAGATAAGAATTTTACATATATCCTTACTGATACTAATTTCTTTTCTAGATGGGATAAGGAAATACCAATCATGGAATTCATGATGAATAAAGTCATCAACTTTATAAAGTCCAACATCATCACCAGATTCAGAGTCCCCCACACATTATTAAAAGACAATGTCACAAACTTTTGTTCCACTAAGCTAATGAAATTTTACCAAGAATGCAATATTGAGTCCAATCATTCATCCTTCTATCATGGAGAAGAAAATGAAAAAATAAAGGCCTTCAATAAGGCTTTGTTAAACATAATTGAAAATATAGTAAATATAGATAAGAAATCATATCCAAAAAACATCCTTCATGCTTTGTGGTTCTACCATACCACCACATGCACTACTAAAAAAGAAACCCCGTATTCATTGGTGTATAAAACTAAAGTAGTGTTTCCCATATAAGTTCATTTTCCCTCACCATGAATAGATATCTGTAGAAAACTATCAGATGATGATCAATCACAAAAGAAGTCAGATGAATTGGAGAAGATTGATGATAAAATGGTATATACACTGCACAACCTCGAAGTCCATCAAAATTGGATTTCATGGGAATTAAATAAAAAATTTATCCTCCATTTATTACTTCAAGGATAGATGGTATTAGCTCTCACAAACGTAATGATACCAAGAAAGAAACATCCAAACCTAGAACCCAAATAGTAAGGACCTTACACCATAAATAAGGTCTAGAACAATGGATCATGATCGTTGGACATAATGGATGGTAACATGTCACACTCCCAACCAATGGAAGGTTTTTTAAGAAATAATTTTCCTACCTTCCATCAAGAATTATTATCATCTTAGAAAAATAATGTTAAACTACACAATTACATCAAAACCATGAGACATTAAAATGTATGAAACACATCCTGACCATATGATGTTAAATTTGGAGGAAGACATCCTAGACACATGATGATAAACTGTATGGAAGGAATCCCTACCGCATGATATTAAATTTCATAGGAAGTATTGTCTCACTGAGGATTCACCGCACACAAGCTAGATCTATAAAAAAGAGAAATACAGTGCCCTGATCCATGTGTGTGAGTGAGATCCAAATTTGTAATTTTCCATCCAAGAGCTTTGACTATCTTTATTCCTATCATCATAGGATAGGTAGTGACACTTGGATCTCTGATCTTAGGTCCAGCTACAATAATCAATAAGAATAATTCCCCCCTCTGCATATGGGCTAGACCTTGGTGGAGAATTTCCCATCCAAGAATTATGTGAGGATTTTTTATTACCATTATAATATAAATAGTGATTCCCAGATCTCCAATTATGGGTCTAGAAGTGATATTCCATCATGTAGAGTCACATTTATCATTACTCTATGATGTTAAACTTCACTGATGATGTCATCACCGCATGACACAAAATTAAACTGTTTTACATAACTATGTATAGATTTATTTTCATGATAATGAGATATATATGGAATCTAAGATCCAATATCTTAGTCTATCCACCACATGATACCACATACCCCTGTCCATTCTCTAATTGCCTCCATTTTGTGAGAGAAACCTTTTTAATCCCATCTTTTTTAGGCCGAGCATAAATCATGTGGGATTAGGAATTTTGGAAAATGATTCCAAAAAAAATAGAGACATATTATTTCATGAATGGTTTAATATGGTCATGGATGCAAAACCTTAAAATTCATGCCATATGTTTTTGTTGCATGAAGTTAAACTACATGGTTGATGTCTCTTGCATGATATAAAATTATGCATTACTCTGGACCTCACCCGAGAGAACCTCTATCCTTGGTGTTAGTCCCCCATAACACCTCCATTCAAGAACTTTTAATGTCTTGATTCTTGTTATCATACGATACGTAGTGATGCACAAATATTTAGTCATGGGTCCAGCTACAACAACCGACAGGAATAATTCCCACTCTATATATGGGTCTGACCTACGTGGAGAGTTTCTCATTCAAGAACTACAAGTGACTAGATTCCTATAGTCATAAGATATGTATTAACAACCACATATCTAGTATTAAGACTATCCGAAAAATTTCTTTTTCACATTGGGGAACCTATATCCTTGTCGTGTGATGTTAAAATGAATGGTTTCTCATGAAATATGTGTGGATTGATTCTTATTATCACTAGATACTTAGTGTTGCTCAAATCTTCAATACTATGTCTTACTATAAAAATCAACAGGAATAATGCCCATTCTCTATATAGTTCATACCTATATGAACAGTTTCCCATTCCATAAATATGTATTGATTAATTCCTATCTTGATAGGATACATAGTGATGCATGGGTCTCTGATCCTAGGTCCAACCTTAATATATACAAATACAATGTACAACCTCCTTGTGTATGGGATAGACCTACACATCTAACTTCCATCCACCACATATAAGATGATAAAAATTCACCCCTAATTATACCAATGCATCATGTCCTAGTAGAAATACTTTAAACTGAATGGCATATTTACATCCTTACCACATGATGTTAATTTGAAAAGAAAGGAAAACATCCTTACCCCATGATATTAACTACAAGGAGAATTTCCTTGTCACGTGATAATAAACTTTACGACAAAGAACTTCCCCACTACATGTTGTAAAAATGTGCAAGCCATAGCCCATCATCATTCCTTATCAAAGGATGACAATAGCCTAACCCTGGTCAACTAGAGTATGGGGTTCTTCTATCATCTTTTAATCCCCATATCCCATAAGTAACATTTATTTCATGAGCATATTTGGTTTCCACAAACATTTCATGGCCCTTGGAAAGGAAAATAAATCTCTTTATTTTACCTTGTTAATATACATAAAGGTCTTAGACCTTCCAAAAATTGATGGCTTTTCCATGTAAGAATGACTTTCTAATTCTTGTGAGTCAGACGTCCCCATGGAAGAACTCACCACCTAAGGGTGTTTTGGTACATCCTTAGAATAATTATCCCATATAATTACTCATGATATGAGAACCTCGATTCATGGTTTACAATATCTTAATCTTCCTCTCATAATGATTTTGTAGTACTCTTGACCATGGGTATCCTAATTAGGTTGTTGTGCATCATTCCCCTCATAATACTTCCATGTACATCATGACCTAAAACTACATGCACTTTAGTCAAAGTTGTATGAACTTATTTTTTAGACTTTGATGGTAAAAATCATAAAACATTTAACTACTAAATAATGATACAAAAAACATGTCAATTTGAAATCCCACAATGGTTTTCCTAAGAAAAATTCAAGTCTCCACTTGTTAAACTATTCATATTCAAAGTTTAGGTAAACATTAGAGCACAAATTTATGATTCATAAATCTCATAGGGAAAACATTATTACCCTATTTAAATTAGATCCATACTCATTGATCCCCCTATTCTTGGAATAATTTGGAGTAATGATTTGTCACATATTCTCACTGTGATAACATGTTCACTAGCTGACAATATAACTCTTAGGGTTCTAAAAACCTTCTTTAATATTATGTTTCCCATAAATAGCACTTCATGTTTTTAGTACCTCAGATCACTACAAATATTCCATGGCCCTTGTATGATGATACCCTTCTTCAAGATACCATTTATTTGGCAATACATGTATTCATGTGGCTCCTTCATATGAGGTCCCATCCATCAACCAAATGTCTAATTATCTTGAAAAAATGGATTTTATGTCATTTTGAGACCTAAATTAACCATGTAAGAACTTGTCACCTTAGGGTGTTCTATTCCATCCCCAACATTATTTTCACATATCATCCTCATGATCTGAGCACTTTATACCATGATTTATAATCCTTGTAACTAAACAAATCAATAGGATTTGACATTCTCGATGTTATATCCTTGAATATTGAACCCCTTCTCAAATAAGTATTGTGACACTCCATTACTGAGTATTTTTATGGCCCACCCCATTTGACATGAAACCCCATGTTCTATGGAATGAGATTCCCATAAAAATGATAAGTTGCATAGGGTTCCAGAACCCTTCATAGATAGTTCTTTTCCATATACCCAAATTCATTTTCTAGACATTTTGGTCTTTTAAAATTATTCTTAGACCTCAAAAAAGAATGGGGATTATCTATACTTCACCATTAATGTAATCCCTATGGAATCATGCAAATGGTCTTAGACCTACCAACTAGAGGCATCTCCTCTATTTAGGAAAGGAAAATTGATCCTCCTGATCCCTTGTAACATCATCATTGAAAAAAACACCTCAGGGTGTTATGGGTCATCCAGGGTATGTCTTCCCCATTCCATATTCATCAATTCAGAATTTTGGGTTATGAATTCCACCATCCATACTACAACTATCCTGGTGAAGTTGACTTCCCTAATATTATAGTATCTACCCATACAACCTCAAAAATATTACATAAACCTTGTAAAAGAGTGTAGACACATATTTTTGACAATGCTAGTGAAACATAAGGGATTTGACCTACCAACTAGATTGTAGAGGCTCGGTTTTTGGCTAATAATACTTTGAAATATTTTTTAATATTATTCTAGATCTAGGATCTAAGACGACATGTGATTTCGAGGCCCGGTGTTCCCAAATTTGACTTTATAAAAATATTAAATGTGTTTTATATTACACATGCATAGTAAATTAAATAAGGTAGGATATCTCTTAAATGGTTTCCCAGATCAGAAATCTTGGATTGTGGTTGGCTCCGCAACACAAATTTTACCCTAGGCACAACATAAAATAAGTTGTCACATGATGTTTTAACCCCTCGCTCCTTGGTGGAAGGTTCTAAGTGAAATTAATTTATTAATTTAATTGATTAATTAAAATTCACTTAACCTGAAATATGAGTATAAATTAATATTTTTGGGGAATTGGCTCACAATTCTATTTTCACTGTTGATGAATCCCCTCATCCTATCTCATCATCTCCTTCTATTGGCTAATGACGAGGAACTTCAAACTCAGGCGGATCGAGGAAAAAAAGATCTTTCCCTTCCTTCATCGATGAACACATTCTACATTAATTGAGAGAGATTGAATCTAGGTAGGACTTGTTCTTTTCATTTTATGAACTGAATTAAAATTTGAGCATGTTGAATCTCTTTCCTTCAATCTGTACCTTTGAATTCGAACATTTCATGAGCCCGAGTACTAGTTTTCAATTTTCTATTGATTATTCTGACCCAAATTTCACACTGACGATTAGTTTTCCAAGATATATTGGCCAATGATCCAACCATTGGTTTATGGTATCTTTATCCCTCAATTATTCAGGTTCTTCACCATGGTATCCCAGGGGATCACAGTTCAACAAATTTTCAGTCAACCCGAGCACGTCCGAGTGCCCAGGATGAGACGGATTCAAGGATAATTTGTCAAATGATGATGAAATATTGAGAAAGGCATAGATTTGAAAATTTAATGACATGGAAATGAAAAATCATGAGGTTTCATGATGATCTGATGAGTATCAAAACTACGACACCACTCAAAAGATCCAGCCAAACCCTCATCCACATTTAGGACAGATTCACAATGAACAGTGATTCCTTTCTATGTTCTTCAGCTAGATCCAAAAATTTAATAGCAGTTCTAGGAGATGTTGACTATGGAAAATGACTATTCAAAGCACATATGAGGATTCGATGCTGATCTGGAATTCTGGAGAAATTCTCGAATCTTTGTCGTGTTCAATGAAGAACACATGGTGTGTAGCCTTCCCGCAATGGAAGCACTATGGTTGGTAAACCAATTTGATGGAATGGAATGTACTATCTTGAAACGCTGCATACCGCTTCCTCGTGTGGGACTCTCATGTGAAGGACACACGGCCAGCAGACACGGACGGTCCCTCGATAAGCAGGACATGCCATGTAGTCCACCCACACAGTGTGTTCCACTGCATGGGATGGATCCCATGCCCAACCAGAGGCACATCTATGCATAAAATAGGGGACACACTCACCATGTGAGTCCCCTAGCATGTCATGTACTTCTTGAGATCAATTGAGTGATATTCAAACCTCTGTATCTTTTTTGTTTGAACTTGGATTTCAGCATGCGAGATTCCTATCTTGAGAGTTTTTCTGCGTATAATGTAATGGCTTCCTTGGAATCATATTTCTAGATAAAATGTGAATGTTTCAATTTGGCATGCATAGAGATGACACCAAACGAAGGTAGTATAAAGAGAGGCTCACCAGAGCAGCACCAAGCTTACCCTCTAGCTGGGCTAGGCAGTGGAGTTCCCTCATGATAATTTTGGGCTTAACCTCCAACAGAGTTGAGAAGTTGAATTCCCTGATGATAGTTCTAGTCTTACCCTCCAGCATGGTTTGAAAGTGGCGTTCCCCAAAGACAGTTTCATGTTTACCCTCTAGTGGGGCTTGAAAGTGGTGTTCCCCAACAATCGTGTCGATTTTACCCTCTAGTGGGGCTGGGAATTGGTGTTTCTCGATGACTGCTAGAGACAGACCCTCATCTATGCAGCACAGTGATGAGGAGTGGTTTATATTACTTAAGGACTTAGGAGAAAGAGGTTTTCTCCCCCCCCCCTAGATGTTTCTTTAGGATGTGACTGAAAATCATGAAGTCTAGTCAGTGCCACCCAAATCGGATAGTATCAAGGTGTGGTGATTTGATCCCCATTGACTTATGCCTCCTAGGAAGTTATGATGAGATGTGGGACATTGTATATGGTTGTTACCTTGGAACTGATTGCTACCCACTATTCTAGGGATGATTTGTGAGATTTTGATCCCATTAATCTCTATTTTGGGTTTCTTTGAATGAGCATCTCAATTGTTCACTGGAGTTGTACTCTTTTGTTCACTTTTACTATACCTTGTTCCTACACTTCTTCTTCCAGTTGTATCTTCTACAACTTCCCCTTCACCCTTTTTGGGGTGTCCTACTGGTTATGTATATACTCACCCCTTTATGGGATTCTCCCAACAAGTTTCATGTCTTTTGCAAAAAACGGATAGGTCGGTCGTGATTACAAATGACCATTGGGATATTGATTGCGTGGACCTTGTACGGTGGTCAAAGTTGGGATGCAGGAGTAGTAATTTCTCTCATGTTACTCTTTTTCAGGTCCCTTCAGGTTGGGAAATGTTTCTAGTTTGGGCGTGTGGTACCACTTTACTTTTCAGTGTACACCACCGTACATTTTTTTACTCTCTATAGGATGATGCATGTTCATTTTATTTATAGCAGTTTCATCTTTTATTTTTTTCCTCTCCACTTTTTCTTTGAGTCATCTATGTTTGTGTGTGCAATTATTTAGAAAAAGGCCTCCCTAAGTTTTTAATACTTTGGCGCTACTCTCTAACCCATGGCCTTTGGAGGTGGGCTTGGGGTAGTTTTAGATTGAGGCAGGCTTGGGTTGGGTCGTGATGAAGTGGTATCAGAGGTGGTTCGTTCTCTGGGAAGTTGTTCGGATGTTACCTCTTAAAATTATTTATTGGGATTAGGGAAATGATTTTGAAGTGTCTCAAGTGTGGGTAGTAGGATAGGAATTCTAGTGTTGATGTGGTGGCCAACGTAGCCATTCACCAGGATCCTGATTACATGCTTGTTGACTCGGCACCCTTAGACGTTGGTTGCATGGAACAATGGTACATGAATCATATAGGATTCGAGTCTTTGACTATCCTTCTTGATTCATATCCCCAATTTTTTGTTTATACGTGTATATATATGTATATATTCATCTAACCATGATACTCCTTGACCATTTTTAGGATGCCTCTACGATAGCAGCATGCCAGGATTCCCGCTCTGGTTTATGAAGATGACTTGATGAGTGATGAGGTCTCAGTTCAAGGCCCATCAATTGACCCCTTCCACTGGGTGGATAGGTAGCAGTGCCTCCACCTTTCAAGAAAAAATTGGTACCAATAGAATAAGATGAGTACATTAGCTGACTGAGAACATTTCACAAATTTCAACGATGGTGACAGCTACGGTCCCGTGACGAGCCTGATCCTCAGGTGGAAGAGGACTGGCTGGAGTCAGTAGATTGTATGTTCGGACTTGTGCGGACATCAAAAGATAAAATAGTTTCTTTGGTAGCTAGCCTATTTCATGGCATAGTTAGGCTCTAATAGAGCTTAGTCACCCAGATATGTGATGAGGCGCTTCGCACTGGGACGACTTTTAGCAGCTCTTTCACGAGAATTATTACCCATCCGGTTTGTGCGCCGTCTAGATCCAAAAGTTTCTGTAGTTGAAGTAGGTTGGGATGATGGTGGCGGAGTATGAGAAAATATTTATTGATATTACTATCTACTCCCTAGATATGGTCATAGTAGGCTAATTTTATGCAAGGAAGTTTGGGAGGAGGCTCTGTAGATAGATCTGAGCTCGAGTAGTGTCCATGTGTGTCCCCACCTATGATGGGGTGCTGAAGTGAGAACTTGTGAAAGAGATCATCCTATAACATGTATTCAAGGTAGATGGGACTAGTGGTAGGAATAATAGAGCTGAGTTATCTTTAGAAGTAGGTAGGAACTGTAGATCTCAAGATAGGATACCATTCTGTGAGAAAACTCGGGCAGCATGGTCCTGCAAGACCATGATAGTGTAGAGCCTAGGGGAGGCCTAAGGAGAGCAGATTTTATACTTTTGGTGAGTATGGTCACATTTATCAGGACGTCTTGACCAGGCGTGCCAAGTATCCAAGGTAGGCAGCAGATGAACCGCCGTGTCAGAGGTAGCACCATGACTAGGTGTCTCCCATGTGGGGACAGGGACGTCCCTAGGGAGGTGGAGCTGGAAGAGGAGCAGGAGAAGTTATAGGTGTGGGATGGTGATATGAGGTACTCCTACCACCACCACTAGAAATCCTACATCATGCTCAAGGATCTGGCGGTTAGGGTCATGGACAACTGTAGGCTATGGAAATTCACAATCCAGCATTGCACAGGATGATTCAAGGTATGATTTTTATTTACTCTACTCTTGAATATGTAATAGTAGACATAGGATCTAGTCACTCATTTATCTCTTGAATCTTTTTTCAGTATCTGGACATCCTAGTAGAGACACTACGACAACAATTATGCCTTTATGTTCCTATAGGGAATTCTTCCTCTGTATCTTCCATTTTTCGGTAGTGCGGGTTGTCTCTTGGAGAGAGAGATTCAAATGGGACCTAATGGTTTTTAGGGTAGACCCCTACGATGTCATCATGGGAATGGATTGTATTTTCATAGTTTGAGCATAAATTTAATACCACTATAGATCTATTAGATGCCTTTATTTCGATGGGACGATGTTCTCCATTTTTGGTGAGAGATACCTCATAGCAGGTTCAGTGGGAACAGTGAGCAAGAGGTCATAGCCTATCACCCATCAGCTAGCAAGTATGACCCTTGGGGAAGAAGACTCTTTAGGCGTCTTAATCCCATTAGTTTTATAATATTATCTAGACATCATTCCCAAAGACTTTTTGGGACTATCTCTGGGGAGGGATTTGGAGTTCTGCATCGACTTGCAGCTAGGGATTGCCCCGATATCTTCAACAGCGTATCGTATGGTTCCCACTGATCTCTGGGAGATGAGGTTGTTGTTAGGGGACCTTTGTGAGGAATTTTTCATCAGAACATGTGTACCACCATGGGCGACTCTGGTTTTTTTGTAAAGAAGGCAAACAGGAGCTTACGAGTCTGTGTAGATTATTGTCACCTAAACCAGATCATGATAAAGAACAAGTAACACTAGACAAGGATCGATGACCTCTTCGATTAGCTGTGAAGTGCAAGATTGTTCTCCAAGATCGATCTCAGATCTGGATACCACCAGTTGCGAGTCTGTGAGGCTGATATTCCAAAGATGGTCTTTCAGTGTCTCTAGGGGAACTATGAGTTTCTAGTGATGCTCTTTAGTGTGATAAATTCCCCCTTCATCTTCATGACTATGATGAACAATATTTTCGACCATACTTGGATCAGTTTGTCATTTTTTCATTGATGACATAATCTTCTACTCTATAATATAGGAGGAACATATATATCACTTGAGGAGGGTCCTTGATTTGCTTCAAGACCACCGGCTTTCCAATAAGCTCTCAAAATTCCAGTACTGGATACATGAAGTTCACTTCCATATACATGTCATTTCTCATTATGGTTTATCCATGGATCTAGAAAATTTTGAGGTAGTGCTTACATGGGAACCACCCAAGAGTGAATCAGAGGTGAGGATATTTCTTGGCTAGGTGGGGTACTACAGAAGAATTGTGGAAGACTTCCCTAGAATTATAGCCCCTATGACGTCCCTAACACGTAAGGGGTAGATATTTACCTGGAATGACTAGTGAAGGAAGTCCATTGGGGAGTTTATACAAATACTGACGAGAGCTCCAGCTCTGCATCTACTAGAGGAGGGAGTTGAGTTTGTGGTTTATTGTGACGCCTCAAGAGCTGGGATCGGTGGTGTGCAGATGCAACGTCAGGTGGTCATCACATATGGGTCAAGGCAATTGAGACCCCATGAGATTAATTATGCGACACATGATCTGGATTTGGTGGTATTACTCTTCTCTTTCATGATGTGGAATCACTAACTTCTTGAAGAATTATTTTCGGTTTGATCAACCCACCAGAGTCTCAGTTACATCTTCACCCAGAGAGATCTAAACATGATACAACGATGATGGCTGGAGTTCCCATACAAATTTAAAATAATTTATACTCTGAGGAAGGGAAACAATTTAGCAGATTCCCTTAGTATGAAGTCCCAGGCTCGCCTTGTGTGGGGGCCTTCAGAGTAGTTGTCCTCCCTATAGCTGACCCTGGTGGAGTATGAAGGTACAATTTTCCTTCAGTTGATGATGTTGACTCCTACGCTCCTCGAACGTGTGAAGAAGTCGCAGCTGGGAAACATTGACTATGAGGTTCTTCCTGACCATATATCCACAGGTGAAATACCCGATGGATATTCTGAAAGAGGTAATCATGAGATATTGTTCTAGGGGTAGGCAGTAGTTCTAGTGATAATGTGGGAGGAAGTGATATTGGAGTTCCACACCTCTCCCTTTGCAATAAATCCTGGTGTGGGGAAGATTTAAAAGGACCTTTAGTGGTAGTTTTGGTTGTCTGGTATGAGATGTACTGTATTTGAGTTCATCTCCTGATGCCTTACCTGTCTGTAGGTGAAGGCTGAGCACAAATTACCAGTAGGGTTGTTACAGCCTCTTGATATCCCAGATTTGAAATGAGATAACATATCAATAGACTTCATCACTGGGCTTCAGCGCATAGAGAATATCCATGATGCTATCTTGGTAGTAATCGACTGACTCGTGAAGTCGCCACACTTATTTTTTATCAGAGAGTATAGTTCTATAGAGAGTTTGCGGCATTTGTACATGTGGGCGATCGTTCAAATTTACGGGGTAACCTTGACGACTATCTCTGATCATGACACATGGTTTACATAACGATGGTGGAGGAGCCTATAGGTTGAATTTGAGACCCAGCTATGGATGAGTATAGACTTCCACCCCCAGGCTAATGGGAAAACCAAATGCACTATCTAGGTGCTAGAGGATATGCCAAGAGCATGTGTGCTAGATTTCGGCTAGAGCTGGGAGAATCACATACCTTTGGTGGAGTTCACGTACAACAATATCTACCACTCCACTATCAGCATGACACCTTTTTATGCCCTATACGGGAGACCCTACAGGTCACTCTTATGTTGGACAGAGATTGGAGAATCATCTCTCATGGGACCAAAGTTGGTGTAGGAAACAACAGAGAAGGTGGAGGTCATTTGTGAGTGGATGAAGATAGCCCAGATTAGACAGAATTCCTAAGCAAAACGTTTTCATAGGCCATTGTATTTTGAGCAGGGAGACCAAGTCTTCTTCAGAGTCTCCCCATGATGTAAAATGTGGAGGTTCATCTGGGGGGATCAAGGTGTCTTCGAGGTTTATCGGGTCATTCAAGATCATGCGGAGGATCGGCGGAGTTAACTACCGCCTCGCCTTACCCCCATAGCTGTAGTGGGTGCACGACGTCTTCCATGTATTGTAGCTAAGGAGATACATATATGAAACCATGCATGTTTTCGAATGGGGAAAGCTGTACATTAAGGATGGATCTACCCTTGTAGAGTAACTAGTGGCGATCGAGGACCATTAGGAATAGGCCCTACAAGGATGATCCATCTCACTAGTGAAAGTTTTTTGGTAGCACAGGAACATGTAGGAGACTTCCTAGGAGCGGGAGAGCCAGATGCGGGCTTAGTATCCTAAGTTCTATTTCCTTTCTGGGAGAAAAACCTTAAAGGAGGGAATGATGCAGAGACCAGGTTTTTTCTTAAAAAACTTTGAAATATTTTTTAATATTATTATATATCCAACCATTAAGACAGTGTGTGATTCTGAGGCCCGGTGTTCCTGAAATTTAATTTATAAAAATATAAAATATATTTTATATTTGGCACATGCAGTTAATTAAATAAGGAAGGATATCACTTAAACGGTTTCTTGGATTAGAAATCTGAGACCGTGGTTGGGTCTGAAATGAAATTTTTTCCTTAGGAATGACATAAAATAAGTTTGAATGGGATGTTTGGACCTCTTTCTCATTGGATGAAGGTTTTTAGTGAAATAAATAAATTAATGTAATTAATTAATTAAACGTCACTTAACCTAAAATATGAGTATGAATTTATATTTTGGGGGAATTAGTTCACAATTCTATTTTTTCCAATGATGACTCCCATACATCTCTCTTATCCTCTCCTTCTATTGGACAATGATGATGAAAAATGACAACAAACATTGAACTCAGTTGGATTGACTCGCAACAGATCTTTCCCCTCCTTCCTCAAAAAATGTGTTCAATATCAACGGAGAGCAATTGAATCAAAGTAGGACTCATTATTTTCATTTTATGGCTTGAATTATAAGTTGAGAATGTTGAATCTTCTTCCTTAGACCTACGCCTTTGAATTCAAACTGTGAAAGAACCTGAGTATCGGTATTAAATTTTCTATTGATTATTCTAACCCGAATTTCACAAAGATGATTGGTTGGCCAAAAACACTTGGAAAACAATACAAACCTTGGTTTATAGTGCCTTTCTCCTTTGATTATTCACTTTCTTCACTGTTTTATACTAGAGGATCACGATTTGACAACTTATTGGGCAACCCGAGCTCATTTGAGCACTCGATATGAGACAGATCCAAGGTGGATTCATCAAATGATGAAGAAATCATGAGAAAATAATAGTGTTATAAATTTCATGACATTATGATGAATAATATATAGGTTTCTTGATGATTCAACAAGAAAAGAAATTGTGATGGCCCTTAGAAGATCTGGCCAAACCCTCATCCATGATTGGGACCAATTCATGATGAATAGTGAGTCATTTCTATGTTCTTTATCTAGATTCGACAATTTCAGAGCATTTCAATGAGATGTTGACCACAGTGAAGGTCGATTCGAATTGCATGTGAGGATTCAGTGCAGATCTGTAATTCTAGAAAAATTTCTGACTACACGCTGTGTTGAATGAATAACACACGGCGTGTATCCCTCCCTCAACGGCGGAACTAGGGTTGCGAAACCAAAGTGATGGCACAGAATGTACTATATTTATACATCATGTATCACTTACCCATGTGGGACATCCCGTGTGAAGGAGATAGGGCTAGAAAACATGGTTGGTCAGTGGATAAGTAGGACATGCCATGTAGTCCACCCACATGGTGTGTTCCAGTACATGGGATGGATCCCATGTCTGACCAGAGGCACTGTTTGGTAGCGATGAGGGGCCACACTCAGTGTGAGTCCCCTAACATGCCTTGTACTTATTGATCTCAATTGAGTGATCTTCAAACCTTCATATATCATTTTTTTCAACTTGGATTTTGGCCCACAGAATTCCTTTCCTGAGTATTTTTTCATGTAAAACATGATGGTTCCCTCGGAAGAGGCTTTCGAGATATGTTGTGAGTGTTCTGGGTTGACATGCACAGAGATGACAGTCGATGATAGAAGTATATATACAGGATCACCAGTGCATGTACCGGGTATACCCTCTAGCTGGGTTGGGTTATGGCATTCTCTAATGGTAATTCTACGCTTACCCTTCAGTAGGTATGGGATGTGGCGTTCCCAGATGATAATTTTGGGCTTACCCTCCAGTAGGGCTAGGAAGTGGAGTTCCCGGATTATAGTTCTAGGCTTACACACTAGTAGGGATGGGAAGTGGCATTCCCTGACGATCGTGTCAATTTTACCCTCCAATGGGTCTGGGAAGTCGTGTACCTTGATAACTACCAAAACAGGACCCTCTTATGTGCTGAATAGTGATAAGGAGTGGTTTGTCTTACCTAAGGACTCATTAGAAAGAGGGGTGTTTTCCCCCACTGAGACATGTACTTGTGACGCGACCCAAAATAGTGTGGGCGAGTCAGTGCCTCCCAAAGTGGATAGTATCGTGATGTGGTGATTTCAGTCCCTTTAACTTGTGCCTCATAGGAAGTTACGATGACATGTGGGATATCGTAGATGGTGTTTGCCTTAGAACTGATGGCTTCCCACTTTTCTTGGTATGAGCTGTGAGATTGAGATCCCCTTACTCTCTCATTTGGGTTTCTTTGAATGAGCATGTCAATTTTTGGGTGGATCTTTACTCCTCTTTTCACTTTTATTGTGCCTTTTTCCTATACTAATTCTCCAAGATTTATGTCTTACAGCCTCCCCTTCACCCTTTTCGGGGTGTCCTACTGGGTATTTATATACTCACCCCTGAATGGGCTTCGCCCAACACATGTTTTGTATTTTGGAGATGATGGATAGGTCGATCATGATTTCAGAGGAGCTTATGGATACAGACTGCATGGACCATGTATGATGGTTAGAGTGGGGATACAGGAGTAGGGGTCTATTTTATGTTACTCTTTTTCATCTCCCTTTAGGTTGGGACATGTTTCTAGTTTGGGCATGTGTTTTTCCCCATTACTTTTCTAGAGGATCGTGCATTTTCATTTTATTTATAAAAAATCTTCTTTTATTTTATTTCCTCTAAAATTTTTAATTGATTTGGCTATGTGTGTATGTACAGGTATTTGGGAAAAGGCCTCCCTAAGTTGTTATGCCTTTGGAACTAGTTGTCAACCCCTGGCCTAAGAAGGAGAGCTTGGGATAATTGTGTCTTGAGGTTGTCTTGGTTCAGGTCGTGACAAACTTGATGTATATTTTACTTACAAAAAAGAAAATTAAATCCTCATGAGCCCTAGAAAGACTATAGTGGAACTCATCACCCTAGGGTGTTTTGGGTTATCCGGGGCATGTTCTCCCACATTCAACATTCAATAATAAAGTTTTTCATGAAGGACTTTTAACTACATGGTATCTCAAAGTTCGATCTAAAATACCCTTAACTACAACAAGAGAGGGTCCAAGCTAAAATAACCTGAACTAAAACAAAAGAATTTTCGAGCTAAAAGACTCCAAACTATGTAAATAGAAGGTCTGAGCTAAAATAACCCAACCTACATAAATAGATGGTATGATCTAAAAGACCCTAAACGGTACCCAAAAATAATTTGAGCTAAAAGTCTATAGAATATAACAATACAAGGTCTGAGATAAAACACCCTAAACTACAACACAATAATGGTCTAGTTTACAAGACCATTAATCATGCAAATAGAAAGGGTAAAAAATCAGGTTGAAAACTTGTAAGAAGGTGGCCTGAGAAAAATATGATTCCACTCCTACTAAGTCATACTCTATATTAATCTTAAGAAAAAATTTGGCAAATATGAATAAAAATGTATGAATGTTATTGTGATCATCATTTTTCTAAGAAAAATCATGCTACACTCTTTAATCCCATTGGATTCAGCCGAAAAAATAGAAAATTCTTTATCTGAAACATATATTTTATCCAAAATATCCTTTTGAATTATGTAATCCCAATATAGATGGAATATATATATTAATAATAAATATCATGTTAGTGGTAATTCATGGGAAATTATGAGGAAAAATATATTTTCATTTAAACATGTAAATACAGGCATTCAGGTTTACTTGATATCATACAAAGGATATTCTCCAATGATGATATATGCTACCTCAGATCAATGAAATTTCATACACATAATGAATGAATAAAAATTGAAAAATCATATACAAAGATCACAAGATTAATTAATTTATAAGGCGAAAAAAGGATAAATCTCCACAATCTAGAGCCTCTATAAAGATTCCCTCAAAAATAAAAACATTGGTGATCATACTAGTGTAAGAGTTGATTGGCTGAATTTTTTATGTTGGTGAGAGTCAAATGAGAAGTGTCAATTAAACATCGAAGTGTTGTCCACCACACTTATTCCACTATTCATGTGGTGGAATAGGGGATTTAACAATAGAATAAATTTCCTCAAATATTTTTTGAGTTTTTTTTAATTATGATGATGATGATGCTGAAAGATCAGACTTTGAGTGAGATTTAATCTCCTCATATCTCGGTATATGTATGGTCAAGGTATTAATTTGGGCATGAAACTACGATATTATTTGATATCTCTATTTCAATTCCTCTGAATATTCCCTTATTATTTATTCTAGGTGTGTCTCATCATCAAAAGTTTTTAATCCCCTTTTGATACTAGATAACTATTATGGAGTCAATAAAATTTGTCACGTGATGTCATATAGTGGTTGGAGATCAAATCTACCCTCCCCCAAGATATGAAAGAGTCAGAGAATGTGTTCCTCTTGATCAAAAAATGTTTTAAGAGAGTCTTAGTGATAAATGTGTGTATTTAATTCCATATCATTCTATATCATGTTTTGAACTCAACAACTATTGGAGTAGGTACATCAAATGGGGAAACAATTGGATGAGATGATGAACAAGTAACAGAGGAAATAATATGTAGTATTATCTCAAATTATGCACCATATATCACTCATATTAAAGTGAAATATTACTCAATAAACTCTTCCCCACTAATTTCATGGCCATCTCTAGGATTATCATGCTTACTAGAAGTATCACATGAGTCTGGAATCAACTCCATCGTTTCTACAAACAGAGGGGTCGATGAAGAAAATGGGCTTTCCACTTAATGGATCATCCTATCCTACACACCACACATGTAGGATTCCACCCAAGTCTGAGCATAAATATATGATATAAATATAAAGTTTCCAATATTTTGAAGGATAATCTCAGTTTTTGTATCCTCATGCACAAATATAATCCAAAATATAATCCCGATATTTCGTTCTCCCGATATGTCAGATGAGGGGAGGGAATAAACCCTTTGAATGCAACCAAAATGGTAAGAGAACAGGTAAGGGTTATACAGATCATAAATAATCAAATAATCCACAAGGTCCTTGAGAACCCTATCCCAAATAGATATTTTATATGAACATTCATCAAAAGAACTACATCTATTATCAATAATTGGCCTGATCGGTGTGGGATAAGGTATAAAGTTGAAATGATCTGGACATCTTCGAATGTCAATGACCTCATCAGGTCCTAACAACATCACCTAAACCCCATATTTGTTTAGTATCCTTCTATGTAACAAGTCACTAGGGAACCTAGTAGTGTTGTGGAATTTGTAACAGTTAAAATTCTCCCCTATCAAGCCATATAATAATTTTAAAGAACTGAAAATCCTATAGTGTAAGTTTCCTTTTTAAATATGGCCTAGTATATGGTAAATTCATGCAAGAATTAGTGTGGCTAGATAAAGAGACCTCCCATATACTAATCAAGCTTCCATTACCAGTGTTCCAACTCGGATTCACGAGCATGTGCCCCAAGTTAAAAATCCCACTAGTTAAAGAACATGGCCATGAAATATGTTATCCTAAGGCTCAGATATATCTCTAGCCTCACCCAATAGCCCCATGTGTTATATTTTATAGCTTCTAGTATTTTTCAATATCAGGCGACACTATCATGGAACTATCAAGAAGGTCACTGATGAGGGTGTATAGTGGTTGGATGGACTCAACTATGATAGAGATATATGTTCATCCAATCCTTTAAGAAGATTATTGATAACATATTCATCTCTTTTTTTAGTTTCTATTTCCCAATGTTAATCATGTCCCCTTATAAGACTGTAAATTTTTTGGTGTCAAACCAAACATCCACGACATTAAGGAAATCATCATATATCTCCCATTGAGAGGATATATTGACCAATAGATAGATATCCCAAAGGATGATTCCTAGTTATCCATAGAATAGATGGAATGAATTAGTTCCAAGGAACCAATGAATAACAATTTATTTTAGGATATCTGATTGATGATAGACGATGAATTGGGAAATCCATATAGCCTCATAAAAATGAATATCATGTAGCTAATCATGAAATTGTGAGAAGCTATGTATCACCCAAAAAATCCATGCCCATTCTTCAAAAAATTTACCACTGGGCCACATATCCTATTTCATGCTCCAGCGACATCTCAGATCAGTCAATAAATTGAAAAAAAAACTTGAATAACTTTGAGCAATGGGATTTTTGAAAAAATCATAACTGTATGGACCCAAAGGGGGGTTCACCAACAAGTACAAAGACCCCTACTGTACACCACAACCAATTGAATGCCTTGAAAATCATCAATTGAATGTGATTTAAGGAAGATGATAACCAGCAAGAAGGAATATTTTGGTTACGATAGGGAATGGAAACATCATCCGGCAGCCTAAATACATATAAGGGAAGACGGTGTGATAATGGTTTGTTATGAAGTTCATACAATATAGTCCTATTTTGAACCTCATTGTTAGAGTGTACAAGATATCGAGGGTCAATGTTATAATTCCACGAAAGCATGTCCCTCGAGTTATCCATGGTGGAAGAGATATGGGAACTGGAAACCATCAATAACATCCTAAAATAGAATGCCATTGAAGGTTTCCTAAGCTTAGTTGGCCACATGGCCTCAAGTGCATCTCCTCAAACACCACAGGCTACAGAAAAAAGGTCAGGGCATGTGTGTGTCTATGTGGAGACTATTCCCTCATCACCAGAGTGTAGCATAGTGGATATACAATATTATATAAGTAGTGGAAGCAATAATAACAATCAGATAATAGATAGAGGGAATCAATAGATAAGAATATCAACATGATGTTCATATACAATGATGATGATACATGTCTCTACAAAGTATCCAAAATAGGTATACATGGAATCAGTACAATACAAGTTACAAAATTAATAAAGTCAAAAAGAATCAGTATTTTATCATGAGTCTCATCTCAGACCCATGCTCCTCTACTCTTAAGTTGCAATCAAGAACCTATAGTAGGGAACTTTCCCTTATCCAAACCTGAAATCATATAGTCTATTCGAGTACCCAAGGAAGCCTGAATAGGGTGTGAGATATAATCCCAATAGGTAACCACCCAAGTCTAGTGTCATCCAATCAGTGAGTATATAACAGTCATAGTGTGGAGTCAGTGATACAATATGAAAAGTAAGTACTGAAAGTAATCATCCTATAAAGTCCAAATTCTCATTTATAACCAATTAATTTAATGATTAAACTTCATTTTATTGATAAGTTCCAAGACCCGGCATATAGCCCAACATCACCACTGAATATATGATCAAAGGATGGTTAAACATTCTATCCATAAAGTGAAAGACAAAAACTCAATCCAAGATTCTGTTTTTTCATGGAAGACACATCACATAACCCATTTTATTATTTATTCATTTATTCATTTATGAACCTGAAACCATCCTTGGAATTCCTAATTTGTAATCCTAACATTTCTCTAGGTATAATATAAATCAATACCTTATATGCTCATCTATGGAGAACCTCTCAAGAACTCCGGTATCGCTCTTGGTGTGGTATCACATCACTGCCACTTAAGTCCATCCTTAGTGGTCCACTATGGGATCCCAAGTATCACAAATGGAATATATGATCAAATTCCCTCTGATTCCATCCTTATAAATCCTTATAGAGTCTATGTTCCACTTAGAATATAATATTCAGCACCAATGAGTCCATCCTTGCCAGTCTATATAAGGATTCCAAGTGTCACTCTGGCATAAGAAAGGTAAAATCCAAATGATTCCATCCATGGAATTATTATCTAAATCCATGTGTCACCCAAGGATTATAATAATTTATTCATTTCAAAAATATTTAATCAATACCATTTAATCAACATGACTTAACATATCAAGGTAGATTGATCGATAATTGGTTTTTTTATTATTAAAACTAGGGAAAACCCCTTCCACAAAGACAAGAGATCAAGGATGTCTAAAGTGATGGATCTCAAGGGAATCCCCTAGGAAAAAATCATTACACTCCTGAGCTAATGACCCCACATTAGAGAAAACCAAAAGGGGTTCCTTAGGACTACTTCATCTACAACAAAGCTGCCCTCTCTTGGGATATGACAAAAAGAACATCCATTTGCAATATCCAAGGCGCAGCTACGGATAAGGTATGTAAAAATCCAAGGAAACTCAACTTTCCCATGAAAGGACCAAATCAATACCTTTAATTCTGATTCCCCTTCCCATAACACCAATGAGAACCTTTTGAAAAGCATGGCACCCATGTGCAATGCTCTTAATTTTCCACACCTAACGAACTTCCTGGCCCATTAAATCTGCTAAAAGAAATTTTTACTAAGCTATTCCTATCCCGCCCCAGACCTCCCCCGCACATATGACCATTAATAAATTATCCATAGAAAATAATTTTGAATCCACTCCATAAGAGATTCCATCTATCCCAAAAACCCTAGGATCTCAGTCGGCCAACTGGTCTGTTCAGAAGACTGCAAAGAATAAGCGATTTCTGACCACCCTTTACCAGCATGCCAAATTCATGAAGCAAGGCCTTCATTCACACCTGCAGTAGGAAAACATTCATCCAAAACTCAGTTAAAGGCTTATTCTAAGCCTCCCACAGTTTCCATATAATTTTTGTCACTATGATACTAAGGATCTTGGAATTCATCCCATGGTGATCTGAACCCAAAAACCATATCACAAAGAACTATTGCATGGATGTGCATGTTTCATCGTATCTACCCCATTAATCTATGAAAGACCATAGATTGACATCCCATTCACTCTTGAAAAACAGGCGATCCACCAACTCTGCCTAAGGATTAGAGCAACAGAAGCATCAAGAAGCCAACTAAATTCCCTTCTTTTGGATATTATCCTCTGTAGGGAGAGCTTGGTGTCGAGCTCTCCAAACCAGAAAACTCATCTTCATGGGTACCTCCTTACACCATAAGTTTGAACCCCACTCATCATGATCCCCTCCTTACTAGATCAGACCACAATAATCAATCCCATTAAAGTACCCTTATCTAGAATCTGTGAAATAGCATCAGTCATCCTCCTCAATGAACACAACTTCTTTGAATAGGTCCATCTGTTCCAAGATTATAATGTCTTGAACAATTTGGGATGGTTTATATCCTCTCTTACTGACATATCTAGCACTAGAAATTGCGAGAAATATAGTTTTCCCAACCCAATTGTATGTCCACAAATTTATCTCCCCTTGTCTAACCACCCAACAAGAAGATTCATGAAAGATTTCCAGGTGAAAATCAACAGTTTTCCTCAACCGGTATAGTTTTATGTTGTCCTAGTCCTCCCAATTCTTTCCATATTTAGTTCTAAGATTTTCGTCCCATATCAATTTTCCAACCATAAAATACCATTCTAGATGAGCCTGCATATTCCGCAGGGAAACTGATATATCCCTGAGGCCCACTCCTCCATCCTCCATCGGTTTCACCACCCGATACCAAGAATCCCAACGATCCCTACCCAAAGAGTTAGCATCCCAAAGAAACCTTTTCATTAGCTTCTCCATGGAAGAAATAATCCCTTTGGGTGGATTGATAATAGACATGACATGCATAGAATAGAATCAATTACACTTTTAATCAACGCCACCCGGCCCCCGAAAGAGAGAAACCTGATTTTCCAATTAAGAATCCTCCCAATAATTCTGTTAATGATATCCTCAAAGAAGATATTTTTCACCCGACCATTAAAAATAGGTTTCTAGAGATAGATCATTGAAAACTGTTTCCACTGAATTCCCAGAATGTCTTGTATGACCCGAATCCTTCTTCTTGAACATTTATTGGCTATAAAGTCATTACTCTTCCTAGAGTTAATCTGTTAACCACCTCAGCTGCTATATATCAACATAATCCACATAAAATTAACCAAATATGAACTCATACCATTCAAAAATATTAGAATATAATCAGCAAATATAAGATGGGAGCAAGAGCCATCCGAAGCTTGAGAACGATAAGGAAAAATCCTCTGATCCACCAAGCGCCTGTGTAAGTTTTGTGATAGCGCCTCTTGTGCTATGATAAACATAATGGGCGATAGGGGGTATCCTTGGTGCAGACCTTGTACATTCTTCAAGAAACCAAAACCCTTTACCAAAATGGAAATCGTAATCCAAGGAGAGGAGAAGCAATGGAAGCGTAGATCGCAAACCCATTCATGAAAACCAAGCTTCCTCGTCACCGGAATAATGAAACTCCATTCCAATTTTTTATACAGCTTATCCATTTCCACCTAAATAATCACATTGGACCTGACCGCCTTCTTATTCAAATCCACATATTGTTCTTGAGCTAATCCCACCGCCCTTGGAATACCCCTACATTGGAAAAAGTTGTGTTGTTCTTGAGAAATGACCCTCAGTATCACCTTGCTAGGCCTCCTAGCCAGTAAACTTGCTAAAATCATGTAAGATACATTGCAAAGACATATTGTTCTATATTTATTAATGGAGGAAAAATACTTAAATTTAGGAAAAAGAACCACCCCGGAAGAATACGAACTCATGTTGATGGTACCCCCAGAAGTAATCTTGTACAGCTTCAATAACCAAAGGTCCCATGAAGTCCAATGATACCACATAGAAAGCTCACAAAAAGCCTTCCTGTCTAGAAGCATTCTCCATATTCATGTTGCGAACAACCTCCCAGACCTCATCATTGGACGGTATACAACAATATGATTAATTATCCTCAAAATCAACTCTCCTCGAAATACACCCCAAAAAAACCTCATGTTATAATGCTGGGATGTCCTCCCCCAAATACCATGTATGATCACCTTCAGGAAGTAGCTCAAATTGATACAAATCCATCCTTTTGGTGACATTGAAATCCAAAAACAACAATCTTTCCTCAATCCTAATGTTGATTTTTATATTTTTTTCATTCCTTCAAACATTCATGGAAAAACCCATTGTTCATGTCGCCTTCCTTAAGCCACCGGACCCTGGATCTTTGACTGTAGTCCCTCTAAACCTGCAACAAACTTTGCACCAAAAAGAACGTTAAGGAAGAGTCGTCCCAACTCTGTTTAAGCATGTCCTCCAAGCGGCCGATTTCATCCTGATGGGCCTCCACAGATCCATCCACTTCTAGTTTATTCATGAACTGCCTCTGAATATCATTCTTGAGATGCTTGAGACGCCTAGATAACCCAACCCATGCTCTACCATCTAACTCCTATGTCGAGGAATCTTTCATCATTTCATAAACCCATCTATAGTATTCCAATTAACTGAATACAAAAACACCTTATTATCTGAACTCCCTTGCTTCATCTCTATCAGTAGCAGAGCATGATCTGATAGAGCTTGAGGTAAGTGCGAGACTGAGGTCCTAGAAAAATACTCTAATCCCTGGATGTTAGTAAGACATTTATCCAGTATAATTCAGATGTGACTACCACCTATATGGTTGTAACACTAGGTATATTTACACCCACTAAATCCCAATTCCAAGATCCCCTTTTTAGAGATGAAGTTATTAAAATCTAGTATACTATTTTTAAACACCACTGAACCACCTTTCTTCTCCAAAATGTCTAAAACAGCATTAAAATATCCACCTACAAACCATGGTAAACTTGTCACATCAAACGTTCCAAGACACTCTCATAGGTTTCTTCTTTATAGGACATCTCCACTGGCATAAATGAAGGAAAACAAGACTTTGAAGCCTCTAAACCCAAGATTCACCGTGATACAATGTTCCTGGGTTTTATATATATATGGATTTTTTTGTTTTTTTTTTTGTTTTTTAAAAAGGGGTAGGGTAACCAATATTTTCAAAAATCGATCCCAAGATGCATGAACCTCATTCATGCATCCCCGATCCCAGGAAGATGCTTGAATGGGGTTAATGAATCATAGGCAAGGTGAAAGATCATGAACAAGGTTCACATATCCTACAGAAGCTTTTAATTATTTAATTTTTTTGTATTTTTAAAATTTTTATTTTTGTTTGTTTTGTTTTGTTTATATATATATATATATATATATATATATATATATTATAACAAAAAATTTCAATAGAATTTATCTTCTATTTAATATCCTGTAGTACTGCCATTACAGTAGTCTAGATTCTGACAGAAACTCTCACCCAAGGATCTCTTCTATAAGAGGGCTTGCCCTGAAAATCACTCTTCATTGTCGTTGTGGGATTCAGGTTCTCCCTTTCCTATGTAGAACATTCTATATCCCTGATGTTGGATTCTATTTCATGTACATGACTTTAAAGACTATAAAATACAAACTATAATACCAATATAAATGAAACTTAAAACATGGATTAAATATATAAGAAATAGTTGAAAATAGAAATAATTTTGTAAAGAATGTTGATGAATAATACTTTATAAGCTTTTAAAACCACCAACTCGAAACTTAAAAATGTTTCAAATACGTGGCTTTGAAAGACTATAAAATACAAACTATAAGACCAATATAAATGAAACAGAAAATATGGATTAAACACATAAGAAATAGTTAATGATTAATTATTTGATTATTAATATAATTATTATTTAGTTAATTATTAGTTAATTAGTAATATCACTATTAATTATATAATAATTAATTAATAATATAATTATTAATTATATAGTAATTAATTAGTAATATAATTATTTAGTAAATTTTTAATGTAATTATTAATTATATAATAATTAAATAGTTAATTAGTAATATAATTATCAATTATATAATAATTAATTATTTAATTAGTAATATAAATATTAATTATATACTAATTAATTAGTTAATTAATAAATTATTAATATAATTTATTATTATAAATATTCATTATAATTATTAGTTATTAATTATTAATAATTAATTATATAAAAATTAATTAGTTAATTAGTAATATAATTATTAATTATATAATAATAAATTAGTTAATTAGTAATATAATTTTTAATAATTATTATAATTACTAATTATAATTAATAATTATATTATAAATTAACTAGTTATTTATTATATAATTAATAATTATATTACTAATTAACAAATAAATTATTATATAATTAAAAATTAAAAATTATAATTAATAATAATATTAATAATTAACTAATTAATTATTATATAATTAATGATTTCTAATTATAATTAGTAATGACATTATTAATTAACTAATTAATCGGTATATAATTAATAATTAATAATTGATAATTAATAACTAATAATTATAATTAATAATTATAATTAATAATTATAATTAATAATTATATTATTAATTAATTATTTCATAATTAATACTTATATTACTAATTAACAAATTAATTATAATATAATTATATTACTAATTAAATAATTAATTATTATATATTAGTAATTAATAATTATAATTAACAATTATATAACTAATTAACTAATTAATTATTATATATTTAATAATTAATAATTATAATTAATAATCATATTACTAATTATAATTAATAATGATATTACTACTTAAATAATTAACCATTATATAATTAATAATTATATTACCGATTAAATAATTAATTATTATATATTTAATAATTAATTATTAATAATTATAATGAATAATTATAATTACTAATTATATTACTAATTATTTATTTATTTATTTTATAATTAATAGTTATATTACAAATTAACTAATTAATTATTATATAATTAATAATTAATAATTATAATTAATAAATATTTTAATAATTAAATAATTAATTATTATATAATTATATTACTAAATAACTAATTAATTATTGTATATTAGTAATTAAAAATTAATAATTAATAATTAATAATTATATTAATTATTAACTAATTAATAATTATATTACTAATTAACTAATTAATTATTAACTATTTCTAATATATTTAATCTATGTTTTACGTTTCTTTTATATTGGTCTCATATTTTGTATTTTATAGTCTTTTAAAACCATGTACTTGAAACATTTTTAAGTTTTAATTTGGTGGTTTTGAAAGCTTATAAATTATTTTTCATCAACATTTTTTACGAAATTCTTTTTATTTTCAACTATTTATTGTATTTTTTATCCATATTTTATGTTACATTTATATTGGTCTTATAGTTTGTATTTTATATTCTTTCAAAGCCACGTACTTGAAACATATTTAAGTTTCAAGTTGGTGGTTTTGAAAATTTATAAATTATTATTCATACACTTTTTTTACGAAATTATTTTTATTTCCAAATATTTCTTATATGTTTAATTCATGTTTTAAGTTTCATTTATATTGGTCTCATAGTTTTTATTTTATAGTCTTTCAAAGTCAGGTACTTGAAATAGAATCCCACATCGGAAGTGTAGAATGTACTATGTAGGAAAGGGAGAACCTGAATCCCACATCAGAAATGTAGAATGATTTCCAGGGTAAGCTCTCTTAAAAATGAGGGACATGGGTGAGGGTTTCTGTCAGAAACCAGACTGGTGTAATGATAGTACTGCTGGATATTAAATAGAAGATAAATTCTGCTAAAATTGTATATATATATATGTGTGTGTGTGTGTGTGTGTGTAAAAAAAACAAAACAAACATAAAAATAAAAAATTTAAAAATACTAAAAAAAATTTTAAAAATATTTTTGTAGGATGCGTGAACGGGGTTCACCCATCCTTCATAAAATTTATAAAGGATGTGCATACCCCTTTCACGCTTCCCGGTAAGGTTAGATGCCTAAACGGGGTTCAATCTTCTTTTATGATGTCTACGAAGGATATGTGAACCCCGTTCACGTATCTCTCCACGCTGAAGATGCGTGAAAGGGGTTCACGCATCTCTAAACCCATTTTTATAAATAGTTGAAACCCGATCCTTTTTATAATTTTTTTAAACCCCATTTATATAAAAAATCCCATTGTTCCTCTACCTCAACCAATTCCAGCTAAAGATAATTCTTCCATAATATCCATATATGTTTATAAATCGGATTTCCATGCAATTGAAAACTGAACCCCACCTTCCTTGCAATGAAAATGATCTTTTTAGGGTCCTTATGTGGTTCAAGATTGACCGCCATATAAGACCTACATCTCCAGGACTCGGAATCCAAAAAGAAACTTTTTTTATGCACCACCAGTCCACGATCATTCCAAATAATAATAGAATACATTAATGGAGGGGATTCATATCCCTTTGGGCCTTTCTACTTGGTCTCGGAAAGAATAGATCCATGCAGAAATCCTCCTTGGACATCGAACACGTCATTGGTTTTGAAGATCCCTCTTAGAAACACCCCTTCCTTGGTATGGGAACTTTCCTCTTCAAATGACTATCTGATTCTTCCAATAAAGATAACATATTCCCAAATGTGATAGGAGGGGTGAAGGAGTTGTCTCTTCTTGAAGCAAAGAGACCAGAACCAAACAGGGTGGTGAGTTGCAGGCCGATGCGATTTACCTTGCCACCCCCTCTAGAAAATAACCCTTCGAAGAATTTGACTGAGAATCCTTAGAGAATACTATAATATCCAACATAGACAAATTCAACATTTTTGGAGATAGAAGATATGAAATTTGAACCTCTAAAACATGAGGCAATAACCCTTTGGGAATGCCTGGTAAAACCGTAGAGATGAACTTAACTTTCCCTTTGATATGCTATGATGATGCCGACGTCGCCACCATCCTCGATGAGAAACCCTCCAACTCCACTGGTGTGGGTATCCCAGAAACCAATGGTAACATTTTGGATGGATCGATAGTCTCTATAAAAATGATGTCCACATGTATATTTTCAGAAAAGGAGTTCCGCTTTACAGCCCTGGAACTGAAAACGGTTTTTTATATAAATGGGTTTTTGAAAAGAAAATGTAGAAAAATGATAGGCTTTCAATTATTATTAAAAATGGGTTCGGATATGCGTGAACCCCGTTCAGGCATCTTCGATGCAGCGAGATGTGTGAACAGTGTTCACGCATCCTTTGCAGACATCATAAAGATGTGTGAACCTCGTTCACGCATATACACTTGCTAGGAATCGTGAACAGTGTTCACACATCCTTTGTAAACTTTATGAAGGATACGTGAACCCCATTCACGTATCCTACAGAAAGATTTTTTTAATTTTTTTTGTATTTTTAATATTTTTGTTTTTATTTTTGTTTTGCTTTGTTTATATATATATATATATATATAACAAAAAAATAGTGGAATTTATCTACTATTTAATATCCAGCCGTACTGTCATTACAACAGTCTGGATTCTGATAGAAACTCTCACTCAGGGCTCTCTTTTCTAAGAGGGATTGCCCTAGAAATCATTCTGCATTTCTGATGTGTGATTTAGGTTCTCCCTTTCTTGCACAGTACATTCTGTATTTCTGATGTGGGATTCTATTTCAAGTACCTGACTTTGAAAGACTATAAAATACAAACTATAAGACCAATATAAATGAAACTTAAAACATGAATTAAACACATAAAAAATAGTTGAAAATAAAAATAATTTCGTAAAAAAAGTTTATGAATAATAATTTATAAGCTTTCAAAACCACCAACTTGAAACTTAAAAATGTTTTAAGTACATGGCTTGGAAAGACTATAAAATACAAACTATAAGACCAATAAAAATGAAACAAAAAATATGGATTTAAAATACAAGAAATAGTTGAAAATAAAAAGAATTTCGTAAACAATGTTGAAGAAAAAAAAATTTATAAGCTTTCAAATACACCAACTTAAAACATAAAAATGGTTCAAGTATGTGGTTTTGGAAGACTATAAAATACATACAATGAGACCAATATAAATAAAATGTAAAACATAGATTAAATATATAAGAAATAGTTAATAATTAATTAGTTAATTATTAACATAATAATTAATTAGTTAATAATTAATATAATTATTAATCATTAATCATTAATTATTAATTACTAATATACAATAATTAATTAGTTGTTTAGTAATATAATTATATAAAAATTAATTATTTAATTAGTAATATATTTATCAATTATAATTTTTAATTTTTAATTATATAATAATTAATTAGTTCATTTGTAATATAATTATTAATTTTAGAATAATTAATTAATTAATTAGTAAAAAAATTAGTAATTATAATTTTTCATTATAATTATTAATTATTAATTACTAATTATATAATAATTAATTAGTTAATCAAGAATATAATTATTAATTATATAATGATTAATTAGTTAAGTAATAATGTCATTATTAATTATAATTAGTATTATGATTATTAATTATAATTAGTAATTATTAATTATATAATAATTAATTAGTTAATTAGTAGTATAATTACTAATTATAATTATTAATTACTAATATATAATAACTAATTAGTTAATTAGTAATATAATTATATTATAATTAATTAGATAATTAGTAATATAAATATTAATTATACAATGATTAATTAATAATATAATTTTTAATTTTTAATTATTAATTATTAATTATAAATTATTAATTATTAATTATTAATTATATACTAATTAATTACTTAATTAATAATGTCATCACTAATTATATTTAGAAATTATTAATTATATAATAATTAATTAGTTAATTATTAATATAAGTATTAATTAGATAATAAATAATTAGTTAATTAATAATATAATTATTAATTATAATTAGTCATATAATTATTAATTATAATCAGTAATATAATTATTAATTATAATTAGTAATAAAATTATTAATTATAATTAGTAATATAATTATTAATTATAATTATTAACTAATAATTATAAAATAATAAATTAGTTAATTAGTAATATAATTCTTAATTACATAATTAATAATTTTAATTATAATTAAAAATTATATTACTAATTATCAAATTAATTATTATTTAATTAATAATTTTATGACTAATTAACATATTAATTATTATATAATTAATGATTAATAATTAATAATTAATAATTATAATGAATAATTATTATAATATATTATATTACTAATTTACTAATTAACTAATGAATTATTATATAATTAATAATTATATTACTAATTAAATAATTAATTATTATATAATTAATAATTATATTACTAATTAACTATTTAATTATTATATAATTAATAATTACAATAAAATTTTACTAAATAATTATTATATAATTAATAATTAAATTACTAATTTGTTATTATATAATTAATAATTATATTACTAATTCATTATTATATAATTAATAATGATATTACTAATTAACTAATAATTAACTAATTAATAATTATATTACTAATTAACTAATAAATTATTAACTATTTCTTATATGTTTAATCCATGTTTTATGTTTCATTTATATTGGTCGTATAGTTTGTATTTTATAGTCTTTCAAAGCCACATACTTGAAACATTTTTAAGTTTCAAGTTGGTGGTTTTGAAAGCTTATAAATTATTATTCATAAACATTTTTTACGAAATTATTTTTATTTTCAATTATTTCTAATATGTTTATTTCATGTTTTATGTTTCATTTATATTGGTCTTATAGTTTGTATTTTATAGTATTTCAAAGTCAGGTACTTGAAATAGAATCTCACATCAGCAATGCAGAATGTACTCTATTGGAAAGGGAGAACCTGAATCCCCCATCAGAAATGCAAAATGATTTCCAGGGCAAGTCCTCTTATAAAAGAAAGCCTGGGGTGAGGGTTTCAGTCAGAATCCATAATATTGTAATGACAGTACTCCTGGATATTAAATAGCAGATAAATTGTGCTAAAAAATTTGTTATATATATATATAAACAAAAAAAATTAAAAATTAAAAAAATTAAAAAAAAATTCTATTATGCGTGAACGGGGTTCACGCATCACCCTTCATAATTTTTACAAATGATGTGTGAACCCCGTTAATGCTTCCTGGCAAGGGTAGATGCATGAACGGGGTTCACATATCATTTATGACATCTACGAAGGATGTGTGAACCTCGTTGATGCATCTCTCTGCACTGAAGATGCGTGAACGGGGTTCACGCATCTCCAAATCCATCTTTAAAAACTGTAACACCCCGAGATTTTATGAAAAATATTCTTTTTAATTTCATTAATGTCTTGTGTTGTACGCTACACCAAAAGGAGCTTGTACAACACGCATCCTTGACTTGCCTTACATTTCACGTAATCGCAACCTTCCTCGATAGCGTGTGTAGTACGCAATACCGAGTTTCACTAAACAACGATATCATATTAAAATATTATTAAAACTAGCCATTATAAATAGTAATAACCACCTTTTAAAATTTTAGAAATTTTATCTCTCAAAATGGACTTCATTTTCAGATTCGGAATATCGAATATAGCTTAAGATGAAATTTTGGTACTTTTTGGATAACTTTCATATTCTGATAAATAGTGAAAATTACTAAATTTTAATTAAAAACAACTTTTTTAATCGAAATAATTAATAGTGATAAATTATTAATTTGAGTGGTTTTAAATTATATTTAGAATATATTTTTATAATTCAATACAATGTTGGTCATTGGATGTAATTTCACATTTAAACCAGTTATAAACAAGTGTCAATCTTTTGATAGTTATTATCTCTTAAAAACACGCTATTTGTTTTGACGACGAGAATTAATTTTTAAATTAATTAATGCAACTAATATGTTATTAATTTGGTAAAATAGACATCATTTTTGAGTTCATAATATCAAATATAGCTTAGGCATAATTTTTGGTATTTTTCTGGAAACTTTCATTTTTTTGATGAATAGTGAAACCACTAAGTGGTAGTTAAAAAAAATGAATTTTTCGTAAAGCTTAATTTTACTGCTTCTGTGAGTGTAATTTCAAAAATCCGAGAGACACGGTTGATGTCAGTAATTAAAATTTGGTTCAAAGAGATGAAAATAATTTTTGGTGAAAAGTAACTTTTTTCTTTTTTTTACCACGGTTAAAAGTAAATAGGGTAATTAAGGGTAAAAATGATATTATTATTACCCTAACTCATGTCCTAATTCTATTGGATAAGTGTAATTCGACCAAAAAAACCTTAGGAATAAAATATGACCATTTAGGCCCACATGGATTAGATTAGGACATTTATTATTATTTAATTCAAAGAAGAGTTAAAAGAGTTAAAATCAAAGTTTATTTACTAAAACATTTTTAATATAGGGTTATACATAAGATAAATTAGACTATAAATATTCATTATAAATCTAAAAATATCTCCAACATAATGGTATTTTATTTGTATTTTTTAGACTTAAAATAATTAAATTTATATATGATACAATGATGATGCAGTAATTATCCTATTAATGAAATATTGACATAATTGATGTTATAAATACCCAAATAAATGTAATTTGAGACTTTTTATGCATTCCAATAATTTTATAGGTTAATATGACATGTTATTATTGATTTAAGTAACTTTATTCTAACTAATAATTCTGTTATGATTTTCACAAAAATCAATTACTAAATAGTGTCAAAATTGACATAAAATAGTTTTTAAACAAATATAATATTATTAATTGTTATTTTCTTCCTAAAAATATAAGGATCTGACAAATAACTTAGATAAGGTTACATATATTAATAATAAAAAACTTGGGGTTCTTTTGGCTTGTTATAGTAAGTTTATTAACCTTATAGTGTAAGAATACAAAGAGACAGGGTAAAAGTAAAATTATCTAACTTAAAGTTAAATATAAATGATAAGGTTAAAATAGGAACCTAAACTTGTCTAAATTCTATTGGATGAGAGGATTTCGACCCATCCCCACCTTAGCTTCTAAATAAATCAATTTGGAGCCATTTAAAACTGAATATGACTTTATAATAAAATAATATTTTTAGTTTTCCAAAGGAGCCCCTCTCCTCCCTTATAAAAGGGCACCTCCTCCCCCTCTTCTTCACACCACTTTGAGCCTTCAATCTCGGCCAACCCCTGCCAAATTCTCTTCTCCACTTCCCTAGAAAAATCTTATAGGTCCTGGTCTACTTCAAAGACCAATCTTAGTTCCCTAAGTGGAGGTTTCAAAGAGGCCTATCGAAGAAGAGGTAATTTCTTCTACCGATTCTTTCAAGCTTCTTTCTTCTTCAACTTCTTCTTCTTTAGTTGTTTCATTATGAAGTAATAACATAAGTATAACTCATATACTGATATGTTATTATAAGTATTAAAAAACCCTATTTCACCATCTATCCATCCTACGGAAAACAAAATCATCGTGCGTGCGTACGTACGGAATACCGTCTCCACGCCGTGGTGTAATCTATTTTCCACCAACACCTTACTTGGATGGGTATAATGGTGTAAATAATAACTATATATGATTATTTTAAAGTGATATTGATTATGAAATAGTATAAATACACTCCAATACAGTCCCACAATCATGAGAATGATATCATCGCTCGTGCGTACGTACGGACTACCGTCTCCACGACGCGATGAGATTCATTCTCCACATTAACCATTAATGAATATAAAGTATATATAATAATTAATCATGAAATATATGACATAATAGTGATACTTTATTTATTTTTATATATATTTATGTCATTTACTTAATTCCATTCAACTCAATAAGGAAACGAAAACAGCGTTCATGCATTCGTACGGCCTACCGTCTCCATGAACGGTGTATTTCTTTCCATTTACTGATTTATTATATATATGTATATTCTGAATATATATTATATATAAATAATGTTTTATATTCTGGAATTAAGTAATCATTATCTAAGTAATCATATGAATAATTACAAGTCAAAACACGGACGACAAATGAAACAATTTTACCCAAAACGCTCTTTAACATGGAATTTACAAAAGAACGGGTAATATAAAGTCATAAGTGAACCATATATGATATCATAACAATGATTATGATTCTGGAATAAGTAAATGACATTATTTAAATCATTATACAGGAGGTTCGGACAATTACGAAGCAAATCGGACCTAAGGTAAGGGAAAATATCACAATCTCATTTTATCCGAGATTGTTTATACTTTGGTATTTACTGGGGTGTATTTTATCATCCACATCAATGTTTCCTCGATATGTAATATTGTTTCCATCACACTACAATTTTTTAAATACAATTTTACCCTTCAGTGAGTTTTTAGTAAAAGATATGAAAGGAATCTTTTGTCGTTTTTCGTACGAGGTACTTTTTGACTTTTCCGACAAAAGTACGAGAAGAATGTTTTTTTAACTTATACGGAATGAATGGATTTTTAAAACATTTTTTCCAAGAAGCATCATTTACAAGTTTTCAAGTTTATTTTTAATCAGCCTCTTTTAGTTTAGAATTGTATGATATGTTAAGAATGGAAAAGTGTTTTTGAAGTAGAAAGGATATTTTCCACAAGAATGGAGTTCAAGTGTTTTATCAAAATTATTTTCCATATAAGATAATAAAGGGTTCTGTTTCTATCCCTATCATTACATTTCTTTGATTATGTTGTGATGGAATTATTTTTATGAATTCCTTTATCTTATATGAATTGTTTTATGATGTCACGATGTTTAAGATTCCCATTTTTATTACATGGATTATGCTATGATGTATGGTTTATGATTTTGTGGCACACATAAGAATGGTATCATTATGAGATGGGTGGGACCTATATCTCCCTCCAATGCATTGGTTAAAGATTTTATATCTCATGAGATAGACATGGCTAGAACGGCGGGTTAAACCGGTTCAGTGAAACAGGACTGAAACGAAGAGTGAACTCGGTTCAGAAATGGACTTTGTCCGCTAAGATAGTCTTGGGAATGAGTCTTGACTACTAAGAAATGATTCCCTATGATTATGTTTGTATGCCACAAAGTTTCATATTTTATGTTATGATTATTGGGATTACATTTCACTACTATTATTTATCCCATGTTATGATATTATGATCTCTTTTGGAGGTTAATATTTCCAAAATGTTATGTTCTTATGAATATGATGTGATTGATTTTTCTTTTGTTTACCCTTACTGAGCATTTGAGATC
The DNA here is from genome assembly GCA_963277665.1 of Viscum album. Classification (NCBI taxonomy): domain Eukaryota; kingdom Viridiplantae; phylum Streptophyta; class Magnoliopsida; order Santalales; family Viscaceae; genus Viscum; species Viscum album. Next base: position 1,247,701,298 of record OY728157.1, on the reverse strand, counting down.
ACCCTTTTATGTTTTCTTTTCCCCAGGATATAAATAAATGTTTTACGTAAGAAAAAAAAGAGAAGATCTTTATTGGAGATGTTGAAGATCTTTCACCATGATTAGAAGATTACGTTCTGAGTTTCCAAAGACACTAAACTACTACGGTCTTTGTGTGTGTGTTTTTGTTATGTAATAATTATTCCGCAAAAGTAATGTAATTTTCTTGTACGTCAAGCTTCGGGTATCTACAAAAATAGTTGAAACCCTATCCTTTTTCTAAATTTTTTTTTCAAAATCCCATTTATGTAAAAAAACCCTCTGAAAACATTTGAAATATCCAAAGATGTTGTCGGACCGTTGAATTTTACCACCCCCATTGAGGAAGATAGAGAATAGTCCCTTTTCATCACCACCGCACTAGAATGGTTTGGAAATACTACCTTACCATCAGAACTAATCACAGAATCAGACACCTAATCCATATTTCTGGAGCTCTGCATGGATACAGCCCCCTGTCTCCACACTCTTCCCTTCCCTTTCCTGCAAAACTCCATTGCATGCCCTTGGAAACCGCATGAAGAACAGAACCTAGGAAGAGATTGAAATGCCAATCACTGCCACCACTTAATCCTCTCTGGAGATTGAATAAGGATCTATTTAGGGAACTTCACCTAAAGATTCATCTCAACACAAAATCGTGGATTGTTTGTGTCCAGAAACCTCCCCGTATTCTCATCCAAACACAGAAAACTCCCAAGTGCATCTTCGACCACCACCATTATCCAAGGGTTATGAAAAGGTAGGGGAGACCCAGAAACTTAATCCAAACCACACCCATACATGATTCTTTTCCATAGTGTAACTCCCAAGACCAACGAGATAGGGTGAAGTGATGGGATCTTCATCACCTTTCCTTCCTCCCCCAAGCATACACAAAGTCATCTCTATTGAAGAAATTAATAAAAAAGGAAAAACATGATAACTTTGAGACCTCAGTTGAGTGTTGAAGACACCAAGAACCCGTGAACTCCTTAAAAACCTCTAAAGAGGGTTTCAAAATTCCAAACCTAGCCACCATCATTTGGTTATGGAATTCCACAACACAATGCATCTCCTTTTCGTCGTTGGATGCAACCACCTTTTCTGCCACTAGACAAGCTCCAGCAGTGGCTGAAGGAAACCCACCTACATCCACCTCAGTCGTCAAGCTCTCTATTCTTCTTCTTTTATTCATTACAAGAACAATTGAATCAATTCTCACCACAAAAGGTGACTCAAGGCATTGGCTAAGCTTAGAAGATTTAGCTTTTAATTTTACTCACATGGGAATTCATCATAACTAGCATATTGTGCATAAGAAACCAATGCATGGCATGTGTCTAGGGACACGGATTCTATTCCTTTTTCTTTATCAATTCAATTCTCAATTGAAATTACAATTAAAATTACATATCAATTCACAATTCAAGTTACAATTCACAATCCAATATTAAAGATCTCGTAGAAAGGGTTAAAGGGAACACCTCAAAGTTATCCAAAATCCATAGCCACCCATGGTGGTCCAAGAAATTAACAACACATCCAAATGGGTGGTTTTAATTCGAGGCTCGTGGTTGTTTTCCAATTATCATCAGGTATCATTAATTCATTAAGTCATACCAATTCATTTAATTCAGGGATTAAAATCCATTTCAAGGTATACGCTCTGAATATTGGAATTTTGGAACAATGGTATATATATAAACACTTTTACATTAAAAGAAAAACCTGAGACCACCTACCATAGTTTCTTAGCTGATAGATCTTCTAGTATCAGCTTTGTATTCGACTTAGATAGGGAGAAAATAAATGAATGGAAAAATAACCTAATAATAAGGGAAATTATCTTTCACCTATAAAGTGTATCCAATAACAAACAAAATGAGGAATATCACAAAACTAATTGATAACTCACCAATGAAAATCCAATGAGATGAGTGGCGCTTGAATCAAACACTAGATGGAGGAATGGTTCCAAAGCCTAAATTAGGCTTCCAAGGATATCTCCCAACTTCAAGTTGCTTTCCATCGAAGGAGAGTAGAAAAGGATGTTTGAAATATATTTAATTAGTGTAAAAAATTAAAATTCACCCAAAATATAAGATCACAGGATTTGGGAAAACTATTGGAAAAAATATGCACCAAATTGTGCACACTTTGCTATAGGGAGGGGCACCTCTCATGATTTGTACACACGGTTTAACTAAATAGGTGAAACTCATGAAAAGCATCACTATCAAAATTGTAGAAATTTTTGCATGACTATGCACCCCAAGTCACTTGGTTTTTATAACTAAACATCCTATAGCTTCCCAATATCCAACCTCGCATGGTTATGTATAATCATGTGGAATGCCCTACATATTCTGTATTAACAGTGAAACATGAATATTTCACCCCAAAAGTTAGGTTATGGGATCCAAATCAGCCCTGATCACCTCTAATACTTCCACAACCTAAACAAGAATTCATATTAGGCCATATTTATATATTTAAACTAAAATTTGATAGAATGTAAGGGATATTTACCTCAAGAAAGTACTTAGATCTTACAAACTTCTCCCCTTAAAGGAATATGTCCCTAAATTGGCTTCTCAATGGTGATCAAGATTTTATAAGAACAACTATGGCTACTGTACTCATACATTAGCTTCTCGTTCCTAGGTCTCATACTACACACAGTCGTGCTGACATTGCACCCACACTAGTGGAGAAGTCCAGACTCAGAGAACCATCATGCTATAGTTCACATTACGTATCAAATGATCCATAGAGGATGTCTATACCTGTAACTAAACCACCTTTGGTTGAAAAGAATGAGATGAGTCTGAGTGATAATGGTGAAACTGAGATACATGGAGGATTTTATTCATGGTCTAATACCTCTGAGGTTAATCTAACTGATAAGCTACCTACCCAACTCTCTAGAATCTCGAATGGGCCACCATATAATGATGATAGCTTACCATGTCTCTTGATCCTCTTGTGTCCTAGCCTCAGTGAGACACACGAGAAGACCTGATCCCCAACCTCAAACTCTATACTTCATCTATGGCAATCAATGTATGATTTCTAAAGAAACTGTGTTATATCCATCCGCTTCTGAATCAGCTGAACCTGCTCTCTGGTCTACTGAACAAGACAAGGTCCAATAATCTATTCCACTCCTACCTCTAAGAAACATAGGGCTTATCAGCATGAACTACAATAAAATAGGCATTTAACAACGCTCGTGTTTATCAACGCTAGAAAAAAACACTGATAAATGTCATGTTTATCAGTGCTAAAGAAAGCACTGATAAATTTAAGCCTTAATCAGTGTTTTATTTTTAGCACTAATAAAGGGTACTATTTATCAGCACTATATTTTTAGAGCTCATAAAGAAGTCTTTAGTAGTTATTTTTTAGCACTGATAAAGTACCAAATAAGTAAATAAAATAATTAACTAAAAATGAGTTCATTAAAAAATTATTACAAATTTTGTTAATTAAATAATAATTGATAAAAATGAATAAATTGATTACACTATATATAAATTATAAATACTAATAAATAGTATGTATTAAATATATACGTATATGAAAAATAAAAATTAAACAAATTAAAATTAATAATAATTAAATTGAGAAAATTATTAAACATTTTATTAATTAGTTGATTATTGATAATGTTAATAAATAGTATATATTAAATATATAGATATATATTAATTTATATAAATTTGATTTAAATATTACAAAATATTTATGCACTTTACATTAAATTTTCATATATTTAGTGAATAATGGTTTATAATTAAAAATTTATATGAATTAAAAATATTGACTAATTGCATAGAGTAATGGAAATATAATTTAATATTGTTTCATTTTTCAATTTAACATAGATCAAATGTGTCTAATATTTATTTAACATATATGTAATTAATGCATTTTTATATACAATGCACATAAACAAAACTTATCCATTTTTTCAATATTGTTAAAATGTACTTATTTTTCATTTATTCAATATCACTCATTTTTAGCACGCATGCACATAAAATTAGATATTGATTAATAATATTAAATAAATATTTATAAAAAAATATTTGTAAAAAAAATATTTATAAATAAATATATTTATAAATGTACATACTATATTTATAAAATTATATATTTACCATTATAAATAAATAAATATTTTTTTAAAGTATATATATAATTATAAATAAATAATTATATATATTTAAATAATTATTATTTATAATAAATTTACATAAATAATTAATATATTTACTATATTTATATTTATATTTATTTATTAAATATATATATCTAATTATATAAATATAAATAATGATATGAATATTATTTATTAAAAATAATTATATAATTATAAATAAATAATTATATATTTAAAAAATTATAAAATTATAATAAATATATTTAAATAAGGAATATATTTACTATATTTGTATTTATATATATTTATTAAGTAAATATATATATTTATTATGTATATATATATTTTTACAAATTTTTTATTTATAATTATAATTATAAATCCTTTATCAGCGCTTAAGTAATAAGCAGTGATGAAATAAATCATTATCACCGCTGATAATGGTAGGTCTTTATCAGTGCTAAAAATGTACTGATAAAATCTATCTTTGTTAGTACTAAAAAAGCACTGATAAATACTCCTTTTATCAGTGCTTATTAATTATGTGTTGATAAAAAACTCTTTATTAGTGCTTGTTTAAAGAACTGATAAATGTGTCCTGATCTATTTTAAAAAAACCTTACCAGTTGCAAACAAGTTGGGATATCAGAAGCTTTTCGCATAATCCACCTACTGTCAGTGGTCTTCCTCGGTGAATCAAAGCTCAAATCACACAAACCCACTCGAATCATTCAAACCCAGTGCCTATAGTTTCTTGAACATCGTCTTACATCCTCTTTTCTCTTGCAGTTAGGGTTTCCAAAGAAAACATCAAGATTTGGATTTGAGGTTATCAAATTTTCTTCAATCTAATGAGGTAGGCATGTGTTCTCTTTTGTAGGTTCTGATTTTCGTTCTGTATTTGTCGTTTCATTTTTGATTTCTTCTTTGATGATGTCATCATTTATTTGTGCTCAAGTTACTGTTTAATGTTTTTTATTTATGATCCATTTTTTTCTTAACTACTGATTTGGATATCTTTTTTTAGTCTTTTTAAAAAATGAATCAATTTGATTTGTTGTCTACAAATATACACCATTTTTCTCCACAATCATAGTTTTGTCACTATTTTGAAATCTTATGGAATCACTTCTGGTCTGAAGAGAAACCAATTAAATAAATATTTATGCAACCATATAAACAGTTGAGGTTTTGCTTATAAAAACCTTAAATTAATAAAAAATTGATTTAGAAATCCAGCTCTCAGTCTCGTGTTGGTGTAAAGTAGCAACAAATAATTATTTTATACAATTCATGTAAGGTAATTTATTTATTTTAATTATATGTTAATATTATTGTGTAGGGTTTTTCCCTTAAAAGTTTTTTTTCTCAGAATCTTGTTGTTTTATTTGAAGAGAAATCTTAATAAAGGTTATACCATATTTATTTATTTTCAATATCTCTCTATTTTCAAAATGAGTATGGTGTTGTATTTATTTTACTATGTTGTTATATTCTGTTGTAAGGGTTACATATTTTTTTATCAATTTGAGTTTATTTTATAAAGATATATATACATATATAGATATTTATTTGTGCATGTAAATATAAATCATTACATCTATTTATTTGTGTTTTCTTAACTTAAAATGTAAGGGTGATTTTATAATTATTTATTCAAAAATTATTGCTCTGGATTTCCAAATTAGAAAGGGGTTATATTTATTTTCATTAAAAATTATGTTTAAATGTGAATTTTTTTAAATTATATATATTATAAATTCTTTGTTTTATATATTTATATATATGTTTAAAAGTGAATTGATTATATGTTATAACGGTTGGTGTGTTTTTCTGCCTTGTTTGTGATATATCTTGTTGACGTGTATTATTTCTTTATGCCAACTTCTTTATAGACCTCCCTAGAATCTCAAGGGGGTCAATGTGTATTAGATGGTATCCCTAAGATCCTTTAGATGGGTAGATCTGATTTGATGACCTCCCTAGAATCCTTGGGATGGGTTGGTGTGGTAATCTGACATCCTAAGAGTCTTGAGATGTTTTCAAATATTTGATATACCATTAATTTTAAATGTAATAATTCCTTAGGTTTAAGCATCACTTGTTCAAAAAAAATAGAATGAAAGTTATAAAATTCTATATATTAGAAATTATTTTAATGTATTAATCAATTTAGGTCTACATGTATCGGTTCCTACCCTAGGAATCTCTGATTACTATCCATGTATATGAAATAACTATTTATTTATTATAATGTTTAATCAGCACGTTTTTATAACTTCTATTTGATTCAATGAGAGTTTATTATTCTTGTTTATCATATTTGGGTTTCTTATTATCCATTAATTCCCTATAAAATATTTTCATTTGTTTAGGGTATTTAATAAAGACTTGATGTGTGTTAAACAATAGTTATTATTATAAATTTTTTCTTGAGACTCATCCCCCATATCTTTTACAGACCATTGTCATCCTCATTGAATTCATCTCCCGAATGACCATTATTGAATTTTTTTGCTTGAAACACATCCCCTATCTCTTTTATGTTTCTTTTAATAATATGAGCATTATTCATCCCACACATAAATAATACTTAGAGTATTTCAAGCAACATAGGTTCAAGTCCATAAGAGATGAAATATGTGTCAAATGACAAAATTCAATGATAAATTTCTAAGAGATGAGTTGATGAGGATGAGTTTCCTATAATTTTCACCTTTGAATAAATTCAAAGGATAACACCATCTGTAGTGGAGTAATTTATTTCTTAAATTCAATTACCCATTTTCTTCAACATGATGAAATTGTTTGAAATAATCAAATGTTAAGTTTCCCTTATTATAATTTTCTATAACTTTCACCTTTGATAATGAATATATTATGTATATTTATTTATTTATTGAATAAATTAAAATTTTATGAATCTAATAGGATATATATGAATAGAAAATGAATGCATGAAAATCGTTCAACAAAAGATTATGTAGATAGCGTAAAATATTTCATAAATTTTGCAAGATAGCATTCATACGACCCTTCTCAAATCCTATGTTCATGATTATGTTGATTTTATTCTAGAAAAATTAGTTCCAAAGAGTAGGAAGAACATTTGATTTTTCATGGAATAGATCAGAGCTATAAATTTTGGACTAAAAATGGGAAAAACTGAATGTGGACACCGATTGGAATGATATTGCAGTATATGGATCATTTGATAAGAATACCCATGTAAAGGATAATGGAGATTTCATGGAAGAAATTAATATTGAAATTGAAGATAACCATTTTGATTCTCCAAATTTGTTTGAGGAGTTAAATAGATGTTCCAAGAAACCATTTTATATTAGTTGTACTAAATACACAACATTTTCAGTTGTATTGAAGTTATATAATTTGAAAGTTAGTAGCGGATGGAGTGACACCATATTTACAGAACTGCTTGGTCTCCTGAATGATATGATACCAGAAGAAAATAAACGACCATGCCAAAGATATAATGTTAAAATATTAATATTTGCAATGGTAAATATCTCTAAATAAATTCATGAATTTCCAAATTATGTCATATTTTTTCGTAAGGACCATGAATCCCTCATAAAATTCCCTTAGTGTTGCACAAATAGATACAAGAAAAACGAATCAAGTCCTTCAAATATTTTATGGTACTTTCATATTAATCCATGGTTTAGAATACTATATAGATGTTAAGAAACCATGATACAATTGACATGGCATGAATATTCAAGAATTAAATATGGGAACCTACATCATCCGGCAGATTCTTCTCAATGGAATGAAATTGATTATGAGTATCCTAAATTTGGAAATGAGATGAGAAACTTTCGTCGTGCATTATCTAAAGAAGGAATAAAACCTTTTTGTGTACAGAGTAGTACTCACATTATATGGCATGTCATTTTGGTAAATTATAACTATCCACTATAGTTGTGCATGAATCGTAAATACAATATGTTGTCTCTACTTATATCAGGACCAAAGAAACCAAGTAATTATATTGATTTCTATTTGGATCCATTGATCAAAGATCTGAAATTTATGTGGGATATAGGTGTTACAATGTATGATTCTCATACAAGTAAAGAATTCAAATTTAGGTCCACATTATACATAAAGATAAATGACTTACAAAATTAAGGAAATTTATCAAGCTATAGAATTAAAGAAATGACGGGTGCCCTGTTTATGAAAAACGCACATACTCAATTCGGTTGAAACATTAATTGAAGACTGTGTTTTTAGGACATTGGAAATTTTTACCTCAATGGAATAAATACTAATCCTGGATAGTAACATTTGATGGGAATATCAAACAGGATATAACATCACCTTCTGTAATGGAAGATCAACTGTACAATAAATTAAAAGATGTTGACACTGTTTTCAGTAAGCCATTTTTGAAAAACCTTAAAAATCAGGTAGGAAGAAGATACCAATTTTCTTTAAATTACCGTATTAAAATTTTTGTATGTCAGACATTTTTTTATGTCATGCATATATATAAAAAATTATTTAATAGTGTTATTGGCATGTTACTAATTGTTATTGGCGAAAAAATATGGCATCAAGGCCAGGTTACACTTGATTGAAATTAGGATAAGGGAAGAATCGGCACAATTTAAGGGTAAAAGGACAACTTTTCTTCCTCCAGTAGCTTACACTCTATCCAGATAGGAAAAATTTCAATTTTTTCATTTTCTTAATAGTTTAAAATTTCAATAGGGGTATTCATCAAATATCAAGAATGTCATGTTAATGAATGGTTTAAAGTTAAAAGGAATAAAATCATATGACTATCATGTTTTGATTCATGATTTAATTCCTATTGATTTCCATTGCATTCTGCCTAAAAATCTATGACATATATTAAATATACTCTACTTCTTTTTCAAATCCATATGCAGTAAACTTATAGACCCAAAGAAGTTTTCCATAATGAATAAGGAGGTTTTAGTTATATTATGTGAATTATAGATATCATTCCCACTATAATTCTTTGATATAATGGTCCGCTTGAGGGTTCACTTGGTTAGAGAGGTTCAACTTGGTGGTCATATCCATTACATATGGATTTATCCCATTGAATAGTATATAAATATTTTGAAAGGGTATTTAAAGAATCTAAGTTGGCTAGAAGGTTGTATTTCCAAATAATATATTGTTAAATAAGCTATTGAATTATGTACTGATTACCTATCATATGTGAAAAGCATTGTTCTACTAAAGTCTCATCATAGTGAATTTCTTATGGTTAAATGGATTTTTGGAAGAGATGTTGTTACAATTATGTTGGCAGAGTGGGAGCAAGCATACCTTTACATTTTACATAATAGTGAAGATATTGATCTATATATTGAAGACCATAATGAAATTCATGGAGATTTGAATCCATCAAGGGCTGAAGGATGGATATCAAATACACATAATAAGTTGTTTATAGTATGGTTATTAGATCAAATTTACAAAGAGTTATCTAAAAATACAAATTCAATTGTCGAATCACTTCAATGGATATCTAGAAGACAGAATGAAAATTTTATATCTTACACTCATCTTGTAATCAATGGTTATACTTTCTATACAAAAAACAGGATGACTACAGCATGAGGAAAATAGTGGTGTCATGATTGTGGCTGAAGCAATGCAGATATCCGGTTGTAAGGATAGAATTCAAATTTATGAAAAAATGTCATATTTTGGAATTATCAAAATGATATAAAAGTTGGATAATATATGTCACAAACCGTCCTCGGGGCCCGTGTCGTGACTACCCCAAACCCGCCTTCCATAGGCCAGGGGCTGGCGACTAGCACCAAAGGCATAAATCCCGATAACTGGGAAGGCATTGCCTTTATAAAAGTAAAAAAACACCACAGAGTCCAAGAGGAAGTAATAAACTAAATACAAAAGAAGTTATGAAATGTAAATGGGTCAGAATACAAACCCAACTGAAAGTACAGCTACAACTGAACGAAAGTACAACAGGAAGGACACGCAGCTAGAAGAAAAGAAGCAGCTCCTAGGTTGTCCACCTCGGATCCTACCTAAAGGGTAGGTACAGAGAGCACAACTCCTTGATCGTCCACCACGGATCCTATCTGAAGGGTAGGTACATATAGCCTCCACAAATCTCTCGCCCTTCAACCTCCTTTGAGTAACATCTCGTCGTGAAGTCCACCTCCGGATACTGACTCGTCGTGAGGTCCAACTCTGGGTACCGACCAGTCCTCAAACACTCGGCCTCTGTCAGCGCTACCCGTTGTCTGCAACCAACACAACGAGGTGCGTGCATATCCCGTGTAGGGTTGAGTATACGATACTCAGTTGGGACCCTGAGACCCTCAAGGTCTCTCTAAATCCAACAAGGATAACCACAAAGTAGAATCTCAACAGATAACCCTTACTTAGGTATAAGCCCATACTTATACCTAAGTTATCAAGTAACCTATCTCAATCATCAAGAAACACAAAAGTTATAAAATCAACGGATAACCACTACCTAGGTATATTCCCATACATATACCTAGGTTATCAAGTGACCCATCTCAATCATGAGGTAAACACAAAGGTCATAGACTCAGCTCAAACCAAGATTTTCATTATCGAAACCATAGCTGCTGAAGAGCCCCGTCTCTGACGAGTACTGTGATCCTGTCACGACTCCGAGGTACTTATCACTAACCTAAGAATGCTGAGATACCCCTCCTGTCAAGTACCGCAGGTCTGCCACCTCACAAATTAATGCTCCTCCGCCATGGGTTGGCCACCTCACACAGTAGTTCTCCCCCTCATAGCCTACAGAGGTACTCCTCCTGTCAAGTACCACGGGTCTACTGCCTGCTACCAGGTTCTCCGTCCGCCGTAGGTCTACACCCAAACACAGTAGTGCTCCATCCACTGGGCTAGTCGACTTACTCCAAGTCGAGTCGGTCAAGCAGTCGTCAGGTCTCAACCGGCTACACGATCTATGTACTCCATATGCTCATCTCCGGGAGGGTCCGCTCCACGAGCTACAGGTCAATACTCCAAGTATCAAAAATTCCCATGAAGAAGTATCTCAATGGTCTGCCTCGTCATAGGGGTCTCAACGCAATAGACAGTGCGTCTATCGGATGCCCGGTCTGTGAGTTATTAGCATTTTCGTCCTAGGGGCCTAGTTGGTTTCATGAATGAACCAACCCGGCCGCATCTCAACCGTACCCCGAACTCTCATAGGGTATAATCATAGAGCCTGTTTCTCAATATGATCACCAACTCCACTAACGGTTCGTCAAATGGACAGCTGGTCTGAAAGTTATCAGCTTTTCCATTCCAGGGGCCCGGTTGGATTTCGGGTACAATCCAACCTGGCCATACACCAACTACGTCCAAACCTCATGAGAAGTATTCTAAATGTTCCATCTTATCAAGAGGAATCCAACAAAGTCGACGGCACGTCAATCAGAAGTCCGGAGCTCAAGTCATAAGCGTTTCCGCTCTGAGAGCCCGGTTGGTTTCGAGTTCGAACCAACCCAGCCATACTCAAAGTTCATCTAAACCTTGAGTGTAATATACCTAAACGACTATCTCTATACAAGGATCCCAACGCAACTAACGGTGCGTCGATCAGAGGTCTGAATCCCATGTTATGGGCAAATGACTGAAAACAGTCCGAAATGGGGGTTTTGGGCCCGGCCCGAGACCCCCTGGGTCGGCCCGAACCGGGTCCGGGTCCGGGTCCGGCCCATTAGGGCGCGACACGGCCCGGCCCGGTGTGCGCTCACGGCCCGCGTGGTCAGCTCGGCCACGCCGAGTTGAGTGGAAGGGGGGGCGCTACCCCTCTATTTGAGTAACTATGGCCCCTACGTGGGGGGCCGCTTCATTGGCCATCTGGGGTTTACGACCCCCGGTATCCCCCTGAAATGGTCGGCCCGGTCCGGCCGGCCGGTGTTGCCGTCGCGGTCTTGCCCTCCGAAGTGCCGACGACCGGCAGTTTCGGCTGCCCAGCCTTGCACCGTTGCGTCTTTGAGCCGCGACCTTGTCCGACCGGCACAGCGCGACGGCGTCGTACCCCTCCTCCTCGGCCCCGCTCCAACTACGGTGTCTTCGTGGTTCTCCGGCGTAGTGCGACGGTGCCGCGCCCCTTCGCTGCAGCCCGACTCCGGCCGTGGGTTCGTTCGACCTCAACAGCACGGCGTGACGGCACCACGCATCTTTGCCGCATTTCTCCATGATTTCGAGTGGTGTCGTTGCACCGCGCCGCCTTCCTTCGAACCGCAACAACACAACAACAAAAGGGAGAGGAGATTCGGCCGTGTTCGTGCGGCCTGACCTCCTCCCGTTAAGTTGATATCAAGCGTCCCAAAAAATAAAGAGGAAGAATGGAAAAGGATATTTCACAAACAAAAAGTAATTAACCCGTACCCGGATATTTGACGCCGCACGTTGGGTGTCGCGGAGAATGGCGTCGCGGGGGTCAGAAGTAGATTTCGTGGACGTCGGGGTGCATCCAAGGAGGAAACAATGTCTCCTCACTTGTTGCGGTGATGAAGAAGTAAGGTTCGTTGTCGTTGGCGATGATCGTCGCGGTCAGTGACTTCTCCCTTTTCATGGAGGAAGAAGAAGATGGAAGAATCTGGGTCGCCGAGTCATTCTAAGTTGAGGGGTCGATGTCCTTCATTGGAGAAGAACCGTTCTTCACAGAGAGGATGATATTCTTCCACCCAAGAGGAACTTCCTCCTTCTTTTACACAAGAGCTCTTTCCCTTTTCTCCCCACATAAAATGTGTCAAAGTAAAATAATTGGTTCATGCTATTATTTTATTAACACAAGTATTTTCTTTCAAAATTCAAAACACTTATTTAATTAATTGAATAGGATCAATTAATTAATTAAGGTATGTGTTGGTGAGAGTTAAGGGAGAGAGAGAGGAAATGGAAGGTTACTCATTTTAAGATGAGTTACAAAATTAAAGAGGGGGGTTTTAAAAAGTTTTGGGGAAAGTGAAAAGGTGGGGGCTCATGTGGTCCCCACCTCACCTTTAATCCTCTCATGGGTAGTTAGGGGCTTGTGGGTCCCACCCTAACTACCCCATGTTGGATATAACCACTAGGATGAAGAATTAATAAAAAATTGTTCCACAAATTTTTAACAACTCCTCCCGAGCAAACACATCTTTGGTAATGGTCCTCTTAAGAAATTACCGGTGTTGCGGTTTCATCAGTGCCCTCGGATTTCGATTCCGAGCACCGGATTAAAAGTTAAAAAAACCAACTCGTTCGTTCACTAAACATACCTGAGCTAAACTTTGAAAATTGATTCCAGGCACACCGGGCCTCGGAATCAGGTGCCGTCAGAAACTGCGTTCTTGTAAAAATACCAAAAAAAATTAGAAAAAAAAATTCCTTGAAATTTCCAGGTCTTTACATTACTCCCACATCATGGATTTATATCCTCGTAAAGCTTAACACAAATAAGGGATACAAAAGTGGTAGTGAGAACGCATCTGAGCCTTCCGCTCCCATGTGCTCACCTGGAGGTTCCTGTGCTGCCAACGAAAGTGCACAAGAGGAATCGACCGTCATTGTAGGACCCGCTCCTGTCGATCTTCAACATCTACTGGAACCCCAAAAAATCTACCCCATCACCAAAGTACAACTCCCCATGGTAAATGATTTGCGAAGGGTCGTTCTCGTATCTCCTCAGTTGAGACACGTGGAAGTCGTCATGCACCTGGTGCAACTGAGGTGGTAGGGTCAAACAGTAAGCCACCTCGCCTACCCTGCTGAGGACTTGAAAAGGTCTGCTGAACCTCAGAGATTACTTGCCACCTCGGCCACATCTCTATAGACCTCGTCGAAGTGATACCCGTAAGAAAACATGGTCTCCATCCTCAAATTCCAGTGGTCTTGTATCCTATCAACTTATGATTTATACCTGCTCTATGCAGTCTTCATCCGCTCCTGGATGACCTGGACCTTCTCTATTGTGGCCTGGACCATCTCTGGTCCCACAAGAGCTGCTAAGATTTATTCTTTTCCGATAATAGAAATCTAGTCTCATCCCCTGGATGAACCACGTTCTTTTCCTAATACAGTCAATCCGGACATGTATGATGCATTCATGCCATGGACGACGTCGTAAGGCCTCGACGTTGCTACCAAGAGATCAAACCATCGCTCTCGCCTCTAAGAGTCGAGTCACACTGTCGGCATCAGCGTGAGGTCACTGGGTCTCTTCCAGTAGGAATATCGAAAGTGAGGGTCAAGTCAACAATTTAAACCGGAACCTCTTATTACACAAAAAAAAGGAATCAAATGTCACAAGGACAAGTGTCTTTTATTATTGCCGCTCTAAGTACAAAAAAACACAACAATGACAACAAGGAAACTAGAAGCACCAAGATCAAAGGTCCCATGTCTGGAACTAGTCTTGCTCTTGTCCGCCAGCTTCCAGAGCTCCGTAGTCGTATGCTTTTGCTGCCTGAAGCTGAGCTCTCCCAAGTCCACATGTTCCCTGCGGTCGGGGTGGACCTCCTGGTGGTGGTGGTGGCAACACCTCGAAGCTTCGTCCACCTCCAGCTACACGGACAGCTCCCCTATCTCGGTCTCCTGTTCCCTGCGGTCTGCCTCGATCGAACCTCTGCCTCTACCTGGGAGGTCCTTCGTTTATCTGCTGGTCATCTCTACGATAGCTCGGACAGTCACGTACCATGTGACCAAGCCCGCTACAGGAGTAACATTGTCCACTCTTGGCATGAATGGCTCTGACTCCACCCCGGTTTCCCCGCACAAGTGAACCTGAGTCGTGCAGTCGGCCACTGGTAGGTCTGGTCCTCTTGGACCTCTGCGTCATCTGTCTACTACCCGCTGCAGAAGACTCTGCTACATGCCAGATAGTGGTGGGTCCTGGTGCTGGAGACTGCTCAGCAAGGAAATTCTCCACTAAGAGGGATCGCTCTGACACCCCTGTCTGCGTCGGGATGCTATCAGAAACAACAGAAGCTCTAATCTATCGCCTGAGCCCCTGCTGGAAGGTTTGGGCCCTGAAGAACGGGTCTCATACCAGATCTGTGGAGTAGCGCGAGAGGTTTGTGAACCTCGCTGAGTACTATCCCACCATCATGCTACCCTACTGTAGATGCAGTATCTCTTGTATACGCACCGCTCGAAGGGTGGATGGTACAAACTCTTCCCGGAACAGGATCTCGAAGTCTGCCACAGAAGTGTCGCCTCGTCATGCATCTAGAGCATCCGGCTCCACCATATGTCTGCTACTGCCTAAAGGATACTGGCAGAAAAGATCACCATGAAGTCCTCTGGTGTACCCACTATCCTGAAAACTCCGACCACAGCCTCTGGCCAATCCTCAGCCGCCTGTGGGTCTGTCTCTCCCCGAAACCTGGGTGGCCTCTGGCGCTGGAACTTGTGCAGCGCGCTCAAGCGGCGTTCATCGCCTGCTGCTAGGGCTGGTGGCATCGGTGGCCTAATGTATGGTAGTACCGTTGGTGCCTCCGCTGGTATCTCAATTGTAAGAGGGTCCCGTACCGAAGCCTCATCGCTCGGCAGGCTGTAAGTACGTACAACTCTCGGAGCTCTAGTTGGTCGTCCGCGGGGAGGAATCCTGAAAGAAATAAACATTACATGGTCAAACGATTTATACCTAGTGAGCTGACCTAGTTTGAGCTGACTTTTAAAACTTTTGGAAACACACACGCAATCAGTGTTTTCGTGCACAAAGTCGGAAATCAGTTTTCAGGGTCCTGGTGTATGGATACATCGGCCGCCCGCACAAACACTTGACTCCCGGAACTGGAAACCACACTCGGTACCCGTAACACTATTGTTTCACAGAAATAAAATATTAGAGTCCTAAGTTCTGTGGTAGAACCTCTCTCTAATACCAATTTGTCACGACTCGTCCTCGGGGCCCATGTCGTGACTACCCAAAACCCGCCTTCCATAGGTCAGGGGTTGGCGACTAGCACCAAAGGAGTAAATCCCAATAACTGGGAGGGAATTTCCTTTAAAAAAGTAAACAAAACACCATAGAGTACAAGCGGAAGTAATACACTAAGTACAAAAGAAGTGCTGAAAAGTAAATAGGCCAGAATACAAACCCAATCGAAAGTACAGCTACAACTGAATGAAAGTACAATAGGAAATACAAGCAGCTGGAAGAAAAGAAGCAACTCCAAGGTCATCCACCTCGGATCCTACCTGAAGGGTAGGTACAGATAGCGCAGCTCTCGGATCATCCACCACGGATCCTACCTGAAGGGTAGAAACAGATAGCCTCCACAACGCTCTCGCTCGTCAACCTCCTCTGAGTATCTTCTAATTATGAAGTACACCTCTGGATACTGATTTGTCGTGAGTTCCACCTCTAGGTACCGTCCAGTCCTCGAACACTCGGCCTCTGTCAGCGCTGCCCGTCGTCTGAAACCAACACAACGAGGTGCTGGCATAACCCATGCAGGGGTGAGTATACGATACTCAGTAGGGACCCCGAGAGCCTCAAGGTCTCTCTAAATCCAATAAGGATAACCACAAAAAAAAATCTCAACAGATAACCCTTAATTAGGTATAAGACCATACTTATACCTAAGTTATCAAGTAACCCATCTCAATCATGAGGAAACACAAAGGTTATGAAAACAACGGATAACCAAGACCTAGGTATATGCCCATACATTTACCTAAGTTATCACGTGACCCATCTCAATCATGAGGTAAACACAAAGGTCATAGACTCAGCTCAAACCAAGATTTTCATTATCGAAACCATAGCTGCTGAAGAGCCCCGTCTCTGAAGAGTACAGTGATCCTGTCACGACTCTGAGGTACTGCTCACTAACCTAATACTGCTGAGATACTCCTCTTGTCGAGTACCGTGAGTCTGCCACCTCACAAAGTAGTGCTCCTCCGCCATGGGTCTTCCACTTCACACAGTAGTACTCCCCCTCATAGCCTACAGAGGCACTCCTCTTATCGAGTACCGCGGGTCTGCTGCCTGCTACCAGGCACTCTGTCCGCCGTGGGTCTGCACCCAAACACAATAGTGCTCTATCCACTGGGCTAGTCGACATACTCCAAGTCGAGTCGGTCAAGCAGTCTTCAGGTCTTAGCCGGCTACACGGTCTCCATAATCCGTACGCTTGTCTCCGGGAGGGTCCGCTCCATGAGCTACAGGTCGATACTCCAAGTATCACAAATTCCCACAAAGAAGTATCTCAATGGTCCACCTCGTCATAGGGGTCTCAATGCAACATACGGCGCGTCTATCGGACGCCCGGTCTATGAGTTATTAGCCTTTCCGTACCAGGGGCCCGGTTGGTTTCGTGAACGAACCAACCCGGACGCATCTCAACTATACCCAGAAATCTCATAGGGTATACTCATAGTGATTGTTTCTCAACTTGATCACCAACGCTGCTGACGGTTCGTCAAACGGACGTCCGGTCTGAAAGTTATCAGCTTTTCCGTTCCAGGGGCCCGGTTGGATTTCGGGTACAATCCAACCCGGCCATACTCCAACTGCATCCAGACCTCAAGATAAGTATTCTAAAAGTTCCGTCTCATAAAAAGGAATCCAGAAAAGTCCACGGCACACCAATCAGACATCCGGAGCTCAAGTTATAAGTGTTTCTGCTCTGAGGGCCCTGTTGGTTTCGGGTTCGAACCAACCCGGACATACTCAAAGTTCTCTGAAACCTTGAGTGCAATCTACCAAAACGACCGTCTCGATCCAAGGATCCCAACGCAACTGACGGTGTGTCGATCGGAGGTCTGAATCCCATGTTATGGTCAAATGACTGAAAATAGTCTGAAATGGGGGTTTGGGGCCCGGACCGACCCTGCCCGAGACTCCCTGGGTCGGCCCGAACCGGGTCCGGGTGCGGCCCATTAGGCCGCGGGCCGGCCCGGTGGGTGCGACCCGGCCCGGTGGGCGCAGCCCGGCCCGGTGGGCGCAGCCCGGCCCAGCCCGGCCTGGGTGGCCTGGCCCGGCCTGGGCGGCCCGGCCTAGCGCGCGCTCGCGGCCCGCGTGGCCAGCTCGGCCACTCCGAGCTGAGTGGAAGGGGGAGGGGGGGCGCTGCCCCCCTGTTTGAGTAACCACGGACCCCACGTGGCGGGGGGGTGCTCCTTTGTCCATCCGGGGGTTACGACCCCCGGTCTCCCCCTGAAACGGTCGGCCCGGTCCGGCCGGCTGGTGTTGCCGCCGTGGGACCCGTCGCGGTCCCGCCATCCAAGGTGCCGGCGGCCGGCAGGTCCGGCTTCCCCGCCTTGCACCGTCGCGGCTTTGATCTGTGGCCTTGTCCGACCGGCACGGCGTGACGGCGCCGTGCCCCTCCGATGCGGCCCCGCTCCGTCCGTGGTGTCTTCGTGGTTCTCCGGCGCGGTGCGACGGCGCCGTTCCCCTTCGCTGCGGCCCGACTCCGGTCGTGGGTTCGTTCGGCCTCAACGGCGCCGCGCAACGGCGCCACGCATCTTTGCCGCATTTCTCCGTGATTCTGTGCGGTGCCGTTTCACCACGCCGCCTTCTTTCGAACCGCAACAACACAACAACAAAAGGGGGAGGAGAGTCGGTCGTGTTCGTGCGGTCCGACCTCCTCCCGATAAGTTGATATCAAATGGCCCAAAAAATAAAGATGAAGAACGGAAACGGATATTTCACGAACAAAAAGTAATTAACCCCTACCTGGATATTTGATGTCGCACATCGGGTGTCGCGGAGAACGGCGTCGCGGGGGTCAGACGTAGATTCTGTGGACATCGGGGTGCGTCCGAGGAGGAAACGACGTCTCCTCACTTGTTGTTGTGATGAAGAAGGAAGGTACGTTGTCGTTGGAGATGATCACCGTGGTCGGCGACTTCTCCCTCATCGTGGAGGAAGAAGAAGACGGAAGAATCCGGGTCGCCGAGTGGTTCTAAGTTGAGGGGTCGATGTTATTCATCAGAGAAGAACCGTTCTTCATGGAGAGGATGATGTTCTTCCACCCAAGAGGAACTTCCTCCTTCTTTTACACAAGAGCTCTTTTCGTTTTCTCCCCACACAAAATGTGTCAAAGTAAAATAATAGGTTCATGCTATTATTTTATTAACACAAGTATTTTCTTTAAAAATTCAAAACACTTAGTTAATTAATTGAATATGTTCAATTAATTAATTAAGGTATGTGTTGGCGAGAGTTATGGGAGAGAGAGAGGAAATGGAAGGTTACTCAACTTAAGATGAGTTACAAAATTAAAGAGGGGGGTTTTGAGGAGTTTTGGAGGAAGTGAAAAGGTGGGGGCTCGTATGGGCCCCACCTCACTTTTAATCCTCTCATGGGTAGTTAGGTGCTTGTGGGTCCCACCCTAACTACCCCATGTTGGATATAACCACTAGGATAAAGAATTAATAAAAAATTGTTCCACAAATTTTTAACAACTCCTCCTGAGCAAACGCATCTTCAGTAATGGTCCTCTTAAGAAATTACCAGTGTTGCGGTTTCATCGATGCCCTCGGATTTTGATTCCGAGCACCGGATTAAAAGTTAGAAAAACCAGCTCATTCGTTCACTGAACGTACCCAAGCTAAATTCGAAAATTGATTCCGGGCACCCCGGGCCTCAAAATCAGGCGCCGTCAGAAACTGCATTCTTGTAAAAATCCCAAAGAAATTATGAAAACAAAATTCCTTGAAATTTCTAGGTCTATACAATATAACATTTTAAGTGATTATTTTCTATTGAAAATGAGTTTTCAATATCACTATAGGGAATGTTCATGAAATGGGATTTGTAAAGGTGAATTTCAATGTAGAATGGGAAAAATATGATCTATTCATAATGGTAAGACAATAAGTGAAATTATTTTATGTATCATATCTAGTAAAAAATAATTGGTCAATTGTGCTGCTGGTGACCAAAACAGATTTTGGATCATATGAAAATTCAATCAAGGATGACACTTTAATTGGGATATCATAATCAGTGCATTTTGGTCCCAATGCAGAAAATGTATTGTATAGTATAGGGGACCATAAAGAGGGGATTTTTATTCTTTATAGGGGATAAAAATCGCAGAAACATTTAAAAAATAAAGAGAGTTCAATGAGAAGGTAAAATTTCTTTTAATATAATATGTTTCTCATAATATTATATGTTCTGTACTTCATTAATATAATCTAAATTAAATGTTTGACTAGTCATGTAGACAATGTCTTTTGTACATGATAATGTTACCAATCCCTCAATAGAATAGAACATAATGAAGGAATCCCTTTAGAAATATGTAATTTCATGATATAATTTCTCTATTTTTCAGAAATATTTTATAATGGAATGTTTATTTAATTTTCATTATTCCTTATAGAGTTAGTTTACTTTAGAAGATTTATGTCCATATTTCATGCCTTTATAGGAATAGAAATGTTGTTGTCTCTACTCGATCATAGTGGTAATCTTGATGTTTTCATAGTAAAATCATTGTCTATAGAATTAATTTATTGTTTCATATTTATTTTTAATTTATTTCATTTTACTATTACTCACAGAATAATTTTTTTATTATATAAGTGGATTATTTTGTTCAAGTTTGGGTGGTATTTCCGTCTTTCATTCCTTTCTGCACCAAAACTTTTATATAATTCTTCCTCAAAACCTTTTCACCTATGTATTTTTTTATTTATCACTTTCCTTCAAGTTCTCTCCACTAATTTTGTAGGAAGATCAATGATGTTTCCTCTTATTAATCACAGAAGTAATCATGATTTTTTTTTTGATATTACAATCATTATCCATAAAATTAATGTATGTTTTTATATTTATATTTTTTTTAGTATTACTCACAAAATAATTTTTTTCCTATACACATGGATTCAACATTTATTTTTAATTTATTTCCTTTCAGTAATAATCACATATTAATTGTTTTATTATATAAGTGGATTATTTTGTTCGAGTTGGGGTAATTTTTCCATATTTAATTTCTTTCTATAAGAAAACATCCATAGACTTCTTCTACCACAAAACCTTTCACCCCTTTAATGTTCACATATATCACTTTCCTTCAAGTTCCCTCCACTACTCAATCACATAGGTAATTCTAATGTTTTCATCATAAAATAATTTTCAGTATAATTCATTTATTTTTTCATAATTATATTTAATTTATTTATTTTTAGTATTAGTTATATAATAATTGTTTTCTTTTACTACTCGGTTCTTTTTCTTGATTTGAGGTGTTTTTTCCAAAGCTTCTCTTGCAGTGTTTGTAGTTTGAGAAATAAATTCAATGGAAATCATGGTAACATTTATAGTTAGGATTTTTTTGAGACTTTGGGATGTGCAGGAATCAGCTGCACCTCAATTTGACACACGGTGGTACGAGTATGAACCCAAGTACTTATTTTTATATAAAATTGACATTAATTTAATAAAAAAGACAAATAACAAACTCAAACCCAAGAGAAAATATTTATATTGTTTTGATACATTAATACAATGATCTATAAACTATTTCTGATGTATAGGAATCACCTCACCTTAATCTGATGTATGGTGTGACCGGTATGACTCTAAGTGCGTCTTTATTTAAAATTGACATCAATTTTAGTAAAAAGGACAACTGACCTACTCAAAACCAGACAAACACATTAATATTTTTTTATACTTTAATAAAATGGTCCATAATTCATTTGAGATGTGTATAAATTAGTCGCAAGTTAATCTGATATATGGTGTGACTGGTATGACTCCAAGTGCATCTTTTTATTTAAAATTTACATCAGTTTTAGTTAAAAGGACAACGGAACTAATCAAAATTGAGAAAACAAGTTCATATTGTTTAAATACTTTAGTAAAATGATCTATAAGTAATTATTGATGTGTAGAAATTAGTCACACCTCAATCTTTAAAATGATGTACCCTATATGACTCCATGTGTACGTTGTCAGTTTAAAATTGAAATTTCAGTTGAAAAAGTGTAACTCGCTGAAAATTTAGGAAACACTCATGAATTTTATTAATAATTTATGACATTGATTCATATTTCATTTGTAAAATATATGAATTGGTCTCATTTAAAACTGATATATGATGTGATCGGTATGAGTCAAAGCGTGTGTTTTAATTTTAAAATGACATTTTAGTAAAGAAGAAAGCAACATACTCAAAACAGAGTAGAAACATTTTTATTATTTTGATACTTTAGAAAAATGATTCATAAGTCATTTGGGACATGTAGAAATCATATGCACCTCAATCTGATGTGCGATGTGACCGGTATGAATCCAAGTGCGTCTTTTTATTTAAAATTTACATTAATTTTAGTAAAATGGACAAGTAACCTACTCAAAACTGATAAAACACATTTAGATTATTTTTATAATTTACAGTACAATATATAAGTCATTTTTTATGTGTATCTATCATCCTCACCTCAATATAATATATGATGTGCCTGTTATGACTCAAACTCTCCATTATTAGTTTAAAATCGACATTTTAGTTCAAAAAATGTCACTCACTAGAAAATGATCAAA
Source organism: Viscum album (assembly GCA_963277665.1). Taxonomy (NCBI): domain Eukaryota; kingdom Viridiplantae; phylum Streptophyta; class Magnoliopsida; order Santalales; family Viscaceae; genus Viscum; species Viscum album. The sequence goes on along the minus strand of OY728157.1, from coordinate 1,247,678,589 downwards.
TGCACTTGGGTATTCTTGATAATTTAGTAAAATTATTCATAAGTCATTTGTAACATGTATTAATTGTTCTCCCATAAAACTAATAGATTATTTTATTGTAATTATCCAAAGTGCATGTTTTCTATTTAAAATTAAATCTTAGTAAAAAAAACTTACGTACCCAAAACTAATAAACTGTATTCAGATCATTTTGATACTTTAGGGAAAAGATAAATAAGTCATTTGAGAAGTTTATGAATCATCTTCACCTCAATATGACCTATAGTGTGACTAGTATGAATCAAAGTGCATATTTTTATTTAAAATTGACATCAATTTTAGTCAAATGGACAATTTAACTACTCAAAACAGAGAAAATGAATTTGGGTAGTTTTTATACTTTATAAAAATGATCCATAACTAATTTTTGATGTGTAGGAATCATTCACACCTCAATCCGATATAGTATGTTCCTGATATGACACAAAGTTTCCATTATCAGTTTAAAATTGATATTTTAGTTAAAAAGTGTTAATCACTTAAAAATGATCAAATACTGTCAAATTTTATTGATTAATTAGGAAAAAAATTAAAAATAAATTTTTTATGTATAGGAATTAGTTTCACATAAAATTAATATACAATGTGATTGGAATGATCCAAATTGTGTGTTTCCAGTTTAAAATGACATTTTAGTAGAAAAGACAGTTTACATACTCAAAACCGAGAAAACACATTCAGATTGTTTTGATACATTAGGAAAATGATCCAAAACTTATTTTAGATGTGTTGGAATCATCCTTGCCTCTGTACAATGCACAGTGTGACTATTATGACTCTAAGTGCATCTTTTTATTTAAAATCTACATCAATTTTAGAAAAATTTCCGCTTTAAGTTAATTTATTTCTTTATATTATTACTACCATAAGAATTGTTTTCTTATATATGTTGGTTAATTTTCTCAAACAAGGGTGGTTTGTTCAGAAATAGCATGAATCGGTGTTCATATTAAAATAAAAATGAACATTACTATTTTTTAATGTATGTAATAATTTTTATTTATGTAATTGTATAAACCCATGTTTGAAATGTCTACAATATAGTTCTTTTTTCTTATATTTGTGTTGTAAATTTTATTTCATTTAAATTCTATATTGGTGATTGTTTTTGTTGATATCTAGTGTGTTTCTGGTGTTGTGTTGTGTTGTTATAGCACATTACATTGTTGTTGCAGTGTGTTGTTGTAGTACACTACAGTAGGGTCCTTTATCAATGCTTTTTTTGCACCGATAAAGGACCCCTTTATCAGTGCTTTTTTGGCGCTGATAAAAGACCCGGGTTTTTAATCTCACTCAGGTAGTCAGTGCATTTATAGAACTAATAAAGGCCATTGGTAGCACTGTTAAAGACAAATTTTGTAGTAGTTATTTCACATAATTTAATGATCCTCATGGTTTCATTATACAGTTCAGCTAACCATGTGCCAACCTTGCGGTTATCTATACCTAAGCACCACACACGCATGGCCTCAATACGCGGTTTTCCAATACATGTGAAAATCGTGCTAAATACATTTGTTAATAACTAAAGAGGCCTCCCACAATCATGCTCCCCCTATTTTATAGTTTTTAATACTGTATCTAGTGCCACTGGAGGGTCACACTATTTCTCCTGGTAATCTGCATGTTTTATCCAAACTATGTGGCTCTGTCAGCTCATACCCAAAACAAAGTACTTAGGTTGTAAAGAACCCAAAACTAACTAAAAAACCTTAGGAACTTTCTTATCCCTAAAAAAATTCCAAAAACTGGGCCTTGTATTAATAATTCTTATATTTATCTTCATAAGATCAAGGTAAGAGTTTTCATGCTCACTAAAATAAAAAATTCAAATAGGTTTAGGATTTTCAACCCGCTCTAAAACCCAAGACATTATAGTGTTGAAATATTGAGGGATAAAATCATTTTAAGTGTGGTATTATATAACACCCTGATATTTTAAGAAAACATTTTATGAATAAATTTAATTTCTTCGATATCTTTTGTTACATTCAACACTGAGTTTTAATGAACAATAATATAATATTAATGTTATCATTTTAGCATGACCATTATAACCTAGCCATTAAAAATGGAAGTATGAATATTAATAAACACATTATAAAAATTAAGTATAAAGTTTTTATATGAATAATATATATATATAAGTACTTATTTTTATTAAATTCTAAATATGCTTCAAAAAAAATATGATTTTACCTCAAAAATGATTTTTATTTTTTTTTTGTGAAAAAATAATAAAATTAAAAATTTTATTCTTTTAAAAATTTTATTTCAAAAAATTAACATCATTTTGGAAATAAAAATTTCAAAATTATTCTATTGTTAATTTTTTATAATTTTTTGAAAAGATTAATTTTTTGATGAACAGTTAAAATATAGATTTTAATTGAAAATTTCCTTTTGATTTAAAGAATTTAAAAAGATAAATTTTGTTTTAAAATGTATTTAAAAGTAATATTTGTTAAATTATTTTGTTATTAATCCAATTAATTTCATTTTAATTAATTTTATGTTCAATTTTAATATAAAAACTTTTTATATTTATGAAAACATTGCCTTCAAAACCAGCTTTTCATTCGCACCTATCAGTTCAATTTAAATTAAATTCTTTAAATTTTGTCAATTAAATACTTTAAAATGAATTAAATGTTTTTAATCATAATAATTAATATTATATAATAGTTTTAACTTTTTTTTTGTCCATATTTAACAGTTGTAATAGTAAAAATATATTATTGCGGTTAAGGTTAAAATAGGTTTACAGGATGGTTAAAATAAAAACATAAAGGTTAAATTGACCTAAAACATTTCTAAATTATATTTATTGGATATATATCGGACTTATATCATATATATTTTTTAATGGTCCATTTTTTATCCATTTTTTTGTGTAAAATTTTGGTATATTTAATTTTTTTCAAAAATTCCATGTGTTTCCTCTCCACAACATATAAAATGGAACCCCATCTCATTTCCCCTCCACACTTCCCATGTGTTTTTTTAGAAAATAAAAATCCAAATTCCTTAACTACTTCAATTAACATGTAATATATTTATTGTTTTGATAATAAACCCATCCTAGGAAGTCTTTTGGTGAAAACCTAAAGAGGTTTTCTGAAGAAAATGTATCGTTCTTAACAGATTGTTGTTGTGTGTTTTTGTCTTCCACCACCTTAAAATATTATTCAATTATTATGAAATAATAAAACCAGTATATTCCATATAATTATATGTTATTATGTTAATTTAATAACTGATATCTATCTCCTATTACATCAAATGGGAAAACAATTTCAATCATGTGTATGGTGGACTACCGCCTCACGGACTGATGTAATTCTTTTTCCATAACAACATCTCAGGGATGGATATAATGATGAATTTTGTGAAAATATATTATATTTATTAAATATTTATATTTATAAAATTATATTATCATGTCTAGTTTCTTACCTTCTAATCCATTAGAAAATGATAACACCGCTCATGCGTATATGTGGACTACCACCTCCACAAACCGATACGATGTGTTTTTACTTTTATTTTGATATGGATGGTAATAAGGACATATTAAATTCATATATAAGATATATGTGATATAATAATGATTATTTAAATGTTATATATTATTTACATTTCTTTATTTCCATTCATTAAAAAATGAAAACAACATTCATGTATATGTACAACTTATTGCATTTACGAACAGTGTAATTCACTTCTCTATATTTAACTTTTATGGATGACTATAAATATCTATATAATTAATATATAATATATTTATATCATGATTAAAATTTTGGATATTATGTAATCATGATCAAAGTACAAGTACTAGAATGTACCGAACTAGGAAATACATGGAAAATAGTGCAATTATCACCCATAACAATGTTTATTAAAGAAAATTATTAATAAATGGGAGGTAAATGGTTAGAATTAATAATATATTTTATGATATATGTTAGTATTGTTTTGTAATAAATGTATAATAAACCTATTATTATTATACAAGAGGTTAAAACATGTATCAAAGAAGTCAAGAATTGATTTAAGGTATTTTTGTATCACTTTTATTTCCATGGGAAACATGCCATATTCACCACTTCATTCATTTTTTTTGTGTATATACTATCCAGGAATTCATTTTATTATTATTATCATGAACATTATGGGATATAAATATCTCTATATGGTTTTTTCAATGGGTCTTATGATTCAAATGTCACCAAAGTGGAAACGGTTTTATGTTATAATATCATTGTTTATCAATATTATTTATGATTATGATTTCAAAAATGAAATACTGTGATTTTTCTCTCAAGCAACTCCAAATTTTTATTATACTTTTTTATTTCCAGATATTACATTTTTTTTATTTCACTTTCCTCTATTTATGTACTCAAGTGGAAGAAAAAAATGTGTTTAATGAAAAACTACATTATTTCTCTCTTCGATCAAAGATCCTTTCACTTTTAAGTCCATATTTTATAAATTTGTTTTAAAGATTGTTTTTAATATTGTCCAATGATTTTTTAAAGTAAATTTTAATCTAGTTTTAATTTAAAAAAATGGATTAAAATTATTATTATTATCATTTTCTGAATGAGGTACTTTAGAATATTTATTGAAAAATGTGAAAGGATTATTTGTTTTAATGTGTATGCCATGGACGATATTTTCTATCATCATGAATACTCAATGATCTAAATCATCCATTACATGTTTCCAAATTTATTTTCAAAGAAATTATTTCTTTTAATATTTGTATTTTTTTAGATTTTTAAAAGTAATTTTTAAATTGGAAATGTTATTTTCTACATGTATTTTTTTAATGATATTTTAATGGTATTTCAATTAAGAAATTAAAAAATAATTGATTATAATTATGATCAACTGAGTATATTATTCAACGATAACATCCCTATTCTTTATCTAGATGGTTTATGATTATGATTTTAGGATGTTTATGAAACCCATTCATTGTTCCATGGGATATCCTATGATTTTTGTAATGATTATGAAACTCATTTCATTTACACAGTTTATTCCATGATGAAATGTTTATTAAACCTATTTCTTTTATATAAGTGATGCCATGATTATCCTACTGAAAACTCAAAAAATGTCGGGTTAAATGAAAATTCAATCAACTATGGACATTTTATTGGGAGATCACAATCACTTCAGGTAGGTCCCAATCGAGACAATGTCTTGTATGTTAGATAGGACCACAAAGAAGGGATTTGGATTCTCAATAGAGGAACCAAATCCTTAAAACCTTTAAAAATTAAGGTGAGATCAATGATAAGGTAAAAGTGTTTATTAATATATTATATTTTCCCTCATAATATTTTATGTTCTCTACTATATTAAAATAATCTAAATTAAATGTTTGACTACTCAGGTAGACAATGTCTTCTACACATGATGATGTTACCAATATCTCATAAGAACAAACTATAATTAAGGAACACCTTTGGAAATATGTAAAAGTAATTTTATGATATTTTTATTTTTATTATTACTTAGATAATAATTTTTTTCTTATATAGGTGGATTATTTTCTTTGATTTGGGTTGGTCTATCCATATTTCATGTCTTTCTATACCAAAACTTCAACAAAAATTTTCTCCCTCAAAACTTTTTCACCCCTATAGTGTTGCATTTATCACTTTCCTTCAAGTTACCTACTTTAAATTTGCAGAAATAGAAACAATGCTACCTCTTCTCAATAAAAGTGGTGATACTTATACTTTTATAGTAAAATCATTTTCCATAGAATTAATGTATTGTTTCATATTTTTTTTAATTTATTTTTTAATACTACTCGCATAATAATTTTTTTCTTATACGGGTGGGTAGTTTTGTTCGATTTGGGGTGATGTGTCCATATTTCATGTCCTTATATACCAAAAATTACATATAATTCATCTCTATAAAAATTATTACACCCCTTTAGTGTTTCATTTATCACTATCTTTCAAGTTCTCTCTACTTCCTTTGAAGGAAGAGCAACGAAGTTATCTATGATCAATCACAGAGGTAATCTTAATATTTTCACAGTAAAATCATTCCCCATAGAATTACTATATTGTTTCATATTTATTTTTAATAAATTTTTTAGTATTGCTCATATAATAATTTTTTTCTTACACAAGTTGATTATTTTGTTTGATTTTAGATGATATGTCCATATTTTATGCCTTTGTGCACCAAAAATTTACAAAATTCTTCCCCCTCAAAACATTTCACCCCAAGAGTATTGACATTTATCACTTTCCTTTAAGTTCCCTCAAAAAATCAATTAAAGAGTTAATCTTTATGTTTCCACAGTAAAATAATTTTCTATATAATTAATGTATTATTTCATATTTATGTTTAATTTATTTCTTTTTAGTATTACTCATATAATAATTGTTTTTCTTAGACAACTAAATTATTTTTTTCGAGAAGGGGGTGTTTTTTTTGAAGTTTCTCATGAAGTGCTGATATTTTGACAAATAAATTCAATTTCTATCATGGTAACATTGATATTTGGGATTGTTTTGAGACTTTGGGATGTGTAGGAATTAGTCGCACCTCAATCCGAAACAATATGCGACCAGTATGACCAGAAGTACTCTTTCTATTTAAAATTGACATTAATTTTAGTAAAATAGACAACTCACATAATCCAAACCAAGAAAAAAAAATTATATTGTTTTGATACTTTAAGATAATAATACATAAGTCATTTGTGATGTGCAGAATCATCTGAACCTCGATCTGATATATGATATACCTAGTATGACTCAATGTGTCTGTTATCAATTTAAAATTTGTATTTTAGTTCAAAAAGTGTCACTCACTGAAAACCAATAAAACATGACCATGTTCTATTTATAATTTATTACAATGATTTTTAATTCATTGTTGACATATAGGAATGAGTTTCACATCAAACTGATACATGATGTTATCAGAATGAGTCTATTTCAGATGATTTATGTTGGGGTGCACATCATCGGGGCGACGTGCTGATTGTTTCCCCACATTCCTGCTTTTCAAAGGTGGGTGGCATCCATCGCCTATTTGGAGGTATTTTCTCCTTTATCAAAATGGAATGATAGGATTTCGGTTTCTTCTTCTGTGGATTCCTCCTTGGAACTCGTCACCTAGTTTGGGTCTCCCTCATAGGTTAAGACGTAGTTAGTGAAACTACTTCCCGGTGTGATATCTTTGTGGATTTCGATTAATTACACTTCTTCCACTATGACATTACAAAATTTCAAGTCAATGCAGCAACCTTCAATTAGGATAGTAGTTATGTTGAGGCATCTGTGGCATGTCTTGATGCCGGAGCACTGTAACAATTGTATTCTTCCGCATCATAGGGCTTCTCGAGGGCATAAATCCAGAGGCTTCCCACATCGGTTATGATGTATCTTATTCCAGGGGCATGTCCCCAAGGTTTTCCTCATCTCCCTCTATTTAACATAGGGTAATTCGTGAGTTTAACGTCTAGCAGAGACAAATCAGAATGATTGGAACACTGATGAGAGTGGATCATATGGGCACATCCCTTAGTGGGAGTGCCTATATGGTTTACCGGATGGATGGATGAAAATTCCCAATGAGGATGGATCTAGGATGGTGTGTCCCAGAAAGGGGAGGTTTCACATTGTGAAGGCTAGTCGGAACACTAAAAAGGGAGAATCAAAGAAGGCAGACCTTAAAAGGGGGGAACAAAGGCTTACCATTGGCTGGGATTAAACCTCAAGGAGGCTTCCTACGTACCCTATTTAGAGGACATGGATCAAAACCCATTTAGTTTGAGAGGGTTGTTTAGGCCTTACACGTGGTTGGTTTCACTTATAAATGGCATGATCCAACTAGGATGTGGAGGCCCAGGGAAGAATCGGGATGGTTGATGTATTATTTGATGAAGTGGATGGGATTAATGGGGTCAAACCTCTATGAAGACGATGGCGTTGGTCTTGAAACTCAGGTAGGTTTTCCATGTACCCTGCCTGGGAGGTAGCGATCAAAGTCCGCATAGTTCTGGTATAGGGCGATTAGTCACCTTAGGAGGACACTCGTGAGGATGGATGCATGAGTGGGAACCAAAGAAAAAGGATCCTCTGGTTGAGGCATGATCTTTTCGAAACACAAGGACTTGAGGGAGTGGCCAGGATGAGACATGAGTGAAGGGATTGAACCTAAGAAATGATTCTTATGTATCCCCATGGTAGGGAATCAAAGTGCACGTAGTTCAAGATGAAAAATTAAAAAAAGTTGGGCTTGAACCTTAGGGAGGTTTTCTATGTACCTGCATAGGAGGTAGGGATCAAAGTCCATGTAGTTTTGGTATGGGGTATAGAATCAGGGTGTACCCAAAGGAAAGTGGCCCAGATACATGTTGGAGATTACACGTGGTTAGAATACCATTGCAAGATGGATACCCTTGGTTGGAGGAGTATATATTGAGTGTGGGGATTATGGGTGGTTGGATACCTGGGTGGATCAGAACACCTCATGGAGGTGGATGTAGGAGATGTTACCAAAAAGGGAATATGACACATTTGGAGGGTACATTCCTATGATATAGCAGCAGAGTTTACCATGAGTTCAGTTAGAACCTAATAGAGGCATCCTACATACCCTGTGAAGATGGAAAGGATCAAAACCCACATAGTTTGATATAGTGATACTATTTAATGTCATGCATAACAGAAGAGAAGCAACATAAAATGGTCAGGATGGATGCGTGATAAGCTTGAACCTTAATGTTTCTTCCTACATATCCCCATGGTAGGGAATCAAATTTCATGTAGTTTGGGAATACAGTTTAACGTCATGTAGGATGAGGGTGAACAGATGTGAAGATGATGGTGTTTGATGATGGTATTTAACCTCAATGAGGCTTCTTATGTATCCACATGGAAGGGAATAAAAGTACATTTATTTCATTCAAACATGGAATGGGGCTTGCGCAAGGTTACAGGCCCAAAGTGGGTTCTGTGTTTGATACTTACTCAAAGCCTACATGATCCATGCTCTGTGTGAGAAACAATAGGTAGAACCAGACCTGACGATCATGTTAGGAAAGTTGTAGCCACGAGGGATGGTGTAGGGATTACGCATGGATAAAGGCCCAGGGAGATATAGATTGGGACTTATTATAAGAGGGACGCCCGAAGAGGATGTCCAAATATATGAGAATGATATGACTCTATATATAGAGAACACTCAATCAGATTGTGTCTGGGATTACCTGAAGACTTCCCAAAGCACACATGGAGACAAAGTGAAAAGGGAGAGGGGAGTGGGAGAGCGTTGATGCTTATTCTCCTTCAGATCCACCCAATATTACCACAAATGAGAATACTCATATTTTAACATATTTTGTTGTGGAGGAGGGTGCTTGGTAGTTTAACGTCTTACAGCTTAGATGATTAAGACTCACTCGTCATCCCTTGGGCTTACATAACTTGTACCAACTCACACATGGATAATGGAAGTCACAAGAAATACCTGATGGGAGTGTGGTAGAGGAGTGTTCAATTGAGGGGTCTACGTTAGTGTGGCTATTCTAAGACACAATAGCCAAAAGTGTTCCTATGAGAATAATCATGAGGCAGGGAAACGTTGTATGAAACACCACTCGAGGACCCCTAAAATCACTCTATATGAGACTGGAGGGCCGCACAAGAGAAGTGTTTGCGAAGTGAAAGGATTCACAAAGTCATGATTCGCAAATCTCTAATGCTTCGAGAAGAATGGTGATTCATGAAGAAATAGTTCTTCATGAAGGAGATATTTGGATAATATAGAGATTCATTTTTGCGAAGTGCTCTTAATTTTTAGAGTGATCCATGAAGGCTTAATGCTTTGCGGGGCCTCTAGCAACCTTAAGGGGCTCCCTACTTTTCGAAGGGCAAATTCCTTTGTGAATGGAATCCCCACCATAGGTGGGGGCCATAAAGAACCAAATGAGGCACAACTCGCATAGCCTAAGTACCTTAGGTGATATATTTTTGGGTTCACAAAGAGATTATAAAAATGAGATTTGGGAAGGAAAAAGGTTGGAGTAATAATGGTTTGGGAAGGGGTGAGCATTCTATTTATAGGTAGTAGAGGTCAACAGATTTTGAAAAGCTATCCATGAAGAAAAATTGGGTACCGCTAAGAAAAAATGATGTGGTAAAGGACATACATTTACAAACTGGTCTGTGAAGGGATCTAGACATCGTGAAGGAGATCATTTTGCACATTGGTCTGTGAAGGGAGCTATACATGGTGAAGGAGATCCATTTTTGAGCTAGTACATGAAGGGAGATGGACATTGTGAAGGAGATCCATTTGTGATCTGGTCTGTGAAGGGAGTTAGACATCACTAAGGATATCTGTTTACGAGCTAGTCCCTAAAGCATCTTTTTGGAGGAGCTTTTTGAAATAGACCCATTTGATTATTTTAGCCAAAATTCAAGGCCACTCAGTTCTGCATTTGAAATGACCATGAAATTTTTCATGCCTTTAGGGGAATGACTTTTAGTTCCAAAAGATATCCCCTCCCCCAGAATGGGATCTGAGGGAAAAGATTGTCTAATTATGAGGATAAATCACCAAAAAACTCATGGTGAATCACCAAGCCAGATCACAAAGTAGGGAGGGTGCTCTGTATCATGAATCCAAGTTGGCCAAAGGTCATCGAGAAGTGTAGGAGAATGCTCTCCATGAAGGGTGGGAAAAAGGTCACCATAAAGCATAGACAAAAGGTCGCCATGAAGGGTGAGTCCGCACTTTCCTATCAATAGGGTGATAGTGCTATTTTATCTATACCTGGATCTCTAAGAACGACTGTGATGATACTTTATTTTCACGAAGAGATTCACCCCATGAATGTTCTTGCATGAACAAATTATACAGTCGGGTTCTTCATGAATGCTTTCTAATGAACAGGTGCATCACGAACCTTTGCATATTTGTGACTTGAGCTGAGAGAAAGGGTACTCTACAATCGGTCACTACAAACAGTCTCTATAACCAGTCCAAATGAACAGAACCTAAAAAAATTTCTAAGTCTCGGGCCTATGGAAAATTAGGAGGTTTCCGGAGAATTTCTAAATGATTCTACCTAAAGAGGTAAAATAGCAGACAACCTTCAAATAGGAAATTACATTCAGAGTACTTTTGATCAGAAATCACTGAGGACACTAATTTCATATGGTAATAAGGAATAACCGATATTCATGTGGTTTCCCCTATGAAACATTGTCTTGAGGGAAAATTTATTTATTCCTGAGGCAATGTGAGATGATCCAACTTGCTGGTTTAGGGGCATATCAGGACAATATCAGTGGTACAGGGCTGCAGATGGAAACCTTGGGAAACATCATACTCCTATCACAACACACTACCTCTATAATCATTCCAAAAACATTGATGGTAAGGAGTTGGAGTAAGATATGTCCCTACATCAATATAAGATGATCATTAAGGTCAGGCTAGGGGATCTAGATAAAGGATGGATCAATAGCTTGGATCTGTGACAGGGCGGAAACTTCACTAATGACTGGGCCTAGTACCACTAGGTTTGTGCATCATGTGTTGAGTTCAAGCATGTGCTAAGGTGAGTAAGAATTTTTAAAGCAGTATGGGATTCCCAATTCCATGTTTCCAAACCAAAGGAAATCATTCAAGAACTGCTAATCCGGTGGTCATCAGATACCAACACATTTCCCCTACATCATGGGGAGTTTGTTCTCAGCCTATGGGATCTCCATAAAATTGTTGGCATCCTGATTCTAGGAAAGATGTATGATTTTTTCCTCCCTGGTATGAATGTATGGGGGGATGTGGAACAAATGATGTCTTTGGTGAAGTCATTATTGAACCGGTTCTTAGCACGGATGATGACAAGAAGAATACAAGAGATTTCCACTTTAACCAGTGGTCCAGCTATTTTTTAATCATTCCACCCAAGGGAGTAGTGGCACTGAGGAAAATACCAACAAGTCCCCCTACATGTACAAGGGGGGGTCAGTGGGGAAAGTAAGGTTCTTACTCATTAATCCTATAAGATAGACAATGGAAACTGTGGGGCTACAACATCAAAGATGGCCAGCAGCCAATAGTTAGGCTAGCTAGATTCATTTTAGCATTAATCTGTGGGAGGATGCTATTAGTTAGGGATTCACACATGGGAGCATGTCTAATTAAATTTATTATGGTAGTGAAACTTCCTTGTAGAGAATGCATCAACTAGGAAATATCGGTGCTATCAAAGTTATATCATTTACTTTGGCACATCAGCGAGGGAAACAGGTTGTTGCGCATGTGGGGGCCATTATATTTACTATATAGTTGGATAATTTTGAACATGGGAGGCTATTAATACCTCAATCCCATTGATCCTCATGGGATACACTCTCAACCATAAATTCTAAATATCACTGGGACCCCCCCCCCTCCCGATCAAGCTTGACACGATAGCTATGCTGAGTAGAATTATGTAAGAAAATCAAGTCATCTTCCAACCATTTCCCCTAACAACTGATCCTTCACCAAATATGGAACAGAAATTATAGAAAAGTGGTCATATCTGTAATCCTTCAACAATGATGTGATGGTAGTGCGGGTAGACTGTGAACCCATATGTAAACTGTATACTCCACTCAGGTTCAAAAGACAATTCAGGTGTATGCAGAGGTTGGCACTAAAAGTGTACTTGGGGGGTGCACCATGAAAACTACCCATGTCTAATAATACAACTATGGTTGATTTTCACATGGGGGGTAGAAATATTTGGAATAAACTGTCACCACCTACCACCACATTTGGATTGAATCATGAATATGTACTGAGTTGGGCAGCTGCTTACCCAGGTGAGACGTTCAAGATGCCACTAATCCAGGAAAGTAAAGTGACGGTTTCCATGCCTAGAAGTAGAGGTCAAGTGTCAGCAAGGGGACTTCATGTGGTTGGTTCCGACATAGGTCATTGTGATGATGTGGCGGAATTAAGGGTGGTGGTCCATGAACCAACACCAGTTGAAGGTGAGGCAAGGGAGGCGGTAGTTCCATAACCAACCTCTCTAACAAAGATGGCCTATGTGAGAGAAGAATAATTTGAGGGTTTCAAGGCACCCCCTCATGCTCCATGTGAGAACGTTTTTGGTGATCCCTCCTCATGCTATCTATCTAAAGGCCATTAAGGACTGGGAATTCTGTAAACACTTCCTCAATATCGATGATATCTAGAAAAACCTGAATAAGAATGAGATGAAGCTAGGGGAAATTATATTTAAAAAAGGTTGCCTCAAGGTGTCCCCAACCGTGGGAAGAAAATTTGTAAACTATAGTAAACATTATACTCTCGAGGCACTGCACGACCACTAACAAGACGAGTAAGGGTGCTTTTGAACAAGACCATCCCTCCAATGTCATCAGTAGCTCAACTGGAAGATTGCTTTCCTTTGTATGGATCAAAGGGTTCCTAGAGGGAAGAGGTCGACATTAAGGACCTTCAGAAAGGTGATGAGGGAGTAGTTTCCAAGTTAGTATCTCCTGAGGAAGGAAAAATCATAGCTTTAGATGAGACTTATTTGGGATAATATGTTTCAACTATTGAAGTAAGCCTCGACATGTTTCTCGCGCAATTAACCTTCCCACTTTATCATGGTCCTTCAATAAACATCTACTTGTGCAGGAGGACCTTATTCAAACCTACACAACCATCAGGGTGAAGATACGACTGTGGATGTGGAAGACCAAGCATCGGGGCACACATCCAGAGAAACAATATCTATAGAATCAAGTAGTTCGGGGGAAGTAAGGTCAGCATCTCTAGAAACAACAGATCCCACCATTATATATGGGGGACCACACCCTGGAATTCCATTGAATACAAGAGAGAGGCGAGACCTGGATTTTGGCCATCGTAAGTCTCCTACTCCTTGTAGCCACACCTATTGTTTTTCTCAATCAACATGACTCACACAACCCTTATCTAAATTGTTCTTAGAATAGTGGGGGTCCTATTGGTGTGGATGGATAGAAGATTCAGGGGCCCTTTAATGGGAGGGGTGATAATCCACAAGAAATCATGAACCCAAGCTAGCTAAGCTATAGTTTCTGGTGACCAATCAATCATGGAGACATGTGAAGATGTTGTTGGAGCAGAACTTAGAGTCGGTCAGGATGATATCATCAAGGTAAAATCAAGTGATGAGTACCAAATAAAAAAACAAGAACCTGATTATTTTTATATGATGCTCAAGTAAGATCTTTATGCTAATCCCCTAGATTAATTTCCCAAATATGAACCATTTGATCCCCTAGAGATGAACGAATCCAATTATGTCAAAGATGAAGATAGTTAAAAGGCTTGTCGTCGCGCATAGAATCTAATCAAACACTTTATCAATAAGGTTCTAGAACATGAGTGGTTAGGAAGAATGGGATCACTTCGTACGTGGTTGTGATATCTATGTGTCAGAGGGGTAGATGCGTGACACCAATACCATTGGTCCAGGACTATCTCTCCGAGTGGATTCGGGCGAGTAGTCAACACCAGGATTCCAAGTGGTGCCGAAAAAAGTCTAAAAATAAACAGATACACCAATAGTACAAGAAAGAAATTAAAAAATAGATGGTAATATGGGTGAGAGTTTCAAATTCTTCTCTAGGAAAATAGGCCTCACTGAATGATTAAAGGCCTAATTGGTAGAGTCTTAGGAGCAATTAGCACAGGTGATCCATCAAGTGGCAGAACTTCAAGTTGAACATGACCAAACACAAATCATGGATGACAAGTTTCAATATTTAGTTATTTATGAGGAGGTGGATCTCAAAAATTGATAATAAACCCTAGAAGCTACATGCCAAAGAGTGGAGGAATTAAAGCATTCCATTGAGTGTGTTGATTCATAAGGGTTGTGTTTTTCACAAACTCGTACATACTTTCTTCATCCACCTTTCCATTTGAACTGCATGCATGGACATATTTATTACTTGTTTAGATTTCTTAATTTCAATAATATTCATGAAACAACTAATAATCAATCCAAAATCTCATATGTTTCATGCCTGATGTGAGTAACAATGGATGATAACACTACTGCTAACTTGGGATACAAGAGAACTGGCCAGTCACTAAACACTCAGGGTCTAACTAACTAGATAAAGTTTCAAAATAATATATGGGGATATGAATTAGATAGTAAGGCTCTCAAAGTAGCAAGAATTTTATTCCCAACATGCTATGATGCACAAGCAAGGTAACACCAAGGGTGTTGGAATCAATCTGAACAAAGGGGTAATGGGAAGTGTGAAACATGATACCCAAAATTCATAACATAGTGAGAATAGAATAAAGATAGAGGATAAATTTTGATCATGTTCACAGCATAGTATCCATATCATGTTAGCCTAAAATTGGGACAAACAAATGAGGGCTGACCAATGACCATGTTCATAGCACGGGGTCAAACTCAAAGTGTTGTCTGATGTCCTTAGGAACATTGGCCCAAAATAGTAGGTGAGCTGAAGCGACATGAGACCAGGCCATTAGTGGGGGTCCTTGATACATGGAAGAGGATGGTGATCCAAATAAAGGGAATGAAAGCATCAAGATGGAGTGATGGGCTATTCAAGTGGATTATAACACTATTGAAAATACACCACTATGAAAAAAGCATATTGGGGGCGTATCAGTCTGAATTGAGATCGAAACTACTCCCAGATAGGACCTCTCTAGCAAGGGCCTAGGATGGATCGTGGTTTCACATCATGAAAATGAGGATGATAAGCATGCGGTTAGAGACATATGGTGAAGAAGACACATGGAAAAGTTTAATGTCATGCGATCAGGATGTTGCACATAGTTTAATGTAGTACAGCCTGGACCCAGGCCAACAGTTTAAAGTCATGTAACATGGACTAAGGTATCCTATTTAAAAGTCATAGAATTCAGACCATAGATTCCCAATTTAAATTCGTGTGTGTGGTATATTTCCATGCAGTTTAATGTGGTAAGGATGAAGGAGATCTAAGTTTGTGGTCATAAATATCGGACTTGAGAATGAGACATGAAATACGGTGTTAAGAAACAACCCAACGTGAATGAGGACCAAAGAGTTCAACACCACATTACATGTTCTCAATGGAACTCACACATAGTTTAAGTTCATGAATCCAGGACTTTGGGACCTGAACTCTTATTTTATGGTTATAGAGTTTAGACCATGAGTTGGGTTGTAAAGGCCATAAAGGTTGAGGAACCCAGGGCTGGACCCAAGGAAAAAGTGTTTGGGCATTCCAACATATCCCATAAGGATGGGAATAAATCCATACATATTTATTAGATATTCCATGCAGTTTAACATAATGATCTAAGGATGGAGCAGTTTAATGCCATGTGGGATGGGAGAGATCTTAGTTCAAGTTCATAGAGCTCAGACCATGAGTTGGTCCATAAAGGCTGGAAAGGTTGATCAACCTAGGTTTGGACCCAAGGAAAAAGTGTCTGGGCATTACTATGTATCACATAAGTATGGGAATCAATCCATACATAGTTCTTATAGATCCATGTTGTTTAAGGTCATGTAGTAAATACGAGGGTGGAAGGGAAACCCCCAGAGAAGGGGGTACATAGTGCGGTTAATGTAAACTCATCGTGAATGAAGACCAAGGGGGACACATGCCACATCATGTAATCCCAAATGAATTTGGTCCAATGGGACAAATGAAAGAGAATATTTGCGAAACCTGGGTCCAGACCCAGAGGAAAAATGTCTAGGTGTTTTTACGTATCCTATAATTATGGGAATCAAGCCATACAAAGTTCTAGAAATTCAATGAAGTTTAACATCTTGTGATAAGGATGTAGATAGAGGGAGGTATTTTTAAGGGGGTACATGGTGTGGGTTTTTCATACCCAGCGTGAATGAGGACCAAAGAAGTGCACACCACATGCTCTCAAAAGGAATATCAGGTCGTAAGACCCAAAATGGGTAATTTGGGGCTGGACCCAAAGACAAAATGTTCAGGTGTTCCTCTGAATCCCATAAGAATGGGAATCAAGAATCACGTAGTTCTGAAGCACAAAATGGTTAGAAATGAACATTTGGGGGGGGGGGATCCTCTCTAGTGAGGAATATCAAGCATCCCATAAGATGGGGCATCCTAAACTCATTCAAGGTAGGTCATGAATTTTGGAACATAGAGTTTGTGGTTGGGCCCAAAGAAAAAATGTTTGGGCATCAATAAGTATCCCATAAAGACAATAATCAAGTCGCATATAATTATTGAAATGTCATGCAGTTTAACATCAAATGGTGAGAATGAAGGGAGATCTTAGTTTAGGGTCATAGAGCCCAAACCATCAGGCATGTTTTCCATTCACAATTTACTGTCATTCAGAAAGAAGGCTCACTCATACGAAGTACTGCTTGAGTAATTTGGAATTTTTGGAAGGATCAATATTCTCACCATCAATGGTGACTATGGAATACTCATCATTAGGGTAAACTTTGTGGATGATATAAGTTCCATCTCATTTGGACTCCAACATTAGTGGCTTACTATGTGGTATCATAGGTTTTCTCAGGGCCAACATCGTGTCACCTTGAAGGAAGGAACAGATATGAATTTTCTTGTCTAAATATATAGATATCTTATTTTGGTGTATCTCCAAGTTATTCAAGGCATGAAGCCTATTCTCATCGAGATCTTTTAGTTTATCCAGTAAGACTTTGACTAATTTTTCTGACATCTAATGATCATATATGGTTGTGAGAAGCAATGGTAATTGAATATCGATGGGTAGGACTGCCTTTGTTCTTTACACCATGGAATATTGGGTCACTTGGGTGGAATTATGAGTCATTTTCTGGTAAGCTCATAGAGCATTGGGGATTTTTTCTGGTCAACTTTTCTTCTTATGACCAATTATATTTTTTATAATGTTAGATAGGGACACGTTGAATGCCTCAATCTTCCCTTTTTCTTGTATACAATAGAGAGAAGTGTGGTTGGACCAGATACTATACATCACATATAGTTTCTTCATCTCAACTGCTCGGAAGTCGGTGCCGTTATCGGTGAGAACGGTGTGAGGGACTCCGAATCAGTGGAAGATGTTGGAGCTCACGAAATAAATTATATAATGGTCCTTGACTTACTTGAGTGTAATTTACTCTTCCCACATGGAAAATAAATATGTGGAAATCATGATAAACCTGCACTAGCGAGCCATCATTGGTGGATACGACCCCACAACTTAATGTCCCTAGACCGCAAAGGTCCAAGAGAACTTGGTAGTATGAAGAGGCTCTAGCGGTCGATGCACAAAGTTATCATGTAAATGACACACATGGAACCTCTTAGGAAACTCAATGTAGTCATGGACCATAGTGGGCCAAATGTATCCCAACATTCAGATCTGGTGGGACATCTTTGGCCCTACCAGATCACCTCCACATGAATTGTCATGAACTTCCTACATAACCAAGGAAATCTCATCTCCTTGAATACAACGAAGGATAAATCTAGAAAACGCACATCTTTAGAGGATCTTATTAAGGCTAGGATCAATCAGGATTGTAAACTTTACTGGTCACTAGTGGATTCTCTCAATTTTGGCTCTATCTGTTGGTAGATTTTCATGTTGGAGGTACTCAATGAAAAAAATCATCCAATCAGGGGTCTCTTATGTTATGGTAGGGGGCTAGGAGGTCCTGGTGTGGAGGCACTGATAGTGAGATTTCTCACCTATTGGTCATCAACTTCGGGTTTAATGGGATATAAGACTCTTTTATGTGCCACATGAATGATCATATCATCCTCATCAGGCTCCACGGGAGAAGTCGAAAGGTTTTCCAAGGCGTCTGCTCGACCATTCTACAATCGAGGAACTTGAATAACCTCAGGATGAGAAGGTAACTAGGCTTTTACCTAGATAACACTCTCTAAAAAGGGTATGAGTTCCATCTTTTTGATGGCATAGTAACCATTAATCTGTTTGATGACCAGCTTGGAGTATCCCTTCACATGTTGGTGGGGAACATCAATATCGAGGGCCATATCGAGACTAGTGATAACAGCCTAGTACTCCACCTCATTATTGGTGTAGCCTTCTAACAACATGATTGAGTAGGAAAATACATCATGTGAAGGCATAATGAAGATGATACCTAAGCCAGATCTATTGAGTCTGGGGTTGTTGATCCTTCTACTAGTTGGGCTTTGGGAAGCGCCATCGAAGTGCATCTTCCAACATGGAATGTCTTGATCCACTGAAAGGATATAATCATCTAAGAAATTAAGTTCTATATATTTCTCTATAGGGTATATTTTGGAAGTAAGTGAGTCATTCAATGCTTGACCCTTGATATCTTTCTGTGGAATGAAATTGATGTAAAACTGCTACAAGATCACTGTCCACCATGCTAGATGACCAGTGAACATGGGGAAGTTTAGAATATACTACAGTTATTATACCCAGGACACTAGCTAGACCTCATGATGTTGCAGATAATTCGATAACATCAAAATTTCTAAGACTATTATAAGTCATCTCTTCTCGATAGAGGAATATTTAGTCTATGTATCGAGGAGCATGTGGCTGAGGTAGTATAAACTATTCTCTGACCTTTCATTGTTCTTCTAGGTGAGAAAGGCACCAAGGGAACTTCCAGGGAAATCAAATAAAGAACTATAGAATTTCCAGAGATGTGTGGTATCTAAAATGAAGGATATAGTAGGTATTGCTTGATCTCTTTGAAGGTAGTTTGATACCCTTCATCCCACTGGTATACAACACCTTTCTTTATGATTCATGAAAAGTGCCTACATTTGCTATCCATTTTTTCAATGAATCTGTGTATATAGGCCCAGTAGCCTTGAAAACCATGGATATCTTAGAGGTTACTCAGAGAAAGAATATGAATAATATCCTTAATATTCTATGGATCAATCTCTATGCCTCTATGTCTAACGAAAAAACCGAGAAAATTTCAAGAGGTTACCCTAAAAGCACAATTCAATGGGTTCATCCTCATATGGGGAAAGCAGAGGAAGCTAAACACTTTATCATGATCTATGAGATGGTCCTAATATTGGTTGTATTTGACCACTAGATCTTCCATGTATCATTCCTCCAATGTTCTGAGGATCGTCTTGAATATGCGGTGCATGACACACTGAAAGGTGGAACCTAAATTCTTTAGAATGAAAGGTATTACTTGGTAACAAAAATTACCTTGTGGTTCTATGAAAGTGGTATACTCTTCATCCTTAGGGTCCATTCATATTTTATTATATCTAGAATACCCATCCATGAAGGAGAGATCTTGAAATACATCAGTATCATCGATCAACAGCTTTTTCACTAGAAGGGGAAAATCATTTTTCAGACAGAGACAGTTGAAATCTTGGATGTCAATGAAGATGCTAATCTATCTATTATTCTTTCAGATGTGAATGATGTTGGTCATCCATCTTGGGTATTTTAATTCCTTTATGAATTTTTCTTTAATGATTTTATCAACATCGGCCTTGACCATGCCACTGTGAGAGGGGAGCATCTTTTAGGGAGGATGTTTGAACCTGAAATGGTTTATCGGAAGACCAAGTTGGTGGATGCACACCTGAGGATTCAGTCCTAGAATCTCACCATAACTCCAGATGAATAAATCTTGATGATGCTTCAAGAAATCCATATACTGCTAATTCACTTCTACAGAAATGGTTGCACTAACTAGTGTTGGTTTTGGGTGTACCTCGGTACCGAGATTAACTTGTAACAACTCATAGATGGTGGTGAAGACGCCTTCCTCAAATGAGGTTGGATCATCTTAAAAATACTCTTCATCATCTACATCAATAGGATCATCAACAGGGAGAAATTCCTGCAAATTGGATGACCTTGACGGAATGGTGGTGTCAGACTGATCGATAGTGGAATCTTCATTGGGGACACTTGTGTTGCTAAAACCATGGAAATGAAAGCTATCAATATGATTCCATCAGGCCTTCAAACCAATGGGATATACTTGATAATATCAAAGTGGTGTTGTCCTATGTCGATTCAAGCCAGCTCAGTGAAACAAGCAAGTATGACATATTTTTGTTTCTATGGGGTGAATATCTCAATACCTTAAAGGGGTAAGGGGTTCTGGGATCACTCAATCCAAGTTCTTGTAAGATTATGAAGAGATATTTTTTTAGTCCTTTCACCTAGGAACGTGCTTTCCCCTTGTCTCAAATATGACAAAGTAGTGTCCCATTTCTGGGGTTGTGGCCTCCAATTAGTGAATTGGGTGGATGTAGGCATCATCCAACTCTGTCTGTGGGGTGCTACAAAGGAATTGTGCTCAACCTCATTGGCCTGAACCTACATCTCCTTGATCCTATAGTAGTGGTAATCTAGGTAGAGGGATTCACAAGAGGAAAAGAGGGCTTCACAAGAGAAAAAATTTGACACGTCACCTTGGATCACTCACACATGAGCATTAAGGGAATACTTGAGGAATTGGTGATAGGAGGATAGAAATGTTGCGTGCAGGTGGATCCAGGGTCTACCCATCAATGCATTGTTGGTGGTATCCTCATAGACAACCATAAAATTGGTGATATTAACCAATCCATTGAATTGGGTCATCAAATGAATTATTCTGACAAGTTTATGCTATGTCCTATCATAAACTTAAATCTTTGGGTCATAGGGATTTGGATCTGCTTCAAATATTCCCACATTGCGGAGCATCCATCTCGGGATGAGATTGATCCTAGAACCTATGTCGACAAGACAGTCAAAGACTTCCACACCATTGAACAGACCAGTGATGTACAATGGGAAGATGTTCCTCTACAAAGGGGAACCTTAATATTCTCCAAATAAAGAAATTATGGACTAACATTCTGCATGCTCGACTTCCTCATCACGATTGGCTTCTAGATCTTCTACCTCTATTTTGAACTATAGGGGTATTATTAAAGCCTCTGTGAGGGATTCACGCATATCCTTAGATAGAGGGAGAGCCTCAAGGATTGAGATATTTTAAGGTATGTTGGAAAGATGCATAAGTTCATGCACATGAACCTCAGCCCAGTTGGTGAGATATCCTTAAGTGCATCCACAAGACCCAGGTTCAAAACTAGGTAGAAACATATTTCCGGGGTACTATAGCAGTAATGTAGTAGGTACTGTAGCAGGAAATGTATCAATACTATAAACTATGCAGGTACTATAGCAGAACTGTACACTGTGCGGTATTATAAAAGGTAATGTAGCAGTTATTGTTGAAGGTATTGTTCGGTACTATAGTAGTTGGAACTATTCACCTTGGGCCACTGGTTTGGGTTTGTAGTCCATAATACTTTTAGGCCACCCATGACTTTGGGTCAGTAGGGATTTCAGGACACATTTAAGGCCTTTGAGCCACCTCAAGACATTTGGGCCACATACAGTTTCAAAAGACACACTACAAAAAAAGAGAAGCCCCAGAAGAGGATTCAGAGCAGGTGCACTCACCAGAGCAGAGACAAATTGATTTTTCATAATGAGAGGGTATGGCTATTACATCGGGACCAGCCTGTGCTTGCATGGGAATCCTATCCAGATGTCCATGCGAAGGTGGAGCACTACTATCATGATTTAGATGCTAGGGGAGGGGCAGTTCCTTGTAGATAGTCTGGTTAAATTCCCTAAGACCTCCGGGTCATGTAATCTCCTAAGCCTACATGCCATGTAATCTCTGATCCTATGGTCCTTGTAAGTGTTTACCCTCATCCCTTGAAATGGGGGTTATAAAAAATAAATAAAAATGAAGGAATTGGGTCTATTCGGGATTATGTGCATCATACTTCTATTCCAGGAGAACATTTCTACTGACAGGAGGTCTCTCTATAGTAGGGGGTATGACGGGCACAGTTGGACGAATTGGTGGATATTGGATGGGGTCGAGGGTATGTCTCAACTCACTAGTCAAACCATGTAAAATTAAAACTAGCTAACATCCATAGAACTGAGACCCATACACAACTGAACATGAATGATCATATTGCATTCGTGGTAGATCAAGTAGCACAAATGGTGGTTGGAGTGAATCCAATGGGACAGAATGAGAGGACTTCACATGTTGACATTTTCATTGAGTCTGCTATCTGGTATTAGTAGCATGAACGCCTTGGTCTTAAGTACTAGTTGAAGTGTTACAGGGATTCACATATCCACAATTTCAATGAAACTATCATTGACTGGGGACATTAGTAGGGATTACATGGTGTTCTTTCTTGTTCAGAACCATATAAGGGTCCTGCAAATTGGCGGTGTTAACTGAGGCATACTCCTGGTCATCACTTGAAACAAAATTCATTACAGGGCGGATTCTGGGGGTAATCCCCAAACTTGGGGGCATGAATTCACTGAGCTTGCAAGATAGTTTTGGCACTCATGGGGGACTTTTCTCACCCTTATGTTGTCATCGCCTGCCCCTCCGAGAGGTAGAAGACTGGGAAGAGTATGTAGCAACGGTAGAGAGAGGAGGCACGACAGCCTCATAAGGCTCTGGACGATTCAAATGGGAACAAATGATACCATGGGTGTGAGTTACTGTCATGTGATCCATCTAGCCACCATAATTCTAAACTCCATGACTAGAGACCTTCTTTCAGTCACCCTCACTATCGCTATCAGGCTTTGTAGACACACATGCCAAATATGTCGGGGTCGGTCCCAATATAAATATATTCTTTTCAACCTGGTCCTAGATCTAGTACTTGAACACATATCATTGTTTTAGGGTGTGTACGATGAACTGGTGATAAAGGCATTATTTTGGGTGATCAGTGAGATCTGCCTCTTCGATCCTCTTGCATTCTAGAAACCGCATGATTCCCTGATCTAGAGCGCTTTGGAAATAACTCGGAACTTGAGATTCATCAAATGAGTAGGTACATTTTCTCCAACATAGGAATGGGACCCTAGGATCCTATCCCTAAAGATAATCTGGAGCCTAGAGAGGAGGTAGAACCTGGTTGTCTCTCCTAGACAGTGGTGGTGCATTACATGGTGGCGCCTGTGGATTCTAAGGTGGGAAATTTTGAACCTGAGGTCGAACTTGCGGCGCTGGCACTCAGCGAAGCTATGTATGTGGATCTTCTGGTAACAATTAAATCTATTTGGGGACCTCTACCTATGAAATAGTAGTAGTCTCATCCTTGGAAAATCTTCTTTCAATATTTGTGGGAGGTAGCAGGCATGTATTATTGGCTTGCTGTAAATCTTCCTCTGGGAGTTGAACCTTGTTAGAGAAATCTCGAAACCTTCTAAGAAAGTTATAAGTGATAATAGAAGGTACCAATTTAGTCCTCACATTCCCCACACACATCATTATCAACTTCTCCTAATTAATCAGCATGTTGAGTTAATATGTGAGGCCCTTCCATGTGGATAAAAAGTCTGTGATACACTCGTTCGACCTTTACCTATACTTTAAGAGGTCAACAATACTTGTCTTCTGAGTAGTGGAGCTGAACTAAAACAAGTACTTCTTATGAAGATCCACCCAACCAACTATGGATCTAATGGGTAATTGGATGTACCAGAAAAACACAATCCCTTCTAGTGTCTGTAGGAAGTATTAGAGTTTGGCAACCTCCTACTCTGCTGGAGTCCCTAGAATAGGTCCACATCTTGAAATTATGTAGTCTAGGTGATACAGTAGATTGTCTATCCCACTGAAGTGGGTGAATTTGGAGTTCTTGAAATTTGGGGGTTCTGGAATATCATTAAACCATGATGGATATGGCTTTCCATCAGGTTGGATTTCCACCTACCATGTCTCAAGAGCCTCAAGATGAGAAATTAGAGAAGACAGTGGATTGACCAGAGGGGAATTCCTATCATTGTGAGGATTCCTAATAACCAGTGTGTTGGCAGGCTCTTCAACATGATAGGTGGGTCCATCGACTCGTGGGGTAGCTGGTAGAACAACTCGGAAGGCTGTTGGAGGGTTGACCTATAGAGCATCTAGATAAATAATGTGTAGAGCTACATGAGGGGTTGCTGGGGGGGACATCCTATAGAGTTGCATATCATAGAAGAGTCTTGCGTAGCTCAGATGATTTCAGTGATGCATGCCATGCTCGCTTACCATAGGCTCTAGAATCCACCCTATCTATATGGGTAGAGTTTTCTAGATCGCTAAGAGGTAACTCCCCTGGAAGGAGATGTACATACCCTTGCTGCCCCATTTGAGGATCTGCATAATTTGGACATCGCTCTAATGAACATTCAGTAAAGAGATCAATGAAAATCCTTTTCATCTCCATACCCTATTAGTGAAATGTGTCCTTTTAAAGATCATCCTCTACTTTTATTATTGAACTAGATGGATTGGAGGGCTTAGCATCTCTGAGGGGGACTTTTCCCTTGTTGGGGCCTCGACTGAAAGGTATTGACTTGGTGGGATACGCAAGGTCAAGAAAATGTTTTTGTTAATGAGTAATAACCCCTGGGGGATCCAATATATGTGGTACTATACCAAGGTGTAGGTTTTCTTCAAGGAGACCCATATCAGCCTCCTTCTCTAGGAGATCATCCATTTTAACAATGATTGCGCCTGATGGCATATCCTCGATATCGCTAGGTGAGTCGGGCAGTCACAGAATCAGGTCAAAGTGAATGGCTTCATATTGTCCTGAACCACGAACCTGCACATGTGGAGATTCCTTGAATATAAATTTTTGGATCACAATGAAGCTCTAGATGAATCATTTTTGGAGGATCTGATAGTAACTATATGATCCAGGATGTTGAGCCACAGGGAGTGTGACTAACTTGACTAGACGACATTACTGGTTGATACCATCATCGTTCTCTTGGATCCTTTGATAAGTTATCCAACGATGGTGTAGATGGAAATGTGTCATTTCTAGGGTTTGTTAGAGACACATGACTTCATCATATTCAAAAGTCTCTGGTATACCGAATTATGGCATTAAAATCATCCAGAACATCTTGGAAAAATGATCCCCATCAAGAATGTCCCACAGGCTCCTTCAATCAGAAGAAGGGTCTGACATCTGATTGCCCCATTCATCAACTGGGGGATGTTTTGGATCCAAAAACAGCACTGATATAGATCAATGTGGTGGTGGACTAGTCAGTGGGGATTACGGTGCATGAGCTGGAAAACCACTGCATATTGGGCTGTCTCCTGGGGATTGTATTGACTACATCACCACATATTTATAGGATATGGTGATGATCGTTGCTTCCTGTACCAGGGTGGAGGTAGTTATTGGGGGACCAGGCTAGTTCTCATAATCTTCCAAAACCCAATACAACTCCTCCTGATCTTGTGTTGAGGTAGAGAGAGAATCATGTGATAATTGAGAACCCTGCACAGCGAGACCCTAGAAAAGAGCCAAATCCTCCTACTCCCGTATGTATCTATGGAGGGATTCAGGGATCTGTTGTATCTCACTTTTTGAGAGGACGAAGATGACATGTCGAGTTCATACCCTAGACCTTGATATATAGGATTGGGGTGAAGTCTCTATAATCAAGTCATAATCCTCTTTAGAATCTGAGAAGCAGACGGGACAGACGATGATCTAGTGCATCTCGGGAAACTTCCTTCAGCAGTGATGATTCAACCTCCTTCCCCAGAATAATTCCTTGAGTCAATGGGGATATTATACATGGGTAGTACCTTTATTCAGACTAGTTGTGACATGATAAATACCTTCTCATTTGTTTTCATTGGAGCGGATGGGACCTCTACTCGGATCGGTCAAGGTATGAGGAGCACCTGGGCATATGTCTAATGGATTATGGGAAGGACCTCCATGTCTATTACCTGGTGCACAAGGAGGTATCCCACTATAAAGAGTGCTGGAGTGGGGAGTAACTTCTCTACAGCTGGTGAGAACATGGGTAGGACCTCCATGCTGATAGGTGACAGAGCGGTAATGACATTATCTCTAATTGGTACTACCGTGGGGAGGGTCTCCGCTTGAGTTTCTGATGACATGAGAAGGACCTTCATGTTGATGACCTGAAACATGGAAAAAAATCAATATCTTGGATCACATGCATGGGTAAGACCTATGTAATGGGTGTCAATGAGGTAGGGAGGACTACCACTCGAGCCGGTGATAGGATGGGTAGGGCCTCCAAACCAAACATTGTCATCCTGAGTCAGCCTACGATGGCTACTGCTCATGCTAGCAACTGGAAGAGTCAACCCAACCCACCCAAGGGGTGGCTGGGGCCTAAATTATGATTAGGTGGGGGAGTGTCCATGCTCTGTAGTAATAGGGGATAGATCATGTTCGTCAACGGTGGAATGGTCCACTGAATCTGTGGAACATGACACCCCTTGGAAGGCATCCTTCAAGGCCTACGCCCGACGTTGGCGCCGAGTCAGCCGAACTAGGGTCAGCTGGGCAGGGGTGTGGACCGCATGCTCCTCAGTCTATGGGACTAGATGGTGGAATTTTCATGACCTGGTGGGAGCCCTCCTTCGCAACACCCTGGCTAAATTCATCCCCATATTGACTCTAGTATCCCTCAATTCGTAGGCGTAATGGAGAAAATCATAGGATCATTTCAGGGAGAGGCACCCGAAATGGTTGAATGTTGACGTGGGGAGAAACGACTCCTCACACGGCCCTTGGGGGTGCCAGCGACGCTGAGGCACAGAGGTCTCCAATTTTTGGTATCCCATATCCCACATCGGTATGATCCCCTTCTATTCATATCTCTAAAAAAAGTGTCGATCACTCTCCTTTGAATAAACTCTAAGGGTGAGATGGCGTGTAGGCGCCCAGTAGTCAAAGCCGTGGAAGCTATCGTAGTGGAGGTGGAGTCGTGTAGGAATGTTGCAGCATAATTCCTCCTGACCCTACGTCTATAGGTGTGGGGAGATTGGTTCCCTATAACTGCATCTTGGGTCCTGAAAAGCAAGGATATTCATCCATTAGTACAGATATGAGGAAATCAATGCTCAGTGTCCTTGTGTTGTTCAGTATTCTGTGGTCAGAGAGAAAGATTCACGCTAATGATTCCACATACCAAAATGCCCAACATCTAACTTCCCCATATTATGGTGAGTTTAATGCCAGACCTATAATTTTCCTGGCAAGACCTGGCACCGAATATCATAATATGGTGACATGCACATTTTTTGATATCTTGAATGCTACTAATCCCCATATTTATAAGAAGAGTTTCACTTCAGGTTCATTATTTCTTCTTCTAATGCTTTCCTCGAGGGAACTCGACATCATGGAAATGTGATGATTTTTTCCCTACAGTCCTACTTTCCAAAGGCGGGTGACATCCATCACCTCTTTGGAAGTGTTTTCTACTTGATCAAAATGAGTCGATGGGATGTTTGTTTCCCCTTTCATGGATTCCTCTTCAGAAATAGTCACCTAGTCTGGGTCTCCCTCATAGATTAAGACATTGTTCTTGAAACTCATTCCCGGTGCCATATCTTTGTGGAAGCTAGTTAATTATGCTGATTCCTTTAGGACATTCCAAAGGGTTAAGTTGGGGTAGCAACCTTCAGTTAGGAGAGTAGTCACATTGAAGCATCTATGGAATTTCTTAAAGTTGGAACACTATAAGACCTTTATTCTACCTCATCATAGGGATTCTCAAGGGTGCAAAATCCTGAGGCTTCCCACATCGATTATGTGGTATCTTATTCAAGAGGCATGTATCTGAGGTTTTCCTTGCCTTCCCAAGTTTAACACCAGGTATCTCGCGAGCTAAATATCTAGGGGAGATTGTAAAAACTGATCAGAACACCAATGAGAGTGGATCATATGGATAAATCACTGTGAGGGAGAACCTGAAAGGTTTACAATATGGATTTACCAAAATTCCTAATGAGGAAAGATCGAGGATGGTGTGTCCCAAAAATGGAAGGCTTCACACCAGGAAGGTCGATCGGAACACCATAAGGGGTAGATTAGAAAATATGGAACCTAAAAAGGGGGACACCATGGTTTATTATTAGATGGGATTGAACCTTAGGGAGGCTTTTTACATGCCATGTTTAGAGGATAGGGATCAAAACCCACGTAGTTCGAGAGGGTTGTTCAGGGCTTACACATGGTTAGCTTCCCATATGATTGGAATGATCCCACCGGGATGTGGAATCCTGGGGAAGAATTAGGATGGATAATGGATGATTTGATGAAGTGGATGAGATAAATGGGGTGAAACTGACATGAAGATGATGTTGTTGCTCTTGAACCTCAAGGAAGTTTCCTAAAAACCCTTCCTCGGAGGCGAGGATCAAAGTCCACATAATTCTTGAATGGGGCGATGAGTCACCTAATGAGGCGGCTCATGAGGATGGATTCATGGGTGGGACCTAAAGAAAATGGAACCTTGGGTTGAGGCATGATCTTTCCAAAAAACAAGTGATTGAGGGAGAGACTAGGATAGGAAATGAGTGATGGGATTTAACCTCATAAATTCTTTCTACATATCCTCGTGGTTGGGAATCAAATTCCATGTAGTTAAAGATGAAAAATGAAAAAAAAGTTAGGATTGAACCTCAGGGAGGTTTCTTACGTACCTCACCTAGGAGGTGGGGATCAAATTCCACGTATTTCTGGTATGGGGTATATAATCGTGGTGTACATAAAGGACAGTGACCTGGAGACATGTTGTGTCATATGCATGGTTAACAGCCCCTCGCAAGTGGGATACCCTTGATTAGAGGATTATGGATTGATTGTGGGGCTTATGTATGGTTGGATGCCTAAGTGGATCAGAGCACCACATTGAGGTGAATGAAGATATGTTTCCCAAAAAGTGAAGATTCCACATTAGGAGCGTAAATCCCTATGAGGGATCACCAGAGTTAAATGTTAGTGTGGGTTGAACCTCATGTAGGCGTCCTACGTACCCCATGAAGATTATTGAGATCAAAACCCATGTAGTTTGAGATGGTGATGTAGTCTAATTTCATGTGTTGTGGAAGTGATCCGATGTAAAATGTTTTGTACCGATGGGTGATGATATTGAACCTCAATGAGGCTTCTTATGTATCACTATGGTAGGGAATCAAAGTTCATGTAGTTTGGGAATATACTTTAACATAATGTGGGATGAGGTTGAACTGACATGAATATGATGATGCTGGATGTTAGTCTTGAACCTCAATGAGGCTTACTACATATCCCCATGGAAGGGAATCAAAGTCCACATATTTCATTCAAAAGTGGAATGGGGATTATTCATGGTTACCGACCCAAATATGGTTCCATGGTCGACACTCCCATGTAATTCATGCTCAGTGTGAGAAACAAGAGGTAGTAGAATACCTGATGATCATGTTATGAAAGGTGCATACATGAGGGATGGTGTGGGTCTTACGCATGGATAGTGGCCTAAGGGGGTGGAGATTGGTACTTACTCCATGAGGGAATCTCAATGAGGATGTCCCGATGTATGAGGAGGATATGGCTCCATGTGTAGAGAAAAACCTATCAGATCATGTTGGGGATTACGTGAAGACTTATCGAATAGCACATTGATACAAAGTGAAAATTGATAGGGGAGAGGGAGAGAGATGATGCTCATTATCCTTTGGATCCACCGAGGATTTCCATGCATGCAAAAAATCACATTTTAATGCCATGTGTTGGGGATGAGGGTGCTTGGCAGTTTAACATCATTCATCTTAGACGATGAGGACTCAATCCTCATCCCATGGATTTACATAACTTGTACCGACCCACAATTGGGGAAGTAAGGGAACAAGAAATGATCGATGGTGGTGAGGTAGAGGAGTGGTCAATTTATGGGTCCACGTTAGCATGGATGAGTGGAGAATCAATAGTTTTTAGCATGCCTATGCGAAGAAGAATTTGGTATGGAAACGTTGTATGAAACACCACTCAATGAAACATGAAATCACTCCATATGAGCCTATAGGGCCACACAGGAGAAGGGTTTGTGAAGAAAAATCCTTTGATGAGATAGGATTCATGAAGCTCTAATGATTTGTGAATTATAGGGACTTCTTGAAGGAAGGATACTTTGTGAAGGAGAGGCTTGGGTGGAATAGAGTTTCATTTTAGAAAAGAACTCTTAATTTAAAGAGAGATCTGTGAAGGGTTAATGCTTCGAAAAGCCTCTAGAAACCGAAAGGGGCTCCCTCCTTTGTGAAGGGTGAAGGCCTTCTCAAAGGGAATACCCACCCTAGGTGGGAGCTATAAAGAACCAAAGGAGGCATAGTTTACACAACCTAAGTACATTAAGGGATCCATTTTTGGGTTCTCAAATAGATTTGAGAAACAAGATATGGTAAGGTGAAAGGTTAGAGTAAAAATGGTTTGGAGATGGGTTGATCCTTCTATTTAAGGAAATATAGGTTGATGGATTTTTCAAAGCTGGCCGAGAAGAAAAATTGGGCACTGTGATGAAAAAGTGATGTTGTGAAGAACATATGTTCCAAGACTGGTCCGCGAAGTGAGATGGACATCGCAAAGGAGATCCATTTTCATTCTGGTCTACGAATGGATTTGGATGTCCTAAATGAGATCTATTTATGAGATGGTCTACGAAGGGAGCTGGAGGCCGTGAAGGATATATATTTGTGATCTGGTCCGTGAATCATCTTTGCATAGGATCTTTGATAAAAATACCCCTTTGATGATTTTATCCAAAATTAAACGTCACTCGAATCTGCATATGAACTGACCATGAATTTTCCTATACCTCTGGGGGCATGACTTTTGGGGCCAACAGAGTTAAAGTGTGTGTTTCCAATTAAAATGACATTTTAGTAAAAAAAGGCTATAGACGTACTCAAAACTGAGAAAACACATTCTTATTATTTTGATACATTAGGAAAATAATCCATATTTAATTTGTGATGTTTAATAATTAGCCACACCTCAATCTGATCTATGGTGTGACCGGTATGACTCAAAGTGTGTACTTTTATTTAAAATTGGCATCAATTTTAGTAAAATAGACAGCTGACCTACTCAACACCAATAAAAAAACATTTGTATTGTATTGAAACTTTAAAAAAATTATCCATAAGTCATTTTTAATATGTAGGGATCATATTTATCTCAATATGATACATGATGTGCCCTGTATGGATGAAAGTGTCTGTTTTTAATTTAAAATTGACATTTTAGTTCAAAAAGTTTCACTCACTAAAAACTGATCAAACGCACTCATATTTTCTTGATAATTTAATAAAATGATTCATAGGTCATTTAAGAATTGTTGGAATTAGTTTCACATCAAAATTATACACAATGTGATTATAATGAGTCAAAAGTGTGTGTTTCTAGTTTAACATGACATTTTAGTAAAAAATAAAACTGACATACTCAAAAATGAGAAAACACATTTGGATTGTTTTTATACATTAGTAAAATGATCCATAAGTCATTTGAGTTGTGTATGAATCATCTGCATCTCAATATGGCCAATGGTGTGACGGATATGACTCAAAGTGCGTATTTTTATTTAAAATTGACATCAATTTTAGTAAAATGGACAACTGAACTACTCAAAACTGAGAAAATGCATTCAGATTAATTTGATACTTTACGAAAACTATCCATAAGGCATTTTTTATGTGTAGGAATCAGCCTCACCTCAATATAATACATGATGTGATTGTATGAATTAAATTGTTTATTATTAGTTTAAAATTGACATTTTTGTTTAAAAAGTGTCACTCACTAAAAATTTATCAAATGCTCTCAGATTTTCTTGATAATTTAGAAAAATGATTCATAAGTTATTTTTGACATGTAGGAATTATTTTCATATAAAATCAATACACGATGTGATTGTAATGAGTCAAAAGTGCTTGTTTCTAGTTTAAAATGACATTTTAGTAGAAAAAATGACAATTGACATATTCAAAAACTGATAAAATTCATTCCAATTTTTTTGATACTTCAGTAAAACGTTCCAAAATTTATCTAAGATGTGTTTTAATTAGACACACCTCAATATTACACACCTAAATCTAACACATGGTGTGACCTGTATGACTCAAAGTGGGTATTTTTATTTACAATTGACATCAATTTTAGAAAAATTAACACATTTTGTTAATTTATTTATTTATATTATTACTAAAATAAGAATATATTTATTATACAGGTGTGTTATTTTGCTTCTCTAGGGGTGATTATTTTGACAATATCACGTTTTGGGGCCAGGATTAAGAGAAAAAGGAACATTTCTGTTTTTGAATGCATGTAATAATTTATATTTAAGTGATTATATAAACTAATGTTTGAAATTTTTATAATATAGTTTTCTTTTCTTGAATTTTTATTGTAAAATTCACTTCATTTAAATTTTATATTAGGGATTTTTTTTGAAAATTGGTTTTTTTCTAGTGATTCAGTGTGCTGTTACAGCACACTGCACTGGTGTTTCAGTGTGTTGTTGTAGAAAACTACAGTATGGCCCTTTATCGGTGCTTTTAAAAGCACTGATAAAGGATATATTTATCATCAATTTTAAAAGTGTTGATAAAGGACACATTTTTTAGTACTTTTAAAAGTTCTTATAATGGTACACTTTATTAGTTATTTTATAATCATTAATAAAACCCTTTATAAGCGCGGATAACTGGGGCCTTTCTAGGTGCTAAAAAATCTTTGATAAAATACTATGGATTTTAATATTTCTCAGGTAGTCAGTTCTTTTCTAGCACTGATAGAGGATAGTTCTAGTGTTGTTAAAGGCCTATTTTGTAGTAGTTGTGAACTACCATAAAAACCACATAAAGCACCATCTGAATGGTATTCTGGATGCTATTATTGTTGGTGAATGCAACCTGGGCTATATGCCTCTCCTAAGAGAACCCCAAACCCAAAATACATGCTCACAGCAAGTCCTCAAGCACCAAAATTGTGTACTCTGACTGTAAATCATTCTAAGGTTTCTATTCTATGACCAGAATCACCTATGTACCCAATGCCTTCTACATCCATTTCTAGAATCATGAAGTAAACTAGACATCCCTATCTGAAATTACAGTATGTTACACCCTATAAAGTCATATTATCCCATAGATATATAACTTTCCATGCTCATCCACACTAAAGGTTTCCTTGATCAGTATAAAATGAGAAACCTTAATGATTTTGCTAAAAACCCATATGGTATCATTGCCTCAAGGAAACCTCGGTAAACCTATCATGAAATCCATCATGATACCATTTCATTTCCACTCAGTAATGGGTAGGTACTGTAAAATTTTGGTTGGTCGCAGGTGTTCAACCTTCACCTGCTGATAGGTGGAATATCTCATGAAGAAATTAGAAACATCTCTTTTCATACCCAACCACCAGTATGGGTGATGTAAATCCTGATACTTCTTGGATATGTCGAGGTTCACTACCCAAGTGGAAACAAGAAAGCATCAAATCAACTCCTCGCACATGTTTGTTGAAACCCATGCATGACCATGAACTCTTATAATTTCATCCTCACCCATGGTCCAATTTGGAGGAGTTCCCTCACCTTCGACACTTTCCCATAAGACTGGGCCCTCAGAATTCGATAGCTTCCTCATCCTCACTATATCCATAAGGGTAGAGGTAACAGTTAAATATGACATATAAGTGTAGTCCTAACCTTCCCACATATCTTAGTTCAACTCAATGAATAAATCCATAAAACTCCAGTCACTACTATCATATTTAACTTTCAGTATCTAGGTCCTACTACTCAATGCATCGACCCCTGCATTTACCTTATCATTCATGTAGGAAAGATCAAATTTAAAATACTTTAGGTATTCAATCCATCTTCACTTCCTCAGATTCAGATAACCCTTTTTAAATATGTACTTGAGTCTTTTTTGGTCCATGTACACCAAAAAACACTCTCCAAGTAAGTAATGTCTCCAACATCACAATAACTACTACAAAACTGGCCATTAACAGCACTTGGAATGGCCATTATCGGTGCTAGAAAGGTGTCAATAACTTGTGAGCCTTTAAAAGCTCAAGAATTTTATTACAAATATAATTTTTCTATACTAAAGGATTCTTTATCAGTGCTTTATAAAAGTGTATATAAAGGCCTTTTATCAGTGCTGATAGAAGCGTTGATAAAGTGAACCTCTATCACCACTTTTAGAAGCGTTGATAAATGTATCATTTATAAGATCTTATAAAATCATTAATAAAGGGACATACTACAGTGTGTTGTTACGACACACCATAGCACCATAAACACACCATCAATATATATAATATCAACAAAACAAGACCCAATATGTAATTTAAATGAAATGAAATTTAAAACAAAAATACCAAAAAACACTATATTATAGACATTCAAAACATTGGTTTATACAATTACATAAATACAAATTATTATATACATCCAAAAAAATAAATTTTCCTTTTTCTTTTAATATTGACCCGGCTCATGCTATTGCTGAACAAACCACCCCCTTCTCGAGTAAAAGAACACACCTATATAATAAAACTATTCTTATGTAAGTAATAATATAAACGAACACTGTAAGGAATAATTAAAATGAAATCCATTATATAATTTTTTAGTAAACTAGTAAAATTATATCATAACATTACCTTTACATATTTCCAAAGGGTTATTTTCATCATAGTTTGTTCTTCCGAGGGATTGGTAACATCATCATGTGCAGAAGACATTATCTACATGAGTAGTCAAACATTTCGTTTTGATTATGTTAATGTAGTAGAGAACATATAATATTTATAGGAAAAACATAATATATTAAAAAACACTTACCTTCTCATTCAACTCTCTTTATTTTTTTTAAAGGATTCAAGGATTTGGTTTTTCTTTCGATAATCAAAATCCCCTCTTATTGGTCCACAATAACGTACAAGACATGTTCTACATTGGGACCAGCATGAACTGATTGTGATTTCTCGATGAAAGGGTCATCCTCGATTGAATTTTCATCTGACTCAACATTTGTTTAATTCACCAATAGGAAAATTGGCCCATTATTATTTATTGCATCAAATACATCAAATTCCTGCACTGATTGTAATTCCATTATGAATGGATCATCTTTTTCCCCTTCTACATTGAAATTCACATTCACAAATCCCATTTCATCAACCTTCACTCGAATGATATTGTCAACCCATTTTCAATGGTAAATCATCACTTCAAATGTTATATAATAAAAATCATATATATGTTTGGTAATGCTAAAATATGAAATATTTTCATAAATTGGATTTCTATCCTTGGAACTAGATATGTGCATCACTTCAGCCACAAGTGTAACACCACTATTTTGAATCGTACTAAATCCATTATGTTATTTTGTATAGAATGTATAACCATTGATTACAAACCCAGTGTAAGATATAAAATTTTAATTTGGTCTTTTGAATATCCATTGAAGTAATTGGGAAATTGAATTCAGATTTCTAGATAACTCCATATAACTTTTATCTCTGGACTATCCTATAAATTTTTTAGTATGTGTATCTGATATCCATCTTTCATCCCTTGATGGATTAAAATCTATAATAATTTTTTGTGGGATTCAATATATGGATCAACATCTTCACTATAGTATCATATGTAATGTTTGGTTTTCTCTCGCTCTATCAGGGTAATTGTAACAAAATCTCTTATAGAAATCCCATTGCCCATAAGGCATTCGTAGTGATGAGACTTTGGGAGACTGATGCTTTAAAAATCTAATAGGTAATTAGAACATAATTCAATATATTATTCAACAAAAAATCTTTTTATAATGAAACCTTCTGGACAAATTTTATTCTTGACATACCCTTTCAAAATCTTTATATACCATTCAATGGGGCACATCCATCTATAAGGGATAGGACCACATAGTTGAACCTATCTCACCTAGTGAACCATTAGGTGGACCATTATATCAAATAATTATGGTGGTAAAAACATTTATAATTCACATAATATGATTGAAATCTTCTTATTCATGATGGGAAACTTTATCGGTTCTACAACTTTACGACATATGGCTTTGAAAAAGAAGTAGATTTTTGTTAATGTATGTCATAAATTTTGAGGAAGAATGAAATAGAAAGAAACATGCATTTAATCTTGCATCAAAACATGACATTACTATGATTTTAGTCCTTGTGAATTAAAATTAGTCAGTGATATGAAATTCTTGATATTTTATGAATACTCTTGTGGAACCTTTACACTCATAAGGAAAAGTAAAAATTGCAATTTTTCTATCTGGATAGAGTGTAAGTTTTTGGAGGAAGAAAAGTACACTATTTACCCTTCATCGATGCCAACTCTTCCCTTATCCCCATTTAAATCAAGTCCAACCTAGACTAGAAGTTATTTTTTATTTTTCTCGGAACATTTAGTAACGTCCCAATAACACTATCAAATACATTTTTTTCTACATGCATGACATCAAGAAATTTTTTGAAAAACAAATATTTCTAATACGGTAATTCAAAGAAACATTATTGATTCTTCCAACATGATTTTTTAAGGTTTTTTGAAAATGGTCTATCAAAAATAGTTTCAATATTTTTTACTTTTTTGTATAGTTGATCACCTGTTGCTGGAGATGGTATTGTACCTTGTTTGATATTCCCATAAAATACTATCACCCAAGATTGGTATTTATGTTTTCATAGTAAAAAGTTTTGATGTACTAAAAACATAGTCTTTGAGGATTTTTTCAACAGAAATGAGTATGTTCATGTTTCACAAATGGGACACCAAAACAAGCCTTTAATGCTATAGCATGATAAATTTATATAAGCAGGGAAGTCATTTATCATTCCATACAACATGGCCCTAAATGTTAATTCCTCACTTCAATGAGAATCATATATTATGACACCTATATCTGACATCAATTTCAGATCTTCAATCAATGGAACCAAATGGACATCAATTTCATTACCAGGTTGATTTGGTATAGATATAAGCGGAGACAACATAATGTATTTGTGGCTCATGAATAACCATGGTGGAAGGTTATAATTTACCAAAATTATGGTCCATATACTATGACTACTACTCTATACACCAAAACAATTTATTCTATCTATATATAATGCAAGAAAAATGTTTCTCAACTCCTCACCAAAATTAGGAAACCCATAATCAATTTTCTTCCACTAAGGACAATCTAATGGATGATGTAGCTTCCAATATTTAATTATTGTATATTCATTGCATGTTAATTTTCTTTTGGTTTCCAGAAATCCATTTAGTCTTCTAAACTGTGGAATGATAGGAATATACTATACAGATTTCGAAGGACTTGATTCATTTTTGTTGTATCAATTCGCGCCACACTTAGCGAATTTCATAAGTGATTCATAGTCCTTGCGAAAAAGTATCAAATCATTTGGACAAGCATGTATTTTTTTAGAGATCATACCCATTGAATGTAACATTCATTTATCATCATATGTTTGGCATGGTAGTTCAATTTCTTTTGGAAGCATATCTTTCAGAAGACCAAGTAGTTCTGTAAAGCTGGTGTCACTCGATCTGTTGCCAGCTTTCACATTATATAACTTCAATACAGATAAAAATTTCATGTATTTAGTACAACCAGTATACAATGGTTTCTTGGAATCACTATTTAACTCCTCAAACAACTTTCAAAAATCAATAAGTACATCTTCAATTTTTATTGTTATTTATTCCATACGATCTCCATCATCTTTTACAAAGATATTCATATCAAATGATTCATAAACCATAGTATCATCCCAATTGATGTCCACATTCAGTTTTTCCCTATGTTTAGTCCAAAATTTATAGCTTTGATTTACTTCGTGGCTAATCGAATGTTTTTCAAACTCTTCCATACTAATTTCTCTTGAATAACAACAATGTAAACACGGATCGAGGATTATAGAAGGTTCATCTACATGATCTATTATAAGCTTGATGAACTATTTAACTCCATATTCATATTCAGTTGTTAAACGATTAGTGTGAATCCATTTTGGGTTCATATCCATCCTATTGGGTTTATAAATAGATATTTGGAAGTTCTTAGTAAAATTTAAAATAAAGGATATTTTTTAAATACACTCAAGATGACCCGTATGAAAATTAAGCACAACTAGATGAGCTATATAGGAAGGTAAAAATACTAGTGATTTTATTTTGGATTAAAGGGGTATTTTTCTATTTATACCTTAATTATTTAGAATATATTCACTATTGTTAATTTAAAGAAATATTTATAAAATAAAGTTACCAAGTATACTAATGAAGTTATGGATATTATTCAAATAATTATTTCCATGATAACTTTGTCTCTATTAGATATATCATGTGATATTTAACTAGAATAGAAGCAGGGAACCAATGTGAAATCATTGAAATGTATATTCCTTTGAGAAATAGGTTTCATTGGATGGTTAAAAAAATCACTAGGCTGAAATAGGTTTCAAGAAGAGGTCCAAAAGATAAAAATTGCAACAAAAGATGAAAATGTTTGTTAAGACATACTATGAAGTTATAAATGATGATTTCAAGTAGTTAATTTTTTTAGAAATATTGAGCAAGAGTTTCTTTCCCAACACACAACCACTAAAATTATTAAAGAAGAATACAAAGAGGGTGTTCGAGATGCAATTTTCTGGCACCAAAAATGTGTTTAAAGAAAAAAACATGAGAAGATCAAAAGTGCAGGAAGCATCAAAAGATAAGAACAAGTCATCATGCTACAAAACAAAGTTGATGCAAATCTTAATCCTTGCCTTCCCACAGATGTACATGGAAGATCAATAGTGGGTACCCATAAAAAAGTTCCCTTTCTCTATCCTCCACCCTGATCAACAAATGAGTAGTATCATTGGATATATGTAACATTGGAATAATTCCAATGAATTAAACAACCAGTGGCCCGCATGATATGGATAGATATATTAAACCCTCCATCTGATTCTCTAATGGGATCACACTAATTGCAAGTAGTGAATAATATTTCTTGCTATCTCAAAAAATTCATGTGCATGAGTGCAACAAGAGATGTCATAAAAACAAAAAGTAGTGTCTTGTTTTTCATCAAGATCCAATTGTTGAGTTGGTATAAAAAACTGATCATACATCAGTAGTAAATAAAAACAATGGACCAAAAATCGTTCCATAAATAATGAATCACAAAAAAAATCATAAATATGGGATCATAAACAATGGATCATAAACAAATCTTATAATAATAAATATAAAATAAAAAACACACAAAGAAAATCAGAAGTCCTTCCTCACTAGGTTGAAGAAAATTGGATACCCTCTTCGAATGTCAAACGAGGTGTTTGAAGGTAGATGAGTGGTGTGATTCGAACTTCAATTCACCAAGGAGGAGCACCGATAGCGGTGGCTTCCACTGAAAGCTCTATATCATAACGGGTTCGCAAATGGTTAAGGTTTTTAAAATTGATCGAGACGCTTTTATCAATGCTAAAAAAGCACTAATAAAACCAATATTTATCCATGCTAAAATTAGAGCACTGATAAACGTTCATTTTATTATTGCTTTATTTAGTGCTAATAAATCCTCATTTTTATCAGCATGGAAAAAGAACTGATAAAGATTCTTTTATCAGATCTTATTACTAAAGTGATGTTAAAGGATTTATAATTATAAATATAAATAAAAAAATTGTAAAAATTTATAAATACTTAATAAATATATATAAATATAAATATAGTAAATATTCCTTTTAAAATATAATTATTATAATTTTGTAATTATTTATTTCTAATTATAGAAATATTTTAAAGAAATATTATTATATCATTATAGATATTTATATAGTTATGCATATATATTTAAAATATATATATATGGTAATTATTTTCATTATTTAAGTAAATTTATTATAAATTTAATAATTATTTAAATATACATAATTATTTATTTATAATTATATAAATACTTTTAAAAATATTTATTTATTTATAATAATAAATATATAATTGCATAATGATAGTGACTATATGTTTATAAATATATTTATTTATAATTTTTTTTTACAAATATATTTTTTACATTATTAATGGATATCTAATTTTGAGTGCATGCATATTTGTTAAAAATGAGTGAAATTGAATAAATTACGAATATAGGTACACTTTAACAATATTGACAAAATGGAAAAGTTTTGTGTGAATGCATATGGTATATAAAAGTGCCTTAATTAAAAATATGTGAAATCAATATAACACATATTTCATCTATATTAAATTGATAAATCAAACTACCTTCAATTATATGTCGAGTACTATGAAATTAGTTGATATTTTTATCATATTAATTTTTAATTATATACTATTACTCAATAAATATATGACTATTTAATGTAAAGCACATAAATATTTTGTAATATATAAATCATATTTATATACATTAATATATATCTATATATTTAATATATACAATTTAATAACATTAATTATCATAATTATATAATTAATAAAAATATTACTATTTAATATTGTATTATCAATCAATTCATTTTTATAAAAAAATTATTTAATAAAATTTGTAAAAAAAACTTTTTTTATTTTTTATTTATTTAATTATTTCGTTTCATCAGTGTTAAAAATGATTTGATTAAAGAAATATTTATCAACACTAAGAAAAAAGAACCTAATATGTGTACCCTTTATTAGCGCTAAAACATAAGCGCTGGTAAAGGAGCGTTAAAATAAATGTGCTAATAAAAGGTTAAATGTATCAACGATTTCTTTAGCACTGATAAATATAACATTTATAATCACTTTCTTCTAGTGATGATAAATAACATTGCTTTTAAAGTCTAGTTTTATATTAGTGAATGCGTGAACAACTACAGCTATCTCTAGATTTTGTGTCAGATAGTTCTTTCCATGTGTCCTTAGCTGCCAAGATCCATATGATACAACTCTATCTCTCTACATAAGGACTGCTCCTAGCTTGATACCTAAAGCATCATAGTAAATAGAGTAACTCCTATATGGCTTTAGAAGAATCAGTATCAATTTTGAATCCAATCTCCCTTACAGCTTCTAAAAGGATGAATTGCTTGAATCATACCATACAAACTTCACACCCTTCTTAGTCAAGCCCATGAGAAGCATTACTAGGTGTGAGAAGTCTTTATAGAATGAAAATTGTAACTAGATATCCCCAAGATACTCTCCCCTCAAATATGTTATTGGGATTCTCCCAAGAAACTATAGCTCTCACCTTCTTTGGGTCAACTAATTATCTTGTCTCTAAGATAATGTAACCCAGTAAGTGAATCTAATCTATCTAGAAGTGGAATTTTGTAAGCTTATCATATAAAATATTCTCTCTCAGGGTATTCAATATGATATTAAGATGTTTTTCATGGTTGTGTTGATTGTGAGAATACACCAACATATCATCCAAGAAAAGAACCAAAAATT
The DNA here is from genome assembly GCA_963277665.1 of Viscum album. Taxonomy (NCBI): domain Eukaryota; kingdom Viridiplantae; phylum Streptophyta; class Magnoliopsida; order Santalales; family Viscaceae; genus Viscum; species Viscum album. The sequence continues at coordinate 1,247,636,109 of OY728157.1, read as the reverse complement.
AATCTAGATAAGGATGAAAGACTCAGTTCATTAGTTCCATTAAGATCGATGGCATGATCATGAGACTAAACATCATAACCAAATACTCATATAGACCATTCAAACTGTGAAAATTTGTGTGACGTATTTCTGATGGTATAACATGCACCTGATGTTAACCGTACCTCAAATCAATATTTTGAGAAAACCTGAGCACCTCGGAACTAGTCAAAGAGATCATATATCTATGAAAGAGGATATTGATTCATAACTGGTAGCTTGATCAATTTCCATTAATCCACGCATAGCCTAATATATTTCTATTCCTTTTTTGTAAAAAGGGTCGGCGAACCCCATGGAGAATTACTCAGTTAGATAAAACCATTTTCCTCTAAATCCCCTAGATTCATATTGAGCTCCTATATCTCAGTAGTAGCCATCCTATACTGAGGAATATATGTAGGGGAAGATCCTGGAACAAATTCAATAAAGAACTTTTACTCTCTCACTAGAGGTAATATTGAAAATTCATCTAGGAAAACATCACTGAAATGATCAACCACTGAGGAAAATCTACCTGACGTGTTCCCTGATCGTCCAAATATAAACTCACAATCTCAGTTATCAACCCACCCATCCCAAAATGATCGAGTACATCTCAGATCTCCCAGAAATCCCATTCACCCTTGTGAATAAACTTTTTTCCCTATGGTGATTTCAAATTCACCCTTCAGTGATACAAATAAAAAAAAATCTAAAAGGAAAAAAACCAAACCATGCAGAGAATGTGGTCAAAACCCATCATCTTAAGGATACAAAGGTATCATATGAAGTGACACCCCCCAATATAAAGGTTTCACTCCCTTCACTAACGTAAATCCTCTTTTCTAATCCCCAATGGAGTTTTAAGAATTATAACAGCATCATAAAACTAGAAACTAAGCCCAGGACTCCCCAAAATGGGCATAGATATAAGGATATGAGAAGATTCTGTATCAAAAAGATCATTCTCTAAAGTAAATCTCACTATAATAATACCTCTCACTATAGAAGGACTTGATTCTTTATCGTCAGGTTTTGGTCACATTGTATATAATTGGCTAGATCCATGAACATGTGATACAGCTTGGCTACCCTAATTAGATTCACTTTGTTGTCACTACAAAACCTAGGTCTGACTACCACAATCATGAATATTGACTTATCCAAATCAGTTAACTATACTCTAGACACCTGCTGTTGAGAAGTTATCAAACCTAATTCTATATATGGAGTTATTGCAGACCCTCTCTCACTGGCTGCTGGAGAAAATGTCATGTAGAAGCATTGTAGATGGCCTATCTTGTCATAGAATCGGCACTCAACTAGGGATCTCATGCATTGTGGTCTCATATTTCCTTAACAACCACACTCATGGCACCTCACCTAGATACCTATGTAAGTATTCTGTCTACTAAGATCACCACGTTGAAGCTCCATATGACACTCCCTACTACCAGATGATATAGCACCATATCAAGATGATGAACCACCTTAGATCACACCCACAACCTCTCTCAGGTTATGCTCTGTTGTAATCACCTGATTCACTATTCGAGTAATGATTTTCAGATATAATATATTAACCAGTGATCGGATGATATAACTAAGACTATCCTCAAATCAACTAGCTTAAAATAACTCATCACCCATCATAATATGTGAAAAGTTCTAGAGCTCTATAAAATGTTCCAATTAATCAATAACTAATAATGTGTCATGCTACATGTGCATGAACTCTCGAGCTCTAGCAACCAAAAAAATCATAGTATAGAAGTAGTCATAGAAGGCCATATAAAAATTCCTCCAAGCCATTTCTTGATGACTATCTATCTATGTAATGAAATACTATCACCTTTTTGGATGAATCATGCAGTGTATATATAGTGAGTTTTACCCTCCTCTCAAGAGGCATCTTTAGATTCTCAAAGATAGATAGCATGGCCTCTATCCATGACTCCATAGCCTATCATTCTCTATCCCCTAGAAATTTGGGTAGATTTAGCAACTGAGACTCATGTGTCAACCCTTACATACTCATGACGGGACGCGGTGCTGCCTGAAAAGTCTACATACAGCACAAGAATACTTCACAAAACCAAACCTCTATAACTATTTCTAGTACTATCATTGGTTCCTCAGTAGGAAATACTGGAGGATCCACTAGTTTCCCATGGCCCACAACCTCTAGAGTCTGGTCATCACCACCCTCTAGACATATGACTGGAGTTCATCGTGGTTTAAGGACTTTACATAGCAAATAGATGCCTCAACAAATGACTTTATCAAATTTCGTAGCTAAAAACCAAAGATACTAAAATATGAGACGTTAAAACCTTACTATATAAAAATTACACTCCTCTTCCTACTCCTTGAGTCAGGTCTGGGCGTCGTACAGATCGTATATAAAAGATAGAGATCATGCCTATTTCCCACTACTAAGGTCAGTTCTAGGTCAAGTTCTCTACTATAAATAGTTTCAATTTCTATTTTATTCCCATATTCATTTTCCATTTAATTTACTTCACATTTATCATAGTTGGTTTTAAAAGGCTTACGAAATGGTTCACCAAATTCTTATCCATTAGAGCCCATCACCTCATTAATTAATATGTGGAACCAATATAATCCACACCAAAACACGTTCCATAATACTTATCACCGCAGAAGGTATATCTTTCATGGAACCTATCATAATAGTATGCAATAAGTAATTCATCCCAAATGGAATGCCATAATGCATGTAATGTGATTCCAATAAAGTGCCTAGAATGATGCCTAAGATGGAATACCCTCATCACATCAGGTTTCAACAAAACAAAACCCATAATCATGTCAATAGTAACATCACATTTCAAGTGAATCACCCAATGGTGGAATCAAATCAACAGTAATAGTCAAAATCTAGAAAATATAAAAAAAAATTGATCCAATTTGGATTTTTCATGTACGTAAGTTAGCTACGCCTATTTACAGCTCATTTAAAAATTCCATTTCATTCCTATCTATTTCTATTGTCACCAAATAATGATCCAAAAATTAAAATTCTCTAATACCACAATGTAATATCCCAGAACGAGATGCCATTTAAGGTGCCCCATGCCTAGTATTCCACATGACCTCATGCACATCTCTCCAAATTTCAGAGGCTACCAACTAGCAGTGATATCCTAGGTGTTTCTATAGGAATATTATTCCCTCATCACCATAGTATAGAACAATCTATATACAATATTTGATTTGTAGAAGAATAAATAATAATAATCATCTAATATATACATAGAAAGAATATATAACAATATGAAAAGGAGTCTCATATACAATGATGATGATACATGTCTCTACAAAGCTTCCTAAATAGGTATACAAGGAATCGATACAGTACAAGTGAAAAAGGTAAAAATAATCCAAAAATAAACTAACTAGAATCACGAGGCTCATCCCGATATAAATCTCCTTTTATCCTAAGCAGTAATCAAGAACCTATAGTAAGGATATTTTCCTTATGTATACCTACAATCATATAGTTCTTTTGGGTACCCAAGACTGTCTGAACAGGGTGTGAGACATGATCCCAATATTAAACCACCCAATGTATAGTTACATCCATTCAATGAGTATATAACAGTCATAGTGTTCATGAAGAAAAATAATATGCAAAGGAAGTACTGAAAGTAAACATACTATAAAGTTCTGGTTCTCATTTATAACAAATTCATTTAATGATTAAATTCTATTTAATTAATGAGTCTCAAGACCCAACTCATAGCCTGTCATCCCCCTTGGAGATATGATCAAAGGATTCCTAAAAAGGCTATCTATAAAGTGAAATACAAATACTAAAGTCCATCCTCTCAAGAAATTAGGTATTTCTCTAGTTGTTGTATAACATCACTGAAACTGAAGTCCATCCTCAGTTTTCCACTACGGGAGCCCAAGTATCACCCATGGAATATATGATCAAATTCCCTCATATTCCATCCTTGGAAATCCGTATGGAGTCTAAGTGTCACTCAAAATATAATATTCATACCCAAGAGTTCATCCTTGTTATTCCATATAAGAACCAAGTGTCACTCGGGCATAAGAAAGGTAAAATACAAATGAGTCTTTCCAAAGAATTTGTATATGAGTCCATGTGTCACCCAAGTCATATAAGTATTTAATCAATTCAATAAGATTTAATCAATATTTTTTAATCAGTATCACTTAATATGTCAATGTCATTACCAAGAACAATTGATTCAATTATCACCTCAAAAGGTGACTCAAGGCATTGGTTAAGATTAGAAGGTTTAGCCTTTAATTTTACTAACGTGGGAATTCATCATAACAAGCATCTCATTCTTAAGTAACCAATACATGGCATGTTTCTAGGGACATGTCTTCCGTTCAATTTTCTTTATAAATTCAATTCACAATTGATATTTCAATTCAAATTACATATCAATTATCAATTCAAGTTATAATTGACAATTCAATATTAAACATCCTGTGTAATGGGGTAAACGGCACACCTCAAATGTATCTAGAATCAATATCCACACATGGTTGTCCAAGAAATTAAAACAAACCCAAATTGATGATTTGTATTCAAGGCTTGTGGCCTTTAACCAATTAGTTTTTGGTATTATTAATTCAATATTCTATACCTGTTCATTTAACTCAAGGATTAAAATCCATTTCTAGGGAGACGCTCCAAATATTGGGTGCATGGAATAGCAACATATATATAAATAGTTTGTATTTAAACAAAAATCATGAGACAACCTACCATAGGTCTGTAGTAGATAGCTCATCGAGTATCATCTCCTAATTCGACTCAGGTTGGGAGAAAATCAAAGAACAAATGAAGAAACTAATAATAGGTAAAATTTTCTTCCAAGTAAATATTATATCCAATACCAAACCAAATGAGGAATGTAACAAAAAGAATTGAGAACTCATCGATGTGGATCCAATGAGATGAGAAACCCTTATATCGGACACTCAACGGAGGAATGGTGGCAAATTATAAATTAGGATTATAAAGATCTCTCCCAATCTAAAGTTGTTTTCCATATAAAGAGAGGGGGGAAATGTTTGAAATAGATTTAATTAGGTGAAATATTTTAAATTCACTAAAAATATAGGGTCACATGGTTTGGATGCATGGTTGGCCGAACTGTGTGCCAACCATGCACGCTTTTCTATAGGGATGGGCACCTCACACAATTTGTACGCACAGTTTAACTAACTATGCAAAACCCCTAAAAACTTCACTATCAAAACAGCAGACATTTTCACATGACCATGCTCCCTAAGTCACATGGTTTTTTTAAACATGCATCTTGTAGCTTCCCATTGTCCATCCTCACACAATTACTTCTAACCATGTGGCATGCCCCACACAGTGTTTACAGACCATGTGATATGCATATTTCAACCCAAAAGATGGGTTTCAAGATCTGAACCAGTCCCAGATACCTCCAATACTTCCACAAACTAAATGGGAATTAATATTAGGCCACATTTTAAAATTTTAACTGAAATTTTATAGAAAATAAGGGATCTATACCTCAATAAAGAACTATGTTCTTGCACTATCTTCATAAAAGTAAGAAGTATATATCTGACAGGCATAAAATACCATAAAGGGAGGTGAATGATTAAAAAACATCATGTGAATCACATCAACCATGAAGGTATTTGGGACCTCATGGCCTGATATAGGTGTCATGAATCGCATGACCCATGGAGATCCTATAAATCTTAAAACACACTAAGCACCTCACAATCACAAAACCAGTAATGAGACTTTTGATATCATTACCTTAATATGATCTCATGAATTACATGATGATGAATTGATCATGAGACCCAGATATAAGATCATGTGAGGTTCACAATACATCCATATGTACAAGTATATAAGTCAAGGTTCAAGAGATTATCGAAAATTGAATCATGATTGGTTCAAACAAGAATTGGAAAAAGCAGTCAAATAACATAATCACTCAATGAGGTCTTATGAAAAAATTCATGAAAAGTAGTCTTGGGGAATGTCTTGAAAAGTAGGTCTCAAGATCAGTTCTTTTGGAGAGGTATTGCAAACGGAATATTGATACAAGGTCTTGCAAGCAATCATGCGATAGAAGCAAGCACAAGAGATCTGGAAGGTCGAGTTCACCAGTGAAATGAGACACTCCTAAAATTTCTATTTATAGGGTGCTCTATGGAATACCAGATGTCATATTGAAGACCAAAAATCTCCCAATACATTGATTGGTGTATTCCCCAAGGACTCATGTGGGTATTTACATTCATCACAGCCTAGTTCGTATCCCTCCATATGTCTCTCCTGAGAAGGGGCATTTGTTGAATCCCGCTAAATGAGTATCATAAAATCTAGAAGAGAATAATTAGGTAAATCATGTGTATTATTTTATCTATAAAACAAATGAGAGAAGGAATCTAACTCAAGTGTATCACACACCCTTTTTAAGGACACATGATCACATGACCCTCGTAAGGTCATGCGAACGTATCTTGCACAGTGCATGATTTTCTATTGATCACACGGATCACCTTTGACAAGACTCCCAATTATTTTGAATTTATACTAAAAAGAAATGATTATAATGCAGAGGATGCTAGAAAAGTAAATCCGATCATGCAACTTGTCAACCGACAGATCCTAAAAATCATCCAAAACCCATTTATAGAATAAAGGTGGTAAAAGGGAAAAGCTTTGTGGGATAGAGAGTTATGGTGATATTTATGTGACATAATCCCATGATCTACAATATCTCATGTATACCATAGATATATATAGACTTTGTCCAGTGGAATCATGTTGTCATGCCACCTCCATTATGGGAAGGACCCCGACATGTATTTTCCGTTATGTGATGCCCCTTCGACACCACAGACAATCAGAAGGTTTGTCCATGAAAATTATTGTGTATCATCAGGATATCCATCATTGATTAGGCGATACATCACAAAAAAGTAGAATCATTTTCCTTTACAACACTCACATAACTTCGAGACATCTCTTGTCCTTGTAGGATAAAAAAGGGAAAAGACTCAACATTCTTGTGAGGGGGAGATATAGTGATCTTCATGTCAACAGGTTTATACACCCTAGGAAATCACCATTTATATCACAAAGCCCCCTCAATGATCCATTATGTTCTCTTGAGAGGCCCCCAACATATTTTCTTGATCCCAAGGAGGCCCCCTTGACAAGTCACCTTTATCTTGGGAAGGACCTCAGATAAGGCATCATTGATCAAGTGAAATCCTTTCCACAAGCATCTTGATCTCACAAATACTCCAAGACATATCAGCCTTACCATGTGAAATATCTTTAACATATCACCATGGTTATGTTAAATCCCATTGATTGGATGGGGTCTAATTTTTATGGAGATAGTAGAATATTCCATTGGTTTTTGATCATCATGTGGTGACATAGATTACCCATGGTAGTATCATGTGAGGAATGTGATACAAGAATCCACCCACCAACTCCAGATCATATTTTTGAGTTAAACACTAGAAAATATATTGTATAACTGGGGATATGAGGACTATAAATACCTCTCCCTCACCACAAAAAAGATACATAGACCATAGGTGACTGCTATATGAGATCTCAAGGGAGTACTTCTCAAATAAAACAGTCACATGATCACAATGGTCCTCCTCTAGGTAAAATGTGAGGAATGATCTAAGGGTTCACACATAAAGAATATGTTCATATTTTTATCATTGTACAAATCATGTGAAGTAATTCGGTTATGTTAGTCAGCTTATGGGAAGGAGGTCCCACATGTCGGTTAGGTCACCTGAAACATAAAATAAGTTAACACTGGATAAACCTTGAGGCATAAAAGAAATAAAGGCTAGAATAAAGACTGGAAAATATGGGTGATTTATACGAAGATGGATACACTAATCTTTATGTGCTCCACATGACCTACCTATATAATTTTATAGCACCAGTACATGTCTCCCAAGTCACTTGATGCTCTCTCAACATGCCATATAATATGTGATGTCCCTTGGACATGTTAATAAATTCATGTGATTCCCTTTGGGTGTACTACCCTAGTCTTGTGAATTCTTCTAGGATTCTAGCCAAATCTGGATATTTCCTCTCGTCATGTCACCCATGTTATTTGGTGGCACTAGGGAATATCATCCATATTTTATGATCTCCCCCAGACATGTCATATAGGTCATGAGATTCCCTCTAGACATGTCATCCAGGTCATATGGCACCCTCTAGACATGTCATCCAAATCATGTAATGAACACCAGACATTTCAAGAATGTCTTGTGAAGTCCTTTGTATGTATCAAGCGAGTCCTATGGTAGCAGTAATACATGTCATCCAAGTCATGTGGCATCACCAAGACTTTTCTATATTGATCATGTGACTGCCTCCTAGACATGGCAGGAAGTTCAAGCAATGTCCACCAGACAAGTCATCCATATCATGCGATGTCCACCAGACATATCATCCTAAATAATGAAATGTCCTTAAAAAATTACATTCAAATTATGATATGCCCTCCGTACAAGTCAACTAGACCAAGTAATTTTATTTGGGAATGTCCTCCATAAAACCAAGGAATGCCCGAACATCCTCAAACAAGTCACATATACACCCTGGGAAAATCAAGAAGATAATCAGGGTATTTCAAGAAAGTAATCAGGATATGTTGGGAATATATATTAGGACATGATAACCTTGTCCAATAGACATATTCATCCATACCACCAATTGAACTATGAGAACTTTGATTCCTTCTATAACCAGGATACACAGGACACCTTCATATGGCCTGATCTATAAAGGGAACAAACTTTGGTGTACATTTCTCTATGTCTCTGACATTTAAATAATTAGGATTGAATATCTCCCATGGGATTATCATACTTCCTAATCCTTCAGTGGATTGAGAAATCAAATAAATTACGATGACTCTGATTCCTTCCATAAATAGGATACATATGACGCTTTCCTAAGGTCAAATATCCATATCAAGAACCCCATAAGGACTTCCCCAATTCATAAGTCCCACATCCATATATAGTGATAATCATTTCTTGTTTCGCCTTGTTTCGTACACTAAGCATGAATTGTGTGGGATTAGTGTGTAAACACCAATTATTGTCATGATATGACCACCCCCATAAAATGAAGTCCACCTCAGGGTAAGTTTTCGGGTGTGATAAAACTATGATGAGTATGATTCCTACCATAACTTGGATATATAGGATACCTTCCCAATGATCAAGAACAATACCTAGTGCCTAAGTGCCCTCATATATGTCATTTCTCTATGACATTTAACTGAATGGGTTTAATGAACTATGCGGTTTTTTATTCCTATTATAAGTAAGATATGTAGTACGCCTCATAAAGGTTCAATGCCATCCTCAAAATATTAGTCACCTCCCTGGATGGAAGTAAACTCTAGAGTGCCCTGCTATATGGCTTCAAAATATAAATAACTAACCATTAATGGGAAACAGATGAATAACCTAGGAAATATATATATAAACTCGTTAATATACCCCCTCCCCTTTAAACATTAAGGGATTCAACACTTGATCATTTTGTTAAGGTAAATTAAATTATATCAGTATTAGGAAGAGATTCGTGAATATATCTTAAATTTATAAGAGATTCCAAGAGTAGAAAATCATTCCCCCTAAAAGGGTGTGATGAATCTGACCTCCCATCCTCTCAACCAATGTGATTTCCTAAGAGTTATTGGGTCTAAAACCTCAATTGAAAACATACCATTAAAAAGATGGTTTGGAATCAGTTATGGATGTGTGAACCATTTGGAGTTTCTATTATTAACAAGAATGGTAAACCCAACAAGAATTATTTTCCAAGATATTGATCCCCCCACAATCAACCATCATAAAAAATTGCATGTTTTATCTTCCCATGAAAAAAATGACATACATTTAATGAGTTAATTTTTTTTATGTCAGGTTTTCTTAGAGTTGGATTATGTGACCACAAGTCCATGATAAAATAAAAAGTTGTAGTGTAAAATTTTTTAAATGGATTTGGAATTATATAAAGTATAGATTCTATCATTTATTTGGTCAACCATACCATAAAAAACAAAACAACAACCAAAAAAACTACTTATAGTCCCATATATTTTCAATTTATTTATATTATATAATTTTATTAGAAGATAGGATTATTTCATCTTATTTATCAATTAATGTAGGGTGATGATTAAACATCAGTATATATATTTTAAGAATAATATCTAAATATTATATGTACTCCCATATATTAAAGGTTGATAAATATTTTTCAATAATAATAACATTATGATTTAAAAACCCTCTACATTCCAATGACATGTATATAGGTATACTTAAATATAAAGTGGAAAAAATTATTGATAGAGACAAATAAATCATTAAGGAATATTTCTCTATACATCATATAACTCTAAGATCGAGAAAAAATCCTTTATTAGCTAGCTTTGTTATACTATTTTTATTTAATTATTTCACTATATCGATATAATGGAAGGGTATAGAATTAATTTATCTTTTTTCATATTTATTTTACCACCTTATCTTTTTGTGTTTTAGAATGGATTTTAATCTTAATTACCATTATTATTTAAAGATTCATCTTATTTCTCTACAATTCTCTTTCATCATCTTCACTTGTGAAACTTCCATCATAATGTGTAACTTCATTCTATGAGTGTTATAGAATATTAAAATCATCATTATCCATAATACATTTGTTCCAATTTTTCATCAATGATATTGTATTTTATTTAGATGATTACCATGTAATATTCCTAAAATTCCTCTCTACTCAATCTTCCCCAAGTTTTCACCTTTCACATTGATAATACAGGGGATGTAAAATAAAAATTAGTATTTTATGATATGATAATTATTATAACATGACTTGAATATTGACATATTTTAATTATGATTATGCAAATAATTACTTTTAATATGAACTTTTTTGTCAATATATTTCCTTCAAAAATCATGAAGTAGCAAGATGCACTATCTTAGTATGGTTGATTTCCACTAAAATCTTATTCTTCTATTCACAAACACCATTTTGTTAAGGGTTATATGATTAATTAACATAATGATGAATATAATACTTTTCCAGTTATTATTTTAGGTTTATAATTTAGCACATATAGTTTTTTTGGATTAAAATTATTCAATATGAAATCATACTACTTTTCTTTAGTTATTTTAAAACTATTGTAAATATTCAAGGATAACTTATGATTATTGAGTGTAATTAATATATTATGAGTGAATTAATCACTAAGAGAAATAAAATACTTATATCACTTATTTAATTTCTTTATCATGGACCTGAAGCATCTTAATGAATGATATCCAATGGGTGAGATGTTTAAATATCCAGTACTATTTTTAAATATTTGATAATCATACCTTTTTTATTATTATTTTAACATTCCATTTATCTATCTTTATATCTCTCTCTAACGTAGGCACATCACAAAAATTATTCCATGCAAAAAATTTCTCATATTATTTTAGCCAATGTGACAAATCCTTTGATTCTGTTGTTGTTTTTATTCATTCAACCTTGGTTATAAGAAACTTTGACATTATGAATCTAAATCAAGTTGATCCATGTTCACTATACTTAATCCAATACACATCCATTATTATAACATTTCATGAAATATTCATATTTTAGAAAAAAACTTCATCTACATCATCATAAAGTGGATATAGAAATATTATGTTTTGTTTCAACCAATATATAAATAAGTTATTTTTCAATATCAACTAGTCCTATTTAATGACCTTTAAACCATATCCTTTATAATTGAGTGACCCATAATTGTGAAAAGTCATCAATCCTTTCTTTCAATTTTCATAATCCTTCATGTCCTTCAAATATATTATCGTATGTGAAGAACATACACTATCTAAGATCCATGGATGTTCATTTTTTTATTCTTTGAGTTCAACTACAACAAAGAATTCCTTTTATTTCCCACTAACAATTCTCTTTTGAGACACTTATGTTTTACAATTTATACACAGTTTGGAAGGAGGAATAGTGATTCATACAATAGTATAGTGACTTGGTTAGTCAAATATTCCACCAACTTCATCAAATAATTGAAACATGTTTTCAACCTTCAGTTCAAAAATTTTAACTTGTTTATAATATTTTATTATTTGAGTTTGATTAATCCCCCCCCCAACTCTATCTATCATATCTCCTAGGTTTTATATAATACTTTTAATTAGTCTAACATCATTTTTCCATGTTCCTAAAGCATCCACAATACCAATAGTATATATAAAATGGGTACCCTTGATTATAAAATAATTTATTTCAATTTTATATTTCATAATTTTACTTTTATTCCTTATCTTGATCTATAACTTTGCATCCAATTTCCAAAACAAAATTTTGAAAAAATCCAAACACATTATCCTTTATTGTGGTTTTCTTTTATAACATGTTTAGATAAAAAAAATTAGTATTATTATTATAAAATTTGGTAACCATAGAATTTATGGAATTTGGATTGCATATATATTAAATTCCCCTCACTATTATCATTAAATATTCATTTTCAATAAATCTTTTCATTGATAAGTCTCTAAAATCATGATAAGAATAAATAAATTTTTATTTTAACTTTATCGATTTCTTATCCACTTATATTAATTATTTTAATAGATTTAAGCTTCTTTACCATTTTTTTAAGTTTCTCTACCAATGTAACATGTAATTTATTCTCTTTATCCAATTCATATATCAAGATTTAAATATAATTAATTAAATTTTAATATTTTTTAGAATTAAAGGTTCCATTTTTAGTTTATTATTAATTTTATTTATTTATATTTTTCTTTTTCTCTGACTTTAAATTCCTTGAAATACATTCTTTAAGTTATTGATTTGTTATGGACACCATTTAAGCCTTATCCTTACTTATATCATTGTTGATCTCATCACTAGTGAGATATTTCTCATTCATTTTTTAATTAAAATTTTTATTTATCATGGAAATAATTCTAAACATTATATTCATGATCTTTATTATCATATTCTTCAAATATAGATAAAAATTCTCACTTCTTCGGTTTAGATAAATGTTTACCCTTATACTTTGAAGAAAACTTTGTCTTATAAAATCTTTATGTTTTCTTCTTTGATGAATTCTCTTTATTTTCTTCCAAATAATCACAGTTTATTTCCTCATTACACATTTGATAATTTCATATGAAATTTTAAAGAGTTTTAAAATTTAAACACTTTAGTATAACATTCCCCATATACATTCTTTTTCTTCTGCGCTCGCATATTTAAATGAATTAAATAGTTTTTTAAAATATAATTTTTATATTTTCATCTTCATCACAATATCATTGATCATTAACAACAATTATCCATCTCCTATATTATTTCATATATTTAAAATATATTTTTTATATCATATTTGATCTTCTTCATGATTATAATTTTATCCTCACTCTATTAAGAATAAATATGTTTTTTATGCCATTAAATGAAAGTTTTTTTGAAACACAGTATTCATGATCTAAAAACATTGCATCAAATTTGTCTAGCATGATACATAATATAAAAATTAAAACCATTGAATATTTTTATTTCTTACTGAAATACCTAACATTTCTCACTGTTTATTTAACTCCTATAAATAATACATCAATAGATTTATTATCAATCATTAAAATATATACATAATTCAAGTTCCAAATTTTATTATTCGATTCATTCACTTTCACATTCACGTTATAAATATTATTAGAATTATCATAAATTTATTCATTTTTCATAATCCTCTTGAATTTGATTAATTCCTTCTCTAGTAGTAATTATATAATTAGATTAAAGTTATACTTATTATGGTCAATATTTCTTGATTAGTTGTTTTCATCGATGTATTTTCAGCATGAGTGATAAACCCATTTGTTTTCGCTTTATAAAAGTCCCATAAAATAGATAATAGATATAGATTCATTATTTCTTTCAACATATTATTGATCCCCCCATAAATTATAAATTTTTTTAATTTTTAACTAAATTTATATGAACCATAATAGATAAATATTTTCAAAATCCAAACAACCTCAATCACAAAATAACCTCTTTCCACCATAAAAATAGTGAAATTTAACTGGTGGTGAATTATTGAATTCACTTACTTTTACATTTATCCATAAAAAAATATTTGAAACCAGATAAATTGAATAATATAACCACTAAAAAATATAAAAAATATGTTAATTCATGAACATAGTTGGCATATTGAATTTTTACAATGTTCACCACTCATCATGAATAGATACATCCTTGGAATGATCTAGTAAAACCTGTGATCCTGTAATTTAAATATTTTGTACATAATGAGTAGGGATTATCCATAATATCAAGAAACACAATGTGTCTCCAAACATGTGTAATTACCTTCAACACAATTGATGATAGATAATAATACATAGTTATAACAAGGCAATCTTTACCTAAAATATACTTCAATGAAGTTTTTGTTGTGCATCTTACTCTTATTTTACTTTTTATTTTACCACATCCTTATTATATTTGAATTATATTTAAAACCCACTATACACACTCTATAACCATTCCTTTGTGAAGCCTACTCACTAGATTTATTAATATCCACATTCATCTACTTCATTCATGATTGAATTGTAAATAAAAAACATCCTCTTTGACTATCCCAGGTTTATATTGAGTCCTTGAATCATTTTAGGTCATCAAATTACCTTTTGATATAATTTATAGATTTTATTATTTTATTTAATGTATACCTTTAATAACATATTAATATAAATCATAAAATACACATGAATTTTGGAATCTTGAACAAATCATGACATTACTATAATCAGTACATCATTATTATACCAATCATGATATGGGCATATGTTTCACTAATTGAACTTGTATTTTTCCTTCAAATGAATCAAAAACCACCTATTAATTTTTATTGTGACCATATATATATTATTTTGAACTCTAAAACATAAAAAACTTAAAGAAGCCTAAATTCTTAGGCCTTGATCGTTATAGTGAATTTCAATAAACCATAGAGAAATAAATATTTTCATGGTGTAGATTTTATTTTCTTAGACCAATTGATTATCCTAATACATGTTCATTATAACATGATATTTATATAGTGGTGTTATTATTAAGAACATAAATTTTGATATTTGACTTCATGGAATATACATTATCTTTTTCGATTGATTTCCATGTCAATAAAGAATAGTTCGAACTCTATATGATTTAATACTCCAATGATGATGTGACAAGTTAGGTTAAAGTGTGATTTAATCTTAAATAATAATAATTTAATATTATATATCATATATTACATAATATCCCCATTAATTTAGTTTGAAGTAATCTAAAATAATAAAACTCTTCAAAAAACCATATTTCTTAGTTTTGGACTTCATCCATAATATTTTAATATTCACAACCTACTTCTGATCAATTGAAACACTATAAAGAACTTGAGATTGAATATAATTCTTTTAATGAAAAATTATTTGATAAGAAAATCCAAAACCAAATGTACATAAATAATATCTAATTCAATTTTAATTCATTTCAATATTCATATACCCTTTTTAAAACTCGACAATACTAGGGGATACATCTTCTCTCACCTCAATAATATTCAATAGATATTTGGTATAAATAACCTCCCTCAAAAAGTTCTCAATAATATCCCCCTTAATATTATATTATCATCCACGATATTTATGAATATCTTTTAACTATCCAATATAAATAATACTTTTTACTTACCAATTAATCATCACTCAATTACTCTGAGCCTCCATGAGTGAACTCTGTGTTGGAAACAGTAACCATGAATAATAATAGAAAAAATTTATCAATTAGAGAAACTTTCATCCATATCCAATATATCTAGCCATAACTTATTCCACAACTTACACATTTACAACTCTTTAAAACTATTCTTACATGTGAAAAAAATCAACTTATATAAATTCTCAATGAAAGAATTAGAATAATTCAAACAAATATTGAAATATTTTATCCCTTTTAAAAATATCCCCTAAATATATGATCCATATAAATAATATATTTATAACCCTTTATGTTAAATATATATCTTTATATTCTCTCCCATTATTTTCTTCGTCTAGTCAAAAATTCATTAAAAAATGTTATAAAAAAGGGATTGATGTTTTATTACCCCTTTTTAAATAAAATATCTAAATAAAAGTTTGTATATGGCATATAATTAGAACAATCTATAAAAAATATATGGAGGTAGAAATTCCATCCACATCCTGATTTTATCTAAATTAATAATTTGGTAGTATTTTAGTTCAAACATCCACTATCTACTTCATTGTTCGAAGAAAATCATTCTTCAACATGCCTATCCTGAAAAGATACTCATTTAAGTGGTATATGATATCAATTCATATTATTAATACATGTGTAATGGGTTTACTAATAACTTGTAAAATTTATTATCACATTCGGTGGGTAGTGGTAACTTTATAAACTCCACGAGATCATCCAATTGTGATTTTATCTACATAAATTGGGTTACATATTAAGTTTTATAAGTATATTCTACCTCATTCATACTCAAGGTTGCAAAATTTTGCTTTTTTTTGTGACACTTATCACACCTCTCTCCAAAATAGAAAACTACAACTGATATTAATCCTCTATCATTTACATTTACAACACAATCTAAATTTTCATATTCTAAATTTTGAATCCCTTCATTTTTTTGTACTTAAAACCATAATCAATAATTATATTACTATATAGAATAATATTCTTTGAAAAATAAATGTTCTATTACTTTACTGAATGATAAAATATGTCACATAACATAATTGCATACACAAAATCTAGTCATGAAGTAATCATACAGATTAAACATCAAATATACTTATTGAACTCTCTTAAATCAATATACATTTGACCTTAATCATTTGAAATATAAATTCCTTTTGAAATTATGGTAGAAACATAATTTTAATAATTTATATTATAATTATAAAAAGGTTTATATATATACATATCTTATGAGAGAATGATAAGATATTCCTATTAATAAATCTGTAAACCCAACAAATATTTCATCTCTTACACCAATAAAATAATAATAATTCTTTTAAATTTCAAATAAAACACTTCATATAAATATTCATTATTTCTAATAATAATTATATCATTTTCAAAAAAAAGTGATATACTACATTATCATATTTGATATAGAGACTGTTATCAACTCATAACTTTATGAATTTTAGTGACATGAAGTAAGTTTCTATCATGAAACACCATGGTCTTGGTGGTTTTTAAAACTTTTAGATACTTATTTTACTTTAAATATATATATATTTATGAAATAATTCATCAGGTTTCTCAATTTACACTTCCTCCTCTAACTCTTCTTTGATAAAGGCCATCTTGACATACATTTTAAATATCTCATTCTATAATTTTGGGTTGAATGAAAGAAAAATACTATTGGTTTCAATCCAAAATACTATATTTAATGTCTCATAAAAATAAATTCATTTTACCCATGAGTAGGTGTTTCACACAATATGTTCTTTCTTTCCCATGAAATACACTTTTTTATTCATCTTGTTATGCAATACCCATATTGTTCTAATAATATTACTTTTAGTTGGGATGTTTTCTTACTTACATATATAATTATTATCAATATGATTCAATTTATCATTAATATAATTAATCCACTATTGATTCTCTATATATTAATTCATATGCCTTAGCTCAACTTGAGAAAATTACGAGTTATGTGGTTTTATCATCAGATTTATCCTAGTTTGAATATTTTTTTCCATAATATATAATGATATTATGTAACTAATCCTATTATATTATCCTTCAATGAGTTGAAAAATATTTTTCATTAACAATAGATATGGCTAAATCATCATCTTCAACCTTTTCTTTATCTGAATTTCATTTTTTTGGAAACCGCATCTAGGTTCTTAAAAAATATTGTCTCATCAAAATCACTTTTGAAACATCCTTCCTGATGTATAATTTTATCCTTTGGATGTTATGTAACTTTCACATTAGCACCAATAATAATCATCCCTATTTATTTGTTATATTAATGATATTATCTTATATTTAGAGGATAACCAAGGAAGATATCTTCAATTCCTCTCTTCTAAAACTGCATTGTGTATTCACATATCACATTGATAATACCAAGGATGAAAAATACCATTATTTATTTTATAATTGGGCTATTAAATTAATATATCCTGAATGGTAATAAATTTGAATTAGGAAAATTCAAAAAAATTATTTTGAATTTGAACCCTTGTACCAACATTTTCTCTAGAAAAATTGATAAGTATTACACATCAATAATATAGTACAAAACATTTACGCTAATCCCTTGTCTTGTTTGACAACACAATTTTTCAAGGGTAATATTTTGAACAAAATTTATTAATAACATCACTCTTTTCAATGTTTTCTTTAAATTTGGAACATTTTCATTCAATACTATTTACCATCTTGAGCTTCTTCAAGGTGAAACCATACTTTTTTTTCTATACATACTCAATAGATTTTAAATATTTCCAAGTAATTTGGATTATACTTCATGAACATAAATCATGTAATGTGAGAATATTTTTAATAAAATATATAAAATACTTATCTCTATATGATAATCTTATCCTCATAGGTACACACACGACAAAATCAATAAGCTCTAACAGGTGGGATGTTTGAATCTACATATTATTATGTGAAGAGTCAAAAATATTCCCCATTTAGAATATAGATAATATAAAATTAATTTCTCTATTTAACATTGGAACTTGATGGTAATTTTTTTAATTGGTAAGATTTATCATATTTATTTTTCCAAGGGGAGAAATCCTTTGATTCCATAGTTGATTTTCTTTCATCATTTTTATATTTCATAATTTTCAGTATCAAAAATTTGAAACATGTTTCTCCATGTTACCTATCATCTATTAAATACACAACTATATTTTAACCTCATCTCTATGTATTAAAATTCTCAAAAAACAACTTCATTTTCCTTCATAAAAATTTTGAGATACATAAAGTAAGTTATGTATCAATCCATATAAAAATAAAGTGTTTTTCAATTTCATTTTTTCCTCTCTAATACAACTGAAGCAACTCCTCTAATCATGAGTGACACATTCAATTTACATTTCAGTATCCTAAAATGACATTAAATTTTCTATCATATTGGAAGATAATCCACTATCCAATATCCATGGACAATCCATTTGAAATAATTTGACTTCTATATAAAATAGAATTATCTTTTCCTTTATTTTATTCTTATATGAATTTTGAGCATTTCAATTCATACTCAGTTTGATAGGTATAATTACAAAAAATTCTTTATTATATTAACTCATTTTCTCACAATATCTACAATCATCCTCAAATAACAAAAATTCCTTTTCAACCTTTATTCTAATATTTTCAAATTGTTTCTAAACATTTATACTTTGAGTTGGTTAACTCCCCCTCAAACTCTACTTACAAAATATTCTAGGTTTATATTGATATCTATAAAACGAAAAAATATCCTTTACATGTGTCTAAAAACACCACAATACTAGTTATACCTAGATAATTATTATATTCCTTTCTGCACTTCCCTTTTTCATTATGTTTTACTATATTTTATTCTATATTGATGGTCAAAGTGGAATTATCAAGAAAGGAGTGAATTGAGATTCTAAATTAAAGTTATATTTTAAAAATTATTTAACATTTCTCCATTTAAAAGTGTATTAGTTTAAAAATATAGTAGTTATATATAATTTTATTCTTTAAAATAAATTTTCAATGGTAGCGATCAATAATCAGTTAAAAAAATTAGATTACATTAACTTTTAAAATAATTTAACTCAAAATAAATAGTATATATATCAATTGTAATTCCTAACTATTAGAGAATTATTTTACAATCATATTTAAAATATATATAGTTAAAAATAGAGCATTTAAGGAAATGATAAAATCACCCAACAAAATTTAAAGACAAGAGGTTTAGTTCTAAGATGGAACCTAGTCCTATCTGCATGATAGAAAACCTATTTACAAGAAATATTATCAGAAATATATATATATATATATATATATATATATATATATAACCTCGATCTGGTTTACTGATCCACAACCTAGATGAGGTTATAAGCAGAAAACTGCACATTGGTAGTAAAATATTATTAACAAACCTCTTCCATAGTTATTAATGGGAGACAAATATGAGTGGATAAATGAAAGATTATAATAGTAATAATCATTGCAGTATAAGTGATTATTAAAAATAAATATATAGGAAATTATAAGCACCAATCATGTGTATATATAAATAGAGATATGGAGTATGAAAGGGTTAATGAGAAGTGTGATTCAGATCTTCTTTGGTCATATTCAGTTGATTAGTAAAGTTCCCTTATCCCTGAATGATCATACAATATGTTTGTGAGTATATTATATAGTCGTTTAGGCTTAATCTTAGTTTTTTAAATGTCGGGTAGAAAACAGAGTGTCATAGTGTGAGATAATTTAAGTGGAGGATCGATCAGTTCTCATATATATTGTAAATATGAGAATCTTATTTGTAAAATTATATTCTCTAAGTAGCCATTTAAATATAATAATATTCAATATCCTCAAACTAAAAGTATTTAATAGGTCAAAAAACATCATTAAATGCTCCAAAATATATATATTGAAAACGTAGGCATGGAAATTCAACTAGTATGTGTATTTTTTACTATATTTGGAATGATAGATTCTTTTTATTGTGAAGTCAATCATCTAATTCATAGTTTGTTTCAAATTATTTATATATTCTATTTTTATTCACAGTAAATTGAGAAATTTGATGATTAGGCTATGTGGTTGATAGTCCATACATTTGGTTGATGACTTTTTCAAGCTGCAGATCCAGATCAATGAACAGTAAATCCAACACTAGATATATTTTACCAAAAATAAATTTGCATTAGTAAAAATATATAAATCATTATAACATTAATTACCATGATTTTGGATCAATAAAATAGAGAAATTATAGACTAATCCAACAATATTCCCCTTTTGATGATCACAAATCATAGAAGGAAAATGTTCAAATTGAAAAATAAAGTAAAAAAACTAAAAAATTTAAATATTTAAACTATTAATATTAAACTATCTACTAAATAATTCTCTTTTTATTGGGGTTATTAAAATAATAATGAAAATATTAGAGACAAATAAGAAAATATATTAAAAATAATTTTTGGAATGGTAAAAAATATCAATGAATTTTAGAGATATGTAATAAATAACATTATATAAGTAATTTATGATAGAAATTGAGAATATATTCATTAAAAAGGTTGATAAAAATAAAAAATGAAAATGTATTTCATTTGTCAATATAATATAAATTATCTTCTCTCATGAATTCCATATCAATATGCACTTTGTATTTTCCATTAGAAGGTTTAGGAGTTGTCTTAGGAAGAGGAGCAGATGGTTCACCAATCACAATAATCTGAGGAATTTTATTTAGGAACTATAATTAATGAGGAGTATAATAAAATGGTGTTGAGGTATTATTAGAGGTAGTAATCATGATAGAAGGTATAACAAGGGTTCAATTCATCACCAAATAAATGTGAGAACTACACATGTTGGGTTCAGTCAACTTGGTAAACTATTTCAAGGAATCTAAACCATATTCTATAAATAATAAGAATTGATTCTTTTCTCTTGGGATAATATCGAAAAGATGTTCTAGAACATTAAACTGATCAAAAGGAGTTTACAAACATTTATTCATTAGATACATCCTAAGATCACTTTCTGGGGAATCAAATAAAGACTCCAAGTCACTTCTATTGGGGATCTGACATTGATAAAATTTATGGAATTATTTATTGTGTCTCTATCCTTTCTAGAATTCATAAAATATTCAATAACCATTCAAATATTCTTTTCAAATTTAATTTAAAATAATTATTTCATTGTTTTTTGAAAAATATTCTAATAAGAATTTTATTTCTTTATAAAAGACCATTTAGAAACAAATTCAACAATAGATGTAGCAGGAGGAGGCTCATAAGATATAAAGGCCTATGCAAGTATATTGAGATATATATAAGATTTAATCCCCATAAAATCCCAAATAACTGATTAAATAAATCCAATGTATTCTGAAAACTATTGAATTTCATTTTTCCATGAGGTCAATCTTAAAAAATTTCCATGGTTGAATGTCCTTAGAAATAGGGCTTGTGGAAAAGGACATTCTTTTTTATCTAAAATTATCAAAGATTGTGCCAAATCCCAAGAAAAAATGTTTCTAAATTTTTAATAAATCTATTTTGAACTCATTCAAATCATCCTTGGTAATATATAATGATGAATAAGGAGGTTAAGGTGATGGTACATTCTATTTAAGAGGGTATTTACTACTAATCTATCCAACTTATTTTGAAAAACCTTTTATTTCTCTATATACATAAGAATAAAAAACTAGTCTAACACTTTATAGATAAAAAATTCTCATTGATATAGCTTCAACAATCTATAGAATATTTTTTCTAGATAAATAATCTAACACTTGTTCAACATTTCAATCCATTTACTCTTCCTCATTAAGACTATGAGATTTGAGATATAGTCACTATATCATTTTTCATATATCAATATAATCCACCAAAGATTCCTTCAATATGTTTGTAGAAAACTAACATATCAAGTCCACTATGCTTAGGTTGACTGCCTCCATCATAATTATCATCATCATCAAGATATAGAAAGTCTATACCCTACAAAGTATATCCTAGAGATTTCTCCCCCATAAAAAGGTTGTGTAGGAAAGAAATATTATCCTCCATTCTCATGAATAGGTGTAAACACCCTTTATTCACTATCTTAAATTTATTTAGATCAGGGAATAAAATTCTCAATATATTCATCCTAATAAAACTTAGAAATTATATATTTAATAGAATCACTATTAGATTGGTTAGTTACTTCCATATCATAATTGAATTATTCTTATCATCAAAGAAACTATTGAGGGGTTTCTGAAGGTCTAAACGAAACTCTTTTGGGTGAAAAGACATTCACTAACTCAAGGTAGAAACTAATTTATTTCATTAATTCTCTTACAGAATCTACACTATGAATAAGAAAATATTTAGAATAAGTATATTCAAAAAAAAATCTAGTTCAAGATGAGGGTTAGATTTTCTTTTGGTCTCAATGGATTCTTGAACTGACTAAACTTTTAATATAGATTCTCGCTTTATTTTCTCTATATTTTATTCCTTGGGTTCTAGATTAACTTAATACTTTTATAAATATTCTAGTTGAGAAACATCCCATTTTACAATAAATATTTTCCTCCCACTATGTAACAGTTCCCTTTGTCTCAAGCAAGGTTAAAATAATCTTTGGGTATGAAATACTATTGAAATGATAATATTGATTGCAGAGTTCTTGCATGTGCCTCATCGGAAAATATGTTACTCGTATCTTAAATACATTCTCTAAAAGATAAAGAAATTTTAAACATTAAGCCCGTTTATTTAATAAAAATACAATCTTTTCTCCATCAGTAGTGGTTTAAATAAAGTATATCTTCCTTCAAGTGTGAAGTCATCATTTCGATAAAAAAAATTGAAAAATAACAATAGAATGGTCATACATTCACACTAATACATTCACTCCATCATTTTGGTTGAATGAATTTCTAGACTTGGGATCCACTCAACTTTAACCATACTGTATCAACTTCTTTCTCAAGAATTATAATTTGATTTGAAGGGAAGGAGTTGTTCATCACAACAGTTTTACTTCAGAATGATTTTTCTTTCATCATAGAATTTTTTTAATCATGATATGTTAAATCTAAGTCATGATTAATGTGCAACATCATTGCAAGGATTAGAGTGTATCAAAGCTTAAATATTAATGGATTAAAATAGGGCTTGGAAAATGAGATGTTTCAAAGGGTTACTTGGGTTTAGGTTTTTAATAGAAAGTAATTTGATTTTAGTTTGGGTAATTAAAATAATTTAAGGCATAAAAATAATAAAATAAAATAAAATTGGAGAATAAATTAAAAAACTACATGAATTTAGAATTGATGGGAATGTTAAATTAACTAACCATATGACTTGTATCACAATTACTCAAAAGAGTCATGGTAGTGTGACCTACTATATGACTACCCTATTACAGCTTGGATAGTCAAGATAGCTAAACTAACTGCATAACTAATCTCATTATATCTTGATATTTATAGTCACTTTTAAAATTTAGAACTAAATAACTTTTGGATCCAAACATAAATCATTTTCAGATCAAAAATAATCATCATCATCATGAAACAAATCAAGATAAGTATAAAAACAACCAATTAAATATAAATGATCAAAAAATATTTACATGAAGAAAATTAAATTAATTGTAAATCATTGAAACAATTTCTGTAATATAAATATTAAAATATTTTAGAATTGTTATCTATTCCAAAATAATTTATTATATAACTTCATATATGGAATCCCTCTTTTTTATTATATAACTTTTCATTGTATTTTAGAAACATAAGATATTTAAAGTCTAGTTTCTTGGAAATCTGGAACAATATACATGAAGAAAACATAAAACGCACTTCTAATACACATTCAAGGCTTCATAATAAGTTCATACTAAGTAAAATTACTGAGTCTAATAACCTGGAGACATACATCAAAGGAAATGGTTAGTAGAATTCCCAATAAGGGTAAATAAGGGAATCATTTTACCTGTGATATCAATAAGAACTTGATAAAAACATAAAGGAATGAGCAATGGAAGAAGTGAAATATCATAATGAAAATAACATGAATCATAACTTTGATATGTGGATACAACATTTCATTTATACCTTAATTAACATATCACCAAGGTTCATGCCCAAGGTGTCATAATAAAATTACCAAGGTTATTCACCAAGGTATCGTGAAACTTGTCATCTCTAGAGATTAATTATTTACCCAATGCATTGAAGATCTATCATGGAGCATCATTAATATGTCTTTGTTTTAATATTATCCACAAATATCATATTCAAACATTTCATAAATAACCCATAGAGAATAAAATAAATGGGTTTCAGTTCAAAATCGTGACGTTTTAAAAGTTCTTAATAACTTAATCATTATGTCATTTATAACCCATGGAAATGGAGTGAGGGTTATATGTATGTCAATTCCAGAATAAAATAGATATATTTTATGTATGGATTAATACCCCTAGAAATGAAAATATAATTGGGTATTCACATATATAATACAATATAATTTCTTGAGAAAAAGAGAGAGATTTTGACATGAAAATTCTACAGCATAACGGGTATATAACATGATTTTAGAAAACAATTAAAAGAGAGGGGACAAGGGTCTACCATCCATAAATGAATCATTTTTTAGTAGAGTTACATAATAAAATTGAAATAATATCATGTTTTGGATATTTTAATGATATACCACATGAAAAGGAAACTTGAATGAAAAGATAAAATACAATTTCTTTTACGAACATTTTGCAGCCTAACGGCGTCACTTAGAAAATGAGAAAATAAATTGATGAGAGTATAGAGGGTATATAATCATTTTTAAATGAAAAGGAAAATAATAAGGATATATAAGAACGTATCACAACATAATAAGATAGAAACTAGAAGTCATAATATAAAGGAAGTCATGACTTAAAAGGGGAGGGTAAACAGTTCCCTTACCTTGAAGAGTAGCTTAGAAATCTTGAAGGTTGAGACCTTGGGATTTTAATGGAACCTTGAGAGAACTCCTTGGGAGGTAAAAAGTCCAGATCTTTATTGAGGAGGATTTTTTAATGAAATTAATGAAGTAATTTCTTCGTATTTATAGGAAAATTTAGGGAATATTTAATTAATCTCCAAAGGACAACTCATCGGTGGTATTTGCAAAACCATGGGCTTTCACATGGTATTTGTCCATGGTATTGTCCACTTGGGACACCACAGAACATATACAACTATTCAAAAGTCGACCAGATTTATTACATCATTATTACATCATCAATGATGTCATTAAACACCCGACACTCAAAACTGTATTTTTACTATTCACCAAAAATTCAACTATTTTAGAAAAATCCCAAAAAATTACCCTAACCTAATATTGATGCTATGAATTCAAAAATGAACTCC
Organism: Viscum album; assembly: GCA_963277665.1. Lineage (NCBI taxonomy): Eukaryota > Viridiplantae > Streptophyta > Magnoliopsida > Santalales > Viscaceae > Viscum > Viscum album. Next base: position 1,247,609,749 of record OY728157.1, on the reverse strand, counting down.
ATTTTATGAAAATAATTTTCTAATTATTTTTAATTTAATTTTTAAATAAAATCATTATTTATTCAAAAAAACTCTAAAACTATAACTTATTTTGTAACACCTTAAAAAAGTAATCAGGTCCCATAAAATTATCTTATAACCATAAGATAATAAAGTAACAATTTATGATTAAATTTTATGAAAATAAATTTTCATTTTAAATTATTAAATTAATTATAAAATTGTAAATAAAATATTTATGACCTACGAAAATAAAAAAACTTATACTATGATCATTTTTCACCTTTAAGATGTCTAACTTTGTAACGCCCCGACCCCAGCTACCCAGAGTCGGTGCATTACTTCGTAACATTGGCATGATCACAAGAAAGATCAAATCTCGAAAGACCGATTGGTTTAGTAGCCTTGGAAATACTAGATATATTCATAAGTTTTACATTACACCATAAAATGAAAAACTACTACAACAACATAATGTCTCCATAATCCACACTCATATCCCCACATAATATCCCTGAAGGCCATTCATAATTTACTTCTTCACTTCCTGGTAAAAATAAAACATAGAAAAGGGGTGAGCTCAAATGCCCAGTAAGGATAACAATATAGCGGAAAATTTCATAAATAAGAATAAACATTTAAGGCAATGTATAACTAAAACAAAAGCCTTTCAAACATGAACTTTCAACATGGTATGGCATAAATAAAATGAAATAATGCCATTTACTTATTCACATGGATATTCTACTAATCGAATAATCACATGCAAAAATCAATAACCACTTTCATAATGTTGGAATTCATAATGCCAGACTATCATAACCACATAGTCAAGGCCTCGTGCCAAGACTACAAATAAGATTTTGTCAAGGCCTTGTGCCAAGACACTAGTTTGTCTCATGAGACCTACCGATGCATCGAGGAGCTATAGCGGGCTCCACCCGTCACTTATTAAGTCCATTGCATTCCCATATGAAAAGTTTTAAACATAACATAAACATTCGTTTTAAAACTAGCATACGAAATGTCAATAATTTCACAATAAACTATGAATGGTATAAAAATAGCACATCCACAGTCAAACATATCACAAAACCTTCAATACAATATAGAAGTTTTGTATCATAATAAATCAACTTCAAATAAGCGTAAAATCCATCAAAGGATGTTGACATAGATGAAATCAAAACTATTTGAGAGAAATATCTCCTTTTTTGAAATCATTTAAAAGTCACACATTTATAAAGGAAGTAATTAAAAATAGCTTTTTGAATCAAAGTGTCCCATACCAGTTTGAAACTTTTAAAAGGAATTAAAATTTTTAAGAACATTCATGTCCATATAAATAAATCCTTAAAACCCATTTTTAAGACATGGACATTAATTGAAAAGATTTAGAAAGATAAATCTTTAAAACATTGAAAATTCTGATTTTGATAAAGAGTACCTTTCTGAAGTTCTTAAAATATTCATTTTGAAATCATTTAAAAGTCACATAATTATAAAATAAAACATTTACTTTGAAAATATCCTTGTAAGCTTGTAAGGGAAGCTTTGAAGATTTTATAACGGCGGTAAATAGATGCACCTGCCGTATAAGTTAAAAAAACATTCTTACCTTAATTCTGTCGAAAAGGTTAAAAAGGACCTTGTTTGGAAAACGACGGAAATATTCCTCTTATAAAAATTCAAACAAGGGTATAAATGACTTTAACCCATATTCTTGTAAATAGTAAAAATGTTTTGAAATACATTTTTAAGAAACATGGATGTGGATGATAAAGAGATCCCAGTAGATTATTACGTATAAACAACCTCGGATAATGAAGAGATTGTGAAATAACCCTTACCTTGTACTTTTCCTTGGTTGGGGTAGGTTAACCTCCTGTATAATGGTGAAATAATTGTTATTAAATTATACAATAATCATATATATTAATATGATATCATATATGATCTTTTAACATTGATTTGTTAATAATATCTTAGTATTATCGTTGTTTCGGGTGTTAACTTACTTTTTTTCTTTTATATGTTTTGTTACGTAAGACATGTTTGTAAAGGATAGGTTGTATATTATTCATATCCAGAATGATATCAAGTCCTTAAACATCATTTTTAAATCATCAAATGATAATTATACTTGAATGGATACGATGGAGAATGAATCTCATCGCGTTCGTGGAGACGGTAGTCCGTACGTACGCACGAGCGACAATATCATTCTTTTTATATTAAAATAATATATAAATGGATGGTATATCATATATACAGAATAATTAACATGTTATATTTATTATTTACATGAGTTACACATCATTATTATACCCATCCAAATAATAATATATTGAATAACAATTACACCACGACGTGGAGACGGTAAGACGTACGTACGCACATATGGTGACATGTTATTCAAAGGGTGGATAGAATACTGAATATGGTTGTACCATATTTATAATAACATCACAGTATATGTAAGATACTGGAGTTATTATTTTAGAATGGTAAGAACAAAGAAAGAGGAAGTGGAAGAAGAAAGGAACTTGGAAAAGGGTGGTGAAATCATTACCTCTTCTTCGGGTTCTTCCTTTTGATTTGATCAAAAGGGATCCTTAGGTTGGCTTTCTGATCAAACTAATGCCTCTAGGTTGTAGTGAGGGATGTTGGGAGAGTATTTGGGCAGAGTTTGGCCGAGCCAAAATGCTTTTAAGGTGTGAAGAAATGAGAAGGAGGAGTGCCCTTTTATAAGAGGGGTGAGGGGAACCTTTGGAAAAGCTAGAAATATTAATTTATAATAAATTCATATTAGGTTTTCAATGGCTCCAAAGTTGACTATTAAAAGGATAAGGTGGGGATAGGTCGAAAAACACTCAACCAATAGAATTTAGACAGGTTTGGGTACTTATATTAACCTTATCTTTAAGTATTAACTCTAAGTTAATTAGTTTCACTTTTACAATGTCTCTTTGTATATTTATATAATATGGTTAATAAACTTACTATATACATCCAAGCGACCCACAAGTGGTCCATTAATGATGAACCTATCATTAAATAAGTATCTTGGCCGAACCTTAGATTTTTAGGAATTTAATATCAATTAATAATATAATATTTGTTTTAAGAACTCTTTTATGTCAATTTTGACACTATTCAATAGTTGATTTTTGTGAAACTCATAACAGATTGATTACTTCGAAAAAAGTCAATTAAATCAATCCTAATATATCATAGTATCCTAGAAAATTAGTTTAATTCATTAAAAGTTTCATATTATATTTATTTGGGTATTTATAATATCAATTATTTTAATTTTTCACTATTATAGTAATTACTGCATCATCATTGTGTCATATATAAAATAAATTATTTAATGTCTAAAAATTATAAATAAAATATCATTATGTAGGAAATCTTTTTAGCTTTCTAATTAATATTTATAATCTAAAAGCAGACATATATAACCCTATGTAACAATTGTTGTTCTAAAAGATATATGCTTGTGTCATTTTTGTATTTATTTTAACTAAATTAAAATAAAGTGTCATTATCACTTACAAGTGGATCCATGGGGTCCCAAAATAGACCCAAAGATTCCCATGGTCGACCATGTATCAACCAGTAGGGTTAAGACACGTTTTAGGGTAGTTTAGTATTATTATAATATTATTTTTTAACCCTTATTTACCGGATTTACCCTTAACCATGGTAAATAAAATATTTACCGCAGTAATTATTCAAAATATCTAAAAATAAAAGTTACCTATTTACAAAATTTGAACATCCTGATTCCAAATATGGAATCCATTTTTCTAAATTCAAAACACAGAAGTGGCAGAAATTAATTTAAAATTAATTCCCCCTGTCAAAACAAAAAGCGTGTTTTTAAGAGATAATAACTATCAAAAGATTGACACTCGTTTATGTTCGGTTTAATTGTAAAATTATGTCCAATGAACAACATTATATTAAATGGTAAAAATATATTCTAAATATACTTTAAAACCACTCAAATTCATAATTTATCACTATTAATTATTTTGATTAAAAAAGTTGTTTTTAATTAAAATTTAGAAATTTTCACTATTCATCAAAATATGAAAGTTATCCGAAATGTACCAAAATTTCACCCTAGGCTAATTTCGATATTCAGAATCCAAAAATGAAGTCCATTTTGAAATATAAAATATATATGATTTCAAAAATTAGGTATTACTATTCACAACGGCTAGTTTAATTAGTTGTGGTGTGTGTTAGAACTCGAGGTTGCGTACAACACACGCTATTGTTTTATTCAAAGGAAAGCGTACCGTGGAAGCTTGGGATGTTTCATTTTAAATTTTTTGATGTCTCCATTTAGTCAAAAAGTTTAAAATATTGTATTTAAAAAGGTTTCACTATCAAAAGTTGATAAAAGTGCAATACTGAAAATGAATCTGTTCTTGCATTATGACTAAGAAACTCATAATATGGCTTCTAAAATTATAAGGATTATATAAAGTTTAAAATTTAGTTACTACTATTCATGACCTCTTTTAATGACTTTTTTTTTGGGTAAGTCATGGTGCAATTGAACTCAGGGTTGCGTGTAGTGCAAGTTATTGAATTATTTTGAAGAAATAACACACTATGAAATCTTGGGGTGTTACATTCTCCCCTCCTTCAATAAATTGCGTCCTCGCAATTTGAAATTGTTCTTCAAAAATAAAAGGTTGAAAGTAGAAAATATATTTGTGGGAAAACCCACATCGGAAATTGGGTTACTAAAATTTAGTCTTAATATGAGGAAAAGAGAAATCAAAGGGTCACCACCAAATTATGATCTCGATTAGGAGAACATTGGTGGAAATTAGAGACATATAATCGGAGGAAAAACGTAAATATTTATAGGTAGTGATTGAGGTCATCAATCACAAACAAGTGTATAATTGAGGTCCTTAAATTCATCAATCTATGATGATTTGAAATACCATCGGTTCAACAAAATATAGGGTATTAGGATAACACATTTTTGACGTTTCAAAATATCTTAGTTGAAATCCCACATCGAAAAATGAATTAATGAGGCCTCTATTTAAAATAAAGATTGGAAAGTATGAAGATTACCGAAAATAACACATACTAGGGTTCCATGTAGGAAAATATGGATATGGAAGAGAAATCTAACCATCAATTATCTGATGGAGAGTGGTAGAGAACATGGCTATGAAAAGGCCAACAATCCCAAAGCCATAAATTAGTGATGATTTAAGGTACCATCTAGGACAACATTTTTGTTCTAAGTTTCTTTTCTTAATATTGAGGAATTTATTTATGAGATTGGCTAAGATCATAAGGAGATATACTTACTTTATAATTAGAGTTTTGTCCATTAATAAATTTCTACCATAAACTCATCTTTCACTCATAAAAAAAATTATATTTATACTATTTGTAAAGGGTTCCAAAATAAACGAATTTATAATTCATCTACCAGATCTTTTAAAAAAAACTACATTATTTAATCCAGGACATCTCTTGGGCCAGTGGTAGGTGATACACCCTTGTCGCCCTTCGGTTGCGGGTTCAAGTCTCGCAGCCTTTCCGGACGCGACGGGTTGCCGCCCGACCTCTGGGTTGTCCTTTTATGGTAATCCAAAATAATCCAAACTAGAACTATCCAATATACTTCTTTCCAAACTCACAGTCCAACATTTATAAGGAAGGTAAACATAATATAGATCCTTTTTATCCCGTAATATCATATGAATACCTTCATCATGTATTACCATATTCCTTATTGATTACATTCATGATCCCTTATTTCATATAGAATGCTGGATATACTTCATTAATCCAAAAATGTTTTAAACCCCAATAATGATGGAATATACAAATCATTAATCAGCTTCAAGGTAGTCAAGAATATCCAATATAATTTATCCAAATCAATCATGTATTATTCTAAAATCACTTCCTCAGTATCAGAACTATATTCTCTCAACCATATATTTTCCAAAAATTTATCCTGCTATTGAGTCACTTTTCTTTGTTCCACACAATCTCAAGTCCTTAATGAAATAGTACTGCAGTACAATCCTTATATACTCCATAATTATTATAACAAATACATTGTTGATACAACACTCAATTGACATAATCAACATAAGAACTCTAATCATTCCTCTTCATCTGTGGTAGTATCATAACTTGGTTATTATCCAATAACATCATTTGCGGCATAGTCTGATGACTGGGACATAGGTTCGCGTAGTGTCCAAACTCCTTGCAAATGAAGCATTGTACATTTAAAACCATTTTCTTACCCTTTGAGTCACGTACTTTGTGCCCTTTTCCTCCACACTTATAACAAACTCCCATTCCTTTCAGGCAAGTTCCTGGGTGTTTCTTTCCACAGTTACCACATATGGGAAAATTCTTCTTTTCCCTCTTCCCTTTATCCATCTTTCTCTCTTCCATCCTTTTCTTCTCTTGCTTCCCTTCAAAGCCATAGGACTCAGTAAACTCTTTACTTATCTTATCAACACATGATATTATTTCTTTATATGATGATAATACATGGGAGACTATTTCTCTTATAAATTCTAGCTTAAGACCATGAAAGATATGATCCTTCCTTCTCTTTGAATCATGTGCATTTCTGGAGTTATCATTCCTTCTACTGGGCACCATTTCTAAACAATGGCATAAACTAGATTAGTTTATGAGTCAAAATACATAATCCCATACTTATAAAACACTTAACATAAATTGAACTATTTATGGATATAATCCATAATCATAAAAATGTTTTCTTTGAGGAAGTATATACTCATAAACCCTTCATAATGATTTGTAAAGAAAATGAGAGTTATCCTAAGCATATCCCCCGGGAGTGTCGTAACCAAGAGTGCATCAAGGCCCGTTGTCGTGCACCAGTTCCCGTTCGAGTCTAGCTCAAAGCGGTGTTTTCGGGTTTTACCCCTAGGTACATCTGTGCCAGAGCCGCCTCTACCTGCTCGTATCCAGACAGGGATGTATTGCTCGGAAAACTCACAAAATCTCCACAATACCAAATTTCTAGGAAGTTCTTCTATACTAATCCTCAAAGTTCATCTTAGGTCTACGTGCTCTAATCAGAGTTTATCTAAATCTAGTTTCCAATGTTTGTACTAAACTTCCTCTGATACCAACTGTAACGCCCCGACCCCAGCTACCCAGAGTCGGTGCATTACTTCGGAACATTGGCATGATCACAAGAAAGATCAAATCTCGAAAGACCGATTGTTTTAGTAGCCTTGGAAATAATAGATATATTCATAAGTTTTACATTACACCATAAAATGAAAAACTACTACAACAACATAATTTTTCCATAATCCACACTCATATCCCCACATAATATCCCTGAAGGCCATTCATAATTTACTTCTTCACTTCCTGGTAAAAATAAAACATAGAAAAGGGGTGAGCTCAAATGCCCAGTAAGGATAACAATATAGCGGAAACTTTCATAAATAAAAATAAACATTTAAGGCAATGTATAACTAAAACAAAAGCCTTTCAAACATGAACTTTCAACATGGTATGGCATAAATAAAATGAAATAATGCCATTTACTTATTCACATGGATATTCTACTAATAGAATAATCACATGCAAAAATCAATAACCACTTTCATAATGTTGGAATGCATAATGCCAGACTATCATAACCACATAGTCAAGGCCTCGTGCCAAGACTACAAATAAGATTTTGTCAAGGCCTTGTGCCAAGACACTAGTTTGTCTCATGAGACCTACCGATGCATCGAGGAGCTATAGCGGGCTCCACCCGTCACTTATTAAGTCCAATGCATTCCCATATGAAAAGGTTTAAACATAAAATAAACATTCGTATTAAAACTAGCATACGAAATGTCAATAATTTCACCATAAACTATGAATGGTATAAAAATAGCACATCCACAGTCAAACATATCACAAAACCTTCAATACAATATAGAAGTTTTGTATCATAATAAATCAACTTCAAATAAGCGTAAAATCCATCAAAGGATGTTGACATAGATGAAATCAAAACTATTTGAGAGAAATATCTCCTTTCTTGAAATCATTTAAAAGTCACACATTTATAAAGGAAGTAATTAAAAATAGCTTTTTGAATCAAAGTGTCCCATACCACTTTGAAACTTTTAAAAGGAATTAAAATTTTTAAGAACATTCATGTCCATATAAATAAATCCTTAAAAACCATTTTTAAGACATGGACATTAATTGAAAATATTTAGAAAGATAAATCTTTAAAACATTGAAAATTCTGATTTTGATAAAGAGTACCTTTCTGAAGTTCTTAAAATATTCATTTTGAAATCATTTAAAAGTCACATAATTATAAAATAAAACATTTACTTTGAAAATATCCTTGTAAGCTTGTAAGGGAAGCTTTGAAGATTTTATAATGGCGGTAAATAGCCGCACCCTCCGTATAAGTTAAAAAAACATTCTTACCTTAATTCTGTCGAAAATGTTAAAAAGGACCTTGTTTGGAAAACGACGGAAATATTCCTCTTATAAAAATTCAAACAAGGGTATAAATGACTTTAACCCATATTCTTGTAAATAGTAAAAATGTTTTGAAATACATTTTTAAGAAACATGGATGTGGATGATAAAGAGATCCCAGTAGATTATTACGTATAAACAACCTCGGATAATGAAGAGATTGTGAAATAACCCTTACCTTGTACTTTTCCTTGGTTGGGGTAGGTTAACCTCCTGTATAATGGTGAAATAATTGTTATTAAATTATACAAGAATCATATATATTAATATGATATCATATATGATCTTTTAACATTGATTTGTTAATAATATCTTAGTATTATCGTTGTTTCGGGTGTTAACTTACTTGTTTTATTTTATATGTTTTGTTACGTAAGACATGTTTGTAAAGGATAGGTTGTATATTATTCATATCCATAATGATATCAAGTCCTTAAACATCATTTTTAAATCATCAAATGATAATTATACTTGAATGGATACGATGGAGAATGAATCTCATCGCGTTCGTGGAGACGGTAGTCCGTACGTATGCACGAGCGACAATATCATTCTTTTGATATTAAAATAATATATAAATGGATGGTATATAATATATACAGAATCATTAACATGTTATATTTATTATTTACATGAGTTACACATCATTATTATACCCATCCAAATAATAATATATTGAATAACAATTACACCACGACGTGGAGACGGTAAGCCGTACGTACGCACGTATGGTGACATGTTATTCAAAGGGTGGATAGAATACTGAATATGGTTGTACCATATTTATAATAACATCACAGTATATGTAAGATACTGGAGTTATTATTTTAGAATGGTAAGAACAAATAAAGTGGAAGTGGAAGAAGAAAGGAACTTGGAAAAGGGTGGTGAAATCATTACCTCTTCTTCGGGTTCTTCCTTTTGATTTGATCAAAAGGGATCCTTAGGTTGGCTTTCTGATCAAACTAATGCCTCTAGGTTGTAGTGAGGGATGTTTGGAGAGTATTTGGGCAGAGTTTGGCCGATCCAAAAGGCTTTTAAGGTGTGAAGAAATGAGAAGGAGGAGTGCCCTTTTATAAGAGGGGTGAGGGGCACCTTTGGAAAAGCTAGAAATATTAATTTATAATAAATTCATATTCGGTTTTCAATGGATCCAAAGTTGACTATTCAAAGGCTAAGGTGGGGATAGGTCGAAAACCACTCAACCAATAGAATTTAGACAGGTTTGTGTACTTATATTAACCTTATCTTTAAGTATTAACTCTAAGTTAATTAGTTTCACTTTTACAACGTCTCTTTGTATATTTATATAATATGGTTAATAAACTTACTATATACATCCAAGAGACCCACAAGTGGTCCATTAATGATGAACCTATCATTAAATAAGTCTCTTGGCCGAACCTTAGATTTTTAGGAATTTAATATCAATTAATAATATAATATTTGTTTTAAGAACTCTTTTATGTCAATTTTGACACTATTCAATAGTTGATTTTTGTGAAACTCATAACAGATTGATTACTTCGACAAAAGTCAATTAAATCAATCCTAATATATCATATTATCCTAGAAAATTATTTTAATTCATTAAAAGTTTCATATTATATTTATTTGGGTATTTATAATATCAATTATTTTAATTTTTCACTATTATAGTAATTACTTCATCATCATTGTGTCATATATAAAATAAATTATTTAATGTCTAAAAATTATAAATAAAATATCATTATGTAGGAAATTTGTTTAGCTTTCTAATGAATATTTATAATCTAAAATCAGACATATATAACCCTATGTAAAAATTGTTGTTCTAAAAGATATATGCTTGTGTCATTTTTGTATTTATTTTAACTAAATTAAAATAAAGTGTCATTATCACTTACAAGTGGATCCATGGGGACCCAAAATAGACCCAAAGATTCCCATGGTCTACCATGTATCAACCAGTAGGGTTAAGACACGTTTTAGGGTAATTTAGTATTATTATAATATTATTTGTTAACCCTTATTTACCGGATTTACCCTTAACCATGGAAAATAAAATATTTACCGCAATAATTATTCAAAATGTCTAAAAATAAAAGTTACCTATTTACACAATTTGAACATCCTGATTCCAAATATGGAATCCATTTTTCTAAATTCAAAACACAGAAGTGGCAGAAATTAATTTAAAATTAATTCCCGCTGTCAAAACAAAAAGCGTGTTTTTAAGAGATAATAACTATCAAAAGATTGACACTCGTTTATGTTCGGTTTAATTGTACAATTATTTCCAATGACCAACATTATATTAAATGGTAAAAATATATTCTAAATATACTTTAAAACCACTCAAATTCATAATTTATCACTATTAATTATTTTGATTAAAAAAGTTGTTTTTAATTAAAATTTAGAAATTTTCACTATTCATCAAAATATGAAAGTTATCCGAAATGTACCAAAATTTCACCCTAGGCTAATTTCGATATTCCAAATCCAAAAATGAAGTCCATTTTGAAATATAAAATATATATGATTTCAAAAATTAGGTATTACTATTCACAATGGCTAGTTTAATTAGTTGTGGTGTGTGTTAGAACTCGAGGTTGCGTACAACACACGCTATTGTTTTATTCAAAGGAAAGCGTACCGTGGAAGCTTGGGATGTTTCATTTTAAATTTTTTGATGTCTCCATTTAGTCAAAAAGTTTAAAATATTGTATTTAAAAAGGTTTCACTATCAAAAGTTGATAAAAGTGCAATACTGAAAATGAATCTGTTCTTGCATTATGACTAAGAAACTCATAATATGGCTTCTAAAATTATAAGGATTATATAAAGTTTAAAATTTAGTTACTACTATTCATGACCTCTTTTAATGACTTTTTTTTTGGTAAGTCATGGTGCAATTGAACTCAGTGTTGCGTGTAGTGCAAGTTATTGAATTATTTTGAAGAAATAACACACTATGAAATCTTGGGGTGTTACATTCTCCCCTCCTTCAATAAATTGCGTCCTCGCAATTTGAAATTGTTCTTAAAAAATAAAAGGTTGAAAGTAGAAAATATATTTGTGGGAAAACCCACATCGGAAATTGGGTTACTAAAATTTAGTCTTAATATGAGGAAAAGAGAAATCAAAGGGTCACCACCAAATTATGATCTTGATTAGGAGAACATTGGTGGAAATTAGAGACATATAATCGGAGGAAAAACGTAAATATTTATAGGTAGTGATTGAGGTCATCAATCACAAACAAGTGTATAATTGAGGTCCTTAAATTCATCAATCTATGATGATTTGAAATACCATCGGTTCAACAAAACATAGGGTATTAGGATAACACATTTTTGACGTTTCAAAATATCTTAGTTGAAATCCCACATCGAAAAATGAATTAATGAGGCCTCTATTTAAAATAAAGAGTGGAAAGTATGAAGATTACCGAAAATAACACATACTAGGGTTCCATGTAGGAAAATATGGATATGGAAGAGAAATATAACCATCAATTATCTGATGGAGAGTGGTAGAGAACATGGCTATGAAAAGGCCAACAATCCCAAAGCCATAAATTAGTGATGATTTAAGGTACCATCTAGGACAACATTTTTGTTCTAAGTTTCTTTTCTTAATATTGAGGAATTTATTTATGAGATTGGCTAAGATCATAAGGAGATATACTTACTTTATAATTAGAGTTTTGTCCATTAATAAATTTCTACCATAAACTCATCTTTCACTCATAAAAAAAATTATATTTATACTATTTGTATATGGTTCCAAAATAAACGAATTTATAATTCATCTACCAGATCTTTTAAAAAAACTACATTATTTAATCCAGGACATCTCTTGGGCCAGTGGTAGGTGATACACCCTTGTCGCCCTTCGGTTGCGGGTTCAAGTCTCGCAGCCTTTCCGGACGCGACGGGTTGCCGCCCGACCTCTGGGTTGTCCTTTTATGGTAATCCAAAATAATACAAACTAGAACTATCCAATATAATTCTTTCCAAACTCACAGTCCAACATTTATAAGGAAGGTAAACATAATATAGATCCTTTTTATCCCATAATATCATATGAATACCTTCATCATGTATTACCATATTCCTTATTGATTACATTCATGATCCCTTATTTCATATAGAATGCTGGATATACTTCATTAATCCAAAAATGTTTTAAACCCCAATAATGATGGAATATACAAATCATTAATCAGCTTCAAGGTAGTCAAGAATATCCAATATAATTTATCCAAATCAATCATGTATTATTCTAAAATCACTTCCTCAGTATCAGAACTATATTCTCTCAACCATATATTTTCCAAAAATTTATCCTGCTATTGAGTCACTTTTCTTTGTTCCACACAATCTCAAGTCCTTAATGAAATAGTACTGCAGTACAATCCTTATATACTCCATAATTATTATAACAAGTACATTGTTGATACAACACTCAATTGACATAATCAACATAAGAACTCTAATCATTCCTCTTCATCTGTGGTAGTATCATAACTTGGTTATTATCCAATAACATCATTTGCGGCATAGTCTGATGACTGGGACATAGGTTCGCGTAGTGTCCAAACTCCTTGCAAATGAAGCATTGTACATTTAAAACCATTTTCTTACCCTTGCAGTCACGTACTTTGTGCCCTTTTCCTCCACACTTATAACAAACTCCCATTCCTTTCAGGCAAGTTCCAGGGTGTTTCTTTCCACAGTTACCACATATGGGAAAATTATTCTTTTCCCTCTTCCCTTTATCCATCTTTCTCTCTTCCATCCTTTTCTTCTCTTGCTTCCCTTCAAAGCCATAGGACTCGGTAAACTCTTTACTTATCTTATCAACACATGATATTATTTCTTCATATGATGATAATACATGGGAGACTATTTCTCTTATAAATTCTAGCTTAAGACCATGAAAGATATGATCCTTCCTTCTCTTTGAATCATGTGCATTTCTGGAGTTATCATTCCTTCTACTGGGCACCATTTCTAAACAATGGCATAAACTAGATTAGTTTATGAGTCAAAATACATAATCCCATACTTATAAAACACTTAACATAAATTGAACTATTTATGGATATAATCCATAATCATAAAAATGTTTTCTTTGAGGAAGTATATACTCATAAACCCTTCATAATGATTTGTAAATAAAATGAGAGTTATCCTAAGCATATCCCCCGGGAGTGTCGTAACCAATAGTGCAGCAAGGCCCGTTGTCGTGCACCAGTTCCCGTTCGAGTCTAGCTCAAAGCGGTGTTTTCGGGTTTTACCCCTAGTTACATCTGTGCCAGAGCCGCCTCTACCTGCTCGTATCCAGACAGGGATGTATTGCTCGGAAAACTCACAAAATCTCCACAATACCAAATTTCTAGGAAGTTCTTCTATACTAATCCTCAAAGTTCATCTTAGGTCTACGTGCTCTAATCAGAGTTTATCTAAATCTAGTTTCCAATGTTTGTACTAAACTTCCTCTGATACCAACTGTAACGCCCCGACCCCAGCTACCCAGAGTTGGTGCATTACTTCGTAACATTGGCATGATCACAAGAAAGATCAAATCTCGAAAGACCGATTGGTTTAGTAGCCTTGGAAATACTAGATATATTCATAAGTTTTACATTACACCATAAAATGAAAAACTACTACAACAACATAATGTCTCCATAATCCACACTCATATCCCCACATAATATCCCTGACGGCCATTCATAATTTACTTCTTCACTTCCTTGTAAAAATAAAACATAGAAAACGGGTGAGCTCAAATGCCCAGTAAGGATAACAATATAGCGGAAACTTTCATAAATAAGAATAAACATTTAAGGCAATGTATAACTAAAACAAAAGCCTTTCAAACATGAACTTTCAACATGGTATGGCATAAATAAAATGAAATAATGCCATTTACTTATTCACATGGATATTCTACTAATCGAATAATCACATGCAAAAATCAATAACCACTTTCATAATGTTGGAATGCATAATGCCAGACTATCATAACCACATAGTCAAGGCCTCGTGCCAAGACTACAAATAAGATTTTGTCAAGGCCTTGTGCCAAGACACTAGTTTGTCTCATGAGACCTACCGATGCATCGAGGAGCTATAGCGGGCTCCACCCGTCACTTAGTAAGTCCAATGCATTCCCATATGAAAAGGTTTAAACATAACATAAACATTCATATTAAAACTAGCATACGAAATGTCAATAATTTCACCATAAACTATGAATGGTATAAAAATAGCACATCCACAGTCAAACATATCACAGAACCTTCAATACAATATAGAATTTTTGTATCATAATAAATCAACTTCAAATAAGCGTAAAATCCATCAAAGGATGTTGACATAGATGAAATCAAAACTATTTGAGAGAAATATCTCCTTTTTTGAAATCATTTAAAAGTCACACATTTATAAAGGAAGTAATTAAAAATAGCTTTTTGAATCAAAGTGTCCCATACCACTTTGAAACTTTTAAAAGGAATTAAAATTTTTAAGAACATTCATGTTCATATAAATAAATCCTTAAAAACCATTTTTAAGACATGGACATTAATTGAAAATATTTAGAAAGATAAATCTTTAAAACATTGAAAATTCTGATTTTGATAAAGAGTACCTTTCTGAAGTTCTTAAAATATTCATTTTTAAATCATTTAAAAGTCACATAATTATAAAATAAAACATTTACTTTGAAAATATCCTTGTAAGCTTGTAAGGGAAGATTTGAAGATTTTATAACGGCGGTAAATAGCCGCACCCGCCGTATAAGTTAAAAAAACATTCTTACCTTAATTCTGTCGAAAAGGTTAAAAAGGACCTTGTTTGGAAAACGACGGAAATATTCCTCTTATAAAAATTCAAACAAGGGTATAAATGACTTTAACCCATATTCTTGTAAATAGTAAAAATGTTTTGAAATACATTTTTAAGAAACATGGATGTGGATGATAAAGAGATCCCAGTAGATTATTAGTATAAACAACCTCGGATAATGAAGAGATTATGAAATAACCCTTACCTTGTACTTTTCCTTGGTTGGGGTAGGTTAACCTCCTGTATAATGGTGAAATAATTGTTATTAAATTATACAAGAATCATATATATTAATATGATATCATATATGATCTTTTAACATTGATTTGTTAATAATATCTTAGTATTATCGTTGTTTCGGGTGTTAACTTACTTGTTTTCTTTTATATGTTTTGTTACGTAAGACATGTTTGTAAAGGATAGGTTGTATTTTATTCATATCCAGAATGATATCAAGTCCTTAAACATCATTTTTAAATCATCAAATGATAATTATACTTGAATGGATACAATGGAGAATGAATCTCATCGCGTTCGTGGAGACGGTAGTCCGTACGTACGCACGAGCGACAATATCATTCTTTTGATATTAAAATAATATATAAATGGATGGTATATCATATATACAGAATCATTAACATGTTATATTTATTATTTACATGAGTTACACATCATTATTATACCCATCCAAATAATAATATATTGAATAACAATTACACCACGACGTGGAGACGGTAAGCCGTACGTACGCACGTATGGTGACATGTTATTCAAAGGGTGGATAGAATACTGAATATGGTTGTACCATATTTATAATAACATCACAGTATATGTAAGATACTGGAGTTATTATTTTAGAATGGTAAGAACAAAGAAAGAGGAAGTGGAAGAAGAAAGGAACTTGGAAAAGGGTGGTGAAATCATTACCTCTTCTTCGGGTTCTTCCTTTTGATTTGATCAAAAGGGATCCTTAGGTTGGCTTTCTGATCAAACTAAGGCCTCTAGGTTGTAGTGAGGGATGTTGGGAGAGTATTTGGGCAGAGTTTGGCCGAGCCAAAAGGCTTTTAAGGTGTAAAGAAATGAGAAGGAGGAGTGCCCTTTTATAAGAGGGGTGAGGGGCACCTTTGGAAAAGCTAGAAATATTAATTTATAATAAATTCATATTCGGTTTTCAATGGCTCCAAAGTTGACTATTCAAAGGCTAAGGTGGGGATAGGTCGAAAACCACTCAACCAATAGAATTTAGACAGGTTTGTGTACTTATATTAACCTTATCTTTAAGTATTAACTCTAAGTTAATTAGTTTCACTTTTACAATGTCTCTTTGTATATTTATATAATATGGTTAATAAACATACTATATACATCCAAGCGACCCACAAGTGGTCCATTAATGATGAACCTATCATTAAATAAGTCTCTTGGCCGAACCTTAGATTTTTAGGAATTTAATATCAATTAATAATATAATATTTGTTTTAAGAACTCTTTTATGTCAATTTTGACACTATTCAATAGTTTATTTTTGTGAAACTCATAACAGATTTATTACTTCGAAAAAAGTCAATTAAATCAATCCTAATATATCATATTATCCTAGAAAATTAGTTTAATTCATTAAAAGTTTCATATTATATTTATTTGGGTATTTATAATATCAATTATTTTAATTTTTCACTACTATAGTAATTACTGCATCATCATTGTGTCATATATAAAATAAATTATTTAATGTCTAAAAATTATAAATAAAATATCATTATGTAGGAAATCATTTTATCTTTCTAATTAATATTTATAATCTAAAATCCGACATATATAACCCTATATAACAATTGTTGTTCTAAAAGATATATACTTGTGTCATTTTTGTATTTATTTTAACTAAATTAAAATAAAGTGTCATTATCACTTACAAGTGGATCCATGGGGTCCCAAAATAGACCCAAAGATTCCCATGGTCGACCATGTATCAACCAGTAGGGTTAAGACACGTTTTAGGGTAATTTAGTATTATTATAATATTATTTTTTAACCCTTATTTACCGGATTTACCCTTAACCATGGTAAATAAAATATTTACCGCAGTAATTATTCAAAATGTATAAAAATAAAAGTTACCTATTTACACAATTTGAACATTCTAATTCCAAATATGGAATCCATTTTTCTAAATTCAAAACACAGAAGTGGCAGAAATTAATTTAAAATTAATTCCCGCTGTCAAAACAAAAAGCGTGTTTTTAAGAGATAATAACTATCAAAAGATTGACACTCGTTTATGTTCGGTTTAATTGTAAAATTATGTCCAATGACCAACATTATATTAAATGGTAAAAATATATTCTAAATATACTTTAAAACCACTCAAATTCATAATTTATCACTATTAATTATTTTGATTAAAAAAGTTGTTTTTAATTAAAATTTAGAAATTTTCACTATTCATCAAAATATGAAAGTTATCCGAAATGTACCAAAATTTCACCCTAGGCTAATTTCGATATTCCGAATCCAAAAATGAAGTCCATTTTGAAATATAAAATATATATGATTTCAAAAATTAGGTATTACTATTCACAACGGCTAGTTTAATTAGTTGTGGTGTGTGTTAGAACTCGAGGTTGCGTACAACACACGCTATTGTTTTATTCAAAGGAAAGCGTACCGTGGAAGCTTGGGATGTTTCATTTTAAATTTTTTGATGTCTCCATTTAGTCAAAAAGTTTAAAATATTGTATTTAAAAAGGTTTCACTATCAAAAGTTGATAAAAGTGCAATACTGAAAATGAATCTGTTCTTGCATTATGACTAAGAAACTCATAATATGGCTTCTAAAATTATAAGGATTATATAAAGTTTAAAATTTAGTTACTACTATTCATGACCTCTTTTAATGACTTTTTTTTTTTGGTAAGTCATGGTGCAATTGAACTCAGTGTTGCGTGTAGTGCAAGTTATTGAATTATTTTGAAGAAATAACACACTATGAAATCTTGGGGTGTTACAAACTTGCATTTATACATTCATGGGTTAAGTTTCTATTTTTTCTCCAAATTACTATTCATAAGTTTATGTTACTATTCATACTTTACTATTCACTATAAAACAACTTGATATTATTAGACTCTAAATTTCTTAATGATCACAACTGTAGAAGACCATTTTTTGAAAATAATTTCACATTAATTATTTACAGTTTACATGAATATTTTAAAATACCCTTTTTCCAAAATTCATGAATAATATTCATCCTATATATATCCAGACATTTGAAAATACCAAATTTTACCATAATAAGAAATAAAACTTTTATTTATACCAAGGGATTAAAAAAAGTATCTAAGGCCTTGCTACATAGCCCCTTATAACACCTGCATAGGACCTAAGTGTAAGGTGTGCTATGGTGAAATAATCTTGGGGCGGCTCAGACAACATTGCCTGAGTAGTGATTTCTATCAGCTTGAACTTATCCCTTTGGTGATTCCGTTCAAGCGTCACATGTTGGAGTTCGGCTTGGGCTTGGTCCAGAGCAAAGCCCAGTGAAGCCACATCCTTCCCATGCTCAGACAGATGGGCTTCGTATGGCCTGAGTCTACTGGATGAGGCCATTGACTCTTCTTTCCATATTAACAAATATCACTTGTCTTTATAAACAATAATTGTAACGTAAAGAGTTTACTTTCCAACAGTAATATTGACCAACGATCTTATAAAATTCGAAACCACACAGTCTCATTTAATTATACTCACTTAATTAATTAAAAGATATAGTTTTGTGGAGTGTAAAATTAAATAACACACAAATTTAGGAAACATATATTATTAAAAAGTTTATGTCGTTGCATTATTCCCCCTTAAAAAATTTTGTCACCAAAATTTTAACTCATACCCTAAGAAGATAAAATACGTGGGTACTTCTGCCTCACAGACTCCTCTGGTTCTATGCGGCTTCTTCGCATTTGTGGATCCTCCATAACACTTTAACAAGGCGGGTAGTCTTGTTGCATAGAACCTTGTCTTTATGATCCAAGATCTCCATCGTCTGCTCCTCATATGAGAGGTTATGTTCTAGTTGTACCACCTCTTGATTTATTATATGTGAATGGTTAGGTATGTACTTCCTTGAGAGGGATTTGTAGAAGACATCATTAACTTGTGTTGAATTTTGAGTAAGTGCAAGCCGATAGGCCACTGCTCCTATGCGATCAAGGATTTCATAGGGGCCAATGTACCTAGTGATGAGCTTCACTTTCTTCCCAAACCTCATGAATCTCTTTACAAGGTAAAATTCAAATAAAGACCTTATCACAAACATCAAACTCCAAGTCCCTTTGACGATTGTCGGCATAGCTCTTTTTCCAACTCTGAGTAGTCTTAATGTGTTGTTGGATGGCATGGACTTTTTCTATCATCTCTTGCACAAGATCAGACCGAAGAATCTTTCTCTCACCAACTTCATCCCAACAAGTAGGAGTTCTACATCACTTACCATATAGAGCTTCATAGGGTTCCATTTGAAAGCTCGAGTGGAAGCTGTTGTTGTAAGATAACTCAACTAAAGGGAGATATTGATCTCATCCACCTTTAAATTTCATTGATCATGTTCTCAGAATATCTTCGAGTGTTTTAATAGTTCTTTAAGATTGTCCATTAGTTTGGGGGTGATAGGTCGTACTGAAATTCAATTTAGTGCTCAAATCATGTTGAATACTTCTCTAGAATTTTGATGTGAACGTTGGATCACGATCAGATATGATAAAAAGTGGAACTCCATGCAGCCTTACCACTTCCTTCACATAAATCCTCGAAAGTTAATCAAGAGATAAATCTTTCCAAATGGAGATAAAATGGGTAGACATAGTGAGATGGTCCACAATAACCTATATCGCATTGTTTCCTTTGGAATTTTTCGGGAGATCAGTGACAAAGTCCATAGTGATATTATCTCACTTCCATGCAGGTATGGGTAGTGGTTGCAATACCCCTTTAGGAAGTTGTCACTCTGCGTTCACTTGATGACATACTAGGAACCTTGAAGTGCAGTCTGCAATCTCCCTTTTCATATTATCCCACCAATAATGATCATGAAGGTCTCTATACGTTTTTTTGCTTCCTTCATGTATAGAGAAAGTAGAGCTATGAGCTTCATCCATTAGCTCCTTATTTATTTCCAGAATATATGGAACACATATTCTTGTACAAAATTTCAGTACACCTTCTTGATCAATGTGGAACTGAGGAAACATCCCATCCTTCACATCCTCAAACTTCTTCTGTAACAAAGTATCTTCTTTCTAATATTTCTTGATCTTCTCCAATAATGACGGTTGATAAATCATTTGGGTTAGGCTTGACGATTTCCCTTCCCTTATAATTTCCATGTCAATATTTACAAGGTCATTGATCAAAGGATCTCTTTGAATTCTCATCATGGAAAGAACAACTGGGTCTTTCCTACTTAATGCATCAGTGAATTTGTTTGCTCCTCCGAGAATATAATGAATTGAACAATCATTGTCTTTTAGAAGTTCCAACCATCTATTCTGTCTCATGTTCAATTCATTTTGTGTGAAAATATACCTCAAACATTGATGGTCTGTGTATATATAACATTTCTCCCCATAAATATAGTGCCTCCATATCTTCAGAGAAAAAATGACTGCAGCCATATTCAGATCTTGCGTAGGATAGTTCTGCTCATGATTCTTTAACTGTTGAGATGCATAAGAAATAAATTTGTCATTTTTCATGAGGACGCACCCAATCCCTTTCAGAGAAGCATCATTGAAAATAAAAAAATCCTTCCTCACTTGAGGGAAGATTTAACAAGGGTGCAGTAAAATTTCCTCACACTCCTTTGTCCATATGAACTTGACCCATTTTTGAGTTAACTGGGTTAATGGATTAGAAAGTCATGAATTTTTTTCGTAAACCTCTTATAATATCCCGCTAATTCAATGAAACTACAAATCTCAATTATTTTTGTAGGATTTGGACACTCCTCTATAACTTTTCTCATTGAAGGGCAAATTTTGATTTCGTTATTCATAACAATGTGCCCCAATAAAGCAACTTGTTGTAACTAGAATTCACATTTTTTGAACTTTCCAAAAAGCCTCTCCTTCTGTAGAGTTTTCAAAATAAACCTTATATGATCCTCATGCTCTTTTTTACTTTTGGAATATATCAGAATATCACCAATAAAAACTACCAAGAATTTATCAAGGTAGTTCTTAAAGACTCTATTCATCAAATCCATAAAAATAGTAGGTGAATTAGTCATTCTGAAGGGCATAAAAACAAACTCATAATGCCCATATCTTGATCAAAAGGCAATTTTCAGAATATCTTCTTTCTTCACCCTCAATTGATGATAACCAGATCGAAGAACAATCTTATAGAAGAATTGAGCCCCATGAAGTTGGTCAAATAAGTCATTAATTCTTGAAAGAGGGTATTTTTTCTTCACTATTATCCTGTTCAGTTCTCTATAATCAATGCATGGCCACATCAATCCATCCTTCTTCTTCACAAAGAGAACTGGTGCTCCCCAAGGATACACACTTGGTCGGATAAAACCCTTCTCCAAAAGATTTTGGAGTTGTTTCTTTAACTCCTCCAACTCCACATTTTTCATCCTATACGGGGTCTTTGATATCAAATGGGATCCAGGTATGAGTTCAATGGAGAACTCTACCTCTCTTTATGGGGAAGGTCATGGTAACTCCTCAGGAAATACATCAACGTATTCCTAGATGATGGGGACATTTTCTATCCACAAACTCTCATTTCCTTCTTCTTCTTCATCGATCTAATTCATAATGAATGATATAGGAGGTTCTTATATAATAATATCAGGTTGATATATCTATCTTTGGAAGATAATTTTATGTTTTCCTTTTAATACCGTTGAGATTTCCTGGATTCTCTATTTGATCTTACCATTATACTTTGAGAGTCAGTACATCCCTTGTATAATGTTGAATTACAGCATGGGAATGAATAATAAATTTGTGATAATATTATGCTTACTAAAGTAAATACTAGAGTTTTTAAACACTTACAATGCTTGGATAATCCCACCATGAGTCTTGGCTGATAACTTTACTTTTAGAAAATCAAGGGTTGATTATAAATTCTTTGCAAACTTGGAGGAAATAAAGGAATGCGTAGAACCAGAATCAAATAAACTACTAGATAGATTTGATAGAACAAAAAAATTACCAGCCACCACATCATTTGGTGCTTCAACTTCAGTCATAGTGATTGAAAAAGTACGACCTTATTCTTTTGTCCATTTCTAAGGTTGATGGTGATTCCCCTCCACTTCCCTCGGATTTGGACAGTGATTGGAAAAGTGCCCAAGTTGTCCACACTTATAACATTGGACATCAGGTAAGGCATGCACCATCTTCCCCTTGTCTTTAGTGTTGGGAATTTGTGGCTTCACCTCACTACGAAAATTCCGCACAATGTGGCCATCTCTACCACACTTGTAGAACTTCTCACTCCCAAGAAGGAAGTTCCCCAAATGCTTCTTCCCACATTTATTACATGTGGGATTTTGTTCTTGCTTACCTCCTTTTCCCTAATTGAAGCTCCTTCTTAATATTGGTTCCATTGATCTTTTCTTGTCATTGGATTTATGATACCATTTTGTCTCACCAAACTCTTGCTTGACTTTTATCACACTTCGCACGATCTTCTCATAGCTATCATAATCATGGTTGGAAAGATTATTTCACAGATAAGGTCTTAGTCCACCAAAGAATATATCAACCTTACCATTTGGATCCATGACAAAGCTAAAGGTGCAATGTGAAAGCCTTGTGAAGTTCATCTCATAGCATCCCACATATTCATTCTCCTTCTACTTCAGCTCGAGAAACTCTTTCTCCATTATTGTTCTCACAGATTGATAGAAATACTTATTAAAGAATATCCCTATGAACTCTTCCCACTTAATAGCTTCAACTTCCTCTCTTGGCCTTTTATTTTTTTATCAGATCCTACCATTGATTGCTTCTCTCTCTAAGTGATAAACATCCAACGTAACCATCTCGTGTTCAGAATAGCAAAGCACAAAAGATATCTTCTCAATAGAGTTGATCCATTGTTCATCAATCAGTGGGTCAGTAGATCCACTGAAGGTTGGTGGTTGTTGATGCATAAAGGATTCAATAAAAAGTTGTACCATTCATGGTGATATCAGTCTCTAAACTTGATTCATGTTATTTCTCGTAACTTGAGTCAATTGGTTCATCATTCACATGAAATTTTCCATTTCGGCTTCCATCGGAGGGTCGTCATCCCATGGTCCATTGCGGTCACCATTTACATAGTACCTCCTATTGCCTACCATTTTATAAAAGAATAAAACCTTAGTGAGAAACTTATTTGATTTATTAATCTTTTAACTATAAAATATTTTATGTCTTAAGACTTCATTCTTTAAACAATTACATTTCTCTATACATCCTTCATAATGATTCATAAAAAGCTTATGATTAACCAAACATATCCATAAAGAGTATCATAACAAAGAGTGCATCAAGGACCATTTTCATGTATCAAGATACCCCAGGTCAAACCTGAAACTCCTTGTCAGAGTTTTCACTCCTAGGTACATCTGTGCCAGAGCTGCCTCTACCTGCTCGTATCTAGACAGGGATGTATTTTCTTGATAAACCACTTACTCAATCCTCACCAAAATACGAAGAAGTTTTCTTATACTTGAATTTTTCTATAGAGTTATTACTAATGTTTTAATAGGATAATTTACATAAATAACTAAACAATACTTTGATACCAACTATGGGATCTCACCTTTTCATTACATAACTTTTCATTACATTTTACAAACATAGGTTCTTTAAAGTCTAGTGTCTTTAAAATCAGGGGCAATATACATGAAGAAAACATAAAACACTCTTCTAATCCACTTGTAAGTCTTAATAATAAGTTCATCCTAAGTATAATTACTGTGTCTCCTAACCTGGAGACATACATCAAAGGAAAGGATGAGAAGAAGGCCCAGTAAGGGTAAATAAGGGAATCAGTTTACCTGTGATATCAATAAAAACTTGATAAAAAACATAAAATCATGAGTAATGGAAGAAGAGTAATATCATAAAAAAAATACCATGAATCATAACTTGAATATGTGGCTACATAATTTCATTTATACATTCTTGAACATATCACCAAGGTTCATCCCCAAGGTGTCATAAAAAATTACCTAGGTTATTCACCAAGGTATCGTGAAACTTGTCATCTCTAGATATTAATTATTTACCCAATGCATTGGATCGCTATCAGGGAATACCCTTAATATGTATTTTTTTCATGTGAGCCACATAGATGGTATTCAAACATTTAATAAATAACCCATAGAGAATAAAATAAATGGGTTCATTTCAAAATCATGACGTTTTAAAAGTTGTTAAAAACTTGATCATTGTGTCATTTATAACGCATGGAAAGGGTGTCAGGGTTATATGTATTTTAATTCCATAATAAAAAAGACAAATTTTATGTATTGATGAATACCCCTGTAAATGAAAATATAATTGTGTATTCACATATCTAATAAAAGAGAATTTCTTGAGAAAAAAGAGACAGATTTTGAGATGAAAATTCTGCAGCATAACGGCAATATAACATAGTTTTAGAAAACATTGAAAAGAGAGGGAAAAGGGTATTGAATCCATAAATGAATCATTATATAGTATAGGTACAGAATAAAATTGAAATAATATCATGGTGTGGATATTTGAATGTCATACCGCATGAAAAGGAAACTTGAATGAAAATAGAACATGTGATTACTTTTACGAAAATTCAGCAGCCTAACGATGTCACTTAGAAATTCAGAAAACAAATTGTTGTGAGTAGAGAGGGTCTATCATCATTTTTAAATGAAATGGAATGTAATAAGGATATATAAGAACATACCCCAATAAAATAAGATGGAAACTAGAAGACATAACATAAAGGAAGTCATGACTTAAAAGAGGAGGGTGAAGAGTTCCCTTACCTTGAAGAGTAACTTCGAAAGCTTGAAGGTTGGGACCATGGGGGCTTGATTGAACCTTTGTAGGACTCCCTGGGAGGTAAAACGACCATAGATTCGTTTAGGAGGATTTTGTAATGAAATGAATGAGGTAATGTCTTGGTATTCATAGGAAAAATGAGGGAATTCAAAGGGACACTTCACCGGTGGTATTTGAAAAATCATGGGCTTACCCATGGTATTGTCTACTTGGGGAACCTAATAACATATCTTACTATTAAAAATTTGACCAGATTCATTACAACATGATTGCATCATCAATTATGTCATTAAACACCTGAAACTAAAAACTGTATTTTTACTATTCACCGAAAATTCAACTAATTCAGAAAAATCCCAAAAGTTTACCCTAACCTAATATTGATGATATAAATTAAAAAATTAAATCCATTTTATAAAAATAATTTTCTAATTCTTTTTAATTTAATTTTTAAATAAAATCATTATTTATTCAAAAAAACAACTCTGAATCTATTACTTATTTTGTAACAACATAAAAAAGTAATCAAGGTCCAATAAAATTATCGTATATCCATAAGACAATAAAGTAACAATTTATGATTAAATTTTACAAAAATAAATTTTAATTTTAAATTATTAAATTAATTATAAAATTTTAAATAAAATATTTATGACCTACAAAAATAAAATAAAAATTATACTATGATCGTTTTTTAAATTTTAAGATGTCTAAATTGTATTTATACATTCAAGGGTGAAGTTTCTATTTTTTTGGCCGATTTAAAATTCATTACTATTCATAAGGGTATGTTGCTATTCATAATTTACTATTCAGTAAAAAACAAATTGATCTTACTAGAATCTAAATTTATTACTGATCCAAACTGTATGAGACCATTTTTTGAAAATCATTTCACATTATTAATTATTTAAAGTTTATATGAATATTTTAAAATACCCTTTTTCCAAAATTAATCAATAATATTCATCCTATATTTATCCATACATTTGAAAATCATAAATTTTACCATAATAAGAAATAAAAATTTTATTTATACCAATTGATTACAAAAATTATCTAAGGCCTCGTTACATATCCCCTTATAACACCTGCATAGGACTTAAGTGTATGGTGTGTTATGGTGATAGAATCTTGGGGCGGCTCGGAAAACATTACCCGAGTTGTGATTTCTATCATCTTGAACTTCTCCATTAGGTGATTATATTCAAGCTTCTCATGTTGGAGTTCAGCTTGGGTTTGGTCCTAAGTAAAGCCCAGGGAAGCGACCTCCTTCCCAAGCTCTGACAGATGGGCTTCATATGGCCCGAGACTATTGAATGTGGCCATCAACTCTTATTTCTCTATTAACCAAGATCACATGTATTTAATAACAATAATTATAACGTAAAGAGTTTAGTTTCCAATGGTCATATTGACCAATAGTATTATAATAGTTGAAACCCAATTCTCTCATTTAATTATACTCACTTTATTAATTAAATGATATAGTTTTGTGGAGTATAAAATGAAATAACACAAAAATTTAGGTTACAAATATTATTTAAAAGTTCGCGTCGTTACATAATATCTCAATATTCAATGGCTTTTTGAAAATATCAATAAATTTTTGTTCAATAAGAATTAACTCAAGAGTTATATCACCTCTTAAAAATGTTCTCTAAAAATATATATCTCATATCATTATATTTTTTCCTAAAATGTGAAATTGGATTCTAGAAAATTAGTATCACATGTATTGTCATAGTTTTTTTGGAAATTTTAGAATTAATAACCATAGTATATTATAGTATATTTTATATATAAAATATATGCATTTAAATGTTATGAAACTATGTATTCATCTTCATCAGTAGATAATGAAACTAAATTATTAATTTTACTACATAATGATACTATATAATTTCTTCAAAAGTGACAAGATCCATATGTGGTTTATCTATCTAACTTACAACCACCAAAATTACCACCAATATGACTAACTAATTTGAATTAATGTCCTCTATAGTAAAAGAAATGAAAATTAATTTTAACATTGATATATTTAAAATTATTTTAAAATAATTTAGATATGATTCCCTAGGGTTTTCCTGAAAATGATCATTTACACACACACTATACATAATATTTTTCTGACAATAGATAAGTAAATTAAACTACTAATCACCCCTCTACAAACAATTTGGTAAAATGGTATCCCAATTTCATCTCGGTCTAACTTACATGTATTTCTCATAATAGTACCACATCCTTTAGTTGAATTCATAACATAACATGTAAAAATTTATTTTTTTTATTTGTATTGATTTAAAATAATCACATCTTTTTTTTTGAAAATTATGTGAAATAAATATAAACTTTTTCCAACCCATTAAACTTATCAAGAATTAATTTTTCATTGTTTTATAAAATTAAATAAACAAATAATTTTCTTATGAACCAAATATACTATCATCAATACATATTTGTAAAATTAAAAAATATTTGAAAATATTTTGAATAAATAGGGTATGAAAATCTATACCTTTTAAAAAATAATTTGATTTCAATAAATGGATAAGCCTATCATATCAGTCTATAGGATCCTTTTTAAACACAAAAAGATATTTTAAAATTTTAAAAACATAATTTGGAGAATGATGATTTGAAAAAACATGTGATTTCTATATAAAAACAACCTCAATAATATAAAAATTTAGAAATGTAATTTTTACATCCTAATATATAGTTTAAAATTATGATGATGTGCATATGATAACAACATTATGATGGCTTAAAGACAAGATATAGTTGAAATGGTCTCTTTATAATCCATTCCTTCTTATTTACTATAAACTTATTCCACTAATATTTCATTTATTATAACTATTGTTCCTAATTCTCTTACCATATTGATAAACACCAAATTAGTTTCAATAATAAGTTATCCCTTGGGTTTCTAAACTATTTCCCATAGTTTGTTTCATTCAAATTGACTCAATTCTTATATCATATTTATTACCCCAAATTCATCACTCATTTATTTATTAGCATTATTAGGTTATAATCATAATAATAAATCATTATTTACATATTTTTTTCTAATATATGATTAGGTTTCATTACCTTTACCAGGATCTCCTAGAGTAGTATCCAATAGATGTTCCTTGTGTGACCTAAAGGTTTAAATAATTGAAGTTTTTGGTTCTTTTATATTATATTTGTGGGTGGGGAGGTTTTTTTGTCTTTTTGGGATATTTAACATATAAATATGAGTCATAGTAAGATTTTTTATAAGAATTTTTAATATTTAGATTTTAAATATTATCCACAATGTCCTTTATAGAAGCATCATGTTCATTTGGATTTGTCTCTTAAAAAGTGAAATGGATATATTCATCCACAATATTGGTTCTTATATTAATGAATTGATAGGTTTTATTGAAGGTTGAAAAACATATAAAATTACTTCATCACTCTTTAGATAAAAAATTTACATATTCTCTTTCTTATTAAGAATACATACTTTATAACCTAAAACATTAAATTAATTTAACATTGACATTATACCATTCAATAAATCATAAAGTCGCTTCTTAAAAAGAGGTGTTATAAAACCCCTTTAATTATATAACAATCTATATTGATAGATTCTTCCCAAATATAAATATGGAATTCATATTCACTAGGTATATTCCATGAAATTTTTGGGATAGTTGTGTTTCTCATTTTGAAAACCACATTTTTTGATGTGTTTAAGGTGTTGATAAATTGTGTCTATTTCCATATACAGAACATAGAGTCTAAAATATTCATTCTAAAATTCATGACCATGATCATTCTCAAGGTATTAATGGTATTTCCACAATTATTATCTATATATTTTTTATAATTTGTAAAACATGAATAAGATTTACTTTTGTGATCTAAGAAAAGCACCCAAGTGAATCTTAAAAAGTGACCAATAATAAACTATGTAACATTATTTCCACCTAGAATATAAATACTAGAATATTAAAATAATTCTATGTTAACCTAGTTTAAGTTTTTATAGGTAGAAACATATTTCTTTGGTTCGAATAAAATTTTATGTTCCATTCCCTATTAATAATGATAGCATGCTCTATTTTTTGGGAATTAAAGTTCAGGTAGATCTGTGTATAATCATTTTATTGTTAGTAACCTAATTGATTACACATTACAATGTCCTAGTATCTTATTCCATAGCTATTATTCCTTATGAAAATCATTTAAGAAAGAAACATTTTGGGAAAATAAAGATTTTTAATCTACAACATAAACATTACAATTTCTTAAAGTAGTAAAAACTAAACAACACTAAGAATAAAAAATGATACAAGTATTATTTTATAATATAAAATGATAATAATTACCCCATAACTAGGAAATACTAAAAATTAAAAACCATCAATAAATAAAAAAATCATAAATTAAAATCATTTCTTTATTACCAATTTGACCAAAGACCAACTATTTTTCCTTTTGTATTGTCATCAAAAGTTACATGCCCACCATTAAAATTCTCAAAATTATTTAAACTTGAGTAGTTACCTATCATATTCCTGGAACATACACTATCCAAATACCATAATCATTTTCAGGAGCTCTTCAATAATGTCTTATAAGTAGTCAACACCAAAATTATTTCTATACTATAACACCCCAACCCAATTCACCTGGTCTAGGTTGGGATGCCACGTGGCCTCTCTCACACCTCCCCATATGCAAGAGGTTTCCGACTAGTGGTGAGGGAAAAACGGATATCATAGGTAGAATATTTCCTCAATATCATATAATCATCATAGTATAAAATAGAAGAAATAAAAATATTAATTTTCAAGTAATGAATAAATTAAACATTAGAGTAACAACATATTCGTAAGGTACCAACCCATTAAATAGTAGTATAGAATTGCAGTCACAATATCCAAAATGAAGAAAAATAATCCCCATAGGTGGTGGATCAATTTAAGAGACAAAAGTAACTACAAGAGAGCATCAGCAGGAATCCAAGCTCAAATACTTTCTATAACACGCCACACTCTGCTAATAATATGGCTCAACTTCTCACCACAAGGACCTTTCCCTTCATAAGATCCCTTATCAAGAAATTTATATGTGATCCAAGATTCCCTCATAGGATTTGAGTAAAAAAAATAGGAAACCACCAATGGGTCCTTAACATAAGTACATATGATATACTAGTTAATTCTATAGAAATTCACAAAATGTATATAAGAAAAATTTATATCATGCAAGAATAAAACAAATGTCAAGTCCTTATAGACCATATCAACCTACTTCAACACCATGATAGAAATAATGTCAACCAATCACTCGACACATACCACTAGACAATATAGTCCATAAACATGTCTAAAACTTCCCCCTTTAGAGGGATTTACCATTTACATATCAACTAAATCATCGGACAAGTCCCCCTCTGGGGGAGTAGTCCACATGGATCAACATGCATACTTGAATACAGAAGATGGAGGAATAACACATGAAACATATAGATACTAGATAAAATATAAAATATCACAACACTTCAAGAAATTTTTGTATCCAAAAAAATCCATATATTACTAAGAATCAAGAATAGGTCTCATGGTCTATACATTCATACCAAAAAATCATTCCAAAAACCTATATAGATATATGATAATGGTAAAGGCCATCTACTTTTGGTGAAATGGAATTTTGATATCATGGTTCACTATTTGAGTCCAATTTCATTTTCAAATCCTATAAACATCACCATTACACCATGATATAGAAATCTAGGATCAAGTTTGAAGATAATCCATACCCAAAAGGTAGGAAAATAACACACAAGCTTGAGAAGACCCACTACCAACAATTCTATAGGTGAAAATGATGCACTATCGCAAAACACTAAATTTAGGCATTTATTCTATAAAATACAGTAATTAAACTATTATACCATGAAAAAACCATTAGGTTATATCAATAAAAAATTAATCTTATTGGTTTGACCAACGGAAATATGTGATAATTAATTTAGAACATGATATAACTCAAAAGATAAGAAATGTGGGATTAAATCAATGTCTGTGATACAAAGGGAGGTAATGAAAAGATTTTAGAGATATTTAAATCCCCAAAATAGATCTCATATAGTGCTAGTGGTTTATGGAGGCCTAATATAGTGAGGAAAATATTATAGAGAACAATTTCTTAGAAAAACTTGATATGTCATGTTTTCCTTATTATGCCTCGAGTGGCACCATCAGATAGTTGATGTCCTCCACCAACTAGTTAGTGGATTCTAGGTAGAAGAACCTAAACCCAAAAATTATATTGGATATCTAGTAGAATATGAAGCTTTAATACAGATCCTACAAACTCTATTGGTAGGTAAGTGGAGCTCCATCGGTTGGTTGGTGGAGCTAATGTAGCTTTTCAAGTTACAACATCATCCACTCGTCTGGTCCTCTTAGATCCCAGCCTCTTAAACACCTCTAAACCATATAAAAATGTTTCAAAACTTATATAAAATATTTTTAAAAGATGAAATATATATATACCCAAAATAAAGGGTGTCATAAATCCCCCCTCTAATAACTTCACATCCATTAGAAGTGTCTCCAAAAGGATACTTGAATAGCTCAATCCACTGCACTCGAATTTGTATCACCCACTCCCATGTCTCTTCTTAAATATACTTATTCTACCATTAAACCTAAACAATAGGAATATTCTTCCCACATATCACCTTATTTATTTGGTTAAAAATCTAAATGGGCCTCTCTATAAGAGATGTATTCAGTTCAAACTCAATGTCCCCATAGTCGATCACAGGCGTAGGATCGAGCTCATACTTCCAATGATAGGACACAAGGAATGAATTATGCATACCATGATACCATAGATGAAGATCCATTTTATTTTCTACCATCCTAATTCATTATATGATATCAAATCTCCTAATGTACAATGGTTCCAATTTTCATAGATTTCTCAACCACTTATGTCACAACCAAGGGGACACCCGCAAGAAAACTCTATCACCTAAAATGAACTCTAGGGGTCATATTCTCTGGCTGGAGTATGATCACTACCTACTTTGGGCCATAAACAACAACTTTTTAATTAACTATATCCAATATGAGGTCTCCTACACTATATTAGTCACAAAAAATGATGATTCGCATGTCTTATGCCAACATAGTGGTGAATAACATGGTAATATATATAGATCCTCCAATAGATACATCTAAATATAATAACTAAAAAAATTAGGGGAACATTATAAAATTTAGGTGATCATAACAAGATCCTTTGAAATACACAATGCTTGCTTGAATCACATTGTCTAAAATATAAAGTGTTCTCTATGACTGCATGATTAAAAGGATGATAAGTAATTATTAGCTTCAAAAATGTTGCCATAAAATTTTACAAGACTTCCCAAAACCATGATTTGAACTGAACATCACTTTCAGATAACAGCCTCAAAGGTATTCCATGTAGTTGTACAATATCCTAAATATAGACCTTTCATATATCATCCACTGAGTTAGTCTCCATGAACTATAAGAATTAATCCAACTTGGTTAACCAATCCACTGTAACCCACAAGTTATCTTGACCTCTTGATGTATTGGGAAACCTTATCCGAAAGTCCATCATCATCTCATCCCACATCCACATAGGCATTGGGTGTAGTTGGAGTAACCCTCTAGGTCTCTGATTCTTGTCCTTGATCCTCTAAAAAGTCAAACAATGGGAGATAAATCCTATTATATATCTATTAATGTCAATACAAATAAATTTCCATCTAATATGATGATATATTTTGGTTGATCCTAGGTGCACATCACATTATAAAGCAAGAGAGTCTTCTATCATCTCTTACCTTAAGGAAAAAATTAAATATCACGCGTCCATCAAACAGAAGCACATAATGCCCATATAAGTGTCATCCTCAAAAATAAACATTTGTCTCCAAACTATTACACTTTTGGATAAAATTAAGATAAGACTTAAGATTTAATTTTACTTATTCCACCAAATATCATGTGATCACCAATAGTTCACAAATTAGTATCCCATGGTCCTTAGTTGCACCCACCTTCTAATATTCCAGCAAAGTCATTAGCTTCTACCCTAATTCTAACATTTTCTTCTCAACTTATTTCTTCTTCCTAATAATATAATCTAAAAAAATGCTCCATTTTCCAATATCAAATTCCATAAAAATTTTGAATGTCTATCGGTATTCTACCAAACAACTCTAAAAAAATTAAGGTCTTACTTAGAAAAAACCTATCATAAGCTCTTAAGGTTCGTGTATATGATAAATCTATCAATGAATAGGTATTGTCTCTAATATTTCAAATATCAACCATATTAGTAAACTCTAAATCTTGTTTTGGGTGTTTTTTTGTTGGGTCACTGATGAAAATACCTCTATGAAATTACTTTATTATTCTATATCAAAACAACTCCCAATTCAAAACTAAATGGGTCACAAAACACTGCTTACCCAACTCCATTCTATGGAAGATTAATATTCAAAGATTAAATATATATCCTCTCTATCTCTAAGAAATCCTCTTCACACTGGTATATACATTTATACATTAGTACCTTTTTGGTAAGCATGGTTATAGGCTCTTCTAGATGAGATATGTCATGAATGAACCTTTATATCACAGAGACAAACCCTGGAAGATATGAATCTTGAACACATTCCTAGAATATGCCCAAGACATAACTACTTACATGTTCTCTATATCAATATATATTTCTTATTTAGAGACCATGTTCCCATGAAAATTCACTTATTGTATTTAAATGTTACACTTGAATAACATGGCCTAAAAAATTGTTATCGAAATGTTCTCAATGCGATCTCATGTTGTTTAGCATGCAACTCCAATTTCTTATAATATATTAGGATTTCACTAAAAAATGAAACAATGAAGGATTTTTATTATGGGTGTAAGATATTGTTCATGATATCTCTAAACACTACTGAATCATTCTTGATTCCAAAAGTCTTGATGAAATAATCATATAGCTCATATATACTCCTAACCACTTTCTTTGGTATGAATTTATCTGTGACTTGATGTTGATGGTATCTAGAGAATGGTTTAATGGTTGAAACCCATCAGGATATTCTTATTTGATCATAAAAATCATTAATCCTGGTTAATAGGTACATATTTGTATAGTGATATATTTCATCTTCCTATAGTCTACACAAAGAAGAATACTACCATCAGTATTCTTAGAAATCAACTCCAGAGTACCCCAAGAGGATGTTCTCAATCTGAGGAAGCCTTTGGATTAAATATCTTCAAGTTTTATCTTGGTTTATTACCATTAAACTAGCTTCATGTGATTTAGAGGAATTGATATAGGTCATGTGCCAAATAAGTGATCTATTTCAAATTCAACACCCATATATAGAGGTAACCATAAGAAATATTCTGGAAATGCAACTAAAAAATATCCCACCACAAGGTAATAAGAATATAGAGTCACTATCTAATCCACTAAAAGGATCATACCCCCCACCTATATTGAAAAGTATTCTCTATGATGAGAATCCAGTCCCACTCTTGCTAATTTTACATCCCTTTCACTGGTAAAAATGAAATTATTCCCCTAATGTGATGAGAAATTCAGTCCTCTATGATAATAGTCGATGTGTGAATGATATATGATCAACCATTACATACCAAAGATCACATAAAAAACTGAAATCTCCATAATTAGGAAGGTCCATACATTCTTGAAGCTAGAAATCACAATCAGATATTTTGAAAAAATATGAAGATGATCCACTTTCTTTACCAAGGGTGTATTGATATATAATAACCCAGAAGAGAACTTAACAAGTAATCCTAACTCAATAACCAATTTATTATATATGAAGGAATGGGTTATGACTTTTTCAAACAAATAAATAGAAAGTGAAGAAGAAATCAAGACTGTATCTCAAACAATTGAAGGGACCTGTCCACTATTAGTCAAAGATTGGAAACCATATATACCCTTATACTGACCAATCTATGATTCTCTAGAGGCTCATAAGTCACTTGATTCACTGGCACTTGTGAGGTATAAACCTGATACTAGGGTCTTCCACCAATATCCTGGCTATAATTTTCTATCTGTATTCATGAATCCTTATAACATAACCACTTTAGAAGACCATTCTTACTACACTGATGACAAGTCTTGAGAGAAATAGAACATTTCATTTTATAGTTTTATTTTGTCCTATATTTATAGCATTGAAAAGAGTCATCTTCCACAAAGGAAGTTGAAGAACATTTTTTCTATGAGTATCAATTGTTTCCCTAGAATCTATCCATTAACTTTATCTTCTTATTCCCAAAATAATCAAATAGGTATGCACTAGAGAAAACATTAGTCCATCTGCTAGAGGCTATAAGAAGGCATGAAACCTTGTCTTCCTCGATTTCATTCTCTATCATTATATCCATACAAAGAACTATAGTGTAGGTTGTTAGATAAAATTTTCTAAAGTGGTGTTTCATTTATTTAAAAAACTCAAATCTTGAAAATATTTGATTTTTATTCCTCATTGCTAACTAGAAGAGTATCAATGTGAATCAACTCGGGGAATCATTCTAAAAAGGCGGTCACTATCATCATCCCTTACTGGAGCTCTACGTAAATTTAAGCATAGTAGAGATTTAACACATTAGGAATGAAAACTTTGAATAAGGGTTCCTTAATTTCTTTCCATGTCATCCATTTTTTCCTAGAATCCTGAAGCATAGTGTCCCACCACCATCCAATAATTACATAAACTACAAAAGTTGAAAGATTTACCTTTCAATCCTTGAGGATATCTTCTAGTTCAAAGATACTCTCATTTATTTATATCTAGTAATGTATATCCTAGGGGGATGAAGTTCTCTAGAAGGATGGAGGATGAAGGAGTTAGATGTCAAGAGTGTATTCTACTATCACCGACCTACCCCTATGCGATCTTTTACACCGAATAGGCAGTATCTGGAAAAATATTGACTAAATAAATTTTCTAGAATGAGCTACTAAATCAACTATGAGATCATGCTAATAAATATTCATGTTCTCAACTTATGGTGAAAATTTTACATTCACTCCTATGGAATTATTATGATCAGCTTCCCCAAGGGGTTTTCCAAGATATATACCATGCAAAATTTCCTAAAATTATCGACTAAACTTTTATAGAAATCAGACTTCTAAACCATGATGAATGATAATAGACCATTGGAACAAACAATATGTCAAAAAAAATGTTCATCCAAAGAGGTTACCCACAAAAACAAAGAATAGCCCCTAAAGAACTACCCATGGCCCAATCCAAGCCTCTGGCACCTGCATGTTAGTCACAACCATATATATGCTCTCAATCATATCAAACATGGGTTCAAATAAAGGAATTAAAGCAATGATGCACCAAAAACACATATCATAAATTTCAATAGGCATTCCAATTATTTATGATCTATCTAAAATAAGCAACAATCATATAGAATGTGATCCTACATGCCTAGACATGATGTATGAATGCACAAAAAATCCCTCAAATCAGTATACTAACATCAAGTGTGACACCCATGGTGAATTAAATAACATCAAAAAAAATAATAGCATCAGTTCCCACTTTTAGAGAAACACGAAGATACACCACACAGAAAGGAAAAACCTAGTTCCTCTTCCCAAATCCCAACTACCCAATCTTCTGTCTTCTAGGTACCAAGTTAAGGAAAGGAAATGAAACATGTTAGTGAACATGATCTGATACCATTTTGTAACACCTCATCCTAAATCATTAGGTTAGGGAAGGATGTCACACAACCTCATGCACTTCTACCTATATTCAAGAGGCTTCTGATTAGTGGCGAGGTCTAAGAGGGACATCGAGGGGAGACTATTACCTTAATATCAAATAATCATTAGAGTATATAATGGAGTTTATAACAATAATAATTGATTAGTAAATAAAAAATTAAACATTATAGTAGTGTAATAGACATAAGGCACTAACCCATGCAAAAATATTATGAAAAGTCAATAAAAGAATATAAAATGAAGAAAAAGGTTCCCCATAGGTAGTGGATCAATATATTAGATAAAAGTAACTATGAAAAATATATAGAAAAAATCTAATCCTAATGTCCATCATGAACACCACACACCCTCTTATTGATCTTTCTCTATAACCCAACATAAATCCCTCTCCCTTCATCTAATCCATGTTCATGAAATCTACACATGCACTATGATTCTCGTGTAGGATGTGAGTAAAAAACCTAGTAGGGCACCACAAATGGTTCCCTAACATAATTTAATAATATATAAAGGTTCATTCTATGTAAATAAACCAATATTGGATATGAAACAATTATATGACAAAAGTCTAACGTATATGTCAAGTCTTTATAGACTGGATCTACCTACTTTGACTCCATACCAAACATAATGACAAATATCCCCCAAACACTTCCCCCTTGATGGGATATTCCATAAAAATGTCTAAAACACCCCCCTTTGAATATATAATCCATGTATATGTCATCTAAATCGTGTGAAAAATCCCACTCAGGGGTAATAGACCATATTGATCGACCTATACTCTCAGCTTCAAAAGAAATAGGAATAGAACATGAAATACATAAATACCATATTTCATATCAAATATCACGTCATAGAAATCAATATTCATAGCCAAATAAAACTAAATACAAGAAAAAATAAATCATAAGTATCACAGGCTGCACATAAAATCCAAAAAATCATTCCAAAAACAAGTATAAATATGATTTAATGATAAGAACCACCTACTTTATGTTCAATTAATTTTCAATGATAAGGGTAATTGTTTGAGTCTAAATGAACCAATATAAATCTTAGAACTATACCCATTCCACCATGTTTTATAAACATAAAATATAATTTAAACAGAATACACACCCAAATATAGGATAAGATCACACATGTTCAAGAATATATACTGTTGAAAATGGTCTAGGTCCAAAGGATGTGAAGGTTCCAAAACTATGAATCTGGGTGTTAGTTCTATCAATGAATAGCAATTCAATTGTTATAATGTTCCAAAACCCTTAGATTTAATCAATACATAAATAATTTAATTATTTTGAAAATTAAAAATAGAATATAATTGATCTAAATTAATGTGTAACTTTCCAGATTAGGAATGTGGAATCAAAATGATATTTGGGTATCGAAGGGAGGAGGCAGGAGGACATGAGAGCACTCAAATTTTTTGAAATAGAGATATCAGGGTTTTACGTATGGAGGGAGGCTTGAGAGAGTGATAAAATTAATATAGGTTTAGAGTTTTTAAAAAAAATAACTTTATATGAACTAATTTTCTTACTAGTCCTTGTGTGGAACAGCTAGCTAGCCAGTGGTTATCATCTGCTGAACAGTGGCTTATGGGTAGAATCAGCTACACCCTAAAATCCCACAAGTTTTCTAGTGGGATCTCTATCTTTGAGGGAAATACTACTTACTCCACTAGTTGGATGGTAGATCCCCACTAGCCATCTGATGGAGCTATTGTAGCTTTTCAAGATACATCATTATCCACGATCCTAGCCCTTTCTAATCCCAGCCTCTTGAACACCTCAAACCTAACTCAAAACACATTAAAACTTATACAAAATATGTGTACATATTTAAAATGGTATTTAACTTAAATAGATAGTTTCATAGGTTCCCAAACTTTTATAGTTATAAAAATGTTAATAAATAAAGCTTTGGGTTATAGGATTACTTATATAAAAATTAAATGATTTTGAGAAAAAGGTATTATTTGATCAAAAAATACTAGAATTGTTACTATATATATAAGTTTCTTTATAATTTATAATTAATGTACTATTTTTATTACTAGTAACAAAATATTTTTTTAAAATATTTTTTTTGTAAAAAATTAATCCATTACTAGTTTGAGATTTATGTGAATTTTGATAACCTAACATCATGTTCAATATCTGTTCCATTAGTAAACTTCTCTAAATCTCATGTAAGTTATTCATTTTCCAGTTTAATATCTATATTATATTTTTATAATTAAACATTATTTTCGTTTTCAATATAAATATCTATTTTATATGCAACACATAAATCATAAAAATTCATCAGATTTATTTAATTTATCATTAATCTCACACATAGCTTCTTCAAACATAGATAAGTATTCTCATAACTCTTCACTGGTAATTTCATATTCATCTATAATATCATTATGAGAAGGATTTAAAGTATGTTTCCCTCATAT
The DNA here is from genome assembly GCA_963277665.1 of Viscum album. Classification (NCBI taxonomy): domain Eukaryota; kingdom Viridiplantae; phylum Streptophyta; class Magnoliopsida; order Santalales; family Viscaceae; genus Viscum; species Viscum album. Next base: position 1,247,569,997 of record OY728157.1, on the reverse strand, counting down.
ACACTGGATAATAAATACATATTATATTTTTCTCTTTCACCATCCCGGAAATAATTTGAATCACAAGAGTTATCCTTATATGTAATCCAGGTTACTTTTATCAACTTCTTTATTCTTTATCCTTTGCCATAAAAAAATATACTTTATTTTATAGAAATAGGAATTTATGTGACCCTTTTATTTATATTAATAACATGTAACTTTTCTAGACATAATATCTTTCTTTTAGTTTTCTTTGTTTTTATATTTTCTTTTATAATTTGACATTTTACAAAACCTTTTCTTTTTGTAGAACTTCATAAAACTTAGGGCTTAGTGATCCATATCTACATCAATATTCTAGTCTAATTCACTTCTAGTTATACTTTCATCTATGATTAGATCTTTCAATTTAAACTCATATGCCTTCAATTTTGTAGATTTATTTTTAGTTTTGGATTATTTATTGTTTTCTTGAGGTTCTTCATCAAACATCATCAGTTTTATAAATAGTTCCTTGACTTGAAAATTGTTCATGTTACATGATTCTCTTATGAAAATTGGTGTTCATATCCATATTTCAGGTAGAATTATCAGAATTATTACCATTTACTTGTCTTCATCCATAGACTATCAAATTAAAATAATTTTACTTATGATATCATTGAATTGTCTATACATTTTAAAAGTAAACTCAATTGGATTAATTTTAAAAGTATCATACTTAGAAATATAGTTATTAAATCACACTTCTTTAATATTATATGTTCCTGATACCTCTTGGGTATCCAATATTTTATAGGCATTATTACATAAAGAAACTTGATTTAATTATTATTCACCTAAAGAAAAAAATAATTAATTTATATCTTTACAGTTACAGTCATATATAGATCTAGTTTCATTAATATAGTATTTTCATAGATCTTTGGGTTTTTAATATTTATCCTCCATGGTTACAAAAATATCAAATCACATCCATTCAAGGTAAAATATTTTTAAAATTTTCTACTAATCATGTTATTAACTATTAAAGTAAGGAGGTTGATTGGTAAAATGTTCTCTAGCTATCAAAAAGATCCATAACCATAAAATATTAATGAAAAAATGTTAAAATAATAGAATAATATATCTTTCCCTCAAAACTTGATCAAAGTTTAAAATAGTTAATATAATAAACAAGTAATCCTAGAGAACATGTTCCTTCAGGTTATAAGATAATTTTATCAAATGCCAAATAATGGTCCCAGTGGAATTCTCTAGAGGGGGGGAATTTAGATTCCAAAAAGATGGTTCTATTTTTAAAATTAATTAAAATTAGACAAATTTATAAATATATCAGTTAATAAATATAGTTAGTATATATAATTTTAAGCTTTAAAATAATATATCAAATAAAGTGATCAATACAAATTCAAAAAATGAAATTAGTTTAACTTTTGAAATTACACTACACACACCAAACAATATATATATATCACTAATAAATTATAACCATTAGAGTTTTATTTTGAAGAAATTGCTTATAAAATGTTTAGTTAAAAATAGGTAAGTGAAAGAAAAGATAAAACCACCCATTTGTATTTAAAAACAATAGTTTTGGTACCAATATGGAACCTATTCCTATCCAATTGATACTAAAACCATTAAAAAGCATGTTTATTATAAATAAATTGATCCAAAACCTAGATCAGTTGTACTAATCCACATCCTTGATTGGGTTATAAGAATATAACTCTACACAGGCAGTCTACACTTGTAACATGTAACGTCTCGGTCTCGGGGGCCACTGAAAGGTTCCCTGAGCCCAGTTAGCCACATTACCTCAAGTGTATTACAATATAAATACAATATTAGATAATTAGCAAAAGTAGTAAATAAATTAGACAGATGAATAATGAACAATATAGGAATATGTAAGTAAGCCATGAGTAATCTCATATATATAAATGATGATATATTTCATGTGTCTAATAAATTAGAAAAAATAGGTATACATAGTACTAGTATAATACATGATTCAAAAGTATAAAATGGGAAAAAACAATCCAGTTAGCATCATGAGCCTCAGCTTGGCCTCATGCTCCCCTACTTCTAAGCAGCAATCAATAACCTATATTATGACATTTTTACTTATCAATAAATGTAATCATATAGTTTTTTTGAGTACCCATAAGTTGTTGAAATAGGGTATGAGATATAATCCAAGTAGGAAAACCACCCAAAAGGTTGAGTTCCATCCAGTTGGTGAATATATAATGACAATAGAGTGTAAGAAATAATATAAATGTAAAGGAAGTGTTGTTAGTAAACATCCTATAAAGTCCAGGTTCTCATTTTATAATCAAATTCATTTAATAAACCAATTCCATTTAATATGTAAGTCGCAAGACCTATCTTAATTCCCAACATCCTCCATGAAAGGATATGATCAATGGATGCCCAAACAGGTCATCCATAAAGTGAAATACACTGACAAAATCTATTCTTGTGCTTTGTCTTGGAATACTTGTCATAAAATTAGTTTCATTCATTATTTATTTATAAACCTAAGACCATCCTTAGAATTACTAATTTGGAATATGGGTATCACTTTAGGTGTATCATTAACCAATCACCTTACAATACTGTATGATGAATTCTGCATTGGAATCCTAGTATCACTCTAGGTGTGGTATAACAACAATTATATAAAATTCCATCCTTGGAGGTCCAATAAGAGATCCCAAGTGTCACCCATGGAATATTTGATCAAATTATCTTATAGTTCATCTTTTTAAATCCATGTGGAGTCTATGTATCACTTGGAATATAATAGTTAACCCACATGAGTCCATATTTGATGGTCCATATAAGGAGTCCAAATGTCACTCAGGCATAACCAAGGTAGAATATAAATTAGTATGTTTATGGAATTCTTATAGGAAACCATGTTTCACCCAAGGAATTTATTAATATTCAATATAATTTAATTATTAAAAGGTTAAAACCATAATCAAATCGATTTAGACCTCACCTAACAAGGTTCCTAAAATCATGGGATAAGATTAAAAGGCTTAGCCTCTTAGGTTCCACACATGGGCATTTCATTTTAAGAATCAATTCAATATTAACATGTAATTTCATGACATATCATAGGGTCATGGTCATCCCATACCTATCCATTAATTGATTAACCTCACAACTCATTTTATAATAAAATTAATAATTCAATTCATCAATTTAAATTACAATTTAATTCACAATTAAAATCTCATAACAAGGGTACAAAGGAAGACCCTAAGGAATATAAGATCAAATCCATCCATGGTGGTCCAAATAACTAAACGACACACCCAAAGGGGTGGTCCCAGTTCAATGTTCACTACTATTAATTAATTATCAAAGGATCTATTAGTTATGTAGGTCTTTAATATCAATTCAATTCATGGATTAAATTCAATTTCAAGGTTGTTGATCTGAGAATTGGGTGTACGAAACAACTCAATATATATATAACACTTCATCCTTGAAGGAAAATTATGAGACCACCTACCATAGGTTCGTGGATGATAGCTCATTCAGTATAAGCTCCTGATTCAACTCTGATCTAGATAAAATCAAAGAAAGGATGAAGAACCTTATAATAGGTAATATTATCTTGAACATAATAGAACACCCAAACCCAAACCAAATAATTAATTCCACAAAATGTATTGATAACTCATCGATGTGGATCCAATGAGATGAGTGGTGCTTGAATCCCAACTCAGATAGAGATTTAGTGGAAAATTCTAGAATATGGTTCAAGGATCTCTCAAAGGGGTGAGGATTCTATTTGTTGAATAGATGGGAGAATTAGGTTATAAATAATATTTAATTATGGTTAGTTTCAAATTTTTAACCAATTTAATAGGTCTCAATGTTTGGCCACATGTTTGGCCAAACTATGCACCAACTTTGCACCCATTTCTGTAGAAAAGGGGAACTCCACATGGTCTATACACACGGCCTGACTAATCATGCACAAATAGTGTCTCACTCCATTGTAAAAATTGTAGACATTATCACACAGTTGTACACCTCAGATCTCATTGTTTTTCTAAACATGTGCACCATAGATTTCCACTATCTAGCCTCTCATCGTTACTTCTAACCACATGGACTTCCCCACACGGTTTCTACTAACCATGAGCTAGGAATATTTCACCCAAAATTTGGGTTCTGACTCCAAAAAATACTAATACAACTTTGACACCTCCATAACTTCAAAGGTAATTCATATTAATCCACATTCAAGCATTTAAATAGAGAATTGACAGGAAGTAAAAAAAATTAGCTTAAGAATAACTGAGTTCTTAAAAACTTCCCACCTAAATGTAGTTCGTCCGTAAATTTACCTTCCAAGGGTGGTGAAGCTTCAACTATGAAAAAATCTGGCCATTGTTCTCTTAAATTATCCTTCTGACCCAGATCTTATTGTGTACATGGTCTTGTAGCAATAGAACCCATGATAGAGGAACTGACCGGCCTCAAAGAAACTTTCTTCCATGATCCACAATACCTATAGGATGATCCTTAAAGGATGCATCTACCTATAACTCAACATCCTTAAGCCAAAAATTATGAGATGGGTCTGAATGATAGTAATGCAGCTGAGATATGTGGAAGGAATCATGCATGGCTCAGTACCTCTGAGGTAACTACAACCGATAGGCTACCGGCCCAACTCTCTCTAGAATCTCAAACAGATTGACATACCATGATAAAATATTACCCTATATTTTGATCCTCCTATGTCCCAGCCTTGGTGAGACATGTAAGAAGACCTGATTCTCTCACTTGGACTCTATAGGTCATCTATAAAGATAAGTGTAAGATTTATATCTAGACTGTGCAGTTTCCATCCAATTTTGAATCAACTGAACCTACTCTATGGTCTCCTAAACAATATGAGGTCCAAGCATAGCTATCTCTCCTACCTCTAATCAATATATGGGTGATTGGCATGTCCTACCATACAAATACTCATAAGGCGACATTTGAATAGTATCCTCAAAGCTATTGTTATAGGTGAATTAAAATAGGGGTATATGCCCCTCCTATGACCCCCCTAATATCCATGATAAATTCTAATATCATGTCCTTAAGCACATGAATTGTACACTCTAACTGACCATCATTTTCAGGGTGGTATGTTGTGCTCAAAATAACATGTTTACATATTTCCCTCTACATCCCTTTCTAGAACTGAGAAGTAAATAAGGTTTCCCTATCTAAAACGATAGTATACCAAACCCTGTGAAGTCATACTATCTCACCGATATGAAAAATTCCATGTTCATTCACACTGAAGGTTTCCTTGACTGGTATGAAATGTGCAACCATCATGAGACTATCAACAACAACCCATACGACATCATTACCTTGAGGCAACCTCGGTAAACCTATCGCAAAATCCATCGCAAAATCAATCAATTTCATCTCAATAATGGGAAGCTACTGTAAAATTACAGCTGGCCACTGGTGTTCTAATTTTACCTACTGATAGGTGGAATATCTCATGATGAAACCAGTCACATCTATTTTCGTACTTGACCGCTAGTATTGGTGATATAAATCTTGATACATCTTGGTGATGCTAGGATGCACTGCCCAAGCTGAAGTATGAAAGGCTCACATCAACTCCTCATGCATGTCTATTGAAACCCATACGTGACCATGAGCTCAGGGAATTTCATCCTCTCCCATGATCCAACTAGGAAGAGGGTCCTCACCTACTATACTCTCTCATTAGATTAGGCCCTTATAATCTGATAGCTACCTCATACTCACTCTATCCATAAGGTTAGAGGTAACAAGTAAGGATGATAGATAAGTATATACCTAACCATATATCCCCTCCAAGTGTATCTTAGAGAAAAAATCTATAATCTACCAGTCATTATTGTCATGTTGAACTAGCTATATAGGGTTCCTCCTACTCAATTCATCGACCACTGCATTTCCCTTTCTAGGTGTGTAGGCAAGCTCAAAGTCGAAATATTCTAGGTATTCAACACACCTTTACTACATCAGATTAAAATCACATTGTATAAATATTTACTTGAGGATTTTTTGGTCCGTGAGCACCACAAAATGCTCTCCAAGTAAGTAATTTCTCCAACAACACAATTCACGAACAACTACATCTAACTTGAGAACATGCATCAAGTAATTCCTCTTGTGTGACCTCAACTACTGAGTCATGTATGCCACAAATCTATCTCCCTACATAAGGAATTATCTGATCCCAATACCTTATGAATCATAGTAAATAGTGTGACTTCTGCCTGGCTATGGAAAGATCAGTATCGGTGCTAAAGTCAATCTCCCTTTTAGATCCTAAAAAGCTGAATCGTATACATCTAACCACAAAAACTCCAAACCCTTATTAGTAATTCCCATAATTAGCACTTCTAGGAGTGAAAATTACTATATGAAATGCTTATAATATCCATTAATCCCTAATAAACTCCCTACCTCAAAGACATTCTTGGGATTATCCTAGGAAACAACAACTCTCAACTTCTCTGGGTCAATTGACACTCTTTACTGTAAGATAATGTGAACTAGGAATTGAATATAAGTGTCACTTTGTGAGCTTAGAATATAACCGATTCTATCTGTGTGTATTCAATGTAATCTAAATATATTTATAATAATCATGTCAATTTTGAGATCACGCCAAGATATCATCCACAAAAACCATCACAAATGAATCTAGATAATGATGGAGACTTGGTTCATCAGTTCCATGAAATATGTTGGCACACTCATGAGACCTAATGGCATTACCAAATACTCATATAGAACACACCTACTATGAAATCATCTAAAAGGTATTTCTGATGGTCTAACACACACTTGATGATAATTGAATGTCAAATCAATATTTGAGAAAACCTAAGATCCTCATATCTGATCAAAAATTTCATCTATCTGTGGAAGAGGATACCAGTTCTTCACTGTCAACTGGTTCAATTTCCAATAATATACACATATCTTGTGGGTACCATCCACCATTTTAACAAAATGTATAGGAAAACCCCATGGATAAGAACTGGGTTAGATAATACCATTTTCCTATAAATCCTCTATCTACCTCTTGATCTCCTGCATCTCAGTAGTATCCATCCTCTAAGGAGGAATGGATAGAAGTGTAGCTCGTAGAAGTAGCTTCATAGAGAACTCTAACTCTCTCACTAGAGGTAATCTTGATAATTCATCCAAGAAAACATACCTGAAATGATCAAACACTGGAGAGAAATCTACCAGAGGTGTTCCCTGATCATCCAGATATAAACTCATAATCTAGGTTGTCATCCTACCCAAGCCATGATGCTCGGGTCAAGCTCATCTCTCCTGGACATCTCATTCACACTTGTGAATAAACTCTACACCCTATAGTGATGTAAAATTCACACTTTGGTGATAGAAATCAAAGAAATAATGAAATTGAACCATCCATTCCATCCTAAGAATGATATTAAACCCTATAATCTCAATGAAAAGGAGGTCTCATATGAAGTGACACTCGCCAATATCAAGGGGGAACTCTCCGCACTAACAAAAATCCTCTATTATAATCTCTAATGTAGTGTCAAGAATCATAATGACATCAAATCATTAAACACTGAGCACAAGTCTCTTCACAACAAGCATAGATATAAAGCTATGGGAAGTGTCTGTATCGAAAAGAGAAAATTCTAAATTACAGACTACTAGAATAGTACCTCTCATAGTAGAAGTTCTAGGATCCTTATTCTTATGTGTCAGTTTCACTACATATATCTTGTTTAATCTAGGGACCTATGAAACTACCTATACACCCTAAACAGATTCGCTCTGCTGAAACTACAAAACTGGGGTCAGACTACCATAGCCATGACCACCACCTTTACTTGATTGGTTGACCATACTCCAGCTCCCTGCATGATGAGATGTTGCTAACCTTTCTCTTTCATTTGGAGTTAGTGAAACCCCTCACTCAATGTATTTTGGAGGAAAATTTATACAAAAATAAATTTAGTGGCCCATCTTTCCACAATATTGGCACTCAATTGGGTCTCTCATGCATTGAGGCCTCGTATGTCCTAGTCTACTAAATTGGTGTCGCCTAACCTGACTACCTAATTATGTGATTTGGATACTAATATCACTTTGTGGAATCTAAATATTATGATTCATACTATTGGTTGATGTAGTTCCCGATTTAGATGCCTAACCACCCTAGATCGCACCCACAGACTCTCTTAGGTTATGTTCTGTGATAAGCACCTGATTTTCTATTCTAGATACATTAATCAGCCGAAATACATTCACCTATGATAGAATTTCATAGCTAGGACTATCCTTGAATCTCTTTACCTTATATAACTCATCACCCATTATAATAGGTTTGAATCATTGTAGATCTACAAAAAAGGTTGAATAAACCATAACAGATAATGCACCCAACTCCAAGTGCATGAACTCTTAAACTCTATCAGCCCTCAACATATTGGGGTAGAAGTATACATATAAGGATATATAAAAATCCCTCCAAGTCATCTTTAGATAAAAATTCATCCGAGTAATGACATCTCATCATCTTTTGGTGGAATAACACAGCATATACATAGTAAACTTTACCCTTCTCTCAGGAGGTGTATCTAGATGTTCGAACATGGATAGCATGGCCTATAGCCATGAATCCAAAGCATGTGGTCTTCCATCCCCCAAAAACATGTATGGATGCTACTTATAGAACTCACGAATATACTCTGTCATAGTCAAGGTAGGTTGCAGTGCTCCTTGAATAGTCTTCAGAAATCATATAAAGCCTTTATGGGACTGTGCCTTGGCACCTCTATCCAAAATAATAGTTGGTGCTACAGCTGGCACTAAAGGTTCATCCACTGGTATCCCATCGTACACTACCTCTATAGTGAGTTTTTCTCCACCTTCCTCACATAAAAAAGGATTTCTTCATGGTTTCATGCCTCTACAATGCCAAACACATTCCCTAAAAAAGGACTTTATCAAAGTTCGTAGCTCAAAGTGCATATATAGAAATTGGATAGGTGCAATACTTCCTATATATGAACACACCCACTCTCTTACTTTGTGAGTTAGTCTTGGGAGACCTACAATACACAAATAAAATTAAGAGATGCTTCCTACTTCCCACTACTAAGTTCAGTTGTGGTTTATGTTCTCTACTATGAACAATTTCAATTTTTCATTTTATTCTCATTTCCCATCTCATATAATATCACAATAAATTTAAAAGTTTGAACCTGATGGTTCTCTAAATATCAATACATAAGGGTCAATACTACTCATGAACCAATAAATGTAACCCGCATAATCCACACCATAACATGTCCTAGAATATCTATCACAAAAACAGGAATATCTATCACGACACCAATCACAACAGCATGAAATTAGTAATGCATCCAAAATGGAATGGCATAATACATGGCATGTGAAATCTAAGAGGTGCCTAAAATGATGGCTGATATGGTAACCTCATGTCATTGGGTTCTAAAAAAATAGAACTCACAATCACATCAACAATAATATCACAATTCAAGTGTGTCACCCAATGATGGAATCAAATTTACTCTAATAGTCAAAATCTAGAAAACAACATTTTCATTTGAGACAATTTGGACTTTTCTTGTACATGGGTTAACTACACCCAAGAAAATATCATTAAAAAACTCCATTTACTTTCTATACCATTCTATTATCACTAAATAATAAACAAAAATAGAAAAATTGCCTTTGATTCAACTTTGTAACATCCCAATATCGGATGCCACTAAAAGGTGCCTCGAGCCTAGTTAACCACATGGCCTAAAGTGCATCTCCCCCAATACCAGAGGCCACTAACTAGCATTGAGGTCCTAGGTAATGTTAGAGGGTATAATGTTTCCCCATCACCAGTTCATCACTATGTAAATACAATATCAGATAATTAGTGGATGTAGTAAATCAATCAGACAGATGAATAATGAACAATATAGAAATAATCTCATATATAGAAATAATGATAAATGTAATGTGTCTAATAAATCATCCAAAATAGGTATATGCAACACTAATAAAATACAAGAGTCAAAATAATAAAAACTAAAAAAACTATCCAGCTAGCATCAGGAGACTCAACTCATTCCAATGCTCCCCTACTCCTAAGCAGCAATCAAGAACCTATAGTAGAGTGATTTCCCTTATCCATACTTGTGATCATATAGTCCGTTCGAGTACCCATCGGTAGGACAAACAAGGTGTGAGATATAATCCTAGTATGAAACCACCCAAGGGTCAAGTTCCATACTATCAGTGAATATATAATGACAATAGTCTGCAGGCAATAATAGAAATTTAAAGGAAGTGTTTTAAGTAAACATCCTACAAAGTATAGGTTCTCATTTTATAATAAAATTCATTTAATAGATCAATACCAATTAATATTTAAGACTTGAGACCTTTATTAATTCCCAATATCCCCTATGAAAGGATATGATCAAAGGATTCCTAAATAGTCCATCCATAAAGTGAAATTCATTGACTGAATCCAAGATTGTGCTTTGTCTTGGAAGACATGTCATAAAATTTATTTCATTCATTATTCATTTATAAACCTAATCACATCCTTGTAATCCATAATTTAGAATCCAATTATCTCCCCAAGGGTATCATTGACTAAACACCTTACAAGATCATCCTAGGCATTCCTCATTAGAATTCTGGTATCGCTCTGGGTGTGGTATAATAGCACTGCCATCTGAGACCATCCTTGGTGGTCCTCTAAGGGAGCCACCAAGTGTCACCCATGGAATATGTGATCAATTTCCCTTGGATTCCATCTTTTTAAATCCACATTGATTCTAATTATCACTCAGTATATAATATTCAACCTCCAAGAGTCCATCCTTGGCAGTCCATATAAATATTCCAAGTGTCACTAAGGAATAATCAAGTTAGAATCCAAATGATTCCATACATGGAGGTCATGTATAAACCCGTGTGTCACCAAATAAATTTATTAATATTAAATATCATTTAATTATTTAAATTTAAACACCATAATCAAATCAATTTATACCTCACCTAAAATGTTTTCTAATAGAATTGGCTAAGCTTAGAAGGCTTAGCCTCTTAGGTTTTTTACCTGGGAATTTTATTGAAAGAATCAATTCAAGATTAACAATAAATTGCATGTCGTATCATAGGTTCATGGTCATCCCATCCATTTTTTTTAATCAATTGACCTCACAATTTATTTAATAATTCAATCCATCAATTTAAATTACAATTTAATTTTCAGTTGACATCCCACAGAAAGGGGTAAAAATGGACACCCTAAGGCATCGAACATTAAATCCACCCATTTTTATCCAAATAACTAAGAAACACCCAAATGGGTCGTTCTAATTAAATGTTCACAACAATTAGTCAATTATCAACAGCTCCGTTAATTATTTAGGTCAATCTCATCAATTTAATTCATGGATTAAATTCCATTTCAAGGTCATCGCTCCAATAATTAGATATGCATCACAACGAAATATATATATATATATATAATACTTAGACTTTGAAGTAAAATCATGAGACCACCTAATGTAGGTTTGTAGAGGATAGATCATCCAGTATCAACTCCTGATTCGACTCAGATCGAGAGAAAATCTAAGAATGAACGATAAACTTAATAATAGGGAAAATTATCTTAAACCTAAATAGAGTAGCCAATACCAAAACAAACGAGGAATGGAAAAAAAGAAATAGAGAACTCGCCGATGCAGATCCAATGAGATGATTAGTGCTTAAATATGATCTCGGATGGAGATCTGGTGGAAAATCCTAGAATAGGATACAAGCAAATCTCAAAGGGGTGATGGTTCTTTCCATTGAATAAATGAGAGTATTATATTAGAAATAAGATTTAATTAGGGTTAGTTTTTTAATTTTACCTAATTTATTGGATTTCATGGTTTGAATACATGGTGGTCCAAGCCGTGTAAAAACTGTGTGCCCATTGCTATAGGAAAGGTTCACTTCACACGGTCTACTCGCACAGTCAACTAACCATGTACAAATCATGTCTCAATCCACTATCAAAATTATAGAAATTCTCACATGGTATTGTGCCTCAAAACGCATGGTTTTTCTAACCATGTTTCCTCTAGCTTCCCACTATCTATCCTCACATGGTCACTTCTAATTGTGTGTCCTTCCCTACACGGATTTTACTAACCATGCAACAGACATATTTCACCCAAAAGGTTGGGTTTCATCTTTAAACAAGCCCCGGACACCCCCCCCCCCCAATACCACCATAACCTCAAATGGAATTCATATTAGGGCATATTCAAGCATTTAAACTGATAATTGATGGAAAGTAAAATATTTTGTTCCTTAAGAAGAATCGGTTCATACATAACTAAGGCTCTTCCATAGTTATTAATGGGTTATAAATATAAGGTATGAAAATAAATAGTATTATAGTACTCTTTCTTATAGTATTTATATTATAGGATACTATGATAAATAAATACATAGGATATTATAAACACAACTCAAATGTAAAATGAAATATAGATAAATAGACTGAAAAAAAATTATGATAAATATGATGAATATATTCTCTAACTATATTTGGTTGATCAACAAGGATCCCTTATACACGAATGATAATACAAATAGTTTGAGATAAGATGCAGTAGTCAATTTGAATTCCTATTAGTATTTGTAATGTTGTGTAGGAAATGGAATTTCATAAAGAAAAATTTAAATTAATTCTCATCTAATTTTCACATCTTTTTATTATTTATAGAAGACTCTTCTCAAAATTGTTAGTAGAATACAATAATTATCAATATAATCGGACTGAAAATCGTTAACATATCTGAAACCTTTATTAAATTCTCTAAAATATATTCATTGGAAAATTATGCACAATAGTTCAATACTCATGGTAAGTATTGGTAAGTGACTCTAACTTATGTTAGTTCACTTTGGATTTATGGTCCATCACTATCATTTTAGGTCCATTTTGGAATAGATCTAAACTAATAGTTGATTTAGGACATATTTTTGCAGTATCTTCCTCTTACAGATAGTTAGGGTCATAGTATGGTTCAATAGAATCATTTTTTGATATTTAGAATATATTTCACAATTTTTAGTGTCTATTTATGGATAAGAATGGTTAATTGATTCTCTTTTTGCAGTTGATCTAGTACTTAAAAATTATCTAACTTTGTAAAGAATGGTTAATTATATGTATTGTTCAGTAAATCTATTAATTAAAAATTAGTCAAAACATATTTATGTAGTTTGTTTTCATTCTTAGTTTATAAATCACTTTGAAAATTTGGGTCTATGTACAATAGTCTATACATGCGGTCAATAACTTGTTAATGCAGTCCATCCATTAAAACACACACTCAATCCAATAATTATTTATCATCTGTAAAAAAATTCATACATAAAATAGAGAAGAAATAGAATAAAAATAAACTTTATTCTAGATCATCAAAACATGGAATTTATAGACTAATCCAACACATATCTTAACCATAAAAATTAGATCTAGTTTCTAAATCAAAATTATATTGAACACCCAACACATTCTTCTTCAATATATTATTATTTCTCGATATTTTCTAACCACCATTTGTATTAGTATTATAATTGAGGTTATCACTCATATATTATCCAACTTTTGGATCATTATCAAATGTCACCACAAATTTTAATTTCTCCAATTATGTATTTACATCTATATTTTCAATCATATTTTTCTTTAATCATTCTTTATATTGTTTAATATAATTCTGAAAGATCAATTTTAAATCATTCAATTCCTTATCAACTTTTGTTAATCTTTATTTAATGCCTTTAAGATTCTCATTTTCCTTGGCATTATCTTCCATAACAGTATTCAACTTATTCTCTTTAGAGATTTACTACTTCAATATTTCAATATCATTAATCATATTTGACTCTATTTAAGCATTTAAGATGTCATTTTTTGTTGATGATTTTAATTATTTATTTAAATTATTGTTTTCCTTATCTAATTATAAAATCTTAAAATGATATCCCATGAGTTCTTATGTTATTATAAACTCATTTTATGAGTAATATTTTATTTCCTTATTGTTATTCTCACCACCAGTGATCTCTTCCTCATATAATTTTGTAATTATAAAAGTTTCACCATATTCACTATATGTCTAAAATTCATTTTTATCCTTACTATTATCATGTTCTTCAAACATATATAATAAATTTCATTTCCCAGTTTTATAAAAAACATCACCCTTCCCTTTCAAGGAAAATATTCCTTTTCTAAATATATTAGTATAATTCATTGAGGAACTTCTTTATTTTTATTCCTCGTAATCATAATATTAATTTTATTTCATCATTGTAAAATTTTATAAAAAATATCTAAGAAATATTCACTTGAATCAATTAAGTGGAATATTTTCTTTATATTTACCTTTTCCCCTCCTCATACTTCTTGAAATGAATGGTCAGATTCTATCAAATTTCATTTTAACCTTTTAATCTTCATTAAAAAAATTTATCAACTAAAATTTATTTCTTTTCACGCTATTTTTAATGATTTAAAGGGTATTTATAAATCATATATAATATTATCCATGAATTCATTACCTTTTCTTATTTCATAACCAATCAATATGTTTTATAGATCATCCAATAAAAGTGTTTTTGGAATCTTCTTATTTCACACTGAAACCCTTGATAATACTCAGCACTTTATTGATTATTATAAATAATTTATCAATATATTAATCATAATTTATTCAAATTTCACTATACTTCATGTTCAAAATCTATTTATTTTCTTCACTTACCCTTACATTTCCTTTATAAATGTCCTATAATTCTTTCAAAATTTATTTTTCTACCATAATCTCTTTGAAATTAATGAATTTATCCTCTAATTATGATGATAAAATTGTATTATGATCTTGAATTTAATTATCAATTTTATTTTGTTTAAAAATTTTCATCACTTTATTTTTAATATGTGAGAAAAACATATTTATTTTCACTTTAAGAACATAAAATCCAATGGATCATAGGTGTAACAACATTCTATATTTATAAATCTAATAGTTCCTAAAACCAAACAAATGAATTCTATCATTATTCACCAAATGAAAGTGATTTGTGACCAATAAAAAATTCAAATTCAATTCAACTTCAAGATTATAGACCTATTTTTGGAAAACACCAAACAAAAGATTCATCTTAGAAGGTAACCAAGAATACTATGATAATACTCATGAAGAGTGAGAATTCACTAAGATGTGGTGGAGTGAATAAATAAATTCAATTCCCTTTATGTTTATCCTTTTAAAATTTATTGTCACCAATTAATTTGAATGTAAATATAACTATCTGAGATCCATAAAAATTCCAAAGAACAAAAAAATAATAAAATTTTTTTTTAAAATTTTCACCACTCAAAACAAACTACAATATCCTAGAAATGATATAGTAAAATCCGTGATCATAAAATCCACTAGTTTCATTATGTCAAATACAATGAGAATAGATCATTTGACAAATAATTATACACAATTTCACTCACAACTTGGGTAAATTTATCCATTGCAAAGAATAATATAAGATATAAAGTAGTAACAATATGACCTCTCCACCCATTTTAGACTCCCATCATGTAATTGTTTTTCTTCTTCATCATATTCTTCACTATTCTTATTCCACCTCATCCTCTTCTCCATATTACCTCAACATATCCGTCATACACACTCTCTACCCATTCCTTTGTACAACCCCCTCAAAATATTTCATAGAATTCACTCTTCACTACTTCATTAAATTTCAAATTTTATATTCAAACTAAAAAACATAAATTTATCTTCAATTACTCACACATAATATTGAGATAATAGATCACATTATTTCATCTTATTACCCATTTAATGTGATTTAAAGTCTTTATGATTTGATTTTAATTATCTTTTAAATCAAAAATTAAGTCACATTAGTCAAACACTCAAATTTTAGTCACTAGTATAAATCATGACATGACCATGATCATTGCAACGTGATTGTAAAAAATCATGATGCAAGAAAACATTACACAATGAGACCATTAAATTTTAATTTAACCTCTTCACAAACCAGATCTACATTTATATTATTTTCATTAATATTATGACAAGAATATGAAAACCTAAACAATCCAAAGAAGTACCAAACTCTCATCACCTGAATATAGAGGCATGGTTCGATGCATCGTGGATTAACATGCATCTTTACCACATGTACATCACATCCAAAAACAATTTATTTTACTAATCCAAGTTTCTCATTCCAAGATCTATATCAGAAAGGTATGACTCCCTAGAATTTATAATCAAGAATATAATAAATTTCACATTTCCTCCACAATAGGGTTTTATTTTTGAATTCATAGAATAGTTATAACAACCCTACTGTTTATTACACACATAAACAAAATTTATTGCTTAAAATTTCACTTAACACAACTCTAAGAATCAATAGGTCTAGTGTCTTGGGAAATTAGGAACATTACATAAAAACTTAGAACATAAAACCCAACATCTTTATTGAAAACTTCTTTTACATGACCAAAACATTCATTTGTACTTAACATTGCATGGTATAACCTGACTACATGCATAATAAAAGGGTGAGCTATAAAGCCTAGTAAGGGATTAAACAAGGAATAATATGAATAATACATTACATGTTAGGCCATAGGAATATCAATGTAGCATAAGAGAAACATGAACCTAAAGGTATGATATATCATGATTATCCTAACATGCAAATGTGGCGTCAACATTTCACATAGCATGAACCAAGGATAATTTCACATTGAGAATGAGTAAAGCCTAATTTCAATTTATGTATCATGGTACTAATATTTACCCAATGCATTGGAGTGTGATCAGGGCACACCCTTCTTAATCATTTCATTTCATGCATAAGTGTGCCACATGGATCATATAACATGGATTCATTAAAAATAATAATTTATTACATGATAAAGGAATGTGTAATTAATACATGAAACTCTATAATAAATACTTAAATGTGCATAAAGTTTAACACCTTTTATAGAGAAATGGGAAGGGTATTCACAACACAATGACTTTGGCTTGGAAAATCGCTGTGCAATTTTGGACGCATAACAGTGTGACATTAGAATTCATAAAAATGGTTGATGAGGTAGAAAGGAATTTCTCATCTTATTTACATGAAAAATACATTAAGGGTTCATATATAAACATTTCCCAAAATATATAATGGAATTTATATTCATAATACAAAAATAATTTCTTGAATGTAAATAAGGAGAGATAAATTCCTTACGGAATTTCAGCATTGTAACGGTTGTACATGGGAGGAATTAATGAGATAGAAAGAGGTATCTCATAATTAAAATATAAATAGAGAAGTTTGGGGGAGGTGAGAAATCATACCCCAACATTTTTAATTGATAAAAAATGGTATAACAACATAATGAAATTTGGACAAAAATGAGAAAGGAAGAAATCCATTACTTGGAAGTATGATCTCAAAGGCTTGGAAGAGGCTTTAGCGTGGTTTAATGGGAGCATGGGGTGCCTTGGGAGGATTAAAGAGAGATTAGGGAAGATTTTGGTCTATTTCCAAAGGCTTTTAGTGAATATAAGTTAGATCATGGGTGGGTTTATATAGGAAAAAAGAAGGAATTCTTTATTATTTAGGTTTCGGACACTACACATTAAACTAATCAAAACCACAAACCATCCCATCGTTTTTTCCATGGTTTTTTTCAAAGAGTACTGTAAAAAAATATTTTATAAGTCCAATGGAAGAAATTAATAAAATATTAGGCTCGCTTATGTGGTGGTGAGTTACACTCTCAAGAAAATAATTTTAAAATGATAAAATGTTTTATAAGTCATGGAGGGTCCACTAAGGCTTTGTAAAATAAATAAAATAAACCTAAAATCACATTATTTTAATTTTAAAACATATATTGTACGAAAATACCATTTATAATATTTTATTACATCACTATTGGTTCATTATGATGTCATAAAACACGTTATTTGTTTAAACAGTATTTATTTTTTACCCAAAAATTCAACTATCTCAGAAAATTATAAAAAATTCACTGTTGGATAATTTCAAAGTCCAGATTCCAAAAATAATATTAATTTTATCTAAATAGTTTAATAAATATGTGAATTTTTTATTTTAAAATAAAAATAGACACTTATCGAGAATTTGTGGGTTTCGACAAAAACGGCTTTCAAACCTTAATAAAAATCACAATTGTATTCATAAAAATTATACAAAAATTTATGTTTAATAAAAATTAATTTAGTAATAATATTTTATTAAAATAATATTTAATTAAAAAATACATTCATTCATCAAAATATATTTCTTAATTGAATATTAACTAAAAATAATATTTGTTCTTTAAAAACTATTTACAGGGTAACAATAATCAAATTAAAGTATATTATTTATTATATAAAAAAATAATTCACATAATCATAGAGATAGGGTATTTTTAAATAACCCCTTATAACACCCATATAGGACTGATGGGTATGGTGTCTGATGGTGACAGACTCTTGGGGAGGCTCAGATAACATCGCTCGGGTGGTAATCTCTATTAACTTCCACTTATCTTGTAGGCGATTTTTCCCAAACTTAACATGTTAAAGCTCATCTTGGGCTTGGTAAAGATCGAATCCTTGTGATTCTATCTCTTTTATGAGCTTCGATAAATGGTCTTTTATGGATAAATTCTACTGTATGGGGTCATCGCTTCCTTTGTCTGAGTAAATTGAATTTGTTAAAGCCCTATATTTATACTAATCATGTGATCACTGTTCAATGACTATATTAGCAAGGGTAAAAATTATTAAATAAATTTTTAAATCCAAAAACATAAAACCAATGAATTTCATATGTTATATAACCATTTTACATAATAATACATTTAATTATATCAAGGGGAATTTTCATTGATAAAAGTTTAGGTCGTTATAATCTTCCCCCCTTAAGAAATTTTGACCTTGAAATTTCCATTTCCCACACTAAAACAGGTGAGGGTAACTCTACTTAATCACTTCCTCTGATTCCCATGTTTCCTCTTCAAACTTGTGGTTTCACCACAACACCTTGATGAGATCCATTGTATTATTTCGTAGAACTTTTTATTTATGATCTAAGATCATCACCGTCTTATCTTCATAGGAGAGGTAATTCTACAATGGTACCACCTCTGGATTGAGTACATGCAATGGGACGGGTACATACTTCCTCAAGAGTGATACATGGATACATCATGTACTTGAGATAGGTTTGGTGGAAGTGATGGTCGGTAGGTCACTACTCTAATGAGATTAAGGATCTCAAAAGGGTTGATGTACTTTTCACTAAGCTTTACCTTCATCCCTAATCTCATAACTCTCTTCCATAGAGATATACGGAGGAATATCATGTATCCAAAATCAAACTCTAGGTCTCGTCGATGATTATTAGTATATCTCTTTTGTTGACTCTGAGTAACTTTAAAGTGCTGCTAGATTGTCTTAACCTTCTCCAACATTTCTTCAACAATTTCTAGACCTAGGAGTTTTTGTTCACTAAATTCATCCCAACAAGCCATTGTTCTACACCTCTTCCCATAAAGGGCTTCATAAGGAGCCATTTTGATGATTTACTGGAAATTGTTATTGTAAGAGAACTCAACTAGAGGAAGATTTGTATCACATCCTCCTTTCAAGTCCATTGATAATGATCTCAACATGTCCTCAAGTGTTTGGATAGTCTACTCAGATTGGCCATCAGTTTGAGGATGATAAGCCAAACTGAAGTTATGCTCAGTATTTAGAGCATGTTGAAGACTCTTCCAAAAAAATAGGTGAATCTTGGATCTCAATCGGAAACAATCTATAGTGGTACTCCATTCATCCTTAACAATTATCTAATATATATTTGTTCCAGTTAATCCAATGATAAATCCTCCCGAATTGAAATAAAGTGTGAAGTCTTTATAAGACAATCCACAACCAACCAGATATAATTGTTTCCTTTTTATATCTTCAAAATTCTGGTGACAAAGTCCATAGTGATGTTCTCTCATTTCCATACTGGTATGGGTAATGGTTGCAACATCCCCTTAGACTTCTGCCTCTAATCCTTCACTTGCTGATATACTGGTAACTTTGATGTATACTCAAGGATCTCCTTCTTCATGTTATCCCACCAATAATTCTCTTGGAGATCTCAATACATCTTTGTGTTTCCTGGGTGACTGGAGAAATTTGAACAATATTCATCATCCAAAAGTTCATTCTTTAACTCTAGATTTGATGAAACACATATTTTTGTCCCAAATCTCACAATTCATTCTTCATTAACATTGAACTATAAGGATTTCCCTTTTCTAATAGTTTTTATTTTCTTCTGAATTCCTACATCATTTTTTTATCATCCTTTAACCTTTCCAAAAGTGATGGTTGAGAAATAATTTGTGAAAGGATTGATGATGTTCCCTTATTTATGATTCCTATGTCCATATTCATCAAATCTAAGAAGATTGGATCCTTTTCAATTCTCATCAATGATATAATCGATGGGTCCTTTCTACTTAGAGCATCTTCCACCTTGTTCCCTTTCCTAGGGTGGTAATGGATTGATCAGTCATAGTATTTTATCAACTCTAACCATCTTCGTTGGCTCATGTTCAACTCTTTCTGTGTTAATATATACTTTAGGCTTTTTTGATCCGTGTGTATTCCAAACTTCTCCCCAAAGAGTTAATTTCACCAAATTTACAAAGTGAATATTACTGCAACCAACTCTATATCATGTGTTGGATAGTTTTGCTCATGAAATTTCAATTTCCTTGAATCATAGGTAATGACTTTGTCATTTGGCATCAACACACAACCCATTCCCTTCTTTGAAGCATAACTAAATACCACAAAACTTTCTAACTTGTGGGTAATGTTAGCACGAGCACAGTGATAAACCTCCTTTTCAACTCCTTGAAGATCTCTTCGCATTAATCACTCCAAGAAAACATTACTCACTTCTGAGTTATCTTGGTAAGAGGGTTGGAAAATCATGAGAAAATTTCTCACAAATCGGCGATAATATATAGATAACCCCAGGAAGCTACTGATATCTGTCACTGATGTGGGCCTTTTCCATCCCTCAATTGCAGTTGTCTTGGAGGGATCCACATATATCCCATTGCTTGTGATAATATGACCCAAGAATGATACCTCCTTCAACCAGAACTCATACTTTATGTAATTATCATAGATATTATTCTTTCAAAAGTTCTTTAGAACAGTGATTAGATTCTCCTCATTCTCCTCCTTAGTTTTAGAGTATATTAGAATATCGTCTATAAATACTACCACAAATTTTTCAAGATAATATCTAAAGACTCAATTCATCAAGTCTATAAATATTTCTAGAGCATTAGGTAGTCTTAAAGGAATTAATATGAATTCATAGTGACTTTATCTTGTATGAAAATAAGTCTTGGGGATATTCGCCTTCTTCAACCTTACTTGGTAAAATCATGACTGCAAATCCACCTTGAGGAAGTATTGTGCTCTATGTAGCTTATCGAACAATTCATCAATTTCTGGAAGAGGATACTTGTTCTTTATCGCGATTCTTTTGAGATCACGATAATCAATACAAAGGTGCATTAACTCATCCGTCTTCTTGACAAAGAGGATTGGTTCACCCCATGGTGAAGCACTTGGGCATATAAACCCTTTACCCAGATTCTCCTGTAGCTATTTCTTTAGCTTCACAAGCTCCACAACAATAATTCAATATAGAGACTTTGATATTTTCAATATCCCATATGTAAGATCAATTGAGAATTCAACATCTCTTATAGGAGGAATACAAAAAAATTCCTTGGGAAACACTTCAGCGAATTCCCTCACAATAGGCATGTCTTCAAGGATGGTTGCTTCCTTGGACTCAATCATCTGAGCCAGATACATGATCTTATAGGGATGTGATATCCATGCTTGAGATGATGGTACTAAATAAGATTCATCCTCCTCCTTGCACGTGTACAGAATCGGAGGTCGATTCTCCATATGAAGAGTGATTTCCCTCTCACGACAATTTATGTTGGCTCTATATAGATAAATCCAATTCATGCGAAGAATTAAATCAAATTACACCAAAGGGAGTATGACGAGGTTCACCATGAATTTAAATCCACAAATTATTATAGGTGAGGAGTTATATTCAGGGGATATAATGATTTCCCCATTTTTTTCTCTCACTGACATCTTTACTTCCATAATTTTTTGAGGTTTTGGGATTGTTCTACTAAACTTGTGGGATATAAAAGAATGTGTAGAACCAAAATCAAAAATTAAGTTTTTTATTATTTAATGAATAACTAGTGTAACTATCACCACTTCATTTTCATGGTTTAATTCAGCAATAGTGATGACAAAAGATTGCCCTTTCTACATTGGAGGTTATTGATTGCCTCCAAAAACCCTTGTCTTAGGGAGATGGTTTGAAAAGTTCCTTGGTTATTTGCAGTTGAAGTATTGAACAACACATTGAGAATAGAATGAATTGTTCCTCTCCTCTATATGAGCCGTATGTTTTTCTAGTCTGTAGTTAATGGCCAAGTTTAGTTCTCTTCCACACCTAAATCATTTCCTCGTCCCCTTCAAAAAATTTCCAGGGTGCTTCTTTCCACACCTTTGGCAAGTGGGGTGATGGATTTTCTTATCACTGTTGGGTTTATCCATCGAACCACTAGAATTGAAGTCTGTCTTACGCTTCTTATCCCCATGATACCCCTAAGATTCTCTGATCTAAATTTCGACTGTGAGGGAACATCAGACAATTTCCTCGTATCTCTTCAAGTCACGGATCGCTATGGATTTTTGTAGGCAAGGTTTTAGCCCACCAAAAAGTGGTCAACCTTTCATCCGGGGGTAATGACAAAGCTGGAGGCATATCGTGAAAGCCTTGTAAAGTTTTCCTCATATGCTCCAATGGATTCATCATATTCTTGCTTGAGGTGAAGGAATTCCTTTTCCATCTTAAGTCAGAGGGTGAACAAAAAATATATACCAAAAAATATTTTCCAGAAACCCTTCCATTCTAATACCTCAATCTCTTCCTCTAGCTTTATATTTTTAACCACAACATTCCTTCATACTTAACATTGCATGGCATAACCTGAGGACATGTGTAAGAAAAGAGTGAGATATAAAGCCCAGTAATAGAGTAAACTAGGAATAACATAAATAATATAGTACATGTTAAGAAATATATATATCAATGGAGAATAAGATAAATATGAACATAAAGGCAGGATATATCATGATTATCATAACATGGAAATGTGGCATCAAAATATAAAAGATATTAGCATGATCCAATCTCATTTCACATGGAGAATGAGTAAACCCTCATTGTACTTGAATTATCATGAGAAAATCCTTATTTCTCTTGATGTATCATGATACTAATCTTCACTTAATGAATTGGAGCTCTATCGGGGCGCACCCTTAATCATTTCATTTCAGGCATAAGTATGCCACATGGATCATATAACATGGATTCATTAAACATCAACCTTTATTCCATGATTAAGGAATGTGGAATTAATACATGAAAATATATAATAAATAAGTAAATGTGCATAAAGGTGAATACCATTGATAGTGAAATGGGAAGGGTATTCATTACACAATGACTTTGGCTTGAAAAAATCGCTATGCAATTTCGACAGCATAACAGCATGACATAAGAATTCATAAAATTAGTTGATGGGAGATAAATGATTTTCTAATAATATTTAAATGAAATGTATATTAAGGGGTCATATATAAACATTTTCCAATATATGTAATGGAATTTAAATTCATAATACAAAAGAATTGCTGGAATGTAAAAGAAGAAACCACTAACTTGGAAGTGTGATCCCAAAGGCTTGGGAGAGGCTTGAGAGAGGATTATTGGGAGATTGGGGAACCTTGGGAGGATTTTAGAGAGATAATGGCAGATGTTGGTCGAGCTCCAAATGCTTTTAGTGAATATAAGAGGGATCTTGGGGGTTTATATAGGAAAATATAGGGAATTCTTAATTATTATTTTTGGGAACTACACATTAAACTAATCAAAACCACAAACCATACCATGGTTTTTGCCCATGGTTATTTCTAAAGGGGACTAGAAAGCATTATTTTATAAGTCCAATGGACGTACGTAATAAAATATTAGGCTTGATTATGTGAAGGTGAGTCACACTCTCAAGGAAATCATTTTGAAATGATAAAATGTTTTATAAGTCATGGAGGGTCCACTAAGGCTTTTTAAAATAAATAAAATAAACCTAAAATAACATTATTTTAATTTTAAAACATATATTGACCGAAAAAACCATTTATAGTATTTTTTTAAATCACTATTTGGTAATTATGATGTCATAAAACACAATATATATTTAAATGGTATTTAATTTTTACCCAAAAAATCAACTCTCTCAGAAAATTATGAAAAATTCAGCATTGTATAATTTTGATGTCCTTATTCCAAAAATAATATTCATTTTATTTAAATAATTTTCTAAATATGTGAATTTTTACTTTTAAAATAAAAACTGACATTTATTAAAAATTTGTGGGTTTTGAAAAAAACGGCTTTCAAACCTTAATAAAAATCACAATTGTATACATAAAAATTATATGATAATTTATATTTAATAAAAATTAATTTAGTAATAATATTTTATTAAAATATTATTTAATTCAAAAATCCATTAAGTCATAAAAATATATTTCTTAATTAAATATTAACTAAAAATACAATTTGTGATTTAAAAACTATTTATGAGGTAGCAATAATAAAATGAAAGTATATCCTTTATTATATACAAAAATGATGCACATAATCATAGTGCTAGGGTCTTTTTACATAACCCCTTATAACAACCGTATAAGAATAAAGGGTAAGGTGTGTGATGGTGATAGACTCTTGGGGAAGCTCAGATAGCATTGCTCAGGTGCTAATCTATATTAATTTCCACTTCTCCCATAGGCAGTTCCTCTCAAGATTAACGTGTTGAAGCTCGGCTTGGGATTGGTCAGGAGTGAATCCCAGTGATGTTAAATCCTTTCCAAAATCTGAAAAATTGGATTCATACAAATAAATTCTACTATATGAGGCCATCACTTTCTTTCTATGAGTAAATTTGAATTGTTAAAGCCTTATATTTATATTAATCATGTGATCACTATTCAATGTTTATATTAGCAATGGTAACAATTCTTAACTGTATTTTGAAATCCAAAAACATAAAAACAAATAAGTTCATATGTTATATAACCATTTTACATAATAATACACTTAATTATATTAAGAGAAATTTTCATTGATAAAAGTTTGGTTCATTACAATAGTCAATAACCATTTTAATGAGACTTTCATTTCATTAAAGAATAGTTAAAACAACATCATACTTAAGACTCCAATCATGGTATGACCCTTTGGTTACGTTAGGATTTAATCTCACGTTAGTATATTCTAATCTTACACATGTTATATTATATAATTACCTATTTCATTACATCATGACCTATCTATAGAAACAAAACTAATATATAAATAACATCATCTTAGTTAAAAACAACTTTTTTACTCTTTAATTATTCAGAAATAACTTTGACACAACTATAACACAGTGAATCACATAATATTAAAAATGTATCTTATTATCTCTATTTCACTGATAAAAAAATAACACACTAAATTTCATTAAATCATATCCACTTCAACATCACTTTACATTAATATCCTGATGCCTCTTTTAACAAAATGTCACAATGCAAGGGGATATATCTTCTTCAATTATAAAATCTCTTCCAACTTCCTAGTATCAACAATATCCCCTAATGGGATCTCAAAATATATGATTTATCTAATATTCATAGATTTAATTTATGGATTGAAATTTTCCTCGTATTTTTATGAACCTCGCATCTAAGATTATCACTCTAGGTGTGTAGAGGTGTAAAAAAATTGGTTTTGGTTATACCATCTTTTGAAACCTCATTGTCTCACACATGGAAATGATTTTGTATCCAATGTAAATAATATTTTTATTAGAAATTATATGTTACACAAAGCATGTGATTTTAATGATCAGAAGACACAAATCAACACTCACCATCGTGTGAATTTCTATGTAGTAATTAATTTCATAACTGAGTAAAGATGGATTGAATGTATTTATAGGAAATATGAGTCTTTTATTTATTTATGTTTAAATAAAATTAGAATAAAAAATAATAGTTGGAAAATAATAGGTACTGAATTGATTTCTAGAAAATATTTATTTTTCATTAAATTTAAAAAAAGAGAAGACATTAAAAAGGAATTCAAGAACATCGGATTTTCTAGATGTTTATGAAAACATAAATATTTAATGAATTTTAAAAATAATTTATATTTTCTAAAATTTTTATTATTAATAATAAAATGTCATCTTGAAAAATTAAATATGTGGTGCTTCAATGGAATCACTCATGATAAAGTGTGTAATTCATTAAAAGGGGTATTTTTTTAAATGTCATAAATAAAATGTTTTTCTTATAAAACTATTTATTATCATAGTATATTTTCATTTAATATAAAATTTATTTTTCATTTATGTGTAATGAATTCTCGGTAATATCCCATGGAGTTCAATAATCCCAACCTACATATGTATTTTTTTGAAATAATTGTTTTTATAGGACTTGATTTATGAAAGTAAAAAAAGCATCATTTTTTGTTAGTGGGGATCAATAGTTTCTTATTGGTGTTATGGTATAGGAGAACATGTCCAATTGATTGTGTTTCTTCCATGATATGGACTTTTTTTTACTTTTTTATTTAATATGAATATTATGGTTATTTTTGTAAAACAACTTCATTTATACTATTAATTATGATTTTAAATATATATATATATATATATGTGGTTTTTACATGGTCATTCATGGGTTATAGTTTTAACAGAAATGGATAAATCAATACTAATGGTTTTCTTTTATGCCTCATATCTTGTTGGTTGACTCTAGTGATTAGGGAACATACATGAAACCATGTACTACCCTAACTCATGCTTTATTATTTATTCCCCTAAGATGGTGTGTTATAAATTGGTATTTGAGTGGGGTCTTAAGTCTTTTATGTTAATTAATTATGGATAATAAGATAGATGGTATTCATAAAATACCCATAAAATGATATATATAACCTTTATATATCAAACTCTAAGTCACCAATATCATTGGGTATATTTAATGTTGGTGATAACCTCATAGGATTTTATTTTTGTTGTGTTAATGCATGTTGGGTCAAAACATGTAATAGTTCTTGTATCATGGTATGCATGGTATATATTGAATCATAAAGAATAGTTTAGAAAGAAAATTATTTTTTTGAAAGAAACTAATATTACAAATAATTAATGGTGTTATCATATCCATTTTTTTAGTAACAAAAAATTATAGTGACATGTATTGAACCATTAGATTAATGGTTGGGAATGAAATTATAAAATGAAATAAGATACCACATTTTCATAGTTCAAAATAATAATTTTTTATGAACAAAAAATAGTGAATTAAGTAGTTTAAGGTGGATTTTTTTATGTTCTATATAAAATTATACCAATGAGAGCTTTAATTGTGCATGAATGAGGGAATGGAGTAGCAGTGCATGCTCCCATAGACCCTTAATTTGTGGGAATGATTGAACAGGCCATCTATGGGATCAATAGTGGTGTGGATAAATATAATTTGATGAAAAGATATTGGGACTTATATTTTATTAATTATGATCATTTTTCATCTATAAGGGATATGAGTATTGAGTAGGCAGGGGTGGATAGAGAAAATCATTAATATATTCATGTTTTGAGAACCCTAGAGAGCTCAACAGATTACTTTGGTTCTTATTTTCTAGATATTTCATCTTGAAAGTAGTTTTAATAGATTGAGGATATATCACACTATAAGGTTAAATATTTGAAGAAGTTATAGAGGAATATAAATGATCAATACTTTCCAAATGATTTGGATTTCATTAAATTTCATGAGATCTTCGATTTTATATAGGGGATTATTTTTTGTGATGAAATAAATGACAATGTTTGTTGAGATAGTGAATTATATTCTATAGCATGTGAATAATTAAAAACTCTTGTAATTTTAGTTTTATAAAATGTTGTGACTAAAAATTTGGTAATGTATTAATCTTATGAAGCTACCTACCTATGAAGAGGTTATTATTATAGTGGTTTTAGCTAATGAGAATATAGAAGGCATGTATAAATAAAGTTATATCTATAACACCCAAAAAAATTAAAACATGAACATAAAGTTTTATAGTAAATATAAAACCTAAAACAAATATTATAAGAGAATTTAACACCCTAAGACTTTATGATACATTTATTTTTAAATAAATTCAATCTCTTTGATAGTTTGTCGAACACACAACCATGAATCTAAATGAACCTTAACAACCTAGCTAGTAAATTGGTGGGTATGAATTGGACTATATAAATTATTAATATTATATGGTTTACCCATTTATAAAATAAATTAAATGATTATATATTTATTTTATATTAAATAATAATTATTTAATAGAAAAAGAAAGGTTTTCGGAAATACTATATTTTTCTAAAAGGTGGTTTAGTCACACTTTGTGCACATAATTTAAAAGTTATTTTTACCAATTTTAGAAAATTTATTTTAAAAATTAAATTTATTTTTTAAATCAACATATCAAAATTATCCCTAGGTGGCTTTTCGGGATATTTTTGAAAAGTCTCATATTTTGATGAATAGTGAAAATACTAACATTTATTAAAAACTAGCTTTTCATTTAGACATTTTACAAGCCCCATTTTATTTTAATGTTATTTAAAAAGTTAAATTAGCTAACTTATATTTTTATTAATCCAAATTATTTCATTGTAATAAATTTTAAATTTATTTTTTATAAAAAAACTTTTTAAACATTTGAAAGTTTTTCTTTTGGAAAACCATTTTTTGGACCAGACTACGGGTTTGTGTTTAAACTAAATTATTCCGGTTCTATGTGTTTAATTTGGAAAAATGGATTTTATATTTTGAATCATAATGATTTATATTATCTAATATGGTCAACTTGAATTTTTACCATAATGAATAGTGATAATCGTATAAATTATTTAATGTGGTTAAGGTAAAAATGTGTTTACCGGGGGCAACAAACTAAAACTATAAGAGTTAAAAATGACTCAAAATATATATAATTTATATTTAAAAGTAATATTTAGACCTTATATATTATTATATTTTAAAAAAATTCCATTTTGGATCCTTTTTTCATAAGGAAAACATGGTTGTAATTCTTTTCTTTCAAAAATACCAAGTATGTCCTCTCCCCCACTTATAAAAGTAATCCCCCTCTACACTCTTTTATAAACTTTAAAACCTAATTTTTTAAGACAAAAACTACCCAAATAACTTCCCTGATTCCCTACCATTATCCTAGACTCATTTTTTTGTTCATAAATATAACCTATAAATGCTTTTATAGAAAACTAAAAGAAGTTGTTTGAAGAAGAGGTAACACCCTTAAGAGAGCATTTTATATTATTTATTCCTCCAAATCCTAAAAATATTATTAAACAATGATGATATAATAAACTTAGTATATTAGATATTATTAAATTTTTTATGTTAATATAATTACCTCAAACTATATCCTCCTCTATCAAATGGGAAACAAACCTATTGATCGTATGGGTGGTGAACTACCATCTCATGAACTGATATAACTTGTTTTTCATAACCACTTCTCACATCTTGATGTAATTAGGAATTTAATATATATATATATATATATATTATATTTATAATATAATTATAATACATTAATTATAATATTCCATACACTTTCTTAATTTCAATTCCATACAAAATACGATAATGTCATTCATGTGTACAGAAGTCTACCAACTCAAGAAGCGATGTGATTTGTTTTTCACATATTCTTTACATAGAAGGTAATAAAGGATAAATTAAATAAATATATGTAATATATATTAAATTATATTTATTCTTAAAAATTTATATACTATCCAATTTCATTCCCTTTCAACCGGATAAGGAAATGATAACGTCGCTTGTGTGTACGTATGGTCTGCCATCACTACAATGCGATGTGAATCATTCTCCAGGTTCAAAATTAAATAATGAATATAAAGATGTATATTATGAAAAAAATGATATCTATAAAATTAATATAATTTTGGATATTATTTTACTGTGACCTATGTTAATGATTTGTAACTTTCATGATGAAAGGTGCAGGTGAAAACAAGGAAATTAACACCCAAAACAATAGCGATAATGAAGGATTTTTAATGAACAGAAAATAATATGTTATAAAATATAATATATGAAATTATAAATAATATTATTATTTTATATTAGTTAATAACATGTTTAAAACCACTATATTATCGGGTAAATAGACATAAACTATATGGAAGTTTGAGGTAATGGGTTTCTTAACTCAATTTTCATTCATTGGGTTATATGACTACTTCATTGATTATATTATGCAAAAATTATGTATGAAATTAATTTTTATTAATTTTTGATTTATTTTAAATTTTATTTGTGTGGATATAAATTTTTTACACATAACCATAACATTTATTAACTCTCACCACAATGATATGAAGTTTGTGAGGGTTTCATCTCAAACTTACTTATTTGAGATACATGTTCTTTTATGCACCGATTTTTTTTTAAATGGTGTACAGAATACCCCTATATATAATATATCATTAATCCTTCTTATATCATAATATTTTAAGTTTCAATTCATTTACTTCTTTCATGGTAATATATGATTCAAAAGTTTCCAAAGTGGTAAGGGTTTATGTATCAATATCATTTAAATCGGGATTATTTAGGCTTGAATTTTCAATGAAAGATATTATTTGATAATTTTATAATAAAACCATTTAATTTTATTATGTTATGGTTATTTATTGTTTTTTAACATCATATTACCATTTTCCTCTCTTTGATACTTAAAATTATTTATAAAACTTTTTTAATAAAATCTGATTTCATATCCCCATTCGATCGAAAATCTTTATGTTTTCTAAAAATGATTTAAACTATGATTTTAAAATTCATTTTTACTCTTAATTTTATTTTTACAAAAAAAATATATGGAAGCTTCCTATAAATTTATAAAAAAATTTACTTTTGGACTTATCTTACCAAAATATGAAGGGAAACATTGTTTTTTTAACGTATTTAGCATGAGTAAAACTCTTCCTCTATCATGAACACCCAATATTTTTAATCTTCCTTTTTATTTTCCAAAGTTTATTTTCAAAATAAATGTTACATTAATGGTTGAGGAATTTATATATTTTAAATAAGTGTTTTGAAAATTGAAATGATGTTTTATCAATAAATTTATAAAGTGATATTCCAAAATCATATTACATCTAAGATGACATCCTTTTATGTTACTCAAAGTGAAAATGTTATTTTAATCAAGAATGTTTTAATATTTTCATCATTTAAAAAAACATTGATTTTATGTATTACTTATAAATTATGTATATATTTCTCTCACATATATACCTTGCTTATTAACCCTTCATTGAAATGGTAATACAAGCCTTATGATCATTTCTAAAATTCCTTCATTATGAAATTTCCTTTCATTATGATATAAAGTAAGATTATGAAACTCGTTCTCGTTCTATGGGTAATTATTATGGTATTCCTTATGATTAATTTTTTTATGTGACACACATAGATCATTAACATGTTAGGATACGGGCGCCTAGATTTTGATTAAATAAATTGGGTAATGTTATAGTCTCATGAGACATCGTGTATTGGATTAGAGATTAAACACAATCTGTAATGGAACTTTTTCAACCATGTAATATTGTCTAGGAAGTTAACCTTGACTGATTTTTATGTCATGTTTTTGTGTTTCTACTACATTTTATATGATTGCATGATCTTATGATAACATGTTCTTTATATGATTCTTCCATGTGATTGCTCATGAGTCCTCCCTTTATGATATCATGATATAAATTTGACTTAGATATATTGTTTCCTTATTATGTTAATTACATTACTATGATTTTCATCTCATCCCTTTTGTCTATGAATTCCCAAGGTTATCCAATGTAGTTTAGGATCTCTAAAGTATTCGGGATATTGTTTTAGAGAATAAAATAGAAGGTTTTATTTTTTGCCTCACTTTGATGTATTATGAACCTTGTATTCCAAATCTACTAGGACATTATGATCCTTGTGTTATATTAATGTATATTTATGTTTGTAGATAACATAATAACATGTATAAAAGTATTGGGTATTAATAGTTGGTATCAGAGGATAGGTTTAATTAACCTTTTTAAATTAGGATAAAATACCTTAGTGAGATCCCTAGGGATTTGTCTGACAATAATTCTAAGGATAAATCTTTTTACAGTGAAATATCCTATAATTTTGGTGAAGGTTAGAGTGAGTGGTTTTTGATAAACTAAAACCCTCTATAGATATTATAGGTGTACTTGGTTCGATAATAGATGTACCTAGTGTTAATGAATCTTAAAATGGTGCATTGGGATTGACTCAAGCGCTACTTGGTACATGAAAATAAGCCTTACTATGCACATTGTTTGACACTCCTGTGGGATATGATTTAGAAATTCACAAACACTTTATGAACCATAATGAAGGATTTGAATATATGATAACCATGAATGACCTAGAATTAATATAAGGTTCCACATATTTAAAATAAGGTGTTATTATTTATACATTATATAAATGTTTTTTCATGATTATGTGGTTTACCACTATGATTATTATTTCTCATACTATGCTTTGTGGTCTTCATCAATGGGGAGAACCAAAAGGAACTAGGTTAAAGTTGACTATGATATATAATGTATTGATAAGAAACTAAATGGGAATATGACTAGAGTAATGAATATTATGATTATGCATAATCGATTATCATGACATATGATTAACAACTATTACCTTAACTAACTCTTATAATCACCAATGATGAGAAATATAGAGTTTATTGATAACTCTATTGGTGGATACAATGGAATAAAGAAGATAAATTTTCCTATATATCAAGAATTTGGGAATAAGTATTCAAGGGAATGTCTGAAAGGAATAAGAATATGTTTTAGGTGGAGAATAAGGGAACAAAGTATGTAATTTCCTAGGAAAAATGTAAAGTATAGTTAACGAAATGGATGATAATAATGGTTTCTGTAGGAAATAATCAATGGTTTAATGCTTTAAATGTGGAAAGAATTGGTATTACGAAAATAAATTTCTTAGGGGGAAAGCTCATGTATACTATCAAAAAGTTTATATGAGTAAATGTTTTATTATAGATGAATAAGAGACTATAAATGAAATGTTAAAGTAAGGAGGTATTATGGAATGAGATAATAAATCCAAGATAATGGTTTAATAATAAATTGGAATGATATAAATGTTTATGTACTGGAATTCATAAATTATATGAGTATTTATATATATATATATATATATGAGTGTTATTCTATGGAGGTTTGGAGTACAGTATTTGAAAGAATATTTTGAATTGTACTAATTACCTAGATAGGTGATTTAATGGTAGGGTGATACTGTGTAGTAAAAACTCATAATTGAGGAAAAAATATATTCAATGAGATGTTCTTAATGTTGAGGTAATTAGTTTATTTTTTGAAAAATAATGAGATGTATAGAAAACCTAAGTGGTTAAAATAGTGATTTTAAGATTAATATTATTTTTAAATATGATCATTATATTCTTGAGAATAGTATAGGATCATAGAGATTTATGAATATGAACATCACATATGTTTTTCTATAATTTTAGAACAAATGTAACCCATAATCGGAGTGATAACTCATCGCATCTGGCAAGGTCATGGGGCTTGCATCCACAACCGAAGGGCGATAAGGGTGTAGTTCCTACCACTGTACTATGTGATGTACTAGTTAGTATAATTTTTTTAATTAATTGGTTTTAGGGTAAAATATTATGTTTATTTTTGGAAAAATATTAGGGGATCAAGTAATCTCATTTTGGGGTAAATGATGATATTTCATGAGAATTTTTATTGGGTTGAAGTATATATAATATTATTGTTAAAGGTAAATAATTATTTTTAAATACTCTTATTATGATTTGAGAGGTAAGTTGAAAGGATAGTGATATAATATTTGAAGTTAAAACCTTATTTTATGTTGAGGTTATTGAGGTTATCTAGGTTAAAGGGTAACTTATTTAAGGAATGGTCTCTGTTAAACCTTTAGTTTCATTATGTAATTTTAGATATCAATAGATCCATATTCATTTTTGATATTACCTTAGTTTTTGCTAACCATTTTTTGTTTTAATAAAGATATATGGAACACCTTGTGACTCTTTTATGTATCTTATGATCTGTTAAAGTATATTTTTCTTCTCTGGGCATAAAAAATCATTATTTTGATATAAATTTCTTCGAGTATGAGATGAAGGGAAAATTGATCGGAGCATAACCAAAGGATGAAATTGTTCTTATTAAATTAAAATATATCAAGTAAGTATATTTCCTTACATTCTTGGACAATAAAATAACTACTCAACTTTAGGAAAAGAATCTTAAAACCAAAAAAATTATCATATTAATGTCATATATGATGAAGTAAATGGTCATTTAAATCAGTATAGATTTATGGTTTTGAGTTTTTTAACTATTCATTGATCATTCAATTCATTTTGATCAATTAACTCTACAAATCTTTATAATTATTTACAATTTTCTTTCATGTCCATGTATTTAATTTTTAACAATGTTATCCTATGAGGGAACCTATTTATGTAATGAAATTCATATTTCCCATTCCATTTATTAACAATAACAAAATTATTAACCCTCTTTACAATGTGACTTATTTGATAAAGAAATTTTCAAACCCTTCATTTTCTTGAGATTAAGATTATATTCCAAGGACACAATTTATTTAACAGGAGTATAATTTAACACCTCAATATTTAAAATAGGAACATCATGTTTGAGATTATATATGACATGCAACACCAAAATTATAAAATAATGTAACACCACAAGACTTTATGATATATTTCTTTTTAAAAAAAATCAATCTATTCGATAGCTTTTGGGAAATGCAACCCTGAATCAAAATGGGCCTTAATAACCTAGATGTTAAATTAGATGGTATAAATATGAATAACTAAATTATAAAAATTATATGGTTTACACGTGTATAAAATAAATTCAATGATTATATATTTATTGGAAATAATAAAATAATCATTTAAAATAAAAAGAAATATTTTTTGAAAAACTATATTTTTCTAAAAGGAGGTTTAGTATCACTTTTCATAGATAATTTAAAATTAATTTTTACCCATTTTATAAAATTTATTTTACCAAATAAAATTAATTTTTGAAATCATTATATTTGTAAGACCTCTAAATTATAAAATAATAACATTATATTCGATGGTATATATAACACGCAACTGTAATCTTAGAAGAAAATATAACACCCCCGAGACTTTATAATATATAAATTTTAAAATAAATTAAATATATTTTATTATAAACAACACTAAGTTTAAATTTTGTAACATTCCTAAATGGGTTTCTTTGATATCTTGTGTTACATGAAGGATAGAGTTTTACTGAACAAAAATATACTATTAATATTATTATTTAATATTACAATTATCACCTATCCATTGGAATGGTGGGTATAAATAGGATTAAATAACTTAAAAAATATATATTTCACAACCATTTATTATTTATATATTTATTAGAAATAAAATAATGATCATTTAAAAGAAAAAGATTTTTGTTTAAACTCTATTTTTTCAAAAAAAGGCTTAGCGGTACTTTCCGAACATAATTTTCAATTAATACTTCAGACTATTAGAAAAAATATTTCATAAAATTAAAATTTTTTAATTAATCATATAAATTTTATCTTATGGTGATTTTTTAGGATTTTTCTGAAAATTTTTATTTTTTATGAATTGTGAGAAATACAAGATTTTAATTGAAAACTTCTATTTCTCTTAAAAAATTTCTAATGTTAAATTATATTTTTAATTGGTTATAATGTAAAAAATAGTTAAATTTTATATAAATTAATAAAATTCAGGTCATTTTAATCATTTTCACATTGACTTTAGATATAAAAACTTTGTAATGTCAGGAACAATTTTATCTTTAAAATCTCGATTCTTGTCATGTTTGTAGGATTAATTTTAAATTATATTTTGAAAATTATATGAATTCAAATTCAAAAAATCAATTACAAATTTTAAATAAGAATAATTTATAATTTATAATATGTTTGACTTAATTTTTTACCAAAATTAATAGTGAAAAAAGTAAAATTAATTAGTGCAGTTAAGGTAAAATGGATTTACTGGGGGTTAAACTAAAAAGATAAAGGTTTAAATGACGTTAAAACTTATATAAAATATATTTTATGTCCATATTTTGATCTTATACCTTCTATTATCAATATTTTTATATTATTGTATCCATTTTACATGAAAAAAACATGGGTTGAATTCATTCTTTTCTTAAAAAATACAAGTGTGCCACTCACCCCACTTATAAAAGGTCACCCTCTCTCCTCCCTTCTTCACACCTTTAATCCTATTTGGATTGGACAAGGGAAAACCAAATTAAATAAAAACAAATCTCAAATATATCAATATAATCCTTATTTATTTCATAAAGGGAACCTAGTAAGTATTTAGTGTGAACCTAAAGAGGATACCCAAAGAAGAGGTAACATTCTTCAATGGTCATTTTTATTTTATTTCATTATCCACCTAATTAAATTACTATTAAACCATGATAATATAATAAACATTGTATATTATATATAATTGTATTTATTTTGGAATAATTTAATGACCTATAACCACACCCACTTCCATGGTTTACGAAATCATCAATCATATGTACGGGGGACTTTCACCTCGTGAACTGATGTTATTCATTTTTCCATTACTACTTATCACAGTTGGGTATGAGGATGGATATAAATCATATGTATTATTATTATAAATTAATTATACCTATTGAGTTATTATATCATATATAAATTTTTACTTTCAATTCTATAGGTGGATGATAATGTTGCCCGTGTGTACTATAAACTACCTCCTCGTGAAGCAATGTGATTATTCTTTCACTAACGCTTTACATGGAAGGTGATAGGGATAAATTTTATGATTATATATGATAAAAATGAAATAATTATGATATTTTTGAAATATATATCATTATAAAAATATAATATATTTCATTTTATTTCTTATCTTCTCACTCAATGAAAAATGATAGCATTGTTCGTGTACTTGTGGACTACCGCCTACATGAAACGATGTGACTCTCATTACATAAACACACCATATGGATGATATATATAAGTATATTTAAAGAAATTATAGGTTATATAATATATTATTATCATTATTAAAATATAATATATTACATAGCTTCTTTCCATAATGATCATTGTAAAATGGAAACATTACTCATGTACACATATGACCTAACGTCTCCATGATCGTAACGTATTTAATTTATAAAAAAAATCATTCATGGTTGGTCTTAAAAGTACAATTTATTTATAAATATGATTATTACTTCATGGTTATTATTATTTAGGTTGTGAAATTATATAATATGTACAAGAACAGAAACTTTAATAACAAAACATGAATGATAAAATAAGGTAATTTATACCCAAATCAATAAAAATAACGAAATATTTTTAATGAATGAGTGAAAATATATTATGAAAGAATAATATATGATATTATAAAAATTAATATGGTTTTTTTATAATTTAATAACATGTTTAAAACTACTATATAAGAGTTTAAATCACATTCAACCAAAAGGAAGTGTGAGTTAAAGGACTTCATCTCAATTTCCCTTCATTGATGCATATTATAATGTTATGAACTTAATTTATTTTATATGGTTTATATAATACCCTTTTACATGTAACATCATTATTACTTAATAATTCATGGTATTTTAAGTTTGAATTTTTATTATTTTATCTAAGAGGGTTTGACTTGAAAATTAACAAGGGGTAAAAGTTATTATACAATCTCATTCTTTTTGTGATTGTTAACTTTATCTTGAAACAATCAATTTCTTGTAATAATTTTCATTGTAAATTAAATATCAACTAAATATTCATATTATTTTATAATTTAAATTATTTTTCCCTAAATTGTATACCATTTTTATATACGGTTTTTAATTTGATGGTTATTTGATTAACTCTATAAATATTGATAAATCTATATCCTTTACTCAATATGGATATTTTATGAAAAGGAAAAAAATTATGAATTAAATAGACTATTTGATATATGAGGAATATTTTGGACTATAATTATGGGTGGGGCTCGATATTATATAGCCCCTAGATGCATCGGTAGGTCTCATGAGACAAATCAGTTGGCCAAATTAAATAGGTTTTTATGAGTAGTTTTAAACCATCTTTTGAAAGATATTAATGGTAAATGTATCATGTGTATGAGAAATGATGTCCAAAAATTAATGATTTCCTTCATTAAGAATTCATTAATTATTATCCATGATATTTTCGCAATGATATTATCTATGTATGCAATCTATTTTCAAACTATTGATTATATGGAATGTGTTATCAGTTATTTTTATTGTCGTGTTGATTATTCCTAATCTTATTATCCATGATACTTTCACTATGATACTATATCTAGATGCATTTAAATCACATATTATTAATTAAAAGGAATTTATTATCATTCATTTACCTTACTATGTTGATTATGCTTATTGATTCGTGATATATTCCTCAATAATTAACCATTACGTAGAAATTGAGCTCTCCCTTATTTTTTTTTCTTTCCCCTAGATATGAAGAGGAAATATTTGAATGAGTTTACAAGGATGCATTTTGTTTTATTTTATTATATATTATGTTTTATTTTCTATTGCCAATGTAAAATTGGTATATATGTGATTCCTTGTATCTATTCCTATGTAATAAAGCAAACAACACCTCTAGGATACTTGGGTCTAGATTTATATAGTTGGTATTGGAGAAACTTTAGTAGAAATCTTGGAAACTATATTTAGGAAAACCTAGACTTGGGATCATAACCCTATGATCGACTTTTTTTTTATGAGTATATAAGAAAATCATAATGTTTTGGTAAGGTGTATATTATGTGTTATTTACTATAAATACATCCATTTCTAGATACTACATGTGGACATTGTTTTGGAATAGAGATACCTAGGGGTAATAACTCTAAAAATTGGTGCATTGGGATTAACTTGATCATCACCTGGTGTAAGAAAATGGGCCTTACTGTGCACTTGGTTTGACACTGCCGGGAGATATTCTTAGGATAATACACATTTTCTTTACAACCCATTAGGAAGTATTTGAATAGATGATGAAAATGAATGACCTAGGTTAAACCTATGGTGTCTTAGATTGAAAATAAGGTGTCTCAATGGAATGTTAAAAAGATTTATGTGAGGAAAGGAAGGTGATAAAGTAACTAATTACCATGGAAATATGAATAGTATGATTTAAGGAAATAAATCTCATCCTAGGGATCCAATTATAGTCTTTTTTCAAAAATGTGGAGAATTTGTACAATATTCGAGTCAATTAATTCTTATAAAGATAAAACCATAGACCAAGGAAGGACCTATGTGGAAATAAAATGGATGAAGTATTTATGTATTAATATTTAAGAATTATATTATATAAGTATTTTTACCAATGGTATTTTGGTTATAAGAATTCGGAAGCATATAAATATTATGTTAATTTTATAAGCATATATGTCTTCATTGACTTAAAAGTTATAGATACCATCATGGTTTAATGATTTTAAGGTTGATCATAAGGTAAAACTCGTAAAACCCTATTCTTAGGTTTTATGTGATGGGAGTCTACCAAAATTTAGGATATTTTTGAAGAAATTTATGGAAATACAACCCATTGGTTTAGTACATGTTTTAGTAAAAAAAATATTTGAGGAATAATGCATTTATATTTTATAGATAAAATTTTAAAGGTATTGAGAACCTTTAGGGATAATATGATAATTAATGACATTGTAATGATATTCAAATAATATTATTACACTTTGTGGGAAAAAAATAAAAGAAAATAAGTTGTATTGAAAAACATAGAAAAAAGGTTATTTAATGATTAATTTTATTTCAAGTATGTTCATCATATTTTTTTAGAATTTTATAAAAATTATGTTAATATAGTTTAGAAAAAGAACAACCCACATGTCTGGTGAAAACCTGACATGTTTAATAAGTCCATGGTGATGAACCCAAAAATGAAGGATGATAAGCATTTAACACCTACCGATAGAGACCTAGTTTTTGCCTAATAAGACTTTGAAATATTTCTAAGAATATTTCCAGAGCTGGGTGCTGAGACGGCGTGCAATTTCGAGGCCCGGTGTGCCTGGAATTAATTTTATAAAAATGTTAAGTGTTTTTATATTACGCACACATAGTTAACTAAAGAAAACATAATATCTCTTAAATGGTTGATCGGATCGGAAATCTGAGACCACGATTGGGTCTGTAACGCAGTGTTTCCCCTTATAGCGACATAAAATAAGTCAGTGTGGGACGTTCGTACCCCATGCTCATTGACGGTATATTAAATTGATGAATTAAATTATTAATTTATTCATTTAATAGTTCAAACATGAATAACTCATGGACGGTAGATCGGATGATAAATCTAAGACCACCATTGAGTTCAGAATGTAGGCTTTACCCTAGGCATGTTATAACCTTTTTCGTTATCGAGTGTTCAGCTTATGCACCATAATGGGAAAAGAATTAAATAATTAAATGATTATTTATTTAATTATTTGATTAAAAAACTCTTCTAGCCCAATAAGATGTTATAAATATGTGGCTTTAAGGTTTTGCCATCATAATCCCTTCAATAATATAGAGAAAACACAATTATTCTCTAGAAGAACAATGAAATAAGAACCCTCCTTGGCTCGAGGCGGATTGAATGACAACGAACGCAACGGATCTTCCTCATCCGTTGGCGAGCACATTCTTCATAGAAAGAATATTCAAGTTCCAGGTAGGACTTTCCATTTGTGATTTTTTTCATCATTATTTAACTGTTTAAGCATTGAGTATCAATCTTCTTATTGATCTATGATCACCATTCTTCACATGAGCCCACAGTTTGTTAATTATTGTTATAGATTTTCAATCGTCGTTCTAACAGCGAGAACAGTGATGAATCATATCCAATCCAAACACGGGTAGGGTTCGTTTCCAATTCATGTGGTTTGTGGTTTCCTCCCCCATTTGATGTTCTCGTCAACATTTGTTTTGAATGCCCAAAAATCAATTATTTTGTGATTGATACACAACGAATCATCACTACAAGTTTAGAGTTGAGATCGATAGATTTATCCAGGTGCGATGCAATGGTGAATGAACGAAAATAGATTTGTGTTCAATTTGAGGGTTTCTGCCTGTGGATATGCGTGGATGTGTGTGGTGTTTCACTAGAGACTGTGTAATATTGGGAGAGAGCGGTGTGACAGTGGTCGACCTATGGCGGGCGGCATGACGCAGTCCTTCAAATAACGGGAGGTTGGCATTCTGGCATCACGTGTCAGGCGGCTCGCGGTGAGATGATCTTCAGCGGCTGAACGACGGGGCCTGGTGGCATGAGTAGAAAGCCGATGCAGTCCGGTGCAGACAAAGGCGGCAGGACGGTGGTCCGGCTTGTCTTCAAGGCATGACTCTGGGCGAGGTATGCAGTGGGGCAATCCAATCAGCAACGTCCCAATGAGGCAGGTCGGCATTGCGGGTGTCCAGGTTGGAGTCAGTGTGGCGGAGCAGGTCGCACGATGGTGGCCACCATGGACTTCCTGACAAGGCCATCAGGAGGAAGACTAATCGGGGGTGTCCCGTGAAGATGGCTGATGCAGTCCAGTGACTCATGCGTGAATGGAGGTAGCGGTTCCGATGGGTGCGGAGGAAGCCAGTAGTTAGGAGGAGGTGCAGATCGGAAAAATTAGCCCATGGGGATTTTTTTATTTTTTATTTAGTTAAAGGTGTGTAGGTCAAATTTAATTAGGGAAATGGGGTTTATGAGCGCCAATTGGATTGGTGCTTTGTGCTTTTATTCCAAAATGGCACTTCAAGTGGCGTTTTGGGCATGCCCATCCAAACCCCCATCCCCACTTTACTATTTTATATATATTTATATTTTAACAAATAATAATAAATATAATATAATATATTTATATTTATATTTATAATTGAATTAATTATAATTAAATTTATAAATATATATTTTGAATTTATTATATGTTTGAAAATATTTTCAACTTATTTATAAATAAATATAAATTTATAACTATGTAAATATATATTTATAAATATATATTTATAATTATATAATTACAAATATATTTCTAATTTATATACAAATACAATTTAAAATAATATATAAATATATTTTAATAATTATATAATTATAAATATTTACATATAGAAATAGATTTATAATTATATGACTACAACTATATTTATAATTATATAATTATAAATCTACTAATTTTTTATATATATATTTATATAAATAAATATATT
The DNA here is from genome assembly GCA_963277665.1 of Viscum album. NCBI lineage: Eukaryota > Viridiplantae > Streptophyta > Magnoliopsida > Santalales > Viscaceae > Viscum > Viscum album. The sequence continues at coordinate 1,247,527,111 of OY728157.1, read as the reverse complement.
TGTAATTATAATTATAAACAAATATAATTATATGAATATATTTTAAATTTATTTGTAAATAAATATTTATAACTATAATACATTTATTATAAATATACATTAATAAATGTATATTTATAAAATGTATTGTATTTATATATATATTTAATAAATGTATATTTATAATAATTGTATTATATTTATAAATATAATAATAAATGTGTTATAATACATTTAATAAATATACATTTATTATAAATATAAATTTATTAAATACATTTATTATAATACATTTATTAAATACATTTATTTAATAAATGTATTATATTTATAAATATATTTAATAAATATACATTTATTATAAATACAATACATTTAATAAATGTATTTAATAAATATAATACATTTGATAAATATAAATTTGTTATAAATACAATACATTTAAATAAATATATTTAATAAATATGTATTTATTATAAATACAATATAATACATTTAATAAACATACATTTATTATAAATACAATATATTTAATAAATATACATTTATTATAATACATTTATTATAATAAGTTTATTTAATAAATATAATACATTTAATAAATATACATTTATTACAAATACAATACATTTAAATAAATGTACTTAATAATTATAACACATTTATTATAAATACAATACATTTATTAAATATAATGTATACATTTAATAAATATACATTTATTTAATAAATATAATACATTTAATAATGTATACATTTATCGATTATACATTTATTTAATAATGTATACATTTATTATATACATTTAATAAATATAATGTATTTAATAAGTGTAAATTTATTTAATAAATATAATACATTTAATAAATATAATACATTTAATAAATATACATTTATTATAAATAAAATATATTTAAACAAATATGTTTAATAAATATAATACATTTAATAAATGTATTATATATTTAATAAATGTATTTAATAAATACATTTAAATGTATTTATTATATATTATACATTTATTAAATGTATTACAATAAATGTATTATATATTTATTAAATATATTATAATAAATGTATTTAATAAGTGTATTTAATAAATATAATAAATATATTAAATATTTAATAAATATAATAAATTTATTATATATTTAATAAATTTATTTAATAAATATAATAAATGTCTTATATATTATACATTTATTAAATGTATTATAATAAATGTATTTAATAAATTTATATTTATAATAAATGTATATTTAATAAGTGTATTTAATAAATGTATTAGATTTATAAACCTATTATATACATTTATTAATATACATTTATTAATACATTTATTATAAATATAAATTTATTAAATACATTTATAAATATAATACATTTATTAAATAAATGTATTTAATAAGTTTATTTAATAAATGTATTATAATAAATGTATTTAATAAATTTATATTTATAATAAATGTATGTTTATTAAATGTATTATAACACATTTATTATTATATTTATAAATATAATAAAATTATTACAAATATACATTTATTAAATATATTTATAAATACAATACATTTTATAAATATACATTTATTATTGTATATTTATAAAAAATGTGTTATAGTTATAAATATTTATTTACAAATAAATTTAAAATATATTCATATAATTATATTTCTTTATAATTATAATACTAAATATATTTATTTATATAAATATATATATATATAATGAATATATTTATAATTATGTAATTATAAATATAGTTATAATCATAAAATTATAAATCTATTTCAATAAATATATATTTATAATTATATAATTATTAAAATATATTTATATATTATTTTAAATTGTATTTGTACATAAATTAAAAATATATTTGTAATTATATAATTATAAATGTATATTTATAAATGTATATTTATAAATATATATTTATATAGTTATAAATTTATATTTATTTATAAATAAGTTGAAAATATTTTTAAACATATAATAAATTCAAAATATATATTTATAAATTTAATTATAAATATTTTAATTATAAATATTTTAGTTATAAATATAAATATAAATATATTATATTATATTTATTATTATTTGTTAATATATTTATATTTATAAAATATTAAAGTAGGGAGGGGTTTGGAGGGGGCATGCCCAAAACGCCACTTGAAGTGGCGTTTTGGAATAAAAGCACAAAGCGCAAATCAAATTGGCGCTCATGAACCCCATTTCCCTAATTAAATTTGACCTACACCCCGTTAAATAAATAAATAAATAAAAAATCCCCATGGGCTAATTTTTTCGTGCAAATCATGGAACAAGAAAGTGAATTGGAGAGAGAACGAGAAAACAAAATGAAGAAATAATAAAAGAAAATTCAAAGTAAATGGTGATGCACATTTCTATACACACAAAAAGGGAATTGTGAGAGTCTTTCCAAGTTGCAATCAAATTAAGGTTTAGTAAAATAATAATAATAAAATATTATTATTATTATTATTGTGAGAAAACCTTATTTTTTTCATATCGTTTTCATATGGTGTCGGTTTCATGAACCACCAACGACAGTGCAGCCCTAACTCCGAGACGGACATTCCAAGCCCAATATTGGATATCTTTTATGGGTTTGCGGATTGGGTACCCGAAACACTCAAATAATAATAATATATTATTATTATTAAATCATTAACTCGCCATAACTCTTATGTGCGATTCGAATTGACTTTACATCAGTGGTGATGTGATTCTGTCATTAAGACGGTCGATTCAAGTCTAATGTTGAATATTACATTCTTGTTTGTGGCTCAGGTCCCCAGAACACCCAATATTACTATTATTATTATTATCATTATTATTATTATTATTATTATTATTATTATTATTGTGGGATCTTGTATCCGACTTATCACCCTCATACAATGTCGAAATGACGAACTGTTTGTGACCCTGCGACCCTAAAATGAAGACGAATATTTCAAGATCAATTTTGGATATTTAAGTCGAGGTCGAGAAGCAGGCCCCATGAGGCTTGGTTTGCACATGTTATGGTGGAATGCGACTTTTTCTCAGGTTTTCATTCTAGGCGAACGAGTAGTCGATCCCATCTGTTTTTATCAAAGGATCACAATGGCGTGATCCGTACAATTTATTTTAAGACCAAGGTGTGGGCCCCACATAATTCCATTCAAGCGCAATGTGGCGATATATGACTTTTCCATCAGATGTCTGTTCAGGTAAAATGAATAGTCGATCTTGTGCATTTTACTACAAGTATCGCAACGATGTGATCTGTTTGGTAATCCTGTGCCATTTGAGGAGGCCTATGAGTAAAAGTACATTTTCGCCCTTCGCTTTAATAATGAGCATCGCACGCTCGTCAGCCTTTTGGCTAGAGATTTCATGTACTGTGGGAGTACACTTCCATGCCTAAGGGGTACTTGATTTTTATTTTAGTACTTGAGTATAGAAATGTACATGGCCAGGAGAAGAGGTGAGGCCACACAATGTGCAGGCCCCACACGCACCATGTACCACTTTATGAATCTTCTAGCTCTCGTATCTCTTTCTTTTGGACTCAGAATTTGGCATATGAGTATCATATCCTGAATGTTTTTCTTCATATAATGTTATGGTTCCCTCCATAATGGATTTTGAGATACAATGGGAGATGTTCATGGTGTGACACCTATTTGGGGTGACACCCGATGACTGCAGCGGCGTGCTTTCTGAGAGGTACCATCCAGCAGGGATGACCAGTGTTCCTCAGGGATTTTTGAGAGGTACCATCCAGTAGGGATGACCAGTGTTCCTTAGTGATTTTGGAGAGGTATCATCCAGTAGGGATGGACAGTGTTCCTCAGTGATTTATGAGAGGTACCATCCAGTGGGGATGATCAGAGTTCCTCGATAATTTTCTGAGACATACCATCCAGCAGGGATGATCAGGGTTCCTCAGGGATTTTCTAAGAGGTATCATCCAACAGGGATGGCCAGTGATCCTTAGTGCCTTCTGAGGGGTACCATCCAACAAGGAAGACCAGTGGAGTTCCGGGCTGACCCTCCCGCCAGGATGGGAAGCGTAGTCCCCAAGGAGATACCGGGATGACCCAGAGGGTAGTCCTCGAGGAGATATCGGGCTGACCCAGAGGGTAGTCCCTGAGGAGATACCGGGTTGACCCAAATGGTAGAACCTAAGGAGATATCGGGCTGACCCGAAGGGTAGTCCCCAAGGAGATATTAGGATGACCCAGAGCATAGTCCCCAATGAGATACCAGGCTAACCCAGATCATTGTCCCTGAGGAGATATCGGGCTGACCCAGAGCATAGTCCCTGAGGAGATACCGGGCTGACCCAGAGCTTAGTCCCTGAGGAGATATCAGGATGACCCTCTCGGTGGACCGGGTAGCGTAGTCCCCTATGGTTCAGAGAAGACCCTCAATTGTGTGACATGGTGGCGACGCATGGTTCGACTTACCTAAGAACCCATAAGGAAGAGGTTCACTTTCCCTACTAAGACGCATCCTTGTGACGAGACCTAAAACCGTTCAGGTGAATCAGTGCCACCCAAAGAAGATAGTATCAAGGTGCGGTTATTTTTTCCCCTTTAACTTGGGCTTTCTTGGGTAGATGTGATGAGGTGTTGGGAATTGCAGATTTTTTTACTTAGAACTATTGGCTAATCACTTTATTGGGCTGAGTTTTGAGATGGATATCCCATTACTCCCTCATTTGGGTTTCTTTTACTGAGCATATATATATATATATATATCCCATTTCCAGATCCTAATCCTTGGGCTTTGGCTACACCCCTTCTAAGAGAGGCGAAGACTCGCGGGGTATGCCACGTGCTTTCCGTGTCTAGATTCTTGTGGTTGGATGATTCCACTCTCCTACTATAGGTATTAAAGATTTTATGGGGAATTCATCTCCTCACCGTTTTGAGCTCCTTGTTTTTGGATGATTCTTCTTTCACTCTCTTTTTGTCTTAGGTTGAACTCTTGTTCACTTTTTTTGTACCTTGTTCCCATACTGGTGTTCTTCTGTTATATATCTTACTGCTCCCCAATTCAGTACCTCTCTTGTTGCTCCCTCGAGCCTTCGGGGCATCCTATTGAGTATTCTCATACTCACCCCTTCTTGGGCTTTGCCCGCATTTGGTGTGCCCTTGCAGACGACAGACAGGTTGATCGTGATATGGAAGGAGCTTAGGGATATGGGGTTCTTGGACCACGTGCAGTGTTCATATCTTGGGATTCAAGAGTGGGACTCTCCCAGTTGTTTTACTTTTTCACCTTTTGTCGGGATGTGACACTTTTCTAGTTGGGTGTGTATTTTTTCAATTTCCATTTCAGATTTACTTTTATTGTACTTGTACTGTTTTGAGGTTGATGCATATATGTTTGGTTTCCGATCTATAGCAGTTTTGTATCTTGATTTATTTTCCTCCACACTTTTTCATTGAGTTTTTTGAGTGTGTGTATATAGTTTTTTAGTTAAAGACCTCCCTTAGTTTATTGTTCCTTTGGCACTAGTCGCCATCCCCTGGCCTCTGGAGGTGGGCTTGGGGTAGCCACGACTCGAGCCCCGGTACGGGTCGGGTCATGACACTATCATTTCCCTATCTTATGTCCTGGTTAATATGTCATTATTTTTAGTTAAATGATTTGAAAAATAAATATTAATGATGAACTAGTGGGGTTTCTTTTGAAGTTTAGAGATTAATTTATTATATTGTATAACTTTTGATAATCATGTTTATTTTTGGAAAATAGTTAGAGATAGAAGGAAATAATTTTCACTCTTTTATGGATATTACGATCCATAAAAAGTGAATTTTAGTGCTTGAGGAATAAAAAATCATTTTTAGATATTTATTTCTTGGATTAAGGGATGAATTAGAAATTAAGTGGAGTACAAATAAAAGATGAAATTTTATATTCCCATATATTCTAAAATAGTAGAATAATTCATCGACTTTAGGAAAAGGATCTTGAAGAAAAAATGTTATCTTGTTACATTCAGATCTGATGAATCATACGGTCTTTTAAATCAAAAACAATTTATGGTTTTGAGTCTATTAACTTTTCATTTATTGTTCACTTACTTGTGATCAATTAACAAAATCATTATCTAGATTTATTTACCTGAAGATAACTTTTAAATATTTTTTGAATTATGAATTTTTTTGATATCTTTATTCCTTTCACGGAATTACTGAAAATAACTATGTTATCATAAGATAATTATTATATTTATTTTTAAAGACAGTCAAAAGTAAATTATTGACATGCATTTTTGTGAAAACAATGATTGAAATGAAAGTAACTTCTTAAAGGATGTAATAAAAGATAAGATCTGTATTAAGTTCTGATAAAATAATGAATCGAAGAGTAAAATGATTTTTTATTATAATATTAATTGAAAATAATTTTGAATGTTTTTATAATAACTTTTTTAAAATATATAAAAGGTTAAAATATTTTTTGTGTGAATTTACCCCTATATTAATCATTATATTGGAGAAAACCCACACATTGTATCAACATCATCATCAAGGAATCTCACATTTATGGATCATCTTCTAAGGCCAAAGTAATCTAAGTATCTTATGTAATCCATCTTAAGAAAACCGAACTGTAACTAAAATATTTTTCTAAATCCAACTAATGAAGGAACTTTTCAAATATTTAAATTATAAATCACAATGTAAAGGTAGTATAACTAATTAGAATGAGTATTTATTAAATGATTTTTGGATTTAAAATGAAAAGGGTAAACTAATGACTTGATAGACATATAAAAATAATTCAAAAAATGAACCATAAACCCTAATTTAATTAAATAAAAAAATATCAATGAAAATGAATACTTGATTATTGATCTAAAAATTCTACCTTTCATATGAATTATCCTGGTTAAATAGATCCTAAATTTTCAAATAAGTGAGTTCCAAATATGATGGCGCAATTGTGGAAGTACACATAAAACTATCCAAGGACAGGAATAGATAATATAAAACCAAGGAACATGAGGGTCACAATAAGAAAACTATCAAAGAAAACTTTTAATTCAACTATTCATCATTCATGGTTACCTGTGTGTGATGGTGAACTAGAAGATGTTGTTTCCATTTTTGTGAAATGGGGAAAAGGAGAGAGGTTTTGGTGTAGGTATGGGTGGGTGTGGGTAGGAGTTTATTTTTTTGTATTTTATAATAAAATTAATTGATAAATTAGGTTAGGGTTATAGATTTTTTGAATAATAGGTCACAACTTGCATGAAACCCCTTTTAAGAAAGTCAATAGCTTATATAAAAAAGGCTTAGTCAAGCTACATAATTCTTATATGGCTTACATAAACAACATTTTCACAACTCCTATATTTTTTAAATATATTTTATTATTTGAATGCCATACACAAAAGGGATAAATATTCATAGTGATGTTTGTGAAAGTCAAATAAATTTTTTATTTTTTATTTTTTATTTTTTATTTTTTATTTTTTATTTTTATTTTTAGTATATTATAGTATAAATTAAAATTATTAATATAATTAGTGTTATTAATTATAATTGGTAATTAATTTTATTTTAGTTAATAAATGAAAATAAATAAAATTTTAAATAATGATGTAATTAATAACTATAATAAATAAATAAAGGATAATATAATAATTACAGATAATATTAATTGCACATGGTAATTATATATTAATTATAAATTACATTTTCAATTAAATAAAAATTATTGATAATTATTACACCATTATATTTTAAATTAATTATTGTTATTATATATAATAATTGATTATATTAACTATTTATTGATTTTTATATATTAGTTTTTTATTTTATTTTTTTTGTATAAGTAAAAAATTAAAAAAAATAGCTACATATATATTTTTGTTATTCAATACATAATTATTGAGGGTTAATTAAATTTTCCTTATTAAATTATAAAATGTAATTTTTAGATTAATGTATAAGTAATAATCTAGCATGGATATTACAATGATATGAGTTTAAAATTAATGATCAATAGAAATTGTATCAATGATTCGTGTATAAATGTCTTAGAGTCTTGTTCATGCCACATCCAGAGATATTCATAATTCACCCAACCCATGTATTTTGATGTTGGTGCTCTAGTGTATTGTCTTTCTACATAGCATCTATCAGAGCTTTATCTACATTATAATGTGTGATAATAAATGGATCTAAATTCCCCACTCCTATAATATATTCTATATTGATGTAATATTCCATTTGGATATAACTTTCTCATATGAGGGAAGAATAAGGTTGTGTTCTAAAACCTTCTCCCACATGGAAAAAACATGGACGTTGTTATATTGAAATCTAACTACTAGTGAAAAATGGATAATCATATTTTTTCCAATAACCAAATATCACATTATTGTAATATGATAATGTAAGGTAATATGCAATAGAATTACTAGAATAATAATCATGATCCCTTATAATAACAGTCATTCTCATAATTACTTAAGGTGTAAAGTTTGTATGATAAGCAGGAGATTTTGTATGATGACAACTATAATGCCTATGGAGAGGATATACCTAATCATTAGTAGTAATTGGAGGAGAATTTGGATAATTATGTTGGAAATCCACACTATGTTCCAAAGGAATTTGGGAAACTTCTACTTGAATATTAGCACCTTGTGAAACATTGACATTGGGCTCAACATATGATTGTGTCTCAAAGAAAATCCAACTATAAATCTCATCCATAGGGTGATGTAGCTCTTACACTAATGTATGAAAATAGATTTTTACAAATATGAATCACTCTACATGATTATAGATATGAATTAGGAATGTTATACATGCATCTTGTAAAAAAATGTCCCTTCAATTACAGATAAAAGAAGAGATGTTCTATAGGATGATAAATTATTAACAACTATTTATAACCTCATTCGTTTCGCATAAGTTACAATATTGACCTCATTTGGTTCCAAGACAAATAATTTGGAATTTCATATAGATCCAGACACCATTATTTCCCCTTTAATATGGACCTTTCATGTTTATCACACATCTCAATGTATTGTGCATGAAATATACTCTATTCTACATCTCGCTTCCTATGAAATGTTTAGAGGATTATGTGAAGAAAACTATATTGGTTGTGTGGGAATTGGATATAGGGATATTAAAGACCTCATAACCAAATCAACATGCTTCTATCAAACCACTAAAAGATGGTTAAAAGGCCCCACACATGGGTTGGAAGCAGGCATTACTATAAAGGAACAACACTAAACAAAATTGGCCTGAGACATAGAATCTAGGAAACTAAAAATAAAAAAAGGAATTTATAATTTATAAAATAAATAAATTATTTCCAATAAATAATAATTCAAGTACATTATTTAAAAACATTTACATCATCTGGTTGAAAACAACATGGATTAAATATGTGATTGCGGACATCATTTTGAGTAGTGTCATAATTTCTGTAGTGTTTTCTCCACCTATAGATAAAATTATTTCAATTTTAGTGTAATAATATAAATTAATGATTTGATTTACACATAATAATGATGACTAAATATACTATTTTCCATGCATTTAGCCATCTCATTAGGTAATGGGGTATAAAAATGTAAAAAACTTAGATGGATATTCTCTAATTATCATATCTAAATAAGTATAAAACATACTGTAGTCTTAATATTTTTTATGAGACATGTGATTTAGAGTATTTTTATGTGTATGAATGAGTGGTTGAACACTTTCTATATCTATATTTTTGGTCATGGCCTTCATGCAATTATAAATACATTATATGGATGTATTTCATTGAATGATTAACAATGGACATGCTTTAGATAAGTCATAGAATATAATCTTGTGTAAATATTAAGATAGAAATGTCATCATCATCATCAATTAGATAGGTAAATTGACCATTTATCCAATTATTGTATGGATATCTACCAAGGATTCACCTACAATCATCTTAAACTTTTATGAATTGTGGTCTATATACCATACCAAACAAATTACCAACAACTTTTCCTATCATAGATACTTTCTTGATAGGTAGTCCTAACATAATATAGACATCATCTAAAGTGATGGTCATCTATACCTATTGGTATATAGATATTATTTTTTTTCTAAAATCTATTTATCTATAAATACTAAAATGATCTAGTGATTGAAAAATGAAAAATAATACATAAATACCCTATAGAACCCTTCATGTTGAAGATACAGACTAATCATAAGAATGGGTAAAATGTTAAGTAAGTGGTGTGACCTATGTATGCTAAGAGTTGAAACATGAAAATCATCTATGAAATAATAGGAAACATGGTTTTCTTGGGATATCAGAGACAAAATGTCCAACATATCTACATTTTATATAAATATTACTCTTGATATTTACAAAAATATAATTTATAAAATAATTCATTTGTGAATTATAAGGATACTAGTTATCTATCCAGCCACAAGTCATAAATAGATATGAAATAATAATGAATATAGTAAAAAATTTACATAATATTAAGAAAATACAAAATAAACCATCAACGTTTATATGATCTAGATCTACACAATTCTATGTTAAATAATTTTGTATGATTATGACCATCTATCTGACATATAGTGTATTGTAGTCCCACCCTCATTTTGAAGTCTAGTCCATCTTGTTTCTAATATGAGTAAGCTTTGGAATTCCATGTGGGCAAAACATGCTCATATTAAGGGCTACAATCTTATGATAAGAAATCAAGGTAAAAGGATAGAAATCACTATCAAGCATACATAGAACCTTGTAATAGTCAAGTAGAGTTATCATGTGATATACTAGATCCGCATACAATTTGTAAGAACCCTATTTTTAAATGATGTGTGAATACTTAAAATTTTGGTCTAATTATTTCGTTTTGACCTAGTATAGATGCTTAGTGAGGCTATAGAGGAAATGAGGGTTTTTAGGGCTTGTTCAGAGCCTGGAACCCTGGCCAGTGGAATAAAGAATTAAGCCACATGGTTAGTAGAAACCGTGCAGCCCAAACCACACGGTTTCTCTTAACCGTGTTGGATATTTCATTGAGTAGAATAGGGAAAACATTTTTTCCTAAAAATGGGCCCAAGGCCACACACCCATGAATAATATATATAGTTTTTTAGCAGATGTATTTGGAATGTATGGCACACTATTTCTCAAACGGTGTAGCCTAACTATCTGGGTTCCCTCCTTGGATTGTGAAGGCTTCATGGTTGGCACACGGTTTGGACAACTGTGTGTCCAAACCATACAACCCAGTAATTTTAGGTGATTTTAACAAAATTTACTTTTTGAATTATATTTTCAACCAACCTCTTTATTTTCTTCATTCTAGCAAAAAGATACTCATTCTTCCTCTCTTTTGAGTTTCTTCGTCCATTGAGCTAGGTTCTTGTATAAAACTACCGTCCATACTCTAAATCAATCTCTTTTAATCTCATTGGATGTGTAATGGTAAGATCTTTATTGAACTTATACCTTTTTTCATTTGTCCTAATCTCAAAAAAGTTATTTAGGTGTAGGCACATATGCCCCATTTTCAGAGATTTCATCTTCTTTGTTGATTTCTCTTGATCACAACCAAACCAAAGGCTAGTACTAGATAAGTTCTCCTATATAAGAATAAGGTAGTTGGTCTAGTACGTATCCCTAAATGTTGAGGTGTTTTAAAATCTATTTCATTGTACCGCATGTCGCTTCACTGTGTGCTTCCCTAAACTTAATCGTCCTTTAATTGGTTGATTTATTAAGAACCTGTTGATTCTCATAGGTACCCTATAATTGTTTCCACACCATGAGGTATGCTGGTCAATTTTCCATCATAGTTAAAATTTTCAAAATATAAAAAACCATATTCTATATGGTTTGTTTTGAATTCTAAATTTTGATATCATAAATGAAATGAATAATTGTTGGGGTATATCATGTCTAACACACTCATCAATCTATAATGAATTGAATGACGGTGATAGGTATGACCATGTCACCTAATTAAATGGAACAGTGGTTATGTCCTTATTATTAATGAATGTAAATACGTTATGGGTTAACTATTGTATATGATTAAAGAATTGACTATTAATAATTGGTATAATTGGGTATGGATACCCTTCTATTATAATTCGGTCATGGTGACCCATATGCTTTATATTATATGGGAATATAGTCCCTCTGGTTATTTTTATATATAATCATGGTGTCCCATATATTAATGTGAAATATTGGAATAAAGACCCTCATTAATTATGATACATGGGAATGGTGACCTTACAGTTGTGATACAGGCATGGATACCCTGGTGATATAATTTGGGCATGTCTTCCCTTATAAATATAATATGGGCATGGTGACCCTATTGATATGATATGGGCATGGCGACCCTATTAATATGATACCAGGCATAGAGACACTATTGATATGATAATGGGAATAGAAACTCTTATGAGTATAATATACAGGCATGATGGCCCTTCTTGATATGATATTGGGCATGGAGACCCTACTATTATGATATTAGGCATGGAATCCCCTATTCATGTGATACTGAGTATAGTGTGCCTTGATACTTGGGAGACTCGTGCTATATATTATGGATATCAGAGTTAAACCATGGGTCCCTGATAGTGTTAGTATATATATATATTTTTATAGACTTCACTACATATACTGTCCATATATGTGTACACACATGTATAATTATTGAGAGATTATACAGCTTAGGCTGAAGTAGGTACTGTCAGCCCGGTGTCCTTATGGAACTAGAGTTGATCATTTATATCTTATTTACTCCTTACCATTATTAACTGCACATTTCCATATTATATGCACTAACTGGATATTTCGAGACACCATTTGTGGTGGCCTATGGAGTTTATCTCACACCCTATCCAAGTAGTCAATGGTACTAGGGAAAATTTTGTGGATGCAGGTAGGGACAACAGAAAGTTCCCAGTTATTGATGCTTTATTTTTATATTGCAAGGGAGTGTAGTGGTACAGAACTGAGCTATATCTCATGATGATATTAGATATATTCCTTTTGTTATTTTTTCCTTTTTTATACATGTATTGCATAACATGATTTCCTATTTCTTTTTATTAGATGTACGACATGTCATCATTTTTTATATGATATTAGATGTTGGTTGTTTACTATTGATATATTCTTTACCTTCCACTATCAGATATTTATTATGCTTCCACTATATATATCTTTTTTACCATTGTGATACTCTTACCAATAGGGCATAGTATCCCCATTGTACCACCTCAGAACCTCACTACTATTCAAAAGCCTCTGGCGTACAAGGATCTATGCTTGATGCCATGTGGCCCACTAGTTTAGGGCACCGTCCAGTGGAATCTGGGTTAGGACATCACAAAGTGATATCAGATAAATTTTCTTTTCATTTGTTTTATTGTTTTAGAATATTAGACAGGGGATTAAGAATGTATCGGAATTTAGAAGTGAGATTTTTCTTGGAGTAGCTAACTCACATACAAGGAAAGGCCAAATTACCTAGGATGGTACATTTCATTCTATATTCTTATTATTATAGTAGATTTTATTCCTCCATTGGGTGATGCACATGATGTGTGATATTTATTATTATTATTGAGGTTTAAATTTTATACTTGGCCTAATATAGAAAGGAATCATTTATCATGAATCATTTTAGGCACCTTAAAATATTTATATGTCATGCATTATGCCATGCCATGTTTATATTACCACATGCATTGCTTGCAGCATTTGTTGGTGCTTATTTCTATATCCATGAATTGTTATAACATTTCATGTAGGTTCTTGATAAGTAAATTTTTTCTATTGAATGGACTCCACACTTCCATTTATAAGGTCTATAGGCCCTTGTCAATTGGAAGTTGTGATTCATATAGTTTATCCTTTTAAAGAGAAACACTATTCAAATGTGAATGAAATTAAATGAAATTGAAAGAAAAAATGAAAGGTCCCCCATTAAATAGGGATAAAAATCAAGATTTAAAGGGTGTTTTCCTCTATAAATTCCAATAAATACTCTATATACCAAGATCCATACATTAAAACATAGAGATTGACCCAGACTTGACCTTAGTAGTGGGTAGTAGGTAGTGTCTCTTGTGTTCTATATATAAAAGACCCTATCACCCAAACCTAGATATTTAAACAGTAATAGGGGTTTTATTATTACATAAAAAGGCTTGAACCTATTCTATTTGTGTATCTTTGATGTTATTATTGTTAAATCATATCTGAGACATGCTTTTGAAATTTTCAGATCTATTTCACCCTAACGTCCTCATGTCATGCACTAGGAGGGTTGTGACAATTATCCTCCAGAGGTAGTGATCCTTAAGCCACTAGTGATAAATCTAATAGAGACACATGTGAAACCTCCTATTATACAGATTTTTGGAGATGATTTCTAGTTTTTAGGGGAGTTTCTGCAGCTTATACAGATCATATAGGGAGCTCTATGACCTACCCTTTCTATGGGATAGATTATACAGGAGTGTCAGTAGTATCATACACCTACTTTTTCATAGGATAGTGGACTTGGGAAATAGAGTTTTGGATAGATATAGTCTTGTATATATTTTATAATCTAGATACACCTCCTAATATAAGAGTGAAACATTCCACTTATATGCATCATTGATCCACCAAACACTGGTGGGATATTCTAAACTAGGAAGGTCAATATTAGGAAGTGTTTTGGAGGGATTTCCAATCAATATTCTATAACTATTTCTTCCCTGAGACCCTAAGGGATGACCATTCCAGGGCATTCATAAACCTACAGTAGGTTTCTATAATAGATATAAACTATTCATCTCATTTTATAGATATCCAATGCTTTTCACCTATCTATATTGCTGATGAGCTAGTGAAAGTGAGACGACTTGAGGATGGCCTTAGTAATCCTATTTATTCTTAGGTGAATGTTTTATAGTTGACCGCCAAGTACGATATAGTTAACCAAACTCTTATCACCAAGTTTAATTTAATGGAATTTGATGATCTGAGTTCGGGTAGTTCAAAACTGAGATAGAGTAGTGGATCAACTAGCGATCGAAATTGATTCTTTGAGACTGCACGTGTGAGAAGCGATATCCAGGTGACACCCTTTGATAGTTATGTGGATTGAGAGTAGTAAGGGAATATTGGTCATAAGTATCCCATGTTTCCCCGAGACCCCATTGAGTGCCAAGGTTGTGATAGGTTGGGGCATCTTCAGTATTTTTTTCAAGACCTTCCCATTTGTACCAAGTAGGAGATGATACTTATTAGCTCAAATTTCAAAAGAAGGGTCATTATCAACTCACTAGGGAGGTAACTTGAGTAAAACCAACCTTACATGAAGTGTAGGAGGTCGTGAATGACATATTCAGGCTTCAGACATGAAGTTATAGTAGAGTGGAATCGCTCCGGGTAGTCAGGTTGTAGCAAAGGGTTGTGGATTATGATAGATTTATTTAGTACATCCTATACCAGAGGAGCATGATGTCAGTCCATCTACTATTAGAGGTACTATTCTATTATACTATACTATTGTAGCTGTTTTATTCAATATAAGTGCATCTCACTCGTTTATATTTTTTGCTATTATAGAAATCCTTGGGCTTGATATTGAGTATTAATATGGTTTTATGACACTTGAAACCCCTTTGGGTTTATAGTAAGAGAGTGTATTCTGATGTATGTATTGTCCTCTTTAGGTAGGAAGCCACATTTTCTAATGAGACCATTTCTTCTTCAAGATAATGGAATTTTTTATCATTCTTAGGATGGACTATTTGATTCCCTATCATGCCTATGTTGATTGTTATCACCAAAGGGTGTCATTTACATCACCATAGAGGAGTAATTATACTCACAAGTTCAAGTGGGATGTCTAGGTAAGTAGAGATAGAGTAGAGAATCTTGGTTTTGATGGAGTTACCACCCAGATTTCTAGACTTTTATGGATGATTTAAGAATACAATAGATTGAATTCCCTCGTGTAGTCAATCGATTCAGGGATATTTTCCCCGATGAAATTTCTGGGATACCTACTGATATAGAGGTATAGTTTACTATTGAGATATTTCCTAGAGATACATCATTATCCATTCCTCCTTACAGGATGGATACTAATGAGTTGAAGGATCACAAGAGGTAGCTATAGGATTTAGAGTCCAAATGTTTTATATGGACCAATACTTCTCCCTAGTGTTCACCATTCTTTTTTTCCAAGAAGGAGAATGAAAACCTCAGGAACTTCATAGATTACAATATTTTAAATCATCTTATAGTGAAAAAAACAACATCCCTTACCTTGTATAGATGGTCTCTTGGACAATATTTGAGGAGTGAGAGTGTTCTCAAAGATTGATTTGAGATCAGGTTATCATCAGGTGTGAGTTTTACCTAAAGATATACCAAATATATATTTCTATAGCCAGTACAGTTTGTTTGAGTATCTAGTTATGTTATTCGGTCTTATTAACATGCCCTCCATTTTCATAGCTTTGATGAATAGGGCTTTCCATCCCTATATGGACTCCTTTTTGGTGTACTTCATAGATAATATCTTGGTGTATTCTCATACTCAAAGAAACCATGAAACACGTCTTGAGATCAATTTTAATACATTGAGAGAGCACCAATTGTGATCTAAGATTATTAAATGTCACTTTTGGATTGATAAGGTTTAATTCTTGGGTCATATTATATCATAAGCAGGAGTATTGGTTGACCTAGAAAAGGTGAGAGTAGTAGTTTCCTGGGAGTATTCTGAGAACATCTTTGAAATATAGAGTTTCTTGGGGATATACGGTAAATACAGGCATTTCATATAGGACATTCCATTTTTAGAATCACCTATTAAATTCTTGAATAAGAAGGGTGTGAAGTTTACATGGTCAAAATCCTACAGGATAGCCTTTTAGTAGCTAGAAGGTAGACAGAATTCAATGTCATTCTGAATTCTACCAAAGTTGTGAAGAAGTTATATGGTGTATTGTGATGTATAAGGTATCGGGCTAGGATAAATTCTAATGTAGGAAGATTCAGTCATTGTGTACGGTTCTTGGTAGTTGATCCCACATGAGTGGAATTAATCGACACACAATCTAGATTTCAAAGTTATGGTTCATACCTTGCATAGTTGGAAGAATTACCAACTGAGAGAAAAAAATTTGGTGTTTAGGGACCACACAATCCTCTGGTATATTTTCAAATAGTTTGAATTCAATATTAGGCAAAGAAGGTGGGTTGAATACTTACAGACATTTGACTTCGAGCTTTCCTATATACTAGAGAAATGAAATTTAGTTTCTGAAGATTTGAGCAGGAGGACTCAGACTTAGATAGTTCATGAGGCTAGTATCACATGGAAACTTATGACCTTGTTTTCTGATATGCACATGTAGATTTAGGTTCATCATGGATAGTTTGTACTTGTATCACTATTAGTGACCTCCTCAATTCTGGAGAGAGCGATGACGAGGGAGTTTTAAAACCCTCAGGGCTTGGTCCTATGATAGAGTATCTATGGTGAGGACCCACCTTCATATTGTTCTATTAATGGTTAATACAACCTATATATACATGGATATATCTAGGTCCCTACATATAAGAGAGAGGAATTGATGTGATAACAACATGCTTCTCAATGGGTAATGAACCAAGGTATCTACAATATGTATCATGATATGTGATGATAGTATTGGTGACCAGGGATAAAATGTAATATGGTAGGTTTTATCACTAGGTGTTCCACCTATAAGAAAGTGAAGGTGGAGAACCAGTGGCATGTTATCTTGTTATATTCGTTATCAGTCCCAGAATGTAAATGATAATATGTCAAGATAGATTATGTTATCAGCTTATCGAGGTCTCCTCGAGGGAGTAACACAGTCTAGGCAGTCATATATCTACTAAAAAGGTATCCCACTTCTTTTATATCTGAGAGACATTTTCAGTTAATGATCTAGGAAGACTATATGTCTGTGAGAAGCATATCCCTCTCATCGAGTTCATCTATTGTAATAGATTTCAGAAGATGATTCATATGGATCCTTATGAGTATCTATATGGAAGGTCTCTCCATTCACCCCTATACCAGTTAGAGGTAGGATAGGAAGTGCTACTAGGTCCTCATATCATTCAGGAGACTTTGGAGTTGGTTCAACTTATTAGGAAGCTTATGTCTACCACTTATTTAGGATAGAAATATTATGTTGATCGCGATCAAATAACTCTAGAGTTCAAGGTTGAGGATTGTGTTTTCTTATGGGTATCACCCAAACTTGGGTATAGATGAATATGGAGGCAAGCGAAGTTGTCACCTCATTATGTTGGTTCATTTGAGATTTTGGAGAGACTCAAGATGGTATCCCATGAATTGATATTACCTAAGGGGTATCGTTCCATGAACAATGTCTTATATATTTCATAACTTCGTCGTTATCACACCGACCCATCTCATACTTTTGATCCTAAGGATATTGAGCTAGATGTTGATGCTGCTTTTTAGAAGTATCATATACCCATCATTGATGGAATAATAAAGGAATTATAAGGCTAGTATATCCCTTTAGTACAGATGCAATGGAAGCACGGCCATGTATATGATCAGACTTGGGAGTGTGAGGCAAACGTACATGCTCAGTGGCCAGAGTGATTCTTAAATAGCATTTCACCACCTTTGGAAAGGAAACATAGGGTTGAGTTCCTTTAAGGGGGAAGACTATAAGAACCTAATTTTTATATGAAGTACGAATCCTTTAAATGTTTTTCTAATTATATTTTTTACCTAATATGGATTCCTAGTGAGTATATAGAAGAAATGGGGGTGTCTAGGTCTTGTTCGGAGCCTAAAACCCTAGCCAGTGGAAGAATGCACTCATCTGTAGAGTTAGTAGAAATCATGTAGCCCAAAACATATGGTTTCTCCTAACTGTTTAAGGCATTTTAATGAGCAGAATAGGGTACATGGTTTTCCCTAACCATGCACCCAGGGTTTCACACCCATGTAGAATCTCTTTATATTTTATCGAAGGAATATGGCATGGTTGTCACATGGTTTCTCAAACCGTGCAAGCTAATCATTCAAGTGTCATCCTTAGACTGTGAAGGGAGAACGTTTTGGAAAACTGTGTGGCCAAAACATACAACCCATTATTTTTGGGTGATTTTACCAAAATTCACATAATGAATTATATGTTTAACCCATCTCTTTCTTTTCCTCATTCCAGCAACAGGAAGCTCTTTCTCCCTACCTTTTGAGTTTGTTCATCCATTAAGCTAGGTTCTTGGATAAAACACCCATCTGAACTCTGAATCAATATATGCCCATATTTTTTGATTCATTTTGGTAAGATATTCATTCATATTATTCCTTTCATTGTTTGTCTTTCTCTTGAGAGAGATATTTAGCTTCAGGCTCATATACCCCATTTTTCAGGCATTCATTTATTTTTCCTATTTCTATGGATATAGACCAAACCAAAGGCCAATAAGGGATGAGTTCTCCTATATAAGCATAAGGTAGGTGGTTATTACTTATCCCTCAAATTTGAGGAGTTTTATAATATGTTTAGTTATGATGAATGCTAGTTCACCGTATATTTCCCTAAATTTAATCTAACATTAAATTGTTGACCAATTTAGAACTTGGTGATTATCCTACGTCCCCTATACTTGTTTCCACCCCTTTAGAAGTTCTGATCAATTTCACATCATAGATATAAATACCAAAATTAATAAACCATATTCTATATAGTTTTTTTAAATTCTAAATTGTGATATCATAAATTAAATGAATAATTGTTATGGTGTATCACAGCTAACACATTCAAAAATTCTAATGAATTTAACGGAGGTGAGTGGTATGACCACATCACCTAATTAAATGGAAAAATAGTTACACCCTTTTTATTAATTAATGTAAATGATTTATGAGTTAACTATTGGCTCTGATTAAAGCCTTCACTATTATTAATTTATATAATTGAGCATGGAGACCCTTCTGTTAAAATTTAGGCATAGTGACCCTTATACTTTATATTATATAGTCTTGGCATCCCTACTACTATTGTTATATATGGGAATTGAGTCCCTTATATTAATGTGACATTTGGGCATGGAAACCCTCATTAGTTATGATACACAGGCATGGAGACCCTACAGTTGTGATACGGGCATGGAGACCCCAATGATATGATCTATGAATGATGTCCCATATAAATATGATACGGTAATGTAAACCCAATTGATATGATATGGAAATGGAGACCCTATTAATATGATACTAGTTATAACAACCTTATTGATATTATAATGGGTATGGAGACACTTATGAGTATGATATATGGTCATGAACACCCTTCTTGATATGATACTAGGAATGGAGACTATAACGACCCATACTTTACATATATTGTTAATACTTCAAAATTGAAGCATACTTATTACAACATATAACAAAACCACTAAAGGACCGTATAGGTATAGTGTCTTTAGAAACTGGGAAACATAAACAACTGGTTCATAAAGCATCTACTTTTCCTCCCATTTATTTCATCATATCTAGAGTCCCTTTTTGGCATATCCTACTTAATAGCCTTCTTCCTGGCCTGGGGAAATAAAACATACAAAAGGGTGAGCTCAAATGCTCAGTAAGGGTAAATAAAAGAAATATCAATCACGTCATATTCATAAGAACATATCTTTTGGAAATCTTAACCTGCAAAAGAGATCATAATTTCATAACATGGGATAAATCATAGTAGTGAAATGTAATCCCAATAATCATAACTTAAAACATGAAACTTTGTGTCATACACACACAATCATAGAGAATCATTTCTTATTAATCAAGACTCATTTCCAAGACTATCTTAGTGGACAAAGTCCCTTTCTGAACCGAGTTCACTCCTCGTTTCAGTCCTGTTTCACGGAACCGGTATAACCTACCATTCCAGCCATGTCCATCTCATGAGATATAAAATCTTTACCCAATTCATTAGAGGGAGATATAGGTCCCACCCATCTCATAATGATACCATTCTTATGTGTTCCACAAAATCATAAATCATACATCATTACATAACCCATGTAATAAAAATGGGATTCTTAAACAACATGACATCATAAAACAATTCATATAAGATAAAGGAATTCATAAAAATAATTCCATCACAACATAATCAAATCAATGTAATAATAGGGATAGAAACAGAACCCTATATTATCTTATATGGAAAATAATTTTGATAAAACACTTGAACTCCATTCTTGAGGAAAATATCCTTTCTACTTCAAAAACATTTTCCTTTCTTAACATGTCATACAATTTTAAACTAAAATAAGTTGATTAAAAATAAACTTGGAAACTTGTAAAGGAAGCTTCTTGGAAATAATGTTTTAAAAATCCATTCATGTCGTATAATTTAAAAAAAACATTCTTCTCGTACTTTTTTCGGAAAAGTCAAAAAAGTACCTCGTACGAAAAATGACAAAAGATTCCTTTCATATCTTTTACTAAAAACTCACCGAAGGGTAAAATAGGATTTAAACAATTGTAGGTGAATGGGAATAATATTACATATTGAGTAAACATGGATGTGGATGATAAAATACACCCCAGTAAATGCCAAAGTATAAACAATCTCGGATAAAAATGAGATTGTGATATTTCCCTTTCCTTAGGTCTGATTTGCTTCAAAAGTGTCCGAACATCCTGAATAATGATTTAAATAATGTTATTGACTTATTCAAAAATCATAATTATTGTTATGATATCATATATCGTCATATTCTTAGCTTCTTAGTAGTAATATTTCATTGCTACTTGTTATTCGGGTGTTTATAACTTTTTGTTCTTATGCGTGTCTTATCGAATAAATTCTTATTCTTATCTTTAGGTTATAGATACCTAATTTCCAGAATGGTATTAGTGTAATATATATCATATTCATTCATTCAATTAATTTATATAATCATTATGAAATGAAGATCATGTAGAACGAGTCGCATCACATCGTGGAGACGGTATTCCGTATGTACGCACGAGTGATGATATCGTTCCTATGATCGTGGAATTGTATTGGAGTGTATGTATACTATTTCAGAATCAGTATCACTTTATAATAGTCATATATAGTCATTATTTACACCATTATACCCATCCAAGTAAGGTGGTGGTGGAAAATAGATTACACCACAGAGTGGAGACGGTATTCTGTACGTACGCACGCGCGGTGATTTCTTTTTTCGTAAGATGGATAGATGGTGAAATAGGTTTGTTTCATACTTATAATAACATATCAGTATATGAGTGATACTGATTTTATTACTTCATAATGAAACAACTAAAGAAGAAGAAGTGGAAGAAGAAATAAAGATGAAAGAATCGGTAATGGACATTACCTCTTCTTTGAAGTGCTTCTTTGAGACCTTCTTTTAGGGCACTAAAATTGGTCTTTGAAGAATACCAGGACCTCTAGGATGTCTCTAGGGAAGTGGAGAGGAGGAATTGGCAGGGTTTTTCCAATCTTGAAGGCTCAATGTGGTGTGAGGAAGAGGGGGAGGAGGTGCCCTTTTATAAGGGCGGAGAGGGGCTCCTTTGGGAAAACTAAAAATATTATTTTATTATAAAGTCAAGTTCGGTTTTAAATAGATCCAAATTGATATATTTCAAAGCTAAGGTGGGGATGGGTCTAAATCCTCTCATACAATATAATTTAGACAAGTTTAGGTATCAATTTTAACCTTATCATTTAGATTTAACTTTAAGTTAGATAATTTAACTTTTACCGTGTCTTCTTGTTTTCTTACACTATAAGGTTAATAAACATACAATATCAAGCCAAACGAACCCCAAGTTGTTTATTATTAATATATATAGCCTTATCTATGTCATTTTTCCGAACCTTATATTTTTAGGAATAAAATAAAAATTAGTAATATAATATTTGTTTTAAAAACTATTTTATGTCAATTTTGACACTATTTAGTAATTGATTTTTGTGAAAATCATAACAGAATGATTATTTAGAACCAAGTTATGTAAATCAATAATAACATGTCATATTAACCTATAAAATTAGTTTAATTCATAAAAAGTCTCAAATTACATTTATTTTGGTGTTTATAACATCAATTATGTCAATATTTCATTAATAAGATAATTATTGCATCATCATTGTGTCATAAATAAATTAAATTATTTAATGTCTAAAAATTACAAATAAAATACCATTATGTAGGAAATATTTTTAGCTTTCTAATTAATATTTATAGTCAAATTTATCTTATGTACAACCCTATATTAAAAATGTTTTAGTAAATAAACTTTGATTTTAACTCTTTTAACTCTTCTTTGAATTAAATAATAATAAATGTCCTAATCTAATCCAAGTGGGCCTAAATGATAATATTTTACACTTTGGTCAAGATAAACTTGTCCAATAGAATTAGGACATGTGTTAGGGTAATATTAATATCATTCTTACCCTTAATTACCCTATTTACTTTTAACCGTGGTAAATAAAAGTAAAAAGTTACTATTCACCAAAAATTATTTTCATCTCATTGAACCACATTTTACTTAATGACATCAACCGTGTCTCTCGGATTTTTGAAATTCCATTCACAGAAGCGGTAAAATTAAGTTTTAAGAAAAATTCAGTTTTTTTTAACTACCACTTAGTGGTTTCACTATTCATCAAAAATTGAAAGTTTTTAGAAAAATACCAAAATTTCACCCTAAGCTAATTTCGACATTCCGAATCCAAAAATGAAATCCATTTTGAAAAATAAAAAATTATAAAATTTAAAAAAGTGGTAATTACTATTCATAACGGCTAGTTTTAATTATATTTTAATAGCAAACTGTTGTTTAGTGAAACTCGGTATTGCGTACGACGCAAGCTATCGAGGAAGGTCGTGATTTCGTGTAAAGCAATCCAAGAAAGTGTTGTGTAGAAAAAGATTCCTTTGATGATTTATATAACATAAAAGTCTCGGGTGTTACATTCTACCCCCCTTAAAATGAATTTCGCCCTCGAAATTCGTCACTTTGTAACAAACAGATGAGGATACCTCTCCCTCATCATATCCTCAAGCTCCCATGTAGCTTCTTCTAATTGGTGGCTCCTCCATAAAACTTTCACCAATCGAGTGGTCTTGTTTCGTAGAACTTTTTCGCTATGATCCAGAATCTCTATCGGTTGTTCTTCATAAGAAAGATCTTGCTCCAGTGGTACAACTTCTGAGTTGAGTACATGTGAAGGATCAGGTATGTACTTTCTCAGGAGAGATACATGGAACACATCGTGAACTTGAGAGAGATTTGGTGGAAGCGCCAATCGGTAAGCTACCTTCCCAACACGATCCAGTATTTCGAAAGGACCGATATATCTAGGGATCAACTTCCCCTTCTTCCCAAATCTCATGACCCTCTTCCAGGGAGATATTCGTAAGAACACTTTATCACCCACTTAAAACTCTAGGTCTTTTCTTCGGTTGTCGGCATAACTTTTCTGTCGACTCTGAGCTTCTCTTATGTTTTGTTGAATAGATCTGACCTTTTCTGCCATTTCATCAACGAGATCAGGTCCTAATAGCTTTCTTTCCCCAACTTCATCCTAGCAAGTTGGAGTCCTGCATTTCTTTCCATAGAGAGCTTCATAAGGAGCCATCTGAATACTGGAGTGAAAGCTATTATTATAAGAAAATTCCACCAAAGGTAGGTGTTGATCCTAACCACCTTTGAAATCCATAGAGCAAGCTCTCAACATATCTTCTAGGGTTTGAATTGTTCTCTCAGACTGACCGTCTGTCTAAGGATGATAAGCAGTGCTGAAACTCAACTCTGTATCCAGAGTATGCTGAAGACTTCGCCATAACTTTGAGGTAAATCTCGGATCCCGATCAGATATAATATAAATTGGTACTCCATGAAATCTTACCACTTCCTTTACATATATCCTGGAAAGCTGATCCAGAGAGAAATCCTCTCTAATAGCAATGAAGTGTGCAGACTTGGTAAGACAATAAACTATGACCCAGATAGCATTATTGCCTTTGGATGTTTTAGGAAGTCCTGTGACAAAGTCTATAGTGATGTTTTCCCATTTCCATTCTGGTATGGGTAATGGTTGTAACATCCCCTTAGAATTCTGTCTCTCAGCTTTAACTTGCTGACAAACCAAGCATCGAGATACATATTCAGCAACATCTCTTTTCATGCCATCCCACCAGAAGTACTCTTTCAGGTCCCTATACATCTTCGTGATTTCAGGATGAATAGATAATGAAGAACTATGAGCCTCATCCAGCAGCTCCTTTAATTCGGGGATGAGAGGAACACAAACCCGATTCCTGAACTTTATTATCCCATCACAATCAAGGATGAATTCAGAAACATTTCTCACCTTCTTTTGTAACTCGACATCTTCTTTCTATTCCTCTTTAATCTTCACATGTATAAATGGTTGAACATTCATTTGAGAAAGATACAATTTTTCCCCTTTCATTATAATTCCAAGATCCATCCTTTGTAAATCCATAAATATTGGATCTTTTGTGATCCTCATCATGGATAAACTAGCATGGTCTTGTCGACTTAATGCATCTGCTACCTTGTTTGCTTTCCCAGGGTGGTAATGGATTGAGCCGTCGTAATCCTTAATCAGCTCCAACCATCTTCTTTGGCGCATATTCAGCTCCTTTTGTTTGAAAATATACTTTAAACTTTTATGATTAGTATAAATATCACACCTTTCACCATAAAGGTAATGCCTCAAAATCTTTAATGCAAAGATTACCGCAGCTAACTCCAAATCATGTGTTGAGTAATTTTGCTCATGGATTTTCAACTGTCGTGAGGAATAAGCTATCACCATATCATTTTGCATAAGAACACACCACAATCTCTTCTTGGATGCATCACTGTAGATCACAAACCTTTATCCACTATAAGGCAGTGTGAGCACAGGTGCACTGGATAACCTTCTTTTCAACTCCTTGAAATTCTCTTCACATTCTTCCATCCAGACAAACTTAACTCCTTTCCGAGTCAACTTGGTGAGTGGATTAGATAATCGTGAAAAATCTTTCACAAAACGTCGATAATATCCAACCAAACCAAGAAAACTTCGGATCTCAGTTACTGTTGTTGGTCTCGACCATCTTTCGATAACCTCTTTTTTTGCTAGATCCACAGATATCCCCTCTTTTAAGATTATGTGACACAAAAATGAAACTTTTTGAATCCAAAATTCATACTTGGTAAATTTGGCATAAAGCTTCTCCTTTCTTAGGGTCTTCAATATAATTCTCAAGTGATATTCATGTTCTTCCTTGCTCTTTGAATAGACAATAATATCGTCTATAAAGACTACCACAAATTGATCAAGATAGTCTCTAAAGACTCTATTCATCAGATCCATGAAGATAGCAGGGGAATTAGTAAGACCAAATGGCATCACTATAAATTCATAGTGTCCATACCTTGTACGGAAAGACATCTTTGGTATATCCTCCCTTTTGACCCTTAATTGATGATACCCTGAACGAAGATCAATCTTGGAAAAGTATTAAGCTCTGCGTAGTTGGTCAAATAGGTCATCAATGCGCGGGAGAGGATATTTGTTCTTGATAGTGATCTTGTTAAGTTCTCGATAATCAATGCAGAGTCTCATTGATCCATCTTTCTTCTTAACAAATAGAACAGGTGCTCCCCAAGGTGACGCACTAGGACGTATGAATCCCTTATCAAGATTCTCCTGGAGTTACTTCTTCAATTCCTGCAACTAAATTGGGGCCATTCTACAAGGTGTCTTTGAAATAGGCAAAGCACCCGGTACGAGTTCTATTGAGAACTCAACTTCACGATTTGGTGGAAGACCCGGTAATTCCTCCGGAAAGACATCATAAAACTCCCATACAATGGGAATATTATTAATCGTGAGTTTCTCACCAACCATTTGAGATAAATAACCTTCATTTAGTGGAATAAATACCCATAAAATGGAAGAAATTTCCACTGGAAGGTTATGTTCATCCTTGCATCGATAGACGATCATAGATTGAGCTGGAATATGAAATGTGACTTCCCTTCTTTGGCAATTGATATGAGCTCCATGTAGAGAAAGCCAGTCCATGCCAAGAATCACATCAAATTCCACTATAGGAAGGATCACAAGATTTCCAGGAATCACTTTCCCACAAACTTCAATCGGAGAAGAATTATAAAATTTTGATGCGATTGTTGTGCCATTAGGTGTTGTCACAGCTAAATCAACATCTAATTGTTGAGGTAATACGGTGATACCCTTAGAAAATTCTTCAGAAATAAAAGAGTGGGTGGATCAAGAATCAAATAAAACATTTGCTACTTTAGAGTTGATGGTAAGTGTACCTTTCACCACATCGTTATCGTACTCCACATCGCTGATAGAAATTGCATGTGACTTTCCTTTGTCTTTAGCCTTAAGAGTTTTTTGACGTTGACCATCATCATCAACCCTTGTATTAGGGCATTTATTGGCATAATTCCCCATCTCCTTGCACTTGAAACATTGAAGTGTAGTAGGTTCATTATGTGTATCCCTTCCTTTGTTTGCATCATTAGACATCTTCTTCCCATCTTCGCGGCATTCAAATGCCCGATGGCCTTCCTTTCCAAATTTGAAACATTTACTTTTCCCTTTAAGACAACTCCCTCCATGTTTCTTTCCACACTTTGATCATAAGGGAAAGATCATCTTCTTTTCAGTGTGCTCTTTAGATTTTCCTTTGAATTCCACTTTCCTCTTCTTATCAAACCCATATGACTGATGGGTTACTCCAATCTCCATTTCAACTTTGAGAGCACATCGAATGATTTACTCATAGCTATTGAAGTCCCTTATGTCTAAGGCCCTTCTAAGACTTAGTTTTAAGCCACTAAAGAATTGATCGATCTTACTCTCAGGTTGGATAATAATACCAGAAGCGTACCTTGCAAGTCTTGTAAAATTTGCTTCATAAGTACCAACAGATTCATCATCCTTTTGCTTCAGTTCCCGAAACTCTTTCTCTATCTATGTTCGAAGAATACGAGGGAAGTACTTATTGAAAAATAAGTTCTTGAACTCGTCCCATTCCATGGACTCAATTTCATCCCTTTGCCTCGTATTCTTAATAAGATTCCACCATTGATCAGCATCACCTTCCACACGATACACTGCTACGATGACTTTATCATGCTTAGAACATTGAAGAACTGAAAATATCTTTTCAGTAGTACTAATCCATTGTTCAGCAACTAATGGATCAGTAGACCCGCTGAATGAAGGTGGACGCTGTCTCATGAAGGATTCAACAGAAGTTTGCTCCTTCCTTTGCTCGTTTGGAAGTCCTGTATGATTCATAGCTTGAGAAAGTTGTGTGAGCATGGCTACAAGATTTTGCATTCCATCTCCCATAACGTTTGGTTGCTCAGGAGGACAATCATTGCATTGGCCGTCGCATTCTGCATTAACACGGTTCCTTCGGGTTCCATCCATTGACTAAAACCAAGAAGAATAGTGTGAGCAATACTAATTATAATAGGAAAACCACATAATCAAGAACAAAATTTTACACTTAAGGTCTTATCCTAGGTTATTCATGGCCATTTCTAAAACACTAAGATTGTGTTCTATGCTTAGACATATCCTTAGGGTTCTTACTAAGGCTTTCACATCCTAGTTTCCAAAGGTTGACTATACCTTTCCTCTGATACCAACTATAACGACCCATACTTTACATACATTGTTAATACTTTAAAATTGAAGCATACTTATTACAACATATAACAAAACCATGAAAGGACCGTATAGGTATAGTATCTTTAAAAACTGGGGAACATAAACAACTAGTTCATAAAGCATCTACTTTGCCTCCCATTTATTTCATCATATCTAGAATCCCTTTTTAGCATATCCTACTTAATAACCTTCTTCCTAACCTGGGGAAATAAAACATACAAAAGGGTGAGCTCAAATGCTCAGAAAGGGTAAATAAAAGAAATATCAATCACGTCATATTCATAAGAACATATCTTTTGGAAATATTAACCTGCAAAAGAGATCATAATTTCATAACATGGGATAAATCATAGTAGTGAAATGTAATCCCAATAATCATAACTTAAAACATGAAACTTTGTGGCATAAACACATAATCATAGATAATCAATTCTTATTAGTCAAGACTCATTTCCAAGACTATCTTAGTGGACAAAGTCCCTTCCTGAACCGAGTTCACTCCTCGTTTCAGTCCTGTTTCACTGAACCGGTATAACCTACCATTCCATCCATGTCTATCTCATGAGATATAAAATCTTTACCCAATGCATTGGAGGGAGATATAGGTCCCACCCATCTCATAATTATACCATTCTTATGTGTGCCACAAAATCATAAATCATACATCATTACATAACCCATGTAATAAAAATGGGATTCTTAAACAACATGACATCATAAAAAATTCATATAAGATAAAGGAATTCATAAAAATAATTCCATCACAACATAATCAAATCAATGTAATAATAGGGATAGAAACAGAACCCTATATTATCTTAGATGGAAAATAATTTTGATAAAACACTTGAACTCCATTCTTGAGGAAAATATCCTTTCTACTTAAAAAACATTTTCCTTTCTTAACATGTCATACAATTTTAAACTAAAAGAAGTTAATTAAAAATAAACTTGGAAACTTGTAAAGGAATCTTCTTGGAAATAATGTTTTAAAAATCCATTCATGTCGTATAAGTTAAAAAACATTCTTCTCGTACTTTTGTCGGAAAAGTAAAAAAAGTACCTCGTACGAAAAACGACAAAAGATTCCTTTCATATCTTTTACTAAAAACTCACTGAAGGGTAAAATAGGATTTAAAAAATTGTAGGTGAATGGAAATAATATTACATATTGAGGAAACATGGATGTGGATGATAAAATACACCCCAGTAAATGCCAAAGTATAAACAATCTCGGATAAAAATGAGATTGTGATATTTCCCTTACCTTAGGTCCGATTTGATTCGAAAGTGTCTGAACCTCCTGTATAATGATTTAAATAATTTTATTTACTTATTCCAGAATCATAGTGATTGTTATGATATCATATATGGTCATATTATTAGCTTCTTAGTAGTAATATTTCATTGCTACTTGTTATTCGGGTGTTTATAAATTTTTGTTCTTATGCGTGTCTTGTCGAAGAAATTCTTATTCTTCCCTTTAGGTTATAGATACCTCATTTCCAGAATGGTATTAGTGTAATATATATCATATTCATTCACTCAATTCATTTATATAATCATTATGAAATGAAGATCATGTAGAACGAGTCGCATCACATCGTTGAGACGGTATTCCGTACATACGCACGAGTGATGATATCGTTCCTATGATCATGGAATTGTATTGGAGTGTATGTATACTATTTCAGAATCAGTATCAGTTTATAATATTCATATATAGTCATTATTTACACCATTATACCCATCCAATTAAGGTGGTGGTGGAAAATATATTACACCACGGCGTAGAGACGGTATTCCGTACGTACGCACGCGCGGTGATTTCTTTTTCCGTAGGATTGATAGATGGTGAAATAGGGTTGTTTCATACTTATAATAACATATCAGTATATGAGTGATACTGATGTTATTAATTCATAATGAAACAACTAAATAAGAAGAAGTGGAAGAAGAAATAAAGATGAAAGAATCGGTAACGGACATTTCCTCTTCTTTGAAGTGCTTCTTTGAGACCTTCTTTTAGGGAACTAAAATTGGTCTTTGAAGAAGACCAGGACCTCTAGGATGTCCCTAGGGAAGTGGAGAGCACTAATTGTCAGGGGTTGTCCGAGCTTGAAGGCTCAATGTGGTGTGAGGAAGAGGGGTAGGAGGTGCCCTTTTATAAGGGAGGAGAGGGGCTCCTTTGGGAAAACTAAAAATATTATTTTATTATAAAGTCAAGTTCGGTTTTAAATAGATCAAAATTGATATATTTCGAAGATAAGGTGGTGATGGGTCGAAATACTATTATCCAATATAATTTAGACAAGTTTAGGTATCAATTGTAACCTTATCATTTAGATTTTACTTTAAGTTAGATAATTTAACATTTACCCTGTCTTCTTATTTTCTTACACTATAAGGTTAATAAACTTACTATATCAAGCCAAAAGAACCCCAAGTTGTTTATTATTAACATATATATCCTTATATAAGTAATTTAGCCAAACCTTATATTTTTAGGAATAAAATAACAATTAGTAATATAATATTTGTTTTAAAATCTATTTTATGTCAATTTTGACACTATTTAGTAATTGATTTTTTTTAAAATCATAATAGAATTATTAGTTCGAAAAAAGTTACTTAAATCAATACTAACATGTCATAGTAACCTATAAAATTAGTGTAATTCATAAAAAGTCTCAAATTACATTTATTTTGGTGTTTATAACATCAATTATGTCAATATTTCATTAATAAGATAATTACTGCATCATGATTGTGTCATGAATAAATTAAATTATTTAATGTCTAAAAATTACAAATAAAATACCATTATGTAGGAAATATTTGTATCTTTCTAATGAATATTTATAGTCGAATTTATCTTATGTATAACCCCATATTAAAAATTATTTACTTATTAAACTTTGATATTAACTATTTAACCCTTCTTTAAATAAATTAATAATAAATGTCCTAATCTAATCCAAGTGGGCCTAAATGGTCATATTTTATTCCTAAGTTTGTTTTTGGTTGAATTAAACTTGTCCAATAGAATTTGGACATGTGTTAGGGTAATAATAATATCATTGTTACCCTTAATTACCCTATTTACTTTTAACCGTGGTAAATAAAAGTAAAAAGTTACTATTCACCAAAAATTATTTTCATCTCAATGAACCACATTTTAGTCCTTGATATTAACTGTGTCTCTCGGATTTTCGAAATTCCACTCACAAAAGTGGTAAAATTAAGTTTTATGAAAAAATCAGTTTTTTTTAACTACCACTTAGTGGTTTCACTATTCATCAAAAATTGAAAGTATTTAGAAAAATACCAAAATTTCACCCTAGGATAATTTCGACATTCCGAATCCAAAAATGAAATCCATTTTGAAAAATAAAAAATTATAAAATTTCAAAAAGTGGTTATTACTATTCATAACGGCTAGTTTTAATAATATTTTAATAGCATATCGTTGTTTAGTGAAACTCGGTATTGCGTATGACGCAAGCTATCGAGGAAGGTTGCGATTTTGTGTAAAGAAATCCAAACAAGTGTTGTGTAAAAAAAGATTCCTTTGATGATTTATATAACATAAAAGTCTCGGGTGTTACAGAGACCCTGGTACTTTGATACTAGGAATAGATTCTCCTATTCATGTGATAATGGGCATGAAATCCCCTGATACTTGTGATACTCGTTCTATAGCTCATGGATGACTGAGTTATATCTCTATTTAAGGATAGTGGAAGTATCCATATATATGGTTGTAGACATCACTATGTATGCAGTCCATATATATGTATACACATGGATACTTATTAAGATATTATAATGCTTAGTTTGAAGCAGGTACTATCAGTCTGGTGTCCTTCTGGAACCAAAACCGGCCCTTTATATCCTATTTATTGCTTACCATTATTACCAAAACACTTTTATATTATATGCACTAACTATAAATTTAAATAAATCATTTATAGTGACCTACTAAGTTTATATCACACCCTATTTGGGTCACCGATGGTACTCAAGAAGATTATGTGGATATAGGTAGAAATAGGGGAAAGAACCTAGGTATTGATGCTTGATTTGTATATTTCATGGGAGTAGGGAGGCACAGGACTGAGTTGTGGCTCATCATGTTATTATAGGTAGTCCTTTTATTCTTTTTTCCCTTTTTGATACATGTAATATATGGAATGCTTTCTTGTTTCTTTTTATTATATATATGACATATAATCATTTTGTATATGATATTGGATGTTAGTTGTTTATTATTGATGTATGTTTTACCATTTTCTATTATATATTAATTATGATTCCACGATATATCTATCTACTTCACCACTGTTTTCCTCTAACCAAGAGGGTATAGTCTCCCAATTGTACCACCTCAAACCTATAACATATCAGTTCCAAAAGCCGCCCAGAGATGCCATGTACCCAGTTGGTCACATTTCCTCAAGCGCATTTCATCAAGTTCCAGAGGCTTCCGACTAGCAATGAGCACCTTGGGTGTGATAGTGGGGAAACTATTCCCTCATTGGTAGAGTAACACAGTAGAAGTAAAATAGATATCAATAGAAGAAGCAGTAAAACATGCAATAGGTAAACAACGGAAGTAACAAACAACTGGAGCACACACACACATATATATATGATGCATGGTACATATGACTTGGAAAGCATCCAAACAAGTCACAATTTTGTAATACAATACAAAACCAAAGTACAAAAAAATAGATAAAATGCTCCACAGCATCGCAAGCCTCAGCTTGGTCTCATGCTACACAGCTCCGCAGCAATCAAGTACCTGAAGTACAATGGTGCTTGACCTTATCTATACCTACAGCAATATATTATTTTTGGGCCCAAAATCATGACCCAAACAGTGTGTGAAACTAAATCCTAGTAGGAAACTACCCAAAGATTTGTGCCTAATAGTCAGTGAATATATATAACAGGATATAATCAAAATGATTTAGTAAACAAGAAAGTACTCAAAAATAAACAATCCTACAGTTTCAAATTCATTAAATTATCAGATATCAAGTAAACAGCTAACCATAAAAAAGGGAAACCTCTGGGAAGTACTCACACCCTAACCCCTCTGGTCCAACCAAAACAAAAAAAGCAACCTTTGGGAAGTACACACAATCTAACCCTTCTGGTTCAGCTTTTGCACAGACTCTCTAAGGAAGCACTCACTGTCAATTCTAAATTTATTCTAGTATCAGTAACTAAAAGGAACTTTGGGGAAGCACTCAATGTCCAATTCCCCCTATGGCCCACATCAAGTAACTACAGATACTCTGAGGATTCACTTATGTCTATTCCCCCTATGGTCTCACATCGTAACAGTAAACAGACACTCTGGAGAAGCCATCAACGTCCATTGTCTCTATGGTCTACTACACCAGGTTCTCACGTCCCTGTATAAGTCAATCGAGCACAGCGATATATAACAGCCAAAGTATACCTCAAGAAATATTTGGAAAAATAGTCTACAGCATAACAGCATGTCAGATAAATAAATAGTATCACTCCATCCTATCAGCACTAGGAATGGAGAGCAACTAGCCTAACATTCTAAGCAAGATCAAATGGTCATAAACCAAACAATCATGGGAAACACATCCATAGTATATCAATTAACTTTATTCACATTCAATTGACCTCTAATCAAGAATATAAATCATATGAATAAATAACAGGGTTAAAACCATAAACACGCAATACCCCGATATACCCTGACATTGGCCCTGACATTGGCCCTTGGATTGACCTAGAACACAGTAGATCTATAAAAATGTCTAAAACGTTCAACCAGGGATAATCTTGAGAGAGAGTAGAAATCAAGAAATGAGGTTCAAGAAGAATAGAGAACTCACTGATTCAATTCCAACGCAACTAATAGAGTTTGATTCGGAGAACGGATGCTCGATCGGGGGGCTCGAGGAAGGATCGGTGTCATACAGATGCTCTCAGTCGAAGAAGGAAAAGAAAAAGACACTTCTGCCAATTAGATGCAACCCCGGTCTGTTTAATGAAAAAAAAGTACATAGTGTGTATTTTAGAATTACACGATGTGTACTTACCCTTACTGGCCCCCACATTAGGTGGTCTCTAGGTCACCACACACGGCTTTGTTCTCGGCCATTACATGACCAGCACATGGCTACGTACGAAAAAGGAGTATATGGCGTGTACATACAAGTAAATGGTGTGTACATGAAAAAATTCTAGACACTCATCTTTTTCTCAAAAACACCAGAAAAGAGAAAAACATACCTGAGAAGAAGATTCAGGTTCTTAAATACATCCCCACTTAATGAAATTTGTCTTTGAATTTCCTTAGAAAGGCGGCGTAGAAGAATAATCCTTGAAAAGCTCTAGCCACTATGATCATACATCGGTCTCCCTCTCTGAGGGCTCGTCCTGTACTCGCCTGTGCTACCATAGCGCTCGTACTAAAGGAATAGACTGACCATGGAGAACCTTCACATTTTGATCAAAAATATGAATAGGACGCTCCTCGAACGAGTCGTTCACCTCAAGATCAACCTCCTCAGGTTGGAAAACATGAGGCATTTTTGAGAAGTTACGTCGGAGCTGAGAAACGTGGAATACATCATGCATATTCTGGTACGTCTGAGGTAACTGCAACTGATAGGCAACCAGACCAACTCTCTCCAACACCTTAAACAGTCTGACATACCTCTTTGAAAGCTTACCATGCCTCCTAATATTCATATATCCCAACCTTGGTTTGACACACCAGAAAAACTGATCTCCGACCTCGAACTCCAGAGGGCGTCTCCGTCGATCATCATAAGACTTCTATCAAGACTGTGCAGTAGTCATTCTCTTCTGAATCAACTCTATCTGCTTTGTGGTCTCCTGGACAAGTTGAGGTCCTAGCATAGCTACCTCTCCTATCTCCATCCATCATAAGGGAGATCGGTATGGCATATTATACAAAGCCTCATAAGGTTCCATTTGAATAGTTTCTTGAACACTATTATTGTAGGCAAACTCCAAAAGAGGTATGTGTTTCTCCCAAGAACCTTCAAAATTCAAAATGCATTCTCGAAGTAATTCCTCAAGAACCAGAATCGTACACATGGACGAAACATCCGTCTAGGGATGGTAAGTTTTACTCAAAATTACATGTATACACAAAGCCCTTTGAAGTCCCTGTCAGACCCGATAAGTAAAACAGGTGTCCCTGTCTGAAACAATGGAGTGTGGAACTCCATGTAAATGCATAATATCTTTAATGTATAACCTTCGCAGCTCGTCAACACTGAAGGTCTCCTTGATTAGTAATAATTGAGTAACCTTCTTGAGTCTGTCAATGAAAACCCATATTGCATCATTCCCTCAAGCAGACCTCGATAAACCTGTCATGAAATCCATCGCAACATCGTTCCACTTTCACTCGGGAATGGGTAACTGCTACAAAATCCTTGTTGGTAACTGATGCTCCACCTTCACCTACTGACAGGTGGAACTCCTCATAACAAAATTAGAAACATCTATCTTTATACCTGGCCACCAGTACAGACAATGTAGATCATGCTACATCTTCGTGACACCAGGATGAATTTCCCAAACTAAGGAATGAAATTCTCACATCATTTTCTCATGTATGTCCACTGGCACCCATACACGCCCATGAAAAGTCAAGATATCATCCTTTCCTACTGTCCATCTAGGAATAGAGTCCTCTCATACAACACTCTCTTGTAGGACTAGTCCTTCATAAACTGATAGATACCTCATTCGTACTTGATCAAGTATAGTCGCGATAACAGCTACAGAAGAAATAAAAGTCATCCCCTGCCTATCGTGCACCTCCAGATGCATTTCATAGAATCAGGCTATAAGGTGCAACTCACTACTAACCTCCTGAACTGCCTGTACCTGATTCCTCCTGCTCAATACATCGGCCACTGTGTTTCCCTTCCCAGGTGTGTAGGAAAGCTCAAAGTCAAAATATTTAAGGTACGCAATCCACCTTCGCTATCTCAAATTTAGGTCACACTAAGTGAAAATATACTTGAGACTTTTGTGGTCGGTAAAAAACTCAAAATTCTCTCCCAACAGGTAGTGTCTCTAACAGCGTAAAGCATGAACAACTACATCCAACTCAAGATCGTGTGTCAGGTAATTTCTCTCATGTGGCCTCAACTGCTGAGACTCGTATGCAATGACTCCTTCTCCCTAAATAATCAAAACTTCCAACCCGATACTTGATGCATTACAGTATACAGTATAGATTTTTTAGGCTCTGGAAGTACTAGTATTGGTGCTGAAGTCAACCTCCCTTTCATCTCCTGAAAGGTTGACTCACAAAAATCTGACCATAATTACTTCGCACCCTTCTTAGTCAGGCCCATCAGTGGCGCTGCTATGTGTGAAAAGCCTTATATGAAACATCTGTAGTAACCAGCTAGCCCTATAAAATTCCATACCTTGAAGAAATTCTTCAACTGCTCCCAGGACACTACTGCTCTCACTTTCTCTGGGTCTACTGATACTCCTGCCTCTATGATAACACAACCCAAGAAGTGAATTTGATTCATCCAAATGTGGAATTTTGATAGCTTGTCATATAACTAATTCTCTCTCAGTTTACTCAAAACGATCTCAATATGTGTGTCATGATCGTGTCGAGTGTGAGAGTACACTAAGATATCATCAATGAAGACTACCATGAAATAATCCAAGTATGGACAGAACACTCGGTTCATTAGTGCCATGAAAAATGCAGGTGCATTTGTGAGACGAAACATCATAACCACATACTTGTATAGACCATACCTACTCTGAAAGGATGTAAGAGGTATATCTGATGGTCTAACGCGCAACTGATGATAAACAGATCTCAAGTCAATCTTCGAGAACACCTGGGCTCCTTGAATTTGATCAAAGAGATCATCAATCCTTGGAAAGGGATATCGGTTCTTGACTGTCAACTGGTTCAACTTCCGATAATCTACACAAAGACTGAGGGTACCATCCGCCTTCTTCGCAAACAGGATAGGTGAACCCCAAGGAGAAGTACTAGGTCGAATGAAACCCTTTTGTTGTAACTCCTCCAACTGCTTCTTGAGATCTTGAAATGCAGGTGTAGCCATCCTATAAGGAGGAATGGACACTGGTTCCGCTCCTGGAACGAGCTCAATAGAAAATTCTACCTCACATTATAGAGGAAAACATGAAAAGTCCTCTCGAAAGATGTCCCTAAAACAATCCACCACTGGAGGAAATTCCATCTACGAAGTCCCCTGGTCATCCAGATATAGACTAGAAATATGGGTTGTAACTCCTCCAAAACCATGATGCTTGGGTCCCACCCTGCTCACTTGGACATACCATTCTCCCTTATGAAGAAACGATCCACCCTCTGGAGATATGAAACTCACTCAACAGTGATAACAATCAACAAAATCCTGGAAGGGAACTAACTAGTACATTTTGAGAATGACACCATAGCCTGCCATCTCTAGGACATAAAGGTCTCAAAGGAAGTGACACCCACCAACCTCTTGAGGGCAATCCTTGCACTGCCATACACTAGCTGTTCTTGTTTCCAACGATGTGTCTAGCGGCTAGATATCAGCAGAAGAAAAGATACAGAGCCCAAGGCTCTCCACAATATCAAAAGATATAAAGCTATAGGAAGACCTTGTATCAAAAAGAGCAGAAGCTAAAATTGAGGAAACTAGGATCGTACCTCGAACTCTAGAGGGTCTGGGATCCTGCTCATACTGGGTCTTCTCCACTACAAAAGTCTGACATGCACTACATCCCTATGACCCTACTTGACCACTCTGAGCTGATCCGCCATGTAACACCCCGAGATTTTATGGAAAATATTATTTTTAATTACTTTGATGTCTTGTGTGGTACGCTACACCAAGATTATCTTGCACTATACACAACACTGTATTAGCTTACAGTATATTCAAACACTATTCTAGGCTTTTGTTGCATGCCAGATCAACCTTCCTCGATAGTATGTGTTGTACGCAATACCGAGTTTCACTAAACAAGATGTTATTATAATATTATTATGAACTAGCCGTTATGAATAGTAATACCCAGTTTTTGAAATGTTATAAATTTTATATTTCAAAATGGACTTCATTTTTGGATTTGAAATATCAAAATTATCCTAGGGTGAATTTTTGGTATTTTTCTGAAAACTTTCAATTTTTGATGAATAGTGAAAACACTAGGTTAATATTTAAAAACCGAATTTGTATTTAAATAATATTTTATTTTATTTAAATTTATTTTAGGTCAAAATAGATATATAATACCTATATAAGTTCAATGTAATCCATTGGAGTGATTTTATAACAATATAGATACATAAAAATTTTATTAAACTTTTTACCGTCTTTTACCCACCTCCTAGGAGCATTTGCAATTGTACATAAAACTTAATTTTACTGCTTCTCTAAGTTGAATTTCAAAAATCCAAGAGACACAGTTAATATCAAGGATTAAAATGTGGTTCAATAAGATAAAAATAATTTTTTGGTGAATAGTAACTTTTTACTTTTATTTACCACGGTTAAAAATAAATAGGGTAATTAAGGGTAAAAATGATATTATTATTACCCTAATACATGTCACAATTCTATTGGATAAATGTAATTTGACCAAAAACAACCTTAGGAATAAAATATTACCCTTTAGGACCACTTGGATTAGATTAGGACACTTATTATTATTTTATTTAAAGAAGAGTTAAAATAGTTAAAATCAAAGTTTAATAACTAAAACATTTTTAATATAGGGTTATACATAAGATAAATTAAACTATAAATATTAATTAGAAATATAAAAATATTTCCTACATAATGGAATTTTATTTATAATTTTTAGACATTAAATAATTTAATTTATTTATGACACAATGATGATGCAGTTATTACCTTATTAATAAAATATTAACATAATTAATGTTATAAATACCAAATTAAATGTAATTTGAGACTTTTTATGAATTAAACTAATTTTATAGGTCAATATGACATTTTAGTGTTTATTTAATTAACTTTTTTCCAACTAATCATGCTGTTATGATTTTCACAAAAAACAATTTCCAAATAGTGTCAAAATTGACATAAAATAGTTTTTAAAACAAATATTATATTATTAGTTGTTATTATATTCCTAAAAATCTATGGTTCGGCCAAATGACTTAGATAAGGTTATATATATTAATATTTAACCAATTGGGGTTCGTTTGGCTTGTTATAGTAAATTTATTAACCATATAGTGTAAGAAAAAAAGAAGACACGGTAAAAGTTAAATTATTTAACTTAGAGTTAAATCTAAATGATAAGGTTAAAATAGTAACCTAAACATGTCTAAAACCTATTGGTTGAGATCATTTCAACCCATACACATTTTATCTAAGAAATAAGTCACTTTGGAGCCATTATAAACCAAATATGACTTTATTATAAAATAATATTTTATGTTTTTCATAAAGTGCCCCTCTCCTCCCTTATAAAAGGGAACCTCCTCCCTCTTTTCTTCACACAATTTTTAGCCATAAATCTCGGCCAAACCCTGACCATTTACCTTATAAACTTTCCTAGAAACATTATAGAGGTTCTTTTCTCCTCAAAATACAAACTCTAGTTCCTTAAGAGGAAGCTTAAAAGAGGTGCGTCGAAGAAGAGGTAATCTCTTCTTCCGATTCTTTCAAGTTTCTTTCTTCTTAAACTTCTTCTTCTTTAGTTGTTTCATTGTAAATTAATAACATAAATATCAATAATATACTAATATGTTATTATAAATAAGAAACAACCCCATTTCACCTTCTATTCATCCTACAGAAAATGAAATCACCACACGTGCGTACGTACGGAATACCATCTCCACGCCGTGGTGTAATCTGTTTTTCCACCACCACCTTACTTGGATGGGTATAATGGTGTAAAGAATAAAAATATATGGTTATTATAACATCATAATGATTCTGATATATTATATCATCCACTCCAATTCCATTCAATAATTATGGTAATGATATCATCACTTGTGTGTATGTACGGATTACAGTCTCCATGACGCGATGAGATTCATTCTCCATGTTAACCATTAAAGAATGATTATAAAGTATATATAATGAATAATAATGAAATATATGACATAATAAATCTACTGTATTTATGTATATATATATATATATGTCATCTACTTACTTCCATTCAAGTCAATAAGGAAAGGAAAACAGTGTTCATGCATACGTACGGTCTACCGTCTCTATGAACGGTGTATTTCATTTCATTCACCTATATTATATATATATATATATACTGAATATATATGATATATAAATCAGTATTTACATTCTTAAAGTAATTAAATCATGATATAAGTAATAATAATATCAGGAACAACAAGTCCAAAAACTTATGATAAATAAAATGATTTTACCCAAAACGTTGCTTTAACATGGAATTTACAAAAAAATGGGTAATATAAAGTCATAAGTGAATCATATATGATATCATAAAAATGAATATAATTCTGTAATAAGTAAATTACATTATTTAAATCATTATATAGGAGGTTCAGATACGTACGAAGCATATCAGACCTAAGGTAAGGGATAAATTTTCCAATCTCATTTTTATCCGAGATTGTTTATTCGTAAGTATTTGGGGTTATTGTAATCATCCATCCCCATGTTTTCCAAAAAAAATTCATGTATGTTTAAAGT
Organism: Viscum album; assembly: GCA_963277665.1. Taxonomy (NCBI): domain Eukaryota; kingdom Viridiplantae; phylum Streptophyta; class Magnoliopsida; order Santalales; family Viscaceae; genus Viscum; species Viscum album. The sequence continues at coordinate 1,247,485,548 of OY728157.1, read as the reverse complement.
AATTTTTACCCATTTTTGAAATTTACCACATTTTATGAAATGAATCTTACTTTTGTTTACCACACGGGGAACTTTTTGACTTTTCCAACAAAAGTACGAGGAGAATGTTTTTTTTAACTTATATGGCGTGAATGGATTTTGATGGTTTCATAATGCCTAATTTTAATGAAGATTCCTCTACACGATTTCATGACTATTTTCAACAAAATCATTTTCTTTTAAAATTTCATTGCATTTTTTGAAATGAAAATGATTTGGAAGAAGAAAGGATATTTTCATCAAGAATTCATTTTAAGTGTTTTATCAAAACCATTTTCCATCTAAGATGACATTATTTCATATGTGTATGTTTCAAGTATAATGTCTCTATGATTTACATGGTTTCATTTTTCTTATGATGAAATTATATCCAGTTGTTTTATATGGATTATGTTATGATGGAATGATGTTTATGAAACCCATTTTATTCTATGGGTTATGATGAATGATTTATGTTAATGTTGTGGCACACATAAGAATGATTTCATTATGAGATGGTTGGGACGTATATGTCCCTCCAATGCATTGGGTGAAGATTTATATCTCATAAGATAGACATGGCTGGAATGGTAAGTTAATCCGGTTCAGTGATACAGGACCGGAATGAGGAGTGAACTCAATGCAGAAAGGCACTTTGTCCACTAAGATGGTTTTGACAGCAATGCCTTGGCTACTATGGAAATCATATCATGTGATTAATGGTTTTCCACAATTACATGTTTTATTCCCATGCTATTTTATCATGATTGATGTTCCTTTATGATATATTCCTTACGTACTTCCAAGATTTATGTCTTTTCTCAAGATTTTGATGTTTTGATTTTATGTTCAAGTTTTTGCTTTCAAATGTTTATGGATTGCTTTATGTTCTCTATGTTTACCCTTACTAGGAATTTTAGCTCATCCTTTTTATGTTTTCTTTTCCCCAGGATATAAATAAAGGTTTTAGGTTAGAAAAAAAGGGAAAATCGTTATGGGAGATGTTGAAGATCTTTCACCAAGATTAGAAGATTATGTTCCATGTTTCTAAAGGCACTAAACTATTACGGTCCTTTGGTGTCTATTTTTTTTATGTATTAGGTATTCCACAAAAGTAATGTAATGTCTATGTACGTCAATATTTGGGTCTCTACAGTTGGTATCATAGGAAAGGTTTAGTTAACATTTGGAATCTAGATGCGAAAACTTTAGTGAGATCCCTATAGTTATTTCTAAGGTATGTCTAGGGGTGTCCCTAAGGTTAAGTATAATTATAGGTTATAGACCTAGAATTACAGTAACAATATTAGAATTAAACCTAAGGTGATATATATTGAAGGTACTCCCCATCGATTATGATTTTTTCCTCTCACACCATTCTTTTTGGGTTTTAGACGATGGCTGGAACCCGAAGGAACCGTGTTGATCAATGTAATGGACAATGCAATGATTTTCCTCCTGAACAAACAAATGTTATGGGATATGGAGTGAAAAGTCTTATTTCTATACTTAAACAAGATATGAATCATTCAGGACTTCCAAATGAGCAGAGAAGGGAAAAATATTCTATTGAGTCCTTCATGAGGCAACGTCCACCTTCTTTCAATGGGTCTTCTGATCCACTTGTTTCTAAATAATGGATCAGTACCATTGAAAAGATATTTTCCATACATCGATGTTCAGAACATGAAAAATTAATTTTAGCTATTTATCGTTTAGAAGGTGAAGCAGACCAGTGGTGGACTTTAATTAAGAATACAAGGCCCCAAGATGAAATTGCATCCATGTAATGGGAAGAGTTCAAGAACGTGTTTTTCAATAAGTACTTCCCTTATATTCTTTTAAAAAAGATGGAAAAGGAGTTCCTTGAGCTTAAGAAAAAGGATTATGAATCTGTTTGTATATATGAGGAGAATTTTACAAGACTTGCAAATTATGCATCTAGATTTATCATTCAACCTGAAAGTAAAGTTGATCGATTCTTCAGTGGCTTAAAATCAAGTCTTCGAAGGGCATTAGCTATAAGAGACTTCAGTAGCTATGAAGAAATTGTGTGTTGTGCTATCAAGGTAGAAATGGAAGTTGGTGTTACATATCCATCTCATGGTTTTGACAAGAAATTAAAGATGGAGTTCAAGGAAAAATCTCAAAATAATTGTGAAAGTAAGATGAATGTTTCTTTATGCTCAAAGTGTGGAAAAAAATCATGGTGGAGATTGTCTTAAAGGGACTGCAAACTATTTTAAGTGTGAAAAAATAGGTCATCGAGCAGCTGAGTGTCGAAGTAATGGGAAAAAGGTAGCTAATGATGCGAATAGAGAAAAGACTACAGAGAACACACCACCAACACTTCAATGCTAAAACTGCAAGGAAATGGGGCATTATGCTAATCAATGCCCTAATCCAAGGGTTAATGATGATCGACCTCAACAACCTCTTAAGGAAAAGGAAAACGGGAAGTCACATGCGATCACTATTGGTGATGTTGAATATGAAAACAATGTGGTGGAGTGATAAAGTGTTTATGTAATGGGATTCCAAAATAATGTTGTAGTATCGTGGAAAATTTGAATATTTATGTATTGGTCTCTTGTGGTTTTTAATAATTTTATGGTACCGGTAACCATGAAAATTGATTGAAATATTTTTGGAAAATAGATGATATCCGCATAATGAATGTATAAGTAGAAAATAATATGTTTTATAGTATTCATGTGCTCATGACTGGTACAAGGACAAAGTGAAATCATGGTTTGAGTATACAGAATTTTGGGATTTCGGTATGTGGAAAGAGTTAAATTTTGACCGAATTCATGTTTTCACTATGGTTCTATAGTAACTCATATTTCAAGAGAATACATGATTAATGAATTCACAAATTTTTAATGTGACCAACAAGATATATATATCTTATGATATACGGGTGATAAATGATTGTATTCAATGCTTGGTAGATGACCTTTCTAGTAATCGTTTTATTTATACTATGAGATTGGACAGAAGTATTTTGGATAAACCTAAAGATTTGAATAGATTAAGTTAGACATCAGATAGTATTGTTTAAGGCTAGAACTTTTTGTTATGTTATAATAGTATAGTTTTAGAAAAAGGACAACCCGTAGGACGAGCGACAACCCTTCGCGTCGGACAAGGATGCGGGAATCGAACCCACAACCAAAGTGCGAAAGGCCTTTACCGCCTACCACTGGCCTACAGAATGTCCCTGGTTAGTAGAAACTAGTTTTATTTTATTAATAGCTATGATAGATGAATTATAAGTCTATTTTAGCAACCATATATGATTAATCTCAGCATAGATGTACTTATGTATATTTAATAAATTGTGCTAAACTTTTTGTGATAGAAACAGATGGAATGGCCTATCATTCTATCGCATGATCTTCTAACACTTCACGAATGACAAAATCAACTTCATTTATTTAAGAGATGAAGTGTAAATTGTTCAAGGCACGAACAACGGTGAGATTGTACCAAAATCAAGTAAGTATTTCTTTTAATTCAATAATTCTTCAACATTAGGGAAATAATCTTGAGAACGAAAAACTTTTTCCTAGTACACTCCTACCCGATGAATTAGATGGTACCTTAAATCATCAGAAATTTATGGATTTGTGATTCATGTCTTTTTCATAGTCATGTTCTCTACCACTCTCCATCAGAACTTGATGGTTAGATTTCTATTCTATATCCATATTTTCACCAATGTTGTTCTATGTGGAAACCCAGTGATGAGTTACTTTGGGTGACCGTTATGATTCTAACTTCCCTTTTTAAAATGAAGTTTTATTATTCCTTTTTACGATGTGGGTTTCTATGAAAAAAACTTTCAAGTAGTAAACCACTTATAACCCTGATGAATTTCGAGGGCGAAATTCATTTTAAGGGGGGTAGAATGTAACACCCCAAGATTTTATGAGAAATATTATTTTTAATTACATCGATGTCTTGTGTGGTATGCTACACCAAGATTAGATTGCACTATACGCAACACCGTATTAGCTTACAGTATACGAAAACACTATTTTAGGCTTGTGTTGCACGCTAGATCAACCTTCCTCGATAGTGTGTGTCGTACGCAATACCGAGTTTCACTAAACGAGATATTATTATAATATTATTATGAACTAGCCGTTATGAATAGTAATACTCACTTTTTGAAATTTTATAAACTTTATATTTCAAAATGTACTTCATTTTTGGATTTGGAATATCGAAATTAGCCTAAGGTGAATTTTTGGTATTTTTCTGAAAACTTTCAATTTTTGATGAATAGTGAAAACACTGGGTTACTATTTAAAAACCGACTTTTTATTTAAATCATCATTTATTTTATTTAAATTTATTTTAGGTCAAAATAGATACAAAATACCTATATAAGTTCAATGTAATCCATTGGATTGATTTTATAATAATATAGATACGTAAAAATTTTATTGAACTTTTTACCGTCTTTTACCCACCTCCTAGGAGCATTTGTAATTGTACATAAAATTTTATTTTACCGCTTCTGTGAGTTGAATTTCGAAAATCCGAGAGATATGGTTAATATCAAGGATTAAAATTTGGTTCAATAAGATAAAAATAATTTTTGGTGAATAGTAACTTTTTACTTTTATTTACCACAGTTAAAAGTAAATAGGGTAATTAAGGGTAAAAATGATATTATTATTACCCTAACACATGTCCTAATTATATTGGATAAATGTAATTCGACAAAAAACAACCTTAGGAATAAAATATTATCCTTTAGGTCAACTTGGATTAGATTAGGACACTTATTATTATTTTATTTAAAGAAGAGTTAAAAGAGTTAAAATCAAAATTTAATAAAAAAAAACATTTTTAATATAGGGTTATACATAAGATAAATTCGACTATAAATATTCATTAGAAATATAAAAATATTTCCTACATAATGGTATTTTATTTATAATTTTTAGACATTAAATAATTTTATTTATTTATGATACAATGATGATGCAGTAATTACCTTATTAATGAAATATTAACATAATTGATGTTATAAATACCCAAATAAAGGTAATTTGAGACTTTTTATGAATTACGCTAATTTTATAGGTTAATATGACACGTTATTATTGATTTAATTAAATTTTTTAGAACAAATCATGCTATTATGGTTTTCACAAAAATCAATTACCAAATAGTGTCAAAATTGACATAAAATAGTTTTTAAAACAAATATTATATTATTAATTGTTATTCTATTCATAAAAATATAAATTTTGGCCAAATGACTTAGATACGGTTTTATATATTAATATTGAACCACTTGGGGTTCGTTTGGCTTGTTATAGTAAATTTATTAACCATATAGTGTAAGAAAACAAGAAGACACGGTAAAAGTTATATTATTTAACTTAGAGTTAAATCTAAATGAGAAGGATATAATAGTAACCTAAACTTGTCTAAAACCTATTGGTTGAGAGTATTTTGACCCATCCCCACTTTATCTTCGAAATAAGTCACTTTGTAGCCATTATAAACCGAATATGACTTTATTATAAAATAATATTTTATGTTTTTCCTAAAGTGCCCCGCTCCTCCCATATAAAAGGGAACCTCCTCCCTCTTCTCTTCACACAATTTTGAGCCTTCAAGATCGGCCAAACCCTGCCCATTTCCTTTCTTAAATTCCCTAGAAACATTATAGAGGTTCTTTTCTCCTCAAAATACCATCTCTAGGGCCTTAAGAGGAAGCTTAAAAGAGGTGTGTCGAAGAAGAGGTAATCTCTTCTACTGATTCTTTCAAGTTTATTTCTTCATCAACTTCTTCTTATTTAGTTTTTTCACTATAAATTAATAACATCAGTATCAATAATATAATTATATATTATTATAAATATTAAATAACCTCATTTCACCTTCTATCCATCCTACGGAATATGAAATCACCGCACGTGCGTACGTACGGAATACCGTCTCCACGCCGTGGTGTAAACTGTTTTTCCACCACCACCTTACTTGGATGGGTATAATGGTGTAAAGAATAATTATATATGGTTATTATAACATCATACGGATTCTGAGAAATTATATCATCCACTCCAATTCCATTCAATAATTATGGGAATGATATCATTGCTCGTGCGTACGTACGGATTACCGTCTCCACGACACGATGAGATTCATTCTCCATGTTAACCATTCAAGAATGATTATAAAGTATATATAATGAATAATAATGAAATATATGACATAATTAATCTACTAGATTTATGTGTGTGTTTGTATATATATATATATATTTCATCTACTTACTTCCATTCAAGTCAATAAGGAAAGGAAAACATCATTCATGCCTATGTACGGCCTACCATCTCCATGAACGGTGTATTTCATTTCATTGATCTATCTATTATATATATATATATACTGGATATATATATATGATATATGAATCATGATTTAAATTTTGGAAGTAAGTAAATAATGATATAAGTAATAATAATATCAATAACAATAAGTCCAAACACGTACGATAAATAAAACGATTTTACCCAAAACGCTGCTTTAACATGTAATTTACAAAAGAACGGGAAATATAAAGTCATAAGTGAATCATATATGATATCATAACAATGAATATGATTTTATAATAAGTAAATGGCATTATTTAAATCATTATACAGGAGGTTCGGATATGTACAAATAATATCGGACCTAAGGTAGGGGATAACTTTTCCAATCTCGTTTTTATCCGAGATTGTTTATTCATAAGTATTTGGGGTTATTGTTATCATCCATGCCCATGTATTCTAAAAATGTTTTCATGTATGTTTAAAGTCCTTTTTACCCATTTCTGAAATTTACCACATGTTATGAAAGGAATCTTATAATTTTTTACCATATAAGGAACTTTTTGACTTTTCCGAAAAAAAAAAGTACGAGGAGAATGTATTTTTTAACTTATATAGCGTGAATGGATTTTGATGGTTTCATAACGCATAATTTTCATAAAGATTCCTCTATAATATTTCATGACTATTTTCAACAAAATCCTTTTCTTTTAAAATTTCATGGAATTTTGTGAAAAGAAAATGATTTTGAAGAATAAAGGATATTTTCATCAAGAATTCATTTCATGTGTTTTATCAAAACCATTTTCCATATAAGATGACATTATTTCATATGTGTATGTTTCAATTATAATGTATATATGATTTACATGGTCTCACTTTTCTTATCATGAAATGATATCCATTTTTTTATATGGATTATGTTATGATGGAATGATGTTTATGAAACCCATTTTATTCTTTGGGTTATGATGAATGATTTATGTTTATGTTGTGGCACACATAAGAATGATTTCATTATGAGATGGGTGGGACCAATATCTCCCTCCAATGCATTGGGTAATGATTTATATCTCATGATATAGACATGGATGGAATGGTAAGTTAATCTGGTTCAGTGATACAGGACTGGAACGAGGAGTGAACTCGATTCAGAAATGGTATTTGTCCACTAAGATGGTCTTGGAAGCAATGTCTTGGCTACTATGGAAATCATATCATGTGATTAATGGTTTTCCAAAAATAAATGTTTTATTCCCATTCTATTTTATCATTATTTATGTTTCTTTATGATATATTTCTTACGTACTTCCAAGATTTATGTATTTTCTCAAGATTTTGATGTTTAGATTTTATGTTCAAGTTTTTGCTTTCAATTGTTTATGGATTGTTTTATGTTCTCTATGTTTACCCTTACTGAGCATTTGAGATCACCCTTTTTATGTTTTCTTTTCCCCAGGATATAAAGAAAGGTTTTAGATAAGAGAAAAAAGGGAAGATCTTGATGGGATATGTTGAAGATCTTTCACCAAGATTAGAAGATTATATTCCAAGTTTCCAAAGGCACTAAAATATTACGGTCCTTTGGTGTCTATTTTTGTTATGTATTAGGTATTCTAAAAAAGTAATGTAATTTCTATGTATGTCAATATTTTGTTCTCTACACACCTTGTTGTCGCTAAAATCCTGGCGACTGGATACCATGTCCACAACCTCCACCTCGGCCTGAACGGCCAAAAGAACTCTAGTTCTGAGACTAGTAAGAAAATGGTGGTGATTCTCCCGAACGAGGAGTCATAGAAGAACCCCTATCACCAGCTTCCGGTGAGAAAAACTGACAGAAGCGCTGAAGATGGACCATCTTTCCACATGATCGGGACTCTAATGGGTCTCTCAGGAAATGTGTCCTTGTATTCTCACTCTTCTCGCACTGGTAGCACACTACCTGGACACCATAAGAAGTGTCCAACTTCCTTGGATCTCCATGTGAGGACTCCCTACGGAGCTTACTACTATCAGTAGAAAGTATACCAACCCCATATTTCGAGCCTCCCAGGCTCACAACTCCATAATCCCTCAGATTGCGCTCTGTGATCAGCATTTGGTTGACTATAGAAGTGATGGAAGTCAACCTGAAGATGTTCATCTATGATTGGATGTTGTGCCTGAGACCATCCTCAAACTTTCTTTCTAGAAATAACTCATCACCTCTTGGAATAGTCTTGAAGCGCTACAACTCTATGAATTGAAAAGAATACTTCATAACAGAAACAGTACCCTGCTCCAGACTCATGAACTCTCAAGCTCAATCGGCCCTCAATGTCTCCGGGTAGAAGTAGTCATAGAAGGCATTTTGGAACTCATCCCATGCCACAACCTGCGGGCGTCCTCGCTATGAAATCACATCCCACCATCTATTGGTGGAGTCTCAAAGCATATATGTAGCAATATTCACCCTCCTCTCTGGAGGCATCTTTATATACTCGAAGATAGAAAGCGTGGGACTTCCACCCAACCCATTCACCCATTCAGAACTAGTGGTACTTCCTGACCACTACCCACATGGTGGTTCTTCCGACCACTATGCATCACCTTTTTTAGTGAGACTTCCTGCCCACTTCCACACAACATTTCATCCAATCACAACCAAGCATACAACCCATCAATGTCACAACAACATGCAATCAACCAATTCTATTGCATACCAATCCACTTCAATAAATCATCCATTTATTGAAAAACATTTTCTATGCCAAACCACATTTCAATAAAAACATCTTTATTGAAAACCATTTTTCATCAACCATTTTCCCAAATCAATCTCAACAACCGATTTTCAAATCTCCATTTTAAAATCCATAACAATATAATTTCACCATGAAACCCCCTTTTTCCTCAAAATCCCCAAATGGATTTCCAACCAATTTCACATAACAAATCACAATTAAATTTCAGCACAAAAATTAATTGTAACAAAGAACCACTAGTTCTAACCAAGTGGAGTCAAGATAGAAGCCACCTACCTTTAGGGTTCCCGAGAAATCGACCCACGAACAACTTCGCCTCAAATCCGGCGAACACACCACCGAAACTTCTCTAGATCCCCTTCCCTAACATTCACAAGCCTTAAAATCATCATCCAAGGCGACCACAACCCTATATCTACACAAGAAAAGTGTATATCTAGAAAACCAAGAAAGAGGGGGATGTGGATCTAGAGGAAACCACAAGAAAAACAAGAAGAGAGACTTACCTAGGAGAAACCACCTTCAATCCGCCAAGAAACCTCTTCAAAATGCTTCCAAAATGAGTGGGATAGCACCCTAAACCCCTGAGAACCAGAAATCCTGAGTGAGGATCGAGTGGGAGGAATATTGGAGTGTTTTAGGTCAATCCCGAGGGAGCCCAGACTTAAAAACACCAAATTTAAGTGGTCAAACGGTTAACCCACATGGTTTGGAAAACCGTGTGCTAACCATGCGCATGCTACTGCCCCAAGAGCAAGGGTCTGCATGGTTTCCTTTCATGGTTTGGAAAACCATGCACAGGTCGTTCGAAGCCTATTATCGCCCCCTACATGGTTTCCTGAAGAATCTGCACGGTTTCCACTAACCGTTCTCAAACCGTGCACCCATAGAAAATCCTTCAAACTCATCAAAAACTATTCGAAACTCTCCCAACCTCTTCCCAACTCATCCCATGCACTTTAAACACATAAAAATGCATAAAAAGGCTACATACCTCAAATCGGGGGTACTACATTCTACCCACCATTGGACTTTCCATCCTCAGAAGTAGTGAACTCGCCCTTTACCGAAAGAGCTCGGGCCACTACTCGATCATCTCTTTCTCCCTCTCCCAAGTCTCCTCTTGAATCTGACCATGTTTCCACAAAACACAAACTAAATCGATGCTTTTACCACAAGAGACTTTCTCTTGCCTATCCACAACCCGTACTGGCACATGCACCAACGAAGCATCTGGTTCTAGCTCAACATGATCCCATCGAACCACATGGTCACGATCCAGCTGATACTTTTTCAACTGCCTCACATGAAACACATTGTGCACCGCACTGAACCTAGGTGGAAAATCCAAATGATAAGCCACCTCACCAACCCGCTCAAGAATCTCAAAAGGCCCAATATACCTCAGAGATAACTTTCCATGCTTCCAAAACTGACGATGTCCCAACCAAGGAGAGATCCTCAAGAAAACATGATCACCCACCTCGAATGAAAACGGTCGTCGATGATGATACTCATATGATTTCTGACGACTCTGAGCCATATCCATTCTCTTTAGGATAAACTTGATCTTCTCCGTAGTCTCCTGGACAAGGCTCGGTCCAACCATCGAGGACTCACCTGTTTCCACCAAACATAGTGGAGAACGACACGGCCGCCCATACAATGCTTAAAACGGATCCATATGTATGGAAGCCTGATAACTATTATTGTACGAGAACTCAACCAATGACAAGTGATCCTCCCATGAGCCACAAAAATCCATAACACAAGCCCGCAACATATTTTCCAGAGTTTGTATCATCCTCTCGGATTGACCATCCATCTGAGGGTGATATGTTGTACTCATGGTCAACTTAGTTCCAAGGTCTTGCTGTAATGATTTCTAGAAATGAGATGTAAACCTTAGATCTCTATCAGATATGATCTAAACTAGAACACCATGCCTCTTTACCACCTCCCGGATATAGATTTTGGACAGATCCTCCACTAAATGAGATTCACGAATTGGGATGAAATGGGTTGACTTCGCTAGCCGATCCACTATCACCCAAATGGAATTGTTCTTTCTGACCATTCTTGGGAGACCTGTGAAAAAATCCATCACTATTTTCTCCCACTTCCGAAGAGGGATTGGTAAAGACTGCAACATTTCTGCTGGCCTCTGATGTTCTGCCTTGACCTGCTGACAAGTCAAGCATATCGAAACAAACTCAGCCAGTCTTCTTTTCATACCATCCCACCAGAAATACACTTTCAATGCTTTATACATTTTCTAAATTCCAGGATGAACAACCCACCTAGAATGATGATACGCCCTGAGAAGATCCTCCTGAAAAGAAACTGGTACAGCCTTCCGATTCCGAAAACACAAAACAGAATCTTCATTCAGTTTCCAACCCTCAATGGTCCCCCTGCCATTGAGTCTCGACCCCATGGTCACACACTCAGAATCAGATATATGTACTTCTCTAACCAGGCCAACCAAGTCAGGAATCAACAAAACTAGAAAGAAGACCGCTCTATCTCCCTGGTCCTCACATTCCAACCGCATATCAGCTATAACTAACATCAACTTCCACTGGTCTGATTCCTCTTTCACCCTCTGAGCATATGATTTTTTACTTAATGCATACGTCACAAAATTTCCCTTACTTGGTGTGTACATTAAGTCAAAATCAAACATATGAAGATATTCCATCCATCTCCTTTGCCTCATTTTCAAATCCATTTGTGAGAAAATGTGCTTCAAGCTCTTATGATCTGTATATACCATGAATTTCTCACTGAAGAGATAATGATTCCACACTTTCAAAGCATGCACCACTGCTGCCAATTCCAAATCATGAGTTGGGTAGTTCTTCTCATGAACCCTCAACTGTCGTGATCCATACACAACCACATGATTCCCTTGCATGAGAATGCACCCCAACCCTGATCCCAATGCATCACAATACACCACATACCATTTTTCTGGTTCTGGAAAAACCAAAATTGGTGCTGATGTAAGGAGACCCTTTAGCTCTTCGAAACACTGCTTACACTGTTCATTCCACTGGACTGGAACATTCTTTCTTGTCAAAGCTGTCATCGGCAAAGCCAAATGTGAAAAATTATGAAAAAATGATGATAAAACCTAGCTAGACCAAGGAAAATCGATATCTCAAACACATTATTTGGCGGTTTCCACGAGATAACAGCCTCTATCTTTTCTGGATCCACTAAAACACCCCTTTTAGAAATCACATGGACCAGAAAACGAAATTCATGTATCCAAAAGTCACACTTTGACAATTTGGAATACAAACAATGGTCCCTCAAGATCCCAAGCATTGTCTCCAAGTTCTTCTCATGCTCCACCCTTGTATTCGAATATACCAGAATATCATCAAAAAACACCACCACAAATGAATCCAGATATCTCTGAAATACCCGATTCATCAATGACATGAACACCGCTAGCGCATTCGTTAGAACAAATGGCATAACCAAATATCCATAATGGACATATCTACTTCTGAAAGCTATTTTAGGAATATCATCCTTCCTCACCCACAATTGATGATATCCTAACCTCAGGTTGATCTTAGAGAACCATCGGGCTCCCCTCAACTGGTCGAACAAATCATCAATTTGTGGAAGTGGATATTTGTTCTTTATCGTAACTTGGTTAAGTATACGATAATCAACACAGAGTCTCAAAGTTCCATACGCCTTTTTCACAAACAAAACCAGTGCTCCCAATGGAGATGTGCTAGTCTGGATAAACCCTTCGTTTTCTAACTCTTCCAACTGGACTTTCAATTCCCGCAATTAAGCTGGGGCCATCCGATAAGATGGAACTGAGATATGACTAGTCCCCAGAAGGAGATCAATCGTAAACTCTACTTCTCTTACGGGAGGTAACCTAGAGAATTCTTCAGAAAAAAACATCCATGAACTGATCCACCACTTTTGGAAGAACACTCTTCTCAACACCGTCTAGCGATTCAAAGACAACACCACAAAATGATACGATAACATCCCCACTGCTGGTGCCAACAAACCCATTGCACCCTCCATTTCATGCCTCTCTCCTATAAAGAGATGTCTAATGCCATCATGTGTCATAAAAGCCATTGACTGTGCATTACAATCAATTTGGGCCTTAAAAGCCACCATCCAATCCATTCCCAAGATAACATCATACCCATCCATCTCAAGCATTGAGAAATTCCACACTAGCTCCACCTCACCCACAATGATACAACATGCTCTACACAAGAAGGATCGACACTCTCTTCGACCCAGAGGAGTTTGAAGTTTTAAACCAAAGGCATAATTCCTACCCTTAAACGCATAAAATAAACCACACGTGCAGTAATAAAAGTGTGTGAAGCGCCCATATCAAACAACACTTGCATCAAGGTAGAATTTAAAAGAATAGTACCTTTCACTATGGATGGTCCCGACTGATCATCAACCACAACCTGCTCAGCTCCAAACACATGTTTGCTTTCCACGCTCTGCTCTTTATTGTCATGCTGAGGCGTCGTGGTATTCTGAGAATCACCATGACCCACTTTACCCTACTATCGAGGGGTATTCTGCTGCCCTCATCCCATAGAAGCATACGATGTCTGCAATCCCTGAGAAGTATCACGCACACCTGACCTTGGCGCATTCTGACAATAACGTTGCAAATTCCCCACCTGCTTACAATTATGACATGCTCGAGGTTGTGTCGTCAAACCACACTGAAAACATCCCTGCTTGCTCTGGGGCTTCGGAGGAAGATTCCCTGATCGTGCCGTCAGATTATATGCCATATTCCCACCCTCGGAATAAGTGTCCCAATTACTCTTGAACCCATTGTTAGAGTTACCACTATTCCCCATGGGTACCGCCATGTTTCCTCCACTCGAAGCTCCCAACAGATCTCGCTCAGCCATAGAGGCTCTATTCACCATCTCTGTGTAATCATCTATACACAACACCGCTATATTTGAACGGATTTCTTACCTTAACCCCTCTTTAAAGATCCTTGCCTTCAACGACGTTCTACCCACCACCTCAGGTGCAAACCTTATTAAGTTCATAAACTTAGCTGCATACTCTGTCACAGACATAAGATCATTCTTCAATCTGAAGAAATCATTCGTACGCTGAATTCTGAATGTATGTGGGTAGAATTTTTTGTTAAACAATTCCTCAAAGCCTTCCCACATCATTCCCTGGTCCTTCCCCGCTTGGACTACCAACTCCCACCACTAAAGGGGATGATCTTCCAACATATACGTGGCTAACTTCACTTTCAACTCTACCGATGTTCCCAAGAACTTGAATATCTTGTTCCTTCTATTCAACCATGCTTCTGACCACTTCAGCTCTGAATCACCCCTGAAGATGGGTGGATTCTACTTTTGAAACTGAACCGCATGATCCACATGCCTTGGTTCATCAATTTTATTTCCACTTTCCACAGCTTGGAAAGCTTGCACTATGCTTTGCACTAGCTGCTGGTTCACCTAAGGCTCAGGTGCTACCACATTCTCATCAGCCTCCTCCGGTTGGTATCTACGATGCCTACTTGGTGCCATTTCTATAAATAGAAAACAACTAACCATGAGTCTCACTTCCATAGACATCACGAAATCCCATTTCAAATCACATTACACAACACTATCGCACAAGGCTTCCCACAAGTTCACATTTTCCATGTTTCACTATTTTGAAAACCAAACCCTTTTCAAAATACAATATTTATTCACATTACAATTTCACACATTTGAAAAACCATTTCTCAATTCATCCCATAAATCATTATACCCCAATGATATATTCATCCTAAAGGGAATTCATTTATACCATATATGCCATGCACATCTCATTGGCTATACCCACGACAATGAGATTTCCAATGCTTATAAAAAACACTTATGTACCCAACTCCCTGGTAAATTGAATTTCAGCATAAAAGGGTTATCTACATCCTTTTATGCTATACATTCCAAGTTCTGACAAGCCTACGCCTTGTTACCATCCTGAATCAAGAAATATACCAAAACAAATGTCAACACCAAATCCGAGAATCACCTCCAAAGGACCAAACAAGCTGATACCACTTGTAACACCCCACCCCTACCTCATTGGCTTGAGTAGGTGGTGAGGGTTAGTTGGTCTTAAGCGACGTTCCCAAGGTGCCAAAGGTTGGAAATAAATGCCGAGGGATTCGAGAACTATTGGGGAGCGATTATCCCTTATGACAAAACCAACCAAACCATCCACTAAAAATCACTATATGATGCGTGTCAAAAAAATAGCGAATATACAATCTCAAAAGACAACCAAGTTGTACCACAATACAACCCAAAAGAAATACAACCAGACATGTCTTCACCACATCAGAGTACAAGTGGAAACCAAGCAACAAACACTACAAGCCATGACCCCACCACAGGTCCACACCAAGCTCCAATCTCCAAGCTCCACCAAGACATCACAACGCATCACTAAAGGAGGGAGATGCCTTACCTTTGCCCACATCACGATACACAACATCTGCAAATACACCAATGTACCAAATCAGGGGGTGAGTACTAAAACTCAGTAGGTTTTCCCCAAATGACTTCCCTACACACGACACTAGGATAAAAATGTTAGCACATTTATATAAAACAATTTAAATAAAATAATCACAAGTGAAACCATTTCCATAATCCAAACACACCCTTACCAAGCCATCACACCCAAACCAAGAACCCAAGGGAAAACCAACCAAACTTTCCACAAGCCAATTCATCATTCACACATTAACATAACAATTTCCAACTTGCAAAGCAATTCACAACAAAACAACTAAACAGTGGGCTTCTTCCAGACCCGTTCACCCAAGCACACCAAAATAACCAAAACGGTGGGACTTCCGCCCAACCCGTTCACTCATTCACAACTAGAGGTACTTCCCGACCACTACACACATGGTTGTTCTTCTGAAATCTATCTATCACCTTTTATAGTGAGACTTCCTGACCACTTCTACACAACATTTCAACCAATCACAACCAAGCATACAACCCATAAATGTCACAACAACATGCATTAAACCAATTCCATTACATACCAATACACTTCAATAAATCATCCATTTATTTAAAACCATTTTCCATATCAAACCACATTTTAATAAAAACATATTTATTAAAAACAATTTTTCATCAACCATTTTCCCAAATCAATCTCAACAACCCATTTTAAATCTCCATTTTAAAATCCATAACAATAGCATTTCACCATGAAACCCCCTTTTCCCCAAAATCCCCAAATGCATTTCCAACCAATTTCGCATAACAAATCACAATTAATTTTCAGCACAATAATTAATTGTAACAAAGAACCACTAGTTCTAACCAAGTAGAGTTGAGAGAGAAGCCACCTACCTTTAGGGTTCCCAAGAAATCTACCCATGAACAACCGTGCCTCAAATCCAGCGAACGTACCAACAAAACCTCTATAGATCCCCTTCCCTAACATTAACAAGCCTTAAAATCATCATCCAAGGCAACCACAACCCTATATCTACACACTACAAGTGTAGATATAGAAAACCAAGAAAGAGGGGGATGTGGATCTAGAGGAAACCACAAGAAAACCAAGAAGAGAGACTTACCCGGGAGAAACCACCTTTAATCCGCCAAGAAACCTCTTCAAAACGCTTTCAAAATGAGTGGGAGAGCACCCTCAACCCATGAGATCCTGAAATCCCGAGTGAGGCTCAAGTGGGAGGAAGATTTGAGTGTTTTTGGTCAAGCCTGAGGGATCTTGAACTTAAAAACACCAAATTTAAGTGGCTGCACGGTTAGCTCGCACGGTTTGGAAAACTGTGTGCACGCTACTTCCCTGAGAGCAAGGGTCTGCACAGTTTCCTCACATGGTTTGTCAAATCATGCGCAGGCCATGCGAATCCTACTATCTCCCCCTACACAGTTTCCACTAACCATGATCAAACCATCCACCATAGAAAATCCTTAAAAATAATCCAAAACTATTCCAAACTCTTCCAACCTCTTCCCAAATCATCCCATGCACTTTAAACACATAAAAATTCATAAAAAGGCTATATACCTCAAACCGGGGGTACTACAGTTAGCACTTGTGTCCGAAATGATGGATGGTGCCAAGACTGGCACAACTGGAGGATCTTCTGGTAGTCCCTGGTCAACTATATTTGGTTTCGGATCAGTGCTCTGTAACTGGCGAACAACTGAAGGACATATCGGTGGCATGAATCTGCATGGTCAAGCACGATCAAGATTAACAGGGACTAAAACTTAGAAGTGTATGAAGGTAACAAGGGAAAGAAAGCATTCAAGTTTTTCAAAACATGGATACACGGCATGTATAATTCCTACATGGTGTGTTTCCTTAAGCCTTCACATGGGAATGTACTTCCGCCAACTCAGGTCATGTAACACCCCATACAGACGACGTGTTGTCCTAACACACGGTTTGTACTTGAATCCTATTTCCCTTCCAGAGTTCTTCTAAACAGCTAAGCCACGCGGTTCTCTAAGAACAAGACTACACGACGTGTTAGTTCCAAAAATGGTGTGTACTAGACGAACCTCATCGACCCGTGTTTTAGTTACATGGCTGGATACGCAGGTTACACTACACGGCATGTATAACATAATTTTTCATCTATTTGTGTCATTATTCACATAGGAGGACACATGTTCTATGCAACACAGTGTGTACATCTAGTACACGGTGTGTCCCACCAAAGATTTCTCAACCCCATGTCTCTTCCCACACAGTCAGTGACATAGTTAGAGACTACACAACATGTACATATAGTACAGAGCGTGCACTTAAGAAAAACAGTTCCTTCCCAAACAAAAGGACACATGGTGTGTATTCATCATTACACACCATGTATTTTAGGTTTTCCCAGACAGTGAGCCTTATAAACTACCCCAGAAGCCCAGAAAAACACTGAAACGAACATTAAAGTGCTAAATTCCAATCTGTGAGGGACCATACTCCCCACAAATTAAATATTGACATCTTATACATGTCATATTAATGGAAAACAATACAATGATCCACCAAATTCCGATCTATGAGGGCTCATAACTCCTCAAGAACCAAAGTTTGTCATCCATTCAAACAATTCTTTACATAATTCAATGCCCTAACAAAAAGTAGGCATTCTATCAAGGCATCTATCATAATAGCATGCATATCTAGCACAAAATCTATCACAACCACATTAAATCACTAATACACAGTAAATGGAATGGTAGGAATGAATGACATGTGATTTCTAAAAATTACCTATATGATGCATGAGATGACATACCCTCATCTCATCAGGTTGCAACAGAAATAGAACGTCAATAACATCAACAATAACATCACAAAACATGTGAATCGCCCAATGGTGAAATCAAATAAACTGTTAAAATTTCAAAAACCATAAAAATTGTAATAATGAGGTAGATAGTCTTTTCCCTGTACATAGGTTAGCTACTCCCGGGAACAACTTATTACCAAGTAACTATTCCTTCCTATCCCTAGTTATAGGATCCAAACAGTAAGTCAAGAAGAAAATAAATCCTCTGATACCACTTTGTAATGTCCTGGTTCCAAAATCCGCCCAGAGGTTCCCAGTACTAGGTTGGTAACATGGCCTCAAGCGCATTTCCCCAAATACCAGAGGCTGCCGACTAGCAGCAAGGGCCTTGGGTGTGATAGTGGAGAAACTATGCCCTCATTGGAAGAGTAACACAGTGGAAGTAAAACATATAGTAATAGCGGAAGTAGGAAAAAATGAAATAGGTAAAGAGTGGAAGTAATAAATAACTCGAGCACACTCACACACACATGTATATATAATGAATGATACATATGTCTTGGAAAGCATCCAAACAAGTCACAATGTTGGAATACAATACTAAACCAAAGTACAATAGAAAATCGATAAAATTCTCCACAACATCACAAGCCTCAACTTGGCCTCATGCTCCCCAGCTCCGCAACAATCAAGTACCTAAAGTAGAAGGGAACTTTCCCTTATCTATAACTGCATCAATATAATATGTTTGGGCCCAAAATCATGACCCAAACCGGGTGTGAGACTAAATCTTAGTAGGTAACCACCCAACGATCTGTCCCTAATAGTTAGTGAATATATATGGAAGGCTATAATCAAAATGAAATAGTAAACAAGGAAGTACTAAAAAGTAAACAATCCTACAGTTTCAAATTCATTCAATTATCAGATATTAAGTAAGCTGCTAATAATAAGCAGGGAACCCTCTGGGAAGTACTCACAGCTTAACCCCTCTGGTCCAACCAAAACAACACAAGCAACCCTCTGGGAAGCACACACAGTCTAACCCCTCTGGTTCAACTTTTTCACAGACTCTCTGAGGAAGAACCCACCTTCAATTCCCCCTATAGTCTCGTATCGGTAACTAAAAGGTGTTCTGGGGAAAAACTCAACACCCAATTCCCCCTATGGCCCACATCGAGGAACTACATACACTTTGAGGAAGCACTTACGTCCATTCCCCCTATGGTATCGCATCATAACAGTAAATAGACACTGTAGAGAAGCCCTCAATTTCAATTATCCATATGGTCTACTACACCAGGTTATCACAGCCCTGTGTAAGTCAATCGATCACAGCAATATATAACGGCAAAAGTATACCTCAAGAACTACTTTGAAAAATAGTCTACAGCATAACAGCATGTAAGATAAATAGATAGTATCACTCCATCCTATCAGCACTAGGAATGGAAAGCAACCAACCTAATAGGCTACGCAAGACCAAACAATCATAAACAAAACAAGCATGGGAAACATGTCCATATCATAGAAATTAACCTTATTCACATTCAATTATCCTCTACTCAAGAATATAAATCATATCAGGAAATAACAGGGTTAAAACCGTAAACACGCAATACCCCGATCAAGAGTATTGGTCACTTTTACACATATAACTCAAATACTATCTACAGAAAGGCACAAACCACCTACCTCGGCGTCGTATGATCGATATACCCCAGTGTCGGCCCTTGGATCAGCCTTGAACGTAGTAGATATAAAAAAATGTCTAAAATGTTAAACCGAGGATAATCTTGAGAAAGAGGAGAAATCAAGAAACGAGGTTCAAGAAGAAGATAGAACTCACTGATGTGATTCCAATGCAACCGATGGAGTTAGATTCGGAGGACGGATGCTCGGTCGGGGGCTCGAAGAAGGATCAACACCTTACAGATGCTCTCGTTCGAAGAAGGCAAAGAAGAAGACACTTCTGCCAATTAGACGCGACCCCAGTCCATTTAATGAAAAAAAAGTACACGGTGTTTACTTTCCCTTACCAGCCCCCACATTATGTGGTCTCTAGGTCACTACACACGACTGTGTGCTCGGCCGTTACATGGCCAGCACACGGCTACGTGCGGCAAAAGAGTACACGGCCTGTACATACAATTACATGGTGTGTACTTCTAAAATTTCCAGAAACTCCTCTTTTTCTCAAAAACACCAGAAAAGAGAAAAACGTACTTTATAATGAGACCAGGGTTCTTATAAAACCCTCACTACTAGTCAGCAGCCTCTCACATATGGGGATGCATGCTTAAGGCCATGTGTCCCACATGCTCGGGGCACCATCCAGTGGAATCTGGGTCGAGACATCATAGGGATCCCCATATATGATAATTTATATATATACTAAAATGACTTGTGAAAAAGTATAGCTCAGTAAATAGATGTTTCTGTAATCATAATATTTTTTTAATAATACCACCATTACTCAACCTTTATTCCTTGTGGGTGGTTCATGACAAAATATAGCCTCAAATAGGCTCCATTTCCATTGAATTATTAGAAAATAAAATAATAAATAATCCTATAAAATATTATTAATATCTTATTAGATGTTTTGAAAAAACTGAATCCCCTATCGTATCCCCTGATGAAACTATTAGGATCGTTTAACAAATATAATTCACACATCAATAAAGAAATCTCATGCACTGATTCTATGATTGGTGGTTTTAAAACACCTTTAAAATCCCATTAATGAAATCCAAAATATTATTTGTCATATGGACATATCCCATGACACTATGATATAATAATATGACCAAATTGTTGTTAAAATCCATATCATGTAATCATACAAATATTGGATGGGCCTTGGAATGTTATCTAGCCTCTCATTGAATTTTCTCTGTTGATTCTTGTACACTGAAACAAGTTGAAAATATGATATCTAAATAGAGAATAGAAAATATTATAATAGATATAAATATAAGGGGACATACCAAACTTAATAATCACATTATATATTGATTCATCTTTAAACTGCCTATGGAGATTACTTGAAATATGTTTAGTATAATATATATAATATAAATTATGTTTCCACCAAGAATTTCTATCATAGTTAATAACCTCTCCAATTGATTGATGATTATCATATATCAATCACACCCCTAGGATTTTTTTTAGCATTGGAATGAATACACTCCATGAACAAACATACTAATTAAAAATTATCATTCTTGAAAATAGTGTAAGTAGTACTGGAGAATAATTACCATATAGTGAGGTAGCAATGGGTAATATACCTATATAATTTCCATAAATAATCATTCCTTCCACCTAAATGAACTATTTATAATAAATAAAAAATTAATACACAGTATAAATTCCTAAAACTTACTACAAAACTTTACCATTAATAAAAAAAGATGATTAATTTAGGAGACGTACTCAATGGTGTTAATATCATAAATCACTTGATTATTGAGACACAGAAGTCCTATTATTTATAGAATAACCACATATGATTATTACCAATCACCACAAGCTTTCATAATCTCTTTTTTCTTAGACATGAAAAACTTACAATAATAAATCCATGGTTTGAACAGCTATTATATTAATACGTATATGAGAGAGACAAGAAGATCATAAGATGTTCATATCATCTTAATAATAAAATTAGATATAAATCCTAAATCTAGTACAAAAACATCCTATGAAATTCTAGTGTGCGCACAAGAATGTGGGCCTCCTAAATTAGGTATCTTCAAACATTAATTTTTTTATAAAATATTTCTAGTAAGCAAAAATTATATTACAGATCATGTTGGTCACACCAAGTGATGTATTTTACCTTTTTTGACACATAAACCACATAAAAAAATGTTGATCAATGTGGTATTTATTAATTATAGTTTTTATTGTAATTTTACTTTCAGATTCCCTTCCAACATGTATTGTGTTAATAGATATTGCAGATGTATTGCATATAATTCATTGGAATTTAATACACTACGCCAAAATTTGTATTTAGCGGCAGTTTTTTTCATTTAGCGGTAGTTTATGTAACACCCCAAGATTTCATAGTGTGTTATTTCTTCAAAATAATTCAATAACTTGCACTACACACAACACCGAGTTCAAGCGCACCATGAATTACCAAACAAGTCGTTCAAAAGAGTTTATGAATAGTATTAACTAAATTTTAAACTTTATATAATCCTTATAATTTTAGAATCCATATTATGAGTTTCTTAGACATAATGTAAGAACAAATTCATTTTCAGTATTGCACTTTTACCAACTTTTAATAGTGAACCCTTTTTAAATACAATATTTTAAACTTTTTGACTAAATGGGGACATCAAAATTTTAAAATGAAACATCCCAAGCTTCCACGTTACGCTTTCCTTTGAATGATACAGTAGCGTGTGTTGTACGCAACTTCGAGTTCTAACACACACCACAACCAATCAAACTAGCCGTTATGAATAGTAATACCTACTTTTTGAAATTATATATATTTTATATTTCAAAATGGACTTCATTTTTGGATTCAGAGTATCGAATTTATCCTAAGGTGAAATTTTGGTACTTTTCGGATAACTTTCATATTTTGATGAATAGTGAAAATTACTAAATTTTAATTAAAAACAACTTTTTTAATCAAAATAATTAATAGTGATAAATTATGAATTTGAGTGGTTTTAAAGTATAATTAGAATATATTTTTACCATTTTATCCAATGGTGTTCATTAGAATTAATTTCACTTTGAAATTGGACCTAAACAATTGTCAATCTTTTGATATATATTGTTTCTTAAAAACACGTTATTTATTGTGACAACGGGAATTAATTATAAAATTAATTAATGCAACTTATATGTTTGGAATTTTGTAAAATAGACATCATTTTTGAATTCGGAATATCAATTATAGCTTAGGGTGAAATTTTGGCATTGTTCTGAAAAACTTCAATTTTTGATGAATAGTGAAACTACTAAGTGGTAGTTAAAAAACTGAATTTTTCATAAAACTTAATTTTACCACTTCTGTGTTTGGAATTTCAAAAATCCTAGAGACACGTTTAATATCAAGAAGTAAAATTTGGTTCAATGAGATGAAAATAATTTTTGGTGAATAGTAACTTTTTACTTTTATTTACCACGGTTAAAAGTAAATAGGGTAATTAAGGGTAAAAATTATATTAATATTAGCCTAACACATGTTATAATTATATTGGACAAGTGTACCTCGACCAAAAACAACCTTAGGAATAAAATATTATCATTTAGGTCCACTTGGATTAGATTAGGACATTTATTATTATTTAATTCAAAGAAGAGTTAAAAAAGTTAAAATCAAAGTTTATTTACGAAAACATTTTTAATATAGGGTTATACATAAGATAAATTCAATTGTAAATATTCATTAGAAATATAATAAGATTTACTACATAATTAAATTTTATTTATAATTTTTAGACATTAAATAATTTAATTTATTTAGGACATAATGATGATGCAGTAATTACCATAATAGTGAAAATTTAAAATAATTGATATTTTAAATACCCAAATAAATATAATTTGAGACTTTTAATGAATTAAAATACTTTTCTAGGATAATATGGCATATTAGGAGGGATTTAATTTACTTTGTTAGAAGTAATAATTCTGTTATGAGTTTCACAAAAATCAACTATTGAATAGTGTCAAAATTGACATAAAAGAGTTTTTAAAACAAATATTATATTATTAATTGATATTAAATTCCTAAAAATCTAAGGTTAGACCAAGAGACTTATATCATGATAGTTGTATCATTAATGGATCACTTGGGGGTATCTTGGATGTATATAGTAAGTTTATTAACTATATAATATAAAAATACAAAGTGACATGGTAAATGTCAGACTAATTAACTAAGAGTTAAAACTAAAAGATAAGGTTAATATAGTAACCCAAACCTATATAAATTATATTGGTTGAATGGTTTTCGACCTATTACTACCTTGAACTTTGAATAATCAACTTTGGAGCCATTAGAAACCGAATATGAATTTATTATAAATTAATATTTCTAGCTTTTCCAAAGGTACCCCTCACCCCTCTTATAAAAGGGCACTCCTCCTTCTCATATCTTCACACCTTCAAAGCCTTTTAGTTCGGCCAAACTCTTCCTAAATACTCTCCCAACATCCCTCACTACAACCTAGATGCCTTAGTTTGATCAGAAAGCCAACCTAAGGAGCCCTTTTGATCAAATGAAAAGGAAGAACCCGAAGAAGAGGTAATGATTTCACCCACCTTTTCAAAGTTCCTTTCTTCATCCACTTCTTCTTCCTTTGTTGTTACCATTCTAAAATAATAACTCCAGTATCATATATATACTGTGATTTTATTATAAATATGGTACAACCATATTCAGTATTCTATCCACCATTTGAATAACATGTCACCATACGAGTGTACGTACGGCTTACCGTCTCCACGTCGTGGTGTAATTGTTATTCAATATATTATTATTTGGATGGGTATAATAATGATATGTAACTCATGTAAATAATAAATATAACATGTTAATAATTCTTTATATATGATATAAAAACCATTTATATATTATTTTAATATCAAAATAATGATATTGTCGCTCGTGCGTACGTACGGACTACCGTCTCCACGAACGCGATGAGATTCATTCTCCATCGTATCCATTCAAGTATAATTCTCATTTTATGATTAATAATAGTATCTAAGGACTTGATATCATTCTGTATATGAATAATATACAACATATCCACTACAAACATGGCTTATGTAACAAAACATATAAAAGAAAACGAGTAAGTTAACACCCGAAACAACGATAATACTAAGATATTATTAACAAATCAATGTTAAAAGATCATATATGATATCATATTAATGTGTATGATTCTTGTATAATTTAATAAAAATTATTTCACCATTATACAGGAGGTTAACCTACCCCAACCAAGGAAAAGTACAAGGTAAGTATTATTTCGCAATCTCTTCATTATCCGAGGTTGTTTATACGTAATTATCTACTGGGATTTCTTTATCATCCACAGCCATGTTTCTTAGAAATGTATTTCAAAACATTTTTACTATTTACAAAGAATATGAGTTAAAGTAATTTATACCCTTATGGGTTTATAAAGGAATATTTCCATCATTTTCCAAACAAGGTACTTTTTAACCTTTTCGACATAATTAAGGTAAGAATGTTTTTTTAACTTATACGGCGGGTGCGGCTATTTACCGCCGTTATAAAATCGTCAAAGCTTCCCTTAGAAGCTTATAAGAATATTTTCAAAGTAAATGTTTTATTTCATAATTATTTGACTTTTAAATGATTTCAAAATAAATATTTTAATAATTTGTGAAAGGTACTCTTTATCAAGATCATAATTTTAAATGTTTTAAAGATCTATCTTTCTAAATCTTTTTAATTAATGTCCATGTTTTCAAAATGATTTGAAGGATTTATTTATATAGGCATGAATTTTTTTAAATGATATTTCTTTTCAAAAGTTTCAAAGTGGTATGGGACACTTTGATTCAAAAACCTCTTTTAAATTACTTCCTTTATAAATGTGTGACTTTTCAATGATTTCGAGAAAAGAGATATTTCTCTCAAATAGTTTTGATTTTCATCTATGTCAACATCCTTTGATGGATTTTAAGCTTATTTGAAGTTGATTTATTATGATACAAACTTTTTTATTGTATTGAAGGTTTTGTGATATGTTTTACTGTGGATGTGTTATTTTTATACCATTCATGGTTTATGGAGAAAGTATAGACATTTTGTATGCTAGTTTTAATACGAATGTTTATGTTATGTTTAAACCTTTTCATATGGGAATGCATTGGACTTAGTAAGTGACGGGTGGAGCCCGTTATATCTCCACGGTGCATCGGTAGGTCTCATCAGACAAACTAGTGTCTTGGCACAAGGCCTTGGAAAAATCTTATTTGTAGTCTTGGCACGAGGCCTTGGCTATGTGGTTATGATAGTCTGGCATTATGCATTCCATCATTATGAAAGTGGTTATTGATGTTGCATGTGATTATTCGATTAGTAGAATATCCATGTGAATAATTAAATGGAATTATTTCATTTTATTTTTTCCATACTATGTTGAAGTTCAAGTTTAAAAGGCTTTTTTAGTTATATATTGCCTTAAATGTTTATGCTTATTTATAAATGTTTCCGTTGTATTGCTTACCCTTACGGAGTGTTTGATCTCACCCCTTTCAATGTTTTATTTTTCCCAGGATTCCAAGAAGTATATTGTGATTGATAAGAAGGGTTAAGACAAGGGAATAATGACATTCATAAAGGATTATTTATGTTGTTTTGTATGTTATGAAGTGTAATGTAACATTCATGTATGTAATCTATTTTCCAAGACTGATAAACTAATCAGTCTTTCAAGACTTGATTCCTTGTAATCATGCCAATGTATTAAAATAATGCACCGACTCTGGGTTACTAGGGTCGGGGCGTTATAGTTGGTATCACAGGAAGTTTAGTACAAAACTTGGAAACTAGATTTAGGTAAACTCTGATTAGAGCACATAGACCTAAGATAGACCTTGAGGATTAGTATAGAAGAACTTCCTAGAATTTTGGTATTGTAGAGATTTTGTGAGTTTTCTGAGCAATACATCCCTGTCTGGATACGAGCAGGTAGAGGCGGCTCTGGCACAGATGTACATAGGGGTAAAACCTGAAAACACCGCTTTGAGCTAGACTCGAACGGGAACTGGTGCACGACAACAGGCCTTGCTACACTCTTGGTTACGACACTCCCGGGGGATATGCTTAGGATAATTCTCATTTTCTTTACAAACCATTATTAAGGGTTTATGAGTATATACTTCCTCAAAGGAGACATTTTTATGATTATGGATTATATCCATAAACTATTTAATTTATGTTATGTGTTTTACAAGTTTGGGATTAGGTATTGTTATTCATAAACTAATCTAGTGTATGCCATTGTTTAGAAATGGTGCCCAGTAAAAGGAATGATAACTCCAGCAATCCACATAATCCAAAGAGAAAGAAGGATCATATATTTCATGGTCTTAAGACAGAATTTATAAGAGAAATATTCTCCCATGTATTATCATCATATGAAGAAATAATATCATGTGTTGATAAGATAAGTAAAGATTTTTCTGAGTCCTATGGCTTTGAAGGGAAGCAAGAGAAGAAAAGGATGGAAGAGAAAAAGATGGATAAAGGGAAGAGGGAAAAGAAGAATTTTCCCATATGTGATAACTATGGGAAGAAACACCCTGGAACTTTTCTGAAAGGAATGGGAGTTTGTTATAAGTGTGGACGAAAAGGGCACAAAGTACGTGACTGAAAGGGTAAGAAAATGGTTTCAAATGTACAATGCTTCATTTGCAAGGAGTTTGGACACTACGCAAACCTATGTCCCAGTCATCAAACCATGCCGCAAATGATGTTATTGGATAATAATCAAGTTATGATACTACCACAGATGAAGAGGAATGATTAGAGATCTTATGTTGATTATGTCAATTGAGTGTTGTATCAACAATGTACTTGTTATAATAATTATGGAGTATATAAGGATTGTACTGCAGTACTATTTCATTAAGGACTTGAGATTGTTTGGAACAAAGAAAAGTGACTCAATAGCAGGATAAATGTTTGTAAAATATATGGTTGAGAGAATGATAAACCATAATATAGTTCTGATACCGAGGTTGTGATTTTGGAATAATACATGATTTATTTGGATAAATTATATTGGATATTCTTGACTACCTTGAAATTGATTAATGATTTGTATATTCCATCATTGTTGGGGTTTAAAACATTTTTGGATTGATAAAGTATATCCAGCATTCTATATGGAATAAGGGAGCATGAATGTAATCAATAAGGAATATGGTAATTCAGGATGTTTCAGTGTATTAAAAGAATACATGATGAAGGTATTAATATGCTATTACGGGATAAAAAGGATCTACATTATGTTTACCTTCCTTATAAATTTTGGACTGTGAGTTTGGACAGATGTATTTTGGATAGTTCTAGTTTGGATTATTTTGGATTGCCATAAAAGGACAACCCGGAGGTCGAGTGGCAACCCGTCACGTCTGGCAAGGCCGCGAGACTTGAACCCGCAACCGAAGGGCGACAAAGGTGTATCACCTACCACTGGCCCACGAGATGTCCTGGATTAAATAATGTAGTTTTTTTAAAAGATCTGGTAGATGAATTATAAATTCGTTTATTTTGGAACCCTGTATGAATAGTATAAATAGAATTTTTTTTATGTTCTATTATCTTTTAGAGTGAAAGATGAGTTTTTGGTAGAAATTTATTAATGGATAAAACTCTAATTATAAAGTAAGTATATCTCTTTATGATCTTAGCCAATCTCATAAATAAATTCCTCAACATTAATAAAAGGAACTTTGAACAAAAATGTTGTCCTAGATGGTGCCTTAAATCATCACTAATTTATGGCTTTGGGATTTTTGGCCTTTTCATAGCCATGTTCTCTACCACTCTCCATCAGATAATTGATGGTTAGATTTCTCTTCCATATCCATATTTTCCTACATGGAACCCTAATATGTGTTATTTTCGATAATCTTCTTACTTTCCACTCTTTATTTTAAATAGAGGCCTCATTAATTCATTTTTCGATGTGGGATTTCAACTAAGATATTTTGAAACGTCAAAAATTTGTTGTCCTAATACCTTATGTTTTGTTGAATCGATGGTATTTTAAATCATCATAGATTGATGAATTTAAGGACCACAATTTTAAACTTGTTTTTGATTGATGACCTCAATCACTACCTATAAATATTTATGTTTTTCCTCCAATTATATGTCTCTAATTGCCACCAATGTTCTCCTAATCGAGATCATAATTTTGTGGTGACCCTTTCATTTCTCTTTTCCTCATTTTAAGGATAAATTTTAGTAACCCAATTTCCGATGTGGGTTTTCCCACAAAGATATTTTTTATTTTCAACCTTTTATTTTCGAAGAACAATTTCAAATTGCGAGGACGCAATTTATTGAAGGAGGGGAGAATGTAACACCCCAAGATTTCATAGTGTGTTATTTCTTCAAAACAATTCAATAACTTGCACTACACGCAACACCGAGTTCAAGCGCACCATGACTTACCAAACAAGTCGTTCAAAAGAGGTTATGAATTGTATTAACTAAATTTTAAACTTTATATAATCCTTATAATTTTAGAATCCATATTATGAGTTTCTTAGACATAATGTAAGAACAATTTCATTTTCAGTATTGCACTTTTACCAACTTTTAATAGTAAAACCTTTTTAAATACAATATTTTAAACTTTTTGACTAAATGGGGACATCAAAAATTTAAAATGAAACATCCCAATCTTCTACGGTACGCTTTCCTTCGAATTATACAGTAGCGTGTGTTGTACGCAACTTCGAGTTCTAACACACACCACAAGCAATCAAACTAGCCGTTATGAATAGTAATACCTACTTTTTGAAATTATATATATTTTATATTTCAAAATGGACTTCATTTTTGGATTCGGAGTATCGAATTTATCCTAAGGTGAAATTTTGGTACTTTTCGGATAACTTTCATATTTTGATGAATAGTGAAAATTACTAAATTTTAATTAAAAACAAATTTTTTAATCAAAATAATTAATAGTGATAAATTATGAATTTGACTGGTTTAAAAGTATAATTAGAATATATTTTTACCATTTTATCCAATGGTGTTCATTATAATTAATTTCACTTTGAAATTGGACCTAAACAATTGTCAATCTTTTGATATATATTATTTCTTAAAAACACGCTATTTGTTGTGACAGCGGGAGTTAATTATAAAATTAATTAATGCAACTTATATGTTTGGAATTTTTTAAAATAGACATCATTTTTGAATTCGGAATATCAATTATAGCTTAGGGTGAAATTTTGGCATTGTTCTGAAAAACATCAATTTTTGATGAATAGTGAAACTACTAAGTGGTAGTTAAAAAACTGAATTTTTCATAAAACTTAATTTTACCACTTCTGTGTTTGGAATTTCGAAAATCATAGAGACACGGTTAATATCAAGAAGTAAAATGTGGTTCAATGAGATGAAAATAATTTTTGGTGAATAGTAACTTTTTACTTTTATTTACCACGGTTAAAAGTAAATAGGGTAATTAAGGATAAAAATTATATTAATATTACACTAACACATGTTCTAATTCTATTGGACAAGTGTATCTCGACCAAAAACAACCTTAGGAATGAAATATTATCATTTAGGTCCACTTGGATTAGATTAGGACATTTATTATTATTTAATTCAAAGAAGAGTTAAAAAAGTTAAAATCAAAGTTTATTTACAAAAAAAAATTTAATATTGGGTTATACATAAGATAAATTCAATTGTAAATATTCATTAGAAAGATAATAAGATTTCCTACATAATGAAATTTTATTTATAATTTTTAGACATTAAATAATTTAATTTATTTATGACACAATGATGATGTAGTAATTACCATAATAGTGAAAATTTAAAATAATTGATATTTTAAATACCCAAATAAATATAATTTGAGACTTTTAATGAATTAAAATAATTTTCTATGATAATATGAAATAATTTTCTATGATAATATGGCATATTAGGATGGATTTAATTTACTTTTTTCGAAGTAATAATTCTGTTATGAGTTTCACAAAAATCAACAATTGAATAGTGTCAAAATTGTCATAAAAGAGTTTTTAAAACAAATATTATATTATTAATTGATATTAAATTCATGAAAATCTAAGGATCGGACAAGAGACTTATATCATGATAGGTGTATCATTAATGGACCACTTGGGGGTCGCTTGGATGTATATAGTAAGTTTATTAACTATATAAGATAAAAATACAAAGTGACATGGTAAATGTCAAACTAATTAACTAAGAGTTAAAACTAAAAGATAAGGTTAATATAGTAACCCAAACCTGTCTAAATTCTATTGGTTGAATGGTTTTCGACATATTCCCACCTTGACATTTGAATATGCAACTTTGGATCCATTAGAAACCGAATATAAATTTATTATAAATTAATATTTCTAGCTTTTCCAAAGGTACCCCTCACCCCTCTTATAAAAGGGCACTCCTCCTTCTCATTTATTCACACCTTCAAAGCCTTTTGGTTCGGTCAAACTCTGCCCAAATACTCTACCAAAATCCCTCAATACAACCTAGAGGCCTTAGTTTGATCATAAAGCCAACCTAAGGAGCTATTTTGATCAAATCAAAAGGAAGAACCCGAAGAAGAGGTAATGATTTCACCCCCCTTTTCTAAGTTCCTTTCTTCTTCCACTTCTTCTTCCTTTGTTGTTACCATTCTAAAATAATAACTCCAGTATCATATATATACTGTGATGTTATTATAAATATGGTACAACCATATTCAGTATTCTATCCACCCTTTGAATAACATGTCACCATACGTGTGTACGTACGGCTTACCGTCTCCACGTCGTGGTGTAATTGTTATTCAATATATTATTATTTGGATGGGTATAATAATGATTTGTAACTCATGTAAATAATAAATATAACATGTTAATTATTTTGTATATATGATATAACAACCATTTATATATTATTTTAATATCAAAAGAATGATATTTTCACTCGTGCGTACGTACGGACTACCGTCTCCACGAACGCGATGAGATTCATTCTCCATCGTATCCATTCAAGTATAATTCTCATTTTATGATTAATAATAGTATCTAAGGACTTGATATCATTCTGGATATGAATAATATACAACCTATCCATTACAAACATGGCTTATGTAACAAAACATATAAAAGAAAACGAGTAAGTAAACACCTGAAACAACGATAATACTAAGATATTATTAACAAATCAATGTTAAAAGATCATATATGATATCATATTAATGTATATGATTCTTGTATAATTTAATAACAATTATTTCACCATTATACAGGAGGTTAACCTACCCCAACCAAGGAAAAGTACAAGGTAAGGATTATTTCTCAATCTCTTCATTATCCAAGGTTGTTTATACGTAATTATCTGCTGGGATTTCTTTATCATCCACATCCATGTTTCTTCGAAATGTATTTCAAAACATTTTTACTATTTACAAAGAATATGAGTTAAAGTCATTTATAACCTTATGGGTTTATAGAGGAATATTTCCGTCATTTTCCAAACAAGGTGCTTTTTAACCTTTTCGACAAAATTAAGGTAAGAATGTTTTTTTTAACTTATACGGCGGGTGCGGCTATTTACCACCGTTATAAAATCGTCAAAGCTTCCCTTAGAAGCTTATAAGAATATTTTCAAAGTAAATGTTTTATATTATAATTATGTGACTTTTAAATGATTTAAAAATGAATATTTTAAGAATTTGTGAAAGGTACTCTTTATCAAGATCATAATTTTAAATGTTTTAAAGATCTATCTTTCTAAATCTTTTTAATTAATGTCCATGTTTTCAAAATGATTTTAAGGATTTATTTATATGGGCATGAATATTTTGAAATGATATTTCTTTTCAAAAGTTTCAAAGTGGTATGGGACACTTTGATTCAAAAACCTCTTTTAAATTACTTCCTTTATAAATGTGTGACTTTTCAATGATTTCGAGAAAAGAGATATTTCTCTCAAATAGTTTTGATTTTCATCTATGTCAACATCCTTTGATGGATTTTAAGCTTATTTGAAGTTGATTTATTATGATACAAACTTTTGTATTGTATTGAAGGTTTTGTGATATGTTTTACTGTGGATGTGTTATTTTTATACCATTCATGGTTTATGGAGAAGGTATTGACATCTTGTATGCTAGTTTTAATACAAATGTTTATGTTACGTTTAAACCTTTTCATATGGGAATGCATTGGACTTAGTAAGTGACAGGTGGAGCCCGTTATAGCTCCTCGATGCATCGGTAGGTCTCATGAGACAAACTAGTGTCTTGGCACAAGGCCTTGGCAAAATCTTATTTGTAGTCTTGGCACGAGGCCTTGGCTATGTGGTTATGATAGTCTGGCATTATGAATTCCATCATTATGAAAGTGGTTATTGATATTGCAGGTGATTATTCGATTAGTAGAATATCCATGTGAATAAGTAAATGGCATTATTTCATTTTATTTTTGCCATACTATGTTGAGGTTCATGTTTAAAAGGCTTTTTTTTAGTTATACATTGCTTTAAATGTTTATTCTTATTTATAAATGTTTCCGCTATATTTCTTACCCTTACGGAGCGTTTGAGCTCACCCCTTTCAATGTTTTATTTTTCCCAGGATTCCAAGAAGTATATTGTGATTGATAAGAAAGGTTAAGACAAGGGAATAATAGCATTCATAAAGGATTATTTATGTTGTTTTCTATGTTATGAAGTGTAATGTAATGTTCATGTATGTAATCTATTTTCCAAGACTGCTAAACTAATCGGTCTTTCGAGACTTGATTCCTTGTAATCATGCCAATGTATTAAAATAATGCACCGACTCTGGGTTACTAGGGTCGGGGCGTTACAGTTTAAACCACTGCGAAATCATTCTACGACGGTTTTGGAAAACCACCGCTAAATCATGTGTCGGGAAATAATTAGCAGAGGTTTTTTAGCGGTGGTCTAAACCACCGCTAAATCGTTTTTAATTTTTTTAATTTTTTAAATTTTTTAAATTTTTTAATTAGCAGCGTTTTTTTAGCGGTGATTTAAACCGTCGCAAAATTGTTTTTATTTTATTTTTTTATTTTTTTATATTAGTAATTTATTTATTTACTTATTAATTTTTTTAATTTTTTTATTTGTTTATTATATATTTATTATTACCATGCACATGTACATCCATCTCTATGCATAAGTCTATGTCCATGAACATGCCCATGCCATATATATAAATTCTGCATTGGGTGAGGTTTGAACCCCTTACCTCTTGTTTATTCTCCAAAGACATTACCACTCCAGTAGGCTCTTCATGTGGTCAACAAATCAAATTTAATATACTTATATATATATAAATATATATATATATATATATTAATTGGAAAAACAAGTAATACATAACAAATAGATACAAACTAAATAATTATTAATCAATAATTATTAATCAATAATTATTAATCAATAATCAATAATTAATAATTTATCATATATAACAGATAATATATAATACATAATACATAATACATAATATATTATATATTATATATTATATATTATATATTATATATTATGTATTATGTATTTTATAATATGTATTTTATAATAGATAATATATAATACATAATATATAATCAATAATATATAATAGATAATATATAATAGATAATATATAATAGATAATATATAATATATAATACATAATATATAATATACAATATATAATATATAACATAATATATATATAAGTAATGTATAAATAATAAATTAATTAAAAAATTATTTAATATATTATAAATAAATAAAAATTAATAATAAATTAATAAATATTAGATAAATAAATAAATAATAATAATAATTAATAATTAATAATAACTAATAATTAATAATTGATCATTAATAATTAATAATTTATATTTAATAATTTATATTTAAAAAATTATAAATAATTTATAAATTATTAATAAATTATTAATAAATAAATAATAATTAATTAATTAATATTGAATAATTAATAAATAAATAATAAATTAATAATCAACTAATAATAAATTAATATTTAGTAAATTAAAAATAAATTAATATATAATAAATAATAAATAATAAATAAGAAAGAATAAATAATAAATAATAAATACATAAATACAAAAATAAATAGATAAATAAATAATAATTAATTAATAATTAATAATTAATAATAATTAATAATTAATAATTGATAATTATAAAATGAATAATTCTTATTTAATAATTAATATTTTAATTTTCATATTTAATATGAAATATTCAATATGAAATATTTAATAAATAATTAATATTTAATTAATAAATAATCAATAAATAATCAATAATAAATAAATAAATAGATAAATAATTAATAATTAATTACTAATTAATAATTAATAATAACTAATAATTAATAATTGATACTTATAAAATTAATAATTCTTAATTAATTTTAATGTTATAATTTTAATATTTAATATGGAATATTCAATATTTAATATTTAATATTTAATTAATAATTAATTAATTAACAATAAATAAATAATAAATAATTAATAAATAATAAATGAATAATAAATGAATAATAAACTAATAATAAATTAATATTTAGTAAATTAAAAATAAAGAATAAAGAATAAAGAATAAAAATTAAAAAATAAATAATAAATAATAAATAATAAATAAATAAGCACATAACTAAATAAATAAATAAATAAATAAATGATAATTAATAATTAATAATAACTAAGAACTAATAATTAGTAATTTATAATTAATAAATAATAATTAATCAATTAATAATTAATAATTAAATAATAAATAATGAATAAAGAATAAATAAATAAATAACAAATAAATAAAAAATGAGTAATAAACTAATAATTACTAATTAATAATTAATTAATTAATTAATAATTAATGTGTACATAATAACTAAATAATAAATAAATACATACATACATAATAAAAAAATAATTAATTAATTAATATTAAATAAATAAACAATTAATTAAATAAATCATAAAATGTTAAGAACCTCTATAAACCCTAAAAACACTGAAATGGTCATAAATATGATCTCATACTCATTTTCAAGTGACACAACCAGTCAAATCGAAGATCGTGAAATGAGCTTCAATATGATATGTTGTACAGACCGAATGGACACATGGATCGAAAGTTATAACCGTTTAAATTTTAATAAATCGGTGTCTGCAAATAAAACCTCTGTTTCAGAGGCCTTCTTGGCCTTTCTGGTAGAATAAAAATGGTTAAAATACTCAAAGATTTAGTACCAGACATAAGAAGTGTAGAGATCATCGCAGGCTTCGATTTGATATGTGGTAGAGGCCAAATGAACACCCGGATTAAAAGTTATGGTCGTTTGAAGTTCGAGTTCGATTTTCAACTTTTAAATTTTGAATATATATTTTTTTCTTTGATTATCACATGATTTAAATCTCACTTAGTTTTTTCTCATTTGATAAACTTCGATTTGACTGGTTGTGGAGTTGAAAAGGACTCTCGGATTAGAAGTTATGGTCATTTGACGCTGAAGTCTATTCTTCTACTTATTTAAGATTTGCTTTCCGTTTAAAAATAGTATTAACTAATAATTATAAATATTAATTAATTGACACATTATAAATATATAAAATTAAAAATAATAAAATATATTTAATTGTAAATAATAAAAAATAATAATTAATAAATAATTTCTTAAAAAAAATTAAAAGAAAATTTCTTAAATTTTGCGGTGGTTTTCAAAAAACCTCACCATTTTGCGGCATTTTTTTTAAAAAACCCGCCGTTAAAAAAATTAAATTATTTTTAGAAGATATTTTTGAAAAAAAATTAAAAATATTTTTTGAAAAAAAATTGTGGCGGTTTTTAAAACCACTGTGAAAAAACCACCGCTAAAACATTATTTTCTCATAGTGATACTCAATGCAATGATATCAAAATAAAAGTATTTTGCAGATGAAATTACCTCTATGAATTAAGTCAATAATTGAAAATGATTAACCATGTCTGTTTATTACCCATCCAACAAGAAAACATTTAATTAAAAATTTATCATATCTTCCTTACCTAACTTATCTCCCATGACGTCATCATATACTTACTCATCCAAGAATGCCTCATTCATTAATTCTAGAGTATTAAATGGTTTTTATCCTATATTTTTCTAAATATTTTCACTACCATGTTCATAATTCGAATCATTTGACATAGTACAACTAAAAATTTGTGGATCTATAGTCTTTGTGACTAATGTTATATGATAAGGCAAGGAATCATGTAATTGTAAATAATCTACTTTGAAAAATATCCCATAGTAGGTTTTTATAGTTTTAAGTTGTAACACATTATAGATAAAAAACCACAAAAAAATATATTAAACCGTGACCATACTATATTGTAAACAATGATGATGCATCAACCTAATCTTCATCATTGAGTAAAAGATACACAATATTCCATAGGTCTTTTACATACTAATGATATTGATAGGTGATACCTTTTATTACTTGATCAACACCCAGTTTTAAGAGATCATGAATCCCTATATGTATTTATTCTAATCTTATAAAATCCTAGAGATTAAAAAATATTTTTGGTGCTAATATACACCAATGAATTAGATCATTATGAATTACGTTTATATTTTAGAGGATTTAAACATGATTACCCATAAGGAAAATTTATTATATAGTCCAAATATTTATTGTTATTGATATTTTTTTCTTATATTCAAATTAACAACTAATTAAAAATTAATGTTTAGAATTGAGAAATTATTATGATAAATTATATAGAGTTTTTTTGGTTTATCAAGAAATGATAATTTATCCAAATCCAAAGGGGAAATCTTCATAGTCTTGATAATCTCAAGTAACAAAATTAATCATTTATCTTAATATTTTATGTATAGTTTTAACATCAAATATCATTACCTCCTTTATAATTTTCTATTTTTACAAAATTATTCACATAGAAGTGATTTTTACCAATAGATTGTGCTACATAAATTTCACCATGTACATTTAGGTCCTATATATCAGAGAAATTCATGATACGCGCACCATAAAAAAGTCAAAATAATTTTTACAAACTATAAACACAAATAATAATACCCAAACTTGTATTGGTTAGTGTAGATTAGGATTATTCACTCGTTATATTACTACATTTATTATAACTAATTACAAATTATGTTTCAAAATTTATTCATTTTTTTTATTTAATTTAATTTGACATAAAATCACTGAAATAAATTTATTAAAACAAAGAAAAACATATAAAACTACCAAGAAACATATAATTTAAATTATACAATCACTGTATTATATAAATAATCTAAAAAACTAATTAAAATAATAATAAATTGAAATAAATAAAATTACTTAATTAAAAAAAATAAAAAATAAAGAAAAAAATTATACCTTATTAAAGATAAAAAAACATAAATTTAGAATGAACCCAGAATAATTTTTCTTTATATTAAATAATATAAGGATATAGTGAATTAATGGATAGGGGGCGGCCTATTTTATAAGCGTGGTGGAGGGAAGCATTAACCATGTTCATGAATTTTTTTAAGGAAATTGATAGAAAGCATAAATATGAGTCACACTTGTTGGGTGGTGGTAATATAACATGAACCACATTTATATAATCTAGTGGTTTCCCATTTGTGAACCTCATTATTGCAAGTTCCTAGTCTAGATTCCATGAATGGGGTTCATATAATGAATGTGATATTTAATTATTTCAAAGCCTTGTTTTTTTTTGTGTAAATTTATAATTAGTTATGATTTGACAAACATTCAAAAATCATTTTTTTAATTAAAATGATGTTCATAGATATCCAAAATCAATGAAATGAAAATAAAATCCTCTATGAAATAATATATTAAATATTAATGGGTTTAGGAAAAGTTTAGAGTGGAATTATGTCTCAAATGAAAAATTTATGTGGAAATTTTTTATCATTAAAATGGTTTTATTTTCACTAAAATTTTAGGAAATCATAGCTGTAATGACCCGACCATTTTTGGGAATCTTCCAGATCTAGTAGTGAGTATTTTAATGTCTATTTATGTACCATAAAGGTTTAATTAGAGTTCATATATTGGGGAAGAGTTCTAATTGAGGTTACACTATAAATTTATAATAATAGAAACTCTTGAGTATAAAATATAATATCTTGAGAGATTGTTTATTCCACTAAATCTGTATATTTGAGTAACTTGTTTACATGTTAATGAGTTATTTTTTCTTGTTATTCAAGAGAGGTTTTTATGTTAACAAAATATTACTATGGGATATAGCCGGCACCAAGTATCAGTATGATATATTTGTCTCTATTATTTTATAAATTAATTACTATTAAATTTCAATAAATCACTAAATGTAAATAAATAGGTTCGGTATATTAGTTGAAAACCAAAAAGAAAAAACTACAATAATTTAACAAAAAAAATTATAGGGTTAATATGATGAATCTATGTTCTACAAATAAGATTCAAGGGATGATAAATTATCTAAACAAGAAAATTTTGAAAGATTTTACTTTTAAAAATTAATTATTTATAGAATTTATTATTGTTATACTATATCCAACCATTTTAATATATCATTCCTTAATATTTCAACATTATAAAAGGATGATTGGGATTCCATTAATTTTTTCAATGATGAATTTGATAAAAAAAATCATAGGGATAATGTTTTGAATAATTTTTAACTATTTAAATGGTTATTTTATGTGTAATGTTGGGTGGAAATACCTGAAGTGAATTCTCAAGTGTTTGGTAATAAAAAATGGGGAGGGTGGATAAACCATCTAATAGGTACCAATTAAAAACCACTGAGTACCCTCTGGAACATCCAATGGTGTTCCCCACTATTTTAGACACCGAATAGTTGATCATATTTTTCAGATTACACAATCTGCCAGCACATACCCAGAGGGAGTCTACTGAGTACCTTTCAGTCCCCATCCCTATTTTTTAAATTTGGTAGTGTGTGGGCGTTACCCCCATTTATTTCAAAATCCCTACTTAGGGTTTCCCTCATAAACTATGTATGTAAATAGGGATGGTGAATCCCCCTCCATTTAATGAAACTTTTCCATTGGTCTGGGTGACCTAAGAGTTATTTGTTGCATCAACCCTTGATAATCCTTTTCTTGTATCTGTACTTTCATATCCATCTTCCTCCACTTCTAATTATGGATATCTTTATTAGGCATTTTAAGGGAAATTCCATTATCTCTTGGTGGAATCGAATTCCTTGATGGTATGTTTTCATGTGGTGTATAGAAGACATGAGAAATATAAATTTTCACTATTATTCACCATTTTGATAGATTTATATCACCTAGTTAATTTCTCTATGTGATATGGTAAATTTGGTTGAATTTTATGGTTTATTGAGCTGAATATTTGGGTATTTTTTACATTATAAGATATGGTGTGTGTTGGACCAAACATATTTTTTGAGAGAATATTTTTTATTACACTGTTCAATGAGTTTTACCAACTTTATTTTGATTATATAATTTCTTAATAAATTATTAATTGATTAATTTTTGGGTTTTTATCATTCAAATAGGTAAAATTTGGCATCATAGTGATAAATATTAGGGAAAGAATGAACAATATAGGTGACCACTACACAATAAGGATGTTGAAAGCATGGTTTTTTACCATGACAACTAACATACTATATTTTTTATATTTTTTATTATTATTGATGAAATTATTTTACGGAATTTTATTTACTCAAAAATGGGATGGGATCAAGTCAACTTAATAGCTATTAAGTAAAATAAAACTTTTAAATAGTTTTTAAGTGGATACCTGGTCAAATGAGTATTGGTGGCCCATTTGATGGCCCTATTTACTGGTTAGAGTTGGTCATGAATCATTTTTTTAAATAAAATGGTTTACTTTTAAAATTAGATTTTCAATAGAAGTAGATTTTTAATAGAGTTTTAAAATAAAATAGGCTATTCAATGTGGTGGTTTTCAAAATGGTTTTTCAAAATAAGATAAAGAGGATTACTTATAGGATTTTCACTTTTTTAAAATAAGGTCCTAATGTGGGAAAGGTTTATATATGATTCCTTCTTAAAGTTTTTATAAAAATGATTTCTTTACTTTCATTTTAAAGGAAATAATGAGTTTATTTTTCTATGACATGATTTTTTCAAATTGTCCTGGTGACCATATTTTCTAATGAATGTGTGCTTATGTGAGACCTATTGTTTTCTCATTTCCTAGTATTTTGTATTTGATTACATTATTAAGTATCATATTATATAAAAAATTTGTGGAACATACCTTTTGTGGTGGGTTAATTATATGAGTATGGTATGTCTAGTGATATTCTTGATGATGTGTTGTGATATATAGAGAAAAAACCCATAAGAGTGGGGTGAATTAGGGAGCGAATTTTTTTTCTAAACTTAGAAAGATATTCATCCTATATTATAAAGAACACAATAAACCTATAAAAATCTAGCAGACATACTACCCACAATATGTGATCAAAGGAGTTAAGAAATTCTTACTACTACAAAAACTTTCTACTACCAAGATCTTTATTTCCACACAGTAATTCAATAAAGATAATTAGAATGAAAATTTATAGGTAAACCATAATGAATATTAAGATAATATTCAAACATCAAAAGAACTTTTATGTTCTTTTTATGCTCTAA
Organism: Viscum album; assembly: GCA_963277665.1. NCBI lineage: Eukaryota > Viridiplantae > Streptophyta > Magnoliopsida > Santalales > Viscaceae > Viscum > Viscum album. Next base: position 1,247,443,625 of record OY728157.1, on the reverse strand, counting down.
CCTTCCTTGATCAAATCTAAATCCTCAATGATGTTATTCGAGAAGTTAACTCATATTACCAATTCTTAATGTGAGATTTATACTCTCTTTATAATGAATATATTGTGTGTCATTAAATTATATTTTATTCTTATTCCAATATGATAAATCTGGTCTTTTAAAAAATTCCCTCCATCATGTTCCCGATTTCAACCCCGGATTGGACCTGAAATTCATCCGTTATAAATAAATTAAGACCTTAAAATTCATATTAAACTATCACATATTTATAAATTACATAATATTATAGATAGATTTGTGTTCCTTGATGTGATAGAGTAGTCTTACATTACTATAGTGCAACTTCCTTTAAATAAACACATTATATTATAATGGAATTTATTATAAATCAAACCTCTATCAAAAATAAATTCAAAAAAATGGATCAAGTTTTGTTGTTTACTACTCAAAATCCTCAACATGATGCTCCAAAATTATATATATATTGATCTTATTATGAAGTGATAAATTTCATTATGATTTAATAAAAAATTCTTGTCGTAACATCAAAAATCCTATAACCTAGCTATTATATTATAATTTTCTAAATTATAGAAAAATATTTTAAAATTGTGGTAGGATCCTCAACACATAATTGCAATCCATAAATTACTCCATATTATCAACATGTTTCACAATGTAACTACTTTATATTTCAATTTTATTTCTTCTTAGTAATTTTCATCCATATTATAATAAAACATTATAAAAATACATTTTTATGTTATGTAATAACCATTTTTTATGAAAATTTATCATTATAGTGTGATATGCAATCCAAAACATTATAAAATCCACCAAAAAATATTACAACATGAAAAATGTGGTTTTGTAGTGGTTTTTTATTCTTTTACAAAATTACTTCCAAAAAATCCTCAATCCATCACTAAAACTATCCAATTCTCCAATACAGTCATGAAATGATTAATAACAACTATTGAAAAAAAACAACTAAATTCAATCATTATTTCAAAACACTTTTTTTACACCAATATATTCTTTACTTATTTAACTTAGGTTCATACATCTGTTTCATGAATAACTTTGGATCCAAAATTCTCTCTATTTGGCTTAGATGGAAATAAAAAAGTGAAATTAAACACCCCTAATATTTAAACAAATAAAATATCTAAATAAATCTCATAAAATATCTCTCTATGTATATTTGGGAAATTATTGGTGTAGAAAAAAATAGAAAAAATAGAATCTTACGCCTCAAAACATACAATTGAACTTTAGCTCTAGTAAACTACTTATAAATCATGTGTGATCATGAAACTGTACCTATTATTTAATAACATATTAATAATATTCCCTTTGGATCATATCTACCCTATATTATGTAATAAATAATCCCCATAAATGGTTTATTTATCCCCCTTGATATGAGATTTTATCTCTAAATCCACATGTTAAACAAATAATACCTTGATATTTCATGTCTAAATTACATCCAATTTCATGAATTTCTTATCCTTTGGGAATAAATACAAAGGTTAAATACCTTTTAATCACTCAATTGACATGATAACTAATAAATTCATATGTGTATATATGATTTTTTGACCTCCTCAAGATATGGGAAGTGGTTGAAAACTATGATATAATTGATAAATCACAAACACTAGTGTGGATAATGGTTTTGTAAAATTATTTTCGATATTTTTTATTTATTATAATGTACTCCACTTTTTTAATGAATTTTGGTTTCATCCCACATGGATCATAACATTTGGGTAAGCTAAATTGAATTTAAAGAATAACTCTTTTAAAAGTATGGTGGATGTCTAGGGATGATCCTTATGACAACTTAGGTATTTATGGAATTGACCCCTTAAAACATTATTAATAATTACTAATTATTTAAAATTATTAAAATGGACTCCAAATAATCCAATTTGAAACAATAAATATTTAAATTCATCAAAACATAAAATTCACAAAAGATGAGTTATTTACTTTTTAAAATGAGAATGTGTCGTAGTTGTATGTTTTGAGGGACATCATTATAATTGTCTTTTCAATGGGTGATCTTTCCATTTATAATGTCTTTTATCATTTTGATCCAAATTTTTTTGATATCTTTGCTTTAGTATTTTATGTATATACTAAATCAAAAGTCACTTCCTTATTCTAATAATCAACTCTTAGGTTAATTATATAAATAAAACCTATATTGTTGTAAACTAAACCATCCCAATGGTTATTTATGTGTTCATTTTAATTAGTTTATAGCTCCTAAGATATGTTTTTTTGAATTTTCAAATATTTATCTAGTGTTTGAATAATCATAGATATGTATAAATGTATGAAGAATATCAATAAAACCAACTAAAATAAAGGTTCTCTATCATCAACCATAACCCTAAAAAAAATGGGAGCATTAGATACTACTAGAGAGAATAAAAACAACACTAAGGGAATTAAAACAATTCATGATGTTCTTAAGAAGAAGAAAAATAACATGAAGAGATAAATAAATTAAGGTCCTCCTTCATTTGATGAACATTTTATATTTTCCCTATCCCAACTCTCTTAAGTAGTTCTCTTATTCAAAAATAGTCCAAGGAATCTTAATTATATAGTGACTAGTAATCCCAAATGATTAAGGATTTTAATATTTAATTAAAATCTATTTATAAAAATGGAAGGAAAGTGTATGCTTAAAATTTCCATGATTCATGGATTATATGTATAGTTAGGAAAACAATGAATTGATCTTATGTATGATTTTGTCTTGTATTTATTAAGGTATACATTTTGTGCACATTTTCAATGTCTATTAACCATATATACATTTTTTTCTATATCTCAAAATTATTTTACTGAATATTTATTGGGTGGATGGACATGGTTTTGGGATTAATGAAAACATTTCATTTTTTAATTACATCCCAAATGTTATCACTCCACACTCAAAACTCTTGATGCATGTATAGTTCAATTGAAAAACCATTTTATGGTTTTTATCTACCTACAAAAATATTTTCTAAACATAAATGTTTTTTATATTTATGAATTAACCATTTTCAAGAAACCATTCTCATAAAAAATGAAAATGAACAAATATATATTAAACTTCCCTACACCTAATAGAATTCAAGTCCATAAAAAATTACATAGATAGTCATCCCAATGGTTGAATAAAATAATAATTCATATATACCATAGATAATATTAATTAAATAATATATTTATATTCTATGAATTATTTTGTAAAATTTTTACATGACCTGTTATTACATTATTAATTCATCAAAGTTCGTAATCAATGTTGATTATGTGGTTCTTTAGTATTATTTTCATTAAAAAAAATTATCTTATTATGACATGCCTATTAATTATTTAAAATAATATTATATCATCCTTCCACACACTTTGTAGAGATAAAGCAATAGTTCATCAACACCAATTGGAAGGTAACGCTTTTATAAGCCACAAAACCAAGTTTTATTATTATTTTATGCTTAGTGGATATCACTAACTTTAGGAAAGGATTTTAATCTAAATGTTGAAGTTTTTTAGACTAGTATATTATTTTTTAGCATCAAATCCCTTTTTTGGAACAACTCACCTCTCTTAAAAAAATTTAATCCATGATGTTATGAAATTAAGGTCATGTTTTGACTACTAGTGTGGTATTAAAAAATTTAAGGTATCCCTCATATGAAATATAATTAATGGATGTCAAAATAAAATAATATATTAGTTTAAATTTTTCCATCAAAACTTCAAAACTAAAATATATTTTTAAAATTGATTATAATATAATTTTATCTTGAATATTTCATTGATGACACACTATGAAAAACAGTTTCTCAATATCAATTCATGTGAAACATATAAATAATACACCCATTCCCTTGAAAATTTAATTTAGATTCATGATTAATACTTAAATAGGTATCTTAAACAAAAAAATAAAAAATAACTAATTCATGGTAATGTCAATGGTCAGTGACAAAATTTGGTTCATAAAGGTGTCTCTCCCCACATATAGGACTGAGCACAGTATACATAAGTTTAATATAAATCTGGAAGTGAGTGAAAATTTTAAATTAGAAATGGAATAAGATAATAAATGTATAAATGATATTAAATAAATCAAATAATGAATATACCAATGAGAATGATGTTTAAAAAATATGTGTGTGAGTAGTCTGTGAGATCCATTGAGTAGAATAGTGTGTTATAAAAGTTTACCACTAATTCAAAACTCCTTAAATATCTAAAAAACATCAAAATAATAAGATTTAGCAAATTTCTAAAATAATAGGAGATATATTAGATGGTCACACATTCACACTATTAATCTATGCTAACGAAAAAAATCTAATTATCATTAAAGGTCAAAAAATATCTATCAAATTAATATAAAAAATAATAAGAAAAATCCTACATATATTCAAGAACTAAAAAACTTCACCGAATAAATATAATAAAATATGAGTTAATAATTATTGTGAACCAAAATATGTCATCATTAGTGGTTTTTACTCCATTATTCATGTGGATATCTCCCTTATTTTCAATCTTCCATTATCATCATTATCATAATTCATTGACTTTTCATAACCATCAACATTAGATGAGGATCCCATGTCACCACACTAGCATCTATAGTTTCCACCAAAAATTTAATGGGATAATGGTGTGGAGGATTGGGTCTGTGGAGTTAAGGATAATTAAATCATGTAGTTGGGTAGCATTTAACTTTCTCCTAGATTACTCAAAAAAAAATTCCAAATTGGTATAGAAATATTGGGTGGAAGGGTAGGTGAGTTAAAGTTTATCTTAAGTAGTTCCCTATAGATATGGGTTGGGTGTGTTAGGGTAGGAGGGTAATAGAAATAATGTTTTTGGTGGCATGGTGGGTGGTATTTGGTACTCAATATATGGTGGGTGGGTGTCATAAACCTCCACATGTGGTAATGGTTCCTCCTCATGTGGTAATGGAGACTTCCCAACTACTGAATCCTTGGTCTTAGGTACTTTGGGGAATTAGTAGTATTGTCCATCATAAATTATCATATGCATATAACATAGAACACTAATGTTAAATGGTAAGGGATGGTCAATTTATTAAAATTTCTTCAAATCAATATCGAGTAATAGGCACTCTACTAAATGTGTGATGAATGACACGCCAAAATTCACCTTTATTTTTATTAATTATTTACAATATTTTGTGGATAAATAAAAATGTGGCATTCCCCCTATTCCCCATAATCATTTTTTTCTAGGGGAAATAGTCACGATGTGTAACCCCTGCCTTATTATCAAAGTTGAAAGTAAAGAATAAAGTGAAAAAAAATGTAGAGAATATGGGGGTAGGGTTTATGATGTTTGAGTATGTAGTGGATTAGGTTTATAAATGAGTCCATTTAAGGATATTTGGGAACAAAAATAATCAGTACAGGTGGGTACCCAAACCACCTTCAAGTGGTGAGAGGTATCAGTTTTTATGAAATCACTATTGTAAATACTAATGAGTACCCCAACTGGGAAAGTGGTATCACAAATCACCACTTGAGAAGGTTCAATATGAAATCAACATCACACTCCACTATATTATATTATTCATCACAGGGGTATTAGTAATTACATTTAAATATGGTGTAAAAATCAAGTATTGTATTTCTATAAGTAGGTTATGTAACTGAATGACCACAGGTCATGTGACTCAATTCAATTTTGTATCAATGATTGTCTGAAATACATAAATGAGACAAATAGTTTGGTTTAGAGTCATGATGGAGTAACATTAGAATATCTTACATGATATGATGTTCTTTAATCTCATCTTTGTTGAAAAAATAAAGATATTCTAGCGAGGGTATTTCATTATGTAGGTTTTTTGGGTAATATTGTGAACAAGAGGTTTAACCTTTTTTGGTAATAGTATTTGGCATAATGGTAATGTAAAATAGGGTTTTGGATGCTTAATAAAAAAAATTATAAAATAAATTTATAGTATGTAAGATGTAAATGAGTTATAAATGAATTAAATAACCTAAATATAAAAATAAAATCATGGAAATTTGAATCCATTTGAAATTTCCCAAGAAAAAATTGGGTTTTTTTAAAATTTTCTATGAAGGGTGTGTGAAATTATTTGATCATTAAAATACAATGTAAAATCCCAGGAAACCTAAAAACTAGAAAAAATTAAATAAAATGAGGAATTAGGGGAAGAAATGAATAATCTATATCTAAAAGGTGTGGATAGAGGAATGTGTAATATGCTTCTAGAATTAATAGCATGCATGTTTCTAAGAAAAGAATAAAGTAAAAAGGGTTTAATAAGAGATAATTAGGGGAGAAATATGAAATAAGGTTTTCAGGAGCAATGTTAGCGAAGAGTAGGGGAAATTCGTGGAATTAGATTTTTATTTTTTGTTAAAAATCAAGGGATTTTATAATTATGTATGGTTTCGTTGTATAGCTAGTTAAACAATCAAATATCCATGAATTTTCTTCTATATTTTCCTCAAAATCTAAATGGTCAAGGTGCATGATTTTTATAACCATGCACCCACTATTCATTCTTTTATGGAATTTAATTTCTTCCTATATAGTTTTGAAATTGTGTGTGTGTCTCGTATATCTAGTTTTGAGCTCCCCATTAGTTTTGAAAATAGATAAAATAAACAATATTAAGTACATTTAATCTTAATTTTAATAAATTTAATTATATTAACTTTAGTTCTCATAAATGAAAGAAACAACCCAAGGATCACATTCAAAAAATCACAATAACATGATTCTAAAGGCACAAAATGCCACTAAAACAAGTAATTTTTAATCTTTTTATGAAATGATGGGTTACTTTCCAGTGTGTGTTGCATCTAAAATCAGAATCCACTCATACCTTGACATATTAACCAACTAGAATAAATATTAGTGAGTTCCCATTATAAATTACCAATATAGAAATGTTGTTTGACATACTTCATTCTTCCTATAAATATATACCTGCTATTTAAATTGATTTTCACCACACTATGGTTGAATACTTTCACTATCATGAAGTGATCGAATAACATTAACTTGAGTTTTCCTAGAAAATTTTTTTTTACCAAAAGATAAAAATAAATTGATTATCATTAGATTGGATGCTCTTATGGTTGATCCATCGATGAAAGAAAATTTTAGTATTTTTATTGTTTATTGGTATATTATTATTTTCATCCCTATATATATCATATAATCCACATAGTTGATATTTCCACTATTACCCCTCAATCCTAAGAAAAATATTAAGGGTTATAAACACCCAATAATTTTTCTACATTAATTTATGAATAAGATGGCATGGATTCTCAAAAACTAATCATATTAGAGTTATTCTAATTAAGGTCTTGTAGGAATCTTGATACAACCACAATGCATTATCCAAATTCTTTGACCAGTCTTCCCATGAGTCACTCATGACCTTCTTGAAGATTTTATTTATTTTGTGGTTTGATTCCTCTATATGTCCACATATTTCTATATGTTTTAGGGTGCCTGGGTTTTATATATCCCAATGAATTAACAATACTCCATCAAAAAAGATTTATCAAAGTGGGAAATTTGACTTCTCATTAACACTTACAACACAACCATGTGAATAAAAATATTATTTTAAAAAAACTACAAAAATTTTGGTGGTGTTGTGTTTGGTCGCGATTAATTCTAATCATTCATAAACATTGTCCTAAAATGAGAATATAAATCTTTTTAAGGGATAAAGAGATTTATCTAGTAAAATATATCCCCTAAAAATTGAATAAGTTCACATACATAAGAGGATATTGAGGAATTTTTTACCACGTGATAATTTTCCCAACCCATTGACATTATTTTCATTCCAATAATGAACTCCTTACATCATAATGAATCATTTTTAAATAAACCTAGTTTAATTAATTTATCTATCATGACTTCTAGCCATGATGTCCCTTAGTGGGGGATGAATGATAAAACTCAAGACCCTATCTGACTTCTTCCTCTATGATACACATCTGAATAATTCCATCTCTAAAACATTAAACATGAGTGGATCTTCCCAAAAATAATTTTTCAACAATTCCATGAAATTATTTAATTTATAGAATAAAATATCAAAATGTATGATACCCATTGACATGTAATTATAAAAATAATAAAATCTTGATCATGTATTTTCTTTTAGTTAAAAAATGTTCTTATATACAAAAATAAACAATTATATTCTAACCCCTTTTCGTGTTACAAATTTCAAAATAAAATTCATTTAGTAACAAAAAATAAAGAAATAATCTTGGTTTGGAATCATTCAAGTTTTTAAAATACTTTAGAGAGGTATAGTTTGTATAAATATTTATATTTGATATAACCATATAAGATTAAAAATAGTCAAACTTGAACAACACCGCTAACATTTTTTTCTATGTGGTGATGTGGTTCACTATAGCCTCATTCAATATAAATCAATATGTCTATATCCACTAAATGATGTGATGAACACACTATCATAGTTCTAAACCCACCATGAAGTCTCTAGTATCACACATTAGCTTGAATATACCATTCCAATTTGGTGGAAATGTGGTAGGGTCCTAGAAAAAAAATCTATATTACCATATGAATTTCTAGGAAACACACCTTATTCAATTAATAAAATAAATAAATATTTAATTAAATGATATTAAATAGAATTTATCATTACTTCCAAACCCTTTGACTCAATCCATCATCCCACCTTGACATTTATCAAACCTTGAATAATAACTACTAATTTAATTAAAAAAAGGTCAACGAAGTATTTATTTAATAAAAAAATAATTAAATATTGTCTTTAACAACTCATGAATTAACATTAATTTAGAATTAAAATAACCAAATAAATAATTATTTTTTACCTCACAAATAAATATGATATAACTAAATACTATATATCCACGTAATTATTTATTATCCTATGAAAATATTTATTTAATATTCAACTCACATATATATTATTTTGGATAACTGGTGATTGAATTAATTTAATTAGCGCATCCCAGATAATTATTAAACTATAATCTGGGAATAATATTTATTCAAAAAATTAAATTCAAATTGAATTTAACTAATATTCATTAATCACAAAGTGTGTGGCCCTCTGGGGAACATTCTCAATGGAATTAAGAAAAAAATCTCTAATTCTTATATCATAATCTATAAAAATATAAAGGCACCAATAGAGAGAAAAGATAATATTTTAATGATAACTACGTCTTATGGATGCTTACTTTGTAATATAATCTTGTTTTATCGATATCTCGTCAATCAAGTTGCATACTTCATGTCATCAAGCTATACACTTGATTTATCTTTTTGGAATTCTTGAAATGAACACGTGTATATAAAAACAAGTTCATGGATTAATCAAATAGTATTGTTTAAATAAAAAGGAAAGATATATCTACTTCCACTAAATAGAAGGGATAAATCATTTCTTGACCAATTCATTAATGTTATATTACTTATGATGAAACTAATATACCATACCATTTTGTGAAAATATGTTTTCATGGGGTTTATCAATTTATCATAGTACATAGTTCATGATATATTTTAATAATAATCTTAAGTGAAAGAAAAAACACACATACACAAATAGAAATATCCAATAACACATAAAACATGTGGAATTACTATTGTAGTGTATATTCTCATAACCTCCTCTCTTAGATATTACAAATTTAAAACATTATGAGAATAGGTTTCAATGACTTATGATCCGCCTTTAGGTAATAGCCAAACATCATATGTGTCTCATCACATAGTTATCATTAGGCCATAGAATATAAATTTGTGAATATTATCACATCATTTCTAGGATATCAATATAGAGGGAAAATTTTATAACCTTTTTATGTGATTGGTACTCTAAAGATATTATTAAATTCATGCTACACAATAGAATAATCATTATTTGATAAGATATTTATTAATATTCAATATTTGAATATATAAGTAATAAAAATTAAAATTTCAATTGAATCTAGGGAACCAATTATAACACATGGAATGGAAAAACTATTGAAGTCTTTAATTTTAGTGGTATATTGTGTTTTATATTCACCAAATGCTCATTTTTTAGTGAAGTTGTGATAAAATCCTTAAACAACCTCTTATGAATTGTAATTTACATCATAAACATAAAATTAGTTGGAATTTTTGATAATGACTTAGGGAAGGGGATATTGATATGTATATTTTAAAAAAATATCCAAAAACATTTCTTATTATTGTTAGGTCTTCCTCGGTTTTATTTTATATAAAAAATGAAAAGTGGAACATTGGGTTTGATTACCTCTTTTTCTTATCCTAAAAAAAATAGTTTCCCTTTGGTGGAATTTCTTCTAGTCGTGATTTTTTAGGATCAAATTTTTTTAACAACTTTTATGGAAATTTTTTTATTTATCATCCTCTTTTTTAATTTCATTTATAATTATGAATGTTATTTCACACTCCTTTATGACATCACCTTTTCCCCCCTTCTTTTATTCTATTTAGTATTGCACTGAACGGTTTTGGTTTTCCTTAGAAAAAGTATATTAAGAAGCTGCTTAATATATTATTCCCTGTTGTAAATGGTGTAAATTTTATTTTTGAACATTATTTCAATATTTTTAATGATTTTTCATTATATCACCTAACACTCACATAGGTTAATCTTATATTTATTTTGGTACTTATTGTTGTTGATGAATTTGTATAGTGACATGGATATTATGGTATCATTTTTATTAATTCATATATTATTGATATCTATTAATTTTATGTGGATACATATTAAGTTGTTGATATTATAGAGGTCAACAAGCAAGAGGAATTTGATAACATAATTTTTTCATTTATTGTTACTACACACCATATCAATAATTTAGATATTCTTTATATTTGAGGTTTCATAATGGAAGAAATATATTTGGAGATATTTTTTAAGAGATGTGGTTCCCCTCACCAGTAGAAAGATGCACTAAGGACAATATCAAATTGATGTTATGTAGGAGAAAAATCATCATGTAATTAGATAATTATAAATATTCAAGTTATTAAATATATAGGTAATCAAAAGTACAATGTCTACAAATTATAAGGAAATAAATCTAACAAAAAATATATAAATTGTTTAGATCTTGTAATTTCACTTTCATATTATGTTGTACATTCATTGAATACTCATTTTTAATGAAACAGTTCCAAAATATTCAAACTTAATCTTGTGGAGTATAACATCCTTTATAAACATATAATAAGTTTTATTTCTTTATAATTATTTTGTGAAGGAGGAATTGATATATAGATTTGTATAAACATCAAAAAATATTCCTCATTACTGATCCACCTTTCTCTACTTTATTTGATCTGGGAAACTAAAATGAGGTGCATAGGGATTTTTCACCTCTATTTCCTTCACTGGAAAAACATCATTTACCTTGGATGTAATTTTTATCTAGTTTTGGTTTTTTGGGATCGCTGTAATTTATAAACATATTTTGAGTACCAACATATTTATATTTTTTATCCTTATTTTTCATCACCTTTTTTGGTTGTGAAAGTTTATTCTCGCTATTTAAAGTCCCCAAATTTCCCTCCACCCTTAGATTTTTCTGGGTATTACATAGAACTGTATCAGGTTTCTTTACTTAAATTTTATTTGGAAGCTAACTATTCTATTATTTCAAGATGTGAATGGTTGAAATTTTGACTTTAGAACCTTGTGTTATCATTTTTAATGAACTTTTTACATCTTATACTCTAATTATAAATTAGGTTTATGTTGTGTTTATTGTGGTACTTGTTGTTGATGATGAATGAATAAATTAAGAGAAGGATTTTTTATCGTTATTATTAATAAATATAATGTTGAAATTATTTATGTTGGTGAGGATATAAGTGGGGGTTTTGATATTATATCGGAATTTAATCCAAATTTCTTTCAAAAATCAGTTATTGTATTTTTTTCTACAAAAAACCACATCCATAATTGGTATATTATTTCCATAAAAGGATTTTAAATTTTTTAAATATATTTTTGGATGTGTTTTAAGAGACACACTTCCCCTTACTAGTAAATAGACATGTTAAGGGAATTATCACACTGATGTTACATAGAAGAAATATCATCTTTTGGTAAGATATTTTTTAACATTAATTATTTTTAACATATATGAAATCAAATTTACAATTTTAGTTAGTTCTAGAGAACTAAATATAATTCATATAATTGAAAAAAAATTAGGATATGGAAATTTTTATGGTATATTGTGTTTTATGATCACTAAAAACCCATTGTTTAGTTAAGAAAATCCCAAATATTCAAACACCCTCTAATGAAATATAATTTTCATCATAAAAATGGAATAAGTCAGTATTTATATAATTCCTTAATGATGGGTATATTGATATGTATCTTTAAAAAATCCAAAATTATTCTTAATTTTTTTCCCACCTTTCCAAAATTTTATGTGATCTAGAAAATGAAAATGATAGACATAGTGTTTGATCACCTCTTTTTCCATCCTCCAAAAAATTTACTTTCCCTCGGATGGGAATTCCTATTGTTTCCATTTTTTTGGATCACTATTTTTTTAGAAATATTTTCAATACCATCATATATCACTTCTTTATCCTCCTTTCTCATCACAATTGTTGGTTGTGTAAATTTTTCCTTTTGTAAAGTTGATTGGTTTGATACCTAATTTATTATTTTAAGCTATTAATAGTGAAAATTTGAATTTATAAGAATGTTTTAGAATTATTAATTAATTTTTTTCATCATCCCCTCTATTTCCTACATTGTTTCATGTTGTGTTTAATTTGGTACTTATTGTTCTTTATGAATGGGAAGAGTATGTTAAGGATTTGGGTATCATTGTTTTTAATATATCCATTGATGAAATTCAATACATTTTTTTCAATATAGATGGAGTTTTTTATATTATGAAGGAATATAACCCATAGGAAGTTAAGGTTTTAGTTTCTACATTTATTGAAACTATGTTCCTCATTTGTAAAAGGGATATTATAGTTATTATAGGCTTTGTAGTATTTTACATACATTAGGTATTATATTAAAGAGATGTATTTCCTCTCTCTAGTATATAGGATAACACATGAACATGGGTGTTCAGTTGTTACATGATTTTTACCACACTCTCTACAAGCTAAATGCAGGATTTCATTGGCTTGTGTCATGAGGTTGAGCAAAAATGTGTCTCTATTTTTAGAAAAAAAATCCATCTGGGTACCGATATTGTATTTTTATAAACAATATTCATGCCCCTATTTTTTGTTCTATATTCTAAAGTCCATTAAACAATATTATCCCACATATATTTTAATAATTTTAATAACTCCTCAAGTGTCTTCGTAATTATTCTCCACCTATTATGTAATGACCCATGGTATTAGTTTTTAATTTTTTGTATTAGAGTTTAAAAATAAATGTAAAAAACTTGGTTACTCAAAAATTTATTGAATATTTTGGATTTTAGTTTTGATATTTTGATTGGGGTGCTAGTAATAATAAAGTTTTTTACTATTAAATGGTTTAGGATATACAAATTTTTGTTGTTTTTTAATATATATATATATATATTAGTGTATATATAAGTATTTTTTAATGAAAATGATTAATTTTAATAGAGAATGAAAAAAATTATATATGTATATGTTAGCTAAGGGGATTCCAAGGAAACTTGTGAAGGATCATGAACCATCAAGGGTACAATACTAGTTTGGTAGGGTATGACAAGGGAGGAAAGGGATGATTGGGGTAGAAAGTTAAGGATGCACAAATATCATTATCTCAATATTTTATATAGTTTAATTCTCATGAAGTCATCAATAGGATAATAAAATTATCTATATGGAACTAGGAAAGCATGATACATCATGATAAAGTATGAGAGAAGCACATTAATAAGGTATGTGAATGTTTGAAATTCATGAAATAAATAAATGGAAAAAATGGGAAATCATACATTAAAAAATAGATATTTTGAAAATAAAACATGATACATGGGATTTAAAAAGGGACATTAATCCAACTAGATATATCCATTCAATTATAAAAATGGGGATATAAGTTTTGGGTATTATCAATTCTCATGGGGAATTTATTTTTTCTCTTTATCCTATATTTTAATCTCTCCCTCTTATAAATTCCTCAAATGCTCTCTCTTGGATATCATCTCCTTTATGAATCCATATGATAAATTGTTGTGTGTGTTGGATTTGTATTGATGAGTAGACCAAATTGATTTTAAGGAAGACTATTTCAATATACACTTATAACTAGTATTAATATTTATCTAATAACCAAAAACTAAATGAATTTACTTTAACAATTAATATTTGGAAATTTTGGATGCCAGTGTTTGCAGTTTTTTGAGTTTTTATTGATGATTTTTGTAAAACTCCGATCCTAGTTACCGAGAGTCGGTGCATTATTTTAATAAATTGTCATGATTACAAGGAATCAAGTCCTGAAGGACCGATCAGTTTAGCAGTCTTTGAAAATATATAACATACATTAATGTTACATTACACTTTATTACATACAACGCAACATAAATAATCCTTTATGAACACCATTATTCCCTTTTCTTAACCCTGCATATCAATCACAATACACTTCTTGGAATCCTGGGAAAAATAAAACCTAGAAAGGGGTGAGCTCAGATGCTCAGTAAGGACAGAAATATAGCAGAATCTTTCATAAATAAGCATAAACATTTAAGGCAATGTATTAGAAAAAAACAAATTCCTTTTAAACTTAAACTTTAGTATAATATGGAAAATATAAAATCAAATAATTCCATTTACTTATTTACATGGATATTCTACTAGTTGAATAATCACATGTAATATCAATAGCCACTTTCATAATGATGGAATGCAAAATGCCATACTTCATAACCACATATTCAAGGGCTTGTGCCAAGACTAAAAGTAAGATTTTGTCAAGGCCTTGTTCCAAGACACTAGTTTGACTCATGAGACCTACCGATGTATTGAGAAGCTATAGTGGGATCCACCCGTCACTTACTAAGTCTAATGCATTCCTCGTGTGAAAAGGTTTAAACATAACATAAATATTCGTATTAAAACTAGCATATGAAATGTCAATAATTTATCCATAAACCATGAATGGTATAAAAATAACACATCCAGAGTCAAACATATCACAAAACCTTCAATAAAATATGGAATATTTGTATCATAATAAATCATCCTCGATCAAGAATAATATCTCGTAAAAGATGTTGACATTGTTGAAAATGATCAGTAAAAATCTTTGAGAGAAATATCCCTTTTTCAGGAAATCATTTAAATTTAACATACTTTATAAAGGAAGTCATTGAAAATATATTTTTGAATCAACGTTTCTCATACCACTTTGAAACTTTTTAAAGGAATTGACATTTTAAAACATTCATGTCCATATAAATAAATCCTTTAAAACATTTTGAAAACATGGATATTATTGAGAAAGGTTTATAAGAATAAATCTTTAAAACATTTAAAATTATGTTTTATTAAAAAATTCACTTAAAAATAATCCATTTGAAAAATATTTTATGAAACATAGATGTGGATAATAAATATGTCCCAGTAGATACTTACGTAAAAACAACCTCGAATAATAAAGAGATTGTGAAATTAACCCTTACCTTGTACTTTCCTTTAGTCGAGGGTACGTTTAACCTACTGTATAAAGACCATTGTATGTTATTAAATTATACCAGAAACATATTAATAATTATGATATCATACATGATTCATTTATGACTTTATACTACCCATTTAATTATAATTTCCATGTTAAATTAACATTTTGGGTAATAATCATTTTCTTTATCGTACGTGTTTTAACTTGTTACTCTTGCTTGTATCACCTAGATAATGATTTAAATAATTCCAGAATATAAAACATGATTTATATATCATATATATTTATAATATAAATATGTATAATAGAAATATATATGAAATGGAAAACACCGTTTATGGAGACGGTAGGTCGTACGTACACATAAATGTTGTTTCCGTTTTCATATCGTATTGAACGGAACTAAGTGAATAAGATATATGTAAGTACATAAATATATATATATATATATATATATATTCAGTAGCATTATTATGTCATATATTACATACTTATTAATTATATATATTTTATAATCATCATTGACTGGTGAACGTGGAAATGAATCTCATCGCGTCGTGGAGACGGTAATCCGTACGTACGCATGAGCAACAGTATCATTATATTGATGGAGAAATCGTATGTAATAGGATGTTATATCATATATACAGAATCATCAACATGTTATATTTATTATTTACATCTGTTATACTCATTATTATACCCATCCAAATAATGAATTGTTTGAATAACAAACAACACCACAACGTGGAGACGGTAATCCGTATGTACACACGTATGGTGACTTTGTCATTTATAGGATGGATAGAATAATGAATATGGTTGTACCATTTTTATAATAACATAAAAGTATATATAATATACTGGAGTTATTATTTTAGAATAGAAACAACAAATAAAGAGGAAGTGGAAGAAGAAAAGAACTTGAAAGAGGTGATGAAATATTTACCTCTTCTTCGGGTTCTTCCTTTGGATTTGATCAAAAGGGCTCGTTAGGTTGGATTTATGACCAAAGTAAGGCCTATAGGATGAAGGGAGGAAAGTTTGGAGGATATTTGGTCAGGTTTTGTCCGATACAAAAAGGATTTGGAGATGTGAAATTAAGAGAAGGAGAAGTGGTCTTTTATAAGAGAGGTGAGGGTCACTTTAGGAAAAGCTAGAAATATTATTTTATAATAAAATCATTTTCGGTTTCTAATTGCTCCAAAATAAATTATTTAAAGTATAATGTGGGGATGGGTTGAAAACCTCTCAAACAATAGGTTTTAGATAGGTTTAGGTCATCATATTAACCATGTCTTTTAGATTTAACTATTAGTTAAATTGTTTGACATTTACCATGTCTCTTTGTATTTTTATATTATATGGTTAATAACTTTATTATAAACTTCCAAGATAACCCCAATAGGTTCATTAATGACATATATAATATTATTAAGGCCCTTTTTCCGATCATTATATTTTTAGGAATATTATATCAACCAATAATATAGTCTTTTTTAAACTCAATTATGTCAATTTTGACATTATTTAATAAATGATTTTTGTTAAAGTCCTAAAAACGTTATTAATTAGAACTAAATTCATATGTTCAATAATAACATGTAATATTAACCTATAAAATTAGTTTAATTCATCAAAAGTCTCAAATTATATTTATTTAAATATTTATAATATCAATTATTTTAATATTTCATTATTAAGGTAATTACTGCATCATCATTGTGCCATAAATAAATTAAATTATTTAATGTCTAAAAATAATATAAAAAATATCATTATGTAGGAAATATTTTTATATTTCCAAGTAATATTTATAGTAAAATTTATATTATGTATAACCCTATATTAAAAATGGTTTAGTTATTAAACTTTGAATTTAACTCTTTTAACTCTTCTTTAAATAAACTAATAAAAAATGTCCTAATATAATCCAAGTGGATCAAAGAGGACCATATTTTATTAATAAGGTTTTTTTGGTCGAATTATACTTATCCAATATAATTAGTACATGTGTTAGGGTAATTATGATATCATTTTTACCCTTAATTATCCTATTTACTTTTAACTGTGGTAAATAAAAGTCAAAAGTAACTATTCACCAAAAGTTATGTTCATATTATTGAACCACATTTTACTTATTGATATTAACTATGTCTCTCTAATTTTTTAAATTCAACTCACAAAAGTGTTAAAATTAAGTTTTATACAAATTTGCAAATGCTCCTAGAAGGTGGGTAAAAGACGGTAAAATGATCGATAAAATTTTATATATATAAAATTTAAATATAATAAGACTCCAATAAATTATTTTGAACATATATTGGTATTATTTATCTGTTTTGAGCTAAAATAAATTAAAATAATATAACTAATTATTTAAATAAAAATTTGGTTTTATATAATAACGCAATGTTTTTCACTATTCATCAAAAATTGAAAGTTTTTAGAAAAATACAAAAAATTTCCCTAAGTTGATTTTGATATTAAGAATTCAAAAAGTAATCCTATTTTTCCAAATTCAAAACATAAAAGTTGTGTTTATTAATTTAAAATTAATTCCCATTGTTAAAACCAAAAAACGAGTTTTTAAAAAGTAAAAACTATCAAAAGATTGACATGTGTTTATGTCAAATTTAAATGTAAAATTACTTATAATGACCTAAATTGTATTAAATGATAAAAATATAATCTAATTATACTTAAAAACTGTTCAAATTCATAATTTATCACTATTAATTATTTCGATTAAAAATGTTTTTTTAATTAAAATTTAGTGATTTTCACTATTCATCAAAATATAAAAGTTATCAAAAAAGTACCAAAAAAATTATCCAAACTAAATTTTTATGTTCCAATTATAAAGAATAATTTAATTTCATAAAATTTAATATATAACATTGTCAAATATTTCTTTTAAAAAAGGGTTCTCCATTAAAAGGTGGTAAAATTACATTTTTTGAAAAATACTTATTTTATGTGAAAAAAAAGAATTTGTTCTTATATTATGCCTAAGAAACACATAATATGGATGTTAAAATTATATAGAGTATATAAGATTAAAAATGCAGTTAATACTATTAATAAACACTTTTTGAACTGTTAGTTTAGTAAGTTGTGATGCGCTCGAACTCGGTGTTGCGTGTAGTGCAAGCTATTGAATTACTTTAATGAGATAACGTACTATGAAATACTGGGGTGTTACAATTTTCTCTGTATTCTTTTTGCATAAGAAATACCAAACATCAAATCATATCATGAAATATTAGATATATTTTTAATTTATAGTTATACATATGTAGTCTTCTTATTATAATCTCCTATTACACTTTTACACATCAATGGAGAGGGATTTCATGTCATGTGACGTTAGTAAAAATTCAACGATGAATTGTTCCATATTATATTTTTCCACAACCTATCAATGTATGCACTATGTATTATTTTATAATACCCAATATGTATTTGTATATATATATAATTTCTTATAATTATGGTCACTGTTTTAATTCATTCATTGAGAAATTATCTCTTGGCCCAATAAGATATTGTTAGCCCCTATCTTTAACTATAATGGTTTTAATTATCAAAAATCATGTCATATATTAACATATACCTTACCACAAGATAGATCCTAAATTATGTCAAAGATTATCTTGTATATCATATCATTCCAATCATATAACTATTTATGATTATCTGTGTGTAATTATGGGTATTAACACTTTATTGATTTGTTGTACTATAAGATAGACAGAACATCTAAAATTATCTAAGCATGAGTCAATGACACTGACAGAAAAACTGAGATACCGACATACATATGACTAACTAACATAAATGACCTACTGATGCATATGAATCACCGATGCAGGTGACCAATTGATGCATATGACTCACCGATATAGATGACCTACTGTTAGTCCAAGTGACCTATCGATGCATGGTGATACTGACGCAAGGACTCACCGGTAGTTAAAATGGGTCACTGATGTAATGAGTCATTGACCAATGGAAAGACTAACAGAATAACATACCGATGGGTTAAGTCACTGATAGGACGAATTCCTGATATACTGACTTACTGACAGACGATTCACCGATAGACTGTTTAAATTTGAATTTATTAAAATTATTTCTAACGGTCATATTTGAATCATTTAATGATACTAACATATTTAACAATCTTTTGTAGTACTTTTAGAAAACATTATAAGGTACAATGAACCTATGTACGTGGAAAGAACATTCTCTTTGTTAACCCTCAAGAATAAAAAGCATTTTTTGAAGAAAGAAGATATAGAGAAGAAAATTGTGGGGTGCCCGCATGTGAGACATACAGAAGAACATTCGCGACTCTCATGCACCCACTGTGAACTCGAGCACAAAATAAGAACACACGGGGCAATCTCAATTGAGTTGTACTTTGAAATAACAAACTTATTTAGTATATCAAAGAAATAGAAGGATATACCTACAGAACCATATTTGTACCTGGAATCCAGAATACGACACTCTATTTAAATGCCAAATTCTAGAAGAAGACTCAAACCTCATCTCGACAACATCTAAAGAGCCAGAGCTACATCTCAAGACACACAGATCCTTCTAAACACTTTATCATATTTATTTTCTCTATTTTGTGCATTCTTACATACTTTTGAGTTGTGTGTGTATCTATCTGTTAATAAAAAATTTTCTCCTATATCAAACTGAAGGATACAAGATATCCTTTCACTCATACCTTCTTACATCTTTTTACTCCCACGAATAAGTGTGGAAGAGGTCCATGTGTGACCTGTTAGTGTGTAACCACGAAGAAATATCGTAGACGTATTATGGCCTGGATAGACTATGCATTGTTGTGAACCTAGATCCAAGGTGTGGGTAAAACAATTTATTAATTTAAACTTCTTGGTGGAAGGTGATCACCAAGTGGAGAGGATTAGGTCTCTGATTGAGAATGAACATCTTGTTTCATTTCTGTTGTGTTTTTAATTTTAGTTTTACTCTATTTTATCACATATTTCATAAAACTAAGTTGAACTCTGATAGTTAGTCTTATCAAGTTTTTATAACAGTATTGACTTATTAGGTCAGTTTCAAAAAAATTATTAATTATCAAATGGATATAGCTAATAACTAATCAATCTTTTGAGAAATTAATCGAACAGTCAGGCTCTTATAAATTCACTACTGGATAACTGGTCAATTGAATATTTAATTTTTGGAAATTTCAAATTATACTTTTTAACAGAAATTTTATAGGAACTCAATTCACCCCCTCTTGAGTGTCCTACTTTGACCAGAATTTACTATCAGAGGTTTTGTAATTTTCAGTTTTTAAGGCTTTTTTAAACTTTTCAACTGTGATTTTAGTTGTATTTCAAAGATCTTAAAATTTATATTATTACTAAATCTTTATCTCTTTAAAATATTTTTCTTCAATTTCATTATGGTAAATAGGCTAGAAGGTGCTTCTACCAACACACCTCCATTATTTAATGGAAATAACTATGCACAATGGAAAATTAAAATTAAAATGAACATAGAAAGTATGGGTTTTGAAATTTTGTCTTCAATTGTAGATTAATATAAGATTCCTAATACTGCTATAACTACTTGGGATGACCCAACTAAGAATTATTATAATAATAATTTCAAATCTGTTAATGCCTTATACTATTCTTTAAGAGATGATGAGTTTAACAGAACTTCTTCATGTAAAATGTCCCATAAAATTTGGGATACTATGTATGCTACACATGAAGGAACTTCTAGTATTAAGGAAATGATACTTAACACATATACCATTAAATATGATAACTTTAAAATGAATCCTAATGAGCCTATTTCTAACATGTATCTCAGGTTTAATGAAATAGTGAACACTATGATATCTCTAGGAAGATATGTTACTGCCAAATAAAAAATTATGAGGATTCTCATATGCTTTCCAAATAGATAGAGAGAAAATTATTTCTCTATTAGAGAATCATGTGACATCATCAAACTACATGTCAAAGAATTCACTGTAAAACTGATGATGTGTGAAGAGGAGGTGAAAGTTAACATGGAAGAAGAGGATGAACCTAAGAGAAAATATATATCCTTTAACACTACTACCTCTAAGAGCAAGGAAAAATGGAAGCTGGTAGCCTTTGTTGAAATCTCTAGTAAGGATGAATCAACATTAGATAATGATGGAGATATGGCTCATCTAACTAGAAGATTCAAGAAATTCTATAGAAAGAAGAAGTTCTTCAGGAAGCCCAATTATAAATGAAGATATGATAACAAGGGAAACTGGAAAAAGTACTGGAAAAGAAATGAAAAATAAAAGGAGATTATATGCTATGAATGTAAGAGGATAGGACATGTCAAAGATGAATTTTCAAAATTAAAATACAAAAGGAAGTATGAAAACAAAGACAAGAATTATAAGAAAACTATGAAGGCCACTTGGAGTGCCTCTAAAGATAGCTCCAGTGAATCAGCATTATCTCATGATGAGAGATATGACATGGAAAATATGTGTTTTATGAAAACACTACAAGAGAAACACCATTTAGTGGCGGTTAGTTTTGCGTGTGGCAGCGGTTTAAACCACCGCTACATGATTTGGCCTCTGTTTCTGTAAACAGCCGCCTAATACGGCGTCGCCAATCTATTAGCGGCGGTTATATCCATTTCGCGATGGTTTAAGGAAAGTGTTGTAGCTACCTCATTTCGCAGTGTTTTTACTGAGTTTGACAGCTGGTTTTTTACGAGCCCTTGATATCACTTTATTCACGACGGTTATAACCGCCGCGAATAAACTCAAATCCAGTGGTTGTAAAACTACCGCTGAAGTCACGAGAACCACCACGGAATGAGGCAGCTACGATGAGACTATGTAGCAGCGGTTAAAACCACTGCGAAACATAAAAAAATATTACATTTAGTGGCGGTTTTCACCATTTAGAGGTGGTTTAAACCGCCACCAATGCACATTTCACAGCGGTTAAAACTGCCGCTAAAAGCTGACCAGAAAAAAAAAATCTTCCGCTGCACCACTGCCCTGAAAAACTAACCAAACCAGAAACACCATATTGTACATACCAAGATACAATAAGAAACATCAACCAAGGAAATCAGTATAGAATAAATTGAAAAAAAAAAGTAAACATTGACATGCTATATAAGAATGAACCATATTGTACATACCAACATACAACGGGAAACATCAACCTAGGAAATCAGTATAGAATAAATTGAAAAAAAATATATGATAGAATCAACTATAAAACATAGGTCCATTATTTGACTACTCTCCAAACATACATCTAGATGATCCTTCTTGATCCCCCATAATATATATCACTTGAAAATGAAACATTAGATCTACATGTGTGTCAGTGTTCCCATATAGGGAGTGAGCGTAAAACATAGTTGGGTATCACCTAGTGAACCTCATATCACCATCTTATAAATTGTATACATGTATTATAATATAAATTATTCATCAATATATAGCATGAAAACAATCACTTTTGGTTATTATGTGCAAACTAAAACAAAAATATTCTAGACCTCACATTCATCGTCCAATATTGAAAGAGAAGGCATCCCACTATACAAACCCAAACTGGTACCCTAGAACTTATTGTAGGGTCCCATAACTGAGTCTCAACCTCTACCCTCTCACTTATGGTACATTCTCATACAAAATCATGATCTCACATCAAGTCTCATACTAATATTGTCACACTCAGTGTAAGGTCCCATACAATATCTCAAACTAAATCTCATACCTCTACCTTGACACTTAGGATGGGGCCATAGAACAAGTAATGTATTACATTTCACAGCTCTAACCTCCACTAAAGGTCATTTCTTACATTATATCACAAACCTCATCAAAAACCATATCTCATACTACCATGATCTCACTTAGGGTGAGGTCTCATCCCATACAACATTCCACATCCCAACTTAGCTTTCTCCGAGAGGGTAACACATACAACAAAAAATAACCACCCTTAAAATCACATCAACCAAAATCATTAACATAATATATATATAGCTACACAACACTGCCAGTCATCCTAGGTCCATATTTCATACCCACAAAACTGGAATGACCCACAGGTCACACCTAGACACATTAAAAACACAAAACCTATCATGCAGGTCAATTACCACTCACAAGGGCCTCCCAGTAAGACAAATTACAAGGGCCTCACCAGAGTGTCCACAACACTATCCCCTTGATCATTATGAAATGACCCAATTTGTTCAACACATCAACAATGGGTTTAACTCCTAGTCATCCAAAATCTCGACTACCAATTCAAACATAGGCCTAAATGGAATGATATATACCACACTCGAGAAATCAAGACATAAAAAGAAACATCAGAAATAAATAAAATGCATAAAAGGAAACATGATAAATCAAGGAAATTTTAGGACATAAAAATTTTTGGTGGTAACTATGTGCCACAAATGTTACATATACAAACCAATTATTCCCATATTTGTTCAACACATAAAAAATACAACTACTCACGGTCTGATGATGCATCTTCACCCTCTCCACCTTCATCTCCACTTTATGTTGTCACCTGTAAGAACATTATATTGAAAATTAAATACGGTTGCATATTAATATTAAAACTTAAAACCAATGAAAGTTATCAAACTAAATGATTTTGATTTTTTGTGATTTACCTGCATACCACCAATCAATGCACTACCACCGGGGGCATATCTTCTCATCTTCTGACGTATTTCAGTCAACTCTTTCTGCAAAGTAGATATCTGATCCCCCTGTGGGTGAACTGTGTTTCGTAGAGAAACAATCTCTTTCTCAGCATCTCCGTGTATGGGCTGACTAAATCCAGGAGTAGATGCAGCTTCCATCCTCGATGGCCTGCTAAAAACCTCAAATGGTACGGGTCCAAAACCCATCCCGCGCACTCTACCAGGATGCTCCTTCCCAAGGAATTTAGCAACCGGGTCATCCTAGGAGACTGAGTAGGACTACGCAGGATTGGAATCCCATAGTTCTTTAATTTTTACCTATAAATAAAATATCAATATATATAAACATAGTAAAAACTAATAATAAGTTATTATAATAAAAAATTTACTTCATACCCCAACTTCTTTAGCAGTATCATTAACAAAACTTCCATCGGATTTCTTGTGAACATCCAACCACAGTTCAGTTCAGGATGCTTCATGCCCTAAACTCTATGACTACATTAAGCAAAGATAAATCAACAATTCAATATATTAAAAATATAATTTTGTCTTATAAATATTTAAACTAATTAAAATATTAGAAATGTCGTTCGGCTTCTATAAAATCTTTTTGATCCTGTAGTGTGAGGGATGACTTGCTTAGACCGGTTTGATGCATTCTGTCTTGAGATATCCTAAAATAAATAAAATTAAATTAAATAGTAATGTATTAAATTTCATGTCCTCTTCATATACATGTATAAATGTAAAATGAGGATAATTTAATAATATATATTTCAATACCATCCGCTTCTCATCACGATGTCTGTCAACAAAAACTTTACATTGTTCTTTCGATACCCCACTCGGTAGCTTCTCATACATTTTTTGCACAGTCAACAAAGTATCGTTGAAATCACACCACAATATCCATTTGAAATATTTCCATTTCTTACCTAGATTTTTAAACATCCACTTCCATGCTATCACATCAGCAACTATAAAGTGGAAGAACATCTGTATAAAGAAATTCATTTTAAACATATTAGTAACATGACATTCAATTAAACCATAATGTAATAAATTTAAATTTATTTGAGAATAAAAAACTTCATTTTTCCATCTTTGAGGCATATGTCTCCAATCATCATAAGAAATAGGAAGGGAAATGGGTTTCGCTGTGAGCTGGCCTAGAATCTGGCCAAGTAACCCCGCGGCGTCATTCGTAGGGACCCCATAAGAATCAAATGGCACGACTATCTTCTCGCCAGTCATATTCCAAACATCTAAACTATTTATTTTTTTCTCCATAGTTGCATTTTCTTCATCTTCAATGAGAAAGAAATTAGTATAAACAAAATGAAATAAATTTGTTTAATTAAAATTTGTACCTATGACAGTGACACTCCAGTATACTCGTGATGAACTGGAAGGGGCGTGTCGCTGCCCCACTGCTGAGGCTCTTAAAGGGGGATTTGACCACTCAGCCTCTAATGGGACATCTACAGATGGTGTGAGAGATGGTTCAAGGGGAGATGGTGTAGGGGTGTAGGAAGCTAGTGCCTCAGATGTCGTGGGGAGGGAGCCAGATGGATCGTCATCTTTCGCAGAACTAGATGAAATAGTGTACCACTTCCTCCTTGGCATTCATTTCATTTTATCAAATAAAATTAAGTTCAGAATATATATTTCAAAAAAATATGCAGAATAAAAATTAAAAATGATAATAGATTCCCAGTACTAACAGACAAAATATATATAACAATGATAATGAATGACTGCAGAAATGAAACAAGTGGTTGCTGAATAAATAAATAATTGTACAATACAATAATTTTTCCCTTCAGTCATGTCAGTTTCCTTATCCATTACTTCATCTACTTCATTCATCCTTGCTAGACTAATATTTTCAATATCATGATGCTCAAATAATTATGCTTCCTATTGTTGATTAAATTCAATTTTAGAGTTCAAATTTTCCACTTCATCACCCATATCATACAAATATCTTTGTATTACCTGAGCAACTACACTCCACCCTTCATCGACAACATCATTCACATAATATACCATTTTTTCTTGCGATGCTAAGATATATGGATCATGCAGTTCATGATCACCAACATCCATCAAGCGAGAGAAGTTCATAGAAGTAAATTGCAAGGAATCTCTGATAACACCTCTGATAATATCGACCCATTTTCATTTGAATAAAACAACAGAAATATGTTCATGGTAGTTTAATTCAACAATATCATGCATCATTCCATAGTATTCAACTTTATAAAATGTAAATATACCACTATTCTGTGTTTTCAAACCCACTTCTCAATTGACTGTACAAAATCTAAAGCCATTCACATTATAAGCATCGAACTTTCTAACTTGTTTTAGAGGACCTCTAGCAAGAAACTTCAAATCTTCTAACACCTCTGCTCGAGTATCATTATTAATGATCTAAAAAAAGAAATATAATTTATTAGATTTACAAAATGTATGTGTCAAACTAATATTCGTATTTATTGTAATATTTATGAACTTACACGTCGTGTAAACTATTCTACAAGCTCTTTATTAACAGGTTTTGTTATATCTTTCTCATTTCATGTTTGGCCTCTCATTCGTATATTTCTTTATATCATCCACTCTTTAATAAATGGATCTGCAATTTCACTATTCCGCAGCACATATCTATGTGCCTGTAATAATTCCAATTTAGTCAGTGTCACATTTGAGGTCCTCCCAACTGATCGGCCAATAGCAGGAAATATTTTAGATTTCTGATGTATTTGAGAATGAGTCGATGTGTCGTCAACACGTCCAACTCAATTAAATCTTGTCTCAATATCATCAAATTATCGACAACAAAAGGTAAGACACTCCTCGGCCAAATATCCTTCAGCAATAGAGCCTTATGGTTGAGCTTTATTTCTTACGTATGATTTCAAATGCCCAAGATATCAGTGAAATAAAATAAACATAATTATATATTTAATTAAGTACCAAAAATTGTTTAATTAACTGAAAAACATATAAATAAAGTACCTCTCAATTGGATACATCCATCAATAATGAACGGGACCTCCTAATTTAGCTTCTTTAAACAAATGGACAATTAAATGCATCATTACAGAAAAAAATGATGGAGGAAAGATCATATCCATTGCACAAAGGGTCAATACAAAACTCTCCTAGAGGTTGTCAAGCTAAAATAGATGTAGAGATTTCTCACATAGTTGTCTGAAAAATGTGCAGAATTGGAGTACAACAGCAGTAATTTTTTCAGGTAATAATGTACGCAATGCCAATGGTAGTAACTATTGTAACAAAATATGTGAATCATGACTTTTCAATCCATGTATCTTACGATTCTTCAAGTCAACACACCTCGATATGTTACTTGAATACCCATCATATACCTTAACATTATTTAAAATTCAAAGGAATGCATATTTATCCCTATTCTTCATTGCAAAAAATTGTCGGAGGATACTTTTCATTCTCATCTATCCATAGATCGCGTTTTATGTTCATTACTTGTAAGTCTTTATGAGCATTGAGATGATCATTCGACTTTCCATGCACATTAAGCAATGTGAAAAACAAATTGTCACATAAATTCTTCTCAATATGCATCACATCAAGATTATGCTGCAACAAATTAAATTCCCAATATGGAAGTTTGAATAATATACTTTTTTCCTTCCACTGTTGCGTTCTGATTTCACTTGACGATGCACTTCAGACCCATTTTCCACTATCATTCAAATGATGAACCTTCCAAAATTTTGTTTCAACATTTTCAAGCTGTGTCAATATTTCAAAACTAGTTAACAAATTTGGAGGTGGTCTACAATTAATGGAACCATTAAATTTTGATCTGTTGAGACGAAATCTATAAGATGCATCGAGAAATATTCGATGACACAAGAAGCACCATTTTCTTCTGTGAGGTAGCCTTTTGGGATCAAAATCAAAGTTACAAACGAGACAAGCCAAACCTGTGTAAGTGTTCCAACCAGATAAATTCTCAAGACCAGGGAAGTCACTAATGGTCCACATTAAAGCAGCATGCATTTTGAACATTGTTTTAGAAGAAGCATCAAATTTCTCAACACCATTTCTCCATAACTCCTGTAATTCGCGAATCAAAGGCTTCAAGTATACATCAATATCGTTTCCAGGCATTTTTTTTCTAGTAATAATCATCGAAAGGATAAAAGATGTTTGTTTCATACACATCCATGGAGGCAGATTATAAGGGATCAAAACAACTGGCCAAATGCTATAACTGGTACTCAAATTCCCAAATGGGTTGAATCCATCGGCAGCCAATCCCAATCGAATATTCCTAGGATCAGCTGAGAAATCTAGATGTAATGAATCAAATGTCTTCCAGGATTAGGAATCTCATGGATGTCTCATTAACCCAACATTGTTATTATATACAGAATTCTACTTCATGTATTCAGCGGTTTTTGATGACCTGAATAATCTTTGCAATCGAGGATTCAAAGAAAAGTAACGCAAAACCTTTATAGGTGTGTTCCTTTTCTTCTTCTCCATGAAAATATGTTCATTCAGAATTCCAACATTACCCTTTTTCCACCATCTAGAAGAAGTATATTTCTTGGAATTCTGTCTACTTGAATCCTCTCCCCAATAAAGCATACAATCATTGGGACACTCATGTATTTTTGTATAATTCAGACCAAGCTTTTTAACAACTTTTTCATATCATAAAAAGATTCTAGGATTTTTTCTTCAGGAAATTCATCAAGAATCAATTCCAATATCACGGACATTACCTTATTTGTAATTCTACATAGACATTTGATATGGTACAACTTCAGTAGAAATGAAAGCTTTGAATATTTCAAACACCCACTATACAACTCTTGATTTCCATCGTCAACTAAATCATGAAACACATTTTCCTTAGTGAAGTTTTCTCTTACATTTGGCTCCACAGAATCAAGAGGAGGATGCAATAATATGTTACAATCTTGTTCTGTCTATGTTACAGTCTCAAAAACATCACTTGTCACGTTTCAATTTGTAGCACCATCTTCTGGTTGTTCTAATATGTTTTGATGTTGATAGTGGTGTATTGTAGGGCCGAATGCATCATTTATGAGGTTTTTCATTTCATTTTCCATTGTCGATGAACTTGGGACCCCATTCTGTGGATTAACATCAGTTCTCAATCTTTTTGTAACATTCGATTCTCCATGCCAAATCCAACACAAATATTGACCAGGGAATTGCTTCAACATTAAATGTTTATAAACTTCATCTCTCTTCAACCATGTTCTAAATTTAAATTTAGGACATGGAAATTTTATTCTCCCTTCAATGGATCGATAATAAATTAAAAAATATAAAAACTCATTCAAACCCTTAACATACAGAGGTGTGTTCCTCGGTAATGTGATCTAGCTTTTATCCATGTATATCACAATATTCCTACACAATAATAAAAAAATTAAAACACATAGTTACTACTAAATATAGAAATAGATTCATATATATTATAGTATAAGATTACAAAAACATAATATAATAAAGATGAGCCCCTGAGTTAGATATGAACCCTCTAGTGTTTGGGATAAGGGAAGTTTCTTTGGTAAAGAGAAACAGTGTGCTAACAACGTGGTAGCTACTTTACCATGAAAACCAAAGAACATTGTTAATTTGGAATAACCCCAACCTAAGTTCTCTATAGAGTCTTCATATAAAACTCTAATATCGAATAAATATATTATAAATAATGTTTAGGGAACCATTATGATGATTAAAAAACTCAACACATTGTTAATTTGGAGTGACAAGAACCACGTGAGGGATGGTAGTCTTGACACATGATAAGTGGTGGTGTTCATTGAAATGCATGATGAAATAACTTGGGAGATTAGGTTTTGAGGTTCTAGGAACCTTATGTGGATTGAATTCTGAGACCTCTCTTTGGTGTATTCACATAGAAAAGAGTGGTGGTGTGACTTGAGGGTGATTTGGATCATATATGTGTTAGTGCTCATGAGTGGAGAATTATGGTTAAATGGGAAAATCGAGGATCTTACAATGGAGTTGAACTAAGAGTCAGATTCAGACTTCAGTGTGGGCATTGAATATTTTTGTTATTCCTTGAATTTTAAGGCATCGCGGTCGGGATATGATAGCGCATTGGTGGGTGGGATTGAGTGCCTTTGGTATAATTCATCTAGAGAAGGACTTACTAGTGTTGTTGCATAAAAATTGATGTGGTAAGGTGGAGAACACGTCTGAAATGGTGTTCAAGATGCGGCTGATGTGGTTTGGGGATCAAACTACGGTATTTGAAGAATAGTTGATGTGTCTGGGCTTGGTGTTTGGAGTTTCATAGTAGAATCATGTTGGGAATTTGGAGATGGAATGTGGGGTGTTGGTACTATCATCTAGGAAAACATAATAAGATAATCATAATCACATAGGTGGAAATAGATCCCACATAGAATTCTCTCTAAACATTATATTTGGGAACTTGGAAGAATTATATTCATCCAAACCACTACAATAAGTTAGAATGAATTCAATACCATTCACTTCAACACACAAAAGAAATTTATGCAAAGTAAAGGGATGTTATACTTGAGTAACACATGTTTGATGGACTCTATGATCGAGTATCAAAAGTATAAGGAACTCCATACCTAAGTGTCATAATTCATTATAGTCAAGTAGGCCTTAAAACTAAATAGGTTATCCATTTCAAAAAATAATGAAAAATACAAAGATACATATTCAATGAAAATGATTACTTTCATCCAAGACTATACATATTAATGAAAAATCATCTAGTTTGGATAACATATAGATAATGAAAATAAAAATAAAATTTAAATACAAATTAAACCTAGTTAAACTATCTCACAATAAAATTTCCCAAAAAAAGTCACAACCATATTCACAACTCAAAACATCTTCATGTGATCCCCAAAAAGTCACAACATTCCAATATTATATTGAAACACGTTTTCAATATCACATTTATTTATCATTAACGCATCACTTAAAATCTTTATCCTATAATGAGTAAGAAAATAAATATCCTTTTAGTAAAATTGATGAAAATAGATCGATAGAAAATTAGGAAGTGTGATTTAACAAACCTACACTTATATAAGGAAATGTTTTAGAATACATGAATTTATTATGATGATGTGTAAACAAATAATCTTAAATTATCATCTATGTCTTGGAAATTGAATCTACATAGAGATAAATTCCTAACATGGAAATAAGTAGAGGCCCCTCATACTCATTTACCTAGAAAAAATTCTTATCATCTTCATGATGAATCTAGAGTGGCACTTATATAGGTGTAAACCTAGTCGTGTTCAGGTCATAAATTCACATAAAAGTTTTCTACAAGATAAAATATCAAATATAAAATAAGAAAAAAATCTCAATAGGTTCAAAATAGAATAAATAAAATCATTTAGAATATATCATTGGAATTCCAAGACTATCCATCCCATGGTAGTTCATTTATCACCTGAAAACAAGCACATAAATCAAATCCTGGTCACTATATAATGCTTTCACTGATCCAATAGTATTCTATAATTAATGATATAATTTTTCATGTTAGACAATATATAATTAGTGTCCTTGTGTAGGAATGAATCAACTATCATAACATATACTGGATTATCTATCCTATAAGTCTAAACTCTAATACCTCTAACACCACTACCCTAGTTTTAATTAAACAACCAAAATATCATTAGTAATTAACTCTAATACCTCTATCATGACTCGATTCTTCAAGAACCCAACCTGGGTTGGAAATGAAATTGAGTTTAAAAAAGATTCAAAAAAACTTATTTCAAACCTTAGGGTTTGTATAGGTTGTCGGGATCGCGGGGGGGGCCGAGGGAAACGGGGTCGCCGGGGGAAGCGGGGTCGCCGGGGTCGCAAGGTCGCCAGGGTCACGGGGGGCCGGGGTCGCTGGTGGAAGCAGGGTCTCCAGGTTTGCGGGGTCGCTGGGGTCGCGGGAGGCTGGGTGAAGTGGGGGAAGCAGGGTCGTGGGGTGAGAAGGGGGGTCGAGGTTGGGGGGAAGGGTCAGCGTTGTAAAAAAAATGTTTTGCAACTATTTATTATAAACCACCATTAAACCATTTTTAAAGAAGGTTTAGTGGTGGTTCTAGGAACCGCCGCTAGATTTGATTTTTCTTATAGTGAAAACACATCTGATGTAACCTTAGATTCTTCTGTACACAATACTTACTACTCTGGAAATGAAAGTGATTATGAAAATATGACAAGTTATGAACTATTTGAATACTATAACATGATGGAAGAGACATGCAATGAATTGAAAGATAAATATAAATATTTAAAGAAACAACATGCTCTCAGTGTAATTATTAAGTCTGAACTTACTACTAAAAAGGAAAATAATTATCAACTACTCAAAGAAAACAATGGACTAAAAATTTCTAATGAGAAATTGAAGAAATATCTAAAAAAGTTTACCAATGGTAAAAATAATCTTACTCAAATTATTGGTAAAAATATAGCTCTTAAGTACAATTTTGGTATTGGATATCAGCCTTGACAGAGAAACCTATCTAAAACACATTTTGTAACTAGATCTATAAAATCTATTCTTATACCTAAAAATAAAAACTCAGCCATTAGTTCCAGTTCTAGAAAATATTTTACTACCTCAAAGTGTTCTAGACCAAATAGAGTATATTTTTCAAATATGTTATATAATACTTATAGGAAACCCATGAAGAAAATGTGGGTACCTAAATCATTGATTACTAATATCATTGGACCCAAACAATTCAGGGTACCAAAATATACTATTGTTTGATTATTATGTAGGAAAGTTGTTTAAAGATCTCCTACAAGAGTCAGTGGTACTTGGACAGTGGATGTTCAAGACATATAACAAGAGACTATTCAAGCTTCAAGAAACTGATCAATATTGATGGTGCATATATTATATTTGGTGACAATTCTAAAGGAAAAATAATTTACTTAGGCCATATTGGAAACTCTAACTCAGTTTTAATTTCTAAAGTACTTTTTTTATGGAATGAAATATAATTTACTTAGTATTTCTCCATTATGTGATGATGGATTTCATGCTAACTTTGAAAATGATGCTTGAAATGTTTTTAACTCTAAAAATGAATTGTTATTTTCTGATCTTAGGAATGAAAATGTATATTATGTTAACTTATATTATTTAGTATCTCAAAATGTCTCATGATTAATTGCCTTTCATAAAGCATCTTAGCTTCGTTATAGAAGATTTAGAAATTATAATGTACACACTCTTAGAAAGATTAATCGAAAAGGCTTAGTCAAGGATCTACCCAAACACGAGTTTTCAAATGACAAAATCTGTAATCCTTGTGAAAATGGTAAACAACACAAGATATATTTCAAATCAAAGAAATAAGTTTAAACTTCTCAACCTTTAGAGATAGTTCACATGGACTTGTTTGGACCATCTTGACTTTCTAGTTAAAATGGGAAGCATTATGCCTATATTCTTGTATATGACTATTCTAGGTATACTTGGACTTATTTCTTAGCTCACAAAAGTGAATCATGTACTTACTTCACCAAGTGTGCTCAAACAGTGGAAAATCTAAGTGAAATTAGAATAAAATCCTTAATAAGTGATCATGGATGTGAGTTTGAAAATCAAGATATTGAATCTTTTTTCTCACACAATGGCTATAGTCATGAACTCTCTACCCCTAGGACACCTCAAAAAAATGGATTTGTGGAAGAAGAAATAGAACCTTACAAGAGATATCCTGAAAAATGATTAATGAATATGATCTACCTATTTAGTTTTGGGCTAAATTTGTGAATACAGATTGATACATAATTAATAGAGTCTTAATCAAAATTATCCTCCAGAAGACTCTTTATGAGTTGTTGAACAATAAAAAACCCAAAGTTAGTTACTTCAAAAACATTTGTTGAAAATTCTATATCCTTAATACAAAGGAAAATCTTGACAAATGTGCATCCAAAAGTGATGAAGACATCTTTCCAGGTTACTCAACCTCTAGTAAAGCCTATAGAGTCTTTAATAAAATAACCAACTGTGTGGAAGAATATGTGAAAATCAAATTTGATGAAATATATCCACATGAACCTAAGACCTACCTAGACAACCTTGAATATGATATGTCAAATCGGTACATAAATGAAAAATCATCTAATCCTCTAATCAATAAATCTATTAAATCAAATAGTTCTGGAAATTCTTCAGACTCTGGACATGATGAACCCGAACCTTTAGATAAAACTAAAATTATGAGCCCTTACATTTCTAAACCAACTAGAACTCTCAAGAACCATCCTTTATATTATGTTGTTGGAGACTTAAATAAAGGGACACAAACTAGAGCTTCTCCAAAAAACTAGGTTGAACATCAAACCTTTTTATCATAGCTTGAACCTAAAAACATCAATGATGCAATTAAAGATGAATTTTGGGTAATGTATACGAAAGAAGAACTTAATCAATTTAAAAGAAATAAAGTTTATAAATTTGTGGATGTACCCAATGACAGCTTGACCATAGGCACTAAGTGGTTGTTTAGGAACAAAGTATATGAATTAGGTAATATTGTTAAAAATAAATCCAGATTGGTTGCACAAGGTTATAGTCAAGAAGAAGGCATTGACTATGAAGAAAAATTTTCACATGTTACTAGAATTGAGGCCATCAGAATCCTACTTGCTTATTCTTCCCATATTAATTGCAATCTTTATCAAATGGATATTAAAAGTGAATTCCTAAATGGGTATATAGTTGAGGATTTTTTTGTTCAACAACTGTAACGACCTAAAGTTTCATTAATAGAAAATCCCTCTTGATCCAGTTAAATGTCTCTTTATAAAAAATGTTTTTATAAGATGTCAACTTCTTTAGTTTTACGTTAATATTTGTGACCGTTACTTTTATAACTGTTGAACAGTGATCATCTGAGTAGTATAAATATAAGGATTTAACGAACCCATTTCTACTCGGAAAAAGGAAGCGATGGCCTCATCCAGTAGAATTGCCCCTTACGAAGCCCATTTGTCAGATCTCGGAAAAGAGGTGGCGTCTTTGGGCTTTTCCCTTGACCAATCCCAAGCTGAGCTTCATCAAGTCAAGCTCGAACGTGATCGTCTACGGGAAAAGTGTAAGTTGATTGAAATTACCACTCGAGCGATGTTATTCGAGCCGCCCCAAGAGTCTGTCACCATCGCACACCTTACCCTTAGGTCTTATGCGGCTATTTTAAGGGGTTATGTAACAAATAAGTAGCACCATGTTCATGTACATTATTTTTTTTATATAATAATGAATATAATTTTTAGTCATTTTTGATACATTGTAATTAGTTTTTAAAGTAAAAATGGTGTTTTTAGTTATTATTTAATTAAGAATTATATTTTATTAAATTAAAGGATTTTTGAATTAAATAATATTTTAATAAAATATTATTATTAATATTAAATTAATTTTTATTAACTATAAATGATCTTATAATTTTATGAATGCAATTAAAATTTTTATTAAGGTTTGAAATCCATTTCTGTCAAAACCCGTAAATTTTTTTATAAATGTCGGTTTTTATTTTAAAAGTGAAAATTCACATATTTAGAAAATTATTTAGATAAAATAAATATTATTTTTGGAATCAGGACGTCGAAATTATCCAACGGTGAATTTTTCATAATTTTCTGAGACAGTCAAATTTTTGGGTAAAAATTAAATACCATTTAAATATATAATGTGTTTTATGACATCATAATGACCCAATGGTGATGTAATAAAATAACATAATTCTTATGTTCGGCCAATATGTGTTTTATCATTAAAATAATGAGTTTTTGGGTTTTTTTGACTTACTTTTCAAAGCATTAATGGAGCCCTCAAGACTTATTCAACACTTTGCCTTTTTAAATTAATTTCCAGGGGAGTGTGACTCACCTCCACATAAGCAACCCTAGTTTTTTAATAATTTCGGACCTTGGCCTTGTAAAATATTGTTTTTCTCTTTCCTTTTCCATAAAACATGGGAAAATACCATGGGATGGTTTGTGGTTTGGATTATTTTAATATAAGGGGTCCCAAACCTAAATAATAAAGAATTCTCTCACCTTTCCTATATAAACCCACCCAAGCTCCCACTTCCTCCTCACTAAAATCCCTTGGAGTTTGTCCAACCTCTACCCTACTCTCTCTAGAATCCTCCCAAGGTGCCCCAAGCTCCCAAGAATCCTCTCACAAGCCTATCTCTAGCCTTTGGAAGCACACTTCCAAGTAAGGGGTTTTCTTCCTTTCTCATTTTTGTCAATTTTCTTTAAGTTGTATTGCCCTTTTAATTTCAATTATGAATGTTGGGGTATGGTTTCGCACCTCCCCCATACTGCCCTCTTATTGTTTGAATGATGGGAGACCCCTTTATCTCTCATTAAATTCCTCCCATGTACACCCGTTACTATGCCGAAATTCCGAAAGGAACTTTTTTCTCCTCTTTTATATTCAAGCAATCATTTTGTATCATGAATCTAAATTCCCTTTCAATTGTTGGGACATGTATCTATATGACCTCCTTATTGTCCATTACATGTAAATATGATGATGAACCCCTTTCTCTCTCATCAACCATTTTTATGAATTCTTATGTCACGCTGTTATGCTGCCAAAATCACACCGATTTTCTAAGCCAATATCATTGTGTAGTGAATACCATGCCCATATCTCCATCAAGGGTATTCACCTTTATGCACATTTACTTATTGATTATAAAGTTTCATGTGTGAATTACACATTCCTTTATCGTGGAATAAATGATTATGTTTTATGAATCCATGTTTTATGATCCATGTGGCACACTTATGCATGAAATGAAATGTTTAAGAAGGGTGTGCCCTTATAGCACTCCAATGCATTGGGTAAAGTATAGTATCATGATACGTCATGTGCAATGAGTGTTGACTCATGCTAATTCAAGTGCAATGAGGGTTTACTCTTGCTTCAAGTGCAATGATGGTTTACTCATGCTCCATGTGCAATGAGCCTTGGCTCATGCTAATTCAATGTTAAGTGTTGTTGCCACATTTCCATGTTATGGTTATCATGCTTTATCATGCCTTTATGTTCATGTTACTCTAATGCTCTATTTATGTTCCTATTTCCTAACATGGATTATACTCCTCGTGTTATTCATTGTGTCCTCCCTTACTGGGCTTTATAGCTCACCCTTTTCTTATGCATGTCCTCAGGTTATCCCATGCAATGCTAAGTACGAAGGAATGTAGTGGTCATGTAAAGGAAGTTTTCAATAAAGATGTTTTATTTCAAGTTTAAAGTTTTTATGTAATGATCCTAAGCCCCAAAGACACTAAACCCCTCGATCTTGTTTGTTGTATCAAGTGAAGTTTTATGTAATAAAGCATGCTTAAGTTGTAATAAAAAGCAGGGTTGTCATAGTTGGTATCAGAGGATAGGTTTAGTTATTTTTGGGATTATGAAACCCTATTAAAGCCTTATATACAAGACTAAGCATAATAAAAACATCCCTAAGTTTTGGTAAATACTAAGTAAGTGGTTTATCAAACAAATACATCCCTGTCTGGATACGAGCAGGTAGAGGCGGCTCTGGCACAGATGTATCCTAGGGGTAAAACCTGAAAACACCGCTTTGAGCTAGACTCGAACGGGAACTGGTGCACGACAACGGGCCTTGCTGCACTCTTGGTTACGACACTCCCGGGGGATATGTTTTGATAAATTCACAGTCTTAGTATTAACCCTTATTAAGGGAAAAATACCCCTAAGAATATATGTTAGAAGGAAGATCATGAAAAGCCTGGATTGAATCCTATAGACTCATGAGTTAAAGAGATTAAAGTTTATTTATAAGTCATCAACTTTTGTCTTTGGATTACCCTTTATGTGTTACCCCTAACTTTCCTTTTATTCCAACCAATGGCCGGTAATAGGAGAACTCGGGCTAACAACCTTTGTGAAGATCAGTGTGATGATTGTACTAATGAGATGCTCAATCCAATGGGAGCGGGAATCGCGAACTTTTTCACGCTTCTCTCTCAGCTAACTCAAGTTTTGAATAGAAACACGAGTCAAGAGGAACGTTCAACCCCCCTAAGAAAGAACAAGCTGCTATAGAGAGCTTCATGAGACAAAGGCCTCCTACTTTTAGTGGATCATTTGATCCCACGATCGCTGAGCAATGGATCAACTCCATTGAAAAGATCTTCTCTATCCTTCAATGTTCTGAACAAGAAAAGGTTCTCCTGGCGGCTTATCGTATGGAGGGTGAAGCTGATCAATGGTGGATGTTGATCAAAAATACGAAGCCTGAGGAGGAGATCGAGGCTTTGGAATGGAAGGAATTCCGGAAGATGTTTTTCGATAAATATTTTCCACGCACCCTCCATATTAAGATAGAAAGGGACTTCGTTTCCCTCAAGCAGAATGATGAAGAATCTGTGGGAGCGTACGAGGAAAACTTCACAAGGCTTGCACGATATGCTTCCGGCTTTGTCGTTACCCCGAATGCAAGGTTGACCGCTTCTTTGGTGGGCTGAAACCTAGCTTGCGGAAAGCATTAGCAATCCGTGACTTCGACAGCTATGAGGAAATTGTCCGATGTACCCTCAAGGTTGAAATGGAGATCAGAGAATCACAGGGGTATCATGGGGACAAGAAGCGTAAGGTGGACTTCAATGCTGGTGGTCCGATGGATAAATCCAACGGCGCTAAGAAGATCCAGCACCCCACTTTCCAAAAGTGCGGAAATAAGCACCCTGTAAATTGCCTTAGGGGGACGAGAAAATGCTTTAGGTGTGGAAGAGAAGGGCACCTAGCTATTAACTGTCAGCAAGAAGGACCCGCGGCTGCGACAGAGGAGAGGAACACTCCGTTCGAACCTCAACGCGTTGTTCAATGATACAAATGCAAAGAACCGGGTCATTTTACGAATCAATGCCCTAATACAAGGGTTATCGGAGGCAACCAACAACCTCCAAGACAGCAAGGAAGAGCTTTTGCCATCACTTCTGCCGAAGTGAACCCCGACAACGAAGTGGTGGCTGGTACGCTAGTTATTCATTCAAGAATAGCAAACGTACTTTTTGATTCAGGTTCTACGCATTCTTTTATCTCTCGAATGTTTAGTATAACAATCCAAGCACCACCACAAATCCTGGAAGTAAAGATGTCGGTGAGTATGGAAAATGGGGCAATCATTGCATCCCATGAATATAAGTCCTTTCCTGTTATAATCTATGGATTTAATTTCCTGGCGAACCTCGTCATAATCCCTTTGGTGGAATTTGATGCAACTCTTGGCATGGATTGGCTTTCCTTATATAAATCCAACATAAATTGTCAGGAGAGGGAAATCACACTCCATATGGAGAATCGACCCCCGATTCTTTACAAATGTCAGGAGGAAGATGAATCTCCTTTAGCTCCATCATCTCAAGCATGGATATTACTGCCTTATGAGCACGCATATCTGGCTCAGATGATTGAGTCCAAGGAAGAAACCACCCTTGAAGAAATGCCTATTGTGAGGGAATTCGCTGAAGTATTTCCCAAGGAACTTCCTGGTCTTCCTCCAAGAAGATATGTTGAGTTCTAAATTGAACTTATACCTGGGGTGCTACCAATATCCAAGACTCCATATATAATGGCTGTTGTTGAGCTTGAAGAGCTGAAGAAACAACTACAAGAGAATCTGGATAAAGGGTTTATACGCCCAAGTGCATCACTATGGGGTGCACCAGTCCTCTTTGTCAAGAAGATGGATGGGTCAATGCGGCTTTGCATCGATTATCGTGAACTTAACAAAATAATGATAAAGAACAAGTATCCTCTCCCAATAATCGATGACTTGTTTGATCAGTTGCGTGGAGCACAATACTTCTCCAAGGTGGACTTGCGGTCGGGATATTATCAAGTAAGGGTGAAGAATGAAGATATCCCCAAGACTGCTTTTCGTACAAGGTACGGGTACTATGAATTCATAGTAATGCCTTTTGGACTCACCAATGCTCCAGCAATATTCATGGACTTGATGAATAGAGTATTTATAGATTACCTTGACAAATTTGTGGTAGTCTTTATAGATGATATTCTAATATACTCCAAAACCAACGAGGACCATGAGGAGCATTTAAAAACTGTACTAGAGACTTTGCGCAAGGAGAAGCTCTATGCAAAGTACAGCAAGTGTGATTTTTGGTTGAAGGAAGCCTCATTCTTAGGCCATATCATCACAAGCAATGGGATATCTGTGGACCCCTCCAAAACAGATGCAATTGAGGGTTAGCTGAGGCCAACATCGGTAACTGATATCTGTAGCTTCTTGGGGTTAGCTGGATATTATCAACGATTTGTGAGGAATTTCTCACGATTGTCCAACCCTCTTACCAAGCTAACTCTAAAGGGAGTAAATTTTTCTTGGAGTGATGAATGCGAAGAAAGCTTCAAGGAGTTGAAAAGGAGGCTTATCACTGCACCCGTGCTCACTTTACCCACAAGTGGGGAGCTTTTTGTGGTATTCAGTGATGCTTCGAAGAATGGCTTAGGATGTGTGCTGATGCAGAATGATAAAGTGATATCCTATGCCTCAAGGCAGTTGAAAATCCATGAGCGAAACTATCCAACGCATGATCTGGAGTTGGCGGCGGTGATCTTTGCCTTGAAAATCTGGCGGCATTATCTCTATGGAGAGAAATGTGAGATATATACTGACCACAAGAGTCTTAAATATATATTCACACAGAAAGAGCTTAATATGAGCCAGAGAAGATGGATAGAGCTCATCAAGTATTATGACTGTTCAATACATTACCACCCTAGGAAGGCAAACAAGGTGGCGGATGCCCTAAATAGAAAGGATCCAGCGATTCTATCAATGATGAGAATTGAGAAGGATCCAATCTTCTTATACTTGATGAAGATGGACGTGGGAATCATAAAGAGGGGAACATCATCAATCCTTTCACAAATGATTGCTCAACCATCTCTTTTGGAAAGGTTAAAGGATGCTCAAAAGGATGATGCGGGAATCCAAGAAAAAGTGGAAGCTATCAAAAAGGGAAAATCCTCAGAGTTTAACGTTAATGAAGAAGGAATTGTGCGGTTTGGGAAAATACTATGTGTTCCATCAAGTTCGGAGCTGAAGAAGGAACTTTTGGATGACGCACATAGTTCAAATTTCTCTATTCACCCAGGGAGCACAAAGATGTATCGAGATCTCCGAGAAAACTTTTGGTGGGATAATATGAAGAAGGATATCGATGAATATACATCAAAGTGCCTGGTGTGTCAGCAAGTGAAGGAAGAGAGGCAGAAGTCTAAGGGGATGATGCAACCATTGCCCATACTAGAATGGAAATGGGAGAACATCACCATGGACTTTGTAACTGGACTTCCAAGGATATCCAAAGGCAACAATGCAATCTGGGTTGTTGTGGATCGTCTTACAAAGATTGCACACTTCATTTCTATTCGAGAGGATTTCTCTTTGGATCAACTGGCACGGATATATGTCAGGGATGTGGTACGGTTGCATGGAGTACCACTATCTATTGTTTCTGACCGAGATCCAAGATTCACCTCTAAGTTTTGGAAGAGTCTTCAACAAGCTCTGAATACTGAACTGAACTTCAGTACGGCCTATCATCCTCAAATTGATGGCCAATCCGAGCGGACTATCCAAACACTTGAGGATATGTTGAGAGCATGC
This sequence comes from Viscum album, assembly GCA_963277665.1. Lineage (NCBI taxonomy): Eukaryota > Viridiplantae > Streptophyta > Magnoliopsida > Santalales > Viscaceae > Viscum > Viscum album. Next base: position 1,247,401,370 of record OY728157.1, on the reverse strand, counting down.
TCAATGGACTTTAAAGGAGGATGGGATCAACATCTTACTCTAGTTGAGTTCTCTTATAATAATAGTTTCCACTCGAGCATCCAAATCGCACCATATGAAGCCCTGTATGGGAAAAGGTGTAGAACACCAGCATGTTGGGATGAGGTCAGTGAACGTAAGCTGCTTGGACCAGAAATGGTCGAAGAAATGGTGGAGAAGGTGAAAACCATTCAGCAGCATATTAAGGCATCCCAAAGTCGACAGAAGAGTTATGCAGATAATCGTTGACGAGACCTTGAGTTTAAAGTCGGAGACATGGTGTTTTTACGCATATCTCCGTGGAAGAAGGTCATGAGATTTGGAAAGAAATGGAAGTTAAGTCCAAGGTACATCGGCCCCTTCGAGATTCTTGATCGTGTTGGGGCTGTGGCCTATCGACTAGCACTTCCACCTACTATGGCCAAGGTGCATCATGTCTTCCATGTATCCCTCTTAAGGAAGTACATACCAGACCCTTCACATGTACTCTCTTCCGAGGTGGTACAATTAGAAGACGATCTTTCTTATGAGGATCAACCAGTGAAGATCTTAGATCGTAGAGAAAAAATTCTACGAAATAAGACAATGCCCCTCGTCAAGGTGTTGTGGAGAAACCACAAGTTTGAAGAAGCAACTTGGGAGTCGGAGGATATGATGAAGCTAAGTTACCCACATTTGATTTAGTGTGGGAAAAGGAAAATTTCGAGGGCGAAATTTCTTAAGGGGGGAATATTGTAACGACCCAAAGTTTCATTAATATAAAATCCCTCTTGATCCAGTTAAATTTCTCTTTATGAAAAATGTTTTTATAAGATGTCAACTTCTATAGTTTTACGTTAAGATTTGTGACCGTTACTTTTATAGTTGTTGAACAGTGATCATCTGAGTAGTATAAATATAAGGCTTTAACGAACCCATTTCTACTCAGACAAAGGAAGCGATGGCCTCATCTAGTAGAATTTCCCCTTACGAAGCCCATTTGTCAGAGCTCGGAAAAGAGGTGGCGTATTTGGGCTTTGCCCTTGACCAATCCCAATCTGAGCTTCATCAAGTCAAGCTCGAACATGATCGTCTACGGGAAAAGTGGAAGTTGATTGAAATTACCACTCGAGCGATGTTATCTGAGCCGCCCCAAGGGTCTGTCACCATCGCACACCTTACCCTTAGGTCTTATGCGGCTATTTTAAGGGGTTATGTAACAAATAAGTAGCACCATGTTCATGTGCATTATTTTTTTGTATATAATAATGAATATAATTTCTAGTCATTTTTGATACATTGTAATTAGTTTTTAAAGTACAAATGGTGTTTTTAGTTATTATTTAATTAAGAATTATATTTTATTAAATTAAAGGATTTTTGAATTAAATAATATTTTAATAAAATATTATTATTAATATTAAATTAATTTTTATTAATTATAAATGATCTTATAATTTTATGAATGCAATTAAAATTTTTATTAAGGTTTGAAAGCCATTTCTGTCAAAACCTGTGAATTTTTTTATAAATGTCGGTTTTTATTTTAAAAGTGAAAATTCACATATTTAGAAAATTATTAAGATAAAATAAATATTATTTTTGGAATCAGGACATCGAAATTTTCCAACGGTGAATTTTTCATAATTTTCTGAGACAGTCAAATTTTTGGGTAAAAATTAAATACCATTTAAATATATAATGTGTTTTATGACATCATAATGACCCAACTGTGATGTAATAAAATAACATAATCCTTATGTTCAGCCAATATGTGTTTTATCATTAAAATAATGAGGTTTTGGGTTTGTTTGACTTACTTTTCAAAGCATTAATGGAGCCCTCAAGACTTATTCAACACATTGCCTTTTTAAATTAATTTCCATGGGAGTGTGACTCACCTCCACATAAGCAACCCTAATTTTTTAATAAGTTCAGACCTTGGACTTGTAAAATATTTTTTTCCTCTTTCCTTTTCCCGAAACCATGGGAAAATACCATTGGATGGTTTGTGGTTTGGATTATTTTAATATAAGGGGTCCCAAACCTAAATAATAAAGAATTCTCTCACCTTTCCTATATAAACCCACCCAAGCTCCCACTTCCTCCTCACTAAAATCCCTTGGAGTTCATCCAACCTCTGCCCTACTATCCCTAGAATCCTCCCAAGGTTCCCCAAGCTCCCAAGAATCCTCTCACAAGCCTCTCTCTAGCCTTTGGAAGCACACTTCCAAGTAAGGGGTTTTCTTCCTTTCTCATTTTTGTCAATTTTCTTTAAGTTGTATTGCCCTTTTAATTTAAATTATGAATGTTGGTGTATGGTTTTGCACCTCCCCCATACTGCCCTATTATTGTTTGAATGATGGGAGACTCCTTTCTCTCTCATTAAATGCCTCCCATGTACACCCGTTACTATGCCGAAATTCCGAAAGGAACTTTTTTCTCCTCTTTTATATTCAAGCAATACTTTTGTATCATGAATCTAAATTAATTTTCAATTGCTGGGACATGTATCTATATGACCTCCTTACTGTCCATTACATGTAAATATGATGAGTAACCCCTTTCTCTCTCATCAACCATTTTTATGAATTCTTATGTCACGCCGTTATGCTGCAGAAATCACACCGATTTTCTAAGCCAATATCATTGTGTAGTGAATACCATGCCCATATCTCCTTCAAGGGTATTCACCTTTATGAACATTTACTTATTGATTATAAAGTTTCATGTGTTAATTCCACATTCCTTTATCGTGGAATAAATTATTATGTTTTATGAATCCATGTTTTATGATCCATGTGGCACACTTATGCATGAAATGAAATGTTTAAGAAGGGTGTGCCCTTATAGCGCTCCAATGCATTGGGTAAAGTATAGTATCATGATACGTCATGTGCAATGAGTGTTGAATCATGCTAATTCAAGTGCAAAGAGGTTTTACTCGTGCTTCAAGTGCAATGAGGGTTTACTCATGCTCCATGTGTAATGAGCCTTGGCTCATGCTAATTCAATGTTAAGTGTTGTTGCCACATTTCCATGTTATGGTTATCATGCTTTATCATGCCTTTATGTTCATGTTACTATAATGCTCTATTGATGTTCCTATTTCCTAACATGTATTTTACTCCTCATTTTATTCATTTTGTGCTCCCTTACTGGGCTTTATAGCTCACCCTTTTCTTATGCATGTCCTCAGGTTATCTCATGCAATGCTAAGTACGAAGGAATGTAGTGGTCATGTAAAGGAAGTTTTCAATAAAGATGTTCTATTTCAAGTTTAAAGTTTTTATGTAATGATCCTAATCCCCAAAGACACTAAACCTCTCGATCTTCTTTGTTGTATCAAGTGAAGTTTTATGTAATAAAGCTTGCTTAAGTTGTAATAAAAAGCAGGGTTGTCATAACAACCCCTCTATTTTACAAATCCTAATTTTTAAAATCATGTTTTTAAATTAACAAAAGCTTTATATAGTTTAAAACAAGATCCAATAGCTTGGATAAATCCAGATTGGTTGTACAAGGTTATAGTCAAGAAGAAGGCATTGACTATGAAGAAACTTTTTCACATGTTGCTAGAATTTAGGCCATCAGAATCCTACTTGCTTATGCTTCCCATATTAATTGCAATATTTATCAAATGTATATTAAAAGTGAATTCCTAAATGGGTATATAGTTGAGGATTCTTTTGTTCAACAACCCCTCTATTTTACAAATCCTAATTTTTAAAATCATGTTTTTAAATTAACAAAAGCTTTATATAGTTTAAAACAAGATCCAATAGCTTTGTATGATAAACTAAGTACTTTTCTCATTACAAAAGGTTTTACAAAAGGAATTTTTTATCCTATTCTAATTATAAAACTAATTTATAAAGATGTTTTAGTAGTTAAAATTTATATATATGATGTTATTTTTGAAACTTTAAGAAATTATTTATGTATTGATTTTTCTAAAATGATTTAAAGTGAATTTGAAACGAGTTTTATGGGTGAACTCAAATTATTACTTGGATTTCATATTTTTCAAAATAAATAATGTATCATTTTAAATCAAAGTAAATAAACAAAAGATATTTTAAAAAGATTTTTCTTTGATAGCACTAAAAGTAGTGACACTCCAATAAGTAGTACTTGTAAGTTGGATCTTGATGAAGATAGTAAATTTGTTTATCAAACCATTTACAGAGGAATGATTGTATGTTTTCTCTACTTGACTTCTAGTAGGCTAGATATAATGTTTAGTGTGTGTATATGTGCCCATTTTCAAGCTAATCCCAAATAATCTCACTTAAATAATGTTAAAAGGATTTTCAAATACGTCAAATATAATATCAATTTAGGATTTTTATCCTAAAGTACAATCATTTGATATAGTGAGTTATTCTGATGATGATATTGGTGGATGAAAGTTTGATAGAAATAGGAACTCTGGAACATTTTACTTTTTGGGAAAGTATTTGGTTTCATGGTTTAGTAAGAAACAAAATTATGTTGCATTATCAACTTCTGAAGGTGAATACATGGCTGCTAGTAGCTGTTGTGCTCAGATTTTGTGGATGAGACACACTCTGCTAGACTATGGATATCAATTTAGATATGTACCTATAAAATGTGACAAGACAAGTGATATTAACATTTCTAAGAACCCAGTTTCTCATTCTATAACAAACTCTATTGATGTAAGACACCACTTTTTGGGAGATCATTATCAAAAGGGCGATATCACTTTAGAATTTATTGGAACTAAATATCAGTTTCCTAATATATTCACTAAGACATTGAACTCTAAAAGAATGAATTACATCATACATGAGTTAGGAATGATCAATCTATAAGACCTTTTGTTGCTATTAATTTAATTTTTTTAAGTAATTTTTTCATGTCCTCATTGATTCTTTGTCATGCTGACACTGACGCTTTGTCATGCTGACACAGTTGTCATGTCGACACTAACACTTTTTCATGCCAACATGGTTGGCATGCCGACACTGACGCTATTTCATGCCGACACAATGTTCATGCTGAAACCATTAGTGTTATGCAAAATCTTTCATGCCAACACTGATGACTTGCTGTTTTTATATGGTTTATGTTTTTATCAAAATGAAATATTTTCATTAATTTTTTTGAACCTGGTTCATGATTTCATGATTTCATAATTTCAAAATCCTTAAATGATATAAATTTGAATTAATTCACTCTACTCTTTTACCTATACACTCTCTCGATTGTTTCTCTCTCTCTACCACCGACATTTCACCTTCTAACCTTCAGAATGAACATATTGGAATGGCATGTGTGAAGAGAGCTCTTGATGATGGAGAGTCTCATGCTTCTAAGAAACAAAAAGTTGAATCGAGAAAATCTTCAACACCCAAAAATCCTACTCTGGAAAATCATTTTGTAACTCTAAAAAAAGAAGTTCTTGAGGAATGTCTAATAAAAATCAAGTATCTTCTACTCAAGCTATGACAAGATGAAGTATTTCTTTAGTGGTTCTCAAATAATGAACGACCATTTTACCTAAAGTTATTTCATGAGTTTTACATGAATATCGAGTTTTTGTTGGAAGTGATGTCACATGGATTAAATCCATAGTAAAAGGGAAGAGAAACTCCTTCTCTTCAAGACATTGAGATAAATGTATTGAAGTTCCTCATCAAGATGTATTTTATGATTATCAAGGTACCTCTCCATCTAAGAGTGACAAGTTTTTCTTTGAGACAATGTTAAAGGAACTTACTAATAATGATGAGAACAGAAGACCCATTGCTATAGAGTTAAGTAAAGAATATATAATCTTGTATAAGTTTATCCAGCATCAAATTTATCCTAGGAAAGGGGAATTTTCTTCACTGAAATATCAAGATATCTACTTGGTTTGTCAACTAAGAAAATATATCAAGGTAAATTTGTGTAGATACCTTGTTGTGAAAATGAATGGGATGATCAATCCTTCTAGCAAAACTAATTGCTCATTCTATCCAAGGATGATCTCGGTTATGCTAAAAAAAGAGGTTGTGTAGATAAAGGTGAAGAAAATGTTTCTAAGTGCAGTGGGATCTACCTTAGTAAATAAATTTGTAAGAGGATGAAAATAAACTGGAAACCATGGAAGAGAGAATGGGTTGGAGATGAAGATAATATTTATGACAAGTTCAATCCAGTGGATCATCCAACCAGACCTAATAATATGGATTATCCTAGTTTGGGACCAAATGAGGAAGTTGTTTATCCTTTAGAAGAATAAGAGGATCATGTCACTCTAGTTAGAGATCAGAGATCACCTATTGATGATATAAGTGATCCTGACACAACGGGACCTCACAAAGGTTTTTCCTTTGGAACTCTTAGTCCTCCACTTACCTTACCCTCTCATGAGCCCACTCTTGAAGATAATGTGGAGGAGGAGATATAAGTCTTAGGAAGTGTGAAATATGTAATCAGATCCAATGGATATGAAGAATAAGAAGAATAAAGTGTAGATGGTGAAAGTGGCAGTGGTGGTGGAGAGGAAGAAGATGAAGAATATGGTGATAAAAATACAAATAAAGAACATGTATCTATACATGATGATGATGCAATCAATTTAATTCATAATGATAATCGTAAGTATGATCAAGTTAAATATTTTTAAATTATTGAAGTTATGGATCAGGCTTAGTTGGAAGAACCTATTGAAGTTGTTGAAGTGAGAAAAGTTTTTGAAGTTTCTACTGAAGTGTAATCTCAAAAAATTATTTTACCTAATTTGGTTTATGAAAGAAGAAAACCTCATGTTGAAGATGATCCACCAGTAAGGAAATCTCAAATTGAGTGGGTGCCTCAAGAAAGAGATAATCAAGCTGAAGAAGAAAATCAACTTGGAAGAGTAAGGCTTGATACTCTCACTCCTCTGAATGATGATATAATGATTGAATGGGTGAGGAATCCTGGGTATGAGGCACAGGGATTAGACTATGAAGATTTAAAAGATGAAGTGTTTGTACCTGCTGAAAGAGAACCAGTGGCTGAGACCCTTTCTAGTGACTATGTCACAAAGGATTATTTTGAAAAATTCAAGTAAGACATATGTTCATCAGTGATACATTTAGTACAATCTCAAATGAGATATGATATTGATAAAGCTATAAGATAAAACACTGAGCTGACTGATAACTTGAAAGTTATCCGGTCTATGGTTGATGGTGTAAGGCAAAATATAAATTCTAGTTCTAATATTTCCTCAACCAATATATCTAAAGATGATGTTTTTTTAGTCTCACGTATGGTGATAAAGTAAATTCCTCCCAATTTTATTTTAACTTCTGAAACCATCATGGAAAGCAGCACCAAGCTTGGAAATGAGATGAAAATGTTAACTATTGGAATCAATGCTTTAACCACTGAGTACAGAACTATAATGGAGAGTGTCATGAAAGGACTTGAAGATCTTGTTTCTCATAATAAAGTTCTTGATTTTTCCAAACTGAGAAATAAAGTAAAGAAAATTTTCCACTCTGCTTCAACCTCAACTCCTACTGTTATTCCTTCTACATCTATTCAAACCTCTCAGACTTTGGATACTGAGGAAATAAAAAGTGTTGTAAAATAGGAGCTTAAAGATCTATATGATACCTCTACTTGGGTATCCTAGAAAAGATTGATAATAATAGTGATTGTGTGCATGATACGGTCCGATTATATACCAAGGAAGAATCTGCCACTCAGGAAGAGATTACAAAGAGGATCAATTCATATTTCTCCAAGATTTACTCCAAGAACCAGTTGAAAATTAATTTTAAGTATTCGGTAGAAAATTTTAATTTACCTCCAGTTAATAAATCATTCAAAGAACAAGTCAATAAATTGAAGGACTTCACTCATTTGTTGGATAAATTTATGGAGAATAAGGATTACATTGAGAAAGAAATGAAATATGTTGGTGTTATTATTGAGGATTTCATAAAAATATTAAAGGCATATCTCCATGTTTAGAGTGAATCCATTGTTGTTACAACTACTGATTCTATTCACTTTACTCCACCAATGACTTCCTATCCAATGTCAGTTGGTCAATCCTTAACACAAATATGTCCTATTATCACAGAACAACCTCAACCTCAGCTGTTATCCCAACACAACCCAAGACTGGCACCAATTGTTCCAGCAGGAATTCCTTTGCCTCCAATAAAGATCCCTTCATATTCTCTTGTTTCTCCAACACCACCTACTATACCTACCATTTATCCATCTGATAAGTGGAAGGAACCCCTTGACCCTAAGTAGTAGTGTAGAGTTGTTCTTTTTTATAGGTCTAAGTTCTTGTAATTTTTTTTCTTTCAGTATAATTTGATTATGACTGCCAATTCACTGATTCTACTTTTCTGTTTTGGTTTTTCACCTTAACTTTTTTATAATCCCAAAATGGGGATAACATTATTAATAATTATTATGTTTTTATACATTATTATTATTTTATTGTACTCTGATACATTTCACTTCCCATAATTATTTTTTGAGCCTATTCATATTTATGGTAGCTAATAATCAGATTGCTTACTTTAGTCATTATCCAATGGTACTTAATAATGTCATCATTTGTGATCATCAAAAAGAGGGAGATTTTTGGCCTATAGGATATTGTTAGACACTATCTCTAACTATAATGGTTTTAATTATCACAAATCATATCATATATTAACATATTTCTTACCTCATGACAGATCCTAAATTATGTCAAAGCTTATCTTGTATATCAAATCATTTCAATCGTATAACTATTTATGATTAACTCTATGTAATTATGGGTATTAATACTTTCTGGAATTGTTGTACTGTAAGACAGACAAAACATATAAAATTATCTCACTGAAACTGATAGAAGAACTGAGATACCAATAGAAATATGACTCACTGATGCAGATAACCTACTGATTCATATGACTTGTCGACGTAGACGACCTACCGATGTATATGACTCACAAACATAAATGACCTACCGTAAGTCCAATTGACCAACCGATTCATGGTACTATCGACTCAAGGACTCACCAATATCTAAAACGAGTCACCAATGTAATGAGTCACTGAAGTATGTCAAGACTGACAGACTAACATACCAATGGGTGGAGTCACCGATAGAATGACTCAATGATAGACTAACTTACCGACAAATGAGTCACCAATAGACTGTTTAAATTTTCATTTATTAAAATTTTTTCAAATGGTCATATTTGAGTCATTTAATGATACTGACATATTTAATAATCTGTTGTTGGAATTTTAGCAGACAGTATGTGGTACGAAGAACCTATGTACATAGAAATAACATGCTCTTTTTTGGCCCTCAGGAATAAAAATAATTTTTCAAAGAAAGAAGATATAAAGAAGAAAAGTGTGGTGTACTCGCATGTAAGACATATAGAAGAACATATGTGACTCTCATTCACCCACTGTGAACTCGATCACAAAATAAGAACACACAAGGAAATATAAATCGATTTGTACATTGAATCAACAAACTTCTTTATCATATCAAATAAGAAGAAGGATATACCTACATAACCATACTTGTACCTAGAAGCCAGAATACGACACTCTATTTTAGTGTCAACTTCCACAAGAAGACTTAAATCTCATCTCAACTATATTTGAAGAGTCTAGAGCTGCATCTCAAGACACACAGATCCTTTTAAATCCTTTATCATATTTATTTTCTCTGTTGTGTGCATTCTTACATACTTTTTAGTAATGTGTGTATCACTCTGTTAATCACACATTGTCTCCTATATCAAATGGAAGGATATAAGATATCCTTCCACTCATACCTTCTTACATATTTTTACTCCCATAGATAAGTGTCTAAGAGTTCCTTGTGTGACCTAGTAGTGTGTACCCATGAAGAATTTTGGTAGAGGTATTATGACCTGGATAGCCTGTGTGCGGTTGTGAACCATGATCTAGGGTGTAGATCAAACTATTTTTTAATTTAAACTGCTTGGTAGAAGGTGATCACAAAGTACAGAGGATTGGGTCTCTTCTTGAGACTGAACCTCCTATTTCATTTCCTTTGTATTTTTACTTTTAGTTTTACTCTGTTTTATCAAATATTTTATAAAACTAAATTGAACTCTGATAGTTAATCTTATCAAGTGTTTATAATAGTATTGACTTCTTAGGTTAGTTTCAAAAGTTGTATTAATTATCAAATTGATATAACTGATAACTAATCAATATTTTGATAAATTAATTGAATAGTCAATCTCTTATAAATTCACTACTGGATAACTAGTCAATTGAATTTTAAATTTGGGGTAATTTTAAATTATACTTTTTAACATAAATTTTTATAGGAACTCAATTCACCCCTCTTGAATGTCCTAATCCAACTAAAATTATCCATAATGTTAATTAATTGTTTGAATAATCATCTTTATTCTATATGTTATCAATTTATTTTTTTAAGAAATCAATCGTTCTCCCACAAACCTCTTATAAAAACATGGAACACATTCTGTCATGAACCAGCCAAGACACCCTGGTACCCTGATACTCAGGACGATACCGATATATCCCGAAGGGTGTTCTCGATACCCACAGGTCAGTTTCTAGAACCTAGTATCATAAAATAGGAAAGTGGGAATTAATTTTCCACTAACATAGTGGAAGAGACAACACATATCAGTATGATCAAAAGTAAAATCTATAGGGAGACTTATTAAAGAAGTCAAATAGGTATATCAAAACCAAAAATTATATCAAAAAGTAACATAAAATAAGATAAACAATCCAAGTCTCAACAAAAAATAGCACTCCAAACCCATACGATCAAAAATAATAACCACCTCCAAGTGGCACTTTTGATTTGCTTAAACCTGTAAGGTGATAATTAAAAACGCCTGAAGGAAAAGGTAGTTTGATAACTAAATGCCCAGTAGGGTCTCACCAAGTGTTCCATAATAACATTCCCCAATAATTTACCAAATGATTCTTTTGATTTTAAATAAAACATGCATGGAAGTACAAGATCATATTTAAAACAAATCATTCTTTTCATTTCAATTAATGGAAACATTTCAAACAATGGATTAAGAAACATTTTATATAAAATAGTTTATATAAATTCATAAGGTATGTGTAAAATAGTTTACAAAAAATGGCATATATATTCTTTCCAAATCCATTTTTTTTATTTTATGAAAACACTTTTTGAGGTTAAGTGTGAACCCTAACAAAAGTAAAACCAAGGTGAAAAAATAATGAGACAAAATTCAAAATAAAGATGACATGAAAATAAAAACCATCATTGCCTACCAACCAAAAACAACCAACCAAAAAAATATTGGAAATTCAAAATCACCCTAAAAATTACCCTATTTCCAATTTTAATATGCCAATTTCTCTTTAAAAACCCAAAAAACTGGTTATTAATCAATTCATGCCTTTTTGGGATAAAATAACAAGTTTCTTATCAAATCATTTTAATCCATTTTCTCAAAATAAATTTCACAACCCAATTTCCCAAATAAAATTCCACAATTTCCATAAAATTCAAATCACACCCTAGTTCATTGGAAATGGGGGTTTTCCCCAAAACCAATACCATTACAATTTAAATCCAAGTTCAAAATAAATTGTATATTCATAATACAATTGAAATCAATTTAATTTAAATTAAGAAAATAAAGTTTAAATTAATTGGCTAAACTTATACAGAACCACCTACCTTAAATCAAGGGATTATGAAACACAACACCCAAAATGGGATTCGCTGATGAAGAACTATAACAACAGAGATTCAATAATCAAAGTTAGATTCAAGATCTCAAATAAAGGAGTTTAGATCTCTCAAAAATAGGAATATCTAACAAACCCTAAGGAGGTGGTAAGAAGATAGTGGGAGAGAAGGAATGGGGGAATAACTCTTACCAGAGAGGAATTGAACAACTTTCTTCACACATTGATCCCCTTTAGAAGGGGTTTAGAAGATCCAAAAGGGATTATTGAGAGATCCCAAAACCCTATAAAATGAGATATATCGAGTTAGGTCCGAGCCGGGGGTCCAAAATAAGGTTTGGGGAATTTTAAAATATTTTTTCTGAATTAAAATTCTCATATGCATGATCAGCTGGGTAGGGCTACACGGTTTTTCAAACTATGTGTCCTAACTATGCACCCCTACAAATGGGTGCATTTTTTCTACTATATGAGTGCACGGTTTATCAAATCATGTTCCAATAGTGAAAACCATCATTGTTTGGGTTTACACAATTTGGGAAAGATGTGTGACAACTATGAAAAGCCTAAGATCCTTCCAAAATCTCCAAAAATCTCTCTCGAAGCACCAATAAAAAATACCCAAATAAATCATGATAAAAATATATGTTGATGAGTAACTAAAAAACTAACAAGATGTTACACATTAATTACAAAATAATATACTATAATGATAGAAGGTGGATATGATAGTAGAATTCAAAAAAGATTTCCCATGATGAATATTAGTAGCTTTCTTCATACACTGTTTTTATAAATATCTTGAAAATAATAGAAACAAATTATGCCTCATTAGTTCATGAATGAATAATCCATGTTTGGTTTCTCAATAATACCAACCAATGGATTTACATCAACCAAAGAAACCACCAAAATATTGGACTGGTATTTGGTGCATGGAATATGTCTCATAATTCATATGAACTTTCCAATAATACCCTATTTGAATTTACTCTTTCCATGTAATATTCTTAATTCTTATTTAATAATATATCACTAGTCTCAGTGAACATAAAACAACCTTTTTGGTTTCAACATGCATACACAGTAAGTGTACCTGGAATAATTTTTTCCACAAATACTTGTTGACAAAATGGATTCTAATTATATCATAACTTATATGATATAAATTTGTAAATCTAGTTGTCATATGGTTACTTATTATTATGTTATTCATGAAACATGTCAGGAAATAAATTATATAAAACCTGTGATATATATAAAGATCATTATCAATCATTGTTATATTAACTTCACATAATTAATGTGTATAAGGTAATGTGAGTTTATAAATACCTTCAATATATATTTAAATGATTTATATATATTTGTTTAAAATATTATCTAATAAGAATTTAAAGAGTATTTGATATATTTTACCAAGTTTATTTATTTCTTCACTAATTATTCCTCAAATTTATTAAAAAATATCAAGGATAATATGAATTTACCTCTATATTATCCTTAGAATAGGTCATTCTGTCAAACTGAACTAACTCTATAATACATTATGGTTGTCTTTTTTTAATATTTTCATTGTAAAAAATTTAATAAGTATTTCAATCTATGTTTTGATTTCCACCTTTAGTTTTATTTGACTAATAAATATCTTGAAAAAACTAGGTATGTGCCTTGTATTTTACATTCATTATTCATTATTGATTATTAGATATATATTATTTAATTATTACTGAACTATTAATTGAGTATGAAACATCATAAATAACATATATTCCAAACATAAAATTAAGGCTAATTGTAACTAACTGAACACTAAGCTAAATGTTTTTATAATTCTCAATAAATATTTTAGTTTAATAAATCAATCCAATGAAAAAATAGAATTTGTTTATTTACTTGGATGAAATAGTAATTACCCTTTTCTCAACTTTCATAGGGTTCACCATACATATTATAAGGATTTGGGGCATCCAAGGTTCTTATATTTTAATAAAAGTATATGAATTTCATATTATAGTTAGTACCTAATAAGTGAAACAAAAAAAAATTAAATCAAATGATGAATATACTTAGAGAAGATGATGCTATTAGATTCTTATTCAATTCAATAAATTTCCTCTTTCATTGACCTTTATCATCACATGAGAATTATATATCATTTTTTTCAATGTCTGGTATATGTATCTTTCATATCTTCGAAGGAAATTTCAATGGTACCATTGACTTTGGACTCTTCATGGGATTTTTTACAAGTCCTTAATTTTTTTCACTATAAGGGGTAAATAACAATTTTTTTAAAAAAACCTTATCTTCTTGGTGAATAATAGTAAAAATATTCCTTATTATATCATACATATTATTCAATGTATAATTCTTGAGTAATATGGTGAACCTAGGAGGTAAGGATAATAATGTGAGATTAATATATAATTTATTATCCATATAGAAGATTAACTTCATTAACTGATCAATATACTTCTTAATTTTTAAGGATGATCATTAAATAGTTAGGTTTCTTCTAGTTTACACTATTATAGTGCATTCAAAATCTTGTTTATATTAAGACCCACCTATTTTTGAAGCTCAAAGAGATGAGTTTTCATGGTGTAAGAATCTATGTCCTTATATTTCATCATCATTTCTTTATACAAAGATAATGTTTTACCTCTCACTTTATTAGATGTATTAATGATCACAAACACTATTTATTGTTCTAACCAATTATTTTGACTATATTTTAGTTATTTTTTTAGACAAATTTAGAAATTAGACTAATCAATTTATGAATTTAAGAGATGTTTTGAGGGCTATTTTGAAGGTTATTACTAGGAAATACCATCATTTAACCAAAGTAAAATCATCATCCTTTTAGTGTATTTAATATTAGAACCTACACATTGTCCATCCTTATTGGGAAGCCAAAGGAAAACCATTGGCCATCCAGTGAGGCCTAGCAGCCCGCTGGTGGAGCTTTTCCATAAATTCAAACTAGTCATTATATGATTTTAATCAATCCTCTCTCACCTCCCAAAACCTCAAAAATCATCAAGGGATATCCATAGGATATAAATACACTCCCAAGAAGAATTTTTTACCTATGGGTTACTATTGTTCCTTCACTTGAGCGAAATTTTTGTTTCTATTATTATAATCAATCTCTATCTCATTAATTTTTCTTCCTTTATCTCATTTTTTCATTTCATTCTTGTAGATAGAGTTGAAAGTGTGTTGTGAAGGGTTTTCTTAAACAAACATATCCTTATTTGTAACACCCTCATTTTTAGTGGTTATGTTAATGTATATTATAGAATGTAAAGTAATTTTTTTAACATTGTGATGGTTTAAGTTGGGTTTGGTTTGTGTTAGAAATGTTTGGAAGCTTAAAAGTGGTTTTTGGAAGTTTTTGGTTCAAAAAAACCAACACTATGACCTAATGAAAGTAGTATTATCTCTGGTATAATTCTATGTAAAATGGTAAAGGGGGAAATGGGTTTGACCATGGCATGGTGCTCAGGGTAGTGTTCTATGGTCCACAACATGGGAAACCTCACTAAGAATTTTTTAGCGGCTATGATGAGTGAAAATGGACTAAATCCCATAAACATACCATAGGGTTGTCCATTTTGGGCAGTAGTGTTCAATTACACCATGACCATGTTTGGTCCATGGTGTAGGTTTTAGCGATGGTTGGGCCATTTTTAATTGGCTGAAACACTCAACTTCTTCCAAAAAAAAACTCCATCAATGAGCCACTTTAGGCCTTAAAACCATGTTTGAACATAATGAGTGGATGATTAATTCCTTCCTCACTCATTTTATTATATTAAATTTCTCAATTCAACCACTCTCTAAGAGATTAGTGTTTTGGGATTTTTTTTGTAGAAATATGATTAGTGATTTGATCTTTATCCAAACCCTGATTTCTTCCTTGTTTGGGTTAATCTTGCATTTCCTTTGGTCGATCTAAAGGATCTTTCCATCCAATTTTATTGGTGTTTTTTGATTGGGGTGATTCAATGGAGAACTCTGGTGAGTCATTCTTATTCTATCCAAATATTTCTTTTCTTCTTGAAAAAATATTAAAATGATGATGTTATCGCTTATACTATGATGCTTTGTGTAGTATAGCATGGTGTTTTTCTTTTTTGGGGTAACAACAGCCTTTTTTATGGAATCATTGATGTTATATAATGTATAGGTGGTGTTTCTCATTGTGAAACTACTTTGTTGAGTCTCTTTCATTATAAACATGGTGTTCCTCTCTTGAAATCTCCATTATTTGACTCTTATGTGACTATAGAGATGGTTCTTAGGTTCTTTGGGTGTGAGCTTGTTTTAGGTGGTTTTCTTCTTAGAAAACCTTGACAATGACATCTAGGATCTTGTGGTAGGGTGTTTCTTTACACATAGTTCCTTGAATATTATTTTTTCATGATTTTATTGTTTATTATTGAAGCCTATGCTTTATATATAACTCAAATAGGTGTGTGAGTGTCCCTTGAGAACTATTCTTAATTTTTTTTCTTAGGATTTGTGTGTATCCTCTTGAGAAATTTTCATGATATTAAATATTGTTCCTTAATATGATACATATTATTTTTAGTATTTCATATCCTATGGAACGTTATTTTAGGTATCAAGGTGAAGAGGTTACTCGGTATTGGTTAGAAAAACCATTGTAGGGGGAGTGTGATGATGTTAAAAAGGATATATACTATATATTGATTGATGGTAGGAGTTAAATCATAGAAATTTCAGCCAACATGGGATTAGAACATGCAAGGGAATTGAGTATCTTTTGTCTACATGTTGATATGGGATATTTTTATGCATGGGAGATTTGCACATCCAAATATGTCAAACATTTTTGGTGATACTTATCATTATCTGATGATTACGATCACTATTGGGGTGGGTGTGTATTGTTCTTATTAATGACCATCATCAGGGTGGGGCATATGAAATTCCTTAATGGCAGAACTTAGACATAGGGCTGGTAGGCATGAGTTGGAAACCAATGTTCGTACTTGTGATGCATATTGTGATGTATAGTGATTGAAATTGATGTCCTTACTATAATAGTGCCAAAGAAGGTGGGTTTAGGGTTCATGGTAGCCTGGATAGCACATGATGACTTAGTGCATGTGTGGATTTATGTTTACTTGTGAATTTACTTCATGTCAATACATAAAGTGTTATATATTTTTTGTGAACTTTTATAAAGGTCTCATTAGTGGTATAATATTGGGATTGAACTCACACCCTTTATGGGAATCTCAATGCATGTATAGAGTTCATGATCAAGGACTTTGGTAAGGGGAAAGGCCCAGCAACAATGAGATAGGATACAGAGCATGGTTTTTGGAATCGGTGCTAGGATGGACTATAGAGGAATACTGTAGTGTTTTATTTACTTATCTATATTTCTCGTACTCTTATTTTACTAGCCAATTTAGGGTTCCTTGGTTTATTACTCTCTGTGACTTAAGATACTTGTCATTCTATTTTTTAGATTTTGTTACTACTAACATTATGTTATTATTTATGATTATATTCATTGGTGATAAGGGTATAGTATCCCCCTAATGGAATACATACCATTATTTCTAGTCTGCAAACTCTTGTGTACAAGGAGGAACGCATGAGGCTATGTGACCCTCCAGCTCAAACTGAGTGATTCGAGCTAGGGCGTTACAAAGTGGTATCAAATGAGTTTTTCCCTATTTCTTTCTTCTTGACTAGGTTTTGGGGCAAGGAAAAATGAGTTAGAATATGGGGACTCAAGCAGGGGAGTTTCATGTGTGTCTATCCAGTACATGTATAATGGACCACTGAATTTTCATTGTTGGTATTGGTGTTACAGTTATGGTTTTGTGATTTCGTGTTGATCATGAGTATATTATATTGTTACTGTTTTATGAGATTTTGGTGTGTCCATGTATATTGATTAGGCATAAAGGATAACATGTCATATATATACATGTCGTATGCTACATGGTATTTATTTAATTAAATTATCTGATTTTTCTAATTTGTTTTGGATATTCCAATTTTATTTATTATTGTGATATATTTGTGTTCGCACTAATTAGTTGAACATGATCATGATTTTTGATTTTCTATATATTTATATGACTATGAATAACATGAAATTATGGATCACTTGCCTTCAATTATAAAACATTTGTATGATCCCATAGAATGGTTAGGTTTAATATTGAACTAGGGGATTTGGATATCTTAAATTTTATTTCAAATTTTAGAAATACCACTATGATGACGTTTGATGGGACCACTAGAAGAGGAATCCCAAGATTATCTTGTTAGGGAGGACGTTCATGTACCACCATGATAAGTGAAAGAGGATATACCCCAATACTCTCATGCATTGACTCAGGTGATTATGGATATAGAACCAGTACAGCCATAAATTTTTCAAATTTTTCCTATTAAGCGGGAAAAAAATAAGACCATGATTAGTCATGATCAATATTTCTAGCTCTAGTATCCAATTTTCTTTTGTGGTATAGGAGGATTGTAGGATGCCGAGGACTATATAGACATCATTGAGAGAATTTTTAATCTAGATTAATATCATTTGGATAGTCAAGTTATGTTAGAAACCTTCATGTTCTAGTGATCTGCAAGGAGATGGTAGACTTCCATGAATCCGGATAGAAGATGAGTGGGTCTTACTGGGTTAAACTATATGGATTTTTTCCTCAATAAATATTTTTCTGAAGAAATGTAGACTGTCCCTAGGATTTCAAGGATTTTTATGAGGGATCTATGTTTATATATATGTATTCTTCTCATTTTATAGAGTTTATACATTCTACTCCTCTACTAGATGGAAAAATTTCATGGATATTGAAATTGGACTATGTCCTAATATTAAACAATAGGTTAGGGTCATTGATCTGATATCATACATGGAAGTGTTGTGAAAATCATTGACCATAGAAAAGGGTTTTGAGGAGAAAATGGTAGCAGACTTACATCCAGTCCATAGAAAAATACTGAACAGGCTTCCTCTCACTATTATGGGAGCCTCTTACAGTATTAAGAAGAGGAAATTTGATTGAGAGTAGTAGGATAAAAGGAAGATAGTTCAGAGTAGGAAATCCTCAATTTCCCCAATAGGAAGTAATACTACCAAGATATTTAATTTTATATAATGGGGTAATCTTATAAATACTAACAATAAGCCTCCTGTGGAGTCCCACCGATGTGGAAGGGCAATGAATATTCAATAATTTTACTCAAGAGATTCTTAGAAGAGTTCAGGGGTGTAAGGGAAATCTGGCGGTGGCGGACTATAGCAGAGGATAAAAACTCTCAAAAAAATTATTGACTAGGGGAAAGGGAGTGGAGCAGAGATAGGGTGAGTTTTTGTAGTGGGTTAGACTCCAATTAATGGTGGTGAGGAACCATCTACAGTTTGAGGTATGATCTTAGTCACCACTACTCAATCTACCACTTTGTTTAATATTGGATCTTTTCATTCCTTTTTATTTTATCAATTGGAAGCTATCCTAGACTTACTAGTTACAATATACTGATAGATTCTTTCTCTTGACACTCCCTTAGGAACTAAAGTGGAATGCATTTATAGGTGTTCAAAATTTTCTATAGTATTCACAAGATATGGGAATTTGTGGGATTTCATGATCTTATATATAGAAAATTTCGATGTGATCTTTATGATAGACTTACTTAAGATCTTTCATTCTCATATCGTCTACTATTAAAGATGGGTATCCTTTACCTCACTACAAGAATAAAACTTTGTAATGACCATTGAGTGGGAGTTGGAATCTGGTAGAGTGGTTATATATTTGAGTCATATTAGATCTACTATGGTGTATTTTTTAGGTTACAAACAGTTGATACCACCTGTGTTAGGCCCCTAATCTTTCCTCCATTTGTAGATTTTTATCAGGATTTGTTTCTAGAAGACATTTCAGGTCTTCCTCCTAATAGAGGGATTGAGTTTGAAATATAACTCATGTGAGGGACTTAGCCTATGGAAATTCCTTATTTTCATATAGTTATGTTTGAGTTAAATAAACTCAAAGTTTATCTTATTGAATTAAATAATAAGGGTTTTACCAAACCAAGCATGTCTCCCGGGTGTAATCTTGTATTATTCATCAAAAAAACATACAGTACTCTTTGGATCTATGTATATTATAAAAATTAGAACCAGGTGATGGTGAAGAATGGATACCCTTTTTCCTAGGATCTATGATCTTCTCAAAAATTTGTGAGGATCTCATAGGTTTTCCAAGATTTACTTACATTTATACAACCATTAGCTTCTGGTTAAGGAGTAAGACATACCGAAAATAGTGTTTAGGAGTAGGTATGGGATCTACAAATTCTTGGTGATGTCATCTAGTTTGATGAATGAACCATTGGTCTTTATGGACCTCATGAATAAGATCTTTTACCCAAATCTTGACTCATTCATCATGGTTTTTAGTGACAATATCCTCATCTTCTCATGGACCATGGAGAAATATATCAGGCATATCAGGAGATTCTTGAGTACACTTTGAGAAAATAATATTTATGATGAGTTTTTGAAGTGACACTTTTATATTCATGAGGTATGGTTCTTGTCCATGTGATCTTTAAGGAGGAAATTTATATAGAACCGAAGAAGTTAGAGATAGTGATGTCTTGGTCTCACCCTCGCAATGTATTTGAGATCAGGAGTTTCCTTGGATAAGCATGGTACTATAGGAGTTTCATCCATAATTTATCATGATTGGTATGCCCCATTTAATCACTATCCTAGAAGGGGTGAAGTTCAAGTGGTCCAATAAGTGTGATGAAGCATTACTTGAACTGAATAGGAGGTTGATGACAGCTATGGTACTAAAATTTCCTGGATGTATTATACGGTCTTTTGTGATGCCTCAAGTGTTGGATTGGTATTTGTGTTGATGTGGGAGTATCAGTTATTATCCTATGGGTCTTTCCATATTTTACCTCATGATTGTAATTATCCTACCCATGGCATAGAGTTAGTATTTATAGTCCACATTTTGAAGTGTTCATGAAACTGTCTCTTTAGATAGATATTTTTAATCTACATGGACTAAAAGAGTATCTTTTATATCTTCTCACAACGAGACCTGGATTTAAGTTAGAGGAAATTTGTGGATTAAATGATGATGTTTAACTTTGTTATATCTTATACACCAAGTAAGGATAATTTTTCTGCATATTCCCTCGGTAGGAAGACACAGGATGCCTGGGAGCTTGGAGAGTGTCCTTCAGAGGAAGAGTGGTGTATGATGTGTTTGTTAGTCGACTGGAGGTTGGATAAGATTGTGGATTGAGGGGGGATAAATTTGAACCTTTGGTTGTCACATTATCTTTAGTGGTATAGTTGAAGGCTATCTAGGATTTAAATATTGAGTTTTCAATGATATGTGAATGGTAGATTGTAGTTGATCCAATACAAGGTTAGTCCTTATTTGATGATGAAATTATTTATATTAATGGGAGGGTTATAGTTTCTACTCCTATTATAGAAGATATTATAAGAGGATCACATGTCTCATGGTGGATATTGCATCCCAGGGTGTCAAATATGTACCATGACATTAGAAAAAAAATTACGGTGGCTATGTATAAATAAGGATATCACTAGTTTTGTTTCACGGTGTCTAACATTACAGAGAGTAAAGGTTGAGAGTCAACAACATGGTGGTTTACTCCAGTCACTTCCAATGTCCATGTGGAAATGATATTATGTCATTATGGATTTTTTTAGTGTTACCAAGTTCCTCAAGTAATTGTGATGTTGTATGGGTGATAGTGGATTGACTAACTAAGGTGACCCATTTCATTTAGATCCAGGAGACACTTTTTGTGGATTGTTTTGGAAATATATGTCTGTGAGATTGTACATTTTTATGAATTTATCTTAAGCATTGTACTATATAGAAAAATAAAATTTCATGTCATGATTTTGTAATTGATTATAGAAGTATCTAGGGAATCAATTGAGATTGAGAATGGAATATCACACACAAATAGAAGGAAAGTATGAGAGGAAGATATAAATTTTTTAGTATATGATTCAGGATTTCATCCTAGACTTTTGAGGATCATAGTATGATCATATATCATTGGTGGAGTTTTATTATAATAATAGTTACTAAAGTTATATCCTGATAATACCCTATGAGTATCTCTATGGTTGACCTTGTCACTCACCATTATGATGGAATGTGGTGGGTGAGGCAACTGTTGTGGAGCTGGAATAGTACAGGAGAATTCAGATAGAGTGAAGTTGACCCAGAAATGGTTGGTCACTGCTTAGAGTATAAAGAGATCATATAAAGACCATAGGAGGATATTGTCGGAGTTCAGTGTGGGAGACTATGTTTTCTTGTAGGTAACTTCTTGTTTGGGGCATTGACATCTTTATAAGCTAGGAAAACTAGAACCAATATTTGTTAGATCATTTGATAACATAGATTGTATATGAACATTAGCCTTATATTTGAATCTTTATTAGTGTTATAGAGGTATGAATGATGTATTTCATGTATCTTAGCTTCATATGCACATGATCGATCATATGCATGTTATAGACCGCAAGGACATTGAGTTAGATCCATATGCATCAAACAAAAATGTTTGGTGTGTATGTTTTATTAGAATAATAATTTTTTTATGGGGGAAGATGTTTCCAATTATAAAAATCTTATAGAGGCGTGAATATGTCCAAAATAATACTTGGGAATAAGAGTATAAAATTCAAGTGCAATGGCTTGAGTTATTCAAGCTCAACTCCAGAGATACTTCTCGAGGTTGAGAAGTCATTAGAGGGGGATAATTATAACACCTTTATTTTTATTTGTTATGTTAAGTTTATTTCATCATTTAATAAGTAATTATTTTATCCTTTTGATGGTTTAACATTGGTCTTGTTTGGTTTGGAAGTGTTTGGAATCTTAAAAGTGGGTTTTTGAGATTTCTAGTTCAAAATAGGCAACACCATACCTCAGTGCAAGCCATTTTTTCTCTGGTGTGTTTCGGTGTAAAATGGTAAAATGGGAAATCGGCCTTGGCTATGGCTTGGTGATAGGGCTAGTTTCTTATGGTTCATGTATTGAAAACATCACCATAACTATTTTATAGTTTTTGGTGAGAGAAATGGATTGAATCCTAGTAACTCACCATAGGGAAGGCTATTTCTGACTATAGTGTTCAGGAACACCATGACCATTACCAAGATATGGTGTGGGGTTTGGATATGGTTGAGTTATTTTGGAACATATTAAACACACTTCTTCTTCCTTAAATCCCTATCATTGATCCACATTTGGTATTCAAACCATGTTTGAACATAATGGGGGGACAATTTTTTCCTTCCTTACTCATTTTCCTTGGATTAAATCACTTGATTCACCCTCCATCTCAAAATTTTGGGAGCGTTCTTGGCAGAATTCTAATTGACACTAAGATATTAATCTGAGCCTTGTTTTATTCCTTGTTTGAACTGATATTTCCTTTACTTAAATTGATCTAAACGCTCCTTCCATCTATCTTATTTTGTGCTTCTGTATTGGGGAGATTTGATGGATAAATCTATTTATTATTTCTTGTTCTAGCTGAATTATTATTTTCTTCTTAAAATATCATGTAATGAAGTTGTTGTGGCTTAAACTATAATTATTTATGTAGTATAGCAAGGTGTTTCCATGATTTTGTGTAACAAAATCCTTTATTAAAGAATAATTAGAATTCTATGATACCTGTTGGCATCTCTATTGGTGAGTCTCTTGTATTCTATCCCAGATGTTACACTCTTGGAATCTCTATTTTTGAACTCTTAAGTGACC
The DNA here is from genome assembly GCA_963277665.1 of Viscum album. Lineage (NCBI taxonomy): Eukaryota > Viridiplantae > Streptophyta > Magnoliopsida > Santalales > Viscaceae > Viscum > Viscum album. Next base: position 1,247,377,785 of record OY728157.1, on the reverse strand, counting down.
TTGGAGATGTTTCATTGTTTATTTGGGTGTGAGCTTGTTTTATGTAACTATCTTCTTGTAAAACCTTGAAATTGATGTCTACAATATTAAGATAAGAATTTCCTTAACACATAAGTCCTTTAATATGATGTTATCATGATTTGATCATTTATACTTGAAACCCATGCTGGATATATGTTGCATAGAGGTGCATGAGTGGCCCATGAGACCCATTCTTGGTATGTGTTCTTATGATTTGTCTGTAGCATCTTGAGAATATTTCTTTATATTACTTATTGGTCCTTTCTATGATATGTATTGTTTGTAGTATTTTATATCCTACAGAACCTTGATTTAGGTATCAAGATGAACAGGTTACACAGTATTGGTTGGATGGTCCCTTAGAAGGGGAGTGTGATGATGTGACAAAGGCTATGAACTGTGGCTTGTTGGATGGTATAAGTTATATCATGGACATGTCATCCAATGTTATAGCTAATGAGGAAGGGTAATTGAGTAAACTTTGGCTATAGGATGATAATGGATACTTCCATGTTGGGGTGACGTACACATCCAAATATGTCAAACATATCTAGTGGGGCTTACAATCATCTAAGGATTATGACCGCCATAAGAGTGGGTAGTGTGGTGTTTCTATTAATGGACGCCATTAGGGTGGGGTGTGTTGAATTACATAAAGTTGGAACCAAGATATAGGGCTATCATGCATAGGGTGTTAACTAACACTCATACTTGTGACATATCTTGTGACATGTAGTGATTGACATTGACATACTTACAAGAATAGTGTTGAAGTGGGTGGGGCCAGGATTTGTGGAATCTGGGTTGGAATGTGATGACTCAATGTATGTGTGGTTATATTTTTACTTGTTCATTTACTTAATTTCATGACATACACTATTATATATTTATTATGAACTTGTGTTAAGGATGCATTGGTGATGTCTAGCTAGTTTTATACTCACATTATGAACATGAATCTTGGTGTGCATTCAGAATTCATGATCAAGGACCCTAGGAAGGGTAAAATCCAAGTGACCAGGAGCTAGGAGACATATCATGGTGTCCAAAGGTAGTACCAAGATGGACTCTAGAGGGATACCACACTATTTTATTTAATCATAATTCTTTCTCGTACTCTTGTTTGACCAACCAATTTGGTGGTCTTTGGTTTATTACTCTATATGAAATCATATATATAACATGGTATTTGTTTTAGTTTCTTATTAATTTTTCTTTGTCATTATTTATGCTCATATTCATTGATATTGAGGGTATAGTCTCCCCCCCTGATGGTTTACAAACCCTCACTGTTATTCAACAACCTCTTACATATGGGGAGGTATGCATGATGCCATGTGGCACTCTAGATCAGACCTAGTGATTTATGTTAGGAATTGCATTCTTATTATTCTTCTTATTAGGTTATAACTACCAATAAATTGAGTTTCTTGGGTTTCTTTATATAACCATTATAAAGTATGTCTCTTCCTTGTTATTGGGTTTTATGCCAGAACCAATAAAAAATAATTTTTGTTTCAAGTTTTTGGATTCCCTTAAAGTTAATTGATAATGAAACCCTCAATCCTTAGAGGGTAGGATATGTAGGATATCAAATTGAGTATTAGTTTCACTCCTTTATCACCTTTTTATTTTCCTTTATTTAATTTTTTTTTATTCATACTATTTAAATTTATTTATCATAGAATTTTATCAATTTATTTTACTTATTTTTTAAAGGAAATTCACCCCCTTGAAATCCTACTATAACAAAAAATTTATATCATGTGCATACTTAGTTTATAAACCTTAAAAATTAATATAGAATAACCATAAACAATGGACTCTTCCTTTAACACCCAAGGTGATCCAAAAGGACACTCAATGGGTCTAGCTCCATTCTTTGATGTATTAGAATATAGTTATTCAAAAACTCACTTGTATTTATTTATTAGGAGAATTGGTTACCTTTTTGGTAAAATTTTCATGCATGGTTATACACCCACTAAGGAATCAGAGTAAAAATAGACTCCTGGTGATATTACGGACCTTGAACTTGATGAAGTATTCATGAATTCTCTTCATTGTGGGTTATTCTATAATGAATTTAATCGTATTTTCACACGAAAACTGAATAATAAATTTTTAAACTTCTTAAAGTTACACAAGAGGGTAGTAAAAATGTTAAGAACATTAGACTCCACATGTATCATCAAGAATTATAAAATTTTAACATGCATATTAGTAAACCAATTTTTAAATTTTCACTCACTTTACTAATTTTTTAAATGATATAAAATATCTTGGTGATGATATTTCTGCAAAAAAAATGTGAATAATTTACTTTGGGTATTTTCAAGTTCTTAGTCACCCAATGTTATGATAATTTAAGAATTAATTAATATCATGAACATACATATAGAAGAACACATTGGGCCACTCAGGACAAAGGTGATTACCATGAAACTAAAAGATGAAAAGGAATCAATGGAAGGTAAGGAATTCATGGAAAAAAATACTATTTAATTTAAGGAAATTGATGATGACACTTATGATATTGATGTCAAAATTTCTCACTTATCCAAGAAGATGAACAAATTAATGAGGAATAAGAAAGGTTTTCATCATGATAAAAAGGAGAATAAACATAGAGAAGTGGAGATAACTTTCTATAAATGACAAAAGAAGGTAAACATTAAACCAGAGTATCCCATATTCAAAAAGAATATGAAAGAAAGTAGAAAACCATGAAATCCTACAAAGTTTTAACATATAGTGCTAGTGATGACTCCCTTTCCTAAACTGAATCAAGTTATGATAGTTTTAAATGTATTATGGACCAAATTCAAGTAAATAGTGGGATAAATTCTTTTACATGCTTTTGTTCTTTAATTAATTTAAATTATGATAATATGAAGTTTTATAAATATCAAATTGGGGATGGATTTTGTGAACTTACCACAAAATTAAAAGATATTAAAAATAAATATGATCATATAATTAATGAGAGGGATTGAATATCCAAAGAAAAGGATGAATTATCATTAAAATTAAAAGATAAACCAAATATAGATAAATTATAATACACTATTAAAGTTCTTAAAAATTATCTTATTAAGTTTAGAAAAGGTTACTATAATTTTAATAAAATTATAGTTTTCTAACATCATGGGTAAAATCATTTTGGGTTTGTATTCTAAAATAAATATAGCACTTATAAAAATACTACGTTTATAAAAATATTACCTCAAAAATAAATCTCGATTTTATTGGCATAAAATAGGGAATATTATTTATGAATGTGATTGAAAAAATACTCAATATAGTGGACACAAAAGGGTAAATATCCCTTCTAATATTTCTATTGAAAAATATTATGCAAAAAAACATGGGCTTCGGAATCTATTTAAGCTAGAATTAGTGGGGCTAAATTTATTTGGGTTCCAAATGATTTAGTATCTTGATTGTTTTTCAAGAGAAATGTATAAATAAAAAATTTGAAGGAGTTATATAGTACATAGATAATAGGTTATTGAAACGCATGTGTGGTGAATACTCCAAGTTGAACTATTTTGAAAAGATTGATAGAGGCTATGTCACCTTTGGTGATAATTCAAGAAGTAAGATCATAAAAATTTCTACCATTGTTTTTTAAAATTGTATCATTATTAAAAAATGATTTATATATTGATAAATTAAAACACAATATAATTATTATTATCTAATAGTGTGATATTGGTTTTAAATTTTCTTTTGAAATGATATTTTTAACTTTTTTTCTTCAAAGGAAATATTTTATTTCCAGCTTCTTGATTTCAAAATGTTTATGTTATAGATTTAAAATATCTTACTAGCTAACAAGTTAAATGTATTAGTGAAAAATATTATGATTTGTGGGATTTTCATAGACTCCTTAGTCATTATAGTATAGAAACTCTTTTCAAACTCAATTGAAATCAACTAGTGTGAGATTTACCTAAATTTCATTTCAAAAATGACATTGTGTGTATGCCTTTCCAAATTGGTAAGAAACTCAAATCATCCTTCAAATCTAAAAATGAAGTATTTCCCTCAAAATAATTGCTAGATTTTGTTCCCTAAAACCAAATTTTATTTTATTTATGATTACCTCTTTTAATTATTTTTAATATTAATAAAAATATTATCAAATCAGGATTGTTCTTATATGTGATTTAGTATGTGATAATTTCCTAAGAGTAACAGTCACACTTAAAGGCCATAGAAGTTCACCATTATGATGAGAACCTATAAGTGCCACAAAATAATTCATAAAATATATATGTTATATACCTTATGATATCATTTTATGGGATATAAATGATATATTCTATCATAGGTGGAGACTTATAGGACTTTATGATGCTTTCTCATAGTGTACACCCATAGTAATTTTCATTTCATGATATTTTTAGAACATGACCAAACAATAGGAAATCCATATTTATATGGGTTATTGGATGTTACTATCTTCATATGTGTGTATTAATCCTTATAAATTAGGATTATTATTAATGGAATTTAATATTTTTCATGCTTTAATCTATTGAAAACAATGCTGCTGACATATGATCAAGGAAAAGTAAGATACGTTGGGCATGCCACGAATGATATTGTATTAATGAATAATGTGAAAAGAGACTTTCTCATTCTATTATTTAATATATGATTATATATTAGGCCCTTTCATGGTAATAGATCATCCTAAATTAATCCATGACTATGGTGTTTTATGGATAGGTTCATTTCCTAAAATTCAAATAAAGAGACATCGAGCACATAGGTTGATGACGCTAGTAAGAAACCTACTTGATTAGAGATTTTATAAAAATGGGATTATATTACACAGTAATCATTCATATTTTTTGGTATATCGTTTTAACATTAATTTCTTTATATATAGGTTCTTTGGTGTGTTTTTAGACACTAATATTGGACATTGGTTGGATCCGCCTAATACCACTGAGAAAAAGGCCTAGAGGGTAACACACTAAGTGTATCAAAAACCTTAGTTAAATATAAAATATTATTTATTATTTAATAGGATGAATAAATATTATTCATGTATATGGTTTAATAATAATTCATGTTTTCTTGATCGCATATATTTAGTCACTAGTTATTTGAGAGAATATTTTTCTGAAGAATATTTAATAAATATTTATTTTCTATCTAGTGAATATTATATTTATTTATTCATTATAGAATAATATTGTGATGTTTATTTATTAAATAAATAATTATTATTTAATGATAGATAAATATTGTGGAGTAATTGAGGACCGAGTATAATGGCCTTATGAGAAATAATATATATTAAATATCATTTCAATAAATTTTAAAAAAATTATTCAGAATATAATATTTAATTAATTCATTAGTTTTCCACTTGTAAAGAAATAATCATATTATAATTAAAAACACGGGGTTATATAGAGAGTAAGTAAATAATAATTTCATATATGCAATTATTATTTTCTAACCCAAACACTATTTAAATGCCATGACCTGACCCACAAAGGCCCACCTGGCCAACGGTATGCAAAGTGATAAACCTCAAGAAAATAACAAATGGTCCTAATTGATGGCACAAACACCTTGCCTTAACATAGTCATCAGGTCTTGGCCCTCCAAGAACCACAAGTTTCCACACAGACACATGGTCCCTTACCTAGAGCCCACCCACATACCTGACTGGATCATTAAACTAATGATTTTCCCCACATTTCAATACATGTTCCTTTAGTGTGATTTTTTCATCACTCACACACACCTTGGGAAACATCCTAGTATCTCAACCATCCTAATCACTAATCCAAGATAATAACGCTTAATTGTGGAGTTCTAATCTAGTAGGATCCTAAAAATAACTACAAACCATGTTGACATGAGTCATATCATTTAGTCACTTAACCTTTACCATTATGGTGTGTTTCATTCACACCCCAAAGAAAAACGTCCTCAATGTGGAACCTATATCTCAACCCAGGTTGTGCCATCGCACTTAAGGATGTGATCCTCCTCTGATTCCAATGTAACTATTAGGCCCCACTGAAAGCATTGACACCCCTGCCTTAACACGGTTGTCAAGTCCTAGACCTCTAGGAACCACCAGTTTCCCCATAAACATGTGGTCCCCTACCTAGGGCTCAACCAGATTCCCAAACAGATCATCAGAATAATGATTATCCCCACAGGCCAACACATGTTCTTTCAATGTGCTTTTTTCCTCACACACAACATGGGAAACTTCCTAGGAGGTCACTCATCCTAATCACTAATCCAGGAAAAGCATACCTAACAATAGAAATTTAATTAGGTAGGAACTCAAAAAAATATTCACCTTGTTGGAATGAGTGAGGTCATTTTTTCATTTAACCCTTTATCATTTTGGGGTGTTACAAAGCCCGCCCTCAAAAGGCTAGGGGATGGTGACAAGCACCGAGTAAGAAATATTGAAATGGTGGGCCTTATCCTGAGTACCTATAAGTATGCACATGACTAGATTTATTCAAAAATTCAGGGATATAATATAATTATGGACAGATATAGTGTAAATAATGCATGCAACAACCTCTAGGAAAGAATCAAAGTACAACATCGTAGTACAAAAAGTGTGAGGGGAAAATACATTCCCAACAAAAAATGAGGTCCCAACTTGAAAAAAAATAGAAAAATGGATACTAAAGAAAACAATTATCACACTCTTTAAGGCCAACCATTTAACACGATCATCTCTTATAGGTACATCTATACTCCTTTAAAACCTGGTCCACCAATATCACCACCAATCTGTCTGTCGCCTACATAAGACACAACACATGTGGGAAATCCCATACATGGGTGAGTGTATAAATACCTAGTAGGGCTCCCCAAAAACCAATAAATGTTCAATATAAACATAAATTAATCAACTCAACCTATAATCCAGAGGAAAATAGAACCCAGTATATATTCTCAAAATAATCCCAAGCGAGTGAGAAAGGTGATATCTATCTCCAAAAATCAGATGCAAACAATGATCTATCTTGCATATCCAAAGTTACATCTCTTCCACCTAGCACCATATTCAACCTTATAGGAATTTTAGTGGAGGGGTCCAACCCTTACTACTTTTCTTCACAGTTACGGGATCTCTAACTCTCATGAAGGTACCACTCCTGCTGGAGTTTGATGATAGGGGAGTACCTACTCCATATATAGAGGAGTCTCATCCTACTATTATATGGAGGAGTAACGAATCTACCTATGTAAAGATTGTGATGGACCCTCTAATTGGTGTGACAGTGGAGTACCAACCCCAAAATCTCTCTAGTGACCAAACCTAATCACTGGCATCATTCATGTGTCATTAAAGGAAGAATCACGCTCACAACACCTCTTGTAGTATATTTGATACCAAAAAGAAGGACATCATCATGTCTTATGTTGAAAACCTCTCTAGATAGGCTGATCTCAGGCTGAAATCTAAGTCCCATAGAATTATATACACAAGGTTAAACTATCATTGAAAAATACATGGCGTGTATAGGGTAATCACGACGTGTCTTGGCTACCTCGAGTCTGCCCGTGTCATCTGGACCATGACTATGTACTTCATCCCATGTCTGTGTGCCCTAGATGTGCCCATGTAACTGGTCATTTTTGTGCTCATATAATCATGAGGTTGGCTCCAAGCTTCCAACATCAGTTCACATGAAGTTTATGGGTCATACACAGCATGTGATATTTAACACCACCTAAAACCCTTATTGTAGAAGCAAGGGGACTACGCGACATGTGTTCATGGACTACACATCGTGTAAGTTATGATTTCCTATCAACTAAATAACTCTTAACACATATCTCTTGTGACTTAACCATCAATGGATCTTCCATAAAACTTTCTAAGTACAGATCTAGGGTTGAATATGCTCGGTCTATTTCCAGTGGTCAGATTCAATCCCCCCAAACCATGTTCTAGTCTCCTTCATTGTAGCATTCCACCGCAATGCCTCTCCCATAGACTAATACCCATGATACAGTCTTCGATCTATGTCTTTAACACCCACATCCTACATCACATCATGATCCCATTGTAACTTCCCGGACCTGGGTTCCACACAACGGGTGCCCCGAACCCGGTTCGCCACGTGACCTCAAGAGCATTTCCCCAAACGCCAGAGGCTGCCGACTAGCAGTGAGGGACCAGGTCTGATAGTGGGGAAACTATGCCCTCATTTGTCAAAGTGTAGCGCAGCAGAATACAAAAATAAACATACAACGACAGCGGAAGCAGTAAACATACATAACTGAAATAAACTACAATAGCGGATATAACCAACAGTATATAAATGATGATGCTACATGTTTCAAGTTCTAAGAAAACAGCCAGAACATGTTATACATCAATGTAGAACAACAAAAGCGGAGTATAACAAAAGAAAAACAAACAGCTGGCAACGGCATCACGAGCCTAGGATCGGTCCCATGCCCTCCTACTCCTCAGCAACAGTCAAGTACCTGTATAGGGACTCTTACCCCTATCTACACCTACAGCAACGTAATCTGTTTGGGCCAAAAAGCATGACCCAAATAGGGTGTGAGAAATATATCTCAGTAGGCACCCACCAAGGGCCCGTGCCCAACTGCGTGTAACCATGCAACAATAGTGTGAAATAGTAAAATTCAATAAATTAAGAAATACTAACAAGTAACTAACTTAACAATTAAATTTCCATTTTATTATTCATTTAATTCATTTTATACTAGAAATCACCACAGTGCATTTCTAAACAAATAGTCAACATCCTCAAACAAGCAAAACCTTACCCTCGGGTAAGCAGAATCCAACCCACAGGTATAGCCCTCAGGTGTAACAGAAATTTCCCTCAGGCGTAGGAAGTGTCGCCCTCAGGCACAGAAGTCAAGCCCTCAGGCATGAAATGTTTCCCTCATGCGAAATACTACAGCCCTCGGGCTAAATAGTGCAGTGCCCTCAGGCTAATTACAACAACGCCCTCACGCTAAACAGGTAACCGGGCCATGCCCAACATATCAAAATGCAGTAAACAAGCAATTCTTCTCAATAAAATTCTACAATTACTACATTGAAGGCATACCCTCGGGTATCCTGGCCAAATGGCTAAACAGTGAAACACACCCCCCGAGGTGGTTCCGGATCCAAGAAACGATCCCAACCAGCATTTTATAATCACAATTTAATCACCTATGAAATTCTAGGCATTAAATATAGCAACGGCCTCAGCCACACGACACCCCAACATGGGTTCGTGGCACAAAAATGCACAAAAACGCACAACAGTTGGAAAATAAACACAAATCCACCTACCTAATACGTCAACGAGCGTTATACACGAACGCCGACTCCAGAAACGCCCAAGAATGGCGTAGATCTGATGAAGAACAAAACCCATTCAAATGTAAATAACTTATGTTAGGATAAGAATTGGTAAGAATGGTACTAGGAGAGGAGAGGGCTTACCCGTGCAGTTCCAACGAGATTGTCCGAAGCCGAATCGGATTCCATACGAACTCCCGGCGGATCTTCAAAGATTCAGCCTCCTCCTTTGGCTCCAAAATGGCCCAAACGCCTCCTCTTCCAAATGAGGAGGCTAATTCCTATTTTAAGCTGAAAAAACAAAGTACACGGTGTGTACTTCTTTCATTTAACTGTTTATTTGGTGGCACCACCATACTGTTCAACCGTCGACATGAGTACACGGCATGTACTCTAGAGTACACGGCGTGTACTATCGCCCAGCTGGCGGCGACTCCACCACCTTACTGTTTAAGCCTGCCGAATGACTACACGGCGTGTAAGGTACCACTACACGACGTGTAGTCGGTTCCTACACCCTTCGCCGCTGGCATGGCTACATGCCCCATGTACTCATCCCGAAACGGCCAAAAGTACACGGCGTGTAGTTCCAAAATTCAGGATTTTTCCCCATTTTCCATATTTTCTCAAAAACACTAAAGTAAAAGGAAAAGAATAATACCTTACCTCTAAAATAAGAACCGGGTTCTTACAAACTTCCCCCCTTATAGAAATTCGTCCGCGAATTGACCTTCTAAGTTTGGCGAAGATAAATCTCAGAACAGCTCTGGCCACTGAGCACGTATGTCGGCCTCCCGCTCCCAGGTCTCATCCTGCACTCGGCCATGCTGCCATAACACCCGCACAAGAGGAACTGACCGGCCTCAGAGAACCTTCATGCTCCTGTCAACGATACGGATCAGATGCTCCTCAAAGGACGCATCATGCTGAAGCTCAACCTCCTATAGCTGAAAGGTGTGAGACGGGTCTGAATGGTAACGACGCAACTAATACATGTGGAAGACGTCGTGCATGGCTCGGTACCGCTGCGGTAACTGCAAACGATAGGCAACCAGCCCGACTCTCTCCAGAATCTCGAATGGCCTCACATACCTCGATGAAAGCTTACCCTGTCTCCTGATCTGCTTGTATCCCAGCCTTGGCGAAACACGTAGAAAAACCTGATCCCTGACCACGAACTCCAAAGGTCGTATGCGGTGATCATCATAAGGCTTCTGATGAGACTGCGTGGTATCCATCCGCTTCCGAATCAACTGGACCTACCCAGATATCTCCTGCACGAGCTGTGGCCCCAGTAAAGCAGCCTCACCTACCTCTAACCAGCACAAAGGTTATCGGCATGGCCTACCATATAAAGCCTCGTATGGTGCCATCTCAATAGTCTCCTGAAAACTATTGTTATAGGCAAAATTGACTATGGGTATATGCTTCTCCCAAGATCCCCCAAAGTCTAAGACGCATGCGCACAGCATGTCCTCTAGCACCTGTATCGTCCACTCTAACTGGCCATCTGTCTGAGGGTGGTATGATGTGCTCAGAAGCACCTGTGTACCCAATGCCCTCTGAAAACTCTGCCAGAAACGAGACGTAAAGCATGCGTCCCTATCTGAAACGATAGAATGAGGGAACCCATGAAGACGCACGATCTCTCGGATATATATCCTTCCGAGATAATCCACACCGAAGGTCTTCTTGATCGGAAAGAAGTGAGCTACCTTTGTGAGTCTGTCAACAACAACACACACGACGTCATTACCTCGAGGTGACCTCGGAAATCCCGTCACGAAATCCATCACGACATCATCCCATTTCCACTCTGGTATGGGCAACTGTTGTAACAGCCCAGCTGGCCTCTGGTGCTCCGCCTTCACCTGCTGACAGGTGGAACACCTCGTAACAAAACCAGCTATCTCTCTCTTCATACCCGGCCACCAGTACTGATGTCTCAAGTCTCATTACATCTTGGTAACCCCGGTATTAACTGCCCAAGATGAAGCATGAAACTCTCGCATCAGCTCCTCGCGTATATATTCTGGAACCCATACCCGTCCATGGAAACGCGAAACCTCATCATCGCCTATCGTCCAACCGGGAAGAGGGTCCTCACTTGCCACCGACTCCCGTAGAACTAGGCCTTTTGAAACCGATAGTTTCCTCATCCTTACTCTGTCCAGGAGGGTAGAAGTCACAGCTAACGAGGAAAGATAATTCTGCCCCTGTCTGTCATGCACCTCCAGATGCATCTCAGAGAACAAATCCATGAGCTCCCACTCACCACTGGCCTCCTGCACTGCCTGTATCTGAGTCTTCCTGCTCAGTGCATCAGCTACTGCATTACCTATACCAGGTGTATAGGCAAGCTCAAAATCTAAGGACTGTAGGTACTCAACCCACCTTCTCTGCCTCAGATTCAGGTCACGCTGAGTAAAGATATACTTGAGGCTTTTTTGGTCAGTGAAAACCACAAAATTCTCTCCCAATAGATAGTGTCTCCAACAGAGCAACGCATACACAACTACAGCCAACTCGAGATCATGCGTCGGGTAATTCCTCTCATGTGGCCTCAACTGCAGAGACCCGTACACAACGACTCGATCGCCCTGCATCAAAACAGCTCCCAGCCCAATCCATGATGCATCACAGTAAACTGTATAGCTCTTCCCCTGCTCTGGGAGTATCAGGATCGGTGCTGATGTCAACCTTCCCTTCAGGTCCTGAAAAGTTGTCTCGCAAGCTTCTGACCAAACGAACTTCACACCATTCTTAGTCAGACCTGTCAACGGTGCTGCTAAGCTGGAGAAGTCCTGTATGAAGCCTCTGTAGTAACCAGCCAGCCCTAAGAAACTCTGTATCTCAAACATGTTCTTAGGCTGCCCCCAGGAAACTACTGCTCTCACCTTCTCTGGGTCTACTGTAACTCCTTCCTCTGAGATGACATGACCCAGGAAGTGAATCTGGTCCATCCAAAAGTGGAACTTTGAGATCTTAGCATATAGTCGATGCTCTATTAGTGTACTCGATACGATCTCAAGATGGGTGGCATGGTCGGGTCGAGTACGAGAGTACACCAAGATGTCGTCCACGAATACTACCACAAAAGAATCATGATACGGATGGAACACACGATTCATCAGAGCCATGAAAACTGCTGGCGCGTTTGTGAGTCCGAACGGCATAACCAAGTACTCGTATAGACCATATCTGCTCCGAAAAGCTGTAAGCAGTATATCTGATGGTCTCATGCGCAGCTGATGATATTCGGATCTCAAGTCAATCTTCGATAACACTCGTGCTCCACGAATCTGATCAAACGGATCATTTATCCTCGGCAAGGGATATCGGTTCTTAACCGTCAACTGGTTCAGATTCCGATAATCCACACAAAGTATGAGGGTACTATCCGCCTTTTTTGCAAAAAGGACCGGAGAACCCCAAGGAGAAGTACTGGGTTGGATAAAACCCTTCGCCTATAGCTCTTCTAACTGCCTCTTGAGCTCCTGCAACTCAGGAGTGGCCATCCTATAAGGAGGAATGGACACCGGTGCTACTCCTGGAACTAGCTCAATAGAGAAATCCACCTCACGCACCAGAGGTAGACTAGAAAATTCAGCTGGTAAGACATCCCTAAAACGATCGACAACTGGAGGGAAATCCATCTGACAAGTCCCCTAATCATCCAGATATAAACTCGCAATCTGGGTTGTGACTCCACCTCGCCCATGATGCTCTGGTCCAGCTCGACTCGCCTGAACATCCCATTCTCCCTTTTATAGAATCTCTCCGCCCTCTGGAGATGTGAAACGCACCCTGCGACGATAGAAGTCTACAAAGGCTCAAAAAGGAATCAACCAGTATATCCCGAGAATGAAGTCATAGCTCTTCATCTCTAAGACATAGAGGTCCCAAAGGAAGTGACACCCTCCAACCTCAAGGGGGCACTCCTTACACTAACACAGACCAGCCGTCCTAGTCCCCAACGGAGTGTCTAGCGTTAAGATATCTGAAGAAGTAGAAAAACTGAGCCCAAGTCTCTCCACAACGAGTACAGATATGAAACTATGCATAGAACCCATATCAAAAAGTACTGAAGACAAGACAGAAGCTACTAGAATAGTACCTTTGACTGTAGAAGGTCTGGGATCCTGCTCCTGCTGGGTCTGTTGCACTGCATTTGTCTGCCCAGTGCCGCGGCCCTGCGATATAGTCTGGATACCCTGAGTTGTCCCACCCGGCTGCCTCTGCGATACTAGTGTCTGGCTACCACGTCCACGACCACCATCTTTTCCTGCACGCCCTGACATATTCCAGTTCACATACTGGTAAGAAGCCACTGGTCCTGCTCCCGCATGTGGAGTCTGCACAGAACCCCTCTCACTAGCCACTGGTAGAAACGCCCTGCAAAAGCACTGCAGATGACCCATATTGCCGCAAGCTCCGCACTCCACTGGGTCTCGTGGACACTACGGTCTCTTGTGCCCCTCTCTGCCACACTGGTAGCACCTGATCGGGCCACCTGAAGAAGCTGATTGGTTGGTACTACCACCCTGAGAGAAATCCATCTGTCTCTTCCTCTTGCCAGCATAAATAGTACCAGTAACTGGTGCCGAACCGCCCTGGCCCACACCACCCAATTCCCGCAGGTTCCTCTCTGTAATCAGTGCTTGGTTCACAATCGCGTGTATAGTAGGAAACCTGAAAACATTCATCAGCGCTCAGATGTCATACCGAAGACCATCCTCAAAACGTCTGTCTCTCAACGTCTCATCACCCACCAGCACGGGTGAAAAACGCTGAAGCTCTATAAAACGAGCAGAATAGTCCATCACCGACATAGCACCCCGCTGCAGATTTATGAACTCTCAAGCTCTATCTACCCTCGGCGTCTTAGGAAAGAAGAAGTCATAGAAGACTGCCTGAAAATATTCCCAATCCATTTCCCTGTGATGCTCTGACTGGGTGGTAACATCCCACCACCTCTTGGCAGAATCATGCAGCATGTAAGTCGCGAGCTTGACCCTCCGACCTGGAGGCATCTCCAAGTGCTTGAAAATAGTCTGAATCGATCCTATCCAAGACTCTGCAGCTCGTGGTCCGCCATCCCCTGAAAACATAGGCGGATGCTGCTACTGAAAGATACGCGTCAGCTCGGTCATAGATGTGGCAGCCTGCGGTGCTCCCTGAAAGGTCTGTATAAACCGCAATAAGCCTTCACGGAACTACGCCTCCACGCCTGTGTCTGGTATAACAGCCGGCTCCGCATCTGGCTCTACTGGTGGATCAACTGGTAGCCCATGGCCCACCATTTCTAGAGTATAATCGTCGCCGCTCTCCTGGCGAATAACTCGTGGTCGTCTAGGCGGCATGAAACTACAAGGTCAAAAGCACGCCTCAGATTCATGATTATTAAGACTGAAAGCGAAGGAACCACAAAGGAACAAGAGGAATAAGGCATTCAAAATTTTCAAGACAAGACTACATAGCATGTACAATGACTACACGGCGTGTACTTGACTTCCCTTCCCCTGATCGGGTCCTTCTACACGGCTAATCCACATGGCTTCTATTCAACAAAACTACCTGACGTGTATAATATCTACATGGTGTGTATGGTGTTATTTTCCAACTGCCTGTGTCATCTGTGACACGGCCAACTACTCGGCTTAACACTACACGGTGTGTTACACCTGCACACGGCGTGTACACCATCCCGTTTCCCAGCCACAAAGCTAACTCCACACGATATGTCCTCGGACAAGACTACACGGCGTGTCCCACAGGCACACGGCGTGTTCAGGGAGAGGTGACACTAGCCCGTGTTGTTAGTTACATGGTCGAGTCCCCAGGTCACACTACACGGCGTGTCCATTATTGACACGGCGTGTTCTGTCAAGGAGTTCACCGACCCGTGTTGTTAGTTGCACGGCCGGACTCTGGGTCACACTACACGATGTATCCATTCGGCACACGGAGTGTTCTAACCAAGCTCTTCCCTACCCCGTGTCGCTGCCCACATGGTTTGTGACACGGGAAGAGACTACACGGCGTGTACTCTGGGTACACGGTGTGTACTCACAAAGTTCATTTTTCTTCCTGAACAGAAGAACATACACGGCGTGTGTAAAGTACTACACGGCGTGTATACTGGGTTTCTGGATAGTATGTCTTAGAAACTTCCTCGGAACCCATAAAATACTAAAAACCAACACCTAAGTGTCAAATTCCGATCTTTGAGGGCCCATACTCCCCACGAATCAAATTTGGACATCTTATCTGTGTTATAACCAATAAACAATCAATGATCCACCAAATTCTGGTCAATGGGGGCCCATACTCCCCAAAAACCAAAGTTTGTCATCCATTCTATAAACAGGCTCAAACACAAACACCATATCACAAGGCAGGTATTTATCAAGCAGCTATCACAACAGCATGCTTTATTGGCACATCAACTATCACAACAACATGAACATTCCAATGCACCTACATGGAATGGAAACTATGCATGACATGTGATTTATAGCATGTGCCTATATGATGCATGAGATGGTATACCCTCATCTCATCGGGTTGCAACTAAATAGAACCCACAGATAAAATATAAACAGCACAATCCAAGTGTGTCACCCAACGGAGAAAACATATCAACCGTAAAATTGAAAATTCAAAAGAATGCAAAATACGAGGTAGACTGGCTCTTCCCTATACACGGGTTAGCTAGGCCCGGGCATAGCTTACTACCAACTACTGTTCCGTCCTATCCCTGACTACGACTCTAAATAGTAAGACAAAGAAAAGAAACCCTTTGATACCACTTTGTAACGTCTTGGACCCGGGTGCCATGCAACGGGTTCCCCAAACTCGGTTTGCCACGTGACCTCAAGCGCATTTCCCCAAATGCCAGAGGCTGCTGACTAGCAGCAAGGGCCCAGGTCTGATAGTGGGGAAACTATGCCATCATTTGTCAAAGTGTAGCGTAGCATAATACAAAAATAAACATACAATGAAAGCGGAAGTAGTAAACATACATAACTGAAATAAACTACAATAGTGGATATAACCAATAGTATATAAATGATGATGATACATGTTTCAAGTTCTAAGAAAATAGCCAGAACATGTTATACATCAATGTATTACAACAAAAGCAGAGTACAACAAAAGCAAAACAAACAGCTGGCAGTGGAATCGTGAGCCTAGGCTCGGTCCCATGCCCTCTTACTCCTCAGCAACAGTAAAGTACCTGTATAGGGACTCTTTCCCCTATCTACACCTGCAGCAACGTAATCTGTTTGGGCCGAAAAGCGTGACCCAAACAGAGTGTGAGAAATATATCTCAGTAGGCACCCACCAAAGGCTCGTGCCCAACTGCGTGTAAGCATGCAACAACAGTGTGAAATAGTAAAATGAAATAAAGTAAGCAGTACTAACAAGTAACTAACTTAACAATTAAATTGCCATTTTATTATTCATTTAATTCATTTTATACTATAAATCACCATAGAGCATTTCTAAACAAACAGTCCACGTCCTCAGACAAGCAAAACCTTACCCTCAGTAAGCAGAATCCAACCCGCAGGTATAGCCCTCAGGCATAACAGAAATTTTCCTCAGGCATAGGAAGTGTCGTCCTCAGGCACAGAATTCAAGCCCTCAGTCACGAAAGGTTGCCCTCAGGCGAAATAATATAGCCCTCGGGCTAAATAGTGCAGTGCCCTCAGGCTAATCACAACAACGCCCTCAGGCTAAAAAGGTAACCGGGTCATGCCCAACATATCAAAATGTAGTAAACAAGCAATTCCTCTCAAGGCAATTCTACAATTACTACATTGAAGGCATACCCTCGGGTATCCTGGCCAAACGGCTAAAGAGTGAAACACACCCCCCGGGGTGGTTCCGGATCCAAGAAACGATCCCAAACAGCATTTTATCATCACAATTTAATCACCTATGCAATTATAGGAATTAAATATAGAAACGGCCTCAGCCACACGACACCCCAACATGGGTTCGTGGCACAAAAACACACAAAAACACACGACATTTGGAAAATAAACACAAATCCACCTACCTTATACGTCAACGAGCGTTATACATGAACGCCGACTCCAGAAACGCCCAAGAATGGCATAGATCTGACGAAGAACAAAACCCATTCAAATTTAAATAACTTACATTAGTAGAAGAATTGGTATGAATGGTACTAGGAGAGGATAGGTCTTACCCGTGCGGTTCCAACGAGATCGTCCGAAGCCGAATCGGATTCCAGACGAACTCCCAGCGGATCTTCAAAGATTTGTCCTCCTCCTTTGGCTCCAAAATGGCTCAAACGCCTCCTCTGCCAAATGAGGAGGATACTGCCTATTTTAAGCCGAAAAAACAAAGTACACGGCGTGTACTTCTGAGTACACGGTGTGTACTTCTTTCATTTAACTGTTCATTTTTTGGCATCGCCATACTGTTCAACCGTCGACATAAGTACACGGCATGTACTCTAGAGTACACGGCGTGTACTCTAGAGTACACAGCATGTACTGTTGCCCAGCTGGCGGTGACTCCGCCGCCTTACTGTTTAAGCCTGCCGACTGACTACACGGTGTGTAAGGTACCACTACACGGCATGTAGTCGGTTCCTACACCCTTCATCGCCGGCATGGCTACACGCCCTGTGTACTCATCCCAACACGGCCAAAAGTACACATTGTGTGGAAAAGTACACGGCGTGTAGTTCCAAAATTCAGGATTTTTCCCCATTTTCCATATTTTCTCAAAAACACTTAAGGAAAAGGAAAAGAAGAAGCTCATACCTCTAAAATAAGAACCGGGTTCTTACAACCATCATAAATATCTTATCCCTAAATTGTACATGAATCCACCATGAATCCAGGGGTTTGATCACACTCAAATCTAGCATGAAAATGTAAAACTGAGACCCAATGGTACGGTGGTAAAGAATGCAAAGAATTTTGGGGAAGAATCCCAATAATAAAGTAAGATCAAGATTTTTATTTTTGATCCCATCCAACGATTTCATAATGTGGAAACTTGGGTGAAATTAGGGGCGTAACAATTAATATAAATATTTGGGCACATGTGAAGAATGAAAATTACCAGAAAAAAAATCATATAAAAAATCAATGTTTTTCAAATAAAACAATGGTGTGAATCCAATAAATAACATGCCATGCCTTGAGGTTGGATCAAACTCTAATGAGTAATGGGTTTGTTCCATTATTGTTGGTGAGATCTATAAACTTCATTTCTAAAGATGAAACCTTTGAAGAGTGGCTGCTGCTCTATGATCTATTATTGTTAATCAATGGATCTCCTCCTTATCTCCTCTAATATCATTATTTTATGGGGATAACCCTAACGATTCATCATAACAATGTGTTTATAGTGGATAACTAGTTTTTGGGTGTTTTATTAAATTAATTAAATTAATTAATTAATTACTTATCATACCCATAAGTGGCCGCTTCTAATAAAAAACTGATTATGAATAAGTTTATATCATGCCTATGGTAAAATGTATATTATAAATCAAATATGGTCTCATATTTCCCATCTAAGGTAGAAATCAATGGGAAAAATATTTTTTCTGAAAAGATGCATGCACGTGAATTAATATATATTAATTTTTTTAATATGTTAATTATGGGGTCCTACTACACACAAACATAGAAATAAATTGAAGGGAAAATCCATATATATATATGTTTATTTAAATACTCAAAGGATTAAACTATAAAAACTAGTCATTAAATTCTCCCCTCCTTTAATTATTTTCGCTCCAAAAAAGTACAAGCTACACAAAAAGAAGGGGGTACTAAGCCCACATCAAGCTCTCAATCTCCCAAGAGATCTCCTACACACTCTCATACTATCAAATAATCCAAACTAAAGGAATGGTGTGTCCACATAGGATCCACTCCTATCGGTCCTCAATCTCTATTGGGTACTCCAAGAGGGTGGCTTCATCCTCAATGTCTATCACACCCTAGACAATCACTTGTGTCGAGTATTAAATGTATATCCTTATATATGACACATGGAAGACTTGATTCACAAGTTACAACTTATGGGGTAAGTATAAGTGGTTATTAACCTCACCAACCCCTTAAAATATTTAGAACAACCTGATGAACCTTGGGGATAGCTTACTTCCTAGACCAAATCTCTAAAACCCACATCATGGGGAGACTGTCATGAAATAAATGGTCTCCCTACTCGAACTTAAAAGACATATTATGTTGATTTTTGTAATATTTCTTTCAACTTTGGGTTGTCCTCAAACACTCGTGGATCACCTAAATTTTCTCTTTCGTCACCATCATTATCTCAGTGCTGACATGATATGTCTCACATATCTCATTCCAGTATAAGTGTTACCTATAGTGTATCCTCTATAGGGTCTCAAAAGGTTCCATGAAGATAGTAGAGTTATATCTATTATTATAAGTAAACTGCACTAATGTAAATTTATCCTTCTAGAAACAGATTAAGTCTAACACACTGGCTCTCAACATATCCTCTAACACTTGGATAGTATTTTTGGTTTGTCTATCCATCTGTGGTTGAAATTCTATGTTCATTCGTAAATGGGTCTTAAAATCCTCCTGTATAACCCTCTATAACCATAACATGAACTAACCAACATGGTTGGATATGACTATCGTGGGTACCCCATTAATCTAGATGATCTCACACACATACAACAACCCCAAATACTCAACCAAACATTACACTGTTATGGAAAGAAAATGTGATAACTTGGTAATTCAATCAAGAATCACATAGATGACATTGTAGCCTCTTGTTTCCTTTAGAAGTCTCATAAAAAATCCATCTATGTTAGATCCCACTTCTATTCCAAGATCACTAGAGGTTGAGTCAAACCTGCTGGAACCTGATGTTCTATCTTTACCTACTGACATGTGAGAAACCAAGATATAAACACAACGATGCTCAACCTCGTTCTATCCCACAAAAACTACCTTTTAATGTCCCTATGAATCATCACCACAATCATATGTATATCCTAGGTAGAGGTATATAACTCCCTCAACACCTCCTAATGCAACATGACTGGAACTATTATCCATACCTAGAATTGGATGATGTGCTCCCCTCTTTCAAAAAGTCTATCTAGTGTATCTTCTGAGGATATCTAGTCATGTAGAACCTAATATTATACATCTCATAACTAGGAATGCCTCATACTCTAGAGAAGTGGTGTATTCACTACCATTTATTATATATATGTTTCACCTCTATCCTCGTTGGCTGTAATAATTCCAACTACTCATATGCCTCTTATACTAAGTGTGAAAAAGATTTCCTATAAAGGGAACCAGCTACCACATTTCCCTTCCCAATAGTACTAAATATCTTTAAGTCATAGATCTATAACAACTCTAACCAATGCCTCTATCTCAGGTTAAGATCTCTCTGACTGAAAATATACATGATATTATGATGGTATGAGTAAACAAAAAAAACACCCATCTAGAATATAGTGCCACCACATCCTCAGAGTGAAGACAACCACTACCATCTCTAATTCATGAGTCATGTAGTCATTCTCATGGGATCTCAACTTTCTCAACCCATAAGAGATTACTAAATGCCTATGAGTCAACATGAAAATGATCCCAACTAAAGATCCATTACAAAAAAACATTTACTCAATGCCCTCCTGTATTAGTCTCAAAATAGGATAACTAATCAACCTAAACCTAAACCCATAAAAGGCTCTATAGCAGAACTCAGTCTAGGTAAATATCTTCCCTTTTTTCATGGAGGAAATAAAATGGGATACTATCCAGGAAAATTCTCCCATGAACCTCCAATGGTAACTTCCAAACCAAGAAAACTTCACACCTCCAACACGATCTTCAGTGGATCCCAAGAAATAAATATATAAATCTTCCCTAGATCTAAATATAAAAAATTCTCGGAGATGACATTCCCTACAAAGTGAACCTTAAAGATCCATAATTGATGCATTGAGGGCCTACCATAAATTTGGTGCTCCCAGATTAAATATAGGAGCATTCTAAAATGCTCTACATCCTCCTCCTCTGAGTATATTATATAAGAGTTTCATCGATGAATGAAAATATGTATTGGAAAATTTATGTCTAGAATATCTGGTTCATAAGATCCATGAGAATATTTGGGGCATTAGACACACCAAAATGAATCACCTAGAACTTATATTGTCTATAGAGACATCATAATTTCATCTTGGGAATATTATCCTCATGAACCCTAAAATAATGGTAGCCAGACCTGAGATCAATATTTGAGAACCAACTCACACCTTTAAACTAGTTAAAGAGGTCTTCAATCCTCATTAAGGGTTACTTGTTCATTATCATTACCTAATTTAGTTGAAAAAAGTAAACATAATTCCTCAAACTCCTATATTCTATTTTTATAAACAAAACTAGATCTACCAAGGGGGACACGTTGGGTATGATAAAACCTTTATCTCAATGTTTTTCTAATTTCACCATCAAATCTCAAAGCTTTTTGGGGGACATTCGGTATGCTGTAGAAAATATCAATGAGTTCATGGTGTGTAACTCAATGTAGAATTATATCTTACACTGTGGAGCTAGCTCTTGAACATCATTGGGTACGATTTCCATATAATCTTCCACTACTATTGGAATCCAAATTTTTACATAGCCTACTGAACCAAGGGATAAGCTTTCCAACCAATGGGTGATAGGTTATAGCTTCCAACTCATGAGCGTTACCTGTTTAGCCAAAATATATCTCTTTCCCATAAAGTAGAATATAATCCTATAAATGTGAAGGAATTTGACTCTACTGTGATGATAGTTTTTCTAGGAACAAAACATTAACAACTAGTCCATACCCAAAATCGAATCATAAGGTTTCATCATGACAACCATGAGGTCCCAACAGAAACACTCTCCACAAAATTTTAACTCTCACTAATGGAAAATGTACGATGTGGAATAATTTATCCCTGTGGGAAATTATGGACATATTTTATGGGATAAAGACACATCTAGAATCCCTATATCTCACACAAGGTATATGAAGATAAAATAATGACTTATAACTATGTATATAAGTACTGGATAAAGATTATAAATGACACAAATCATACCTCAAATCATCTCATGAAAAATTCGGTCATATCTCTCTATAGCATGCAACTGCCTGCAGCCTTGACTGCCATCCCTATGAGCCTAGAGTGTTCCTCCTGATAGTGGTGGTGGGAGTAGCTAACAGCATCATCCTCCACTAATAGATCCTCCCTTTAGATCTCCACCTTCTCTTATGTCTGAATCATCTCCCCAGTGGCTTCTCTTACCACACCTGGGAGATCCCTGATCGTAATGTTGGCTCTGTCGTGATGTTCCATCCACCACTTTCCTACATTCCTCATCATGTTGGGTTGGGTAATCATAATCCATGTGACTTCACCCATCACAAGAATAACATATCCCTCCTCCTGGCATACTGGACCCTCTATGAGAACCCTATGTTGTAGATCCACATGTCTAAGTTTAGAAATGAGTATGACTTCTATGTTGAGACTCTGATGATTAATTCTTGCTAGCTATTGCAGAAGACTCAACCCCATGATGACCATTATTTCTTAAATATTTTATTCAATAGTTTATTATTTCGGATCAAGACTACCAATAATGATGAATATTTTCACCATATATAGTAAATTGTATATGTGATTTTGAACTAATGGTTACTTACATCACCTATTATGAAATTAATAATTTATTTAACTTATAATTAAAAATATCATATTTTTTTGTATTTTAGTATTCACCAAAAATTCCACTATTTTATAAAAATGACAAAAATTCATTATGTTTTATAAAAATACAAAAATGTATTTTATCATTTTTAAAACATTTATTTAATTTTATTCTAATATAAACATATCATATTTTTATTTTAAAAGATACCTAAATACTATTTTATACTTCCATGGGTGCGGATACTATTATAATGGTGGGTTACTATTTTTAATGGTGATATTGCAATTCCAATATTCAAGTCACTATTCCAAAAGTCATATTTTTTATGTACATATGGTTTCCCTACCGTCTATAAATACCTAATATTTCATTCATGCTTCATTTAGTTTTATTTTATCTTATGTTTATATATATATATATATATATTCATTTAAAAAATGAATATTTCATTACTAGTATCTGTTTTATTTTTATAGTGTTGTTCATGAGTGCACTAGATTATTTTCTATTTTTTTCAATTGTAATATTTGAAATTCATAGCCAGTTTTATTATCTAAATGTAATGTTCAAATTAATATAATAAATTATCGCTATTTTTCAGCATGTGTTACATGTGGTTTATATAATATTTCATTACTAAATATGAAACATTCATATAATAAGTGAAATTATATTGATAAAATTATGTGTCATTACATTCTTCCCCATTTAAATAAATTTCATCCTCAGAATTTAATTTTACATAATAAGGTAAAAAGTGGTGAGGGTACTTATGATTTATTTCTTACTATGGTTCCCATATTGCCTCCTCGTACTTGTGGTTCTACCATAATACTTTGACTAGGTGAGTTTTCATATCACACAGAACATCATCTTTATAGTTTAATATTTGCATCAACTACTCCTTATAAGAGATGTCATGCTCTAACTTTACCACCTCTAGATTAAGTACATGTTAGGGATATGGTATTTACATTATAAATAGGGATACATAGAACACATCATGTACTTGAGATAGGGTAAGTGGTAGTGTTAGTCAGTATGCCACATCTTCATTGTGATCAAGAATCTTAAATGGGTCGATGTACCAAGGACTTAGCTTTCCCTTATCCCCAAATCAATGACTCTCTTCCATAGAGTTATACAGAGTAACACATTATCTCTAACCTCGGTATCAATGTCACATCCATGATTTTCAATATATCTCTTCTATTGACATTAAGAATCCTTGATGTAATTATGATTGGTTTTAACCTTTTCTACCATTTCTTCAACCATTTCAGGTCCCAAAAAAATGTGTTCACCAACTTCATCGAGGAACCCAGGTGTTATACATATATTTCTAT
This sequence comes from Viscum album, assembly GCA_963277665.1. Classification (NCBI taxonomy): domain Eukaryota; kingdom Viridiplantae; phylum Streptophyta; class Magnoliopsida; order Santalales; family Viscaceae; genus Viscum; species Viscum album. The sequence goes on along the minus strand of OY728157.1, from coordinate 1,247,353,321 downwards.
GAAGGAATTCATATAGATACATTTGGATTATTGAGTGAAATATATTATTTTATGATAATTCAATGAGGGGAAGATGTTGATCCCATCCCCCTTGATGTTCATAGAGCATGATCCCAACATGTCCTTAAATATCTAGATAGTCTTCTCACTATAGGTTTGGATATTATAACTCAAACTGATGTTTAACTTAGATTTTAGATAATATTAAAAAAAATTATAGAAATTTGAGGTAAACATTGGATCTTGATCAGATATAATCAATAGTGATATTCCATGTATTCTAACCACTTCCCTAATGTATATCGCCGCAAGTTGATCAAGTGACAATTCATATCGAATTACAATAATTTGTGTAATTTTTATAAGATGGTCCACTAAAACCCATATATAATTATTTCCTCAATATGTAATTATAATACTGGTGAGGAATTCTATGGTGATGTTTTCCCATTTCCATGTATGTATGGGTAATAGTTGCATCACATCCTCATAATTTTTCCTTTTACCTTCACTTTCTAATATACTAGGCACTTTGATGTATATTTCATGATCTCTTTCTTCATATTTTCCCACCAATAGTGTTATCTGAGATCTCAATACATATTCATACTTCCAAGGTGGATGGAGAAGGTAGAGTTATGTGTTGGGACCAAGCTGGGAATAATGATGATCGTATTCAGGTATTGTATTTTGTTATAAAGGAATTTTAAGAAGAAAGGAAAATCACCTCACTTTGTATTTGGATAAGATCATACTAACCATCATTTTTAAGAATTTGGACTCAAAATTCTTGAAAAGGTCAATCATATTGAGAAAGAATCTTGTTGAAATTAAAGGGTCATTGGAATCACACTAAGTCTGGTATGAAAGGTTTGATCATAATGGTGGATAATTAGAGTCTGCATGACTACAATATAAATGTGACGATGATTTTCTATTTTTTATTTCTCAAAAATCAAGAGTAAGTTGTGAAACTTGTGATGCAAGATTAATGAAAGAAAGGGGGAGAAGAGGTGTTTCCAATCATACTTAGATTATTCGTATCTAGGTAAAGGGGAAAAGGTTCTGTAAATCATATTTAGTTTGATCATAATCATGTCAATCGTATTCAGGATGAGCAAGAAAGAAAGATGTTACTGCAGGATTTGGAAGTTACAATAATTTTCACTTTAAGTAAGATACTATTTAAGCTGATCCTCAACTTAATCTAAGTTAGATAATGCTAAATTTGATCTTTAATGTATTCAAAGTCATGAAGCAAGTCATGATACTTGCTTAAATATTGAAGAAGATGAAAGTTGGTGAAGCTGAATGTTTCTCGTCTCAAAATCATTGTAATAAGTTCATTGAATTCATATTTTTTTAAAGTATGGGAGGATCTATGTAAAATTTGAGAAAATGAAGGTACTGGTTTTCTGTCAGACCAAAATCCAAAAGATATAAATCATAAGAGAATGAATTTTATTGGTATCATATTTAGAAAATAAAGAAAAAATATGATTTTTTCCAATTCATTTTATCAATTGGGTCAAGAGCCATCATAATGGAATTGATGCCTGATAATTAATCTGAATAAAAATAAGTAGAAGTGGTTGAATAAGTTTGAAAGAATATTTTTTCTTCATCATAATGAATAAATCTGAATGGAATTTTTGGAACATCACGACCCGGGAGCCACTAAACGGTGCTCCAAGCCGGTTGGTCACAAGCCCTCAAGCGCGCCACCCCGTATGCTAGAGGGTGCCAACTAGCAGTGGGGGTCTAGTAAGTCAGTCTTGGGGATAATATACCCTCTGTTATCATAATAAAATACCATTGGAAGTAAACAAGTAATAGTAGAATCATATATAATTATAATGGTACAATATAGCAAGAATAACCAAGATAGGAAATACAATACTCGAACTAAAGGTAAAACATGCTATGACTATGCAAGTGAAAAGTGTCTAAAATGAAAATGAAAGGAAAGACACAGTGTCTCCAAACGGGTCCCAACCCACGTCCAGTTTCCTCTTCCATTCTCCAACCCCAAATAGCACTCTAACCATGGCTCTTGCCCTTGTCCTGTCATGCAACAACAAAGTCTATTCGGGTACCATTCAAGCGGCCCAAGTAGGGTGCGAGTATGACTCAGTAAATCACCACCAACAGTGTCAAAAACAAATCCATTCATAATAAGTGTATGCAATTGCATTAATAATAAAGCAAGACAAAAAGGAAGACAATTATATTTATCCAATTAACATTTATTTAAAATGTTAAACATCCAGGTTCCCGATAACACCCAAAATATAATGCCTGCTTCGGCCCGTGTAGGAGCCTAAACCATTTCCCTTGTTCAATTCATAATTACTATGTCACGATATTAAGTTTATGAAATAGCCAAATGAAACCATAGTACTGAATAAATGGAAGAGTGTAAAACATCATGTCTAGCACACATGTGAGTATTTGGAGCATTAGTCCCTCTCTCACAACCCCATGGGTATTTGGAGCATCATTCCTTGTCCTATAAAATATCAATTTCATGCATGTCATTGGTTCTAGAACGCCATGTCTAGAACCTCTGTGGGTATTTGGAGTGTCAGTTTGTCTCCCACAACCCTTTTTCAAATCAAATATCCAATTCACATATACAACCATATTCAAATGTTTAATCATCTTTATCCCTCCATCTTAACTCTCACCCATATTCAACTAGATCCACAATTCACAAAGAACCACATAACTGAACCACTAATTAATTATTTATGCTATGAAATTTATACAACTGCATATGCCTAACAAGATGAGACTGTGGGATTGGATTTATACCACCTACCTTGATTTATTGATGGAAGTTATCCCAATGAAAAACCCCAAAATCTGAGCGGAACAACGTCGTTGATAATGTTTTGGATCTAAATCCTTAAAACCAAAAAGATCAAAGGCATCAAGATCTTGAAAAACTAGATCTAGATCCAAAAACCTTGATCTATACCTTAACTCATAGGTTTATATCCATGGAAACGATGGAATTATCTCATGAAAATATGAAGGAAAGTTAAAGGAAATAATGGAAGAACAACAGGATGAAATCCACTGACTGGAGGAGAGAGGATCTTTAATCCAAGCCTTCAATCTTGAGAAAAGGTGTTTGGATCTCCTTGCAATCTCTTCAAGAGGCTTTGTAATCACCTAGAAATTTCCAAGCCCGATACAAGGTCTGAAAATAAGGAAATCCCAAGGTTTGGGTGGTTTTAAATAAGGATTTTCATAAATAAAAACTGGGGGCACAGTTTTCTGGATAGGGGTGCACGGTTTGTCAAACCGTGTGCAAACTGTGTGGACCTCACTATCCATATTTGCATGGTCCGCAAGGTATGGTCGCACTGTTTATCAACCCGTGCGTAAACCGTGTGTACCTCTCTGTCTGGTTCTGGTTGGTTGGCAAGGTTTGGTCACACAGTATGTCAAATCGTGCGCAAACCGTGCACAACCCACTGCCCTTTTGTTTTACTTAAAAGTTCACCCAAACGTACCCCAAGTCACTACTCCAAAAATAGGTACTTAAATACATCAAAAGTACTTGCAAACGTGCCCGATATTGACTCCAAAAAAGGCTGAGATCTTACACTCTCCCAAACTTATTATAGCTCATCCTAGATCTGTAATCCGGAACTTCTCTGAGATTCTGAGCTAAAAATATCAGGCCACTGAGTCCATATATCTTCCTCCCTTTCCCATGTCTCTTCCTGCACACGTCCATACTGCCATAAATCATGAACTATCGGTACAGTCTTTCCCCTCAACACCTTCTCACTATGATCCAATACACATATTGGATGCTACTCAAAGGATGCATCTATCTCTAGCTCAACATCATCCACATCGATCATATGAGAAGGGTCGGGGTGATACCGTTGTAGTTGTGATACATGGAAAACATCATGCATAGAACTATATTTATGTGGAAAATCTAATTGGTACACTACCAGCCCGACTCTATTTATGATCTCAAAAGGTCCAAAAAACCTGGGAGCCAACTTTCCCTGCCTCTGTATCCTGCGGTGACCCAACCTAGGTGACACTCGAAGGAAAACACGATCACCCTCTATAAACTCTAAGGGTCATCTCTGTCTGTTAGCATATGAATTGTGCCTACTCTGAGTCGTAGCCATACATTTCTGAATCAGATGAACCTCCTCTATCATCTCTTGCACGAGACTTGGTCCCAATAACTCTAAATCACCTGCTTCCAACCAGCATAGCGGTGATCTGTATGACCTACCATAAAGAGCCTTGTATGGTGCCATCTGTATAGTTTCCTGATAACTATTATTGTAGGAAAACTCCATTAAAGCTAGGTGTTTCTCCCATGAGCCACCGAAGTCAAGAACACACACCCTCAACATATCCTCAAGAACTTTTATAGTACACTCTAACTATCCATCTGTTTGCAGATGGAAAGTTGTACTCAATAAAACCTGCGTACCGAGTGCCTTTTGCAAACCCTTCCAGAAGTGCAAGTAAATTGTGAATCATAGTCCGAAACTATAGTTCGTGACACCTCATGTAATCTAACTATCTTCTGTAAATATATCTCTCCCAACTGCTCAACTATAAAAGTTTACCTTATAGGAAAGAAATGTGATACCTTTGTTAGTCGATCTACAATAACCCAAATAGCATCATTCTTCCTAAGTGCTTTTGGAAGACCTATCACAAAGTTCATGGTTACTTCATCCCACTTCCATTCTGGAAGGTAAAAAGGTCAAAGTAAACCTCCAGGTCATTGATGCTCTGCCTTCACCTGCTGACAGGTAAAGCATCGTGTCCCAAACCCTGCTATCTCCTTCTTCATGCATGGCCACCAAAACTGTTGTCATAGGTCACAGTACATTTTGGTCACACCAGGATGCACTACCCATATTGTGGCATGAAATTATCACATGATATCCTCTCACATGCTCGTAGAAACAAAATGATCCTTCATATAAATAATATCATCCTCATCTATCTTCCAGTCCGAAGGCGTCTTCCCACCTTCAAAGTTTTCCCTCAAGGCAAAGCACTCTATGTCCTCATATTTCTTTTCCCTGATTCATCTCAAAAGTGTAGACTCCACTACAACCGACATGATTTCCATTTCCTCCTGTCTCTCCTGAAACACAACATGAATTTCGGCTATCAACGACATCATCCTCCACTCAGCACTAGGTTCTTGAATAATCTAAGTCTGAGTCTTCCTACTCAAAGCATCAGCCACATCGTTTACTTTTCCAATTTTATATACCAGCTCAAAATCAAAAGACTGCATATACTCAACCCATATCCACTGTTGAAGATTCAAATCACGCTGAGAAAAGATATACCTCAAGCTCTTGTGATTAGTATAAAATGAAAACCTTTCACCTAGGAGGTAGTGTCGCCAACACTTCAAAGCATAAACTACCGCTGCTAACTCAAGGTCATGTGTTGGATAATTCCGTTCATGCGGCATCAGCTGTCGAGACCTGTATGCCACAACTTTATCTCTTTGCATCAACACAGATCTGAGTCCCATCCCAGAAGCGTCACAATACACCGTGTACTCTTCACCTGACTCAGGTAGAGCCAAAATTGGTGCATACGTCAAACGCTTCTTTAACTCCTAAAAAGATGTCTCGTAAGCCTCTGACCATTCAAACCTTACTCCCTTTTTTGTCAATCCTGAAAGTGGTGATGCCAAATAGGAAAATTCTTGGATGAATTTTCTATAATATCCATCTAACCCCAGAAAGCTTTGGATATCAAAAATAATCTTGGGATTCTCTTAAGAAACCACTACTTGAACCTTCTCTGGATCCACTAAAACACCATTCTTCGAGACAATGTGTCCCAAGAAGTGTACCTGATCAATCCAAAATTGACACTTAGATAGCTTGGCGTATATCCGATTCTCTCTTAGTATACTCAAGATGATGTCAAGATGTTGGGCATGATTTTCATGAGTCTTGGAGTACACCAAGATGTTGTCCCCAAATACCACCACAAACTGATCCAGGTATGGATGGAATATCCTATTCATCATGGCCATAAACACTGTTGGTGTATTTGTTAACCCAAAAGGCATTAAAAAAACTCATAAATCCCATACCTACTTCGGAAAGCAGTCCTCGGTATATCAGAAGTCTGAATTATCAACTGATGATACCCCAATCTTAAGTCGATCTTTGAGAAAACACAGGCCCCCTTCAACTGGTCAAACAGATCATCAATACGTGGTAGAGGATATCGGTTCTCCACAGTCATCATGTTCAACCTCCAGTAATCGACACATAAATGTAAACTCCCATCATCCTTCTTTGAAAAAAGCACAAGTGATCCCCAAGTCAACGTACTTGGATGGATAAATCATTTATCCTTCAAGTATTCCAGCTGAGCTTTGAGTTCTCGAAGCTCTTGTGGTTCCATTCTATATGGTGGAATAGATACTGGCTCAGCTCCTAGCATGAGCTCAATAGTAAATTCAACATCTCTCTTAGGTGGAAGCCCTGAGAAGTCTTCTAGGAATACATCCTGAAACAAATCAACCAATGGTGGAAAGACATATTGCCTAAAACCTTCATCATCCAGTAAAAGACTAGCAACTTGGGCTGTAGGCTCTCCCAGTTGCTGAGAAATTGGCCCTGCTCAGCCTGCCTGGATATCCCACTCCCCACGGTGAACGTAATGGTCACCCACAGGTGACATAAATGTCACCCTCTGACGATAAAAATCAAGGTGGGATTGATATGTGACTAACCAGTCCATACCCGGGATTAGGTCGAAGACTATAATATCAAGGATATAGAGATCCCACAGGAAACGGTACTCCCCGATCTCAAGAGAACATCCCTTGCACATACAGCTGTCTCTATACTATACCCCCAAAGGTGTGACTATCATTATATCCCCGCTCACAAGCTCCACCTCCAAACTCAAACAATTAACAAGTTTTGTAGATATGAATGAATTTGAGGCACCAGTATCAAAAAAGGAAGAAGATAAGGTAGAAGCCACAAGAATAGTACCTCTCATTGTCGATGGTCCAACCTCGCTATCCACAAGTGTAGGTTGTACCACATAAAACTGTGTTGTTCCTCTTCCCTATGATTCCATCTGACTCAACTGACTTGTACCACTTTGATGATATGGGTGTTGCTTCCCAAAAGCACCATGGTTGTCACCCTTACCACCTCAACCAGTAAAACTCAAACTTTGGGACTAAACGGGTGCAGAGGATCCCCTTCCCACACTCTGACTCTATTTAGCTAATCCATCACCACCTGACCCCTTTAGGTTCCTACAGAACTTCTGAAGATGTCCCATCCTACCACAGGACCTGCATTCAACAGGGGGTCGGGGACATTGATTACGATAATGTCCCGGCCTTCCACACTGGTGGCAAAACACTCAGGTAAGGTCTTATGTAACCGACCCCTCTACCAGGTTACTCTGTCTCCCACCTCCCTAGATGAAATTCTCATAATGTCGCTTCCTGATCTCAAAAGTCGCACCACCTAACCATCCAGTAAAAACCATTTCTCCACCACTCGAAGCCTCCTTCAGGTTCCCCTCAAAGATGAGATCCTGATTTACCACTTCCAAAAACTTCCTCAGCCTGAAAATATTCACTTGAGACTTAATTTCACATTTAAGTACATCCTGAAATCATCTTGATAAAGTGGCCTCGTCTACTTCCAATGATGGAGAAAAACATTGTAAGTCAATAAATCATCCAGAATAGTCTATTATAGACATATTCCCTTGATTTAGCCTCATGAACTCAGCCACTTTCTCATGTCTGAGCATCTCTGGATAGAAGTTATCAGGGAACTTCTCCTAAAATTCCTTCCACTCCATAGCTTCCAGCTTCCCATTCTGAGTCTGGATATCCCACCAACATTTCAATTGACCGTGTAACATGTAAGCTGCCAACTTGACTCTCTTCTCAATAGGTGTATCCAGGTGGTCAAGTATAGTCTGGGAAGATTCAATCCCGAACTCAGCTTTATTTGGACAACCCTCTCCAGTAAAATTCGTCGGGTGCTGTAACTGAAAATCCCTTGTAAAATTAGACATACTTTCCACAACCCACCCCAGGTCTCTTTCCATCATTTGCATGAAACGGGTGAGGTTCTCTCGAAAATTTTCCCCTTCTTCTTCAGTTGGTACTATTGGTGCCTCAGGTTCACCCATTGGAGGACCATTTCTAACTATACCCCCCTCTTGACCTCTCAACAATCGTCGTGGATGAATAACTCTACAAATCCAAACATACAGCTTAGAAAATAGTTCACAATGTTATCAAAATTACACACAACCAAATTATCCATATAACTTCACAATTATTTCTTTAAATTACAAAATTAGAAACCATTTTCATTTAAAATTTCAGAAGTAAGGAAAATAAATAGTATAAGTTCAACAATCTATCCATAATCCACATTCCCGTGCATGCCTAAAATGATGCATGTCATAATAATCATGAGTGCCTAGAATGATGCATGAGGACGGACACTCATGCCATTCTGGGCCATGAATCAATAATCAATAAATTCTAGAAATAATATTCACATCACACAACAAGTGAATCACCCAAGGTGAAATAATATTCAACTATAACAACAAACAGCAATAACAGAAATCCCACCCTGAGTACTTGAGTTTTCCTCCGTACATGGGTTTGCAACTCCCATGCACGAGCTCAATATCAAGCCCCAACTTTCCCTAGTCTCTTTTCTACATTCCCCAAATTGTAAGACAAAAAGAAGAAGAAGAAATAAAACCTCCCTCTGATACCACTTTGTAATGTCCTGACCTGGGAGCCACTAAACGGTGCTCCGAGCCGGTTGGTCACAAGCCCTCAAGCGTGCATCCCCATATGCCAGAGGGTGACGACTAGTAGCGAGGGTCTAGTAAGTCAGTCTTGGGGATACTATACACTATATTATTAGAATAAAATACCAGTATAATTAAGCAAGAAATAGCGGAAGCACATATAATTATAATGTTACAATGTAGCAATAATAACCAAGAAAGGAAATACAATACTCAACAGAAAGGTAAAACATGCTATGACTATGCAAGTGCCAAGTGTCTACAATGAAAATGAAAGGAATGACACAGTGTCTCCAAACGGGTCATGACCCACATCCAATTTCCTCTTCCATGCTCCAACCCCAAATATCACTCTAACCAGATCTCTTGACCTTATCCTATCCTACAACAACAAAGTCTATTCGGGTACCATTTAGGTGGACCGAGTAGGGTGTGAGTACGACTCAGTAGATCACCACCAAAAGTGTCAAAAACAAATCCATTCATAAGCAGTGTATGCATTTTCATTAATAATAAATAAAGACAAAAAGGAAGACAATTATATTTATCCAATTAACCTTTCTTTAAAATGTTAGACATCCAGGTTCCCAAGAACACCCAAAATATAATTCCTGATTTAGCCCGTGTAGAAGCGTAAACCATTTCCCTTGTTCAATTCATAATTACTATGTCACAATATTAAGTTTATGAAATATCCAAATGAAAACACGGTACTAAATAAATGGAAGAGTGTAGAACATTATGTATAGAACACATGTGAGTATTTGGAGCATCAGTCCCTGTCTCACAACCGCATGGGTATTTGGATCATCAGTCCTTGTCCCATAAAATATCAATTTCATGCATGTCATTGGTTCTAGAACACCATGTCTAGAACCTATGTAGGTATTTTGCGTGTCATTCCGTGTCCCAAAACCCTTTTTCAAATCAAATATCAAATTCACATATACAACCATATTCAAATTTTTAATAATCTTTATCCCTCCATTGTAACTCTTACCCATATTCAACTAGATCCACAATTCACAAAGAACCAAATAAAAAACCACCAATTAATTATTTATGCCATGAAATTTATACAACTGCATACGCCTAACAAGATGAGACTGTGGGGTGGAATTTAGAACACCTAACTCAATTTATTGATGGAAGTTATCCCAATGAAAAACCCCAAAATCCGAGCAGCACAACTTCATCGATCAAGTTCTAGATCTAAATCCTTAAAACCAAAAAGATCAAAGGCATCAAGATCTTGAAAAACTAGATCTAGATCCACAACCCTAGATCTATACCTTAACTCATAGGTTTAGCTCCATGGAAATGATGGAAATATCCCATGAAAAGATCAAGGAAAGTTAAAGGAAAGAACGAAAGAACAACAGGATGAAATCCACTTACCGGAGGAGAGCAGATCATCAATCCGAGCCTTCAATCTTGAGAAAAGGTGTTTGGATCGCCTTACAATCTCTTCAAGAGGATTTGGAAACACCTAGAAATTTCCAAGCCCAATCCAAGATTGGAAAATAATGAAATCCTGGGGTTTGGGTGGTTTTAAATAAGGTTTTTCAGAAATAAAAACCACATGAACGATTTCTTGGATAGGGGTGCACGGTTTGTCAAACCGTGCGCAAACTGTGCAGACCTCATTGTCCAGATTTGCACGGTCTGCACGGTTTGGTCGCACGGTTTATCAACCCATGCGTAAACTGTGCATACCTCTCTGTCTGGTTCTACTTTCTTGTCATGGTTTTATCACACTGTTTGTCAAAACATGCGCAAACCATGCACAATGCACTTCCCTTTTGTTTTACTTAAAAGTTCACCCAAACGCACCCCAAGTCACTACTCCAAAAAGAGGTACTTAAAAACATAAAAAGTACCTAAAAATGTGCCCGATATTGACTCCATAAAAGGTCAGGATCTTAAAGTTAGTTATAAGAATTATAATGAGAAGTCTTATGTTTCTATACATACATTTGGTGTAGAGAAACGTAATGAGGAAAATGTTGTTAAACATACGATTCCCTCATAATGAGAAAATCATAATGGGTAGATATTCTTTACTTGGTTCCAAGAAACATAATAAAGAAATCGTATTGGGATATCAGAATGGAGAAACAAAATCGTACTGAGTTTATTCAAGAAGATTAATGTTGTGTGTTTATTTATAAATACAATTATTATGGAGAATCATAATGATGAAATTGTATTGGGAAAATCAAAATTGGATAGATTTCCATCAATAAATTCAAAAGAGTGCTAAATTTTTTAGAATATTTGAGAAGGATCGAGAAGAAATGAGAAGAGTTTATAAACATTTATGAAAGTCAAGATTCACCCGAAATTCAAGGAAACGTGTAAATGCAGGTAATTTGGTTGAGCGGGAAAGTTTTCAAGAATCACACCCAAACCATTTTTTGAGTGAGTATAAAAGGCGAAAAGTACACTGTACTTTTTTGACTGAAGTATTTTTAATGATAAGTTGAGAGAAGGTGGAGTGATGAATAAATTCTAGAGATAAGAAGAGGTTTTTGGATTTTTTTTTTCTTGAAGAAACAACACCGGATAGAATTAAAAGTTAAAGATACAATATTGCAACGTATTTAGTTGATCATTATATTTAGTTGATTATCATATTCATCTAATTATCATATTGAGAATAATTATCATATTGGTATTTCCAAACATAGATAGTATTGTTCGATAATTCTCTAAACCATATTCTGATAGAGGTATTTTTTTATACTGAGCAATTAGACTGGGAAATCAGATTGGGAAATTGAAATGAGTTTTATTACAAAGTCTAAGAAGTTATAACTATCTACTGGGTAAGAAAGTGAATAATTTTTTTGAAATTTTATATTTGTGAATGTTGATAAATAATCGTTGTAACATGTTTGTTACAAAAACTTTGAATTGCGTCCTTTTTTCTAGAATGATCATATGCGCTATTTAATTGTTTACATATTTCTACATGAGTGAAATGGAAAATCCTAATCATTGTATTCCACAAAAAAGAAAAAATAAAGGGAAAGAATATTCTTATTTAAGAAGAAGTTGGTGATTATTATTCTGAAAATGAGGTATTTAAAAATCTTGATGATATTTTATCCTTATTTTCTAAAAATGTGATAATATGTAAAAGTAAAAATAAATGGAAAATCAATTGAAAATATTTGAATTTGGAGCCATTGGTCACTTTTCAAATAATTTTCCTTGAAGAAATAAAGTATAGGATAGTGATGAAGAATAAATAAATGCAATAATATTTCAGAAGAAATAGGGTGATAAAGATAAATCTTTTGCTAGAGGTAAAGAAAGAAAACTCTTCAAATACAAAAGAAGAATTTTCTTATATAAATATGAAGAAGAAGAAGACCATGATGGTGAGTTTGAAAAAAAATTGAGTATATTGGTGATAATAATTTTATTACAATAGTGAATGATAAAGAATTTGTAACTATCGGTTTTGATTAAGAATAAACTCAACTAGAATTTCATTTAAAATAAGACATGAAATAATGTCTGAGAAAAATCATAAGGCTTAAAAAACAAAACAAGAAGTTTGAAGATGAATGTTCCTCAAAAAAATCAAGAATGTTTTTCAAAAGAGAAGAACAATATGTTGGTGGATATTGATGATTTTAAAAAATCTCTTAAGGAAAAAATAATCATAATGAGAATCTAGAAGTGAAACTGAAGGCAAAAGAATAAGAGTTATAACTTGTCCAAAAAAACTTTCTAAAGATAAATAGAGAAATACAAGCCTCAAAAAATATATCTCTAAAGTTGGTAAAAATTATTATAAGAAATAACCTGATAAGTATCAACAAAAGTTAACTTCGAAGGTTTATAAGAAATTTGGAATTGTTTCTTAAAATAAGAAATCTGTGAAATTTATGTATGTGGACAAGATTAACAAAGTGGAAAATTCAAAATTTTAAAAATACCCTGAGTCTAAAAAAAATTTTAAACATTATTAATCTGAAATGGTTTCTAATACTTATAATTTTATTAAATTTGGAAATAAAATCAAACTGAAAAAAAGAATATTCTAATTGATAATAAAAAGGTTGATGATTCAGATAAGAAAAAAAAAAGAATCTTACTGAGAGACATGCTCATAATTCTAATATGTATAGAAATTTTAGTGGAAAATATTATTTTTATAACTACTATTGATATTGTGGTGGATTTGGACACACAAAAAATATTTTTTAGTTCAACCAACAACATTACTATTATTTCAAAGGTTATAGAAGACAAATTTTGAGGGGGGTTGATTTTCTCCAAAAAAAAAAGTCAGAAAATGTTGTTTTGAAGAAACCTGAGAAGGATGGAGTAAATGTTGAAAACAAGTTTCAACCCCTAGAAACTGTTTCTATAAGATGAAAAAAATAGGGAATATTTTTAAGGGTTTTCTTTTTCTATTACCAGTATAACAAAATATTCTTAATAATTTTCAGAATCCATAGATGTTGAAAGAAAATGGAGAAGAAATATCTCTTATAGTTGAAACTGCTCTGAAATCATTAAAAGGAGAAAAAACATGGATTATTTATAGTGGGTTTCATTCTCATATTATAGGATATATAAAATTGTTGAATAATGTAAAATATTTTAAATAATTAAGTGTAAAATATGGCAATGATGAGTCACTAAGAATCAAAGGTGTTGGATCAGCTATCTTTGGGAAAGAAAAATTAAAATCCAAGAAAATATTATATGTTGATGGTTTGAATCATAACCTATTGAGTGTTTCACAATTGTTTTATAAAGGAAACAATGTTATTTTCAATAAATATGGATTTTTTTTAAAGTGAGGAAGATTTAAAGATAGTTACAAGAGGCCAACATACAAAAGGAAAATTGTTTCAAGTCGGCGAAATACAAAAATCTTGTTATTTGAGTATGGTGGAAGAGAATCATTTGTAGAATAAAAGTCTGGGAAACATTTGTTAGTGAAACATGATCAGTTTATCTAAAATAAATATTTTTTGAGACATTAATTATTTTCCAACAAGAATATATTTGTGTTGCACTATTTTTTAGAAAGGAATGATTAAAAATTCAGTGCCTAAGAAAGTTGATATTTATTCAAAACATCCCCTGGAACTTATCCATTCTGAAATTTGTGAGACGATGAGAAAAAAATCAATGAATAGAGACAAGTATTTCATCACTTTTATTTATTACTTTACTCACATTACTTGTGTCATGTATATGAAACAAAAAATCATATTCTCTGAAAATGTTTAAAAGTTTCAGGAGGAAACCTGAGAAAGAATGTGAGTATTCAGTGAAGAAGTTAAGAACTCAAAATGGTAATGAATATAGAAATGAATAATTTGAAATTTATCTTGAGAAACATGGAATTTTTTATGATTATAGTTCTCTGTACACTCTTCAAAAAAATGGGGTATCTGAAAGAAAGAATAGGAGTTTGGTGGAAATGGGGAGAACTATGTTACTTGAACATGGTATTTCTCATTACTATTGGAGGTAAGCCATGAGTACTATTATTTATATCCAAAACTGATGTTTCTAAATGAAAATTTCAGATATGAATCCATAATAATTATTTTATTGAAAAACTCCATGTTTTAAACACTTAGGAGTTTTCGAGAGTCCATTCATTATAAATAAGAAAGGAAGAAACTTTGGAATGTTTGAGCAGAAAGGTGAAGATAGACTTTTTCTTAGATATTCTTTAAAAGTAAGGGGATACATATGTTTCAATAAATAAATAGTAATAATTTTTTATTCTTGTGATGTAAAATTTATTAAAAAGATAAAAGAAGATAAACATACTCGTGTAGATAAGGAAGTTGAGCAGGATGAAGAAAACATTTCTGATAATGATACAAACAATTGTAATCCTACTCAAGAAGAAGAATTGAACTCAGTTATTTCCAGTGATGAATAAGATACTCAAAAATATCATCCTAGGTTGAGGAAATAAGTGGAAACTTGGAATATTATTGGTGATTAATGTCAAAAGGTTCAAACAATAAGAGAAAAAAATTATATTACAAAAACATCCTTATATTCGAAAATTGAGCTGAATGATGTGACTAAAGATTTTGAGTATCTAGAATGGGTTTAGTCCATGAATGGAGAACTATATCTAATAAAAAATAATGATACATGAGAACTTGTTCCTAAGACTGATTTCAAAAAAATTATTGGTACAAAGTGAGTTTTCAAGAACAATCTGAATAAACAAGGTGAAGTGATAAGAAACAAAGTAATATTAGTGTGCAAAGTTTACTCACAAATTGAAGGTTTTGATTTTGATGAAAATTTTTCTTCAGTTTCAAGGTTATAAACAATCAGAATTTTTCTTACTATAGTTGCACAATGAATTTATAAAAATTTTCGAATGGATTTAAAGTCTACAATTTTTTATGGGGATCTTGATGTGGAAGTTTACATTGAAAAAACTTGTGGCTTTTTTGTTGAAAATTATGAGAGTTATGTGTGTATATTGAAGAAATATTTGTATGGGATAAAAAAAGGTTCAAGGGCATGGTTTTCCAAAATGGATACTTTTTAAAGGAAGATGGGTTTTAAAAAAAGAATAATTTAGAGAAATATTTACATTAAATAAATTCATGATTTTTTACTCATCATAATTGTTTATGTTGATGAAATTATCATTGCTGGGAATAATGAAATATCTTATTAAAGATTTTAGGAAGAAATGAAAAAGTTGTTTGAGATGTCCATGCTCGGGGAAATGAAATAATTTCTTAGGTTACAAATTTTACAAAAGAATAAAAACAATTTTATTTCACAAGAAAATTATGCTAAGGAACTTCTTAAGAAGTTCGGTATGGAAAACTAGTAACCATTTTCCACACTGATTTCAGTAGGAAAAAAGATTTCTAAAGATAGAGAACATAAGAAGGTTGATCAAAAAGAATTTTAGAAGTTGATTAGAAGTTTGTTGTATTGGACTGCATTAAGACTCGACATTGTTTATATTGTTACTTTATGTGAAATATTTTAGAGTTCTCCAAAATAATCAAATTTAATGGCTAGAAAAATAATTCTGAGATATATAAAAGGCAAAAAAACTTAAAATAAGGTATGATAGCTCAGAAATTATAGAATTATTTGGGTATTCAGATACTGATTGGGTAGGTAATGTTGATGATAAAAGATCCATTTCTGGTGGAGTATTATTTCTGGGGAAAAGTTGTGTTAGTTGGCATACAAAGAAATAGAATTTAGTAACTCTTTACATGACAGAAGATGATTATGTTGTTTCCACTCAATCTGCTGCCCAACTTATGTGGATGAAGACTCAATTAGAAGACTTAATTATTGAATTAAAGCTACCCTTTCTCTTGGTTTATTATAATCAAAGTGAAATAAACCTCACCAAGAATCCATTACAATATTCTTGTTAAAAAAAATATCGATATCAAGTATCATTTCATCAAATATAATGTAGATAAAAATGAATTGAAGCTAGAGTATGTTCCTACATTGGAACAAGTTGCTGACATTTTCACAAAACCTTTACCGAAGGAATACTTTTCTAAATTGAGGTTAAATTTGGGTGTCCAACCTCTTTCTCATCAAGGTTAAGGTATGTTTTTTTGTACCCTCTCTCATCATACCTTTGGATAGTGCTGTAAAGGGGGATAATTTTTTTATAAATCTATCCTTAAAGAAAGCATGAAAAAAGTGGGAGTTGTGGGTAAGTTGTGAATCCAGCATTATATGTGTGTGAATTATTATAAATATTTTTTGGATTCATTGTAGGAAACAAAATTTTTGTATTCTAGGAAAATTGAAGATATGTGGAAGAAAAATCTGAGAAAGAAATAAGAAGAAGGTTCTCATGATCACTACTTTTGGATAGCATGGATTTGCTGTCAATAATTCTTATTTTTTATAATTAGTTTGCTCACATAGGCATAGAATTGTTGATAATTATTCCATATCTTGAGGATACAAATTTTAGTGATTTATAAACCTTGGTTGAAAAAAATATATAAAGGGGTATATTTTTAGAACCAATCCAATAAGGATTGTAGAACCCCCGGTTTGAGGTATGTGGCCTTTTTTATGCATTTTTATGTGTTTAAAGTGCATGGGATAAGTTGGGAAGAGTTTGGGAGAATTTGGAATGGTTTTGGATGATTTTGGAGGCTTTTAAAGGGGTACACGGTTTGAGCACAGTTAGTGGAAACCGTGCGGGTTCTCCAGGAAACCGTTCAGGGGAGACAGTAGGCTTCTCACGGCATGCACACGGTTTTAAAAACCATGTGAGGTAACCATGTGGACCCCTGCTCCCAAAGCAGTAGAGTGCATGCAGTTAGCGCACAGTTTTCCAAACCGTGCGAGCTAACCGTGTGGCCACTTAAAATTAGGGTTATAAAACCCAGGCTCACTCGGGATTGCCTCATTTCACTCCAATCCTCCTCCCACTCAAGCCTTACTTGGGATTTTGGATTCTCAGGGGTAAAGGGTTCTCACCCACTCGTTTTGGAAGCATTTCAAAGGGGTTTCAAGGTGGTTTGAAGGTGGTTTCTCTCGAGTAAGTCTCTCCTCTTGTTTCTCTTGTGTTTTCCTCTAGATCTTCTCTTCCCTCTATCTTGTTTTTCTAGATCTACACTTTTTGTTTATAGATCTAGGGTTTTGGTTGCCTTGAATGATGATTTGAAGGCTTGTGAATGTTATGGAAGGGGATCTAGAGAGGTTTCGGTGGTGCGTTTTCCGGATTTGAGGCGCGGTTGTTCGTGGGTCGATTTCTCAGGAACCCTAAAGGTAGGTGGCTTCTCTCTAGAATCCACTTGGTTAGAACTAGTGGTTCTTTGTTACAATTAATTATTGTGCTGAAAATTAATTGTGATTTGTTATACAAAATTGGTTTGAAATCCATTTGGGTATTTTGGGGAAAAGGGGGGTTTCATGGTGAAATGCTATTGTTATGGATTTTAAAATGAAGATTTTAAAATGGGATGATACGGTTGATTTGTGAAAATGGTTTTTGGAAAGGGTTTTCAATAAAAGGTTTGTTTTATTGAAATACTGTTTGTCATGGAAAATTTTTTTCAATAAATGGGTGATTTATTGAAGTGGATTGATTTTCAATGGAATTGGTTGATTGCATGTTGCTATGACCTTGGTGGGTTTATGCTTGATTTGGTTTGATTGAAATGTTTTATGGAAGTGGGCGGGAAGTCTCACTATAAAAAGGGGATGGATAGTGGTCGGAATAACCACCATATGGTAGTGGTCGGGAAGTACCACAAGTTGTGAATGGGTGAACGGGTTGGGAGGATGTCTCACCGTTTGGTTGTTTATTGTGCATTTATTTGCAATTTGGAACTTGTTGTGCTAGTGTATAAATGATTAAATGGCTTGTGGAATGTTGGGTTGGCTTTCCTTTTGTTGCTTGGTTTGGTTGTGATGGTTTGGTAAGAGCATGGTTGGCTTATGTTAATGGTTTCCCTTGTGATTATTTTATATAAATTGTTTTATATAAATTTGTTAACAGTTTTATCCTAGTGGTGTGTGTAGGGAATTCATTTGGGGAAATCCTACTGAGTTTTAGTACTCACCCCCTGCTTTGGCACTATGGTGTCTTTGTAGATGTCGTTTACCGTGACGTGGGAAAAGGTGAGGCATCACCCTCCTTTAGTAGATCATTGTGATCCCTTGGTGGAGCTTAGAGATTGGAACTTGGCGTGGAGCTTTGGCGGTGTCAGGGATTGTGGTGTTTAGTTGTTTAGTTTCTGTAGTGTACTCTGATGTTGTGTGGACATGTCTCGTAGTATTGGTTTGAGTTGTGTTGTGGAACAACTTGGTTTTCTTTTAGGAATTCATGGTTGGGTAATGGAATTGATGTGCATCATATAGAGGTTGTTAGTGGATGGTTTGGTTAGTTTTTTCTTAAGGAAAAATCATTACCCAACTTGATCTTGAAACCCTCAGCATTTATTTCCAGCCTTTGTCACCTTGGGAACATCACTTAAGGCCCTCACCACCTCCACAAGACAATGAGGTAGGGGCGGGGTGTATCAGTTTGTCCGGTCCATTGGAGTTGATTATCGGATTTGGTGTTGACATTCATTGTGTTACATTCCTTGAGTCGGGACGGTAGCAAGGCGTAGGAATTTCAGAAATTGGAATGTATAGCAAAAAAGGACATAGCTAACCCTTTTATGCTGAAATTCAAGTTACCAGGGAGTTGGGTACATAAGTGTTTTGGAGACACTTATAAGCTTTGGATATCTCATTGTCGTGGGTATAGCCAATGAGATGAGCATGGCATGCATGGTAGAAATGACTTCCCACTAGGATGCATATTTCATTGGGGTATAATGATCTATGGGATGAATTAAGAAATGGTTGTTGTGTGAAACCGTAATGTGAATAAATTTGGTATTTTGAAAATGGTCTGGTTTTCAAAATGGTGAACCATGGGAAATGTGACCTGTTGGAGAGCCTTGTTGTGAAAGTGTTGTGTAATGTGATTTGAAATGTGATTTTGTGATGTCTACGGGAGTGAGACTCATGGTTGTTTGTTTTCTGTTTATAGAAATGGCACCAGGTAAGCGTCGTAGAGACCAACCGAAGGAGGCTGCTGAGAATGTGGCAGCACCTGAGCCTCAGGTGAACCAGCAGCTAGTGCAAATCATAGTGCAAGCTTTCAAAGCTATGTAAAGTGGAAATAGAGTAGATGAACCAAGGAATGTGGATCATGCGGTTCAGTTTCAAAAGAAGAATCCACCCATATTCAGAGGTGATTCAGAGATGGAGAGGGAAAAATCATGGTTGAATAGAATGAAAAAGATCTTTGAGTTCTTGGGAAGACCGGTAGAGCTGAAAGTGAAGTTGTCCACGTATATGTTGGAAGATCTTTCCCTTCAGTGGTTGGAGTTGTTAGTCCAAGCGGGGACGGACCAGGGAATGATGTGGGAAGGCTTTGAGGAATTTTTTAACAAACAATTCTACCCACATGCGTTCATAATTCAGCGTACGATTGATTTCTTCAGTTTGAAGCAAGAGCTTATGTCTGTGACAGAGTATGCAGCTAAGTTTATGAACTTAGTAAGGGTTGCACCCGAGTTTGTGGGTAGCACGTCGTTGAAGGCAAGGATCTTTGAAGTGGGGTTAAGGTAAGAAATCCATTCAAAGATAGCAGTGTTGTGTATAGATGATTACACAGAGATGGTGAATAGAGCCTCGGTGGATGAGTGGGATCTGTTGGGATCTCTGGGTGGAGGAAACATGGTGGTACCCATGGGGAATAGTGGGAACTCTAAAACTGGGTTCAAGTGGAAGAGGGACACTTATTCCCAGGGTGGGAATATGGCATATAATCTGATGGCAGGATCGGTGAATCTTCCTCCAAATCCCCAGAGCAAGCAGGGATGTTTTCAGTGTGGTTCTACGAGCCACATCAAGCGAGATTGTATGGAACTACCTTGATCATGTCATAATTGTAAGCAGATGGGGCATCTACAGCATTATTGTCGGAATTCTCCAAGGTCGGGTGCGCGTGACACTCCTCAGGGATCACAGACGTCGTATGCTTTGACGGGACGGGGACAGCACCACACCCCTCTTTAGCAAAGTAAAATGGGTCATGGTGATTCTCGGAATACCACGACGCCTCAGTAGAGCAATAAAGATAAGAGTGTGGCAAGAAAACATGTGTTTGGAGATGATTAGGTTATGGTGGATGATCTGTTAGGACCATCCACGGTGCGAGGTACTATTCTTTTAAATTCTACCTTGATGCAAGTCTTTTTTGATACGGGTGCTTCACACTCTTTTATTGCTGCACGTGTGGTTGATTTTCTAGGTTTAAGGGTAGAAATGATGCCCTCGGTTTTGAAACTTCAAACTCCTCTGGGTCTAAGAGAGTGTCGTGCCTTCTTGTGTAGAGAATGTTGTATCGTTGTGGGAGAAGTTGAGATAGTGTGGAATTTCTCAATTCTTGAGATGGATGGTAATGATGTAATCCTGGGAATGGATTGGCTGGTGTATTTTAAGTCCCACATTGATTGTTTTGTGAGAACAGTGGATTTTACGACACATGATGGCGTTACACATCTCTTTAGAGGAGAGAAGTATGAAAGGCAGGGTGCAACGGGTTTGTCGGCACCAGTAGTGGGTACGTTATTGTATCAGGTGGCGGTTTTGTCATTGGAATCGATAGAGGGTGTTGAGAAGAGTGTTCCTCTGATAGTGGTGGATCAGTTCATGTATTTTTTTCCTAAAGAATTCTCTGGGTTACCTCCCGTAAGAGAAGTGGAGTTTACAATTGATATCCTTCCAGGTACCATTCTTATATCACTTCCATCTTACTGGACGGCACCAGCTAAATTGTGGGATTTGAAAATCCATTTGGAAGAGTTAGAAACCAAAGGGTTTATCCAGCCTAGCATGTGTCCGTGGGCAGCGCCGGTGTTGTTTGTGAAAAAGGCGGATGGAACATTGAGGCTATGTATTGATTATCGTAGACTTAACCAAGTTACGATAAAGAATAGATATCCACTTCCATGAATTGATGATTTGTTTGACCAATTAAGGGGAGCCCATTGGTTCTCCAAAATTGAACTGAGGTCGGTATATCATCAATTGCG
The DNA here is from genome assembly GCA_963277665.1 of Viscum album. Taxonomy (NCBI): domain Eukaryota; kingdom Viridiplantae; phylum Streptophyta; class Magnoliopsida; order Santalales; family Viscaceae; genus Viscum; species Viscum album. The sequence continues at coordinate 1,247,331,866 of OY728157.1, read as the reverse complement.
GGTGAGGAAGGAGGATATTCCTAAAAGAGCTTTCAGAAGTAGATATGGCCATTATGAAGATGTGGTTATGCCCTTCGTTCTAACGAATGCGTTATTGGTGTGTATGTCATTGATGAATCGGATATTTCAGAGATATCTGGATTCATTTGTGGTGGTGTTTGTAGATGATATTCTGGTGTATTCAAATACAAGGGTGGAGCATGAGCAGCACTTAGCGACAGTGATGGGGATCTTGAGGGATCATCAGTTGTATGCCAAATTTTCAAAGTGTAACTTTTGGATATAGGAAGTTCTTTTTCTTGGCCATGTGATTTCTGAAAGGGTACGTGGTGTATTGCGATGCATCGGGATTAGGGTTGGGGTGCATTCTCATGCAAGGGAATCATGTGGTTGCGTATATCTCACGGTAGTTGAGGGTGCATGAGAAGAACTACCCAACTCATGATTTGGAGTTGGCAACAGTGGTCCATGCTTTGAAAGTGTGGTGTCACTATCTCTTCAGTGAGAAATTCACGGTATATACAGATCATAAGAGCTTGAAGCACATTTTATCACAAAGGGATTTAAACATGAGGCAAAGTAGATGGATGGAATATATCTAGATTTTTTATTTTGACTCAATGTACACACCGGGTAAGGGAAATTCGGTGGCGGATGCATTAAGTAGAAAATCATATGCTCAGGTGGTGAAGTAGACATCAGACCAGTGGCAGTTGATGTCAGTTTTAGTTGATATGCAGTTGGAATGTGAGGACCAGGGCGATAGAGCAGTATTCTTTCCAGTGTCGTTGATTCCTGACTTGGTTGGCCTGGTTAAAGAGGCACAGATATCCGATTTTGAGTGTTTGACCATGGGGTCGAGACTCAATGGTGGGGATACCATTGAGGGTTGGCAACTGAATGGAGGTTCAGTTTTGTGTTTTCATAATCGTATTGTTGTACCAGTTGCTCTTTAGGAGGATCTTCTCAAGTCGTATCATCATTCTAGGTGGGTTGTTCATCCTAGAATTCAGAAAATGTATAAAGCATTGAAAGTGCAGTTCTGGTGGGCTGGTATGAAAAGAATTGTGGATGAGGTTGTTTCAAGATGCTTGACTTATCATCAAGTCAAGGCAGAGCATCAGAGGCCAGCAGGAATGTTGCATTCTTTACCAATACCTATTTGGAAGTGGGAGCAGATAGCGATGGATTTTGTCACAGGTATCCCAAGAACGTTCAGAAAGCACGATGCCATCTGTGTGATAGTGGATCGGCTAATGAAGTCAGCCCATTTCATCCCGATTTGTGAATCTCCTATGGTGAAGGATCTATCAAAAATCTATGTCCGGGAGGTGGTAAAGAGGTCTGGTGTTCCAGTTTCGATTGTATCAGATAGAGATCCTAGGTTTACATCTCATTTCTGGAAATCCTTTTAGCAATCCATTGGAACTAAGTTGACCATGAGTACAGCGTATCACCCTCAGACGGATGTTCAATCTGAGAGGACGATACAAACTCTGGAGGATATGTTTTGGGATTGTGTCATGGATTTTGGTGGCTTGTGGGAGGAGAACTTGTTTTTGGTTGAGTTCTCGTACAATAATAGTTATCAGGGATCCATATAGATGGCTCTTTTTGAAGCATTGTATGGGCGGCCATGTCGTTCTCCACTATGTTGGGTGGAAACGGGTGAGTCCTCGATGGTTGGACTGAGCCTTGTCCATGAGACTATGGAGAAGATCAAGTTGATTAGGAAGAGAATGCAGACAGCTCAGAGTCATCATAAATATTATGCGGATCATCATCGATGGTCATTTTCATCCGAGGTGAGTGATCATGTGTTCTTTAGGATCTCTCCTAGGTTGGGAAATCGCCAGTTTGGGAAGAAGGGAAAGTTATCTCTGAGTTATATTGGGACTTTTGAGATTATTGAGCGGGTTGGTGAGGTGGCTTATCATTTTTCTTTGAAACCTAGGTTTAGTGCAGTGCACAATGTGTTTTATGTGTCACAGTTGAAAAAGTATCAGCCAGATCGCGACCATGTGATTCGATGGGATCATGTTGAGCTAGAGCCAGAGGCTTCCTTGGTGCACGTGCTAGTGCGGGTTGTGGATAGGCAAGAGAAAGTCTTGCGTGGTAAAATAATTAGTTTAGTTCATGTTTTGTGGCAACATGGTTATATTCACGAGGAGACTTGGGAGCGGGAGAAAGAGATGGTCGAGCAGTGGCCTGAGCTCTTTCAGTAAAGGGTGGGTTCACTACTTTCCGAGGACGGAAAGTCCAATGGTGGGGAGAATGTAACACCACCTTTTTGAGGTATGTTGCCTTTTCTTATGCATTTTTATGTGTTTAAAGTGCATGGGATAATTTGGGAAGAGGTTTGGAGAGTTTTGAATGGTTTTGGATGAGTTTGGAGGCTTTTAAAGGGGTGCACGGTTTGAGAACGGTTAGTGGAAACCGTGTGGGTTCTCCAGGAAACCGTGCAGGGGAGATAGTAGGCTTCGTATGGCCTGCGCACGGTTTTCCAAACCGTGCGAGGCAACCGTGTGGACCCTTGCTCCCAAGGTAGTAGAGTGCGCACGGTTTTCCAAACCGTGCGGGCTAACCGTGCGGCCACTTAAAATTAGGGTTATGAAACTCGGGCTCACTCGGGATTGCTTCATTTCACTCCAATCCTCCTCCCACTCGAGCCTCACTCGGGATTTTGGATTCTCAGGGGTTAAGGGTGCTCTCCCACTCATTTTGGAAGCGTTTCAAAGGGGTTCTAAGGCATTTTGAATGTGGTTTCTCCCAGGTAAGTCTCTCCTATTGTTTCTCTTATGTTTTCCTCTAGATCTGCTCTTCCCACCTTCTTGGTTTTCTAGATATACACTTGTTGTGTGTAGATCTAGGATTGTGGTTTCCTTGAATGATTATTTGAAGGCTTGTGAATGTTATGGAAGGGGATCTAAAGAGGTTTTGGTGGTGCATTTTATGGATTTGAGGTGCGGTTGTTCATGGGTCGATTTCTCAGGAACCCTAAAGGTAGGTGGCTTCTCTCTCGACTCCACTTGGTTAGAACTAGTGGTTCTTTGTTAAAATTAATTTTTGTGCTGAAAATTAATTGTGATTTGTTATGCGAGATTGTTTGGAAATCCATTTGGGGATTTTGAGGAAAAGGGGGGTTTCATGGTGAAATGCTATTGTTATGGATTTTAAAATGAAGATTTTAAAATGGGATGAAACGGTTGATTTTTGAAAATGGTTGTTGGAAAGGGTTTTCAATAAAAGGGTTGTTTTATTGAAATATTGTTTGGCATGGAAAATTGTTTTCAATAAATGGGTGATTTATTGAAGTGGATTGATTTGCAATGGAATTGGATGATTGGATGTTGATGTGACCTTGGTGGGTTTATGATTGATTTGGTTTGATTGAAATGTTTTATGGAAGTGTACGGGAAGTCTCACTATAAAAAGGAGATGGATAGTGGTCGGAAGAACCACCATATGGTAGTGGTCGGGAAGTACCGCTAGTTGTGAATGGGTGAACGGGTTGTCCGGAAGTCCCACCTTTTGGTTGTTTGTTGTGCATTTCTTTGGAAGTTGGAACTTTTTGTGCTAGTGTGTAAATGATGAAACGGCCTGTGGCATGTTGGGTTAGCTTTCCTTTGGTTTCTTGGTTTGGGTGTGATGGCTTGGTAAGAGCATGGTTGGCTTATGGTAATGGTTTCACTTGTGATTATTTTATATAAATTGTTTTATATAAATGTGCTAACGGTTTTATCCTAGTGGCGTGTGTAGGGAAGTCATTTGGGGAAATCCTACTAAGTTTTAGTACTCACCCCCTGCTTTGGCACTGTGGTGTCTTTGCAGATGTCGTGTACCATGACGTGGGAAAAGGTAAGGCATCACCCTACTTTAGTGGAGCATTGTGATCCCTTGGTGGAGCTTGGAGCTTGGAACTTGGCGTGGAGTTGTGGTGGTGTCAGGGCTTGTGGTGTTTGGTTGTTTAGTTTCTGCAGTGTACTCTGATGTTGTGTGGACATGTCTCGTTGTATTGGTTTGAGTTGTGTTGCGGAACAACTTGGTTGTCGTTTGGTAATGCATGTTTGGGTAATGGAATTGATGTGCATCATATAGTGTCTGTTAGTGGATGGTTTGGTTGGTTTTGTCTTAAGGGAAAATCGTTCCCCGACTTGATCTTGAAGCCCTCGGCATTTATTGCCAGCCTTTGGTGCCTTGGGAACGTCGCTTAAGGCCAAGTATCCCTCACCACCTCCTCAAGACAATGAGGTAGGGGTGGGGTATTACAAGGATGGTGATCATATTTAGGTATTGTCTTTTATTGTCAAGGAAGTTTAAGAAGAAAAATCACCTCACTTTGTATTTGGTGAAAATATGACTGACCATCATTCTCAATAAATCAGACTCACAATTCTTGAAGAGCTATATCATATTGATGAAGAATATTTCTGAAAGTAAAGGTTCATCAGACTCGATATGAGTCTGGTATGAAAGGTTTGATCGTAATAGTGGTGAATCGGAGTCTTCATGACTAAAATATAAATCTGATGATGCTTTTTTATTTTGAATTTCTCACAAATCACAAGTTGTGAAACTTATGGTGCAACCTTGATAGAAGAAGGTGGAGAAGAGTTATTCCCAATCATACTCGGATTAATCATATCTGGGTGGAAAGGGAAAAACAGTGTGGGAAATCATATTCAGTCTGATCTTAATCATGTCAATCATATTAAATATGATCAAGAAATAAATATGTTATTGGAGGATTGGGAAGTCGAAATACTTTTCATTATAGGTAATAAATTTTTGATGTTGATACTCAATATAATCTAAGTTAGATAATTCTAAAGGTGGTATTCAAAGTATTCAAATTCATGATGGAAGTCATGATACTTTCTGAAAGATTGAAGAAGATGGAAGTTTGTGAAGCCAAAGGTTTTCAGTCTCAAAATCATTGTAATAAGTTCATCGGATTCGTATATGTTTAAAGACTAGGAATATCTATAGAAAATGTAAGAAACTTAAAGTATTGGTTTTCAATCAGATCAAATCCAAAATATGTAAATCCTCTAAGAAGGAAGTTGATGGGTATCATATTCACAAAAGAAATAAAAACTCTAATTTTTTTTATTTTATTTTATAAATTAGGTCAAGATCTATCATATTGGAATTGATACCTAATAATCGGTCTGAAGAAAAAGAAGTAGAAGTAGTTGAAGAAGTTTTAAAGAATAGTTCATCTTCATCGTAATGAACAAATTGTAATGGATGTCAGTTCCAAGAATCGTAATGAGAATTCTTATGTTTCTATTTATACATTTGGTGTTGAGAAAATTGGAATGAGAAATTGTAATGGGAAGATAGTCTTTCATTTGGTGCAGAGGAATGTAATATAGAAATTGTATCAGGAAATAGGAATAGAGAAATAGAATCAGACTGGGGTTTGACAAGAATATTAGAGTTGTGTATTCCATCATACATACAATTGGTACGGAGCATTATAATAAATAAATTGTATTAGGAAAATCGGAATTGGATATATGTTTGTAAAGAAGGTCAGAAGAGGGTTGAATTTTTTAGAAGATTTAAGAAGGATCAAGAAGAAATGAGAAGAGTTTATAAATGTTGAAGAAAGTCAATATGCATCAAAAATTCAAGTAATCATGAAAATTAGTGTAATTTTATTGAGCGATAAAGTTTTCAGGAATCCCTCCCAAACCATTTTTGGGGTAAGTATAAAAGGAGAAAAGTACATGTACTTTTATGGATGAAGTATTTCTTATGATAAGTATAGATAAGGAGGAGCATTGAAGTAATTATAGAGATAATAAGAGGTTTTCAGATTGTTTTTATTGAAGAAACCATGCTCGAAAGAAGTAAAAGGAGAATATACAATATTACAATGTATTCAACTGATCATTGTATTTAGTTGATTATCGTATTCAACCAGTTATTATGTTGAGAAGAATTATCATATTGGGATTTTCAAACTTAGATAGTATTGTTCCAAAATTGTCTCAATTATATTCTCATAGAGGTATATTTTTTCAACTGAGAAATTAGACTGGGAAATTGGATTGGGAAATCATATTGGGAAATTAGATTGAGTTTTTTTACAAAGTACAAGATGTTCTTACCAGCTTCTGGGTAAGAAAGCGAACAATAGTTCTGAAATTTTATATTTTTGAAAGTTAAAAAAGAATAACCATAACATGTTTGTTAAAAAAACTTTAAATTACATCATTTATGATATAAAGAGTACACGCACTATTGAATTGTTTACATAGTGCTACATGAGTGAAAGGGAATATCCTACTCATTGTATTCCACACAAAAGGATTTTTTTCTAGTGGATTGTGTAGTGTTGGATTATTTTCAAACCATACCAAGGTCATATCTATTTTTATTAAATATTAAACCTTGTAAATACTTGTGTTTCTATGGTTGTGTGTTTGAATTTATTTTAGTATGGAAAGTAATCTTTGATAGGAGGTGAAGTTTTCAAGGAAGCATAAAAGAAAAAGGCATCAATGATTCACCTCCTCCCCTCTCAGTGATATGATTATTCTGACTAGTCACTTTCACTATGAAAATTATTCAAAAATCCTTCTTTATCTCAATATTTGATGTTATACATAGTCATGACCCAAATATTACAACTCCTTCTTCATAAATTTTGAACTATGAGGATTTAATTTTTATTAAATAATCCACCTTATTTTGTATTTTAACATCATCTCTTTGAGAATCCTTTATATTCTCCCAAATGGAGGTTGATCAATCATTTGAGAAAGGAATGATGATGTTACTTACATTATGAGATCCATGTTAATCCTTTGAAAGTATGAAAATATTTGATCCTTCTCAATTCTCATAATAGATAAGGTCATGGGATCCTTTATCTTTGTAAGATCCTGATCTTTCATAAAGGTTCATCATTGTTAAAATTTTAGTTAAACCCTATTTTGTGGTTAAATAAGTGTTTATTTACTGATTGAGGCGTTTTTTAATTATTTTGGTGGTGTGTGACATGAAAATAAAAAAGAAAAGTGGTCAATAGTGCATAGCACACGGTTAGTGTAAATCGTGCACCTAGATAAGGAAACCATGTGGCTTGGTGACCATTTTGGATATAGAACTAGAGCACAATTACCGCATGATTTTCCAAATTGTGTGGGTGCCCTAGAAAACTATGCATCAAGGATACTCTTGGATATATGGAGTTTCACAATTGGTGTAAGGTTTGTAAACCATGCGGCTAAACCATACGACCCTTAAAAAGTGAAAAATTCTCATTTTTCCCTTAAAAATCTATTTCTTTCTCCCCCAATTTTTCCTCCCAATGGACCCCCTCTACCCTAAGTGATGAACCAGCAGCCTCTTTATTCCCCATGAGTGACTATAATTTTATTCTTGGGTGTTTCGAGTGTGTTTGGGTGTGAATTGAAAATCCAGGTGAGTCTAACACCCCTCTTTGCTCTATTTTCCATATTAGGGCTTGTAGAATCTGCCATCTTCTTATGAAGCCCTAAAACCTTTAATTTTCTATAAGATTTTATGTTTTGGATTTAGTGGTCATTTTATTTCAGATCAAATGTGGAGATTAAGCAAGCTTTTGTTAATGTACATGAGGTAGGTAGTCTCTAAGCTTTCACCCATAGTCTTGATGTGTCATATTTGTATATAGTTTTTCTTTCTCACTATCATGTTTTATTTTGATGTCTTAGGTTATGGGAAGTGGGTTGGACCTTAGATTTAGGTGTGAGACCTTTCAAAGACCTCATTGGGTTTGTTAAATATGTGAGACCAAACATTGGGCTCCCAATGGGTAAGCCAGACCCTTGTAAATAGTGAATAAAATTGGTAAACATTGATATAAGGGAATTATGAAAGAAAATGGGTTGTAAATGTGTAGTTGGCATGTGATTAGGGTTAAAGGATTAAATTTAAACAATTATTTGTTGGATTTTATAAAGTCTTTAGTGGTTTTGAAATTTTTTTGATAGTATTTTTTAGGGATTTGATCCGATTATAGATTTATTGAAGAAAAATGATATTTTTAAAGAAGCCAACATTTTGAATGGAGTTGTTGACCTCATGGTGATTTTTAAAAAGGTGGATTTCTAATGAGATTTAAAATGGTGTTTGAATTGAGGGAAAGGTTCCTTTTTTTGGAAATAGTGTAATGTTTTTTTGGATGGTTGAAATGGAAATGAAATACTTCGATCATGTTTTAGTTTTTAAAAGTGAATACCCATGTTTTAAAGGGTGGTTCAATATGAATTCAATGAATATTTTGAATTGTGTCTATGGACATGATTTGGTTTATAATGTTCTGATGGGAGCAGTATGAATTGAAGGGATGTAAGGGTTAGTGAGATAGAACCCATAACAATTACATAAGTAGGTTAACAAGATTATGAAATGAACTAAGTGATGAATGAGCTTAGTTGATGATATATCACAAGGGGGTGTTTGTCATGATGTGAAAATGGATTAAATGGGACTAGTGTGAATGTGCCCAATGTAATGTGACTTAAATTTGAAATTCATAAGTGAGTTAACATATGGAATGGTTGAATATTTTAAATGGGTTAGTGTAATGAAATTAACATATGGAATGGTTGAATATTTTAAATGGGTTAGGCATAATAAAGGGAATGGGATAAATGGGACATGTAGTGAAAATGGTAAATTTTTTAGTGGGTTATGACAAGATATAAATTCCCATGTTTATTGTTTTTAATTGTGGTTGATTATGTGTATTGGTTAAATATGGTTTTGGTATGTTGGTGTGGGATAAAGGACTACGGCTCCTCCCATGGGTTGGGTTGGAATAATTCTCTAACCTACCCCTATATGGATAAGCATGTGAACATGGTTTGCTAGTGTGGGGTATTGACTAAGTTTCTATTCACATGTTTCAAGTTTTAATTAAGCTCAAAACTTCACCCATAACTCACAAGTTAGGGATGTGGATGATGTTCTATTCCCTAACGGTTATATTCCACCTGGACTGAGACTCTGAGGTGAGGATAATGTGTTTGTTGTTATGTGTATATCCCTAGTGAGATAGGGACTAGGTTTATTCTCTTATGCATGGTAATTGACTGGATTAGTATGTAGTGTAAATGATGTACATGACTAGCCCATGGAACATGAGATAAAGCTGAATTTAGTAATAAATATAGGATGAGTGATGAAATGGTAACAGTGATGAAATGTATTAAATGATCACTATAGCTAATGGGTATGTAATGGTCTGCGATTAGTGAACACCCCATGTGGATTAAATGTGTGTTTGACCCTTTGTGCCTTGTATTAGACTCTCAGTGTGACATAAGTTAGTTTCATTGTTTGGTTGATTCTCGGGAATTTGATGGGTAAATGGATATTAGATAATTGCTTAAATTTTTTCCTTTTTACTTGTTTATTTATTACACTTGTTACCTGTATACACCTTGTATAGACTGTATATTTATCTAGACACTATTATTGGTGGCCTATTGAGTTGTACTCACACCCTACTCAGGTCATCATGTCACTTGGGTACTCAATCATATGCTACTTATTTTAGGTACAAGTTCAGGATGGGAACCTGGTGTTGGTTGTTCTTGGGAGGAAAAGTTAGAGCATGGGGGTATGGACTGTTGGTCGGAGAGTGATGGCAAGAGGGGGGTGAATTGCCTTTTTAAAAATTAATTAACAATTTAAAAACAATTTATAAAAGCAGCGGAAATAAAAAGGGGCAAGACACAATTTGATAACGGAGTTCGGCTTAAACCAAAGCCTACGTCTCCTCTCCCAACTCAACCGTTGAGAGATTTACTTCAGCTTGCTTTTTAATGGTTGTAGCAAGAAACCCACTAGCCGTTTTAAGGTAGGCTAGATCACCTTCGTACAGCTTTCTTTTTTATGATGGTTGTAGCAAGAAACCCAAAATGAAAGTGAGGAAGAAAAGGATGGTTTGTTTTAATACAAACCCAATGAATAACTAAACAATTTAAATAAATAAATTACAACAAACTTGAGGAAGCCTTGAGCGCCATGAGTGTGAGAGTAGTTGATGTAGAGGCAGCCCAACCTTCAAGGATGGAGATGGATCACAAGTGGCCTTAGAGATTTGTCGTTAGAGCTTCAAGGGATCAAAATATCATTCCAATGTATCGGGAGTGTTCCTGGCATCCATCCTCGTCTATTTATAGGAGAAATATCCCCAAATACTTCAATATAGGCGTTGGAGGGATTCCGGAGCCGTTGGGGGTCAAAAGTACAAGTCCAGTCAAATCCCAACGGCTAGTTTGACTGGGCTTACCGGCTGACCGGTGCTTGGCCACCGGCTGGCCGGTGCTCCAGACAGAAGGCAGAGCATTCTGTCTGGGCTCCACTGGCGGGCCGGTGCTGGGCCACCGGTTGGCCGGTGGTCGAGACAGAGAGCAAGCTCTCTGTCTGGTTCCACCGGCTGGCCGGTGGTCCAGACACCGGCGGGCCGGTGGTCAGGCACCAGCTGACCGGTGGAACCTGGCAGAGAGCATTGCTTCTGCCAGAGACCACCGGCTGGCCGGTGGTAATCCACCGGTTGGCCGGTGGACTCAGAGAGTCCTTTTCCAGTCTTCTTGGGCCAACTCTTTGGCAACCTTTTTCCTATCATCAAAAGCACTTGAAAACAAGTTAGAACATGATGAGAGTGATTGTGATCATTAAAATCCAAGAGAGAGGGGTACAACAATCTCCCCCTATTTTGATGATCACAATCACAAATAAGAAAGCTTTTAAAAATGATATGCCAAGTAAAAAGAAATAAGAAACTTGGACATGGAAAATTTTAGAGATCATTTTAATACAAGAATTTCATAGATGTATCATGTATTGAAAATGATATTAATCTTGAAAGGATTGAAATAAAGAGAATGGTTCATTTTGAAATTGTAACCATAGGTCATTTAAAAGAAACAACTGAAATCAAAAACTTAACCATTTAAAAACAGATTTAGATGAAAGTAATAAATTAAAATTGAACTTTTAAAAAGATCACTTAATTAAATGAAAGTAATAAATTAAAATTGAACTTTTAAAAAGAGCACTTAATTAAATGAAATAAGTAACTAAGTATGTAATAGAGAGTTTTTCTTCCCCTTTGGGATTATCAAAATAGGAGGAAAAGTATGAAAGAAAATTAGAAAAACAATAATAAGGAAGTAAGCAATGACAAAAAGGATTGATAGATAAGACAACTTGAATTTTATAAAAGATGAAACGTTACATAGAAAGTTCAAAATACAAATACAAAGACAAGTCAAAAACAGGAATGGCTCTATTCACTCCTAGAGGGCCGAGAGTGACGACGATGCCTGAAGGTCGGAGGAGCCGGAGGAGCCTGGACCGCCTCAAAGCGACGATCAAGAGAATCGATCCGAGAGTGGAGCTGATCAAACTGAGAGCTGAAGTAAGAGAAATGTAAGTCGATCCGGGTCTCAATATGATCCTGGAAGCGAAGGAATTGATCAGCCGTCACCGACAATCTACCAGTATCAGCGGGAGGGGGCACAGCCTCAGCAGGCTCCGGTGCATCATCGCCCGCTCCATCTCCCGCATCAGCAGCAGCAGCAGCCTCACCTTCGCTGTCACCACTCCCTTCTTCTTCATCAGCACCACTTTCCTCACTATCTGAAAGAGGATAGGTAGTGGCAATGGCAGGAGGCATGGCATGGGAAGGAGGGTGTGAATGTGTCTGAGGGGAGTAAGCCTTGAGAAGGCCCTCCTTGTCAGTAATCCACTCCTGACGCCAAGGATGCCAACGAATGTTCATCCATTGCACCATCATAAAATTGATGATACTATCCTTCTTTGGCTGCTCGAAGGAGGTAGCACGGAGAGGGACATCAAGAAAGGTAAAGATTTTGGTCAACAAGCACCCGTGAGGTAGAGTTTTGGACCGGCGCGGGTGCTCAGCCACATAAGACATGGCCCGGAACAAGAACCGGACCAAATTGAAATGAACGCCTCTGGTGATATAAGAAAGAAGATAAATATCAATAAATTTCACCGTATCGTGATCACCGATACGGGGTGCAAGGGTGGTCTGAATGAGGCGCTCAATGATGCGATGGTTAGGGGAGAGCTGGGAGAGCTTGACAATGGGATCGGTGGGTTGCCCTGTGAGATGCTCAAGAGCGACAGCAAGATCAAAATCAGGGTCCCAAGGAAACTCCCCCTGAGCAAATGCATGAGGTCCAACATGAGGAACCCCTAGCATCCTGGCAATCTCCAAAGAAGTAAAAGTGATGGGTTGCCCAAGAGCGGTGGTAGAAATGGTATCGACGTCGTCAGAAACCGACCACGTCAGGTGAGCATAAAATTCTTTGACAAGAAGGGGATAAATAACATCCTTCTCAGGAGGTTCAAAAAAGGAATGCCAGTGTTGATATTCAATGATGGAGAAAAGCTCGAGACGAGTAGAAGAAAGCCAAGAGTAGTCAATTACTCTACCAGGAAGAATGACTTTGTCATGCCAAATGTCCGGAAGTTGAGGGATTGAAGGAGGAGGAGGTGCTTCTTGAGCGATTCCCTTTCCTTTGCGTGAAGAGCGAGGACCCATGATAGCAAAAGGGAAAAAAATTGAGAGAGATTGAGAGAAAATGGAGTTTTGAGAGGGCAAGGAGGAGAAGGGAGGCTAGGGTAAGGAGGAGGCACGGGTTAGGAGGGGCCGCACGAGTGAGAAAGAAAAAATGAAGGGGAAGGGTTTTATTTATAAAATTAACCCTTCCTCCGGCCGGCCCAAAAAAAGGAAAACCCGACACCACCGGTTAACCGGTGATGTACCACCGGTTGACCGGTGGTATTTAAATTCATAAAAAATGAAAAAAAAATAAAAAAGAGTTTAAATAACTTAAAAAGAAATATAAGCAAGCAAAAAAGAGTCAAATATTTAATAGTGCTCATTGACGAATCATTCCTAACTCCCCCTTAATAAAATCAAAACGTTCAACTGGGAGCGGTTTGGTAAAAATATCAGCTAATTGGAAATCAGTAGAAATGAAGTCCAAAGTGATATCCCCTTTTTGAAAATGGTCACGAAGGAAATGATGCCTTAAATCTATATGCTTTGTCCTAGAATGTTGTATTGGATTCTTAGAAATACTAATAGCACTGGTGTTGTCACACCGTATAGGGACATGATCGTAGGAAAGGCCATAATCCAAGAGAGTGTGTTGCATCCAAATAATTTGGGCACAACAATTACCAGCTGCTACGTACTCGGCCTCGACAGTAGAAAGAGCAACACAGTTTTGCTTTTTGCTACTCCATGAAACAAGGGACTTTCCTAGCAGATGACAGGTTCCACTAGTACTCTTATGATCTAATTGACATCCTCCAAAATCAGCATCTGAATATGAAGAAAGTTCGAAAGAAGTATTAGAGGGATAAAACAAACCAATGTTTTTGGATCCTTTTAAATACTTAAAAATTCTTTTGACCGATTTAAAATGAGATTCTTTGGGATTGGCTTGAAAACGAGCACAAAGACAAACACTGAACATGATGTCAGGACGGGTCGCAGTTAGGTAAAATAGACTCCCGATCATACTCCTATAAAGCTTGTTATCAACCGGTTTCCCGGCTTCATCTAACGTAAGTTTACTAGAAGTACTCATGGGGGTACTAATTTCCTTTACTTGATCCATACCAAAATGACTTAAAAGTTCGTTTGTGTATTTTCCTTGGCATAGAAAAATACCATTTGAATTTTGAAAGATTTGAAAACCAAGAAAAAAATTTAATTCCCCCATAAAGCTCATTTCAAATTCTTTTCTCATTAAATCTGAAAAGTCAGTACAAATTGATTCTTTGGTTGAACCAAAGATAATGTCATCAACGTAAATTTGGACAATTAAAAGATCTTTGGAAGTGTGTTTTAAAAATAGGGTACAATCAGCTTGACCCATTTTAAAATCATTTTCTAAAAGAAATTTTGTTAACCGCTCATACCAAGCCCGAGGGGCTTGTTTTAAGCCATATAGAGCCTTGGTTAACTTAAAAACATGATTTGGAAATTTTGGATCTTCAAAACCGGGGGGGTTTTCAACAAAGATTTTTTCTGAAATAAAACCATTTAAAAAAGCACTTTTAACATCCATTTGAAAAAGTTTGAAATTTAAGTGAGCGGCGAATGCCAACAAGATCCTAATGGATTCCAATCTAGCAACGGGCGCAAAGGTTTCACCATAATCAATTCCTTCTTCTTGATTATAGCCCTTAGCTACTAGGCGAGCCTTGTTCCGGGTTATATTTCCTTGATCATCAAGTTTGTTCCTAAAAACCCATTTAGTGCCAATAATTGGATGATCATTGGGTCTTTCAACAAGAGTCCAAACATCATTTCTAGAGAATTGATTTAGTTCCTCTTGCATTGCAAGAACCCAATTCTCATCATTAATGGCATCATTAATGGTTTGAGGCTCTAGTTGAGAAAGAAAGGCTTGATGTTCAACCTCGTTGAGGATTGATCTTCTAGTTCGAGTACCGGCTTGAAGATCACCTATAACATTTTCTAAAGGATGGTCTCTAGAAGGTTTCCAAACCTTAGGCAAGGTGGAAGGCGAAGAAGGTGAAGAGGGTTCTTGATGGTCATCCTCCTTGGGAGGAGAAGAGGAATCATTCAAATGAAGCTTATCAAGCTTATCTTCAACATCTTCAATGACCGGGTGAGGTTTTGGAAGAGTTTCATCAAATTTGACATGAGATGATTCTTCGATGGTTTTTGAACGTTTATTGAAGACACGATAGGCTTTGCTTGAGTTGGAGTACCCAAGAAAAATACCTTCATCGGATTTGGCATCAAATTTCCCTAGGTTATCTTTTGTGTTAAGGATAAAGCATTTACAACCAAACACTTTAAAATAACCAACTTTGGGCAATTTGCCTTTCCAAAGTTCATAGGGGGTTTTCTTAAGAAGGGGTCTTACAAGGACTCTATTGATAGTATAACAAGCAGTGTTTACCGCCTCGGCCCAGAAATATTGAGGAAGATTGAATTCACTAAGGAGGGTTCGAGCAATTTCTTGGAGAGTTCGGTTTCTCCTTTCAACCACTCCATTTTGTTGTGGAGTCCTAGGGGCAGAGAAGGTGTGATTGTATCCTTGAGAGGAACACAATTCATCGAATTCTTTGTTCTCGAATTCACCACCATGGTCACTACGGAGCGATATAATTTTATACCCTTTTTCGTTTTCTACTTTCCTAGAGAATTTCAAAAATGTTCTACAAGCATCATTTTTATGAGCTAAAAAGAAAACCCAAGTGAAACGAGAAAAGTCATCTACTAGAACAAAGGTATAGGATTTTCCACCTAGACTTGCTACAGGGGTAGGACCAAAAAGATCAAGATGAAGGAGCTCAAGATATTTTGAATTGGACACTTCCTTCTTAGATTTGAAAGAAGATTTGTGTTTCTTGCCAAGTTGTCATGGCTCACAAATCAAATCTTTCTTAAACTTAAGTTTAGGAAGGTCACGGATGAGCTTGTTCTTATTAAGCTTTAGAAGTGAATGAGATCTACAATGCCCCAACCTTCTATGCCAAAGCAAAGACTCATTGTAAAGAGCACTTAAACATTTAAAATTTTGGCTAGCTAAAGACTTTAAATCAATAATGTAAACATTTTGAAAACGGGAAGCAGAAAATATCAATTTGTTTTGAAAATCAAACACATTTCATAAATCATTTTGAAAATTCACCGAAAAACCACTATCACAAAGTTGACTAATGCTAATTAGATTATGTTTTAAACCTTTAACAAATAAAACATCTCTAATTAAGGAGGTTCTACCAAAACCAATGGTACCTATTCCGACGATCTTACTTTTTGAATTGTCACCGAAGGTGACGTATCCTCCATCGAATTCTTCAAGGGAGTTGAACTCGGAGGGATCGCCACACATGTGCCTCGAGCATCCGATGTCGAGATACCACAAGCCTTTCGAAGTCCTACTTCTTTGGTGTTTATCCTACAAAATCAAGAGAGAATAGTTTTTGGTACCCATATAAGTTTGGGTCCAGAAAGATTAGATAAAAGAGACTTTTGAACCCATACTTGTCTAGAGGGATACATCCTAAGATATTCATCCGAGTAGGTAATGATTTTGGGGCAGCCATATCTAGAATTTTTACAATCGCATTCATAAATCATATGTCCGGTTTTTCTACAATAATTACAAAATTTATTTTGAGAGATCCCCCTTACAAAAGTAGTGGGTGCTCTAGAAGAGGTGGCTTGCTTGTTAAAGCCAAGTCCATGTGTGGTTCTAGCCGAACGTTGAGAACCTAGAAATTTGGTCAAATTTTGTTCACCTTGGGTGAACTTGGCAAGAGATTCCCTTAAATCTTTAATAGTTGAATTCAAAGAATCAACATTTGGAATATCTTGGACCTTAAGGTCAAGTTCCTCATTCTTTTTGAGAAGTTTATCTTTTTCAGAAATTAGAATTTTGTGTTTCATTTATAAGGCCAAAAATTTAGAAGTAAGTTCGTGAAAACCTTCCTCTAATTGATCTCTCGCATTTTGGAGATCTTCATAATACATGTCATTATTAAAAGAAGAAGATGAGTAAGAGGAGTCGGAAGAAGATACCTCATCAAATGCCATTAGGCATTTTCCACCTTCATCGCTTGAGTCACTTGAAGACATGGAGTCATCGCTTGCACTCCATGTTGACGCTTTGAAAGCCTTCTTGTTTTTCTTTTCCTTTAACCTTTTCTTGAAAATAGAGCACTCCGGTTTGATGTGTCCTTTCTTTCCACATTCAAAGCATGTAACTTCTTTTTCTGCTTTTGGCTCTTCCTTTCGTGCCCTTTGAAAATTCTTCTTTTTCTTCATGAACTTGCTCATTTTTCTTGCAAGTTGAGCAATCTCGGATCCGCTATCATCGGAGGAGCTTTCTTGATTTTCTTTGAATGCTATGTTCTTTTTCTCCTTGAAGATTTTACCTTCTTTATCGTCTTGCCTCTTCATGGTAATCTCATAGGTCATAAGTGATCCAATGAGTTCTTAAACCGGCATTTTCTTGACATCTTTCGCTTCTTGGATTGTCGTCACCTTTGGAGCCCATGAGCTTGGTAGGACCCAAAGAATCTTCTTGACCATCGTCTCTGCAGAAACATCATCTCCAAGAGACTTTCTCCCATTACACACATCAGTAAAGCGAGTAAACATTTCCGTAATAGATTCGTGTGGGTGCATGGTGAAGCTTTCAAAGTCTTGACGATACATATCTAGTCTAGTGTCTTTGACTTTGTTAGTGCCCTCATGGGTCACTTCCAAAAGCTTCCAAATTTCATGAGAAGTGGTGCAAGTAGAAATACGATTAAATTCATTACGGTCTAACCCACAATGAAGAGCATTCATGGCTTTGCCATCAAGCTCAAAATTAGCAATGTCTTCGGGGGTCCATTTAGACTCATCTTTGCTAGAGAGAGTGTAGCCTTGCATAACAATTCTATATATAGGATAGCCAATAATTCTAAGAAATGTAATAATGCGAGTTTTCTAATAAGTGTAGTCGGTTCCATCAAAGAATGGAGCCCGAGTCATAGAATACCCTTCGGGTGCTTGTGAGGAAGAAGCCATCACTATGGATTTTAGGTTTGTAACCGGTTAAGGTATTACACAAATGTCCCTTTGATACCAATTGTTGGTCGGAGAGTGATGGCAAGAGGGGGGGTGAATTGCCTTTTTAAAAATTAATTAACAATTTAAAAACAATTTATAAAAGCAGCGGAAATAAAAAGCGGCAAGACACAATTTGATAACGGAGTTCGGCTTAAACCAAAGCCTACGTCTCCGCTCCCAACTCAACCGTTGAGAGATTTACTTCAGCTTTCTTTTTAATGGTTGTAGCAATAAACCCACTAGCCGTTTTAAGGTAGGCTAGATCACCTTCGTACAGCTTGCTTTTTTATGATGGTTGTAGCAAGAAACCCAAAATGAAAGTGAGGAAGAAAAGGATGGTTTGTTTTAATACAAACCCAATGAATAACTAAACAATTGAAATAAATAAATTACAACAAACTTGAGGAAGCCTTGAGCGCCATGAGTGTGAGAGTAGTTGATGTAGAGGCAGCCCAAGCTTCAAGGATGGAGATGGATCACAAGTGGCCTTAGAGATTTGTCGTTAGAGCTTCAAGGGATCAAAATATCATTCCAATGTATCGGGAGTGTTCCCGGCATCCATCCTCGTCTATTTATAGGAGAAATATCCCCAAATACTTCAATATAGCCGTTGGAGGGCTTCCGGAGCCGTTGGGGGTCAAAAGTACAAGTCCAGTCAAAGCCCAACGGCTAGTTTGACTGTAACGACCCGAAATTTTGAATAAATCTTGTTTCCTAATTTCATGTGTTATTTTTTATACTCAAAAAAAAAATATTTTATTTGATAAACATGATTATAAATAAAATGAGACCATTGGTTTTTGAGTGTTATATGACCATCGGTCAATATGACCACCGTGAACAAAATGTTTTGATTATTGTCTCTAAATTTAAGTAATCCTGGTTAATTATTATAGAAAGAAGATTTGATGGCCACACCTAGTAGCCTTGGGCCGATCGAAGCCCATCTAACAGAGATTGGGAAGGAGGTAGCACCATTGGGCTTTGCTCTGGACCAAATCCAAGCCGAACTTCATCATGTGAAGCTAGAACGGAATCGCCTTCGCGAGAAGTTCAAACTGATAGAAATTACTACTCGGGCAATGTTGACTGAGCCGCCCCAAAATTCTATCACCCTAGCACACCTTACTCTTAGGTCCTATGCTGGTATTATAAGGGGTTATGTAACGAGACCGTAATTTCCTTGTGTAATCTTTTTTTTTAAATAAAAATTTGGATTTCTTCTTATGATGATGTTTATGAATTTTCAAATGACCGGATAAATATTGTATGCATATTTTTGATGAATTTTAGAAAAAGGATATTTTAAAAATGGTTGTGTAAACCTTAAATAATTAAAAATGTGTAATGATTTTCTCAAAATGGTCTTCTACAATTATGTTCAGTACGAAATTTAGAGTCTAATAAGATCAACTTGATTTTTGATGAATAGTAAATTATGAATAGTGATTTTATGATTAGGATTAGTAATATGACCAAATGGATTAGTAATCTCACTTAAAGAAAGTTTTAAAATAATCTAGGCACCTTGATTAAGTAATGTGATTCAATAAAATAGTTAAATAACGGTTTCATTAATTATTATTCAAGTATTAGTTTTTTCGGGGTGAATAGTGTTTTTTAATTAAAAATTTAATTAAAAATAATTAGAAAATTATTTTTATAAAAATGACTTCATTTTTTGAACTCAGAGCATCGATATTATGTTATGGTAATTTTTGGGGATTTTTCTGAAAAATGTGAATTTTCGATGAATAGTGTTTTTATTTAAAAATTAAATTAAAAATATTTAGAAAATTATTTTTATAAAATGGATTTCATTTTTAAAATCAGAGCATTGATATTTGGTTAAGGTGAAATTTTGGGGTTATTCTGAGAAGGTTGAATTTTTAGTGAATAGTAAAAATACAGTTTTAGGGTTTCGGTATGTTTAATGACATCATAATGGTGTCATGATGATGTCATGAGATCTTTTGAGGGTTGGCCGGCCAAGGGTGATGAATTATTGTTTTGGGGGCCCCATGTGGCCTAACTCCATGATAAATGCCAAGGGAGAGCACATGGGTTTGAGAAAAGCACATGTGAGGTGTCCCTTGGCCATTAATGTCTTGTCCCCTCACTTTCCCTATAAATACCAAGCCCTCCTCTCATCAATTCGACTCCCCACTCTTCCCCAACGAAGTTCTGGTCTCATTACCTCCCAAGGAGTCCTCCCAAGGTGCCCCCAAGCCCTCAAGTTCCCAACATTTGAGGTTTAAGAGTTACATTTTAAGGTAAGGGATCTGACCCCTCTCTTTCTTTTCATGAAATCTCTTTTATGTCATTCCTATTATGCTCCATGTTTTTATGTGAGAGGATGTTCTTTTATATTCCTCTTACTGCCCTTTCATGTTTATATGATGAGAGATCCCCTCTTACTCTCATCAATTCGTTTTAAGAATGTTTAAGTGGCGCCGTTAGGCTGCCGAATTTTTAAGGGATTCTTTCACCTTCCTCGTTTTCAAGTTCTATTTTCATTCAAGTCTTTCATGTTCCTTTTTATTATGTTGGGGTATGATCTCTAAATTTATCATACTGGACTCTTATGTTCATATGATGAGAGACCCCATTTTATCGCTTCAATTCAGTATTTTGAAGTTTTAAGTGGCGCCGTTAGGCTGCCGAATTTTTAAGTGGTTCTTCACCCTTCTCGTTTTGAAGTTCTACTTTCATGTCAATTATTTCAAGTTCCTTTTTGTTATATTGGGGTATGATCTCTATATCTATCATACTGGACTCTTATGTTCATATGATGAGAGACCCCATTTGATCGCTTCAATTCAGTATTTTGAAGTTTTAAGTGGCGCCGTTAGGCTGCCGAATTTTTAAGTGGTTCTTCACCCTTCTCGTTTTGAAGTTCTACTTTCATGTCAATTCTTTCCAGTTCCTTTTTGTTATGTTGGGGAATTATCTATATATCAATCATACTGATCTCTTATTATCATATGATGAGGGACCCTATTTGATCTTGTCAAATCATTTTCTTTTGAAGTTAAGTGACGCCGTAAGGCTGCCGAATTTTCATAAGAGAAATCTAATTTTTTTCTTCCTTCCATGTTTTTCATTTAAAATGGTATGTCCTTGAAATTTCATTACCATGATCATGTATCCTTCTTATTCTGTCCATGTACTATTTTATGGGTCATTTATGAATGTTTGACCCATTTTACCTCTCTTTTAATGTCTTCTAAGACCTCGGAACATTGCCGTTATGCTGCAGAATTTTCCCCTCAAAATGCCTCTCTCTTTTCTCAAAAATTATTTTATGTTATAAAGTGAATACTCAAAGCTCTTATTTCTACAAGGGTATTCACATATATATCAAAATGTTCCATTTTAAATTCTGGGATTTACATACATGATACCCACCTTCCTTTTTTGTGGGTTTTAAAGTGTCGTAAAGATCATGTCTTTAAAGCAGTTTTTAAAACGTTATGATTATGAAATGAAACCCATTTATTTTATGCTATATGGGTTATTTATGAAATTTTTGATGATGATATATGTGGCTCACATGATAATAAATGCAAATTAAGGGTGCGCCCTGATAGCGCTCCAATGCATTGGGTAATGATGTAACCACTAGAGATTACAATTTTCACGATACCTTGGTGAATAACCTTGGTAATTTTCAAATGACACCTTGGGGATGGACCTTGGTGATATGTTCATGATTGTCTATGTTAAATGATGTAGCCACATATTCAAGTTATGAAAAATGTTGTTTTTATTATGAAATGCCTCATGATTTCTTTCTCATGCCTTAAAGTTCTTTTCATGTCATTATTGAAGTATATCAAGCTGACATGTAAAATGTTCCTCTTGTTTCCCTTACTGGGCCTTCTGCTCACCCTTTATTTTGATGTGTGTTCCCAGGTTATGAGATGCAGTAATGAACCTAGGATGAACTTGAGGAGAAGCCTTTTAAGTGTTTAAGAAGAATGTTTTTTTTTCTTTCATTTATTATGTTCCTGGTTTCCAAGACACTAAACCTTAAAGATCCTCAGTTTTGTAAAATGTAATGAAAGTTTATGTGATGAAAAGGTGGGATGCTATAGTTGGTATCAAAGGATGGTTTAGTTATTTGTGGAAATTAGGATATGAAAACTCTAGGAGGAACCCTATAGAAAAGTTTAATATAGGAAATCTTCCTGGTATTTTGGTGAGTATTGAGCAAGGGGTTTCCAAGAAAATACATCCCTGTCTGGATACGAGCAGGTAGAGGTGGCTCTGGCACAGATGTACATAGGGGTAAAACCCGAAAACACCGCTTTGAGCTAGACTCGAACGGGAACTGGTACACAACAACGGGCCTTGCTGCACTCTTGGTTACGACACTCCCGGGGGATATGCTTTGGTAAATTCATAAGCTTAGTATGAACCATTGTTAAAGGAACAAAGATAAAATAAAATAAAGGTTTACATAAGAATATATGATCATGGATAACCTAGAAGGGAACCTAGGGGATCACAAGTTAGGGTATACTTTACTTCTACATGTTATCCTTAGATGCTTTAAGTTTCTTTTCATGATTATTGGCTATGTATTTAATCCCCTAATTATAGCTTCTTTTCTTAGTTAATGGCGGGAAATGGAAGAACATGTCCCAACAACCAATGTGATAGGAAATGCTATGATTGCCGTATTAATATGACCGAGATGATTAGGGGATTAAAAGATGATTATTATTTTGGAAGACGTTCACTATTTTGAGGACCATATATGATCAAGGTAAATAGATTACTACGGTATTTTCATTGAGGAGTAAGGTTGATTTATATTTTGATTTATCAATGAATTTAAGTTAGACTTATAGTAATTTAGGTTACTTACGGGAATGATTAAACTATCTTGGGTAAAATATGTTTAGGTTAGCTATTTTTTGTTATAAGATGTTAGGAGTGGTTTATGTTGTTTGGAGATGAACAATGAAGTTTATTTTGGAAGACTATGTTATCAAGTCCTTCTTGTATTTGGGTTTCAATCTTAGTTTGGTTTATTTCGAGGAATTTTAAGGACTGTTATTTATGGAATGGTCTATGATGAACTTTGGGTATTACCATGGAACATTGAAGATTTAAAATTAGTTTCCATTCCTATGGGATTCTTCCTTTTTGAAGAGTTGTTTAACCTTACCCTTTCTGTTTTGGGATAATGTTTAAAGATAGAAGAAATAGATAGTTAATCTTTTATGGATTATGTGATTCTCTAGAAGATGATTCTTGTGTTTTGATGAGACCAAGTAGTTTTGAATGCTCATCGTTTGGGGGAAAGGATTAGTTTTGGTAAAAACTTATTAAAGGGTGAAACTCTACATGAAGGTAGATATATTTTCTTATGTTTTTGTTCTATGTAGTAAATGAAATCCTCAAAATTTTGAAAAGAAACGTAAAACAAAAATGTTGTTGGTTTACGTTTCCTACTAGGTAATCAAAGACCGTTTACACACATCATAAGTTTGGGATTTTCTCATGGTTAACCTTCTCCTAATCATGTTCTCTATCACTCTCTCTCAGAACTGACCCTTTGTTTTTTTCCTCCATGTCCATGTTTTCCTACATGGAACCCGAGTGTGGGTTAACTCGGGTGGCCTTTGTACTTCCTTTTCTTTCTTTTAAAGTAATGGTGTTACTGACTCTTTTTCCGATGTGGGACTTTCAATGAAATTTCAAAACCCAATTTAAAAAAATTGCGAGGACGCAATTTCTTAAGGGGGGAAGATTGTAACGACCCGAAATTTTGAATAAATCTTGTTTCCTAATTTCATGTGTTATTTTTTATACTCAAAAAAAAATATTTTATTTGATAAACATGATTATAAATAAAATGAGACCATTGGTTTTTGAGTGTTATATGACCATCGGTCAATATGACCACCGTGAACAAAATGTTTTGATTATTGTCTCTAAATTTAAGTAATCCTGGTTAATTATTATAGAAAGAAGATTTGATGGCCACACCTAGTAGCCTTGGGCCGATCGAAGCCCATCTAACAGAGATTGGGAAGGAGGTAGCACCATTGGGCTTTGCTCTGGACCAAATCCAAGCCGAACTTCATCATGTGAAGCTAGAACGGAATCGCCTTCGCGAGAAGTTCAAACTGATAGAAATTACTACTCGGGCAATGTTGACTGAGCCGCCCCAAAATTCTATCACCCTAGCACACCTTACTCTTAGGTCCTATGCTGGTATTATAAGGGGTTATGTAACGAGACCGTAATTGCCTTGTGTAATCTTTTTTTTTAAATAAAAATTTGGATTTCTTCTTATGATGATGTTTATGAATTTTCAAATGACCGGATAAATATTGTATGCATATTTTTGATGAATTTTAGAAAAAGTATATTTTAAAAATGGTTGTGTAAACCTTAAATAATTAAAAATGTGTAATGATTTTCGAAAAATGGTCTTCTACAATTATGTTCAGTACGAAATTTAGAGTCTAATAAGATCAACTTGATTTTTGATGAATAGTAAATTATGAATAGTGATTTTATGATTAGGATTAGTAATATGACCAAATGGATTAGTAATCTCACTTAAAGAAAGTTTTAAAATAATCTAGGCACCTTGATTAAGTAATGTGATTCAATAAAATAGTTAAATAACGGTTTAATTAATTATTTTTCAAGTATTAGTTTTTTCGGGGTGAATAGTGTTTTTTAATTAAAAATTTAATTAAAAATAATTAGAAAATTATTTTTATAAAAATGACTTCATTTTTTGAACTCAGAGCATCGATATTATGTTATGGTAATTTTTGGGGATTTTTCTGAAAAATGTGAATTTTCGATGAATAGTGTTTTTATTTAAAAATTAAATTAAAAATATTTAGAAAATTATTTTTATAAAATGGATTTCATTTTTGAAATCAGAGCATTGATATTTGGTTAAGGTGAAATTTTGGGGTTATTCTGAGAAGGTTGAATTTTTAGTGAATAGTAAAAATACAGTTTTAGGGTTTCGGTATGTTTAATGACATCATAATGGTGTCATGATGATGTCATGAGATCTTTTGAGGGTTGGCCGGCCAAGGGTGATGAATTATTGTTTTGGGGGCCCCATGTGGCCTAACTCCATGATAAATGCCAAGGGAGAGCACATGGGTTTGAGAAAAGCACATGTGAGGTGTCCCTTGGCCATTAATGTCTTGTCCCCTCACTTTCCCTATAAATACCAAGCCCTCCTCTCATCAATTCGACTCCCCACTCTTCCCCAACGAAGTTCTGGTCTCATTACCTCCCAAGGAGTCCTCCCAAGGTGCCCCCAAGCCCTCAAGTTCCCAACCTTTGAGGTTTAAGAGTTACATTTTAAGGTAAGGGATCCGACCCCTCTCTTTCTTTTCATGAAATCTCTTTTATGTCATTCCTATTATGCTCCATGTTTTTATGTGAGAGGATGTTCTTTTATATTCCTCTTACTGCCCTTTCATGTTTATATGATGAGAGATCCCCTCTTACTCTCATCAATTCGTTTTAAGAATGTTTAAGTGGCGCCGTTAGGCTGCCGAATTTTTAAGGGATTCTTTCACCTTCCTCGTTTTCAAGTTCTATTTTCATTCAAGTCTTTCATGTTCCTTTTTATTATGTTGGGGTATGATCTCTAAATTTATCATACTGGACTCTTATGTTCATATGATGAGAGACCCCATTTTATCGCTTCAATTCAGTATTTTGAAGTTTTAAGTGGCGCCGTTAGGCTGCCGAATTTTTAAGTGGTTCTTCACCCTTCTCGTTTTGAAGTTCTACTTTCATGTCAATTATTTCAAGTTCCTTTTTGTTATATTGGGGTATGATATCTATATCTATCATACTGGACTCTTATTTTCATATGATGAGAGACCCCATTTGATCGCTTCAATTCAGTATTTTGAAGTTTTAAGTGGCGCCGTTAGGCTGCCGAATTTTTAAGTGGTTCTTCACCCTTCTCGTTTTGAAGTTCTACTTTCATGTCAATTCTTTCCAGTTCCTTTTTGTTATGTTGGGGAATTATCTATATATCAATCATACTGATCTCTTATTATCATATGATGAGGGACCCTATTTGATCTTGTCAAATCATTTTCTTTTGAAGTTAAGTGACGCCGTAAGGCTGCCGAATTTTCATAAGAGAAATCTAATTTTTTTCTTCCTTCCATGTTTTTCATTTAAAATGGTATGTCCTTGAAATTTCATTACCATGATCATGTATCCTTCTTATTCTGTCCATGTACTATTTTATGGGTCATTTATGAATGTTTGACCCATTTTACCTCTCTTTTAATGTCTTCTAAGACCTCGGAACATTGCCGTTATGCTGCAGAATTTTCCCCTCAAAATGCCTCTCTCTTTTCTCAAAAATTATTTTATGTTATAAAGTGAATACTCAAAGCTCTTATTTCTACAAGGGTATTCACATATATATCAAAATGTTCCATTTTAAATTCTGGGATTTACATACATGAGACCCACCTTCCTTTTTTGTGGGTTTTAAAGTGTCGTAAAGATCATGTCTTTAAAGCAGTTTTTAAAACGTTATGATTATGAAATGAAACCCATTTATTTTATGCTATATGGGTTATTTATGAAATTTTTGATGATGATATATGTGGCTCACATGATAATAAAGGCAAATTAAGGGTGCGCCCTGATAGCGCTCCAATGCATTGGGTAATGATGTAACCACTAGAGATTACAATTTTCACGATACCTTGGTGAATAACCTTGGTAATTTTCAAATGACACCTTGGGGATGGACCTTGGTGATATGTTCATGATTGTCTATGTTAAATGATGTAGCCACATATTCAAGTTATGAAAAATGTTGTTTTTATTATGAAATACCTCATGATTTCTTTCTCATGCCTTAAAGTTCTTTTCATGTCATTATTGAAGTATATCAAGCTGACATGTAAAATGTTCCTCTTGTTTCCCTTACTGGGCCTTCTGCTCACCCTTTATTTTGATGTGTGTTCCCAGGTTATGAGATGCAGTAATGAACCTAGGATGAACTTGAGGAGAAGCCTTTCAAGTGTTTAAGAAGAATGTTTTTTTTTCTTTCATTTATTATGTTCCTGGTTTCCAAGACACTAAACCTTAAAGATACTCGGTTTTGTAAAATGTAATGAAAGTTTATGTGATGAAAAGGTGGGATGCTATATTGACTGGGCTTACCGGCTGACCGGTGCTTGGCCACCGGCTGGCCGGTGCTCCAGACAGAAGGCAGAGCATTCTGTCTGGGCTCCACCGGCGGGCCGGTGCTGGGCCACCGGCGGGCCGGTGGTCCAGACACCGGGGGGCCGGTGGTCGAGACAGAGAGCGAGCTCTCTGTCTGGTTCCACCGGCTGGCCGGTGGTCAGGCACCGGCGGACCGGTGGAACCTGGCAGAGAGCATTGCTTCTGCCAGAGACCACCGGCTGGCCGGTGGTAATCCACCGGTTGGCCGGTGGACTCAGAGAGTCCTTTTCCAGTCTTCTTGGGCCAACTCTTTGGAAACCTTTTTCCTATCATCAAAAGCACTTGAAAACAAGTTATAACACGATGAGAGTGATTGTGATCATTAAAATCCAAGAGAGAGGGGTACAACATGGACTGGGTTGGGACTTGAATCTAGTTTTAGAGTGTTTTGTTAGTTTTTTTCTTGGTTTAAATTGTATGACTTCTTGACATGTAGTGTATTCATTAGATTTTTTATAGCATATGTACATGGTCACTTATTGGTTTTAGCTTCATGTTGTCCATTATTATTTATGTTGGGTTTTTTATCTATTATTGTTACTTCAATTGTGGATTCACTCTGATAAGTGGGTATAGTCTCCCCATAGTTCTCTTTAGACCCACACTATTATTTAGTAGCCTCTGGTGTACAGGGAGTTGCGCCTAAGGTCAAGTGACGACCCGACTTGGGGCACCGGTTATAGTGGATTTCAGGACAGGGATGTTACAATATTAGAGAATATTCTACTTTATTTACATTCCATGGATGGTAGTGTATTGAATAATCATAATCATTTATCTACTCTAACTATATTCAATAGCACATATTAATCTCTTTCTAAGTTAATATATACTTTAGGATCTTATGATTTATATATATTTCACACTTCTCCCCCACAGTGATAGTGTTTTTGTAACTTCATCATGATGATTACTATAGCCAAATCCATATCATGTGTTGTATAATTCTTATCATGCACTTTAAATGGCCTTAATTCATAGGCTATCACTTTGTCACTTTTCATCAATACACAACCCAAAACCTTTTTTAAGAATCACTATATACTATGAAAATTTTCCCACGTAAGGTAAGTGTAAGTACAGGTGCAGTGATAAGACTCATTTTCAATTCCTTTAATCTATATCACATTCATTAGTTCATAAAAATTTCCGTCCATTCTAAGTTATAATGGATAGTGGGTTTTAAAATCTTGAGAGGTTTCACAAAAATCATCGATAATACACTATTAGTCTAAGTAAACTATAAATATTCATTATATATATTGGTCTTGTAAATTCCTCAATTACCTTTGTCATAAAAGGGTCCAATGATATCCCTTTAAAAGTGATGACATTCCCCAAAAATGATACTTCCACCATCCAAAACTCACATTTACTATAGTTTTCATATAGCTTGTCCTTTTGTAAAGTCTTTAGAATAATATTCAAATTATCCTATTTACTTATGGAGGGTATTATAATATCATCTATATGTAATAACAAAAAATTATTGAGGTAATATTTAAAGAATTTATTTATTAATTCCATGAAGATTGTGGTGGAATTAGTGAGTTTAAAAAGCATCACTGGGAACTCATTGTTTCCATACCTTATTCTAAAGAAAGTATTTATAATATCTTCCTTATTCACCTTTAATTGGTGATATTTCTTTTGAAGGTCTGCCTTACAAAAATATTGGACCCTAGGTAGTTGATCTAATAATTTATCAATCTATGGAAATGGATATTTTTTTTATTATGATTTTATTGAGTTCATGATAATCAATGTAGAGGTGCATTGACCCATCCTTCTTATTTATAAATAGGACCATCACACCCCATGGTGAAGAACTCAGGTGTATAAAACCCTTGTCTATATTCTCTTGTAACTTCTTATTAAATTATTCAAAATCAATGGTGGATATTCTATAGGAATTAGTGGGTATGGAAAGAGATCTTGATATAAGTTCAATTGAGATCTCAACCTCTCAGTTAAAAGGAATTATAAGAAACTTTTTAGTGAATAAATCAGTATATTTCCTCATAGTGGGCATGTATTCAAGTATGATTATCTCCTTTATCTCAATAATTTGAGTTATATGTGATTTCTTATAAGGTAATAATACCCAAGCTTGAGAATAATATTCCAAAGAAGATTCATTCTCTTCCTTGCACCTATACATAATCAAAGGATTAATCGATATGTGAAGAGTGATCTCCTTATACAAACATTTGATATTGGATTTATATAAGGTTAACCAATATATTCCCAATATAGTATCAAAATCCACTAAAGTAATTATGAAAAGATTTTCTATGATGTTTGGTCCACAAAAATTTACTGGGGAGGAGTTATATACTTGATATATAATAATTGATATGTTTTTTGTTCTTGAAAATATCTCATACCCCATGTTTTGATGTGGAATTTGAATAATTCTATTAAACCTACATGATATGAATGAATTGTAGAACCAAAATCAAATAGCATGTTTAATCTTCTTAAATGAATAACTAGTGTACCTATAACTGTAGTTGTTGGGATCCAAGTCATCAATAGTGATAGCACATGCCCTTACTTTCTCTCTAGTACTTGCAGGTGGTTATTTTTTATTATCTCTGACAACCCTTAGTATAGGTAATTGGAGTTCATAATTGTCATGGTCCTTATAGTTGAAAAAATGTAATAAAAGGAGAGTATTGATTGGAATATTATTTTCTTCCATCGCATTAGTGGGATTATTTATCACCCTTTGACATTATTTAGCTTGATTCCACTCTTTTCCGTGCTTTAAGCATCTCCTAGTTCCCTTGAGACAATTTTTGGGATACTTCTGCCCAATTTTTTTACACATGAGAAGTTGGGTTTTCTTTCCTCCATGGGATTTATCATTTGATCCTCCATAATTAAACTATATTTTTTTGTTTTTATCTCTAGCACCATGAGTCCAATAGGAGTCTCCAACCTCTATCTCAACCTTAAGGGAATAATAGAAAATATCTTTATAGTTTTCAAAATATCGAATAGTCAAGTCTTTTAGAATATTTGGATTTAATCCACTAAATAAGTGACCCACTTTACTTTTAGTGTTGATGAATGAGCCAGAGTTATACCATGCATTCCTTATGAAGTTTTCCCCATGCACCCTAATAGACTTGTCTTCCTTTTAGTTCAGTCTGAGGAACTCCCTCCCCAATTTAAAATGGAGAGTTTATGTAAAATATTTGTTAAAAATATTTTCATTTATCCTTCATATTACATGGAATTGATTTCCTTCGTGGTATTCATGTTCTTGATCAATTACTTCCACTAATCAGTATCCCCCTCCAGGATATAAACATCTGGTATGAATTTTCCTTTTTCCGATCATTAGAGTACAGAGAATATCTTCTCAATCGAGTTAGTTCATTATTCCATGTTGAGGGGATAAGACAATCCAGTAAAGGTAGTATCCATTTTCCACATAAAGGACTCAACCACAACTTTTTATTTCTTATGATACGGAGGGTGTTGCATATGATTCAATTTATTATTCATAACTTGATTCAGTTGATCCAGTACTTCCATGATGTTCTTGGCTCCCACTCCCACTATATTAGGCAAATCATTAGGGTATTCATCACATTAGCTATCACATTGGTTTTTTTCATGATTCATCCTATTTCTCACTATTAACTAAAATAAAGGAAAAAATTATGGATGAGAATACTTGAATTGATAAACATATAAAAGATGAAAATGTGAACTTAGAAGAAATAACTTAGAAATTACATGCATATCCTAACATATGAGTCTCTAGGTTTAAATATATTTTATCCATGGTAATTTTCCAATTAGTTTTTCTAAACTAAAAATATATTAAAGTCCTTCATAATAGTTTGTAAATCATTTATAAATTTATCAATGTATATCCCCCTATTAGAGTCAAACCATGTGTGCAATAAGGCCTCTTTTTCATGCACCAAGTAAATGTCGAGTTGATACTCAATGTTCCATTTTAGGTTTATTACACATTAGTAAATCTATGTCAGAGGCACATTCACTTTTAATATCCAGACAGGGATGTAATTTCGTAGAAACCACTCCCTTTATACTTCACCAAAATTTCAAGATAGTTTCTCATCCTTAGACTTATCCCTAGGGTTCTCACTAAATTATTCTAGTAATAATACCCAAAAATAACTATACCTTGATCAAATACCAACTATAGTGACCCAAGTCTCTTAAATATATTATTACATGTTTTTTAATATAAATATCCAATAAACACAACCCAAGGATCAAGATTCCTGGTGTTATTGGAAGACTTGGTATGTAAATCATTAAAATAAAACATATTTAATTTGATATTACTAATGTTATATTAAATCCATTTGAGCTCTTAAAAATGGATTGGATAACCTGGGTAATACATGAACAAAACGGGTGAGTTATAAAGCTTATTTAGGGATTAAACAAGATGAATAATTATAATATATGAGTCAAAAGTCATAACATTATATCATAAAAGAAAAGGATCGTGAATAATTGTATAGGAGAATGAAATAAGGATCATGTAATTATAAGACTATGGAAACACATGAATGTGACAATAACATGAAACATGAAATAAGAATAAGTCAAGGCTAACCACCAAGATAACATCACCTGGTGGACAGAGTCCCATCATGGATTAGGTTTACTCTCGAATCCCATACATATCATCTCATGAGAAATAAAAATTACCCAATTCATTAGAGCATCATATGGGTTCACCCATCATAACGTGTACATTCATATGTGTTCTATATAAAGAGATCAAACATAGGGCATAAACAAAATAATTACCCATGGAAATAAATGGCCTACATAATAGTGCCTCATGTCACAATCAGAGAAGATTTTATAAAGATTCCAAAGAGAAAAGGGATTAAATATTTTTGATGTTCATATCTGAATAAATTGTCCTAGTACTAAAATATGGTGTTCATTTTAAAATAAATTCCACGAGAAATGGTGGATAATTGGGTATAGAAATGAACTTTTAAAATAGTGTTTTAAGGAATTGGTTAAAAAATTCAAGAAAAAAAGAATACGGTATTTTCTTTGAAACCCAGAGGTAAACCAGAGTGGTTATCCATAAAATATTATTTTATTTAGTTAAATAATTAATTTTAATAGAAACATTAAAAGATTTTTACCTAAATTAATTAAGGTATAGAAAAGTTCCCCTTAATTGGTTTCGATTTTAAAGAAGGCATTGAGAAGTGGACATAAGAAATGTATAATCCCAACAAAGTAAGGGAGAATAAGATATTTATATATGTAAGATACATTTATATAGAATTTAAAAGAATTAAATAACATAAAATATATAGATAAATTTAGTTAGAGATGGAAATTTCAAAACCAAAAGAAAATAAGGCAACTTAGAGATATCCATTAGCTTAGGTCCAGAATCTTTCTGCACTTTATATTAACATCTAGAATAGTCAAATTATATTTTTTAAATATATGATTGAGAAAATTATTTTAATATATTTTATTTATTATAATGATTTTATGTCAGTTTAGAGTAATTTAATTGATAATTCGTTTCAGTTTATATTTTCCCATGGTTGTTCATTTCATGGTTCCAAGATAGGATTAAATTGTGGATAATTAATTAAGTTCTTATCAAATGGGACTAAAACTATAGACATTAAATGAAATTTTATTTATTTAATTCCATAAATTTAAATAGTCCAAAATATATATTTTTCCTGATATAGGTATTATTCATTTAGTATAAATGTTGTCGTTATATGGTTAGCTAATTTAGGACGTTTTAAAAACCATCACAAACTAGATCTATTTTATTTAATTAAATGGTTATTAATAAATTAAATAACATAAAATAAGTTATGATATAATTATTGGAATCATACCATAATATTATTTCTATTACTATCCTCAAATGTGGTGGATAAAAATTAAGTACGTTGTTTATGGAGAGGATGAACCGTCTATATTGTAAACAACAGTTCTGTTTTTAGAATGAGTAGAGAAGAGATGATTATGGTAGATAGATATTTGATTAACATAATATAATTTGAGTATACTTATGATACTAGACTCATTAATTCACTTTCTATGGAATTGTTTTAGAGGATGAGGAGGAATAAAAAATTAAAAGGATCGGTTGAGTGAATTACCTTCTCCTTTGGATGCCTCCTCTTAGGCTTCCCCTTAAGGAAACTTGGATGTAATGCCTCAACCCCAGAAGCCCAGAGTCAGTGAATTGTTTTAATACATTTTCATGATTACAAGGAATCAACTCCCGAAAGACTGATCAGTTTAGTAGTCTTGGAAAATAGATTACGTACATGAACGTTACATTACATTATAAAATGACAAAAAACAACAACATTGTACCCTTTTTAACACATTAATATCCCTTAGCCTATCCTTGTAGGTCAACCATAAAATATTTCTTCACATACTAGGAAAAATAAAACGTAGAAAGGGGTGAGCTCAGATGCTTAGTAAGGATAACAATATAGCAGAAACTTTCATAAATAAGCATAAACATTTAAAGCAATGTATAAGACTAAAACAAAAACCTTTTAAACTTAAACTTAATAATAATATAGAAAAGATAAAATCAAATAATTCTATTTACTTATTCACATGGATATTCAACTAGTCGAATAATCACATGAAATATCAATAGCCACTTTCATAATGATGGAATGCATAATGCCAAACTTCATAACAACATAGTCAAGGCCTTGTTCCAAGAAACTATTTTGTCTCATGAGACCTACCAATGCATCGAGGATCTATAGTGGGATCCACCCGTCACTTGCTAAGTCTAATGCATTCCTCATATGAAAAGGTTTAAAGATAACATAAACATTCGTATAAAAACTAGCATACGAAATGTCAATACTTTATCCATAAACCATGAATGGTATAAAAATAACACATCCATAGTCAGACATATCACAAAACATAAAATACAATATGGAAGATTTTTATCATAATAAATCAACTTCAAACAAGTTTAAAATCCATCAAAGGATGTTGGCATAGATGAAAATTATTTGTAAAAATCATTCAAAGAAATATCACTTTTTCATGAAAACATTTAAAAGTCACACAATTTAGAAAAGAATATATTTAAATAAATTTTTGAATCAAAGTGTCCCATACCACTTTGAAACATTTGAAAGGAATTAAAATTTTAAAAAACATTCATGTCCATATAAATAAATCCTTAAAAATCATTTTGAAAGCATGGACATTAATGATAATTATTTAGAAGAATAAATATTTAAACCATTTAAAATGATGATATAGTTAAATATTCCCTTAAATAAAACCTTAAAATATTCCTTTTGAAAATATATTTATGAAACACGGATGTGGATGATAAAGAGGTCCCAGTAGATACTCACGTAAAAACAACCTCAGATAATGAAGAGATTGTAGAATTAACCCTTACCTTGTACTTGTCTTTGGTCGAGGGTACGTTAACCATTTGTATAATAGTTAAATAATTTTTATTAAATTATACAAGAACCATATACATAAATATTATATCATATATGATCTTCTAATATTACTTTGTTCATAATATTTTAGTATTATCGTTGTTTTGGGTGCTAACTGATTTGTTTTCCTTTATATATTTTGTTATGTAAGCCATGTTTTTTATGGATAGGATGTATTTGATTCATATCCATAAGTATATTAAGTTCTTAATCATTATTTTTAATCATTAAATGAAAATTATTCTTGAATTATTATGATGGGGAATGAATCTCATCACGTTCGTGGAGACTGTAATCCATACGTATATACGAGCAACAATATCATTAAATTGAAGGTGAAATCATATATAATTGAATGTTATATAATATATACAGAATCATTAACATGTTATATTTATTATTTACATCAATTATACAACATTATTATACTCATCCAAATAATTAAGTGTTTGAATAACAAACGACACCACAGCATGGAGACGATAAGTCGTACGTACGCACGTATGGTGACTTTTTCATTCATATGATGGATAGAATAATGAATATGGTTGTACAATTTTTTTAATAACATAACAGTATATATAAGATACTGTATTTATTATTTTATAATGGAAACAACAAATAAAGAGGAAGTGGAAGAAGTAAAGAACTTGAAAGAGGTGATGAAATATTTACCTCTTCTTCGGGTTCTTCCCTTTTGATTTGATCAAAAGGGATCCTTAGGTTGGATTTCTGACCAAATTAAGTCCTTTAGGATGAAGGGGGGAATGTTAGGAGGATATTTGGGTAGTGTTTGGCCGAGACAAAGGGATTTGGAGGTGTGAAATTAAGATAAGGAGAAGTGCCCTTTTATAAGAGAGGTGGGGGTCACTTTAGGAAAAGCTTGAAATATTATTTTATAATAAAATAATTTTCTATTTCTAATGAATCCAAAATGAATTATTTAAAGGATAAGGTGAGGATGGATTGAAAACCTCTCAACCAATAGGTTTTATACAGGTTTAGGTTATCATATTAACCTTATCTTTTAGATTTAACTCTTAGTTAAATAGTTTGACATTTACCATGTCTCTTTGTATTTTTATATTATATGGTTAATAAAATTACTATAACAAGACAAGTGAACCCCAAGTGGTTAATTATTAATATATATAACCTTATATAAGTCCTTTGGCTGAACCTTAGATTTTTAAGAATATTATATCAATTAATAATATTGTATTTCTTTTAAAAAATCAATTATGTCAATTTTGACACTATTTAGAATTTGGTTTTTGTGAAAATCATAATAGCATGATTACTTCGAAAAAAATTTATTTAATAAACCCTAAAATGTCATATTAACCTATAAAATTATTTTAATTCATCAAAAGTCTCAAATTATATTTATTTTTATATTTATAATATCCATTATTTTAATCATTCATTAATAAGGTAATTACTGCATCATCATTGTGTCATAAATAAATTAAAATATTTAATGTCTAAAATTTATAAATAAAATACCATTATGTATGAAATTTTTTTATCTTTCTAATTAATATTTATAGTCGAATTTATCTTATTTATAACCCTATATTAAAAATGGTTTAGTTATTAAACTTTGAATTTAACTCTTTTGACTCTTCTTTAAATAAAATAAGAATAAATGTCCTAATCTTATCCAAGTGGACCAAAGGGGGTCATATTTTATTCCAAAGGTTGTTTTTGGTCGAATTATACTTATCCAATATAATTAGGACATGTTTTGGGGTAATTATAATATCATTTTTACCCTTAATTGCCCTATTTACTTTTAATCGTGGTAAATAAAAGTCAAAATTTACTATTCACCAAAAATTATTTTCATCTTGTTGAACCAAATTTTACTTAATGATTTCAATCATGTCTCTCCGAATTTTAAAATTCAACTCACAGAAGTGGTAAAATTAAATTTTATGCAAATTTGTAAATGCTCCTAGAAGGTGGGTAAAATACGGTAAAATGTTTGAAAACATTTTATATATCTAAACTTATTATAAAATAACTCCAATGAATTACGTTGAAAATATATAGATATTATGTATCTATTTTTACTAAAAATAAATTAAAATAAAATAACTAATTATTTAAATAAAAAGTCGATTTAAAATAATAACGCAGTGTTCTTCACTATTCATCAAAAATTGAAAGTTTTCATAAAAATACCAAAAATTTACCCTAAGATAATTTTAATATTCAGAATTCAAAAATTAAGTCTATTTTACCAAATTCAAATCATATAAGTTTCATTTATTAATTTAAAATTAATTCTCATCATCAAAACCAAAAAGAAGGTTTTTAAAAAGTAAAAACTATCAAAAGATTAACATGTGTAAAATTTAAATATGAAATTACTTATAATGACCTAAATTGTATTAAATGATAAAAATATAATCTAATTATACTTCCAAACCATTCAAGTTTGTAATTTATCACTATAAATTATTTCTATTAAAAAATTAGTTTTCAATTAAAACATAGTATTTTTCACTATTCATCAAAATATGAAAGTTATCATAAAAGTACCAAAAATGTATCCAGACTAAATTTTTATGTCCCTATTATAAATAAGAATTTAATTTCATTAAATTGAATATATAAAAGTGACAAATATTGGTTTTAAGAAGGGTTTTCCATTAAAAGGCGGTAAAATTTCATTTTTTGAAAAATACTTATTTTATCCGAAAAAAATAAATTTGTTCTTATATTATATCTAAGAAACATGTAATATGGATTTTAAAATTATATGGAGTATATAAGATTCAAAATCAAGTTAATACTATTCATAAACGCTTTTTGAACGGTTAGTTTAGTAAGTTGTGGTGTGCTCGAACTCGGTGTTGCGTGTAGCGCAAGCTATTGAATTAATTTAATGAGATAACATACTATGAAATATTAGGGTGTTATATTCTAACCTACTTCAATAAATTTCATCCTCTCAATTTGAAATTTTTCTTCAAAAATAAATGGTTAAAAATAGAAAAATACCTTTGTGGAAAACCCACATTGGAAATTGGGTTAATAAAATTTTGTCTTAGTAAGAGGGAAAGGGAAATGAAAACATCACCACCAAATTATGATCTTGATTAGGAGAACATTGGTGGAAATTACAGACACATAATTGGAGTAAAAACGTAAATATTTATAGGGAGTGATTGAGGTCATCAATCACAAACAAGTGTAAAATTGAGGGCCTCAAAGCCATTAATCTAAGATGATGTAAACTATCATCGATTCAAAAAAAACATATGGTATTAGGATAAAACATTTTTGGTTTTAAGATCCCTTCCCTGAAGTTTAAGAATTAATTTATTCATCGAATAAGAAGAAATATATATATATATATATATATACATGACAAGTATAGTTTCATCCTTCAACTAATTCCTACCACAAACTCATCTTTCACTCCAAAAGATAATAGAATTCAAAAATATTATATTTATACTAATCGTATAGGTTTAAAAAATAAATTTATATTCATTTGTAAGACTATTTAAAAAACTACATTATAAAAACTATAACATCACGTAGGCCAGTGATAGGTGATGCACCCTTGTCGCCCTTCGGTTGCGGGTTCAAGTCTCGCAGCCTTGCTGGACTCGACGGGTTGTCGCCCGACCTTCGAGTTGTCCTTTTTATAAAAATCCAAAAATAATCTCAAGAAATTATTTAACCTTAACAATATTATCCAATGTCAAACTTAATCAATTCCAACCTTTAGAATTATCCAAAACACTTTTTTCCAAACTCACATTCCAAAATTTATAAGGAAGGTAAACACAATAAAGATCATTTTTGCCACATAATAACATGTTAATACCTTCATAACGTATTATTTTAAAACACGGTAACACCATGAATTATCATATAACCTTATTGATTACATTCATGTTCCCTTATTCCTTATAGAATACTGGATATACTCCTTATATCCAAAAATGTTGTAAACTCCAACAATGATGGAATATACAAATCATTAATCAGTTTCAAGGTAGTCAAGAATATCCAATATAATTTATCCAAATCAATCATATCTTATTCTAAAATCACTACCTCAGTATCATAATCATATTAAGGTTTATATTTATCTCAACCATGTATTTTTCAAAAAAAATAACCTACCATTGAGTTACTTTTCTTGGTTCCACACAATCTAGAGTCCTTAATGAAATAGTACTACAGTACAATCCTTATATACTCTATAATTATTATAACATGTACATCATTAATACAATACTCAAATGACATAATACTTAAATAATAACATTAGAACTCTTAATCATTCCTCTTCATCTTCGTTAGTATCATAACTTCATTATTATCCAATAGCAGCATTTGGGGTATACTCTAATGATTTGGACATTGATTCACGTAGTGACCCAACTCCTTGTAGATGAAGCATTTTACATTTGAAACCTTTTTCTTACCCTTACAATCATGTACTTGGTATCATTTTTATCTACATTTACAAAAAAATCTCATTCCCTTCAATCATTTAACAAGGTGATTCTTTCCACAACTATCACATATGGGGAAATACATTTTCCCCTCTTCCCTTTATCCATTTTTATCTCTTCCATCATTTTCTTCTCTTGCTTCCCTTAAAAACTATAGGACTCAGAGAATTATTTACTTATCTTATTAACACATGATAATATTTATTCATATGATGAGAATATGTGGGAGACTATTTCCCTTTTAAATTTTGGCTTAATACCATGAAAGATATGATCCTTCTTAATCTTTTGATCTTGCGTATTGCTGGAATTCTTATTCCTTCTACTAGGCATCATTTATAAACAATGACATACACTAGGTTAGTTTTATGAATCGCAATGCATAATTCCAAACATGTAAAAAACCTACTTTAAATTGAAAATATTATTCATATAATCTATAATCACTAAAAAAATGTTTTCTTTGAGAAAGTATTTACTCTTAAATCCTTCATAATGACTTGTAAAGAAAATGTGAATTGTCCTAAGAATATCCTCTGGTAGTGTCATAACCAAGAGTGCAACAAGGCCTATTGTTGTGTACCAGGATACCCCAGGCCAAGCCCGAAACTCCTTGTTGGATTTTTCACTCCTAGGTACATCTGTTCTAGAGATCCCTCTACCTGCTCGTATCTAGACAGAGATGTATTGCTTGTAAAATTCACAAAATCTCTACATTACCAAAATTCTAGTATGTTCTTCTATTCTAATTCTCAAAGTCTATCTTAGGGTAATGTCTTCTAATCAAAGTTTTTCTAAATCTAGTTTCCAAGGTTGTTGCTTAACTTCCTCTGATACCAACTGTAATGCCTCGACCCCAGAAGCCTGAATTCAGTGCATTATTTTAATACATTGGCATGATTACAAGGAATAAAGTCACGAAAGATCGATCAGTTTAGCAGTCTTGCAAAATAGATTACCAACATGAACGTTACATTACATTATAAAATGACAATAAACAACAACATTATCCCCTTTTGAACACATTCATATCCCTTAGACTATCCCTATAGGTCAACCATAAAATACTTCTTCACATCCTGAGAAAAATAAAATGTAGAAAGGGGTGAGCTCAGATGCTCAGTAAGGATAAAAATATAGCGGAAACTTTCATAAATAAGCATAAACATTTAAGGAAATGTATAAGACTAAAACAAAAGCCTTTTAAACTTAAACCTTTGTATAATTTGGAAAATATAAAATCAAATAATTCCATTTAATTATTCACATGGATATTCTACTAGTCAAATAATCACATGCAATATCAATATCCACTTTCATAATTATGGAATGCATAATTCTAGACTTCATAACCACATAGTCAAGGCCTTGTTCCAAGACTACAAATAATATTTTGTCAAGGCCTTGTTCCAAGACACTAGTTTGTCTCACAAGACCTACCGATGCATCGAGGAGCTATAGTAGGCTCCACCCGTCACTTACTAAGTCCAATGAAATCCTCATAAGAAAAGGTTTAAACATAACATAAACATTTGTATTAAAACTATAATATGAAATGTAAATACTTTATCTATAAACCATGAATGGTATAAAAATAAAATATCCACAGTCAAACATATCACAAAACCTTCAATATAATATGGAAGATTTGTATCATAATAAATCAACTTCAAACAAGTTTAAAATCCATCAAAGGATGTTGACATATATGAAAATGATTTGTAAAACTC
Organism: Viscum album; assembly: GCA_963277665.1. Classification (NCBI taxonomy): domain Eukaryota; kingdom Viridiplantae; phylum Streptophyta; class Magnoliopsida; order Santalales; family Viscaceae; genus Viscum; species Viscum album. The sequence goes on along the minus strand of OY728157.1, from coordinate 1,247,291,257 downwards.
TTTGAGAGAAATATCCCTTTTTCATAAAAACATTTAAAAGTAATGCAATTTATAAAGGAATACATTTAAAGACATTTTTGAATCAAAGTGTCCCATACAAATTTGAAACTTTTGAAATGAATTAATATTTTAAAAAACATTCATGTCCATATAAATAAATCCTTAAAAACCATTTTGAAAGCATGGAAATTAATGAGAATGATTTAGAATAATAAATATTTAAACCATTTAAAATAATGATCTAGTTAAAGATTCCCTTCAATAAAACCTTAAAATATTCCTTTTGACAATATTTTTATGAAACACGGGTGTGGATGATAATGAGGTCCCAGTAGATATTCATGTAAAACCAACCTCGAATAATGAAGAGATTGTAGAATTAACACTTACCTTGTACTTATCTTTGGTCGAGGGTACGTTAACCTCTTGTATAATAGTTAAATAATTTTTATTAAATTATACTAGAACCATATACATAAATATGATATCATATATGATCTTTTAATATTACTTTGTTAATAATATTTTAGTATTATCGTTGTTTCGGGTGTTAACTGATTCGTTTTCCTTTATATGTTTTGTTACGTAAGTTGTATTTGTTATGGATAGGATGTATTTGATTCATATCCATAATGATATTATGTTCTTAAACATTATTTTTAATCATAAAATTAAAATTATTCTTGAATGATTACGATGGGGAATGTATCTCATCGCGTTTGTGGAGATGGTAATCCATACGTACGCACAAGCGACAACATCATTCAATTGAAGGTGAAATAGTATATAATTGAATTTTATATCATATATACAGAATAATTAACATGTTATAGTTATTATTTGCATCAATTATAAATCATTATTATACCCATCCAAATAATGAAGTGTTTGAATAACAAACGACACCACGACGTGGAGACGGTAAGCCGTATGTACGCACGTATGGTGACTTTGTCATTCATATGATAGATAGAATAATGAATATGGTTGTAAAAAAATTTTAATGACATAAAATTATATATAAGATATTGGATTTATTATTTTATAATGTAAACAATAAAGAAATATGAAGTGGAATAAGTAAAGAACTTGAAAGAGGTGATGAAATATTTACCTATTTTTCGGGTTCTTTCCTTTTGATTTGATAAAAAGGGATCCTTAGGTTGGATTTCTGACCAAATTAAGGACTTTAGGATGAAGGGAGGAAAGTTGGGAGGATATTTGGGCAGGGTTTGGCCGAGACAAAGTGCTTTGGAGGTGTGAAATTAAGAGTAGGGGGAGTGCCATTTTATAAGAGAGGTGAGGGTCACTTTAGGAAAAGCTTGAAATATTATTTTATAATAAAATCATTTTTGGTTTATAATGGCTCAAAAATAAATTTTGTAAATAATAATATGGTTATGGGTTGAAAACCTCTCAAAATATAAGTTTTAGACAGGTTTATGTCATCATATTAACCTTATCTTTTAGATTTAACTCTTAGTTAAATAGTTTGACATTTACCATGTCTCTTTGTATTTTTATATTATATGGTTAATAAACTTACTATAACAAGCCAAGAGAACCCCTAGTGGTTCATTATTAATATATATAACCTTATATAAGTCCCTTCTATGAACCTTAGATTTTTATGAATATTATATTAATTAATAATATAGTATTTGTTTTAAAAACTCAATTATGTCAATTTTCAAACAATTTAGAATTTGGTTTTTTTGAAAATCATAACACCATGATTACTTAGAAAAAAAATTATTTAATAAACCCTAACATTTCATATTATCCTATAAAATTATTTGAATTCATCAAAAGTCTCAAATTATATTTATTTGGATATTTATAATATCAATTATTTTAATATTTCATTAATAAGGTAATTATTGCATCATCATTGTGTCATAAATAAATTAAATAATTTAATGTATAAAATTTATAAATAAAATACCATTATGTAGGAAATTTTTTTATATTTCTAATTAATATTTATAGTATAATTTATCTTATGTATAACCCTATATTAAAAATGGTTTAGTTATTAAACTTTGAATTTGACTCTTTTGACTCTTCTTTAAATAAAATAATAATAAATGTTCTAATCTTATCCAACTGAACCAAAGGGGGTCATATTTTAATCCTAAGTTTTTTTTGGTAAAATTATACGTATCCAATAGAATTAGGACATGTGTTCGGGTAATTATAATATCATTTTTACCCTTAATTACCCTATTTACTTTTAACCGTGGTAAATAAAAGTCAAAAGTTTCTATTCACCAAAAATTATTTTCATCTTATTGAACCAAATTTTACTTGATAATGGAAACTGTGTCTCTTGAATTTTTGAAATTAAACTCACAGAAGCGGAAAAATTAAGTTTTATGCAAATTTGTAAATGCTCCTAAAAGGTGGGTAAAAGACGGTAAAATGTTCTATAAAATTTTATATATCTAAACTTATTATAAAATGAATCCAATGATTTACATTGAAAATATATAGGTATTATGTATCTATTTTGACCAAAAATAAATTAAAATAAAATAACTAATTATTTAAATAAAAAGTCGATTTTAAATAATAACACAGTGTTCTTCACTATTCATCAAAAATTGAAATTTTTCAGAAAAATACCAAAAATTTACCCTAGGATAATTTTGATATTCTGAATTCAAAAATGAAGTCTATTTTACCAAATTAAAAACATAGGAGTTTTATTTATTAATTTAAAATTAATTCTCGTTGTCAAAACCAAAAAACGGGTTTCTAAAAAGTAAAAACTATCAAAAGTATGACATGTGTCAAATTTAAATGTGAAATTACTTATAATGACCTAAATTGTATTTTTTAAAAGTGGGTTCCCTAGACCCAACTTTTTTTGTACTTTTATTACCGCTACATGTATTAAGTTTGCTATAATACATGTGTTTATCTTTCCATAATAGTGTAGATACTTCTGTATCCACTTTGTTTATGGCAATGTCCTTAGATTATCTGTCGCATCAAAGGGTTACAGTAGATCCCAGGATATAATTAGAACCCTGAGATTCCATGATAGTAATCTTAAAGTAACATCCTATGGTCCAGTTACATCATTCTGAAAGGACACAGATGATGTGTGACCATCAGGTGCTAGGGGCTCATAAGCATTTAAGACTTCTTCTCATGAAGTTCGAAGTTGATGATCTCTAATAGTTTAGATCATGAGGAAAGACCCACATAATAGGAACACCACATGTTTTAGGTGTCATTGGTCGTTCCTATCTACGGACATGTGTGATGGTCTTTAGACTTGAGATCATTGTCAATGTATGTCATTTAATTACGTACATTTGATGCAAGGCAAAAACCATGGGGACAAAGTCATGGCGAGGTAGTTTTTATCGGGTACGCCATTAATGGCATGGCATTGATTGAATGATCAAGAAAGGATTTGTTGCTTCTGAGTTCAGGAAGGGATATCTTGAGCCTGGTTGATTAGGATGGTTGCACCTTCATTAAATCCATGGCCATAATAGTGGAAGGTAAGACCTTCCAGACAAATCAACAAACAAAATAAAGAAAAATAAAGAATGATGACACTAGTATGCATTCTGCTTTATTGAGATATTGATGATGAAGAGATTATATTACACACACCGTGTTCGTAAGAATATAGGGGCCTCGATGGGTTGCTAGACCCCGCTCTAGGTCAGTGGATATTATTCATTGCTATTGAGGTAAGGGCCTAGAGGGTCACACACAATAGCGCCTTGAGAATCTGCCCTATTTTGGGAATAAGAATATAGAACTTGGCGGGCCCCACCAAAGTGTTCGAACACTATCCAAGTTATATGTATCACCAAATAATAAATAAATTCATTAATTATTCAAGTTTAGAATAATTCATTGAATTTATTTATAACATGTCTTTACAATTTAAATAGTAAATACAAGTATTAATATTATTCGAATTGATTTTAATGTCCTAGGTTCGTTTAATATTAGTAGGAGGTGTGAGTTGAGTTAAAGACTCAAATTTATCACATAATATAATTATATATTGAAATTAAGTGATAAATTATAAATACTATTTATAGCATAATTTTATTTGTCATAAATAATTATTTATAACACTTATATAGCAGACGTCTATTACAAGGGGGTCAGGAATTCATACCGCGTGTTTTAAACACTCCCTATATAAGTGAGAGAGAGGCTCTCCCATGAAAACTATTCATGTGTTAATATTAAGAGCTTCTCTCTCCTCCTGGAATCTAGAGAGAGAGTCTCTCAAGTGAAGGAAGATCTTCAAGTTCATCCATCTCAGATTGAAGCTTCTTCCCTTGCGGTGATCGTCGTTGTGCTAAAGCGAGCATTGAAAATCCACACTAGCACCTGTATCTCAATGAACGATGCGCGAGCATATTCGAGAGGCATGTGTGGATGATCTAGAGGGCTTCGACGTCGGAGTCTTTGAGCAACGATCACCGGCGTCCTGCGACGGACTTGCACACATCAATTCTGAACTAGGTACATGTTAAGTTTATTTTTTTGCTTTGTTTAAACCATGCGAGAACCTCGGACCAAACCAGGACAAGATCACTGGAGTTGACAGGGTTATGTCACTCCGGTGATGCAAGAAATTTTAAATTACCAGCCCACCGGCTTCCGTTGCACCATCCCGGTACCCAACAGTGGTATCAGATAAATCTCAAGGTTTTTCTGAGTCAAAAAAATTAAGATGCATTAAATTTAAGTTTTGGGTGTTAAAATGGTTCATTTGGATCCGACCGCACGTCGTTTCGTTTTCAAATGATCAAGCTACGATCATTTAAGAAATTTAATCGGATCGATCTCATGGTTTATTTTTCATTCATTTGATGTTAATCTCAATAATTATTAAGATAAAATTAATTGAAATATTTTATTATTATAAAATATAATATAATATTTTATTATAAAATATTTTCCACAAAAGGGGTGTGGAAAATATTTTTCACAAAGTCTTTTAAAAAAGGGAGGGGAGACCAAGACCCCATTTTGGGGTCTTCCTCTTTTTATTTTTAAATAAAAAAGGGAGACTAAGACCCCATTTTAGGGTTCTTCTACCTTTTATTTAAAAAAAAGGGTGGTGGCATCTTTTTTCTAACGAAAAATTAAAAATAAATAAATAAAAGAGAGAAGACCCAAAAGGGTCTTCTTCTCCTCGCGACGCACCAGGAGGCAGCTCCCCTTGAGGGAGAAACCCTAGCCTCCTGCCGGACCACCTCCCGCTGGACTGTTGCGCCACTCCCACCCCGACCCCATCATGCCGCCCCAAGCCCCACCAGATCTCTGCCTCGTGTCGCCTTAGACCGAGCCGCGCTGGACCGCCTAGCTGCACCGCTCCCAAACCCCGTCCGTTGGACCTCCACCTTGCGCCGCCTCGCGCCGCCCCGTGCCGCCTCGCGCCACCTCGGACAGAGCCCGCCGGACCGCCGCGCTGCGCTACCTCGGACCGCAGCCCTTGGTCGGACAACCCGCTCACGCCGCACTGCCCCGATCTCTGCTGGACCACCCACTCCACTCCTGATCCCCAGCCATCGGACCTCCTACTCGTGTCGGTAGAGCCCCGCACCAGTCGTCTCCTATCTCGGCCACTCTGGACTAGGCCTCCACTGGTCCAGGCCGTGCTGGATTGGGTCGCCGGCTCACCGGAGCAGCGGGCTGCCGGCCATGAGGCTAGCCGGTATGCTCCCCGGCCTCTTCCCTCTCCCTTCTCACCTCACCGGAAGCTGTTGTCGCTGCGAGAGTCGCTGGACCGAGTGGTCACGATGCGGTCACGTCGCGGTCACCCCGCGGTAATGTCGTAATTGGCCCTGCTCTAGGACGACACCTCGCGGCGGTTCACAGTCCTGTCGGACTCCCCGGCTAGAGGGAACCCTGTTACCCTGTTTTAAATTAATTTTAATTAATTTAGTTTTTAAATTAAATTAATTAGAATTAATTTTGGGGTTTAAATTGTTTTAATCTGAAATATTAATTTAATTTAAGATCAGAATTAAATTAATGGTTTAATTTAATTTTTAGAATTAAAATTAAATTAAACAAATGGAACTGATTTATAAATTATTTGAATTTAATAAAATTCATTTAATTTATTATAACACCCTCGCACTCTTTAAATTTATTGCAATTTAATTTTCCTGTACATATTTTACCCTGATTGGTCTTGAGCAAGCGACCGAACTGTGTATGTCTGGTATTTATTTATTTATTTATTTATTCAATGAGTGTGATGATTTTAATAATTAATTAGATAAATGATGGTCTGTGAATCATCCTTTTAATTTTAAATATGTATAAGGGCATGCATGTCCAATGCACAAGATGTATTTTGTACACCTAGACCCCCTCGCCTGCGTGCGAGTATATTTGTAATTAAATGATGATCTGAGACACAGACCCTGCCAAGACGAGGTAGTAAACCAGACGAGAGCCAAGCACATTACACTGGGCAAGCTACAACGTGAGTCAAGTCACGACTCAGGTATAGATGCCCCTAGGTCAAGATTGATCTGTTATGGATCTATCTTTATAGAATTCTCAAGACCAGTCGGATCGCATGATTTACTTTATGAATAGTTTATTATTTTATGCGTCTTCATGATTATTGCATGATCACATAGAATAGTAAAAAAGATAAAATTCATAAAGATGTGATGAATTATATTCTATTGCATGTTCAGATGTGGGCACGACAACCCAGTTTGAACATAATAAATAGAAAAGGATTGTATTCATCAATAAATAAATATAAAAATCCCTCAAAGATATATTAAGTCTAAAAGCCTTCCATTTCTCCCATCTAAACAAAACTTGGTGTTTGGGGTGCTTATCAGCCATAGTTGAGAGTGTATCTTACTACCGGGGAATTTTCATGGGACAAATGGGTCGACTTAACTAAAGTGAGTAGTCAAGGATTATCCTTAGCTAACTTTCTATCACTTTAGAGGAAAGATGTTAAGGGAATCATGTTCAGATTCCAAAATCTAGGACTTTACTCAACAACACAAGGAACCACAAGAACAAGTGGTTGGCCAGTCTAGTGCCTACCTTGAAGCCCTCCATGTAGTGGAGTAGCCCTAGCTTGTAGACTATGAGGGAGGTTTTGAGGATCCTTTCCACTATAATACTCAAGCAATAGAGTATTCAGAATCTAATAGAGAGGGCTATTAAGGTTTGCTAAAATAGTGGGAGACATTAAAATAATACAATAATTTATTAATAATAAATGTCAAAAGGTAATAAAGACAAAGTACTAACTGCTAAATGTTTATCTGGTGTAGATTCAAAATGGAAATCACCAACACCACAAGTACTTTATCTCTGCGATCGATCTTAGATAAAGAAAATATCATGACTGGCAATAACTTCCAGGAGTGGTATAGGCGCTTGCGCATAGTACTATGCCAAGAAATAAAGTTTTATGTGCTGGAATCCTCAATTCCTATTGAGCCTCCTCAGGGAACAAGTGAGGGAGAAAAATATAAATAGATAAATCATGTAGATGATGCACTTGATGTACAATGCCTAATATTGTCATCCATGTCCAGCCAATTGCAAAAAATTCATGAGGATGAGGACACCTAAAAGATGATTTCACATCTCCAAGAACTATATTAGGAGAGGGCTAGGAAAGAAAGGTATGAGATCTCAAGTGCGCTTTATAAGTGCAGGCTAGCAGAAGGGCACCAATCCGGTCCTCACGTACTCAATTTGATTGGGTATATTGAGAGGCTTGAAGCTTTTGGGTTCAAACTGAACCAATAACTAGTTGTGGATCTCATTATTGCCTCTTTACCGTCAAGCTTCTTGACTTTTATTGTCAATTATAATATGAATGATATGACAAAGTCGTTCCCAGAACTTTTGGATTTAGTTCACCAAGATGATAAGGACATGAAAAATACCAATTCATCTATCCTTATGGCGAACAAGAAAAACAAGGGCAAGGAAAGGGGTTTAAGGCCAAGTCAAGGCCAAAGACACCAATACATAGTCTTGCAAAGAAGCCAAAGATTCAGAGGTAAAGTAATGAGCAGGAAGCTATCTGCTTTAGATGTGGCAAGAAAGGCCACTAGAAGAAGAATTGCAGATCTAGGAAGAAGAAGCAAACTAATGCTTATACTTCATGTATTTTTGTCATTGAATGCAGTCTATCTTTATCTACAAGTTGGGTATTGGATACAGCATGTGGCTCACACATTTATATTGTAACACCCCAGGTAAATAAAGAGTATGACATTTTCACATTTATCCATATTTGTGAATAAAATATTAATATTACTTTAAATGGAATTATATGCTTGATGGCGTACCCAATATGCAACAACAAGTTTCTTTGAAATCTTACGTTACACTCTAATAATAAAATAATATTATTTTAAATGGTAGTTAATGCCTAGTCATTGTAATGGAGGGAATGAACAGAACTAACTACAAAATTATTATATATGTTTGTCAAATATTTTTACTTTTTTTCAATAAATGTTAGAGTATTAAAAATGCAAATGAATCCAGTTTTTAAGCGTAAACATTCCAATATTCTTTAAAAGGTCGATTAACCGCCTTTTAATGGCGAACCTCTTATAAATCCAATTTTTTGGAAATTTTATAAGCTCTATTTTTCAAAATAAACATATTATTTATGATTGGGACATTGAAATTTACCTTGGGTTAATTTTTGGTATTTTTCTGACAATGTTCATTTTTCAATGAATAGTGAAAAATACTGCATTTTACATCAAAACTGCTTTTTCGTATAATTTAATTATATGGTTATATTATCTTTTTAATTTGTTTTAAAGTGTAATTATAATATATTTTTACCATGTAATTCAATGATGGTAATTGGGATTAATTTCACTTTGGATTAGTCATAAACAAGTGCCAAACTTTTCATAAATATTGTTTCTAAAAAACCCGCTATTTGTTTTGACAACAGGAAGTTTTTTTAAATTAATTATTTCAATTTATGTATTTGGAATTTGGTAAAATGGATTAAATATTTTGAATCATAAGGTCCAAATTATGTAATTAAGACTCTTTTGTTTTTGGACATTATGAATAGTAACGACGGTAATTATCTTTAATTATCTTCATTAATGAGTAATCGGGTAGTTAAAGATAAAAAGATAATATCATAATAATAAAAAATGACCACAAAATGTGTCCTAAGGCTACTGGTTGTCTCATTTCCGACCATGGGATGCCTTGTGCCAAACTTGAGGGGCCCATGGAATCACTTTTGTGAGAAAGTGACTTTTTATCTTTTTATTTTTAAAGAATGTTAAATGTAACAAAGAATGTATCACCTAAGTAAAATATTTTTAATTTTGTCTAAATAAATTATCTTTTGGACTATAAATATTCATTGGAAATATAAAACTATTTCCTACATCATAGTATTTTTTTATAATTTTTAGACATTAAATAAATTAAATTATTTATGACATCATGATGATGCAGCGATGACCTCATTATTTAACGATTTAAATAAAATTGAAAGATAATGTAAAATCTAAGACCTACACATGTACAAAACCTATTGAATGGGTGGATTTCAAACCCTTATCATCTTATCCTAGAAACACATCAATGTGGGACCATTAAAATCAGAAACTCATTTGAAACTAAAGTTACATTTTATACCTTTCCAAGAGTGCCCCTCCTCTCCTCTTATAAAAGGCCCCCACCCCTACCTCCTTACCCACACTTCCAAAGCCTTTGGATCGGCCAACCACTGCCCATTTTGTCTCTCCACATCCTTATCTAACTCCTTGAAGCCTCACTTTGGGCAGAAGTCTTCCCAAGGCAGCCTTTTAGCTCAAACCAAAGGGAGTTACCCGATTTTAAGGTAATGTCTTCACTTGAGTCCTTTTGTTTTATTTTTCTTCTCCAACCCCCTAAACTCTTTTTATTAATTTATTTTTTAGAAAATCCAGTATCTTAAATATACTAGGATGTTTTTATAAGAATTATTTGAGCTGCACTTACACACACCATCTTCTAATGGTTAAAGAACATATGGTTTCTGTGGTTTCCGATTTTCTGCCTCATGAAACGATGATTGTTCAATATTCTTTTAACACCTTTAAAGGTGGCCATTATGATGTCACTGTATTTTATATATGATATATATGGTATTTATGTTTACTATATGCTTCTGTATTTTATATTTAAATCATACCTTTATTCTTTTCATGTTGTGTAAATGCGATAATTTCATATGAGGAAGTGTGGACTACCGCCCCCTCAAGTGATGTGACTCGTACATGCAATACATGGAATGTATAAAGAATGGGATTAATGAACATATGTGACCTATATAACATATATATTATACTGTAATTATAATATATATATATATATCATTTATTTTTAATTCCATTAATATGAAAAAGAAAAAAATGAAAGTAGCGTTCATGTGTACGTACGGCCTACCGTCTCCATGAACGGTGCTTTTCGTTTTTTATCTCCAAATGATATGGAATAGTATAAAATGAATATGTACTGTATATATATGATATATATGATATATACATCATGATTATAACTCTAGATATAATGGATACATGAACAACTTGTAATTATAAAGAGCATATTTTGACTCAAGTACCAATGATCGTTTAAACGACCGTTATTAACTAAAATAATTACATAGTGTTCATGACACGGTAATAAGGGATATAAAAGGAATAATGAACTTGAAAAAGGTTATTAAGGAAGTAGAAATTAACTCAAGTTTATTATTCAGGAGATTAAAGAACTATCGAGTCAAGTCGGACCCAAGGTAAGGGATCCTACTCCTCTCTTTCTTTTTAAGTACACTCTTTTATGTCATTCCTTTTAAGCTAATCTTTCTTGTTATTGGGATGTTATTTTATATTAATCTTACTGTAATTTTTTATGTTCATATGATGAGAGAACCTATTCTCTCTCATCAATCCATTTTGGAAGTTTTGAGTGGCGCCGTTAGGATGCCGAATTTTCGTAAGAGATCTAACCTCTCTCTTTCTTTTTAAGTACTCTCCTTTATGTCACTTCTTTTAAGCTCCTATTTGTTATGATGGGGGATGTTATTTTATATCCCTCTTTCTGTAAATTTTATTTTAATATGATTAGATACCATATTTTATCTCATCAATCCATTTTTGTAAGTTTTAAGTGGCGTCGTTAGGCTGCCGAGTTTTCGTAAGGGATTTTTTCATCTCACTTTTATTCCCGTGAGATTTATGCTACATTTGCCACAATTTCATTTGAGTGGTGTATGTACTGCCCATTATTATACACTTTTTGTAGTATAATTTCATTTATGGGTATTCACATCTTCATTGTATGACCCTTCTTCCATGGGGTGTACGTTTCGAAAGTTACCCAACTCGGTAAGGGGACCTTTCACCCTCCTCTTTTTAAAAGACTTCTTTTGTTATGTCTTTTAATTCACATACTATTATGTTGGGATATGTTATTTTATATCCTTATTGATGTAAATTTTATGTCCAAGTGATTAGATGCCCTTTTTATCTCTCATCAACTCATTTTCTGAATTTTGAAGTGATGTCGTTAGGCTGTCGAATTTTACCAAGGGAACTTTTTAACCCAATTTCGATTTCTTTGGGTTCAACATGTAGTTATTGAATATGTCATCTTTTGAATATGTGTTAATGAACTTTTATTGTTTTACACTTGATATCCACTTATATTGGGTGTATTTATATTTTTCACACATAATTTTGAGATTGAATTATCCTTAATTTAAGGATACCTTCTTTATAAGGGAATTCATCACATTTGACATTTCTATTGAGACTTCTTTGTTGTTATGTACCAATTCACTCTTATATGGTGTATATACTGTCCTTTGGAATATTATATCATGAATCCATTTATTCTCATGATATTATAAAGTTCTGACTAAATGTTATTCCTCAATTATTGTATTCAAGTGTCTCTAATTTTGGTAGAACCCCTTTAACCAAAATATCGCTTTAAATGTTTTAATTATTTGTTCTTATTAATATCCATGTTTTCAAAATGGTTTTAAGGATTTATTTATATGGATATTAATGGTTTAAAATTTTAAAAGCTTCAATGTGGTATGGGACACTTTGATTCAAAAATCTCTTTATTAAATGTTTTAAATGGTTTTGGAAATGGTTTCTTTTTGAATGGATTCATTATTTCAATATACTAAAATGTTATATTGTGATTGAAATGTGGAAATGTTATATTTCCTTTATGCATGTTTTATGTGATACGTTTATGTTATGGTTCTTGGGAATTGTTATGAAAACGGGTGGTTCCGTGATAAACTAAGGGCGGGTGAGCCCGATATAGCTCTCCAATGCATTGGGTAACGCAAAGGAGTGAAACGTTAAGGTTTCTCCGAAGAGATTTAGGGAATATACTATGATGGGTATTCCAAATGTAACCAAGAGGGTTACTCCCTACGTAATAATGTTATGAATGCTTCAAGTTAACTTTTTCTATGATTTATTCATGATTTGATGAGGTATGTTAAAGTTCCTATGTTTTATGGGTAAAGTATGATTTCATTCTTATGTATATATGAACTCATGTTTCCTTTCCATATTTTTTATAACCCTTACTGAGCTTTTTATGCTCATCCCAAGTTATTTTTTTGAAATGTTTTTCACAGGTCAAGGGAAAGGTACATGATTTGATGATAGTGTCAAGGAAGTGTCAAGAAAGAATCCATGCTTTATTTTTTTAAATATGTTTCCGTTAATGGGAAAAAAATAAATACTATATTTTATGTAACAACTTTGTTTAAATGTGGAATGTAATGCAAGTTTCATGATCTAATTCTCTAAAAATATAAACCTGAAAAGATCCTCAATGTGTAATCTTGTAATAACTTAAGATTAAGTAAGGTTTAAGGCGGGGCCTTATAGTTGGTATCAAAGGTCGGTTTAGATAACTTTAGAGGTTAGGGTATTCTTTAAGCATAAGTGACATTACCATAATGGTTAGGATTTCAGAAAGAGTCCTAGTTTTAGATAAAGTGAATGAGTAAGTATATCTTAGTGTTTACCTTCCTCATTAGTACATGATGGTTTTGTTGATATACTCACACTGACCTTTTTGGTTTTAGTAAATGGATGGATCTAGCAGGCACCAAAGTAATAGTGGATGTGAAAGAAACTGTGACAGTTTTTTGAGCAAGCAACTGAATGATATGGGAGCTTCTGTGAGAACTCTTGTGTTTATCCTCAACCAACTATCTGGAGTCATGATTGACCACCTAAACCTTGGTGATTTCTATAAGGCATCATATATGCGAGAAACAAATCCCTATGGAACTACAGGTAATAATCATAAAGGTAAGTGTGTTCAAAAACCTATGTGTCAAAGATGTTGAAATAAACACCTAGGAAAATGTTTCAAAGGGACAGAAATATGCTATAGATGTGGAAATGAAGGTCATAAAGCAAGAACCTTCCATGGAAAAAGGAAGCATCTAGTTGACTCGAGGAAAGGGAAAGAAGTTATTTCTGAGGGATCAATTGAATGTTTTAAATATGGTGTGTATGGTCATTATGCAAACACATGTCCTATGAAGAAGTTTCATGAATGGGATCACCAAGATCGTACAAATGTTCGTTTACCAATACCTAATGCCATTCTGATTGAGGATGAAGAAACTGAAAATGACCAATCAAAAGTATGGATTATTTCATGACTATTGTTTTCCTATTTTGGAATCTTAGGATATGATTCATGATTTTGTTTTTAGGAAATAATTATTTCAGAATAAGTTGGAAAGGAATGGTTAATGGATCGTGAAGAATGTTGAATGAGTAAGAAGTCAACATATAAAGGCTTCAAGAGTTGTGGTGAAATTATTAAGAGTACTAAGTCTCTTTTGATGATGGGGTTACATTAGAAGACTTTTTATAGTATGTGTAACCCTGATGTTTGATATATTAAAATTTTATTCAAGGAATAGTTATCTGTTCTTTTGTGGACATAGTTATAAAGAACCATTTGGGTTTATATGATCCTTACTTTTGAGGTAATTATGGGTTACTATATGTTATGATGGAAAGTGAAAGTCATGAGATAAACTTGAGGTTAAAATATGTTATGATTATTTTTGAATATTTTATCTCATTTTGGGGAATGTTTTAAGAATTATATAGTTTTGGAAAAAGGACAACACACAGACCGTGTGACAACTCGTCGCGTCGGACAAAGCTGTAGAAATCGAACCCACAACCAAAGTGAAACTGGTATTTATTGCCTACCAATGGACTATGTGAAGCCCCTGGTTAGTTTGACTACTTATTTTTAGTTAGATGATTTTATGAATTAAGATTAAGTTGATTTTGTGTTATCTATGGAAATTATTAACCTATCATGGAGGATATGTGATTAGGTTAATTACTTTTCAATACGAGACTTTAAGAGAAACTGATGTTATTTGGAGATAAATGATACGATCTAACTTGGAAGACTATGTGATTAAATCCTTCAAATATTTGGGTTTCAATCTTAGTTTGGTTTACTTATGGTCTTCGTTGAACTTTGGGTTTTGTTGGACAAATTTTGGAGATTAAGAATAGATTTTCTTTTTATAAAGGGTTATCCTTTTCTAGATTATCTGATCTTGTACTAACCTTTTTGGTTTTGGTTTTGGTTAAAGTCTAAAGACATGGGAAGTATATAGTTCTATTTTTTGGATTAGGTGATTCTGAAGAAGTTGATTATAGTACTCTTAATGCGAACAAGTCTTCCTAAATACTCATCTTTTAGAGAAAATATGAGTTTGATTAAGGAATCTAGTAAAAGTTGAAAGTCTACATGACAAGTAAGTATGTTTCATTATGATTTAGTTAAGCTCAAAAATAAATTCCTCAATAAAAATTAACTTAAAACAAAAATGTTGTCTGTTAACTTTTCCTACTGGAGAATCGAATACCGTTTAACCCATCACAAGTTTGTGATTTTCTTGTGGTTAACTTTCTCCTAGACATGTTTACTATCACTCTCCATCAGAACATGACCCTTTGTTTTTTCCTCCATGTCCATATTTTCATACTTGGAATCCTAGTATGGGTTAACTCAGGTGACCTTTGTACTTATCTTTCTTTATTTTAAAGTGATTTTTTTACTGACTCTTGTTCCGATGTGGGACGTTCAAGGATGTCTCCAAGCTCAATTTTAAAATTGCGAGGACGCAATTCCCAAAAGGGGGGAAGGATGTAACACCCCAAGTAAATAAAGAGTATGACATTTTCACATTTATCCATATTTGTGAATAAAATATTAATATTACTTTAAAGGGAATGCTATGCTTGATGGCGTACCCAATATGCAACAACAAGTTTCTTTAAAATCTTACGTTGCACTCTAATAATAATATAATATTATTTTAAATGGTAGTTAACGCCTAGCCTTTGTAATGGCGGGAATGAACAGAACTAACTACAAAATGATTATATATGTTTGTCAAATATTTTTACTTTTTTTCAATAAATGTTAGAGGATTAAAAATGCAAATGAATCCAGTTTTTAAGCGTAAACATTCCAATATTCTTTAAAGGGTCGATTAACCGCCTTTTAATGGTGAACCTCTTTTAAATCAACTTTTTGGAAATTTTATAAGCTTTATTTTTCAAAATAATCATATTATTTATGATTGGGACATTGAAATTTACCTTGGGTTAATTTTTGGTATTTTTCTGACAATGTTCATTTTTCAATGAATAGTGAAAAATACTGCATTTTACATCAAAACTGCTTTTTCATATAATTTAATTATATGGTTATATTATCTTTTTAATTTGTTTTAAAGTGTAATTAGAATATATTTTTACCATTTAATTCAATTATGGTCATTGGGATTAATTTCACTTTGGAATTAGGCATAAACAAGTACCAAACTTTTCATAAATATTGTTTCTAAAAAACCCGCTATTTGTTTTGACAACGGGAAGTTTTTTTAAATTAATTATTGCAATTTATGTGTTTGTAATTTGGTAAAATGGATTACATATTTTTAATCAGAAGGTTCAAATTATTTAATTAAGACTCTTTTGTTTTTGGACATTATGAATAGTAACGACGGTAATTATCTTTAATTATCATGATTAATGAGTAATCGGGTAGTTAAAGATAATAAGATAATATCATAATAATAAAAAATGACCACAAAATGTGTCCTAAGGATACTGGTTTTCCCATGGCCGACCATGGGATTCCTTGTGCCAAACTTGGGGGCCCCATGGAATCACTTTTGTGAAAAGTGACTTTTTATCTTTTTATTTTTAAAGAATGTTAAATGTAACAAAGAATGTATCACCTAAGTAAAATATTTTTAATTTTGTCTACATAAATGATCTTTTAGACTATAAATATTAATTGGAAATCTAAGAATATTTCCTACATCATAGTATTTTTTTTATAATTTTTATACATTAAATAAATTAAATTATTTATGACATCATGATGATGCAGTGATGACCTCATTATTTAACGATTTAAATAAAATGGAAAGATAATGTAAATTATAAGACCTACACATGTCCAAAACCTATTGGATGGGTGGATTTCGAACCCTTATCACCTTATCCCCGAAACACATCAATGTGGGACCATTAAAATCCGAAACTCATTTGAAAATAAAGTTACATTTTATACCTTTCCAAGAGTGCCCCTCCTCTCCTCTTATAAAAGGCCCCCACCCCTACCTCCTTACCCACACTTCCAAAGCCTTTGGATCAGCCAAAACCTGCCCATTTTTTCTCTACACATCCCTATCTAACTCTTTGAAGCCTCACTTTGGGCAGAAGTCTTCCCAAGGAAGCCTTTTAGCTCAAACCAAAGGGAGTTACCCGATTTTAAGGTAATGTCTTCACTTGAGTCCTTTTATTTTATTTTGCTTCTCCAACCCCCTAAACTCTTTTTATTCATTTATTTTGTAACAAATACAGTATATTCAATATACTAAGATGTTTTTATAATAATTATTTGAGCTACACTTACACACCTTCTTCTAATGGTTAAAGAACATACTGTTTCTGTGGCTGGCGATTTTCTGCCTCACGAAACGATGATTGTTCAATATTCTTTTAACAGCTTTAAAGGTGGCCATTATGATGTCACTATATTTTATATATGATATATATGGTATTTATGTTTACTATATGCTTCTGTATTTTATATTTAAACCATACCTTTATTCTTTTCATGTTGTGTAAATGCGATAATTTCATATGAGGAAGTGTGGACTACCGCCCCCTCAAGTGATGTGACTCGTACATGCAATACATGGAATGTATAAAGAATGAGATTAATGAACATATGTGACCTATATAACATATATATTATAATGGAATTATAATATATATATATATATATATCATTTATTTGTAATTCCATTAATATGAAAAAGAAAAAAATGAAAGTAGCGTTCATGCGTACGTACGGCCTACCGTCTCCATGAACGGTGCTTTTCATTTTTAATCTCCAAATGATATGGAATAGTATAAAATGAATATGTACTGGATATATATGATATATATGATATATACATAATGATTATAACTCTGGATATAATGGATACATGAACAACTTGTAATTATAAAGAGCATATTTTGACTCAAGTACCAATGATCGTTTAAACGACCGTTATTAACTAAAATAATTACATAGTGTTCATGACATGGTAATAAGTGATATAAAAGGAATAATGAACTTGAAAAAGGTTCTTAAGGAAGTATAAATTAACTCAAGTTTATTATTCAGGAGATTAAAGAACGATTGAGTCAAGTCGGACCCGAGGTAAGGGATCCTACTCCTCTCTTTCTTTTTAAGTACACTCTTTTATGTCATTCCTTTTAAGCTCGTCTTTCTTGTGATTGGGATGTTATTTTATATTACTATTACTGTAATTTTTATTTTCAGATGATGAGAGACCCTATTCTCTCTCATCAATCCATTTTTGAAGTTTTGAGTGGCGCCGTTAGGCTACCAAATTTTCGTAAGAGATCTAACCTCTCTCTTTCTTTTTAAGTACTCTCCTTTATGTCACTTATTTTAAGCTCCTCTTTGTTATGATGGGGGACGTTATTTTATATCCCTCTTGCTGTAAATTTTATTGTAATATGATGAGAGACACTATTTGATCTCATCAATCCATTTTTGTAAGTTTTAAGTGGCGTCGTTAGGCTGTCGAGTTTTCGTAAGGGATTTTTTCATCTCACTTTTATTCCCGTGAGATTTATGCTACATTTGCCAAAATTTCCTTTGAGTGGTGTATTTACTGCCCATTATTATACACTTTGTGTAGTATAATTTCATTTATGGGTATTCACATATTCATTGTATTACCCTTCTTCCATGGGGTGTACGTTTCAAAAGTTACCCAACTCGGTAAGGGGACCTTTCACCCTGCTCTTTTTAAAAGACTTCTTTTGTTATGTCTTTTAATTCACATACTATTATGTTGGGATATGTTATTTTATATCCTTATTGATGTAAATTTTATGTCCAAGTGATGAGATGTGTCACGACCCATCCTCGGGGCCCGTGCCGTGACTACCCCAAGCCCGCCTTCCATAGGCCAGGGGCTGGCGACTAGCACCAAGGCGTAAATCCCGGAAAAAAAGGGAAGGTATTGCCTTCGAAAAGTAAACAAGCACCACAGAGTAAGCAAGCGGAAAATTAAACACTAAGTAAAAACTGTAACAAGCTGTGCTGAAAGTAAAAAGGGGCTGGAAATACAACTCCAACTGTAAAGTACAACTGAAGGGAAAAACATCAACTGAAAAGAAAAGCCGCAGCGTCGAGCCGTCGTCTGGAAGTCCCACCTGAAGGGTGAGTACAGATAGCCTCCACTGCTCCTCGGGTCCACCTGACTGCTCCGAGTACGTCCCGTCCAGTGGTCCACCTCCACGTACCGTCCTGCTCCGCAAGCCTTCACTACGATCAGCATTTTCCGTCATCTGCAACCAACACAACGAAGTGCGGGCATAGCCCATGCAGGGGTGAGTATAAGCTACTCGGTAGGGACCCCGAGACCCCTGAAGGTATCCCAAAATCCACAAAGGATAACCACAAAGGAAAGATACAATCACGAAGTAACAACCGACACGGCTTAGGTATATTCCCATACATATACCTAAGTCATCAATTCCTGTTCGGCTCCAACGTCCGAGCTCAAGCACAACCCAGTCCACACAGGAAAGCAAAACTTATACCCACACAGGATAGCACAACACAATCCACAAAGGAGAGTAAAAGTAATCCACATAGGATAGCTCAACACAATCCACAAAGGAGAGTAAACAGTAAATCCACACAGGATAGTTCAACACAATCCACAAAGGAGAGTAACACAAGATTCAGCTCACACAGGTATACTTCTTCGAATGACGATAAAGATGATCACTGATCCATCTAAGTCGTCGGACCAACAAAGGATCGATAGGTACTAACCCCCGCAAAGACCCACACAGGATCGGGCCCACACAATACCTGTAGGCGCTGGCTCACACAGAACCGCTGAGCGCTGACCCACACAGGATCGGACCCACACAGGATCGAGCCCACACAGGACCTGTAGTACTGACCCGCAAGGGATCGCTGAGTGTTGTAGTCATCGCAGTCCACTGAGGATCTCTGCACAGTCGTCGTCGCAGTCCACTGAGGATCTCTGCACAGTCGTCGCTGCAGTCCACTGAGGATCTCTGCACAGTCGTCGTTGTCGAAGTAGTAGTCGCAGCCAGCACTAGGGTTCCCGCACACAGCAAGCTCGTTCGGAGGGTCCACTCCACGAGCCGAGAGGCTGATACATCAACTGACACAAAGTCCGAGGTTGATGTATCCAAAAGTTCTGTATCGTCAATAGGAACTCGACGTCGCAGACGGCGCGTCAATCGGACGCCCGGTCTGAGAGTTATTGGCTTTTTCGTCCTAGGGGCCCGGTTGGTTTTTAAGGCAAAACCAACCCGACCGTACTCCACCTGCGTCCAAACCTCAGGTGGAGTGAGCCAAAATATCCGTCTCACTTAGAGGAAATCACCAAAGTTGACGGCACGTCAATCGGACGTTCTTAGCTCAAGATATGAGCGTTTCCGCTCCGAGGGCCCGGTTGGTTTCGTGTACGAACCAACCCGGACGAACTCAAAATAATCCAAAACCTTGAGTGCGATATACCGAAATGACCGTCTCGATCCAAGGATCGCGTTTCCGCTAACGGCGCGTCGTTCGAAGGCCCGTAGCTCAAGTTACGGGCAAAAGACCGAAAATGGTCCGAAGACGGGGGGTCCGGGTCCGGGCCGACCCGGCCCGACCCCCCCTGGGTCGACCCGGTCCAACCCGTCCGGACCCGGCCCGGCCGGTCGGACCGGCCCGGCTCTGCTCGGCCGCGCGGCCGAGCAGCTGGACGTCGCGGGGCACCGCCCCCGTGGTTTGGAGGTGTCGCGGCCCCGCGTGGGGCCGCGTTGGTTCAATCGAACGTGGCATGTTGCCACGTCCCGTGCGGGCGAGCCGGACCCGCACGGCCAGGAGTCCGCTGGCCGCCGCCACCTCCGGCTGCTTCCGCAGGCCACCGGAGTTGCTCTGGTGGTCCGTTTTCCTTCCCGTCTGCGCCGTTGTTCCTCCCGGGTTCCGTTCTGCACTGCGGGATCATCAGAACGCCCTTGCGTCACGTTTTGCCGTCGCCCGCCAAATCTGCACAACCACGAAGAACGGCGGAGGGTTGTCGGGCCGTGTTCGTTTAGCCCACACCCTCCGCGTTAGATAAAAACAACGGGAGAAATTATTCAACACATGAACCAACAATTTTAATAAAATAAAATTGTTCATATGAATCCGGTTCTTTAATTTTAAAGAAACGTTCACGGGAATATAAAAAATATTCACAACAACCCCTACCTATTTAAGTCGTCGCTTGCGGGTTCTTCGCGGATTTGAGGGTCATCGCGTCGTCGCGGTATCCGGCGTCACGTCGTCGCGGAAGGGTGTCGCATCGACGAACTCCGAGGTTCAAGAACAAAAGTATTTAATTAAAAATAATTAAATCCTTCTTGAGTCAAAAACCACAAAGGAAGTTTAAAAAGAAACCTGAGATCTCTTACCTCAAGCAGTTGGTGATCGGAGATCGGGGCGGGGAAGAACGTCTCGGATGAAGCGTCGCCAAACTCCGAGGGTGATGGCGTTCTTCGCGTTCTTCGCGTTCTTCGTGTTCTTCGCGTTCTTCGCGTTCTTCGCGAAGGAGGATGAAGGCTCAAGAATTCTGTCAAAGCCTCTCAATGTGTAATCCTACAAATGTCATGTTGGTCTTATTTTATTATTACGCCAACAAATGAAAAAGAGGTAAGTAACGACCCATTAATCCGTAGAATTAATTCAACGAAAGAAACTACCCATTTAATTCACAAAATAAACCGCCCAATTAAATGGTGCGTTAAGAATTTAAGAAAATGCATCAGTTGACTTTCATAATGACGGGTTTTCGCGGGTGCGTTACTTAGCGGAAAAGAAACAGCAGGGCTCGTGCGGGCTCCACCTCACAAATATCCTACCAAGAGGGTAGGATATTTTTGGATAGCATCCTATCCGGATCAACTCAGCTTAAGCCGATTTAAGTGGCTTCAAGTGGCTTCCAAGTGGCTTAAGTGAAATAAAATAAAGTTTGTCGTACAATTATTTTATTTATTAACTTTAAGCCCGAAAATTAAAAACCACACCCGAGCAAACGCAACTCCAGAAAAGGCGTTTCTAAGCAAATACCGGCGCTGCGATTCCATCGGTGCCCTCGGAATTTGATTCCATGCACCGGTTCAAAAGTTAGAAAAACCCGCTCGTCCGTTCACTGAACGTACCTGAGCCAAACTTCGGAAAATGATTCCGGGCACATCGGGCCTCGGAATAAGGTGCCGTCAGAAACTGCGTTCTTGTAAAATTCCAAAGAAAATTAAGAAAAAAATTTCCTTGAAATTTAAGGGTCTTTACAAGATGCCCTTTTTATCTCTCATCAACTCATTTTCTAAATTTTGAAGTGATGCCGTTAGGCTGTCGAATTTTACCAAGGGAACTTTTTAACCCAATTTCGATTTCTTTGGGTTCAACATGTAGTTATTGAATATGTCATCTTTTGAATATGTGTGAATGACCTTTTATTGTTTTACACTTGATATCCACTTATATTGGGTGTATTTATATTTTTCACACATAATTTTGAGATTGAATTATCCTTAATTTAAGGATACCTTCTTTATAAGGGAATTCATCACATTTGACATTTCTATTGAGACTTTTTTGTTGTTATGCACCAATTCACTCTTATATGGTGTATATACTGTCCTTTGGAATATTATATCATGAATCCATTTATTCTCATGATATTATAAAGTTCTGACTAAATTTTATTCCTCAATTATTGTATTCAAGTGTCTCTAATTTTGGTAGAACCCCTTTAACCAAAATATCACTTTAAATGTTTTAATTATTTGTTCTTATTAATATCCATGTTTTCAAAATGGTTTTAAGGATTTATTTATATGGATATTAATGGTTTAAAATTTTAAAAGCTTCAAGGTGGTATGGGACACTTTGATTCAAAAATCTCTTTATTAAATGTTTTAAATGGTTTTGGAAATGGATTCTTTTTTAATGGATTCATTATTTAAATATAATAAAATGTTATATTGTGATTGAAATGTGGAAATGTTATGTTTCCTTTCTGCATGTTTTATGTGATACGTTTATGTTATGGTTCTTGGGCATTGTTATGAAAACGGGTGGTTCCGTGATAAACTAAGGGCGGGTGAGCCCGATATAGCTCTCCAATGCATTGGGTAACGTGAAGGAGTGAAACGTTAAGGTTTCTCTGAAGAGATTTAGGGAATATACTGTGATGGGTATTCCAAACGTAACCAAGAGGGTTACTCCATATGTAAGAATGTTATGAATGCCTCAAGTTACCTTTTTCTATGATTTATTCATGATTTGATGAGGTATGTTAAAGTGCCTATGTTTTATGGGTAAAGTATGATTTCATTATTATGTATATATGAACTCATGTTTCCTTTCCATATTTTTTATAACCCTTATTGAGATTTTTATGCTCATCCCAAGTTTTTTTTTTGAAATGTTTTTCACAGGTCAAGGGAAAGGTACATGATTTGATGATAGTGTCAAGGAAGTGTCAAGAAGGAATCCATGCTTTATTTTTTTTAAATATGTTTCCGTTAATGCGAAAAAAATGAATACTATCTTTTATGTAACCACTTTGTTTAAATGTGGAATGTAATGCAGGTTTCATGATCTAATTCTCTAAAACTCTAAACCTGAAAAGATCCTCAATGTGTAATCTTGTAATAACTCAAGATTAAGTAAGGTTTAAGGCTGGGGCCTTATATATATTCATATACAGGAACCAAGTAGGTTCAAGAAGATTACAAAAGGTCAAGTGGATCTCCGAGCTGCAAATGGTGCAAGTCTAGTACCCTTGGCAGTGGGAGACTATCACTTAACCTTGCCAACTGGTTTGGTTCTAGTTTTAAACAATTGCTCTTATGTACCTTCTGTTACCAGAAACAATATCTCTGTGTCGAGTCTAGAAACTATGGGTTTTTATTTCAAGTTTGGAAATAAATGTTGTATCTTTTATAGGGATAACATATGTTATGGTATGGCATATCTTAACAATGGTTTATATATGTTGGAATTGGAGAACTCAGTAATGTAAATCAATGACAAAAATAGCCAGCATGACTCAAATAACACTCACCTATGGAACTTTAGGCTTGTTCATGTAAACGAGAAGCGATTACGAAGATTGCATCAAGAAGGGTATCTAGACTCGGTACAGTTTGAACCCTTAGATGTATGTCAAGCTTGTTTACAAGAAAATATGACCAATGTACCTTTCTCAGGAAAGGGAGAAAGAGCTAATGCAGTGCTAGAATTAATACATACTGATGTATGTGGTCCATTTCTAGTAGAGGAAAGGTGTGGTTTTCTATACTTCATTACTTTTACTGATGACTATAGTAGGTATGGCTATATCTACTTAATGTGGTATAAGTCGAATTCCTTTCGGATATTTAAGGAATACCAAAATGAAGTAGAAAACAAACTTGGTAATAAGATAAAAGCACTTTGCTCAGACTGAGGTGGAGAATATCTTAACCAAGCTTTCATTGATGACTTGAAGAAGTGTGGAATTGTATCCCAACTCACTCCTCCTTATACACCACAATGGAATGGTGTTAGTGAAAGGATGAATAGGGCATTTCTTGACATGTTCATCTCAATGATGAGTCATGTAACCCTTCCATTATCCTTTTGGGTATATGCCTTGCAGACAGCAGCATATACCCTTAACTGAGTACCAACTAAAGTTGCAGATGGGATTCCATATCAGTTATGGTATGGAAAGAAACCTAACCTGAAACACATGTGTTTATGGGGGTGATAGGAATTTTTCAAGACTTTACCAAGTGACAAATTAGCATTCAGAAGCACTAAGTGCATCTTTATAGGTTATCCTAAGGAAACTAGATGATACTACCAATATAACCCTTTAGATAGAAAAGTCATTGTGGCAAGATACACCACATTTCTATAAAGGGAACACATTTCTATTGGAAATAGTGGGAGCAAGATTAACTTCAATGAAGTTAATGCTCCAGATGCACAAGAGCTGGTAGAGGAACAATCTCCACAAGAACAAGTGGAAGAAGAAGTTGTTCCTGAGACACAGATACTGCGTAGGTCTACGCAAGATGTTAGAGAACCAGAGCGTTATGGTTTTCTTGTCACCGAGTCAGGTGACACATTAGTCCTTCAGGGTGATGAACCTCTAACCGAAAAGGAAGAATTAGAAGGCAAATAAGCTACTAAATGGAAAGAAGCCATGAATTCTGAGATGGAGTCCATATACCAAAATCAAGTTTGGATTTTGGTAGACCCTCCAGCTGATGTAAAGCCCATTGGATGAAAATGGGTATTCAAGAAGAAGCTAGACATGGATGGTGAGGTTAATACCTTTAAATCAAGGCTGGTTGAAAAGGGTTTTAGACAACGTCAACGTATTGACTATGATGGAACCTTCTCACCAGTAGCAATGCTTAAATCCATCAGAACATTGCTTGCAATAGTAGCCTTTCATGATTATACAATTTGGTATATGGATGTCAAAACTACTTTTCTAAATGGGAAGTTGGTTGAAGACGTCTATATGACTCAACCCGAAGGGTTTGTCAATTCAAAGAACTCCAATAAAGTATGCTAGCTGTAGAGATACATTTATGGATTGAAGTAGGAATTAAGATCATGGAATGTTTGTTTTGATGAGGCCATAAGAGATTTTGGTTTTGTAAAAAATGAAAGCAATCCTTGTATCTCTAAAAAGGTTGAAGGGAATTCCATCATTTTCCTAGTATTATATTTTGATGACATATTAATTATGGGAAATTAGGTGCAAGTCTTACAGTCGTTTAAGACTTGGTTAAATAAATTCTTCTCCATGAAAGACTTAGGTGAATCAGCCTACATTCTAGGCATAAATATCTATCGAGATAGATATAAAAGGCTACTTGGGCTAAGTCAAAGTACATATATTAACAAGGTACTCAAAAGGTATAGTATGGAACAATCCAAGAGAGGATTGTTACCTGTGTCACATGGTGTAAATCTCTCTAAGAAAATGTGCCCGCAAACACATGAGGAGATTGACAGAATGAGTATAGTCCCTTATGCTTCGGCAGTGGGTTCTATCATGTATGCCATGCTATGTACTAGGTTTTATTTCGCCTT
This sequence comes from Viscum album, assembly GCA_963277665.1. NCBI lineage: Eukaryota > Viridiplantae > Streptophyta > Magnoliopsida > Santalales > Viscaceae > Viscum > Viscum album. Next base: position 1,247,265,448 of record OY728157.1, on the reverse strand, counting down.
TGCTTTAAGCATGATGGGTAGATATCAAGCTAATCCAGGAGAGCTACATTGGAAAGCTATTAAAACTATCCTAAAGTGCTTAAGGCATACTAAGGATAAATTCCTGGTATATGGAGGAGATGAGGAAATAGTTTTGAGGGGATACACTAATTCTAGTTTCCAAACATATCATGATGATATGAAATCATAGTCAGGCTACATATTTTTTCTGAATGGTGGTGCAGTGATCTGGCAAAGCTCGAAGTAAGTTGTGGTTGTTGATTCTATAGTAGAGTCTGAATATATTGTAGCTTCTGATGCAGCAAAGGAAGTAGTTTGGATACGCAGATTTATCTCATTTATTGGTGTTGTACCTAGCATTGAAGACCCTATACCAGTATATTATGATAATACTATTGCAGTGGTGCATTCCAAGGATCCCAGGTCTCACCAGAGAACAAAGCATATTCTTCAGAAGTTTCATCTCTTGAGGGATTTTACTCAAAGAGGTGAAGTGACAGTTAGTAGAGTAGCCACATAGGACAACGTGGAAGACCCCCCGATTAAAGTCATTTCTCAGCAGAAGCATGATTAACATGTGATAGCTAGAGGATTGAAACCTATTAGCAGTTGGCTTTAGTGCAAGTGGGAGTGTTGAAAGTGGGTGCCCTAGAACCAACTTGTTTTATACTTTGATTACCACTACATGTATTCAGTTTGTCATAATACATGTGTTTATCTTGCCATAATTGTGTATATACTTCTGCATCCACTTTTTTTATGGAAATGTCCTTAGATTATCTATCGCATCAAAGGGTTATAGTAGATCCCAGGATATAATGAAAACCCTGAGATTCCATGATAGTAATCTTAAAGTAACATCCTATGGTCCAGCTACATCATTCTGAAAGGACAAAGATGATGTGTGACCATCAGGTGATGGGGTCTCATAAGCATTGAGACTTCTTCTCATGAAGTTCGCACTTGATGAACTCTAGTAGTTGAGATCATGAGGAATTACCCGCATAATAGGAACACCACATTTTGTAGGTGTCATTGGTCATTCCTATCTACGGACATGTGTAAAGGTCTTTAGACTTGATATCATTGTCAATAGATTTCATTTAATTACATACATTTGATGAAAGAAGAAAACCATGGCAATAAAGTCGTGGTGAGGTAGTTTTTATCGAGTACGTCATTAATGGAATGGCATTGATTGAATTATCGAGAAAGGATTTGTCGCTTATGAGTTCAGGAAGAGATATCTCGGTCTTGGTTGATTAGGATGGTTGCACCTTCATTAAATCCATGGCTATGGTAGTGGAAGGTAAGATCGTCCGAACAAATCAACAAACAAAATAAAGCAAAATAAATAATGATGACACTAGTATGCATTCTGCTTTATTGAGATATCAATGACGAAGATATTATATTACACGGACCGTGTTCATAGAAAGGTAGTCATTGCTTTCACTTTTCCTTATCTCTATAGGGGCCTCGATGGGTTGCTAGACCCCGCTCTAGGTTGGTGGATATTATTCACTACTATTGAGGTAAGGGCCTAGAGGGTCACACACAATAGTGCCTTGAGAATATTCCCTATTCTGGGAATAGGAATATAGAACTTGGTCGGCCCCGCCAAAGGGTCTGAGCACTATCCAAGTTCTATGGATCACTAAAGAATAAATAAATTCATTAATTATTCAAGTTTAGAATAATTTTTTGAATTTATTTATAACATGTATTTACAATTTATATAGTAAATACAAGTATTAATATTATTCGAATGGATTTTAATATCCTAGGTTCATTTAATATTATTAGGAGGTGTGAGTCAAGTTAAATACTCAAATTTATCACGTAATATATTTATATATTTCAAGTAAGTGATAAATTATAAATATTATTTATGGAATAATTTTATTTTTCATAAATAATTATTTATAACACTTATATAGTATATTTCTATTACACGAGGGCCATGAATTCATACCGCGTGTTTTAAATAGTCCCTATATAAGTGAGAGGGAGGCTCCCCCATGAAAATTATTCATGTGTTGAGATTTCCTGGAATCTAGAGACAGAGTCTCTCAAATGAAGGAAGATTTTCAAGTTCATCCATATCGAATTGAAGCTTTTTCCCTTACGGTGATCGTCACTGCACTGAAGTGAGTGTCTAAGATCCGTGCTAGCACCCGGATCTCGACGAACGGCGCGCGAGCATATTCGAGAGGTGTGTGTGGACGATGAAGAGGGATTCGACGTCGGAGTCTTCGAGCAACGATCGCCGGAATCCTGTGAAGGACTTGCACACGTCAATTCCAAACTAGGTACATGTTAAGTTTATTTTTGTGCTCTATTTAAACCTTACGAGATTCTCAGACCAAACCGGGACAAGATCACCGGATTTGACAGGGTTATGTCACTTCAGTGATGCAGAAAATTTTAAATTTCTGGCCCACCGGCTTCCTTTGCGCCATCCCGGTACCCAACAGTATTAAATGATAAAAATATTATCTAATTATACTTTCAAACCATTCAAATTCATAATTTATCACTATAAATTATTTCGATTAAAAAAGTAGTTTTCAATTAAAACATGTTATTTTTCACTATTATCAAAATATGAAAGTTATCAGAAAAGTACCAAAAATTTATCCAAACTAAATTTTTATGTCCCACTTCTAAAGTAGAATTAAATTTCATTAAATTTAATATATAAAAGTGTCAAATATTGGTTTTAAAAAGGGTTCTCCATTAAAAGGCGGTAAAATTTCATTTTTTGAAAAATACATATTTTATCCGAAAAAAATGAAATTGTTCTTATATTATGTCTAAGAAATACATAATATGGATGCTAAAATTATATAGAGTATATAAGATTCAAAATTTAGTTAATACTATTCATAACCACTTTTTGAATGGTTAGTTTAGTAAGTTGTGGTGCGCTCAAACTCGATGTTGCATGTAGCGTAAGCTATTGAATTACTTTAATGAGATAACATACTATGAAATCTTGGGGTGTTACATTGGATTGGACTTTTTATGGGACCAAATATTATATGGGCGTGGGGAAGAGATTTTGAGAGAATTTTTTAGAGATTTGGTAAGGTAAATAAGTCATAATGTGTGTGCATAATGGGTTGTGAGGGGTGGTTTTTATAAGGGGAGGAGAGGGGTGTTTTTTAAATATTATATTCATTAGTTCATTATTTTGGAACAAGGCTTCCAATAGTGATGAATATTATGGATATATATATAAAATTGTGAATATTAGTTATAAATAACGATTTATTACATCACCCATTATGAAATTAATCATGTATTTAACTTAAATGTTAAATATCTTATCTTGATATATTTCACTATTCACCAAAAAATCAACTATTTTAGAAAAATAAAAAAAATTCACCCTAACCATATTTAGATACATATATTAAAAAATTAAAATATATTTTATAAAAATAAGATTCTAAATATGTGAAAAGAATTAAATAAATTCCTTATTTATTTGAAAAAAATACAATTTTAATATTATGATCATTTTTCTAACCCTTTGAAAAACAATTTATGGTCCCATAAAATTATGTTGTTATTATTATTATAAAACTTAATATTATTTTATAAAAAAAATTATGAAAATAAATTTTATTTCAAAATTTATATTTTTAAAAAAAATGGAAATAATATATATATCTTTTATAAAGATACAAAAAAATTATTTTATAATTTTTAGATTATTTATTTACTTGAATCATGATATAAATATGTCATATTTTCATTTTAAAAGATACCTAAATATTTTTTTACACTTTCATAGGTGTGTATACTATTCTAACGATCAGGTTACTATTCATAATGGTCATATTACTATTTTAATGGTCAGATTTCTATTCTAATGGTCAGAATTATAACAATTATATTGGTTCCCTACTTTCTATAAATACATAATATTTCACTCATGATTTATTCATTTCTATTTTCACTCAAGATTATATATTTTTTCATTTTTTAAATGAATATTAAATTACAAATATTCTATTTCATTCCTATAGTGTTATTTGTGATAGTGATTATTCTTAGGGATTGAGTATATCTAAATTTTCATATTATAGTAATCTTATTTTCTATTTTTTATCCCATTATAATACTTTTAATTCTTATGGCCATTTTTTATTCTCTAATGTAATGTTCAAATTAATATAATAAAATGTGTCTAGTTTTAGTTATGTGTTTCATGTGATTTATTTAATACTACATTACTAAATATTACACATTTATATTAGTAAATTTCATTGATAAAATTATAGTTTGTTACAAAGAGCATGTAATTTCCTCCGATAGAAATTTAAACATAAGTAATCGTGAATAAAAATGAAATTTTAGAATAAACCCTTACCAATTTGATAACTTTTGAATCATCACCTCTTGAAAGAAATAACATCATATAAAACTTTAAATTCCATGAATATAAATAGATTCACGATATAAAATATATAAGGGTTAGTATAAACACCACACAAAATAAATAAGGGGTTAATATGACATATGTCTTACAGAAACAAAAGTGAGACGAGAAACCATTACAAGGATTATAACATTAATGTAAGAATTAATCAATGAATTGATCATTTGTAACAAATGTAAAACTACATAAAACAAGTGGAAATATAACATAAAATAATTATAGGTTATTACACACATAATCTTGTATTTACATGGACAATGAAGAAGTAATATGACCAAATTAAAATACATTGATTTAAGAAACCCCTTACCTAGAGTCTAACTTGACACATGCATGCTTTATCATCTGTATAATAAAATTATATTAATTTTATAATTGATTAATAACAAATTTTAGGTTTATTTCCTTATTATTATCCCTTTTATTTCATTTATTATCATGCATTACATATTTATTAAATCAGTTAAATTCTTGTCGGTTTTTTTGAGGACGTTCGGCTCATAATCATAGAACAACTTTGGGAGGTTGACCATAGACAAACGTTCCATGGTTACATAATCTATAGAATTTTAATATTGATATAAGTATCATATATATTCATTATATACATATATATTATAAATAACCTGGCCCTAGTAGCCCATAGTTAGTTCCTTACTTTATTATATTGGTACAATGAACATGTGTCTGCATCCCAAAGGACTGAATAGTTTAGTAGCTTTAGAAAACTAGATAAAAACATAAGTATTACATTAAATCTTGAAATTAAACAAAAAATAGTAACTTAACTTTAAAAATCCATAAACTCCTAGGTTATCCCTATAATTCATTCATAATATACATCTTCGCTTTCTGAGGAAAAATAAAACATAATAAATGGGTGTGCTTAGATGCTCAGTAAGGGTAATCAATACAGTGGAATCTAACATAAATTAACATAAATAAAAAAGGCAAGGTTAATAAATAAAAACACATTCCATTAAAACATAATCTTGAGCATACTATGGCAGGAATAAAATCTGGTTAAATAATGCCATATAAATAATCATATGAGAATGAAACTTAACCATGGATATTCTACTAGTCGAACAATCACATTGAATATAAATAAATAATCTCATAATTATGTAATGAAAGATTTTGGATATCTAAAATATATTTTTTAGGCCTCTTCTAAGACATATCAAAATAAATGTTTAAGGCCTCATCCAAATCTATATCTGAAAATAAATGGGCAAGGCCTTAGCCAAGTCCATATCTGGTTTGTCTCATCAGACCTATTGATGCATCGAGGGGATATAGAAGGGCCCTCCCATAACTTAATAATTATAATTAATTCCTAATATGAATGGGTTGAAACATAAACAACATATACAAATAGAATGTAAATAACTTTACTCAATCATTAAACATAATCATTAATCATTCTAAGTAATGTGGTAAATGGTATCAAGATAGCACATCCACATTAAAACTAATCATCAACCATTAAATAAAATATGATAGATTATATCATAAAATATAAAAACCAATTAATAATAAGATTCAACATATTTTTCTAAAATAGATGAAAATACTCTAATAAAATCATCGATGAATTCCTGAGAGAAATGCCCTTTTTACTTTGAAAAGAATAGTTCTTTTGGAAAAAACATTTTTATTTGTTATAAAATCATATTGTAAACATGTATACCCAGAAAATAAAATTTAAGGACAATTAAATTATGTTTGAGTCATAAATTATTTCCAACTAAAGTGAAAACATGTAAAAATAGTTTTTAAGAAACTTTAGAAATGGGACACTTTAGTGTGGTTTGAAGGAAAATATAAGTGTTTTTAAAGCGAACAAAGAATTAATTGTTTACATAAAACCAGAAAATAGATAAGATGATTTTTATGATAAAAATATTTATTTTATAAAAAAAATTGTGTATTAAAACAAATTGTTTAGTGTGCATGAAAATGGATAAGAAATTGGGAAGTTTTCTTTAATCGGGCTTGCTTATCGGGGGAAATTGAAAAAAGAAGCTTGTAAAACATGTATTTCCCTATAAAATAAAGAATAATTGAAATATGTGAATATATTTTGAAAATATACAAATAATTTATTATGACTAAATAATAATAATTAATAATTACATTAAGTTAAAGAGAGAGAAAGCATAACCCAATGGAAAAATTGAGATTTGGGGAGAATCACTTACCACTTTACAAACAGTCAAACCGTATGCCCCATAAAATTAATGATCATAAAATAAAAAATTTAATACCATGAAGATAAATATATTCATTACATTATACATAAAATATAATTATAAATACACCACACACAAGAAATAGTGGTGAATAAGGCATATCTCACTTAAATAAAGGTGAGATGAGAAAACCCTTACCTTATGTTCGAAAGTGTTCTTCACTTGCACTTAATGTCTTGGATAATGAAATTAGATTCATTAATAATTTAATTCATAACCTATTAAAAAATTATTTTATTTATTATAATTTTATTAAGTTAATTTATGGCCTTTTTTATGAGTTATAAGATTCAATTTCATCGTTCGGAAGTGTTTGTTTCCTTGGATTTCATGATTAGTTCACTTTTATACATGTATGAAAGATCATGTAAAATGAAAATAGTTATCCAAAATTAAAATTAATGAGATTATAATAGATTTGATGTTATTATATATAATTTTTTTATATATTAGGATTATTCATTAGATAAAGTGTTAATGATAACCATTTAGATTTTTTTTCGATCATCACGAACTAGTTTCGTGTTATGAATTAATATTATGTATATATATTGGTTAAATAAAATTAAATAAGTTTTATTACCTATATTAAATTCTATTTTAACCATAAAAATTTTTTTATGACCAGCCTTAAAGGCATAATTAAAAAACGAAAACCCGTCATCTATGAAGGCGGTAAATCGGCACCTCAATTATGATGTTTTCATTTTTAGAATAAAAAGGGTAAGAGAAAAGAATTGATAGTTGATATACCATTCACATAATATCATTCCAGTATATAAAATATAATGTATTTATCATGTCACTTTATATAGGGGAGGTTAGGAAGGTATAACAAAAGTAACAAAATTAAAAGAAAATTAAAAGAACTAAATGGAATTTTACCTCTTGAATTCTTCTACTTGAGAACCTTCTTAAGAAACTTTAAAATGGTATTTTTTGAATGACCAGAAAATGGAAGAGGGTTTGGGAGAATAAATGGGTATAATATAATCAAGATTCAAGTATTCTGAGGTGTGAGGAGAAGGGGTGGTGAGGGGTGGTATTTATAGTGGAGGAGAGAGGTGTTTTTTTTATTATTTAATTCATTTGTTTATTATTTTGGCTCAAGACTATGAATAGTGTTGGTTCTTATGACTAAATATAACAAATATTTCATTTTATATATAACCAATGGGTTCTTACCTCATACATACATCTTCTATGACTCAATAATTCATTTTTTTACTTATAATGTTAAATACTGTAAATTATTGTATTTCATTGTTCGCCAAAAAATCAACTATTTCAGAAAAATACAAAAAATTCACCCTAACAAAATTTTTACATTTATAATTAAAAAATTGAATCCATATTATGAAAATAATTTTATAAATATGATAATTTTAATTTTTAATTAAAATCATCATTTATTCAAAAAAATACTCATTTTAAAATTACAACCGATTTTATGACACTTTGAAAAGTTAATTAAGGTCTCATAAAATTACATTATAATCATAAAAAACAAAATATTAATTTATTAATATATTTTATGAAATTAAATATTTTTTTAAATCATTATTCTAATTATAAAATTGTAAATAAACATTTATGTTTCACAAAAATATCAACACTTAATTTATCATTTTTAAAACATTTATTTACTTATTCAATGATATAAATATACCATATTTTAATTTATTAGATACCCAAATTTTATTTACACTTTTATAGGTGATATTTCTATTTAAATCATAAATATACTATTAATATAATGAAAATAAAAGTTTTATAAAAATTAAGATTTTTCACTATTCACTAGAAAATAAATATTTTCATAAAAATACCAAAATTTCACCCTAAGATAATTTTGACATTAAAATTTTAAAAATGAAGTTTATTTTATTCAATAAAATGTTTAAAATTTTAAAAATTTAGTTTTAAAATAATTCTGCCATTAAAAGGCATTAAATTTTCTTTAGAAAAAATAGTCTTTTATGCGTAAAATTGGATTTATTCTTATATTAAGCCTATAAAACTTATTAGTTTAATTTAAAAATATTTTATTGAATATGTGAAATATAAATTTCATTAAGATATTTCACTAATAGTGATTAATTCAATTTATTAATATAAAATTCCATTTTGGTGATAAAAATAGATTTTTATAAAAAAACACATATTTTATATTCAATATATTTTTATTTTCATTTTTAATTGATTAGTAAGAAAATAATTAATTTTATAAAAATTTATAAACTATATTTTCATAATTTATATGATATCTTTCATTCCCCGCATTCCAATGGCTAGATGATAACTATCACAATAATAATATTTAATCATTTTTTAAGCCTGGTGTTCTGTCTAATATACACTATCAAAGAAGATAAATTTGAAAAAATACATACCAAAAAGTATTAGGTTGTTAAATTCTCCCCTCATTCAATAAATTTAATCCTTGAAACTTAAAATTTCACTTCTAAAAAATGTTTGATACATGTAAAATTATTTTTTGAAATCCCACATCATGAAAAGGGTTTATAAAACATCCTCTTAAAAAGAGGTAAAGAGAAATATAAAGGTCACCACAAAACTATGATTCCAAAATATGAGAAAATTCATGAAAATATGTTCATGTAAGAGAAATACAACTATCATTTCCTTATGGAGAGTGATATAGAACATGGTCATTATAAAATCTACCATCACAAAACCATAATTTTGTGATTGTTTAAAAGACAATTGATTTCTCAAAAAGAAAAGTGATCAGATGACATTTTTGTTCCCAAACCTTTTCTTAGAGTTGAGGGTTTAGTTTCTTATCCATATAAGAACTTTAGAAAATAAACTTAATTGATTACTTTCCATGTCATAATCCCATGCTTTGGTGGTGATTTGATCTATCTCTGCTTCTTTTCTTAAACCAAAAGATGGATATTCAAGATGAATTTTTATGCATAAAGAATTTTGATCAAACGATCCATAAGTCATCCCTTCAACCTTTAAATGCTTATTGGAACCAAAAAGGTTGGCATAATTTATCCAAAATGATAAATCATACTTTAATCATAATCAATAATATCTTTAGTCTGTTCCATAAGTAGTTAACCTTAAGACCCAACCAAAATATGTTTGTCCAAATTCAAAGACTAAATATATATAAGAAAGGTTACTTAACATCAGATTTTCCCCAAAACAACATAATGCATCTCTTATTATCACATACCAAATATTTTAATACCTTTATCACCTTTAAACCTTAATGAAAACATGCATGCTTCCAAGAGTGAAATCTCAAGTTGTTGAATATATTACTTAAATCCAAACATATAGTAATTTCATCATAACATAAACCATCAGATCACTAACCACCTTCATGGTCACCAATACGGTCTCATAAAAATATATTTATTATTATCTCAACATAAAGCACATATTTAGGGTAATATTTTCCAAATAATGTGTTTTCTAAAAGATTAAATTACAATACAATCACTTTTATTAGTTATTGGTTCTATTCATGACATGCTTCCAATTCCTTAAAGAAAAAGTATTGCAGTACAATACTTATATATCTCATGATTCTTATAACCATCTAATTATTGATAAAATTATCAAATAACATAATTCTTGAATCCAAACATAGTAATATTAATCATTATTCTTCTCATGTGGTAGTATCATAAGCTTGACCATGATCCATTATTCTCTTTTAGGATATATTCCTTTGGCGCTCAAGACATTGATTTTCATAGTGTCCTGTCTCCTTGAAGTAGAATCATTGCACATTGAAAACCTTTTTCTTACCCTTTAAATCACAATAATGGTGGCCTTTCTCTCTACACTTCTATAAAGCTCCGATTCCTTTCAAGTAAGTACCAGGGTGTTTCTTTCCACAATTATCACATGTGAGAAAATACGTCTTTCTCTTATTTCCTTTGTCCAAATTTTCCCTATCAATACTCTTGTTCTCATGCTTCCCTCTAAAGCCATAATACTTAGATAATTATTTATTTTTCTCATTATCATATAATATTATTTCCTCATATGATTAGAATTTTTGGTAGACTTTCTCCCTTTGAAAGATTAGCGTAAGACCATAAAAGATATGATCTTTCTTAATATTTGGATGACGTGTTGAAGTTAATGCCCTAGAACCAAATTCTTTGTACTTTATGATAAACATGTATTCATGTTTTTAATATTAATAAAATACTTATCACATCATGATTATTATTTTTCATGACATAGTATGTGATAATGCCTTAAGATTAGTCGTCGTACTAAAAGGTTATAGCAGTTCCCCGCTATAATGAGAACCTGGAAGTGCTATTACACTATTATTGAATAAATGTTCAATATCCAGATGATATCATTTGAGGGACACAAATGATATAGAATATTAGGGGTGGATACTCATAGGAATTTGAGTCACCTTCTCATGGTGTACATCCTTGGTAATATCTATTAGGATATTATGAGAACGAGACCCTCTGGTAGGAAATCCACATTTATATGTGTCATTGGATGTTCCTATATATGAATGTTTATACTGGTCCTTAGTCTTTAATATTATTATTAATGAGTATTATAAGTCACTCACTTATATTTATTGAAAAAACCCATGATGATAAATGTTCACGGTGACGTAGGATATATTAGGTGAGTCATGAGTAATATTGTATTAATGAATAATGTGAGAAAGGATTTTCCCCTTCTGTTTATTAACAGAAGTTGATATATTAGGTTATTTTATGGAAATGATATAGCCTAAATAAATCAATTTCCATGGTGTTCTAAAGGAAATTTCATTTTCTGAGAAGTCAAATAAAGAGGCATCAAGCATATAGTTTGATAACACCAGCATGCAACCTACTTGATTAGAGATATCAAGATAAAAGGATTATATTATACAGTAAGAATACATATGAGGTGACATGTCATTGTAGCATTAACTTCTTTCTATATGGGTGTCTTGGCATGTTTCTAAACACTAACCTTGGACTTTAGGATACTTCACCTAATGCCACTAATAAAGAGGCCTAGGGGTCACACACTAAGTGTATCTAGAATCTTAGTTAAATAATATATATTATTATTTATTATTATTATTTCTGTATATGGTTTAATAATTATTCATGTATTCTTGATCACGTATAAATATTTATTTTCTATTTAGTAAATATAATATTTATTTTTTAATTGTCAAATAATACGGTAATATTTATTTAATAAATAAATAGTCATTATTCAAGGTGTGATAAATATTATGGTGGAATGGGAGGCCAAGTTTTTAGGTCTGATGAGAAATAATAAATATTGAATATTATTTGATTAAATAATATTTAATTGTAATTCGAAAGTTAATAATATGTCAAGAAATAATTATATTATTATTATTATTTGACATGGGGTTTCTCTAGGATTAAAAAAAATAATTAAGGGTAATTGTGCAATTATTTTAATTTAACCCTAGTAATATATAAACCCAGTTTTGTTATTTTTTCATTAAGCTAATTCATTTTTCTTTATTGTGGACAATGGATTTGGAGAATCCTCTCAAAACTAGAGAGCTCCCTTCTCCAAGAACGATCCTAATAATGGAGAGAAATGCTCCTCCACCAAAATAAGGATAATGCTTTGGAAGTGGTTCTCAAAGAGATCAAATGCAGGTGATACAAGTGAAAGGATATATTGTTCTAGAACCTAGAGATTCCTTCAGCAATGTATGGAGATTAGTGGAACATGTGTGGATCACCTCTAGAGGAAATCTACACTTGGTTTCTACAACGCAATGATGGTACATCGCATATCTATCATTGAATCCATCAATGAAGAAATAATTCCTTAAAGGTAATTATTTATTTAATTAAATTAATTATAAATAATATGTGATGATCCTCCCTATGGTTCCAACATGATTTCCCTTGTCTTTTTTCTTTGATTTAATTCCGTATATCATGGCGTTTATCATCGTTTTAATCATAGAATGATCGTCGATCGTGAAAAAATTAATGTTGGGAACATCCCATTGCACGCTTCTACTGTTCCTAGAACCTAAAAGTGGTATCATATTGGTCACATAATTAATTATAATTATTTAAATATCTTTGGTGATTTATACATTTTAATTTAGTTTTTCAATTCATGTTTAATTGTTCTTTTAATAAGAATTGAGAGATATGATTCTTCCTCATTAGTTTCTCATAGATCTAATCAAAATGATTAATTTTATGATTAAAATAAAATTGAGGAACTCATCTAGAGGTTCTAAGGTTTTTGTCCAGACAATACCAGACTACACGTTATGTAACCAGAGTTACACATCATGTAGTCACGTTCAATGCATCGAAATTGATTCGTAAATCAATTAAATATTATGAATTGATTATTTAATTAATTACACACTTAATGCACTGGGTGTTTACTATAATTTAATATCATGCGTTCATCTGGACTACACACCATGTAGCCCACGTACACGACTTGTAGTCCCTTTGAGTCACGGATAGGTTGTGTATTCCATACACAGCCTACTTGACTGGTGACAGTGTAACTAGGAGTTTACATGGTGTGTGGTCCATTGGAAACACTATGTACTCCAAATTTTTTAAGGCATGGATTACACACTAATTCCCTAGGTGTGTGTCTTGGATAGACAGTTAGAGGTGTACATGTCATGTAGATCGGATCTACAAACCGTATACTTATACCAAGTTACATATATTTAAAATTTATTTATTTTACTATGTAAACCTTGATACATGTACTTGTATGTGGTCATAAATATAGGACACTCCATGTGATAGGTTTTAATATACATAAATATTTAAATTTTTAATTAATATATGTTTAAGGTTTAGATCTGCATATCATGTATGAGTTATATTACAAGTTGTTACTCTACGTGCATTTATGTATAACACGTGACTGAAAAATCATGTAATTCATGTAATCATCTATGAAGTACACATTGTGAAAGTACATGATAATTTGTGTATTCCATATGTCAGAAGATTAAAACAGTATATGAGTATAATACATGTTGGGAATAATCGGATGGGTATTCACCGTTTTTCCTTCAAGGTCCATTTTTTTACAAAGTTAATTTTAAATGAATTTATTTAATTTTTTTAAAATTATAATAAAATAGAATCTTAAGGAAATTCAAAATAAAATTAAGATACAAGAATTTATTAATTAAAGATAATAATTAATTTATTCGATCATGATTTATCTTAAATAAGAATGATTAAGAATTGAATGATAGTTTTATTAAATATATAATTTGTTTCATGCATGTGGATGGTCATGAGAAAATACCAGACCATTGTATGAGTTGGTTTCCTTTTAATTTATTATTAAATTAAATTGGGGGCATGTGTTCCTTCTCTCCTCTTATTATATAGGGCATGTGTGACCATGGATTCTTTTATGTAAACCCCTTTTTCCCCTCACATGCGTGTGAGTTAAAAGACATATGTGAAGAATGGATATACGAAGCTAGTGGAGGCAGTTCAAGTTTAGAGCTGAGGCAAAACCAATCCAAGGAGATACATAGGTGGATAAGTGGAAATTTGTAACACAAACCTTAATCAGTTCAAGGAGTTCTTTCCCCTAGGTCAGTGGTTAGTTTATCAACCGCTAGATAAACTAAACATTTGTATAAGATCATTATCATACCATTTATTATTTTATTTTTGTTAAGTTGCATGGTTATTTCATTATGGATGTTTTTTCATGATCACATAATTAATGAATTAATGAGCATTCAATATAGAATTAAAAAAACTGGCTTATGAATAAATATTATCTGAGACATGGTTAATCACTTAAGTAAACCCGCTTAATATTAACAAGCATGTGATAAAGATAATAATTGTTAATTTACAAATAAAAGGATAAAATCACTCAATAAAATATTAAGTCGTTATAGCCTTCCATTATTTTAGTTAAAATCGAACCATAGTTCAAAGTTCTTGACAAACCCAAGATGGTGTGCTTCTAATTATCGAGGAATTTAAGCTTGATGTTTTGGGTTGACTTAACTTAGTTCACATCAAGGGTTGAATACCCAAGAAGTACTTGGTTTAACTGAGAGGAAAAGGTTTAGGAAATCCAATTAAGGATTTTAGGATTGGGGATTCTACTCAGCAGATCAAGGAACTTTGAGTTAATGTAGTTGGAATTTGAAATTTCTACCTAATACCATTCAAGTTGCTTACCAAACCAAGTTGGGGTAATGAGAATGGGAATATATATCCTTGCCACTAATAATGTCCAAGAAATAGGATATTCTAAATCCAATAGAGAGGTATATTTGGTTTCAATAAAATAGTGGGAGACTAATAAATATAATATTTATTTTTCTAAATTTTATCAGATAAAGTACAAAAATTATGCTTATCTTATTTTGTAGAAACAACATTAAAATGACATCAAAAAAATCATTGTGATCCATACTTGAGAAAGAAAAATTTCTCACTGGCACAAATTTCCAAGAGTGCCAAAGGTGTCTACGTTTCATTTTTCTCCATGAAAGGAAATTATATGTGCTAGAAGAACCTTTTCTAGTTGCTCCTCATAATGAGGCAAGTGATGAAGAATTATCTCTCTATGGAAAACATCTAAATGATGCTACAGATGTTCAGTTTTTCATGCTATCATCCATGTTCAATAATATTTTGAAGTAACATAAGGATATGTATACCTATATCAAGATGTCTCACCTTTGGGATCTCTATCAAGAGAAGGTGAGAAAAGAGAGGTATGAGATCTCAAATGATGTTTTTACAACTAAGCTTAGAGAGTATGAGCTATCTGGGCCTCATGTAGTTAAGATTATTGGCTACATTGAATTCCTGGACATCTTAGGGATTAAATTCCCAAATTATTTTCATACAGATCGAATAATTTCATCATTTCCCAATTCCTTCTCCAGATTTATTTTTAATTACAATATAAGAAATAATGAGAAGAGTCTTTCGAAACGTATTACTTTGATTCACCAAGTGGATAAGGACTTAGGGACTGAAAAACATGCATTCCTTATAGTTAATAAGAAAAGGAAGAATAGGAAAAAGAGGCTCAAGACTTGTAAATAGTCTAAATATACTAAGAATCGTCCTTCTAAGAAGAATAAGATCCAGAGGCAGGGCAAGGAAAAGGAGGTAGTATGTTTTTCATGTGGAAATTCAGGCCACTGGAAGAGGAACTACACCCAAAGAGAAGTTATAGGTGCATTAATTATCAAGTTTAATATTTAAATATCTACACATTGGGTATTATATATAGCTTATGGGGATCACATATGTATCCAAATACAGGAACCAAGTAGATTCATAAAGATTTTCATAGGAGAGGTGGATCTAAGAGCTGCTAATAATAATGTGAAACTGGCGGGGCGGGGCAATGTGGGCCAAGACCACATGGGTTTGAGCCCACATGGGCTTGTCCACAAAATCCTGCATACAATGCGGACAAATAAGTTCAAGCCCGCCCACCCCGCATAAACCCGCGGAAAGCCTGTGGGTAGCCGCGGGCTTGTTTTCATTTTTTTAAATTATTAATAATTGTCACTTAAATATTATATTTTTCTAAAATATATTGAGACTTGTATGTGATGCATGTTGCACACCTAATTGTTTGCATGGATCAACCAGTTTGGGCTAAACAACAGTGGTGAGAACATGCTCGCTAGGGTTCATGGAAGCCTCCCGTTCGAGCTACTCAAAATAAAGTAGATGGATCAGTGGTGGTGATGCTTTTATATAGAAATCAGATGAATGATATTGAACCAGGAAAACCTGCTTTCTGTCTAGTGGATGGTGATTTTGCGACTACTAAAAGGCTCGGACAGCAGGGATTGGCATGCATTTAGGGAGAATGTATGGATGATTTAACAAAAAAAAAAGAATTAAATTAAAATTTATGATAAATGTATGGGGGTTGCGTGAGGTGAGGAGGGGTCACATCATCATGTGTTGTGTGTTGATTTCCCATGGCATTCTTCTAGCATGCCATATGCATTGATTTTTCACATGCCCCATGTATTGATAACTACTAGTTGCGTTAGTTTCCAGCATGCCGCATGGATCAACCAGTATACCGCATGCATTGATTTCTCAGGCGGCCAGGTGGGTTTCCACCAGTTTTGTTTCTAGTTTTCCCAGGTCAGGCGTGTTCCCAATTTCCCGGGTGTGTTTCCAGTTTCCCAAACCAGGCGTGGAAAACATGTGATAGGTGTTGATTTCCCATGAAATTAATATAAATTATATTTTTTTTTTAAATGGAAGCACATGCAGAAGCCTGATTCGGCGAGAGATGCATCCCATATTAATGGTGTCTTCTTAAAAAAATACCCATTTGATTCAGAAATCCATTGAGTTATTTCAAATAAACTAATAAATTTATTTTAGTTAATTAATGTGAAAAAAAAATCATACCTTGTAAAATATTTTTACCTTGAAAAACAAGCCCATGGGCCAGCCCGCACCAGCGCGGGCTTCCCCGCATAAGCTCGCACCCAAACGGGCTTAGATCTCTTAGGCCTATACTTTAAACGGTCAAATTTTTTTGGCCCGCCTTGCCCCATATCCGCAAATCCCATGGGTCACAGGCCCGTTTTTCATTTCTAGCTTCTAATAGTGCAAGGTTGGCTACTCTATCCATTGGTGACTACCACCTCTCATTTCCAATGGGAATGATTTTGGTTTTGAAATATTGTTATTATGTACCTACAGTTACCAAAAACATAATTTCTGTATCATTCTAGATACAAATGGTTTTATTTTCAAATTTTTAAATAAAAGTTGTTTCTTTTATAGGTACAACATATGTTATGGTATGGCACGTTTAAATAATGGTATTTATGTATTAAATTATGAAAAACAAGTGTTTCCAACTGATAATGAATCATGTTCATATGACTCATACAACACCCAAATTTGAATAACCATCTTGGTCATGTAAATGAGAATCATTTGACAAAGCTCTGTCAAGATGTCTATTTAGAGTCTTCTGAGCTAAACCCACTTGAAAGATGTCATGCTTTTTTACAAGGAAAAATGACCCAACCAACATTTGGTGCATAGGGTGAAAGGGCTATAGAGCTTTTAGGATTGGTACGAACTGAAATATGTGGACTATTTCTAGAAGAATCTAGAGGTGGATATTATTACATCATAACTTTTAATAATGCCTTAACTAGATATGGTTATATCTACTTGATGAGGTATAAGTCTAAATCCTTTGATAAATTCAAGAAATTCAAGAATTAAGTAGAGAATCAACTTAGTAAGAAGATAAAGAATCTTTGATCGGATCAAGGTGGTGAATATCTTAACCAAGAGTTCATCAAATTTTTACAAGAGTTTGAGATTCTATCTCAAATCACTCCACTTTATACACCATAGTAGAATGGTGTTAGTGAAAGGAGTAACTAGACATTGTTAGACATGTTAATGTCAATGATTATTCATGTAGATATTCCATTATCCTTTTAGGGATATGCATTAAAAACTATGGAATACACATTAAACTGAGTTCCAACTAAATATGCAAATGGAATCCCCTTCGATTTGTGGAGTGGAAAGAATCCCATGTTGTCGAATACATGTGTATGGGGTTGTGAGGCATTTGTCAAGGCCTTTTCGGGAAACAAACTAGCATCCTGAGGCACAAAGTGTATCTTTATAGGGTATCCAAAGGAAAAAAAGGGATACTACCTATATAACCTATCATACAAGAAAGTGATTATCACTAAACAAGCCATCTTTCTTGAGAGGGAGAACATCATAAAAAAGGATAGTGTGATCAAGATTGACTTTGATGAAGTTAATACTCAAGATACACAAGAGTTGGAATAGGAAAAGATTCCACATGTCCTCATGAAAGAAGTAGTTCCTGAAACACATGTACTGCATAGGATCATGAGAGAGGTAAGAGAACCAGAGAGATATGGTTTTCTAGTCACAGAGGATGGTGACTCATTATTAGTTTACAATGATAAACCTTTATCCTATAAGGAGGGAGTAGAAATCTCATAAGTTGTAAGATGGAAAGAAACTATGAATTCTGAAATGGATTCCTTGTATCATAACTAAGTTTGGGTTCTGGTAGATGTTCCACTTGATATAAAGCCTATTGGATGAAAATGGGTATTCAAGAGGAAACTGGACATGGAAGTTAAATTAAATACTTATAAAGCAAGGCTAGTAGCTAAAGGGTTTAAATAACATCAAGGAGTTGACTGTGATGAAACCTTTTCACAAGTTTCTATGTTTAAATCTATTAGAATTCTACTTGATATAGTAGCTTACCATGACTATGTGATTTGGCATATGTATGTCAAAACTGCATTCCTTAATGGGAACCTTTGGGAAGATGTCTATATGACACAACTAGAAGGTTTTGTGACTCAAGGTGATACCAAAAGGATTTTTAAGTTGTAGAGATCCATTTATGGATTGAAGTAAGAATCCAGGTCATGGAAGATTTGATTTTATGAAGCTATAAAATAATTTGGATTCATTAAGATTGAATGTGAATAATTTTTTTACAATAGGTTTAGTGGAAAGGCAGTCATTATCTTAGTAGTATATATTGATAACATATTACTTATTGGAAATGACATAACAGTCACACAGTAAGTTAAGGACTAGTTAAACAAGTGTTTCTACTTAAAATCCTTAGGTGAAGTGGCATACATTTTAGGGATCAATGTCATTCATGATAGATCCAAGAGGCTTCTTATACTAAGTCAAAGTACATATATTGACTAGATACTAAAGATATTTAGTATGAAACAATCCAAGAGTGGATTGGTTCCAGCATCACATGGTTTATATCTTTCTAATAAAATGTGTCCTGATTAGCCACTGAATAAGGATAATATTCATTGTTAATATATATAATATTCATGTGATTTATTATTCATAAACACCATTTTAGTTCATTTTACACTTTGAACTTCATTTCACATTATGATTATAATTCTTTCTTAAAATACACTATTACATGGTACATTTTTTAACATCATTTAAAGTACCCTATGACCGTGATTTTATTTTTATATTTAATTTTCATATTTCTCATTACATTGGGAAAAATTAATATACTTTTTTTAGTATTGGAAGATTCACATTGGAAGACCACCAAAATGGGCTTTCATTGAAACACATTCTGCACAAAGTAAACTGGACTGCATCCCAATAACAAGACTGTAGAGGCCAGGATCCAAGACCAATTATTCTCAAAATTTAACTAAAGATAAATGAAATCATTGGAAACATTTCATTAAATAGTGTCCAAATATAATTTGGATTTTTGAATGGAGTTATAGGCGGCCCAAGTTGGAGATAAAATTCTGGTTCAGATTCTACGTCCCAGAACAACAACCCACCATTTTACACATATCCCATAAACCATAAACTCTATTGGGCTGAAACTTTACAGATGGTTATAGGACATCTGGAGATTAATTTTATGATTCTATGGCCCACTCTAATTCTATCATCTAGAAGTTCATTTATGTGCTTTTGTTCAATGGATGCAAGATGGCTTCCACCTCAGGTCAAGAGTGGAAAAGTCTAAGTTCCACAAGATTTCTACCACCCTAAGCCTACCATACTCAAGTGGGATGACATTCAATATTGTATTATAAACCAAAGGCTCCCAAAATTCCTATTTAAGGTATTTTTGTTGGAGGATTTATTCATCTTGGAGCTTTGTTTTCATTGTAATGTTATTATGTCGATCTATCTTTGTAACGATCTTCTTTATCATGTAAGTTGTTCGAATCACCTTAATTTTTAATAAAAATTATTCTTTTCCTATTATTTTTTTATCTATATAACGTTTATACCTTTTCTTTAATGTTTGAATTTATTCACACCATACCTTGTGATATTATTCACACAATGGTGGTGTGATCATTATTTTGTTGTTTTTACTTCTTTAATTTCTCCCTTATGAGTCTACTTCACACTTCCATTGAGAACATGTCATCAATGGAGGGTTACCTACTTCATGGGTTGATCCAAGGGAGTATAAAGGGGATTTATTGGATGTTATTTATCACTCCATTAATTTCTAATCACTTATTTTAATTGATATTTTTATTTGATGATTTTTAAACTTCTTCGTCCTTGTTGAATTTTAAGGCAACATACTTCAAGAGATAATACAAACCTTTACCTTGGAGTGCTCATAAATTTGATACTCCAAGTGTATAGGTGATTATTATTATGGTTTTTTGGTATTAAACTAGTAAGTGATGAAGTTTTTTTATCTTCTTGAATAAACCCATCTCGAATATAAGAAATTGAAACTGTTAAAAAAGAATTTTATCCAATCCACCCCAAGTGATAACCTGGGATCAACTCATTATTTTAAATTTAATTAACTTAGGTCTATTAGAATTCACTTAAACCCATATAAAATCAACCCAATTAGGCCACTTCATATCTAAAAATAGTTCATAGAATTTACATGTCTATAGGTTTCTTCTTAGGTCTTTGAGGATTCGACAACCCAAGCTAAACTACAAGCGACCGTTTAAACCTAAAATCTTGGGTAAATTTAAGCGAGACCAAATTTTGGAGTCATTTTTGGGGACCTAAGTAAGTTTTCTTAGACACTATCATCCTTTTATCACCCCAAGTTCTCTATTCTCACCCTCATTCCTCTTACCTTTTCATCTTTCTATTTGTGTGTGTCCTAAGAATCTCATATCCTAGTTTCAGTCTACTCCAATGGAGTCTCTTTAACATTACCCTATCATAAACCCATGTTGGAATCAAATTGGAAATAATTATTGGGAATACCCTAACTTAGTGAATTTATTTGATTAATCATTGAATGATCACCCCACACTCGGTGAGATGCACAATCATTTAAATGATGACTATTTAAAGGATAAATTTACAGGCCTCTCAAGGATGGTTAAAGAGATCAATCTTAGGGAATTCCATGATGTTAAACCCCATACAAATTCCATTCCTCAAAAATTTATTGAACAATTGTGTAATCAAATGGAGATAATGAATTCCAAGGTTTCATCTTTGATGTTAGAACTATAATGCATTAATACTTGTGAGGAAATCATCCCTACACCGACTGTCCCTTCCATAACCTTATGTGGAGTGTCTAGTTTCCCAAAAACTTCTCATGAATTTATTGAAGAACCATAATTTGGATTTGGGTTAGTGTAAGTGAATCAAGAAATTGTTCAAGGTTATTTCAATCAGGAGGAAATTGATTTCATGTATTCAAAAGAGGGAAATTTGACATCATAGATTGAGTGTCCCTATTATAGCTCCATTGATGATTTTTTAGAAACACCAATCACTGAAACATTGGGAGAAATCACAAACTTCAAGTCCATTCCCATTCCTAAAACTGATTTGTATAATTTGGTGGTTTAATCTTATATTCAAAAGTAACCAATTTTGTTGAGAAATTTTGAAAATGAAACTGAGTTGGATTCAAAATCTCAACCTGTGTCTAAATGTTATATCCAACCTGAGCTCAAAATTATTATCCTTTATTCCCCGCTCAAGCATCCATTAATAGGGTATAACCATAACCATTTAGTTAGAATTAATTCTTTTATTGAAACCAAAAAATTTGGAATGATCATTGATGTCTTAGGCAAGACTACAGAGGAAACCAAATCAGCCATTTCCAGTATTCCTTGGAATTTACCACTCATTATAAAACATAAGTTTGTACATGAAAAATTTTATAAACAAATAATCAATATCAATCTAGTGTATGTGGAGAAATATGGGTTCCTTAAAATGTTGAAAATTGGTATTAGGTAAGATAGGGAGTTCATGTCGAGCTGATGACGTTAAATAAAAGCGATGCACGAGAGGCAACCCATGATTTTCATCTTTGTGCATCATATTTATTTTTCAAATAGGATTAATAAATCAATTTTATATTTAAAAAAATATTTAACTCTGAATATGATAGTACCATAGACTTTTGACATGTTCTTCTGTGATGAGTATGGATGGGTATTAAAGGGGGGCACCATATTCATCCGTGTCATGTGGTGTGATCCTTGAGTAATACCTTACCCAAAAATTTAAAAAGAAGACAATGTATCATCAGTTTATTTTTATTTTTATGTGTTTGTAGGTTAAAATAAAAATAAAAAAAATTACATAATAATAATTTAAAAAAAAATTAAAAGGACACGTCTTCGGTCATGGGGAAAACCCTGTCACAACCAGTGAAGCCATATGGACTAGAACCCGGGACAAAAGGGAGATAAGGGCATGCACTTTCCACTGACCTACGGATTATAGTGATTATTTATTCTATAATTTTTTTATATATACTTATATTTGACTTATATATATATATATATATATATATTGTTTTTTATGTGATACTTGTATCAGTCTTTGGTATGCTAAAATAAATAGGTATGTCTTTTTGTCTTTGTCTTTTTTTAATTAAGGGAACCTCTCGGGGTTTCCATGGTTTCTAATTTAGTTTGTGAGTGAGAAGAAGAGGCTATTGAGGTCAAATATTTTTATAGGGAAATAAACTATATCCATAAATTCCACAATTTTCTACCATATGCCAATAGGATTCCATGAGTAGCATGGAGATCAAAGGAATAATCAGGAGCATCATGAACTTCAACTTCAAAAACCAAGTGACTTTGTTCCATGTTTATTTATTCAAATTAATTTTTAGAACTCCTCTCTTCTACCTATACCCCCTTCTAAATTTTCTTTTCTTCGAACACTGGGGAAAATTTATTTTAAGTTGGGGGGAAAATTCAATAAAAAATTGCTTTTGTGTGAAAAAAATGATTTAAAAAAAGTGTCCCTTAATGGAAAGAAAAGTTCATTTGACCTTGAACATGATAATACACATTGCACACTTTTAAATTTAATATCAAATAATTTTGAATACCTTGATTATAATTTTAATGCAAGTTTAAGTTCATGTGCATAGATTTTGGAAAGTGCAGTTATCCGATGTGATTTTTCACCATTTATATTTTCATCCATTTAATAACAAAAAAACACAACACACGTCCTTTATATATTGGGATATTATTTTGAGTTCATGGGGTCCCCCAAATAAATAGAATAGGTTTGGGGATTATTTTAGTTTTAATATGAGTATTCAATAAAAGACAAAACAAAAAATCAAAAAAAAAACAACAATAAATATGCACATAGAGCAATAAAATAACCTAATACGTGGATTTTGGCACTTGGGGATCGTGAATCTATAGTTTTGTGGCCTAGAGTTAGTAATTTTATCTATATTTGTGGTAATTTGACTTTATTTTTTACTGAGTTAACTCGAGATGAATTCTGAGTATGTGGGGTTCACTTGGTGCCCTAAGGTCTTTGAGCCTGAGAGTCATTGGAAAAATCTCGCTACATGGGTTGAATCTATTGAGTGCAATTTCAATTTCCAAGAAAAAATTACAAAAAAAACAAAAAAAAATGAATAATAATCTTAATATTTAAATTTTATTCCACCTAGAGCTTCCATCATTTTTCCCTTGAATAAAAATGAACCTCCATGTCTATTGTGATACACAACACATCTTCATGCTTAATTGATATTGGATTAAATATGGAGATGAATTTGAAAAAAGGAATGGGCGTGGGCTTGGGATATTCTTATGAAACTATATTGTATTAAAATATTTTGATGGATTTCATGATTGTTTGGTATAAGGGTTCTTGGTGATCATTACGTATTAAATTTTTTTGGAAAAGGGAATTCGAATTTCATATTTTTGAGATATATTTTTATTGGGACTAGAAAAACTCAAGTTGTTGGTGTTATTAGACACTTAATGAGTCTAATATTCATTGTTAATATATATAATATTCATGTTATTTATTATTCATAAACACAATTTTAGTGCATTTTACACTTTAAACTTCATTTCACATTATGATTGTAATTCTTTCTTAAAATACACTATTACATGGTACATTTTTTAACATCATTTAAAGTACCCAATGACCTTGATTTTATTTTCATATTTAATTTTCAGTATTATAATTACATTGGGAACAATTCATATACTTTTTGAGTATTGGAATATTCACATTGGAAGACCACCAAAATGGGATTTCATGGAAACACATTATGGGCAAGGTAAACTAGACAGCATCCCAATAACAAGACTTTAGAGGCTAGGATCCAAGCCCAATTATTCTCAAAATTTAACTTCAAATAAATTAAATCATGGTAAACATTTCATTAAATAGTTTCCAAATCTAATTTGGATTTTTTAATGGAGTTACAGGCAGTCCAAGTTAGAGATAAAATTCTGGGCCAGATTCTGCATCCCAGAACAACAGCCCACCATTTTACACATATCTCGTAAACCATAAACTCTTTTGGTCTTAAACTTTACATAAGGTTAGTTACATCCATAGATTAATTTTATGATTCTATATCCCACTCTAATTCGGCCATATAGAAGCTCATTTAGGAACTTATGTTCGGTGGATGCAAGTTGGCTGCCACCTCGGGTTAAGAGTGGAAAAGTCTAAGTTACACAAGATTTTTACCACCCTAAGCCTACCATACTCAAGTGGTATGACTTTAGATATTGGAGAATTGACCCAAGGCTCAAAAAATTCTTATTTAAGGTAGTGGTGTTGAAGTATTTATTCATCTTGGAGCTTTGTTTTCATTATAATGTTATTATTATAATTTGTCTTTGTAATGATCTTCTTTCTCATATAAGTTATTCGAATCACCTTAGTTTTTAATAAAATTTCTTCTTTTCCTCCTATTTTGTTTCTATATATATTACATTGATACTGTTGCTTTAATGTGTGAATTTTTTCACACCATACCTTGTGATATTCTTCACACAATGGTGGAGTGATCGTTATTTTGTTGTTTTTACTTCTTCAATTTTTCCCTTATGAGTCTACTTTCCGCTTCCATTGAGAACATGTAATCAATGGAGGGATAACTATTTTATGGGTTGATACAAGGGAGTAGAAAGGGTATATATTAGATGTTATTTATCACCCCATTAATGTCTAATCACTTCTTTTAATTGAGATTTTTATTTGATGATTTTAAAACTTCTACGTCCTTATTGAATTTTAAGGCCACATACTTCAAGATATAATACGAACCTTTACCTTGGAGTGCGCATAAATTTGATCCTAAAAGTGTATAGGTGATTATTATTATGGTTTGTTGGTTTTAAACCAGTAAGTGATGAATTTGTTTGATCTTATTGAATAAACCCATCTCGAATATAAGAAATTAAAATTGTTAAAAAATAATTTCATCCAATCCACCCCAAGTGATAACCTAGGATCAACTCATTATTTTAAATTGAATTCACTTAAGTCTCTTAGATTTCACTTAAAACCATCTAAAATCAACCCAATTTGGCCATTTCATAGCCAAAAATAGTCCATAAAATGTATGTGTCTATAGATTTCTTCTTAGGTCTTTGAGGATTCGACAACCCAAGCTAAACTACAAGCGACCGCTTAAACCTAAAATCTTGGGTAAATTTGGGTGAGACCATGTCGTCATACAAAATAAGAGAAATAGATAATTATTAATATCCCATATGATTTAGTGATAGGGTAAATCATGTATTCCATGTTATGTTGATGTTTCCTATGCATTGATCTTGGTAGGAAGATATCAAGAATATCCAGAAGAATAGTATTGGAATGTTGTTAAGGTTATCCTTAAGTATCTAAGAAGAACTAAGGATATGTTCCTAGTGTATGGAGGAGATGAGGATTTGGTCATCAGGGGTTATACTGATGCTAGTTTTCAGACATATCATAATGATATGAAGTTGCAATCAGGATATGTTTCATGTCTCAATGGATGAGTTGTTAGTTGGAAGAGTTCAAAGCAGCCAGTTTATGTTGTTTCTATAGCAGATTATGAGTATATAGAAGCTTATGATATATTCAAGGAATTCATTTGGATTTGAAACCTTTTATAGGAGCTTTCTGTAGTACCTATTAGTAAAGACCCTATCACGTTGTATTGTGATAATACTGAAGTGGTGGCTCTTGCGAAAGAGCTAAGGTCACACCAACAGACAAAGAACATACTCTGGAAGTATCACCTATTGAGGGATTTCTATCATAGGGGTGAAGTTTCTATAAGAAGAGTACCCATGTAAGTGAATTTGTTAGACCCCTTGACTAAAGGCCTATCTTAGTAGAATCATGAGTATCATGTGAGAGCTAGTGAACTGAAGGTTTTCTAGCAGTTGGCTCTGGTGAAAGTGGTAGTATGTTGGAGTTGGTTCCCTAGAATCAACTTATTTATACTTTATAATAAAAATGTGTTAATTATTTTGAATATTAATAAACTACTTATCACATTATGATTTCTCTTATGTGTGACATAGTATGTGATAAATTCCTAAGAGTAGCTATCACACTAAAAGGGTCATAGTAGTTCCCCGCTATGATGAGAACCTAGAAGTGCTATGAAAATATTCTTGAATAAATATTCTATATATGGATTGTATCATTTTAGTGACACAAATGATATAGGATATCAGGGTTAGAGACTCATAGGACTTTTAGGCACCTTCTCATGGTGTACACCCTTGGTAGTATCCAGTAGGATATTATGAGAACGAGACCCACTAGTAGGAAATCCATGTTTATATGTGTCATTGGATGTTTATATCTGAAAACATGTGTATTGGTCCTTAGACTTTAAGATTATAATTAATTAGTATTATAAGTCACACACTTAGATGTATTTACAAAAACCATGATGACAGATGTTTGTGGTGAAGTATGATATGTTGGGTGGGTCACGAGTAATATTTCATTAATGAATAATGCAACAAAGGATTAGTACCTTCTGTTTATTAACGTAATTTTATATATTAGGCCCTTTGATTAAAATGATATATCCTAAATAAATCCATGGCCATGGTGTTTTAAAGTAAAGTTCATTTTTTGGGAAGTTAAAGAAATCCATCGAGCACATAGGTTAATGGAACTAGAATGAAACCTTCTTAATTAGAGATATCAAGATAAAAGGATTATATTATATAGTAAGAATCCAAATGAGGTGACATGTCATTGTGGCTTTAACTTATTTTTCTATGGGTACCTTGACGTATTGCTAGACTCTAACCTTGGATTTTAGGCTACTTCATCTAATTCCACTGAGAAAGAGGCCTAGAGGGTCACACACTAAATGCATCCAAAATCTCAATTAAATAATATATATTATTATTTATTATTTAACAGGCTGAATAAATATTATTCTCGTACATGGTTTAATAATTATTCATGTATTCTTTATTGCATATAAATATTTATTTTATATTTAGTATATATAATATTTATTTAGTTATTGGTGAATAATGAAGTGATATTTATTTAATAAATAAACAGTCATTATTCAAGGTTTGATAAATATTATAGAGGAATGATGGACTGAGTTTTTAGGTCCAGTGAGAAATAATAAATATTAAATTTTATTTGATTAAATAATATTTAATTATAATTATCATGTTAAGTTCATGTCGAGAAATAATGATATTATTATTATTATTTGATATGGGGTTTCGCTAGGATTAAATAAATAATTAAGGGCACTTTTGCAATTATGTTATTTTAACCCTAACGATATATAAACTTAGTTATTTTATTTTATCATTAAGCCAATGCATTTGTCTTGGTTGTGCATAAAAGATTTGGAGAATCCTCTCAAGCCTAGAGAGTTGCCTTCTCCAAGAAGGATCCTATGAACAGATAGCAATCCTTCTCCACCAGATCAAGGAGAATGTTTTGGAAGTGGTTCTCTAAGAAATCAAAGGTATAAAATGAAATCGCAAGGATCCACCTTTCTTGCACCCAGATATTCCTTCAGCAGTGTTTGGAGATTCATGGAATGCATGTGGATCACTGCTGGAGTAAATCTACACTTGGTTTCTACAACGCAATAACGGTGCACCACAGGTTTGTCACCAGATCCATCTATAAAGAAATAATTCCTTAAAGCTAATTACTTATTTAATTAAATTAATTATAAATAATATGTGATGATCATCTCTCTAGTTCTGGCATGATTTCCTTTATGTCTGTTTTATTTTATTCAATTCCATAGATCTCGACATTTATCATCATTTAGATCTCAGATTGATCATCAATCATGAAAAAAGTAATGTTAGGCACCACCTATTACATGATACCTATATCACATTCATTAATTAAGTTTTCATTAGTTCCACTGTGTTTCATTTCTAAAAAATGGAATACACTAAATTAGGTTATAAATCATAATTCATAATTTCAAACTAGAAAAAAACTTAACATAAATTGGGAATTTATACATAGCTAATCTCATAATCATAAACATGGTTTCTTTGGCGACATGTTTACTTTTAAATCCTTCATAATGGTTTGTAAATAAAATGAGAATTATTTAATCATTTCCCCTGGTAGTGTCAAACCAGGTGCGCAGTAAGGCCTGTTGTTGTGTACCAGGTTACGTCAAGTCAGGCCCGATGCACTTTGTTGGAGTTGTTACCTCTAGGTACATCTATTCTAGAACCACGTACATTTGTAGTATCCAGAGAGGGGTGTATTTCTAGGAATTACCACATAATATATACCTTACCAAAATTCTAGGATGTTCTTCTATGATTATCCTCAAATTTTATCTTAGGGTAGTGTTCCCTAATCTATTTTTCTAAATCAAGTTTCTAAAGTTTCAACTAAACTTCCTCTAATACCAACTGTAAAGACCTTGACCCCAATAACCTAGAGCTGATACCTTACTTTATTACATTGGTACTATATGTTGGAACCATGGTCATCTTTGCATGAATTGGAGTATGGTTTGTGTTTGTTGTCAATATTCAGAGGAAGTTTAGAATGTGTCCCAGCAAAGTGCTCATACAGGTCAAGCAAATAACAGTATTAAAGGTGCACCGTTTTCCAGTGTTTGCCAAATTTTTTGACCTCAAAATTGACAAAAGGGGAAAACAGTGTTTTTGGGAAAGGGACTTGTGCGCCAGATATGTGTCGCGCAAGTGACTTGCGCGCCGAGAAAGGACTTGCGTGTCGGTGCCTAGGGAGATTGTAAAGTTGTGCACTGTTTTTTTTTTAAAGATCAGAACTTTAAAATATGGAAAAGGAAAGAGGGTCATTCAAGTATTGGTTTGGTCACACAAGTGAGTAGTGCGACAGAGGCTTGGGCGGTTAGATTTGTGCACCAGAACTTGCGCGCCAAGAGGAGGCTTGCGCGCCACCACTCTGGGTGTCTAGTTTTCCTATAAATAGAGGACCACCCCTCCTCATTTGTAATGAAGTTCAAGACTTAGATATTTTCTGATCTCCCATCACGCAAGTGTTGAAATCGCGCAAGTGGTAGTTTGGTCACACAGGTATAAGTTTTGCTCCGGTTGTTGGCTGTGCATCCAAGCTGGTTTGGGTGTAAAAGATGGTGAGTCGTGCAAGTTTGGAGCTGAAGAAGGAGATGTTGTGCAAGTGGTGTGGTGATACTTGCGTGCCAAATTTTTGTCGTGCAACTGACTTGTGTACCAGTCTTGGAGAAGCGCGCCAGGAGTGGTTGAAGTACACCAGTCTTTTTGGAGCTGCACGAAAGCTGGAAGATTGTCTGATACCTTTGGTGCAACATGAGTTTAGTCTACTGGGGAGAGTTGGACTTCAACAGAGCATCTACATACAAACAGAGGATGCATTCTTTTGCAATGATGAAGAGACCTTCACATCTGTAAACTGAATGGGACTTCACCAAAGGCAGTGAGCCAGGAGGAGTCAACGGGAGTGACCCGAGGGACACAGTGAGCTATCCCTGAACCTTTGTAAAGGCAGTGAGCCTGGGATAGAGTGACTGTGCCCGAACCATTGTAATCTTCAACTAGTGAAGAATAGTGGAATTTGGTACGACCGAAAACATGTCGGTGTATGCTCCTTGGACGTATCCCTTAGTGGTAAACCAAGTAAAAAGTGTTGTGTCATCTCTATACATGTGATTGTTTGCTTTCTGATCATATTCATCATACAGGTTTAACAAGTTCCTACCAACGTGGGAACAAGATCCATCTCATTAAAATAAAAAGTTGTCACCTTGATTCACCCCTCCCCTCTCAGGGTGTCCCGGGGTCCTACAGGTGGTATCAAAGGGAGGTTGCTGGTATTGAATTTGTCCTTTGTTATCATGGAGAATGCAGTCAATGTCAGGGGAGTCCCTCTCTTCGATGGAAGTAATTTCCAGATCTGGAAGAATAGAATGAGATCTCATCTAAGATCCCTTAGAATGGAAGTCCTTTTTTCCACTGTCCAAGGTATACATGTTACTGATCCAACAGGTCTGGCTATGAAGGATGCCGATAGGAAAATTCTTGATGCTAATTCTAAAGCGCAGAATGCTCTCACCTCATCCCTTTCTGATCAGATCTATCTATAGGTAATGATTTCCACCTCATCAAATTCCATGTGGGGTAAACTTGAAAATATTTACGAAGGAGATAGAAAAGTGAAGGAGGAAAAACTACAAGTCCTATACAACAGGTTTGACGATCTAAAGATGTATCCTAATGAGAATTCAGATTCATTATTCAATCAAATTACTAAATTTGTGGGAGCAATTAGAGGTCTTGGAGAAGAAATCAAATACATTGATATCGTAAAGAAAATCTTGAGAAGACTTCCTCCTATGTACAATGAAAAGGTGTCAGCCCTTGAAGAAATAGATCTATCTAAACTATCTATGGATGATATTTTAAGTGTTATAGTGGCATATGAGATGAGAGTCAAACCCGAAGATGCCACGACTCGTGTAAGTAAGGAAATGGATTTCAAAGCCATGGAAAAACTGAAAATTTCCGAAGATAGTGGTGGTGAAGATGAAGAGGAAAAGGAAATTCTTTATCTCATAACCAAGAAGATGAATAAGGGAAAAGGTAAATTCAAAGGTAAGACACCTCTGGCATGTTTTCGTTGTGGAAGAGTCGGGCACATTGCCTCTCAGTGCCAGAGAAAGTTTGGTGATGATGAAAGTGAAGCAGAAGACATCGAGAAGCCTTGGGAAAAGGTTTTTCAAAAAGGGAGACTTCAAATCTGGGAAGAATATACAGAGGAAGAGTTTTGTCTGTGAAGAGGAAGATGATGATATTGAATTTTGTGAAGCAGAAGAACCAGAATTGAAAACAAGAAACCATGATTCCATGATGGATACCATTGAAAAGTCAGAACCATCGACCAACAAAGTCATAGATAATCAGATTACTGCTAATGGTGATCCAAATATTCAAATTAAGGATGCCTTTTCAAAGCTTGAGAACAAATTCAAGAGATGCAGTAAGTGGAAAGAAATGGTGAAAGAATCATCAGAATATGTGGATGAGCTTGAAGCTAAAATTGAACGACTAGAATAACTAGTGAGAGTTCAATATTTAATCCTTGAAAGCACAGACGACATTGTGGAATTGAATCTTAGAATTAAAGAACAAGCAAAGCTCATAAATGACCTTACATCCAGACTGGAAGAGAAGTCCAAGACTGTTGAGGGTCTTGAGGAATAAGTTGTTACTATTAGGAGTAAACTTGAGTGTCGATCAACCAAAAATGAGGGTAAGAAGAAAATTCATTTTAGAAGATTCTCAGATGCAGAGTTACTGGCAAGATCCAAGTATGGTTCAGATGGGGTTGGAAAAATCTTGAGTGAACAAAGACCCGCTTGCATGGAAAAGAGTGGAATTGGCTGTGAAGCTGGGCCGTCAACTGCTGGAAGTGAAGAGAGCCAAAATAAAGACAAGATTAAAGTTGAACATGTTGAAATGTTTCCTGAAGTTCTGAAAAAGAAACCCTCAATCCAAACTAAAAGAAGAACTGAAGATTGTCCTCAATATTTCAGAAATGACAGGCAGTCCAACCATTCTCCTAAGGAAGAAGGCATGAGGAGAAATTTAAGTGAGAAGACATTTCCCATTATGAAGTGTCAGTTTTGTGGCTATCTGGGTCATACCATTTCATATTGCGAAGAGGCAAGGAGCTACTTGAATGGGGAAGATCTAGGAAGTCAATAAAGGAGACCAATTTCATATCCTCTATCTTATAGAAGAAATATATTCTATGGTTACTGTTTTCATTGTTATAAATTTGGACATAAATCTATGTATTGCTGGTAGAGGTACGACAGGAGAAACTCATACAACTCTCAGAGACTGGCCAGTTTTCACCCTCCTGATGGTGTTGTTCTCACAAATAGTTTTTATCCTCTGGAAGAAGATTATGGGTATGAAGAATCAGATTATGTAGAGGAAAGTATTAAAAGGCCATCAGTATCCTATACTCAATCCAATATCTCATGGAAAGAAAATAAGAAGATCCAGAAATCCAATCTTACAAAAGTAGCCCTCAAAGCTACAAAGAGCAGCAGCACCTAGATTCTTAATAGTGGATGCTCTTCCCATATGACGGGAAATGCTGACCTTTTGAAGAACATTAAAAAGAAGGTTTATGGAACAGTGAGGTTTGGTAATGATGGTGCTTTGAAGATTAAAGGCAGTGGGAATACTGCTCTCGCCAATAGAGAGCTAAAGAAGACTGAAGTTCTTTATGTGGACGGTCTACGTCACAATCTCCTCAGTGTGAGTCAACTCTGTGACTCAGGGATCATAGTAACTTTCAATCAAAAAGGATTCACTATAAAGGGAAAAACAAGTAATTTTCTTATGAAAGGCTGTAGAATAGATGGAAACTTATATCAGGTTAACAACAAAGTGAACTTATGCTATTTGTCTATTAAAGAAGAAAACAATTTGTGGCATCGAAGGCTGGGGCACATTAACCAACAAGACATGGAAAAGATATCTAAGCTGAATATAGTCATGGATATCCCCATTTTGAAGCATGAGCACGAAAATTCTTGTGATGCTTGCATTCGTGGGAAGCTGGTCTGCAGTTCATATCAACCAAAGAAGAAAAGGGCATCCCATCTTCTTGATCTAATTTATACAGATGTATGTGGTCCGATAAATGTTGCTGAAACTCATGGAGAAAGGTACTTTGTCCTTTTTATTAATGATTATAGTAGAATGGCTTGTGTAATGGTGATTCACAGGAAGCGAAAAGTACTTGATTGCATGAAAACTTATCGTCGGATTGCCGAGAATGATACTAGACGGACAATAAAAGTCATGTGATCTAACAATGGAGGGGAATACATGTCCATTAAGTTTTAGAATTACCTAGAAAAACATGGAATACAGCATGAGGTAGCTGCTGTGAGAACCCCACAGCAAAATGGAGTTGTTGAGCGCCGGAATCGATAGGTCAACAATATGGTCAGGACTATGCTGATTGAAAGTGGTATCTCTCACCATTACTGTAAAGAAGTTGTCGAAGCTGCAGTGCACATTCAGAATCGAACAGGGCTTTATATGGGATAAATGAAGACCCCATATGAATTGTGGCATGTAAGGAAGCCTTCGTTGAAATACTTTCGTGTTTTCGGAAGCCAATGTTTCATCCAGAATAAAGAAGGAAATCAAGGGAAGTTTGGTGACAGTGATGATGAAGGAATTTTCCTTGGGTATCCAATGAACATCAAAGCCTACAAGTGTTTCAACAAGCGATTAGGAAGAATTGTGGAAAGCAGTGATGTTAAGATAGTTGAAGAGAGAAGAAAAAATGATTCAAGGATGTCATATGCTGATGTGATAGAAAGTGAGGAAGAAAGTGAACATGGAGAAAATACAAATACAGAAATAGAGGAAGCTCTAAAAAACACTCAACAGTCACATCGTGATGTTGACTCAGAAGAAGAACCTGAAGAAGAAACTATGGATGGAGAGAATTCAACTGAACCTCATAGGAGAAATCGAAGAGCTGAGATTGATCTGTCTAACATAATTGGGGATAGGAGTGCACCCACTCATACAAGGAGGATGAGTAATAACACGCAATCTGCATTTCTGTCAGTTGTGGATCCATCCTCATTTAAAGAAGCTGAAAAGGATGAATCATGGGTAAAAGACATGAATGAAGAGTTAGATCATATTGAAAAGAATCAGACATGGGATCTTGTCTAGAGACCCGAAGATCACAATGTGATTGGTAAAAAATGGATCTTTAAGAACAAGTTTGATGATTTTGGAAGTGTTATTATAAATAAGGCACGACTATTATGTAAAGGATACTCCCAGATTGAAGGTGTTGATGTTAAAGAAACCTTTGCTCCAGTGGCAAGATTGGAGTCAATCAGGCTTTTCCTTTCCATGGCACTCTAAAGAGGATATAAAGTATATCAAATGGATGTCAAGATAGAATTCTTGAATGGTGTACTCGAAGAAGAAGTCTACATCAAACAACCAGTGGGTTTTGTTCTTGGTACTGATGAAACAAAGGTCTGCAAACTGAAGAAATCTCTATATGGTTTGAAGCAGGCACCACGATCATGGTATTCCCGGCTAGACTCGTATCTCAAAAAGCTGTAATTCAAGATATGAGGAGTAGACCACAATCTATATGTGAAGAATTATCCAAAAGATCAGTTCATGGTTCTAGTCTACGTTGATTACATTATTTTTGGTGGCAGTAGGTAGAAATCAGTGGATGAATTTTCCAATCACATGCAATCAGAATTTGAAATGTCTATGATTGGGGATCTCACATATTTCTTAGGGTTGCAGGTGATTCAAAAGAAGAATTACACTTTCATTTCTCAGGAAAAGTATGCAAGAGAGTTGCTGAAGAATTTTAATATACAATACTCCAAACCAATGTCAACTCCTATTGCAGTTGGAACTAAACTTGGAAAGCATGAGGATAGGACCTCTGTATATCCTACCATGTACAAGAGGATCATTGGAAGTCTACTGTACCTGATAGCGACACGACTAGATATTGTCTTTGTCACATGTCTTGTAGCCCGCTTTCAGAGTAATCCAAAGGAATAACATATGGTGGTAGTAAAAAGAATCATGAGGTGTATTCAAGGTACTCACAATTGTGGATTATACTTTGCTGCAGGAAGGAACAGTGTATTATCAGCATTTTCTAATGCTAACTGGGCTGGCGATGTTGTGGACAGAAAATACACCAGTGGTGGAGCATTCTATATAGGGAATAAATGTGTTGGCTGGTTGAGAAAGAAACAAGAAAGTACTTCTCTTAGTACTTCTGAAGATGAGTATATACCTGCCACAAAGGCATGCACTCAATTTCTATGGATGAAGCAACAATTAACAGATATTGGTGATGAGGTGAAGCAACCAATGGTGATTTACTGTGATAACAAGAGCGCAATTGATCTTATGAAGAATCCGGTTCAGCATTCTCATAAAAAACATATTGAAATTAGGTATCACTTTATCAAAGATAAAGTTGAACAAGGCATGATTAGAATGGATCATGTGGGAACTGATGAGAAAGTGGATGATATCCTGACCAAGCCATTGTCAACGGCTGTGTTTGAGAAGCATCGGTTGAACCTTGGTGTTCAGCCACCTCCCAGTGCATAAGGAAGTTACGAAAATCCCCTCTCCCCAGTTATGTTAATTGTTTTTAATCTGTTTATGGATATGATGCAGGTTTTTGGGGGAGATACTATCCAGGGGGAGTGTGGTTTGAGCTGAAAAATGAAAATTTACCGGTCTTTGGGTTTATTTTCAATGGGGGGAAAAGGAATAAATGCAGGCATGTAATGATTTTGTGACACATTGATAATTCAGTCTCGGTGATAGGATGGGAAGGAATTCATTGGATGGGAACCCAATTCAAGATTTCTCTCTTGTTTTCTACACCGAGAATTTATCACATTGACTTAGAGTGTTGGCTGAGTTGATTCTTGCGTTTTTGGTTTGCATGTGGATGGTCATCTATTGAATTTATTTACTTATTTCCAACAAACCCAAAGGGGGAGATTGTTGGAACCATGGTCATCATTGCATGAATTGACGTATGGTTTGTGTTTGTTGTAAATATTCAGAGGAAGTTCAGAATGTGTCCCAGAAAAGTGCTCATATAGGTCAAGCAGATAACAGTATTGAAGGTGGCACCGTTTTCCAGTGTTTGCCAAATTTTTGGACCTCAAAATTGAAAAAAGGGGGAAACAGTGTTTTTTGGGAAAGGGACTTGCACGCCAGATATGTGTTGCACAAGTGACTTGCACGCCGAGAAAGGACTTGCGTGCCGGTGCCTAGGGAGATTAGAAAGTTGTGCGCTATTTGTTTTTCAAGATCAGAACTTCAAAATATGGAAAAGGAAAGAGGGTCGCGCAATTATTGGTTTGGTTGTGCAAGTGAGTAGCACGACATAGACTTGGGCGGTTGGAGTTGTGCACCGGAACTTGCGTGTCAAGAGGAGGCTTGCGCGCCACCGCACAGGGTGTCCAGTTTGCTTATAAATAGAGGAACACCCCTCCTTATTTGTAACAAATTTCAAGACTTAGAGATTTTCTGAGCTCCCATCACGCAAGTGTTGAAGTCGCGCAAGTGGTAGTTTGGTCGCACAGGTAGAAGTTGTGC
The DNA here is from genome assembly GCA_963277665.1 of Viscum album. NCBI lineage: Eukaryota > Viridiplantae > Streptophyta > Magnoliopsida > Santalales > Viscaceae > Viscum > Viscum album. The sequence continues at coordinate 1,247,228,241 of OY728157.1, read as the reverse complement.
GCCGGTTGTTGGATGTGCGTCCAAGATGGTTTGGGCGTTAAAGACGATGAGTCGCACAAGTTTTGAGCTGAAGAAGGAGGTGTCGCGTAAGTGGTGTGGTGATACTTGCACGCTGAATTTGTGCCACCCAAGTGACTTGCGCGCCAGTCTTGGAGAAGCGCGCCAGGAGTGGTTGAAGTATGCCAGTATTTTTGGAGCTGTACGAAAGCTGGAAGATTTCCCAATACCTTCGTTGCAACGTGAGTTTAGTCTACTGGTGAGAGTTGGACTTCAACAGAGCATCTAAATACAAACAGAGGATGCATTCTTTTGCAATGATGAAGAGACCTTCACATCTGTAAACTGAATGCGACTTCACCAAAGGCAATGAGCCAGGGGGAGTCAATGGGAGTGACGTGAGGGACGCAGTGAGATATCCCTGAACTTTTGTAAAGGTAGTGATTCTAGGACAGAGTGACTGTTCCTGAACCATTGTAATCCACAACTAGTGAAGAATAGTGGAATTTGGTACGACCGACAACCTGTCGGCGTATGCTCCTTGGACGTAGCCCTTAGTGGTGAACTAAGTAAAAAGTGTTGTGTCATCTCTCTGCATGTGATTATTTTCTTTCTGATCATATTCATCATGCAGGTTTAACAAGTTCCTACCAATGTGGGAACAAGATCCATCTCATTAAAAGAAAAAGTTGTCACACTGATTCACCCCTCCCCTCTCAGGGTGTCCCGGGGTCCTACATTATAAACAAGTGTTTGCATCCCAAAGGAATAAATAGTTTAGTGTCTTTGGAAAACTAGATACAAACATAAGTATTACATTAAAAATTTAAATTAAATACAACATATCAACTCCATTGGAAATACCCATAAAATACTAGTTTATCCCTATAAGTCATTCATAATATAAATATTCCCATCCTCAGGAAAAATAAAACATAAGAAAGGGGTGAGCTTATATGCTCAGTAAGGGTAAGTAATATAGTGGAATATAACATAAATAAACACAAACAATAAGGTAAGGTGAATAACTAATAACACATGTCATTAAAACGTAATCTTGAGTATAATATGGTGGGAATAAAATATAATTATATAACTCCATATAAATAATCATATGATAATGAAACTTAACCATAGATATTATACTAGTCAAATAATCACATGGAATATCAATAATTAATCTCATAATGATGGAATTCAAGATGTTTTACATCTAAAACATACCGTCAAGTCATCATCCAATACATATTAAAATAAATGGTTAAGGCCTCAGGCAAATCCATATTTGAAAATAAATGTCCAAGGCCTCAGCCAAGTCCATATCCGGTTTGTCCCATGAGACCTATCGATGCATCAAGGGGCTATAGAGGGTCCTGCACATCACTTACTAAGTCCAATAAATTTCTAATATCAATGGGGTGAAAAATAAACAACATATCATTATCAATTAATAATATGATTCAATATAGAGTGTTTAAATATATTAAAATACTCTAATAAAATCATCGAATAATTCCTGAGAGAAATACCCTTTTTACTTTGCAAAGAAGAGTTCTTTTGGAAAAATCATTTATATTTCTCATAAAATCGTATTGTAAACATGTATATCCTAGAAAATAAAATTAAGGACAATTAAATTATGTTTTAGTCATAAATGATGTCTAGTTGAATTTAAAACATGTGAAAATAGTTTTTAATAAACTTTAGAAATGGACCGCTTCAGTACGGTTTGTGGGAAAATATAAAAGAGTCTTTAAAACGGAAAAATGTTTAATTATTTACATAAAACCAGAAAAGAGATAAGATATTTTTTCATGATAAAAATAGTTATTTTATAAAAACATTGGGGGATTAAAACAAATTATGTAGTGTACTTGAAAATGGGTAAGGAATTGGGAAGTTCCCTTTAATCAGGCTTGCTTATCGGGAGGAATTGAAAAAGGAACCTTATAAAACATGTATTTCCTCATCGAAGAAAGAATAATTGAGCTAGGTACATATATTTGGAACATTAAAACATAATTTTATAGGATTAAATGAGAATAATTAATAATTACATTGGGGTAAAGAGAGAAAAAACATAACCCAAAGAAAATAATGAAGGTTTGGGGAGAATCCCTTACCACTTTGTAAACAGTCGAACCATACGACCCATAAGATTAATGATCATACAATAAAACATTTAATAAAATTAATGTAAATAGATTCATTATATTATACATAAAATTTCAGTATACATACACCATGCACAATAAATATTGGTGAATAAGACATATCTCACTGAAATAAAGGTGAGATGAGAAAACTCTTACCTTCTGTCTGAAAGTGTTATGCACTTTCACTTAATGTCATGGATAATGAAATTAGATTTGTTAATAATTTAATTCATAACTTATTCAACATTTATTTTATTTAGTATAATTTTATTAAGTTTATTTATTGCATTTTTGATGAGTTATAAGATTCAATTTTGATGTTTGGAAGTATTTGTTTCCTTGGTTTTCATGATTGGTTCACTTGTATACATGTACAAAAAATCATGTAAATTGTAAATAGTTATCTAGAATTGAAATTAATTAAATTATAAGAGATTTAATCTTATATATCATTTTGTTTCCAGATATGAAGATGATTTGTTAGATAAAGCGTTAATGATAACCATTTAAATTATTTTGGTGTTTTTTTGATCATAATGAACTAGTTTTATCTTATGAATTAATATTATGTATATATACTAGTTACAGAACATTAAAAAAGTTTTATTACATATATTAAAGTCTTTTTTAACCATAAAAATGGTTTTATGACCAGCCTTGGAGGAATTTAAAAATGAAAACTCATCGTTCACGAAGGCAGTAAATCGGCACCTCACGGATGATGTTTTCATTTTTAGAATAAAAATGGGAAGAGAAATGAATTGATGGGTGATATATCATTAACATAATAATTGTCTATTATATAAAATATATAGTATTTATCATATTACTTTGTACAGGGGAGGTGAGGAATGGATAATAAAAGGAATGAAATTAAAAGAAAATTAAAAGAATGAAAGGGCATTTTACCACTTGATTTCTTCTCCTTGAGAAACTCTTTAAGAAACATTAAAATGGTCTTTTGGGTAAGGCCAATAAGACCATAATATGGGGGTTTTGGGAGTGAAATGGGAAGAATATAATCAATATTCAAGGCTTTGGAGGTTTGAGGAGAAGGGGTGGTGAGGTGTGGTATTTATAGTGGAGAAGAGGGGTGCTTTTTTATTATTTAATTAATTTATTTATTATTTTGGCTCAATAATATGAATAGTATTGGTTCTTATGACTAAATACAGTAAATAGTTCATTTGAGTTCAAATCAATGGGTTCTTAGCACATCAATACATCATCCAAGACTCAATAATTCATTTATTTACTTATAATATTAAATACCATAAATTACTGTATTTCACTATTCACCAAAAATTCAACTATTTTAGAAAAATATAAAAAATTCATCCTAACCATTTTTTTATGTGTGTAATTCAAAAATGGTCACCATTTTATTTATGATAAATTTTAATTTTTAATTAAAATCGTCATTTATTCAAAAAAAACTGATTTTAAACTTACAACTGATTTTATGACACTTTGAAAAATTAATTATGGTCTTGTGAAATTATCATATAACCATAAGACAATAAAATATTAATTTATAAATCTATTTTATGAAAATAAATATTCTTTTAAATCCTTATTTTAATTATAAAATTGTAAATAAACATTTATGCTTCACAAAAATATCAACACTTAATTTATCATTTTTAAAACATTTATTTACTTATTCCATGATATAAATATACCTTATTTTCATTTATTAGATACCCAGATTTTATTTATACTTTCATATATGATTTTACTATTCAAATCATAAATAGACTATTAATATAACGAAAATGATAGTTCTATAAAAATCGGGATTTTTCACTATTCACTGGAAAATAAATATCTCATAAAAATATAAAAATTTCACCCTAAGATAATTTTGACATTAATCTTTTAAAAATGAAGTTTATTTTATTCAATAGAATTTATAAAAGTGTCAATATTTTGTTTTAAAACAATTTCACTATTAAATGACAGTAAAACTGTCTTTAGAAAAAATATATTTTTTTATGTGTAAAATTGGATTTATTCTCATATTAAGCCTATCAAGCTTATTAGTTAAATTTTAAAAACATTTTATTGAATATTTAACATATAAATTTCATTAATATATTTCACTAATAGTGATTAAATCAATTTATTAATATAAAATTACATTGTGGTAATAAAAATAGTTTTTTGTAAAAAAACATCTTTTATGTTCAATTGATTTTTATTTTCATTTTTAATTAATCAATAACCAAATAATTCATTTTATAAACATTTTTAAACAATATTTTCATAATTTACATAATATCTTTCATTCCCTCCATTCCAATGGTTAGGTGATAACTATCAAAATAATAATATTTAATTGTTTGTTTAAGCTCGGTATATTGTGTAATATAGACTATAAAAGAAGATAAATTTAAAAAAAGACATATCATAAATTCTTGGGGTGTTATATTTATAATAATTAGTGGATGTTGGACATGAAAAATGAATCACATCTCTTCATATAGGTGGTATTCCATACGTATGCACGAGAAACTTTATCATTTTTTAACGAGTTGAAGGGTAAGAAGGTAAATGATATATTATATTTATAGAATCATAATTCTATCACAAATATCATATATATTAATTAGTTACATATTTATAACCATCCAAGTAAAGTGGTAGTGAAAAACAAATTACACTTTTATTTGGATACTGTAGACCATACGTACGCGCAAGCGATGTTTTTGTTTTCAATTTGAAGGAGGTAGAAGAGGAAATAAAATGAAAACACTCGGTTAAGATTTATTCCTCTAATTTGGAAAACCACATTTGGATTACACATTAAGCCTTCTAGGTTGGTCTTTAATGAGACCATAGCCTCTAGGTAATGGGGAGGAAGGTTGGTAAGGGATTATGGTAGAGCATGCTCGATCTACATGGCTCATGAAGTGTGAGGAAGAGGGGAGGGTGGTGTCTTTATATAAGAGAGAAGAGGGGAACCCTTGGAATTACTTAAATTATTAAAGTAATATAAATTAATTTTCATCTTCAAGTGGATCAAAATTGATATATTTTGAATCTAGTGTTAATATAAGTCAAAATACACTCATCCATTAAAATTTGGACAGGTTTAGGTGATATTTCAACCCTTATCTCGTTATTTTAACCTCTCATTAACCCTTTTAATAATTAAAATAATAAAAAAAATACTCTTTAGGGGTCAAGAAAGCTACAATAAAAGAACAAGTGACTCATAAGTGAATAATGGTTGATATGCTCAACCATATCTTTTTCACTTGGCCAAAAATAAGATTTTGATGAATCTTAAATCATTTAATAAAATATTATTTAACATAAGGTACAATTAAATTCATTTTCAGAACTATTCACATAGTGGACTTCAAAAAATATCAAAACAGTAATGCAGTTTGAATCAAAACTTTTAAAACATTTCTAATACATAATATTTGTCTAAAAATTCGTGGAACACCATAAATCACCCAAAAATATTACTTTGAAATTTTTTAAAACCATTTACATGATTTTTCTTCTGTTTGCACAAACAATGTGTCAGCATTGCATAAGAATTTAAGGTAATTATTCCATTACTAAAAATTAAAAACAAGTTATCATCATAAAAAAATGTTTGTATTAAAAATAACCATTTAGAACCATTCATGTCTTGTTTTTATCCCTCTGAAACCATATTAGAGATATTAAAATCATGAAAGTGACATTATGGAATTATTATATACTTAAAATAATATAAAGGTCTTTATTAAAGAAAAATGGCATAAAAAATTTGCATTTTCGAATATATTGTAGGTTCTGGGCGTAGCGGAAGCATGGTTGGGACGGCTCCTAACTTTAATTTTTACCATGATCAATGATTATTCTGGGATCAATACGACGATGAACGTCAGTCTCCATGGAATAGAATCAAATATTTAGATAAAGAAGGAAGAGGCATGAATCCTTTATAGAGTTTCACATCATGGTTATAATTAATTTAATTAATTTCATAAATAAAAGAATACATGGATCATTGGTATTTTCTTTATTGATGATGTTGATCGTCCGGAATGACTCTTCTAGATTATCTTGTTTTGCTTGCAAGGATCCAAACTAGAATCCCTCTAGCGGTGATCCGCACGTGCTCCGATGGCCTCTGATTGACACCACTCATTCTTCGGGTGCTAGCGCGGTGAAGCGAGTGTCTTGGGTCGATCATTCTTGATCACTTGTTCTTCGACCTTGAAGAACATCTCTCATTATTGAGAGGGGCGGGAAGAGGATTCGAGAGATAAATTTTTTAGCTCAACAATTCTCAATTCATCGGGCATGCAGTTCGGTACATGGAACAATAGACGTACGTGTCTATTTATCAACATGGGGATTCAGTTACAATATTTAATTACGTAACAGCAATTAAATACATTCATAACCTTAGAGAAAACCCATGCTCTTAATAATAATATCACCTCATTATTTATGGTGAGCCAACTTGCATAAAACGGAATTTTAAATAAAATTCTGCGTCACAAAATAATAGCAGCGTTATTATTATTTTAACTTCTGTCAACTAGTTCAATAATTATTTACCATCTTGCAAATAATTATTTTACTACCAGACCAGCCTTGGTCTGCTCGAACTCCACTTTCGTTTATTGAACACCCGAATAAATAAATAAATAATTTATTATCTTAAATAAATATTTTATTTACAAACTAGTAAATAAATGTTTATTAAATGTTCAATAAAATAAATAAATATATTTTACTCACAATCTAATGAATAAATATTTATTTAATTTATGCGATCATTTTAACTTGAATAAATTTATTTCACGGTCTTGAGAATAATATTTATTTCATCAATTAAATTCAAATAAAATTTAACTGAGGCCACCAAAAACACTTAGTTGTGACCCTCTAGGATTATTTCTCACTGGCATTAGGTGGGCATGCCTAAAGTCCAAGAGTATTGTCTAGCAACGGATCAAGGAACCCAAGAGAAAGAACTTAAAGTCACAACAATGACATCCACATACAAACATTCACTGTGTAATATAATCTCTGTCTCGATATCTCATCAAGCAGGTTTCATGATAGTGTCATCAACCATTGTGCTTGATACGTCATTCTTTGACTACCTGAAATAAACTCGTCGTTACACCATGGCCATGGAATTCTGTGCGACGGTTCTATTTTAATCAAAGGGCCGAGATGTAAACTTTTATAAATGGAAGGGACAAATCCTTCCTCGACTTATCCATTAATAACATGTCACTCGTGACACACCCAACATACCCTACTTCCCGCCAACTATCTGCGTGATGGTTTTCATCAGTAAATCAAAGTGTGTGAGTCGTTACATGTATTAATGATAATCTTAAATTCTAAGGGTTATTACACGTACTCGTAGATAGGAATATCTAATGAAACCAAAACATGTGGAATTCCTACTGACGGGTTTGTTCTCATAATCTCCTATCTTGGAGATTACCAAGTACAAACTTCATGAGAGGAAGTCTCATCTGCTTACAAGTACTCGCACCTAACGGTCTGTATACTATGTGTCCCATTATAGTATGCCATCCAACCGCAGAACTATATTTAAGAATATTTTCATAGAAATTCAAGATTCTCATCATAGCAAAAAAAATTCTATGGTCTTATCAATGCGAAAAATACTCCAGGACATTATTACACTATAGTCATGCAGAACAATGAACCTTATGTAATAAGATGTTAAATATTTAAATATATTAAATATTCATGTAATAAAAGTACAACTACTTGGTTCTAGGACACCAACTCTTACATATATGAAGGAGGTGGTCGAACTAAAATCATCCAATAGAAATAAGGAAAATGTTAGATAAATTTTTAAAACCTTATCGCATTATTTCTAAGTTTAATTAGTCGATCTACCATTTATCGTAGTTAAAAATATTTACCATGATTACTATTCATGATGATCAAACATGAAATTGTTCATATTAATAAATTTGAACATGTTGATTCCAAATATGACATCCATTTTTCAAGATTAAATTTGTATAAATTGTAGGAATTAATTTTAATATAAGTGTGTAAAATGCAATGGAAAAACAGTTTTTAGAAAAATGTGTTTTTAAGCATAAAAATAAACTGATATCAAAATCAAAGATAATGTTGATTCCTATGACATTAATTATATTGTGTTTATAAAAAAGGATAATTTTTTACTTTAAAACCAAATCCAAAACATAAAGGAATAATTAAATTACTTGATATAATGAAAAGAAATGATAGTTTTACAAAAAATGATATTTTTCACTATTCACTTAAAAATAAATATTTCAGAAAAATCCCAAAAATACATCCTAATCCTATTATTACAAGAATATTTCAAGAATTATATTCAGTTATTCAAAAAATCCTAAATGTGGTATAAATTAGTTATAATATTCATGCACAAAATGTAATGAAAACCATTTTTGAATAAAATGTATTTCGAAGTATAAAATGACTTTACTAAAAATTGAGTACGTATTTATTATTAATTAATAAATATATTTATATTTTATAAAATATTTATAAATATTTTTCATAATGTGTTTATTCCAATTCATACCACCAATTTAACGGCTATTTTATAATGGTCAAGTTTAAATAACAATATTTTCATTATATATCATAGTTCGCTTAAAGATCAGTGGTGTGTGTTAAGAAGACTATCAAACATAGCATTATTTAAACTAAATTTTATGGGTACTGCAAAATTTTATAACTTCATCTTATTAAATATAATTTCATCATAAAAGTAGCATAAGTTGGAATTTTTAAATATCTCGGTGAAGGGGAAATTGATACTTAGTTTTTTAGAAAAATGCAAAAAACATTCCTAATTTTTTATCCAATATTCTCTATTTTATTTGATCTATAAAAGGAAATAGAGGGACATTAGCTTTGATCTCCTCCTTTTTTATCTCCTTAAAACTACTTTTCCCAGGGATCGAACATCCTTTGGTTGTGATATTTTTGGTATCACCGTATTTTTTAATTACCTTTGAGAACCATCATCCTTTACTTTTTCATCCACCTTTTGTCATTACCTTTTCTAGTTGTGAAAGTTCCTTCCTGCTCATTAACATCTTCATCTTTTCCTCACCCATTGGATTTTTATTGGTATTTCACATAAGTGTATAAGGTTTCCTTATTGAGTGATGATTGGGAAGAAACCTAACCTGTTATTCCAAGCTATGAATGGTGGATATTTGATTTTAGAACCTTGTTTCAGCATTTTTCACTACTACACATATGGACTTTAATAGTGCGAAAATAGACTTTAACAACACTAAAAAAGCACTGTTAATCACAAAACTGATAAAGGGATACCCTTCTATAGTGTTTTGTTTATATAATAGAACACTCAGTAGAAGAAAACCTGTAATCAAACCTGTAATTTAAACACAGCACACCAAACACATATGCAAACCGCAATTTAAACAACACGCTAGATGTAAACCTACAATATATTTCAAACATTTTTTTAGTGTATTCCAATAACACCTCATGGAAAGAAACACTATTTACAAATCTAGGAAAGGATTTGGGAAGTTTCTCTTATATGTTCTTAACTGTCTAGACCCATAAGCAACCACATGACCATCATGAACTGGAACTGTTCAAATCCTGACTCCTGATACATCACGATATAATCCATACTCATTATCCAACTCATTTATGGTTAAGATTGTTGTTTTCATCAATATCCCATTAAGATTTAGAAGGATCTCTCATGAACATCTAAGAAAAGGAACCATACCACATTCTTGGTTAAGGCCTTCTTAGCGCTTCCAATCAAGAAGAATCCCGGTTGACCCTCTGGTAATAAAAGTGAACCCCTAACAAAATCACCATAATAAAATTCCCATTTCATGTTCCAAAGATTATTATGCAGTTCTTTTTATTCTCAATGATTATTCCAAAAACACCCCTATCACATGTTTCTTGTGCATGTTGTCCCACTTTCTTATAGTAAGTATCAGTTGTTCATCTAATTTCACCGACTTCCAAAATTTCATGGAAGTATCCCCATTGAACATGTGGAATTTCTAACTCCTGTATCATGTCCAGCTAAAACCTTTCGCTTTTGATGAATAGTTAATGTCACTCTTACTTTTCAATGAATGAATCTTACATTCCAAAAACATTTTCTCAATAAAATGAGGAGAAGGCCTTAACATATCATTATTAAAAACCCATATTTAAAAAACCACAACTTCTATTCATAACTTATGGACTACATACCATTACACCATCCACTTCTAAAAATCATATCTTTCAAAATTACCACATCTATATGATATTTCAGTAACTTCTTCCTATATAAAAAAATTGAGGCTATATTCTAGAACCTATCCTTTTGGTTGAATTAATCAAAAAATGATTAATAATTCACAATCCAAATATTTTTCATACTTGAAGACTACTTCATGAAGAATACAGTATCATATAACTCTTCAACATAAGATAAAAATACAATCCATACAACACATGGTGTTTTCCAACTATCTTTTAGAACTCATGTACTCAGTCCTCAAACAATTTCTGGATGACATTGTATTACAGAATGATTTTCTTCATCCATGGGGGAATCATAATTTTTTGATGAAAAGGGATTGCATTATAATTATCACAAAACATCACTCCTTCCCCTTGAATCAATGTAATCTATTTCAAACGAGGCATCATCCAACCAATTGTTTTCTAGCATGCATTGTATCCATGTACTAAATGTTCATGGAAAATATTGTAACTACTGGTTAGAAACATAATATATATTTAACTATTATTGCCTTATAGGTGAAGAAAAAACCTATGGTACTCTTTGAAGTGTTAAAGTCTCCAAAAAATCATTATCAGTGTTACATTTCACAAAATTGTACATCTTAAAGTAAAGATTAATATCTTTAAAACCATTATGATACTAGATAAAACACACCATGCCTTTCTAGTGTTCTTTCACCGAACAATTCATGCTTCAATTCAAAAATCGTCCAAATTTCTAGACCAATCTATAGTATCTCATATACCTATAAGATAATGGGGGTGAATCCCCCATAAAAAACACAATCACAATAAAATTTCCCAAGAAAAACTGTAATAACTATCATCCAAATATTTTTAGCAGTAAATAGACCCACTATGTGGAACAAATGGATCACAGCTGAAATTTCCAACATTCCAGATCCAAATCATACAACTCTGCCACATGGAGACCAAAAAAGATATACATAGGGAGATTTAAAAATGTACCCGAGCTTCACATGAAGGAAGAGGAGAGCTTCACAACGACAGGGTGGAGGAGGGCTCGCACGGCGGCAGGGCAGAGGAGGGCTCGCGCGGCAGAGCAGGGCTTCATGGCAGTGGTGGACGATGGTTTTGTGGCGGCGGAGTAGGAGGAGCAGTCGGTGACAACGAAATAGGAGGAGGAGGAGGATTTGCAGCGGCGGAGGAGGAGGAGGAGGAGGAGGCGACATGGTAAGGCTTCTGCGAGAGCTTGAGGCGAGTGAAGAAAGGAGGAGACTGTTAGGGTTTATTTATAAAACTGGGGTAAGCAGTTATCAACGCTAGCTAAAAAGCGATGATAAAGATATGTTTTATCAACACTAACTTAGAAAGCGCTGATACAAAGAACAGTGCGGACCATAGGTTATCAGCCCATGATCTCAAATTTTATTAAAGGAAAATAAAAGCAGCATACAAGATGGAGACGACATAAAACAACCAGTGAAACAAGCACTACTACAAAGTCCAATGCATTCAAAAATAAGAGAGCGTCATAAATGGGAGTGGCATCCACCACCTATGCCACGTAGATGTCGTCCTCTCCTCCATGTCTTAGTCTGTTGTCATGTCTCATCATCTAGCCTCTTGACAGATAAAGGTTTCAATTCTCTAACCAGATCAGATCTCTCTGGTAGGGCTTTCATAGCAGATCCCTCTGCATTGATCATTTTGGAGCCATGAGCGCTCCCAAATTCAGCACGAAAGACCTCCCTACTGCTGGATCTATTAAGAATGTCAAGTATACTAAGTACATTATTCCCAGACTTCGGCACATCAATTTTCCCTTGTCCCTTGTGAGGGACTGTAACTGCATCCTGAGAATTCTTCAGTGGAGTTACCACATCAGCGGCACTTCCATTCTTGTTCATCTTAGTTGGGAGGGGGGAGTCAACCTGCTTCCCTTGCCTGTTTTTAGAAGATTGTCGCTCCTCCCAAAACTGAGAGTCAGTTTCCATTTGGGAATCATGTTCTAAGTCAGACTCATCATGTTGATCTTCAACGATGACTTGAATCCCTGCTACAAGAACATCACGAAAAGAAGCAGTAGCATTTTGTTTACCAATGTCACAACCCTCTTTGTCCACAGAACCAGATAGAAAGCAATCCCTCCCCATTGCAGAATCAATTTTTTCATTTTGAAGAGCCCCTTCCTACACTCCTCCTTGACCATAAAGTTGATGGTCAAGAGGCTTGGGTCTATCCTCCTTGGAGACAACCGCCTGGGTCGTCTTACCACCGGGTTTTGTCTCCTTGAAGAAGTCATGATACTTTTTTCTATGGGCAGAAGGTTCCGCTTTCATCTGGATTTTTCTCACATTCCTACATTCAGATACATCATGCCCCACCAACCTGCAGTAGTTACAAAATGTAGGGATTTACTCATATTCAAAGTCCACCTCAAATTTTTCCCCATTGGCCACCAACGTGGCACAATCAGGTAGTGAATTCTGCATGTTCACATCAACCAAAACATTGGCGAAATAACCAAATTTTTCATGCACTGTATTCTCATCCATTCTCATGGGGGCATCAATGCAGGAGACTAGGTCATTCAAAATTAAATGATGCCAAAAAAACCAACTTAAACCATGAATTCTAACACAAATTTGAGCATTAGAATGCTTTTGCAGGTACGAATTAAAATTTAAATCCCAAGCAGACAAACGAAAGCTTACTGGATTAAGAGAGAAAACACCATTGCTCCACGCCCTCGATTTGTCATTGGAAGATGAAAAAATAAGGTGGAAGTAACCTCTTCCAATAGGGATTATCCTCCATTCTGAAAAGCCCCAAATTCGAGAAAGATTGAGTTTTCAGCTCCTCGGTGTTCACCAGCTTATCACCCTTGGATAGTATTAAACGTCCAATAAGGGAGAATCTACAGGCCTCAAGTCGTCCCTTGAGCGCCACAGGATGAGCAATCACGGTACATTTTCTATCATCGGGTCTGAAAATGCGGGTGTCCTGCTGACCATATTCCGTAGAGGAATCAAGGACATCACATAACGAAACACTTTTAAGCACAGATTTCAAAGAAGAACCTGTCACATTGGGATCCCGGACCCAACCCTCGGGAGGCTTGGCAGGCAGCATAACAGGATCGGATGAAATTAGCCCCTAACCTAAGCTCTTTAGATCTGCACCAGAATCGGACACGCTAATCTCCAGCGCAACAGGGTTCACGGCCGCTGAAACCTACAAGATCAACGCAGCCGCTGTTGATGCAAGATCACCAAGATCAGAGGTGCGGACTATGTGATTTGAGGCGGAAGGGCCAGAAGTGCGAAAGGCAATAAGATCCAAAACGCAATCAACAAAACTCAAGGCGGGCAGAACACCACAAGCGCAAGGAACGGAATAATCTCGAGGTGCACTCATATCTGAAACACGAATAAGGGAAACCCTCACAGGATCGTTGGGAGCATTGCTCCCCTCCGTCATCCTATTGTTAGAAAGCGCTGATAAAACTATAATGATAATAAATTATTTATATTTTTATATATATTTATAAAATTATATGTATAATAAATAAATATTTATTTATTTATAATAATAACTATATATATATATATATATCTTTATAATTATATATTTATTTATAAATATAAATTTATAATAAATAAATTTATTATATTTATAATTACATATGACTAATATCTTTATTATAATTTTATAATTATTTAAATATATCTATATTTATTTATAATTATTTAAATATATCTATATTTATTTATAATTATAATTGTAAATATTTGTATATATTTATTATAATTTTATAATTATTTAAATATATATAAAAATTTATTTTTATTTATGATTATAATTAAAATATATATGTAATAAATATATATTTATTTCATAAGTATTTCATAATTATTTTAATAAATATATATTTATATTTAAATAATTGTAAAATTGTAAAAAATATATTTATTAAATAAATATATTTATTAAATAAATATATATAATTAAATAAATATATTAATAAATATATACAAATATTTATAAATAAATATATTAATTATATATAGTCATAAATATAAATAAATATTTATTTATTTAAATACTTATGAAATTAAAATAAATATATTTTTATTTAAATATATTTATCGTGATTTTAAGTATTTATGAGAACATAATAGCTTTATGGGAACACGGATGAATCATATACACAGAGTAAAGTATAGATCATAAAAAACGGGTCATCATATATATGGCCAATATGAATAGTAATGAGGTTGTAATGTATAAATGAACATTCGTGATTAATACGTAACATATATATGAACGTCAATTATATTCATGCATCAATTGACCAAATTCATTGTAAACATATATTTATTTAAATATGTATATTATTTATTTTATAGTTATAATTATAAATATACATATTTAATATATTTATAAATATGCATATTTAAAAAGTGTTTTTATATATATTTAAAAGGTATTTATATATAATTATAAATATATAAATATATAAATATAATAAATATATTTATTATTTAATGAAATTTATTATATATATATTTGAATGATTAAAAAATATATATTAATTATAAACATGCGTTTTTTATTTAATGTATACAAATAAATATTATTTTTGAATATAAATATGTTAATTTTATATAAATTAATAATATATTTTATTAAAATCTTTTATCCGTGTTAAATATAGTGTTGGTAATTATACCCTTTATCAATGCTAAAAAAACGCTAATAAAGGGTACACTTTTATCAGCGCTTTTCTCTATCGGTGATAAAATCTCTCCTTTTATTAGCGCTTTCTGTTTAGCGTTGATAAAATTCGGCGCATCCTTTGCCCGGATATGTGGTAGTGTTTAATTAATTGTTACATCATATATGCTAATACAAATTTAGGTTCATGCTATGTCAATTGTGATACTTGCTGATGTTGATGAATAGGAAAAGCGGGACAAGGATTTTGGTATCATCTTTGGTGATATATCCATTACTGAAATTCAATAAATTAATGCGGAAATGAGGGGGTGGGGGTGCATTTGATACTATAGAGGACTGTAACATTGAGGCGTCTCTTACTACATTTTTTCTACTATAAGCCCCATCCATAAATGTGATATTCTTTCCATGCGAGGTCTTAGAATGTAGAAATAGAAGGGGTCAGGTTTTAAAAGACATAGTTCCCCTAACAAGTAAATGGGATAACACATGGACATTGGTATTCCCCCATAACTTGATTCTTCTCACGCTTTCTATAAGAAAATGCAGGATTTCATTAACCTAAGCGGTGTGGTTGAGATTTAATATGTTCGACTTTTTAAACGATGTGTCCAACTGAGAACCAACATTGTATTTGTATAAACATTATGCATGCCCATCTTTTGGGTTCTATGCTCTAAGTTCTGTTGCCAAATGTTAGAAAATATATCTCTCAACAATCTAACCCACTCCTTGAGTGTCTTCCTCGTTATGCTTCCACTCGTGGTGTAATGACCCGAGATGTTTGTTTTTTATTTATTTTTTGGTTTAAGAGTTTAAAAGTAATAGTGAAAAAATGTTTAATCTGAAACTTATTGAATATTTTGAATTTTAGTATTGATATTTTTGTTGGGATGTCATTAATAATGAATGTGGTATAGATTGGAGGCAGGTCGTAGGGTCAAGTCTCCCGCAAGTTGACTTTCATTTTATTTTTTGACCTTCATACATATATATATATGTGTGTGTGTGTTTATTAATGAAAAAAATAATTTTAATGGTGGAATAAAAGATGATTGTGGAAGTGGACATCATGTATGGGGGTTGAAAAGAACGTGCAGGAGCCTCAGCAAGGGTGATACACTAATTTGGCTTTGTATGAGACGGAAAGGGATGAGTGAGGTAGTGGGGTGAGCGGCTGAGGCCGAACATCGGGCAGTTTAAAAACGACGTGGGACTAGGGGGGTCTGCCACGTCACGCGGAAGCAGGAGAGATGCACGTGCGTCGGCTGGGTGAATGCGGAACACGCGTGAGATAAAAAGAAAAAAAGAAATAATGGGGATATCAGACTTAAAAAAAGAGAGATATTGAAGATAAAAAAATGTAGAATATTAAAAAAATGGCATAATCAGCCCGCAAGATGATCCATTCAATGAAAAAAAAGCGGAGACCGCGTTTTGGGGATTAACAGTGCGCGCAGGGAATTGATTCTCTCTCTCCACTTCTCCATTCTCCCTCAAATTCTTTAAAACCTCTCTCTTCCACATCCTCTTTATTTTTTTGTTGGATAACAGGGTTAAGTAGTGAATATGTGGTCTAAAATTGGGGGTAAGTTTTACATTGTTTTTGAAAATAAGCCTAGGTTATTATTATTTTTTTTGAAAAATAAGACTCAAATGCGTTAAGGGTCTTCACGTTTTTTAACTTGTTCCACGAGGCCAAAGGCATTTGAACCCTTAACGCCTTTGCCAAAAATTTTCAGAAAAACGTTAAAGATCTTTATACCTTTGTCCAAACCAAAATATATAAATGTTTGTGATTTTTTTTGTTATACATATACACATACACAAATAAACATGACTATTATGATTATTTTAAATGGTTATTAATTTTATAATAAATTGTGAATGATTACATTATTATTAATAATAATATTTTATATATTACTAATTTAATTGATATTTATTTTTAATTATAATATTAACTAATTTATTAGTTACATTGATAATTATATTATTTACATGTTCGCGGGGCGCGAGTGAGTTAGTTAAAGGCGGTGGCGTCCTGACCCCGAGGTTCCGGGTTCGAGTCCTCACAAAGCAACACACACTATATGCTAACAAACATCTCGTGGACCCCTCTACCCCGTTGGGAACTGGCTAAGCCTAAGGGTTGGCCACCTTGAGCCTCGCTGGGGGCGTGCGGCGCGCAAGTGGGGAGGTCACCCCAATACCTCGTTACCCAACAACACGTTGCCCCATGGGGCACAGTTCAGTGGTTTCGCCCCTGCTGTACCTGTGGTGGTGAGTTGAGGATGTCCTGATTTCGAGCCTCCGCGTCTGCAGATTTTCTTTCTTTTGTACCCCTCCTCCCGGACCTACCATGTATATTATTTACATCATTATTCATATTTATTATTGTAATTATTGTAAATATTTAATAATATAATTAATATTCATTAATAATGTAATTAATAATATTTAATAATAATAACACAATTAATAATATAATACTTAATAAGAATTATGCCCATAAAATTTTTAAAGTGTAAATGTTATGTTTAAACAAGAAAGTTTGCGTCATTAAAATTATTTTTCATCAATTGCTTTTACAGAATTATTATTTTTTCAATTATTTTTTATATATTTAGTGAGTATAAATTTCATTGAAATTGTATTTATACTTTATAATTTATACACTTTTAAAATCACCTACATGAAACATAATCATGCATATCACTTTGAATGCGTGTAAATTATAAAATATAAATAGAATTTAAATGAAATTTGACACAATGACTATACATATAAAAAATAATCAAAAATAAAAAGAATTTCATAAAAACAATTAATGAGAAATAATTTTAACTGCACAAAGTAATGTTTTTTCAAAACGTAACATTTGTATTTATAATTTTTTTTATCATTCTCATATTCAATTGTTTTTTGTACGTTTAGTTAGTATTCTAAATTTCATTTAGATTTTAGTTATGCTATATTTTATATGTATATATTTTTAATGTGCAAATATCATGTTTCTAATCAATAATGTTTGTGTAATGTAAATTAATTTTGGTTTATTATATTAATGAAATTCTTTGTATTTTAACCATTTTTTATATATTTATGCTATGATTTATGTTTTATTTAGATTGTATTTATAGTTTATAGTTTATAAGCTTTAAAGTTACCTACTTGAAATTTAATAAGTTTTGCTATCTTTCAATTAATTGACTTTGGAATCTTATAAATTCTAAACTATAATTACAATCTAAATGAAATTTAAAACATGGACTAAACATATAAAATAGTTGAAAATAAGAAAAATTTCATCAATATAATAGAAAGAAAATAATATAAATGACAGAAAACTTAGTTGTTTCAAATTCTTTAAGTCGGTAGAAAACATATAAAATCAATAAGTACAATCAATGTCTATGATGAGCTCGCATCCCACAATATGGTGTGTGAATGAGATGCCCTTATCAAGATTGCCAATCTCTAAGCTGGGGTGGACTGTAATGAGTTGGAGGGAGATATTCTTCAGTGGCAAGAACCTCGACTGTCTACTATATCTGTGGATCATCGGGTGATGGTGTCATAGGGATGTGGAGATGTGCACCTGATCATTCTCCCACTACATAAGTGGGAGGACCTACCATCCAACGAGGGAACCATACGACATGTGAAGACTCAATCACAGAAGATGAGGGCATGAGAAATGACTCATGACAAGATCTCATGTTAGTTTTACTTGGCGAAAACTGTGGATCTGGTGACAATATAAATGGATCACATGCCTGATGGTGCACATCCACAATCAGTTGATGCTCATCTGCTGGAGGTGGTGCCTCTTCATGTGAAACAGGTGAGGCCTCACATGCAGCTTGGCATGGTCTACGTCGTCGTCATTGTTACCCGTCAACATCAACAACTGCTCGAGGAAGTTTCTAAGCAAGAACCTCCTCTCCTTGAGTAGGAACATCATCTCCCTGAGGTTGACAATCGAAGATACTATATTGTAGAACACAATATAATGACATCATGTCTGGTGCTGCACCATGGTACGCTGCATGACTAAATACCTCTCCCTCCCCCGAATCAGACATGTGGATTATATAATGTAGTCGAGTATGCTGTAAAGAGATTCAAATTGAATTTGAAAAATGTATATCAAACAAACTAATGTATTGTTATTGACTTACCATATCCTGAAGCCCTCTGTCGTGTGGTGTAAGATACCTTATAGACTTTAGTCTATACCGCTACTATAAAATAGGGTTTTATCAGCGCTAAAAAAGCCTTTATCAATGCTAAAAAAACAATAATAATCGAGACACTATTAAAAGCGAAGTCCCTTTTATCACAACTAAAAAAGCACTGATAAAGACTCCTTTTATTAGCGCTAAAAAAAGAACTTATAAAAGGAGTTTTTGATCAACACTAAAAAAAAGGGTTGATAAAAAGGTCTTTTAATCAGTGCTTTTTAGCACTGATAAAAGTCAAAAAAACTAAAAAAACATCTGTAAATCAAGAGGATATACCCACCCCCCTTTTAACAACACTTGACCCCCTTTCAATAGTGTTATGAAGCCCCGTCCGTGCGCATCCTCACCGCCACTTTAACTGTGCTAGGCGCACCCCACACCCTTTAACAGTGCTAGCCCCCCTTGCCACTCGTTCATCTTCTTCTGTTCTCCATTTAATAACGGATTTTTTTATGAACATAAACCCCCTTTTGAGGGCAAGGGGGAACCCAACATGACTTCAATGACTAAAACATTCAAACAAGCCCTCACGGTCCAAGAGCCCAAGGCTAAAAACAACCAAATTCAATACAAAGATAACTCATCCCCATCATCAATCACGTTAAGACCAGCTTTCACCACCACAACGCTACTCGGCTAACGTTTCGTGCAGGACTGCACGAGCCTGGTACCGATGACAATTGTCATACCCTCTCAAACTTCCAAATCTGAATAGTGATGGACAGTGAAAACTCCATGCTCTGAACCTCTTCTGAAGTAGCCCTATAGGTGAACTGGTTGCCTTGCCCCAATGACTGCAGACCACAGTGCCACAACGCAAAACCTCTCAAAATTCAATCCACACAAACAAAAGGATCAACAACCAAACTGTAAAATCTTCACAGAATAGACCAATCAACAATACGAAGCCTTTCCTACACCATTTTCAGATTCACGAAACCCTCGTGATGAAAACCAATGTCGCCGTTGAAAAACCACGTCGCCGCCACCAACGCCGGAGCAGACCAATGACAAATCATGAACCGAGATCCAAACCAGAAACTCATCCAAATTGCCAACCAAAATTAAGGAACTCAGTAAAAAAACATACAACAAGAACCTTCACCGAAAACAGCACCAGAATATGATTCGCCGCAAGCCCAAGACGTAAATCGCATCGCCTCCTTCAACGCACACAGTGACCAACTCTTCTCAACCTACCCACAACCTACGCAGAATGAGGTGACGAACCTCATCGCAGCAGCTGGAGCACGAACGATGGACCCTCACTACGTCGCCATGAATTGAAGGCCAGAAAACAGTGAGATTTGCCAAGTTGTTTGTGCCCACAGATCGAAGCCGCCACAGGAAGAAACCGCACGCCACGAGGTCGCGAGGCCAAAGCACCAAGGAGAGGACCACAACCGATCCACAGCGGGGGAGGAAGGCGGCGACTGGGGGAAACCCTAGCGTAGAGCCCCTTACGGGCAAATTCTAGCCACTTTAACCCTACGACATTGAGGGTATTAACCCCTTCATTTTCCATTGAATTTCCTCTAAACGTGTTGATGGGTAACAAAGTATTGGGGTGGCCTCCCCACCTGCGCGCCGCATGTCCCCAGTGAGACCCAAGGTGACCAACCCTTGGGCGTAGGCCAGTTCCCAATGGGGTAGAGGGGCCCACGAGAGGTTTTTTTAGCATATAGTGCGTGTTGCCTTGCGAGCAACTTGAACCCAAAACCTCGGGGTCAGGATGCCACCACTGTTAACCACCTCACCCGTGCCCCGCAGGAGTTCTCCATTTAATGATATATATAGTTATATTTATTCGTATATTAATATATATTTATACGATTAGTTTTAAATACATTTATAAAATATGTTTTTGTGTATGTGTGTATAAATAAATAAATAAATACATACTCATGTATATATATATATATTATATGTGTCTGTAAGTATAATTATACATATTTATATACATATTTATATATATTTACATATATCATATATTAACTTGTATATTCACATGTTATGATATATAGATAATATATATCGGTTTGTTAATATAGACACACACTAACACACGCGCGTGCACACACACATATTATAGAGGTATATAAATATTCATATATTTATATTTTAAATAAAATGGATATTAGTTTTTATTTAGATAATGATTACATATTGAGAAATATATTTTATATGTAAATATGTTTAATTATTTATTTATAAATTAAATTTTTACGTGTGAATATATATATATATATATATATATATATAAAGGTGGTCTATTATACACGCACGCTATAAAAGAACGTCCTGGGGACTCGACTGTACATATATTTGATTATAAATAAAACTACATTATTAAAAATGATAAAATTTCAAAACCATAATATCAATATGAATGTAATCTCTGGGAATAAATTTAGACCCCACTGAAAAGGGTAAAAAGAGTCCCTTAAACGCAGCTGAAATTCCATCTAATGTTAAAAAATTTGGGCATCCCGACTAAAAACTCAGTTTTGGAGGCCTTTTGAATCTTTTTTGGCCTTTAAAAATGTGGAAGAGGGTTCACATCTATCATTAGTGCGTAAAGTTCATCGCAGACTTTGATTTGATAAGTGGTAGAGCTCAAACGGACACCCGGATAAAAAATTATGACCGTTTGAAGTTTGAGTTACATTTTCAGCTTATTTTAGACCTTTTATTATTTTTTTGATTTTTTGTATAATCAAATTGTTATTAAACGATTATTACTCGATACTAATTAACAAATTATTAATTAATAATATTTTTAAAAATATTTTACAAGCAATTTTCACTAGATATCTTATATATTAACTGTAAATGTCTATTTATACTTATCTAAAACATATTTAAAAAATATATATTATATTTATATCAATATCAATATATTTATATATTAATATAAAATTTTTAATGATTTTTTTTTGAAATATACCATTTATCAGTGCTAGTAAAAAAATGTTTATAAAGACCCCCCTTTATCAGCGTTACTAAAAAAAGCATTGATAAAAAGAGTCCCTTTAACAGCGCTAAAAAACGCTTCTAAAGGGGGTCCCTTTAACACCACTAAAAAATGCGCTGATAAAGGGGTACCTTTATTAGTACTAAAAAAGCGCCGATAAAAGGGTGCTTTTAACAATATTTTTTAGCGCTGTTAAAAATACCATTTATCAAGGTTTTTTTAGCACTGATAAAAGTACCCCATTTATCAATGCTTTTTTTAGCACTGTTAAAGGGTGGCACTGTGAAAACCCATTTTTGTGGTAGTTTACCATGGCTCATACTCAAGCTACTATGATAGATAAAATCACACCGTACGCATGCCCTTAATATGAAATGATGCATGTCTATTCGAGATGTTGAGATACTATGCATACTTTCATCGCTAGTTGGCATCCTGCCTCCTAGTCAACTTTAGAAAAAATGGAATACGCTGAACAAATCCAAACTTCCACATGACTATCGGGTTAGTTCCACTAAAAAATATGGAAGTGTATGGGAGACACTATAATAGTGTCATTGTCAAGCCCAATAATGCATCATGCAGGAAGCTGGTTTAATATAGCAGTCATGACCCGACCCTAACCAGGGCTCGAGCTGCAACTACCCCAAACTCGCCTCCATAGGCCAGGGGGTGGAAACAAGTGTTGAAAGACATAACCTAAATGCGGGGTATTTTCCCATGTACCAGTGAACACACACCCGCTCATCTCAATGCAAAAGTACAGATGGATAATAATAAAAAGATGCAACAACTAGAAAGTAAACAAATCATGCTAAACCTCTAGGGTGTACAAGTGTACGACAGTGAAAACTGAAAAGTAAATGGAAAAAATGCACGCCCAACCAGAAATATGTCCCAACATGACAAAACTAAAATGTAAAATGCCGAGAGAGCCCATCTTTTGATCTCTAAGCTACAACAACCATACGTAGTCCCAAGTACCCAGTATCCCTAAATTCATCTAAAGTCACCGCCGACTTGTCCGTCGTATGCATAAGACACAACACGTGGAGACAAATTCCATGCATGGGTGAGTATATATATATATATACCCAGTAGGAAACATTGAAAGCTGTATGGGAGAGTAGTAAGAGACACAAAAGGAATAGTCAGTAAATAGTCAATAGGATGCAGCTCAACCGAAGCAAGAGAAAGAGTAACCTCGTCAAAGCCCAAGGGGCTCAACATGGTGTGTAGATAGACTACACATTGAGTCTTTGCCACCCATAGGAGGAGAGTAACATCATCCAACCATGAGAAGCTAAACACGGAAAACACGTGGCATACCCTGCGCGTCATTGCAACCCATGGTAGGAGAGTAACCAAATCCAACAACATGGATACAAATGTAGGTTCTGAGCACAACAGAAGCGTACGATGGGTGGAACCCAATTCTTCTTTTTTCCACGTTCGATGATTATTTTGAGATTTAACACAACGATGAACGTCGTGGTCAACGAAATTAAATCAGAGAACCAGACAATAGAAATTACGTCAGAACCAGAGGGAGGATCATCACATATTATTTCTAATTAATTTAATCAATTAAAGAATTACCTTTGTTGGAGTTTTTTTTTTCATTGACGAACCTGACAACAGATCTGCGTTGCTGTGTCATTGCTTTGTAGGAATCAAGTGCATATTTCCTCTAGCGGTGATTCACACATGCTCCAAGAATCTCCAGACATTGCCGAAGGAATCTCAGGGTGCTAGCACGACGGATTCTCACGCTTGCATCATTTGCCTTTGATCGCTTCAAGAACCGCTTCCAAAGCGTTCTCTTTGATCCGGTGGAGGAGGATTTCTCTCCGTTCTTGGGAGCGTTCTTGGAGAATGAAGCTATCTAGGCTTGAGAAAATTCTCTAATTTCATTGTGCACAACCCAAACAAATGAATTGTATTAATGAGAAAATAACATAACTAGGTTTATATATCACTAGAGTTAAAATTAAATAATTACACAAGTGCCCTAAATTATTTATTTAATCCTAGAAAAACCCCATGTCAAATAATAATAATAATATCATTATTTCTCAACATGCACTTAACTTGCGAATTATAAATAAATATTATTTAATAAAATAATATTCAATATTTATTATTTCTCACCAGACCTAAAAACTCAGTCTACCATTCCTCCATACTATTTATCGGACCTTGAATAATGACTATTTATTTATTAAATAAATATCACTGCATTATTCTCCATTAAATAAATAAATAATATATTTACTAAATAAAAAATAAATATTTATATGCGATCAAGCATACATGAATAATTATTAAACCACATATGAGAATAATATTTATTCAACCTGTTAAATAATACATAATAATATATATTATTTAACTGAGATTCTAGATACACTTAGCGGGTGACCCTCTAGGCCTATTTCTCAGCGGCATTAGGCAGAGCAGCCTAAAGTCTAAGGTCAACATCTAACAACACGCCAAGGCACCCATAGAGACAAAAGTTAATGCCACAATGACATAATACCTCATACGAACACTTATTGTGCAATATAATCCCTTTATCATGATATCTCAAATCAAGCAGGTTGGATGCTAGTGCCATCAACCTATGTGCTTGATGTCGCTTTCTTTGGATTTTTAGAAATAAAACTTACCTATAGAACACCATGGCCATGAATTTATTTAGGCTATACCATTTTCATCAAAAGGCCTCATATATTAACTTCCATTAAAAAATAGAAGGGATAAATCCTTTCTCGCATTATTCATTAATGAAATATTACTCGTGACGCACCAAACATATCCTACCTCATCGCGAACATCTGTCATCATGGTTTTCATCAATACATCAAAGTACATGACTCATAATATACATTAACAAATAATATTAAATTCTAAGGATCAATATACACGTCTGCAGATAGGAACATCCAATAACACATATAAATGTGTATTTCCTACCGACATGCCTTGTTCTCATAATATTCTACTGGATATTACCAAGGGCGTACACCATGAGAATGTGACTCAAAGTCCTATGAGTCTCTACCCATGATATTTGTATCATTTTTGTCCCTCAAATGATATAATCCGGCTATAAAACATATATTCAAGAATAGTGTCTTAGCACTTCTGGGTTCTCATAATAGCGGAGAACTGCTATGACCTTTTAGTGCGATATCTAATCTTAAGACATTATCACATACTATGTCACATAGATGAACAATCATGATGTGATAAATAGTTTATTAATATTCAAAACAGTGAATACATATTTATTATAAAGTACATAGAATTTGGTTCTAGGGAACCAACTCCAACAATATATATATATATGCTCAATAAAAGAATCCCAAATGAGAGAGAGAGGATCTCCATATCAAAGCCCAGTCTAGGAAAAGAGTCTCCAATAGTTTCAGAAGTCCATCAATGATACCCAACATCTCACGCGTCTACCCACAAGTAATCGCGTGGAGGTCCACGCCTCACCACTGTGTCACACAGTCGAGGGGGCACAATCTCCAAGTAGAGGAGCCATTCCCTTGTACGTCAGGGGGTTCCACTCTATAAGTAACCGTAGAGGACCCACATATAAGTTTATTGGGGGGGGGGTCCACTTTAGTGTCATCAGGACCCGTACCACATCCGATAGGGGGTTCCACTCGGTAGATATAGGACCCACACCCAATCGGACGAGGGGGTTCCACTCTAGTGTCATGAGGACCCACACCCTATTCGATAGGGGGTTCCACTCAGTAGATAGAGTACCCACACCCATGATGATGGGGAGGTTCCACTATAGTGTCACTAGGACCCATGCCCTAGTGCGGAAGGGGGGTTACACTCTAATCATCAAGGACCTGCACCCTATCCGATAGGGGGTTCCACTCGATAGGTGGAGAACCTTCACCCAAGTTGATGGGGGGGGGGGTTCCACTCTAGTGTCTCTAAAAATCCTATGACTGATCACTACCATCTTCAGGCACTGCCTAAATAAGTGACACTACCAAAAAATCTCACATTGTATCCATAAATCCATAATGGAGGGAACCATCATGTTCTACGTGAAAAAACTCAGGATAGGCTACTTGAAGACCAAAATTTGAGTTCAAACGAAGAAGATACGAGAGTTTGAAGTTTCCAAAAAAGGAACCAAGGGGCACATGGCATGTAGGGGACCCACAAGGTGTGTGATCCCACTCCTTCACCTAGACATGTCCTTGGGGGTACACGACTCTCCAATCATGTAGGGATACACGATGTGTAGGGAGTTTATATGGCGTGTTCTAGTACTTGGGGTCCTTGTCCGTACAGTTTGGCCGTGTTTGTGTACTCAGATACATGACCATGTGCCTGGTCGTGGACTTCAGCACATGTCCATGTGCATGGCCGTATACTTCGATACACAATAGTGTCTTTCCACATGGGGTCCTACTTGTGTGCTCCTCCACACAACTAGACTACTTGGGAAAGGGGTACATGGCGTGTAGGGAGTCTCCACACCGTGGCATCCTTATAAATTTCCAAAACCCTAACTGTCGCAGCATGGCGGTTACATGCTATGTGTTTATTATGATACATGACGTGTAGTCACATTTTTTATAGATTCCTAGATCCAAACTCCATGCTCCATATCTGGCCTTTCCACTTCGATTCTGGCCTCATCTCCTCCCGAAATCGAGGGATATTGCTACGACCAGCAATTCCGACCCTCAGATGGCCGAAAATACATTCTTGGTTCGACCCATTCATAACCAGTGCACCTCACATGTTGTTGGTTCTTATGCCATTCAAAATTTTATTTTTAATCATCAGAACAATTACCCACAACTTGAAATCTATCTAAAATCATCCCTAGGCTGTCGATCTGTCCCTTGAATGTGAAATCATCACGATTCCGAGGGTTCAATCGGGCTCAATACCACCCGAAAATGTAGATCTGGGACCGCGAGGTCCAATTGGTGAAGAATGAGAAATAATTGTGGGAGGAAGGCATAATAAATGGTTTATCGATCACTGCCAAGCATTCTTGGGCAATGATCAGAAATGAGGATATCCAGGGTTAGAAAACAGTTGAATAAACAATTAAACCGATACATATGAGTATGCCCAGGTTCAACAATTGGTGCAGATCCTAAACGAGATGATTCTACTCAAAAATTTAATCAAAACTGGTGAAATACATGAATTTATGAGTCCTACATGAATATTGGATCATTTTTCATCAAATAACGTGCCTGTCAACAAATGGATGAAATTGCTGCGTTCATAGTATCATGATCTGACCCGATCCATAGATTCATCATCATTAGAAGTTGATTCACCAAAAAAAGGAGGAAGAATGATTTGAAATCCTACCAGGGTTTATGTGTCTAACATTATAGGATTATATATAGAAGTGGATTTATATACATTTCAGTTAGGTTTAATTAATAAATTAATTAAATTAATTAAAATAATTAAATAACTGAATGCACAACCAACATGTGAGTTAGCTGAATAACCCTCACCGACCTATTTTAGGTCGTACCTAGGGTAAACATCACATTTTGGATTCAACCACAGTCTCAGATTTTTTATCCGAGATTTTTGTTTAAGAGTTATCCCATTTCGTTTAAGAAACCATGCACATGTAATATAAAATATATTTAATATTTTCATAAAATTAATTCCGGGGACACCGGGCCTCATAATTTCATGCTGTCTTAGTGCCTGACTCTAAAAATATATGTATAAATATTTCAAAGTCTTATAAGAAAAAACCAGGTCTCTACAATATGATGGCCATGTAATCTGAAATGACATGTGATGTTTGTTAAATTATTTTTTTTACTAATTTAGAAAATGGTAATATTATGAAATTGATTATTCAAAAGAAGAATGTATATACATACATCAGTGGGTAGTATATTATCCAACATGAGATGGTATTCACCCAAATTGTGTATTAATGTCTTAATAATTAAGTACAATAATACATATTAGCATCATAAAATATGAGTGATCATACCATTGCCCCCGTGAAGCGTCACACAACACATCCATATCAAGATCTAGATAAAAAACAATAGGGGATAAGGGAGGTATGTGCTCCCATTACCACATATGAATGAGGATGGTGCATCCCTTAAGATCACTACAATCATATCGACATGTTGTGGATAATGCTCTGTATGTGTATTTCAAACACGCGGGTGCCCAACTACATCTCCCAGCCTGATCAAAGTCATCCAATAGACCCAAATACATCATGTGGACATGCATACCAGGGTAATCAGTGAAACATATCCCTCAAATGAGACACAAGATATATGCACAAGTGTGACACATGAAATTCTACTCGTCAGTGTCTGTGGGTAAATGTGTGAAGTGCATGCCTAACCATCTCATAGACAGAGAACCACCATTTGCAGCATTATCATACTTAAAATTTAGAATCCTAGAAATTTCTATACAAGATCATGCCCATCTCTATGGGTGGGTCTTATAACTAAAGCATCCTAGATAAGAAGACCGAGCATAACTGCTACATCCTCTAAGGTGATTGTCATCTCTCCCTCGGGCAAGTAAAACGTGTGAGTCTCAAGTCTCTATCTCTCGGTGAGAGGAGTTAGGAGGTGATGGTAAATGAATGTATAATTTGATATATCTATACCATTGCATCCAACACATCATAGGTATGGTATAATAATAACTGGAGGCAGAATGTGCTGATAATGGTGTGCCCTACACACCCTAATCCGTTGAACCTCACAGTCTACTACCTCCTCTTGTGAAACATTAAAATACTGTAACACCTCGAGATTTTATGATATATTTCTCTATAAATAAATTTGATTTCTTTTATATCTTTCTTTATACCAACACTGAGTGTAAACGAACCACGATATACTATTGAAATATTATTATTTAATGTGACAATTATCGGATAGCCATTGGGTTGACAGGTATGAATATGACTAACAAAATTATAAAACATTTATTGTTTAAACATTTATAAAATTAATTCATTGGTTACCCAATGATTATAAATGAAAATAAAAATCATTTTAAAGTAAAAGGGATGTTTTTTTTCTAAAAAATTGTTTTTATGCTCGTAATGTGTTTTTATCTTAAAAAATTGAATTAATAACTATTGGTGAATGATTTTAATAAAATGTATATATATTATATATTCAATACATTTTTTAACATTCATCTAATATTTTTTCTATGCATGAGATAATAATAAATCTAGTTTTATGCTTAAAGATTTATTTTTCTAAAAAAAGTTTTCACCACATTTTGTACACTTATTTTAAAATAAACAACTACCACTTATAGAAAATAAATCATAAAAAATGGATCCCCTATTTGGAAACATAATATTAATTTTTTTTAAATAGGTCCCTTATAATTTTGGTCATTATGAATAATAACCTTTGTAATTTGCTGTTACCTCGGTAAGGGTAAAATGGGAAAAACAGTGTTAAAACTTTGGGTTAAGGCTTTAAAATTCCAATAACACATTCATTTATGATAATGAAAGAGTTTAATTCAATAATTCTCAACCAAGTCTAAAAAATATGTCCACTTGGTTCCATTTTTCTTTGATTATGACCTTTATATTATATTAAAAAAATTATAAATACAAAATGACAATCTCTTGAGTTTAATAACTCTAAATTTTTATTATAAGGACAAAAAGAGGATATTTTTAGTTATAAATGTTTATTTGAAAGATGATTTTTTTATCATGGTAATTTATTTCTATTTTTTAGTGATTTAATAATTACCTTAAATTCTTACTCAATGCCAACAGAATACTTATTCAATTAATAAAAAAATAAAATAAATAATTTTAAAAATATTAAAGGTAATAAAATTTGGGTGAATTATGGTCACTAGTGGAAAATGGGTTTATACCAACGCATGCATGCTCACAGTTTATAAGAACCATTGGGAAATTGGGGTTTATTCCTATGGTTTTGCTAAAACCGTTGGTATACATTACCGATTTCTGATTTTTATCGAGATCCCTTTCGATTTTCACCCCCCGCGCAAACCCTCCCCAACATCGGCCTCCCGACCCTCTCCTCCCCTTCCCGACCTTGACCTCCTCGACCTCTCGACCTCCGCCTCTGCCTCCACCTCTTGACCCCCAACCCCTCTCGGCTACCTCTCCTCTAGCAACATTCAACCCTCCCCTCTCAGTTCCCTCTCCGACGATGACGTCCCCCTCCCCTCTCGGATCCAGGCTCCCTCTCCTCTAGAAACGTTCCCCTCTCTGACGACGTCCCCCATCCCCCTCTCCAGTCGCGTGCGAGACCCCCCATGGTTGAACACCACGCGCGATGCCACCCTCTCTCGGCTCCCTCTCCTCCACCATTTCTCCCAATTTTCTTGAGGGTTCTTTATCGGTACTTCTAAGTAAGAATTAATCTTCTTTAATTCTTCAATTTATTAGAGTTTTCCTCTCTTCGGTTGCCCATTTTCATTCGGTTGAACCCTAGGGGTTTTGAGGTTTCCTGATTCTAACTTTTATCCTTGTTTCTTGGGGGTATCATGGTTCTCTCAGGTCGCCAGGGGCATGTTTTGGCATCCAATGCCAAAGGCAAAGTGGTTTGGATAGTCTTGGTTCATCTGCCACCATTTGAGGTTGGTTTATTCTTCTCTCTTTGTTTGGACCAATTTAATTTGGTTCTTGTAGTGATTTATGTGTCTATGAAAACTCTATATTAGGTATAAATTGCATGAATAAGACTACTTTACATACTTCATATCTATTTGTGTGTGTTTGTAGCTCATATCATGTTATATGTTCAAGATTAATCCTTTGGTATAATCATCTCATGTTTGTTCATTGATGGGCGAGTGGATATATGCTGAGAAACATGATATTGTACAATGGATATATGGGTATAATTGATTTTTTTATTCTGTTTTGGTTTGTGCTATTATATTTGTCTAACACGGCCTAGTGTATGTTTGATTCTACTTTCATTGAATCTTATTTTTATGATTCATTTTTTAATTTTGAATTGATGTTAATTATATTAATCTCATTTGGGTTATTTAACCTTTTTTACTTATGTTTATTTGATGTTCCATGGATGTCTAATGTATGGGTGACCCATTATAGATTCTCAATAACTGATTCAATGCCACACATTCTTGAGGATGAAACAAACCAATTTAAATGAAACCAACATGAACTCATTCAAACTGAATTGAATGAAATAAGACATAATATATGTAGGAAAAATAAAAATAATCTGAATTGTATTAACCTATAAAGGTGAAGGTGAGTTGCCAAAACAGGTTGTTCTTTGGGAGGTTCAGGGTTCGAATCCTGGGAGTCCGCTTTTGGGGCAAGCCTCTCCCCCAGGATCCACCTGCCTTGCCGGGTCCGCTTTTGAGGCATGCATAAACACTTCATGTGATAACATGATGTATTGCGAAGGACTTATGGTGTGACATCCTGGTCATGTGAAGGAGGTCCTAAATATCTGATGAATCATTTGAATCCTCAACAAGATAATACTAGAAAAATCTAAGGAATATATGTAATAAAAGATGGAATAAAGATTAAAAGACATGATACTTATTTAAAGAACATATACAATGATCCTCATAAACATCACATGACTCACCCAGATCATATGAAAGCATCGGGACATGTCACCCAAATCATGCGACCCTCCCTGGATATGCCATTTGGATCATGCGATGTCCTCCAGAAATTTATATAAAGTCTCATGACACCCCTCAGAAATTCCACCTAATTCTTTTGAATCCATATGGGATCTCCATATAGATCTTACAATTTCCACATATAGGTCACCAAAATTATGCAACAACCCCACTGTCTATTAGTTAGGTCTCGTGATGTCCTCCACACTTATCGGCCAGATCATCTGACATCCTGTAAGAATATCATGAAGGTTTTATGATGAAAAAATGTCAAGTCACCTGGATTTCACTGGATCAATGTCTTTATCACAGTCTTGAGGATGAATTTTGAAGTTTTATCCACATGAATTAGGAATTAAATTTCATCACATGGTATATGATAATCCAATGATAGATGATGTAGGTCCAACAATAGTGAGAGGTATAATTAATATTGATTCATCATTATATAGTGTTTTATTTGAAAATATTTCCACCAATTATATTATTTAGACCTATATTGTGTACATGATAAATCATTTTATTGATTTCATGCATTTTGTGATTTAAATTGCAATGCCTTTAGATAAAAGGAGAGAGAAAGGTCTCAAATTCCCCTCTTATGATTTTCCTTATATGATATCATTAATTTCTATGTATTTTTTACTCTAGATATGGAACCAATTGATATAATTATTAATATGGATTGATTGACTATTATTAATTCCATGATCGACTATAAACCAAATGAATGAAATTGTCCAAGATAATATAAACAAAAACAAGAAAAACTAAATCTAATGAAAATTTCCCAAACAAACTTGTATTGAAAAAAACCAAACTAAATTGAAACTCGAGCCAAAATAATTATATACCATTTATAAGAAGATTAATTGTTAATTAATAGGAATGTACTTTTTGATAGTTTCATTTTTAAACATGGATTTGTTTCCCCCTTTCTTTTAGGAACATGATTTGATCCATGTGGCGTTGTGGTTCTTATATGTTGGGCGGTGACATGTATAGTCATAGGAGACAAGTATGTTTTATTTATTATTTATTTTTTTTCTTTATCTCATTGGCCACTTAGGTCTTTTACTGGTTTCTATGGACATGGAGTAGTTATATTCTATGAAGGAGGCCATAAGGGGTTCAGATTATTTCAGTCCGCCCGCTTTGATCTGAGGTAAGATTCTATTATTACTACTTTTCTCTCACCTCATATATTTTGGGTATTTCAATGATTTTGACTCCATATTATGTTTTCAGTAGGGTGTTGGATCGTTTTGTGTTGGTTCGGGTAGATTTGGTTCTCTGCTGCCAGTTGAGGTATGGTTTTAATGCTGTTGGTTGGTTTTTCACTGGTTATGTAGGGTCCTTTATGTGTTTTAAGGTTCTTAATATCCTTTGTGTAGTGCGTTGATCCCTGATCATTTGTTTCGAGTCACCAAGTCAAGGGTGACTCACCTGCGTGTGCATAGGTAAGTAAGTACATGTATGTGGGTTCCCCCGTTACGTGTATAGTCAACCATGACAATGATTATACACGTATGGGGATAGGTGTTCCCATGTATATATATAAAAATGCATACACAGGTGAGTGGAGACTGGTATATGCATATACACATATGTGTAAGGATCCCCTTGCACATGATCATGGCCATGCAGGTGTGTGCATAGGGGCTAGGTGTCCTTGAATGTGTGTGAAGGTGCGTATACCCAGTGGGGGAGCATCATCTTTTAGTTAGAAAGCTCCAAGAGCCGAAGTGGACATCTTGGTTCCACCTTGAGGCAGAGTCCCTCTCGTAGCCTCTTTAATTTAAGAATGCTTTAAATTGAATTTAGATTCTTTCTTAATTCTGCTTAATTATATTGAATTGCATATCTTGAATAAGTTTTCTTTAATTTAATTGTTTAATTTGATAAATAAAGTCATGTTTTTATAATAAAACCACTTTTAAAAACAATGAATATAAAATATATATCTTTATCATACCACAATCCCGAATAAAGAGTCTATTTTTTATAACATAAGATCAGTTTCTATAATGTGAAGGACAACTACATAGGATTTATTTGGAATCCTGGTCGGAAGATGTTGCCCTGCGGATATTGCCGGACAGGTCCAACACATCGCGGTCACACCGCGGTCATGCTGCGGTCACACCGCGGTCACGCCATGATTTGACTCTTCTCCAGGACGACACCCCGCGGCGGTTAGCAGTCTTGTCAGAATTTGATGTTTGATACCTAGATATAGTTTTAGATACATTACCCACCCATAGTTAATGGGGAGGGTGGCGACGACCGGAATGTTTCCCCGCTTCCTCCCGCTCCCTTCGCTCCCGGCTAGAAGATGCTGCCCCGCAGATGCCGTTAGACCGGGCCAACACGCTGCGGTCACGCCGTGATTTGGCCCTGCTTCAGGACGACACCCCGCGGCGGTTCGCAGTTCTGTCGGAATTGGATGTATGATACCTAGATAGAGTTTTAGATACATTACTCACCCATAGTTAATGGGGATGGAGGCGACGGCCGGAATGTTTCCCCGCCTCCTCCCGCTCCCTTCGCTCCTGGTCAGAAGATGCTGCCTCGCGGATGTCGTCGGACTGGGCAAACACGTTGTGGTCATGCCACTGTCACACCACGGTCACGCCGTGATTTGGCCCAGCTCCAGGACGACAGCCCGCGGCGGTTCGCAAACCTATCAGAATTCGATGTATGATACCTAGATAGAGTTTTAGATACATTATCCACCCATAGTTAATGGGGATGGAGGAGACGATCGGAATGTTTCCCTGCCTCCTCCCACTCCTTTCGCTCCTGACCAGAAGATGCTACCCCACAAATGTCACTGGACCAGGCCAACACGCCACGGTCACGCCTCGGTCACGCCACAGTCACACCGTGGTCACGCCGCAGTCACGCCGTGGTCACACCGCAGTCACCCCGCGGTAATGCTGTGATTTGGCCCTGCTCCAGGACGACATTCTGCGGTGGTTCGAAGTCCTGTCGAAATTCGATGTATGATACCTAGATAGAGTTTTAGATACATTACCCACCCTCCTTCCTGGACCCCAGACAGCCCCCCCACCCTCCTCCCTGGACCCTGGACAACCCCCCAGACAACCCCCCACCCTCCTCCCTGGACCCCGGACAGCCACCCAACCCTCCTCTGTGGACCTCGAATCCCAATCTAATCTCTCTTCAATATTCACCCTAAATCCCAATGGAAAATAGGGGTTTAGATATTCGGAAGAAGATGAGAGAAGAGTGAAAACCCTAATCAAAAAGAGGAAGCAAAAAGAGGATTAGACTCACCCGGATTTTCAATCCGCACTTGATGGCACTCAAAACGCCCAAGTGACGTGTACGAGTCAACCACGCCTCAAACCGAGGCACAGTGTGGCTGGTACCACTCAAAAGTGTCTCACTTTTATTTGAAATGGACAACATTTTAAATGAAAACAACAACTGACATACAGAAAACTGACCAAACAGATTCATATTGTGTTGACACCCCCACCCCCGTGGACAACCCCTCACCCCTGGTCACCCCCACCCCTGTGGAAAACCCCTCACCCCTGGACACCCCCACCCCTCGATACACCCCCAACCCCTTGTATGTCATATTATATATGTGTTATATATAATTCAAAATTCTGTATGCAACAAAATTCATTTTGTATCTGTTATTGATTCATAATTCAGAATTCATTACATAGTTAATTCTGCATGTATTCAATTGAGAATTCAATTGTGAATTCTGTATTGCATTGGGTAATTGGGTTCATATACATGATTATAAAAATAGTTCACAAGTTCTTGATTTTTTAAACCGATTTCAGATTTCCTACAACCATGCTCTAAAAAATTTTAGAGCAGTTCACAGGTTACAAAAACAGTTCAATTTTTTTTGATTTTCTAAACATATTTCATATTTTCAGTTTTCTGTAAACAAATTCTAGATTTTGATAACCCAACACATTGCTGAATTCATAGCTTATCCCTTTTATAATCTCTTTCTAAACACATGCTTCCCTTTTAGAGATCACTCCCCCAAAAGGTTAGACACATATCAAACTCTAAACGCACCTATCATTTCCAAAACCACAAAATAGATGTATCATGAAACCTTAAGAACCCACACTATGTGCTAACCTCTGTCAGTCTATCCTCATTTGACTCATTTCCTGAGCACCCATCTCCATTATTCGGCATGTTTCCACCTCAATTAATTTCAATGCCTTCACTACCAAAGGCATTGCACAACCACCCAAACCCACCAATTGGAATCTGTACCCGACCCTAGTGTAGTTCAATAGTCAAATCCTCTACTAACTCAAAACCACATTTGTTTCCTACCGCACGCAACAACTCACCTCAGATACCCACACCTCATATTTATTTTCGAAAACACACCAATACCATGACCACAATCGGCTCAATCATATACCCTAAATGATTTTTTTATTTAAACACCCTATGAAAACTAATTGCATACATCAAGGATTCCTCACTAGAATCACAATTCCACCCCAACCAATCCAATCACAATGCCACCCCAACCAATCCAAAGCCAGTTCCACAAACCTATGATCCTTCTAGAATAAGGATTTTATCTTTGAAACAAATACATCACTCCCCACCATAGAAGTTTCATCATCATCAACTCACCCAAAAAACCTCAACCACTTTATCGAACTCTGTGAGTGCCTCAACACATTACGATGTTAAAGCCACTCTATCCTAAGTGCTCATTCAACTAGAGGGGTGTTTCACTCATCCAGATCTCCCATTAGACCACTAATCACATCTAAATATAGTAAAAAATTTGAGGTAAGTAGATCAAAACATAGCTCCAATGCCTGATCTATGATATCATATGTGTCTCCTCCTTGGACTAGAGTCTTGATCAGAAACATCCTCAAACCTCACAACCAAATTCCAACCAAACATGGGATGATCTAGCCTTCAAACCACTTTCCAAATAGCTTATCTAGAAGCATCGATCAACTCACATAAAACAAATAACATACCCTCTCCATGGTCCCTGTGATATTATCCTCTAAAAACAACCACTATTGGCTCTCTTTGACCCACCATAGTGCCAAACCAAAACACGAGGCTCCCATGGTCCTCAACACGACAATATAAAGTGATTTACAACTATAATATCCTTAGGTGCAACCAAAATCTTAGCTCACACCATTAAAAAAAACCTCAAATGGGAAAAATTCCACAGTAAGAACATACACCCTATGAGGGGTACCTCTAGTACATCCAAAGCACAAGACACACCCAGTGCAGAAATATCCCAAATGCCCCTAAATGGACTCCAACTGATCATCGATCAACAACGTCTCCAACTGATTATCTATCAACAACGCACCCAATGGGGTATATGAAATAAATTAATAACCAATGAATTATCAATGGTCCTCATGACAATCATAAAAGTTTTACCTTACAAGGGCTCTATAGTACAAGTTTGACCACTCCACATGGGCATTATTAATTAAAAGCTATAGAAAACATTGGTCACTCAATCAGTAACAAGCCCACTATGCTATCCTCAAGAGTCCCTTTGACACATTTAAATATCTTAAAGAAATCCGACCATAACTTCTATCCCACAACATCATCCCATCCCAATGCTTCCAATAGTTCCAATCCTAAAAAATGGAGGTAATCCTCAACTGTTCTATCCTTGAGAAATAGGTACCAACATGTCAGGATAAAACAATCTCTTCATATATACTACTTGATTATAATTTTCAGGATCTATATGAAATAACATTGAAAAAAACTAGATTAGATTTCACAATCCATTCCAACAAATGATCTCATAACCCTCACACATGATTCTCATCTCACAACCCAACCTGCTGGAGGATTCTGAATCTAATCCTTGATGAAATCCTGATAAATAATTCTATTAGTCCAAAACACCATAAATACCACATTCAAACACATAAAGTATTCCACCATGGAAATTTATATGAAAAACTGATCAAAATTGTATACTCATAAGTCGAATTATGACTCCAGGGTTAAAATAGGGTAAACACAACAAGGAGAATAAAGTACCCAACCTGTACTTTAGGTACATGATATGTAACCCAAAATGTCCCCTCATTCCATGTGGAATAGACCACTCAGTGTGTAATTTTCCAAAGTACACATCATGTGTTCCGGTATATGATGTTTACCCCCACCTGGGTATATTCACATACAAGTCCCCACTTAGCATGAAAAATTCCCTACTACATGGAATGTATCACCCCATACACAATCTTTACCCCACATACGGTTCCCATGTATGTACCTATCCATATATCCCCCCCACAAAAGGTCTACCCACGAAAAATGCCTATCCATGTACCTTTCACTAGATATAGCTTTATACCCTACATGGTCATCCGCCACTAGCACACCCCGAGTCACCACTACATGGTGTGTAACCCACCCCCTTGTATAAATATTTTGGTTCCCAAAACCCATCTTTCCCAACTACGAAGAACACATGACGTGTGTTATCAAAACTACACATAATGTACATGAGTTATCCCAAACTAAACCCCACAAAAATATCCCAAAACACCTAATTTATACAAAGTATCCATAGATTGAATCCTGAATGGGTCACGAAAAACCCAAAAAATATGATTAAAACTTAAAATAAACTACCCTATGGGAATTTGTGGGGGAGGTGGGGGTTCTTGGCGGGGGTGAGGTGGGGAGGAGGGGGGATGTATAGGGGGTTGGTGGGGAGGGGGTGGGCTGGGAAGGGGGTGGGGCATAGGCTGGGCAGGGGGGAGGGGGGTTGTGCAGGTGTGGGGGGTGGCTGTGTAGGTGGGGGGGCTGGGCAGATGGGGTAGTGGGGGGGGGGGTAGGGGGGTTGTGCAGGTGGGGGGTGGTGGCTGTGCAGGTGGGGGAGGGGGGATGGGTAGGTGGGGTAGGGGGTGGGATGTGCAGGGGGTTAGGCTAGGCAGGGGGGAGGGGGCTGGGCAGGGGGTGCTGTGCAGGTGGGGTGGTGGCTGTGCAGGTGGGGTAGTGGGGGGGGGGGTTGGGCAGGTGGATGAGTATGGAGATGAACTTGAGTTCCTTGAACCCAATTAGGGAACTGCAAAATGATTTTTTAGGACTCGAGTATATCAGATAAGGCACATTCGTGGAAGAATCTATAATTCTAGCCATGTCCCTACTTAGACTATCAATGTTGTAGAAACCGTGGAAGACCCATTTAGTGAGTCTAGAAGGAGAAGAAAAATCCCCTTTCATAATCCAACCAGGTACAATTATTATGGAATGTAATAATGTTATATTCATCATAGATCAAGATTAATATGTCATTATGTTGAGAAACATTAGACCCTTGTACTTGTATTTAATGATAAATGTTATTTATAATTGAAAATATTACATTGACTATGATTTTTTATTTAATATCATTCCAATGTTGACACATTCTCATATTTGATATGATGAGGACAATATAGAACCTTCCACATAGATACTACAGCTCTGTGTCCAATGAAAGAAATTTCCATAAGTCCAATTCATGCTGAGGTACCCTTACAATATCCCCCCCTATTTGATCAACAAGACAACATTTTGTTGGTTCTTGGTCTCTCTACCACATCAATATGTGAACCATACAAGGGGAAGGGATGTGAGTAAGCCTTCAAAAATGAGATGATTATTTCTATGTGTTTATTGTGTGTTTTTTGTGTGATTGCAGGTGATTGAAGTGAGTTTTTGTGAGTTTTCTATGTGTGTAGTGTGTTTTCTGTGTTTGCAGGTTGTAGTGTTCCTAAACACACAGAATGAGTGTTTTTTTGTGATTGTAATGTATTTTTGTGAGATGGCACGTTTTTCACACAGATTGCAGCCTGCAGTTGATTGCAGGCTGTTTCATTTTAAATTAATGGGGGTCTAATCCAAAGGTTTCAAAACCGTTGGGTTATACCCTATGTGATGCTGCATTTCCCAACAGTTCAAAACCATTGGGTTATAGCCTGTGTGCTACTTCATTTCCCAACAGTTCAAAACTGTTGGGTTATACCCTATTTGCTGTTGCATTTCCCAACGGTTCAAAACAATTGGGTTATACCCCCTTCCCAATGGTTCAGCTGAATTGTTGCTAAGTTGAATTCTAAATATCCTTTTCCCAATGGTTCAACGTAAAACGTTGGTATAAGTCTTTCCCAACGCCTCACACACCAACAGTTTCTAAAACCGTTGGGATAAGATTTCCCAATGGTTTGAGGGCCTTTCCCAACGGTTTCAAACTATTGGGAAAACATGGATTCCTAGTAGTGGGTGTTCTAATAATTATATAGATAAATATAATATATTAGTAATGTTTTAAAGGATTATATTTGAATTCCTCTGTAGTCATGTTTTTTTAATGTCAAATTAAACAAATTGTATCAAAAATGGTATTAATGATATTTTATGTTAAATAATATTTTATTAAATTATTTAAAAATCATAAAAATATTAAAATAGGACAAGTATGATGATAAATTGTCAAAAATTATATCCCCTTTCCATTTATATGATTTTTTTACCTTATAAGAAGAATCATAACACTTTAATATTAAAAAAGTCATTACCACAGTTAAGATTAAAACTGGTTAGACAAGGGGTTAATTCAAAAGATAAGATTTAAAATGACACCAAAACCTATCTAAATTTCATTTTATGATGATATTTCAAACTGAGTCACCTTTTCTTAGAATCTATGTCAATTTGGAAGCATTTGGCATGAGAGTGGCTTAATTATATTTTAATTCTTTTCATAATTCTAAGTGTATTGTTTCCCTCCCTTATAAAATGACACCCATTATCACTTTTAATTACACAACTTTGAGCCATCTAGATGAAATACCCTATATAATTCACTTAACAACTTCTATATCCACAATCTAGAGGTACTGTTATTCTTAAAAAACCACTCCAAAGGTCCTTTAGAAAGGATCTAATGGAGGTATCTTGAAGAAGAGGTAATAATCTTACCTAACTTATTTCAATTTTTTTTATTATACCTCATTTAAATACATGGTATTTATTATAAAATAATAAATTTTTTATCCCAAATATT
Organism: Viscum album; assembly: GCA_963277665.1. Taxonomy (NCBI): domain Eukaryota; kingdom Viridiplantae; phylum Streptophyta; class Magnoliopsida; order Santalales; family Viscaceae; genus Viscum; species Viscum album. The sequence continues at coordinate 1,247,187,087 of OY728157.1, read as the reverse complement.
ATTAAATATTATTATGATCATGAAACCAATGTTATCAACCCTCTTTTCCATCAATTTGGAAGTGAAAGTTTTGCTCGTGTATACATGTGGACTATCACCTTCACATAGCGATACAATTAATTTTTCATTAACTTATTTCATCGATGGAAATTATGTAGGGTTTAATTTTTATATATTATATTTTTTAAATTATCATGATTATTTAATTATAATATCATATCTACCTTCTTAACTTCTAATCTGTTGGAAAATGATAACATCACTCATGCATACATGTGGACAACCACCTCTATGAAGCGATGTGATTTTTTTCATTTAAAAATTACATTAATGGTAATAATAGTTTTTTAATGAATATATATGATATAATAATTATTCTATAAAGGTGAATTATTATTTACTATACTTTTGTTTCATCTTTCAAAAAGTGAAAACAACGTCCATGCGTAGATACAACCCACCGTATCCACGAACGATGTAATTCATTTTTCTATATCAAAATTTTATGAATAATTATAAATATTTATATAATGAATATATATGATATTTATATCATAAATATAATCCTATATATTATGTAACTATGATCAAAGTACAAGTAACCAAACTACCAAACCGAAATTCTCATAAAAAACGAAACAATTAATACCCAAAGTGATGATTTTTATAAGAAATTATTAATAAATGGGTGTTGAAATTCAATAAGTGGATAATATATGACATTATAAGTATATAAATTAATATTTTATTGAATTATAATACATTTAAATTTATTATACAGGAGTTTATAACACCTTCAAAGCATGTCGAACTTAAGGCATAATTTATGTTTCAATCTCATTTTAATCAGGATTGTTTATGCTTGAATTTATATTGAAAGAAATTATATGATGCTTTCATAATAAATCCATATAATTTTATTCTACTTTATTTATTTATTAATAATACATGTTTTCCTTTAATTTCCCTCTCTTTAAGTACTCAATAGACTGAAATAATGTTTTTAATAAAAAAATAACTTTATTTCTATATTCAGTCGAAAATCCATTTTATTTAATTTACATGTTTTATAAAAAATTTTCCAAGAATTTTTTTAAGATTATAATATTATTTTTTAAATTAATTTTTACCTATGTTTGAATTTTTTAAAAATTGTTTAAAATGAATATTATTGTCATTTTTTGAAAGAGGTACTTTTGACGTTTGACCAAAAATGTGAAAGGAATATTTGTTTTAATGTACATCATATGGATATAATTTACCTATGTTATGATAGCTAAAATATTTAAAACTTAATTTATATGTTTTGAAGGTTCTTTTTAAATAATTTTTTTTCCTTAATATTTGGGAAATTTTTATAATTTAAATAATTGATTTCAAAGTGAAAAATTTATTTTTCTCAAGAAATGTTATACTGATATTTTAAAGTAATTTTTATTCTATGATAACATCATTTTATGTTACTCAAAATTTATTGGGGATATGATCCAATGATACCATATTTATTCTTTCTTTGGATATTTTATGATTATGATGATGAAATATTGATGTAACTTATTTTCTTTTCCACAGTTTAAGTTATGTTGAAAGTTTTTATGATTTTAGGGCATGCATATGATTGGATTTATGATTATGTGATTTGTGGTCCCAAAATTATATATCCATATAATGCATTGGGTAAATATTAATTTTCTATGAGCTCAAAGGGTACATGGGATTTTATCCCAATACCGAAGAAATAGGGAACATGAGAGGTTATCCCAAGCTCAAAAGAGGGTATGCAAGATCATGTATTAAGACCAAAGTAGGTACATGGGTGGTTAGAATAATCCTAACATGTTATGAATGTATTGGTGGGTTTTATTGAGATAATATCTCTATGATTATGATTATTCCACACTTTATTCCATAATTTTATGACATGATCTTATACCAATCTTATGTTCGCATGGATCATGTTTTTGATCCCTTTATGATTCAAGTCTTATAAACTACTAAGATTTATTCCATGAATCATGTTTATGCTATAAGGTTAAGCTCATGTTCTCATACCCATTATGCTCATGCTATGCTTAAATGATCGTTAATATCTCCCTCATTTAATCTTACTAATCATCTGAGCTCACCCTTTATTATTTTTTTAATTTCTCCAAGATATTAAGAAATTTTTTAAGTATAATGTTTCTAAGAAGGGTCCTATTTATAAAGAAGTAAATTGGACATGATATAGATATTTTATGAACAAGTTTTTTATGCATCCAAGTTTCCAAAGACACTAAACCTTTACGGTTCTAGCATGAATCATAATGTTATGAATTGAATATTTATCTAATAATATGTGATATTTATATATGAAAAGTATGGGTTTCTATATTTTGTATTAGATGAAGGTTTAGTTTGTATTTTAAATTCAGATAAGGAAAATTTAGTGAGGACCCTTAAGATAATACTATATATAGGAGAACATACTATGTCATGGTAAAGAAAGGAGCGCAGTTTTCCTAGAAATATATCCCTATATGGATACTAAAAGTGGGAATTGTTTTAACACATATGAATCTAGGTATAATAACCCAGAAAAGAGTTGGTTGATTATATCTCATCCATAATTCTAGTGCATGGTGAGTGTTCCCTTACTGCACACTTGGTTTGACACTCCAGGGAGGTATACTTAAGTTAATTCACATTTTATCTATGAACCATCATGAAGGATTTAAATAAATTATTATCATGAATATCCTAGTTTAAGACAATGGTTTCATAGATTTAAAATAAGGTTTCATGATTTATAAATCCTATAAATTATTTTTCATGATTATATGGTTTCCCACTATAATTATAGTTACTCACACTATGATTTTTATTTTTAGTCAATATATGGAGCTTGAAGTAACCATTTTAAAGATCAATGTGATGGAAAATGAAATGAATGTACTCCCAAGAAATTAAATTTCATGGTACTTGGAATAAAAAATCATGTTTCCAGGCTTACAAAACTTTCTCTAGCCATAAATCATGATAAACATCCAAACAAGCAAAGAAGGGAACACCAATCTATTTAGTCCTTCATGAGGAAACATCCAAATTATTTTAATGGGTATACTGATCCACTAGTTGATAAGAAATGGATAAGTACCATTGAAAATATATTTTCTATTCTATAGTGTTTGAAGCATGAGAAAGTAATTTTGATGGTCTATTGTTTGGAAGGTGAAGAAGATCAATGGTGGAATCTCATCAAGAACACAACGTAATGGAAAAAATTGACTTCATAGAGTGGGATGAGTTTAAATGTTTATTTTTCAACAAGTAAATTCCTCATATTATTCATATGAAAATGGTTAAGGAATTATATGAGCTAAAAAAAGGATGATGAATCCATTGACACATATAAGGAAAATCATACAAAACTTATGAGGTATGCTTTTGTCATTATCATTAAAACCAAAATTAAGATTGATCGATTCTTTAATGGATTACAACAAAGTGTATGAAGGGTGTTAGCCATAATAAACTTTAGTTGTTATGAATAAATTGTTCTACGTGCTACCAAGGAATAAATGAACATTAGAGTTAGCCATTAATATCATGGTTTTGATAAGAAAAGAAATATGAGATTCAAAGGAAATTATAATAATAAAAACTATGGAGGAAAGAAGATGATACTTACATTATTCTAGATGTGTGGAAGGAAACATGGAATAAATTATCTTAAGGGGACTAGTAAATTATTTAAGTGTATGAAGAAAGGTCATCAGGAAGTTTAATGTTGAAGTAATGAGAATAAGTTATCTAATGATGGAGGAAAAGCACCAAAAAATGCACCACCCACACTCTAGTGATTCAAATGAAAGGAGTATGGAAAATATGACCATAAATGCTCAAATTCAAAGGTTAATGACAATGGTAGATGCAAAAAACCTCTTAAGACTAAAGTTAATGGGAAATATCATGCGATCACTATTATTGATGTAGGTTATGATAACATGGTGGTGAAAGGTATGCTTACCATCCACTTTAGAAATGCTAACATCTTATTTGATTTTGGACATAACCACTCTTTTATATATGAAGTATTTTTCAAGGGTTTCACAATACCAACTCACTGATTAGATATTTAATTAGAAATAGAAACCCCTAATGGTATGATAATCACATCTCAAGTCTATGAGTCTTATTTGGTTGGAGATTGTGGGAATGTGCTTTCAGAAAATATAGTTATTCTCCCTCTAGTTAAATTTAACATTATATTAGGAATGTATTAACTTTATTTACATATATAAAACAACATTTTTTGAGGAAGGGAATTCATGTTTTATATTATGAACCAACCTATGATCATCTATCAGTGTGATGATAAATATAAACTTTCAATGGAAATCAAATCCACTATATGGGTCTTGATTCCTATTAAAAAGGGGTGTTCATATCAGATGGTTGGATAGAAACTCAACATTGAAGATAATTTTATTATCAGAGAGTTTGTTGATGTATTTTTAGAAGAGTTTACTAATATTCCACTAAATCAAGAAGTTGAGTTTTCCAAATAACTAATACTTGCTGCTACACTTATTTTAAAGACACTATATAAAATGTCCTCATTTGACTTGGATGAAATGAAGAAAAAACTACAAGTAAATCTTGAAAAGGGATTAATTTGGATAAGTGCATCACCTTAGGGTGTACCAGTTCTATTTATTAAGAAAAAATATGGATCAATGCGAATCTACATTGATTATTGAGAACTTAACAATATAATTATAAATAAAAAGTATCCTTTACCCCGTATTGATGATTTTTTTGATAAACTATATCGAGATAATTAATTTTAAAAGATTTACCTTTGTTAAGGAAATAATCAATTGAGGTCAAGAAGGAGGATAAACCCAAGACAACATTTTGTACAAGGTACGAACACTATGAATTTATCATGATTCCATTTTGTCTTACTAATTCCCCCACATCTTCATGGATTTAATGAATATATTCATTATATATTACCTTGATCAGTTTTTTATAGATGATATTCTTATATATTAAAGGTTAAAGGAATAGTAAAAACATCACTTAACAATTGTACTAAAGACCCTAAGAAAGGATAAGTTGTATAAAAAATTTACAAAGTGTGAATTTAGGCTATAGAAAGTTTAATTTTTTGGGTAATATAATCTCAAGAGAAGGTATATCAGTGGATCCGTCAAAGATAGAAGTTATTGAAAATTGGCCCCGACTAACTTATATGATTGATATCCATAGTTTTCTTTGTTTGGATAGATATAATCGATACTTTGTGGAGAGTTTATCACAACTATTTAATCCACTCACCAAGTTAACTCTGAACAGAGTTAAGTTCCTTTTGATAGATAAATGTAATAAAAATTTCAAGGAACTGAAGATAAGTTTAGTTAGTGCACCCATGTTTAAATTACCCTACAATGTAGAAGGGTTTGTGATCTATAATAATATAGTGAATAAAGTAATGAGATGAATCCTCGTGTATAATGATACGATGATATCTTATGCCACACATCAATCGAAAGTTCATGAGAAAAATTTCCCAACTCATGATTTTGAGTTAGCTATAATAATTTTTTCATTATTGATATGGAGGAATTATAATTATAGCAAAAGGTGTGGTATATATATATACTAATCATAAAAGTTTAAAGTATAAATTCACTCATAATAGTAGAATATACATCAGATAAGATGGATAGAGTTGATTAATGATTATGAATGCTCAATACAGTACCAACTTAGGAAATAAAAAAAGGTGGTAGATTATTTGAGTTGAATGGATCATTATATATTATTCATGATGAAGATAAAAAAGACCAAATATTTCTATATTCTCAAAGGATGGATCTAAAAATCTTGAATTAATGGGAGAAATATTATCTTGATCAAATGAGTGTTTAACCATCTATCCACGTGAGGATTAAATAGGTGCAAGAGGAAGATGTGGAACTCTAGAATAATATTAGAAATTTCAATTATTTGAACCTTGATTATGATGGATTTATATAGTTTAGGAATCGTGTATGTGTTTTTTTCATACCATATTTGAAGAAGGAACTATTGGATGAGGCTCATATTTCATCATTCTCTATTCATCATGGAAGTATGAAGATGTATAGAGATATGAAAGAGTATTTATCAAGTGACAACATGAAGAGAGATATTTCTATTTGGGTTGTATTTGATCACCTTACAAAGTCAGAACACTTCATTATTATTAGAGAAAATTTTTCTATTACTCAGCTTATAATAATATACATTAGAGATGTAGTAAGGTTATAGGAGCACCACATTCTATTGTATTTGATCAGGATATGAGGTTTACCTCAAAGTTTTGGGGAATTATTTAGCAGGATATGGATAAAAAGTTGAGTTTTAGTACTGATTATAAACCTTAGAAAGATGTACAGTCTAAGAGAACCATTGAAAACCTAGAGGATATGTTGAGATCTTGTTCTTTGTATTTTAAAGGTGGTTGGGAGAAAAACCTTCATCTAGTCAAGTTTTATTACAATAATAGATTTCACTTGATCATTTAGATAGATCCTTATAAAGTCCTTTATGAAAAGAAGTATAGAAATCCAATGTGTTGGGATGAAGTTAGAGAAATAATTTTATTGTAACCTGAGATAATTGAGGAAATTTTAGATAAATCCAAATCCATTCAGTAGAAAATCAAGGCATCACAGAGTTGACAAAAAATTTATGCTGCCAATTTTCAGTGAAATATGTAATTTCAAGTCAATGAGAAGGTATTTCTATGAATTTATCCATGGAATAATGTAATGATATTTTGTAAATAAAGGAAAGTATATCCCTAGGTATATTATCCCCTTCTATATTCTTGATTGAGTAAGGATGGTATCTTATCACTTGGCACTTCCACCGAACCTCTCTTAAGCTTATGATCTGTTCCATGTATCTCTCTTGAGGAAGTAAATACCTGATCCATCACATGTACTAAATTCAGATGTCATACCACTAGAGAATTATTTTTTCTATGATTAAAAACTGGTAAAAATCTTTTATCATATAGACAAAGTGATATGGAACAATACTACTCACATAGTTAAATTTATTTGGAAGAATAAAAAATTCAAAGCTACTTGGGAACCCAAGGATATAATGAAAAAGAGATATCCTCATTTTTCTATATTGGAGTGATAAAATATATAAGGAAAAATTAATTTTATGGGTGTTAGAATGAAAAAACATAATAATTTATGATAAATTTCTCCATAAATAAATTTTATTTCTTTGATATATTTTTTTATACACAACACCAAGTTTAAAAAAACCGTGATATACTATTGAAATATTATTATTCAATGTGATAGTTATCACATAACTATTGGATTAGAGAGTATGAATAGTACTAAATAAATTATGATAAATATATGGGTTACACATTTATAAATTAATTCATTGGTTACCAATTTATTATAAATTAAAATATAAATTATTTGAAAGTAAAAGAGACATTTTTTTGAAAAACTATTTTTATGCATGTAATGTGTTTTTATCTTAACAAATTAAATTAATAACTATTAGTGAATATTTTTAATGATATATATATATATATATCCAATTAAATGATTTAAAATTCATCTTTTATTTTTTCTAGGCATGGGATAAGAATAAATCTAGTTTTATGCTTAAAAATGTATTTTTATAACAAAATGGCTTTTGTTGCTGTTTGTGAACTTTTTTAAAATGAATTTATACCACTTATAGAAATTGAATCATGAAAAATGTATCTTATATTTAGAATCAATATATTCAAATTTGTTAAATAGGTTAATTTTATTTTTGGTCATTATGAATAGTAACCTTGGTAGTTTTTTATCACATCAGTAAGGGTAAAAAGGGTAAAACAATGCTAAAACTTTGGGTTACAACTTCAAAATTACACTAAATCATGACTTTATCATAATGTATGAGTGGAGTTTGACCATAGTCATCCATGTATTGAAACTAGGGCTATTTGGTTCCATTTTCCTTTGATTATGACCATTATATTATTTTAAGAAAATGATAAATACAAAATTTCACTCTCTTGACTTTAATAACTCTAAATTTTTATAATAAGGATAAAAAGAGAAAAATTTAGGATTTAAATGATTATTTAAAATATAAATTAATTGTTTTTATCATGGTAATTAATTTCTAATTTTTATTGATTAAATAATTACCTTAAATTCATATGAAATGCCAATACAATATTTATACAATTAATAGAAAAGTAAAATAAATGATTTTAAAAATATTAAATATAACAAAATTTGGGTGAATTATTTTGTTATAAACATTTAATAGATAAATATAAAATATTATAAATGTGTTGAAATTTTATAGTTTAATTTCTTTGCTGTCATGTTATCTTTAAAGTCAAATTAAATGAATATTGTCAAAGATAAAATTAAGGATATTTTATGATAAATAATATTTTATTAAATTATTTAAAAATCATAAAAAACATTAAATAGGACAAGTAGGATGATAAATCCTCTAAAATTTCATCTCATGGAAATTTTTGAACTAATTTTTAACTTATAAGTAAAATTATAACCCTTTAATATTAAAAAAGTAATTACCATGCTTAAGATTAAAATTGGTTAACCAAGGGGTTAAACCAAAAGATAATGTTTAAAATGACACCAAAAGATAAGATTTAAAATGACACCAAAACCTATCTGAATTTCATTATATGATAATATTTAGAGCTTAAATAATTTTTATTTTAATATATGTCTATTTTGAAGTGTTTGGATTGAGTATGAATTAATTATATTTTAATATTTTTGGTAATTCAAAGTGTGACCTTTACCCCTTATAGAATGAAACCCCTTTTCTATTTTATTAACACCACTTTGAGTTATAGATCTCAACCAAAAACTAGGAAATTATCTTATAAACTTCCCTATACACATTTTATATGTGTTTTTCTTCTTAATATACCATTCCAAAGGTCCTTAAAAAAGTATCTAAAGGAGGTCTCCTGAAGAAGAGGTAATCTTCTTACCCAACCTATTTCAATTGATTTATTATTATACCTCCTATAAATCTATGGTATTAGTCATAAAATAATGTCTTCAATATCATAAATATGATGTATTTTTATTATTATCCCTAAACCACCATTATCCATCCTATTTTCCATCAAATGAGAAGTGAAAATGTCGCTCATGCATATGTATGGACCACCACCACCATGTAGCGATATAATTATTTTTTCATCACCATATTTCATGGATGAGTTTTACGATGGGTTTAATGTTTATAAATTATATTTATGATATTATTTTGATTTTGGAATTAGAATATCATATATACTTTATTACCTTCCAATCTGTTGGAAAACAATAACATTCCTCATGTGTACATGTGGACAACCACCTCCATGAAGAAATGAGATTCATTTTCATTAATGACTTAAACAGATTGTAATAAGAATGTATTTTATGAATATATATGATATATATTATATAATAATTATTCTATAAAGGTTAATTAATATTTACCTTTCATTCATTCCATCTTTCAAAAAGTGAAAACATCGTTTATGCGTACGTACGACCTACCGTCTCCATGAATGATGTAATTAATTTTTCCATATATTAGTTTTATGGATGATTATAAATATGTATATAATTAATATATATTATGTTTATATCATAAATAATATTCTACATATTATGGATCCATGATCAATGTACAAGGATCAGAACTACCAAATACAAATTCTCATGAAAAATGAAACAGTTAACACCTAGAAATGATGATTTTAATAAATAATTATTAATAATTTGATATTAAAATTTTATCAGTGGAACATATATGATATTATAAGTATGTGAATTATTATGGTATATAATTAAAGTAAATTTAAATTTATTATACATGAGGTTAGAGCACCTTCGAAGTAAGTCGAACTTGACGTAATAGATTTATGTTTCACTCACATTTTATTCAGGATTGTTTATGATTGAATTTATATTGAAGTAAATTATATGATCCATTCCTAATAAATAAATTTAATTTTATTATCCTCTAGTAATTTATTGATAATAAATGTTTTCATTTAATTTTCATCTCTTTAAGTACTCAAGATACTGAAAGAATGTTCTTAAGGAAACAATGACTTTATTTCTCTCTTTCAAATGACAATCCCTTTTCTTCCATATCCATGTTTTACAAAAATATTTTCAATAATGTTTTTAATATTCTTGTATGTTTTTTTGAAGTCATTTTTACCCATGTTTTTATTTTTACAAAATGGTTTTAATGGAATATTCATATCATTTTCTGAATGATGTACTTTTTAATTATTACCAAAAATGTGAAAGGAACCATTATTTTAACATACAAGACATGAATAGAATTTCACACCATCACATATGATCAAATATTTTAATATTACTATATAAGTTTCTTGGTTTATTTTTAACGAAATTTTTTCCCTAATATTTGGGAAAATTTTATATTTTAAATAAGAGATTTCGAAGCAAAGAGGGAATTTTCCTCAATAAATGTTCCAATGAAATTTTAAGGATTTTTTCATCGATGATAACATCCTTTGATATTACTGAGAAATTACTAGGGATATTATTCAATGATTCAATATTTATTCTTTCTTTGGATGGTTTATTTTAATGATGATGAAATATCGATTAAACCCATTTTATTTTCCATGGGTTAAGTTATGATGAATGTTTTTTTCATCTTGTAGCATACATATGAATGGATTTATGATTATTTAATAGGTGGGAATAAAATTATATAGAACTAAAATTCATTAGGTTAATATTAATGTTCTATGAGCTTATTATGTACACATGAAGTTATCCTAATCCCGAAGAAAGAGCTTATAAGAGAGTTTATCCCAATCCTGAAAGGGGGTACATGGGAGGTTATTTCAAGCCCAAAGTAGGTACACAAACATTTAGTCTTGGACTAATATGTTATGAATTTATCTGTGGGTATCCTTGAAATAATATTTCTATGATTATAATTATGTCACACTTTACACCACACTTTTATAATGAGACCTTATGCCAATGCTATGTTCTTATGGATTATGTTCTTTGATTGTTTTACGATACATGTCTTATAAACAACCAAGATTTATGATATAAATCATGATTATGATCTAAGAATTTATAGGTATGATTTTTAAAGGTTAATCTCATGTTCATATACCCATTATGACCATTTTATATTTAAATTATCATTGATATCTCCCTTTTTTACCCTTAATGAGAATTTGAGCTCACCCATTATTATGTTTTATTTTCCCTAAGATAAGAAGAATGGTGTCAAGTATGATGTGTCTAATATGGGTGATAGTTATTAATAACTAAGTAGGATATGATGTATATATTTTTTAACTAGTTTCTTATGTATCCAAGTTTCCAAAGACACTAAACCTTCATAGTTCTGGAATACATCATAAAGTTATGTATTGAATATTCATATAATAAGATGATATATTTATGTTTGAAAATTATTGGTAACTATATATGTTTCTCAGTTAGTAGTGTAATATCTTCTATCTCTATGCATAAAAATTAAATAAATATTATGTAAGTGTAAAATGTAAATATAATTTTATGGCTAGTAGAATGGTATGACTGGTAGAATATAGGATATAAAAGTTATGTTAAAACCATTTAATATTTATGTAGTTAATAATATGGATCAATATTTTTTAATCATATTATGTATTGTACCTAATTATATACAAATTATTCTAAAAAAATCAGTTTGATCATTTTATATTGATCTTATTCATGATTCTTTTTAAAAACTTTACATGTTTAATTACATCATCTCTTTTATCAAAATTAGAATATCCCGAATAATCACTGTAGTTGATTGGGTATTTTTAGAAGGTTGGTTTTAAAATTCATATGTAATATATTTTCATAAGTTTGATTTTAAATAATTGAAAATTTTACAAAACCACCCAAAAGGATGATCCAATGTCTGAGATTAATCCAATTTTTAAATACATAAGAAATTATATTATATTAAGGTAATAAATATTTATCGTTGAGAATGTGAACTCATTCCAACAATGTTAGAGAATCAATTCCTATTGTGAAATTCCCTATGAAATATTATATATCTTAGATGCTATCTCTATTATTGAAGATAGTTCATATCATTATGAATACTATTGAACTTTGGTATCCCTCATTGTCATAACTTTTTAATTTCAAGTATCAATATGGGATGATATTTGGGAATTGGGAAATGTAAAAACTCTCCAATAGATGTCTATGGTGCACTATAGTCATTAGAAATGATGTTGAGCTATATCACCCTAACCTAGAAGCCACTGAACCTATGATCTGGGACATAGGACCACTAGGCTTTAAGAATGCATCCTTGTATGCCAAAGGATCCCGACTAGTAGTGAGGGCCAAATTATGTGATAGTGGGGAGACTATACCCTCTAGCGATGATATAATAATAATAGGAGAGGCCATAGTAATTAAATCATTATGGAAGCATGTAATCCAAATCAGTGGAAGAATATATATCAGTGTCAATAACAAGTGAAAAATCAAACAACCTTACATAGAGATAGTCTATACATGTCAGATAGTCATATAAAACATAAAAAATCTCCTATGGGCCCCATCATATAAGGATGTACTCAAAAATCCAAAAAATAAAATCTATCTTGATGAAAAGAACCCTTGTCCCATCTACCACATATCACATTTACTCACGGTGTATCTTTTCTCACTAAGGTCCATCCCACAAGTCTAACCCCTTGCATGATCTCAAAGCCATAAAGTCTGCAAACATCCCAAGGGGACTATGCAGAGTGTGATTATGTACTCAGTAGGCCACCACTAACATGTGCCTATATTAAATCTATATTTATACTAGTGTATGAATACATAAATAAATAGAATCTACACTCATGCAAAAAATACATAGCCTTCTTTACTCATGCTCAACATCCATAAGGAAGCATTTACCCACTTCATCTAATGCTGGGAAAGGAATGATGCATCCCTATTTAGTCATACCCAAAGAACCCTTGGTCTCTCAGCTATAAAATGTCACCCAACACCTTATGAGAACCAATTCCACATATAGACACATGTAGAGTACAACCAATATCCCAATGAAATTCCTAAAAAATATGTCACAACTCCCTTATAATTACATTCATCAAATCATCATCAGCTTAACATCCAGACATCCCAAGGCACTATGATACCCAACCTTCCATAATCCTAACCCATCAGGATCAAAATCAAGGTGATACTCAATCTCTATCCAATGGCCTCACACTATCAACCATGGATTTCTATGGTGAGAACCTCCTCCATAACTTAATATCATCACCATCCCCTAAGATACATATACTATAAAGGCCTCCACCAACATCAAGTTTTCAAAACCACCTAACTGAGTCATTTATTATGCACACATGACTCCAACAGTGCTATCGATCAATCTTGATGAGCAAAAATCACCAACCATACCTACACCACGACATCCACGAAAGCTCTATTTCCACATGCAAACCTTATCACCAAAACATGGTAAGGGTCATCACTGTCTCCCTCATCCCGACGAACCTTTTCACCTCAATCCCAGTGATCATCATCACCTCAAGTCACTCGGGCCAAGTCCATCACGTTCCCATGAAACAAACTTAGTCATAACACAATTTAATTAATTTAGACAAATTAAATAACTACCATAACCTTCCCAACCAAATTGGAAACCCTATTTCACTCATACCATGCCATTCGAGGCTCAATGTACATGGAGTTTCCCACTGGAATCCTCCAATAATAATTATAAAATATAAGCATTAAATTAAAGGTCTCACATATACCACCCCAATCGGGAATATTTAAATTCACATACCATAACATTTGTATAAACAAGGATAAATATAGGAACCACATATATAATGATTTTAGGTGCTCACTCATCGAATACCAACCTCTAATCTGAGCCAAAATGGAAGGAAATGATGAATCCAAAAAAACACCATATAAATAGGGTAAATGACCTCATATGGAAATAGAATTCCAAACAATGAGATAAATGAAGAACGTAAGAAAAAGGACTAGTAGCCTTACCACTAGCTATCCAACACACTTGACGAAACTCAAATCAAAACTCAAATGAGGAAGATAGGCCAAATCATATAGGAGGATAGATAGGAGATACACATTTAGAGGGAGACACATGAAATGGGAGAAGAAAATGGGATAATAAAAGTTAAATAAATAAAGGTAAAAATAGTAATTTATCACTTTTTTAATAGATGAATATTTAGGACACACAGTTTGTATAATCATGTGCCAACTGTAGGCACTCACTATCCAAATGTGTCACTCCCTAACATGGCTAGGCACACAGTTTTTCAAACCATGAGAATCACATGCACCCCTCTATAATTTTATATAGGTACTCCACATGGTTTGATGCATACCTCATATGGTTAGAGAAAAATATTCTCCTATAGAAAATGGGTCACACAATTGTTCCACATGCTTAGTACTAACCATGCAACAACTACGTGCCTAGTGTTGTGTCTTATAGATTTTGATTTTCAAAGACCATCACTTCTGAAACCAAATCGACCCCTAAGGAACTTACTAATATTTAACCCTCATTGAAAAACAACATATTAATTCATTGTAACTGTTGAAATTGAATTTTGATGCTTAAAACCAAAGTTGGTCCATCCACCAGACTCAAAATTCAAACACTCTCAGAAATTATGACCTGCTAAAAAATCTAGGAAATTACATTGATATGGTACCCTAGATCAACATATTTTTCATATGATATGTATACAGAGGCACATGCTGAAATGTTGTTCATGCATGAAAACCACAATGCTTGAAATTTTCCACATTCACAATTCCTCATTTCTAGTAATACCACCCACACTCAACCACTAATAACTATGATGGGGTCCTAACACTCAGTCTTTTTGAATTATATTTCTTATTAGATGATTAACCACACTCAATAAGTGGAAGATCTATCAATGTTATTGTAAATCTATCACTGAAATTTTCATTTGTACTATAGTTACTAAGGAATCCTACCAGCAGTCTATCTTCTACTTTAAATAAAGTAATTTACACAAGGATAAAATGTCTCATGATTAAGTCCAATTATAGGTAACTTGAAAATAAAATTGATGACACCATTTATGTACTCCATAATGTTTTTGGTTATGTTTCTGTACCTATTACCCCCCATCACATGCCAATGTCCATTTCTATTTTATAATTTGCATCATATAATCATACACTCCCAGATTAGATAAAAAAATTTCTTCCAATAACTGCTCAAAACTTATTAGACCTAGATAATATTATATAATATTATGACCATATTAATCATAAATTATTTTTTTCAATATGTTGGAATAATAAAAAATAATAGATAAATTATATACTAAGCTTCATGATATACTTCTTCATAACTTCATAATGAATTTTTTTTTCACAAGTTGCTAGAAATGTGTCTGATGTAGTATCAATGATGTTCATTTAGGGATATCCACATATTAGTATATGTATTAATTACCTCATTTATTTCTCAATAATGATCATATATCAAACATACACCCTGAATGCGGGTGAAATGGTTGCAATACATTCCAAAAACCAATTCCAAGTTTCATATTTTTCTATCTCCACTATATAAAATGAAAGAAATATAGGTATATAATCTCTATCTTGGGTTACCTTAATTAATAATATGCCCATGTAATTTTCATATAGAAACATTTTTTAAATCTTTATAAACTGTTTTTAGAAACAAAATGTGGCAATACATGGAATGAATTCCAAGAGAAACTAACAAAATTTGATATGAGAAGAATCAATTCGGTTATCTTGAGACACATGTTCATTCATATCAAGGTGGAGGAGAGTTTGGTTGTTTTTTCTTAATATTGATATCAATTGTGTAAATACCCAATATGATTCATCCCAATCACTAAACACTTTGACAATTCCTTTTTCCCATACATGCCTTTCTATATAAAATACTATGACCAAAAGTTTGTCGTATCCTCTCTTGCACAAGGGATAGATACAAATCTTGGAAGGTCTTGATCATCTCAAAAATAATTGATGACACAAATTCAGCATCCAATTGATGCATGATCTTGTGTTAGGTCAGACTACTCACAAGTATGAGATGCATAAATCTTAGAAATTCTCATCCCTCCAAGAGTAATGTTAGGAATCACCCTGAAGTTAAATATATAATCATCATTATATTTGTCACACTGTATGATGTATTTTTTCTGGTTTGAATCTTAAACTAAATATCAACAATATGAATCAATATGAAATCATTTTAGTATATTTTTGATGGAAAATTTTCTTGTAAAATATCTTCCAATATATAATGTTTTGTCCTTTTGAATAAATCTATCCTCTAAAATTATAGGAAACTTAGTTATAGGTGTGATAATATTCCAATAGAATTCAAGAAAATGTTTTAAATATTCTGACCAAGTTGAGAAGAGTGGTGGATGATTTATTTTGTACCATAGATGACATAGAATAATTGAATTTCTAGAAATTTATTCATCAACTTATCCATCTTCCTCCTCCTCATCATTTTTTTATCTATATGTTCCATCATTAGAAACTTCCTCATCAACAAAATGATTTTGTAGTATATTTGGGTGATCATTTTGGTTTTCTTCTTTCACATGATAGGGAATAGTTTCATATTCTTATAATATAACTTATTTAATGATTGTTGTATTTTTAAGTTATCATACAATATTAGGATACTAATAGAGAGCATAAACCTCCAAATATAACTCCATCAAAGCAATATCATACCTTTGGTTAAATAATTTTGTTTCCTATAACCAATCTCCATCATCATCTATTGAAAAAACTAGATGCCATAACAAATCATAGAATTTAAAATATCTATAGAAAATAGATTAGATCTTCTGAATAGGTATCATATTTAACTAAAAATGAATTAATTCCTAATGTTCTCATAAGATAACACAATTAGTTATTCTAACCATTCATGTTGGGTACATACTATATGAATCTACTTGATCAGTTTTGAATAACTTCCCCATAGTAGTAGATATGGGAAGACATGATTGTATACATGAAAAATGGTTTCTAATTATGATATCAATACTATAAATAATATTCAAAATGAGGAATAATCATGTAGGGTTGACCATGAAATAATTTTATAAACATATTTCATGGTATAAGGATATAATTAGTAGTTTAATAGTTTATAAATAAAATGTGAATAATTTAATGTGGATCCCCTAGGAGTTTCAAACTAGGTGTGTAGTTAGGCTTATTTATCTTGCACTTGATGAAAGTTGAGTTAATACCCAATCCACCCTTTTTGAGGTTATTACCCCTTGGAAAATTTTTGAAAGATACTCACTTTTAGTATCCATATAGGAATTTTATTGCTCTAATAACCACACAATATTTACTTTAGAAAATTTTTAGAATGTTTTCTTACATCCTTAAATATTTCACTATTGTTTCATAGTACAAATTTTAATATTACTAAAGTTATCTAAAGATATTAATTAAAGAGAATGTGAATCATTTAAATCAGACCCCCTGGGAGTGTCAAACCAGATGTGCAGTTAGGCCTCTTTTTTATATACTAGGTTACAATTGAGTAAATAATTAATATGTAGTTTTTAGGGTTATTACCCATAGGTACAAATGTAATAGATCCTGTATCCACTTTTAGTATTTATACTAGGATTTCATTTCTTGGATAACCATACAATATTTACTTTAATGAAATATTAAAATCTTTTCTTATATCACTAATTATTTCACTAATGTTTCATAGTCCAAATTAGTTAATCAGTTGTTAATAATTTGGAAATGAATAGTTAATTAATAGTAATAAATTATTTAATTGATAATTATTAATTATTTACTCAATAGTTAATTAATAGTTAATTATTACTTTAATAATAATTAACTATTAGTTAAATATTTATTAATAATTAGATCATAATTTTTTAATTATTCATTAATCATTATTTGATCCTAAGTTAATCCTAAGTTAATCCTTAGTTAATCATAAGCTATTCATTACTTAATCATTAGACGAATTATTTAATCATTCATTAATCATTTTTTAATCATTTTTTAATTAATAGAAATTAAGTAGTAACATAATAGTTAATTAATAGTTAATTATTAGCAATTTCTAGCTAATTTCTAGTTAATTATTAGTTAATTATTAGTTTATCATTAGTTAATCATTAATTAATCATTATTTGATTCTAAGTTAATCATAAGTTAATCCTTAGTCAATCATTATCTAATCATTATTTTATCCTATGTTAATCCTTAGTTAATAAATAGTTAAGTATTAGTTAATCATTAGTTAATATTTTGTTAATTAATAGTTATTAAGTAATTAATTTATAGTTAATTAATAATTAATTAATGGTTTAATATTTGTTAATAATTAGTTAATTATTGGTTAATTATTACCTAATAATTAGCTCATTATTAGTAATTCAATAGTTAATCATTAGTTAATCAATATTTAATCCTAAGTTAATAATTAGTTAATAATTAGTTAATCATTCAATAATAATTCATTAACCATTATCTAATTAATAGTTAATAATTAGTTAAATAATATTTATTCATAATCTAATTAATATTAATTAGTAATTAACAAGTAATTAATTAGTAGTTAATTATTAGTTAATTATAAGTTCATAATGATTACTTCATTAATCACCTATTAGTTAGTAATTATTGGTTACTAATTAATTATAAACTAATAAGAGATACTAAATAATAACCATTTCATAATAATTATTCAATTACTAATATTAATTATAAATTAATTATTAAATACTCATAATTAAATAATAAAAATTTATTCACTAATAATAACTATTATATACAAGTTATATCTAATTAACTAAACAACTAAAAAACTAAGTAAATAAAATAATTAAAACAAACTAACAACTAAACAACTAAATAAAGAAAAACATTAAGGCCACAATGAAATAATAATTAAATGCATCTTCAGAAATTTGACATTCCTTTAAGGCCACAAAAGAGTTTCAGGCAAGGAAGAAAAATACCAGGATAATTTTAGAGTGAGAGGGACAAAAATCTGGTGAG
Organism: Viscum album; assembly: GCA_963277665.1. Taxonomy (NCBI): domain Eukaryota; kingdom Viridiplantae; phylum Streptophyta; class Magnoliopsida; order Santalales; family Viscaceae; genus Viscum; species Viscum album. The sequence goes on along the minus strand of OY728157.1, from coordinate 1,247,167,894 downwards.
GTTTAGAGAGAGGGAGGGGAAATTAATAAGAAATGTGTGTGTGTGTGGGGGGGGGGGGTGGCTTTTATAGGGGTGGGGACAAAAGGAATTACCACCCAAAATGATTTTTTATTTAATTTGGTGAAAAGAGTTTTGGGTTCCAACGTCTTTGCTACATCATTGATTTGGGGTAAAGGAATTATGCACCTTAACACCTTTTAGGATTATTTTTTTTTAAATTTAAGCTAACCTTATTTTTAATTTTATTGAAACATATAAAAAACCCTTTAAAATACTTGAAGTGGTGAATTAGTAAGTTAAAAGAACAATTTAATGTGTGAGACCAAAAATGTTAATTATATATTATATTTAAACAAACAAACACGAGGTGTAAATAATTTTAAAATGGGATTTAAGATGGATTTGATTTCAAACATGGATTAATAAATTCATTTTGGGATTTTATGATTCATTTTATGTTTTCATGGTTTATTTTATCTGACTATATGAGTTTAAACATGTTGATGCTTCTTTAAAATTATTTTCATGTGTGAATGTATTGTAATAATTAGGAAAAATGTACCTGACTTGTCTAAGAAATTAACCTTAATCTTTAGAGGTTAATGTATGTGTATGGAAGTTATTATAAGGAACATATAAGAAATAAATGTAATATGAATGATATAAATGGATGATTAATTGAGGTATGGTTTCTATGTGGACCTTGATTTAATGTGTGAGATAATTAGGCTAAAATGGAGATTTATTAATGTGGGTTTATTGATGAATTTATGTGAATCAATGTTAGAATTAGCCAATGAGTTTATATATTTCATGCTTTTGTTTTTAAAAGATATTGAAATGGTGAGGAATAATGTTATGACATGAACTATTATGTCATGACAGGTTGGGTGAATCTTTATATGTTACCCCTAACAATGTTGTGCAATATTTGATACATAAAAATGGTCACTTGTTGATAGCCTATGGTGGGTTGATATATAATATGTCACAGTATGGAATAGTTGTCTCGGAGGTGATGAATATATGTTATTCCATGATATGGAATAGTTGTCCCAAGTGGAAGTATATATGATATTCCAAGATATGGAAAGTTATACCCTAATGTGTTTCATAAATATAAAGATATGGTGAATAAGTGGCTATACGGGTTTGTTCCATATACAAGTTTATCCTTGGGTGTGGTCAGAATTTTATTATTGCGATATGAGTATTGTTCTTGATCTAAAGGCACCATCATTGGCCAAAATAGGTATGATTTTTTGGTTGATTTGGTTGAACCTACTCTTTAATCATATTTTAAAATTTTTTAGTAATTGACACACTTTGGAATTACATAATTATAGTTATATTCCCATGATGATTTATTGATGTACACATATATTTTTTTTCTAAGGATTTTATTATCACTTATTATATATGCATATCTTTTATGAATACAAATTGCATGTATGAAATTTTAGGTAAAGTAAGGGGACACTACTACAAAACAGGCATTTAACAACACTGTTATTTATCAGCACTAGAAAAAAGAGCCGATAAATGACATCTTTATCAGTGCTAAAGAAAGCGCTGATAAATTTAACTATTTATCATTTCTTTATTTAGTGCTGATAAAGGTCCCATTTATGAATACTTTATTTTTAGCGCTGATAAAGGGTACCCTTTATCAGCACTTTATTTTTAGCACTGATAAAGGGTACCATTTATCAGCACTTTATTTTTAGCACTGATAAAAGGTACCATTTATTAGTGCTATATTTTTAGGACTTATAAAGGAGTTCATTATCAGCAATTTTTTAGTGCTGATAACGGTCCAAATAACTAAAACGAAATAATAAAATAAATAAAAGATAGAAAACGAGTTTATTAAAAAAATATTACAAATTTTATTAATTAAATAATTATTGATAAAAATGAATAAATTGATTATACTATATATAAATTATAAATAATAATAAATAGTATGTATTAAATATATAAATATGAAAAATGAAAATTAAAAAAATCAAAATTAAAAATAATTAAATTGAGAAAAATACTAAACATTTTATTAATTAGATGATTATTGATAATGTTAATAAATAGTATATAATAAATATATGTATATATATATATTAATGTATATAAATATGATTTATATATTACAAAATATTTATGATCTTTATATTAAATAGTCATATATTTAGTGAATAATGTTTTATAATTAAAAATTAATATGAATTAAAAATACTTACTAATTGCATAGAGTAATGGACATATAATTGAATGTCGTTTGATTTTTCAATTTAACATAGATCAAATGTGTGTTATATTGATTTCACATATACATAATTAATGAATTTTTATATACAATGCATACACACAAAACTTATCCATTTTCTCAATATTATTAAAGTGTATTTATTTTTAATTTATTCAATTTCAATCATTTTTGACATGCATGCACTTAAGATTAGATATTCATTAAAAATGTAAAAAATTATTTGTAAAAAAATATTTATAAATAAATATATTCATAAATAAATATATTTAAAATGTACATACTATATTTATAAAATTATATATTTATAATTATAAATAAATAAATATGTTTTTAAAATAATTTATATAATTATGAATAAAAAATTATATTTATTTAAATAATTATTAAATTTATAATAAATTTACATAAATAAGGAATATATTTACTATATTTATATTTTTATATATTTATTAAATATATATATAATTATATAATTATATATAATGATATAAATATTATTTTTTAAAAACATTTATATAATTATAAATAAATAACTATGTATTTAAATAATTATAAAATTATAATAAATATATATAAATAAGTAATATATGTACTATATTTATATTTATATATATTTATTAAGTATATATATATTTTAAATTTTTTTATAATTATAATTATCAATCCTTTATCAGCGCTTAAGTAATATGAACTGATAAAAGAAATCTTTATCAGTACTTTCTTTAGTGCTGATAAAGATGAGGATTTATTAGCGCTAAAAAAATCACTGATAAAAGTCATATTTATCAGTGCTAAAATATTAGTGCTGATAAATATTGATTTTATCAGTGATTTTTTATCACTGATAAAGACCTACCTTTATGATTGCTAAAAAAGTGCTAATAAATATTCCTTTTATCAGTGCTTAAATAATAAGCACTGATAAAAAGACTCTTTATCAATACTTTTAAAAAAGAATTCATAAAAATGTCTCGATCTAATTAAAAAATCCTAACCTGTTGTGAACCCATCGCGATATCAAGAGATTTTCATGGAATCCACCCATTACCGGTGCCCCTCCTCGGTGAATTGAAACTCGAATCACACAAACCCACTTGAATCACACAAACTCACTGCCTCCAATTGCTCAAATATCATCTGACATTCAATGTTTTATTTCATTTAAGGTTTCTGAAGAAAACATCGAGATCTGGATACGAGGGTCTCAAATTTTATTCAACCTATCTAGGTAGGCCTTTATTTTCCTTTTTAGGTTCTAATTTTATTTCAGTATTTGTTGTTTAGAGATTTGGATATGAGGGTTTCCAATTTTCCTTTATAAGTTCTGATTTTATTTCTATATTTTTGCTCCGGTTGTTGTATTCTATTTTGATTTTATTTATGATCCGTTTTTTGATTGACTACTGTTTTGGATATCATGTTTTGGACTTTTTAAATTGTTTTTTTGAATCATTTTTCTTCATTGTCTACATTTATACCATAGATTTCTTCCTTGTTTTGAATCAATTTCCTTTATTGGTTCTGATCAAATTGATTTAGCAAACCAATTCTCAGTTTGATGATGAGGCGAAGCAGCAACAAAATCTAATTTTATGTAATTCATGTAAAGGAATTTATTTATTTAAATTCTATTTTAGTATTCTAATGTAAGTTTTTTTTCCTTAAAAATTTATTCACTCAGAATTGTGTTGTTTTATTTTAAAATAAATCTTTGTAAGGGTGATACCATATTTATTTATTTTCAATGACTCTCTATTTTCAAAATTAGTATGGTGTTGTATTTATTTTACTATGTTGTGATATTCTACTATAAGGGTTACATATATTTTTATCAATTTAAGTTTATTTTATAAAGATATATATATATATATATATATATCTTTATATCTATTTATATAAGTTTTCAGAACTTATAATGTAAATGTGATATTATAATTATTTATTCACAAATTATGGTTTTGGATTTCCAAATTAGTAAGGGATTATATTTATTTTCATTAAAAATTATGTTTAAATGTGCATTTGTTTTGAAATTATGTGTATTATAAATTCCATGATGTATATATATATATATATGTTTAAATGTGTATGGGATAGACGTTTCAAGGGTTGGTGTGTTTTTCTCCTTTGTTTTTGTTATATCTTATTGATGTGTATTATTGATTTATGCCAACTTCTTTATGAACCTCCCTAGAATCTCAAGGATGGGTCAATGAATATTATACAGTCTCCCTAGAATCCTTAGGTTGCTACATTATTTGTTCCAAAAATTAGAATGGAAGTTATCAAATTTTATATATTAGAAATTATTTTTAGGTATTTATGATTTTAGGTCTATATATACATTTTAGGTCTATATATACATTTAATTAATAATAATATAATTAATACTTAAATAACCAATAAAATATTGTAAACTCATTATACATTCAAAATAATAAAATTAGGTAACTACATATACATTTTTTTAAAATAATCAAACTGTTTAATATTTAAATAATTATATTTTATACAAAATTACCCAAAATAATAATTATTTATAATTAATATAATTTAAAAATTATTATTAATAGTATTTTTTTAGTTTCATTATAATAAATAGTATTATATATATATACATCGAATAATATATTATATATTGAAATAAATTTAAATATGATAAATAATATACATATATATAATTATATTTAAATAAAGTTTCTATTATAACACACACACACACATAAAAAATATATATAAAATTTAATTAGATGTACTTTATTTATTTATGTATCAAATGAGGAGTGACCTCTATTTTAGAGTTTTTGAAGATGGAAGGCATAGACCCTGTTCAAGTTTATTACCTATCGAGGTAAGCGTCAATTAAGTGCACACATCCCTCGACCTCTTTTTCCAGTCATATAAAACCCTATAATTTTTAATAAAATAAAACCGATTAAAAAAACTAAGTTTTATCGAAATAAACAATATAAAAAAATTCTGAACCAATTATTTTATTAAAGTTTTATTCAGATCCTTATGGATAAATTCGATGATAAAAATGAAATTAATTCATTATTAACTATGCCTCCATGTAAAATCAAATAAGTTAATTTTAGTAAATATAATCGTCAGCTAAAATTACACCGTAACAACCCAAGACCCTCGGGATACATAACACTACAGTTTCATATTCCGATTCTTCCATCTCCACCCTCTCCATTTCTTTCCCACCTTTCACTCTATTCTTTCTCTAGTTGTGTGGAGATTTACTCTAAAAGTAGTTAGTGGTAATGGAGTTGTTAAGTTAATAACTAATTTCAATGGTGTAATTCTCACAAATGGGAGGCATTTCCCTTTTTAGAGAACACAATGAAGTAAATGGGAGGCATTTCCCCCTGTACTTCACTGTGTTCTCTAAAAGGGGAAATGCCTCCCATTTGTGAGAATTACACCATTGACACTAGTTATTAACTCAAAATATCCATTGACACAAACTCCTTATAGAGAAAAGATACACAAAACCAGATAAATGATAGAGTGAAGGTTGAGAAAGAAATAGAGAGGGTGGATATGGAAGAATCAGAATACACAACTGCAGTGTTGCGCAACCTAGGGGTCTTGGGTTGCTAAAATGTAATTTTAGGTCACGAGTGTATGTTAATGAAATTAATTTATTTGATTTTAAATGGAGGCAGAGTTAATGATGAATTAATTTCAGTTTTATCCTTGAATTTATCTATAAGGATCCAAATAAAAAATTAATAAAATAATTGGTTGAGCATTTTTTTATATTGTTTTTTTCGATTAAACTTGATTTTTAATAGGTTTTATTTTATAAAAAATGACAGGGTTTTATATGATTGAAAAAATAAGTTGACAAAGGAATGTACTTAATTTAGACTTAGGTAAATGATCCATAAGTCATTTGAGATGTGTAAGAATCAGCTGTACCTTAATCCGACGCATGGTGTGACCGGTATAAATCAAAGTGTGTCTTTTTATTTAAAAATGACATCAATTTTAATAAAAAAGACAAAAGACCTAATAAAAACTGAGAAAAATCATTCATATTGTTTTTATACTTTAGGTAAACAATCCATAAGTCATTTGGGACATGTAATAATCAATCGTACCTCAATCCGACGCATGATGTTCCCAATATGACTCAATATGTTCGTTATGAGTTTAAAATTGATAGTTCAGTTCAAAAAATTTCACTCACTGAAAACTAAGAAAACACACTCATATTTTATTGATAATTAATACATTTATTCATAATTAATTTCTGACATGTATGAATTGGTCCCATGTCAAACTGATATATGATGTGATCGGTATGATTCAAAGTGCATGTTTCTAGTTTAAAATGACATTTTAGTAAAAAAGACAACTAACATACTCAAAACTGAGTAAATGCATTCATATTGTTTTGATACTTTATAAAAATGATCTATAAGACATTTGAGATGTTTAATAATTATCTTCAACTCAATCATATGCACGATGTGACTGATATGACTCAAAGTGCGTTTTTTATTTAAAATTGACATTAATTTTAGTAAAAAGGACAACTCATCTACACAAAACTGAGCAAACACATTCAGATTATTTTTACACTTTAAGAACATAATACATTATTCATTTGTGAGGTGTAGGAATAAATCTCACCTAATACAATGCATGGAGTTACTATTATGACTTTGAGTGTGTTTTTACAAAATATAAGTATCATTTTAGTTTAAAATGCATATCATATCGCCAAAACTAAGAAAACGATCCTAGATTTTTTTCTCTTAATTTAAATTCCATATTCAATAGAGTATGAACCTTTTATTTTTACATCACAATTAGTTCATGTTGATTCCAATGTATATAATGTCTTGTACATTATAGGGGACCACAAATAGGTGATTTAGATTCTCGATAGAGGAACCAAATCCTTGAAACCTTAAAAAAATAGAGTTCAATAAGAAGGTAAAAATGTTTTTTTAATATATTATGTTTTTCCTCAAAATATTATATTTTCTCTACTTAATTAATATAATCTAAACTAAATGTTTTACTACTCATTCAAATAATGTTTTCTATACATAATGATGTTACCAATCCCTCATAAGAGAAAAATATAATGAAGGAAACCCTTTGGAAAGATATAAAATTAATGTTATGATATAATTTCTCTATTTTACCTAAAAATTATATAATAAAACATTGCTTTAATTTTTATTATTAATTGTAGAGTTATTTTATTTTAGAATATTTCTATCCATGTGTCATGCCTTTACAAGAAGATCAACGACATTATCACTACTAAATCACATATGTAATCTTGATGTTTTCACAGTAAAATTATTGTCCATAGAATTAATTTATTGTTTCATATTTATCTTTTATTTATTTATTTTTAGTATTAATCACATAATAATTGTTTTCTTATACAAGTGGATTATTTTGTTCGAGTTGGGGTGCTCTTTCCAATTTTTATGCCTTTCTGCACCAAAACTTCCACAGACTTCTTCTCCCCAAATTTTTTTTCATCTCTGAAGTGGAACATTTATCACTTTATTTTAAGTTACCTCTATTACATTTATAGGATAATAAATGACACTGCCTATGCTCAATTAAAGAGGCAATCTCCGTGTTTACATAGTAAAATAATTTCCAATAGAATTAATATATTCTTTCATATTTATGTTTAATTTATTTATTTTTAGTATTACTCATATAATACTTGTTTTCTTATAAAGGTGGATTATTTTGTTTTATTTGGGGATCTCTATCCATATTTCACATATTTTTGCACCAAAACTTCCACAAAATTCTTATACCTCAAAAAAATTTCACCCCTTCAGTGGTGAATTTATCAATTTCTTTCAATTTACCTCCACTGCCCTTGTAGGAAGAGAAACGACGTTGCCTCTGCTCAATTACAAAGGTAATCTTGATGTTTGTACAGTAAAATCATTGTCCATATTAATTGATGCATTATTTCATATTTATATTTAATTTTTTTCTTTTTAGTATTACTCACATAATAGTTTTTTTCTTATATAGGTGGATTTTTTTTTCGAGTTAGGGTACTCTGTCCATTTTTCATGCCTTTCTGCACCAATACTTCTACAGACTTCTTCTCCCTCAAAAACTTTTCACCCCTACAGTAGTGCATTTATCACTTTCTTTCAAGTTACCTCCACATCCTTTGTAGGAAGAGAAACAACGCTACCTCTGCTAAATCATAGAGGTAATCATGATCTTTACACATTCAAATCATTATCCATAGAATTAATGTATTATTTCATATTTATATTTAATTTATTTCTTTTTATAATAACTCATAATAATTGTTTTCTTATACAGGTGGATTATTTATTTTTAGTTTTTGTGGTTTGTTCAAAGATGATCATACAGTGTTGGCAATTCAACAAAGAATGTCAATGGAAATCATGTTAACATTGATAGTTAGGATTGTTTTGAGACTTTGGGACATGTAGGAATCAGATTTACCTCAATTCAATGCATGATGTGACTGATATTATTCCAAGTACTTCTTTATATTTAAAATCGACATTAATTTTAGTAAAAAGGATAACTGACTCAATGTGTTTTTTATCAGTTTAAAATTAACATTTGACTTTAAAAAGTGACACTCACTAAAAAAAAGAAAACATACTTGGATTTTCTTGATAATTTAGGGAATCGATTCATAAATTATTTGTGATGAGTAGGAATCAGTCTCATATCAAACCAATACACGATGTGATTCGTATGATTCAAAGTGCATGTTTTAAGTTTAAAATGACATTTTAGTAAAAAACAGAAGTGATGTACTCAAAACTGAGTAAACACATTCATATTGTTTTTATAATTTAGGGAAAAAATATATAAGTGATTTATAATGTGTAGGAATCATCCTCACCTAAATCCAATGCATGGTGTGACCGGTATGACTCTAAGTGCGTATTTATTTAAAATTAACATCAATTTTAGTAAAAAAACAAACTGACCTACTAAAAATTGAACAAAAACTTTCATATTGTTTTGATACTTTAGGAAGACTATCCATAAGTTATTTGATATGTGGATAAATTATCCACACCTCAATCCGACACATGGTGTGACTGGTATGACTCTATGTGCATGTTTTTATTTAAAATTGACATCAATTTTAGTAAAAAGAACAACTAACATTCTCAAAACTCAGAAAAAGCATTCAAATTGTTTAAATACTTTATGAAAATGATCCATAATTCATTTATGATTTTTATGAATCAACCACACCTCAATTTGACACACAATTTGATCAATATGAGTCAAAGTTAATGTTTCAATTTTAAAATGACATTTTAGTAAAAAAGATAAGTGAAGTACTCAAAACCAATAAAACACATTCATATTGTTTTGATACTTTATAAAAAAGATCCATAAGTCATTTAAGATGTGTAGGAATCAAACTCACCTCAATCCGCCACACGGTGTGACCAGTATGAATCAAATCACGTCTTTTTATTTAAAATTGTCATCAATTTTAGTAAAATGGAAAAATCTCCTACACATAACCCAGAAAACACATTAATATTGTTTTGATACTTTATGAAAATTATCCATAAGTAATTTTTGATTTTTAGGAATCATCCACACCTCAATCCAAAACAATATGCGACTAATATGACTCAAAGTGTCTGTTGTCAGGTTAAAATTGACATTTTAGTTCAAAAAGTGTCACTCATTTAAAACAGATCAAATGTGCTCATATTTTCTTGATAATTTAGGACAATTCATAATTCATTTGTGATTTTTAGGAAACCATTTCATGTATAAACGATACATGATGTGATTAGAATGACTCAAAAGTGAATGTTTCCATTTTAAAATGACATTTTAGTAAAAAATACAACTAATGTACTCAAAACCATGAAAAAACATTCAGATTATTTTGATACTTTAAAAAAATGATCCAAAAGTCATTTGAGATGTGTTGGGATTAGCAAGACCTCAATCTGACGCATGGTGTGACTGGTATGACTCCAAATACATCATTTTATTTAAAATTGACATCAATTTTAGTAAAATCGAAACTTTATGTTAATTTATTTCTTTATATTATTACTAACATAAAAATTGATTTCTTATATAGGTGCATTCTTTTGTTCAAGCATGGGTGGTTTGTTCAGAAATAACATGAGTTGGGTCAGGATTAAAATTCGAAGGAACATTGATGTTTTTTAATGTACATAATAATTCGAATTTATGTAATTGTATAAACCAATGTTTGATATGTCTATAATATATTGTTTTTTTCTTGTGTTTGTGTTGTTAATTTTATTTCATTTAAATCCTATATTGGTACTTGTTTTTTTGATATCTGGTGTGTTTTTGGTGCTACGGTGTGCTATTACATCACACTATAGTATGAAGCTTTATCAGCACTTCTATGAGCACTGATAAAGGGCCCTTTATCAGTGCTTTTATAAGCACAAATAAAGGTACCATTTATTAGCACTTTTATAAGTGATGATAAATGGTTCCTTTAGCAGTGCTAAATTAAAGCGCTTATAAAGGTACCATTTATCAGTTCTTTTTTAGCGCCGATAAAGGACCCCTTTATCAGTGTTTTTTTAGCATTGATAAAAGACTAGGGCTTTTAACCTCGCTCATGTAGTCAGTGCTTTTCTAGTGATGATAAAGGCCATTTATAACACTGTTAAAGGAGTATTTTTTAGTAGTGAGAATTTTGTAGGGATTTCAATGTTATAAGGTGTGTGTTGTCCAATTTTTATTCTATAGTGTTTTCAATTATATTTTATATATTTTTTCACGTATGTTTTACCGTTGTTTTATGTTTGATTATATGTCACATGTGGTCTAATTAGGATATTATTTCAAGATTATTAAATTAATGTGGTTATCTTCCATTTTTATTGACATTATATTTCCTTTTATTTATATAATTTATATGATGGACCATTAGTGGTTGAATCACTCCCTATGTGGTAACTTATAACCATTTCACCAATACTTATCCTCTGGTGATTGGGGAGTGAAACTATGTCCATGGGTTGTTTTTACCTCAGCGGTACAATCACACCAGGACATGATGTTACAAACTTGTGTCAGATCTATTCTTTCATAGAGTCATGATATTTGGGTAGTGATAGAGTATAGATTAGGATATGGGAAATGGTATGAATGATATATTTTGTTATATTTATGGTTTCACCATAGTTATAGTTCATGTTACAAGGGAGTACACGATTGTATTTGTTTGATTTACTAAAACTATTTGGTTGAATAACACTCACCCAATTCCAGGTTAGTGGTCAGATCTTAATGCAATATGTTAGCATATACGAACATGGTATGTGTGTGGGTGAACATGTGTCTGTACATGATTTCAGAATTGATTGAGATGTTTATTTTAATCAAATAATTAATTTTTTAATAAAATAATTTCTGTTTTCTAACATAGGTTATTAATCATGAATTGATTAACTAAAATCAGGTTTTTATATTTAATAATACACTATATTTTTTTAATTATATTTTTTTTGTTATATTTTAATATGAATTATTTAAGAAAAAAGAATTTTATGTTTTGAATTGAGAAGGAAGATAGTGGGATTAAATAATTATTTTATGAATTGAAATGTAATTGAATTTAAAGTGGATTGTTTTAATGTTCAATTTCTATGAACATAAGGAGAATGTGGTTATGTAATTATGTAAATTTAATTTTATGATCAAGGAAATGAGTAATATTTAACACTTTAATATTTTTCAAAATAAAAAAAGGAGTAATATTCATAAAATTTGTACTTGATTATTTCATGTATATTAGTTTTATTTTTTATTTAAGTATTTTAAATGATTAAGATCATGTTAAACTAAGCCTGTACTGAAAAAACATATAATCAATGATGGATTGATGTGTGTATTTCATATTGAATGAGAATAATTTTTTTTCATTTTTTGCTATGTGAAAAATAAAAATTTAATGTGTAATATAAATGATGAAGTTATTATTAAATATTCATGAAATGACTCAATGGGATGTTGAGTAAATAGAATAATGTTTTAAATATGTCAATTTTTGAGATGATTGGTATAAGATTTTGATAAATAATTAGGAACATAATATTTTCAAATGTGTGTAATAATTTCAAGATGCTTAGAAATATGAATTACTATAAAATATTCTTATGAAGTTGAAAATGAGTATAAAAGTTTTCTTAATAGATTAAATTGTATAACTTGAAAATTATTATTATTATTTATTATTTATCATAAATATGGTTATAATGGGATATTATAGTTTTTTTAAAGTTTAATTTTTATAATCAAATGATTAATATTTTTATAGGATATGATTAAAGAAATATTTTAGGTATTGGTAAAGTGAAACGTGTTGGTTTTGATGCTTAATTGGTGGAATCATGTAGATATTCAGTTACTATAATGTAATGTTAGTTTTTTTAGAAACTATATAATGGGTTGTGATTAATTTTTTTTGTGAAGTGTTAATTACTATGATATGATCATCTTAAAATAAATCATGTTTAATGGAAGTGAATAATATAAACAAAGTAAATGTTGTTTAATTTTTTTAATTATTATAAAGATCATGCTAAAATGAAATGCTAGAATAGGTTTGGGTATGTTTTTTTAAGTTTTTTTCAATCTTATGATGATAATTTTAGTTTAAATGAAATGTATTTTTGATGGGCATGTTATATGTTGTGCTATTGTTTGATTATTTTTAAATCATGCCTATAAAGATATGATCATTTAATCATAATAAATGAAAATAAAAGCATAGTAATTCCTAAGTTATAATCAAGAAGTTTGTACTATGTTTTAGGGATATATTATAATATTAATGTATGTTTATTTATTTTTTAATTTTTTCAATAATTATTATATCATGTGATTAACTTAGAACATGTCATTGGAACAATATTAAGATAGATATTTTATCATTTGTGGAAAATATGTATTGATGGTTGAAATTATTTTAATGTTGTGATTTGATGTGAAATTATATTTTTATTATATTTCAATATTTTATAGGGAGATGAATTTTATCTTGGTATCTTTGGTGAAAAAATTAAACTTAATTAAAAATATTAGTTAATGTGGTGCTTCCTTTAGGTCTTGCTTATTATTTGAGAGTCAATGAGGTGTGGGTAGCATGAGTGAAGGTAATGGATTCATGAGTTTGATTAATAATGTGCGGGTTAAGTGTCTAATTTATGTGTGTGTTTATAAAATTATTACTTCATCTAAAAAGATTAAAGGAGAGTTTTAAAAGTGATTTAGTGATGTAAAACCTACTATGTTTGGGGTAGAAATATAAGGGTTTTTATTCACCGATTTCCTTAGTAAAAACTGAAAAAACCTAAGGGTTTCCTAGGTGGTGACTTGGGTTATATGTGGATTGGGAACACTAATAGTATGGGAAAGTGTTGAATAAAATGAATAATAATTGCTGATTATTGGGTATTTTATTTAATGGGTAATTTATTAATTATTTAACCATGGGGAAAGAGACCTTAAATGGTGTTTTTTGGTGGAGGGACACAAAGATGGATATGTTGGTTGACCTGACCCATGTTTTTGAATTTAGGGATAATAATTATTTAATGATATGTTATGATATGATTTTTTTTCCTTATGAAATGGTTGTATTCTTGCTATACCATTATGTTTTATAATGATGATGTTGAAATTGATGGTTTAAAATGGGAATAAGTGTAGATACACTTATAAAGGGAATTTTTTATTAAATATTGGAACATATTATATGCTTCTTGTGTGGTATGGGAAAATGGAATTGGGTTATGCCATTATTGGAACAAAAAGGGTAATGAATGAGAAATTTTGGGTGAATGTAATGTATATTTTTTTGTATAAATTTTGATGTTAAATTATGGGATATGTTAGTTGTGTTAATGTTCAATGACCCTTGAAAATGATATATGATGTTAAGGTTAAATGTGAAAATAAATGGGGATTTTGTCTTAGGATAATGTGCTTAATTTTTATTAATGTTGATCGAGCATTTGAGGTTTAATATATTTATTTTTTACATTCAATGAAATGAATGCGATGAGTTATGAGACGTTTAAAGGGTGTTTGTGAGATTCTAATGATTTTTTAGATCCATGAAAGAGTTTAAATCCCATGAAGTGTTTGTGGAATAATTTCATTTTAATTATGTGAAGATTATTTGTTTATTATTTTTTTGTTCTTTTATGAATTATTTTTCTCACGATACGTTTGATCAATGTAGAGTTATAATATCCTGTTTAAATTATTATATGATTTATAAATGTAAAAAGTGTTTCCATGTTGTTCACTTTTTTTGTATTGATGATTTATGTGTTTATTAATGGTTTTATTAGGGATAATTTTTAGGTAAAATATATTTTTATGTGATTTGATTTGTTTGACATTTTTATGTTCTAAAATATATTTTGATTGTTTTGATTTTTAATTTAGAAACAACTATAACAGGTAACAATGAATAGTCATTTGGAACATTGATATGTATTTGTTTTAGGTATAGAAATGTGTATTCATGATACAATATTCTTCTTAAAGGTGATAATAATTATTGTGGGGAGTTTGTAACTACTCATTCCATTGATTTTTAATTTTTTGGTTTACATGTTTAAAATTAAATTCCAAAAATATGTTTATCTAAACTTTATTAAATATTTTGAATTTTTATGTTGAAATTTTTTCTAGGGTGTTAATAATAATAAGTGTTTTATTATTAAGTATTTTAGGTTATACATGTGTTTTTGTTTTCATAATAATAAATATATGTGGTAAAATACATAGTTATATAAATTTATTTTAATTGGAAAAGAAAAAGAAGGTGTTTTAAGTGTAAGTAGTCCAAAAGAATTAGGAGGAGAAATGCATGCAGATAACCTATATTATATATAGGGTGAATGTTGGTCTAGTGGTATGCAATCCATGGATAATGAGTTGAATTTGGTAGTAAGTAAATAAGGACTGGAAATAATTTATAAGTATTTATAGCAAAGTAGAGGGTTGTGAATCCTTATACCATCTATCCCACAAGTCAATCTGGGATAAGAGGAGACAACCACATCACACTAAAGCAAGAAGAAGCAGGTTAATTAGTTGGGTGATCATGCATAATGCATGAGATAAACATGAGGAAAAAGTTGAAATTGGACTAAAAAATAGAGATAAAGAAAAAAAGGTGTAAAATATTAAAAAATTTAGATGAATTAATTAAATGAAAAAATGGGGAAGCATAATTTTGGGATTAATAATCTTCTAGAGGAATTATTTCACTATCTATACTCTATTATATTCTATCTATCTTAAATTATTTAAATACTCTCTATTAGGTATGTTTTTTATTATTAATACAAATGATGCCCCATTGGTGGCATTGGATTCATCACAACTAGTATAAGGCATGCCTTGTGTTTGATTTTAAATGTATTAAATTATTTTTTCTAAATTTTATTACTTACAAATTTCATGATTTAATTTCTAAATATAGAAATTCTAGTGTGTATAGGTTATTTTGGTGTTGTATCATGATGTGTAATCATTTTTCATATTTCAGTAGGTGGCATCTTAATACCTCATGGTTTTTAGAAAGCATTTATGTGTGAACTGTGGACTTATTTAGTGATTAAATTTATTTTTATTTGCAGGATAACATGTAAATTGGTTTAAATGTTATGTAATGGAACTAACATGTTTTTTATAATATACTAGTTCCTTAAAAAATGGTTTAAGGGTTGGATATATGGTTTTAAATACTTAAAGTGGTGAATTTGTATTTGAAATTAAAAATTTAATGTGTGAGACCAAAGCGGTTAATTATGTGTCATTTTTAAATAAAAAAATAAGGGATTAAAATAATGTTATAATGGGAATTATAATACCTTTGATTATAAATGATTATTAATAAATTATGGTAGTGAATTTAAGATTCTTATTCCATTTTTGGAATACATATTCCATTACAAAAAGTTTTTAATCATGATGATGCTATTATGAAATTATTTTATTAGTTGAAAATGTTGTAATTATTAGGATAAATGTTCATAACATATCAAGGACATTTGTTTTATCATTATGTGGTTTATTTTTGTTCATAAAAGTTATTCAATGGTGTGTATCAACTATAAATGTAATGCGAATGGGAAAAATGGATGATTAATTTGTGGGAGAGGTTTTTATGTGGACTGTGGTTTAATGTTTAAGATAAATATACTAAATGGGGGTTTCTTGATTTTTTTATTAGTTAATTTAAGTGTGTAAATGTTATAAATAACCTGAATGTTATATTTCTTGCTTTTATTTTTCAAAGGGAGTAAAATGATAAAAAATAATGTTATGGGCTGAACTATTATGATGTGAAAGTTTGGATGATGATTGAGATATTACCATTAACTATGTTGGGAAAATTTTAATCCATGGTAGTTGTCGCTTACCAAAATCCTATGATGAAATGAGATATGATATTCCATGATATTTATTTTTGGAAATCAGGGGATGGATAAATTTTATTCAATGATATGGAATATTTGTTTCTTGGGGATGAATATGTGATATACCATGATATGGAATGGTTGAACCCATGAAAGTAAGTATATATTATTTTAGTGATTTATTTTCACAAACTCTTTTATAATATTTCTAAAATTATTTGTAATTGACTAACTTTGACATTAAATTAATATATTTTTATTCACATGATAACTCCTTGATATATAATGAGTTAACATGGGTTCTATTGATTATTATATTCTCACTTATTTTATGCACACAGCTATTGTTCATACAGATTGCATGCATGGAATTTTAGGTAATGGTAAGGGACCTATTTAGTTGAGTGTTGGTTTCTAGAGACACCTCATAGTATTGTTCATGGGTTTTAATGCGTTAAGGATTTGGTTTTCACTATTTATTTTATAGTCATTTATTTTGTATTGTTTGTGATTTTTCATGTATAACTTATCTTTGTGTCATGTTTAACTATTTGTAACATATGGGAATTTTGAGATATTTTTTACTACTTATTGAATAACACTATTGTATTCCACTATTTATTATGGTTTTATTAATTATTATCTATCAAATTGATTTGATGGACCCTTATATATTAAGTCTCTCCCCAAGAAATACTTTACACCCTCAACACTAGTCATTAGCCTCTGGTGATTGGGGGTAAACCAAAGTCCATATAGTGTTTTTCCTCAGTGAAGTGATCACATTGAGGTGAGATATTACACATAGTCACGCCAAATATGGATTTTGTTTGAGAAACTAACCAACTACATAATATATGAAATTTCATCTACACTTTAAATCCATGTTATGGGGAAATAATCAACAATTTTTTTAATTACTCCCATTCTTCATAACTATACTCATTCTCAAACAATTGAAAATTATAGATGTCTTTCTCTAGTCTCACCATTTTAGATGTTGGAAAGTACTTTGTTAGGATGTATTTAGCAATATCCTTCCAATTGGTATTAAATAATTACAATATAACTTTTATCCAGTCTTTCTCCTTACACCTTAATGAGAAAGGGGAAAAGATAGTTTCACTACATCATAAAATATTCATATGTAATGGAAATTTTCATATATTTTCAAATTTTTTGTTAGATTAGAATTAGTTACCATTATTAATAAATCCAAAAATTAAATTATGTTTTGGATATGCTTCAACCCCACTAGATTATTTTAGAAATTATTGCTCATCAAGGTTAAAACTATACTTAAAGTATTTGAGTCATGAATAAGAGTTGATACCATTTCACATAACTGGGTGAAAATTGAGTAGGTAATTGTTTTTACCCTATTATATATAGAAATTTCTATATAATATTATGAAAAATATCCATTTTTTCCTCCATGTTTTTTATAGTAAAAATTTATACATTTTCTCCAATTAGTGTACAACATTTCATAATCATGGATCATTCAATATTTTTATTAATAAGTCACCTCTCTGTTGATTCATCCCACATATAAAGAGTGGGGTAGTAACTCATAATGTGGAGGTACTACAAAAACAAAAAACACTCTAAGTGTAAAATATAACACATAAAAAAAGAATCAAAAAATGAAATGGAGAAATGATTGTTTTAGATTTTTAGATTTTTTTCCTAGTTAATTAGATAAAACTCAATGAACAATACATCATTTTCCTTATAACTGATGAAGAAATTTGGTGCAAACCTACCTAGATCCTTATTTTTATTTAGACCAAATTGAATTTAAATCCCAAATCCTCTATAAATATAATGTAGGTATGAAGTCAAACCCTAAGTGAACTTGAGTATTTGTTGAGTTGATCCCATAACTAATAATTTATTGCATAAATAATTTGGTTAAGCTATAGAAAATGATATTGAATGACCCTATTTGAAATCATACATATGTAATCTATCTAAAATTAGAAATTTACACAATACTAAATTTAAATTTTTTAAACTAAGAATGCATCGAGGTTTTTGGTTCTAATGGAGGTCATTTCCATTTTTATTACTACAGGTTTTCATTATATTTAAAATTATTTTTATCTGAGGTATTTAAACATGTGTAATATTATTATTCTATTTTGTTATGAACATTCTAAATCAAAAGTAACTTTCTTGGATTGGTAATGAAATCTTAATAGCACTATAAGTATAAAACCCAAATTAGTGATAAATAGATCATCCAATGGTCATGTATGTGTTCATTATAATCTCTTTTGAGATACCTAGATAAATTTTTTAGATCTTACACGATGTATCTAGTGATTTATTAATTATAAAGTTGAATAAATTAGAAAAAAAATTATTAATTTTATAATCTAAAAAATGATAATCAATTCCTGGAATAAGAAAAAATATGTATAAATTTCAAAATCCCCTAAATGATAATCAATTACAATAAATATTACTTGTTTTAACTAAGGTGATATGTGTTGGAGATTGGATATTATGTTGTGTTAGTTATAAATCCATTTCCATGATGATCAAGGGGTTATTATGAAAATGGAGATGGTTTAAAATAAGTGGAATACTAGTAGAGATATTGAAAAATATAGGAGGAAATGGAGAAGTTTTCTGGTGTTTTTAAAAATTTGGGTATGAAATATTAGGGAAAATTTTCATCTTCAAGTCCATATGATTTTGAAACAAAGGGAATTTTTTCATAAAAGTTTAAACATATCTAGGAAATTTCACAAATGTTTAGAGGAATGAGAATTTTTTTTATTGAAAGTATGAATCTTACTTATAAAGTAAACAACTCAAAAAGTATATACACAACTCACATTGAAAGCATCTAGCTCAGGTAGGAAAGGGTTCATGGAAAATGTTTAAAAAATTAAGTACATGATTATAAGTTCATCACACATAGGATTTTCAAGATTGAAATAATTAATGCATATGGTCGGTGTCATATGTGGAAAAGTGGCTATAATTTATGGAGAACCATTAAGGGAATATTCAAATTGGATTTATCAAAGTTTAAATATTAATTTTAGTTATTTTTCAAAGGATATTCCATATAAATAAAATTTTAACCTTCCATTAAGGATCAATGAGATTAAAAAAATCAAAAGTTTAGTATATGTGATCTGATCAATATGTGAAGTGGACTAGCTTATGAAGCAAGGGTGATCATGAAGGGAATTCATGAAGTGTTATCTAGTAGGTGGAATGTGGAAATAAAGTGGGAAAGGTGATTATTAAAAGTATATTTTCAAATGTGGAACCATGAAGTAAGTTTACGAGGTAAAGTATACAAGGGAGTTCCATGAAGGGTGCTTCATGAAGCAGTTCACAGACCACATTTCACATAGCTTATTTTGGGAATGAGGTACATGAAAGAGAAGTGTGCATGGGTATTTCATATGATCACTACATGATGGATAGTAATTCATATAGGTATTACATGCAAGGTTGTTTTAATTGTACATTATTCATGTGTAAATTTCTAGTGGGTATTCTAGATGCCAAAAAGGGAATTTTAGCATCATATTCTGGATTCCATGATGAAAATCATAACATATTTCATTAATAATGTGGAAGTGACCTACACATCAATAAACATAGGAAGACATCATCCTAACTAGTGACTAAGGAGGAGTTGAAATAATAGATCCAATGGAATCAATGTGTTATTCCATGAAATATATTATAAAGGTAGTTATCCTAGAATTAAGTGACCATAAATAAAAAAAAATCCATTAAAACTGGTGGAGAATTAGTGGATTCTGGTAATATTGGCACATAATTGGAATATGATCCTTGGATTAGCCCTTAATAGTGAACAATGTAAAATGGATTTGTCTTGTGTTAATTTATACATTTGTTATAATGATTTTTGTGTAACTAATAACAAAAGTTTTAACAGGTTTCTACTAATATTGAATAAGGATCCTATTAAGAAAAAGAAAAACTTGACACCCAAATTCACCCATACCCTCTAAGGGTGTCTTGGGTTAAAAAATTTCCCATCATCACCCTCTAACCCAATTCAAACGGAAAATCTAACTAATAATGTATATAAGAATATAAATAATAGTGGAGTTGGATTTATTTATGATAATCATAAAATGAAGAATAAAATCAAGAATAAAAAATACAAGATATTATGCTTCTTATGATGATCCTTCATTCTTCTCTAAAGACTAACTCTATGAGATATATATCATCTTGTAAAATGGTTTAAGGAAAATTAATTTTTCACCCTTAGTATTCCCAAATGATTAAGGATCCTTATATCGATTCAAAAGGTGGTTCTAAAGTAGATGGGAAGTGGGTAGATGACTTTTCTAGGATTCAGGGTTCAAAAGCATGGTTATGAAAACCGTGCATCAAAGATGTATATTTCAATTGTCTTGGTTTTCATAAGGTGCATAATTTTTTCACGATTCTGCTTACCATTAATTAAATTTTAATTTGGTTACGTCTCTCAAAATTTTATGTATGAAATATTCTTTAGAAGATATGCACTATTTTTGGGTTTTAGGAAAAATTGTATATTTTGTAAATACAACCCAAATTCCTCCATTCCTCTCCCAAAACTCCATGTTCATGAAAAATTCAATTAATTCATGATTTTAGGGTTTTTATCGACACATCATCTAATATTTACACCATAAATTCATAAAAAATGAAAAACTTCCCATTTTTAAGATATATTTCCCATAAAAAAATGACACATGAAAAAATATATATCACATCATTCTAAATTTTCCTTGATGAAGCAATAATAAATTTCAATGTAATTTGTACAAGAGTGATATAATTATTATTTTTTAACTTGATAACACTTTTTTTATCATAGTATATCCCCATAGGCACTTTCATATGTTCCCCAAGATCCATTAATTATGTTTTCATCCAAAATAATTATATACACACCATTTTAACTATGATATAGTCTACATCAACCATTCTTAGTGATATAACTTCTTATTTTCTGATAATCAATTCAATACATATGTTTTAAAAAAATAAATCTCTTCCATTAGTATATTTTCTTTCCACATCATATTGAACCCAATCCACATATGAACATGACAATAATTCATAGTTTTTTTCTGCATCTAACACAAGACCATAATCATGTATAACTAATACATGCCATATTATTCATTTATTCATAGTGAGATATTCTCATTTTAGGTTACACTGAATACTCATAAAAGATAATTATCATAATCTATATTTGGAATCATTGTTGTTAATTTAAATAGACCACCAATCATTCAAAAATATAATGTTTTATATTGATACTTTTAATCATCTTATTCTCAATGTTTAGTTTCAACCAGGATTTTTTCTCAAAAAGGTATGAAATCATAAAAATAAAAATTCTTCAATATACCTTATGTATTCTTTTCCTAAAAACTAAAAGAATATTACATATTCTATTCACTTAAAGTGTATAAAAATAAGTATTCTCACCTATTATTTATAAATTAATCTTTGATCATATCAAATTAGAAAACTCCTTCATTAATTGTAACTTACTTCCATATAAGATTATATATTAAACATAGATGAGTACCCTAAAATTCTCTTCCATGGATGATTTCACTTATTGATTTTTACCAACACATCTTCTTATAAATTCCATCTTCCTCATGTTATAATCTAATTAAGTATAACAATTCTTTGGATATTTTTTTAATATATAAAAATATTTATTTAATAAACACACATTTTTTTATCATCTTCAATTTGAAAAAGCCCATATTGATCAATATAGACTTTATCCTTGAGAAAGGTATTCAATAATTTATTCTTAATATTCATTTGATAAACTTTAGAAACTCAATGAATGAAAAATGCCAAGAAATGTTGAATTGACTCAAGTCTCACCACTAATGAAAATGTTTCTTATATGTGTATACCTTTCATCTAATTATATTAATTACATAATAATCATTCTCTATATCAAACCACATTCACAAGATCATCATAATTGTTATTTAAATCACACCTTTTTTATAAAAATGTGACCATTAATCCTTTTAACAAATTCCCATGAATGATTTTTCTCAATTTGACCCAACTATTATATCATGTATTTGAATCATGATTCATATTTAAATTATTATTCAAATTTAATTAGCTACACTTTTTATAATTGATAAGTGTTCTCTATACTTTACTTCCTCTAGGTTCGATTTAAGGAAACCTTATCTCTAATTATATTTTATTCATCAATTTTAGATCACCATCTCTTTCTTTGATTTACTGGTTGAATCTCTTCAATGACAGTGTATTCCTTTCATTTATCCATATAATATTCATTATTTGATTAATTTTTAGGATATCTATAATTTTCATGATGATCAATATCATCATATAAAATTCCCCATAATTTCAACTTTTACATCATTCAAATTTACATAATTTCATTGAATAATCAAGTTCAACTATTTATTGATGCATTTATAGGATTTGATTTGGTAGAGTAAACTATAAACACCCCATAATTAGTGGAATATACATAAATACACTAATTTCATTCCTTTTTATAAATGTTTCATTTTATACCAAACAATCTAAAATGTTAAAGATTGGATGGCTTCAAATCCACAAATCATATGGTGTTTTCCAATCTATGAGACTTATAAATGACTAATTTTGAGTGTAAAAAACTAATTTCTCTACTTCATTCCAATAAATTCATGATATAATTTTTTTATGTAAAATTATTTCCATATTATTCACCATCCGATTTAAATATTTTACAACTCCATTTCATTTAGGGTTTCTCACTAGTGATACTTTATGTTTGATATGGTGCTTCCCCTATTTTTTACAATATTAATGGATTTATAATTGATTTGAAAATATTATTGAATAATTTTGATCACATTTTTGATTTAATTTTCATATCTTTAATGAATCCTATTAAGGAATCCTATCACTTCATTTTTAGTTTGCATAAAATCAATACAATCAGCCATATTTTTGTCATTAAAAATAAGATAAATTATATTTATCCTTTTGTTTTTGTATGTTTCATTAGACTATAAACATCAATCTGAACAATATCAAGAAAATATTTATCCCTCAAATTATTTTATTTATAGGAATTCCTCAACATCTTCCCTCCTAAGAAAGAATCACATTCCTTTTCTCCATCCCAAATCAAATTTGGAATACCGATTAATATATTTAGTTTTGAGAGATTTTCCATGCCCTATTTATGTATATGACTAATCCCTTAATGAAACAAACTATTATCATCTTCCCCAATGAGAATAAAATTATTCTCATTTCTGTCAAGTTGATATAAATTCCAATTTTTTCTTTATGCTCTCATCAATTTGTTTCCATCTTTTACTTTGATTATACTTCCCTTATGATTGATTGTATCATTAAGTAACGTTTCCTATAATTGACTAAAACTCGAGATATTGTGTCAATGTCTATCCACATATATCACATTTATTTTCTTAATTAATCCCCATAAATCCTCATATTTCAACATCCCTTTTTTCTTAAATCTCCATAAATTCCAAAATGAATCATTACTTCAACATGAAAATTGAAATTATTTAATAAATTTATGTTCTAAATAATGTGTGATGCGTGGAAAATATAAAAATTCCCTGTTTTATTATTTATCATTATATGATAATTTTTTGTATGATAACATCCCCTTCTTCTGATTTTCCTTTAATGATACTCTGGATTGTGTTGAGATAACTGTGGGTCACACCTAATTCTTTTCAATATGGGAAACATAGTATCATTATTACCATTTCAAAGGAAAAAATTTATTCCTTAATTAAATCATATAAATCAATCTCATATACATTATCCTTTAACTTCCATAGAATTTATTTCCACTCCTTCAATTATTACAATAAATATATTTATGAACATATATAACACAATATAAACAATACACATGAGTGAATTCTTTTTCTTTGGGTTGAAGGATATGATCTTGTCTTATTTTGTTGAATTATAGGTTCTAAGCCATTTTGGTTAATTTCAGCCTCCTTAAAAAGATTAATTGTGTGACCTAAGCATCTATAAGATTGAAACTTCATTAGGGAGAATATTTTTCCACAACTATTCTATATATTTTTAAGATTTGAATAGATCTTTGTTTTTTGATAAGACCTTTATGTTTGAGTGTTATCTCAAAATATTTTTTCTATTTTCTTTATTGCCTTCAATATCTTGGATTAGGATGATTAAAATTCAAACCCAATCCATATTTTACCCATGTTACCGGGTCTTCCATTATTTAAAACATCATGTGCACTTATTATGCCACTTACAATACTTTCCTTTAATTAATCATATTTTTCTTCCAAAGTATACATTCTACATGGGAACATTTGTTTTCATTTCATCTTCAAGATTTTTCCACAAAATTGATATTTATTCTTTAAGAGTTTCATTATATATATATAAATATATTTCATCAATACATGAATTATGATAATAAATCAAATTTTTTATTCCTTTACATTCAACACAAATCCAAAACTTCTCTTGGGTTTTCTTATGAAGTAATATTCTCTTCCAAAACCTTAACTAACATAGTTATTTGGGATTTGAGTTAGTTAACATACTCCAAATTCTCCTTCAACAATATTCTAATTATTCTATTCATATTACATTTGTATGTCAAGCGTCTCATGAGCATGTTTGAGATCAACTTTCTGATCAAAAACCCCATTTTTTATAGTATTTATTAGTTTTTATTGGAATTTATCAACCATATCTCACACCATTTATTAAAAATATGATTTAAAATAAGGTTCAATTTCTTTCAAGTAAATCTCATCATATTATTCTTCCTTAACCACCAAACTATATCATTGAAAATTTATTCTAAAATTATTTCTAGGTTTGACTTTTTTTATGGTTGAAACTATAGGATATGAATTAAATTAGGGATATCATATTATACTATATTCCTTGATTCATAGCCCATGATGTTTATAAAATTTATATCATATATTATGATATATTCATATCATAAGAGGTATTTAAAATCCACTATCAACCTCTATCATAGTTTATGATGGGATTATACTGTGTGATGTTAGTGCATAGACCCTTCCACATGATCAAAAAGGTATATCATTGGTTATTAATCAATGGTTTTATTAATTTATCAAATAATAACTTTTTTGAAATGTTTAAATGATCTTAGCTCAACAGGTGTATGTTATAATAAGGTATGTCAACTCTCAAGTGTTGGTATCCAATACTTGACTAACTTCATTAAATAAAGGGATCCTATATAAAGTGATGGGATCCCCATGTTTGGTGTGTTTCACACTCAAAATACACAGTAAAATCTCTCTTCATCCTAGTACTCATTTTGTCTTCATAGATAAAGGGCTATAACACCATAGAATATCATGGGTTATGATAGTGCGCTTTCGTGGGTGCCCTCAAATGATTAGTGTGATTTTGGGGTACTTAGGTGCAGTAGAGTGGCTGACCAAGGTCATCTCTCAAAGGAGGAAGTAGATTTAAAACAAAATTTTAAAGGTATTTTAAAAATAAAATAAAGGAGAATAAAAACACTATTTTAAAGGATGAGGGTTGGTTATAGTTTATGAATCTAGAAGAAGTTTTCTGTAAGAATATTGTATATTTTTTGTTTTTAGTTTTGAAATGAAGCTCGATTAAAATGACACAACAAAAAGATGTTTTTTTAGAAAATATTTTAAAAGGCGTAATCGATCTAACTCTACCTCTTCATTCACTTATTAATCATTATCATTTAAATCAATATCCACTTAATTATGATCCCCTAATTTGTTATCCCTCGAACCCTACGAGATCTAACTTAAACACAAAGATGAAATTACTTAAACCTAGGCTAGCTTCAGAACACGCAATCGCAGCACCCTGCTTTGATTGTTGTTCTAAGGATAGATTATGTTCAGTGGTTAATTATAGAACATATTCATTCTGTAAATGAGGATGAATTGTGTTTAGGGATTATATTTTAACTCTACAAATTTATCCCGTGTGGTCTTGTATTACCAATTAAGATTACGCTCTCACAATTTACACAAAATCCCGACCTCGCGTGTTTTTGTGTTAATTGTTCAATTTCTTTATTAGTTTATTACAATTTAAAAACACAATTCATGGATCATATTAATTTAATTACAGTAGCTCAATGATTCAAAATAATTAAATGAAGAGGGTAGAAGATAGATCGATTACTAAAAGACTACTCTTCCATGGGCGGTGTAGTCATCGTGGAGACGTTTTGCATAAGCAAAGGATTGAAAGCGTAGAACCCAATCTTGTCTCCAATATTGAATCCAACCCAATTAAGAAGATTAATAGAATAATAATAGGGAAGAACATAGAAGATTATTTGAAGAAAAATTCAAGAAGCAAACATGAAATAAAAAAAAATAAAAAGAAGAGGTGGGAGAGGAGAGCCTTTTTGGAAGAGAGGTTTGCACAAAGGCTTACTTCTTCTAAGAGTTGTGAGGGGCTCCCAAGATACAACATTTTGGCCACACCTTTTCAAATCCTCGACCAGCCCTCTCAAAGAGTTAAAACCTCCTTAAATAGAGTTTGTGAGGGCTAGGGATACATAACTTTTTAAGTGTGAAATGAAAAACTCGTCCAAATATTTTATTCCAAGTTTCACCGCCTAGTTGACCTCCAAAACGCGTGAATTGACCGGCCTTGAAGAAAGACTATTTGTCCCAAATCATGTCCCCGAGATTTTATAAAAATTTGGGCTCAATCCAAGCCCGGATGAAGAATATATGGCCCAAATACAGAACCCATGTCCATTCTGCCGAGTCCAGCCCACCATTGTCTTAATGTCCCATTTACTCCATCAAAATGCACTTATTAGATCTAGTGTCCTGAATTAAAGTTGTATGAAATTACGTTAGGAACAATGTTAAAAAATTTTAAATTCAAATAATAAATATAAAAATATTTATCTTCGAAATACTACAGTGCACTATAAAGGGTAAAACTGGAATTTTCACCAAATTTTCAAATGAATGATCAAATCCCAAATATTTTATAAATAAACATATTTAACACAATGTGAGACAATTATATCATTTATTATCAATAAAATATTCAATAAAATAGTGTTTTATCAGGTTATCTCATTACGAAAAAGGATTCTTGTGGATAATGTCATCCCTATAGAGGTGAGAGTCCATTGGCAGTTTCTTAGTGATTATGACCATGGAAAATCCTTTGAGTTAGTCAAGAATAGATATTGATTCATTTCAAGTACATTTATTATTTTATTATTTTCATATTTTTTTAGATTCATTCCAATAGACTAAGAACTATCAATGGGGTTCATCCACTATAATGATCATTGAATGATCCTTTAAAATCCATCAACTGTAACATAGCCACATTTATCAATGAACCAATATGTTCTGTAATTATTTCATAAATAACATGAATTTAATATATGATTGAGGCCATATCATATCATGGAAAATGTAATGGATGAATTTCAGTTATTGGAATGTTTTTCTTTATGATATGAGATATCATGATTTTATTTTTCAACTAGTCATAGGGTATAAATAGAGTGTATTTCATGGTAAGATACAATGAAAACCCATGGTTTCATTACATGTTGTAATTTATAATATGTGATATCATAGTATTTTCATGAAAACTAGGTTAGTTGAAAATAGTGAATAATTTCATAGTTATGATATATTTTATACCATTAATGATGATTAGTCCACACATGAGAAGTTATCCATAAATATGGCTTTGATTTTTCATGATAAAAAGAATACATATTGCTTACCACATACAAAATTTTATCCATTTTTTGAGAGATAATATTACAAATGGGATGACCAATATATAATATTTTCTCTTTATATAGATGTTAAAAATATTATGTAAGGGTTTCTCTGATAATATTATGCAATTGTTACCCTATACATTAGAGTTTTTTATTTACTGTAAATGTTATGTAAGGGTTAAATGATATATATGGGTTACCCTATAAATATGAATATTTCCTTTATTAAAATATTAAAACATCAAGTTACTCACCTATATCAATCAAAACTTATGATAGATAATTCCTCTTAATGATTTTTAGATATGATATAATCCAATAATGATAAAAATTATTATTTTTTTTGCTAAAAAGTCTTATAGTATATCATTTTTTTATAAAAGATAAGTATTAGAAATTATAAATAATATATTTTTATTCCTAAATTAAATTTGAAATGATTATATTTATATATCATGTTTGGAAAATAAATATCAATTTAAATATTCCTGATTATAAATTATTTTTTAAACAGTGAATGTTTCATATGGATTAATTTTTCTAATAAATTTCTTCATATATATTTTCAATCCATGTATTATATGATAGTTATGATAACATTTGTTTTATTTTCCCTTAAACTTAACCATGGTTTTTAATTAAAATCATTATCATGAGTTTAGTTACTGAATTTAGTTTATACATATTATGTATTAGAGTTATGATTAAGTTTAATATCTCTAGATTAATTTATCCATGGGTAGAGGGAATTTGGTTTGGACTATCCACTAGCTTGTAGGATTATATCCCTTATAGAAAAGAGGGTGTTGGATATCATTGGACCCATGCTTTCTTATGTGAAGATTATCAATTTTATATAATTCTAATCCATCAAATGAAATGATCCCAAATATCATGCATAATATGTATTTGGATCTGTGTAAATATTACTAGATTCTATTTTTGGATGATTAATACAAACCGTGGGTTGTATAAAGAGTTACACATTAATATGTTTTGAACATATTAATTTTATGTATGTAATAGGAAATCCCAAACTAAATTTCATAAGCATGCATATATAAGAAATAGAACACGAGATTATAAATATTGCATGTGATGCAATATATTTGAATTTAATATGAATTTGATGCATATTAAAACAACAAGACATTAAAAGAAAACCTGAGATATAATATTTGTGTTATTCCTTCTAAAGTGGAACATTTTAAGAGCTTGATCATCCAACTAGGTAGGTCATGCTAAATATGGGTGACCATGGATTATATTGTACAATGAAATTAAATAATGGGTGACCATAATAGTATTAGGTGCCTGTTCATTGAAATTAATTTGGGCTACAATTATCCATGTGACCATAATAAGATTAGGTTACCTTAGGAATAGAGTTTAGTATATCAATATAATGGATTGATAAAAGGTTTTTCCACTCAGCTATCAAATAATCATATCATATATGATTGAAATAATTTACTATATAGTGATTTATGTTATGGGAGAAACACTAAGGTTACCTATAGCATAGTGAAATATATATCCTGTCTCACTAAATGGATATAATGTGTGGGGTTGTCATTTATTTTGGATGTAGATACATAAAATGTATAAAATGAAATGATATAAAACCATATACTCCCTAATGGATGTGATTTTGTTGCAGATTGTGACATAGATCATGTTTTTATTTTGATATCTATTATAGGTAATACTTATAACAAAATTCTAGAATGGTATCCAAGGTTGATACGTGTTCTCAAAGAAAATTCATAGCGAATATAAATGTAAATGTTATAGAGATCAATTTCTCCAACTTTGACTAAGAGTTATTAGATAATGGATGTTATTTACACATTTGTGTTGATTCTAACGCCCCGAACCCAGTTACCCAGAGTTGGTGCATTATTACATAACATTAGAATGATCACAAAAGATCAAGTCTCGAACGACCGGTAAGTTTAGTATCCTTGGAAACACTAGATACATTCATAAATGTTACATTACATCATAAAGTGACAAACTACAATAACAGTCTCCATAGTCTAGAATCATATTCCCTTCAGACTATCCCTGCTGGTCAGTCATAAAATATTTCTTCACATCCTGGGAAAAATAAAACATAGAAAGGGGCGAGCTCAGATGCTCAGTAAGGATAAAAATATAGCGGAAAATTTCATAAATAAGCATAAACATTTAAGGCAATGTATAACTAAAAAAAATACTTTTAAACTTTATCTTCAACATAATATGGAAAAAATAAAATGAAATAATTCCATTTACTTATTCACATGGATATTCTACTCGTCAAATAATCACATGCAATATAAATAACCACTTTCATAATGATGGAATGCATAATGCCAGAATATCATAACCACATAGTCAAGGCCTTGTGCCAAGACTACAAATAATATTTTGTCAAGGCCTTGTGCCAATACACTAGTTTGTCTCAAGATACCTCCTGATGCATCGAGGAGCTATAGCGGGCTCCACCCGTCACTTACTAAGTCCAATGCATTCTCATATGAAAAGGTTTAAACATAACATAAAAATTCGTATTAAAACTAGCATATGAAATTTAAATAATTTATCCATAAACCATGAATGGTATAAAAATAACACATCCATAGTCAAACATATCACAAAACTTCAATACAATATGGAAGTTTTGTATCATAATAATTCAACTTCAAATAAGTGTAAAATCTATCAAAGGATGTTGACATAGATGAAATCAAAACTATTTGAGATAAATATCTTTTTTTTGAAATCATTTAAAAGTCACATAATTATAAAATAAAACATTTAATTTCAAAATATCCTTATAATCTTGTAAGGGAAGCTTCAACAATTTTATAACGGCGGAAAATAGCCGCACCCGCCGTATAAGTTAAAAAAATACATTCTTACCTTAATTCTGTCAAAAAGGTTAAAAAGGACCTTGTTTGGAAAACGATGGAAAGATTCCTTTGAAAACTTCTTATAAAAATTCAAACAAGGGTATAAATTAATTTAACCCATATTCTATAAAATAGTAAGAAAGTTTTGAAATACATTTTTAAGAAACATAGATGTGGATGATAAAGCGGTCCCAGTAGATAATTACGTATAAACAACCTCGGATAATGAAGAGATTATGAAATAAAACCTTACCTTGTAATTTCCATTGGTTGAGGGTAGGTTAACCTCCTGTATAATGGTGAAATAAATTTTATTAAATTATAAAATAATCATATATATTAATATGATATCATATATGATCATTTGACATTACTTTGTTAATAATATCTTATTATTATCATCATTTCAAGTGTTAACTTACTTGTTTTATTTTATATGTTTTCTTACAAAAGTTATGTTTGTTATGGATAGGTTGTATATTATTCATATAAATAATTATATCAAGTCCTTAAACATTATTTTTAACCATCAAATGAAAATTATTCTTGAATGGATACAATGGGGAATGAATCTCATCGCATTCGTGAAGACGGTAGTCCGTACGTACGTACGAGCGACAATATCATTCTTTTGATATTAAAATAATATATAATTGGATGTTATATCATATATACAGAATAATTATCATGTTATATTTATTATTTACATGAATTACACATCATTATTATACCCATAAAAATAATAATATATTGAATAACAATTACACCACGACGTGGAGACGGTAAGCCATACGTACGCACATATGGTGACATGTCATTCAAAGGACGGATAGAATACTGAATATGATTGTACGATATTTATAAGAAATCAAAGTATATAGAATATACTGGAGTTATTATTTTAGAATGGAAATAACAAAGAAAGAAGTAGTGGAAGAAGAAAGGAACTTGAAAGAGGGTGGTGAAAACATTATCTCTTCTTCGGGTTCTTCTTTTTGATTTGATCAAAAGGGCTCCTTAGGTTGGATTTATGATCAAACTAAGGCCTCTAGGTTGAATGGAGGATAGTTGAAAGAGTAATTGGGCAGGGGTTGGCCGAGCCAAAAGGTTTTTAAGGTATGAATTTGAGAGAAGGGTGTAAGAGGGGTGAGAGGCACCTTTGGAAAAGCTAGAAATATTATTTTATAATAAATTCATATTCGGTTTCTAATGGCTCCAAAGTGTATTATTTAAAGGTTAAGGTGGGTATGGGTCGAAATAATTTCAACCAATATATTTTAGACAGTTTTGGGTCATTATACTAACCTTATCATTTATATTTAACTCTTAGTTAAATAGTTTGACATTTACCAGGTCTCTTTGTATTTTTATATTATATAGTTAATAAACATACTATATACATCCAAGAGACCCCCAAGTAGTCCATTAATGATAAACCTATCATTATATAAGTCCTTTGGCCTAACCTTAGATTTTTAGGATTAGAATATCAATTAATAATATAATATTCGTTTTAAAAACTCTTTTATGCCAATTTTGACACTATTTGGTATTTGATTTTTGTGAAAATCATAACAGCATGATTAGTTCGAAAAAACATAATTAAATCAATACTAACTTGTCATATTAATCTATAAAATTAGTGTAATTCATAAAAAGTCTCAAATTACACTTATTTGGATATTTATAATATCAATTATGTTAATATTTCATTAATTAGGTAATTACTGCATCACCATTGTGTCATAAATAAATTAAATTATTTAATTTATAAAAATTATAAATAAAATACCATTATGTAGGAAATATTTTTATCTTTCTAATGAATATTTAAAATCGAATTTATCTTATGTATAACCCTATATTAAAAATGTTTTAATAATTAAACATTGATTTTAACTCTTTTAACTCTTCTTTGAATTAAATAATAATAAATATCCTAATCTAATCCAAGTGGACCTAAATGATAATATTTTATTCCTAAGGTTGTTTTTGGTCGAGATACACTTGTCCAATATAATTAGGACACGTGTTAGGGTAATATTAATATCATGTTTACCCTTAATTACCCTATTTACTTTTAACCATGGTAAATAAAATTAAAAAGTTACTATTCACCAAAAAATATTTTTATCTTATTGAACCACATTTTACTCCTTGATATTAACCATGTCTCTCAGATTTTTGAAATTCCACTCACAAAAGCGGTAAGATTAAGTTTTATGTGAATTTCTAAATTCTCCTAGGAGGTGGGTAAAAGATGGTGAAAAGTTCAATAAAATTTTTATATATCAAAAATTATTCTTAACTAAATCCGATGAATTACATTGAAATTATATAGGTATTATGTATCTATTTTTACCTTAATTAAATTTAAATAAAATAAATAATTATTTAAATAAAATTCGGTTTTAAACTATAACTCAGTGTTTTTTCACTATTCATAAAAAAATTGAATGTTTTCAGAAAAATACCAAAAATTCACCCTAAGCTAATTTTGATATTCTGAATCCAAAAATGAAGTCCATTTTGAAAGATAAAATTTATAAAATTTTTAAAATTGGGTATTACTATTCATAACGGCTAGTTTGATTGGTTGTGGTGTGTGTTAGAACTCGAAGTTGCGTACAACACACGCTACTGTATTATTCAAAGAGAAGTGTACCGTGGAAGCTTGGGGTGTTACATTCTCCCCTACTTCAAATAATTTTGTCCTCAAAATTTCTAAAATATTACTGCATAGAAAGACTCAGGTGGTTCTTCATCATATGTTCCTTGGGTTCCCACGTTGCCTCTTCCATCTTATGGTTTCTCCATAAAACTTTTACCAGACGAGTCGTCCGGTTTCTCAGTACTTGTTCTCTCGTATCAAGAATCTTAACAAGCTCTTCACAATAAGATAGATCAGGTTCCAGTTCTAATTACTCATAGGTGAGTACATGCATTGGGTCAGGCATGTATTTCCTCAGAGTGATACGTGGAACACAACGTGAACTTTGGAGAGACTTGGCGGCATTGCCAAACGGTAAGCTACAACCCCAATTCATTCTAGAATCTCGAAAGGTCTAATGTACCTGAGACTCAATTTACCTTTCTTACCGAAACGTATAACTCCCTTCCTTGGAGATACCTTCAAGAAAACATGATCTCCTACCTGAAATTCCATATCCTTCCTTCGATTATCAGCATATCTCTTCTGCCTACTTTGAGCTGCTTTGATGTGGTTTTGGATTACCTTCACCTTTTCTATCATTTCCTCCACCAGTTCTGGGCCTACAAGTTTTCTTTCACCAACGTCATCCCAACAGGTTGGTGTGCGACATCTCTTTCCATATAACGCTTCATATGGTGCCATCTGAATACTTTAATGGAAGCTATTGTTATAGGAAAATTCTACCAGAGGTAAATATTGATCCCACATACCCTGAAAGTCAATTGAGTAAGATCTCAACATGTCTTATACTGTTTGAATAGTCCGTTCTGATTGTCCATCTATTTGAGGGTGGTAGGAAGTGCTCAAACAAAGTTCAGTATCCATGGCCTTCTGAAGACGCTTTCAGAATCTTGAAGTAAAACAGGGATCACGATCAGAAACAATCGATAGGGGTACTCCATGAAGTCTCACAACTTCATTAATATATAGCCTTGCTAGACGTTCAAGTGGTCAATCTTCCCTTATAGCAAGAAAATGTGTAGAATTTGTAAGATGATCAATAATGACCCATATTTCATTGTTCCTTCTAAGAGTCTTTGGTAGTCCCATGACAAATTCCATCATGATATTATCCCACTTCTATTCCGGTATGGGAAGAGGTTGCATGACTCCTCGAGACTATTGCCTTCCAGCTTTAACTTGTTGACAAACCATACATCTTGACAAAAAATCAGCAATCTCCCTCTTCACGTTGTCCCACAAAAAATGTTCCTTCAAATATCTATACATTTCGGTGATCCCAGGGTTTATAGAGAAATTGGAACTATGAGCATAATCCAATAACTCTAATTTTAGATCAGGTATATTGGGAACACAAAGTCTCTTCCCAAATTTAAAAATTCCATCTTCATACACAAAGTCATTCAATCTCCCATCATTCACAGCTTTAATCTTCTTTTGAAACTCTTCATCATCGGTATGATAAATCTTTATCCTTTCTAGTAAAGATGTATTGGAAACCATTTGAAAAAGTATTGATGTTTCACCTTCCATGGTGATTCCCATATCCATTTTTACTAGATCCATGTATATAGTATCATTTTCAACTTTCATCTTGTTCAAAACTCCATGATCCTTTCTACTCAAATCATCTTCCACCTTATTTGCCTTCCCTGGGTGGTAGTGTATCATGCAATCATAATCCTTGAGTAATTCAAGCCATATCCTTTGTCTAATGTTGAGTTATTTTTGTGAGAAAATGTACTTCAAACTCTTATGATCAGTATAAATATCACATTTTTCACCATACAGATAATGTCTCCGTATCTTCAAAGAAAAAATTACAGCAGCTAACCTAAGATCATGAGTAGGATAGTTTTGCTCATGAATTTTTAGTTGTCGTGATGCATAGGAAATAACCCTATCATTCTTAATAAGGACACAACCAAGTCCTTTCTTTGAATAATAACTATAAATAACAAACCCATCATTACCTGATGGTAGAGTCAATATAGGAGCATTGACTAATATTCTCTTAAGTTATTCAAAACATTCTTCCCACTCTTTTTTTCAAACAAATTTAACCCCTTTACGTGTGAGCTTCGTTAATGGGTTAGCCAATCGGGCAAGACGAAATGCCGATAATAACCTGCTAAACCAACAAAACTGCATACCTCAGTTATATTCATCGGTGCTGGACATTCTTGGATTGCTCTTGTCTTAGCAGGATCAACAGAGATTCCATCCTTAGAGACAATGTGGCCAAGAAAAGAGATCTCTTGAATCCATAATCGACACTTGCTAAATTTCCCATATAATTCATGTCTTCTAAGAGTCTTCAGGATAATGCCTAAGTAATTTTCATGATCTTCATAGCTTTTAGAGTATACCAAGATATCATCAATAAATATCACTACAAAATCATCGAGGTATTCCTTGAAAACTCTGTTCATTATATCTATTAATATAGAGGGTACATTAGTCAATCCAGAAGGTATTAATGTAAACTCATAATGCCCGTACCTGGTTCGAAATACTGTCTTCGGAATGTCTTCCTTCTTCACACGCAACTGATGATATCCAGACTGAAGTTAAATCTTTAAAAATTATTAAGCTCCATGCAGTTGGTCAAATAAATTATCAATGCGAGGTAGGGGATACTTGTTCTTTATTGTTATAGCATTGATCTCCCTGTAGTCGATACATAAACTCATAGATCCATCTTTCTTCTTAAAAAAAGGACAGGGGCTCCCCATGGAGAAACACTAGGGAGAATAAATCCCTTATTACTCAATTACTCTAGTTTTTTATTCATTTCAACTAATTCCACAGTGTCCATTCTATAAGGGGTCTTCGATATAGGCCTTGATCCAGGAATTAAATCAATAGAAAACTCAATTTCTCATTCTGGAGGACGTCCAGCTAAATCTTCTGGAAACACATCAACATATTCTCTCACAATAGGTACATCCTCTATTTAAACATTTCTTTCCTCACCCACAGTCATTTCATTCTCTTCCTCCCGAATAATTGAATTTAGTTGAGCTACTGGGGGTGGATCTAGATAAGAACTAGGTGGTGACAATTCTTCTCTAAAGATAAGGTGTTCCTTATCACCATCATCATAAATCGTAACCTCCTTATTCTTACAATAAATCTTTACATTATGGTCTGAAATCCAATCCATACCGAGGATTATATCAAACTCAATCATGGGTATGACGATGAGATCCGAAAATAAAGAACATTTATGTGCTCTAATGGGAACTGATTCACAGAACTTTGTAGTAATGATACTTCCCTTAGGAGTTTTAACTGACAACTCCATTATTAAATCAAATTGGAAATATCTAATTTTCTTAGAAAACTGGGAAGATATGAAACAATGCGATGATCCAGAATCAAATAATGAATTTTCTAAACGTGAGGAAACCATTAAATTACCTGCCACCACATATTTAGGAGCTTCTACCTCAGTAGTAGTGATAGCATAAGCATGGCCTTGATCCCTTGTAATTTTATGAGGTAAGTTCCCCTGATGCTTAGGACATTAATTTTCATAATGTCCCATCTCTCTGCAGTTGTACCATTGAACCTGGTAGCTTCTTTCTTCCCCTTGCAATCACGAGCTTGGTGGCCTTTTTCACCACACTTGTAACAGACTCCCATTCCTTTCAAGAAAGTACCGGGGTGTTTCTTCCCACATTTACTGCAGGATGGATATTCAACTTTTCCCTTCTTCCCCTTATTTCCATTTCTAGAGTGATCAGAAGATCTCTTCTTCTCTTTCTTTTCTTTAAAGTCGTAAGAATTAGATAATTCTTTTTCTGTCTTGATAGCACATGAGACAATATCTTCGTATGATGAGAAGGATTGTGACACTAATGCTCGACGAAGAAATGTTTTTAACCCATCAAATAAATGATCAATCTTACTTCTTGGGTTACGTATATAATCTCCAGAAAACCTTGCAAACCTTTTAAAGTTATCCTCATACTTTGCGACATTCTCATACTCCTTTTGTCTCAGACTCAGAAATTGCCTTTCCATATCTGCTCGATGGTCACGAGGAAATTATTTTTCTAAGAAAAGCTCTTTGAACTCTCTCCATTCCATATTTTATACTTCATCATCTTACTTTGTGTTTTGTATCAATGACCACCATTGATCAATATCTCCAGTGAGGCGATAAACTGCCATGATAACTTTTTCCCTTTCACTACTCCCAAAGCCTGAAATATTTTCTCTAAGGAATTTATCCATTGCTCAAATACTAATGGATTTGTACTACCATTTAATGTCGGTTGTTTTTGCCTCATGAAGCGGTCTAACATTAATCCTCCATGCTGCGGATCAGGGTGCTCTATACGGGTAAAGTTATTATTCATAACCTGAGTGAGTTGTCCCAGTATGGTGATTAACTGATCAGCACCAGTTTCATCACCAACTCCACTATAATTATCTTGAGCAGGAGGGAAATCCCTAAATGGAGTGCATTCATTGATACAGTTTCCATTTCTTCCACTAGGCGCCATTTCTAAACAATGTCATACACTAGATTAGTTTATGAATCGAAATACATAAATCCAATCTTGTAAAACACTTAACATAAATTGAACAGTTTATGGATATAATCCATAATCATAAAAATGTTTTATTTAAGGAAGTATATACTCATAAACCCTTCATAATGGTTTGTAAAGAAAATGAGAATTATCCTAAGCATATCCCCTGGGAGTGTCATAACCAAGAGTGCAGCAAGGCCCGTTGTCGTGCACCAGTTCCTGTTTGAGTCTAGCTCAAATCGGTGTTTTCGGGTTTTGCTCCTAGGTACATCTGTGCTAGAGCTGCCTCTACCTGTTCGTATCCAGACATGGATGTATTTCTCGGAAAACTCAAAACATCTCTACAATACCAAAATTATAGGAAGTTCTTATATACTAATCCTCAAAGTTATCTTAGGGATATGTTCTCTAATTAGAGTTTATCTAAATCTAGCTTCCAAGGTTTGTACTAAACTTCCTCTGATACCAACTGTAACACCCCGACCCCAGTTACCCAGAGTCGGTGCATTATTACATAACATTGGCATGATCACAAAATATCAAGTCTCAAAAGACCGATTAGTTTAGTAGCCTTGGAAACACTAGATACATTCATAAATGTTACATTACATCATAAAGTGAAAAACTACAATAACATAGTCTCCATAGTCCACACTCATATCCCCTTCAGACTATCCCTGCAGGTCAGTCATAAAATATTTCTTCACATCCTGGGAAAAATAAAACATAGAAAGGGGTGAGCTCAGATGCTCAGTAAGGATAACAATATAGAGGAATCTTTCATAAATAAGCATAAACATTTAAGGCAATGTATAACTAAAACAAAATCCTTTTAAACTTAAACTTCAGCATAATATGGAAAAAATAAAATGAAATAATGCTATTTACTTATTCACATGGATATTCTACTAGTCGAATAATCACATGCAATATCAATAACCACTTTCATAATGATGGAATACATAATGCCAGACTATCATAACCACATAGTTAAGGCCTTGTGCCAAGACTAAAAATAATATTTTTTCAAGGCCTTATGCCAAGACAATATTTTGTCTCATGAGACCTACCGATGCATCGAGGAGATATAGCGGGCACCACCTGTCACTTACTAAGTCCAATGCATTCCCATATGAAAAGGTTTAAACATAACATAAACATTCATATTAAAACTAGCATACGAAATTTAAATACATTATCCATAAACCTTGAATGGTATAAAAATAACACATCCACAGTCAAACATATCACAAAACTTAAATACAATATGGAAGTTTTGTATCATAATAATTCAACTTCAAATAAGCCTAAAATCCATCAAAGGATGTTGACATAGATGAAATCAAAACTATTTGAGATAAATATCTCTCTTTTTTTGAAATCATTTAAAAGTCACATAATTATAAAATAAAACATTTACTTTCAAAATATCCTTATAAGCTTGTAAGGGAATATTTGATGATTTTATAACAACAGAAACTAGCCGCACCCGCCGTATAAGTTAAAAAAAGACATTCATACCTTAATTCTGTTGAAAAGGATAAAAAGGACCTTGTTTGGAAAACGACGAAAAGATTCCTTTCTAAAATTCTTATAAAAAGTCAAACAAGGGTATAAATGAATTTAACCCATATTCTGTAAAATAGTAAGAATGTTTTGAAATACATTTTTAAGAAACATGGATGTAGATGATAAAGAGGTACCATTAGATAATTACGTATAAACAACCTTGGATAATGAAGAGATTGTGAAATAAACCCTTACCTTGTACTTTTCCTTGGTTGAGGGTAGGTTAACCTCTTATATAATGGTAAAATAATTTTTATTAAATTATGCAAGAATCATATATATTAATATGATATCATATATGATCTTTTAATATTTCTTTGTTAATAATATCTTATTATTATCATCGTTTCGGGTGTTAACTTACTCGTTTTCTTTTATATGTTTTGTTACATAAGTCGTGTTTTTTATGGATAGGTTGTATATTATTCATATATAGAATGATATCAAGTCCTTAAACTTTTTTTTAACCATCAAATGAATATTATTCTTGAATGGATACGATGGAGAATGAATCTCATCGCGTTCGTGGAGACGGTAGTCCGTATGTATGCACGAGCGATAATATCATTCTTTTGATATTAAAATAATATATAATTGGATGGTATATCATATATACAGAATCATTATTATGTTATATTTATTATTTACATGAATTACACATCATTATTATAACCATCAAAATAATAATATATTGAATAACAATTACACCACGACGTGGAGACGGTAAGCCGTACGTACGCACGTATGGTGACATGTCATTCCAAGGATGGATATAATAATGAATATGGTTGTAACATATTTATAATAACATCAAATTATATAGAATATACTGGATTTATTATTTTATAATGGA
This sequence comes from Viscum album, assembly GCA_963277665.1. Lineage (NCBI taxonomy): Eukaryota > Viridiplantae > Streptophyta > Magnoliopsida > Santalales > Viscaceae > Viscum > Viscum album. The sequence goes on along the minus strand of OY728157.1, from coordinate 1,247,126,793 downwards.
AATAACAAATAAAGAAGAAGTGGAAGAAGAAAGGAACTTGAAAGAGGGTGGTGAAAACATTACCTCTTCTTCGGGTTCTTCCTTTTGATTTGGTCAAAAGGGATCCTTAGGTTGGCTTTCTGATCAAACTAAGGCCTTTAGGTTGAAGGGAGGATAGTTGAGAGAGTATTTGGGCAGGGTTTGGCCGAGCCAAAAGGCTTTGAAGTTATGAATTTGAGAGAAGGGGGAGTGCCCTTTTATAAGAGGGGTGAGGGGCACCTTTGGAAAAGCTAGAAATATTATTTTATAATAAATTCATATTCGATTTATAATGGCTCCAAAGTTGATTATTTAAAGTTTAAGGTGGGTATGGGTCTAAATCCTTTAAACCAATAGATTTTAGACAGGTTTGGGTCATTATATTAACCTTATCATTTATATTTAACTCTTAGTTAAATAGTTTGACATTTATCATGTCTCTTTGTATTTTATATTATATAGTTAATAAACTTAGTATATACCTCCAAGAGACTTAAAAGTGGTCCATTAATGATACACCTATAATTATATATGTCCTTTGGTTGAACCTTAGATTTTTAGGAATAGAATATCAATTAATAATATAATATTTGTTTTAAAAACTCTTTTTGTCAATTTTGACACTATTTGGTATTTAATTTTTGTGAAAATCATAACAACATGATTACATCAAAAAAACATAATTAAATCAATACTAACATGTTATATTAACCTATAAAATTAGTGGAATTCATAAAAAGTATCAAATTACATTTATTTTGATATTTATAATATCAATTATTTTAATATTTCATTAATTAGGTAATTACTGCATCAACATTGTGTCATAAATAATTTAAATTATTTAATGTCTGAAAATTATAAATAAAATACCATTATGTTGGAAATATTTTTAGATTTATAATTAATATTTACAATATAATTTATCGTATGTATAACCATATATTAAAAATGTTTTAGTAATTAAACTTTGATTTTAACTCTTTTAACTCTTCTTTGAATTAAATAATAATAAATGTCATAATCTAATCCAAGTGGACCTAAATGATAATATTTTATTCCTAAGGTTTTTTTTGGTCGAGATGCATTTTTCTAATAGAATTAGGACATGTGTTAGGGTAATATTAATATCATGTTTACCCTTAATTACCCTATTTACTTTTAACCGTGGTAAATAAAAGTAAAAAGTTACTATTCACCAAAAAATATTTTTATCTTATTGAACCACATTTTACTACTTGATATTAACCATGTATCTCATATTTTTGAAATTCCACTCACAGAAGCGGTAAAATTATGTTTTATGTGAATTTCCAAATTATCCTAGGAGGTGGGTAAAAGACGGTGAAAAGTTTAATAAAATTTTTATATATCAAAAATTATTCTTAACTAACTCCAATGAATTAAATTGAACTTATATAGGTATTATGTATCTATTTTTACCTTAATTAAATTTAAATAAAATAAATAATTATTTAAATAAAAATTTGGTTTTAAACTATAACTCAGTGTTTTTCATTATTTTTCAAAAATTGAATGTTTTCAGAAAAATACCAAAAATTCACCCTAAGATAATTTTGATATTCCGAATACAAAAATAAAGTCCATTTTGAAAGATAAAATTTATAAAATTTCAAAAAGTGGGTATTACTATTCATAACGACTAGTTTGATTAGTTGTGGTGTGTGTTAGAACTCGAAGTTGCGTACAACACACGCTACTGTATTATTCAAAGAGAAGCGTACCGTGGAATCTTGGGTTGTTACATTGATAAATAGATACTTTGAGTTATGAGATATTTTATTAATTTTTAAGTAGATCCATATGTTGGCAATGAAAAAAGAGTTATTATATTAGAGGAAAATGCTTATGATCTATGTCTACCTTGTTTATTATTTCTAGAATTAGAAAATTATTATTAAGTTCCTGTGAAAAAAAAAGAAATTTATTTCTAAATATTGTTTTGATATGATAAGTATTCCATTAATTATTGAAAATAATATTTCTTATACCTATATTAATTAAATATTTTATGGAGTGAGGAATATGGTAAAAATTTTATACATTATGGCTATGGAAAATCATGCCTATAATATTCAGAATAAGATGGTTATAGTGAGACCCAATGAAACCTAGAATTGATATAGTTACATTAGATATTGAATTGATAAAATAATTCAAATAATCCCTAGAGGTAGATTTTTGGAATCATTTTATAATGAATAATTTAATAATTTAAAATCTTGTTTATTATAAAAAAAAGACCAGCAAAAATTTTAGAGGAGGTGTTAAGAAAACTAAATGACTATTAGATATTATACATAGTGATGTGTGTAGACCAATGAGTACATAAGAAATAAATGGTTTTAGGTACTTATTAAACATTATTGATGAATTTATTTAGTATGGTTATATGTTTTACATGAGACACGAGTTTTGAACATTTCATAGAGTTTCATAACAAAGTACATAATCCATTGATAATAAATATTAAGATTCATTGATCAAATCAGGGTGGTGAATACATGTCCCAAGAAGTGTCTAATAATTTAAAATATTTTGGAATTTTTTAAAACTCATGCCACCTAGAACAGGATAATTTAATGGTGTGTCTGAGAGGAGGAATCATACCCTATTGAACATGGTTTGATTGATGATGATTTAGTGTGAACTTTTTATTTCATTATGGGGATATGCTCTAGAAACTGATGGATTCATACTTAACCAAATCCCATTTAAAGCTATAATAAAGATTTTATATGATATATATATTGGGATATTTTACAAAATGTATTTTATAATTTTTTTTTGGGTTTTGAAGCACTCATACAATAATTGGTTTTTGAAAAACATTACCCTAAATCAAAGAAATTCTTATTTTTTTGGTCATCCCAAGGAAACTATGAGACATTATTTCTATAATACAGCTAAACACAAGGCGTTTATGGACCAAACTAGTATATTCCTTAATAATGAACATATTACCCAAGAAGTAAATGGTAGGAATGAAGAACATAGATAAGTTTAATACCAACAAACTAGAATTATTCCTGAAATGGAAGTTCACCCTATTATACAATGAATAATTGAAGAAGAATTGACTTAGGTTTGAAAATAACCTCAAAGGTATAAAATGATTCATCAAGATCCTGAGAGATATGGATTTATTATGAAAAATTACGAGGAATCAATGTTTATAGGTAATGGATATACTACTTAATGAGATTTCACCGAGGATTCTAATTTTGGTAGATTTTTAAAATCCATGGAGTCTAAAATAGATTCAATGTACAATAAACATGTTTGGAACTTGGTGAATTCACCAAAAGGGGTGAGACCCGTAGGGTGTAAGTGGGTTCTTTATAATAAAACTGACATGTATGGTAGAGTGTCTACCGATAAATTATTCTTGGTGGAGACTAAATATCAGTAATTTCATAGTGTTGACTAGGAAGATGCCTTTTATCTTATTGTATTGACCAAGTCCATTTATATATTTCTTTCCATAACAACTCATTAGGAATATGATATTTCACCACCCCTACCTCCAAAGGCATCCATCCTAGGCTGGACATAAAGGAAGAGAGATAGTAACCCCTGATTACCATCTCAATTATGCCTTGGGTTGGCCAATGGTATAAAAATATCACATATAGAAGGTATCAAACTCTTTAGGTATATAAGATCATAATATATGATAAAAAATCACGAATAAAATCTAGAACATAATATAAAAATAATGCTAAAACTATACCATAATGCATGTGTAAATAAATAAAATATGAAGAGTCTCCAAATGAATAAAGAAAAGAAATTACTAAGATAACAATACATCAACAACTCAAAAGTTCAAGCTAGTAATGTCTAGCATGGTCCATAAAGTCCTTATAGAAACCATAAAATAAGTTTTCATATACATGGGATGAGAAAAACATTTATACTCTATAGGATCATACCCAAAGTCTCTCATGAAAAATGTTAAGATAGAATACTATTTCAACCATGAAAAAATAGTAGAACCAACAACACCTAAGTAGGTCAACTAACCAATATCATTCTCACTATGACATGATCACCAAATTATACATCCAAATATAATAAAAATAATAAGTAGCGTGTATATAAAATGGCACCCTCACTGCTTTCCCATTAATTTATCATTCTCACACCCTAACGTCACATGTCATAGTGCTCCCATATCTTCCATAGAATCTTGCTGGAAGTCACCTAGGAAAATGCGTCATATCTCTCCTAAAGACACTCGTGCCATCACATGTCACCTAAAAACACATAGGCATCGACACCACATCTCACCCAAAGACACCTGGTCTACTACGTCACATATCAACCACAACCCTATCTAGAATAATAGGATAGCATGAATATAAAGTAAATAAACCTCATTCCCTCTTCCTACCACGCACAACCCCCATCATGAACCACTTCATAATCTCATCAAACATCACCAATAACACACTTTTGAAATCTAACCATCATAGATCATGCATATCAAACTCTCCTGGAAGATAGGATGGGAAATAGGGATAACTGACCATTTTCCCTTACCTTCTGAATGTTGGGAAAAACATCTCCCGCAAAATTTGGGTGTCAAAACATGGTGCTGAATTTGGGTGGGATACAAAGAGAAATCATAATAAAAATAATATAAAAATATATAATATCCACACACACATATTCTCAAACTATGGTTTTCTAACAAGAATACCATACCAAATCAAAACACCACTATAATGATACATAATCTCCACCATTTCACTACAATCTCTAAATATATAAAATGACACAATCAAGGCACACCACAAGACACATTACACCTTTATTTTCATGTTAATACAATTTCCATATTTTTCCATTACAAACCAATTTCATTTTCCAGCCCATTAATTTCATGTTAAATGACAACCATTTTAATCACACTGCCCATTTTAATTAAAGTGTTAATTATTCATTCCAACCTATACCATTTCAGTTTCATCATCATCATTTAATTCCATTACTATCAAAAAAACTATCACAATATCATACAATATAGTAACATCCCATCCTCCCCATACCATCACATTACCATGATTTCACAATATAACCACTTTCTAATCACAAATACCATATATCATCACAACTGTATCTCACCAAAATCGCACCTCATAAAAAATTCCACATCACAACCACTTCCCATTATAATCACCACATAAAAACCACACAACACAACCACTTTTCATCCATCCAACGGCCCGAAGGCCTTCAATTTTTTTTATTATAACCTGATAAACCCCCTTTTAAGGGAATAAGGAGGGAACCTGGACTTCAAGGACATTGGACATTACATGACCGCGTGGTCAAAGAGAGAAAAAGCAGACTAACAACATGGAGTTACCCCACCTAAGCATTTGATCATGAAAAATTCCTCCACCTCTGCATGTCAGTTCAGCAAACAAGTGTACTGTGTGAAAGCACAAGCCCCATCCGATGACAAATTCCATACCATCTCAAACAAAAAGATCCAAAAAGCTATGCAAAGATGAAACACCAGCTCTGATTCCTCCATTGGGAAATGTTCCATGCAATCAAATCCAGCGACAAACCAACCTTGCACAATCGTCCTCCATCAAGAGGAGCTCCCAGACAAACCCCACCATGCTCCACACACCTACTACCACCATAACCATAGAAGCCACCAGAAGACGAACCAAGAAACATGTAGTCGAACCATTGTCACCTAGGACTGAATGGTCCAACAACACACCCAGGAGCGTCACCGCTGAGGGGGTCCAAGCCGCACTGAAACAAAAACGCTACTATGGGCATGAATCTGCTCAGATTTGAACTGTAGCCGCACCCTCAACAGATTTCGAAGCCAGTCACGGGAAGAAGGGGAGAGCAGCAGCAGGAGATCGAAACAAAGCCGCGATGCCACATTTCATAAAACCGAACCCCAAAATCAAAATCATCAAATAGAAACACAAAAACCCAAATCAGTAGAACCACCTTTAAAAACACGAACCAGAAAATTCCTCCCCCCCTCCAAACCATGCCAAATCCGACACCGAACACGTCGGAAAGGAGCATGCCAGAGCCGTTTCTGGGCCACACCGTTGCTGAAGAGAGATCCTGAAGCCGATGCCGAGCTGCGTCTATGCGATGTGAGACCATCTCCGAGCCGCGCCGAGGTGTGCATCGCCGCGCCGAGATCTCAAAACCAGACCCCACTAGAGCACTGTTGAGGTGTGCTGACATCGCACCAAGATCCAGCGGCCGACGCCAGGTCCACTGAGCCATCTCGGAGGAGGGGAGGAGAAAGCTTCGAGAAGAAACCCTAGCCGCGTGAGGGGGAATGGGAGCTGCCGCTCAAAGGATTTTTTTTACCATTAACATCCTTGATGACCTATTATTACAACCACTTTTCACATCTTTCAATTTATTCCTAAAAAGGTCTTTCATTACTTTAACTTCTTTATTTTCAATGGAATTTTCATGAAAACCAATACATTCCCTGGGAACCAATTTATTATCTCTATATACGTTTTTAGCTAATTTAATTCAAGGTGATATCATATAAAAAAACATAAACAAATCCCCTAGTGGATGTAATTTTCAGAAATGTAATCTAGTATGCAAAATAGAAATTACATCAAAATGGTAAAACTTGTGTTTTCTTTCCCTTCACCTTCAATTTTAGTTAATCAATTAATATCTTCATTAGGTTGATGCATACCATCTTCCCAAAAGAAAAAAAAGAATTATCTCTATTGTATATACAACTAGAAGATAGAGAAAATATCCCCTACCTCAAAAAAGTTTTCTAAACCATTATGAAAGGATTAAAAAAAAAAGACCACCACTAAGCACCATAATAAAATGGAACACCTTGATCAACCTAGAAAACACTAGTACACATCATTCCCTTAACAAAATAACACCAAAACCAATAGTTACCTTGAAAACAACCTTCTCTAAATGAAGAATAGGGAGAAAATAGGGAGAAGGAAATAGAGGAACTCACTTAAGACCAAAAATTATCAATATCCCAAAACCTGGGTTGAAATCCAATGAAAATGTGTTAAAATATCTCCTAGGGACACAATTGGATCACCCAAGAACTGAGAGAAAAGAAAGATGAATGATAGTGTTTAAGGGGGTTAATGATTTTATAGTAAGTTTGGAAAACATAAGACCACAATGTTACCTACCTCACCACGATGTAGAATTATTGAAAATGGACAAGACCATGGTGCAAGGGAATTGACCACACTAAAATTGGGATGATCAAAGTCATTTCCAAGAAACACGGTGAGATCCACACCACAGATTCAAAAAACCAGAGAGTAGACCATGATGAAGGTTGAAAAACATATCGTAGGACTAAACAGTAATGAAAAAGACCACACCATAGCCTTTCTTCACAACAAAAATTCCCCAAAAATGTGAGAACCATGAAAAATATTCATCCCAGACTCCATGATACTACTAAGTGACCACACCAAAACCATGATAAATTTGTAAGAACAAAAAAAAAAACCTCCCATCCTATATGCTGCAGCCGACCAATCTATGCCACAACAACTCTCCACCATGTCATAGGTCAAGAATCAATGACACAAACCCTAATCAGTAGCTAAAACCCCTCCCTTTTCCCTCTCCAACTCCCCCAAAACTTCCTTCAGATACCTATATCACCAAAATTCTCACAAAGTAATGGGTCCAAAGGTCCATACCATAACATCAGATACCTCTCAAGATATTCTTATCCTTGAGAATAAAAACCAAACCCAAAAAGGAAATGGAAGGGTCTAAATTACCATCTTATGAGATACCTATCAGGGATATCATTACAGTTCAAACACTACCACCAACCAAACACACCAAAACAAGCCAAAAACATCTATAAAAACATTCCATGCAACTACATCATCACATAATTTTTCACTAGTTACAAGCCACCAATATTTTCAAAAAACCATTAAAACCTCCAGAAATCCCAAGATGATAACTATCAAAACCACCACACAACATGGATCCAAGAACACTAATCGAGGAATCCCACCTCCCTCTTCAAGTTATTATATTCTTTAGATAACTCTAAATCACCTTCATGGTTTTAAAACATGTAATAATATAACTCATCTTTATTAAGAAGGATTATTCCCCTATTGATATGTTGAAAGGTTTAGTACGCTTCACATCATCAAGAAAAAAATATCATCTTATAAACCAACAAGATCCAATAATCATATCATTAAGGAAAAAAGGCATGAAAAAAATTCAAAACAGCTCTAGGTATGGTGAAATAATATACATATTATGATAAAAATTACTTAAATCCAAGAAACTATTCCTCTATAACACACCAACCAATGGAATGGTTCATCCATGAAACACCTTTTCCCAAAAATCTTGGATCACTATTGGACACTCTGTGAACATCATGCCATACTCGATATCCAACTATCCCCAGTTAATGACATGGGAGTCATTATGAAGATACTTATGGATCTAAGATATGTAGAAGTTTTCATGAATCACATCCTTCTATAGTAGAAACAATAATCAATATTCCACCATGCCAACTCATCCCACACCTAAAAATGTATAATGAACTGGGAGTGATCTTACTCCCCCTACTAAACCTCTGCTGGCCTTATTAAGTAGAGACCCTTAAGAATGTATGGTCTAAAACCTCAAACTCTAGGGCCACTGCCTATGATAAGAATATTATTTATGATGGTCCAAGAATACCTTCATCCTCTCATGAACCACCTCCACCTTATCTGTCATTCTCTACACCACATCAAAATCGAGAACTGATGATTCTAAAACCTCATCCCAACATAATATAGGACAACATGGATACCCATACAAAGACTCAAAAAAGGATATGATAATGATTTAGTGATAGATATTATTGTAATTTAAATCAACCAAGGGAATTTTATCTTTCCAAGATCCACCGAAGTCCCAGATACATGCCTAAAACAAATCCTACAGTGTTTGGATGGTCTGCTCCAGCTACCCCTCCATATGAGGGTGGAAAGATTTGATGAGGCATAACTAAGTGTTAGAATCATGTTTCAATCCTCTCCAGGATCACAAGATAAAATGACCATACCAATATGAGATAATGTAACTCAAAAATCAATGTAGTAACAAAAACTCATCCATATAACACATTGTTAAAACATCCATAGTTCTCGATACCTTGATATTAAGAAAGTCAGATAACTTCATAAACTGATACATGATTACCTAGGTAGCATCAAATACTACTTGATCTTAGGGTAACATTATGATGAATTCTATCAATATGTGACCCCAATTCCACATGGTAACATCCAAGGGATGCAATAAATCACTAGGAAAAAGATGATCTATATTTACCTCCTATAAAACTAGATATTGAGACAAAAAAACTACCACTACCCATTTCATACCATGACACAAAAACTAAATCCTTAAACCATGATACATCTTAGATACTTATGGTTGAACCGAAAATGATGAGTAATGAAAATCATGATGGATGTCTTTACACATCTCCACCAGAAAAAATAGTCTCCCCTAAAACAACGTATGATTATAGCCATCCTCTAACCATCTCTCTAAGGCATCATCATGGATAACATGGTTTCACATCACCTCTACCTATGAGTCTCCCCACTAAGACTCCTCTACCTGATGCATATGAGAATACTACACTATCATTTGGAACACACAACCTAATTTATAAACCACCATTTCTTCTTGGTGTAAGACCACCAACTACTCCATTTCCCTTTAAGTATATTTGGACTCTCGAACAACATCCCTTTGTGAATTCTTACTCAATGTTTCATCCATAAAATTGCACTTTCTTAATGTGTAGGAGATCTCAAAGTCATAGTCCTAGAAAATTCTATCCACCTTCATTACTATATATTCATATCACACAGAGAATTGATATACCTCAAGCTATTATGATCAGTAAAGATCACAAATAGTTATCCTATGAGGTAAATTCTACAAAAATTTAGTGAAAAAACAACCAATCATATCTCTATATCATGATTATAATAGTTATGATCATGAGGGTGTAACTACCTAGAACCATAATATATTACTACCTTTTATTAAATCTATAAGTATCCCAATCCTAGTAGGTCAGTTTCACAAAATACCTCAAATATCACCCCCTCTACTAGCTTCTGAATCATGAGAGTACTGATCAATATCCCCTCTAGGTAGTAGAAAACTGCCTGATTTTTATCAGTTCAGATGAAAGTCTAGTCCTTATTAGTCAAATATGTAAGTGTATATATAAACCAAGAGAAATTAGATACAAACCTCCAATAATAAATTCCCTGATCATGTAAACTATGAACCTTTACCACATTCCAAGGTTCTTCACAAGAAATAACTACCTCAACCTTAGATGGGACTACAACCACACCCTGATGAGGCACCACATGTATATGGAAATGCACCTCCTTAGTCCAAAAAATATACTTGGATAAATATCCTTATAGATGGTGGTTTTGAAGGACTTGTAGTAAATATTAGAGATGATCAATATGCTTCTCCTTTAACTTTGATTAGATCAATATGTTCTCGATGAACACGACTACAAACTAGTCCAAGAACTCATCGAACATGGAGTTCTTGAGTCCCACAAATACAGATGGTGTGTTAATGACACTGAATGGCATGAACACAAAATCAAAGTGCCTATAATTACATAAGAAGGAAGTATTTATGATATTTTCATCCCTTACCCTTAACTGCTGGTACCCAAACCATAGATCAATCTTAGAGAAACAACTAGCTTGTCTCAATTGGTTTAAAATATCATCAATACTCAAAAAGAGGGTAGTTATTCTTTATCATAAACTAATTCAAAATTTGGTATTCTATAAAAAAACTCAGACTACCATCATCCTTGTTGGCATTTAACATTGGATAACACCAAAATAATATACTACGTTGGATGGAACCCTTCATCATACCATATATCTGAATTTTAAACTGTCATAAATTCGAGGGTATTACATGATAAGGAGAAATCAAAATCAAAGAAGAATTTGTCTTAAAATATATCCAAAACTCAACATCACATTGAGGGGATATCAGAAAAACCTCTTTAGGGAAAACATCTAGAAACTCCTTGACAACCCTGAGGGCCACCACCATCCCAACACCTACTTATTTCACTAAAAACTCTTCTATAAATAAAGGAAGGGGATTTATACATCTAATTACCAATTAAAAACCACAATAAACAATGAAAACTGAATACTTACCATCCACATATAAGAACATGACTCTCATCTAGAAGAAGTCGCTAATCTCATGCATAGAATATAACAATTCAATGTCAAGGATGACAACACATGATTGTGTTTTCAGCCTAAAAAGTTCCCCACAAGAGTGATGCATCAGTGTACAACCGTGAAAAACATTAAACAAGTTGGTCTAGTCTCCAACTGATGTAATCAATACCAGTGGAATGAGATGGCTCTCTACATCTAGTCCCAGATCACTAACTATATCAGATGCAACAAAGTAGTGAAAATATCTTGAATCAATTAAGGAATAAACAAGGGTAGATGAAAAGACGAATGTAACTCTAATGATATATATCCCCTCTATTTATGACACTTACACAACATGAAACAACCCACAACTAGATCCCTTAAATCACTACTAAAGACCACCACCATGGTGATGCTTAGTTTGGGGTCATTTAAGGCAAGAAACATCCTAAGGTCAACCCATTCCTACCCTATCTTCGTTAGGAGGAGCATAAGATTTCATCCTATACTACTGAAATTACCTCACTAGATACAAATGTGATTGATACTAATATCATCTACCACTACTGTTCTGAGCTTCAAGAACCACCGGGCACTAATTCTGATGATGACCATGATCCATAGAGATGAAGTGCACTAGCCCCAATCCCCTAAGAAAAGAATAAAATCCATTGGAAAAGAATTTTTGAAAAGAAATTACCAAGGTTGAATCCTTGTTAGTTGTAACATTGAAGGTCCTAGAACTTAATACATTCCACTAAAAACTCCTCTCCTCATGGAACCCTGTTGGTTATCCTCACATAATAACCCTAATTGTGAGTGTATATTCTCAATCACCTCTTACTTATTCAAAACCTCCAAACACTTCAGCAATGTAAAATGAGTTACTGCATATTGGATTTAAGGATGGAGAACCTGTACAAGATTTCATACATGAGAATAATCATCAAGAAAAATATTTGGGGTGAAAAAAAATGATCCTTAAAATTAATCCCAAGATCTTTCACATACATGATTCCTTGATGAAGAGAGTATAATGGTTTCCTCTTCACAACTTTCATGGTTGATGATAATAACTCTTCATGAAAATAATTCCATAAGTATTCCCAAGAAATGACCACCACCTTTCATTTATAAAGATAAAGACTACACCATTGATGTGCTAAAACCCTCATACGATGGACTATGAGCAGGATCCAGTTCTCTAATCAAGCCTGAATGAGACTAAAGGCTATACTGAGCTCCTCCAACCACTGATATATCTCTAAATATAATATGATTACCTCATACTTCTCTAAATGTTTTCATTTAAAGGAATTAAATATCATATACCATTGATCATCCTCTTTAATCAGGTCAACCCTTAGGTGGTTAACCAATTCATACTACTGAACCCCTACAATTTGAACAACATGCCAAGGAAATATAGGATCTATAGTTAAAAAGGGAAATGATTATTTCTTAATCATGGTAGTATGTAATTTTATTAAGACTCATTTAATTAATTTTAACTTCCTAAAACCAGAATAAAATAAATCTGTATGCATGTACCTCTATTAGAACTCTACTCTATAAATAACGCCACCCCACATGGTTATTCAATAGGCTTAGAGACTTTACATTAGATCATGAGGGGCCTTAAAATACAATGTTTTAGTTAGTATTCTGTAGCCTATGTCACACACCAATATCAACTGATGTTTTTGACCTACGAACCCATGCAATCCTCATTATTCCAAACTAAAAACTCCATCCTATCTCTTAAAAACACCCTCTAATACCAGTCTATCATGACCCCCTACTGTCAAAAGTGCCCCTATTGGGATGAAAATTATGGAAGAAAGATAATGAACCCAAATTCCCTCTTCTTGTAGGCCCTATTTTGTCAACAACCACTAAGGGTATAAAAATATCACATTTTAATGTAATTTCCTTCTTTAATTATATATGGTTTGGATATAGGATAAACAACAAACAATAAACTCCAACACATAATATAAAAGTAATCCCAAAAACATCCCACAATGCTCATGTAAAGAAAACAAATATGTAGAGTCCACAAATGAACACCCAAAAGAATATCCTAAGGTAGCAACACAACAACTCCAATTTCTAAGATAGTAATGTCCAGAACGGTCCACAAAGACCTCCTAGAAACATGAAAAATAGTTTGTATATATGTGGGGTGAGAATAACATGTGCACTCAATAGGATCATACCCAAGGTATCTTGTGTACATGTATAAAGAGAATATTTATGCATCCATGACCAAACAATATAACAAATATCACCTAAGTAGGTCAACTAACCAATACCATCCTCACCATGGAATTCTCACCAAATATTGAATCCAAATATAATAACATAACAAGAAGCATGTTGATAAAAGGTTTCCACACATCACTTTACCACTGATTTTATTCTATCACACCCCAACATACATCATGGTGCTCCCATATATTTTGTAGAATCATGCCTCAAGACACCTAGGAAACCGTATCAAATATCTCCTAAAGACATATGGGCCATCACATTATTCCTAAAAACACCCAGGAATCCACACTGTATCTCTCCAAAAGACACCTTGTCCACCATATCACATATCAAACACAACCATATCTAGAATAGTAGGGTATCGTGAATATTAAAAACATAAAACTCATGAAATCCTCCTACTATGCCTGACCCCCACCATGAACCACCTCATAGTATCATTAAACATCACTAATAGTTCACTTTTTTTACTTCTAGACTTCATATCCCATGCATATCAAACTTGATTGGAAGAGAGAGTGGGAAATTGGGGATAACCAACCATCCATCCTCACCTTCTAGATGTTTGGGAAAACACCACCAAAACATTTGGGTGTCAAAACAAGGTTCTCAACATGGGAGGGGTACGTATATAAATCACAATGAATATATATATATATATATATATATATATATATATAACATCTAATCACATAGAATCCCAACCTTTGGTCTTGTAATAAGAATCCCATACCAACTCAAAACATTTCCATGAGGCCACACAAACTTCTCCATTTTCATTACTAACTATAAATGTATAACACCACACAATGAAGCCTCAACACAAGAAACATTCCACATTTCTTTTCAAGCTATTTTAATTTACATATTTTCCTATTAACAACCAATTTCATTTATCCAACCCATTCATTTAATGTTAAATAACAACCACTGTAACAACACATCCCATTTTAAATAAAGTGTTAATTATTCATTCCACCCAATACCATTTTAGTTTCTTCCTTATCATTTAATTACATTACTACCATACAACTTATAAAACACCACACAACACAATAAAATTCCATCCTACTCATGCCAACAATACCCATGTTTCCACTATTTCATATTACAACAACTTCCTCATCACAAACTCCATGTATCATCACAATCATCACATGTCACTACAACTGCATATCATTAAAATCACTGCATGACAACCACTTTGCAATACAAATTCCACATAAAAACTACTCAACAAAAACACACAACACAACCACTTTTCACGCCTTTGAAAGTAGTTTAAAAAAAGTCTTTCATTATATTCAATTATTTAATTTCAATGTAATTCTCACACAATACATGATTTTCTATGGGAAAAAATTTATTATTCAGATATATTTTCATAGCCAATTTCATTCAAGGAAATGTAAAATAATCACCCAATACGGTTCCTATAATAATATCACCTACAAATAACCCCCCCAATGACCATTATTTTCAGTAATGGAATCAAGCTTTCATAATATAAATAACATAAAAAGAGGTAAGACATGTGTTTTATTTTCATTCCCCTTCAATTTCAGTTAAATAATTATTATATTCATTAATATGGTGCATACCATCTTCTCAAAGTTAAAAAATCATGATCTCTACCACATATACAACTAGAAGAAATATGAAGGATCCCCTAACTCAAAAAATATTTATAAACCATTGTGAAAGGTTTTAACCATAGGAAGATGATCTTAAAGAATCACAATGAAATAGAACACATCGATCAACCTAGAAAACACGAACTTACATCATTCCCTTATTAAAAAAACACTAAAACCAGTGTTACTCTTGATGGTAGCCTTCTATGGATGCAGAGTGGGGAGAAAATAGAGATAAGGAAAGATAAGAACTCAACTAATACCAGCAATTAATGATATACCAAGGCCGAGGATGAAAGAAAATGAAAAGAGTTGAAATAAATCTTTGGGATGCACTTGGGTTTCCTAAGAATCGAGAGAAAATTATGAAGAATGATGGGGTTCAAGGGGGATCGATATTTTATAGTTAGTCTAGAAAAAAACACCTAGGTGAAACCTTCCTCATCACAATTCATAACTACTAAAAAAGGAAAGACCATGACACAAGAGAAGGTACTATGACACAGTGGGGATGATCACAACTATATCAAAAAACATGGTGATCTCTACACTACAGATCCAAAAAACTAGGGAGGATACCATGAAATAGGAAGTACCGCCATGACACATGACTCAATCTCTAAGAAAAGGTCTATGTAATAACACTTCTCCATGGATAAGAAAACCAAAAAATGATAGAACTATAAAAACTCTACCTCCCAGAATCCATGATGTAGCTAGTTGACCATGCTAAAACCATGCTCAAATTGGAAGAACCACCAAAATTCCACCTCTAATACTCTATGATAAAACTAACCTCTCTGTGCCACAACCACTCCCCTACATTATATAACTCAATCTTTCATGTTGTATATTCCCACTCAATATTTAAAACTCCTCATTTTTCCCAACAACTCCCATGGAACTTCCTTTATAACCCTTAATCACCATCACTCTAAAAAAGGAACAGGTTATGAGTTCTAGACCGTGATGGAATATTTATAAAATGTATGTCAAAACCACTTCAGTTAATAGGAATTTAGTTTAGTATTTTTATAAGAGAGAAAAAAATTTATTTGAATGTATAAATGAGTTTTCTAAGGTTTTCATGTTTCAACGGTACACTGATGGATTAGAGAAAACATTATAGTGTTGGAATATTTTTTTTATGAAATAATAGAGCATGGTTTCATAAAAAACATAGATAATTATTGTGTTTACAAGATAATTAGTGAGAGTGTGGTTGTATTTATTATATTTTATGAAAGTGAAAATATAATTATCAGAAATGGTGTACCGACTTTACACTCTATGAATATATGTTTTGGAAAAGTCTCTCAATGAAAGATATTAGTGAATCAACCTACATATTGGCTATGAATATCTATAAAAATTATTCTAAGATATTTATTTGATTGATATAGAACATATATACTCATAAAGTGCTAAATTTTTTTTGACATAGAGAACTCTAAAAAGTGGTATTTAATAGTATTTCATGGAATGATTCATAAGAATATTTAAAATCCTTTAAAATAGTTAAAAAGGATGGATATAATTTATTTTTTACATGAAATAAGATATATCAAGTATTCTATGTACTCAACCTAATATCACTTATGCATTGAGAATAATTAAATACAAATCCAATAATAGTGAGAGTTATTAGATTATAGTTAAAAAAATCTTAAGTAATTAAAAATAATTAATGATATGTTCTTTCTCTTTGTATGTAAGGATGAGATCCTTGTAAGGGGTTACATAGATTACAGTTTATAGTCTAAAAAATTTGATATGGGGTCTCAATTTGGTTTATTATTTATCCTAAACAATGGACCCATCATTTGGAAGAGTTTTAAAAAAGCCACTAGTAGACACAACAATAGAGGCAATGCACATCGCTGCATCAGATGTAGTGAAAGAAGTTATTTAGACTTATAAGTACATCACTAAACAGGGGGTTATTCCTAGAATAGAGGGAGTAATCAATATTTAATATAATAAAAATGGATATATTTGTAAATCCAAGGAACCCCTACCTCACCAAAGGACTAAAAAAATCTATCAGAAGTACCATCTCATTCAATAGATCATTGAGTAGGGATATGTAATGACCTTTTGGGTGGTGATAGAATATAATTTAATGAATCTATTGATTAAAATATGAGAAAAAAAGGATAAAGGTAATGAAAAATATTTTTTTATAAGATACATTAGAGATTATATTTAATGGTTGTAAAATGTATAATGATTTTATAATAAAGGAAATACTCATTTAGAATTCATAAATACGTGATGCACTTATATTACATAAAAAATGGAGTTCTAATATCCCTACAAAGTATGACTTTGAGTTATCCCTAATCAATGATTATCATGGAGTATTATGGGTTGTGATGATATATTAATATTAGAATTAGAAGAATCTCATTATCAATTTAAACAATTGCCTATAATATTCAATATATAGACACATGCAATAATAATTTGAAACATATTATCTCTACTGACCATTCAAAGTATATCACATGGACTGTTATGAAACGATTTATATACCTAGGGGTGTGTGATTATCATGAATCCCCATTTCTTATAGTTGGAGGGATTCCTAGTAGGAGAACCTTCATACTTTGATAACTTTTTGATGCATGCCTCGAGGCTTAGATAATAAGGGGATTTTCAATTATGTTTCTAATCATATAATAAATTAGATATCAACCAAGATATGATTTGTACACTTGTATGAAATGAATATAAACTAGGTCCATTGATTTAAAAGTGACATAGATATTTAATTAAATGTTATAAATATGGATTATAACATTATGAAATATATGTTTATTATTCTTACTCAATATAAATTTATTTAATAATTATTAATAAATAAGCACTCAATTTTTAGTAAAGTATTTATATGCTTCAAAAGTACATTTTCCCCAAAAATATTTTTTCTTATTTTTTGAGAAAAAATAAAATATTTAATTTTTATAACTTTATTTTTTTCCCAAAAAATTAAATTCATTTTTAAAATCATCATGTCAAAATTATCTCATAGTTTTTTTATAATTTTATGAAAAGACTGATTTTTAGATGTATAGTGAAAAGTACTGATTTTTATTGAAAACTAACTTTTCATTTCAAGAATTTTAAAATGATAATTTATATTATTAATAATCCAATTAAGGTAATTTTAATTAATTTTATGTTGGATTTTGGAATAAAAACTTTTTATAGTTAAGAAATATTTTTTTAGAAACTGCTTTTCATTGAGTTTTTCGGGTTTAATTTTAAAGTAAATTCTACCACTTATGTGAATTTAATTAGATAAAATGGATTATATATTTATAATTATAATAATTAACATAATATAATAGGTATAACTTAATTTTTGGTCATTATTAATAGTGACCATAGTAAATATTAATCACCTTGGTAAAAGAGATAAAATTGTGTTAAAATCATGGGGTAAAACATTAAAATAATCCTAAAAATTATATTTAAACTATTTTATGAGTGATTTTCGACCGTATTCATCCAATATTTTAATATATGTATTTTTTTTTTCTTTGAAAATAACTTATATATTATTTTAGGAAAATATAAAGTTAAAAATGTCACTTTCTTGATTTTAATATTTGTAAAATTTTGTGACAGGGATAAAAACAAATTATATTAGTTTTAAATATTTATTTGAAAAATAAATTATTTTTCTATCATTATAATTTTTTTTATTTTTTAGTGATGAAATAATAACCTTAAGTGCTTACATAATAATGACTCTGTGCTTGTGCAAACAAAAAAAATCAAGTAAATAATTTTAAAAACTCTAAAAGTAATACTGTCTAGGTGATTTAAATTGTACCAAGAATTTTTATGATAAATATAACATAATAGATATTTTTTAAAGGTTAATATTAAAATTTTAGTTCTATCATGTTTTTTTAAAATTCAAATTCTGTGAATAGTTATTAAATTGATATTAATAGTATTTTAGGATAAATAATATTTTACTAAATTATTTAAAATAAAAACCTACAAAATTTTATTATTTATTTATATTAAGACAATATCATAATTAAAATATAATAAATTCCATTTTATAACTATTTTACATTAATTATATTCATATTATATTATAATATTTCATGAATTTCTAAAAAATGACAATAATGATATTTTATAAAAAACAATATTTTATTAAATGGTTAAAAATTTATAAAAATAATTTATTCAGAAGATTTAATTTTATATGGTTTAAAATATCAACATGATCCATTTATTTGTCACCTGTATTTTTATGGGATCATTTTTACCCTTAATGAGGAAAAAACTTTGATATTGTGGTAATTGTCAAAAGGGTAAATAAGAGTTAAAACAAATAGATAAGGGTGAAAACATCACCTAAACTTGTAAAAATATTTTTTTATGAGAGTATTTTGAATCATATTTACAATATATTTTAAATATATCAATTTTGACCCACCTGAACCTGAAAATTAATTTATATTAATTCAATACTTTAATTAATTTCATTAGTGCCCCTCTCCCCACTTATAGAAGGGAACCTCTTATCCTCTCTTACTCACATCCTTTGAGCCATATAGATTGACCAAAACCTTCCCAATTATCTTCATAAATTCTCTATCCATGAATTATGGGTTCTAGTATTCTTAAAATATCATTCCAAGGGTCCTTAAGAAGGGATTTAAAGGAAGTCTATTGAAGAAAAGGTAATCATCTATACCTTCTCTTTGAAATTTATTTCTAATTATAATTCCTATAAATATAATGTATACATAATAAAATAATAAATATAGTGTGATAAATATACTTATATTTTATTATGATTATGTTACATCAATTTTACATCTCTTTTTCATCCTTTGAAAAGAAAAAAACATTCCTTGTGTGTTTGTAGGGATTACTGTCTCCATGTAGTGGTGAAATTCATTTTTATTTACCATTTTATTTGGATGGTTATAAAGTTGAAAATAATAAATAAATATGATATTTTTGACATAATTATGCTTCTATAGTTATAATTCCACATCTAACTTTTTTACATTCTAATCCGTTGTAAAACGATAACGCCACTCGTGCATACGTGTAGACTACCACCTATACGAAGTGATGTGATTTTTTTTCTAGTTTTATTTAAATGGATGGTAATAAGGATAAATTTAATGAATATATATGAAATATATGATATAATAATTATTCATTAAAGGTTAATTATTATTTAACTTTCTTTATTTTCATTTATCATAAAGTGAAAGCAACGTTCATGCGTACGTATGACCTACCTTCTCCGTGATCAGTGTGATTCATTTTTCCATCTATATATTTTATGGATGACTATAAATATATATATTTAATATATATTATATTTATATAATTTTTAACATTATGGATATAATAGAACCCTGATCAAAGTACAAGGACCGGAATTCTCGAATCAAAAGTCTCATGAAAAAGCGTAACATTTAACACACAAAAATTGTGATTTTAATAAGGGATTATTAATAAATGGGTGTTAAAATGTTATAAGTGTATAATATATGATTTTATAATAATGTACATGATTTTTTATAGAATTATAATAAATTTAAATTTGTTATGCAGGAGGTTAGGGAACCTTCAATTCAAGTCGAACATGAGGTAAGGGTTTATCGTCTCAAATTATATTCTTTAGGGAATATGTTATGTTATGCACCTATATTCTTTTAGGAGGTGTAAATTATGCCCATTATAATTATTATATCATAATTATTTTTTATTTTATTAATATTTATAGTTTCATTTCATGTTATTATTTTATGTGGTTTATGATTCAAAAGTTACCAAAGTGGTAAGGCTTTTATTTTATAATCTCATCATTTATTGGGATTGTTTATAATTAAGTTTTTAATGGTGAAATTTTATGATATAAATTTCAAGAATATCATTAATTTTCTTATAATGTATTTATTTCTAGTAATTAAATTTTTTCGTTTCATTTTCCTCTCTTCAACTACTCAAGAGACTGAAAACATATTTTTAAGGAAAACTAACTATGTTTTACTATTCAGTCGGGAATATTTCTATTCCATGATCTTAATTTTATTAAAATGTTTTCAAGAATACTTTAATATTATCATATGAATGTTTAAAGTCATTTTTACCCATTTTTGAATTTTTAACAAATGTATTAAATGGATTTTTATTATCTTTTTCATAATGAGGTGCTTTTGAATTTTTACTGATAATGATAATTAAATATTTATTTTGATAATCATGTCATAAATGAAATTTTCTACTTTCATGATTTATCAAGGATTTGTAGCTTCATTTACAAGTTTCCTATATTATTTTAATATAAAATTTTTCCTTAATATTAAGCAATTTTTTTTTTATTTTAAAGAATTTATTTCGAAGTGAAAATGGTATTTTTCTTAAGAAATGTTCCCATGATCTTTTGAAGGAAATTTTCATCCATGATAACATATTTGATGTTAATTATGATTTAATGGGTATATAATCCAATAATACCATTCAATTTATTTCTTTGGATGGATTATGATGATGTTGATTTTAGGATGATTATATGAAACTCATTTATTTCCCACATGTTAATTAATTTATGCAACCTATTTATTTTTCATGGATTATGCTATGTTGAAATGATAAATTATTTATGAAAACTATTTCCTCTTTATGGGTAATTATGTAATGAATGTTTTATGATCTTGTGGCATACATATGTATGGTTTTAATTGTTCGATATATGAGCCCCTAATTATATATCCCTCTTATAGAATCCTGTAATTAGTTCAAATATAACTAACCGAATTCAGTTAGCTACATGGCCTCATGTTTTCATACCCGTATGCTAGAGCCTATTGAGTAACAGTGGGGGTCTATAGTGGTATAATGTGGATACTATACCATCATGATTAGAGTGTAACAAATAATTTTACAATAATAGTAATCATAATAAAGAACATTATAAATGAACTTCTATAATATAAACCATCCATATATAATATATAGACAGAATATGAATCAATATAATATATAAAAATGATAATCATGTCATGATGCTATACAAAATGGAAAGTACAATAGATACATGGTATAAAAATATACAACAAGCTATAAAAAAGGAAAAATGACCAAAATCTATCTCCATTGGAATCATGAGCACATGATTGATCCTCTACTCCTGTACTCCATCCTAGGATAGTAAGCCAAACATCCAAAGTTAGACACTTCCCTTTATCCCTACCTGTATCCATAAGGTCTGTTCGGGTACCAACCAGCGGTCCAAACAGGTTGTGGGATATAATTAGTAGTCCACCACCAATGAGATCTTGAACTATCCTTCCATTTTATATAAAATGAGAAGCGTGTAGGTAATGATCAATTCATAATAGTAAATAAAATAAAAAAACCGGTTTGGGTTTCTCATGGGAGACCCCATCGACACTACCAGCTTCAACCTGAGTTGGAATAATCCAGAATATATGTCAACCTATATGTATATATATATGATACATAGTTATATATATATACATCATATATGTGGTAAAATATATGTATATATATATATACTCCATATTAATTAGGACCTGAAGTGTTTACCCAAGGTGTCCACACATACATATAAGGGGCTTCCTAACTTTTGTGGCATATGAGAATAAAGATATAACTTGGCTGTCATAAATTCCAATTATAAATAATGTACTGAACCTAAGAATATTATTTGGCTTGGAATATTCATACTTAGTTTTAATTAATTGTAATCCTGGGCCTGTACAAGGTGTTCTGTGAAAAGGAACCCCGGTTTCAATTTAGGAGCACTATAAAACCCTTCACTATAGGAGTCTGTCCAAGGAATTCCATATAAGGAACCCAAGTATCACTCTAAAAATAGTATAAAGGTAAAATCCTTCAAGATTATCCATGGTATACCACATATGGAGCCAGGTATTTCTCATGGCATAGTATAGAAACATTACCCGCTGATCCCATCATAGTCAATCCACCATGGAACTAGGTATCACTCATGGGTAAAGTAAAGGATTCATCTTGGTAAACTTTTACAAGGTATTCTATAATATAAACCATGTATCAAAACCAATGTAATGCAATTCAATTAAAATTTCTAATTTTTAAGCTCAATGATCCCAACTAAGGCATCCTTAATTGGGACTCTTGTATCACCCTCGACTTGGTGTTAATGATGGTCATAGAATGCATTAAAATCATACCATTAAAACAATAAATTTTATTCATGTTTTCCAATTCATTTAATACTGTTAATTAAAGATAAAATAAAAAGATAAAGGTTATATATACATGTACTAACATTTTTCTTTGGTTCAATTCATAATACATTATATTCATAAGGGGAAATTTGTTGCACCACAAATGGTGATTCAATTTAATTTCAAGGCCTAAGGATCTTTGTACTTTAAACAAGGAACACCCTTAGGGGTGGATCACATAGATGTGGTCATCATATTACCACTACTAGAAAACAAGGCTATAGCCATGGACCTATAGCCATGGTTTTATAAGTCCATGTATATAGCTTAGTTTATAGCCACACTTATATTAAAATTGTGGCTAAATCCTTGTTTATAGCCACATTTAATAAATTTCGTATCTAATTTTTTTTGACCATCCTTCGGGCTCCTCCGCGATTCCACTCCCCAGACCCTTCGCGACCCAGCTTATCCCCACGATCGCGGCCCTCTCTTCTCCGTGCGACTTCTTCTCTCGGCCGCCATCCTCCACCCTCGTGACTTATCCTCTCTCGGTGGTGACCTCTCCTCTCGGAGGCGACGTCTCCTCTCAGCGGCAACATCTCCTCTCGGCGGAGACATCTCCTCTCGGCGGTGACCCTTCTTCCCCAACGGCCTTGGCGACCTCTCCTCTCCCCGATCCTCATCCCCGACAGTTCCCAGGTGGTCTTCGCGCTGCTGCCCCATCCTCATCCTCCACATGATGCTGCCCATCGCTGCCACCGAACGAGGTAACCCGGTCTACTTTGTGGTGACATCTCACCTCTCATACCTCAAATTGATCGAATTTATCTGAATTACATACACATATTTAACTCTTTTGGAATTCTTCAAACTAGAAATTAATTCCAATAGGAAAAGGATATTTTCATATCTTGTTGAAATTGCAAGAGGATATATATAGATTTTGGAGGAATGAAAACATCAATCTTAAACTCAATTTACTCATAATTTCTAATTGGGACTCTAACTTCAATCATCACACACATAGGAATACATTGGCCAAAGTCTGAGTCAAACTACATGGTCTTAATTGGTTCTTTTGGCACCCAAAAATTCTGAATGATATTCTCCTCCATGGGAACTCCCCTCAAAATTGTTCATAGAACATTAAATGCCGACTTGTGTCTCTTTGCTAGAGTTATGGTGGAAATTAAACATGATTCAAATCTGCCCAACACAATTAATTTCAATTCAAATGACTATAAAATTGAAATTAGAAATGAATATGAGAGGAAACCTACCTTTTGCGAACATTGTAAGATCATTGGTCATACAATTTTCAACATTAGACTAATTAGAAAACAAGTAACACAACAAGTTGAAAATTATTGGAAGAAAATTATGAGAAATAAAAAAAATATAGCCCCTATGATAGATATACCTATACCCCCATCAAAGAAATCTAAAACTTGGGTGAAATAGTCAAAAAAAGTGATACACATAGGGGAAAACTCAAGTACTAACTAGGCTGATATGGATGAATAAGAAGAAAACTCCATTAAAGATAAAGGCCTCTTAGAAGAAATTGAAATTTTGGTGTTAGACACTATTAGGATATCCAATAAGGACGAATCTAATACATGCTCAGCCAAACAAAATTCAGAATCTAACCAAAATTCTGAACATAGACCAGGTAAAAACTTGAAGTGCAATGAATGCAATGCATTCACTACACCCCCTCATAACTATGTGTGCACTAGATCATTTCCTGTTTAATTTGTGGATGATCACTCCTCATCTTTAAGTACTTGAAAAATTGGGGACTTATCCATATTAAATGCCACTATTTCATTAGGGATAAAGATTCAGACCAATAGTAAAACAAATATACCTGATAATTTCTCTAAAACTATAGATTCAAATAGCCATTATATAGATTTTGGGAATCTATTGTCTATCCCAAAATCTGTTCAGGATAACACACATACTAGTAATATAACTGCAACTGTTTCCATGGATTTGGAAACTATTAAATCAATTAAGGTAAGTACAGCCTCAGTACAGGTGACTAAAATGTAGGATCTCATTGGATCCATTAAAAAGATTCATCCCATGGAGGATACCAGGGTGGAGAAAAAAAGGATCCAGTTACAACCTCTTGTTCTACTTTATACTCTTTTTATGGTTCAACACCTGCTAATAGTGTTGATGTCATTAGTTCTCTGATGCTTTGTAATTTGAGTCCTACAAACCCAACCATTAAAACTTCATTAACTAATGGTGCTATGATATCTGTTAATCACTTCTCTGTCATATCAAATAATAATACTACCCTTGAAATGAAGTTGGTAACCAAAAATTTAGAGAAGGATTTAGCTCCTTCTCCCCTTGTGCACTCTAAATCTATTACCAGTTATGTAGAATTAGGGAGTCAGATGAGTATTTTTAATGTTTTTTCAACTGAGACACATACAATGACTTCTAAAAATATTAAAAATGATGTATAACCTATCAAACCTACTTGCACCTCCCCATTATAGGACCCTAAACATATGTAGTCATGTAATATTTCCTTTCTATTGAATCTGTACAATCCAATAGATTTGGATACTTCCTAACAACAGATAGTGGATACTTCAATGTTTTCAAGTACTCCTATTTCTACATTTATAATTAATTATGATTTCTCTATGAAATATGGAAACTTTAATTCTAATCATAATATCAATTCTTAGTCGATCTGTTCTAAGAATTCTGTAGACTCACCTATGAATGATCAAATTAGAAAACCTACAAAGAAGATTCTATTCACATCTAGGAATGAACAAGAACATGCCACTAAAAATAACCTATAGGTTAGAAGGACTACTAGAAAAAAGGCTCTGGAATAAAGAGAAAAGGGTGTTCTAACTCCAAATTTAGGTTTAAATGATGATCCCATTTTGGAATTGTCAGGGTATCACTAACTATGACATTTTCATTATTTTAAAAAGACCATCATCCTATGTTATTTTCCATTGCTAATCCTAAAATTTTGTTTTCCTCTGTATAATAACATTTATGCCAACATAATTATGTTTTTACTGGTGCAATCAATAATACACTCAATACTAATTCTTTATAGATTTTTTCACACTTTTATTTACACAATGTTAGTGCTTTCAATATCTCTGTCTAGATATTTACTTGCGACTTTAACATTTATGGCACACATACTTTTTGCTCCTTTGTCAATTATAAAAATAGATACCAAGAAAGAAGAACTATTTAGAATGATCTCTCATACCTAGGCACTAACATAACTACCCCAGGTTTCTAACTGGAGACTTTAATGCCATTCTTAACTCAAGCAAGAAAATTGGACCTTCTCATGCTTCAATTTAAATGAAATAATTTAAAGCCTCGATTGAAGACACTAATATCATTAAAATTAATCTCACTGGTGTAAAATACATTTGGTATAGAAGAAATTACAACAAAATGGTTGCCTCCAAATTGAATAGATACTTAATGAATGTCCCTGCTATAGATTTATGGGACACTATCTCCAGCACCACTCTCCACATGCTGAATTTTGATCATCATACCATCTTGGTAAATGTCTCCTCTAATGTCATGAAACCCTGATTACCTTTTATATTTAACAATGCACGGTTCTCTAATGATGATTTCACCCATATCGTCTAGACCTATTGGTCTTAAATGTCTCATAACAATAATGCCTTTGCCTGAAACCTCAAATTGAAACATCTCAAACAGACTCTAAAAACTTGGTGCAGCTCTAATGCCATACAAGTTAACAATGACATCATGATTCTTGAGAAAGTCCTCAATGATCTGAAAAACAAAAACACCAGCTCCGACCTCATCATTGATCCTACTCAAGAACTAAACACTATATTCAAACTCAACTCTTTTCTCACGTTCAAAGAAAATATGAGAAAACAAGCATTTAAAGTTAAATGGTTAACTGACGGTGACAGAAATACCAAATTCTATAACTCTCTCCAAATAACCAGGAAGGCTTGTAGGCTATTAACATTTTTAAAGGATAGGGACAACCTGCTTGACAATGAGGGGAAGGGGGTGAATGGGGAAATGGGGCTGTCTAGGAGGGGGTGAAGGGGTCTGGGGGAGAAGTGTGTAGGGGGCAGGGAGGGGGGCAAGGGGTGTGGTGGTGCAGGGGTAGGGGGGCTATCTAGGGGGTCGAGGGGGATACCTTGGAGGGAAGGGGGGTGTCCGAGGGGGGGTGGGGAGTCCAAGAGGGAGGGGGAGGGTGGTTACCATCAGAGAATTCTATAAAAAAAATAATAGGTCATTGTTCAAACATCTAGGTTTTAATGTGGGTGTTGTAGGTACACCAAAATAATCTTATGTGGTTATAGAAAGGTGTGACTATTCATGATTTTTTATAATTTGAAACATTTATGAATTCCCTTAACCATAATATTTGTTATGATTTTTTTATTGACATGTTATTAATGGTTTCTTATTATCTTATGAAACAATACATATAATGTTAAGTCATTTTCTTGATTATTTATTTAATGTATGTTTATATGCCTCAGAATGGATAGATACTGGATGTACAATGTTGATCAGATCACTGATAAGTTTCAGAAGAAGTTACGACATTTCTTGGACTTTGTATTCACTAATGATTCAGATGGTGGATTTATTTGATGACCATGTTTTGATTGTGTTGGAAGACCATGGTTAACTCATGAGGAAGTGAGTTATCATATCACTAAAAAAGGTTTCCAAAAAAATTATCGTGTGTGGTATCACAATGGAGAAAAAGTGCAAGTGGTGAATGTCATCGATTCAGCAGAAATGATTGGTATGAAAAATCAGATTTCTGATCAGTTTCCTTTTGTTTCTGAAGCCAAATCCTCATGTGGACCAGTGCAAGAGGAAATAAATACCGGAACACAGTTTTCATCTATTAATCAAGATGATGACGTTGAGAGTGTTATAAAGATGTTGGAATATGGAAATACTTCAGTATATCAGGCATGTGAAAAAATGAGAAAAATTGAGTTTTTAATGCGATTATATCATGGAAAAGCAATGTATGGATTTAGTAATACTGTGGTCGACTATCTCCTTAAATTTATTAAGGATTTACTACATGATAATGCCGGTATTTTAGAAAATAATTACATAGCATCAAAGTTGGTTGACAAATTTGGATTTTCATCTATTAAGATTCATTAATACCCCAAAGATTTTTGTCTGTTCTAGAAGGAAAATGTAGAGTTAAGTCAGTGAAAACAGTGTGGCACGTCAAGGTGGAAGACTAATAAAGATGGAACACAATCTCTCATACCAGAGAAAGTGATGTGGCACTTCCCTTTAATTCCCAGGCTTCAAAAACTTTTTATTTCAGAAAAAATGGAAAATAATATGAGATGACATGAAGATGAAAGAAATAAAGATAATTATGAAATAGAGCATCTTGCAGATGGTTTGGCTTGGAAGAAATTTGATAGGTTACATCCTGATTTTGCAGCTGACCCACGAAATGTTAGATAGGGATTATCCTGTGATGGTTTCAACCCATTTCGCCAAATTCATACTGCACACTGTACTTGGCCTATTTTCATTCACATTTATAACCTTCCTTCATGGATTTGTATGAAGAAGCTGTTTACTATAATGATTATATTGATATCTGGACCCTTTGATCCTGGAAATGATATTGATATATACTTGAAACCATTAATAGAGGAGTTAAAGGAGCATTGGATTGTTGGTGCACATGCGTACGATGCATTCAGGAAGGAGTACTTTATGTTTCGTACAACTTTATTATAGAAGATAAATGATTTCCCTACCTACGGAATGATGTCTGGTTGAAGTACTAAAGGGAAATTATCTTGCCCTATTTTTATGAAAAATACACATTTCCTTAGATTAATGTTTTGATGAACTTTCAGCTTCATAGGGCATAGACGATTTCTACCGATGGATCATCCATATAGGAAAAATTGAAGACAGTTCGATAATGCCATCGAGATAGATGAGACACCTCAATGAATGTCAGGGAATGATATTGTTAAAGAACTTGATGATTTGAAATATGTTCTTGGAAAAATTCAATCAAATATCATAAAGTGAAAACATGTTAATTCAAATTCCAATAACAATTGGAGAAAGAAAATCATATTCTTTGAGCTACCGTATTGGTCATCAAATTTATTATGTCATTATTTGGATGTAATGCATATTGAGAAAAGCATTTGTGAGATGTTACTTGATACTATTTTAAATGTTAAAGGCAAAACAAAAGACGATTTTCGGTCTCGTCCTGATTTGATGGATTGGGGTATAAGAGTAAAACTTTATCCTGAGTTAATTGGTTAAAATAAGTGGAAATTCCCTATTGCCTGTTATTTGATGAAAAATGTGAAGAAAAAACAATTTCTTCAGGTCATGGAAGGTTTGAAGGTTCCGGATGGTTATTCAAGTAATATTTCGAAAAGGGTGAATACAAAAGATGTGAAATTAAAATCTCTTAAAACCCATGATTACCATGTCTTGTTACATGATTTGATTCCTATTAACATTTGACATTTAGTTTCACATAATGTTAGAGTTTATATGATTAACTTATGTAATTTTTATCGAGACCTTTGTGCCAAAAGACTGAGAAGAAGTGTTGTTCAAAAATTACAGAGATATGCACCGATTATTCTTTGCGACTTGGAGAAAATTTTTCCACCGTCATTTTTCACATGTATGTTACATCTGACTGTGCATCTTCCCACAAAAGTTCTTTTTCGTGGTCCTGTTTCAAGTCGTTGGATGTATCCTACAGAAAGAATGATATTTACATTGAAATATTATGTGAGAAATAAATATCACCCCAAAGGCTCTATTGTGAAATGTTATTTAGCACAAGAATGCATGGATTTCTGTTCATCGTACTTGGATAACATCACCACGAGGTCTAATCGACTTATGAGAACTGAAGATGAGCAATATGATCCCATTGAGCTTACATTTCCTTCACTTCCCCAAATAGGGGGGATATCTGAATCGTACTCATTGTGTACTTTAAGTAGGGAAGAGTGGGAAATGGCTCATCATACAGTATTATTCAACTGTGGTGTGCTTGATGATTATATCAAGTAACTAAACTAATAAATATGCATTTTTTTCAATATGTTATTTCTTCATATCTTCTGACATTTTTAATCTTTCATATTTGTAGAGAACATTTAGAAATTATAAAAAAGAGACATCGCTCTCTATATATTAAGAGGAAGGAACTACTACACAACAAAGAATTTGTTGCTTGGTTAAAGTCAAAGGTAATAGATTTTTTTTCTTCTTATAACATAATCACATGACTCTGTTTAATATTCAATGTTGGTATCTTTTAGGTTTTAACTCTACCAATGAATGAAGTATCAGATGAAGTAGGAGCATTATCCTTTGGTCCAAACGACGTGGTACATGATTGTAATGCAATGGTTGTCAATGGATTTAATTTTTTTATAAATAGCCGTGTAAAAAAAATGGAAACACAACATGATGGTGTGACGATAAGCACCACAACAGATTGTTATGAGAGTGCATCAGATAGATAACCTCGGTCAGAAAATATATCATATTATGGTGTTGTTGAAAGAATCATTTTATTAGATTACTATGCACATGGTCGCGTCGCAATGATGAAATGTAAGTGGTGTGATTCAATGACACGACAAGGAATGCATATTGATAATTTTGGATTTAGAGTTATTGATATGAATCACCAGCTTCACACCGATGAACCTTATATTCTTGCGTCACAGGATAGACAAGTTTTTTATGGAACTAACCCATTACAACAACAATTTTGTGTTATTGTTGATGTCATTCCCAAACA
Source organism: Viscum album (assembly GCA_963277665.1). Taxonomy (NCBI): domain Eukaryota; kingdom Viridiplantae; phylum Streptophyta; class Magnoliopsida; order Santalales; family Viscaceae; genus Viscum; species Viscum album. Next base: position 1,247,095,484 of record OY728157.1, on the reverse strand, counting down.
TATTTTTGACAGACATGGATGAAAATGATGTTGTGGATGAACCTTTCAGTATTTATTCGAATTTTTCATTTGATGAAACAGATGACTCAATTTCTAGAACAGATTGTGAACCAGAAATTCTCATAGACCACACAGAACGTTGATACATTTTTAAGTATTTACCTGACATTATCGTAATATTGTATGTGTTTTTTTAAACTTCCATACATGATATCAAATTAACTAGTATATTTTATCAATATAAATATCACATTGAAAATTTATCTCATTGTTTTATGATACAATTGTATTATTTAACATTTTTCATTATTTCTATTTATTTGAGAATATTATTTTAAATTTCCAGGTCAAAATGTATGAATATGATGATATTAGAATAAATAGAAGAACACGAAGAAATGAACAACATATGTCTCATCTGGCAAACACTATAAGTGCAATTTATGTTTGAATATTATGATTTTTTATATTTTTTATCTTTTTATCGTTCGTTTAATTTTATCATCTATGTTATTTTAGGATACTTCGTCAAGGAGACGGTTGAATTATACTACCAAGGCTGATAGTATGGCAGGGGTATTGATTCTACAGTTTAGCCTACTACTATGCCAATTGAGTAAACATAAGGTCATAATCCCATTATTCCACCTCCATATTATCCATACCCACATTATCCATATCCCTTTCTGATTGCACCCACATCGGATGGTAGTTCTCAGACTCCCATCCCTCCTTATTTTCCATTCCCACCATCCACTGTACAGGGCACTGCGCCCCCATATATCCCTCCACTATATCCATATCCATATCCACCCTCATCTATACAGGGTTATCCATATACTATACATATTACTCCTACTGTAGATATCTCACCTACCATGGAGGCTACTCCCCCTCTAGACGCTGTACTTCAGGGGTCAACAAATCCCCCATCTACTAGAATGTGTTTAAACATTACTGTTAGTGATTAATGATAGATTCATATATATTATTATCATTTTTTCCTTTTTTCATGATTATCTCTAGTCTCCACCAGACGATGAGGCCGCACAAAAATGCGAGAGGTTTGGAATTGACACACGCAAATCATAGTTGAATACAATGAGGACAAAGCTATAATTAAAAAAATGGTATAGAATGTAAAAGATTTATGGGAACACTTTCTAGACACATCAATATCATTACGGTTCAACCAATAATTTGGAGGGAAGTTGGAGAACAAATAAAGGACAATGCCTGGGAAGAGATCTGGGTATGTAATGTTAATCACCTTTTATATATATTAATTTATAATATTTTCTTAACAAATATTTTGTCCATTGTAGCTCCGATATAATTTTCCTGATGGAAAAAATTCTAAGGCTGCAAGGTTAATGGATTTAAGTGAAATGTGGTGAGCATACAAGTATGACTTATATCTTGGTTGGAAAAAGAGAGTTGGCACGGAGCTTGAAGAAGTACCAGTGATTCATGATTTCCCAATATCACAATACAAAGAGATGATCGACTATTTTAAGAGTCAATAGTTTAAGGTATTTGTTAAATTTATATATATATTCATTTATTTATTTGAAAATGATTTTTGTTTATGTTAATGAAATTATATAATTATTTGTTTATAGGAAAAATCAGACAGAAATAAAATAAATAAGAGTGGAATGAAACATGCTTATACTCATGGACACACTTCACTCTCAGATCTTGAGTAAACACAGGTAATTTAATATTTAAAATATTTAGCTTCGTTTAGTGTAATTTTTTGACTTCCATTTTTGATTTATTTTTTTTTTCAGAAAAAAGAAAGAAATATCGAGGGTCGCATTCCTTACTCTACTTTGTTTTGTATAAGTAGAAAAAAGAAAGATGATACTATGCCAAATACTGACACCGAGAAAGAGATTGTAAGTATATTTAAATTTCTTTTATTTTGACTGAATTTAATTCCTTATATTATTTTATAATTTTAATTTATGTTATATATCAATCGACATAATGCTTTGGAGAGACTGGCAGAAAAAGATTCTGATAATTTGGGCCCGAACGATTATCTACATCAGGTATTAGAAGATGAACATCAGGGTAGAGTGCATTGTCAACCTAGGAAGAATATTGTACCATCTCGATACTGGTTTGATGACAACATTTCTTCAATTACCGATTCTGGTTTGGTCACAGTGGAACAGATGAATTCCGCAATCAAAGAAGCAAATCAAAAAGTAGAAAAGGCGATATTTGAAAATATGAAGAAAGTTATGTCTGCCATTTCTTCTACACTTTCATTAGAATAAGCTGCAGCGGTTGACACATGTGTGATGTCGATGAGTTCTGATGGTGGAGCCGAAGCTGTATATGGATCCGGAGCTGTAGCCAGAGCCGGAGCTGTAGCCAGAGCCGGTCCCAGTGTCGGTGTCAGTACCGATGCTAATGTCGATGATGATGCTGGTGGTGTGAGATGTGATGATGGTTTTTCTATAGGAGGTGTGGATGAGGGTTATCATGAATCTGATGATACTAATATTGAGACTCACTATTGATGTGAATTGTATTTTTGGATTGTTAATATGTGTAATTTTATTATGCAATGAGGTTTTATTATTTTAATACTAAATTGTATTGCGGTGTTTCTAACAGTTTCTACATATTGTTTATGTAGTATTTATGTTTTATTACTATTATTTTGAATTGTATCCTCATCCGATATGACTGTCGTACCTCCTCGATGACGCTGCTATGAGGCAGCCCCTCTATCTCCTCTGGCACACCTCTGACAGTATGTTGTCCAATTTTCCATTTTTTTCTTGAGGAAGCCCCTCTATTAGTTTCATTGATCATATTGAGAGTTTGATGACTTGTATTGGTGTGCAGGATAGGGATGTTATCTCGCAGGTTAGCTTCACTGGCGTCCGGTTCTCTGTTCGGTTCTTTGGGTTCCCCTGCCCCGCTTCTCTCCCTAGGTGACTCTAAATTTCCATTTACTCTAACCCCTACCATTCTTTCAATGTTCTTTCTCTTGATTATGGCACTAACTCTAAAAAATAGTTTCTTCACATATCCTCACTCGCGAGGGATTTTCTGCTTCTCATTGAATCTATTGCTTCAACTGTTATTGTTATTGTTATTGTAATTCTTTGTCACCAAGATGTTCTCCAGTCCGATCAGAGATTCTCATTGATTCTTGTTTTGAACTGTAAAGCACTGTTATACTGGATGATTGAGCTCCAAATTAAAATATATAAACATGGCAGGCTCTTGGTTGAAATATGGATACATGAATCTAGTTCCCCGTGAACTGATGAATTGTGTTTTATTTTCCCCTTTATCTTGTTAGGTGAAACAAACCAGAACAACATACTGATATTCTACCTCTTATTGTATAATATTCAGGTAAAAATTTCAACAGGGGAAGTATACTGCGTTGGTTTGACACCACTGCTGCTTTGGAGGAGACAATCATTCCACTGGTTGACATTAAGTATACCAAACTTCTGATCAATGGGCAGTTCGTAGATGCGGCTTTGGGTAATCCTGTGTACTTAACCCGATGCCATTGATTTCAACTGTTTTTCTCTCCATTACTGTAGAAATAGAATAATCACTTCACCCATATGTTATTTGATATATTTTCTCTTATTCAAAAAATAACATTCGTTCTAAAAATTGGTTTTAGGAAAAACATTCCCTACTCTCAATCCAAAGATCAGAGATGTCATTTATCATGTAGATTAAGGTGATTAAGAAGATATCAACCATGCAGTTGCTGCTGCTCGCAAGGCATTTGACAAGGGGCCATGGCCCAGAATGTCCCCTTATGTACCAATTCTATCAATCCATGCTTTTGTTTTTTGATTTTATTGTTCCGTGCTGGTTATTTCTGATATGTTTTTTTCCTTCGTGTAATTCCAGGAAAGATCTTGGATATTTCTGAGATTTGTTGATTTGGTTGAGAGACACTCTGACGAGCTGGCTGCACTTGAGACATGGAATAATGGAAAGCCATTGGAGCAGGCTGCAAAGTCTGAGTTACCATCAGTGGCATGTTTATTTTGTTATTATGCTGGTGATAACTTTCTAGAATAGATTGAAGTTCTCATGCATATCTAATTCTGTTTTTGTTGGAATTCAACACACATCACACATGTATCATGGAAGAAAAAGGACAACCATATTTACTTTGAAATCCCAATTGGAAAAAATGGTTTTAAATTTTTTTTGAAACACATTATTCTGTTTCTGAATGCATTAATGTGAATTATCCAGGTTGGGCGGATAAAATTCATGGTATGACAGTTCCTGCTGATGGGTTGCACCATGTGAAAACATTGCACGAGCCTATAGGTGTCACGAGACAGATTATTCTGTGGAATTTTCCTCTTGTTATGTTTGCTTGGAAAGTTGGGCCTGCCCTTGCCTGTGGGAATAATGTTATTATGAAGACTGTAGAGAAAACACCATTGACAACACTTTATGTTGCAAAACTATTGCATGAGGTAGGCATGCTGATGTGATCCAAATCAAATGTTATAGGGAAATATTTCTTTCACATATAATTTAGATGTCTGGATCGATCTTTTCACTTTTCTCCTTGTGGTAGGATGGTCTTCCTCCTGGTGTTTTAAATGTGGTTCCAAGTTATGGTCTTATAGCCGGTGCAGCTCTTTCCAGACATATGGATGTGTACATGGTAGATTTGTTCATATCTCTGAAGCAATGGTTATTTATTTAGAAATAAATGGTCATTTATCCCCCTAGTATGTTGTCGTTATCTATTTTCTGGATATAATCTACTGTAAGGGATTTATTAGAAGGAGATGGGAAAGAGAATGAGAAAGGGTGAGGGAGACAAGTTTCCATCAAATGATGGAATTCTGATCTCCAAGAAAATTGAAATTACTTCATAGTGACTTTTCATAAGACGACATTTCTATCTCACCTTATACAGACCCACACATAGATAATTATAGGTAGTGTCTAAAATAATTTGTAATTTTTTTAACATTTTATTGCAATAGTTTGTACCACACATTTATGTTTTCAAAATATTCAGTATAATCAATATTCATGTAGGGTTTTTATCCTGCTTACAAGGTGACATGATGGAGTAACACTCGATTTTGGAGAAATACAACATCATGGAAGACTAGAGCAAGGGTATATTTTGAAGCAGTGAACCATTTTATTTTTTTAGTTAATAGTTTCTTTTACTTGTATTAAATATGATACGTGCCCATGTATATATATATAAATACATATGCAGGTGAGTGGAGACTAGTATATGCATATAAGCATATGTGCAAGGATCCCCTTGCACATGATCATGGCCATGCGGGTGTGTGCATAGGGGCTAGGTGTCCTTGCATGTGTGTGAAGGTGCGTATACCCAGTGGGAGAGCAGAAACTTTTATTTATAAAGCTCCAAGAGCCGAAGTGGATGGTTTGGTTCCACATTGAGGTAGGATCCCTCTTCCAGCCTCTTTAATTCAAGAATGCTTTAAATTGAATTTAGATTCTTTCTTAGTTATGCTTAATTATATTGAATTGCATATTTTGAATAAGTGTTCTTTAATATAATTGTTTCATCTGATAAATAAAGTCATGTTTTTATAATAAAACCCCTCCAACGGAGGTGCGCTATCTGCGAAAAATCACAGTGATAGTTATGTTGATCTAGCTGCTTAAATTATTGCATTTTATTTTTACTGAATGAGTTTTAGAGTTAATGTTAAATATAATTAAATGAATTGTGTTATAAAGCAATTCCATGATTTTATAATGAAATCCCTCCAATGGAGGTCCGCTGTCTTCTAAACCAAAGAGTAGGGATATTTATTTGTATCATGTTTAGATTTGGTTTGAGTCTTTCATATGCCTCTTGTTGGTGTTTTTTTGTGGCTAGCTATTTTTTGTTTTCTTTGAATAATATAAATTTGATTATGATACTAATTTAACTCAAATGACGTTGTCTGAGTAGGCATATGCCTTGACCATGACACTTTCCTTTTCACGCTTTGAATATTATAAATAAAATTTACATGATTAGGCAAAGTGAATGAATTTTTAAATGGTTTATGTAGGGTGTATGATTCTTCTCTGTCATTTTGTTTCCCTTTAGACGTTGCGTCATTGTGCCTCTCACTACAAACTTTACTGGTGATCCCTTGTTATAGCATATTAAATAGTTGATCTGTTCTATCATCTGCCGATAGGGAGACAGTCGGAATGTTGCCCCACCTCCTCCCTCTCCCTTCGCTCCTGGCCGGAAGATGCTGTCCCGTGGATGTCACTGGACCGGGCCAACACGCCGCGGTCACGCCGCGGTCACACCGTGGTCACGCCGCATTTACGCTACGGTCACGTCGTGATTTGGCTCTGCTCCAGGACAACACCCCATAGCAGTTCGCAATGATAGTATTCCATGAGTCGTGTGATCAATGTTGAGACTGACTAATCACAATTTCTGTCGATGGGGCGATGACCGGAATGTTACCCCACCTCCTCCCACTCCCTTCACTCTTGGCCAGAAGATGATGCCCCACGGATGTCACTGGACCGGGGTAACACGCTGCGATCATGCCGCGGTCACACTGCGGTCATACCGTGGTCACTCCACAGTCACACTGCGGTCACGTTGCGGTCACACCGCGGTCACTCCACGGTCACGCTGCGCTCACGCCACGGTCACACTGCGGTAATGCCGTGATTTGGCCTAGCTCCAAGATGACACCCCATGGTGGTTCGCAGTGATAGTATTCCATGAGTCTTGTGATTAATGTTGAGACGGACTAATCACAATTTCTACCATTGGGGTGACGACCGTAATGTTGCCCCGCCTCCTACCGCTCCCTTCACTCCTGGACGGATGATGCTGCCCCATAGATATCGCTGGACCGGGCCAACACGCCACAGTCACATCACGGTCATGCTACGGTCACGCCGCGGTCATGCCACGGTCACGCATTGGTCACGCCGTGATTTGGCCCTGCTCCAGGATGACAACCCGCGACAATTCGTATTGATAGTATTCCATGAGTCTTTTGATCAATGTTAAGACTAACTAATCACAATTTCTGCCAGCGGGGCGACGACCAGAATGTTTCTCTGCTTCCTCCATCTCCCTTCGCTCCTAGCTGAAAGATGCTGCCCCACGAATGTCGCTGGACCGGGCCGACACGCCGCGATCACACCGCGGTCACGCCGCGGTCACGCCGCTGTCATGCCACTGTCATGCCACGGTTACGCCATGATTTGGCCCTGATCCAGCCACATCAAGTCCACACCAGTCCCCTTCCACCTTCATTTCAGCCTGCTGCCACCAGCCTTCCATCCCACAATATCCCCCCCTCCACCTTTGAAGAAGCCCGCACCATCACCCCAGCACCTGCAACAAGCCGCATTCCACCAGCATTCCATCCCCCTTACACCTACATTGGAGCCCACACCATCCCCCATCCACCTATAATCTAGCCCGCACCAGCCACCACACCAGCCACCACCCCCAGCCTCCTGAAAAACACTCATTCCAACCCTCTGCCACTTGAAAAACAGCCCCAACCACCGGTTCCAGCCCTCACCAGCCCCCGACCTCCTACATCCCAGCCCGCACCACCTACATCCCAACCCGCACAAGTTCCAGCCCGCACCATCCTCCTTCCACCTTCATTCAGTGTTAGAGAACCAAGAATTGTTAAACCTAAAAGGGAGAGGGAGTTTCACAATTTTGTTGTAAACATTAAACAAAATAGGATGATGATCAAATTGGAGATTGTGGAGGGTGGTGCAAGTGATGGCGTCTCATTTATCTAAAGCAATATATTCGTAAAGGCTATATCTAATTTTGAGGCAACCACCATATTGTAAACCTTTTTATAACAAGTGTATTTGGAACCTGTAAGATTTATTTATATAACGTTTCTGTCTTCAATAGAGGTTTTGAATTCTCTTGTGAAGATCATAGCATGTGAGGGACCAATTTTATCACTTGAATTGGGTATAGCATTGAAGTCCCCAATTATAAATCAAGGTGTGCTAATATAGCAACCTAGATAGGTAAGGTCATCCCACATGGGCCTCTTATCTTGATATTTATGCTTGTAATAAACAAAACATCAAAAAATAATAGTGGCATCAAAAACAAAATCACATACAAAGGATTGCTCCAATATGTTAAAAATGTTAACATTTTGGATATTAGAGTACGAAAAAATCTAGAGAGAATCAACATAAGAGGAATTTTTTATTGTGCTAGTAAAAGAATAACCATGTTAACAAAAATGAAGTTATATAGAAGATAAATTAACTTTTTTTCAGTGATAGAAAAAAATTGGAAAGTGGGTGTTAACCATTATTTTTAAAATAGTAATGGTGTCGGATATAGAAATACCCTGACAATAACAAAAAAGGATCTTCATTTAAACCTAATTTTGGAGTAAGAACTCCCTTTTTGATTCAAAAACCCTTGTGTTTAGAAGATATTATGATATTTTTAGTGGTGTTTCAGATCTTGGTCTTTTCCTGATTTATTTTAGAAGAAGTTGGGGAACTGTTTGAATTTCATACCTTATTATTACCCTTGGAGGAATCAATGCAGGGGTTATTCACAAGTAAGTCCATAGAGTCCTTACTAATATAGGCAGTATGGTCAAAAACTTGATGAGTAATCAGTTTCTTAGATTTAGTAGGCATATTAATGTTATCTGAAGTCTGAGAAATACCAATAGTATGATTGACAAAAAGGGGAGGAGATGTACCTGAAATATTTGTAGCAAGGTTGTCATGTGAAGTACCTGAATGTTTTTCCAGCTTTTTTCTTGAACCTGGGGGAATCTGTGGTGTGTCCACCAGGTTCGATTGCTCTTGATAAGATGAAAATATACACCTCTAATTCTTGAACAATTCAATAGGAAGATTTGGGTTGTCATCTTTCTAATCTTGCAAACCCGAGGCAACCAAATTTTTATTTGGGTAACTGTCCAGAGCAGTCATTGAAACACCCAGAACTTCAGGTGCCATGGCCATATCCTTAGGAGATGCACTGTCCTAACCAAGTTGGGGTTAAGGGGTCTATTCAGAGCTAAATTTAGTCTCCACATAAGTGTCACTTCTCAAGTGTAAACCCCCAAGAGGTTTTCATTTGTTCTACTTAGAATCATTATTCAAAATCGGCTTGGTCTGGTCATCTTGTCTGTCAAGTAGTGTGCCAACCTGTTTTGATTCACATCCCAAAAAAGAATAAGGGTATGAAGATTGTCCATTTTCAATATTCATACCATTAAAAAGATCATTATAAATGTGATGTGATTTATTACCTTTATAGGGGTCCAAAAGAGTATCCCCTGCAGCTAAAACTTCCAAGGGAGGGTTTGTCGTAATATGCAGGTCTCCAGGCAGTGATGAGCCTATATGATCACATGCATTCAAAGCTGATTTAATATCCCTATACAGACCCAAAGGTGGGTTTGAGTGGCCTTGCATGCTGGGTGAATTGGTAAACATGATCTAAGGTATCAACAAGTTCTATAAACTATAACATCATTGAGTAATTTAGTCAGTTGAAGTGAGTTCCATGCCATGAAATTATTGAATTGAAATGTATACAACATCAAGATATTCACTGGGAAAATCATTGATAGAAACATAAATAGAAAGGGATGTTTGTGTGGGGGGGGGGAATGATTTACAGTAGGGGGGCTATCCAGGGGGTCCCACAGGGGGGGGGGGGGCTTCTGTCCAGGGGGTGCTGCTGTCCAAGGGGGGTCCAGTAGGGGGGGTGGGGGGGCTGCTATCTAGGGGGGTCCAGTAGGGTGGCAAGGGGTGTGAAAGGGTGTGTGTACAAGGGGTTCAAGGGATGTGTGTGGGACCCTGGGAGAAGGATATGTCTTGAAAATGGTTCTATAATAGGTTATTTCACTGGGTGTTGGCACATATCTCCCTTTTTATGATGACTTGCACAAGTCTGGGGTTGCACAACCTGGCCCTGCGTGATGGCATTGTTGGGGTCTTTTGTTGGGATTTATTGGGCGATCGATTTTAATATTTTTTGTTCTTAACATCCCAATTACTTGAGGAATTCTCTTTTGAATGTAGTCATCCTCATATGGGAATGGGAGTGTGAAACAAAACCCTCATCATTTGATCCGATTGGAAGAATAGGGTCTAATCTTTAAGTAATGAAATACAGATGTTGAAATATTCTTTGTTTTTTGGTATCTAGATTACCATTTACATTCTTGATTGTTCATAAAGAAAATAACATATTGAGTACCATGAAAGGGATTAATGGGGAAGGCTGGGCCTCAAAAGTATGTCGCGCCGGTGTCTTTCATTGGTGGTTCACACAGTTAGTCCATGAAGGTTAGGTGCACATGCCATCAGTGTAGGTGTTCTTGGATTTATAAATAGAATCGATGGCTTGAAGTCTCTTCATATCACCTTATCATAGTTTTAGCCACCCTTCAACTATCCCAGTTCTTTTTTTCTACACAGATATTTCATCATGCTAGTTTTCTGTGAAATATTCATGCTAATGCATTTCTCACATACACATGGTATTCCCTTATCTTCATGACACATGTACCTAGTTAGGGTGACCTGTGTGAGGTCATTTGGGTGAGTGACCTGCATGAGGTCAATTAGGTGAATGGCCTGTGCGTGGTCTCTTGGGCGGGTGAGTGACCTGTGTGAGGTTGTATTGGCGAGTGAACTGCACCACATCACACCTATGCCCATTTTTTGAATTTATATTTTTTTTCAAAAAAAAAAGATTTTATCTCCCTATGAAAATCTTGATATATTATTGCATATTTGCAATGGATACCCAGAAGGTTGGTTTTTTTAATGAAAAATATTCTTCCCATTTTAGGGGCATCCATCAGGGGGGGCAGCTGTCCAGGGGGGTCCAACAGGGGGGGCAGCTGTTCAGGGGGGGGGGGGGGTTCTGTCCAGGGGGTTCAGCAGGGGGGATACTATCCGGGGGGGGGGGGAGGGGGGCTGTCCAGGGGGATCTAGCAGGGGGCAGCTGTCTAGGGGGGTCCAACAGTGGGGGGGGGGCTGCTATCGGGGGGCTGCTATCTAGGGGGGTCCAGCAGAGGGGAAAGGGATGTGTAGGGGGCTGCTTTCCAGGGGGGTCCAGTAGGGGGGAAAAGGGATGTGTAGGGGGGAGGCTACTGTCCAGGGGGTCCAGCAGGGGGGAAGCTATTCAGGGGGGTCCAGTAGGGGGGGGGGGTTAGATGGTGTCAACTATATCTCGTTGCTCTTGTCCGAATCAATCTGCATTTCAGGCTGCAAAACAGGGGGATAGTCTTGTGTCTCATTGCTCATAGAGCAGTTTGGGGATTACATGTCAAATTAGACTTGTCCAGGAAGGGAGAATCATTTGGGGATCTGTCACCTAAGATAGTATTAGCCTCCAACTTTAAAACAGAAGCAGAACCAATCTGCATTCCATGTTGCAAAGTAGGAGAACAGTCCTGCTTTGTGGCAGGATAATACAAAGTGGAATGCTCATCCTTGCTAACAATAGAAAAGGTAGGTTTAGAATCTTTGTTGATAGTAGAAGAGGATAGGACTTCAGAAAATCATCTCAAGGCACCATCCTTACTACTAGAGGATTTCCTCAGGGAATATGCTACCATTTTGGACCCAACTTTTGTGCTCTGTTATCCTCTGATGACTCAACCATAGCAGTTTTCCCTTGTTCAACGATATCATCCCATGATTTATTGACATGGTAAAAAATGACATCATTAGGTAGCATACTTTTTTGAGGTGGAGGCACCAAAGGGTCTACAGTGTGAGTTTCTTCACCACTGCATGCCTTCAGGTCTGTTTGGACATCCACCCCGGCCTGAGTCAAGTTCTGGAATTCACAGCCTTCCTAAGTGCAGTTATGTGTTTTTTTTATATTCAGATTTGTTTAATTCTTATTATGTAAGTAGATTTCCTGTATAATTTAATTTGGAGGGGACTGGCAGGGGGGCAGGGGGAAAACTGGCAAGGGGGTGTAAGTGGGGGATGGTAGGGGGGTGCAAGTGGGGGATGGAAGGGGCAGGGGGAGGGGAAACAGGCAGGGTGGGGGGGGGGGGGGGCAGGACTGGGGGTGTCCAGGTTCTGGGGGGGGGGTCCAAGGTCTGTCCAGGAGGGTGGGGGGGTGGCTGTCCAGGGGAGTGGAGGTCTGGGCTGTCCAGGGGGATCTGTCTAGGGTCTGGGGGTGTCCAGGGTCTAGGGGGTGTCCTGGGTCTATCTGGGGGGTGTCTAGGGTTTGTCCGGGGGGTGTCGAGGGTCTTTCTGGGGGGTGTCCAGGGTCAGTCCGGGGGGTGTCCCAGGGTCTGTCTGGGGGTGTCCAGGGTCTGTCCGGGGGGTGTCCAGGGTCTGTCCGGGTGGTGTCCAGGGTCTATCTGGGGGGGTGTCCAGGGTCTGTCCGGGGGGTTGTCCCTGGGTATGTCTGGGGGGGTGTCCAGGGTCTGTCCGGGTGGTGTCCAGGGTCTGTCTGGGGGGGGGGTGTCCAGGGTCTGTCCGGGGGGTGTCCAAGGTCTTTCTGGGGGGGAGGGGGGGGGGTGGTGTCCAGGGTCTGTCTGGGGGGGGGGTGTCCAAGGTCTAGGGGGAGGTGTCTATGGTCTGTCTGGGGGGGGTGTCCAGGGTCTGTCCAGGAGGGGGGCTTTACAGGGGGCTGTCCGAGGGGGGGGGGGTTATGTAGGTTGGGGGTGTCCAGTGTCCAGGAGGGAGGGGGTCTGAAGGGGGTTGGGCTACTGCAGGGCGGGGGGGGGGGGGTGTGCAGGGGGTGGGGGGCTATTTTTTTATGGTTTTCCAGACCCTATAACCACAATTTTTAACCATGGATATAGGGATATTTCCATGGTTTTTAATCGTGGCTATAGGTCTAATTCCACATTTTCTAACCATGGAAATAAATCGTGTCCCTCTTTTAGTATAGCCAATGTTCTAAACCGTGGCTACAGAGATATTACCACGGTTTAAACCATGGCTGTATACTTAGAGCCACGGTTTGAATCGTGGCTCTAGACCTATAGCCACGGTTCCAAACCGTGGCTATAAGTCTAGGACTATAGCCACACCAAACTTAGCCACGATTTGAGGACCTATATCCACAGTTTAAAACTGTGGATATAGCCTGAATTTATAGTAGTGTATGTTGATTTGTGGGTTGATAGGACTATTATAAGTATGGAAGAATTATTTTATTTAGTTAATTATACATTTAGGAGGCATCACCGGAAGGGTATGGCACACAACATAATGGGGTACCATATAAAGAATCAAGAATTTAGGGGAAAAATAACTAAAACACCTACCCTAGTTTGGTATATAAACCCTTATCCATTATCATCTTCATATTCCAAGTAAATGAAAGAAATTGGAAATTAGACAAATTTCTTGAAAATAGGGTATATTAGCTCACTTGGAAATAACACTCATTAGGGAGAGATAAATGAGGGAATGAAGGAAGAAGATTAGGAGCTTACCATTTGATATCCAATGAAAATGGCAGATAAAGAATCAGACACTACATGTATAACATAACTCAAAGACTAGGTTAGAGGATGTGGGAGATCTCCATGCATTTGGGGAGAGGCTACATGTGAAAGATGAGGAAAAATATGGGTTAAAACTTAAAAAGGGATAAGGGAAAAATATAATTTTCAAACAAATTTAAGAGGCACATGGTTTGGCCACATATTTTTCCAAACTATGCGTCTAAACCATACAACACAACTGGTTAAGTGGCTCTAATTGTGCCCCTTCTAGACCACTGTAGTACCCTATACATCTGTGCGGACTAAGGTGAATGATTACAACTAATAGTGAGGCTCAGTACGCCCTTTCAAGATCTTGAGCTCCATGATTTGAATGATCCATAAACACTTATGAACCAATACTTATCCTCTTAAGCACATAATCAGAGTAATAAGAGAGGTTTTTAATAATAGTTTATGTGTCCCAAACCTCTTAGAAAAATCTAGGATGTTACAACCTCCCCTCCTTAGAAAAACTCATCCCTGATTTTCCCTTTTGAGGGTGGTAAAACATCATATAAGAAAAGTTCTATACATAAAGGATGTACATCATCCTATAACTCCCTAGTTTCACCCTTTATATATCCATGCTACCATAGCATCTATACCAGAGTAACTGACTAGCCTTAGAGAGCCTCTGTGCTCCTATAAATGAAACGTATAGGATGATACTCAAAGGATGAACCAACCTATAACTCTATATAATTAATATAAAAAGAATGAGATAAGTTTGGATACTAATGGTAAAGATGAAATACATGGAAGACATCATTAATGGACTAGTACCTCTGAGGTAAATTCAACCAAAAGGCTACCAGCTCGACTCTCTCCAAAATCTCACAAGGCTTTTTGTAACAAAAAGATAACTTTTCCTATCTCTGAATCTGCCTATGAACCAATCTTGTAGAAACTCACAGAAATACCTGATATCCCACCTCGAACAACAAAGGTAGATGATAATGGTCATTATAATACTTCAACCTATATTAATCTATATCCAGACACTTCTGATTAAGATACTATTGTTTTGAGGTATCCAGAATTATATAAGGTACTATTAGCACTACCTCACCTGCATATAACTAGAACAATGGTAAAAAACATTAACTACAATATAGGGACTCATTGGGATCCATCTGAATAGTTTATTGAAATCTATTATTTTAGGAAATCTTGATGATTGGAATTTTTTTCCCCAAAAACCTCCCAAATAAAGGATTCATGCTCAAAGTATATCCTCCAACACCCATATTGTATGCTCAGACTGACCTTCGGTCTGAGGGTGTTATGATGTACTCATAAGAACTTGTTAACCCAATTACTTCTAAAACCCTTGATAGAACAATGATGTAAACTGAGAATCTCTGTTTGATATGATAAAAAAGGGAATACCTTGAAGGCAAAAAATCACCCAAATGTAAATCCTTCCAAGATCGTCTGCAGAAAAGGTCTCCATGATAGGAAGAAAAAGTGAAACCCTGTTCAGCCTGTCAACTATCACCCATACCAAATCTCTTACTTAAAGGAATATTAGAAATCCCATTAAAAATAATCCATGGCGACTTTATCCCATTTTTACTATGGAATAGGAAGATGCTGTAGATTTCTAGTAAGCTTCTTGTGCTCCACCTTCACCTACTTATAGGTGGAATACCATGTGATAAAACCTTGGATCTGCCTCTTTTTACCTAGCCACCAATACTTATGATGCATGTCTTAGTACATCTTGGTAATCCCCAGATGTACTACCAAAATAGAGGCTTGAGACTCCCATATCAATTCTTCCTGTATGTCCATAAGTACCCAAACACACCCATGAATGTGTAGAATATCATCCTCATAAATAACCCAATCAAGTAGTGGATCATCACCCGAGACACTCTCCCTCAGGATTAAGCCCTCATAATTAGAAATTTGTCTCATATTTACCTGTTCTATAATAGAGGAAATCATAGATAATGATGTGAGTATAGATTTTTCCTAATGGTCCTTCACATCCAAGTGAATATCAAAAAATAGGGCCATCAACTTCTAATCACAACTTGAATCCTAGATGGATTGTGTCTGAGTCTTCTAGCTCAATCCATTGGATACTTAATTTCCCTTTCTAGGTGTATAAGAGAGTTCAAAGTCAAATTAATTAAGTTATTCTACCCATATATGACTCCTGAGATTAAAATCATATTGTATGGAAATGTATTTGAGACTTTTTTGGTCTATGTAAACAAAAAACCAATCCCACAATAGATAATGCCTCCAATAATGTAATGAATAAACCATAGGTTCCTATTATAGTCGTGTGTAGGATCATTCTTCTTATGAGGTCTCATCTGGTGGGAAACATATGATACAACTCAACCCCTACATCAAAACTACTCCTAGCTTAATTCCTGATGCATCACAATAAACTGTGTATCTTATTACTGACTCTGGAAGAATTATGATCAATAATGATGTTAATATTACTTTATTCTCTTGAAAGGATCTCTCGGATTCTTCAGACCATGAAATTTTTACACTCTTTTTAGTCAAGATCATTAGAGGCACCACTAGGTGTGAAAAGTCCTAAATGAAATGCCTGTAATAGCCTTCCACACCCAAGAAACTTCATATATTAAAAAATTTCTTGGGATTTTCCCAGGAAACCACATCTCTCACATTATCTGGGTCAATAGATACTCCTGACTCTAAGATTATGTGTCCTAGGAAGTAAAACCTATCAACCCACAAATGAAATTTAGTGTGCTTAGAATATATCTTGTGCTCTCTTAATGAATTCAGCATCATATCAAGATGTTTGGAATGGTTGTTTTGAGTACAAGAATACACCAAGATATCATTCATGAATCCTACCACAAATGAATCTAGATATGAGTTGAAAATCCAACTCATCAGTTCTATGAAAACTATTGGTGTGTTTGTACGATAAAACAAAATAACTAGTTACTCATACAAGACAGATTTTCTATGAAATTCTATATGTAGTTTGTCCGATGTCCTAACATGAAACTTCTAGTATCCCAACTCAAATAAATATAGGATAAAATCATTTCTCCTCAGAGTTGGTCTAAAAGGTCATCTATTCGAGGTAGTGGATACCGATTCTTAACCTTAATCTAGTTTAACCAATGATAATCCACACAAAGCTTGAACTTCCTATTTGGATTCTTAGTAAAGAGCATAAGTGAACCCCATGGTGAATTATTGGGTCTTATGAAACCCTTAACTTCCAAATCCTCTAGCCACTTCTTATGTTCTTGAATCTTAGTAGGTTCCATCTTATAAGGAGTAATGGATATAGGTGCCGCTCCTAGAACTATATTAATATTTATATCTACTTCTCTTATAGAAGGTAACCTATAATTTTTTTTATGGAATAATTCCTTGAAATGATCCACTGTGAGAAGGAAATCTATAATCCATATTCCCTGATTATACAAAAAGATACTAGTAATCTAGGATATCACTCTACCTAGTGCATGATGCTTGGGTCCAGATAGAATTTCCTAGACATCCCATTTGCACTTATAAATATAGATACTACCCTTAGGTGATTTGAAAGACACCATTTGATGATAGAAATAAAAATGATCATGATAAGGTACCAACCAGTCTACCCCGAGTATGATGTAGAATCCCATCATCTCAAGGAAAAAGGGGTCACATCTAAAAAGATAACCACCTATCTCAAAGGGGGATCCCTTACATCAGTGTATACTCTTGGTTTGGATTCCCAATGGTGTGTTGAGATTCATAATGATACATATGTACTCTATTTATAAGCCTATAGATTCCATAATTTATATAGATACGAAGGAATGTGAAGTACTTGTATAGAATAATGTAGAAACTAAAGTAGAAGATACTAGAATAGTATGTCAAACTATAAAAGTCATTATAATATGATCCTTAGGAGTATGTTGGAAAAATATGTAGGCTTCAAATAAAACCTAACTAGACTTGGTAGGTCAACTATATTGGTAATATATGTATGAAGTGTGGATACCTCATCCATGTCCTAGCTCCCTGCCTAATGTAGAGCTACTGATCCTATACCCGAATGTAGAGTTGTTGTAGATCCCTTATTAATAGTAACTAAAGGTAATTATTAGAAAAATGATGATGGTTTCCTATCCAGCTGCATTCTAAACCTCAATTGGGTCCCTCATGCAATAGGTATTATTATGGCCTACCCTACCACACTAGTGATACACCACATAACTATTAGCGGGTTTCATCAGAGTGGCACTACTACAACGATCAGTCTCAAATTGATGTTTCTTGCCACTTGATGAACTTCCACCCTACCTCGATGCTAAACCACCCTGGCCCACACAACCAGCTTCCCTCTATATTTTCTTGGTGTTGAGGACCTACTTCACTATCTTAAAAATTATTTTCTATCGAAATAAATGTACCTATGACCAGATGGAATACATAATCCCATCCTCAAACCATCTAAATATCATCAAATATTCACTATAAAGTTTCCATTCAAATCTTTAATTCTTATTAAAACATGAAAAATATTCCACCATAGACATATCACCCTACTGTAAGTGCATAAATTCCCTAGCATAGTCTTCTCTTAGTGTATAAGGTAAGAAGTAATCATAAAAGGCTATCTAGAAGTTTTCCCTGGCCATACCCTAATGTCTATAAGTATGGGGGACAACATACCACCATCTCATAGAATAATCATGAAGCATATAGGTTTCTATATTGGCCTTCCCCTATGGGGGAATCTCTAAATGATATAATATGGATAACATTGCCTCTAACCATGACTCAACACCTCGTGGAATTCCATACCTTGAGAAAGTGGGGAAGTGTTTCTGTTGAAATTATTGTGTTAACTCTTCCATAGTAGGGGAAGGTCACAAAGCGCCATATACACACTATATGAATTGTAAGAATCTTTATCATAAATGAGAACTGATTCCCAGTTGAGGAATAGTAGGAGTTTCCTCAAGTTGTACCAAAGGAGGAAATACTGGTGGTTTAGAGATCACCTACTCCAAAGCATGGTCATTTCCACACTCTTTGAGAATGACTCGAGGATGTTGTGGTGACATGGATCTAAAATTTCCAAACACATTCATGAGGTAAGATTTAACATATTTTGGATCCGAGATATTAGAATAGGATAGGTACCTTTCTTTCTATATAAGAGTAACACCCCTATGCCTACTTCTAAATCTTGGTTTATGTGATAAGAAATATCACATAGGTTACATGATATAATTCCTTTTTCCCAATACTAAGTTTGAGTTAGGGTCAAAGTCTCACATTATATAATAGGTGTCCCAATATATGGAGTTTAAATTTCAAGGTCTATAAGAAAACACCCTTTACTTTAAAATTAGAATCCTTATTTAAGGGTAACCATTTTTATTTAATAATTTAAATTTAGTTAAGTTCATGCTAATTTATATGTATATACATATCACAGTCTAGTTAGATGATTCATCATTCCCAATTTATAAAGTCATAATATTTATATGTTGAAATTGAAACATCATGTAAATATAAACTAAACCTTACATCCGATATTAGGATGTAACAAGTCATATAAAATTATTTGATTAAATTAATTACCATTAAAAATTTATAGAAGTGCATGGTTCATAAATTATAATTGTAATACATGTCATCAAAATCATCTAACATTTTATCCCATGGAACCAATGGTCCATGGATCAAACATTGCATAATTTATTAATTAATGTGCCACCATAAATATATATGGAAAACTACTATTTATGTTGATGCAAACATTTTAATTAATCAATTTTTTTGTCCTTATAAGAAACACTATCACATTTTAAAATGAAATAGTCAAGGCACAAATAATACAAAGTAGGCAATACATGTAGTAATATAAATATGGAATGGAATATTAATGACATGTTAATCCTCAAGTACCTATAATGATGCATTAGATGTTACCCCCTTGCCTCATCGGGATAATGGTAAAGGAAAAATAACAATAATATAAAATGTCACAAATCATGTGTTTCACCCAAAAGTGAAACCATTACAATTATAACAGGCACAATACCAAGTAGAGATATCCCTACCCAAGTAATTTGGATTTCACCTATACGTGGGTTAGAAACTCCCATGCACAGGCTCATTACCAAATTCTGACACATTCCCAATTTCTTGTCTAATACCCAAATAGTAAGAAAAAAGGAAAAATAGGATCTAAAACTACATTGTAGCATCCTAGACTTAGTTTAATTATATGTAAACAAACCCTATTAAACACATGGCCTCAAGTGTACTTCCCCATATGCCAGAGGATATCGACTAACAGTGAGGGTCTATGATTATACAATGGGTAGACTATACACTCATGATCAGAGTATAGAACAATAGTACACAATAACAATAAGTAGTATAAACACCATAATAAATGAATAGTATAAATATAATGTATCCAGATATAATCAATAGTTGGAAGCTAAATCAATATCATATACAAAAATTATAATCATCTCATGATGCTATATAAAAGTGAAAGTACACATGATACAAGGTATAAGCATATAAAACATGATATATAAATGAAAAAAGATCAAAATATATCTATACTATAATAAAGAGAATAGGATTGATCCTCTTATCTAATACTTCACCCTAGGATAGTAAGTTAGGCATCCAAAGTTGGATGCTTCCCTTTGTCCCCACCTGCCTCTATAAATATTTTTCGGGTAGCAACCAGTGACCCAAACATGGTGTAAGATATACTCAGTAGGACACCCCCAATGGTGTCTAGAACTATATAGTATTTTCATATAAAATTAGCAATGATTATGTAATGATAAATTTATAAAAATATAAAAAAGAAAACAAATTGGTTCAGGTTCCTCATGGGACACCCAACTATACTACCTGCTTCAACATGATCTAGAATGTCCCTGAAAAACTGTCATCCTGTATTTGTATATATATATATATAATATATGTATATATATACATTATAAAAATAAGAATTTTTATGTCTCAATATATATACACCATATCAAATAAGACCTGAGGTGTATCCCCAAGGCGTCCACACATACTTATAAGGGGTTTCATAACTCTCATGGCCTATGAGATTGGTGGTATAACTGGTCTATCATAAAATTAAAATATAAAGCATGGAAAAAACCCAAGAATATTATTTTTTATTTTAAAATTAATCCTTAGTTTCAATTAATTGACATCTTTTTCCCATCCAAGGTGTTCTATAAAAATGAACCCAAGTATCTCCCCAGGTGAACTATAAAACCCATCACCATAGGAGTCCATCCACAATGTTTTGTATAAGGAACACATGAATCAATCTTGGAATAGTATATGTGTAAAACCCTATATCCTCATATATGGTATAATATATAGGTAACTAGGTATCAGTCATGTAATGTTATAACAACATTTCCTACCAAGCTCATCCAATGTAATACACTAGGAAATAAGGTATCACTCATAGGTAAAGTAATAGCATACGATTGGTGATCCCATCCAAGGTATCCTATAAAATAAATCATGCATCAACCCTAGTGTTTTTTAATTCAACTATAATTTCTAATTTTTAAGATCAATGATCCCATATATGGAGTTTTTAATCTGGACCCTTATATTGCCCTCATCTTGGTGTAATGGAATGGTCATAACTACCATTAAAATAATAATATTCAAATAAAAAATTTTATTCATGTTGGAAAAATCATTTAATATAGTCAACTAAATATATATCATAAAGGGAAAGGTTCTATGCACATGACCTACCCTTTTCATTTAGTTTAATTCAAAATACATTACATTCCCAAGGTGAATTAAACACACTACAATTAGTGGTTCAAGTTAATTCCAAGGCATGAGGCTCTTAGTAATTTAAGGAAGTCACACCCTTAGGGGTGGCTCATGTTGAGGTGTTCATCCTATGAAAATTATTAATTGGTTTCTAGGACTATGATAAGCATGGAAGTATCATTTTATTTATTTAATTAGATATTTAAGATGTTTCACCAGAAGGGTCCAATACAAGGTACAATGGTGCACCATATAAAGCATTGAGACCTTAGAGAACGAGAACTAGACCACCAAACTCAGGTTAGTATATGACCACTCATCCATTATTGACTTAAGATTTGATGTATAATGAGAGGAATTGACAAAATAGAAAAATTCATTGAAAATAGTGAATATTAGCTTATCTAGAAATATCACTCATGTGGGAGAGATAAATAAGGGAAATGAGGAAGAATAATGAAAAGATTATAGTTGGATATACAAAAAAAATGACAAAGAAGGAATCAAACACTAAATTAAAAAGCTAGATCAAATCCTACGTTTAAAGAAGAGGGATACGCCGCTTCTCTCCCAGCCTCCTGCTCCCCCACGATGCCCTAGCTGCGGCGATGGCCGCTGCTCTGGTCCCTCCCCATCCGGGGGAGGGACCTCTTCCTCCTTCAAGAGGTCGTGTCCCTTTCATCCCCTTATCTAACCCCGACTCACTTCCCTCTTTCCCATCCATCTCCCTCAGCCCTAAAGTCCCCAACCTTTTATAGGGATGTCTAGATCTTCCAATCTCAAAATCAAAATTTACAGATTCTTCCTCTCACCTAAGCCTGAATCTGGTAGCTTGATTTTAGCGTCACCGTCCTTCGGTGGACATGTTTTACCATTTTGTTTTTAGTTCGTGTGGTTTGAAAGATCACGCAACTGTTGTCCTTATTGACGGTAGGCACCTGATGATCTGCTTTGCGTCTGAGGGTGATATGATCCAAGCCTGGTCCAGCGCTCCTCGCATATGAAATGGATGTCACATCTTCCTGTTCATATGGTCAGAGGAATTTCTTATGAAGTGGGACTATCCTTCTACGGAAGTTTGGGATAGTTTCCCTGAGCTTCATCCCCCTTTTCAGAATCCTTATATTATTCGAATTCTTGGTAATTTAGTTGGATGATTTCTGTGCTCGGATAGCAGAACTAGGGCTGTTTGCCACTCGGTCTCTCCATGAATATGTGTTGAAGTTGATGTTTCAAAGGGTTCAGTTCCTTTTGTGTGGATTGTTTTAGGTTAAGAATTTCGGTTTAAGCAACCTGTTGTCTTTGAGACATGGGTTGATTTTTTCACCTAGTGCAACAAACTTGGGCATCAGAAGGAAGAGTGTAGGATGGGGTCTGAGAAATGTATCTAGGTGAAGGAGGCAGGGGGGACGTTATCTCTTGATTTAACTCCCTTAATAGCTTATAAGTGTTACAAGCCATGCAATAAGATCCAAGGCTCGAGAGTTAAGGAAATTTTTGAAAGGATGCTTAATGATTTAGGAACTCCCAATTTTAAAGAGCAGTCTTTGGGAGGTCCCTGCTCCATAAATGATATCTCATTTAGTGAGACTATTAAGGGCGAAGGGGTGAATCCTGGCCAGGTAACTGAGCAACATTTAGTCTAGGGTGGTGTGGGTATTACAGCTGAAGGAAGGGTTCTTGGGGAGATACAAAACATGAGTTAAATGGGGTTAATGTCTCCACAACACCGGGTTCCTATCCTTTGAAAAGATCCTACGTCTATATTGATACATAACAGTTTCTTGGCACTAAACCAGGCTGGGAAGGAGAATGCAAACTCTGATGGATTGCAAGCCGTCATCCCAAGATGGAAGTGCAAATAGGCTGGTTCGAGCCACACTGACGATGAGGAATCCAGTGAAATAGAAGGGTATTCTCACCCAGACACGGTCTACGATCAAGACACTATTGTGGGAATTGGATCAAGGAAAGGGAAACAAGGAAGCATCATGATTGGGAATTTCTCAGTCCTCAAGGGGGAGAAAAAACCAAGACCCCATAAGGATTATTCAGACACCCCAAAGACAATAGTCACCAGATCGTAAGGGAAGGTAGCGTATAAGAGTGCAAGAGTTGTACCGCAAGGTCCTACATCGATGCCAGGTGTGGAACTGGCCTCCAACATGACGAGTAAGAAGAATCACTTAGCTGCCGTGGGAGATGCTAAGGGGAAGGAGTTCCCGGGTATGGATGAAGGCCTGAACAAAGAGGAAAGACAATGGGAAGTAGGGTGGGATGAAAACCAGATATAATATTTAAATTATGAGGTTGGAACGGTGTGGGTGTTGGGGGATCAGGATAAAAGTGGTGGTGCTCCACTGGTGACTGCTGCTAGTTCATAACACATAGATAGTATAGAGGCCACAGTCAAGACTGCGGACCTCCTTATGCATTCTGATGAAGAGATGGTGGATACTGACTTAACCATTAAAGTTTCCAGAGAGGATGTAGAAAGGATGATTAAACGTCCAATGCAAGTGGATACAAACATGGAACTTAGCGGATGGATCAAGAAACATTTTCTAATTCTGATGAGAGGATTTAATGACAAGAAGTTAACAGTGTAGGAGTTCTTAAAAATAAGGGATAAACTGGCCCAACATTTTGAAGACATTCTCAAAGATGTTCAGAACAAAGTGGCAATGGATCTATCCTAGAAACTATTTAGGGAGGTCACATCTAATAAGTTTACGTTATCCTTTAAGGGTTTTGTTATGTGTTACTACATTTAATTCTTCTAGTTGTACTTGATGGTTTCACACTTTTTCTAAAAAGTGTTTTGATAAAAAATTAACATAGTAGTAGAAAAGAAGAGGGACAACTCCCTGTGGATGAGGAGATTATACACATGAAAGAGGAGGAAAAATATGAGTCAAAAATTAAAAGGGGCTATGGGTAAAATAAAATTTTCACACATTTTTAAGATGTACTTGGTTTGTCCACTCAGTTTTTCAAACCATGCACCTAAACCATGCAGCACCACTAGTTAATTGTCACTAAGCATGTGGTCTTGGGTGAATGGTTTGGACAAAATGTACATCCCCTTATAGCCCACAGAAGTACCTTGCATGGCCGTGTAGCCTAAGATGTGTGGTTAAAACTAACTATGCACCCCTATGTAGTTTATTATATCACCTTCGAGGTTTATTCATATAGTTAGAACTATCCATACAATAACTATGCATCTCAGTATTTTATTCCAATATATAGAGCTCTGAGATATGAATGAGTCCCTAATTCTCCTAAACCACTCCTTATAATCTAAAAACCTCACTAGCATAAAAAAAGTGGTTATGAATATTAGTTTATGTATATGTACCTATTCTAATAATCTAACATGTTACACCTCTAATGCATTGGGTAAATATGGATATCTCATGAGATAATAAGGAATTGAAATGGGAGTGAACCCATTTTAGTAAGGGAATCTGTCTACTATGATATTCTTGTGAGTGAACCTTTACTAAGGATATAATGTATTGAGGAGTAAACCTAATCAACTATGATAGTCTTGGTAGTGAGACTTAACTATTAATGAAATTATTTTCTATGATTATGTGTATGATAAAAACTAATTTCATATAATCTCATGGATCATGTTCTATGAATCCATTTTTGATTCATACCTTATAAACTTCCAAGCTTTATTCCATAACTCAATATTACGATCTTTGATATGATGGGTATAGTATTTAAATGTTATGATCATGTTTTCACACCCTTATAATCATATTACGTTTAAGTGATTATCTCATCTATCTTGTTTAACCTTACTTGGCATATGAGCTCACCCTTTCTTATGATTCCTTTCCTCAGGATATAAAGAAATATTTTAAGTATTATATGTCTAATAAGGGTACTATTTGTGAAGAACTAAGTGGGATGTGATGTAGATATCTTAATATCAAGTTTTTTATGTATCCAAGTTTCCAAATACACTAATCCAATATGATTATGGTATAGATATTAATATTATGTAAAGAATATTCATCTTTTAAGATGTAATATCTATGTATGAAAAGTATAGGTCTCTATAGTAGATATCAAAGAGAGTTTTAGTTACCTTTAAAAACTAGGATGAGAAAACATTAGTGATAACCCTTAGGATAATTCAATGTATAAGAGAATATCCTATTTTATAGTAAATAATAGTGTGCAGTTTTCCTAGAAAAACATCCATACTTGGATATTATAAGTGGATGTGGTTTTAAAATAGATACATCTAGGGGTAATAACCATGAAAAGAGTTGGTAGGCTATATCTCGACTATTATTCTTGTTCATAGTGAGTATTCCCTTACTACACACCTAGTTTGACACTCCCAGAGGATATTCTTAGGTTAATTCATATTTTTTTTGATCCATTATGATGGATTTGAATAGATGATGATCATGGATAACCTAATTTAAAACTGAGGTTTCATAGATTTAAAATAAGGTGTAATTATTTAGAAATCCTATAAATTATATTTCATTACTATGGATACTATTTATCACACCATGATTTTGGTTTTAGTAAATGGATGGAACCATAAATAATCACGTTAATGTTTAATATGATGCACAATGCAGTGATTTTGAGCAACCAAATGAGATAATGACTCAAGTGAAAGATATTGTGATTATGCATAATTAGTTATCATAATATATGATTAACAACCTATACTTTAACCAACTCTCAAGAACCACTAAATATGAGAAGAATAGAGTTGCTGAGAGCTCATGTGGTGGAGACTTGGAGAAAAGAATGATCAATTTTCTCCATGTCAAAAATGTGGAAGGATACACCTAAGATAGTGTCTCAAAATAATAGGAAAACATTTTATGTGCAGAAAATATGGGAAAAGATAAATGAATTGTTGAGAAAAAATGAGGAGTTTTATGGAGGGAAATAAATTTCATCCTTGAGATCCATTTATAGTTAATTTTATTAAATTTGGGGAACCTGGGAATTATGCATGTTGATACCCACTTCTAAATGTTAAATTCTAATCCAAGGAAGGACCTATGTCAAGACAATCATTAAAGTGAAATGATTAATGTTTTTATGTATTGGGATATGAGAATTATATTTTAGAAGTATTTTTTTATCAATGATATTATGGTTATATGAATCATGAAACATATAAGGATTGTTATGTAGTAGTTTTGATTTAATGATTTGAAATAATATGTTTAATGGTACTAATGACATAGAAAATTGATTTAGTTTTAAGGATATATTTTTATAAGACACATGATTGAGGGGAATATAACCACTAATATGTTCTGAATTTTTAGATAATAATGTTTAGTAGAGATAAAGAGATGTTTGAAATTGGTAAAGTAAATGGGATAGTATTAGTGGCCTTGAAATTATTTAGTGATTTGATGAAAAAGCGACTTAGGTAATTTTTGATGAAGTTTATTACATTTTTGGATTTATACAATATACTTAATAAACTGTGATTTTTTCGAGGAATAAGAATTATTTTAATTTTTGGAAGCATATATGTTTTCAATGATGTTTTATAGTGATTCATATTATTAATATGTTTTAAGAGAATATATGATCAAGGTATTAAAATGTATGATATATGAAATTATGAGTTAATTTATGTTTGTAGAGACCTGGTTTTTTCCTTATAAGATTTTGATATATGTATACATATATTTTCAGATTTAGATGCTAATACGACATGTGATTATAAGGCCCCTTATGTCCTGAATTAATTTTATAAAAATATTAAAAATATTTTATATTGTGGATGGATTTTTTTTAAATAAAACGTGATAAATATTAAAATAAAGCTCAGATAAAAAACATGTGGCCATGGTTGAACTCGGAATGTGATTTCTACCCTAAGAATGACCTAAAATAGGTCAATGTTGGGTGTTCAGATAATATGATCATTTGCGGTACATTTAATTGATTAATTAAATTATTAATTTAATTAATTAATTAAATTAAATCAATGGTTTTCATTTAAATAAATAGTTAGGAAAATTTACCCAAGGTAATCCACATAAAACCTTGGAGAATCAAGAGAATTCTTCCTCATTCTGTTAGTGAATTGAGATCCCACAATGACAAATCTACAGATTAAAGTAGATTGAATCGCAGTGAACTCAAATAATATTCTCAATCATTGGTGAGAATGTTCTTCAATGATAAATGATAAAATCCCTATGAAGGACTAATAAATTTATGTTTTACACCCTTGTTGATTAAATTGTTTGATCATGATAAATTCTAATCCTTTGATATGTGCTAATTAAACCCTAGCATTCACATATGTATCAGGTTAATTTGATTATTCATTTTTCTCACCTTGGATATCCCAAATTGTGATCATTAGACAATAATACTTGTAAAAATATTAAAAAAACTTTGTCATGGTGTATTTATCCATCAGTTTCTTTTCATTATATTCCACTAGGATACGAGACCATGGATCGATGTTTCCAGGTGGTATCAAGGCTGATCGGACCCCCAGATTTGTAATAGAATCACATGTGGTGAATGGTACACTAAATTAGGGATTGAAACAACGGCTTTTTGAGTTGTGGGTGATCAATTTGTTGATTTGGGATCCAAATTGGAGACATCAAGTGATGGAATATGTGCCTGGTGTGAAGCGGTTCATGCGGTAGAAACCATAACCATTTTCTCAGCCACCAGAGGGTCATAAACACCAACCGGAGAATATATCCACTAATTACGGGAGGATACGAGGCTGGATTCTAAGTTAGAAATACTAGATCTGGCATGCAGAGACTAGATCTACAATTTTATGAAAATCCTAACTACACGTTGTGTAGTTCGGAAGAACACATGACGTGTGACCCCTATACAATGACGACTAGGTATTCTAGGTGAGATATGTATCACACACCATGTGGGACCCCCAGATGTTGTGTGACCATGTGCTAGTGAACTCAGTGTGTACTCAGAGATTACATGGGAACATGCATGGCCAGGAACAAGTCATGTGCCAAAGTACAGGGACACAACTAGGAGAACACAAAATGACCCCTGATAGCTTGGACATGGTGTGTAGTCCACCCATAAGCCATATACTTCAAGATGGTTTGGGATTTGTGTGATGAAAAGAACATGGATAGTAAAAAGATTAGAACCACACATCATGTGGGTCCCCTACATGCCCTATACCCCTAGTTTTCTTTTGAGGAAACTTCAATCTCTCATGTACCCATCATTTGAACTCAGATTTTGGACCGTGAGTTGCCTATCCTGAGTGTTTTCCCCATAAAACGTGATGGAAGAATCTATTGTGGATCTTGAGACATGATTAGAGACTATTTGAGCATGATGATTATTTAGGTGACACATAACAATTCTAGTGATCAGGTAGGATCAATAGTGGCCTTCAGAGTGGCCACCTCTAGTCAGGCTGGGCTTGGGTCCTCGATGACTAGAGTGGCACCCTTCTATAGAGACATGGAATGGATCCTTGACCATTTGAGTGTCACCCTCCATACAGGATGGATTTGGGTCCTCGATGACTAGAGGGGAACCCTCCCGTTGGTTAGGGCATGAGTCCTCGACCTTCTAAGTGTCACCCTCCTGTCAGGATGGGCATGGGTCTTCAATGACTAGAGTGGAACCCTCATACAAAGAGAGGGAATGGGTCCTCAAAATTTTGAGTGACACCCCCAGACACGTTGTGCATGGGTCCTATATTAATATAGTGACACCCTCCTGTGGAGATAGGGCATGGGTTCTTGACCTTTCGAGTGGAACCCTCCAGCCGAACTGAGCATGGGTCCCCAATTACTAGAGTGGAACCCTCCTACTGGGTAGGTAAAGGGTTATTGACATTCCGAGTGGCACCCTCTAGCCAGGATGGGCATGGGTCCTCATTGACTGATGTATCACCCTTCTACAGAGACAAGTCATGGGTCCTCAACCTTTCTAGAGGCACCCTCCAGTTAGGTTGGGTATGATTCCTCAATGACTCGAGTGTCACCCTCCTTCTAGGAAGGTCACGGACCCTCAAATTTCTGAGTGACATTATTCAGATGGGATGGGAATGGGTCCTTGATGACTAGAGTGTCACCCTCCTTCTAGGATAGGATTAGTTCCTTGAACTTTTGAGTGTAACCCTCCAACTGGGATGGGCATGGGTCCTCGATGACTAGAGTGACACCCTCTTCTTGGCTAGGACATGAGTCCTTAACCTTCAGGGTGGAACCCTCATTTTATACAAAGGAATGAGTCCTTTATCTAGATATTGTATCCCATCAAATACATGTAATATTGGTGAGGTGAGTCTTGACTTATATGTTTTGTATTGGACAGATTCGTGAGATGCTAGGCATCATTGATAGAATTCTGGAACTAATGAAGACTCTTTACCTTGGCTAGGCCTCTCTCATTTGAACTTATTTTAATGAGAATATATATATATATATATATATATATATATCTATGTTGATGTATTTTTCTACTCACTTTTTATGGGTGGAAGAGACGTGATGTGTAGTCCACCTACATGATGTGTTGAGCTCCCTTTTGTTAGATAAGGCCACCTTTTTCTTTAGGTTGATCTATTCACTGATTACTATCTATTTTCTTTATATTCCATTTTATCTCTTACTTATCCTCCTTTATATTTTTGGGAATCCTACTAGGTATGAATTTACTCACCCATGAATGGGATTTTCCTACACATGTTATGACTTATGTAGATGATAGATATGTCGATGGTGAATATAGAGGATCTTAGGGATACCTGGTGTTTTGTACCGCATATGGTGGATGCAAATTAGAGATCAAGATCTAGGCTCACTTAGCATTTTACTTTCCAATTTTTTCAGGTTTGGACATCTTCTGGTTGGGCATTTATTTTTCCCATTTACTTTTCAGTGTTCACTATCATAGTCTTGTAGACACTAGAGGTTTGGAATACTTGGATTACATTCTAACTATTGCATATTTTTCTTATTATTACTCTACAATTCTAAATTAGGATGGTTAGGTGTGTGCATATAGGTACATTAGGTAAAGTACTACCATTTAAGATACTCATTTCAGTACTTGTAGCCAACCCCTGGCTTATAGAGGTGGGCTTGTGGTAGTTGTAGATCGAGCCCTGGTTTGGGTTGGATCACGATAGATTGGTGTAAAAGGTGGTTCAATCCTTGGTTTGGTGTTTGGAGTAGTGCCCTTATGAGAAAATGTCTTAGATTTAGGGAAATAGTGTCAATGTTTCTTGAGGGAGGATCTCAGGCTAGGGAACCTATTGATGATATGGGTGACCGATATATCCATTCACCAGGACCTTGAATACCTTCTTATTGATTAAGAATACTGAGAAATTGGTTTTAGGGATCAATGGTATATGAATCATATAAGAATTATTATTTTAATATAATTCTTGAGTTATCTCCCCATTGTGTGTGTATATATATATATATATGCTCATCTGACCATTATAAATCTTGATTAAATTTTCAGGAAACCACTATAATGACTACCATCCAAGATACCAATTTTATATTGTGATAATGATACCATGAGTGACAATGACGTAGTTTAAGGTATAGCCCTTGAGATCCTTCTTCCAGGTGGATAGGTAGTAGTGACCACACTTTTTGAGCAGTAGATCATACCATCTGAGTAGGCTGAGGATGTGTGCAGGCATAATGCACTTCAGGAGTTCCAGCATCAGAGGATGTTGAGGTTTTGCTATGATCAAAATTACTAGGCAACAGATGATTGTATATATTATATGGTATGTGTTTTCAGTCTCATTTGGACATCGAAATATTAGGTGGTTGTACTGGCATTTATCCTTTTCCATGAAGCAGTTGAGCACTGGTGGAGTCTCATTACCCAGATATACGATGAGTTGACACTCTCACAACCCAAATTCCTGTAGTTGTTTCATGTGGAGTACCAACCCTCATACTTATGATTAGTTCATATGTAGGAGCTTTATAAGGTATGAATGATAATGGAAGAGTACATGGTGATGTTTACAGAACTTACGCGGTATGCTCTCAACATGATCTGAGATGTCTACTTTTGAGCACAGACTTTTGAGTAGGGACTAGAAAAAGAAAACCATGCCCAAATGGTGAACTTGTGAATTACCACCTATTATGGGGTATTATAGAAATAAATAGTGATGGATATTTTCTTATTAGAGGGATGACAGGTAGTTAGGGCTGGCACATGGCATCATAGAGCTGATTCATCTATAACAGCTAGCAGACGTCAGTCAACAGGATCTCAACACATGAGATCTTCCTAGGATTAGGATCGAGAACTTGTTCACGGAAAAAATAGAGGACTAGGTAATATCATATATGGGAATTTATTTACTTATGATGGGTGAGGTCACATAGCATGTGATTTCCTGACCTGATGTGCTAAGGAGCGTAGGTAGGTAGCTGATGGACCACCACAACAAAGGCAATACTGTGATCAGGGATCTCCAAGGTGAGGGTAGGGTGACCCCAAGGAGGAAGAGTTAGATTAGGATTAAGAGAATCTATGTGTGGTGGACGGATCTATGAGATCTTTCCAACAACAACACCAGGAGACCCACATCAAGTTCAAGGAGCTGGTGGCCGGGGCCACGAACAACTGCAAGCTATGAAGGCTTATAACCCTAGGACACATCATATGATTAGAGGAACAATCTATGTGTTTTATAATATTGATTTAGTATTATTAGACGTAGGTTCCAGTGATTCCTTCATCTTCATACTTTTGTTGTAAGAGTTAGATCTCCCAAAGTGACTTTAGGATAGCAGTTTCACCTTGAGGTTCCTACAAAGAATGCTTCTTATATATCTTTTATCTTCCAAAAGTATGAGTTATCACTTGGTGGATATAGGTTCACATGGGAACTTTTGGTCATCATTATGGAACCCTATGACTTCATCTTGGGTATATATTGGCTGTCTATGGTCCGATCCCATATTTACTATCACCGCAAAAGAGTCAGATGCTTTTGTACTGATGGGATGAGATTTACCTCTATGGGTGAGAGAGATCTCATAGTTGGAAGAGTGGGTTCTATGAGAAGGAGGATGCAGCCCACAACCCATAAGTTGATGAGTATAGACCTTAGCGCAGTGTTCTCTTCAAGAATCTGGAT
Organism: Viscum album; assembly: GCA_963277665.1. NCBI lineage: Eukaryota > Viridiplantae > Streptophyta > Magnoliopsida > Santalales > Viscaceae > Viscum > Viscum album. The sequence continues at coordinate 1,247,063,003 of OY728157.1, read as the reverse complement.
TCCTTCAATTGTAGATGATTTCATGGAAGTCTTCCCTGAGGTTGTTTTGGGACTACCTTCAAGGAAGGATATTGAGTTTTGTATCGACTTGTATCTTGGGAAAACTCTGATATCTTATACAACATATCGAATAGACCCTACAAAGATCTAGGAGATGTGGTTTTAGTATAGGACCTTCGAGAGAAGGGTTTCATCAGGCCCAGTGTGTCCCCCTAGGTAGCTTTACTGTTGTTCATGAAAAATCTAGACAATATCTTATGATTTTTCATGGATTATCATTGTATAAACTAGGAAATGATAAAGAACAAGTAACCCATACTGAGGATTAATGACCACTTTGACCAGTTCCAAGAAACGATATGGTTCTCAAAAATTTATATCAGGACCAACTATCACCATTTGAGGGTTCTAAAGGATGGTATTCTGGATATGGAATTCCAATGTTTCTACAGATACTATGAGTTCCTAATGATTCCCTTTAATGTGTAGAATTCCCCCACTGCAATTATAGATCTGAAGAACTGGATCTTAAAGTTTTTTTTAGACTAGTTTTTTTGTATTAATTAATGAAATAATCATATACTCTATGATAGAGGAGGACCATGAAGATTACTTGAGGATAGTCTTAGATTTTCTTTGGGAGAACAAGATTTATGGTAAACTCTCAAAGTGATAGTTCCAGATTCATGAGGTTTACTTCTTGGGGAATGTCATTTTTAAGCATAGTTTATTAGTGGATACAATGAATATTGATGTTGTGCTTTATTGGGAGACACCCAAGAGCATTTCATAGGTGTGAAGTTTTCTTTGTTTGGCGGGATAATATAATAGGTTTTTGGAAAACTTATCTAGGATTACATCCCCTTTGACCACCCTATCATGGAAAGGGTAGCCTTTTACTAAGGCTTATTGGTTCTAGAGAGCCTTCAAGGATTTGAGGTTGAGGATGATGAGTGATCCTATGTTGAGACTACCAGAGGAGGTCACAGAGTATATAGTGTATTTTAATGCCTCTAGAGCTGGTCTCAGCTGCGTATTGATGCAACAAAAAGCAATTATTGCATACGGGTTGAGGCAGTTGAGACCCCATGAGAAGAACTACACGAATCATGACCTATAGCTAGAAATAACAGTCTTCTCCCTGAGTATGTGGATGCACTATCTTATGGGATATCACTTTATGGTTTACTCAGACCATTAGAGTCTCAAGTACATCTTCACATAAAGAAACTTGAACCTGAGAGAATAGCACTGGTTAGAGTTCCTATAGGAATATGAATTCAAGATATTCTATACTCTGGGGAAGTGAAATGTGGATGAAAATTCCCTTAAAAGTAAGTCCCAATCTCATTTGGTTCATGAGTCTTCTAAGATATTGGATTCCTTACAGCTGAACCTGATAGAGTAGGAGGGTGCATGTTTTATTTAGTCGATTGTGTTGACTCCTTTGCTTCTCGAGCATGTGAGAGAGTCCCTACTAGGAGAAATAAACTATGAGGTTTTGTGTGACTAGATACTCATAGGGGATTCACCATATGGATATTTTGGAGGAGGGATTCATATCATTCTTTTCCAGGGATGGAAAGTGGTCCTAGTCATGATGTTGGAGGAGGTGATGCGTGAGTTCTTCACTTCTCATTTATCTGTACATCTCAGTGTGGTTAAGATATATAAAGACATTAAGTGGTATTTTTGGTGGTCGAACATGAGATGAAGCGTGGCTGAGTTCATATCTCTATTCCTCAGCTATTAGCAATTGAAGGTAGAGAACCAGGTTCTGGGAGGTTTTTTGCATCCCATTATATCCTGGAGTGGAAGTGGGATGACATATCTATGGACTTTATGATAGGTATTCTATGTATAGTGAAGGGAAATGATTCCATCTGGGGATAGTTGTATGAATCATGAAGTTTTAAACTTTCTTTATATCATAGAGCATAGTTTGGTGGAGAGTTTGGGGTCGATGTACATATGGTAGATTGTTTGCTTTCATGGGATACCTGTGACTGTTATCTCTAATAATTATGTGTGTTTCAAATCATGATTGTGGAGAGGCCTGCAGGAAGAATTTAGGACCCATATAAGAATGAGTATGACCTTGCATCCCCAGGCATATGGGAAGATCATGTGCACTATCCAAGTGTTAGAGGATATGCTGAGGGATTACGTGTTGGACTTTGAAAAGAGCTGGGAGAATCATTTTCCCTTAGTAGAGTTTGCATAAAATAACAAATACCACTCTAATACTAGCATGGTTCCTTTTTTAGGCCCTGTATGGAAGACCCTAAAGTTCACCTTTATATTAGATAAAGATTAGAGAGGATTCTCTTGTGGGTCCATAGATGGTTCAGGAACTGACAGAAATGGTATAGGTCATCCATGAGTGGATGAGGAAATCCAAGAGTAGATGTAAATCTTACACATATAGATGTTTTAGGCCCTTGTAGTTTGATTAGGGAGACCATGTTTTCCTGAGAGTCTCCCCACGATGAGTATTGTTGAGATTTTTCCCGGAGGCAAGCTATCCCTGGGGATCATCGGGACATTCAATATCATACAGAGGGCTAGAGAGGTTTCTTACCACTTCACCCTACCACCGTAGTTGGAGTGGGCACATGAAGTATTACTTGTGTTGTAGAAGAGTAGATAAGTGCATGAGTCCATTCATGTTATTGATTAGGGAGAGAGGGACATCAAGGATAGATAAAATTTTACAAAGTAGTTAGTGGTGACTGAGGATCGATAGGAGATGACATTGTGTGGGTGGACCATCCCCTTGGTTCTCATGTTGTGGAAGCATGAGAACCTCTAGGGGAGATATTGGGAGAGGGAGATCTAGATGCGGGATTAATATCCCAAGGTGTTTTTTTTAGTTTTAATTTTCGAGGAAGAAATTATTGAAGTAGGGAATTATGTAGAGACATAGTTTTTTCCTTGTAAAACTTTGATATATTTTTATATATATCTTCAGATCTAGGCAGTGAGACGTCGTGTGATTTCAAGGATCAGTGTAACTTAAATTAATTTTATAAAAATATTAAATATATTTTATATTTTTTAAATATAGTTTCTTAAATAAAATAGGATAACTCTTAAAAAAATTATTGAATTAGAAATATATGCCAATGGTTGAGTCTAGAACATGATGTTTACCCTAGGACTGAATTAAAATAGGTCGGCACATGGAATTTAGATAAGCCGACCATTGGATGTACATTTAGTGGATTTATTAAATTACATTTAATTAATTCATTAAATTAAAACAATGGTTTTCCTTGAAATAAATTGTTATGGAGATTTACCTAGGGTTAGCCACATAAACCTTAGTTGACTCCAAAGAGTTATTCTTCCTTCCATTGGTGAATCGAGATCAGAAAATGACGTATCTCTAGATCGAAGCAGATTAAAGCACAATGAATGAAAAAATTTCTCTCAATAATTATAGAACAGGTTCTTCAATGAATAATTATCCAATATTCAAGTAAGACTCATCAATTCATGTTTTGTACCCTTATTGATTAAATTTTCTACGCATGATCAATTCTTCTCCTTTTATCTACTCTAATTGAACCTTGGCACGCACATATATACCAATTTAATTTAATTTTTTAGTTTTATCACCCTAGATATCCAAAATTATGATCATTGGTCAAGAAATCTTGAAAAATGATTGTTAAACCTTTGTTGTGGTGCATTTCTCCCTCATTTTCCTTGCATTCTTTTCCATTGGGCTATAGGGGTGTGGCTCGAAATTTCTGGTTTGTACTGAGTCTGATCAAACCCCTAGATTTGTAGAAAAATTACATGTGGTGAACAAAATACTAAATCACAAATGTAAACAGAGGTTTTTTGTGTTATTGGTGATCAATTCATTGATTTGGGATCTGAATCAGAGACAGAAGGAGACATAATATGTGTGCAGTGCATGAAGTTTCATGCAGACTCTATGCGTAGTAATGAGAACCATTTTCCCAGCTACTAGAAGGCCAAAAATGATGACTGGAGCATAGATACATTGATTATGGGAGGATACAAGGATGTATTTGAAGGAAGAAATAATGTATATAGAACATTGAATCCATATATAAACATCTGTGAAAATCCCAACTACACGCTACGTAATTCAGAGGAACACATGACATGTGACCCCTATGATTAAACAATCAGAGTTTATGACTAATAAAATTATCACATGCCTCATGGGACCCCTACATGAAATGTGACCATGTACTATAAGACACAAAGTGTAATTCGATATTACATGAGGATGGACATAGGTAGGGACACATCTTGTTCCATAATTACATGGACACATCTTAGATAACATGGCATAAACCCCACTAGCATGGAAACAACATGTAGTCCACCTGTATATTGTACACTTCTATATGGACTGTGATCTAGGTGATGGTGAAGAAAAGACCAGGAAAAAGTGCAGTACCACATGCCATGTGGGTCCCCTACATGTCATATACCCCTAGTTTCTTTTTGGGGAAACAAAAATCTCTCATTTCTTTTTCACCTGGACTCAAATTTTGTCTCATGAGTAGCTTATCCTAAGTGTTTTTCTATAAATAAAGTTATTTTTACCTTCATTGATGATTTTGGGATATTATTTGATATTTTTTAGTCATGATTCTTATTTATGCGATACTTGATGATGACAGTGATCAGGCAGGATCATCAGCGACCTTCCGAGTGGTACCCTCTAGCTAGACTGGGCGTGGGTCCTCGATGACTAGAGTGATAATCTCCTACAAAGATAGGGAATGGGTCCTTGAACCTTCAAGTGGCACCCTCCATCTGGGATGGGAATGGGTCCTTGATGACTAGAGTGGAACCCTCCTGCTAGGCAAGTCATGGGTCCTTAAGCTTCTTAGTGTCACCCTCCAGCCGGGTTGGGCATGGGTCCTTGATGACTAGAGTTTAACCCTCCTACTAAGACAGGTCATTGGTAATTTATCTTTTGAGTGGCACCCTCCTTCTAGGTTGGGCATAATTCCTCTATGACTAGAGTGGCATCCTCCTATGGAGATATGGTATGGGTCCTCGACCTTCTGTGTGGCACCCTCCAGCCAGGCTGGGCAGGGGTCCTAAATGAATAGTGTGGAACCCTCTTCATGGGCAGGGTATGGTTTATATTCCTTCTAAGTGTCACCCTATAGCTGGGATGATCAATTTTCCTTTATAAATAGAGTGGTACCCTTCAACAGAGACAGGGCATGGGTCCTCGACCTTACGAGTGGCACCCTCCTGCCGGGCTTGGCATGGGTCTTCTTGATTGTGTTTTCATGACACGTTAAATTTATTATATTTGTAAAGAAATTTGATAATTTTTTTAGACCCTAGGTTATCTATCAAGGATCATTATAGGTTTAAATTGTGAATTTTTAATAAAAAGGACTAAAATAGAGGGTGGTTTTGAAAACAATTTTAAAAATAAATCGACTTAATTAAATAGTTTAATAGTTGACATAGGAAGTTGGTGTTTTTAGAATTATCAGATAAGGATGTCATTTAATGTTCACTGCACACCTTGGTTAGTTAATCATTCTTAAAAATACAAATGTTTTAATTGAATCTTCTGGTTGAGGGTTTCCAAGATCCCGATTCCACTCTTTCCTATCAAAATGATGCATAAAGAACCAAAACTTTAAAAACATTTGTGTTGTTATGGTTTGGATCTCAAACTTAGAGTGGAGGATACCAAATAATACTGATATCTCATTTACATGTATGAGGAAGAGGATTATTGTCTTGTACAGTCAATGCAACCCAATATTCCCACTTAAATCTCAACCCAATCTGTATTGAAACAAAAAATGTTTCACTTTATTAAACCAAATAAATGAATTCAAAGGAGAATAAAATTAAGATTAAACATAAGTGAAATATTTCACAAAAAATTAAACAAAACTAGTAGAAGAAAAAGTATTGGAACTCTCTCCTACGGGTGCGTAGCTTCCTCGAAATGACCGTCCATTGTTTAGATTTCCATCGAGAGGAGGATGAGGCTTAGTTGTAAATTCACCGTAATCTTTGATCCCCATATAAAGGCATGGGACACAAAAACTTATAGAATGATGAGAGGAATACGTTTGGTCTCCAAAATAGTAGATATTATCTCCCTAGTTGATCTTAAAAATGTGGTTCCCAAGGTTCCATTTTATAAGAAAAGTGGGAGGTGGTTTTGAGAACCCAGATTTAAAGAAACCACTTAGCCTATGGATTTTTATGGCTATACAGTCTTATCTCACTTTATAAAAAAATAAAAAGTTTTTTCTCCACCTCTTTAATATATCCACAAATGATTACATAAATTAGAAAAATATAGACCGAGATATGGATGAAATTCATAACCAAAATTTTGACTTCAAGTAGATTCAGTTTCTTGAATAGTTCAGTTTGGTTGGGCCCTTTGATAGATGAATTGGGATTGTGTGTCTTAATAAGAGTTATATGAACCCAAATTTTGGACCATACCATATAATTTCTTCCCAATTGAATTCATGTATTATATATAGTGTGTGTTTGAGTCCACATGTGCTCTTGGAATCCTTCACAGTTTGGCACATTTTTCTTCAACTTCATCCTAGGACCTCCAAATAACCTCTACCTAGAATGAAAACATCAAAAAAAAAATGGAATAACCATTTTTAACAGTGATAAAAATTAAATAATTGAATAAAAAATGAAGTGTGATTTGTTATTATATTTTTAATTTATAATAAAAAATCAGTTTATTACAGTGGTGTAAGGGTGAAAGAAAATAATGAATGAGAGTGCAATCACACCCCACACCTACACATTTTAACTCTTGAGAAATGTAACATTTCCAAAAATGATTCATGGAGATATTCCCAAATTTATAAAGATTTAACATTAATTGAAAATTTAATTCTTTATATCAATGTGATCAAAGAAAAAACCACACCAAGGAGTTTTTATCAATCATCATAGAGAAAGATGTATTATAAATTGTATTAGAATTAAATTCAAGTAGATTAATGATAAAAATATTAGAAAATAATTCAAAATTCAACAATTTCACTAAATCTCCACACGTGTGGGTGTGTGAAAATAATTTCATGCAATTCTTTCTGCTTTCTATCCAATAAATATAAGTTTTTTTTTATTTTTACATGATTTTGTCCACCAAACCTTCCATACATCCATTGAAATCAAATTTTAAAACTCACTCAGTTAATCATTACCAAAAGTAAAACCTTAAGCTCCTAACACAGATATCCCCAAATGTTTTACATTTAATCACTCCTATCATTTATTATTATTTTTTTTTTCAAAATTTTCACTTAGTTCAAATCTCACACTCATCTATCAACCCTTGTTTGATTTCCTCATAAAACTAATTGTAATTATTATAACATGATCAATGGTCGAGTAAGATTGGTTTTTGACCTACCCAAGACACAATCCACATTTCCTTGTTTTTGTTTTTGTTTTTTGAGGATCTAAAACAGTTATATAATAGGTACATACACATTTCAATCCAGTATAATAATGAAAAAGATCAAATAATGAATGAACACAGAGAAAAATCATTTTGTAAAGTTGATAAATATTAAACTAACTTATATTTACCTTATTATGAGTAAGAAAAATTCACACATCATGGTTGGGTGAAAACATATGTGGAGATATTAAGTGACACAATTTTCCTATAAACTACTCACACAAAGGGTATGAATCTTCTCAAAGTTTCAAAGTGATACAACCATTTATATTATCGAAAAACAAATAAATTTCTTGAAAAAGTCACACCTCAATGTTAAATTCAAGTTAAAACTCACATTCCACTAGTAAAATAGTTTTTTTTGTTAAAACGACTTGAAATAGGGAAATTATTCAAGAATTTTCAATAATTTCCATGGTTAAGTGGGCATAAAAAATGAATATTCTAGAACAAAAGTGAGGGAAAAAATGGGTGGGAGTGGGGTAAGGTAGAAATACTATTCCAAAGTAAAAAAAAGATAAAAAGAAAGAAAGATGATAATAAATCCTAACTCACCCAGTAATATACCCATGCGACCACACCTAGAGTATAAAATGTACTCACTGTAATAAAATAGAGTGTGGGAAGGTTGGATAAAACCCAGTGGGTATCATTGGTAAGTTACTTATAGAACATAGATTTCTTCTATCAGGGCATTTGGAATGGCATCATGAAAGTGCTTCAACTACTTCCCATTGACTATGAAGGTTTATTTGGTTTCTTAATTTTGAACCTAAAAAAACCAAATGAGTAAAAATTAATAATAGTGTATGGAATAAACCCATGGAAACAAATATTATCTGGATACAACTTAATCCTTGATTTGAAAATGAAGACCTTCTTCCTAATGTGGAATTGATGATGAAGGATGAGGCGGTCTTGGGTAGTCTTGCTTCTCTCCTTATAAATCTAGGAGTTCTCATACGATTCTCTTCTAATTTTATCTAGATCATGAATCTATAACTCCATTTAATCACCTATAGTAGAAAGATTATAATTACATTATTTAATTACCTAGTATTCCCAATGCTCTATCTCCACAGGGAGGTGAAAAATCTTTTGGAAAAAAATCCTATATGGTGACATTCTAATGGTAGTTTTGAAATAATTATGGCAAGCCCATAATTAATCGTCAAGTCTAAGACTCCAATCTTTTCTATTGGTTTGAACCATTTTTTCAAGAATTTTTTTACCTCTATATTTGACACCTCATCTTGACCATTGGGTTGTGGGTGATATGCTGTAGAAAATCGATGCACGACCCCATAATGATGAAAAAATGATTGCATTGTTTGGTTGCAGAAATGAGAACCTTTGTCACTAATAATAAACCTAGTAAATCCAAAAATATTGAAAATTTGGGTTCTCAAATATTCCCCAACTGTTATTGAATTATCTATCCTTGTGGCTTGTGCCTCTACCCATTTTGACTTGTAATCAACTGGCATAAAAATTTAGAAGTTTCCAAATGAACTGGGAAATGTCCCCATAAAGTCAATTACCCATACATAAAAAATATCATTAAAGAGAAATAGTTGTTTTGGAATTTCATTTATTTTAGAGGCATTACCCATTATTTGACATCAAGAGAAAGCTTTACAGAAATCATGGGCATCATAAAATAACGTTGGCCAGAGGAGACCAAAATTGAGGACCTTGTGATCAGTCTATTGGAGACCAAAGTGGCCTCCACAAGCAAGAGTGTGGTAGAACCTAAGTACAAACTGAAACTCGCTGCTGAAAACACAACACCTGAATATTTTATCACTATATGTGAGATAAATTTAGGGTTTATCCCAAATGTACCAATGAGACTCATTTTTCATATGATCATCTTGATTTTTGTTGAAATCAGCAAGAATGAAAGATGCTACCACACAATTTACAATTTTAGAAAACTAAGGAATAGAATCTTGGACTTAGGACAATTTTTCATCAGGAAACATGCCATTTATGGGAATAAGAGGGGATGAGTCAATGTATGAGGATGGGAGGATCCTAATGATATGGTCAACCACTATATTCTCTGCTCCTTTTTTATCCCTAATTTATAGATTAAATTACTGAAGTAAAATAATCCTATGAATGAAAAATGGTTTGAATTCCAGTTTCTTAAGGAGATACTAGAGGGAAGTATGGTCTGAGAACACACTTACATTAGACCCTAAAAGGTATGAACTGAATTTATCCATGGTATAAACAATGGAAATGAATTATTTTTCATATGTGGTGTAGTTTTATTAGTTAGGGTCCAGTTTTTTTATGGAATAGGCAACGAAATATGGAGCTTGATCGACCCATTATGATAAACTATCCCAACCACATTGTTGGAGGTGTCACACATGAGTTCAAATGGTAAATCCTACCAAGATGGTTGGATTACCGGGGATGATGTGAGACTCAATTTTAGTTTTTTAAAATTATCCCCAAAGTATTTATCAAAAAAAATTCTTATTATTTTTAGAGAAAGAGAGAGTGGGGAAGTGAAATCATACTAAAGACATGAATGAAAAAATAATAGAATCCAGCATGAACTTAGAAATAATGCGCATCCCACACATTTTTGGGTAATGATAGGGAATAAATTACATCCATTTTTGATTTATCTACTTAGATACCATACCCAAAAATTTATTTTCTAAGTACTATACCTGGTCACACCATGAAATGACATTACTCATAATTTAATACAATATTATTTTCAATACAGTGATTTAAGAAAGAACCAAGACTACTCAAACACTGATAAAAAGAGAATATGTAAAGAGTGAAATCATCCATGAACAATTCCATGATATTCTCCAGGTAATTTGAACAAATAGTAACCATGCATCACTAGAAAGTGTCTCTTAGGTCCACTAGGCTTGATACCCTGAGGGGGGGGGGGTGAATCAGGGTATGAAAAATTAAAACAACTGCCCTTTTTTATCTTGTTTTCTTCTATTTATCCTTCTAGTTGCAGAGTATAAAATAATCTTAAAGCACACACAAGACACACCAATTTTACTTGGATCACCCTCATTGGGCTACGTCTAAGGATTATACAATGACGATGTGTCAACATAACAAATCCACTATAAGTGCACTTCTGTTTACAGGTTTGGAGTGGACTCACTGTCCCTCTTTGTTCACAACCACACACAATTTACGAACTAAATTCTCTCTCAACTGAAGTGAGATAACTGCTTCTTTAGAAGATCCACTCACAATTTATAAACATGTATGTCTCTTCATTATCTCTAATGAAATCTGCATCCTTAACTATTTATAGATGATATGTTGACATCCAACTTTCAACCGTAGATGAATCTCTTTTTTGCACCGGGTGTACTGGGAAACCCCATTTTTTACACACAACCTTTACTGGGCCTTGCACGTAATTCCCTAATTTTGCATGAAATACACTTTTCATTCAACCAATTATTTTATGCACAATATCCTTCTTTTACATGAATTTTTTTCTTTATGTGCAAAAACCCTTTTACATGTAGCCTGTGCTTTACGCGCAAATTTTTTTTTACGTGCAACTTTTTCTTTACGCGCAACAACCCTTGTACACATAGCCTGAGCTCTACGCACAAACTTCTATTTATATGAAACCTTTTCTTCATGTGAAAACACCTAACTTTATGCAAAAAATTTACGTTTACACATAACTCCCTTAAGTATTCCAATTTCACGCTCTAGAGCTTAGATAGTCTCTAAGACTTGAGTTTCTTCAAATGAGGTGGGTCACCTCATATTTATGGGCAAAATCAACCATACATGAAAAACAATTATGGAGTTCATAATCTTATTTGAGTGAGAAAAACACATCTTCCGCACAACACCATATTTCATGAAATGCTGCAATTTTTCATGAACCTCATGCCTTTGCCAATTTTCGAGCTTCTGATCTCGAAACACCTCTTACGCAAAAAAATCCATTCCACTATTTCGCATACCATGCCAATATTTCATGCACCAAATTATTTTTTCATGCACAACTCTAATTTTTCTTGCACCTCCCTTTTCCAAAAACACATCTCTCCATTTTCCAATTTTCAGGCCCAAAAATTTGGCAAACACTAGAAAATGACTCCACCTTGTATCTGCTCTTTTTGTACCACCTCCAAATCATCCATTCCTTTGTCAAGGTTCTTCTATCAATCATGGATATCCAAAAACATCTCTTGAACCCAAAAAATCAAACCAATTTTGTCAAAAAATTATACATCGTAGTCTTCTTTGTGAATAAACACAACATGGAGGCCCACTTTTTCAACAAACAAAATCACCTCAAAAATGATTCAATGATACCTTGAGGAATTTTTTCCTAATAGTACCTATAGAATTTCATAGACCAAATGGAATCCTCCTATATGAAAATGCACAAAAGGGGCAAGTGAAGGTTGTCTTTTAATAATACTCATGGGAAATATGGATTTGAATTTATCTAGAAAAACCATCAAGAAAATAGTAATGAGACTTCCCCACTAGCCTCTCTAGAATTTGGTTAATTAATGGTAATGGGAAATGGTTCTTCCTAGAGTATTGGTTTAGTCAATAATAATTTGTATAGATACGCTAACTATTCTGCACATGGGTTGGTACCAATTCATTATTTTCATTTTTAATTATAGTAGGACTAGTTTTTTTAGGAACTACCTACAATGTACTAAACCATTACCTATTAGAGATGGGGTAAATTAATCCAATAGACAATAATTTGGTTACCTACCTTTTAACAACATTGAGGAGGTTTGGGTTTAGTCAGTGTTGTGCTTGCCTTTCCAGTTTAGCCTCATCCTTCAACAATATATGTTGCATGAAAATTTATGGGATAATATTGGGAATTTTTGAAAGTTTCCAATCCAATGCAGGTTTCTATCCTCTCAAAAGGCCAGGAATTCTCAATTCATGCTCTTGAGATATTGATCTAGAAATTATGACATGCATCTTGTTCTATTCAAAAGATATGATTATTTCAAATTTTATGTAGTAGTTTATGTTACAATTCATGGAGATTTTGGATTGATGGGAGTGAATGTGAAATTGAGAGGTCAATGATCTCATATAACTACTCAATTGTAATATCCTCAGATGAGGAATAATATTTTCCTCCTATAATAAATTTTTTCTCATTATCAAGAAATCCACTTTTAAGTTTAGCGGTAACCAAACATTGGGATTCAAAATTTAAAACCAATTTCCCTAATTAAATAGTACCATATTCAAATTTTAAACCAGATTCAACCTCAACCTCGGTTTACGTTCCACCTCACATCACCAACAACCTACCACTTCAAGTTGTGCACCCTAAAAACACACATCAAAACACTTTCAATCCATCTGAATCATGCTCAAACCGCATTTCCGCCAAGGTAAAAAAAAATCTAAATCAAATTTGAAATTCAACTATCCTTCAGACCATAATCATGTATGAGACACCTATCCACCTCAAAACAGCCACCAAATATGTTGACCACCATTAAGAATATTCCATCGAATCTTGTATCATCACCAAGAACCACAAACCCCATCACTTTTACCATGAACCTCCATAGGAAACCATCACCGGTGTTAACCCTGTCACCTCCAAGAGCACCAACATCATCACCTCATCAACTTCTCAAACCATCACCATCGTCTTCGGAAAGATCAACTTTTCACCATCATCCATATCACCATCATCCACCACCATAACTCTTAGAAACCAGTCATTAGAACCGCAGAGAAGAGTTTCCTTGTATAGATCACCCTCCTTTCGGTGAGTGGAAGCAACCACGCATCAAACATCAGAAAGAAAGGGGAAATATTAAAGTACATGCTTGAAAATTTTCTAAATCGGTGCAATATTCAATTCATGATTCATTACCTATAATTTTTATCAATGATGAAAACTCAGAAAGGGGGTTAGGAGAAATAAAATAAGTTTTTTTAGGGGAAGGGAATATATCAATAGAATTAACTAAAAGTGAGAAATATTATTCTGAGGGGTGCTTCATGGAATAAAGGATGTTAAAGTAGACATTGTCACCACCAAATTCCATAGATAAAGTATCATTATGGACATTAATGATGGTTTTTGTAGTTATAAAGAAATTCCTCCCCAATATAATTTGGAAATTTCCTGTCATCCTATCATCTTCTATTTTAAGCACATAAAAATATGTAGGAAAACACAAATTTTTTAACCTCACATATACATACTATAACACACTATTGGGGTGTGTGGTACTTCAGTTTTCCTATCAAACAAAAATTACTTTGGTATTAAATTCCCCAACTAGTAATGAAGAGAAAATGGAGTGAGGAATCACATTTATGGAAACACCCAAATCAAGCATAACACGTGAAAATAAATACTTCCCTATAGTGCATGGAATCGAGAATATTACAATATCATTACATTTAGTGGGAATTTTTGACTATATAAATGTAGAGACATTCTTAAAAATCTCACCATTTCATTACCTCGAAGTTACCTATAGTTTGTACAGATCTCCTTCAAAAACTTTAGGTATCATGGAATTTTATTCACAACATCAATCAAGGGGTTGTTAACCTATTTTTTTTGAAATATTAAAATATTTATTTATTAAGTTAGGTTTCTTTTTATTTAATTGGTTGGGTGGCCCTTTGGGTAAATGTAATAATAATTTTTTATATTAGTGGTTCATCAAATGAAACTCTCTTTCCTTTGGTAGGTATTCTCTCAGGATAAGGTTTCTCCTCATTTGGACCAATTACAACGGTTTTTATGGTGGTTTCCTCAAAATGGGAAGACTCTAATTGATGGATCATTTGGATTTTAAGTTATTTTTTACTCTGAAGGGTGATGGAACTCACATTTACCTTTTACCTAGGGTTTAATAGTAGTTGATAGGGTAACTTACCCATCTCATGACATTGAATTTCCCCCACCGAGTTAGCTAGTTGGATTAATTGGGGTTTTAAGTCTTGTATGGATAGTTGGGTGGTTTCTTGGAATTATAGATTGATCGTAGCCATTTTTTTGATAATTTCTTCTAGTATAGGCTTGGGTTTTAGAGGGGGTTATTGGAAAGGCCTTTGTGGTGGTTGAGGATTTCTATGTGGTGGTGGATGATTACTCTTTCCTGATTGGTTACATAGTTGTTGAGGTTGGTTTGAATACCCCTTTACTATAGGATTGGTTTTCTTTTCACCAAGGGTTAGATGGATAGTATGGTTCTTTCATAATGGGTTGGTTATAGGGGAGACTTAGAAATATTGCCTCATAACTCTCTGAAATTTATCTCATTTGATAAAATTTGTCATAATAGTGGGTGTTAGTAGCATAGATACTACAATGAATTAGAAGAGAAGGTTGGTATTTCCCTTGGGAAAGAGAAAGTTATTGGATAAGGGTACTTACCTATTTAAACTTTGTTTCCACGTTCTTATCAAATGTAGAACATTTCACATTGTGGACACCTTGAAGGGGGACACTGGACCTTGAACTAAATTTTTGAGTGTTTTGTTCCATATTCTCAATGAGGTTCCTTGCAAAAATTGAGGTTTTTCAACTATAACACCACCTAAAATAACATCAATCTTGTTATAATCTATTGAAATTAAATATTCATAAAATTATAATATTAAAAGTTGATCACTAGTTTTTTAGTGTGGGAATATTGAACAAATAATTTTAAATATTTTTATGGATTCATGAATTGTTTCCTATTGTGATTTCCTTATACCACATATTTTTTTCCTTGTAGTTGTAGTTTGAGAGGCTAGGAAGTATTTTTTAGGAAAAATGATTTTCATGTCCTCCCAACTTCTTATTGGAGAATTAACATAATATAACAAATATTTTAGTTCTTCTTCTAATGAGAAAAATAATTCCCTAATATTTACCTATTCTTCTTGCACATTTTTAGGTTTTAATATTGAACACACAGTGTGAAATTATTTTAAGTGATTATGTGAGTCTTCTACAACAAGTCAATGGAATCTGGGTAAAAAGTGAATGATTCCATATTTAATTTCAAAATTAGGTGCTTCACTTTGTATTTGAATGTTTTTGGGTTGGATATAGACATTAGGAGAGGTTAGTTATTTTAATTTTTGATTATTTTAATCCATATGATGCAATCTTATTTCATTCTTGATGTTATTTTTATAAGAATAATAAGGATCGAGAATAATGTTAATGTTTTGTGTGTCCCCCTTCAAGTGATCATTCAGTTCTTCTTGGTGACGATGACACAAGAGCATCTTTGGTTAATATTTGAAAGAAATTAGTTTATCTAATGAATATCACCTCATAAAAAAGTTAAAAAAATAAATAAATTATAACCCTAAAAGATATGTAAAGGTTGAATATTAAACATGTTATTATTCACAAAATCTATAAATATATTATAAAAAACACACACTAGAAACCAAAGCTCTCCCTGGAAACAATGAAAAAATTTGACCATGTTGTCATGATACATCAAATTTATTATGTTTCTAAAGGAGTTTTATAGTCTATAGAAGACCCTAGGTCATCTCTCAATGATATTTTGTGGTTTAAAGTTTGTATTTCTAATAAAAAGTACTTAATGATGGTGTGGTTTTGAAAAAAATTGTAATAATAAAATGACTTAATTAAAGTGATTAATTATTCAAAAAGGAAGGTAGTGTTTTTAGAATTATGAGAGATGTATTTAATTTAAATTTCACTAAACACCTTTTTTAGTTCATCATTCTGAAAAATAAACATGGTTTAATGGAATCTTTTTGGTGATGGTTTTTAAGATTTTGATTCACCTCTTACCTCTTAAAACATTTCATAAAGAACCAACCCTTGACATAAAAATCAAGTCTTAAAAGTTTTTACCTCAAACATAGAGTGAAGACTTCCAAATAATACTAATATCTCATATATGTGTGAGAGAAATAGGATTCTTGTCTTTTCTAATTAGAACAACCCAATATACCCACTTAAATCTCAACCCAATCGGTATTGAAATAAAAAATGTTTCACTTTATTATACCATAAAAATGAATTTAGAGGAGAATCATGTTAAGATTAAATATAAGTGAAATATTTCAGAGAAAAATTACACAAAAATAGTAGAATAGAAAGTTGTGTAACTCCATCCCAAGTGTGTGTAGCTTTCACAAAACAATCCTTTACCGTTTAGCTTTCCATCAAGAGGAGGATGAGGCTCAACTAGAATTTTCTTTCATCCTTGATCTACCTATGAGGATAGGGGCCTCCAGAAACTATAGGATTATGAGACGACTACTTTGGGTATCCAAAATTCTATATCTTGTATCCTTGTTCAAGCTTCCAAATGTGGTTCCCAAGGTTTCATTTTTAGGCCAAATGGATGGTGGTTTTGAACATCCAGATTTTGAGAAACCACTTGGACCATGGTTTTTAGTGGCCATATAGTCTTATCTAACATTTAACCAAAATAAAACGTTTTTAACCAAATATTGAATATATCCACCAAAAATGTGGAATCAATTGAAAAAATACATCCTAATATATCGATGAAATAAAGAACCAAGATTTTGAATTTGATAAAATTAGGTTTCTTGGACACATTAGTTTGGTTGGGCCCTTTTATGGATGAATTGAGATTTTGTGTCTTTAGAATAGTTTTATCTTACTTAATTTTGAATCATAACAAAATTTCAGCCCAATTTAACACATTTATTAGCTGTAGTGTGCGTTTTAATCCACATGTGTTCTTGGAAACCTCCAAAGTTTGGCCTGTTTTTCTTAAACTACATCCTAGGCCCTCCAAATCACCTCCACCTATAACGAATACATCAAAAAAGTGAAATAGACCTTTTTAACTATAATTAAATTTAAATAAATTAATCAAACATGAATTTAAATTTTTTATTATATTTTTAATTTATAATATAAAATCAGTTTAATATAGTGGTATAAGGGTGAAATAAAACAATGAATCCTGGTGCGATCACCTCAAATACTAGAGTGGAACCCTCTTACCAGGTATTTCATGGGTCATAAAACTTATAATTAGTACCTTACACTCAGTTTGGGAATTTTTACTCGATGAAAAGATTGGAACCCCTACTGGGCAGGGCATGGGTCCTCGACCATCCAAGTGGAACCCTCGAATGGGGCTACACATGTGTCATAGATGACTATAGTGAAACACTACTGCAGGGCAGGGCATGGGTCCTATACCTTCAGAGTGGAACCATCCTATTATACCAAGTCATGGTTCCTCTATCTAGAGATTTTTTCCCTATGTCTGTGTGTTTGACTTGGACATTTTCTATTGGGCTAATACTTGAGATGTCGGGCATTGTTGATGGGCTTCTGGAACTAATGGTGTATTTTTTATTGGAATGGGATGTGAGATGGGGATCCCCTTTCTCTTTAATTTATGATTATTTTATTGAATATATATATATATGTATATATATTTATCCATATTGATATAGTTTTTTACTCTCTTTCTTTGGGCGTTAGATACATGATGTGTAGTTCACCTACACGACGTGTTGAACTCCCTATGGATGGATGAGGTTACCTTCTTAATTTAGGTTGATCTATAGTGAACCTACCCCAAATATACTGAATCTAGTGTCTTCTATAAACTATATATGCATTATTAAAAGGAATCGATCCCTTAATTACTGATCAGTTTAGTAGTTTTAGAGAACCAGATACAAAAATGAGTATTGCATTATAAATGAATACACTAATTACAATATATATTGTTTCTTTCTAAATAAATAGATTTTAGGATAACTCTAATCCATATAGTAAGTACTTGTATATCTTTCATAATACTCTTCATGGATTCTTGGTGAAATAAACATATAAGGGTGATCTCAAATTCTCATTAAGGGAAAAATTATAGTGGAAGTAATAATGAATTAATGAGAGTAATAATTTTGGCATGGTAAATAACTGAACACACATACCATGTAATTAATAATATGAATGAAAGTACGTAAAAAACATGGTATGGTAATAAGATGTAATACATGCCATTAAAATAAATAGATAAGGAAAAATCACTATAGTAAGTTATGAAACTAAAACATATGCCATTTAATCAATAAACTAAAATGAACTATATCTGTAGATATGTCCACACAAAATACCATGGATGAATAATAAAAAAAACCAATATAAAGTCAATTATTAATTGTTTTACATTATTTATGAGGCACATGAAAACCTATTACAATAAATACCTTTCACTTTATGGTTTAAAACTAAGGGTAGAAACCCATCTGTACAATTATTTGTCTCATGAGAACCTGTTGATGCATTGAGGAGCTATATAATGTCCAGGATCCACCCGTCATTTCCATTTCAAATAATTAATCATATTTAATAATAAAAATAACTAATATTCCTTATAACATAACCATATTTAATGCTAAATATGGATTTATCAATAATTCCTTAATTAATTAAATAATTTCGAAATTAACCACTGTATGAAAAATGGTATACGATTTAGGAAATAATAATATACATTGTATGAAAATATGGTTATTCAATTAAATTTCAAATGAAAAATTATTACAAGGAAGTGATTATTTCTATATAAATTTTACAATCACAAAAATAAGACAGACTGAAAATATAATCATTAAGAACATTCTTAAGGTGAATAATCTTTAAACATTCCAAAGTATCCCATACCACTTTGAAAAATTTATATAATAATCTCCAAAGGGTTATGATATTAAATGAAACTTATAATATAATTATAATAATGGTATTCATCATATTATATGAAAAGGGGAAGTATATACACTGAATAAAAGTGATTTGGTATATAATAACAAATATGTCTTAATGAAATGTAAGTTGAGACGAAATTCCCTTACCTTAAAAGCTTTATGTTGTGTGGTCTTTATCCTCATGTATAGCGGGTTTAAACATGTTAATAACTTATAATAGATACATATTAATACTTATGATATCATATATCATCCTATTATAATATCTTGTTACCCCTTTGTAATTAAGATTTCATTATTTTAACTATTTTGGGTATTAATTGCCTAGTTTTCTCAAGTATGTTTTGACTTGTTATTTTATTATCATATTACTTAGATCATGATTTCATTATATACATAATTTAAACCTTGAATTAATTATCTTATATTTTTATTACATATGTATTTATTTTAATATATAATGTTTGGAGATAAGAAATTAAATGCACCATTCATGGAGATGGTATGCCATACGTATGCGTTAACGCTACATTCATTTCTTTGCAGTATTAAATTATTTAAAAGTTAATGATACATATGTATATAGTTACAATATAATATATATTTTATACATGTTACATATTTTTATTAAAATTATCCTTAATACGTTCCATTTATAGTGTGAAAGAATCACATCACTCTGAGGGGCCGGTAGTCAGTACTTCCACAAAAGATGTTATCATATATTGAAAATATTGAAATCATGAAGGTATGTTTAATATAAAATTTATATAATATTAATTAGGTTATAATTTACATATTATATTATTATTTAACCAAAAAAATTGTTTTAATACAATCCATTAAGGCATTAATAAAAAAATATCAAAAATATTATTCACAGAGTTGATTTAACCGACATAACTTAGACAAAAATTTTGTTTATTTGAATAAGAGGAGGTGAGAAATGAAATGGACATGATATATTTAATTATAAGCACAACACTCCAATATATACAGGATTATAGAGTAATCATGCATTGATGGTTGAATTAGGTGAGGAGAAAGTAGAAAAATGAAAATAATTAAGAGAGGTTCTTTGAGAAAAATACCTCTTGAATATCACCTCATTAAAAGACCCTTGAGGACCTTGGATTTTTTATTTTTGTGATACCATAAGCAATAGTATATTGGAATATTGAGGATGAGAGTTTTGGGTAGAAATTTGAGAAGCTACAATTATTTTTGGGTCGAAATGGGTGGTTGGGTGGGTGTGATGGGGTGGTATTTATACTTGAGAGGTGAGTTCAAGTGATTAATTTATTGATTATTTTAAATTAAAAGATAAAAAAATTGAGGTGAAATTAAATTCCATGACTTTTACTTGTAATTAATGTTTTATAGGCTGGTTAAGATCTATCCACACCTCAAACACCCTTTAAATGTTGTAGTTTTTAGGTATGTTAAGCTTTTAACTATTAATTTTAACCCTTGTCAAAATTTTACTTTTACTACGGTAAATAATTTTTTTACCACGGTAAATTTTTTATACCTAAAAATTATATTGAACTTAAAACCTATTTGGACCTTTTTATTCAAAACATGGAATCCATTTTACCTAATTATATTGAAATAATTGGGTTTTTTTAAAATTAATTCCACAGACACAACGAAAAAGCTGGTTTTTAATGTGAAACGTTCAAAAGTTTAATATGTTTTTAGATCTAATTTAAATTTTAAATTGATTAAAATGACCTATATTGGTTTTATTGATAAAAAATTAATCTAATGATACTTTAAAATGTATTAAAAATGCAATTTAACAATATAAATAAATTAGATGAAAAGTAGTTTTGAATTAAAATGTAGTATTTTCACTATTCACTAAAATATGAAATATATCATAAAAATAAAAAAATAATAAACCAAAGTAAATTTTGATGTCCCTATTCAAAATAATACAATTATTTTATCAAATAAAACTTTTAAATATGTCAAAAAGTAGATTTAAAATATGTTCACCATTAAAAGGTGGGACATTGTTTTTATGAAAATATTGATTTTAATGTGTGAAATAGGGTTTGTTGTTTTATTATGCATATGAACCCTAATTGATAAATATAAAAAATATTTTATTGAATATATAACATTTTTTTTCATTAAAATCATTCACTAATTGTAACTAATTATGTTTACTAAGATAAAACTCCACAGAAGCATAAAAATCAATATATTTCTTTTTATATCCAATTGGTTCTTATTTTCATTTCTCATTAATTGGTAACCCATGAATTCATTTTATATTTTTATAAGCCATATATTTTCATAATTTCGTTAATAATATTCATAACCTCTAATATAATGGTTAGGTTATATAATATAATAATAATAATTTAATTAGAGTCTGTTATTTGGTGAAACTTGATCTTACATTTAACTCAATTATGGTGATATATTGTCTGATAATTCTTATGTTTGAAATACCACATCATGAGAAAGGTTCATAATTCATCCTCTATAAAAGTTAGAATGAAAATTAAAATGGTCACATGGACTACCATGTAACTTGGTATCTAAGTAGGATAACATCAGTGTAAAGGATAGATGCTTACTTTGAGGAAAAGAATAAATATTTATAGGTTGTTAATGAGGTAATCAATCATAAATAAGTGATTGGTCAATTTAAAGTTGAGGGGATCAAGGCCATAAGTCTGCGATGATTTTGTAGACCATCATCTCAACATAAATTAATGTATTACGATAAAATTTTATTTATATGTCATTTTCCGAATGTTGGGTAATTGGTTTACTGACCAAGAATATAATGATATATTCTTACATGATAGGTTTAAAATTCATATGAAAAATCCTAAATTTTGGTTGTGCTTCGATAAAATTTTAATTCATCCCTTTACTCCCATAAATTAATTACCAATAATTATTTTTTTATTCTTAAACTAATTAAAGAAACTTTTAAAGGATCATAAATCCTATAAAAGAGTTAAAATTGTAAATATTTGTCTTTTACTATCTTCCAAAACCAATACAGTTAGTGTATTAATCTCTAATCCTCAAAAGTGATACTACTGGTTCATAATTAACATTTGTTTGTTAAATTGTTTAACGAAAAATAATGAAAAATTAACATGGAAATTGCATAGGTAAGTTGTTGGTGTGAAACCCTTATCGTATTTGAGTCATGGGTTCAAGACCTGTGACCTTGTCGAATTTGATCGGTTATCACCTAACTTATAGGTTGTCCTTTTCAGAAACCAAATTTATATAATTTACAAAAGAAATATAATGGAAATCCTTGAAATAAGTTTAGTCACTAAATATCCTTTCAACTAATACAACCTCAATACCTAAGTATGACATCATTTTACTTCCAAATGGGTCCTTCTTAGGTATATGGTTTATCCATTATATCATTTATAGGATTTACAAATCATGAAACTTTATACTCTATCCAAAACATATTAGGTTTAACCTTGATCATTCATTATCATAATCTTTTATAGTGTTTTGTAATGAAAATGTGGATTATACTAAGTATATACCCTAGGAGTGTCAAATGAGGTACATAGTAAGTCATATTGTCATTTACCAAGTTATCCAAAGTCAGGCCCGGAACACCTTGTCAGAGTTGTTACTCCAAGGTACATCTGTGCCAGAACCACATCCACTAGTAGTATCTATACAAAAATGTATTTCTAGTAAGACCCACATAATCTATAATTTGACAAAATTATAGGTTTTTCATTTATAATTATCCTCAAATTATACCTTAGTGTTATGTTATCAAATATATATTTTTCCTAAATCTAGTTCCCAAGGTTGCTACTAAACTTCCTTTGATACCAACTATAGAGACCTGACACCAGATAGCCCAGAGCCAGTGTCTAATATCAATTAACTTGGCATGATTTCAAGGAATCAATACCTAAAGGACTGATTAGTTTATTAGTCTTGGAAATCTAGATATAAAAAATGATTATTTCATTATAAATGAAAACAATAATTACAACATATTTTTTTATTTCTAAATAAACATCTTTGAGGACAACTCTAATCCATATCTTAAGTACCTACATATCTTTCATAGCACACTTCTTTGATTCATATGGAAAGAAACATAATAAGGGTGATCTCAAATTCTCAGTAAGGGAAAAAATATAGTGGAATCCATAACGAATCAATGAGAGTAATAATTTTGGAATGATAAATAACTGAAGACACATACCATGTAATTAGTAATATGAATGTAATTACGTAAAAAATATGGCATGGTAATAACTAGAAATACAATCCATTCAAATAACTAGATAAGGAAAAATCAACATGCAAAGGTATGAAACTAAAACACATATCATTTAATCAATGAACTGAAATGAACTGTATACATAGATATGTTGATGAATAATCCTATGGATGAATAATAACTGAAACTAATATGAGGGAAATGATTAATTTATGGATGTCATTTATGAGGCACATGAAAACCTATTACCATCAAGACCTTTCACAATATGGTTTTAAACTAAGGGTAGAAATCCATTTTCATAATTATTTGTCTCATGAGAACCTGTCGATGCATCGTGAAGCTATATAAAGTCCAAGCTCCACCCATCATTTCCAATCTAACCAATTCATCAAAATTAATAATCAAAATAACTAATATTTATTATCACAAAACCATATTTAATAATAAAAACATATTTATCAATAATTCCCCAATTGATCAAATAATTTTCAATGTAACCACCGTGTGAAAAATGGTATATGGTATAGGCAATACTAATATATATTGTATGAGAATATGAATATTAAATTAAATTATTAATGAAAAATTATTACAGTGAAGTTATTATTTTAAGATAATGTTGACAATCACAAAAATATGTGTGATTACAAAGATAATAATTAAGAACATTCTTGAGGAGAAGAATATTAAAACATTCCAAATTGTCCCATACCACTTTAAATCATTTAAATAATAATATTCATAGTGGTATGAAATTAAATTAAACTTATAATATAATGAGAATAAGGGTATTAATGATATAATATTAAAAATGGTATTATATATAATTAATAAAAGTTATTTGGTGCATAATAACAAATATGTCTCAATGATGTGTAAGTTGAGATAAATTCAGGTGTTAATTGCCTAGTTTTTTCAGGTGTGTTTTGACTTGTTATTTGATTATCATATTATGTAGATAATGATTTAATTATCATAAAAATTTAAACCATGAATTAATTATCTTATATATTTATTACATATGTATTTATAACAATCTATAAGGTTTGGAGATAAGAAAAGAAATGCACTGTTCATGGACACGATAGGCCGTACGTACGCATGAAGGCTACTTTCATTTCTTTACATTATTAAAATATTAAAAAGTTAATGGTAAAGATGTATATTTTAATTATAGTATCATATATATTTCATATATGTTACATATTTTTATTAAAATTATCCTTAATATATTCCATGCATAGTGTGAATGAATCACATCGCTTTGAGGGGGAGATAGTCCACACTTCTACAAAAGATTTTGTTGTATATCCACAATATTAAAAGCATGAAGGTATGTTTAATATAAAATTTTAATAATATTAATTAGGTTATGCTTTAAATATTATAATACTATTTAACCAGAAAAAATAGTTTTAAGGCAATTCATTAAGGAAATAATGGAAAAAGAACAAAAATAGTATTCTTAGAGTTGATTTAATTAGCATAACTTAGAAAACAATTTCATTTATTTGAATAAGAGATGGTGATAAATGAAATGGACATGAGATATTTAATTATAAACATAAAATTACATTATATACATTATTATGGAATAATCATGCATTTATGGATGATGGAGGTGATGAGAAAGTATAAAAATAAAATAAATTAATAGAGGTACTTTTAGAGAATTACCTCTTGAATATCACCTCTTTGAAAGACCCTCGAGGACCTTAGATTTGGTCTTTTGGTGAGACCAGAAAGAAAATATATGCAGGGAGAGTGATTATTAGAGGTTTGGGTAGATATTTGATTATATACAAGGCTTTTTGGGTCAAAATGGTGAGGTAAGGGGTTGGTATTTATACTTGAGAAGAGGTGGGTTGAAGTGATTACGTTATTGATTATTTTATATTAAAAGATAACCACACTGAGGTGGAATTAAATTCCATGAATTTGTCTTATAATTAATGTTTTATAGTCTATTTAGGTTCTATCCACACCTCAATAACCCTTTAAATGTTGTAGTTTTTCGGTATGTCAATATTTTAACTTTTAATTTTAACCCTTGTCAAAATTTTACTTTTACTATGATAAATAATTTTTTTACCATGGTAACTTTTTTATAAATAAAAATAAAATTGAAATTACAACATAATTTAAAGATTATTATTACAAATATTAAATCCATTTTACCTAATTAGATTCAAATAATTGAAAAAATTTGATTTATAATTAATTTTATAGACAAAATGAAAAAGAGGGTTTTTATAGTGAAATGTTCAGAAGTTTGAAATGTTTTTATTTGTAATTTAAATTTTAAATTGATTAAAATGAACCATATTTTTTTGAATTATAGAAAAACACCTTATTATACTTTAAAATAAATTAAAAATATAATTAAACAATATAAATAAATCAGATGAAAAAGCAGTTTTGAATTAAATATGCATTATTTTCACTATTCACTAAAACATGAAATTTTTCGAAAGAATAAAAAAAATTCAACCAAAGTAAATTTTGACATCCTGATTCCAAATAAGACAATTAATTTTTAAAATAGAACTTATAAATGTGTCAAAAATTGGATTTAAAATATGTTCTCCATTAAAAGGCAGTAACACTGTTTTTATAAAAATATAGTTTTTATGTGTGAAATAGAGTTTGTTCTTTTCTTATACATATCAAAACTAATGGATAAATATAAAAACTATTTGATTTAATATATAAAATATGTTTTTAATTAAAAATATTCACTTATTGTAATTAATTATTTTTACTAATATAAAACTCCTTGGAAGTATAAAACTCACTATATTTATTTTTATATCCAATTGATTATTATTTCCATTTATTATTAATTGGTAACCCATGAATTAATTTTTTATTTATATAAGACAAAAATTTTCATAATTTAGTTAATAATATTCATAACCTCTAACATAATGGTTAGTTTATATCATATTATAATTATAATTTATCTATAAAGTGTTATTTGGTGAAACTCGATCTTGCGTGTAACACAAACTATCGAGGAAGGTCGCTCTTTCATGTAACACAAGATATCAAGGGAGATATATCTTGCATGTAATGAAATATTATTCAGTTTTGTGTGCATTATAATCTATATCATGTTTTTAATTTATTTAAAATAGTAAATATATAGTATATTCTTGGGATATTATTTTCCCTTAAGCGCTTGGTGCCACGTGCCTTACACGCTATCAAAAACAAGGTTCTTAATTTAGAATATAGGGGTTTTACATTATTCCCACCTTAATTAAATTGTTTCCTCACAATTTAACCTCAATTATGTTTATATATTGTTTGATACTTTATATGTTTGAAATCTCACATCGTGAGAAGGGTTCATAAGTCATCCTCTAAAAAAGAGAGAATCAAAAGTAAAAAGGTCACATGGACTACCATGTAACTAGGTCTCTAAGTTAGAGAAAATTAGTGGAAAGTAGAGATACATACTTGGAGAAAAAGAATAAATATTTATAGGGAGTGAATGAGGTCATTAATTACAAAGTACTGATTGGTCAATAGATTGTTGAGGGGCTCAAAGCAATAAATCCGTGATGATTTAATAGACCATCGGTTCAACAAAAATTAAGGTATTAGGATAACTTTTTATTTCTAAGTCATTTTCCTAATGTTGGGTAAATTTTTTGCTGACCAAGAATATAATGAAATATTCTTCCTTGATAGGTTTCAATTTCATATGAACAATCCTAACTTTTTGTTGTTCTTCAATTAAATTTTAATTCATCCCTTTACTCCTCGAATTTAATTACCAATAATGTTTTTTTATTATTAAACCACTATAATAAACTTTTTAAGGATACTAAGGCCTATAAAAGAGTGAAAAGTGTAAATATTTGTCTCTTACTATCTTCCAAAACAATTATGGTTAATAGATTAATCTCTAATAATAAAAAGTAATACTACTGGTTCATCCTTAACATTTTTTTGTTAAATTGTTTAACTAAAAACAATGAAAAGTTAACAATGTCATCGCGTAGGTCAGTGGTTGGTGTGAAACGATTATCATCTTTTGGTCATGGGTTCAAGAACCGCAACCTTTTCAGATTTGATTGGTTTTCACCCAAATTATAGGTTGTCATTTTCTAAAACAAAATTTATTTAATTTCCAAAAGAAATATGATGGAAATCCTTGAAATAAAGTGAGTTAATAAATATACCCTAAACTAATACAACCTAAATACATAAATAAATCATCCATTTATCATTCAAAGGAATTCTAAATCATGAAACTTTATACTTAATCAAAACACTGTATGCTTAACCTTGATCATTCATTATCACAATCCTTTATCGTGTTTTGTAATGAAATTGTGTATTATCCTAATAATATCCCTTTGAAGTGTCAAAATAGGTGCACATCGAGGCTTGTTGTCATTTACCAAGTTACCCCATGTCTGGCCTAGAACACCTTTTTGGATTTGTTACTCCTCGGTACATCTTTTCAAGAACCAAGACAACTTGTAGTATCCAAACATAAATGAATTTCTAAGAATACCCACGTAATCTATACTTTGACAAAAATATATGTTTTTTATTTATAATTATCCTAAAATTATACCTTAAGGTTATGTTATATAATCTATGTTCCCAAATCTAGTTCCCAAGGTTGCTACAAAACTTTCTATAATAGCAACTGTAGCAACCCGATCCCAAATAGCCCGTACCTGGTGTCTACTATCAATTACATTAGAAATATTACAAAAAATCGAGCCCCTAAGGACTGATAATTTTAGTAGTCTTAGAAAACCATATACATAAATGAGTATTTCATTACAAATGAATACACTAATTACAACATATTTTTTTCTCTCAAAATAAACATCTTCTAGGATAACTCTAATCCATCTAGTAGGTCCCTATATATCTTTCATAGCACATTTCTTGGATTCCTGGGAATATAAATATTATGAGTGTGAGCTCAAATGATCAGCAAGGAAAAAAATAGAAAATCAATAATGAATCAATGAGAGTAATAATTTTGGAATGGAAAATAAATGAACACACATACCATGTAATTGTTAATTTTAATTGAATTACGTAAAAAATAAGTCATGGTAGTAACAAGAAATACGTTTCATTAGAATAATTAGATAAGAAAAAATCAGTATGGAAAGGTATACAACTAAAACACATGCCATTTAATCAATGAACTAAAATGAACTATATCCAGAGATATGCTGACGCCAAATACCAGGGATGAATAATAACTAAAACTAATATGAGGTAAATGATTAATTGTTGGACGTCATGAATAATTATTTGTCTCATGAAAACCCATCGATGAATCAAGAAGCTATATAAAGTCTGAGCTCCACCCGTCATTTTCAGTACAAAGAATTCATCATAATTAATAATTAAAATAATTAATATTCCTTATCACATAACCATATCAAATGGTAAATACATATTTATCAATAGTTCCCCAATTAGTTAAATAATTTTAAAAGTAACCTTCGTATAAAAAATGGTGTACGGTTTAGGAAATACTAATATCCATTTTAAGAGAATATAAATATTTAATTAAATTTACAATGAAAAATGATTACAATTAAATTATTATTTCCAGATAAAGTTGACAATCACAATAATAAGGGAGATTGAAAAGATAATCATTAAGAACATTCTTGAGGAGAATAATCTTTAAACATTCTAAACTATCCCATACCACTTTGAAAAATTTAAATCATATTATCCAGAGCGGTATGACATTAAATTAAACATATAATATAATGATAATATGGTTATTAATGATATAATATTAAAAAGGGTAGTTTATATACTTAATAAAAGTGAATTGGTGCATAAAAAAAATATATGTCTCAATCAAATGTAAGTTGAGATGAAATTCCCTTATATTAAACATCCTTGTGTTTTGTGGTCTTTATAGCCTTGAATAGTGGGTTAAAAATTGTTAATAACTTATAATATAACCATATTAATAATTATTATATCATATATTATCCTCTTATAATATCTTATTACCCTTTTGTTAATAACCTTTCATTATTTTATCTATTTCGGGTATTAATTGCCTCGTTTTCTCAAGTATGTTTTGTCCTGTTATTTGATTATCATGTTTTTTAGATCATGATTTCAGTATCTTTAGAATTTAAAAAATTAATTAATTATATTATATATTGAGTTGATATGTATTTATAATAATCTATAAAGTTTGGGGACAATAAATGAAATTCACTGTTCATGGAGACGGTAGACCATACGTACGCATGAATGCTACTTTCATTTCTTTTTAGTATTAAAATATTGTAAAGTTAATGTTAAATATGTATATTATATTTATAGTATCATATATATCTAATATATGTTACATATGTTTATAAAAATTATCCTTAATAATTTCCTTTCATAGCGTAAACAAATCACATCACTTTGAGGGGGAGGTAGTCCACATTTCCACAAACGATGTTATCATATATCCACAATATGGAGAGCATGAAGGATGCGGAATATAAAATTTAAAGAATATGAAATAGGTTATAACTTACATATTGTAATATTATTTAACTAGAAAAAATATATTTATGATAATCCATTAAGGTAGTAATGGAAAAAGAACAAAAATAGTATTAATGGAGTTGATTTAATTGGCATAACTTAGACAACAATTTCATTTCTTTGAATAAGAGGAGGTGAGAAATGAAATTTACATGATATATTTAATTATATACATAAAACCAAAGTATGTACATTATTATGGTTTAATCACTCATTTATGGATGAAGTAGGTGAGGAGAAAGTAGAAAATGAAAAGAAATTAAGAGAGGTACTTTGAGAAAAATACCTCTTGAATATCACCTCCTTGAAAGACAGTTGAGAACCATGGATTTGGTATTTTGGTGAGAAAAAAAGAACTTGGAAGTGGGGAGATTGAGGAGGAGGGGTTTGTGCATATATTTAGGATCTAAAAGGCTTTTTGGGTCGAAATGGGGAGGTGAGGGGGTGGTATTTATACTCAAGGAGAGGTGGGTTCAAGTGATTAAGTTATTGATTATTTTATATTAAAAGATAACCAAATTGAAGTGGAATTAAATTCCATTAATTTTTATTGTAATTAATGTAGTATATTTTTGTAGGGTCTAGAAAAACCTCAAACACCCTTTAAAAGTTTTAGTTTTTTGTTATGTTTGGATTTTAACTTTTAATTCTAACCCTTGTCAAAATTTTACTTTTACTATGGTAAATAATTTTTTTACCATGGTAAATTTTTTATACATAAAAATGAAATTGATCTTAAAACATAATTTAAACTTATTATTAAAAATTTATAATCCATTTTTCTTAATTATATTAACATAATTGGGAAAATGTGATTTAAAATTAATTCCAGAGACAAAATGAAAAAGCGGGTTTTTAAAGTTAAACATTTAAAAGTTTGAAATGTTTTTATATCTAATTTAAATTTGAAATTGATTACAATAAACTATATTATATTTATTGATAAAAAATTAATCTAATTATACTTTAAAATCAATTAAAAAGATAATCCATCAACATAAATAATTTATATGAAAAAGCAGTTTTGAATTAAAATTTAGTATTTTTCACTGTTCACTAAAATATGAAATTTATTGAAAAAATATCAAAAATTAAACCAAAGTAAATTTTGATGTCCCTATTAAAAATAAGAAAATAATTTTTTCATATATAAATTATAATTTTTTTAAAAATTTGATTTAAAATAGGTTCTCTATTAAAAGGCGGTAACAATATTTTTATGAACATATTGGTTTTTATGTGTAAAATAGGATTTGTTCTTTTCTTATGCATATAAAATATAATGGATAAATATAAAAAATATTTGATTGAATATATAACAAATATATTTCATTAAAATCATTCAATAATTGTAATTTATTATGTTTACTAATATAAAACTCCTTGGAAGCATAAAAATCAATATATATTTTTTATATCCAATTGCTTCTTATTTTCATTTATCATTAATTGGAAACCCATGAATTAATTTTATATTTATATAAGAAATAAATTTTAATAATTTATATAATAATATTCATAATTACTAAAATAATAGTAGGTTATATCATATTATAATAATATTTTTATTAGACATTGTTATTTGTTGAAAGCCGATCTTGCATGTAACACAAGCTATCGAGGAAGGTCGCTATTGCATGTAACACAAGCTATCGAGGGAGGTTTCTATTGTATGTAACATAAGATAAACCAGTGTTGAGTGCATTTCAAAATATATCATTGAATTAATTGATTTAAAATAGAAAATATATACTGGAGTCTCAGGATATTATTTTCCCTTAAGTGCTTAGTGTCACATGCCTTACACTCTATCAAAAACAAGGTTCTTACTTTATAATTTTAGGGTGTTACATGAGATGTTCAATGTTCAATATCTATAGTATTTATATTATCATTGTATCTCTTACTGATCCCCTTTTATCTTTTGGGGCATCCCACTGGGTATTTATATACTCACTCCTACATGGTCTATTCACACACGTGTCGTGTCTTATGCAGATGATGGATAAGTTGACATTGATTATAGGAGACCTTAGGGATACCTGGGGTTTTGGACCGCGTAAGATGGTTTGAGATTATGTATTAGGAGATGAGATATCTCAAAATTTTAATTTCCAATTATTTTAGGTTGGGAAATCATCTGGTTGGGCGTGTATTTTTCCCATTTACTTTTTAGTTTTCACTGTCGTACTCTTGTACACCCTAGAGGTCTTGCATGCTTGATTTACTTTCTTGATATTTCAATTTTTTTTTATTTTTTAATTATTCATTGATATAGTTGGGTGTGTTCATACAATTACTTTAAGAATATACCTATTATTTAAGATATGCCTTTCGGCGCTTGTTGCCAACCCTTAGCCTATGGGGGCGGGCTTGGGGTAGTTGCGGTTCGAGCCTCGGTTTGGGTCGGATCATCAAAATGTTGTCTAGGGATAAATTTTAAAGTTTATTTAATTTTTATTTTGAAAAAATCTTTTATATTTTTGGGTTTTTATTTTTGTCAGACATTTTTTAGAGGAGTATTAAGGAAATTTTTTATGGAATGGATTAAGTTGAACTTTGGAGGTTATTTTTGAGGTCATAGAGATTAATATAGTAAATTGGAAAAATTTTCTAAACATTTTTGATTTGTTAAATATTTAGAAATAAAATTAATATTTTTTCATTATTTTATAAATCTTATAAACCATTAAAAGTTAATTTTTGTGCTTTATTCTTGAAAAATTCAAATCGGAATAAGAGAATTTTTTTTTATCAAAGCACAACCAAGTGATAGAATTTTTCTTATGAAATGGAATGAAATAAAGTAAGTAAATTTTCT
This sequence comes from Viscum album, assembly GCA_963277665.1. Lineage (NCBI taxonomy): Eukaryota > Viridiplantae > Streptophyta > Magnoliopsida > Santalales > Viscaceae > Viscum > Viscum album. The sequence continues at coordinate 1,247,030,195 of OY728157.1, read as the reverse complement.
TGTGTTCCCTATTTTAATAATAAATTAATCCATAAAAATTAAAAAAAGGATATTGAGACAAATTTATTTTCATTTTGACATTATTTCTGATGAATCGATGATCTTTTCATCCCTCAATGATTTATGGTTTTGTGGCTGTTAACTTTCTCATGACCTTGTTCTCTATTACTCTACTTCATTTTTTAGAAGTTATATTTTCTTCAATGTATATATTTTTAATTTTTAATAATATTATCCTATTTGGAAACCAATTTATATGTTTTTCCATATTACCTTTATATTTCTCTTTCCCTATTTTTAATAGGGAGTTTTATCAACCCTTTTTATAATGTGGGTTTTCAATAAAGGCATTTTCAAATTTCAAACACATAATTACTGAACTCAAGTCAAAATTTTCAGGACACGATTTATTTTATGGGTTTGGGGATAATGTAACACCATTTAATTTTTTTTCAATAATAATAAGATTGATAGCTAACCTAACATGTAACACTAATCTTTAAAAGGATTGAGACGTATTATAAAAATATTATTCTTTAAATGTGACCTAGCCATTGAATTAGTGGGTATGAACTACATTATGAAATATATGTATATTACTACTAATTATTATAAATATATTGAATAATTATTAGTAAATAAGCCAATAATTTTTAAAAAAGTCTTTATATGCTTGAAAAATACATATTTACTAAAAAATGATTTTTTTTTATTTTTGTGAACAAGTAAAATGATTAATTTATACCACTTTTTGAAAATTTATTTGAAAAAATAAACAGATTTTTTTTAATTTTCATTTCAAAATTATCTTAGAGTAATTTTTTATGAATTTTTTTGAAAAGATTGATTTCTTGATGAATAGTGAAAAATACTAATTTTTATTGATAACTTCAATTTCGTTTCTTTAATTTTAAAAATTACATTTTTTAAAATTATTTCTAAGTAAAATTAGTTTATTTATATTAATAATTATCTTATTAAGGTTACTAATAAAAATTTACACTCAATTTTGGTATAAAAACGTTTTTTACTAAAGAAGACATTTTTTGTGGAAAACCATATTTTATCATGTTTTGTTGGTTTAATTTTATATTAAAATATACTAATTATATGAATTTAGTTTGATAAAATAGATTGAATATTTTTAATAAGCATAATTATTTTTTGTTCATTATGAATAGTGGCTATAATAAATATTATCCACATAAATAAAATAGGTAAAAATGGGATAATACTATTGGAGAAAACATTAAAATAACCCTAAAAATTATATTTAATATATTTTATAAGTGCTGTTCTTCCATAATCATTCATGATTTTAATTTATGGAATTTGTTTCCATTTTTATTTGAAAATGACATAAATTGTTTTATATAAATATTAAGTTGAAAATGTTTCTCTCTTTCTTTTTGATATCTATTAAATTTTGTGATTGGGATAAAAACTTATTTTCAATTATAATTTTTATTTTAAATATAAATTATTTCTTTATGATTTTAATTTTTTTAATTTTTAGTGTTGAAATAATTACCTTAAATTCTTACACAACGTCCAATAAGTGCTTGTGTAAGCAATAACAAAATCAAGTAAATAATTTTAAAAACTCTAAAAGTAATATTATTTTGTTGAGATAAAGTTTCCCACCAAATTTGAAGATAAATTTAACATATTATATATTTTTTATATATTTATATTCAAATTATATTACTTTCATGTTGTTTTCAAAGTGAAATTATGTGAATAGTTTTTATAATGACATTAATAGTATTTATGATAAATAATATTTTATTAAATTATTCAAAAAAAATTAAAATATATAAAATGAGAAATTAGGATGATAAATTGTCTTAAATTTCTTCAATTTGATATTTATGATCCATCTTTCACCTTATAAGTAATATTATAATCATTTAATATTTAAAAATTCATTTCCGCGGTTAAGGTTAAAATTGGAAAACCAATGGGTTAACCCAAAATATAAGATCCCAAAGGATATCAAAACCAATAAAAATTTGATTGGGTATTTATATTAATACCATACACACATAATAATTGAATTTATCTCATTATGGAACCGTTTTAAATGATTTAGTTACATATTATATTGTAATATTTTATGTATTTTCAAAAATGAGAATAATGATATTTTAAAATAATAAATACTTTATTAATTGATTTAAAATTCATAAAATATTGTAATAGGAAAAGTGAATGGGATATGGATTAATATATAAACCATGGCCCATTTATGTATAACTTGTCTTTTTATAGTATAATTATTGACCTTAAAGTGTAAAAAACCTTGATATTTTTATAATTTTAAAATGGGGTAATAGAGGTTAAAACAGAGATATAAGGGTAAAAACATCCCATAAACTTGTGAAATTTTATTTTATGAGGTTTTTTTACATATATTGAAAATATATTTGAAATATGTCAATTTGGATCCACTAAAACTAGAAAATTAATTTATATTAATTTAATAATTTATGTAATTCCAAGTGTAACCTTGTAAAATCCTTGTTTTTTACATGTAAAGTCTTGGAATATATCTAGAAATATTTTTGAGACTAGGTACTAAGACGATACGTTATTCCAATTCCCGGTGTGTCGAAAATTAATTTTTGAAATATATTAAATATATTAAATTCACACATTCATATTTTTCCTAAAAAAGTTGAATAACTTCTAAACAGTGGATCAGATTAGAAATATATGGTTTCCATTGAGTTTTTGGTGTGTGTTTTACCCTTGGTATGACATAACCTTGGAACATGTTCAACGTTCTAATTGAGGTGCAATCATGGGTGGATGTTTAAAAATAAAATAAAATAATAAATTAATTTATTTAATTACCTAAAATAATTAGAATTATATAACTATATGACTATGGGGAAATATCAGGGTTAGCCATATAACCCTAGAGATCTAGAAGTGCCTTTTGAGGAATTTCCATTGGTGAATGACAACTAGATTGAAGATCGAAAACTGGTGTGCAATGAAATTCAAGGATCTCTCCAAAGAAAAACGACACAACTTCATTATTCTTCATAGATCCGTCCATATTAATGTAGGATGATTTTTTGATTTTACTTATCCCTGTTTTATTATTCCAATTACAAACACGAATCAACTGACCAACATATTGATTCTCGGATCATACGTATTGCGGGTACAAGCTAGATTTATCTAGGAATTATGGAATTTCTTTGTGATTTTTATTTATATCTTCATTCATTGGTATGATGGAAAAAATAGAGGCTAATATAAACATCCTCATTGGTTCATTTCTCATGTTTGTAGTTGTGTATTTCTTCTCCCATTTCATTGTTTAATGAAAAAAAGTCCTTTGGCCCGTGGTTTTGAAAAATACCGAGTAATGAAACATTGCGTGCCTAATTGTTAGCATAATACTTTTATGTTGTAGATATGTACCTAGTATGGCTTGAGGATTGTGTTAATATGGAAGTATAATAAGACAAGATGAATTTTGGGATCCCTGATTTCATGTTCTTTAGTGCATGATGATAGATTACGCACGGGGGTGTTTTTTGAACAGTTTTGATGGCTGAATTATGATTTTCGATGATGGAGGGGATCAGAAGATGGTGTGCCTTGGTTTTTGATATAGGGAATGGAAAAATAAATAGCCGAAGGATTTTATGAAGATGTGTATTCTAGATCTAGAATTCTGAGCAATCCCATAGTACATAGAGTGTGTTGCAGCTCTACATGCCATGTGGGACCCCTAGTATGGTGCTTGGGTTTATGTGGAGAGGTTAAGTATCGCACAAAATGTTTACCTATCACATGACATGTGATCCTTCCCAGTTGGCTTGACATGCACTGTGGATGGTACACAAGAACATGCATGGGCACAACTAGCCGTACAAGGACATGGCTAGGAATACACGGACATGGCCAGGAGTACACAAGCTCAGACATATTGTTTACTCTAACATAGACACTGGAACAAACATGGTACATCTCACATGGTTAGGACACAATGTTGATGGGACACACTGTGTATTTCCACTACAAACTGTGTAATCCTTTAAAGCTAGATTAGATCCCTTTTCCTTATCATCTTGGAGAAGTTTCATTTGGGTGCATTCCATTGACCCATTTCTCTAGGGGTTAGTATTGAATTGCATCCTACACATAGGATAGTGATTCCTTCAGTGTGACTTCTTGGACAGAGTTTCTGAAATCCTTCTGTGAGACCCAGAGTGAGATCCTTTATCACTATCCTTCCCTAGGTGGAGTTCTTGGTATCATCATGGCCAACACTACATGGGCGTCGATCCTCTATGTAGTAGGTTATTATAGATTGAATTGTTGGTATAACCCATGGACTTGGGTGTGATCCTAATATGTGTATCCTTCCATTTAGACTTCCAGAATATACTTTTAATAGAGAGACCTGATGAGCAGTGCATCTCTTAAGGACACCATCAGTACTATTTCACTCATGAAGTGTGTTCTCTAGGATGATTTATATGTGTAATCTTCAAGAAGGAATCCATAGATTGGAATTACAGGTGTTAATTTACTTTGAGACTGTGTGTATTTATTGAGTATATTTGGATATTCTTGTTATCTATGATGTAAACATATAACTTTGTAGATATGACTATTATTCTTGTTGTTACATGCTTTGTGATTTTAGGGTGTCCTACTAGGTATTGTTATAGTCACCAATTCTTGGGATTTGGATACACGTGTAGTGTCTTATATAGATGATCATACTTTTTAAAGAGTCCTAGAGGGACTTGGACTAGGTATTTATTAGTGATTCAGATAGATTGAGGCGTGTTCCTATGGTTATATTGACAACAATCCTTATTTATACCTTCAGATTGGACTTGTTTTTAAATTCTTTATGGTAGGATTTTAATAGGACCTTTTTCATTCCAGGGATTGTTGTAATACTATGGTTTTTGGATTTATATGTATTCATGATTGGTTTATAAGTTGTTTTACATTACATTATTTAATGGGCTTGGATATATGTGCATGTGTACATGTACTTTAGGCTAATGCCTTCCATGTCAGTGATATTCCCAATCGTTGCTAGTTACCACCCCCTATACTATTTGATGTGGTCTTGGGGAGTCATAGTAAAGGACCAATCAGGATGGGTCTTGACAAAGTGGTATCTAAGAAGTCAATTCTACCTTAGTACTAGAGTCTCTGTGATTGGTTCGGGGGAAACAATGTTAAGTGAGTTGAGTTTGGATTTCAGGCTAGGGACTCTAGTGTTAGTGTGGAGGCAAATGTATCCATACACCATCACCTACCTTTCAACTTGGCACATGAGGAAGCTGGTTATAGGAAAAATCTATAGTACATTAATCAAATAGGAATGGGTTGTGGTTTTAGTGTCCTTCTTTAGTTTTCTCTCTAGATATAATCACTTATTTTGGTACATGCTGTTTATTTTTGGATGCCTCTGTGATGTATGCTAGCTAAGATTTAGTATCAGGATCATGAGGATGATTCCATTCGTGATGAGGTGTCGATATAGGGAACTATTCTATAGGTTTTACCTCTTGTTGTTATGTGAGTTATACCGCCACATTTTGAGTAGCAGATGGTACCCACAATAATAGAAGATGAAGTTCTCAAGTTGAGCATGATTTATGATTTTCATTGACAGTGACCCATCAGGCTCTGAGGTGAGCCCGACTCACATGATTCTAAGGACTATATTGAGGTGGTGTCATGAGTTTTTTATCTTTTCAGTACACCAGATGATCATATGGTGGTCCTGGCGGTGAGCCTTCTCCTGGGATCAACATGACGATGGTGGGGTTTAGCGAGCTAGTAATACGACGAGGAAACTCTAGCATAGTAAAAGTTAGATCTCCTTTTTAGAGAGGTTTTATCTCCAGCTATACTTAGGTTTTTACACATCCAATAGCTTATACTGATTTATCAGGGTAGTATGACAGTATTTGAGTATTCATTGAGGTTCCCTAACCTCTCTAGGAACTTGATAGATATGGTTCGTGATCAGTTATTTTGGGTTTGAACCTTCAATAGAAGACTACATAAAGACATACAAGCTATAATTATACCTCTATTAATTCATACCTATGTTGGGGTGATAAATAGAGAATTGGTGGTTGATATTTTCCTGGTTGAGCAGATGCATGCATTTTTTTCTAGTAGTGGTCACTCAGGTGTAAAGACTTTGGTTGTAGAGAGATGACACCGGTCTAACGAAATTGGATGTGAGATACATTTTAAGAGGTGATCCTAGTACACAGGGAATATGGTTAAGGGATCACAAGATGATTCTAGTCATCCCAAGAAGAGGAGATGCTACTCATGTGATGGTAGGGGATATCTCACAAGTGATTATCTGACCCGCCATACGACTTTGAGAGAGACAATGGATATGCCATCTGGTTATAGACAAAGACATGAGTATACAAGTCCTATATAACATCCCACACTTTTCATACATAGATATTACATATAAATAAAATAACATTCATAAAAAATCCACAATAGAATCATTTAGGTTTAGTGCCTTTGGAAACTTAGAAACATAAACAACTAATTCACAAAACATGTACATCATCTCATGCTTATTCCTTTATAACTAAAACCCTTTTTGACATATCATACTCAATACCATTATTTATATCCAAGGGAAAAGAAACATATGAAAAGGGTGATTTCATATGATCAATAAGGGTAAACAAGGAAGATATCAATCATAACATAATCATAAGGCATAATAACATAAACAAAAAACTTGAAAATTATATCCTATATATCAAAGATCATGATATTGTGTCATGGAATAAATCATATAAGTTTATAAAGACTCAAAGAACATATTACAATAGAGAATAACATAACACATGGATTTTTATAATAAACAAAATTATATAAAATCAATTCTATATTAGTCAAGAATCATTTCCAAGACCATCATAGCTGAAAGATTCCTTTACTGAATCAGGTTCACTCCTTGTTTCAGCCTTGTGTTACTGAACTAGGGTTACTTCCTGTTCCAGCCCTGTATTATTAAACTGAGTTCACTACTCATTCTAGTCCTATTTATATCATGAGATATAAATCCCTACCCATTGCATTAGAGGGAGATATAGGTCCCAACCATCATATAATGAAAATGATACATATGTGTGCCATAAGAATATAAATCATTCATCAAATTAGAACCCATAAAAAGAAATGGGTTTCATAAATATAATTACATCATAAAAATAAACCAAATATTTAAATAATAAAGACATTAACCTTTATTATTAACCCTAGTAAACCATAATTATCTTAAAATAATGCCGTCTTAGATGGAAAATGATTTTTAAAAATCACTTGAAATAATTCTTAAAGAAAATATCCTTTCCATTTTGAAAACACATTTTTTTAAAGCCATGAATTTAAAAAGGAAAAAGTTTTCTCTAAATAGAACCCTCTGATATTATAAAGTAATATTAAATACATTAAGTCATCATAGAATTGGAAAAATCTATTCATTCCATATTAGTTAAAAAACATTTTTTTTTCAAAAGTCACAAAGTACCTTATTTAGAAAATGAAGAAATGATTCCTTTAAAATTGTTTAGTAAAAATTAACACATAGGAAAAATTAATTTAAAAAATTGTAAAATAATATTAAAATAATATTTTAATTTTTTTAGGAAACATGGACATTGAAATATTTCCTAGTAGATACTTACATATAAACAATCTTTAATAATAATGAGATTGTGAAATTTTCCCTTAGGTATGATTTCCTTCATACATATATGGAACTCTTGTATAATGTTTTAAAGATTTATATTTATTTATAAACGAACCATATTAATATTTATGATATCATATATGAATCTCTTATATCATCTTATCATGGTTTGTAAATAATATTTTGTTATTACCCTTCTTTCAGGTGTTAATTGCTTCATTTTCCTATGCATGTTTTGTCATATAAGTCCCAGTTCTTATGCATAATATTTTGTTACATCATCAGAAGATTTATATTAAGGTAATATATATAATATATATACATTTATATAATCATTATTGAATTTTGATCATGAAAAATGAATCGTATCCCATTGTGGAGATGGCGGGCTATATGAACACACATGCGACGATATCATTCCATTAATGGTGAAAAGGGAAGGAAGTGGATGGTATATTAATTTTTCTAAGAATAAATATCATGTTATAATTATTATATATATATGTATATATTATTTAAATCATTATACTCCTCCAAGTAAAGTGGTGATGAAAAAACAGATTACACCATAGCGTAGAGATGGTAATCCGTACGTACGCATGCGAGGTGCTTTTGTTTTTCATAGGATGGATAAAAAGTGAAATATGGTTGTACCATAATAATAAAACAATATAAAAATAAATATTATACTATATTTATTACTTTATAATGTAAAAAACACATAAATAGGAATTAGAAGATGAAATAAACTCGAAAGAGTCGGTAATGACAATTAACTCTTCTTTAGAGAACTTCCTTTATATCTCCTCTTAGGGACACTAGGATTGGTATTTTGAGAATACCAAAATCTATAGAATGTTTCTAGAGAAGTTAATAAGATAAATAGTTATGGTATGGTCTAGATTGAAGGCTCAATGTGATATGAATAAGTGATGGAGGATGTGTACTATTATAATTGAGGTGAGTGGAACTTTTAGAATTTCGTGAAATATTACTTTATAATAAATTCAATCTGAATAAAAATACCTAAAAATGACATGGACTAAATTATAAAATGATATAATTTTCTAATATCATCAACCAATATATTTTACACAAGTTTTGGTACTATTTTAAAACTTATCATTTTGATTATCTCTCATTTAACCCATTTTAGTTATGGCAACAACTTATTTAAGATTAAAATGTTGTAATATTAACTTACGTGATGTTAATTGGTCCATAAATGAAGGATTTATGAAATTTTATGCCATATTATAATTATTTTATATTTCTAGACATGTTTCATAATTTCTAAATAATTTAATAAAATATTATTTTTGATAAAATATCATTAGTGTCAATTTTGACACTATTCATTATTTGGAATTTTAAAAATATCAAGATAACAAGTCAAATTCAAATAGAATATTTTTTTATATCAATAATTGGACAATTTCATTTATAAATTTCATTGATAACATTAATTATCTCAAATTATATTTATCTTAATATTTTTAATACATTTATCTGATATCTCTATTAATAAAACAATCATTGTATCAGTGTTGTGTAAGCATTTAAGGTAATTATTTATTGACTTAAAATTATAAATAAATCACCCGGATGTAGATAATATTTTATATTTTAAAATTATATTTATTATCAAATATATATATTGTTTAACCGTATATTAAAAATATTATACTTATTAAAATAAGATTGTGATATTTTGTCACTTTCTTTGATTTTAATAATATCTATGTCATTTTCATAGAAAAGTGTACATTAAATTATTCAATTTATAGCCTTAGGTGTTAGGGGTTGAATTAAATACATCCAATAATATTTGGGAAAGTTTTAGGGTCATTTTATAGTCTATCATTTTATTTTTAACCAAAATTAACTAATTTACTCTTTACCGTGGTAACAAAATTTACCAAGGTTACTACTCATATTGTCCAAAAATAAAAGAAACTATTTGATAAATTTAAACCATATGAATAAAAATTTGGCATCCTTTTTTTAAATTTCAAATCACAGAAGTTTTAGAATCAAATTAAAAATAAAACTGGTAAAATGCCACGAAAAATAGTTTTTAGGAAAAACACCCTTTTTAAACATAAAATGTTTTAATAATAAATTCATGTATAAAATCATTTAAAAAAACATAATTATATTATTTTAAACCAAAATAAAATAATTAACATTTAAAACTATCCCAAAAAATAATTTGGCCTTGTAAATATTTTAAAGCAAAATACAATTTTCCATAAAAATCAGTATTTTCACTATTACTTGAAAAAAATAAATGTTTTTAGAAAATTATATAAAGTAATTTAAAGATAATTTTTTCACGAATAATTAAAAAATGAAATTAATTTTTTAAAATATATTTTCTATAACTTCACGAAATTAACATTTACTCATAAAAATAAGAAAAACATATTTTTAAAGAATAAAGTTACTACTAAAAAATATTGTGTGACGAGTTTCAAAGCACTTAGTAATAATTTTATATTGAGTTAGACATTTAAATTTATTTCATAAATTAGTTATTAATATTTATTAACATGAATTTAAGGACTAGGTTATAATTAACATATAATATTTTGGAGTTCGTGCAACGCAAGATATCAAAGAAATCAAATTATTTAAAGATAAATATTTAATAAGATATTAAGGTGTTACATTGTACCCCATTTAAATAAATTTCACCCTATTCAATCATCAATGTGATATAAACATATGTGGGTACCTCATCCTCATTTCATCCTCTGGTTCCCACATAGCTTCCTAAAATTGATTGTTTCATCATAAAACTTTAACCAAATGAGTATCCTTATTTCGAAGAAAATTTTCTCTACGATGAAAAATATCTATGGTTTGTTCTTCCTAAGAAAGATCTTGATCTCTTGGTACTACTTCTAATTTTAGTTTATGTGAAGGATCAGGTATGAAATTTATTATTATAGATACATGGAAAACATCATGAACTTGAGAGAGATTTGGTGGAAGATCCAATCTATAAGATACCTTCCCAACACAATACAAAATTTCAAAATGAACAATATACCTAGGGATTATCTTGAACTTATTTCCAAATATCCTAACTCTCTTCTAAAGAGATATTCATAGAAATACCTTGTCACCCACTTCAAACTCAAGGTCTTTTCATCTATTTCTAGCATAACTTTTTTGTTTGCTCTACATGGATCGTATGTTATATTGAATATATATAACCTTCTCTACCATTTCCTCAACTAGATCAGGTACCAATAGAATTTTCCCCAACTTCATTCCATTATGTTGGAGTTCTGCACTTATTACTATAGAGGGATTCATAAGGATTCATCTGAATATTGGAGTGAAAGCTATTACTATAATAAAATTATATCAAAGATAGGTGTTGATCCCAACCACCTTTAAAATCCATAGAGGAAGATTTAAACATGAATTCTAGAGTTTTAATTGTCTTCTCAGACTAACCATAAATATGAGTACGATAATAAGTACTAAAATATAACTCTGTATCTAGATCCTACTGAAGACTTCCCTAGAACATCAAGGTAATCCTCAGATCCTAATCAGATACAATGGAAATTGGTACTGTATGAAATATTACCACTTTCTTAATATATATTATAGAAATATTATCAAGGGAGAATTATTATTTGATAGAAATTAAGTGTGATGACTTAATAAGGAGATCAACTATAACAAATATATAATTATTACCTTTAGATGTTTTGGGAAACCTGATGACAAAATACATGGTGATAATTTCCCATTTCCATTCTGGTATGGGTAATGGTTGTGACATCCCATTAGATATATGTCTCTTAGCCTTAACTTTCTAACAAACGAAGCACTGAGAAACATACACTACAATATCCATATTCATTCTATCCCACCAGAAATACTCTTTCAATTCTCTATATTTCTTGGTGCTTCTAGGATGAATAGAGAATGATGAACAATGAGTCTCATCCATCAGATCCTTTAAATGTAATATGGGAGGTATACAAACATGGAACCTGAACCTTATTATTCCTTCAAAACCAAAGTTAAACTCATGAAAATTTCTTACCTTGTTTTTTATCTCTACATCTTCCTTTTGTTCCTCCTTAGTCTTCACTTTTATAGATGGTTGAACATTCATTTCAAAGAGATAATATTTCTATATCCATCCTTTAAAAATCCATAAATATTAGATATTTTCTAATCCTCATAATAGATATTCTATCATGGTCCTTTAAACTCAAAGCATCTACCACCTTGTTTGATTTTATAGGGTGGTAATGTATTGAGTAGTCTTAATCTTTAATCAACTTCGACCATATTATTTAGTGCATATTCAGATCCTTTTGTGTGAAAATATACTTTAAACTTTTATGATCTGTATATATGGCACATATTTCTCTATAAAGACAACGAATCTATATTTTAAATGAATAAATTACCACAGCTAACTCCAAATCATGATTTATGTAATTTTTCTCACGGATCTTCAATTTTTGTGGGCCATAAGCCATCACCATAACATTTCACATGAGAACACACCCCAACTCCCTATTTGATGCATCACTATAGATCAAAAACCTTTCTATACTATTGGGTAGTGTTAGAACTTGTGAACTGACTGATCTTCTTTTCATCTCCTTGAAATGTTCTTCACATTACTCTATCCATATGAACTTAACTCATTTTTTAGTCAATTTTGGTGATTGGATTAGATAATCATGAGAAAAATTTCAAAAAATGTCAATAATTTTTATCCAAACCAAGAAAACTTTATATCTCAGTTACTGTTGTTGGTCTAGGACAACATTCAATAGCTTCTATCTTTGTTGGATCTATAGATATACACTCTCTTGAAATTATGCGACCCAAAAATAAAACTTTATGAATCCAAAATTCACACTGGGTAAAATTTTCATAAATCTTATTCTTTATTAGGGCCTTTAGTACAATCCTAAAGTGATCTTCATGTTCTTCCTTTATTTTTGAATATACATGAATATTGTCTATAAATACTACCACAAACTGATCAAGATAGTATCTAAATACTCTATTCATTAAATCTATAAAGATAACATGGGTATTAGTAAGACCAAAAGGCATCAATATAAATTCAATGTCTATAACATGTACGCAATATAATCTTGGGTATATCCCCCTTATTGATCCTCAATTGACGATATATACAGTGAAGATCAATATTGGAAAAGTATTGAGCTCCACGTAGTTGATCAAATAAGTCATTAATATGAGAGAGATGATATTTTTTCTTGATGGTGAACTTGTTAAGTTCCCGATAATCAATGAAGAGTCTAATTATTCCATATTTCTTCTTAAAAAATAGAACAGGTACACCCTAAGGTGATAGACTAGGGAATATTAATACCTTTTCAAGATTTTTATAAGGTTTCTTTTTTGATATCGTCAACTGAATTGGGCACATTCTATATGGAGTATTTGAAATATGCATAGTACCAGGGGTGAGTTTTATTGAAAAATCAACTTCGAGATTTGGTGGAAGACCTAGAAATTATTCTATAAGGACATTGAAAAACTCTCATGGAATAAGTGTATCTTTAATAGTGGGTTTCTCCCCAACCATCTGAGATAGATGAACTTCATTTATAGGAATTAAGACCCATAATATAGAACTAATTTCCATTGGATGTCCATATTAATACTTTCATAAATGGATGATCATAGATTCATTTTTTATATGAAACATTAATTACTTTCCTCAGAAATTAATATGGGAACCATATAGAGAAAAAAATACATGCCAAGAATTACATCAAATTCAACTATAGGGAGAATCACAAGATTTTCAAGAATCAGTTTCCCAAAAAAATCAAATATAGAAGAATTATAAACATGGGATGTGACCATTATTTCATTATATGTTTTCAAAGATAACTCAACATATAGTTTTTGAGGTGATACAATGATACCCTTAGAAAATTATTCATAAATAAAAGAGTGGGTGGATCCAGAATAAAATAGAATATTATCTGATTTTGTGTGGATGGTAAGTGTACAATTTGCATATTAATTATCATACTCCACATCACCAATAATGATTGTATGTGATTTTTCATTACATTTAGCTTTACGAGGTTTCTTAGGTCGATCACCATCGATAGCCCTTGGATTTGGGAATTGGTTAACATAATAACCATTTTCCCTACACTTGAATCATTGAAGTGTGGAAGGTTAATTTTGTAAATATTTTTCTCTATTCACATAATTAGTTAACTTATTCCCATAACTTTAGTAATCAATTTTTCGATGAACTTTCCTTACACACTTAATAAATTTACTAGTAATTTTAATACAATTTCATCTATGTTTCTTTCCACACTTTGAGCTTAAAATAAATCTCATCTTCTTTTCACCATAGTTCTTATATTTTTCCTTGAATTCCATTTTTATCTTATTATGAAACCCATAAGATTGATGGGTTCATCTAATCTCCATCTCAACCTTGAGATCACATAAAATGATTTATTCATCACTACTGAAGTTTTTTATGGATAATTCCCTTTAGAGACTTGGTTTTAAGACACTAAATAATATTCCATCCTTACTTTTAGGTTGGATGATAAATCCATAAGCATACCATGTAACTTTTGTAAAATTTTCCTCATAGGTACCAAAACATTCATCACAATTTTTCTTAAGTTCAAAGAACTCATTATCCATCTTCATAGGAATAGTACAAGTAAAGTACTTATTTAAAAACAACTTCATAAACTCATCCCATTCTATGGATTCAATTTCATCTCTTTGCCTATTATTATTAATAGTATTCCACCATTGATCCACTTCACCTTCCAAATGATAAACAACCAAAATGAATTTATAATGTTCTAAAAATTAGAGAACTGAAAATATATTTTCTATGGTACTGATCCATTGCTCATCCACTAGTGGATCATAAGACCTAATAAAAAAGTTTGATTTTTCCTTATGAAGGAAACAATAAAATGTTGTTCCCTCATTTTCTCATTTGGATGTATAACATGTTTCATATCTTGATAAAGTAGTGTGAGAATAGAAACAATATATTTCATTTTAGTTACCATATCATTTGGTTTCTCAGGAGGACAATCATTTCATTTCTCTTTACATTCACCATTAATGTGGTTACTTCAGTTTCCAGCCATTAAATTAAACGAAAAGCATAATATAAGAAAAACTAATTATAATCAAGGTAAATTGTTTATAAAATTTAAATTTATGAAACCTTAGATTTAATCCTTGTTTATTCATGATAATTACCAAAACTATAGGATTATATCCAATAGTTAGAATCATACTTTGGGTTCTTACTAAGGTTTTATAATCCTAGTTTCCAAAGGTTAACTAAACCTTTATTTAATACCAACTATAACAACCCAAAATTTATATATATATATATATAATACATATAAATTGATGAATATTAATAACAAAACCATTCAGGAACTATATATGTTTAGGGTCTTTAGATACATGTAAATATAAACTACTGATTCATAAAACATGTACATCATCTCCTACTTATTCCTTCATAACTAGAACTTTTAAAAAAATCATACTTAATACCTTTATTCATATCCTTGGGAATAGAAACATACTAATAAGGTGAGTTTAGATGTTAATTAAGGGTAAAAAAGGGATATATCAATCATAACATAATCATAAGGCATAATAACAAAAAATAACATTTGAAAATTAGATCCAACATATCAAAGATCATGATATTGTGTCCTAAAATAAATCATACAAGTTCATAAAGAATCAAAGAACATATTCCATGAGATCATAACATAATACATGGAATTATGGAATACACATAATCATAGAAAATAATTTACATATTAGTCAAGGATCATTTACAAGACCATCAGAGTGGATAAAGTCCTTCACTGAACCGGGTTTACTTCTTGTTCCTGCCCTGTGTTACTGAACCGGGTTTACATACCCTTCTAGCCCAGTATTACTGAACATAGTTCACTTTCCATTCCGGTTATATTTATATCATGAAATAAAAATATTTATCCAATGAATTTTATGGAGATATATGTCCCACACATGACATAATGAAATATATATATATGTGTTCCATAAGAATATAAATCATTCATCATGTGAGAACACATAAAAATAAAAGGGTTTCATGAATATCTTTAAATCATAAAATTAAAACAACCATGAAAAGAATAAGGATATTATAATTGAATACTAACCCTAGAAAAGTATATGTAACATAAAATATTGTTTTCTTATATGGAAAATGTTTTTGAAAGTTCACTTTATATAATTATTGATGAAAATATCCTTTCCATTTTGAAAACACATTTTTTAAAGATGCACAATTATAATAGAAAAAAATTATTTGAAAATAAACTTGTAATATTGTAAAGTAATATTCAAGAAATTAACACATCATGAATTCATAAAAATATATTCTTTCTATATAAGTAAAAAAATTCTTTTTGTATTTTTTTTGGAAAATTCATAAAGCACCTTATTTGGAAAATGAAAAAAACATTCCTTTAAAAATGTTTAGTAAAGATTGATATATTTGTAAAAGAGAATTTATAAAATTGTAGAATAATTTTATAAATATTATTGAAAATATTTTCAGGAAACATGGACATGAAAGATAAATATTCCCCAGTAGATACTTACATATAAACAATCCCGAATAATTATGAGATTGTAAAATTTACCCTTACCTTAGGTCTTCTTTCATTTATATGTATATGAAAATCTTGTATAATTATTTAAATAATGCTATTAATTTATAAAAAATCCATATTAATATTTATTAAATCAAATATTATCCTCTTATATCATCTTATCACCTTTTTGTTAATAATATTTCATTATTACCCTTCTATTGGGTGTTAACTGCTTCATTTTCCTATGCATGTTTTGTCATATAAGTCCCAGTTCTTATGAATAATATATAGTTACATCATTAGAATAATTATATTAAGGTAATATATATCATATTTATACATTCATATAATCATTCTTAAATTGTGATCATGGAAAATGAATCATATCGTGTCGTGGAGATGGTAGGTCGTTTGCACGCACATGCGATGATATCATTATCTTAATGGTGAAAGTGGAAGGAAGTGGATGGTTTATTATTTTTTTTAAAGAATAAATATCATGTTATAATTATCCTATATACGTATTGTTTCCATCATTATACTTATCCAATTAATGTGGTGATGAAAAAAATATATTACAACACGGTGTGGAGACGATAATCCATATGTACGCACGCATGATGAATTTGTTTTTCATAGGATGGATAAAAGATATAATATGGTTGTAACATAGTCATAATAATATCTTAAAATATATATGATACCATATTTATTACTTTATATTGGAAACAACACATGAAGAGGATGTATAAGAATAAATAAACTTTAAAGATTCGGTAAACATGATTACCTCTTCTTTAGAAAACTTTCTCTAGATCTCCTCTTAGGGACACTGTGGTTGGTATTTTGAGAAGAAAAAAGTCTCTAGTATGTGTATATGTAAGTTTATAAGATAAATTGGAAGGATATGGTTGATCCTAATGGCTCAATGTGATGTGAATAAGTGAGGGATGATGCGTCCTTTTATAATTATGATGGGGGGGATCTTTTGGAATATCTTGAAATATCAATTTATAATAAATTCAATATCAATAAAAATTCTTAAAAAGGACATAGATTCAAATATAAATTGAGATAATATTTTAATATCATCAACCAATATATTATAGATAAGTTTTGGTATTATTTTAAACCTTATTATTTTGATTAATCCTTAGTTAACCTATTTTAACAATGGTAACAACTTATCTAATATTAAAAGTTTATAATTTTTACTTAAGTGATGTTAATTGAACCATAAATGAAAAAGTTATAAAATTTTATAAAATATTATATATTTTTTAAATATGTTTTATTATTTTTAAATAATATAATAAAATATTATTTTTTTTATAAAATATCATTAGTGTTAATTTGGACACTATTCATTACTTGAACTTTTAAAAATATAAATATTACAAGTTAACTTTGAAAGAAATATTTTATTATATTCATAAGAGGTCATGGTTATTTAGAAAATTGTTTTATAACATCAATTATCCAAAATTATATTTATTTTAATATTTTTAAAAACATTTATTTGATATTTCCATTAATAAAATAAAAACTGCATCAACATTGTGTAAGAATTTAAGGTAGTTATTTATTAACATAAAAATATAAATAAATTAATTTTATGTAGATAAATATTTTATATTTTAAGATAATATTTATGATCAAATATATCTCTTGGTTATCCATATATTAAAAATATCATACTTATTAAATTA
The DNA here is from genome assembly GCA_963277665.1 of Viscum album. Lineage (NCBI taxonomy): Eukaryota > Viridiplantae > Streptophyta > Magnoliopsida > Santalales > Viscaceae > Viscum > Viscum album. Next base: position 1,247,012,097 of record OY728157.1, on the reverse strand, counting down.
ATAGTGTAATATTTTTTTACTTTCTTTGTTTTTAATAATATATATATCATTTTCATAGGAAAGTGTCCATTAAATGATTCAATTTAGAAAAAGATGTTTTAAGATTCTAATTAAATTAATATAATAAGATTTAGGAAGGTTTTAAGGTTATTTTATAGTTATTATAATTTTTTTTAACCTAAAATACCCAATTTACACTTTATCCTGGTAACAAAATTTACCAAGGTGAACATTCATATTGGAAAAAAATAAAAGGGACCTATTTAGTAAATTTGGACCTTTTGATTCCAAATTTGGAATACATTTTTCAAAATTCAAAACAAAGAAGTTTTAAAAATTAATTTCTAATAAAATTGGAAAAACTCCTTGAAAAATAGTTTTTGAGAAAAATTAAATTTTTTTGAAAGTTGAGGGGAAAACCCCTTTTATTAAACAAAGAAAGGTCTATTTTGGAAGACTGGGTAAAGAAGAAACCCAATACAAAGACTCATTTAAAACAATGAAAACCAACATGGCACATAGGTCAAACGTGGACCGAAACGCCAAACAAAAAACAAACATTTTAGAAAGAAGAAGCCAAGAGTCCATTTCCCCCCCTGTCAGCACCTACAATAGTGAAATAAGTTGATGATGATGGGATTCCCCCATTTCCAAGAAATGAATCGTGCTGGAAATACAAACCTAGCAAGGCACTCCTCCATCCAATATCTAAATTTAAGAAGAGGGATGGATGATATGTGCCAACACACCTATCACTCAAATGAGCCATCCACCCGACAATGCAAGAAAAACTGCATTGTCAACCTGATACAGTTCAAAACCAAACAAATGGCACCATGAAATAACCAACAGAGAACCCATCCATCCAAGAAGAACCGAAATCTGAATGATGGGTGTCACCACACCCATCCCTCTTTTGAGTCCACCCACCCGACGCCATCTGTAGAAAACAGACACGCATAACAAATGCAAAGAGATATTTTCCAAATCTCATAGAAACATATGCATCTCCTCCATCTTTTATCATAAAAAGATATTCAAAAAAGATGTTCAAAAAAGATGAAAACAAACAGATTGAAAAAATCAAAGTCAATGCCAGAAATTCCAATGCACTATGTAATGCACAACCCATGGCCTCCCCCTGAAAAACTCAGAACCATAATCCACCTTTCAAAGGTCATCACCAAATTAGAATAAGGGAAACAACTCAAGAAATCCAATAAATGTGTCCAAGGTCATTGTAAATTGGCCCTGCAATCCAATTCGCAACTCCCTTCAATCGTTTATCCTCAAATAGAAATCCAGATGAGGCATCGGGGGGGGGGGGGGGGGTGGGGGAAACCTGACCACCTCATGTCTCCGAAAAAGCGATGAAAACAACTAATTTTGGGGTGGCACTAATCTGAATTTTCGATCAGAGTCTAAGGGAGAGACAAAGCAGACTACAGGGGAACCAAAACACCGACCAGAGAAGCCCACACTCAACCATTGAGGTAGAACATACATCAACACCACAATATGGACATCGTGGGTCATAACCAATAGACAAGAATGATAGAACATCCCAAGCAGAGTGAATCAAATGCAACAAAGTAGGCATGAAACTGAACCACCACAATCTGCATACCTCCATCGAAGCAGAAGAGTCTGTCGCTCGAAGGAACCCGAGCCACTCGGAGACCTTCATCTTCACACATGAGGAATTCAGAAATGAAGCACCACCACCACCACCAGAATCGTGGAAGGAACCCCCACGCAACAATGTGTAGATATGAAAAATTAGTTTTGAAGAAAATTTATTTTTGAAGAATAAAGCGACTTCACTAAAAAAATTATATGATAATTTTATAATAACACACCAATAAATTCCTATTGAGTTGAAACTTTATATTTATTTCATAAATTATTTATTCATTTTTATTCCCACCAATTTAATGGCTTGGTTATAAAGGATATATAATATTTCATGGTTTGTACAAAATAAGTTATAAAATAAATCAAATTATTTAAAGAGAAATATTTAATAAAATATCCAGGTGTTATATACAAAGGGGGTAGGATGTGGTATATGATCTAGGAGAGAAACTAGAGGTGGTAGAAATTTTTAATTTTTACCACCATTACCCCTAGGTGGCCCATTTTAGGTTCAAGGAGCTGGAGGATAGGGGATGGGGAAACTACAGGCGGTCGAGGATCACTACAAGAAAAGTGCTGAGTAGCGGTGGTTTTTTTACAGTTCTTTAAACCACAGCTACATGGTTCTATTCCAATTTCAAAAAAATACCACTAAATTTTGTGTTGGAATCCAAAATGGGGAAATTATAACCACTACTAAATCCAATTTTTCTTACCAAAAAACCACTGCTAAAATAATGAAAGCCACATCTAAATAATAGTACATCATATTTAGCGACAATTTTAACCACTAAAAAAACCATAATTCTATAACAGGGGTTTAAACCACTATTAATAAAAATATTCCATATTTTTTGGTAGTTTAAACCACCACTATATGTTTATTTACAAAAACAAATCCACCTGTAGATTCTGCAGCCCCAGAACTACCCTAAAAAAAATTCACAGACCAGGTGTATCACCTATCATAAGCACACAAAATCAAACATATGAACAAAAATATGGAACGAGTCCCATCACATATCTCACCAATTATAATTACATATTGTGTTAAAGAGAACTTATTCTGATCGTAAGAGTCCCAAAACAATCCTATACATTTCATTATAGTTTTCTTAGACTATATTCAGCCACACAGTTCCCTGAAACATGAATAAAAGAAAGTAATCATATATAAATAAGTACCATAAATGATTTGATCCTATGCAAACATGGGAAATCATGAAAATGTCATGTGAACACTCTATGCCACAAATGATACATGAACAAACCCTCTCATTTCATATTAGTCCAAGACATCAAAAACACCACTAATCACTGCCTGATGATGAACTATGCCCATCACCCTCTCTATCTTTGTCTATATTTCCTACTACCATAACCTATTAGATAATTATGTTGAAAATTAAACAATGTTGTATATTTATATTTAAACTTATAATAAATAAACGTTTTTGAACTAAATGATTTTTAAATTGTGTGATTTACCTACTCACCACCAGTCATTGATGCAATATCATTGGGGAAAAATCTGGTCATATTCTGATATAAATCAGCCAATGCTTTTTGCAAAATAGATATCTAAGCCACAAATTCCTGAATTATTCATTTTATAAAAACAAAACCATTTCTAATCATCTTAGGGTAGGGAGTGACTACAATATGGAGCAGGTGTAGTTGAAATCCCTGAGGGCCTACCAAATACATCAAATGGTAATGGTCCTAAACCCATCCTCCATACTCAACCAAGATGCTCCTTCCCAGGGACTTTTCTAACTAGGTCATCCTGGGAGACTGAGTAGAACTGCACATGATTGGTATCCCTTACTTATTTAATTTTTACCTATAAATAAAATATTATTAATATTTAAAGCAATATATATTAACATATTTACAACTAATAATAAGTTATTATAATGAAAAATGAATTCATACCCCAACTTCTTTGCTAGGATCATTAATATAACTCCCATCAGATTTTTTATGAACATCCAACCATAGTTCTTTTAAGGAGGCTTGGTGCCCTAAATTATATGACCGAATTAAACAAATATAAATAAAAAATTTAATATATGGAATAGATCATATTGTCTTATAAATATTTAAACTAATAAAAATATTACCAGAGTCGACCGACTTATTGAAAAAATCTTTCACCCCGCATTGTGAGGGATGAGTTTCTTAGCTCTAATTGATGGATTCTTCCTTGAAACATCCTAAAATAAATAAAATTTAATTTAATAGTAATTTATTCAATTTCATATCCGTATAATATGCATCTATAAATGTAAAATTATATTAGTTTAATAATATATATTTAAATATCATATACATATCATCACGATGTCTATCGATAAAAACTTTCAATTTCTCTCTAGGTTCCTCATTGGGTACCTTGTCATATAGTTTCTGGGTTCTCAATGAAGTGTCGTTGAATTCATTCCATAATATCCATTTAAAAGCTTTCTATATCTTACCCGCTTTTTTTAGTGTTCACTTTCATGCTATCAGATCTGCAATGGTAAAGTGAAAAAACATAAATACAATGTGATTCATTTTGAAAATACTATAATTTAATAACATAATGACATTCAATTACACCATAATGTATTAAAATTACCTTTATATGTGAATCCAAAACTTCATTTTTCCAACATGAAGGCATATGCCTCTAGAAACCGTACCTAATAAAAAGGGTAACTAGAACCACCACCATATTTCCTAGAATTTGGCCAAATAGTCCCACAACGTCATCCATAGGGACCCCATAGCAGTCAAAGGGGAAAAATATTTATAGTCCATTCATATTATAGACATATGAACTTTTCATATTTTTCTCCATAGTAGCATTGTTTCCATATTATATGAAAAAACATTTAGTAGTATAAAAAAGTGCAATAACTTTATTCATATTAAAATTGGTACCTATAAGAGTAACCCTCTAATATCCCCATGAAAACAAAGAGTGGTGGTCTACTCCCTTACTGATGAGGTTGCCGAATGGGGAGGCATTGACTGAGCTAATGATGGGATAATGATAGAGGGTGTGAGAGACAATGTAGGGGGGATAGTAGCAGGTGTCTTAGATGATATAGGGAGGTAGATAGATGGATCATCATCTATCCATATGGTCTAGGGAAAATCTTCTGAGAGTCAAGTAGAATCAATATAATGCTTCCTCCATGCATTCATATCATTTAGTAAAATTAAATTAAATTCAGAACATATATTTCAAAAAGTTCATACAGAAAAAAATTATAAGTGATGACAGATGAACAATAAGGACAAGTAAAATATACATAACTATGATAATGAATGATTGTACAAATTATATAAGTGGTTGATACATGAATGGATGAATACACATACAATAATTTGATCCTTCAATCATGTTATTTTTTTTCTCCATAATTACTTCATCTAATTATCCAACCTTAAAAAACTAATATTTTCATTATCATGATGGATAAATAAGTTCACTTACTGATGTTAATGGGATACAATTCCAGAGGTTAAATCTTGCACTTCATCTCCCATATCATGCAGGTCTCTTTGTTTTACATGAGAAACTACACTCCACCCTTCATCCATAACATCTTCTATATAATATACCATTTTTTCTTTCAATGATAAGATATACAAATAATGTAATTCACTATCACTAACATCTATCAAGAGATATAAGTTCATAGAAGTAAATTACAAGTAATATCTTTTAACACCCCTGATAATATCGATACAATTTCCTTTGAATAAAACCATCAAAAAATGCTTGTGGTAGTTTAATTCGATAATATTAGTAAAATTTTCATAGTATTTCACTTTGGAAAACGTAAATATTTTACTATTGTATTTTTTAAAATCGTCTTCCCAATTTAATGTACAAAGTTTAAATTCATTCACATTGTAAGCATCAAACTTTCTAGCCTATTTTAGAGATCCTCAAGGAAGAAACTTCAAATATTCTAACAACTCATCTCAAGTATTAATATTCATGATCTAAAAAAAGTAATAGACATTATTATATTTACAAAATATATGAGAAAACCTAATATTCATATTGATTTCAATATTTATGAACTTACACGTCGTGCAAAATATTCTAAAAAATCTTTATTAACAGATTTTGTTATATCTTTCTCATTTCTTGTTCGGCCTCTAATTAGTCTCTTTGTTTGTATAATCAAATCTTCTATAAATAGATTTGTAATTTCACTATTCAGGAACACATACTTGTATACCTGTAATAATTCCATTTCTATTAGTGTAACATTTGATCTCCTCCCAACTGATCGATCAGTAGAGGGAAAGATTTTTGATTTCCCATGCAGTTAAGAATGAGTTGATGTGTCATCAACACATCAAACTCGATTGAATATTGTATCAATATCAAACAAGTATCTATAAAAAATGTTAAGACACTCCTCTTCCAAATAGACTTCAGGAATAGAGCCTTTAGGTTGATATTTATTTTTCACCTATGATTTCAAATGCCCAATATATCTATGAAATAGAATAAAAAAACATAATTGTTTTTTAATGATGTTACAAGAATTGTTTTCTTAAATTAAAAAAATATAAATAAAGTACCACTCAATTGGATACATCCAATGATAATGTATGAGGCCTCCTAATTTATCTTCCTAAACTAAATGCACAATTAAATGCATCATGATATTAAAAAACAATGGATTAATGATCATCTCCATTGAAAAAAGTGTTAATAAAAATCTCTCCTGAAGGTTTTCAAGCTCAAATGGTTGTAGAGTTTTCTTATATAGTTATCTAAATAATGCGAACAATTAGAGTACAATAGTAGTAACCTTTTTAGGTAATAATGTACACAATGACAATAGTATCAACTGTTCTAATAAAATGTGTGAATTTTGACTTAAAATCCATGTAACCTATGATGATTTAGGTCAACACACCTTGATATGTTAATTTAATTTCCATTAGATACTTTCACATGTTTTAAAATTCTAAGGAATGTATCTTTATCCCTATTTTTCATTGTAAAAATTTTCGGATCATACTTTTCATTCTCATCTATCCATAGATAACGCTTTATGTTCATTGTTTGTAAGTATTTACGAGAATTGAGATGGTACTTTGATTTTCCAGGATTATTAAGAAATTTGAAAATCCAATTGTCATAGAAATTATTATCAATATGCATAACATCAAGATTATGACACAAAAAATTAAATTCCCAGTATGGAAGTTTGAAAAATTTACTTTTATCTTTCATTATTGTATTATGATTTCACTTGATGAGGCACTTTGAACTCATTTACCACTATTATTAAAATGATGCACCTTCTAAAATTCTATTTAAATATTTACAATTTCTGCCAATATTTTAGAACCTATCAAAAACTTTTTAGGTGTTCTAAAATAAATAGAACCATTTAATTTTTTCTTGTTCAACTAAAATCTATGTGATGCATCGAGAAATATTTGATGACACTAGAAGAACCATTTTTTATTATGAGGTAATCTTTTAGGATCAAAATAAAAGTTACAAACTGAACAAGCCAAACCCATGTAAGTTTTCTAACCAAATAAATTCCCAAGCCCAGGTAAGTCACTAATGGTCCACATTATAGAAGGTTTCATTTTAAACATTTTTTAGAAGATTCACTATATGTCTCAACACCATAGCTCCATAACTCCTATAATTATTCAATTAGAGGATTCAAGTAGACATCAATATCATTTATAGGAATTTTTTTCTATGAATAATCATCAAAATGATAAAAGATGTTTTTGCATACTCATATATGAAGAATGGTTGTAAGGGATCAAAATAATCAGCCAAATGCTATAACTAGTTCTCAAAGTCCCAAATGGGTTGAATCAATCGACATCCAATCCCAATAAAAAATTCCTAGGATCAGATGAGAAATATGGATGTAATGAATCAAATGTATTCTATGGTTGTGAATCTGTTGGATGTTACATTAACCCATCATTATTATTATCTATAGAATTATACTTCATGTTCTTGGTGGTATTTGATGACATGAATAATCTTTACAATTGAGGCTTTAAGGGAAAGTAACAAAAAACCTTTACAAGCATATTCCTTCTCTTCTTCGTCATAGTCGTATGTTGATTCAGACTTCCAACATCACTCATTTACTGCCATCTATAAGAAGAACATTTTTTTCAATCCTGTCTTCTGAAATCCTCTCCCCAATAAATCATACAATCATTGGTACATGTATGTATTTTTTTATAATTCAGACCAAGATTGTTAAAAACTTTTTTCATATCATAAAAGGCTCAGACATATATTCTTTTGGAAATTCATCATGCAACAAGTCCAATATCATGGACATCGCCTTATTTTTTATTCCACAATGGAATTTGATATGTTAAAAATTTAGTAGAAAATAAATTTTTTAATATTTCAAACATGCACTATACAAGTCTTGATTTCTATCTTCAAATAAACAATGAAACACATCTATCTACTGAGTGAAGTTGCCACTTACATTATTATCCACATAATAAAGAGGAAGATCCAATGATATGTTTAAATCTTGATCTGGTTGTTATATAGACTCAAAAATATCACCTATTAAATTTCTATTTGTATCACCTTCAATTAGTTGTTCTGATTTGTTTTGATATTGATGTTGTTTTCTTGCAATGATTAATGCATAGTTTATAAGGTTTTTCATTTTATTTTCCATTATCAATAAAGTTGGGAGTTCATTTTATCGATTGAAGTTTGTGCTCAAAGTTTCTGTAACGTTCAATTCTCGGTGCTAAATCCAACAAAAATATTGAATAGGAAATTTATTCAATATCAAGAGTTTATAAACTTCATATCTCTTCAATCATCTTCTAAATTTACATCTAGGACATGGACATCTTATTCTCCCAATAACAGATTGATTGGAAATTTTAAAATCTAAAAACACCTCCAAACCCTCAGAATACTGAGGTGTGTTCCTCTGTAATGTGATTCAGATTTTATCCATATATATCACAATGTGCCTAAACATTATTAAAAAAAATTTAAAACACCTAACTATTACTTAAAAGGAAAAGATATATATGTAAGTGAAAAAATGACAACCCAAGTAGTTATAAGAAGAGTCATATAAGTACTAGAGGGGGTTTCACATAATGCTTCACTAGCATTTCTAATGGTGGAGGACCTCATGAATAGATCACTTAAATTTCATAGTTTAACAACTTAATTTGTGTTAGTCATCATTAAATTTTTTATAAATGTAACTAGATATCCTTGTACTACATTTTTATTATTAAATTTCGAAGTTATCATATTATGATAACTTAATACTTATTAAATTATTCTTTGATTATATTCTATGCTCTAAAAATTACCTCTATCAAAATAACTAGTCCAATATCATTAATGTATGTTCCATGATTAAATTGAAATATGTATATAAATTTCTTCTAGAAATTCATGCCTAAACCAATAAGTTTTATAAATCTCATTAATTAACATATCCAATATTATTAAGAAGACCTCAAATTTACATGATAGCTAGAAATTTCACAAAATATTACATTACATATATAATATGTCCACTATCACAAATAATAAAAAAACTCAGATCAAAACAATATAAAACATCTCCTTCAGTTGAAGCTACCCTCCTGTAAAACTATAATAGACATATTTTAAACCACCATCTAACCAACCATGAAAATAATCAATATAAAATAAATATATCTTCTCATAAGTCATTATAATCTTATATATCTAATAAATTATCTCATTGTTTAGCAATATTAATGCTTATAATATCTTATTTAATAATGATATTTAGAATAATATAAAAAATAATAAATCCCAATGGTGAAGAATAAAAAATAATGAATTTTTTTATACCATGGAAAAAATTAATGAATTCACGTTTTAACTCATGTAATATAGAAAATAACATAACATCACTCATATCCCTCATCCCCCCAAACTAGCTCATAACATATCAATAGTAAAACCAATATTAATACTATTTGAGAGAAAATCATGTAATACCGTGATACATGGATACTATCAAGAATTAAAACTCTAATAGTTCATTATTAATACATGGTTTCTCACTCTTATTGCAAATAAAATTCATATAATGGATGGATATGAAATTTCTCATGCTCAGGTCCCTAGATGGTGACTTTATCCTCTTTAAAATCAACTATAGGTACTCTGATAATCATAAAAATGAAAAACCACATCTCTTATATTACTATAGAAGAGGCCACATTAAAATATACTAAATGAAATGATAAATTAACATTTTTTTATTTATAAGCATTGACATAATTTTTTTGGAATATAGGAATTATCCATTCAAGTTCTTATCATAATTGTACATGTATAAAAATCATGTCCTGACTACTATTTGATATATGATCCCATAAATTTGTACTATGTAACAAATTATTTAACTACTCATGTATGTTAATATAAAATAATGTTTTGGTATAATAATTCTTCACCCACCACATCCAATGTTGGTTTTATTATTCAATATATAGAAATATAATACATCAAAAATGATTTATAAACCCATAAGCATATATTAAATAAAAATTATAAATAATTTATCAAGGTGACTGAAGTGATTCACCTAAGCATACACAAAAACCAACCATTTTTTATGTCACAAAACAAAATAAGAATTTTTATTATGGTTATAGGAATATACCAAATCAATAGAGATATATTAACAAGATAAATATAACATGAAAATGATACCAGTGTGTAGAAGTAATAAAAAATATTTAAACATATAAAATGACTCATATGAAGAACTAAAGAACTTAATAATTTTTTTATCAAGGAATTTGGAAATTATTTTAACACTAATTTACCATGTACCATACATTATTGTCTTATTAATGTAAAACATTAAAAAATTCGTTAGTGGGGGATATAATTCTAGACACTCTCATCACACACAGACACACAAATATATATATATATATATATATATATATATAAAATATGAACATAAAAATAATCATTGATTCTTTAAATTTTATTTCATTATTAAACCATACATATAGAATAAGTTATATAATAATTATCATGAGGAATAAAAAATTATCCAAAAAGATAATGTGGATAAAACCAATAATGTAAGCCCAAAATATAGAGTTGAAATATAAAATAAGATATTTTTATAGTGTTTAAAACTATTAGATATATATATATTGTAAAATTAATTATACGAATATGATATAATATATATGTTTTAAGAAGTATATTACATCATTTTTATAGAACATAGAAATATTACCAAATATAGACTGGGTGGTTAAAAAATTATATTCAAGAAATGAAATAAGATTTTTCCTAAGATAAAAAGGTCCCACAATAATGGAAAATTATTAAAAAATAAAAGATTATATTTCAATGAAGATTATTGCCATATAATATGAGATAAAAGTATAAGAAAATATAGATTAAATATTATTGTCATGATTACAGTATATAAAATATCTATAAATTTAAAATGAAATAAAAAGAATGACTAAGGATATATAATGAATTAATAGGACTTATATAAAAAATATAAAACAATTATCTTAATATAAGTGAAAGAACATAGATATGGAAGGGAATTATCAATTGAAAAAAGTGTCCTTGTAGAATGTTCACATTACAAATGTTATAATGGGCTTACTAGAAATAAATCAATGAGGTGAAAACAACTAATCTATAAGATTTATAAGAATAGAAGGAATATAAAAATTAAAATAAAAATTAAATCCCTAAAAATATTAATCATTTCTAAAATTTAATTATTAGAGATATGAATTAAAAATGCATTACCATAACTTCCATATCGATCATCAAATTTTAGCATCTCAAATTGTTCAATTATTTTTTTTGGTATGGATGTATTTATCATTAAAATTTATTTGTGAGTTCATAATACAAATAATAATTAACATATTAGAATATTAATTTTAAAATGATCTCCAAAGATCAATGTTAATTATATAGATGTTATAATTTTTGTTCCCAAAGAAATAATTTGAAATTCCTTCTTTTTTTGAAACCTTAATAAAGTGTTGGAAACCATTTGGAAAACACATTCTTGGCATAAAATGATTATATAGGTGAATACGGTTGAGACCACTTATCCATTAAGCCATCGATGAGATCATCCTTATCCTGGAACAACTATACACTTTTCTATAATCCATAAACTAATATTTATAACTAAACAAACTCAAATAACCAATTTCCATAAAAAGAGTAAAAAATAAAAACTCATAAAGACAACTCAAAGATAAATATAGAAACTATAAATAGAAAAACCACTAAATTAAATAACATAAAAGATCTATAATTCAACCCAAATATATGGAAATAACTTCGTAATCTATTAATAAAAAAACCTCATTGGTGGGGGAAGAGGAAGAGACAATGAAAAAGGGTTAGAGATGAGGGTGAGCAGTAATGGGGAAGTGACTACGGAGAGCAGTGGCATCGACAGTTTGTGGGAGAGAGTGATATATAAATTTTTTATTGATATTGGGGGGCTCGGGGGTGGGGGTGAGGGTGTTTCTGTGGCTTCAGGTTGGTAATGGGGTGTTGATGAGGAAAGGGGGTGTTGGTGGCTTGGGATCAAGGCCAGTAGTGAGGGGCTAGGGATTAGGGGGATCAGGGGGTTTGGGGGTGGGGGTGTCAGGTTTTATGGGGGTGAGGGGGTGTCATGAAGAAATTTTGTGTTTAAAAAAATGTAAAAGTTTTAGCAACAATTTTTAAAAAACTGTCACAAAATTATTTAAACAAAATTTAGCAGAAGTTTCTTAAACAGCTGCTAAAAAGCACTATTAATTGATACTTTTTGTGTAGTTTCTTTTTACCAAGAGAATCTAGAGAGGATTTGAGGTACAATATATGTGTTTTATACCTTAGATGTAGTATTTATATACACATGTGTAATTCAGACCTTTACTTCCACTTATCTGGTTTGAGACTTAGAGAATCTGGTTGATCCCTTGGCTGTACCCTTGTGCTTGGAGACTACTATGAGTGGTGGCTTAGTGATAACACAATTCCGCCAGTAGTGTGACACAAATATTTTAGGATATAGTTTATGTTGTTAAATATTTGTTGATGTAATGAGGTGTTATGGCATCATCATAGGTATGTACTGGTTATCTACAGTTTATGCCTAGAGATATTGTTCTAGGCGGAGGATGTGGTGAGTTTGCAGTGATGGGCCAAGGTTTTTCTTTTTAGGTGAAAGGGAAACCTACGAAGAATAGGATAAACTCACTCATAGGATGGTGAAATAAATTACTCATCAATTGGATATAATGACCCTTGGTGTAGTGGATTCTATGAGTTTCCATTTCCAAGTAGTGGTGGTGGTGTATGACGACGCCTTTCCTGAGGATGTTCTAGGTTTACCTACCTATTGAGATATAGAATTTTGTAGTGATATAAACCCTAAAATGACCATGATATATACACAAACATATCAAATAGATATTTATGAGCTTTTTAAGATAAGGGTGCAGTTAGAGGATTTACATAGGAAGGGGTTTTTTACACCCAATGTTTCACATTGGGCAGCCCCAATGTTATTCACCAAGAAGGTGGATGGGAGTTTGAGATTATGTATGGACCATTATTTCCTAAATTAGGTGATTGTAAATAACAATTATACATTTATTAGGATCAATTATCTCTTTTTTCATTCGATAGGGGCACGATGGTTCTCAAAGATTGACCTCAGATCAAGCTATCACCAGTTGTGAATATGAGATGAAGATATACATAAGAAAACATTCAGATGTTTCAATAGTTACTATAAGTACTTTATGATTACATTTGGTGTGACTAATACCATAGTTTTATTCATTGGAGTCATGAACTAGATCTTTCATTTCTTTTTAGACGGGTTTGTGGTAGTTTTTATCGATGATATCCAAGTGTATTCGACGTTCGATAAGGGGCACCCGAGACACTTGAGGATGGTTATTGATGTACTTTGATAACACCATCTTTGTAGTAAGATATAAAAATAAATCTAAGAATAACTTATGAACTTAATCTATTAGGAATCCATAATAGGTAATCACAAAAGTTTGACAACACTCAAGAATTTTTTTGGAGGAATATTCAAAAAATGTGAAACAGAATGCCAAAATAATAATAAACTCATCATGATAAGAAAAATGAAAAAACATCTTAAAGAATATAAAATAATAACATTAAAATATTTAACATTGTATAAATAAGATATTTGTTTTCTTAAAACACCCAAATAATAAAAATTCACATTTTCATAATAAAAAATAAAAAAATGAAAATCACAATCGCATTTTAAATTAATTCTAAAAAAATAAAATTCATGAGGTTCACCTCTAAAATCATTTCAAAACCCCATATTCTAGTTCCAAAACCTTTAAAACTTTTCATAAAACAATTTTTATTCATAATTTACAATTTAAAAATATGTTATTTCCATTAAAACCACTTTACAATTCTATGCGTACTTTCCTAAAACATCATAAATAAATTTAAAATAATTTTAAAACTTAACAACTTCATTTTAAAACAACCTCATGAGTCGTTAAAAACTAAATTCATTTTTCATATTTTTTAAAAAATCCTTTTCAATCTTTTCAAAACCACTATTTAGAACCTAATTTCACTTCCAAACATTCTTCAGATCTAACTAAATCATATTAACATACTACATAGAACTATTCCAAATCGAAAATAAACCAAAATAAAATTATGAAGGGGATAGTAGTCATACATGGTTAGACCACATGGTTTGATTGGATATAGACCAATCACATAACTACCATGAGGAGTTTCTTAGAGCCATCTACATAAGAATCACATCATTTTCAGGTCATGTGAGTTATCAATGCTTTCTATTCCATTCCCATTTCAATTTTTTTTTTGGAAATATCTTGAATGAATCCTTAAAAACCCAAAAGAAATCCCAATGAAATAAGATCAAAATTAAATCCATAAAATAATAAAAATAAGGCTATAATTTAAAATTCAAATCTTGATATCCCCTAGTAACATAGATTTCATCTCAAGTGATGGTGATCAGGAATCAACCTTTGACCCACCTCCTAAGATCTGAAAATACTATCTTCAATCTAATATAAATAATAAATAACAAGGTAAATTTAATAACCTAGTCCCACTTAAGAACCTAGTGATATGATACAATTTTTTCTAGAACTTGTTTGAATCATCGATTGCTTGATCTGGCCCAATAATAGGCCTAAAGTTTATTCCCAATACCCATGGACTGGAACAAGTTCCTGGGCATAAGTAAGTGCCACTTGGGAATGATTTCACCCATAAAAATTAATTAAATAAGTGGAATACAGATAAAAAAATACGATATGATCATTTAATAAGTCATATATCCTTTCAAGAAACAAATAATCATAATATAAAATAAGAAAAGTTTCAAAAATTTAGAGAAAATAGAAAAGCTAGAAGAAAATAAGAAAACAATCAACACCCCCTGTCTCCCTCCCATGTAATAAAAACCGTATCCACCTATAGTTACCTCCTAGTATCCTATATATGTCTCCAACCTCCATATTTAGATAGTATTAAAAAGGATTATATGGATGATTCATGGAAAGAAACAAAAATAAAATTAATTCCATACCAAGATAGTTTATCTCATGTGACCCGATGTCACTGTCCATCAAAATCATAATATCAATCCCTTTGAGAGTGATCAAGAACTGAACCTAAAACTGAGATAATTTTTATATCCCTGAGCATAAAAGTTTCCAATAATCCACCACCCACCTTTTTACACTTATCATTTAACTAAAGATACGTTATCACACTATTTTGAAAATAAATTTTGAAAAAGGTTTTTTAATTTTTAATTACATTTAAAACAAATAAACAATCATTGAAATTTATTTCATGTATTTTTAAAAGATCTTAACTTTTAAATAAGAAATAAGAATAAATATAATGTGTCAAATTCTATCTAAAATAGATTTCAAATAAAACGTTATTTTATTAATTTGAAATAGATAAAGACAAAATAAAAAGTAAATCCTACCAAGCACCATGAGATACCTTAAGAAAACTGTAGTTATGAATTTTTATCCCATGATCCTCATACTCTCAATGATCAGTATATACAAACCATTCCTCTATATGTGTTACTAAGGAGTATAAAACCAATGTACCATTGGTGAGTAATCCATACCATTATTAGAGAGTTTAGTTGGTATTGTAGAATGTTCTATTTGATAAGGAGGGTAGTCTATATCCCCGATACCATTGACTAGCATACTTTTCCTGATTATTCCACCTATGTACCTAAGGTTCCCATGTTACATTTATATAAATAAAATATATAAAATAGTTATGTTATAATGACTAAAATTCAATCACACAACAACACAAATAAAGAATACCTTATCACATCACCTCCATTTAATAAAAATGAGAATCCCCTTTCTTAGAATCATACCAGCACAGAATCCATAAAAAATATAAGTCCAACAGATAACATAAAAGTATAGTATTCCATTGGAATTCAACTATTTTTTTTAAAAGGCTTTATACTATTCCAAATAGGATAATAAAATTTATGTTGAAATTCACTTAAAGGCTCAATATAAACCTAGTTTTGAAATATAATTCTTATATACTTATTGTTTCCACATGTTATTAACACATATAAATACACAAAAAAACACATATTTATTTATCTAATTACATAAATTCACACATTTCTAACTGAATTTTTACACTTAAGTATATATATTCTTACCCATGCAGATATTAATAACCACCATATACCTAAAAATGAATTTACATAACTTGAAATTTATTTTATTTGAAACCATTAATGGATTAGTTCTATAAATTAATGTATATATATAGATTCTTTAATTTGAATGAAAATATTCACACATTATTGTGTGAATATGTTAAATAGTATATATATATATATATAAATGTGGATACAAATTTAAAATAAGTATAACAAAGATGTTTTAAAATAAATTACAGTCGACTAGAATTGGAATAATTCATATGTGCCCAATAAACACATTGAAAATTCTTATAAAAATCATAAAAAATTTTATAGGTATTAAAATAGCCAATTTCACATTAAAAACCCAAAAAATATTCTTTCCAAGAAAAAGAATAATATATTTTTCATGTGTAGAATAAATCAAAGTAATAATCTATAGAAAAGTAAATTAAAACCAATTTTTTTCCTTAGAAATTTAATGAATATAATTAATAAAATCATTAAATAATTAAAACCTAAATTTAGGAAGAAATAAATAAATGGTTCTATAATTAAAGGGACAAGCAGTGAGAAAAAAAACCTGGAACTTGTGGCCTTTGACCGCTGAGGCTCAACTCAACCCTAATTGAGGAAAAGTGACCTAGAAAAGAAATCACTCCAAATATGTGCAACAAAAACACCCAAATTTTTTAAAACCCTGCATCTAGACTTTGAATCATAAGAGACATAGTGAGAGGGAGGAAAAACAAATAAAGAAGAGGAATATATGATAAAAATGGAAGCAAATCCTTGTGAAATCCAAGATGAATTGAATATGGAAGCCTAATCCAAGGGAGATGGGTGGCAGAGTCATGTGCGATGGGTCCCTAAAGGGAGTATTTGAGTGAGAGGGGTGAGTAAGGGAGGGAGTTTTTTATTTCATGTATTATAATTACTATTTATATTTTTGAAATTTTTTAAAGACCTAGAAGAGACACACGAGTTTTCTTCAAGCTTAGAAAAACCATGAACTAACTATGGGATTGACACTAGTCATTTGAAAAACCCAAATGACTAGATAACGCACTATAGAAAACCATGAACCAACCATGAAAGAACCCTTTGTTATAAAATCGTCCCAGCCACATGGATTTCACATAGATTGGAAAACCATGCCTCCAAACTATGCAAGACAAAAGAAATATTAATTTTTTTATTAATTTTGAAATTGAAAGACCCGAACCTCCAAAAAATGTAAAATAAGAAATAAAATAATCATTAGATGAGGGTTGGGGTGTGGAATTGATTGAATAATCACATATAGGTTATGATAAAGGTCTATAGTGACCATGGCGAAGTGTTTGAAACAATGATATTGATGATGTGAGGGGTGATATTGTTCACAATTAGCTATTGTGTGGAATTTGATATTATTAAAGAGACAATGATCACCTTAGTAGCTTGTAGTAGTGCCTATAGATTTTAATTAGTGATAGAGAAGTGGTAGATAGTCCACGTTTTATTTTTATAGATGGATATGAATGGTTTATAGGGAATTAGTCTTTATTCTATTATTTTCTTTTGTGAAGACCATGATATGAAATTTAAAGGTGAGTGGGTTCCCATTTTAGTGTTATTAATAATATGAGTATGTGATCTACCCTTGTGATATTTTATTATGATAGTGCGAGATAGTGTGACTAATATTGTTGATTTTGAGATAGTTTTGAAGAATGGTAGGCCTCTTAATTGGTAAATAAACCCACTGGATATGAAATATAGAATGAAATCAAGGTTTGAAATTTAATTCAAGGACCATTGGTACATTCACTTTCTAGGTCGTATGCGATGATATTTACTTGTTGAGATTATACATCTTCTAGGTATTCCATCATTATTGATGTACTTATAAAAATATAGCTATTTAAGGGACTTTATATAAATTGGTGGTGTGGTATTGGAAGGAGTTTCTACCTTCATGTGATTACATAGACTCACATCCTTCAAGGACCCACCTATTGTAAGACCGGGGCCATGAATCACTCTTATTAATGATGATATTGATACATGGTCCATGGAATCAATGTGATGATATTGATGTGTTATTTGGTGGTTTATTTTATAGTTTTAATGTTGTACTATCTTATAGTTGGAGCCAACCTCATATTGAATTGTGATATATATGAAAAATTCTTAGATGATCTATAGTTAATCTTACTAATAACATTAAAAAAGACCATTTATTTTATTAATGCCCAGTCAAGATTGATAGGATTATAATTTAATTCTATTGGGTCCCATCCCTTATTTAATCATTTATTTTATATAGGGATTCTAATTTTGATGATATTCGACGATTTGGGTCCACTTTGACAGCCTTTATTTTCTATACTATCATTTCATAGTTGTTAATAATGGGCATGCCTTATTTGATTTGATGTTATTTTATTTTTTGATATGAACATTATTTCTCAAGATATTTTAATGTTTTTGTTATTTATTGTAGTGATATAACTAATGGTTATTGTGAGACACTGATGACTAAGTCTCATGGATATAGTAAAAACTCATAATTACTATATTTGATGAGATCAACAATATTTTGTGGTATACAAAATTAGTATCTAATGGTATATTTTTTTATGAGTAAAGGTTGGTGAGACCTAGATTGAGTTAGGAAATACCAATGAATATTCTGGTATATTTGTATTTTTTCCATGATAATATGCATGTATGGATTTTTATGAGTATGAATTGTTCTTTTTAGGTGACATGAGTTTCAGATAAAACAGATTTAAATGAACTACAACCATGAATATGTGTCCATATAATCTCTATTATGTCCATTTAATGAGTTTTATTTATTTTTAATATGGAAGGTAATGATTGTTTTAAATAGGATGTCAATATGTGTAGATAATTTTTAGATAAATAAAGAAGGATCTACCATATTATATTGAAATTAAAATTTTAGGATGAAACTTGACATCATACCTTAACAGATTCAAGGATAAGTAGCAGTTAACATGTGTTAATTGATTGGTTTTTTTAAGATAAAGGAAAGTGTTGGATAATGATACCTTATATACAACCGTTTATGAGTTGGTATAGTTTATTTGAGAAAGGAGTGAGTTAAATCCAATAAGTTCAGGTTTAGAGTGAGTAAGGTGATAAGATGCACGGGAAGTTCATAATCCTTATGTTATTTTTTATGATGTTGGGTTCTATTGAAAACCTTTACTGGAGATCATATCACCATGCTCAATGTTAGACACAGATTAGCCAGATGTCTAACTTCCATGTATGACTTTGAGAAGAAGGTGTGTATGAATTTGAGATCAAATAACTTTCCACATGTATGGCTTCAATGATAGATTCTATATGAATTTTTAAGTCCTAAAAATTGAGATAATATGAAAATTTCATAATTCTTATTCTATAATATTGATTAATGATATAAGTCAATGCATGAAAAAATATCCATGGGTTAAACATCAGGATCCTTTAAATAAATCATTATTTAAGTTGAAATTAAAATTGAAAAACTAAATAAGGGGTTATTACTTTGAGAGGGGGAGTGACCACACTAAAGAGAAGAAGATTATGGTTGTGAAAATTGGAAGAATATTCTCACCATTATATAATAGTGAACGTTTTTTCTAAGAAAATCACCTATGATAAATGATGAATTATTTTTGCAGCAGTTCAAGTTATGGTCAAAATTTTAATCTCTCAAATTTTATTTGTAAGATGGAAGTGAAAATTAAGAGTAATGATATCTTGTGCTTGTTATATGGGCGTTTTAATCATTATTTTTACCTATTAGAAATAAATAGATAGTCTATGTTATGGATTTGAACATGGGGATTATCTACAAAAGTGAAAATTATAAGGACCAAATCATATTGAATTTCTACGAGCCATTTTGAGTGTCCCTCAAAACTGGAAGTTTATATGGGTCTAGTACTAGGATCTTCATTCCATATTACATTTCATGGTTCTGTATGATTCATATAGATATGGAAAAAACTCAAATGGTGCATGATTCATAGAGAAGATAAAGCCAATATAATTCAATAATTCATAGAGGTTATTAGATAAATATATAAGATATATTATATGAAAAATAATATCTTGTTTAATTGTATTTGAATAAATATTAATGAAGAATAAGATAAAGTACTAAAATAATGGAAATGATTTTCACATGGTTCATATAGTTATAAAAAGTAGGAAGGAAAATAAGAAAAGATTGTGAATTGAAAATAAAATGAGAGCAAGATACATAAGATAATCGAAGAGAAAATGATTTTTAGGCTATGAATTTATCTATTGGATAGATATACCAACTCTATAATTATTTTTTAGATTGTAAAAGAACAAGATCACTCAATATTTGGATTGAGTTTCAAGGCCAAAAGTTATATTTCAAGTGGTTATTTAAGTTTTTTAAGACCTATACATGGGAGATCTAATTGATCTAGGTTTTATGTGGTGGAAAATCAATATTACATGGTGTATAAGTAACAAGAAGCTATATAAGTTATATATACCTTTTTTCAAATTTCATTATAGTGGGGTAGTTTGAAGTTGGAAAACATATCATGTGGTTTTTAGGAAACCCAAAACATATTGTAACTCTTTGTTGATAGGATTGGGACTATCCTTGGTGCGTCACATTTTTATATTATGAAGAATTCAAAGTAAGGGAGGGTAACCAATCACGTCAAGTGGCAGTATATTACACAAAAACATGTGAATGGTAATGTTTTTTTTGTTTCTTTTTCTACTAAATTTATGTGTGGGTTGAGATATAACACAAATTAAGAGGATATAAGTTTTAACCAGCCTAAGAGGTTGAATTAAAATTAAAAATTCATAAAATTTGTTCCATAAATTCACACCCCTCCCAGTGTTACCATCAATATGTGAATCACACGTGGTATATAATCCTAGGTTTCCTATAAAGATAAATAAGTCCCTAATTATAGAAATCATTTATTTAGTAAATATAAGAGTCATTCAACCATTAAATTTAAATAACTGCAATAGTTGGAAGATTATGATGCTTCCCTACTTTATTTATTTAGCATGGAAGTAGGATAAGCTACAATAATGATATTTCCCTCAATTTATAAAATACTTACTACTTCATTTGTAGATAAGAGAAATTTGGTATTGGATGACAAAACACAAAATTTTATTTTTATTTTACTATTAGAAAATGTTTACATAAAGATAACATTACTTTAAACTATAAAGGAGTTATGGAAAAAATTTATAACTATCAATGAAGGAAATATTAAAATCAAAGAATCCAAAATATAAGTTTGGAGGATATTATTTGAAGATATTTATATTAATTACGATGAGAACACTAATGATTATTTTTTAGAGGTCAATGTCATTGTGATAAACATCAAGGGATTTGGGTTAAAGTTTGATGATTCCACAATTTTTAAGAAACCGATGAAGAACCTTCTATATTGGTTTGATCCAAATGTTTGATCCATAGATAATAGAGAATACTCGATAGTATATAAACTATATAATATTTTGATTGTATATTATATTATGAAAACTTCTAATTTCAAAAATAATTAAAAATATGAGGGATTTTTAGGCCATGAGAAAAGTAAATATCAAAGAAGAAGAATTTGCAGAATCAAATAATTTTGTTGATGAGGATAATGAAGACTACCAAAAAATTATTAATCGCCTATAAAATAAATTTAAGAAATTTATTTTTAAATAAATGGGAAAAATCCTGAAATAGGATTAAGTATAAATACGTAATTAATTTTTATAAGGAATTCCTAAATAAAAAAGTTTAAGAATCTAGTTTAGATGATGATGATGAGAAATATTAAAAAAATTATAAAAGAAAGAAAAGGTATTCTAGTTGTAATGAAATGTTACTGATGATAAAAATGGAACAATATAGATCTAAAAGATAATTTTATTATTAATATAAATACTTAACTCTTGTTGACCTAGATTTTTTCACTACTACAAGTGATGATGTGGAATAATGAAAATTTCTTGAGTGGTAGATAAAAGGTGATTCACAATATTATCTTTAGAAAATCACACTACTCAATAAGGATAAAATAAAAAAATAGAAATAGGTAAAAAAGTTATTGAATAAAATTATTAGTTAACTAAAAAATAAGCGACATATGTTGATGATATAAATAAAAACAAGTTGATATTGGTTGGATAAGACAAGATAGTGAGAGATCACGATGACACGTTTTCTTGGAAATAAGAGGAGATGGATGAGACATAAATTATCTACCTAGTAGTTCAAAATGAGGTAAAGATTAGTAGATAATATTTAATCTAGTTTTATATAGTTAATGGTGAATATTTTCAGGCTCATGAGAATAAATATTCCATCAAAGATGGTAAATATGAACAATTTTTTTTTAAAAAATTGATATGATATCTATAAAAATGTAGGTTTCAAAAACAATTCTAAGGAGTTATTGGTGAATAAGTATAATGAGAGTAAATATTCAACATCAAAATAAGGAAAAAATATTCCATTAATACAAAATAATCTCGAAAAAATAATTCTTATAATATAGAAGGACAATAAATGTTTTCTATAAATATTAATTAATGACATGAAAGATCAATGTATTGAGTGAAATTTCTGTTTTGTGGAGGAATAAAAAAAATACTATTCTTATTGGTTTAATAAAACTTTTCAAATAAATAATCAAGTACCACATGAGATATTTTTTAATCATTTGAGGATAGAATTACAAAAAATGAAAAATGGAATTAAGAATACATAATTTTTTTTTATCTAAAATAGATTTGTGTATTTAGTAAAAATATGTAGAAAATGTGAGTAATATGGTCATAAAATTGAGGAATGTATGAATATTCTATTTAAAGAATATAGATATTGTAATGACCCAAACTTTTATGAATAGAATTACGCTATTTTATTTAATTAAATTTGTTACAGATATAAAATACACATGCACTTATTTTTTTATCATATCCAATTGGATTTAAATGAAAATTATGTTTCTTTTCCATTTATAATATATCCTTGAATAATGACCACATGACTAATAAATAAATAGTGTTTTAATAAATAATTTTGGCACATAAAAAGGAAGTGATGGACTTAAAAAGTAGGATCATACCCAATGAAGCCCTTTTATTATATCTTATGGGGGAGATGGAATTTATCGGATTTTCCCTATACCAATCCCAATATGAGATCCAAAAACTTAAGCATGAGTGGATTTGTTTAAGGGAGAAGTTCAAGATCCTTGAGATCACGACCCAAAACATGTTCACCGAACGACCCCATGAAAGCCCCACCATCGTGCACCTTACTCTTAGGGCATATGTTGGTGTAATAAAAGGATATGTATCAAAACTATAGCATTTAAAATATGTACATTATTTTTTATATAATTTTTAATATATTTTCTTTTTCATTATTGTAACTTTGTAAATGATTTTTAAAGATCAAATAGTATTTTTGTTAATTTTAAAATTAAATTAAGAAATATATTTTGATAAATTAATGGATTTTTTAAATAAATAATATTTAAATAGAATATTATTATTAAATTACTTTTTTTAAATATAAATGATGGGAATATTTTTATGAAGTCAAATGTAATTTTTATTAGGGCTTAAAAACTGTTATTGACAAAAACCCGTCATTTTCAATAAATGTTTGTTTTCATTTTAAAATTAAAAATTAACATATTTAAAAAATTATTCAGATAAAAGGAATATCATTTTTGGAATTATGGGTTTGAATTTATTCAACGTTGATTTTTTTCATAATTTTATGAGATAATCAAATTTTTGGGGAAAAATTAAATACCGTATAAATATACAGTGTGTTTTATGACAACATAATATCACAATAGTGATTTAATAAATACTATAAAAGGAATAATATAGAAAATAAATTATTTTAATTTAAAATTATGTGATTTTAATTTTATTTGATTTATTTTATAAAGACTTAGTGAATCGTCCAAAACATATAAAATATTTAAAGATTTTAAAATCATTTCTTTGAAAGTGTGACTCACCTCCACATAAGCAAGTGAAATATTTTATTATCTTCTACCATTGGTATTATAATATAAATTATTACACTCCCATTTGGTTTAAACCATGGGAAAAAACCATGGGATGGTTTGTGGTTTTGAATATATTATTATGTAGTTTCCAAAACCAAAATAATTAAGAAATCCCCCTCCTTTCTTATATATAAACCCATACAATCTCCCATTTATCTTAACTAAAAATACTTGAAGATCATAAAAACTATTTCCTATACTCCCTATAGTTCTACCAAGGAACCCGAAGCTCTAAACAAGCCTCGCCTAAGCCTTTAGTGTCACACATCCAAGTAAGGGATCCTCACATTCATCTCCTTCTTTCAATTCAGGAATCTTCCTTGAAAATTAGTTTTTATAATTACAATTGGTTATGTTATAATTAATTTTAGATGATTAAATTAATATCCAATTTATTTTATTTGAATGATATTTTATTTATCCTATCTCATTTTTATCTTTATCTAAGCCATTACTATGCCGATATTCCATTAGGGATTCTCTGTCTCCTATTTTTATCAAGCACTTCATTTATGATATGCCCTTTTGATTTATATTTACAGAGATTGGGATACATTATTTCTTATAACCCTTACTATAAATTTTATTTTTAAATTATGTGATCTCTTTGACTCTCATTTATCCATTTTATGAACCCTCATGTGCACCCATTACTATGTCAAAATTGTGTAAGGAATCTTCCACTCTCATTTTTTATCAAGCATTCATTTTTTGTTATGTATTCTAAATTCCTTTTCCCTATGTTTGGATATGTTATTAAATATAACTCTTACTATCCATTTAATATCTAAATGATGAGAGACCCCTTTATCTCTCATCAACCTATTTAATGAATTTCTATATGACACCGTTATGCTGCCGAAATTGTGCCACGATTTTCCATGCCAAAATCATTGTGTAGTGAATAAAATATCCATTTCTATATCAAGGGTATTCACATTCATACACATATAATTATTTATTGGATACTTACAGGTATTTATTACAAATTTTTATATCACAGAATAATTTATGATGTTTAATGAAACCATGTTATATGATCTATGTGGCACACTTAAACATGATAATAAAATGATTATGAAGGGAATACCTTGATAGCGCTCCAATGCACTGGATAATGGTTAATATCATGATAAGTAATGTTGGGATAGGGGATTTAAAAAATTTATTTATGGGTCTCTATGCACCATGGGGTGTTGGAGGATTTATCCTTGTCTATTTATGATGTAGTGTTTTAGGTTATTGCCACATTTTCCATGTTATGATTATCATGATATATCATGCCTTATTATTAATATTCCTTTACTCATAATTGATATTACTTGTATAACATGTATTATTATCCATATTTTATGCCATGTTTATCCCCTTACTGGGATTTATAGATCTCCCCTTTATTATGTATGTCATCAGGTTATCCCATACATTGTTAAGTATGAAAGATTTTTTTGGTCATGTCAAAGAAGTTTTCAATAAATATATTTCTTTTCATGTTATAATTTGTATTTTAATGTACCTAATTTCCCAAATACACTATACCTATCGATCTTCATAGTTTTATTAAGTGGAATTTTATTTAATAAATCATGTTTAAAAATGAAATAAAGATAAGGGTTGTTATAATTGGTATCAGAGGATACAGTTAGTTATTTTTGGGATTATGATTAGAAAACCCTAATGAAAACCCTTAGGGATAATAATAAGTGTAAGAAAACATCCCTAAATTTTAGTGAGTATAAGGGAAGTGGTTTATCAATAAAATAAATCACTTTATGGATACTACAAGTGGATGTGGTTTTCGTACAGATTTACTTAGGAGTAAAAACACTAACAATGTATTTTGGGCCTAACTCGGGGTAACCTGGTACACAATAATGAGCCTTATTACGCACCTCGTTTGACACTACTGAGAGACATTACTTAGTAAATTCATAAAATCATTATGAACTATTATTAAATGAAAAAAATGACCATAATAATATATTTTATAAGATAGATCATGGATAGGATAGGTTGAAGCCTAAAAACTCATAAGTTAAGAAGATAAATGTAATTTATATGTTATCTATTTAATTTCATTGGATTACCCTTTATGTGTTTAATAGTTTAAAAATAGTCATACATATGTTTATATTTTATAGAGTAGAATAAAAACCAAAAAGTAAAAGGCAGGGTTATCATTCCTAGTTATACACATTCCTTTATATCCCAAAAGTTTTGTAGAACTATTCAAGCACCACCACGAATCATGGAAGTATAAATTTCAATGAAAATGGAAAATAGGGAAATTATTTCATCGCATGTATATAAATCCTCCCCCATCACAATTTTTGGATTTAACTTCCTATCAAACCTTGTCATACTTTAGTTGGTGTAATTTGATGAAATTCTTGGTGTGGATTGGCTTTCCCTATATAAGCCAACATAAATTTCCGAAAGTGGGAAATCAATATCTATATGGTAAATCAAACTCTGATTCTATATAAGTGCAAGGAGGATGATGGATATTTTTTAGAACCATCACCTCAATCATGGATATTATTTACCTATGAACAAGTGTGCCAATCTAAAATGATTGAGTCTAAGGAGAGAACCATCCTCGAAGACATGCCTTTTGTGATGGAATTCACTGATGTGTTTCTCAAGGAGTTGACTGGTCTTCCTCCAAGCAGTGAGGTTGAATTTTTGATCAAACTAATACCTAATGAATTTATAATATTCAAGACTCTATATAGAATGGCTATTTGTCACGTCCCGTCCCCCGGGGCCCATATCGTGACTACCCCAAGCCCGCCTTCCATAGGCCAGGGGCTGGCGACTAGCACTAAAGGTGCATCTCCCTAAAAATTGGGAAGGCATTGCCTTTATAAATCGTAAACACACACAACCAGAATACAAGCGGAAGCAAAAAATAAGTAAAGTAGTAACAAGAGTTATTAAAGTACAAAGGATCCAGAAATACAAGACCAACGGAAAGGTACAACTACAACATAAAGAAAGTACAATAGAAAAGACAAACAACTGAGTAGTGAAGCAGCTCCTGGATCGTCCTCTAGGTTCCTACATGAAGGGTTGGTACAAATGTCCTCCTCAGCACTTCGCTTCTATCGGTCTGCTCTGTGTGTTGTCACACCGAGCATCCACCTTTGGGTACCCTCTAGTCCTCCTACACTCTGTTTCGGTCAGCACTGTCCGTCCTCTGCATCCAACACAATGAGGTGCAGGCATAGCTCGTGCAGGGGTGAGTATAACAATACTCAGTAGGGACCCCGAGACCCTCAAGGTCTCACTAAATCCAGCAAGGATAAACCAAAAAGAAAGATCTCAACAGATAACCTTTACTTAGGTATATTCCTATACATATACCTAAATTATCAAGTATCCCATTTCAATCATGAGGAAAACAATAAGGTCATTGACTCAACTCAAACCAGGATTTTATTCATGATGTCGAAAGCATGGCTTCTAGAGAAATCCTCCTCTGTCGAGTACAGTGGGCCTACCACAACAACCAAGATCTTGCCACTAACCTTGGACTTCTGAATTACTCCACCTGTCGAGTACTGTGGGCATGCTGCTACAACCAAGCACTTCCCACCATGGGTCTGCCGCTACAACCAATTGCACCCCCTCATAGCCTACAGAGGTACTAATTCTGTCGAGTACCACAGGTCTGCTGCTACAACCAAGCACTCCTCCTCCGTGGGTCTACTGCTATAACCAAGCGCACCCCACTGGGCCATACGAATTACTCTGAGTCGATCGATCAGCAGTCGTCAACTCTCAGCCAGCTACTAAGTCTCTGCACTCCGTACGCTCGTCTCCGGGAGGGTCTGCTCCATGAGCTACTGGTCGATACTTCCATGTGTCACGTAACCTCACGTGGAAGTATCTCAAGGGATTTCGTCGTCATAGGGGTCTCAACGCAACAGACAGCGCGTCAATCGGTCTCCCGGTCTGTGAGTTATTAGCATTTCCATTCTTGGGGCCTGGTTGGATTTTGGGTACAATCCAACCTGGAGATGATCAAACCACATCTGAATCCTATGTAGAGTATTCCAAAATAACCTTCTCATCAAGAGGAATCCAACATAGTCGACGACACGTCAATAGGACGTTCAGTGCTTAAGTTAAAAGCGTTTCTGCGTCGAGGGCCTGATTGGTTTTGGGTTCGATCCAACCCCGCCATACCCAAACTTCACCGAATACTTGAGAGTAATATACCGAAACGACCGTCTCGATCCAAGTAATCCTAAGCATCTGACGGTGTGTCGATCGGAGGTCCGTATATCATGTTATGGGCGTTTAAACGAATCTGGTCCGAAAAAGGGGGGTCTGGGCCCGGTCCGACCCGGCCCAACCCACCTTGGGTCGGCCCGAACCGGGAGACCCGTTCCGGGACTGGGTCCAGCCTGGTAGGGCGTGACCCGGCCCGGCCCGCGGTTGGCACATCCCGGCCCAGCCTGGAGCGACCCGGCCCGTGTGGCCTGCCCCGACCCGGCCGAGGGGGGGGGGGGGGGGGCGCTGGCTTGAGCAGCGGCCAAGCACGTTGCACGGAGCAGGGGGGGTGCTAATTAGAACCGGCGGCGCTAGTTGGCGTTGCCCCAAGCCGTCCCGGATCCCAAAACGATGAGGGATCCACCGCGGCAGATTTTCTCCGGTGGCGCGCTGGGGCGCCGCGGCACTGGCGACCCGCGCCGCCACGAGATTCCACGGGCCACCAGAGTTGCTCCGGTGGTCCATTTTTGCTCCCGAATGCGCCCACTGACTTCTCGGGTCCCGAACGTTTCAATGAAGGCTCTAAATTTCCATTTCAGCGCCGTTTCATCTTCGCCTGTCATTCCGCGCACAAACGAACAACCAGTGGAGGGTCTGAGCTTGTTCGTCAGCCCGTGCCCTCTGTGTTAGAGGCTCAAACCAATATTTATCCATAAAAGAACACCCTAGATTGAGGATATAATTCAAATACATGGTAATTATTTAAAAACAACCACTACCTCACAATGATGTCGCACATCGTCAATCCGCGGAATACGAACGTCACGGTGGTTGGACGTCACTGAAGAATGGTGTCGATTCCGTTGACGTCAGAGAAAGAGTTTTCATCAATGGTGAGGTTCTCCACGGTGGTGTCTCCTCCCTTGACGCAGAGGAAGAAGAAGAGAAGGTACGTCGTCGGTGACTTCACGTTCTTCGTTGGTGGCGTTCTTTGATGGTGAGGCGTCTTTCTTCGTGGAAGGATGGTGTTCTTCGTCGGAGAATAACACTTACTTATAAATTCTCCCAAGAGCTCTCCCACCAATATTGCAAATCCATATTAATAAAAAGGCTCTCCCATTTTTAAGAAGTGTTGTGCAAATAAAATTAATTCAAACTCTTCAAATTAATTGATTGAAATGTGTTGGCATAATTGATTAGGTAGAGAGGGAGGTGAGAGGTCTCATTTATGGAGGGGGAGTTAACAAACTTAAAGAAGGAGGGTTTAAGGAGTTTAGGGGAAGGTGAAAGGTTGGGGATCATGTGGGAATCACCTTTAAAATATCCACACATGGGAAGTTATATGTATACGGGTCCCACCATTAAATTCCCATGAGAGGAATTAACCTCCTTAGATACATAAAATTGTTCTAACAATTTTATTTATCTTTTTAAATAAACCACAATTTATAACTTCAAACCCCCATAAAATGAAACTGCAGTAAAGGTACCCTTAAGAAATTACCGGCACTGCGAGTTCATCAGTGCCCTCAGATTTCAATTCCGAGCACCGGTTCAAAAGATAGAAAAACCTGCTCGTTCGTTCACTGAAAATTCCCAAGCTAATATTCAGAAATAGATTCTTGACACACCGGGCCTTGGAATCAAGTGTCGTCAGAATCCACAACTTGTAAAATTCCAAAGAAATTAAGAAAAAAATTTCCATGAAATTTCCGGGTCTTTACACAATTGTGGAACTTAATGAGTTAAATAAACAACTATAGGGGAATCTGGATAAAGGGTTTATATGCCCAATTGCT
The DNA here is from genome assembly GCA_963277665.1 of Viscum album. NCBI lineage: Eukaryota > Viridiplantae > Streptophyta > Magnoliopsida > Santalales > Viscaceae > Viscum > Viscum album. The sequence goes on along the minus strand of OY728157.1, from coordinate 1,246,981,560 downwards.
TCACCATGGGGTGCACCGGTCCTCTTCATCAAGAAGAAGGATGGGTCAATGTTAATTTTCATTGATTATCACAAGCTTAAAAAATCACAATAAAGAGCAAGTATCATTTTCCATGAATTGATGAATTGTTCGATCAACTAAATGGAGTACAATACGTCTCCAAGGTGGATATGCAGTTGGGATCTTACCACGTAATGGTGAAGCAGGAGGATATCCACAAGATTTCTTTTCGTACAACGTACTAGCCTTATGAGTTCATAGTGATTCTATTAGAACTCACTAATGCCCCAAAAATCTTCATGGACTTAATGAATATTTTATTTAGAGATTACCTCAAAAAATTTGTGGTAGTATTTATAGATGATATTCTAATATAATCCAAAACCAAGTAGGAGCATGAAGAGCATCTAAGTACTATACTATGGACCTTGTGAAAGGATAATCTCTATGTAAAGTAAAAAAAGTGTGACTTATGGTTAAAATAAGTCTCATTATTATGATATATCGTCATAGGAAATGGGATATATATTGATCCTCAAAAGAAAAAAGAAATTGAGGGATGGATGAGGCCAATGTACATGATATATATCAATAGTTTCATTGGGTTAGCTAAATATTATCACCAATTTGTGAGAAATTTCTCAATATTGTTAAACCCTTTTACCAATGATAGATATCAATAGTTTCATTGAGTACCACTATAAATTGTGTCTGATCAAGATCCAAGATTCACTTATAAGTTTTGGAAAAGTCTCTAACATTCTCTAAAAAATGAGCTAAACTTCAGTATGGCTTACCACCCTTAAAATGATAGCCAATTTGAGCAGACAATCCAAATACTTAAGGACATTTTTATAGATTTATCAATAGAATTCAAAGGAAAATGGGACCAACATCTTCCTTTGGTGGAGTTATTTTAAAAAAACAATTTATACTCAAGCATACAAATGGACCCCTAGAATACCTTTATTGGAAGAGGTTTAGAACACTAGCACATTGGGATTAAGTTGGGGAATAAAAACTTTTAGGTCCTAAATGGTCTAAGAAATGGTGGAGAAGTTAAAACTATCTAGAAACACATCAAATCTACTCAGAGTCGAAAAAATATTTATGCTATAAATCATTGTTGATACCTAGAGTTTGATGTTAGAGACATGTTATTCCCCCACATATCTCCACGTAAGAGAGTGATGAGATTTGGAAATATGGGAAAGATTAGACCAAGACACATGGGCTTTTTTGAGATCCTTGATCACATCAGAGCATTGCCCTATCAGCTAGAACTCCAACCAAAACTATTTCAAGTACATGATGTATTCCACATATCCCTATTAAGAAAGTACATACAAGACCCATCACATGTACTCAATATAGAGGTGGTACCATTGGATAATGACCTTTCCTATGAAGAGTAGTTAGTGGAGTTCTTAGATTATAGAGAAAAAGTTCTATGGATTAAGACAATGCCCCTCATCAAAGTGTTGTAGAGAAACCATAATTTTGATGAAGAAACATGGGAATCAGAGGAGGTGATGAAACTGATTTACCTTTATTTTTTAGGGTGGGAAAATGAAATTTTGAGGGTGAAATTTCTAATGGGGGTAACATTATAACAACCCAAACTTTTATGATTAAAAATACCCGTTGAAATTTAAATAAATGGATTATGGATATAGAAAAAACATGAACTTATTTTATTATTATATAAAATTGGATTTAAACAACCTTTAAGTATATATACCATTGAAAATATAGTCTTTGAATAGAGATCACATGACTATAATAAATCTATGGTTTTAATAAATCCTTTTGGAAGTGAAAAACGAAGTGATGGCCTTAACCAGTAGGATCAAACCCTTTAAATCCCATTTATCGAAGATTACAAGGGAGATAGAATTTCTATGCTTTTCCCTAGACCAATCCCCAGATAAGATCCAACAACTTAAGCCTGAGTGAAACTATTTATGGGAGAAGTTTAAGCTCATTGAGATCATGAAACAAACTACATTTATAGAACGACCCCATGAAAGCCCCACCATCACCCACCTTACTCTTAGAGGGTATACAGGTGCAATAAAGGGATATTTATCAAGACCCTTGAATTAATTATATGTAAATTATTTTTTATATAATATTGAATATATTTTCTTCTTATTATTTTTATGTTGTAAATGATATTTAAAGCAGATATAATAGTTTTGGTTAATATTCAAAATTTATTTAAGAAATATATTTTGATAATTAATGGATTTTTAAAATAAATAATATTTTAATAAAATATTATTATTAATCTTTTTTAAATATAAATGAACATATAATTTTTATGAAGTCAAATGTAATTTTTATTAGGGTTCAAAAACTCCTATTTGAAAAAAACCATCATTTTCAATAAATATCAGTTTTTATTTTAAAAGTGAAAATTAAAATATTTAGAAAATTATTCAGATAAAAAGAGTATAATTTTTGGATTCATGACATCAAATTTATCCAATGGTGAATTTTTCAAAATTTTCTGACATAGTCAATTTTTTAGTAAAACTTAAATATCGTATAAATATACAGTGTGTTTTATGATATCATACTAGAGCAATAGTGATGTAATAAATACTATAAAAGTTATAATCAGACAAATATATATTTTTTCTATCAATATAATGTTATTTTATGTTTATTTCATTTATTTTATAAATCCTTAGTGAATCCTCCAAGACTTATAAAATATTTTATGATTTTTAAATCATTTCTTTGAATGTGTGACTCACAAACACAAAATAAAGGGAAATATTTTATTATCTTCATCCCTTGGACTTATAAAATAATTTATTCCACTCTATTTTTTTTGAAAACATGGGAAAAATCATCACATGGTTTGTAGTTTTGATTATTTTATTATGGAGTGTCCAAAATCAAAATAATAAACCCCCTTACTTTCCTATATAAACCCACCCAAGATCCCATTTATTTTCACTAAAACTCCTTAAAGATCATAATTTTTTTTCCATATACTCTCTAGAGTCCTCCCAAATCACCCAAATCTCCCAATAATCCTCTCCTAATCCTTTTTAGTCACACATCCAAGTAAGGGATCCTCATCTCCCTCTCCTTCTTTCGATTCAAAAATATTACTTGAAAATCAGTGTTCATAATTCCAATTAGTTATATTGTAATTAATTTTATATGATTCCATTAATTTCAAATTAATTTTATTTTAGTTATGTATTATTTATCCTCTCTTATTTTGACCTTTATCTAAGCCATTACTATGCTGAAATTCAGTAAGGGATTCTCTCTCTCCACTTTTTTTATCGAGCACATTTATGATATACCCTTTTGATTTTAATTTGATCTTGTTGGGGTAAATTACTACCTACACACTTATTATCCATTTTATTTTTAAATTATGGGATACCTTTCACTCTCATTTATCCCTCTTATGAACCCTTATGTATGCCCGTTACTATGTCGAAATTTTTTAAGGAATCTTTTACCCTCCTCTTTTATCAAGAATTACTTTTATGTTATGTATTATAAATTCCATTTTACTATATTGGGATATTTTATTGAATATAGCTCTTAATATCCATTTCATGTATAAATGACGACAAACCCCTTTCTCTCTCATTATCCCATTTTATGAATTTCTATATGACACCATTATGCTGCCAAAGTTTCCCCATGATTTTCCATGCCAAAATCATCATGTAGTTAATACCATGACCATTTATCTATCAAGGGTATTCACCTTCATGCACATATACTTATTTATTGTGGACTTACATGTATTTATTCAAAATTATTATACCGTGGAATAAATTATAATGTTGATTGAAACCATGTTTTATGATCTTTTTGGCACACTTAAACATGATAATGAAATGATTATGAATGGTGAACCCTGATAGCACTCCAATGCATTGGGTAATCATGTGTATCATGATAAATTATGTTTGGATATAGGGTTTACCTGATTCCTTTATGATACTTTTCCCACCATGGGGTCTTGGAGGATTTATCCTTGATCATTTTATGATGTAGTGTTTTAAGTTATTTACATATTTTTTATATTATGATTATCATTCTATATCATGACTTATTATTCATGTTCCTTTACACCTCATTATGACTTGTCTAAAATGTATTATTATACTCATGTTATACCATTTTTATCCCCTTACTGGGCTTTATATCTCACCGCTTTCTTATTTATGTACTTAGGTTATCCCATGTAGTGTTAAATATAAAGGAATGTTTTGGTCATGTCAAAGAAGTTTTCAATAAAGATGTTGCTTTTCATGTTTTAAGTTGTTATGAAATGTACCAAATTTTCCAAAGACACTAGACCTATAGATATTCTAAAATTTTTAAGTGAAATTTTATGTAATAAATCATGTTTAAAATGAAATAAATATCCGGGTTGTTATAGATATGTTATGAAAGTGAATAATCTCTTAAAGAAAATAAAAGAGCAGTCATTAAATATTGAATATGTCCTGAAGATATAAGTGTATATGAAGTAGGATGTGAATGTGAATAGTGAATGACCAACATTTTGGATTTAAAAATTAAAGGTGGTCAAGAAAAATAAAAAATTCCAAATTAATCCCAATGAGAAAGGAAGGTATGTGATTTTATAAGAAGAGGCCATGAATCATGAGAAATAACTAACAAGTTGAGACTTGAATATAAAAAAATGGGTAAAAGGTTTTATTAGGGTCGGAATACAATATATAATCATTTGAATATCCTTCATACCCAATAATAATTAATGAAATGTCTATGAAATTATAAGAAAACGAGGTTTCTTTTCTTAATGAAGAAGAGATGATAACTCTATTGGAAGAAAAAATTGATGGTAATAAGAAAAATAGACAACCTATTATGACTGTTAATAAAAATAATAACACTTAACATGTTAATATCAGAAGAATATTGAAGGCTTGGTTGAGAGGAAAACTCTCAGTATTTTTGCTTTAATTGGGGAACCATGATGTCCCTATTTGTTCACATATATTCTTTTCATTTTTCACTAATATACATAGAACTGATGAGGAATATTGAGTTCCATAAACACTGTATTGCATGGAAATAGTCCTTCATGGAGTTTTTAACTATTATGAAGAGGAGGAGTTAATCATTTCCCTTGAGAGGGAGAAATAATAAAATAAATAGAATGCATTGAATCTTATAATTATAGATATATATGAAAAAAATAATTAATGGTGTTTTCAAATCACACATACAACCCTTATTTTTGTATATATGAAACATATTTATCAAGGGTTAGTTTTATTTTATGAAATGAAGATAAATGGGGTGATTTTGTTTCCTTTCACTAGACATTTTTTTATGTTTATTATGATATTCAATGTATAAAAATTTCTTGATAAATCTATTTAATGCATCCCCTATAACATGTTCTGAAAAAGGTATCACATGAGGATTATGATTATATAAAAAATTGAGAGCCATAGTTGTAGATATTTTGTTTTGTTCACTAGGATAGCCTATGTAGACATAGAGTATATTAATTAAAATCTATTTACTAACTAAAACTATGTAGTATTATTCTTATCTCAAGTAGCATATAACTATAATTCATATTTTCAAAGGGGTGATTTTTTTGATAATTTACAATGAAAGAAGATGAGTTGATAAAACAACCACAATTTCCATATTTTATTTATTATTAATAAGGGGGAGATAAATCATGCATATTTAAATGAGTTAAAATAGTGATATTTATAGAAATACAAAGGGTAATAAATTTGTATTCATTAGATGGGTTTTATTTGTTGTTAATAATTAATGTAACCTTTTTATTAGAGGATATGTCAATATATGTTGAGCAGCACTGGAGAAGTGATTAAGGTGATTCCATATTATGTGGAAATTAGAATATGAGTCTATATCTTGATATCTTACTTAGACAAATTCAAATCATTTAACATTTAACTATTGATGCAAAATTCTTCAAGATAATGGAAAGTGTTTAGTGATTATAGACTATCTAAAAAACATTTGTGAGTTTGTATGGTTTGTTTTCTAAAGGAATGATTTGAATCAAAGTAATTTGGGTTTAAAGTGAGTAAGTTATTGATAATTATGAGTAGATCATATGTATTTAAGTAATTTATTTCTATTTTTATTTTTTTAGAATGTGGTGTCTCAGTTAAAGGCCAACACACAATTTATTGAACAAAAAAGGTTATAAGAGTCTAAAAGATGGAAATTTATTATAATATTTATCATAAAACATGAGAAAATCACCAGGAAAATCATCATACCAGGTAATGTCCTCATTGAGCCCCTTGTTTGAAAGACCATCAACAAACATGTTTGCTTCACAAAATGAACGAGTGGAAATGAAGTTGATTTATGAGAGCGAAGCAAGGCAATTCATCTAAATAAATGTAAGTAGCCCGGAAAGATGCACTACCCCTTTTAAATATCTTAGACAATAGTGGTTGAATCATTTTCAATACAAAGATTATTCCAGCCCTTTTGTTTGGATAAGTCTACCACATGGATCACCCCCATTATTTCCACTTCCAGATACAAGGTCATACCACAACTACCAAATAAGCATCCATGAAACCTGCTAAGATAGTCTCTAAAAATGGAACCACATCCTGAAGGTACCAGGTTTCCTTTCAAGGAACCATCAACATTCAATTTGATCCATCTTGGAAGTGGAGCTTCCAGAATACCTCAAAGGTGCATTGAGGCTGTCTGTATGAACCAACAATCTGAATTCAGTGTAGGATCTCAAATTCACCAATAGTATTGTCATAGTACGATTTTTGAATTGACGCAACGTCCCAGATGGAAAATAGAATCTGTGTCTTACCTGCATTAAGACTTAATGATAAATTATTATAAATAATATTATTTCTCTCATACCAGATCACATGTAGGAGTTCAAAAACCATAGTCAAAAAAATATTCTTAATTTGTTGAGAATATTTAAAATCAACGCAATGCTGCAATTGAGATCTAATAGAATTAATAAGTAACCATATGCAAACAAAAATGTCAAGAATGTAATTCCAAAGAGCTTCAGCTATAACACAAGACAAAAACAAATGATTGTAATCCTCTCTATGTTGGTTGCACAGGTGAAATCTATAGAAAAGATAAATCCAAAAATATTGCAGGAAAGCTTCAGTGGGGACCCTGTTAAGAGCAATATGCCAAATAAGAGTGAGTCTCGATGTCTTAATCCAAGTGTTTCAAAAATATTTCAACCAACATAGGAAAAATTCATAATTTATGAAATTGTTATGGTAAAAACTTTTGGAATCAAGAACACCATTATAAGAAGGTTCCCAAATGGGGAAATCCTCAGAGTTGGAGAAGGGATAATTGTTAATAACATGACTGATGTTATTAGGGAGTGTGAGGTCTTGAGAATTAACAACATCCCTAATAGTGGATTTGGTTTTGTAAAGAAGATTAGTGGAAGGAAACCTGTATATTCAAGGCACACCAGTCTTGTTATCAAGCAAAAATTTCTTGGAGGAATTAGTACTAACCATCCATCTAGAGTTCTTCATAATGTTGGTGAATGATTTTCTAATGGAATATCATATGGAAGAAGTAATGTAGCACAAATTTCCATTCTTAAGTTTAGAAATGAATCTTTTTTTTGGGAAAAACAATGGAATCAAAGTTATTATTAATCAAACTCCAAGTCATCCTAGCTTGAAGAGAATCATTAAAAAGTTTTTGATTTTTGATTCCCAGACCACCCTTGTCCAAAGGATTATAACAGGTGACCCAAGTGATGGTCACAAGCTTCCGATCAATCGTACTACCGATCCAAAAAAAGTTTTTGATGTAATAATTGAGTTTCTTAAGGAGACCAGCATGCCACTTGTAAACCATCATCTTTTAGACTATTTTTGAGAAAATTATAGATTTCACAAGACAAATGCTTCCATCTATAAATAGAGATTTAACCTTACAAGAATAAATTTGATTGGTAATATGATAAACAATGATGTAAAAGTAACTGGATTTAGGTCTTCCCTAGAATATAGGAACCCCAAGATAAGTTTAGGGGAATAGACCTTCCTTAATACCTAAATAATTGATGATATTATGTTTTATGTTAGGATCAGAGTTATTCCCAAAGAACACAAAGGATTTTATCCACCTTATAGATTTACTAGATATTACTTCATAATTATACAAGGCATTTTTATGGTTTTGTATATTCCTTTTATCACCTTATAAAAATAGAATAATGTCGTCTGCATATAAAATATGGGTGGGAAAATTTAAGTTTCATGAAGCTTGGATAGGTTTAATCTTGTTTTGATCCACATGGCTGGTGAGTAATCTACTTAAGTAATCCTCAGAAATAGAAAACATAATGGTAGAAAGAGGATCACCTAGCCTAATTCCCTTGGTGCATTTAAAGAATCCTTTATGCACACCGCTGACAAGGATGAAGATGAATTCCGATTTGAATAAATAACTTATCATACCAGTGGAAGAGTCGTTAAAACCATTGTTTTTAAGAACCTTGATAATGAATCTCCAATCTATGGTATCAAAATCATTTCTAATGTCAAGTTTAATGGCAAAAATACCTCCTCTAGTGACTTTTCTTAAGATATTAGTGCATTCCAAAGCAAGAGAGATGGAATCTTGAATAGAATTACCTTTGATGAAACCAAATTGGTTCCAAGAAATAATTCTATTGAAAATGGAGGTATATATTTTAGTAAGGAGTTTAGAGATAATTTTTTAAATGGTATTAATAAGTGAAATAGGTCAGAAAATGTGAATCTCAGAGGCATTTTTCACTTTAGGAATAAGAGTAAGGAATTAGGCATTTACCCCATGTGAGAGAACACCATTAGCGAAGAATGTTTTTACAAGTTTGCAAACATCGAAATAAATATTCTCCCAGTAGTGTTGAAACAAACCATTGTTGAAACTATCAGATCATGAGAAACTATTAGGATTGAGGTTAAAAATAGTGTCTTTGATTTCATGATCCAGAGGGATGATTAAAAGGTACTCATTGTCTTCAACAGTCACCATATTCAGTATGATATCAGGTAGAAGATCTTTGCAAACATCTGTACCATTGAACAAATTATTAAAATAAGAGACAACATGATTAGTAATATCCTCCTCAGTTTCAAGGAGGGTGTCATCATCTATAAGTAAATAAATAGGTCTACATACCTTTCTAATTATTTATAGAAAAGTATAGAACTTTTTATTATTGTATCTATCAAAAATCCATTTGGTTTTAAAGATTTTCTTTCACATTTTTTCTTTAAGTTTTATAAGAGAGTTGAGTTTAAAAGAGGTACTAATTTCGAGTTGAGGATCTAAAGAAAAATCATAGCTATTATTGGAGATTTAAAATTGAATAAGGTCATTTTATAGAGAGGAGATTTATTTGTCAAGTTGGTTAGATTTGGAGCTACACCATCCCTCCAAATATTGCTTAAGATGATTTAGTTTATTGATGCAAGTAAAATCATCACTGTGATGCCTCATTCAATCACAAAATGCTTTAATAGTGATAGTACATTTAGGATCCACAACCCAAGAATTATTAAATTTAAAAGAGAGAGAGGGTTTAAAACTCTTGGTGAGAAGACTGAACAACATAGGATGATGGTCAAAGTTGATCTTTAGTAAGTTAATACTCAATATAGAGTCCCATTTATCAGGTTCATTGATATTAGTGAAAGCCCTATCAAGTTTTCTAGCCACTACCCTATTGTGGTGTATTCTATACCAAGTAAACATAGCACCTTTGAGATTGATTTCAATAAGATTACAATACTTAATAGAAGAATTAAATTCTCTTGAAGAGATAGAAGAGTGGGATGGTCCAATTTTTTAACTAGTGGAAAGAATATAATTGAAATCCCCAATCACAAACCAGGGATCCTGGATTACGTTATCTTGGATATTAAGGTCATTATAAAGGGATATTCGATCTTGGTATATATTCTTAGCATAGATCATAGTGAAATAAGAATTTAAACCATAAGAGGAAAATTCATAGGTAAGTATCTCCTCAGAAACTTTGAAAACACTAAAAAACTACAAGGAAGAATGATAAAAAAATCCAAAGTGATTCAGTAGAAAGTCCATCCTTTCAAGCACCAAGAAAATTATAACCATTAGAACACATATGAAAATATTTCAAAGAAAAATTAATTTTAGGCTCAGTGATAAAAAATATTTGGTTTGTGAGTGAAATGAATCTCTTAAGAATAATATATGTGTTAGAGTCAACAATAACCTGACAATTACAAAAGAAAAAAATCATTGAAACCTGCATTTGGAGTTTGAACTCCCTTTTTTTGAGCCATAGGAGCCCTTATTCCTCGTTGATCTTCTAGGGGATTGAGTGAAGGTTGGGATGGATTTCTCTCTCGGTTTACTCATAATGGAAACAATAGATAAATTAGAAGCACCTATAATATCAACACTTTGATTTTTCTATAATGATTTTTCATTCAAATGTGTGGATGTTGGGCTGACCCTTGGAGTTATAAAAGAAGTTTTATCAGTTGTAGGTGTGTAAGAAGATAAATTAGTAGTGGAAATACTGAGAGATCCCACTGCCATTGTAAGATCACTTGAAACTAAAACCTTAGTTTGTGGAGACACTTTAGTAACAAGCCTTAGAATAAACTTATATGTAGTGTCCGGATTTATTTTAACAGATGCAACATTCAAGGAAGTAGTCATTGGGCTTCCCCTTGCAATCAAGACATGGTGTTCTGTTTGAGTAAGAGTGTCACAGGGAAGTGAAATAGCTGGGGCAATGTGATGTGAACCCACTGCATCTGTTATGTCATTAGAAATACTAAAATTAGGATTTATAAAGTCACCTGCAGCAATATCCAATATCACCATACCTGTAGTGATCATAGAGGAATGGAAAGCATGCTTCCTGTTTTCCAGAACCTTACTACTACCACTCCCATTATTGTTTATAGTACTATAGGAATCACCTCCATCCACCCTATTTCCCATCGTGTGAGACCACAGGTGCTGCAACCTGCTGACCATCACCCATAGAGGTGTGTTGGAATAAAACATGACTAATAAAAACTGCCTACAACTGCTCATATACACTCAACACCATTTTCTCTTTTATTAATTTTATTTGTAGCATAAGACATTGCTAAAGATTTTATGAATTTTTATAGTGTCTAAATTTGAGTATCCTGGAATTAAAGATCCACCAATAACTCTAAGATAAAGGTGAGTGTGACTTTGATCTCAAATTTTTTTAGCATATTACTTCAGTGAGAAATTCCATATAACTTTTGATGTTTAAAAAAAATAATAGATTATGAATATTATTGAATATTTATTCTAAAAAATGGTGAATGTTACTAGTTGATGCATGAACCATTATTTATTCATTCAATATAAATATCATTTTAATGGATCATGGTTCCATAAAAGATTAAAATAATCCAATAGAATAAGGAACTGTAACTTATATAGGATGTATAAGCACACTATAGAGGAGAAGTCTATGACTATGAAAATGGGAATAAAATAATCACCTGAACATAGTAGTGAGAGTTTTTTGTGAAAAAAACACCTTTGAGAAATGAGTACTCATTTATGATGTAGTGAATTCCATAAATTTAATCTTGATTCATTACATTCAATTTGGAAGTTGGAAATTAAAAAATAGAGATTACCACTCATGGGTTCATGTTTAGTGGGTGTTTCAATAGGGAGTTTTTTGTAAGAAGTGGATAACTATTATATGTCAAAGAGCTAGTCGTGGTGACTATTTTGGATGAAAAAATATTATATAAAACAGTATAAAAAATTATTAATGATTATTTTTTAGAAGCACACCATGCAAGAATTTGACAGGTGTCTATCACAGGGAGCTCCACACCATTGTACATTTCATAGAGATGCATGATTCATGTAGACATGAAACATTCTCTAATGTAACATGATTCATGTGGAAGAGTATATCACAATAATTTAAATTCTTTATGATGGTTCTTGATCGAGTCTATAAGTGATATTTTTTGAAAAATAATATCCAATTTATATGTACTTTAATGACTAGTAATGAAATAGAATTTATTATACTTAAAATCATGAAAATTAATTTTATGCAGTATCTGAGGTTATAAATACTAGGAAGGAGAGTTAGAAATAATGGTGAATTGAGAATAAACATAGAGACTGATACACTAGAGTATTGAGGAGATTAGAATGAGTCTGAATATGGGAGTTCATTCTCTATAGAACAATAAAAATATTTTTAGTATTCTGTAGAATATAGATGAAACAGATAGGTGAATATTTTAAATGAGTTTTGATATTGACTAATTTGTTTAGAGAGGTTGTTGAAGTTATTTAATAAATATTCAATAGTGACCTAGTTGATATAGGTTATCTATGGATGAATATCTTGTTGTACCTCTCGTACCCCTCGTGGTTTAATTTTCATGATCACAATCACTCTCTTATTTATCTAATCTTGTTTTAAGTGTTTTTGGATGATAGGCATGATTTCAGGTTGCCAAGGAATTGGGCCAAGAAAGCCAGAAGGAAAAAGTGGACTGATTTCAGTCCACCGGCCAACCGGTGGATGACCACCAGCCAGCCGGTAGTGCCTGGGCAGAAGGTATCCCCTCTGTCCAGACCACCGGCCAACCGGTGTCCCATCACCGGCCAGCCGGTGGAACCCAGACAGAAGAGTTTGCTACTGTCTCAACACTGGCCAACCGGTGGCCTCCTCACCGGCCAGCCGGTGGTGCCTGGGCAGAAGCCCTCTCCTTTTTCCAAAGCACCGGCCAACCGGTGGATCTGCACCGGTCAGCCGGTGGAGCCAGTCAAACTAGCCGTTGGGCTTTGACCAGACTTGCCCACTTGACTCCCAACGGCTCCGAAGGCCTCTCCAACGGCTCCGAAGACCCCCAAAGGCCATTTGAGGGTTCCCCCTCTATAAATAAAGGACTAGGAAGCCCCGAAAACGTAACGGTAGCCCATGGGAACATTTTTCCATCTTTTGGCGAACCTCCGGTGCATTTCTTCAAGGATCCCCATTTGCTCTAACTCACTTCCACATCCAAGGAGCATCACCGTAGAATCTTGGTAGCGATCTTCATCAACTCCAATCAATCCATTGGCGCCCAAGACTTCTCCTCTTTACGGTTTTTATTATTTTATCATTTTGAGCATCATTTTGGGTTTGTGCCTACAAACCCCTCTTTCTCTCATCCTCTCTTTGTTTGGGTTTTCACACCACCTTCAAGGTGTGAAGAGGTTAGTCAAGCCTTCCCTTTAAAAGGCTTGAGTCATAGGTGAGCTAGCCTTCACCTGTAAGAAGGCTAGTGGGTTCTTGCTCAACCATTAAAAGCAAGCTGTAATAGGTTCTAGACTACCTTAAAGTCTAGTGGGTTTCTTTGCTAAAACCATTAAAAAGCAAGCGGTAGTAAATCTCTCAACGGTTGAGTTGGGAGCGGAGACGTAGGCTTTGGTTTAAGCCAAACTCCGTTATCAAGTTTTGTGTCTTGCCTCTTTTATTTCCGCTGCACTTTTAACTTTGTTTTTAAATTGTTAATTATTTTTTAAAAGTCAATTCACCCCCCCTCTTGCCATCACTTCTCCGCCCAACAATTGGTATCAGAGGAAAAGTTTGAGTAATACCCTAACCGGTTTCAAATTCAAGATCCTTTGTGATGGCTTAAACTTATTTCACCCCCGAAGGTTATTCTTTGGGTCGTGCTCCATTCTTTGATGGAACCGACTATACTTATTGGAAAACCCGCATGACCACTTTTCTTAGAAGTATAAGTTATCCTATTTATAAAATTGTCATGCATGGTTATTCTCTTTCTTCTCCCGATGAATCCAAATGGACTCAAGCCGATATTAAAAATTCCGAGCTTGATGGCAAAGCCATGAACGCTCTTCATTGCGGCCTTGATCGTAATGAATTCAATCGAGTTTCCACATGCACTTCATCTCATGAAATCTGGAAACTATTGGAGGTTACCCATGAGGGGACCAACAAAGTCAAGGATACTCGATTGGATATGTACCGTCAAGATTTTGAGTCTTTTACCATGCATCCATCTGAAAATATAACTGAAATGTTTACACGTTTTACTGATGTTTGCAATGGGAGAAAGTCCCTTAGTGATGATGTGTCTGCAGAAACGATGGTCAAGAAGATCCTTTGGATCTTACCAAGCACATGGGCACCGAAAGTCACAGAAATCCAAGAAGCAAAAGACATCAAGAACATGCCGGTCGAAGAGCTCATCAGATCCCTCATGACCTACGAGATCACCATGAGGAGGCAAGGTGAAAAGGAAGGCAAACCGATCAAAGTTCCAAAGAACATCACCTTCAAAGTTCAAAAAGAAGAAAGCTCCTCCTCCTCATCGTCTTCCTCTTCAAGTAGCGATTCAGAAATGGAGAATCTTGCCCGCAAAATGCACAAATTCATGAAGAAGCACAAGAAGAAGAAATCCCGCAAGGCTCAACCCAACGAAAAATCCGAGCCCAAGGTAACATGTTACGGGTGTGGCAAGAAAGGCCATTACAAGCCCGATTGTCCACTCAACAAGAAAAAGGCCAAGCAAAAGGAAAAGAAGAAGGCATTCAAGGCCACATGGAGTGATAGCTCCACATCCTCCTCCTCCTCCTCCTCAAGTGACAACGGTAAAAAATGCCTAATGGCATTTCATGAGGTATCCTCTTCCGACTCCTCATCCTCTAGTTTTCAAATTCTTTTAATCATTTATCTTATGAGGATCTCCAACATGCTAGAGATCAATTGGAAGATGGTTTTCATGAACTTTCTTCCAAATTTATTGCTTTAAAAAAGAATTTCAAAAAACTTTCTTCCGAAAAGGAACAACTTCTCAAAGAGAAGGAGGACTTGTCCCTGAAGATCCAAAACCTTCCCGATGTTGATTCTATGGAATCAACAATCAAGGATTTAAAGGAATCCCTTGCCAAATTCACCCAAGGTGAAAAAAATTTAACCAAATTACTTGGTTCCCAATGCATATCTAGAACCATCCAAGGGCTTGGCTATTCCAAGAAAGCTTCCTCTTCCCATGCTCTAACTATTTTTGTAAGGGGGAGCTCCCAATATAAATTTTGCAACTATTGTAAAAAACCCGGGCACTTAATTTATGAGTGAGATTGCAAAAATGCCCGGTATGGAAGGCCCAAAACCATTTCCTTTAATGATGAATTTCATAGGAGAAGACCCGCCACTAGACAAGTATGGATTGAAAAATCCCTTTTAGCGAATCTCACCGGACCAAAATTTGTCTCGGTTCTAAAATCCTCTCCCCGGTGATTTGTTGTTTTTATTTAGGGGGAGTTAGGATCGTTTAAGCCTTTTTTGCTTTATTTTCAAAACTTTCAATTCAAAACCTTCAATCCAAAACTTTTAATTTCAAAACTTTCAATTCAAAAATTTCAATTCAAAACTTTCAATTCAAAACTTTCAATTCAAATCTCAAAAATTTCAATTGGTTTAAAAACTCTATCTTATTTTTTCAACCTTTCCCTCAATCAAGTTTTATGCCCCGTGCTATTTTGATAATCACAAAGGGGGAGAAATTCTTGGTTGATTGGGGGAGAAATCTTTCTCTCATGCTTTTCTTTACTTTTCAATTTATCCTTTAAAGCATGCCTTTCATTTCAGTCTTTTACATTGCTTGTTTTGGTGATTGTGATCATCAAAATAGGGGGAGATTGTTGTACCTCTCGTACCCCTCGTGGTTTAATTTTCATGATCACAATCACTCTCTTATTTATCTAATCTTGTTTTAAGTGTTTTTGGATGATAGGCATGATTTCAGGTTTCCAAGGAATTGGGCCAAGAAATCCATAAGGCAGAAGTGGACTGATTTCAGTCCACTGGCCAACCGGTGGATGACCACCGGCCAGCCGGTAGTGCCTGGGCAGAAGGCATCCCCTCTGTCCAGACCACCGGCCAACCGGTGTCCCATCACCGGCCAGCCGGTGGAACCCAGACAGAAGAGTTTGCTACTGTCTCAGCACCGGCCAACCGGTGGCCTCCTCACCGGCTAGCCGGTGGTGCCTGGGCAGAAGCCCTCTCCTTTTTCCAAAGCACCGGCCAACCGGTGGATCTCCACCGGTCAGCCGGTGGAGCCAGTCAAACTAGCCGTTGGGCTTTGACCAGACTTGCCCACTTGACTCCCAACGGCTCCGAAGGCCTCTCCAACGGCTCCGAAGACCCCCAAAGGCCATTTGAGGGTTCCCCCTCTATAAATAAAGGACTAGGAAGCCCCAAAAACGTAACGGTAGCCCACGGGAACATTTTTCCATCTTTTGGCGAACCTCCGGCGCATTCCTTCATGGATCCCCATTTGCTCCAACTCACATCCACATCCAAGGAGCATCACCATAGAAGCTTGGGAGCGCTCTTCATCAACTCCAATCAATCCATTGGCGCCCAAGACTTCTCCTCTTTTCGGTTTTTATTATTTTATCATTTTGAGCATCATTTTGGGTTTGTGCCTACAAACCCCTCTTTCTCTCATCCTCTCTTTGTTTGGGTTTTCACACCACCTTCAAGGTGTGAAGAGGTTAGTCAAACCTTCCCTTTAAAAGGCTTGAGTCATAGGTGAGCTAGCCTTCACCTGTAAGAAGGCTAGTGGGTTCTTGCTCAACCATTAAAAGCAAGCTGTAATAGGTTCTAGACTACCTTAAAGTCTAGTGGGTTTCTTGCTAAAACCATTAAAAAGCAAGTGGTAGTAAATCTCTCAACGGTTGAGTTGGGAGCGGAGACGTAGGCTTTGGTTTAAGCCGAACTCCTTTATCAAGTTTTGTGTCTTGCCTCTTTTATTTCCGCTGCACTTTTAACTTTGTTTTTAAATTGTTAATTATTTTTTAAAAGGCAATTCACCCCCCCTCTTGCCATCACTTCTCCGCCCAACATATCTATATAACGTGGTTCGAAAATAACGAATATCTATAGGATAATAATCAACCTTTAAGTTATTTCATTATAGTGGGGTAGTGTAAAGCTACAAAACTTCTCTTGTGGGACACAGGGGACCAGAACACAATGGTACTAAATATTGATAGTAATGGGGAAATAATTGGTGTAAAAATTATGGGTATAGTGTATAATCTAGGGTTGGGGAGGCTAACTATTCATGTAACACCCCAATATTTTAGAATGTATATATTTTTTCTTTAAATAATTTGTAACTATTCGATAACTTTCTTTACATGTAAAACTAAGCTTAAAATGAACCATGACATATTATAACAGAGCTATTAAAAAGTACGAATTAATAGGAATAAAAAATTTAGAATATATATATATATATATATTACTTAATATAAATGTATTGATTAATATATACTAAATAAGTACTCAGTTTTCAATAAATTCATTTTATGCTACAAAAATATATTTTTTCCAAAATAGTTTTTATTTCATTAGTTGAAATAAATTATCAATAGTTTATAATTTTTTTTAGAATTTTAACATGATGGAATTAATATAATTTTTTGTATAGCATATAAATAAAATATTAGGGTGATTTTTTGGATTTTTTAAATAGATTTATATTTTATTTAACAGTAAAAAACACTTTTTTTTAAAAAAATAGGCATTTATTTTCACATAAACGTAACATTATGTTTTTAATTTGATCTTAATGTTACATAATATAAGTTAATTATAAATAATATAATTAATTATATTGGAATCAGTATTTTTTTTATAATTTCATTTTTTGGATTAAAAACACATTTTTCTAAAAACTGTTATTATGAACGCAATGTGATTTTATCTTAATGAATTAAATTATCCCCTATTTATTAATGGTTTTAGTTAAATTTATAGATTATATATTCAATAATATATTTTTACATTCATTTTTTGGTCTTGAGAAGGCATGGAATGAAAATAAATTAAGTTTTATTCTTAAAAAATGCATTATTTTGTAATAAGTTTTTATTGTGGATTGTATGTTTATTTAAATTTAAAATTTTATAATTATAGAAATTTAATTTGGTAAAATTGATTCAAAATTTTTAATAATTAAAATTAATATAATTTTATAGGTTAATCTTAATTTTTTTTCATAATGAATAGTATATATAGTGAAATTTTGTTACTACGGTTAAGGTTAAAACTTGTTTACCGGGGGGATAAACCAAGGAATAATTGTTGTAATACCACAATAAATATGTAATTATTATTTTATAAATATATTTATACCTTATATTATCATAACTGTTAAGTCTTTGACATTTGGAGCCATATTCTCATGAAATCTACCTTATATAATTGAATTCTTTTAAGAAATTCCATGTGTATCCCTCCCCTCACTTATAAATAGGAACCTATTACCCTCCCTCATTCACCCAATTTAATAATTATAGATTAGATAATTCCTACTACAAAAAATTACCACGTTTATTACCTTTATCCTAGAACTTTATGTCTTCTCCTAAGACCAAGATTTCAAGGCTTAAGGTGTAAGCCAAATGACGTCTCTCAAAGAAGAGGTACAAATCTTAACCGAACTATTTCAATTTTATTTCTTATTATAATTCATATAAAATTATTGTTTCCTAAGAACATTATTAATAAATTATCATAAATATTTTTATAAGTTATTATGATAATTGAACAAACATTTACCACCTCTTCTCTATCAAATTGGAAATAAAATTATTGCTTGGGCATATGCGTAGACTAACGCCTCCACATAGCTATATGATTCATTTTCCATCACCATATTTAATTGTTTGTTTTTATGTTGGAAATAATGTTTATATATGATATTTATGATCTAATTATTCTTCAATAATTTTAAAATATTATCTTCCTTCTTACCAATGCATCCGTTGGAAGATGGTAATCACACTCATGTGTATGTGCAGCCTACCACCTTGACAAAGCGATGCGATTTTTTTTTCATTTTTGCTTTACATGGATGTTAATAATGAAATATTTAATTAATATATATGATATTTTTGATATATTAATGATTATATAAAGTTTAATTTTCATTTAAATTTCTTTTATTAAATCCATTAAAAAATGGAAGCATCACTCGGGCGTACATACTAATTAGTAACTCCATGAAGTGATATAACATATTTTTTCATAAACAATTTTATTTGAATGGTTATTAAATTATATATAAATATTAAATACTATAATTCAAAATTGTTAATATTATTTATTTTTTGTATCCATTATTAAATTAAAAGGACAAGAACTACCAAAATAAAACATACATGAGAAACGAAGCCGTTAACCAACAAATTAACGACTTTAATTGAGAATTGTTAATAAGACTATGTGTAAATGATATAAGTGGATAATATATTATATTATAATTATTAATACGGTTTTTTATAGAATTATGATAAATGATAATTTATTATACATGATGTTAGAGTGCTTATGAATATTTTTGGATATAAGGTAAGGGCTCTTCATCTAAATTTTGTTTCATAGATACAAGTTTAAATATATACACCTATTTATGTTTATTAGGCATACATACTGATATATTGACATGTTATATCATGTGTCCTTCTTAAATCACATTATTTAAAGTTATAATTCAAATTATTTCATTCAAGGGGGTTTCATTCGAAAGTCACCAACATTGTAAGATTTTATCAACTCAAATTGTCTTCATTGAGACAATGTAATATTTTACACCAATATTGTTATAGAAAGAGTATTTACTTCCCATTTGATGTTTTTTATCATCAATACCTTTATTTTCATGGTATTTAATGTTTAATTTTAATTTATTTTATTCACGTGGGTAATGAATCAAATATTTTAAAAGTAGTAAAGGTTTTATGTTACAATAATAATTTTATAGGGATTGTTTATACTTAAATTTAATAATAATGAAATTATATAACGTATAAATAAAAAAACATATGTATTTTCTTATTCAATGTTTATTTATGGATAATAAAAATTTACCATTCATTTCCCTCACTTTATGTACTTGAGAGACAACAATATTTTTTTAAGGAAAACTAAATTTAATTCTCTTTACAGTAAGGAATCTATTACTTCTATGTCTATATTTTCCTTAAAAGGTTTTTAAAAATGTTTTTAATATTTTAAAAATATTTATAAAATTCTTTTTTACCCATATTTTACTTTCTCTAATTTTTTTAAAGGAATATCTTTGTAATTTTCCAAATGTGGTACATTTGACTTTTTACAAAAAATGTGAAATGAATTTTTTTAACATAAATCACATTAATGGGTGTTTCCCATCATCATGAATTTTATTTACATAGAAATTTCACAAAACATTTTACATTTTTTATTTTAAATTAAAAATTTTCCTTAATAATTACAATTTTTTTAGATTTTAAATAAGTGATTTATAAATGAAAATTTTATTTTATTCAATAAATATTCTAGTTATATTTTAAAAGTATTTTCATCTATAACAACATCCATTTATGTTTCTTATGATTTAATAGGGAGATGATCTAATGTTACTATATTTTTTCTTTCTCTATATTGTTTATTTATGAAGAATCATCCTCAAGCAATGCATATTCTAGTTTCTTTTAATAATAATTCATTTTATTGCATTAATAAATATATTTTATGTTTAGAGTTTTAGATAACTAGGTAATAAACCTTAAATAAATAATTATAACATAATAAATTTTACACTTCCACTTATTATCAGGTTTTCCGAAAAAACAAAACTTTTAAGATATAACAAGGTTTTTTTCGTGACACATATTAACAATTTTCATCTTGACCTAATATTTATACCTACTAATACTTAAAAACTTATTTTTTTTGAAAATTTGGGATGAAAACAAAAATATTATTAATTAACATAAAAATAAATAAAGAAATTATTAGTCCATGAATAACTATAAAAGTTTTCATTTTGAAAATTAAATGTTGGGTTCAAAATAAAGACTTTCTTACCCAAAAAATAAAATTTTCTTTTCAAATATATTCAAAAAAAATTCATAAAATATTTAAAAGGAAAATAAAATCATAAAGGTTTTTTAAAATCATTAAAATATATTTATTGTTGTCAAAAAAGTTTTAATTTTCCCCATTAATAAGTACCATATACCTTCCTTAAAAAATAGCCCATGCTTGCCTTTTCAAAATCATAATATTTCCATAGAAAAACATAGCAAGCATAGATAAATGATATAGGTAACTTGTGGTATAATTTTCTTGTTAATATTACATATGTAATATACTTCATGGTTAAAATTAGAATAATATTCATGGTTAAAAATAACATAACCTTCACAATTAGAAATAACCATCATGTTTGCTGGTGGAATAACACACTAGGTAGACTTCCAATATAAATATTGCCAAATGCATGGAGGGATATAACATATCCACCATTACCTATATTATTATGGAACTAACCATATTATAAAATATTCCTAATAACCATAATATAATCATAAAACATGAAATATTTTAGTTTTAAAAATATTCTATGTACCCATAATAAAACATATCTAGATATTAATATATCCCTTTCTGTTAAAACCCAATTTTCAATACTAAAATTCCTATAACAAAGGGAAAGAAGTATTTTAATTGAATAAAACTTAGAATATAATAAATTAATCCAAAAAAAAACAATTCTTGTGGTAGTGGAAAAATCCATTGACGTATTATATATCAAAAAAAAAACATTCATTCTGTCATTCAAAAGGAAAGTCAAAAAATTAGGTATAAAATACATAAAAAAGATTCCTTCTAAAAACTATTGAAATAAAGTAAAAAGAAACATAAAATTTACTCTATAATGTTTTTATATCTATTTAGATACATCTTTAAAATAAATTTTATAACATGGATAGGGAATAAAATATTTAGAAAATAAATCTTAAAAACCATTAAAATGAGGTTTTTAAAGTAAAGTAACCTTTATACAAATATATAAAAAGATTAATTTTTAAAACATTGTAAATAAATTAAAATATGGTCAAAAATTAAATTTAGAAACCATTGAGACATAAATAGTAATTTTCTAGAAATATTCATAATAACATGGACATGGAAGAAAAAAGAGTTTTAAGAGAATCTTTAAAATGAGATTTTAAAACAAAGACCCTTACCTTAACTTTGAATGGTCATGTACATTATTTATCATCTAGAATAATAAATATAAGTAATTTATTTAATTTATTAAGAAAATTTCTAAAGTTTATTATTAATTTTATTTTATTTAATACCATGTTATATTCAATTACATAATCATTATGGTTCATGTCAGATGTTTTAACAATATTTGGATCAGATGTCAAAAATGAATTCGGTAGGTTGACTATGGTCAAAGTTGTCATCATTGAAAAATTTAAAAAATATTGATAATTATATAATTATCATTTTTATACATCAATTATACTTTTAAAACTATAAATTAGAGATGGTTATAAAAAATTAACTACGTTACAACCATGGAGATGGTAGGCTGTACGTACACATGATAAATGTTCCCATTTTTAACAGCCATTATGTAAAGAAGGTAAGTATTATATTAGATTTAAATAATGTTTATAATATCATAAATACCATATTATGTCTTTAAATATACTTATATATATCATCCATGTGATGTGGTGATGAAAAACAAATAACATCGCTTCGTGGTTGTGGTAGTCCACACATATGCGCGAATAATGTTATCATTTTCCAGTGAATGTAATGTTGAAAAAATAGATGATATTTTAATTATATAAAATTATAAACATTTAATTAATATCATATATATATATATTAAATAATAAATTACAACCATCCATACGAGTAGGTCATGGAAAGAAATTACATTAGTTCACATGGAGGTATTCTGTCGTACACATAAATGATGGTTTAGATTCCCATTTAATGAAATATGAGATGGATATAGGTCATACCATTAACATAATAAAATATCAATATATATAATATATTGGTGTTATTATTTAATCATTTTTGATTAATATTTTAAGAAGTTAAAAAAATAAACAAAACCGAAATGCTTGTTTAAGAACTATACACATTCTTATGACAACCTCTTGTTGTTTACCCCAAAAGATTCATTGGGTTAGTTTTATAATCAAACCAAGGGCCCTAGGACATGGTGAGGGATATTAGGAATATATTTTTTGGTGTTATATAAAAAAAATGGTTATTTAGGTTTGATGATAAGATAATAATAAGTTCCCTTTTATAAAATAATGGATGCCAATCTTTGAATTTCTTAAAATATTAAATTAATATAAATCAATTTTCATATTTAAATGGATCAAAATTTATAATATTAAAATAAAAGGTGAGAGTGAGTATAAATACTATAATATAGCAAAAATTGGAAAATTTTAGGTGATTTTTTCAACCTTATCATATTTTAACCAGTTTAACCCTTTATGAAAAATATCACGGTATTAATGTTTTTACTATTTGGTGGTTAAGAAATTTACTATAAAATAAAATAAGGTCTATAAATAGAAAATAGTTGACATAATAAACAATATAAAATTTACCTTTCTAATGATTATAATTTTTGTAATTTTAAATCATTTAATAAAACATTATTTATTATTAAATATCATTAGTGTCAATTTTGACACTATTTATTAAATTTGACTTTAAAAAGATAAAAAAAGGTTTAATTTGAAAATATTACACTAAAACATCCATAAGATGTTATATTTATCTAATATTTTTTTAAAAAACTTATACCAATTGTATTACTTTTAATATTTTTAGAATCGTTAATTTTATTTTCCTTCTAATTATATAATTAACGTGTCATCATTTAAAGTAATTATTTAATTAATTAATCTTAAAAATAAATTTCAATTTTAAAAATAAATTATTTTTATTTATAATTAACATTTTTAACCTAACATACATTATTTTTATCCGTATATAAATTTTTTTACGATAATAAATAAAAAATGACATTTCTGGATTTTCTTTACATAGAATATTATAAAGGTTATAATCATGGACATATATAAAAAGGGAATATATTTGGATTTTAGATGATTATGGATGAAATATATCCATGATATAAAATTAAGGCATTTTTTCTGGTTACTTGTAAGTACTTAAGAATTTTTTTTACCCTCAATTAACCCATTTTACCTTTATAGTTGAAACAAATGTCTACTTCAGTTACTATTTATAATGATGAAAAATAAAATGGGAAAATTTAAAATTTTTTACCACATGATTCTATATTTGGAATCTAGTTTTAATGATTCAAAACACATAAGTGGTATAATTTAATTTAAAATTATTTCAAAAAAATGTGTTAGGAACAATTTTTCAAAAAAATGCGCTTTTATGTATAAAAATATTTTTATACCAAATTAAAGTATAAAATAAATTTATAAGACTAAAATTGTATTTGTATTATTAAAATGAACTAATAATTTTTTTTAAAATAATACAAAATATAATTTGACTTTTTAAATTGTTAAAATGAAAATAAAATTTTAAAAAAATAGTATTTTTAACTATCCATTGAAATATCTAACTTTTCAGAAAAATCTCTAAAATTCACTATAAGATAATTTTGATATGATGATTTAAAAAAAGATATAAATTTTATAAAATACAATTTCTCAAATTAGGGAAAACTCATTATATTATCCACTCATAAAAACTAATAAAAATATGATGGAGAGTGACATAGAACAATGATCATAAGAAAGTAAATGATTATGAGAAATTTAATGTCTGAAAAACTATAAACCAATGAGGTTTGAAAAAGACTATAAATTAATTTAAAATTAATCTAACAAGATAAAATTTTCATTTCACTATCATTTTCATAGTTTTGAATAATTCCTTGCCATATAGACTAAGAATATAAGGAGAATTAGTCACTTGGAAATTAGAATTTCATCCTTTAATCAATTTCTACCACAATATAATCTCTTGATCTAAAAAATAAGTATTCAAAACGATATTTTATTTATGATTCCATAAAATTAACTTCAAATGGATCAAATAATTCCCTTAAAGGATAAGAATATATTACTTCTGTCATTAGACATTAATTAAATCCAAAATAGTTTTCACAACGTAATATAATTCCTAAAATTAATAATACAAAATATGATGAAATACAAAATTAATCACCAAATATTCAAGAATAAAACTCAAATTTCAACATAGATCATTCAATAAGTAACTAACCTTAAAACTATTCTATTTTAAGATTGAAACCTAAATATTATAATGATTTGATCACATATTCTTCCAAGATAAATTTATCATTTATCTTCAAAAAAAATCAACCACTCTTAATGTCTCATAAAAAATGAATATGTTCTAATTATATAAACTCCAAGTTATGCTAAAAATTTCTATAAATAACCCAAAGCACCATAATTCTATAGTAAAATCATATATGCTTTCAAAAAACAATTCAACATTTATTCCTAAAATAAAATCCCATAATATTCTATTTACCTACAACAAACCAACTTGGGTCAACTAAATCATACACCCGATCCCACCATCATAGGTGAGGTGAAGAAATAAAATAGAACAAGTTTTGAATATAAAAAAACAAGACATAAAACCAATGTACTATTTGAAATAAAAAGATAAAATCACATCCATACAACCTAAAAAACTGGATAAAATGAAGAGAAAGAATAATTCAAGACCAAAAAGTCTCCATGTGACCAATAGTCACCTCCAAACAAACCCAAACTAAAGGCAATGATAGCATGAGATTCCAATATGCTTCAAGATTCCCTTCCCTTTATCTAAATCCTCCAATACAATATCTATAACCTCCAAAATAAAAATTAGTGTGTGATCATAAAGACTAATAATATACCACTAAAAAATATATATAAGTAATAATATTAACAATGAAATAGTTTTAGATTTTAAAATAAAATAGTTTTACAAAGCGGTTTTAATAAATCCCAAATCCATTGGTAAATCTTTTTCTATTTGGTTTTCATAAAAGTATGTCACATTCTCCAATATGAAAATATGACAACTATAAGGGATAAAATAGTAAACCATATCAATTTATCATTAGGTAATAAAGTAAATGCATATCCATGAAATACCATCATGCGATGTCATGTGATACAACCACATATAAAAACCAGTGAGCAATAATCCAGGATAAAAACCATCATTTGATAAAAATCCATGAATGAAAAATCACCCTATAATTTGGGATATATCATATAGGAGAATACATAATTGGCATAAAAAGATCCTAAACCAGGCTAAATGTTGGATCCAACCAATATCTCAACCTACCATAATCCATTGGTATCCCATAGGTTACCTCCTAGTTGTGTCCACACACTGAGGATTCCCATGTCTATTTCCCAACACACCAAAGGTCACCAAAGTGAAAATATTTTTCAAAATAAATTTCAAAACCATTCTCACAATTTTATAAAATATTTTCAATGCCAAACCTCTCTACCTTAGTGTTTGAAAACCCATTTCTAAATCCAGAAAATCTGTTTTTAAAGTAAAACCCCTTAAAAAACATTTAACATTATAAGAAATCCATTGAACCCACATATCACTTTAATTTAATGAAAAACCAAAGAAATTTATCAATAATGATTATAAATTCTTCAAATTAACCCATTGAACAGAAATATATACTTCAAAATAGTATTAACCTAGACACCTTTTATAATGGTTATTGGAAACTAAGAGACAAGCCTTTGGAAGGAAATGCCTGAAAAGACAATGAAAAGGATTGATAAAAAACATAATTTGTCCCTAAATTTTAAACCTAACATAGAAAAATAAATATCCATGAACAAAAGGAAGAATAACTAGAAGGAATTATGAAACGAAGATTCACACCATAGTAAACCTAATGATCAATCACAAAATGAGGAAATCTGGAAGGGAGGGAATCACCCGAAATCCCTTAAGGTGAGATCTAGGTCAAGAAAGGGATAATGCATGGTTGAATTAAATGAAAAGCACTTGTATAATTCCCTATAAACTACATATAGTGATATTTACATAGTGTGTAATCCCATTACTTGTTGTTTATTCCATGGAGGCTGGAAAATTCAAAAAAAATGCATGGCCTTTTTATAAAACCCCAATTTAAGCCACTACATGATGTGAAATACAAATACATGATGTGTAGAACTTAATTACCTTCACTAGATTCATGTATTATTCCTGGATATTATTACATGGCATGTAATCCATTTACACAACATGTAATCACCTAGTAGATAGTAAATATTCCATCTATTAATATAAGAACAACAACACACCCAGGACATTCTCCGAACATGGGGATAACCCCTAAAATCCATTAAAACATTTGTAATTGGACCCCTTTAATTAAAATAAACATACATACATGAAATTTAATTCATTTTACTTAGCATAAGAAATCAATCAATGATAATCCATCAAATGCACCAAAACAAGGAAAATAAACACTACAAAAACATGGGAGTATCTAAGAAGCGTAACGGGGTGTTACAATCTCCCCACCATAAATGATTTTTGCCCCTAGAAAGTCCTTATATTCTAGTAAAATAAAAAATTTATGGCCACTAATGCCTCATAAACAATTCCCTGGCCCACATCTCATGGCTACCCTATCTTCCCTACCACAGTATTGAGACCAGAGGAATCATTTTACCACATAGTGCCTTCTCTCAGTAATATATAATATAAATTGGATGCTCAACCGATGTGGTTTTAGTCTCAAGATTAGTATCCTCCCATAGAATCACATGGGAAGGATCTGGTATATACCTCCTCAGATAGAAAACATGAATTTTGGTGGGGAAAGAGTTAAAACAAATGGAAAGTAAAAATGATAACCACATTTACTAGTTTTCTTATGATATAAAAGGGCCCCGAAAACTTCATTTCCAAATTATCCTTATTACTCAACTGATGATGTCCCAAGAGAGGTTAAACTCTAAGAAAATACTGATCACCAGCCTCAAAATCCATTGTCCACCAATGATAGTTCTCATAAAATTTCGGATGACCCTATTATGTGATCAATCTCCTCCAAATCAACTACAAAATCTCTATCGTTTCCTAAATAAGACTCATCCCAACCAATGTCAGTTATCTTAACTATTCCCAGCATAAAGGATATTTAAATGGTCTCCCATAAAAATAATCTAAGGGCACCATATTGATCAGGGATCGATAATTATTATTATTGGAAAACTCAACAAGATTCAAATGATTTTCCCAAGATCCACAAAATAACAAGCACACTAGGCAGGAGAATATCCTCAAGAACCTAGATAGTCATATCTCTCTCTATCCATCAATTTACTGATGATAATACATGATCAATCTAATATAGGAACCCAATACCTCATACAAACCTTTCCAGAACCTAGATGTAAACCTCAAGTCCCTGTCAGATACAACCATAGAGGGAAACCCAATGAAGTCTCACAATATCTTGGATATAAATGTCCCCAAGATGTTCCACCATAATATTCTACTTTATATGGATGAAATACATCAATTTCATGAGTCAATAAATCATCACAAAAATTATATCCTTAACACTTGGAGTCTATGGTAAACCAATGAATAAATCCATGGAAATCGCATCCCATTTCTATACCAGAATGGGTAATGGATATAAAAAACCCACTGGTTTCTATTGTTCCACATTAACTCTATTGTAATGCCCTGACCCGAGTTACCCAGAGTCGGTGCATTATTACATAACATTGGCATGATCACAAAAGATCAAGTCTCGAAAGACAGATTTGTTTAGTATTCTTGGAAACACTAGATATATTCACAAGTCTTACAATTAAATCATAAAATAAAAACTACAACAACATATTGTCATCACATCCCCTCATTCTATCCCTGCAGGTCATTCATAAAATACTTCTTCGCATCCTGGGAAAAATAAAACATTGAAAGGTATGAGCTCAGATGCTCAATAAGGATAAAAATATAGCAGAAACTTTCATAAATAAGAATAAACATTTAAGGCAATGTATAACTAAAACAAAAGCCTTTTAAACTTGAACTTCAACATAATATGGAAAATATAAAATGAAATAATTCCATTTACTTCTTCACATGTATATTCTACTAGTCGAATAATCACATGCAATATCAATAACCACTTTCATAATGATGGAATGCATAATTCCAGACTATCATATCCACGTATCCAAGGCCTCGTGCCAAGACTACAAGTAAGATTTTGTCAAGGCCTTGTGATAAGACAGTAGTTTGTCTCATGAGACCTACCGATGCATCGGGGAGCTATAGCGGGCTTCACCCGTCACTTATTAAGTCCAATGCATTCCTCACATGAACAGTTTTAAACATAACATAAACATTCGTATTAAAACTAGCATACGAAATATCAATTCTTTCTCCATAAACCATGAATGGTATAAAAATAACACATCCACAGTCAAACATATCACAAAACCTTCAATACAATGTGGAAGTTTTGTATCATAATAAATAAACTTCAAATAAGCTTAAAATCCATTAAAGGATGATGACATAGATGAAATCAAAACTATTTGATAGAAATATCTCTTTTTTTGAAATCATATAAAAGACACATAATTATAAAATAAAACTTTTACTTTGAAAATATTCTTATAAGCTTGTAAGGTAATCTTTGAAGATTTTATAATGGCATAAAATATCCTCACCTGCCGTATAAGTTAAAAAAATTCATTCTTACCTTAATTCTATCGAAAAGGATAAAAAGGACCTTGTTTGGAAAACAACAGAAAGATTACTTAATAAAATTATTATAAAAAGTCAACAAGGGTATAAATAAATTTAAACCATAGTCTGTAAAATAGTAAGAATGATTTTAAATACATTTTTAAGAAACATGGATGTGGATGATAAAGAGGTCCCAGTAGATAATTACGTATAAACAACCTCGGATAATGAAGAGATTGTGAAATTAACCCTTACCTTGTACTTTTACTTGGTTTAGGTTAGGTTAAATTCCTGTATAATGGTGAAATAATTGTTATTAAATTATAAATGATTAATATACATTAATATGATATCATATATGATCTTTTAACAG
Organism: Viscum album; assembly: GCA_963277665.1. NCBI lineage: Eukaryota > Viridiplantae > Streptophyta > Magnoliopsida > Santalales > Viscaceae > Viscum > Viscum album. The sequence continues at coordinate 1,246,951,471 of OY728157.1, read as the reverse complement.
TGATTTGTTAATAATATCTTAGTATTATCGTTGTTTCAGGTGTTAACTTACTCATTTTATTTTATATGTTTTGTTACGTAAGCCATGTTTGTCATGGATAGGTTGTATCTTATTCATATCCAGAATGATATCAAGTCCTTAAACATTATTTTTAATCATTAAATGAGAATTAGTCTTGAATGGATACGATGGGGAATGAATCTCATCACATTCGTGGAGACGGTAGTCCGTACGTACACATGAGCGACAATATCATTCTTTTGATATTAAAATAATATATAATTGGATGGTATATCATATATAAAGAATAATTATCATGTTATATTTATTATTTACATGAATTACACATCATTATTATACCCATCCAAATAATAATTTATTGAATAACAATTACACCACGACGTGGAGACGGTAAGTCGTACGTATGCACGTATGGTGAAATGTCATTAAAAGGATGGATAGAATAATGAATATGGTTGTACCATATTTATAATAACATCACAGTATATATAAGATACTGAATTTATTATTTTATAATGGGAATAACAAAGAAAGAAGAAGTTGAAGAAGAAAGGAACTTGAAAGAGGGTGGTGAAAACATTACCTCTTCTTCAGGTTCTTCCTCTTGATTTGATCAAAAGGGATCCGTAGGATGGATTTATGATAAAACTAAGGCCTCTAGGTTGAAGTGAGGGAAGTTGAGAGAGTATTTGGGTAGAAGCTGGGCGAGCCAAAATGCTTTGAATGTGTGAATTAGTGAGAAGGGGTAGTACCCTTTTATAAGAGGGGTGAGGGGCACCTTTTAAAAAGCTTGAAATATTATTTTATAATAAATTCATATTCGGTTTCTAATGGCTCCAAAGTGGATAATTTAATGGTTAAGGTGGGGATAGGTCTAAAACCATCCAACCAATAGGTTTTATATAGGTTTGGGTCACTATATTAAACTTATCTTTTAGTTTCAACTCTTAGTTAATTAGTTTGACATTTACCATGTCACTTTGTATTTTTATATTATATAGTTAATAAACTTACTATATACATCCAAGAGACCCCCAAGTGGTCCATTAATGATACAACTATCATTATATAAGTCTCTTGACCAAACCTTATATTTTTAGGAATTGAATATCAATTAATAATATAATATTTTTTTTAAAACTCTTTTATGTCAATTTTGACACTATTGGGTATTTTGTTTTTGATAAATTCATAAAAGCATTATTACTTTGAATTTTTTTTTATATAAACAATCCTAAGATGACATATTAATACGGTAATTACTGCATCATCATTGTTTCATAAATAAATTAAATTATTTAATGAATAAAAATTATAAATAAAATACCATTATGCTGGAAATCCTTTTATATTTCTAATTAATCGTTATAGTCAAAAATATAACATATATAACCCTATGTAAAAATTGTTTTTCTAAAAGATATATGCTTATATTATTTTTGTATTTACTTTAACTTAATTAATATAAAGTGTCCCTATCACCTACAAGTGGCTCCATGGGGTCCCAAAATCAACCCAAAGATGCCCATGGTCAGAAATGTATCCACCAATAAGGTTAGGACACGTTTTAGGGTAATTTATTATTATAATAATATTATTTTTACCCTTATTTACCGGATTTACCCTTTAACCATGGTAAATAAAATATTTACCGAAGTAAATATTCAAAATGTCTAAAAATAAAAGTTACCTATTTATATAATTTGGACATAATGATTCCAAATATTGAATCCATATTTATAAATTCAAAACACATAAGTGGCATAAATTAATTTAAAATTAATTCCCGTTGTTAAAATAAAACTCGTGTTTTTAGGAGATAATAACTATCAAAAGATTGACAGTAGTTTATGTTCGGTTTAAATGTGAAATTATGTCCAATGACCAAAATTGTATTAAATGGTAAAAATATATTCTATATATACTTAAAAACCACTCAAATTAATAATTTATCACTATTAGTTATTTTTATTAAAAAAGTTTTTTTTTAATTAAAATTTAGTAATTTTCACTATTCATCAAAATATAAAAGTTATCAAAAAAGTTCCAAAATTTTACCCTAGGATAATTTCGATATTCTGAATCCAAAAATATATTCCATTTTGAGAGATAAAATTTATAAAATTTCAAAAAGCGGGTATTACTATTCATAACGGCTAGTTTGATTGGTTGTGGTGTGTGTTAGAACTTCAAGTTGCATACAACACACACTACTAAATTATTTAAAGGGAAGCATACCGTGGAAGCTTGGGGTGTTACATTATTCTCTCTTTCAAATAATTTCTTCCTCGAAATTTCTAGAATACTACTGCATGAAAAGACTCGGGTGGTTCTTCATCATAAGTTTCTCGGGTTCCCATGTTGCCTCTTCCATATTATGGTTTCTACACAAAACGTTTACTAGAAGAATCGTCCAGTTTCTCAGTACTTGTTCTCTCGTATCAAGAATCCTGACGGGCTCTTCGCAATAAGACAGATCATGTTCCAGTTCTAATTCCTCATAGGTGAGTACATGCTTTGGGTCAGGCATGTATTTCTTCAACAGTGATACGTGTAACACATCGTGAACTTTGGAGAGACTTGGCGGCATTTCCAAACAGTAAGCTACAACCCCAATTCATTCTAAAATTTTTAAAGGACCGATGTACCTGGGACTCAATTTACATTTCTTTCCAAAACATATAACTCCCTTCTATAGAGATACCTTCAAGAAAACATGATCTCCCACCTGAAATTCCAAATCCTTTCTTCGGTTGTAAGTATAGCTCTTCTGACTACTTTGATCTGCGTTGATGTGGTTTTCGATTACCTTTATCTTTTGCATCGTTTCCTCCACCAGTTCTGGGCCTACAAGTTTTCTTTCACCAACGTCATCCCAACAGGTTGGTGTGCGACATCACTTTCTGTATAACGCTTTATATGGTGCCATATGAATACTCGAAAAGAAGCTATTGTTATAATAAAATTCTACCAGAGGTAAATATTGATCCCACATACCCTGAAAGTCATGTGAGAAAGATCTAAACATGTCTTCTAAGTTTTGAATAGTCCGTTCTGATTGTCCATCTGTTTGAGGGTGGTATGCAGTGCTCAAACGAAGTTCAATATCCATGGATTTCTGCAGACACTTCCAGAATCTTGAAGTAAAATGGGGATCATGATAAAAAAATCGATAGGGGTACTCCATGAAGTCTCACCACTTCATTAATATATTTCCTTGCTAGACGTTCAAGTGGTAAATCTTCCCTTATAGCAAGAAAATGTGCTGACTTGGTAAGATGATCAACAATGACCCATATTGAATCATTCCTTCTAGGAGTCTTCAGTAGTCCCATGACAAAATCCATCGTAATATTGTCCCATTTCCACTCCGGTATGGGAATAGTTTGCATGACTCCTCCATGCTGTTGCCTTCCAGCTTTCACTTGTTGAAAAACCATACATCTTGGCACAAAATCAGCAAACTCCCTCTTTATGTTGTCCCACCAAAAATGTTCCTTCAAGTCTCTATACATTTTGGTGCTCGCAGGGTGTATAGAGAAATTGGAACTATGAGCATTGTCCAACAATTCCCTTTTTAGATCAGGTATATTGGGAACACAAAGTCTCTTCCCAAATTTCAAAATTCCATATTCATACCCAAATTCATTCAATATCCCATCATTCACAGCTTTAATTTTCTTTCGAAACTCTTCATCACCGATCTGAGAACTCTTTATCCTTTCTAGTAAAGATGGTTTGGAAACCATTTGATAAATTATCGATGTTTCACCATCCATGGTAATTCCCATATCCATCTTCACTAGATCCATGAAAATAGGATCCCTTTCAATTATTATCATGTTCAAAACTCCATGATATTTTCTGCTCAAAGTATCTGCCACCTTATTTACCTTCCCTGAGTGGTAGTGTATCGTGAAATCATAATCCTTGAGTAGTTCAAGCCATATCCTTTGCCTCATGTTGAGTTATTTTTGTGATAAAATATACTTCAAACTCTTGTGATCAGTATAAATCGCACATTTTTCACCATAGAGGTTGTTCATCCATATCTTCAAAGCAAATATCATAACTGAAAACTCGAGATCACGAGTACGTTAGTTTTGCTCATGAATTTTCAACTGTCATGATGCATAGACAATAAACCTATCATTCTGCATAAGGACACAACCAAGTCCTTTCTTCGATGCATCACTATAAATAACGAACTCATCATTCCCCGATGGTAGAGTCAATATAGGAGCATTGACTAATCTTCTCTTCAGTTATTCAAAACATTCTTCACATTCTTTTGTCCAAACAAATTTAACCCCTTTACGTGTGAGCTTTGTTAATGGGTTATCCAACCGGGAAAACTTCTAGACGAAACGTCGATAATAACCTGCTAAACCAATAAAACTACGTACCTCAGTTATACTCGTTGGTGCATGCCATTATTGGATTTCCTTGGTCTTAGAAAGATCAACAGAGATTCCATCTTTACAGACAATATGGCCAAGAAAAGAAATCTCCTGAATCCATAATTCACACTTGATAAACTTCCCATATAATTCATGTCTTCTCAGAGTCTTCAGGATAATGCGCAAGTGAATTTTATGATCTTCGTAGCTTTTGGAGTATATCAAGATATCATCAATAAATACCACCAAAAATTCATCTAGATATTCCTTGAAAACTCTATTCATTATATCCATGAATACAGAGGGCGCATTAGTTAGCCCAAAAGGCATTACTGTAAACTCGTAATACCCGTACCTAGTTCGAAATGCGGTCTTTGGAATGTCTTCCTTCTTCACACACAACTGATGGTATCCAGACCGAAGGTCAATCTTTGAAAAGTATTGAGCTCCATGCAGTTGGTCAAATAAATCATCAATGTAAGGTAGGGGATACTTTTTCTTTATTGTTATAGAACTGATCTCCCTGTAGTCGATACATAACCTTATAGATCCATCTTTCTTTTTAACAGAAAAAAACAAGGGATCCCCATAGAGAAACACTATGGTGAATAAATACCTTATTACTCAATTACTCTAGTTGTTTCTTTAGTTCAACTAATTCCACAATGGCCATTCTATAAGGGGTATTCGATATAGGCCTTGATCCAGGAATTAAATCAATGGAAAACTCAACTTCCCATTCTGGAGGTTGTCCGGGTAAATCTTCTAGAAACACATCTACATATTCTTTAATAATAGGTACATCCTCTATTTGAACATTCCTTTCCTCACCCACAATCATTTCATTTTATTCTTCCCCAATAATTGAATTTAGTTGAGATACTGGAGGTGGATCTAGATAAGAATTAGGTGGTGAGGATTCTGCTCTAAAGATAAGGTGTTCTTTATCATCATCATAAAAAATCATGACCTCCTTCTTCTTACAATAAATCTTTGCATCATGTTCCGAAATACAATCCATACCAAGGATTACATCAAACTCAATTATAGGTATCAAGATGAGATCAGTGGATAAAGAACATTTATGTGCTCTAATGGGTACTGATTCAAAAATCTCTGTTGCAATGATACTTCCCTTAGGTGTTTTAACTGACAAATCTATTGTTAAATCAAATTGGAAATATGTAATTTTCTTAGCAAACTAGGAAGATATGAAACAATGCGATGATCCAGAGTCAAATAATGCATTTTCCAAACTTGAGGAAACCATTAAATTACCTCCCACCACATCTTTCAGAGCTTCTACCTCAGCAGTAGTGATAACATAAGCTTGTTCTTGATCCCTTGGACTTTTCTGAGGTAAGTTCCCCTGATGCTTAGGACATTCATTTGCATAATGTCCCATATCCCTACAATTGTAGAATTGGAAATCGGTTGCTTCATTCTTCCCCTTGCAATCACGAGCTTGGTGGCCCTTTTCACCACACTTATAACAGACTCCCATTCCTTTTAAGAAAGTATTGGGGTGTTTCTTCCCACATTTACCACAGGATGGATATTCAACCTTCCCCTTCTTCCCCTTATTTCCATTCCCAGATTGATCAGCAGATCTCTTCTTCTCTTGCTTTTCATTAAATTCATAAGACTTAGAGAATTATTTTCTGTCTTGATAGCACATGAGACTATGTCTTAGTACGATGAGAAGGATTGTGAGACTAATGCCCAACGAAGAAACGGTTTTAACCCATCAAAGAAATGATCAATCTTACTTCTTGGGTTACGTATATAATCTCCAGCATACCTTGATAACCTTGTAAAGTTAGCCTCATACTTTGCGACATTCTTATCCTCCTTTTGTCTCAGACTCATATTGCCTTTTCATATATGTTCGATGGTCACGAGGAAAGTATTTTTCTAAGAACAAATCTTTGAACTCCCTCCATTCCATATTTGATACTTCATCATCTTCCTTCGTATTTTGAATCAATGACCACCATTGATCAGCATCTCCAGTGAGGCGGTAAACTGCCATTATAACTTTTTCCCTTTCACTACTCCCCAAAGCCTGAAATATTTTATCTAGGGAACTTATCCATTGCTCAGATACTAATGTATTGGTACTCCCATTTAATGTTGGTGGTTTCCGCCTCATGAAGTGATCTAACATTGATCCTCTAAGCTGTGGATCAGGGTGCTCCATACGGGTAAGGTTATTATTCATAACCTGAGTGAGTTGCCCCAGTATGGTGATTAGTTGATCAGCACCAGTTGCATCACCAGCTCCACTATAATTATCTTAAGCAGGAGGTAAATCCCTACATGGAGTGCGTGAATTGATATAGTTTCCATTTCTTCCTCTAGGCGCCATTTCTATACAATGGCATAAACTAGATCAGTTTATGAATCAAAATACATAATTCCATACTTGTAAAAGACTTAAAATAAATTGAAATATTTATGGATATAATCCATAATCATAAAAATGTTTTTTTTGAGGAAGTATATACTCATAAACCATTCATAATGTTTTTTAAAGAAAATGAGAGTTATCCTAAGCATATCCACTGGGAGTGTCGTAACCAAGAGTGCAGCAAGGCCCGTTGTCGTGCACCAGTTCCCATTCGAGTCTATCTCAAAGCAGTGTTTTTGGGTTTTACCCCTAGGTACATCTGTGTCAGAGCCACCTCTACCTGCTCGTATCTAGACAGCGATGCAATCCTTAGAAAATTCACAAAATATATACAATACCAAAATTCTAGGAAGTTCTTCTATACTAATCCTCAAAGTCCATCTTAGATCTATGTGCTTTAATCAGAGTTTATCTAAATCTAGCTTCCAAGGATTGTACTAGACATACTCTGATACCAACTATAATGCCCCGACCCCAGTTACCCAGAGTTGGTGCATTATTACATAACATTGTCATGATCATAAATGATCAAGTCTCGAAAGACCGATTAGTTTAGTAGTCTTGGAAATACTAGATATATTCATAAGTCTTACAATTACATCATAAAAATAAAAACTACAACAACATCTTGTCTTCACATCCCCTCATTCTATCCCTGCAGGTCATTCATAAAATACTTCTTCGCATCCTCGGAAAAATAAAACATTGAAAGGGGTCAGCTCAGTTGCTTAGAAAGGATAACAATATAGCGGAAACTTTCATAAATAAGGATAAACATTTAAGGCAATGTATAACTAAAAAAACCTTTTAAACTTGAAATTCAACATAATATGGAAAAGATAAAATTAAATAATTCCATTTACTTATTCACATGGATATTCTACTAGTCTAATAATCACATGCAATATCAATAACCATTTTCATAATGATGGAATGCATAATGCCAGACTATCATAACCATGTAGCCAAGGCCTCATGCCAAGACTAAAAATAAGATTTTGTCAAGGCCTTGTGCCAAGACACTAGTTTGTCTCATGAGACCTACCAATTCATTGAGGAGCTATAGCGGGCTCCACCCGTCACTTATTAAGTCCAATGAATTCCTTATATGAATAGATTGAAACATAACATACACATTCATATTAAAACTAGCCTATGAAATATCAATACTTTCTCCATAAACCATGAATGGTATAAAAATTACACTTCCACAGTCAAACAGATCACAAAACATTCAATATAATATGGAAGTTTTGTATCATAATAAATAAACATCAAATAATCTTAAAATCCATTAAAGGATGTTGACATAGATAAAATCAAAACTATTTGATAGAAATATCACTTCTTAGAAATCATTTGAAAGTCACATAATTATAAAATAAAACTTTTACTTTGAAAATATTCTTATAATATTGTAAGGGAATCTTTGAAGATTTTATAACGGTGTAAAATAGCCGCACCCATCGTATAAGTTAAAAAAAGACATTCTTACCTTAATTCTCTCGAAAAGGTTAAAAGGACCTTGTTTGGAAAAAGACTGAAAGATTCCTTTATAAAATTCTTATAAAAAGTTAACAAGGGTATAAATGACTTTAAACCATAGTCTTTAAAATAGTAATAATTATTTCAAATACATTTTTAAGAGACATGGATGTGGATGATAAAGAGGTCCCAGTAGATAATTACATATAAACAACCTCGGATAGTGAAGAGATTGTGAAATTAACCCTTACCTTGTACTTTTCCTTGGTTGAGGGTAGGTTAACCTCCTGTATAATGGTGAAATAATTGTTATTAAATTATACAAGAATCATATACATTAATATGATGTCATATATGATCTTTTAACATTGATTTGTCAATAATATCTTAGTATTATCGTTGTTTCGGGTGTTAACTTACTCGTTTTCTTTTATATGTTTTGTTACATAAGCCGTGTTTGTCATGGATAGGATGTATCTTATTCATATCCATAATGATATAAAGTCTTTAAACATTATTTTTAATCATTAAATGAGAATTAGTCTTTATGGATATGATGGGGAATGAATCTCATCGCATTCGTGGAGACGATAGTTCGTACGTACACACGAGTGACAATATCATTCTTTTGATATTTAAATAATATATAATTGGATGATATATCATATATAAAGAATAATTATCATGTTATATTTATTATTTACATGAATTAAACATCATTATTATACCCATCCAAATAATAATTTATTGAATAACAATTACACCACAATGTGGAGACGGTAAGCCGTACGTACGCACGTATGGTGACATGTCATTCAAAGGATGGATAGAATAATGAATATGGTTGTACCATATTTATAATAACATTAAAGTATATATAAGTAACTGGAGTTATTATTTTATAATGGTAAGAACAAAGAAAGAAGAAGTTGAAGAAGAAAGGAACTTGAAAGAGGGTGGTGAAAACATTACCTCTTCTTCGGGTTCTTCCTTTTGATTTGATCAAAAGGGCTCCTTAGGATGGATTTATGATAAAAATAAGGCCTCTAGGTTGAATTTAGGGACGTTTAGAGAGTATTTGGGTAGGGTTTGTTCGAGCCAAATGGCTTTGAGTGTGTGAATTAGTGAGAAGGGGGAGTTTCCTTTTATAAGAGGGGTGAGGGGCACCTTTTGAAAAGCTAGAAATATTATTTTATAATAAATTCCTATTCGGTTTATAATGGCTTAAAAGTGGATTATTTAAAGTTTAAGGTGGGGATTGGTCTAAAACCATTCAAATAATAGGTTTTAGATAGATTTGGGTCACTATATTAAAATTATCTTTTAGTCTTAACTCTTAGTTAATTAGTTTGACATTTACCATGTCACTTTGTATTTTTATATTATATAGTTAATAAACATACTATATAAATAAAAGAGACCCCCCAGTGGTCCATTAATGATACACCTATCATGATATAAGTATCTTGGCCGAACCTTAGATTTTTAGGAATTGAATATCAATTAATAATATAATATTTGTTTTAAAAAACTTTTTTATGTCAATTTTGACACTATTGTGTATTTTGTTTTTGATAAATCCATAACAGAATTATTACTCAGAAAAAAATTTATATAAACAATAATAATATGTCATATTAACCTATAAAATTATTTTAATTTATAAAAAGTCTCAAATTACAATTATTTGGGTATTTATAATATCAATTATCTCAATCATTCATTAATACTGTAATTACTGCATCATCATTGTGTCACAAATAAATTAAATTATTTAATGTCTAAAAATTTTAAATAAAACACAATTATGTTGTAAATCGTTTTATCTTTCTAATGAACATTTATAGTTGAAAATATAATATATATAACCCTATGTAAAAATTGTTTTTCTAAAAGATATATGCTTGTGTCATTTTTGTATTTACTTTAACTTAATTAATATAAAGTGTCCCTATCACCTAAAAGTGTCTCCATGGGGTACAAAAATCAACCCAAATATTCCCATGGTCGGACATGTATCCACCAATAAGGTTAGGACATGTTTTAGGGTAATTTATTATTATAATAATATTATTTTTTACCCTTATTTACCAGATTTACCCTTTAACCATGGTAAATAAAATATTTACCGAAATAATTATTCAAAATGTATAAAAATAAAAGTTACCTATTTACATAATTTGGAAATCCTGATTCCAAATATGGAATCCATATTTCTAAATTCAAAACACAGAAGTGGCAGAAATTAATTTAAAATTAATTCCCGTTGTTAAAACAAAAAGCGTGTTTTTAAGAGATAATAACTATCAAAAGATTTACAGTTGTTTATGTCCGGTTTAAATGTGAAATTATGTCCAATGAACAAAATTGTATTAAATGGTAAAAATATATTATAAATATACTTTAAAACCACTCAAATTCATAATTTATCACTATTAATTATTTTTATTAAAAAAGTTGTTTTTAATTAAAATTTAGTAATTTTCACTATTCATAAAAATATAAAAGTTATCCAAAAAGATCCAAACTTTTACCCTAGGCTAATTTAGATATTCCAAATCCAAAAATGAAGTCAATTTTGAGAAATAAAATTTATAAAATTTCAAAAAGTGGGTATTACTATTCATAACTGCTAGTTTGATTGGTTGTGGTGTGTGTTAAAACTTGAAGTTGCGTACAACATACGCTACTGTATTATTAAAAGGGAACCGTACCATGGAAGCTTGGGGTGTTACATTCTCCCCTCCTTCAAATGATTTTGTCCTCAAAATTTCTAGAATACTACCACGTGAAAAGACTCAGGTGGTTCTTTCATCATAAGTTCCTCGGGTTCCCACGTTGCCTCTTCCATCTTGTGGTTTCTCCACAAAATGTTTACCAGATGAGTCGTCTGGTTTCACAGTACTTGTTCTCTCGTATCAAGAATCTTGATGGGATCTTCGAAATAAGACATTTCAGGTTCCAGTTCTAATTCCTCATAGGTGAGTACATGCGTTGGGTCGGGCATGTATTTCCTCAACAGTGATACATGGAACACATCGTGAACTTTGGAGACACTTGGTGGCATTGCCAAATGGTAATCTACATCCCCAATTCGTTCTAAAATTTTGAAAGGACCGATGTACCTGGGACTCAATTTACCTTTCTTGCCAAAACATATAACTCTTTTCCATGGAGATACCTTCAAGAAAACATGATCTCCCACCTGAAATTCCAAATCCTTTCTTCGGTTGTCAACATAGCTCTTCTACCTACTTTGAGTTTCTTTGATGTGGTTTTGGATTACCTTTACCTTTTCCATCGTTTCCTCCACCAGTTTTGGGCCTATAAGTTTTCTTTCACCAACGTCATCCCAACAGGTTGGTGTGAGACATCTCTTTCTGTATAACGCTTCATATGGTGCCATCTGAATACTCAAATGGAAGCTATTGTTATAGGAAAATTTTACCAGAGGTAAATATTGATCCCACATACCATGAAAGTCAAGTGAGAAAGATTGAAACATGTCTTTTATGGTTTGAATAGTCCGTTCTGATTGTCCATCTGTTTGAGTGTGGTAGGCAGTGCTCAAATGAAGTTCAATATCGAGGGATTTCCGCAGAATCTTCCAGAATCTTGAAGTAAAACGGGGATCACGATTAGAAAAAATCGATAGGGGTACTCCATGAAGTCTCACCACTTCATTAATATATAGCCTTGCTAGAAGTTCAAGTGGTAAATCTTCCCTTATAGCAATAAAATGTGCTAACTTGGTAAGACGATCAACAATGACCCATATTGCATCGTTCCTTCTAGGAGTCTTTGGTAGTCCCATGAAAAATTCCATTATAATATTATCCCATTTCCACTCCGGTATGGGAAGAGGTTGCATGACTCCTCCAGGATGTTGCCTTCTAGCTTTCACTTGTTGATAAACCATACATCTTGACACAAAATCAGCAATCTACCTCTTCATGTTGTCCCACAAAAAATGTTCCTTCAAGTCTCTATACATTTTGGTGCTCTCAGGGTGTATAGAGAAATTGTAACTATGAGTATCGTCCAACAATTCCCTTTTTAGATCAGGTATATTGGGAACACAATGTCTCTTCCCAAATTTCAAAATTCCATCTTCATACCCAATGTCATTCAATCTCCCATCATTCACAGCTTTAATCTTTTTTTGAAACTCTTCATCACCAGTCTGAGAACTCTTTATCCTTTCTAGTAAACATGGTTTGTCAACCATTTGATAAAGTATCGATGTTTCACCTTCCATGGTAATTCCCATATATATCTTCACTAGATCCATGAAAATATGATCCCTTTTAATTATCATCATGTTCAAAACCCCATGATCTTTTCTTCTCAAAACATATGCAACCTTATTTTCCTTCCCCAGGTGGTAGTGTATCGTGCAATCATAATCCTTGAGTAGTTCAAGCCATCTCCTTTGCCTCATGTTGAGTTATTTTTGTGAGAAAATATACTTCAAACTCTTGTGATCAGTATAAATCTCACATTTTTCATCATAGAGGTAGTGACTCCATATCTTCAAAGAAAATATCACACCTTCTAACTCGAGATCATGAGTAGGATAGTTTTGCTCATTAATTTTTAACTGTCATGATGCATAGGCAATAACCCAATCATTCTGCATAAGGACACAACCAAGTCCTTTCTTCTATGCATCACTATAAATAACGAACCCATCATTCCCCGATGGTAGAGTCAATATAAGATAATCGACTAATCTTCTCTTCAGTTCTTAGAACCATTCTTCAAATTCTTTTTTCCAAACAAATTTAACCCCCTTACGTGTGAGCTTTGTTAATGGGTAAGCCAACCGGGCAAAATTCTGGACGAAACGTCGATAATAACCTGCTAAACCAATAAAACTGCGTACCTCAGTTATACTCGTCGGTGCAGGCCATTCTTGGATTGGCTTGGTCTTAGAAGGATCAACAAAGATTCTATATTTAGAGACAATATGGCCATGAAAAGAAATATCTTGAAGCCAGAATTCACACTTGCTATACTTCCCATATAATTCATGTCTTCTCAGAGTCTTCAAGATAATGCACAAGTGATTTTCATGATCTTTGTAGCTTTTGGAGTATACCAAGATATCATCAATAAATACCACCAAAAATTCATCTAGATATTCCTCGAAAACTCTATTCATTAGATCCATGAATATAGAGGGTGCATTAGTCATCCCAAAAGGTATTACTGTAAACTCTTAATGCTCGTACCTGGATTGAAATGCTGTCTTCGGAATATCTTCCTTCTTCACACACAACTGATGATATCTAGACCCAAGGTCAATCTTTGAAAAGTATTGAGCTCCATGTAGTTGGTAAAATAAACCATCAATGCAAGGTAGGGGATACTTGTTCTTTATTTTCATATAATTGATCTCCCTGTAGTCGATACATAACCTCATAGATCCATATTTCTTTTTAACAAAAAGAATAGGGGATCCCCATGGAGAAACACTAGGGAAAATAAATCCCATATTACTCAATTACTCTAGTTGTTTCTTTAGTTGAACTAATTCAACAGTGGCCATTCTATAAGGGGTCTTCGATATAGGCCTTGATCCAGGAATTAAATCAATGGAAAACTCAACTTCTCGTTCTGGAGGATGTCTAGGTAAATCTTTCAGAAACACATCTATATATTCTTTCAAAATAGGTAAATCCTCTATTTGAACATTCCTTTTCTCACCCACAATCATTTCATTATCTTCCTCCCCAATAATTGAATTTATTTCAGATACTGGGGGTGGATCTACATAAAAATTAGGTGGTGACGATTCTGCTTTAAAGATAAGATGTTACTTATAATCATCATCAAAAATCATAACCTCCTTCTTCTTACAATAAATCTCCGCATCATGGTCTAAAATCCAATCCATACCGAGGATTATATCAAACTCAATCATAGGTATGATGATGAGATCAGCGGATAAAGAACATTTATGTGCTCTAATGGGGACTGATTTACAAAACTTTGTTGCAATGATACTTCCCTTAGGAGTTTTAACTGACAACTCCCTTATTAAATCAAATTATAAATATATAATTTTCTTAGAAAACTGGGAAGATATGAAACAATGTGATGATCTAGAATCAAATAATGCATTTGCTAAATTGAGGAAACTATTAAATTACCTGCCACCACGTATTTCGGAGCTTCTACCTCAGCAGTAGTGACAACATAAGATTTTCCTTGATCCCTTGCCCTTTTCTGAGGTAAGTTCCTCTAACGCTTAGGACATTCATTTTCATAATGTCCCATCTCCCTGCAATTGTAGCATTGGACATTGGTAGCTTCCTTCTTCCCCTTGCAATCACGAGCTTGGTGGCCTTTTTCACCACACTTATAACAGACTCCCATTCCTTTTAAGAAAGTACCAAGGTGTTTATTCCCACATTTACCACAGGATGGATATTCAGCCTTTCCCTTATTCCCCTTATTTCCATTCCCATATTGATAAGTAGATATCTTCTTCTCTTTCTTTTCTTAAAAGTCATAAGACTTAGAGAATTCCTTTTCTATCTTGATAACACATGAGATAATGTATTCATATGATGAGAAGGATTGTGAGACTAATGCTCGAAGGAGAAACAGTTTTAACCCATCAAATAAATGATCAATCTTACTTCTTGGGTTATATATATAATCTTCAGGATACATTTCTAACCTTGTAAAGTAAGCCTCATACTTTGCGACATTCTCATCCTCCTTTTGTCTCAGACACAGAAATTTCCTTTCCATATCTGCTCGATGGTCATGAGGAAAGTATTTTTTTAAGAACAGATCTTTGAACTCCCCCCATTCCTTATTTTATACTTCAACATCTTCCTTCATATTTTGAATCAGTGACCACCATTGATCAGCATCTCCAGTGAGGCGGTAAATTTCCATGATAACTTTTTCCCTTTCACTACTCTCTAAAGCCTGAAATATTTTCTCTAGGGAACTTATCCATTGCTCAGCTACTAATGTATTTGTACTCCTATTTAATGTTGGTGGTTTCTGCCTCATGAAGCAATCTAACATTGATCCTCCACGCTATGGATCAGGGTGCTCCATATGGGTAAGGTTATTATTCATAACCTGAGTGAGTTGTCCCAGTATGATGATTAGTTGATCAACACCAGTTGCATCACCAGCTCCACTATAATTATCTTGAGAAGGATTGAAATCCCCAAATTGAGTGCGTGCATTTATACAGCTTCCATTTCTTCCACTGGGCTCCATTTCTAAATAATGGCATAAACTAGATCAGTTTATGAATCAAAATACATAATTCCATACATGTAAAACACTTAACATAAATTAAACTATTTATGGATATAATACATTATCATAAAAATTTTTTCTTTGAGGAAGTATATAATCATAAACCATTCATAATGATTTTTAAAGAAAATGATAGTTATCCTAAGGATATCCCCCAGGAGTGTCATAACCAAGAGTGCAGCAAGGCCCGTTGTCGTGCACCAGTTCCCGTTCGAGTCTAACTCAAAGCTGTGTTTTAGGGTTTTACCCCTAGGTACATCTATTCCAGATCCACCTCTACCTGGTCGTATCCAAACAGTGATGTAATGCTTAGAAAATTCACAAAATCTATAAAATACCAAAATTCTAGGTAGTTCTTCTATTCTAATTCTCAAAGTCCATCTTAGATCTATGTGCTCTAATTAGAGTTTATCTAAATCTATCTTCCAATGTTTGTACTAAACTTCCTCTGATACCAACTGTAACTCCCCGACCCCAGTTACCCAAAGTCAGTTCATTTTTACATAACATTGGCATGATCACAAAAGATCAAGTCTCTAAATACTGATTAGTTTAGTAGTCTTTGAAACACTAGATATATTCATAAGTCTTACAATTACATCATAAAATAAAAACTACAACAACATCTTGTCTTCACATCCCCTAATTCTATCCGTGCAGGTTATTCATAAAATACTTCTTCGCATCTTGGGAAAAATAAAACATTGAAAGGGGTGAGCTCAGATGCTTAGTAAGGATAACAATACAGCAGAAACTTTCATAAATAAGCATAAACATTTAAGGCAATGTATTACTAAAATAAAAGACTTTTAAACTTGAACTTCAACATAATATGGAAAAGATAAAATGAAATAATTCCATTTACTTATTCACATGGATATTCTACTAGTCGAATAATCACATGCAATATCAATAACCACTTTCATAATAATAGAATGCATAATGCCAAAATATCATAACCATGTAGCCAAGGCCTTGTGCCAAGACTAAAAGTAAGATTTTTTCAAGGCCTTGTGCCAGGACATTAGTTTGTGTCATGAGACCTATCGATGCATAGAGGAGCTATAGCGAGCTCCACCCGTCACTTATTAAGTCCAATGCATTCCTCATATGAACAGGTTTAAACATAACATAAAAATTCGTATTAAAACTAGCATACGAAATATCAATACTTTGTCCATAAACCATGAATGGTATAAAAATAACACATCCATAGTCAAACATATCACAAAACCTTCAATACAATATGGAAGTTTTGTATCATAATAAATAAACTTCAAACAAGCTTAAAATCCATTAAAGGATGTTGACATAGATGAAATCAAAACTATTTGATTGAAATATATCTTTTTTGAAATCATTTAAAAGTCACATAATTATAAAATAAAACTTCTACTTTGAAAATATTCTTATAATATTGTAAGGGAAGCTTCAAAGATTTTATAATGGCGTAAAATAGACGCACCCTCCATATAAGTTAAAAAAATACATTCTTACCTCAATTCTGTCGAAAAGGTTAAAAAGGACCTTGTTTGGAAAACGACAGAAAGATTCCTTTATAAAATTCTTATAAAAAGTCAAAAAGGGTATAACTGACTTTAAACCATATTCTATAAAATAGTAAGAATGATTTGAAATACATTTCTAAGAAACATGGATGTGGATGATAAAGAGGTCCCAGTAGATAATTACGTATAAACAACCTCGGATAATGAAGATATTGTGAAATTAACTCTTACCTTGTAATTTTCCTTACTTGAGGGTAGGTTAACCTTCTGTATAATGGTGAAATAATTTTTATTAAATTATACAAGAATAATATACATTAATATGATATCATATATGATCTTTTAACATTTATTTGTTAATAATATCTTAGTATTATCGTTGTTTCGGGTGTTAACTTACTCATTTTCTTTTATATGTTTTGTTAAGTAAGCCGTGTTTATAATGGATAGGTTGTATCTGATTCATATTCATAATTATATCAAGTCCTTAAAAAATATTTTTAATCCTTAAATGATAATTAGTCTTGAATGGATACGATGGGGAATGAATCTCATCGCGTCTGTGGAGACGGTAGTCCGTACGTACGCATGAGCGACAATATCATTCTTTTGATATTAAAATAATATATAATTGGATAGTATATCATATATACAGAATAATTATCATGTTATATTTATTATTTACATGAATTAAACATCATTATTATACCCATCCGAATAATAATTTATTGAATAACAATTACACCACGATGTGGAGACGGTAAGCCGTACGTACACACGTATGGTGACATGTCATTCAAAGGATGGATAGAATAATGAATATGGTTGTACCATATTTAAAATGACATCAAAGTATATATAATATACTGGATTTATTATTTTATAATGGGAATAACAAAGAAAGAAGCAGTTTAAGAAGGAAGGAACTTGAAAGAGGGTGGTGAAAACATTACATCTTCTTCGGGTTCTTCCTTTTGATTTGATCAAAAGGGATCCTTAGGATGACTTTCTGATCAAACTAAGGCCTCTAGGTTAAAGTGAGGGAAGTTCAGAGAGTATTGGGGCAGGGGTTGGCCGATCCAAAAGGCTATAAATGTGTGATGGGGATAGGTCTAAAACCATTCAACCAATAGGTTTTAGACAGATTTGGGTCACTATATTAAACTTATCTTTTAGTTTTAACTCTTAGTTAATTAGTTTGACATTTTCCATGTCACTTTGTATTTTTATATTATATAGTTAATAAACTTACTATATACATCCAAGATACCCCCATGTGGTCCATTAATGATACAAATATCATGATATAAGTCTCTTGGATGAACCTTAGATTTTTAGGAATTTAATATCAATTAATAATATAATATTTGTTTTACAAAACTCTTTTATGTCAATTTTAACACTATTGGGTATTTTGTTTTTGATAAATTCATAACAGAATTATTACTAAATTTTTTTTATATAAACAATAATAATATGTCATATTAACCTATAAAATTATTTTAATTTATAAAAAGTCTCAAATTACAATTATTTGGTTATTTATAATATCAATTATCTCAATCTTTCATTAATACGGTAATTACTGCATCATCATTGTGTCATAAATAAATTAAATTATTTAATGTCTAAAAATTATAAATAAAATACCATTATGTAGGAAATCGTTTTATATTTCTAATGAATATTTATAGTCTAACATATAACATATATAACCTTATGTAAAAATTATTTTTCTAAAAGATATATGCTTATGTCATTTTTGTATTTACTTTAACTTAATTAATATAAAGTGTCCCTATCACATACAAGTGGCCCCATGGGGTCCCACAATCAACCCAAATATTCTCATGGTCATAAATGTATCCACCAATAAGGTTAGGACACGTTTTAGGGTAATTTATTTCTATAATAATATTATTTTTTACCCTTATTTACCGGATTTACCCTTTAACCATGGTAAATAAAATATTTACCGAAGTAATTATTCAAAATGTCTAAAAATAAAAGTTACCTATTTATATAATTTGGACATCCTGATTCCAAATATGGAATCCATATTTCTAAATTCAAAACACATAAGTGGAAAAAATTAATTTAACATTAATTTCTGTTGTTAAAACAAAAAGCGTGTTTTTAAGAGATAATAACTATCAAAAGATTGACAATTGTTTATGTCTGGTTTAAATGTGAAATTATGTCCAATGAAAAAAATTGTATTAAATGGTAAAAATATATTCTAAATATACTTTTAAACCACTCAAATTCATAATTTATCACTATTAATTATTTTGATTAAAAAAGTTGTTTTTAATTAAAATTTAGTAATTTTCACTATTCATGAAAATATAAAAGTTATCCAAAAAGTTCCAAAATTTTACCCTAGGATAATTTAAATATTTTGAATCCAAAAATGAAGTCCATTTGGAGAGATAAAATGTATAAATTTCAAAAAGTGGGTATTACTATTCATAACGGCTAGTTTGATTGGTTGTGGTGTGTGTTAGAACTTGAAGTTGCGTACAACACATGCTACTGTATTATTCAAAGGGAAGCATACTTTGGAAGCTTGGGGTGTTACATCTATAATAAGTAAGACACTGTAATATAAAAAAATCCAAAATCAACCATTTTATCCTCTACTACCAATACTGAAATCTCAAATCATAATGCATATTGGTATCCACAAGGTGTATAGATAAATTATACTATTTCCCATTGTCCATCAACTCCCGCCTCAGGGAAAATGAAACCACCAACCAACCATGGAAGCAAAAAATTCCAGTGGGAGATTGAGACCACCCACCCAAGGTCTCTCCACCATAAATTCTTTTGCACAATCATTGGCACTTACTTTCTATCACTTTCTCATCCTAAACCATCTCATTAAAAGATGGATCATATTTCATTGAAGCTAAGAACACCTATCAACCAACCTATTCTACTCCCAATATCATATAAGAAAAAAAAATTCATTATAGACCACTCTTAAACTGATTCCTTTAAGATTTGTGTTGGTAATTTTCTTCTTAATGAACTTATAACCATATTTCTCTTCACATGGGTGTATGAAATATGAAAATCAAAAGTATGAAGGTTTGAAACCAAATTTCTCTATCGCAAGTTTGGATCTATCTGAGTAAAAAATATATTTCAGGCTCTTATGATCAGAAAACACTGAAAAATGCTCCCCAAAGAGGTAGTTTCACCACATTTTGAGGGAATGCATAACTTATACCGAATCAAGATCATGACTAGGGTATTTATTCTCATGATATCATAACTAGAATGGGCCCTAAGCCGCAACATGTTTTCCCTACATCAAGACACAACCCAAACCCATACCTCAAACATTGCAAAAAAAAAAAATCATAACCTTAACTCAGTTCCAAAAGAATCCAAACTGGTGATGAAGTCAACCTCACCTTCATCTCCTCGAATGGTCTTTGAAAATTTTTATTCCATAGAAACATTAGTCATAATAAATGGAATAACCATAAACTCATAATTCTCATACCAACTTCTAAATACTGTCTTAGGTATATCATCGTTTCAAACCCTTAACTAGTGGTACTATGATGGCAGTTCAATATTTGAAAACCTAAATTCCCCTCAAATATGGGTAAAATGGCCATCAATCATTGGAAAAGGATATTTGTTCTTAATATTCACCCAATTAAACTTATGATAGTTAATAAAAAGTCTGAGACTCACATCTTACTTCTTAGAAAAATGTATAGTCAAAGACCATGGTGACATGATAATATGAATAAATCATTTATCCTCTATGTCCTCAAGATATATCTTAAGTTACAATAACTTTTTAGTTGATATTTGATAATATTTTATAGAAATGGGTATCATACCAGGGAGCAAGTCAATAGTAAATTGGGACTCTCTTCATAGTGGTAAAAAAGAAAATTCATCTAGGAAGACCTTGGGGTATGCACACCCCACTGTATGAAGAGGACTACCCAAGTATGGAACACCTTCATCAAGAAATATCTCTAAAAAATTGAATGAGATTAACCCTTCATAAGGAACAATGGGACCTTCCCTTCCGGATTTAGGGTCTCACACACCCTAAAAGACATGAGTGACCCCATCAGTAGATACAAACTATACCAGATGGTAATAACACTCTATATGGTCCTTTAAACTGATTATTTAATCCATGATTATAATCAAGATGAATATTTAAATATTATGAACTAAAAATTCGCATACCACCTCGAAGTCAGCTAGTATCACCCAAAATGTGGGAAAATTGAAAACTTGTTCAGAACACTTTCCTAAAGGTGTGGAAGGATCCAACAAGAATGCCAAAATAACCAAAACTAATACCAACACATCAACTTAATTTGATGATATAAAATAATGAGTATCACTTGTATCATACAATGATAGAACCATAAAAGATAAAATAAACACCATATCTTTAACAGTAGCTGAACCTACATCAGATTCAACTTACGCATACCCAGTAGCATAAATACATCTACTCTTATCCACCTGGATGTACCCTTAGACTAAGGATTATACCCACCTCCCTTTAAAGAATTCGTTTGAACCTATGAACCCTTGGTGAGAGTGGATACTACCTTACTGCCCTGGGATATCCATTCATAGAAATAGTTCAAATGGAATGATAATCTACAATGATGTTAAGTACTATGAGCCATTATATAGTAAGGATTGGTATGACCATGCCTCCTATACTGATAGTATATTAACTACTATTTTTCCGATGAAGCCCCTAAAATTGGTCCTGAAGAGAACTTACCACTCTTTTGTTTAATTTTATGGACATATGACACACCCGGGCTAACAACTACACTAACCAAAGCTCCACCCAAACAAGTATTCCCAACTATGTCTACCTTAGCCAATGATGATTTTTCAACTACTTCCACAATGGTCGGAAGGCACATGAGAATCAATATCAACCTAATATTGGATCTCAGTCCCAAATCAAACCCCTGAGCCTTTAGGTACTCATTAGTTACAAGATCCGGTTCCAGATGCACAAACTCATAAAAATGGGTGAAATACTCCATAACTATATACTTACCCTGTTTTAACATTAAAAAATCCTATTTCTTCACCACACTTGACATCTTGGAATAAAAATTCTCATTGAAGATTTTCTTGAAGGAATTATAGGTAAGAACCTTGTGAAACTTAGCTTTCACAATAGAGTCCCACCATCTCCTTCTTAGCCCTTTAAAAATGTGTGTGGAAAAACAAATCTTAGAGTTTTCAAGAGTATTCAAGAAGTTAAAGAACCTCTAAATCCCTCAATCTACTCCTCATATTCCCATTTCCCCTTTTCACTTTGGAAGAAAGGTTGATGTTTCTTAGTAAAATCAGAGCGATGATCCACAATATGTCTTGGGTTCCCAGCACCCACTTAACCCAATGTTTGAATGGTGCATATTACTGCTTCAACCAAGGATAGTTCTACTGGTGGATTCACCTATGGAACCTATATTATAGCTTCATATATTGGATTTATAATATCTCTTCTTGGCGTCATTTTCTAACAAACATAAGACAATAACCAGTTAGATCATTAGCATATTCTAAAATATTAGGACAACTTTCAAAATTCAAACCAATTATTGAAAACATTAATATTTTAAGGAAATTATGAATTATAACAACAAAAATTATTTATTAAAAAGGAATGGGTCAATTTAAATAAACTTCCCATACAATTAATTTAAATGGCCTAAAAACTCAAGTCTAAAACTTGGTAAAAGTACCTAACCACCCATGGTTACATGAGTTTAGTTACGGAAGTGAGCTATCCAAGACCATTTTCTACACATACTAACCAAATTATGATATTCCTAACTCCTGTCCATCCAAGAAATAGAACCAAACTCAAGTAGTGTTTACACACTTTAGGATAATGCTTACTTTTGATACAAAACTGAAACAGACCAACCTAGTTAAACCAAACCGCACACCCAAGATGACCATAACATACTGAGGTGAAGAAATAAAATAGAACAATTCTTGAATATAATGATACAAGGAATAAAAATAGAGTACTATATAAATGAAAATGATAGAAATATATCCATAAAATCCAATAAAAACTGGCCAAACTAGAAAGTATGAATAAATCAAGTCCAATAAGTATCCTTATGGACAATAGTCACCACCAAACCAACCCGAAACAACGGAAACAAAAACAAGAGAAGACAATATGCTACAAGATTCCCTTAAATTTACCTGAATCCGACAATACAAAATCTATAATCACCCAAAGGAAAAATTATGGTGTGAGAACAATGCTAAGTAAGATACCATAACATACTCTATACAAGGTCTAATATCAATAATAAAATAGTTATATCTTTTAAAACATTTTTTACAAATCATTTTTCAAAATTACTAAATCTATTTGTAAATAATTTTTTGTTTGGATTTCATAAAAGAATTTAATATTCTAAACAATAGAAATATGAAAAGTAGAAGTAAACACATATCCATGAAATACCATCACGTGATGTCATGTGATACAAGTGAATACAAAAACTCGTGAGCAATAATCCCTAATAAAACCATAATGTGATTAAAATACATAAATGACCAAGAAACCTATTATTTGGGATCTATCCTTTGGGAAAATATTTAATAAAAATAAAAAGAGACTAAATTGGGCAAAACATTGGATCCAACCAATATTGAGTCCCTCCACAGTTCATCAACATCCCAAAGGTTACCTCATAGTAATTCAACACACACTAAGACTACCCTTTTCTGTTTCTCTATGCACCCAAAATTCCCAAAGATCCAAGATTATAGAAATACATTTCAAAACCATGATTAAAATTCTATAAAACATTTTAAAATCCAAGATAATCTACCTTAGTGTTTGAAAACCCATTTGAAAATAAGTAAAATTAATTTTCAATGAAATTCCCCTTTAAAAACATTTATCTTTCCATGAAATCCATTAAACCCACATATCTCTTCAACTAAATGTACAAAAAATAATAATTTATCAATAACTATATGTAATTCATAAAATTAACCCATTATAGAGTAAAACCTACCTCAAAAATATATAAAACTAGCCACACTCAATAATGGTGATTGGAAACTAAGATATCGGTCTTTGATAGAAAAATAAAAACTAGAAACTACAAAGGATTGTTAGAAAAAACTATCTGATCATTAATTTGGAACATAACCACAACCAATACAGTAACTATGAATGAAGGAAGGAAGAACTTGAAGGAAAACTTACCTAAAGAGGTGAACCGTAACAACCCTAATGATTGAATTCAAAATAAGGAAATTTGAAAGGGTGGTAATCACCCAAAATAATCAATGGTAAGATCTTTATCAAGATAAGGAATATTCATAGTTGAGTGAAATGAAAATGACTCATATGGAACCCTAAAAATGAAATTTCAAGATATTTACGTGGTGTGTAATACCCTAACATATTGTGTAGTTCATGAAGGCTAGAAACATGGAAAAACAATTTAATTTTTATAAAATTTGATTTTTTACACTAAAAAATGTTAACTCCAAATACACGACATTTAAAACTTAGCTCCTTACAAGAAATTCCTGTCTTCTACCTGAAGACCATTACACAAAATATAATACCTTTACAAAGTGTATAATCTCCCAAAAGACAGAAAACATGACTGTTATCAGCATAAGAATACCAAAGCACCTATGACACTATCTAAACTTAGGGAGAACCCCAAAAATCCATTAGCACACTTATACCTTCAATCTATTAATTTAAATAAACATAATTGATTAAACTTGAGGTCATCTTCCCCGAAAAGTATCTCCATCTCATAGAATCCCACAAATTCTTCCAAATAAGGATGATAGAAAAATAATAAATAAGGGAGTAATTGAAAAAAATAATAAGGTATTACATTACCTTAATCATATAAGGTTCCCAAAATAGTGAATTTCTTCTGAAATAACATTAATCACCTAATCACCAAATTATTTTTCAATCCCATGGTTATCTCTATAATAAAACATATGTTCCCAAACTCAACTTAATAATTATATGTCATGTTATTTAAAAAAAAATTTTCATACTAATGAATAAATCTCATAGGCCAGTGGTAGGCATTGAACCCTAGTCACCCTTTAGCTGAGGGTTTAATACCTAGGCCTTTCTGGAAATCATAGGCTATACTTTTTGATAATACTATATTAATATAATTCTTAGAAGATCTCAAAAAATATGATGAACATCTTTAAAAATAACCTTAATCATTAATGATAATATAACCCCTAAATTTTTTTAGTTACTTTAAAAACAGGAAACTATAATTCATCTTTAAAAAACATTTAATTAAATACAATTTAATCTTAAAGGTTATATATACCTCAACCACATATTCAAACTAAATAAATTTCTCCCAAAAATTCCCACCTTTTCACTACACCACTTTTCAAAGGTATCAATTTCATCTATCACATGTTTCCAAAATTTTAAAAATAATTCTACATAATATTTGATAATTATCATAATATTTATTATATATTAGAGTATAATTGATAAAAACATCCATTATTCAACTTTATTGTTAAGCTCTTAACCATTATTTGTCATATAATTCAATGATATAAAATATGACCTTATGATTTCTTAATATCAACTCAATCATGATTCATACATAGAACATAATAAAATAATTTTTACCTTAAATCAAGACATCAAGGTCTTCCTTTATGCTGTTGATATCCCCATTTTCTTCTAGCATGAAGCCCATATCTCTAAAAAGGAAATATTATAGTCCTTGATGATATTTAACTTTCCGAATGAGATGGATGAGTTGATATTTTGAAATCAAATCAATAAGATTCCATGATACATAGAAATTTTGTAGGAATAGGAATTTGTTAGATATATTTAATTATTTTTAGGTGATTTGGATGTTTGAAATATTTCAAAAAAATTGAAAAAGATGTTATCGTGATAGTGATGATTAAATCATCTATAAGGGATAAAAATTTTGTGTGAGGTTATTTTAATTTTTTCTTGATAAAATATATTTAATCAGTATAGAATAATCTCATTTGAAAATGAAATGAACTATTTCTCATAAAAATGAAAATAATTCATTGAGAGATGATACCCTTAGAAATTTTATAACACTTTAATCATTAAATCCTCTAAAATAGCAGTAATAACTTATACATGAAAATTTTTTTTAACCTCAAATAATATCTAATAATTTTCTACTTACATCCCCAAAACTATAAGAGAATTATTCTAAAATAATCCTTCATATTAAACCTAAGGGTTATATATACATCAACATAATAAAAAATCTCCCAAAATCTCTTTAATCATTGTAAAATTTCCTCACTTAAAACCTAAAAATGGGTGTATAATAATTTAAACTTTTGATCAACCATAAAATTATAAACCCATATGAGTATACAAAAATCTTAAGATAAGCTCACATACATAAATGAATCTCTAAAATTATCTAAATATTTTCACTGATTCTAAATATAAGGACCTGACCTTAAATAATACATATTCTTGAGTCCTTAGACAAGAAATATTATTTTTTATTAATGAAGATATTTTAGGTTTATATTTTCAGATAATTAGGTGAAAACCCTTACATAAATAAGTATTACATCACAAAGTGTACAATTACACTTATTATCCATTTTTCCCAAAAAACAAAACTTTTATGGTATAAAAGCCTTCCTTTCAAGACACATCTTCATAATTTTTATCTTGACATAATCCTTCTCCCTAATCATTATAAAACCCTATGAAAAACATTTTAAAATGTGGGATCAATAAAAAATGCACAGTAAGGAACAAAAAAAAAACTGTTAGTACATAAATATTTATAAAAATTATACCTTTTTAAAATAAATTTTGGTTACAAAATAAAAATTTTTTACCAAAGAAATCAAATTCTCTACCCAAAGATCTTCATAAAAAATTTCCTAAGAAATTTAAATGGTAAAATAAAATCATAAGGTTTTATTTGATATCCAGGAAGTCTTATTATATTTTTTTTCAAAAATTTATACTTTTCACCCATATGAGTTAATATATACTTTCTTTTAAAAGTAATCACATTAATTACCTTTTTGAAATCATAAAATTTACATAAGAATTTTTGAATGCATAGATAAATTATATTAAAAATTATGTAATAATTTCTATATAACTATTTAATATATAATAACCTCTATGGTTATAAATGTAATAACCTTCATAGTTAAAAATAGTATAACCTTCACCATTACAAGTAACATTCAGGGTTATAAGATAAATAACCATCATAGTCAACTTGCAATATAAGTCTTACCCAATGAATTAGAGTGATATCTAGGGCCCACCTATCATTGGTTTATAATGGAATCACTTTTCATCATAAATAATGTTCAAGAAACGTAACATAATCTTAAAACACATAAAATCTTTTAGTTTTTAAAATATTATTTTCACTTATAAGAAAACATTTCAAAATATTGATATATCACATTCCGTTAAAACCCAATTTTCAAAACTAAAATTCCTATAAAAAATATAAAAAGGATATTATTTGAAGAAACCATTTTATCTAATAAATTATTTAATAATAATAATAATAATAATCAAATAATTATTGTGGTGGTGGGAAAATCTGTTGACGTTACATACGTTAAAATAGACCATTATTTTTTTTATACTGAAAGTCAAAACATTCCTTATAAAATATGTAAAAAATGATTCCTTTTAAAAACCTTTGAATTAAATTCAAAATAAAAACAAAATTTAATTTATAATTCCTTAATGTTTTTATATATACATATATAATGTTTTCTAAGAATATGTACATGGAAGAGAAAGTGTGTGAAAATAAATCTTAAAAACATTTAAAATGAGGTTTATAAAGTAAAGTATCCTTTAAAAAAATTAAAAATATTATTTTTAAAATAATATAAATAAAATAAAAATAATATAACCATTGGAAACTATTGAGGTAATAATATTTTTCTTAAAAAATTTAGTATAACATGGACATGGAGGAAAAGAAATTTTAATGGAAACCTTATAATAGGATTTTTAAAACAAAGTCCCTTACGTTAAGTACAAATCCTCTCAGATGTCCAATATCTTCATGAATAATAATTTTTATTCAATTATTTAATTTCCTAAGAACCTTTCTAAAATATATTATTCCTTTTATTTTTCATTACAATTTTTTATCAATTACTTAATCATTTAGGTTCACGTTAGACATTTCGATGACATTCATCTCACATGTCCAAAATGAATTTAGTAGGTTAAATATGGTAAAAGTGTTCATTGTTCTACTATATATAGATTAATAATCATGAAAAAATTATTATTTTAATGCATAAACTATATAATGATATATGGTTATAAAAACTAATTAAATTACAATCATGGAGATGGTTGGTTATACGTACACACGAGCAATGTTACCATTTTTCAATTATAATTATAGAAAGAAGTTATGTATTATTATATCTCTATAAAATTATTATAATATTATAAATACGTTTTTATTTATTTAAATATAATTATATGTATGACCCATGTGATGTGATGATGAAAAATGAATCATATCGCTTTGTGGTGGTTGTAGTCTAAACACACACACATCCGATTTTATAATTTCTCAATGAATGAAAATTTAAGATAAAATATGATACATTAATTTTTAAAAATGATAAATATTAAATTTATATCATATATATATGTTAAACCAATCATTATAACAAATTTTAAGAGGAAGTTATGGAAAATGAATTACATCAGTTTGAGAGGCGGTAGTCAATTGTACAACCGAATGATAGTTCAGTTTACCATTTGATGGAAGAGGATATTAATATTGGTTATTCAATTGATAGAATAATATCTCAGTACATGGAATATAATGGTGTTATAATTTCTTCATGTTTGAATAATATTTAAATAATTTAGAAAAGGATATAAATTGAAAATGCTTGGTTAAAAATTATACCACATTTTAGACAAACTTTTAAGGTTTATAAAAAAATATTTCTTAGGTTGGTTTTAAGAAAAAAGGACTCAAGGAATGGGTAGGGATTTTATGAATGGATTTAGGTAGGTATATAATGAACCAAATGGTTTTTGAAGAAATAACAAAAGAGAATAAGGGGTTCACTTTTATAAAGGAGGGGAGGTACATTCTTGGAATTTCTAAAAATATTAATTTAATATAAAATAATTTTCATATTAAAATTAATCCAAATTGATAATATTAAAATATAATATGAGGTTAATTTTAAATACTATAATTAAATAAAATTAGACATATTTATGTGATGTTTTTACCGTTATATTTTTATTTTATATTTTTTTAACTCCTTTTGACAATTAGAAATCTACTAATGTTTTTACTATTTAGGAGTTAAGAAAGTTACTATAAAAGGAAAATCGATTCATTAATGGACCATGATTGATATTATAATCCAAATAAAATTTAATTGGATAAAGAAAATATTTTTATTTATTTTAAATCATTTAATTAAACATTATTTATTATAAAATATCACTAAAGATAATTTTGACACTATTTATTTAATTTGACTTTAAAAACATCATGAAAAAATGGAATTTGAATTTATAACTTTCAAATATATATATCCAGAAAAATGTTTAACCACAAAAAATTATAAAAATTATATCACTTTTAATATTTTTAAAATTATTTGATTTATTTTCCTTTTATTTATATAATATCTGTGTAGGTGTTGGGTATGAACCTAAGGTAGTTATTTAATTAATAAAAATTAGAAATAAAAAACCTGTTATAAAAAATTATTTATACTTGAAATTACCATTTATAGATGAAAATAACTTCTTTTTATGCTGAGATCAAAAAAGTTATGATAATAAAAGAAAAAAATGACATTTTTTCTTAACTTTTTATATAGTATTATAAAGTCCATAATCATGTCCATATGAAACAATGATTACATTTTATAATTTTTGATGAATATGGAAAAAATATAATAATATAATAAAAATAGGGAAAGTGTTAAGATTATTTTTATATTCCTTATCAATTCTTTTACCTTTAATTAACCTATTTTACTTTTATTATGGAACCATATATCTACTACAATTATAATTTATAATGACAAAAAATAAAAGGGAACTATTAATTTTTTTAACTTCATGATTCCAAATATGAAATCCATTTTTAGATATTCAAAACACATAAATGGTAGAAATTAATTTAATATAAAATCAAAAAAACATGATGAAAAACAATTTTTTAGAAAACTTTATTTTAAGTATAAAAATATACTTTTTACCAAATTCAAGTATAATATTCATTATGAATAGTGTATATTGATTATTTTTACTCCAAATGATATCATGAAAATATAAAACTAATATAGAATATAAATTGACTTTATAGATACTAGAAAAGAAAATACAATTTTAAATAAAAATTAGTATTTTTAACTATTCACTGTAAAAGAAAACTTTACCAAAAAATATAAAAAGTTAACTCTAAGTTAATTTTTAGAGGATGATTTAAAAAATGATGTAATTTTTATAAAATAATATCTCTAAAATTTGAAGAAATTTAGTATATTATCCACTAAAAAATTCAATAAAATTCATTTTTTGTTGAAAATACATTTTTTAAATAAAGAATGAATTTACTAAGAAAACCGATAGATTATTTACTAAGAATTTATAAATAGTTTTTTATTTTTTATGATAGTTATATTTATTTCATAATGTTTTTAATCCTATTTATTCATTCTAATTTAAATACTTGGTTATAACGATCATATTTAAATAATTATATTCATCGTTTTATTGGCTCGGTGTTGTGTGTCGTATACACTATCAAACATTTTTTTTAAAATAATGGGATTTTAAATTATGATTATGATGGCGGATTTTTTATGAAACCCATTTTATTTACAATGGTTATTCCTTGATGAAATGATGAATATTTTTTGTTCTTGTGGAACTCATATGTATGGATTATGATTTTCTGATGGGTCAGCCTGTTATTGCCCATGATGATGGGTAGTTCTGTTATAGTCTTCCAATATAATAGGTAATAAAAATGGATTTGATATCTCTTATAATAGGGAAAATTTAATAAAATCCTAGGATATTAAAGATTTAGTAGATGGTTTTTACTCATAATAGAATGTTGGAAATGACTGGGTATGAATTATCATTATGGGAATTTCCCTATAATGATAGTAATGAGATTAAAGCTTGACTAAAAAAGTGATTTTATATGATTATGTGAATTCCACTTCCAGAATAAAAATAATAATTCCATGCCGACATGACCCATAATTATATCCTATGTTAGACCACACATGCCGAGTTTAGTAGAAATGAGTTTCTATACTAGAAGAAAAAGTAATTGGATTTTCTTATGCTGTAGAATTCTCACAGACCAAGGGATAGATATTCCTTAGACAAATTTTAAAATCTAGTGGCATGTTTTTGAGAATTTCCCTTTGGTATTAGTCTATGGATTTTAAAAATTGTGGATGAAAATGTGTAAACACCTTAAAAATTCTTTTTAGGGTCTTTCAAGTTGTTTTTAGCACCATGAAGTATCTTGAAAGGGAATATACCCCATTACCAGTGATATATTTCAATTAAAGTATTTTATTTGACTATTCATGAATCCCAAATTCAATAATGGATCTAAAGTTATTGTTATTAGAAATTGAGCATTTTTTTATTAAGGAATTTGATCCTTAACAAAAGTTTCTCACCCAATTTATCCACCTATCACATGGAAGTCACTCACTTAGCTCCTTTTCCCATCTTAAAAAAGTATATCACCTTTCTCAATAACCTAGGTCTGTAGGTTGGTCTATAAATAAAACTCCATATCTAATTTTTTATAAGTTAGATGAAATCTTGGAGGACAAACAATGTAAGAGATATAAACACCTTTTTTTTTCAAAACTAGTTTTATCTTACTTGATATAACAACCATAGACAGCCCTTGGGTGGTCCCTCACTTGGAAATTGAAATTTCATATCCCTATATTCGGATGAAACAGATAGCCTCCCTGGATCCTTCTAAGTTGAGTCATGCCTAACCCTTACTATAGTGAGAGCCTTGAGAAAACCATCACTTAGGAGACCCAATTTACTTATGAGAATCACATGGGAAACCTCACTTGGGTGGCCCAACTTACTTGGGAGACCCACTTGGGAGCCTCCCTACTTATGATAACCCTCACTTGGGTGACCATTCACCCAAGTCATCCTACCTAGTCACCTAGGATTCTTTCAAGATAAGAATTCACCCAACGCTCCACTAGGGTGAGTGAGAGTGAAGAATTAACATTTCAACTAATAATCTTTCAAGTTAGAGGAATTACATTTTCTTGGTCCTCACTAGGGATACAAACCTTATATGGGCCCTCACACAGGATAAAGACATTCATGGATCCCTTACTTAGGTTATAAATCCTCTCTACACCTCACTAAGGCTAATAATATATACTAGACCTCTCTAAGCCTAAAAATGAATTTACTTAGGACACATAATTAGGAATCATTTCATACTGTATACACTTTTATTTGAGATACACCTCTGGGTTTGGGAATCTTTCTTATGTGTAATTCCCAACCACATTCATCTAAGGATCCTAATAAGGGTGTAAACTCCATACTTAAGAATATTCCTTCCACATACTGTCACCAGAGATAGGGGGATCATGATTAGGAATCCACTATGGTATAATACCTCATATCTCTATACATTTACCAAATTCACCAAACAAGTTAATTATATATGAGAAACATTAATTTATAATAACCACATAATTTCTTCTATTTGAGAAAGTCTTCATGGATTCCTAAAACACCATTGGGTTGATATAATTCTCATGGTTATTATTTTTCACCTCAATTCAATATATTAATCTTGTTTATCATTAGGGAAGAACCTATGCATTTTACATATACAATCACCAATATAAGAGAGACTCATATAAATTTGGGAGTCCATATTGGTTTATTACCCTAATTTTTCTAGATCATAAGGAAACATTATCCATTGAATGTGATCATCCTTCCTCATTTATAACCAGATGAAGAGTGGGTCTATACTTGGGTATCCTTCTATTTACAACACATCATTTAAAGACCCGAAGAGATTCTTAGTTACTTGTTTCTAGTACTAGAAACATATCTATTTCCCATCAGTTTTCCCCAAATATTGCATAGAGTAGATTTCAAATTACTATTATCCATAAGAATCAAAAATATGTGAAACATACCTATAGGATTGTATAATCCTAGTGAAAGACTCAAACTAAAGGGTTGGGGGAATTTATATCCTTTTTATCCCTACAATCACCTCTAGTGTCATTATGTTAGAATAAATAAACAATTATTCTAAATTAATCTCTAAGGTAATCTATACTTCATGTCACATGTTTCACATCAGTAAATTCCGTCATTATTGGACTGAGTGATGATGAAAAGCATGACATAGTCAAAAAAGAGTTTGGGATGACAACATTCACTACCCAACCATCACCTTACCATGGTGAATATATCTAAAAAAAATAAAATATTTATCATATTGAATATAGAATAGTAAAAATTTAGTAGGATAATGCTGAATTTCTCATAGGAAGAAAATACTTTGAGTAAACTCATCATATTGAAGATTCCATTTCTCTATCAACTAAAACTGTTTATTGTGTGAAGGTTTCTTAAAAAATAATGTAATAATCAAGCCACACCTTTAAATTGATATTAATAAAATAAAACCTTTATACTATAGTACTTATTGATTTCCAAGTGTTCCCACCTCTTGGAAAACATCATCTGCAAGTTCAAGAAGTTCATCCGAGGTTAATTTAGGTAGATATATCTTAAGAATTGCTGGATTCCCTCATTTCTCATATATATTCTCTTAAAGTTTGATGTGAATTAGAAAAACCAGAGTGGAATATGTATCTAGATTGGGTAGATTTAACACCTACCCCATCTAACTCTGAGAACCCAAATTTCTCAACATTTGATTAAATGGGAGATCCTGGGCATCACCCAAACACTTTTCATTCCAGTTTGGTCCAATGTTAGGAACCCCATAACAAGAAGAGTATTCCAAGATCTGATACTTTGTGCATAACTTGGGAGGATCCACCTTTTCTTTGTATAATAAACTTACAACTGGGTCTCTTTCAAACTAATAAAGATCTTTGTTTGCAATTTTTTTTCTTATTCACCTCCATACTGAGGAAAGAAACCATCCTTGACCTCCCTAATTTCAAGAGGCAAAAAAATGCGAGATTCATGTATTTAAATAAAATATTGAAGGGTCTAATATATTCGGTGGAAAGACATTATGTTACATATTAAATAAATATTTAAACAATTAAATAGTTTTATAAAATTATATTTCTAAATCATATATTCTTATAGTCTTAAAATTTATATATTTTTTTGTAAAAACAATAATTTTCACTTTTTAATTAAAATAAAATATTTTAGTAAAATCCAAATATTTTTTCTTAAGATAATTTTTATATAATAAATTCAAAACTGAAATTCATTTTTTAAATTAAAAATTATAAAAATTATAAATTTATCTTTTATATGAAAATAAAATATATAAAAGAAACCCCCATTTATTGAAGAAATTACCCTTTTAAACTTTTGGGGTTCTTAATCCCATTTTGTATGAAATTTTAATTGAATATAATATTTTATTTACTAAATGGTTTTTTATTCTCAATGTTTTTTTAATAATATTCATCTAATATGTCATAGAACATTTTAGTATGGTGTTACTTATAAATAAATATATTATACATAATATTTATTTAAGGAAAATATATAGTGAAAACTCAAGTTGTTACATTATCCCTAACTTAAATAAATTACTTCCTCACAATTTTAATTATTCATAATTAATGGAATAGATAAGGGTGTCTATTAGATTGAAATTTTTCCTAATTTATAATTCTAATTAAGTTTCATCCACACTATCATTTCTTTGACTATTGAACTCTTCTTCTCCATCATAATAGGAATATAACTAGTGTTTAGTTTTTCACCATCATTTTGTTCTAAAAACCCCAATATAAGGGGGAAATTTTTCATAGGGATTTATAGTCATCCTTTTATTAATAGGTGATAATGGGTTTATTTTTATATGTCATTGTCCTATATTGGTAATTGTCATTGCTATGAAATACTATCCATATTTAATATCACATAAAATTTTACTAAAATAAGGATGAAAAACATCTATTAGATATGAGTTATATACTTCGGATATAATATCATAACACTATATGTTTTTTTACAATTTTACAAATATTCATTGGGGAAGGGTT
Organism: Viscum album; assembly: GCA_963277665.1. Classification (NCBI taxonomy): domain Eukaryota; kingdom Viridiplantae; phylum Streptophyta; class Magnoliopsida; order Santalales; family Viscaceae; genus Viscum; species Viscum album. The sequence continues at coordinate 1,246,915,997 of OY728157.1, read as the reverse complement.
TTGAAGTTTGTATAAAAAATACAAGGTATAATAAAGTGGGTTAAATAAGGTGCAATTATAACACTCATAGTTATTAGGTGAATGATCAATGTTCTTTATACCACATCAATTTTGGATATTACTTTAATAGTTTTGATTTTATAGGATTTAAATTGTTCCCCTGGTCATAGAAATTTTTGATTCCTATCACCCTAATTATCCCTTGAATTAGGGCATTGATTAGGGAAGTGACTAATTTTCCTAAATTTATGACATTAAATTATTAATGGTACCTCTATAAAAACACTATTTCATTTCATAGTTTCCACCAAGATATTTAATTTTCCTTAATAATTATATTCTCCATTACCTCCTTTTCTACACTTAAAATATATCCTAGTTCCCTTATAAAATCCCCACTATTGATTCTTATGATATTTTTGACAAGAAGGATATAAAATCTTTTTTCCTTCATCATCTTCATCACATAAATACACATGAGACACAATCCTTATCTTCTTTGGAATTATTGGAAAATAACTAATTAAAAATTTTCATTCATGATTCTTGATAGTTGAATTTTATAATCATAATATTTCTCACTCCACCACTTATCCTATTAGGTTACTTGTTGATTAAATCTCTACATTTTCCATGACACCCATTATTAACATGGTTCATTTAGTCCATAGACATTAATAAATTCAAACGCATCTAATGAGAGTGACGAATAATTAACATAATAATAGAATTATTATAAACTATATAATTAAAACTCAACCTTGGAATGTATTACTCTTTAAAACTATCAAATTATATTTCATTTTAACCTAAATAACACTTTGTTTAATAAATGTTTCTCGATTTTGGGTTATGTCATACCTCATATCCATATTCTTTAATATGATAAATCCTTTTTGTTGTATTGTATAGTTAATGTGACTAAATAAAGAATATCCATTAGGAGTTTCAAATTAAGTGTGCAGTTATACCTCCTTGATGTGAACCAGGTGGCTATCGAGTTAATACCCATTCTACACTTTTTAGGGTTATCAAACCTAGGTAAATATGTTCCAGAGTCTACATAAACTTATAGTATCCATATAGGGATTTTATTTCTAGTAAAACCATAAAATATCTTATATTCCAAAATTTCAGGATGTAATCTTATACTTAGACATATACCCTATACTTTCTCTAGTTCTCTTATCCCAATTCCTAAGATATTTAATATAACATAAATGGTTATATATAAAATTGAAATTAATATCAATCATAACTTATCAACCCTTAAATTATCTAAACCTAATATCCTATAATCAAAAGATTTCTAAACCCTTATGTGATACCAACTATATAATCCCATATATATAACTATATTATTATATGACACAAAGAAAATATCTCATTTCAAAAAATTACAAATAACTTTCTAGTTTACAGTTCTAAAGAATAAAGACAATAGATTAATAAAAAACCAATTTATTTTTATCAAATGGAAAATGAATTATATAAAAAACACTTTTTAGGAGTTTTAGAAAAACCAATATAGAAATAAGAAATGTCTTTATTATTTTAAAATAATTTTAAAAGAAATATTTTATAAAATTATGAGAAAACACTTTCATTTATTAACCATGTAAAAACATGGATAATGTTTCATAAAAAATTACTAAGTGGTGGAAATATGTGCTTATAGGAAAAATGTAAAAATATATTTTTAAATGAAATTTTGAACCAATTTCTAAAATGAAAAAGTCATGGGTCAATTTTAAAATATTTTTTTTCAAAAAATTATTATAAGAAAATTAGAAAAACATTTTCCCGGAAATTAGTAATTCAATATACGGTTCATTAAAAATTCATAATGATTATCAAAATAAATTTGTGTTGGAAGATAAAATATTTTATTTTGATATGATTGAAAGAATCCTTTTTTTAAAAACCCACATCATAAAAAATTATTAAGTTTTAATTTAGAAAGGGTAAATAAAACTATGGGAATTATAAAAAATAATTTATATTATTTTTCATAAAATTTGAGGAGAACATGAACGAGGAGGAAAACATGGACATGGAAGAAAAGATTCATTGGTAAGAATAAGAGTTATTATTAGAAATGTTACACTTTTATTTCAGAAAAGTTTTACTAAAGAAGTTGAAATTTATGAGGAGAAGTGTTTTCCTTAGGCAAAGAAATAAAATTCTATAAAAATAGGATGATGGTAGGATAAAATAAATCTTGAAATTTACATTCAAGTATGAAAGACTATGACCCAATGAATTAGAAATTGAGTCGATGAAATTCTCACAGAAATGGTTACATAATAATCAAAAGAGATTAATAGGAAGATCATGAAATAGAAATTATAATCCCATGAAATTGACTATAATTTAATATATGAAGGAAATTGGGTAGTGAATATATAATATAGAATAAATTATAGTGAGCAATTTCAAACATATCATAAGGATTTGAAAATGAGACAAATAAACCCTCACAACTTTTGTAAAATTTAAGTCTAATCCCTATGAGATAAATAATTTGAATTATAAAATCTAATATTATAAAATAAAATATAAAAATGATAAAAAATATTAAATGGTAAGTTAATACACCTTTATAATTAAGACATTGTGTATAACAAGAAATATGTCTCTAGAGGTAAAAATTTTAGATAACAAACCCTTCCCTTGTTTACCCACTTAGTCAATTACACTCTAAACAACAATATAAAAAACATAAATATCTTAATAAAATATTTTAGAAACCTTTTCATGTAATGATAATTTTAAAAACATAATTTATATTTTTTATACATTTATATTTGTCAGTTATTATCTATTTTCTATATTTGATGTGAGTAATATTGATCTTTTAAACTATTTACAAAATCATGGTGATGTTATTAATTAATCAACCAATATTCCTTCCTAGAACATAAAATCAACTATAATTGAGGTCTTTTAATTATTTAAACTTTATAATTTCATTTCATATGTATTTTATTTATTATTCATGAAAATTGAGTCAATGAAGAGATTTTTATGATAATTTATAATGAAAAGACAAAATTTCCTTAATTAGTGAGTTATAATTTTAATTTTACCATTACAGAACAAACAAAATCATTATTTAATAATTAATATTCAATATTAAGTGTAAAATACCACCCTTTCTTTAATTTATAGCATTTTTTTTGTATAGGTGGTTAAAGAGTCACAACACGTACATTCCATAATCTATGTGTGTGTACGACTATGGAAGTGAATATTTTTCCATGAAATCATTATAAAAAAGTAAAATTACATAATTTATATTATATTAAGGTGATAAATAATAATTTTTAATAGTTATAAAATGTAGGTAAATCAAACATATATTTTTACTTATAAATAAATAACTTTTCCTCTTGGTATGCTTGTTTTTGGTGGTTAGTTTTCAATGATAAATTATTAATAATATTACATATTTAATGCCTAATTTATATTTACAGAATATAAATAATAAAATAAAAAAATATGTACTCAATAAAATAATTTCTATAATTATTCTTTAATAGTGTTGATGAAAAATGAAATGTGTTTTTCAAGGAGGTGGTAATCCGCACACATGTGTGAGAAACATTTTTATTTTTTTGATTGAATGAGAGAGGAATAGATAATGGTTGATTTTGGCTTAAAAAATCAATTTTTAATGATCTAAAATCTTTTTTATTATTAAATTAATGAATTTTATTTTTTATGAACTATTTTCCTGGTGAAAATTATAAATATGTCTAAGTAATGAAGTGACCATGAAAAACTAATGTATAAATAAGTTCAACTGACCATGAAGGAAAAGTGACTATATAGAAGTGATCTTATGAACATTCAAGTGACCATACATGAGAAGATATAATTTTGTATAAGTCTTGAACTAATCTTCTGAAGAGTTAGAGTGACCTCATGAATTATTCATTCTATGATGGGAATAGAATAACCGATCATAAGAAAAAAATAACTGAATGAATGAAAAAAAGAAGCTACTTCAAGAAGAAATGAAGTGCCTATAAGAATAAAGGAAATGGAAAAAAGTGAAGTGAATGTGTGAAGAAAACAATTGACTACATGAAGAAAACAAGAGACAATTATAAGTGTTTGTAATTAATAATGGAAAGTAACTATGTTGAGTGACTACTAACCAAAGTAACAACGCCTAAGTGAAGAATAAGTTACCATGTATAACTTACGTAATATTATATCTTAAAATATCTGATGGATATATTTGGGAGAATTTATTATAGATTTAGTACATTGTTGTTTTCAATGAGTATAAGGACTAAATTATGAATATCCTCTAATTGATAATTAGATAAGGTTATCTCTTTAAAAAGAATATACACTAGTGGAAAAAGTAGCGAATGTGTATGATAGAGATTGTGATACGTTGAGGAATTACTCAAACATTATACTTCTCTAAATACTTCTTTGACACTTAGTTTCCTGACATCCCAACATGACACATGATTTAATATTTCCAAGTACATATTTAAAGATCATTGATCATCCAAAAATGATCACATTAAGATGACATAGACATTCACTCTTTCTATATCTTTCTCTCTTTGTTTTCGCTTATATTTTGAGATGTATTTTCTTTACTATTTATGTTCATTAATACAATATTATGATTTGTATTGAGTTTTACTATATAATCTTTATTTAATTACTTTACACATGTTATCCCATGTATACCTTTGGAAGAGGATGTGTGTATCCGGGACTACCTGTGTGAAGTTTCTATTTTTAAAAACCCAATCCAAGTTGTGGATCATTTAACTGATTAATAAAATTACTTGGTATGGGTGATATCCAAGTAGAGAGAACCAGATATTGACCTAAAAATAAACCTATTATTTTATTCTAGTGCATGTTTTCTTATTTTGTTTACTTTTATATTAAAAAAATAATTTTAGTTTTTAAAACAATATAAAAAAATTACTTTGCTAGTTATATTTAATGAATTTTTTACTTTCTATTATTAAATTAATTAGATATATTTAATATTTTAAAATAATTCTATGATTGTTTTAATTGATATGTGATTGAGATTTTGGGAAAAATTTCAAAAAAATTGAACTAAATATTTCTACTATTTTATTTCATTGGTTTATTTTTATAAATTATGTGATTTGGTTTTAAATCTTTTTGAAAAAAAAATTTAATCAAAAATTCAATTCACCACCTTCTTGAGTTGTGCACTCTAATCAACATTTGGTATCAGATGGCCTTTTATTTCATTATATATATAATTTAAATATGATCAATCTTTTCCAAAAAAGGTCAACATTTATTTTTATTATAAATTTATATTTTTATGGATAATAATATACTTGAGGGGATTTCTTTTAACTAACCACTTTACTTTAATAAAAATTATGCATATTGGAAGATTAAAATAATAATACATATTGAGAGAATGTGATTTTATATTAAAAATATAATGACGGATAAATATGAAAAACCTAAAGATGCAAGAGTTGATTGGTGTGATTCAACTAAGGCTAGTTATGAATTTAATTTAAAGGTATAAATTCATTATATTATGCATTTGGAGAATATCTATTAAATATAATTTATGCATGTTATTTTGCTTATGAAATTTGGGATACCCTTATTGTATATCTTAAAGGAAAATCCTTTGTTAAAGAAATGTTACTAAATAACTATGATATTAAATATAATACATTTAAAATTATAATAGATCAATCAATTTCTAACATGTATCTCAGGATCATTGGAATTTTTTAAAAAAATCATGCACTTGGAAATAAAATTGAAGACAAAGATTAAGTGATGAGACTCCTGAATTTATTTCCTGATAAATAGAGAGTAACCTATTTTACCATTCCATAATTTAGAGATATAAGGAAACTACAAATGAAAGAGATGATTGGAAAACTATTGATGAAAGAAGAAGAGTTGAATGTGAAAAAAGAAGATGATGAACCAAAGATAAAATTAGTTACTTTCAAAACATTTGAGTAAATGATAAAGGAAAAAATTAAAGAAGATAATTCTAGTGAGGATTAGTCACTGTATGATAGTGATGAGGAGATGGATCATATATCCTAGATATTTAAGGAGTTCTAAAGGAGTAATAAATTATTCATGAAATTAATCTATATAGGACAATATGATAGAATGGGAAAATGGTAAAAGGAAAATCAACCAGAATAAGTTTCTTGTTATTAATTAAAGAGGAAAGGGAATATAAAATATGAATTTATAAAATTTAATTATAATAAAAGTAATGTGGATAATGGGAAAACTTCCAAATAAATCTATTAAATCAACATGTAGCACCTTTCAGAATAGTTCTAGAGAGTTTCAGTAAAGTAGAGAAGACATGGCCAACCGAGAAAACATGTGCTTTATAAAAAACACATTTGAGGTAATAAATATTATCTATACATCTCCCACTCATATTTATAATATCTCAGAAAATTAAAATAATGATGAAAATATGAACAATGAGGATTTATTTGAATATCAAAATGTGTTGGAAGATACCTTTAATATACTTATAAATAATTATAAAAATTTAAATAAACAATATGCTTTAGCTATTCATATAATATCTGATCTTGATGTATAAAAATAAAATAATTATCCTTAATTAAAATATAACAATGAAATTAAAATTCCAAATGATCAATATAAAATGGTTCTTTAATGGTTTAAAAAAGGGAGATGAACCTTAACCAAGATTATTTATAAACAGACCATACCCAAATACACAACTAGAATTGGATGGAATCCCATTCAAAGGAGAATTTATAAGAATATGTTTATTACTAGATCAAGTGATTCCAATTCTATAAATATTTCATATTCTTGTGGACCCAATAAGGTTTTTATTTCTAAAAGTCTTATTTTGACTTATGGGAAGCCTTTTAAATAGATTTGGATTAAAAAACCCCTTATTTTGTTACATCTTAGGACCCAAGAAAGTGCAGGTACCAAAATCATTTATTATTTAAATGTGTGTAAGAAATATTCTTCAAGATAACAAATAATAATTTATGGTATATTTATAGTGAACGTTTTAATGACATTAATAGATAGTACATGAGCTTTAAGAACTGTTTTTTTAAAGGAGGTTGGTGGATGTGTCACTTTTAGTGATAATAATAAGGGAAAAATAATAGGACATGGTCAAATCAGTAACTCTAATTCTATTTTAATTTCTAAAATATTATTTATTGATGGTTTATATTAAAATATTCTTATCATCTCAAAACTATATTATGATGGTTATCATGTCATGTTTGAGAAAAACTATTTCAAAATCTATGATTCTAAGTATAATTTATTCTTTAATTATTTAAGTAATGATAATGTTTATGCATTTGATTTAGATTATTTACTTTCTAAAAATGTTTCTTTCTTAAGTTCTTTTTTAAAATAATTTTATATATGGCATAGAAGACTAGGCTATTACAACCTTTAATATCTTTGAAATATAACTAGGAAACCTTTAGTTAATGATCTTCCTAAATTATAATTCCCAAAAGATAGTCTGTATCCCCTATCAAAATAAGAAAAAAAGATTTATTTAAAATAAAATAAAGATGTCTCAACTTATCAACCCCTTCAATTGGTTCACTTGGACTTGTTTCAACCTTCTAGAGTTTTTTTATGAAATGAGAAACATTATGTCTATTTTCTTTTAGATGATGTTTCTAGATATAATTAGGTATAATTATTATCTCAAAAAAGTAAATCCTATTCCTAATTTGAAAAATAAGTTAAAAATCATATTGCACTTATTATTGAGTCCTTAAGGAGTGATAATGTCTATGAGTTTAAAAATAAATATGTTGAAATTTTATTCTCACAATATGGATACAATCATAATTTTTCTTCTCCTTGGACTCCCTTGCAGAATAGTGTCCTTGAAATAAAAAATATGAATGTTTAAGATATTTATCTGACCATGATGAGTGAGTATAACCCACCTCTTTATTTTTATGGTTATAAGATATGAATAAAACATACTATATTGTTAGTACAGTTCTTATTAGAAAAATTTTAAAAAATTCAACATGATTTGGGGAATAAAAGAGAACCAAAGGTTAATTGCTTTAGAGTTTTTTTCTACAAGGGGCTTACTCTCAATAAAAAGGATTGTTTAGAAGAATTTTTATCCTTAATCAATTAAGTAATCATACATGGTTATTAAACCACTATTAAATCATTTAGGGTGTTGAATAAATGGAAAAATTGCAGAATAATATGTACATGTAAAATTTGATGAAATAGATCCACATGATCCTAAAACCTATTTAGAAAATCCTGGGGATGATCTTTCTAACATGAATATCAATACCTCAAAGAATCCTAGTGATGGTTCTATAAAACCTGTTGTTGAAAAATCACCAAGTGTAGAGGAATTTCTTGAACCATAACTTTAAGAATAAAATGAAGTACCTAGTAATTATTTCCCTAGAGCCATTATAACTCATAAATTCCATCCTTTAGAAGTTGTTATTTGATATTAAGATAGAGGTACTAAAACTATATATTATCTTAAAAAATAGGTATAACATAAATCCTTTTTCCACAAAATTATACCTAAAAACAAAATTGAAGTTATAGATGATGAATTATAGGTAATGTGTAAGAACCTGTGCTTTTTGAACCAAACGAAATTCTAAGGGAATTTGAATTTTTGGTAATTACTAAAGTGATTGTTTTTAAAATATAACTTTGGAATATAATTATGAGAGTTTTGATTTTTAAAAGTGATGTTTCTAGACTTTGGTGAAGGCCCGATAACTTTCCTGGGCAGCTCAAGGAGTGTCGGGAGCGCCAGAACAAGAAAGGTATATTTTTAAAGACCTAAAGAGGGAACATATTTTGTTTTAAACGGTGCATCTCATAGCAGTAACTGTGCAGTCTTAAGTAGGTAAGGAAAAAAATTTCATGGGATATACACGTTTTTCCAAACCATGCGCCTATCCCACACAATTTTCTTTCGAGGTAGTGGACTCGAACTACACACCACATAGTTTGGCATACAGTGTGGGTCAAACCATAAAGATGGTTCTATATAAAGAATTATATTAAATTAAAAATAAATGAAAAAAAAATTAAAACACACTCACCTTTCCCTATCTCACCAGACCGCACGACGCAACCCCAAGGGGGGTTTCCCCTTTGGTGCGCAATGAACCTCCTTCATATTCTCCATTATATTGTTTTCTAGCCGAAGTTCTTAGTGTTTCTCCTTTGGATAATCAAGGTAGGTCTCTATACCTCATTCTTATGCTTCTCATGGTCCAATTTCGGCTTCCCTGTAATCGAGTTTTCAAATGTTTGAAACCCTAGATTAGGGTTTTATCCATTTTCATTTTTCTTTGGTTTTTGGGTTGTGAAAATGGAATCCTAGGTGATGTTGGCCTGTGTTCAAGTAACCGTCGCCGAAAGGGAGGTGGTTTAGGTCAACTCTCTCTATTTCTATTATTTTTGGGTAAGTTTATAAAACCGTTGTTTGTTCTAAACCCTCTAAATTAGGTCCTTATGGTGTTTATGGGTCTCATTTGTTGTGTATAGTGAATTATGGTGCCTTGGAAGACTCGCAGGCATATACAAAAGTATGTATATATATATATATATAATTATGTATATTCTATAAGTTCATATTCTATCATGGAATGGGGAATACATGAATTAGGTAAAGGGTATATATATATGTATATGGAAGTATGTGTCTGCAAGTGGAGGGTTGCATAAGTTAGAAAGCATGGATTGGTTTGGTTGAGGTAGGATCCCTATTCGGAAATGTTTATTTTAGAATGATTTAATTGCTTCTTAAATTAGTTTATTTATAAGTTTCTTACTTTAATGGAGCTGTATAGTTTTAATAAATTCTTAAAGGTTATAGATGACTTGTTTTTTTTGATAAATTCATCTTTTTATAATAAAACCCCTCTATCAGAGGTGCACCACCTTCTAACCAAAATTAGTGATAGTGTATGTAATGATTTGTTGTGGTTTGAGCTTTCTTCATATATTTTTGTTGGTCTTAGTATGTGACCTGTTAATTCCTGGCCCATTTTGTGTTAAGTAATAGTGTTTCCCATATGATTTATGTTTAAAGCCTATTCCATAAGATAGATTTCTTAATTTTTAGCACCGCTTGGGATTGATTTCTAAATGTAACTTGGATGGATTTGGACTTGGACACCCTTAGGTGTTCCTTTTTACCCCATGTCATGGGATGCCAAACATGAAATTTATTTTAGATTAAATTTTAATTAAAATGATTAATTGGGAATGGATGAGAATCTAATACCCATTGCCCTTATATCATTTCCTTGATTAAGCATGACTTGAATTGTATATATTTGGCCATGTACTTTAGATACTATCACATTGTGTAGTAGGTTGTTAAGATTGTGAATCTTGGTATAAAGAATTTCCCATGTGATTTGATTGATATAATTTCTATGTTATGGATTTTGAAAGCATGAAATAGTTTTTAAATCTTGATTTTGGACCACTCCATGGGTGAGTTTCCTTGGATGACCTTTTATGGCTGTTTTTACTAGGATGCCTATGAGTCATGCCTTTGTTTCCCTTTCATGGGTTGTTAAAAATGAATTTTATTAATTATGTAATTACATTTTTTTAATTGAAATTGAATTGGATAAGGGTATGGGATGGTCAAATTGCCTCTTGACTTAGGTATGCCCATGCTTGTTTAAGTATTATGGATTTAATTACTCTAATTTTGAACTTACCCCCATGAGATTAATAATTTTAAAGACATGTGATAGTTTAGTTTACATGTGTTGCTTCTTCTGAGAAGTATTCTGATGTGAGTAAATTAAAGTCCAAGCCTTATGAGTTTGTTCCTTTCTCAGGAAACCCTTTGGTGGTGAGTTATATTAGATTTTTTTTGTTTTTGACCTTAGAATGCTTAATGGAATGTTAAAATGAATAAAATGGTAATTAGTCTTGGGTGAATTAGGGATTCTGTTTAGAATGCCATGGGCAGGATCATGAGAATATTATACCATGTTCTTTGAGTGAAACATGGATTCTGTTAGAATTCCATGGACGGGATCAAAGAGTTTATTATTTTTAAGTGACGATTGAACCATGGCTTCCTATAGGACTTCCAGGGATGGGATTATAGAGGCCATACCTATATGATGAGTGAATCATGGATACCTATTGGACTTCCACAGACAGGCTCAAGAGGCATTTATTTTATATCCTGAGTGATACTTGGGTATTCACTATATGACATCCATGGAAATTATTAGTTGACCTTGACTTATACCACACCTAGAGTGATACTGGTTTCTTGAGAGGTTCATCAGGACGGGCTTGTAGGGTGTTGGTGGGAATTGCACCTGGAGAGATACTTGACTTATGACAGAGGAATGTGAAAGATGTGATTGGGTTATAATTGATTATTTAAATGAAGTGACTTATGAAATTTTTTCCAAGACAAATCACAATTTTGGTTTTGGTCTAGACTTGTATTGTTTAGGTGGCCTTCTGAGGCATCTATTATGCTTAGAGTTATATGGGGGATTTCAAGCTTGATCCAGATCTCAAGACATATAAAATTCAATGAATTGAAATGTTTAAATTTAGATTAAATTAAATGGATATTAAATTAGTACCTACATACCAAGGATGTTTAATTTTTAGTAATCTCTTACTTTTTAGATATTTTCTCGCACTACTAGTTTACATTACACAGGATGGATTGGGTTAGACATAATGGGTGTCAAACTACTAAGATTTATATCTCACACCCATCTCGGAAAACATTGGTTCCCAAGTAGACCTACTTGATTACAGGTCTATGGAACTTTCATTTTATATGTTACTTGTATCTTGTTTTTGGGAGAAAATAACTGATATGAAGCTCAAGATGATCATGGTGATTATCTTTATCTTGATATCTTTCCTTCATTTTGTATTTTAATGAAAATCATGTTGTACTCTTTACTGATTTCAAATAGGTATCATCATATGGAATGCATGTATTTTATAAACTATAATTGTCCATTTTATATATTCATTAGTTATGACATTGTCTTATACTGATTTGATTATTTCTTTATTCTACTTCCGCTAATATCTGAGTTATACTATATGTTACTTCTATACACTCTGAGTATGAGGGTATTGTCTCCCCACTGAACTACTATTTTACCCTCACTACTTGTTGGAATCCTTTATCATATTGGGAGATGAACCTGAGGTCATGTAGAGACAGGTCTAACAACCAGTTTTGTGGTAAGTTGGGCCGAGACATTACAAAGTTTAATACGGAGTTGTTTTTCCTTTTTCTTATGATTTGGACTATTAGTCATGAGACTAGGAATGTTTTGTCACTTGATAGATAACCATTATTGGGAAAATTACCCCATGTTGGGGAAAGTACCAAGTGTCCAGGTCTGGGAATTATTGTTTAAACTGTTAGATGTTACAATTGACGTGATTTCACCTTTGGTGATTCATATATTTTCTTTGGCTAATGAATGTATAGAATTTATTATATTTTTCTATTGTGCCAAAATTTAATGGATGTAACATGACATGAATCATTATTGGAACTTATAAATTCACATTCCATGCACATGAAATTCCATGTAGCTACATTAATAGGTTTCTTGCTAAGTATGATTGTGTGAATTGAGTGATTTCATTATTTTTTTATACCCATTTAGGTAATCTATTAGCATGATGGTTTACTTAGAATGTCTTGATTGGGCTGTAACATTATTATATGATATATTACATTCCTGGTGCTTGTTGTAGCATGCTAGTTTTGATATATGGAGTGGTTTCTTGTGCTGAAAATTTGTTGGTTACGGATTATGCCGGATCTTGTTTTCAATTATAAGTTTTATGAGTGCCTTATAGATTGGTAGATGTCCACCCATATGACTGAGACTTTGTATAACCATGGTATTTTTTGTAATTTTTATAATTGTAAAATCTGTTAAGTTTTGAACTTGAATGGCTAGTAAACATTTAAAATACTCAACTAGACCCAAGATGTTATTTTGGGGCATGCTATTATAAGATAAACCATTATGGTGTTTATGTTTATTATAGTTAAAAAATTGCTAGTGGGTTTCTTTTTAATGAATCCAGGATGGTTTAATGGGACCCTTGTTGGTCTCCTAATCAGTTAAAAAGGAATTTATATACTAAATTTCCTACTATGACAGAATTTCAAGGAATGTTAAATGTTTTAAAAGTAAGTTTAGAAGACTTTCCTATTTTTTCTTTCAACTATTAGATTAAGTTTATGCAAACTACCTTGTTTTGTAGAATGGTACTTGAGTTTTTTTTAAATTCATTCAAATGTTTAAATGTTAAATGTGAAAAAATAAAGGTTTCTTAATCCTAACGAATCATTTTTTATGACCAAGAGATATGGTCAATTGTTATGATTCATTAGGGGATAGCCCATGGTAGGTAGAACCCTTATAGATTGATGTCTTTCTATCCACTATGAGATTTTTGATTTTTGGTTTCATTTGGATGTCATTTTCCCTTAGAGGATGGTTGGTTTTTAAAAGTAATCCCTTATTTGGATGGGTGGTCATTTCATCTTGAATCTTGATATGGGAGTGAGCAATGAGGAATGCTCACTTTAATATTTTAAACGTGTCTTGGGCATGGTCAGATACTTCCAAGGTCGTGTGAACCTCTCTTTCTCAGGTGATGGATGACTCACTACACCATAATCTTAGTAAATGGATGTTTGGGATGATGTTCTTTTGGGCTAGTTTCTATGTGATCGATATGGTTCTTGATTTCATAGGGTGAACAACCTATGGATAATAATCAGAATGTGTTTTTTTCTATTGTAAAATCAGGGTAGTATGTTTTGACATATGCGATACCCACCGAGTGTTAAATGTTAAAAAAAGTTATCTGTTTAAGTTCATTTTCTTCATGATCTTTGAGCTATTGAGTTTGTTTTTAGGTCATATCTAGAGTAGAGTGACTGGAGTATTTGAAAAATCAATTTCATCCTACTGCTCGAGAGGAATTTATGGGACTCAGGTGTTTTGACTTATTGGTTGGTTTGATCTTGGGTTTATTACGAAATGATTTAATGTACATGAAAGTTTCCCAAGGTAAGTGTCATGTCACTTCAGGTTTACTTGTCAGTGGTTTCTTGGTAGTATGACTATTATAAGGTTGGTGGTATGAAAAACTCTTTAAAAACTCCATTGGTCTAGGGTGAGTTTCGGTGGTAAGTTTGAAATAACATGAATTCCTCAGGTTGTATAGGTTTCAGGGTTCAGTTGATGATTCATTGGTAGTTGAATCCAAGATCATTGCAAATTATCAACCAATAGTGGTTTAAATGATATTTTTGGTAACCTTGGGTTTACTCTTAGTGTACTCTTCTAAATGAGACAAGCATGTTTCCTATCTTGATGTCATCCTGGATTCACTAGGAGAGCATCAGTTATACGCCACTCTAATGTCTGAAAGTCATTGTTCTTGTTTCCCCCCATCTATGTAATATCCTGGATGCATGGGTTTTGTTGAGATTTTTTTGAGTCATAAGTGATACTTGGGTTCCCATGTACAAATTCCTTGGATGGAAATTTGGGTGCTTGCCACTTTCTTTGACGTGACCTCTAAATGGATGCCGCTCTAAGATCAATCAATGATCTTATGTTGATGTTTTGTCTTTGTACCAATATCTCACTTGTATATTAGAGTATGGGATACCAAGGGAGAGTTCCATGTAATATAGTTGGTTGACTTTGTGGTTATCCTAGAATTGTTGTTGGGATTGTACGTAATGCTTTAAGGGTAGTCTTTCTAGTGGTCTTTAACTATTATGTGCCTCTATTTTTGTTGAGGCACAATAGTTTTAAAATGGAAAAGTGTTGGGTTTGTCTTGAAAAGTCACTGGAAGTTAGGTTTGAGATTCAGTGGACTCAGTTGTTGTAAAACACTTAGGGGTGTGGTTGTTTGTAAGGGACTTCTAGCTTTGGGGAGAAAAACATGATTGGGAATTGGACTCTTTCTGATGATAAATCCTAAGGTGGGGGGAACCTTTGGGTTTATACTTAAAAATATGATGATTTTATCATGTATTTGGTTAATAAGGCTCGGTTAAGAGTTTCTTAATATTTTAATTGGGAATCGAGCATTGGATCAAGTATGATTATGTGAGTGTCATGCGCTTAAGTAGTGATTTGAGGTGCATTGGGAATTTAGAAATGAGATGAGATCATTTAAAAAAATGTAATGACCCTTATAGGTTGGGTGATGTATTCATTGTACTCCCTAAGGATTCTTAGGGACGAGAAGTTTTAAGGTGGTGAGTTTGTACAAACTCTTGTTTTCGAACAAGACAAAATTCTGAGGGAATTTGAATGTTTAGTAATTACAAGATGGGTCATTTTTAAAATAGAACTTCATAATGTAATTATAAGAGTTTGGATGTTTAAAATTGATTTTTTTGGACTTGGGTGAAGGCCCGAGAACTTTCCCAGGCATCTTGGGAAGTTTCAGGAGAACCAGACAGGAAAATGTAGGTTTTTAAAGACCTACAGAGGGTGAATAGTCTCTCTGAAACCATGTGGACCATATCTATAACAGTGTGGACTTAAGAAGATAATGCCTAGGTATTTCACACGAGCTATCATGGTTTTCCAAATAATATGCCTAGCCCACATGGTGTTCTTTGGAGGAAATGGCCTCACACTGTACACTGCACGGTTTGCATACAATTTGTAAAACAATGCAGGTCAAACCATAAAAATGTGTCTATTTAAAGAATTAAATTAAATTAAAATGAGATGAAAAAAATTAAAACATAGTCACCTCCCCCTTTGTTTCTAGACCATATGACACAACCCCAAGGGGTGGTTCCCCCTTCAACGTGTGATTCCCCGCCTCCAACACCCTAGTTATTCAATTTTTTGTCTGAATTTCTTGGTTTTTATCCTCTAGATCATTAAGGTAGGTCTCTATAACTCCTTATGCTTCTCTTAAACAGATTTTGGCTACCCTATTTCCCAGTTTTCACTGTGCCAAAACCATATCTTAGGTTTTGATTAGTTTTTGTTGTTTTTCTGTTTTAAGGTTGTGCAAATGGCCTCTCGGGTAATGTTGGTCCATGTTTCAGAAACTGCCATCAAATGAGAGGCGGTTTAGGTCAATTATATCCTCCAGTGTCATTTTGGGGTAATTTAAAAACCCATTGTTTGCTTCACACCCACTAAATTAGGGCCTTATGGTGTTTATGGGTCCCAGTTGTTATGAATAGTGAATTATAATGCCTTGGAAGACTTGTGGGCATATATGAAGGTATGTATATCTATATAAATATGAATATCCTTCTTTTTAATATTCCCTCATGGAATGGGGAATAAATGTACCGGGTTAAGGGTATATATATATTTACATGGAAGTATGTGTAAGAGAGTGGACGAATACTTGAGTTATAAAGCATCAAATTCCAAGTGTTGGCTTAGTCTTCTTGAGGTAGGATCCATATCCTAGAATGTTTATTTAAGATTTATTTAATTACTTCTTTGAATAATGTGATTTATAAGCTTCCTAGTTTAATGGAACTGCATATCTTGAATAAATGATTAATGGTGACAGAATACTTGTTTGATGAAGTCATGTTTTTATAATAAAACCCCTCCATTGGAGGTGCACTGCCTTCAAACAAAAAAAGTAGTGATAGCGTATGTCAGGCTTTGCTGTGGTCTGAGATTTCCTTATATTTTTAGTTTAAACACAAATTAATTGAATGAAATTTTAAATTTTAATCTGAATCATCACACATGAATTAATTGAAAACCATTTATTTTTTTTTGAATCCTAACATACTTTCTCTCTCTCTTGAACCATTTTTTCCAAACTCCTTTTGTTTATCTTAAATCGGAACCCAAACCTCCAAGGTTTGAATTTTATTATAAAAATGAAATGGATAAAAAGATATCTTGATTATGTATCTTCAACTGGATCACCTATATCAAAGAAATTGATGAAATATAGAGGTATATCGAGTGATATGGATTAGCCTCTCAAACCCCATAAATTATACCAGCCTATCTACACTGAAAAATAATTTGTTGCGTAATTTCTTAAGTCTAGAAAATCATTAATGAGGAAATTGATTAAAATGAAAGGATAGAGTGAATGGTTCAATGATAATTTTAATCAATTTTATAAAATATTGGTTAGAAACATTTATTCCAATATAGAATTCATTCCTATAGAAAAAATATATAACATTCATACAATAGTAAATGGAGAAATTTTTGTGTCCTCTTCAAAACATTGGTCTAAGTTCTTAGGTGTTCCTAACAATAGAGATTATGAATATTATTAGAGATAATATACTATGAATCATTCCCATTTAGAGTTTCAAAATTCTCTTTAGGAATTTAATGGTTACAAAAAACCTAGAAGGTTGAATGGTTTAGATATTACTAGGTAATTTAAACTGTTAGTAAATTTTATCCGACACCTCATTAGTCCCAACAAAGGGGACTTCAGAATCATGAGGTACAATGATTTTTTTTATAAATTAATAATATTTATATTTAGATAAGTTTATTATGGTATGTATTGATACATATGTCTGAGTGATGTAATACTTCCTTAAAGATCAATTCCCTTCCTTATCCTAAGTTCATCTTAGTCCTGTTGGATTTTATGTTATTAGTTTTTTAGGTGGAGGAAAAGGTGGTTTCCTATGATTATTTGTGACTAATTAAAAAGATTTGTATTCTCATGATGGTTAACTGAAACCCCAAGAAAAAATAATGGCTAGAGGATAGTGAAAATATCTATGATTAATTTAATCATGTTAAGGATTCAGTTATACCAAGTGACCAAGTGGATCCTAGTCTAGAGAATAATGAAAAATTAATATATTATTTAGATGATCAGGATGATATTTATATGTAAGTGAAATAATAGTAAAGTATCATGGCTGACCTTAAGAGGAATCTATGTTTTCTTATGAGGATATTTGGGATCCATCTTTTACAATGTCTTTTATACCTCCCTATTTTTATTTACCTATATCATCCCATGAGTGTAAATCGAAAGATTAACATATTATTGATTTAAATGTGTTAGTATGTGTGTTTTTTGAATATAAGGATACTGAATCAAGTGAGTTAGCAAGTGAAGTGTAATGTTCTAAGATCTCTTCTACTCTAATACCTATAATTTTAAGTACTCCTAGACCTATTATACAAGATGCACCTTATAAGGGGGAGAATTCACGAGGATCATTAGTAATAGTCCTGGATTAATTTAAATCAGATGATGATAATGATAATATGGGAAACCCACTTATTCCTGTTGTAATTTCCCTCCCCTTTTTAGAGAGTTTGGGAAGGACATTTGATATATTAGATTGATTCTCATGGAAGAGTTGAGGCATATGCACTCATACCTCTAGTTGAACAAGTTCCAGAAGATTTGTTTTTTCCTAACCCAACCCAATATATTGAGTAAAAAATGAAAATAAATGATAAAAATCCTCTTTTATTAAACCATACATATCCTCTTAAGGTGGATAGGGATGTTTTTGGTGATCTAGAAATTTATTCAGATCATTTTGAGATTGAGGGAGAATTTAGTGGTAGGTATTTTGCTTCCGATCCACATGAACCTATACCTTCTTCAGATCCCTCTAAACCCTTTACAACAAAAGGCAATTTTAATAAATTAAAATAATATTTTATGGGTGTGTTGAAATATCTCTTCATCGTGTTTTTAAGTGAAGTGGAACCATTTAGAGAGGAGTATATAACCTAGAAAATCACTTATGTTATTTCTCATCATCAACCAAGATTCCATTTCAAAATGGAACTTATGAAAAAATGAGAATACAAATTTGAGAACTTAAGTGGGTTCGTTACAAGGTAATCATATAGATACAAAGTTAAAGTTAGTTCAGATATTTCTAAATGCTCTTTTTCATTATTCTACTTCATCTAGTATCCCTTAATCTTTCTTATCACTTCCTCCTAATCATGTTCTATATTTTATTAATGAACAGGAAATCCGACAGATAAAAATAGGGGAGTTGAAAGATATTCTTGATAATCTTAATAAGATAATATAAATGGTATTTTAAGGCATTTAAATAAATACAACAAAGGGCTTGGATCTGGTAAGAAATTATTTCATGTATGATGGAAGAGATAGAGACATAATCTGAAGGCCCATTAACTTTTATCTTAATCAGATCTTCACCAAATATATTCTAAAGACTATGTTTTTATCCTAGTATAGTGACCTCAGAAATCAACCAAGGTCTTGAGCCTCCAGATGTCAAGTGGACAAGTTAATGGTTCAAACTCTTGTTCCAAAATACTTTATGTAGAGCAAAGAGGATTATTTTCTGGCCATGAAACATAGATCAAGTGTTGTGATGGATTCCACCATAATTCTCTAGCCATACCATTACATTGAAAACACTTCCATTTTTAATCATTTATCACTAACAATTACTTAAAACCCTCCTTCTACTATTACTTCCTTTGTTAACACTTTTGGCTTGTATCATAGAAAATAATTTCATAAACTTGTACCTATTTCTAATTGTGTAGTTATCTAAGAACCATCTTCGAACTCTACACCACAACCTAACCCTCCTTCCTTAGAATCTACAATAAAAGGAAATTATCATATTGTCCCTATTGATATTAGTTACGTGCCTGATTTTGATTGTGATTATAATTCCAGATAGGGTCACTTTTTGTATCCTTTTAGATATTAATGAAATTATATTTTCATATTTATGTCTTACCTATTGTATAATTATTTTCAATATTTATTTATTATTACGTATCATATTTTAACTTGGATTAACTTTGGGATAATCCCAAAAGGGGTAAAAACAAATAAATGGTGAAAAAATGATTTATTCACTTCATTTTATATATCTATCATATGTATTAAATTAATTTCAGATATCAATCAGGATTTGTGATTATAAGAAAGGGTTATATTATTATCTTAGCACCAATTTAATTTAGAGTTACCAAAAAATGTTTTGTTATATTTCTAAGGAATTTTATGTTTTATGATAGTCAACTATTTTTTAGACAAAATTATAAATATGGATAAGTCTACATGTGATAGTGAAAACCTACATCATGAATAAGTTCAAATGAACATGAATGAAAAGTGACATTATTGAAGTAACCAAACATTAAAATCAAAGTAACGACATAAAAAATCAAGTGACCATGCATTATATGATTTAATTTTGTCTAAGTCTTAAACTATCCACATGAAGATTTTAAGTGACCATATAAATAATTCAACGTACCATAATAATATAATAAGTGACTACATAAAGAAAATAAGAGACAACATGATGAAAATAAGCTTCCACAAGATGAAATAAAGTGACCATGAGATGAAATAAAGTGACCACAAGAATTAAAGAAGTAAAATTGGGAAGGAAAAATTTTCCACATGAAGAAACCAAGTGACTAGGACAAGTGACAATGAGTAATCATGAAAAGTAACCGTTCTAAGTGAATATAAGAAAAATAACCCTAAATATGTGATGACTGAGTGACTGTATCTTACTTAAATAATGAGGTATTTTAAAATATACAAAAGTTATATTTTAGAGAATTTATTATAGTGTTAGTGCCTTAAAAGTTGAAATGAGTATGACTATTTAATTAAGAATATATTCTAATGGCTAATTAGTGAATTTTTTCTATTTATGTAGAATATTCACTCTTGGAAATATTATAACATGAACATGATATATGTTTTGATACAATAAAGACTTACTATGACATACTAATTTTCTAAATAATTCCATGAAACTCTATTTTATAACCTCTCAGAGAAATAGTAGGTTGAAGTTTTAAAAGGATATATTTAATAGTGATTTATCTACTGAGGATGATCAGACTAAATTTATTTATATTTCTCTTTTTAGATCTCTTACTCTCTCTCCATTTTAGATTATATTTTGAGCTCTGTTTTCTTTACTCAGTATATTAATTCGCACAAGATTTTTCTTTTTATTGTAGAGTACTAGGTAATATTTTTTTCATTATTTTACACACATTATCCAAGGTACAACTGTGTAACAAGATTTTTATATACTAAACTACCGATGTGTAGTTGTTACTTTTAAAAACCTAATTAAAGCTGAAGATTAGTTTATTATTTAACAAAACTTTATGGAAGTGGGTGATTTTGAAGCCGATAGGACTAGTTTTTGGATTGATAAAAAACATCTTGTTTTATTTCACCATGTGTTTTCTTTATTTTTCTTACTTTATTTAAAAAACCATTTTGTATTTTTAAATCACTATATAAAACACTACATTGATAGTTTTCTTTAATAATTTTTTATATAATATGTTTAAAGTAAATAGATATATTTCAAAAGTTAATGTAATTTTAAATTTTTTTAACTGGATATGATTGAGACATTTATAAATCATTCAATAAATATGGATTATATATTTCCACTATTTTAGTTATTAGGGTTTTTTTAAAACCATGGTATTTGGTTCTAAATCATTTTAAATAGAAATTTTAATTGAAAAATTAATTCACTCCCCACTTATGTTGTCCACTCTGACCAATAATTACACAATCAAAATAAATTTTTTTAGTATATTATTTATAATGATATCATTATATATATATAGTTATAATGGTTTTGGAAGAGGGTGGACGATAAGGATAAATAAAGTAAGTTAAAGGGTAAGAAATACTGACACTAAGAATTTAGATCTTTTTATGGAGTATCTTTTTGAAATGAAGGACTTGAGGAATTTTTTTGGGACCATATCATTCAAAACTTGTAGCGGGGATCTAAAAAACTAAATTGGTTATAGTTTCATTATAATGTCTAACTATGGGTGTAGCTTGAAAATGGTTGAATTGATATCCTTTTATAGGTGAAAATAGGGGCAACTCTTTGAAAAAGAATTTTAGGTAAGGGGTAATAATGAAATTTAATAAGTGTTCAGTGAGTTAGGTGGGGGAATGTTTCTAATACATGTTGTTATGTATTTTAATACTAAGAATGTTATTCTAGAATATATAAGTGTCAAATTGACTTAGTAAAATTTGAGCCACATTAGATAGCCAATTTTAACACTTATTAATCCTGATTATTTTTTTTATCATTGTAATTATATTATCACTAAAAAGATAAGATGACCCTTCATACTAAATTTTTATGTTTTTAATCATAATTTGGAATCTATTTATTCTAATTTAATTTTTATATATGAGAATTTAATATTTTTAAATTAAAACATATGTATTTTTGAAAATATATTTTTGTAGGTTATGTATTTTTAATCATTAAGTGTTATTAATATCATTTAAAACTCCCTATCTATTAAATGAGTGTTAATTGATCTATATATAAGATCTAACATCATATTAGAGTCTTTAGTTTAAAAAATTAAAATTTAATTTAAAATCATAATATTTAGAAAAAGTATATTTCCTTGAAAAATAATTATTTTAACACTCTATAAAACTAGTGTTTATATTTATAACATAATTTTATGAATAAAAAAGAAATTAACCTTGTCATATATTAGTAAAATTATTATCTAAAATACTAAAATCCTTTTATCAAATAAAATATTTTATTAGAGAATGGTATAGATAACATTGGAGACTAGGATGTAAGTTATAGTTAATTTAATAGTTGATAAGTCATGGTTGATAATAATTTAAAATGTATAGATGAACCTTTAGGATATTTTAGGTAATATCAAAAATTTTAGTGATTAGGATAAGATAAATTTAGGGAAAACCCTAGCGATAAATCTAAGGGTTCTATCTATACATAGGATAATATCTTGAAATTTTGGTAAAGTAGTGATTGAGTGGGTTTATATGTAGTAAAATCCTTGTATGGATATTACAAGTGGATTAAGGATCTAACACAGATGTACTTAATAATAATAAACATGAAAATATAGTGTTGGATATTAACTAAATTGCCACCTTGTATATAAAAAGGGGCCTAACTGCACAACTAGCTTCACACTCTTAAGTGATATGATTTGGTTAATAACATTCTATTTATAAGACATTATTAAGAACTTATTATGTTAAATAATTATGGTGAGAATTATAATATATCACAACTGAAAAAAACCAACATTTAACTTATTGTGATATAGGTTGACCTAAAATATAATGTACTTGTTTTGAAAACAAAGAAAATTTTAAGTTGAATTTTACATGAAATTATCCTATAATAATTATCTTATGGTGTTATTTTTTCATCACTCAAGATTAACTACTTTTGGTTTTAGTAATGGATAAATCCTGAAGGGACTATGTTAATAGTGTATGTCTTGGAAAATATGGACATTGTCCCAACAAAAACCCTAATGGGATATTAATTGAAGTTGGAAACTTTATGATTATTCCAATCTAGTTACCAAGAATTGTGATTAATGATGTGAACAAAGTTTAGTTTGTAAATACACAAAAGAAGTGAAGGATTGTGTCTTATGAAATTTTATGTGATGAATATAATGACATATAGATTATTCAATTTCTATCATGTCCAAAATGTGGGAATAATCACTATGTAAAATGTCTCAACGTAATTAGAAGATCTTTTATCTATTGAAAAGGAGGGAATAGATAAAATAAATTCTATGAAAATATGAAGAACTAAATGAAAACATTGGAAGGGAAAAGTGTTCATCCTAAATCACCATTAATAATTCATTTTATTAAATGTTGGGAAATTAGATATTATTTAGGTCTATAACCAAATACAGGGGATAATGGTAAAGATAGGTGCTAACAACTTTGAAGACATGTGAATTCCTATGTGACTATAACTATGGATGAGAGTTCCAAAGATGATGTGGTGTGAGGAACAATGATCACCCACTGAAGAATAATGATTATTTTATTCATATAATGTTCAACACACTCATTAATTAATAGTATGTTTGATTAGAACAAAAAATAACCACCCTGATGACTATATGTTTAATTTTTAATAAATTTTCTTCTGGTTTGATGATTATACCCCAAGTATATATCTTCCCTTTAATAGATTTTTATAGGAATATACTCCCTATCAAATTATGTTATGCTTCATTTAGTAAAATTTTATGTGAGATTTGGCATTGGTTAGTGCTATTGACATAGAGTCCATGATAATTTACATGATAGAAAAATCACATCTATAAATTAACCAATGATCACCAATTAATACAATTTTAAATATACAATCACTAGTAAAAGTTACCTCCATTATTTTAGGTTATTTAACATTGATGTTTATATAAAAACTCAACTATAGTTATATTCATATTAAGAGGGAAATGATGAGTCCAATTGTAATAGAAATTATTTTTAGGGTGAATACTCATTAGTAAATAAATCTAGATTCATGCATATCTTATGTAAACCCTTAACTATTTTATTAATTAAGAAGAATTAAAATTTTTGAGTAACTCATTTATTTAAGGGGAGGGGAATGTAACAACCAAAAAACTCAAAATATATTTTCCTTAAGTAAATATTATGCTAATATCTTATTCTACACACAATAAAAAACTAAAAAAATTCATGATATGTTAAATTATAATTTCACAATTATAATAAAATCTCTAAATTAGTGGGTATTAAAGTAAGTAACCATATTAAAAAAATCTATGAACAAAAAGGAAGGGAAAGGCATTGGGTAGTAGAAGTATCACTTTAGAAGATAATATTTCTAATATTGGAATGAATGTATATTTTATATGGTTCTCTTTAGACAAGTCCAAATTTTATCTTTAATTATTATGGTATGAGTGAAATTGTATGCGAGAGAAATTTAAGTTGAAACAATTTCTATGAGATCTATATTTGTAATATGACCACCCCCGACTGCCACAAGAGCATTACTAATACTTATCTATTACATAGAGATATTGATGAGATATGTAACAAGATATTAGAATGATATAATAAGTTATTTTTTAATTTTTTATGTTGTATATCACATGTTTTTTTACATATTTAAGTTTTTTACTTTTAAAGATAAAATAAAGTTGATTTCTCTATAAAAATTATTTTCTTTATATTTTATATTTAAAAACTAAATTTAAAAATTTTATAATATGATTTTGATAAGAAAAATTTCATTTTTTTCCAATTAGAATGCCAAAATTAAATTTTTATGATTTTTTTTGATTTATGTTGCAAACAATGGTTTTAGGTGAATAGTGAAAAATATCATTTTTTCTAAAACCATCACTTTTATAAAATTATCATAATATAATAATGATTAAAATGAATTTTAAATTACTTTTTAATAAAAAATTTATATTTTATAATTAAAATAAACCATTTAAAACTACTATGTTTTTTTTATAAAACTCACATTTAACGTTTCAAAATCATTAGTAATATTTTACTTTAAATGCCGATTTATTCTCCTGTATTAAAATTAATATTAATAACATATATAAATAAAATAAATAAAAATATTTAATATTTTATATCAAGATGACCATATTATGTAATATTTTCAATTTATTTTTGTGAATAAAATTATGATTAATAAGATGCATGTTAATGACCTTGATAATGGAAAAAATGTTTTTTTCAAATAATTGTTTTATTAGTATGTAGTAATTTTTGTATAATAAAATAAATTAATATCTTCTAAAAAATTATTTAAAATAATTTTTCGCCTATATTTAAAAAAATTTATCACCCATTAAATTGGTAATAAATAAAAACTAATATTAAGAATAGATATTGTAAAAAATAACATTTTTCTTTAAAAAATTATTTTTTCATATAAAGTATTTTATTTTTAAAGTTATTTTTACTTTACATAAAAAATTTAATTATATTAAATAGATATTAAATTTAGGGTTATTAATGAAACATTTTCTATGAGGGGTTGTTTTATATGTTTATCACAACATATGTTACTCTAGAAAAAACTAGTTACCCTTATAAATACAAAAGTGGTAAAATTAGAAATATACGATTAAATAGATTCAAACATGTTTCAAGCATGCACAGAAATACTTTTTTGATTATTTATTTACCAAATATCACCCAAAAATCCATTATTAATAAATATTTAATTCTTTGCCTCTGGAATAGTGTAATGATGTCCCTAAAATGTAAATCATGTTACAAAATGTCCAATTTTCTTCACTTATAAATAATGATCACTTCAACCATTTCAATGATCCTATTTCCCTTTAAAATATCCATGAAACTGTACAAAAATTTAATTTCAAAATTAGTCCCTTAAATTCTCTAAATACCATGTTTAATACAAGTTATCCTAAGTCCCTAAATTATAAGCGCTTCCTCAAGAGGAGGATTGAGGTCTCAATGGAATTATTACTTATTCCTTATCTTATCATTTTTTCTTTATCTTCAAAAATTACCCTAAACATAGTAAAATAATGACATAAATATTATTACTATACTAAATTTTTATTATATTAATGTAAAAACCCTTACTTATTCCTTACCATCCATTTAGTAACAGAAAATAACATCGATCATGCATTTTGTAGACTACTACCTGAAAAAAGCGACATCTTACATTTTCACCACTACTTATTTTAACTATAGATAAGGATGTCACTTAGGAGTATATGTGACATATGTATTATAATTATGAATATAAATAAAAAACTTATAATATAACTTCATTTCCTATCATTCTTCAAGAAATGAAAATGATGACAATGCATTGTGCGGACTACCACCTCCACAAAGAAATGTTTTTCATTTTTCATATTAATTTACATTATTTATACAAGAAACAAAAAATATGAATAAAAAACTCAAAAAATTAATTAATATCATTAATATTATTTAATAAAGGTTTTTTAAATAAATATTTCTTTACAATACCCACTAATCAAATTATGGCATGTTCATGTTTGGGTTAGTCGAACCATTTACTTGAACAATGTTATAAAACACTATCATGGATGACCTTGGGAACATAAATATAAATATTATAATAAGTTAATAATAAAATAAATATTGTTTTATGGTATTTTAATTATTATATTATGGATTTAACTTACTATTAAAATATCACATTCAATTGCTAAAATTAAGGAAACAATTTGACACCTATTCCACTTTCACACAACATACAAAAAAACTAATGTAATGAGATAAAATATTTATAAATAAATATAATTTATGTATTCCAGCAACTTATAGGATCTTGTAACGGTTAAATATCAAAGAATAATAATGAACCCCACTAATATTACAAAACTAGTTAAAAATTATCAAGATAACTCACACATGATATTGAAAATAGATAATAAAAAATTAATATACATGTAGATAATAATTATAAATAATGTTTATAAAAGTCTATATATAATAATAAGGTCTCTAAATATGTTATTAAGATATTTATTTTTGTTATTTTGGTGATTAAATTACTTTAGTGTATTCCATGAATTATGTTAGGGTTTTTTCTCTAAAATTTAATTTTTTGAGACATATTTATTATTATACCCCATGTTTTCTTTAGAATGGTGCATATAATCCCCTTTAATAATTATTATAATTAATATCTCATTATTCATATTATTTAATGTTTCATTTTAAATCACATCCTTCAAGGGGTTCTTATTTTTTTTAATGTCATAATGGTTTAATTAACTCAATTAACTATACATTAGTTTATAATCTTTTTCACTTGAATATACTTTTAATGATTTCATTAATACTCCCATTTTCCATATATTATATATTATTTCATATTTATATATAGGGAAATAAATTTTCATTACTAATAACCCCCTCCTTGATATTGTTTTTTTAAAATGAAATTATAACATTGGTAAGAATGACTCCCATTTTTACAAATGAATCTTTTGTCTAATTTATATATTTTCCTTCACACCAATGTTTCTCCTATCTTCTTGGGTACTCAAATATGAATTAATTCCTATGATCCTATTAATTCTCATCACTAATTTTCAAA
Organism: Viscum album; assembly: GCA_963277665.1. Taxonomy (NCBI): domain Eukaryota; kingdom Viridiplantae; phylum Streptophyta; class Magnoliopsida; order Santalales; family Viscaceae; genus Viscum; species Viscum album. Next base: position 1,246,887,985 of record OY728157.1, on the reverse strand, counting down.
TAATGGTTTTTCCATATTTACTATGTGTCTTTAAATAATGTCATTTCAATATATTAAATAGTTTTTCGTATCATGGATATATTTATTATCTTCTATATAATATTTTATTTATAAAACCATTATGTATTTTTCAAGACTCCATTATTAGATATTTCAAAAAAAATTAGTTTTTAATAAATCACAATTTTTTTTCTCTACATCCTTATTTAAAATGAAATTTAAAAGAATTAGGTGACTTTATCACTTAAAATTTCTTTAAAAATATAAGGAAATTAATTTATATTTAAATATTTTTCACGTGAATACATTCCCTATAATTCTAAATATTATTTTACATGTTTTATGATTTTATAAAGTAAATTTTCCCATTATTTTTTTAATTTTATTTAAAAGGGTTTTCATATAAAAGGTTCATTTTAATCATGATTTTCTATGTTAAATTTTATAATTCTTGGAAAATTATTCTTTGTGAACCTGTTTATTATTTAACTAAATTTTAAAAATGAGAAATACTAAATATACATAAGAGAAACAATCCATAAATTACTTTATCTTTCCAAAACATATTTGATTTATAATTTTACTTTTTATTACAATTAATTTCCTAAGTGAATAACCTATTTTGAATTCTATTGATTTAAGAGTGTTCACCTACATATCATACATTGATTAATTTGGGAAATTATTTACTTGACCATATACCATTTATCTATATAGTGTAATTACCATACCATTTGTTATATTAATTTAAGGGTATTTACCTAGAATGTTACTTAATATATTTGGATACCCATATGTTTTCCATGTGTTTATCTTGTTAGTATTATTGATGGAATCAACAATTATTTCTTTATGTGAATCTATTTCAAAAGAATATGATTCCCATTTTCATTCCAATGGTTCTGTATGATCTGATTAATGGAATCTATTTTATTCCTATGGGTTATTTATGACTTGGTGAATAATTTATTTTAATTTTCCCTCATTTATATGGATGATAAAAGGTGAGGTCCTATATATCCTTCCAATAAATTGGTTATGGTTTTACATCTCATGAGATAATGAATCATAGAAAAGATTTTATTTTCTTATAGTCTAAAGGGTGGGACTGATTCTGTTTTTTCACACTCAAATGGGTGGATATACTCATATTTATTCCCACCTTAAAAGGTGGGAATTCATATATTTTTTCAGAATATATTCTTATACTTATGGTTTTTCAACATTTCTATGATGATTTTAATTTCAAGCAATGTAACATTTCTTTTTTATTCCATGGTTTTATGATTATTCTTATGATCATGTTATTATCACATGGATTGAGGTGACCCTGGAGTAATGTAAATAATACTGCTTCATTTTTGAATATTATTCAATAAATCTCATAAAAATACTCACCCTAGAACAAAAAAGGTTTTGTGTCTTTAGAGACTAGATACATAATAATATTATTTCATAAAAATATCTAACATCTCACCTAATGATCTTATCACATGATATACTTATTAGTCATATTGTAAATAAAATATTTCTTCATAACCAAGGGAAAGGGAACATTAGAATGGGTGATCTTAGATTCTCACTGTGGGTAAAAATAGATGAAATTAATCAATGATCATAGTTAAGAATAACATGAGAAAAAAGTTTATAATAATATGAGATTAAAATTGGAAAATAATAACCAAATATTCAAAGATCATAATAATAAATAAAGTATTTATCATTTCATAGTACATGAATCATATAAAAATAATAGATCATGGGAAATGAGATCATATCATAATCACAATAATATGATATAGATATTTTGATAACATGTGTAGAAAAATCATAATTATTAAAATAATTTGTCAAGGATATATAACAATACATTCATAACATGTTTGGACTACGATAACCACCCATTTAACCTATTTAGTCTTGAGATAACGTCATGTGTACCCTCTTTTATTCTTGGGATAACATCCTGGGTACCCTCTTTCGGGCTTAGGATAACCTCCCATGTACCCTCTTTCAGGGGTGGGACAACCTCCAGGGTAACATTTGAGATTATTAATATTGAAAATTATCTAATAAATTGGAGGTTAAAAATAGAACCAACCTTCAGATAATCGTAACCCATTCATATATGTTATATAATATTATAAAAATATTTATCATTTATTCATTTCTTAACATATGGAAAAGAAAATGGGCATAATAAATATTAGATCATTATAATCAATAACCCTAGACAGAAATAATAAATATGGTAATGTTGGATCATATCCCCATGGAATCATAAGTAACATTATTATATATTTTCATTTATGAAAATAACTTTAAAATACCATTGGAATATTTCTTGATGAAAAACCATTTTAATTTTGAAGTCACTTAAATAAAATCTAAAAATTTCCTTAATGTTAGGGAAAAAATATTATTTCAAAAGAACCATGGAAACTTATAAATTAAGTTACATATAAAATATTAGTCATAGTGGTGGTAAAATGTGTTTGTGTAGTATTTTATAAAATAAATATCCCATTCACTCCTTTGGTAAAAAGTATATCATTCAAAAACAACAAGAATAATCCCTTTTAAAATTTTTTATAAAAAATAAAACATGGGTAAAAATGAATTTAATTAATAATTTTATAATAGTAAAAACATTGTTATAACCATTTTAAAGAAAATATATACATGGAAGAAAAATATTATCGATCGAATTGAAAAACAAAATTCATTTTTCTAAAAAAATATCTTACAGTTTTTTGATCACTTAGAGAGAGTAAAATGAAAATAGAAAATTCTAATTTCAATAAATTAACAGATGATATAAAAATAAATATAGTTTTTTAGATTTGTATAATAAAAATTCATCATTGTAAATTTAAGTATAAACAATCCTGGTGAAAACCGATATTTTAACATAAAACCCTTACTACTTTTGTAAATTTTGAATCATAACCCCCTAAAATAAATAACATCAAAAAAATTTAAATACCATTAATATAAACAGATTCATGATATAATATATCAAATACAAGTCATAGACACCATATGAAAGAAAAAATTAGTGAATATGAAATAGGTATCTTATAAACAAAAGTGATATTATAAACTCTTACCACATGTCAGACTTTCTTCATAATCTATTTCAACCTCAGCTTCATTAAGAGACATTGATTTTATTACACCTTAATACTTCATAAAATGGTCTTATTATAATACCCATGACACAATAATGGTGTAAATGAATCAAGGAATGTTTTTGAATAGGGTTTGGTTAAGATAGTTGGCTCAAATTTTGTAAATAATGGAGAAGAAGAGGAACTATTTTATCTGTGAGGGTAGAGACACACAAAAAATTACATAAAACACATTATTAGTATAAGGTCAACATTATTAGAATGTGGACTCATGTTAGAAACCATATTGGTATGTGATTCGACTTGACACCAGACCCAACCCATGTCTTGGTCTAAAGGTATTTCTTAATCACCACAGGATATAAAATAGTACCCAGGACTTGAGTAAAAACTTTTTGAATGGTTTAGATCATTAAATAATTAACCAAAAACAAGAAAAAATTTCATACAACTAATCCAAAATCCAAGTCATGTAATAATAAAAAGGGAGATCATGTTACAAAATTGATTTACACATATAAAAAGTAAATTTGGAAGAGAATATATCTAAATAGGGAGGGGGTCCAACTGGTTGAAAAACATCAATGCTACATATGGATTGACTCCCCATTCCCCCACCACATACACCTACCCAAAAGGGCTGATATAACAAAGAACCACCATCTCCAACATGGAAGGACTTTCCTTTGACTAGGTCAAGCATAATAAGATATACATACATCTGGGGGTGTATGTAGGGTGTTGGCTAAATTTCCTAGTATGATACGACCAAAATGATTACATGAAATTAAATTACCTAAAAAATTAACATTTTGGTTTTTATAAAAAAACAATAAAATTTAATTAAAAAAATGATTTATTAAAGGGTGGAAAAGAAAGGCAAAAAGAAGTCGAAACATAAAATAGAGTTTGAGAAACATAGTAAATCCCTAAGTAACTAGGGTTCCTAGGGTCCTAAGATCCATGTACTCTTTTTGATCAAATCCTAGATACAATAGACCATCTATTATTTGAGTGAACCAATCCCCATCATAAGTGTTTTTTAGTGCTTTTCTATAATCCTACTAGGGAGACCAACCTTCATAATTTCCAACTCACCTAGAATATTATACCACGTCTGACCACCTAGATACCCAAGATTCCTATTTTTTCTATTCTAATCCACATATCAAGTGAAATTAATTTTTATATAATCACAATTCCAATAACTAAAACCACACTTGACAAAAAACCATTTACAAATTGAAAATCATCAACAAACCTTGAACTCACACCAAAAACCATGGAAAATTGCTTTCTCACCATCCAAATGATTTATAAAACCCATTTGAAAATGAAAGAAATCATATTAAAGTCATAAAATAATGTCAACACATGGAACCACCTACATTTTCCTTGAAACCATCATAAATCTAACTGGAAACCTCAAACTACACAAAAAGAAGATATGATAAAATAAATAACATACCAAAACCAACAATATTTAATCTAAGGAAAAGATATTGAACCAAACATAGGTTAACCTAACCACTAGAGAAGTAAGAACACAAGAAAGAATAGAGAAGATACCAAGAAGATTGAAGAATATAAGATAGGAGGAATTTGAATTCTTGAAGTTTCGAATCTGAATCCACCTAAAAAATTTAGGAAAAAGGATTTAAATGAGGTGAGGGTGGTGATACTAGGTAATAAGGGGTTGAATGGGGTGAAAAAGGGTTGATATGGTATTGAAATCAGGGAGAGGTAAAGTTGGAAATATGAAAAAAAATTTCTTGAAGGCCGTATGATTTCAAAAACTTTTCACCAAACATGTGGATGCTATTTAAAAGAGGAAAAGAGGACCACATGATTTCTTGGGGAGGGAACACTCCCATGTGTTTGGATTTACAACTTGGATAGTGCAATATTCTTGGGTATATGATTTATACTGGGCTAGCGCATGATTTCACCTAACTAGGAACCAACCGTGTTCTTCCTTCTATTCAGATCTAAAACCGCCGTTTTTCTTTAAAAAAACCCAAGGTATCCATGTAATAAAAATAATACCAAAAATAAATTATAAAATACCTCCAAAATAAAACCATGGATGTGAAAATTCTCCCAACCATGAAATATTTTCTCTCTCGTAAAGTCAATCTATAATATTATTAGAGAATAAATCAGGATAATACTCATCCACCAAATACTTTAATTCTCATTTATAATTCTCATTATTTCTATGTTTCCAATGGATTCAAACTAATGTTATAGATTTTTCCCAAAGTACTTTAATTTTGGAATCCATAGTCCGCACTGGTCTCTCAAACATAGAAAAATTAGATTCCAAATCCATCTCTTCCCAGTTCAGCACATGAGAGAGGTCTGGGTTATACCACTTCAATTAGGAGACATGAAACACATCATAGATTTATTTTAACTAGGATGGTAAATCCAAGATATATTCCACTTTATTTATTCTTTCAATAATTTTAAAAGGCCCGACATACCCCGACATAATATTCCCCCTTACCAAGACAACAATGATCCAAGTAAGTTTTCACCTTTAGAAACACATATTCAACCACTAATAATTCAAATGATCAACACCAATATTAGGTATAAGACTTTTTGTGGATATACACTACCAACAACCCATTCTCGATCAATCAAACTTTATCAGATTTCACCTTTACAAGGAACGATTCAGGAAGTATCACCCATTTCCATATATCACAGAGGGTATTGACAAGGATAACCATAAACCTCTTCAAAAGGATCCATATTTATTGAGTATTGATAACTATTATTATAATAAAATTATACAAATCCCAGATGGTTATTCCATGAGCCTTTGAAATCGAGCACACATGCACATAGAAAATACTCCAATATTTGGTTTCCTTTCTCATTTTGATCATTTGTTTGAGGATGATATACCATAATGAGTTTTATCTATAACCCCATTTCCTTTTTAAATTCCTTTCTAGAACATAGAGGTAAAGCAATAGTTCCTGTCTGAAATGTTTCTTGGTGAAAAAATGATAAGCCTCACAATTTTTTAATTTTTCAACCGGCCCAGTTCATCCACTTTTGTTGAATCCTTAATTAGGATGAAATGGGATGGCATGGTCAGATAGAAATCAACCACCCAAAAATCATTCCTTACTCTAGGAATATGAGAAATACCAATGATAAATTCCATGGAGACCTCATACCACATCCAAGTAGGAATGGAGAGTGGTTGAAGAAAACATGAGCGAATCTGGTGCTCATCTTTAATCTACTAGAAAGTAGAACACCTAGATACAAAGTCAGCAACATCACACCTCATAATTTCCCCCCAAAACAATATTCACACTGCATAAAAAACTTTGGTGGTCCTAGGAAGAATGTCCCACTAATACAAGTGTCTATTCGACATCAACACCTTCTATAAATATAATGGAACTATGAAACAACACTTAAAATAACATATTTTCTTAGAAGATAACGAGCACTCGTTGGGTGCCTCCCCACCATTTATAAGCTACCTAGAGTGTTAAAAAAATCATCATTGACCTATTCTTTATGAATCATATTCTTAAGAGAGGGTATCAACTGAATACTATAAAATAACATGCCACTACTATGCTCCTTGGTTTCTAGGTGCATCTGGGAAAAAATCCAAAAAACATTCCACTCATCAATAGAGTCCTTTACAAAATTCACAAGAATATTTCTACTTAGGGTGTCTACCACGACATTTCCCTTCCCTAGGTTGTAGAGAATATCAAACTCAAACCACGAAATACACTCAACCCATCAACTCTACCTTAGATTTAGGTTCTTCTTGGATAAGATGTAGGACAAGATCTGATGGTCTGTGTAAACTATAAATTTCTGACTAATGAGATAGTGGAACAATGCATTCAAGGCGTGCATCACCATGGATAGTTCTGTGTTATGGGTTGGATAATTACTACCATGTAGTTGTATTTGGTGATATCCATACGCCAACACATGGGTTTTCTATATTAACATCCACCCAAGTCCCATACCAAAAGAATCAGATTAAACCGCGTATCCATTTCCAAATTTAGGCTTGATAAAAATACGGATAATGGTCAATCATCACTTGAGTTCTTCAAAATATTCTTAACATTTTAAGATCCATTCAAACTGTTACCCTTTTCAGGTAAGTGTAGTCATGGACAAGAAAGATAAGAAAAATCTATGACAAACCGCTAGTAATTTCATTCCAGGCCCAATAAGCTCTTGATTTTAAATACATTCCTTGGTTTCTCCTAATAACATCGCTTCTAAAATTTTCTTATGGTCCTTTGAAACTCCATAATCCAAGATCACGTGGCCCATAAAATTGACTTACCATATCCATAAAGTTCACTTAGAGAACATATCATAAATTTAGTGATCCCAAAGAGTTCATAGAATGATCCTTATCTATTGATGATGATCTTCCTCATCCTCAGAATAGACTAGGATTCCATCTAAAAATACCAAAAAAACAATTTGAGGTACTTATGGAAAAATCAGTTTATAAGATCCATGAAAACTACTAGTGCATTTCTTAACCTGAATGGAAGGACCAAATACTTAAAGTGTCCATAGCTATTTTAGAAGGTTGTATTTGGAATGCCAGCCTCTATAATTCTGAATTAATAGTAATTGGAGAACATGTCAATCTTCAAAAATGAACTTTCACTTTTGAGATGATCAAAGAATCCATTATTTTAGGGAAAGGGTTATTTATTCTTGATGGTGACCATGTTAAATTTCTAGTAATTTCTACACAACTTGAGGGATCCATCAGATTTTTCAGAAAACATAACTCATATGGAACAATATGAGGTTATCAAGATAATGAATCCTTTGGATTACTAATCATCTTGTTGTATCTTTAATTCCATAAAATCGGTAGGGGACATATGATATGGGGGAAGAGATATTGGTTTTTTTCCCAGTGCTAGATTGATGGTAAACTTTGCGACCTATTCCATAGGTAAACCCAAGAAATAATCCAAAATTACATCGGGATACTCATCTACTATAAGAGGCAACACACACTAAGAACCTCTACTATCATCCTCTAACAAAATAGAATAGAGCTATCAAATGAGGCTTCCTTAATCCAAAAGTTTAGGTCCAACTCACTTTGACCGAGCATCCCATTCACCTTGGGAGATATGAGTACTCCCATCAGGATTTATTAAAGTTTCTCACCAATTATAATAATCAATGTGCACCTTAAAATGCACCATCCATTCCACACCTACGATCACATCAAAATGATCCATTTCCAAAAATAAGAAGTCCCATTCCAATTTGACCCCAAACCGAGTGAGAGAAAAAGAAAAACTTATAAAACCCTACTCGCTGGTCTTTCCATGTGGATTAACAAACTCCATGGTATATAGAATAGGATTAGATGGCAATATTAGTAGTTTAAAAGTATGGGATGAAATAAAATAATCCTAATCAACTGTATAAAATAAAATGATGACTATGGATAATGCAATAAAAATAGTACCTCCAACAGTTGTAGGGCCTGTATCTGATTCCACTAGTACAAAAAACCATATTATAAAGGTTCTTAATTTATGCTGATTCATGAGATTTATTTCTAATTTTTTTCTCTTCCTTGAGCTAGATCTATCTATGAGAAGAACCAAAATTTTGACCATTCCCTATTGATTAGAAAAAAATGATGCTAATATTCATTGATAATATATATAATATTCATGTTCTTTATTATTCATAAACACCATTTAATTGCATTTTACACTTTGAACATCATTTTACATTATGATTGTAATTCATACTTGAAATGCACTATTATGTGGTACATTTTTTAAATCATTTAAATTACCCAATGATATAGATTTTTTTCATATTTAATTTTCAGGTTTCTAATTATATTGGGAACAATTCATACTTGTGGAGTGTTGGAATATTCACATTGGAAGACCACCAAAATTGGATTTCATGCAAACTATTCTGGAGAAGGCAGATTGAATAACAACCCACTGATGAGAATGTGGGTCCCAACATATAGGACCAATGAAGTCCAAATTTAGTGGGATGGTATAAGAAATATAGAGAAACAAATCCTTTTTCAAGAGACAGTGCTAATTAGTCCTCCATGGTGGTTATTAAGGCGGACCAATTTAGAGATAAAATTCTGGTCCAGATTCTGCAGCTCAGAAAAACAGCCTTCCAATTTAATCATATCTCGTAAACTACATATCCATTTAGGCTGAAATTGTATAGAGATCTAAGAGAAATACGAATATTCCTTTTTGTATTCTATGTCCTACTCCAATTCGGACATCTAGAAGGCCATTCAGACGCGTCTGTTTTGTGGATGAAAGATGGATGCCACCTTGGGTCAAGGATAAAGAAGTCCACTCTCCCTTACTTTCCACCTCCCTAGGCCTACCATAATCAAGTGGGATGCTTTGTACTATTTGGAGTTCAACCTATGCCTCTTGAGATGCCTATTTAAGGCAGTGTTGGTGAAGGAGTTGATCATCCTTGGAGATTTGTTTTCATTGTAATGTTATTATGTTTATTTGGATTTGTAACGTTCTTATTTCTCATGTAAGTTGTTCAACTCACCTAAGTTCTTAATAAAATTTATTCCTTTACTATTATTATATTTTTCTTCTTATCACTTTGATATCATTGACTTATGGTGTGAATTTATTTACACTATACCTTGGGATATTCCTCACACAACGGTGGAGTGATTACTATCTTTTTATTGTTTTTTTACTTCTCCAATTCCTCCCTCATGAGTCTATTTTCCACTTCTGTCAAAACCATAGAATGAATGGAGGGCTAACTCTTTTATGGGTTGATCCAAGGGAGTAGAAAGGGGCTGGTTTGTATGTTATTTCTCACTCCATTAATTTCTAATCACTTCTTTTAATTGATAATTTTGTTTGATGATCTTTAAACTCCTTTATCCTTGTTGAATTTAAGGCCACACACTTCAAGTGCTAATATGAACCTTTACCTTGAAGTGCTCAAAAATTTGATCCTTCAAGTGTATAGGTTATTATTACTAAATGGTGTATGTATTGAACTAGTAAGTGATGATGTTGTTTGATATTCTTAAATGAACCCATCTCAAATATAAGAAATTGAAATCATTAAAAAAGGAATTCATCCAATCCACCCGAAGCGATAACCTAGGATCAACTCATTATCTTAATTTTAATTAACATAAATCTATTTGTGATACATTAAACCCATATAAAATCAACCCATGTTGGCCAATTCATATCAAAAAACAATCCATAGAATGTACGTGTCTTTAGGTAACTTCTTAGGTCTCTGAGGATTCGGTAACCCAAGCTAAACTACAAGGACCGTTCTACCTTCATCTCTTTGGTAAATTTGAGCATGAATCAAATTTTGGTGCCATTTCTACTGTAGAGACCCGAAGCTTGACGTACAAGGAAATTACATTACTTTTGCGGAATAATTATTACATAACAAACACACACACACAAGGACCATAATAGTTTAGTGTCTTTGGAAACTCGGAACGTAATTTTCTAATCATGGTGAAAGATCTTCAACATCTCCCATAAAGATCTTCCCTTTTTTTTCTTACCTAAAACCCTTATTTATATCCTGGGGAAAAGAAAAAAATAAAAGGGTGAGCTCAAATGCTCAGTAAGGGTAAACAAAATAAAAATCAATCACATCATATTCATAAGAACATAACATTTTGGAAATCTTAACCTGCAAAAGAGATCATAATATCATAACACGGGATAAATCATAGTAGTGAAATGTAATCCCAATAATCATAACATAAAACATGAAACTTTGTGGCATACACACATAATCATAGAGAATCATTTATTATTAGTCAAGACTCATTTCCAAGACTTTCTTAGTGGGCAAAGTCCATTTCTGAACCGAGTTCACTCCTCGTTTCAGTCTTGTTTTACTGAACCGGTTTAACCTGCCATTCCAGCCATGTCTATCTCATGAGATATAAAATCGTTACCCAATTAATTGGAGGGATATATAGGTCCCACCCATCTCATAATGATACCATTCTTATGTGTTCCAGAAAATCATAAATCATACATCATTGCATAACCCATGTAATGAAAATGGGATTCTTAAACATCATTTCATCATAACATAATCCATATAAGATAAAAGGACATCATAAAAATAATTACATCATAACATAATCAAATCAATGTAAAAATAGGGATAGAAACAGAACCCTATATTTCCTTAGATGGAAAATAATTTTGATAAAACACTTGAACTCCATTCTTGAGGAAAATATCCTTTCTACTTCAAAAACATTTTTCCTTTCTTAATATGTCATACAATTTTAAACTAAAAGAAGTTGAATAAAAATAAACTTGAAAAATTGTAAAGGAAGCTTCTTGGAAATAATGTTTTAAAAATCCATTCATGCTGTATAAGTTAAAAAAACATTCTTCTCGTACTTTTTTCGGAAAAGTCAAAAAGTACATCGTACGAAAAATGACAAAAGATTCCTTTCATATCTTTTACTAAAAACTCACCGAAGGGTAAAATTGTATTTAAACAATTGTAGGTGGATGGAAATAGTGTTACATATTGAGGAAACATAGATGTGGATGATAAAATACACCCCAGAAAATTCCAAAGTATAAACAATCTTGGATAAAAATGAGATTGTGATATTTCCCTTACCTTAGGTCCGATTTGCTTCGTAAGTGTCCGAAACTCCTGTATAATTATTTAAATAATGTCATTGAATTATTCCAGAATCATAATCATTGTTATGATATCATATATGGTTCACTTATGACTTTATATTACCCGTTATTTTGTAGATTCCATGTTAAAGAGCGTTTTGGGTAAAATTGTTTCATTTGTCGTCCGTATTTTGACTTGTAATTATTCATATGATTACTTAGATCATGATTACTTAATTACAGAATATAAAACATGATTTATATATAATATATATTCATAATATACATATATATATAATAAATCAGTAAATGGAAATAAATACACCGTTCATGGAGACGGTAGGCCGTACATACGCATGAATGCTGTTTTCGTTTCCTTATTGAGTTGAATAGAATTAAGTAGATGAAATACATATACATACACATAAATACAGTATCATTATTATGTCATATATTTCATGATTACTTATTATATATACTTTATAATCATTCATTAATGGTTAAAGTGGAGAATGAATCTCATCGCATCGTGGAGACGGTAGTCCGTACGTACGCACGAGCGATGATATTGTTCTCATGATCGTGGGACTGTATTTGAGTGTATGTATAATATTTCAGAATCAATATAACTTTAAAATAATCATATATAGTTATTATTTACACCATTATACCCATCCAAGTAAGGTGGTGGTGGAAAATAGATTTCACCACGGCGTGGAGACGGTATTCCGTACGTACGCACGCGCGGTGATTTCGTTTTCCGTAGGATGGATAGATGATGAAATAGGGTTGTTTCATACTTATAATAACATATCAGTATATGAGTGATACTGATGTTATTACTTCATAATGAAACAACCTAATAAGAAGAAGTGGAAGAAGAAATAAAGTTGAAAGAATCAGTAACGGACATTACCTCTTCTTTGAAGTGCCTCTTTGAAACCTCCTATTAGGGCACTAATATTGGTCTTTGAAGTAGACCAGGACCTCTAGGATGTTTCTAGGGAAGTGGAGAAGATAATTTGGTAGGGGTGGCCGAGCTTGAAGGCTCAAAGTGGTGAGAGGAAGAGAGGGAGGGGGTGCCCTTTTATAAGGGAGGAGAGGGGCACCTTCGGGATAACTAAAAATATTATTTTATTATAAAGCCAAATTCGTTTTTAAATAGATCCAAATTTATTTATTTAGAAGCTAAGGTGGGTATTAGTCGAAATAATCTCATCCAATATAATATAGACAAGTTTATATTCATATTTTATCCTTATCATTTATATTTAACATTAAGTTAGATAATTTTACTTTTACCGTGTCTTCTTGTTTTCTTACACTATAAGATTAATAAATTTAAGATATCAAGCCAAAAGAACCCCAAGTTGTGTATTATTAATATATATAACCTTATCTAAGTCATTTTTCCGATCCTTAGAGTTTTAGAAATAATATAACAATTAATAATACAATATTTGTTTTAAAAACTATTTTATGTCAATTTTGACACTATTTAGTAATTGTTTTTTGTGAAAATCATAAAAGAATTATTATTTCTAAAAAAGTTAATTAAATAAATAATAACATGTCATATTAACCTATAAAATTATTGTAATTCATAAAAAGTATCAAATTAAATTTATTTGGGTATTTATAACATCAATTATGTCAATATTTCATTAATAAGATAATTACTGCATCATATTTGTGTCATAAATAAATTAAATTATTTAATGTCTAAAAATTACAAATAAATTACCATTATGTAGGAAATCGTTTTATCTTTCTAATGAGTATTTATAGTCGAATTTATCTTATGTATAACTCTATATTAAAAATGATTTACTTATTAAACATTGATTTTAACTATTTTAACCCTTCTTTAAATAAATTAATAATAAATGTCCTAATCTAATCCAAGTGGGCCTAAATGATCATATTTTATTCCTAAGGTTGTTCTTGGTCGATTTAAACTTATCCAATAGAATTAGAACATGTTTTAGGGTAATAATAATAACATTTTTACCCTTAATTACCCTATTTACTTTTAACCGTGGTAAAAAAAAGTAAAAAGTTACTATTCACCAAAAATTATTTTCATCTCATTGAACCACATTTTACTTACTAATATCAACCATGTCTCTCGGATTTTTGAAATTTCACTCACAGAAGCGGTAAAATTAAGTTTTATGAAAAATTCATTTTTTTAACTATCACTTAGTGGTTTCACTATTCATCAAAAAATGAAAGTTTCCAGAAAAATACCAAAAATTAGGCCTAAGCTATATTTGATATTATGAACTCAAAAATTATGTCTATTTTACCAAATTCATAACATATCATTTGCATTAATTAATTTAAAAATTAATTCCCGTCCTCAAAACAAATAGCGTGTTCTTAAGAGATAATAACTATCAAAAGATTGACACTTGTTTATGTCTGGTTTAAATGTAGAATTACATCCAATGACCAACATTGTATTAAATTGTAAAACAATATTCTAAATATACTTTAAAACCACTCAAATTAATAATTTATCACTATTAATTATTTTGATTAAAAATGTTGTTTTTAATTAAAATTTAGTAATTTTCACTATTCATCGCAAAATGAAAGTTATCCGAAATGTACCAAAATTTCACCATAAGCTAATTTAGATATTACGAATCCAAAAATGAAGTCCATTTTGAAAAATAAAATTTACAAAATTTCAAAAAGTGGTTATTACTATTCATAACGGCTAGTTTTAATAATATTTTAATAGTATATTGTTGTTTAGTGAAACTCGGTATTGCGTACTACACACGCTATCGAGGAAGGTCGCGATTGCGTTTAATGAAAGGCAAGTCAAGGATGCGTGTTGTGGAAGCTACTTTTGGTGTAGCGTACAACAAAAGACATTAATGAAATTAAAAAGAATATTTTTCATAAAATCTCGAGGTGTTACATCTAGGGTCCCAAGTTAGTCATATAAACACCCATTCTATTCTCCCCCATTTCTTATTTTCTTATCCAAATTCTGTTATCTTTTCAATTTCTCATTTTTTTTTCTTTTGGCGCATGTCTGCCTACACTCATGATCAATCAAACCATCTAGTTAGGGTGGATAGTCCAGGGGTTGGGGAGTCAAGTACACCAAGGGGACTCTTTCCATTAGATCCTAATCTTCCTAATACCCTCGAGTCAAAAATTGAGCCCATTTCAATGGAAGGTCTTAAAAGAAACCAACTCATATACCCGGGTGGGAACCAAAATGGAAACCCAAATGAGGCAGCCCCAATATTGGGGAATTCAATCGATCAAACCATGAATGACTACCCCACCCCAGACCGGAACAATGCCCCTCATGCATTAGACACAACTCGCTAAGAGATTCCAAATACATCTTTAAACCCCACATCCTAAACCATCTTCCGACATTCGATGGAATGGTTTCTGAGATGCCCTACCTTCACATTAAGAAGTTCAATGACATTGTGGAAACCATGTGTCCCCCACATCAATTAGAATCATCTAAGAAGAGGGAATTTCATTTTTATTTAAATGATCGAGCTAAAAATTTTCTAAAAAATTTGAGACCAACCTTCATAAATTATTGGGACAAACTACAAAGATAATTATACAAAAAAAACATTCCACACCACAAAACAATTGCACATAAAAAGAGAATACAAAATTTTGTTGAAAAATTGGGAGAGTCATTATATGAAACACGGGAGAGGTTCAAAGACCCCAAAAACATGGTTCCAAATCATGATTTTTTTATACGTGAACAATTTCTAATTTTCCTTGAAGGGTTGGGCCCGGGAACAAACAATTCATTGACATGATGTGTAATGGAACCTTTAAAAACAAAGCCTCAAATGATGCTTACGAGTATCTGGAAAGCCTTACGGAACAAAACCAATCATGGGAAAATTCACCTTATTCTGAAAATCCACAAAGAACTACTTGAAATCATACACTTAGAGAATAGGAAATCCTTAGGGATAAACTCACAACACTATCTAAAAAGGTTGAAGAGATAGACCTTATGAAAGTCCATGAAATCCTAACTGTAGACCCTGTTTTCACAGTTTGTGACAAACATGACCAAAAGACACACAACTACCCAACCATTCCATCCATCAAGGATGTTCTTTTAGGAGGAACCCCCGCAGAAGTAAATGATTTAAACATTCAAAATCCTCAATACCTAAATACCTTCAACCCAAGGTATAATGACCACCCAGACTTTCTCTAGAAAGATAATCAGTAAACTAGCCAACCACAGGGGCAAAATCCTTACCCTTATCAGAACTACCAAACCCATAAACAGTTCCAAACCCAACCTTTCCAATACCAACAACCACCAATCTATTTTTAACAAACCATCCCACCTCCAAAATATCCCCTAGGATAAACCAATATTCTCAATAACCAGCCAAAACTATTTCACAAAGCCTACTTGAAAAACAGGGATAGCAAATAGAAAGGATGAACTCGAAAGTCTCTTCCCTAAAACAAGAACTTCAAACAATCAAAACTAGAAAGGCACCCACACTTACTCAGGAGGTACCATCCTCAAATTCAAGGGGAGAGTCAAGTTGTACTAAAAAAACTCACAAACAACTAAAGGCTATGAATATTTTAAGAATTGGGAAATCAATTGAGAAACCTAAACAAATAAGTCAGAAACCATGAAAGCTTCAAACTCGAATGAAAATTCTAATCAACCACAAGATCAAACTAAGGAAACTGATAACAATGTGAACGAAACAACTCTTCAACAACAACCCCATAACCTGTACCATTTTCTCAACACATGAGGGGAGAAACCAAGCCTGAATTGAGTGAAACATTGAGGGAAATATTCTCACAAGTCAAGTTAAACATTCCCCTTCTCGATGCAATCAAAACCATAACTGCCTACTCAAAGTGACTTAAATACTTGTGCAATTTTAAAAGAAAATTTCACATTAAAATAGATTCCTTTTGGCTGCTAATGTGAGTACCACCATTCAAGGGACCATTCTTCCTATGTTGAAAGACCCGAGTTTCCCTTACATTAATGTTGAACTGGGAGAGAGAAAACTTTTCAAGGCCTTGTGCGACCTAGGTGCTAGTGTCAATCTCATTACCTATGCTGTGTATGACCAGTTAGGCTTAGAGGAGCTCCAACCCACATCTATCACACTTCAACTTGCTGATCATAACATTAGGGTTCCAAAGAGTATTTTAAAGGACGTTCTATTAAAGGTGGAAAACTTCATCTACCCTGATAACTTCATTTTCCTCGAAAACCATCAAAACATAGGAAATAAAGAACAAACCCCAATCATCCTTGGTCATCCATTCCTTTAAAAGATCAACTCTATTATCTGAGTCCAAAATGGGAACATGACCATCACCTTTGGAAACATGAGTCTAGAATTGAACATCTATAATGCAAGCTCACCAATAGGGGGTGATGAGAAAATTCATGAAGTAAACATGATACAAAGCATTGATAAAAAATCCATAGAACATCAAGGAATATTTGATGGATGTTTAAGTCAATATGAGATTTATTTCCTTTGTTCAAATGAAGGATGTTTATCTCCTTGGATTGAATCATTTTTAAATTTCTCATATGATGAAGTCTTAGGTCCAACAATCAGTGAAACCTTTCAGGAAACCTCTTTTATGGAGACCAGTCCAACTTCCTACCCTAAATCTGGTCAAGCCAATCTAGTAGATGAACCTTATATATGTGGGGAAACAATCCTATCTAAAACTCTAGTAAACAAAATTGATCTTGATCCAATGTCCCAATACTCTTCTGAAATTATGAACCAACCTGATCTTGAATTCATTGAACTTACCACTGCACTCCAGTATTCCTTCCAATGGGAAAATCAAACACATCCCATTGATATTTATTCTTCTCCTGAAACCAATCATGAGATAATGCTTCTAGATGTCCTTAGGAAACATAAAAAATTCATTGTTTGGACCGGGTCTGATATTCCTGGGATTATCCCACTTATTGGGACTCATAGGATTGTTCAGGAATCTGATTCAAAGCCATGTCGTCAACCGCAATGGTTACTCAATCCTAATCTCATGGAAGTAGTGAGAAAAGAACTTTTGAAACTTTTACAAGCTTGTATCATATATCCCATCGCTGAGAGTGAGTGGGTCAGCCCAATCCAAGTAGTTCCCAAGAAGGTAGGAATCATAGTGATAACCAATAAGGATGGAAAGATTATTCTAACTAGGGTGAGAAGTGGATGGAGGGTCTGAATTTACTATATAAATATAAAATCATTCACCAAGAAGGACCATTTCCCCTTACCATCATTGACCAAGTCCTTGAGAGAGTGGCATGCCATGCCTTCTACTATTTCATAGATGGGTACTCAGGGTATAATAAAATTGAATTCTCCCTAGATAATCAAAGGAAGACTACATTCACATGTCTATTCGAAACCTTTGCCTTCAAACGCATGCCCTTCGGGTTATGCAATGCCCATGGAACCTTCCCGCGGTGCATGATGGGAATATTCTCAGACATGGTAGGGGATTTTCTTGAGGTCTTCATGGATAACTTCTCTATCTTTGGGGATAAATTTGAGGGATTTCTGAGGAATGTGGAGAGAGTCTTGTCAAGATGTGAAGAAAATAATCTGGTCCTAAACTGGAAAAAATGCCATTTTATGGTTAGAGAGTATCTAGTTCTAGGACATCTGGTCTCAGGTAGGGGGATTGAAGTTGATAAAACCAAGGTTGACATAATTATTCAACTTTCATCACCAAAAATTGTAAATAAAGTTAGGTATTTCTTAAGACATGTTGGTTTCTATAGAGGATTCATCAAGGACTTTAGTTCAATCTCTCGTCCCCTTTGTGCTCTCCTAGTAAAGGATGCTCCATTTGTTTGGACAGAAGGCTGTGAGGGTTCATTCTCAACCCTCAAATCCTCTCTCACCTCTCCTCCCATTATGAAATCTTCAAGTTGGAACCTCCCTTTTGAACTTATGTGTGATGCCAGTGACTTTTCTGTATGAGCTATGTTAGGACAATGTTGCAATAAAAATCCTTATGTCATTGCTTATGCAAGAAAATCCTTAAATGATGCCCAAATCAACTACACGCCCACTAAAAAAGTGTTTCTTTCTTTTGTATTTTCCTTAGAGAAATTTAGGTCCTATCTCTTAGGATCACCCATCATTGTCTTCACTGACCATTCATCCCTAAAATATGTTTTCGAAAAACAAGATGCCAAGGATAAACTAATTAGGTGGGTCCTTCTCTTACAAGAATTTGACCTCAAAAACAAGGACAAAAAGGGTGTTGAAAATATTGTAGCTGATCACCTCTCTAGGATGGAATTCAAAGACAACTCAAATCACATTTCTGTATTTGATTCATTTTCTAATGAACACCTATTCTCTATGAGTGATTGTAACAGCCCGAGATTTTATGAAAAATATTCTTTTTAATTTTATTAATGTCTTGTGTTGTACGCTACACTAAAAGGAGCTTGCACAACACGCATCTTTGACTTGCCTTGCATTACACGCAATCTCAACCTTCCTCGATAGCGTGTGTAGTACGCAATACTGAGTTTCACGAAACAACGATATGCTATTAAAATATTATTAAAACTAGCCGTTATGAATAGTAATAACCACCTTTTAAATTTTAGAAAATTTAGATCTCAGAATGGACTTCATTTTTTGGATTCAGAGTATCGAATTTAGCCTAAGGTGAAATTTTGGTACTTTTCGGATAACTTTCATATTCTGATGAATAGTGAAAATTACTAAATTATAATTAAAAACAACTTTTTTAATCGAAATAATTAATAGTGATAAATTATTAATTTGAGTGGTTTTAAAGTATATTTAGAATATATTTTTACAATTTAATACAATGTTGGTCATTGGTTGTAATTTCACATTTAAACCAGACATAATCAAGTGTCAATCTTTTGAT
This sequence comes from Viscum album, assembly GCA_963277665.1. NCBI lineage: Eukaryota > Viridiplantae > Streptophyta > Magnoliopsida > Santalales > Viscaceae > Viscum > Viscum album. Next base: position 1,246,868,217 of record OY728157.1, on the reverse strand, counting down.
AGATATTGTTTCTTAAAAACACGCTATTTGTTTTAACAGCGGGATTTAAATATAAAATTAATTAATGAAACTTCTATGTTATGAATTTGGTAAAATAGACATTATTTTTGAATTCGGAATATAAAATATAGCTTAGGATGAAATTTTGGCATTGTTCTGAAAAACATCAATTTTTGATGAATAGTGAAACTACTAAGTGGTAGTTAAAAAACTGAATTTTTTCATAAAACTTAATTTTACCGCTTCTGTGAATGGAATTTCAAAAATCCGAGAGACACGGTTGATGTTAGTAAGTAAAATGTGGTTCAATGAGATGAAAATAATTTTTGGTGAATAGTAACTTTTTACTTTTATTTACCACGGTTAAAAGTAAATAGGGTAATTAAGGGTAAGAATTATATAAATATTACCCTAACACATGTCCTAATTCTATTGGACAAGTGTATCTCGAACAAAAACAACCTTAAGTGTAAAATATTATCATTTAGGCACACTTGGATTAGATTAGGACATTTATTATTATTTAATTCAAAGAAGAGTTAAAAGAGTTAAAATCAAAGTATATTTACTAATTTTTTTTTAATATAGGGTTGTACATAAGATAAATTCGATTGTAAATATTAATTAGAAAGCTAAAAAGATTTCCCACATGATGGTATTTTATTTGTAATTTTTAGACATCAAATAATTTAATTTATTTATGACACAAAGATGATGCAGTAATTATCTTATTAATGAAATATTGACATAATTGATGTTATAAACACCAAAATAAATGTAATTTGAGACTTTTTATGAATTCCACTAATTTTCTAGGTTACTATGATATATTAGTGTTGATTTAATAAACTTGGTTCGAACATATAATTCTGTTATGATTTTCACAAAAATCATATATCAAATAGTGTCAAAATTGACACAAAATAGTTTTTAAAGAAAATATTATATTATTAATTGTTATTTTATTCCTAAAAATCTAAGGTTCGGCCAAATGACTTAGATAAGGATATATATATTAATAATAAACAATTTGGGGTTCGTTTGGCATGTTATAGTAAGTGTATTAACCATATAGTGAAAGAAAACAAAAAGACACGGTAAAAGTTAAATTATTTAACTTAGAGTTAAATCTAATTGATAAGGTTAAAATAATACCCTAAACTTTTCTAAATCCTATTGGTTGATAGGATTTCGACCCATCCCCACTTTAGCTTCGAAATAAGACCCTTTGGAACCATTATAAACTGATTTTGACTTTAATATAAAATAATATTTTGAGATATTCCTAAGGTGCCCCTCTCCTCCCTTATAAAAGGGCACCTCCTCCCCCTCCTCCTCACTCCAATTTGAGCACTCAAGCTCGGCCAACCCCTGCCAAAATCCCTTCTCCACTTCCCTAGAATAATCCTATAGTCCCTTCTCTTCTTCAAAGACCAATCTTAGTTCCCTAAGTGGAGGATTCAAAGAGGTTTTCCAAAGAAGAGGTAATATCCATTACCGATCATTTCAGTTTCTTTCTTCTTCAACTTCTTCTTCTTTAGTTGTTTCATGATAAATTAATAACATCAGTATTTTTTATATACTGATATGTTATTATAAATATGAAACAACTCTAATTAACCTTCTATCCATCCTACGGAGAAAGGAAATCACCGCGCGTGCGTACGTACGGAATACCGTCTCCACGCCGTGGTGTAATCTATTTTCCGCCACCACCTTAATGGGATGGGTATAAAGGTGTAATGAGTAACTATATATTATTATTATAAAGTGATATTGATACTGAAATAGTATACATACACTTCAACACAATTCCACGACCATGGGAACGATATCATCGCTCGTGCGTACGTACGGAATACCGTCTCCACGACGCGATGAGATTCATTCTCCATGTTAAACATTTAAGAATGATTAAAAAGTATATATAAGAAATAATAATGAAATATAAGACATTATAAAGCTACTGGATTTATGTATGTATGTATATGTATGTCATCTACTTACTTCCATTCAAGACAATAAGGAAAGGAAAACAGCGTTCATGCGTACGTACGGACTACCGTCTCCATGAACGGTGTTTTTCATTTCATTTATCTATCTATTATATATATATATATATATATATATACTGAATATATATGATATATAAATCATATTTTATATTCTGGAAGTAAGTAAATCATGATATAAGTAATAATAATGTCAAGAACAACAAGTCAAAACACCTACGATAAATGAAACGATTTTACCCAAAACGCTTCTTTAACATGGAATTTACAAAAGAAAGGGTAATATAAAGTCATAAGTGAACCATATATGATATCATAACAATGAATATGATTCTGTAATAAGTCAATGACATTATTTAAATCATTATACAGGAGGTTCGGACACATACGAAGCAAATCGGACCTAAGGTAAGGGAAATATCACAATCTCATTTTTATCCGAGATTGTTTATACTTTGGTATTTACTGGGGTGTATTTTATCATCCACATCCATGTTTACTCAATATGTAATATTATTTTCATTCACCTAAAATTGTTTAAATCCTATTTTACCCTTCGGTGTGTTTTTAGTAAAAGATATGAAAGGAATCTTTTGTCGTTTTTCGTACGAGGTACTTTTTTAACTTTTCCGACAAAAGTACGAGAAGAATGTTTTTTTAACTTATACAGCATGAATGGATTTTTAAAACATTATTTCCAAGAAGCTTCCTTTACATTTTTTTCAAGTTTATTTTTAATCAACTTCTTTTATTTTAAAGTCGTATGACATGTTATGAAAGGAAAAATGTTTTTTGAAGAAGAAAGGATATTTTCCTCAAGAATGGAGTTCAAGTGTTTTATCAAAATTATTTTCCATCTAAGATATTAAAGGGTTCTGTTTTTATCTCTATTATTACATTGATTTGATCATGTTGTGATGGAATTATTTTTATGAATTCCATTATCTTATATGAATTGATTTATGATGTCATGATGTTTAAGATTCCCATTTGTATTACATGGGTTATGCAATGATGTATGATTTATGATTTTGTGGCACACATAAGAATGGTATCATTATGAGATGGGTGGGAACTATATCTCCCTCCAATGCATTGGGTAAAGATTTTATATCTCATGAGATAGAAATGGCTGAAATGGTAGGTTATACCGGTTCAGTGAAACAGGACTGAAACGAGGGTTACTCGATTTAGAAAGGGACTTTGTCCACTAAGATAGTCTTGGCAACGAGTCTTGACTAACAAGAAATGATTCTCTATGATTATGTGTGTATTCCACAAAGCTTCATGTTTTATGTTATGATTATTGGGATTTCATTTCACTACTATGATTTATCCCATGTTATGAAATTATGCTCTCTTTTGCAGGTTAAGATTTCCAAAAGTTATGTTCTTATGAATATGATGTGATTGATTTTTCTTTTGTATACCCTTACTGAGCATTTGAGCTCACCCTTTTATGTTTTCTTTTCCCCAGGATATAAATAAAGGTTTTAGGTAAAAAAAGGGAATATCTTTATGGGAGATATTGAAGATCTTTCACCACGATTAGAAGATTACGTTCCGAGTTTCCAAAGACACTAAACTATTACGGTCCTTGTGTGTGTGTTTTTTTATGTACTAAGTATTCCGCAAAAGTAATGTAATGTCCATGTACGATAAGCTTTGGGTCTCTACAGTTGGTATCAGAGGAAGGGTTTAGTCAACCTTTGGAAACTAGAATGCGAGAACTTTTGTGAGATCCCTAGAGATATTTATAAGGTATGTCTAGGGATGTCCCTAAGGATAAGTATACGTATAGGATACAGTCCTAGAACTACGGTAACGATCATATAATTTAACATAAGATGTTAAATATTGAGGGTACTCCCCCTTTATTATGTTGTTTTCCCTAGCATGATTTTTGCCTCTCACACTATTCTTTTTGGGTTTTAGACGATGGCTGGAACCCGAAGGAACCGTGTTGATCAATGAAATAGACAATGCAATGATTGCCCTCCTGAAAAAACAAATGTTATGGGAGATGGAGTGCAAAATCTTATTGCTATACTTACACAAGCTATGAATCATTCTGGACTTCCAAATGAGCAGAGAAGGGAACAATATTCTATTGAGTCCTTCATGAGGCAACGTCCACCTTCTTTCAGTGGGTCTTCTGATCCACTTGTTGCTGAACAATGGATCAGTACCACTGAAAAGATATTTTCAGTTCTTCAATGTTCTGAGCATGATAAAGTCATCTTATCAGTATATCGTTTGGAAGGTGAAGCTGATCAATGGTGGAATCTTATCAAGAATACGAGGCAAAGAGATGAAATTGAGTCCATGGAATGGGACGAGTTCAAGAACTTGTTTTTCAGTAAGTACTTCCCCCGTATTCTTCGAACAAAGATGGAAAAGGAGTTTCTTGAGCTGAAGCAGAAGGATGATGAATCTGTTGGTATATACGAAGCAAATTTTCCAAGACTTGCAAGGTATGCATCTGGCATTATCATCCAACCTGAAAGTAAAGTTGATCGATTTTTCATTGGCTTAAAACCAAGTCTTCGAAGGGCATTAGCTATAAGAGACTTTAGTAGCTATGAAGAAATTGTGCGTTGTGCTATCAAGGTAGAAATGGAAGTTGGTGTTACATATCCATCTCATGGTTTTGACAAGAAATGAAAGATGGAGTTCAAGGAGAAATCTCAGAATAATGGTGAAAAGAAGATGAATGTTTCCTTATGCACAAAGTGTGGAAAGAAGCATGGTGGAGATTGTCTTAAAGGGACTAGAAAATGTTTTAAGTGTGGAAAAGAAGGTCATCGAGTAGCTGAGTGTCGAAGTAATGGAAAAAGGTATTCTAATGATGTGAATAAAGCAAACACTACAGAGAACGCACCACCAACACTTCAATGCTTCAAGTGCAAGGAAATGGGGCATTATGCTAATAAATGCCCTAATCCAAGGGTTAGTGATGATCGACATGAGCAACCGCTTAAGGCAAAGGACAAAGGGAAGTCACATGCGATCACCATTGGCGATGATGAATATGATAACGATGTGGTGGAATGATTAAGTGTTTATGTAATGGGATTCCAAAATAATGTTGTATCATAAAGTATTGGAATATTTATGTATTGGTCTAATGTGGTATTCAAAGTGATTCAAATATTTTTGGAAATAAGATGATATGCACATAATAAAGGTAAAACGAGAAAATGAAATGTTTACCAGTATTCATGAGCTCATGATTGATATAAGGACTAAGTGATATCATTGTTTGAGTATATAGAATTTTGAGGATTTTGGTATGTGGAAAGTGTTAAATTTTAACTGCATTCATGTTTTCACTAAGGTTTTCAAGAGAATACATGATTAAGGACTTTGAATGTTTGGAATGTGACCAAAAAAACATATCTTATGATATATGGGGATCGACGATGGTGTTAAATCTTTGGTAATCGTTTTCACTATGTTTTGAGAGTGGATTGCAGTATTATGGATAAGCCTAAAGATTGGAATGGATTATGTTGGTCATAGGTTAGTATTGTTTAAGGATATAAGTTTTCTCGATATTATTGACGGGATGTTATAGTAATGTAGTTTTAGAAAAAGGACAACCTGTAGGACGGGCGACAGCCCATCGCTTCGGACAAGGATGTGGGAATCGAACCCACAACCGAAGTGCGACTCGCCTTTATCGCCTACCACTGGCCTACAGGAAGTCCCTGTTTAGTAGAAACTAGTTTTATTATATTAAGCAGTATGATATATGAAGTATAAGCCCATTTTAGGAACCATATATGATTAATCCCACTATAGATCGACTTATATATATAAATTTTGCTAACCTTTTGAGACAGATGGAATGACCCGTCATTCTATCACATGATCTGCTAACACTTCACGAATAACAAATTCAACTTCATTTATTTAAGAGATGAAGTGGAAATTGTTAAAGGCACGAACAACAGTGAGGTTGTACCAATATAAAGTATGTATTTATTCTAATTCAAATTCTTTAACTTTAGGGAAACGATCTTGAAAACCAAAAATGTTGTCCTAGTGATCTTATATCTGATGAATCAGATGGTACCTTAGATCGTCACAAATTTATGGCTTAGTGAATACTGGCTTTTCCATAGCCATGTTCTCTACCACTCTCCATCAGAACATGATGGTTAGATTTCTCTTCCATATCCATATTTTCACCTATGTGGAAACCCAGTGATTAGTTTATTTGGGTAACCGTTACGTTTCATACTTTTGTTTTTAAAGATTGGTTTTGATATTCCGTTTTACGATGTGGGTTTCTATTAAATAAACTTTCGAATAGTAAACCATTTATAACCCCGATGAATTTTGAGGGTGAAATTCATTTTAAGGGGGTAGAATGTAACAGCCTGAGATTTTATGAAAAATATTCTTTTTAATTTTATTAATGTCTTGTGTTGTACGCTACACCAAAAGGATCTTGCAGAACACGCATCTTTGACTTGTATTGCATTACACGCAATCTCAACCTTCCTCGATAGCGTGTGTAGTACGCAATACTGAGTTTCACGAAACAACGATATGCTATTAAAATATTATTAAAACTAGCCGTTATGAATAGTAATAACAACCTTTTAAATTTTAGAAAATTTAGCTCTCAAAATGGACTTCATTTTTGGATTCAGAGTATCGAATTTAGCCTAAGGTGAAATTTTGGTACTTTTCGGACAACTTTCATATTCTGATGAATAGTGAAAATTACTAAATTATAATTAAAAACAACTTTTTTAATCGAAATAATTAATAGTGATAAATTATTAATTTGAGTGGTTTTAAAGTATATTTAGAATATATTTTTACAATTTAATACAATGTTGGTCATTGGTTGTAATTTCACATTTAAACCAGACATAATCAAGTTTCAATCTTTTGATAGATATTGTTTCTTAAAAACACGCTATTTGTTTTAACAGCGGGATTTAAATATAAAAATAATTAATGAAACTTCTATGTTATGAATTTGGTAAAATAGACTTTATTTTTGAATTCAGAATATAAATTATAGCTTAGGATGAAATTTTGGAATTGTTCTGAAAAACATCAATTTTTGATGAATAGTGAAACTACTAAGTGGTAGTTAAAAAACTGAATTTTTTTCATAAAACTTAATTTTACCGCTTCTGTGAATAGAATTTAAAAATCCGAGAGACACGGTTGATGTCAGTAAGTAAAATGTGGTTCAATGAGATGAAAATAATTTTTGGTGAATAGTAACTTTTTACTTTTATTTACCACGGTTAAAAGTAAATAGGGTAATTAAGGGTAAGAATGATATAAATATTACCCTAACACATGTCCTAATTCTGTTGAACAAGTGTATCTCGACCAAAAACAACATTAAGTGTAAAATATTATCATTTAGGCCCACTTGGATTAGATTAGGAAATTTATTATTATTTAATTCAAAGAAGAGTTAAAAGAGTTAAAATCAAAGTATATTTACTAAAACATTTTTTAATATAGGGTTGTACATAAGATAATTTCGATTGTAAATATTCATTAAAAAGATAAAAAGATTTCCCACATGATGGTATTTTATTTGTAATTTTTAGACATCAAATAATTTAATTTATTTATGACACAAAGATGATGCAGTAATTATCTTATTAATGAAATATTGACATAATTGATGTTATAAACACCAAAATAAATGTAATTTGAGACTTTTTATGAATTCCACTAATTTTCTAGGTTACTATGATATATTAGTGTTGATTTAATAAACTTGGTTCGAACATATAATTCTGTTATTATTTTCACAAAAATCATATATCAAATAGTGTCAAAATTGACACAAAATAGTTTTTAAAGAAAATATTATATTATTAATTGTTATTTTATTCCTAAAAATCTATGGTTCGGCAAAATGACTTAGATAAGGATATATATATTAATAATAAACAATTTGGGGTTCGTTTGGCATGTTATAGTAAGTGTATTAACCGTACAGTGAAAAGAAACAAAAAGACACGGTAAAAGTTAAATTATTTAACTTAGAGTTAAATCTAATTGATAAGGTTAAAGTAATACCCTAAACTTGTCTAAATCCTATTGGTTGATAGGATTTCGACCCATACCCACTTTAGCTTTGAAATAAGAACCTTTGGAACCATTATAAACCGATTTTGACTTTAATATAAAATAATATTTTGAGATATTCCTAAGATGCCCCTCTCCTCCCTTATAAATGGGCACCTCCTCCCCCACCTCCTCACTCCAATTTGAGCACTCAAGCTCAGAAAAACCCTGCCAAAATCCCTTCTCCACTTCCCTATAATAATCCTAGAGGCCCTTCTCTTCTTCAAAGACCAATCTTAGTTCCCTAAGTGGAGGATTCAAAGAGGTGTTCCAAAGAAGAGGTAATATCCATTACCGATCATTACAATTTCTTTCTTCTTCAACTTCTTATTCTTTAGTTGTTTCATGATAAATTAATAACATCAGTATTTCTTATATACTGATATGTTATTATAAATATGAAACAACTCTAATTAACCTTCTATACATCCTACGGAGAAAGGAAATCACCACGCGTGCGTACGTACGGAATACCGTCTCCACGCCGTGGTGTAATCTATTTTCCGCCACCACCTTAATTGGATGGGTATAAAGGTGTAATGAGTAACTATATATGATTATTAGATAGTGATATTTATACTAAAATAGTATACATACACTTCAACACAATTCCACGACCATGGGAACGATATCATCGCTCGTGCGTACGTACGGAATACCGTCTCCACGACGCGATGAGATTCATTCTCCATGTTAAACATTTAAGAATGATTAAAAAGTATATATAAGAAATAATAATGAAATATATGACATTATAAAGCTACTGGATTTATGTATGTAAGTATATGTATGTCATCTACTTACTTCCATTCAAGACAATAAGGAAAGGAAAACAGCGTTCATGCGTACGTACGGACTACCGTCTCCATGAACGGTGTTTTTCATTTAATTTATCTATCTATTATATATATATATATATACTAAATACATATGATATATAAATCATATTTTATATTCTGTAAGTAAGTAAATCATGATATAAGTAATAATAATGTCAAGAACAACAAGTCAAAACACCTACGATAAATGAAACGATTTTACCCAAAATGCTTCTTTAACATGGAATTTACAAAAGAACGGGTAATATAAAGTCATAAGTGAACCATATATAATATCATAACAATGAATATGATTCTGTAATAAGTCAATGACATTATTTAAATCATTATACAGGAGGTTCAGACACATACGAAGCAAATCGGACCTAAGGTAAGGGAAATATCACAATCTCATTTTTATCCGAGATTGTTTATACTTTGGTATTTACTGGGGTGTATTTTATCATCCACATCCATGTTTCCTCAATATGTAATATTATTTTCATTCACCTAAAATTGTTTAAATTTTATTTTACCCTTCGGTGTGTTTTTAGTAAAAGATATGAAAAAAATCTTTTGTCGTTTTTCGTACGAGGTACTTTTTTAACTTTTCTGACAAAAGTACGAGAAGAATGTTTTTTAACTTATACGGCATGAATGGATTTTTAAAACATTATTTCCAAGAAGCTTCCTTTACATTTCTTTCAAGTTTATTTTTAATCAACTTCTTTTATTTTAAAGTCGTATGACATGTTATGAAAGGAAAAATGTTTTTTGAAGAAGAAAGGATATTTTCCTCAAGAATGGAGTTCAAGTGTTTTATCAAAATTATTTTCCATCTAAGATAATAAAGGGTTCTGTTTTTATCCCTATTATTACATTGATATGATCATGTTGTGATGGAATTATTTTTATGAATTCCTTTATCTTATATGAATTGATTTATGATGTCATGATGTTTAAGATTCCCATTTGTATTACATGGGTTATGCAATGATGTATGATTTATGATTTTGTGGCACACATAAGAATGGTATCAATATGAGATGGGTGGGACCTATATCTCCCTCCAATGCATTGGGTAAAGATTTTATATCTCATGAGATAGAAATGGCTGAAATGGTAGGTTATACCGGTTCAGTGAAACAGGACTGAAACGAGGGTTACTCGATTCAGAAAGGGACTTTGTCCACTAAGATAGTCTTGGAAACGAGTCTTGACTAACAAGAAATGATTCTCTATGATTATGTGTGTATTCCACAAAGCTTCATGTTTTAAGTTATGATTATTGGGATTTCATTTCACTACTATGATTTATCCCATGTTATGAAATTATGCTCTCTTTTGCAGGTTAAGATTTCCAAAAGTTATGTTCTTATGAATATGATGTGATTGATTTTTCTTTTGTATACCCTTACTGAGCATTTGAGCTCACCCTTTTATGTTTTCTTTTCCCCAGGATATAAAGAAAGGTTTTAGGTAAAAAAAGGGAAGATCTTTATGGGAGATATTGAAGATCTTTCACCACGATTAGAAGATTACGTTCCGAGTTTCCAAAGACACTAAACTATTACGGTCCTTGTGTGTGTGTTTTTTTATGTACTAAGTATTCCGCAAAAGTAATGTAATGTCCATGTACGATAAGCTTCGGGTCTCTACAGTTGGTATCAGAGGAAAGGTTTAGTCAACCTTTGGAAACTAGGATGCGAGAACTTTAGTGAGATCCCTAGAGATATTTATAAGGTATGTCTAGGGATGTCCCTAAGGATAAGTATACGTATAGGATACAGTCCTAGAACTACGGTAACGATCATAGAATTTAACATAAGATGTTAGATATTGAGGGTACTCCCCCTTTATTATGTTGTTTTCCCTAGCATGATTTTTGCCTCTCACACTATTCTTTTTGGGTTTTAGACGATGGCTGGAACCTGAAGGAACCGTGTTGATCAATGCAATGGACAATGCAATGATTGCCCTCCTGAACAAACAAATGTTATGGGAGATGGAGTGAAAAATATTATTGCTATACTTACACAAGCTATGAATCATTCTGGACTTCCAAATGAGCAGAGAAGGGAACAATATTCTATTGAGTCCTTCATGAGGCAACGTCCACCTTCTTTCAGTGGGTCTTCTGATCCACTTGTTGCTGAACAATGGATCAGTACCACTGAAAAGATATTTTCAGTTCTTCAATGTTCTGAGCATGATAAAGTCATCTTAGCAGTATATCGTTTGGAAGGTGAAGCTGATCAATGGTGGAATCTTATCAAGAATACGAGGCAAAGAGATGAAATTGAGTCCATGGAATGGGACGAGTTCAAGAACTTGTTTTTCAGTAAGTACTTCCCCCGTATTCTTCGAACAAAGATGGAAAAGGAGTTTCTTGAGCTGAAGCAGAAGGATGATGAATCTGTTGGTATATACGAAGCAAATTTTACAAGACTTGCAAGGTATGCATCTGGCATTATCATCCAACCTGAAAGTAAAGTTGATCGATTTTTCATTGGCTTAAAACCAAGTCTTCGAAGGGCATTAGCTATAAGAGACTTTAGTAGCTATGAAGAAATTGTGCGTTGTGCTGTCAAGGTAGAAATGGAAGTTGGTGTTACATATCCATCTCATGGTTTTGACAAGAAACGAAAGATGGAGTTCAAGGAGAAATCTCAGAATAATGGTGAAAAGAAGATGAATGTTTCCTTATGCACAAAGTGTGGAAAGAAGCATGGTGGAGATTGTCTTAAAGGGACTAGAAAATGTTTTAAGTGTGGAAAAGAAGGTCATCGAGTAGCTGAGTGTCGAAGTAATGGAAAAAGGTATTCTAATGATGTGAATAAAGCAAACACTATAGAGAACGCACCACCAACACTTCAATGCTTCAAGTGCAAGGAAATGGGGCATTATGCTAATAAATGCCCTAATCCAAGGGTTAGTGATGATCGACATGAGCAACCGCTTAAGGCAAAGGACAAAGGGAAGTCACATGCGATCACCATTGGCGATGATGAATATGATAACGATGTGGTGGAATGATTAAGTGTTTATGTAATGGGATTCCAAAATAATGTTGTATCATAAAGTATTGGAATATTTATGTATTGGTCTAATGTGGTATTCAAAGTGATTCAAATATTTTTGGAAATAAGATGATATGCACATAATAAAGGTAAAACGAGAAAATGAAATGTTTACCAGTATTCATGAGCTCATGATTGATATAAGGACTAAGTGATATCATTGTTTGAGTATATAGAATTTTGAGGATTTTGGTATGTGGAAAGTGTTAAATTTTAACTGCATTCATGTTTTCACTAAGGTTTTCAAGAGAATACATGATTAAGGACTTTGAATGTTTGGAATGTGACCAAAAAAACATATCTTATGATATATGGGGATCGACGATGGTGTTAAATCTTTGGTAATCGTTTTCACTATGTTTTGAGAGTGGATTGCAGTATTATGGATAAGCCTAAAGATTGGAATGGATTATGTTGGTCATAGGTTAGTATTGTTTAAGGATATAAGTTTTCTCGATATTATTGACGGGATGTTATAGTAATGTAGTTTTAGAAAAAGGACAACCTGTAGGACGGGCGACAGCCCATCGCTTCGGACAAGGATGTGGGAATCGAACCCACAACCGAAGTGCGACTCGCCTTTATCGCCTACCACTGGCCTACAGGAAGTCCCTGTTTAGTAGAAACTAGTTTTATTATATTAAGCAGTATGATATATGAAGTATAAGCCCATTTTAGGAACCATATATGATTAATCCCACTATAGATCGACTTATATATATAAATTTTGCTAACCTTTTGAGACAGATGGAATGACCCGTCATTCTATCACATGATCTGCTAACACTTCACGAATAACAAATTCAACTTCATTTATTTAAGAGATGAAGTGGAAATTGTTAAAGGCACGAACAACAATGAGGTTGTACCAATATAAAGTATGTATTTATTCTAATTCAAATTCTTTAACTTTAGGGAAACGATCTTGAAAACCAAAAATGTTGTCCTAGTGATCTTATATCTGATGAATCAGATGGTACCTTAGATCGTCACAAATTTATGGCTTTGTGAATACTGGCTTTTCCATAGCCATGTTCTCTACCACTCTCCATCAGAACATGATGGTTAGATTTCTCTTCCATATCCATATTTTCACCTATGTGGAAACCCAGTGATTAGTTTATTTGGGTAACCGTTACGTTTCATACTTTTGTTTTTAAAGATTGGTTTTGATATTCCGTTTTACGATGTGGGTTTCTATTAAATAAACTTTCTAATAGTAAACCATTTATAACCCCGATGAATTTTGAGGGCGAAATTCATTTTAAGGGGGTAGAATGTAACAGCCTGAGATTTTATGAAAAATATTCTTTTTAATTTTATTAATGTCTTGTGTTGTACGCTACACCAAAAGGATCTTGCAGAACACGCATCTTTGACTTGTATTGCATTACACGCAATCTCAACCTTCCTCGATAGCGTGTGTAGTACGCAATACTGAGTTTCACGAAACAACGATATGCTATTAAAATATTATTAAAACTAGCCGTTATGAATAGTAATAACAACCTTTTAAATTTTAGAAAATTTAGCTCTCAAAATGGACTTCATTTTTGGATTCAGAGTATCGAATTTAGCCTAAGGTGAAATTTTGGTACTTTTCGGATAACTTTCATATTCTGATGAATAGTGAAAATTACTAAATTATAATTAAAAACAACTTTTTTAATCGAAATAATTAATAGTGATAAATTATTAATTTGAGTGGTTTTAAAGTATATTTAGAATATATTTTTACAATTTAATACAATGTTGGTCATTGGTTGTAATTTCACATTTAAACCAGACATAATCAAGTTTCAATCTTTTGATAGATATTGTTTCTTAAAAACACGCTATTTGTTTTAACAGCGGGATTTAAATATAAAAATAATTAATGAAACTTCTATGTTATGAATTTGGTAAAATAGACTTTATTTTTGAATTCAGAATATAAATTATAGCTTAGGATGAAATTTTGGAATTGTTCTGAAAAACATCAATTTTTGATGAATAGTGAAACTACTAAGTGGTAGTTAAAAAACTGAATTTTTTCATAAAACTTAATTTTACCGCTTCTGTGAATAGAATTTAAAAATCCGAGAGACACGGTTGATGTCAGTAAGTAAAATGTGGTTCAATGAGATGAAAATAATTTTTGGTGAATAGTAACTTTTTACTTTTATTTACCACGGTTAAAAGTAAATAGGGTAATTAAGGGTAAGAATGATATAAATATTACCCTAACACATGTCCTAATTCTGTTGAACAAGTGTATCTCGACCAAAAACAACATTAAGTGTAAAATATTATCATTTAGGCCCACTTGGATTAGATTAGGAAATTTATTATTATTTAATTCAAAGAAGAGTTAAAAGAGTTAAAATCAAAGTATATTTACTAAAACATTTTTTAATATAGGGTTGTACATAAGATAATTTCGATTGTAAATATTCATTAGAAAGATAAAAAGATTTCCCACATGATGGTATTTTATTTGTAATTTTTAGACATCAAATAATTTAATTTATTTATGACACAAAGATGATGCAGTAATTATCTTATTAATGAAATATTGACATAATTGATGTTATAAACACCAAAATAAATGTAATTTGAGACTTTTTATGAATTCCACTAATTTTCTAGGTTACTATGATATATTAGTGTTGATTTAATAAACTTGGTTCGAACATATAATTCTGTTATTATTTTCACAAAAATCATATATCAAATAGTGTCAAAATTGACACAAAATAGTTTTTAAAGAAAATATTATATTATTAATTGTTATTTTATTCCTAAAAATCTATGGTTCGGCCAAATGACTTAGATAAGGATATATATATTAATAATAAACAATTTGGGGTTCGTTTGGCATGTTATAGTAAGTGTATTAACCGTACAGTGAAAAGAAACAAAAAGACACGGTAAAAGTTAAATTATTTAACTTAGAGTTAAATCTAATTGATAAGGTTAAAGTAATACACTAAACTTGTCTAAATCCTATTGGTTGATAGGATTTCGACCCATACCCACTTTAGCTTTTAAATAAGAACCTTTGGAACCATTATAAACCGATTTTGACTTTAATATAAAATAATATTTTGAGATATTCCTAAGATGCCCCTCTCCTCCCTTATAAATGGGCACCTCCTCCCCCACCTCCTCACTCCAATTTGAGCACTCAAGCTCAGACAAACCCTGCCAAAATCCCTTGTCCACTTCCCTATAATAATCCTAGAGGCCCTTCTCTTCTTCAAAGACCAATCTTAGTTCCCTAAGTGGAGGATTCAAAGAGGTGTTCCAAAGAAGAGGTAATATCCATTACCGATCATTACAATTTCTTTCTTCTTCAACTTCTTCTTCTTTAGTTGTTTCATGATAAATTAATAACATCAGTATTTCTTATATACTGATATGTTATTATAAATATGAAACAACTCTAATTAACCTTCTATACATCCTACGGAGAAAGGAAATCACCACGCGTGCGTACGTACGGAATACCGTCTCCACACCGTGGTGTAATCTATTTTCCGCCACCACCTTAATTGGATGGGTATAAAGGTGTAATGAGTAACTATATATGATTATTAGATAGTGATATTTATACTAAAATAGTATACATACACTTCAACACAATTCCACGACCATGGGAACGATATCATCGCTCGTGCGTACGTACGGAATACCGTCTCCACGACGCGATGAGATTCATTCTCCATGTTAAACATTTAAGAATGATTAAAAAGTATATATAAGAAATAATAATGAAATATATGACATTATAAAGCTACTGGATTTATGTATGTAAGTATATGTATGTCATCTACTTACTTCCATTCAAGACAATAAGGAAAGGAAAACAGCGTTCATGCGTACGTACGGACTACCGTCTCCATGAACGGTGTTTTTCATTTAATTTATCTATCTATTATATATATATATATATACTAAATACATATGATATATAAATCATATTTTATATTCTGTAAGTAAGTAAATCATGATATAAGTAATAATAATGTCAAGAACAACAAGTCAAAACACCTACGATAAATGAAACGATTTTACCCAAAATGCTTCTTTAACATGGAATTTACAAAAGAACGGGTAATATAAAGTCATAAGTGAACCATATATAATATCATAACAATGAATATGATTCTGTAATAAGTCAATGACATTATTTAAATCATTATACAGGAGGTTCAGACACATACGAAGCAAATCGGACCTAAGGTAAGGGAAATATCACAATCTCATTTTTATCCGAGATTGTTTATACTTTGGTATTTACTGGGGTGTATTTTATCATCCACATCCATGTTTCCTCAATATGTAATATTATTTTCATTCACCTAAAATTGTTTAAATTTTATTTTACCCTTCGGTGTGTTTTTAGTAAAAGATATGAAAAAAATCTTTTGTCGTTTTTCGTACGAGGTACTTTTTTAACTTTTCTGACAAAAGTACGAGAAGAATGTTTTTTAACTTATACGGCATGAATGGATTTTTAAAACATTATTTCCAAGAAGCTTCCTTTACATTTCTTTCAAGTTTATTTTTAATCAACTTCTTTTATTTTAAAGTCGTATGACATGTTATGAAAGGAAAAATGTTTTTTGAAGAAGAAAGGATATTTTCCTCAAGAATGGAGTTCAAGTGTTTTATCAAAATTATTTTCCATCTAAGATAATAAAGGGTTCTGTTTTTATCCCTATTATTACATTGATATGATCATGTTGTGATGGAATTATTTTTATGAATTCCTTTATCTTATATGAATTGATTTATGATGTCATGATGTTTAAGATTCCCATTTGTATTACATGGGTTATGCAATGATGTATGATTTATGATTTTGTGGCACACATAAGAATGGTATCAATATGAGATGGGTGGGACCTATATCTCCCTCCAATGCATTGGGTAAAGATTTTATATCTCATGAGATAGAAATGGCTGAAATGGTAGGTTATACCGGTTCAGTGAAACAGGACTGAAACGAGGGTTACTCGATTCAGAAAGGGACTTTGTCCACTAAGATAGTCTTGGAAACGAGTCTTGACTAACAAGAAATGATTCTCTATGATTATGTGTGTATTCCACAAAGCTTCATGTTTTAAGTTATGATTATTGGGATTTCATTTCACTACTATGATTTATCCCATGTTATGAAATTATGCTCTCTTTTGCAGGTTAAGATTTCCAAAAGTTATGTTCTTATGAATATGATGTGATTGATTTTTCTTTTGTATACCCTTACTGAGCATTTGAGCTCACCCTTTTATGTTTTCTTTTCCCCAGGATATAAAGAAAGGTTTTAGGTAAAAAAAGGGAAGATCTTTATGGGAGATATTGAAGATCTTTCACCACGATTAGAAGATTACGTTCCGAGTTTCCAAAGACACTAAACTATTACGGTCCTTGTGTGTGTGTTTTTTTATGTACTAAGTATTCCGCAAAAGTAATGTAATGTCCATGTACGATAAGCTTCGGGTCTCTACAGTTGGTATCAGAGGAAAGGTTTAGTCAACCTTTGGAAACTAGGATGCGAGAACTTTAGTGAGATCCCTAGAGATATTTATAAGGTATGTCTAGGGATGTCCCTAAGGATAAGTATACGTATAGGATACAGTCCTAGAACTACGGTAACGATCATAGAATTTAACATAAGATGTTAGATATTGAGGGTACTCCCCCTTTATTATGTTGTTTTCCCTAGCATGATTTTTGCCTCTCACACTATTCTTTTTGGGTTTTAGACGATGGCTGGAACCCGAAGGAACCGTGTTGATCAATGCAATGGACAATGCAATGATTGCCCTCCTGAACAAACAAATGTTATGGGAGATGGAGTGAAAAATATTATTTCTATACTTACACAAGCTATGAATCATTCTGGACTTCCAAATGAGCAGAGAAGGGAACAATATTCTATTGAGTCCTTCATGAGGCAACGTCCACCTTCTTTCAGTGGGTCTTCTGATCCACTTGTTGCTGAACAATGGATCAGTACCACTGAAAAGATATTTTCAGTTCTTCAATGTTCTGAGCATGATAAAGTCATCTTAGCAGTATATCGTTTGGAAGGTGAAGCTGATCAATGGTGGAATCTTATCAAGAATACGAGGCAAAGAGATGAAATTGAGTCCATGGAATGGGACGAGTTCAAGAACTTGTTTTTCAGTAAGTACTTCCCTCGTATTCTTCGAACAAAGATGGAAAAGGAGTTTCTTGAGCTGAAGTAGAAGGATGATGAATCTGTTGGTATATACGAAGCAAATTTTACAAGACTTGCAAGGTATGCATCTGGCATTATCATCCAACCTGAAAGTAAAGTTGATCGATTTTTCAGTGGCTTAAAACCAAGTCTTCGAAGGGAATTAGCTATAAGAGACTTTAGTAGCTATGACGAAATTGTGCGTTGTGCTATCAAGGTAGAAATGTAAGTTGGTGTTACATATCCATCTCATGATTTTGACAAGAAACGAAAGATGGAGTTCAAGGAGAAATCTCAGAATAATGGTGAAATGAAGATGAATGTTTCCTTATGCACAAAGTGTGGAAAGAAGCATGGTGGAGATTGTCTTAAAGGGACTAGAAAATGTTTTAAGTGTGGAAAAGAAGGTCATCGAGTAGCTGAGTGTCGAAGTAATGGAAAAAGGGATTCTAATGATGTGAATAAAGCAAACACTGCAGAGAACGCACCACCAACACTTCAATGCTTCAAGTGAAAGGAAATGGGGCATTATTCTAATAAATGACCTAATCCAAGGGTTAGTGATGATCGACATGAGCAACCGCTTAAGGCAAAGGACAAAGGGAAGTCACATGCGATCACCATTGGCGATGATGAATATGATAACAATGTGGTGGAATGATTAAGTGTTTATGTAACGGGATTCCAAAATAATGTTGTATCATAAAGTATTGGAATATTTACGTATTGGTCTAATGTGGTATTCAAAGTGATTCAAATATTTTTGGAAATAAGATGATATGCACATAATAAAGGGAAAAAGAGAAAATGAAATGTTTACCAGTATTCATGAGCTCATGATTGATATAAGGACTAAGTGATATCATTGTTTGAGTATATAGAATTTTGAGGATTTTGGTATGTGGAAAGTGTTAAATTTTTACTGCATTCATGTTTTCACTAAGGTTTTCAAGAGAATACATGATTAAGGACTTTGAATGTTTGGAATGTGACCAACAAAACATATCTTATGATATATGGGGATCGACGATGGTGTTAAATCTCTGGTAATCGTTTTCACTATGTTGTGAGAGTGGATTGCAGTATTATGGATAAGCCTAAAGATTGGAATGGATTATGTTGGGAATAGGTTAGTATTGTTTAAGGATATAATTTTTCTCGATATTATTGATGGGATGTTATAGTAATGTAGTTTTAGAAAAAGGACAACCTGTAGGACGGGCGACAACCCATCGCTTCGGACAAGGCTGTGGGAATCGAACCCACAACCGAAGTGCGACTCGCCTTTATCGCCTACCACTGGCCTACAGGAAGTCCCTGTTTAGTAGAAACTAATTTTATTATATTAAGCAGTATGATATATGAAGTATAAGCCCATTTTAGGAACCATATATGATTAATCCCACTATAGATCGACTTATATATATAAATTTTGCTAACCTTTTGAGACAGATGGAATGACCCGTCATTCTATCACATGATCTGCTAACACTTCACGAATAACAAATTCAACTTCATTTATTTAAGAGATGAAGTGGAAATTGTTAAAGGCACGAACAACAGTGAGGTTGTACCAATATAAAGTATGTATTTATTCTAATTCAAATTCTTTAACTTTAGGGAAACGATCTTGAAAACCAAAAATGTTGTCCTAGTGATCTTATATCTGATGAATCAGATGGTACCTTAGATCGTCACAAATTTATGGCTTTGTGAATACTGGCTTTTCCATAGCCATGTTCTCTACCACTCTCCATCAGAACATGATGGTTAGATTTCTCTTCCATATCCATATTTTCACGTATGTGGAAACCCAGTGATTAGTTTATTTGGGTAACCGTTACGTTTCATACTTTTGTTTTTAAAGATTGGTTTTGATATTCCGTTTTACGATGTGGGTTTCTATTAAATAAACTTTCGAATAGTAAACCATTTATAACCCCGATGAATTTTGAGGGCGAAATTCATTTTAAGGGGGTAGAATGTAACAGCCTGAGATTTTATGAAAAATATTCTTTTTAATTTTATTAATGTCTTGTGTTGTACGCTACACCAAAAGGATCTTGCAGAACACGCATCTTTGACTTGTATTGCATTACACGCAATCTCAACCTTCCTCGATAGCGTGTGTAGTACGCAATACTGAGTTTCACGAAACAACGATATGCTATTAAAATATTATTAAAACTAGCCGTTATGAATAGTAATAACCACCTTTTAAATTTTAGAAAATTTAGCTCTCAAAATGGACTTCATTTTTGGATTCAGAGTATCGAATTTAGCCTAAGGTGAAATTTTGGTACTTTTCGGATAACTTTCATATTCTGAGGAATAGTGAAAATTACTAAATTATAATTAAAAACAACTTTTTTAATCGAAATAATTAATAGTGATAAATTATTAATTTGAGTGGTTTTAAAGTATATTTAGAATATATTTTTATAATTTAATACAATGTTGGTCATTGGTTGTAATTTCACATTTAAACCAGACATAATCAAGTGTCAATCTTTTGATAGATATTGTTTCTTAAAAACACGCTATTTGTTTTAACAGCGGGATTTAATTATAAAAATAATTAATGGAACTTCTATGTTATGAATTTGGTAAAATAGACTTTATTTTTGAATTCGGAATATAAAATATAGCTTAGGATGAAATTTTGGCATTGTTCTGAAAAACATCAATTTTTGATGAATAGTGAAACTACCAAGTGGTAGTTAAAAAACTGAATTTTTTCATAAAACTTAATTTTACCGCTTCTGTGAATGGAATTTCAAAAATCCGAGAGACACGGTTGATGTCAGTAAGTAAAATGTGGTTCAATGAGATGAAAATAATTTTTGGTGAATAGTAACTTTTTACTTTTATTTACCACGGTTAAAAGTAAATAGGGTAATTAAGGGTAAGAATGATATAAATATTACCCTAACACATGTCCTAATTCTATTGGACAAGTGTAGCTCGACCAAAAACAACCTTAAGTGTAAAATATTATCATTTAGGCCCACTTGGATTTGATTAGGACATTTATTATTATTTAATTCATAGAAGAGTTAAAAGAGTTAAAATCAAAGTATATTTACTAAAACATTTTTAAATATAGGGTTGTACATAAGATAAATTCGATTGTAAATATTCATTAGAAAGCTAAAAATATTTTCCACATGATGGTATTTTATTTGTAATTTTTAGACATCAAATAATTTAATTTATTTATGACACAAAGACGATGTAGTAATTATCTTATTAATGAAATATTGACATAATTGATGTTATAAACACCAAAATAAATGTAATATGAGACTTTTTATGAATTCCACTAATTTTCTAGGTTACTATGATATATTAGTGTTGATTTAATAAACTTGTTTCGAACATATAATTCTGTTATGATTTTCACAAAAATCATATATTAAATAGTGTCAAAATTGACACAAAATAGTTTTTAAAGAAAATATTATATTATTAATTGTTATTTTCTTCCTAAAAATCTAAGGTTCGGCCAAATGACTTAGATAAGGATATATATATTAATAATAAACAATTTAGGGTTCGTTTGGCATGTTATAGTAAGTGTATTAACCATATAGTGAAAGAAAACAAAAAGACACGGTAAAAGTTAAATTATTTAACTTAGAGTTAAATCTAATTGATAAGGTTAAAATAATACCCTAAAATTGTCTAAATCCTATTGTTTGATATGATTTCGACCCATACCCACTTTAGATTCGAAATAAGACCCTTTGGAACCATTATAAACTGATTTTGACTTTAATATAAAATAATATTTAGAGATATTCCTAAGGTGCCCCTCTCCTCCCTTATAAAAGGGCACCTCCTCCCCCTCCTCCTCACTCCAATTTGAGCACTCAAGCTCGGACAACCCCTGCCAAAATCCCTTCTACACTTCCCTAGAATAATCCTAGAGGCCCTTATCTTCTTAAAAGACCAATCTTAGTTCCCTAAGTGGAGGATTCAAAGAGGTGTTCCAAAGAAGAGGTAATATCCATTACCGATCATTTCAATTTCTTTCTTCTTCAACTTCTTCTTCTTTAGTTGTTTCATGATAAATTAATAACATCAGTATTTATTATATACTGATATGTTATTATAAATATGAAACAACTCTAATTAACATTCTATTCATCCTACGGAGAAAGGAAATCACCGCGCGTGCGTACGTACGGAATACCGTTCCACGCCGTGGTGTAATCTATTTTCCGCCACCACCTTAATTGGATGGGTATAAAGGTGTAATGAGTAACTATATATGATTATTATATAGTGATATTGATACTTAAATAGTATACATACACTTCAACACAATTCCACGACCATGGGAACGATATCATCGCTCGTGCGTACGTACGGAATACCGTCTCCACGACGCGATGAGATTCATTCTCCATGTTAAACATTTAAGAATGATTAAAAAGTATATATAAGAAATAATAATGAAATATATGACATTATAAAGCTACTGGATTTATGTATGTATGTATATGTATGTCATCTACTTACTTCCATTCAAGACAATAAGGAAAGGAAAACAGCGTTCATGCGTACGTACGGACTACCGTCTCCATGAACGGTGTTTTTCATTTCATTTATCTATCTATTATATATATATATACTGAATATATATGATATATAAATCATATTTTATATTCTGTAAGTAAGTAAATCATGATATAAGTAATAATAATATCAAGAACAACAAGTCAAAACACCTACGATAAATGAAACGATTTTACCCAAAACGCTTCTTTAACCTGGAATTTACAAAAGAACGGGTAATATAAAGTCATAAGTGAACCATATATGATATAATAACAATTAATATGATTCTGTAATAAGTAAATGACATTATTTAAATCATTATACAGGAGGTTTGGACACATACGAAGCAAATCGGACCTAAGGTAAGGGAAATATCACAATCTCATTTTTATCCGAGATTGTTTATACTTTGGTATTTACTGGGGTGTATTTTATCATCCACATCCATGTTTCCTCAATATGTAATATTATTTTCATTCACCTAAAATTGTTTAAATCCTATTTTACCCTTCGGTGTGTTTTTAGAAAAAGATATGAAAGGAATCTTTTTTCGTTTTTCGTACGAGGTATTTTTTTAACTTTTCCGACAAAAGTACGAGAAGAATGTTTTTTTTAACTTATACGGCATGAATGGATTTTTAAAAACTTATTTCCAAGAAGATTCCTTTACATTTTTTTCAAGTTTATTTTTAATCAACTTCTTTTATTTTAAAGTCGTATGACATGTTATGAAAGGAAAAATGTTTTTTGAAGAAGAAAGGATATTTTCCTCAAGAATGGAGTTCAAGTGTTTTATCAAAATTATTTTCCATCTATGATAATAAAGGGTTCTGTTTTTATCCCTATTATTACATTGATTTGATCATGTTGTGATGGAATTATTTTTATGAATTCCTTTATCTTATATGAATTGATTTATGATGTCATGATGTTTAAGATTCCCATTTGTATTACATGGGTTATGCAATGATGTATGATTTATGATTTTGTGGCACACATAAGAATGGTATCATTATGAGATGGGTGGGACCTATATCTCCCTCCAATGCATTGGGTAAAGATTTTATATCTCATGAGATAGAAATGGCTGAAATGGTAGGTTATACCGGTTCAGTGAAACAGGACTGAAACGAGGGTTACTCGATTCAGAAAGGGACTTTGTCCACTAAGATAGTCTTGGCAATGTGTCTTGACTAACAAGAAATGATTCTCTATGATTATGTGTGTATGCCACAAAGCTTCATGTTTTAAGTTATGATTATTGGGATTTCATTTCACTACTATGATTTATCCCATGTTATGAAATTATTCTCTCTTTTGCAGGTTAAGATTTCCAAAAGTTATGTTATTATGAATATGATGTGATTGATTTTTCTTTTGTATACCCTTACTGAGCATTTGAGCTCACCCTTTTATGTTTTCTTTTCCCCAGGATATAAAGAAAGGTTTTAGGTAAAAAAAGGGAAGATCTTTATGGGAGATATTGAAGATCTTTCACCACGATTAGAAGATTACGTTCCGAGTTTCCAAAGACACTAAACTATTACGGTCCTTGTGTGTGTGTTTTTTTATGTACTAAGTATTCCGCAAAAGTAATGTAATGTCCATGTACGATAAGCTTCGGGTCTCTATAGTGACTGCCCTTGGTATGCTGACATAATCAACTTCTTAGTTACAGGAGTAATTCCAAAATTCTCAGGGACTCAAGCATGAAGGAAATTCCTTTCTGATGTTAGTCACTATGTGTTTAATGATCCATACCTCTATAAGTTCTACCCTAACCAAGTCATTAGGAGGTGTGTCCCAGAATCTGAACTAGAGTCCATCCTCAAATTCTGTCATAATGAGGCATGTGGAGGTCACTTTTCCTCTAAGAAAACTTCTGATAAGGTTCTTAATTGTGGTCTCTTCTCACCCACACTCTCAAGGGACTCCTACACCTTTTTTGAAAGCTATCCTAAGTTCCAAAATGTAGGATCAATCAAAAAAGGTAATCAAATTCCACTCACTCCCATCTTAGTGATTGAAATATTTGACTGCTGGGGAATCGATTTCACGGGTCCCTTCCCAAACTCTAGAGGATACCTCTACATCCTCTTAGCTGTTGATTATGTCTCAAAATGTGTTGAAGCCATTCCCACCAAGTCTAATGACCATCATGTTGTGATACAATTTCTAAAAGAGCATATATTTTATCGATTTGGAATTCATAGGGCTAAAATCAGTGACCGAGGAACCCATTTCTAAAACCATCCATTCTCTTCACTCATGTCTAAGTATGGGATTTCTAAGAAGGTTTCCACTGTGTACCATCCTCAAACCAATAGGCAAGATGAGTTAGAAAATAGGTAGATTAAGATTATTCTTTATAAAACCGTCAATCCTTCTAGGAAAGATTGGTCTGAGAAACTCTCTGATGCTCTTTGGGAATATTGTACAACTTACAAAACCATCCTTGGAATGTCACCATGTAGGTTGGTTTATAGAAAATCATTCCATTTACCTGTTTAAATTGAGAATAAGTATTTTTGGGCAATTAAGAAAATAAATTATAACCTCTCATTGGCCAGAACAAAAAGGAAATTAGATCTCAATGAACTTGAGGAACTAATGATGAAGGCTTATAAAAATTCAAGGATCAATAAAGCTAGAGTTCAAGCCTACCAATCTAGGAATATCAAAGTCAAACATTTTGAACTGGGAAAATCCATGCTCTTGTATAGTTAAAAACATCATTTACACCCATGAATGTTAAGGTCTAGATGGTCAGGTCCTTTCATAGTGCATCATGTGTACCCCCATGGGGTAGTATAGGTTCATGATCCCAAAAGTGGTTACATTTTCATGGTCAGTGGTCAAAGGTTAAAAAAATTAATTGAATAATTCAATAAATAAGAAATATAGGTTGAGTTAACTAAGCCAACCTATGAACCAGAAAAAATTGATAGATTTAGGATTCATATCGGGCTAACGATGTTAAATAAAGTGCTACATGGGAGGTAACCCATGGTTTTCAAGCTTAAAATCATTTTGTTGTATTAATCAACTTTATATTTTAAATAGGATTAATGAATCATTTTGATATTTCAATATAATAAAAAATAGTCTATTGACCTGTTCTTCTATTATGAGTATGGATGGGTATGAAAGATGAGTTCCATATTCATCCATGTCACGTGGTGTGATCCTTGTGTAATACCTTACCCAGAAATTTTAAAAAAAGACAATGTATCATCAGTTCATTTTATTTGTATGTGTTTGTAGGTTAAAATAAAAATATATATAACAATAATAATAAAATAAAAGGCCACGTCATTGGTTTTGGGGAAAACCCCGTCACAACCGGCGAAGCCGCGAGGACTCAAACCCGGGACCAAAGGGAAACAGGGGCGCGCGCTTACCACTGACATACAACTTATTGCACTTCCGAATTCTATAATTTTTTTTATATACTTATATTTTACTTTCCTTATTATATATATATATATATAGTTTTTTGTTTGTTTGTTTTTTTTTCCACTAAGGAATTCTCAGAGTGACATCGAGATCAAGGGATTAAAAGGGATCAACAAGAATTTCAACTTCAACCACCAGGTGAATTCATTCCATGATCCTTGTTTTCAATTTACTTTTTGAACTACCATTCTCTGCCTTTACCCCCTTCTATTTTTTATATTTAAACACTTGAGACAATGTTATTTTAAGTTGCGGGGGAGGAGATAAAATAAAATTGCTTTTGTGTCAAAAAATTTAAATGATTTGTAAAATAATGCCTTAATGGAAGGAAAAATTTCTTTAACCTTGAACATGATAATAGACATTGTACAATTTGAAACTGAATATTAAATAATTTAGCATTCCATGATTTTTATTCTAATCCATGTATAATTTCGTGTGCATAGATTTTCGAAAGTGTGGCTGTCTAATGTGATATTTCATGGTTTATATTTTCATCCAAATAAAAAAAGAATCACAACGCACATCCTTTGGATAGTGGTGTATTAGTTTGAGTTCATGGGGTCCCCCAAATAAATAGCATAGTTTTTGTGATCATTTTATTTTTAATATGAGTATTCAATAAAAAAATTTAAAAAACAATAAATTTGCTCCTAGATCAATGAAATGACCTAATGGATGGATTTTGAAACTTGGGGATCGTGACTCCATAGTTTTATGGACTAGAGTTAGTAATTTTATCTCTATTTTTGATAATTTGAATTTTTTTTAACTGAGTTAACTCAAGACGATGCCCGAGTTTGTGGGATTCACTTGGTGCCCTAAGGTATCTAAGCTTTGGAGTCATCTGCAAAGTCTCGCTATAGGGGTTGACTCTTTTGAGTGCAATTAAAATTACCATGGAAAAATTGAAAAAAAATACAATATTTTTTTGAATACTCTTCTTAATATTGAAATGTGATTCCTCCTAGCGCTTCCGTCATTTCCCACTTGAATAAAGATGAACCCCCATGTCTATTGTGATACAAAACACATCCTCACACTTAATTGATATTGGATGATATATGGCAATGAATTTGAAAAAAATAATGGGCTTGGGATTGTGATCTAATTATTAAACTATATGGTATTAAAATATTTTGATGGGTTTCACGATTGTTTGGTATAAGGGTTTTTGGTGATCATTGTGTATTAAACTTTTTTTCGGAAAAGGGAATTTAAATTTCATATTGTTGAGATATATTTTTCTCGGGACTAACAAAAATAAAGTTGGGGGTGTTATTAGCCACTAAATGAGGCTAATATTTATTGATAATATATATAATATTCATGTGATTTATTATTAATAAACACCATTTTATTTCATTTTACACTTTGAACATCATTTCACATTATGATTGTAATTCCTTCTTAAAATGCACTATTATGTGGTACAATTTTTTAACATCATTTAAAGTACACAATGTTATTGATTTTATTTTTATATTTAATTTTTAGGTTTATAATTATATTGGGAACAATTCATACTTGTGGAGTGTTGGAAGATTCACATTGGAAGACCACCAAAATGGTATTTCAAGCAAACAATTCTGGAGAATGTAGATTGAACACCAGCACACTGATGAGAATGTGGGGCCCGACATAGAGGCCCAATGAAGCCCAAATTTCTTGGGATGATATAAGAAATATATAGGAACAAATAATTCTGCAAGATATAGTGATAATTTGGCCTCCATGTTGGTTATTAAGGTGGACCAATTTAGAGATAAAATTGTGGTACAGATTCTGTAGCCTAGAAAAATAGCCTATCAATTTAAAAAAATCTCATAAACCACATATCCATTTAGGGTGAAATTGTACAAAGATATAGGATACATCTGGAGATTCCCTTTTGTATTCTATGGTCCGCTCTAATTCTTCCATCTAGAATGCTATTCAGATGCGTCTGTTCGTTGGATGAAAGCTAGATGCCACCTCAGGTCATGGATAAAGAAGTTCACTCTACCTTACTTTCCACCACCCAAGGCCTACCATAATCAAGTGAGATGATTTGTACTGTTGGGAGTTCGACCCATTCCTCTTGTTATACCTATTTAATGAAGTTTTGGTGAAGTATTTAATCATCCTTGGAGATTTGTATTCATTGTAATGTTATTATGTTGATTTGTCTTTGTAACATTCTTCTTTCTCATGTAAGTTGTTCGAATCACCTTAATTTTTAATAAATTTTCTTCCTTTACTATTATTATATTTTTATTCTTATCACTTTGATAATTTTGACTTATGGTTTGAATTTATTTACACTATACCTTGTGATATTCTTCACACAATGGTAGAGTGATTAATTTTTTTTTGTTTTTTGACTTCTCCAATTCCTCCCTCACGAGTCTACTTTCTGCTTCTATCGAAACCATATAATCAATGGAGGGCTAACTATTTTATGGGTTGATCCAAGGGAGTATCAAGGTGCTGGTTTGGATGTTATTTCTCACTTTATTAATTTCTAATCAATTCTTTTAATTGATAATTTTGTTGGAAGATATTTAAACTCTTTTATCCTTGTTTAATTTAACTCCACACACTTCAAGTGGTAATACAAAAATTTACCTTGAAGTGATCAAAAAATTTATCCTTCAAGTGTATAGGTGATTATTACTAAATTTGTTAAGTATTAAACCTGTAAGTGATGATGTTTTTTGATATTATTTAATGAACCCATGTTAAATATAAGAATTTTAAATCATTAGAAAAGGAATTCATCCAACCCACCCCAAGTGATAACCTAGGATAAACTCATTATCTTAATTTGAATTAAATTAAATCTATTAGTGATACCTTAAACCTATCTAAAATGAACCCAAGTTTTCCACTTCATAGCCAAAAACTATCCATAGATTGTACATATCTTTAGGTCACTTATTAGGTATCTGAGGATTCGATAACCCAAGCTAAACAACAAGGACTGTTATACCATCATCTCTTGGGTAAATTTGAGTGTGAATCACCAATCGACAAAGAACCCATAGCCCTTGATGCCCTAAACTGAGTTTTTACTTCCATATGTGTTGAAGACTTTGCTTTAATTTATGTTTTAAAATCACTCTTACAAAACCTTTATAAGTGACACAAAATCCTACACTAATGGCATGGTTTAGGTAGAACTATACATGTTGACCACATGTTCCATGACTATCCATACTGATAACACATGACTGAACCACCACTAGTGGCTGTAGATTGTGGTGGTTGGGATGGGTAACCAGATCTACCACATCCCTTATTCTTTTACTCATCTAGATTCCTTTTATTTTTAGATGTTTCATGACCACATTGGACCATTGTTAAATTTTCCCTAAATAAACCAAACATAACTTCTTGATCTATATTCACCATTAGGGATCGGTCAGCCACCTTAGTATATGTCTTCAACTTAAACAGAAATTCCTAGGATCGAATAATCGATTTGAATCCCATTTCATAAACTTTGATCCTTTAACATCTTATTAGAAACCACCATAGGTGTAAAAAAAACCAATTTTTCAAAATGTTTTTCATATTCCAACATGTTTTGATCCCCCTGATAGAGATCCAAAAAATACTCGGTCTTATTGAGGGCTAAGGTCTCAGGAAAATAATTCTCATTGAAAAGAACCTTGAAAATTTTCGTTTCCATCTCTGCTCATGATTCCCAATTTAGACTATTGATTTTCATCATATATTATTGGTACATTACAACAAAAATGAAGTGCATTTCACCTTTACTATTTGAGGGGTCCTGAAGAACCTGAATATACCTTTAATCATATCCACTCAATATTATACTCTCAATGGGTCCATTCCATAAAGGAAATAAGGATGTTTATTATTTTTGAACTCCTAAGAATTTTCCTTTTCTGGAACTAGTTTGGTTTCATTATATTGAGAAGGACTATATCCCACTCCCAGATCCAATGTTCCAAAAACCTGAACCACCAGTTCAACTAATATCTGATCAATAGGTGAGGGATAATTCTATCCAGCCTCTTCCTAGGGTTGCATTGAAATTATCCTGGGAGGCATTATGCTACATCAATATTTAAAACAAGGGAAATCATCAATACACCAACCATAAGGGTTTCAAGAATAACATATCCTAAACACTCACATAAATTGAACTGAAACCATATTAAACACAAAAAAGGTTAAACCATTCCATCCCACTTGGTTTCCATCCAGAGTATTCATCCTATTTATCACACATAAATGAGCGTTAAAACCAAATCATGAACATAACATAGTGACCTGGGTCCTATAACGAAGTGTGTTGGGCAGGCGCCCCACTCACATCAAGAACCTCAAGCCTCAAAAGTCCAGGCTCATGTCTATCCTGACTCTCCTAAATAAAATGAATCCAACAAAAGTTGAAATATAACACCCCAATATTTTATGTTATGTATATTCTTAAATAAATTCAATTTATTAGAGAGATTACATTTTAGATAGAGCTTAAGTGAACCATGACATACTATTAAATATTAACATGGCTATTGGAATAATAATGTGACCGTTAAAAATTGTAATCTTGGAATTTAAATAATAACCTCATCTATGAACATATAAATAGAATTTATGTATATCATAAATGAAAATATGATAAATATTTATCAAATAATAAGTTAATAAGTATTTTAAAAATGATAAATTAAGTGTTGGTATTTTTGTGAAACATAAATGTTTATTTACAATTTTATAATTGATACAATGATTTAAAAGAAAATTTAGTTTCCTAAAATAGATTAATAAATTAATATTTTTTATTATAATTATAATATAATTTTATGATACCATATTCAATTTTTCAAAGTGTCTTAAAATCAGTTATAATCTTAAAATCGACATTTTTAGAATAAATGATGATTTTATTTAAAAACTAATTGTCTTATATTTGTAAAATTATTTTCATAAAATGGATTATTTTTATGAAATATACACATTGAAAAGTGTCTATGGTGATTTTTTAGGATTATTTTAAAATAGTTTAATTTTATTAGAATTATAAAATATGGTAATTTATGGCCTTAACATTATAAGTTAAATACATGAATTTTTGAGTCATTGTTGATGTAATAACCCATTATTTTGAACTCAAATTTAATTTTTACTCAATTTATTCACAATAATAAACACTATTTATAGTCTTGATACAATATAATAAATAAATGAATAAAATAATTAGAAAACACTCCTCTCCTCGCCAATAAATACCACCCCTCACCATACCTTCTCCTCATAAGTTGTAAGACTTGAATCCTATCTAAATTATTCAAAATTACCTTCCTAATCCACTTCCCCACAGCCAAGATCTTATGTTCTTACTAAAATAACAATTCCATGTTTATTAAAGAGGTTCTCTAGGAGATGATATTCAAGAGGTAAAATCCTCTTTCTTTCTCTTTTAATTAGCTTTTTTACTTATCCTATCCTAATATTCTCTATAAAAAGTGGAATGGTAACTACAATATCATATATATAATTTAATTTTAGAGTGATAATGGAATATACATCATAAAATCTATTCTATTCTCCTTTTATTTTGAAAATGAAAATATCGTCTATGATGTATTGATTCACCGCATTTGTGAATGATGAGTTTTTGTTTTCATTTACCCCAATAAAGGGTGGTCATTAAACCATTTTTATAGATAAATAAAATTATAATATATATATTATATCATTTTTTGTTCTAGAACTAATATATATATATATAATATTAAACAAAATAATAATAATTCATGATGATAAAAAAATCACCAAAATAAACTAAAAGTTTATCATTAACATTTTATCTAATGAATCATCCTCAAACCATACAACCAAATGATATAATAATATATTTAAAAATTTTTAATTACATTAATACTAAATAATTTCACTTCTAGAGAAGTTATTCCCATTTTACTAGATCTCTCATATTTATGCTCCACAGAACTGACCGTAAAACTATGAAACAAATTCTTTAAGAACAAATAAATTAAACATTACAACACATAAAAATGGCCATAAATTAACTCAATAAAATTTTAATAAATCAAATATTTTTTAAAGGGTTCTAAATTATTTAATTAATGAATTTAATTTTTTTTATCTTGGACATTTAGTACAAGTGTATAATGCTTTTAGACATAAGGAAAGGGTTTCTCATTTCACTTTTACTTCTATGAGATATATTTATTTTTAAACCCTTACTTATTGTGTGTGGTGTACATAATTCTCTTTAATATATAATATCATGAATCTATTTATCTTCATTTAATTGAATTTTAAATTTTATTAACATTAGTTTTATAGGGCATATGGTTCGGCTGACTACAAAGGGTTAAGGGAATTCTTAACCCATTTTCCATTATTTAGGTTAAATTTTTACTCCATTGATTACTTAATTCTATGATTATGTGTGAAATTATTTTTGATTTTACTATGTTTTATTTTAAACTTTTTATGTGGATTTATATCTTATAAACATATTTCATTCATTTGGTTAACACTCACACTTTCTTTTAAAAATACTCTTTTAAATGTTTCTTTTTTTAAAATTGAAAAGAATTGTTTTTTAACATATAAAAAATGATCGTATTTTTTCAATTTGATGATGCATCAATGTATTGAGTAATAATTTACAAGTTTACCATGTAATTTTCAATGAAAATTATACCTTTTATAATTTCATAGCTTTTTAAATAAATGATTTTAAAGTAAAGTGTAATTTCTCTTAAGAGTTTATCTATGATTTTTAGTGAATTTTCATCTACGAAAACACCCTTTGTTGTATCTTATGATTAATTTAGGTTTATCTATTATCATAGCATCTACTATATTTTATTGAATTTTAATGATCATTTTGATTGTGGATGTGCTATTTTTATACCATTCATCATATTACATTGGGTAGTTTATGAATACAATTATTATTTTGGGAAGTTATTAACATTTCATATGCTAGTTTCAATATGAATGTATATATTTATTATGTTTCACCCCATTTCATATTAGGAATTCATTGGACTTAGTATGTGATGTAAGAGGCCCTCTATATCCCCTCGATACGTCGTTGGTGTCATGAGACAAACTAGTTTTGGTATTGGATGATGTCTTACTTGATTATGTATAGTGTCTTGTCAAAATACTTAATGTTATGTTTATGTTGTCCCACATTGTGAATTCCCTCATTATAAGATTAGTTAATGATCATCCATGTGATTTCATAACTAATACAATATCCATGGTTTAGTTTCATTCTCATGTGGTTATTTATATGGAAATATTTGGTCTACTTTTATTCTAGCCATATTATGATAAATATTATGTTTTAATGTCAGGTGTTTTTAGTTATTCACACTTCCATATTTTTTATGTTTATTTATGACATATTCCACCATTTGAATATCCCTAATGAGCATCTGAGCTCACCCATTTCATATGTTTTATTTTTCCCTCAGATTCCAAGATGTATATTATGATTGATATATAGGGATAATCTAGGTGATTATGTATGTTTCTAAAGGAGTTACTATATTATATTCCATTTCAAGTTATAATGTAATACTTAAGTTAGTATCTAGTTTTCCAAATATATTAAACTATTCATTTATTTGTGATAACATCACTTGAAGTTAGTACCAATATAATAAATTGGTATTATAGGAGGTTTAACATGAAAATTTGAAATTAGATTTATTAAAACATAGATTATAGGAAAATAACTGTATAAATGAATTTGAGAAAATTCTCAAGGTAACTAAGCTTATGATTTTGTGATTAGTTATATATATATATTTTAAGTGTTTCACTTGTTTTAAAATTTCATAATCTAATATAGTGTATGCCATTGTTTAGAAATGGCTCAAAGTGGAAGGAATAGAATCCATATCAATGCACATATTCCATGTATAGTTGTATATGGAGATACAACTAGGGCTAAAGAAAAAATAGCTATATTGGGAAAACTGAATCAGGTTATGAGAAATAAACTTACTTGCAGGGAGTAGACTACTCTAAAATAAGGGGTAACAATTTTATAATGCTTTATGAGATAAAAACCTCTATTATTCAATGGGGATAGAAACCCATTTTTATAGAAGCAATGGATAAGTTCCTTAGAGAAGATATTTATCATTTTAGGAAGTAATAAAAGGGATAAGGCTATCATGACATTTTTTCATCTCTCAAGAGATGCATATCAATGGTGGTAATTAATTAAAAATAAAAAGGAGGAGGAAGAAATTGGAAATATGGAATTGACAGATTTTTAAGAAATTATCTTGGAAAACTATTTCCCACACAAACAAGAAAAAATATGGAGAGACAATTCTTGAGTCTGAGACAAAATAAGGATAAAAATGTTTCTATATGTAAATCCAACTTTACAAATATAATAAGTCATGTTGTGAACTATATATGTAATCCAATTAGAAATATTGACCATTTCTTTGATGGTATTAATCCTACTCTATGAAGAGAAATAGTCTCTTAAAAATTATCATCATATTATGACATAGTATTATGTACCATAAAGTCCAAGATTTTTTTTCCAATTGATATGGATTCTAAGTGAAGCAAGATAAGAATATTTCTGCTGAGTACACTAGAAAAGGAAATAAGGAAAAAGGGAATAAGGGAAAATTAAAATTTCCAACTTGAAATAAACGTGGAAAGAAATAACATGTAACATGCCTATTAGGAATGAGAGTTTGTTACAAGTGTGTAGAAAAAGGCCACCAAGCTTTTGATTATAAGAAAAAGAAAGAATTTGAAAATGAGAAATGCTTCATCTATTAGGATATGTGAGAATATGAACATTCTCTTGAAAAATGATAAGGGGACAAGGCCATGATTATACAGTCACAACAACCATGGTTGAAGTTTCTAGTGATGTGGTGGTTGGTGCTTTAATCATCTCCTCAAATTTATCTAAAGCTTTATTTGATTCCGGATCATTTCATTCTTTTATGTCTACTAACTATTCTATAAAATTTATATTTTTAAAATTCAAATTAACAAGTTATTTTTCATTCAAAACTCATAGTGGAAACCTTATAACAAAAAATATGTGTAAAGCAGTTCCAATTACAACACATAAATATGCTATAATTGCTGGTTTTATTATCATACCAATGGATTAATTTGATATAATTCTTGGTATGTATTTAATTTCAATATATAATGATTTTTTTTAAAAATAGAAGTAAATTATGATTTGTGATGAATATATATAGAGTTTATTATCTTTAGAGTGGAGACTTCATCATCTAATTCATATCTATATTTAACTCCAATACCTCTTCTAAATGATATTCTTAGAGAAGAACATCAGATAAAATCTTCTTATAAAAAAAGTGATTTTGAAATTAAGGATATTCTAATTTTACATGAATAAATTGATTTATTTATAGAGGAATTAATTATACATCCTCCAGAGTAGAAAGTTGTGTTTTTTATTGATTTAATCCCTAATGCAAGACCTATATCAAAGACTCCATATAGAATGGATACAATGGAGTTAATATAATTAAAAAAACTGGAGGAATTGAGTGGTAATGGATTTATACTCTTTAATGCTTCACCTTAGGGAGTTATTGTTGTTTTAATTAAGAGGAACTATCTATATATGAGGCTATTCATTGACTATTTGGAGATTAGTGCTATTATGAAAAATAATAAGTATCCTATACCCCACATTGATGACTTCTTTGACCTACTTCATGGAGCTAAATATTTATCAAATATTGATCTTAATTATCAATATCATAACTTTCATATAAATAAGGAAGATATTGAAAAGAATTTTTTTTGAATAAGGTATTGACATTAAGAGTTTACAGTAATGACAATTTGATAGACTAATGCACCCTCTGTTTTCATGGATCTAATGAGAAAAGTATTTAATTAATGTTTTTATAATTTTTTTGTCATATTTTTTGAGGATATTTTTGTATAATCTAAAATGTATGAGTACTATAATAACTAATTAAAGATTTTTTTGGAGACTCTTAGAAGAAAATAGTAATATGTGAAGTTTAGAAAGTGTGAATTATAGCGTTAATCAGTTTCTTTTATTGGACATATTGTCTCCTAGGGTGAAATCTAAGTTGATCATGAGCATAAAAAGGCTATCTAGATAGAAGCATGCACTAACGAATAGAACCTTGGTATAAAGTTTCATTGGTATAGAAGGTTACAATTGGTGTTTCATTCAGAATTTTTCCCTTTTAGCTAACCTATTAACCAAGCTTATTCTAAAAGGGGTTATGTTTGTTTGGAAAAAGGAATTTGAAGAATGAATCGAATAATTGAAGGGGATATTAGTGAATGCTTCGATCATGATTCTACCATTGGGAAATAGAATATTTGTTATTTATAGAGATGAATTAAAGAAGGAATTCATTTTTTTCTTATGCATAATGATAGATTTATGTCTTGTGCGTCAAGGTAGTTAAAAACTCATGAATAGAACTATCCAAAACATGATCTTGAGTTAGCAGCTAAAATTATTTCTTTGAAGATATGGAGACACTATATCTATAGTAAGATATGTGATATATATATATATATATATATATATAGATCCAAAGAGTTTAAAATATACTGTATCCCATAAAGAACTCAGCATGAGGAAAATGATATTGATTGAACTACTCAAAGATTATGATTTCTCAATAAATTACCACCCTAGAAAATAAAATAAGGTAGTAGATGTATTAAATAGAAAATATCATGGAATCCTAACCCAAATGGGTATTGAGAGAGATCCTATGTTCATGGATTTAATAAAGAAGAACATGGTAATTTATTAAGTAAGGGGAAACATCATTAATTTTTCCAATGGTTTCCAAACAAAATTTATTTGGAAAAGATAAAATGATATCATATTTATGATATGGAGTTTTAAAATAAAATTAAAGATGGGAATGATGAGAAATTGGTAGACTTCTTATATGAATATATCATTTTGAAATTTTTGAAGAGGATTTTTGTTCCCTCTGTACCTAATCCTAAAAAGGGAATTATTGTATGATTCCCATAGCTCTAATTTCTCAATACACCATAATAGTACTAATTTGTATAGATATTTGAAGGAATATTTTTTGTGGGATAATATAAAGTAGGAAATTTTTGGTCATGGATCAAGATTTTTAGTTTTTCAATAGGAGAAGGATGAAAGACAACATTCTAGAGGATACATTTAACCTTTACCTATTACTACATTGAAATGGGATGAAATTACTATGGTACTTTTCCCTATATTACCAAAGTCCCCTAGAAATAATGATTAAATATGGGTAATTGTTGACTGACTTACTAAATATACACATTTCCTGGCTATAAGTGATGATTTTTCACAAGAACGCCTTGCACTAATCTATATTAATTAATTTGTAAGACTTCATGGTGAACCTCTATTGATTTTTTTGACCGAGATACCCATTTTACATCCCATTTCTGGTAGAGTATTTAGAAAGATTTATATACTGAGCTTAATTTTAGTACTGCTTATCACCCTCAAACCAATGGATAGTATGAAAAGACTATTAAAACATTATAAGACATGTTTATATCACACTCACTTGACTTTCATGGTATGTAGGATGATTATTTACCTTTGGTAGATTTTCCTATAATAATAATTTCCACTCTAGTATTCAAATGGAATCATATGAATCATTATATTGAAAGAGATACTCTAACTTGTTGGAATGAAGTTGGTGGGAGGAAACATATAGGCCCAAAAGTTATTAAATAGACAACGACAAACGTAAAGACTTCTCAAGATCATATTAAATTATCATAAAGTAGGAAGAAGAGTTATGCTGACAATCAGATAATGGATTTTGAGTTTTAAGTGGGTGATCAAGTCTTTTTGAAAGTATCTCCATGGAAGGGTGTCATAAGGTTCGGTAAGAAAGGGAAACTGAGTCCCACTTACATCAGACCATTTAAAAATTTGGAACTATGGAATATCATTTGGTGATGGCACTTATCCTTTTTAAATTACACGATGTGTTCCGTATCTCTTTATTAAATAAGTTCTTACAAAATCCAATACTTGTACTCACCTATGAAGAAATAGATATGGAACCCAATTTTTCATACTACAAGGATTCTATTGATATTCTTGAAACTATAGAGAAAGTATTGAGAAATTAGATGAATTGAATAGTAAATGATCCTTAGAGAAAATATAAAATAGAAGAAGAAACATGGGAAAAAAGTATACTATGAATAAGAACCACCCTCATATGTTTGGATGATAATACTGATGAAAATTCCCAGGAAGTAATTTTTCTCAAGAGGGAAGAATATATCACCCAAATATTTTATGGTAAGAATCTTCTTAAATAAATTCAATTTATTTTATAGATTACCTTGAAAATTGAGATTAAATGAACATTTATATACTATTAAATATTAAAATGACTATTGGAATAGTAATGTGATTGTATGGAATAGTAATCAGGCCATTAGAATAATAACTTCACATATGAAAGTATGAATAAAATTTAGGTATCTCATAAATTAAAATATGATATATTTATATCAAGTAATAAGTAAAGAAGTATTTTAAAAATTATAAATTAAGTGTTGGTATTTTTGTAAAACAGAAATGTTATTTAAAATTTTATAATTAATATAATTATTTAAAAGAATATTTATTTACATAAAAGAGATTTATAAATTAATATTTTTTGGAATTATAATTATAATATAATATTATGAGACCATTATTAATTTTTTAAAGTGTCATAAAATCAGTTATAATATTAAAATTGATATTTTTTGAATAAATATTGATTTTATTTAAGAGTTATATTTCCCATATTTAGAATGTTTTTTATAAAATGGTGCCCATTTTGAAATCTACATGTTGATAAATGGATAGGATGGATTTTTGATATTTTTCTAAAACAATTGAATTTTTAATGAACTTTAAAATAAGGAAATTTATAGTATATAATATTATAAGTTACTTAATTGAATTTTTGAGTCATTACTAATATAAAAACCCATTAGTTAGAACTCACATGAACTAGTTACTATACTTATACTAATAATAAACTGACCATTTGTGCCTGTGAACATGAGAAACTACCTTTGGCAGTCGTTACAATTTTAACCAAAAATAAAACCCTATCAAGCTCCCATCCCACTTTTCTCTCATTCCACACCTCCCCTCCTCTGATCATGTTCACTCTCCCACGTCTCCCCCTCCCCCTACCAATACCCACTAACATCTCTCACCACCAAACCTCTGTCTCTTGTTGCTTCACCTCCATATCCCACCACCAATCCGCCTAATCTCGCACCCCCTCTATAGATCGCACACCCTCTCTCGCGTCTCCCTCACCCCTGAAGGATGCCTCTACTGCCTATCGACGCCGCTGCTTGGAGCCAGCCATAGATCCTGCTGATCCTACTCACCGTCTGTATCTGATCTTTGTCCCGCTTTATAATATCATCAATCCCTTCTTGCTACTACCATTATTCTTGGAAACTACCACCACAACAGCTGCTATAATTTTTGGGGTCTTTTTTGCCCCCATTTCCTCCATGCCCAATCCCTCCTTTATTTTCCAAGTTCACGAGGTTACATTATTTTCAATATGTATTCTTGATTCATTGAAAAAATATTTATTTTAGGGTTTCAAGATTGTCATATGTTGATTCAATATATAAATATTCGGATACACACAATATTTATTTAAATTTTAATTATTCTGTTTTATTTTATATACTACTTATACTTTGTGTAGTAAATTTGAATTTATTACATTCTAGATTTTTTATATTTGTGTGTATTTAAGAATGCATGAGATTTCATGATGTTTTATACACACATAGAGATATTATTTTTCATGAAAGAAATAACTATATTGCATTATATATATTTTACATGTAATATGGGATATAATTTTATAGTGTTACATGATCAATTATGTAGTATATGCTTAAAAATATTTCAATAAATTGGTTATTCCTATTGAATGAATAATGTATGCCTCAATTGTTTCAAGATCTATCACCATTACAATATTCTTCCTTTACGATTTTTGATTTATTATGAATAAAACATTTCATGACATTTCTTATTTATAGAATAATGTTATAACTCATTTCCCTCACAATATATGTAGTCTAAATTATGTATCATGATATTTACTTATTATAATGAGGACTAACTATGCAGTTTTGGAAATATACAACTTTTATAGGTTCCTAGAAAATAACTACAAATATTAGTGTTAATTATTCTAGCCTCTAAGTGAACTAATTCACCTAATTATTTTTCATAATGAGATAGAATTTCATATAATAACATCGACTTATAAGGAGACATTATAACTCTATTGTTAACTATATGTTAAAATGGTTTGTTAGAATGAATTTTTCAATTCATATTATCTAATATAACCTATTAAAAATTACTAATTACTAAGTTGTTGTATAATTTTTTTTTATTTTAGATAATATTGAAATTAAAAATTTGAGCACCAAAATACATCACATGCTATGTACTGGGCATAAAATAAAACATCAGTAAATGTCATAAAATTTACCATTCAATGGTAAGAATATTATTTCCTAGAAGTTTTTAATTATCTGACACTGATTATACCAAATATATTTTTTCAATAAAAAGCATAAAAATGCATGAACCCTTCTAAAAACATTACCTACCATTAATACAACACCTATAAAAGTAGTAACAACCACAATATATGGTAGGATCAATACATCTCAACATTGACACAACATCCGTGCATTACCTTTTTTCATTATCACTGTAACTTTTTTACTTATATATTATGAAAAATTAGAAGTTATTATTTCATTATTACCATACTTATGTCTATCCCTAATTTTTTTCCACTGAATTCACCAGGTATAACATACACTACTTGCATACCCTTACCTATCTCAATTTCAAATGTGAATCCTACAAAGAGTATTACATCATGAATACATTTCATATCAAATTAATATATCATTTCTCTTTAAAATATTCATTGTAACCAATCTTATTAGTTGAAATACTATCATGATAAGAATACTTTATAGTTCTTATAATACATTTATTAATAGGGGGTCCATGATATGTGATTCAAAATTACAAGACATAATGAAAAGTTTTATCTAGGTAGGGTATCCAGATTTGTTTGTTATATTAACTTGTAAAATTAATTGGCTTGAAATTTCTTAGTATGTAAAAGATCACAAACTTTTTCTATTGGATTATACATAGGTACTATTGAGAGTGTTCAACATGACTGTTAACCATATAATGAAATATTCAAGAGAAGATTATATCTTTGGAATATGTCATGCTGGTATATCTTTCAAGTCCCTTTATATATTTATTTTCGTTTTGGGGACACTTTTTAATGTATTCTTGCTTTAAACTATTATCCATTCTTCCATTGTTATGTAGTTACTCATATTGTAGAATTCCAAAAATGAGGGTTTTCACATGCACATATAATGATTAAAATTTATTGACATACTTATTATATTGGTTTTATGTTTCTTATTATAGGTTTACATGTGTATATACTATTTTATATAATTCTTATATTAGTTTCCTAAATGCACATATTCATTCAAAAAAATGTGTTTTTACCCATGTACATATTCATTCTTCCATATTTATTTGTTTCCCATTATTTTTTACATAGTTATTATATTGGTTTGATGTTTCTATTTATAGGTCTGCACATGTTATTGAACTTCTCTTTTGCAATACGGGTAAAAATACCACTAACACAACTTCATCTAAACCAATACAAACAACTATAGTACTAAAATCTACTTTAAACACATTTTAATAGTAATAAATTCATGGTGAACTATATTTAACATATATAATCATTGGTTAATAATTTACCACAAAATAAATTTTTTAGTATTAGTAAAGTTAGAGAGCAAGAAATTTTTTTCTTATTATAGTGACAGTCTTCATTTGAAATTTCCTTTCCAATGACATTGATTTTAGGTTTATTAAATATTTAAACTTATTTCTTATTTCAGGAGTAATATTTTCTAGTAAAAATATGAATTATCTCTATTTTCACCAATGGTTCTATTATTTTGTTTTTTTAATAGATCTTTTTCATTTTTAAATTATTGAATCTAACTTTGTATGTTCATTATTTAGGTATGATTTCATTTAAATTTATTATATTTATATTAAATATTTCTTATAAGATGTTACATAAATATAATTCTATATTATATATTCATCTATATTATATATTAATCTATTAATTATATAGTATGCACATGATGAATATACGATAAGTATATAATGACTAAGTAAAATGCATTCATCTACCCCATCAGTGGTGGGGAAGGTTCTTCTCTCAATGATTTTGACTATTGGGATGCAATTCTCGGGATATGTAATCTGACACATAGGGTTCCAAGACTTCTACAATTCAATTATCATCTCGGAATTCTTGGATTTCATCATTACATCAACTAAATTTTTAATTTTAATGTTAAATAATTTATTAACCTTACTATGATTGTTTTTCACTTATAGTTTTTAGGTAATAAAAACATACTCATCCTTACCAATATTTCTCTTTTTTCACTCTAATAAATGGGTTAAAATGGATACTTTTTTCTACTTAATTATATTATTTTATTCATTCTTGATAAAAAAGGGGTTATGTTTTACATTTTTAATAGTGTATAAAGTATCATATTTAGAGATTTTTTTCAATGTAATTGTAGGAATTGGATTCATATAAGATTCCTGAAGTTTTTTCCCTTTCAGAGGAGTACCTGTTTGGTAATTTCATATCTAATATATATATATATATTCCTTTTGTTGAATTAATTTGATTGTAATGTACCATTTTACTCATATGTCCACCGAACACATTTTTTTAAATATTAATTCTATTTTTTTGTTTATTTATTGACTCTATTAATGTGGAATACCTGAGACCTCTCCTTTTGAAAGGTTCACTGTAGGTTATTATAATATCAACTCTAAAATTTTCAGAATAGTATTAGTAAATTCAAATATATTATATTTTTATTCCTTTTAATGCAATCATTTTATTATAATGCATTGTTTATCCTAGAACTAAATTCTTGATTTCTAAATTATCAATCCATTGATTCCATTGCAAATATTTTAATTTTTTAATTTTAATGTTAAGAGAGGTTTACCTAATTATATTTATATTTTATTTGAATTATGAGGTTTAATGTATCCTAGATCACTTAATATTATTTAAATCCATTCATATAAATTTTTCTTTATTAGAATACAGTTTTATGTTTTTATTTTTCCACAAAGATAGTTTTAATGAATCACGATCACAATAGAAAATGTCA
This sequence comes from Viscum album, assembly GCA_963277665.1. NCBI lineage: Eukaryota > Viridiplantae > Streptophyta > Magnoliopsida > Santalales > Viscaceae > Viscum > Viscum album. The sequence continues at coordinate 1,246,824,590 of OY728157.1, read as the reverse complement.
ATGTTGAAAAAAATACCCACCACTTATAAATGTTTGTAAATATTTAGTTATATTATTGAGATGTATTTTTTTTATCATTTTATTAAACATTTACCACAAATTATTAATGGAACATTATTTATGAATTAACTCTAAATCTTAATAACATTTTATCTCTCCCTTTGTCAATTTCTCTATGAAATTACATCATTGTCCCTAAATTTATGAGATGCGTACCTGATAGGTAATTTCCTGATGGTTATATTTTTATTCCTTTTTTAATTAGTTTATTGTATTTTTTTGTATTTGTTAAATTTTTTAGAGCCGGTTTATTATGATGTTCATTTAGAACCATATTTTTATGAATAGTGAAATTAAGAGATTTGAAAATAAATTTTATTTCAATTTGTATCATGTGGAATAGTTAAGACCATGCTGGTTGGTCTAGTGAAGAAGAAAAGAATGAGGGATAAAACTTACTTGTTTGGTAAAATGATTGAAAGGGCATTGAAACCTAATGTAATCACATACAATATACTGATTGATATGTGCTAAAAGATGTATGATTTTAAGGATTCTATCAATGTACAACAATAAATGTGGTTGAATAATATCTCTATAAATCTTATTACATTTAATTTCCCATTAACTTAGTTATGTAATTTTTATAAAATGGAGGAGGCATGGAGAGTGTCAGAAGGGATAGAAAGGTATGGGTTTTTGGATGCATATAACATTATTTTTTATGGTTATTCAAGATATAGTAATACCGACACTAAGTTTTTTCTATTTTTGTGTATGGTTAGAGAATGGAGGTTGAAGGGAGAGTGTCAAAAGAGATATAAAGGTATGTTTTTTCTTTGGATTCCCATAACATTATTTTTTATGGTTATCCAAGATATAATAATGAATACACTACTTTTTTTTATGTTTGTTCAAGAAAGTTATGGATTTTATCTAGATGAATATACCTATATAATTTTTTTGGACGTTTTTTTATTCGTGAGATGATATATATATATAAATAAATAAATATATATATATATATATAAATTTAAAAATATACAAACTAGCGGCTACCTCTGGCAGCTGATAATGCATTTTTATTCTGGGACCATTAGTGACGGACTATGGTTGTCACTAATACATTTATTATTTTAGTACTATTATCATCTACCTTTCATAGTCTCTAATGCTCACCAAAGTGACGAAAATCATGACCTTTTGAGCCCCCCTATAACGACCGCTATTGGCGGTCACTATTTCCCTTTGGTGATGGTGCAACTGAGATGACCAAAAGAAGTTGTAAGGCAGTCACTGAAGTTCAAATTTCTTTTAGTGTCATTCACAAGAATCAAAACTATTGATAGTATTGAGGGAAAATAATAAACAAATGAATAAAATAATAAAAAACTCATTTCTCCTCCCCTATAAATACCATGCCTCAACCCCTTCTCCTCATACCTTCTAAAACTTGATGATTTTCTAAATTCTTCCCAATTACCTTCACAAGCCTTTTCCACATGTCCAAGATCTAATGGTATTTCCAAAATATGAATCCAATCATCTTAAATAGGTTCTCAAGGAGACAATATTCAAGAGGTAAAATCCTCATTCTTTCTCTTTTAATTTTTTTCTTATCCTATCTTCACCTCCCATATCAGAAGCAGCATGGTAACTCTAGTGTCATATATATAATATAATTTTATTGTGATAATGAAATATCCATAATCAAATCTCCTCTCTCCTCTTATTCTAAAAATGAAAACATTTTCTGTGATGTGTTGATTCACTTCCTTTGTGAATGATGAGTTTTCATTTTCCTTTACTGCCTTCAAGGATGGTTATAAAACCATTATTATGGATATATAATATTATAAAATGTAAATTACAAATTTTTTTTATGTTTTTAACTAATATATATATGTATATATAATATTAAATAACAAAACAAAACTAGTTTATGATGACCAAAAAACCACCAAAATAAACTAAACGCTTATCATTAAAGATTTATCTAATGTATCTTCCTCATAAAATATAAAAAATTAATATAAGAGACAATTTAAACCTATATTAGTTTATTAATATTAAATATTTTCATTTTTGGACAAGTTATTACCATTTGACAAGAACTCCCATATTTATGTTCAAGGGAACCAACCATAAAATCATGAAACAAGCATTCCTAGAATAATAACATTAAATATTATAACGCATCTGAATGGATATAAATAAACTTTATGAAATTATAAAAAATAAAATATATTGTTAACTATTTTTTAATTTTGTAATTAATGAATCTAATTTGATTATCTAGGACATTAAGTACAAGTTAAAAACACTTTCAGAAATCAGGTATGGGTTTATCGTCTCCCTTTTACTTCTGTGTAATTTATTCAATATTCAAACCTTATATATTGTGTGAGGTTTACATACCAACCTTTTTTATATAATATCATTAATCTCTTTATCTCAATGGTATTCAATGTTTCATTTTTTGACCTTTCAATTTATGGGGCATGCGGTTTGACTGATTACAAAGTGGTAAGGGAATTATTAACCCAATTTTCATTATTTGGGTTAAACTTCTACTCCATTGATCATGTCATTATATGATTATTTGTGAAAATAATTTTCATTATATAATTTTTTATTTCCACTTATTTCAAATTCATTTATATCTAATTAATATAATTGACTCATTTGTTTAACACTCACACTTTCATTTAAAAATACTCTTTTAAATGTCTCTTTTTTTTCTAAATTTAAAAGAAATATTTTTTAACTTATATGAAAAGAGTGTATTTAATCAATTTTATGACACCTTAATGTATTGAGTAATCCTTTACAAGTTTACAAGGTTATTTTCAAATAAAATGTTTTCTTTTATAATTATGCAACTTTTTAAATAAATTATTTCAAAGGAAAGTACTATTTTTCATAATAATTTCTCAATGATTTTATTAGAGTATTTTTATCTATGACAACACCCTTTGTTAGATATTATGATTAATTGAGTTTGATCTCTTATGATACTATATAATATATTTTACTGAATTATTTATTATCAATTTGACTATGAATGTTCTATTTTGATAACATTCATCATATTACACCGGATGGTTTATGATTATGTTTATTGTTTTAGTAAAGTTATTAACATGTAACATTATAGTTTCAATATGAATTTTCGTGTTTATTATGAATCCGAAATTTTATACGTGGAATGAATTGATCTTATTAATTGTTGGGTAGGGACTGCTATAGCTGCTCGATGTATTGGCAGGTCTCATGAGATAAAATAGTATGGGTATTGGCAAATGTATTACGTAATTTTGTATGGTGTCTTAGCCAAAGACTTAAAAATATTTTTATGATGTCCTGTATTATGAATTCCCTCATTATGAGAATAGTTATTTATAATCCATGTGACTATTAAACTAGGAGAATTTCCATGATTAAGTTTCATTCTCATGTGATTATTTATATGGAAATATTTGATAATCATTTATTCCTTCCATATTATACTCAATATTATGTTTTAATGGAATGTGTTTTTAGTTATTCACCTCACCTTATTTTTTATTTTTATTTATGATAGATTCCACTGTATGATTACCATTACTAAGAATCTAAGATCACTCTATTATGTTTTATTTTCTTAGCAGGATGCCAAGATATATATGATGATTAATATTAAGGGATAATATAAGGGAGTTGGGGTGTTTCCAATAGAGTTAATATGTAGTATTATATTTGAAGTTTTAATTTAATACTTATGTTTATATATATTTTTCTAAATAAGATAAACTATTATTTCCTTTAGGATGTGATTCATTTTTTATTTTGAAAATTTTATAAAGTAAGGAACTAGATTCGGACTACTGGGGTCCTGGTCTTTACAGAAACATCCTCTTATGTAATTTTTTCCTGAACTAGCTCAGGATTCTATTCATCCTGACATCGAAACCATCCCATGACATAGACCAAAGGACGTTCCAGATCACTACAGTCTATAAACAAGTTCCTAGTCATGAATTAACATCCGTGTAATGGTTTATACCATTAAATAATTAACTTAAAATAAAAAACAATTACATAAAACTAGACCAACATCCATGTCATTCCATAATAAAAATGGGGATCATGTTACAAAAGGAAGTTACACATATAACAAGTACAACTAGAATAAATTTTTTCAAAATAGGTAGGGGACAAACAGGATAAAAAAACCACCATGAATCATGTGGGTCGACACCCCATGCCATCAACATAAACAACTTCCCAAAAAGGACCACTTGCATAAAGAATCACTATCACCACAGTGGAAGGCCTTAAATTTACCTATATTAAACACAACAAGATATAAATTCACTTGGGAGTCTATATAGGGTGTAACCTAAATAACCTACTAGTATACCCCCAAAAAATACTCCATGAAATTACATAAATTATATATCAACATGCAATTTTTTAGGAAAATAACACTACTGGAATTCTACCCTTTACCAACGGTTAAGAAACATTGGTAAAGGCTTAGAAACCATTGGTTTATTATAGAACAAAAGTTTCCCAAACAATGTCCAAGTAAGCCGTGGGTAAAGGCTTATACCAATGGTTTTGTGTAAACCGTTGGTATAAGTGTTAATGTAGGAGATATACCAACGGTTTCACAAACTATTGGTATATGTTACCCTTATACCAATGGTTCTAAACCATTGGTATATAGTGTAAAATATTCATCCAAAACATATAACAACGGTTAGAAAAAAATAGTTGGTATAATATACATCAAAATTCTATACCAATGGTTTTGAAAATTGTTGGTATACACCTACTGCAGCTCCACAGCTCCACAGCAGCCAGCAACCCCCTCCACTCTCCAAGACCTACAAGAACACATACACATCCAGAATCCAAAATCATACATGAGATGTTTAAAATTCATCCAAAATTTAGAAATTTAGAAATTTAAAATTCATTCTTCACTCAAACCACAACACAAGAGAAAAATCCAAAATTCAATACTTCCAGAATCTAATACATCCAAAATTTAAATGCAATAACACACATAAAACCAGTAAAAAATTAAAATCCAGTACATCCAGAATCCAATAAACATAACAGTATTCAAAATTTACAATTCATTACCAATACAACCAGAATCCAATACATCCAGAATTTAGAAATTTAGAATTGAAAAGCATTAACACCCATAACAGAATTCAAAATTTAGAATTTACTCCTCACTCAAACCATAAAACCGATACGCATAAGAGAAAAATCCTACATGTTATAGGAATCACATGGGATGTTTACTCATGGTCTTGGGTTGACTATCTTAAAACCAATAGAAAAACATGGGTAGAGTGGACAAGGATCATGATACCAATAAGATAGAAAATGGTAGTGGTCAGGTGATTAGAGCTAAGATGAGTTATTGGAAGCACATGGGAATTTTATATTCCTCTAATGACTATGTATACATGTATAAATAGTTCCTGATGTGTTAGTGGGAAACTTGGGCCAATCTCGACATATGAGATGGGTTTCCAGAATAGCCTACATGTGTTTCATAGACTTTTTAATTGGAACAAGGGGGTATGTGGGTAATTATAATTTGGTCTCTTGGCTGTGATGTGAGATGAATCCTCATTTTTGGTAGTGGTTATGAATATTCAATTATGTATTTGGTATTGGGTTCCCAAAGGGACTTTGGTTTGGTCCTAGAACCCACTGTTTGAGGATGGGATTGGCGTATTAAATGTCATGTGTTTTAGAATAGGGGTAAGAGTTCCTCACATGAGAATTGGATTGTGTGAGTCTAGACCATGGATCCTTGTGTTAAAGTATCAACAAAATCCATATACGTTTGGTCAGTTTTCTGTATGCCAATCGTTTTCACTTGAAATGTTGTCCATTTTAAACAAAAGACAGAAACTTCAAGTGATACCGGCCACACCGTGTCTCAGATTGAGGTGGGGTTGACTCTTACACATCACATATGACCCATGGATCATTTTCCTAAAGTATCAAGACAATCTGAATGTTTTTGGTTGGTTTTTCGTATGCCAATTGTTGTTTTCACCTAAAATATTGTCCATTTCAAATAAAAGTGAGACACATTGAGTGGTACCAGCAACATCATGCCTCATATTGAGGTGGGGTTGACTAATAAATGTCACAAATGACCCATGGATATTTTTTCTAAAGTATCCACACAATTAAAATACGTTTGGTCGGTTTTCCGTATGCCAATTGTTTTTTACTTAAAAGAGTTTCCATTTTAAACAAAAGAAAGACACTTTGAGTGGTACTGGACACACTGTGACTCAGATTGAGGTGGGGTTGACTCATACATGTCAAAAATGATCCATGGATTCTTTTCTTAAAGTACAAATAGAATATGAATGAGTTTTGTCGGTTTTCCGTATATCAGTGTTTGTTTTCACTTAAATTGTTGTTCATTTCAAATAAATGTGAGACACATTGAGTGGTACCAGCCACACCGTGCCTCAGATTGAGGCGAGGTTGACTCATACACATAAAAAATGACCCCTATATCATTGTGATAAAGTATCAACAAAATCCAAATCTGTTTGGTCAGTTTTCTGTTTGGTAGTTCTTTTTTTTCACTTAAAATGTTATCCATTTCAAATAAAAGTGATACACATTGTGTGGTACCAGCCACAACCTGACTCAAATTGAGGCTGGGTTGACTCTTACATGCCACAAATGACCCATGTATCATTTTCCTAAAGTATCAACCGAATCTGAATGTGTTTGGTCAGTTTTCCATTTGCCAGTTGTTGTTTTCACTTAAAATTTTGTCCATTTCAAATAAAAGTGAGACACTTTGAGTGGTACTGGCCACATCATGCCTCGGATTGAGGCGAGGTTGACTCGTACATTTCAAAAATGACCCATGGATCATTTTTCTAAATTATCAACACAATATGAATGCGTTTGGTAGGTTATACGTATGCCATTTGTGGTTTTCACTTAAAATGTTGTCCATTTCAAATAGAAGTGAGGCACTTTGAGTGGTACCGGCAACATAGTGCCTCATATTGAGGTGGTGTTGACTCATACACATCAAAAATGACCCATGAATGATTGTACTAAAGTATCAACACAATTCGAATACGTTTGGTCAGTTTTCTGTATGCCAGTTTTTTTACTTAAAAGAGTATCCATTTTAAACAAAAGAAATATGCTTTGAGTGGTACCAGAAACACTATGACTTAGATTGATGTGGGGTTGACTCATACACGTCAAAAATGAAACATGGATACTTTTCCTAAAGTATCAACAGAATCCGAATGCATTTGGTCTTCTTTCCCTATGCCAGTTGTTATTTTCACTTAAAATGTTGTCCATTCCAAATAAAAGTGAGATAATTTGAGTGTTAATGGCCATAAAATGCCTCAAATTGAGGCGGGGTTGACTCGTACATGTGAAAAATGACCCATGTATCTTTGTTCTAAAGTATCAACACAATCAGAATCTGTTTGGTCTATTTTCCATATGGAAGTTGTTGTTTTCACTTAAAATGTTTTCCATTTCAAATAAAAGTAATAAACTTTGAGTGGTACCGGCCACAACATGCCTCAGATTGAGGAAGGGTTGACACATAAACATCACAAATGACCCACATATATTTTTCCTAAAGTATCAACAGAATAATAATGCATTTGGTCAGTTTTCCGTATGCTAGTTTTCATTTTCACTTAAAATTTTGTCTATTTCCAATAAAAGTGAGATACTTTGAGTTGTAATGGCCAAACTGTGCCTCAGATTGAGGCAGGGTTGACTCGTAAATCTCACAAATTACTCATGGATCATTTTACTAAAGTATCAAGACAATATAAATGTGTTTGGTTGGTTTTTTGTATGCGATTTTTTGTTTTCATCTAAAATATTGTCCATTTTAAATAAAAGTGAAACACTTTGAGTGGTACCAGACACTTCATGTCTCAGATTGAGGCAGGATTGACTCTTAGACATAAAAAACGACCCATATATTATTTTTATAATGTATCAACACAATAAGAATACGTTTGGCCAGTTTTCCACATTCCAGTTGTTTTTACTTAAAAGTGTACCCATTTTAAACAAAAGAAAGACACTTTGAGGGGTACCGACCACACCATGCCTCATATTGAAGAGGGGTTGACTCATACACGTCAAAAATGACACATGTATCCTTGTACTAAATTATCAATAGAATTCAAATGCGTTTGTCTAGTTTTTCATATTCTAGTAGTTGTTTTCACTTAAAATGTTGTCCATTTCAAATAAAAGTGAGACACTTTGAGTGGTATCAGCCACACCATGACTCATATCGAGGCTAGGTTGACTCATACATGTCACAAATGACCCATGGATCGTCGTTATAAAGTATCAACACATTCCGAATATGTTTGGTCGGTTTTATGTATTGTAGTTGTTGTTTTGACATAAAATGTTTTCCATTTCAAATAAAAGTGATAAACTTTGAGTGGTACTAGCCAATATATGCCTTGGATTAAGGCGGGGTTGACTGGTACATATCACAAATAACCTATGCATCGTTTTCCTAAAGTATCAACAGAATCTGAATGCGTTTGGTCAATTTTTAGAATGCTAGTTGTTGTTTTCACTTAAAATTTTGTCCATTTCAAATAAAATTGAGACACTTTGAGCTGTACTAGCCACACAGTTCCTCGGATTGAGGCGGGGTTGACTCATACATGTCACAAATGACCCATTGATTTTTTTCTAAAGTATCAACACAATCCGAATCTGTTTGGTTGGTTTTACGTATTCCAGTTGTTGTTTTCACTTAAAATGTTGTCCATTTCAAATAAAAGTGAGACACTTTGAGTGGTACCGGCCACACCATGCCTCAGATTGGGGAAGGGTTGACCCGTACACAACAAAAATGAACCATGGATCATTTTTCTAAAGTATCAACAGAATCCAAATTTTTTGTTCATTTTTCCATATGCCATTTGTTTTTACTTAAAAGAGTATCCATTTCAAATAAAAGTGATACACTTTTGAATATGCATCGTATGTGCACACACCCACATCCCAAAATAAGTTTCAAATCTTTTATTAAAGGTTGAATGTATACATAAATATCAATATCGGGATCAGAAGGTCCAGATATGAGTATAATCATGAAAGTGAAAGGTCTTTTCATACACAACCATGGGGGAAGATTATAAATGTGCATAAAAACTGTCCATATGCTGTGTGAAGTAAGTATCTACCCAAACAGATTAAAACCATCACATGAAAGACATAGCCTCACATTACGCATGTCAGCTACAAAATCGAGATATCGAGCATCAAATATCTTCCATGAAAATCCATCTGTAGGGTGAACCAACTCATCGTTAGTCATCTTTCTCTCAGTATCGTGTCATCTCATTTTTATTGATATTTCATGAGACATAAAAATATTCTAGAGTCTGGGGATCAATGGAAAGTGACACATTAATTTCTGTGGAATGTGGGATGGTGTTCCATTAGATATTGACTTTTATCATGATGTGCTGCATTTTATACAATCATTTTGTTCAGTGGTTTCCTCCCAGAATAAATTACAATCTTTCGGGCAAGAATGGATTTTTTTCTTGAAAATCCAAGTTCATCAACTAACTTCCATGACATATAGTGGTTTGAGGGAATATCTGCATCATCTGGAAGTAAATCCGTCAAGAAGGTAAGAATTTAATAGACTACTATATTAGAAATCCCAAACATAGTTTTCCCATGAAACAATCAGATTAAAAATTCTAGCTTCTTCATTTTATCGCACTGTCGATATACTGGAGTCGTGTCTGCATTATTCAATTTTTTCACCCTTACAACATCATCATTTTCATCAGACACATCATGTGTTCTCATATCAAAGTCTTCTTGTGTAATAATCCTTTTTTTCATGATGATGAATAAACATAAACCGTTCATATAACAAATTATACACTCCAGTCCTCTCATTTGAGTCATCAGAAATTTGAGATTTCATTTTCTCCCCATTGTGATACCACACATAGTAGTTTTCTTGAAAACCATATTTGGTTATTTGGTAGCTGACTTCTTCATAGCTAAAACAAGGTCTTCTAACACAATTGGAACATGGGAAGTGTATGAGACCACTATCTGAAGCATTGTGAAATGCAAAATCTAAAGAACTCTCCAAATTGTTTTGAAAATCGCTTGAGATCCGATCAGTTTCATACATCCAAGTTCTATTCATTTTGTAAAAAAATAATTTTTATAAGTCATTTATCAAATAAAATTCAATAATATTGAAGTTTCATCAAAATTATATTTAAGTAAATGAGAATTGTTCACTTTATAAGAAACCATAATTGACACACTACTCAATATGAGAATCATAATATAAAAGACCAAAAAAATACTATATTTATAACAAAATATCTTTGAAGAACTATACATGACTGTACAAGATCATGTACACTTGCGGAGGAAAATTATTCAGGAGTTGACTAAATTTTAGATTAAAGAAATTTTATATTTTAGTAGATAATTTGAGTGATCACATACATTGCCCATGGGGGAGGGAGTGTTCAGGGGGGGTGTGGGGTGTCCAGGGGGGTGGCGGGGCTGTCATGGGGGGTCGGAGGTGTCCAGGGATTGTGGGGCTATCTAGAGGGGTCGGGGTGTCCATGTGGGAGGGCTGTCAATGGGGGTGGTCGGGCTGTCCAAAGGGAGAGGGGGTGTCCAGGGGGTAGGGGGTGTCCAGGGGGTGGGCGGGCTGTCCAAGGGGGTGAGCGCAGTGTTCAGGGGGTGGGCGGGGCTGTCCAAGGGGTACGGGGTGTCCAGGGGGTGGGTGAGATGTCCATGGGGGTGGTGGAGCTATCCAGGGGGTGGGCGGGCTGTCTACGGGGGGGGGGGGGGTCGGGATATCCACGGGGGTGGCAGTGCTGTCCAGTGGGGTTGGGGGTGTTAAGAAGGGTGGGGGGCATCCGGGGGGATGGTGGGTGTCCGGGGTGGTGGGAGAGTGTCCGGGGGGGGGGGGGTTGGGCGGGCTATCAACGAGGGTGGGTGGGGGGGGGGGGGGGGGGTTGGGCGGGCTATCAACGAGGGTGGGGGGGGGGGGGTTGTCCAGGGGGTACGAGCTGTCCAAGGGGGTGGGCGGGCTGTCCACGGGGGTGGTGGGGCTGTCCAAGGGGGTTGGGGCTGTCCAGGGGGTGGGGGGCTTTCTAGGGGGTGGGGGGGGGGGTTGTCTAGGGGGTACGAGGTGTCCAGGGGGTGGGCGAGCTGTCCCAGGGGTGGCGGGCTGTCCAGGGGGTATGAGGTGTCCAGGGGGGAGGGCGGGCTTTCCACGGGGGTGTCAGGGATATCCAGGGGGTCGGGGGTGTCCAGGGGGGTGGGGGTGGGGGGGGGGGGGGGTGATTTCTAGGGGTGAGTGGAGGGGGGGTGTCCAGGGGGTATGAGGTGTCCAGGTGGTGGGCGAGCTGTGTAGGGGGTGTTGGGGAAGTCCATGGGGGTACAAAGTGTTCAGGTGGTGGGAGGGCTATCCATGGGTGTGGGGGGCTATCCATGGGGGGAGGGGGTGTCCAGGGGGTGGGTGGGCTGTCCACAATGGTGGCGGGGCTGTCCAGGGGATCGAGGGGGGGGGGGGGGGTCCATGGTGGTGGAGGGGGGTGTCTAGGGGGTACAAGGTGTCTAGGATAGCCCACCCCACCCCCTTAGACAGCCCCCCTCCTTGGACAACCCATACCCCTCCCCCACCGGGACAACCCACCCCCACCCCCACTTGGACATCCCCCACCTAGATAGCCACCCCCACCTAGACATCCCCCCTTTTAGATAGCCACCCCCACCTGGACATCCCACCCCCTCCTTTGACACCCCACACCCCGTCCCCCACCTAGACACCCCACCCTTACCCCCTGGACAACCCACACACCTCCTTGGGGCAGCCCATACCCCCCTCCCCCACACCCATATTGCTCCCCTAGATCCCCCTACCCTTTGGACAACCCACCACCACCTAGAAATCCCCCCACACCTGGACAACACCCCACACCTGGACAACCCCCTACCTCTCCTGCACCCGCTTAGGGTATTTTTATTTAAAATCATTTTATTCACTAAGAAATCCAAACTATCATGCATTAGCCATTTCAATATACAAAAAACATAAAACCCCAATAAACATAATACATAAAATCCCACTAAGAAAAAAACATAAAACAAAACATAAAACAAACATAAAAAAAATATAAAACAAACATAAAACATACCATTTACCCCACTAAACACAAAACCTAAAACAAACCTTTTACCCCTGCACTAAAAAAACCCAACTAAAGAGACCATTAGGGATATATGAAGTGTAGAATAAAAAAACATAAAACAAACAATGGGTTCTGCAACACTAATTCCAATTTATCTGAAATAAAAACATGAAACATGAAATAAAAATAGGAAGAACAGTAAAACTAACTCACTAATTTGAATTTTAAATAGAAAAAGTTTTGTGATTGAAGATGGATCTTCCGCTGGAAGGTGTTTTGAAGCTGATAAGAATTCCAGAGTAGGTCTAGATTTGGTATGCAGTCGGGGGTACTGGGAGCTCGAGCGCTAGGAATTTGGGGGGAAACTTTCCCAATAGTTTTTAAAATCCGTTTGGAAAGCCTCTCTTTACCAACAGTTTATTAAAACCCTTGGTAAATGTTAGAGGAATTAAAGCTTTCCCAATGGTTCTGTCAAACCATTGGTAAAGCTTAACTATTATAACACATTTTCCAATGGTTTGAGCAAACCGTTGGCAAATGTGGCTTTTTCTACAGTATACCAATGGTTTCTTCAAATTGTTGGCATATATCCATTGGGAAAACCACCATTTCTAGTAGTGTAAGAATACAATTTAATTCAAAACATGTTTTTTCATAAAAGCGGAAAACAAATGAGAAAACAAGATAAAAAAGAAAATATAATATGTGAACCATGGAAAATATCTAAGTAACTACTATTATTGGGTTTCTAGGATCCTCATACTCTCAGTGATCAATTCATGGGCATGAATGCCTATCTCATACTCTAGTCATCCAAATCCCATCATATGTTTTTAGTTAGTTTTGTTCTGTAATCCTTCTAGGGAGACTGAGCCTCAAACCAGTCACTCACGTAGAATTATAGAACTAGTATGCCAACCTAGATACCCAAGATTCCCAAGTTCTCTATTACAAACCCCCCATGAAGTGAAATCCATTTTTATGTAATCATAATTCAAATAACTGAAACCACACATAATAAGAAACTATTTACTATTGTAGGATCACCAACAAACCTTGAACTCACACTAAAATCCATGAAAACACATTTTTCACCACCCAAATTATTTATAAAAACCATTTTAAAACCAAATAAAGTAAAATAAATTCATAAAATAATTTCAAAGAATGGAACCACTAAGCTTTTCCTTAAAACCATCACAAATTCAAGTGGAATCCACATACATAACCTAGAGGAGATCCTATAAAAGAAATAAAAAAACAAAACCAAAAATATTTACCATAAGGAAAATATATTGAACCAAAAATAGGTATACTAAGCAATAGAGAAGTGAGAATATAAGAAATAAGAGATAATGAACCAAGAAGTGGGAAAGAGAAAAGATTAGAGGAGATTACTTGAAAGATTCTTGAAGTTTCCAAGACAAATCGACCCAAAAATTTAGGCTAGTGGTGGTGAAGGAGAAGAGGTAGGTATGCCTATTATAGAGGGGTTGAATGGGGTAAGAAAGAGAGGATAGGTTATTAAAATCTAGGAGGAGAAAATTTGGAGATCCAAAAATTTATGGAAGGACATATGTTTTGGCCATATAGTTTTCCAAAACATGAACCAACCATGAGGATCTTCTATCTAAGAGGAAAAAGAGACCACACAGTTTCCTAGGGAGGTCACATGGTTTACATAGGGCTTCCAAATAGTTTCCCTTAACCTTTATCCAACCATGAACCACCTTTTTTCCAGATCAAAAACCACTATTTTTCTTGAAAATCACGAGGGCAAGCTATGTAATAAGGGAATGAAAAAAAGAGAAAATTCCTAAAAATAACACTATGTATGTGAAAACACAAATGGTTAATAATTTCATGATAAAATACAATATGGTTTATATCTCTTTTTTTCCTTTCAGATTTATATAAGTCTAAGTCAACATTTTACCATTATCTCTTAGTGTATCCCTTGTGTAAACCCTTTGATGATTTATCATGGTAACATTTTTTTGCTATTTTTATTTTTCATTATGAAGAAAGTAAATACATCCTAATTATAAAATTCAGATATGTTTATTCACAATTTGGAATCACTTTTACAAAATTCTATTTCTATACTTAGATGAAAATAAATATAAAATAACCACACCAAACGAAATGAATACCATTTTAAAAAAAATTCATTTTAAGAATAAAACTAATTTTACATTCAATCATTGCATAGTAAATGAAGTTAGATGAATGTTATGATATTTGGTTGAATATATAATATAGTAATTTCAATAACATCATTACTATATTTGGACATTTTTTTTCCAAAATTGGAATCTATTTTATCAAATTATATTTTTATAAGTGGCTGAAATTAAATATAAATTAATAAGAAAAATGAAATGAATACCATATTTAGAAAAATACATTTTTAATCATAAAACTAATTTTACATTCAATTATTACATTGAAAAAATATTATATGAATATTTATTTGTTTGGATGAATAAATAATATAGTAATTTCATTAGTATCATTGCTAAATTTGGACACTTTTTTCCAAATTTTGAATAAATTTAATCAAATTCTATTTCTGTAAGTGGATGAAATTAAATTTAAAATAAATGAACAAAATGAAATGAATACTGTTTTTATGAAAATATATTTTTAAGCATAAAAATAATTTTATGTTAAATTTTTTCTTTGAAAAAATATTAGATGTATATTTAGATATTTGGTTGAAATATAATCTAGTAATTTTTAATCTCTTTTTTTCAAATTCTATTTCAATAAGTTTCTAAAAATATTTTTAAAATAAATTCACACAATGAAATGAATACAAATTTTTAGAAAAATAAAATTTTAAGCATAAAACTGATTTTACATTCAACCCTTTCATAGTAAAAACTATTAGATGAATTTTAAGATATTCAGTTGAATATATAATCTAGTAATTTCATTAAAAAATTAAATGATAATAGTTTTTATAATTTATTATGTCAAAAAAATATTTCACACATAAGAATATTTTTTAGAAAATAATTCTTTTTTTATATTCAAATGATTTTATATTTATTCATAACCATGAGAAAAGAAATATATAAATAATAATTCAAAAAGTATTAAAAAAATCGTTATTATAATTTTTAAATTGAGATCAATATATTTTTTTATATAAATATTCATAACAAATAGAAATTATTTTTCCTAATAATAGGTATTTTTACCATGAAATGATTTGTTAAAAACTTAATAGTTATTTACTAGGCATTACTCTGAACATTTTAATTAAGGAAAAAAATTTATATATATATTCATAATGTTTTTTATCATATTCATACTCACTAATCCAATAGTTAGGTTATAAACTCTATTATATATCTTGGTTCATTTAGAATCATGGTTTCTTGTATATCCAATTATTGAATATTTCAAATTTATTTCAAAGGAATATTTAAAAAATCATTGGATATTAAATTCTATACCCCTTAAAATAAAATTATCCATTGAAATTACATAACTAAGATACAAAAAAATTAGGAAACTTCTGCCTCATCATGTACTTAGTTCACTAGAAGATTAATTAATTTTAGGTTTTGAACACAAAATTTGATTAGGAAAGTGGTATTTTATTATAGAACATTATCTCTATGATATTGAATTTCCACCAATTGTTCCACATAAGAAAGATCATGCTCTAGAGGTATAACATATGAGTTCATTATATGTTAATGTTCAGGTATTTACTTCTTAAAATGTGATACATGGAACACATCATGACCTCAAGATAGGATTAGTAGAATCACAAATTGATAAGTTGATGCACCTACTTGATCAAGACTCTTATAGGGGACATTAAACATGTGGATCAACTTTCACTTTTTTTCTTCTAAATATAATAATTTTTTCCATGGATAAATTCTCAGTAATGTATTCTCACAAACATAGAAATATATATTTCTCCAATGATTATTAGTATAACTCTTCCTTTCACTATAAGCTACCTTGATGTGTTTTTGTATGGATCCAAAGTTCTCTTCTATATAAATTCTTGAGTAAAATATATTTTTATAAGAAAATTCTACAAGATGAAGGTGTTGATCCCAAATACCTTTGAAATATAGAGAATATGATCTTATCATATCATCTAGGGTTTAGATGATCCTCTCATAATAACCATATGTCTATGGTTGATAAAAGTATTGAACCAAATCACTATATCCAGAGCATAAAAATTATTTCTATAGGACATCAAGGTAAGAATTTTTCTTTACCAAATACAATATTATTTCATACCCCATTCAACCTTACCACTTCCTCAATGTATATCTAGGAATGTTGGTGAAGAGAGAAATATTTTATGATAGAAATAAAATGTGCTAACATTGTATGGTGATCGAATACAACCCAAATATTATTGTACCTTTTAGATGTATTGGGGAGTCCTAAGATAAAATACATGGTGATGTGGCCCTATTTACATATAGTTATGGGTAATTATTGAAGATCCCTATATAATTTTTCTACTTAGCCTTAGCTTTTTGGTATACCAACCACTATTATAAATACACTAGAATATCACTTTTTATGTTATCCTACCAAATATTCTCCTTATAATCTCTATACATATTCAAACAACTTAGATTAATTGAGAATGAGGAGCTATGAACTTATACCAAAAGATCCTTCACAAATTTTAGTATAATAGGGACACATACTATATTCCTAAACATTATAATTCCATTAATATTAAGGTTGAAATCAAGAACATATATCACATTCTTTTGAATCTTGAAATCCACCTTTAGTGCCTATTTAATATACACATGGATAGATGATTAAAAACTTGTTTTATAAATGTAATAGTTTCCCCATTCTTTAATATTTCATGGTACATCATTTAAAAATCAATAAATATGAGATCTTTTGTGATCATCATCATAGATAAGCATGTATGATCCTTTAGACTAAAAGCGTCATCCACCTTGTTCACCTTCCCAAGGTGGTAATGTATTGATCACTCATAATCATTAATCAATTCCAACAATATCCTTTGGTCAATTTTAAACTCTTTCCTATTTGATATATAATTCAATATTTTATGATCAATAAATATGTCACACCTTTATCTATATAGATAATACACTAAATAATTAATGAAAAAATTACCTCTACTAACTCCAATTCATGGGTCGGGTAATTTTACTAATGAACATATAATTGGTGCAAGTTATATGATAACACCATATATTTTTTGATAATAACACATCCTCATCCCTTATTAGATGAATCAATGTAGATCAAAAAACCATTTCCACTATATGGTATATTGAGTATAGGTGCATTAACCAACCCTCACTTCAAATCCATGAAATTTTATTTACACTCATTAGTCAAAAGGAACTTGAATCCTTTCCATTGTAACTTTTTGAGTATAATATATATCAAGTATAAATTCATAAAAAATAATCAATAATTTCTATCCAATCCTTGAAACCTATAGATCCTTGTCCCAATGGTTTCTCTGAAAAAATTTTAATTACTTAAATCATATAAGGATCCAATAATAAAACATAACATAAGATATATGACCCAAAAATGAAGCTTTATATTTACGACAATTACACTGGAAAAAATTTGCATGCAAATTATTATTCCTTTGGGCCTTTAATAAAATCCCCATGTGATCATCATGCTCTTCCATTATCTTATAGTATATAAGAATATCATATATAAAAATATATTAAATTGATTGATGTAATATTTAAAAGATATATTTATGATATTAATGAAGATATTAGGGTAATTATCAAGTCTAAATAGAATCACTATAAATTAATAATGTATATACCTTGTATGTAATGCTATTTAGGCATGCCTTAAATTTTCACCCTCAATAGATAGTATCCAGAATGAAGGTGAATCTTGTAAATGTATTGAAATACTGAAAGGGAATAAATAAAATCATCAATATAAGGTAAAAGCTGATTATTATTGATTTTTATATTATTAGGTGTCTCATAATCAATACATATTCACATTAATACATATTTATTGTTAAAAAAAGAATAGGTTCTCCACATACTGACACAATTGGATAAATTAATCCATTATCATTTTTCTCTTGGTGTTTATTATTCAGTTCTTACATCTCAATTGGGTGAATTCAATATGTATTATATGAAATAGGTGTAGCAGCATGCATGAGTTCAATTGAAATATCAACATCACTATGAAAAGGAAGACTAGAAAAATATTACAAAAATGAATAAATAAACTCTAATAAAATAGGTATATCATTTAATATCCATTATGAATATGATCTAATACTAATAAAATGGAGTTAATTTCTATTAAAAGTTCATATTTATCTTCATAACTATATAAAACCATAGATTGATTCAGAAAGTGAAATATTATTTATTTATTAAAGTAATTTATAAGGGATATATGTAGATAGAGATAATCAATTATCAATATCACATAAAATTTTAATAAATAAAGAATTAGAATATTTTCATAGGGAACATTTTTACGAACTTTAACATGATATATCTAACTATGAAGTAAAGGGTAAGTATGAATTAACAATCCTGATCCACTTTAGGGATTAAAATATAATATATCATTATATGGTCTATGATTTATAGCTTTGATTATGGTATTGACTTAGATGAATCCCAATCTCCCCACTTCTAATAAATTGAACTAAAAATTTCATCATATAATGTACTTTATTTTCATCAATTGAAATCTTAAATTATTCTTAACAACTACTTTCTATGTGATATTCCTTTACACACATAAAATAATATCCCATTCCAATGAATAAATTTACCAAGGTGATTCTTCCCAAATTACAGACATACAAGAATCAGAATCTTCTTTCCTATATAGTCTCTAGCAACTAAATTCCCATGAAAATCTATTTCCTCTTATAGTAATGTCAAGAAACTCACCTATGTTGATGTTGTTAATCATATATCAAGATATATGGTTAGTATTAATCATAGGGTTTCAAATTATATATCCAATTTTATTTAGTTTCTTATCTATAGAGTCATTTAATTTATTATCACATTTAGTGTTATCATGGTTTCTCCTAGTTCCAAGAATTTAATAAAATAAAAAATCATTGCCTGAGCAATAATATTCATATTGAGAAATCATATAATAATGAAAAATCATTCAAAATATGTCAAAATCCTGAGACATTATTTACAATATATGAATCCTTATGTTTAAACAATGTTTTTCATGTTCATCATCTATTCAAATCCTTTATAATGGTTCATAAAGAAAATGTTAATTAACCCATGAATATCTCTTAGGAGTGTATAGATAGATGTGTCATCTTTGGCCAAATCATCATGTATTAATGATTATTGAGTTATTTCTCAATCTCCCCTTTCATATTTTTTACCGCTAGAAAAATATATGTTAAAACCATATATACTTTCAGGTATCCATATAGAGATTTATTTTTAGGAAAGCCACCTTACTTTCATTACCATAAAATATAATATTCATATATACATAAGATTATCCTAAGGTTTCTCACTAAATGTTTCCAATAATATTCTCCAAAAATAATATGCCCTTATATGATACCAATTGAGGTTATCTAGGTATAATATACACAAAATCTACATCATTTTATATGATTATTCAATATATCTCATAACAACACTCACCAAAAAATAGTTATCGTTTAGGATTTTTGGAGACTAAATACATAATCAATTTATTTCTTGAAGGATCTCCAACATCTCCCACAATGTTCTTCTCACATGGAACTTTTATTTTTCACACACTAATTAAAAACATTATTTATAACCTTGGGAATGGAATCATAAGAACAGGTAAACTCATATTCTCAGTATGGGTGAATACAAGAGAAATCTATCAATAACCATATGTAAGTATACCATGAGCATAAAGGTTATGAGAATATGAGTATAATTTTTTAAAACTATGACCAATAATAAATATATCATACTCATGGTATAATTATTTTGATATTAATTTGTCATTAATACTATAATAATCAATAATCATAGGCTATGACATCATGCCAAAAGTATAAGAACATGAAATAGTGATTAACATAACATTTGTGGTATAATCATAATAAAAATTTTATTTTTCATGGATATCTACCAAGACATTCATCACATGTTGGGATTGAGATAACCACCCCTGTACACTCTTTGGGCTTGGGATAATCTCCATAGTAAACTCTTTTGGGTTTAATATAACCTCATATTTATCCCTTTTTAGCCTGTGGATAAACTCATGTGTATCCTATTATAAGCATGGGATATCCTCCTGCATACCCATTGATCTCATAAACATTAAACATTATAAAAATCATTGGAGGAATATAATGAACCCACCCATTAGATCAACATAATCTATTTATATGTATTCCACATTATCATCAATACATTTATAATTTATTTAAAAAATAAACGATGAAGAAAATGGGTTTCATCAATATTTCATCATCATAATAAATATTCATCCAAAATAGAATAAATATAGTACCATTGGTTTATATCCCCTATAAAACATAAGTAACATAAATGCATGTTTATATAGATTAAAATGCATTTAAAATATCATTAGAGGATTTCTTGAGTAAAATACCCATTTTATCATTAAACAACTAAGTTAAAATCAATACAATTTATGATTATTTGGAAAATAGGTTGTATGAAAAGAACAAAAAAATCTATAATTTAAGATTCAAAGAAAAGAGTAGGGATGATGGGTGGAAATATTTTTCTCATTCTATACATTTTTTTTTCTATTCACACCTTAAGTAAAAATTAACTAATTTGGAAAATTCCAAAAAGAATCATTTTAAAAATTTTCTTATATAAAGTCAAATAATTGTAAAAATGAATTTAATAAATCATTGGATAATATTAAAAAATTTCTTGATTTTTTTTAAATAAAATATTGAAATTGAATAAAAATATTATCGATTTAATTAAAATCAAAGCTAGTTTTCTATAAAAATGTTTTCAGACTTTTGAGTACGTAAAGTGAGGAAAACAAAATAAAAAATTGTAATTTCTAAAAAAAATTATTGGAGAATAAAATGTTTATTTTTTTGAGAGATAGATAATATAAATTCATCATCACTAATTTTAGCATAAAAAATTATCTTATAAAGTAAGATTGTTGTATAAAATCCTTACCTCTTTAGTAACATTGATTTATAACCCTCATGAAATAAATTAATTCAAATGAAAGTTTAAATACAATTAATATAAATATTAATTTTATAACATTTAAAAGGTTTAGTATATACAATAAATAATGAAAAAAATTTATGAATATGGAATATTTATCAAAAAAGTAAAAGTGATATGATAAACTCATACCTCAAGTCCGACTTTCTTTGTAAGATATTTTAATCCCCTCTTATTTAGATACCTACATTGAATTACAACCTAAGACTTATTTTTATTATGTTTGGTTAATAAATAAATAAAAATATTTAAGGTAATAAATATAGTATGGTGTTTAGGTTGGTATTTTATAAGTTATTTTGCTCAAATTTTGTTAATAAAAAAAGAGATGATGTTTTCTTTTAAAGGTATGGTGATGGAGAAACATGAAATTACTTATAACATTTCAATAATATATTCTCACTTTAATGGAATAGTCGAAACAATCAAAATATTAAAATATAATACAATATAATGTTTAAATATCTTCAAACACAATGACTTATACAATGTTAACTAGAACTTTTACCCTTATCTTCTAGTTTATCCCTTGGTAAACCCTTTTAACGTTCACTATAATAACAAATTTTTAAATTTTTTAAAATTCATTTTGATAAAAAAAATTAATGTGGAATCATTATAAAATTTGTATAAGATGATTACAAATATGGAATCTATTTTATTGAATTCAATTTTGATAAGTGTTATAAATTTATTTTAAAATAAACACACAAAATTCATCAAAAATATTTTTTCATAAAAATAAAATTTAAATCATAAAAGGGGTTTACTTTAAATATTTCAAATTTAAAACTATTATATGAATGGTAAAATATTTTATTTAATATATAATATAAACATTTAATTAGAATCATTAGTGAATAATTATTTTTTTATTTTATTTTTTAAAAACACATTATGAACATAAAAACAATTTTTTGAAAAATGACACTTATTACATTAAAATGATTTTATCTTCACTCCGAACCAAAAGATAAATAATATAAGAATGATTATTAATAAATTTTAATAATATTTAATTAAAATAATTTTAAAATGGATATCAATCTATTATATATTTATATATAAATTCTTAACACTTATAAAGATACATTTATTCATAAAAATTTGTGTTTTAGTTAGGAAATATATATTTTAAATTTTTCATGATTATTTCCTAGGTATTAATAAATGTTTCATTTAAGGGAAAAAAATTTATATATATATTTAATGATTTGATTAATCCTATTCATACTAATTAATCCAATGAATTGGTTATAAATTCCATAATATATCATTGTTCATTTAGACTCCGGGTTGCGTGTAATGTAATCTATCAAATATATAAAATTTATTTAAAAGGAATACATATAAAAGATAAGGGTTGATATGGGTCTAAAATGTGGTGGTCTATGATATTTCATCAACTCCTACTCTCTTTATAGGATTCTTGGCATGTATATATCCAAAAATCCTAGAGTAATGTTTGAATAGTAGGGTTGCAGTATATAGGGTGCTGCTGCATCATAGTCCCTTAGGTTATTAAGTAGATTGATATGTAGTCCTAGTAGCTACACTAGGGTCTTGTGTTTTTTAGTCTGGATATATAAATCTTGGTCTCCTTCTAAAATTATCCTTTAACCAACACTCCTCTCATTCTAGGGATAATCATGTGTATTCAATGGTTCTCTTTCAGCCATAAATCCTTAGATTTCAACCTATACTTTTGGAGATTGATTATTTGTTGTTTTAGTGAGTTTCCCATGCATATTTTCCTTGTTTTACCCCTATTTATTGTATGGTAGGATTTTTTCTAAGGTAAAACTAGTGGTTTTAGTTTTGGTTTGATAAGAGGATGTTGGAGGCTTTTATTCTAGGATGATCCCTATGCTTTTCCTTCATTTTGGTGATCGTGGTTCTCTCTACTTCAATCCAACATTGTTAAAAAGATCAAAAATACAAATTTATGGTAGGGTATCATTCATTTCTAATCTCATATATCACATTGGAGGGTTTTTATTCTTATTTTTTAATTGGATATGGTTCTCAATGACCTAATAAAGATAATTAAAGGACAAATTAAATTAAAGTGATAGGGGTTTGGATCCTATATTTTTACATCTTTGATATTATTATTGATATTATGTTTATACGGGAGAAATGTTTCATTGGAAATAATGTCCATTTGGTGGTTTCATTTAAATGTAGTTATTTTGATATGAAACCCTTGTTGTGTGTTGTTTTTATCACCATAGAAAAAGGGAAATTTTATAGCCACTTACTTTTGGTTAATAAAATGGTTTCCCTATGAGATTATGGTCATGTGAGACTAATCCTAAAATAAATAATTTTAATTGATAAAAATACTTTCGTTAAAAATAAAAAAGCATTGTGATGTGTGGTAGATATGTGGCTTTTATGTGGGGAGGTGTTGAGTGGTTATGATACAGTCATGATATGGGAAAATGAAGAGTGTTAGTGATGTGGATATGATTTGGGGAAGTGATGTGTGGTTGTAATTTTTTGGGGTGTTGTGATGTGAATATTTAATGGAGTTTATTTATTAGTTGTATGCATGAGTAATATGGTTATGGTAATGTGTTTTACTGTGATAGATGCTCAGGTTTTATTAGAAGTAAATGTAAATGATGGAATTGGAATAAAATGTACTAGATTCACTAAAATAATGGAAATGGTTAATGAATGAATTAAAAATGGTATGTGTGGTTAAATTTAATATTTTCTTAATTTGAATTAAATGTAATGGATAATGGTTTTTGGTTGGAATCAGATGAAATCAAAAATAGATTAGTTTGAAATGGGTTTTGGAATTCCACTTGTGGTTATGGCTTGATGTGTAATGTTGTGTATTGATAGGTGGAAATGAAAGTGGGAGAATGTTATGATTTGATTAGTTCCTTATTGTGAAACCATAAGTTGGGATTGTTTGAAACTATATATATATACACCACATATTTTCTATGGGATTTTCTATATGCACCCAACCCGCGTCAAAATACAAGAGTAAAAACCCATATATTTATATGGGGATGATTTTCCCAACATTATGATGCTGAGGATGGATGAATGGATACCCTCCCTTTCCCACTCTCTATTTTTGGTGATGCTGACATGCACAAACAATGACGAACAAAAGTCAAAAGTTTACTATCACGATGTGATGTGATGTAATGTCCGATTTATATTTTGGTGAGGTGTAACGAGATGAGATGTGATGGGTTGGTTTTGGGTGGGGTCACACATGGTAGGAGGAGGGAACAAGGATGATATATTTCATTTTCATGGTACCCTATTATTCTAGTTATAGTTATGATGTGATGTACCATGTGTATTTAACAATGTGTTTAGTAGTGGACCAAGTGTCTTTAGGTAAGATGTGATGTAATGGAAAATTTTACACTAGTTTATTGATATGAAGTGATATTTAAAAGAGATGGGAGTGTTATGATGTATGAGGTTGGGGTATAAGATCAGAACCCTAGAGGGAAAGAAGTGTGTGTTACCCTTTTTCGATATGATTCTTATCATGATACTATACTTGGATGTGTTATTTGGTGAGCATACCATGGTGATGATGGGTTTTGTTTTTTGTCCTTTTTGGATGTTGTTGGTTTAATTATTTTCTCACAGGTCCATTAACATGTGTCTAAGAGACATTTTATACTTTAATGAGTATACCTATATGCTCACACTATGTATATGAACTTATTTTTAGGTTTCTAGGAGGATTAAGTGGACCATGATGAACATTAATAGCTTGGAAATTTTGATAGTTTCTATGTTACAGGCTTAGATTTTATTTTGGGTATTTACTTTTAGATAATTTTATCTATACTCAATTAATTTATAAATACATTGTTGGATGGTTTTAGTTTCTTTTTTTATGTTATGGACAAGAGTTTCTCGTAGTTCATTTATCCAATCCCCAAATACTATTATTATATTGGTCGATTCATCCCATTTGTGAGATTTTTATACCATCAGTTCTAGTAGCTAACATAGGGCCCACTAGAGGCGGGACTCATAAGTCATTTTATCAATTCCTTTGTAAGATTCATAAATTTATTAAGGAATGTTTTTGTTTATTTTTCAGTTTAATTCATTTATTTTGTTCAAAATAATTCTTTCACAAGGTTTATATGAATGCCCGAGGGTGTTCTACGGGTTCAGAACATGATAATGGAGGAAAAAGGAGTTCTAGGCATGTTGCATAGTTTGCACACGATTAGTGCAAACCATGAGAATCATCCTAGGTTACCATATAGCCTTGGACAGAGGCTTTCACACTATTACCACACAATTATGCTAACCATGCATAATTACCAGGAAACCATGTGAAAGGGGGATTTTGGGATAGCAGCTCTTGCATGGTTTACACATGGCTTGACAAACCCTACAGGTAAACCATGCATCCTAGTAACTTTGAGAAAATTATAAAAATTCCTTTATAATATTTTAAGTTCCAACTCTGGATTTATCCCCCTTTTTCCTCCTTCAACCCTAGTGACGAGACAAGATTCCAAGATCTTCTAATAGGTGTTTCCCCTTCAATACTAGGTCGTTTGGAGTGCCGTAATTTTCGAAATAATAATCTGGGTATGTCTAATATCCTCATTGCTTCTCTTTCAGGGTTAGGGTTCACACCTTTTCTCCATCTCATTCTAAATCTCTAAAACCTTTAATTTTTGGTGATATTTAGGTTGGGGATTCAATGGGTGGTTGAATCTGGATCTAAGGCCTCAATTAAGAGTGCGTTCAATAATGAATTCAAGTTAGGGGGTTCACTAGTAATATCCCATATTTTATTCATAGATTTGTGCATGTAGGGTTTCATTCTCGTTCCCTTATTGATGTGTTCTTGATTAAATTAACAAGATGTGATGTATTGGATGTTTAAATGATTAATTGAACCCCTATTGATCCCCATGAGATGCAAGGAGGAAGAAATGACTAATTTAGGGCCACCCATGGGTTGTTCCGACCCTCTCGACTAGGATAACAGAAATGTAACATGTGAAATTGACTTATAGTGATATAGATACATAGCAAGTAAGTTAATGGGTTTATGTAGTGAGTTATAACCGATGGTGGATAGTTGTGTCTAATGTGGTTAAAGGATAGGTGATTATTTGGTTAAAGGAAGGTGTTAATGGGTTGAGTCATAATGTTAATTTCCTATTTATTGATATTTTTGTTATGATGAAAATGATATTGGATAGGTTTTCTGGTTATGTGGTTAATTATGAAAATGATAAATAATAATTTTCACATGGCTTGGTAGAGTGGGGTTTATACTTGAGGATCTATGCCCATGGGTTGAGTAGAACCAAGGTTCCAACTCCATCGCTAAATGCACAAGTTAGAGAATGGGATGGAGTTCTATTCCCCTAACTATTTCATTCCACCCAGATTGAGACTTCGAGGTGAGGATTATGAGGATATTATAATGTGATTCCTAGTGAGATATGATTTAAATTTTTTCACATATGCTTGAGAACATTGAACATTCCTAATCCATTTAATCCATGAAAAAGTAAGATTAAACCATGAGATGCTAAATTAGTGAACCTAGTTTCAATGGTAGCATAATTTAAATGAAAATAGTATATAATGACCTATTGATATGTTTACCTTTACATTCCATTATTTATGACTTTCATGCACTATATACTTTTACTGAATATTTTGAAGACACCGTTGGTGGTGGATTAATGAGTTATACTCACACCCTGCTTGGGCCACCATTGGGTACCCGAGTGGATTTCATGCTTGCAAGTGAGGACAAGGGAAAGGGCCCTATACTATGGAGTTGAGTCGAACATAGGACATGTATGGGTGAGGTTATAGACTTGGAGTCTAGACCATTTTTGGAATTATGAAGTTTTCTTTCTTTTGGGTTTCTTTACTTGGCACTTTAGTTTGTGATGACATATTTACTATTGTAAATGGTTGTACCTAGCTTGGGAGTTGGTTATTTATGGATGTTATTATTTGTTTCTTACTGTTTCTGCTATTTATATTGTGTTCTATTGTGTATTACTTTGGTAAATATGGTATAGTCTCCCCATGTTACATATTAGACCTTCACTACTAGTTGAAAGCCTCTGGTATACGGGGAGAGAGGCTTGAGGTCATGTGGTGACCCAGATTAGGGCATTGGTTTAGTGGCCCCCAGGTCAGGTATGTTACAAATTGGTATCAAAGGAGTTCTTTTCTCTTTATTACTATTTAGGGATGGTAGACAAGAGGTTAGAAAAGTGTCGAGCCATGGTAATGAGCTCTTTCTTGGTAGAGGATAACCCATGTATCTGGAAAAAACCAAGTCACCCTAGGAGAAAATTATTGTTATTCTTGTGTGTTGTTACATTTGATGATATTTCACCATCAGGTGACTCACTTTTTGTGTGATTTGACATTTTTGTGATACATCTCTCATGGATAGAAAATTATGAATTTGTTCATTCATGCAACATTCTAGGAACCTATGTATATAAGTGACATATAATATGACATACACACACATGGGATGGGTGCATAGGATATAAGGGCTAGGATGCATTTGTTTTTCTTAAATGTAATGAATTTTTCCCAACATGATGGTATGAATGGGTAAAAATGGAAGTAAAAGGGATAATTAGAAATTATAAAATAGTGATTAATAAGAATTAAAAGCGAATTAACATGTTGTAAGAGGAAATTGGAATGTGGAAACTATTTTGTATTGGTGTAAAAGATATATATTTTAACCATGTGAATTAGATACCCATATTAGCTGTGGAATTAGGAGAGATGGAAAAGGGTAGTGATCTAGTTGTGATTTGGATCATTTGGGTAGTGTATGAGAACTAGTTTGGTAATTTAAAGTGATAATCCTACGTATATCTTTTCTTCTTTATAAAAGAGTTATGGTTGCATTATAAAGCTCATGTTTGGCATTGAATAGAAATTCCACCTTAAAGATGTGTTCTGGTTGGGTGACAGAAGGACGTTACCCAGAATTCTCTTATAGTAGTGGAGAAAGAGAATGTGGTAATCCAAGAAGACAGGGACAATAAATTCTATGATAAATTTTCTTGTTTTATGAAAATTATGGAATGACACCCATAGCGAGATCCACTGAGTATGTTTGAGATGACCAGGGAGTTTCAGCATCATAACCCTCCGACCATTACCGGGGAGGGTGGTCTAGTGGCAGCAGAGTTCTAGATAGAGTACATCCAAAATAATATTGACCATATAGAGAAACCTATTTATAAGTGAGTCAAGTTAGTGGCCTACATGCCAAGGGGCAAGGAAAAATGTTTGTGGGGCATCATGGTTCAGAAGGAGCAGGCCAAAGGAATGATGTGGAAAGCTTTTTGGGAAAAGTTTCTTGAGTACTTTTACCTAGAAACCTTGAGACAAGATAAGGATGTTGATTTTATGAGGTTGAGTCAGGTAGTGAACCTATGGTTCTAGCTGGGATGGAAATTGGTGCATCTTTTGAGAGTAGGAAGCACCGTTTTGGAAAATTTCAGCAGGGTGGAATTGCACAGAGTAGTTAGAAAAGG
This sequence comes from Viscum album, assembly GCA_963277665.1. Taxonomy (NCBI): domain Eukaryota; kingdom Viridiplantae; phylum Streptophyta; class Magnoliopsida; order Santalales; family Viscaceae; genus Viscum; species Viscum album. Next base: position 1,246,795,559 of record OY728157.1, on the reverse strand, counting down.
GGGTGAACGTGTTAGAGTGGCAACCAGGTATTCTGTTATCAGTGTGGAAGGCGAGGTCACAAACATGACCAGTGTCCCCACCCACCAGTCGAGTTCCGATCATGCTACAGGCTTGGCCATGTGTAAAGGTTCTTCAAGAACCCTCAAATGGTAGGTAATTATGGAGGACAGAGGTAGATGCTGAGTGTGGGTAGGGGGTCGGTTACTCCGTATCAAGTAGGCAGTTTGATCTCCATGGGTCTTCGTGGTAGGGGTGGTGGAATTTGAACTTCGGGGCAAGATCAACCTTATCAACAAGGGAGTGTAGTGCAAGGTGCTCAGGTTAAAGCCTAGGGTAAAGGGTATGGTCATCTCTATGTGGTTCTGACTACACCTGAATGTGGTGAGGCAAGACCATATACTATTTGAGGTACGATTATTTTAGCTTCCATGCTTGATAGTGCTTTATTTGATACATGTTCTGCACATTCTTTTATTTATGATCAATTCATAGTCATGTTAGGATTACTTGGATACTATCTGTTGTGTATTATCGCTAGATACTTCGCTAGGGGTACAATTTGAAGACATTAGGCAGTGTAAGGGTTTTGCTATAGAGGTTTGTGGGTATTATTTTCTACAGGATCCGTTTGTCCTAGAGATTTTAGGTTTAGACCCGATATTTAGGATGGATTTCTTAGTGTTATATCAATCCCATATTGACTTTTACCAACGGTAGGTAATGTTCACATCTCTCTATGTAAGCACTTATCTCCTTCGTGGTGAGTTAGATACCTGAGTGGGCCGCGCAGGGCCACTACACCAGCAGTTGGGAGAATTCCTAGCCCATGTAGCATGCCTTATGCTAGATGATAGGGAAAACATGTCTCCAATATTCCCTCTTGTTGTGGACTAGTTTCAAGATATTTTTCTTGTGTACTTCTTAGGGTTACCACCTGATAGAGATGTTGAGTTCACAATTGAATTGTTTCAAGGGGTGGTGCTAGTTTCTATTATGCCATATTGAATGGTTCCAGTAGAGCTCTAGGAACTAAAGGTTCAAATAGAGGAGTTGGATAATAAGGGGTTTATTCATCCTATTACATCACCATGGGAATTTCTTGTTCTCATTTCTAAGAAGTATGATAGATAAATGAGGCTATGTGTCGATTTTAGGAAGTTGAACAAGATGAAGGTTAAGAACAGATACCCTATTCCTTGAATCGATTACCTATTTTATTCTCTCAGAGATGCCTTGGTGTTTTCTAAGATCGATTTGAGATCAGGAAACCATTAGTTGATGGTGAGACCTTTTGACATACCTTAGATAGATTTTTGTAGAAGGTGCATTTTGTTTGAATTTCTGGTGTTGCTGTTTGGATTGACCAACACACTGACTGTGTATAAAACATGATTAACTAGATATTCCACCCATACCTAGATCATTTTATAGTTGTCTTCATTAATGAAATCTTTATTTACTCCAGAACTCATGATGATCATGCCAAAAATCTTGAAATCGTCTTGAGTACACTAAGAGAGCATAATATTTACGCCAAGATATCAAAATGTCTATTTTCTATTGATGAGGTGCCCTTTATGGGACACATTATTTCTAAGTTAGGTGTATCAGTGTATCCATAAAAGGTGCAGGCTATGGTGTCTTGAGAGTATCCCATGAACATTTCTGATGATTGAAGTTTTCTAGGTTTGGCCAGTTATTACTGAACGTTTATTAGATATTTCTCTCATTTGGAAGAACTTCACTCAGGTTTGACCAAGAAGGGGGTTATGTTTTAATGGTATGAGGCTTGTGAGAATTCTTTTTAGGAGCTGAATAAGCTGTTGAATATTGCGCCAATTTTGATCTTACCCAAACCAGGTAATAGGTACACCTTGTTCTTTGATGCGTGGGATGTTGGACTTGGGGCAGTGTTGATGCAGGATGATCAGGTTTTAGCTTATGGGTCAAGGAAGTTGAAGCCACATTAATGAAATTACCTAATCATGACCTTAATCTAGATGATATGGTCCATTACTAGAAATGTTTGAGGCATTACTTGTTGGGAGAACCTTTTAGGGTGTTCACCGACCCTAAAAGTCTTAGGTACATATTCTCTCAGTGGGATTTGAATCTTAGATAGTAATGGTGGGTAAAGTACTTATAGTATTTTGATTTTGATTTGTTGTATATACCAAGACAAGGGAATAGTGTTTCTGATGCTCTGAGTTAGAAGACTCAGAACCAAGTGGTTCAAGAATCCAGTTCAGAGTAGAAGATGGTGACCTTTTTTGCTGAGATGCACCTAGAGGTATAGGATGGGAACACGATGATAACCCTTGCATCTATGGTATTTGAATCCAGACTTCTGATCCAAGTTAATTATAGTCAGTTGGTGGATTCAGAGTGTTTGGATATGAAGGAAATTCTTAAAGTTGGGGAGTCACCTTTTGGTTGGACTTTAAATTCCGATGAATTTTCTTATGTTCACAAACATGGTGTGGTATTTGTAGATGTATGGGAGGAGTTAATGTGTGAGTTTCACGGATAAAAATGGGAAGTGCATCCTGTATTGACTAAGATGTACCATGACCTTCCTTGGTAGATTTGGTGGCTGGGAATGAAGAAATAAGTAGTGAGATTTTTGGCACGATACTTTACCTATCAGCAGGTGAAGGATGAACATTAGTGTCTAGGTGGGTTGTTGCAGTCATAACCTATTCTGGAGTGGAACTTGAATGACCTAAAAATGGAAATAATAGTGTTTATTATGAGGATACCTTAGAAGAATGATGTAATTTGGTTTTTGGTAGATCGACTAACCAAATTCCTTCATTTTTTACCAATCCAATAGACCAATACAATTGAACCATTGGAGGAATTGTATTTTCAAGAAATAGTATGGTTACATGGTGTTCCAAGAACCATAGTTTCTAATCAGTATCCCCATTTCACATGACACTTATGGTAGGTATTACAGAAGTCACTTGGTACCTAGGTGTTTTTTAGTATGGTTTACCATCTGAAATCTGATGGGCAGTTAGAGTGTAAAATTCAGGTTTTAGAAAACATGTTGAGGGCACGTGTTCTGGACATTGGTGGTTTGGGGAATGGAACTTTTCGCTTATTGAGTTTTCCTACAAAAATAGTTTTCTACTACAATTTATATGTCTCCATTTGAGGATCTTTATGGGATACTGTGTAGATCTTTTTTATATTGGTTAGAGGCTGGGGGTCTAAGCTATTAGGATCGAGTCTTGTGCAGGATACATCATAGAAGGTTTGTTTTACTTAGAAGCAGATGGAAACAACTCAGGGTAGGAAAAAGTAATATGCTAATCGGTGTCTTAGACCTCCTGAGTTCATGGTGGGTGATAGTGTGTTTCTTTGGGTGTCACCAAAGTTTTGTGACCACCATATCCTAAAACATATAAATTTGGCACCTAGGTATGTGGGTCCATTTGAGATTGTGGAGAGGATTGGACCCGTGGAATACCGATGATCTCTTACTTAGTGATATAGTGGGATGAATGATTTTTTTCCTTATTTCATGGATCCTACAGTATCACCCCAATCCGTTTCATGTGCTAAACACCGAGGATGTAGAGATTGAAGAAGATGCATCCTCTGAGGAGAATCCAGTTCATGTGGACCATAGTGAGACGATCTTACGAGGAAAGACTTTACCTCTGGTTCGAGTTATATGGTATCATGGGAACATTCAGGATGAAACTTGGGAGATAGAATTGGATATAAGGCCCTAGTGGCCCAATCTCCTTGCTCCAGAAACTCAATGATGCTCGTAAGGAGCAACTCGAGGTTGAGCTGTCATAAGGTGGGGAGGTTGTAAGATACGGGAAATTTATTAAGGTTTGTTTTTGTTTATGTTTCAGTTAAATTCCTTTATTTTGGTCAAAATAATTATTTCCAAAGGTTCATCTGAAGTCTTAGGGGTGTTATGGGGGTTTAGGATATGATAATGGAGGAAAAAATAGTTTTGGGCATGTTGCACGATTTTCACATGGTTAGTCCAAACCGTGAAGATTGTCATAAGTAACCATGTAGCCATGGATAAAAGATTTTGCACGGTTACCGCAGGGTTAAGATAACTATGTAGAATTCCTAGAAAACCATATGAAAAGTGGATTTTGTGATAGCATCTCTCACATGGTTTTCTCACAGTTTGAAGATCCATGCTGGTAAAAAGTGTGGCCCAGTAACTTTGAGAAAATTACAAAAATTCTATTACTAGTTTTTAAGTTCCAACTAGGGATTTGTCCCCCTTCTTCCTCCTTTAACCCTAGAGACCAACCAATCTTTTATGATCTTCCAAGTAGTTTTTGTATTTTAATCATAGGTCATTTGGATTGTGGTTAGTTACAGATTGAAGATTCGAGTAAGTATAATATCCTCCTTGCTTATCTTTTTGTGTTAGAGTTCACACCTTTTCTCCATATCCTTCTAAATCTATAAAACCTTTATTTTTTCATTGATATTTTGGTTGAGGAATCAAAGGGTTGTTTAATTGGGATCTAAGGCCTCTATTAAGAGTGTGTTCACCAACGGATTTGGGGTGGGTTGTCTACAAGTCATATCCCATTGTTTATTCATAGATTTGTGCATGTAGGGTTTCATTCTTTTTCTATTCTTGATGAGTTCTTGATGATATTAACAAGATGTGGTGTATTGGGAATCTAAATCATTAATTAAACCCCTATTTATCCCAATGAGATGAAACTAGGAAGACTTGACTCATTTAGGCCCACCCATGGGGTTTGTCATCCCTCCCGACTTGGCTATTGGAAATGTAATGTGTGAAATTGACTCATAATGATATATAGACTTAGCCAGTATGTAAATGGGTTTATGTAATGAGTTATAATTGATGGTTTATAGTTGTTTATAATGTGGTTAAAGGATAAGAGATTATTTGGTTGGCGTTTAAGTAGATTAAATGGGATTAATTGGAATATGGTGAGGAATTATGTTTACACTTGAATATTCTTTGTGAGATAGGCATGATGAATGGTAATTAGGGTTTAATGGTTAAGTGATAAAAGTTAGTAATGTATTAATGGATTACAAAATAATGTTAATTTCCCATTTATTGATATTTTTGGGATGATGAAAACAATATTAGCTGGGATTTGTTGTGATATGGTTAATTTTGGAAGTGATAAATAAGCATGTGCACATGGCTTGGTAGAGTGGGGTATAGACTTGAGGCTCTATGCACAAGGGTCTATTTTGACCAAGGTGTAACCTCCACCACTAAATTAATGGGTTAGGGAAGGGGAAGAAGTTCTATTCTCCTAAGGGTTTCATTTTTCTCAGACCAAGGCTTCATGGTGTGGATTATGATATTATTACAATGTGATTCCTAACAAGATAGGATTTTATTTTTTTCCCATATTCTTGGGAACATTGGACATTCATAATCCATTGAACGCATGGAAAAGGTATATTAAACCATGGGATTCCTAATTTGTGAACCTGGATTCAATTTTAGCATAATTTGAAGGAACATAGTCTAGAAGGGCCTATTGAACTGTTTACCTTTACTTTCCATTATTTATAACTTGCATTGACTATCTACTTTTACTGGATATTATGTAAACATTGTTGGTGGTGGCCTAGTAAGATATAATCACTCCCTACTCGGGCCGCCATTGGGTAGCCGAGATGATTTCAGATCTGCAGGTCCGGACAAGGGAAAGGGACCTATTCTAGGGATTTTAGTTAGACACAAGAGATGTATGGGTGAGGTTCCAAACATGGAGTCCAAACCATTTTGGGGATTCTTTTGTTTATATTTCTTTTTAGTGTTTTTTTAATTTTCATTTTATCAGGGAATACATATTTACTACTGTATATGGTTGTTACCAGTTTGGAAGTTTGTTATTTATTTATGGTATTAAATGTTTCTTATTGTTTTTGCTATTTAAAATGTGTTCTGATGTGTCTTACTCTAGTACAGTGGGTATGGTCTCCCCATGTGACCTATTAGATCATCACTATTATTCAGCAACATCTAGCGTATAGATAGGCTCTCTTGAGGTCCTATGGAAACCCAGATTGGAGCACCTGTTTAATGGCTCCCAGATATGGGATGCTACATCCTTCGTTGTCATCCTAGGAGGGGTACCTTGGGAGAGGGGGTCATGATAGAGTGGTATCAGAGATGATGTATGGGAGATAGGATGATGTTTTTACTTAAGAATATTGAATATTGCATGGGTATTCAAGGAAACCGTGTCATATGATCTTGGTGTGTAACATATGCTATGGAATAATGGATAGGACATGAGGCTTTAACCCCCCACATGATCCAATGAAATGACTCTTATCCCACTGAATGACCAAGTGAGTTGATTTTGATTGCAGGGTAGAGGACTATGAGAGGAATATTTATCATGATTTACTTATATTCATGTTTTAATTAGGTGATTTGAGAATATTTAAATAAGTTAAAATTAATTAAATAACTCTTAATAAAAATTTCCTACTAATGGGCTTAGACAATCATTGTTTCACTTTAAGTTGTGTCTCGTAGTCATCTTCCTTATGTGATTTAGGTAGTGAAGGTTTAATAGGTGAATTTGATTAATCATTAGAGGATTGATATGGTTGAGGAGGATGCTTAGTGGAAGAGTATGTTTCATTATTTTCAATTGTATACTTTGGGGAAGTACAAGGGTAGTTTTATGATTATGGAGATGAAGAGATTATTGAACTATCTTGAGATCGCCTTTAGTTTGATCCAAGTCCCCATGGGGTTTTTGGTCATATTAGCAGTCTGTCAGACCAGAGGAGCTATGAGTAAGTGGTGGACATTATACCTTGGTGAGTGAAAGGAAGTAGATGTATCTTGGGTCGAATTCTTGAAGTAGTTTTGGGAAGAGTTCCTTCTGTCGATAATGAAGATAGTAAATAGGCAGGTGATTCTTTCCCTTCAAAAAGTTAGTATGTTAGTGTAGGATCTAGGAATAAAGTTCAATAATTTTTCTTTCTTTCCCCATACCTTTTAAGAAATGATGAGTCTTGTGTGAGGTGTCTTGTGGAGGTGATCCTTCTTTATATTGAATACATAATTACTCACTCAATGTTACTGATGTATCTGAAGGTTCACATAGTGACCCAAACTCCAGTAAATTGGAGCTGGTGCCTATTTTGTTACATTTTCATAGATAGAAAGTGTTAAATACAGAATTAACAATCAATTTAGTAGTTTTGGAGAACCAGATACATACATGATACTCATTTTATATTGGCAATAAATCATAAAACATAATAACTAACAAAAGAAAACGAACACTATCCTTGAAAACTCATTCAGTGATTTATTATTCATATACCAGGGAAAGAAACAAAATAAATATGATCTCAAATCCTTAATAATGTTTAAGTAAAATGGAAGATATCACAAATAAATAATCATAATAAATATGGGAAGGTGAATAATATAACACACATTCCATTTAGGTAACCTTACTATCATGAACAAATAAGTAATAATAAATATGTCAATTTGAATAACTCAAATCACATTATATTTAATCAATAAATGAAAATGAAATTAATCTAGAGATACAATCATATATGAAATATCCTCGATAAAAAAAAACTATATTCTCTATGAAAGAAATTCTTAATTATTGGATGTAATTATCTCAATAAACATAATACCTCTACCATCAAGTACTTTCACAAGACTGTTTAAAACTACATGTAGAAACCTATTTAATTTGGAAAACTAATTTATCTTATGAGACCTATAGATACGTTTAGGGGATATATAATTCAAGTCCCCAACCATCACTTCATGTACAAATAATTCCTCATTTATCAAATAATCAATTTAATTCATGAGTAATGCACCTTATCATCAAATACCTGAGTTGTGTAAATAATATAGATTTATCAATATTTACCCAAATAAAAAAATAACAGTCAATATTGAAAATTGTATATATAAATGATATAAAATTTAAGAAATAAAATTATCCATAATAAATGATATGGATATTTATGTGAAATTTAATGTCCAATGATAACATAAACATGAATAATTAAATGGAAAGTTATTGGAAAAAAGTAAAGGAAGGGAATGTCTGTACCATCCTTGGTTAAAATAATCATAAACCATCCAGATGAATAATGAGTATTGTATCAATAAAATATATCTATAGAGGAGTATAAATAAAATAAAGGGGTTTTTTCATTGATAAATATAAATACCATAAAAATATATTTAAAAAGATTATTGAGGAAAATATATTTCTCATTTTGTGAATCATATTTTAAAATAAAGAGTTAACAAAAATTTTTTGAGATACTTTTCCAAGAAAATAGCATTTGAAATAGACAAAGGATGTTTTAAAACATGGAGTGGTCAGGACAATAGGAAATTCTATACATACCGAGTATATTAAAACAAATACTTATTTTACTTTTTTGGTAAAATTTAAATGGGTATTGTTTTGATAATTATGTGTAGATTCCTTTCAATTTTTCGTTTGTAAAAAGTTAAAATTTATAAAAATTTATTTTGATAAATAATTTGTAAAATGGTTATTTTTGTTTGATTTTTAGAAAACATTGTTTTTTAAGAAAAAATATTTTTGACCATAGGGGGAAGTGAAGTCATATTTTATTAAAATATTTGGTTAATCATTTTAATTAAAAAAGAGTGAAAAAAATACTATTTCATGAAAAATTACATGAATAACCAGAGGATAAAAAAATTAACTCATTTATTAAACAATAAAAAAATAATTTCATATAATGGAAATTCAAGTATAAACAATACTTATTAAAATGATATTGTGAAATAAACCCCTATAAAAATCATAAATTTGAAGTTAGAATTAATCCATGAATCAATGTTTTGTATCAAATTTAAATACACATGAATATAGTGGAAATTTGAAATAATATATACATAATTCCTTACACACATAATATTATAATATCAAATACAATGAATAAGTTATATAACCCAATGAAAAAAATTGAGTTATGAAGTTCTTTACCACTTGGTAACCTCTATGTCAAATCCTAATGGAAGAAATAATTATAAATTTAGAAAAATAACATTAATTATCAATGAATAATTATATTACATGTATAATCGGCAGTATATAAAAAATATAAAATAAATTCGGTGCATTACATTACAATATTCCTCAAAGAAGGAAAATTGGGATGAAGTCCCTTACCTTGAGTATGACTCATCACGCATGTTCTTTATCTTCATAAGTAGTAAAATTATGTTAATTATTTAATTAATTAAGAAACTTTTTTAAAGTTTATTAATACTTTTACTTCATGTAATACTGTTTTATATGTAATTAATTAATCAATTAATTTTATGTTAGGTGTTTTATGTAAATTTGACATATGTGTCAAAAATGACTTAAGAAGGCGACTATTAGTCTAATAAGTCACTATTTCAACATCTACATAGTAATAATCATGGAATAATTACAATATTTATACATAAATTATAATTTTTAGACCAATAATGATATATGGGTTTTATAAATTAAGTATGTTAGGGTCATGGAGATGGTAGGTCGTACGTACGCATGAGCGATATGTCCATTTTTCAAAAATCATTATGTAAAGGAGGCAAGTGATATTTTATATTTATAGAATGATCATAATATTATAAATCCCATATTATTTCTATAAATATACATATATATATATTTCATCCATGTGGTGTGGTGATGGGAGAGTCACATCACTTCGTGAAGGTGGTAGTCTACACATATACAAACGACATTATTATATTTCAGTGAGTGAAAAGGTATAAAAGAAAATGATATATTATCTGTTTAGAATGATAAATATTTTATTATAATCATAATTATGTAAATTATATTACATATAACCATTAAATTTATCCTGGTCACATTTCATGTAATTCTTTAGTGAAATATGAATTCCATCGCTTGGAGAGGTCGTAGTTCATTGTTAACACATGTGATGTTATCCTACACCCTATTTAATGGATAATAAAAAGGTATATAGAATATAATTAATCCATATGTATAATAATGTTATTAGTATCATATATATACTTTATATCCATCATTATACCCAACTGTGAGATGTGTTGATGGAAAACAAGTCACATCGATTTGTGAGGCGGTAGTCTTCCGTACACCCGAGCGACGTCATCGTTTCCCATTTAAGGGAAGAGGATTTGGATATAGGTCATTAAATGAAAATAATAATATATAATAATATTTATTATAATTTTTTTATTATATAATCATAAATGAAAATAATTTTAAGGGCGTGGAAGAATAAATAATAGAAAAATGCATAGTTAAAATATTTACCTCTTTTGAAAACACCTCTTTAGGGTTATACCTAAATTATCCTTAGAAATTTTTTTTAAATAATAAATGAATCTAGTATTAGGGTATAGATGTTTTGAATTTATTTCTGTAGGTATTTTATGAACAAAAATCCTTTGGAGGTGTGAAAAATATAGGACATGGGTGTCCTTTTAAAGGTGAGGTGGGTGGAACACTTGTAATTTTTTAAAAGAAAAAGGTGTTCCAACACTATTCACATAAAAAAACGGTAAAATGGGTTATTAATGATACACAGAAATTATAAGGTCTAAATATGTCCATAAAATATATTTTTACATGCTTTTAGTTCATTTTATCCATCATCTTTTTAGTTTATCCCTTGGAAAATCCAATTTTCCCTCAACCATAGTAATTAATTTTTACTGTTTTCACTATTAATTATGGTAAAGAAACTAATTTGAGATTATTATAGAAAATCAATTATACTGATTCCAAATATTTAATCCATTTTGGAAAATAAAATTCATAAAATTGGAAAATTTTAATTTAAAATTAATTTTGTAGATGCGATGAGAAAGCGTGTTTTTGAAGAGAAAATGTTTAAATGTTTACAAAGTTTTTTCATAAGATTCAAATTGAGAATGATTAAAACTAATTAAATTGGATTAATATATATATAATTTAAATAATTATAATTTTAAACCAATTTAAAATAAAATTTAACTTTATAAATAATTTAAATTAAAAGGTAGTTTTCAATTAAAATTTTGTATTTTTCACAATTCATCAGAAAAATAAACATTTCAGAAAAATACCAAAAATTTATGCTAAGATAATTTTGATTTTATTATTTCAAAATTTATGTTCATTTTGTCAATTTTTTTATAAAGGTTGTAAAAATTAATTTTATAATATGCGCCTCAAGCGCAATTAAACAATATTTTAGAAAAAATATAATTTTTTGGAAAACATTTTTTTTATTTTAATTGATTCTTTTTTATTACTAATAAATAGATAACCACTGAATTTAATTTTACATGTGTAAACCATATAATTTTTATAATTTATTTAGTACCATTCATACATTCTAATTTATCATATCGATTATAATGGTATACTATATTACAATTTATTTAGAATCTAGGTTGCATGTTCTTCAAGTTATCAAAGAGATTAATTTTATAGAAATATATTTTATAGGTTGTTTTAGCACGTTATTGTGTGTCAAAAATGATATCCTATAAAATTTTCTTATTTTTAAATTTTAGGGTTTTAAATTCTTCTAACCTTGAATAAATTTATTCCTCTCAATTTGATCTTGTACTCAGAAATAAAGGGTATGATGTTTGAAAATTCCTATCTTTAAAACCCACATAATAAAATAGAAAGTTAATAAAACATCCTCTTAATAATAGAGAAAGATAAGTACAAAGGTCACATGGAATAAAAAATCACTAGTTTTCTATAAAGGATAAAATTGGTGGAAGTGAATATGTAGAGATAGAATAAAAGTATAAATAATTATAGAGAATGATAGAGTTTATTGATTGTAAGAAAGTATATGATTAATGGAATATTAAGGATCTAAAAACCATAAATATGTGATGAAAAGACCATTTTATTCATCAGATATGAAGGTAATCTTAACACATATATTTTTTAAAGATCATATTCTTATAGTTTAGGAATTATTTTATTATATAAGAATATAATGAAATATACTTACTCAATACAATTATATTTCATAAGTACAATCACATCATTTGGTTGTGCTTCGATCAATTTCTAATTCATCACTTACTCCAAGAAATGAATATCCAAATATGATTTTTTATGAATGAAGAACTAAAATTCACTTTTAATGGATTGTATGATCCATAATAGAATGATAAGTTATTCCTTCAATATCTAGTTATTATTATAAAAAAACAGTTAGTACATGTTATCCAATATGTATAAATCATTATATGGTTAAGAAATACATTAATATCTAAAACCTCATCCCAATTTCAACTTAAAATATTTCATAAATGTTTAACCTTAAAAACCTTCCAAAATATTAAGATCCAAAACTTTATATAGAAGGTCACAAAATTTCCAAAATGAACTTATCATTAATCCATCAAACAACATGAAGTATCTCTTAATCATCACATACAAAACATGTGAATACCTTAATAACGTATTATCCTCAAACATGGTAATAACTTAAATTACCCTAAAAATTATTTAAAATAAGGATGCTTCAACCTTCCTAAAATAAAACACATATTATTTGATATATTCCATAAATCCATAAATGTTATTAAATTCATCGATGATATAAAAAACCACATTGGGAATATATCATTAATCAATTCCAAGGTATTCAGGACTATCCAATTTACTTTATCCATAACAATAATCTCTTTATCTGAATATCATTTTCTCAACATCCAAAACATAGAAGGGGTTATATTTTCCTCAATGATGTGTTTTCCAAGAAGTTCAACATTTCATTGAATCATTTTTCTTGGTTATCAGTATTTTTCAATATATGATTTGAAATCCTTAATGAGAAAGTGTTGTAGTACAATACTTAAATATTTAATAATTATTATAATCAAAATATCATTGGTAAAATTCAAAAATTACTTAATTATTGAATCCAGATATGAGAAAATTATTCCTTCCACATCGTTCATGGTAATATCATAATATTAACCATGATCCATCATCAACTTTTGTGGTATATTCCTTTGATGCTTGGGGAATTCAATTTCATATGTCACCACCTTCTTGAAGTGTAAGCATTGGATATTGGAAAAAATTCTATAATAATTATAATCATGAAAATGGCGGTGTTTCTTTCAAATGCTATAGAAAACCCCCACTCCCTTTAATAAAGTTCCATAATGTTTTATTCCATAATTATAATATATGGAGAAATGCTTCTTTCCCTTCTTCCCTTTATCCATCCTTTTTACTACCATACAATTATTCTCTTACTCCCCTTCAAATAAATAATACATAGTGAATTATTTATCTCTCTTTTTAGAAAAGGAAAATATGTCCTCATATTATGAGAAAGATCGTGAGACTAGTTCCCTTTGAATGTTTAGCTTAATCCTATAAAAAATGATCACTGTTACACTTGGATTATAAGAATTGAATTAGTTCCTATTACTTCTACTGAGAACCACTTCTAAATGATGCCATAATCTTTATTAGATCATATCATTATGAAACATAATGTATAATCCTAAAAATATTGAAATACTTAAGATAAATTGAAATGTTTATACCCAGATAATCTTATAATCACAAACATGATTTCTTTGGAGATATCATCATTTTTAACTTCTGTATAATGGTTTTTAAGGAAAATTTAAATTATCCGAAGAATATCCACCAGGAGTTTCAAACCCAGTGCACTATAAATACCATTATCATGCATCAGGTGATGATTATGTAAAGAAAAATACACCATTTTCATAGTTATTACCTCTATGTACCTCTATGACATAACCACATCCACCTATAGTATACAAATAGAGAATAGTTTCTAGAAAAAACCACATAATATATTCTGTGAAAAATGTTTAGTATTTTCATCCATACATTTCCTTAATGTCTATCATAGGGTTATATTCCCTATTCTATTTTTTTCATAATATAATTCATAATTGTTTTACTAAACTTCCTCTGATGCCAACTATAGAGACCCTGATTATAGTTACCTAGAGTTGGTGGTTATTTTATAACATTGTCATAGATAAAAGGGTCAAGTATTGAATACCAATAAATTTAGTAATTTAAGAGAATTAGATACATACATGATACCCATTTTACACTAGGAATAGAATATAAAAAAAATACATAAAAAATATAATGAATTGCATCCTTAGAATATCATTTAGTGATTTATCAATCATATCCTTGGGAAAAGAAATGAAATAAGGGTGATCTCAAATACTCATAAAAGATTAAGTATATTATAAGTTATCATTAATGAATAATAATAATCACTATGTAAAGGAAAATAAGTTAAAACACATTCAATTTAAATAACTTTTCCATAACGAATAGATAAGTCATAATCAATATAGAAAGGTAAATAACTAAAAATACATTCTATTTAATCAATAACTGAGAATTAAATGCATAAAAAGATAATATCATAGAAACTTTATCATGGATAATAATTATGACTATTTTATAAATGAATAAAATACTTAATTATTGTACATTATGATCTCACGCATCATGACACCTCTACCGTCAAGATTTTTCAAAAGATAGTTTAAAACTATAGGAATAATTTTTTTACTAGGACAACTGAATTGTCTCATGAGACCCATTGATTCCTCAAGAGGATTTATAATTCTATGCTCCACCCATCACTACATGTCCAAAGCATTCATCATATACCAAATAATAAATTTAATTCATGATTAACGTGCCTTTTAATTAAACATCCAAATTAAGTAAATAATTGAGGTTTATCAATATTCCCACAAATAGAAAAATAACTTTCAATGTAGAACACCAATTGTATAAATTATATATGGTTTAATAAATAAATATATCCATGATAAATAATATGGATATTTATGAGAAATTTAATATCAAATAATGATAGGAAAGTGGATAATTCAAGGGAATGTTAATGACTACAAAAATGAATCAAAGAAGTGAATTTAAATACTATCCTTAGTCAAAAAATCATAAACCATGTATTATCCCTTGATTTTGGGCTGTGTTAAATTTCTAAGAGAATTTAAAATGTTTCCATTAGTTGATGGGACATTTTAAATTTCAGGAACCAAAGTGAGGTCTAGAGGGTTTGAACATCCTTAAATGATGTTTTCAGACATAGTTTGTGTTTTAGTAGAAGTCCTGGGGTTTTGGAAAACACTGTAGGAAGACCGGATGGATGGGTTTCTAAAAAAAGATTCTATGAGTTTTATACATCTTGTAAATTATTTACACGGTGTGTAATTGTTTTAGGGAATGAGGCTTAGTGTTTTCATGATATGAAATATTTTTGATTTACCTTAGGAATAAATGATGTGAATCTATTACATGTCATAAAATTGTTACATAACCTATAACAATTAAATGTTGTGTAAAATAAGAAAAATCGTTTTTAAAAATAGAAGCAGGGTCTGTACCCATAATTTCTTCACACATATGAGGGAACCCACTCAACAATGCCTGCACCCTTATCCAATTTTATTATGGATCTCCTCTATATGTTGTCTAATTTGAACACTGTCAGATGAGTTGGAAACCACCTGGTCATTGATTCACTCTTATTAATTCCTTTATTTTATAATCTTTCTATCTCTGATATTGTTTTGGTGTTAGATAATATGCCCTATTTTCTGGATTTGTTTTCTATTTCTTCATTTTATCTTGAATTGGATAAAATCAATGCTAGATATTAGAAGAGTATACTATCCTAATAATGAGTTATGTGGTCTATTTCTTTTCCCATGAAGTTTTTTTATTTATAATGTACACCCTTGTTCCACACTCTATATTCTTCATGTTCCACCTTTAAAATATGAGATTAAATGTGTAAAAACTAATGTATTTAATTAAGTATAAGTTGTGTATTATATTTCACTATGAGAGGATTCATACCTCAACTCAGTCCACCCCTTTGGGAGAATTGTTTTGTCTCCATTAACCCCTATTTTTTTTAATTAAATAAACCCCTCATTGGGGTTTTTTCATATGTTTATAATTATAAAGTCTTGACTATCAATTGATAACCCCTAATTATGTGTTGAGTTATTACTCATGCAATATATTATTAGGTTTAATTAAATTGTTAATGACATGGTTAATATTCCTTACCCTAATTTTATATTAAAACCACCTTCGGGGTGTGCCGTCAGTAAAATTAAAATGGGGGAAATTAAATATGATATTTGAAATAATGAATGGGAATGGATCTCGTTAATCTATACACTTCAAATTTTTTATTTCATGTTTACTAACATGGAATTACTTAATAGTTTATTTTTAAAATTAAATTAATTATGTGAAGCCTCAAGTGATACTCTAATTCCAAGGTAGGAATTTTTTGGGTGAGATCGTAGGCGGATTGATATTATAATACCCTTGAGCGATACATGGTTCTTTATTAGAGTACACAGGATGATCTCAGTGAGTAGTATTGTTATGTCGTTTCATGAGTGATACTCAACCCTATGTGGTATACCTCGGATGGTCTAATAGGTTTTCTAGTTTATAATATGCCTTGAGAGATCCACAAGTTCCTCACCATGGAATGCCTTGGGTGGGATCATATGATAGTTGACTATCCTCACACTCTGAGTGATACATGGGGTTGCTTTTTATGGAATTCCATGAATGGGATCATAGGGAAGTTTAATGTTATGAGTGATAGTTGGGTTTTCTCATTTCAGAATTCCTAGGATGGGATCATAAATTAACGATATTACATGACTCCTTGGGTGATACTTGGGTCCCTCATTACATGATCCCTTGGACAGGATTAGAGGATACATTGATTATAACATTCATGTTTAGTTATTACATATGTCTAGTATTACTTCCTAATTTGGATTTCATAGATGACATGTCGAATCCCTTGATTATATTCTTGGGATTATGTCTTTTATTTTAAATATAAACGCTTAAAATATATCATGACACTAAGAATGGTGTCTCTTACCTTATGATACTCAGGTACAAAATCCCTAAAAATTCCATGAGACTTTCATGACTATGCGTGGATTCCTGAGTTATGCCTTGGTGCGAGGATAACACTATGTATATATATTTGAATATAAGGATTACTAAATATTTTTCTTATATATATACATAAATACATATAGAATTATATTTATATATATATTTACTTATATATATATATTTATATATATGGATGTAGACACCATGAAATGTGTTACATGCACTTATCTTCAATTGAAGATGTATTTCTATGTTCCGTAACTGAAAATGTCCTCAACTGGACTTGAAAAGTTTGCGGTGCGACTCTTCATTTTTCAGGGGGGTCAGTGACGGTAGTGAAGGCATCGACCCGATGGACTGGGACCGCAACCTAGCACTGATCCCAAGCAGGGGTGGGGGGCGTAGACCTTGCGGTATGGAGCAATTATTTGGATAAGTACCTAAAGAGGTGCCCAATATACCTACCCACAAATACCTGCACACCTCCATGTTGGAGTTGAATGAAGTAATGTTTTTGGCTAAGTCCTCAAAGTGGTGCCCTAGTTAATCCAAAACACTATCGGTGCACAAGGTACTGGTGTACCCCAATATGGAACACAAGTCTCTTGCGCTCCCAAACTCCTTTCGCCCAGGGTCCTTTTTTTGCCTATAAATAGACCCTTGGGGACCTCATTTGTACGAACAAATTTCCTTGAAGCCCAATTGCTGCTTTGGTCATCCTATTACTTTGACCCAATCTTACAAAACTTTCAACGTAGTTCTTCAATACCTTGAGTGAAGGATTTAAGGGAGGATCATTGGACTTAAGTACTTTTAGTGTTTGAAAACCATAACACTTGTGCGCCTAAAGTTCCCAACCTCCAAGAGTCAGAAATACTTTCACGTCGCTCATTCCTCTCATTGGAACTTGAGTGCCCCACTTCTTGGATCAACTGTGAATAATCTTGAAGGCTTGAGCAAGGTGTCACCCAAGTATTACCATACAGGTTGTTCATCTCCTAAGTTAACATCAGGTTACCTAAGACTACTTATGAGCCCTTACCTACTTTCACTCCCTTACTTGCACGCCTTTCTATAATTGGGTTCCCCTCATTGATTCACTTACTTTCATCACTCTCTCCAGTCTAAAAGACATCAAGCATTCATCAAAGCCATTCATGGTAAGGATTCTTCTTCCTTGGCTCCCTTAAATGAGAGGGATTCTGTTGATACCTCCACCAAAAACTTCTGACTTATCAAACCTTTTGGAAAATCACATCAGCGTGTCTCTTATTTGAGTTTGTATATCCGAAATTAGAGGTTTCCCACATTTGTTTCACAATGGGGTTACGATTCATGGAGTGTTTGTGTGTTTGTATATCCACAGTCCCATGGAACTTTCTCTCAAAAACACTGTTGGGAAGTTCCTAGTATGGAGGAGGGTTGGGTCATGGCCTCTCCCTCCTCAAAGAGATGACCCGGGACCTCAAGTCTTCAGTAGGAGAAGATACAGTTCATACCTAATTTTCCTTTTAAAAATAAAGGATAATTTTCCCTCCCCTACCAGGATCAATTTTAGGGTAACCATCTTGGTGTAAGGCCCCAGCTTTTCTTACAGGTGGTAGCATCACTACTTCTCCTCTCTTATTCATTTATAAAGATAGAAGGGGAGATAGGAAGAGGGAATTTCATTTCCCTTTACCTCTCCCATTGGTATTTGTCACCATGAGCAGCCATATTGGTGTAATCCCCAACCTTCATCCCTTACTCCTTATATTGGACCCTTGTCCAATGTAAATAGAATATAGGGAAGGCTTGTCACCTCCCCATATTCTTGGGTCAACTCAGGCCTCATCCTCTCACACCACCATAGGTGTGACTCCTTCCATCACCAAAAGAGGAAAAGTGTGAATGACTCTTGTTGAATCTTTGACATTCTCTTGTTTATTACATCGCTCGTGACTCACATGGGCTTAGAGATTTTTGATGGTCACAACATTTTCACAATCGAAGGATGTATGAGAACTTTTATTCCTATTCAAACCAGGATACATAGGGAGACCTTTAAAGGACCGAGATCACTAGACATCCTCTTCAGGAATCCAACCCTAATTCCTTTAATCAAGGAATCCTCTTTAGAGATAAGCCCCAAATTAAGCCCTTAAGTCACCAACGAAACATTTTTAGGAAGTAAGACCAAACTCATTTCTCTCAATGGACTATAAACTCCTATGATACCAATCAAACTACATGTGATTTGAATCCAATCTATATGGGATACATAGGAAGTCTCCTTAAGGTTCAAACCCAATACCCTAAATCAACCCTATTCTCCTTGGGCCATATTCCAAACAGGGTCTGATCCTACTTGAAAACCCATATTCTTTCCAATGTTCATTGGGTTGCTTTAGTATAAGTCCCACATTGTGTTTTGACTAAGCACCTTCTGCTTATATGTCCATACCACATGCCATTAAACTGTATGTCTAGGTCCTTATCACATGACCTTAAAAGGTATGATGTGTCCCATTCAGTGGCACCCAACTATGGGGGTTATGATTCCTTTTACAAGGATATGTAGTTTTCCCATTTTAAGGGCACAATCGTAATATCAAAACAAACCATCATCTCCCTGAATGATAATAAATTCCAGAGTGCCCCATTGAGTGGATTAAAAAATAGTATCATCACAAAGATGAATAAAGAATCTCTATGTAGTATATTAAAGGATACCATTGATGGAAAACCTCAATTACATATGGATATTTCCATTAATGAAGAACCTCAAATGTATGCGGATGATTCTAAATTTTACATATGTTAATAAGTGATTTTAAATTCCAAGGGAAACTTATGTTATGATTGGTGAATTAATAAGGATTCATGAAAATATCTTAAATTTACAAAGAGATTTCCAGAGTAGATAATAATTCCCCCCAAAAGGGTGTGATGAGTCCGACCTCCCATTCTTTCGACCAATGGATGTTCTATGTATCATAAAGTTCAAACGTAAAGGAATGCCTACCTTTGGAATGTTGGTCCCCTTTGGATAAAGAAATGTTGGATGTTTCCGGTTCCATAAATAAATCCAATGGAAACCACCTAGAAACAATGATTCATAAAACCAGAACACACATTTCAGGGAACTACGAAACAATGGTGACTACAAGTTAGAGACCTTTTGGATTAGGCCGAAGCATGTATGGTAGGCCAGGTTTCCTTGAGTAACCTAATCCTAACTTGTCTACATTTATTAATTTATTAATTTATTTATTTTATATACATAAAAAATATAATATTTTATATTCACAGACTGGATTATGCTTCAGAAACCATTGGCGGTGGCCTACTAAGTATATCTCACACCCTGTTTGGGCCTCCATGGAACTGGGTTACCTGAACAAACCTCATGATTACATGTTTATGTTTATTGTTCTATGTATTTGTAGTATACTTGTACCCAGGGAGTTAGGATCATAGGAATAATCCATATATGAGGATTATCATAGGGACAATCGTGTAACTTTTGTTTATTTATGTTATACATGTATTTTATTGTATCCCCTATTGTTGGTTTCCTACTTTGGATATTTTAGTAACATATAGATATTCATGCACCGTTGTATATTTGGAATTGGACACCATTTTAGTATTAATTTCATATTCTGATGTTCTATCCATTATTTATACTACTTCCAATGTTTAGTTACTTCTAATAGAATATTGTGCTAATCTGATCATAGGGGTATAGTCTCCCCACTATACCATCATTAGACCCTCACTACTAGTCTGTAACCTCTAGAATATAAGAAGGCATTCTCGAGGCCATATGAATGACCAGCTCAGGTCACCATTTTAGTGGCTCTTTTGTCATGACATTATAATGTGGTATCATAGGTGTTTCTTTTCCTTCATATTAGGATTTTATACTGAAAAATAGAAGACTAGAAATGTGTTGACACTTGTAAAATATCCATTTCTAGGATTGATCAAACCACAAATAGGGAAAATACCAAGTGGCCTAGGATAAGACTATTGTTCATGCTTTTCATTATTATAATTTATTAAGAATTTATCTTGATTGATTGGTTTACTTTTTATGATCACTGATTTATCAGAGTTTTAGTATTTACCCTTGGTTTGATATGAAAAGGAAGTAGAATTAGTTGCATTATTCTTAGAACATAGAGATTCACATTTCATTCATATTCCATTACATGTAATTTCATTGATAGACATGACTTGTGTGATTTATTGAGTATGTTTTTTTGATTAACATGATGCATGTTTTACTTAGAAATCTTGTTGGTACAAAATAATCCTTTCATTATTATGACTTGTTTATCATGCTTATTTGTGTACCATGATCGGGTGTTTCCTACTTATGTAGTAGCTTTCCTTGTTTATCTATTAGTATTTGGTTTCTATTTAGCATGTTTACATATATTTAAGACTTTTTATATCCTAATCTTTTATAATTTCAATACATGGGTAGTTAAATAAAATATCAGTATCAACTTAAGTGGCATTTTCCCGCATATCTTGATGGTTAAATTATATTTTAATAACTGATTATGACATTCTTGATACATGGAACATCAGTTTCATGGGATGAAACATTTATTCTTGTGATTAAATGGGATCCAATTTTCAATCAATGATGTGTATCATAACTTTATCAGTTGGGAAAAGGGAAGACATATAATTGAACTATTATATAATACCTTTTTATACATAGAAAAAGTTTTTTAAATGTAAAATCTAGTAACTCTTAAACCTACAATGAATTGGGTTATTATTCATTTTATCCATAGCTTGAACTGAATTGATAATATTTGGATTATTATGATTATTTGATAATCCAATAAGTGTGTTTCAGAATTTTAATTATTTAAAATTATTCAGGTTGAATTTAAAAGAACCCAAGATGGATTAATGAGATCCTAGTTGACCGACTTTGTTTGTGTTACTCTTTAGTACTCAACCCCATGGGTGCATGTTATTATATAAAGGGACAGTTATTTAAAGTGTCTATATCCGCTTATATGGGTTCACATATAGACATATGGTGACATCTTACATGTTCATTCCCCTATTTAAATTATAATAGACATGCTACCTGTTTTTTAATTTTACTCATATGAGGCATTACTTAATTAAAATGATAATTAAAACATATAGGGTGTTTTACTATATATATTGGAATTGAAATTTTCTTTAGCTAATATAAATTGTGATGTTTTGTGAATAAATAAATGATGATTTAAATGAATTTTATATGATAAATTTCCAAAATATGATAGGATATCAGTCAAATAATAAATTCTTGAAAGGAAGTCTCACATAACTTGCCTGTGTGAATTTGGAACCTATGAAATAAATTTCCTAACTATAGTTTTGCTTATAACTAACACTTTAAGTTTAAAATTGGCCTTTAAAATTTTTAAAGATCAATTTTAAATAAATGAATTTGCTTAAATAACACCGTAATGTGGTGTTTGTATCTTTAACCCACTTGAAAGGGTACTTTCAATGTTCTTTGAGATTTCCTTAGAATGGAAATGTGAACATTGACTCTAGGCTTCTTTTAACCTAGATGCTAGGTAGTTGGGCCTAATGATATTTTTAGCATGAATCCGGTTTCATGATTTAGAACCATATGTTAAAAAGTGAGAAACTATCCCGATTGTGGGTGTACACTTTGTATTTAATCATTTCTAAATGTTGTGATGAGTTTTTGATGTATGGCACCGTTCAGGTTCCATTTCTCATGTGTAGGAATCTTATTTCTATTAAAAAAACCCTTGTCTTAATGGGTGTTCTTTAAAAAAGTTGACCCTTGTTGTGGGAATTATCATTGTGTAATGCTCAGTTTTAGCGGGTTAGACATTCCTAGGTCATAGTCATCTGCTTAGTGGGTTGTGACCTCGTTTATTATTCTTCATAGTGGACAAATCATGAGGTAATAAACCTAATTTAAGATCGTATGATATAATATGAATCTTGAATAATTCGTTTTATGGTCCATTAGATATTGGGATGCATAGGGGTTATAATCCTATAGATATTATCAAGGATGTGATATTCTATGTTTGAAATCTTGGGGTACTATGTGTTGATACATGAGGTTCCTCTTGAGAAGTTAAAAAGGTATAATGAATTGTATGAGTATGGTGGTACTAGTTTAATCCTTGATATGTTTATCTTCATTAATAGGTCTTCCCTAGGGTAAATTTACATGGATTTATAGATATTAAATTATCCTAGTGCCCGGGTGTGTTACACTATAAGTTGGTTTGGTTAGGCTTCTATGCCTGATTCTATGGGGAACATTGATGTAATGTGGGAGGAGTTTCACACACACGTCTAATGTATATATGGTCTTGTGATCTTGTAAGTGGATATTCTATCTCTCCTTTTGATTGAATTCTTGATAAATCATGTTTTCCATGTCTAGTAACCACATTCAGTGGTTGATGGAGCGTGTGTCATGGGATGAGTCCCCTTCATTAATAAATCTAACGACTTGGGAACTCCTAAGGTAGGAAGAAAAATATAATTAATTTTTAGCATGTATTTACCAATAGATGGAGAGAAACAATGAAAGGACCATTTAGAAGTGTTTGGAATTGAATTTTAATTCTCATGGGGCTGGTAACCATGGAAAGGTCTTGGTGCTTTCATGGAAGCACACCGATGATATGGTTGGTTGTTTGGGCAACCTTTTAGATGACCGTTAGTTTGGTATAGACTCCAGTGAATATTCTTGAGGGATTAGGGATTAATTGGTTTCTAAATACATCATGGTATGTTAGTGATGATGATTCTATTGTTACAATTGAGATATTTTAAAGGAAGTTGGTCTGTAGTAATTTGATTGTTCTCCACTATGTGAAATTTATTTAGATTAGTTATAAATACTTCTAGGCACAACATCTTGGGTATGATGGGATTTTCTTGGGTATTCATGGTAATTCTTGATATTCTATTTGTGTACTCTAGTCTTAGTTAAGACCATTACCCTCATCTTGACATCATCTATGGTGCACTGATAATGACCCAGTTATATTCCAATCTAGAGAAAAAAATAAATACCAATATGTTTTGATAAACAGACACCCGAGTAGTTGTGATCTAGAATAATGGTTGTTTTTAGAGGCATGGATATTCTAGAATGATATTTTGTTTCCTATAGAGAAATTCCTTGGATGGACTCATGGACACTATTATTCTCTTCACTTGAATTCCATTGGTCATAGTTAGTGTTTCGATGCATGGATATTTCAACTATATACTTACATCATAATTGTAAATGATAGAGTATGGAATACCTTGGATAAGATCATTAAACTCCAATTGGGGATTTTGAGGTCACCCTAGACCGGAAATTATGATCAGTTTCTTTTAATTAGGGTGGGTCTATTCAAGGTTTCTTCATCGGGCATGGACCTAGGTTTGTGCTATGGAATGACAATATAATAAATGTTTGGGATGGATACATCACCAAAATCCTATCATGCATTTTAGTGAGTGTTATCAAAGTAAGATCGAGTTCTATGGATAAAAGTAACTACTGTTGAGTGTTGATGCATCAAATCCTAAATCTGATCATTTTTTGGGATAGTCAGCCAGAAGAGGTTTGGAATATTTTCTTCTTATTCCATTAAATGTATTTGGTGAGGAACCATTTTTGGAATGTTTTCAAAATTAGGTGAGTACATTGTGAGTCAGCCAAGTCTTTTTATGAAAAGGAAACTTGACCAGGTTGTTTGTTTTCAATTCATAGTTGACTATTCAATCAAGTTAAGGATCACTCTAAGAGAATCGTTGAAACTCTAGGATTATTATTTTTTAGAAAATTATTATGGTAGAGTTACTATGACTTGAAATTGGTTGTAAATTTCTAAAACGTATATTGGGGGGATACATAGGATTGATGAGTATTGATATTAAATCATAGTCATGTCTTGAGTATTAAGGGTTTAGTTAAATGTATTCTCTGTGTTTCAGCTCTAATTATGAGTGTTGGATTACGTTTTAATGGCTTATATATCATATAATTAAATTGATTCTTGGAGGTTATTTGGGTATTTGTAAATGAAATGTGATTGTTTGAATTAAACTTCATGAATCGAGTAGGTCAGGTGTTGTTATCGTTGTGTCCAAAGGTCTTCCTGAGGATGAGAATTTATAAGGTGGGGAGATTATAGCATCCTATGTTTTTGGACCTGGTTAAATTTCTAGGGGAATTTAATAATTTTCCCTTGATTAATGGACAATTTTGAATTTTAGGAACTACAGTGAAGTTATAAGGGTTTGAATTCCCTTAAATTATGTTTTTGGACATACTTGGAATTTCAGTGGAAGTCCCAGGGGTTTAGGAAAACATTAGAGGAATTTCAAATGACTGGGATATTGAGAATATATGCTATGAGTTTTACACAATGTGTAAAACATTTTCACATCAGGTAATATTTTCATGGGGTGCATCAAGGAGGATTTTTGACATTAATGCTCCAAGATTACCCCAAGGAAAACAATATGTGTATCTATTACACATTGTGAAACTATTATAGGATGTGTAACAATTAAATACCATTTAATATGTAGGAATAATTTTAAAAAAAATGGTAAACATGGGTCTAAAACCTTCATTTATTTACGCATTGGAGGGAACCGAAATGGAAATGCCTCCTCCCTTATCCTAGGGTCTTTTGGATCTCCTATATCTAGTGTCCAATTTGAACTTTTTGGGTTCATTGTAAGACTATTGGTAAGTTAATAACTCCTCTTACTTCCTTTCTTTGATGATTTCACTATCTTCGATATTATTGTGGTGTGAGCTAATAGGCTTTATTTTCTGAGCATTTATTTATTTATTCGAATTATGTCGAACATGATCAAATCAAAAATTGATATTGGACAAGTAGACTATCCTAAAAAAAGGCAAGTGGTATCTATATTTTCCCTTGAAATTTCATTGATTTATAAAATATACTGTTGTTTCATACACTAAATTCTCTACGTGTTGCCTTTAAAATTTGAAATTAAATGTGTAAAACCTAATGCCATAAATTCATTAGTCCATATGTATTACATTTTACCATGAAATGATTATCACCTCAAACTGGACCACCCCTTTTGGGGGGTTTCTTAGTTACCCTTGACCCCTATGTTTTTTTATTACTAAATCCTTTTATGGGCGTTGTTTCACATGTTTATAATTATAATGTGCTGACTATTAGTTGATCACCTCTCATGGTGTGTTGAGTTATTCATCATAAAAGATTTGTTTAGATTTAATTAAATTGAAAATGAAATGATTGGTATTCTATTCCACTATTTTATGTTAAAACCATATTTTGGGTGCACTATCTTTATAATTAAAAATTGAAAATTAAATATGATATTTGAAATGATGAATGGGAATGGATATCCTTATTCTCTACACTTGAAATGTTTTACGGAATGTTTAATAACATGGACTTCCTTAATAGTTTATTTCAATAATTAAATAAATTATGTGAAGCCTCAATTGATACTCATTATCCTATGTAGTGATTTGTTGGATAGGATTATTGGCTGATTGATATTTTCCTTGAGTGATACTTGGCCCCTCAATGGAGTACCTTGGATGGGATTAGTGAGTAGTGTTTTTTTCATTCCATGAGTGATCCTCAACCCTATGTGGTATACCAGGGATGCGATCCTAGGTTTCTTAGTTTAAATTATTCCTTTTGTGATACTCAGTTTCCTTATCAAAAAATGTATTTTAGGAGCTCATAGGTTGGTGGACTCTCCACATGCTTAAGCAACACTTGGGTTTCCTATTTATAGAACTCCAAGGACATGATCATAGGGAAGTTTGAAGTTATTATCAATAATTAGGTTTTCTCATTATTGAATTACAAGTAAGGGCTTGTAAATTAATGACATCACATGACTCTTTGTCTGATATTTAGTCCCCTCATTTTGGGATGCCTTGGATGGGCTCATATTATTCATATATTCTATCATGTATGTTTATTTATTATGTATATCTAGTAGGAATTCCATATTTGGATGTCGGGAATTATGCTCTAAATCCCTTGATTAGATTTTTGAGCTTAAGTACCTTATTTAAAATATGAACCCTTAATATATATCATGAAATTAGGCCTAGATTCCCTTACCTTGGGATACTTGGGCATGTTTACCTAATTATTCTAGGAGACATTCATGACTAATCCTGGATTTCTGAGTTATGCCGCGAGTCCTGGAAAGAACTACATATATATATATGACTGTATATGTTACTACATATATAGTGCATATATATATACTTATATACTTATATCTATATGTATGTACTTATATAAATATATATGGTGACACCACATTATAGAAATTATAACTTAGGTCTAAGTAGGCATGGTCAGCAATGAGTCTTTGAGAAAGCTAAGCACGACTTGTTTATATTTATTAATTTATTCAATTAATTATTTATCATACCTGAACAGTGCCTTGTTTTATAATAATAGGCTAGATTTTTATTTAAACATCATTGGTAGTGGCCTACTAAGTATATCTCACACTCTATTTTAGCCTCTATGGCACTAGGGTACCCGAACAGACCTCATGATTGTAGGTCCAGTTTCATTGTTCTATGTTTGTGATGTATGCTTATACTTGGAGAGTTAGAAGGACATGGTTGAGATAAAGCTCAGGACTCCCATGTATTTAGAAATGTGGATTTTTTTTATTTCTATTATATATGTACTATATTGTATCTCATGTTGTATGTTTCCTACTTTTGAAATTATATCATTATATGGACATGCATGCATAGTTGTATATTTAGATTTGGCCACAATTTTTGTATTATTATGATCTTTTTCATCTTTATACTTTATTTATAAAAAATTCTCTATTGAATTAGTTTTGACATACGGATATTCTACTAGGATCATAATGGTATTTTATCCCCACGGTACCATCATCGGACCCTCATTGCTAGTTGATAGCCTCTAGCATAGGGAAAGAGTGCTTTGAGGCCATGTAACCACCTAGTGTGGGGCACTATTTTTGTGGATCCCAAGTTGCAATGCTACAAAACATCTAAATAAAGAATAATTATGGCAACAATACAACCTATCCCTAGGTTATTATATAAAAAATAAAGGGTTGTTCTTGTTAGATAATAGAAATATCATGAAAATACATTTAAAAACATTCCTGAAGAAAATAGACATTTAATTTTGAAAATAACCTTTAAAAAATAAAGGTCCACAAAAACGTTTAAAACAATTTCCATTGAAAATAAACATTGAAACTTATAGAGGAGGTTTTGAAACATGGAGTGATCATGAAAATATAATTTTTTTTCATGATGAGTACATACAAAAAAAAATATTACTTTCAATTTTTCTCTAAAGGCTTAATGAGCCTTGTACTGAAAATCATATGAATAAAAATTTCTATTTTTTTTGTAAATAGTAAAAATGGGTAAAAAATTATTTAATTAACCATTTGGAAAACGGTTAAAAGTATTTTTTATTTTTTTAGAAAACACGGTTTTGAAAGAAAAAGGGTTTGTGACCAAAGAGAGAAATGATGATTGATTGTTTTGAAACATTTTATTAAATATTTTAAGTACAAAAGAGTGATAAAATGGTATTATTACTTGAAAAATTTCATGATTAATAAGAGGATAATATAATTAAATGTTTTATTAAACAAAGATAAAATAATTTCCTTTAATATAAATTCAACTATAAACAATCCAAATTAAAATGAGAAAGTGAAATAAAACCTTGCTAAGATTATAACTTTGAAGAAATAATTAAGATATGAATTGATTATGTGTATCAAATGTAAATACAAATGAAATTATTGGAAATAAAATATAATATAATCATAAGTCATTACACACATAATCTTACAATATCAAATACAACATAAGAGTAATAAAACCCAAATGAGATGAAATTTAGTTATGAAATTATTTACCCCTTGGTAACTTTTATGTTAAAAACCCATGAATTAAATAATTAAAATTAAAACATAAAATACCATGAATTATTAATTATTACTGATATAAAATATCAATGGGTCCATATATACACTATATAAAATAAAGTAGGTGTATAACATTATAATATTCCTCAATGAGTGGAAATTGAGACAAATTCACTTACCTTGAGTCTGACTCATCTCATATGTTATTTATCAAAATAAATAATTAAATTATGTTAATTATTTAATTGATTAATATCCTTTTTAAATTTTATTATTCCATTTATTTCAATTTCTACTATGTTATATACTATTACTTAATCAATTAATTTTATGTTGGGTGTTTTGATGATATTTGACTTATGTGTCAAAAATGACATCAAAAGGTGACTACTGATCGAAAAGGCAATTATTTAAAATATCTAGAATAATAATGTTGAAATAATTATCATATTTATATATCAATTATATTTTTTTTAAAAGTAACAAAATATGGTTTTTATAAATGAAGTATGTTGCGATCATGGAGATTGTTGGTCGTACATATGCGTGAGTAAAGCTTCCATTTTTCTGTGATCATTATGGAAGGGAGGTAATTAATATTTTTTATTTAAATAATTATAATAATATAATAAATAAAATATTATTCCCTTAAATATACTTATATATATCATTCATATAGTGTGTTGATGAAAATAGATTCACATTGCTTTGTGAAGGCGATCATCTGGACGTACATGAACAACGTTATCATCATCCAATGAGTGAGATGGTTAGAAATAAAATGATATATTATCTCTTAATAATGATAAATATTTCATTAATATCACATATAATAATTAACTGAATCATTATAAACATCCATGTAAAGCATTAGTGAAATAATAATCGCATCTCTTTGTGAGGTAGTAGTCCACCGTACACAGGTGTGGTATTATCATATCCCCAATGAAATTGAAATTAAAAAATAAATATATGATATAATGTTTAAATATTTAAAATTATTTTATTAATAATATATATATATATATATATATTTTATCCATCAAAATGACCAACAGTTTGAGGTGTTATGGAAAAATTCTCATATCAGTTTGTGGTGTGGTAGTCCCCGATACACATGATCGATGTTAACATTTCCCATTTAAGGGAAGAGTAGATAGATATTGGTCATGAAATTAACATAATAACATATAATTATTTGGTAAATACTAGTGTTATTATTAAAACATAAATGATGAATATTTTACTATGGAGGAATAGTAAATAAAAGAAAAACACATATTTAGGAATTTTACCCATTCACAGACAACTTCTTTAAGAACCTAAAGTATTCAAGAATGGATTTATAACCAAAACTAGAATTATAATATGAGGTTATGGAATATGGTAATTTATTTTGGTATGGATTGTTAGAATAAAAAATGGCTCAAGCTGTGAAGAAGAGAAGATAGGGGGTGGTCATTTATTGGTGAGTTGAGTGGCACATGTGTATTTTTTTAAAAAGAAAAAGGTGCACCCACATTTTCACATGCCAAAAGGGTCTAAAATGGATTAATAAATATATTTAAATATGAAAAGGTAAAAATATGGTTATAAAATATATTTTAGAAAAGTTTTAGGTTCATTTAAACCATTATATTTTATGTTTATCCCACAATAAACCCATTTTTTCTTTAGCTATGGTAATTAATTTTCAGTATTTTCTCTATTTATTATAGTAAAAAATTAATTTGACCTTATTATACAATAAAATTAATTATTATTATTAATATATAATCCATTTTATCAAATTCATTCAAATAATAGGAAAATATTAATTCAAAATTAATCTCAAAGACGCGATGAGAAATCATTTTTTTCAAAAAGAAAATGTTCAAAAGTTCACAATGTTTTTATGTCAAAATACAATATGAAAATGATTCAAATAACCTAAATTCTATTGATATATATATATATTAACTTATTTTAATTTAAAATAAAATTAAAATAAAATTAATCTTTATAAATATTTTAAATGAAAAGGGAGATTTTAATTAAAATTTAGTATTTTAACTATTCATTGATAGATGAAACATTTCAGGAAAATCCCAAAAATTTATCCTAATATAATTTTGATATTATAATTTCAAAAATTAATTTAATTGTTTAATTTTTTTTTGTAAAATTGTAAATTGAATTTTTATATGATGTTCATGAAGCGCAACTAAACTAAATTTTAGAAAAAACACAGTTTTTTGAGAAAACATTTAATTTTCTTATAATTAATTCCTATTTTATTTGTAATAAATAGATAACCAATGTTTTTAAAAAAAAAATTATAAACCATAAAATTTTTATAATTCATTTAGTTATTTTTATACCCTCCAATTTAACATATAGGTTATAATGATATAATATATTACAAAAAATTTAGACAAAAGGTAGTGTGTTCTACAAGCTATCGAAGAGATTAATTTTAAAGAAATATATTTCATGGGTTTTTTAAGATCCCTGTATGTTGTAGCATACTCCATCAAAAAAATTCATTATTTTATAATTTTGGGTTGTTACTATTGAGAATATGTTAGAGGTGGTCGAGCATTTAAACTAGTGATGAGGTTTAACGAATAAGGGAATCAACATGGTTTGTAAATGAGTAGAGTTGTCTAGGGTTTGTCTTAGGCATCTAAGCCTTTGTGGTTTCAAGTAGTTGGGAGTTAACATAAAAAAATTCCCTTCCATCCTTTTGGGTCCAGTCATTTAAATTATTTTTCTTTGGTATTTAGTATACTATTATTTTTCTAGGGGGTTTATGTCCATCATCAAATCATTACCCTATTGTTTATCAAGATCAGTATATTGAAGGTGAACTGGTCTAGTTATAACAATATAAAATTATATCAATTAAATTTCCCTTAATTATAATTATATTATATATTATAAAATACATGCATCACATAGAGAACCTAATAAAAAATAATTCTCATAAATTAAGAATGAAATAAGTGGTATTCACAGAAATTAAAGAACCTTTACTGATAGAATAGTAACCTGACAATTGGAATAGTAATATGACCAATTGGAATAGTAATACAGAAAATAGAATAGTAAAATCTCCTATTAAAATATAAATCAAATTATGGTATTATATAAAAGAAAATATTATATATTTATATCACGATATAAGTAAATAAATGTTTTAAAAATGATAAATTAAGTGTTGGTATTTTTGAGAAAAGTAAATGTTTGTTTAAAATTTAATAATTAATATTATGCTTTTAAAAAAAATCTATTTTCATAAAATATTTTAGTAAAACAATATTTAGTTATCTTATGAATATAGGATAATTTAATGAGATCTTAATTTTTTTTCAATGTTTCATAAAATTGGTTATTATATTAAAATCATTATTTTTCAAATAATTGATGATTTTAATTAAAAATTAAATTTATAATATTTATAAAATTATGTTAAAAAAATGGAGTCTATTTTTAAAATATAAATATAAAAAAATGGTTAGTGTTATTTTTTTTTATTTTTCTAAAATAGTTGATTTTTTTTGGTGAATAGTGAAATACGACAATTTACAATATAAAATATTTTAAGCCAAATACATGAATTTTTGAGTCATGGATGATGTATAGATGAGGTAATAACCCAATAGTTGGAACTCACATGTACTGGTTATTTTACATAGTCACAAAAATCAACACTATTGATATTAATGAGCCAGAATAACAAACAAATGAATAAAATAATAAAAAACACCTTTCTCCTCCCTTTATAAATACAACCCCAGAGCAACCCTTCACCTCACAACTTTAAAACCTCAAATAATGATAATATTTTTTCTAATTACTCTCTCAATACTATTCCCCACATTTTTTTCTTTCTAGTCTCACTAGAAGACCAAACCCAATTTCCTTAAGGAGGTTGTATTGGAGATGATATTCAAGAGGTAAAATCCTCATTGTTTCTCGTTTTATTTTATTTTATTTTCTTATCTTCCTATAACCTACCCTATACAATGTAACATGATAACTATAATTTCATAAATTAACTTTAATGTTATTTTTTAATGTAATATCCACCATCAAATCTCATCTCCTCTCCTTTTGTTCTCCAAATGAAAACATCATCTCTGGGGTGTCGATTCACGACCATTATGGATAATGAGTTATTGTTTTTCATTACTGCTTTCAAAGATCGTAAAAATACAATTTTTATAGTTATAATGATTATAATATGTGTTTTAGAACTTATTTAAAGTTATGTAACTAGTATATAAACATAATATAAAGGAAAACGACGCTTGTTTGTGATGGTTGCAAAATATCGCCAAAATAAACTATTCATTTTTCATTAACATTTTATCTAATGAATCATTACTATGTCACAAAAATAGAATGATATATGGGACCATATATATTTATGGAAGTGAATTAATACCATATAATTTCACTTCTAGATAATTCTTCCAATTTGACTAGAACTTTCATAAAAATATACAAGAAAACCGACCATGAAACCATAAAATGAATGCTCCCGAAACAAAAAATTTAAACTCCATAACTCATTAGAGTAACCATAAACGAACATAATAAAATTATAATAATCCAAATTTATGTATAATAGGTTCATAATAAATCAATTAATGGATCTAATTTTATTATCAAGGACATTAAGTGCATGTACAGAACACTTTGACATATTAGGTAAAGTAATCTCTCTGAACCCCCATTTTTTCCATTAGGATGCACTTTATCTATATATTTACCAAAAATTAATTCTAAATTCTTCTTATTTACTCCTCATAAATTATATTTCTTTGTTACAAAAATATTTACCTAGATCAATTATTATCTCTTTGATGAGGAAATACTTGTTTTATAAGGACCCCTTTTCAATTCCTCCTGATAAACAAGCCTGATTAAACACAACTTCCCAATTTCATACCCATTTTCAATTACACTCCATAATGTATTTTAAAACTAAAATATTTATCTAAAACCAAACTTTTTATCATGAAATAATATATTATTTTATTTCTAGTTTTATAAAAAAATTATGCCTTTTCCCTCTTTATGTTACATTAATATTTCCCCTTAAATCTTACTAATGTGTATTATTTCTAAAGTTTCTTAAATAATATTTTTATATGTTTTAAATTAATTTGTAAATAATTTATCATGATATATGAAAATTTCCCATTATTAATTTTAATTTATTTTTTAAATCCATTCTTTAAGGGACACCTTTGTGAGACACCCATGTTTTATGGCTTATGATATGATTACAATACCCATTTCTTTCCTTGGGTAACCCTTATGTTTATTCCTTATGTTTGATTCTTCATGTGGAACAAAAATGCTTGAAAATTTTATAATGGGTGTTTCTGGATGAAAATATAATAAATTGGGTAATGTTTAGTATCATGAGATCTCATGTTTGTTAGAGACTAATGAAAATTCCTTTATGGGACTTTGTCCACCATGTGATATAGTCTTGGAAATTATCCTTGAGCATGTTTATGTCATGTTATATGTTGGTTTTTCATTCCTATTATTCCATTATTACATTATCCAATTTTCTATATTTTATTATTCCACATGTTTATTCATTTTCCATTCATTTTCATGTCATTATGTTATGCCTTCTAACCTATTTTCTATGCTTCTTTCCTTTTTTTAATCCATTCATATGATTTTTATCTCATCCCTTTGTTCATGTGTTCCCTAGGTTATCCTATGTAGATGTAAGATCTCAAAGTAATCTAGGATATCATGATTAATTTTAAATAAAATATGTCTTTATTCTGGTTTCATGCTTTCTACTTCTGTACCTAGTCTTCCAATGACACAAGAATTTGCAATCCTTGGTTTGTATTTGATGGTTAATTATGCTTAAAATCATTTCATAATGTGTTTTAATGGCTTGGGTTTCTATAGTTGGTATAAAAGGACATTCTAGTTATTTTTAGAGATTAGGACTATAAAATGTGAGTAATAACCCCATATATAATTCCATCATAATGGATAAACTAGATTGAAATTGAGGGAGTCATAATATAGGATATACTTTTCATTTAAATATTATCCTTATATATTAATTTATTCATTTATTATACCTATTAAATAATTATTGAATACACATATTTTTTTCTTTTTCTTAGTTAATGGTAGGAATTAGTATAACTTATGCAAAAAAACATTGTGATAGGTAATGTGATGATTGACCAAATGAAATTACAAATCTGATGGGAATGGGAGCTCAAAAATTCATGATAGTACTTGAAAAATTGACACAAGTAAGGAATAATAACTTTAATCACATGGAACTACATCCTTCTCATAATAAATATAATTTTTAATTTAGTTCTTTATATAAAATATTTCTCTTATATGTTGGAGGTCTTATGAACCCATCATCGTATGCCAATGGATTGACTCTATTGAGATGATATTCTCTACCCTCTAGTGTTCAAAAGAAGAGAAATTTGTGATGGTGGTATATCTTATTGATGGTGAAGATTAATAGTGGTGGAAAATTATAAAGAATAAAAATTATAAGTATGAAATTGATTCCATCTAATGGGAAGCTTTAAATAAAATAATTTTCAATATATATATATATATATCTCCTAACAGTCTTTATTAAGATGGAATGGGAGTTCCAAGAATAGATGAAAAATGAAGATGGGTCTATCAAGGAATAAAAGGAAAACATTAGAAATATTTTATGTTATGCCTCTATATTTTTCATTAACATTTAAATAAATTTATATCCCATTGTTAGATAACTAAACCCAAGTTGACAAAAAAGTATTGGAAATCTGATACATTGAAAACTATTAAAAGGTTATCTATTATGACCTTAAGGTTGAAATAAAGATCACAGACTCTCAGTGTTCTTGTGGTACTAGAGATAAAAAGTATGAAATGTAGTTTAATACAGTATGATCAATAGAGAAAATCAATTATGGATAGAAAACCCAACATACCAAGTGTCAAAAGTATGAGAAGTAACATATTGGGAACTGTATAAGGGGGACCAAGAGATGCTTCAAATGTGGAATAGATATCCATAAAGATAATTCTTTCCAATGAAATTTAAATAATCTCACTAATGTGGAAGAATAATGGAAGGTTATGACCCATAATAATCTTGTACATCACTATTTTAACTACATGGAATATGAGCATTATGCAATTCAATACCCGAAGCTAAGGGTTCTTAGAGGTAATCAACAACAACCTCCAAGGTAGAAAGGAAGTGCATATGATTTCTGTACTACTAAGGTGGAACCCCACAATGATGTGGTGATAGGTATGCTCTATATTCATTAAATAATAGAGAAAATACTATATGATTCTTGTTCTACACATTCTTCCAAATCTAGAATGTTTTGTAGAATAATTAAAACAACGTATCAAAATATAGAGGTTGAGTTATATATGTAAAAAAAGGGGGAAATTATTTCATACAAAGTAAATAAATCCACCCCTATCAATGTTTGCAA
Source organism: Viscum album (assembly GCA_963277665.1). Lineage (NCBI taxonomy): Eukaryota > Viridiplantae > Streptophyta > Magnoliopsida > Santalales > Viscaceae > Viscum > Viscum album. Next base: position 1,246,759,068 of record OY728157.1, on the reverse strand, counting down.
ACTAAACCTCACATAATATATTATTATACTTACTTTATTATATTTTAATTCTTTATTGGGCATGGATTGAATATATTTATACAAATAAAACATCAACTATTGGGAATGGGAGAAAACTCTTCACTTGTTGAGGCATCCTCCAATTTTGTACAAGTGTAAGGATGAGGATGAATATCTTTTATAATGGTCATCTAAATTGTGGATATTATTTATATATGAGTAAGAATATCTATCTCAAATTATTGATAAAAAAGACGGAATCATGATCTAAACATTCTCATTGTTAGGGACTACCCTGATGTGTTTCCTGAATAATTTCCTGGCCTTCCTCTTGAACGAGAGGTTGTGTTTTCAATTGAACTTATTCCTAGATCTTTCTCTATATAAAATAATAGTTATATAATGACCACCATTGAGATGGAATAACTGAATAAGCATTTAAGAGAGAATATGGAAAAGTGTTTCATACACCTGAGTGCTTCACCAAGGTGTTTTCTAGTCCTCTTCAACTAGAAGAAGGATAGATCAATGTTTCTCTATATTGATTATCGTGAGCTCAAAAAACCATGATAAATAAATAGTATCCCCTAAAATAAATAAAGGACTTGTTTAATCAGAAATGTGGGAACAAGTATTTCTCTAAGGTGGACCTTCAGTTGGGATGTCGCCAATTAAAATTAAGTAAGGAAAATATTTCGCAAACTTCCTTTTGAATGAGGTATGGAAACTATGAGTTCCTATTGGTTCCCTTAGGACTCAATAATTCTCAAGAAATATTCATGGGATTAATGAATATATAAATTAGAGACTACCTCAAAAAATATGTGGTAATCTTTATAGATTGTATTCTAATATACTCCAAGATCAAGGAGGAACCTGGAGAGAATTTAAATATTTTTCTACAGACTTTGCAAAGAATGAAAATTTATGAAAATTATATTAAATGTGAGTTTTGGATGAAAAAATACACATTCTAGGGGAATTTTATCACCAAAAAAGGAATATTTTTGGATACTTTCAAGACAAAGGAAATCAATGAGTATCCTAGGACAACATCTGTAATGTTGGTCAATAGTTTTCTTTGCTTAGCTTGGTACTACCGATATTTTGTTTGGAATTTATCATGACTGAGAAACCAGCTAACTAAGTTTACATGAAAAGGGGTAAAGTATGTCTGGACAGAAGAATGTTAGGAATTATTTAAGGATATCAAGAATAGGCTAATCACTGAACCTATTCTCAAACAACCAAAAAGTGGAGAAGGGTTGGTGATGTACAGTGGTGCTTCGAAAATAGTATTGTGTTTTGAACTAATGAAGAATGAAAAGGTGATATCCTACACCTCATGGAAGTTGAATATCCATGAGAAAAACTATCTAAGACATGATATAGATCTAGAATATGTGATTTTTTTCTTGATAATCTGGTAGAACTAGTTTTATAGTGATAAGTGTAACATATATATTGATAACAAGATCTTAAAGTAAATATTCACCCAAAAGTAGCTCAACATGCATCAAAGGAGACAATTAGAGCTATAAAGGTATAATATTTCACTATTCACCATCATATGAGGAATACAAACAAGGTATCTAATTGTCTTTTTTTAAAAGAACCCACTACTCTATCCATGATGTAGATTAAGAAATACCCTATATTCATGAAAATTAAAAGGATGGATCTGTAAATCATAATAGGAGGGAATACATCCTTCCTTTCCCAAATAATTTCCTGACCATATATTCAAGAGAATATCTAGAAGGTATAAAGGAATTATTTGGAGATTCAAAATAATTTTTAATAATTTAAGGAAGGGAAGATACATGATTTCCATATCAATGATTATCATGTGATTTGATTTAGAACTTGGATTTGTGTGCCTTCGTAACCCGAGATAAAGAAGGAGCTACTAGATAATGCACATAAATTATCTTTATCAATGAATCTTGAAAGTAGTAATATGTATGGTGATCTTAAATAATAATTCTAGTGGGAAAATAATAAAAATAAGATTGTAGAGTATATCTCATGGTGTTTTCTTTGTTAGAAAGTAAAAGTAGAGCGATGAAAATCCATAGGGATGATGATACCATTGCCTCTAACCACATGGAAATGGGAGATTATCACTATGGAATTTGTCACTGGTATCCTGAAAACATCCAAAGGAAACAATATGATATGGGTTGTAGCGGATCAACTCACCAGGACTACTAACTTCATTGTAATTCAAGAATATTTCTCACTTGAACAACTTTCCAAGCTATATATAAAGAATGTGGTGAGGTTGCATGTGGTACCAATTTTGATCCTAAATGATCATGATCAAAGGTTCACATCTAAATTATGGAGAAGTATTCAACATGATTTGAGTACTAAAATAAATTTCATCAATGATTATCACCCCCAAACTGATGGACAAACTAAAAGGTCTATTCATACACTTGATGAAATACTGAGAGCCTACTCAATGGGATTTAAAGGTGGATGGGATAAAAAACTTCTATTTTATGAGTTATTATACAACAAAAGTTTCCACTTGAGTATTCATATGGATCTATATAAATCTCCACATGGGATGTGATGTTGAACTCCAACCTATTGGGATGAAGTTGGAGAACTAAATTTACATGGACAAGATCTTGTGCATGAGATTACTGAGAAGGTTAAAGAAGTCCAAAAACATATCAAAGATACTTAGAGTCATAAAAATAGCTATTTGGAAAAATATAGAAGGGATTTGGAGTTCAATGATGGAGAAAAATTATCCCTTAAAATAACACTATGTAAGAGAGTCATGCATTTTGAATGGAAAGGAAGCTTATCCTGAGGTACACTGTCCCATTTGTGATCCTTGATAGTATATGAGCATTGGCATATTGGATTACACTCCCACCAATTATTTATCAATTTCATGACGTATTCTATGTATATATTTGGAGGAATTACATACCTTACCCCTCACATGATCTAAATATGGAGGTCGTACAAATGGAGAACAACCTCTCATATAAAGAGAATTTAGTTAAGATCTAGGGCCATAAAGATAAAGTATTATGCAATAATAAAATTAATGTTATCAAAATGTTGTGGAGGAATAATATGTGGGATTTAATGACATGGGAACTAGAGGAATCAATGAAGGAGAAGCACTCTCACCAATTTTCAACATATAATGTAATATTACATTTAGAGGGTGAAATTTCTTAAGGGAGGAAGAATTTAAAGGACCCAAATTTTATCAATGAAATTTCCCTTATAATTATTATTTTATATATTATAAAACACAAAACTCACATATAGAACATAATAGAAACATTCTTAATATAAATTAATAATGAAATAAGTGGTATTTATAAAATTATGGAACCTATAATGATGGAATTGTAAACTGACCATTGGAATAGTAATATGACCAATAGAAATAGTAATCTAGAAAATAGAATAGTAACCTCACATATAAAATTATAAATAAAATTTAGTTATCTTATAAAGGAAAATATGATACATTTATACCATGGTATAAGTAAATAAATGTTTTAAAAATAATAAATTAGGTGTTGATATTTTTGTAAAGAGTAAATGTTTATTTAAAATTTCACAATTAATATAATGAATTAAAGAAAATTAATAAATTATTATTTTGTTTTATTATGATTATAGGATAATTTTATGAGACATTAATTAATTTTTCAAAGTGTCATAAAATCGGTTATAATATTAAAATCGATAATTTTTTGAATAAATGATGATTTTATCTAAAAACTAAATTTCTAAAATTTATAAAATGATTTTAATAAAATGGATTCCATTTTTTAAATCTTCATTTCAAAAAATTGTTGGGTTTATTTTTTTATTTCTTTATAAAATAGTTGAATTTTTGGTGAATAGTAAACTACAGTAATTAATGGTATTAAACATTTTACGAAAAATTGACAAATTTTGGAGGCATGGATGAGGTATGGATGTGGTAATCACCCATTAGTTCAAACTCAAATGCACTAGTTATTGTAATTAACCACTATAATCATCATTATTGATAGTCTTAATCGAAAATAATAAGAAAATGAATAAAATAATCAAAAACAACTCTATCACCTATAAATACCACCCATCAACACCGCTTCTCCTCACACCTACAAAGCCTTGAATCTTGGTAATATTCTACCAAATCCTATCTCAAGACTCTTTCCCATGTCTTGGTATTCCTTTTCTCCCCAAATACCAAACCCAATTTCTTTTAGGAGGTTCTTAAGGTGACTATATTCATGATGTAAAATACTCCTTTTAATTTTATTTAATTTTATTTTCTTATCCTCCCCTAAAGAACCATATACAATGAGACCTTATTACTCCATTATCGTAAATATTATATAATTTTATTATTTTTATTTAATATCCATCATCAAATATCTTCTCGTATTTTTTTTTCTAAAAATTAAAACATCATCTATTGGGTGTCAATTCACCGCCTTTATGAAACATGAGTTTTTCTTTTTTTTTCATCACCACCTTCAAGAACGGTCATAAAACCATTTTTATGGTTAAATAAGATTATAAAATTTTTACTAAAACTTATTTATTTTTATAAAACTAGTAAATGAACATAATATTAAAAAGAACCATACTAGTTTGTGATGGGCATAAAAAAGACAAAAAAACAAATCAGTTTTCATTAATGTATTATCTATTAAATCATCATCATGTAAAAAGTGAAATGATACATGACACTATTTAAATTTGTGGAAGTTAATTAATTACATATAATTTTACTTTCGAAAAATTATTCCAATTTTAAATGGATTTACATAATTATACACAAGAAAAATGACCAGGAAACCATGAAACGAATTATCCCAAAGCGACAAAATTAAACACTTTAACTCATGAAAATAATAATTAATAGACATAATAAAATTATAATAAATTAAATATTTGTATAATTGGTTCTGAATTAATTAATTAATATATATAAATTTGATTATATATGACATTAAGTGCAATTACAAATCACATTCAGACATAAGGTAAGGGATTCTCTCTGAGCCCCAATTTTTTAAGGTTTCTCTTTCTCTCTCTATTTAACCCAATTTAAATCTTAATTCCTTTTATGTAATACTAAAAAATTATGTTTTTATGTTTTAAAAATATGTACATATTTTTATTCTTCTTTCTTTGATGGTAAAATACATATTTTATATGGTTCTCTTTTAAATTCAACCTAATAAGCAAGACCGATTAAAGGGAACTTTTCAATTTCTTATCCATTTTCAAGTACACTCCATAATATATTTTAATCCACAAATATTTTTATAAAATATATATTTTTATCAGGAAAAAATATCTTAGTTCATTTATGTTTTTATAAAAAAACATGTCTCTCTCTTCTTTAAGTATCTTTAATATTTTCAGTTAAATTGTACTAAAGTGGCTCATTTCTAAAGTTTCTTAAACACTATTTTTATATGTTTCCAATTTATTTAGACATAATTTATCAAGATATATGCCTATTTTGCCTTATAAATGTCCAAGTATTATTTAAATCCATTTTTTCAGGGAAAAGTTTTGATACAGGATAACACCTTCAGATTTTGTGATTTGTTTTTGAATTAATTTAATCTTTTTTATATTTTTCATTTCACACAACAATGAAACTAGTTATTATATATATATATATATATTAAACCACTTATTTATCTTGAATTATATTAAATTACAAGTTAATAGTGCACTAAATTCAATATATTGGTTAGATTCCTCTATATGAAACAATGAGGTATGCTTGCATTTCATGTAAGACCGAATGTTTTCAATGGATTACATAACACACAAGATCGAGTGTTACCAAACAACAATATATTATTTAGAAAAATATAATAACATATAACATAGATATTAAATTATATTTTTTTAATATTATTTAAAAAATTATGTAAATATATGGCTTTTAAAAAATATAAAATTAATTAATTAGTTAATTTTTTTTGGGAAATAAATATAATAAGCAATGGAATATTAAAGGTGTATTTTTATAGAAAACTATTATTATGATCAAAAAGTTGTTTTAATACTAATAAAATAACATAATTAAATTTATTAAGTAATTTTAATGTAATTTATATGTTATTTATCCAAGGAAATATTTTTTATATTCATCCACTATATTTTATAAGTATATGATAAGAATAAAACTGATTTAACACATAAAACCCAAAATTTTTATTAAGGTAATTTTACCACATTTTAATGGAGAACCCATTTTAAATCCATTTGTATCAAATTAATATATTTAATATGTCAAAATAAATTTCATATTTGAAATTTAATAATAAAAATCAAGTTACGGTGATTTTTTGGTATTTTTCTGTGAAATTTTATTTTTTATTGAATAGTGAAAATACACTATTTTAGTTTAAAACCATTTTTTCATCTAATATATTTATAAGGATAATGTTTAGATGTTTAATTATATAATATTTATATCAATTCACACAATTTATGTCATTATAAGTAATTTTACATTGAAATTGGATATATAGACTTAACAAAATTTTGATCATTTTTACTTAAAAAACCTATATTGCCGACCTGACTGTAGGATTAAATATAAATTAATTTATGAAACTTATGTGATTTATTTTTTTCAAAATGGATTCAATATTTTGAATAATCATAATTTATAATGTCTAATAATGTCAAATTAGTTTTTTACTTTAATGATTAGTCAAAGTAATTAAAATTACTTACAACAATTAAGGTTAAATAAATGTTAATAAGGGGATAAACCATAACTTTAAGGCCCAAAAAGACTTATAATCCTGTCAAAAATCCATTTTATGGTCTTATTTTGACCTTATATTCCCTTTCCTCAAATTTGGACCATTATTAGATACAATTTAAATAAAAAACATGAGTGTGCTTTCCCTTTTCTGAAATTTTACACGAGTTTCACTCCTCCTCCATTATAAAATACCTAACCTCCTCCCACATCCTCACACCTATAAATCCAATTTTCCTCAACAAGAAACTTCCAAAATAGCTCCCCCAAATCCATACCTTTTTTATTGATGCCTCTATTTCCTAGGAAGCCTTCCAAGTAAGACTTTTGGTGTAAACCAAAAGGGGTTACCCAATTAAGATGTAACACCCTTCCTCAAACTCTTATTTTATTTTATATCTCCCTTCCCTAAAATATTTTTATTACATGTTTTTATAATTAAAACATTGTCATAAACATACAAGTATTTTATTTTGATAATATTTTTACAAACAGTTATGCACACTTTCATTTAATGGGTAACAAACGTATTGTCTACATGTACGACGAACTACCGCCACACTAAATGATGATTGTTCATTTTTTACATTAAAAAATCTCATGGTAGAAATTAGGATAAAAAATATTTTTATATATGTTATATATTATATTTATTACGTCTTTCTGATTTTGTAATTATTTTACAACACATATCATTATGTTTTCTATCTTGTGTAAATATGATAATTTCATTTGAGGAAGTGTAGACTACCAACCCCTCAAAGCGATATGATTCATTCATATAATGAATTGAATGTATTAAGTATGGTTTTAGTGAACATATATGATATATAAGATATAATAAATATACTTTAAAATTATATATTTACATATATGATTTTTACATAATTTCTTTAAAAAGAAAATTAAACAGAAATAGCGTTCATGCATACATACGACCCACCATCGCCATGAATGGTGTATTTTGTTTCATAACTCTATATTCTATGGATTATTATTATATCACTATACTAAATAAATATTTTATTTAAAAACAAAGTGAATATTACCTAAAGTGAAACTGTAACATAGAATTTTTAACAGGAGGGTAATATAAATCCATAATCAAACAATATATGGTATTAGAAGTAAAAATTTAGTTCTATGATAGATTTATAATAAATTTATATTTATTATAAATGAGGTTTGAATAAGTACTATGAGAGTCAAGACAAAGGTATAAGAATTTTATCTCACTCTTTATTTCCGTGCTATACATGCATTAGTAACCACTCACTTCTTTTTTTGGTGTTTATACTGCCCATTAATGTATTCTATGCCTATTATAATTAAATATATAGTTATTTACATAACTATTTTATTATCTATATTTATGTGGTTTATGTTTCAGAATTAACTAAATCGGTAAAGAAATGTTGTCTCAATTTTCCTTCTTTGAGACACATTCCATGTTATACATTTATATTTTTATATGAGGTGTATAAACCGCCTTTGAAATGTTATTACATGAATCCACATAATTTCTTAATATTTTAATGCTCAATGTAATTTCATTTTACTACATGGAGAGTATGAATTAAAGTTAAAATGTGGTAAGAGTTTATTTAAACAGTCTCACTATTTATCGAGATTTCTTATGATCCCATTTTCATTAATAAAATATTATGATCCATCTTTCATGAAAACTCATGGATTTTATTCTCATATGGTTAGTATTGATGTCTTTATGTATTAGTAGCATTTTTATACTTTTTGGTACTTAAGATAATTAAGAAAATATTTTTAAGAAAATATGATCTTACCTATCTCTTTGGTAAAAAATATGTGTTTCATCAAAACCATTTTTTCTAAAAAGTCTTCCATGAATATTCTACTAATATACTATGGTAATTAAAAGATATTTTTACCCATTTTCGTTTTTTTTAAAAGAATATTCTTATCAGTTTTTGAAAAAGACATTTTCTTAGCCTTTTATCATAAGAAAGGAATATTGTTTTTACCTCATATGGAAAGTATGGATTTACCCACAATAATTTATTTAAAGTTTCCTTTTCATGTTTAAAAGGGTAAATTTTATGAAAATATTTTTAAAATCAATTTTAAAAGAAACATTTTTCAAATCATTTTCAATAATTATTCATAAGTTTTCAATGTATTTTTCAAGGAAAGTTTTTTTACAAATGTTTTCATGATTATTTTATATTTTTTCAAGGAAAAGTAGTTTTCAAAAGTTTTTCAACATCCAATTAATGTTTTAAAAGGAAAAAGGCTTTCAAAATTTTTTCAATGCTTCCTTAATAAGTTTTATAATTTATTTTTATGAAAATTATTTTCAAAAGGTTTTAAATTTTAAAAAGGAATATTCAAATAAGATGGATATTTTCCTCAAGAAATTTTTTTAAAAGATATTTCAAAATTATTTCCCTTATAATATGACATTTTTTGGTGTTACTCATGAATTAACAGGGAAATGAGTCAATGTTTTCATTCATATTCTTTCTCTAAATCATTTATTTTTTGATGAAATGATATTTATGAAACCAATTTCTCTTTCATGGGTTATATTATTATGAAACCTGATTCCTTTCATGGGTCATGAATTAATGAAATGATTATAAAATATATCATTTCTAGAATTTAAGATATGATTACATGTTTATAACACCCATTTTAGTTCATGGGTTATTATATGATTGTACATGAATTTGTGGCACATGTATGTATGATTCCATTATGAGATAGGTGAGACCTATATCTCCCTAAAATGTATTGGGTAATGATTTATATCTCAAGATATAGAAAAGATGGTATTGGGAGTTAACCTTGACTATTATGATGGCCATGAGAATTAACAATTACTAACAAGATGGTATGAGGTGTGAACTCATGATATTAAGAAGGCTGTGGTATGGAAACTTGAATACCAAGATGGTATATGGAGTGAACCCATACTTCTAAGATGGTATTGGCTCTAATTCCTTATCTATTATGGAAATAATATTATATACTTATGGGTTTTCCAAAATTCCATATTTTATTCATTTTTGAGGATTTCATGGATTGTGTTCTTTATTTCAATATGATTCATGTCTTATGAAGTGTTAAGATTTTTTCCTTGATTCAATTTTATGATATTTAATATGGAGGATGAGATATTCTAATGTTATGATCTTATTATCATACCAATATTATCTTGTTTAGGCATACACATCTCCATTTTTTACCTTTACTGAGCATCTAAAACCACGCATTTTTATGTTTCCTTCCTTAGGTTATAAAGATTTGTTTTATGTATAGTTTGTCTAACAAGGTTTCTAGTCATTAAGATCCTAGTGGGAGATAATGTAGCTATATTATTTACCAGTGTTTATGTTAACAAGTTCTCAAAAGCACTAAATTAGTACGGTCTTTGGGGTGTATTTTTTGTAATGTTTTAAGTATTCAGAAAACATTATGTAATGTTTATATACATCATAATTATGTCATTATAGTTGGAATCAGAGAAAATTTTTATTCAACATTTGGAAACTAGGATGCTAAAATATTAGTAATAACTCTAAAGACATGTTTAAGGATAAACTTAAGGATAAGGAGAATTTTAGGAGAATTTATTACAATTTTTATAAAGGATAGAGTGAGTGGTTTCCTATAAATTCATCCCTATATGAATACTAAAAGTGGATGTGGCCCTATAGCAGATATACCCTAGAATAACAACTCTGAAAAGTTGTTTCGGGCCCGAATTAGGGTAATTTAGTACATGACAATGGGACTTGTTTTACACCTAGTTTGAAACTCCCAGAGGACAAGGTTTAGGAATTCAAAAACTCTTCACGAACCATATTGAATGATTTAAATAGGATTTTATTATGAATGACCTAAGATAAACCTAAGGGGTCATATTTTAAGAAAGGTGTCATAATTTGGACATCATATAAGTTGGTTTCATGATTATGTGATTCCTTACTATGATAATTTTATCTTACTAAATTCATCCTAATTTTAGTCAAAGGAGGAAAAGAGAAGGAATTGAAAAAAAATGAATGTGATGAAAAATCTATTGATGAGAATTAAAATTGGATGATCAATAGTGTGAAGGAAATGGTGATCATGGATAATTAATTTTAAGGGAACATGATCAACAATGTGTACCTTAAACAACTCTCATACTCACCATGGAAGAGAATGAGTTCGTTGAATGTTCGGGTAATAGAGGCCATGGAGTAGAGAAGCTTCAGTTTTCTTTGTGTTAATAATGTGAAAAGAATCACCTAATTGAATGTATTATAGGAATAAGAAGGTGTTTTGATTGTGGAAAACAAGTACACAAAACAAGTGAATATAAGGGAAAAATTAAGAGTTGGTTAACGAAATGGAAGAGAATATTGGCCTCCCTAAGTCATCATCGAAGGTTAAGTGTTATTGGTATAGAATAAATGGTAATTATGTAACTCAATTTCCCAAGATGAAATATCTATAAAGGAATCAACAAGGTGGTATAAGTAATGGTTATATCGCTGATGATGATGAGATGACAGATGAAATGTGAAAATAAAAAGGTATTATGTAATATGATGAGGTTGACTTATTATGGGTTATGGATAAAGTGGAATAATAGAAGATTTTATGTATTTGGATTAAAATATTATATGATATGAATGATAAAATACTCATGTATTTTTCTATTTATGTTTTTTTATAATGTTACATTGAATTTTATGAATGGATTGGTAAAGTGATTTAATGACAAGGTGATATTTTTATTAAGAGAAGGAAAACCTTAATTAATGTTTGACATTGAGATAATGATGTTTGGATAAATATATGTTTTATATGAATAAGTAAATTGGATGTTATGGATTACACTAGAACTAATTATTAACAATGTGGACTATGTACTCAAGGATAAAGTAAAGAACTTATGTGATTTAAAGAATATATACATTAATCATTTGAATAAAAAAGAATGCATTTTTTCAAAAAGGATTTTTGTTAATTAAGATAATATAAAATGAGGGTATTTACATGTTTGGAATGTGACAAAAAAGTGGTACTTTGTGATAAATGTGGATTAATGTTAAAACAATTTTATGACTTTCTTTTTAAAGATTTGAATTTCCATCACTAATAAAGGTTATAAGGTTAACCATTTATGGAAATTTTAAGTTAAACATAAGATGAATTCAGAATTATTAATGTTTTATCTCTCTATATGATGATTTATTCATATTGGATAGCTTGTTAAAACTAATTTTTGTTGATGATAACTATGGGAATGTCATATCATTGGTCTCATGATCTATTAGTACTTTTGGAAGTCACATTCCTTTTTAGAGAAAGTAGTGAAGTGGATTAAAGAACTACAAATGGTGATGTTTTCCTGAAATCATGCAAGTTTATATTTTCATGTAAATTCTACCACTTTAGAAAAAGGATCTTCAAACAAAAAAAATTATCCAATTACTTTTGTTTTTTATAGATCAGATGATCTCTTAGTTCATTATAGAGTTATGGATTTGTGATTGTCAAATTTTTTCCTGACCTTGTTCTCTATCACTCTGTATCAAAACGTGATGATTAGATTTCTCTCACTATCCATTTCTTCACTTCCCACCTAGGTACTCATATCTGGAAACCTAGTTATATGTTACTTTGGGTAACCTTCATGTTTCTAAAATTATTTTTTATAAATGAAGTTTAATGTTCATTTTTACAATTCGGGTTTTTGTGAAAGTGAATATCAAGTATTAAACCATTGATTAACCGGATTAATTTCAAGTGAGAAATATATTTTGATTGGGGCTAGAATGTAGCACCCCAATATTTTGAGATTTTTTTCGAATTAATTTAGTATTTTTGATATTTTTTATTTCATGCAACACTGAAAATATTTATTTTATATATATTAGAGCACTAATTTGGCATGTTTTATATAAAATTACAAGTTAATTGTGCATGCCAAACAGTATAATTTTTATCTTCCTATATATATATATAACATTGAGGTAAGATTACATTTCACGCAAGACTAAACTTTGTTTCGGGTATGTTCATTAAACGCACGAGTGAAATTTTTTAAATTTTGAACCGGTGCTCGGAATTGAAATCTGAGGACACCGTTGAACTCGCAATGCCGATAATAAATTAAGGAGACCTTCACCTAAACCTCAGTAGGTCGGGGGTGGAAGTTGGTTTTCTGGTTTTTCATGGGAGAGTTAAAAAAACAATAAAAATAAAATAATTAACTTTTATTTTTATTTAACTGAAACCTCCCATTTGAAACATGGTGGTGGGGAACACCTGAAATCTTCTTTTAATGTGAGTTTAACTCTTAGAATTCTCTCAATGAATGTGCCAACAATAATTAAATTAATTAACATAACTCAATTAAAGGTGTATACCCACCTCTCGTGGTGAGGGACCATTGGAAAATTGAAGAATTGGGACAACCTTTGGGAGAGTATCCTCCAACGAAGAAAGAACCTCCGATAAAGACAACACACGATCTTGGATCAGAAGCATGTTACGGGAGCGACGAACATCAAACTCTTCATCGTCTACTTCCTTAAACTATATCCAATGATCAAGGTAGGGGGGTTTATTTTGAGATATGATAATTATCTTTTTTATTATTATTCATATCCTTGATTCACAACGACGATGGCCAAATGAACTCGGCCTTCGATCCGCCAAAATACCATGATCTTTAATATTTGTTCTTCGTGCATTCTTCATGCTTTCTTTAACGCCAAAAAATTAACCTTACTGAAAACACAATGTTTTTTTGAGCGTGAAATATGGATGCAAAGATCTCAACCCGAGGATCACAAATATGCGGCCGTTAAATTTTTCAGGCTTAGAACGAAGCTGCGATGACCTGCGGAAGAGGAGGGAGGCCGAAAACTGGTTGGCCGTGTTTTGAGAAGGCGGAGGAGGAGGAAGGAGACCGGAATGCCGACCAAACACGTGGAACAAAGGAAGTGTGCGTCCATGCTACTGGTCACAGAGGAGGTCGTGGCCTGTCGGTTATGGCGAAGAAGGGGACGATAGCCAACATGCTGGCCGACCACGTGGAGGCGGGGCGGCGGGAATCCTCGCCACCCGTTCATGAAGAGGCCATGACCGCTTAGCCACGGCGGGGCACCTTGAGGGCGATTGACACTTGACCTGTCATGGGTAGATAGCGGCGTATTCACACCTCTGGGAGAAGTGCCGGTCGGAGCCCTGATCGGCCACGTCACGTCGAGCGGGACCACTCCAGCAGGTCCTGCATGCCAGCAGGCAACAGCTGAATGGTCCACGGACCATTCAGAATACCGGGTGGCGCCCCCTGTTAGTGGATAGGGTGCGCCCTGCCATGGAGGACCGCACCGGTTGAGAGGACTATGCCGAGCGGGTCAGGCCGCCCCCTTTGCGGGTTGGGCCGGTCCACTGCCCAGCGGGCCAGGCCCGCCGCAGTCCCGCCCATCCGGGCCGGACTCGGACCAGGTCGGGTCGGCCCAGGCCGGGTCGGGCTGGGTCGATCTGACCAGATTAGACCGGACCCAGAGCCATCTAAACCTAGATACGCCTTTTTGGCCATATCTTGAGAACCTAGCATCCGTTTGTTGAATTGTCTGTGGAAACTGGATCCTTCGATGGTGATGGTCCTTTTGGTATAATCCACTTGAGTTTTGGATAATGTTAGAGTAAAACTGAGTGGGATCAAACCGGAATACAACCGGACCCTCGAAACAGAAACGCAAATAACTTTCAGGCTAGGCGTCTGATTGACACGCCATTAGCCGCATTGGGACCCTATTGACGTGACGAACCTTCAAGATAATTCTTTATGGAACTTCATGGAAGTTGAGGTATCCTCCAATGTATTGAGGATTGGAACCTCTCGGAATCAAGAATACTTAGTGTGAGAACCCTATGGTGGCTATTCTTAAAGAATATCTAGATCCTGTGTGGGTCATCTTCGGATCCTGTGTGGGTCAGTGCTCATTGAGTTAGTGTGTGTCAGCGCATACTGATCCTATTTTTTTTCATCTCCTGATCTTTTGTGGGTCATTTTTGGATCCTATTTGGTTCATATTAAATTCTTTGTGGGTCAAAAACAGAGCTTCTAGACAAAGTAAGATGATCTATCAATTCAATTAATCATTTATACTTCCATACGTAAGTTATACCTGGTGTGAGATTAGTCTTTACCTTTGTGGTACACTTCTGTGTGGCAGTACTTGTGTTGTATTATTCTACATGGAATTAACTTTGTGGTACTTACCTTCCTGGTGTTTCTTGTGTGGTACTTCTATCTTTATGGTGTTACCTATGTGGTATGTCTACCTTCATGGTGTTAACATTGAGGTATTCTTCCCTCATGTGTGAGATGAGTATACATTGATAACTTAAGTATATGTATGGGCATATATCTAAGTAGTGTTGACAACTATTTCTTCGTGCTTTGATATTGAGGTATTTCTTGGTGGTTTATCCTTTGTGGATACTGGGAGACCTTCGGGGGTCTTGGGGACCCTACTGAATATCGTTTTACCCACAACTGCATGGGCTACTTCCACACCTTGTTGTGTCTTGTGTAGATGACAGACAACATGGATCGAGGCTGAGGGTTCCAGGAATGGAGGCTTCTCAGAGGTAGACCATTAGGTAAGACAAACCGTGGAGACGACCATTCATGATCTGTACCTACCCTTCAAGTAAGATCCTTGGCAGGTGTTCAGAGGAGCTGTTTCCAGTTTTACTTGTACATTCCAGTTGGTCTTGTATTCTGGCCCCATTTACTTACTGTACATGCACCGTTTACAATACTGTTTACCTTGTGCTTATATCTTGATGTGTGCTTGGTTTGTGTGAGTTTACAGGTTTAGAGGCAATGCCTTCCAAATTTTAGGGATATGCCTTTTCGGTTCTAGTCGTCATCCCCTAGCCTAAGGAAGGTTGGCTTGGGGTAGTCACGACATGGGCCCTGGGGGACGGTTCATGACATTTCCCTACAATTAACTATCCTGATGTTTAAATATCATGGGATATGTTTACAAAATCAAAAAAAAATTATTCAAAAGTATAGGTTCAAGTGTGTTACTCACGATGGTGATGTGAAATTATGTTTTATTGAAAGTATGGGTACAAGTGTGTGGTTATGAATATAATATTTCTCAGTGTTAATGTTCGTGCAATATTTAAAGTATTCTATTCCTTATGATATTATTCTATTATGATTCAAGTTATATGATAAATGCTTCTATGACATGTTGTATATATTATGTTTACATGGTCATCTTTTCTAGATCTATGTTATTATTCCCTAAAATTTTAACCACACTTATGTTTTCTGATAATCACTCATGTGGTTTTGATATTTCCTTTATGCATATGTTTTTTAATTTTTCTTATAAAATAATCCATAATTATTTTTTATTCATACATTACATATCATCTATGATCACCCATTTCTTATGTTTTAATTCCCTAGGTTTTGAGGGTGTGTATTACTAATGAGGTGTATTAAATATGGTCTAGTACAGTTCCATTAAGGTGAAACGATCACATGTTTTTCAAAATAATATTTTTATGTATCTAGTATGCATATAAACTTAACCTATTATTTCATGTAATATTTTTATTTATGAAATATAATGTTTCAAATCATGTAAAATATTTAAAATAGAGGAATTTTTACCTTTGGTTTCTATATTTACCACCATCTGCATCGCAATGGTGAACCAAGCCACTCAATCACTAGGGATCGACATCTCCCATATCCATTTTTGTTACAAACACTATGTTCCTATAGAACCACAATAACCACCATATCCCACTAATAACCACTTCAAAACCCATATAATAAGGCCAATAATGCTCCCAAGCTACACAAATAAGTAAAAAATGACATATGAGGATAAAACTTCCCATACTCTAATGATAATGTCAATTGAAATATAACATTAACAATGAAAAATGTAAAAAGTTTCATAACATATCACTCACATAACATTAACCATGACTAATTATCACATTAAACATAAGAAAATGTATATTTAAAAAATATATAGTAACAAAAAATATTGATTTATTATGACACTACTCATTGAGAATCATTCGAAGATTCATCTTCAATAAAAAGAAATAAAAAAACCCAAAAAAAATATTGACAATGACTATGCACCTCATTATTCTAAAATAAAGGATGGAGAATAAATAGAATCTCACTTGGTAGAATATGTAAGGAAGTAGAGTGTCATTGGATACCCCCTTTATATAATTTAAAATAAATCTATGACCTTATTTATAAAATTTTAACATTAAATTTATTTATTTAAATTTTAAAAAACTGAGGACTTATGTTACATTAACCTTTTTCATGGAGAAATTCCTTACCCTAGTATACTTCATTATTTGGACCCTTGGTTATGGTTTAACACATCACCCCAAAAATCTCACCCCTTTTATGAGGGTTAATTTATAGAGTGACCCTTCCTTTTATGGTGCAATACATCTCACCGCAACCCTCATCATGGATCACTTCCCTACATTATATAATGGTCCACATTAGACCAATTGATTTAATTTTATATATGTATTTTAATAATTACACAAAAAATTTCATGCTATAATTCCAATGGATGTGGTGTGGTCCTTAACCATCTCGAAATGCCCCTTTCCTTATATAAATGTTATTCCATGTTACCCCTTGGATATAAAATATCCATCTATTTATAACAAATATTTTAATCTAATGAATCTACTTTCCATACGTCAATCAATTTTGTTGTGTCATGGATTTTTAAAAACTACTAAATTTCATCCACATGCACATGCCAACATCCAAAAACTCTATTACTGTCCAATATCAAAACCCCTAAAAACTTGAAAGGCTCCAAACATACATGATGAAATTGAGATGTAATGAGAATTATCTTACTCAAATACATAGGTTGTTACAATAGTGTGTTTCTTACAGAAATATACATGAATATAAGGGGTTTTTTAATCTACATTTATATAAACAATTGTTAATTGAAAAATCATATAATCAATATAATGTTTTATCAAATATATTATACGGGGACAATTTATTAATATGGATTAATGTGGTTTCCTAATTATTGATTTCACTGTAATTATTTTCCAAATTGGAAAATATAGAGAAATGGATTTGATATTTTCATTTTTTTAGAAATATCATATATTGATAGAAAACACAAGTGGTGGCTTGAGGAATGATATAATTGGTTTTCATATAAAATGACTTGTGAGACTGGGAACATTGGAAATTTCTAGTTTTTTATAATTTATATAAGTTAATTTTAAAATTATGTTACAAAATAGGTTTGTAATTGGTAAAGAAATTTTGGTTAAACAGTATCAAGGTATTAGATTTTTAGATTTACAAATTTTAATGAAATACCTTAGATTCAAAATTAGTTACATGAAAACTTGAATGTGATTGGAGTTTGTGTAAAAGGATTTGCGCTAAATTTTGAATTTCCTATAGTGTGAGACCATGTATTCTTGGTTTTTATTGGTTATATAACTCGTGAATTTATTGTTTTTAAGTGATTGGTTTATGTTATATGTCATGTATAATTAGATAGTTTATTTTCATTAGGACTATATGACATTTATTTAGTTTAAGAAAGAGTATCTGTATGTGAGAATTAATGGTTTCACTGATTAGGATGTTTTGAGTCCAGTTTGGTAAGTGATTTTTATAGTGGTTTCACATCCCACTTTCTCTACTGGTACCCCTCCTAAACTAGTAATGGAGGAGAGATAATAACCCATGGGTCATGCCATTAGTAGGCCTGTGGTTATTAATTTTCACCGAGGTTATAAAAAATTATTATGTTTGTGACTTGAAAGTAGATCTAGTTTCTGAGATAATAATACTCATATCAATCTAAAAAATCCTGATAAAAACCTAGGAAAAAGTTTATATATACATAGGGTGAGAATAACATTTTAACTCAGTTTGATTTTACCCATGGTATCTTATGCACATGTGATAATAGTATTATATTGAACCAGTGAATAAAAAACCAGACCAACATACACCTAAAAAGAAAAACTAACCAAACCCAAAATCGCCATGGAATTATCACAAAATATCAGATCTAATATAATAATATAGTATCTTGTATTATAAATAAGATTTTCCCCACAAACACTTCCCCAAATATTTTATTCTCTCATGTCGCAACACAAAATTTCACATGTTAAATTATTTCTAGGAATATCTAATCACATATCTATCCATATTTGATGTGGGTTGAGATGTATCCGTACCTATCCCAACCTATATTAGTGTCTAAAATCTAGTTAAATCATCAGTCCTCATCCCATAAAAATCGCATCCTTATAACTAGGGAAGTAGGGGATCATGAACATGAATGTAACGGCCCGAAATTTTGAATAAATCTTGTTTCCTAATTTCATGTGTTATTTTATTTTATTTTTATACTCAACAAAAATGTTTTATTTGATAAACATGATTATAATTAAAATGACACCAGTGGGTTTTGAATGTTATATGACCATCGGTCAATATGAACGCTGTGAACAAAATGTTTTGATTATTGTCTCTAAATATAAGTAATCTTGGTTAATTATTATAGAAAGAAGATTTTATGGCCTCACCTAGTAGTCTTGGACCGATCGAATCCCATCTAACAGAGCTTGGGAAGGAGGTAGCACCATTGGGCTTTGCTCTGGACCAAATCCAAGACGAACTTCATCAGGTGAAGCTAGAACGGAATCGCCTTCGTGAGAAGTTGAAACTGATAGAAATTACTACTCGGGCAATGTTGACTGAGCCGCCCCAAGATTCTATCACCCTAGCACACCTTACTCTAAGGTCCGATGCTGGTATTATAAGGGGATATGTAACGAGACCATAACTGCCTTGTGTAATCCTTTGTTTTAAATAAAAATTGGGATTTCTTCTTATGATGATGTTTATGAATTTTCAAATGACCGGATAAATATAGTATGCATATTTTTGATGAATTTTAGAAAAAGGATATTTTCAAAATGTTTATGTAAACCTTAAATAATTAAAAATGTGTAATGATTTTCAAAAAATGGTCTTCTACAATTATGTTCAATACGAAATTTGGAGTCTAATAAGATCAACTTTATTTTTGATGAATAGTAAATTATGAATAGTGATTTTATGATTAGGATTAGTAATATGACCAAATGGATTAGTAATCTCACTTAATGAAAGTTTTAAAATAATCTAGGCACCTTGATTAAGTAATGCGATTCAATAAAATGGTTAAATAAAGGTTTCATAAATTATTATTCAAGTATTAGTTTTTTCGGGTGAATAGTGTTTTTTAATTAAAAATTAAATTAAAAATATTTAGAAAATTATTTTTATAAAATGGATTTCATTTTTGAACTCAGAGCACCGATATTATGTTATGGTAATTTTTGTGGTTTTTTCTGATAAAATAAATATTCGGTGAATAGTGTATTTATTTAAAAATAAATTTAAAAATATTTAGAAAATTATTTTTATAAAATGGAGTTCATTTTTGAAATCAGAGAATTGATATTTGGTTAGTGTGAAATTTTGGGATTTTTCTGAGAAAGTTGAATTTTCAGTGAATAGTAAAAATGCAGTTTTAGGGTTTCGGTATGTTTAATGACATCATAGTTGTATCATGATGATTTCATGAGATATTTTAAGGTTTGGCCGGCCAAGGGTGATGAAATATTGTTTTGGGGGCCCCATGTGGCCTAACTCCATGGTAAATGCCAAGGGATAGCACATGGGTTTGAGAAAAGCACATGTGAGGTGTCCCTTGGCCATTAATGCCCTGTCCCCTCACTTTCCCTAAAAATACCAAGCCCTCCTCTCATCCATTCGACTCACCAATCTTTCCCAACTAAGTTCGGGTCTCATTACCTCCCAAGGAGTCCTCCCAAGGTGCCCCCAAGCCCTCAAGGTCCCAACCTTTGAGGTTTAAGAGTTACATTTTAAGGTAAGGGATCCGACACTCTCTTTCTTTTCAAGTGATCTCTTTTATGTCAATTCTTTTATACTCCATGTTCTTATGTTGGAGGATGTTCTTTTATATTCATTATACTGTCCATTTTATGTTCATATGATGATATACCCCCTCTTACTCTCATCATTTCATTTTATAAAGTTTTAAGCGGCGCCGTTAGGCTGCCGAATTTTTAAGTGGTTCTTCACCCTTCTCATTTTGAAGTTCTACTTTCATGTCAATTCTTTCAAGATCCATTTTATTATGTTGGGGTATGATCTCTATATTTATCATACTGATATTTTATTATCTAATTATGAGAGACCCCATTTTATCTCTTCAATTCAGTATTTTGAAGTTCTAAGTGGCGCCGTTAGGCTGCCGAATTTTTAAGTGGTTCTTCACCCTTCTCATTTTGAAGTTCTACTTTCATGTAAATTATTTCAAGTTCCTTTTTATTATGTTGGGGTATGATCTCTATATTTATCATACTGATTTTTTATGATCTAATTATGAGAGACCCCATTTGATCTCTTCAATTCAGTATTTTGATGTTCTAAGTGGTGCCGTTAGACTACCGAATTTTTAAGTGGTTCTTCACCCTTCTCGTTTTGAAGTTCTACTTTCATGTCAATTATTTCAAGTTCCTTTCTATTATGTTGGGGTATGATATATATATATATATATCATACTGGAATCTTATGTTCATATGATGAGAGACCATATTTGACCTTGTCAATTCAATTTTATTGAAGTTTAAGTGACGCCGTTAGGCTGCCGAATTCTTACAAGAGAAATCTTTTTTTCTTCCTTTCATGTTCTTCATTTAATATGGTATATTTTCAAATTTCATTACCATGTTCTTAAATCCCTTATGTTATATCCCTATACTATTTTATGGGTCATTTATGAATGTTTGACCCATTTCCCCTCTCTTCTCAATGTTTTCTAAAACCCCGAAACATAGCCGTTATGCTGCAGAATTTTCGTCTCAAAGTGCCTCTCTCTCTTTTCTCAAAATTATTTTATGTTATAATGTTAATACTTAAAGATCTTATTTATACAGGGGTATTCACATATATATCAAAATGTTCTATTTTAAATTCTGGGATTTACATACATGAAACCCTCTTTCCCTTTCCATGGGTTTAAAGTGACGTAAAGATCATGTCTAAAAAGCAGTTTTTAAAACGTTATGATTATGAAATGAAACCCATTTATTTTTCTGCTATATGGGTTATTTATGAAATGTTTGATGATGATATATGTGGCTCACATGATAATAAAGAAAAATTTAAGGGTGCGACCAGATAGCGCCCCATTGCATTGGATAATGATGTAACCAAAAGAGATTACAGTTTAAGGGTGCGCCCAGATAGCGCTCTATTGCATTGGGTAAAGACTTAATCTCTAGAGATGACCTTTATTTTATGACGCCATGGTGAATAACCTTGGTAATTTTTAACGACACATTGGGGATGGACCTTGGTGAAACGAAACGATTGTCAATATTAAATGTTGCATCCACATCTTCAAGTTATGAAAAATGTTATTTTTATTATGATGTATCTCATGATTACTTTCTCATGCCTTAAAGTTCTTTTCATGTACTTATTGAAGTATCTCAAGTTCACATGTAAAATGTTTCTCTTGTTTCCCTTACTGGGCCTTCTGCTCACCCTTTCTTTTGATGTATGTCCCCAGGTTATGAGATGCAGTAATGAACCTAGGATGAACTTAAGGAGAAGCCTTTCAAGTGTTTAAGAAGAATGTTTTATGTTGTTTTCATGTATTATGTTCCTTGATCCCAAGACACTAAACCTTAAAGATCCTTAGTTCCGTGTAATGGAATGAAAGTTTATGTTATAAAAAGGCGGGATTTCATAGTTGGTATCAAAGGATGGTTTAGTTATTTGTGGAAATTAGGATATGAAAACTTTAGGAAGAACCCTATAGAAAAGTTTAAATATAGGAAATATTCCTGGTATTTTGGTGAGTATTGAGTAAGGGGTTTCCAAGAAAATACATCCCTGTCTGGGTACGAGTAGGTAGAGGTGGCTCTGGCACAGATGTACATAGGGGTAAAACCTGAAAACCCCACTTTGGGCTAGACTAGAATGGGAACTGGTACATGACAACGGGCCTTGCTGCACTCTTGGTTACGACACTCCCGGGGGATATGCTCTTGTAAATTCATAAGCTTAGTATGAACCATTGTTAAAGGAACAAAGATTCACATAAGAATATATGATCATGGATAATCTTGGTTGGAACCTAGGGGATCACAAGTTAGGGTATACTTTTCTTCTACAAGTTATCCTTATATGCTTTAAGCTCTTTTTCATGATTATTGGTTAAGTATTTAAGCCTCTAATTAAAATTTCTCCTCTTAGTTAATGGTGGGAGATGGAAGAACATGTCCCAATAACCAATGTGATAGGAAATGCAACGATTTCCATATTAATATGAAAGAGATGATTATGTGATTAAAAGATGATTATTATTTTGGAAGACATTCATTAATTTGGGAACCGTATTTGATCGAGGTAAATAGATTACTACGGTATTTTCATTGAGGAGTAATGTTGACTTATATTTTGAAGAATTGATGAATTTAAGGTGGACTTATAGTAATTTAGGTTACTTATGGAAATGATTAACCTATATTGGGTAAAATATGTTTGGGTTAGCTACTTTTGTTATAAGATGTTAGGAGTGGTTGATGTTGTTTGGAGATGAACAATGAAGTTTATTTTGGAAGACTATGTTATCAAATCCTTCTTGTATTTGGGTTTCAATATTAGTTTGGTTTAATTTGAGGAATCTTAATGACCATTATTTATGGAATGGTCAATGATGAACTATGGGTAGTACCATGGAACTTTGAAGATTTAAAGGTAGTTTCCATTCCTATGGGATTCTTTCTTTTTGAAGAGTTGTTTTACCTTACCCTTTCTGTTTTTGGGATAAATTTTAAAGAAAGAAGAAATAGATAGTTGATCTTTTGTGGATTATGCGATTCTCTAGAAGATGATTCTTGTGTTTTGATGAGACCAAGTAGTTTTGAATGCTCATCATTTGGAGAAAAGATTAGTTTTGGTAGAAACTTATTGAAGTATGAAACTCTACATTAAGGTAGATATATTTCCTTACGTTTTTGTTTTATGTTTTAAATGAATTCCTCAAAGATATGAAAAGGAATGTAAAACAAAAATGTTGTTAGTTTACGTTTCCTACTAGGTAATCAAAGACCGCTTACACACATCATAATTTTGGGATTTTCTGGTGGTTAACTTCCTCCTAAACATGTTTTCTATCACTCTCCTATAGAACATGACCCTTTGTTTTCTCCTCCATGTCCATGTTTCCTACATGGAATCCTAGTATGAGTAAACTCAGGTGGCCTTTGTACTTCCATTTCTTTCTTTTAATGTAATGGTGTTAATGACTCTTTTTTCGATGTGGGACTTTCAATGAAATTTCAAAACCCAATTTTAAAAATTGCGAGGATGCAATTTCTTAAGGGGGGAAGATTGTAACGGCCCGAAATTTTGAATAAATCTTGTTTCCCAATTTCATGTGTTATTTAATTTTATTTTTATACTCAACAAAAATGTTTTATTTGATAAACATGATTATAATTAAAATGAGACCAGTGGGTTTTTACTGTTATATGACCATCGGTCAATATGACCGCTGTGAACAAAATGTTTTGATTATTGTCTCTAAATATAAGTAATCTTGGTTAATTATTATAGAAAGAAGATTTGATGGCCTCACCTTGTAGTCTTTGTCCGATCGAAGCCCATCTAACAGAGCTTGGGAAGGAGGTAGCACCATTGGGCTTTGTTCTGGACCAAATCCAAGCCAAACTTCATCATGTGAAGCTAGAACGGAATCGCCTTCACGAGAAGTTCAAACTGATAGAAATTACTACTCGGGCAATGTTGACTGAGCCGCCCCAAGATTCTATCACCCTAGCACACCTTACTCTTAGGTCCTATGCTGGTATTATAAGGGGCTATGTAACGAGACTATAACTGCCTTGTGTAATCCTTTGTTTTAAATAAAAATTGGGATTTCTTCTTATGATGATGTTTATGAATTTTCAAATGACTGGATAAATATAGTATGCATATTTTTGATGAATTTTAGAAAAAGGATATTTTAAAAATGTTTATGTAAACCTAAAATAATTAAAAATGTGTAAGGATTTTCAAAAAATAGTCTTCTACAATTATGTTCAGCACGAAATTTGGAGTCTAATAAGATCAACTTTATTTTTGATGAATAGTAAATTATGAATAGTGATTTTATGATTAGGATTAGTAATATGACCAAATGGATTAGTAATCTCACTTAAAGAAAGTTTTAAAATAATCTAGGCACCTTGATTAAGTAATGTAATTCAATAAAATGGTTAAATAATGGTTTCATAAATTATTATTCAAGTATTAGTTTTTTCAGGTGAATAGTGTTTTTTAATTAAAAATTAAATTAAAAATATTTACAAAATTAATTTTATAAAATGGATTTCATTTTTGAACTCAAGCACCGATATAATGTTATGGTAATTTTTGGGGTTTTTTCTGAAAAAATAAATTTTCGGTGAATAGTGTATTTATTTAAAAATAAATTTAATAATATTTAGAAAATTATTTTTACAAAATGGAGTTCATTTTTGAAATCAGAGCATTGATATTTGGTTAGTGTGAAATTTTGGGATTTTTCTGGGAAAGTTGAATTTTCAGTGAATAGTAAAAATGCAGTTTTAGGGTTTCGGTATGTTTAATGACATCATAGTTGTATCATGATGATTTCATGAGATATTTTAAGGGTTGGCCGGCCAAGGGTGATGAATTATTGTTTTGGGGGCCCCATGTGGCCTAACTCCATGGTAAATGTCAAGGGAGAGCACATGGGTTTGAGAAAAGCACATGTGAGGTGTCCCTTGGCCATTAATGCCTTGTCCCCTCACTTTCCCTATAAATACCAAGCCCTCCTCTCGTCCATTCGACTCCCCACTCTTTCCCAACAAAGTTATGGTCTCATTACCTCACAAGAAGTCCTCCCAAGGTTCCCCCAAGCCCTCAAGGTCCCAACCTTTGAGGTTTAAGAGTTACATTTTAAGGTAAGGGATCCGACCCCACTCTTTCTTTTCAAGTGATCTCTTTTATGTCAATTCTTTTATACTCCATGTTCTTATGTTGGAGGATGTTCTTTTATATTCATTATACTGTCCATTTTATGTTCATATGATGAGATACCCCCTCTTACTCTCATCATTTCATTTTATGAAGTTTTAAGCGGCGTCGTTAGGCTGCCGAATTTTTAAGTGGTTCTTCACCCTTCTCATTTTGAAGTTCTACTTTCATGTCAGTTCATTCAAGTTACATTTTTTTATGTTGGGGTATGATCTCTATATTTATCATACTGATATTTTATGATCTAATGATGAGAGACCCCATTTGATCTCTTCAATTCAGCATTTTGAAGTTCTAAGTGGCGTCGTTAGGCTACCGAATTTTAAGTGGTTCTTCACCCTTCTCATTTTGAAGTTCTACTTTCATGTCAATTATTTAAAGTTCCTTTTTATTATGTTGGGGTATGATCTCTATATTTATCATACTGATATTTTATGATCTAATGATGAGAGAACCCATTTTATCTCTTCAATTCAGTATTTTAATGTTCTAAGTGGCGCCGTTAGGCTGCCGAATTTTTAAGTGGTTCTTCACCCTTCTCGTTTTGAAGTTCTACTTTCATGTCAATTATTTCAAGTTCCTTTATATTATGTTGGGGTATGATCTCTATATATATCATACTGGACTCTTATGTTTATATGATGAGAGACCCTATTTGACCTTGTCAATTCAATTTTATTGATGTTTAAGTGACGCCGTTAGGCTGCCGAATTCTCACAAGAGAAATCTTTTTTTTCTTCCTTTCATGTTCTTCATTTCATATGGTATATTTTCAAATTTCATTACCATGTTTTTAAATCCCTTATATTTTGTCCCTCTACTATTTTATGGGTCATTTATGAATGTTTGACCCATGTCCCCTCTCTTCTCAATGTTTTCTGAAACCCCGAAACATAGCCGTTATGCTGCAGAATTTTCGTCTCAAAGTGCCTCTCTCTCTTTTCTCAAAATTATTTTATGTTATAATGTTAATACTCAAATCTCTTATTTCTACAGGGGTATTCACATATATATCAAAATGTTCTATTTTAAATTCTAGGATTTACATACATGAAACCCTCTTTCCCTTTCCGTGGGTTTAAAGTGACGTAAAGATCATGTCTTTAAAGCAGTTTTTAAAACGTTATGATTATGAAATGAAACCCATTTATTTTTATGATATATGGGTTATTTATGAAATTTTTGATGATGATATATGTGGCTCACATGATAATAAAGGAAAATTTAAGGGTGCGCCCAGATAGCGCCCCATTGGATTGGATAATGATGTAACCATAAGAGATTACAGTTTAAGGGTGCGCCCAGATAACGCTCTAATGCATTGGGTAAAGACTTAATCTCTAGAGATGACCTTTTTTTTACGACGCCATGGTGAATAACCTTGGTAATTTTTAACGACACATTGGGGATGGACCTTGGTGAAACAAAACGATTGTCAATATTAAATTTTGCAGCCACATCTTCAAGTTATGAAAAATGTTATTTTTATTATGATGTATCTCATGATTACTTTCTCATGCCTTAAAGATCTTTTCATGTCCTTATTGAAGTATCTCAAGTTCACATGTAAAATGTTTCTCTTGTTTCCCTTACTGGGCCTTCTGCTCACCCTTTCTTTTGATGTATGTCCCCAGGTTATGAGATGCAGTAATGAACCTAGGATGAACTTAAGGAGAAGTCTTTCAATTGTTTAAGAAGAAGTTTTTATGTTGTTTTCATGTATTATGATCCTTGTTTCCAAGACACTAAACCTTAAAGATCCTCATTTCCGTGTAATGAAATGAAATTTTATGTTATAAAAAGGCGGGATGCCATAATGAAGGACATAAAAATCGTTCCCCCCTCCCACCATACATGATCCCTACCACATATCTAATCCTTATCTTCATTTGTAAGTCTAGAACACCATACTATATTTTCATGGGGTGATTTAAAAAACCAACCCATATCATCACTTAGTGATCTCAAACACCAACCCATCATCATTAATACTACTAAATGAAGAGTAGGATAGAGGGGGAAGCTAGAAATCCAATGTACCACCATCATGGATGTTTGGTAAAACACCCAAAACCTTTTTTTTGAATTGGTTAGGTTATAAAATGTTGGTGGGGGAATTTAAATAAATAACATAAGAAACATGATAAATAGATAAGACCCAATACTAAACCTATGGGATCATAACAAGATAACCAATGTGTCTCACAATATGCCCATAATATACCAAAACCTCCACCGCTATCTTCTACAACATCTAATAAAACACACCATCCAACATAGACACATTTGAGTCACATTTAATATTCCTGATACACTATTTAAATATTTTATAAATTTATTAACCAAATTACTATTTATTAATCCATTTGATTTATATTTTAAAAAACCCTCTTCATTTCTAATTTTTTGTCTAATCCATCTACCACACTTCAATTTTATTCAATTTATATATCTATTTTTATCCCATGATTATTAGTTTAATAACCCATTTCGTTTCAAATTTAGAATATCAAATTCAAAATCCAAGAGGCCGGGGAACTAGGAAATACCATTCCCAAAAAAATATTGTTAAATAAAAGTAAAGAAAGTTATCACAAGTGAGTTTATAAAGTCGAGTATGTAGATCACCACATGCATCCACCTCAATAAAATGTGAATAGAAATCTAGGCCCAAAAAGGACAATCTCGAGATTACCTCTACAATAGATCTATTTGATAGAGAATCTATAATATGTTTGGCATCCATGTAATGTTGTGTGATATCCCGAATGATATAGTTGATGAGTTGATGGAATTAGATCCTGGGTAGAAGTGTTCTCCTAGGAACATCCCTAAATTAGACCTTCAAGATATCCACTTCCACAACTGAATCAAACTCCATCCAAAGAAATTTAAAACCATGGAGGAAACCATATTTAATGTCCATGATCATTGCCTATAAGTTAAATTCAACAGAACATAAAATTTTTATACAGGGATATAAGTACCATTTAACAAATCCATGATGGGTATGGAAAACGCCCCCACATCCCAAAGGTCTAGGTATACATTACGTGACCCCATCCACATTATGATTCACCCAAGAGGAGATTGAAGAATTCCACACGATTCAATTCATCACCAGAGGTTTATATGTTCGTTAGGAAACACCAAATATTCTTAATAAAATATGATTATAAACACCATTATTCATATTACCTACTTGATTTTTTAAAACATAAACAACAACCCAGTGAATGGAATTGATTACCATGCGTTGGTAAGGTGAATGGTTCTAAAATGATAGCCCATTTGTTCTCCCCATATGTATTCAATGATAGTAGCTAAAACTATGAGAAGTATCCCTTGAATCTGTAAACTATTTTTAGCTTCAATAATAGATTTCATCATTCATTTAAAAGATTCCATGTTCAGGGATCAACCAAATGTATCTTGGTTGTAATAATAGAACCTACATTTGAAAATACAAGTAACTAATATATGATTGATAATTTCCTCAAATTTAAGGAAGAGATAGAAAGTTAAGAAATATGCATTCCAGATTTTTTTCTATAGAAAAATTTGTATTGATATATTCCTCTTATATGGCATCTAGAGTAATAGAATTATTGATGGGGGAATTAAGGGTTTACTAAAGATCATAGTCCTTGGTAGGACTAAGACATTTCTATCAAAATTATACTTGTACCACTCCCTAGTACTGAGATGGCTAGTAGAGTTTCATGTTCAGATGATAATGTCCTCATAAACATAATCATACCTTTGAATTTAAAGAAAAATATAAGATAGAATAAATACATAAATTCAAATTTCACTACATTGATGTTCTGAAATGGGGATATGATTCATGAAGTGAGGGATAACCACATCCTCAGGAAGTGACCTCATCTTCAAAGGTGTTCTCCAACAATTAATGCCGGACTACTTGACTACCTTCCATTTTGAGCATTGCATGAGATGAGTACAATATTTTTTTATGGTTTTCCAAATTGATAAAGATAAATATGAGGAATAACCAATCGATATTTTTCAAATGAATTTTCTTGATAGGAACTCCAAATAATTATCAATGGAATTAAAGAGGATCTAGGTGAATTTACCAAGGAGAGATTCATTAAAGAGACTTGAATCTTTTATTAACATTCCTCCCATATTAATGGGATTGGAAATATCTTTCAAGGTCAAATTAATATAATTTTTTTAAAAAAAATGGACCTAGTCCAGATTAAGTTTTTTTATCAAACCTTGATTCTCTTTAATAAGGGTTTTAAGACATCTATACAAAGAGAAGGTATAGAAAAACACAGAAGTGATCAAATAGTTAAACAAGACGATGACCACCATCCCTACACAATCCAAAATAGGGTTCATATAACTACATCAGTTTCATAACAAGAACACTAAAAATAGATGGAAAAAAGTTTTTACTACACCACATTACATATTAAAGAAAGAGGGATTTCATTATATAATTGTTTAACATGTACATTATCACAAAATTTCCACATTACTATGGGAAACTGATTAATTTACATATATAATATCTTAAACTTTTATTTAGGTTTAGATAAAATAGTGAAAAAATAATTTTTTTTCAAAAATATCTCAACTTCCACACAATCAAGGAACCCAACAACCATGATTTTCAGTAACAGAATCATGCATCTATAATCACATTAGAAAAATCATAGGATGTATAAAACCATAAAAGTACTCCTCAATCCCATTAAATTTTATATTTATCAAATAAATTATATTATTATAAAGAACCATAACACCCCAAAAAATGATGAAAAAGCTACTAAATTATTGAATATACACAAATAAATGGAGATAATGAGGATCCCCTATGTCAAAGAAGCATTCTGAATCACTGTACGAGGACAAAAGAAAAGGAAAAAAACACCCATAGTGAAAACTTACGGGAAATTATAGATCAACCAAGAACACCACAACCACTTAAATATACATCCACCATATATCCCAAGCCCTTCATCTCTTCATTCACAACCTCCTTTAGAGAAAATAACAAGAGATAAAGAGTGTAGTAATATGGGAGAATCAATTAAGAATAACCAATGTTTAACCTTTTGATTCCAAGTATCACACCCCATAATGAGAGGGTAAAAATCCTTCCAAAATAGCCTAGGAGTATCCCAAAAAGTTTAGGTTAAATACTAGAGGAATATAGGGTTTGAAAGGTCTTGGGAATTTATACACAAACTGGAAGAAGAAGATGACAACCCAATAACCTTCACCATAGTGAAAAGTTTCCATCATAAGATGAAACTATGGTGTAATCGAAGGGATCATGACACAATTTTTATGGTGAAAACCACATATAGGAAACATAGAATGTTTCACAACATTTATCCTATAATCTAGGATAAGTACCACTGAGCAAGATAAACCACCATGTCATATAATTTAATCTCCATGAAGAAGGCTGTGATTCCGCATTCCTCTATAGTGTATCTATCCCAAAATTGACAGAACCATAAGAATACCTCCATAATTATTATAAGACACATCCTTATAACCACACTAAAACTATGATGAAAATGGTTGAACGAGTGAAACTCTACCTCCAAATATATACACCATAGTCGATTTATCCACATAGAAAAAACCCCCTTTACATTGCGATATAATCATCCACCCCCAAAAATCCTTCTCCTACTGAAACTTTAGCTAGAACTCTAACATCTACTCCAAAGATTCCTCAGGAATTAACTCAGAAACCTCCATCACATTAATTCCTACAAAGTAATGATTTAGGAAGTATGGACCATTAAATGAGATACTTAAAAAATTATTCTCCTCTAAAAGAATGAAAGGAAAAATGGAAAAAGGAAGGATTCCAAACAAACACTTTGTGCGATACCTCTCAGAGACCTCAATTAAACTAAAACTCTAACTCCATATCACATCTTCTTCAAGCCACCTCTACCCCAAAAAACCATCTAAAACACTATTTATACTTTGAAACATCCCAAGACAACAACTACCACAACCATCAAACAACACTACCCCAAGCACACAAATCAAGGAAACCAACTCTCTATATCAACTTATTGTTATCTTTGGGAGATAATAACCCACCAATATATTATTAAAGCCTATCATATTTATAATACATGTGGAATAGGAATTTTTTTTACCACTATTGATATACTATAATCTAAAACACATTCACGAATCAAAGGAAAGACATATCACATAAAATTTCAATGTTCTGGCACCAAATCGTCAAAGAAAAAACAAGGAAAAAATAAAAAAACTTAGGGTTCTGGGATTTCATCTGAGTCTCACACTCCCATGTACTCTTCTATAAGACACAGTTCCTCCACAACAATTGAGAAAAGAAGAATTTTTGTCTACAAAACACATTCTATTTATGACGATGGATCTCTAATTGTTACTTCACGAACATTGTTTCATCCTCAATATAAAACTCTCCCTAGTCAATGATATGAGAGTTATAATAAAGATACCATAGAATCTAGGATATGAGTAAGAAATCAAGGATCTTTTCATGCTATGGTGGAAGAATCCACTGGTATACGAACACAACAATTCTCTCAAAAATTTCAAAATTCTTGATGGAATGGGGAGAAGGATTACTCCCCTAGACTGACTGAAAATTATATTTTTATTTGATTTTCCAAAACCACTTTTTGGGTGACTGGGAACCACGCCATACATGACATTACCGGATCCCAAAAATAAAAATCCAGCTAAGATAAAGTCCACATTCATTCAAATCTCACAGCTACTCCTAGACTCCTCCGGACACAAATCCTCAGTCAGTGAGCCTCCTCATGCCACGCCCCAGAGATCGACCAACTTCATCGTCACCTTCATCACATTCTTCATACTTCGTCGGCAAGAACATACCGTACATCACCGCTGCAGCTTTAATCAACAATATAGAAAATGCCTTTACCCTTTCTATCATCCAAAAACCATATCGTCATTATCCCTCATTAAACATCATCTTCCTCAGATAACTAAACCTTGCGATTCACACGCTAACTACCGTACATGTCACCTACCTTCATCGGCGAGACACATCACCATCAGCATCGATGTCACCATAGGGCCGGACATCACAAGCCTTGTCTTCCCCTTCTGAACTCTAATACAGGGTTGAACACCATCATAGAACATTCACAATGAAGAAGAAACATGGAATAGATCCATCATGATAGGCACTAAGAGAACCGAATCAATACCAAAATCATGTGGATGAAAACCAAAAAACTGAAGAATCAAACCAGGCCACACTAGGAGCATCATTGACCACCAAATACCACATCCCAAAACCTCAGAATAACCACAGATCTGGGTCCAACTCAGAGCGGAGCATATGGTCTTTAGGTCAAGGAAGGGATTAAAACTTCAATGGACTCCGATTATCAGCAAAAATATGAGATGGAAAAAAGCATCCTAAAACAAGAAATCAACAATATAGTCTCGCCTAAAATACTATCGACCACTAGACCATGTATCCCAAAACCACTAAGAATCCATTACTTCAGATTCGACCAGGAGAGGCGCTGTGGAATGAGAGGTTAGAGCAGGGTTGAAGTATCTAGCGTCTTTGACAGTGGAGATCGTCGGTGGAAGAAATAAAAACACCCCAATAGCATAAAATAACAACACCACTCTATTGAGGAGGAAGAAAATTATGGCCATAAAAAACCAGATTGTGGAGCGGCAAAAGGAAAAAGGAAGGCGAGAAGGGTAAGAAGGGGGAAGAACGATAAAATGGAAGGATAGAGCACACAGATGAGAACATGGTCTTTAACCTCAAACTCCATGGCCTCCATCTATGATCAATATAGGTGTTATGTCAGTATTTTAGTTTCTTATTCTACTCTTGAACAATCTGGATCTTCTCAATCATTATTTACACCACATTTGGACCAAGAACCACTAAATCCATAACCTATATCTCGTTAATAGAGAGTTATTAAATCTCATCATAATTTTTTTTGGTTCTTTACACATGATATTCCAAAATCCAAGACACAGTTTTACAATATATCCTCCTTCTACTAGAAATTCCACTTTATCTTCCCATATTTTTAAGGATGAAAGGTAGAGATAAGGTGAAACTAAGAAAAAAAGGCATACTATAATCCTATTTTTCCATGAGGTGAAATGAGTACTATGATCAAAGATGAAGGTCCTTATCTCCCCTTGAAAACAAAATATATTATCCATATACCTTCTTTCTATGAAATTCATGACACTCGATTAATTGATAATCTAAAAATGATACAAATTTATTAGTTGACACATATTAAAAAAAATTTCATCACATAATCCCAAGTACTAGGGTAACTCATTTATGGAATCTATTGAAATTTCTTTCTATTTCTACTTGGGGACATATAATGGATACAAAAACCCTCAAGGAGTATGGTGTTTGGATTTTACCTAATGACAGACTAAGAACCATTCCCAAACTCTGCCATTGACCAATTCATCCTAGGCTACCGATGATACCTCCTCAACCCATGATACACTATAGACACACTAGGATATACCACAAAAGGTAGGTGATGAAACACATGAATAACTCTCTCACACATTGATAATGAAAGGAACAAACTAACCAAAAATAACCATCATTTCTAACCATTCCCTAAACATCCCTATAGAGCATCACTATATTCAAAATGGTCATGCATCGCCTATGATTATGAGTCTCCCCACAAAGACTCATCTATTTATTGTATCAAGGATGATTTCACTAATATCTGTTAAATAAAACCTCTACCACTAACTTCCTTGACATCTAGATGTTTCTATATAAGATCCTACAACAGGTGCTCTATTTCCTGATCTTCAAAGCTCTCCTCATATATCTTCCACTAAGAGGCACACAAGGCTATCTAACATGATTCATCATACTCAATTGAGTTGTTCCCATGATGATCATCTATTTTATATTGTTGAACCTCTACTACTTGATCTATAGAAAAATAATGACTAATATCCATTATTGAGAAATAAGGAGTTTTTCTAATACCGGTATCAAGGAATTTATATTAATTTTAATTTAATAATTTCCAATTAAATCCTTAAATTAACCCCAATTTGTATATAAATAAAACAAGTATGATTTATTTACCTTTACTAGTTCATTACACTATAAGTAGAACCACCTCACTTGGTCATTTGATAGACTCATGGTCCTTTCATTAAATCATTGGGGGGGGGATAAAATTTCATTTCCTTTATGGTATCATTGGACTATGTCACTTAGCAAGATGAATTAGAACCTTTTACCTACCAAAACATGAAATCATCATAGTATATAACACCAAATTCTGTTTTATATCTCAACTAAAAACTTTTATACCACTATTTAATGACCCCTCCCTCCAAAGGCACCCAATTTTGGATAATAATGATAAAAGAGAGAAAATGTCCCACAAATACCATATTCAATAGGTCCCGGGTTTTTGATTAGAACCGAGGGTATAAAAATCACACATATGGAAGACATTAACCTTAATAATAATAAGAATATGAAGATAGGATAAATCAACTTTCAAGAAAATTTGACACATAATGTAAATTTAAATCAAAAAAATCACACAATCCATGAATAATTACAATGTTTAAAAATTTAATTTTCTATATAAATAAAAAAAATTCTACATAAGATACTCAACAACAGATCCAATTTACAAGCTAGTAATGTCCAACTTGATCTCTGATATCCTAATAGAAACCTAAAAAATACATTATATATATGTACGGTGAGCATAAAATGTATACTTAACAGGATCATACCCAATATCTCTCATGAATATCTGAAATGAATACAGTAATGATTCAGTGAATGAATGCAAAAACCATCGCGCACCTAAACATGTCATCTAAATAAAACAACTCACTATGTAATTATTAAAAAATTTCAAATTCAATATAGTATCACAGTATCATAATATCAAGGAATATAAAGAAAAGGATCCCTCAACCTCTTCCCCACTAATTTCCCACTCTCATTCCCCAATGTTAAACACACTCTTCTCCCATTCCTTATATGCACTTCTCATCACATATCCATATATCTTTAATGTTTGTTAGGATGCATCCCTACCTATCCCAACATCCAATAACATCTATAATTATAATCTAGAATTATTCATCAACTCATTACAATCATATCGACATAAACATGGTTGTAGGGTATCATGACCTTGAAGAAAATCAACCTTATTCCTTCCTTGAACCATGCATGACCTCCTCCACATATCACATCATCATCATCATTGTCTAACCTCTTACACCAACCCGTATCATCAATGGGTGATCTCCAACATGAAAATGTGTCATCATATAGTGATATCTAACACCAACCCATCGTCATCACTATATCTAATGAAAGAGTAGGGAAGAGGGGGGTAACCATCCATCCGATTGACCACCACCATGAAAGCTAATGAAAACACCAAATACCCAAAACATTTGG
Source organism: Viscum album (assembly GCA_963277665.1). Classification (NCBI taxonomy): domain Eukaryota; kingdom Viridiplantae; phylum Streptophyta; class Magnoliopsida; order Santalales; family Viscaceae; genus Viscum; species Viscum album. Next base: position 1,246,722,597 of record OY728157.1, on the reverse strand, counting down.
GAATTAGATAGGTTATCCAAATTGGGTGGTGTGAGTAAATAAATAATATAAAATATATGATATTTAGATAAAACATAATTACCAAGGTATAGGTTAATAACAATTTCAGTAATATTTCTCATAGAATGACCATAACGTCTCGCAACATCATTGAATATCTTCTATAACTAATAATTCAACACACCAAATAACCATGCCACACTTAATTCATATTTCATTTACACATTCCAAAATTTCAAAAAAATTTGAAGTTATTAACACACTACCTTTTTATTAATCTATTTGATTCATATTTAATAAAACACCTTTATTTATAATTTGTTTCATTTAACCTAACTACCACACATCAATTCCATACAATTAATATATATATTTTACATATATTCTTATTATTTAACCAAGCCATGTCATTTTAGTTTCAACATTTCAAATTTATTACATGGTATATTTGGTATCTAAAACAACCACACCACACGAAAAATAATCCACCCCACATCAGCCAACAAACATCACATAACACTATATGTCTTTCCATCACCATAACATAGATACCTAACCATAATAACCACACATCACAACCACCACATACCATCCCATGTAACATCTCATTCTGACCAACCATCACTTCACTTTATATCATATGTTCCACCCAATATAGTCACCACTTTCACCGCATAAGCCCCAATATTGATTTTATAACCATAATGGTTTCACAAAAGAAACAACACATAGCAGGAAAACTAGTATTCCCAAAACCATATTGTAGATTAAAAAAAGGTATTTCATTAACTCATTACTTAACATGGGTATTCTCACAAAATTTCCACATTTCTTGGGGAAATATTTTCATTATACATATATAAGTTATAAACCTCTTATTTAGGATGAGATCAAAAAATAAATACATGAAAGGTTTTAAAATTATCACAACCAAAATACAGGAAATGATCCCAACAACTGTGTTTTTCAACAATGACACAAGAATGTATAATAATATATGAAAAATAACAATTGAGGTAAAATAGACTAGTACTATTATTTAAAATTAAATTTCACATATAACCAATTAATTAAGATGAAAAAAAACCCAAAAAAGGGGGAAAAATCATGAAATCCCCACATATGACATTAAAGAGGGAGTGAGCGAGGATCCCATACTTTGAAGAATCTTTCCAAATATCAACATGAGGAAGAAACATGAGGAAAAAGACATCCAGGAACAACAATGCAAGGGATAACCTCGATCAACATAGAAAAAAATATCCCCATCAAGATACATCCACTACATTTACTAAATCATCCATCTCTATCATAACGGCCTCCTCCAAAACAAAGAACAAGGGAAACATTTAAAAGGAAGAGGTTTTAATCACCTTATAATTAAAAATGTTTGATCTATGAATTACATGGATCAAAGCACAAAAGGAGATGGTGAAAGGCCTCCAAAAATTGACCTGGAGTGTAATATCTCTATTTTTGGATGTAAATATTTGAAATATATTGATTAAAATTTTCAGAGCCATACACTGAGATGACACAAAATTTCAAGCCCCAATGATTTCGATATTGATAATATAAAAAGTAGTAAATATTTTAATATCACACTCCCAAATAGTTTTAATGAAATAGTGTAATAACACCCAAATGGATTCCCAGATTAAAAATATAAAACTACCATTGAATCTAAAATGTGGGTTTTAACCTATTGATATAATCTTTATTCACATTGGGTGTTCGGCTAGAGTACCATAATGAGAAAATAATTAAAAAAATTAAAAAAATTACATAATTTTTTTATTAAAGTAAAAATCCTTAATATCTTATATAAATAAAATACTTTTTCCAATTCATAGGGTTGGATGCATAACCTTAAGAATTTATAGAGAGAGAATTAGAGGTGATCATTGGTGGATGATAATAGATCTAAGGATAAGATCAATTCCACATGGATTGTCTATGTAAATTAAATTCATTGATTTCACTAATAGTTCTTTATCAGAGACAGATTTCAACTCAAGGTATGAAATTACTATTTTTTTCGATTCATCTTATTTTCATATCACGAGTAAAATAAAAATCAATTCCACTAACAAGAATTGATTCACATATTGACATTCTATTTATTTTATGATTCATTCTATGGTTGTTTATTTGGTTCATCTTTTATTATTCTAATGGAAGAAAATAAATGAAACTACAAAAAATGGTTAGGTTCGTTCCTCATTTTGTGATTTTTTATTTTCACCACCATTTTATATAACATTTATAAAGGGAGAATTATTTTGTATGTTGTTATAAGAATATGTAGAATTTGACCGTTGTGTGAACGTTATTTAGCTTAATGAATCTATACAGTGAGTGAGGTTCATGATCAAGGATGCGATAATGGTTTGAAAATAATGATGGATGTTCATAAATGGAATAGATTGGTAAGGTGTTTCCTTTCTTCTAAGTTTGACATGAAATGTTGACATGAGTAACAATGATAGTTTCTCGATAGATTTAGATGGTCAGAACTGGATCTTCAGTGATAGAAAGGCTCAACTAGATAAAATCTACAATCATTGGGAGATATTGGAATTATATTCATAACTAATGGTGGAATAGGTGTATGTGTGAAGAAATTTTGGGCTTCTACAAATACCTCCTTACACAACATGTAATCCATAGATATATGCCTTGTGGGACCCCCAAGCTATAGTGTTAAGGTTTCCAAAAAATTTTAAAGATCACATGTTGCATGACACATGTAACATGCCGTGTGTACTATTGATTAAAGCTTGCCATGTACTCTAGCACTACCTGAAAAAATACACGGCCAAGAACATGGGCACAATTAGAGTACACGGGCACAAACCCATACTCTAAAATGACCACAGTACCTGGGTAAGGCCTAAAGATTACGATCATGACCAAGCTGAAATGGGTATAGAAAAATAGAATGGGATGAGTGTCATTTAACCTATACATGATATGTACCTAGAGATTTCATGATGTGTATTTAGAGAATTACATTCCTTGTGGGACTGTGAAACATAATAATACTAGGGTTGGTAGGAAACACTGTGTACCCCTTATTACATGTAGCATACTTTCTCTAGGGGTGTCTGTAGCCCTTTGATTATTTAGTATAGAAAAGGTTCAGTTAAGTGTGATACCTTAGTCTATTACCACATGGGGAAAATGTGGTATTAAATCCTCATCATAGTGCTGTTATCCCCTATATGTGTAAAATTCTATCTTTTTCCGGGTATGACCCTCTTTGTGTTCGGGTTGAACCTATTTTACTGGAATTTCATTCTTCTTAAAACTTTTTTGGTCAATATATTTTGGGTATGGAGAGTATTTTCTATGGAAAATGACCCAAAGTTTCAGTATGTATGTTTTTTTGATTTAGTGGAGTCCATTTATAAAATTTTCGAACGCGTATAAGGTTTTTCCATGTTCACATCGTGAATATGTTACACAATGTGACCACATCTATTGGATGATGCATGAACTAGTTCTCTAACTACTAGGCCCTGGTGACAGCACAGACACCTCACCTTAAAATGGCTATTAGGTCCTGGATCACCTGGTACAACTAGTTGCCCCACTGACACGTGGTCCCAACCCATGTGCCCGAACGGGTCATTTGACTAATGCCAGTCCCCACATGTCAACACATGTCTTTTTCAAGGTATTTTTCTCACTCACACACACCCTGGAAAACTTCCCAGAATTTCACCCATCTCAATTACTGCTCCAGAACAAACACGCGTAACTGTGGCGTTCTAACCAGGTAGGCTCCTGAAAAGGAAGGTGCACCTTGTTGACATGAGTTATATAATTTAGTCATTTAACCCTTTATCATTCAGGGGTGTAAAATTCAGCCCCCTTTAGTGTAAAACCCCAAGATTTTGTAAGATATATTCTTTTTAATTTATTTCATATCTTCTGTTGTACGCTACACCAAGATTATATTGCGCTATACGCAACACCGTACTAGCTTGCAGTATATGCAAAACTAATCTTGGATCGTGTTACACACAATTTCAAGTTTGTTTGATAGTAGTTATTCTACACAACATTGATTGTATATATATATATATATTCAATGTATAAATGAAATATGGTTGGATTTTGTTAAACGCAAAAACAAAGGAGTCTTGCACAACACGCAACCCTGACTTGGATTGAATTACACGCAATCACGACTTTCCTCGAGAGCGTGTGCTGTACGCAATATCAGGTTTCACTAAACAATGATATATGGTTATAATATTATTATGAACTAGCTATTATGAATAGTATTAACTAAATTTTGAATGTTATAACATTATTATTTCATCTTATTAGTTTTCTAGAACATGGTATGTGAACAAAATAATTTTTTCGGGTAAAATAAGTATTTTTCAAAAAAATGCAGTTTTGTCGCCTTTTAATGGCGCACCCACATTAAATCTAGTTTTGGACATGTTTATAAGTTCAATTTTACAAAATAAACTTCTTCTTTTGAATCAGGATATAAAAATTTACATTGGATAATGTTTTGATATTTTTTCTAATAACTTTCATATTTTAATGAATAATAAAAACGCGCTATATTTTAATTAAAAACAACTTTTTTCATATTAATAATTTATATGGTTAAATTATAATATTGAATGGTTTTAAAGTATAAATAGAATATATTTTTACCATTTAATATAATTTATGTCATTAGAATCTATTTTACCTTGAATTCGTAGGTTAAATGAATTCAATCTTTCGTAATGTTTTAACCAAAAACCCATTTTCTTTCGACAACGGGATTAATTTTAATTTAATTTCTGAAAGTTTTTTGTATTGAATTTGGAAAAATGGATTCCATATTTGGAATCAGTGGGTCCAAATTATGTTAATAAGCTACTTTTTATTTTTGGTCATTATGAATAATAACTACGGTAAATTTTATTTACCGTAGTTAAATGTAAATCGGGTAATTAAGGGTAAATATAAGATTATAAAATTACCCTAACACCTGAAAAATACTATTAGATGACTAAAAGTAGACCCATATCACCTAAGGGTAGTATTAGATTCATTTAATAGACTTTTGTCCATGAAACTAATTTAATTATTATTAAAACAAAAGAAAGTGACAACATGTCACTTTCTTAAATCTTATAAGTATAATAATTTTAATTTAGTGATAAAATTAATAAAATTTCAAACATGAATAGTCTCCAGAAATCTAATACAATTATCTACATCATAGGAATTTATTTAGAAATTTTAGGTATTAAATAATTATCATTAAGTATGACACAATAGTGATATTGAAATTATTTTAGTAATTAAAATATGAAAAAAATGATTTTAAAAATAATAAAATAAATACTATATGATCTATTTAATGTGCTCCACTAATTTTCTATATACATATGACATTTTATGAATCTATTAAGGATTTTAGTTCGAACATATCTTCTGTATATATTTTATTTAAATTCAAATAAATGAATAGTATCAAAATTTTATTGGTCGACGAGATTACAACCCTATCTCATCTAATATTCTGATATGAGTCATTTTGGAAGTTTTTAAGTGGGGTTGGGATTTAATATAAACTAATATTTCTTATATTTCCAAAGGTGCCCTCTCCTCCCTTATAAAAGGGAACCTCCTCCCTCTCTTCCTCACACCACTTTGAGCCTTCAAGCTCGGCCAAAACCTAAAATATTCTTTTATCCACTTCCCTAGAAACATCCTAGAGGTCCTGGTCTTCTTCAAAGACCAATTTTAGTTCCCTAAGAGGAGGTCTCAAAGAGGCGCTTCAAAGAATAGGTAATGTCCATTACCGATTCTTTCAACTTTATTTCTTCTTCCACTTCTTCTTTTTTAGTTGTTTCATTATGAAGTAATAACATCAGTTTCACTCATATACTGATATGTTATTATAAGTAAGAAACAAACATATTTCACCATCTATCCATCCTACGGAAAACGAAATCACCGCACGTGCCTACGTACAGAATACCGTCTCCACGCCGTGGTGTAATCTATTTTACACCACCACCTTACTTGGATGGGTATAATGGTGAAAGTAATGAATATATATGATGATTGTAAAGTGATATTGATTCTTTAATATTATACATACACTTTAATAAAATTCCACGATCTTGGGAATGATATCATCGCTCGTGCGTACGTACGGACTACCGTCTCCACGACGCGATGAGATTCACTCTCCATGATAACCACTCAAGAATGATTACAAAGTATATATAATAAGTAATCATGAAATATATGAAATAATAATGCTACTGGATTTAGGTATATATATATTTATGTCATATACTTAATTCCATTCAATTCAATAAGGAAACGAAAACAACATTCATGCATACGTACGGCCTACCGTCTCTATGAACGGTGTATTTCTTTGAATTTTTAGATCTATTATATATATGTATATTATGAATATATATTATATATAAATCATGTTTTACATTCTAGATGTAAGTAATCATGATCTAAGTAATCATATGAATAATTACAAGTTAAAACACAAACGACAAATGAAACGATTTTACCCAAAACACTACTTTAACATGAATTTCCAAAATAACGGGTAATATAAATTCATAAGTGAACCATATATGACATAATAACAATGAATATGATTCTGTAATAAGTGAATGAAATTATTTAAATCATTATACAGGAGGTTTGGATACGTACGAAGCATATCGGACCTAAGGTAAGGGATAATTTTTCAAATCTCATTTTTATCCGAGATTTCTTATTCGTAAGTATTTACTGGGGTTATTTATATCATCCATGTACATGTTTTATAAAAGTGTTTTCATGTATGTTTAAAGTCCTTTTTAACAAATTTTGACTTTTACTACATGGTATGTAAGGAATTTTTTTTACCATACGAGGTACTTTTTGAATTTTCCGGCAAAAGTACGAGAAGAATGTTTTTTTAACATATACGACATGAACGGATTTTTACGGTTTTATAAAGCCTTATTTTCATGAAGCTTAATCCAAAATATTTCATGACTATTTTCAACAAAATCCTTTTCTTTTAAAATTTCATGACCTTTTGAGAAAAGAAATTGATTTTGAAGAAGAAAGGATATTTTCTTCAAGAATTCATTTCAAGTGTTTTATCAAAACCATTTTCCATCCAAGATGACATTATTTCATATGTGTATGTTTCAAGTATAAAGTCTCTATAATTTACATGGTTTCACTTTTCTTATTATGAAATGATATCCATTTCTTTTATATGGATTATGTGATGATGGTATGATGTTTATGAAACCCATTTTATTTGTTGGGTTATTTCGAATGATGTATGTTTTTTTTGTGGAATAAGAAAGAATGATTTAAATATGAGATGGGTGGGACCTATATCTCCCTCCAATACATTGGGTAAAGATTTATATCTCTTGAGATAAACATGGCTGGAATGGTAAGTTAATCTAGTTCAGTATTACAGTACTGGAACACGGAGTGAACTCGATTCAGAAAGGGACTTTGTCCACTAAGGTTGTCTTGGAAGCAATCCCTTGGCTACTATGGAAATAATTACATGTTCTTAATGGATTCCATAATTACATGTTTTATTCCCATGCTATTTTATCATGATTTATGTTCCATTATGATCTATTCCTTATGTACTTCCTTGTTTTATGTCGTTGCTCAAGATTTTGATGTTTAAACATCATGTTCATGATTTTAAGTTCAAATGTATATGGTATGTTTTATTTTAACCATTCTTACCCTTAATGAGCATTTGAACTCACCCTTTTTATGTTTTATTTTCCCCCAGGATTAAAAGAAATGTTTTAGGTAAGGAGAAAAAGAGTGGAAGATCTTTATGGGAGATGTTGAATATCTTTCACCACGATTAGAAGATTACGTTCCATGTTTCGAAAGACACTAAACTATTACGGTCCTTGTGTGTATGTTCTTGTTATGTATTAAGTATTACGAAAAAGTAATGTATTTTCCATGTACGTCAAGCTTTGGGTCTCTACAGTTGGTATCAGAGGAAAGGTTTAGTCAACCTTTGGAAACTAGGATGTGAGAACTTTAGTGAGATCCCTAGAGATATTTCTAAGGTATGTCTAGGGATGTCTCTATGGTTAAGTATAAGTATAGGATATAGTCCTAGAATTACCGTAAAGATCATAGAATTAAACCTAAGATGTTATATATTTAATTTACTCCCCCTTTATTATGATTTTTTCCTCTCACACTATTCTTTTTGGGTTTTAGAAAATGGATGGAAACAAGATGATTCACGATAATGGAGGATATGATGGACAATGGAATGATATTATTCATGAGCAACCAAATGAAATGGGATTTGGAAGTCCAAACATCATTATTATTCCGAATCAGTAATCTCATAATATTATCAATAAACTCAAATTTGGTAAGTTTCCTGACTCGGCTAATAAGAGAAAGATGGAGTTTCATGATGATCATAGAGGAAAGAAAGTTCAATTTCCCCTATGTAAATCATGTGGAAGGAGGCATCATGGAGAATGTTTCAAAGGAACTGGAAGATGCTTTGGGTGTGGAAAAGAAGGACATAAAGATAGTAAGTGTAAATTAAAGGGTTCAGTTAACACCATGGATGTGGATAATGGTATTTCTATGACATCAACAATGGTTAAATGTTTTAAATGTGGAATGTATAGGAATTATGAAAACCAATTCCCTAAGGGAAATTCTCAAGAAGAGAATCAGTATGGTCGTATGGGTAGTATTTATGTTGATGATGATGAAGATACTACAAATGATATGTGAGATGAAATAATTGTTGAAGTTCGGTCAATGGTTTAAGAAGGTAGTGGATTGATTACATGTTTATCAAGTGTAATGTTGTATAAGTAATCTCATGGTACTATGTAATAAATAGACATCTAAGGATTGTTACATTGTTGTCTTTCCTTAATTTTTGAAAGTGTATGATCAATGGTACCAGTAACCATGAAAGGTTATTTAGATATTTTTGGAAAGTAGATGATATGTGCATAATGAAGTGATAAGGATAAAATTAAATGTTTTATAGTATTCATGATCTCATGACTGATATAAGGAAATAGTTATATCATGGTTTGAGTATATAGAATTTAGGGGTTTTGGTATGTGGAAAGAGTTAACTTTTGACAGCACTCATGTTTTCACTAAGATTCAATGGGTATTAACTTTTCAAGAGAATACATGATTAAGGCCTTCAAATGTTTGGAATGTGACCAACAAGACATATCTTATGATATATGGGGATCAACGATGGTATTAACATACATCGTATATGAAATCTATGGTAATCGTTTTCACTATAATATGAGAGTGGACTGCAGTATTATGGATAAGCCTAAATATTGCAATGGATTATGTTAGACATAAGTTAGTATTGTTTAAGGATAGAAGTTTTTTCGATATTATTGATGGGATGTTATAGTAATGTAGTTTTAGAAAAAGGAAAACCTGCAGGATGGGAGACAACCCATCGCATCGGACAAGGCTGTGGGAATTGAACCCACAACCGAAGTGTGACTCGCCTTTATCTCCTACCACTGGTCTACAGGAAGTCCCTGTTTAGTAGAAACTAGTTTTATCATATTAAGCAGTATGATATATGAAGTATAAGTCTATTTTAGGAACCATATATGATTAATCTCACTATAGATGGACTTATGTATTTTTGATAACTTTTATAACCTTTTGTTTGAGACAGATGGAATGACCCGTCATTCTATCACATGATCTGCTGACACTTCATGAATGGCAAATTAAACATCATTTCATTAAGAGATGAAGTGGAAATTTTCCAAATAATGACCAATGGTGAGACTGTACCAAAATCACAAAAGTATTTATTCTAATTCCAATTTCATCAACTTTAGGGAAATGATCTTGAAAACCAAAAATGTTGTCCTAGTGCTCTTATATCCGATGAATCAGATGGTACCTTAGATCATCACAAATCTATGGCTTTGTGATTGATGGCTTTTTCATAGCCATGTTCTATAAGGCCCCCAACCTTAAACCTTACTTAATCTTGAGTTATTACAAGATTACACATTGAAGATCTTTTCGGGTTTAGAGTTTTTGAGAATTAGATCATAAAACTTGCAATACTTTCCTCATATAAACAAAGTGGTTACAGAAAGATAGTATTCTTCATTCCCATCAATGGAAACACATTTAAAATAAAACATGGATTATTTCTTGACACATCCTTGACTCTATCATCTTATCATGTACCTTTCCCTTGACCTGTGAAAACATTTCAAAAACTTGGGATGAGCATAAAAACTCAGTATGGGTTATAAAAAAAACATGGAAAGGAAACATGAGTTCATATATACATAATAATGAAATCATACTTTACCCATGAAACATAGGCACTTTAACATACCTCATAAAATCATGAATAAATCATAGAAATCATAAGACATAAAGGTAACTTGAGGCATTCATAACATTCATACATAGGGAGTAACCCTCTTGGTTACGTTTTGGAATACCCATCACAGTATATTCCCTAAAATCTCTTCGGAGAAACCTTAACGTTTCACTCCTTTGCGTTACCCAATGCATTGGAGAGCTATAACAGGCTCACCCGCCCTTAGTCTATCACGGAACCACCCGTCTTCATAATAATGCCCAAGAACCTCAACATAAACGTATCACATAAAACATGCATAAAGGAAACATAACATTTACACCATTCAATCACAAGATATCAATACCACACATTGATATAAAAATATTATGAAAACCATTTTCAATACCAAAATAAAAGAAAAGTAAAACATGGTATTTATTTTTCTTTTAAAAAGAAGGTATGGCTTGTAGAGGAAGCCGAAACTCAAATAACGGTCACGACGGCGGAGAAGTCGTTGTCGCCGCATACGCACGACAAAAACATTTCTTTTTGTCGTTTAGTAAACGCTTCGTATAAAAAAGATTCCTTTTGAATAAACGTAAAATTCAAAGGGGTTTATACACCGTATCAAAGAATGTTGTGTATAAAATAAAATATGCCTCAATGAAAGGAGATTGAGACGAAGTCCCATACCTCGTATCCGACTTGACCCGACCGTTCTTTAATCTCCTGAATAATAAACTTGAGTTAATCTCTACTTGCTTATGAATCTTTTTGAAGTTCATTATTCCTTTTATACCATGTTATGAACATCATGTAATCAGTTAAGTTAATAATGTTCATTTTGTCGGTATTTGGTTCTTAAGTCAAAAATAGACCTCTTACACTTACATGTTGTTAATTTGGTCAAAGTTTCATTATATCCAGAATGATATTAATGTTTTGGATAACATATATATCATATATATTCATCATATACATGTATTTATAATATTACATTACATTTAGAGGTAAGAAATGAAATGCACCGTTCATGGAGACGGTAAACCGTACGTACGCATGAACGCTACTTCCATTTCTATTTCATATTTTCTGGAATGGAATCATAATGATATAAGAGTATATTATGATTCCAGTATAATAACATATATAATATCATTAAATTTATCCTTTACACATCCCACATATGGTATTAACGAATCAAATCACTTTTAGGGGGCGGTAGTCCGCACTTCCTAAAATGAAGATATCGTGTTTACCCATAATGGAAACCATAAAGGTATACCCAAAATGAAAAAAAAGCTTAAGGAAAACATAAACATATTATATATCATATATAAAAATAGTGACATCATAATGGCCACCTTTGAAGGTGTTAAATGAGTATTGAACAATCATCGTTTCGGGAGGTAGAATTTCGCCATCCACGGAAACCGTATGTTCTTTAACCATTTGATGTTTTTGTGTGAGTGTGTAGCTCAAATATATCTTATAACAACATCCTAGTATATTTAAGATACTGGTGTTGTTACAAAAGAATTAAATAAAAAGAGTTTAGGGGGTTGGAGAAGCAAAATAAAACAAATGAACATGAGAGAATGAATTACCTTAAAAAGTGTAACTCCTTTTGATTTGAGCCTAAAGGATTCTTTTGAAAGGATTCTGCCCAAAGGGAATCCTATAGGATGAGGAGAGGGATGTGGAGAGAGCAAATGGGCAGGGGTTGGCCGAGCCAAAGGCTTGAAGAGTGTGTGAAATGAGGTAGATGTGGGGGCCTTTTATAAGAGGAGAGGAGGGGCACTTTTGGAAAGTAAACAAACATTACTTTATTTGAAAATGTGTTTCGGTTTTAAAAGGTCCCACATTGATATAATTCATGGATAAGGTGATAAGGCTTAGAAATCCACTCATCCAATAAGTTTTGGACATGTGTAGTTCATAGATTTTACATTATCTTTCCATTTTATTTAAATCGTCAAATAATGATGTCATCGCTGCATCATTATTATGTCATAAATAATTTAATTTATTTAATGTCTAGAAATCATAAAAAAAATACTATGATGTAGGAAATCTTTTTATCTTTCCAATTACTATTTATAATCAAAAATCGGATCTTTATAACCCCATGTAAAAATTGTTTTCGTAAAACATCTCTTGTTTGTGTCATTTTTACTTTAACATTTAATAAAAAGTTATTTGTGTCATTTCCAAACCAAAGTGTCTCCATGGGGTCCCCAAGTTGACCCATGGCTTTTCTTGGTCGGCCATGACACAACCGATAAGTTTGGGACATGTGTCTAGGTCATTTCCTATTATTAAAGCATTATTTATACCTTAAACTACCCTAATTACCACTAATCGCGATTAAGAACTTAATAAGTTACTATTCACCAAAAAAATATTTTAATATAATTGAACCACATTTTACTTCTTAATGACAACCATGTATGTCGGATTTTCAAAATTCAATACACATTAGTGGTAAACTTTCATTTAACTGAAAAATCAGTTTGCTTGATTACCACTTAGTGGTTTCACTATTCATCAAAAATTGAAGTTTTTCAGAAAATTACCAAAAATTCACCCTAAGCTATATTTGATATTCCGAATTCAAAAATGAAGTCTATTTTACAAAATTCAAATCATATAAGTCACATTAACTAATTTAATAATTAATTCCCGCTGCCAGAGCAAATAGCGTGTTTTTACAAAACAATAAGTATCAAAAGATTGACACCAGTTTAAGTCTAATTCCAAAGAGAAATTGATTCCAATGACCACCATTGGATAAAATGGTAAAAATATATTCTAATTTCACTTCAAAACCAATTCAAAACATAATCTAATCATATAAATAAATTATATTAAAAAGCAGTTTTGATGTAAAATGCAGTATTTTTCACTATTCATTAAAAAATGAACATTGTCAGAAAAATACCAAAAATTCACACAAGGTAAATTTTGATGTCCCAATAATAAAGGATAAGTTTATTTTGACAAACATAGTTTATAAAATTGTCAAAATATAGATTCAAAAATGGTTTTCCATCAAAAGGCAGTAAAACAATCTTTTAAGAATATTAGTGTATTCCATGCATAAGATTGTATTTATTTTCATTTTAAGCCTCTATAACACTATCTTAATCATTAATAGACATAGATAAAAATATCTATTATTCATTACTTACTTTGGATGTTACATGTTCTCTACCACTCTCCATCAAAACTTGATGGTTAGATTTTTCTTCCATATCCATATTTTCAACTATGTTCTCATATATGGAAACCTAGTGATGAGTTTCTTTGGGTAATCGTTACATTTCATACTTTAGTTTTAAAAATTAAGTTTTTGGTATTCCCTTTTTACGATGTGGGTTTCTTCTAAAGAAACTTTCAAGTATTAAACCATTTATAACCCCGAAGAATTTTGAGGGCGAAATTCATTTTAAAGGGGGTAGAATGTAACACCCCGAGATTTTATAAGATATATTATTTTTAATTTATTTCATATATTCTGTTTTACACTACACCATGATTATCTTGCGCTATACGCATCACCGTATTAGCTTGTAGTATATGCAAAACTAATCTTGGATCATGTTACACACAATTTCAAGTTTGTTTGATAGTAGTTATTCTACGCAACATTGAGTGTATATATATATATATTAAATGTATAAATGAAATATGGTTTGATTTTGTTAAAAACAACAACAAAGGAGTCTTTCACAACACGCAACCCTGACTTGGCTTGAATTACACGCAATCATGACTATCCTCGATAGCGTGTGGTGTACGCAATATCAGGTTTCACTAAACAATGATATATGGTTATAATATTATTATGAACTAGCCATTATGAATTGTATTAACTAAATTTTTAATGTTATAACATTATTATTTCATCTTACTCATTTTCTAGAACATGGTATGTGAACAAAATAAATATTTCGGGTAAAATAAGTATTTTTAAAAAAAATGCAGTTTTGCCGCCTTGTAATGGTGCACCCACATTAAATCTAGTTTTTGACATGTTTATAAGTTAAATTTTGCAAAATAAACTTCTTCTTTTGAATCAGGATATAAAAATTTACATTGGATAAAGTTTTGATATTTTTTCTGATAACTTTCATATTTTAATGAATAGTAAAAACATGATATCTTTTAATTAAAAACAACTTTTTTCATCGTAATAATTTATATGGTCAAATTATAATATTTAATGGTTTTAAAGTATAAATACAATATATTTTTACCATTTAATATAATTTATGTCATTAGAATTTATTTTACCTTGAATTCGTAGGTTAAATCAATTCAATCTTTTGCAATGTTTTAACCAAAAACCCGTTTTCTTTCGACAACGGGATTAATTTTAATTTAATTTATGAAACTTTTGTGTATTGATTTTGGAAAAATGGATTCCATATTTGGAATCAGTGGGTCCAAATTATGTTAATAAGATACTTTTTATTTTTGGGCATTATGAATAGTAACTACGGTAATTTTTATTTATCATGGTTAAAGGTAAATCTGGTAATTAAGGGTAAATATAAGATTATAAAATTACCCTAACACCTTAAAAAATCCTATTGGATGACTAAACGTCGACCCATATCAGCTAAGGGTCGGATTATATTAATTTAATGGACTTTTTTCCATGAAAATAATTTAATTATTATTAAAACCAAAGAAACTGACAACATGTCACTTTCTTAAATCTTATAAGGATAATAATTTTAATTTAGTGATAAACTTAATGAAACATAGAACATGAATAGTATACAGAAATATAATAAAATTATCTACATCATAGGAATTTATTTATAAATTTTAGGTATTAAATAATTATCATTAAGTTTGACACAATAGTGATGTTGAAATAATTTTATTAATTAAAATATCAAATAAATGATTTTAAAAATATTAAAATAAATATTTTATGAACTATTTAATGTTCTCCACAAATTTTCTAGATACATATGACGTTTTATGAATCTATTAATGCTTTTAGTTCGAACATATCTTCTGTATATATTTTATTTAAATTCAAATAAATCAATAGTGTCAAAATTGACACTATTGTTATTTTATAAAAATAACATATTATAAAATTGTTTAAAAATAACAAAAATATTTAAAAATTATAAATTAAAATTTAAATGGTCTAAAATTTCATAAAGTGTCAAATTATGGCAAATTCACAACACATATGTAATTATTTATAATAATTTAAAATTTAGAATATTATTACCACAAATAAAATTAAATTTATAAATAAGGATAAATCAAGTTGATAATGTATACAATAAATTCCTAACATGTATAAATTTTATTGGTTGATGATATCACAACCCTATATCATCTAATATTCGGATATGAGTCATTTTTTAAGTTTTTATTTGGGGTTGGGATTTAATATAAACTAATATTACTTACATTTCCAAAGGTGCCCCTCTCCTACCTTATAAAAGGGCACCTCCTCCCTCTCTTCCTCACACCACTTTGAGCCTTCCAGTTCGGCCAAAACCTGAAAAATTCTCTTCTCCAATTACCTAGAAACATCTTAGAGGTCCTGGTATTCTTCAAAGACCAATTTTAGTGCCCTAAGAGGATGTCTCAAAGAGGCGCTTCAAAGAAGAGGTAATGTCCGTTACCGATTCTTTCAACTTTATTTCTTCTTCCACTTCTTATTTTTTAGTTGTTTCATTATTAAGTAATAACATCAGTATCAATAATATAATGATATGTTATTATAAGTATGAAACAACCATATTTCACCATCTATCCATCCTACGGAAATGAAATCACCGTGCGTGCGTACGTACGGAATACGGTCTCCATGCCATGGTGTAACCTATTTTCCACCACCACCTTACTTGGATGGGTATAATGGTGAAAGTAATGAATATATATGATTATAGTAAAGTGATATTGATTCTGTAATATTATACATACACTTTAATACAATTCCACGATCTTGGGAATGATATCATCGCTCGTGCGTACGTACGGACAACCGTCTCCACAACGCGATGAGATTCACTCTCCATGTTAACCATTCAAGAATGATTATAAATTGTATATAATAATTAATCATGAAATATATGACATAATAATGAAACTGGATTTATGTATATATATATATTTATTTCAACTAATTAATTCCATTCAATTCAATAAGGAAACGAAAACAGTGTTCATGCGTACGTACGGCCTACCGTCTCCATGAACGGTGTATTACTTTCCATTTTTTGATCTATTATATATATGTATATTCTGAATAAATATTATATATAAATAATGTTTTACATTCTGGATGTAATTAATCATTATCAAAGTAATCATATGAATAATTACAAGTTAAAACACGAACGACAAATGAAACGATTTTACCCAAAACGCTACTTTAACATGAATTTACAAAAGAACGGGTAATATAAAGTCATAAGCGAACCATATATGATATAATAACAATGAATATGATTATGTAATAAGTCAATGACATTATTTAAATTATTATACAGTAGGTTTGGATATGTATGAAGCATATCAGACCTAAGGCAAGGGATAATTTTGCAAATCTCATTTTTATCCGAGATTGCTTATTCGTAAGTATTTAGTGGGGTTATTTCTATCATCCATGTCCATGTTTTATAAAAGTGTTTTCATGTATTTTTAAAGTCCTTTTCAACCATTTTTTACATTTACTACATGGAATGTCAGGAATTTTTTACCATACGAGGTACTTTTTGACTTTTCCGGAAAAAGTACGAGAAGAATGTTTTTTTAACTTATACGGAACGAACGGATTTTTACTATTTTATAAAGCCTTATTTTCATGAATCTTCATCCAAAATATTTCATGACTATTTTCAACAAAATCCTTTTCTTATAAAATTTCATGACTTTTTGTGAAAAGAAATTTATTTTGAAGAAGAAAGGATATTTTCCTCAAGAATTCATTTCAAGTGTTTTATCAAAACCATTTTCCATCTAAGATGATATTATTTCATATGTGTATGTTTCAAGTATAAAGTCTCTATGATTTATATGGTTTCACTTTTCTTATTATGAAATGATATCCATTTATTTTATATGGATTATGTGATGAT
Source organism: Viscum album (assembly GCA_963277665.1). NCBI lineage: Eukaryota > Viridiplantae > Streptophyta > Magnoliopsida > Santalales > Viscaceae > Viscum > Viscum album. The sequence goes on along the minus strand of OY728157.1, from coordinate 1,246,705,095 downwards.
GGGATGGTGTTTATGAAACCCATTTTATTTGTTGGGTTATTTTGAATGATGTATGTTTATTTTTTGGCACAAGAAAGAATGATTTCAATATGAGATGGGTGGGACCTATATCTCCCTCCAATGCATTGGGTAAGGATTTATATCTCATGAGATATACATGGCTGGAATGGTAAGTTAATCCTGTTCAGTATTACAGGACTGGAACGAGGAGTGAACTCGATTCAAAAAGGGACTTTGTCCACTAAGATGGTCTTGGCAGCAATGCTTTGGATACTATGGAAATCATTACATGTGATTAATGGATGCCAAAATTACATGTTTTATTCCCATACTATTTTATCCTGATTTATGTTCCATTATGATCTATTCCTTATGTACTTACATGTTTTATGTCGTTTCTCAAGATTTTGATGTTTAAACATTATGTTCATGATTTTAAGTTCAAATGTATATGGTCTGTTTTATTTTATCCATGCTTACCCTTACTAAGAATTTGAGCTAATCCTTTTTATGTTTTATTTTCCCCCAGGATTAAAAGAAAGATTTTAGGTAAGTAAACAAAAAGTGGAAGATCTTTATGGGAGATGTTGAAGATCTTTCACCACCATTAGAAAATTACGTTCAAAGTTTCTAAAGACACTAAACTATTACAGTCCTTGTGTGTCTGTTTTTGTTATGTATTAAGTATTCCGCAAAAGTAATTTATTGTCCATGTACTTCAAGCTTTGGGTCTCTACATTTAGAGTATATCATCCTCCTTGTGGGCCCTATATCTCAACCTAGGCAGTGCACTACACTTAAGGCTAGGTTCCTCCTCAGATACTAAATGTGGCAACTAGACCCCAGTGATTGCACATATACCCCAACTTAACATGGTCATCAGCTCGTGGCCCACCAGGATCCACTAGTTTCTCCACAGACATGTGGTCCCCACCTTGGGGCCCACCCACATGCGTGAATGTGCCATCTGACTAATGAAATTACCCGCATGCCAACACATGTCCTTTCCATTGTGTTTTTTCCTTAGTAACACACATCCTAGGAAGCTTCCATCAAATTCACCCATCCTGATCACTACTCTAGTCCACGCATGCTTAACTATGGAGTTCTAACTATGTAGGCTCCCAAAAATGAAGGTTCACCTTGTTGACATGAGTCATATCATTAAGTCATTTAACCCTTTATCATTCTGGGGTGTTACAATTTCAATGTGTGAAACTAATACATGTAATTCAACTTATTTTCAACATGAAATGGTCGATCAAGATTATTTTAACCCAAGGTGATGTGTTTTTAGTGTATCTTACGAATCATTATGTTCATATTGTAAAAGGGATTCATGTTGTGAATACCTCAGGTTAAATGATTTTAAACCATGTATTGTGTATAATTTATTTTTAATCCTCCATGAATCTCTCTCTCTCTCAAACCCTAAGGCGACTCCATGAGATTTTATTGTGATTACTTTCCTTCTAGGAATCTCGGTATAGAATTCAATCTCTGGTGGGTGTCTTCACTTTGTTTTTTTTCATTTCATCCATTGTCCTCCATTATAATGGTGGTATCTCTTGATCTCTGTTGAATCAGGTTTTGATCATGATATTTTTATGGTATAGGTTTTTCTTATGATCACCATAACCTTAATTCCTTATTGAATTTTCCTATAGATTGTGTTTCTTTAATAACCAGATAATGTTCGGTGGTCTAGAAAAAATCCCTATGGTAATTTTATATTTGTTAAAATGTGTGTAATATTATGATATTGTTATAACACAAGGTGTGAGATAACTAATAGAATAATGTGAAATGATAATCATGAGTTTGGAATACTCCTTGGATCCCTTTATATCCAATAGTGTTGTGACTTGGATTAAAAATACCCATAGGATGAACCTACCCTAGATAAATAATTGATTAGCCAATGCCTTAAAAAATATGATATTTCATGACATAAGACCTTAGGCGATTTCTTTTGATAGATTCACCTTGTGAAATGGAATGATAGTTTATTGAAATGATAGGTAATAATTAATATGAAATGGGTGTGTACACTAGTATGACAACATATTAAGATATAATTTAATAAATAAAAGGGTAATTGAAAGACAAATGGTAATTGGATAAATTTACCATTTTGGATTATGCTACTATGTTGTGTTATTATTTATATTATGACTTGTGATGTGGTTATGCTAAAATGGTTTTTTAAAAGTCATGACCTAGTTATGTTGAAATGATTTTATAAAGGGCTTAGAATAGTTATGTAGAAATGATTTTATAAAGTGATTGGTCTAGTAATGATGAAATTCTTATATAAATGTATTAGCTCAGTTATGTTAATATGATTATATAAAGGGATTGGACTGGTTGTGTTGTAATGCGTATAGGGATTTCCCTGATTATGTGATTATTCAATGACTTGTGGTTGGTATTGGCATTGTTGTGCTACATGTCCATAGATATTTCTGCTTGATACTGATGCATTTTTATTTTTTTATTATATTAATTAATTAATGAATACTCTATATTTATCACATTATTTCATGCACTTACCATAAAGATGCTATTTTTAGACACAATGCTGTCGAGCTACTAATTTTAACTCACATTCCATTCAAGCCACCATTTATTACTCGAGTAGATTTCTTGGATAATGGTTTAGAAAAGTTCATAGGACATTGTTGTTGATAGTTTCTTTTTGGATGGGTTGGAGCTTGGATATGGGACCAACAGGAGGATCATAAACATAATTTTTTTTGAATTTATTTTTGGTAGCTTGGTAATTTATTTATATGACTTTTGAGATTCATATAGTTACATTCCTTCCTATAATTACATGGATTATTTTTATATTTATTACTAGGTTTATCATTTATCTTCCGTTTGTATGGTGTAATTTATTTTATACTTCCATTACTATGGTATTTGTTTATTTCCTATATATTGAGACTATGTACCATGTGTTATAATCTCCCCACTATGTTCTCAACATCCCCACTGTAATTTGAAATATTCTAGCATACAAGGAGGAACACTTTAGTTCCAATAACCAGATTAATTTGTCCATGTGAGAGAGTTCCACATTGGGGGATGTTACAAAGTGGTATCATGGGATCAAGATTTTTATTTCTATTTCTCTACTATTTGGGAAAGGTATAAAAGATACTTGGATGTGTTATAACATTATAATGCGCTTGTTCATGGGATTCACTAGTAAAAAATTGTTTTTTTCGGTTTAGTTTTATCGTTGGTTATTTATAACTGATGTGAAAAAGTGGGTATTTAGTGATCCTTCACATATGTTCTATAATTTAAACAATGTGAAAGAATGTGTTTTACATTAGTTACAATATAATTGATGATAAATACCTCTAGTTATCCATTTTTCATGTCAAATATAATATATCTGACACAAAAAACATTTTAAAAATTTATGTATCGATCGGGGGTTTCATTCTGTGGTCTGCCAGTTTCGCGATGAGATCTCATTTCTCTCTCCCTGAAGCTCAAACATTATGGTTATGTTGATTTGGTGGTCTGAATATCTCTTTACGTTCTAAATAAAACCATAGTGTTTTGTAGAACTCAGGATTCACATCTGAAGTAAGCCTTAATTTTTTTTGTTTCTCTCTTTTCATTAATTCTTTGGCATCTAATATCTAACCGATGATTCTTTAATGAGGTGTTCTTCATTCTCACACTACCATATTGATACATTCAGGTTTTCTCACCTTCATTGTTGCATTTTTTATTATAAATTTTCTCATCTCCAAGTAGCGCACATGAAGTTATGAATATATTTTATATTGAGTTAATTAGTTGTTCCTGAATTTCCTTTTTTTATAGGGATTGAGAATTATTTATTTAGTAAAATATTCCAGTTTTTATGTATTATAATTAATATATTTCTTTATCTATCACAGGGTGATAATTTCATAGTGTTAAAAGTGGAAGGTTGTACTGTTTAGTGGTTGCTGCATGTTGTGGCTTCGAAAATTATTCAATTTTTTGTCCAATAAACTATAAATTACCGATAGTATATTTCTTTTTTTTGTTTTTGTGAATATTGACTAATTCTACAACTATAGACAATGAAATATTCATAGCCCTCCATATTCAAGTTCAATTTAGTAGTATATATAACACGGTTTTCACTTAATGATGGTTTGGTTTTGATGATTGTTGAAAAATATGTTGTTTTTTTGGTTTAATATTGAATGAAATTCATATGTTTGGATAGTAAACTACCAATTTTAGGTAACTTCATTTTGTTAAATTTTAATGTTTCAAAATGGGTTAATACCACCAACATGGGTGCACTATGTAATATTTTGTTGGCTATTCTATTTTACAAACCATGTAAAACAATAATTTTCCTTTTTGTTCTTATTGAATAGTTACCATATTTATACTCTTTGATTTTTTGAATAAAACATGATAATGAATTATATGTAAATATAGGCGATAAATTCCTTTCATAGTTTGGGATCTGAAGCTTTTGATTTTTGAGGGATTAAAAGTTCAGTATAATAGTGTATACCCAAAATTATTGACTATGGAATGTAAATTATATTATAATTTATAATTACCCATTTTGTTTTCCCAGTAGATTTATTCAATTATAAGAAAGTAAAATAATAAGAATATCAAATTTGGTAGCTATTTTTAAGGTCTGTATCTTTTTGGAAAAAGTTAAAGTTGAATTCTGAGTGCACACCTCACATGATTGAGACTGTATATTCTACTTCTGATTTTATAAGGTGTTAATTAGTTCATGATTTTATTTATGGTGACATTTTTTTTAAACTAAGACTCAATTTATGATTATGTTATATTAATAATTATAATATAAAATAAACTTTTTTATTTATATAAATAATCAACTATGATTTATTTTTTCACACTCTATATTTTTAATGGATATAATTGTATATAGTTTTTAATAATTTCATACCTTGAGACAATTTTTAAAGGAATATTTTGTAATTCCTTTGGTATGAATAAATTATCTCATCAGAAGTTTCTATTTTCTTCTACTATTTACATTCTGGATTTTCTATATTTTTCAATGACATTTCAAATATCAATATTTTATAAATTACTACCTTTGTTTTTGATATTTATTTTTGATATTTGTTATAGATAATGAATATATATTGGATTAATGCACCTCGAATTTTTGCTGAATATGAGGAACATGTCCATGATTTTTTGTAATTTTTTAAACAAAATGTTCCAAACAATGACATGCTTTTCTGTCCATGCCTCAAATTTTTAAATTTGAATAAGTTGAAAAGAAGATAGGTAAAATATCATTTAATTTTTTATGGTTTTAAATCAAGGTTTATCCCTTGAATTTCAAAAGGTAAAACTAGTTATAATTCTAGATCTACTGATTATGGTGCTTTATAAGATGATAAATTGGATAAACTTGATAAAATGATTCTGGATATTGAAGTATAGGAAATTGAGAAACAACTGATAATTGAGTGTTTATATGGTGATGTTAAAAACCCATTGCATCTGGGTTGTATGGAATATTTGGTTTTATTGATGATGTTAATATTGATAAACCTGAAGGTGAAACATGGATGGAGTGAAAAGATTTTATTGAGCTTACATAATTGTTTAAAGATATTCTTCTTAAAGGAAAAAATCTTCTCAATTCACTTTATAAGGCCCAGAAAATATTATTCCTGATGGGATTGGGGTACAATAAAATTCGTGCTTTCCTAAATGACTATGTGCTATATAAAATAGAATATGAATTTATTTTAGCGTGTCTAAAATGTGGGACATCACAGTATATGTTGATTGAAAAATCATAGGCTGATTCAAAAGTTTCAAAGACCCCTACCAAAGTATTTTGGTATCTTCCTATAATTTCTCATTTGAGATGTTTATTCTCTAATTCACATGATAAAAATAGGGTAATATGTAATGATAGTGAGAGGATATGTGATTTAAAAATACTTCATCCAACTGATTGTCTATAGTGTAATAAAATTTATCATCAATTTCCTACATTTGGAAATAAAGTTCAAAATATCAAACTTGGACTATGCACAGATAGAATTAATACTTATCAAAACCTTAGTATAACATATAGTTCCTTAACTATTTTATTTTTAATTCACAACTAATATCTTAAATTTTGAATGAAGTGAAAATATGTCTTGTTGAGTTTGACAACCAGTGGACCAAAATAGCTCTAAAATGATATTGGCTTTTTCTTGTCACTAGTAATTGATGATTTCAATATGTTATTAGATAAAAGTATAATGGTATATGATTATTATAAAATTGAATATTTTCAAATGCTTGCAATGATTATGTTCACTATTAATGACTTCCCAATATATGGAAATTTGTCTAGATATAATGTGAATGGGCATAAAGCTTGTCTAATTTGTGAGCAACAAACATTATATTGTCAACTAAATCATGGGATAAAAATTGTATACATGGGTCATCAAACAATTTTTACTATGTATCACTCTTATAGAAAAATGAAAAAGGATTTCAAAAGCTCATCGAAATTTGATATTTCCCCAGACCATTTGTCCACTAATTACAATTTTGAGAGGGTGAAAAAAATTGATGTCACATTTTTAAATACAAATAAATTATGTAATAATTTAAATGTTTGGAAGAAATGGTCAACTTTTTTGAGATAGTATATTGAAGATATCACGAGGTGAAACATAACATTGATGTCATGCACGTGGAGAAGAATATCTATGAAATTTTTATTAGAACATTGTCAGATATTAAAGGAAATACTAAATATGGGTTGAATGAAAGAATGGATTTTCTCCCAATGAGAATACATTTGGAGTTGTATCACACTCTTTATGGAAGTCGAATAATCCTACCCTTGGCTAGTTATACATTATCCTATAGTGAGAAAAATAGCTTCTTTTAATGTCTTCATGATATCAAAGTGCTACATGGTTATTCTTCAAATGTAAATTTTTTTGTCTCTTTAAAGGATTTGAAGTTGATAGGTATGAAATCTCATGACTTTCATAGCATGATGAAACAAATCCTACCAGTTGAATTGCATGGAATATTGCCCACCCATGTCAGAATGACTATTATGAAGGTGTGTTATTGTTTTATCTCAATTTTTAATAAAGTGATTGATTTGAATGCATTGAACATTTTTGAGAATATTTATGTTTCTATAATTTTTCAATTGGAAATATATTTTTCTCCAATATTTTTTGATATCATGGTTCATTTAATGGTTCTTTTGGTGTGAGAAATTAATCATTGCGGACCTGTATATCTACGTTGGATATATATTTTTGAAAGATATATGAATTTATTAAATCAGTAAGTTAAGAATACATATCTAACTAAAGAATCCATTGTTGAGAAGTATATTTATAAGAATTTTGAAGAGTTTTGTACAAGCTATTTTTCTGACATGAAGAACATCAAATTGCCTATATCTTTCTAAGAATGAGTTAATTTTGGGAGAAAGGGGATTTTTGCCAAGAGATTCAAATCATTGATAAGTTAATAGATAATTAAGGTATAGTTATACATATTGAATAAAATAGATTATTCTCAACCATATTTAACATTGTGTATTAATGAGTTGATTCAAATTTATCCAAAGAAAAAAGATATTTGGATTTTGAATGAGCATAACAATTTTTTTTCCATTTTTTAAAGAGACCATAAAACTAGATGCATCAAAAACATTGATATGGTTAGTTTGTGGTTAAAGTTTAAATTTGATAACATGGTCTACGTATGACATTAATGGATAAGTTTTTATATGAATGTTTAGGATAACTAAAGTGAGTTTCAGAATAGTTGTGTGTCAGTCTTCACAGAAGCAATGCATTTTTCAAGTTCCAAAGACAAAAAACCCAATCTCAACATCAACCGCATATTATGGAGTCATTGAAGAAATATGGGAGGATGATTAATTTAAATTTCAAGTTCCATTGTTTTTTGTGTAAATGGTTTATGAGTAACCACAATGTCTAACAACGTGAATTTGGAATTACACTAGTTAATCTAAATAAATTGGATTACACAAATTATTCTTTCATCATGGAAACACAAGAGAAAAAAATTTATATATTGTTGATTAATCCGATATGTAGTGGTTTATTTTCTTAAAAAGGAAAAAATAGTATGTTGGTGATGATAAACTTGATGAAGATGCTAATTTATGTGAGATCCCTACATCCATGGAATTATTAACAAAACATATTGACGAAAACGTCGAATACATGGTTTGTGATATACAAAACAATCTTGAAGAAGGAATTTTGGAAAAAAATTCTTATTACATTCCAAATATTATAGGTAATGTATGTTTAATTATGGTTTAATTTTTTAAATTTCTTAAGTTAGATATTTTAATTTTATTTTCTTTATCAAAACACATATTATAACTAATAAGTTAAATTATTTGTTTATATTAGTTTAGTTTCATCTACTTTTCTATTTTTATATTCAATTAACATATCTATTAATTGATTTTGTTGAAAACAAATTATTTTAAATTTAACATTTAAAATAAAAATAAAATATATTGTATAAGATTATATAATAAATTTTCTATAAAAATGATTTATTCGGTTGGTGAATTTTTACTATGTCATTTCATATGTAATTAATATTATTAGATTTATTTCATTTTTATCATTAAACCTCTCATTAATATTGTTAAAATTATTTTTAACTATAAAAAATATCAATAAAAATGTGTTATGTTTAGTTTACTTTTCTTTTTAATTTTATAATTATTAATTTGTTATTAATATTTTCAGGAAATATTGGATTTATATATTTTTGTACTAATGGATGCTGCTTTGATTTGTAGAAAAATTATAGATCAATCCTATGATCCACCATATATTTCTGGAGATGATCATACTCATACCTCTGGGGAGGAACTTACACATGCTCTTATTTATGATCCTCCTCATCCCTCTTTACATGATACATCTACTTCCATGGGGGAAAAGAGTTTGAGGGTTGGTAAACGTGGCACCACATATTTACCAAAATTATTAGTTTCCCATACCCAGGAATAGAGGATACCATTGGACTTTGATGATAATGATATTCCAATAGGTCCAAAGGAAAAATAATTGAAGACTTTTTTATCAGTATAGGCTAAAATTAAAGTTAGTATTTTGTATGATGATTGGTGACGTGTTGACAAATTAACATTAGCACTATTGTGGGATACCATTTTGGTTATGTTTTTTGTTATTATTTTACATATCTAAAATTTTTTGCAGTAATATATGTTTTCCCCTTCTTATGATATGAAATGTGATATACTTTACACTAGAAGTTTTAAGAGGAAATGTATATCATTGGAGGCTAGGATATAGAGGGATTTTTTTATCATCCCTCACAATATATTTCATTTTTTGTAATAGAGAGCCTGAAAATATATATGATATATATCCATTTATTAATGAAGATAAATGGAAAATATTTGTTAAAAGTAGACGCTAATAAGTGTTTTTAGTCAGTGAAATTTTATAATTTTAAATACTTTTTTATACCAATGACCATATTAATGATTTATTTATTCTTAATTATTAATTTATAGCAATCAAGGGGATCTAATTAGAATATTCAAGGTAGAAATGTATACCCTCTTACGTTATCTTGGTAAGGGTATACATTATTGGAAGAACACATTTTAGAAGAAAAACTTCAAAAGTTGAGAGGTGAGTCATCAGGATCTTGAGAGGTTACCCCACTTTCCCCCTGATAGACATGAAAAATAGAAGAGGGATGAAATTAGAAAAATGAACAATATATTACTGATGAGTCAAGAGTTATAGCTGATAATATTTTCAGATGTTTATTTAATTAAGTTAAATAAACTCTTTATATATTTTGATTCATTATAGAATTTTTAAAATATTCCAAGTAGGAATAAATTGAGGAGAAAATCACACATGGGATCATTATTACTAAGGGTCAACAGGATATGTTAGCTACAACATTGGGAAATCTGAAACACCCGAGTTGTGTATGAGGATACCCAATAGGGGTATCGGTAAGAAAAGTGTTTCCTTGTTTGGAAGCTTCTTTAAAGGATCATGTTTATAAAAAAATGGAATCTTTGGAAACCAAAGTTTGGTATATTTAAGCGACGATGGAGGAAAATATCAAAGCTTATGTAAAAGCGATGTTTGCAGAAATGAATGCATATTTTCGGCCTGCCGATCCAACTCCTCCAACTCTGCAAACAGATCTCACTCCTCCTCCTTATCCTACTCACACATATGTGTTTCCAGACTCCACTCCATATCCTACCCCAACACCCCTCCACCAAAACATCCAAGTTACTGTAAATTATATATTGATGATCCTCTTCATATTGTTGCCTATGGGATGATATATTATATTAGTGATATAATTCATCATTACTATATTGAGATAGAGAAACATAGGGTTATTGTGCATGATATTATAGATAGATCAACAAAATTACCTTGTATTACAGATGAAGTGAGTATAGTTGGACAAAGTATCTATCATTTTTTGGTCTTTCCATATATAATACTTCAACATATTACCATAGAGGTATGCATATATGATATATTTAATTTCATTTTGTTAGTAAATATGTCTTCTAATTTTAAATTTGTTATACTTATCTAATTTTTTCAGGAATTCATTCAACATAAAGAAATACTATATAGGCAAAAAAAAATCTAAAGTGACATGACTTTAGTTACAGATTATAAAATTCTTAATCGATTGTTAACATAATCAAATTTTTTATTGGGAGTATATGGAATACCATTTGATGCTTCTATTTGTGGGCATGAAATGACTTTGAGACTTTTAAAAAATGATGTCATGGAGCATGTAGCTGGAGATCAATTGGGCATCAACACTATGCATGTTTTTTCCATGTAAGTCGATTAATTTTATTTGTTTTTTTTAATTTATTGAAAATTTATAATTGTTTTTTCTTTGTATTAGGTATCTATATAAAATTTGTACATAACATGACAATACCAATGTATATAGATTTATGGACCCAAAATTTACTTCTCTTTTAGCTAGAACAATGAACTATGCTCAAAGAATATTTTATATATATAAATGTTTTTCAAATAATGTCATCATTAAGTATTGGATGTTTCTATATCTTGAAAGGTATGAAATATGTTTTCTCGCAAAGTGTTATACATAAAATAATATATTAAAATCTAATATTAAATTTTATTTTATATCATTGGTCATTGGATGTTGGGTGTTTTTTTCCAATAGAGAATAAATTTTATTATCTATGCTCTATACATAGTAAAGTGAGAGAAACTTTTAAGAATATATTGAACATGTACATTTTTTTATTTTAATACTTTTTTCTATTATAATGAATAAAAATTTTTATAGTCATATTATTTTTAAATAAGTAAATGTATTTCTTTAGAGAGATGATAAGAAATAAGAGCACCAAGAGCGCCAAGATCAGATTTGTAAAAGCTAAGGGGGGTTATCATTTGTATTTACTAAATTTTAGATAAATTAATTAAACTTTCTATTTTTAAATAAAATATATTTAAAATAGTTTCATAAAAAACATAGAGAAACCGAATGTGGAAATTTTGTTTTAAGACTCGTGTATGAAATAATTTCAATCAGGAGAGTTACAAAGTTTCATAATGTTATATTTCTTTAAAAATCATTCCGTAATATTTAATATGTTTTATTAAAAATTAAAATCAAACGATTTTCTATTATTATTTTAGTTTTTTGATTAATAATGGTCATATAGTGCACATGAGTTGAGAAATTTACAAATTTAATGGGAAAATCAATTTATAGGTTTGACTGGTTTTTAGTTTATTTGAAAGTTCAATGGTATATGTATTTAGTTTGATTTCGTACTGCCTTTTCTACTGCCACATGTGTTGTTTTTTGGTAGTTGTTGGGGGAGGATATGAATCAAATTATATTGGTTTACATTTTATTATAATGTTCAATGGTATTTGTATTTTTCAAGATTTTGTTTTTTCTTTTCTGTTTTCTACCTATTGTGTTAATTTTTGGTTGTTGGTGGATGCCTTTTCTATTTTATGGATGTTGTTGGTAGAGGAGATAAATCAATGTATTTTTATTAAAAAAATCTTGTATTTAACATTGGTTTTCTGACTACCAAAGTTAAAAATACATTATCATGCCTTTTCTCATTGTTTATCTAATAATTGACATGAAGAACCATTTATCAGGCCGGTTATGTAAATAACTGATGTCTTAAATGGTCTTAAATTGGGTTTTCACAACGGATACTGGATAACTGACATGAAAAACCCATTACCCACCATTTATCACATTGGGTATTCAATAACCGACCTGATAACCCATTTATAACATCAGTTATTTTAAATAATTGATGTGATAATGGTGGATAATGTATTTTTCATACCAGTTATCCAATAACCAACCTGAAAAAACAATGGATGAAATTATTTATAACATCAGTTTTATGTAACTGGCATGAAGAACTATATTTACTACATCCCCTATAACCACATGGCCTAAAAACCAATGTGAAAAAACAAAAAAAAAACCGACGTTAAAGACCCTTTATGAACTACTGAATGGAAAAACCATATATGAAGGAATATCTGAGTTTCTATGGATGGGATTGTTTATCGTGTTTTTTGTTTGTTATGGTTGTTGTTATTTCACCTTAGGGGATGCTAATGTTTTTTGATGTTATTGTTTTTTAGATTTATACTCATTTCTCAATATGGACTGATTTTTGTGTTCATGTATCATGATAGGAACATAGGGATATATCTTCGCATGATTTTTTCATAAAAGGGACATATTTATTTCCAATGATATTTTTTATTATATGAAAAATGAAATGTGATACCTTTTATAAATGATAAATAAAAATTAAGGAGATATTATATCATGCTAATTCACCTTTTATGACATTTTTAGAGACACCATGAGCTAGTGGTTCTTTTTTGTTTCACCTATTGAGGTTAAACATAATGTTATCCAGTTTTCTAAGGAGTGTGCTTATCTTTTAGAGAAAATTCCACTTCATTATATTAGAATTGAGAATCATTAGAGTGGAAATTAGCATGCTTATAATGCAACCAAACTAGATCTTAATATAGCTACTGAGGATCAAATGAATTTTCTACTTCGTGACAGCTTCTTGAGGGTAATTCCATCCATGGAAAGAGATATTTTCCATGTAATCCCTTTGGTATCTAACCTGATGATAGAGTTTATGCTACCACATATTATTATGTTCAGTAGGGGGAGGCCCCTAGGCAGCCAAGTTATGGAATGAGTTAGTCTAGGTGATCATTAAGCACATTGATAATCTGATAGATAAGAGGTTCAATATTGCTACATACTTTCTCCATGGACCAAAAAAGATTTGGAGGGACACTCTGGAGAATGATGGGTAGTAGAAGAATTTATACTGTAAGGACCTCAATTAAATGTTTCCAAGTAACTTATATCCTAATACATTAAGGGATGAGAATAATCATGAGTTTGTACACCTGATCCAGGAGGTATTGTTAGTGATGGACTATGTTGGACATTTCACCAACTTGTAGTGTTTTTCACCATCTTTAAAAGAAGGTGATATTTCCAAGGTGAGGCATTTCTAAGATGGGATTATCTTTGAGATCTGGTAAAAGGTTAACATTTATCACTTGAGTAGAATTTTAGATGTGATAAATCATTCTCTCATCAAGGAAGGGAATCATACATGGTCCATAATTAGTGCTTAGGACATTTCAAAAGAGAGAACTGAGATCTCTTCTTTCAGTATAAAGAAGCCTTGATATGACATTCATCTCTTAGGAAACAATGAGAAGAGTAATTAGGGTAGTGGGAATTCATCTTAGGAAATTATTCCATTATAGTTCTATCGATGTGGAAAGTTTGTTCACAGTCATCATTAGTATCTATACACATCTTTATAGTTTCATTCTTATGGTAGGATGTGTCACAAGCATTGGTTTTTTAGTGAAATATAGTAGTAGAGTAGTGGAAGGGGACCATGATAGGTTCTTGAGTATGGGAAGGATATATATACTCATAATAAGACTTTTATCTCGAGTTCCATTAGACATTAAATTCAAGGCAGGGGAGGTGGTACTCCAATGAACCAGTGGAAGTACATTTCAGAGAGTTCGTCCCTGGGGAGTCAAACTGGAGCATAGGGTAGAGGAGAAATTTTTCTGCACCCTATGCAATCTACCCTAGCTTGTTTAGATATAGGACCTTCTACCATCAAAGGTATCATTCTTGTATCATCTACACTTGTGTATTTATTTAAAACATTCACTCCACATTACTCTATATCAAATATATTTTTAAATGGTTTAGGTTTGGTTGTGGAAATATTCGATGGTGTCATGAATATCAATACACTTTTGGGAGTGGGGTCAAAAAATATCAAACATTAGAAGGAATGTTATATAGAAATTGGTGGTAATCATTTATTTTGGGAAGTTTTAGGATATAAATGAAAAGCTTTTAATTTATTCATGGTATGGATTGGCTTGTTCTATACCCTGATCATATCAACTATTACACGAGGAGATTTTTTTTTTCTATCTACAGAAGGAGGTAGCTATTTTCCCCAGGGTGAGTGAGATCATCGGGCAAGTCATACATGAACATTTAAATGTATATTGGATTGTGTAATGGATAATATTTCATGTCTTACTCTATATGATAATTCAATTCATGAGGATAATTTTCCACTAGTGGTATAACATTTTCAGGATTTTTTCTTGACAAGTTCTATGTCTTACCATCAAAGCAAGAGATCAAGTTTAGGATCAAGTTGGTGTTGGGTACAAAGCTAGTTTCTATTCCTTATTTTAGGATGGAACTAAAATATATTCATGAGTAGAATTTTCAACTAGATAATCTAGAAGATACGGGTTTCATATAATATATTATGTTCCCTTGGGGTTTCTCTATGATCTTCTCCAATAAGGATAATGAGAATTTATGCTTATGTGTGGATTATATGAGATTAAACCATATGGAAATTAATAATTGGTATCTTCTTCCACGCATTGATTAGGGTATCATTAGTTGAGAGTGAGACTAAAAGAAACACATCAGAATTATTTTATGAGTTGGTATGTCTTGTATGAGTTTATAGTGAGAGCATTTAGTCTAATTTACAAACTGATGGTATTAATGGCCTTAATAAAACAAATATTTCTTATTTTTTTATACTAGTTTGTGGGGGGTTTTCACTAATGACATATAATCTTACCCCCAATCAACAAAATATAATTCTAACATATTTAAATCATCCTAAGTACATTGAGAGAGAATAGAATTTATGTCAATTTAACCACATGTAGTTTATGGATTCATAAAGTGAACTTCTTGGGCCATGTCATCTCTGAGGCTAGAGTGTCAGTGGACCTAGAAAAGGTTGAAGTCATGGTATCTTGGGAGTATACCAAGAAATTATTTTACATTAAATGTTTTATAGTTTTACCAAGTTACTATCGATGTTTTATATAGGACTTCTCCCATATGGAATAACTGATGTTCAGGTTTACCAATAAAAAATTGTAGTTTTTTTGGTTGGATTATTGTGAGAGGGATTTTTAGGAGTTGAAGGGTAGGGGGATCTCAATACAGATCCTCACATAACCTATGTTAGGTAAGTTATATACCATATATTGTGACACATCCATAGTTTTACTCACGTATCTATTGTATTTTGACTTTGATATGGCTTGTACACCAAGTAAGGGAAATGTTGTTACTGATGAATTGAGGTATAATAAATTGAAAGAGGTAGTGTGGGATTTTTGTGACGAGTGGTGGATTATATAAGACTTCAAAGACATTAATCTAGATGTTTAAGAGTCCCAGGGATGAGTATCTATATCTTTGAAATCTGTTATACATGTTCTTTTAGACTAATTCAAGACCAAGCATATATTTGATCTAGAGCGATTAGCTCTAAGAGACATCTTATATGGAGGTGATCTTCCACTATGATGGTATCTTGGTAGAAAAGTTTTTTTTATTTTCCATGGATGAGTATTTTCTATTGGATTACATGAGGTGCTGATGAGAGAGTTTCATGATTCCAGATTTTTGGTACTTCTGGTGATGAAAGAGATGTATTGTGATCTCCATAGATAGTATTGGTGGTCACAAATTAAGAAGGAAGTAACATGATTCTTGGAAAGATGTTTCACCTATCATTAGGTGAAGGCGGAATATCATAGGCCTGTTGGGATATTATAGGATACAACCATTTCAAAATGGAAATGGGATGATGTCACTATGGGTTTTGTGATAAGATTACCCAAGACACCATATAAGAATGATGTATTATGGGAGATAATGAACTGATTGATAAATTCATCCCAATTATTTCCAATTAGGGAGACATAAACTTTTTATGATTCGGGTAGTCTCTATATGTGGAAGATAGTTCAACTACATGGTGTTATGAGGAATATAATCTTTGATAGAGATCTTTGTTTCATTTATTGGTTTTGAAAGGGTCTTCATATGTCTATGGATCACATGTTTGTCTGAGTATGACCTATGATCCTCAGACTGACAACCAATATGAATGGATGATTTATGTTATATAAGATATGTTACGAGCCTATTTTGTGGATTTTAGTGGTTCATGGGAGCATAATTTAGTTCTCTTTTAGTTTTCTTATTATAATAATTTCTAGGAATCAATCAAAATGGAAAATTTTGATTCCCAGTATGGTAGGTCATTCCATTCACCTATTTTTTGGTTGGAGGTTGGTGAGTTAGTTATTGTTGGAACTAGTCTCATATATGAGATGGCATAGTAGGTTTAGTTCATTAGGAGGTAGCTAGTGACCACAAAAAGTAGGTATAAATGTTATGATGACAAGTAGAGATATCCCATATAGATTTATGTGGGTTATTATGTTTTCATTTGGTTGCTTCCTTTGCTGGAGAAACACCATATCAAGAAACTTGGAATTCCAGTGGACATGATTATGAAGACTTTTAAGATAGTGGAACGGTTCAGTCCTAGGGCTTTCTTATTGGAGCATCTATTGTGCTACAGTCCCATGAATGACATATTTAATATATCAAATATTTAAAGATATCATAAAGACCCTTATCATGTGATACATATTGATGACTTTGATATTTTTTTAAATGCATCCTTTCAGAATCATTCAATATATATTGTGGACCATAGTGAGTAGTATCTATAGTGAAAGACTACACTTCTAGTTCAAGTAATGAAGAAGCATGAGATGCACAAGAGGATACCTTGGAGGGGGAATTTAATATATGAGCATAGTAAATATACATCTTCTCTAAGGCCCAACAACAAAACATAAAACATCTTGGAGGCGAGCTGTTATATTGTGTGGAGGTTATATGATCCCACCATTTTCAATGTATGAACCTTTTTGAGTTTTTTGGATCCTATTTTAATTGGGGTTTCTTTCTTCTATAAAACTAAATGGTTGAGTTTATATTGGGAATGGAGAGCATTTTTAAGTGGAATGACCCGATGTTTAGAGATGTATGTTTTTTAATTAAATGGAGTCTAGGTATAAATGACTAAAAGGATTATGAGGGTTCTCTATGGGTTTTCAAGGCGTCAAAGGTAGTCCGATATTTTCATACAAAATCTGTGTTATCATATGTTTGATGGAACATTTCTCATTATTAATATGTTAGATGACATGAACCTATTTCTAGGAAGATTTTGTGAACTGGTTCAGAGCAGAAAGTAATTACACACCATGAAAATGTTTCATGTTGTGAAATGGTTGATTTGGGTTATTTTAACCCGATGTGACATGTTGTTTAGAATATATTCTAATTCTATAAATTAGTGTCATCAATACCACAAGACCAGTAATTTTAAACCACGAAGTGTGTATGATTATGGTTTCTTTTTTGGGAAGCTCTCTATCGAACCTTAGGGAAACTCCAAGTGATTTTTGAGAATTTACCTCCCTTCCTGATGGCTTAGTCTAGCCTTTAATCTTCAGTTATTTTCTTCACTTTAGTTTCCCCCTTTCTTATTCTATCCTCTATTATAGTGGTGAGATATCTTTACCTCCATTTAATCTGGTTTTGATCTTGATGTTTTCATGGTCTATATTTTTATTATATTCACTATCGCCATCATTAATTATTGGTGTTACTTGTAGAAATAATTTCTTTGATCTCCAGATAATGGTAGGTCATCTAGAACCAATCCCTATAGTCCATTTCTATTTTTTAAAGAGTGTGTGATATTATGTGATTCCACTGATTCAAAATTTTTGTTAACTAATAGTATAAATGGAAATGATAATAATTTGTTAGGACTATTCCTTGGACCACATTTGATCAAATTATGGTGCATCCTAGATTATAGATACCTATACGATGAGCCTACCCTGAATAAATATTGAATTTATAAATGGATTAAAAATATGATTTAGAATTATAGGAGACCTTATGTGACTGATTTTGATAGATTCAACTTGGGAAATGGCTTACATGTTTATTAAAATGGCTGGTGATAATTAATATTAAATGGGTTTGTACATTGGCATGAAAACAACATAAGATATAATTTAATGAATAAATGGGTAATTGAAAGGCAAATAAAAATTAGTTGAATTTACCATTATGTCTTATGGAATTATGCTATGTTAATATTTCTATTATTTAATGTGTTCTAGTTCTATTGTAATACATATACAAAGAGCTTGTCCCGGTTATCATGAAATTATTATATAAAGATATTTTCCTAGATATTCTAAAATGATTATACAAAGAGATTTTCTTGAGTTATAATGAATTTACTTTATAATGGAATTGAACTGAAAAAAATTATATACAATTCTATATTCAGTTATGTTGTAATTCCTATAGAGCTTGGATTAGTTATGTGATTATGTAAAAGAATTTTGGTTACAATTGGAATGGTTATGCTACATATTCAGAGATATTTTGGAAAAGTGATAAAAAATGGTTGATTGTTGTATTATATTAACTGATTAATTAATACTCATGTTTATGACTTTATTGCATGTACTTACTATCATAACTATTTTGTTTAGAGATTTCAGTGTTTACCTACTTAGTTTACTCTCACCCTATTCGAGTCTCTATTTTTTACCTTAGTATATTTCAAGGATGTATGTTTTGAATATTGAGAGGGATATAATTTTTTATGTTTTCTTTATATATGGGTTAGATATTAGAGATTATACCTGTGTGGGGTACAAGACCGGTTTTTTTTGGGTTTCATTGTTTTAGATGGGCCTTTTATCTGTATGAATTCTAGTAAGTCACTTAGTAAAATTTTAGCATGTCATTACATGTCTCATTATTATTTGGTTTATTAGGTTCATTATTTATCTTCTAAATGTATGAATTATTGTTTCTTCTATTTACTTTACTATATTATTTGTTTATTTCTTCTATATTTCATCCCTGTACTAGGGTTATTGTCTCATCTCTATGTTCTCTACAGCTCTGATTCTAGTTGGAAGCCTTTGGCATATGGGGAGGCATGATGGAGGTTTAATAACCAATCTAATTTGGTCATGTGAGATAGTTATAAAATGGGGGACATTACACTATCAGTTTAGTATAGAATAGTTTTCACTGCGTCCCTATTTGAGACTATGGTGAAATCCTCTCTATTTATTAGTTGGGATTCATGGAATTAATGTAACCTCTATGCACAAGGAATCAATCCACTCTCTAGAAGACCAATACAGTAGGTTTTTAGTGTCCCCCAGTGGCCCTAGGTGTGATCCCCTACCTGGATAATGTAATATTCTACAATCTATTGAGTACATTAGGCAAAGGATAGATGATAACGACCTCTTGAATGAGTTTCTTCAGTGAAAAAATACCTCTTTATGCTTAGTGATTTTTGGGTGTCCTACTGGGTATTGTTATACCCACCCCTTCATGGGATTTTCCTATATATGTTGTGTCTTATGAGGATGAAAACCCATTTAATGGGATCCTATGAGGACCCAAAGTAGGAATATATTATATAGGTCTAGATAGATTGAGGTGTTTACTGGGTGTTTCATTTTATAGTAGTCCCTTTCTTCTGATAAGGTTGAACACCTTTTCAATTTTTGGTTGGGATTTTATTTAGACCATTATTATCTCTTTCTAGTACTTATATTTATATTCTGATGTGGGATTAATGTTGTACATGAATTTATTGTATTATTTGTGCATCATTTTCTAAAAATTGTATGGTATTGGAGATGTGTGAATGTGTACATATACTTAGGATAAGGCCTCCCAAGGGTGAAATATGCCAACTTGGAACTATTTTCTATCCCATGGCCTATTAGAGATGGGATTTGGGAATTCATAGTCAAGATAAATGTATCAATGAGAGGGGGAGTGGGTGAATTTGTGATATCTTTATCTTTTTATTTTTCCCCCTTCTGAAAAAAACCCATCCAGTTAAAGAGAAGTTACCTTACTAAAAACCAAATAATCACACATCCATAAGAACATAATAATTTACAAGCTTTACAATTCAAAAAGAGTAGTTACATCCTTGGAATGGTTTGTAAACAATCCAATGCCACACCATCCACTAGAAAAAATTCTTTTTGTATGTAATACAATGTATATGATATGTCCTTATACTCACGTAGCACTATGTTCAACATAACAGTACAAGTGCTTCAAGTAGAATAAAAGGATGTAATAAAATTTTTGTAAAAACATTTTATGATGCTTCTTGATCAACTTTCACAAATAATATCTTCAAAAACATTCTTTACTTCCTTACCCAGTTTTAGGGAAACACATCTTCAGTACTTCATAATGACGCTCAGTCTAATATCCCAGTAGAATTCGCTTGTCCGATTTCTCAATAATGAAATATAATTATCTTAGAATATATTTGGGACAAAACTGACCAACTTATAACTCATATTTGAAATCCAATTTCGATTCCCTATTTGATGATCCAGTCTAATATTATGATCATATGAATATGATCTTATCTATTCTCCTTTAATTCCTAAATTCATAAAACTTTCTCAGGCATGATTGATCTAGAAACATCCTCATGTATACTTGATTTAGAAACTTATACTCCCAAGAATATTATTTATTCTTTTTCTTCTAATCTGAATAGTATATCCTCTTATGAAAGTACATAGTATTTTAACTATTTATTGGTGTGCCAAAAATGATTTGGGTAGGATTCTAAAATCATTATTAGAAAATGGCCCTATACCCATGGTTTTCCAAAAACATGGGTGTAGGAATATTATGGGAACCTATCCCCATATTTATTTTTAAAACCATGGGAATAGGTTTCTTTCAATACCAATAACCATTTTTCTCGAAAACGGCAGGTATAACATTCCTGTGTTTGGAGGGAAAATAAAAATTTTTATAGGACAAAAGGAAATTTCATAGGAACACCTATACCCATGGTTTTACACCTATAGATATGGTTTAGATAAATATATTTATGTAAATATATATTTATATATCAATAATAAAAGTTGGTGTAGTGGTTCGACACCATAACCATATAGAGGTGGTCTAGGGATTGAAAACTGGGATGACTGATTTTTTGAAACCTATACCAATGATTTTAAAACCACAATTATAGGGTCAATGAAATGGTGGTATGAATATATACCAATGGTTTGGAAATTGTGGGTGTAAGTATTTAAAACCTTTAGTATAGCTCAATTCTATACCAAATACTTCATTTCCCTTGGTACCTTGAAACATTAGGTGTAACCTATACCCATTGTTTTGTATGCTATACCCATGGTTTTAAACCTTGGGTATATGATAAATTTCTAGTAGTGAATTTTTTCATGTTAAACCAAATTTCCAAAAATCTTCAAATTTCCTTAAATATCAGCTTTATATTTGACTTCTTAAATTTTTCTCAACTATTCTCTAACCGTCATGAATATTTTCAAATTCATCGCTCTTTATACATTCTTGAAAAACCTCATTCCGATTTAATTCCCAATTTTTATTTTCTTATTAAAATGAAGAAATATGTTAATCTGAAGAGTCTTCATTATATTTCACCACACCAATTGAAAACATAATATGAAAGCATATATAAAAAATAAAATTCTTCTTAGTATAATCCTTGAGAGAACCTACTCATCCTAATTTATTAATTAAAATAAAGACATCATATTCTTTGTTACATTGCTCTACATCAAATTAAACATATGAAAACCATTAATCAAGATCCTTCAAGTGCTTTTATGATCCCCTGATAAAACTTTTACATGTTTTAAGAAATTATCATTTTATTATTTTACAAGTTTGATGATCTAATGTCTGATTAATTTATCCATTTCATCTCTAGTTCAATAGTCTTGACCAAATTGATAAACACATACTAGAGTTCTTTTTCCTCTTGACCCAATTCAGAAACAACCGAAAATTTATATTGATGAAAATGGTTGACTACATTACCGATCGGTCTCTAAAATTTTTCACCACCATTGGTCGCAACATATTCTATGAAAAATAATAATTATTTATAAACATTCTTTTTCAATTTGCCTCATATTATCATTTGCAACCATCACACCATCTGAGGATTGGTGTCAATATGAATCTGATTCTTAGTGGAATACCCTATTTTATGAACAAGTTCCAGTGGATCTAGCTTCAGTAAATTATCTTGTTTCATAAAATTTTTCATATATCATGACTTCCTCATAACTTTTGAGAAATTTTAAGATCATATTAGCATCATATGACTTATAATATAAAGTGTTGTTACTTATCATTCCTGAGATATTTTATTCTTTCTAACCAATCCTCAATATGACTGGAAGAAATTATTCTCCCCCATTCCTTCATAATGATGGTATCACACGTTTTCTAAACAATATATAATTTTTTTGAATGAAAAAATACCAAATAATCATTAGTTTTTCATCAGATCCATGTAGAATCTGATTCTCCTTATCATGGTCAAAACCTTTTTCAAGACCTAAGGTATTTTCGATATGACTTTTCTTTTAGAAAATATATTCCCAACATAATGTAATTTCTTAATAATTATGAGTTTGAAATCTTGATTATGGTTGCGATTCCGATCACCAAAAAATATAAATTGTGTGGATTTATTTTTTTCTTTATCCTTACTAACAATAGAAGACGAAACTAAACATCTTCCAGATTCCAAAAATAAATTCTATCCAAATTAGTTCTAAAAAAATACCCCATTGGTTTTTATTATCAACCAAGATTCATAAATTACTAAACTTTGTAACCTCATGCTATGAAGTACTTATCAAAAATTATAATATTATGTGAGCTAATTCATTGTAAGAAAAATAATAATTGACAGAAAAACTATTTCACCAAAAAGTAGTAAATCATGAAAACCACCTCATCTTTTATTCACATATTTATTCACCTATTTCTTACAAATTCTATTAATTTTTTTCCTACAAACACTCCAACAAGTAGTTAGAATAGTTCACTCACTTACATGCTGGATTTATAGATTATCCACAAATCCCCCAATTTATATTGTTACTTAAAAGGTTTATCACATAAAAATGCATAGATTTTTGAAACAATTATCTCCAATAATGACACTATACAAAGAAATGATGAGAGAAGGAAAAAACACATAATTCATCCTGGATGAGAAAGTGGTCGGACACTCATCTTCAACCTAAATTTATGGAATGTTTCCTTTGGTAAAGTTTTTGTGAAAATGTCATCAAATTGTTCCAATGTAGGAACATACTTCTGTTTTAGTTTATTATTCTCTACATGATCTTTGATAAACTGATATTCGATATTAATATATTTTGAAAAATAATTTATTATTATATTTCTAGTGTGGTTAATGGCACTATAATTATCACAATATAAGAGGAAGTGTAACTTCACTTCAACAAGTAAATCTTTCAATTGAGTTTTCACCCACAAAAGTTGAGTATCATCTTCAATGGTAGAAACATACTCAACTTCATCCATGCTAATAGTTATAGAATTTTTTTCTTTTTATTCCAAATAACCCAACATTTTACCATAAAGAAAACTCTACCAAATGTGTATCTTATATCATCAACATTTCTTGCCCAATCAGCATTTGAAAACCAAAACAAATCAATAATTTTTGAGCTATCATACCTAATTATGAAATTTTATATTCCTTTGATATATCTAAGAATTATTTATCAAGACAAAAAAATGTGATTTTTTAGATCACTCTAAAATATTTCACAGAATGTGACAACATAAACAATGTTGGGTCTTGAGTATGTAAAATAATACAATCTCCCTACCAACTTTCAAAACTATTTTTGATCAACTTCCTTACCTTATCCTTCTTTATTCAACTTAGTTCCATGTGAAATCGGTGTGTAAATTGGTTTTCAATTCTCTATACCGAACATCTTAATAATTTATTTATCCTACTTTTATTAGGAAAGAAAAATGTGTTTATTATTTTGTGAAATTTATATCCCATGAAAGTATTTCATTTCACCCAGAATATACTTCTCAAACAAAATTTTTATTCTTTTTATAAAATCATTAAAAAGTTCTTTTATCATTCCCAAAAAAGTAATGTCATCAACATAAAAAATTATGATGACGAAAAATTTATAAATTTATTTAATGTGAGAATTTTATGAACTCTTCCTTTCTTAAATATCATCTTCCTTAAGTAAGAATCCAATTTGGAATACCATTCCCTTGGTGCCTGTTTTAGACCACACATGTATTTATTCAATATGAACACATAATGTTTATCCTTCCCAACAAAAATGACACCGGGTTTTTCAATGTAAAATTCCACATCAAGATCACCATTAAAAATGATGATTTCACATACATTTATAAATATTTGTAAACACTTTGTATAAAAATAACAAGAAATATTCTGACTATTTATATCATTTATTCTAGAAAAATAGTTTTATCAATTCCAATTACTTTAATTTGTGATTAAACTTTTCATATTAATCTTTCTTTGTTTCTTATCACTTCACAATCATCATTCAACTAGTCCAAAAAATGCATTTTTTACCAATATCATTTTTTATCTTGATTAGGTATGATTTACCACATATCATTATTTTCAATCTATTAAATCTCTTCATTCATATCCTAAACCCATTCCGAATGCTCAGAATCTTTACTCACATATTTCAGCTCAACTTTTGAATATAAATAAGAATGTTTAATTTTTTTTCTTTTTGATCCCTTTTATTTTGATCACTAATAATGTTTTGAGATTACATTTTCTTCTTTATAATTGGATGAGATTTTTGAGATTCTTCCGCATCACTAAAAATAGTTGAGTCATATTCTGCTTCATGAGAAGGATTATAATTGTTTTCAATTTTATCAAAACCCTTATCCTAAGTTCATTCTTCATGTTTATATTCCTTACATCCTTTTAATTAACATTAAAATTAAAAGAGTTTACTAAATTTTTTAAATATTTTTTGAAAAATCTATATCATCTTCCATCAGAAGCATAAACAATAAAAATTCTATCTTATCCTTTCTACTCAAACTTTCAACGATTTTCACCTTTTTTTATGTTCCATGGATTAAAAAAAACACTTAAGTGTTTCCAGAATTGAGTTTTCTATAAAAACTTCAATATTGAGTCATATCTGAATCCAGTTTGTAGAAAAATACTTTTTGAATATACTAAACAATGCTTATGGATCGCCACTAAAAATATTGAGAAAGGCCATGTTCAAGTAACATAGTTCTTGCCATTTCAACCATACTTCTATTATTCCATTCAATAACAACATTTTTTGAGGAGTGTAAGGTTAATTGAACTCATGCCAAATTACATGACCCTCAAGAAAACTTTCAAATTCATCATTTTTTTACTCACCACTGTTATTACTTCTTAACATATTTAACAGATACTCATATTCATTATTATGATTCTTCCTAAGACTTAAAAATTTTCAAATAATTTGAATTATGTTTCATATAAATAATACAAGTAATGTGAGTAAATTATTCAATGAATGTAATGAATTACTTTTCTACATGTGTTGATTCTTTCTCTCATTATCCCACAAATATCAGAATGGATAAGTTCCATGGTTCATTTTTAACAAATTTCACGTTTTTATGTATATAATTTGTAATTTTTTACTTTGTTAAAAAATGGTGCAATACCAATATCTTTTTTTAACGTATTCAGAATATAATGGAAACTGCCTCACTTTGATAACTTGTTCATGTTTCTATATAACTTTTTCTCTAACCTTTTATGCCATAACTGAATTTTTTCTACCATTCCCAAGTAACAAGTGTTATGTATTTCACCAACATGGAAGAAGTTTCCTTTTGCGTGTTGGCCTATTGTGAATATCTTTTCATATTATTCTATTTTCACAAAAAACTGTATTATTTGAAGAATAATTTTTTACTTCACTAAAAATATGTGAAACACTTTTCAAATTGTGTATTATCCCATCAAAAAAAATCCTTTTTAGATTTCAACTTTTCTTCCCCATTAATGGTTGATCCTAAACCATTGATTAGGAGAGATTCATAATATCTAAATTTCACTGTTCTTTTTTTGAAATAATTCATATTATTAAAAAAATTTAAGTATCCAATCATATTATAAGAACATCCACTATCAAATATCCAAGGTTGTTTCCCTTTTGTAGCTTTGAGTGTGGTATCATCAATAAGGGAATTTTATTTCCCTTTATCTTTCTTCACAATCATCTTTTTAAAATGGTAAAGAATATTTTATTATGATAATTAAAAATAGATAGAATTTTACAAGATTTCAAGATTGTTCACTACTTTCAAAAATAATTTCAAAAGCTATTTTCAATTTTCACACCATCCTTATTGAATTTCTTCCAAAAAACATTCTCAGACTAATTATTTTGAGGGGACTAACTCACCCTCAAACGTTTCCTTTTAAATTCTTTGTAATAGTTGAAATATTTTTATTAAAAAAACATATTTTGCATGTTCTTGAATCCACCACAAAATCAGCAGTATTCATAAAAATAATATTTTACTCTAAAACTTCTATACTATATAGAGTTTTGGGGAGGTTTCTTAGAAACCTTCATATCATTATTATCAAAACATTATTGAATATTAACTATTTTGTTATCAACTAAAATATTTTTTTAGTTTGGTTTTATTTTGATCCTTATTAGATCTAGAATAAATAATAACCTTTTTAGACTCATAATTTTTAGAAACTTCTGACTTCTCCAATTTATTGGTTTTAGAAACATACATAACTTTTCTTGCTTTCATCATCTTATAATCATTTACGGATTTCTTATTATTTGAAAAAATCCCATATTTCCTCACATACTATAAAGGTAACATTTTTTACCTTTCCCAAGTTTATCCTTAATCTAACAGTCACCAACATCAGAGATACAATTATCAAAACTTTAAACCATTATTCATCTTTAAAATGTTTTTATTGGACTGGTTCCAACTCTAATTCTTTTTTTCCTCAACTTAACTTTTATATGGATATTAAAATTATTTTATTTCTCAAGAGATTTTTTCAAATCCCCAATCTCCTCCAGCGGCATCAATTTATAATTAAGAAAACATTCTTGATAGTTTGATAATGATTCTTCACTTTTTAGCTTCCTGATTTCTTTCTCACGCCACCCAATCTTTCTAAAAAAATCATTGAATTATTCTTTCAGAAAAAATTATAATTGAGATCATTATTCTTTAGAAATGTTGAATCTAAATTCTTCATTGTTTATCAAGGAAAATAATGAAGTCTCACCAAAATTCTCAATATATTTTCTGTATTTATCTTTACTATCTTTTTATTCATAATCTTTAGAGAAGAAACTTCTCCTTTTGGATTTGAATAATTTTCTATCCGTCCCTTTTGAAAAGGATTTAGAATTTTCACTATATTTAATCCATGACATTATTGACCTTTTTTATCTTCACCAATATATTATTATTTTTTTCTTCATGGAAAATGAGCCGCAAAGTTTCCAATAGTTCCAAATTCATAACACCTAAATAGACGTCTCAATTTTTATTTTTAATATCTATTTTCATATTTTTAGAAAAAAAGTATAAAAATTCATAAAGGTTATTACATACCCCATTTTCAGATTTGTAGTCCACAAAATCTTCTTTATCATGTATCTTTTTATACTTTCCTTGATTATTTTCTTTGAGATAAGTATCTTGATTAATATTTTTTAACCTTTATAACTTTATCCCTTATCATTTCATAAATAATGAATGTAATATAAAGATCATATAAAGATAGAGTTTTAGGATCTCTATCTTCTAACTAGAAGAATTTAGAATCAAACAGTTCGGGAAGAGTTTTAAAGATCTTTTCAATTATTTTAGAATCTTATAACTTTTCCCCAAGAAATCTAATAGTAATGAAAATTTCATTTAACTTAGTAAATAAGTCCCCAACAGATTCATACTCCCCCATTTTTAGATCTGCATACTTCCACCTCCAAATTTTTAACTTTTACTTCTTCTATTATGTATTGACTTTGTAAATGTTTTTTAACTAATCCTAAATATAGTTGGTAGTAGAAATACCATTCAACCTTAAAAATTCACTTTCAGAAAGTGATGAGAGTATATAATTCTTACCCCATCTATCATTCTAATGATACTTCTTTCCAATTGATGTAAGACGAAATTTATAATCAATGAGAAGAAATCCATATGTTAAATCTTCAATAACATCATACCCAATGGAGATACGATAAGGAAACATTCTATCCTTCCTGATATGATAATTATTACCATCAAAGACCAAAATTCCCTTATAGTTCCCTCAAATGAGATTCTCTATCACAAATTATTCTATAAAAATTCATTAAAGAGTTAACAAAGGGACACATAGGATGTAATTCCAATTGAGAATTCCTAGTGAAGATTAATTTATCAATGACAGGGGGAGGGGATTAATCAAGGATATCTTTTTCTTTTTATGTTTCACCATTTTGAAAAAACCATCACCCCATATTAAACAGTATTTACCTTTGTGAAATCAAAAAAAATCACACATCCACAATAACATTAGAATTTAAAAGGTTCACTACTCAAAAATAGTATTTATATCCTTAGCAGGGTTTGGAAACAATCCAATACAACAAAATTCTCTAGAAACCAATACATTGGTGTGGAATACAATGAGTAGGATATGCCCTTACACTCGTGTAGCACTAAGTTCAATAAAAAATTTCTTGTGATTCAAGTAGCACAAAATTATGTAATAAATATTTTGTAACAAACATGTTATATATCTTCTTGATCAACTTTAAAAAATAATATCTTTAAAAAAAATTCAACTTCTTACCTAACAACAGGAAAGAAATTCTTGTAGACTTTGTAATGGCACTTAGTCTGATTCACCAGTATGATTTCTCAATATGTAAATATAATTATATTAAAATAAGGTTGAGGTAATACTGAACTAATTCTAAATAATTATTGAAATCTCAATCAAATTCAAAGTAAGATGATCTATACCAATAATATGGTTATCTGTATATAATCTTATCTCTTCTCTTTTACTTATTATGTCTAGAAATATTCCTCAGGTATGCTTTTTCTGGAAACTTTCTAAACTATGATCAATCTCAAAACATCTTCTCCCTATAACTATATATCTTATATATCTTCTACTCTAGGAATTTAATCCATGTTATAAAGTAAAAAGTACTTATATTATTTATATGTTCCCCCAAAATAGTTTTGGTAGGATTGTGAAATGTTTTCCATCTAGGCCAAATTTCCCTAAAATCATCATAATCTCATAAATATTGGCTTTATATTTTACTTATATTTAGTACTTATAAACTATTCTAAAACCTCATAAAATATTTTTAAATATTTTTATCTATATACATTCTTAAAAAACCTTAGTCCGATTACGATTCCCCATTCCGATTAGCTCATTACGATAAAAAAATATGTTTAGTTGTAGATTATTTATTTTGTTGCTCTACCCCAATTAAATGATGAATAAGAAAAAATATAAAAAAAGTCTTCACATTAAGATCCTAGGAACCACCATTTCATAATGATTTCTTCATTATGATGAAGACATAAAATTCTCATTACATAGCTCTGCACCAGATGGAAAATATGAAAACCATTCTTCAAACTTCTTCAATCACATATAATACCTTGATAACACTTTTAAAATATTCAAGAAATTATCCTTTTCTTCTTTTACTATAATTATGATAGTGTTCCTAATGAATTAACTGGTTTCATATATATTCCAATAGTATTGAACCAATTAATAAACACTTATAAGAGTTATTATTCTTCTTCTTGAACTAATTTAGAAACAACCAACAATTTATCTTGATGAAAATGGTTCACTTCATTGTTGATTATTCACTAACATTATTCACCAATATCGGTCCAAAAAAATCCAAGAAAAAAAGTCTTCTTAAAAATACTCTATTGATCAATCTACATTCAATTACCTTTTGAAACCATCAAATCATCAGAGGATCAGTGTTAGTATGACTTTGATTCTTAGAATCTCACTGTGTCAGATGAAACTGTTCCAGAAGTTTCAGATTTAACAAATTCTATTATTCCAAAAACATCACCATGCATTATGACTTCTTAATAAATTTTGAAAACTTTTAATATTGTCTTAGCATCATCTGACTTATAATGGATAGTATTGTAACTTCTTATTCCTGAAAATAATTTTTCCTTCCAACCAATCTTTAATATGAATGGTAGTACTTATTCCTCCATTCATTCATAAGGCCTGTACCACATGTTTTCTAGAAAAATTATGATTTTTGAGAATTAGAAAATAATAGAGTGTCATCATTTTTCATCATATCCCTGAAGAATCTGATTCTTTTATTTATTATGATCAGAACCTTATTCCGAATACAAGGGGAGTTCGATGAGCCCTTTCTTCTCAAAAAATATTCCTAATACGATGGACCTTCTTAAGAATTATGAGTTTGGAATCATAAATATGATTGTGAGTATGACACCAAAAAAATAAAAAGTGAGGTGATTTATTTTCTTCTGTATCATATTTGACAATAAAATGCAATACAAAAAATCTTCTAGATTTAAAAAACAACTTCCAATCAACTTCGCCCCAACAATCATTGGGTAGTCACACTCAGTATACCGCGAAGAAAGCTGACCTTGATGGGTAGGGTATTGAAAGAGTGGTGTCAGATCCATAGTTCTACCGTAGGACCAAATTTCAAAGATTTACAACTGTAAGATTGTAACACCCTAGGATTTTGTGATTTTTTTGAATTAATATAATATTTTTCATTTCACGCAACATAATATATAGTTTCTTATATATGAATATGAAAATAATATGTTTTCCTTACATTATATGAAACACTATTTTTACCTTTAATTATATGAAAAACTAATATTTTCTTATGGTACACACAACACTGAGTTAGAATGTGTTACATATAAGACCAATTTTTTCAACATTTTTACTGTTGCATCTATGTTAAAAATAATTTGTGAGACCTTTATAAATTTTATTTTTAAAAATAAAAATATTTTTTGAATTTATAATGTCAAAATTATCTTAGTTTTATTTTTTGGTTTTTTTCAAAGAAGTTTTATTTTTTGATGAATAGTGAAAATGTTGTATTCTAGTTAAAAAATTCCTCGTCATTTAAATAATAATTAATATTAAATTGTATTTTAATTTGGTTTTAAAAGTAAAAATAGATAAATTATACATATATTAATCAAATGTGGGTAATTTCAATCTTTTTTATATTTAAATGTTTTATAAAAACTTATTTAACCTTTTAAAGTTTTACATTTAAAAACTGGCTTTCTCATTACATCTGTAGGACTAACATTAAAATTAATCTAGCCACTCCTATAATTTAAATTTAAAAAAATAGGAATAAAACATTTCAATTAGTATGATATTTTTAGTCTAATATGATCAACTTAATTTTTGACAAAAAATATTATTGAATGTGATTAATATTAATTACGATGATTGAGGTAAAATTAAGCTTAATTAAGAACTAAACATTAAACATAAGTACCAGAATGACCTATACCCTGGTAAAAAATCAATTATCTTCAAATACTTCTATTATATCCCTTAATGGATCCAATTTTATGATTTATTGGGATAATATTGAATAATATTTACCTATTTCACAGGTTAAGTAAGGAAAGAGAAAAAAATGGAAATTTTCTAACCTTTAACAGTTTAAAAACATTAAGATATGGAAAAAATATATTTAGTTATAAATATAATAATGGAAATTCAATGAATTATTTTTATAATAATTAATTATCAATAGTTTTTAGATATGTTTGAGTTTCATAAAATGCTTAAAAATGACAACATAGTGATTATTTTGTTTATAATTAACTAAAATCAATGATTCTATAAATTATAAAAGTGAAGTAAATTGGTTGAATTATTATCATTAATTATTTCTTTAGATGAATATATCATGTTATAATGGTGTAAAATTAATATATTTAGATTAAAATAATGGCTTATTTATTAAATCAAAATGAAAAAAATAATTTCAAACAAGATGATAATTTTATTTTACAATAAATGATATTTTATTAAATGATTTAAAATTAATAAAAATCCTACCTTATGAATAGTTATTTTTAAGATTTAATAAATATAAAATATGTTACATTCATTGACCAATTTATATTTAATAATTAAAATATTGAACCATATATTGTAAAAACATTATTAGCATAGTCCCAGTTAAAGTAGTGTTTTTTCCCATTACACGTGATTGCTTTAAATATACTTTCCATCAAACATGGTAATTTTATTATGTAAATTATAAATAAAAATTATATTTAAGTGTGTATATTTTTTCTGAAAAATATCAATTTAATCTAGTATTAATGATTAATTTTTTGTGTCTGGTGTAGCTTTTTTTATAAACATATTCACCTCGAATCAGTTATTTTTCCATTTTTTAGGCACATTAGGCAAGGGTTTATCCCATTATTGTATATTGTTTTATATTTATGAGAGTGTTAATCCTCCTCCACTATAAAAAAGTCTCATCCCATACCACTTTATCACACCTATGAAGCCACTTTGGATCAACCAAGATCAAAAACAAATAACTCTTAATCACCCCTTAATTCTTCCATGAAGTATACCTTTGGGCATAAATCCATCTAAGGTAACCCTTTGCTGAAAACCAAAAGGAGTTACCCAAATAAGAAGTAACATTCTTACTCAAACTCTTTAGTTTTATTTCCTTTTGTACTCATTAAATTATCCTTATTCAATTATTACATAATAACGCCAGTATACTAAATATACTAATAATTTTTTATAATGGTTCAAACTATTCTTACACACACTTCTATATAATGGGTAATGAACTTACTATTTATGTGTATGGTGAACTACCGCCTCATGAAATAATGATTGTTCATTCTTCCTTTACCATATATCATTATAGATATTATGATGAAATGTATGTTTATATATAATATATATGATATTTATAATGTATTTATTATAATTTAATTCTTTTATAACACATACTTTTATATTTTCCTTCTTGTGTAAATACAATAACATTTTTTGTGGACGTATGGACTTCCGCCTCCTCAAAGCGATGTTATTCATTCAAACTTTACATGAAATGTATTAAGGATGGTTTTAGTAAACACATATGATATTTATAACCTAAGAATTCTTATTTAATGATATTATATATATATACATATTTTTCATTTACTTAATTTCTTTCAATACCACAACAAAACATAAAAGACATTCATGAAAACGTACTGTCTACCGTCTCCATGAACGGTGTATTCAATTTCTTCTTTCTATATTTTATAGTTTTTTATAAAGACATATATATTGAATATATATGATATTTATATAATATGTTACATTATGTAAGTAAGTAAGTCATTATATAAGTATAACGATTAAGAATAATGAGTCGAAACATGTATGAATAATAAAGTAGATATTACCCGAAGTGAAGCCTTAACATGGAATTATTAATAAGCGGGTAACAAAAAGTCATAATAAAAAAATATATGGTATAAAATATAATAACATGTTTCTAGAAAATATATATTTAAATTATATTTATTTTATAGTTGGTTTGTACAAGTTGGTGAGAGTCAAGACTCAAGGTAAAAAAATTTAATCTCACTTTTTATTCCATCAGATACATTCCTTATTCACCACAAATTTATTTTGTGTGGTGTATATACTAACATTTATTTTATTATATTATTCTTATAATTAAATTTATTGGTATTTAAATATCTATTTAATGAAATTTCTTTCATGTGATTTATGGCTCAAAATTCTCCAAATCGATAATGTAATTCTGTTTCAATTTTCCGTCTTTGAGACACATGTTTTGTTATGCATCTATGTTCTTTTACTAGGTGTATATGGCTCCAATTGACATGTAATATCTTGAATATAATTATTTTTCATGATATTTTATGCACCATGTAATTTAATTTTCTTACTTGGTGAGTATTATTCAATGTTACCAAGTTGTAAGAGTTTTTGGAAACTATCTCAATGTTCCTAAATATTGTTTATGATTATGCGTAATTTGAGGAAATTTTATAAGCCATATATCTATAAAACTATTTAATTATCTTATAATCTGGTTTTACATGATATATTCATGTATTAGTTCCATTTTCCACTCTTTTTTAATATAACTAAGAAATGTTTTTTATGAAATTTTGACTTTATTTTTCCATTTAGTCAAAAATAATTGTTCTTTACAAAATATTATTTTTAAAAATAATTTGAAAATTTATTTATTATAATGCTATTATGTTAAAGGGAATTTTAACACATTTTTTAATTTTTAAAAAATTAATCTGCTTTTCATTTCTCATTCAAGCCACTTTTCTAAAATTTTAAGGTGCAGAAGAAAGGATCGACAGGAAAAGACTTACCTACAATCATGGACATCATTTCGTTGAATAATCCTTTATAAGTTTATGAGGTTTGTTTTAAAAAAAGTTCATAATATGATGTAACTTTTTTTATTTAAATTGGGTTTCAAAGAAAAAGCAGTTTTTAAAAATATGTTTTGTTTAAAAATTCTTTTTATCGATTTTCAAAGACTCCCTTATATATTTTCATAAGGTTATTATCAAAGAACATGATATAAAGGATTTCAAGATTTACTTACAATTTTTAAAATCCATTTTATATAAAAAGGTTTTTAAAATGTTTTCAATATTCTTTTATATGTTTTTAAATAATTATTTTTCCAAAAAAAAGGTTTTCAAAATTCTTTTATAAGATTTTAAGGAATATTTTTTTCAAATGTTTTCTAAAAACCTTTAAAAGTTTTAATATTTATTTATTTGAAATTTTCATCAAAAGTTTTTATGTTTTATAAATCATTTATCAAATAAAAAATTATAGTTTTATAAATAAATGGTTTTAAATAATCTTTCAAAATTATTTTCCATCAAAGAGGACATAGGTTTATGTTACACATGAATTTATGGGAATTAATCCAAAGGTTAAATTAATATTATTTAACTGAATGGTTTTTGTTTTATGACATTATGTTTATGGAATACATTTATATTTCATGTGTTATATGTTTCAGAAATATTTTTCTCATTCAAGAGTTATATGTTTTAGGATTCTATGGATTATGTTCTTTATTTCCTTGTGATTCATATAACATGAACTACCATGTTTTATGACATGATTCATGTTTATGATATTATGATATTCATGGTATGATATCCAAACGTTATTATATTGTTTTCACACCCCTATGCTCATGTTTTTTCTTATATGTCTCCCTTGTTTACTCATACTGAGCATATGTTCTCACACCTTTTTATATTTTCCTCCCCCTAAGAATTGAAGATATATATTATGATTGATTTTACTAAGAATATTTATTTTTAGGAGAAACCTAGTGGGAGATAATGTAGCTCACTCATTTATGAGTTTATACATTTTAATGTTTTCAAAGGCACTAAACTAGTACGTCCTTTGGGCGTATCTTTGTATAATGTTTTGTGTATTATAAAAAAGCAATGAAATTTTAATTTATGAAAAGTGAGGGTCTCTGTAGTTTCTATTAGAGTGCAGGTGTTTTAAACCATTTTAAATTAGGATAGAAAACTTTAGTGAGATCCCTAAGAATATTTCTTACGATATGTATTGGGATGTATCTAAGGATAAGTTTATGGATGAGGAAAAGTATACGAAAATGTTCTGGAATTTTTGTAAAGGATATATTGAGTGGTTTCTTGGATATAAATTATTGTTTGAATATTATAAGTGGATGTGTCTCTGAAATAGATGTTCCTAGCGGTAATAACTCTAACAAGGTGTGTTAGGCCTAGCTTAGTGTAACTTAATGCATGACAATGAGCCTTTCTTCACACCTGGTTTGACACTCCTGGTGGATATGATTTGGGAATTGGTATAATCTGAATAAACCATCAAGAAGTATTTAAAATTAATTTGGCTATGATAAACCTATGGTTTCATAGATTAAGTAATTTTTCATGATTTATACATCCTTTTAGAAATTATTTTTCATGATTATGTTGATTTATGTTATGAAAAGTGGTTCCCACATTATGCTTTCTGGTTATAGTCAATGGAGGGAACCAAAAGAAACTAGGTTTAAATATTATGTGATGGAAATGTTTTTGAAGATAATTCGTAAGGGATGATCACTGGAGAGAAGGATATTACGATTAAGCTAAACTAGATATATTGATATATAATTAGAAGTGTTATCTTTCATGATATTCCTCATACATAGAATAAGTGCAAGATGGAAATTTATAAATTTTCCCATGGTAAGGAACATAGGTGAAGGAATATTATATTTTGTTTATGTCAAGAATAAGGGAAGAAGAACCTCGTGGAATACCTAAAATGGGGAGGAAGAAGTTATTTGTGTGGGAAAAAGGGTCATAGAGTGATGAATTGTCATGGATTTAAATATATTCTCGGTGGAGGAAACAGAAAATACCCAACTGAATTCCATGAAATAATAATTTAATTTTAAAAAAAGTAAGGAACTATTCCATTACAATCCTTAATATGGAAGTATTTAAGTATTTGTTTATTTGTAATCCAAAATTATGAATGGTGAATTGTATAAGGATTGTTCAGTTTATGTTTTTGCTAAGGATTTACTAGAATATATTGAATGGTTCCGACTGACTAAAAAGGTGATTTCATGATAGGTGATGTTATGATTAAGGGAAGTTAACCCATAATTCATTCTTAATTTTTTGATAATGATGTTAGGATAAAAATATGTTAGATATGAATATGCAAATTGGATAGTATTAATTACCACATAACAGATAAAGTATTTGTTGAAAAAATTTTCTATGAAGTTTAAAACTTATAGGATTAAATAAATATATCCAATAAAAATTGGAATGAGAAAAAATAATTGGTTTTAATATGTATGCATTATAATTTAGTCCGTTACATTATTTTAATAGAATAAATGATAAAATTATTCACATATTTGGAATGTGACAACCAAGTGATACTTTGTGTTTTATGGGGGATTAGTGCTACTCTGATTTCATGAATTTATTTCTAAAGTTTTGGATTTTCATACTTTGGAAGGTTTGTAAGGTTAAATATTTATGGACTTTTTAATTTAATATTCAGATAAAGTCAGTAATATTAAAGTGTTATCTCACTACGTGATGATTTATGCATATTGGATAACATGTTCTTACAAATTTTGTTGATGATAACTGATGACAAATGGGATGGAATATCACAGATCTTATGATCTGTTAGTACTCTAGGAATGAAAAATTCACCTTTATTTTTGGAGAAAGAGGATAAGTTGATCAAGAAACAACAAAGGATGATGTTATCCTGATATCATGAATGTATATATTTTCATGAAAATTCTTGAACTTTAGGATAAAAGATATTGAAACCAAAAATTTTATCATAGTACCTTCATAAATGATGAATTAGATGGTGAATTATTTCATAACATATTTATGGATTTGTGATTGTTAAATTTATCTTTATTTTGTTCTCTATCACCCTTTATCAGAACATGATGGTAAGATTTATCATCTTTGTCCAAGTTTTCACTTCCTGCCTATGTTTTCCTATGTGAGAATCCAATTATGAGTTACTTTGGGCAACCGTTATGGTTCAAAATTTCATTTTAAAGCAGTTTTAGTATTTAGTTTTACATTGTGGGTTTATATTAAAAGAAGCTTTAAGTATTAAATATTTGATAACCAAGATTAATTTCAATACAGAAATTTATTTTAAGTGGGGTAGAATGTAACACCCCGATATTTTGAGAGTTTTTTTTGAATTAATTTCATCTTTTTTATTTTAAAAAACTCAATATGTAGTATTTATTTATATATACATATAAAATAAATAAGTTATTATATAATTATATACCACACCAATTTGATCATGCATTACATGTATCACTTAGAATAGTTTGTGGTACACACAAAACTAAGTTAGCATACATTACACACAAGACCAAATTTTACCGTCTTTTATTAGACAATGTATGTTAAAAATAATTTAAGAGACATTTATAATTATTTTATATATAAATGTCATTTTTGAATTCAAAATGTAGAAATTATAAAAGGGTTATTTTTTTGTACTTTCTTGAGAAGTTTCATTTTTTGATGAATAGTGAAAATACAATATTTTAATTAAAAGAAAACATTTCATTTAAAAAATAATTAATATTAAATTACATTTGAATTATGTTTTTTAAGTCAAAATATATCAATTATAAATACGTTAATCCAATGTAGGCTATTGAAATAATTTTTAAATTTTAATATCTTATAAAAAGTTATTGAACTTTTTAACATTTTTTCTTCAAAATTCTAATTTCTCGCCACCTTTATGGGATTAGCGTTAAACTTAATCTAACCACTTATGTGATTTAAATTTAAAAAAATAGACATAAATAGTTTTAATAAGTATGATATTTTTATTCTAATAAGATAAAATTAATTTTTGACCAAAATTATTAGTGAAAGTGATTAAAATTAATCATAGCAAGTATGGTAAAGTTAATCTTAATTAGAGAGTAAACCATAAAATTAAGGGACAAAATAAACTATTTAATTATAAAAAAAATCCATTAGATGCACATATTTATAATATATCCCTTAATGGTTTGAATTTTATGAGTTAGTGGGATAATATTCAATAAACATTACTAATTTTAAATTTTAAGTAAGGAAAACACAAAAAGGGAACTATCTTCATCTTTAACATTTTTTAAAAAAAGTAGATATGAAAAAAACTAAATATTTTAGTTTATAAGTATATTTTTGAAAAGGAAATGAGTTAATTATCTCTTAATGATTTATCAATAGTTTTTAAAGATTTTATATTTACTTAGGATTCTTAAGAAATGACAAAGTAGTGATTATTCAGTTAATAATTAATTAAAATAAATTATACTATAAATATAAAAATTGAAGTAAATTGGATGAATTATTGTCATTAATTGTTTTTTAGATGAATATATCATGTTAAAAATCTTTAAACACAATATATTTGAATTCAAATATTATTTTATTTATTAAATTAAAATTAAATAATTAATGAAAAAACTTACAATAATGTTATTTTACAATAGATGATATTTAAGTAAATGATTTAAAATTAATAAATGTAATAACATATGACAAGTTATTTGTAATATTTAATAAATATAAAATATAGTCCATTAATGGATCAATTTAACTTTTATAGTTAACATATTGATACATAAATAATAAAAGCATTGTTAGCACAGTCCTGGTTAAAGTAATGTTTTTTCATGTTTCATGCACTTGTTTTAAAATTAATTTAAAATAGACATTGTTTTTATATTTTTAAATTTATAAATAATAATTATAATTTAGTGGGTATATTATTTCAGAGAAATACCACTTTAATTTAGTTTTTATGGTTATATTAATTATGTTACGATACTATATACCTTAATAAAAACAAAAATGATAAAATTACGGAAACATAGAAGTTATGGAACAAAATTGTAAAAATGAAATAATTTTTGTGTTGTGTAATTTTTTTTAAACAATTATTCACCTTTAATCTATTATTTTTCAATTTTAAGGAAAATTAGGTAAGAGATACCTCTCGATATTTTAAACATTTTTGTATATACAAGAGTGACACTCCTCTTCAAATATAAAAGGACATCCTCTCCTTCCACTTACTCACACCTCTCATGCCACTTTGGTTTGAACAAGATCTACCAAAATAGATACTAAAATATATCTGTTAGTCCTTGAATCCTATATTTTTACATAAATCCATCAAAGTAATCCCTTTAGCGCAAACTAAAAAGAGTTACCTAAATAAGAGGTAACAATCTTCCTGAAACTCTTTAGTTTTATTTCCTTCTCCACTCTTTTCAATTTTCCTTATTCCATATTTATATAACAACACCAGTATCCTAAATATAATTATATATTTTTTTACTAAGGTTTCACCCTACACATACAAAAAACTCTATTTAATGGGTAATAAACTTATAGTTTATGTATACGGTGAACTACTGCCTCACGAAACGATGATTGTTTCTTCTTTATTTACTGCCTCTCATAGTGGAAATTATGATGGAAACTCCATTTATATATAATATATATGATATTTATAATTTATTTATGGTTCTTTAATTCTTTCATAACATATATCTTTAAACATTCAATCTGGTGTAAATATGATAACATCATTTCTGGATGTGTGTACTACCACCAACTCAAAGTGTTGTGATTCTTTCACACATTACAATGAATGCATTAAAATGGTTTTATTAAACATATATTATATGTTTATAAAAAACTAATTAGACTTTAATGATATTATATACATATATACATATATTTTATTCACATAATTTCTTCCAACATGACAACAAAATGGAAATATCATTTATGTATACGTATGGCCTACCGTCTCCATGAACGGTGTATTCCATTTATTTTTTCAATATTTTATAGATTATTAAATATATATATATATAATAA
The DNA here is from genome assembly GCA_963277665.1 of Viscum album. NCBI lineage: Eukaryota > Viridiplantae > Streptophyta > Magnoliopsida > Santalales > Viscaceae > Viscum > Viscum album. The sequence continues at coordinate 1,246,664,016 of OY728157.1, read as the reverse complement.
ATATATAAGATATTTATATAATTTTTTACATTTTGGAATTAATTAAATCATGGTATAATTAATATGATCAAGAATAATGAGTCAAAACCTATATGATGAACAAAGCGGATATTTCCCGAAGTGAAAATTAAAATGGAATTATTTATAAGAGGGTAATATGAAGTCACAATAAAATAATATATAGTATTAAATATAATAATATTTTTCTGTAAAATATGTATAATAAACTATAATTTTTTATATGTTAGTTTTGTTTGAGTATGGAAAGATTCAAGACATAATGTAAGGGAATTTAATCTCATTTTATTTCCATGAGAAACATACCATTTTCACAACTCATTTATTTTGTGTTTTTTATATACTGACCATTAATGTATTATATGATTATTATAAATATATTTATGGTTATTTACGTATCTATTTTATGATATTTCTTTAATGGGATTTATTGTTCAATTGTTACCAAATCAGTAAAGTAATTTTGTCTCTAATTTCCTTCCTTAATAAACTTTTTTATGCACTTATATTTGTTAGCAAGGTGTATTTGATCCCAATAGACATGTTATATAATTAATATCCTTATTTTTCCGGATATTTTATTCTCCTTTTAATTTTATTTTCTTAAATGGGGAGTATGATTCAATGTTAAGAAGTTATAAGAGTTTGTTAAAACAATATCATCATTTACTGAGACAGTTTATGATTATGATTTATTTGATGAAATATAATGATACCTCTCACAATAAAACCCATGAATTATCTTATCCAATATTTTTCCATTTTATATTCATCTATTAGTAATATTTTTACTCATTGGTACTTAATATAACAAATAAAATATTTTTATGAAATTCTAACGTTATTTCTCTTTTCGGTCAGAAATATGTGTTCTTTAAAAATAATGATTTTTAAAAATGTTTTAATTTTTTTTAATATTTTCCTACGACTTTAAATGAAGTTTTTACCAATATTTTACCTTTTAAAAAAATTGGGTTTAAAATGAATATTCTTTTATTTTTCTAGTCAAGGCACTTTTCTAAACTATTAAGGCACAAAAGGAATGTTCGGAATGTACGAAAATACCCACTGTCTGGACCATAATATCCTTTAATATTTCATTATAACATTACATGGTTAATTTTCAATAAATTGTTTTTCCTAAAATTCTTGAAATTTTTTAATTTTAAGTGGGTTTTAAAGAAAAAAATGTTTCAAAAAGGTTTTATGTTCAAAAAGTGTCTTATATGATTTTCAATTCTTCCCTTATATGTTTTAAGAAGGTTATTTTAAACAAAAATGATTTAAATTATATCAAATATTCGTTATATGTCTTCAAATACATTTTCAGTTAAAATATTTTTAAAATGTTTTCAATATTACTTTATATGTTTTCAATGTTTTTTCATAGAATTTTTTTTAAAAAATGTTTTTAGTCTTCTTTTAATAGATTTGATAGAAAAATGTTTTCAAATGTTTTCTAGAACTCTTTTTATGGTTTAAAGTTTATTTTAGAAGAAAATGGTTTCAAAAAGGCTTTATGTTTTGAAAATGAATTTTCAAAGAATAAAGGATATATTTTTCAAGAAATGGTTTTAATGTATCTTTAAAAATTATTTTCCATCTAAGATGTCATTTGTTAATGTTACTCATGCCTTTATGGGAAATTATCTAAAGGTTCCATTCATACTCCTTCTTTGAATGGTTTTTGTCTTATAGCTTGATTTTTATGAAATATATTTCTTCTTCTGGGGTTATATGTTTACAAAATCCATTTCTCATATATGGTTTATATTTTTGTGAAATCTACTTCTATTTCATGGGATAGATGTTTATGAAATATGTTTTTCTATTACGGGTTATATGGGTATGAAATATGTTTCACTATTACAAGTTATATGTTTATGAAATCCATTTATATTTTATGTTTTATATTTTTATAAAATATGATTCTATAATATGGGTTATATTCTTTTTAAACCTACTTCTTTTCATGGTTTATTCTTTCATTAAATGATTACTAAACCTTTATATTTTCCATAGGTTATGATCTGATCACATGATCAGGATACCAATTTCAATTCTTGGGTTATGATATGATTGTTTATAATCTTGTGGAATGCGTATGTATGAATTCATTATGAGATGTTCGGGACCTATATCTCCCTTCAATACATTGGGTAAATATTTATATCTCATGAGATAGACTAAGATGGTCTTGGGAGTGAATCTTGACAATTAAGATGGACATTGGAGTGAACCTTGACTACCAAGATGGTATGAAGAGTGAACTAATACTGCTAAGATATTTATGAGAGTGAACCATGACTATAAATACAGTACGGGGAGTGAAATAATTCTACTAATGTGTCTATGGGAGTGAACCATGACTAAAATTATGGTATATGTAGTGAACCAATACCACTGACATGGCCTTGGCAGCGATGCTTTGAATAATATGGAAATCATTTTTATTATCTTATGTGTATGTCACAATTCCATGTCTTATTTATATATTGTGATTTCAGGGAATATGTTATTAATTTTATTACTATTCATGTCTTATGAACTTACAAAAATAATTCATTGATTAATGTTTGCGATCTTACAATATGCATGGTATGATATTCTATTATTATGATCTAGTTCTCTTACCCATATTATCAGGTTTATGCTTATATTTCTCCCCTATCTACCCTATGTGAGAATCTAGGCTCACACCTTTTTATGCTTCCTTTATTCTATGTTATGAAGATATGTATTATGTTTTATGTGTTTAATACGGGTTACAGTCAAGAAGAACGTAGTGGGAGATACTACAGCTCACTCATGTACCAATTTCTTCATTTCCAAGTTTCCAAAGTCACTAAACTAAAATGATCTTTGGTCATTTGTTTGTATAATGTTGTAAGTATTATGAAATATTTAAAAAAATTTAATGTATGAAAATCAAGCGTTTCTATAATGGATTTTTGTATTTATAGAAACATTGTTAAAGTGTTTTGAGTTCATGTTTATGTAAGGTTTTTCAATATTGGTGTGGTGGATGATTTATCTATTCAATAGGACTCTAACAACCTTCTTGTTGACTAAGTACAAGTAGACACTATTTGCAGGGAAATAATATTGGTACATGAATAATATAGGTATGAGTTACGGTTTACATTTCCTTATTACATTATCTTCTCATATAGTCATTGTTCATGGTGCATCTTATAAATTTTTTACATTTCCTCTATGGAGATAGAAAACTGGGATTCTATTGTGTGATCACGAGGAAGATCTTATGAGTGATAAGGCTCCAGTATAGGGGAATGTTTAGTAGGAAATATCACCAGGTGTATTTTCAATTATTCCACCTTCTACTGAGTAGTATATTACATAGTTATTATCAGTAGAGAATGTGTACAAGTAGAGTGAACTCAAAACGTTTCATAGGTAGCAACCTCCAAAGTTTTGGGGTAAGAGAGAACCTGAGGTAGTTGAGTACTAGATATATGTTGTCACCCAAGTTTTCCATCTTGTGAGTACATATATAGATTAGATGGTGACCCTTTCAGTGATAATTTTCCAGGGAACCACTAGACAATTGGGGAGTCTGGTGACTCAGTCACACAATTAGACAACTATATCATGGTCAAAATTTGAGTGTCTCTTCAAGGAGGAGTTCTATGTAGCGATGTCGGGATAAATGTGAATTCAATATATTTTGTAGTTATCGAAGGGATGTGTGGACATTGAAGAGTACTCAATGAGGTTCACTAACCATTCAAGATACTATATTGATATGGTTCTTGATCATTTATTTAGAGAATATACCATCAAACAGGGATTAAGATGAGATATTTATGATGGAGATGTATCACTCTATATTCCCATAGATGATAGAGTTATTTATTGGGAATTAGTTATAGAGAACTTATTGGAAGAGAAAATGTTGACAGTGGGTGATGGTCCTAGGAACACAGATGTTGAGACCTATATAGTTGGTAGAAGGAAATATTCATAGGGATTTTGGAATGTTAGATTATTAATGATACGATCCTAGGATAAAGGATTGGTTGTTTATGTTTCTCATTATGGATTGAGTTATTCGATGGAGAGGAAATGTTTCCCATGTGATAGTTAGAGACATCTTGTCTGGGATTTCCCAATATGTCGTACAACTAATAGAGACATGGTTGATAGACCTCATAAATAGAGATATAGATAGTATTAGGAAGGCCCATAGGGAATAATATGTAGAAGATGAGAAGGTAGAGTATATAGAGGTGTAATAAGTCTTGACATGCTTGCACCCAACCCTCAAGTGGTCTGCACCAGGCTTAAAGGGCTTTTGGTAAGGGGAGGGGACAGCTGCAGGCAGTGGATGCCTACAACCACAAGGATCTTAGATTGATTAGATGTATGATTTATATCTTCTCTACATTAGTTTTATTATTAATATATATGGGCTTGATCCACTATTTTCTTGACACTTCTTTGGTTCTTATATAAGATATTTGAGTTGATCCTTTTGCTCAATCCAAACACTTAAGCACTCCACCTAGAGGTGAATTAGTGAGCAAAATATTCTAAAAATAGGATACATTTACTCTTAGTGGAGAGAGTTTCTTATATGATCTATTTGTTGAATTGATGAGGCTTCATAAAATCATAAAAGTTATAGAAAGTTTCTCTACAGTTCATGCCTAGATAGTCTACTTTAGGAAGAGGATGTGGTGAGTGTGTGGTGATGGGGTCAGTTTATACTTAATGATTGAGAAGGAAACCTTATCAGTGTAGGTCCATATCATACATAAGAGGGTGTATAAAATTACTCCCCAGTTGGTTATCATGACTCTTTGATTAGTAGATGGTATGGGCTATAAGTTTCTTACAACTGTGATGGAGTATAAAGATGCCTTTCATATGGATGCTCCATGCTTATCTCCTTGATAAGATATTGAATTCTACATTGACATAAACCCCAGGAAGACCCATCTATCTATGCCAAAATATTATATGTCTCCCATAGATGTTAGAGAGGTGATGGTGATGTTAGAGTACTTACAGAGGAAGGGCTTTGTGAGTCATGGTGTTTACCCATGGGAAGACCTAGTATATTCCACCAATAAGGTGGGTGGGAGATTGAGGATGTGTGTGGATTATCTGTGCTTGAACCAGGTGACCACAAAAAATATAAATCCACTATTTTGGATTGATTTACTATTTGATCAATTGAGTGGGGTTCAATGGTTCTTGAATATTGACCTCATATCAGGCTTTCACCAGCTATGAGTATTTGATGAGGATATACCAAAGATGTAATTTTGATGTCACTATAGCCATTATGAGTAATTTGGGATGCCTTTTGGCATGATGAATACGCAAAATGTTTTCATTGGACTCATGAAATACATATTTTATAATTTTTTAAACTATTTCATGGTGGTCTTCATTGATTAAATCTTAGTGTACTCAACATCCAAGGAGGTGCGAAGATTCCTTTAGTTGAAAGGATACTACTAGAGATTAAATCCTGATTTCTATAAGATATCAACACCTTTGACTTATTTGACCCAAAATATAAGACTTTCGTTTTGATAGAGTGGTTCCTTTAGGCCTTTCAAGAGTTAGAATAATAATTAAAGAGATGCCCCATATTGAGATTACCATGAGAGGGTGTTGATTACAATGTGTTCTACGATGAATCATGGACCAAAATTTGTTATGATTTGTTTTAGAGGTTGGATGGGATCACCTTTGGGGTTTCCAGTTGAGACCACATGGTAATAACTACCTAACCCATGACCTTGATTTGGAATTTGTAGTATTCAGATGGTAAACATTCAAAAACTATATTATGAATGAGTAGTTTGTAATCTACTATAACCATCAAAGTATCCTGTATATCTTCTCTCATAAAGATCATAACATGATACACTGATGGTGGCTAGAGTTACTCTAGAATTATTACTTAAATATAGTCAATACTCTTGTGAGAGGGAATATAGTGGAAGTAGTTCTCAGTAGAAGGCCATGTTCACAGTAGTTGACCAAGGTTTCCAAGTAGTTGTCCTTATTGAATTTATCCTTAGTGTAAAAGGATGGTTCAATATAAATTAAGTCGATGGTTATCACCCCACCACTTCTAAAAAAATTTAGCGGACCCAACATTGAGATATAACTACGATAACATTCATACTTAGGTATCAACTAAATGCGCTCTTGATGGATTTTATCAATATGGGGAGAATTTCATCAAATTCAGAGGATGGAATATGGTATCAAGGATTTTTTGGGAAGTAGTGATGAGTGAGTTATATACATTACCTTTGGTGAAACATGTAGGTGTGGAAAAGATGTTTAAGGACCTCTGACATTAGTTTTTTTGGGCATGTATGATTAATTTCATAGTGATATTTGTCTCACAATGACTCACATGTCAGCAAGTAAAGGCTGAGTACTTGGTTCGAGTGAGATTATCTCAACCCCTTGAGGTTCTATTTTAGATGTGGGAAGATATAAAAATGGACTTCATTACAAGGTTACCACAAAATTTTTCCCACCCCCAATCATCCAAGAGAATAGTTTTCTAAATATATTTAGATTCCTTTACATGGAAAAGATAGTTCATCCCCACATTGTTCCCCTGATGACCGTTTCAAACTTTGATGCTCACTTTACATAATGATTTTGGAGTTGATTTCAAGAGGACTTTGGGAATCAGTTGTGTATGAGAACAAAATATCACCCCCAGAGAAATGGAAAGAAAGCGAATACCATTAATCTTTTTGTGTGAATGTTTTTGGATTGCATGTTGGATTTTTTTAGAGTTATGAGGGCCACTTACCCTTCGTGGAGTTTGAGTAAAACAATATATATCATTAAACCATCAGTATGACCCCATTAAATGCCTTTTATAGGAAAATAAACAAGTCACCAATTTTTTGGAATGATCTAAGATAATCATTACTCATAAAAAAATAGTTTTTGTGAGCCATAATTGATAAGATTCATAACATCAAGAAGAAGATGGAAAATACATAGAACAATCATAACACTTATGTGGACTAATGATAGAGATCTTTGGAGTTTGAGGAAAGATACTATGTGTTTCTCAAGGTCTCACATCTACATGGATTATATATATTTTCTTTGGGTGATATTTTTTCAATGATATTAATTCTAACATTCTAGATACTATATAGATTAGAAGTGGTGGGGTATTATCTAGGTATTCTTCTGCAGTTATAAAAGGTACATGGCGTCATCTATGTGTCATAGACGAGGCAGTATGTGCACATCCCTTCACACATTATATATTGAGGAGATATGGGATTTGAAGATGGATCTACATGTGAATATTACCTATTATATATCAATGATCAACAGAGTAACATCCTTCATGTGTGAGATATTCCATGGGTTCAAGCAGGGTGGTAGCAAATGAGCCCTTAAGAGAGCATCTGGGAGAGGGAGAACCATATGTGATCTTATTACCCACCCATTTCTGAGTATTATTTTTTTCTTTTTGGTATGAAATTACCTAAGGTGAGGAGTATCTAACATATCCTTTTTTCTATGTAATCATTTTAAATATATATAGAAATATTTTCGGAGCCAGGTGTTGATACATTGTGATATTTTGGTGCCTAGTGAGCCTGATATTGTTATTATAAAAATTATTAAAGATATTTATATCACACACATGTAGTTTACTAGAATAGTATAATAAATACCAAATGGAGTCTTATATTAAAAATAAGAGACTATTATTTAGTCTATAACATGGGTTTTATTTCACTAGCAACATAATATTTCTTGGCATTGAGTGTTGGGATTGTCTTCCATCATGGGATAAATAATTAAAAAAACAATTAATTTATTTGATTATTTAATTAAATACAAAAACCTAAATATATTATATAAATAAAATATTATGTCCAATTCATATGGTTATCTCCATAACCCTAATAATTGATAGAGAGAATTAGAGGAGATCCTTAGTGGATGATAATAGATCGGAGGGTTAGATCAATATCTTAAGGACCGCCCAAGCCAAAGAAGTTTGTGGATTTTTCCAAAAATTTCTATGTAAGAGTTTTCTTCATTCGAGACTGATCCAAAATCAAAGTAGGACTATTTTATTTAGTGATTTTAACCAATTTTATTTTCTAGTGTTGAACATGGGTCAATTCTACTAATGAAAATTGATTTTTATATCAATGGTCGGTTTATTTTATTGTTGATTTGATGGTCATTTTTTTGGTATTTTGTTCATCATTATGATGAAAATAAATCAAGTTCATCCCAAAAAATTATAATGATAATTCATCATTTTTTAGTTTGTTCTTTTCTCCCCATTTTCTTCTCATGTTCATCATAGAAAATTTATTTGGCATGTGGTTTAATGAATAATAAATATTAGGTCAATGCATTAAAATTAATTAGTGAAACTGATCAACACCTCATGTGTGCTTCATGATCTAGGATTAAATAAAGGTGAGAAAATGGTGGAAGATGATAATTGGTGGATTAGATCAGTTTTATGTTTCATGTTCTTCCTAGTTTGACATGTGATGATGACACAAGAGATAACGATGACCTATCGATTAGTGTGGATTAACAAAATTGGATAACTGATGATGGCATGGCTCATCGAGAAGAGATCTAGAATCCATGGGTGACATTAGAAATATATTGTAGGCCATGGTGATGTGGGTGTATGCATGAAATATCCATTGTTTTTTTTGAAATATTACATTTTATAGCATGTAATATTGACTTGCGAGCCATGTGGAACCCCAGGATATGGATATATAGTTCTCACATAAAGTTAAGGATCACACACCAATTGAAATATAACAATTATAGTATGTCCCAAGTATGGGGTCTTGGTGTGTACTCTATGAATACATGATAATATACATATCCAAGCATACAAGCACATGTAGAATACACAAGCATGACAAGGTACTTGGGCATGTCTACAATACATAGACATGGACCAATGTAAAAGGGAGTGACCAGGTGTACACGAGCATAGAAAAATTGAATAGGAAGAGTTATAAATTACCTCTACACACCATGTACCTAGAGAGGAAACAACTTGTATTTAGAGAATTACTTTCTATGTGATATGTTCAAATATTAAAAGACTAGGTTTTGGAAAGAAACTCCCTACACCCCAAATAAAAATTATGTACTCCTTCTGAATATGTTTTGAATCCTTAATTTATTACATATTGAATTAATTCAGTTGAGTATGATAAATCTTTACACTCCCATGAGGTTATTGGATGGTCATTTCACCAAATGTATGTTTTTAGTGTCCCAAATTATATTTACCCTAACAAGTACAGTACCAGTAAGGGGTCAATCCACAAGGAACTATGATGTTATTTTATCGTGCCTAATTTAGTTTGTATTTTTGTTTTTAGTGAAATATTCTTAATTTAGAGTCGATTTTGGTTGGTTGATTGGGTACAAAAACGACAATTGGTTTTTAATCTTCTTTTAACAAATTAATTACTGAAATGAATGTAAAGATGGGAGAATTGGGTTTGATGAAAATAAATAGAGAAATGCCTTGGGGTTATGGATTTGTGATAGGTTTATTATTAAATCAAGTTGATTATGAGGTTGTGTTGTTCATGATAACCTAACTCTCTGGGTTTAATTTGTAATAAAGTTTCCTTGGTCCGGTAAAATTTATATTTAATGCTGAAGAAACTAAATCCTCGGTCATGTAGTTAGTTTTTAACATATATTTATTTGGATTAGTCCATTTTGAGAAGATGGATACTTCCAATGGTCATGGAGTTGTTCGTTATTATTCTTATTTTGAATCCCTGAAAATTATTCCCTTGGTCCAATATAGAATTTATGGTGACAATATGAAGTGATTTAAGAAGAATAAGAAGATATTATTAAAAAAACACATTCCGAGAAACTTAATTCAAATTAAAACTCATCAGTATCCACAAACCCAACACACTGGGTATTTAGTTACACATATTGGAAATTATAAACACAAAACTATTTATACCTGATGAAATCATGCTTGGAACTTTGAAAACGGAATGATTCTTTGATAGATGGAATAACGGTGGTACGATGGCATATAGTCTTTTCTTCAGAGCCTCAACCCTTTCTCTAAAAAATTCTACACAAACCACACCCCCTGTTCCGGAGGCCAAGGAAACCTTTTATAGAAATATAAACTACTTGGCGTGTGGAATAGTACATGCCATGTACTTATTTTCGACATTTTTTTCCCATTTTCTCTGTTGGTGGGCTGCCTAACACGCCGTCTTTGACTTGGAACATGGCGTCGCCTGGTTGGTGAATCTACTTGGTGTGTAGCACCGCCATACATTGCGTGTAGTCTCAAAATCCGGCCACCAACCGCTTCTAGACATATTTTACACAGTGTGTAGATATGTGAACACGACGTGTAGCGCCTTCTAGTTACTTGGGCATGTATTTGTCTTGGTCAACCCGTGTCTGAACTAGAATGTACATGGCATGTATACAAGTACACGTCGTATAGTTGTAAATTTTTGCTCTATTCTTCGTTGATTTGAGTACTTGGACATAAATCTCCTGGAAATGAACAATATCACCAAAATCAAAGTATTTGTTCTCTAATTAGGAGGTAATTTCTGAAAACTTGTTGTTATTTTTCAATAGATTACGTGAAAATGTAGACACAAATTGGGTGTGTCAAACTCCCCCATTCATAGTCATTTTCTTTCCCTAAAGAAAATATCAACATCTAATTTAATAGAATCTATATTGTAAAAGGAATAAATTTAGTTAATCAAAATTGTAAATAATAAGTGACAGAAGAAAATTTCAAAAATAATACAAAGTAGTTTCAATCCATGAGATACTTTGATTATGCCTCATATATAATTTAATTAACTACTTTCATCCTCTATTAACACATGTTTCATCATTTCAAATATAAGAAAGCCACTTGATGATTTACCTTACCAAAAATATGCTCAACACTCCAGATGTTTTAAAAAAATGTTATGCTCAATCAGAGATATATACACTCTATCCATAAGTTTGCAAGAAATCTAGTTCTCCACTTTAGAAAATTTGACTTACAAAAATCATGAGGACTTTTCAAATAGGATCAGATGTTTCTATGGCTAAATGTTGGTAGGTAAAGATGTGAAAAATAAATCTGAGGCTTGAAAAAGGAGGCTAGCTTCTTAAATTACAATGCATGATATTCAAAATTAAACTCAATATAAAAACATCCTCAACAAGCTTTATCAAATGATCTCATCACCACCATCTCCATTAGTTGAGTAGGAGTCAAAAACCAACAAGTGTGTATAATGCCCCTTTGTTTATACCATTGTTTTTAAACTAAGGGAACCTTTCAGAATTTCCAAAATATAATTTTGGAACTCTTTTCACCCCAAATGATCAAGTGGTTCTCCCCCATACTTCATTTCTTGACAGTTCATGAATTTATACCATTTGTTGCCAATTCCATCTTTTGAAATCAAATAAATAATCATGCAAAATCATAAAATAATTAGGGTAAGAAGGGAAATAGTCTTGTAATATGGCATCCTATAAAGGCTATTCATGGTACCTATGGGCTTCACAAAGATAAGATGCAGGGTAGGTTCAGGATAAAGGGGTTAAAACAATATTATGCCACAATAATTTTAATGCAATTCAAAAATTACTCATGTTTTGAAAAGAAAACATGAAAATTATGGTAGTTATGTATATTATAAGAATCTATCAAGAAAGAGGGTATTTAGAAAGAATATGAACATGGGGTTTAGAATACCTCTCAGGAGTGGGAAAAATAAATAAAGAGACAATCAAGTCATGGCTTGAAAAATAATTTATTAGTCTAATCGTTGTAATTTTCCAAGGATTACAAGTTTGTAATTTAAATTATATTAGAAATCATTTTAAAATACATAAGAATTAAAATAAGCGTGTAACTTTTAAAAATTTCCACTTTTAGCTTTATTAGTGTAAAAATATTGTTAACCAAAATGTATTCACATATTAAAATATATCTTCAAATAATGATGTATTCTATAATCAAAAAAGACTAAATAGGTCGAGAGATAGCCCCCATACTTAATATCACACGTGGTCCACCAAGTGCCCAAAAAGAAGAACAAGGGAATGTGGGGACACAAAAGTGTACCATACTGAGGGGAAGTAAGGAAAGTAGGAAACTAAGAAAGAAAAGAAAACATGGGAAAAAGAACACTCCCCTTGTGTCTAGGCGTAGGAAAATTGTATGTGATGTAAAAGCGTAGCCCAAAATGTGCCAGAGTACCTCTGAGGGGGAATGGAAATGAACATTGCAAGAAGGTATAACAAACACAGGCACAAGAGATCACAAATATATATAGAAAAGGAAAAGAATGTGTCCCAAAACTAGTCAAGGGGTTGCCTCAGAAGAAGCATCATCCAGTACAGGACCGGCCAGTAGAGATGGCTCAGGAGCCATGAAAGCTGGAGGCCGGGACTCAGCATCTGGATGGGAAGCTGGAGAAGTAGGATCCGTAGGTACTGGACTCGATAAAGGAAGCTTGGAATCCCCCCTTGGACTAGAAATAGTGGTGGCCGCAACAGTAGTAGCAACAGATGGGCCCACAGTAGAGATCAGAACGAAATTAGTGGATAGCGCAGTATAAGGTGGTGGAGTAGTAGCAGAAAGGCGAGGAGCCGAGATAGAAGTAGGTGGAATAGGTAATGGAATACCCAGATGCTGAACAATAAGCTCTAATAGCCACTCCGAGCGGTCATGATGTCTATCGATATGTACCAAATGCTGCTCCATCGTGGCCCGACGTAAGGAAAGGGCAAGATCGAATGAGGGTGGGAGGGTAGGTGGGGCTGGTGGGGGTATAGAAGAACGAAGGCAAGATGAAGTGGGGTCAGTAGGAAGGGGGATGAGCAAACTGTAGGGGGTGGGGAATGAGGAGCAGGGTCATCAGCTGGGGTATGTGGGTCAATAGGTAGCTAGGGCCGAGCCTAGGAAAGGATGTAGGAACTGACTGCTTCCTGACCAATCCCATAGGAATAAGCATGAGATAGTCCATCCGCTGGGGAGAACCTAACAGGTCATGGGGGAAAGAAGGCTCGAAAATCCCACGATGGTGGGCGAGGTGAGTGGCGTAAAACCCGCTGTTCAGGTTGCCCTGATGGCCGATAATCATAGCAAGGAAATATGAGGCAGCTAGGTAAGGGAGGTCCAGGTAGTCCTGTCGGATGACACAGGTAAGAAGATCCATGTCACGACCGGTCACGACCCCCATATCCTCGTGGCGGGGGAAAATAATGGCGCTAAAGCACCGGTGGGTAAAATGGAGGATGGGGTAAGTGATAAGGGTGCTCTTCTGTGAGGTTGGGGCGTATTGATGGTTAGACCCAACAATCTCCTACCACATAGCCACGAGATCAGAGATCTCGGGTCTGGTCAGGGTAGAAACAGGGGGTGGGGTGATAGGATGGGGGTAGAAACTGCACCCTCATCCAAACTCTGTTATGGTGAGGGAAAATCATCGGTCACCCAACCAGAACCGAACCACAGGAACTGCATCACCAGGTGTCTCTCGGTAGTCAGCTCCATCAAACTCGAACGAAGCCGTGAATTCTAAAAATAAATCGTCGAAGATAAAAGTGCTAACCTGGAAAATAGCTAGCAGTGGAGTGTGTCCAAGTAGATCCTCTAACTCTCCCCATATGCCTAGCTGCTGAGGAACGATGCTGTCAAGGTAGCAGCCATCCAACAGAATCAGACGGCGAGAAAAGAGCTGAACCCTGTCATGTGCCAGATCAGTGACCAGGAACACCATGCAGGGATAGGGAACACCTACAGGTCTCGGACCAGGTGCAGGTGTAGTAGCAGTAGTTGGCTTTGTGTGTGGAGTGGCTGCACTAGGTGAAGGGTCGCTAGATGGGGTGGTTGATGAAGTGCAGGCTGCGGAGGAGGAGATCTCATGTGGAGTGGCAGCTGGGAGGGAAGGAAGGATGGTGCTCAGTCCAGCCTCGGTGGAGGGAGTGAGGGGTGGAAGGGTGGCCAATGAAGGGAGCTCTTAGACCGGATCATCCGGGTCTGGCTCTGTCAGAGGTCAGATTCTAATCCACTGAAAAATGGGCATCTCGCCCTCAGTGGTGGAGGCCGGCTGCTTCCCCCGGGAAGGATCATGATCTGTCATAACCTGAGAAAGAAAGAAAAATAAAATAAAATAAAAGAAAATAAAACAATAAAAAAGTTAGAAATCTGAAAAATAAAATTACACGACGTGTATATCTAGAGTACACGGCATGTAGTACTTAGATGAGAAGCATCTCGTGTTCTCTGGATAAACATGCTGAGGGTGAAGAATATAGACCATGTAAAGGTTCACGTTGTGTACCGAACATACACGTCGTGGTCATACAAAGTGTACATGGTCGTGTATTATAAATGACACGACCATCATTGTAATAGTTCTATGAATAAAAGACACATCGTGTATCGAAACATGGGGTAAGAGGCTGTGCCAATTTCTACACACAGAGGGGCCAAAAGAAATGACATACACGGCGTGTAGCAGATACACACTCTGTGTACATGAAAATGGTGTGTGAGGTCATGTGAAAAGTGTACTCGGGCATGAAGGGGGAAAGTACACGGTGTGTATCAAACATACACACTGTGTATATTCAAATTGTGACGCATTTGTGTGTTGGCTGTGTACAAATATACACAGCGTGTGTTCTTCTTTTTATGGTCGTGTACTACAGAATCTGAAAGGTTGGATGATCCTGAAATCACCCTAAATGTGTCTAATAACATGAAATATATGGTGTAGAGGGGCATAACTAGACCGAGGATCGCAATGCAAGAAGAATAGTACTCAAAACGCCTAGAATCGATGGATTTGAAAGTGGGGCGTCTGGGTGGTGTTTGAGAGAAGAAAATGGGATGAAAGGGAGGAAAGGGGGAGGTGCGTGACACGGGCTGAAGCTGGGTGGCCTATGACTTTTATAGGTGAGGAATACAGCATGTACCTCAAGAATATAGGTCGTGTAACTCAATTTTGTTTTATTAATTCAAACATATATATATATATATTGAATTATTATAATAAACTATCTAATAATTTAATAATAATTAATTAAAAGTAAAATGGATATATATATGTATATACAAATTTTTTTAAAAAATAAAACTACACTCGTAATGTAGTGGGAAAATACACATCGTGTGTTTAAAAATCGTAAAAAGAGAAGTACAACCTTTGGTCTAGTGGTTGGGGTGAGGTTTGAACCGGCGATCGGCCGCTCCGAACAGAAGCCTGCAACTACTGGAGCGAAGGTTGTACTGCTGCCCATTTTGATTATTTATATATATTTAATCTATACAGGCTATACACATAGGAAGAAAGAAATGCACTAAGTGTGGTTTTTAATTATAAAATAAGGGGATGAAGCAAGGAGATTAGCTGAGTTCGAACCCGAGTTTTTAGATCCAGGGCCGAGACTTTGCCAATCTGCCAACTTCATCCATATGTATTAATTTATATAAAAATTGCTTTTATATTTTAGTTTTAGAAAAAGAACATGGAACACATGACGTATATTGGAAGACACGCCATGGGGTTTTATTAAAATGGTATATGATAGAAATGGTGCGATTTTCAGGATTAGTACCCGAGTCTTTTGGAAACCGGGTTTTTATCTTGGCCAACCGACCCATCCCCATCATGGTTTTTCTTATAGAAATATATATATATATATATATATATGAAATTTAATAAACACACAGTGTAAGAAAATATAAAAATGAGGAACCCCGTGCCGAATGTAGGTCAGGAGGATTCGAACCGCAGTCGACTCGGATAAACTCTAGGGACCTTATCATCGACACCATCATCATCCCTTTTTATTTAGTAAGTTAATCTATATATGTATAATATTAAGATTAAAAACTAAAAAGATATGTTCATGCTTTTTATATAGGTGGGACATGGCGTGTAACCTCTGGGTTTCCTCCCAGGCAGCGCCTTTGTTTTAGGTCGTTGGCTCGACCGACTTACATTTTCTTACCTGAGTGGGGTGGTGGAGAGTGTTCCCATTGTATCTTCCATGTGATGGTAAATCTTTATTTGTTGTCCATTCACCTTGAACGTTTGACTAACCTCTTTAGCAATTTCCACTTCTCCATGGGGAAATACTCGTATGACATGGACCGGTCCTGACCATCTCGACTTGAGTTTTCCTGGGAATAGGCGAAGACGAGTGTTGAAGAGGAGTACATGATCACCAGGTTGAAATGTTTTTCAAGAAATAATCATGTCATAGATGTATTTTGTCCTATTCTTGTATAATTTATCATTCTCATATGCCTCATTTCTGATTTCATCAAGTTTTGATAGTTGGAATTTTACCCTCTCCATAGCTGCCTTCAGATCAAAACTTTGGGCCTCGACTTCCCAATATTCTTTGTGTTCTAGTTCCACTGGTAGATGGAATGGTTTTACATAGATGAGGAGGAATTGTGTCATTCCCAGTGGTGTCTTGAAGGCAGTGTGATAGGCCCACAAAGCTTCGTCAAGCTTTTTGGACCAGTATTTCTGTGAGGTATTCACTGTTTTCTCCAAAATTTGTTTGAGCTCACAGTTGGAGAGATCCACCTATCCACTTGATTGGGGATGGTATGGTGTACCCATGTGATTATTTACCCCATATTTAGATATCACTCCTTTCATTAATGCATTGTCAAAGTGAGTTCCCCTGTCACTGATTAGTACACAAGAAACACCAAACCTGCTGAAAATGTTCTTCTTTAGAAAGGTCATGACTAACTTAGTTGTGTCATGTGTCATAGTTGTGGCTTCCACCCATTTGGAGACATAATCAACACAGATGAGGATGTTGGTATTCCCAAAACAAGGGGGAAGTTGTCCCATGAAGTCTATTCCCCAGATGTCAAAGATCTCGACCTCCATGATGGGGTGTTGGGGCATCTTGGATCTACGACCTATATTACCTGTACATTGGCATGGATGACAATGGGCAACGAAGGCTTGGGCATCTTTATGCATGGTGTGCCAAATAATCCCAGATTGCAGAATCTTTTCTATGGTACGATCCAGCCCATGATTTCCCCCAATGGGTAAGGCATGACAAAATTCCAAGACCCCTTGAACCTCTGTCTCTGGGATGCATCGTCGGATCACCCCATCTCCACAAAATCAAAAAAGGAGTGGGTCTTCCCAGAAGTATCTCTTAACATCAGAGAGGAATATTTTCTTCTGCTGGAAGGAGAGATCAGGGTGGATAGAACCTATAACTAAATAGTTAGTAATATCAGCAAACCAGGGCCTAGGGGACTCGATAATTGAAAAGAGATTCTCATCAGGAAAATCCTCCCTTATCTCTCGATCCTCTTCCATCTCCAAGTGTGGCAGCTCCAGACGAGATAGATGATTAGCAACCATATTCTCACTCCCCTTTTTATATGGGATCTCTAAATAAAATTCTTATATGTGGATGACCCATCAGATCAACCGAGGATTTGCATCCTTCTTGTTTAACAGGTACCTAAGTGCTGCATCTTAAGTATAAACAATAACTTTAGACAACACAAGGTAAGAACGAAACCTGTCGAAGGAGAATACCACTTCCAAAATCTATTTCTCTGTACTAGTGTAGTTTAGTTAGGCCTATTTGAGTGTCCTTCTGGAATAGTATATGGGTCGGACGATTCGGTCCATCCACTGACCTATGACAGCTCCCACCACATAGTTGCTGGCATCACACATTACTTCAAATTGTGTTTGCCAGTAGGGGGAAATCATCACTGGAGCTTCAACTAGGAATTTATTTAGATGCTCAAAAGCTATGGTATATTCCTCATTGAATTAAAAAATAGCATCCTTTTTTAGGAGGTTGGTTAGGGGCTGGGCTATCTCCGAGACATCGTAGACAAACTGCCTGTAAAAACCCGCATGTCCTAGGAAGCTATGGATGGCTCTAACAGAATTTGGAATGGGAAGTCAAGAAATTAAATATATTTTTGCCGGATCCACCTCTATCCCCTTTTCCGAAATTCTGTGGCCAAGGACTATGCCACTTTACACCATAAAATGACACTTTTCCCAGTTAAAAACATGGTTAGTGTTTTTGCATTGCTCCAATACTAGCTCTAGGTTCCAAAAACAGGTGGTAAATGACTTCCCGTAAATGGAAAAATCATCCATGAAGACTTCCAGGATCTGTTCCACCATGTCATGAAAAATATCTAGCATGCATGGCTGGAATGTGGCGGGAGAGTTGCACATACCGAAAGACATCCTCCGGTAGGAAAACATACCATATAGGCAAGTGAAGGTGCTCTTCTCCTAATCCTCTGGGGAAATGGAGATCTGATTATAGCCTGAGTATACATCGAGGAAGCAGTAATATTCATGCCCTCCTATTCTTTATAGCATTTGATCCATGAAGGGTAGGGAAAAATGATCCTTCCTTATGGCATCGTTTAGCTTCCTGTAATCGACACAGACTCTCTATCCCATGACTGTGCGAGTGGGGATGAGCTCATTCTTGTCATTAGATACCAAATTGATACCTCCCTTCTTAGGGACCACTTGAAGGGGACTCACCCACGGGCTATCTGATATTGGTTAAATTATGCCTGCATCTAATAGTTTGATAACCTATTTCTTTACGACTTCCTTCATGGGAGGGTTCAGACGGTGCTGTGGTTGTCTATATGGCTTTTCTCCTTCTTTGAGTAGAACCTTGTGGGTAAAAATTGTAGGGGTGATACCCTTAAAATATGCAACAATCTATCCAATTTCCTACATTATCCACTTCAAAACATGTAAGAGTGAATCCTCCTGCTCCTGTGACAGTGCTGAACTAAGTATAATTGGGAAAGTGTGATGATCTCCCAAATACTCGTACTTTAAGGAAGGTGGGAGAGGCTTCAACTCTAGTTCTAGTGCCTTGAGAACTGAAGGTACCAGTAGTTTTACTTCTGTCCTCTCTAGGATTTCAAGAAAGATAGCTCATTGCTAGTAGTGGCCGCCCTGGATTTCAATGAATTTCAAGTCCTCTGGCGCATCATCAGTGGGAATGTCTGGAAAAATCATATCATCTGAAATGAAAGAACATACCATATTATCTTCTTGTCTTCTCAGTTGTTCATCCATGGTAGTCACTACGTAGCATCCCTCATGTTCAGGTAAAGATTCTAGTTTGACGTCATTTAGGACATTGTAAGAGACTCTTTCGTCCCCTACCTGAAAAATCAATTCCCCCTGGTGCACGTCGATCAAGAGATTGCCTATGGCCAGGAAAGGTCTACCCAATATAAGAGGTGCCTCCCGATCCTCCTCCATGTCTAGGATAATAAAATCTACATGGAGGATCAATCTTCCCATCTTCACTAGAACATACTCCAGTATCCCCTTTAGATATTTAATAGATCTATCAGAAAGTTGAAGGATGACTCTGGTAGGTTTCAGATCATGGATTCTGAGATTTTGGAAAACTCTGAATGGAATGAGGTTCACACTGGCCCCTACGATGCACACGACTTTTAAAAATTCACTGGGTCCAATTGTACATAGAATAGTAAAGCTACTTGGATCATGGATTTTGGTAGGAAGGGAATGTTGTACCACTGCGGATCACTCCTTTGTCAGTGCAATGGTGCCCAAATCCTCTACCTTCATTTTATTCGAGAGGACTTCCTTCATGAATTTGGCATATTTCAGAATTTGTTTCAGAGCCTCTGCAAATGGGATATTGATGTGTATCATTCTCAATACTTCCATGAATTTTCCAAACATGTGATCCAGCTTACTTTGCTTCATCCTCTCCGAAAAAGGTAATGCAGGCTCGAATGGTTTGCAACCTCCTCTCTTTTGCCTAGTTGAGCCTTCGGTGATGGATTTTTAGATGAAGAGGGGTCTAAAACTGTACCTTTTTTGTCAACAGGGAGTATATGTGTAGTTGAATGTGCTGGTTCCTTCTAGTGTAGATTCATTCCACTTTGTAAAGTGATGGTATGGGCCTCCTCCCTTGGGTTCTTCTCAGTGTTTCCTGGTAGTGTACTAGGATGTCTCCCTGAGAGTCGGTTTTCTAACTAGGTGATTTGGTTCTCTAGGCATCGAATAGAAACCTCCTGGTTCTGAAATCTGGTCTCGCCAGTAGATATTAATTTTTTCATAAGATCCTCTAACTTTGTGGTATTCTTTTGCTGAGGTGGCTGTGTAGCTGGTGGAGGTGGTTTCTGCCTTTGCTATTGTGGGCAAGGGTTTTGATACCCTAGATTATGGCAGGAGCCATGCTGGTTCTACTGTTGCCTTGGGTATAAGTTCTAATATTGTGGTTGACTGTAGCCAGGTGGTTTCTGGGGCGGAGGATTCTACTACTGTTGGCCCCAGCCTGTGTTATAGTTTTCATGCCATGACGTGTTCTGGTATTGTTGATATTGATTCGACCCTCTGTTTTGAACAACATAGCTCACCTCACTTGTCAAAGGGTCGACTAAAGGTCCCATGCATTCTCCCATAATATGGTTGTTACCACAGTCATGACATGCTGGATGGTTCACTATATGGAATTGAGATGCGCCCTTGAGATTCAGTTCTTCGAACTTTTTGGATACTGCATCCAACTGGGCAGTAAGTATGGTAGTAGCATCAATACTATACATACCAAATTTTTGTGTCCCCCACTCGGAATACCATAGGAAGCTGTTGGCAGACATATCTTCCAGTAGTTCAAAAAGTTCTTCGGGGGACTTTCTCATTACCGTACCTCCAGCAGCTGCATCCACCATGGACTTTGTATTTTTTGTTAGTCCTCTGTAAAAGGGTTGAACTTGCATTTAGAGTGGAAGTCCATGGTGTGGGAATTTAGGTAACATCTCCTTGAAAAAATCCCATGATTCGTACAACGACTTTGATTCATGCTGCTGAAAGTTTTGGATCTCATTTCTCAAGGTTATCGACTTCGATGGTGGAAAATATTTGGAAAGAAATGTCTAGGCTAGATCCTCCCAGGTGAGGATAGATCTTTGCGGTAACCCTTTCATCCATACTTTCACCTTCTCCCATAGAGAGAAGGGGAAGAGGCGAACACGAATGGAATATTTAGACATGCCATGATAACAGAATGTATCGCCGATCTCCAGAAAATTGGAGAGATGGGTATTCGGGTCTTCACTGGGTTAGTCGCCGAATTGAACGGTGTTCTGGATCAGATCCATAATAGCAGGCTTGGTCTCAATGTGCTGGGCCTGTACCGGAGGATGAACGATTCCCATATCAGCTCCGTGGATTGTTGGTAGGTCATACTCCATAAGAGTACGGTGTGGAGGTGGCTGCTGAGGAAAGGGAATTGGCAGGAATTGTTGGTCCTGAAGGTCGTTGCAAGTCCCCTGACCTTGGTTGTAATATGGAATCTGCTCTGGTTGGAATTTTTGGAGCTGCTATGGGCCATATCCTAGACCAAATGGAGCTTGTTGGTTCCTGTTGTCATCTGGTAGTAACTATTGTCCAGCTCCTTGGACAACAGCAGGATTGCCTTCATCATTCTGCGCTAGTGGAGTGGTTTGGTTGTGTTCATCAATGAGTGCGTGTTGGCACCTCAAAAACGTCCGTTTGATCTCTAGGTCAGTTGGGAAACACCCTGATGACTCAGTGTTCCTGGAATGCATGAGGTATCTGCTCATACACTTATAGATCTGCAAAAAACAGAATAAAACACCAAGCGTAAATGAGTAAAAAGAAAGGTAAAAAGAAATATGATTAGGAAAGAGATTTTTGGGAATTATTGGTTTTTATTTTCACTGAAATTTATTACAAATTTAATTAAAACAAGAATAAAATTACTCTAGGTCCCCGATAATGGTGCCAAAATTTGGACGGTCATTTCACCGAATGTATGTTTTCAGTGTCCCAAATTATATTTACCCTAACAAGTATAGTACCCGTAAGGGGTCGATCCACATGGAACAATGAGGTTATTTAATATTGCTTAATTTAGTTTGTATTTTTGTTTTTAGTGATGTCTACTGAATTTAGAGTCGATTTTGGTTGGTGATTGGGTATAAAAAAATCAATTGGGGTTTAATATTCTTTTAACAAATTAATTACTAAAATGAAAGTAAAGATGAGAGAATTGGTTTTGATGCAAATAAAGGGAGAAATGTGTTAGGGTTATGGATTTTTGATTATTTGATTATTAAATCATGTTGCTTATGAGGTTGTATTGTTCATGATAACCCAAATCTATGGGTTTAATTTGTAATAAAGTTCCCTTGGTCCGGTAAACATTATATTTAGAGCTGAAGAAACTAACTCCTTGATCTAGTAGTTAGTGTTGAACATATCTTTCTTTGTCTTAGAATATTTTGATCTGACAGATACTTCCAATGGTCATGGAGTTGTTTGTCGTTATTCTTCTTTTGAATCCATGAAAATTCTTCCCTTGGTCCGGTACATAATTTCCAGTGATAATATGAAGTGATTTAAAAAGAATAAGAAGATATTATTAAAACAAACACATTCAGATCAACTTAATTCAAATTACAAATCATCAGTTTCCACAACCCCAAACGACTAGGTATTTAGTTACACATATTGAAAATGATGAACACAAAACTATTGATACCCGATGAAATCATGCTGGGAACTTTGAAAATAGAATGATTCTTCGGTAGATGGAAGAACAATGGTACGATGGCAGAGCATCTTTTCTTTGTAGCCTCAACCCTTTATCCACAAAATACTACACAAACCACACCCACTGGTCCGGAGGCCAAGGCATCCTTTTATAGAATTTTAAACTACATGGTGTGTAGGAAAGTACACACCATGTACTTATTTTCAACACATATTTGCCCCCATTTTCTCTGTTGGTGGGCGGCCTAACACACCTTCTATGACTTGGAACACGACTCCGACTGGTTGGTGAATCTACACAGCGTGTAGCGCCTCCATACACAGAGTGTAGTCTCAAAATTCAGCCACCAATCGCTTCTAGAAATTTCTTACACAACGTATAGATATGTGAACACGGAATGTATCACCTTCTGGTTACTTGGGAATGTATTTGTCCTGGTCAACCGGTGTCTAAATTGGAATGTACATGGAATCTATATAAGTACACACCGTGTAGTTGTAAATTTTTGCTCTGTTCATCTCCGTTTTGTGTACTTGGCCATAAACCACCTAGAAATGAATAAGATCACCAAAATCAAAGTATTTATTCCCTAATTAGGTGGTAATTTCTGAAAAACTATTCTAATTTTTCAATAGAGTACATGAAAATGTAGACACAAATTGGGTGTATCAGTTATAGCGTAGCCTTACATCCTCGATATATGATTGGGGTCCCCTCTTCGAGTTTAATATCAGATAGAGTTTGGTTTATCCCTCTATGAGATGAAGCTATAGTCCTCTATCATTCCTAGGTGGGGTTCATGTTATTAGCATGAACACAACACATAGGGAATAGATCTCCTATCTAGAAGCCTGATCCCATAGGGTTTCTGGTCTCCACAATTAGCCCTAGTTGTTTATACCCTACTTGAATTATTTGATCTTTAAGTATTTAGAAAGTGCTTTTTGGAAAGTCTAGGTGATAATGACCTCTTAGATGAGTGTCGTTAGTGAAAACATGGCTCATGGTGTGAGCCCTTCTAAATAAGAATTACCTAGAAGGCTCGAGAAGAAAACTAGGTCTAGAAATGTTATTTGGGACTTTTTGAGAATGGTTTTCAATTATGATTATATTTAGGTTTATTAGTGTTATGTCTCTTATCTTGTTGACATATCTTTTTTTGAGATGATTAATATTTTTTCTTTATGATTATTGTTTTCATAACATCCTATTTAGTATTATTATACTCACCCCTACATGGGATTTTCTTAAACATGTCTTGTAGTATGAAAATGAAAAAAAATTGGTTTCCTCAGATGAATGAGAGTAGTAAAGATTATATTGTTATATATCAATTGATGTGTTTACCAGGTGGTTTATTTGATAGTTGTACCGTCATTTTAAGCATATTGGAATCCTTTTCAGATTTTAGTAAGACTTATAGTTATGACATTGTTATCATTTTCCAGTACTTATTATCGTACTCTGATATAGGATAGATTTTGTGCCTAAATTTATGGTATTAGTTGTTTCTACATTCTCCTCATTTTTTGGGATTTTAGATTTGTGCATGTGTATAGGTATATAGACTAAGGTCTCCCTTGAGTGAGATATTCATACTCGGCACTGGCCGCTAGCCCCTTTCCTATTGAAGGTGGGATTAGGGTAGTCACAATCAAATTATTAATGATAAGGAATGCCTTGGTGGGTCAGGGCCTGACAAGGAGTCTCCAATGATTCAAGGTAAATGTATAAATTAACATATTGTTTAAAATTGATCTTGAATTTATATGTAAAATATGAGCATGAAATAAAATCCTTCACTATAGTACACAAATGGAAGAAAAGTGAAAACTAAAATATAAGAAAATGGATCACATCATAGTAGTGATGGTCAAAATAATATTTGGGAAACATTATGATGTCTATGGAATAGATCTTATGAACTATGAGAAGGACCACAGTCCAATAAAAACCAAAATTCTACATAGTTCAATTGTAATGAAATATGCCATATCTATAGTGTATCTACCCTTAAATCAATTGAAACTAAAGAATATATCCTCAAAGAGTCTATATTTCATCCTAGTAACCATGCTATAGATCTTTAGAAAATCGGAGAACCATCAAAATTCATGCTCTATTGGACTACACCACAACTAATCTCTCTATATAGAAGTCACCCCCTTTATAGTGCTACATAATCTTCCCTAATGTAAAATAATTACCTAGCTAAAATTTCTGGTATAACTCAAGCATTCAATCCTTAAATCCCTCAAAATATCCCCATGACAATAATGATACCAAAAAATGGGTTGGTAAGCCCATACCGTTATAGGTGTGTAGAATTATTAAATAAAATTTGACTATTGTGGATATTTCTTATGGAATGAATCAGAATATGCCCAGATATTATTTGTTTTTTAGTGTTTTATTTTTGATAGGAATTTTCATAAAACATATTAATTTTTTAGCGAAGGGTATGATAATGGTGAATGTGTGATCACTATTATGACATGAAAACATGTATGGATGAATTAGTGAAAAACAATAAAACTAATGAGATATAGGTCCTAGTGAAATTAGTGGGAATTTAATATTTGGATTTAATGGATATCAATATATATTTTTCTTTGGTGTTTTATTCATATTTTAGAAGCATGATGTTTTTCAAAAGAAATATGTGATGAGAAAATGATGAATTAGAGAATCGTGTAGTTGGAGTTTTACGGTCACATGTCGAGTGAGGTTTCTTGATAATGGAAAATGGTTTGGTGGAGAGTTTTTACGAACTCAAACCTTCTTATATTGATATATAATCAGTAATATTATGATTTTATTAATTCGTTGTTTTGGTGAATTAGATATTTTTTATTTTGGACTAATACAAGGAAGGTTTGAATAGGTTTCAAACATATGAATTGGTGTTTTATAGGCGTAATGATGAGTGAAAAACTCCATTGAGAATTAAAGGGTGATTTTTAGTAAAAAATGGTAAGTGAATGTCTATAAAATAAAATATTTACTAGATCTAGAAGAATTGGGTAAATGGTGGAACTATCTTATGGGGGATGCCCATTTAATTTGGATACTCGGTGTCTGACAGCCTTTCACCTGTAGCTGATGAGATTTTACTAAATACTAGATGGGAACCAAATAAATTGTTAAAAATTTGCAGTGGATGTAAAGTATATTTACCACATTTTTTATTTATAAGACCTTTGATGAGTTCCATTATTAGTCTTGGATGTATATGGTAGAGGCTAACTCTCACACTCTCTCTCTTCCTCATCATCCCCTTCCTTTGTTCTGAGTGACCCTTGAATTGTTTCTAATGATTCAAAGTTACCATATTACCTTTTAAAAATGTTGATATCTATCTTCCAAATCATATAATTTTAGTGTTATCTACTATGTATTTATTGTTTTATTCCCATATAGAATGGTAGAATCATTTCACATGATTTGGTTATCATGTGTTGTGTTTAGAGGTGGAAAGAGGACATATAATCATCATCATTCACCATTTATCACAAAGCATGAAAATAACAGAATTATATTATATAATTTTATAAATTTAGATTTAATTAATGGGTAAATTGAGTATAATATTTGTCTATTTTGTGCACTATATGCCTAAGTCTATGATTGGAGTGGACCTCACCCACTTTCTTAGAGTTTCAGTGCGGTCACATAGCTCAAAGAGTTTCATTGGACTTATGATGATTACATAATATTTATATATATTATATAATAATTGATTTCTTGGAATTTATTGATGACCTAGATTATTTTTTTATGGTGATCAACAAAATCTTAGATTAAATAAATAATATTCCCAAATAAGGAAGGTTTCCTTTGTATATTGAGAATGGGGATTACTTGATTTATTATAATGATTAATGAAATAATAAATTCATTTGATTTATTATTGTTTATTGATTTTATACATGTATGATATTTTATTACATCATAAATTAGATATTCACAAGTCATCCAAATTTTCAGCAATGACCATATGTCTTACTAAGATATTTATTAGTGGTTCCTTAGTCTATTGACTTCTAGTGGTCTATTTTATGGTTTTTCATAACTACATTAGTTATACTTGGGAAGATACTCTTTTATATAGGGTAACCAATTTATTATATTTCATCAATGGTTATGAAGGACTACTCAAATATTATTCAATAATCATGTCAAAAAAAACTAAACGCATGGATTGAACTCCCAATAAAATCATTAATTTCTCCAATAATTTGAATCATATAATTGTTTTTAAAATGTGATGGGTTTATTTATGTATGTGATATAGCTCTATTTTGTGGGAAAATAAACTCAATTTAGAATATCAATAGAGAGGAATTGATAAAAGTAAAGTAAAATTATAAAATTATAAAAATTATAATTATTTAATTGACTGTAATTTCTCTTATTCTATAGTGTTCAATGATTATCAATCAGTGTTTGTCCCAGAACTTGCACAAGCTCATATAGTTCTCGAACTGTAGTAGTCATGGATCCAAGATACATGATTTTTAATATAATCAGGGATTGTTATATCCTCAAAATTCTAGAGTGAAAATGAAATGAAAAAATGTGTCTTGTAAGTCAAATGATTACATAACATATCACGTACATAGTCTCCAAGATGTATGGAAGAAATCACTATTTATAGGACTAATATATTTAAGGATGAAGGTACCTTAAATATATTTCTAAATTTCATAAATATTCATGTTATTAATAATTAAAATATTGTTGTATATTTTTACCATATTTAATATAATTTTTTCATTGATTCCATATAACATTTGAACTCTCAAAGGTGTCATAACTTAATATGAAATTATCTTATAATGAAATAATACACATCATAGAAACTAAAAATGTGAAAATTAAATAATTTTATGTATCAAAGGAACTTAAGAAAACCTATGTCATGATATAAATTACCATGTCCCGACACTGTGGTGACAGTCACCACATTATAGTCCAATTTAGGGTATAACACCTTTTACTTACCACTTGTTCTAAATACTTAAAAAAAATTCAGAAATAAAATTATATTAAATTAAATGTAATTAATTTTTAAATCATGTAAAATTGACATTTATATTAAACATCATACTCTATTGAATAGGTTATTATATATAAACTATCTAATTTTTGGTAAATAATTCGCAGAAAACAAATGTTCATTCACATGTGACCCTATGGATATTTATATCATTGAAAATGACTATGAATTCCTAATTCATAACAAAAAGTAGTGTGAAAAATCAAAAAAAAAAATTATAAGTAAATCTTCATTTAAATCATACAAGAGGTCTATAAAAACATATTTATCCATACATTAATCCACTTAATGCATCTTCATGAATCATTTATATCAATTAAATTCCTTTTTCAAGTACATCATGAATACGCTAAACAAAATAACATATAAATAATATATATTCCAACATGTTGATTACAAATTCTCTATGTTTGAAAGATAAATATAAATATAAATATTATATTTAATTAATTAAAGTAAATGAAAACATTATGTGTCACTAAAATATTTTTTACCATACACTCATCCAATACTTCAACCCATTATATTGAACAAAAAATACCATATTGGTTAACTAAGACACATTGGACGATAAAAAACGTATACAAATACTTTATGAATATCTAAATATTGAATACTAGTATAATAAATGCATTACTATATGATATTTTATATATATAGTACATTACTAACATTATATATTAGGTATTAAAATAACTATACAACCATTTTATTATAATTACATTATGTATAATTGGGATAATAAAAAATTTCACTATTTCAACATCGATAAATCATGTTTTGATTTTTTATGTGTTTATTTGTTACAAATTATATTTTAAAAATAACTATATTATTTTCTGAATTTTCCAATAATTATAAAATTTAAAATGTTATTAATTTTATTGTACACCTCTTAGAATAACCATGTTGGAAAAGATTGTTTTTTTCTCTAAATATTTAGATAGGATCAATTTATTGATTAGAATAAGTTAGTTTACTTGATATTTTTTTATACCTATGATAATTTTATATTAATCATCAAGGATTATAAAAGAAACCATCTATATTGAAGTATTTAGGTATTTAAAATAATTTAGTCCCCTATGCATGATTTTTCATAGTCAGATTAAATCATGAAGTGACCATGTTAAGCATGAAATTTTAAAATACTAACTATCTAACAAATATTAGCCTATTTTTAATATAGGAGGTTCGATGTTTTTATTAATTATAAATGTTATATAGAATTTAACTTTCAAAGTCCATAACGGTGTGTTGAAATAACCATGACTCTTATTATGAGGACATTGACTTAATTAGTATAATGTATATTGATTCAATATTAAAGAGCATCCCCACTATGAATAAAGTAAAATTAAATTTGATAAAACATTACCGTATACCATTTTTTTGAGAGGTGGATTTTCATTATGAATTTTTAATTTTTCTAATTGAATGAATATATAAATATATAAAGATTTTTAGGTTGAAAATAAATTTGAATCAATGTTTGTTAAAACAAAAAATTTCAATAAGGACATGACATAAGATTTTGATGAATTCTATGATATGAATGATAAATATTAACATTCATCTATATAAATTAGTTTTGAAACTGTTATAATTATATTGTGGATATTCTTGGATAATACATTTTTCACATACTCAAAATAAAATTATGAAACATATAATACAAAAAATTAGAAAGATAATAAATATATATTTCCAAACAATGTCTGTTTAAAGTCCAAATATAGAAAAATTCATGTTCAAATAAGGAAAAAACTACCAGATTATCAAAGGATGATTTTAACAATAAAAAAAATATTATTTCTCAAAATGAAGATCATTTTAGTTATCTATTATTATATATGAAAAATGGAAATTAAATTTAGAAATAAATATTATAGCTTGGAAATTTTTGGTTTTCGGGGAACATTTTTGTGTGTGTAGTATATGAGAATAAAACTTATAAATGTGGAATAATAAATAGTTTTATTAAAGGAAGATAATGCATCAATGAGATTTGATTCGATGAATATGAGTATAACTATTGAGATTAATAAATATTTTAGGATATAGAATAATTCAAATATATACACCTAATAATTTAGTGATAATGATGTTGTTTTGAAAATAAAATCTATTTAGGTCGTTATAACTCCTCAAGTTCACCTACTGATCATTTGAAGCTGACATAATTTATAAGGGATAAGTTAAAATTCACTTAGAGATGACTATACCCTAGGTATATGGGCATCAACTTAATATATCCTGTATTAATGGTGTAAAAATAAGAAACAACATACCCATTTTTAGTATATCGAAATATCAAAGAAGAATGAGAAATAAGAATGAATAAAGTGAGAAGCATGATATGACATGTACATGGACTAAAATGCATCCATTCATACCTAAAACAAATGTTTTATCCATATATGGAAAATGAGTCCCAAATTTATATCCCTAATGTGAAATATATCTTATAAAGTGTTGTGTATATCCCTCACACCATTAATAGGAAGCCCCCTAAATATCTAATATGAATCCATGAATGCACCATAATCTGTATTGATCTCTCTACTAGGTTTAGGAACCTTTCATGTGCCTGGTTTATGTACAAAATTGTATGAAAGGATGATAATATGGGTTTATGCAAGGTTTTTGTATGATATATGTAGTTTGTGGTCACACCCATCGCAAACGAATTATCACATACTCATTTCTAAATAGTGAAAAAACAAAACGATAAGAACTGATAAATAAAGAAAGTAAATACATGATTTTATTATACTAAATCATAAAATTTATGAAAAAAATAATTGAAATTTTATATTGAGAGGGTATGTACCTAAAAGATTAAATTTGAGCTAAAACATAATCTTAGACAAACCATTACTAAATCTAAGGTAAAAAAACCATCCCATTTAGGGGAAGGTGGATTATTTAAAATTTATTTTGGAAAATCATGCTTAACATATAACTTGGGGTAGAGGAAATAGGAATATTAGTGCAATGTAAATGTGATCCCACCTTGTTAAATCATGATATCCATAATGATAGATGTACTGAGGAACCTTTCTTATACAATAATATCATTCCCCTAGTATGAATATTTATAAAAGCATTATATCAATGTAGAAAAAACACTATTATGTGGGAAATCATGTAGAATATTATGTAAAAATAATCAAACAATAAACCTTAACTTTGATTGGGAGAAATGATACAATAATAATTCTTGATATTTAAATCATTCACTTAAAGAAACCCTAAAATTTGATTATCATTTAGAAAATATTACATAATATATCCATTACAATAAACACACAAGAACATTAAATACAATGAAATCATCCTGGGATAGATATATTTTATTCAAAAACCCCCCATTTAGAGAATAAAATGAGAATAATAACCTTGTATTTTAGTTAAATTCAGTATGATTAGAACCCTTTATAATCTAATATTTAATGAATGTTATATGAGGAAGATATTTTCATACTAATTAGATAAATATTAGTTTATTTTATTTCATGGATGATGATTAGGAATCCTATATAATATCAATATCATTCTACGACTATAATTGAACTTGGTTTTGGGTTTTTCCTAACATGAATTCCCAAATTAGAAATGGAAAAATGGTAATACCCTTATATCATTAAATATATCCTTATAGTAATTCCAAACTAATATAATAATAAATTTAGATAACAGGTTTCACAAAACCTAGATTGAAGAGTAGGGTATTTGAAATAATTCTATAAATTCTAGAGTGTAAATGATTTATGGGAATTGAAGAGGTTTACCTTATCAAAGGTGGGCTACCTTGAATAAACCAAGATTGCCAAATCAAGTCTCATGTATTAGAGGTATAATAGGTATGGATACCAAAGATGATTCATGAAATATAGTTAAATAGAGTTTAATGGAATGGAAAACTCAATGTATGTGTTTTATATATTTTAAATTACGATTGAAAAAGATAAAATTTCCAATCGTAAGGGACATATTTCCTAAGAGGATACTACGTACCCGATTCTAGGATAATAAGTACCTGATGGGTCAATAAAATCCTCCTATAACCAGTAATACCCTACTATATACCTTTAATAGGTTCACCGATTACTTAGTAGCCAGTAGATCCAAGGGCCCATAATCCTCTTCTTTCCACAATCTCCCAAGCATCTTTATTCCCTTTATAACACTATATTAACCATAAATATACTAAAAAATATAATTGAAAACTAAACTAAATGGAAATTACCGACTCTATATTTTCTAGGTATTAACAAAAACCCCACTATCAATCTTCATATACATAAGAATATTTAATTTTCTTTATGAGGATACATTATCTTCTATAATATTTTCATTTTAGACTCTCACTCCAAAGTCTCATCATGGAGTTTACTGTGCTTCCACATAACCTTGACCAATAGAATAAGATTTCCCAATAATAACTTTTTAATTCAATGGATAATTCCTATAGGATGTTTTATGTTGGATTATTCAACCTAATGATCAATGTTATTATAGAGAATAAATTGTGAAGGTTTAGGAACAAGTATCCTTAGTCTAAACACATAAAAATCATTATGCATAAAGAATAATTTAAGAGTTAGATATGGATAATCAATTGCCTATCTAACATTACTCATGATCTTAAAATATCTGATGCACCTTAGGTTTAGATTCCCCTATATTTCCATTTATCAATAAGCTAACAATAGATATACCTAAATAATGATGTTGCCTTCCAATTTAAATTAAAATTATATATTATTATGATCAATATATGAATTATTTTAACTAAAGGGAATTAAGGGATTTTTTGACTTTCTTTCACATGTTCAGAAATTCCAGGAAAATTTAATGGTGAAATACTAATGATTAACCTATCACATTCTTACATATGGGGGAACAACATGACATTTTAGAAATAGTCTTGAATAAAACCATTTTAATAGATGATTTTCAGTCTATATTTTTTGGATAATTCTACCATTTTTATGTGGTCATCCCATCAGACAACTAAGTTTCTAATATTTTGCCATAACATATCCATTTGGATATAGATAATTCATTATTATTGGCCATCAGAATATGAGTGGAATATATTACTCAACTTAATCTCTTCTCCAAAATCTAGCTAGTGACCCTATGAAAACCAATTCATGAACCTTGTATCCGTATCAAAAAGAAAAATAATGGGTGTTCCATGGGGATTTAAATTTTACTTGATATATAGCTTCTATATTTCATTATCTAATGTTTCTTCCTTAATTAGAAAATAATAGGTTGAGTTATTTTGATAATATACATTTATTAAAACTCTATCACTTTATTTATACGTATGAGGAAAATTTGTCAAAAAAATCCATCATGAACTCATACTATTTCTATATTGGAAAATGGAATGAATAAGGAGCACTTAAGGGATTCATAAGCTCTTCCTTCAACTGTTTGAATATAAATATTCATAAAAAATCCATTAGTGTATTATTTTTTTCCATGGAACAAAAATTAGAGATAGGAGTGAGAATAAATATTCATGATTCATGGGTGTATCAATCATTAATAAAAATGTTACTATTTCCTAAAACCCCAAATCTCATTGAGACTAGGATTCCTACATGGAAATATATGGTTTTACAATCTTGGAAAAAACCATTACATATATCCTCTCGATGGATTAAGTCTCAAATAATGACATAAAAAGTATTAAATTTTTTAGAGACGATGATGTATTCCATTAGTAATAATGTAAGATATATAATGTGTGAATATCCCCCACTATTATCATCAATCAAATCCATGTGGAGTTCAACTATGAATGAAATCATTCTCCACTTTTCATTTTCCTATATCTAGTTTTTATATCGAATTATCCCACTAAGGGAATTAACTATAGAATTTAATTTACTAATAACATAGTAAATATCAATGGTGAATGATTGTAGTTTCCACTTGACAATCTATAACGAATTTAATTATTTATGATATAAATACACATATGGATTTTATGATTCCTATATAACATAATGTTTCCATTGATTATGTAATGCATATGGAATGTTAATGTGTGATCCATAATGGCCAATTATAGATCATGGTAACTATAATTATTTTTATTATGATAAAGCTACCTAGAATAATATATTACTACACATTAATCCTATATGATAACACATAAATGTTTTATGAATTATGATATACTTTAAATCCCTCAAATGGCCATGGTATAAGTATAATTGAATCTAGTGTCATCATTCTGGTCAATTGAAAAAATTACGATTCACAATGATCATACTATATTAATTCCATACACTTCTTTCTTAATGTATTTATTAGAGATATAAATGTAGAAATATCTAGATGAATTTTCATTAGTAACCATAAATCCTAACGAAAAAATAATCTCAAATACATTTTATGTAACATTTTATAACATTACATATTAAAACTTATCAAGGTCCACCAAGATGTTTTCTTTAGTGATTAATATTAGTGGAGCATGACTTATTTGGACTATAAAGAGATTTATGATATTTTATCAAAAAATGGCACCCCTGTAATGTCACTTAGAAAAATTAAATGTATTGAGTGTTTTAATAAAGTGAAATAGAATAAAAAAGTATATCATTAAAATTAACTAACAATAATAATTAAATAAAAGTATAAAATATATTTTTCACAAGTTATATGTACATATAAGGGAAATTAGTTAGTCTAAAAGGATTGAAAAAATACTCAATATGTCTACACTAACTCTAGAAATAAAATTTTGTAACATGTCATAATGTGACCCAAGGTTTTTCATAACTTGTCCAAAGGAGAATTTTCAAGAACCAACATGAACCCTTGAACTAATCCATTATATTATCAATTCAAGGTAAAGGGTATAAATTCTTAATATTAACCATGTTTATCATCTGGTAGTGAACATAGAGGTATAAAATCCAATCATCCTTATTATATAGATAGACCTTCATACCCCATGTAGAGGTTCTTGTCTAGATGAACCTC
Organism: Viscum album; assembly: GCA_963277665.1. NCBI lineage: Eukaryota > Viridiplantae > Streptophyta > Magnoliopsida > Santalales > Viscaceae > Viscum > Viscum album. The sequence continues at coordinate 1,246,629,275 of OY728157.1, read as the reverse complement.
TTAAAATCACACTTATATAATTTAGTTTTCAACTCTATTAATCTAGTAAAATTTATTCGATATGGATAAATCAAAATAAGGACTATTATGTGATAATCTCTCATAATAAACTATACCTCTAGAATTTGTGGAAATTTAGAGAACACTTTTGAGAAATCATCTTATTAGAGATTCATCACTAGATGTAAGCCCAAAAATCCATTTTTTGTTATAAGAAAAATTATAGATATTTCTGGGGGATATCTCTAACCATTTTCTTTTATTGACCAACTCAAACAACATAAATCTCCCACTCTCTATAGAGGTAATAGTGTGTACCATATACAGATAAGAAAAATACCCATTTTTTAAACAATCTTTATAAATATAAAATTGGATTAGATAGTCCTTTACTAGAATTTCATTACATGAATCTATATATAAGACCATAAAATCAAGGAAATTCTTATAGGTTTTTATCAAAAAAACCCATGAAAGACACATAATAGTCAGGTTGATTCATTTTATTATATGATTAAAAACATTCATATTCAAATATAAAGATTCTACTTTAAGAAACAGAAGGGGGGTCAATAACGTTGTAATAAAATTTTGTTATTCCCATTATCAAATAAAGCACATACTATTATACAAGATACTCAAATAATAACTAAATTAGAATATGATATTACTATAAAAATAGTGAATAGTTATCCAACTATATATTTCAATATCACAAACACATACTATCCCTAAGATAAAAAATTATACACTGTAGAATAAATTTAAGAAACATATACCTATCTTTTATGCTTTCCTATTTGGACCAACCTTCCAGAAAGAGGTCATCTACCTTCATTATCCTGAGCTAGATATCAAGTTTGTGATTCTTTGATTGTTTAAAGATTCTACCCAACACTAATATAGGAACCATAAAGTTTGAAACCTTAAAATTGTCCATACTGATAATATATATTGGATTTAGTAAATTTATATGTTAAATATGACTTGATATAGATAAAGGAGGTATATTATTAACATAATATATAAGGATTTTCAAAACTAGGAGTTGGATTTATACCCTACCATGGACTCCCTTGTCAGATCTATAAAGACACATACATTACATACATTGTTTTTACTTCAAAATTAAATCACACTTATTACAACATAGAACAAAACCATGAAAGGACTGTATAGGTATAGTGTCTTTAAAAACTGGGAAACATAAACAACTGGTTCATAAATCATCTACACTGTCTCCTTTTTATTTTATCATATCTAGAGTACCTTTTAGAGTATCTTACTTAATACCCTTCTTCCTGACCTGGGGAAAATAAAACATTCAAAAGGGTGAGCTGAAATGCTCAGTAAGGGTAAACAAAAGAAATATCAATCACATCATATTCATATAACGTTTTTGAAATCTTAACCTGCAAAAGAGATCATAATTTCATAACATGGGATAAATAATAGTAGTGAAATGTAATCCCAATAATCATAACATAAAACATGAAACTTTGTGGAATACACACATAATCAGTGAGAATCATTTCTTAGTAGTCAAGACTCATTGTCAAGACTATCTCAGCAGACAAAGTCCATTTCTTAACTGAGTTCACTCCTCGTTTCAGTCCTGTTTCACTGAATCGGATTAACCTGCCATTCCAGCCATGTCTATCTCATGAGATATAAATCTTTACCCAATGCATTGGAGGGAGATATAGGTCCCACCCATCTCATAATGAAACCATTCTTATGTGTGACACAAAATCATAAAGCATACATCATAGCATAACCCATGTAATAAAAATGGGATTCTTAAACATCGTACCATCATAACATAAACCATATAAGATAAAAGGACATCATAAAAATAATTCCATCATAACATAATCAAATCATTGTAAAAATAGTGATAGAAACAGAACCCTATATTATCTTAGTTGAAAAATAATTTAGATAAAACACATGAACTTCATTCTTGAGGAAAATATGCTTTCTACTTCAAAAACATTTTTCCTTTCTTAACATGTCATAAAATTTTAAACTTAATGATGTTTATTAAAAATAAAAATCAAAAATTGTAAAGGAATCTTCATGGAAATAATGTTCCAAAAATCCTTTCATGTCGTATAAGTTAAATAAAAACATTCTTCTCGTACTTTGGTTGGAAAAGTCAAAAAAGTACCTCGAACAAAAAACCACAAAAAAATCCTTCAATATCTTTTACTAAAAACTCACCGAAGGGTAAAATTGGATTTAAAAAATTTAGGAGGATAGAAATAATATTACATATTGAGGAAACATGGATGTGGATGATAAATACTCCCTAGTGAATTCTGAAGTATAAACAATCTCAGATAAAAATGAGATTGCGAGATTTTCCCTTACCTTATGCCCAATTTGTTTCGTACGTGTCTGAACCTCCTGTATAATTATTTAAATAATGTTATTGAATTATTCTAGAATCATAATCATTGTTATGATATCATATATTGTCATATTATTAGCTTCGTATTAGTAATATTTCATTGTTATTTGTTATTCAGGTGTTTATTAATTTTTGTTCTTATGCGTGTTTTGTCGAATAAATTCTTAATCTTATTTTAAGGTTATAGATACCACATTTCCAGACTGATATTAGTGTAATATATATCATATTTATTCATTAAATTAATTTATATAATCATTATTCATTGAAGATCATGTAGAACGAGTCACATCACATCGTGGAGACAGTAGGCCGTACGTACGCACGAGCGATGATATCGTTCCCATGATCGAGGAATTGTACTGAAGTGTATGTATAATATTTCAGAATCAATATCACTTTACAATAATCATATATAGTTATTATTTACACCATTATACCCATCCACGAAAGGTGGTGGTGGAAAACAGATTACACCACGGCGTGGAGACGGTATTCTGTAAGTACACACGCGCGGTGATTTAGTTTTCCGTAGGATGGATTGAGGGTGAAATAGGGTTGTTTCATAAATATAATAACATTTCAGTATATGATTGATAATTATTTTATTACTTCATAATTAAACAACTAAATAAGAAAAAGTAGAAGAATAAATAAAGTTGAAAGAATCGGTAACGGACATTACCTCTTCTTTGAAGCACCTCTTCTTAACCTCCTCTAAGGGAACTAAACATGGTCTTTGAAGAAGACCAGGACCTCTAGGATGTTTCTAGGGAAGTGGAGAAGAGAAATTTTCAGGGTTTTTCCAAGCTTGAAGGCTCAAAGTGGTGTGATGAGGTTCCCTTTTATAAGGGAGAAGAGGGGCACCTTAGAAAAAACATAAAATATTATTTTATAATATAGTCATATTCGGTTTTTAAAAGATCTAAATTGATTTACTTCAAAGATAAGGTGGTGATGGGTCAAAACCATTTCAACCAATAGATATTAGACAAGTTTAGATTACTATGATAACCTTATCATTTAGATTTAACTCTAAGTTAAATAATTTAACTTTTACCATGTCTTCTTGTTTTCTTACACTATATGGTTAATTAACTTACTATAACAAGCCAATAGAACCCCAAGTGGTTCATTATTAATGTATATAACCTTATCTATGTCATTTTTCTGAACCGTAGATTTTTAAGAATAAAATAACAATTAATAATATAATATTTGTTTTAAAAACTATTTTATGTCAATTTTGATACTATTTGGTAATTGATTTTTTTGTGAAAATCATAACAGCATGATTTGTTCGCAAAAAGTTAATTAAATCAATACTAATATGTCATATTAACCTATAAAATTAGTTTAATTCATAAAAGGCTCAAATTATATTTATTTGGGTATTTATAATATCAATTATGTTAATATTTCCTTAATAATTTAATTACTGCATCATCATTCTGTCATAAATAAATTAAATTATTTAAAGTATAAAAATTATAAATAAAATAAAATTATGTAGAAAATATATTTATATTTCTAATGAATATTTATAGTAGAATTTATCTTATTTATAACCCAATATTAAAAAATTGTAGTTATTAAACTTTGATTTTAACTATTTTAACTCTTCTTTAAATTAAATAATATTAAATGTCCTAATCTAATACAAGTGGACCGAAATGGTCATATTTTATTCCTAAGGTTGTTTTTAGTCGAATTAAACTTATCCAATAGAATTAGGACATGTGTTAGGGTAATAATAATACCATTTTTACACTTAATTACCCAATTTACTTTTAACCATGGTAAAAAATGTAAAAAGTTACTATTCACCAAAAATTATTTTAATCTTATTGAACCACATTTTACTCTTGATATTAACTATTTCTATGGGATTTTCGAAATTCCACTCATAGAAGCGGTAAAATTATGTTTTATGTAAATTTTCAAAAAGCTCCTAGGAGGTAGGTAAAAGACGGTGAAAATTTCAATAAACTTTTTATATATCTGAAATTATTAGGAAGTAACTCCAATGAATTAAATTGAACTTATATAGGTTTTATGTATCAATTTTTACCTAAAATAATTTTAAATAAAATAAATAATTATAAAAAGTTGGGTTTTAAATAGTAACATAGTGTTTTCACTATTCATCAAAAATTGAACGTTTTCAGAAAAATACCAAAAATTCACTCTAGGCTAATTTCGATATTTTGAATCCAAAAATGAAGTCCATTTTGAAAGATAAAATTTATAAAATTTCAAAAATTGGGTATTACTATTCATAGGGGCTAGTTTTAATAATATTTTAATAGCATATAGTTGTTTAGTGAAACTCTGTATTGCGTACAACGCAAGCTATTGAGGAAGGTCGTGATTGCATGTGAAGCAAGACAAGATAGTGTTGTGTGTCGTGAAAGATTCCTTTGATGATGTATATATTATAAAAACAAAATATTTCTCATAAAAATGTCAGGTGTTACATCCTACCCCCCTTAAAATGAATTTCTCCCTCGAAATTCTTCAGTTTGTAACAAACAGATGAGGATACCTCTCCCTCATCATATCCTTAAGCTCCCATGTAGTTTCTTCTATTTGGTGGTTCCTCCATAAAACTTTCACCAAGAGAGTTGTCTTGTTCTGTAGGGCTTTTTCACTACGATCCAGATTCTCTATCGGTTGTTCTTCATAAGAAAGATATTTCTCTAGCGGTACAACTTCTGAGCGGAGTACAAGTGAAGGATCGGGTATGTACTTTCTCCGGAGAGATACATGGAACACATTGTGAACTTGAGAGAGATTCTGTGGAAGTGCCAATCGGTAAGCTACCTTCCCAACAGGATCCAGTATTTCAAAAGGACCAATATACCTAGGGCTTAGCTTTCCCTTCTTTCTAAATCTCATTACTCTCTTCTAAGGAGATATTCGTAGGAACACTTTATCACCCACTTCAAACTCTAGGTATTTTCTTCAGTTATAGGCATAACGTTTTTGTCGACTCTGAGATGCTCTTATGTGTTATTGAATAGATTAGACATTTTCTGTCATCTCATCAACAAGATCAGGTCCTAATAGATTTCTTTCTCCAACTTTATCCCTGCAAGTTGGAGTTTGGCATTTATTTCCATAGAGAGCTTCATAAGGATCCATACAAATACTGGAGTGAAAGCTATTATTATAAGAAAATTCCACCAAAGTTAGGTGTTGATCCCAACCTCCTTTGAAATACATATAGAAAGATCTCAACATATTATCTAGAGTTTCAATTGTACTCTCAGACTGACCATCTGTCTGAGGATGATAAGCAGTGCTAAAACTCAACTCTGTATCCAGAGTATGTTAAAGACTTCTCCAAAAATTTGAGGAAAACCTCTGATCCCGATCAGATATAATAGAAAGTGGTACTCCATGAAATCTTACCACTTCTTTTACATATATCCAGGCAAGCTAATCAAGAGAGAAATCCTCTCTAATAGCAATGAAGTGTGCCGACTTTGTAAGACGATCAAATATGACCCAGATAGCATTATTTCCTTTGGATGTTTTAGGAAGTCCAGTGACAAAGTCCATAGTGATGTTTTTCCATTTCCATTAGGGTATAAGTAATGGTTGTAACATCCCCTTAGAATTCTGTCTCTCAGCTTTAACTTACTGACAAACCAAGCATCGAGAGACATATTCAGCAACATCTCTTTTCATGCAATCCCACCAGAAGTACTCTTTCAGGTCCCTATACTTCTTCGTGCTTCTAGGATGAATGTAGAATGAAGAACTATGAGCCTAATCCAGCATCTCCTTCTTTAATTCTGGGATGGGAGGAACACAAACCCAATTCCTGAACCTTATTATCCCATCACAATCAAGGTTTAATTAAGGAAGATTTCTCACCTTCTTTTGTAACTCTACATCTTGTTTTTGTGCCTCTTTAATCTTCTCATGTATAGATGGTTGAACATTCATTTGAGAAAGATAAGATTTTTCCCTTTCCATTATAATTCCAAGATCCATCCTTTGTGAATCCATAAATATTGGATCTTTTGTGATCCTCCTCATAGATAAGCTAGCATGGTCTTGTCGAATTAATGCGTCTGCCACCTTGTTTGCTCTCCCAGGGTGATAATGAATTGAGCAGTTGTAGTCCTTAATCAACACCAACCATCTTCTTTGGCACATATTCAACTAATTTTGTGTGAAAATATACTTTAAACTTTTATGATCAGTATAAATATCACACATTTCTCCATAAGTATAATGCCTCTAAATCTTTAATGCAATGATTACCACAACTAACTCTAAATCATGAGTTTGTTAATTTTGCCCATGTATTTTCAACTTTCGTGAGGCATAAGATATCAGCATGTCATTTTGCATGAGAACACACCCCATTCCCTTCATGGATGCATCATTGTAGATCACAAACCTTTCTCCACTACAAGGCCTTGTGATCACAGGTTCACTACATAACCTTCTTTTTAACTCCTTTAAATTCTCTACACACTCCTCCATCCAAACGAACATAACTCCATTTCGAGTCAACCTGGTGAGTGGATTAGATAATCGTGAAAAAACTTTCACAAAACGTCGATAGTATCCACCCAAACCATGAAAACTTCAGATCTCAGTTACTGTTGTTGGTCTCGACCATCTTTCGATAACCTCTATTTTTTCTGGATCCACATATTTCCCCTATTTTGAGATTATGTGACCCAAAAATGCAACTTTTTGAAGCCAAAATTCACACTTGGTAAATTGGGCATAAAGCTTCTTCTTTCTTAGGGTCTTTAATAAAATTATCAAGTGATCTTCATGTTCTTCCTTTCTCTTTGAATAGACAAGAATATTGTCTATAAAGACTACCACAAACTGATCAAGATAGTCTCTAAAGACTCTATTCATTAAATCCATGAAGATAACAAGGGCATTAGTAAGACCTAATGGCATGACTATAAATTCATAGTTTCCATACCTTGTACAAAAAGCCATCTTTGGTATATCCTCCCTTTTGACCCTTAATTGATGATACCCTGAACAAAGATCAATCAGGGAAAAGTACTAAGCTCCACGTAGTTGGTCAAATAAGTCATCAATACGTGGGAGAGGATATTTGTTCTTGATAGTGATCTTGTTAAGTTCTCGATAATCAATGCAGAGTCTCATTGATACATATTTATTCTTAACAAATAGAACAGGTGATCCTCAAGGTGATGCACTAGGGTGTATGAATCCCTTATCAAGATTCTCTTCGAGTTGCTTCATCAATTACTGAAACACAATTGGGGCCATTCTATAAGGTGTCTTTGAAATGGGTAAAGCACCCAGTACGAGTTCTATTGAAAACTCAACTTCACGATTTGGTGGAAGACCAGGAAATTCCTTTGGAAAGACATCATCAAACTCCCGTACAATGGGAATATTTTTAATTGTGAGTTTCTCTCCAACCATTTGAGATAAATAACCTTCATTTAGAGGAATCAAGACCCATAGAATGGATGAAATTTCCACTGGAAGGTCATGTTTATCCTTGCATCGATAAACGATCATAGATTAATCTGGAATATAAAATGTGACCTCCCTTATTTGGTAATTGATATGAGCTCCATATAAATAATGACAATCCATTCTAAGAATCACATCAAATTCCACTATAGGAAGGATCACAAGATTTGTAGGAAGCACTTTCCCACAAACTTTAATCGGAGAAGAATTGTAAACTTTTGATGCTACTGTTGTGCCATTAGGGGTTGTCACAGCTAACTCAATATCTAACTTCTGAGGTAATATGGCGATATCCTTAGAAAATTCTTTAGAAATAAAATATTGGGTGGATCCAGAATCAAATAAAAAATTTTCTACTTTAGAGTGGATGGTAAGTGTACCTTTCACCACTTCGTTATCATACTCCACATCACTGATAGAAATTGCATGTGAAATTACTTTTCCTTGGGCCTTAAGATTTTGTTGACGTAGATCATCATCAAAAACCCTTGGATTAGGGAATTGATTTTCATAATACCCCATTTCCCTGCACTTGTAACATTGAATTGTAGGAGGTGCACTCTATGTAGATTTTTCTTTGTTCGCATCATTAGACATCTGCATCCCATCATTGCGGAATTCAAATGCTCGATGACCTTCTTTTCCAAATTTGAAACATTTAGTTGACCCTTTAAGACAACTCCCTCCATGTTTATTTCCACACTTTGAGCATAAGGGAAAAATCATCTTCTTTTCAGTGTGCTCTTTATATTTCCCTTTGAATTCCATTTTCCTATTCCTATCAAACGCATATGACTGATGGGTTACTCCAATCTCCATCTCAACCTTGAGAGCACATCGAACGATTTCCTCGTAGCTATTGAAGTCCCTTATGGATAACGCCCCTTGAAGACTTGGTTTTAATCCACTAAAGAATCGATCAATCTTACACTTAGGTTGGATAATAATCCCAGAAGTGTACCTGGCAAGTCTTGTCAAATTTGCTTTGTATGTACCAATAAATTCATCATCCTTTTGCAATAGTTCAAGAAACTCCTTCTCCATCTTTGTTTGAAGAATACGAGGGAATTACTTATGGAAAAATAATTTCTTGAACTCGTCCCATTCTATGGACTCAATTTCATCCTTTTGCCTCGTATTCCTAATAATATTCCACCATTGATCAACTTCACCTTCCAAACGATATACTGGTAAGATGACTTTATCATGTTCAGAACATTGAAGAACTGAAAATATCTTTTCAGTGGTACTGATCCACTGTTCAACCACTAATGGATCAGTAGACCCGCTGAATGAAGGTAGACGCTGCCACATGAAGGATTCAATAGAATTTTGCTCCTTCCTTTGCTCGTTTGAATGTCCTGCATGATTAATATCTTGAGAAAGTTGTGTGAGCATGGCTACAATATTTTTCATTCCAGCTCCCATAACGTTTGGTTGCTCCGGGGGACAATCATTGCATTGCCCGTCGCATTCATCAATAACATGATTCCTTTGGGATCCAGCTATTGAATAAAACCAATAATCATAGTGTGAGAAACACTAATAATAATAGGAAAAGCACATAATCAAGAATAAAATTTCACACTTTAGGTATTATCATATGTTGTTCATGGCCATTTCTAAAACACTAATATTGTGTTCTATGCTTAGACATATCTTTAGGGTTCTTACTAAGGCTTTCACATCCTAGTTTCCAAAGGTTGACTATACCCTTCCTCTGATACTAAATATAACGACCCATACATTATATACATTGTTTTTACTTAAAAATTGAAGAACACTTATTACAACATAGAACAAAACCATGAAAGGACCGTATAGGTATAGTGTCTTTAGAAACTGGGAAAAATAAACAACTGGTTCATAAATCATCTACACTGTCTCCCTTTTATTTTATCTTATCTAGAGTCCCTTTTGGCATATCTTACTTAATACCCTTCTTCCTGACCAAGGGAAAATAAAACATACAAAAGGGTGAGAAAAAATGCTCAGTAAGGGTAAACAAAAGAAATATCAATCACATCATATTCATATAACATTTTTGGAAATATTAACCTGCAAAAGAGATCATAATTTCATAACATGGGATAAATCATAGTAGTGAAATTAATCCCAATGATCATAACATAAAACATGAAACTTTGTGGCATACACACATAATCATAGAGAATCATTTCTTAGTAGCCAAGACTATTTTCCAAGACTATCTTAGCCGATATAGTCCATTTTTGAACTGAGTTCACTCGTTGTTTAAGTCCTTTTTCACTGAACCAGATTAACCTGTCGTTCCATTCATGTCTATCTCATGAGATATAAATCATTACCCAATTCATTGGAGGGAGATGTAGGTCCCACCCATCTCATAATGAAACCATTCTTATGTGTGCCACAAAATCATAAATCATACATCATAGCATAACCCATGTAATGAAAATGGGATTCTTAAACATCGTACCATCATAACATAATACATATAAGATAAAAGGACTTCATAAAAATAATTCCATCATAACATAATCAAATAAATGTAAAAATAGGGATAGATACTGAACTGTATATTATCTTAGTTGGAAAATAATTTTGATAAAACACTTGAACTTCATTCTTGAGGAAAATATCCTTTCTACTTCAAAAACATTTTTCCTTTCTTAACATGTTATAAAATTTTAAACTAAAAGAAGTTGATTTAAAATAAACTTGAACACTAGTAAAGGAAGCTTCATGGAAATAATGTTCTAAAAATACATTCATGCTCTTTATGTTAAATAAAAACATTCTTCTCGTACTTTGGCCGAAAAAAGTCAAAAAAGTACCTCGTACTAAAAATGACAAAAGATTCCTTTCATATCTTTTACTAAAAACTCATCAAAGGGTAAAATTGGATTTAAATTTTTTTAGTAGGATAGAAATAATATTACATATTGAGGAAACATGGATGTGGATGATGAATATTCCCTAGTGAATTCTGAAGTATAACAATCTCGGATAAAAATGAGATTGCGAGATTTTCCCTTACCTTAGGTCTGATTTGCTTCGTACATGTCAGAACCTCCTGTATAATGATTTAAATAATGTTATTGACTTATTAAAGAATCTTAATTATTGTTATGACATCATATATTGTCATATTCTTATCTTTTTATTAGTAATATTTCTTTTCTATTTGTTATTTGGGTGTTTATTGTTTTTTGTTCTTATGCGTGTTTTGTCGAATAAATTATTATTATTCTTTTTAGGTTATAGATACCTCATTTCCAGAATTATATTAGTGTAATATATATCATATTCATTCATTCAATTCATTTATATAATCATTATGCATTGAATATCATGTAGAACGAGTCGCATCACATCGTGGAGACGATAGGCCGTACGTATGCACGAGCGATGATATTGTTCCCATGGTCTTGGAATTGTAATAAAGTGTATGTATACTATTTAAGAATAAATATCACTTTACAATAATCATATATAGATATTCTTTACACCATTATACCCATCCAAGTAAGGTTGTGGTGGAAAACAGATTACACCACGGCGTGGAGACGATATTCCATATGTACGCACGCGCAATGATTTAGTTTTCCGTAGGCTGGATAGAAGGTGAAATAGGGTGGTTTCATAGTTATAATAACATATAATTATATGAGTGATTATGATGTTATTACATCATAATTAAACAACTAAATAAGAAGAAGTAGAAGAAGAATTAAAGTTGAAAGAATCGGTAACGAACATTACCTCCTCTTTGAAGCGCCTCTTCTTGACCTCCTCTTATGGAACTAAAGAAGGTATTTGAAGAAGACCAGGACCTCTAGGATGTTTATAGGGAAGTGGAGAAGATACAATTTCAGGTATTGGCCAGGCATGAAGGCTCAAAGTGGTGTGAGGAGGAGAGGGCGGAGGTGCCCTTTTATAAGGGAGGAGAGGGGCACCTTAGGAAAAACATAAAATATTATTTTATAATAAACTCATGTTTGGTTATTAATATCTTAAAATTAATTTATTTCAAAGATAAGGTGGGTATGGGTCGAAATAATCTCAACCAAGAGATTTTAGACAAGTTTAAGTTACTATTTTAACCTTATCATTTAGATTTAACACTAAGATAAATAATTTAACTTTTACCGTGTGTTTTTGTTTTCTTACACTATATGGTTAATAAACTTACTATAACAAGACAAAAGAACCCCAAGTGGTTCATTATTAATATATATAACCTTATCTAAGTCATATTTATGATCCTTAGATTTTTAGGAATAAATTAACAATTAATAATATAATATTTGTTTTAAAAACTATTCTATGTCAATTTTGACACTATTTGGTAATTGATTTTTGTGAAAATCATAACAACATGATTAGTTCAAATAAAGTTAATTAAATCAATAATAATATGTCATAGTAACGTATAAAATTAGTTTAATTAATAAATAGTCTCAAATTACATTTATTTGGGTATTTATAATATCAATTATGTTAATATTTCCTTAATAAGGTAATTACTGCATCATCATTGTGTCATAAATAAATTAAGTTATTTAAAGTATAAAAATTATAAATAAAATACCATTATGTAGGAAATTTTTTTAGATTTCTAATTAATATTTATAGTCGAATTTATCTTATTTATAACCCTATATTAAAAATGTTTTAATTATTAAACTTTGATTTTAACTATTTTAACTCTTCTTTAAATTAAATAATATTAAATATCCTAATCTAATACAAGTGGACCTAAATGGTCATATTTTATTCCTAAGGCTGTTTTTGGTCGAATTAAACTTATCCAATACAATTAGGACATGTGTGAGGGTAATAATAATATCATTTTTACCCTTAATTACCCTATTTACTTTTAACCGTGGTAAAAAAAAGTAAAAAGTTACTTTTCAAAAAAATTATTTTTATCTTATTGAACCACATTTTACTCCTTGATATTAACCGTGTCTCTTGGAGTTTTCAAATTCCACTCACAGAAGCGTTAAAATTAAGTTTTATGTAAATTTGAAAAAAGCTCCTAGGATGTAGGTAAAAGACGGTGAAAAGTTCAATAACATTTTTATATATATAAAATTATTATAAAGTAACTCCAATTAATTACATTGAACTTATATAGGGATTATGTATCAATTTTTACCTAAAATAAATTTAAATAAAATAAATAATTATAAAAAGTCAGTTTTTAAATAGTAACCCAGTGTTTTCACTATTCATCAAAAATTGAAAGTTTTCAGAAAAATACCAGAATTTCACCATAGGATAATTTCGATATTCCTAATCCAAAAATGAAGTCCATTTTGAAAGATAAAGTTTATAAAATTTCAAAAATTGGGTATTACTATTCATAACGACTAGTTTTAATAATATTTTAATAACATATCGTTGTTTAGTGAAACTCGGTATTGCGTACAACACAAGCTATCGAGGAAGGTCGTGATTGCGTGTAAAGAAAGCCAAGATAGTGTTGTGTGTAGTGAAAGACTTAATTGATGATGTATATAACATAAAAACAAAATATTTCTCATAAAAATCTCGGGTGTTACATGATCCACCCCATCTTTTCTTCTGTCATTGAAATTTTTGGCCATTGGAGAAATAATCAATCAAAATTTGGGTTAAAATGAATCTATTTTTCTCAAGAAAACCCTTGGGTATTGTCTCAACTAATCTAGATGTCATTACTCACCGAAAATGTATTTTTTATTCAGAATGGTCCTAAAACATAGGGGGTAGAAATTGGTGAATTCCTTGGGTTTCAACAATTATAAAGGGCTTGCAATCATTTGATAGAGACCCAAAACATTTTTAGAGAATGATACATTCAATATATCTAAATTTACTAACTCAAATATCATCTATAAATTTACCTTACCTTCATGTATGACTAACTTCTATTCCATATTCAAGGATCATCCTACACTTCCAAATGTAGCAGGCCATATCCGATGGGGTTATGAAATTATCACAATAAAAATAAACCTTATTTTTTAATCAGACTCCACCATATAGATATTAATGTTGTAAAGACTATATAGTGAAATTACACTATAAATTTATCTTATATATACCTCAATTTGGCATACTGGTAGATAGTATGTGCTGAAACATAAGATCATTAATCCCCTTCCATTGTAAAATAAACCACCACCTCTCATCTCTATATACATACAAGAGATATCACAATTCGTAATTAGTCCAGTAATGTGTGGAATAAATTTATAAAAAAACCTTGGAAGGTACTTCCTCCTCCCTATTTGAATAATAAAATCCTTATAAGTATCTATATCATCCCTATATTTTAAAAAAGAAGAACTATGTTCAATATTCTACAAGAGATTCCACATCAAGATTAAAAGAACAAATGAATATTATTATTTAAATGTGATTATTATCACCAATGCATTATATTGAACTAAATATATTATGTCTACACTATTTTTTAAATTTTATTACAATAATTTTTTATATTATATATGAATAATAAAGGAATAAATCCAATTTTATGCATAAAAGATGTATTTTTCTTACAAGGTAGTTTTTCCACCTTTTGATGGTCCACAAGTTTGAAAACAAAATTTTGACACTTTTATAAATTTTATATGAAAATTAAACATAATTTTTAAACTATAATATTAAATATTAATTTGGTTGAATTTCTTTTATTTTTCTGATATGATCCATTTTTTGAGGAATAGTGAAAAATACTACATTTTAATTGAAAAATGATTTTTTATTTAAATAAATTATAATGTTAAATGTTATTTTAAATTTTATTTAAAGTAAAAATATAGAAATTGTTCAACTATTAATCCAATTTATGTTATTGAAATATTTTTGAAATTGAATTTGGATATATAATCATTTTAAACATTTGAACATTTTCACTTTAACAACCATCTTTCTTACCCCGTCTACGGTATTAATTTTAAATTACTTTTAGAGAAATTTATATTTTGGATTTTGAGAAATAAATTAAATATTTGGAATCATAAGTTCCAAATTTAGTAATTAGGTCCCTTTTATTTTTTGTTAATATGAATAGTACATTTAGTAATTTTTGTTACCACAGTTAAGGGTAAATATGGTTTTTAAGGGTAAAAATAATTAAGATTAGGATTCTAAAATTATCCTAAAACTTGTAATAATTTTATTTTACGTGTCAATTTCAACCAAAATCATCCTTGGGATGAATTTATAACCACTTAGAGTTACTTTTATGACTTTATGATCCTTATAGTATTTTATTATAAAGAAAATTAATAGATGTCATACTTCTGTTTTAATAACTATAATATTTTTAACAAAGAATTATACAGAATATATTTTCAACTATAAATATTAATTTTAAATATAAAATGCTTATATTCATCATGGAAATTTATTTTTAATTTTTAGTGATGAAAAAATTACCTTAAATAATTATACAACTATGATTTGACAGTTATTCAATTAATAAAAACATTAAATAAATTAAATTAAAAGTATTCAAACAAATATAATTTGAGATAATTAATTTCATAAAAAAATTATACCCCCTTGAAAATTTTGGGATTTATTAACTTATTTTTTCTTATTTTTTTTTAAAATTCAATGTAATGAATAATATCAAAATTGACACTAAAGATATTTAAAATAAATAATATTTCATAAAATGATGTAATTTTTTAAAAATATAAAATTATACCAATTTATTTGTATAAGGTCTAAATGTCATAAATTATTCATTTATGGGTGTTTTTTTAATTTATTGTATTTATATTAACCACCAATGTGTAATACTACATGTTGTCATGGTAAGTGTTAAAGGGGTTAAATAAGGGTTAAAACCAAAATATATGAATTACAACATAGTAAAAACTTATATAATTTTAATTTTATGAATTAATTTATACTAATAATCATACAATATTTTAAATAAAACATTTTAGATCCATTTGGAAAAGAAATTTTTTTTATTACTTTAATATTCTGTGAAATTCGAAGAGTGTCTATCCCCTCTCTTATTAAAGGGAACACCTTCTTATATTTTTTTCATAATTAAAAACCAATTTATTTCATCCAATAAATATAAAAATACATTATTATAATCTCTATAAACATTATATAGGTATTGTTTTAGGAATAACATCACCCTTAGCGGTCTTAAGGTATAAAAAAGATATTTTCTGAAGAAGAGGTATCATTTTTATTCAAGTGTTTCTATTTTATTTCGTTCTACATTTACTTAAAATATTTTTAAAACAAGATTAAATAATCCATACATTTTAATAAATGTATGTAAATTTTATTATGTATTTTTCAATACCCATAACCATCTCTTTTTCCACCAAATTGTAGAAGAAATTATCATCTGTGTGCTTGGTAGACTACCACCTCACGAACTAATTAAATTTGTCTTCCCTCACTATCTCTGAATAACGGTTATAATGATGGAATTATAGATTATAGATTATATTAATGATATATTTATAATTATTATAATATAACATATCATTTAAATTCTTACCAATCCTTTTACAAAAAAAATGATTACATCGTCCATGTGTACGTGTGAATTATCACTTCCATGAAGCAATGTGATTTTTTTATCACCACCACGTCACATAGATGGTATGAATAATAACATTTTAATTATTAATTTGATATTAATGAAATTATGATCATTATTTAAATATAAAAATATACTTACCATCTTTCTATAGTGATCACAGAAAACTGGAAATGTTGCTCATGTATACGTACGACCAGCCGTCTCCATCATTGTTACATAGTTCATTATTCATAAACATATTTAATATAAGGATTTAAAAGTTTTATTTTTATATAAAATTGATAATAATTTTATGATAATTATTTTACATATGATTTAAAATTGACCAATTTGACCATAGACAGCATACCAAATTAATTTTGGACTCAAGTACCAAGTATCGTCAAAATGTTTGATGTGATCCTAAATAATTAAGTAATTGTTTTTAAATGGTAATAACTTATATAAAATGAATCATGAACTTGAAAAAATTTCCCAATAAATTAAATCATTAAACTATGTTTATTATCTAAGAAGATTAATAATGTACATGATGTGTCAGAATCAATATAAGGGACTCTTTAACAAAAACATTATTTTAAATGATTTAAATATTTATTTTTCCAAAAATTTATCTTTCATGTACATGTTTTAAAAAAATTATGAATTTATTTATATAAACATGAATGTGTTAAAATTATAATTTTCTAATTTCTATCAAATTTTTTCAAAAATTAATATTTTTAATTTTTTATGTAAAGGAATTTCTTTTAAAAACTCTATTCAAATTCTCTCTTTAAACTCTTTTAAAAAATTCAAAAAACATTTTTCTTAAATTATACAACATTTGTGAATTTTCACACCTTTATTATTATTTAAATATTTAATTAGTTACCTTATATTTTTATAAATTTATTTTTATAGAAAATTGTTTCATTATTTCATGGACATTTTATATATTTTTAAAATTAATTTTTATAAGAAAATTATATTTTAATATCTAAAACTATTTTAAATATGGGTATAAAAGAGATTCTAAGGGTTTTATTCATGATATAGTCCGACAAAATTGTTTATTATGGGTTGATACCATTATATCTTAAGATATAATGGGATGATCCCCATTATATATCAAGATATGATGGATTTAGCCCCATTGTAGCTTAAGATAATATGGGTGAACCCCCATTATTTCTCCCCAATGCATTAGGTATTCTAGAGATAAAAACTATAAGTCTAATTATTCTATTTATAAGGGTTTTATGATGATGACGTATCAAGAAACTTACTATACTTTTCAATTCATTTTAATGTGTTTTTATGAAAATATCTTGATTTTAAAATGTTAGATAATGATTATTTTTAAGGAAAAATGATTATATTTTCGGAAGAAAATGTATGTTTTTAATAAAAGTTTTTAATGGGTTTTTATTTATTTCACCTAACTAATGATTTTTGTTCTTTTACCCCTTACTACGATTTATTTTCCCATCCCAATTTTTTAAAAAACATTCACATGGTTTAAGAAAGAGTAAGAATAAGGATTAGATAAAGGGAATATTTTGAAGGATTTTTTATATAAATAAAATGTTTATTTTTTTAAAAAAAATTCTTATTTGGTAGGAAAAAAGGATACTGATTAAAAGTGTCCACTTTTAATTTATGGGTTTACTTTGAAATATATTGTTCTAATTTTTTAAAACTCTAAACTGAAAAAGTTCCTTAAATTTTTATGAATATGAATTATTATCTAAAATCACTTGAATTTGTAATGAATAAGTAATATTCCGTACGGTACGTATCAATGGATTTTTTAGAAAACTTTGGATATTAGGATGTGTTATTATTTTTTATGTATATCATCAAGGGTTTATAATTTTTAGGTTGATCATAAATTCAATTTCTCAAATACACTTTTTTATGCTTTATGTTTTGAAATGTTTAGATGACTAATAGTATTTTTAGAGATATTCATTTTTTATAAAATTATAGGTTATTACCTATTTGATGAAAAATGAAAGGTGTGAGATAAAATTTTAGTTTTAAATGTGTTAAGGTTTTTTATGGATTTTATCATATTTTGGGAATTTTATATAAATTATACTGTTTTAGGGAAAAGAAAACCCTATATTATGGGTGATAACCTATATTTTATGGAAATTCCAAGAGTTTTAAAACGAAAACCAAAGGGAGATAATGGTGAATCAACCACCACTGACCAACATGCCATTCTAGTTAGTGTGAACTTTTCTTTTTAGTTAAATGATTTTATGGAAGAATAATAATTTTATATTGGGAACATATTTTTATCATATATACGACCATGGTATTATAAAATGATTTTTGGATTATGTGATTATAGTTATTTCAGATGATGTTCAATATTTCGGAAACCCTATATGATTGAGGTAAATAAAACACCTTAGGATTTTATTTTTGGAATAAAGGTTAAATAATATTTTGGAGGAATATATGATTTTATTATGGACTTATGGTGATTCAGAATATTTATGGAAATGGTTAGCATTTCTCAGAGATTATATGAATAGAGAAATTACATTTTGGTATGATAATTTAAGAGTAATTGATGATATTTGTAGGTAAATATTAAAATTATATTTCATGACTATGTGATAAAATAATTTTATTTTGTTTGGGTTTCAATATTTTTATTTAACATTTTTGAATAATTCTATGGATAGTTGTTTATTGAATGATCTAAGTTGAACTTTGGGTGTCCCTATTGAATTTTGGAGATAAAAGTTTTTTTCTCATATAAAGGTTAATTATTTTTGGATAATTTTTTAATCTTGTAATAAATTTTTTGTATTTGGTTAATTTTTCAATATAGGATAAATATATGGTAAATATTTTATAGATTATGTGATTATCTATAAATTGATTCTAGTTCTTTAGGCATGAAAAATTCATCGTGAATACTCATCATTTGGAGAAAAATACTATTTTGTGGTAGTCATATATTAAAATAAGAAACTATAATTTTCAATTAAATATGTTCCCTTATGTTCTTAGTCTAGTATGTAAATGAATTACTTATCTTTAAGAAAAGGATTTTGATATAAAAATATGGTTTGTTTACTTTATATATGGCCTTTTAACCCATCACATATTTATGGTTTTGTGATGGTTTAATTTCACATTATCATGTTTCATATCATTATATATTAGTCCTTGATAGTTAGTTTTATATTACATGACCATTTGTTTCTATATGGAAACCTATTCTATGTTATCCCAGGTGACCTTCGTACTTTCTTTTATATCTTATTAAGTGGAGGTTTTATTAACCCTTGTTATGATGTGGGATTTCAATAAAGATATTTTGAATAGTCAACCATATTTACCAGGCCTGAATTAAAATTGTGATGAAGCAACTTATTAAGTTAGAGATTTAACATCCTAAGATTTTGGGAAGGAATAACTAGGTTCTATTTCCTACAAGATACACCACATCTAGCTTAAACGATAAACTAAATATCATTATTTAAATGTGATCTTTATCACATATAAATTATATTGGATTAAATATATTATGTTTAAACTCATTTATAAAATTTCATGACACTGATCTAATATATTTTATAGTGATAATATTTCAATGAATCCAATTTTATGCATAAAAGATATATTTTTCAAAAAAGACAGTTTTGTAGCCTTTTGATGAAACACTTATTTTAAAACTAAATTTTGAAACGTTTATAAATTCTATTTGAATGAATTAACTTAATTTTTTAAATTTTAATATCAAAATATACTATGGTTGAATTTTAGGTATTCTTATAAAGTGTTTCATTTTTTGATGAATAGTGGAAAATACAACATTTTAATTGAAAAATGACTTTTCATCTAAATAATTTATAATGATAAATTATATTTTAAATTGGGTTTAATGTAAACTTATTTATATTATATATATATATATTAATTTAATTTAGTTCATTAGAGTATTTTTCCTTTTGAATTTTGATAAAAAACATTTCAAACTTTCGAACATTCTCACTTTAAAAAACCACTTTTTCACCCCATATATGAGATTAATTTAGAAATAATTTAGAAACATTATGGGTTTTGAATTTTTAGAAATGGATCTCATGTTTGGAATAATATGATTTTTATTTATTAAATAGGTCCTTTTTAGATTTGGAAATATGAACACCAATTTTTGTTATTTTTTAACCACGGTTAAAGGTAAATCCTATAATTTAAAGTAAAAAATAATTATGATAAGGTTTATAAAATAATCCTAAAAAGTGTCTTAATTTAATTTTATGACTTTTATGACCACTTGGAGTATATTGGATGGATTTATGTCCCTTATTGTATTTTATTTTAAAGTAAAGTCAAAGATATCATACTTAGGTTTTAATAACTATAATATTTTAAATATATGATTATTTTTCAGATTTATTATATTATAAATATTTATATTAAAGATAAAATATTTATATTAATTATTGAAATTTATTTTAGGTTTTTAGTAGATAATTATGTATAATAAATAATTATGCAATGATCACGAGGTAACTATTAAATTAATGAAAAAATAGAATAAACGAAATAAAAACTATTAAAATAAATAAAATTTGAGATAATTTGTTTTATAAAATAATTTTAAAAATGTAATTTAAATATTTGGGATGTATTAATTTTTTTTGAATTTATCTTATTACATTTCTTTTTTTTTAAATTCCAAGTTATAAATATTGTGTAAATTTACATTAATGATATGTAAAATAAAAATTTTTTTTTAATTATACAAAATTATTAAAATTTAACAATCAGCCAAATAATTTATCTCATGTTTAAAATTTCATAAATGATTCATTTATGGGTCATTTGGAATTTTATAGTAATTATATTAACCATCAATGTGTAAAAATACATGTTGTCACGGTAAGAATTAAATGGTTTAAATTCGAGTTGAAACCAAAATAGAATTATTCAAAAATAGAAAAAAAATGTTTAATTTTCATTTGATGTAGTTATTTAGACCCATTCTCATATTACCTAAAAGAATCAGTTTGGTTCTATCTAGAATAGATATGTAATTTATATGAATTTAATATTTTGAGAAATTCAAAGAGTGCCTCTCCCCTATCATATAAAAGGGAACCTATGCTTATCTTTTTTTCACACTTAAAAACCTATTTGTATCAGAAAATAGTTGTTTCAATACCTTAATTGTAACATTCACCATATTATAGAGGTATTATTTTTTGAATAAACTCACCCTTAGTAGTGTTTAGGTGTTAAGAAAAAGAGATCATCCAAAGAAGATGTTTCGTTTTTAATCAAGCATTTATATTTTATTTTTTCTTCCAATTATATAAAATATTCTTAAAACATGATAAAATAATAATTTCATCTTCCTATATATACTGATTATTCTTGTGGAATGACCCTTATACATAAAATTATCCATTAATAGAAAAAATAATTCATCATTTGCGTGTATGGTAAACAACCTTCTCACGAACCAATGTAATTCATTCACCATAATCATCTCTCATGATTGTTTATAATGATATAATTAAATATTATATGTGATATTAATTAAATATCAATCATCATTAAATGTTAGTATATCATTCACATTCTTACCTTTTCAAGAATAGAAAAATGATAACATCATTCGTTCATATGTGTGAATTATTACCTTCATGAAGCAATGTGAATCGTTTTTCATAATCAAATCACATTGATGAAATATATAAGTATTTTTAAATTATTAATATGATATTCAAAATATTATTACCATTAGATCAATAAAAAATTATAATAACCTTATTTCTATAATAATCATTGAAATATTTAAATATTGCACATGGGTACGTATGACCTACTGTCTCTATGATTATAACATAGCTCGTTTTTCATAACCATATTTAATTGATGGATTTTAAAGTATAAACGATTTAGAAAATTGATAATAATATCATTATTATTATTAATTAGTTTATGCAATAATGATAACTTTAACTATGGACAATATACCAAAATAATTTCAGACTTATGTACCAAATATCATCAAAACATCTGACATGAACATAAATAATTAAGTAATTTTTACAACATGATAATAAGTTATATAAAAGGAATAATAAAAATAAAAAAGTTTCTTGATAAACTAAATAATTAAACAATTTTTATTATTTAGGATGATAATGAATATATGTAGATATTTAGACTTAAGGTAATGGACTCTTCAACTAAAACATCGTTTTATATATTTTAATGATTTATTCTTCTATATATTTATAATTTTTGTTCATGTTTTCAAAATGGTTTTTATGATTGTATTTATATGTACATGAATATTTTAAAATGGTAATTTTCTAATTTCTCACAATTTGTATCATCAATGAATCTTTTTAAAATTTCATGTAATGGAAACTCTTTTAAAAACCCTATTCTAAAATATCTCTTTTAACTCTTTTAAACAAGTAAATATTTTTTAATTGTATAGAATGAGAATATTTTTCCACCTTAGTGATTATTTAATTTTTCAATATTTCCTTTATAATTTTATACATTTATTTTTTAATATAATAGTTTCATTATTATAATTGTGGTTTATATATTTTATAAGTCATTTTTATAATAAAAGGGTATTTTAATATTCCAAAGTGTTTTACAACTGAATTTAAAAGTGTTTTCAATGATTTTATTCTTGATATGGTTTCTATAAATTGATTATTTCAGGTTGATCTCATTATATCTCAAGATATTATGGGTTGAGCCCCATTGAATCTCATGATAGGATATCTTGAGCCCCATTATAGCTCAAGATATGACGGATGATGTAACACCCTGAGATTTTATGAAAAATATTCTTTTTAATTTCATTAATGTCTTCTGTTGTACGCTAAACCAAAAGGAGCTTGCACAACACGCATCTTTGACTTGCCTTGCATTAAACACAATCGCGACCTTCCTCGATAGCGTGTGTAGTACGCAATACCGATTTTCACTAAACAACGATATACTATAAAAATATTATTAAAACTAGCCATTATGAATAGTAGTAACCATTTTTTAAAATTTTGAAAATTTTATTTTTCAAAATGGACTTCATTTTTGGATTCAGAATATCGAATTTAGCTTAGGGTGAAATTTTGGTACGTTTCAGATAACTTTCATTTTCTGATGAATATTGAAAATTACTAAATTTTAATTAAAAACAACCTTTTTAATCAAAATAATTAATAGTGATAAATTATTAATCTGAGTGGTTTTAAAGTATATTTAGAATATATTTTTACAATTTAATACATTGTTGGTCATTGGATGTAATTCTACATTTAAACCAGACATAAACAAGTGTCAATCTTTTGATAGTTATTATCTCTTAAGAACATGCTATTTGTTTTGACGACGGGAATTAATTTTTAAATTAATTATTGAAACTGATATGTTTTGAATTTGGTAAAATTTACATCATTTTTGAGTTCATAATATCAAATATATCTTAGGCCTAATTTTTGGTATTTTTATGGAAAATTTCATTTTTTGATGAATAGTGAAACCACTAAGTGGTAGTTAAAAAAATGAATTTTTCATAAAACATAATTTTACCACTTCTGTGAGTGGATTTTCAAAAATCCGAGACACACGGTTGATGTTAGTAATTAAAATGTGGTTCAATGAGATGAAAATAATATTTGGTGAATAGTAACTTTTTACTTTTTTTTACCACGGTTAAAAGTAAATAGGGTAATTAAGGGTAAAAATGTTATTATTATTACCGTAAAACATGACCTAATTCTATTGTAAAGTATTACTTCGAACAAAAACAACCTTAGGAATAAAATATGATCATTTAGCCCAACTTGGATTAGATTAGGACATTTATTATTAATTTATTTAAAGAAGGGTTAAAATAGTTAAAATCAAAGTTTAATAAGTAAATCATTTTTAATATAGGGTTATACATAAGATAAATTCGACTATAAATACTCATTATAAAGCTAAAAAGATTTCCTATATAATGATATTTTATTTGTAATTTTTATACAATAAATAATTTAATTTATGTATGACACAATGATGATGCAGTAATTATCTTATTAATGAAATATTGACATAATTGATGTTATAAATACCAAAATAAATGTAATCTGAGAATTTTTATGAATTCCAATAATTTAATAGGTTAATATGACCTGTTAGTGTTGATTTAATTAAATTTTTTCGAACTAATAATTCTGTTATGATTTTCACAAAAATGAATTACTAAATAGTGTCAAAATTGACATAAAATAGTTTTCAAAACAAATATTATATTATTAATTGTTATTTTATTCCTAAAAATATATGGTTCGGCCAAATGACATATATAAGGTTATATATATTAATAATAAACAACTTGGGGTTATTTTGGCTTGATATAGTAAATTTATTAACCTTGTAGTGTAAGAAAACAAGAAGACACGGTAAAAGTAAAATTATTTAACTTAAAGTTAAATATAAATGATAAGGTTAAAATAGGAACCTAAACTTGTCTAAATTCTATTGGATGAGAGTATTTCTAACCATCCCCACCTTAGATTCAAAATAAATCAATTTGGAGCTATTTAAAACCGAATTTGTCTTTATAATAAAATAATATTTTTAGTTATTCCAAAGGTGCCCCTCTCCTCCCTTATAAAAGGGCACCCCTCCCTCTCTTCCTCACACCACTTTGAGCCTTCATGCTCGACCAAACCCTGACAAATTATCTTCTCAACTTCCCTAGAAACATCCTAGAGGTTCTGGTCTTCTTCAAAGACCAATTTTAGTGCCTTAAAAGGATATCTCAAAGAGGCGCTTCAAAGAAGAGGTAATGTCTGTTACCGATTCTTTCAACTTTATTTCTTCTTCCACTTATTCTTCTTAGGTTGTTTCATTATGAAGTAATAAAATCAGTATCATTAATATACTGATATGTTATTATAATTATGAAACAACCCTATTTCACCATCTATCCATCCTACGGAAAACGAAATCACCACGCGTGTGTACGTACGGAATACCGTCTCCACGCCGTGGTGAAATCTATTTTCCACCACCACCTTACTTGGATGGGTATAATGTTGTAAATAAAAACTATATATGATTATTTTAAATTGATATTTATTCTGAAATAGTATACATACACTCCAATACAGTCCCACGATCATGAGAACGATATCATCGCTCGTGCGTACGTACAGACTACCGTCTCCACGACGCGATGAGATTCATTATCCACATTAACCATTCATGAATGATTATAAAGTATATATAATAAGTAATCATTAAATATATGACATAATAATGATACTGGATTTATTTTTATATATATGTATGTCATCTACTTAATTCCATTCAACTTAATAATGAAACGAAAACAACATTCATGCGTACGTACGACCTACCGTCTCCATGAATGGTGTATTACTTTCCATTTACTGATTTATTATATATATGTATATTCGGAATATATATTATATATAAATAATGTTTTATATTCTGTAATTAAGTAATCAAGATCTAAGTAATCATATGAATAATTACAAGTCAAAACACGGACGACAATTGAAACAATTTTACCCAAAACGCTCTTTACCTTGGAATTTACAAAAGAATGGATAATATAAAGTAATAAGTGAACCATATATGATATCATAACAATGAGTATGATACTGTTATAAGTCAATTACTTTATTTAAATCATTATACAGGAGGTTCAGACACTTACGGAGCAAATCAGACCTAAGGTAAGGGAAATATCACAATCTCATTTTTATCTGAGATTGTTTATACTTTGGAATTTACTGGGGTGTATTTTATCATTCACATCCATGTTTCCTCAATATGTAACATTATTTCCATCCACCTACAATTGTTTAAATACAATTTTACCCTTCGGTGAGTTTTTAGTAAAAGATATGAAAGGAATCTTTTGTCGTTTTTCGTAGGATGTACTTTTTGACTTTTCCGACAAAAGTACGAGAAGAATGTTTTTTAACTTATACGACATGAATGGATTTTTAAAACATTATTTCCAAGAATCTTCCTTTACAAGTTTTCAAGTTTATTTTTGATCAACTTATTTTAGTTTAAAAATTTATGACATGTTAAGAAAGGAAAAAAAAATTCATGTAGAAAGGATATTTTCCTCAAGAATGGAGTTTAAGTGTTTTATCAAAATTATTTTCCATTTAAGGTAATATAGGGTTCTGTTTCTATCCCTATTTTTAAATTGATTTCATTATGTTATGATGGAATTATTTTTATGATGTCCTTTTATCTTATATGGATTATGTTATGATGGAATGATGTTTAAGAATCCCATTTTCATTACATGGGTTATGCAATGATGTATAATTTATGATTTTGTGGCACACATAAGAATGGTATCATTATGAGATGAGTGGGACCTATATCTCCCTCAAATTCATTAGGTAAATATTTTATATCTCATGAGATAGACATGGATAGAATGGCAGGTTAAACCGGTTCAGTAAAACAGGACTGAAATGAGGAGTGAACTTGGTTCAGAAATGGACTTTGTCCACTAAGATAGTCTTGGCAATGAGTCTTGAATAATAAGAAATGATTCTCTATGATTATGTGTGTATGCCACAAAGTTTCATGTTTTATGTTATGATTATTGGGATTACATTTCACTACTATGATTTATCCCATGTTATGAACAAATGTTATGGGAGATGGAGTGAAAAATATTATTGCTATACTTACACAAGCTATGAATCATTCTGGACTTCCAAATGAGCAGAGAAGAGAACAATATTCTATTGATTCCTTCATGAGGCAACGTCCACCTTCTTTCAGTGGGTATTTTGATCTACTTGTTGCTGAAAAACGGATCAGTACCACTAAGAAGATATTTTCAGTTCTTCAATGTTCTGAACATGATAAATTCATCTTAGCAGTATATCATTTGGAAGGTGAAGCTGATCAATGGTGGAATCTTATCAAGAATACGAGGCAAAGAGATGAAATTGAGTCCATGGAATTGGACGAGTTCAAGAACTTATTTTTCAATAAGTACTTCCCTCGTATTCTTCGAACAAAGATGGAGAAGGAGTTTTTGAACTAAATAAAAAGGATGATGAATCTGTTGGTATATACGAAACGAATTTTACAAGGCTTGCAAGGTATGCATATGGATTTATCATCCAACCTGAAAGTAAAGTTGATCGACTCTTCAGTGGCTTAAAACCAAATCTTCGAAGGGCATTAGCTATAAGAGACTTCAGTAGCTATGAAGAAATTGTGCGTTGTGCTATCAAGGTAGAAATGGAAGTTGGTGTTACTTATCCATCTCATAGTTTTGACAAGAAACGAAAGATGGAGTTCAAGGAGAAATCTCAAAATAATGGTGAAAAGAAGATGAATGTTTCCTTATGCTCAAAGTGTGGAAAGAAGCATGGTGGAGATTGTCCTAAAGGGACAAGTAAATGTTTCAAATGTGTAAAGGGAGGTCATCAGGAATTTTAATGCCGCAATGATGGGAAAAAGATGTCTAATGATGCAAACAAAGGAAGGGATACACAGAATGAACCTACTACACTTCAATGCTTCAAGTGCAAGGAAATTGGGCATTATGCTAATAAATTCCCTAATCTAAGGGTTAGTGATGATCGACATAAACAACGACTTAAGGAAAAGGACAAAGGGAAGTCACATGCGATCACCACTGGCAATGTTGAATATGACAACGATGTGGTGGAATGATTAAGTGTTTATGTAATGGGATTCCAAAATAATGTTGTATATAGTATCGTGGAATATTGGAATATTTATGTATTGTTCTATTGTGGTTTTCAATAATTTTATGGTACCGGTAACCATGGAAAGTGATTGAGATATTTTTGGAAAAAAGATGATATGCGCATAATGAAGGGAAAATGAGAAAATGAAATATTTGACAGTATTCATGTGATCATGATTGATATAAGGACTAAGTGATATCATTGTTTGAGTATATAGAATTTTGAGGATTTTGGTATGTGGAAAGTGTTAACTTTTAACTGCATTCATGTTTTCGCTAAGGTTCAATGGGTATTCAAGAGAATACATGATTAAGGCCTTTGAATGTTTGGAATGTGACTAACAAGACATATCTTATGATATATGGGGATCAACGATGGTATTAAATATCTGGTAATCATTTTCACTATATTATGAGAGTGGAATGCAGCATTATAGATAAGCCTAAAGATTGGAATGGATTATGTTGGACATAAGTTAGTATTGTTTAAGGATAGAAGTTTTTTCGATATTATTGATGGGATGTTATAGTAATATAGTTTTAGAAAAAGAACAACTTGCAGGACGGGCGACAACCCATCGCGTCGGACAAGGCCATGGGAATCGAACCCACAACCGAAGTGCGACTGGCCTTTATCGCCTACCACTAGCCTACAGGAAGTCCCTGTTTAGTAGAAACCAGTTTTATTATATTAAGCAGTATGACATATGAAGTATAATTCCATTTTAAGAACCATATATGATTAATCTCACTATATATGGACTTATGTATTTTTTGATAACTTTTCTAACCTTTTGTTTGAGACAGATGGAATGACCCATCATTCTATCACATGATCTGCTAACACATCACGAATGACAAATTCAACTTCATTTCTTTAAGAGATGAAGTGGAAATTGTCTAAAGAACGACCAACAGTGAGACTATACCAAAATCACGAAAGTATTTCTTCTAATTCCAATTTCATCAACTTTAGGGAAACGATCTTGAAAACCAAAAATTTTGTCATAGTGATCTTATATCTGATAAATCAGATGGTACCTTAGAATCGTCACAAATTTATGGCTTTGTGATTGCTGGATTTTCCATAGCCATGTTCTCTACCACTCTCCATCAGAACATGATGGCTAGATTTCTCTTCCATATCCATATTTTCACCTGTGTGGAAACCCAGTGATTAGTTTATTTGGGCAACCGTTACGTTTCATACTTTTGTTTTTAACGATTGGTTTTGGTATTCCTTTTTACGATGTGGGTTTCTATCAAAGAAACTTTCGAATAGTAAACCATTTATAACCCCGACGAATTTCGAGGGCAAAATTCATTTTAAGGGGGGTAGAATGTAACACCCCAAGATTTAATGGAAAATATTCTTTTTAATTTCATTAATGTCTTGTGTTGTACGCTACACCAAAAGGAGCTTGCACAACACGCATCCTTGAATTTCCTTTCATTAAACTCAATCGCGACCTTCCTCGATAGCGTGTGTAGTACGCAATACCGAGTTTCACTAAACAACGATATACTAATAAAATATTATTAAAACTAGCCATTATGAATAGTAATAAACACCTTTTGAAATTTTGTAAATTTTATTTTTCAAAATGGCCTTCATTTTTGGATTCGGAATATCGAAATTATCTTAGGGTGAAATTTTGGTGCATTTCAGATAACTCTCATTTTCTGATGAATAGTGAAAATTACTAAATTTTAATTAAAAACAACCTTTTTAATCAAAATAATTAATAGTGATAAATTATTAATTTGAGTGGTTTTAAAGTATATTTAGAAATATTTTTACAATTTAATACAATGTAGGTCATTGGATGTAATTCTACATTTAAAGCAAACATAAACAAGTGTCAATCTTTTGATATTTATTATCTCTTAAGAACCCGCTATTTGTTTTGACGACGGGAATTAATTTTTAAATTAATTAACGCAACTGATATGTTTTGAATTTGGTAAAATAGACATCATTTTTGAGTTCATAATATAAAATATATCTTAGGCCTAATTTTTGGTATTTTTCTGGAAACTTTCATTTTTTGATGAATAGGGAAACCACTAAGTGGTAGTTAAAAAAAATGAATTTTTCATAAAACTTAATTTTCCGCTTCTGTGAGTGGAATTTCAAAAATCTAAGAGACACGGTTGATGTTAGTAAGTAAAATGTGGTTCAATGAGATGAAAATAATTTTTGGTGAATAGTAACTTTTTCCTTTTTTTTACCACGGTTAAAAGTAAATAGGGTAATTAAGGGTAAAAATGTTATTATTATTACCCTAACGCATGTCATAATTCTACTGTATAAGTTTAATTCGACCAAACACAACCTTAGGAATAAAATATGATCATTTAGGCCCACTTGGATTAGATTAGGACATTTATTATTAATTTATTTAAAGAAGGGTTAAAATAGTTAAAATCAAAGTTTAATAAGTAAATCATTTTTAATATAGGGTTATACATAATATAAATTCGACTATAAATACTCATTAGAAAGATAAAAATCTTTAATACATAATGGAATTTTATTGGTTATTTTTAGACATTAAATAATTTAATTTATTTATGACACAAAGATGATGCAGTAATTATCTTATTAATGAAATATTGACATAATTGATGTTATAAATACCCAAATAAATGTAATTTGAGACTTTTTATGAATTACACTAATTTTATAAGTTAATATGACATGTTAGTATTGATTTAATTAACTTTTTTCGAACTAATTATTCTGTTATGATTTTCACAAAAATCAATTACTAAATAGTGTCAAAATTGACATAAAATAGTTTTAAAAAAAATATTATATTATTAATTGTTATTTTATTCCTAAAAATATAAGGTTCGGCCAAATGACTTAGATAAGGTTATATATATTAATAATATACAACTTGGGGTTCTTTTTCCTTGATATAGTAAATTTATTAACCTTATAGTGTAAGAAAACAAGAAGATACGGTAAAAGTAAAATTATCTAACTTAAAGTTAAATATAAATGATAAGGATAAAATAGGAACCTAAACTTGTATAAATTCTATTGGATGAGAGGATTTAGACCCATCCCCACCTTATCTTCTAAATAAATCAATTTAGAGCTATTTAAAACCGAATTTGGCTTTATAATAAAATAATATTTTTAGTTATTCCAAAGGTGCCCCTCTCCTCCCTTATAAAAGGGCACCCTCTCCCTCTCTTTCTCACACCACTTTGAGCCTTCAAGCTCGTCCAAACACTGCCAAATTATCTTCTCCACTTCCCTAGAAACATACTAGAGGTTCTGGTCTTCCTCAAAGACAAATTTTAGTGCCCTAAAAGGAGATCTCAAAGAGGCGCTTCAAAGAAGAGGTAATGTCTGTTACCGATTCTTTCAACTTTATTTATTCTTCCACTTATTCTTCATAGGTTGTTTCATTATGAAGTAATAACATCAGTATCAATAATATACTGATATTTTATTATAAGTATGAAACAACCCTATTTCACCATCTATCCATCCTATGGAAAACGAAATCACCACGCGTGCGTATGTACGGAATACCGTCTCCACGCCGTGGTGAAATATGTTTTCCACCACCACCTTACTTGGATGGGTATAATGGTGTAAATAATAACTATATATGATTATTTTAAAGTGATATTGATTCTTAAATAGTATACATACACTCCAATACAGTCCCACGATCATGAGAACGATATCATCGCTCGTGCGTACGTACGGACTACCGTCTCCACGATGCGATGAGATTCATTCTCCACTTTAACCATTCATGAATGATTATAAAGTATATATAATAAGTAATCATGAAATATATGACATAATAATGATACTCTATTTATGTTTATATATATTTATGTCATCTACTTAATTCCATTCAACTCAATAAGGAAACGAAAACAGCGTTCATGCATACGTACAGCCTACCGTCTCCATGAACGGTGTATTTATTTCCATTTACTGATTTATTATATATATGTATATTCTGAATATATATTATATATAAATCATGTTTTATAATCTGGAATTAAGTAATCATGATCTAAGTAATCATATGAATAATTACAAGTCAAAACACAGATGACAAATGAAACAATTTTACCCAAAACGCTCTTTAACATGGAATTTACAAAAGAACGGGTAATATAAAGTCATAAGTAAACCATATATGATATCATAACAATGAGTATGATTCTGGAATAAGTAAATGACATTATTTAAATCATTATACAGGAGTTTCGGACACATACCAAGCAAATCGGATCTAAGGTAAGGGAAATATCACAATCTTATTTTTATCCGAGATTGTTTATACTTTGGAATTTACTGGGGTGTATTTTATCATCCACATCCATGTTTCCTCAATATGTAACATTATTTCCATCCACCTACAATTGTTTAAATACAATTTTACCCTTCGGTGAGTTTTTAGTAAATGATATGAAAGGAATCTTTGGTCGTTTTTCATATGATGTACTTTTTGACTTTTCCGACAAAAGTACGAGAAGAATGTTTTTTAACTTATAAGGCATGAATGGATTTTTAAAACATTATTTCCAAGAAGCTTCCTTTACAAGTTTTCAAGTTTATTTTTAATAAACTTCTTTTAGTTTAAAATTGTATGACATGTTAGGAAAGGAAAAATATTTTTGAAGTAGAAAGGATATTTTCCTCAAGAATGGAGTTCAAGTGTTTTATCAAAATTATTTTCCATCTAAGGAAATATAGGGTTCTGTTTCTATCCATATATTTACATTGATTTGATTATGTTATGATGGAATTATTTTTATGATGTCCTTTTATCTTATATGGATTATGTTATGATGGAATGATGTTTAAGAATCCCATTTTCATTACATTGGTTATACAATGATGTATGATTTATGATTTATGATTTTGTGGCACACATAAGAATGGTATCATTATGAGATGGGTGGGACCTATATCTCCCTCCAATGAATTGGGTAAAGATTTTATATCTCATGAGATAGACATTGCTAGAATGGTAGGTTAAACCGGTTCAGTAAAACATGACTGAAACGAGGGGTGAACTCAGTTCAGAAATGGACTTTGTCCACTAACATAGTCTTGGCAATGAGTCTTGACTAATAAGAAATGATTATCTATGATTATGTGTGTATGCCACAAAGTTTCATGTTTTATTTTCTGATTATTGGGATTACATTTCACTACTATGATTTATCCCGTGTTATGATATTATGATCTCTTTTGTAGGTTAAGATTTCCAAAATGTTATGTTCTTATGAATATGATGTGATTGATTTTTCTTTTGTTTACCCTTACTGAGCATTTGAGATCACCCTTTTATGTTTTCTTTTCCCCGGGATATAAAGAAATGTTTTAGGTAAGAAAAAAAGGGGAAGATCTTTATGGGAGATGTTGAAGATCGTTCACCATGACTAGAAGATTACATTCCGAGTTTCCAAAGACACTAAACTATTACGGTCCTTGTGTGTGTGTTTTTGTTATTTAATAATTATTCCGCAAAATTAATGTAATGTCCTTGTACGTCAAGCTTCGGGTCTCTACAGGTGAGCCCCATTATAGGACTCCAATGCAGTCGGTATTTCATAGATGGAAGTCAACCGTATGGTTATTACATTTGTATAGGTTTTGTTTAGGATTTATGATGATGATTTCTTAATAAACCTATATTACTTTTCTTTTGTTTCTAATTATTTTTTATAAAGATCGTTTGATTTTAAAAGGTAAGATAATTATTATTTTTAAGGAAAAATTAATCTATTTTCAGAAGAAAATTTATATTTTAATAGAAGGATTTTAACGGGTTTTAATTATTTTCAATTAACTAATGCCTTTTAATTATTTTATGTTTGTTACAGATATTTTTGTGCTCATCCCATGTTTTTAAATGTTAATATCATATTTTAAGGATGGGTAAAAACAAGGATGAGATGTAGTGGAAATTATGAAGAATTTCATAATGAAAAACCATACTATTTTTTTACAAAAGTTTTTTTTGTGAAAAAAATGGACACTGAGTAAAATTTTCCACTTATAAAGTATGTATTTACTTTCTAAGTGTTTTTCATTATTTTATAGACCACAAAACCGAAATTATCCTTTTGACTTTTATGAAAGGGAATTATTGTTGAAAATCCCTAGAATATGTAATGATTAAGGTCAGGTCCTTACATGATCCCCTTGATGAAGTTAATGAACCCCCACTGGGGATAAGGGTGTTGAGATATAATAAAAGTTATTTCAAATGAATATTAATATAGGGGTTTGAAAAGTTCTCATTTTCCCTCATTTTATTTATTTTCTCCCATAACCCTAATTAATCCACTATTAATACCATGCCACACATCTTAACATAATTTTAATGATTTCTAGTCCCATGAAACCAGGATGTGATAAATATAAAAATTTTCTCCACTTTACCTATAATACATACATAGTAATGGATGTTATCATAAATGGTATTATCCCATTATCTATTAAATAATAGATTCTAGGAAAATTCTAAACTTGGTGACTCACAACACCATGAACAAAAGTCCATGTAAACACACTTGTTTTAAATGTTATCATCTATTGGAGTAGATTTGTTCCTAAAAAAACAATAAAATTCTTCTTTTCAGCTATTTAATTTCACCATAACTTTCTGGGCCACTCATAATTCTCATGGTCTACATGTATCAATTATAAGAACAATCTATAACCATAGAGGTCTGATTTCAACTATGAGAAAAAACACATACCGAGTTTGTCTATGAGACTGATGTTAAAATATATGATCCACTACTCATTACTGAGCATAATTTTGGTATGTTTGGGATATATTCTTGCCCCTTAAAAATATTTTTTGGGTTCTAGGAACCCTAGGAATAAGTGTATACAACTAGCCATGTTATGCTTCTAGTAGAAAATATTAACATGTCTGGCCAACTATCACACCTTCTCCCTTAAAATTTTTGTCTATATGTTCATGAAACACATAAGGATAGAAGTTGTCCTTCCACATTATTTCCATATTGTCTATTCTTAAAAATAACTAGCCTTCATAAATCTCACATATAGTCATTTCACTTCAATGATGTCTTAGGCCAACCTCTTTTGAATTCCATACATGGCTCCAAAAACACTTTTTGAATTAACACCCCCTTTTTCGACTAGCATTTAATTCCTCCTTCAAGATCCCCAAATTCATTTTCTTTCCTGGTTGGAATCCCAAATTAATGTAGTCTCAATTTTTTCAAGTTCATAATGGTTCCCTTCAGCACCTTGTTGAATTAAATATTGTGCATTTCCATGGAAGGAAGTGTAATATTTAGTAGTTTTATTCTTCCCTCAAATGAGTGGAAGTGATTATTTTACTTATATATATTTGATGTGATATGGTTGATTATTCATTCAAATAAAACATTTAGTATCTTTCCATCTGATATGGGATCTCTAAGGTACTCTATCATAAGTTTATGTCTTTGATTTACCTGTTTTATTGGACGAGGTTACAATGTTTTTTTGTAGTTTTTTACGATGTAAACATTGATATTTCCCTAATTAATCCATTGAACACTCTATTTTCCATAGGTATCTATTATCCCATTGAAGGAATTTATTATTATTTTCAAACCATTAATAAGGAACAATATGTATTCAATGAAGATAGTGTGTAAAATAGTTCCCGAACCAAACCTATTCCTGTATGGAAAGATATTCCCCTAGCCATGTTATATTTTATATTTAAAGTGAGGGCCTCTTGTGATAGTATGACCATGATGGGTTACACTAGATCTCCCCATCTTAACCCATGCATTATCTTGAAGAATCCAAAACTCCTCCTTAGGACAGAAATTGAGATTCTTAATTGTGCATAGAATATTAATAAAATGTCACAATTCCACTCCTTGAAACCAAATTGTTTTATAAATCAGATTTTTTTTATTTATAAGTTTTTTTTAAAAAATAATTTTGAAAAACATGCTAGGTAAAATAGATGTTGACTTTCCCATAAAATAGAAAAAAATAATTTTTTTAATTTTATTTTTATTTTTTCTAGTTTTGTTATATATATATATATATATATATATAAACAAAACGAAAAAAAATTCAGTATAATTTATCTGATATTTAAAATCTAGCAGTATTTCCATTACAACAGTCTATATTCTTATAGAATCTATCACCTAGAGATCCTTTTTATAAGGGAGCTTACCGTGGAAATCATTCTACATTTCCGATGTGGGATTCTGGTTCTCCCTTTCCCGTGCAGAACATTCTGCATTTCCGATGTGGGATTCTGTTTCAAGTATATGAATTTGAAAGACTATAAATTACAAACTATAAGCCCAATATAAATGAAACTTAAAACATGGATTAAATATATTAAAACTAGTTGAAAACCAAAATAATTTCGTAAAAAATGATAATAAAAAACAATTTATAAGCTTTCCAAACCACCTACATGAAACTTAAAATTTTTTCAAGTACGTGACTTTGAAAGCTTATAAATTATAAAATACAACAACAACATAAATGAAACATAATACATGGATTAAACATATAACAAATAGTATAAAATAAAAATAATTTCTTAAAAATGTTGACGGAATATAATTTATAAGTTTTCAAAGACACCTATATGAAACTTAAAAATGTTTCAAGCACGTGACTTTGATAGCCTATAAAATATAAACTATAAGTGAGATATAAATGAAACTTAAAACATGATTAAAAATATAACAAATAGTTGAAAATAAAAAGAATTTCGTAAAAAATGTTCATGAAGAATAATTTATAAGCTTTCGAAACCACATTCTTGAAACATAAAAATGATTCACGTATGTGAATTTGAAATACTATAAAATAAAAACTATAAGACCGATATAATTTAAAGTTAAAACATGGATTGAACTTATAATAAATTATTTAATTATTAAATTAATATTACTAATAATTAATTATATAATAATTAATTAGTTAATTAGAAATTATTAATAATTGATTATTTAATAATTAACTAATTAATTAGTAATATAATTATTATGTATATAATAGTTAATGAGATATTTAGTAATATATTTATAAATTATATTTATTCATTATAATTATTAATTAGTAATTATTCAAAATTATTATATAATAATTAATTAGTTAATTGGTAATATAATTATTAATTATATAATAGTAATTTAGTTAATTAGTAATATAATTATAAATTAAAACTATTTATTAAAATTATTCATTATAATTATTCATTATAATTACTAATTATAATTATCCATTATAATTACTAATTATAATTAAAAATTATAAATAAAAATTATAATTATTAATTATTAATTATTAATTATTAATTAGTTAATTAATAATATAATTATTAATTATATAACTATTAATTGTATAATAATTAGTCACTTAATTAGTAATTATTAATAATTAACTATATAAAAAATAATTAGTTAATTAGTAATATAATTTGTAAATTTGTAATATAATTATTAATTATTTAATAATTAATTAGTTACTTAGTAATATAATTATTAATTATATAATAATTAATTAGTTAATTAGTAATATAATTATGAACTATATAATTTGTAATTATTTAATTTTTATTTATTGGTCATTAATTATAAAATAACTTATGAGTTAATTAGTAATATAATTATTAATTATATAATAGTTAATTAGTTAATTTTATGAGAAAGATAGAGTCGAAGCCCTTTTTATAATTAGTTATTTATTAATATAATTATAAATTATAATTATTCATTATAATTATTACATAGTATTTAATAAAAATTATTATATAATAATTAATTAGTTAATTGGTAATATAATTATTCATTATATAATAGTTAATTAGTTAATGTTTTGAGAAAGATAGAGTCGAGATCCTTTTTATTATTAGTTTATTAGAAATATATTTATAAATTATAATTATTCACTATAATTATTAATTAGTATTTATTAAAAATTATAATATAATAATTTATTAGTTAATTCGTAATATAATTATTAATTATATAATAGTTAATTAGTTAATTAGTAATATAATTTTTCATTATAATTATTAATTAGTAATTATTATAAATTATTATATAATAATTAAGTATTTAATTAGTAATACAATTATTCATTATAATTATTCATTATAACTATTAATTATTAATTATTAATTATTAATTAGTTAATTAATAATATAATTATTAATTATATAACTATTAATTGTATAATTATTAGTTAGTTAATTA
Organism: Viscum album; assembly: GCA_963277665.1. Taxonomy (NCBI): domain Eukaryota; kingdom Viridiplantae; phylum Streptophyta; class Magnoliopsida; order Santalales; family Viscaceae; genus Viscum; species Viscum album. The sequence goes on along the minus strand of OY728157.1, from coordinate 1,246,590,806 downwards.
GAAATTGTTAATAATAAATTATATAACGATTAATTAGTTAATTAGTAATAAAATTAGTTATTTACTAATATAATTATTAATTATTTTATAATTAATTAATTACTTTGTAATATAATTATTAATTATATAATAATTAATTAATTAATTAGTAATATAATTATTAATTATATAATTTGAAGTTAGTTTATTAGTAATTATTAATCAATATTTATATAATAATTAATTAGTTAATTTGTAGTATAATTATTAAATATATAATAGTTAATTAGCTAATTTTTTGAGATAGATAGAGTCGAGACCCTTTTTATAATTTGTTAATTAATAATATAATTATAAATTATAATTATTTACTGTGATTATTAATTAATATTTATTAAAAATTATTATATAGTAATTAGCTAGTTAATTGGTAATCTAATTATTAATATAATTATAATTTATAATTTTTCATTATAATTATTAAATTTTAATTATTAAAAGTCATTATATTACTAATTAATTGCTTAATTATTATATAATTAATTATTCATAATTTCTAATTAACTAATTAATTATTACATAATTAATTATTAATAATATTAATTTAATAATTAAATAATATATTATATGTTTAATCCATGTTTTAACTTTAAATTATATCGGTCTTATAGTTTAGATTTTATAGTATTTTAAAGCCATCTACTTGAATCATTTTTAAGTTTCAAGTAGGTGGTTTTGAAATCATATAAATTATTTTTCATGAACATTTTTTACGAAATTCTTTTTATTTTCAACTATTTTTTATATTTTTAATCCATGTTTAAGTTTCACTTATATCGGTCTTATAGTTTAAATTTTATAGGCTATCAAAGTCACTTGCTTGAAACGTTTTTAAGTTTCATGGAGGTGTCTTTGAAAACTTATACATTATATTCCATCTACATTTTTTATGAAATTATTTTTATTTTCAACTTTTTGTTATATGTTTAATCCATATATTAAGTTTCATTTATATTGGTCTTTTAGTTTATATTTTATAAGATTTTAAAGTCACATACTTGAAAAAAATTTAAGTTTCATGTAGGTGGTTTTGAAATCTTATAAATTATTTTTTATCATTATTTTTTACAATTTGTTTTTGTTTTGAACTATTTTTAATATTTTTAATCCATGCTTTAAGTTTCATTTATATTGGGCTTATAGTTTGTATTTTATAGTCCTTCAAAACCACGCACTTGAAACATAATCCCACATCAGAAATGCAGAATGTTCTGTGCAAGAAAGAGAGAAACAAAATCCCACATCGGAAATGCATAATGATTTCTAGGGTAATCTCTCTTATAAAAGGGAGCTCTGGGTGAGAGCTTCTGTCAGAATCCAGACATCTATAATGGAAGTACTGCTGGATTTTAAATAGCGGATAAATTCTGTTTAAAAATGTATTTATATTTTTTGTTTTGTTTTGTTTATATATATATATACAAAACAAAACAAAATAAAAATAAAAATAAAAAATAATTTTCTCAAAAAAAAATAATTTTTTTTCTATTTTAGGGGAATGTCGGCATCTAAGATGCTGCCTTTCACCTGGGCCCAAAGGTGGCATCGTATATGCTGCCTTTTGGGAGTATTTTAAAAAAACTTATAACCTGACATGTTTAAAAAATATTTTGAAAAAACATACTTAAAACAAACTCATTATAAATATCACAATGAAACACCACTCTATTTAGTTATATGATCTTTCCATATCTACATTTATAATAATGATATATCCAATGGTATACTTTTAAATTTCATACACCATCTATTTGAAAATACTAATTGAACCTTCTATGTCATGGCCTTGGATGAAGATATCTTATTCATCTGAAATGATCCTTGGTATTACATGTCTATGTATCTTATTCATGAGGTAGGTGATTGTATTCTAGGAGAAGTTATAGAGGCATATAGGTCTATACTAGTCGAGAGTATCATGTTCCTTAACCTTTTGGATAAGAATAACCATGGATTAAAAAACTACCATTATAAGAAACACGCCTCTATAAAAAATTACACAACATTAATCAACTATGTCATTATTATTTCCAATAAATATATTTAAAATGATATGGGGAAACCAACAGGTCCCAGTACACTTTTAATATTCAAGATTGAAGTTAAATATTTAATCATATTCACTCTGAAGATTCCTTCCATGTATTAGTTTTTCATTTCCTCCACTAGTCTAGGGATGATATGAATGGATGTTTCCTCTTTTATCTCCCTAGGAACGTCCCTCTATCATTATTGTGAGTTCCTAAAAGGAAATCATCGATGTGTTTAAGGGTGAGCTTCCTTGTCACCTTGACACCCCCATTTATGAGTTATCCTCAAGAAAAGGTTAATCCTTCCCAAAACATTCTTATAATTCACAAAATTTTGAAAGTATTCTATATTTGTACCAACCTCCAAGATCCATAAATCCGACGAACTTTTCCTATCAACTCTTTCAATTTCAAATAATATCTCAGATAATAGATTTTTCGTACTAACCATAGCGACAAAGGAGTTTTCATCCCAAATCTTCTGAATCCTTTCATCCATCCCATCGATGTATTATTTGATATCCTATAGGTTCTATTAATTGTATATTATGTTATATTTCAACTCCTATATATATTTCTTTACCCATTTGATATAGTTTCTTAATTTAGATTATAAGGATCCCTCCACTAGTTCCTCTGATGAACTCCTCACAATCTACAAGAACTATTTATCCGAAGACCAATATGCTGAGTAGAATAATTCATTTACTCTCCTACCCTCACTATTTAATTTTACAATGAGAGGTGAATGATATTATATGGAATTGTTAAAATGAGTAATAATAGCTTAAGGGAAGGAGTCAACACCATGTAAGTTAGATATGGAGTGGTTTAATCTATTCCATATTCTCCCACTTCCTTTTCTATTATTTCACCAAGTGTACGTATCCCCAAAAAAACCAATTTTTATTATCCCATTTTGAGTCATGAAATATCATATTTCTTTTACCAATATGTTATAGTACACCACCCAAGATTTTTTGATGTCTCTACTATGTTATTAAAAATAACCTCAAAAAAACCATATTGAGTTCCCTGGTTGGAAGTTAACCATAAAATACAATAATTCTGTGCTTTCCTCCATCATGCATTTTTCATACACAAACAAGAAGAATATTTTCTGCCCCACTAGACACTCTGGTAGACTTGTTTTGAGATAAGATGTTAATTATTTATACAAAAACATTTTTCTTCTAGAAAATACATATATGTTGGTTGCATGGATTCTCATGAATGATTTTTGAAAATCCAATTATCTTCAGGACTGAAAAGGTGATATTCTCATTTTTCTGGGTTCTATAACAAACTTTATTGAAGCCTAATTCCTTTGAACCAAATTATCATGAAATATGACCATTTTCATTTCCCCAAAACCCATGGTGATCAATATGAGGATGGATATCATTGATAAGTCAGAATGTTGGATTTTTATCATAGGATCCTACAAGGTTTAGCAACCAACCATGACAAACTAAATTGCTATTTAGACTTATCATGAGTGAGACAATGCCCATCCACATGCAATAAGATATGAATTATATTAAATTCCTTTCTAGATATTTTGGAACCTATTTTATCCACATAAAAAACTAAATCTACCCAAAAATAAAAGTTGTGTTGGTGAACACCACATCTGGATTGGGGAAACCATATCATCCTAGGCTATAAGGTTACCTAATGATAAAAAGATGGCTAGAAAAACCCCCTTTAGAAGGTTTAGGGATATAAAGGAGAGAGATACAACCACTACCTTTATTCTTCAAAACTTATCTAGGGATTTTGAATGAGATGAAGGAGTTACCTATGAAACATACACTATAAAAAAATAGACATGTTAAGGTAATAATCCTCCAAACCTATTGAATAATCCATATCCAAATCAGATGGAACTACATTCTATTCCATCGTCATAGGACAATTAAAAGATCAGGGTTAATAATAATAATAATATGGAGGACAAAAAAGATCTTTGGATCTGGTAGGATTTGGGCACTGGGGTCCATGAGATACCACTATAATTGTAGTGACCACTTGAATGGGAGTGGTAGGAGCCTATCTCCCAACCCTAAGTTCACTGGAATGGTTAGATTACTCACCTAGAGTTTCACCATATATTAGATTTACCAACTTCAATATAACATTCCCAAACCTACAAGAATCCACTTCGTTACCAAGAAAACAACATTCCTTTTAGAACCAAGGATACACTAGCTATAAAACCTTGTACTACCCCGAGAATTAGTTAGATTCCTAAATGAGAACATGTGAGGTAAATGCCACTGAAATATCTAGTTCCGCAAAAATTGTGATATGAAAATATAGTCATCATACTCTTAGTTTTCTAATCCAATTAATGGAAGTAACCCAACACATATTATACTCATTAAAACATATATGGGTCATTCATTGGTAATGGAAGACCAAAAACATCAACCAAAATATCATAAAAATTGATTCCTTCTGAGAGTTCATGTATTAAGTCTACTTGGAGTGAGAAAACTTATAGACACACACATTTGTACCTATTTAGACTAAAACTTCATGAAATAAACCCAATATAAGTGATAAATGTAGAATTCAGTCCTCAAGATCACTAAAAATGAAGTGGGTTGTCCATGTCCATATTAACCACGAAACGATCAAATAAAAATATGGGTCATTCTACCATGGAAAAAACATTGTTTCCAATGAAACATAATATTAATATGAATACTCAACCTGTTTGAACATTGAGAATTAAATGCTAGGAATTCAATCACCAGAGTTAGACATCTTAGTAAGAGAGGGATTCCTGAGATGCTAGACATACAAAATGTGGGGAGTTGTAGAAGGACTATAGTGAGTATATTTAAATAAATACACCAATGAAGCTCTAACTATACTATGAGAGGGGTCTAACATTGCTACTAATAATAGATATGGAGCCCTAGAGGCCTCATGTAATGTTGGAGTGTGAGGAACCATATCTACATTGGCCACTGACATGGTGTCTATCCAAGAAACATTCAGAATATTGGAAAGAAATGGTGTTGTGTGAAACACATTATACAAATTTTAAATCTTCACCATGTTATATTATATTACTAGAAAAAATTTATTATAACTCCCAAGAATATAGATAGGTTGAAAATTATAACATATATATAAAATTACACTTTCATGCCCATTTAAAAAAACATCACCTTAGACTCTTCATATCCACTTAGACACAAATTTAGAGAAGGAGAAATATAATATTTGTGACTTAATCTGAAACTATCATTGATTCCTTTTTGAGGTTCAAAAAATCTTTATGTTAACCTTACATAAGTCTTGAAGATAAATCTACTTTAATTATAGTTATAATAACTTTTTCTAGGATATTTAGTGGCTCTTATTTTTTTCCAATATGAAATTACACCATAGATGTGCTTCCCCTTAAAGTGTAAATGTTTCCAAATAAACCTTGAGATTCTCAGGTGACTCAAAGGGAATGAATTTTTTATGGAGTATACCAATACACCATTTAACCTCTTAATATGATACACCATAATAAAAATTCTTAAAATTAGGGAAATTTAAATCTCTCATAAGTCATAGTCTCATTCCATAGGGTTTCCTAGCCCTTAACATTCTATAATTGTTCAATCCCCGCATAATAATGCGGATTAACTATAGTTTGTCTGTGTTGTCCCCTACCACTTTTTTCCAAGTAAAAAGTGATCATTGGTGTATATGTTTCTATAGTAATGTAAAGAATAATCTCAAAAACAAATTTCTCAAAGAAGATCAAAATCCAAATTTAATGAACACATTAAAATTATTAGTTCTAAAAAAATTCCCCTCTTGCTTAATTTTCTTTTAAAATAACCTTTAAATTATTTTATTTAGAATACATTGTAAATAATTTTAATAAAATTTCACACACAAATTGTATTATATAAGAATAAATTCATATATGATTTGAGTGAAATTATAAAGAATCTGTTTTTATTATGTTGAAAATAAACTACCAATAAAAGAAATAAATTTGTATCACAAAATAACCTTTTCATTAATAAATAGTATATGATTAAAACCATTTATTTATTGTTAATATTTTAGTTAATATGAGTCATCTTCTTTTTTTGACAAAAAAATAGTAGAAAAATATATAAAATCACACATCATGGAATGATACAAAACATATTCATACCAATTTATACCTTGTATGATGCATGAGAGAAGATAATTAGGACCGATCAATAGAAATAAGAGAAACTATTGTATTACACCAAGAAACTCAATATTATTTTAAAATTATATTGGAATGAAATATTTACAGTTCACATACTGAGTCTTGTTATTATTACAACTAGAGTACTCACATGTATCCTTCTTAATATCAGTTAAGGTGTAATCAAAAATCATTTTTAAATAATAACTTCATAATTTGAGAAATAGTATCTATTTGGGTCACCAATACACCTTAGAAACACCTCTTTGTTAGTAGAGGTTGGCATAAATTCCAGGGGATGAGATGAATATTTTTTAGAGGTGTGATTACTATTAGGTATAAATATATCATCTTAATAGGTTTTTTTTCAAAATTAGGAAGACCAAACAACCCCCATATATTATGGGTGTGACTAAAAAATCCAACAGCCTAAAAAGAATAAAAAAAATGAGAAGCATAATATTACTTGTATATGCACAAAAATATATCAAACAATCCTGAAAACATATTAGTACCCATAAATGTGTATAGTACTTGACAAAAACTCTACATTCACATGTTTTCAAAGATATCATAGTTTCTATACACTCTAAATAACATGATAAGAAATTGTAACATCCCTGAAACCAATGTATACATAATATGTCATGGAAAACATGGAATAAGAATCCAATTTGTTTTAAATATATTATGAAAAATCTCATGGTATGGTTCATAAAAATATATCAAATACCAAATATGATTTCCTTCCAAATTTCCAAAATGAATATATCTAGGTAACACAATTTATATAGAGTTAATTCCCTTTTTCATTTCCATTTAACTTAATAAGATAAAAAATAAAAGGGTTTTTATGAACATAAATGCAGGTCCATGTAGGGTATTAGTGTGATATACCCTATAGGAGATCACCAATTTACCTGAACCACCACTCATATATATAATAGTATAATAATTTCATAGGAATCGATAAATAGTGAATGTAATAATATGATTTAAATACATTAAAATAAAATATTTATAATTAAAATAATTGACACCCCCTATCAGGAGGCTGCACACTTGTAAAACCTACATCAATGTCATCCTAGATCGGAAAACAACCATAACTATAGTTAGGGTAAATCACCCATCCCTAATGTGGGAAATGGAATAATGTAAATAAAACTGGGACAACAATTCCAACCACCCCATTTAGGATTGGGTAATGGGTAATAATATAGTAATAGAGTTATGAGGCCATCTTCTTCCATCAACCCATCTATTTTAAAATATTTTTACTGATGTATCTTCTAAAATAAGAATGAAATACCCTTTTCAAATATATTAATGAACCCCTTATTCCAAATAATGAATAATTCTATTTTGTTTAAAAGAATTTGATCACGGTACATGAAAATATCCAGACCACATGTTTGAAGTATGATGAAAGAGAATGATGCATTTTGAATACATAGAATCAAAATCTTTCCCTCAATGAAATAATGAAACATAATTTTTCATTTAATAAACATTGTATAATAAAACCATTTTGAATAAAAAAACAATACATAAAAAAAACCAAAATAGGAATGTTATATCATGTATATTCATAAAACACATAGAGATTTTTTTGAAGAAAACCTTTATGATTTAATTAAATTTACTCATATCTACACAATTTCTAACATATACATTAATGAATATGGGATAAAAAATTAATTTTCAATCCAATTAGTTTTATAGAAGTTCCATAGGTTCTAAAGAAGATTATTATACACCACATCAAACCTAGGATTAACCTATGCCTATAAGTGAAATTGATCTCATGATTTATATGGAAAGAATATAAAATATTAAAAGAAAAAAATAGGTACACATTAGTATCAACCACGTTAAACTTAAAATATTTCCAAAATATAAGAATATTGTAGATATAACAGTGGTTCCATAAGAGATAGATATTTGAAGTTATGCTATAAAAAAATGGAGAGAAGAAAATATTCAAATTCAATCAATAAACTTACCTTCTCAATATGATGTTTCTGTAATAACAACAATCATAAATTATAATTAAAATAATTTGGAATATATTTGAGTTGATGAGAAGAAATAAGAAGCTTGAAAGTGATTGAATCAATGTTAAAATGTATAAAATACCTCACAGAGGATTTTTAGATTATTTATTTTATAGTTTAAAAAGTTAAAAGTTATATTTTTTAATTGAATTTTCCCTAAAGGATATATGGTATCTGGAATATATCCCTGGGGTACATGATAGATCAAATAGATACACCTATAACATGTAAGCCCAGACTGAGAAAAGGATGTTTCCCAAACTGATGGGGGTCTTATACAATTATTTCTACATTCCTAGAAACTCTTATATATAAATATTAAATCCTCTTCAACATTAAATATACCCAAAAGTAAAATTAGTGACTGAAATAAATAATAATTACCTACATTGATAGGTAAGGGTTTTATAAAAAAATTATATATTTGAAAAAACTAGTTTATAATGTGATCCAATTGGTTACTATATTGATTAGTTCTAAGATGTATTTCTAAAATAAATCATTTAAAAAACTGAAGTCAATAATTTATAATGAAACTAAATATTATATGATTATTATATTATGAATGTATATTTGAAATAAATAAATAAGAAAAGAAAAAATTAATATAATGTTTATATTCATCACACATGAATGGGGATAAATATAATAGTGAATATTAAATTCCGTAAAGGAGGCTTTATGTATCTTGGAAATAGAGGTTTATTAATTAATAAATGAGTGCGAACTATTAAGAATAACAATCAAAAACTAATGTAAAATAAATAATTATTTTCTAAGGGGATCAAACATAATATCATAAGTGTTATCCAGTTGTGTGATGATGGAAATGAGGTCATTACACCAAACAGAGCATTTAGTAGCAGTTTTTTATAAACCAACATAGAATAGTAAAACAAATTCTCAATCCCAACACATTCCCTCTCCCCGGACACCCCCAACCCCACGCCGCTGACTCCCTGAGGCCCTAGCCTCATCACTTCCCATCACTTCTGATCACCGCCCATCACCACCCATCAACATCACTTATCGCGCCTTACCTCACTGGCCCTTACCTCCAATTTCTCCTGACAACAAGCCCTAGGATTGATTTTATCTAATTCCCTAGTTGTTCAGACCCCTTATCAAGTGTCTATTTTCATCCAATTTTGATTCCATATAAAATCGGTGAGTTCTATACCCATCATTTAGTATTCCACTTCTTCAATTTCACCATATTTGGTTTTGGTCTCTAAAAAAATATATCTTTGTGTAGACTGGAGATGACAAAATATTTTCCAAAATTTTTTGTGAAAGGGTCTTAATCCCCCTTCCAAAATAATACATTATATTAATTGTGTCAGATATATGGGTTTCTGTGAAATTAATTAGCATTGTAATGTATAATGTTAAGTGTTATTGTATACTCACAATCTTCGCATTTATGTGTAAACTACATTATCTTAATAAACACTCTTTATATAATATACCACCTATTATAAATTGTACACAATATTTCTTCTTATATATAACATGAAACTTAAAACTACCTTCATATATCAAATATTCATTCGAAATGCATTAATTTTTTTCTTATATATTATAGTTTTAATATGCTACCTACATATAAGTAGTATACAACTTTATAATGAAATTTAAATTTTATAACCATTCATTTACACTTCATGTGGAGTATTATATGAATTGATATTAATTTTTTTATATGTATTGACATATAAATTCTCTATGACTCTATTATCAGATATAATAATGACACATAATCAAGAGTTAATGTTTTCTTTACTACATATATATAAGGCCTTTCATACTAATGGATTATCATATCACCTTAAAATATATACATACTATAGTGTGGTCCTCCTGTTTCATATTAGATTAGTATTTTATATTCCTTATGATTTTAATTGATTCTTACTATGTTTCCATCATCATAATGTAATTATATTTTTACAATGTGACCATTATTTAATCTTATCATTGTCTCACATAACTTTAGGGAGGCATTATTAATGTGGAGTGATCCAATCCACTATCACATTACAAAAATAAAGAAATTTATCTTGGGATCTTCCCTGCAACAAAATGTAATACACATAGAAAATAATTCTTGGACCAATATCACAATTAGAAAAATGAAGATAAATTAACATTAATCTTATCCTTTATATATTGTAATTTTATAATATAAATATTAAATATACCAAATCATAAGTTTTTTTTTAAATCAAAAAAAAAAACACATCATACCTCTAATTGACAAATACAAATAGTAAATTTACCAAAATGATGGTTTTATACCACTTTGTAATGTCTATTCCCAAATCATTCAAATGACTCCTAATTGGGGGATGCCAAAAGACCTCAGGCATGCATCCCTATATGCCTAAGGCTTCCAACTAGTAGTGAGAGTTTAACAACAACATGGAGAGACTATACTCTCAGTACGAAGACACACAATCAAGGGTAAGAAACAATAATATCATTTAGCATTAGAGTAAGTTAAAGTAAATACAATTAAGATTCCACCATCTGAAAATGATATACAATAACATTATATAAAAAATGATACTCCTTCTTAACATACAATCAGACATCATGGGTCACTTTCCAGGGTTATAAAAATAAAATAAATATGAAAAAATAGGGTAGATGCAACTATTAAACCGAGGCCCCTTATCAGACCAGTCTCCCATCATTTATCCCGAAACTATATTTGAATTACCTATAAAACCAATCACCTGAAAGTGAAAAATAAAGTTTGTATACGAACTGGGATTTCCATTTGGGGTTAGAGAATAAAACGTGGAAAGGTCTCAATATGTTTTGCTTATATAAACCATCATATACAGTGTATTCATTTATGATAAAATAAAATGGTAAGTTATATAAAACCTAAAAGAATTTGGGTTGGGTCATGAGGTGCTAACCAAGTTACCCCAATATTTAACATCATCCATTTCAATGAATTCTAGTGATAAATCTATTGTAGCCACAAGTAATTATAGTTTCGTTAGAGAATGGAAATTTAATATCTAATAATAATAATAATTACCATAAGGGAAGGTCATCACAATATCTAGTGCTAATCATTTAGAAAACACATCACATATAACATGATATTTAAGGATATAATATCAATATCGAAACTCTCTCACAAGTTGAATCAATCCCTCTGAGTAGGGTCCCATAGACACGTCTCACATCCACCAGTCAACATCGGAAGTAGTCTGAGGAGGGTATCTCAATTTCTATCCTCCCAAACAAGCCAAACCATAACAGTATAAGGGAAGTCCCATGGATTGTTACATATAGATCAATCATTATTATAAGTGGTGTGAGGAGAGAATATTAATATTTGACCTACCATGTGAGAAAAACCACACTGACATGAGGCATATACCATAGATAAACACACATATATATAACTCAAGAATAGATGAGAACCTTGGATATATAACTCTACACTCTAATCCTTATTCATCCAGTCATAAAACTCTTCCCAAACATAAACATTTACTACATAGCATCCATAATAATCTAATTCCCTTATGTCTCACTTACATCACAACTTGACCCTATGACCATACCACTCATTATGAACCTCATGGGTTTCCACTATCCTGATATCACCAGATTCTCGTTACCCTTCCCATAACTTTCCAAGAACTAAGTCCATATATGTACTAACCAAAATCCACTAAGTTCTTACTAGGTGCACCCCTTTCAACAATGTCTAATTATTACAAGACCTTTCACCTGTAATTCTTAGTTATATCATGATTTATCCTCACTCCCTCAGGATCCCCACACTCAAGAGAGAATATCCCCCCTATTATAATGATATCGTTACAATAAACACACCAAAGGAGTGTGACTATTCTCTTCTATGATCCATCAACATAGATACCCCAAGACCAATGACTTATCATGGGCCATTTAACCTATTCCTAAATCCCAATCTTATCGATCAATGATTTTCAAGATTCTAAGTCTATTTCCATATATTATCCTATATAATTCTTATGGACCTATACTAATTAGTTTATCTCTCAAGGATAACCTCTTATAATTCCTTCATGTAACTTGTTATAGTTTATACCATTTTCAAAAAAACTCATTCAACAATCCAAGAAAACTCTGGTGTCCTTTAAGAAATTATAGATATCACTTCCGTTGGTGAAATAGCCACCTAGAAACCCTCAAATCCCCCACCCAAGCATGAAACACTCACACCACTATGTATAAACTATATAGAAAGTTGACTATTAATGCTTCAATGTTCTTCAAACGTTGGGAATAATCCTTTTGTATTTGACTATTTTTATATGATACTCCACCTATCAATCATTTCATAATTTACCATGGGTGTCATGTTTTTTTCTTTTTCAACAATATATCAACATGTAGAACACAACCTTATTTGATGGTTCATTTTAGATGTAAAAAAATTCTTATATCTTTTATTTATATTGTATAAATACAAAGAATATTTGGATGACGTCTTCAATATAAGTCTATATAATCGATTGTTGTAACTAGGTAATAGAAACCCTTATTTGAAATACTTCATTATTTATATTTGTTATGTATATTAAATTTTTTAGTAATATGCATTTGTTCTCATTTCTATTTATTTTTTCTGTATATTTTTTTTTGAAATATATGTTCTGAATTTAATTTTATTTGATTAAATGACATATTGTTCTGTAGACTACACCAAAAAATAACGATCCTACTATCTCTCTCCATACAGAATCTGATACACCTTCTATTTTACCTCATGCACCATCTCTCACACCCTTTGTGAGAAACCCATCAACATCTTAGTTGACCCCTTCCCATTCAGTAAACACAGTAGTGAGGGGGTAGGGTGCCTCTCCTTGTTATTTGTGGGGATATTGGAACGTTACTGTCATAAGTACAAATTTCAATATGAATAAATTTATTGCACATTATTATACTAAATAATTGTTAATAAAATATGGGAATAATGAAAATATGGAGAAAAATATAAAATGTTTAGATTTAAGGAATCTGACCAGACAAAAGATAGTTCCCCCATTTGAGTTTTATGGGGTCCTTATGGTTGACACCATAGGATTACTTGGCTAGATTCTAGGTCAGCTGGTCATGGAGCTAGTTTCCCTTCAGATTATGTATAATTATTGGTGCCATATACCATCATTTTAGAAAAATAATGTTTTTTATTAAAAAATAAAGGTATTTTTAAAAAATTATTGAGTATGTTAATTTCATTATGTTATTAAATTCTAATATTTTCTAAATGAAATATTGTGTACAGATGTTTTTCAACTTTAATGTTGCTGATTTTCTAGCACGAAAGTGGACATTGAAAAATCTAGGCAAGAAATGGAAAGAATTTAAAAGAAGATTATGGAGAGATGTCAATGATAATTAATTGAGAACCAAATAGATGTATGAAAAGGTACCCAATGGGGTACCTAGAGAGAAATATAATGTTTTTATTGACAGAAATCATGATGAGAAACACATGGTATTTAAATATATTTTATTATATCAATATCATTTTACATTTATATATTAATTTGAAAAGGATATGAAATTGCATACATTACTATTAAATTATATTTTATTTACTTCATGATCTTTCAAGGAAGAATGCATTGATTTGTGCTCAGTAAATCAACCCTTATACTATGGGTTCAATGAGTTTTTATTAAAGCTGATCAAATCTGGTAATATTTTCACTAGTTTAAATATTTGTAAGACAATATTATCTATTTAATATATTAAATTGTTGATTTATCTTTGTTTAATTTAGTCATAGAGTATAGGGCACCGGACATCCTTAATAAAAGTTTGCTTGGATGTTCATAAAAAATTTGATGGGAGTTTTGTTAATGAGACTTCCAAAGAAGTGGGGCTATGAATTAGTTTTTCATTACAATAATTTTTTATCATTTGTTACTAATTAATTTATATTGCTTCTAATATGACTGATATTATATTTATAGGTAAAAATTAAAGAACTATGGGATGAAAATCCCGCTCAGTCTTAGTCAGTCTCCCAGGATGACCTAGTTGGTAAAGTGCTTGGGAATAAACATCATGGTCAAGTGTGCAGGATGGGTTTGGGACCCTTACCATCTAAGGTATTTAGCATACCATTTTACATTGAAGTTATATCTACTCCTAGTTTAATTTTATATACTTAAAGAGATTATATTTCTATGAAAAACACTTTTAAGGAATAGGGGGCTCAGATAATCGCTTTGCAGAAAGTGTTAGTTAAATTATATCAAAATATGACTGGATTTGTCCTTAATGATATTGCATCGAAGATGGGTGGTGAGCAGGTAAATCAAAACACGTAAAAATAATTTAGTTTAAAAACATTTATTGGTTTTAAGTTTAAATAGAAATATAAAAAACTATTTAATTTTCAATATAGATATCTTATAGGTGCTGGTATCATGAAGTAGAGATGGAGGTGGAGAGGGTGACAATCAATGTTCATTACCTGATAACGATTAGTGGTCATGTTGATATGTTGGAAAAATATGGAAAAAGAGGGTTTGTTCATGTAAATGTATCATGTGTGGCATAGAGTAGTCACCTAACATTTTCATGACCTTACATTTTATTTATTTTCCAGGTTTTATAAATGCATTAGAATTTGATATGGCTTGACGATTTAGTAAGGTACTAAGTCTAGAATTGGTGGAATATGAAGTCGGGGAGTATTATGTAATCTATGTTCCATATCCAAGATGGATATATTTAATAGTTTCATTTGAGTTATGTTAGGGTGTGTATATTAGTATTTTTGACTAACTATTATTTTGTTTATTTGATTCATTTTGTTCATGTTAGAGACACAAGCCCTACATATATAGTTTTCAAAATTAGTGTGGTAGACGACCATCATTAGAATAGAAATTCTTGTTAGGAAAAAGATATAATATCATGTTTGTTACATACTGGTCCAATATTTTCAATGTTATTCTAAGTAGTTTAGTGTTTTATACATTATACATTTATGCTATGTAGTTTGAAGTCCTACAGCTCAGATAATTGTTCTATATAATTTAATGCCTTAGAATAATATCTATGAGGTATTGTAAGATGGTTGATATGTGGTGGGTTATATTATTCTCTTATGTGCTCTTTGTATATAGTTTTTTATGAAACATTATTATATTGTTGAAAAATATACAATGTTAGATGGCTTAGATTATTCTGTTATATGTTCTCTGCACATGTTTTTTAGGGTACATGTACTAGGGATGCATAATTTTCTACATTTTTTATTTTTAAATTTATATTTAGCGATGGTTTAAACCGCCACTATAGGTTGATATTTTCTTATTGGCGGTGGTTAAACCCACCAGTAAATAAATGTGTGTTATTTTTTAATAGTGGTTATCATGGATTTAGATAAGATTTTAATGTAAAAAATGGAAAATTTTAGTAGTGATTTTAACCACTGCTAAATACGATAATTTTTTTTTCACTTGCAACTACCACTAAAACCACTAAAACCGCATCTAAATATATTTACTATGAAACTTTCCAGAAACCGCCGCTAAATTGATGAAACCTTTTCGTGTTGGTTTTAAATTCCCAATTTTTCAGTAGTTTTATGAAACTGTAGTAGATTCAGATGGCGGCAGTTTCAACTGCTGCTATGTGGTGATTTTCTTGTAATGGATTAAATTCATGGGTAAAATTTTCATTACCAAAATCCTGAAAAATAGAATTGATATGACTAAGGGTGAAATAACAAGTGAAAATTTATACCATGTTTGAAAAAATGGCCTTTATGTTATTTAATTTCTATTGATGAGAACAAACTATAGAATACAATTACAAGTTATCTAGCCAAATATTTATTAAAAACATATCAAAAAAAGACCCCTTATAGAATTTCCTTGACTAAAGAGAGATAAATTTTTCATTTTAAATATTTACATAATTGTATAATGGTGTAAAAAAGACAGAATGGATTTTAAATATATTCAATGAGTCAACTATAGTAAATAAATTCTGATTTATTCATTAATTATATATGTTTTTTATTTTATTATATTAAATTTTTATTTTAGTCGAATGAATTATTTTATGCTTATAAGTTATCAAAATGTAAAAATTGGTAAATTAAAGACATATAAAGGATAATTTAAAGGGAAATGAGTATATATATAATGATTCCATAGATATATAATTTAATGTAATAAATATATAATTCCCATAAGTATTGAAAAATTAATAATAGTATTTAACATGAGTACAAAACTCAATAGGGACCCCAATAAATAAATTTTTAATTGAAAAAATAGTTATTTTTATGATATGGAAGGAATGGTTTCTATATTAAATCCCTAAAAATGATTTTAAAAAGTGGATATTACTAAAGTAATTCATTTTTACATAAGTTTTTAACTCATGGAAGAATTCAACATGAGTTTTTATGGGATTTTTTATAAAAAATTATTTATGGAATATCTCTAAATTTTCTAGTGATCCATGTTTTGGATAAAATAATGGTTGGTAATATATAGAAATATAATTAAAAGGATAAAAAAATTAAATTTTAAAGGATATATATTTATTCGAATACTCTATAGTTGGTTTTAAAAAATTAATCAAATTGGTAAATAGTTATTAAGTGAAGATTATTGAATCTAAACCACAATGAGTGAGAATTAGGATAAAGATCCTGAAAATCTTGAAGAAAACAAAATGGTGAATTTTGAAATAGAATGTTTGGAGAAATTTGAGATGAACTAAACACTGTTGAACTTGACTCATAATGTACCAGTGATTAGGACTCTATATTAGTAGACTAAAAAATAATATTCATGCTTAAATTAGTTTTGAGGCATAAAATTTTATTCCACAGTAAGATAAACCTATAATAACTCGAAGAAGGAAATAATTCTCCATCCAAAAAAATATTGTATCAAAAAAAATTAAAAAAAAATATTTGATGATATTGTTTAACATAAAAAGTGGGTGTCATATATAAAATATGAGTTAGACCATTTTGAAAAGGATTCCAATTAATATTTATTTCCATGATTTAAAAGGAAAAATACAACTACAATTATATGGGTTTTTAGAGATATAATAAATTATAATGAAAAATTTATATAAAGTAATTCCATAATATTTTTTATAGTGTACTATGAAGTAAATGGAATTAAAATTAAATAAAAACCACCAACCTTTACAAAATATAATGATATTAATATTTTTATGTAGTTACAACATGTAAATATTAAAAAATATATTAAATGAATGTCATATCAACATTCTTGAATTAGTATTTGAAAGAAAAGGTATTTGTATTGAATAACTAAAGATCCATGCTATATAGCAATGTTAAAAATCATATAGGTTTACGAAATATATATACTCATAGGAATATTTATAATGACCCAAAACTTCACTTTTTATTTTCATTAAGTAAATATTATGTTAGTTTCTTATTATACATGAAATAAAAAACCAAAAAGAACCGCAAAAAATTATATAACCATTAAAATGTATCCATAGAAATGTTGGAAATAAAAAAAATTCAATTTCACTATGAAATATATATATATATATAATTAAAAACAATTATTAATACTACCGAATTGAGGAAAATTCAATGAGTGTATCTAAATAATAAATAGGGCTGGTTTTTTCGGTAGAATGTAACCTTATAAAAACATGGATTTTATATGATGTTTTAGAATCAAAATACATTATAGATAAAATATACTGATGATATGATAAATATATAAATATAAATTTGATAAGTAATTAATAGAAAATAATAATAATAATAGTAAAAAAATTTAAAAGTTTATTTTTAATGATTTTTTTCGTTATATTAATATATTTTATTTAAATTGTAAATTTTTATATTTTAGAAATTTAATTTAAAAAAAATATATATAATTTTTTTATTCACTGGTACAATATTATATAAACATGGCTTCTTTTTGTTTTTAGAAAACAATTTTTATTTTGATGAGTTGTAAAAAATACCAAATTTTCTAATACCGTCACTTTCATAACATTATGGTAATAGAAACATTACTTAACTAATTCTAAAAAAATATATAGAATATATATATAAACACATTTCTTACTAGAATAAATCATTTTAAATTACTTTTTTTATATATAAAATCCATTTATATCATTTTAGAAACATATGTAATATTTTACATTAAAACCCAATTTATTCAGTAAAATTAAAAAAAATTATTTTTATCACCTAGAGAATTTTTATTAAAAAAATATCTATTATATTTGAAATAAATATTATAGTATTTTTCAAAAAATTGAATTTCATTTTTTTGGTGTAGAAGTATGACTACTAAGATTTTTGTTAATGACCATGATAATGGAAAAAATATTATTTTTAATGAATTATTTTATTAGTATTGTTGAAATTTTATCTAATAAAATAATTTAATATTTTATGAAAATTAAATTTAATATAATTTTTACTAAAATATTTAAATAAATTATAATTCATTCAATTGGTAGTCAATACTAAAAAATACTAAGAACAATTAATGGTGAAATCAATATTTTTGAAGAAAACAATTTTGAAATATATAAAATTTTTTAATTTAAGATAAATTTTTTAATTAATTAAATATTTTAATATATTAAATTTATAATATATTTTGGTTCATCCATCAAAAAAATTTAGGATGTGTTATTTTATATTTTTATTAAAACATCTGAAACTTGGGAAAAACTAGCTACCCTACAAAAACATAAGGAAAGATAAAATTAAAAAAATCCTAAAAAATGACTTACAAATGTTAATGAGTATGAAAATTATTATTTCAAGATTAATAGACCTAGGATCATCCCAAACTCCACTATATCTCTCTTTTTAAACTAATTACTATATAATATTGGCATTCCATTGTTGAAAAATAATGGGTTTTCAAAAAAGTTACATTTTCGTCACGTATAAAAGGGGACACTTCCACCCCTCATTTAAAACACAATCCATTGAATTTATTCCAAATACCGTAACATTTTTATAATACTTAAAACCAGTTTCTTTTATATAATCCTCTATTCTCAATTAGTTTTCGAAAGGCCTTCATTTCTAATGAGACTTTGAAGAGAAAGTTCAAGGTCCCAAAGTGAGTATTACTTAATCCTTATATTATTATTATTATTATTTCTCATCAAAACCAATCCTAAACAATACTATATAATGAACTCAATAAAATTATTATATTTTAGTGTGATTATATTAATGTTAAAAACCATATTAATTACTTTTCATACACTAAAAATGAAAAAGAACATCAATCATTCATTTTTCTTACTACAGCCACCACAAAGCTACATCTTCTATTTTTAACCACCACCTCTCTTCCCAAGTTATAAGGATGGAATTTAACAATAAAAATGAAATATATAATATAATTATTAATATAATGAGATAATGTATAACCCACCTTCATTTTTTATCCTTCACCAATAAATGAATACATTAACGATGCATTGTGTAGACTACTGCCCCCAAATAGTTTTTTTTTCATTTTTTATTAATTTTTAATCCATATAAAACATCAGTTAAAATATCAATAAAAACTATAAAAATAGTTAAATATTATCTTTATAATTTTTTATAGTGATATTGTTTCAAAATAAACAATTTTTTTACCATTCCCACCCATCAAATTATGGTATGTTATGTTTGGGTCATTTTAACCTCTTACATGAACAATAATACAAAACTCTAGCATGATTGATGATGGGATAAAAAATACCAATGTTAATAATATTTAATAAGAATATAATTATTATTTCATCATTATAGAAAGGTTATACTATGTATTTATCTCTAATCATCAATCGGAAAAATGGTCAAAATAAGTCAACATTGGTTTAATTTTTCTTTAAAATACCAAACATAAAAGAGAAAATGTATCATAAAAAAGTATCATATAATTGTTAATGGTATATAATAAATTATTTATATATGAATAGTGTTTATAATAAATTTTTTTAATAATTAATATTCTATTATTTAGGATGTTATGTGCATGCATAGAATCAATCAAGAAAAATCAAATGGTTAATACTAACTCAATTTTCTTTGATTGAGTTCCAACATTTCATCTTGAAAATTTATTATTATCGGAATTATTTATTCTTCCAAATGAATTCTTGGTATTTTATTTCCTTCCCCCCTTTTTTGGTTTTATAATCCACCCTTATTACCTGATTATAAAATTTTTCTTAACTCAATGATTATGTTACTTTTAATGGTCATTTCTCCCAAATTTCAATTCCTTGAGTCTTGATTATGTGATAGCCCATGTTTTCTATTTTATAGGTAATTACTAACCCTTTTTTTAATTTATGTCATCATTGTGTAATTATTAATGGTATTTTATATTACAATTTAAATTTTATCCTTCACAGGGGTTTCATTCGAATGATCTTTAATCTATAATTGTTATTCATCTCTAATTTTCATTCCTTGTGGAATGTTTTATATTATACACCATATTTTATTTTATATGGTGTATTCAATTCCCAATTTTATTTATGAAAAATGAATAAAATTCATTTCATTGTATTGTAATTTCTTGTTATTCCTCTAATTTTCTTTTGATTCTTACATTCCAATTACAATATGGGCGTTTTCATCTATTTTTTTCATTGAGATATGATTTGTATTCAACACTTGTTTCTATTTTATGTTTTATATATGTTTTCCATTGATTAATTTATAAATCCTATCATAATATTTTCACCTAGGGTGTTAAATATTCTGAAATTCATCACTATATTGTTTTTTCCATATCATCATCTTTTATATCCATGATTTATTTTTCAATGTCTTTTCATTGTGAATACCAAATTTTTCATTATATTATTTGGAGGGAATTCACCTGGTTTTTATACATCAGTTTATTGATTAAATTATTGATTTAAATATATTCCCGTATTTATTTATAGTGTTAATTTGAGGTATTCTTACCTATTTATGTCATTCCATTAATTAATTGGGGATAAATTGTAAATCTATATATATGTAATTCTAATAAATATAATGATTAATTAAAATGGAACCTTGGTTTTGTATGGTATAATTTATTCATTCCTTTATATAATTAATACGTTAGACATAATTAGTGATAGTTGGGTCCCACAATAGCCCATATATGTATTTATGGGTCTCATTAGACAATCTAGCATGGGTATTTTGGGGTATGCTAGTCTGGAAATAAAATTTCAAAAACACATGGCCTTGAAACTAAGATCGTTATTTCCTTGATCATGATGTCACAGATTTGGACCTAGAATATGATTTTTACATTGTCCAATTAATCTTAATGGATCCATTTATTGTTAACATTTTTTACTTATTGATATTTCAAACATGTATATTCTTCACACAAAATTATATTTGATTTTGATGTTTTTGATTATTTTTTCCAACATATTATTTATTCTAATATTCTTCTCAGTTATGATATTGGATTATTATTTCATACGTCTACACTTATAAGGCATTTTATCCCACCCATTATTATATTTCCTTATACCTATGTTAAAAATAAATTTATTAGACTTAATATATCTAGTATAATAGAGAGTGTAGTGAATTTTGTGGGAAATGTTAAATAATTAATATATATCATATATTTTCTTATGTGGTGTAATGAAATGACCATATGATGAGATATCCAAGTTTTTTTGTTAGTTATTTTTTAACTCTATAAAACTATAAAATTAATGGTTACTTTGAATGTAAGTGACTCAATATTTTTTAGTGATATTTTAAATATTCATATTTAAAATTGGGTAACTGATCTTCATTTGAAATCTAATAAGCATCGAAGGTATTTATTCACACCAAATTCCGAGATTTCATCTTTAGAGCACTATATTTTTTTTTATCAAAATAGGGTTTAGTTAAATTTCATTATTAAGATATTAGTTTAGTATAATTTATAGTTTGACAAGTTTTGTTTTATCATAATTTCATAGGTGTATATAACCCTTTAGATTAGTTGGAGAAATATTTTTTTTAGTGATCGTAATAATAGAAATTTTTTCATATCCATATAGATAAATCTAAGGGATAATTCTATGTATAATATTACATTTTTAATTTTTTTTAATGTAGATATTTTGTTTTTTTCCTTGAGATTACATCATTTTCATGATGTTATAAGTGGATATAAGATCTAGAATAGATGTTTTTAAGTGTAATAAAAGTAAAATGGAATGTGGAGTACTAAATCAGTCATCACCTAGTGAATAACAAAGAGGCCAAACTACAAACCTATTTTGAACAACCAAATGGATATGATTTGGTTAATCATATTAACTTTAAAATGAATTTTAAACGATTTATTATTTTTATGAATTAGTATAAGATGTATGAGATAAGACAACAAAAAGTAACCAAAATTGAATCGATAGTGATTTAGGCTAAAGTAAATTTTAATGATATAATTTAAAAAAGTAATACATTTTTTTGGTATAATTTCTCATGTAATTTTTCCAAAATAATTATCTTACGTTCTAATTATTCATCACTCTTGATAAAAACTTTATGGTCATAGTAATGGATGAATCCCAAAGGAACCCAGTTAAAAAAGGATTTTATCAAAAAGGTAGAGATTTGTCCAAAAATAAACCTAATGTGATAGGGTTTAGAGATAAAAACCTTATGATTATGCCAAAGAAGCTATCAAGATTTATTATTAACGACAAAAAATTATTTGAATTTAAATACATACCAAATAATAGAAGGATAAAGTCTCATTAATGTTCATTTGATGATGATGACAAAGTGATGATGATTCGATTTCATTAATGTCAGAAATATTTTAAGAAGAACAAAGGAAAATTACTCTAGGGAACTAGAATATATTTTATTTTTGATAAAGGAGGGATTATTTAAATGATTTTGCATGGAAAATATATGATATCAATGGACATGGTGAATGTAAATGAACTAATCAAAAACTACACTTGAAAATTTTCTATCTTGAATGTGGGGAATATTGACATTATCTAATTAAATGCCATAATCTAAGGGATAATGAGTATTATTGTCCCAAAAAACATTAAATATAAGGGAATACCTATGAAATAAGTACTATAGAAATGAATTATTAACATAATGTAGAGTGAGGAACACTGACCACCTGCTTATGAACTATGACTATTATATTCCTATCTTATTTATCTGAGTCTTATATTCCAAATTTTTTTGATGATAACATAAAAAAACCACCTCAATAAATTGATGTGGAATTATTAAAAACCCTTTAGTGGTACGATTATTATACCCACATTTTATATATACTCTTAAATAAATTTTTATAGCAATATGATTTAGATGAAAATATATTATCCTTCAAATAGTAAAATTTTATGTGATATTATACATGGATTGGAGCTCGTGACATAGAGGCTACGAGAATATCTAATATAGGATAACCACATCTAAAAATCAACTTGAGGTCACTTATTAATAAAATTATGATTGTATAAATCCCTATGAAAAGTTTCTACCATTAAATTGGGGTATTTAACTCAACAATACATATCTTCCTATTATAAGGTAAAATATGTCTTTGTTAGTCAAAACAAGGATATGAAAGATGGAAATCTATTAGAAATTAAATTTAAATGCATTTATATATTATAGGAACCATTAATTTTTTAATTTTTTAGGAATAATTGAAATTATAAGGATGAAATTTATTTATTGTGGGGAATTTAAGGAGTTAAAATTTTAATATGTTTTTTCTTTAATTAAATAATATGTTAATATCATTTTGTAAACACAACTCCTAACCAAAATGAACCACCTAACATTTTATAACCTTTTAAATATAGATATCAAAAAGGTGAATAAAAATAAAAGTTAATGGAATATGAAATATATGTATAAATATGAATAAATTTCATTTTTAATTGTATGAAACTGATGAAAACTCAACTATTATAACTAAATAATTAATAGTAATGATTTATTTTTTAAAATGTTACCTTTATAATTTTTTTTCATATGTGTTTTTTAGAATATAAATATTTTATGGATAAATTTTATTGTTGAAATGAATAATTTAAAAATACCAATATATTATAATTTTTTTTGGAAATAATTGTAATAGTTAAAATTTTTACAAATTGTGATTTTTTAGTAAAAAAATTTTCATTAAATCTTAATGTTTTTATTTAAATGTAAAATTATAAAATATATAATTTTAATTTTTTAAAGAAATTTCTTTTTTATATGTATCATGTTAGTATTATCTAAAGATGATTTGTTTTTGAATTTTCTAAAATAAATGATTTTTAGGTGAATGGTAAAAAATATAGAATTTTCTTATACAGTAAATTTGATAACATTTTTAGAATATAATTGAGGAGAATGTTTTGGAAATTTTTTTCTTTAATATATATATGTAAAATAAATCATTTAGAATCATTATGTATTTTTTTAAAACCCACATATATATTTATAAAAAAATAAATTATATTTTAATCTAAAATTAGATTTATTCACTTATTTTAAAAAATATGTTTTGATATCTTATATAAATTAATTCCATAAAAATAATTTCATCTTTTTAATAAATATTATCACATTATGTGATAAGGTCAATTTCTTCTTTGGTACTAAACCTTTTATTACTGAGATTGAAGTTAATGAACATGGTAATGCTAAAACTATTATTTTTAAAGAACTATTTTATTAATAGTATATAATTTTTATCCAACAAAATAAATTATTTCATCCAAAAATTAAAATTAATATAATATTTAATCATACATTTAAATAAATTGTCATTAATTCAATGGGGAGTGAATACTAAATAACATTAAGAACAATAAGTGGTGATAACATTATTTTTCAATAAAATAGGTTTTCATCATATAAATATTTTTAATTTAAAATATAATTTTATAATACTCAGAATTTGAACTAAATTAAATAGTGAATAAATTTATTTTTATAACTTAAAAATTTATTAAGATGGTATATTTTAAATTTTTATTATAATATATGTTACTTGGGTAAAAATTAGTTACCTCGAAAAAAGTTAAAAAGGTAAATTAAAAATATTTGAAAAACAACATCTAGGATGTATAAAACTCGGGTGAAAATAGATTTTTATGGCTTAATATACCAATTAATCGTGAAACTAAATCATTTTTCACCTTTTTAACCAATTACCATGCAATTGTGTTATTCCATTATTGATAAATAATGGGTCTTTACAAAGGTTCCCGTTTCTTCAATTATAAAATGGGAGAATTTCACCCATGAATTCCATACCCATTCATTTGAATTTATTCCTAAAAATATACCATTTTTATAATACTATAATTATAAACCATTTCTATAATCCTATATTATAAATTAGTTATCGAGTTCCCTTCATTACTATAGAGACTTTCAATAGAAAGTGAAAGGTCCGAAAGTGAATTTTAATTAATCATTAACATTTTCTTCTTATTATTTTCCTTATATACATATCAAAAACATAATTATATAATTGCATAATAATAATTATTATACTTATGTGTTATTATAATAATTTAAAAAAGATTATTTATTATTTCCCATCCCCTTATAAAAACTAAGTTACATCGATCTTGTGTTTTACAGACAACCACCCCTAGGAAACGGCATCTTTGGTTTTTTCCACCATCCCTCATCATTGGTTATAAAGGTGGAATTGAAAAAGAAATTATATATATAATAAAATTATCAATATTATGATACATATTTTAAACCACATTTTTTACAGTCATTCATCATAAATTTAAAACATTAACCATGTGTTGTACAGACTACTACCACCAGGAAGTAGTGTTTTTTAATTTTCATTTTTATTATCCATAATTATCCGAAGAACCCAAAATATGAGTCAAATAAAAAGAATATAAATAATATCATTATTCTTATGTTATAATTATATTATTTAAAAATAAACAACTTTTTAACCATACTCACCCATCGAATTGTGGTATATTCATTATTTGGTTGGTCTAACCTCCTACTTGATAAATTCGATAAATAACTATCCCAGATGAATATTGGAACATGAATAATAATATTTATATAATTTAATATAAATATAATCAATTTTTATGTTTATATAAATTTTATACTAAGTGTTTATCTACCATCTTCGATCAATAAAATTAATAAAATAAGTTGACACCAATTTAGATTTTATATGAAATAACAATTATAAAAATATATATATAATAATAAAATAGAACATGACATAAATTGGTTCATATTAAATTATTTATACATTCTTAATATTTTGAAGAAGTTATATAATAAAATAAAGTTAATTATTCAGAATTTTAGGCACATGCATCAAATGAATCTATAATAAGGAAAGGGTTTGTGCTAACACATTTTTCTTCCTTTGAGTAACAAAAAATATTACTAAAACTCTATTTTTACATGATTGATTTATTATACCTAATTAATAATTGGTATTATATTTCCTCTTTCTATTTTATGTTATAAAATACTATAATTTAACCTCTTTATCAACTAATTGTTTCCTCAATGATTGTGTTACTTATATGGGATATTTGTCTGAAATTTCAATTCCTTGAGGCATGTTTATGTTATACACCATGATTTATAATATATGGTTTAAATATAGAACCAATGATAATTTATATCATTATTATCTCATTTTTCATGGTATTTAATGTATAATTTTAAATTCCACCTTTAAAGGGATTTTGATTCGAAGGTTTCTAAAGGAATTACTTATAATTGTCTCTATTTTCAATTCCCTGAGACATGATTGATATTGTGCATCATATTTTCTTTCATATGCGGTATAAATTTAAATATTAATTTAAACTATAAGTAATATATTTAATTTCATTATATTTTAATTTCATGATATCCCTCCCTTGTACTTCTAGTTCTTTGTTTACCCTTAACGTAAGGGTGTTTACATCTCAACTTTACTACATTAAGATATGATTTGTATTCACCACTTGTTTCATTTTAATGGAGAATTTATATTGTCCATGGATTAAATTCTAACTAAAATAATACAATATTATTATGGGTAATTAAACATGTTGAAATCCATCATCGCCTAGGTCTTTCTAAATCATCCTATGTTATTGGATTGTTTTTTCCTAATGACTTTCCTCTACGAATACTGTATTTTTCATTACAATGTTTGAAATGAGTTCTCATATATTAAATATTATGATTTATTGGTAAAATTATTTACATAATAGTATAACACATTCTATACATATATCTTTTCTTAGGGATTTTGAAATAGAAAGCGATTCCACTTATTGATAGTAGAAATTTTAAAAATTTGTATATTTGTTCTTCCAATATAAATATTTGTTAATTCTCATAATGTTGGTTATGTTTTTTATATTTTATTCATTATATAATATTATTAATACATTTTAAATAATTATAAATGGGTGGGGTCCAAAATAGCGCTAAGACACATTGATAGGTGTCCAGGGACAAAATAGATTGGGTTTTTTGTATATGCCTTCCAAAAAATTATTCACCTAAAAATAGGGACTTGATGATAAGATGATGATTTATATGATCATGATATATTATATTATGGAATGTAATTAGATGTATGGAATTATAAATTTCATAAATAAAGAATTAATTTTTCCATGATTTTGTTTATAGATAGGTCAACAATGGAAATGTAATGCTCATTTTTTCTTTTGATTATAGAATTATTTTCATTATCTATTCGTACAAGATTATTTATAATCATTTTATGATCGCTTTTGATCATTTATTATTATCTCTTATGATTAACCTCACTATAATTTAGAGATAAACCATTTAGAGGCTTCCTTTTACCCCATTTTTTGATGAAATGTTTTACACAATATTTTTCAAACCGAATTGTTTGTGTGGAGTATTTTGTGGAATATATTGAAGACTTATTAAAGAATATTTAGTTTCTTAAATAGTTTAAAATATAATCAATTTTATGAGATATTCATGGTCTTTTTTAGTTAAAATATTCTCAGAACTCTCTAAAACTCTAAACCTTTTATTTCTTTAAAATGTAAGCGATAAAATATTTATTAGTGATAGTGTAACGTCTAATGATTAAAATTTAGTCTCCCTTGTTCATTTAAATTATGGAATGTAAATAAGGTTTTTATTCACAACATATTCTAGTAGTGATGGTATGGTGTAGTAAAATAATCTTTTTATAAAAATAAGTGTTTTTTGGAATTAAAGAAATGAAAATTCAAAAACTCTCAGTATAATAGAAGTTGAGATTCTGGCTACCGAAGGAGAATTCACATAGTTGAAATGGATATATAACAACTATAATACGAGAATATAAAAGTTTTAAATACATTTTAAACTAGTCATGATAAGAAATTTGTGATTAATATATTAAATAATTAATTGATACAACCAAGTTCAATGACTATTGATAGTAAATATCTATTTTTGAAAGATAAAGTCATAAATTATATAATGAATATTTAGTTTGTATCTATTCTGAAGAATTTTAAAAAAAAATCTTAAAAGTTTTATCAAAATATAAATTTGAATTATTATTATCCTAGGTTAATGTACTTCCCTCTTCAATTTGTTGAGGTTTTATGTTTTGGAATAACTTTAATTTTTATATTTTATGAATGTTTTAGAATAGAAATAAATCACAAAAGACATGATATTAAATGATATTTCTTTTTATTGGGGAATCTATAGATCTTTTTGTTCAAAAATGGGTTTTGAATGATAATTTAATTTTATTTTATAAATCAATAATGTGGGAATACTACGAGTTCATAAATTTTTTCAAAACAATTTAGTATGAAAAACATTATTGGTCACTTGGTAATAAAAATTTCACATTGAAATCGCTTAATATATTAATGTTGCATCAATTTTTTTCTAGACCAAAAATTCCATGAAATGAGTTTGGTTTATATTTATAAATTTAATCTAAATTCATAAAAAGAGAACAATTTTATAAATATTTATTATATGAATAAAAAATATTAATCAGAAGATTAAAATACCAAAGGAATTGTGATAGAGTTTATTGTATTTATTTCTAGCAACATAAATGAGTTTAAAATGATCAACAATATTTTTATTGGAATTTTTTATATATTATAGGTGGTTTTAAATAATTATATTTGTTTAAGGTGTTTAAATTTCTTTTTAAAAATTAAAAATGTTCATAAAATTTATTTGTTATAGTATGTGGCATAGAAAAAAGTATGCATCTATCATGAATATTGAGTACTTTAAATAATTATATGTTTAATTTTTTTTTCATTATTTCATATTCCTTGAAGATTTTATGAAAAATTGAGGATGAAATATAAGTTTATGATTTGTCATTAACCAACAACAATAAAGTGGATTTGTTAAAAATTATTTGACTAAGTTTCTATGGATTTAAGTATAGATTTATATTTTTTTCATATTATAGTTAATGATTAGTCTTTTTATTTAGATTGTTTTTTATGATAAAAATAGTTATTTATAGAAATTCGTTAGTGGGTACACGGATAACATATATTAGAATTCATGTTGGGAAAGGGACAAAAAAATATACATAATTGAGAAACGAATCATCAAAATTGTGTACTTTATTGAGGCATGTCGGAGGAAAATCACCACATATTTTTTCTCGACTATATATATTTATAGTTATTTTAAATGATATTTTTTTATTTAAATATTGAAATTCTATTAATTTTTATTGTATGTTCTATTTATATTTTAAAACTAATTCAAACATGATTTTAGAAATCCATTTTTGTATTCCAAAAAAATCAATGATTTTTTATTCATGTGATATAAAACATCAAAAAAATATCCTTCTTGATATCTATTGTTTAAAACTATTCAACAATGGAATGAAAATAATATATTATTCTCATAGAATTCTTATATGTGATGTGAACCACATCTTTACAACACATCCTTAGTGTGAAACACTTTACTAGGATATTTATTCCTATCAAGTCAAACTATTAATAAAACTGTTATGTATTTTAGTAACAATTATTTTGAGTGTAGGATAATTATAGTAAATGATACTTAATCACTCATAGGGGAATTATTAAAAATTATCATGATACCATCTTACACTAATTCTTTCTTCATTGGATTCACTGTCTATATACATGCACAAATATCCAACCCATCCTCAATCTGTATGGTCATCCATTTATCTTTTCATTAAATAAAATAGGTACATGAAACATAATTTTTATTGTAATATAATGATATAATGTATGTGGTTGAACATTTATCATGAAAAAAATAGCATGAAATTTTACACTTTGAATATGTGACACAAATTTCTCAAGATTTCCATAGTTTGAGCATACTTTGTGGTTCTAATAGATTCTATCTTCACTCTCAGTGAAAAAATAGTGTTTTATCGTTGTAGATGATATAAAATAGTTTAATTTAAATCATTATATATCCACTTCCTAAAACATGGGAAGTGCAGATATTCATCCATCCCAAATTAGAATAGAACTTGATGTGCCTCTACCTCATTACTCATATAATGTTATAGATTAGTGTTGAAATTTAATTCTAAAAATCCATGATAGGAATCCATGGTACCAACATGAACCATAGTTTTCCCCTTATAATTGATTTATTCTTGTTTTTTTATGTAAATTTCATAGATAGTCTTTTATTGTTTTCTAGTCAAGTGAATGGTTAGCATGAAGATACATTTTTTTGGAAAATAAGAAATTAATGCTAAAATATTATAATAAAAGTACTCCAGTATGAACATTATAATGTTTTTTGTAGTCAGAAAAATCCTCACATTGACTCATAAACAAAAATCATAATAAGACATATGCCTTTGTCAAAAATTAAGCAGCCATCATTTATACTGTCTCATACGTATGTGTGGTGATCTCAAATGTCCATACACAAGGTCCTGAATGGCCCATATAATTTTCCAAAATTAATATTATAAAGAAATTTATTTATGAAATACTACATCCAATAACTCAAAAATCTCACCAAATGAGCATGAACTTAAATGAAAAAAACATCACATTTTTTTCATATAAATATAATTGGGTTTTCAATAATTACCATATTTATTAGATAATCTAGCATTAAAAACACCATTATATTATCTGAATTAGGATTTAATAATCTAATGGTAGAACTCAACTAATTATAGAAACCATTCCCAGCATAAATTTATTTCTCTAATCCTTTTATTAACCCTTAAAATATTGGCCTTACAAACTCCATATTATCATCATATATTTCATATTATATACATATTCCAAACATATTTATCAATAATATATAAATAATTATTAACAAAAAATAAAACATTTAATATGGGA
This sequence comes from Viscum album, assembly GCA_963277665.1. Taxonomy (NCBI): domain Eukaryota; kingdom Viridiplantae; phylum Streptophyta; class Magnoliopsida; order Santalales; family Viscaceae; genus Viscum; species Viscum album. The sequence goes on along the minus strand of OY728157.1, from coordinate 1,246,559,091 downwards.
TTGTTTATGACCCCATTTGTGTTTGTTTTTAATATGTAAAAATAATATTAAGTTAGTGTATGTTCATGCTATCTATTTTCCACCACCTTATTGATAATTATTTAAAACATTTTAATAGGGGTACGACATCACTAATCTCTACTACAATTTTTCCACCAATATTTATTTATAGGTCATTTTTTTAATGGAGATAAGTATTTTCATTACATAATTTTTACCAATTAACCTATAGTTAATCAATGTAATGCCTACATGTAGAAACCCTATGTAAAAAACAAGAGTATATAACTATGGTGTTCTTAGATATTTATTAATTAACATTAATTTTATACCATTATCCCATTTTCTTGTTAGAGGTTTAAAAATTTGATCTTAAATTTTTTTTAACACACAATAATCTTCAATAAATTCGTTAGAATAGCTCAAGTGCAATCCATAAGAATGAACAATTATTTTATCTTAATTATTAACCAATAATATCCATTAATAAAAAAAAACATTGATATGTAAAAATAATGGATGGAACGTTGTATTTCTATACCTCATTCTTAAATTTTGGAAGAAATATTGAGAAGTTAAATATTTAAAATATTAGAATGTGTGGCAACTCTTCATTTAGTTTCACCTTCAAGGGATTCAATATTTTACAAAAAAAATATATGTTCTGTAATATTTCAAGTTAAATTTTTTTGTCTCTCCCACAAGGGTACACTCTAAAAGTTTCTTTATTTTGGACTCTCCAATTGATAGATTTCAATATTTCTCATGTTGATGATGCACCCAACTACACATAAGCCATTTTCAAATCTAGAATTGTTATTGAAGGATGATCCTTCCCATATTTCTATTTATTTTAGATAATTTGCAGACTATTTACCTTTACCTTTAATTCCTTTCATAATAGGCAGTCAAATAAAATCTTAACATAAGAGAATAAGGTGGAACATTATTTTCTTAAATGTGAATAGTATAGTTGAGATTTAATTCTCTAACTGGTCTTTATTATCCCCACTGAATGAATTATTCATGCTTACTCCTATATTTTATAAATATATTTTTACTTTAGGTATATACAATTTCTTCATAATTCCCACATATTTGTGTGGGATGTCAATTTATTGGTTATATGTTATGAAACATGAATCTCTATATGCCATATTGTTTTGAACATATCTTCTTGTGCATGTAGTATGGTTAAGTAGACTTTTTTCCAACATTTCTATCAATTTTAACCACCCAAACAATGCTTTTGAAACTATTAGGTTGTCATTTTCTTCAAACCTCTCAAGAAATTCGACTTCTTTATGTGGAGTTTTAACATGATCTTACCCAACGAGGGCCACCTGGGAGGTGGAAATCCAAGTGTGCCACCCTAGTCCCACCTCAAATTGTCTAGGGTTAGTGACTATCTTGGTGTAGAAAAATATCACAAGTAAGAAAACTTATCCTAATGTACTTATACACATGTGTACACATCTACATACACACTAATGTAATAAATAATAGTATAAAACATAAATAATAAATGCAAGAATAACCACTAACACACCACAACATAGTTTGAAAGTATGAGATAAAGTAAATAGAAAAAATATAGGCCTAACAACTATAATGTAGGTCCAATATAACAAATTGAGTGAAATAATAACCCACCACACAACCTCCATTCCTAGATTTATCTTATTACCATGACCAATATGCACAACAAAGAACCGCTAGCACTAGGTCCACATTGATCCCTATTAAACTACCTTTTATTTATATAATACATTGAGACCTATAAGGTGTTGGTACAAAAATACTTATTAGGACACCCTAAAATCACCAATAAGTAAATAATGAAATGAGAGTCATAACCAAACCATAAATCAAATAGTAAATAATGGAAAACAAAAATATTCTCAAGGCATGATGTAAGTCAATATTAAGGTCCCATAACTCATATCTTATTAAACAATTATAATTATTCATGAAAATCCTCAAACCTGGAATATCATAAATTTATTCATGAGACCTGTGATGAAATTATTAAAAGGAATATACACTTTACATAAAGACACCTTAGAATCCAGAATTCATCTCCAGATAGAGGTTTATTCCCTACAATAGAGGAGGTGGGGGGGGGGGGGTACCAGACTCAATCATCATTCAAATAAAATATAGAATATTATTCCCAAGGAAAATGGGGGATAACTAACTCCATATGTACAATCCCATAGGATGGGATCTCACACCCAAGATTTAGGTGAATGGATACTCATCCCTACCTATGAAAAATGGAATTTAATAGCACTAATCTGATCACACAAAGGGGGATAACAGAAACAATCTATGATTTCCCCCCATAAATAAGGTATCATAAAACCTATATAGTATGGTGGGACACCTAAACATATACAGGGGGTTCAGAGACTCTATGACAATGTACCACATGGAACCCTACTTAGGGAGACCACTCAATGGTCTTAATCAGAGCAAAAGGGAAGTACATGGCATGTCTAATGGGGTACATTACATGTCACAAAATGTAAAAAAAATTGGCTATAAATGTATTCCAAATATTGTGTGAAGAATAAATATACATAATTTGTGGTTATGGACCCAATAATATCCACATTCATTACTAATTGATACATATACTATCAAAAGAACATTACATGTGGCACAACAAACAAGGCATGTAGGGGAAGATGAGATTATGGGATTTACTCATAGTACATGTCAAAATATTTGGAAATTATCATATGAAAAGTGGAACTGGTCATGATCATATGAAATTTAACCTATTTATAACCTCTATATACATAAAATCTATAATACATTACATGTGTTCTACAAAAAAACATTGTATAGTTGAAAAAATTTCAGATTCTCTTTTCCCCCATCTGCATTATCCCTGCATTCATCTTTTCGATGATTATCATCAAAAAACCTATTAAAATTATTGACAAATATTAATTTTATGATTGAAACTATATTCACACCACCATTATAAAGATAATTATGTTTTCATCGCACTCTTGTGTTGGCAAAAAATCCTAACTTGTGAAATTTACATCATCATTACTTCCTCAAATTCCCATTACAATAAATTATCCTCCTCAATTCCATAATCCATGATGATGAACTCATAACATCAATTGATATAATTGAAAATAAAGTGAATAATGAATTAGACTCTCAAAAAGTGTCAAACAATTAGCCTAACAAAATACCAGTGGTTAACACATAAGGAATGGATGGGGAAATTTATGAACTTAAAAAATTTGAACCAATAATGACTATACTTAATTTTTTCATCCTCTATGATAAAGTAATCCAAATAAATTGATAAAAAAATTCTCGTTATGGTGTTAAAAATTTCCAAATCATAGTTATAAAGAATATCAAATTTAATTATTATGCAATGTCTTATTCTAGATTACCTTATCATAAGAATTAATTTTTAATCACAAAAATATAAAAAAATTGAGATAAATTTAAAAACTAAAATCTCTAACTATAAATTAGATCGATCAATGATAATATATGAATTTATTTCAATGTTTGTGATGAGTTCCAATTAATGTGACATTTGATCTAAAAATATTTCTCATTTTTTGTTGGAGACTCTTCCTGTAGAGGCTCTCTCTTACTGCAAATATCTCAGGTTTATATGGCTAACATAGAAAAGTTTTATAGGGATGACTATAAAATAATTTTAATTTTAAATGATTAATTATATAATTAAATTAGTTATTTCATATAATTAATTAAATATTTATAACATTAATCAATGAATATCTATTTACCTCAGGTCCAAAAAAACTAATCAGACATCATTGCTAAGGTAAAACTCAACTTACAGATTCAATAGTGATCCTGTTTTCCAATAAAAACTCATTTTGAGAAGAAAATATTAATTTCTAAAATTATTCATGCCCATGAGTCAATATATTTAAAATTTTTATGTTTTAAACATCAAGTATATATGTTGTTAAAAACTCTTCACCAACACCATGAATAGCTATGAAAAAATTATTTTAAATATTTGATGGTTTTAACATAAAAATAGATATGTTAAATTATCACTACCTTCCAAGATTTTCATCCAAAAAAGTAGAATATATTCAAATAGGTGGGGGTAGTGAGCTCAAATATAGTGTTCCCACTATCATGATATCTTCTAAAGATTTTGATGCTACTAGAGAACACAAAAACTATAATATTTCACCCATAGAAGAACTTACTTCATCGATCCTTGATCTCCACTTGGTACTCTAATTTTTTTTCTTTATTCAATATAAAGCTTTCCCCTGTGAGTAACATGTGTTAGATGAAGCATGTATACCATCAAATGTGACATGTGAAAGACATGATGTAGTTAGTTCTACTGTGGAGGTAAATCTTGGTAGTAAAAAACCTCATTGATCCAGTATAGAATCTAAAATGAATAAATGAAACAAAATGATAACTTACTACCCTGGGTAAATATCTACAAACCATGATGAGGTGAGACCTTTAAGAACACATTGTATCCATCAATGATCATCAAGGGCCACTATAGTTGGTTTGGGTAGAACATATGATGGATTTGGGCCATCCTCATATACTCTTAGATGATCTACATTTTCTCTATCATCATATAAACTATATCTATCCACAAAAGTGCTGATTCTCCCAACTTTGTACAATACAGTGGTGGCCAACAAGGTCTCAAATATATTAACAATAAATTTAATATAAAAATATTTTAGTGATATGTGTTGTTCTATGAAATATCCACTTTAGTTAGATGGTACTACAGGCTCTATCCTATGTCCAACATTCAATCCCACAACATGTCCTCTAGGTCATAAATGGTTCTCTAAATCTGGCCATCTAACTGAGGGTGAAATACTATTCAAATTATCAACTTTATCACAAGAGCCTCCTAAAAATGGTTCAATAACCAAGAAATTAAATGGGAATTATGGTCTTAAAAATAATCAAGGGAACACCAGAATTTTGGATGATCTTCAATAAGTTAAATATCCAAATCTTTCCATTAATAGTTTCCCTCAAATGGAGTGGAAGTGGACTGAATTAATGATCTGATCCATGATCACCTAGGTAGAATCCTGAACATTCCCCAACTATATAATTACCACAATAAAATACATAGATAAACCATCCCACACCATTCTAGAACCTCATGTGGATGGTGGAAACCCCTAGATACCTAAGGATGAACCTCTTCCTATTGGCTGATTAGGTAAAGATATATAATCTCTACGACACACTACATTATCTATGGCCTCAAAAACTACCACAAAACATATTTTTATGAATTTTCTACCCCCATATAAACAATAAAAGGATTTTATGGAAATCAATCTCCAACGACCCAAGTTTGACATACATGGAAATTATGTTTATTTTGTAGAATACTTAATACATTACACAAATATATTCCTAAAGATTGTATTAGTTTAGTGTCTTTGGAAACTCAAAACATAATATTCAAAATTGGTGAATGATATTCAATATCTCCCATAAAGATCTTCCCTTTCTTCCATCCTAAATCCTTTATTTATATCTTGGGGAAAATAAAACATAAAAATGGTGAGCTCAAATTATTAGTAAGGTTAAACATGGATAACATAAAACAAACTATAAACATTTGAATGTAAAAACATGAACATAATGTTTAAACATAAAAATATTGATCCATTAAATAAATTTTGGCAGTACATAAGGAATAGATCATAATGAAACATTAACCATGATATAGTAGAATTAGAATAAGACATATAATTATGGAAAACTAATAAGCACATAATATGATTTCCATAGTAGCAAAGGCATTTCTGCCAAGACCATCATAGTGAAAAAAGTCCATTACTTAACCTGGTTTATTTGTCATTCCAACCATGTGTTACTAAACCATATTTACATATCATTCCTGTCATGTGTATATAATGAGATATAAATATTTACCCAATGTATTATAGGTAGGTATAGGTTCCACTAATCTGATAATGAAATCATTCTTACATGTGTCAAAAAAACAAAAATCATTCATCATAGCATAACCCCAGAAATAAAATTGGCTTATTAAACATCATTCTATAATAAAATAATCCATATAAATGATCATTACAATGTTAGAAAAATCAAATCATAGTATTAATATGGAAAAAAACATAACCCTATTGAATAGAATCATCTTAGATGGAATATAATTTTGATAAAACACTTGAATATATTTCTTGAGGAAAATATCATTTCTTCTTATAAAATGTTTTATTTTCTAAAAATACCTTGAAATTTTAAAAGAAATTTTTTTTTCATAAAATAAAAATGAAATTTCAGAAAAGAAGATTCTTGTAAATAAGTCATTATGAAGACGTAAAAATCAGTTCATTCCATATTAGTTAAAAAAACATTCTTCAAGTACTTTTTCTAGAAAATTCAAAATGTGTCTCGTATGGTGAAAGTAAGAAATATTCCTTCGAAACCATGTAGTAATAGATAAAATTGTTAAAAATGAATTTTAAAATATAGAGAATAATAGTAAACATTTTATGAGAATAATCTTGGAAATCATGGAAATTGAAGATAAATATACCCCCAGTAAATACATAAGTATAAACAATCTCAGATAAAAAGGATTTTGAAAACATTATCCATTACCTTAGGTTTCATATCCTTCATATATGTACAAAATCTTGTATAGTGGGTTTAAACATATTATTTACTTGTAAAAGAGCCATAAAAATATTTATGACTTTATATATTATTTACTTATGTCTTTATATTACCCATTCATTTATCAATTCAATGTCAAAGTTAGGTTTTGGGTAATAATCATTGTATTTATCGTATATTTTTTGAATTTTATTCTTTATATTATTAAATATATCATTATTTACTTACATAGAAAATGTAAAAAATGATTTATATATCATATATATTCATAAAATTATTATATATAACAGATAGATAAATGAAACAAAATACACTGTTCATTGAGACGGTAGGTCTTACGTACACATGAACGCTACTTCCATTTCTTTTCCATATTAAAGGAATGAAAACAAAATGATACATAAGTATATTATAATTCTAGTATAATATTTATGTTATATATTTTACACAATTTTATTAATTAAATACTATATAAATTATATTTATGGCATGAACAATTCATGTCACATTGAGGGGGCGGTATTCCACACTTCCTCAAATGAAATTATCAGATTTACATATTATGGAAAGTATAGAGGTAGGATGTAAATAAAAAATAAATAATCATATATACAATATAAATATATCATATATCATATATAAATATAGTTCCATCATAATGGCCACCATGAGAGGTGGTAGGAGAAAATTGAACAATCATCGTTTCGAGAGGCAGTATTTCACCATACACAGAAATAGTATGTTAATATCCATTTGATAGAGGTGTGTGTAAGTGTGGTTCAAATATTTCTCAAAAAAAATTATATTATATATAAGATACTATTTTTGTTATGTAATAAAGTAATAAAAATATAATAGGGAGTGTATAAGGATAATAAATGAAAAGAACTTGAGAGAAGACATTAAGTTATTATAAGAGGGAGGATGGGCACTTTAGGAAAGTCTTAAAATATTAAGTTATTATAAATTAAATTTTGATTACAAATGGTCCAAAAATCATTTAATTCAAAAATATTTTAGTTTTAATACCCATAACCCAATAATTTTTAAACATGTCTTGAATATTTTTTTATCCTTATCTATTTGGTTTAACCCTTATTTTACCCTTTTTAATCTTATAGTGATATCATGTTATTTACACATTGTGGGTTAATGTAATTACTATATCATGCCAAACGACCCACAAAAAGTCATTTATGATATATTTGGAATTTTATTAACCATTTTTACTAATATCATATTTTTTAAGAATGTAACATCATTTAATACACTATTTTATGTTTAAAGTTATGAATTATGTCAATTTTGGAAACTATTCAAACTTGAATTTTTTACAAATTCATAACAACCTGATTACTGCAATATGAAGGCACTACATAAACTATGATATGTATATATATTCAATAAAATTATTTTATAGCATAAAAATAATAAAATTACATTTATTGTAATATTTATAATATCATTTATTTTAATCCATTTTTAATGAATCAATCATTGCATCGTCATTTGGTCATAATTAAATTTATTTATTTATAGTGTAAAAATTATAAATAAAATACCATGATGTAGGAAATCATTTTATCTTTCTAATGTTTATTTATAGTTTAAGAGATCACTTATATTACCTCATATAAAAATTATATTATTAAAAGATATATGTTTATGTTATATTTATCTTTACTTTTAAATTAATTCTTATAAAATGTCATTTTCCCATACAAGTGGATCCATTGGGTAAAAAATAGACCCAAGGATGACCATGGCTAGAAATATATCATACAATAGGATTAGGGCTCATTTTAGGGTAGTTTTATGTTATTAAATTATATTTATTTGGTCCTTATTTACCATATTTACCCTCTAACCATGATAAATGAAAATAATTACTAAAGTTATTATTTTTAATTTCCAAAAATAAAAGATACCTATTCACAAAATTTAGACCTTTTGATTCCAAATATGTAATCCATTTTTAAAAATTGAAAAGCCAGAAGTTTTAGTAAATAATTCCCGTTTTCAAAATCAAAAGGTGGGTTTTTAAGAAGTAATAACTATCATAAAATTGACATGTGTTTATGAGTTATTTCATTGGGAATTTATTTCCAATTACCAAAATTGGATTAAATGATAAAAAAATAATCCAGTTAAACTTTAAAACACATTAAAAAGAAAATCTAACTGTATAAATAAATTAGATGAAAGGGCAGTATTGAATTAAAATAAAGTATTTTTCATTAATCGTTAAAATATTAATTTTATCTGAAAAATACCAAAAATTAAAGGAAAGTAAATTTTTATTTCCCTTCTCCAAATAATAAGTTTATTTTTGAAATATAATACATAAAAGTGTTTAAATCGATATTTAAAATAGTTGGGCCATCAAAAGGTGGAAAAACTGTATTTTTTTAAAATACATCTTTTATCCAAAAAATGAGCTTATTCTTATATCATGTTTAGAAAATACATAAGATGAATGTTAATTTTATATAAAATTTAAAATTTGGTTAATAAGTTTCATAACGGCTAGTTTTTATCTCATTAAATAATAATATTTTAAAAATATATCATTGTTTAGTGAAACTCGGTATTGCGTACAATGAAGGCTATAGAGGAAGGTCACTCTTGCATGTAACACAAGCCAAGAATAGTGTTGTGTATAATAGAAGATAATACAGTGTTGTGTATAGTGCAAGCTAATATTGGTGTAGCATACAACACAAGACATCAATGAAATTAAACAGAATCTATCTCATAAACTCTCGTGGTGTTACATTATACCCCCCTTAAAATGAATTTCGCCCTCAAAATTTGTTAGCATTATAAAAGGTTTACTTCTTGAATGTTTTGTCCATGAAAACCCACATCAAAAAATGGAATACTAAAACTTTATTTAAAAAGGGAATGTTAAAAACATAACAGTTACCCAATGTAACTCTTCACTTGGTTTCTACATAAGAGAGCATAGGTGGGAAGTGAAAACATGTATATGGAAGATAAAATTAACTATCAAGTTCTGATGGATAGAGATATAGAATAAGGTTTGGATAAATTTTACTACCATAAATCCGTACATCTTTAATGATATAAAGGACCATATGATTCATCAGATAAGAAACTACTAGGACAACATTTTTGGTTTCATGATATTTTTCCTAATGTTGATGATTTTTTTTCATGAGTGATTTCATTACAATATCATTGTTGGTAATTCCAGAACAAATTTCCACTTCATCTCTTATTTGAAGAAATGAATTTGAATTTTTCATTCTTGAAGTGTTAGAATATCATGTGATATAATGATAGGACATTTTATATGTCTCAGCAAAATTTTAGAATAGGTTATCAAATATGCATAAGTCCACCTATAGTGAGATAATACATTAATCTAACAAAAATTAATCAGACTATAACTTATACTATCAGAAAATGGATAACATAATAATCCTTCAAAAAAATGAAAATATAAATCTTTATAAGGAGGTGAACTAAATCGACCTAATATTTCTCTCACATATCTCATTTGGTAGTTCTTAGTTGTCACATTCCAAATATGTGAATAACTCCATCATATATAATAACATGAATTGATGTAGAAACTTAGTTAAAAAATGAATTCTATCAAAATTAACTCTTTCCACACACCAAAAATACCAAAAATTTAATATACTCAAACCACGATACAACATTTTCCTTATATCAGTCAAGAGCTCATTAATACTATCAAACATCTCATTATCTTTTTATCCCTTCATTATGCACATATCATGTGCTTTAATAAAATATTTCAATCACTTTTCATGGTTACCAGTACCATATTTTTATGGAAATCCACAGTTAACCAATACATAGATATTCCAGTCTTCAATAATATTATAAATGACATTCCACAAAACTATTTTGGAATCCCGTTACATAAACACTTAATAATTCCTCCACTTCGTTGTCATACTCAACATTGCCAATAATGATCACATGGGACTTACCTTTGTCTTTTACCGTAATAGTTTTCTAATGTAGGTCATCATTAACCCTTGGATTAAGTAATTGGTTTGTATAATGACCCATTTTCTTTCACATGTAGCATTGAAGTGTTGTGGGTGTGTTCTCTACTGTCTTTTCTCTATTCACATCATTAGAAACCTTTTTCCCATTATATTGGAACTCAACGGCATGATTAACTTATTATCCACACTTAAAACATTTTATAGTCCCTATAATATAATATCCACTATGCTTCTTTCTGCACTTAGAGTATAAGGAAATATTCATCCTCTTTTCCCCATTTTTTTAGATTTTAACTTAAACTCCATTATTCATTTCTTATCAAAACCATGAGATGGATATGTAACACCGACTTCTAGTTCTACCTTGATAGAAAAATTCACAATCTCTTCATAGCTAATAAAGTCTATTATTTCTAATTCCCTTCAAAGACATGGTTTTAAGAGACTAAAGAATTTATCACCATTACTTTCTAGTTGGATGATAAATCCAAGAGCATACCTTGCAAGGCTTGTAAAATTCACCTCGTATGTACTAATTGATTCATCATCCTTTTGCTTAAGCTCAAGGAACTAATTTTGCAAAAAAAATTTACAAAGTATATGAGGGATGTAATTATTGAAATTAAGTTATTAAACTCTTCCCATTCCATTGATTCAATTTCATATTGATGCCTTGTATTCTTAATTAGAGTCCACCACTGGTCTGCTTCACCTTCTAAATGATAGAGATCCAAAATAAATGTTTCATGTTCATAACAATGAATGATGGAAAATATTCATTCAATGGTATAGATCAATTTTTCAGTAATAATTGGACTAGAAGATCTCCTAAAAGAAGGTGGTCATTGCCTCATAAAGGACTCAATAGAATGTTGTTCCATTCTCTTCTCATTTAGAAGTCCAACATGATTCATAGCTTTTGTAAGTATAAGTATAATTTTTTTATTCTTTATCACATAAAATTAGGTTGTTTAGGAGGATAATCATTACATTTAATAGTGAATTGATCATTAACATTATTCCTTCAGGTTCTATCCATCATCTAAAACACAAAAAGAATAGTGTGAGAGTCAAAAACCATACTAGGAAAACAACATAATCAAGGGGGAGTACATAAAATCTCTGACATATTAGGTTTAATCCTAGGTTATTCTTGTTCATTACCCAAATTCTAGGACTGTAAGCTATAGTTATACTTATCCTTAGGGAAATCCCTTGACATACCATAGAAATATCTCTAGGGATCTCACTAAATTTTTCTCATCCTACTTTCCAAAGGATAACAAAAAAATCACTCTAATAGAAAATTTAATGACCCAATCTTGGCATAAATGGACATTACATTTATTTTGAAGAATACTTAATACATTATATAAATATATTCCCAAATACCATGTTAGTTTAGTATCTTTGGAAACTCCAAACATAATCTACTAACTTGTTGAAAGATCTTAAACACCCCCCATAAAGATCTTCCCTTATTGGTTGAATACCTAAAACCTCTCATTATATCTTGTGGGAAAGAAAACATAAAAAGTGTGGGATCAAATGCTCAGTAAGGGTAAAAATGGTGAACATAAAACAAACCATAAACATTTGAACGTAAAAACATGAACATATAGTTTAAACATCAAAATCTTGAGTAATTAAATAAATCATGGAAATACGAAAGTCATAGATCATAAAGGAACATTAACCCTGATAGAATAGCATTGGAATAAAAAATGTAATTATGGAAAACTCATAAGCACCTAATTTGATTTCTATAGTATCCATGTCATTTCTTCCAAGACCATCATAGTAGATAAAGTCCATTAATAAATTGGGTTTACCTGTCGTTCCAGGCATGTATTACTTAAAAATATTTACTTATCAATCCATTAATGACTATCTCATTTGAAATAAATCATTACCCAATGAATTAGAGGTAGATTTTGGTCCCACCTATCTCATAATGAAATAATTCTTACATTTTCTACAAAAATATAAATCATTCATCATAGCATAACCCAAGAAATAAAATGGGCTTATTAAAAATCATTACATCATAACATAATACATTTAAAATATAATTCCATCATTAAAAAAATCAAATAATAGTAATAATACAGATAGAAACATAACCCTATTTAATAGTGTCATCTTAGATGGAAGATAATTTTGATAAAACACTTGATCTTATATCTTGAGGAAAATATACTTTCCTCTAGAAAAATGATTTAGTTTTCTCAAAATACTACACAATTTTAAAAGAAAAGAATTTAATGTAAAATAAAAAAGATATAAGGTAAATGAAGATACTTGTAAATAAGGTTTTATGAAGACATAAAAATCAGTTCATTCCGTATAAGTTAAAAAAACATTTTCTCGTACTTTTGCATGAAAAGTCAAAGAGTACCTCATATGGTAAATGTATGAAAGAATCTTTCCAAACCATCTAATAAATGTAAAAAATGTTTAAAAATTACATTAAAAATAAATAGAAAAATAGTACACATTTTATGTGAATATTATTAGAAAACAAGGAAATGGATTATAAATATACCCCAAGTAAATACTTACATATAAACAATCTCGGATAAAAATGATATTGAAACATTATCCCTTAACATAGGTATGATATCATTAATATATGTCCAAAAACCCTCTATAATGGGTTTAAACTTATTATTAACTTATAAAAGAACCATAATAATATTTATGACATCATTTATGATTCACTTATGATAGTATATTACCTGTTCATTTATCAATTCTATGTTAAAGAAATGTTTTGGTTTATAATCATTTTATTTCTCATATGTTCACTTGTTATTCTTGATATTATTACTTATATTATGATTTAATTACTAAAATAATGTTAAAAATGATTTATATATCATATATATTCAGTATATAATTATATATAATAGATATATAAATGAAATGGAATACACTATTCATGGAGACGGTAGGTTTACGTATGCATGAACACTACTTCCATTTCATTTCCATATTAAAGGAATGGAAAATAAATGATAAATAGGTATATTATAATTATAGTATAATATATAAGTTATAAATGTAACATAAGTTCATTAATTATATTCTTTATGTGTTCCATATATGGCATGAACGAGTCATATCTCTTTGATGGGGCGGTAGTCCACACTTCCTCAAATGAAATTATCCTATTTTACATTATAAAAATCATAAAGGTATATTGTAAATAAAAAATAAATAATAATAGAAATTATCTAAATATAATATATATCATTTTTAAATATAGTGCAATCATAATGGTCACGATGAGAGTTGGCAAGAGAAAATTGAAGAATCATCGTTTCATGAGGCATTAGTTCGCCGTACACAGAAACATTATGTTCGTATCCATTAGATGGTAGTGTGTGTAAGTGTAGTTATAATAATTCTCATAAAACAACCTAGTATATTTAGGATACTGTTTTTGTTATGTAATAAAATAATAATAAGAGTTTAGGGGTGGAGAAGGAAAATAAAAGAAAATAAATTGAGAGAAGATGTTACCTCTAAATCTGGTAACTTCTTTTGATTTGAGCCAAAAAGCTTTCTTGAATTAGATTCTGCCCAAGGTAATGATTCTAGGAATAATAAATGGATTCTGGGAGCTTATTTGGGCCAAATTTGGATGAAACAACTGGGTTTATGGGGTGGGTTATGTGGGTAGAGGTGGTTTCCTTTTATAAGAGGACATAGGGGCACTTTAAGAAAGTCTTAAAATATTAATTTATTATAAATTCAATTTCTATTAAAAATGGCCCAAAACTAATTTAATTCAAATATAAGATGATTTAGGTTCTAATGATCATCATAAAATAATTTTTAAACACGTTTTGAATATTTTGTTGTCCTTATCATTTTTATTTAACCCTTATTTTACACTTTTTAATCATGTAGTTAAATCATGTTATTTACACATTTCAGGTTAATGTAATTACTATATCATGTTAAAAGACCCAAAAAAATAATTTATGACATATATTGAATTTTATTAACAATTTCTCCAAATCTTATATTTTTAAAATTTTAATATCATTTAATAAACTATTATATATTTTATGTTATTAATTATGTTAATTTTGGACACAATTTATACTTGACTTTGTTACAAATTCATAACAACCTGATTCCTTATATCCAAAGTCATTAACTCATAGATAATATTTCAATATAATCCATAAAATTATTGTATAGAATCAAAATAATAAAAATATATTTATTTTAATATCTATAATATCATTTATTTGAATCCATTTTTAATGAATCAATCACTCTATCATCATTGTGTCATAATTAAATTTATTTATTTAATGTATAAATTTTTTAAATAAAATACAATGATGTATGAAATAATTTAAATTTTTTAATTAATATTTATAGTGGAAGAGATAACTTATATGACTCTATATAAAAATGGTTTTATTAGAATATTCATGTTTTTGTTATATTTCTCTTTACTTTAAATTAATTCTTATAAAATGTCATTTTTCACATCAAAGTGGTTCCATGGGGTCCCAAAATCGACCCAAGGATGTACATGGTAGTAAATATCTCATATAATAGTATTAAGAACCGTTTTAGGGTAGTTTTATATTATAAAAATAATTTTTACCCTTATTTACCAAATTTACCTTTTAACCGTGGTAAATAAAAATAGTTACTAAAGTTACTATTCAAAATATATAGAAAATAAAATGTAACTATTAAAATAATTTAGACCTTGTGATTCCAAATATGGAATCCATTTTATCCAAATTCAAAACACATAAGCTGATGTAATAAATCTAAAATCAATTCTTCTTGTGAAAACAAAAAAGTAGGTCTTTAAGAAGTAATAACTATCAAAAGATTAACATATGTTTATTTCAAATTTCAATGGGAAATTACTTAAAATGAACAATATTGGATTAAATGAAATATAATAATCCAACAACACTTTATAACCAATTAAAATATGATCTAACTATATAAATAAATTAGATGAAAAGGCAGTTTTGAATTAAAATGCAGTATTTTTCACTATTCATTATAATATTAATTTTATCAGAAAAATAAAAAAAATCAAAAAAAGTAAATTTTGATGACCCTATTCCAAATAAAATGTTTATATTGTAAAATAGAATATATAAAAGTGTTAAAAACCCATATTTAAAATGGGGTTTCCATCAAATGTCGGCAAAACTACATTTTTTTAAAATACTTGTTTTATCAGAAACAAATGATCTTGTTCATATATCATGTCTAGAAAATAAATAAGATTAATTTTAATGTTATATAAAATTAATATTTTTTTAACAAAATTTATAATAGCTATTTTATATCCCTTTAAATAATAATATTTTAATAATATATTATTGTTTAGTGAAACTCGATGTTGCGGAAAATGCATCCTATCGAGGGAGATCTCTCTTGCATGTAACATATGCGAAGAATATCATTGTGTATACTACAAGATAATATGGTTTTGTGTATAGTGAAAGATAATTTTGGTGTTCCATACAACACAAGACATCAAAGTAAATAAAAATAATCTATCTCATAAAATCTCGAGGTGTTACACTATCATTATATTCTACAAAAGTAAAACCAGAACAATCCTCCATCTATAGAAGAAGATAACATACTCCCCACATATAGGGAATAGATTAGGAGCACGTATTGTAAATATATAATCATTTATGATGTCACATTTTAAATTTCAATGCTCATATTTTGTCACTCACTATAGAAGTGGAAGGGTCACAACCATCAATCAGAGGTATGCTACTCCTCCATCATCAAAAAAGGATATCTACAATGAGGTTATTTTTTTTTATGTCTCACCTCATGACCAATAATAAGAATTTATATTGATATAATATACCACTACATTCCTCTTCCCGTGATTGTAGACTACCTCAATGTCATAGTCCCAGAGGAACTTTATCCATCACCTCAGTCTCAGGTTAATATGTATCGAACTAAGGATGTACATGATACTCTTTTGGACAGATTTATTGAGAAACTTATTCATATGTAGGTTGTTTCTCTAATTTCTCAAGCTAAACACCACAAATTCAAACTCTAAGTGATGGGTTGTGTAGTTATACCCTTGCAGTTTCAGTTGTCTAGAATCACAATATATCACTACCTAGCACTACATAAAATCCCTTGAAATCTAAGATCCATATAAATCGTAGAAAACCTTATAAAACCCCATTATTCTACCAATATCAACATATGATCACTTTTAATCCTCTATCATTGGTCCTAAAATCCCTTATGGAATTTCTCCGACCAGTAAAAGGGTTTCCCCTTAGGGGTAAATGTATTCAAGGGAGATATAATTATATAGAAATATGGAATGAATATCCCTTAATAACTATCAACGCTAAAGAATCTCTACACCACTATCACATTTATTAGTGGCTCCCAAGATAGTGCTGCATCGATATTCACTAAGCCCACAAATACTTTCTTCTATGAGATATAATTTCCCAGAAAATAAACCACTCTAATCTAAGAAATTCATTTCAATATTTTTCATATAGATTATTCTCTCAATGGATATCCTTTATGAACTGAAAATGATATTTATACTCAGTCTCGGATGTTGTCTAAATGAGAATTTCATTGAATACTGCCAAAACTCAATCAAGAAATGTTGTAAGGTATATTTCATGATCCCCATAAACACTAATGGGGTGTTTTTCATACCAATGGTAATAATTAGGTACTCAAAATTATTATAGTGATAAAGAATACCATATTTTTTTATATACCCCTCAAGAACTCTCAACTAATGATATCCTGATTTGAGGAAAAATTTCATGAACTAATTTACCCAATTATGTTTATTAATGTGGTTTCCCATCCTCGGAAGTGGATACTTATTCTTGAGGTCTTCTAGTTTAGGAATTAATAATTCAAAAAAACATTATGAATGCATACAACTTCTTGATTAACAATATTTGAGATGCTAAGGGGAACACCCTAGTATTGATAAATCCTTTCATTTAAAGGTCCTCCAATTTTATTAACAACTCTTGATGCTTGGTAGGGGATATATGATACACTATTAAATATATTAGTGTGGTCCCTGGGTGTATGTCATTATAAATTCATCCTCTTGAGAGGATTTAAACCTTGTGTGTACTTTGGGAACACATACATGTACTCCTTTAACATTGTAGGGAGTCGAACATTAACCAAGCCTATTATACCAAGAGTCAAGATGGAAAACTAATGGTGAAGTGGGTGTAATCTCTAATATGGGATTCCATGTATCACTGTATATAATTCCTTCTCATTGATGAAGCAAAATCTCAACACATTATCACGAGACCACTACATCCTTCAAAAAAATCAATCTTGGAATGTGTAGAAGATAGCAAGTCTACACAATTAATGACATCATATGATCCAATCCTAAAAATGAAGAAATATCATGAGAATTTCTCTAATATATATACTATTAAACACTAAAAATTTATAAGTATGATCATATAATCTCAATCAGAAAAAGTATACTACAGTAAGGGATAGGATAAAGGCTCCACTAGAATATCTAGTTCTAAAAATGAGACAATTCTTGGAAGGAATGGTTCAATCCTATTTATTGTAAAATTGAGGATAATGTAGAGAAGACACATATCATACCTAAAATCATGTTTGGTTCATCTTGGTCACATTAATCAAATGGATACAACTATATACATTCCAATATTCCAACCCTTTGATCCTAGTGGTGTACATGTGGAGGTGGTGGTAGTGGTATTAAATCAACGATTTTAATACTTCAAGCTCCTCCCCCAAGTCCACATCCCTAATCACAAATTAGAGGATATAAATTAACACCCTTAGGAGTTCCATGTTCATATTGATTCCTCTGAAGTGGTGTTCCATTAATTGACTTCCCTCCCACATTCAAATAGTGGTTCGAGTAGTCTCAAGTGATCTTACCATGACCATCACAAGAGAATAAATTCCTTCATTATTGTTAAATGTATATCATAAGTGATACTTGAACTATAGATCCTATATAATATGACTTCACCTGAGATCCCCCCCCCAATAATATTGTATTGACTTCCACTGTTGTATAATTTCTATTTAGGACTTATATCCAATATATATTCTACTAGAACCTTCTAACTATAAATTCTATGTTAAAAAGTTATCATCCAGTACAATATGATTCAACAACCCATCATAGATAGAGACATAAATTGATTTTATTCATGCTCGAACGACCCTAACCCCCCCCATCTAATGATTATGCATGGATGTACCCATAATAATCCATGTAAATAAAGTAACACTTATGGTTAGTGAATACCAACACATACTCATTCAAGAATATCCATACCTATTGAAACTTAATTAGAAATTATATGTGCACTGAATGGAGAGTCTCCATAAAAACTCCTACAAAAATAGGTTCTCAAACTCAGTCTAATGAAGATATGCCTCATCATATATCCAAGTCACCAAACTATAAAAAATTGTTTTACTACCATAGATAAGGATATCCTTAATCACCACTATATGGATAGTTGGGTTTTGAGCTATATATAATAATTATACCATTTACTCTTGATTTTCCTCCACTACCAATGTGTCCAGATCACCCAGAAATCTAGGAGGCCTATTCCTCTAGAACTCATGGAGAGAAATCATCTTATAGGCATCATCATCAGGTACTAAATGACATACCAGATACCGAAAAGTATGGAACAATAATATTAGACAACTAGCGGTATATATTCTAATAGATAATGGGTGTAAGTACTACTTTTATTCCACCCAGAGGAAATGACTCATCTAAAAATCTCTTAATATAGGCCTCATCACGAAGATGATCATTATTAAAATCCTGAGGAAAAATTCTTTTTAGATTTATACAGAGTCACATCCTACAATATTCAAAATGTGACATTATAAAATATCATATCTAGTAATATAATTAAATAAGGATGAAAAAACAATAAACATATTTCTATAGGATGCATGTACTATTTTTTATCCTGCAACCAGTGTCTCGGTGTACCATGTTGATAATGATTTATTAACATTTTGTTGAATTGATATATAATCTTCCACACTACCCCAAAGGTCCCTAACATGAGATTAAACCATGAGACAATTTTACATCAGTTAACTAAATAAAAAACCAGTCCATATTAATACATTATCTCTAAACTATATCTTGGGATAACCGGTCTTTGATACCACTATAACATGACCTGACTCACCTAGGACCACTTGTCTTCTTGTAAGTTGATTACACCACCACAATCTAAAATGAAATAGGCAAGGGTAAGGTAACTAGAAATGATAAGTCACATATCATATATGGTTGGCCTATACCTAATGTACCTACACACACATTCATGTTTCCATACACACTAGAGTAATTAGGCTAATAAATAACTGAAATAATAAAAGCATACAAAACCTATAACATACCACAATATATTTTTATGTTATAATCCAAGGAAAATTGTGGTAATAATTAGACTAAAAACCAAGAAGTAGGTATAAACTACCCATTTGAGTTAAATAAAAAACTTCCTATAACATATAGTTCCAACTTCATCTTGCAATCATAGACACCAAGAACCATTATGTACCTCTCACTCCATTCTCATCTATATGTCAAACCACTACCATAGTTTTTATTTTATATTAGTATTATTATATTAATTTTGATACGTTTTTTGAGGTTTGGGAGATGTTCCAAGCTTAAATTTTTAGGTTTGTAGTTTTTGGGTGAGTTTTGGCCTTCAAAACAGGTTGAGAATGGTTCGGATCAAACCATGTAAGGCACAACAGAAACCACACTCCCTAATTTTGGTGAAGAAAATCTTTTTAATGGTTAGGTAAACTGTGTGGAAATCATGAAAAATAAATCTATTTAATGATAGATATGATTCATAGGGTTAGTGTATGATCTCTCAAACCCTATGGCCTAACCATTCAAGTTTCCCAAGTCTTTAAAAAGTTAAAAACTCCCTTTTACCCTCCCCTATTTTTACCCCAAATAGAGGATTTATCCCCTTTCTCAACTGAGGTTCACTAGGGGGTTCCTAAAACCCCTTCTCCATTTCTCTCCTTCCACCATTGAATATCCCTTTAGGTTCATTGGTAATTTTATATCCAAATTTGGTCAATTTTCTTTTATTATTTTCCTTATCTCTTTGCTCTTGGTTATGTGTTGGCTTGGTTTCTCTTTGGATGAATCGAAGTGTATGGGTTGGCTAATGTTGGGTATTTTCTTTGGTTCTATGGTCTGTGGTTTGATCCTTGGGCCTTCTTGTTACTCAATGAGAGTTTCATTATTATCGCATGTTATTGAGGTAGGTGGTTTCATCCATTTCCTTTTTATAACATGAAATTTGTGCTTGATTTTTTCTTTATTATTTAAAAAATGTGTTAAAATTATTTTGGTTTTTTAGAATGAGTTAATGCATTATTTCACTAATGGAAAATTTGATGTAAATGTGTCTTTAATGTTTTTCATAGTTATGGTCATTTATATATGAATGAAAACTGTTTGATAAAATTACAATAGGACTTTTTAAATTAAATTGGGTTTTTTTGTGTAATTGTTCTCAGTTGGGTTTTGGTAACTTGGTTTTATTTGGTAATTGGGTTTTGTGTATGTTGTGATGCATCCTTGTAATTTGGTTCTTATGCATGGGTTGAGATTTTGGGTGGTAATTCCATTAATGACATTGTAAAATGGGTTTTGATAACTTCTTCAGTTTTAAATGGGAGTGAAATTGGATGTGTGAACATCCATAGGTGTATGGGGTGAACATATGGATGTTCTCACAAATTATTGTGGATAATTTAGAAATGATTTTACTCTTGGACTCAACTTTAATAACAATTATCTCAAATTTCATTTCTCCCTTCCCTCTCCCCCTAAATTGTTATTGTAATACCCTTTATGTTTATAAATGGGTACTCAGTTTTAAAGAGACTCAAAGATGGTTACAAATATATTTTCATAAATTTTCGTCTTTTAGGCATCCTTGATGTGTGGTTGGATATCTAAATGACTTTAAAATACCATTTGAAATTTCTTACGTTTATGTGGTGTTTAATCCTAACTTTTGAAATGGTTTTGTAAATGTATTTGGATTATAGATGGTGGAGGTCTAATTGGTACTTTTTCTATTTTGTGAAATTGGTTTTAATGTTACATGATGTCTAGGTCTGATTGACACTTTTTCTTGACTTGATGTGAGATGATAACTTCTGTTGTGAGCCCTCTGAGGAGAGAGTCATCTCATATGTGGTGTCAATTCTTGGTCTATGAACACACAATGACTATGAGTTGTTAGTTTGATACATTCATTCTATTACCTCCCTATTAACTGTGTATTATTATCATGGGATTACTAGGCATCATCTAGAGGTTCAAGTGATGGCTTCTTATCAGACCCAATTAGATGGGTTGGTAACCTCTTTTATTATTGAGAGGCCAAGTCTAACATGCCACTAGATTAGAATGTTTATAGTGGACAATTGGTTATTGAATATGGAGTTTCGCAATTCATAGGATGGTTAGTTTGAACAGAGTATGTCCATGGATTTATTCTAAATATGTTTATGAAATTCCCAAGATTACTATATGTGTATTTTGTTATAATTTTTTACCAGTTTTACATGTGCTGCTAGCTTGTGCATGTTTCCCCTATTTTATTTATATTCAGTGTATACCTTTTTTTTACTCGGTTGGATTCTTCTTTTATATTGGGTTGGTAAACTATTTTTCTTAATGTTGAAAACTATTTGAAAAGAGGAAGGTTGTGTTTGTTGATTTAAAATTGGTAAAATGTATTTGGTTCTTTAAGTGATAAACCCTGTTTTCTAAATGCATTTCAAACCAGTGTTTATTGAATGTTTTGAGAATGTAAATGTATGAAATCAATGTTTCTTACCTACTGGTCTATTTTTTCTCACACCCTACTTGTGTCACATGGTGTTAGTATACCCAAGTTGTTTTTCAGGTTTTGGTTTCTGGCTTGGTTTCCTATAGAGAGGTCTAATTATTTAGATGGTGTGACTAAAAGGTCACATAGAGATCGAGTGGGGATTCAGTTTGGTTAGGGTATTCTCATGTTTTCAATTTTATCATGTTTTAGTTGTATCATATTCTATTTATGTATTTATTAAGATCCAATTGTTTTTTATTTATATTCCATGCTTTGTTTTGTTTGTTTAATCTTATTTTGTATTGGATGATATCATTCCCATTGTGATATCATTTATTACCGATGCTAGTCTCCATCCTGGGAGGATTGGGAGCACATCTGAGGCCTTATCAAGGACTGGGTCAGGTGTTGGTTTAGATGTAATCATTGATTAGTTCATGAAAAATGATATCAAAGCATCACTTTTATATTTTGGGGAATTGGGTAGATTGGAGATGAATACTGTCAGGACTCTATAGGTTGGTATGGAAAGGACATCATGAACCCTTATTTGTACTGAGCCTTGATTTTCCAAGGGTAGTCTAGGGATTGAGTATTTTTATTTGGTTTTTGGGGGTAGGGATTGAAAATGGATGTGATATGGTACTACATGGTTGTCTTACCATGAGTGGTGACCCATATGGGGATGGGTACACAACTCAATGTATTACTATATATTGATTTTTTCTTGGTGAATGGTCCACCACACCATGTTATTTGGTTTTTCATCATCGCTAGTTCCCTATTCCAAGTGTTCGGTGTGAGTTTTTTGTTTGGTTTCTTTTGTCAATTGTGCATGTATTTTGAAATGAAATGACGGTTTTAAAAGAGTATTTTGGCCTAGTTTCGAGATGTTTGTCTTGATATCTTGTTTTTTTTTGATTTGGGTGTCTTTTTGGTTGAATTTTGATTGAATTTGATTTTTGGTAATGTCTTTTATTTTATTTTCTTAGATTATACCTCCCATAAAAGTCCCAATGGTTTCTAGAAAGTTTATTCTATTTGTTATATATGCCAAAAATCATTGTGGAGTAGCGGAATCCTATTATTCTAGGTTTTCTTCAACTTTCCATGTATATTGAGGTATGTTAGAAGTTGTATAGTGTCTTGATAATGTTTAAGGTGTCTTCAGGTGGTTGGGAACTCTCGAAGATATAAGGGTGCGTGCTATTTTGGGATTGTTTAAATGTTTGAGTTTGGACTGGTGAAAGGTGATCATCTTATCATTGTTGAAATATTTAATTTTTTGGGATGTTTTTAAGACTACTTTTTCTCATGGTTTAGACTTGGGGAGGTTAAGGTGATGAAAGGGACAAAGCTCTTGGGTGTTCAGAAAGGTTTGTGGAAGGTGAAGGCCTGTGCTGATCATATTAATGATTTGTCTCCCTAATATCCTAAGGTAGTTTTAGAGGATCATTTAGAAGATCCTATCTTTTTCCGGGGTCTCTATCTAGTAATCAGGAAGTAAGTCCTTTCATTTGGGGAATCTCAGTTCGATAAGATTATCGAAGATGAATTTCTAGTGAAGTTGTTTTCTAGAGGGAAAATGGTAGTAGTTGGTAGTCCAGTATATTTTGGATGTTGTGAAGGTTCCTCATCTATTGATAGGTGTGTTCTAAAGGAACTCAATTCTGAGATGTATCTTTCATTGGTCCCAACTTTTTATTTGTTAGGACGTTTTTTGTGTGCATTGAATATGAATGGTTTGGTAATTTGAATCCTTATTGTCATGATCCTATAAAGGATTATAAAAAATGAGGTTATTTGAGTCATATGGGGAATTTATTCATGTGGATTTTCTAGAAGAATAATTCTCATTTAGACGATGTCAAATCATGACTACGGGGTAGAAGATGCTTCATACATCAGGGCTCCTGCTATAGTTCCTAAAGTGAATCTCTTAATGAAGTAAGGTTTTTTTTGTCATGGGTATATTAGCCTATATTTTTTCTCAAATGTTGGAGAAAGAATGGTTTAATATTCCTATTTGGGGTTTTCATGATTTATTCATGTCTTTACTTACTGTAAAGATATTAGTGGTCTTGTTTTCATATATCCCTATAGTTGTGTCTTATAGATGTGTATATTTAAATGGTTATCCTTTCATGAATTTGTTTTAGTTTCTAGTTATACTTATTTATATATGATTGAGTCTTGTGAAAGTGATGAATTAAGACTCATCTCATTGTTTAGGTTGAATTACCTCCATGGTTTTCCTATCAAGTCTAGGTTTATTGCTTTGTGTTGGTTCTTGTGGGGAGTTCCCTATTTCAGTGTTGGTTGGTTCCAGTTGTTTTCTTATAGTAGGGATAACCCAGCCTATGGTTCTCTTTATTATGGTTTTTATCTAGAGATGGTCGGGTAAGACTTGTGAAGTTGAAAATTCACCTCAATTTTGGGGGTCTCATTCCACTTCATTCATTTTTTAGCACAATTTGGGTTTCTCATTTAGCTGGATGAATCTATAAGGTAGAATTGTTTTTTGTGGTAGAGAGAATTATCAAACAACTGTAATGAGTTTTCTCTGATTTTTTATATTGGATCCTTTTTTCAGGTTTGAGTTGACTTTCTAGATTGAATTTTTGAGTTTTTTAGTTTTTAGGTGTATTTTGGCCTTGTGCATGGTTTGAGAACAGTTTGGATTAGACCGTTCTCATCCTAGAATAACCATTGTGCCCTTATTTTGGTGTAGCATGGTTTTAACAAATTTATGGAAACAATACAGTAGTCATGGGAAATGGATCTGTGAAATCACAGATCTAATTCACAAAGTTAGAACATGGTTTCCAAAACCATGTGGCATAACCATGTGAGTTTCCATGTTCTTTAAAAATATGGAAATTCATTTTTACCCTCCCCTATTTTTAAACCAAATCCGTCCCTCATACCCTTTATTGACCTAGGAGAACCACGAGTCTCCCAAAAATCCTCATACATTTCTCTTCATCCTCCATTTATTCTCCCTTTAGAATCTAAGGTATGTTTCTCTCAAATTTTGGTTGATTTTATCCTCTTCTTCTCCTTCTCTCTTGTTTTTTGGTTCTTACATGGATTTGTTTCTTTTTGTATGAATCCTAGGTTATGGGTTGGATAATTTTGGTTGGTTTCTTTGGTTCTAGGAGTGAGGTTTGATCATTGGTATGTCTTCCTTATCTAAGAGTTTTTTTTGTGATCACACATCATTGAGGTACGTGTTTCTATGCATTCCCTTTACAGAACATGCCATTATTTCATGATATTTCCATGTGGTTTCCTAGAATTAGTTGTTGTGGTAATTTTATAATGGAACATTTTATGTAAATGGATTTTCAATGGATTTCTTAGTTATGATTACGTATATATGTATGAAAAGTTAATGATGAAATGGAAACAAGAAGTTTTAAATTAAATTTGGTGTTTTTTAGTGTGGGTTTTCAAGGTTGGGTTTTGGTAATTTGGTTTTATTTAGTAATTGGGTTTTGTATATATTGTGATTCATTCTTATTGTTGGGTGCTTATTTATGTGTTTCGATTTTTGGTGGAAAATCTAATGGTGACCTTTTAAATTTGTTTTTGAGCACTTCTTTGGTTTTCAATGTGTCTGAGATTATATGTGGGAAAATCCATAGGTGTACGGGGTGCACATATAGATGAGCTCATAAATGATTTTAGCACATTTAGGGAAAATGTGACTCTTAGAGCCAGTTTTAAAAATACTTCATGTTTATTTCATTTATCCCTTCCATATCCCACTAAATCGTTATTCTAAAACATTTTGTTCTTAAAATTGGTTCCTTGGTTTTAAAGTTCCTCAAATGTGGATACAAATATGATTTCCTAAATTTTGGCCCATTTGGAATCTTTGATGTGTGGTTTGATATCTAAATGAATTGAAATTATGATTTGGAATTTCTCATGTATAGTTGGTGTTTCATCTTAACTTTGGAAACAATTTGGTAAATATCATTTGATAAAAAATATAGTGGACTGGTGTGTACTTTTGGTGTTGAAGGAATGTTTTTTAAGTGAATTTATTTTTATTCATGGTTGGATCTTGGGTATGAGTTGATGTGAGATGGGTATATCTACGATGGACCCTATGAGAAGAGGGTCATCGTATAGGTGGTGTCTGTGTTTGGTCTACGCATGCACAATGTATATGCTTTATTGGTTGAGCCACACATTTGAGGAACTCCCCACTCACCTCATATTATTATTACGTTATTTATAGGAATCATCTAGGGGGTCAAGAGAAAACTTAGTATCTACTTCGATTAGATGGGCGACAATCCATTGGATTTACTAAGAGGCCAGGTGGGATGTGCCAATGGATTGGCTAGTTTACAGTGTCTAGTTGGATTTTAATTATGAATCTACACCATATTACAAAAGGTGATTCTGAACTAAGTATTTCCAAGAATTTCATTTAGAAATTTCTAGAAAATTCATTTTATAAATATCAATGTATTCTTTTATATTGTTCTACACATATTTTACCTACTCTATTAGATTGCACTTGTTTTATTTATTTTCTTAATTTTCAGCATAACAACCTTTTTATAACCCTATTGGATTTTTCATAGGTGTTGGTTTGGTAAAATAGTTTTCTTATTGTGGAACCCTTATGAAAAAGAGGTATGTCAAGTGTGTTGTTTTAAAATGTTAAAATAATTAGTTTATTAAGTGATGAAAAACTATTTTCCAAATGTATTTTAAATTAGTGACTATGGACTGTTTTGGAATAGGAAATGTATGGAATCTGTGGTTCTTAACTACCGTGTTGTTTATACTCACACCCTACTTTTGATAGTTAGCATTAGAAGACCCAAGTAATTTTTAGGTTTTGGTTTTTGGTTTGAATGCCTATAGAGTGGGTTGGTCTGTGGATAGTGGGGACCAAGAGGTAACGTGGAGAAGACATTGATTTTTTTTTAGTTTTTTATTTTTCTATTCTCAATTTTATTGTATTTTGTTTATGTATTTATTGGGATTCAATTGTTTTTTGTGCATGTTGTGTTACATGTTTTATCATTTGGACAAGGTTTTTATTGGGATAAATCATTCCCACTGTGATATCATTGATGATCGACACTAGTTTCCATCTAGGAGGATTAGTAATGCCTATTGGGTGTTATCAAGGATAGGGTCGAGTGTTGGGATGGATGGTAGCCATTCTTGGTTCGTGACACTAGATATCAATTTAAAAAGTATTAATCTATATAATAAACATAATGTGTATGTAGATATAATTTATGGGTGAGTATAAACATACTCAATCGGACACCATGGAATTACTAAGAAGTAATCCATCGAAGGAGAGCTAGCTACAAACTATAAAACAGAATGAAAAATATATACTTAAATAAGGATATAAGTTGCAAGTAAGGTATTAGACTTCATATATAATCAAATTATCAACATTCTTCATGAAAATTCATGAATTAAAAATATCAAAAATAGATTTTTTAGACTAGTCATGAAGAACATGAAGAAGAAAAGAACATTACAGGAATACAACTTAGATAAGGGAATTCAACTCATAAAGGGAGGATAAAGTCATAGAATATGGGGATAACTAATTTCATTAGAGTTTATCTCACAGCTAGAGGATCATGACCTATTATATATGGGGATACCAAAATCTATACATGATCATTCCATATATAGGTGATTGCACATCCTATATAGTAGAGTTGTAAACCATAATTTATCAATAGGGGATCAGAATCTATACCGTAGTGTCCTATGCATAACCCTACTTAGGGATACCACACAAGGGTACCAATTTTAGTGAAAGGGAAGTACACAATATTTCCAATGGTTATATGATGTTTTACTATAATCATAAATCCTAACTATTCACAACAACCCATCATGGAATAAAAAACAAAACTACATGCCCCATGGAATGATCTATATAACATGTGGGTCTGGTAATAACCCTCAACATATGACATGATTCCTAAGTCATGCACCAAAATTATCCACACAGTGTTTTGGGTGACATGGGTTCTTAAGAATATACTTATATTATATATTTATCTTACTGATAATGGTACCATGGTTTGTGGATGTAGCCACATGGTCATGTAATATTGAAATTTTTTATAAACCATAGAAATGAAGAATCCATGATGAATACCATTTGTTCTCTCAAATTGAACACTGTTTAGTGGATAAAATCATTACTCTCATCTTATCACACAATATTCACTATCGCCATCAAATTCTCCATGATTCTGTCCAAAATACTAGTAACCCATGTTGAATGAGATCAATGTCAAGTCGGGAGCCGGATTCTGACCATCCTATGTCTGAAAATCGAATCACCATTACTCTACCATGTTACATACATATCCCATTTCATGAAATATTAATCCTAAATTAGTCACCAAAATAATATCAATATCAACAATCATCCACCCTCTCATAATCCCCAATTATAAACTCAAAACAATGACCAATAAAACGTGTATCATCTTTAGATTTTTGAATATATTTCCATTTAACAAATTTGATGTCTTATGTAAGATACAATGCACACAACTTCAAACTTAAGTTAATAATTATTTATTAAAATAAAAAATGAAATATATTACCAGATAATTAAATTAAATATAATTATTAAAATTATTGTATGAGTTATTACATAAATACTATTTGGTTAAAAATAAATGTATTATTTACAAACCTTGTTTTATTATATATGATTTATTAAAAAGATAATTTTTATTTCAATAAGTATTAAACATATGAAAAAGTATTATTTATAAATATTTAAAAAAGAGTGATCATTCATACATTTATTATCATATGGATTGAAATTATTTTAATTTAAATTGAAGGTAAAAAAAGAAAATATTTTTGAAAAATTTATTTTTTATGAGTAGAATGTATTTTTACTTAATTAAATTAAATTAATCACTAATAATATATAGTTTTAATTAAATTTTAATAAAATATATTTAATAATATAAATTAAATTCATTTAGAGTTTTTTACAATTCATGTATTGATAATAAACTCATTTTTTTCTTAAAGATATATTTTTACTAAAAATGATTTTTATGGTTTTTTACATAGATATTGGAATGTAATTCTACCATATTTTGGAATTGAAGCATGTAAAACTAATTACATATTTTTAATCCAAATAATAAATATTTTTTAATATGATAAATTTATTTTTTATCAATAATTAATAGTTACCATGATAAAAATCTTGGCACCACGCTAATGGTTAAATGTGTTAACAACATGGTCAAACAAAAAGATAAGTCTTAAAATATCTCTAAACATGTCTATATATTATTTTTAGTGTATAAAAACAATAAAATAAACTTTATTTTAAATTATAGGTAATTATATCCACTTTCCACCATAAATTCGTTTATTATATTTTAATGTTACAAATTTTTATAGGTGTGCCACTCCCCTCACTTATAAAATGACACATCCCATTATGATATATCTACACCACTTGAACACATTATTTCAACAAATATATACCTAAATAACTAAAAAACACTCCTCCCCAAACCCTATTGGGTTTTTTCCCTAAAATAGTCATATAATAATCCTTAACGTGTTTTTAAAGGAGATTATCCAAGATAGAGGCATATGATCTCACCGACATTTTTCATGTTTCTTTATTCTTAAATATCCACCAAATATTTTTATAACCATATTAATAAAATGAAATCAATATAATTATGATCACTAAATTTTTTTATATTAATGTTAAAACCATTATCTACCTTCATTACATCGAATGCAAAATTCAAAATCAACTATGTGTATGTACGAACTGCTACCTCCAAGAGGTTATATTTTTCATTTTTTATTACCATCTATCATAGTTGGTTATAGATATGTATAAAATGGTAATATATGATATTTATGATATATTTTTTATCCTATATAGTTAAATTATTTTTTACATTTTATTCTTTCCATCCATGAAAAAATGTAAACTTTACTCATGCGTATGCACAGACTACAACCTCCACGAGGTGATATTACTCACTTTTCATAACTACATTACATATATTGATAAAAAAGATTAGATAATGAATAAACATGATATGTATTAATTAATTAACGTTCCATATATGTTTAAATGATGAACAAGGTTAATGTATGAGAATCACTTACCAAAAAAATGTTGAAAATAAAACAATTGGCAGCAGAATACTGATTGTAATGAAGGCTTTTTAAAAATTGGAAATTAGGAATTACAAGGAATTGATATTTAGTAATATTATTCCATATATGTTTTATTTATAGATTTTTAGTAATTATAATGTTTTCTATATATTTATTTAATGTGTGAATTAATCATTTCAGAAAATGAGGTAAGAGTTTATTTTGGAATCTAATTTATAATTGGTATTTTGCAAGTTTAAATCTCTATTGGGGATATTTTATGCTATCTCTCTCACTAATGCCCCATATATTTGATTTTAATCTTTTTATTTGTTGTTATTGAAGTATTATTTCAAATTTACCATCTTTGGAACTCCAAAAGGTTAAAATAATGTTCTTATGAAAAGCAGGTTTTATTTCTAATTTTCAGTCATGATTTTTTTCCTTCATATACATGTAAATAAAAACTATTTTATGAATGTTATTATCTAATTTTAAAATATTTATAAACATATATTCTATTATATTATACTTTATTTAATGATAATTAATATAATATTATTTTTATTTTCCAATTGGGTTATTTTTTTACTTCCATTGTTAAGGAATAAAAATAATATTGATAAACATTTATATCATGAATGGATTTACCAATATCAAGTTAATTCTTAAACATAAAGTTTCTTTTAGAGGTTTTAATGTTTTTATAAATAAAATCCTATTTAATTTTTTATAAAATATTTTAATTTTTAATAGTTACCAAAATAAAAAAAATCCCTTGTTTTACAAATAATTATTCTTATGATTTTATAAACAAAATTCAACTATGTAAATAAATTTAAGGATATTTTTTATTTTTTAGGAATATGATCTAATGATAAAATATAATTTCATTCCATAAAATGATTTTGATGATGATGTTTTAATGACGATTCAAGAAACTTGTTTATTTCTCTTGGGAGAATTATTCTATAAAGGAATGATAAATGATCTTTTGTCCTTATAGAATTTAGATAAATAGTTTATTATTTGATGGGTGGTTCCATTATATACCTCTAATGGATTGTCTAATGTTTTATATCTCATGATTTCACAAGTGTATATGGGTGATTTTCCCAATCCCATGGGTACATAGAAGGTTTTATAAAGACCAAGATAGTATATGAGTTGTTTTACCATACGGAGAAAGAGAAATAGGTAGTTAAATAAAGCCTAATATGTGATTAATTTTAGGGTGAGTAGCCTTGACATATAATAACTATATTGGTGGGAATATGGTGTGAACCCAAAACATTATCGTAATCCATTCACAATGATTTTCTTCTATGTGATCCTTGATTAAAATTTTTTTTCTATGATTATTTTCTTAAATAATTTCTGTCTTATTTTTATGATATTCTCTCATAGATAATTATTTATTATTGATGATTCTACACTCTAATAACACATGTATTTTATTTTGAATAATCTTTTTATCAAGACTTATGTTTTATAGTTTATGAATTTTTGGGTATGGTCTTGTATGTTATGATCATATTATTATAAAATTAAACAAATCATATGACAACTTATGATCATTGATTAATATCTCCTATATTTAACCTTACTAATCATCTTATCTCACTATTTCTTATGTTTTTGTTTCCCCATGTTATGGAGAAATGTTTTATATAGTAAATTCTAATGGTTTTTCATATATGAGAAGAATTTTTTTACATATGTTAAATATCATTAATGAAATATTTTTATCTTTGATTTAGTTTGAAAATACACTGAACCTTTGGAGTTCATAGAAATTAATTTTTTTGAGATGCATTGAATATAGATCTGAAATGATTATTTATGGAAGTAATACTCAGTGGCCACAATTTTTAAAACCCCAGCCTTTTCAGGATATGTCTCAAGATCATTTATAGGTACTCTTTTTCCTTATGGTGAGTAATTTTCATTTAGTTTTTATCTTTGGGAAGGCTTGGGTGAAATTTTGATAAAAAAATAGAACAAATAGGGAAGTCCACAGTTGTCGTTTGGTTTTCTCTAACTGTGCACCTTGGACCAGTAAACCATGAAAATAATAACTATAATGGGGAGTGAACTATAAC